>CM060945.1:911681418-921681418 GCA_030765085.1 Allium cepa
TAGGCGCATTCATGTTGCTTGGCTGGGGAAGTCACTGGGAAGGCGGTCAGAGGTTGAGGGTGTGTGAGCTTGCATGAGGACCGGATCGGGTTGTGGTGATTTGCAAACGGATGGGAAAGGTGGAAGGATTCTCGTGTTGGGGTGTAAGCAGTTCTGCCGAGCGAAAGAACGATGGGGTGGCAACGACAAGGTGTGAGATACCGACGAAATGGGAAGGAAGTGGAAGAGAAAGGGTTATGCTATGGGTACCTGGAAGGAAAAGAGGACGAGGCGGAAGGTTGTGGGAGCAAGCTGGATTCGAGTAGAAATATGGACATATATTTTCAAAAGAAGATGAACAGTACAAAAGGGAAGAGGAAATGAAAACGAAAGGACGTGCACACATATAAATTAAAACCAAGGAATATTAAAAGTCCAACACTCAATTCGAAAATCAGTAATGGTAATAAACTATTGAAATTATACGTGGATAACAAATGGTCACGGGAAAACCAAAAGACTCAGTTACGGAACCGATATGTAAATCATTGTACTGATTTCGTGGCGTATCAGACCCCAAAATCTACAAATGGGTATACTGCGAAGATCAGCATGACGAGGTAATCAAAAAGGTATACAGATATCGACGATACGATCATCCAATCAAAAGTCAATATTCGGTACCGAAAATGCTGCCAAAATGCCAAAAATAAGATTAATGGAGCAACAATAGTCCAAATTTGACGAAATGAAATATGACATCTCACTAAGAAGAGGATTTACAAATTATTATATAGAAATATGCAGGTTTAGAAAACATTTTATTATCATCAAATATTAACTGATTTAAATTTATGTAAAATTACATAAGAAAATTAACTTCCATATTTTCTGATAGAAATTTACCATTTCCTATGTTAATCAAGACGTATTCCAAATATCAAATTTATATCTCAAAATTTTATTATTTAAAATTTCATAAAATGTCAATTAATTACGTTATTTAAAACCATTAAAGTTTATGAGTCGTTACACTCACCCCCACTCAAAACTTTTCGTCCACGAAAAGGAATGAGGTAGGAGAATTTAATAACCAGAAGAAAATAGTTTTAAAATATAAAATAAAACAATTAATTTAAAAACCGTATAAATTAATTTATTTTAATTAACATATCTTATCACCTAGATTAAGTATATTGACACTTATTATAACCACTCAAATTTATTTAAAAATTTCATTAACATCATTTTATAATGTATACTATTCGTTACATATTCAACTTCTGAATAATTTGGCTAATTTATATTGAAAAGCAATTGTGTATTATAAAAGTAAATTTTCCCAAATTCAATTATTTTCAAGTTTAAATAGTTATTCAAATTTTGGCTTCATTTTATAATTGAAATCATCCCTTAACATAAAATTTAAGAATTAGATCTCTGATTTCACTTCAAACCATTTAGATAAATGTGTGTGTGTGCGCATATATTATATAAGATCAAATCTATAATCACATACCTATATACATAATACAACTAGTCATTCTTAAGAAATTCAAATCAGATTTATTTTCCAAAACAAAAATGTAGCAAAGGTACTAAGTTATCTCTCCACTTGAAACTCGAAAATGAATATCGATGATGCTGCAGTCATTATCAAAATTATTTTCTAGTCACAATGGAGGAGAGTACTGATTTAAAACTTCTAAAATTCTATGGGAATGTTTTCTATTCAAAAATACCTTTAAATAATAATACTCCAAAACATTGAGAGATCAAATTTAGAAAATCACCGAAAATTAAAATGTTAAATTTTTAATTTAAATTTATTTCAAATTCCAAATCAATTTATAAACCATGTTTTTATAATTTCATTTACTTATATTGTGTCAGTTTGCTTTGTTCAAGTGTTTTGGAATTCTTATCAATAGCGTTGATTAGACGAATCAATCAAAACCCTAAATCAACATTAACAACTCAAACAACACAACATAAAACATTTTTATATTAATTACAAATACACTCCCTTACTCTATTATTCCAGAATAGTTTTCAAACAAGGATAGCGATTCAGATTATGGGAACTCTAGTCAAATAGAATTATAACTAGAAAATAAGCTCAAAGTGGATAAGATAATTAAATTACAAAATAGAAGGATAAATAGACTCATATAAATCGCAGGTGACCTTAACCGGGTCAATCGTGACTTCAAGAATAAGATTGATGTAGAATTCTGATGCAAATCGACATTTGACCATAAGAAATAGAATTCAATCATAGCAAGAGATAGCAGCATCTAAACCGAGGATACAGAAATCTCCGGTGAATTAATGCCTGTTGTAAAGGAGTTTCACCCTTTACAAATCACTCTAAGATTGGCGGAACCACCGATTCATTATAGATGTCATCCGAAGTGGAGTTATGCGATACTCTAGAATTTAGAAGAACACGAACAAAAAGACAAGGATGGATTCCAGAACAAAAGGGAAAGTTCCAAAAATTCAAAGGAACCCGAGCCAAAGTAGAGGAACTCAAGCTCGAAAGAAGGTGATTCTGTAATTAAATTTACTCTATATGCTAAGCTTTGCCTAAAACTAGAGTTCTGCTACCACATGTAATATCCCGATATTTCATGCCATTCGCACCCGCACATGTCGGACTTAAATTACTCAAAATAGTAGATTGTTAGTTTATATTTGGCAAAACTCAACAAATATAGTAAATAAATCAATCATAGAATCACAAACATAGAGTAATATAACAATAAATAGTGGAAACAAATGAATAGTAGTTTATGAAGCTACTGTATATATCAGAGTTAAAACAAGATACAACAGAAGTCACGAATACATAGAAGTCTCAATACAATAGTCAAAAAATAAAATCTGAATACATCACTGGAGTCAATAGAATACTGAAAGCTGGATAGATATGGATGGATCTCCAAGCGAAGATCCAACTCCAAATGTGAGTCTTAAATGCTGTGACACTCGATCTGACCCGAGCATAAAGCATAAGAAAAAACACTCGAGTTAGGATGGAAAGACCCACAGTTCCATACCACCTGAGTTGATAATAATTCTTCCTCGTTCAACCCAAAGTGTACGAAAGAGCGAACAACTAGGGTAAAAGAAGAAAGAGATAGAAGAAGAAGACAGAAAACATCAGAATCTCACAATCGCAGCGGAACAAAATATAATATATAACAACAGATTTTTATACAAAAGAATCCGTTATAGTTTAATACTTACGAGCATCAAAGTACAACAATCATCCATTTATTTGCACAACTTAATACTTGTCCATACACAGCGGAAATAATAACCAAGTACAGAGATACGTCTCTGTCATCCAGCTCGCCTCTTGAGTTCCATAGCATGTTATCCTGGATCTGTTCAAATGGGTCTGACCCAAGCAACATAATGAAACAACGCCTGAGTCAGTCTGGAAAACCACCGTGAGAAAACCACATTCAATTGGATTATTATATTTTCGAAAATCCTTTAAAACAAAGGTATCTCGTAAGACCGTGCCACAAATAAATATGCTAGGTTTTACCTTACGATAACCAAAATATTTTTATCAAATCTGTTTGATATTATAATAGTGTATATATAAAGTAAATAAAATCAAGCTGAAATGCATGCATCTCACGTTCCTTCAAGTTGGGTACAATCAAAACCGTATGGGCGCTTATTGGAGATTGGGTTTCATACAATTGCAGAGCTACTGGGGTACCGTCCTTCACAGTACCAGGTCTAGGTCAGCGTACCAAGGACCACTCCTGATCCTCTACAGCACAAGATCGACCTACCCCTAACCTGGATAGACCGAATAAGATCACCCCACGGTTGGGATCAGCAACCGCCCACATAGCCGAATAAAGGGACATCTAGACAGGGGAAATCTTATGCTAATTAGGTGCTACCCACTTAGCCTTGCTGCATCTCCCATGTTTTAGCCATTTCCGGTTATTGAGGCTTGAGGCTAAGCATTACCCTTTGAAGAACATATTCACTTAGAATGCTCATTGTCCTCAAATGACGTTGGTCTGATGGCATTCGTCCATACAAGTTTCCCTGTGTCTGGACAAACTGAATCACCATCTTCATCATCTTCACGGTCTTCATTCGCTACGTTCAAACCAGATCGAAGTGGTTTTCGGATAATTAAATCTGATCTTGGTCTATTCAAAAACGTTCAGCGCATTGGCCAATATTGATAGTCGGTTATTTGACATTCAAATATCATTCATAAGCAACCATCAGGCCTTAAATAATTTTCCAAATTATTTATCTCAAAATACCTACTCAAGATATCATTTCCATATTTCAGCACTTTGAAAATAGTTTTCAAATACCTTTTATTCCCACAGAACAAATTTTAACCTTTGCCCAATACTTAGAATATGTTTCCACTTCATTAGTTACTCAACACTTGGAAAAAAATTCTTTTTATTTCCTATTTCTTTTCTCAAAAGTCATTTACAACTTAATTTTGTAAATTCCAACTCGTTTCACACGAATTCTATAAATCGAACAATTTCTTACTAAATTTCCTTTAATATCTCCAAAGCTGTTTATGCTTATTTAAAATTCTAATTTCACTTCTACTTCCCTTGAATTTTTTTCACCTTTTGAAGTTCGTTTATCTTATTCATGGAAAATCATTAAATTTCCCATAACCTGCTATAAGATGTTTCTTCTAAAATCTTATCCATTTTTATTAAATTTTCGCTTCCCATCTCGAGAGGATTTTATAATTGAATTTAAAACATTTAAAATTATATATACATACATAAATACATACATACATACATATATATATATATATATATATAAAGAAAAATGGTTGGTTTCAAAATATGGTTTTATATACAACTAAAACATATCATTAATAATTCAAATAAATTTACAAAGTTGGTTTACAAAATTAGAATTTATTTCAATAAATATTAAGTAAATAATAGCTAAGTTCGAAATATTCTAGATTCAAATAATAGTTTATAAAAATTATATATTATAGAAATTTATAAAGTCCCATTTAAAACAATTTCTTATTTACTCAACACAAGTCTATATCTAGCAAATCCAATATTCACCAATTCGATTCATAAAATCCTCGTGATTCGTACCACATCGACTATATCCAAATTAATCACCAGTTCTCTTACTTGAAATATATTCCACTATTTCTTTTTCAAAACAATTTTCATTTCCCGATATAAGTTTGCACCTCAAATTATATTTTCCACATATCCACTGTCATTTTACCTTATTCATAAACCCCGTTTATAAATTTATAAACTCCTTTGAGTTTTCCATCTATTTATAAAGACAATTCTATTTATAATTCCATTTTGTAATTTTATCCCTTAATAAAATTCCAATTTATTTAAAATCTATTTATCTATTACAATACCTCTTCAAGCCCTTAATATATAATATTATTTTCAAGTCTCTACTTAAACTAATTTACAATAATTAATTATAAAACTAAGTTGGTTAATATGTTTTTATTCTACTTAATTTCTTTTAGAAATAAATGAAATTTCCAGTATAAATAATTTCTTTTCAAATTTCCTTATAAATTCCTTCTATTTAATTATTTATGGTATGCAAAATACCAATTTAAGTTTCCTATGTTATTTAACATTTTACCATTTAATTCACACACAATACGTATCAATTTATCCATCATATCATATATCAACATATATATGGAAAATAAATATTTTTGAGGAATCCTGTTGGATCCCTCCAAACTATTTTTCCCTATATCCACAGATGTTAGTCAACAAATAAAATACCAATCCCGATTCAATGCGGGATATCGCGGTATATAGGATCATCCGCTATTATGCGGGGCGCATAGGGTCTCATCTGCTATATAACGCAGGAATATCAATCACTCCGATATATATATATAGATATATATAACATTCAGCAGACAATAATTATTTAATTCAACCAAGCATCCAATGATTTAATTTTAACAAGGTAGTCCAAATGAGTGAGAAAATCTCACCTTTATTTTTGTTTTGCAAATCACTTCCATCTCGACTTGTTTCATGATTTTTGATCTTGTATAAACATTATACGGTTTATTAATATTTGAAATAATCGAAAAATAAATTACCATTTAATGAATTTAATCAACTAATTTTTTAAATGTTAACTAAACTAACCTAGTTTTCATTTTCTTTTCTTCTGACCAAATTATAAATTTTATAATAGGGTGTATATATATCCTAATTAACGTTGTACATATTTTAAAATTAAATGGTAAGCTAAAATATGTGTATATATTTTTATACCCTTTTCTATTATATATATATTTAAATTAAGAACTGTTATACCTCATTTCCATACACGAACAGTAAGCTCGGTCAAGTCTCTGGCCACCTTCGTGATCACCACCGATGCCCGCAGCTTGAGCTTGAGCACTTGACCTAGTGCACACGCGAAAGAGCCTCGTCGACCATCGTGAGCCATCCCAAAAGAACACTACCTCCGCATCCTCCTTGACTTCGTACAACATTGAACCCCCAAACCCCACTCCTCCAAGCCCAGTGAAATCAAGATTTGCATCCCTCCATCACGTTGACACGTGCACTTCTAAAGTCGTGCGACTACCTCCCACAAATCGAACGCCCCACCAAAACGAGAGCATGCCTCCCCGAGACTCCACGTGCCTCCGCCATGCTCCAGTTGCGATTCCATTAATCTCCTTTTTTTCAAGATGAATGAATTGATTCGTTCCATATCTTTTTTTTTCCTTTTTGAAAATCGATTTCAAACTTAAAGCAGGAAGAGGTAAAAGAAGAACTGACGGTTTTGAATTGATTTTCACACTGTCGCCAATTTTTTTTACTTCGCTCTAGTTCAATTTTGAAAAAGAAAAGGGGTGAGGGTACGCGTTTTAATGGGGAAGTTGTCTGCCTTGATCGTGATAGATACGTGTAGTAAATGAGCTACAATGCTTCCGAAATGAAGGGGAAAGTATCGATGTGAAGGAATTACTGTTGCAGAGTAGGTTGACTAAGAAATATTTTTATTTAAATTCCAAACATCTCAACTTACGCAACTCAAAATCTCATGGCCCTATCGAAGTGTGCTGCTAAGTGTTTATAATGTTATACCCCTATTCCGACCGCATTGGAAAAGGTGTCGAGTCCTAATTCGATCGTATGGAGAAGATAGCTTTGTAATCCAATTATTATATTAAATTTTGATATAAATTCAGCGTGTTTATATCTCGTATGGCTAAGCGTAAACTTCAAAGCTACGAAATTTGAAACCGCATAATAATACAATACTACAAATTCAATGGAACTGGTTTCATCGAATTCCGATATTGTGCCTCGGAAGGCTATTTTCAAAATGTATACTTAAACGATGTATTTTTAAAATTGAACAGATCACTTTTAAATTCAATTTGAAAAGTTGCATTGTCTTCAGTACAACTAATATTAATTTACCAGCCTTTAAATTATTTTTAACAAGCTTGAAACTCCAGATTCAATATTTTACCTAATTTCCAATTGTTAAATTCAATAATTTAATTACCCAACAAATAGTAATATTTGAAATTCAAGTTAAAACCAACACCTGGATATTTAAAATCAATTAAATATTCCAATTTCAAATATCCAAAATTCCCAACCGTTACATTCATCTCCTTAAATGAATTTCGTCCCCAAAATTGCTTAGGTATAAAGAACGCCCCAAACCCATTTACTTATTAAAATTCACTTAGTGAAAATTCGATATTCGCTTTTCTAATCTTTTGTTTCTCCCAAAACAATTAGTTTTCAATTCAAATTCCAGAATCCTTTATTTCAGTTCCAAATTGAAATCAATTCTTTGTTAACAAAAAATATTTTCCAAAAATTTTCAAATATTTTCTAACTCCCAAAATTTTTGAATTTTTTTAACAGAGTCTCCCTTGTACGGAAGAGCTTTTGAATTTTGACAAAAGAGATAAATACACACACAGACACATCAATTCACACGGTTGGAAAAACAAAAATATAACTATTTCATATTTTTATTCCTTTTATTGCGTAGGCATACCTTTATTTAGCATTTTAAGCAAGCGGCTTATTTATTTAGCAATTAGCACGACCCACCCTAGCCAAACGGCCTCCCGGTACCAGTACTTACTCAATTTAAACACGTAAGTACTAAATAAACGAAATTCACAAACATTTCACTTATTTTATATAGCTATATCATGGATTCTATAAGCAATGCATACTAAACAATATTTATAAGCAATTATAAGATTCCGACACTAATCTTAACTGCTTTCAACCAATTCATATACTATTTACATTCAATTTAAATGGTTTACACTCAATCGTTCACATTCAATTCATTTTTAAACCAAACGTACTCATATTCAATTCAATTGATTCCAAAGTCAATTATATTTGCTTCTATCAATTCATAGAATTTTTTTGTTTACTTCTGCTTACGTGGAACGACCAATTTTCCTATGCAATTCGACGATATTTATTTAAATAAATAATCACAAGCTTATAGCTCTTTTAAATTGATTCCAACTCAATTTATATGTAATCCCATTCCATTTTAATTTTGTTCACATCCTTTTATTGCATTTTATTTCATATCCAAATAGGTTTCATTCAAAACAATTTTATTAAACCCGAAAACAATCCATGCTATGGCCATTTCACATATTCACTTAAGCCGAGTTTCCATTCAAATATTTGCTTAAGTATTTATTTTCTTCAAGTTATTTCACCCCATATCTCAAGTTTATTTTTCTGGTAATCAACTACTAGTTAAAATCCTTTATTTGATTTTTATTTCATCAAATCCCATCCATTTTACTAATTTAATTCAATTAATCCATTCACTTATTCCACTCCACAATTTTAACTGCCAAACTTAATACATTCCCAAGCTCATTAAATTAATATCAAGACTATTCAATTTATTTATGCTTGAATTGGATTTGTTTGCAACTCAAACCATTTCTATTTGAATCCAATTCCATTTATTTGATAACATTTCAATTCATATTTAATTGTCTAACACTCCAAGTCAAATTTTATTTACAACTCGGCTTTCGTTTTCAAAAATCCATTTTTAACAAACAATCCAATTTTATTTAACCGAGTTAAATTCTAATAACATATTCTATCAACTAATTTATTTAGCTAATTAGGTCACTTCCAATTTTTAAATCAATATTTGATTTTTATCTCAATAATCACTTTAACTATTTTACTTGAGTTTAATCTATTTTATAATTCAAGTTTGGATGTTCATTTCATTTTCCAAAATATCAAAATGAAATGTATGATTTATAGCCCACTTATATTACATATTTCCATCAATTTCTAATCAAGCACATTCACGTTTCGTTATCAACTCAAGACCATACATTTATTTATAGCCCAAGCACTTCTTTATTCAATCCATCTTTCATGAGCTATTTCAATTCATTTATTCCAATTCAATTCTTATTCAACTTACTTTTATTTATTTAAGTAAGAATTTTATTTCATTCAATATCATCCATGACACAACTGAATTTTATTTCAATTTAATTCTATTTCAACTCAACTCCCTTTAGTTTTAGGTTAAATTCAATTTGATTAAATTTTGTTTCTCAATCCAACTAAAATTTTATTTTTCAATTCAATCACATCCAAAATTTAATCCATTTAACTAAAATTTAATCTATTTAACTAATCTACATCACTAATTTACTTACTTCAAATCATCATTAATTTAATTTCAAAAGTTTAATTTTTGTTAACTTAATCCAAGTTAAATTTCATTTTTCTCTCTTATGTATGATTTATACTTATACAATTTCTCATATTAGTTATATAAACTACTTTAAATTTTATATTCTTAAACACTTCAATTGTATATAATAATTTTAGAAAATTATTTCTTTTTATGTCAAAATATATTTTGGGTAAAATTATTTCATCCACCCACTTCAAAACCATATTATGTCGGTTTATCGTGTTCAAGTGTTTATAAATTCCTATCGGAAAAGCGGCATCCTACACGTAAGAATTTATATGTCACTCAACCAATAAGTCAACGCAATATTAAAACATTTATATTCACGAATAAATACGCCCTTATATCGATTAATACGCTCAAACTCATTCTAGAGTACTACTAACTCTATCTCTAATAAGTAATCCCCACTAGAGCCAAGGTTCTCGCTTAACCTTTTGCTCTGATATCAACTGCAAAGACCCGTAGTTCCGTACCCCTTGAGTTGATAATAAGTTTTCCTCGTTCAACCCAAAGTGTACGAAAGAGTGAATAACTAGGGTAAAAGAAGAAAGAGGTAGAAGAAGAAGAGAGAAAACAACATTAGAATCTCACAATCGCGGTGGAACAAAATATGATATATAACAATAGATTTTTATACAAAAAATCCGTAATAGTTTAATACTTACAATCATCAGAGTACAATAATCATCCATTTATTTGGACAGCTTAATACTTGTCCTTCCACAGTGGAAATCATAACAAGTATGGAGATACGTCTCTGTCATCTAGCTTGCCTCTTGAGTTCCATTGCATATTATTTTGGATCTGTTCAACTCAGTCTGACCCGAGCATCACAATAAAACAACACTCGAGTCGATTTAGAAAAACCAGCATGAGAAAACCACACTCGGTTATATTATTATATTTTCGAAAATCCATTAAAAAAAGGTATCTCGTAAGACCACTCCATAAATAATATGCCGGGTTTTTACTTTTTGATAACCTAAACATTTTTATCAAATCTGTCTGATATTATAATAGTGTCTATAGAAAGTAAGCAAAATCTAGCTGAAATACTTGCATCTCACGTTGCAGCATGGTTGGGCATAATCAAAACCGTACGGGCTCTTATTGGAGATTGGCTTCCATACAATGACAGGGCTACTGGAGTACCTCCCATCACAGTACCTTATCTAGATCAGCATACCAAGGACCACTCCCAATTCCCTACAACACAAGACCAGCCTACCCCTAACCTGGATAGACCGAATAAGATCACCCCGCGTTAGGGATCGGCAACCGCCCACACAATCGAACAAAGGGACATCTAGACAGGGGAAATCTTATCCTAATTGGGTGCTACCAACTTAGCCTTGCTGCAGCTACCCTGTTTTAACCATTCCCGGTTGATGAGGCTTGAGGCTAAGCGTTACCTTTTAAAGAACACATTCACTTAGAATGCTCATCGTCCTCAAATGACGATGGTCTGATAGCATTCGTCCATATAAGTTTCCCTGGGTTTGGATAAACCAAATCACGGTCTTCATTCCCTATGTTCAAAGTGGATCGAAGTGGTTTTCAGATAATTAAATCTGATCTTGGTCTCTTCGAAACGATCAGCGCATTGGCCAATATTAATAGTCAGTTATTTAACTATCAAATATCATTCACAAACAACCATCGGGCCTTAAATAATATTTATCTCAAAATACCTACTCAAGATATTATTTTCATATTTCAACACTTTGAAAATGGTTTTTCAAATCCGTTTTATTCTCACGGAACAAATTTTTAACCTTTGCCCAATAGTTAGAATATTTTTCTCACTTCATTAGTTACTAAACCCTTGGAAAATATTTCTTTTTATTTCCTACTTCTTTTCTCAAAAGTCATTTACAACTTAATTTTGAAAATTCCAACTCGTTTCACACGAATTCTATAAATCGGATAATTTCTTAATAAGTTTCCTGTAATATCTCCAAAATCAATTATGCTAATTTAAAATTCTAGTTTCACTTTTACTTCCCTTAAATTTTATTTCACCTTTCGAAGATCGTCTATCTTATTCTGGAAATTAGTTTAATTCCCATAACCCGCTGTAAGATCTTTCTTCTAAAATCTTATCCATTTTTATTAAACTTCGCTTCCCATATCGAGAGAATTTTATAATTGAATTTAGAACATTTAAAATTATATATATATATATATAAAATAAGAAAAATTGTTTGTTTCAAAATATTGTTTTATGTACAACTAAAACACTGCATTAATAATTCAAATAAATTTACAAAATTAATATGTAAAATAGAACTTATTTCAAAAAATATTAAGTATATATTGCTAACTTTGGAATATTCTAGATTCAAATAATAGTTTATAAAAATAATATAGTAAAGAAATTTATAAAATTCCATTTAAAACAATTTTCTATTTACTCAACACAAGTTTATTTCTAGCAAATCTAATATTCACCAATTCGATTCATAAATTCCTCTTGATTAGTATCACATAGACTATATCCAAATTAATCACCATTTATCTTATTTGAAATATATTCCACTATTTATTTTTCAAAACAATTTCCATTTCTCGATATGAGTTCGCACCATCAACTTATATTTTCCACATATCCACTGATATCATTTTACCTTATTCATAAACCCCGTTTATGAATCTATAAACTCCCCTGAGTTTTCCATCTATTTATAAAAATATTTTTATTTATAATTCCATTTTATAATTTTATCCCTTAATAAAATTCCATTTTATTTCAAATCTATTTATCGATTTCAATATCTCTTCAAGCCCTAAATATATAATTTTATTTTCAAGTCTCTACTTAAACCAATATACTATAACTAAGTATAACCCAGGTTGGTTAATATATTTTTATTCTACTTAATTCCTTTTGGAAGTAAATCTAATTTCCAGTACAAATAATTTCTTTTCAAATTCCCTTTTAAATTCCTTCAATTTAATTATTTATGGTATTTAAAATACCAATTTGAGTTTCCCATGTTATTTAACATTTTACTATTCAATTCACACACAATACATATCAATTTATCCATCATATCATATATCGACATATATATGAAAAATATTTCTGTTGGATCCTGTTGGATCATCCACAGATGTTAGTCAAAAAATAAAATACCAATTTCGCTTCAAGACAGGATATTGCGGTATATAGGGTCATCTGCTATTATGCGGGGCGCATAGGGTCTCATCCGCTATATAATGTGGGGATATCAATCACTCCAATATATATAGATATATATAACATTCAACAAACAATGATTATTTAATTCAACCAAGTATCCAATGATTTAATTTTAACAAGGTAATCCAAATGAGTGAGAAAATCTCACCTTTATTTTTGTTTTGCAACCCACTTCCAACTCGACTTATTTAATGATTTTTGACCTTGTATAAACATTATATGGTCTATTAATATTTGAAATAAACTAAAAATAAATTACCATTTCATAAATTTAATTAACTAATTATTTAAATGATAAATAAACTAACCTAGTTTGCATTTTCTTTTCTTCTGACCAAATTATAAAATTTATAACAGGGTGTATATCTATCCTAATTAACATTGTACATATTTTAAAATTAAACTGTAAGCTAAAATATGTGTATATATTTTTATACCCTTTTCTAATCAATACATGTATTTATTTAAATTAAAAACAGTTATACCTCACACCTTTACATGAACAGCAAGCTCAGTCAAGTCTTTGGCCACCATCGGGATCATCGCCGATGCCCAAACCTTGAGACCAAGCCCTTGACCACCTGCGCACGCGAAAGAGCCTCGTCGACCATCGCGAGCCACCCCAAAAGACACTACTGTCGCATCCTTCTTGACCTCGTACAACATCGAACCCCCAATGCTCACTCCTCCAAGCCCTAAATCGAGATTCGCATCCCTTCATCACGTCAACGCGTGCGCTTTTGAAGCTGTGCGACTACCTCCCACGAATCAATTTCCCTCCCAAAACGAGTGCGTGCCTCCCTAGACTCCATGCGCCTCCGCTACGCTCCAAACGCGATGCTGTTAATCTCCTTTTTTTCGAGATGAACGAATTGATTCGTTCCATATCTTTTTTTCATTTTTGAAAATAGACTTCGAACTTAATGCAGGAAGAGGTAAAAGAAGGACTAACGATTTTGAACTGATTTTCGCACTGTCGCCATTTTTTATGATTTCGCTCTGGTTCGGTTTTTAAAAAGAAAAGGGGTGAGGGTACGCCTTTAAATGGGGAAGTTATCGGCCTTGAACATGATAGATGCGTGTAGTAGATGAGCTATAGTGCTTCCGAAATGAAGGGAAAAAGCATCGATGTGAAGGAATTGCGGCTGCGGAGTAAATTGACAGAGAAATATTTTTATTTAAATTCCAAACATCTCAATTTACGCAACTCAAAATCTCAAGGCCCTATCGAGGCATGCCATTAAGAGTTTATAACGTTATACCCCTATTCCGAATGCATTGGAAAAGGTTTCGAGTCCTAATTCGATCGTAGGGAGAAGATAGGCTTTTGGATCCAATTATTATATTAAATTTTGATTTAAATTTAGCACATTCATTTCTCGTATGCCAAAGAGATAACTTTAAATCTACGAAATTTGAAATCCGATAAAAATACAATATTACGGATCCAATGGAACTAGTTTCGTCAAATTCCGATACTGTGCCTCGGAAGGCTATTTTTAAATGCCAATTTAAACGATATTGTTTAAAACTGAACAGTTCACTTTTAAATTCGATTTTAAATGTTGCATTGTCTTCAGTACAATTAATATAAATTTACAAGCCTTTAAATAATTTTTAACAAGCTTGAAACTCCAAATTCAATATTTTACCCAATTTTCAATTGTTAAATTCAATAATTTAATTACCCAATAAATAGTTATATTTGAAATTCAAGTTAAAAACCAACACCAGAATATTTTAAAATCAACTACCAATTTCAAATACCCAAAATTCCGGGTCGTTACACAGGATTGACATTCTTAAATCAATAAATCCAACTCAAGTGAAATATCATCTGAAATACAAGTAACTCAAAGAATGTTTGGGATAACCATCGTCTAAGGATCCGTGGAACTATCTACTATATAGTACAATACGCTGTTATAATATTTCTATAGTAAAATAAACTATTAAAATAGCATCAACACATTTTATATATTTCCATAGTCTATACAGTATCATAACTTCCCCATACTAGGCATCGTCAGAGGGCACTCCATAGGTATGATACAAAACGAACTCGTAATGGTCTCATAAGGTAGGTGACACGGCACAACTAGGCAATGCCAGGGTAGATATACCAATTACACTTCCGGACTGTTGGTAACGCATAGCCGTAGCTACCGCCCAACTCGATCTACACTCCCAAATCAAAGGTGCACACCAAATCAATCATAAAGTAATAGAATGGCAATCGAAGAAGTGTGTCTGATCGGAGGAGCTACCTCACTTGGCCCGTCAATTGCTCCTGTTTTAGCCACCTTAAGCTAACTCATGAGAGTTAGGTCCATGTATATTCCTCAAATAGAACGTCGCCAAACCACCTACTTCATTCTGGAATCTCCACCGCCTATACAGTTGTTAAAGTGGTATTCGTTATTAGTAGAGAGTATGACAATAACCGATCTCGGTCTCTTTAACAATCAAATGTTATTATAACAACGTAGTCATTTCAAAATATCATATCCATTTCAAAAACCATATCAATGCGACATCAATACTCACATAAAATATATCCATTTCCAAAATCATAGCACTTTCCAAAATTTTAACTCTTTCGAAATTATAATACTTTTAAAATCCGAACACTTTGGAAATCATAACACTTTCAAATCATAATACTTTACTTTTAAAAAGTTTAGATATTAACATAGTATATATAATAAAATAGTTTATATAATAAAATAGCTTAAATGTTGAAATAATTATAAATTAAAATAGTTTATATTAAAATAATTAGTTAAAATAGTTTATATTAAAAATAATTTATATAATAAAATAATTAGTGTACATATATGTTAAAAATAATTTATAAAGTAAAATATTTATATATATTTTAAATACGTTACATGATAAAATAGTTTCCTCAAAGTTCACAAAAAAATCTATTCAAATCAACTCAAATTCCAAAATCCCATTGAAATCAAAATCCCATTTCAATTCAAATCAAATCTCAATAAACCAGTTATATCGATTTCAAATATAGATTTGAACTACAAAATAAACCATTTCGGTTTCAATAGTTTGCAAAGTTTAAAATATTTAAACCTTTACAATAACACTATTTGATAAATTCATTTGTATTTCAAATTTAACTTCATATTTATTTAATATTGAAATATTCACTTGTCCAATATCATTTAAATCAAACCTTAAATTACAAATAAACTAAATATCCCATTTGAATTTATTTTAAATTTCAAAATATTCATTTAATCACCATAAACCAAAATTAAGTTATAAAATCATATCTTCAAAATCTCAAATTCAATAAGTTCAAATCAATTTTTTTATTTAAGTATAATTCTTAAGAAAATAAAATTTCAAATCAATTTCTGTTTATTTCCCACATTAATTTATAAAAATTACTATAAAAGCATTTTTAAAATATAAATTTAAATAAATACATAAACATAATATATACTAATAAAGTTAAATTTTATTAAATTAAAGCATATTATTAAATTTATTTTCTATTAAAACTTATTTATATATATATATATATTAAAATAAAAAAATTATAAGCACAATCTTAAAATTGATAAATTTCAAACTAACTTATAATTTTATAATTTCCAAAACATATGAGTTTTTAAAAATCAAAAATTTTAAACACATACAAAAATAACATTTATATATATACACACTAAAATCAATATTTATATAAAACCATATATATTTCTTTTTTCAAAACCCAGGAATCATTTTAAATATATATATATATATATATATATATATATATATATATATATATATAGACCAATGGTGTCTATATATAATTTTCTATCCTATGGTCAAGTGATATCTATATTTATCATTTAAATCCGCAATTTAAATATCTACGGGTATATATCATTTCAACCCGCAATCCGAAAATCAATTAAATGAAAATCATTTGGGTTTATTATTTCAACCCATAACGATTTTCTCCTATTCTACAAGATCATTCGGGTATGTATCATTTCAACCATAGGGAATTCTATACTAACAGGGAACTTGCAAAGTGAGAACATATATGATAATAATATAATATATCAATAACAAGCATATATCATCAATGATAAATTAAATAAAATATAAACAATAGGATATGGTGATATATATCACAGGTGAACAGTTCCAGATAATAGCATATTATACATGGCAATTAAATAACTAGCAACAACATATTTCAATTATCATTTCAAGTGAAATCAAATTTAATCAATATGAGAATGTTAATCGTGACTGATTGCTCACCTTTCGAGGCTAGAGATGAAAGAGAATGAGATGAGTTACGAATCCAAGCACGAATTCCAAAGCAATGTAAGATTGGCATGAACTCCGAAGCAAAGTAAGATTGGCATGAATTTGATGAACAAAGATGATAAATAAGAAATGATGGAAATAAATCAAAATTAGCTTGATATAAATGGAAATATATATATATATATATATTTAAAACAATATCGACAAATAATATATATATATATATTTATGGACATAAACTATTGTATAAATATGTATATAACTATATATTCTATATATATTTCAATATTCATTATAAATTCAATATAATCTTATACCTAGACCTTAAATATCACATTGTATGCATGTAGACCTCTAATATAAATACTTTAAAGCATATTATACTATAATCATACCTTTAATATATCATTAATTTAAAGTCAGACCCTACATATCAATATATAATAACAAGCTACCTATATGTGTGTGTGTGTGTGTGTGTGTGTGTGTGTATAAAACTTTTACAAACAATATATATATATATATATATATATATATATATATATATATATATAACAGGTCAGATATAAACTTTCATATAAAACAACATGTTATGTAATACTAACATAAACTTATATACACTTTCATGTACACTTTAACTTTTATAAACTCATATATAAAACATAAAACAACACTTATATAACTGTCAATATATAACCTACTGTAAACTAAACATATATAAGGCATATACTATATCTAAATTCAAACAAATCACATATGACTAATGTAGCCTTGTAACTTCGGTAAACTTATATTATAAAATCATATATAAACTAATACATTATACAACTAGACAACATCGCATGCTATATATATAAATGGATATATATGCATGCTATTCAACAAACACTATACAGATTATTTATATGCGGCAAAACAAAACATATATTGAAGTAACTTTCTAATATATAAATATGCGTCAAGCCTAAAAAAACAACCGAGCAATACAAATATACAACTTATATCCAATGTATAAAGTTATACAGCAGAAACCACTTTGTAAACATATTTATATATACAGCAAAAAATTAATATATGTACAATATTTGAAATCAATTGCTTAGTTTAAAAAACATACATATTTAAAACTGACACATAACTAACATTATTACGAATCTATAGAAGCTAATATATATATTAACATATTTTAACTGATATGCATATATATATATACACACACACACTTAAGCAATAAGTTATATAACATAAATATGCTGATATATATAAACTTACTTATATATATATATATAAACAACCGAAAGTACGAAGAAGTTATTTAATTTAAAAGTCAATACTTTATTTGAACTAATATGTATATAACTCGATAGGTAACCAAATATATATGTTGATTTAAAATGGCTAGAAAAGTTGATAAAACAATATCTTATACACACACACACATATATATACATATATATATATATACATATATATATATACATATATATAAACATATATATACATATATATATACATATACATATAACATATGCCAGCATATACATATGATATATAAATATATCTTAATAAAAAGGAAGGGCTGCTCATACATATGCATATTACATATATCTCAAAATAGAAACATATATTAACATTAAAACCAATAAAAATATAGTATATTTATATTTTAAAAATCATTAACATACGTATATATTTATATACATACATATACAAGCAGAAAGAAAAAAAAATTCTGCATAAAACATATAGTTATTCAAGAAGAGAGGCTACCCGGGTGGAATGGTGACAGGAAATGAAAGGCCGAGCATGAAGGGGAGGAGATGGAGTTGCGCTATTGTGGATGGCTGATGTGGTGGATGAAGGACAGTACTCGGCTGGTGGCTTAGGGGTTGGCACGGTCACATTACTTGGCCAGAGAAGTCACTAGGAAGGAAGTCGTGGGTTGAGGGTGCGTGAGCTTGCATGGAGGAGCAGATCGGGTTGTGGTGATTTGCAAACGGAGGGGAAGGTGGAAGGAGTCTTGGGTTGAGGTGTAAGCAGTCCGGCGGAGCAAATGAACGATGGGGTGGCAACGGCAAGGTGTGAGATGCTGGCGAAAGGGAAAGGAAGGTGGAAGGGAAAGGGTTGTGCCGTGGGTAGACCTGTCAAAATATGACCCAACCATTAACCCAACCCATTTACCCTACTTATAAATGGGTTGGGTTAACCCATTTATGAATATTATTAAATGGTTTATGGGTTGTGTTGACCCATTTTTAAAAGGGTTATAAATGGGTAACCTATTTGCCCATTTATTAAAAACATTAAATTTTAATATAAATTTGTAAAATAAGAATTTTGAACATACATTGTAGTTTTTCATGAAGATTAAAAATTGTGCTTAGAAAAAAATATGCTACCGCATTCCCATATTTGAATTCCACCTAATGCATAAGCCGCTATTTTTTTTGTTCAGATTGCAATAACTCCTTCGTTCTAGCTCAGAATCAGGCGATACTTCGACCGGTTAACTCCGACCTAAATTACGGACAGTATGCAACACTCAGATACTCCATCTTGCGAATGCACACAGTAGTTCTCCAATGGGACTGACAGTTGTACTTAGAAAATAATAGTCTACCACATCTCCATATTTGAACTTCGGATAGCGCAACAGCCGCTATTTTTTTGTTAAGACTGCAATAACTCCTTCGTTCTAGCTCAGTATCCGGCGAGACTTCGACCGGTTAACTCCCACCTAAATTACGGACGGTAGGGAACACTCGAATACTTCATCGTGTGAACGCACACTGTAATTTTATTATTTAAAATTTTATAAAATTTCATTTAATTACGTTATTTAAAACCATTTAAATTTATGGGTCGTTACTAATGATCTCTGATGAATTGCAACAGCTGTGCCTACTCTGGTGATGAAAATTTTGTAATGGGTAAAGGCTAGGCATGGTTCTATCGTTGGATAGATTATCGAAGCTTTGATACCATATTACAAAATGAGATGGTACTGAGTTTGATTAACTGTTATTTGAGAATGAATTGTATTCAGAATCGATGATTAAATGTGATACGACTCTCTACTATATATAGCAATTTTAATAATATAACACTATGGCTTTTGGACTTATATGTTTAAAACCCAAGCCTGTGTACACTTGATAAAATGAGATATACTATTTTATTTTCTTTGTTACTTCATTACTTCTGATAGTATAGAACCTACTTACATAAGTTATGCAAATGAGAAGGTATATTTACTATATAAATATATACAATTTCACCTAATTTTTATTATATACTAGTATATATACAATTATTTGTTGATCAGAGCCGATCCAACTAGAATGCTGCCCAAGTCCATTTTTATTTGCTTTAATATTGGACCTAAAAGTAGAAAATAAATAAATAAAATATTGGCATGCCCACCAGATTTGAACCCAAGCCAGCAAGTGGCAACATCAAAGCAATAACCGTTGGGAATCACATCAATTGATTCTTGGCTACAAGTTTTCTCATATATTCTTATGTATACACACTGTTAACGTATTTATATTTCCCTTGACCGGGGATTGCCCCAGCCCACGGGCTCGATGAGCTTCCCTTTGGGCCGGGCCTGGATGTGCATGTCATCTAAGCAAGTGTGTAGGCACAGTAGATTTATACCCTGCGAACAAATAAAAAGTTGAAACTTTGAAAAAAATTATGTTCACTATTTACTTTTTATTTAATATTTATCGTTTAAAAAGGAAAAATAGGTCAAACCTAATGTCAGATTTGACATAGGCTTCCAATTATCCAAAGAATCCAATATGCATTCTGATTTTCTGTATATGGTCAGTTTTAGGTTAAGTGACAACAACTGGAATTTAAACTTATAATGTTATGTCAAATCAAGTAGGACTTTCCGCGAGCAACATATCAGGTATTACTTGCATTGTATTCCATATGTTTATTATGTTAACCTATTTTCTGTTTTGGATTCCATGATTTGCATCCGGTCAATGTAACATATTGGAACCAATTTACGGTCAACCATTTACACTCACTGAATATGAAAATTGTGTTTTCATTCCATTTCTTTACAAGTTTTTTCACTCCATGCAAATAGTTATCTTATTAAATTAGTAATAAAGTAAATGAGTATTTTAAATAGGATTTTTTTTTTTAAATTTAGTCTGACTTTGCAAAGTAATTGCAAATTTTAAACATTTTGTAAGCTAATTATAAAAATAGGGTAGTTTTGGCCACATTAGCTGCCATGTGTACTTGCGGCATTTCAATTGCCGCTAGAATATGTTTTTTTTAAAATATTTAGCGGCATTTGGGATGCCACATGTATGTGGCATTTCAAATGTCGCTCAGATCTTTGCTTTGTTATTTTAGCCAGCCCATCCTCTTTCATCCCTTCATTTCACTTCATCCCCAAACCAAATCCAAAACACAAAATTCTTCAAAATCATTATTTTTGCTTAAAATCTCATTCAATTAGGCTAGAAATTAAAGAATAACTTTCTCATCCTCTCAAGTGACTTCTATAGGTTTGTATTCTCCCTCTTTATCTAAATTTTAAAAAAATTTATTTTAGGGTTCAGACAAAACTTAGTTTTTAGGTATAAATCTTTGTTTCCAAACTACAATAAAGTAGTTTGTGCATGTAGAACATCTATTTGATTGGCTTTTGATTGTTTAGGTTATTAATTTTATTTGATTTTATTATTTTGGTAGAATACGAAGAAATGGAACACAGACCAGTTGATGATAGAGTTCTTTACTTACAAGCTCAACTCTACACAAGCAATAACGTGATATAATTTTTCTTGTATTTTCACTATATGTTAGTAAATGTCATAATATCTTGCATTTTTTTTTTAATTTTCGACAGACGGTTAAGCCGGATGGATTCATTGACCATTCTTCGACCTTAAAGCTTGTCACGCCATCGCATCTCAATGTGTTGGAACTTTTATATTGGACCGAATTTAGTGTTAATCATAAGTTGAGATACACACAACTTGATCGTAATCTTCCCACGGCTTTGGTCGATAGATGGAGATTGCATACATCTACATTTCAACTCAGATTTAGTGAGATGAACGTCACGTTAAAAGATGTAGTTGTGTTGCTTGGTTTGTCGATTAACGGGGATTTCATTCTAAAACCAAAATTTTCAAGTAGTCATATGTATTTGTGTGGATCCGTACTTAGCATGTCTCCTCCAGAAGACGTAAGATGGTGAAATGATCGATAGTGGTCACTTGGTTTAGGGAGCGCTGGTTGATGATATTCCCCACCATGCCCTTCCAGTGCAGATCGTGTAGCAAGCTTGCACTATTATTTTGCATATCATCACTCAACGTCGTTTTTGTGATCGATCGAAGACTCGGGTGGCCCTTCAATGGCTCTCGTTGGTAGAAGACTTTGATTCTTGTCAACAGTATTCATGGGACAGTGTAGTGCTAGCTTTCACTTATCCAGAGATTGACAGAGCTGCGTTGGTACAATAATGGTCTGCCAGTGGTTGTATGACTTTATTTCAGGTACAGTCATAGTTATTCATTAACTCATATTTGTATATATCGTAAACAATAATGGAATACAATTTACACTCTCGTAGCTATGGTCTTGGATGTATCTTTTGGTCGGTCATATAACTATGAAGAGACTGATAATCGACAACTTAAAACCATATGGATCGAGGTAAAGTAGTGTTGCCTGTACGGATCTATCAACTTGCACACTTTGAATGATTATATAAATTTTTGCTATTTTAGGTGGACTGGACCAAAGAATACCAAATTGTCACCTTAACGGAATTTGACCTTCTACCAGAAAGAATTTGATGTCCCGGACTATAACGTAGTTACATGGAGTCCATACATTGAGGCAGAGCTTGATGTGCTTCCAGCTTTGTGCACTGATTCGAGATAGTTATAGCAGGCTAGATTGATAATATTTTGCTTTAGAGATATTGCATATCATCTTCCAGATAGAGTGATGATGCTGTTTGGTCTTCGCAACACTTACCGTACCTGCTCCTTATTATGCTCTTCCATATTATGAAGATGAGTTTGAAACTATGATAGAGTTATGGAACAACCGCTTCTTAGCGGTGGAAGATGAGCATGAGATCACGCTGACTAATGAGGAGTACAATAGCTAGTATTAAAATATCACTCTGGCGGTATGTCTTAAAAAGACGAGAGAAAGTGCTTGAACAAGATGTTGCTCCTTATAGTCCAAGAGCTCCGATTGAACGGAATATGGTATGTATTTAAATTTACAATTTTAAGGTGGCTGTAAAATCAATAATGGTTTATGTTATTTGTAGGCAGATGGTATGTATCATGTAATGGACATAGTTAATGAGCATGTAAAGGAGGTTTCCAAAAAAAGTAAGGTGAAATGTTTCTCGCTCAAACAAATTATGCGATCAAGTTTGTCAAAGAACAAGATGTCAAGACCAATCCCGCCTCTGCCTCCCCATGCTCCTACAGTGCCACCCCTTAACGAGGATATTGCATCCGCCCCAATAGCTGAGGACATTGCATCTTCCCCACCGGCCCTTGAACCTAAGAGAAAGTATTAAAGACGAAAGAAAGGCATGGGTGAAAGCTCCGAGGCAATAACTTCCCAACACACGTATCGAGTTGTGCCGTCTTAACCCCCTATGGAAGGAACACAAGATGACAGTAGTGAAGAAGAAGTTTCTCCATTAGAGGAGGAACTCATTTTGATCCCAAGAAAATCAAAATAGAAAACTCCTTGTGAACTTAAAATTTGAAATAGTAGTGTAGTTTGGAATGTCTTTAGTTCTGATTATAGTGTTTTATGCTTGTAATGGAGATCAGGTGGAATAAAGTTTCGATTGTAGTATTGTTTTTGGTTGTAATGTAGTTCGTACTGAATATAATTATGATTCTTATGTCATTGTGTAGTGTGTAATTGTATTTCATGTATAATGGGGATGCTGCTGCTATGTAGTGTGCAACTAGCATAGCGACATTTGAAATGCCGCTCTTGTGAAGTATGTAAAATGCCGCCAAGTGTGTAACTAATGAGGCGGCATTTCGAATGCCTCCATGACATTTTCTCTCTATTAATAGAGTTACCTACTTCTACCTACCCCACCCTTACTTTACCACAGTTCTTCATCAAAAATCAAACTTTCCAATTTCTCTCAATTTCCAGTTTCTCTCAATTTGTAATTTCTTTCTAGTTGTAAATCAACAAGGTGTCTATAAGGTAAGTGTGACATTATTGCTCGATTAATTTCTTTCAAATTATAATATCTCTCAATTTTTAATCCCAAAACTCCTTCATCAAAAACCAAACTTTATGTTTTTTTTCCATTGTATAATTTGCTTATATTCATAGTTTATAATGGACAATTGGGAGATTGATGATGAAACAGTGATGAAGCTTTTAGATGAATTTGAACAAAAGAATGATAATGGGATAGAATGCGGAACCAACCTTGAAGCGGATTTTGTGCCAGAGACATTGAGAATTGTCATTGTCTATGGATAATGCAACATCAACAGTGGAGGTCACGAATGAAGGACCGGAGAAACAATCACTACATGCATGTCTCTTAGGCGCCCATGTTCGTCAAAATTCTAATTGTGCTAGTTCAAGCATGTAACCTCCATGTGTACTTTATTACTATGGGGATGAATCTGACGTGGTTGTTTGTAGAAACGAGAGGAATGCAGAACATCGTTTATACCGATGTATTGGGTACAACGATCATAAGATACGGCCTCATGATGTTGACTGCTGTAATTTTTTTTAAGTGGCTAGATCTTGAAATGTGCCCTTGGGGGCCGAACATGCTTTAGAGATGCACATAGGAAATGGTCGTTTTGAGAAGTTGAATCTTGAATATGCAAACGAATTGTTGGTTTATGGATATAAGTAACGTAGATCATTGAAGGAAAAGTGACTTTATCTATGTAGTATGAACGATGTCTATGTGTTATTATGTAGTACGAACGATGTCTACTGTAATGTAATATTATTCGAATCTTGTGGTATTTGCTATTCGAATATAAGCTATTGTAATATACTGTCATTCGAATTAATTTAGGCACATTCGAACTATGTACATTTGAATTTATGCTATTGTAATGTAATGTAATGGTATTTTCGACTCAAATTTGACTGCTGCTGGATATATAGCAATGTAAAAATAGTTGGCAACATTTGAAATGCCGCCTCGTGTGCGGCATTTCACATGTCGCTAACTTAAAAAAATAGTTGGCTCGCATTTAAAATGATGCCCTGTGTGCGGCATTTCACATTCTGCCAAGTTAAAAAAAGTGTTGGCGGCATTTGAAATGCCACCCCGTTTGTAGTATTTCAAATGCTGCTCTGCTTTTACATTGCTGCATGTGCATCAGCTTTATTTCATGTAGCCAAATAATACAACTTTTCAAATATAACCAAACTGAAATGTCAAATTTTGATAACATAAACAATCATCATCAAATATATTCGATTGCAGTCGATCTAAAAATATAACCAAACTCAAATGAAAACATTACGTTGCTGAAGTGCAATGATTTTTCTTATGACCCACAACACCACATTTGTTGCACTTGTTTCCTTTTGGAATCTTCACCTCGTCCATTCATACCTTTAATTCTAGTAGAACATGGACGTCATCGTTGCCTATTAGCTATAGGAGGTAGGACTAACTGATTATTGTTTAAACTCCAATATCATTTATCGTGGAAATGATGAAACTCAGGGGTGTAAGTGGCCAAGTATTTCTCAGCTGAATACCTTGTTGAAGCGATGTCATGATGGGCTTTATTATCTCTATTAGAAACCGTTGAGCAAGCGGCCATTAACATGCGTACAACATAAGTGTTCTAGTAGTGGTATGTTACACGTAAATGGGTAAGCGTTATCGTTGATCATTACTTTGTATTCATCATCGAAATAGTGCATGACTTTCCATTTAACTTGATTAAAGCAAATTATTCTTACACGCCTTGCTTCGTTAGCTCTATTGCCAATCTTTGCTTCCCAGCTACGAGTAAGACAGGCTGTACGTTTCCTACTACTTCTCTTCTTTGACAAAAATAATCAATCGACCAAAAAAGGTGGGTGCAACTAAAGCTTTAACATGTAATGACCGAGCTCCATTAAGTGCGCCGTTGAAATTTTCTGAAGAGTTAGCGGTCCTTTAAGCTCTTATTTCCCACCCAAACTCCTTTCTACCGAGTTGTGTACCCTACTGCTTATAGCTTTGATTTCTTGTATGATCTTGTTATACTCGGCTTCCTCTAAAGCACATACTGTAGCATAAAAGAGGCATATCGCTATTTTTCTCTAAAACCTATAGGTTGAAAATTAGCCTTCAAACGTCTAGCATAGAAGCGGTGTTTATGAGGCAAATCCCACTGCATTTGCAATGATGTCGATATTCCTTTCATTCAATCAGAAATGAAGGTAATTCTTCAATTGTTAACACTATGAATGAACCATGAATATAAGCAAAATACCATCACCAACTATCATCAGATTCTGACTCTACAATTGCAAATGCTAAAGTGTATAGATGGTCATCCACATCAACAGTAGTGGCAACAAGTAATGTCCCTTAGTATTTTCCGTACAAATGTGTGCCGTCAATACATAACAACGGACGACAATGAACAAAACCAATATAAGGGCCAAAGGCCCAATAACCTCGATCGAACACTACATATGCATGCATAGTAGCATGTCCAACGCCTTCCGGTTTCGTTCTAGCAATTTCAGCAAAATATTGTCTTAGAAGTATATGATTCTGCCTAATCATCGTAAATACTTTCCATCGCCTTACTCAAAGCTCTCCAAGCTTTCATATAACTAATTTTCATGAACAATTGTTCTTCCATCAATACTTGCACCGTATTGGCTGTTATATTCAGATCGGCTTTCGCAAAAGGTAAAATCTTTGACACTAGAAAAGTAGAATTCGCTTGCTTGTGAGTGAATTTCACTGTCAAGTTAACACATTTGTGATCGCTTGGATATTTCCTTATAATCCACCAATTCTACTTGGATTTTTTTGGAACAATAGCACGAATTCTCTATGGACAGTTGATATTTATATTACAAACGGCAATGTATTTGGCTTTATTTCATTTTAAGGGTTTGAAAAACACGACATGTAGAATTGACATTCCCTCAATGGTTATAAGAATTTAGCTTTCGTCTCGAAAATCATGTCAACTTTAAAGCCATTTTGGACGCTAACGGTTGAAAATAACTCATTGTTGAACTAAAGATTTTTAACAATTGACCTAGCCATTATTTGTGCATTGCATGGATCATCCTCTAAAGGTACCTCCATTTCTACCACGTCACTATCTTTGAGAATATTGCCTCTAACCGCAAAATCATAATTTAAACCATCATTTTTCAGTTGCATACCACTGATCCACGATGTGTCATTCTCTGGCATATTCACTACATCTATACTATTTACATGGGGATCGTCATATACATTTTCACTTACATCCATGGCCATTTCAATACAACATCTGCTTCATTTGTGGTTACATCCACATTCTCCACTTTGACATTAGATTGTGTCGCAATATCATGTGCGGGTAATCTTTAATTCACAAATGAGTTTTAATTTAATCACCATATCAAAAATAACCGCTAACAAATTTAAGATATACTAATAAAATATCTCTGACTTAAATGGTATAATTCAGATGGAGTAAGGTACATAGAAGGAGACATATGACAATTTGATAGTCCAGCACAACTTTGCGGTGTTGGTCGATAAGGAAGATAACTGCATATAGAATGACAAAACTTTCAACTAATGCATAACGTATATTGGAATATGACATAAAAATTATAAAAAAATGTTCCACCTTCCAAGCAAATGTGTAAAGCTGCCTTGACTTGGAAATGGATAGTTATAATGAACACCTTGTTGATAACTCATACATGGCGGATATCCAAAAAGGAATTGTTGTTGACCATATATCATTGTCATATATGGATTACTAAAACTCAAAGATGCAGTTACTTGACTAATACTTGCTATCTCAACCATTCTATAGTAGTCTTCAGTTACACTGTTAATTACTTATGGTCGTGCGGGTTCTTCTACTTACAACCGCCTACCTTTTCCAACAAACAGCTTTATTGATTTTGATGCCATTGAAAACATTAGCTTCACTTCATCATCATCAACTATTTTAATGGCTTTTGATCCTGAAACCGTAAGCCAAGTACATACTAAATCTATGTCAAATTCATCTTATCTTAATCGTTTTATAAATCGAATCTTTCAACTGTGCCAAATTACAACCTTTCAAAACTTTCACCGATTTATACGACCCTCTAATATATTTTCCACAGCTAACTTTGCCAATAACCAATTCACCTACAAAATAACAGATGGTTTGTATACACTTTTGAGTCATTCTACATTTCTATTAACCAACTATTTCACTATTTCCTGAAATTACCAAACGATATATGCAAATAGAAATAAAAAAAATCGAATTAGGGTTTACAAAATAAAATAGAAATTGTTCAAAAGGAAGGTTGTTGCTCCTTTACTATATCTATTTTTGATCAATATTTAACTAGAATTTATAGTCTAAAATCCTTAGTTTGGGAATATATTTGAAATTTGGATATTTGAGTTTTTCAAAGATTTAAGTAAAGAAGAAGATAAAGTGATAAATGAAAGAGGGTGTGCTGGCTAAAATATCAAGCAAAGATCTGAGCGGCATTTCAAATGCAGCACACTGGCTGCATCTCAAATACGGCTACTATTTTTTTAAATGTATACTAGCAGCATTTGAAATGCCGCTAGTACACGTGGTGGTTGATGTGGTCAAAATTGGTCTATTTTTTAATTAATTTATAAACTGGACTAGATTTGCAATTACTTCGCAAAATTGGCCTTACTTAAAAATCTTTCCTTTTAAACATGTTATAGTTGGCAACCAGTTATGCTTAATCAGTTGATAAATCATATGTTTTATCATTTATGTGCCTATGATTGAATTTCAGTACATAACAATCAATTAAATCTCCTTATAATTTATTAACTTGATTCCACGTAGCTAGTCATTTTATCTCAATTATTTTGGAAATTATTTTTTCCCTATCTTTTTTATAGTGATTTGATTTATTGGATGTTACCACATATTTTAATTCTTAAAGTTTCATTATCTGAATGACGTTTTAAAATCTTTTACAAATTCAGAGTAATTTTTCATCTTTTCAGTAACAATATAGTTTCCATCATATACCCTATTGCTAAAATATATCGTTCTACTGCTATAATTTTTCTGTAATCAAACATGTCTGACATATAATGTAACGACCCTGAATTTCCGACCCAGTTTAAAATTTTTAAATCCATCTTTTTAGTATAAAATATTGAAATTTATAAACGATCTCAATTAACGTCCAAACTTTATTTTATAAGATGCGTCCAGTTAGATATGAGCATAGAAAATGTTCCGCCGCAAAATATTACAGTAAACTTCCTTCGCGTTTTACTGTATATTGGTTCATATAAAGCTGCGTAAAATTTATCTTTCAAATCCAAATATTTTTACACAGTTATATTGTAAAAATTATTCTAATCAAGATAATGTGATTCATTTCGTCAAAAACTATCATCGCCTGTTCCGTTTAAATTGTTTTACAAAACGAACAATTTAAGCGGCGTAAATTCGAATTTTTATAAACCTCTCGTGTCACAATTATCTGTGTACCAATGGAAGCGTCTCGTTGCGCTAATCAAAACGGCATATTTATTCGTGCAAATCGGAATCGACGTAAAAATAGTCGCGTTAATTTAACCATTCCGGACGAACCGGTTAAACTACAATTAGCCCAAATTGCTTAGTCCGTATCCAAAAGAAATTTGAAATAATGTCAGCTGATGCATTTAAGAAAGTAGTTGGCAGCTAACTTAATTGCGTGGGAAGTTGTGGGAAAATTTGGGAAATAAAAACACGCTTCGTATTTCTAGTAGCATTTACTGTTTATGTCCAGTTTCCTAAAATATAAAAAGCATAGGACAAACATTTTCAAGTGCCGACCCAATTCATTTCCACTGTTCACTCTTCAAACTTTCTTCAGGTACAAGCTTATTCTTCCTCTCCTTCCTCTTATTCTCTTTTCCTTTATACTTCTTTCTGTAAAACTTGCAAGCAAAATGAAAAGAAAAAAAATGAATGAGAAGAAAAACACGCATGCTCCACTCGAAACCACTTCCCAGAAAACATCTACGCACGCCAGTGACCTCCACCGAAGCCCGTTAACCGCCTTGCTTCCCCAAGACCCAGGCCGAGAACCACCATTCTCCTCTCTACAAGTGTCAAACAAACCCAGCGCCTCATCCGCCCTTCCACCTCTACTATGAGCAACACCAAGCCCACTGCCTTTTCTACTCGCACACCACAGCCTCAAACAAATGTTCCGACCAAAGCTACACTCCTCCATAAACCAAAACCGAAGCCACTTTCAGTCCTTGCGCCAGTGCGTATACATATGGAGTGTGTGCTGTGCGTGTATATAGGTGTACACGTGTGTGAATGTTGCGTGTGTGTTGTGGAGGACATGCGTGTGTGTGTAACTGGGACGTATGCGTATGCATGTACATAAGAGTGTTGTGTGTGTGCATGTGTTGCATGAGTGTAAATGTGTTGCATGAGTGTATTTGTGGTGTGTGGAAGTTGCATGCATAAGAAGTTTGAACTATACGTGCGTGCTTTGTTTAAGGTGCTCTAGGTCAACAAAAGTGAGGACAATGTTGACAGATAGACTTGGATTGGAGGCCAAAGCTTGTATTTGAAGTTGTGGGAGGAGTTGTGAATGTGTGCAGCTGTGCAGGGCAAAAGTGGGATGGCAGTGATGCAGCCCAGCCTATTGATGAAGCAACGTAATTGATCGAGTCATTGAAATCGAGTCATTTGAAGATTTTAGGTTGCTAGCGACCTAGTGAAGAGGTCTTAGGTCGCTCACGACCTAGTGGAGGGCGCATACGAGATAACACATCATCGGATTGGAGTCGTTCAAAGAAAGGAGCTTTAGATCGTCCACGACCTAGGGAAGGTCGCTAGCGTGTCAACGAGCTAAGCATTCAGAACTTCAAGCAACCAAACAAGTAAGCGTTCCAGTAGGTTGCTCACGACCTAAGTTAAGTCGCTCATCCCTACTTAGGTCGCTCATATTTTAAATCTCTGCCGTGTGTTAAGTCGCTTAGTTGATTCTGAAGATAGGTCGCTAAGTCGCTCCTGGAAGAGTTCTTATGGCGCTGATGTTTGGGTCGCGTAGGCCTTAAGTTGCATACTTTTTGTTATGACATTATATTTTATGAGTCGCTCCATGTTAGGTCGTATATTCTGTTTAGGTCGTTTGATGTGATGCTGTAATAAGTTGATTCGCTGTACCTTTTAAGTCGCCAAGTTTTGGGTCATGTTTGTCTTTGAGTCGCTATGTGTTGTAACTCGAGTCAGTTAGGTCGCGTGTGTTGTATTGATAGGCCATGTGATGTTGAGTCGTGTTATTTCGAAGTCGTAGGTCGCTTGGCGACTCATGGTGAGTCGGTCGATGATAAGTCGTTGCCAACCTATGCTAAGTCGCGTATGCAAGTGTTGTACATATTGTAAGCCTATAAATAGGCATGGTGTGGGTCATTTTTAAGGGGGTTATTGTTGAATAAAATTCTTGTTTGTTAGCTTTGTGCTTTCATTAAATTGGTAGTCGAGTGTGATCTCCTATCTCCACTTACGGTATTCGAGTGCGCTCGAATCAACGTTCGTTGAAGCCAATTCGCGGAATCAAGTGCGCTTGATCAACAATCGAAGGATTGTAGATCTCTCTTCACGGTATCGTGCGTGATCAACGTGTCAGAGATAGCTAGAATTCGGTATCTTTGGATCAATGAATTTTGGCATTTCAGTATCATTCAATCCACCGATTGCTACTTTCACCGTTTCATCTAATTTTTCGTATTTCCGCTGCATCATTTTGGCATCCAAGCTAGACTTAGCCTATCATAGCTAAGCCGAGTCTTGGAGCCAAGGAGCTTGAAGTTGGTGTTCATCGTGTTCATCTTGAAGTTGCAACAAGTTAGAAGCTCTCGATCCATTTCATTTTGGATCAAAGTTGGAAAGGTGTTTGAGTTTGAGCCGAGTTGGGTAGAGCCGTGCATCACTTGTTTAAGCCGAGAGTTTGAAGTGTAGGCTGAGTTTGTAGTGAAGTGTTGAGCTTGTGCGAGCTAGTTGAAGTTTGATTTGTAGAAGATTTGTGAAGTTTTGAAGTGTTTGTGTTGATTTAATCATGCCACCAAGAAGAGCTAATCGTCATCAAAATGTTGAAGCGTTGTATAGAAGAGAAGAAGCCGAACAAATGGGACGACGCATAAATGAGAAATTTGATGAAGGTTTTGGAAAGCTAGAGAAGTTGATGAATGATTTGAAACAAAACCAAAGGAGGAGATCACCAGTCTCGAACCATGGAGGAAACAGAGTTTCGCCATCGGTTACGGAAGCGAGGAGGGTGTCGCCACAATCTTTTAGAGAAAGAAGAGAAACATCAATTTCATCAAGGAGAGATCACCATGATTATGGACGTGAAGAGAGGAGAACTCCACGAGAGTTTGAAAATGAGCCATATCGAGATGAAGAGAGACATAATAGAAGAGACATGCGTGATCGAAGGGATGTTGATGGTCGAGATCGATATAGACGTACATTTGATTATGATGAAGACGGTGATAGAACTAGCATTCATTATCGAGATCGAGACCAAGTACGAAATGTATATCGGGATGTTGAAGATGATCGACGTTGGGAGTCGGGTATGAAGACAGAAATTCCAGAATTCAAAGGTGGAATGGTTGCAGAAGAATTCTTGGATTGGTTGTCTAATGTTGAAGAGATCTTTGATTTCAAAGAGGTTCCGGAGAATCATTGAGTGAAGATGGTTGCTACTAGGTTGAGGGGGAGAGCTATGGCGTGGTGGCAGCAAACCAAACTTACATGAGAACGGATGGCGAAGTCGAAGATTGAGTCATGGGAGAAGATGAAGAAGTTAATGAAGGCTATATTCTTGCCTTACAATTATCAATCACTTATGTACCAGAGGTTGCAGAATCTGAGGCAAGGGACAAAGACTGTTAGTGATTATGCTGATGAATTTTATCAACTGATTGCTCGAAATGACATTATGGAGACAGAGGAACAGCTGACTGCTAGGTTTATTGGAGGGTTGAGGATGTAGATTCAAGATATGGTGAATATGTTTGATCCAAGATCTGTAGCAGAAGCACATCAGAAAGCGTTTTCTTGGGAGAAGCAGGGAAGACGAGGTGGTGGTGTGTTTACAAGTTCCAATATTCTGAACAAAGGTGTTAGTGGGAATTCCAATGTTTCTAAAGCTGTCAATAAACCAGTTATGAATGAAGTTGCAAAGGCGAAGGTCAACAGCAATTTCAAGTGTTATAATTGCCAGGAAGTGGGTCACAAGAGTAATGAATGTCCGAAGCCAAAGAAACGAACTATGATTGCTGAAGTTGAAGGTGAGGATGTTGGTGAAGGATATTTTAGTCCAATTGAGGAGGATGAACAAGATATCGCGTCAGGAGATGAATGATGTAATCTAATGATGAGGAGGTCTTGTTTAATACCGAAGCAGGAAGAAGAGGCTAGTTGGTTGAGGAGTAACATCTTTCAGTCAATGTGCACTATACTGGGAAAGGTGTGTAAATTTGTGATTGACGCAGGAAGTTGTGACAATATTATTTCTACCGAAGCTGTGAGAAATTTGAAGCTGAAAACGGAGAAACATCCAAATCCTTACAAGTTAGTGTGGTTGAGAAAAGGAGGAGAGGTGAAGGTGGACAAGCGAGTTCGAGTTCCATTTTCCATTGGGAAGAAGTATAAAGACGAGATCTGGTGTGACGTTGTGGAGTTGGATGTTTGTCACTTGCTTTTGGGAAGACCAATGGCAGTATGGATTTCGTGTTGGGTTTGCCGAGAACTCAAAGGGGGAATGACTATATATGTTGTGGTGGATCGTTTCTCGAAGATGGTACATTTTGTTGCTTGTAAGAAGATGACGGATGCAGTTCATGTAGCACAGTTGTTCTTCAAAGAGATCTATCGTTTACATGGTTTACCAGAATCTATAGTTTCAGATAGGGGTACTAGATTTCTGAGTCATTTTTGGCTGAGTTTGTGGAAGATGGTGGGAACAAAGCTAAATTTTAGTAGCGCTTATCATCCGCAAACAGATGGGCAAATAGATGTGGTGAATAGATCGCTGGGAAATTTATTACGATGTCTTGTGAAGGACAATATGAAGAGCTGGGACGTGAAGTTATGCCAAGAAGAGTTTGCACATAATCATGCAGTGAATCGTAGCACGGGTTTCATTCCATTTCAGATTGTATATTCAAGCTTGCCGAAGGGGCCGTTGGATTTAACGATAGTGCCGCAACCGAAGGGGATAGTTAAACGAGCTGCTGATTTTGTTGATGGTTTGACAGAGTGTCATAGAATCGTTTAGGAACGATTGGAGAAGACGAATGAAAAATATAAACGATCTGCAGATTTGAAGCGAAGAAATGTTGAATTTAATGAAGGAGATTTAGTATATGCTGTGCTAACGAAGGATCCTTTTCCAGTGGGAACTTATAATAAACTTAAAGCTCGAAAAATTGGTCCTGTAGAGATTGTACAACGGATCAATGAAAATGCTTATAGGTTGAAGCTGCCGGAGGATGTGTATACTTCTGATGTGTTTAACGTTAAACATTTAATACCTTATTACGGGAATGAATAGTCCAATGTGGAAGAAATTTTAAATTCGAGGACAAATTTTTCCCAACCAGGGGAGGATGATGAAGCCCAGCCTATTGATGAAGCAACGCAATTGATCGAGTCATTGAAATCGAGTCATTTGAAGATTTTAGGTCGCTCGCGACCTAGTGAAGAGGTCTTAGGTCGCTCACGACCTAGTGGAGGGCGCATACGAGATAACACATCATCGGATTGGAGTCGTTCAAAGGAAGGAGCTTAAGATCGTCCACGACCTAGGGAAGGTCGCTAGCGTGTCAACGGGCTAAGCATTCGTACCTTTAAGCAACCAAACAAGTAAGCGTTCCAGTAGGTCGCTCAAGACCTAAGTTAAGTCGCTCATCCCTGCTTAGGTCGCTCATATTTTAAATCGCTGCCGTGTGTTAAGTCGCTAAGTTGATTCTGAAGATAGGTCGCTAAGTCGCTCCTGGAAGAGTTCTTATGGCGCTGATGTTTGGGTCGCGTAGGCCTTAAGTCGTGTACTGTTTGTTATGACATTATATTTTATGAGTCGCTCCATGTTAGGTCGTATATTCTGTTTAGGTCGTTTGATGTGATGCTGTAATAAGTTGAGTCGCTCTACCTTTTAAGTTGCCAAGTTTTGGGTCGTGTTTGTCTTTGTGTCGCTATGTGTTGTAACTCCCTTCATCTTCTTTTCTTCACAACAAATTTCCTTCAACGATCCTAATTTTTTATGCACACTTATCGCAACTGGACATGTATTCTGATTTCGACATTGATGGTGCAAGTTGTAGTTTTGAATACTACGATTAATAAGACGTTATGGTTCTGATTGGAGGAGAGGTAACTAATGAATGTTGGAGCGCTATGGAAGACTATGATCTTTGCTACATTTATTGTGCACTCTCGTCGATCCTATTCGAGGTGCTAATCAAAGTGGAGAGACATTTTGGGGCAAAATTACTAATTGCTATAGTCGAAAGAACGTCGATCGGAAAATAACGTTATCTTCAATCAAAGGTCGTTATGGAAAAATCAATCGTCGAGCAAAAACATTCAATTCTCTTTCAAGCTAAAGAAAACGAATCCTAGTGGATTAAAAATGAAATGCATTTGGTAAGATCTAATACAATTTATTGTTCTAATTCTTATCATAGTTCTCTAATTGTACTAGTGTTTTTTTCTTGCAGAGAATGGCCGCAAACAAGTTGTTCAAACAAATCTATAAACCTGAAAGTAAACAAGCACCACATTTTTATCAGTTCATGCATGTTTATGATATGTTGGTTGAGCATGTTAAATGGAAATCATCGCTTAAGAAAACCATTCAAGAAGTCCAATCAAACATTGGTCGTGGTAAAACGCCCAGATTTGGAAAAAGCTCTTGTCTTAGGAAATCTCTAGGAAGCTACTATTTAGGATCAAAAGAAAATCTAACCCATACCGAAGATAATTTTGTTAGGTCATAGGGAGCAAAAGAAGAAAAAAGAAGTAGGCTGCTAGAGTGGATCGGGAAAAAATTAAAAAAAAAATCCTACTTGAATCTGAAGATAGATATAACCATGCAATGGAGACTCGAATAACTCAACACCTAGAAAAGTTGTCAAGAATGAATCAACTTCTTGCTGGAAACCGCCAAAGAGATGAAGATGCAATAATGTTCGTGGATACGTCACACATGTCTACAAAATAACTTGAGTATACATAGCATAGAAGGAGATAAATTATGAGACGTAGACGTGAAGAGGGTCATTAAATGTTTCTGTTTTTCTAGAACCTTTGTCTTTGAATTACCATTAGTTGTATTGTATTATGAGCGTAAGAAATTATTTTTATAAGTGCTTTCATTCAAATTGCATTACATTGAGAAAATATTATAACAACATTACGTCAATTAAACATAAACAGATTACAATAACAACAATAAGTAACAATAACATAAACAATAGTAGCAAAAGTAACAACAGAAATATTGTTTCACTGATTTCCAGAAAAGTACCAAATATGATCTATGAGATCATTTTGCAGTCTTCGATGTAGTTGAACACTACAGTAGGATATTTGGCTTTCTACATGAAACTCGAGTTCTAGTACGCTTCCAATCATATCGTTGCACCAAAAGGCGGTGGTGTTGGAGCACCGTCCTAAAAGTAATCTTCTTCCATGTCTCTTTCATCATCTATAATCATATTATGTAAAATAACACAAGTGTACATTTTCGGTCATTTTAGCTGGTGACCAAAGTCTGCATGGATTACTAATTTTGGCAAATCTAGATTGAAGAACCCTAAGTGCTCTTTCAACATCCTTCCTTTGGCCTTCTTGCATCGCTGTAGACTTTGATCATTTATTGTTTTCTGGTTTAGAAATTGTCTAGACAATGGTACACCATTTAGGATCTATACCATCGTCAAGATAATATCCATGATCGTATGTGTTACCTCCTAAAGTAAAGATACAAGGAGTTGATCTATTATTTGCTAAATCATTGAACAACGTATCAACTGCATTAAGATCATTGTTCGAACCCGGCATCTCGAAAAATGTGTGCCATATCGATAAGTCATACGACACTACGGCTTCAAGAATAATAGTGGAATTATGAGACTTACCCTGATAAGCTTCAGCATACGCCTTAGGATAATTCTTCCACTCCCAATGCATGCAGTCTATACTACCTAACATTCCAGGCCATCCTCAAGTACCACGCATATTCAATAACATTTCTATATCCACCTCGTTTGGTATGTATAAGTATTGATCACCATAAATGTCCATGATAGCTTGACCAAATTGCTCCAAACACTCTAATATCATGCTTTTTGCCACTTTCAAATTTTCATCAAGCGCGTCTGCCGGTCCTGCATATGCAAGCATACTTAGTCCAACTATCATTTTCTGAATTCTGGTCAATCCCATAGTACGAGATTCATTGGGTTTAAAGACAAAATATTTATAATGTTGCTTGATATATTGTAGGATTCTAAGAAATAGAGGTCGTCGCATATGGAATCTTCTCCTAAAATAAGCATCCGTGTAAGTAGAATTTGGAACAAAATAGTCTTCCATCAGTCAGTCATTGTGCTATGAATGTCTATGATTTTTATACCAACGACCAACAACCGATCCACCATGTTGTCCGCTGATTGACTAACATGTAGTGCAACTACACTTATTAGCTCCTTGCTGCGATGAAAATAATCTTCCATTATTTCATTTGATACGTCGTCGCTATCATCAAAAAAACTAAATTCTTTAGCAGCCATTTTTTATCTTTGAAATTGTATGAGATATGAATGAGCAATAAAACTTCTAGTATTTAACAAGCTTTTTATAGATTAAATCACATGCTGGCCTTCAGAACAAAATAAACTATCATGACTAGTTGGCAGGTAGAATTAATTCAATTCAACCGCTATCTATAAACTAGATTACATTTATGTCACATCTATAGTGTCACATCCCATCTACACACTATTGACTATTGGTGTAGTGCCTTGTCCCATCTAAACACTATAGCCATATCCTCATAAGCCAATAGGAGATAAGATTGAGCAGTAAAACTTATAGCGTTTAACAAGTTTTTCATAGCTAAGATCGCATGTTGGCCTTCATAACAAAACAAGCAATCATGACTAGTTGGCAAGTAGCGTTAATTCAATTCAACCACCATCCATAAAGTAGATTCCATTTATGTCACATCCCTATTGTCCCATTGCATCTATACACTATTGACACTACCAAACAATAAAACACTGAAAACTATCTACAGCAAAAATACAGAAAGAAACAAGACAAAATTAATGAAACACACAAATATTAATACAGTTAATAATAATATATAAAAAAATAATACTACAGTCTACAATAGTACATTCCACAATAATATAACCAACAATAATACCCTGACTAGTACTTAGGACTGACACAAAGAAACTACTAGTTGCTGTAAAATTGCAAGTTTTGCAAGGCATTACTAAGACGTCTTATTTCTTGTTCTAGCGCATTGGCATACGCAATGGTCCTTGGGCTCAGACGTTCATCAACCAATTCTACGTAATTGCACCCTTCAGGCCTAAAGGACACAACTGAATTCGACGACAAGTATCTTCGCCATCAGCTCTAACCACAACTTCAACCTTATAACCACAGTGGCAGCATAGTGCATAAGAGTCAACCTGTTGTTTAACTAAAGGTTGCAAATTTATCACTTGATCAACCATGGTTGAACATCTTCCTGAAGTGTGAGTTGGTCAAGATTTGAGAATTCATGGGCAACGTCCTCGTAATTGTAATATCCCAGAATTTTCAGGAATTTAAAATGTGATAATCTCTTAATTTAAAATTATTTGAAATTGATGAATTGTTATTTTCAAAAATAAATAACCTAGTAATAATAATATAATGTTTTAATTATGGCTATAAATTGGTTTTATAATAAGAATAATTATTTTATTGTGTAAATAAATTCTAAATTGGCTTATTGTTTTCAAAATTGATAAGTGTGTTTAAATACATTTATATCCGTGTATTTTAAATTGATTTTAAAATAGGATAGATTATTTGTAAATAAAAATGAGCTTATTTAAAAATAGATATTATATTTTTTTAAATTTATTTTAGATTAGGATTTTTAAATTTGACCTTGAATTGAATATAAATTTGAATTCAAGGAATATACATTCATATTAAAATAAAATGATAATATAGTTTGGTTTTAAAATATATAGATAATGTTTTTAGTTAAAAATAAGATTTTTTTTGTATTATTCTTTTTATAGAAATTTATACATGGAAATTTGGATTTGTATTTATTTCATAAGAATAAATACAAGGCTTTTGAAATAGCATTTTTAAAATGAGTTTGCAATATTGTATATAATTTTATTTAAATTATATTTGGTTTCATTCTTTCTAAAGATTGTATTTTATATAAATTTAGAAAACATTTATAAATGTATAAATGTATTTGTTAATTGGGAATTTAATTAGAAAAATATTTCTAAAATTAAGAAAAACATATTAGTAATTAGGAAATTAATTTAAAAAGGCTTTTAAATTCTTTTAGAATTAAAATAAACTCAATTTGACAAGTGTTAAGTTTGGAATCATTTAAACAACAAGTGTTAAACATTTATGAAAAATTTAAGACAAGTGTCCATGTTTTTTTAATTTTCTTTTTAATTTAATAAATCTAAAATTTACCTATATAATCACCCTTTCTCTCCATCTTCTTTTTCTTTAAATTTTGTTCATTCCTAAAAAAAGAAACTAGAGCTATCCTTGCAACTTTTACTCAAACCCAAATTCTGAAATCTCCTCAAAAATAGAATCTGTAAATTTATTTTCATGTAAAACTTTTTCCCAAGCCTGCATCTACTCCTCAAATTAAAATCCGAAGCTCCTCAATTCAAAACATTCTTCAAACCATGCTGTGACAAAATCTGCATCAATTTTCAAATGCATGCAAGAACTCCAGCAAATTCAAAACATTTCCAGTTTCCATATGCATGCAAGTGAATCTGGGGTCAAGGCGATTCTATTTCTAAAGCTTTCGGTTTAAAATGTCTTGCAAGGTCCATTTTTATCATCAAACCCATACATCTCTTTATAAAGGTGAGTAAACATTCTAATCCAATACTAAAGTAGTTTTAAATTCGCTTTCATATGAATTCTGTGACAAACTATCTTTGCATGTGAATATATGTGTAAGAACACTTTATGAATGTTAGTTTTTAAACTGTGCATGTTGATAGGACTCTGTTTCCAAGTTGCAGTGTCAACAAATAAAATTAAAATTCATATCTTTTATTTATTCACTGATGACACTTGGATCAAAAACAAAATAGAGTAGTTTTGGCATAATATAGATACTAAAAATGCAAATAAGTATGCAAGTGATGAAATATGCTTGCATTTGAAAATAACAGCAAAACCTTTTAATTTTTTGCAGATTCAAATGTTAAATTCCACTGATTCGAGTTTATTTCTTGAATCATCTATGGAACCCATGATTTTTAAAACAAAATTTACAATTTTTAGAATTGTAATGAGAATGCAATTCTTAGATGACCAAAATTTGGTTTTTGGATGATCTCTGGTGATGGGGACGTTTTTGGGGGTTGAAGTTTTTCCTAAAGCTAGATGGTTGATCGGAGGAGTAAGGAAAAATAAGTGGAAGGGTTTAATCCATTGTGACATTGGAAATTTCTCGAATTGGTTTTAAAACCTAGTTCTGTTGAACTTGGGAATTTTGGCTACTGCACCTTCGTTTTTGCATCGAGTTGTATGAAATTCTGGGTTAGGGTTGCGTGGTGGTTCGGCGATCCATGGCCAGAGTTGTGGCGTTTATCATCGATCGGAGGCATGGAATTTGGGGTTTTCTGATTATTGGGTTAGGGTTCTGTACAACCAGGGATACTCGATTTTGATTCGAGGCAAGAAGCGATGTTCCGATGATCGTAGGGGTTTGTAGGGTTGTTGAGTGATGTGGCGGTGGGCTCGTCGTTGACCGGAGGTGGTTCCGGCACTGGTGTAGGTGCATGAGAGGGTTGAGTGTATCTGTGGGTTTTGTTTTGGGTTCGCATGTTTTTCTCGAATAGGACTCGGGATATAAGGAAGATGACTCGGGGGAATGCTCACGTATTCTTAGTTGTGACTCGCGTTATTTCTGGGGTCTTGTGTGTACAGGGTTAAACTGTTAAGTTTAACAGTTTTTAATTTTTTTGATTTAAACAGTTTTTAAAACTTTAAAGTCAGATTTGTTTAAAAAAAAATAGTATACTTGTCTCTTGGTTTAAGTATTCAAGGGTTGGACCCAAAGTAAACATTTAACCAGATTTTTAAATTTAAAATGAAGAAGTTTTAAACTTTAAATAATTTAAGTTAAAAATCCATTTCTTTGAATTAATGTGTTTGTACAAATGAATTTGTATGAATGATATTAAATGTTTTAAGTTAAAACCTTAATGTTATTTTTCAAACTCATTTGAAATATAAAAAGGAGATTATAAGGAAATGTTTTTAAATTAGTTAATTAATAATTAAAAGAAAGTAATTAATGACTACTTTATATTTTAAACTAATTAAAGAATTAGGTTAAGTAAAGATTACAAGGTTAATTTAAAATAATGTTTTATCTTAATTAATAATTAAGTGTTAATGAATAATAATTAATTAAGTTGAATAAGAATTTTAAGTTTAGTTAATTAATTTAATTATTATTTTAAAAGAGGGTTAATTAAGTAATTAATTAAGTATTATTATTAATTAATTAACTAATAATTCTGATGATTTAATTAATGACTAATGATTAATTAAATTATAATTAATTAAGTAATTAAACTAGTAATTAAGTTTTAATTGGGTTTTTCTTAATTAATAATTAAAGGTTATTAATCTATAATGCAAGTTAATTAAGGATTAATTAACTATTATTAAAGGTTAATTAATTGTAATTAAGGATTAATTAATTATATTTACGGATTAATTAATTTATAGTTAAGGTTGTTAATTAATAATTAAGTATTATTAATTAATGATTAAGAGATAATTAATTGGTTAATTAAGGTTAATTAATTAACTATAAAAGTAATAAGTGATTGATTGCTTAGTATTAAAGAATTGATTAATAATTAAGGTTTATTAATCTATAGTTGAAGGATAATTAATCTGTCAATTGAAGATTAATTTGGTTAAAGAGTAATTAATGGATGAATTACTAAGATGAGTGTGATTAAGTAAGTTAATTAATTTGTTAATTAATTAAATATAGTCACTTGATAAATGATTAAGTATTTTAACTTAACAAGTTTTGATAAGGCTAATTACTTAAGGTAGGTAATTGATGAATAATATACAGGAGGTAATTGGGATAAGTGAAATTACGGATTGGGAAGTAATTTTTAAATGGATAATTACTTGTTAAAGTAATTAAGGGTTTATTACTTGGTGTAATAAATCAAAGAATTTATAATAGTAATTAAGAAGTAATTAAGAAGTAATTAAGGATAATTAATTACTATTTATATTTATTAAAGTTTATTAATTGAAAGTAATTAATTTAAGTATGATTAATTAATGTAATTAATTAATTAATTAAGAGATAGTGTGATTAATTATAGTTAATTAATTAATTAAGGTTCATTAATTAATATGATTAATGAGAATAATTAAGGATTAATTACTTGATTAAGAGTTAATTAATCAAGGTTGATTAATTAAGATGATGATTAATTAATTGGTTTAATTAATGAATAAGTAAGCAAGATTTATTGTGATGAAGGTAGTTAATTTAATTAATTTTAAATTAATTAAGAGATGAAGTAATTAATTTAATTCACTTTAAATTAATTAGAGATAGAGTTAATTAATTTAATTCATTTTAAATTAATTATGTTGTGATTAAGTAAATCATTGCTTATGTATGAATGGATGACATTGATTGTCTTGAATGGATGTAATCTCATAAACGAGATAAGTAATGTTGCGTGGTATGAATGCTTGGTTGCATTGTGATGGTAATATAGATTATCTATTGTGATGATGATATGGATTACCTATTTTGTATGGATCATCTGTTTATTTGATAATGTGGTTATCAATTGTTACTTGTGAATTATCTATCTGTGTGTGTATAGAGAGTTGAATTGAATTGTTTAACTTTAGACAACTTGGACCTAAAAGAAACGTTTTGGATTTCGATGAGACCGAGATCGGGTTTCCATATTTGGATATCCAAAAACAACATCGATCCAAATTAACGATAGGTCGTCAATCTCAAGTAAAGATGAAGATTCAGAGTGCAAGGGTTATTGTCGTTAACTCTGAGGGTGATTCCAAAATGAGTGTAACGAGATAATTCCTTCGGCTTCGTTCGAACCCGGAACGAACTTGTACGGATTGAATTCTTTCAGAACATCATCAGGTGGACGATGAGCATTCTAAGTGATGTGTTCACTAAAGGTAATCGTAGCCTCAAGCCTCATCAACCGGGAATGGCTAAAGCATGGGAGGTGCAGCAAGGCTAAGTGGGTCATGCCCAAGTAGGATGAGATTAATCCCTGTCTAGAGTCCCTTTTATTTCGGCTGTGCGGGCGGTTGAATAGCTACATCCGCCGGGGTTGTCTTATTCGGAACTGTTCAGTAAGGAATGGTTCTGGCTTTGTGTTGCAGGGGAGCGGGCGTACTCCTCGATACGGTGATCTAGGCTACGTACTGTGACGGGCGGTACCCCAGTAGCCCTGCCATTGTATGGAAACCAAGATCCAATAAGTGCCATCGGATTTGATTGTATTACCCACTTTTGTGGCTAGTAGCTGGAATTTAATAAATGTTACAATTATGGCTATTTCATATTTATTTGAAAACCCTAGACCTATTATAATATCACTAAATTTCCTATCAAATGGTTTGGTTAGCGTAGGTAAAAACTTGTGAATTATCTATCTGTGTGTATATAGATAGTTGAATTGAATTTTTTAACTTTAGAAAACTTAGACCTAAAAGAAACGTTTTGGATTTCGATGAGACCGGGATCGGGTTTCCATATTTGGATATCTGAAAACCACATCGATCCAAATTAACGACAGGTCGTGAATCTCAAATAAAGATGAAGATTCAGAGTGCAAGGGTTGTTGTCGTTAACTCTGAGGGTGATTCCAAAATGAGTGTAACGAGATAATGCCTTCGGTTTCGTTCGAACCCGGAACGAACTTGTATAGATTGAATGCTTTCAGAACATCGTCAGGTGGACGATGAGCATTCTAAGTGATGTGTTCACTAAAGATAATTGTAGCCTCAAGCCTCATCAACCGGGAATGGCTAAAACAGGGGAGGTGTAGCAAGGCTAAGTGGGTCATGCCCAAGTAGGATGAGATTAATCCCTCTCTAGAGTCCCTTTTATTTCGGCTGTGTGGGCGGTTGAATAGCTACATCCGCCGGGGTTGTCTTATTCGCAACTATTCAATAAGGAATGGTTTCGGCTTTGTGTTGCAGGGAGCAGGCGTGCTCCTCGGTACTGTGATCTAGGCCACGTACTGTAACGGGTGGTACCCCAGTAGCCTTGCCATTATATGGAAACCAAAATCCAATAAGTGCCATCGGATTTGATTGTATTACCCGCTTTTGTAGCTAGTAGCTGGAATTTAATAAACGTAACAATTTCGGCTATTTCATATTTATTTGAAAACCCTAGACCTATTATAATATCACTGAATTTCCTATCAATTGTTTTGGTTAGCGTAAGATAAAAACTTTTTCATGTTTATGTGTGGGAAGTCTTACGTGATACCTTTTCTTTCAAAAGGTTTTTAAAGTTAAGCAACTTTAACCGTTTACTCACACCAGACCCATGTCTGACCCGGAGTTTATTCTGTTTTTCTTAAACTCTTGGGTACTCAAATTTTTACGAGTAGCCAGTGGAATTCAGGTTGGCTTGACGAATTATAGAGGAGAAATGGAGCAGGAGGCTTTTGCGTATAGCTATATAGTGTTCCGCTGTGTGTTCTCTGAGTTGTTGTCTTTGAGTTGTATCGAGTTGTATAACTAGATAGGTGTTTATAACTGTCTAGTATGTGTTTGTATATCTGTGTAACTCTGATAATTGTTGTAAACTATGTAATGTTTATGTTATTAATATAATTTATTCGTTCCGTTGTTGAGATTATGATGTTGTTCTTTCTTTCTTCTCTGTCTTTTCTCTTTTCTATCCCTTTCTTTCTTAAAAGTGATGCGATTTTCAGTTGTGAGAAAGACGGGTCGTCTCAGTTGGTACCAGAGCATTTGGTTGAGTGAATACCTAGGCTCTGTAGTGGTGTCTTTCTTGAGAGAGCATACTTGTAAATTTATATATATATATATATATATGTATATATATATATATATATATTTCTACCTATCCGTTAGGTTACCTGTTTGGATTTTCCAATATAAGTTATAAAGATGGATGAGGTAGTGGTGTGCGTAACACGACTACCATAGGTTGGAGTTTGAATATTTGAGGTTGGAAGTGTATTTGTCGAGACTATAGACCTAATACCGTCTTGAGTAATCTTTGCAGTGTGGTGTAAGGATTTCATCGATCTCTGAAGGAAACTTGTTAAGGTTCAGAGTTCATCTTTGAAGTGTAGGTTTGATTGCGCTCGTGTGAGCGGATTTTTGAGAATTTGGATCTGTCGGTTAGGCAGAAGCGAGTGATGGTATCGTGGCAACCTCAGGAAGTAGTAGCTGCGTGATGAGACGCAGTGACCATGGATGTCTCCGAAGATGTTTTCTTTCGGAACAAGTTTAAGGAAGTGTGTATGCTTCGGGTTGTAGCTGAGTTCAGCAGGATGTATGTGTTTGGTTGGAGGTCCGAGTTTCTCATAGAGCTTTGGATAAGAAGTCTTTGGAATCTGTGTTAGCGGTGCAACTTAGGAGTGTTCCGTGTTCCAGCAGGAAGATCCTTTTGGCTTAGCATTTCCTTAAGGTGGAATTCAGAAGCAGCAGTGAGGATCTGTTTCTTCGATGGATTAGTTGGTCAAGGATAAACTGTTCTGATTAGTAGGGAGAGAACAGTATCTTGGATATTGGATTGGTTGATCGCAAAAGTGACTTGCGATGGTTTGGTGGTTATCTTGGAAAGTCTTTTGCTTGGGTTTGTGGCATTTCAAGAGAATGTAGGAGTTATGGAATTGTCAATGATTTCCCGGATATATCTTCAAAAAAGTTAAAGATTTGCCCGCATTGGAGATTGAGTTCTGAATCGACTTGATGACAGGAGTGATACCGGTGATTCAGCTGGGTAGAAGGTTGTCTCCTAGGTTGGTTGTTTGGTGAGGCAGCTCGGTATTTCTTGGAACTTTTGTTGAACCTTATTTCCGAGATGAGATGTTTAGTCTGTGCTTGTGTTCATTTGACGGCATTTTCATCTGCTCCAGATCAGAGTTGTGCAAAGGAAGCAAGGTGGTTGTTGTTCTTGAGTAGAAGCAACCGGAAGTTGCAGAGTTTTTGATTAGAGAGTTTCTACTGAATTTATTTTTCAGAATCAGAGGCAAGTTTGCGAATGATTCTGTTCTGTCTTTTCCGGATAGGAGAAGTTGTTTTCTACTGTTGATAGTAGAGTTTAGTTTTGATTTTGGGTTGATCTTGTGAGGATCAGTTTGTTGAGTTGTTTGATCCAGTTTGTTTGTAGAAGCATCAGCGAAGATTGAGCTGATCAGGAAGGATCTATAGGCAGCCCGGATCATCCGGAAAGTTTTGAGGTTAAGTAATGGAAGAATTTGGAATTCAAAGTTGGAGACTTCGATGTTGTTGAGGCTTTCTTTGGTAAAAGGAAGCAATAAGTTTTGGTGAGCTCCAAGGTATATTGGATTCTTTTGAATTTTTGTAAAGATCAGTGCTTTGGTTTGAAGAGTTGAATTGCCATTTTGGAAGACTGGAATTCAAAATATTTCACGTGTCTCTAAGGGAGTACGTGTTTGGTCCGTCACTGGTTTTGAGACCAGTAGTTTTGTGAAGGAATTAGTCGTTGATCAGACTTGTCTGTGGTCTAGTATCTTATGCAGATTATAGATCTAGCTGAGTAGGAACTCAGTAGCTTAGTAGTATAGCTGGTTTGGATTTAATAGAGCGAGTATTCCTGGTTTGTACTTGGGAAAGTCGAGATAATTTTTGAAAGCTTATCCGGATCTATGTCCAGATAACTAGTGTTATTTATTCGAATTAGATAAATTGGTTGTTTGGATGAAATTGTTTGTTTGATTGATAGTGTATAGCTGTTATGAATGTTTGAAGTGGTTGAAATAAAATTAAAATTTGGATTATCTTTGTTTTAAATTTCGAGGATGAAATTCTATTAAGGGGGAGAAATATAATATCCCGGAATTTCCAGGAATTTAAAATGTGATAATCTCTTAATTTAAAATTATTTGAAATTGATGAATTATTATTTTAAAAAATAAATAACCTAGTAATAATAATATAATGTTTTAATTATGGCTATAAATTGGTTTTATAATAAGAATAATTATTTTGTTGCGTAAATAAATTCTAAATTGGCTTATTGTTTTCAAAATTGATAAGTGTGTTTAAATACATTTATATCTATGTATTTTAAATTTATTTTAAAATAGGATAGATTATTTGTAAATAAAAATGAGCTTGTTTAAAAATAGATATTATATTTATTTAAATTTATTTTAGATTAGGATAAATTTGACCTTGAATTGAATATAAATTTGAATTCAAGGAATATACATTCATATTAAAATAAATGATAATATAGTTTGGTTTTAAAATATATAGATAATTTTTTTAGTTAAATATAAGATTTGTTTTGTATTATTCTTTTTATAGAAATTTATATTTGGAAATTTGGATTTGTATTTATTTAACAAGAACAAATACAATGCTTTTGAAATAGCATTTTTAAAATGAGTTTGCAATATTGTATATAATTTTATTTAAATTATATTTGGTTTCATTCTTTTTAAAGATTGTATTTTATATAAATTTAGAAAACAATTATAAATGTATAAATGTATTTGTTAATTGGGAATTTAAATAGAAAAGTATTTTTAAAATTAAGAAAAACATATTAGTAATTAGGAAATTAATTTAAAAGGTCTTTTAAATTCTTTTAGAATTAAAATAAACTCAATTTGACAAGTGTTAAGTTAGGAATCATTTAAACAACAAGTGTTAAACATTTATGAAAAATTTAAGACAAATGTCCATGTTTTTTTTAATTTTCTTTTTAATTTAATAAATCTGAAATTTACCTATATAATCACCCTTTCTCTCCATCTTCTTTTTCTTTAAATTTCGTTCATTCCTAAAAAAAACTAGAGCTATCCTTGCAACTTTTACTCAAAATCAAATTCTAAAATCTCCTCAAAAATAGAATCTGTGAATTTATTTTCCTGTAAAACGTTTTCTCAAGCCTGCAATTACTCCTCAAATTAAAATCTGAAGCTCCTCAATTCAAAAACATTCTTCAAACCATGCTGTGAAAAAATCTGCATCAATTTTCAAATGCATGCAAGAACTCCAGCCAATTCAAAACATTTCTAGTTTCCATATGCATGCAAGTGAATCTGGGTCAAGGCAATTCTGTTTCTAAAGCTTCAGGTTTAAAATGTCTTGAAAGTTCCAGTTTTATCATCAAACCCCTGCATCTCTTTATAATGGTGAGTAAACATTCTAATTCAATACTAAAGTAATTTTAAATTTGCTTTCATATGATTTCTGTGACAAACTATCTTTGCATGTGAATATATGTGTATGAACACTTTATAAATGTTGGTTTTTAAACTGTGCATCTTGATAGGACTCTGTTTCCAAGTTCCAGTGTTAACAAAAAAAATTAAAATTCATATCTTTTATTTATTCACTGAGGACACTTGGATCAAAAACAAAATAGACTAGTTTTGGCATAATATAGATACTAAAAATATAAATAAGTATGCAAGTGATGAAATATGATTGCATTTGAAAATAACAGTAAAACCTTTTGAATTTTTGCAAATTCAAATATTAAATTCCACTGATTCGAGTTTATTTCTTGAATCATCTATGGAACCCATGATTTTTAAAACAAAATTTACAATTTTTAGAATTGTAATGAGAATGTCATTCTTAGATGACCAAAATTTGGTTTTTGGATGATCTTTGGTGATGGGGATGTTTTTGGGGGTCGAAGTTTTTCCTAAAGCTATATGGTTGATCAGAGGAGTAAGGAAAGATAACTGGATGGGGTTTAATCCATTGTGACATTGGAAATTTCTCGAATTGGTTTTAAAACCTAGTTTTGTTGAACTTGGGAATTTTGGCTACCGCACCTTCGTTTTTGTATCGAGTTGTGTGAAATTCTGGGCGAGGGATGCGTGGTGTTTCGGCGATCCATGGCCGGAGTTATGGCGTTTATCATCGATCGGAGGCATGGAATTTGGGGTTTTCTGATGATTGGGTTAGGGTTCTGTACAACTAGGGATACTCGATTTTGATTCGAGGCAAGAAGCGATGTTCTAATGATCGTAGGGTTTTGTAGGGTTGTTGAGTGATGTGGCGATGGGTTCGTCGTTGACCGGAGGTGGTTCCGGCACTGGTGCAGGTGCGCGAGAGGGTTGAGTGTATCTGTGGGTTTCGTTTTGGGTTTGCATGTTTTTCTCGAGTAGGACTCGGGATATAAGGAAGATGGCTCGGGGGAATGCTCGCGTATTCTTAGTTGTGACTCGCGTTATTTCTGGGGTCTTGTGTGCACAGGGTTAAAATGTTAAGTTTAACAGTTTTTTTTTTGATTAAAACAATTTTTAAAACTTTAAAGTCGGATTTGTTTAAAAAAAAATAGTATGCTTGTTTCTTGGTTCAAGTATTCATGGATTGGACCCAAAGTAAACGTTTAACCAGATTTTTAAATTTAAAATGAAGAATGTAACAACCCGCATATTTGTCGATTGTATATTTAAATATTTTATTTAAATATTTTATCGTTCGTCGGATTTTGGTCCGAAAAGCTACTTTTTGCAAACAGTCGAATTAGGACTCGAGACCCCTCCCATTGAGTTCAAAATGCCGTTTGCAACCTTTTTGAGTATAAGCTTCGATATGTTTGGAGTTAGTCAAGTTTTGCTACTTTTTCACTTTGGGTTTGAGTTGGGTTCAGCCCTATGTTTAACTTATACTCAAATCTGAACCACTCCCCCCATTCACTCTCACTTCCGCCTTTTTTCAGTTCTAAAGCATCAATGGTGGGAGAGATGGGAAATTAAAACTCCAAAACCCTAGTTTTCTTTTGCAAATCAAACTCTAGCTCCAAACTAATAGAAGAACCCATTGGTAAGTTTCTCTTCATCTTCCCCAACTCATTCTCTCTTTGATTTCAGAAAATTCCTAAACCTAATTTGGGAAATATTACTCTTTTAAGCTTAGAATCAAGCTTCTTGAGTTGGGATTGAAGGTGATTGTTCTTGCCATTGCTTTCAAGCTTTATCTTCATTGATTTGGGTTCAAAGGTGAGATTTTTATCTCACATCTTTGTCTATAATTATCTTCGATTGTTAGTATGAATTCCTAACACTTATTCTTGTGCAATTGATTTTGGTTTGGATTGATTTTGTGTATATTCCAATTTTTGATGTTTTGGTCTAATTTATGAAAATCCTATTATGGATATTTGGACATTGATATTTGAGGCGTACCGAAGAGCCGTTTAGGCTGGGTTGTCGCTCGACGTAATTCCTTAGTCGTCGTCGCTCGATCGATCGCTTCCGGTATCCGTTTGGCCATTTTTGGCCTAGGTTCAGGGAACGCCCTGAACCCTTCATTCAGACGTCTGAAACGTAATATTCAGACGTCTGAAAATTGTTCTGGGAAGATTTCTATTCCCAGATTCAGACGTCTACTGAATTGGTTCATTTGGAACCAGAAAGGAAATAGGCTAAAAAGTGCCTATTTCAGACGTCTGATTTCAAGGATTCAGACGTCTGAATTCTGTCTATGGAAAATATTTATTTTCCAGATTCAGACGTCCGAATCCTTGATTTCAGACGTCTGAATCTGCACTCTTTTTTCCTATTTGCCTATTCGCTTGAGAATTCCAACTTTAATCGATTCGTGTTGATTTCCTTTTGTTATTATCACTTATTATCGATTTTGATGACATTTTCCTCGTGATTTTGGGAATATCCATTTTAATGGATTCGGTATCGATTTCTTTGGATTTTTTTCACGTCTTCGAATGTGAATTTTAGTGATTGATTGTTCCTACAATCTTCTTTGTGATTTGTCACTTTAAAATATAAAGGTTTTCTATACTAGTAGTAAATATCAAAATTCATTCATCAAAACGATTTCAACACTATTTTATTACAAAGCTCGCTTCTCAAACCGATTTCCAATCTATTAGTATATACAAACCTTTACCTCACTTGTATGGAAAATCAAATTAAACGGCTTGGTAAAACAAGTTGTATGAAACGCTTGCGTTTACTTCGTCGGTTAATTCTTGGACTTGTTCCATTGAATCTCTTTTGACAATTTTCTAGTGGAGATCTACAATTTTTTCGTAAATATTTAAGTTAAGCTAGTGGTTATGGGACATGAAGCTAAGCTCATATATTTACTAGCTTACTGTAATTGGCACTTCTCTTTGATCATGACGATCATTTTATGTTTTAGACTAGCATCGTGCAATGTCTTTTTGATTTGGTTCATTGGATGTCACGCTGTACGACGTCGTTGTTCCCTTTTATTGTGATTTGGTTCATCAGATGTCACGCTGTACGACGTCTTTGTTCCCTTTTATTGTGCTTTGGTTCATCGGATGTCACGCTGTACGACGTCGTTGTCCCTTTGATTGTGATTTAGTTCATCGGATGTCACGATGTACGACGTCGTTGTTCCCTTTGATTGTGATTTGGTTCATCGGATGTCACGCTTTACGACGTCGTTGTTCCCTTTGATTGTGATTTGGTTCATCGGATGTCACGCTGTACGACGTTGTTGTTCCCTTTGATTCTGATTTGGTTCATCGGATGTCACGCTGTACGACGTCGTTGTTCCCTTTTATTGTGCTTTGGTTCATCGGATGTCACGCTGTACGACGTCGTTGTTCCCTTTGATTGTGTTTTGGTTCATCGGACGTCACGCTGTACGATGTCCTTGTTCCCTTTTATTGTGTTTCTGGATCATCGGACATCACGCTGTACGACGTCGATGCTCCGAATTATTTGATTTCTGGATTTCGTGTGTTGAATTATGGAATTTATGTTTCACCAACTTTTACGATTGGCATTGATATATATATGTCATTTGTTGTGGCTTGGTGAATGAAATTAGGAGTATGACATTCCTTTTTATCTTTGAGAAGATCTTTGCGATATTGATTAATCTCTTATTGGTTTTTCAATTACTTATTTATCACAGCTTGGCATTGTGAATATTGTACGTTTAGTCATACCTCTTATTATATATCATTTCATCTTATATTTATAGCTAGACTGATCCGTTTATTATTTTCTTCTTAAATAATACTCGGATCAGACTGAGATTTTATAGGTGCTTCTGCTTGCCACCGTATCAGACCATCATATGATCTTTTGGTTAACTACTTTAGTTTGGTAGTTCTCGTTGTATACATCTAAGTTGTTGACTCCTTGATGTACACATACTTGTTTGGCTTGTACTTGTATCTATTCCTTTGTGACATTGTGGATCTTTTTAGACCACTACTCTGATGTACACTTTCATGTGTTATATTCATATCTATTTCCGCCTTTGTGATATGAATTATCTATGACTGATTTATGTTATGTTTATTTCTATATTTGTTTCCGAAGATTATATATAGCCACTGTGTAGTAGCTTTGAGTTTGCGTCGGTATGTCGGATTTCCTCTTGAGATGAATTGCATGTTATATTTTATCTGGCATATCGGTGCTCGCACAAAGCAATTACACGGATGGTCGCTCCTCAACAGCCTTATTCTCCATGCTAGTTGACAGCATTACTCCGTAGTGTTCTTGGCTAGCTATGGTATAGAGGTGGGGTGTCACAAAGAAGTTTTAACCTTTAAATAATTTAAGTTAAAAATCCATTTCTTTGAATTAATGTGTTTATACAAATGAATTTGTATGAATGATATTAAATGTTTTAAGTTAAAACCTTAATGTTATTTTTCAAACTTATTTGAAATATAAAAAGGAGATTATAAGGAAATGTTTTTAAATTAGTTAATTAATAATTAAAGAAAGCAATAAATGATTACTTTATATTTTAAACTAATTAACGAATTAAGTTAAGTAAAGATTACAAGGTTAATTTAAAATAATGTTTTATCTTAAATAAGTGTTAATGAATAATAATTAATTAAGTTGAATAAGAATTTTAAGTTTAGTTAATTAATTTAATTATTATTTTAAAAGGGGGTTAATTAAGTAATTAATTAAGTATTATTATTAATTAATTAACTAATAATTATGATGATTTAATTAATGACTAATGATTGATTAAATTATAATTAATTAAGTAATTAAACTAGTAATTAAGTTTTAACTGGGTTTTTCTTAATTAATAATTAAAGGTTATTAATCTATAATGCAAGTTAATTAAGGATTAATTAACTATTATTAAAGGTTAATTAATTGTAATTAAGGATTAATTAATTATATTTATGGATTAATTAATTTATAATTAAGGTTGTTAATTAATAATTAAGTTTTATTAATTAATGATTAAGAGATAATTAATTGGTTAATTAAGGTTAATTAATTAATTAATTATAAAAGTAATTAGTGATTGATTACTTAGTATTAAAAAATTGATTAATAATTAAGATTTATTAATCTATAGTTGAAGGATAATCAATCTGTCAATTCAAGATTAATTTGGTTAAAGAGTAATTAATGGATGAATTACTAAGATGAGTGTGATCAAGTAAGTTAATTAATTTGTTAATTAATTAAATATAGTCACTTGATAAATGATTGAGTATTTTTACTTAATAAGTTTTGATAAGGCTAATTACTTAAGGTAAGTAATTGATGAATAAATTACAGGAGGTAACTGGGATAAGTGAAATTGCTGATTAGGAAGTAATTTTTAAATGGATAATTACTTGTTAAAGTAATTAAGGGTTTATTACTTGGTGTAATAAATCAAAGAATTTATAATAGTAATTAAGAAGTAATTAAGGATAATTAATTATTGTTTGTATTTATTTAAGTCGATTGATTGGAAGTAATTAATTTAAGCATGATTAATTAATGTAGTTAATTAATTAAGAAATAATGTGATTAATTATAGTTAATTAGTTAATGGAAGTAATTAATTAAGGTTCATTGATTAATATGATTAATGAGAATAATTAAGGATTAATTACTTGATTAAGAGTTAATTAATCAAGGTTGATTAATTAAGATGATGATTAATTAATTGGTTTAATTAATGAATAAGTAAGCAAGATTTATTGTGATGAAGGTAGTTAATTTAATTAATTTTAAATTAATTAAGAGATGAAGTAATTAATTTAATTCACTTTAAATTAATTAGAGATAGAGTTAGCTAATTTAATTCATTTTAAATTAGTTATGTTGTGATTAAGTTAATCATTGCTTATGTATGAATGGATGACATTGATTGTCTTGAATGGATGTAATCTCAGAAATGAGATAAGTCATGTTGTGTGGTATGAAAGCTTGGTTGCATTGTGATGGTAATATAGATTATCTATTGTGATGATGATATGGATTACCTATTTTGTATGGATCATCTGTTTATTTGATAATGTGGTTATCAATTGTTACTTGTGAATTATCTATCTGTGTGTGTATAGATAGTTGAATTGAATTGTTTAACTTTAGACAACTTGGACCTAAAAGAAACGTTTTGGATTTCGACAAGACCGAGATCGGGTTTCCATATTTGGATATCCAAAAACAACATCGATCCAAATTAACGATAGGTCGTCAATCTCAAGTAAAGATGAAGATTCAGAGTGCAAGGGTTATTATCATTAACTCTGAGGGTGATTCCAAAATGAGTGTAACGAGATAATTCCTTCGGTTTCGTTCGAACCCGGAACGAACTTGTACGGATTGAATTCTTTCAGAACATCATCAGGTGGACGATGAGCATTCTAAGTGATGTGTTCACTAAAGGTAATCGTAGCCTCAAGCCTCATCAACCGGGAATGGCTAAAGCATGGGAGGTGCAGCAAGGCTAAGTGGGTTATGCCCAAGTAGGATGAGATTAATCCCTGTCTAGAGTCCCTTTTATTTCGGCTGTGCGGGCGGTTGAATAGCTGCATCCGCCGGGGTTGTCTTATTCGGAACTGTTCAGTAAGGAATGGTTCTGGCTTTGTGTTGCAGGGGAGCGGGCGTACTCCTCGATACGGTGATCTAGGCTACGTACTGTGACGGGCGGTACCCCAGTAGCCCTGCCATTGTATGGAAACCAAGATCCAATAAGTGCCATCGGATTTGATTGTATTACCCACTTTTGTGGCTAGTAGCTGGAATTTAATAAATGTTACAATTTCGGCTATTTCATATTTATTTGAAAACCCTAGACCTATTATAATATCACTAAATTTCCTATCAAATGGTTTGGTTAGCGTAGGTAAAAACTTTTCCATGTTTATGTGTGGGAAGTCTTACGTGATACCTTTTCTTTCAAAAGGTTTTTAAAGTTAAGTAACTTTAACCGTTTACTCACACCAGGCCCATGTCTGACCCGAAGTTTATTCTGTCGTTCTTAAACTCTTCGGTGCTCAAATTTTTACGAGTAGCCAGGGGAATTCAGGTTGGCTTGAGGAATTCTGGAGGAGAAATGGAGCAGGAGGCTTCTGCGTATAGCTATATAGTGTTTCGCTATGTGTTCTCTGAGTTGTTTTCTTTGAGTTGTATTGAGTTGTGTAACTAGACAGGTGTTTATAACTGTCTAGTACGTGTTTGTATATCTGTGTAACTATGATAATTGTTGTAAACTATGTAATGTTTATGTTATTAATATAATTTATTCGTTCCGCTATTTAGATTCTGATGTTGTTCTTTCTTTCTTCTCTGTCTTTTCTCTTTTCTATCCCTTTCTTTCTTAAAAATGATGCGATTTTCTGTGGTGAGAAAGTCGGGTCGTCTCAGTAATGCTGTTCTTGGTAATTAATATTTCAATCTTCATCGGTGTGTTCGCTTTCCCTTATAACGTAGCCGAAATCAGAGTCAACAAATGATGGCCAGGAAGCCATTGGTATGAGGAATAGAAGAATGAAGGAGTGGAGGGCTGAATTGTCTGTTTGGGAAGAAAAGCTCTTATGTATATATCGATGTGTGTGAATGCTTAAAAATTAATATTTTGAAATATGAGCATTGTATTTTGATTTGACAGTACACTAGAATCTGAGTATTATTTTTTGATATGTCTGTGAAATCTAAGCATTGATTTTGATTTGACATTACAATGAAACTGTTTTTATTAGACACAAACAAACAAAACAATAACACATATGCATGCGCAGAAACAATAATACACTCATCATAAGCCTCATTACATAACTCAAATAAAGGTTATAACTAAACGTGTCACTAGAGAACTCAAATTATGGATATCCAAATCATTCTAGCCAATTTTGACGTATGATATAAGCCTCATATCCAGTGAATGTTATGTGATATTTTAGAAAGTAACGACCTTCAAATGTGGGACGGGTTGCTTTGCAAAAAATTTCAAATATAACCACATCGATAACTGTATTGTACCACATACAGGCGTTGTAGAAGTTTGCATAAGCAATCCTCAACTCTTCCTTCATACATCTACTATTACACTCAACATTTCTATTGTAATATTAAGCAATAGTGTCCCAAAAATGAGTTAACATTATCTCATCGTCATCGCACATCTGATTAGTTTGCATAAAAGAATTTACTAGCAGTTTCAGTTCGTTAGCCAAAAATATTACATTGGACATTAACTGAATTTACTGAAGTTTTAAGTGTTGTGACCTTTGAATATAACACTTTCTCTTAAATAGAGAGGTCTTAATCCGCGTCAGAAAAATGAAGCATGAGATGAACGTCCATGTGTCAAACATCCATAAACTTTTCGACAAACAAACACCACTGCGTTTGTTACTCCAAGAGTTTCGTAGCATAAATTATAATCAATACAATGCCATACTCACCAAAAATACTGTACACAATGTCATACTCAACAAAATGCCATGTTCAATATAAAATATAATAAACACAATGGCATAAAATATAATCCACGCAATGCCATACTCAATAAAAAATATAGACAAGCACATATAATAATATCATCATCACCAACAGAATATGCAACCAGCTAACGTAATGCATGAAAAATAATAACATAAACCGAAACATCTATGTCACGACCCGAAATTCAACGTTCGGAAATCGACATTAAATACCTCACTTGTATTCGACTGTCGAAGATTCAAACGTTGAATTCCAGTTCGGATGGAGCTTATCATAGCATTAGATGAATATAAACAGCGGAAACAAAAGGTATTATCATTGATCACAGCATAGGTACAACATCATCAAAATATTTGATTACAAAAATTTAATCCCATTATCAAAGTGATATATACAAGATACAATAATAGGATGAAAACACCACAGCGGAACAATTACAGTGTCTTCAAAAATTTCCAACATACTTCGACTTTGATAAGGTCTTCCCAAAACTCCAAACATTCAAAGGTTTCCAAGGCCAGAAGCTTTCCAAAATTCGATAGCATCCAAAAGACTTCAAAAGATTCTAAGATAGCTCCAAAAACACGAATAACCTGCTTCTAGGCTACCCGTATGGAAATTATGGGCACCCAGAGTTTAGAAAGGGAACAATAAACTCCGAGTCAGTGATGGGACTGGTATGTGTAAAAAAAAAACAGTTGTTTGAACCAAAACAGTTTATAAAAGAAATCTGTTATGCATTTGAAAAATGAAACTACCATAAGGCCTCCCAGCACACACACAATGCAATCGCACACTTGGGGAAGATTTCTCCTTATGATAGTCAAACATGCTTGATACGAGAATGTTCTTTTGATAGTATTATTAGTGCATAGTGTGAAAATATTTTGAAAGGATAATATCAAACTTAGCCAGCATACGTACCATTATAGTATGCCTACTGTAGCTACCATTTTAGATGGCAGGTTCTACAACTAAAATCGTACAGGGCTCGTATTGAATGATTGGATTTCCAACAATAGTCAGCCTAAGGAACTTCCTTATCAAATGGAACGCCTCTGGAGGGACGCCCCCAAGAACCAAACCGGATCTCTGCGAACACAAGGACGTGTTACCGCTGTAACTAGGTAACACCTACAAGTATGCCATCCTCGGTCGTACCGACCTTTATCCCAGGATTCACCAGCAAATAGCAAAAACCACACAGTTAAATATCTGGGCTCCATACCATGACACCACCTCTTATCCAGAAGAAAATGGACATACCCTAGGGGTGGGACCCCTAAAACCCTTGTCGCAACATTCTCGTTTCGACACCGGGTTGTGAGGTTCGACAAAGTCTTGCCCACGAAGATACGCTTTTCACAAAAGTCTTGCTTTGATCAACAAATGATCAGCAGCACTCAGCATGCCACACTACAAAATTGGGAGAATATCATTAACAACCATCAACTACATAACCTTTGAGCTCGTACGTCTTAGAGAACGATGTTAAGCTAAGAGAATAAGTTCTCCGCCACCAACAGAAATGTATTTGAAAGAAATCAGCTGTATATCTCAAAGTGTAATGTCAGACATACAACCATACAAGTCTGTTCTGGGTTTGAACAGAACCGAAGGCACTTCCAAAGAAGCCCTTGCAATCCGGGCATCCACAATCCCGATCGGACTCTCCATCACATATGGAGATCTCTATACCGGAGTAACTCAGTGCAGAGTCATTCGATAGGTTATCCTATCGTTCTCGATGACACCCGGTCTTCACCACCGTCTTTAAATGCTTCCATTTCGTCGTATCAGTATTCGGAATGGGTTATATGACACAAAGTCCTCTCCCGGCTAAACCGAATATTGAGCGCTTAATTTAAAAACATGTGGATATTTCAATCACAAAGATTCATCATTAATATTCGATGTGGGTTTCGGATAACCAACTGGAATCCGACTCTTTGTCGCATCTAAATGCAAATGTCGTTTTACCGGCCAATGGTTTTCAGATTCACACAGAAAGTAATGACAAATATCACAACTCAGCACAAAGCAACTCATATCATATATATCACAATCACATATTAGAGACATCAATCAATGCAAAGCATTCAATATCAATCATCTACAATTAAGATGAATTAATCATTTGATTATAACCAATTAATCATATAATTATTTTCATAAATTATCCTTAATTCACGATTAATTATTCTTAATTATAAATTATTTAGTCCATAATTACTAATTAATTAATCTTAATTACTTTCATTAATTAAATATTTCTTAATTAATTACCTTAATTAATTAATCTTTAGTTATAAATTAATTAACTTGAATCTATAATTAATTATCCTTTAATTAATTACTCATTAATTATTAAGTAATTATAAATCATTAATTATTTAATCATCATTAACAATATAAATTAATTTACTTTTAAGTTAAGTTAATAATGTAAAACATTTAATTATTTCCTTTATTACTTTGTTAAGTTTTATTAAAAAAACTTTTGAAAATATAAGTTTAAAACATTCTTATCTTAATTAATTTAAAATATTTTATTTCAAAACCTTTTATTACACATTCCTACTTAACAAATAATCATCATTTTTAAAAAGAATAAATTTAGAAAAAAAAGTTTAACTTAGAGTGTTAAATTTTTAAAAATTGGAAAACATAATACCCGAGACACTTTGGATTTTACCCGAGACAATTGCCTGTTGGCTTTGAGTTTTTTCAAAAATCAACCCGTATGCTTTTATTTTTCAGACTTAAATTTTGTTTCAGTATCGAACCCGGCATGTTAACAAAATTCCTCGAACCCATACTCGAGCCATTACCCTAGTTCTCGAAGATTACTTCCAGTCCATAGCCTTCCTTCCCAACCCATGCATATTGACACGGACCATCCAATGTGCACGTGCACCGACGGTCGCCGACGCTCTGGCCATCTCCAACACCTTCCACAAATCCACGACCATCTATCCAAACACGTAGAACCCACAGATCGACGAATTCATGGGCCAAAAAAAATCGAGCATCCTGAACCAAACTGGAACAGCTATGATCACCAAAAACTGCCTCGTTCATCCACCTTTGACCATCAGAGGTCATGCGATCATCTTCGAAGCTTCATCCGGACATTACGCCACTATCCCCACCGGAGCGATCAATTCAGGTGCTTTGACGAAGCCACGATGATCATATTTCCTGCTTTGACCAAAATGTGGGTTAAAACCCTAAATCCTTGATGTACCATCGCCTCAACGTAATATAAAATTATCGAACATTTTTTTGATGAACTCCGACCTCTCAACAAGCCATTTTTCTGATGAACATTTTTCAATTTTTATTAATTTCTTTCTCAAAAATAAAAATAAATAACACTTGTCCAAATTAATTATAAAACTATTACATTTGTTAAAACACATTATATGAATTACACTTGTATTATTTCTTGTTACATGCTTAACACTTGTATTTCACATGAATTAAAGACTTTTAAATAAATCTTATATCATATTTTCCTTATTTATAAATACATTTCCTATTCATTATTATATACAATTTTAAAGAAGAAATGTTTTAAACTAATTTTACAATAAATAAATTATATATTTATTATTTTAAATGCAAATTATTTTTCTAAGACATTTATTTAAAATTTAAATTCAAGTTCAAATTTAAATTCAAATTTGAATTACAATCTATTTATATATATATATATATATAAATATATAAATCAATACTAATTCTATTTGCCTTGAATTTTTTTAAATTAATTCCAAATTAAATTCCAAAAATTCATATAAATTAATAATTTTAAATTAATAAAATTTGGGGATGTTATAGATTCCTCCCTTAAGAATATTTCGTCCTCGAAATTTGAAAGAGAGAGAGAGAGACAAACAAAGAATATACTAATACAGAAAAAGATAGAGAATGGCTTACCAGATCAAGCCGAAATATCCACTCTGCAATTTGGATAGGACTTCTGCATGCTATCCTCTATTTCCCAAGTACAGTCATTTGGGTCAACACTCCATTGCACTTTAACTAGTTTCACAACCTTATTCCTCAATTTCTTTTCCTCACGATCAATGATCTTTAACGGATCTCTTTTAACTTCCAGATTTGGTGTGACGTCCGAATCCTACTGAGCAGCCTCTTCAATGATACTATTTGGATCGTGCATCATATTTTCGAAGATGTGAAACGTGAAATACATCATGTACGCTAGATAACCAGCTGGGTAGCTGCACTCGGTAAGCTAAAGTACCGATCCTTTCCAATTTAGGAATAGGACCAATATAACGTGGTGCCAGCTTACCAGTTTTTCCAAACCTTAACACACCACGCATTGGAGAAACTTTGAGGAAAATAGAATCTCCAACATGAAATTCTAATGCTCTTCTTCTTGGGTAGTAATAACTCTTCTAATGGCTCTGAGCAGTTATCAATTTCTTTCAGATAAAATCAACTTTTTCAGTGGCTTTCTTAATCATATCTGGTCCAAGGACGAGTCTATCACCTGACTCGATCCAACGTGCACGTGATCGGCATGGACGACCATATAAAGCTTCAAAAGGAGCCATTTCGATACTGGCCTGGTAGCTATTATTGTATGAGAATTCAACCAGATGCAAATAATTTTCCCATGAACCGCCAAAGTCGAGAATATAAGCGCGCAAATGGTTTTCTAAAATTCGATTAATCCTTTCAGTCTGCCCATCAGACTACATGTGATAAGCAGTTGTTGAAGTTCAGTTTGGTTCCCAACGTGGCTTGAAATGCCTCCCAAAATCTACTAGTGAAGATCGGGTCACGATCATTCACTATACTACTGGGTGTGCCGGGGAGACGGATAATTTCTTTCACAGATAATTTAGCCAAACTTGCTGCTGTTCGGGTAGATTACACTGGCATAAAGTGGGACGTCATAGTCAAACGGTCCACAATAACCCAAATTGCTTCATTCCCCTTTCGAATGCGGGGCAACCCATCTATGAAATCCATAGATACTTGATCCCACTTCCACTTTGGCACCTCCAATGGTTGGAGTAAACCCGCCGTTTACTTCTTGTCGCTTTTAATTTGTTGACAAGTAGCACAACAACTCACATATATAGATATATCCCTCTTCATTGTCTTCCACCAGAAAGTTCTTTTGATATCTCTATACATCTTATTAACTCCTAGATGGATATTGAGTTTAAACTTGTGGCACTCGTCCAAAACTTCATGTTTCAAATCTGGGATGTCTATGACTCACATCCTGCCTTTCAATCTTATAACTCCATTATGATTGGTTTCAAAACTGGTATCTTCGCCTTGAAGGATTCTCCCATAAATATCTTAATGAAACTTATCTTCTTTTTGTTTGCTGGCGATCTTTTCAAGGAGAGTGGGAGTGACAACAAGATGAGCAAAAATGGCGTGTTTCCTACTCAAAGCATCAGCAACTACATTGGCTTTTCCAGGTGTATACAGAATATCTAGGTCATAAGATGCTAGAAATTCCAACCAACGTTGTTGTCTTAGATTTAAATCCTTCTGGGTGAAGAGATATTTCAAAGATTTGTGGTAGGTGAATAATTCAAATTTTTCACCTAAAAACAAAGAAGATTTATTTACGTACAATATTAAGTTAAGTTAAACTTTTAAATTTTTAGAATAGCTGAAAGAAATTTTTACCCAGAAGACAGTGGCACCAGATTTTCAAAGCGGAAATCACTACTAAGAGTTCAAGATCGTGGGTTGGGTAGTCTTTCTCATGTGGACGTAATTGTCTACATACGTAGGCAATTACTGTCCCGTTTTACATTAGTACTGCACCCACACCATCTCCAAAGGCATCCATATAAATAGATAGACCTTGATTCCTATTGATAATAGCGCCAACGGGAGCAGTAGTCATCTCCTCTTTAACTCCTGGAAAGCTTCATCACATTTCGAACTCCAATCAAATTTTGCATTCTTCATTGTTAGCTTAGTCAATGGACTAGCTATCTTGGAGAAATCCTGGACAAACTTTCTGTAATATGCAGCTAAACCAAGAAAACTTCGAACTTCTTTCGGATTTGTGGGTCGCTTCCAGTCTAGAATAGCAGAAATCTTGCCCAGGTCCACAGAGATTCCTTCTTCATTAACAATGTGCCCGAGAAATCTAACTTCCTTGATCCAAAAATGGCATTTGGAAAATTTGGCGAATAAAATGTTCTTTCTTAATATTTCCAAAACAATCCTTAGATGCTCAGCATGCTCCTCTTCGGTTTTGGAGTAGATCAAAGTATCGCAATAAACACAAGAACAAATTTGTTTAACACTTCTCGAAATAAGCGGGTCTTTAAGTCTACAAAGTATGTCGGAGCATTGGTTAATCCGAAAGGCATGACTAACAATTCGTAGAATGTGTCTGAACTCCTAAAAGCAGTCAAGTGAACACAATCTTCAGCAATTTGTAACTGATGGAATCCTTGGGCTAGATTCATCTTTGAAAAGAATTAAGCGACCTGCAGTTGATCGAACAGATCATCGATTCTAGGAAAAGGAAATTTTTTTTGAGTGTTAGTTTATTGAGATCGCGGTAGTCCACACACAATCTCCAAGATCAATCAGACTTAGCGACGAGTACCACAACTGAACCCCATTCGGAAACACTAGGACGTATTAATCCTTTCTCTAGCAAATCACGAGTTTGCTTGACTAATTTTATCCTTTCCTTGGGTCCATCCTACGACTTGCATGAACAAAAGGATGAGCATTGGGTACTAAGTCAATTCTGAATTCAATTTCTCTGTGTGGGGGTAAAGATTTAACCTCTTCGAACACATCTAGAAATTCTCTGACAATAGGTATGGACTCCAGACTAGGTTCAGCATATCCCAAAGTATACATCATCTTATCCCTCTTAGGACTCGGATCTTCACAAGAGATTTCTATGAAATTCCTAAATTTGGTTCTAATTAAAATAGTTCGATTATTACAACTAATTTGGCTTTGTATTTCGTTAGCCAATCCATCCTGAGTAAAATTTCAAATTCATTAATAATCGAGAATGAAAAGGTTGATAGGAAATCTATAACAATAATATGAGATAGGGGCATCTCTATATCATAGACAAAGATTTGCCGGACCACCAACTGGATTCTTCACACAAATGGGCTCGTCAACAAATTCAGGTTTTAGTTTTAATTCATTTACGGTTTGTTGGGAGATAAATCTATGTGTAGCGCCCGTGTCGAACAATACTCTAACAACTCTATCATAAACGATAAGGTTATGTTCTAAAACTCCTTTTTCTTTATTTGCCTTAAAAGTTGAGGGATCATCTTTTATTACGTACGTTTTCGCTACTTGTGCTTGCTTCTTTTTCGGACAAACTTTTGCTTCATGACCTTGCTTGTGACAGCGAAAACATTCCTTGGTTCTTTGACCTATCCTCATAGGTTAATATTCCTTTACTTGTTTCTTTGGCTTCTTACAATTGTTTGAATAACCGTCCTTCTCCTGATAATTGTAACAAGTAATATCCCTTGCTGGGTTCTCCTAATTACTCTTCTTCAACTTGCCTTGATACGATTTCTTCCCTTCGGACTTCCTTTTCTTCCAATTTGGATTGCTTGCCCTTCCTTTCTCCTCCGGAACTTCCTCCATATCCAGGGTATATTGATAACCCATACTGATCAAGTCCGAAAAGGATTCTTTTACATAGGCTGTCATCCTTTCATGGTACTTCTTATTCATTCCCCGAACAAATATTTCATTCTTCTTCAAAGGTGTATTCACCAGCTCCAGACCAAAACGAGATAATTCGTTGAATTTATTCAAATACTCCTTAAATGATAAACTTCCCTGTTTCAAATCCATGAACACCTGGTATGTTCGGGAGACACCAGCAGATGGTATATAGCGCTGCTCAAACACCTCTTTGAATCGACTCCAATTGAACTCATCTTCTGGCTCATCCACACTAACAGTCTCCCACCAAGCTAGAGCTTCCTCTTAGAGTTGCTAAGAAGCTATTAATCGCGTTAGATCATCTCCCAACTTCAACCCACTAAAAATTCTTTCACATGATCTAATCCGGGCTTGGGCTTCGACAACAGATATCTTGCCAGTGAACGGCTTTCCACCAAGTCTGGAAACACTTCTATATAGATCAGCCAGATTCGGCTGCGGTTGAGTAGGTATAGCTGCTGTTGTAGGGACTTGACCAGTTGTAGTTGTACTTCCCCATCCCCTACCTCGTCCACTTCGCCCGCTCATTCTCAGTATATGTAAATAGTAAAAAAAAGCTTGATATTAGGTTTATGGATGAGATATCTTAGGGAATGTCAACAATTAAAAGAAATAGACCAAGAAATTTTAGGGTTTTGGTTTCTCGGGTTATACTCATTCTAGGGTACACTTCACCCTATCTCTAATGAGCCACCTAATGTGTTATACTCCGTAGCTAAAGTTCTTACTCAACCTTTAGCTCTGGTACCACTTGTCACTACCCGAAATTCAGCGTTCAGAAATCGACATCAAATATCTCACTTGTATTCGACTGTCGAAGATTCAAACGTTGTACTCTAGTTCGGATGGTGCTTATAACAACATTAGATGAATATAAACAGCAGAAACAAAAGGTATTATCATTGATCACAACACAGATACAACATCATCATAATATTCGATTACAACAATTTAATCCCATTATTAGAGTGATATACACAAGATACAATAATATGATGAAAACACCACAGCGGAACAATAACCGTGTCTTCAAAAATTTCCAACATACTTTGATAAGGCCTTCCCAAAACTCCAAACACTTCAAAGGTTTCCTAGGCCAGAAGCTTTCCAAAATCCGATAACTTCCAAAAAACTTCAAAGATTCCAAGCTTGCTCTAAAAACATGGATAACCTACTTCTAGGCTGCCCGTGTGGAAATTATGGGCACGCAGAGTTTAGGAAGGGAACAATAAACCTCGTCAGTCATGAGACTGGTATGAGTAAACAAAAACAGTCGTTTGAACCAAAACAGTTTATAAAATAAATCCGTTATGCATTTGAAAAATGAAACTATCATAAGGCCTCCCAGCACACATACAATGCAATCGCACCCTTGGGGGAGATTTCTCCTTATGATAGTCAAACATGCTTGATACGAGAAAATTCTTTTGATATTATTATTAGTGCATAGCGTGAAAACATTTCGAAAGTATAATATCAATCTTAGCCATCATACGTACCATTATAGTATGCCTACTACAGATAACATATTAGATGGCAGGTTCTACAACTCAAACCGTACAAGGCTCGTATTGAATGATTGGATTTCCAACAATAGTCAGGCTAAGGAACTTCCTTATCAAATGGAATGCCTCTGGAGAGATGCCCCCAAGAACCAAACCGGATCTCTGCCAACAGAAGGCCGGGTTACCTCTGTAACTAGGTTATACCTACAAGTATGCCATCCCCGGTCATTACCGACCTTTATCCTGAGATTCACCAAAAAAAATAGAAACAACCACACAATTAAATATCTGGGCTCCATACCATGATACCACCTCTTATCTAGAAGAAAATGGACATACCCTTGGGGAGCGACCCCTAAAAACCTTGCCGCAACATTTCTTCTTCGACCGGTACCGGGTTGTGATGTTCGGCGAAGTCTCGTCCACAAAGCTACGCTTTTCACAAAAGCCATGCTTTGATTAACAAATGATCGGCAGCAGTCAGCATGCCACACTACCAAATTGGGAGTATATCACTAATAACCATCAACTACATAACCTCTGAGCTCGTACGTCTCAAAGAAGGGTGTTAAGCTAAGAGAATAAATTCTTCGCCACCAACAGAAATGTATTTGAAAGAAATCAACTTTGTACCTTAAAGTGTAATGTCAGACATACAACCATACAAGTCTGTTCCGGGTTCAAACAGAACTAAAGGCACTTCCAAAGAAGCCCTTGCAATCTGGACATCCACAATCCCGATCGGACTCCCCATCACATATGGAGATCTCTATACCGGAGCAACTCAGTGCAGAGTCATTCGACCGGTTATCCTATCGTTCTCAAAGACACCCGGTCTTCACCACCATCTTCAAATACTTTCCATTTCGTCGTATCACTATTTGGAATGGGTTATATGATACAAAGTCATCTCTCGTCTAAATAGAATAGTGAGCGCTTAATTTAAAAACACGTGGATATTTCAATCGCAAAGATTCATCATTAATATTCGATGTGGGTTTCGAAAAACCAACTGGAATCCGACTCCCTGTCGCATCGAAATTCAAATGTTGTTTTACAGGCCAATGGGTTTTCACATTCACACAGAAATAAATCACAAATATCACACCTCGGCACAAAGCAATTCATATCACATAGATCACAATCACATATCAGAGACATCAATCAATGCAAAGCATTCAATATCAATCATCTACAATTAAGATAAATTAATCTTGTGATTATAATCAATTAATCACATAATTAATTTCATAAATTATTCTTAATTAATGATTAATTATTCTTAATTATAAATTAATTAGTCTTTAATTGCTAATTAATTAATCTTTAATTGCTAATTAATTAATCTTAATTACTTTCATTAGTTAAATATTTCTTAATTAATTACCTTAATTAATTAATCTTTAATAATAAATTAATTAACTTGAATCTATAACTTATTATCCTTCAATTAATTATTCATTAATTATTAAGTAATTATAAATCATTAATTATTTAATCATCAATAACAATATAAATTAATTTATTTTTAAGTTAAGTTAATAATGTAAAGCATTTAATTATTTTCTTAATTACTTTGTTAAGTTTTATTAAAAATAAACTTTCGAAAATATTAGTCCAAAACATTCTTAACTTAATCAATTTAAAATATTTTATTGCAAAACCTTTTACTACACATTTCTACTTAACAAATAATCATCATTTTTTAAAATAATAAATTTAGAAAAAAGTTTAACTTAGATCGTTAAAATTTTAAAAATTGGAAAACACAATACCCGAGATCACTTTGGGTGTTACCCGAGAAAATTGTTGTTTGCTTCGAGTTTTTTCAAAAATCAACCCGTATGCTTCTATTTTTCGGACTTAAATTTTATTTAAGTATCAAACCCGGTATGTTCACAAAATTCCCTGAACTCGTACTCGAGCCATCACCCTAGTTCCCCGAAGATTACTTCGAGTCAAAAGTCTTCCTTCGCAACCCATGCCTACTAACATGAACCATCCAATGTGCACGTGCACCGTCGGTCGCTGATGCTCTGGCCATCTCCAACACCTTCCACAAATCCACGATGATCTATCCAAACATGCATAACCCACAGATCGACGAATTCGTGAGCCAAACAAAAACCGAGCATCCCCTAACTGGAATAACTATGATCACCAAAAACTGCCTCGTTCATCCATCTTTGAACATCAGAGGTCATGCGATCATCTCCAAAGCTTCGTCCGGAACATATGCCACTATCCCCACCGGACAATCAACTCCGGTTCTTTGACGAAGCCGCGGCGATCATATTTCCTACTTTGACCAAAACGCGGGTTAAAACCATAAATCCTTGTCGTGCCATCGCCATAACGTAATCTAAAATTATCAAACATTTTCCTAACGAACTCCAACCTCTCAACAAGCCATGAATTCGATCTCGAGAACCATTACCTCTCCGATCACCAGAATTTGGTGAAAATGACGATGCCATTCACGCTCGTGTTTCACAGAGGATAAATTATTAAAAATTTTGATTTTGCTTTTAAAAAACATTAATTTCAAAAACATTTCGAATCAATACTTGAAATTAAGAATTATGATAATTAAGTTTCAACATGTTTTAGGTTTACTTGTATTTTAAAATCTTCAGAGAAAACTTAAGTTAAATTTACTTAAATTTATTTTTAAACATTAAACCATGGTTAAAAAAAAAATTTGTTTAGATCCTAAAGTCAAATAAGGATCATAGGAAGAGGAGTTAAATTTTGTACAGGTTTTAGAAACTTGGGACAACTAGAGGCAAATGTGTCTGTAACTCAGACATGCACACTCCTCTCTACATATAAATTTCTACACATATTTACATGCACATCAATACTTTACAATTTATTTTAAACACCATCACAAACAACACATAATACTTTAGATTTTTAAGGTTTACTCACTTTTTTGTTTTGAACAGAGGAAACTATGTGGGTTCAAAACTTGAGGGCTGGAAAAGGTGTTGATTGCTGAGTTTGAAAATCTGATGTTGATTTTAAACTGGAATTGTTTGAATTGATGGCTCCCTTGATTGTTGAGTTGAAATCTCTACTTGTTTGACATTTGAAACTGTTTCTTGATTTACTAAACAGAGATGGTTTCCCGGCTTTATATTTTGAAGTGGTTTAATTTCTAGGTTTTCTTTACTTTGTCTTTGTTTTGAAATTTGTTTGATTTTTTTTCTTTTTTTTCTGGTTTGAGAAAATTATACAGGCTTTTTGTTTTCTTTGTAGTTTGCCAATGTTAAATGAAATGAGAGGGAGGAGAGTAGGAAGTTTATATAACTATGTTTTCTATTTTTATTAATTTCTTTCTCAAAAATAAAACTAAATAACACTTGTCCAAATTAATTATAAAATTATTACATTTGTTAAAACACTTATTATATGAATTACACTTGTACTATTTCTTGTTACATGCTTAACACTTGTATTTCAGATGAATTGAACACTTTTAAATAAATCATATATCATATTTTCCTTATTTATAAATACATTTCCTATTCATTATTATACACAATTTTAAAGAAGAAATGTTTTAAACTAATTTTACACTAAATAAATTATATATTTATTATTTTAAATTCATATTATTTTTCTAAGACATTTATTTAAAATTTAAATTCAAGTTCAAATTTAAATTCAAATTTGAATTACAATCTATTTATATACATATATGAATAAATCAATACTAATTCCATTTTCCTTGAAAAATTTAAATTAATTCCAAATTAAATTACAAAATTCAAATAAATTACTAATTTTAAATTAATAAATTTGGGGATGTTATAATCTACATGCAGCACATTAGTCTATATGATTGGAACTGCTATCAATCTCCTCCTCATCGCCATTGTCGTCGTCACTGCCATTGTTGACATCATAAAAGTCATAAGGCGCAGGTCCTACCTAGAGCTGCTTCCGAAGCTGCTGAATCTGGGTCTGTAATCCCTGTATCTAAGCATCATACTAAGTATGCTGCTGCTGGACCACTGTCTGGTAACTCTGATAAATCATCTCTGTATAATCAAGCGACATATGCCCAAATGCAGTAATCATCTGTCTATTATAATCCATGTATTGAGAAAACTTATATATGCACAAGAAAAATTATACATAGGTACAGATTATAAGGACAAATAATGTAAATGAAATTTAAAATTCATACAAACCTAATGTGGCTGATGCAATCCGGTAGATGGTATATCCATAATAGCGTCATCTGGAGTATACTGCAAGGGATACTCCACTACCTGACCATGTACATCATACGCTCTAAATGAATGAGGAGTGGTCCAATGTAGGAAGCTGCGTGTACTATGACAATGTAGGCTCAAAGTTGCTAGGCGGTAATGGAACTCTACCAGAAGCGGTACACGGACCAATATGATCGAAGTTCAAACCCAGAATATAATCAGGTAACACTTAAGCATGTGGGGCTACGCGAGCCCAAGATGAATCAAACTCTCCCGGAACTGTAATAGGCTCACCATCCACCTATCCCACAACCCTCATCACAAGAATATGAGCAGGTCCAACCCTAATATCACCATACGTTTCATCCCATGCTGGCGGATCTGATTGAATGCAAATTATACCATAAAACTGTAGCCAACACCGATCCCCTAAATACCATATGAATGGACATAAAGTAAACCCGACGTCACGATATAGAAAACTGAAAAGTGAGTGGATGATCAGGAACCAGCTCTAGGAACTGTTAGTATTGATCCCAGGGACGAATGATAATGTTACCGTGCCACATTATATCCATCTACTATCTAGCTTCCATCAGCTCATTGTGCACCCTTTGTGCAACACGAGACAAATGCATAGGAAGATCCCAACAACATAATTTAGGGAAGTAAATATAAAGTGTAGCATCCGCTTTTGCAATAAGTCGGGGTTGCATATTAGAAGTATACTCGTAGCACAAGAACGGAAGAATGTACCAAAATCCACACATCTGTCTAGACTGTCGTAGCACTTATGTATCCAATGCTGCATACAAATAACCAAGAATGGAAGTACTGTAATCATATATATGCATTCCATCCACATCTGCTAATCCAACCAAAAAGCCAAGTCAAATAATACCCTTATTGTTGCTAAAAAATGTAGATCATAATATAAAAGCATGGATAACCGAAGTGTGCATGTCCTTGATGGCGATGTACTCTACTATATATCGGTGTAGACAAAGGAGAGTAACATCACCTCCTCTAACCTCCTCAATGGCCAAAGCCAGTAAATAAGCTGAATATGACTCGAACTCCTCAAATGAACTATCAAATGGAACAAGGAGATGGTCCGGTCAACCAATCTCTATGCCAGTGAGCATATAAAATCTAAAGGAGTTAGTCCTAGCTCAAAATTGGAGAATTGAAATGTGTAAGTGGTAGGACACCATCTCTCAACGATGGCCTCTACAAGGCAGCGATCTACGTGTGCAAATCTAGGTAAATCTAGAAATTCACCAAAAGGTGACGCTGTAGCCTATCCAAAATTCGGCTATGGTAACCGATAAAAATACTTAGACATACACCTATACCAACTACCTCGCATCGCTACGTGATGCACCTAAATATATGATTATTTATTTTACAATAAAAACAATTAATATTCATATACACTTACATGGTTGTTCATCAAACTATAAAGAATTAAACGTATATTTGTAGCATCGCTATAGCTGCAGCAATTTGACGCGAAACAGTGGGGGGAAAGTCGTGCAAGGATCGAAGAACGTCTACAGTCATGGTAGCATTAGGAGCGACATGAATAGGACCGATATTGCATCTGTTGCATATCGAATGGTCTGTCTACCAGTTTTGACCAGACGGGGTGGCATTTCGACGCAAAGTGAATTAAAAAAATTTGAAGGAGCGGATGAAGAGAAGGGAAAATAAGGTTTGGAAAATCTTTGTGCCTCATATAGGCGCCTTGGCTGGAAGCATGTTCAACAGGCGCCTGTTGAACAAACGCCTAGCCCAATTCCCTATTGGGGATATTGCCCTCCAACATTTCAGAGTGTGGAAAATCGTATTTCCATACTTCGAATTTTTAGAAATGATCTTATAGTTGTTTAAATCTAGGCTATAAAGGATTTGTTGCTTCTGTTAGTTAGGTCTAAATTATAATTTTTACTATGGTCAATTACTGTGCATGTTGATTTCCTTAAAAATCAGTTTTCTTAGGCGGGCATTTGCTTCATCTAGGCTTGATCCATTCAGGATTGATGTAGGTCGGCCCTTGGCTACTACCAGTAAATAAATTTTGCTACTCTTTTTATGATTTACATAGGGTTTGACAAGTGAATTCATATCACCTATGCATAGGACAAAAAACTAGAGGAGCACAGTTGATTTTTATTCAACTGCTTGCATAGAAAGAGCAGGATAATAGTTAAAAAATCATTAATATTCCACATAGAGTGCTGAATTGCTTATTTTACGATCCAGTGAATGGAAAAATTAAATAATACTTCTTTATTTCCTTCAACAAACATATGCTACATTATTGTTATGTTATACGATACAAGAACAAATAAATTATTTTTGTTATCAATGAAATTCTCCCATGATATATATATATATATATATATATATATATATATATATATATTTGATGGTAACTAAAGCACGCTAGAGATGTAACCATAGAAAATCCCATATCACAAACTAATGAGTAATGGTGACCTTATTTATAAATTTTCCAACATGATATAGTATACTGCCTATTCTAGAGACATAAAAAGCCGTATTTATTGTAAAAATATCATGTAAGTATAACCTATAGATTGAAAAATAAATTAACCAAATACAGTGGTCTTTTTTGTTTGACAATAACACATATAATACATCTGCTAATAGTTCCGTAAATAAATATTATGGAAGGTTTGAATAAACAAAAATCCTTATTAGAAATGAAGAATGAAGGGAATAGTCGGCTCTAGAGAATACATATAGCACATAACATATTTTGGATAATGGATGAAGCGGGTGCAATAAGCCTAATAGCCCAATATCTCATGTATTTAAATACAGAGCTTGTAACCGAGTTTTATAACATAATGTACAATGTACAGCAAGTCATTTCAGTAAAATAAAATAAGAAAATCATTCTTATTTCAATATATTGTGAATTCTTTCTTGGCGTCACAGCCATCATCCAAAGCTTAACAACATTCAAGTTTTCAATTTTAAAGAAACTGATATTCCATCAGAGAATTCTCATCATTTGGATCTGTTTACCCATCAGTTAGAATTTCTTCATCTGGGTATATTGAATCGGTTCTAAGAATACCATTGCCATGCTAAGATAATCACTGGTTGCAACAATATTTCAGAACAAATGCAAGACCATAAGCAAAATCTGAAAACCAGTAAAAATAGATCAAGAAACACATAAAATCAGAAGAAAAAGGATGCAAGTGCCATACTAGATGCTTATTTGAGAAATTTCATCATATAAGCTTGGTTACAACATACCTAATCTCTTTAGAAGAAGAATTTCTTGCTTTTATTATGAAATTCTGTTTATACCAGTCTATTCCTTTTGTAAGAAGTGTTATCATGGCAGAAGGCAGTTCTGCAGCTTCAAACAGTAGATCAAATCCATCCCAACAAGCCACTATAATAACAGATAGTCTCATCAAGACTATCATCGATCCTCAAGCACAGCTTATTACTGCGCAACTAGAAGATGACAATTATCTTCTTTGGAAAATTCAGGTAGAAACTACAACCAGAGTATATGGCCTTGAAGGATTCATTCTTGGTATTGTTGCCATTCCACCTAAATTTGTCACTGATTAAGAAACAAAATGGTCAACAATGAAGAATATGTGAAATATCAAAGACAAGACAGCTTAATAAGTTCTTGGTTGCTGTCACCAATAAGTGTAAAGCTTTTGCCACAAGTAATAGGACGCAAAACTGCAAATGAAATTTGGACAAAAGTATGGAGGCTATTCAATACACAATTAACAACTAAGATCATTCATTACAAAAGGCAACTACATAGTGTAAGAAAACGCAATCAGTCTATGAGAGAATATGTAGCAATGATCAAGACTACATGTGATTTACTTGAGGCAGCAGGACACAAAATGTCAAATACATAGCAAGTTTTAACAATCTTAAGTGGTTTAAGTGATGAATATAAGGCTATTGTAGCAATCATATCATCACGAGAAACCCTACCATCCCTTGAATATGTTCACTCCATTCTCCTAGCACATGAAGGAAGACTAGATTACAAGAAACCTCTTGATACAGACATGTCAATCAATTTTTCAGCAAATAGTAAAAATAAAAATCAGTACTATGGTAGGACAGATCAGCAATACCATAAAGGAAATTGGTCAATCAGTGGAAGAGGTAGAGGGAGATGGCATGGTGGCAATAAACCGAAGTGTCAGATATGTGAAAAAGTGGGTCATACCGCTCCAAAATGCTATTTCAGGTTTAATGCAAATTATGTACCAAGACAAGGCACAAATAATCAGGGAAATGGTAATTACAGTGTAAACTTGGCACAAGTTTAGCAAGAATCAAACGAACAATCCAATGGTAACAAGAATCGGAACTTTTGATGAAATCACTAAATCCGAGCACATTCAAGATGTAGCATGGTACCCAGATTCAGGAGAAACCAATAACATAACAAGCAATCTAGACAATTTGAATCTAGGCAAATGAGAATACAGAGGTAAATAGCCCATTTTCATGGGAAATGGTAAGTCAATTGAGATAACGCACACTGTTAATGCCTACATCAGAAGTGAAAGATAATAATATCTTTTAATCTATAGAGAGTACCAAGAATAAAGAAAAGTCTTATGAGTGTTTCTCAGTTTGCCCATTGATGATAAAGTTTACTTTGAATTTTATCCAAAGTATTATTTGGTTAAAGATATACTAACTAAAGAAATACTTTTGCAGGGTGATGCAGTCAATGGACTGTACAAGTTTACTTTAATTAGTTGTAGATATCCTATAAAGAAAGTTAAGATTTGTAACTATACTGAAATGTTGTCAAGAGAAAGTTACAAAAATAACTTTGATCGATGTCATTACAAGTTAGGTCATCCAAATGCAAGTGTTATAAAACAGGTCCTTGTAGAAAATAAAATCTCTTTTGATAATATTAATTTACCATATGTTTGTACTTATTGTTAAATGGACAAAAGTCATAAACTGGCTTTTGTAGATTCTCCAACAAAGCATAAGGAGCCTTTAGAATTGATCGCACTTGATCTTTAGGGTCCAACACCCACTAGTATAGACTACGGCTACAAGTACTATATATCATTTGTTGATGTTCACACCAGATACACTTTGATATGTTTCTTGCAAACTAAGGCAAAAGCTTACAATGTGGTTATATATTTTATAGCACAAGCTGAAAAGCAAAAAAAACATGAAGTTAAAATTATTCAAAGTGATGGTGGTGCTGAATAAAAATCACTTAGTAAGTTTTTCTTAGATAAGGGTATAATTGATAGAAAAACATGTCCTTGTACATCTGAGCAAAATGGTCTAGTTGAAAGAAAACATAGACATGTTGTTGAAACTGGTCTCACTTTAGTTGCAGAAGCATCATTATCCTTAAGATTTTGGCCAGATTCTTTCAGTACTGCAGTGTACATAATCAATAGATTACCAACTAAGGTACTAAGAGGAATAAGTCCAATACAAAGGTTCTTGGGAGTAAAACCAGACTATAAGTTTAAGGACATTTGGGTATCTACGTTTTCCTTATTTAAGACCATATAACAATCATAAACTGATCTCAGATCTCAACCATGCACCTTTCTGGGTTATGCAACTAAACAGAAAAGATATAAATGCTTAGGTAGCATTGGGAAAAATAATTTTATGTAGATGTGTGGTGTTTAATGAAAAGTATTTCCATTTGCCTATACAAATTTTGAAATAATGCACAAAGTATATAATTCAAGAGTATACATACCTATTGTACCTGTGCATTCAAGTATATGGAATGGGGCAGAAACTGAGAAGGAAATAGGATTCTTTGAACCACAACACACAATGTCATATGGACCAGGCCATGATACAGAAGAGAAACCTGATGTGCATGATCAGTCACCTGCAAGGTCAAGTGATCAAAATGAAAGCATCAATGAAGGTCAATCATTGGGCAACACTAATCAGGATAGAAATTCTGCATCATCACATAATGAATTACATGCTAGAACAGGTCATAATATGATAACCAGATAAAAGAATGGAATATTTAAACCAAAGATCTATACTGCAACATCTGGCATTATTGAGCCTGAAACATTTGAGCAAGCACTCAAGGATAAAAACTGGAAATCTGCAATGGATGAAGAGTATCAGGCACTTGTGAAAAATAAGACATGGAGTCTAGTTCATCCATCAGTCAACAAGAATATAATAGGATGCAAATGGACATACAAACTGAAAAAAATCCAGATGGAACAGTATCAAGACACAAAGTAAGGCCTGTTGCTAAAGGATACACTTGACAATATGGGTTTGAACTTAGTGAAACATTTTCACTAGTGGTGTAGCCAACAACTATTAGAATAGTTCTCACAATCGCTTTAAACAAAAACCGAAACATAAGACAGTTAGATGTAAACAATTCTTTCCTGAATGGTATCTTGTAGGAAGAAATTTATATGGAGCGGCTACAAGGATACAAGAAAGATACACATCATGTGTGCAAGTTAAATAAAGCTATATATGGACTAAAACAGGCACCAAGAGTATGGTTTGATAGACTGAAAGCCACTCTGGTTAATTTACCCTATCGCTCCACCAAATCAGATAACTCTTTATTTGCCATAGTTCATAGCAATTTTATCACATACATTCTAATATATGTTGATGACATAATTATAATAGGTGATGATGAGAACGAGATCAACAAAATCATTTAGTATCCACATAAACAATTTTCAATCAAGGATTTTGGCAGATTGAACTACTTCCTCGGTATAGAAGCAAAAAGAAAATCTGAGTTAGAAATGATGTTGAGTCAAAAGAAATGCATCAAAGAATTACTAATCAAATCAAAAATGAATAGAGCAAATCCTCAACCAACTCTCATGGTCAGTCATCAACAACTTTCAAAAGACCAGGGAGAACCAATATTAAATATTAAACATTATAGAAGTATTGTAGGAGCTCTGCGATACACTACTATAGCTAGGCAGATATCTCTTTTAATGTTAACAAGGTATCACAATTTATGCTGGAACCTCGTGATGAACATTAGAAAGCTATTAAGAGAATCCTAAAATATCTCAACGGCACTACAAATTATGGACTTACACCAAAGAAGTGCAACAATCTAAACAATCATAGCATATGCAGATACAGATTGGGCAACAGACATTGATGACAAAAAATTAGTAGCTAGTTATTACATCTACATTGGAGACAACCCAGTATCGTGGTGCTCAAAGAAACAAACAACCATCTCTAGATCCAGCACAGAGGCTAAACATAGGAGTGTAGCAAGTGCTACAGTGGAGATAATCTGGATACAATCTTTGCTAAGAGAATTACAAATCAAAACAGAGATCAAACAAATACTATAGCCTGACAATCAAAGTACAATATATATGACAAAAAATCCAGTACTGCATTCAAGAAAAAGACATACTGAGATCGATTTATACTTTGTTCGAGAACAGATATAAGGAGGGAAGTTACAAGTAAATCTTATACCTTTCTCTTACTAAATAGTAGATATCCTTACCAAAGGAATTGTCAATAAGGAACTTTTTGAGGTTTAGAGAAAATCCGATGGTGGAGCAAGATGAAGAGAAGCAGATCTAACATCCACTTGAAGAAGACCTAACATCCACTTTGGATTCCTTTAATACTTCATATCTCTTCAAATGCTCAATTTTTGTTTAGATCTATTGATTTAGTGCTCAAGAATGAGAAGATCTAAATTTTACTAGAGAAATGTTTGCTCAACTTTCACTCGCTACAAAAATCAGTAAATCAGTTTCAGTTAGTTTATACATTCAAGCAATTCAAAGCAATTAATGAAGTAATTGAAGAAGAGATGTGCAGTTTAAACGCTATGCGACCGAAGCCCCAATTCAATTGAAGAAAACCCTAACCTTAGTATTGGTTTGAGGGTAGGTTAGAAATGAAGAATGAAAGGAATAGTTGGCTATACAGAATACATATAATGCATATCATATTTTGGATAATGGGTGAAGCGAGTGCAATAAGCACAATAGCCCAATATCTGTTGTATTTAAGTGCAGAGCTTGTGACCGAGTTTTGTAACATAATGTACAATGTACAGCAAGTCATTTCAATAAAATAAAATTAAAAAATCATTCTTCTTTCAATATATGGTGAATTCTTTCTATCATGACAAAATACAATATACACGTTTAAATTCTTAATTTTAAAAAAGGAAAGAAGAGGAAGATAAGAAATTATTTGGTTAGAATCTAAAATCAATTAGTAATTATTCAAATGCAATGATCGCCTTTTTGTGACAACTGCACACAAACCATATCAGCAATAACATATTAACAGTTTGTCCAATACTTGAGTAATAAAACTAAAATAGACAAGAATGAATAACAATTCTGACAACAAATGTTGAGAATTCTCAGTTTACCTCTTCTCTTTCTAAGTCCCGATCGCTTGACAAGAATCCACAGTTTCATATCCAATGAAAAAACTGCTAAACCTCCTCTATTAATAAAATCTATCACTTACTATAATTGATTAATTCATCTTTTGAAAAATTGGAGCTAACTCATCAATCTTTCCGGTAGAAGTCAAGTCATCTTCACCTGGACGGTGGCAAAGGCGCATTTAGAGATGGCCCACAGACATGTTAATAGGTACAATAATCAATCAAAGCCATTAAAAACTACTTTCAATAAACATCAGTTGTGATTACTAATCACTTATAGATGTTCTACAACCACAATGATTAGAATACAGATTAGAGAGGAATCTACCATGAAACGGATTTTCTATTTTATACTATGTTTTCAATGTTATGTATATATATGTTCCACCTATGATAAGAGAAGGTCTGTCATTGAGTATCCAAAAAATTCAAATTCCATTTGTATTCGAAATATGAAAAAATATCTGATATCCGAAAAACATATATGGATGCAGATATGGTCATATCCATATCTGATAATTATTCATCTGGTTTTTATCAAGATTATAGTTATTTTTGTATATTTTGATATATAAAATAATTGTCTTTACTGTTTTACCTAGGTAAAAAAATTAATATGTATATAAAAATTAATGTCTACTGCTTAAAATTATTTTTCTTAGCGTATTTATTACTTTAATATTTTTAATATTTAGATCGATTTTTAATAAATCAAAATTTTGTATTTATTTATTTAGATTTATTGGTTGTGAACTGTTCGAAAAATATCCGATATCCGTCCGCATACATGGATACGAATATTCGATATTTGAAAATAATTTCGGATACGAATATAAATATAATACTATCTGTATCAAAGTATCCATTTATGAGCCTAGATAAGAGTAAATCTTGGGACTATGCAAAAGTTGTGCCATCTAATAAATAATTTTATAGAGTGATGAAGTTTCTAATATTGTAGGAAGACGTTGATGATTCCATCCGCTCAAATGCGCCAGCCACCAAGACTCGGGATAAAAGCAGAAAAACAAAATATGATATCAGCTCTACTGATTTGCAAATTGATTTTGTTTCCCTTTTTTACTTTGTTTTTTATTATGTATTGGAAAAACCATGTTGTAAATTTGTACTGTACCCATACTATGTTGGAATTCCTAAATGAATGAAAACGCACATAGTCCCACATTACCAAAATTGAAAAGCTATTCTAGTATATTAATAGTTTTGCAATGAAGGGGTCGGGGCCTAGGGGCACCCATATGTATGCTTCGTTGTGAGGAGGGAGATCATGCATCTCCACCATATGCGCACGCGTCACCGCCGCCGCTGTCCGACCGATCGACCGGGCTCGGGTTTGGGTCCAATATGATCCTATTTTTACTGAAAAACTGGACCGGGTTTTTTAACAGTTGCAGACTATACGAACAGACATGACTGTTCCGAAGCGGACGCAGATTGACTGAGGAGGTGCGACTTCTGAAGCGGGTGCGAACCGTTTGACGCGAGCGGGTGCGACCTGATTGAAAACGCGGGTGCGGCCTGACTAAAGAGCTGCGGCTGAACTGATGCGAGGAGCAGGCACGAACAGTAGCGGTTCAAAAGGCAACGGGTGCGATCCATCAAGCGCACGCGGCTGTACAGACGAAATTAAAAATAGGAGAGAATCCTGATCACATTCTCATTCCATTCCAATTCTAATTTCTTCTGCTTCTTCTTTTCTACTGCTCTATACAATATATCACAGAGTTGACATACTCATTACAATCTCATGCAGATTACGCCTGTTGTATCTTGGGAGACTTTAAATAAAGTTTTAAGATGTTATATGTCTAGTGTAACAAAATAGAGAATAATCAATTATAAACTCGTCTCACAAGTTTATCAATTAGATTTCCACCACTCTGGAAGTCTGTATTTGCAAAATTAAGCAATATGTCGTAATTAAATTACAACCACAATCTAATAACTATAGTAATAATAACTATAGCGATAGATCAAACGTGATACTATTTAGTGAAACAGCACAACATAGAAACAAATATGATATATATATATATATATATATATATAAATCAATTATAAACCTAACCAAAAGACTTTCCTGTTTTTTGCTAAAACAGAGATTGCAACAGTTGAATTATCAACAAAGACTACTACACACAACAGGCTCGATCCTTTTAAAGGAGATGGTGACGACTTTCTAACATGGCAAAATCAGATGTTATTTTATCTCACCACACTCGGTCTGCAGCGGTATCTCGAGGAGGAGGAACCGATTCCTGCACCAGGCAAGGAATCAGGTGTTGATATGTGGAAGCATTCAGATTTTTTATGCAGAAACTATATTGTGAATTGTCTAGATAAGGTGTTATACAAAGTATATCAGCCTTTAAATACAACAAAAGCACTCTGGAATGCACTTGCCATGAAGTATAAGACGCAGAATATCAGTCTTAAGAAATTCATTGTAGACAAATTCATAGACTGCAAGATGGTTGACTCCAAACCGGTGACAGCTCAACTGCATGAACTGCAAATCATCATTCATGAACTCGAAGCAGAAGGTCATAAGGTTGGAGAATCATTTTTGGTTAAAGCCATCATGGGAAAACTACCGCCGTCATGGAGAGATTACCGCAATTATCTAAAGCATAAGAAGAAGAAAATCTCTTTACAGGATCTCATAGTCCTTTTAAAAATTAAGGCAGATAACCGTGGAGTTACAAAACCAAGCGAGGAGGCATTTATGGCTGAAGGTTCAAAGACCAAAATCAAAAAGAAGAATTTGTAGAAGAAAAGGAAAGCTCCATCCAACAAACCAAAAGTTAACAAACGAACCAAAATTTTTAATGTCGAGTGTTGGGTTTGTAGAAAAGTTGGACATGTCGCTAGAGATTGCAGACACAAAAAGGAACGCAACATAGAGGAAAATATAGTAGACAACATGGAAGTAGACGAGTCCAACTTCTCAGCAGTTGTATCTGAATGCAATTTGGTTCAGAATCCTAACCAATGGTGGGTAGACATAGACGCTACTCGTCATGTCTGCTTTGACAAATCCATGTTTTCTACATACCAGAAATTCGTTCATGAAAAAAAACTCTATATGGGTAATTCTGCAATATCTATGATCGAAGGCAGTGGCACAGTAATCGTCAAGTTTACTTTTGGAAAACTGTCAAGTTGAATGATGTGCTCCATGTTCCAGACATACGCAAGAATCTCATCTCTGGTGTAGTGGTATTCGAGTCAGACAAGATGGTTCTGTCCAAAGATGGAATATATATCGGAAGGGGATATTTATGTGATGGCCTATTAAAGGCAAATGTAGCCGTTATCGGCAATAAAACTATGTATTCTGATTGTGCTATTAATAAAATTGAAGTTTCTTACTTGCTTGAGCATGAAATTTTACTATGGCATGATAGATTAGGACACATAAATTTCCAAAAAATGAGAATATTATCAAACTTGGGATTAATTCCGAAATTCCAAGTAGATAAGAACTACAAATGTGAGACATGCGTAGAAGCAAAAATGGTTAAAAAAACCATGTTGGAAGAAACACAGAACCACTAGGTTTGGTTCATACAGATTTATGTGACTTTAAATCATTACCTACAAGAGGTGGGAAAAAGTACTTTATTACTTTTATTGATGACTATACACGATATAGCTATGTATATCTTATAAATAGTAAGGATGAAGTAATTACATCGTTTATGAAATACAAAGCTGAGGTAGAAAATCAGTTAAATAAAAAGATCAAGATATTGAGATCTGATCGAGGTAGAGAATATGAATCACCATTTGAAAAGTTCTGTACAGAAAATGGTATAATTCATCAAACAACAGCTCCATATTCACCACAACAAAATGGTGTAGTCGAGAGGAAGAATAGAATGCTAAAAGACATGATAATGCCATGCTTTTAACCTCTGATCTGCCGACAAACTTGTGGGGGGAAGCCTTAAATATGTCTAATCACATATTAAACAAAGTCACTCACAATAAAACAGGAACAATTCCATATGAGTTATGGAAAGGACACAAACCAAGTTTTAAATCCCTCAAAGTGTGGGGGTGCTTGGTAAAAGTTCCAGTTCCGCCTCACAAGAAAGTCAAACTTGGACCAAAAATAGTAGATTGTTACTACTTAAGGCCAGCCCAAAATAGTATTGCCTATAGATTTTTGGTATTCAAGTCTAATATAGCTGATATTCATGTAAATACAATCATGGAATCTAGAGATTCCTCATTCTTTGAAGACGTATTTCCACACAAAAGGAATGAAGGGAATAATGTCCCTAAAAGGACAAGAGAAGAATCAAGCAATTCACATGAAGATGAAACTCATCAAGAGATTGAAGAAGTTGAACCAAGAAGAAGCGTAAGGGCTAGGACTTTCAAGACATTTGGTTCGGATTTTTTCACATATGTGTTAGAACACGCACCTCAAACGTACAAGGAAGCAATGTCATCTTCTGAGTCTTCATGTTGGAAAGAAGCAATCCAAAGTGAGATTGATTCAATTCTAAGTAATAAAATTTTGGAAATTGTTGATATTCCACCTGGAATAAAACCTATTGGCTGTAAATGGATTTTCAAGAAGAAAATGAAAGCAGATGGCTCTATAGAAGTATAAAGCCAGATTAGTAGCCAAAGGATATCATCAAAAAGAAGGAGTAGACTTCATTGATACATGCTTGCCGGTAACACGAATAACCTCTATAAGAATGCTAATAGCAATTGCATCGATCTATAATCTAGAAATTTATCTAATGGATGTAAAGACAACATTCTTAAATGGAGATCTCGATGAGGAGATCTACATGGACCAACCTGAAGGTTTTGTTTCCAAAATAAATGAAAACAAAGTCTGTAGAATAGTAAAATCAGTATACGCACTAAAATAAGCTCCAAAACAATGGCATGCAAAATTTGACAGTATCATGATGAGAAATGGTTTTCGTATAAATGAATGTGATAAGTGTGTTTATTATAAACAAATTGGACAATCATATGTGATAATTTGTTTATATGTAGACGATATGTTAATATTTGGTCCAAATACCCAGGTAATAGAGACCATAAAGAAGATGTTAATTAGCAATTTCGATATGAAAGACTTAGGAGTTTCAGACGTTATTTTGGGAATCAAAATAATAAGAACACCTAATGGAATTGAATTATCTCAGTCACACTATGTAGACAAAGTGATTTCAAAATTTCAAAATTTTGGAATTAAAGGAGCAAGAACACATTTTAATCCATCAAAAGTGCTGTATAAAAACACCAATGAGAGGGTTATGCAACTGGAATACTCTCGGTAATAGGATGTCTCATGTATCTCATGAATTGCACAAGATCAGATGTAGCTTATGCAGTAAGTAGACTGAGTATGTATACAAGAAATCCAGGAAAGTAACACTGGAAATCACTAATGAGAGTTCTTGGATATTTAAAAAATACCACAAATTATTCCTTACATTATGGAAAATATGCTGCCGTCTTAGAAGGATATAGTGATGCAAATTGGATTGCTGATTCAGATGAATCAAAATCAACAAGTGGTTACGTCTTTACCTTAGCAGGGGAAGCAGTGTCATGGAAATCTACTAAAAAAACATGCATAGCTCGATCCACTATGGAATAAGAGTTTACCGCTTTAGATAAAGCAGGCGAAGAAACAGAATGGCTTCGTCACTTTTTAGAAGATATTCTGTTTTTTCCTAAACCTGTACCGGCCATATGCATACACTGTAATAACCAAGCTGCGCTAAGTAGAGCGCACAACTTTGTGTATAATGGAAAGTCACGACATAATCATCGACGCCATAACACAGTTAGGCAATTACTCTCAATTGGAACTATTTGCATAGATTATTTGAGAACAAATGATAACCTAACGGATCCATTTACTAAAGGTTTATCAAGAGAGAAAATTCACTGTGCATCGAAGGGAATGGGTTTAAAAGCCTAAACCACCAAGAGTTATCTTATACGGAAACCTATCCTAGCGACTGAAGATCCCACGGACTAGGATCAATAGGCAAACCAGTTCTGAGTAACTCAAGACGTAATGCATTTGCATGGGCATAGTCCAACTCCATTCCTATGGTGCATAATATAAATGCATGCCTAAAGAAGAATTTAAAGGTTAAAACTATGTTTTTTAATGATGACCATATCTTGGAAATAACAAGTGGGGTATATGTAGGATACTCTTAATAGTTGCGATCACCTATGTTAGTGTGAGCGGGGTCGGCTCTATAAGAATATTAAATGCTTACATTTTCTATAAACACTCGCATAACCAAAAAATTGTTCAGGACCAAAATTAACACAAACAAGAGATTGGATGAGAAGGGAATCAATGCTTCGTAAAGCTTATTGTCTGGATATACAATAAAGGCCGACGGTTCAAGATGAACTAATTCACCGATAAGCCAAGTAGATCCGATAAGTTTTAACTAGGGAATGTTCAAAGTGAAATATCTACCTATCCACGATAAAGCATTATTCCGTATGTACTCTGTGATATTTCGCTTTGTGTGGGGGATATGTATATTATCATTCATGTGGGAGATTGTTTGAATTCCTAAATGAATGAAAACACACATAGTCCCACATCGCTAAAATTGCAAAGCTATTCTAGTATATTAATAGCTTTGCAATGAAGGGGTTGGGGCATAGGGGCACCCAAATGTATGCTTCATTGTGAGGAGGGAGATCATGCATATCCACAACACACGTGTGCGCGCTGTCGCCGCCGTCTTTCCGACCGACCGAACCGGGCCGGGCCGGGATCGAGTTTGGGTCTAATATGATCCTATTTTCGAAACTGGACCTGGTTTTTTAACAGTTGCAGGCTATACGAATAGACGCGGCTATTCAGAAGAGGATGCGGATTGACTGAGGAGGTTCGACTTCTGAAGCAGGTGTGAACCGTTAGACGTGAGCGGGTGCGACCTGACTGAAGAAGCGCAGGCGAACAGAAGCGGGTGCGGCCTGACTGAGGAGACGTTGTCGAACATACGCGAGGTGTAGGCGGGCGCGACCAATTAAAGAACAGTAGCGGTTCAAAAGGCAACGGGTGCGACCCGTCAATCGGATGCGGCTGTTTAAAGGGATGCGAACGAACTTATAAATAGGAGAGAATCCTGATCACATTCTCATTCCATTCCAATTCTAATTTCTTCCGCTTCTTCTTTTCTACTGCTCTATACAATATATCACAGAGTTGACATACTCATTACAGTATCGTGCAGATTACGTCGGTGGTATCTTGGGAGGCTTTAAATAAAGTCTTAAGGAAATTGTTACGACAAGCGTCAGACAGAATTTCCTTCTTCAAACCGGTTAGGTTTATAATTGATTTATATATATATATATATATATATATATCATTTTTTTCTATGTTGTACTGTTTCTTTAAATAGTATAACGTTTGATCTATCGCTATAGTTATTATTTTTATAGTCGTTAGATTGTGGTTGTAATTTAATTACGACATATTGATTAATTTAGCAAATATAGACTTCCAGAGTAGTGGAAATCTGATTGATAAACTTGTGAGACGAGTTTATAATTGATTATTCTCTGTTTTGGTATACTAGACGTATAACATACTGTATATTGTTCAACTTAATTTCTTCCTTTTTTTCATATGCACTTCATTTGATAGTTGTGTAATCACTTCAATATAATGTGATAAAGATGGGTTTAGTGCAAGTTACTATGTGCTGCATATACACATTCAGTTCGGTTCAAACTTACTGTACAACATAGTATTTTTAGTGATTCATATGGTTGATCTGTTATCGTTTCAAATAGATCTGTCAATGGATACTTTCAAATGCGGATAGTGCCACATCTACATATGAAATCATTTTTGGACGTCCACAAATATGGACGAAATCGGATAATTATCCTATCTGCCACTATAGGAATGACTTCGTTTAGCCATTGCTAGCCGTCTCCAAAAGCCGCAACAAAGTCACACGATGTAAGCAAAATAGCGACGACATCATCACCACATTAGCGATGGCTAGCGATGGAAACCGGGGAAAAATTGTCGTCGCTAGCTGTCACTTATCGACACAAGGCTGGAACCATATTGTCGTCGCTAGCCATCATCATTCGTCGCTATTTTGAAACAGTTGGGCCGTCGCTAGCCGAAATAAGCCTGAAAATTGGAAAATGGCTTAGAGTTGCTTTAAGCCTTCCGAACCACACAATAAATTTCATATCTCAATCTCACTTCATTCTCAAGACATATAAATCAATATCACAGCTAGTAACATCATATGCAACATATAATCTCATATATATCATAAATAATTGAAAACACAACACAAATATCAATATTTACATAAATTTTGATCAACTAAGGCCAATATTCTATCAACCAACACAACCACATCTACACAAATACTCCTGTTCATCAAATCCACAATCATCACAGTACATAACCATCAATAAAGTATCAACCCAATCAATACAAGCCAATAATTACATAACAAAGATTTCCCGGACAGTCAAAAATAAATCTGCACTTACGCATCGTCGTCATTTCCCGACCCATCCTTACCAGGCATCCTCCCATGCTCTGCTAAAAATGCCGCAATCCACTCATCTAGCAGTTGTGCTGGTCCTCCGCCCATCCACCAGTCATTGAATTCTGCCATATGCTGCTTCAGCTGAGCTATCTCCTCCTCGACATGAGATCTCCTATAAGCCCTCTGGGTCATCATCGCTTGTAAATTATTTGATTAGAATATAATTTACTTTAGGATTAAACATAATTTACATATTAGTTAAAGAAGTAGTTTACCTCCTGATTTCCATAACCATAATTCCTATTTCGAGTATGTGGGTCAATGAGAGCATCTCAAATATGGACCTCCTCCACTAACGTCAACTCACGGCTAGTGGATTATGCCACTCGAGCTTTCTCCGCTTCGTATCTCTTTTGCGATGACTAACACTAGTGTGTAATAATAAATAATGAAGAACTTATCAAATGTGAAGTAAAAAAATTAAGCAAATTACCATCACAGATTTAGATTTGTCATCCGTAAATTGATATGAAATATTTCCCCCTCATCCGTGCCCTCGACGACATGTGTGTGAGTGAAGAAGCCAGCCAGTGTAGGCTCACGATTATATTTCTGAAACTGAAGTTATATATACAAATGAATAATGTTACCGATATGACTAAATTATCTTACAACGATTAATAAACACATTTTATAACTTTACCAATTCCCTACAATGCTGTTGGAAGGACTTCGACCCACCTCGGTGCAAAGCAAAATTTTTAGCCCTGTTTGCACGTTTTCGCATTATTAATTCCTATAAACTTATACGGACAATTAACTAAATTAATGCACCTAATATAGGAATTTTAAACAAAATGTAATAACAAAATGAAATGATAAAACTTACCCTCGAATCCGAAGTATCCCATATCTGCAAAAATTAAGCTCGAACATCAGCTCCCATCCAAGATGGCTTCTTTCTTGTTTTCTAGCTTTTAATCGGGCGTTTGTATAATTTTTACGCATTCTTTGGTTCCAGTGATTTACAAAAAAAATCCATATCCTATGGATCGACATGAACAACGACCTGCATATAGAAATTGGAATTTGTTTGAATTATATACATTATACTAATTTACAAATAAATTACAAATTTAAACTTATCATCAAGTCGACGAATATGGCATTCTTAATATGAACGAGAATGTTGTCCCAGTGAGCCAAGCGTCTCGACATCCGGCTCATGAACGCCTTCCTAGAAACTTGCAAAATAAAGTCGCTCGAATGGACCTCGAACCCCTTGTATAAAATAAGATGACAGCTTTAATAAATTTTAAACAGTGAACATGTAATTAATTTGATACTTACCCAGCATTCCTTGGAACAACCTCTACCGCCGGACGTAAATCCAGCGCTGTGCCGCTGGCACCCGTACCGAGGGAATGAGAAGGCTGAGATCTTCTCGAGTATCTCCTATGCATATATGTTACAAACATATCATTTCATATAATGATAAAAATATCAGTTCATTATTACAAAATATGATTGATTAATCACCATCATATAAAACTTGCATTAAAATGTCATAAATGAGACAAGATCTTCTGAGTACATGTACATAATTTGGAAAATAATAGTAATACATAACTCACAACATAATCATCATTATTGATAATACCTAAAACTCATAATATACATTATACAACAACTGAGACAAAAATTGAAAATTTTCAATCTTCATTGTCTTATGATTCAGTCTTTGTCTCGTACTCTATATTGTTCTCTTATGTAATCTCAAATGCTTCTATTAAAAATTTTGATTCATCATTTAAAAAATCCAAATCAATATCATCAGTTATTATTATTTCATCATTTGGCTCAAGATCCGTTTGATACGCTGCTTCTTCTGGATATTAATTCAATCAAACGTAAATCTTGCCTTTATTTTAAAAACAGCAGATCAATCTTCTTTATCTCCTTTTAAGGATGGATTCGTAGCAAAATAAACTTGTAACGCTTACTTGGCCAATATGAAAGGATCATACTTATAGTTATGTGAGGCGTGCTTTATTTTTATATGTTCACGTTGATTCTAAAACTAGGAATATTGCCGAACCAATTTCACTTGAATAAAAAAAACTTTTTCTGCAAGTTGTACATAATATTTCAATTCTAAAACATGTGTTAAGACTCTGTAAAAATCTTTTTTTTATGCTCATCCGGATCGTCACTACCTTTGAAAGATACACCACTATTATATGTTAATTTTTCAGCACCATAATCCATGGTGTTGAATTTAAATCCATTGATGAAGAACATTGGATAAATCTTGACACTTCTTTTTGGTCCGAGCGTAAGAAGTTGTAATCCTTCATTAACGACGTTATTTCTTAGTTCATAAACTTAATTCGAAAACCATTTAGAAAATTCCTTACTAAGATCGCCAATAGATGTTGTGATTCGTGAATACTGCGAATATATATGTACTATATGTTACATTACGATTAATATGTAAGTATCATTGAAATAAATATGAATGTATTATTACCTAAAAATGGTACAACTTCAGCACAATAAGAACATATATGTGTGTTACATGTTGATCTCTATCGTCTAATCATATTTCCACACACATTTTTCGGTAGGTCGGCCATGTTGTCTAAAAATAGACAGCATTATTTGAAAATAATCTTTTTCAACGGCTGCATCATTATGAGGACCACTTACAAATGATCAGTTCATATAGCTACCGAAGTAATGAGAGAAAAAGAACGAAGCTTCTTCTTCAAGATGTGATTTACAAATTGAATCATTAACTCATGATTTTTGTCAAAGTATTTTCTTCAGATAATCCAAGTACCAATTACAAAATTAATTCAATTTAAATGCACTTACGTAAATCTAAATTTTAAACTAACAGCAATTTTACGGATATTTATTATTACCTCTCAAATGCATACATACATCCATATTGCACAGGACCTCGAAGAAGAGCTTCAGATGGAAGATGAACAGGTGAATGCTCCATTACAATAAAGACACCTGACCGAAATATTTTCTCCACTTTGCATAGCAGTATAGGGATTTCTACTTTAAGTTTACGGATACGGTCGATTTTTAACGTTGCCGAACAAAGCTATTTTTAAAACAGACTTAATTTTGTAATAACACTCCACATTTTTATGGACAATAGTTCTTTGAAAACCACTAGTAATAAATATTCCATCATGATATAACAATCGTGACTTTTCATCCCACTTAATTTATTGATTTTAAAGTCAACACATCTATAGAGATTAGAATACATCCCATCAGGGCATTTCAGTCCTTCCATCCACTTTAGCACGAGTTTTATTTGCTTGTTGTCTAGCCCATAGCATGATTTGAGTTTTTTTACTGTCACTGAGCTTCATACCAAGTTTAAAACATTTACAAAAGTGTGCTATGTCGAGTTTTCAATTCAAATCATCCTTAGTTTTCCCTTTAACATTCATAATTCTTTTACATGTTATCAAATACGTTTTTTCATTGTGCATTACGTCAATATTATGTCCAAGTAGGAGATCTTTCCAATAAGGTAACTCTCAAAATATACTTTGTTTGCACCAATAATGAATGTTCAATTTTTTTGGAATTTCAGTCTGTATTCCAATTTCATGTATCTTCGGGTTGTCCTTTACAATTTCGTATATTTCTTTGCTTGACCAAATCTTTGATGATTGCATGCTCTTTTCTCTGCTAGCTTTATAGTTTTTTTACCACTTCTAAAAGTATGGCTGGGATACAGAAAACACAATTGAAAATCAAGCCAAGAAATTTTCCTTCCATACCGTAAAGAAGATGATATTGTTTCTTCCATGCAATAAGGATAGGCTAGATAACCGGTTATACTCAAACCTAAAAGCATCCCATATGCAAGAAAATCACTAATAGTCCACAACAAAGAAGCAAACACACGAAAATTCATTTTTTGTAAAATGTTGTATGTTTCAACACCTTCAAGCCACAATGTTTTCAGCTCTTCATTTAATGGTTGTAGATAAACATCGATTGCTTATGTTGGGTCAAGGATGACAATAGTGAGAAACATGTATGGAGTTTTCGAGCACATCCACGGAGGTAAATTATAAAGAGTAATGATAACAGTCCAAGATGAATATTTGGTAGCAAACTTAGAGAATGACGAAAAATCATCACTACAAAAACCAAGTCTGACATTACGACTCTTTGCAGCAAATGTGGGATATGTCTTATCAAAATGTTTCCATGCTTCTCCATCGTATGGACGTGTCAAAGTTTCCTTGCCTGTCTTTTCACACCGTGCCATCGCATATGACATGCCATGGCTGAAGATGCATATAACGTTTCAATTCCAAGGGTATCTGGTAAATAATGCATTCTCTTGTATGGAACTTCCTTTCTTTTTTCTAGGTCTATATCTTTCCTCATTACATATTTTGCAGTTCCTAAGATTTATGTCATCTTTCCTATACAATATGCTAACTTTTACATGTATCCATCTTTTGGTATGGCAGACCGAAAACCAACAGAAGTGTTTTCACGTTATAATGACTGTCGCACATCAGATTATTAGGTGGCATATGTCGTTTTGCGGCTTGTAAACTGCTGTAAATCCATCTTCTATAAAATTGAATTTTGATTTCATAGTAATGTATTCAGCTGTTACGGATGATTCAGTACCACTTTTACAACCATCTCACATCGGTCTGTTAGCGGCATCCAATAAATCATAAAATAAAATTTGCTCCCATATTCTCTTTTTCTTCGACATTGACATCTTCATCGTCAACTTGAACAGCAGGGAACATGATCGTGCAACATCTTCCACCATATCTTCTATTGGATTCGTCACAACAACATCGACCTCTAACGCAACAGGATCCGTTGTAGGTGCAACAAATTCTCCATGACAATCCCATAAATAATAATTTCACACAAATCCAGATTTGTACAAATGTATTTTAAATTATTTTGTTTCCAAAGCTTCAAATGTTGATACTTATTACATGAGCAACGAAGTTCTTTGTTATTTCAATTATTAGATATTGCGAATCTAATAAATTCGTGTACGCCATTGTAGAAATTTCTTTCACTGGGCCTTTCTTTCCAATTTTGACTTCATATATCCAAGCACGGTGGGTAAAATAATCGAATATTGTTCCTAATTTAAAAAAATAGGTTAGTGTTATCCCGCCTTTTAGCAAGGCATGATACAAAAAGATTAACTGGAAACTAAAGACAGTTCTCCTCGATTGCCAATTATGCACAGATCGGCTATGGATGTTGGTAAATTTTGTCTGAGTCTGGATGTAACAGCCTGTAAAATTTTAATTTTTATTTATTAAATTAATTGAAAATTTGTGAAATTTTAAAGAATAAAATTTGAAAGTAAAAATTTAATATTTGGAATACGTCTATTTTAACAAAACAACCGGTAAATTTTCATAAGATGATACTGAAGTTTATTTTATTGTGCAAATTTATTTCAATTTAAATCAGTTAATAATTGATGATAATAAATAAAATTTTAAACCTGAAATATTTTTTCGTAGAAAATTTTAAATCATCTTTTCAGTGAGACATCAAATTTCGTTTCATCAAATTCGGACTTCTTTAGCCCCGTCAATCTTATTTTTCTGCGTTTTTGTTGCATTTTTCCGCTAGTAGAAATTCGAATTTTCATAATTCAATCGTATTCTTCATACTGTTTTTATCGTCTTGTCCTGCTGATCTTCTCAGTATCGTTTGGATGTTTCGTTTTCCGGTACACGACGAAGTCGGCAAATAGTTAACTGTACCGTTAATCATTTTGAAGTCCTTTCGTCTCTTATGTCTATTCAGCTACCTCGGTTACAATAATCAATATTTGACCTTCCTTATTCCAACTTGTGCATTTTGATTTTCCCATTCACTTGCTTGATAGCCTTATTCCTTTCTTGATATTTTCGGTTCTTACAATTTCAATCCGTTCATTTCTTTATGAAATTTATTTATAATATATTATAAAGTATGCCTTCATTTTATTTTTCCTATAGCCTCATCATTCCAAACGTTTCTTCATCTCCCTTCTTCTCTCACTCTCTCTTTCTTCCATCCCATACTCTCGAGCCTTGACCATTGATGCCACAAAAGCCACCGCTTCCATCTCCTCTCGGCCATGTCACGTGCTTAGCCTCCACCATATGTTGCTCCACCTATCTCTCACCTCTGGACGAACCCACTCAATAGATCACCTCGGCCATCAATCTCCTCCCTCTCCGGCCTTCCTCTGCCCGACCAAGCAGCCAACAACCCGCAGCAAGCCCGACTCCTCCATCTCCGTCCGCCCTTGCATCGCTGACCGTCTTCTCCTCCCTTCACCTTAGATCAAAGCACGGTCATGCCCTCCAACCCCCTGCCGTGTCCTTCACCCCGAGCAACCAACAGCCACAGCTTCCCCTGACCTTCCACCCCTCTCCCTTCACTTATGTCGTGCCATGAACCACCGCTACCTTCTTCAGTTATAATTCTCGTAAGTATTATATTATATTTTTATGTATAGAGATATTTAGTTGTATTCTATATAAAATAGTTGTGTGTGGAATGATATATTGTGGTATGAGTATGACAGTGTTCACAAAATATGACAGCGTTTATAAAATATAAGCATATATAGGCGGTTGCATTGTACATTTTATATATATACTTTATAAAGTTTGGTATAGTACTTATATTATGTTAGTAATGTATCAGTGAATACATATAGATATGTATATGCATAAGTCTAGGTCATACACACACACACACAACACACAGTAAGTGGTATTTTATAGTTATAAAGTTACACAAAAGTTATAAAGGTTAGTTATAGTATGTGTACATATATATACACACGTTGGTCTCTTGCTAGTTGTATATATATTTCTACAGTCGCATATATAACATAACATGTTGTTTTACGGTCTGCATTGATATGTATGTATACATAGTATAAAGTTTATTAAGCCACAAAAGTTTATACACTCATAATTTATAGAGTATATTGATTTTAGGATACTGTATATATATATACACATAGAGTCATATATTTGTCTATATATTGATATGAGTCGGTTTGTTTCGAATGTTTTTATGTATTCTAATTTCATGTTATATAAAGCTGTTTCGACTAGTTTTGAATCTATGAATTTATGAAGTTGATGACCGGTTTGTTGCATATAAATTTTATAAGTTGTATTCTGTAATAGCTATTAAGGATATAATTTTGTATATATATAATTTATATGTTATTTTAATATTTGTTTTAATTCAAATGTTGACCTCCTAGAGATAATATATATATATATATATATATATATAATTTATGTTCTATCTAGATGACTCTGATTTTTCTTCATCGATCCAATTCTGATTTATCTCGTCAAATTTCTTATCTACTAGTCTTGTTCATCGTTTTCGTGCCATCTTGACTTACGTTTCTTTATCGAATATAGCGAAGTGATTCTAACCTGTTGCTGGCTCGCTAGTTGTATCCGTATCAGTGTTTGTATCTGTATCGTCCCATTCCCGTTCATCTCTAGCCTCGAAAGGTGAGCAATCACTCACGATTAACATTCTTATATTGATGAAATTTGATTTCAATTGAAATGACGATTGAAATATGTTACTGTAGTTATTTAAATTGTTATATATGCTATTATCTATATCGGTTCACCTGTGGGATATGACACCATATCCTGTTTTTTATATTTTATTATTATTGATAATATATTCCTGTTATTACTATTTTCATATCTGTTATCACTCTACAAGTTCCCTATTGGTATAGAATTCCCTATGAGTTGAAATGATACATACTCGATCGTACTTTAGAATAGGAGAAAATCGTTATGGGTTGAAATGATAGACCCAAGCGATTTTCATTTGAATTGAATTTGGCATTACGAGTTGAAATGATATCTACCCGTATATATTTAAATTGCAGATTTAAATGATGAATATCCATATCCCTTGACTATAGGATAGAAATTTATATACCGACGCCGTTGGTCTATATATAAATATTTTAAAAATGATTTCTATGGTTTTTAAAGGGAATATATACGATTGTATTTAATACTGAAATATTTTATATAAATACGTTTTGAATATAAAGTAGATTTAATAGTGAACCTAAATTCATAAAGTTTGATTTAATTAATATAATATGTTAAGTATTATATTCTTAAACCAATTCCCAATGATTTTGTGTAAGTAAGGAAGATAAAGTTGGATTGATTTAAATTTGTATTTAGCTAAGAATTTTATTTAATTGAATCGATTTGAATCCTTTGAATTTGAAATTTAAGATTTGATCTTATAACTTAACTTATGCTTAAGAAATTAATAAGTATTTCACGTAAACAAATTGAAGGAATTTTAGAAAAGAAATCTGAGGCTATATAAACAATATTGAATTTATTGAGTGAATATTTCAAGACTAAGAAAAAATTGGAGGTAAATCAAGATCTATACGAAACCGTAAATTTAGTTTTGAAAATGTTGAGTATTTAAAGCATTGAAGTATATTTTGGATTCTAAATGATTTAAAATCGATATGTTGTGAAATCGTTTATTTGAAACCGAGTTGAAGTGAGGTTGTTAAATTGAGATTGAATTAAATTTGAATGTGGAAGACGAGTTGATTTTGACGTGATTTGTGAAGTTGAGGGAATTTCAGATACTTTACTTCATACGTTTTTTTAATATATATATTTTGGAAGTAGATATATTTGAAATGGAATGGACGTTTTAGTTTTGATGTATAAATTATTGTGAAATGACTACGGTGTTATAGTGTATATTTCTACAATGTGGATAGTTCCACGGATCTTTAGAGGATGGTTATCTCAAACATCCTTTAAGTTACTTGTATTTCAGTTGATATTTCATTTGAGATGGATTTATTCACATAAGAATGTTAATCATGACTTGAGTGTTTTTTGTTTTGCTTTACACTTAGGTCAGACTGAGTAATTCAGCATTTGAGACTCACCTTTGGAGTTTGGAGCTTCGCTTAAAGATCCAACTATTGATTCGGCTTCCAGCTTTCCAGTTGATTCCTTCACAGAAGTCATCTGTTTGGATTGGAGACTTCACTGTATTTGAGATATTCTGATGTATTTTATTTCAAACTCTGTTATTTATATAGTAGCTTAATGTACTACTATTTATGTATTCCGCTGCGCTATTATTATATTACTCTGTGTCTGTGATTATGTGATTGATTTATTTGCTGTATATGCTAAGCTTTGCCAAATTTAAATTAACAATCTGGTACTTTGAGCAATTTAATTCCGACATGTGTGGATGCGAATGGTTGAAAATATCGGTTTGTTACAGTTGGTATCAAAGCTTTGATTCTAGGCAAAATTAGCATATATATTAAATTTATTTGCGGAATCACTTTCGTTCGAGCTTGAATTTTCTTCCTCATTGATTTGGTTTTCCTTTGGACTTTGGAACGTTTCCTGCGGTTCCAAAATCCATTATCTTCTTTCCCTATTCGTGTTTCTCGATTCTCGAGTTATGGGATACTCCAGATACTCTAGAATTCTACATTGATCTTGTTTTGAAATCACGGTTGATCGGTTAAGGTCATCCGCGATTTATGTAAGTATATCCATCTCTTATTTTGAAATTTAATTTTTTTCATCTTCGTTAGAGCCTATATTTGAATCAGAATCCTATTTGATTAGAGTCCCTCTAATTTGAATCTCTATCTTTGTTTGGAATCCATGCTTGAATCATCCTTAAAAAATCGGGTTTGTTTCTATTTTTGAAATTGTTTTATATACCGAATTTATTATTTGATAAGTATGATTATATTCTATATTTGTAAAAAATGAAACGTTTTCGATAAGAATTTGGAATTTTTCAAATTTTATAAGAAATTCGATTTATATAAAAATGATTTATAACTGAAAGGGTTTTAATTTGAAATTAGAGAGATTGGACTCCGGTGTTTTGAAATAAGCTTTAAGGTTTTGGAAAATATAAAACAATACGATTTAAAAGTATTCTCCGAGTAAGAGTTGTTTCATATGACTCCAAATGTATTCCAATGATTTCGAAGAAATTTCAAAGAAGTTTCCAAGAAAATAGAAGTCCAGAACTCACTTGTGCCGCTGGAAAATAATTTCGGTGATGAGTGCACGCATCATTGACATTCATTTTCGAGTTTCAGAGTGGGGGAGAGGCCACTCTAATAGCTTTGCTATGCGAGTGATTGTGTGAAACAAATTTTGATTTCAAATTCCGAAGTATGATTTGATATTCGAAAGATATACGTATATACATTTGAAATGATTTGAAGTGAGCCGGTGTTCAGTCCTCGAGTTTTGGATATGATATAACCCTATCAATCGAAATTGATGTACCGATTTGTTGCTGATTTCCAACTCTTGGATTGGAAAATTTGATCTCTCCGACAATTTTGAATGTTCGAACACTTCCAAATCAAGGTTCAAATTTTCAAAGCTAAGTAATTTTCAAAAGGTAAATTGGATCTTCCATATAGAAATAAATAGTTTAAAGTTTTTAAAAGGATGGTTATAAATTTTGGTTATAATTGATTTTGAGAAAAATAATAGGTTTCGAAAATAGATTGGAATTTAAAACCGAGTATTTATATGATGATTTTGTAAATGAATTTATTTGATCAAAATTATGTTAATTTGGAAGCTAGGATTATTTTCTAAGCCCATATTTTGGAAATTGGAGATATTTAATTTGGAAGAAATACTTTGGTGAAACCGTATAATTTTGAAACTGAACTGATATGGAAATGAATTGATATTGAGAATCTCATTTTACTAAATACTTTGATTTGGAAGTTATCGAACTTATATAAAATTGATTTGTATAAGTATGAAGCTGGTTTGAAAATTATAGATTTCAAAAAGTATTCGATTTGAAAACGGAATCTTATATATAATAGACTTTACATAAGTGTGATATTTGAAAGTGTTTGAAAAGGTACTATATGATACATATTTTCGAAGTAAATATATGGAAAGTGCCTTCTGCTCGATATCTGCTTTGTGGCCACATTGTGCATTCATTCTATCGATATTATTCTCTCTGATTTTGGTTTTTCGGATGTGATACTCGAGTGTCCTACCATGGCATAACCCATGGTCGTTTTTTGGGTAGCGTAATCCGCAAGGCATAGATTGCTTAGAGGGTACGGATGTCTCCTAGGGGATCCAAGCGTAACCATTATTATGTATCCTGCAGTCTACCGGTTTTTTTGTCGTGGCGTAATCCGCAAGGTAGAGATTGCTTAAAGGTTACGGACATTTCCTGGGGGATCCAGGCTTAACCATTGTTACGTATCCTGCGGTCCATAGTTTTGGTTATCATGGCGTAATTCACAAGGAAATGATTGCTTAAAGGTACGGATGTTTCCTGGGGGACCAGGTGTAACCATTGTGTATCTGCGATCCAGGTGATTTTTTTTGGATTGTACTTCCCATATCGGTTTTGAAGGTTTTTAATGTATTTTCACTAGGCGTTGAAACGGGTCTACTATGTACTTGAAGAATTCTAGCTTTGCGCCTGATCAACGCATAGCTAGAGTCTGCAAGAACGAGGATAAACTTGTTGAAACAACGAGCTATAAAAGTATTTTCGAAAGGAAAATTTGTTTCGACATAAAAGTATCTTATTATAAAGGTATTTTACTATAAAAGTATTTCCAACAAAGAAATTTCGTATTAATATTTGAAATTGAAATTATTTTGGTTTGAAACTAATTATTCGTGCTCGATACTATTATTTTGCATCTACCTTATCTGCTCAGCTTTATTTATTCACCTATATTCTGTTTTTCGAAATCTACCTTCTTTTCCCTTTTGAATATATCCTTTAAAAATATTGTTTATTTATATACTACATGGTTTAATAATAAAATTTTAGTATTTCTGAAGTAATTGACTTTGCAAATAAGTAAATGGATTAAAAAAAAAAGGGGTTTAACCAAATTTATTGAATATTAATTAATTTAAATTGAAATTTATATAGTTTTAAATTAATTTTTTATTTTTTTTCCAAATCTAATTTTATCATGGTTGTTTCTATTCTCCTACCTTCTTCCTTTTCGGGAATGAAAAGTTGTGAGTGAGGGAGAGTTTAACAACCGATAAAATTTTAAAAGTTTTATTTATTAAATTAATTGAAAATGTTTGAAATTTAAAATAATAAAATTTGAAAGTAAAAATGTAATATTTGGAATACGTCTATTTTAACATAGCTACTGGTAAATTTTCATCAGATGATATTGAAGTTTATTTTATTGTGCAAATTTACTTCAATTCAAATTAGTTAATAATTGATGATAATAAATAAATTTTCAAACCTGAAATATTTTTCTCTAAAAAATTCTAGATCATCTTCTGAGTGAGACGTCAAATTTCGTTTCATCGAATTCGGACCTCTTTAGCACCATCGATCTTATTTTTCTGCGTTTTTGCTGCATTTTTCCGCTAGTATAAATTTTAATTTTTATAATTCAATCGTACCATTGATATCTTCATAACATTTTGATCATCTCGTTGTGCCGATCTTCCCAGTATATTCGTTTGGATATTTCGATTTCCGGTACACGGCGAAGTCGGTAAACAGTTAACTATACCGGCAACCGTTTTGAAGTCCTTTCGTCTCTTATGTCTATTCTACTACCTCGGTTACAATAATCAATATTTGACCTTCCTTATTCCAACCTGTGCATTTTGATTTGTCCATTCGCTTGCTTGATAGTCTTATTCCTTTCTTGACATTTTCGGTTCTTACAATTTCGATCCATTCATTTCTTTATGAAATTTATTTATAATATATAATAAAGTATGCCTTCATTTTATTTTTCCTGTAGCCTCATCATTCCAAACGTTTCTTCATCTCCCATCCTCTCTCACTCTCTCTTCCGTCCAACCCATACTCCCGAGCCTTGACCATTGATGCCACAAAAGCCACCGCTTCCATCTCCTCTCGGCCATGTCACGTGCGTAGCCTCCACCCCATGTTGATCTGCCTATCTCTCACCTCCAGACGAACCCACTCAACAGCTCACCTCGGCCACCAATCTCCTCTCTCTCCGGCCTTTCTCTGCCCAACTACGCTGCCATCAACCCACAGCGAGCCCGACTCCTCCATCCCCGTCCGCCCTTGCACCGCTGACCGTCTTCTCCTCCCTTTGCCTTAGATCAAAGCTCCGCCATGCCCTCGAACCCATTGCCGTGTCCTACACCCTGAGCAACCAACGACCATAGCTCCCCCTGACCTTCCGCCCCTCTCCCTCCACTATACCGCGCCGTGGACCACCGCTTCCTTTCCTGAGTTATAATTCTCATAAGTATTATATTATATTTTTATGTATAGAGATATTTAATTGTATACTATATAAAATAGTTGTGTGTGGAATGATATATAGTGGTATGAGTATGATAGTGTTTATAAAATATGATGGTATTTATAAAATATAAGCATAGATAGGCGGTTGCATAGTACATTTTATATATATACTTTATAAAGTTTGTTATAGTACTTATATTATGTTAGTAATTTATCAGTGAATATATATAGATATGTATATGCATGAGTCTGGGTTATATATATATACACAGTAAGTGGTATTTTATAGTTATAAAGTTACACAAAAATTATAAAGGTTAGTTCTAGTATATATACACGTTGGTCTCTTGGCAGTTGTATATATATTTCTATAGTCGCATATATAACATAACATGTTTTATAGTCTCCATTGATATGTATGTATATATAGTATAAGTTTATTAAGTCACAAAAGTTTATACAGTCATAATTTATAAAGTATATTGATTTTAGGATAAGTCATATACTTGTCTATATATTGATATGAGTCGGTTTGTTTCGAATGTTATTGAGTATTCTAATTTCATGTTATATAAAGATGTTTCGACTGATTTTGAATCTATGAATTTATAAAGTTGATGACCTGATTTTGCATATAAATTTTATAAGTTGTATTCTGTAATAGCTATTAAGGATATAATTTTGTGTATATATATAATTTATATGTTATTTTAATATATTTTTTTAATTTAAATATTGACCTCCTGGAGATAATATATATATATATATATATATATATATATATATATATATATATATATATAATTTCTTTTCTATCTAGATGATTTCGATTTTTCTTCATCGATCCAATTCTGATTTATCTCATCAAGTTTCTTATCTACCAGTCTTGTTCATCGTATTCGTGCCATCTTGACTTACATTTCTCTATCGAATCTATCGCAGTGATTCTAAACTAGTGATGGCCCGTTAGTTGTATCCGTATCAGTGTTTGTATTTGTATCGTCCCATTCCTGTTCATCTCTAGCTTCGAAAGGTGAGCAATCACTCACGATTAACGTTCTTATATTAATTAAATTTGATTTCAATTGAAATGACAATTGAAATATGTTAATGTGGTTATTTAAATTGTTATATATGCTATTATCTGTATCGGTTCACCTGTGGGATATGACACCATATCCGGTTGTTTATATTTTATTATTATTGATAGTATATTCCTGTTATTATTATTTTCATATCTGTTATCACTCTGCAAGTTCCGTATTAGTATAGAATTCCCTGTGGGTTGAAATGATACATACACGAACGTACTTTGGAATAGGAGAAAATCGTTATGGGTTGAAATGATAGACCCAAGCGATTTTCATTTGAATTGAATTTTGCATTATGGGTTGAAATGATATATACCCGTATATATTTAAATTGCGGTTTTAAATGATGAATATCTGTATCCCTTGACTATAGGATAGAAATTTATATACTGACACCGTTGGTCTATATATAAATATTTTTAAAATGATTTCTATGGTTTTGAAAGGGAATATAAACGATTTTATTTAATATTGAAATATTTTATATAAATATGTTTTGAATATAAAGTAGATTTAATAGTAAACCTAAATTAATAAAGTTTGATTTAATTAATATAATATGTTTAAGTATTATATTCGTAAACCGATTATCAATGATTTTGTGTAAGGAAGATAAGGTTGGATTGATTTAAATTTGTATTTAGCTAAGTATTTTACTCAATTGAATTGATTTGAAACCTTTGAATTTGAAATTTAAGATTTGATCTTATAACTTGGCTAAGCCTTAAGAAATTAATGAATATTTCACGTTTAAACAATTTGAAGGAATTTTAGAAAAGAAATCTGAGGCTATATAAATAATATTGAATTATATTTTCGAATCTATCGCGGTGATTTAAAGTGTTGAAGTATATTTTCGAATATTTAAAGCGTTGAAGTATATTTTCCAATCTATCGTAGTGAGTATTTCACGTTTAATTATATTTTCGATATTTAAAGTGTTGAAGTATATTTTCGACTCTATCGAGTGATTCTAACCTGTTGTTGGCCCGTTAGTTTTACCTGTGTTAGTGTTCGTATCTATATCGTCTCATTCTCGTTCATCTCTAGCTTCGAAAGGTGAGCAATCACTCACGATTAAAGTTCTTATATTTATTAAATTTGATTTCAATTGAAATGACAATTGAAATATGTTACTGTAGTTGTTTAAATTGTTATATATGCTATTATCTGTATCGGTTCACTTGTGGGATATGACACCATATCCTGTTGTTTATATTTTATTGTTATTGATGATATATTCCTGTTATTATTATTTCCATATCTGTTATCACTCTGCAAGTTCCTTGTTATTATAGAATTCCCTATGAGTTGTAATGAAACTGTGACGATCCTGACTCCGCCTTCGAAACTCGGCACCGAATACGACACTCGTATTCAAATGCCGCAGATCCAAACGTCGAATCTGGTTCGCTGGAGCTTATAACACCATTAAGTAAAACAACACAGCGAAAGAAAAAGAATAGAGCATATCAATATACAACATTGATATAATATCAGATACAATATGATACAACAGATAATCCAATAAATACACATCAGAGATACAAGAAATAACAACGACAAGAAAAGGTAACACTAGCAGCGGAACAAAAATCTCCAACATGGTCTTCAAGAAAGAACTCCATCTTCAAAACACCAATCCAGAAATAGCTCGAACTCCCAATAATGCTGCACAAAGATAAGCAAGTCTCGTCCGCAAGCGATTGCCAAATCCTAGGCTGAAAGCTACCGAATCAACACCTACTATTGATTATCTGAAAAACCCAACTCTATACTGCCCGTGTGGAAAAATAGTGGGCACTCAGAGTTTAGGAAATGAACAATAAACTCCATGTTAGTCGTGGGACTGGTATGAGCAAACAAAAACATTTGGTCTTTTAAAATAAACAAAAGAATTTAAATTTGAAATCCGCAATGCTTTTCAGAAAATGAAACTACCATAAGGCCTCTCGCCACACACACAATGCAAATGCAGACTTGGAGGAGATTTCTCCTTATGATAGTCAAATATGCTTAATACGAGAAAATTTCTTTGATATTATTATTAAAAGTGCAAAGTGTGGAAAACCATTTCGAAAGTATAATATAAATCCTAGCCAGCATAGGCATTTCGCACTTATGCCTACTATAGCTACCATGTTCAATAGCAGGTTACCGCCACATTCCATGGCAGGTTATACAACTAAAACCGTACAGGGCGCGTAGTGCTTTGATTGGATTTCCAACAAATGGTCAGGCTAAGGAACTTCCTACCGTCCATGGGATCGCCTCTAGAGGGACGTCTCGAGAACCTAATCGGATCTCTGCCAACACAAGGCCGGGTTACCTCTATAACTAGGTAACTACTACTCGAGCATGCCATCCCCCGATCCTATGGGACCTTTATCCGAGCGCTCGACACCAACAACCACAAAGCAATAACAAAGTAATAGATCTGCAGTATCCACATGAGTGAAGTATCTGGGCTCCATACCATTATACCACCCTTTTCCAGAAGGGAACGACACACCCTAAAGGGAGCGACCCTCATAACCTTGCCGCATCTTTCCTGTTTCGACCATTTCCAGGGTGTGAGGTCCTGATGCAGTCTAGTCCACAAAGCTACGCTCTATACAAAAGCCATGCTTTGATCAACAAATGATACACAGCAGCACTCGGCATGCCACACTACCAAATTTGGGAGTATATCACTGATAAATATCAACTACATAACCTCTGAGCTCGTACGTCTCAGAGAAGGGTGTTAAGCTAAGATAATAAATTCTCCGCCACCAAGCAGAAATGTATTTGATAGAGATCAGTTTAATATCTCAAAGTGTAGTATCAAACATACAACCATACAAGTCTGTTTCGGGTTCGAACAGAACCGAAGGCACTTTCGAAGAAGCCTTTGCAAATCCGGGTATCCACAATCCCGATCGGACTTCCCATCACTTAGGGAATTACTATATCGTAGCTACTCGGTGTGGAGACAATCGATAGGTTATCGTAACGTTCTCGAAGACACCCTGTCTTCAACACCGGTCTTCAAATGCAAACCATAACGTCGTATCACTATTCGAAAAGGGCTATATGACACAAGGTCCTCTCCCGGCTAAACCGAATAGTGAGCGCAATATTTAAGAACATATGGATATGGGATTTCAGTTAAGTCACAACTTGAAAATCCAAAGTTTTCATTTTAAATGGTTAAACAATTTACCATTTTAAATCTTTAAATAAAAAGATTCATTTCACAAAGTTCACCTAGTTTCACAAAGATCATCCATAGATTTAAAAACAATTTCCATTTCAATTGGATTTATTCCTTAAATCTTTAAACTAAAGATTTAATTTATCGCTTTCAAAACACGTTTCCAAAGAGTTATCTATAACTTGGGGAACTATTTCCATTTTAGATTCGAAATCCTTCTTACACAAATTAGAAGTTTATTTCTTATGTGAAAGCTTTTATTATTTGAAAACAAACAGTTTTTGTTTCGGAAAAATCCAATTATATCTATACAAGTTAAAATCTTGGGTTAAATTTAAGTTTCACAACATCACCTTTAAAATGGTTTAAAAACCCATATAAGCCCATTTATAGGTTGAATAACCTTTTTAAACCTAGTTCCCAAATCATAGAATTCAATTTCAAACATTGAATTCAAATTTAAATCGAATTATTTAAATTTCAAAACTCAATCAAGTTATTCAAAATAACTTTTATTTTTGAAATTCATTTTCAAAGTTCCAATTCTGATTCTAAAACTATTTTGGATTAAATCCTTAAAACAACTTCAAAAATCTGTGACTTAACCCATTTCCACGTGCAATCCATATTTTTGTGTGTATAAGTGTGGTCCACGGGTTTTACACAATAAAAGTGCCACATTATCAATCAGCACAGATCTAAATACAGCAATATATTTGATAAGCGGTATAAACTATAACGCTTATATTTGATAAGCGGTATATACCATAACGCTTATCTTCCATTCACGGATCACAGATATATATCATAGATGATAAACTACATCAAACACAGCTCAAATCAAAGCAGAACATATCAGGGTATTAAACAATTCAATCATTCAATAGAATCCAAATATTCATAAGTAAGATCGGTTAATTGTCTAATTAATTCAAATTAGATAAATTACTTATGAATTACTAATCCTGGTTAATTAACATTAATAAATTACAAATCATTTTGATTAATTATTCTTTAATCATTTATTATTTAACGATTAATAATAAATTAATTAACCCTTAAATTTTAATTCATCAACCTTTAATTATTCTATAATTAACCTTTAATTAATTACCCTTTATTAATTTCACTAAGTAATTAGATTTTTATTTAATTACACAAAGTAATTATCTTTTATTTACTTTCATAAATAAATTTATCTTAAAATTAGTTGTCCTTTATAAATCTTAAATTAATTGCTTATGAATTAGTTATCAAATCTTGACTAATTAATTGCAAATCATTTGATGAAATAAATCAACCTAAATTATTTATCTTAGTTAATTAATTTCTCCTTAATTAATCACATTGAATTAATCATCCTCTTATTAATTACTTTAAATTAAAAATCTGAAGTTAATTACACAATTAATTAACCCTTAATTAATTAGCATTTAATTTATTAACCCCAAATTAATTATCGTAAGTGATTATCCTTAATCTCTTTCACTAATTAATTATCCTTATATTTAATTATTCTCTAATTAATTACCTTAATAATTAAATAAATCTTAGATCATTTAAAACTTTAATTAACTTTCAAGATAAATCCTTTATCATAATAATGACTTAAATACCATTATAACCTAATCCAACTTAAATCTTAGGAAAAACCAACTTTTAATCCTTTATTTTAATGAAAAATTAATACACTCCCTTAATTACCTTTTTATCACAACATTAAATCTTCTTGAACACACTTATTAATTTATTTAATAAATTAACCAATACATTATTTTTAAATACTAAAATAACTAGGAAAACATTCTCAACTTTCAATCTAATCTTTAAAACCTTGTTTAAAACTTGTTTTAAAAATTTAATTTGAGACTTAATTTATATTTCTTTGAAGTTTTAAAAACTTGATTTATAAATTTCCTTAAGGCCCAAACCAAAAATGTGAACCCGAAACATATTTCCCAACCACCAGAAAAATCAGGCCGAAGCTCAAATTGAAGGAAACCAACTGATGCCTTACTTTCTTCTTCTCTGCCTATCAACTTCCAAATCACCAAACAATTTAAATTCCGATGCCACGAAAATTCAAGAAGCTCAACTCCGATCGACTCAACCACTGACAACAAACATCGGTGCTAGCGAAGTGATCCAGCCCGGAACGAAACCGTTCTTCTCGCCTATCTCTAATTCATCCCTGCCGAGATATCACGTGCACAAGGTGCACGTGCACCACCTCTCCGATGACCCATCCGACCTTGCGAGCCCCTAAGTCGACGTCTCTTCATCTACTGATCGACACTGCCCTATCTACAATGATGTGAATCCTCCCCAAACGAAAAACAGTCCTTGCTTGAACCATTGGAAAAACTCCGGCCCACATCTCGGGAACTGCTCCCACCAAGTTTCTCTGATCGAATCAACACCACCACTAATCGAAAGCCTTGTCCTGGTGCTACCTCTTTGCCAAAATCCACACGTTCCGATCATGCCATGCACTCCCAAATTGATCGCGACTCCACCCCAACCGAAGCCAACGCTAAACCCTAAAACGCGTCGCTTGAACCCCACAATGCACTGGAATTTTTTTCCAATTTTTTCGACAATCACAATTACATCAGCCATCTCCTACATCGAACTCGAGACTCCTAACCACTGCGATCATTGGGATTCGACCAATTTCCCATTTTCGATTAACACGGGATTTCTCAACATTTAGGGATTTAAAAATCATGAAACTTCTCTTAAAAATCAACATTTAACAATACGTATCTGACCCAATGATCAGAATTTTAGAATTAAAATACTTGAATTTTGCTGTTTCGAGTATTTTCTCTGTAAATTCTAAATTTTCAAATTATTCATCACATATTTTACTTTCTATTATTTTTAAAAATAACTTCACAACATTATTAACATTTTTCCTTCAGAGATCCTAGCCTAATACTAAGTTGTTTGGGTGATATGGATTTTTCCTTTGTTTGTTCTTGGGTCTGGAAAACACAACAGGGTATGTATATATATCTAGTCGTGCCTACTATATATAGCCTAGTTAAATTTTATTCAAGTGAATACATCCAGAAAACATATACACACATCATCATCACACAGGTAAATCTCATGTATTAGTACCAAAGATTAAAAGTTGAAGGTTTGCTCACCTTGATGGGTTTGATGAAGTAAGATAGAGAACAGGAACAAAGGAATGAACTTGTTTTGATATCTTGCTTTCTCTTTTATATTCCTAGGCTTTGATCCCTTGCTTTAGTTGTACACTGAAGCCCTTTTTTTTTCTCTTCGGAATTGGATTTTCTTCTTTGATTTGTTGATGAATCAGGTTGAATATTTCTTAGTTGTATTTGTTTTCCAGGTTGAATACTTTTTCTTGCTCAAATCTGTTTGAACAGATTTTAGTTTAAGTCTGGAATTTTGCTTGCTGTTTTTTTTCTTTTTTTTCCAACTTGAATCAAACTTTGATTTCCAGGCATTTGTTTTGAACTTATTCTTGCTGCTTGATTTGATTGCCAGGTTGATTTGTTTTTAGATCTGAATTTTTTCTGCTACCTTTGCTTTCACTTTTTTTTTCTTTCTACTTATCTATTTTTTCTTGGTGTTTGAACTGTGTGACACTCAACTCTTTGCTTCACTGTTCTTTCTACTTTGGGAGTTGAGATATGAGATGCCAAATCTTTGACTACTGATTTTTCAGATTTGGTTGAGTTGTTTTATGATTGTGCATGGGGAGATGGATAGTTTTTACAATTTTAAATTTCATTTTTTTATTCAATTTAAATATCTTGAATGGCATGTGTAGGAAGAAATGATTATGAGATCTAACTTATACAATTTTATACTTTACATATGTATATCTAATATTTGTAATTTTACAAAGACAAAAGAATTTTTTTTTATAAATGTTTATATCATATCTATTTTATAAATAAATATACTTATTTATTCTTTTGTGTATATATATACCCAAAGTTAAAAGAATTGTTTTTTTAGCCAACATTTATATTATATAAATTTTACCTCAATGATTTTAAAAGCCAAATGTTTATTTAAAAAAACATTTATTTCAAATGTAGATTCAAATTCCCAATTTGTTTGAATTAAAATTTATTTATATCTGTTTACATATATTCATACTTTTATTATTATTATTTATTTTTATACAAAAAAAGAAAAGAATGGATTAAAATACTTTGATTTCATATTAACAATTGTTACATTTATTTATATAAGAGGATTAAATCCTAAAAATAAATCTTTTTGAAATTTATTATATCTCCCAAATGTATTTAATATTTTAGAAAGAAAACTATTATTAACTTTTTAAAGCTTTTAATTTATATTTGATTTTAATACATTTTATTTTGAAATTCGATATTGGTTTATAAAGTACTTATTCTTATATTTTAAAATCAAAAATCCTATTTATAATCAAAAATTTTGTTTATTTTAGAAATTTTCATATTAATCCACTATTAATTACACAATTAAATTTAAAATTTTATTTTAATTATCAATTCAAATTTATTTAATAATCGGGATCGTTACAGAAACATACCCGAACGGACTTTAGAATAGAAGAAAATCGTTGTTGGTTGAAATGATAGACCCAAGCGATTTTCATTTGAATTGAATTTGGCATTACAGGTTGAAATGATATCTACCCGTATATATTTATATTGTGGATTTAAATGATGAATATATGTATCCCTTGACTGTAGGATAGAAATTTATATACCGACACCGTTGGTCTATATATAAATTGTGACGACCTGGAATTTTTAAGCAAATTAAATTGGAATATTTAATTGATTTGAATTAATTAAAAGTAAATTTTTTTAAATTGAATTCAAATATCACTAATATTTGATAATTAAATTATTGAATTAAATAATTTAAAATCGGGTAAAATATGAAATCTGGGATTTTAAGCCTGATAAAAATAATTTAAAGGCTTGTAAAATTTATATTGATAACACTGAAATTAATAGAAGTTGTAAAATTTGAAATTAACAGTGGTTTGTTCAGTTTTAGAATTTTATCGTTTAAATTGAATTTAAAAATAGCCTTCCGAGACACAGTCTCGGATTTCGACGAAACCAGTTCCATTGGATCCATAATATTATAGTATTGTCGGATTTCAATTTTCGCAAGGTTTAGAATTACCGTTTGATCGTACAAACCATAAATGCATAAAGAAAGCTAATCAAATTTAATTGACTTAGTCAAATCTTTTTATAGAAGTCTCACCCCTAGCTTCTAACGCAAGCTTCATTTTTTCACTTTAGTAATTTTGGCCGAAGCCTTATCCTTCAGAATAGAAACCCTCAAATTAATTGCCGAAGCCGATCTTAAAAAAAACGAAAGGGGGACAACGCGATCGAAGATGCGAAGCAGGCAGAGGTCGTTGAGGCTTGGGGGGAGCTCGCGGTTGCTTAAGGTGGTCGTGTCGACTCGATGTAGGGTGGGGGTCGTGCCTCCTCGGTAAGCGTGAGCGCGTAGGTGCTGACGCAATTTCTGATGTGTGGTGAATCGATCTAGGGGAGTGGCCGCGAGTTTGATGTTGGAGTCGAGATCGGCTTCGCAACTCGAGCTGCTGAGGTTTGAGCTAGGGTTTCAGGGGAGGCATGTCACCGAAGTTGAGCTATCCGGGGTGTAGCTGTCAGGTGGTTTTTGTTTTTGTTTGTTTTATTTATTTAATTTAGTATATGTACAAAAGTTTGAAAGGAAATTTTATTTTACAGAAAAGTTTATAACACAATTTTTTTTTGTTTTAGTTTACATAATGGTAGGACTTTAAATTGGCAGTAAAACACAAAGTAGTTTGTTTTAAATGTGTAATCAGTTATATATAACAGCTAGTTATATTAATTCACCTATTTGGTACAAAATGGGTTTGCTATATATGGACTAAAAAAAAATTACTGCAGCAAATTATATGTATACACCCAGTTACATATTCCGAAATTTAATAATAATATATATATAGATTATTTTTATAGGTAAAATTTCAAAGAAAATAAATATACATATTCACTTTTTAAAGCTACTAGGTTATTTTTTAAATATGGGTTTAGGGTAATTAATGTACTTAATAAACTTATCTAATTTATCTTAGTACTGAAAATAATTTGTTATAGGGAATCAGTTTAAGTAAATTTTAGATTGTGTTGGAATTTATTAAATGGTAAAATAAAAATAAAGAAAAATATATATAAATTGTTCGATCAATGCAAATATTAATAAATCATATAAATTGTTTATTCAAAGTCAAAAATCGAGAAAAACCAAGGCAATATTGAGGTGGATTGCAAATAAAAGAAAAGGTGAGTTAATCTCACTAAGTTAATTTCAATTTAAATTTAAATGATTGAATTCAAATAATTGTTTGAATGGTTGAATTGATTGATGTGTTATAGTATGGTACATTTTGGAATGGGCTGATTATATTGTGCTAACATCTGTGGATGCAGGGAAAACAGGTTGGAGGGATCCAACTGGACCCCTCAACATTTGTTTAAATTATTTAATACCGTCTATTGTGATTATTTGATATTCTATGATGAATTATATTGGAATATTAAATATTATGATTTGATTAGATATAATTGGCTATAATGAATTTCCAAAAATATATAAATTAGATTTTGGAAAGAAATTAAAAGAAATGAATTTGTAAATAAAATAATTATAGAATAAATTCAAAAAAAAAAATTGGAAAAGGAATGAAGTAACTGTAAGATTCCAATAAATAGATCTTGGGAATAGAAAGGAAATTTGAACAAACAGAAAGTTAATGAATATCAAATATTCAGTGATATTAATTAAAAGAAGAAAACATTTATTTAAAATTTAAGATTTAAATTAGTGGAAAGAACAAAGAAGAAAATGGGAAAAGCCTGAAATTTTGTATATTTCAGCTAAAGTTTAAAATCAAACGGAAAATAATAACAATAATAATGAGTCCATAACTAATGAATTTTGAAATGAATTGAGAAATTAAAGAAACTTATTTCAAATAAAATAAATTGGAAATCAATTTGTGGAAAATTGATTTAAGCGCTTGAAGTTGGAATTTTCTTTGGATGGCCAAGTACACTTTTTAAAAAAAAAGTAAATTTGTAAATATAAATTAAATGTTTTAAAGTTGTTTTTAAAGAAGCAAGTTTGTAAAATTTATTATTTCTAATATTTAAAGTCTAAAGTAAGTATTTTCTTTTAATCTATTTTAGAAGTTGTTGTTAAGAAGTAACTTAGTATTTTGTTTTAAAAGAAGAAATCTAGTTTTATATTTTATTAAGTAACCTTATTTTCAAATATTCATATAGTATGTATTTTTAACAAATTATTAAAGTAATTTTAACTTGAATGTTTAAATTATATTTTTAAAAGTAAAGTGTTTTAAATTAATTTAGAAAATCTAGTTTTTGTGCTTGGTGATACTAGTGGAAATAGAAATACTTGGAATTTATTCTGAGAAAGGCATATAGTTTTGAAAACTGTTTTCAAAGGAATTTGAAAAATGGAAATATATCTTGAGAAGATATCTTTGAGATTAATAAATAATTTGGAAAAATTATTTATTGTTGGATGGTTGTTTGTGAATATAAATTGATAGTTAAATCACCGACTATCAATATTGGACAAACTGCGTTGATCGTTTCGAAGAGACCGGGATCGAGATTTATTTCTCGAAAACTACTTCGATCCGGTTTGTACGTTCTGTGAAAAACGATTTTGGATTCGAAGATGGAGCGGTGAAGTGCAAGGGCTAATCACTACTAATCCTGAGGATATTTCCAAAATGGACATAGTAGGAATAGTGCCTTCAGTTCCGTTCGAACCCGGGACAGACTTGTATGGATGAATACTTGCAAAACATCGTCAAGTGGACGATGGGCATTTTAAGAGCTATGTTCTAAAAAGGTGACGCTTAGCCTCAAGCCTCATCAAATGGGAATGATTGAAAATCAGGGGTTATGCAGCAAGGCTAGGTGTCTAGCACCCAAGAAGGGTGTGGTCATTCCAGTCTAGATGTCCCTTTTTATTTCGGTTTAGTGGGCGGTTGCTGATCCCAACCGTGGGGTGATCTCACTTGGGATTATCCAGTAAGGGACAGTCCCGGCCTTGTGTTGCAGGGGAGCGGGCGTACTCCTCGGTACGGTGATCTAGGCCACGTACTGTGGCAGGTGGTACCCCAGTGCCTAGTCATTAGTTGGAAATCCATTCTCCCTACGAGCCTTGTACGAGTTTTGTTTGTATTACCCACTCTGTGGCTAGTAGCTGGAATTTAATCATGTAACAATTTCGGCTATTTTATAAGTATTTGTATATAGGCACTATTATAATATCAGAAGATTTCTATAAAAATTGTTTTAGCTATCGTAAGGTAAAAACCCGACATGTTTGTTTATGGTGTGGTCTTACGAGATGCTTTTGTTTTCAAAGAATCTTTGAAACTTTAACAATCAATTGGGTGTGATTTTCTCACGCTGATATTCCAGACTGACTCGGGTGTTATTTAACTGTAATGCTCGGGTCAGACCGAGTATTATAGGATATAGGATATGATGCTGTGGAGCTCAGGAGTCGAGCTGGACAACGATACGTATTTTTTGTTTATATATTGTCCGTTGTGTTGAGTTGTTGAGTATCCATTTGTATGATATTAATGTTGAGCTGTGATTGATGTACCCTGATGATGTAATATATATAAACAAAGATATTTGATTTTTGTGTAAAGATCATTTATTATCTATTATATTTTATTCTGCTACGATGGTTAGATTCTGATGTTGTTTTCTATCGTCTTCTTGTACCTCTTCTTCTTTACCCCAAATGGTTCGTATTTCTGTGCAACTTGAGTTGTTGTTGTTGGATAGTGTTGACTCAAGGGGTACGGATTTCCAGGCTGTTACACTTGGTATCAGAGCTTAGGCTAGTGATAACCTTGGCTCTAGTGGAAATTACTCGTTGAAATGGAGTCAATAGTACTCTAGACTGAGTTGAGCGTATTAATATATATGAGCGCGTATTTGTTAGTGAATATAAAATGATTTTATATTGTGTTGATTGGTTTATTGAGTAGTTTATGGATTCTGGTCAATACGAGTGATTAACGTTATTGCTAGGGATTTCTAAACACTTGAATAGAACAATTCGACACAGTATTGTTTTAAAATAGGGTAAATGTGATAATTTTACCCAAATTATTTTAGTATATAAAAAAATTATAATTTTTGTAAAGTATAATAGTATTTGGATGCTTGATTGTTAAGTAATGATAATATTTAATTATAAACACTATTATGTAGAAATTGAATAAGAAATTGAAAACTTATAACCAAAGTTGAAGAATAAATTTATATAACAAAATGTAATTTGAAATATAGATTATGAATGTAATTTATAAATTGAAATAAACTTCATATACAAATGAGATTTGTTAATGTAAACTGTAAAGATGATTATAATTTTGGAATGGAATTCCAGAGAAACATGTGAAATTAAAAATGAAATAAAATCCCAGAGTAATGTTGGAATATAGATTGGATGGATTTCAAATTTGGAATTCTGGAAAAGGGTTTAAATTCCTTTGGATTTGGAAATGGTTTTCAAAAGTTTTGGAGAAATAATATTGGTATTACTTTGGGAATATTTTTGAATTGGAATTGAATATGGAGGGATTTGGAATTTAAAAATATTTGAAAGGGATTTTAAAGAGATAAAAGCATTTAATTCTCTTTCGATCGCTGGAAAATAATTTCGGTGATGACTACAGAATCATCGAAGTTCATTTTCGAGTTCTAGAAGAGAAATTGCTACCAAGTTATTTTAAATTGGAACTGTTTGTGAACGGGGTTTGGTTTTGGAATTCGAAGGAATAATTGAATTTGCCAAAAGATTTTGGATATAGTTGATTTCAAAAGTGATTTTGAAATTTTGGAAAAATGTTTAAACTCTGGAATCTTATTTAAAATTTTTATGGAATAATTAAATATATTGGCTAAATAAAAGGTATAATTCTGAATTAAAAAGTAAAATGTGAACGAGATTGATTGTAAATAAATGAAATTAACTTCGATTGGGAAATAAAAAATTAACTGGATTGGAATAAATTGAATAAGTTGAAAATAATATCCAGTTGTATTCGAATCAAGTTGAAATCGAATTGAGTTAAATAAAACTGAGATAAAATAAAACTGAATTGGAATAAGAATTAAATTGAATGGAATTAGATTCTTACCTGAATAAATGGAAATTAAATTGGTTAAGGATTGGATTGAAGTAAATAAATTAGAATAATTTGTAAAGGAATCAAAATCCATGGAACAAGATATGCTTGGGTTATAAATAAGCATAAGGCCTGAGTTAAAAATAAAGGAAGAATATATCCAAGCCTAGAATGAATGGAATTGTGCAAATAATAAGTTGTGACTTATAAATTTTGAAAGTGGAATAGAAAATCCAAAATAAATATTTTTTAATGTTTTGGATAATGAAAAGAAAATCCAAAACTTGAATTATATAATAAAATTAAACTAAGTAAATAAAATGCAGTGATATTTGGAATTAAAAATGAAGTATTGAACTATAAATAGGGAAGAACTAATTTGTTAATAAATTAGATAATGAATTGTGTAAATGGAACCTATTATAGTTAAATGAAGCTGAATTGTGAGTTCATGAAATTTGGTGGTAAACTGAAATTGGATAGTGGATTTTGAACTCGAGTTATTAATTAAAATTTAACGTGAAATGTTAACAAATTAAATATAATTGAAATGTATCGAATAAAATGTAAGTGGATTAAAAAGGTAATGGTTTGAATGTATAAGTAAAATCCAAATAAGAAGAAATAAATTGGAAATGGCCTTATAATAAATTGAATGAGTTGAATCTAAAAGTTAAAATGTATAATAATTAATCAAATAAATTTGTAGTTTGAAATGGGATTGGATTAAAATAGAATCAAGTTAAATTGAAAAGAAAATTTTATCTGCAAAATGAGAATGAGCTTAAGTATAAAATTTGAACAAATTGAAGTAAATTGACTTAAGCTAAATGAATGAAGGAGTTGAATTGAATTCAACTTAAAATTAAGTTTAATAATAGTGGATTGGATTTAAATCAAGTAAAAATGGATTTTAATTGAAATAAAATTCGGTGAGTTGCCGATAATATTTAATGGAATGAAATTCTAGAATAAATAATTGTAAACCATTTAAAATTATTAAGGAATTGAAATAACTTGAGACAATAAGAAAATAGAATGTTTCAAGTTTAATAGAATGGATTTAAATGAAGTATGAATGTGTGGACTGTGAATAAAATTTAATTGGTAATGAAGATGAACCTAAATTGTAAATGGTTTTGAATGAACTGGTTTGGTCAATAAAATGAGATGCAAGGTGAATGGTATTCAAATTTAAAATGCAATGAAAATGAGATATATGGATTGTGAATAAAGTTAAAAATGGAATAGGATTCAGTGTAAATTGAGTTGAAATCTATTTAAATTGGTTATAAAACATAAATACTTGTTTATTCACATAGACCTCATCAAATTACATAGAATAAATTGTCGTTTGATTTAAATGGAAGTAATTAAAATTCGATGAGTTGATAAAAGTAAAATAAATTGATTTTGAAAGCAATTGAATTAAATATGAGATCAGTTTGCTTAATAATAAATTAAATGCAAGCGATTGAGTTTTTAAGCCATTCAGATTGAATGAAATGGTTATAAATTAATTGGAATAGTGGAATTAATATGAAAATTGTATAAGTTGCTTACGGGAAAATGTTTGGTGTGAATTTCTTTTAGAATTCAGATGTTTCAACTATTGCAAATAAGTGATATGCTGTTAAACATCATATATTTGGTACTTACATGTTTAAATTGAGCAAGTACAGGTACCTGGAAGCCGTGTGGCTGGATTTGGTTGTGCTATTTGCTAAAAATAATAAGCCGCTTGCTTAAAATGCTAAATAAGGTACGCCTACGCAATAAAAATAGGAAATATGAACTGTTTTTGGTTTTTCCGACCGTGTGGGTCGATATATATATATATTTATCTCTTTTGTCAAATTGCAAAAGCTCCTCCGTATAAAGAAGACTCTGCCAAAAAATTTCAGAAATTTTGGAAGTTAGAAAATTTTGGAAAATTTTCTTAACGACAAAACAATTTCAAACTGGAAATTGAAATAAATTAGTGAATGAAACTAATCAAAATAATGACATGAATTAGCAATAAATGAAAAATAAAATTTAAAATATTCAGAGTTGAAGAATAAATTGAATTCATATGGAATGGAGATAAATCAATTTGAATAGAAGTAGATATAAACTAGAATGGTAAAGTGAGAATAAATATAAAGAAACATATAAAATGCTTATACTAAACTTAAGTAAGAAATAAAAATAAAAAAAGTATTCTTAATTAGAAATTGAATATTGTAAATATATTCTAGGTTAATATTTGAATGAATAAATACCGACAGTTTGTAAGAAAGTTGATATGATGATTTGGGAATATTGTGATTGGATATTAGTGCTAAGCAGGATATGCAGGAAATATAAAGGGAAAAGAGAATTGGATTGATTTCAAAGAAGAAAAAAAATTGAAATGCTCGACAAAAAGGTATGTATTTAAATTTGGGGTGAAATTTGATTGGTATTTGGATTGAGCCACTTGGCCTTTTGTTTTCTTTTTGGATTTGGGAGGCCGTAGAGCCATTTTGTAGTTGTACCGAGTCAGCCGTGCAAAGGAGACGCTGGCGAAATTTTTCGGAAATTTAGAGAGTTAGAAAATTTTTGAGAAAATTTTGATAATTCAAAATTTGGTTTTAAATTGAAACTTGAATAATTCAACAAATAATATAGTTTGGAAACTATGGGAGAGTTGAGAAGTTAATAAGAATAATAATGGGTCTTTTATAAGAAGATAGTTGGTAAGATGTTGAAATGTTAAAAACTGTTTAGTTTGGAAAAAAAGTAACGGTACAGGACCATTTTTCCTAACTAGTAATTTCGGGGACGAAATTCTTTTAAGGGGGGAGGAATGTGATGACTTGGAATTTTTAAGCGAATTAAATTGGAATATTTAATTGATTCGAAATAATTAAAAGTAATATTTTTTTAACTTGAATTCAAATATCACTAATATTTGATAATTAAATTATTGAATTAAATAATTTAAAATCGGGTAAAATATGAAATGTGGGATTTTAAGCCTGATAAAAATAATTTGAAGGCTTGTAAAATTTATATTGATAACACTGAAATTAATAGAAGTTGTAAAATTTGAAATTAACAGTGGTTTGTTCAGTTTTAGAATTTTATCGTTTAAATTGAATTTTAAAATAGCCTTCCGAGACACAGTCTCGGATTTCGACGAAACCAGTTCCATTGGATCCGTAATATTATGTTATTGTCGGATTTCAATTTTTGCAACGTTCGGAATTACCGTTTGATCGTACAAACCATAAATGCATAAAGAAAGCTAATTAAATTTAATTGACTTTGTCAAATCTTTTTATAGAAGTCTCACCCCTAGCTTCTAACGCAAGCTTCATTTTTTCACTTTAGTCATTTCGGCCGAAGCCTTATCCTTAGAAACCCTCAAATTAATGGCCGAAGCCGATCTTAAAAAAAACGAAAGGGGGACAACGTGATCGAAGATGCGAAGCTGGCAGAGGGCGTTGAGGCTTGGGGGGAGCTCGCGGTTGCTTAAGGTGGTCGCGTCGAATCGATGTAGGATGGGGGCGCACCTCCTCTGTGAGCGTGAGCGCGTACGTGTTGACGCAATTTCTGATGTGTGGTGAATCGATCTGGGGGAGGGGCCGCGAGTTTGATGTTGGAGTCGCGACCGGCTTCACAACTCGAGGTGCACAGGTTTGAGCTAGGGTTTCAGGGGAGGCATAGCACCGAAGTCGAGCTATCCGGGGTGTAGCTGTCAGGTGGTTTTTGTTTTTGTTTGTTTTATTTATTTAATTTAGTATATGTACAAAAGCCAGAAAAGGAAATTACACAAATTTTCCTTTTGTTTTAGTTTACATACTGGTAGGATTTTAAATTGGCAGTAAAACACAAAGCAGTTTGTTTTAAATGTGTAATCAATTATATATAACAGGTAGTTATATTAATTCACCTATTTGGTACTAAATGGGTTTGATATATATGGACTAAAAAAAAAATTACTGCAGCAAATTATATGTATACACCCAGTTACATATTCCAAAATTTAATAATAATATATATAGATTATTTTTATAGGTAAAATTTCAAAGAAAATAAATATACATATTCACTTTTTAAAGCTACTAGGTTATTTTTTAAATATGGGTTTAGGGCAATTAATGTACTTAATAAACTTATCTAATTTATCTTAGTACTGAAAATAACTTATTATAGGGAATCAGTTTAAGTAAATTTTAGATTGTGTTGGAATTTATTAAATGGTAAAATAAAAATAAAGAAAAATATATATAAATTGTTCGATCAATTCAAATATTAATAAATCATATAAATTGTTTATTCAAGGTCAAAAATTGAGAAAAACCAAGGCAATATTTAGGTGGATCGCAAATAAAAGCAAAGGTGAGTTAATCTCACTCAGTTAATTTCAATTTAAATTTAAATGATTAAATTCAAATAATTGTTTGAATGGTTGAATTGATTGATGTGTTATAGTATGGTATATTTTGGAATGGGCTGATTATATTGTGCTAACATCTGTGGATGCGGGAAAACAGGTTGGAAGGATCCAACTGGACCCCTCAACATTTGTTTAAATTATTTAAACCCTCTGTTGTGATTATTTGATATTCTATGATGAATTATATTGGAATATTAAATATTATGATTTGATTGGATATAATTGGGTATAATGAATTTCCAAAAATATATAAATTAGATTTTGAAAAGAAATTAAAAGAAGTGAATTTGTAAATAAAATAATTATAGAATAAATTGAAAAAAATGAATTGGAAAAGGAATGAAGTAACTGTAAGATTCCAATAAATAGATCTTGGGAATAGAAAGGAAATTTGAACAAACAGAAAGTTAATGAATATCAAATCTTTAGTGATATTAATTAAAAGAAGAAATATTTATTTAAAATTTAAGATTTAAATTAGTGGAAAGAACAAAGAAGATAATGGGAAAAGCCTAAAATTTTGTATATTTCAGCTAAAGTTTAAAATCAAACGGAAAATAATAACATTAATAATGAGTCCATAACTAATGAATTTTGAAATGAATTGAGAAATTAAAGAAACATATTTCAAATAAAATAAATTAGAAATCAATTTGGGGAAAATTGATTTAAGTTCTAGAAGTTGGAATTTTCTCTAGATGGCCAAGTACACGTTTTTTTAAAAAAAAGTAAATTTGTAAATATAAATTAAATGTTCTAAAGTTGTTTTTAAAGAAGAAAGTTTGTAAAATTTATTATTTCTAATATTTAAAGTCTAAAGTAAGTATTTTCTTTTAATCTATTTTAGAAGTTGTTGTTAAGAAGTAACTTAGTATTTTGTTTTAAAAGAAGAAATCTAGTTTTATATTTTATTAAGTAACCTTATTTTCAAATATTCATATAGTATGTATTTTTAACAAATTATTAAAGTAATTTTAACCTGAATATTTTAAAGTATATTTTTAAAAGTAAAGTGTTTTAAATTAATTTAGAAAATCTAGTTTTTGTGCTTGGTGATTCCAGTAGAAATAGAAATACTTGGAATTTATTCTGAGAAAGGCAGATAGTTTTGAAAACTATTTTCAAAGGAATTTGAAAAGTGGAAATATATCTTGAGAAGATATCTTTGAGATTAATAAATAATTTGGAAAAATTATTTATTGTTGGATGGTTGTTTGTGAATATAAATTGATAGTTAAATCACCGACTATCAATATTGGACAAACTGCGTTGATCGTTTCGAAGAGACCGGGATCGAGATTTATTTCTCGAAAACCACTTCGATCTGGTTTGTACGTTTCATGAAAAATGATTTTGGATTCGAAGATGGAGCGGTGAAGTGCAAAGGCTAATCGCTACTAATCCTGAGGATATTTCCAAAATGGATGTAGTAGGAATAGTGCCTTCGGTTTCGTTCGAACCCGGGACGGACTTGTATGGATGAATGCTTGCGAAACATCGTCAGGTGGACGATGGGCATTCTAAGAGATATTTTCTAAAAAGGTAACGCTGAGCCTCAAGCCTCCTCAAATGGGAATGACTGAAAATTAGGGGTTATGCAGCAAGGCTAGGTGGGTTGCACCCAAGCAGGGTGAGGTCATTCCAGTCTAGATGTCCCTTTTTATTTCGGCTTAGTGGGCGGTTGCTGATACCAACCGCAGGGTGATCTCACTCGGGATTATCCAGTAAGGGATAGTCTCGGCCTTGTGTTGCAGGGGAGCGGGCGTACTCCTCGGTACGGTGATCTAGGCCCCGTACTGTGGCAGGTGGTACCCCAGTGCCTAGTCATTAGTTGGAAATCCATTCTCCCTACGATCCTTGTACGAGTTTTGTTTGTATTACCCACTCCGTGGCTAGTAGCTGGAATTTAATCATGTAACAATTTCGGCTATTTTATAAGTATTTGTATATTGGCACTATTATAATATCAGAAGATTTCTATAAAAATTGTTTTGGCTATCGTAAGGTAAAAACCTGACATGTTTATTTGTGGCGTGGTCTTATGAGATGCTTTTGTTTTCAAAGAATCTTTGAAACTTTAACAATCAATTGGGTGTGATTTTCTCAAGCTGGTATTCCAGACTGACTAGGGTGTTATTTAACTGTAATGCACGGGCCAGACTGAGTATTATAGGATATAGGATATGAAGCTGTGGAGCTCAGGAGTCGAGCTGGACGACGATACGTATTTTCGTACTTGTTTATATATTGTCCGCTGTGTTGAGTTGTTGAGTATCCATTTGTATGATATTGGCGTTGAGCTGTGATTGATGTACCCTGACGATGTAATATATATAAACAAAGATATTTGATTTTTGTGTAAAGATCATTTATTATCTATTATATTTTATTCTGCTGTGATGGTTAGATTCTGATGTTGTTTTCTATCCTCTTCTTCTACCTCTTCTTCTTCACCCTAAATGGTTCGTATTTCTGTGCAACTTGAGTTGTTGTTGTTGAATAGTGTTGACTCAAGAGGTATGGATTTCCGAGCTGTTACATAAATATTTTAAAAATGATTTCTACGGTTTTGAAAGGGAATATATATGATTTTATTTAATATTGAAATGTTTTATATAAATGTGTTTTGAATATAAAGTAGATTTAATAGTAAACCTAAATTAATAAAGTTTGATTTAATTAATATAATATGTTAAGTATTATATTCTTAAACCGATTCCCAATGATTTTGTGTAAGTAAGGAAGATAAGGTTGGATTGATTTAAATTTGTATTTAGCTAAGAATTTTACTTAATTGAATTGATTTGAAACCTTTGAATTTGAAATTTAAAATTTGATCTTATAACTTGACTTAGGATTAAGAAATTAATGAGTATTTCACGTTTAAATAAATTGAAGGAATTTTAGAAAAGAAATCTGAGGCTATATAAATGATATTGAATTTATTGAGTGAATATTTCAAGACTAAGAAAACAGTGGAGTTAAATCAAGATCTATACGAAATCGTAAATTTAGTTTTGAAAATGTTGAGTATTTAAAGCGCTGAAGTATATTTTGGAATCTAAATGATTTGAAATCGATATATGATGTGAAATCGTTTATTTGAAACCGAGTCGAAGTGATGTTGTTAAATTGAGATTGAATTAAATTTGAATGTCGAAGTCGAGTTGATTTTGACACGATTTGTGAAGTTGAGGGAATTTCAAATACTTTAATTCATAGATTGTTTTAATATATATATATATATATACGTAAACATTGGAAATAGATATATTTGAAATGGAAAGGATATATTAGTTTTGAAGTACAAATTATTGTGAAATGACCACGGTGTTATAGTTCGTATTTCTACAATGTAGATAGTTCCACGGATCCTTAGAGGATGGTTGTCCCAAACATTCTTTAAGTTACTTATATTTCAGTTGATATTTCACTTGAGTTGGATTTATTGATATAAGAATGTTAATCCTGACTCGAGTGTTTTGTGTTTTGCCTTATGCTCAGGTCAGACTGAGTATTTCAGAATTTGAGACTCACCTTTGGAGTTTGGGGCTTCGCTTGGAGATCCAACTATTGATTCAGCTTCCAGCTTTCCATCTTATTCGTTCAAAGAAGTCATCTGTTTGGATTGGAGACTTCACTATATCTGAGATATTTTTTAAAACTCTATTGTTTATATAGTAGCTTCATGAACTACTATTTATCGATTCCGCTGTGCTATTATTATATTACTCTGTGTCTGTGATTCTGTGATTGATTTATCTGCTGTCTATGCTGAGCTTTGCCAAATTTAAATTAACAATCTGGTATTTTGAGCAATACAAGTCCGACGTGTGCGGATGAAAATGGTTGAAAATATCGGGTCGTTACACTGGATCAAGCTACAGTTGACAAGACATGACAAGGAAAGCTATGAATACCTACGTTCCAAATTTAAAGTCAATTCGAGGTCATATGATCAAGGTATGATCGATGCAAGCGAAGGGAATCAATTCGTTCGCCTCCATCTGTTCGCATCCATCAAGCTTCATCTGTTCGTATCCATCAATTGCCTCCATCTATTCGCATCCATCAAGCTTCAACTATTCTTGTCCATCGATTGCCCCCGCTTGTTTGTAGCCTTCTGTTCGCATCCATCAAGCTTCATCTGTACGTATCCATCAATTGCGTCCATCTGTTCGCATCCATCAAACTTCATCTGTTCGTATCCATCAATTGCCTCCATCTGTTCGCATCCATCAAGCTTCATCTATTCGCATCCATCGATTGCCTCCATCCATTCGTAGCCATCTGTTCGCATCCATTAAGCTTCATCTGCTCGTATCCATTAATTGTCTGTTGGTTGTATCCATCACGTACACCCAACTTCATATCCATCAATTGGAATCAATTCGTATCGATCCTAAAACGTGCAACAATGATCGATACGAAGAGTGAAACGATGATCGATGCGAACAGTGCAACGATGATCGATGCAAATAGTGCCACGACGATAGATGCGAGCAGTCCAATGATGATCGATGCTAACAACCCAACGATGATCGATGCGAACAGTGCAACGATGATCCATGCGAACAGTGCAACGATTATCGATGCGAATAAGATACACTCTAATGAAAGACTTAGTCACTCGACATGAAAAGTGGATTGATCCGAGGAGTTAGTGCCATGTCAACTTGCAAGCACGTGCCCAAAAAGCAATACGAACAGATCAATACGAAGGGGATCGATACGAACTAAACAGCCTACATAAAACCTAAACTTGCATCCTTCATAACTCACAATCTACAAGTCCAAATGCCGCCAAATTTTCACAACAGCTTGTGTACAACCCAAAAAATGTTCATGATCGATCTCGACTCGATTGGACAAGATCTTGATCGATACGAAATTCATTCGTATCGATCATGGATCGAGTCATAATCACCTGGGATCGATCGCGTAGGCCCATGCACGTGCAAGAAGAGGTCTCCCGAGATCAGATCGAGATATTTATAGTCCACGCTTATAAATAGCATCCTAAAAGCTTCGGATAAGGGGATCTTTTGGTTCTTCTACACTACTACTCTGCTGGAATCGTCACTACACTTCAATTGTAATGTTGTAATCAATTGTAACTCATTGTAACCAGCGAACAAAAATCAAGAAAGCCGCAACCCTTTAAAGTGGACGTAGGCTACAATGCCAAACCACTATAAATCGTGTGTCTCTGCTGCTTTTCTTTGACAATTTCAGTGTTCTTGATATTTATATTCTCTACATACTTGCTATCTGAGATCTATGATTATGAACGGGTGCTTTCATTGACAATTGAGGGTTTGTGACCTTTTTTGGTGCAAACATTTTGCTTTCACCAAGAGTTGAACTCAGGGATTCTACGGCTTGTACCTTGGATTTGAAGACTTATAGACTTGGATCTGGAAAGCAATGGTTAGGCAATCAGCTAGGAGACAAAGGACTGAAAGAAGCCAGCGTGAAGGAAGTCAGGAGGCTTTCTCAGGAGCGAATCAAGCCTCAATCATCATCACCCGAGACGAGATGGAGATAGTGATGGAAGCTATGCAAGAGGGAATGCTGAAAAAGATAAGAAAAGATGATGCAGAACCTACTCTAACAAGATGGACAAGATGGGATGCAGAATCAAGGAAACACTACGGCAGGAAATGCTAGAGACAAAGATCAGGAGCATGGAGTAATCAGAACCCAGAACAAAGCGGGACCATCAGGAGCGGCGCTCTCCAGGAGCATGTTGATCCAACCTCAGGTAGGATACCAGGTGGAGCTGTTCAACACGGCGTTATTAGAGGAATGGACGCCTATCCAAAAGAGCAGATACCAGGATTCTCTCATGCACTCGGGGGGCAGATCAGAGGCAATGGACAAGGACTACAGCTTTTCCACGGTGATAGATTGGCGGAGAAGGTCAGACGAGCCATGGGAGGTGGACTGGTGAATAGAGATTTGGAAGATATTAATTGGAGCCCCTTCGATCCCACATTAGGTTGGCTAGGAATCCACCTGAATTCAAGCTACCGACATTGGAGACATATGATGGGGATATGTCCACCTGTTCATCTGACAAGATATATGAGATATATGGAAGTGCTGGAGGCATCGGAGGAAGTCATGGCCCAGTGTTTTCCATTGTATCTGACAAGACATAGCAGCATTATGGTTCAGGCAATTGGAAAGCGGCTCCATTGGAACATGGACCGAGTTGACTGAAAAGTTCATGAGGCAGTTCAGAGTTAATATCTTGAGGCCAAAGAATGTGATGAGTCTAGTAGCACTAAAGTAGAAGACCGAAGAATTTTTGAGGAACTTCTTAACACAATTTAATGCAGCAGCAACATCGGTGGATCTCCCAGATCCATCCATGGTCTTAATGGCGGCTGTATTTGGCATAGCTGATGGAAAAGAGTTTAAAAATTCACTAACAAGGAATCCACAAATGGATCAAGGGGAATTTTATCATGAGGCCAAAGGATTTCTATGATTAGCGGACGCAAATGTTGAGAAAGAAGAAGGAGAGGGAGTTGATGTTTGTGCAGTCAAAAGCAGAGATCCGCTCGGAAAAGATTGAGGCAAGGATAATGGAAAACCAAAAGCCAAGGATGCCGATGATGAATCAAAACAACCGCGAAAGGAACCGAGATTCACGTCTTATACAGAGCTGAACGGGACTTTGGAACGTATCTACCAGGGCACCAAGGGACAGGTTCCTTATCGAAAGCCAATGAGGCGGGATCCGACCAACAATGAAGGGAAATGAGACAAGCACTTCTTATTCCAAGAGCTAAGCCGCCATAATAACAATGATTGTAGGCACTTAAGGGATGAGATAGAAGGGCATATTCAGAATGGCATGCTATTACAGTATGTGAGGAGGCGAACCGCGATGGCGGAGCAAGAACGACCACCACCTGCATTAACTCGGAACGGCTAAGGATCGAGGCATCAGCTTGTCATCAACTGATTGAAGTAATGACGAATAAGTGGCAGACTCCACACCAACACGATTAAGTTATTTACACACGTGCAGGACCGTGAACGGTCCTCGGACATGCTTTGATATGACTATTAATCACATTGGTGCAGGTGCTTGCACTTGGATGACTATGTTCCTTTTGTTTTCTATTTCTCATGTTTGGATTTGGTTTTGTTGGACATTTTGTTTGAAAGACTCATTTTGAATGTAAATCTTCTATTTATGATTCCATAACGGCTAAGCCACTTACACGTTACGGAATCACGAATGGTCCTCAGGCATGCTCCAAGATGGTGATAAATCACCATAACAAACAAGTCAGAAATTCGATCGAATATGAAATCTGACATTAATGATACTAAGTACCCCCTGGGCACACACAACTCGTCTCGAATGGCACTCTCCCGCGAACGGTCACAACTCGCCTCGAACAGTACCCGACCATAAATGGTCACAACTCGCCTCGAACGGCACCCTACCGCGAATGGTCACAATTCTCCATGAACGGCACCTGACCGTGAACGGTCACCATTTGCCGCCAACGACACCCGACCTCGAATGGTCAGATACAACCCCGAATGACATACGACCTCGAACGATCATCGTTCATGGTCAGACAAGGCTATCAATTTCTTTGCATGACATTAATAGGATACGAACATCCAGCTTATGGGACTACAAAACACACCTTCCTATCGCAAGGCATGTTTTAGGGGGCTAGTGTTATCCCGTCTTTTAGCACGACCATGATGCCAAAAGATTAACTGAAAACTAAAGATAGTTCTCCTCGATTGCCAGTTATATACGGATTGGCTATGGATATTGGTAAATTTTGTCCTAGTCTGGATCAAGCTACAATTGGCAAAACATGACAAACAAAGCTATGAAAATCTACATTCCAAATTTCAAGTCAATCTGAGGTCATATGCTCAAGATATGATCGATGCAAGCCAAGGGAATCAATTCATTTGCCTCCATCTGCTCGCATCCATCAAGCTTCATCAGTTCGTATCCATCAATTGCCTCCATCTATTCGCATCCATCAAGCTTCATCTGTTTGTATCCATCGATTGCCTCCATCCGTTCGTAGCCATCTGTTCGCATTCATAAAGCTTCATCTGTTCATATCCATCAATTGCCTCCATCTGTTCGTATTCATAGACTGCCTCCATCCGTTCGTAGCCATCCGTTCGCATTCATCAAGCTTCATCTGTTCGTATCCATCAAGTAACTACTGTTTGTATCCATCACGTACACCCAACTCCTTATCCATCAACTGAAATCAATTCGTATCAATCCCAAAACGTGCAACGATGATCGATATGAACAGTGCAAAGATGATCAATGCGAACCGTGCAATGATGATCGATGCGAACATTTCAACGATCATCGATGCGAACAGTGCAACGATGAATGCAAACGATGCAATAATGATCGATGCGAATAGTGCAATGATGATTGATGCGAATAGTGCAACGATGATCGATGCAAACAAGGAAGAGGTGATCGATGTGAACAAGATACACTTTAATGAAAGACTTAATCACTCGGCATGAAAAGTGGATCGATCCGAGGAGTTACCGCTACATCAACTTGCAAGCACATGCCCAAAAATCGATACGAACAGATTGATATGAACTAAATAGCTTACATAAAACCCAAACTTGCATCTATCATAACTCACAATCTATAAGTCCAAATGCCACCAAATTTTCACATGAGCTTGCATACAACCTAAGAATATTCATGATCGATCTCGACTTGACTGGATAAGATCTTGATCGATACGAATTCGTTCGTATCGATCATGGATCGAGTCAAAATCACTTGGGATCGATCGCGTGGGCTCACGCACGTGCAAGAAGAGGTCTCTTGAGATTTGAGCGAGATATTTGCAGTCTACACCTATAAGTAGAAGCCCAATAGCTTCAGAAAAGGGGTTCTTCTAGTTCTCTTACGCTGCTACTCTGCCGGAATCATCACAACACTTCAATTGTACTGTTGTAATCAGCTGCAACTTATTGTAACCAACGAACAAAAATCAATAAAGAAGCAACCCTTCAAAGTGGAAGTAGGCTACAATGCTGAACAACTATAAATCGTGTGTTTCTACTGCTTTTCTTTGAAATTTTGAGTGTTCTTGATAGTTGTGTTCTCTACATACTTGCTATCTGAGATCTGTGATTGTGAATGGGTGCTTTCATCGACAATTGGGTGTTTGTGACCATTTTTAGCACAAACAGTTAGTAATTTCGACTGCACTTCACTTCAGTTCTATTCTATACACAACTTCTCACCAAACGATATATTGTTGTTGTTTTATTTTCTAAAATAAAGTAAAACCTTTTAGGACTAAAGGCTTCACACACTATCTAATTTCGATAGCACTTCACTTCTCTTCTACACATAACTTTGCATCTAAGAGGAGTATTTTTGCTGTTGTATTTTCTAAAAAAAATTAAAACCTTTTAGGACTAAAGGCTTTAATTTGTGGTTGTTGTATTTTCTATAATAATACTTAACGCTTATTTCAAATCAATATTATATGCTTTTCAAATTTTTTTATATAATCGATTTTAGTACAATATTTGTTCATGTATAAATTTCATAGCTTTTTAGAAAATTGATTTGAGTACATTATTCTTTTGTTGTTATATTCATCTGTTAACTTATTGGAAAATCGATTTCAATAGCATATGTCTTGTTGTTACATTTGTTTCTTAGGTTTAAAGGAAATTAATTTGAGTAAAATATTTGTTCTTGGCATATTCATTTCTTAACTTTTTGGAAAATCGATTTGAGTACAATATTTGTTGTTGCCATATTTATTTCTTGATATTTTTTAACAAAATCGATTTCAGTAGAATATTTTTTGTTGTTATATTCTTTACTTAACTTTTTACAAAATCGATTTTATTTCAATATTTGTTGTTTTAATCTACATTTCTTAACTTTTTACAAAATTGATTGAAGTATAATATTTCTTAACTTTTTGTTAACTATATGATACGCTTTATAACGTATTTTCAAACTCTTTTAACTAATAAAATTTTAATTTGCTGATTTTGTAAGCTAAAATTAGAGTTAGCACTCATAATAACAAATTAAAATAAATTAATTTTATACTAAGCACCAATAGTTATAATTAACACACATTAATTAATTAAAGAATATCACTTATGTTTAACCATACCTACTTAGGAGCATATTAATCATTAATTATACACTTATTTTCGTGTAAACCGTGACAAACATCGTTTTCCACTATAAAAAAGATTACTATAACAAAGATTCGCATAAACTTATCAATAAGCATATTAATCAATAAAACTAATTTTCGAATTTTAAATCAATCTTATTTTTCAATTACAAATTAAACAATCAAATCACTTGCTAACATCCCCAAATCAACTAACACACTATTATCATCAACTAATATACAATAATAATCAATTTCAAATCAATAATCAGCTAATTTTCTTAATTATGGTTTTAATTTTAACTCCAAATTAACTAATAACTATAGCATCATCAAATATCAATTTTTTTATAAATAGGGTTTAAAGTAATATGCCTCAAAAAATGGGGATAAAGAGACGGAGGAAGGAGTGCACGGTGGGAAGGGGTCGTCGGCGTCGACTAAAGGCAGCTGGTGGTGGCTGGGGGCGGAAGGGAATGAAATTGAGAAGAAGAATAAAAGAAAAGGGATGGAGGGAAATGCTAAAATTTTCTCGGCTTCGCGGGTTATATTCAGGCAGGCAAGGGCTAGCGTTGGCCGCCTTATTCAGCCCATGCAAACCGTCGCAAAGAACTATCACAAGCTGAAACTATTCTAGAAGTGCGCTAATGATAGATACGTCAACGAAAATAAATACAAATTTTTGGTTTAATATAATTTTTAATATATCATATGAATTATAGGAAAAATAAACAAATAGGATAATAATAAATAGTTTTGTGGAGTTAATATTAATTACATGCATATAATATAAACTATTACTTAATAAAATAATACATACATATCTTTTATTTTACTAAAATACATATAGTATAAATTACATTTTGAAAAAAAACTAAACGGATAATATACAAATGTGGATGTCTTCATATTCGCATCTATGTCCTCTTATTCAAATATCTTATATTTATTCGCTTTTAGATACGAATGTGGATGAATTTCAGATTTTCGAATAAGCATACTAATGATATACTGTTTTTGACCGTATAGTTTTATTTTTCATGAGTGCTTGTGTGTCATATTAGTGGTCGACCTCTTTTACGACATTTGTTTTTATTAGTACATTTCTGAAATTATTTCCTTTATTGTCCACTTAAACATGTATGTATTCCTTATTTATTCAAATGTAAGTTTTGGATGAATAAAATATCATATCTTATGTTTTTCAATTTACATTTGCAACAGTAAAGTTATATACTCATTGACTAATTAAACCGAGGTGCTTTTAATAGCTCGTGTGTGAAGCATAAGTCTTATCAAAATTTAAAACCATATTTAATCTAGATCTACATGATTTGTTGCTAATTGTGAATTAAGGTACTTTCGTGCATCCATAAATTATAGTTTTTTGTTTTCTTTTATATTTTTTGTTTGCCGATTAACTCAACAAACATGACTTTTTAACGTTTTTCTTATGTTTAAATTACAAAATGTTATCCTTTAACTTTGTGTAAATCATGTGGATGTTGAAATTTTTGACACCCCTCGCATCTTCCACTATGCACGCACTTCATTTAATGTAGAAGCGGCAAGACTACAGAACGTAGCTCTTTTGGTGCCAACATCATGATTGGACATCCCTACATCCCTATTAAAGCACATATATTTTCATGGCAACATGTATTTGTAACAAAAGGAAACCCTTCTTGTTACATGCTACCAATCACATATATATGCTCATCTCTTTCATAATATCTTGCGATGTGAGACTAATCATAATCCAAGCTACACACCCACTATAATACAATGTGAGCCATGCCAAACAGTTCTTCACCTTGGTGAGCATTTTCTCAATTTAAGTTGAAGCTGTACATAGTCCTCAAACACTTGGATAAGGTCGCTACCACCTCCTAGCAGTTGGGCCAAGCTGTTTTTACAAAGAGTTCTCCTTTTCACGGTTGGAGCAGGCCATGTTCTAACTTATAACTTCATCTTAATGAGAATCTCAAGCTTAAACCACATAATGAAGCATACTTAGGTCAATGCTACATTGTATTGGTCCCCTCGAACCATCGGCTCCGATACCATGTTGAAATTTTCGGCACCCTTCGCATCTTCCATTATGCGAGCACTTCAATCAATATAGAAGAGGCAAGACTACTGAACGAAGCTCTTTTGGTGCCAGCATCATGATTAGATATCCCTACATCCTCTTTCAAGTACATATATTTTCATGGCAACATTAGTTTGTAACCAAAGGGATCCCTTATTGTTACATCTTACCAATCCCATATATATGCTCATCTCTTTTAGAATTTCTTGCGATGTGGGAACCAATCATAATCCAATTTATGCACCCACTCTAATACAATGCGAGCCACACTTAACAGTTCTGATACTTACCTCAATTATCTTCTTACCATATTTTGGTAATATAATCGACAGCTCTCATCAACTTGACAGGCAATATATTGAGGGCAGACTTCATTGTAAACTCATCCTGGCATTTAGCCAGTGATCCCCAGATAGAGAGCCTCTTCTTGTTAACCCTAACTAAGGGCTTTGGTATGTAAAATCTTATCTTGTAATCTCTTGTAACTCTCTCATGTGTAGTAAAATCTCTCTCTTTTGGACTGGACATACACTATCTTGATGATAGTGGAACCGGTATAAATATTGTAAATAATGAAGTCTACTCTCAAAATATAGCCAGTGTAAATTCATGAGAGCAGACGATTATATTACCAAAATCTACTGTTTCGATACCAAAGTCATGAGTGTTCACTATGGAAATGCATAAATTATGGGATCACATTTGCATGAGATGGCAAGGAAATAATTGCATGCACATGTTATGCAATAATATATATGCAAAGGTTATGCAAAATATTTATTTCTTAATAATCGCATTACTTTGGGATTATTTTCTTCCATCTTTGCTAATTAAAAAAATGAGTGAATTAATTATTATGTTTGCACTATTTATTACCAAATGACTTACCTCAATTATCTTCTTACCATATTTTGGTAATATAATCGATGGCTCTCATGAATTTGCACTAGCTATATATTGAGGGTAGACTTCATTGTAAACCTATCATGGCATTTAACCAGCGATCCCCAAATAGAGTGCCTCTTCTCGTTAACCCTAACTTTGAGTTTTAGTATGTAAACTATTATCTTGTAATCTCTTGTAACTCTCTCATGTGTAATGAAATCTCTCTCCTTTAGACTGGATGTACACTATCTTTATGATAATGTAACCAGTATAAATATTGTACATCTCTTTCTTTCTTTATAGTTATTTACAATTTATTTAGAGTACTAGAATAATTGCTGCTAGATTGAGTGATGTTCAAATTGGCAAATCTAGATCTTGCTTATTGTTTTTTCTGCATTTGTGCAATTTTTGACAACGTACGATCTTTTTGTGATATGTTAGGTTTTTTGTTATTCTTGTATGCCTATTTAGTGTTAACGCAAATGCATGAATGTATTTTTTTATCTATCATAATCATTCCAAGCTGTAGATATTGTCACAATGTGGATCATAATTTTTTCTCAAATAAAGTGTTGTTTTGCATGTTTAACCACTAAGGGAATTTTTTTTTGTAGTATACTAAAATGGATTAATTCACCGCATTCATTTAATATATTTAAATATAGTTATGTTTAGTATTGTTTATAGTTTATTGTTTTAAAAGTGTGCAAAAATAGTCAGAGCTTCTCACTGTCCAAAATGGCAATTCAAGAAATTCCACGCGAACAATAATAGTCTGAATCTCTACCCGAAGATTTGAACCCTTAGGGAAAACAATAGGTAGGTATCTTGCATGATTCAAACATAATAGCCATGGCATCTCTTATTCTACATGGTTCTACATTATCACCAAGTGCAATTTTTACTGGATTTATAGTAGCTAAATGAAAAAAAAATTCCATCCTTTCCTACTGCGTGCTCAACCCCAAATGTTTTGAATAAAATATTGCCGAACTTCAAAAAAACGACCTTCTATCTATTAGTATATGGTCCTTTTGTCATGCAGTTATGTAGGCTTGCCTTCTTGAAGGAAACTCGTATCTTTTGGCTTAATATTGGGAAAAACACTCAAATCAGACGTTACACTTTTATACTCAAGGATGTATTAGGATAGAATATTTTGATGTGAAAAGTAAGGATCATTCCATAAGCACCACGATGTGTCATAATATACTATAGCCAAAGTGATCAAGTGATCACGTTACAAATTACCGTGTAAATTTTTGATTCAAGGTTATATGTCTGCAATGAACTATTCTAGTGTATATTAGAAGCATATACTTCTGGTTTAAACGTTGTACATTGTACATTATACATGTTATGCCAATTAACTTGTGGCAGTTTCGGTCTTTTTGTACTTGTCGATTTGATTTTGATTAATAATAAAATATTTCTTTTCTTCTCGTTCGTTTTTATTTCAATTTAGTTTCTTATTAATGGCCACATAATGGAAAAGGAAACGTTTAACTTTCCTTATAGTCTCCCACTTGGTCAATAGAAAGATTCATTAGTGTTTTCATATTAAGCTCATAAAGTGTGCATGATATGCTAAACACTTCTTTACTCAATTATTATAAGTGCCTTGGCTAGTCAGTGGTCAATGAAAGTCATGATATGTACACATTATTTTGCAATATGCACATTTCCATGTACTATGACATTGACAACTTTGATAATTAGGTCGTAAATGGGATTAACTTAATGATCACCTAGCTATTGAAGTAAAGACTTTTTCTGTTGTCGTTCATCTAAACATAAATGTGTACATACTACAAAAACAGAAATAACAGATATTAAAAAATAATTAAGTCCTCAATGATTGTCATGTGTAAGTACAAAATTAAATGGCATAAAAAATTAATAATTAGGAATTATTTGCAAGATCCATGCTTTCATGTTTGTCGTCTTTGGAGGTAGTCCTTTCGTGAGTATGTCTACCACTTGTAAGTCTGTACTTATCAATTCAATAATAATTTTTTTTAGTTTAACATCTTGCCTTTAGCAATAGGTATTTTAGATCCATCTGTTTTGAACCCTTGGTTATCCTATCATGCTGGGAGAAAAAAGTTAAAGTTTAATGTAATATTCCCTATATGGAGGCCTGAAGCTAAGCACTACAGATGCCGTAGTCATTCATAGTATTAACTTCTGGTGACCGAATACGGTAATGTTAATGGTATCCACAATATCAGAAGCACTTGATTATTGTATAAAATCACCATAGATTAAAAAAAAATTGTGATTACATTTCAAAATGACATTTCATACTTCAAGTTAATAATCCCAATCATTTCACAATCTCATAAAAAATAAAATTATTACAAAATACGCCAAGAGCGACCTATGAAAAAAGCTCTCTTGGATGACCAGAGTACTAAATAGTCATAACTAACTTAATATAACACCGCAGAAATAAAAGAAAACAACTCCTAAATATAGCAAGCCTTAGCCTACTGCTCATCTTCGGAAGCTTCATTCGTCCACCTACTAAAATTTGAAAATCCTCAACACTTAGCCTACTCAAATCAATTTTTAGCATCGAGATTTTAAGGGGAAAAAAATAAACTTCGAGTCAAACATAAAGCTTGGTGTGAATAATACTATACTTCTCGGTTATTGATATTAAGTGAGACCACGCTGCCTAGAGGAATGGATTTCCCTTCACTAATATCATTTCAAAACATATCTTTTACAAGTCTTAATCCTACAACCAAAACTGATTAAAATAATAAAGCAATATCACGCGAGCATATAAATCGGGTAACAAATGGACTATATATCCAAACAATATAGTTTTGTTTGGCTAACAACTAACCTTTGACTGACTCGGGCCTACCAGACAAAATTAACTAATAATCTAACGTCTGTTAGATATCCCTCTTCTGGACGGTCTATCCCTTACATTATTCTCCTAGGATTAACTGATCCTAATGGTTTTGCAGGCTCAACAATAACATACCCTCATTCTGTACATTCCTTTTTGTGTGTAACGTCGTTTTGGTCTTACTTGTGGAAAAGCCCTACACGCTGAAATTTTGGACTAAATTAGCTAGGGACAAATAGCTAATGTATAGGGCACGACCCTATACTAGTACCATCTGGTATTCTAATATCTGAGTCATTTTACTTAGGGTCATCTACCCTTAAAATTTTCCTTGAAAACATTTTCTCTCAAATTGATTTAAACCTTTAAATTATACTTTAAACAAGGAAAATGTGCTCTATGCTTTACTCAAATCACCTTGCCATGTTACATATACTTTACACAGAACTTTGTTAGTGAAAACATTTAAATCTTTGAAAATACACCTTTTGATACAAGTAAAACCCTAGGCTGAAAGGCCAAAACATATCTTTCGAAACTATTCTTAATAAACCTTTCGAAACATTGAAAAACCTTTCTTTTGAAAGCTTTAAAACCTTACATAGCCGCTTATCAAAATACTATAAACATCACCTTTCAAAAGCATTGCAACCTTTCATTTAAAACCTATTGAAACCGTTGGGGAACCACTCCTCAAAACCTTTATCTTATACCTTTTGAAAGCACTAAACCCTTTTCATAAAATCAAACCTTTCTAAAGCGTTTGATTTCGAGTAAAACATGTGGAATAATCTTTCGAAACCATTTAAAACTATTCCTTTCGAAACCATCGGGTTTAACTTTCAATAGAATAAAAGGTTCTTGAAACAACTAAGTCGAAAGCACTCTTCCGAAAGCTATTTCCTAAGTAAAGAAGTGAAGGTGTCGAAACCAACCTTTAGTAAGCGTTGGAGAAGCGGCTAAGTTTTAAAAGAAAAGTAATCCTTTCAAAAGCATTGCTTCGACAGGTAAGATGCGGCAGTAAGGGGTTTCGACCCTGTCAAAAGCTTCTTTATAAAACAAAAGGCGCAACCTCTTTCGGAATCATTCCTTAAAATCATTTAACTATGTCGAAAGCTATCTAAGTTGAAAGAATCCTTTCGAAAGCAAAGCAGACACATTTTCTTTTAAAAGCGAAGTAAGGCTTCGACCCCTTCGAAACTCCTTATTTTGACTTCATACATTTCACCTCAGTCTAATTCCCTCTGTACCAAGTCTTTGATGCCATGTGCATTGGTTTCGATTGTAATGAAGGCGGAAATACTAGTCGAAAGCTAGGTACCGAAAGTGGAAAAACATGTATAAACTGATTTTTAACCTTTTAAAGCAATTATTTTCAACAAACCTACCTTGTTTGTCAAAACATGATTGGTTCCTAATTTCTTTTCTAAAAGCACTGCAAAGTTTCTGAAATGAACAATTTAAATTATTTACAAAATGCCCCTTCTCCTTTTGTAAATATATAAAACATTTAAGTCTCATACCTTATATAATTTATATACTTATTAAAACACTTAGGAAAATCTATAAAAATTCCCATGATTCATTTTTAATATATTTTCTAGCATATATTAATTTCTGACCCAAAATCGTCATATAATAGACGTAATTAATTTAAATCCAAAATAATTATTTTCTTCACTAGAAAATTAATAATAAATCCACATTAATGCGGAAAATTATGAAATTTGAAACCCATTTCCAAAATATTGTTTTTGACCTTATCTCAAAATCGCAAGGCATTTGAATGTCAATTAATAGGGTTTCCATATTAAAATATATCATTAAATTTATATGAACTAGCATAAATCACCAACAAGCATATATATCCAATTTAACTGTAAAAAACATGGCAAAACCTTGCAAAATAGTTTGGATTCAATCTAAAACCAAAAACAATAATAAAACATAATATGTAGTCATTATTCACATTAGCTTTGTGTTTAACGAGTTGAGATTTGATCTTTGATTTGATTAATCTTCCTCTTGATCTTTAGCTTTTCCTCTTCTAGCTTTTTTTAATGGTGGCCGTCTCTAGTATTTGATTTTTTGATTATGAACATGAGAATGAAAGTGCATAAGCGTTTAGGGTATTAGAATATGTCTTATTCCTACTTTGCCCCTCATTTATTAGCCTTATCCATTTTATTTTAGTTTCCATTTAGTTCATTTGTTATTAGGCTTGGCTACCCCCTATTTACACAAATCTCAATCCCTTAACCATTTTACATTATTTCATTTAATTTTAGTAATTAAATGTCCTAAATAATGTTACTAAAAATTAGGGTCATTACAAACTCCCTTCCTTAAATAATTTCATCCTCGAAATTACGATAAGGTACTTAACAAATCAATCAAAAAGATAAAACATACCATCAAACAAATCAGGATAAGCATCTCTAATCTTGCTCTCAGTTTCCCAAGTACAGTCTCTCTCGTCGTCGCTCCACTGGACTTCAACAAATCTGAATGTCTTATTCCTTAGTCTCTTCTCATCTCTTGCGACTATACGAACTGGCTTTCGAACTATAGTCAAATTCGGCTCTACTACTAAGTCCTCTAACACAGTTGGTGCTATAGTAATTTTTGGATCTCGAACACACTTTCTCACATAAGAAAAATGAAAAACATCATGGACTCCTGCCAAACTATTCGGTAATTCTATTTTATATGTGAGTTTCCTGATCCTTTCTATAATAGAAAATGGGTCTACAAATCTATGTCGATTTTCCTGATTTCCCAAATCAAATTACACATTTCATCGGTGATACCTTAACGAAAACATTATCTCATACCGTGAACTCTATGTCCTTCCGTCTTCTATCTATATAACTCTTCTGCCTCGACTGAGCTTCCTTCATTATAGCTTGAATCAATTCGACCATATCTGCAGCTTCTCTAACTAAATCCGGACCAAGAACCAACCTATTCCCAGTCTCTAACTAACAAACTGGAGATTAACATGGCCTTCCATACAAAGCTTAAAACGATGTCATCCCTATATTGGCCTAATAATTATTGTTAAATGAAAACTCGACTTAGTGTAGATGTGCTTCCTATGATCCTCCAAAATCTAGCACACAAGATCGTAACAAATCTTCTAAAACTTTGTTAATTCTTTTCATTTGCCCATCAGTATGTGGAGGGTAAGTGTTACTTATCTTGAGTTTGGTACCTAAATTATCCCATAGACTCTTTCAAAAATTGCTAGTGAATAATGAATCTCTATCACTTGCTACACTACTAGGATATTCATGCAGTCTAAATACATTCTTCATCAAAAACTTAGCCAAAATAGGTGCCACCCTAGTTGACTTAACCGGAATGAAATGGACACTCTTGGTTAAAATGTCCACTACGACACATATACTTTCATTTCCTCTATTATATCTTGAAAAACCGTCTTTAAAATCCATAGAAATAGAGTCCCGCTTCCATACTGGAATATCAAACGGTTGAAGTAGCCCACTTGGCTTTACCTGTTGGCAGTTCAAACACTACTTTAACTATAAGCCTACATCCTTCTTCATGCCTTCCCAAAATAAATTCCTCTTCATGTCCTGATACATCTTAGTTCCTCCTGGATGAATAGTGAACTTCAAACGATGGAATTCTTCAAGAACTTCCTTCCTATTGTCTCCAAAATTTTGAATACATAATCTTCCCTTCTTCCTCAACCACCTATTCTGGTCAAGACTAAAATCCATCAGGTCGTCGCTCTTGGTTCCATCCTTTAACTTTCTGATCCGTTCAACTAATACTGGATCGTCAATCAGTTTAAAAGAAATCTTTTCGATCATCGTTGGTCAAACTTCTAAACATGATAACGCTATAGTTTCTCTACTAGATCCAGCTTCAGATCTCCACTGTACTCTACAGTCTCCAATGCTTTTAATTCTCTCCATTCAGCTATCTTTGCCAATGCTGCATTCTAATGTTTTCTACTAAGTGCATCTGCAATCTAATTTCCTTTTCCTAGTGTGTACTCAATTCCAAAGTCGTAAGCAGCTATAAATTCCACCCATTTCTACTGTCTCATGTTCAACTCCTTCTGAGAGAATAAATACTTTAATGACTTATTATCCGTATATAAGTCAAATCTTTCTCCTAAAAGGTAACGTCTCTACACCTTCAATGCAAAAATTACAATAGCTAACTCCAAATCATGAAATGGGTATCTCACCTCATGTGGTCTAAGCTGCAGAGAAGCATAGGCGATCACTTTACCTCTTTACATTAACACAGCTGCTAACCCAGTTCCACAAGCATCTATGTATACTAATAAATCCTGAATCCCTTCGGAACGACTTACATAGGTGCATTATTCAATAAGGGTTTCAGCTTCTAGAGTGCCTCCTTACACTTATCGGTCCAAACGAACTTGACATAGTCACCAGTGCTGCTACCCATGAAAAATCCTTAATGAATCTTCGATAATTCCTAGCTAGTCCGAGAAAACTCTTTATCTTAGTCACCATCTTAGGTCTTTTTCAATTATTCACTGCTTCAATCTTAGTTGGATCTACAGACAACCCTTTCTTTGGGACTACATGACCAAGAAACTTCACTTCTTTTTTCTAGAAATGGCACTTCAAAAACTTCGCCTTTAGCTGATGCTGCCTTAATGTTTCCAACACCACTCTAAGATGAACTTCATGCTTCCTTTCACCCTTATCAAAATATCATCTATAAATACCAAAAAATCTATCCATGTGCTCTCGAAAAACTATCAAATCCAAAAAAAATGCGGGCGCATAAGTTAGTCCAAACGGCATTACTAACCATTCGTGCGATCTATATTTAGTTCTAAATGTCGTTAAAGGAATACTATCCTCTACTACTCTAAGTTGATGGAAACATGTTTCTAAATCCAACAAATAAATACTTTGGCTCCACTTAACTGATCAAAAAAATCGTCAATTCTAGGTAATAGATATTGATTCTTTATCGTCTTCTCATTCAACTTACGATAATCGATACATAACCTAAACGACGCGCTCAGCTTCTTGGCAAACACTAGGGCTGGTCCACAAGGTGAACTACTTGGCTCAATAAAATTCTTGCCTTCCAAATCCACCAACTGCACCATCAACTCCCTTATCTCGGCAGGTGTCATCCTGCTTGGCAGTATACTTACTGGTTCTACTCCCAACACCGAATCTATTCGAAACTCAATGGCTCGTTTCGGTGGCAATCCTACTATAGTTTCAAAAACATCTACGAATTCTCTAACCATGAAAACTCAATTTAACTCGTCTTCTACCTCCATAACACCCAACAAAGCATTCACCTCACAATTAGGGCTTTTTATGATATGTACAATCTGATCACTACAGTTAAGGTGTTTAAGTGATATTTTCGTATCATGGCAAAATATCCTAGCATCATACTTACTTAATCTATCCATACCCAATAATTCTGAACCCTACGAAATCAAACACATGCAAACTTCAAACTAAGGTATGACCTATATAACGACCCGCCTTTTTGGACAGTTTAAACCGACGATCAAATACCCATGTCGATTCCAAACCATTAAAAGGGCAGATAGTTATTGGGGTAATTAAGAAAAGAAAAGGAAGGGAAATAAAGGAAATGAAACAACACAGAATCTCACAGCGGAAGGCTAAAGTATAATAATAAAATAACAGTTCATGAAGCTGTTAATTAAATGAATACATTTGAAATGAATACATTTGATTATTATTATACAACATTTATCAGAGTTACATACACAACAAATATCATACAACAATGCAGCGGAATGGAATGAATATAATAGTAGTAGATAATATACCAAATCTTTGTCTCCGTCCTCCAAGGAAATGATCTTCAACCTAAACTGAAAACTCAGGACTGACCCGAGCGTAATGAAAAGACAAAACACTCGAGTCAGGACTAAAATATCCTTATGAGAGTTAAATCAATCGTAAATAAATATGAGTGTAACGGCGTCAGAGATGTTTACGGGGTTTGACATCTCATATCCAGTGTCAACGTGCGTGCAATAACTTAAGAGATGTTACAGGATTTTCCATCTCTCAAGGATCCGTGAAACTATCTACTATGTAGTAATATACGCTAAGTAGATAATGTCTATCAGTAATATAAAGTATCAAAATAGCGTTAAGGCGTTACCATAATCCCCCTTAACACATTTTATATTCCCAAAAGCATATACAAGACCGTAGTTTCCCCAAAACCGGAAGTCACCAGAGGGCAATCCATATACTCAAGGTACAAATCAAAACGTAGTGGTCGCGAATAGGATAATCAGTATGACAAGGTACATGAGGCGATACCAACTAGGATACTAGTAGTTGCGTGATCCGGACTGATGTTGGGCATAGCCAGCAGCTACCCCAACACCGCGAAACAACACTCCCAAATCAAGGGGTGCACCCAAATCGCATCACAAATGTAATAGATATGGTATCGAAGAAGTGTGTCCGCTAGAGGTGGCGAACCTCAATGGCCCGGCGCGGCTCCTGTTTTAGTCATGTCAGGGGTCATCCAATAATCGTTCTCTTTCTTCAGTCAACGCGTTCACCAAACCATCCACTTCATTCTGGATCAACACTCCGCGTATAATAGTTATTAAAGTGGTTTTCGGTATCGACAGAGAGTATGTCCATATCCGATCCCGGTCTCTTTAATAACTACGTATTATTACACCGTTGGCTCTTTTACATTTCGAATCGATTCATGATTGATATCAAATGTCATATTCACTTCAAAATCAAATCCATTTCAAATATCGACATAGCCATTCAAAATATAAGGTTCCTTTTCAAAAATCATTTTGCGTCTCAATATCTTATTTCGGTTTCAAAATCATTCCGAATTTAAATTTTATGTTGCAACTTCATTTAACCCAATTCGTATTTAAATTCAAGATTTAAACATAAACATTCCACCTTATTAACCAGCTTGAAATTTTTAGAAAATAGTTTTAAGTAGTTTAAAGTAGTTTAAATAATTAAAATAGTTAAAAATAATTAAAATCTTGAAATGGATTTAAAATAGATAAATTAGTTTAAAATAATTTAAATTGGGTTAAGTAGATTAAAAATAGATTAAAATAGTTTAAGTATTCAAAATGGTTTATATAACAGAGTAATTTGGAAAACAAATTAAAACAGCTTCAAAATCAATCCATTTCAATTATAACTTCCCCAATTCAAATCAATTCCAATTCCAATTCTACCGATTAAATTTCAATTTCAATTCAAACCAATGTCAACTTTGACTTCAAATTTATTCAAATTTTTATTCACTTTCAATTAATTCAATTTCAATTTATATCGATTTAGAGCTGGATTTTCAAAATATTAATTTATAACACTTAACAAAATTATCCTTCAATATTCAAATTTAAAACCAAATTTCAAATATGATTCAATTCCAAACTCATTTCAAAATATCATTTTTATGTCACTTTACTTAGTAATATTCAAAGCTCAAATTTAATGTTCAATCTTTAAAACAAATAAATTTCCGAAATTCAATCATATCCAAATTTTAAATCTCAAAGTCTCCACTTAAATTTATTCAACAGTTTCTTTTAACCAAAATTTTATTTCAACATTTCAAACTCAATTTTTCAATAAATTCGATTTCTATAAATTGATTTCTATTTATCACTTTTAAATCGCAACATTTAAATAAATTTCAAATCGACGATTTCAAAAATTATTAATTTAGCCAATTCGGTGTCCGTATATAATTTTCTATCCTATGGCCAAGTAATTATTTATTTCAATTAAATGTCAGGGATGAGTATACATTACTTAAATTAAATCTCAGTGTCATATGTATGCATAACAGGTTCTATATAAGCAAATAAACATCCAAACATTCCATTATCAACCAATAGCATCCATCAAAACACATCATCCAATAAACAATACCATTCATGGCAGTTTCGTAGTTATCAATGTCGGTAATTTAATCGCAATTCAATTTTAATTTCAATTTAACTGTCAATTTAATTTTTCAACGGTTAATGCAAATGACAAGCTATATGACAATTAAATTTTTACCAAACAATGACCAATAAAATCATAACACTTCATAATATCAAAATTAACTAGCATAAAGATATTTAGTACGGTGTGAGCGTTATAAAACACTCACCTTGATTTTCCGATTTTAAATCAAATCGAACGACGTTCGATTTAACCCAAAATTTTCTCTAGCTCCAAACGACTCCAATCGACTCCAATCCAACTCCATAGCGTAGAGCTCGTTGTTACGATTCCACCGCAACTGATTTCGCATTTTTCCGATCTCGTATGAAGTAAATACAGCAATTTAAATATTACACAATTTAAATTACAATTTTATATTACAATTTATATTTTGTTTTCACCCTTAACTCATCGTAGCCGTTCGCTTGAAAATCTCCAGATCTTGGTCGCGTTGTGTTCTTCTTCTCACGCGTGAACCCTACGTTATTCCCAGACCAACCAACCCACTTGCCACCGTTAGGGTTTCAATTTTTCGAGCCCCTCCGAGCCGCTTGAAGGTGATCAAGGACCACCATGCTAAAGGCCATTGCCTCCTCTATCAACGCCAAGAGCACCATCGAGCTCGGCCTCGCCAATGCACGGGAAAACGTGCTTGAAACCCACACGAACGCGCCAGCCTCCCTCCCTCTACGCTCCATAAAACTCGATCATGACCGTTTATCCTATAGAACTCACGTAGCTCAATAATTCCCTAGTTGATAACTTCTCGATTCGACGCATAGATTTGGAGAAAATGAGGGATGAAGGGGATTGATTTTCGGCCATCAATATGAAGTGGCGGCTGAAGTTATTTGCTAGGGTTAGGGTTTTAAAAATAATAATATAATGAAGCGCTTTTATAGAGACGACGAACACTATTCATCCCGGGTTTTCCGAACTCCGATTTACGCGCGGTGACCGGCGTTTCTAGGGTTTATCCCACGTTCCGGACACAATGGAATAGGTTTCGAAAGCTAATTCGATCGTATGTGTGAGTTACGGCAATAAACGATCAATTTTAAATTAAACCGATTAAACGAATTTCTATGCGTTTTGGCTTGCCCCGGACAAACGGTAAATCCGTTTGACTTGAAATTTGAAACCTTACAATAATATCACATTACGGATCCAATGAAACTGGTTTCGTCTAAATCCGAGATCGTTTGAAAAATGACTATTTTAACCCGCCAAATTAATATTAAAACAATTTCAACGCGTTTCGAGCTGCCATGGTCAAACCGTAATTCCGATTGATACGAAAATTGAAATCTGGTAATAACTAACTATTACGGACCCAATGGAACTTGTTTCGTTCAATTCTGAGACTGTTCAAAAATTAGCTATTTTACAGTCGATAATTAAATATTAAAATATTCAATTTTCACAAATTAACTCAAAATTTAATTTTAAAATTTCTATAACATTCTTATAACTCCAATATGATAAGATAAAATTTTACAAATCATTTCAATCATATTCAACTCGATTTTCAATTATTTCTGAAATTTAACTTATTAAATTATCGATTTAATTACCTAATTAAATCCAATATTCGAAAAGTAAATTATTCGACTGCTTAATTTCAATATAAAATTCCCAATTTTATATTATTAACTTTTAAATCAAATTTCAATTGTTCACAAATCCTATTTTTAATTTCACAGTAATTAACAATCTTTTACAAGGCAGTTTTCCATTATAGATCCAATATAAAAGATTAGATTAGATTCAGCGTTCAATTATATTGTAATTCAAATTCAAGTTATTTAATTTCAAATGAATTCTTTTATTTCGATTTACCCTTTCATAAATGAATCAACCATTTACTTATGCATTATTATCAATGGTTTATAATTCATTTACTTTCATTTTCTTCAGCAATCATCTTATTTAAATTCACAATAATATTAAATTATATTCATTTACGTTGATTTCCATATTATAACTTCAATATTAAATGTAACATTTTATTTATCCTTTGTTTACAATCATAACCAATTTGGTTTACAATCACATTCAATTCATTATCTATATTCACTATAAGTTAACCTCCATATTTCATTTACAAATAAGTTATTTCAGAATTCAGTTTTGTATTTTAACTTGTAATTCACATTTAACAACACAAAATTTTATTTCCTTCAGGTTTTTTTTTTCTCTATCAAAATTTTTTTTTTTTTTTTTATTTTAATTCGTAATTTTAAAGTGTTAAAAATACGGGTCGTTACATTCTCCCCCACTTAAAACTTTTCGTCCTCGAAAAGGAACGGAGAAGGGAAAAGAACTAAGTATAGAATTCAACATTAGATGTATTATATTCGAAATTATCTACTTATAAAATAATGAAATTCCATTTATAAAGTCATTACTACGCTTTTACTAAGTTATTCCAAACGCCTTTTAACTTTAAAAGTTAGTTATCAAAACAAGTTATAAAAAAAAAAAAAAAAAATTTAAATCTTGAAAAATTTTCTAACACCCGGAGTTACGGAAAATTTCGGCAGCACCTCCTTTGCGCGGCTAGGACCGAAAAAATTTCACAGTGGTAAAATTGCATGATGTACATCTCATTACCAGAATGAGGCATCCCAAAACATGGGGAACACAATAATATACCAAAACATAAACCGAAATCCGAGAACATACCTTTTATTAAGCGTTTATTAGCAATTTAACTTACATTTTGCATTTTAGCGCAGAAGCGAGCTCCACAAGCGAAGCGCAACCCCTTTGCTACCTACTAAAATGCTCAATAACCAAGTTAGAACCATGCATATAAAGATAGATCAATATACTTAGCATAAACAACATACATATAACATGTTTAGCTCCAAAACTTAAATTCCAATTCCAGGACAGCAACAAAACTCAGTTTTTTTGGTCAGCAAAACGATAAAGTTTGACAATGGAATGTAAACAAAAGTTGTTGCATTCGTTTCAGGCTTTCCGGAATGTCCAAAATTATCAAATTCGGACCATCCGTCCAAAAGTTACGGCCGTTTTACTAAAATGATACGCTTCAGCCCCGAGCAATTAGTGCAGGCCTGAAATGTAATTTCAGATTTTCGACCTCTTAAATGACAGAAATAAGAAAAGCTTATAAAATAAAAGTTGGAGCTTAGGTTCTAAGCTTTCCAGAAAGTGCAAGATCGTCAAAATCCGATATACCAGTAAAAAGTTATGGTGAGAATACTAAGGTGCTTTAGATTTCTACTTCGCCCAGGCCAGCGACTAATATTGGTGTTTTAAGCCTAGTGGATGAAGGTATTTATCAAAACATTCTAAACAAAAGATGTAGCACAGTTTCTAGGGTTTCCGAAAAGTCCGAGATCGTCGTATTCCGTTAAGCCATTTAAAAGTTATGGTTGTTTTCGTTTCAGCATATACTGGACAATTTTGGTTTTTTTTTTTTTTCAAATTTTCTTTTATTATTTCAAAGTACAAACCATCAAAACTTCAAATTTTCTAAAGAACAATCTTAACCACAAAGTCATTTATTTTCTTATTCATTCATGCAATATGTTTACATTCAATTTTTTTTTTTCCGATTTATTCTAGTTTGTTTCATTCACATTTTTAAATTCAAGTCAATTTGCTTCAATTTAAATTGAATTCAATCATATCTATTTCACTTTGCTTCAAATTTGAATTTAATTATTTTAAAATTTTATTTCATTTATTTAATTCCATTAACACCAATGAATTCTACTTAATCAATTACCATCCATCTAACAACCAATGCATATCAAACATTAACATCCATCCAAAATCTACACAAAATCAATTATACATATCCAAGTCAAATTTTAATTTCACACACTTCCAAGTTTATTAACATTTAGTTATATTCAAATTTAATTATTTTCCATTTAAAATTTTTATATTTCATTAATTTTAAACTTTTTTTTTTTTTCATACACTTGTATATATCATTCATTTTACAGCTTAAATTTCTTTTATATTTACAACTATCAATAGATCTTCACATTTTATTATTTACTCTCTCACTGGTATATTATTCCTCTACTTATCCTTATTAGCACTTTAAACTTTTAAAATATTTGGTAAGTTATAGTTATGCAAATAGAATGTAGTTAAACAACATACAACTCTTTTTTTTTTTTATATTCAGAGTTGAATTTTCAATTAATTAATTCTTTAGTCATTACCTAAATTTCACTATAATTTAATTTTACATTTACATTCACATATAGTATTTCCATTTTATATTCATCATAATTTTGAATCACCTTTAATGTCATTTAAATTCCAATTATTTACTAACAATTTTATTTATATTTGCAAACCATTAATTAAATGCATATTTCATTATTCAAACTTATTCGTGTATATTATCCAATTAACAATTCATATAACATTTTTGAACTTCTTAAATATTTTGGTAAGTTATATCTATGCTATAGAATGAAATTTAATACTATGTGAGTTTTACAGTTTCAATTTTATTTTTAACTTCATAGTTTCCTAATTTTGAGGATTTCTACTTCAATTGATATTTCACTTAGCTCTTAGGTTTATTTCTCATTTCACAATTCAGAAGTTCCTTAATGATTTAAGTATTAATTCATTACAATTATAAATTAAAAAAAAAATCATTAATTATTAAAGAACTTAAGAATTCCAATCCCGGTTTCATTTCAAATCAAGTTTTGAAATAATATATACTTATATAATTTATATATCAAATCATACTATAGAGAACACAAAATAAAATTCAATTTGAATCAAACAAGGTTTAGACAAGCTAGTAAGTGGTCTCCCCCACTCGGACTCTCGAAAATAAACGCCGATGATGCGTGCACTCATCACCGAAATCATTTTCTAGCGTCAAGAGAAGGGAATATAACACTTATCATAAAAAAAAAATCCTTCGAAAACAATTTCAACTCAAATATACTATCATATAATACTCATATTATATTTTCAAGTTCTTGTAAGTCAATTTCAAACACCGGAATTTAAATTCCCAAATCCAAGTTAAAATTCATTTATATTCATTATCAATTGTGTTTACAAGATTTCATTTTCCTAAATCCATTGTTATTTAATCAATTGTTGTAAATATTGACTAATCAAACAATAACGATAATAATCTAATATTATCACCTCCTAACAATCAATTCAATCAAAATAAATAAATATTCGAAAAAATTCTTTTATATAAAGATATATTCCAAAACGATATTGTGTTGGTTTGTCCTATTCGAGTATTTAGAAATTCCTATCGACGCCTTGGCGTCCCAAGTATCGACCAGAATTCATAAATACTCAACGGAACAAATTAACACAATATAAAACCATTTTATATCAAATAACAAGTACGCTCTCTCATATACACTCAACTCATTCATATAGTTTATCTCTATTTCAATGAGTTATTCCCCACTAGAGCCAAGGTTTATCGCTAAACCAAAGCTCTGATACCAACTATAACGACCCGCCTTTTTGGACAGTTTAAACCGACGATCAAATACCCATGTCGATTCCAAACCATTAAAAGGGCAGATAGTTATTGGGGTAATTAAGAAAAGAAAAGGAAGGGAAATAAAGGAAATGAAACAACACAGAATCTCACAGCGGAAGGCTAAAGTATAATAATAAAATAACAGTTCATGAAGCTGTTAATTAAATGAATACATTTGAAATGAATACATTTGATTATTATTATACAACATTTATCAGAGTTACATACACAACAAATATCATACAACAATGCAGCGGAATGGAATGAATATAATAGTAGTAGATAATATACCAAATCTTTGTCTCCGTCCTCCAAGGAAATGATCTTCAACCTAAACTGAAAACTCAGGACTGACCCGAGCGTAATGAAAAGACAAAACACTCGAGTCAGGACTAAAATATCCTTATGAGAGTTAAATCAATCGTAAATAAATATGAGTGTAACGGCGTCAGAGATGTTTACGGGGTTTGACATCTCATATCCAGTGTCAACGTGCGTGCAATAACTTAAGAGATGTTACAGGATTTTCCATCTCTCAAGGATCCGTGAAACTATCTACTATGTAGTAATATACGCTAAGTAGATAATGTCTATCAGTAATATAAAGTATCAAAATAGCGTTAAGGCGTTACCATAATCCCCCTTAACACATTTTATATTCCCAAAAGCATATACAAGACCGTAGTTTCCCCAAAACCGGAAGTCACCAGAGGGCAATCCATATACTCAAGGTACAAATCAAAACGTAGTGGTCGCGAATAGGATAATCAGTATGACAAGGTACATGAGGCGATACCAACTAGGATACTAGTAGTTGCGTGATCCGGACTGATGTTGGGCATAGCCAGCAGCTACCCCAACACCGCGAAACAACACTCCCAAATCAAGGGGTGCACCCAAATCGCATCACAAATGTAATAGATATGGTATCGAAGAAGTGTGTCCGCTAGAGGTGGCGAACCTCAATGGCCCGGCGCGGCTCCTGTTTTAGTCATGTCAGGGGTCATCCAATAATCGTTCTCTTTCTTCAGTCAACGCGTTCACCAAACCATCCACTTCATTCTGGATCAACACTCCGCGTATAATAGTTATTAAAGTGGTTTTCGGTATCGACAGAGAGTATGTCCATATCCGATCCCGGTCTCTTTAATAACTACGTATTATTACACCGTTGGCTCTTTTACATTTCGAATCGATTCATGATTGATATCAAATGTCATATTCACTTCAAAATCAAATCCATTTCAAATATCGACATAGCCATTCAAAATATAAGGTTCCTTTTCAAAAATCATTTTGCGTCTCAATATCTTATTTCGGTTTCAAAATCATTCCGAATTTAAATTTTATGTTGCAACTTCATTTAACCCAATTCGTATTTAAATTCAAGATTTAAACATAAACATTCCACCTTATTAACCAGCTTGAAATTTTTAGAAAATAGTTTTAAGTAGTTTAAAGTAGTTTAAATAATTAAAATAGTTAAAAATAATTAAAATCTTGAAATGGATTTAAAATAGATAAATTAGTTTAAAATAATTTAAATTGGGTTAAGTAGATTAAAAATAGATTAAAATAGTTTAAGTATTCAAAATGGTTTATATAACAGAGTAATTTGGAAAACAAATTAAAACAGCTTCAAAATCAATCCATTTCAATTATAACTTCCCCAATTCAAATCAATTCCAATTCCAATTCTACCGATTAAATTTCAATTTCAATTCAAACCAATGTCAACTTTGACTTCAAATTTATTCAAATTTTTATTCACTTTCAATTAATTCAATTTCAATTTATATCGATTTAGAGCTGGATTTTCAAAATATTAATTTATAACACTTAACAAAATTATCCTTCAATACTCAAATTTAAAACCAAATTTCAAATATGATTCAATTCCAAACTCATTTCAAAATATCATTTTTATGTCACTTTACTTAGTAATATTCAAAGCTCAAATTTAATGTTCAATCTTTAAAACAAATAAATTTCCGAAATTCAATCATATCCAAATTTTAAATCTCAAAGTCTCCACTTAAATTTATTCAACAGTTTCTTTTAACCAAAATTTTATTTCAACATTTCAAACTCAATTTTTCAATAAATTCGATTTCTATAAATTGATTTCTATTTATCACTTTTAAATCGCAACATTTAAATAAATTTCAAATCGACGATTTCAAAAATTATTAATTTAGCCAATTCGGTGTCCGTATATAATTTTCTATCCTATGGCCAAGTAATTATTTATTTCAATTAAATGTCAGGGATGAGTATACATTACTTAAATTAAATCTCAGTGTCATATGTATGCATAACAGGTTCTATATAAGCAAATAAACATCCAAACATTCCATTATCAACCAATAGCATCCATCAAAACACATCATCCAATAAACAATACCATTCATGGCAGTTTCGTAGTTATCAATGTCGGTAATTTAATCGCAATTCAATTTTAATTTCAATTTAACTGTCAATTTAATTTTTCAACGGTTAATGCAAATGACAAGCTATATGACAATTAAATTTTTACCAAACAATGACCAATAAAATCATAACACTTCATAATATCAAAATTAACTAGCATAAAGATATTTAGTACGGTGTGAGCGTTATAAAACACTCACCTTGATTTTCCGATTTTAAATCAAATCGAACGACGTTCGATTTAACCCAAAATTTTCTCTAGCTCCAAACGACTCCAATCGACTCCAATCCAACTCCATAGCGTAGAGCTCGTTGTTACGATTCCACCGCAACTGATTTCGCATTTTTCCGATCTCGTATGAAGAAAATACAGCAATTTAAATATTACACAATTTAAATTACAATTTTATATTACAATTTATATTTTGTTTTCACCCTTAACTCATCGTAGCCGTTCGCTTGAAAATCTCCAGATCTTGGTCGCGTTGTGTTCTTCTTCTCACGCGTGAACCCTACGTTATTCCCAGACCAACCAACCCACTTGCCACCGTTAGGGTTTCAATTTTTCGAGCCCCTCCGAGCCGCTTGAAGGTGATCAAGGACCACCATGCTAAAGGCCATTGCCTCCTCTATCAACGCCAAGAGCACCATCGAGCTCGGCCTCGCCAATGCACGGGAAAACGTGCTTGAAACCCACACGAACGCGCCAGCCTCCCTCCCTCTACGCTCCATAAAACTCGATCATGACCGTTTATCCTATAGAACTCACGTAGCTCAATAATTCCCTAGTTGATAACTTCTCGATTCGACGCATAGATTTGGAGAAAATGAGGGATGAAGGGGATTGATTTTCGGCCATCAATATGAAGTGGCGGCTGAAGTTATTTGCTAGGGTTAGGGTTTTAAAAATAATAATATAATGAAGCGCTTTTATAGAGACGACGAACACTATTCATCCCGGGTTTTCCGAACTCCGATTTACGCGCGGTGACCGGCGTTTCTAGGGTTTATCCCACGTTCCGGACACAATGGAATAGGTTTCGAAAGCTAATTCGATCGTATGTGTGAGTTACGGCAATAAACGATCAATTTTAAATTAAACCGATTAAACGAATTTCTATGCGTTTTGGCTTGCCCCGGACAAACGGTAAATCCGTTTGACTTGAAATTTGAAACCTTACAATAATATCACATTACGGATCCAATGAAACTGGTTTCGTCTAAATCCGAGATCGTTTGAAAAATGACTATTTTAACCCGCCAAATTAATATTAAAACAATTTCAACGCGTTTCGAGCTGCCATGGTCAAACCGTAATTCCGATTGATACGAAAATTGAAATCTGGTAATAACTAACTATTACGGACCCAATGGAACTTGTTTCGTTCAATTCTGAGACTGTTCAAAAATTAGCTATTTTACAGTCGATAATTAAATATTAAAATATTCAATTTTCACAAATTAACTCAAAATTTAATTTTAAAATTTCTATAACATTCTTATAACTCCAATATGATAAGATAAAATTTTACAAATCATTTCAATCATATTCAACTCGATTTTCAATTATTTCTGAAATTTAACTTATTAAATTATCGATTTAATTACCTAATTAAATCCAATATTCGAAAAGTAAATTATTCGACTGCTTAATTTCAATATAAAATTCCCAATTTTATATTATTAACTTTTAAATCAAATTTCAATTGTTCACAAATCCTATTTTTAATTTCACAGTAATTAACAATCTTTTACAAGGCAGTTTTCCATTATAGATCCAATATAAAAGATTAGATTAGATTCAGCGTTCAATTATATTGTAATTCAAATTCAAGTTATTTAATTTCAAATGAATTCTTTTATTTCGATTTACCCTTTCATAAATGAATCAACCATTTACTTATGCATTATTATCAATGGTTTATAATTCATTTACTTTCATTTTCTTCAGCAATCATCTTATTTAAATTCACAATAATATTAAATTATATTCATTTACGTTGATTTCCATATTATAACTTCAATATTAAATGTAACATTTTATTTATCCTTTGTTTACAATCATAACCAATTTGGTTTACAATCACATTCAATTCATTATCTATATTCACTATAAGTTAACCTCCATATTTCATTTACAAATAAGTTATTTCAGAATTCAGTTTTGTATTTTAACTTGTAATTCACATTTAACAACACAAAATTTTATTTCCTTCAGGTTTTTTTTTTCTCTATCAAATTTTTTTTTTTTTTTTTTATTTTAATTCGTAATTTTAAAGTGTTAAAAATACGGGTCGTTACAACCTAACATATCAAACTCTAGGTGGTCACACTTCATCCTAAGTGTCACATACCCTCCTATTGGATTTGCAACCAGGAAGTAAGTAAGTATGAGGATTCTAGGTTAAGCTTATCTACAAAACCATGAGATATAAAAGAATGCGATGCACGGGTATCAAACAGAAGGCTAACTGACATACCATGGATCGTAAGCGCACCTCCCTATACAGCCTTTCCCTTTGATAGAGTTATGGGTATGCCCTAGGGGCAACTGTGTAATTTGTTACATATATCTAACTCGTTGAACAATCTTGTTCGAAATAAAGGTGTTTCTTTCTATTATATACTTGATATATTGTTGTTATATTAATTAATTAATTTAATTAAAATTAAATTTAATAGAAAATCCATAAATGGCATATTTTGTGATAGTAGTTATAAACTGCTGTAACCGGGAGTAACTTATCACAATAAGACAAATATACCATTTTAAATGTTCCTAGTCAAGATGCATCGAGACTAAATATCGATGTATCCATTGAGACTAGAGTATGTAACGCTCTCCAAATGTTGGGAAGTTTATTGCTCATGACTGCTAGGGGCACCTCAGTGTTATGTAATGAGAGTTATTGGATAGTTATGGAATGACTCACTAGATAGTTTCTGGTGGTTAATATAACTAAGGTCAAGCAGAGAATATCAATGTGACTAATTTACCCTATTCTCTTGACTTAAGAATACCATTTTTCTTTAATGTGGAAGCTTCACTTTGATTATAGTTAAATTGTGGCTTAGCATCCATCGAACGACTATAGTTGGGTTGATGGAAGCATTAGAAGTGAAACACTATTCAAGAGAGGATACGTCTCCTCAGTTATATGAGGTTAGTATCACGGTCAACTAAAGTTAACTCAAAGACAAGGTTATGGTCAGAGTATTTCGGTTTATAATAATTGCTATTATTGAACCAAAGACTTTGTGTTTGGACTATAAAGTTGAATATGGATCATATTGGAATTTTGACTATTACCAAATTTCATAAATCCAAAGTGATATAGTTGCAACGAAGAGAATTAGTGTAAATATTTGTCACTATCAGGTACTGCTTATAATAAGTAAAATAAAATTTTACTAAAATACGTGTAAGCGGTAAATTCAGTCAAAATGTCACACCATCTGCTAAGTGACGTGTGAATGTTAAAATTCGATAGTTCGATATTAACCGCCGACTGAATTTACACCTTTGGGTCGCACAACCAAAATAATGAATGCTCTAAATGAACCATATGATTTAATTAATTTATAATTGTCGTAAATTAATTAAATTAATTAATATTTTTAAAATATTAATTTCTAAAGTTCTATTTAATTTTCCTGAATGCCCTTAGCATTTTGTAAATGCGTATATATATATGAGTTATAAATGCACATATTGATATATGATATCTTTATAGTGTTTAAATTTGATTTAAACATGATAAATACTAAGAAGGGGCTTTAAATAATTAAATTAATTAGTATTTGTGAAATATTAATTATTAAAATTTTATTTTAATTTATTTGAATAACATTAGCATTTAATGGTATGCTGCAAAAGTTATAAACACGTGCACACTTGAAGTGGATTCAAATGGGATTGATGCTAATAAGATTTTGGAAATTTTTGAGGGTCCATGTGAACCATCTATGGCTAGCCATGCATATAGAAGTGAGAGAGGATCCGATAAACATTTAAAAAGAAATTAATAGGGGAAAGTTTTAAGGAAGGAATAGAAAAGGTTTATATCATTCCTTTAAAACACATCTCCCTTTGTTTTCTTATATGGTTGATTTATTTCCTCTCATAATCATCCCTCTTTCTTTTCTATCAGAGAATTTTGAGTTTTCGTGGCTTCCTAACCTCTAAATTTCTAAAATAAAATATCAAATAAAATTAATAACAAAAGGTGATTCTAATCTCTTAATTCTTGCAAAATTTGGAGATTGATTCATGGAATTTAAGAGCCTTTGATTCATCATTCTAGGTGCATTCCCTTGGCAACATCTCAATTTGATAATTCTAATTTTATATATTCATCATTCAACTTGTTTATGTAATTTAGATCCATCTCTTATTTTATCTCATCTGTACGTTTGTTTATTTGGTCAAATAGATTAGATCCCTATTGTTCCATCTTAATTAGTTACATATGTTCACCATGATATTTTAATTTGAATCTGTTTTAAGACATATTTTGATGTTTGCTGATTCTCATTATAACTATTAGATCTACATTATACGATCCCATATTTAATTATTTTTCATATTGCTTAATTGTTTGGATCTGAAACCTTTGCAACCTATACATATGTGTCTGATTTGTCTTTTCTATTTTGTTGTTGTTTCAAGTTTGTTATTTAAAAAAACCTTTTGTTTAAAATCTAAGTCTTAGTTATTGAAATATTTCTGTTATTGATTCAAATAGAAAACATATGTAGTTTATTTTTGTTTGCATGTATGTTTGTGTTCAGTATATCAAATATAATCTTTTGGTCTTTGCATACTTCTGTTTAAAGTTAAAAAGAGTTTCCTTTATAAACATATAAATAGACTTTATAGCAAAATATTATAAACCATTGGATTTCCTTTTGAAATTAAAGGTAGGTTTTAGTTGTTACCTTATATTGGAACATATACTAAATTATGAATTTTAACATAAAGATGTATTAAGTTTAAAACATTATTTACAATGACTTTTGTATGTGCATATATACACAGACAAATTTATGATGTATGTGTGTATACATACATACATACATACATACATACATACATACATATTGTGTAGTTAATGACCTGCTATAGTCGTGCTATATCTCATTGCAGATTTCTACCGCTACAGTTTTTCGATATAGCCTCGAATATAGTCTTTCTGCTTTAAGCCCCGCTATTTCCGTTATATCCTATTATTCCTACTATATTCCGCTATGTCTTTTTTAGAAGAGATGAATTTAAAAATGACATTTATACATTATAAAAATTATGAAATTAATTAATTTAATTTAATTTTCAATGTATTTTCATAAATGAAAATACTCTAATATTCTACTAAATTCAATTATGTTATCTAATAGTTTTACGTTTATTTATAGTATATTCGCACATGTTTTTATTTAAAATTATTTATGTACTAATTATAATTCAATTAAATGTCAATTTTTCATTTAATTACCATTTATATGTTTGTAAAAGCATTAAGTACGAGTTTTATATGCAATTTTAGAGTCATCCACTATATTCCGCTATATCCTCGCTATATCCCCGCCATGATTTTTTGCACCTCCGCCGCATTGAATCTACCGAGTGCTTTAAGTGCATAGCATACATACTTACATATATATATACATATATGTATATATATATATACACAATTTGAATTGAATTTATATGATGTACTTTTAAGTAAAATCATAATTTTAGTCATAAAAACTTTCAGTTTTGAAACTAGGTTCAAAATTGCTAACCTTTTGAAGTTATAGCTTAATTTTATACAATTTATATGTATATGTATATTGTATATAAATGTGAATATATCTATAAATGAATTTTAAGTAATACTATGGACAGTAAAGACACATATGTAGGAAATATCATCTCTATACATTATTAGATTTGTTGCACTAACATTATTTACAATAAAGTACATTTGGACAATAGTTGCATTTTTTGCCATGAATAAATTGCCAATTAATATCATTTAATGACCCAATCAATTTAAGTAGAGAGAGAAAATGGAAGGTTTCTCTCTTCATATAATTTTTATCATACTCTCAATTAATTACTATTTTAGGGAAAGAAACAAATGGTTTCCTTCTCTAAATTAACTCTTATAAACAATTGTGGAGTGTATTTGATGCACTATATATTTAAACTAAATTATTTCAAAATTCCTTTTAACCAACTTTAATAAGACTTTATTTAATGTTTTGTTAGATTGGATCTAACATACATTTAGACTTCGTATGCTCATTAAAGATCCAAAATGATAATTTTTTTGAAATTCACCCATTTCTTCCACTACGGGCTTGCCCAGTTCCGACAATGGTATAAGAGCCCAATAGCCTATGCAGTCTAAATTAGTCATGTTAGGGATAACCAATTAAGCTTGCACACTTAGTACAGTGTCTAGAAAGGTGATGTCTTGGATTGAAATTGGGTAATCGAGTACCCGTTTCTACTGATTACCTGCCTGGCCTGAAAGGTGATGCGAGCCCAAATGTCGGCCCTGATAGAAAAGACCTAATTTGAATTGGGCCTTGGACTAATTTCAAAAGAGTTTTGAAAGTTGAGGTGATATGTTAAATTTAAAATTTAAATTTAAAGTAGAAACATGTTTATTATAAAAGGTTATAATGTAACATAAAATTTTCAAAATGTTTGAAAAGATAATGAAAATTTCAAATGCTTGAAATTGTTTAAATAATAGTTTCAAATTTTAAAATATTAATAAGATTAATAAAATAAATAAATTAATGAGTTAATTAATTAATACTTATATGCAAGTATTATATATGTTGATATATGTTATGTTATTTTATAGTGTTAAGATAACATAATTATACGTGTATGTAAGATAAATTTTGAAATTGATATAATTTAATTAAAATTGTTTGGTTAAATAAATTGATTAGAGGTTAACTAATTAAATAAAGAATATGCATATACAAGATGTATATGTTATACTATAAAGGTTATAGTATACAATATAAAGGTTATAATAGATATGCCCATTTTAAAAGGTGTATTGAAATACTAATTTAAAATTAATTAAAGTGTTAATTAATTAAAATTAATTAAATAATATTTAATTAATAAAATGTTGTACATAAGATTATGGTATAAGTTAATTAAAATATAAAAAGTTTATAATAATGAAACTTATAATAATATGAGTGTATAAAATAAATGTGGGATATTGAAGAAACGAAAATAGATTTAATGAACAAATACACATGTAAATGTACGTACATTTTGATTTTTGATTTGTCTGACACTTGAATCACGAAGATATTTCATAAGAAATACATTATTCTATAAGTCGACATCACTTAATATAATATAGTAAAGATTATGAATCTTCAATATAATGTTGTCCTCTTCCATATATATTGATAAATTACTTGCATACTCCTTAGTTGTTGAGCAAACTCAAGCTAGGAATGTTATGTGTAGTATTATTAATATATTGAGTGGACAAAGTAAGATAACTATATTTATGTGTTGAGCAAACTTAAGGTACGTATACCATAGTTAGGCCGTCACGGTGTGGTGGGTATGAGTGAATAATACTTTTCGATTTGTTGAGCAAACTCAAGGATGGAATACTAAGATGGACGAGTCCTAACACCCACTAGTGAAGTAGAAAAACTTCTATGTTTCATCTTAGGGTTTGGAGAAACATAAAAGACTTATGAGAGCCTTATTAGCAAAATGAAATGGTAACATTTGACCTTTCTAATATTGTTAGAACATATAATAAATAATGTTATAATTATCTACAATAATAAATTTGTGCATTTAATATGATTGATAAATTTTTTATCAATTAACATATACAAACAAATTGAATTAAAAGTTGACAAATGGAAATATAACACCCACTATTAAATTCCTATTGCATGTTAACGTTTCAATACCTATTCAAGTGCTTGATTTTAGAACTACTGAATACATTCGTGGTTTGGTACTTATGCATTTATTTGGTCAAGATCATGTATTGCATGCTATGAGTTTCGAACTATAAAAGCAATACAAGACAATAAATATTTGATCCATATACAATTGCATATAAATGTAATATGGTGAATGGTCAAAGTTTGTAACGTACAATATTTCGATGAAATTAGTTCATCTGAAAAACCAAATAAAATTTAGTACGAGATAAAGTATTCAATCTGATTGATTACAAAAGGGATCATATTGTGTTGATGTAATACGAGACCAAAAACTTCGAGATAGATTTAAGAACTCGATCGCTGAAATGTCATTTTGATTGGTTCACATAAAGTGCAACATATTTGATGTCCTTAAATGTTAAGTACAATTGAATGCACTTTTGTAAAGATTTTGTTATGATATTGTAGTATGGGTTTTTTGGTTTGACCATTTGAAAGGAAAATGAATGTATAAGAATAGATGTAATTTAAGGTACATTTGGAATGAAGAGAATGAATAGTCACTTTCATTTCATGGCGAAACATTGGAAATGGGAATTGTAATAATAATTGATACTTAATATTGGAATAAGAAATATGATTTATATTCCGAAGTGTATTTTCATATAGAAAATTGTTTTCTATGGGATTTATTTCTTTGAGCACAAGATATTTGATCAATGAACTCTCCACTATAAATAGTTCCAGTATATGAAAAAAACAAATTGTATTAAGTGAACGATGGACCTACGAATTTAGTACACTATTATAGTAATGGTGGAAATAGTGGAAGCATGCCATAAATCTCTTATTAATTGCATTATAGTACGAAAATTGTTTTCGTAAAGCTTACCATATGTTATTTATGAAATTACGATTATTTTTCGGTATCGATTGAAAATAAAAAATAGACATAACTCTATTCCAATATAAATATTACGAAAATTCTTTGTGAAATAAAACTATAATATGGTAATTTTTTTAACAAAAGTGATGCGTTGGAAAATATAAAAGTAATTAATATTATTTACAATTGTTTTAGAAGTATAGACTAAGCCGTAGTTTGAGATATAATTTACTGTATGATTTTGAATCACATGATACTTGTTAATCAACAGTAAAAGTCATGCACCCATTTAGTGGAAGTATCATAAGAGTTGATGAACTTTTCGGGTTGATATGTATACATGTATGTAATCGTAATTCTATAAATACCAAAATGGTTCCACATACTTTATTATATTAACCGATGAGTTATCGTTGACATTGATATGTGTATTTGATTCACATGTAATATGTCTATGGTAAACTTATAGAATATAAAATAGAAGTAAATAAAACAACATGCAATAGAAATGATTTGAGTTGATGGAATGCGTGAGTATATTGAAAAATGTTCTAAACGTAACTAAAATGAATAAATATTCAATCTCAAAATTAGTCCTCTATATGGTACATAATGATGCACTTATACGGAGTAATCGAACTTTGTTGGACAATGTACGATTAATTGTGAGTGTAGTTGAGTTAGTTTCTTTTGATAAGGTAATGTACTTAAGGGTATTATACAAGATTAATGTTATTTCATTTGAATAATAGTTTACAAAATTTTACGAGATAAGGGTTCATAGGAAAATCCAACATATTCTAAGCCAAGGAGTTGGCCGGTTGTGCGGGTCAAAAGATTGCATAGAATAATTGTTCGTGAGGGATATTTGTACGAATCTCCCCAAAAGAAATTTGAAAGACTGTCATCGGATGACATATTTATTTCAAACATAACTTTTGTAAACAAAAACCAAACTAGTTTAATAATTAAAGAAATTCATAAAATGTTTATCAATACCTATTTTATTGCACCGATAAACAATTGTTGTTTCAAGATATACAAACTTCATTGTGAAGAAATTTCTCTCAGGAATTATTGGTAGTAAAATGGAATTGGATAGATCTATGGGTAGAACTATTTATATGAGATGAAATTAAATTAATTAACCAAAACGAGCACATAACATTAAAATGTCTAATAAGTATTCTCGCACATCGAAGAGAAACTATGGGTTTCTTATTAATGTCGAAAATATATAATCCTAGATTGTTCAATTAAATCATTGAGAGTGTCGACTCTGTATGGTTTGGCGTGCAAATCCGAAAGAATTCCAAATACGCTATCAAAACATACATTTTGGTGGTCGTAACTAAAGGGATATGATCCATCGACCTCGATTGTGTCTTTATGAGTAAGGCTAATGTAGTTGGAATTAAATGAGAAATGTTGATAAGAATAATATCGCATATTTCAATTGTTGCAATTAACGTAATAGATTCAATATTCAACATGTTGAAATCAATTTGGATTTACTTAGAAAAAATTTGCTTGATAAGTCGTATTGCTTTGGTACATACATATCGAAACATGAAATTCTAAATAACGATTTAGAGTAAGCTATTTACACATGTTAACCAAAAATGTCTTAAAGTCAGTTGGAGCGATATTGCGTTTATGAGTCTTTGGATATGATCTAAGACATGATACGAAAGTATCATTTTATAAGCGTCAAGATTGAATAAGTATTTTGATAGAAACATCAAATAGTTTGATTTTTAATCAAAATGCAGAGGAAGCATGTGTTCATAAGAAAGAACTTTAAAAGGTACATTGATATTTCTAAACTATAAGTAAACAACACGTTGTTGATTTTGACGATGTACTTGCATTAAAATCAGCCTTAGTTGTTTTAATACTCAACATTGGATCAATAAATGATGACTTTTATCGTAAGTATAAAAGATGTCAGGAATGTCCAAAATACTATGTAAGGACACCTTATTAAAATATTTAATGCGGAACATGTAAGATTGATTCCTCTACATTTGCCAAAGTAATTATCATACGTGTTGTGTTGTCCACAATATCATGATTTGTTTATGTATTTGACATATGAAGCAAATATCAAATCCAAATTGATATCACTAAGTGGTTATTTGAAATATTCTCGTGTATTTATGAAATACTAGAGAATTGTTTACAGAAACAAAACTCCTCATGAAGGAGTGTTTGAACTTAAAATTCATAAGTCATATTGAGTGTAGTATGGCAATAATAAATTCAAGTTAAGAATCTTTAAGTTGGAAATGTTTCGAACGAAAGACCATGGCTGATTCAATGAAAAGGCTAAGTACATCGCCTTCAATATTGCCGAAATAAAATTAATTTATACAAAAATATAAGTGCACAAATTTATAATCGAGCCGATTCCAAAAATTGAGAATCTCATAACATTGTTATATGATAACACTATAGCGATATGGTTCGTAATAGAATTTAGAGCTCATTAGAGGTCATGAGACATACTCTGAATTGTTACACATGATAAAGCAGTTTATCATCATCGGAGAGAGTTGATTGATAAAGTAGATAATTGAAACATAATAGCATACCCATTCACAAAGGGACCGACCCAACTGATTTTGAGAAACTGATTAGAGCAGTTGGAATAAGATTCCATAATTGACCCCAAGTTCAAGTGGGAGATTGATATTGTTTGGGGTATGCTCTACGGGCAATTATGTAATTTGTTACATATATCTAAATCATTAAACAATCTTGTTACACTAAAGGTGTTTCTTTCTATTATATACTTGATATATTGTTGTTATATTAATTAATTAATTTAATTAAAATTATATTTAAAAGAAAATCCATAAATGGCATATTTTGTGATAGTAGATACAAAGTATTGTAACCGTGAGAAATTTATCACAATAAAACAAATATACCATTTTAAATGTTCCTGGTCGAGATGCATCGAGACTGGGTATCGATGTTTCCATTGAGACTAGAGTATGTAATGCTCTCTGTATATTGGGCAATGTATTACTCTTGACTATTGGGGGCTCCTAAGAGTTTCGTACTGATAGTTATTGGATGATTACGGAATGGCTCACTAGATAGTTTTCTGTTGGTTAATATAACTAAGGTTATGCAGAGAATATCGATGTGACTAATTTACACAATTCTTTCGACTAAAGAATACTGCTGATCTTTAATGTGGAAGCTCCACTTTGATCATAGTTAAATCGTGGCTCAGCGTCTAACGAATGACTATAGTTGGGTCGAATGGAAGCATTGGAAGTGAAACACTATTCAAGAGAGGATACATCTCCTCAGTTATATGAGGTTAGTACCACGATCAACTAAAGACAACTCAAAGTCAAAGTCTTTGGCCAGAGCATTTCGATGAATAATAATTGCTATTATTGAACCAAAGATTTTGTGTTTGGACTACAAAATTGAATGTGGATCATATTGTAATTTTGACCATTACCAAATTTCAAAATCCAAAGTGGTGTAGTTTTGACGAAGAGCACTAGTGTAAATAATTGTCACTATCAGATACTGCTTATATTAAGTAAAATTAGCTTTTACTAAAATATGTGTAAGCGATAAATTCAGCCAAAATATTACACCACCTGCTAAGTGACTTGTGAACGTTAATATTTGAAAAGTTCGATATTAATCGCTGACTGAATTTACACTTTTGTAACAACCCTGTATTTTGTGATTCTTTTAATTGTTTATTTTAATTTAATTTCCTGATTTAAAAATTATTTTATTTATTAAAATGAATAATTTTTGTTATTTTAAATATAAATTTTGGTTTTGTTGTAAATTAGAATTCCAAACATGAATAAATAGAAAATTTTCCAAAAATGAGGATTTTGGTCAATATGGTCAAACTTTGATTTTTAAATTTAAAATTTATATATTTAAAATTTTTAGTTTTATCTTTTATTATGAAAATAATTAAATTTCAAGAATACTGCTTTTAGTTTCGTTGAAATTTGATTTATATTGTAAAAGTCATGCTTTTTACAATATTGTATGTAAATTGTTTATTTAACAAAATTGTTTATTTTAATTTATATAAATAATATTTTTGTCTATCATATTTTGTATATATATGTGTGACATGATATGTTATGTATTTATTTTATTTTTAAAACATTTTAAAAGTGTATTTATAATTTTCCAATGTTAATTGTATATTGTTTTCAATTTTTTAAGTCTAGTTTCAATTATTAAGCTAATTTTTTATTTATTTTCTACTTTTCCTTAAATTATTTATTTATTTTCCTTTTCACTTTATTTTGTTTTCATATTTATTTTTATTTACTGAAATTTATTTGGTTGTATTTGAATAAAAGAAAAAGAAATATAAAGAGACAAGGACCTTTCATTTTCTGGTGACTCTTCACTTACTTGTCTTTTCAATTTCTCTTTGGCTTTTCACTTTCTTCTTTTGGTTGTTCATTTTTACGCTTTTTCCGTGTCTTCATTTAGCTTTTCACGTAAGAAATACTTCTCACCATCATAAAAGAAATCACGACTAGCAAAAATATGTTAATGACATCATATTTCTCACTCTCACTCTTTTTTCACAATATTTTCAATGATTTTGCTCCCTCTTCTTCTAGTTAGCTCAGCCTCTACTCCACCTCATCACCACCGACCACCACCCCACCATCTACAGCAGCAACCTCCCCTCCTCCTCTGATCATAATCAGGTCGTGACCATTTGTTGAAGCTAGCACCACCAATTTTGCACAAAACCCTTCCAAACATGCCTAGAAATGACCATCCTCTTCCTATTTCACTTTGGCCACCCCCCTTAGCCACCACCACCAGCAAGTTCATCTCCTTTAGCCGTAGCTCCAGCCATCATCTGAAATGTCCATACCTAACCAAAGCATGGCCGAGCCCATGGGATGACCAAGCCGAGCCAAAAGTTGAACCAAACCTCACCAATTTGCCTTGACCTTTTGTATACTTCACTTTGCAACTCTCCTACCTCTTCACACTTATGTAGCCATGATTTTTGATGCCGTACCTGACCCAAACCTGAGCTATATCACATCATGGCCAAACTAGGTCCAGCTATGGCTAAGCTTTTGAATGGTTAAGGCATGGTAAAGTCATCTTGTCCATTGTTGCATTTTAAATTCAAATTGTTTCAATGTGTTTTGTGTTAAATATATTCATATGTATGTTGTATTGTTTTGTTTATTTGGTTGTTTACAAGATAATATCTTCGCTCTCTCTTCCCGTTTTAATCAAGTCATGCTGTATCGTGGCATATCATGCCTTTTGGAATCTATTCGTGTAGTTTGATTTGTTAAGTTCAGCTTGAAAAGGTGAGTCCTTCTCACTCTGACATTTCTACTTATGAAATGGTGAATTGATGACAAGTGTTTAGTAAATTGAAAATGTTATGCAAGTTAATGATGATTATATGATATGTAATTTCATGTTATTACCCTGTTAACTTTGTTAATCATCATATGACATATGATATATGACATTATATTGTGACATTTACATGTTAGTATCTTTGTTTATATTATTGATGTATATAATCACACTGCAAGTTCCCTGCAGGATAGAATCACTATGGGTTGAAATGATACATACCCGAACGGACTTTAGAATAAGGTGTAACGATCCCGAATTTTAATTTATTTTAAATTGATAATTTAATTTATTTTTGATTTAAAATTGTGAAATTAAATGATAAATTGATTCGGGTGTTTCCAAATTCAAATAAATTATGTTATTTATTAAGAAAGATATAGTTTCTTTTATAAATTATTTTAATTTATTATTGAGTTATTTTTTAAACAATATTAATATAGAAATATTTGAGTTCAATCTTATGAAATGTATTTTAGAAGTCGTATAAATATAACAAAATTTTGGAAATAAATATTTAAGTTAAAATAAAAGCAAACATACAAACTAAAATAAAACACAAACAAAATGTACAAACAAAATACATTAAAATATAAATTATTGAAAATAAATATACCCAAGTATCTATTTAACAAAAGTAAAGACACTAAATACATACTAATGAAAACAAAGACAACATTACATATATTCACAAATATGAAACCAGGCTAAGTAATAAATGCAACCACCACACCATAAACTATCAGCCTTCAAGTAAAAGAAGTACAAAAGTGGATTTTCTGAACAAAATAAATATAAAGCAATTTATAACAAAGGTAATTAATGCAAGATACTTCTAGCACCCAAAATAGATTTCATCAGCCACCAGTATACAATACATTCAAGTATAAAAAAAATATGATAAGTGTAGACTTGAAAAAGATAAAGGACTTAAGCATTGAATGCTTACATCTCAACAAAAATAAACAAGTAAAAATCAAATAGCATAGGCTGTAAACATATAAGGATGGGAAGAACAGGATCATTAAATGCTTTCAAACTTAGCCCATAAACAAGTCATTCGGAATACAAAAAAAAATCATCAGCCTCTATACCCAAAATCTCTGACCTATACATGTTAATAAAAGGAAAGTGTACCTGCAAATTGTACCCAGAGAACTCCTACCCTCTGCCATCTTTTCTTCTATATATTTGTAACCTCCAGTTCATTTTCATTCATCAAAGATATAGCAAGCTTTTTCTTTTTCTTTTTCAAACTGAAACCATTCTACAACTCTATCAAAAAAAAAAACAAGCCTGCAGTTTTCAATATAGAGAAGGAACTCTGTTCTTCCTTCTGAAACACAGGTGAGTAACTTATTTCTTAAAATTTAAAGTATAAATTTGTTGTTTATTTATATATCTGTGAATAAGTTTGTTTATATACAAATATATATCCTCTGAATATATTTAAACTGGAAGTGGTTTATACATGCTGTTGTTAGAATATGACCCCTGTTCTTAGATTTTAAGTACAAATCTTAAATTCAAAAAATCATTTCTTCAAGATATATTCAATATTTAGACTTAGAATTAAAATGAAAAATGTTTGTTTGATCCATAACTAAGTTCTACAAATCAAGTAAAGCTAAAACAACATGTGAAGGCCTTTAAAAAAAAAATCAAAGAACTGAGCAAAGTTCAATTATAGTAAATTTTCGAATGTCTTAAATTATGAATTTAGGTATACAACTTGAATTCTTATTGAAAAATATGATTTTTAAAGCATAAATTCTAATTTTAGAGTGAGGGACTTAGATCAGTTTCGGTTTGCACGAATCAGGTACTTTGAGTCGTCACGGTCGATCTCGTTGATCAGCGAGGCTAGTTTCCTCCTGGAGGTGGAGGAGTGATCGGAGGGTCGAGGAAAAATGGGGGAAGGTGGTGCAGTTGATCGTGGTGGCGGCGGCAAGTTTAGAAGTCTGGTAACCTATTTTTTGTTGAAAGTTGATGTTTTATCTCGTTCAATATCAACAGTGGACCGAGTGCGATGTGGCTCTGGCAGATAGTGGAAGGGGTGTGGGCGCGTGAGTGGCCGGAGTTTCATGAAGACCGGTGGTCGAAGTGTCGCACACGGGACGACTTACAGGTTTCGAATGGTGTTTCCTGTCATTGTTCCAAGTTTGGGCTCGAGTGCTCAATTTCAAATTCGAGTTGTTGCGTGTGTTTCGATGGTAGGGATCGAAGCTGGGGATGACCTTCGACTTGCTCGAAGCGTTGGTGGCGAACGGAGGCATGCATGTGCACCGTGCATTTTTAAGGTCAGGTGGGTTTTTTTTGGGGGTGTGCAGTTTTTTTTCTCGGGGAAGACTCGGGTTATACGAGAGCTCGACTCGAAGCAGGGGGAGGCAAGACTCGAAGCGAGTCTAGGTACACCCGAGTCAGTGTTTGTTCAGGTATTAGCAAACCTGATTTGTTTCAAGTTTATTTTAGTTCAAATTTTTTTTAAAAAAAAAACAAGTTAAAATCAAAGAATTTAAATCAAAGTTAAATTAATAGATTCAAATTCTTCTTTGAACTCAAACTTGAAATTTAAATCAGTTTTTTTTTTTGAATCTGAATGTTTTAAATCAAGTTTAAATTAAATAATTTTTAATAAAAAGATAATTAGTTCCCAAACAAATGTTTAAATTTGATCTTTGATTTCATTCTTCTATTAAATGATTTTTAATGAAAGTTAAATAATTTGTTAACTTGAATTTGCAAGTTAAATAATTAATGTATTAAAAAGCTAAATTTTTAAATATAAATTAAGTAATCTAGTTTAAAATTTTCTTACATAAGTTTCATATGTAAGCAATAAATGTTATCTACACTTATTTAAAAGATTATAAATTGAATTTAAATTTGGTTAATGTTTAAATAAATAATCATTTTGAATCTTAAATTCAAAATGGAATTTGAATTTGAATTTAAAATGTAATGTTCTAATACACTTTAATATTAATGAAGTCATTAATAAAGGAATAGATTATCTTAGAATTATTAAGGTATAAAAATGATTTAAATTTATAAGATAATTGAGGAATGACTTATGTATTTAATTTATAAATTAATCATCTAGATTAATTTATAATTAGAGATTAATTAAGAAGTAAATTAAGAAATGTTATTAGTTAATGAGGATAATTAACTATGAATTATTAAGTAACCAAATTAATGTGATAAATTTTGATAACAAATTAGATTAATTAATTGAATCAATTGTTAATTACTTAATAAAAGCAATTAAGGGGTTAATTACTAATTGTAATTAAATTTGGATATTTTGATTAAATTAATGATAAAGATAAATTGGTAATTAATTATTTGTTATTATGAGATGATTGCTTAATGGTAAGTAATTAAAGAGTAAATTTCTTGAAATAATTAATTAAGAAGTTAATTAATTATATAATTGGTTCAAAAGTCAATTTAATTAACATGATTGATTAAGAATAATTTAATTAATTAAAGTGTTTGATAAATTAATTTATATCAAATGATTTGGAATTAATAAATCAGAATTGGATAATAAATTCATAAGTAATTAATTAAATTAGAAATGAATTGAATTAATTAGGATTAAACAATTAATTAATCATGTTTCTAAATGATTATCAAAAGCTTGACCTTACTTATGAATGATTGTATTGTATGAGATGCCTTGAATTGATTGTCCTATCTGATCTGTGATATTTTATTCTGTAAATTGTGGTGTGTATAATTTATTCATTTATTGATGATACATCTGTATATTATCTGTGAATCTATGAATGAAGATAAGAGTTATAGTTCATATCGTTTATCAACTATATTTCTGTGTTTTAATCTGCGATGATTGAATGATGTTGCACTATTGTGTTAAACTCCTGGACCACACTTATACACACACAAATATGGATTTCTCGAGGAAATCGATTAAGTCACAGATTTTGAAATAGTCTAAAAGTTGAATATTTAAGTCCAAATGGTTTGGAAATGTTTTGGGATTAAAGTAAAAAGCTTTTGAAATGGAAGTTCAAAGATGAAATTTATTTTGAATAACTTGATTGAGTTTTGAAATTTAAATATTTTGATTTAAATTTGAATTCAATATTTGAAATTGAATTCTATATTCAGTATTTATGATATTAAATAGTATACAAGTTTATATGGGTTTTAAACCATTTTAAGGTGTTGTTTTTAGGAATTTGAATTAACCCAAAGATTTTAACTTGTATAAATGAGATCGAATTTCTCCGAAACGAAAACTACTTGTTTTGCAAATAAAAATAACTTTGATTTAAAGAAAGGATTTTCAAATTGGGTTGAAAAGTTTCAAGTTTGAATTGGAATGGTTTTGGAAGGCTATTAATGAATCTTTGGAAATGATTTTGAAAGTTTTAAGTTGAATCTTGATTTAAAGATTCAACAAGTTAATCGAATTTTGAAAGCTATGAGTTAAATCTTTGATTTAAAGATTTAACAAGTTAATCCAATTGGAATGGAAATTGTTTTGAAGTCTATGAATTGATCTTTGTGAAATAAATCTTTTTTGTAATATAAAGATTTGAAATGGTAATTGGTTTAAACCATTTGAAAAGGAAAGTTTTTGGGTTTTAAGTTGTGACTTAATTGAAATCCCAATATCCATATGTTTTTGAAATACTGCGCTCACTGTTCGGTTTATCCGAGAGAGGACATTTGTGTCATATATCCCATTCCGAATATGTGATACGTCGTTATGGATAACATTTGAAGACCGGTGGTGAAGACTGGATATTTTCGAAAACGGAAGGACAACTCGTCGAATGTCTTTGCATCGACTGGTCCTCGGTATAGAGACTCCATATGTGATGGGAAGTCCGAACGCGATTAGTGAATATCCGGATTGCTAGGACTTCTTTGGAAGTGCCTTCGGTTCTGTTCGATCCCAGAACAGACTTGTATGGATTTTGTGTCTGACATTAGAAATTGAGATATAAAGCTGATTTCTTTCAAATATATTTATGTTGCTGGAGGAGAATTTATTCTCTTAGCTTAACACCCTTCTTTGAGCCGTACGAGCTCAGAGGTTATGTAGTTGATGTTATCAGCGATATATTCCCAATTTGGTAATGTGACATGTTGAGTGTTGCTGTGAAATGATCATTTTTTGATCATTTGTGATATGATCATTTATTTGATCGTTTATCTTTGTGAGCATTACTTTGATCATTTGTTGACCCAAAGCATGGCTTTGTACCAAAGCGTGGCTTTGTGGACGAGACTTCGTTGAACCTCACACCCTGAAATGGTCGAAACAGGAAATATGCAGCAAGGTTATTAGGGGTAGCGCCCCTTAGGGTATGTTCATTTCCTTCTGGAAAAGGGTGGTATCATGGTATGGAGCCCATATACTTACTCATGTTGAAAACACTTTATTTATTACTGTGTGATGTTGGTTATCGAGCGCTCGGTTAAAGGTCCCAAAGGACCGGGGGATGGCATACTCGTGTCAGTAGTTACCCAGTTAGGGGTAACCCGGCCTTGTGTTGGCAGAGATCCAGTTTGGTTCTCGGGACGTCCTTCCGGAGGCGTTTCCATGTGGAAATGGGAAGTTCCTTGGCCTAACCATTTGTTGGAAATCCAAAGAAACAATACGAGCCTTGTACGATATTAGTTGTAGAACCTGCCATCTAATATGGTAGCTATAGTAGGCATAATATAATGGTACCTATGCTGGCTAAGATTTATATTCTACTTTCGAAATGTTTTCTACATTATGCACTAATAATAATAATCAAATGATTTGATTTTACGTAGTAAGCATCTTTGACTAAGATAAGAAGAAATCTCCTCCAAGTCTGCGTTTGCATTGTGTGTGTGGTGGGAGGTCTTATGGTAGTTACATTTTCAAAAAGCATTACGAATTGACTTCGAAAATCTTTTTTTGAATGTTTTAAAAGATAAACTGTTTTTGTTGCTCACAGCAGTCCCATGATTGATCTGGATTTATTGTTTCTTTCCTAAACTCTAGGTGCTCATTATTTTCTACACGAGCAGTCTAGAGTTGGGTTTTTCAGATAGTCAGGTTTAGTAGATTATCTGGAGTTAGTTCAGTCTTTGGATCACACCAGTCTTGCTTAGCTTGGTGCATCGTTATTGTGAATTCGAGCTATTGCTGGATTGGTTCTTGGAGTTGGGAGTTGTGGTTTTGGAGTTCTTCCTTGAAGACTATCTTAGAGCTATTTGTTCCGCTGCTGGTGTTATCGTTTTCTTTTCCGCTGCTATTTTATTGTATCATATCTCTGATGTATATTGATATTCATGGTATCACTCTTTTGTATCAGATATTGTATCTGTGTTGTATATCAATGTATTATTCTTTTTATTCCGCTGTGTTGTTTACTTAATGTTGTTATAAGCTCCGGCGAATCGGATTTGAACGGTCGAATCTATGGCATTCGAATACGATTTGAAGTATGGATATCGATTTACGAACGCGAAAAATCCCTCTCATTACATTTGGTATCAGAGGTGAGGGTTAAACTATAGCTCGGGAGTATAACACATTAAGTAGCTCATTAGAGATAAGGTGAAGTATACCTTAGAATTAGTAATCCCTAAGATATCTGTTCGAATGCCCCAGTAAATTCTCTTGCTATCCACTGATAATGAGTATGAGTGCAAGAAGAGGACGAGATAGGGGACATGGAAATACAACTACAATTGGTCAATACTCTATAACAACAGTGGAAACAACTTTCTTCTCAATCTCTTTTTGATTCGTTTCCAAATTTCTTTTGATTGCTTCGAGACAGCTCCAGAAAGAAGTTTCGATGCGGTGATGGCTCTACGAATCATTGTAGGAAATTTTTACTTCGTATCTTCATCAATTTCTTATCAGTTTTTCATTTTAAACTTTAATGAATTGGAAGTTTGAGATTAAAATTTTAAAATAAATTGGGAATTTTAAATTGAGTTAACTTGATTAATAGAATATGAAGAATGATTTGAATTGTACCGATAAAACGATTTTGTTTAAAACTAAATTTGAAATTCTATTATAATTTCTTGTATCTATTGTTGATATTCTGATTTGATAAGCCAAATGCAGAATTGATATCCAGTTTGATCTGAAAAGATATTTCTCTATCTTTCGTCTATCTTCGTTATCTCTCTCTGGTGAATTTCGAGGACGAAATTCTTTTTAAGGAGGGAAGTCTGTAACGATCCCGAATTTTAATTTATTTTAAATTGATAATTTAATTTATTTTTGACTTAAAATTATGAAATTAAATGATAAATTGATTCGGCCGTTTCCAAATTCAAATAAATTATGTTATTTATTAAGAAAGATATAGTTTCTTTTATAAATTATTTTAATTTAGTATTGAGTTATTTTTGAACAATATTAATATAGAAATATTTGAGTTCAATCTTATGAAATGTATTTTAGAAGTTGTATAAATATAACAAAATTTTGAAATAAATATTTAAGTTAAAATAAAAGCAAACATACAAACTAAAATAAAACACAAACAAAATGTGCAAACAAAATACATCAAAATATAAATTATTGAAAATAAATATACCCAAGTATCTATTTAACAAAAGTAAAGACACTAAATACATACTAATCAAAACAAAGACAACATTATATATATTCACAAATATGAAACCAGGCTAAGTAATAAATGCAGCCACCACACCTTAAACTATCAGCCGTCAAGTAAAAGAAGTACAAAAGTGGATTTGCTGTAAACAAAATAAATATAAAGCAATTTATAACAAAGGTAATTAATGCAATATACTTCTAGCACCCAAAATAGATTTCATCGGCCACCGGTATACAATACATTCAAGTATATAAAAAATATGATAAGTGTAGACTTGAAAAAGATAAAGGACTTAAGCATTGAATGCTTACATCTCAACAAAAATAAACAAGTACAAATCAAACAGCATAGGCTGTAAACATATAAGGATTGGAAGAACACGAGCATTAAATGCTTTCAAATTTAGCCCATAAGCAAGTCATTAGGAATACAAAAAAAAATCATCAGCCTCTATACCCAAAATCTCTAACTTATACATGTTAATAAAAGGATACCTACAAATTGTACCCAGAGAACTCCTACCCTCTGCCATCTTTTCTTCTATATATTTGTAGCCTCCAGTTCATTTTCATTCATCAAAGATATAGCAAGCGTTTTCTTTTTTTTTTTTCAAACTGAAACCATTCTGCAACTCCATCAAAAAAAAAACAAGCTTGCAGTTTTCAATATAGAGAAGGGACTCTGTTCTTCCTTCTGAAACACAGGTGAGTAACTTATTTCTTAAAATTTAAGTTTTGTTGTTTATTTATATATCTGTGAATAATTTTTTTTATATACAAATATAGATCCTCTGAATATACTTAAACTGGAAGTGGTTTATACAGGCTGTTGTTAGAATATGATCCCTGTTCTTAGATTTTAAGTACAAATCTTAAATTCAAAAAATCATTTCTTCAAGATCTATTCAATATTTGGACTTAGGATTAAAATGAAAAATGTTTGTTTGATCCAGAACTAAGTTCTACAAATCAAGTAAAGCTAAAACAACATGTGAAGGTCTTTAAAAAAAAAATCAAAGAACTGAGCAAAGTTCAATTATAGTAAATTTTCGAATGTCTTAAATTATGAATTTAGGTATACAACTTGAATTCTTATTGAAAAATATGATTTTTAAAGCAGAAATTCTAATTTTTAGAGTGAGGGATTTAGATCAGTTTGGGTTTGCATGAATCAGGTACTTTGAGTTGTCATGGTCGATCTCGTTGATCGGCGAGGCTGAGTTTCCTCCTGGAGGTGGAGGAGTGATCGGAGGGTCGAGGAAAAATGAGGGGAGGTGGTGCAGTTGATCGTGGTAGCGGCGGCAAGCTTTAGAAGTCTGGTAATCTAGTTTTTGTCGAAAGTTGATGTTTTATCTCGTTCAACATCAACAGTGGACCGAGTGCGACGTGGCTCTGGCAGATGGTGGAAGGGGTTTGGGCGCGTGAGTGGCCAGAGTTTCACGAAGACCGGTGGTCGAGGCGTCGCACACGAGACGATTGACAGGTTTCGAATGGTGTTTCCTGTCATTGTTCCAAGTTTGGGCTCGAGTGCTCAATTTCAAATTCGAGTTGTTGCGTGTGTTTCGATGGTTGGGATCGGAGCTGGGGATGACCTTTCGACTTGCTCGAAGCATTGGTGGCGAACGGAGTTGGCGAACGGTGTCGTGCACGTGCACCGTGCATTTTTGAGGTCGGGAGGTTTTTTTTGGGGGGTGTGCAGTTTTTTTTCTCGGGGAAGACTCGGGTTATACGAGAGCTCGACTCGAAGTAGGTAGAGGCAAGACTCGAAGCGATTCTGGGTACACTCGAGTTAGTGTTTGTTCAGGTATTAGCAAACCTGATTTGTTTCAGGTTTATTTTAGTTCAAATTTTTTTTAAAAAAAACAAGTTAAAATCAAAGAATTTAAATCAAAGTTAAATTAATAGATTCAAATTCTTTTTTGAACACGAACTTGAAATTTAAATCAGTTTTTTTTTGAATCTGAATGTTTTAAATCAAGTTTAAATTGTATAGTTTTTAATAAAAACATAATTAGTTCCCAAACAAATGTTTAAATTTGATCTTTGATTTAATTCTTCTATTAAATGATTTTTAACGAAAGTTAAATAATTTGTTAACTTGAATTTGCAAGTTAAATAATTAATGTATTTAAAAAGATAAATTTTTAAATATAAATTAAGTAATCTAGTTTAAAATTTTCTTGCATAATTTTCATATGTAAGTAATAAATGTTATTTACATTTATTTAAAAGATTATAAATTGAATTTAAATTTGGTTAATGTTTAAATAAATAATCATTTTGAATCTTAAATTCAAAGTGGAATTTGAATTTAAATTTAAAATGTAATGTTCTAATACACTTTAATATTAATGAAGTCATCAATAAAGGAATAGATTATCTTAGAATTATTAAGGTATAAAAATGATTTAAATTTATAAGATAATTAAGGAATGACTTATGTATTTAATTTATAAATTAATCATTTAGATTAATTTATAATTAGAGATTAATTAAGAAGTAAATTAAGAAATGTTATTAGTTAATGAGGATAATTAACTTAGAATTATTAAGTAACAAAATTAATGTGATAAATTTTGATAACAAATTAGATTAGTTAAATGAATCAATTGTAAATTGTTAATTACTTAATGAAAGCAATTAAGGGGTTAATTACTAATTGTAATTAAATTTGGATATTTTGATTAAATTAATGATAAAGAAAAATTGGTAATTAATGATTTGTTATTATGAGATGATTGCTTAATGGTAAGTAATTAAAGAGTAAATTTCTTGAAATAATTAATTATATAATTGGTTCAAAAGTCAATTTAATTAACATGATTGATTAAGAATAATTTAATTAATTAAAGTGTTTGATAAATTAATTTATATCAAATGATTTGGAATTAATAATTCAGAATTGGATAATAAATTCATAAGTAATTAATTAAATTGGAAATGAATTGAATTAATTAGGATTAAATAATTAATTAATCCTGTTTCTAAATGATTATCAAATGCTTGACCTTACTTATGAATGATTATATTGTATGAGATGCCTTGAATTGATTGTCCTATCTGATCTGTGATATTTTATTCTGTAAATTGTGACGTGTATAATTTATTCATTTATTGATGATATATCTGTATATTATCTGTGAATCTATGAATGAAGATAAGCGTTATAGTTCATATCGTTTATCAACTATATTTCTGTGTTTTAATCGCTGATGATTGAATGATGTTGTACTATTGTGTTAAACCCCTAGACTACACTTATACGCACACAAATAAGGATTTCTCGAGGAAATTGATTAAGTCGCAGATTTTGAAATAGTCTAAAAGTTGAATATTTAAGTCCAAATGGTTTGGAAATGTTTTGGGATTAAAGTAAAAAGCTTTTGAAATGGAAGTTCAAAGATGAAATTTATTTTGAATAACTTGATTGAGTTTTGAAATTTAAATATTTTGATTTAAATTTGAATTCAATATTTGAAATTTAATTCTATATTCAATATTTATGATATTAAATAGTATACAAGTTTATATAGGTTTTAAACCATTTTAAGGTGTTGTTTTAGGAATTTGAATTAACCCAAAGATTTTAACTTGTATAAGTGAGATCGAATTTCTCCGAAACGAAAACTACTTGTTTTCAAATAAAAATAACTTTGATTTAAATAAAGGATTTCCAAATTGGGTTGAAAAGTTTCAAGTTTGAATTGGAATTGTTTTGAAAGGCTATGAATGAATATTTGGAAATGATTTTGAAAGTTTTAAGTTGAATCTTGATTTAAAGATTCAACAAGTTAATCGAATTTTGAAAGCTATGAGTTAAATCTTTGATTTAAAGATTTAAGGAGTTAATCCAATTGGAATGGAAATTGTTTTGAAGTCTATGAATTGATCTTTGTGAAATAAATCTTTTTTGTAATATAAAGATTTGAAATGGTAATTGGTTTAAACCATTTGAAAAGGAAATATTTTGGGTTTTAAGTTGTGACTTAATTGAAATCCGAATATCCATATGTTTTTGAAATACTGCTCTCACTGTTCGGTTTAGCCGGAAGGGGACCTTTGTGTCATATATCCCATTCCGAATATGTGATACGTCGTTATGGATAGCATTTGAAGACCAGTGGTGAAGACTGGATATTTTTGAAAACGGAAGGACAACTCGTCGAATGTCTTTGCATCGACTGATCCTCGGTATAGAGACTCCATATGTGATGGGAAGTCCAAACACGATTAGTGAATATCCGGATTGCAAGGACTTCTTTGGAAGTGCTTTCGGTTCTGTTCGATCCCGGAACAGACTTGTATGGATTTTGTGTCTAACATTACAAATTGAGATATAAAGCTGATTTCTTTCAAATATATTTCTGTTGGTGGCGTAGAATTTATTATCTTAGCTTAACACCCTTCTTTGAGACGTACGAGCTCAGAGGTTATGTAGTTGATGGTTATCAACGATATATTCCCAATTTGGTAACATGACATGTTGAGTGTTGCTGTGAAATGGTCATTATTTGATCATTTGTGATATGATCATTTGTTTGATCATTTATCTTTGTGAGCATTACTTTGATCATTTGTTGACCCAAAGCAAGGCTTTGTACCAAATCGTGGCTTTATGGACGAGACATCGTCGAACCTCACACCCCGAAATAGTCGAAACAGGAAAGATGCAGCAAGGTTATTGGGGGTAGCGCCCCTTAGGGTATGTTCATTTCCTTCTGGAAAAGGGTGGTGTCATGGTATGGAGCCCAGATACTTACTCATGTTGAAAACACTTTATTTATTACTGTGTGATGTTGGTTATCGAGCGCTCGGTTAAAGGTCCCAAAGGACCGGGGGATGGCATACTCGTGTCAGTAGTTACCCAGTTAGGGGTGACCCGGCCTTGTGTTCGCAGAGATCCGGTTTGGTTCTCGGGACGTCCTTCCAGAGGCGTTTCCATGTGGCAATGGAAAGTTCCTCGGCCTGACCATTTGTTGGAAATCCAAAGAAACAATACGAGCCTTGTACGGTATTAGTTGTAGAACCTGCCATCTAATATGGTAGCTATAGTAGGCATAATATAATGGTACCTATGCTGGCTAAGATTTATATTCTACTTTCAAAATGTTTTCTACATTACGCACTAATAATAATAATCAAATGATTTGATTTTACGTAGTAAGCATCTTTGACTAACATAAGAAGAAATCTCCTCCAAGTCTGCGTTTGCATTGTGTGTGTGGTGGGAGGTCTTATGGTAGTTACATTTTCAAAAAGCATTGCGAATTAACTTTGAAAATCTTTTGTTGAATGTTTTAAAAGATAAACTGTTTTTGTTGCTCACACCAGTCCCACGACTGATCTGGAGTTTATTGTTTCTTTCCTAAACTCTAGGTGCTCATTATTTTCTACACGAGCAGTCTAGAGTTGGGTTTTTCAGATAGTCAGGTTTAGTAGATTATCTGGAGTTAGTTCAGTCTTTGGATCACACCAGTCTTGCTTAGCTTGGTGCATCGTTATTGGGAGTTCGAGCTATTGCTGGATTGGCCCTTGGAGTTGGGAGTTGCGGTTTTGGAATTCTTCCTTGAAGATTATCTTAGAGTTATTTGTTCCGCTGCTGGTTTTATCGTTTTCTTTTCCGCTGCCATTTTATTATATCATATCTCTGATGTATATTGATATTCATGGTATCACTCTGTTGTATCAGATATTGTATCTGTGTTGTATATCAATGCATTATTCTTTTTATTCCACTGTGTTGTTTACTTAATGTTGTTATAAGCTCCGGCGAATCGGATTTGAACGGTCGAATCAACGGCATTCGAATACGATTTGAAGTATGGATGTCGATTTTCGAACGCGAAAAATCCCTCTCGTTACATAAGGAAAATCGTTATGGGCTGAAATGATAGGCTCGAGCTATTTTTATTTATTTTCATTTACTTGGGATTGTGGGTTTGAAATGATAGAACCCGGGTTTTCTTTTTAAACTACAGATTGAAATGATATATCTGTGTCACTTGACCTAGGTTAGAAAATTATATACAAACCCCGTGGTATATTTTTAAATGATTTTAATTAAAATATGTATTTTTAAAAGTATGAAATTTTGATTTAAAGATATATATTTTATGGTTTTGAGAAAGCTAAATATTAAGTTTTGAATTTGTGAAATTAAGTATGTAAATTTGAGGTAAATGTGATTTTCTGACTTTAATTTTATGTTTAAATGTTAGTAAATAATGGAAATTTAATTTAAAGTTTTGAAATAATATTTGAAGTAAAATGTTAAGTTTTTGGTTAAATTAATAAGTTAAGAAAACAGTGAAATTTTGACTTAACAAACGAATTGAATTTTTCATTGGATATTTGATTTTAAATTTTATTGTGTTAAATCATATGTTATAAGTATTTAAATAAGAAATTTTGAAGTCTAGAAATATGATTTATGAATTTAAAAAGAATTTTTTTGAAGTTTTATTGTTTTTGAAAAGTTATAATAAAATCTAGAATTTTATCAATAACATTTCTAAAATGCTATAGTTTTATGACAGCACTTTACAATGCTGTTGTTTCGAACTTAACTATGTTTGAAATAACTAAATGTCTATTACGGCATTTTATAAATGCCGTTACTCTTGATATAAACTATTTTGGAAACTATAAGCTACGATAGCACTTTATAGATGCTGTCATTGCTATAATTTGACAATGTTTTGAAATATTATAGATTTTAACACTGTTTGAGTTATATTTAAAGTGTCAAATGATTTAACTTTTGGAAATTGATTATTTGTGAAATTTAAGGAGTTTTGAATATAATCTATTATTTAAAATTGAATTTTTAAGGAATTTAAATTTAATTTGAATTTAAATAAGGTTTACTTGGTTATTTGTTAAATGGAACGGAATGTAAAGAGATAAATGAATTTTCGAATGGAATTTTGAAATGTATTTTGTAATGATATTTGAAACTATAAATGAAAGACATGTTTGATTTTAAAATGATATTAAAGTTGAATATTTGAATTTGAATTCAAATAATGATTTGATAAATGGGTTTTCGAAAGGATTTGATATTTCAATGATTTTGAAATAGTTTTGAATGACATAATCTTTATTTTGATAAAGAATGTGAATTTGGAATGATATTTGATTTTGATAAATGAATATTTGAAATTTATATTTGTTTGAAAGGATATTGAGTTTATTTGTAAATGGAGTTTATTTAAATAATATTGGATTTAGGAAATGGATATTTCAAAACTAAGTAATAATGAGGTTAAATCCGAGATATATGAAATTATAAAATTTAGTTTTGAAATGTGGATATTAAAGATTTGAAATATATTAAAAATTGAATAGTTTATTTTGTGGATTAAATCTATATTTTAAATTGAGAAGATTTGAAATGTTTTGTAAGGAAACTGAATTGAATTGAAACTGATGGTTTGAATTGAATTTAATTGGAAATTTGAAATTTGGGTTTAATTGAATAAATTTGTAAAATGTAAATGTATGATTTCGAAATGTTATGATTTTCAAAGTGTAATGATTTCAAGTATTTTGGTTTTGAAAGAGTTATACTTTGAAAGTATTATGATTTTGAAAATGAATATATGTTTGAAATGGTTTTGGTGTCGAAGTATAAACTATTTTGAAAGGAATATAGTTTGAAATAAATGGTTTGATTTTTGAAGTATAAACTATTTTGAAATGACCACGGCATTATAATAACGATTGGTTGTTAAAGGGAACAGGACTGAAAGTTGTCATACTCTCTACCAACTTCGAAAACCACTTCAACAACCTTGTACGCGGTGGAGATTCCAGAATGAAGTAGGATGGTGGCGACATCCTTGAGGTATATCACGTGGACCCAACTCCCGTGGGTTGGCATAAGGTGGCTAAAACAGGAGCGACCTCGGGCCAAGTAAGTTCATTCCTCCTATCGGACACATTTCTTCGATACTATACTCCTACTTGTGGTTAATTTGATGGCCATCCTCCGATTTTGATTTGGAAGTGTGTTCCAAGGTGGGTGTAGTGGATGCTACGTTACCATCAGCCCGTGTGCATAATTGGTATATCTACCTTGGCATTGCCTTGTGTGTTGTGTCAACTACCATAGCGAGCCTTACTACGAGTTTGCTTTTCTCCCATAGCCCATGGAGTACTTAGGGTAGTCTCCCGATCTGGAGATATGATGATACTGGATGGACTACTGGGACTATTACGTGTTGGGGGCTATATGGGTAACCCTTCAATGCCACTTAAAAGTAAGTTTATTTTACTATAGACATTACTATAATAGCGCAATATTACTCCATAGTAAATAGTTTAACAGATGCTTAAAGGATGGGTGATCCCAAGCATCCTTCAAATTACTGATACATTTTGTTACTGTTCACTTGAGTTGATTTACAGTTCATAAGTATTTATGTCCTGACTCGAGTGTTTAGTGTTTTGCTTTACGCTCGAGTCAGACTGAGTGATTCAGCATTCAAGACTCACCTTCGGAGTTGGAGCTTTTCTTGAAGATCCAGCCATCTATTATGCTTTCAATATCCAGTGATTCCAGTGATGTATTCTGATTTGTATCTGATGTATCTTGTTACTCTTCTATTGCATCTTGTTTAATTCTAATGTGTCATATTTTATATAGTAGCCTCATGAACTACTATCTCTTTTAATTCCGATGCATTATTATTTACTTTGTGTTTGTGATCTGTGACTGTTTGTTAACTATATATTCTGAGATTTGCCAAAATTTATTTACAACGCGGTATTTTTAGAAATTCAGGTCCAACATATGAGGATGCGAATAGTTGAAAATATCGGGTCGTTACATTTGGTATCAGAGCTTTATTAGCTCTAGGCAAAACACAGCATATATATTGAATGTATTTACAGAATCACTTTAATTCGAGTTGAATCCCTTCCTTTTGACTCGATTCCTTTGAGTTTTGGAACGTTCCCTGTGGTTCCAAAATCCATTCTTGTCCCTCACTATTCGTCTTCTTTTGATTCTGGAGTATTCCATAACTCCACTTCGAATGATCTTTATAATGAGTTGGCGGTCTCGCCGATCTCAAATTGATTTGTAAAAGGGGTGAAACTCCTTTACAACAGCATTGATTCACCAAAGACTTTGTATTCTTGGTTTAGATACTAGTATCTCTTATAATCCCAAACTCTATCTCTTGAGATCAAATGCTGATTTACTCCAGAAATCCACATCGATCTTATTCTTTAAATCACGGTTGACCCGGTTATGGTTGCCCGCGATTTATACAATCTTATCCATCTTCCTATTCTGTTATTTAATCATCTCATCTTTGTTTCCAACTTATCTTCAAATCATTCTTGAAGTGTACTTGTAAATCTATATTTAATGTTTTATATATTGTGTTGTTTGAGTTGTTGATGTTGATTTGGGTTTCCGATCGATTCGTCTTATCAACTCTATCGATAGGATTTCCAAAACACATGAATAGAGCAAACTGACACAATATGGTTTTTCAAATTTAGTAATAAAATAAATTTTTGTAACTATATTATAAATCTTTATCTTCATTTCATTTGAATTGGGTGTTAAGGAATAATATTTGATTTTATATATCATTATCTCTTGTTTCATATATAAATAATTGAACTATAAACATGGTTACAAATTTATTTGGAAATTTAAAATGAATATAAAACAAGAATTTGAGAATTTAATTTCCGATGGTTTCAAACCTTGTGTTTAAAGTTTTAAAGGACATACTATTTAAAGTATTTTCTGATGGAAAGTTGTTTCCAAAGAATTTTAAAGTTTAAAACTAGTGCTCTTCTCTTTGTCGTTGGAAAATAACTTCAGTGACGATTGCAGCATCATCGACATTCATTTTCGAGTTTCGAAGTGAAGAGACCGTTCTGTAGTCTTGCGCTATAGTTTTGTTTTGCGGAATTTAATTGATTTGAATTTCTAAAATAAGACTGGATTTATAACATATGCTGATATATGATTTAAATTTGAATTGATATATATATATATAGTATATGTGCATTTATTTATCTCTAAATAGTTTGGAATTTATCGGAAATTTAATTCCTAAATTTTATCTTGAAGGATAATTTCAAGTATAATTTCAAGATTTGGATAAATATTCAAACTTGAAATGATTAAATTGGAAAGTTTTATTTGTATAATACACAATTTCATTCCAATATAACTTACCTAAATTATACAGATGTTGAATATGTAATTGGATAATATACAATATGAAAAGATTTTTTAAATAAAATTTGAGTGGTTATAATAAATGTTATACACTTAAATTTTAGTTACAAAAAGATTAACATAGGTAAATAGAAAAAATATGGTAATGGAATAATTTATAATATAAACGATGTTAAAGGAATTAAGAAAAAATTAAAGCAGTTATAATAAGTGTAAATATATTTAACATAGGAGAGAAAATATATTGCGAGGAATAAATTTAAATGTTAATTAGGAATAAGGGAGAATTAATTTATTGAGGACATTTTGAGCATAATAAATGATATTTTTCAAATCCATGATTTTAGAGATTGTTAATTTAAGATAATTTGATGATAAGATAATGAAATTAGAGATGATTAAAATTTATTTAACTTATGTAAAATTAATTTTCAATGTAATTTGAAATTTTCAGGGTTTCAAATCTATTATCTTATTTTGTTTTCAAACTATCTTTTGGTTGTCCTTATTTCCCTTATCTTGCTACAGAATGGGTAGGCTATTGCTTATACTAGTCTGCTTGGAAACCTTTCTATAATCTTTGGTACTCATTTTGAATCTGAGCACTGCTTGTCATCCACAGACCGTCGGTCAAACGGGAAGGGTGAATCGGATTTTTAAAGATCTTTTTCGTACTTGTGTGACGACCCGGAAATTTTGACAAATTAAATTGGAATAATTAATTGATTTTAAAATATTTAAAAGTTAATTTTTAACTTGAATTCAAGATATCAATATTTACCTGATAATTAAATCATGGAATTATATAGTTTAAATATTGAATTTAATAATTGAAATTTGGGTAAATTGTTGAATCTGATATTTGTAAGCCTGTTTAAATAATTTGAAGGCTTATAAAATTTATAATGATAATACTGAAGATAATGGAATGGAAGGAATTTAAGTTAAAGGTAATTTGTTTAGTTTTGAAATTTATATCGTTTAAATTGAATTTAAAAATAGCCTTCCGAGGCACAGTCTCAGAATTCGACAAAACCAGTTCCATTGGATCCGTAATAGTTAGTTATTATCGGATTTCAATTTTTGTAGCAACCGGAGTTGTCGTTTGGCCCTGACAGCTTGAAACGCTTAGAACTATTTTCATCAGTTTAATTTAAAATTGATCGTTTCCTTTTGTAACTCGCATATACGATCAAATTAGCTTCCGAAATATGCTCCATTTTGTTTGGAACGCGGGTAAAACGTTATAATCTCTTGTCGGCGTGTCTGTTTCGGGTTTCGGAATTTCGCATTATGCTTAACGAGACGATTCGTAAGCCTTATAATATAATAAAAATTTAAAAAAAAAATTAACATGTCAGAGATATTTATAAACTAGCGTAATCAAGAAGCTTCCCCTACCTCTAATTTATCCCCGTCTCTCCCTAATCTTCAACAGAGAAGGCCGATGCTTATATGTTGATCTCTCTTCTTTTCAGATCTAAAAAAAACAAAGAGAATAATGGCCGAAGTCTATCTAAAATCAATCTTTCATCTTCAATTAAATCCACGAATCCAATTTCACAAATGAAATCGCCTTCTTCACCACGACCGTATTTCAAGATCACGACGCAAAGCGATCCCTAGCTCAGATCGAGGATTCACGAGTCGCGAGTGGAAATTGAGCCATGTCGTAGTCATGCGGCGCTTGTAGGGTTTTGGGAATTGGGCATTTCAATGCCGAGGGGTGATTGAGCAGGTGCGAACTTGAGTTTCGGTGAACAACTGGAGGGCGTACGATCTGGTGGTAGTGACGAACGCGACTTGAGGTGGAAAGGCGCGAACTCGAGCGGCGGCGTGCGTGGTGGCAAAGAGGGTGATGGCCGTGATGGTTGATGCTGGGGAGATACCATCGCGAAGTGGTTTCGATTTGTCCCTGTTCATTGGTGAGTAACCTCTGCTCGATTTTCTTAATTTTGCATTAAGGGATTTGGATTCATAAGTAATCTCTGGTATATTGTCAAGTGAAACTGTTAAGGAGAGTAACCATATGTACCTAGAGGTAGCTGTGTCGAGAACGAAGAAGGGTTTACTCGAGTTTAGTTCGAAAATTTTAGTAACATGGCTCGGGTTATCTCTGGTAACTAAAAGTTTTATTTCTGTGACAGAGCAAAAAATTTAACAATGTTTCAAAGCAACGTTTTTCTTAGAGAGGAAATTTAACAAGCTTTCAGATGAAAATATTGATCAAGTTCTTAAGCAAATTTCAAATTTAATAATAAAGCCAAGTGTCATTGAATATAAATAGTTTTGGTTTGGAAATAAATAAGTTAATTGATGAAATAAGTCTCTAAGTATTTTCAAATGTCATGAGGTAAGTGTTTAAGGGAAATGTATTTGAAGGACTCAGGTGATTTTGTGCAGATTAACTCCAAGCATATAATTTGAATAGAATAGAAATATTAAGTAGATAATTAAATGGTTTATCATAAATTAATAAAGGATCGATAAATTAATGAATGATAAATCAATGTAATTAAGTAATGGGAATTAATCTAGAAAAGATATCTAGTTTATACAAGGATAATTAACTAACGTAATTAAGGGTAATTAAGTAAGGTGGGTAATTAAAGGATAGTTAATTTATCCATTAGTTAATTAAAATAATAAATGGTTTAAAATTAGTCAAAGTTGGACGGGAAATGGAGAGATATGCTGATTCCTTGAGACATACAGAGCGTGAGTGCTGTTCAAATGTGGAGGATGGAACTCCCGTAAAGCAGCAGCACACGATGCACGACGATATTGTATTCAGGAATAGAGACGCGGATAAGGTGGAAGCTCCCACCATCGATCCATTGGTCATATCCGCAACCATCGGACCGGCATTTGTAAGGAGGATCCTAATTGATTGCGGAATTTCCGTTAACATCATCTTCAAGAAAGCGTATGACCAAATGAAGCTGGAGACTAAGGATTTAAAGCCATCTAAAGCCCGAATCCATGGCTTTAATGGCGCAGCCACAGACGCAGTAGGATATGTGGAGTTACCAGTTGAACTGGGACAAGGTGAACGCAGGAGAGTGCGAATCCAACCATTCATAGTGCTGGATGTTGATTCACCATACAACGTATTTTTGGGACGACCAGCCCTCGCAGATTTCAGGGCAGCCTTGGCCCCGTGGTGTCTCACATTGAAATTCCCGATGGACAAAGGAGTTGGCGTAGTGCATGGCGACCAAGCAACCGGACGTGCATGTTACGTGGCTGAGCTGAGAGAGGCCCAGCGCAGAGAAAAGGGGAAGACCGCGGACAGCATCGTCCGCATCCCGAATTCTGATGATTGACAATTAGCGCCCGAGCCCTGGCTCGGGCGACATTCTCGGATTGTTGGAGACATAGATCCGAGAGATGACAAAGGGGAACCCAGGGAACCAGACGCAGCACCGGCCAAACTAACAATTGATATTCCAGTTAGCCACAGCGACCCGACACGAGTTCTTAAAATTGGGTCACAGCTCGAGCCCCTAATGGCAGAGAATTTATCTGATTTCCTCCGAGCGAATCTTGATGTCTTCGCTTGGACACACTCTGATATACGTGGGATTTCCTCTGCAATTACGAGCCATATGTTGAATATAGACCCGAAACACGTACCTGTGAAGCAAAAAAGGAGAGGCATGGACCCGGAGAGGTCTACAGCTCTCAAAGAGGAGGTGGATAAACTCAAAGCCAATGGGTTTGTCCACGACGGCCTCTACCCGGAATGGGTGTCCAACCCTGTGTTGGTAAAGAAAGCAAACGGGAAATGGAGAACCTGCGTTGACTATTCTGATTTAAACAAAGCATGCCCGAAGGATAGCTTCCCGCTACCACGAATTGATCAACTGGTCGATTCAACTGCAGGGCATGAGTTATTGTCATTTATGGATGCATACTCTGGATACAACCAAATTCCGATGCACATCCCGGACCAAGAACACACCAGCTTTGTCACAAATGTTGGGTTATACTGCTATGTAGTGATGCCCTTCGGACTGAAGAACGCCGGAGCAACTTACCAGCGTCTGGTAAATCGAATGTTCAAAGTTAAGATTGGGAAAACAATGGAAGTCTATGTGGATGACATGCTTGTAAAGTCACGGCAGTCAAATGACCACATTCGAGACTTAGCGGAAATGTTCGGTGTACTAAGGCACTATTGGATGAAGATCAATCCTTCAAAGTGTTCATTCGGCGTGGCATCAGGGAAGTTCTTAGGATTCATTGTGAATGCACGAGGAATTGAAACTAACCCGGAGAAGATCCAGGCCATCCGAGATATACAGGCACCTAGAACCATAAAACAGGTACAGACCTTGAACGGAAAAGTAGCTGCGCTCAGTCGATTCATATCCAGAGCCACGGATAAGTGCGTTCCTCTCTTCGATGTCATAAAGAAAGGAAAGAGAAACTTCGAATGGACGACTGACTGCGAGGAAGCATTCCGAGCCCTGGTAAGACACTTGGAAAGTCCTCCAGTGTTGTCAAAACCAGTAGACCACGAGACGTTGTACGTATATTTGGCTGTGTCTCATCACACTATCAGTACAGCCCTAGTTCGCGAAGAAGGAAAGGTTCAAAGGCCGGTGTACTATGTTAGTAAACGACTGACGGGGGCAGAAAAGAATTATCCAAAGATCGAGAAGCTTGCCTATTGCCTGGTGATTGCATCACGCAAGCTTCGTCCCTACTTTCAGGCGCACTCAATCCGTGTTTACACCGATCAACCCTTGCGACAGGTACTCCAACGACCGGAAACTTCCGGTAGGATGCTAAAGTGGAACATCGAGCTAAGCCAGTTTGATATCACCTACCTGCCGCGAAGGACCATCCAAGGGCAAGCATTAGCTGACTTCGTTGCTGAGTTCACCATTCCGGATGAACCGAGTGAAAATCACAAAGCAATCCCTCCTGTCCGATGGAAGATGTTCACTGACGGGGCATCTAACGACCGTTGGTCGGGAGCTGGGATAGTTCTGATAACTCCCGAAAACCGATCGATTTGCCATGCTTTGAAGCTCGAGTTTACAGCGACAAATAACGAAGCCGAATACGAAGCACTGATTGCTGGCTTAAGACTTTCCAATGAACTAAGGGTAAAGTCCATCGAAATCTTCTACGACTCACAACTGGTGGTATGTCAGGTACGGGGAGACTACCAAGCAAAAGGACAGAGACTGGCTCCTTACCTTGCTCGGGTCCGAGAGCTACTAGTAAACCTGGAATATTATGACATCTCGCATGTCCCGCGCGAACAGAACAGGGAGGCCGACTAGTTGGCTAAATTTGCGAGTACTGGCGATGCACAGCAGATGGGATTGTTCCCTGTCGAGACTCTGCTTGCTCCAAGTATAGACATGATGGAGATAGATCTCGTCTTGGAGACCAAACTCGAAAGGGGATCATGGCTGACCCCGATCAAACAATACTTGCTATACGGGGACTTACCTGAGAAAAGAAGTGAAAGACGCCAAGTCCTTCGTAAGGCTTCGCGTTATGTAATGGAAGACGGGATAATATATTGGAGGGGATTCTCGACCCTCTTACTCCGGTGCGTTGCCCATGACGAGGTAAAACGGGTGTTGGAAGAAGTCCATGAGGGAGAATGTGGTGATCATACCGGGGGGCAAACTTTGGCGAGGACAATCCTCCGCTATGGATATTATTGGCCGACTGTAAATCGGGATGCTGCAGACTATGCGAGAATATGCGACAAATGCCAGATATATGCAAAGATTCCGAGAGCTCCGCCAACGGAACTCACACAAATGGTTAGTCCCTGGCCATTTGCAATGTGGGGAATTGACCTAATTGGATCTCTGCCCATAGCCAAAGGAGGCGCGAAATATGCAATAGTGGCAGTCGATTATTTCACCAAGTGGGCGGAAGCAGAGCTAATGGCCACAGTCACCACCAAGAAAGTCATTAATTTCGTTGTACGAAATATCATATGTCGTTTTGGCCTCCCACGGACCATCATAACGGACAACGGAACTCAATTCGAAAGCAAGGAATTCAAAGAGTTCTGTCAGAGGTATGGCATTGAGAAAAGGTTCGCAGCAGTTGCTCACCCGAAGGCGAATGGGCAGGTAGAAGCCGTCAATAAAATCATCAAGTCCATATTGAAGAAGCGTTTGGAAAAGGCTAGAGGCAAGTGGGTGGATGAACTCCCAACCGCGCTTTGGGCCTATAGAACTACCCACAAGACCGCGACTGGCCACACACCATTCGCACTGGCGTACGGCACGGAAGCCGTCATACCCGTAGAACTTGAAGTTCCGTCACACCGGGTAACCTATTACGATCCTGCGTCAAACCAGGTCTCCTATTGGAATCATTAGACTTCATTGATGAGAAACGCGAAGAAGCTGATTTGAGAGCAGCCTCATACAGACACCGAGTCGCTAAATATTATAATGGAAAAGTCCAGCCAAGAACCTTTAGTGTGGGAGATCTCGTTTTGAAACGAGTCTTTCCAACCCCTTCGCACATGAATCCCGCATGGGAAGGTCCATACGTCATCGAACGGAGGCTTGGAGAAGGAACTTTCAAGCTAACGACCGTCGATGGTGCGACACTCCCCCGAGCATGGAACAGCGAGCATTTGCGGCGTTATTACACTTAGTCTATTTCCTTTATGCGGTAGTTGCATTTATTTCCAGTATGCTTTCTTCTTGGCATGTAATAAGATAATCTAGCTTGTTTTCATCAATAAAGGCTTGAAGCCATCTTTTCCATGAATGACCAATGTCTCTTCGTATGATATTCCTGTGACACGCAATTAAAAATTATGATATCCTGGCTAGCGTACGAACGCTTATAATAAATGACAAAAAATCTCCAAGTCCCCGGAGTGCGGACTGGAGTACTCTAAGCCCCCGGAGTGCGGACTCGAGTATAAACGATTCTAAATCTCCAAGTCCCCGGAGCGCGGACTGGAGTACTCTAAGTCCCCAGAGTGCGGACTCTAGTATAAACGATTCAAAATCTCCAAGTCCCCGGAGTGCTGACTGGAGTACTACTCTAAGTCCCCGGAGTGCGGACTCGAGTATAAACGACAAAAAATCTCCAAGTCCCCGGAGTGCGGACTCGAGTATAAATGACAAAAAATCTCCAAGTCCCCGGATTACGGACTGGAGTACTCTAAGTCCCCAGAGTGCGGACTCGAGTATAAACGACTCAAAATCTCCAAGTCCCCGGAGTGCGGACTGGAGTACTCTAAGTCCCCGGAGTGCGGACTCGAGTATAAACGACTCAAAATCTCCAAGTCCCCGGAGTGCGGACTGGAGTACTCTAAATCCCCGGAGTGCGGACTCGAGTATAAAAGACAAAAAATCTCCAAGTCCCCGGAGTGCGGACTGGAGTACTCTAAGTCCCCGGAGTACGGACTCGAGTATAAACGACTCAAAATCTCCAAGTCCCCGGAGTGCGGACTGGAGTACTCTAAGTCCCTGGAGTGCGGACTCGAGTATAAACGATTCAAAATCTCCAAGTCCCCGGAGCGCGGACTGGAGTACTCTAAGTCCCCAGAGTGCGGACTCGAGTATAAACGATTTGAAACCTCCAAATCCCCAGAGCGCGGACTGGAGTACTCTAAGTCCCCAGAATGCAGACTCGAGTATAAACGATCCGAAATCTCCAAGTTCCCATAGTGCGGACTCGAATACAAATGGCTCGAAATCTCCAAGTCCCCAGAGCACGGACTGGAGTACTCGAATTCCGGTGTATAGACTTAATTACGAGCAGTTCAGACCTCCGAGTTCCTTGAATAGGAACTACGACGCAAATGACTTGGATATGTCAAGTCCCCAACATACGGGCTATGAAATATTCTAAGTGCTTGAAGCACCAAGTGGAGATTGATCAAATCCAGGGAAGCTCCCAAGCCATGTAAAGACGAACCAAGAAGTCTAAGTTACCCATAACAATTCAGATTTCAATCACAACCATAAAAGAAACTGAATAATAAAAGTCTTTTGAGAAGACAAAAGTGAAGATCAAATTTTATTCACAAAAAGCTTCCCGTTACAAAAACGCTCCGAAGTCCGGAGCCAACAGCCTATTTACACAGTCTACAAAAATTAGTACATGACTTAAACTAGTTCTCGTTGAACGGGGACGACGGTCATTTCTTGTGTTTCTTTGACTTCTTCCCGGATGGTTCCTTCCCAGAGCGCTTACTCTTGGAATCCTTCCCTGACGGAGGGGTGACGACCGAAGACGTAGGGGGAACATCCATGGGCTGGGACTTGCCAGGAAAAATGATCTTCAATGGTTTGTTCAGAGGATCGTCCAGGTCCACTTCACGCGGCTCGACCTTGACTGAGGTAGTATCTCTTTTCTCTTTCTTGAGCCGTTCCTTCATGCTCAAGTCGGATGTGTGCTCAGAGGCGCCTGTGATTTCTACTTCGAAACTCTCCGAGGAAGAGTCAGATTTGCCTTCATCCAGCGCCCCGATTACTTGAGCATCTGGACCAGGATCTCCGCCGACTTGAGTAGCCTCACTCGCCTTTATCTCCACCTCCTTGGCGGCATCGCTCCTCGGAGTGGGCTCGGGGCCAGAATAGCCTGCACACAAGACACGAAGATAAACAAGTGTTAGAACACAACAACTTCTGAGGGAACGAGAAAGATCTTTGTGAAGCCCAGAGGTTACTCACCAGATGCCGGTGGGTTCTCAGTCGCCAGGGGTGTCCCGCCCTCCGGGATGGGAGATAAAACATAAATTCCAAGCCCGGGGGCTTTTAGGTCATAACCAACGTGCTGCTCTAAGGGGTCAAGTGTTGACCGACTGGCCGATTGGGTAGGCACGTGAACCGGGGGCACAACGCTGGAAGGGTCCGTAGCCACCTCTTTCCCTTTCCTGGAGGGAGAACCTTTGCTGTAGAGGGCTTTAGCCGCCGATAAATCTGAAGGCTCCTTCCCCCTCAGGAATTCTTTTATCAATGCTTCTTCGTCGACCTCATCGGCGCCGCTCTCAACCTTCCTGATCTGAATCATGGTCTCCTATGCCTCGGCCAATGACTCAAGGTAGCCGTCGCCCAGAAAAGTTAGATCTCGATGCATGAGAACTTGGGCATTGAACTCAGCGATGAGCGGGTCGAATTCGGTCTTTATCTCCTCCCTGCCTTCTTCCCTGGCCGCCTCGAGGTGAGAGTAGATGTCGACAGTTGCTGCCCTTTTACCTTCCTCACGGGCCTCATTCCTCAGTGCCTCGACTTTGGAGAGATCGTCATCAAGTTTACCCTTAAGAGCCGGGTGGCGACGATCTCATCACAATAGTGCTGAGCGTCAACCTGGGCGGCCACTTTCTCTTTCTTCTCCTTATTGAGTTGCTCCTCGAGCTCCTTAACTCGGCTATTAAGCACATCTCGCTCCTTTTGGACGGAATCCTTCTCCAAGGCCAGAGCTCCGCTCCGTTGAACCGCTTCGTCAAGCTCTTTCTTATGAGTCAATTCAAGCCGAGAGACTGCCTCGGCGGTATCTTTAGCATTCAGACGAGCAGCATCAAGCTCGGACTTGTAAGTAGCCAGCTCTTCGTCCAGGGCCTTAATGATATCCTTGTCATGGATGGCCTCGAGTTTTAGACGATCGATTTCGTGCTGGCGCTCCATAGAGACTTCAGAAAGTTTCTCAGCCAAATGGACAAACGCGTCATGTTGCACGTAGACGTCATTGGTACAGGCGATAGCATTTTGTTTGACATCTCCGGGAATAGGATTAATCGCCGGGAGGAACTTTAACCCATCAAAACAAATCTTCGAAAACTTAGCCTTAAGTTCGTTCAATCTCTCCGACACTGTCGGGTCTGTTACGGGAGCGGGAGGAGACGGCTTTGAAAGTTCGCCCTTCCTATGAGAATCTCGGGAGTGCCGGGTAGAAGAAGAGTCAGAGTGTTGGTCCCGGGGAGCATCAGAATGCGACCTCTTATGGCCACGTTTGTCTTTGCTTCGCTCCTGATAAGAAGAGGTCTCCTGGCGGTGTTCGGGCTGATAATAAGTTTTCTTCCGGGATGACGAGTCCCGGGCATGATAATCTCGGTCACTGTCGCTGTCTCTGTCTCGGCGCTTCTCGAGGCCTGAGTCCCGACCAGACTGGCATAAAGTCGACGAACCGCGAAGGCGGCCGTATCCGTGAGAGCGCCCCATGTCACCTGCAATCAAACAATAGCGAATTAGCGAGAGAGAAGAATGGTGAAAGAAAAGTAGATGCAAAGTGAAATGCATGTGTTTGTGTGTGTCCTAGTGCTACCCCCCGACGGACCAGTGGCTTTGCTAACGGGAGTCTTTTCCCCTTGGATCGGGGCCGGGAAGCCCGCATCACCCCTGACGGGTGAGCGAAACTTAAACAGCTCCGGGTCATCGAAATCATAGATGAGCAAGTCGTCGGGAATGGAGAGGTTCGATAAGCCTTTCAGAGAACTTCCAACGCGCTGTGAAGAAGCCTCTTTCTCTGGCTGAACAAGCGTAGCTTTGGAAGTCCCACCAACCTTCTCCTTCCTAAACTTGCACGCCAGCTCCTTTCTCCCCTTCGAAGGGGAAGATGACGTTTCGATATCATGAACTTCGGCCGCGGGACCTAAATCCTCACCTCGCTTTTTAGGTGGCTCGCCTAGAATTTCCCCTTCTTCCGGTGCTTCAAGAGAAGGGCGAACGGATGATTCAGGCAATTTTTTCCCTCTGACGGGCACGGACTTCGGAAGCGATACACCCTCTGGAAGGCTAACCCGGCGGCCACGGGCTAGCAAGCTGAACTTTGATTATGACTCATTGGAAATGAGGGCTCGGATATCTCGCTCTTCAGCAGGAAGAGCTCTAATGGCGTCGACAACATCGGAGTACCCCCGGCCCTCGGGACGTGGGACGAGATCTGAAAAAATAGAACAATGAGTTAGGAGAAGTTCAACCTCAATCGGGAACGGACATCAATTTAGAGAGGGACTTACTTCCTGCAACCCACCGCCTCGCAAAGCCATGGGGGCAGTGCACGTAAAACCACTCCTGTTTGTACAGGACGAATTTGCTACTCCACGCGCTAGTGAAAAGCTGGCACTTCCGATGTGGCTCAAGAAACATGTAAGAGGGGCTTTCTCCCCGTTTCTTGTCATATAGATGTACCTTATATCGCCGGGAGTTGGAGGCCTGGAGAAGACGGCCATGAAAAGCATGTACGTGCCATAAATGAAAGCGTGACCATTTGGATGAAGTTGAGACGCGGCGACGTCCAGATACTGCAGCACGTCCCGAAGGAGTAGATTGAAAGGTGGCACTCTACCAACCCAGCACATGAACTTGCTACACGCCGTATATCCCACTAGGGGCACATGTGGGCGGTCATGCCCCGACGGAACGAGCACGTCAGCAAACGGAATGACATGAATAGAACATATCCGCTTAAGAGCGGCCTCAGTGACTCTCGAAGCCTGTGAGTCAACTGGGTCATCCAGTAAAATCGACTATTCCAAAGTATCGGGAGCCCAGTCATGAGCGGGAGAAACTGACGGGTCAGTTGTGTCGGGGGCCGTTCGCTTAGAAGACGGCCCAGGTTTGTCGGAAAGTGTAGCAGAACTGGACCTTTTGGACATCTTGAATAAATAGCAGACCCAACCAAGCACCTGTGTGAACTATACTCGAAAAATGATCGACGTTAGAATTAACAACGCAGATAACCCCCCTGTGTGGTGTGTGAACTAGTGCAATCAATCGTGCATAAGCATTTAATATAACGTCAAGCCTAAAAACATCGCTTCCGAAAACCGTCATCGCTGACCGTCTCCGAAAGCCTTCTGAATAACGACTGCAGTTAGACACTAGAGGTAATTATCCGATTATGCCAAGTAAAGACCAGTTATGAAATTGGGCAAGGAGAGTATGTTCGGCATTTGTATATGTCCGGCATTTATGTGTGCTCGGCACCTAATTATGCTCGGCATGCTAACTATGTTCGGCATGAAGATAGGTCCGGTATTTATGTATGATCGACATGTTAAGTATATCCGGCATTTGCATATGTTCGGCACTTAGTTGCGCTCGGCATGATAGTATGTTCGGTATCTAAGTCTGTTCGACATGTGAATATGGTCGGCATCTAAGTTCGTTCGGCATGAAAGTATGTTTGGCAGTTAAGTTTGTTCGGCATTTAGGCCTGTTCGGCACCTAGTTATGTTCGGCCTGATAGTTTGTTCGGCATTTAATTGTGTTCGACATTTAGGTTTGTTCGGCACTTAGCTGTGCTCGGCAGGATAGTTTGTTCGGCACTCAAGTACGTTCGGTATGTTGGTTTGCTCGGCATGGAGGTAGGCTCGGCATTTATGTACGCTCGGCATAACAGTTTGTTCGGCTAAAGTAGTGGCTCGGCAGGGCTACAATTCGGCATACGGCCATCGTTCGGCCCAGCTTCAGTTCGTACTGAGTTAGTGTCGTTCGGCCAAAACTACGCCGTGCCAAACTAAGATTATGCCGAGTCCAAACACTCGGCATATCCTCCATACCTTCTCCTCCTCCGTCGAACACTCACTAATGATCCTACAAGGCATTCGAATTTGGTTCTCTCTCTCTCTCTCTACAACTAGACGCTCGACCTTGGAAACATTCCAAATCAAACTTAAGTCCCCACCAACAGCGAATCGATGGGAAATTTCCAGAAGAGGAACTCGGGTAAGAAGATACCTAGTACGTGGATCGAACGTAGGAAAGTTATGAGAAACCCTTGAATTCTGATTGCACGAATGGTTTGTGAGCTCGGAATTGTAAAAGCAAGAAGTGAGAAAAGAGAAGGAAGAAGAAGAAGGTAGCTTTTATAAGGAAGAAGAAGAAGGCGGCTTTTATAGAGAAGAAGAGGAAGATGAAGGGACTCTGACCGGCTCTACCGGTCAAAACGGTTTCACTCGGCTTCCAGTCATTCGGCACTCGCATCGTTTGGCAAGATCGTTCGGCATCCTTGGCATTCGACGGCAATGCACTAATCCAGTAGTTCAAAGCACACCCTGTTCGAACACACGGTGTACTTTGGAGGGCAAAATGTTACCTGGAGAATCGACCAGGCAACTAGAACGTTCGGCATGCAGGGTTGAACTCGGCACAAATGAGCACTCGACACGTTTGAACGTTCGGCAGTCAGGGGTTGTACTGGGCACAAATGAGCACTCGGCACGATTTAACGTTCGGCAGTCAAGAGTTGTACTCGGCATTGAAGAACGTACGTCCATCCAGGTTTGCACTCGGCACGAGACATTCAGCATTTCACTCGGCACTCCCTCCTCTCGGCCTGCTCTTCACTCGGCATACCCTTTGTTCGGCACATCCTATGCTCGGCATATCCTTTGCTCGGCATGTCCTTTGTTCGGCATTCCCTCTACTCGGCGTATCCTTTCACTCGGTATCCACGCCTCACGCGGCAAACCCTTCACACGGCAAGCCTTTCACTCGGCATGTTCCTCACTCGGCATCCACACCCCACTCGGCATCCCAGCATCGTTTGGCCCGCTTCCTCCATTCAACATAGAGATCCATCGACTTGGAAAGGAGGGCTCGGCATGCCGACCGTTCGGCATGTTCCACTCAGCATGCAGGGCGCGTCCTATCTAGACCAAGCTGTCTAGCCATCTGGCCCACCAGGGAAGTCCAACCCACATTCGTCTATAAATAGAGGGGCAGGGGCACAGAAAAGGAGGAGGAGATTTCAGAGAACACAGGGGAGACTCTGTCGCATCCAAACCTCATCCAAGACTTCTACTTTTATTTCACAATGGTATTCGAATACTTAAAAGCGGATTGTATCTGTAATCAAGTTTAAAGTGAAGAAATAAAGGATCAACTTCAAAGTGGACGTAGGCTACAACGCCGAACCACTATAAATTCTGTGTTCTCGTCTCCTGCATTTTAATTTATATTATCTTCTCTATTTTAATTTATCTTCTTCATTAATCTTTCTACACAAACTCTCTAAGGGTGTTAGTGACCAATTTTGGCGCTAACAATAATTAATTAAGTTTGAGTTACTGTATTTAAGTGTACGTAATTCAGAATAACCATTGGATGGTTTGACGGGTAATTGCTTAATGTAATTAATAAAATATAATTACTTTGTGGAATAAATAAGAGATTAATTAAAGTGATTTACTAAGGAGTAATTAATTTATTTAAATGAAGTAAATAAAGATAGTAAATTGTCGGTGGAGATAAAACGAGAATGATTAATATTTAATTAATGATTAATTATTTAATGTAATTAATTTGGATTAGTATAAATTAAAATATAATTGGAAATCACAATTTTTTTATAATTAACGACGTAATTGTAGATCGATTAATCCAGTGTGATTAATTTAGGGTTGATTAATTAATTGATTTGTAATTAATTAATATTGAGTGAAGGAATCTAAGTGGATGAGTTTAGTAATTCAATCAGAATTAATTAATTAAATTGGAAGTGATTAAGTTTGCTTATGGATGTTTTGAATGGTATTGAATGCTTTTGAATGAGTTGATACCTATGTTATGAAATGTTATGTATTTCATTTGGATAACTTGGGTTAGGATGACATGAGACTCGAAGAGACCGGGGTCGGGTATTGGGAGATACCCGTAACCACATCGAATTTTTATAGATTGATATGTAAAATCTATAGGTTTAATGAAGTGATGTTAAGGAATTGGACCTTTTAAATCTAAACCATGGTATTTAGGAAATGGATGTGTGGAATAAGTGATGTCTAAAATAAATTGTGGCTTTGTAAATTGATATGAGTACCCGGGTTTTATAGAAGTTGATTGTTTTGGTATTCCATGTTAGTTGGGTTTACTCACGCTGGTTTCCAACCTGACCCGGGTGTTACTTTGATGTAATGCTCGGGTCAGACCGAGTATTACAGATTTTCAGGTAGGTATGTTCTGGAGCCCAGGAGGCGAGCTGGATGGCAAGAGCGTATAGATATTTCCGCTGTATTTATATATTCTGAGACATGCTTGTTTGTATATGTTCAGTGACTGTATATATATGTGAAACTCTGATGTAAATTAAAATGTAATCGACAGACATAGTATTTTTTTGTAAACTGTTATTATTTATTATTATATTTTATCCGCTGCGAATGTGAGATGTTTTGTGTTTCTGTTCTTCTTCTTCTATCTTTTTTCTTCTTTTCATAACTATCTGGGATTTTCGGGTTCGAAAATCTCGAGTCGTTACATTTGGTATCAGAGCTGAAAGGTTAAGCGAGAACCTTGGCTCTGGTGGGAATTACTCATTGAATAGAGTCCGTAGTACTCTAGAATGAGTTGTGTGTGTGTGTGTGTGTATATGAGAGCGCACTTGTTATTTGCTTATAAATATTTTTAATGATTTTATATAAAAATATATATTTTGATATATATAGCAATATTTTCTTCTAAGGAATATCTAGATGATTGGTTGTTAGATTATTGAAATTAAGTTAAGAAATAAAATAAAATACGACCAAATTGAAACTTATAACCAAGTTGAAGAGTAAACTTATATAACGAAATAGAATTTGAAATACAGATTGTAAATGTAATTTATAAATTGAAATAAACTTCATAAATAAATGATATTATAATTTTAAATAGAATTCCAGAGAATATTAGAAATAGAGTAAGATGAAAATTTCTGAGTAATGTTTAAATATGAATTTGATGGATTGGGAGTTTGGAATTTTGGGAAAATTAAAATTCCTTTGGGTTTGAAAGTGGTTTCCAAGGGTTTTGAAGAAAGAATAGTATTATTTCAAAAATATTTTTGTGTTTGAAATTTGGGAGATTTGAAATCAAAAATATTTGGAAGTGTTTTTAGAGAGATAAAAGCATTGAACTCTTTTGGTCACTGGAAAATAAAGTCAGTGATGACTGCAGCATCATCGATGTTCATTTTCGAGTTTCTAGAAGAGAAATTGCTACCAAATTGTTTTAAATTGGGATTGTTTGTGAATTGGGTTTGGTTTTGAAATTCAAAGGGATAATTGAATTCGCCAAAGAATTTTGGATATAGTTAAATTCTAAGGTGATATTGAACTTTGGAAATTTGTTCAAACTCTGGAATCTTGATTAAATGTTTATGGAATAATAAAAATATATTGGCTAAATAAAATGTATAATTCTAAGTTAAAAGTAAATGTGAATGTAATTGATTATAAATAGAAGGTGTAAAAATTGAAATTATACTTAAGGTTGTAAGTTTAAAGATCAAATGGAATTTGATCTGAAATTGGAAGGAAATTGAGAATCAATTCAATTTGAATTGGGAATGAATCAAGTCCAATGGAAATTGGAGTTAATTAAATTGGTATTAGGTTAATTTAAATGGAGTGGAAATTTAAATTGGATTGTTGGGGAAGTGAACAGTTTTGACTCTAGACCATTTTCAATGTAAATTGTTTTAATATAAATAGTTTTAAATCTATTTTCTTATCTATTTACTATACAACTTTCTTTTTAAAAACCTAAATTATTTTTTACTGGTTTTGCCACTACTTTTGGAACTCTTTACCTATTTTACAACTGTTTTATACACTACTTACTAATTTTCAACTAAGTTACGAATTAATTTCTATTTTACAACTATTTCGCAATTATTTAAGATTTCTATAACTATTTAACTATTTTCCAACTCTTTTACAATTAGTCAATTATTCTACAACTATTTTGCAAACTATTGATTATTTTTCAACTACTTATCTATTTTTAAAATTTTCAAGCTATTCTCTAAACTGGTCGGAATTTGAACTGTTTATGTTTAAATACCCAACTGGGATAACAATTTAGGTGATAATTCAAATGGGGATTAAGGCAAATGTGAATAAGTGAATGGAAATTTAAGTGAATGTGAATAGAAAGGAATTGATATTGGAAAGAGTGATCAAATGTGAATATTTGATTTTGGGTAAACAAAGTTATATCTTTGTTATACATTCTTCCCTTGTTGAATCTATTGTGGGAAGAAAAAGGATTTTGGAAGTGTTTGAAGTATAAAAGGAATTTTATACGAGTTTAAAGTGATCCAAGGTTTTAAAAATTATATATATCTGTATATATATACAAAGGATCTCATGAGGATTTTGGAAAAGGTTTTGGGAACCTTTGGATTTGGAAAGGCTTTTGATTTTTGGGTAAAATCAATATTGAATTTGGAAAGCCTAGTTTGAAGAACTATCGATTTTGGGATAATCGATTTTGTGTAAAGAAGCTTTGATAAAATTCATACTAGGTGTATGATTTGAAAGATACTATATGTGTATACTATAAAGTATTTTGATGATAGCTCTGGGGAAAAAGGCGCTCCCTTGGAATGGACTTCTCAGGAGTGCCACCGGGTGGTGCTGCCTTGAGCCCCAAAGGGGGTTCTAAAGTTGATCCTGTGAGGAGTCCGGACAAAACTAGTTCCTTAGGATTATGTGTTGAGTTTACCATAGCGTAAGTCGTGTGTGTCGCGGAGAGCCAACAGTTACATGGACTTTTGTTGTGACTGCAACGTAACCCAGGATGTAACTGCGACCTATGGTAACATTGCGAAAGTCGTGCGTGCCGCTGAGAGCCAACAGTCTGGGTTTGAGTTTATCTCGGTAGACTGCGACCTATGTAGGAGTGGAGAGGTTTCATTTCGACAGCGAAAATCAGAGTGTCGTGGAGAGCCTGCAGTTACATGGACTTTTGCTGCGACGGCAACGTAACCCTCGATGTAACTGTGATCTGTTGTGTGGGTTCCATGGCGTAATCGAGAGTGCCGCGGAGAGCCTGCAGTTACATGGACTTTTGTTGCGACTGCAACGTAACCCTGGTATGTAACTGTGACCATGGATGGGGGTGATGATTTCCAGAGCATCCTCAGCAAAGATATTTCCTTTATTTTCAAAAACTGTATTCTATATTTTCAATAAATTATTTTCCAAGTATTTTCACTGGATGTTGAAAACGAGTTTGCCAAGTACTTATTGATTTTCGGTCCTACGCCTGATCAACGTATGACTGAATTTCTGTGAGAACAAGGATGGACTGGTTGATACATCGTGTTATTAAAAAGGTATTTTTATAGAGAGTTATTTTAATAGTACTATGTGACTTTAAAGGTTTTTCTAAAATTTTGAAATTAAGGTGTTGGGATTTTGGAAAATCAAAGGAAATCCAAACTGAAATTATAAAATTAAAACTCGGGAAAATTTAATTAAGTGATTCTTTACAATTAAAGGAAATCGAATATAAATTAAAAGTGAATGCAAGCCAATCAGCTAAATAAATTATTTATAATGTATGTAAATAAAATTTAAGTTGGGTAAACAAATGGATTGTAAATTAATAATATTTGGTAATGAATTCGAATTGTAAATAGAATTCGACTTGGGTTTGATAATGAATTAAATAAGAGGAGATGTAAATAAAAATAAAATAGAGTTGCATCGAAATAGCGATGGTTTGAATTACAAATAAAATTCAAGTGTGATTTGAATAATATTTAATGAAGTGTGCAAGCAAATTTAGATATTATGGAAGTGTTGTCGATGAAATGAAAGTGAAATATAATAGAAATGGTTTGGGTTGCAAACAAAACCCAAGTGAATAGAAATAATTTGAGAATTGTCTTGTATTAATAAAATAAATTCGAAATTGAATAAAATACGTAAATTTAAAATTTAAAATTTAAAATAGGTTACTGGGATTATAAAATAAATGGATGAAGTCCGATTAAAAAAAAAAACTAAATCAAAGTTGTGATTGGAATTGGATTATCACACCGAACTTGAGTTAGGTAGCATATCAATTTGAAGTATAAATGCGTTAAGTATGTGTTGGATATTACTTTGACGAATTGAGAAGGTGAATTAAATTTAAAATTAAAGTGGATGGGCTAACTAAATTTAATGGGATTTGATTTGATGAGAATCAAATTTAATGGAAGCGAACTTAAGTTGAGGTGGAAATAGATTGAAGTAATTAACCTAAGTTTAAAATTTATGAAAGCTTGGCTTCGAATAAGGATAAAAGCCCATTGAATAAAAGCTCGGTTTAAATTAATTTGGGAATGGTTAGTATTACACGAGCATGGAATGTGTCGAGCTAAATAAAATGATTGTGAATAAATTAAAATGGAATTGAATTAAATAAAACTGAGTTGGAATCAATTTTAATTGGTTATAAAACTTAAATGATTAATTATTCACATGAATATTATCAAATTGCGTAGAAATAATTATCGTTTAACGTAAGCGAGATTTAATCAAATTAAATGCTATGAATTAGTGGAAGCGATATAATTGATTTTGAATCAATTAAAGTGAATATGAGATTGTTTCGCTTAAAATGAGTTGAATGCAAGTAATTGTGTGTAAACAATTAAAATTGAATGAAAAGGCATATAAATTTGGTTGGAAACAATTGGATGTGCTTTAAAACATATAAATTGCTTATTGGAAGTGTTTGGTGCTTGTTATTTATGTAATGCTTGTGTTTAGCTATTAAAAGTAAGTGAAATGTTAATAGATTTTCTATGTATGACACGTACGTATTTAAATTGAGTAAGTACAGGTACAGGGAAGCCGTTTGGCTAGATTTGGGATATGCTAATTGCTAAAATTTATAAGCTGCTTGCTTAAATTGCTAAATAAGGTACGCCTATGCAATAAAAATAGGAAATATGAACTGTTTTTGCTTTTTCCGACCGTGTGGGTCGATGTATACATATTTATATCTATTGTCAAATTGCAAAAGCTCCTCCGTACAAAGGAGACTCTGCCAAAAAAATTCGAAAATTTTGGGAGTTAGAAAATTTTTGTAAAATTTTGGTTAACGACAAAACAATTTCAAATGGGAAACTTAAAATAAACTAGTAAATGAAACTAATATGAATCAGTTTAAATGAAAGATATAGCTCTATATTAGAAATCGAAAGTAAATCGAATTCATATGAAACGGTGGAAACTAAGTTGAATAGAAGTAATGTGAAGGCTTCTGTAAGAAAATGTATACAATGATTTGAAAGATTACGATTGGATATTGTTGTTAAATAGAATATGCAGGTGTTATAAAGGAAAAAGGAAATTGGATTTGGTTCTAAAAGTTAAATTTGAATTGCCCGACTGAAAGGTACGTATTGTGATTCTGTATGATATTGGATTGGGTTTTTGATGTAGCCACTTGGCTTTTGTTTTCTTTTTGGAATTTGGAAGCCCCTAGAGGCCTTTTGTAGTAGTACCGAGCTAGCCGCGCAAAGGAGACGTTGGCAAAAAATTTTGGAAATTTAGAGAGTTAGATAAATTTTGAGAAAATTTTTGATAATTCAAAATTTGATTTTTAAATTGAAATTTCAAAAAAAAGATTGAGCAAAAGGGTGTTGCGTGAAAACCATAGAAGGTCTGGGAAGTTGGTTAAGGATAGTGGGTCTTTAATAAAAGATAATTGGTAGGATGCTAACTGTGAGTTTTGGGAAAAGGGTAAACGGGTATTGGACCATTCTTCCTAACTAGTAATTTCGGGGACGAAATTCTTTTAAGGGGAGAGGAATGTGACGAGCCGGAAATTTTGAAAAATTAAATTGGAATAATTAATTGATTTTAAAATATTTAAAAGTTATTAACTTGAATTTAAGATATCAATATTTACCTGATAATTAAATCATGGAATTATATAGTTTAAATATTGAATTTAATAGTTGAAATTTGGGTAAATTGTTGAATCTGATATTTGTAAGCCTGTTTAAATAATTTGAAGGCTTATAAAATTTATAATGATAATACTGAAGATAATGGAATGGAAGGAATTTAAGTTAAAGGTAATTTGTTTAGTTTTGAAATTTATATCGTTTAAATTGAATTTAAAAATAGCCTTCCGAGGCACAGTCTCGGAATTCGACAAAACCAGTTCCATTGGATCCGGAATAGTTAGTTATTATCGGATTTCAATTTTCGTAGCAATCGGAGTTGTCGTTTGACCCTGGCAGCTTGAAATGCTTAGAACTATTTTCATCAGTTTAATTTAAAATTGATCGTTTCCTTTTGTAACTCGCATATACGATCAAATTAGCTTCCGAAATATGCTCCATTTTGTTCGGAACGCGGTTAAAACCTTATAATCTCTTGTCGGTGTGTCTGTTTCGGGTTTCGGAATTTCGCATTATGCTTAACGAGACGATTCGTAAGCCTTATCATATAATAAAAAATTAAAAAAAAAAATTTAACATGTCAGAGATATTTATAAACTAGCGTAATCAAGAATCTTCCCCTACCTCTAATTTATCCCCGTCTCTCCCTAATCTTCAACAGAGAAGGCCAATGCTTATATGTTGATCTCTCTTCTTTTCAGATCTAAAAAAAAAACAAAGTGAATAATGGCCGAAGTCTATCTAAAATCAATCTTTCATCTTCAATTAAATTCACGAATCCAATTACACAAATGAAATCGCCTTCTTCACCACGACCGTATTTCGAAATCATGACGCGAAGCGATCCCTAGCTCAGATCGAGGATTCACGAGTCGCGAGTGGAAATTTGCCATGTCGTAGTCATGCGGCGCTTGTAGGGTTTTGGGAATTGGGCATTTCAATGCCGAAGGGTGATTGAGCAGGTGCGAACTTGAGTTTCGGTGAACAACTGGAGGGCGTACGATCTGGTTGTAGTGACGAACGCGACTTGAGGTGGAAAGGCGCGAGCTCGAGCAGCGGCGTGCGTGGTGGCAAAGAGGGGGATGGCCGTGATGGTTGATGCTGGGGAGATACCATCGCGAAGTGGTTTCGATTTGTCCCTGTTCATTGGTGAGTAACCTCTGCTCGATTTTCTTGATTTTGCATTAAGGGATTTGGATTCATAAGTAATCTCTGGTATATTGTCAAGTGAAACTGTTAAGGAGAGTAACCATATGTACCTAGAGGCAGCTGTGTCGAGAACGAAGAAGGGTTTACTCGAGTTTAGTTCGAAAATTTTAGTAACATGGCTCGGATTATCTCTGGTAACTAACAGTTTTATTTATGTGACAGAGCAAAAAATTTAACAATGTTTCAAAGCAACATTTTTCTTAGAGAGGAAATTTACCAAGCTTTCAGATGAAAATATTGATCAAGTTCTTAAGCAAATTTCAAATTTAATAATAAAGCCAAGTGTCATTGAATATAAATAGTTTTCGTTTGGAAATAAATAAGTTAATTGATGAAATAAGTCTCTAAGTATTTTCAAATGTCATGAGGTAAGTGTTTAAGGGAAATGTATTTGAAGGACTCAGGTGATTTTGTGCAGATTAACTCCAAGCATATAATTTGAATAGAATAGAAATATTAAGTAGATAATTAAATGGTTTATCATAAATTAATAAAGGATCGATAAATTAATGAATGATAAATCAATGTAATTAAGTAATGGGAATTAATCTAGAAAAGATATCTAGTTTATACAAGGATAATTAACTAACGTAATTAAGGGTAATTAAGTAAGGTGGGTAATTAAGGGATAGTTAATTTATCCATTAGTTAATTAAAATAATGAATGGTTTAAAATTAGTCAAAGTTGGACGGGATTGCAAGTATCAAAAACAAAGGTGAGTAAATCTCACACTGTTGGATTATTATTTAAATTTGAATGGTTAAATTTAAATAATTGGTTGAGTGATGAATTTGACTAGGTGTGTGCTAGTGATGATGTGACTTTGGTTTTTGGTTGGTTCTCGAGTTAATTGTGGTTTGACTCGAAATATTTGGATTTTAAATTGTTGTAGACTTAGTCATAAATAAGGATATGTTTCATCTTAATGTTGATGAGGGTTTGAATTAATTAATTAAGTTTGAATTACTGTATTTAAGTGTACGTAATTCAGAATAACCATTGGATGGTTTGACGGGTAATTGCTTAATGTAATTAATAAAATATAATTACTTTGTGGAATAAATAAGAGATTAATTAAAGTGATTTACTAAGGAGTAATTAATTTATTTAAATGAAGTAAATAAAGATAGTAGACTGTCGGTGGAGATAAAACGAGAATGATTAATATTTAATTAATGATTAATTATTTAATGTAATTAATTTGGATTAGTATAAATTAAAATATAATTGGAAATCACAATTTTTTTATAATTAACGACGTAATTGTAGATCGATTAATCCAGTGTGATTAATTTAGGGTTGATTAATTAATTGATTTGTAATTAATTAATATTAAGTGAAGGAATCTAAGTGGATGAGTTTAGTAATTCAATCAGAATTAATTAATTAAATTGGAAGTGATTAAGTTTGCTTATGGATGTTTTGAATGGTATTGAATGCTTTTGAATGAGTTGATACCTATGTTATGAAATGTTATGTATTTCATTTGGATAACTTGGGTTAGGATGACACGAGACTCGAAGAGACCGGGGTCGGGTATTGGGAGATACCCGGAACCACATCGAATTTTTATAGATTGATATGTAAAATCTATAGGTTTAATGAAGTGATGTTAAGGAATTGGATCTTTTAAATCTAAACCATGGTATTTAGGAAATGGATGTGTGGAATAAGTGATGTCTAAAATAAATTGTGGCTTTGTAAATTGATATGAGTACCCGGGTTTTATAGAAGTTGATTGTTTTAGTATTCCACGTTAGTTGGGTTTACTCACGCTGGTTTCCAGCCTGACCCGGGTGTTACTTTGATGTAATGCTCGGGTCAGACCGAGTATTACAGATTTTCAGGTAGGTATGTTCTGGAGCCCAGGAGGCGAGCTGGATGGCAAGAGCGTATAGATATTTCTGCTGTATTTATATATTCTGAGACATGCTTGTTTGTATACGTTCAGTGACTGTATATATATGTGAAACTCTGATGTAAATTAAAATGTAATCGACAGACATAGTATTTTTTTTGTAAACTGTTATTATTTATTATTATATTTTATCCGCTGCGAATGTGAGATGTTTGGTGTTTCTATTCTTCTTCTATCTTTTTTTTTTCTTTTCATAACTATCAGGGATTTTCAGGTTCGAAAATCTCGGGTCGTTACAACTTGTGTTTTTTATTCTGGAGGATCTTAGGAAGATCATCTCCACCTTGTTAAACTTACCTATAACAACAGTTATAAGGTATAATTTCAATCTTTTTGTCATCTTGTCTTACTCCTATTTCATTCTATCTTCTTCTGCGCTTTCCCGTACCTCATTCCTTTACGGGGACGAAAAGTTTTGAGTGAGGGAGAGTGTAACAACCCTGTATTTTGTGATTCTTTTAATTGTGTATTTTAATTGTTTTAATTAAAACTTTATTTTATTTATTAAAATGAATAATTTTTGTTATTTTAAATATAAATTTTGATTTTGATGTAAATTAGAATTCCAAACATGAATAAATAGAATATTTTCCCAAAATGTGGATTTTGGTAATATGGTCAAACTTTGACTTTTAAATTTTAAATTTAAATATTTTAATTTTTGAATTTTATCTTTTATTATGAAAATAAAAAAAATTCCAAGAATACTGCTTTTTGTTTCGTTGAAATCTGATTTATATTGTAAAAGTTATGCTTTATATAATATTGTATGTAAATTGTTTGTTTAACAAAATTGTTTATTTTAATTTATATAATTAATATTTTTGTTTATCATATTTTGTGTATATATGTGTGACATGATATGTTGTGTATTAATTTTATTTTAAATTTTTTAATAGTGTAGTTATAATTTTCCAATGTTAATTGTATATTGTTTTCAATTTTTAAAGTCTAGTTTCAATTATTAAGCTATTTTCTTATTTATTTTCTACTTTTCCTTAAATTATTTATTTATTTTATTTTCACTTTATTGTTTTTCCATGTTTATTTTTATGTACTGAAATTTATTTGGTTATATTTGAATAAAAGAAAAATAAATATAAAGAGACAAGGACCTTTCATTTTCTGGTGACTCTTCACTTACTTGTCTTTTCAATTTCTCTTTGGCTTTTCACTTTCTTCTTTTGGCCATTCATTCTTATGCTTTTTCCCTGTCTTTCATTCAGTTTTTCACATGAGAAATACTTCTCACCGTCATAAAAAAATTCATGTCTAGAAAAAATATGTTAATGGCATCATATTTCTCACTCTCCTTCTTCTTTTCACTATATTTTTCAATGATTTTGCTCCCTCTTCTTCTAGTTAGCTCGGCCTCTACTCCACCTCATCACCACCGACCACCACCCCACCATCTACAGCAGCAACCTCTCCTCCTCCTTTGATCATAATAAGGCCGTGACCATTTGTTGAAGCTAGCACCACCAATTTTGCACAAAAACCTTCCAAACATGCCTAGTAATCACCATCCTCTTCCTATTTCACTTTGGCCACCCCCTTAGCCACCACCACCAGCTAGTTCAGCTCCTTTAGCCGCAGCTGCAGCCATCACCTGACATGTCCATACCTAACCTAAGCATGGTCGACCCCATGGGATGACAAAGCCGAGCCAAAAGTTGAACCAAACCTCGCATATTTGCCTTGACCTTTTGTATACTTCACTTTGCAAATCTCCTACCTCTTCACACTTATGTAGCCGTGAGTTTGATGTCATACCTGACCCAAAGCTAAGCTATATCACATCATGGCCGAGCCTAGGTCAAGTTATGGCTAAGTTTTTGAATGGTTTAGGCATGGTAAACTCATCTTGTCCATTTTTGCATTTTAAATTCAAATTGTTTCAATGTGTTTTATGTTAAATATATTCATATGTATGTTGTATTGTTTTGTTTATTTGGTTGTTTACAAGATAATATCTTGGCTCTCTCTTCCCATTTGAATCAAGTCGTGCTGTGTCGTGGCATATCGTGCTTTCTGGAATCTATTCATGTAGTTTGATTTGTTAACTTCAGCTTGAAAAGGTGAGTCCTTCTCACTCTGACATTTCTACTTATGAAATAGTGAATTGATGACAAGTGTTTAGTAAACTGAAAATGTTATGCAAGTTAATGATGATTATATTATATGTTATTTCATGTTATTACCCTGTTAACTTTGTTAATCATCACCTGACATATGATATATATGACATTATATTGTGACATTTACATGTTAGTATCTGTGTTTATATTGTTTATGTATATAATCACACTATAAGTTCCCTGTAGGATAGAATCACTATGGGTTGAAATGTTACATACCCGAACAGACTTTAGAATAAGGAAAAATCGTTATGGGCTGAAATGACAGGCCTGAGCGATTTTTATTTATTTTTATTTACTTCGGATTGCGGGTTTGAAATTATAAAACCCGTTTTCTTTTTAAATTGCGAATTAAAATGATATATATCCGTATCACTTGACCTATGTTAGAAAATTATATATAGACCCCATGGTATATTTTTAAATGATTTTTATTAAAATATGTATTTTTAAAAGTATGAAATTTTGATTTGAAAATATGTATTTTATGGTTTTGAGAAAGCTAAATATTAAGTTTTGAATTTGTGAAATTAAGTATGTAAATTTGAGGTAAATGTGATTTTTTGACATTAAATTTTATTTATAATGTAAGTAAATAATGGAAATTTAATTTAAAGTTTTGAAATGATATTTGGAGTAAATCATTAAATTTTTGGTTAAATTAATAAGTTAAGAAAACCATGAAATTTTGACTTAACAAATGAATTGAATTTTTAATTGGATATTTGATTTTAAATTTTATTGTTGTAAATCATATGTTAAAAGTATTTAAATGTGAAATTTTGAAGTCTAGAAATATGATTTATAAATTAAAACAGATATTTTTTTAAGTTTTATTGTTTTTGAAAAGTTATAATAAAATCTGGAATTTTATTAATAGCATTTCTAAAATGCTGTAGTTTTATGGCAGCACTTTGAAATGCTGTTGTTTTGAACTTAACTATGTTTGAAATAACTAAATATCTATTATGGCATTTTATAAATGCCGTTATTCTTGAACAAAACTATTTTGGAAACTATAAGCTACGGTAGCACTTTATAAATGTCGTCGTTGCTATAATTTGACAATGTTTTAAAATATTATAGATTTTAACACTGTTTGAGTTATATTTAAAGTGTTAAATGGTTTAAATTTTGGAAATTGATTATTTGTGAAATATATGGACTTTTGAATATAATCTAATATTTAAATATGAATTTTTAAGGAATTTAAATTTAATTTGAATTTAAATAAGGTTTACTTGGTTATGTGTTACATGGAATGAAATGTAATGAGATAAATGAATTTTTGAATGGAATTTTGAAATATATTTTGTAATGATATTTGAAATTATAAATGAATAGCATATTTGATTTTAAAATGATATTAAAGTTGAATATTTGAATTTGAATTTAAATAATGATTTTATAAATGGAGTTTTTAAAGGATATGATATTTTAAAGATTTTGAAATGGTTTTGAATGACATAATCTTTATTTTGATAAAGAATGTGAATTTGGAATGATATTTGATTTTGATAAATGAATATTTGAAGTTTATATTTGTATGAAAGGATACTGAGTTTATTTGTAAATTGAATTTATTTAAATAATATTGGATTTATGAAATGAAAATTTCAAAACTAAGCAATAATGAGGTTTAATCAGAGATATATGAAATTATAAAATTTAGTTTTGAAATGTGGATAGTAAAGCTTTGAAATATATTTAAAATTTAATAGTTTATTTTGTAGATCAAATCTATATTTTAAATTGATAAGATTTGGAATGTTTTGTAAGGAAACTGAATTGAATTGAAACTCATGGTTTGAATTGAATTAAATTGGAAATTTAGGTTTAATTGAATAAATTTGTAAATTGTAAATGTATGATTTCGAAATGTTATGATTTTCAAAGTGTAATGATTTCATGTATTTTGGTCTCAAAAGAGTTTTACTTTGGAAGTATTATGATTCTTAAAATGAATATATGTTTGAAATGGTTTTTGTTTCGAAGTATAAACTGTTTTAAAAGGAATATATTTTGAAATGAATGATTTGATTTTTGAAGTATAAACTATTATGAAATGACCACGGCGTTGTAATGACGATTGGTTGTTAAAGAGACCGGGATCGGAAGTTGTCATACTCTCTGCCAACTTCGAAAACCACTTTAACAACCATGTATGCATGGAGATTCCATAATGAAGTAGGATGGTGGCGATGTCCTTGAGGTATATTACGTGGACCCAACTCCCTTGAGTTGGCATAAGGTGGCTAAAACAGGGGCGATCTTAGGCCAAGTAAGTTCATTCCTCCTATCGGACACATTTCTTCGATATTTTACTCTTACTTATGGTTGATTTGATGGCCATCCTCCAATTTTGATTTCGGAATGTGTTTCGAGGTGGGCGTAGTGGCTGCTACATTACCACCAGCTCGTGTGCGTAATTGGTATATCTTCCTTGGCATTGCCTTGTGTGCCGTATCACCTACCATAGCGAGCCTTTCTACGAGTTTATTTTTCTCCCGTAGCCCAAGGAATATTTAGGGTAGTCTCCCGATCTGGAGATAAGCTGATACTGGATGGACTACTAGGACTATTACGTGTTGGGGGCTATATGGGTAACCCTTCAACGATATTCAAAAGTAAGTTTATTTTACTGTAGACATTATTATAATAGCGCAATATTACTACATAGTAAATAGTTTAACGGATCCTTAAAGGATGGGTGGTCCCAAGCATCCTTTAAGTTACTGATGCATTTTGTTATTGTTCACTTGAGTTGATTTACAGTTCATAAGTATTTATGTCCTAACTCGAGTGTTTTTTTTTGCTTTACGCTCGTGTCAGACTGAGTGATTCAGCACTCAAGACTCACCTTTGGAGTTGGAGCTTTTCTTGAAGATCCAGCCATCTATTCTGCTTTCAGTACAAAGTGATTCCAGTGATGTATTTTAATTTGTATCTGATGTATCTTGTTACTCTTCTGTTGTACCTTTCTTAACTCTGATGTATCTTATTTTATGTAGTAGCTTCATGAACTACTATCTCTTTTAATTCCATTGCATTATTATTTACTCGATGTCTGTGATCTACGACTATTTATTTACTGTATATTCTAAGATTTGCCAAATTTTATTTACAACGCGGTATTTTGAGTAATTCAGGTCCGACATGTGCGGATGCGAATGGTTGAAAATATCGGGTTATTACAACTTTTGAGTCGCACAACTGAAAAGATGAATGCTCTAAATGAATCACATGATTTAACTAATTTATAATTGTTGTAAATTAATTAAATTAATCAATATATATGAAATATTAATTACTAAATCTTTATTTAATTTGTTTGACTGCCCTTAGCATTTAGTAAGTGCATGTACATATATGTGTTGTAAACGCACATATTGATATATAATATCTTTACTGTGTTTATATTAGATTTAACCATGATAAATACTAAAAAGGGACTTTAAATAAATTAAATTAATTATTATTTATGAAATATTAATTATTATAAACACGTGTACATTTAAATTGGATTTAAATGAGATTGATGCTAATGAGATTTTGGAAAATTTTGAGGGTCCACGTGGCACCATCTACGGCTAGCGATGGATGTAAAAGAGAGAGAGGATCAAATTAACATTTGAAAAGGAATTAATAGGTGAAACTTTAAAGAAGGAATAGGAAATGTTTCTATCATTCTCTTTAAACACATCTCCCTTTAATTTCTTACACGATTGATTTATTTCTTGTTATAATCATCCCTCTTGCTTTTCTATCAAAGTATTTCGAATTTTCATTGCTTCCTAGCCTCTAAATTTCCAAAATAAATACAAATAAAATAAATAACAAAAGGTTGTTTTGATCCTTAATTCTTGCAAAATTTGAAGATTGATTCATGGAATTTAAGGGCCTTTGATTCATCATTCAAGGTGCATTCTCTTGACAACATCTCAAGGTGATAATTCTAATTTTATATATTCATCATTCAACTTGTTTATATAATTTAGATCCATCTCTTATTTCATCTCATCTGTGTATTTTTTTATTTGGTCAAATAAATAAGATCCATATTGTTCCATCTTAGTTAGTTACATATGTTCACCATGTTATTTTAATTTAAATCTGTTTTAAGATATATTTTGATGTTTGCCAATTTTTGTTGTCATTTTAATAACTGGACTTTATTTCAGAATGTCATAAACCCTTGGATATCCTTTTGAAATAAAGTTAGGGTTTATTTGTTACTTTGTATTGGAACATATACTAAATTATAAATTCTAATATGAAGCTGTATTGAGTTTAAAACATTATTTATAACGATTTCTGTATGTTTATAGATATACACAAAAATTTATATGCATGTATATACATACATATACATACATATATGATTTGAATTGAATTTATATGATGGACTTTTAAGTAAAATCATAATTTTTAATCTTAAAAACTTTCAGTTTTGAAACTAGGTTCAAAATTGCTAATCTTTTGGAGCTATAAAAGTGGCACTTAATTTTATCTCATTTATTTGTATACGTATATTTTATATAAATGTAAATATACATATACATATATATATATATATATATATATATATGTTTGTGTGCATGTATGTATGTATTTTAAATGATACTACAGACAATAAAGACACATATGTTGGAAATATCATCTCTATATATTATCATATTTGTTGCACTTACATTATTTATAATAAAGTACATTTAGACAATAGCTACATTTTATGCCATGAATAAATTGCAAATTTACATCATTTAATGACCTAATCAGTTTAATTAGAGTGAGAAAATGGAAGGTTTCTCTCTTCATATAATGTTTATTATACTCTAAATTAATTACCTGTCTGTAGGGAAAGAAATGAATGGTTTCCTTCCCTAAATTAACTCTTACAAAAAAATGTTGAGTGTATTTAATGCACTATACATTTACACTAAATTAATTTTAAACTTCCTTTTAACCAACTTTAAATAAAATAAGAATTTATTTAATGTTTTATTTGATTGTGTAACATCCCGATATTCTCAACCATTCGCATCCACTCATGTCGGACTTGAATTGCTTAAAATATCAGATTGTTAATTTATATTTGGCAAAATTCAGCATATACAGTAAATAAAATAATCATAGAATCACAGACACAAAGTAATATAACAATAAGCAGTGGAAACAAAAGTATAATAGTTCATGAAGCTACTATATATATATATATATATATATATAACAGAGTTAAACAAGATACAACAGAAGTCTCGAATACATAGAAGTCTCAATACAATAGTCAAATACAAGATAAGAATATACCACAGGAGTCAACTGAATAAATGCAAGCTGAATAGATAGGTGGATCTCCAAGCGAAGCTCCAACTCCAAAGGTGTGTCTCAAATGATGTGACACTCGGTCTGACCCAAGCGTAAAGCAAAAACATAAAACACTCGAGTCAGGATTTACATTCTTATATCAATAAATCCAACTCAAGTAAAATATCAACTGAAATACAAGTAACTTAAAAGACGGTAAGGATTACCATCCTCTAAGGATCCGTGGAACTATCTACTATGTTGTAATATATGGTATTATAATAATGTCTAAAGTAAAGTAAACTATTAAAATAGCGTTAAGACATTATCCCTATCCCCCTTAACACATTTTAGAGTGCCAATAGTTTATACAATACATTAATACCTCCTAATCGGGAGGCTACCAGAGTATACTCCGTAGATACGACACAAAACAAACTCGTAGTGGTATTGATATGGTAGGTAACACAGCACAACTAGGCAATACTATGGTAGATATACCAATTACACTTCCGGGATGGTGGTAACGCATAGCCGCAACTACTGCCCACCTTGAGCCACACTCCCAAATCAAAGTTGCGCAACAAATCAATCACAAAATAATAGAATGGCAATCGAAGAAGTGTGTCCGATCGGAGGAGCTACGTCACTTAGCCCTCAATTGCTCCTGTTTTAGCCACCTTATGCTAACTCATGGGTGTCAAGTCCACGTATATACCTCATATAGGATCGTCGCCACAATCCTACTTCATTTTGGAATCTCCACCACATGCATGGTTGTTAAAGTGGTTTTCGTTATTGACTGAGAGTATGACAATAACCGATCCCGATCTCTTTAACAACCAAACGTTATTATAACACCACGGTCATCCCAAAATTGTTTATACTTCAAAACCAAAATATCACTTTCATTTCAAAGCCATATCAATACAATATCATTTCACTTCATATATATTCATTTTCAAAATCATAGCACTTCAAAGTTATAACACTTTCGAAATTATAAAGCTTAGAATTTGTAACACTTTGGAAATCATAAAACTTGATAACATAATGCTTTGAAATTCATAATTTCCCACTTGAACAATTTAGATATTAATAATAGTATATAAAATAAAGTAGTTTCTAAAATAAACTAGTTTGTAAAAAAAATAGTTATAAGTTAAAATATTTTATATCAAAATAATTAGTATATTAAAATAGTTTATATTAAAATAGTTTATATTAAAATAATTAGTATATTAAAATAGTTTATATTAAAAATTTATAAAATAAAATATATAAATAGTTTTCAATATAATTAAAAATACTTTATATAATAAAATAGCTTCATCGAATTTCACAAATCGATTCAAATCAACTCGAATCCAAAAATTCAAATTTAATTCAATCTCAATTCACCAATTTCAATTCAATTCAGTTTCTCAATAAACCCTTTCAAATTTTATCAATTTCAAATACAGATTTAAGCCATAAAATAAACCATTTCAATTTCAATATGTTTCAAAGCTTTAAGTATTCCACATTTTCAAAGCTAAGTTTGATAATTTCATATTTATCTAAATTTAACTTTATTATTATTATTATTAGTTTTGAAATATTCACTTAATCAATCTAGTATTATTTAAATAAACTTTACATTTGAAATAAACTAGACATTCCTTCAATATATTTAAACTTGAAATATTCAATTTATCACTTTAAATCAAATCAAGTTATAGAATCATATATTCAATCTCAAATTCAATAGGTTTCAAATCGATTTAAAAATTAATACAACTCTCAGAAGAATACGATTTCAAATTAAATTAATTTTATCTTTCGAACTTTAATTTATTCAAATTATTATAAAATCTATATAATTTTAAATAAATACTTAAGCATATTATATATTAATTAAATAAACTTATTATTAAACTTAAATCTTATTATTGAACTTACTTTATATTAAAACTAATTTATACATATTTTAAAATAGTAAAATTATAAGTAAATTCTTAAAATTTATAATTTCAAAACCAACTTAAAATTTTAAAATCTTCAAAACATATAATTTTTAAAAATCGAGAATTTAACTATATACAAAATAACATTTATATATATATATATATATTATTTAAAAATCAATATGTACATAAACCATACACACACACACACACACATATATATATAAATTTTTAAACCTTGGAAATCATTTCAAAATATATATATCTATATAGACCAACGGTGTTTGTATATAATTCTCTATCCTATGGTCAAGTGATACAGATATTTATCATTTCAATCCACAATATAAATATATATGGGTATACATCATTTCAACCCGCAATCTGAAACTCAGTTCAATGAAAATCGCTTTGGTTTATCATTTCAACCCATGACGATTTCCTCCTATTCTACAGATCGTTCGAGTATGTATCATTTCAATCCATAGGGAATTCTATACTAATAGGAACTTGCAGAGTGAAAAAAATATGATAATAATATAACAGGCATCTATCATCAATATAAGCAACAGATAAGGGTGTCAAATGTCACAGGTGAAGAATTACAGATAATAACATATATAGCAATGTGACTAACTAACAACAGCATATTTCAATTGTCGTTTCAATTGAAATAAAATTTAATAAATATAAGGACGTTAGTCATGAGCGATTGCTCACCTTTCAAGGCTAGAGATGAACAAGAATGAGATGGCTTACGGATCCAAGCACGAACTCCAAAGCAAAACAAGATTGGCACGAATTCGATGAACAGAGCTGATAACAGGAATCCGCTACCATCCCGCCTTTAAATTCCGGAATCTCCATTTTCATACCCGATTCCCATCGTCGATCATCTTCAACATCCCGATAAGAATTTCGAACTTAGTCTCGATCTCGATAATGAATACTAGCTCTATCACCTTCTTCAACAAAATCAAAAGTACGTCTACATCGATCTCGACCATTATCATCCCTTCGTTCATGCATACTTCTTTGATTATGTCTCTCTTCATCTCTATATGCTTCATGTTCAAATTCACGTTGACTTCTTCTCTCTTCATGTGCATAGTCATAATGATCTCTTCGCGATGAAATTGATGTTTCTCTTCTATCTCTACAAGAATGTGGTGATACCCTCCTCGCTTCCGTAACCGATGGCGAAACTCGGTTTCCTCCATGGTTCAAGTTTGGTGATCTCCTCCTTTGATTCAAATCATTCATCAATTTCTCCAATTTTCCAATGCCTTCATCAAACTTTTCATTAATACGTTGTTCCATAAGTTGAGCTTCTTCTCTACGATACAAAGCCTCAACGTTTTGATGACGATTAGCTCTCCTTGGTGGCATGGTTGAAAAACTTCACAAACTTCAACAATTCGACACAAGACTTCAAAAGCTTTCACACAATCTTTACAAGGCTCGGACTTGAACTTAACTCGGCAAGGCTTTAGCTCGGCAATGTTCTACACGGCTCAACCCTTGACTCGGCTATGACTTGATTCAGCCTCTACTCAAGCACTTCACAAGGCTCCAAGTTCAAACTCCTTTGCACCCTTTGATCCAATTGATTATGGATCAAACACTCCAATCTTGTTGCAACTTCAATATGAACACAATGAACAACTTCAAACTTCAAAAAACTTCAAAAAAAACTTGGCTCCAAGAATCAACTTAGCTATGATTGGCTAAGTATGGCTCTGATACCAAAAAACTGACGCAGCGGATAAATCGAAACAAAACTTCAATCGATGGAATGTAGCAATCGGTGAGTTGAAGATACCAAAATGCCCAAGTTCGTTGATCCAAAGATACCGAACTCTAGCTATCTCAAACACGTTGATAGCGCACTATACCGTGTTCAAAGATCTACGATTCTTCGCACGTTGATCTAGCGCACTAGATTCCGTGAATCGGCTTCTACGATCGTTGAATCGAGCGCACTCGATTAACCGAAAGAGGAGATAGGAGATTACACTCAACTACCAATTGGAGAAGAAAGCACAAAGCAATCAACAAGAAATTTTATTCAAAAAAAATCAACAACCCAAAATATACAACACACCCTTTATTTATAGCTTGACACAACCGACCCCTTTAACCCGTTGCCGACTCATAGACTCCGACTCATCATAAGTCGTTGCCGACTTAACAACGCAACACAATTTACACGACTCAAAGACATACGACTCAGCTTATCTACATACAGGACCGACTCATATACATTACCGACTCAAAAAAACAACACAAGATACACGACTCATCAAGCACACGGCTACAACAGTTAGGTCGTATACGACCTAACGACTCAAGGCCAACAAACTACAACACCTCAGCTCATATGGCCGACTTAAGCGCGTGCCGACTCAAGCCCAATCCCCCTGCGCTCCTCAACGACTCAGTTAGGTCGTGACTGCTTCCTCTTTTGTTAAGTCGTAACCGACTTAGGCTCTTAAGTCGTAGCTTCTCTTCCTTAGGTCGGGGTCGACCTAAAATAGGCTCTTGTTCCTGTAACCCGTTGTCCTTTATCCCGTTAAGTCGTAAACGACTTAGATTGTCACAGTTAGGTCGGAAACGACTCTTGCTTCTCTTGGGTCGTGGACGACTCAAACCCGATGTCTCGTTAACTCGGCCTACCTTCCCCCTTAACTTGTTAACTCGTGGCCCTCCTTCCTTAGCTCGGCAGCGACCCAAGCCTTCACTGAGTCGTGAACAACTCATCACACTACACCACAAACTCATGTTTTCAGGAACTAAAGTTTGCACAACTTCTTCTCCGGCCTTAGCTGCATCAAGTCCCCTTCTTCTTCCCCGTGTTCTCTTCTTCTTCCAGTTTTTCTTTTTTTTTCTTTTTATTTTCTTCTATTAACTTTAAATTTTAAACTTATACTGGGTAACATAATCACGCTCCCAAACCCACTCGCACCAATCAATTTCATATACCCGAGATTACCATGGTCTTCCCTACTTTCACAACTCACACTGATACGCAGGCGACGTGTGCACGTGTACGTGAACCGCCGCCACCTCCGGTGACCATCGCGATTCTCAACAAGTCGCGAATGACCACGGCAACCCATCTGACCACCCAACATCATGAGTCGACGGCGCGCTCGAAAATCGAACCATCAGCAGCCTCCAGGAATCACCCTGTTCACCAATTTTCGCTCCGCGTGGCCACCTCCGGTGACCGGAGAACTTGCGATCACCCCCCACAGCTGCTACACCTCCCCACGCGTCTCCTCTCCAAGTCCGGTCTACTCCGGTGAAATGATGACGACGCAACAGGCCGAGTTTCAGTAGTGACAAAATCCTGGTTCTAACCCTAGTTCACCGATGCCAGACCACCACAGCCATTGATAAATTCAATTTCTATTTTTCTGATGATCTTCCTCATGTCTACTCCCTCCAGGAACAACCACGACTCACACATCATTGTCGATCAATGGAAATTGACAATAAACCCAAATATGAACAAATCTGATTATCTCAACACTTACACATCTAAAAATCAGAATCTTTACATCAAAATTCACCATTCTGCTCATCATTTCCAAATATGTAATCAAAGATTAGAATTAGCTTGATCTATTTTAACTCATGTCCTTATTTTCACTGTAGTTTATAAATTTTGAGATAAATGCTCAACCATTTTACTTGAAATCATTTTCATAAATGATATCTTCTTGTTTCAATTGTTTACTCTTCAAGAATCAAAGTTTGATATAGTTTTGATCGAGAGGTATAAATTTTGTTTGCTGTTTTTGAACTGGAATAATAACAGAGACAGCATATTCATTCATATATGCTCTTACACAGAGCTATTCAATCATATTTCCATTAAAAAAAATCATGCAAACCTATCATACAACTTCATTTTACAGCCTCATTAAAATGCAAACAGATTCAAGTTTTTAGGATTAAAAGTCTGCTCACCTGAGTTCCTTTTGAACAGAGGTCTCTAGCCTAAAGTTGAAGACTGCAATTGATTTGTTGGAGAGAAGGAATTTTGAGTTGTTAATGCTGAAGATGAATCTTGTTTGCTTTGAATCGAAGGATGTCTCTATATTTTCTTTTGCTTGCTATTTGCTTTTACAGTTTTCTTTCAGTTAGGTTACTAAGTTTGGTTTGAATAAAAAAAAGAAATGAAGTAGATGTATATTAAAAGAGACAGTGTTGTACAAGGTATAGGCTTACTTCTTTTATTAACTGCATATATTATTTTATAAAGCAAATCTCGGCTGAGAAGATGTCAATGTGCTGTGGAGATATGGCATTTAATGCATGTGCTATTGGGTTTACAGCTTCACACTATTTGAATCATGTATGTACAGTTCTTTGCTTCTTGTTTACTTTATTATTGGCTTTCGGTTTTGTTTTTAAGTGTACATGCATATTTTGTTTTGTTTCTTTATACCTGCATATTGTATACTTGGTGGCTGCAGTGATTTACATTTTTGGGTACAAGAGATGGAAACATTTAATGCCAATGTCCTCTATGCTTTCGAGTCTATACTTATTTAATTTTGCTTTAAAATCGTGGCTGATAGATATGTATACTTTGGCTGAGATGAAATGTTATAGTGTACTTGTATTGTATAAAAATAACTCATTTGATTTTTATATTCTTGTTTTGTATAGTGGATGTTTTCCCAGGTTTACATACTTGTTCATAGGTATTATATGTTTACTTGTTTCACGTTTCTTTTCCAAGTCTCATTACTTATGTGTACATATGTTCTTAAATTCCTTTGTACATAGATATTATTCTTCTATGCATAGATGTATATAGATACTCAGATTTTGGTTTTGCATATGCATGTACATTTTGTACTTTTGTTTATCTTCTTTTTGCAAGCCACTTTGTTTAGTAGATATTTCTTTTGTTTGCATTTGTTAATTATTTTACTTAGACTTACTAATATCATGCTGATACTATTTGTTCATGTATGTATACTTGTTTGTTTTGAATAAATTCGTCTATTTGCCTTGCATACATTTTTTTTTAATCTTCAATATCTTGCATTTCTCCCATACACTTTTATTTGTATTCCCGTTGTTATTATTTTATAGTTTTTATAACCTTAAAATCTTACCACTAACATAAACCTTGAAATTTTATTTTATACTCTACACTTATTTTTTGATATTGGTACGTAGTTTTTTTATTTCATTTTATTTTAAACACTTTATTTACAATTCAATTCAATTGAAAATATTCATTCTTGAGTTTCAAATCAATTTCAAAAACAAATAAGTAAATACACCTTATTAAATTTGAAAAATTCAACCAAATCCATAATTTAATCTAAAATTCAATCAAATTATAAATATAAATTCGTCTTTAAAACTGGGATCGTTACACCTTTTCATAAAATCAAACCTTTCGAAAGCTTTTGGGTTCAAGTAAAACATATGGAGTAACCTTTCAAAACCATTTAAAACTATTCCTTTAGAAACCATCGGTTTTAACTTTCAATTGAACAAAAGGGTCTTAATACAACTAAGTCAAAAAGCTATTTCATAAGTAAAGAAATGATGGTGTCAAAACCAACACTTCGTAAGCGTTGGAGAAGTGGCTAAGTTTTAAAAACAAAGTAATCCTTTCGAAGGAATTGCTTTGAAAGGTAAGATGTGGCAGCAAGGGGTTGCGATCCTGTCAAAAGCTTCTTTGTAGAACAAAAGGCGCAGCCTCTTTCGGAACCATTCCTTAAAATCATTTAACCAAGTCGAAAGCTATCTAAGTCGAAAGCATCCTTTTCGAAAGCAAAGCGAACATATTTTCTTTTAAAAGCGAAGTAAGGCTTCGACCCCTTCCTAACCTCTTGTTTTGACTTCTAACCTTTCGCCTTAGTCCAATTCTCTACATACCAAATCTTTTATACCATGTGTATTATTTTCGAATGTGATGGAGGTGGAAGTACTTAGTCGAAAGCTAGGTACCAAAAATGAAGAAACATGTCAAAAGCATATATAAATTGATTTTTAACCTTTTAAATCAATTCTTTTCAACTAGCCTACCTTGTTTGTCAAAACATGATTGGTTGCTAATTTTTTTCCTAAATGGACAGCCAAATTTTTTGAAATGAACAATTTCAATTATTTACAAAATACCCATTCTCCTTTTATAAATATATAAAATATTTAAGTCCCATACCTTATTTTATATAATTATTAAAACACTTAGGAAAAATCTATAAAAATTCCCATAATTCATTTTTAACATGTTTTATAACATATATTAATTTCTCACCCAAAATCATCATAAATAGTCGTAATTAATTTAAACCCAAAATCACTATTTTCTTCATTAGAAAATTCATAATAAATCCACATTAATTCAGAAAATTATAAAATTTGAAACGCATTTTCAAAATATTATTTTTTACCATATCTTAAAATCGCATGAGATTTGAATGTCAGTAAATAGGATTTTCACATTAAAACATATCATAAAATTTATATGAACTAGCATAAATCATCAAGGAGCATATAAATCCAATTTAACAATAAAAAACATGGAAAAACCTTGCAAATTAATTCCGATTCAATCTAAAACCAAAAAATAAAAAATGAGATGTAGTCATTATTCACCTTAGCTTTGTGATTAAGGAGTTGAGATTTGATCTTGGGTTTGATTAATATTTCTCTTTATCTTTAGCTTTTCTTCTTCTAGCTTTATTTAATGGTGGTCGCCTCTAGTATTTGATTTTTTTTTATGAACATAAGAATGAAAGTGCATGAGGGTTTAGGGTATTAGAATATGTCTTATTCCTACATTGCCCCTCATCTATTAGCCTTATCCATTTCATTTTAGTTTCCCTTCATTCATTTGTTATTAGGCATGTACTCCTTATTTACACAAATCTCAATCCCTTAACCATTTTACATTATTTCATTTAATTTTACTAATTAAATGTCCTAAATAATGTTACTAAAAATTAGATTTTTTTTACATTCATTGTCGCAGTGGATAGCTAGTAGCTTAAAGATAAACTTAAAGCGCCAAACTCTGAGAAAACCATGAGATATAATTACATAGACATTTCCTTGAATTAACGCCACATAACATGCCACATATTCAGTCACCACTGTGGATCCGAAAAGCAACTCAAATTTATAGCTTCTCCATGATATTGCACCTCCAAATAATAGATACACATAGGTAAGAGTGCAAAACCGGGTGTCAAGACATCTAACAAGGTCTGAATCTAAATAAACCGCCACCTATGGGCGACTTGATATTTTGTATGTGAGCATGTAATTCTCATTCCCTTTATATATGTCAGTACTTTCTTCACAGATTTCTAATGAGTAATTCTTGGGTTACTTTAAAATCTATACATCACACTAACAATACGACTAATGTCAAGCATGGTACAAACCTGTGAATACATCAAATTCCCCATAAGAGATGCATAAGGATATTTGGTCATTTCTTTTTGTTCCATAGGAAGTTTGGGCACTGCTTAAGAACAAGTTTGTCTCCTCTATGCATTGGAACGGGACTAGAGGAACAATTCGCCATGCTAATTATCTTAAGGACTTTGCCAATATATGCCTTTTGAGACAATCCAAGAAGTCTTTGTGATCTCTCACGAAATATTTCTATTCCTATCACATAGGAAGCCTCACCCATATCTTTCATTTCAAATTTCATTGAGAGATGATCCTTAGTTTCACATAATAAACCAACGTCGCTGCTAGCCAATAATATGTCATTAACGTACAAAACTAAAAATATGAACTTGCTCCCACTGAACTTGAGATACATACAAGTTCAACTATATTTTCTTTGAAATCGAAAGCAGTGATGATTTCATGAAACTTTAGATACCAAATTCTTAAAGCTTGTTTCATTAAATAGATTGATTTACTAAATTTGCAGACCATGTCTTCCTATTCTTCAATTATGAGGCCTTTAGGTTGATGCATGTAGACTTCTTCTTCTAAGTCTCCATTTAGAAAGGCGGTTTTCACATCCATTTGATGTAACTCGAGATCATAATGAGCTACTAATGCCATGATAATTCTAAGAGAATCTTTCCTTAAAACAGAAGCAAAAGTTTCATTATAGTCAATGCCTTCTTTCTGATTTAAACCTTTGAAAACAAGTCTAGCTTTATATCATTCAATTTTACCATTACAGTCATGTTTGATTTTGAAGACCCACTTACAATCAACTTTATTCTCTGAAGGCAATTGAACAACTTCCCATACTTGATTATTATTTATAGATTTTAATTCATCTTTCATGACATCAATCCATTTAGTAGAATTAACGTTATTAATGGGTTGTGATAAAAAATTGGGTCCTTAGTCCCTTCAGATTCTATTAGTTAAAGGAGGTTATCATCAGGAATAGTTGATTTCCTTTGTCTATGAGATCTTCTTAAGGCTGATTCTTTTGGTGCTTCATTAACATACTGATAGGTGACAATCTCATTATTGAGTTATTGATCATTTATCAGGTTTTCCTCATTGTGATTGGGTTTAACAATGGAATGATTCCCAACATCTTTCGAAATAGAGGGTAAGGGGATGGGTACCCTTATTTCATTAATGACCACTTCTTCTTGTTTTGTACTCCTACTGATTTCACCATTCCCGTAGAATCTGGCATTACCGATTTCAAAAAATTTCATATTATGGTTAGGGCAATAAAACCTATATCCTTTGGCTTTTTCGGATAACCAATAAAGTAACCACTGTTTGTCTTGAAATCCAATTTCTTTTCATGTGGATTGTATAGTTTAGCTTCAGCCGGACAACCCTAATTTTGGAGAAGTATTAAACTAGGTTTCCATCCTTTCCAAAGTTCAAAGGATGTCTTTAGAACGGCCTTACTTGGAACCTTATTTAAAATATAAATAGTTATACATGATGAATCCATCCATAAGGATATATGTAAATCAGAATGACTCATCATGGATCTAACCATTTCCATATATGTACGATTTCTCCTTTCAACTACATTGTTCTGCCATGAGGATCCAGATGTTGTGTATTAGGAAACAATTCTAAGTTTTTGGAGAAGTCTAGCAAAAGGTCTATGATGTTGTCATGTTTCATCATGCCTTTCATGGAATTCACCATCCCTACCCGACCTAATGATTTTCAGTTTTCTTTCTAGTCGCCTTTCGACTTCAATAATGAATACTTGTATAACATCCACGGACTGAGATTTTTCATGCAATAAATAAAGTTAGCAGTAGCATGAATAATCATTGATAAAAGTGATGAAGTATTTCTCTCCTCCAAAAGTGGAAACATCAAAAGGTTCACAAATGTCTATATGTATTATTTCAAGAAGTTGTACTTCTTGTGGATCCTTTCTTTGTGTTTTTTGTTATTTTTTCTATAATACAATCAACACATGTTGTAATGTTAGTAAAGTCTAAGTCTAGGAGGACACCATCTTTTGCCAACCGCTTGATCCTTTCACGAATATATGATCCAGCTTTTATGCCACAAGAAATAAGAGTCGTTTTTGGACGACTTACCTTTTGTTGTCTTATCATGCAAGGTGAGACGAATTTCAACATCTTGATGATTGAGATTAATTTTATAAAGTCCATCAATTAAAATTCCAGAACCAACAAAGATAGAATTTTTAAACAAACTAAAATTTCCATTTCTTACTTCAAATGAATATCCGAACTTATCAAGTACGCTTACAAAAATCAAATTACGGGAAATAGATGGAACATAAAGAGCTTGACATAAGTGTAACTGATAACTGCTATCTTAAAAAGACGTAAAGTTCCAATAGCTTCAACCAGAGATTTATCTTGATTCGCTATGAAAATGAAATTCTCACTTGGGTTTATAGTTTGGATCATATTGAACCCTACATTGAATTCGAAACATGAACATTAGCAGCAGTATTAATCCACCAAGTGGAAGAAGGTACATTAGTGAGACTTGATTTGAAATGGCTTACGAAACCCATGGGATTACCTTTCTTTTCAAATCATGCTTTACGCTTAACACAATCTACATAATAATGACCAGACTTCTTGCAGAACTTGCAAGCATCATCCTTTATTTTCTTCTTAGATGATTGATTAGCCTCATCGGATTTGGGGTGGTGCTCTTTTATGGGTTGAGTTATTCTTTTTCCCAATTAGTTTTCCAGCTCCATGAGTGAAATGAGCAACTTTAATTCCTTGTGATCCTTGCCTGGAATCCTCTTGAATTAGTTTGTCAATCAATTCATTCAGGCTCCACTTTTCTGTAATACTGTTATAATTTATTTTGAATGATTCTAACTGGAAAAGTAAGTAGTCGGGATGAGTTGGATGAGAGAAGCATCATCCATAACCAATCCCATGTTCTTAAATTTGGTAGCAAGGTTAATCATTTCAATGACATGAGCACTCATTGGGCGAGAACCATCAAACTTTATGTTTACAGGATCTGCCATAAGTTTCCCAGCAAGGGATTTGACTGTAGTCTTAAACTGATCCTCAATGGCTTGCAAATATTCTTTTGCACTCTAAATTTTAGGTATGGTGGTTTTGATGTTGGTATAATTACCATTCACATAAACATTATGCTTAGTCTATAAAATCATTCCCAATCATTATGGAGTTTGTTCTCCTTAGGGGTACTTTTGTCAGTAAGTAGAGTTGGCTTTTCTGTAAGGAATGCCATGTCCAATTCAATTACTCCTAAGGAAAACTTAACTTGCTCTCTCCATTCCGAGTAGTTGGCTCCATTTACTTTCATGATAGACGTAGCATATGAATCAAAGGTTGAGGGTATGTTTACTGCAGATAGTAATAAGGGGATTAAGGCTTAAAATAAGACATGCAATAATTTGGAATATGATCAACATAAGTTTAGGCTCTCCTATGGGTAGTTACTTAAAATTATGTACATGATGCCATCTTAGTTCATTACATTAAAATATCATAATTAACAAATCTGCTGAATAATTTTTTTGATTATTGCTTAAAATGTTAATCATCTGTGGATGAAAATTGAATCTGCATTTGACTAATATGTATTATTCACATAAGATGGTGTTTCCTAAATTTTCCCGGTTCAATACGTAATATAGTAAAACCATCCACTTTTTTATCAATAATAATCATGAGACCTTGAACCGTGATAAAATATGAATAGAAAGAGTCATAGTAAAACAAATAGCAATAATTACCAAAGAAGGATAATGAAGAAATCTCGATCCAACATTTGTGCCAAAGAGAAAAAAATTGTAGGCTTTAAATAAATATACCTTCATGCCATAATAGTTGGATTCGGATTTGCTCCAAATAAAGTCAATAATAGATTTGTACGTGCTGATTTATTTCAATTTATATATATATCCTACTAATTGACAATCATCAATCATAAATCAGTGCTTCGATGCCACGTGTTAGATATTTTTATACATAACATAAACCCTAAGATCTTGAATTATATGACTCTCATGTCTATAATAAAACTTAACCAATTAAGCATACCTCCAAGCATCTTGATGAAAAGGGAAATCTGATTGGAACAGTTGTAGTTGTTTTTGAAAATTCTTCAATGGAGAAGGAAAATGGTTTCTCTTTCTTTGCCTATAATTTTAAGTTATGTGTTTTATTTCATTATCTTTTAGTGATCTTTTATGATTGACAATGGTCAGTACTTATAGGTATAGTGTGGACCGATTTTTCAAAATCTTAATCTTGATCAAGCGTCAAAATCAACTCAAGGGAAATTAATAATCTAAATTATAACCCTTTTGTTGATTAGCATATCAGTAGGAAAATTGGTTTCCTAGTGACCATATAATGGGAAAGGAAATGTTTTAATTTTCCTTATATATTCCTATGAATGACCATATAATGGAAAAGGAAAATATTCCTATTAATGGCCACATAATGGAAAATGAAATGTTTGATTTTTCCTTGTAGTACCGATACCAAGCCGATAACATATTAGTCGTTGGTAAAATGTATGTTAGAAAAAATCCATTGACGCCTTGAAGACATCGAGCATAGTTATATTAAGGACGCCCTACAAATGACATATTGCCGATGTCTCACCGACGATACTTTATCGACACCTTGTGATACCTTGTTTGTTACATTTAAAATTATGAATATTGGATTTGCAAAAGCTTACATACTCTACCGATGCTAAGTCAAAATGCAAAAACTAGGATTTCCAAAGCTTTATAGACACCTTTCCAACATCTTTGTTGGAACAAATTTATATCATTTCTACTGCCTTTTACACCTCAATCATAAGGTCGTGTGTGTGTATCATACGTCAACACAAATATACATTACAACAGAAATCAAATCAAATATACAAATCTAATAATAGCATCACCATCAAAACAAAAAGACAATACAAATCAAATATCCAAATAACACCAACAATACCAACACAAATATCTATACCAAATATCCTAACAAACTAATATATAACTTGTTCGAACCATATATACAACTCCAAAGAAATCAAATATACATAACTAAATATCTAATAGTTTGAACGCTGCCCAGCGTCACTAGCTCAATTTACATCACCACCACCACCCTTAGCATAAATGTCCTCGTCTAGAAGCGATAAAATACATCCGTAAGCAATCCGAGCTGTTTCTCTAATTTACTGACCTGAGACTTTAATTGTCAGCCGTTTCTCCAACTTACCTACATGTAACTACAACTATTGGTTTTCTTCTTCTAAATTAGTTCTAAATGTAGAATCTCTATCTAATGACGATCTCTATATCTTAACCAAATTTATTTGTTAATAATAAGAAATTTTTTATTTCAACTATTGTATTTATTGAAACAAAATTTTAAATTTGCATCAACCATTTTTTAATTATGTATATGTATATGCATATGTATATCTGTGTGTATACTATTTAATTTATTAAATGATTTAATTTTTATAAAAAAAATCTTGTTTAATTTATAAAAGCAAAATTTTTATATATACATTTTTAAAATTTATTGAGTGGTTTATCTAATATATTTGTTTAATTTATTGGATGATATAGAAAGATATTTTTAATCGAATAAACTCTTGTGTAATTTATTGAAACTAAATTTATAATTTAACCTAACTAATTATATATATATATATATAATCTTTTATGTCCCTTTCAAAAAAAATTATTAGGTGATTTAACTTTTACAAACATACTCTTGTTTAATTAATTAAACCAAAATTTGTAATCTAATTTAATTATATATATGTTTGTTTAATTAATTGAGTGATATAGCTTATATTTGTTTAATTTATTGGGTGATTTAGAAAACAGAAATTTTAAATCGAATAAACTTTTGTATAATTTATTGTAATAGAATTTATAATTTAACTCAACTATATGTACATTTTTTAATTCATTGAGTGATTTAGTTAAATTTGTTTAATTTATAGTTTAACATAATTATATATTTGTTTAATTTATTGAGTGACTTAACTATATATTTTAACTCAAACTTAACGTAGTTTAAAATGATGATTTTAGATTTAAATTAACTTATCAATTATTAAGTCTACATATGGTTCTTGGGATTTAGAATGACTGAAACTTAATTATACCAAGCATTCGTATAAAATAGTTATATATATATATATATATGTGGATGGGATTTAAAAGCAATGTATACATACACATAGTATATTATACACACATATGTATATGGTTTGTGTGTGTGTATACATACACAATTAATATCATATGTATATATTGAATGTCTAAGCTATTACGTACCCTTAAAATATTTTCATAGTTGGGCTTACGATCCACCCTTTTTGCAGCAGCTCTAGTAAGCATGGAATACATCTTTGTATACTTTTCTTATTATCTCCACATCTTGACTCTAAAGCTCCTCGACCTTGGCCTGGTATTTTTCCTATTTTGCATTTTACATATTCATTAGAATTTTATGCATGTATATATATATATATGTAAATATTAGGTAAATGAAGTATTATGGATAATATATAGAAAACTCAATGGAAGCGTCATCTACCTTTCCATTAATGGTGGACCCATTTGATGACTCGGTCTTATGAGTCATGGAATAGAGTTGCCAAAATGTAGGTTCACTATGTTACACTTCTTACTGAAATTTGAATTAAGTAGACTATCATATAAGTCTATTTTAATTTATTTAAAATGTTTAATAAATTTTAAAAATAAATATGTACCAGATCATTGTGATGATCTACGTAGAGCAAATGTTATGCAATCCAGGATTTCTATTCTTGCTTTCGACATTATGTTTTGATATTTTCTTGAATTACTCTGCCTCCCAGTTTTGTAAGAGCTGCTCATATATCTCATGGACAAAGAGAGGAAGCTTCTTGCTATGAGCATGCATACCATATGTCCACTTATGGTATTTTTGGGATGATGCGGCCAACCAAGCCCGTCTCACTAGCTCTTCATGAATGCCCTCTTTTCAAGAGAATTTCCCCTGTAAATGCAAATTAAATATATAATGATATAAATATTTATATAGTGTGTTGTGTAATAAAATTATTTTACCATAAATTCTTTGAACGTGACTTCATTCATTTCATTGGGAATGTCAACAAATGTAGGCCAAAGTGTCGTGATCCATGCAAGCAAGTAATCACGGATGATATTGGATGCGACGCCGCTGGTGAAATCTTATCTGTACATATTTGTATGTGTGTATGTGTATGAATGTATGAATATTTAATTAGTAACTTATTGTACACATGTGTGTATGTATGTGTATGTGTATGTATGCGTTTATGTGTGTATATATACATGTATGTGTATGTATGTATGGGTGTATACGTATGTATGAGCACATATTATGTATGTAATTACTCACCCTGATCCTTCCTCTCTTGGTGACATCAAGTCAGTGGACAAACATGGAAGAGTCCATCTCATACACATGTTCGATGGACCAGTATTATCCATAGGAGCACCAGGAGCATCGATAGTCTGAATGAATGGCAACATCATGTCTGCATCGTCAACGTCATGCTGTGATGAGTGGAAGTTACCTTGACCTGATGATGAACCACTATGAACTTGTCGGCTAGACATATCTGATACAATAATAATATACATGATGTATACAATATAATAAAGAATGATAAATCCAACTTCATATTATAGACTTAACATGTCAAACAGAGAAAACGGTCTTTCACTAAATTATAAATAAGCTATGAACTGTCAGCATCAATATCAATATCATTATTTACAATATCATCATCATATTCATGTTCATTTACTTCGATAGCATCATCATCATCAACCTCGATATCTTCATCTAATTCAACTTCATCAAATACTCCGTTGTTAAGTGATTGAGCACAACTCTTTATAGAACAAATTAAGTTCAATAATAGGCATCCACACCATTATGACAAAAGTTCTTAAATAATATTGAGAAAAGAGTCTAAGTATATATGACAATCGCGATTCTTCTATCCCAACAGTTGAAGATTCTTTGTAACAACCTATATTTTATGTATCGAAGGACCATAAAATATTATTTTTAAATTCATATGAGGTCATATGATTTTTTAATATGGAAAATGTTAAATGCTGACATTTTCCATCTATAAAATTTTTATTAGATAGTTTTGACGTTGAAAATCTTTCAATGCCTAAATGTTTTGATAAGGGTCGAATTAGGGTCAGAAATCACTTTCATTAGATTGGGACGATGATTTTTTTTCGATAGAGTCGTGATATTAAGGGTGATATTAAGCATTTGGACTAACCATTTAGAAATTATGTCTGTTTGATGCTCTAACTACTTTTTATTAGATAGTGGGTAATAGGATGTGGGTAGTGCAGCCCATTATCCCAATACGAAAATTCGGGTTAATACCCTCTTTCCCCGTCATCATTAGTCATTTCTCTTCTTCCCAACTTCCATTAATCCAAAATAGAGCTAAAAACAACTATTTCTCCAATCTTGTTAGTGTAACTATTAGATCTAAGAGAGATTAACGTAAGAAGATAATAGAACTGCTACTTGGAAGCTTTGAGATTTGTGTAGCTGCTGTACCATATTAGATTTGCCTAGGGATTTATGCACTTTGTTCCAAGGTGAGTGATTTACCTTTCTCACTATACTATGCTAACTTATGTAGAAAAATGTGATTTTTATTATAAAGATTAAAGTAAAAATGTTTGAGAACTTAGATATGATATAAATGACACCCTAGAACATGCTAAAAAGACATATCTGTATTTCAACATGGTTTACATTGTTTACCAACCACGATTGCTATTATGTAGAATACCAAACCTAGAATGATTTAGGCAAGCAAATCATGTTTGGATGAATTGTATGTGTTGTTTGGTGTTGTATGATGATATTTGGTAACTTTATAGATTACCTTGATATATTTGCTAGTTTTTTTGAATGGTTAGAGAAGTGGTACGTCGTTTGGTGCAAATAACACCAAATTTGTCAAAATGCAATGAAATTTAGACGTGCTGTGTTGGGAGATGCGAAGAGTCTACTCAAAAATTTTAAATGATTTGGAGTTGATTTGAAAGTCCAAATTCATGTCGGAGAAAGAGGTATGTAGTGGTAGAGGTCGACATAGGGATGTTTTGAGGCAAGCAAATTAGGTCGGGTTGGAAAGACTTCAAGTTAAGGAAGCAAGGATTTCGAGATTTTGGCCTGTCTGCTTTAGGTTGAGCTCAATGTAGCATGGAAAAATAAAATATGGATTTAGCATTTTGAAGGGAGAAAAAAGGTCGGTACTGAGATGATTCTCCAAGTTATTGATGAAGATGCTTTAGGAAGAAGAAGAAGACTTAGAGCTTGGTGTTTGGGCATAAGTACTTAGTAAAAAAAATTCCAAGTAATCATGTTGGTGCTGACATGATGGATCATGTCAGTATTGACATGACTAAGTTTGGCTGGTCTTGGCCAAACTTAAATGGAGAAATTGGGTGGCCTTAGCAGCATGCTAAATATGTTCTTTAGATTGCTCGACATTTATTTTTGATGGTCACAACGCGATGAAGGTCAACGATAAACGATGAGACAAAGGAATGACACTTCGACATGATGACTTTGGAATTGTGATGGGATGAATCTGTACATGAGACGGGTGAGTAGAAATATTCCAAACTTCGACGATGTGAGGTATTTGGTCAAGTACAGGTGAAGTGGAGAATGAGACTAGAGTAGCACGGGAAAGCATATTCGAAAAGCAAAGCGATGTAGAGGAGCATGAGATGTTCTGAATCGAGTGTGATGTTGAAGGAATCATTGAAACCATTGGATATGATGGTTATTCCTAGGGGCAGGAGTATGCAAAGATCATCGCCTGTGTAGCTTAGACAGTGAGATGGTCTAGCTTGCTTTGAGAGGGCAGTACCTATCAGATAGGTATCTGAAAGAATGTCGGATCCAATTGTGGCATGATATGTCGCCATCCTAAAAGATCGTAGAGTTGGTTACATGTATCTAAGAGACTTGAAAAGGTTTGAACAAAGGTGGACTTTGAGAAAGTCATAATAGGGTGAGACTCTAGGAATGATTATTATGGGATGAAATGCCAAAAATGATCATAATGAAGTGAGAATTCATAAATATTTTCAAATGGTCATGAAGAAGGTGGACCTTAGGAAAGTCATAGTAGAGTGAGACTTCGCAAAGGATATTGGTGAAGTGAGACTTCAGAAAGGATCGTGGTAAAGCGAGACGTTGGGAATGATCAAGGTGAAGGGAGGCTTCCATGATAATTATATGGTGTGGGACCTTGGGGATAGTCGTGACAATACGTGGTGGGGTGAGATCTTGGCGATACATAGTGATACAAGACCTTGAGGATGGTTGTTGTTATATGTTTACTTTGTTGTTGTTATAAGTGCTATTATTGGTGTGATGTTGGATGTCTTGTGATATTGGTTTGCTTGAGATTTTTACCCTGACACCCATTATACTTAGTGTAGTATACCCATATGATGATGATAGCACTTAACATAAATTGTGTTATGTGATAATCTTTAGATGTAGGGACAGATTGGGTATGATTACCCATACATGACTTCCTTTATTATATTAGTTTTTACAGTATTTTTAAGATTGTTTATCGCTCATACTAGACTGTTGTTTAACTCAAGGTTTTATGTTTTGCATCTTGTTATCTGTGTACTCTTAAATGGGTAGACTAGATAACATGTTGAGTTCAGCACACATGGCCTTTCAGAAGACGAGGGGGAGGCTAGCGCTATTACATTTATTACTAGATTTGTTGCTTATTCCATCGTGCAACTCTATAAAACTTTAGCAGTGCTTTCCTTTATTTAGAGACAGATTTCCTTTGATTTTATTTTGATGATGTATAAAATCTACTGCATTTATTTTGTATGAACATTGTGGACCTTCAACTTTGATATTTGTTTTAGTTCATATAGAAATACATATATGTCATGCCTATTTTATATCTATATTGATAATATATTTTATTCAATACGCTATAAGATATACGATATGTTATGATTAGAATTTTAGTTATCTTACCCTTGATATTTGTCCTACATCAACCGGGCACTATTATGGTGCATTCTTCAATATATTGGCTACTGCAGGTGTCGGTCAGTCGTAAAATCCTTCATGTCAACACATTTTCTCATGTCCGAAGCAGTTACGTATGGAAACCTCATGTTTTGAACACACACACTTAAAACTTTTGTCAATGTGTGATAATCCGGATTTAGGAATATCTGTAAATTGATAATTAACTGGGTCAATTAATATAAATACTAATTTATAGATTGAACAAATAGATCTGATAATAAATATTTATATCTATATACATTTGTGTTGATTTTAAATTAGATTTTAAATTGAATTTGAATTTTAATTTGGATTTAAATTTGAAATTTAAAAGATATATATCTTAAATATAATTAGGATTTAAAAATATATTATATGTGATTTTATTTAGAATATAATTTGTTTTTATTTTATTTTCTTTTAAAAGAACTTAATTTATATAAATTAAGAAAGTATTTATTAAATAGTAAAATGAATACAAAAGCTTTGTATTAACATTTAAAAATAATTAAAAATTGCATAATTACAAGTGTTAACAGATTAAATCATATTAGTAACAAGTGTAAGATGATTAAAAAGCCAAATGACAAATGTTAAATTTTTTTAACAAGTGTCACTTTTTATTTTTATTTTATGTTATTTTTATTTTCTTTTATTTTTGATAAATCCTAATTAGATCTATATATACATCTCTCTTTTCTCTTCATTTCTTTTTTTCCTATCTTCATTCAAAAACAAAGAAAAACTCAAAGCCTGTAAAACATTTTAAACCAAATCAAGAACAAAAATCTGTAACACAAATACTCAAACCAGAAATTAATCAAGCAACAACCCTCTTCAACTTGAATCATGAAAGTTTTAGTTTTTAATCAAGAAATCAAAGCCTGGATCATCTCAGCAAGAAAATTAAGCTAAATCATCTCAGTCTTAAAACAGGTTTCCAGTTTTCAAGCTAGCAAATTTCCAGATAACAAGTCTTCAGGGATCAAGCAACTTTTTTCAGCAATTCAAGTTTTCGAAAATCCCAAACTATTTCAAAAAGCTCCTCTGTTCAAACCCACGCAGGTGACTAAACCAAGTTTTAATCTGTTCAAAATCATGTTGCATGCAATAATTACTTGGAACAAAGTAAGATAAGTATTTGCATGTTTATTTATATGAATTGCATGTGTGTGTGTGTGTGTGTATATATGATTACATGGTGTGCATGTCTGAATACAAAATGAATACTCCGTTCTAGTTATACAGGTATCAAAACCTGATCAAATTTAAATATCTCTTTCCCTAATTCATTTTAAACTTTGGGTACAAAAAATACTTGTTCATAATAACAAGATAATTGATTTAAAAATATTTTTATTAAGAATCTGATGGTAGTTTTAATAAAAAGGAAAAAGAACAGTGAAATTTAAATCATATCAAAATTTCGATTTAAAAGAATTCTGGTTTCATGTACATAATAACTAGGATTTTTAAGAATGGAATCATGAATCATGAGATATTGCATGTTGATCAGAAATTGGGTTTCGAGTGTTTTCTGGTGGTCGGTAAGGTTAGGGTTCTCGGGGTCGTGAATGAAGCTAGTTGGGAGGTGGGCGATGTAGGGAAAAATGGTCGGAAGGGTTATCTTTCGCCGTGGTAGCACGGCGAGGCGGTTGTAGGGTTTAAGGATTGGGTAAATCGTCGTGATTCTTGAGTTCGTCGCGGTGTCTAGAGCATATCGGACTTGGTCAGGGTGGGTAGAATAGGAGCTTAAGTCGATGGTGAAGCTTTGGAAGGGGTGTTGAGATTTCTGATGATCGGCGGTGGCGTCGCAGGGGAGGCTTGTTGATGTATCATTCCATATTTGGTTTCGCAGGCCCGTTTTAGATTTCATGTTAGAATGGAAGCTTGGTTGGTCATAATTGGGTAGGGAGGTCAGGGTTGACTCGCTGGCGATGATGATGTTGGTCGAAGTTGCTCTGATAGGCTTTGCATGAGCACGAGGTACCTGTGTGTGTGTGTCAGAATTCGGTTTTGGGTGAGGTCTTTGTATCGAAGTTTGACTCGAGGAAATGGGCAGGGTTCTCGGGGTCGTCTTCGAGTTAGCATGAGAGATTTTCATGTAACAGGTTTATGTTTAAAATTAAGTCCAAGTTTAAAAAAAGAAAGGTAATGATCTCGGGTAGGGGATCGAGTGTTATTCGGGTTTGACCCGAAGTTAGTTTGCACAGTTTTTTTTAAGTTTAGAAATAAATAAGTTTTTAAATTTAAAATGAATCTAGTTTTGAACTATTTCATAAAAAAAATTTATAATGAATGTCTTAAGAATTATTTTAAGGAAGTTATATAATTTGTTAAATTTGTTAAGTTAAATGCTTAAGTTATAATTAATTCCAATTAAATGATTTAATTAAATAAGTTAATTATGAAGATAAATGTTTTAAGTATGATTACGAAAATTAAGAAATTAAATAAAGATAAATGGTTTATTTTAAGGTCAATTAAGACCTTGGTTGATTAAGGATTAATTAAATTAATAAAGTGATTAAGAGTAATTAATTTATCTAATTAACTTGTGATTAAAAGGTAGTTAATTAATCTAATTAATTATGAGTTAATTAATTAGAGATAAATTAATTCATAATCAAGGATAAATTAATTTAGTAATTAGAGATTAATTATTTAAACGATTAATTACTTAATGAAAGTAATTAAAGGATTAAATTGTTAAGGGTTAATTAACTTAATTTGTAATTAAAGGTTAAATCAATTAATAATCAAAGGTTAACTAATTGAGGAATTAACCAATAGATAATTACTTGATGGAAGTAATTATGGATAATTAATGGGGAATTAAGGGACGATTAATTAATGGTTTGTAATTAATCAATGATTAGGTAAGCATGACTTAAAAGAGTGATTGAAGTAGTTTATTTAATTTATTTAAATAAATTAGAAAAGGAGTGACAAATTTATCTTGCTCATGAATGATTGAATAATATTGTATGCCTTAGATTAGTTGATATCTTTTGTATGTAATTTGTGAAGCTATGTGATATGATATGTTTGGGTTGAACTGTGATAATATGGTTTGTCTATTGGTGATAAATGGTTATGTAAATATTAAATTCTAGACATAAATGGGATTGTTTAAAACTTAGGCAGCTTTGTTTTTAAGATGATATTGGATTCGAAGAGATCGGGGTCGGGTATTAGTAAACACCCAAAACCACTTCGATTTGGAATCTACAATAATTCTTTATGGATTTCATTTGGAATAAATTAACAATTTGGCAAGTTAAGAACTCGGGTAATAGTCATTTAATCTAAGTAATAATACTTAGATACTTAGTTTAAATTTGGCAAGATGATATTGGATTCCAAGAGGTCGGGGTCGGGTATTAGTCATTTAATCTAAGTAATAATACTTAGATATGATTGTAAGGTGTGTATTTGACTTTGGCAAGTTAAGAACTCATTGTGAGGTACGAGTTACCCTGCGTTTTAAATAAATTTTATGCATTAGTATTTCATGTTATATGGGTTTACTCACGTTGGTTTCCAGCCTGACCCGGGTGTTACTTTGATGTAATGCTCGGGTCAGACCGAGTATTACAGATTTTCAAGTTAGGGTGTTTTGGAGCTCAGGAGGCGAGTTGGATAGCAGGAACGTATCGAGTTTACCACTATATATTTAAGTTTGATTTGGTTGTAGTCTGGGACAGGTTGATGCAACTGTCCAGTTTATATGTAAATGGTTGTAACTCTGATGTATTGATGTAAATTAACAATTTCTTCTTTCTTTTTAAATGCTATTTTGTGATATTATATTTTGATCTGCTATAAAATGTCAGATTCTGAGTTTTGTTTTCTGTTCTTCTTCTACCTCTTTCTTCTTAACCTAACAATCTGATATTTCCGGCAATCGATTGCTCAGCACTTCTACAGTTGAACGTATTAGTGTCGAATACTCGAGGTTGAAAATTTCGGGTCGTTACATTTTGGTATCAGAGCTGAAGGTTAAGCGAGAATCTTCGCTCCGGTGGGTTTACTCATTAAGGATAGGGTCAATAGTACCCTAGAATGAGTTGAGTGTAATATATAAATGAGAGAGCGTACTTGTTATTTTCTTATATAAAGGTTTTAGAATGGTTTAAAAGTAAATGATTTTTATATAAGTTTATATTCTAATATATATAAAGAAAATAGTTTTTCTATTATTAAGGTAATTGGTTGTTGATTGGAATTAAATAAAATAATAAGAATTAAGTGGTGATTGAAGCGCAACCAAATGGGAAATTGGATAATATGAACTATATAAATACGATAAGTTTGAAATGGATCCAAACTGAAACTAAAATCCTGAATTTGTGGAAGTGTTTTCAGAATAAGATAAAAATGAATTGGTATCCAGATATGATAATCTTGGTTATTATAATAAATGGGTATTGTGTTTAATAATGAAATGTTTGTTAATGATTAAGCAAATATGAAATGTTTTAAGGAAGTAAACATTTAGGTGAGTATGACCTATAAATTGGAATTGCAGATAATTTAAATTGTGAAGTTTTAAATCTAAGCCCAGAAAATTTAGAATTTGTTTCAAAGTGCTAAAATAAATTTGCTTTGAATTAAAACCAAAGGTGGTTTAAAATTTAAGGTATAACTTGGTGTGCAAAGGAAATAAATATGTATATATGAGGGATATACATAATATCAAAGATGGTTTGAAATAAACTCTAAGTGTTGAGTTTTAAATTTTCCTTGGAATGTGATATGAAAATCCAAAGTGATAAGTTTTTGAACTTATAAGTGGGAAGATTTTTAAGTTTAAAATTTGAAATGGAAATTCAAATTGGGTAAGTTGACTGGATTGTTTAAGTAAATTAAATTGAATTTAACTTAAGGGAAGTTAAATAAGTTTAGAATAAACAACTTGAATTGGAATTTTCAAGATGAAATTGGAGTTAAATGCTATTGATGAATGCTTTAAATAAATTTGGATGTTTACTTATCTTGGTATCATCCTGTTGATATCGATAATCTTTAAACTATAAATTGGATTGATTTAAAATGAATTAAAATGTGAATTGAAATAGTCTATATATCCATTACTGAAATTAAATGAAAAGAAAACCTTATTTTGAAACTATATAAAAGGCTTGATTCTTGAAATGAAAGTGTAATAATAGAATGGGATCATTTTGAACTTAAGATTCAAATGTTAGAAATAAGCTTGCGGAAAATTTGATAAGAATTGGTTTCGAAGTTAAAAATGGATAATAAATTAGAATCTGAAGATAAAATTGTTTTTGAACTCTTATTTAAAATTTGAAATAAGTTAAGTAAAGGTTAATTTTATTTAAGGGATTAAATCAACATTAATATTTAACTCGAATTTATATAATTCGAGATGGTTTAAGTTGAGATTTAAATTGAATTAGTTCAAATTGAATTTGATTTGAATTAATTGGAATTGTTATTGAAGATGGATAAGTATAAAATTCAAATGGAAAATTTGAATTGAATTAATTCGAAGTGAAATTGAAGTTGAATAAGTTTGAAATTCAAATGGGAGTTGATTTGAATTTGGGATAGGAATTGAATTAATTTAAATTGAATTGAAATTGAATCAATTTAAATAGTAGTGGAAATTGGAAATCGTTTGGAAATGGAGATTGGGAATTGAACAGTTTTGCTTTGAACCATTTTTCCAATAAATTATTTTAATATAAACTATTTTTAAACCTATTTTCTTAGCTATTTGTTATACAAATTTTCTTTTTAAAGCCCAAACTATTTAACTATTTTACAATAATTTTACAACTGTTTTATAAACCAATTACTATTTTACAACTATTTTGCAACTATCCAACTATTTTACAATTATTTGACTATTTTACAACTATTTTATAACTACCTAACTATTATACAACTATTTTGCAATTAATAACTATTTTTCAACTACTTATCTGTTTTAAACTTTTCAAGCTATTTCCTAAATACAAGACGGTCAGAGTGCAAGCAGTTGTAAGTGTAGTGATAATCCAAATGGAAAATTGGAAGAAAATTGTGGATGACTGAATAGAATCAAAATAAAGGTGAATAGAAAGAGAATTTATTTAGTTGATAATCAATGAAGATAAATACGTAGGATGTATGTATATTATTCTATTTGCATAATGATTTGATTCGGATTCGAGCATAGAATCTCAAGATAGTATATCAATGCGAATTGGGATTTTTCACTTGATTTTCGACGGGGAACCCTGGGTATGGATTTTGATTGATTCTGGAAATCCTCCACCATAGTTAGGCTATGTAAGGAGAATGACGGTTTCTGATCAAGAAACCAGATCTGAGTCCACACTAGGAAGTCGAGTGGACGATACTAGTTCGGAAGTGAGATTCTGTGATCGAGTGAGCGATCAGGTTTGATATTGCGTACGGATGGTATATGTACATCGTACGTGCTTGAATGAAATTGATATTGAAATTTTGGAAGAAATGAGAAATTATTTTTGAAAGAAAAGTATAGTTTGAAAATATATATGAATAAAGGTGGAAGATTGATATCTTTTGATGTTCACTTTTTGAAAAGTAAGTGATATGGTAAGTAACTTTATAAGAGAAAATCAAATTTAAATATTTGATTTTGTATAAATAAAGATATATATGTATGTATGTATATGTATATGCATATATTTGTTAATATGATAAACTCCCCTTGTTGAATTTATAGCCAGAAGAAAAGGGTTTTGGAAAGTATTTGAAGTATGAAAAGGGAATTTATACAAATATGAAGTGATCCGAATATTTTTCAAGGTTATATATATCCATATATATGTATAGATGGTTTTATGAGAATGATTTTGAAAAAGGTTTGGAACCTATGGATTTTGGAAAGGCCTTTGATTTTTGGGAAAATCAAATTTTGGAAATATGGAAAGCCAAGTTTGGAACTATCGATTTGAGATATCGATTTTGTGTAAAGAAGATTTTGATGTAAATCATAAAGTGTATGATTTGAAAGATACTATAAGGGTATAGTATAGAGTGTTTTGAGATTGGCTCTAGGGAAAAAGGCGCTCCCATTGGAATGAACTTCATTAGGAGATCCACGGGGTGGGTCTGCCTTGGGCCCTAAGGGGGAGGCTCTAAATTGAATCCTAGGAGGAAGCCCGAAAGAACTAAAGTTCCTGAGGATTATGTGTAGTAGGTAGCGAAAGTCAAGGGCGTTGATGCCTACAGAGACATATGGGTTATGCTGTGACGACAGTGTAACTCAATGTCACTGCGATTTACTGTGGACCATAGCGGAAGTAGGTGTTGTGAGAGCCAACAGTCTACGTTTGATTTTGCCGCGATGGAAACGTAAAATTGGTAGACTGCGACCTATAGTGACATAGCGAAAGTCGAGAGGCCGTGAGAGCCTAAGGCTGCCTTGGGACTTGACTAATGTAGTCTGCGACGTATGCAGAAATGGTGAAGTTTCATTTGGCAGCGAAAATCGAGGGAGTTGATGCCTACAGTTACATCGACTTTTGCCGTGATGGCAACGTAACGCTGGATGTAACTGCGATCTGTGGCGAGTTCCATGGCGTAATCGAGGAGCATGGAGTGCCTACAGTTGTCGGGATGACAACGTAACCATTGGGTTAACTGCGGCCATGGAGAGGGTGATGATTTCCAGAGCATTCTCACTAAAGATGTTTCCTCTATTTCAAAAATGTTTTCCATATTTTCAACAAAATATTTTCCAGTATTTTCACTGGGTGTTGAAAACGGGTTTGCCAAGTACCTATAGATTTTCAGTCCTACGCCTGATCAACGTATGTTCGAATTTCTGTGAGAAAAAGGATGGACTAGTTGAGACATCGGGTTATAAAAAGTATTTTTTCAAAAATTATTTTATAATATTATATGGATTTAAAAATGTTAAATAAAAAGAGCTTTAAGTTAAAATGTTCAAAGAGAAATTTATCTGATTTTAAGTATTGAATAAATTCTGGCTTCGTTCCTTTTCGAGGATGAAAAGATTCAAACGGGGGAGGAATGTGATAACCCGGATTTTGGAATATCTTTAAGTTGATAATTAACTGGGTTAATTAATAGAAATACAGATTTATAGATTGAACAAATAGATCTGATAATAAATAATCATATCTTTATACATTTGTGTTGATTTTAAATTGGATTTTAAATTGAATTTGAATTTGGATTTGGATTTAAATTTGAAATTTAAAAGATATATATCATAAATATATTTTGGATTTAAAAATATATTATATGTGATTTTATTTAGAATATAATTGGTTTTTATTTTATTTTCTTTTAAAAGAACTTTATTTATATAAATTAAGAAAGTATTTATTAAATAGTAAAATGAATACAAAAGTTTATATTAACATTTAAAAATAATTAAAAATTGCATAATACAAGTGTTAATAGATTAAATCATATTAGTAACAAGTGTAAGATGATTAAAAAGCCAAATGACAAATGTTAGATTTTTTTCAACAAGTGTCACTTTTTATTTTTATTTTCTTTTATTTTTTTATAAATCCTAATTAAATCTATATATATCTCTCTTTTCTCTTCATTTCTTTTTTTTCCTATCTTTATTCAAAATCAAAGATAAACTCAAAGCCTGTAAAACATTTTAAACCAAATCAAGAACAAAAACCTGTAACTCAAATACTCAAACCAGAAATTAATCAAGCAACGACCCTCTTCAACTTGAGCCATCAAAGTTTCAGTATTTAATCAAGCAATCAAAGCCTGGATCATCTCAGCAAGTAAATCAAGCTAAATCATCTCAGTCTTAAAACAAGTTTCCAGTGTTCAATCTATCAAATTTCCATTTAACAAGTCTTTAAGGATCAAGTATATTTTTCCAGCAATTCAAGTTTTCAAAAATTCCAAACTATTTCAAAAAGCTCCTTTGTTCAAAACCCAGGCAGGTGAGTAAACCCAGTTTTAATTTGTTCAAAATCATGTTGCATGTAGTAATTACTTGGAACAAAGTATGATAAGTATTTGCATGTTTATTTATATGAATTGCATGTAGATATATATGATTACATGGTGTGCATTTCTGAATACAAAATGAATACTTTGTTCTGGTTATGCAAGTTTCAAAACCTGATCAAATTTAAATCTCTTTCCCTGATTCATTTTAAACTTTGGTGTATAAATAAAATTTGTCCATAATAACAAGATAATTGATTTAAAAATATTTTCAGTAAGAATCTGATGGTAATTTTAATAAAAAGGAAGAAGAAAAGTGAAATTCAAATCATATCGAAATTTTCGATTTAAAAGAATTCTGGTTTCATCTATATAATCTATTTCATTTTTGAAAACTAGGATTTTTATGAATGGAATCATGAATTTTAAGTTTATAAATCATGAGATATTGCATGTTGATTAGAAATTGGGTTTCGAGTGTTTTCAGGTGGTCGGCAAGGTTAGGGTTCTCGGGGTCGTGACTCAAGCTAGTTGGGAGGTGGGCGATGTCGGGAAAAATGGTCGTAATGGTTATCTTTCGCGCTGGTGGCATGGCGAGGCAATTGTAGGGTTTAAGAACAGGGTAAATCGCTGAGATTCTTGAGTTCATCGTGGTGTCTAGAGGGTATCGGACTTGGTTAGTGTAGGTAGAATAAGAGCTTAAGTCGATAGTGAAGCTCTAGAAGTGGTGTTGAGATTTCTTATGACCGGAGGTGGCATCGCAGGGGAGGTTTTGGTGATGTATTGTTCCAGATTTGGGTTTGCAGGCTCATTCTAGATTTCATGTTCGAATCAAAGCTTGGTTGGTCGTAATTGCATAGGGAGGTCAGGGTCGACTCACTAGCGATGGTGATGTTGGTCGGATCATTTTTTATTTTTCCTTTCACATTCATTATCGTGCTAAAGAAGTTCTCAAACACAATTTTCTCATTATGCATCACGTCTATATTGTGTATATGTTTATGATTTTTTCTAATATGATAACTCCAAAAACATACACTGTTTACACCAATTATGATGCTTTCTTTTATCGGGAATTGGGATCTTTTCTTATCTCATGTATCTTAGGACAATCTTGCATATGCTCGTACCCTTCTTCGCTACTCAAAGTCGACGGTGGATCCAAAGTAATGATTGTTGTTGACTGTATTTTTCTAACCTCGGAATTATAGCATGAAAAGCAAATTTTAATAGCTTATCGTCTGGTTTAAGAGATAAAATGAGCATTCAATAGTTTAATGACATAAGATATAGAGTGGTTCGGAAGAGCTGCCCTTTATGGATTTTTCTAATTATATGGCTATCTTACAATTACAGAGAATTATATAAGACACGACAAGATAAAAGCGGTGACACAAGACTAATGATGTTGCTAATCTTGAGGATTTGTTGAACTTAGAACTATAGACAGTGAGTTGCATTGTAAGAAACTTCTTTTTGATGCTAAGCTGAGGGCATGTGAATGTAAGTGGTTGATGGATCCTTCGATTAACTTGACCCTTGGGAGGTGTTCAACCAATAAACAAATAGTCCACCCTTGGTTGGTGGCGACCAACAACCAAAGAGTCGACCGTTAGTAGGTGGCGACCAATCGAATGGTCGACATTTGGCAGGTGGTGACTAACAGCCCCTTTAAAGTTTCCATAGATGAGGTATTTATAGTAGTTGAAACTGATCTTGGGACACTTAAAATGATGCCACAAAATCAATTGGAAAGACGTTGCGTCGTAGATTTGATCTATGAAGGACATCCGGTGAAGTAAGGGGAATCAATGATGGAGATCAACAACAAGGAAAACCATACCCCGCCCTTACTTTTTAGGTAATGTTCATGTATAGTGGTAGCATGTTGCATAACATGCTTTGTGTCAGAAGAGGACATACTTAGTTGTACTTCTTTGTCGGCCTTGCCTATTTGCAGATATGACAAGGTGGACTAGGCATGGTAGCTTTTCCTTAAGGATATGGAAAGAGGTAAAAAAAACTGCCTAGAGCAGTGTTGAAGGATTGGACCGAGTGTTTAAGGTATTGTTACACTACGTAGAATGATATGGAGGACCAATTGTAAGGTTGCTTGTAGGGGCTACATCGAAGCCAGGTTGGTGACAAGTCATGCCCGAGGCAATCTAGAGACATGTTCGTCAATGGATGAGTCAACGGAGGTGCTTGAGTAGACGGTCTATCTAGGAGCTAACTGATTATAAGGGGGAGGCTAAATGATGGGGGTCGGGCCAAGTAGTGTAGTTGCCTTATTTTGCTTGACGAGCTAACTATTGGTTATTGTTTTGGGATGCATTGGCCTGAGGAGCGACCTGAAGTGCCATGGAGAGGATAGGTTGATATGGATCCAACTCTGATGACTACCGAGGGAGACTAGATGGCTTGTTTCTGATTCTCAAGCAACTTGTGGTAAGCTAGTCTAGGCCCAAAGCGCCCTGGACCGAAGTAAAATAAGCCAGAAAACCTTGATTAGCTTGTCTTCTTATTTACGAAAAATTTAAGTAACATTATATCCCAAGCCCATGCATTTGAGCGGGCAGGAGCTTGTAAGATCTGGAAGACATCCATAGATTGATGGTTCTGCTATGAAATTGAAGCACTACCTACACGACCTTGTGCCATTAATCATGGTGGTTGTGCTTTTCGAGATGTGGCAAAAAGGTGTCTCTTCGCCCACGTGCATAGCGTGACACAAGAATTATATCTTTGAACGATCGAGATTTCTTTTTCCTTTTTTAGTGCTACGGTTGCGATTGAAGGGAGAGGCATATAAACACAACCTACCCCTTTCACTTCAAACCCATAAAGCTTGGCCATGTAATTCATGTAATTTCTTATGTATATTTGAACTCTACATGGTTTTCTCTTGGTAAGTAAATAGATGGCTTCGCCTTCCTCTTACTTCCCGATTGCTCTTGAGCATTTGACTTTGTGCCAAATTTATTTCAGATTTTGTTTGATTTAGTAGGGTTTAGCCTTCTCAGGTGCCGAACTAAGTTTCCTGATGGTAGTTCGGACCATTGCTCTTGGAGTTAGGCTTCATGAGATGGACATTTCCTTTGGCTGGGACCCGGGTCTCCTGGCCAAAGTTCAGACATTGATCGAAGGTCGGATTCGAGCTATGGATCCAAGTAGGGCTAGAGCGCATCCTTGCTTTGATAATCCTATTTTCTCGATGTCGGGTCGATTTGGAAGCTTCTACGCCTCTTTGGAAGGAGTAGGGGTTGGTGCTTTTGACTTTGATGTCACAGCCGAGGCCTTGGTCTGCTCCTTAATAAGATTGCTTGGGAGCTATTATCCATCCCTTATGAGAATCGATGTAAAATATGCACTCCTTCAACAAGTTCTGAATTAATAGAAGCATGTCAAGAGCTTCAAAGATGGCAGCTTCCTCGGTTTTCTTCAGTAATTTCTTGATTGTTTCTCTTACCAAGCACTTTCTACGCGGTGATAAGAGTATGGGCCAACTGACCATTGAAGAGCATCATTGATGTGCTAGTTCTTCCATTTCCCTTTTTATCTAATTAGTGATTGAAAACTATTGTAAGCCTAGAGGGGCAAGCATTGTGTCCCCGTGCACTACTGAACTAAATAAAACAAATTCTTTGTTGTTAAATTATCGTTTGAGAAACTAGCTGTAGTAGTTTGCTCTTGCTTTCGACTTGTAGGGTAGTGTACCTCAAATAACTAGCAGTCTTTTGCACTGCTCTAACCATATTTCTTTAGTTGCCTGCAAAGGGAGGTTGAAGGACTTGGAAGCGAGCATTGACCTTGTAATTCGGGTGCTTGTTAGGTGCTGAGGTCGATGCACGACGCCGAGCCTTACTGTGTTGCTTTGCTAATGGGCGGTCCAAGTTCAAACCTAAGCACTAGGGGGCTTGGAGGTTCTCCTAGGTGCACTACCCAAGTTTTTCGTATATGATTTGAAGTAAAAAAAAATACTCTTTGAAATGTGCTAAGCAGCAGGTTTTCCAGGCAACGGGGCTAAGGCCGATTGTTCGCTCATACGATCCGAGTGCCAACAATCGTCAAGTGTGGGATGGCACTGGCGAGAGTGGGAGTGCATGCTTGCCCATGGATTCTTCTAGGTGATAAGTGGTCATGTGCATAGCGATGGATGGGCCCTGGCTCGAATTGGAGCGCACGCTTCTTGGGGGTTCTCTAGGGTGGAACATTACCCATTTCTTAGAGGACTACAAGGCCTGGCTTGACTAGCGGTGCATGGCTGGTCCGAGCCCTCTTGTGTGATGGAGTGATAATGGTGTGATGGGCCGGTGGCACCATCTCTCACAAGAACTTATTAGATAGAAATTGTTAAATGTGAACTTATATGTACATTGTTGTGATGGTAGGTGATCCCATTTCGAACCTAAGTGCCAAGATCCTTGAAAGTTCCCTTAGGTGACACGTTGCAAAAGGAGGTGGACCCGACTTATTTTTACATGGGAACACTATGGAGGTTTGACTTCGGCGTCATTTGAGGTAATAAAACTAGTCTATACATAGTGTTATCCTGTTTGGACAATGGGAGACATCATGGATGAGGGAACAGACTATTTTAGTTGTGTATTCAATTGTCGATGTGCCCCTATGCACAAGGAAGTGATGTCTCGCCTAGGTACTCAATGTAGAAGGATGTCCTCGAACAAAGAAACTAACTTTACTAGATTACCTGATAGTCCCCAACAAGAAAATGAATTCTTGGTAATTTTTCCTCATGGATAGCCTACCGACAGAAGGTAAGCGATGGCTCGTCCGGTCCTGGGCTTTAATCGATAGTAGTCTCCTAACAAGGAAATGAACACATGAAAACTCATCCTCGTTGGATGGCCTAAATGTTCCCCAACAAGGAAATGAATTCTTGTTAATTCATCCTCGTGGATAGCCTATCGGCCAAGATGGGAGAGACAGGTCGTGCGGTCCAGGACAACGAATGGAGATGGTCCTTAAATAAGGTAATGAGCACATGAAAACTTATCCCCATTAGATAGCTTGGGCATTTCCCAATAAGGAAATTAATTACCAGTAATTCATCTTCGTGGATAGCTACCGTCCAAGAGGAGAGTGATGGCTCGCATGATCCTGGGTGACAAATGATGGCGGTCCTCAAACAAGATAATGAGAATATGCTAATTCATCCTCATTTGATAGTCTGGGCATTCCCCGATAAGGAAATAAATTCTCGTGGATCTTTCCATCTTGGAGGTGAACGATGGCTCAGGAGGGGCTGTAAAAGGCAGCAGTTTCCAAATAAGCCAATGAGCACATGACAACTTATCCTTATTGGATAGCCTGGGAATTCCTACATCAGCGAATTAATTCTTAGTAATTAATCATCATGGATAGCATATCGGCCAAAAGAGGAGTGACAGCTTGCGCAGTCCTAGATGGTGAAGTGAAATGTTTTAAAAACAAGGTAATGAACACATGAAAACTCATCCTCATTGGATAGCCAGGGTGTTCCTCGATAAGAAAATGAATTCTTAGTAATTCATCCTCATGGATAGCCTACTGGCCAGGAAGGGAGCAACTGCTTATGCTCTCCTAAGCCATGATAGGCGTATATCGAAACAAGGTAACAAGCATATGAAAATGTTGGAATTGGGCCAGCATACAGTGGGATAAAAGAGCAAATTTCAAAAATTCTATTCCATTTCGGATCATATTAGGCCTATGAAGTCTAAATTTATTTAGAACTTATATTTTTATATAAAATTAATATTTTATTTAATTTATAAATAAATTTTTATTTGTTTTATATTTATATTATCTATATATAATAAGAACACTAGGTTTTGAAGCTTTTGAAATGTCTAATTTATCCGTTTTAATTTCTAGCTCAGGTAAGGTCATTTTTGTAATTCTTCTTTCCCACGTTCTTACCATTTATGTCACATCTACAACTGTGGAAAATGCATTTCTTCCTCACCCTTACTTCACATAATTTTTCCCAAAATTATTTGAAGATTCTCCAATAAAACTATATAGATCTTCACCATTGCTATGGTATAACCTCTTCATCATCTTGGATGAGCAGCTGTTGCAGAATCAGAAAGATCCGAAAAAAAGGAACAAATTATGCAATGCAAACCATTAATCATCTTGAAAATTTAAGTCGACCAAATTATGCATCATCATGAAGTTCATTGACGAGAATAGCCGACCAATAAGGATTTGAATGAACTGAAGCCTAAATGCATCAACCGATTAACGGAGGTTCCACTTTTTTATTTGATTTTAGATTAATATCTCAATTTTAGTTAATTTGGGTTATACTTTTTTATGGAAGAACAAAATATCGCAATAATATTCCATATCACGCTGAAATCACCTTAATGGCATGAGAAATGCAATCTTCCCTCTTGACAGGACTGGAAATCCATATATTATTCTTAGTTAGTTTATTTTACATCTTGATGAAAAAAGAAATTTAAATTAATCGAATTATTATTACCAATAAAGAAGAAACATGCATGCTCTTTTGCAGATATAAAGAAATTGTTCATTGTTTTGACATCTTTCAACATGCTAAGATAAGATTATAAAGAGCCTACTTGTTGCTCGTGCATTATTGTTATGTTTTTATTTTTACTGTTATTGTTGTTACTATTATTTTTATTTTTATTATTATGTAATCTCATTATTATCTACGTTACGCCATATACCCTCATTCCAAGTAAAAGTTAGCATACCTCCACTTTTAACTTATTACTTCTCATATCTTTTAAGAAAATATCATAGTTGTATCTTGTTACCATTTACAGTGCTTTAACTTCTAAATCGTTAATAACATTGTCATATATCTATTTGTCAAAATCAAATGATATATAGTGAAAAATAATAATTTTTTTTGTATGCATGAATTCTTTTTATCTATAATAATTGAGGTATAAAAATAATGGAAGATGCTCTTTAACAGTTAGAATATCCATTTACTCTTCCAACTTCCAGTTCATGAATATGGTGAAAGGATTTCCATTTCTAAATTTTACAAGTCGTGTACAGGTTGTTTAAATGATTATTCCAAGCACAATTAGAACATTGCATTGTCCTTTTTAGCAAAATGAAACTGACACATTATTATATTAGCCCTATTGAGGTAGAACCATATAGCGAAGCATAATTCTATAATGAAAGAGAATGTATGCAATAACAAAAAATGATTGAGAAAGTTTAAGGTGCAGCAAGTGAAACTATAGACAAGCTTTTCTTTTGTATTTATATCTCTTTCATGTGCAGGGATGATTTTAGAATGATGACTTTTGCATCAAATGTGGCTACAATTATTTTTTCTATCTTTTGGTGCTCGAAGTGGAATTTTTTAAGGAAAATAGTGTTAGGAACTGAGATGTTGGTTTTGATGACAACAACCTTTTTTAACTTATCTTATTATAAAATATATACTAATACCGTTGTCTAGATAAGATATGTATATGCATGATATATGTATGTATGTATGTATGTATGTATGTATGTATGTATGTATGTATGTATGCATGTATGCATGTATTGATTACTGAAGGCTGATCAATATAAATACTCAAGACTCAAGATTGAAGATTATAGAATGTCAAGATCAAGATTTCAAGATATGTGTCTAGTTTTTGTTAAAACTTCATAATAGCATGGAAATCTTCATTTCGAATTTTATTTGGATGGAACCCATTTCTATCTTCTTAGTGGCTTACAAACCCACAACAAGTAGCCTACAAACCTACGACAAGTGGCCTACAAACCCACGAACATCCTGGTTTTGTACAAGTTCTCGTGTCCTGATATGATGAGATATTCTACAGGAAGAAGCTTGCAAAACTACTTCAAAATGGTTTTTCAAAACTGCTTTTCAAAAATTTTTAACCTTAAAAATTATCTTTTCAAATGATTTTCAAAAATATGTTTTAGCCTTAAAATATTATTTGTTTTTGCTTTAAAATTAAATCTTGTTTTAAACTTCATTTGCAAAAAAAAAAAAAATTCATTGTTTTTAACACAGGGATGTCGACATCATGGGATACCCATGTCGATATGATGGCCATTGAATCCAAAAGTTTCAATTTTCAAAAGAAGTGTCTATTCATTTAAATCTCTTCACGAATGGTTATGGCCGTTGGTACTTTATAAATAGCCTTCACAAACGAATTTTTTAACTAACAAATTTCTTACTTTCTTCACTTCTTATCCACAAATCCATATTATGTAATTTTCATATTTTTAAGACCGTGCCAAAATTTTGCCGACTTCTTAAGTGAATCAAATTAGAATCTCATTCTTGTTTGATTCTCTGTCCTCTCTCGAAGATCAAAGTGCTATTCAGAGTTATAGGATCAATTTGTAATCAAAAGTTTATCAAGTCTCTCTATAAGGTGTGGTTGTGCCTGAAAATCAATTGGGTGGTCTTGAGTCCCCTAAATCAAGAGAGTTTGTCCCGGACTCGTGAGACAGGAGGGTACCTCAAGGCCATTAGAAATTGAGGATTGTAATCTCGACATTCGTATAATAAAAATTTGTATGAGGTGGTCTTCCTTGGTATAAAACTGGATGTAGGGTAACTCCGAACTAGTATAAAATCAGGTGTATTCTATCCCTTTACTGCTTTTTATTTACTTTTTGCATCTATGTTTGATTCTGTAATTGTTTTGTGATTAAGTTCTGTTGTTTGCATCATAATTTTAAATTAGTCCATATAATTTTTAGAATCCAATTAACACTATTCACCCCCACTCTAGTGTTAAGTTAGCCTTAAGATCCTTAATCTGCACCCTTTCAAATAGATCCATACCATGTTCCATCATTAAACATTTTATGTACTACTTATATATATAAACATTAAATTGCAAAGTTGCTTTTTTTTGGGGTATATATATTTCATCTTCAATTGTACCATGAAAGACATGGATTAAGTGTTCTCTCATTAGTGTATCTGAATCTCAAATGCATCAAAAGATACGTGAATTTCCATTAGTACAACGAGTTCATCTACTAATAATATGGTAATACCATTATATACTAGAATTTAAAAATATTATTTTATACAGTTCTTTTAAATAAAATAATATAAGAAAACCTATTATTTGTCCAATATGTGGATTTGCGTTTATTTGCTACATTAATTTACCATTGTTATATTATTTTAATATTTACTATTACTTATCAATTTAAGTATGCATATTGTTAATATTTGTTATTGGAAACAACTGGACATTATTTAATGATGTCATTTTGCATGTTATTTGCATATACTAACTAATGATCAGATTTGAAACGGAAGATCATGCTAAATATAAAGGGCAATAAATTGGAAATTTAATGGTTAGCACTAGGGGTTGCGTCAAACTATCCCGTAAATAACATTTTTAACTCCATCGAAATACACCTTCATATTAGTTCAAGAGATGTTCGTGTTTTTATGACTTCTTTGATACATATTCCAGTTATGAAATTTTTTACATAATATATTTCACAAGAAAAAGAGTTACAAGTCCCTATTTTTGATATTATTATAAGAAAAGTCCATACGGAAACGAATATGTAAGTTTGGTCTCTATTTTTGAAAAATAGAAACCGCTAGGTGCCTTGCACTTTTTTGATGGAAATTGTAAGGTTCCTTGTAGTTTTCTGATTTTGAATTTTTTTCGAAATTTTTGAAAAGCGCAAGTTACCTTGCACTTTCTATAAGGAAACTGCAAGCCAGTTTGTGCTTTCTAAGTTAGAAAAAAACAAAGGCTTAATTTATATATCCATTGCTACAGGGACTTTTCTTGTAATAACATCAGAAATAGGGACCTTTTATGCAAAGTCTCTATATTTTATCCCTTTATTATTTATGCAATAACCAAATCTTATGTACAAAATATATATACCAAGTATTGTGCATGTTTGTACATATTATTTAGCACTAAAAAGAAGTTAACCACATCTTTCTTTGCACAACGTCTAATAGACATGTCTTACGCAACGCATTTTATAATAAGAAAACCTCATCTTTTGAAGCTTTTTAAATTACAGAAAATGATAGCTTGCTATTAAATAAAAAATTTACTTTTGTACTTTCCATCGTTTGACCATGTCTACCCAAGCCCCAATATGTGCCCATCTTAATTTATCCCAAATTCAATGGTTTCTCCATCTTCTTTTAACTTCTCTAATTTATTTAAGGAATAATTCAATTTATAAAGTAAAAAACTTTCCACTTTTGAAAGTTGTCTCACTTCTCCCATTTGTAGTGGCAATGTAATACCAAAATGTCATACTCTTACTAGGAATTCATTCGCATTCAAACAACTTCATATCATAACTAATTAATCTGCTTTCCTGATTATTTTAAATGTTAGACTAGAGTTAGCCTTGTTAGGTGTGGCTAGCATTGTATTAGAGTGGGTGCGCAAATTGGATTATGATTATTTCCAAAACATAAGATATTCCAAAAATAATGAGCATATATATGAGATAGGTAGCATGTAATAACAAGGGATTCCTTTTGTTATAAATAAATATTGCTATGAAAATATATGTGCTCTAGGGGATGTAGGGATATCCAATCATGATGCTTGCACTAAAAGAGCTTCGTTCAGTGGTCTTGCCTCTTCTATACTAAATGAAGTGCACGCATAGCAGATGATGTGAGGGGGTTTTGAAAATTTCAACAAGGTATCAAGGCCGATGGCTCGAGGGACCATTATAGACTTGCGAGTGACCGAAGCAAGGACTCCTTAAGGCTTAGAGATATGCAAACAGATTGACCCCACTGCTAGATACGCAGCCTGCTCTCCTGCGTTGAGAACTGATGCTCCAAGGTTGGTTGAGTAGAAAGTACTCACCTTAAGGTGGAGATTTGGTAGCACAAGCTTGCCCAACTGCGTAAGAAGCGAGAAAAAAGCAGCCTATTCCCACTGCAGAACTTCTTCAGTATGCTCCAAATAAAGGTTAGAGGAAATGCTCACCAAGATGGAGAATTGTTAGGAATTGCTAGTGTGTGGGTTGAATGATAAGTCCCACGTCACAAGAAATATGGCGCATAATGTGGTATATTTGTGGGATTGGTGGCACATAACATTGGGAATTTCTTTTGTTATAAGAAAGTGTTGCCAAGACCATGTATGTGCATATTTTGGAAAGTGATGGAGGGATGTTCGAATAGGGATGTTGCCACATCGAAAACTTCATTAAGGTGGTGCTATTACGGATCAGTGAAGCATGCGTTCATGGGAACGCATTAGAGTGCCGAATCACAACGAGCTAATGGATTTTCAGCAACTTGGGAGATTTAAGAGGCTATTTTATGTGCTAAAAGCATTTTAGCATACATTGATTACACTTTGTTTTATAAAATTACTCATAGTTTCTATATTATATTTCTATGCTTATATCATGGTGTGGATTAGGTTCTATTGGGCATTTTTGAAACTATTCTAACAATTATAGTTCAAATTGCAATGAATAGCTTTGGATGTTGTCTAAATGGATGACATTAGAAATGACCACTGCTCTAGTGCTATTGGTACATTCCAAACCTAGCATTGCTCACTAATTCTTCTAACAACTATAAGGATAATCTTGAGTAAATTACATGACGTCATGTTCTTCATATTGAATATGTTTATGATGCTCACTAATAGGCGTATTTCCATCACAATTTAATGTTACATGACTTTCATCACCAATGCAACTAAAATTCTATATGAAATTGGAAAGTAATTTTAATAATATATATTTTTAATTCTTTTACGCATACCTAGAAGTGCAAGATCATTCAAAGAGAAGTTGTAGCTCCTAAAACTCATGATATAACAACAATAACTTTATTTATTTGTTTTTGTAAAGTGCGTTTTAATCAATATTTATCTGAACATAAAGTTATTAAATAGTTTTCTTTCTTTAAACCTAATTCATGGAAACATACCCTTCCTTGAGAGTACTTGAACCCCACACTTTTATTGGAAAATGCAAAGAAACATGAGATTTCTTTTACTGCTACATTTTTGATATCTTAGTATAAACTTTTTTAGGGATCTGAATGGGTTTAAAATATAAAGAAATTAATTTTTTTCATAGTTAAAGTAAATAAAATTTCCATGGTAAATTTAAGAAATTAAGATGAATTTTTCATATGCGGAGTTCACTAAACCGCACAAGTCGTTTTCTCTGTTTTTAAGGTTTTTGTTCAATGAAGGACGTAACAAATAGTTACCAATGATATTTGTCCCTTGATTGGAAATTAGAAGGAGAAATTAGTAGCATATCAAGAGTCATATTTTATAGAGAATAATTAGGTATAAAAGATAGGATTTTCACTATGTCGTTGAACTTTCGAGTTCATTTGATACAACTTTTCTCATAAGAAATATGTTATATGCAGTTGAAAGCGTCAACTTTTCAAGCACAATGATGGCCATGTTGTCTGAGTTGGACTCTAAAAGAGCTATAGGAAAAATAACAAAATATTTCCACAAAATTATTGAAACTTGCGAATGAGATACATCATCCCCTAGAGATGGATAATAACAAAGAAGCCTATGCATTTGATAATATGCTTAATCCATTATTCATGCATGTTATGGTTGTAACTATAAAATAAATTATAATGGTCACTATGTTAAATGGGTGAGAGTAATTTTAGCTTCATGTTAATAATGCAATATGCGTCCAATTATAATAAGGATGATATGACTTTGATACGGTCTTTAGTTCAGTTACTGTTAGGGCATGGTCTTATTTGGATGTTTCAAACTATCATTTTTTAAGTTCGATTGATTCTTTCTAAAAGTATTATAGTTGACCACTTCAATGACCATAGACATTACTCTGTTTTCAAACATGCTTCTTTCTTGATTTATAAACATTCAAAATGCTAAACCTACAAAATTGAAATTTATAAATGCTTACAAAATTGATGTGATTTAGTTGTGGATACGTGGAGACTACTCTCATATTATACCAATGCTGCAATTGATGTGGCTCTTTCTTACATTTTTGCTTTCCATTTGCTGATTTTTTTTCCTTTACCATACACGTTTTATGTAATATGCAATAATTACTCATATACTACAACTAAAAAAGTTCATAAATTAAGAAGAAAAACACATAATGCAGTAAAGACAGCACAAAATCATGTATCTCAGATATTGCATCTAAACAAAGTTCATAAACCAAGGAAAAAATATATCATGCAACAATGACGATGCACATTGTATGTTTTTTTAAATATTTTGCTTTGCACATGAACATATTAGTGTTAATAAAATGCATGAACAACTTTTGAACATGTGCATGCATATACAATCGACTACCCATAATCCATCAATTTAAGAAATTAACGTGCATGTTGAATGTTAATATTTGTAAGTGCATGAATGAGACAATATTTCATCAATGTGAATTTTAATTACAAATAAATGAGCTATAAGATGCCGAATAACATAAAATATCAAGTAATTTGTTATTGTTCATTCCTTAAATTTCAAAATCAAATAAATCACAATAGACTTTATATAAGCTACATTTATATTTTAATTTTTTTGCAAATACCAATGAACATGGATATGCCCAACTTATGTCACAAAACTTTGCATACGAGATCCATTTTTTTACCTAACCATAATCTACAATATCATACACGCATGTGACTTGTATGCATCATTGTACATTGGTGTTTATACTTTGAAATAATATAAATGCAATTCCACACTGATAAATGATTCATTTAGTAATCATAATTCAATATAATACATGTTTCTATTTTATTATGCAATTTTCATTTTGCACCTGTGATATCCTGGATTTCTAGACATTTGTAATTGATAAATAATTGGGTTAATTAATAGAAATGCTAATTTATAATTGAACAAATAAATGAGATAATCTCCTTTATGATTATTTAAAATTATTTAAAAATTGATTACTTTCAAAACAATAATAATAATGTGTTATATATATATAAATGGATTTTAAATAGAATTGAAAATGTGTTTGTTTAAATATATGTATATATCAAATTGGTTTTTCAAATTGGATTTGAAATTGAATTTGAATTTGGATATTTAAATTTGAAATTCAAAAGATAGATATGTATATATTAGATTATACTTTGATTTTTAAATTGTATTTTATTTGATTTTATTGAGAACATAAATAGTTGTATTATTTTCCTTTTAAAGGAATTTATTTATATAAATTAGAATATGTATTTATAAATTAGAAATTGATTACAAAAGCTTTATAAATAAAAATATCATGCATAATTATGAATGTAAGTATAAGAATGTATCTAATTACAAGTGTAAATAAATTTTAAATTGAAATTAACAAATATTAACTAATATGACAAGTGTCACCTTTGTATTATCATTTTCTTTAAATTTTAATAAATCATAATTTACTCTTATTAACTCCTATCTTCTTTTTCTTTCATTTTTTTCTACATTTCTTAAACTTAAGAACCCAAACCTGTATAAAATATTCTCAAACTCAAGATCAAAGCTATAATTAAATCAAGCTTTCATTGTTTCAACCTGAAATCAAACAAAAGGCCTGTAACAATTGTATATCTAGCAAAGATTATCATGCAATCAGCAGCATTCGACCTGAAATCAAAAGTCTTAAATCATTAAATTCCAGTTTCAAAAGATCTAAGCATTTTCTCTGCAATTCAAGTTCGAATAAAGCTTTTCTGTTTCGAAAATCAAGGCTCTCTGTTCACCTTCTTTCAAGTGAGTAAAATTCCTAAAAACTGAAATTGCTTGAATTGGCATTTGGTGAATCCTTAAAAATATGATATGAATCATGTGTGCATGATGTTAAAGAAATAATTTTATGTATATATATGTGTGAAGTATCAGTGTTTAAGTATGGGACAGGTTAGCAAGCTTTTGTTTTAAACATTACAGGTTTGAAACCTGGTTCAATAATTGATATCTTCCTCTCAAATGAATTTTAGGCCTTGATTTCTGAGTAAGAATTGTTTGTATGTGAACAAACCAAATTTTAACTCATTTAAACTTGGATGAATGAAGTAAATCCTTGAAGTCAAAAGCAATAATTGATGCATGTCTGATATGTACCCATTCATCTTTGTTTACAGATACAAGGAGGGATTTAGCTTTAAAAATTCAAAATCACCTAAACTAATTACTGTTAGGTCCTTGATTTCAAACAAAATATGTTTGTTTGTATATAAATTAAGATGTGAAAATGGGTATAAGCATAATAGGCTTGGGAATTTTATGAAATTTAGAAAATACAACATATTTTTGAAATATGTCAAAAACCCAAATATTTTAATTTGTTGTTCAAATTATATAACTTAGATCTTCTCTGGAAAACTTGATTTTTAAAATAAAAAATATGATTTTTAGTTTGGAATACTGTGAGAAATTCTTGGTTGACCAAAAAAGCATTTATGAGCAAAATCTGGCGATCAACGGTTAGATGGTCGTTGTGATGGTAGATGGAGGTGGAATGGAGTATGGGGATCATGGGAAAAATGGTTATGGTTTTTCTCGATGGACGAGGCGGCTTATCGGAGTCGAGATAGGGTTTAGCAAGCAGTTGGGTAGTTGTTGTATTCGGGCTATGGCGTCGCCGTAGGAAGACCGGAATGGATCACATGTGGGGGTCCGTTTCGTTGTGTCGTGGAGAAGCTCTGGAAGGATGGGCAAATTTTCTGGTGCTGAAGTTCATCTATGGCGAGGAGTTTTGTGGTTTGGGTTTGGTTGCAATTTTTGTTCGATCGAGTCAAATTTGATTTCTTAAACGATTTGGAAATCTGGGTAGACGGATAGTTAAAGGGGGTTGTCGTCGATGTGCTGGTGGTGGTGGTGGTGACAAAGGGGTCACCGTTGACTTGTACACGTGCGCAGTGCATAGTTGTGTTAGGTTGGTTTGTGGCATCAGGAAGAAGGAAGCGCTCGGGTTTTGACTTGGGTCGAACTTTAAGATGATAGTATGTTGTCTCGAAGTAGCTGAGTATGGGGTACTCGGTGTTTTTTTTTTTGATTGAAATCTTCAGGTTTCATTAAGTTTTGCTCGGGATTTTCTAGTGTTGGCAGATTTAAGTTTGTACCTGAAGTTTTAAAGGATTTTAAACTAAAGAATACCGATTTTGCAAATAATTCAAAGCTTTAAACAAAGTTAAATAAGTTTTTACTTAGGAGAGTAAATTGTTTCAAGGATAAGTGTTTAACAAGTTTTATATATAATAATAGATAAGTAAAGAGTAATTATTTAATTAAGTAATTGGAGTATAATTACTTTATGAAAGTGATCAAATGGAAGTGATTAAAGGTAAATTACTTAGAGTATTAAGGGTTGATTAATATAATTTAATAAAGGGTTAATTAATTAATTAGAGGATAATTAATTAATTAAAGAATTAAGGTTAATTTACCGAGGATAATTAACTAATGGGATAATTAGGATAATTACTCGATAAAAGTGATTAAAGGTAATTTACTTAATGGAAGTAATTAAGGTTTAATTACTTAGTGTAATTAACTAAAGGGATGATTCATTAAGTAAGAAAATTTATTAAGGGTAAATAAATTAATAATTATGATTAATTAAAGGATAATTAGTCAAGGTAAGTAATTAATGAATAATTACTGGATGTAATTAATTAAGGGATATTACTTGATGGATATTAACTAAAGGATAATTACTTGAGGGAAGTAATTAAGTGGTGATTACTCAGTGTAATTAAAGGATTAATTAATGAAATTAATTAAGGGGTTGATCTAATTAATATAAGTAATTAAAGGAAGTTAATTACTAAGGTGATAAATCAAGGTTGAGTAATGAATGTAATTGAAGTTAAAGATTAATTGTTAAATGTAATTAGAAGAATAATTAATCAATGAAGGTAATTAAAGGTTAATTACTGTATATGGTTAAGAATAATTAATTTGTGTAATTAATTGAGGGTTAATTACTTAATGTAATTAAAGGATAATTAATCTAGGGTGATTAATTAGGATGATGATTAATTACTTGTTTTGTGATTAATTATTGTTAAATAAACAAGATTAAAAGCGATTAAAGAAATTGATTTGATTTAATTAGGAATGAGTGACTAATTAATATTGTTTATAAATGATTGGTTGATATTTCTGATATGAAATGTTTGACACATGATATGTTTGTCTTGAATAGTGATTATATGGTTATCTGTCGATGATGAATTGTTGTGTAAAAGAGTGACATCTTTTGAATAAAGGTTAAATTATGTCTCACTTGAATAGTGTGGGTCAAGATGGCATTGAATTCAAAGAGACCGGAGTTGGGTATTTGTAAATACCCAAAACCACTTCGATTTATAATCTATGAAAATTCTGTATAGATTTGATATGTGGAATCAATAGGCTAAAATGGAATGACTTAAGTGAATTGGACCATTTAATCTAAGTTTTGGCACATAGAAATTGATGTATGAAATAAGTGATGTCTATAACAACTTGTGAAGTTGTAAATTGATATAAGTTACCCCGAGTTTATATAAGTTGTATGCTTTTGTATTCCATGTTAGATGGGTTTACTCACGCTGGTTTCCAGCCTGACCCGGGTGTTACTTTGATGTAATGCTCGGGTCTGACCGAGTATCGCAGATTTTCAAGTAAGGACGTTCTAGAGCTCAGCAGGCAAGCTGGATGGCAGGAACGTATGGAAAGAATTCCGCTGTGTATATAATTATTATTTATCTGGGACAAGTTATTTTAACTGTTCAGTGATTGTGTAAATATTGAAATTCTGATGTATTAAAATATATTGACGGATACAATTTTCTTTGTATAACTATTATTTTATGATATATTATATTTTATTCACTACGAATGTGAGAATCTGTGTTTTGTTTCTATTTCTTCTTCTTTCTCTTTTCTTCTTTTCCTAACTTCTGGAACTTTCGAGATCGAAATTTCCGGGTCGTTACAGCACCCATGCAACACATAAGCTCACGTACTAGTGTATACACACACATACATATATCATATATACTCACATATATTTCATGAGATGCTTATCTATATACAATGCGACGATATCATTGTCAAATAAGAAAGAAACAACTCGGTATGCCTAAAATTCCGGAGGTGTAACATTGTTCTTCCTTCTTGATTCGACACATGTACACGATTGTTTGTGCCAAAATTAGGAAGTATTTGAAGAGATAAAATGAAGAAAGTAAATGAAAAAAAGGATTATCTAAAAATACTTCAAAAATAGATAAGAAAAACATGCAGAAACACAGAGATTTAGAGTGGTTCGGCTTATGGCCTACATCCACTATGAAATTGATGATTTTATTGATGTTTGTTTACTGATTACAACTGGTTACAGCGGATTACAGCAGTAGATTGCGAGTATAATAGTGATCTTTGAGTACAAAAATGGTTTTGGCAGAGTCTGGATGTAGGAGCCTAAAGTCCATTTTTTGTAGACTCTGGGATGCTATTTATAGGCATAGGATACAAATATCTCGCTCAGATCTCGGGAGACCTCTTCGGACATGTGAATATGTAATGACTCAATATTTCGACGCCCGAAAAACCAGACCATTAGGGTAAAAAGAAGAAGGAGATAGAAGAAGAGAAAACAAATAACACAGAATCTTACCATCGCAGCGGAATAAAATATAATAGATAATAACAGATCTTTACACAAAAGAAAAATATATCTATTTTATACATATATCATCAGAATACAACATAAGAGTTCAATACAATCAACAACACAGTCAAGACGGTTATAATATCTCATCCTTCCAAATCTGAATACTAAACGGAATTTACATCAAATGCGTCGGATACGTCTCGCCATCCAGCTCGTCTCCTGAGCTCCATAGCAGTCCATCCAAAATTTGTACTCTGTAATGCTCGGCCTGACCCGAGCATTATAGTTAAATAACACTCGAGTCAGTCTGGGAACCAGCGTGAGAAATCACACTCAATTGGATTATTAAAATTTTCAAAAGTCCTTTGAAAATCAAAAGCATCCCGTAAGACCACGCCACAAATAAACATGCCGGGATTTTACCTTACGACAGCTAAAACATTTCTTATAAAATCCTCTGATATTATAATAGGGTCTATATACAAATATTTATTCAAATAGCTGAAATTGTTACATTTATTAAATTCCAGCTAATAGGTATACAAAAAAAACCGTAAAGGCACGTAGGGAGAATGGGTTTCCAACTAATGACTAGGCACTGGGGTACCACTTGTCACGGTACCTGGTCTAGATCAGCGTACCGAGGATCCCTCCCGATCCCCTCCAACACAAGATCAGGACTACCCCTTACTAGATAATCTCGAGTAAGATCACCCCGCCGTTGGTATCAGCAACCGCCCAATAAGCCGAATAAAAAGGACATCTTGACAGTGATCACCTTACCCTAATTGACGCGACCCACTTAGCCTTGCTGTAAAGCCCCTGATTTTCAGTCATTCCCGGTTGATGAGGCTCGAGGCTGTGCGTTACCTTTTTAGAATATTTCACTTAGAATTTTCATCATCCTGCCGACGATGTTCTGAAAGCACTCATCCATACAGGTCCGTCCCAGGTTCGAACGGAACCGAAGGCACTACTCCTACTACATCCATTTTGGAATCACCCTTGGGATTAGTAGCGATAAGCTCTTGCACTTTACTGCTCCATCTTCGACTCCCAGCTCTTGTCTTCCTCATGAAAACATTCAAACCGGATCGAAGTGGTTTTCGGAAAATAAATTCCAATCCCGTTCTCTTTGAAACGATCAGCGCATTGGCCAACATTGTTAATCGGTTATTTAACTATCAAATAACATTCAGAAACAATCATCAAGCCATAATAATTTCTTCCAAATTATTCATTAACCTCAAAAATATCTTCACAAGATATTTTTTCACTTTTCAACCCTTTGAAAATAGTTTCAAACCATCTTTCTCTCACGGAAATAATTTCCTAAATATTTTCTATTTCCACTGTAATCACCAAGTACAAATACATTAGATTTTAAAATAATTTAAAACACTTTGTTATGAAATATACTTTAAAACATTTAAATTAAAAAAACTATTTTACAACTTATTTCAAAAATATATACTTTAAGAATATTTAAAATAAAATTACTTCATAAAATATAAAACAAATTTTCAAAATAAAAGTTAAGTCAAACTAAATTTAAAATAAGAGATTCCGAAAATTCTATACAAGTTTTTAAATTAAAACTTTAACCAAACTATCTTTTAAATAAAATTACTTTATAAAATATAAATGCTAATAATTATCCTTTAAATAATTTCTACTAAAATAAATTTTGAAAATATTTACTTTAAAATTTAAAACATTTAAAAATATTCTAAAACATTTCCTTAAAACAAATTTTTAAAGCCTTTAGTTTATACATAATAGTCTCCTTTAAAATACAATTGGCTTTCCAGGGAAATATACTTTCCATATCCATACCTTTAAAAATAAATCACCCTTTATTTTTAAAACAAATTACTCATTCCAATATAAATTCCTACCAAGAATTTATACTCCCGAATTTCCACCGATATCCATTTCACTTTATAAACCCAGTTTATAAATTTCATAGTCTCATCTTCTTTTAAAGTTCCAATTTCAAACACCTAAATCAACTCTCAAATTGATTTCCAAATTACTCCATTTTGAAATAAATTCCTTTACTTACAATTTATTTCAAAACCTATTAACTTCAGACTTTATTTCTTAATGATGATTTAAAATCTTTTTAACTGAAAATACCAATCTCATAATTGCCAAATTCCTTCTTTTATTTTTTTTCTAAATATTTAAATCCTAAATTGAATAAATCTTTTTTTTTTAAATAATAACGTTTAAGTTTAAAAATTCATTTATCCCCATTTATTTTAAAATCTCTTTTCCATAATTTGGAATTTATTTAATTTAGAATTTAAAATCAACTTTTATCCTTTCCCAATCTAATTTATCCAAATTCTTTATAATTATTTTTCTTACAAATCCTCTTTTTATTTTCTTTTCGAAAATCCAATCTATATATTTTTGGTAACTCAACATACCCAAATATGTTCAATCAATCAATAGCATCCATTATTTACAATTATCAGTGTAATCTATCCAGATTATCCAATAAGTAATAACATAGAATTTTTAAACAAATCTAAATATTGTGAGGAATCCAGTTGGATCCCTCCAACCTATTTCCCTGCATCCATAGATGTTAGCACAATATAAAATACCAATTCCACTTCGAGGTGGAATATCGCGGTATATGGGTATAAATAATATCATCCACTATTATGCGGCGCATAGGGTCTCATCCGCTGTATAATGCCGGAAACAAATCACTCCAATATATACTATATACTACTATATAATATACCACATCTAGATTGATAATAATAACCAATTGCAATCGATCATTCAACAATTAAAATTTAACTATTTAAATTTAAATAAAACCCAGATGAGTGAGATTAACTCACCATTGATTTTTATTTTGCCATCCATCCAACCCGACTTGATTTTTCATGATTTTAGACCTTGTATAAATATTTATACAGTTCATTAATATTTGAAATGATCGAACAGTCAATTTCATTTAAATTTAATTAACTAATATTTTAGTTTTAGATAAGTTTCTTTTTAATCCACTAATCCTCAATTTAAAATTTTAACTATCTAACTAAATATATATCAATTTACATAATTATACCTTACTGTAGAAATCAATTTCTACTTATTATACAGATACATATAAAAGTCTACACCTGATGGCAACATCGAACACGATTTCAAACCAGATGTTGACGCACCACACCCATGTCGACTGCTTCCCCAAAGACCCGCTCGAACCCTAGGCGTCGCCTTCGCTATTCCATCGCACGCGACCTCCCCTATCGAACGCGACTACTGCCGCGCCTCTGCCTCGATCGATCGCCAGGCCTCGATGCCCCGTCCTTGCTCCCTAACCCAATGAACACGTCGCGACTCCACGACCTCGCCGACAACGTGCTCGAGCTCACCTCGCCCTCCAAACCGCGAATCGCCCATCTGATCGTGGCTCAATCTCCACGAGTCGCTTGCTTCGTCTTCGGCCATGCGATTTGCTTCCTATTAAGAATCGAATGATTTTGAATCGATTGCTATGCTGAACTAGGTTTCAGTCATGATTTACCTTTGGATCGAACTGAAATATGAAGTGTTCTTATTTGATTTTATTTTGAGTTAAGCCAAGAGAACGAGATAAATTTGAACAAAATATTTGTTCCATTCATTTTTTTAAGTTTCAAAATACTCGGTCGAAATGGAAGAAAAATAAGGGACATCTGTACGCAAATGATAAAGGAAGGGAAACACGTGTTCGTTAAGGTAAACGTGTTAAATTTGCCTATTTAAATGTAAATATGTATATATATATATATATATATATATATATATATATATATTCAATCTAAATTCAAATTCAAATAGTCCCAATATACATACACCAAAATTTCGAACCCCTAACAAGGCATGCCGCTAGGTGTTCATAAGGTTATACCCCTATTCCGAATGCAATGGGGAAGGTTCCGAGTCCTAATTCAACCGTATGGAGAAGATAGCTTTTTAGACCCAGTTATTAAATTGAATTTTCAATATAGATTTTAGCGCATTTATCTATCGTATGCTCACACAACTCCAATCACTATGAAATTTGAAATCCGATAATAATACAGTATTACAGATCCAATGGAACTGGTTTCGTTGAAATTCCAAGACTGTTCCCCTGAAGGCTATTTTTTTAAATATCGATTCAAACTATATATTTTTAAAACTAAACAAATCATGTTTAAATTCAATTTTAAAAGTTCCATTACCTTTAGTATTATCAATATAAATTTTATAAGCCTTTGAAATAGTTTTAACAACACTAGTACAAAAAGTGCATATTACTTCATCTCATTTGCATCGTTTGAAGTAAAATTTGATGCAAATAGAACTATTTGCATCAGTTCTATCTTAATAACCGATGCAATTGGTACGTGGAAAGCAATAGGTAATAAAAAATCAAATTTGCATCAGTTGTCAACAACAACTGATGCAATTACGTCGATGCAAATAGTTTTAGTCGCATCGGTTTTAAAGTCAACCGATGCAACTACATGTTGATGGCAAAGATATGAAATTTAGGTGGGAAATAATGAAAAATTGGCTCCAAAGTTACTACTTTGGACAAATGTACTCCTTCCTCCTCAATAACCCACTCCGAAATAAAAAAATAATTACGTTGGTCAACAGCGATAACGAATCTTTCGAAATTGAAGAATCAGTGGCGAAGTTGTCCAAAACAATCGCTGACCTAATCGAAGAAGGCGTTGATACTGACAAGGGCATCCCGATTCTGGTTGTGCATAGTGCTGCTTTGGCGAGAGTAATCGAGTACTGCAATAAACACGCGGAAGAGGAAAATAAGAAGAAGGAAAAGGCTGCTGAGAATGATGCTTTCGCTGATTGGGAGAAGGAATTCCTGGGTACTGCTTTGATGACCTCGGTGCAATTCTTACGGTAATTTTTGTTTCTAAATTCCTTTTGTTGATGTTATCAATTTTTTGCTTTAAATGTTTCTTTGCTTTTGCTGATAATCAAGATCTATCATACGTGTTTCTTTAGTGCCTTAAAAAGAGGGAAAAAAGCATGTTTTCTTTGAACAAATTGTCAAAATTCCATGCCAGTTTCATGTTTGTCCAAATTATGACAATAGATAAAAGATCGATGCATACCAAGTTCATTACTTGAAGGTATATGACTTGATTATTATTTTCTTTCTGCTAGGCTGCAAATATTCTGAATACAAATAGTTTATTGACAGTAGCTTCAGCTGTGGAAGATAAGATATTATGATTTTGGAATGTTTTCGGAACACCTCAAGTTGCAAAACGTACTCCTAAAGCCACTACTGGACCATTCAGCAGTATCAAGCTTATTAGGTAATTAAATTACCAGTAGCAAATATGACACTGGAGATGCAATTCAGGACTTACCACAATCTTCCACATTTGTGTACTGAGGTATTGTTGTCATTTTTAAACATCTTCCATGATTTTCTTACTTATATATGTTCTTATGCATGCTGATATACTTTGCTTCGTTGATATGCAGGCTAATGATGTGTTCGAGTACGCTTAAAAAGCTAGGTATTCCAACATTATTTATCTTTGATTCTATCTTATATTATAATTAATATTTATATTATAGTTTGAATGTCTGGTTTATTTACTTTGGTTACATCTCTCGTAGCTGTTCTATGTTTAGGTTTTGTTTGCCATTTTTTGCATTTTTGGCGGACAGTAGTTTTAAGTTCATATGTCTAGGTAAGAATCTTATGCAATGTTATGTCTAGGTGATGTTATAGTTGTCTTAGGTTCAATGTATTTATTGAAAGCTCCTTTTATTTGTCTACTCATCTCTTTAATGTCGAATCTTTTGTGGTGAATATTTAAAGAAAACATTAGACTTTCAGTTAGATTGTAATCCTGTATAAGCTTGTGGTAAGCTTCAAAATTCTTGTTTTTCTATCAACGAACCTCTTTTTGGTTCTAAATTAGTTTTACTTGAATTTTTTTATGGGTATAAAGTTAATTAAGAAACATTGAAATGTATAGGTGCAAACAATATTAAGGTTAGATTTTTGTTCTTTTTGACCATACAGTGTTAATTTATATATCTGATTATAGTTTATATACTTCTTTATGCACAGGAACTTACATCGATAAGAAATGCGCTTTCACTAGTCATGTCTCCATTAGAGGTCGTATCATTGCAGGAACATGCCACAGTGCAAAGATGAACAGAACTATTATTGTCAGAAGAAATTATCTTCATTATGTGAAAAATTATCAGAGGCAAGCTCTGTCCATCAAAGTTCGAGACCTCATTTGTCCACTGCATTGAGCATCTAATATCTTTTTTATTATTATTACAGGTATGAGAAGAGGCACTCAAACGTACCAGCACACTTTTCTCCCTGTTTTCGTGTTAAGGAAGGTGACCATGTGATCATTGGGCAGTGCAGGTGATGTGTTGATTTTGTGCTTATTTCACTTACTGTCTTACCTTCTGTTTTTACTTGGTATATACTTAAAGTTTGGGTTAATTGTTCGTTAGAGCATGTTTGGCAACTCTTTATAAGTAGTGAAAACTATTTTCTAAGCAACTTATTTCAATCTTGATGGTTGGGAACTTCATATAAGCAGCTTGCAAAAGTAGGCGAATGAGTAGAAGTAATATTATCCAAACACTTCTACTTTCAAGTAATATAAAACTTCCTAGAACTTACTGTTCAAAACTCAATTTTAAAATTTTAAAATAATCTTTTTCCTTTTGCTCTTTTATGGCTTGTTTGTATCGACTCATTTAAGTTGTTTTTTGCATTTTGTAAATCAAAACCAATTCATTTTGGCTTTCAAAAAGCCAAAAACGACTTATTTAAGTCGATCAAAACAAGAGCTTAACATGGGCTATCCAACATATATGTTTTTCCTTCTGATCCCTAACAGCCATACTTGTGCATTTCCTCATCTGGTAGTGAAACTTTAAATAGATCCATTAAAGTTTACGTTAATTATAAGTTTTATCATTAGTAACTTGCTTTGTCTTTAAAGTTTATATTATTTATATGTTTTTAATTAATAGTATAAATCCAATAAATCATTGTTTGGGCTTTAGCTCATTTGTGTCTTAGGTCAAAACTGTTATAAGGCATGAACAATTCCTTGATGAAATGTTAGCTTTGGAAATAGAACATAGAGATGAGTCCCACCTTTCTTTTATTTTTTGCCTCCCTGTACATTTGTGATCTCCTCATTTCAGGTCCTCTAGCACAAATTCTTAGGTAGCCTGCATAAAGATAATGCTTTTTTTATAAAAAATAAATTGCAGGTTTTCCTTCAATATTAATTGAAGAGCACCAGGCCTTTTTCGTACCAGGTATTAACAAAGATTCTGCCATAAATAGTTTAGACTAAAAATATATTGTCTAAGCAGAGAAAATATGTTTTTTTTTGCAAAACTACGACTTTCTAAATAATAATTTTTGAAAAACACAGTTTGGTAAAAAACTAAAATTCCAAGTAAGGATGGTGGGATGTGATTGTAGGGGCTAGCAAGAGAGGATAACACATCAAGAACAATATCTTCCTTCTGATGTGATAGGATGCTAACTGTAGCATCATGAGATATTTCATATGATGATCTGGGATTACCAGATGCAGTTTGATGTATATCTGAGGGATTTTCATTGCTGTTTGCAAATGTTTGACATGAATTATCAAGGAATGGGGCACAAGTATCATGTACATCATTAAAAATGTGCACAACTGATATTGTTGTGATATTGTTATCCATGCATGAATGATTCCTCCTAGTATTCTTTGTCATTGTTTCTTTTTCCAGAATCTCCACAACATTATCAATTTCCTCATCCACACACAATACTGAGAAAGGATTGGTGAGCAAACTACATTCGCCATCCTTACTTAGCATTTTAGTTTTAGCGAACAAAAGAACTTTCTGGTGGAGTATTTGGCAATCGTGAGTGGGGAAGTCGATGGTTTCTGGTGCAATTAGGTTGTTGAGATTGTTCGATTGAGGTTTGTTCTATTCTCTTTCTTATTGTCTTTTTTTCTGGGTTTGAAGAGGAATGGCAATTGTTGATGGTTTTGAATGTGTTTACAGCAGTGCCAGCTGTTTGTTTGCAATGGAGGTGTCGGGGGTGGATTTTCAGTTGAGCAAGGTAGTTGGCTGTTGAATATGACAGTAAGGCTTGGTTTTATGAATATGTGTAGTGGATTGAGAAGTGCCACAGGTGGTTTTTTTCTTGGTAAATATGACAGTAAGGCTTGGCTATTTGTGTGATGGGAAATGTAGTGATGTTGTGGCTGAGGAGTGATGATGTTACTGGTGGTAAGTTTTCGTGAGGAGAAAGCCAGAGAAGAATGTAAAAGCAGTGGTTCAAGTGAGTTGTATGGGTGAAGCAACTTTGATGGTTGCTGTGGATTTGATAGTAGTTGTGTAGATGGTTTAAGTGGGAAGTTCTCTGTTGTATTGATGATGCAGCAGTATGTAGAAGTGGTCGTGATGATGAATTGAAGGTTAAAGTTTGTTGTAACAGTTGTTGATGTAAATAAAGGTGCAGTTTGGTTTGGAACTGTAGTCTGTTGTGAAGAGTTGATGAATTGTGATTTTTTTAATAACGGAGATGGCTTTACTGTGTTGTATTGCAGGGTTGCAGTTGAAATGTGAGTGTGGGCAGAAATATAGAGTTGATGAGAGAAGTGTGTATGTCAGTGTGCAAGTGTTTGGCAGCAATTAATAGCAGTAGCAAGTGGTAAGTAGAGATGATGACAGTGGTAAGGGAAAATCCAAAGAGGTAGGTTTGGTAGGGGCTGATGTTAGTAGTTCCGGGTTAGATGAAGGCAGGGTATTGTATTGGCAGCAGTGATGAAGTGTTTTGGTTGCGAGGAGGATGGATGGGACAGAGATGCAATGTAGTCAGGTGATTGTTTTGGCAGGGAATGTATGCATTATGCTTTGTGGTGAGGAGTTAGAAATGTAGGGTAGAAGTGGATGACTGATAGGGGAAATGTGGTGTTGCTATAATTGAAGATGGTCTGAGAGGTTGGTGTGTGGTTGCTGTGGCAACTGTGAAGAAATGAAGTGTGCACAGTGATGCACAATGGAGATGACAGAAATCAATGTTGTAAATGAAGGTGAAAATTTGTAAACCAAAGCAGAGTTTGTAAATGATAATGAAATTATCTTTTTTTTATTTTTTGTGTATTTTTTTTTCTTTTATATATATATATATATATAAAGATTATCAATAATATATGTGTGTGTATAGTCTATTTGAGTACTGTAATAATGGTTTCTGAGGGATTAGTTGCATCGGTTGTTATAAAAAATGATGCAATAGAGGGATTAGTTTGCATCTATTTTCAACAACAACCTATGCAACAAGTCCCTTTGTTGCATCGGTTTTCATTACAACCGATGCAACATGGGGGTGGTGTCCAAGCAACCAACCATGATATTTTGCATCAGTTGTTAGTAACAACCGATGCAAAAAGGACCTTTTTGCATCGGTTTCAGAACTGATGCAAAAGTGTTAAGCCTGTTGCATATGCATCGGCTGTTGAACCGATGCAAAAGGGGGGTAAACAACCGATGCAAATGGCCTATTTTGTAGTAGTGCAAGCTCAGAATTCCAGATTTCAAATTTTACCCCATTTCCAATAGTTTAATTCAAAACTAAATTATCCAATAAATGGTGATATTCGATATTTGAGTTTAAATTAACCTTTTTAAATATTAAAAAATATTTCAATATTTCAATTTCAAATATCTAAAAATTTCAGGTCGTCGCATTCCTCCCCCCTTAAAAGAATTCCGTCCCTGAAATTACTAGTTAAGAGGAATGGTCCATAACCCGAATTCCATTCATAAAACCAACAGTTTCAACATTTTCCCAAAACAAGTCTTTTAATTAAAGACATACTAACCCTCTTACAAATTCTCCAAACTCATCCATAAGTTCTAAGCAATATCACTTACTCAACAATTCAAACTGTAATTCAAATTCAAATTTTAAATTCTCAAAATTCCTTAAAATTTTCTAACTCCCTAAATTCCCGAAAAATTTCGCCAGCGTCTCCTTTGCGCGGCTAACTCGGTACTACTACAAAATGCCTCTACGGGCCCCCAAATTCAAAAGAAAACAAACGCCAAGCGGCTAGACCAGAAAATCATCAAATTTCATATAGAAATTCAAATACATACCTTTGCCGAGAAAATTTCAGTTTATCTTCAAAAACCAAAAATCCTAATTTATCCCTTGCCTTTAAAACACCTATATATCCTACTTAGCCATAACATCCAATCACATAATCCCAAAATCATTTCATACATTTCTATTCAAAAGTTTCATATATTCACATCCGTATGATGCACATATATCATCCGTACACAATACCCAATTCGATCGCTCACTCGATCAAACAATTTTATTTCCAAACTAGTATCGTCCACCCGACTTAATAGTGCGGACTCAAATCTAGTTTCTTGATCAGAAACCGTTATTCTCCTTGCATAGCCACAAACTATGATAGAGAATTTTCAGGATCAATCAAGAATTCATATCCAGAGTTCGCCGTCGAAAATCGAGTGAAAAATCACAACTCGGATCAGTGCAACTTCCTCGAAATACTATGCTCGAATTTGGATCAAATCATTATGCGAATAGATAATATACGTACATCTTACATATTTATATTCATTGATTATTAGCGATATCAATTCCCTTTTTATTCACACCATTTTGATTTTTATTCACTTATCTCCAATTATCTCATTTCACCACTTTACTTAGTCTCCAATTCGAAATTACTTAGCATATTTTCAATACCAAACTTACTTAAGAATTCCTCTGTTCGTTCCTTAAGTTTAATATAAGCATTTTGTATACCCTTATATTATTACTCTACCTCTTTAGCCTTTATATCCACTTATTTTTAAACTAGATCTACAATTCCATATGAATTCAATATACCTTCATTTTAGATATTGAATTCTATTTGCCTTTATCTCAAACCATATTCAAGTAAATCATTTCTTTAATTAGTCCCACTTGTTATCCCGCTTTTTGGCAAAGCCGTGATACCAAAAGATCGATCGAAGGCAAAGGACAGTTCGTCTCAGAGATTGGTCATACTTCGTTTCACCATGGACATCGCTGAATTTTGCCCGAGTCCAGATTGAGCTACAATTGATAGGACAATACAAGAAAGGTCATAGAACTCATCATCTAAAATTTCAAGTCAATCCGAGTTCACACGCTCAAGTTATGATCGATTCAATTTGAAGGGAAAAGCACTGGTTTCGAATCCATCATTGTAGGTGTCTTCGAATCCATCACCGAACACTAATTCGAACCGATCACCTTCGTATCGATCAACTTCCAATCCATCGGAGTGTCTCGGATTCGACTCCATCAACTTCAAATCCATCGAGTTCGTATCGGTGGACCTCGTACCCATCAGCCAGTGTTTGCTTCGTACCCATCAGATCATCATGCTTCAAATCCATCGAAGGGTTCAAGTTCGCATCAATCGCTCATGTATCCATGGAGGAGTTACAAACCTCGTATCCATCAGAGAAACGCAAGTTCGTATTAAGAATCGGCCGTTCGAACCCATCAATGAAGCCTTGTTCGAACCCATTAGTAAAGCCTTGTTCGAACCCTTCAGTGAAGCTTCATTCGAATCCACCAAGTCAACTATCCATGATGACGTGTCATCCATCGGTTCGAATGCGCCGAGATACATGGAGTCGAAGTGGTCAACTCGGAGTGAAGACCGGATCGATTCGAGGTTTGCGCTCTACGTCATCACGAAGGCGTGTGCCACCATCGGTTCGAAACCATCGATTCGAAGGGATGGTTTCGAACCAAATAGCCACGCAATGAATCCCATCTCCTATCCATCATATCTCTCAATCTACTATTCCAAATGCCATAAAATTTTCACAGAAGCTTGCACACATGCTGAAGAATGTCCACACCAAATTTCACCTCGATTGGATGGTTTTAGATCGATTCGAATGGAGTTCGAATCGATGCCAAAGTGGGCCCAAATTTCCTGAGACCGGGCACGTGGGCCCCCTCACGTGCCAGAAGTGGTCTCCCGAGTTTTCAGTGAAGTATCAGCATCCTACGCCTATAAATAGAGCCCCAGAGCCAACAAAAAAGGGATCTTTTCGATTCTCAAGCGTCCAGACTCTGTCGGATCATCCTACATCGTAACTTTGCTGTTGATTTCGAATTTCCAGTGGTAACTTGTTGTTGATTGATGTAACAACTTGTAATCATTGAAAGAGAATCGATAAAACTACAAAAAACTTCACAGTGGACGTAGGCAACACGCCGAACCACTATAAATCGCTTGTCTACGCATTTACTTTACTGTTGATTGAAGATTTTGTTAGATAATATTCGCTTTGAATTTACATTCTTCATTATTATCTCTTCAACGACTCTCGAAGAGTGTTGTGACCAATTTTGGTGGAAACACTTTGGTGCTTTCACTGAGAATTGAACTCAGCTTTTCTCCTGCTCTTTGGATCTGTCATCGATATCAGATTGAATAAATCTAAGAGAGAGATCCAGATCATTAAGTCCAAGTTCCTTCCCTTCTATTCAGATTTGCATAAAGTCTAGGAAAGGAATCTAACTTTCAAGATGGTTAGTACAAGAACCACCTCAAACGCTGTCAATCAGGAAGAACAGGATAGACCAAACCCTGCTCCACTACCTCCATCTAATCAAGAAGCTACTGGACCCTCGGAACCATCAGGTCAAATCACCCAACAGGAGTTACAGTCGCTACTCCAAGAGCTGACCCAGAGTCGGCAACAACTAGCAGAACAGCTACGTGCTAATGCCGAGGTGATCAACAAGCTGGATCGCCAGAAGCGAAAGAGATCCACGAGAGACCATGCTCCTCGCTCCTCCTGTGAAAGTTCTTCATCTTCTGATTATCATAATCGATCTCCACAACCCCGGCTACATGGGAGTCACATGCCAGCCGCTGGAGATCAACCGACACAGACCGTTGGACAATTGAGAGTTGTTCCATCAGCCAGTTTCCAAACCGGACTCTCCTCCCGAGGAGATGCCGTCCCTCGCCACACCGCAGAATACCGCACCACTAATGTTGCGGCTGAACCAAGAGTCGACGTCCAAGATCAGTCGGACCTGGACCGTCGTCATAGCGGACGTACTCCTGAACCATACGTCCCAGAGGACTATGAGACAAGAAGGCAAGACTTGGATCGTCGACGACATCCGGTTCAAACCCAAAGTATGGAACATAATCATACTCCGGCGCAAATGCCGGATCTTTCAACTATGATATGTCAGATGATCCGTGAGAGCCAGGGATTCACAAATAACGTTTGGGGAGTTTCCCGAAGTCACACCCCTTTTACAGACGATATCCTTACTACTGGACCCCCACGGCGACTCAGGATGCCAACTCTTCCCATGTACGAGGGGAACTCCGACCCCAACTAACACATTCTGAAATATGAATGGTCGATGACCGCTGCTAGAGCCGACGATGCGGTGAAGTGCCGTAGTTTCCCCATATCTTTAGGGGGCATCGCTACCATGCGGTTCACTCGATTGCCACCTTGATCCATCTCTTCATTCGACCAGTCGGCCACAAAATTCGTTGAGCAATTCCGCATGCACGTCGCAAGGCCCAAAGATGTCAACACTCTGTCTAGTGTCACTCTAGCTCCTGGAGAAACGCCCAGACACTACTTAGAGAGATTCCATACTGCATGCGCGAAGATTAGTAATCCAAACGATAACTCCATCCTTATGGCGTTGACTAAGGGGATCGACCCCAATTCTGAGTTTGGCAACTGGCTGGCTGGAAAACCACCTGCATCATTGGACCGTTTCCACGCCAAGGCGGCTCAACTCCCGAGACGGGAAGATGCGAAACATTCTAGGAAGAAAACTGATGCAGGACCAAGTACGGAAGGGATCCAAAGCAATGTTGCAATCAAACAGTTCGGTGAGAGCTCTGGAAAAGTTCAGTTGAATGTCAAAAACAAATAGGCTCGGCGAAGAGAGAGCGTGAATCAAATTAGAAAACGAGATCAAAATCATTGCCCGCAGCGCAAGAATCCAATGTTTGACAGTTACACCCCTTTGAATACATCACTAGAGGACTTGTACTTACAAACCTGTGATACAATTCGGTACCAAAAACCTGCACCAAGACCGTCGTTAGAGTGACAAATCCAGACGGGAAAGTTTTGTAGGTTCCATGAAAGCTATGGGCACAATACGAACGAGTGTCGTCACTTACAAGATCTCGTTGAAAAACTGATCAGAAAAAGGAAGCTGGAACAGTTTGTACGGACACCGCAGCCCAGAGAAGCGGGCCCATCAAATCAAAACAATGAACCCAACCGACCGAGACAGGAGGACACGACTTGTCCCCGCTGAAGATTGGTGATAAACGCCGTCAGTGGCGGACCAACTTTCTCAGGAGCCTGGAACGACAAAGATCTCGTCACTGTCACACATGACAGGCTCTGTTCAATCTATGAATACTTTGCAATTTCCTTTACATTCAGAAATTTTAACTTGTAATAAGGCACTGACTTTTCCATATTTTCTTATTTCAGCAATAAATTGCTATCTCTTCAAGCTAGAGTTGTGATTCACGAATGCAACGTTCAACAATCACGACACACGAAGAGCTAAGTTCCATCAAACAATGGAATTTATTCAAATAGCCAGTGACTGTGATATGACCGGCCACTCACTAAGTGAAACCCCGGCTCGGGGGCAAGCCATCACACCAAAGGCTGAACTGGAGCAACACACGACAGTCCTACAAATAACTCGTTCCCAGAGCGCGAACGGACTCCAACTTCCCAGAGCGTGAATTGGAGTATAAACATTCAATAACTCGTTCCCAGAGCGCGAACGGACTCCAACTTTCCAGAGCGTGAATTGGAGTATAAACATTCAATAACTCGTTCCCAGAGCGCGAACGGACTAGCTAGGCTAGAGCAATATATTCTGGAAAAAAAACAAATGTCATAAATAGAGTACAACTTCCCAGAGCGTGAATTGGAGTATAAACATTCAATAACTCGTTCCCAGAGCGCGAACGGACTCCAACTTCCCTGAGCGTGAATTGGAGTATAAACATTCAATAACTCGTTCCCAGAGCGCGAACGGACTCCAACTTCCCAGAGCATGAATTGGAGTTTAAACATTCAATAGCTCATTCCCAGAGCGCGAAAGGACTCCAACTTCCCAGAGCGTGAATTGGAATATAAACATTCAATAACTCGTTCCCAGAGCGCGAACGGACTCCAACTTCCCAGAGCGTGAATTGGAATATAAACATTCAATAACTCGTTCCCAGAGCGTGAACGGACTCCAACTTCCCAGAGTGTGAATTGGAGTATAAACATTCAATAACTCGTTCCCAGAGCGCGAACGGACTCCAACTTCCCAGAGTGTGAATTGGAGTATAAACATTCAATAACTCGTTCCCAGAGCGCGAACGGACTCCAACTTCCCAGAGTATGAATTGGAGTATAAACATCCAATGAATCGTTCCCGGAGTGTGAACGAATTCCTAAAGAGCCCAAATAGGTGTGACTGACCATCTATCGGCAAACTCCAACTTCCCAGAGCGTGAATGGAGTACAAAAATAAATTATAGTTTCCCGGAGCGCGAACCCAAACATACATGATATCTTCAAACTCCCAAAGTGCGAACTGGAGCACAAATACTACGTCAAAGTTCCCGAAGTGCGAACCGAAGTATCAATACTAACTCCAAGTTCCAAGAATGTGAAGTGGAGTATAAACATCAATTCCAGGTTCCCGGAGTGCGAACCGTGTTACAAACATCGATAACTCTCAAATTCCCGGAGTGCGAACCGGATTATCGATCTCGAATTATCCTAAGTCCCCAGAGCGTGGACATGTGCTCAAGATTTGCAATAAGTGCGATCAACCACCAAGGTGCAAATGTTGTTCCTCGAGACTAGGGGAAAAAAAGCTAAGTGTTAATCACTAACCAAAGTGATACAATGTCCGAAGTTCAACTTATTCATCAATAACAACATATGACCAAGATTTTCAGACTTGGCAAATAAAACGAACTCTACTTGACGGTAAAAACACCACAAGTACACCGGACTAAAAGCTAAACACTGCAAATATTTAAGCACAAAAAAGATGAGAATTGAGACAAAGAAATTGAATTTCATTTCAACTAACTATATGTGAAGATTCATATACAAGTTCTTTAAAAAAATTCCTACTAGCAGGGAGCCAAGCCCGCATCTATACATAGCCTATGAAAGGAAAACAAAATTGACTTCCTAGCTGACAAAAATGCACTAGAGGGAATCATCTACTTCTTCTTCCTCGGTTTCCTCTTCAGCGCAGGGCCACTGGAACCGCTAGCAATCATCCTCTTCGACCCCGTACCCTTTGGCGGATCTTCCTCTGACGAGTGCATGATATCGATATACTCCTCCAAACTTGAACTTAAAGGAATATTCTCTTCTCGAGGGGTCGGAGGAGTCGGGTCTACCACCGAGGGAGGAACGGGCGCGCTGGTTCCGACTAGCGTGTCACCAGAAGATGTCACCGCAAGAGGAGTGGGATCAACCGCCGTCGTAGCACACACAGAATTACCGCCATGCGTTGCCGCTTCCATCTCTGCTTCGATTTGAGCAAGTATCTCAGTCTCATGAGCAGCACGAGACTCACGATAGGTAGTGGTGGACTGTGACAATGCAGTAGAAGTGGGTGGGAACGTGCCGAGAACGAATGACATGTCAACAAAGGGGTCACTGTGCTGGCTCAAGAGCTCATTCATCATCTGTTCATCGAAAGAAATTGAACCCCCTGTGTCACCTCAGTCGGCGTGGCTATCGTCGTGGCGATTGCTTCGGTAATGATGGCTTCCTGTTCTTGATGTGGCTCTTGGACTGCAGGAGGCACCACCGATGTTACTTTATTCACTGAGCAAGAAAGAAAAGAAGCGTCAGAACATGCTTCTTTACAAGTACTTCAGTTCGAACACATTGTAGATTTGTGCAGAATACCTTCCTCAACCTGACTCATAGCTGACTGAGCAGCTTCAGAAGAGTGCTCCCTGATGGGAGATAAGCGTGGCTGCTCAGGCTCGTAGCCTGGGACCAACTGTGGTTCAGTCGCTGGTGTAGGCTTCGTTCCAGACGAAGTGGTCATCTCTGAACTCGTAGATGGATGCGCATCGCCAGACCCTTCACCAACTTCCAAGTGTTAGGTACCCAGCTTCTCTCTAGCATGAGAGACCGTGAAATCATGGAGAACCTTCTTCTCTTCATCAGTCAATATGCGGTTCTCCAACTCAAATTCATCAAAAACTTCGCCTGGATGTGATGCTTTCTCTTCTTCAACTAATAAATTCCAGGCGTTGAACAAATGCGTCGGATAATCATCAAACCATGCCTTAAGCATATTCTTCCTAGCATGTCTTCCGAAATGTTAGACGGAACAGAATCCGATGGGTTACTAATGAAGGATGCGTCAGGTAACTCATCCGGAGCTGGGCCAATTACTTCAATCTCAATCTCCGGTACTTCAAGCACGGGAGGGACTGAACTCTGAGTTTCTTGTGGTTGCGAACTTGAAATTTCCATAACTAGCTAACTCACGAAAAATCATCATTAGATGCTAAAAAGCCCGTGCATTCCTCGGTGTAAAGTGCATGTGTTGTGAAGTGCAGTACATCACTTGAATAAATTCTATGAAATAAACTATAATGTATGAACGACAAAACTCTGAAAATCGAGCCGGAAATGACCGTCATCTTTGACAGTCACAACCGTGCCATCCACTTGCAAACAATCGACCCAAGTTGAAGTTCGTTACATTTTTGTTCGGTTACAGTCCCATCGGCGAGCTTCGAAAGGTAGTCCAATATGCAGGTTCAATCATGCAACACAGAAGCTCGTCGGAGTCAAGTATTATTTATGTGCAAAAAATTATCTAAAGTTCATTTAGTTTCAACTTGGAATCGGTCGTTGCAGTTCGAATTCGTATCGAATCGAAGAAAAATCATCAACCATGTTCGAATTGATACGCTTCATATCGATAAATTTCGAATCGATACACTTCATATCGATCGCATTCGACTAGATACATTTTGTATCGATCGGTTCGTAACAATGAGTTTTGTATCGATCCAAGGCACGCCATGCCGTATCGATTCGAGGACTCCGGCTCCGCATCGATCGCTGTTCTCGTATCGATACGAAGTCGCATGATTTCCTTCGATTCGAAAGCGCCACAACTCTTTCTTCTCCAAGACAGAGCCTCGACTCCATGGCAACGCATCCATCACCAAACTTGCTCTCGTTTGCCCAAATCTTGAAGTTATCAATATCGATCGTGAAAGCAAGGAAGGTGGATTGAAGTCTTCGACTTTCATCGTTCTAAACACGATACTACCCATTAAATTACCTAATTTTAATGTTTAGCTTAGGAGAATCAAAGAACTGGATCGATTCGAAGACGTGACAAACTGCTCTCGGAAGCTTCGAGTCGATGCAAGGGCACAAAGAGTAAGAGACAAACAGTAGAAGTAAAAAAGTGAAAAAATGGCCAAGTGAGAGGTATTTATATGAGGCCACAGAAGAACCGAGACGATTCGCCTCCCGGTAAAACTTAACCGGTCGCAACCAGTCAAAACACCATCAGTTCGAAGGCTCCGTTCGAATCCATTTGCCTAAGGCCTTATCGATTCGAAGTTACCCTCAAACTCCATCGATACGAAGTATACAACTGATGCTGTACAGAGGACATTGGGTGCCATCAATGCGAAGCGAACAGTGGGCACATCGATTCGAAGCCCCTGTTCACATCAACAAATTCACATCTCCATCCACAACCTACCGGTACGAACAACGGTTTCGTATCCATCATTTCCTATCGATACGAATGACAGTTTCGTATCCATCCAAGCCATCGATACGAATGTCGATTTCGTGCCCATCATAGCATAAGCATACTTTGTTAATACGAATGTTGATCTCGTATCAATCGATGCTCTTACCCATCGATTCGAAATATTACATCCGCGCAACACAAATTCGATTCCTTCAACCTTCTATATCGGTTCAGGAGAGGATCGATACGAAGGGACTTTTCAAAACAACCATCAAGCGTTGTCTCAACTCAAATTTCCAAACCGGTTTAGGAGAGAATCGATACGAAATTCAATAGCCAACAAAACTGACAACGACTCGTGAACGCACAACGTTAACAAGGGTCAAACTAACATATGTGCATATATGTCGGACTAACATTCGATTTTAAACATTTACAGGGATCGAATACTCATCTTGTTACGAATGCAACAGCCAACGGCTAAGCACTATTATACAGCAATCAATCATATCAACGTAAGGGTACAACACTACAGAGTACGAGTCTCAACAAAAGAGAACAATGATTGTTCAAAAAGAAATTGCAGCTATTCAAAGCACGTCATGTTTCCACAAGACGTACTTTGGGGGGCAAATGTTATCCCGCTTTTTGGCAAAGCCATGATACCAAAAGATCGATCGAAGACAAAGGACAGTTTGTCTCAGAGATTGGTCATACTTCGTTTCACCATGGACATCGCTGAATTTTGCTCGAGTCCAGATTGAGCTATAATTGATAGGACAAGACAAGAAAGATCATAGAAGTCATCATCTAAAATTTCAAGTCAATTCGAGTTCACACGCTCAAGTTATGATCGATTCAATTTGAAGGGAAAAGCACTGGTTTCGAATCCATCATTGTAGGTGTCTTCGAATCCATCACCGAACACTATTTCGAACCGATCGCCTTCGTATCGATCAACTTCCAATCCATTGGAGTGTCTCGGATTCGACTCCATCAACTTCGAATCCATCGAGTTCGTATCGGTGGACCTCGTACCCATCAGCCAGTGTTTGCTTCGTACCCATCAGATCATCGTGCTTCGAATCCATCGAAGGGTTCAAGTTCGCATCAATCTCTCACGTATCCATGGAGGAGTTACAAACCTCGTATCCATCAGAGAAACGCAAGTTCGTATCCATCAAGCATCCGCCATTCGAACCCATCAATGAATCCTTGTTCATACCTATCAGTAAAGCCTTGTTCGAACCCTTCAGTGAAGCTTCATTCGAATCCACGAAGTCAACTATCCATGATGACGTGTCATCCATCGGTTCGAATGCGCCGAGATACATGGAGTCGAAGCGGTCAACTCGGAGTGAAGACCGGATCGATTCGAGGTTTGCGCTCCATATTATCATGAAGGCGCATGCCACCATCGGTTCGAAACCATCGATTCGAAGGGATGGTTTTGAACCAAACAGCCATGCAATGAATCCCATCTCGTATCCATCATATCTTTCAATATACTGATCCAAATGCCATGAAATTTTCACAGAAGCTTAAATACATGCTGAAGAATGTCCACACCAAATTTCACCTCGATTGGATGATTTTATGATCGATTCGAATGGAGTTCGAATCGATGCCAAAGTGGGCCCAAAGTTCCTGAGATCGGGCGCGTGGGCCCCCTCACATGCCAGAAGTGGTCTACCGAGTTTTCAGCGAAGTATCAGCATCCTACGCCTATAAATAGAGCCCTAGAGCCGACAGAAAAGGGATCTTTTCGATTCTCAAGCACCCAGACTCTGCCGGATCATCCTACATCGTAACTTTGTTGTTGATTTCAAATTTCCAGTTGTAACTTGCTGTTGATTGATGTAACAACATGTAATCATTGAAAGAGAATCAATAAAACTGCAAAAAATTTCACAGTGGATGTAGGCAACACGCCGAACCACTATAAATCGCTTGTCTACGCATTTACTTTACTGTTGATTGGAGTTTTTGTTAGATAATATTCGCTTTGAATTTACATTCTTCGTTATTATCTCTTCAACGACTCCCGAAGAGTGTTGTGACCAATTTTGGTGCAAACACCACTACTAATTTATTTAAATCCCAATGGATTTATTTCCAAATTTTTACAATTTTAGATCACTTCGAACTAATTTTATAACTCCAATTTATTTTACACATTTTTAAATTAAATTTCACCCTTAGCTTTTTCTTAAGTTTAATACAAGCACTTTATATATTCTTATATTATTACCTTCTCTTACCACTTGGTTTTTCTATCTACATTAAATCAAATTGGATTCCAATTCCATATAGATACAATTTTTTTCAATTTACAAATTAATTTCAAATCTCAATACTATCTCCAAATTTTCATTCCAGATTTTCATTTCCAATTCTACTTGAATTCAATTCATATTCACACTTTGAATATTGAATTTTATTAGCTATCTTCCATTCACAATTGGTTCATATCATTATTTAAATTTGTTCCACTTACTAATTTATTTTAAAACTCAAACAATTTCTTATTCCCAAACTTTATAGTTTTAGTTCACTTTGAATTAATTCTATAACTTCACTTTTATTTAAGTAACCCTTTCCACTTAGTCTACCTAGACTTTTCCTTACCTTCATCTTTACTTATCCAGGTTTAATTACACTCTGATTATTCAAATTTTAAACTTCTATAAGTTTTTTCCCAAACTTACTTACATTTATTAACTAATCTTTCTAATTTATTTCATCTAATTGGTTTCCTACACCAGCTTAATTCATTTCCAATCAAATTTAACTTACTAATTATTTTTATCACTTCATTCTCAAATTTAATTTCAAATCTTCATAAAAAGTTTATTTCTAAACCTTTACTCCTTTAGTCCCTTGGAACAAATTTACAATTCACTTTTCTTGACACCATTCAAATTGATTCCATTATTCAATTTCAATTCTAGTTCTATTACTTACAAATTTAAATAAATTTGTTCTCCCACAAATTTACTTCCAATAAATTTATTTTTACTTTTATTTACTAGATTCAATTACATTCCATTTTAATTCGAATTTTTAACATCTATAAGTTTCCCAGCTTATTTATTCCAAATTCATTTTTAATAAGATTCCAGAGTCTCTTTTAATCAATTTCTCAACATTTCAAAATCATTTCTGAAATCAATTATATCAAACCAAAATATTCCTTTGCATTACAAAATTTAAACTAAGTTTTGCAACAATAAAATACGCAATATTCCTTTATATTTTAAAATCAAAATGATTTTACCAAACCAAAACCTCAATATTTCAAAAATGAAATCTAAAATCCATAATGCAATTGCACATCCAATTATCCCTTGAATTTTTAAAACCAACCCAGTTTTGCAAACAACTCCACATTAAATTATTCGAGTAGCAATTCCTCTCTTGGAAACTCAAAAATGAACATCGATGATGCTGCAGTCATCAACGAAGTTATTTTCCAATGACCGAGGAGAGTTAAATACTTTCATCTCTTTAAAAACCCCTTTAGATATATTTAAATTCCAAATCTTTCCAGATTTCAATCCAATCTGAAATAATGTCACTATTATTTCTTCAAAACTTTTTGAAAACCTTTTCAAACCCAAGGAATTTAAACCTTTCGCCAAATTTTCAAATCCTTCAACTCACATTCAAAAATTACTTTGGAATTTTATTTCAATTTATAAATTATAAATTACATTTATAGTTTATATTTCAAGTTTCATTCTATAAATGAATTTATTTTCTTAACCTTTAATTATTATCTTAACTTCTTATTCAATTTCATACTTAAATGATAATAATTTAATATTATCACTCCCTAACTACCAAGAAACCATATATAACTATAATAATATTCCAAAATTTATATCTGTTAGATACAAAAATAATTTGGGTAAAATTATTTCATTTACCTTATTTTAAAAACAATATTGTGTCAGTTTATCCTGTTTAAGAGTTTAGAAACCCCTATCGATGACATGGCGTCACACATATCGACCAGAATTAAAAAACACTCAACCGATAAATCAACATAATATAAAACAATTTCATATTCACTAACAAACACGCGCTCATATTTATTAATACACTCAAACTCGTTCTAGAGTACTATGGACTCTATTTAATGAGTAGTCCCCACCTGAGCCAAGGTTCTCGCTTAACCTTCAGCTCTGATACCAAATGTAATGACCCGATTTTTCAACGCCTAAAAAACTGAACCATTAGGGTAAAAAGAAGAAGGAGATAGAAGAAGAGAAAACAAATAACACATAATCCTATCATCGCAGCGGAATAAAATATAATAGATAATAACAGATCTTTACACAAAAGAAAAATATATCTGTTTTATACATATATCATTAGAATACAACATCAGAGTTCAATACAATCAACAACACACTCAAGACAGTTATAATATCCCATCCTTTCAAATCTGAATACTCAATGGAATTTACATCAAATACGTCGGCTACGTATCGCCATCCAGCTCGTCTCCTGAGCTCCATAGCAGTCCATCCACAATCTGTACTCTATAATACTCGGTCTGACCCAAGCATTATAGTTAAATAACACCCCGGTCAGTCTGAAAAACCGGCATGAGAAATCACACTCAATTGGAGTATTAAGGTTTTCAAAAGTCCTTTGAAAATCGAAAGCATCTCGTAAGACCACGCCACAAATAAACATGTTGGATTTTTACCTTACGATAGCTAAAAAATTTCTTATAAAATCCTGTGATATTATAATAGGGTCTATATACAAATACTTATTCAAATAGCCGAAATTGTTATATTTATTAAATTCCAGCTAATAGGTATGCAAACAAAACCGTAAAGACTCGTAGGGAGAATGGATTTCCAACTAATGACTAGGCACTAGGGTGCCACCTGTCATAGTACCTGGTCAAGATCAGCGTATCGAGGATCCCTCCCGATCCCCTGCAACACAAGACCGGGACTACCCCTTACTGGATAATCCCGAGTAAGATCACCCCGCGGTTGGGATCAGCAACGGTCCACTAAGTCGAATAAAAAGGGACACCTAGACAGGGATGACCTTACCCTAATGGGCGCGACCCACTTAGCCTTGCTGCATAACCCTTGATTTTTAGTCATTCCTAGTTGATGAGGCTCGAGGCTAAGCGTTATCTTTTTAGAATATTTCACTTAGAATGCTCATCGTCCTCTTGACGATGTTATGAAAGCATTCATCCATATAAGTCCGTCTCGGGTTCGAACGGAACTGAAGGCACTACTCCTACTACATCCATTTTGGAATCACCCTTAAGATTAGTAGCGATTAGCCCTTACAATTTACTGCTCCATCTTCGACTAACAGCCCTTGTTTTCCTCACGAAAACATTCAAACCGGATCGAAGTCGTTTTTGGGAAATAAATCTTGATCCCGGTCTCTTCGAAACAATCAGCGCATTGGCCAACATTGATAGTCGGTTATTTAACTATCAAATAACATTCACAAACAATCATCAAGCCATAATAATTTCTTCCAAATTATTCATTAATCTCAAAAATATCTTCGCAAGATATTTTTCCACTTTTCAACCCTTTGAAAACAGTTTCAAACCATCTTTCTCTCATAGAAATATATTTCCCAAATATTTTCTATTTCCACTGTAATCACCAAGTACAAATACTTTAGATTTTAAAATAATTTAAAAAACTTTATTATAATATATACTTTAAAACATTTAAATTTAAAAAACTACTTTAAAACTTATTTCCAAAATATATACTTTAAGAATATTCAAAATAAAATTACTTTATAAAATATAAAACAAATTTTCAAAATAAAAGTTAAGTCAAACTAAATTTAAAATAAGAGATTACGAAAATTCTATACAAGTTTTTAAATTAAAACTTTAATCAAACTATTTTTTAAATAAAATTACGTTATAAAATATAAATGCTAATAATTATCCTTCAAATAATTACTACTAAAATAAATTTTGAAAATATTTACTTTAAAATTTAAAAAATTTAAAAATAACAAATTTTCTAAAACATTTCCCTAAAACAAATTTTTAAAGCCTTTAGATTATACATAAAAGTCTCCTTTAAAATACACTAGGCTTTGCAGGGAAATATAATTTCCATAACCATACCTTTAAAAATAAATCACTATTTATTTTTAAAACAAATTACTCATTCCTTTATAAATTCCTACCGTGAATTTATACTCCCGAATATCCACCGATATCCATTTCACTTTATAAACCCAGTTTATAAATTTCATAGGCTCGTCTTCTTTTAAAGTTCCAATTTCAAACACCTAATTCAACTCTCAAATTGATTTCCAAATTACTCCATTTTGAAATAAATACCTTTACTCAATTTATTTCAAAACCCATTAACTTGAGACTTTATTTCTTAATTGTGATTTAAAATCTTTTTAACTGAAAATACCAATCTCATATTTCCCGAATTCCTTCTTTTATTTTTTTCTAAACATTTAAATCCAAAATTGAATAAATCTTTTATTCTTTAAAATAATATCATTTAAGTTTAAAAATTCATTTATCCCCATTTATTTAAAAATCTCTTTTCCATAATTTGGAATCTATTTAATTTAGAATTTAAAATCAACTTTTATCCTTTTCCAATCTAATTTATCCAAATTCTTTATAATTATTTTTCTTGCAAATCCTCTTTTTATTTTCTTTTCGAAAATCCAATCTATATATTTTTTGGTAAATACCCAAATATATTCAATCGATCCATGGCATCCATTATTTCCAATTATCAATGTAATCTATCCAGATTATCCAATAAGTAATAACACGAAATTGTTAAACAAATCTAAATTTTGTGAGGAATCCAGTTAGATCCCTCCAACATGTTTCCCTGCATCCATAGATGTAAGCACAATATAAAATACCAATTCCAGTTCAAGGTGTAATATCATGGTATATGGGTTTAAATAATAGCATCCGCTATTATGCGGAGCATAGGGTCTCATCCGCTATATAATGCGGGAAATAAATAACTCCAATATATACTATATACTACTATATAATATATCACATCCAGATTGATAATAATAAACAATTGAAATCAATCATTCAACAATTTAAATTAAGTATTTAAGTTTAAATAAAACCTAGATGAGTGAGATTAACTCACCTTTGATTTTTGTTTTGCCATCCATCCAACCCGACTTGATTTTTCATGATTTCAGACCTTGTATAAATATTTATACAGTTCATTAATATTTGAAATGATCGAACAGTCAATTTCATTTAAATTTAACTAATATTTTAGTTTTAAACAAATTTTATTTTTAACCAACTAATCCTCAATTTAAAAATATAACTATCTAACTAAATGTATATCAATTTATAGAATTATAACTTACTATAGAAATCAATTTCTGCATATTATATGAATACATATAAAAATCTATACCTGATAGCAACATCAAACATGATTCCAAACTAGACGCCAACATCCCACACCCACGTCGACTGCTTTCCTAAAAACTCGCTCGAACCCTAGGCGTAGCCTTCGCTGCTCCATCACACGTGACCTCCCCTATTGAACGCGACCACTGCCGCGCCTCTGTCTCGATCGATCGCCAAACCTCGAAGCCTCATCTATAATGATCCAATTTTTCGACGCCCGAAAGTCGACATCAATACGTCCATTGTATCGAATACCGAACAGTCGAATGCCAAAAAACAGAACCGTTAGGGTTTAAAGAAGAAGAGGTAGAAGAAGAAGCAGAAACAATAACAGAATCTCACATTTCGCAGCGGAACAAATATAATAGATAAATAAATATCTTTAAAACAAAGAACTATATCAGTTATTACATCACATCACATTACATTATCAGAGTGTTACAACAACAAACAGCGGAAAGAAATATTACATATATAAGTGATACGCCTCGCCATCCAGCACCAACTCCTGATTCCACATCAACTTCTTGACTTTGCTCCCGAATAATGATAACCTGACTCTAGGCTGCCCGTGTGGAAAATTTTGGGCACCCAGAGTTTAGAAAGGGAACAATAAACTCCAGGTCAGTCGTGGGACTGATGTTGAGATCTTAAAAACAGTTATTTTCATAAAGAAAATAAAAAGAAATCCCGTTTTTCGACATTCGACTGTTCGGTATTCGATACAATGGACGTATTGATGTCGACTTTCAGGCGTCAAAAAATGGGGTCGTTACAATTTGGCATCATAGCATTTGGTTAAGCGATAACCTTGGCTCTGTTGGGTGTTACTTATTAGAGATAGAGTCAGTAGTGCTCTAGAATGAGTTTGAGAGTATTAATAGATATGAGCGCGTATTTGTTGGTGAATATAAAAAAAAATTATATTGTGATGATTGGTTTGTTGAGTGGTATATGGATTCTGGTCGACGAAGTCTGTACAACTCTATCGATAGGGATCTCTAAACACTCGTACAGAACAATTTGACACGATATTGTTTTAAAATAGGGTAAATGAAATAATTTTACCCAAAACTATTTTGTAGGTAAAGGAAATAACCTTTGTAAAGTATTATAGTATATGGTTGCTTGATTGTTAGTAAGTGATAATATTATTATCATTTGAATAAAAATTGAAATCATAACTCCAAAAATTAAGAAATAAATTCACATACAAATGGAATTTGAGAATATAAATTGTGAATGTGATTTATAATTTGAAATGGAATTCCAGAAAAATGTTTTGAAAAGAAATTGAAAATTTTGGACATTTGGAAAGTTTAAATTCCCTTGAGTTGAAATGATTTTCAAGGTTTTAAAAAAAAATGTTTTGAAGGAATAAAAAGCTCTAAACTCTTTTCGGTCGTTGGAAAATAATTTCGATGATGATCGTGACATCATCGGTGTTCATTTTTGAGTTTCCAAGAGAGGAATTGCTGCCAAATTGTTTTAAATGAAAGTTGTTTGGAAAATTGGGTTTGGTTTTGAAATTCAAAGGATAATTTAGATTTTTTTCAATAATGGTTTTGGAAAGGGTGGAAAGACTCTGGAATTTTATTAAAAATAGTTATGGAATAATATGTTTGAAAACTTAGGAAATTCAGATTTAAACTGAAATAGACTTGAGTTAATCTGGATAAAGGTGAATTTGAGAAGTCTTATAGACTAAATGATTGAAATAAAATTATTAAGATGGAAAATAAATTGCGAATTGAATTCAAATGGATATATAACTTCAATAGTGAAGTAAAAATGGTATAAAAGGTATATATTGAAAATTTTGTAGTGGAATGTGCAAAATGATTTTTGAATGTTGAAATTGGACATTATGGATATCAGGATATATAGATGTGTTAAAGACAAAGGATAAATTGAGATTTTGATTTCGAAGGTAAATTTGAATTGCTCGACAAAAGGTATGTACTTAAATTTCAGTATGAAATTTGATGACTTTCTTGTCTAGGCACTTGGCTTTTTGTTTTCTTTTGGAATCTGAGGGCCTATGGTGCCATTTTGTAGTCATACCGATCTTGTCGTGCAAAGGAGACGCTGGCGAAATTTTTCAAAAATTTAGGGAGTTAGAAAAATTTTGAGAAATTTTGAAAATTTAAAACTTGAATTTGAATTGGTTAAGTAAACAAGGTTATTTGGAATATATGATTAATTTTGGAAAGTTAGTGGAAACGATAATGGGTTGTTAATAAAAAGGGATTTGTTTGGTATGTTGATAAAACTGTTCAGTTTTGAAAAGATAGCAAATGGGTTATGGATCGTTTTTCTTAACTTGTAATTTCAAGACAAAATTCTTTTAAATGGGGAAGGATGTGACGACCCAGAATTTTGAACATTTGAAATTTGAAAATTTAATTGATTTTAGATATTTAGAGGTTATTTTAACTTGAATTTCGAATATAAATATGAATTTGGTAATTAAATTATTGAATTTAATTTATTGAAGTTGGGTAAAAATTTGAATCTTCAATTTTAAGCTTGTTAAAAATAATTTGATGGCTTAGAAAATTTATATTGATAATACTGAAGATAATGGAAGCTTCAGAACTGAAATTCGAACTATTTTGTTCACTTTGAAATTTTATCGTTCAAATCGATATTTAAAAATAGCCTTCCGAGGCGCAGTCTCGGAATTCGACGAAACCAGTTCCATTGGATCCGTAATATTGTTCTATTATCGGATTTCAATTTTCTTAGCATTCGAGTGATCGTTTGGCCGTGCAATATGCAAATGCGCTGAAAATTAAATCGAAGTTTAATTTGATAACAGGATTCAAAAAGCTATCTTTTTCATACGATCGAATTTGGACTCAAAACCTTCTCCTTTGTGTTCGAAATAAGGGTTTAACATTATAATCGCCTGGTGGCACGGGTGATTCGGAGTTCGTTTGAAAAGCATGTTATAGTTGAGACAATATTATCTAATATTAATAAATGTATATTTATTAACGCTCAGTCACAACCCTAAATCTAATCTGGTAGCCGCCTTCATTGCAAATTCAATGGCCAAACCCTTTTCTACTTTTCAAAGCCCCAATTCAGTTCATGATAAAAAAATCAAAAAAAGAAAAGAATGGCCGCTTTTCCAGAATCGAATCTCGTTCCCACGAAATCAAGCCGACCTCGTTTCTCTTTGAAGCATCGACGACGCTAGGGTTTGGGAAGGATTGATGGGAGGTGCGGCCAAGCTGGAGGGTCGACGGCGAATTAAGGCAATGTGAGTCATGATTTGGGCTTCGAATTCATTTTGGGTTGCGCGATGATTTCTGGTGGAGGAGTAGTTGGTTGTTGTCGCATGCGTGAAGCTGAGGTGATGACTGAATAGGTTTCAGTGATGGAGGCTAGGTCGGTTGTTCGGGTGGCCATGGATTTCGTTCATTCTGGTAATCATGGTTACGCTGGGGATTGTGAAGTAGGGCTTCAGTGTCGTGGAATGGGGGTCATGGGTAGCAGGCGTGAGGCGAGTTAGGTTTTGAAGCGTACGCGTGGTGGCGACGGCTGTCGTTGTTTGCGAATAGAGGGGGAATGGGTAGGTGAAGTAAGGTAATTTTGATTTAAAAACAATTTTTAATCTAAGTTAATTATCAATCTATTTATTTCGAAGTTCATTAATCCATATAAAATTTCATACGAGGTTCAAAATTACAAAATCAATGATGTGGGATTCGAAATGAGGTAGGATATGAAATAAAATGGGTATGTATTGCAAATAAAAATCAAGGTCAAAGATCGTGAAAAACAAACTGGAGTGCAAAATGGATTGCATGCATAACTCAATGTGAGATCTTCTCACTCAAGTTTAAATTGAAATTTCCATTTGATTTTAAATAGTTATATTTAAATTTGATTGATTGTGTGCTTGGATGATTGATTTATAATAATTATTCACTGGATGATATTATATATATAGTAGTATATAGTATATATATTGGAGTTGTTGATTTCTCGCATGATATAGCGGATGAGGCCCTATTGCGCCGCATAATAGCGGATGATATTTTTTAAATCTCATATACCGCGATATTCCACCTCGAAGTCGAATTGGTATTTAATTATTGTGCTAACGTCTATGGATGTAGGGAAAACAGGTTGGAGGGATCCAACTGGATACCTCAAATAATTGAATTTGTTTCAATATTATATGTTAATTTTTTTTATAATCTTTGTGTGACTATTGTGATTGAAATCTTTGAAGGCTAAAATTTAGCCGAATATATTTTTGTTATCGTAGGATACCAGAAATAAATAAAATTTGATTTTGAAGTTTAGTAGAAAATTTATAGTAAATTAGTTTTAGAAAATTGAATAAATTTATAGAAGGAATTTGTTTCTGAAGGTATTAAATTTGGTGTTGAAATAAATTTGAGAATCAATTTGAAATTTGATTTGGTGTTTTGAAAATAAATTAGAAAAATCAATTTGATATTGATTTGGTAAAAATAATAAATATTTGAGAAATCGATCTAAAATTGACTTGGTGTTTAAAAATAATTTTGGACAACCAATTTTGAAAATCGATCTGGTATTTTGAAGTAAATGTTTGGAAAAAATCAATTTCGGATCTGATTTGGTATTTGAATTAAAATTGAGAATCAATTTGAAAAATTGATTTGGTGTTGAGAGTGAATATTTGGGAATCGATTTGAAAATCGTATATCCGTGGATATTTGAAAATTTAAAATTCACAATGGAAATTCTATAAAAGAAAGGGAAGTTTGTTTTAGAAAAATAAATATTGTTTTATTTTTTATAGTGCGGAAAGAAACTTACGGAACGTAAATTTAAAACAAATCCAAAAGGATTTATTAATTGATTAAAAATGATCCATTTTGAAAAGGAAGGTGTATTTTCCCTGATAGCCGAGTATGTTTGTAAAATAGCTTTCGAAATATAAATTAAAAGTTCGAGGGTTGGTTTTAAAGGAATATTTTGGAGAAATTTCTTTCTTTAAGTTATTTTGTAAATATTTAAAGTAATGATTTATTTAATTAATTGTGGAATTAATGATTTAAAGATTTGATTAATATTGGTTTTGGAAATTGAATATTTAAATAGTTATATCCTATCTATTAATTTTATTTAAAAGTTAGTTTGGACATGAAATTTTATATGAGACATTTATATAATATTTTCATAACTAATATTTAAATAAATCTTTTATAATAGTTTTATCTAAATGTTTCCAAGTATATATATTTTGGATAGGTGATTTAAATTATTTTAAAGTATTTGAACTCGGTAGATTTTTAGTGGAAAAAAATAATATCGGGAATCTTATTCCACGAGTGAAAAGTGATTTGAAATTTGTTTTCAAATGGTTGAAGTGTTAAAAATATATATCTTACGAAGATATTTAGAAAATAATAACTGGGAAATTATTTAGATCTTAGTGATTGTTGTGAATATTTATTGATAGTTAAATAACCGACTATCAATGTTTTCCTTCAAATGACATTTAAATTTCGATGCGACCGGGGGTCGGATTCCAAGTGGATATCCGAAAAACACACCGAACCCTTGTGATTGTGATGGATCTTTTATTTAAAAGATCAAAGTAAAAATTGTTGTAATTTGTTGAAATCTGAATGTAACACTTATTTTAAAAATAAGCGCTCGTTATTCGGATTAGCCGGGAGAGTACCTTGTGTCATAAAACCCATTCCGAATAACGATATGACGACATGGGATGCATTTGAAGGTGGTGTTGAAGACCGGGTATTTTCGAAAGCGAAAGGTTTACCTGTCGAATGTCTCTGCACCGGGTTTCTCCGGTATAGAGATTTTATCGCCTTTGTGATGGGGATTCTGAACGTGATTTGTAAATATCCGGATTTGCAAAGGCTTCTTTGAAGTGCCTTCTGTTCCGTTTGATCCCGGAACGGACTTGTATGGATGTCTGGCTGACGTTACACTTTGAGATGTAAAGTTGATTTCTATCAAATACATTTCTGTTGGTGGCGGAGAATTTATTCTCTTAGCTTAACACTCTTCTCTGAGACATACAAGCTCAGAGGTTATGTAGTTGATGGTTACTAGTGATACGTTCCCAAATTGGTAACGTGGCATACGAAGTGCTTCTGATCATTTGTTGATCAAAGCATGACTTTGTGAAAAGTGTAGCTTTGTGGACGAGACTTCGTCGGACCTCACACCCCGGAAATGGTCAAAACAGGAAAGATGCGGCAAGGTTATGAGGGTCGCGCCCTTTAGGGTATGTCATTTCCTTCTGGAAAAAGGTGGTATCATGTATGGAGCTCAGATACTTAACCTATGTTGTTGCCGCAAATTTATTATACTTTGCGGTTATTGCTTTGTGGTTGAGGATCCTCGAATAAAGGTCGCAAATGACCAGGGTGGCATATCTTAGGTTTTACTTCCCGGGAAGGGGGTAACCAGCCTTGTGTTGGCAGAGATCCAGATAGGTTCTCGGGACGTCCCTCAAGAGGCATACCCATGTAGCAGTAGGAAGTTCCTTAGCCTGACCATTTGTTGGAAATCCAAAGAAACAATACGCGCCCTATACGGTTTTAGTTGTAGAACCTGCCATTTAATATGGTAGCTATAGCAGGCATAATATAATGGTACCTATGCTGGCTAAGATTAATATTATACTTTCGAAATGTTTTCTGCACTATGCACTAATGATAATATTAAAAGTTTTTGCGTATTAAGCATGTTTGACTATCATAAGGAGAAATCTCCCCCAAGTGTGCGGTTGCATTGTGTGTGTGCTGGGAGGCCTTATGGTAGTTTCCTTTTCCAAAAGCATAGCGGATTTCTTTTTATTTTCTTTTTGAAATAACTGTTTTTAAGATCTCACACCAGTCCCACGACTAACCTGGAGTTTATTGTTCCCTTTCTAAACTCTGGATGCCCGAAGTTTTCCACACGGGCAACCTAGAGTTAGGTTATCATTATTCGGGAGCAAAGTCAAGAAGTTGCTTTGGAACAAGGAGTTGGAGATGGATGGTGAGGCGTATCACTGATATATGTAATATTTCGTTCCATTGTTTGTTGTTGTAACAATCTAATAATGTAATGTGATGTAATGTAACAACTGATATAGTCCTTTTTCTAAAGATATTTATTTATCTATTATATTTGTTCCGCTGTGAAATGTGAGATTCCGTTATTGTTTCTGCTTCTTCTTCTACCTCTTCTTCTTTAAACCCTAACGGTTCGGTTTTCTGGCATTCGACTGTTCGGTATTCGATACAGTGGACGTATTGATGTCGGCTTCCGGGCATCGAAAAATTGGTTATTACACCGTCCTTGCTCCCTAACCCAACGAACACATCGCGACTCCATGACCTTGCCGACAACGTGCTCGAGCTCACCTCGCCCTCCAAACTGTGAATCACCCATCAGATCGTGGCTCAATTTCCACGAGTCGCTTGCTTCATCTTCGGCCACGCGATTTGCTTCCTATTTCTGATCGAATGAGCTTGAATCGATTGCGATGCTGAATTAGGTTTCGGCCATGATTTACCTTTGAATCGAACTGAAATATGAAGTGTTCTTATTTGATTTTATTTCGAGTTAAGCCAAGAGAATGAGATAAATTCGAACAAAATATTTGTTCCCTTCATTTTTTTTACGTTTCAAAATACTTGGTTGAAATGAAAGAAAAAAAAGGGACATCTGTACACAAATAGTAAAGGAAGGGAAACACGTGTTCGTTAAGGGAAACGTGTTAAATTTGCCTATTTAAATGTAAACATATGTATTCAATCTAAATTCAAACTCAAATAGTCCCAATATACGTACACTAAAATTTTGAACCTATAACGAGGCATGCCGCTAGGCGTTCATAAGGTTATGCCCCTATTCCGAACGCAATGGGAAAGGTTCCGATTCCTAATTCGATCGTATGGAGAAGATAGCTTTTTGGACCCGATTATTAAATTGAATTTTCAATAAAGATTTCAGCACGTTTATCTATCGTATTCTCACACAAAAACTCCAATCACTATGAAATTTGAAATTCGATAATAATACAATATTACGGATCCAATGGAACTGGTTTCATTTAATTCCGAGACTGTTCCCCAAAAGGCTATTTTTTTAAATATCGATTCAAGCTACCTATTTTTAAAACTGAACAAATCACCTTTAAATTCAATTTTAAAAGTTCCATTACCTTCAATATTATAAATATAAATTTTATAAGCCTTTCAAATATTTTTAACAAGCTCAGAATTCCAGATTTCATATTTTACCCCATTTCCAATAGTTTAATTCAAAACTAAATTATCCAATAAATGGTGATATTTGATATTTAAGTTTAAATTAACATTTTTAAATATTCAAAATCATTTAAACGTTTCAATTTCAAATATCTAAAAATTTTGGGTCGTCACAGAATGGGCCCACACGATTGATCCCATGTCATTTACACTCGGTCTGTGATCGATACGAACGAATTGCATATGGATCAAGATTTGATCCAATCAAGTCAAAATTTAGCTTCTGTGAAAACTTAGTGGCATTTGGACTTGTAGACTGTGAGTTACAATCGATGCAAGTTTGAGCTTCTCGAGTGTTATTTCCTTCACATCGATGTTGTTCGTATCGACAACTTTGCTTAGATGAATCTGCACATGATGCCAGTTGACGTGGCACTTGCTTTTAGGATCGATCCACATTTCATGCCGAATGCCGATTCTTTCCAATGGACGTGCTTATTTGTATCAATATGGGTTAGCCTTGTTCGCATCGATCTACTATTTTGTTCGTATCGATCATTACTGCTTTGTTCGTATCAATTGCCTGAGCTTTTTTCTTATCGATTGATTACATCTCACTTCATATTAATTGTGTGTGCTCCACTTCGTATCGATGAGGGATGTTTATTTCGTATCAATGGGAAATATTGATTTAGTATCGACATGTGGCCAATCGATGCACAGGGAACCTGTAGCTTGATCTGGAGTTGGATAAAATTTATCAACATCCATAGGGAACCTGTGCATAACCGATCTTCGGGACAAACTATCTTTGGTTTATAATCAATTCCTTGGTGTCATGGCCTTTCCAAAAGATGGGATAACATTTTCCCCCTAAAGTACGTCTTGTGAGAACATGACGTGCTTTGAAAAGTTGCAATCTTCATCCTAAACAGTGTGATTTGACCTATCTAAATGGTTTGTTGTCTTTCTGTCGAAAGATGTTTTAGTAATATGAACTATTACCTGCCGTTTGTTGTATTATGTACTGTTGTAACCGAGTGCTGTATGATACTAAGTTGTCGTTTGTTGTTGTAACCGTCATCAGACGAGTTTTCGATTCTTGTGACTTTTAAAAATTGGATGTTAGTTCAACGGATGTGCTTGTATGTATGCTAAACTGACTCTCGTTAACGTTCGCACGTTCATGAGCTGTTGTCGGTTTTATTTTGCATCGAATTTCGTATTGACCTTCTTCTGAGTCAATGTGAAATTCGATTGGTAACAACGCTTGATGGTTGTTTTCGGTAATTTTTTTATATCAATCCTCTCCTGGATCGGTTCATGGAGTTGAAAATTTACTTTCCTATTAATGTTGAACGATACGAGCTCATTGGCCATTAAGAACATTTTCCATCAATAGGCTTGAATCCTCGTGATCTTTAAGTGGATGGATATGAAATTATCATTTCACATCAATGGAGTTGGAGATTGGTCGCCGATGGATACGAACAGCTACACTTTGGATCGATCTGGATTGATGGACATGAACAATCTTCTTCATATCGGTGGTATGGGCGACTGCCGTTAACTGGTTGACATAACTGGGAGACGAATTGTTTCCCTTTGGTTATGTACCGATATAAATATTTGTAGGACTTAGCCAAATTCGTTTGCCTTTGCTTTTGTACTGGCTTTCGTATCGATAAAGGAAAAAAATTGCCTTCAACCCCAAATTAAGACAATCATTTAATCCCTCGATCAAACCCATAAATTAGGTAATTGGTTAATAACTATACACCAGAAATGACGGGACTCGATTTTAATTTCTAAACCATTCAAATTCACGGCCGATTCAGGTGATAAAGAAGCCGAAGGTGGGTCGGAATGACATTTAAGATGGTCGGAGCGGCCTCGATGTCATTTGGAGAAGATGGAGGATAGTTGGATAAGGAGGTTTCATTCATATCGCTTGAGGAAATGTGCTTCACATCCTCCTGAAAAAATATCAAAGTCTGTACCATTGGTTATCGATATATTTTAACATAGAGGTATGGAGCTGTTTCGTATCGATGGGTGATGGTTGGACTTCGCATCGATCCAAAGTGATCGATACGAAAATCTAAGTATGTGATCGATATGAAGCATCGACTCTATCAATCGATATGATGATGCGGGATTGAGATCGATACGAACTGGTTCTAATGTGATCGATACGAAGCCTTTCCCTTTGAGATCGAAACAAATGAAACTCTCAGTGATCGATCTGAAGTTGGGCCTTGCTGTATACAAATTTTTTTAGCCCACTCGAACATTCAACTCCAACGAGCTTCTTCTTACATGACTGAACTTTACTTTTTCACTACATGCTTGACTGCCTTTCGAAGCTCGTCAATGGAATAGTAACCTGACGAAAACTCAATAATTTTTTACTCAAACCAGTCTCCAAATCTGAATGGCATGGTTGTGACAGTCAGCGATGACAGTCACTCCGGTTTAATTTCGAAGTCTCGTCGTTTCAATATTATTTCATACTCTGTAGAAGTCCTTAAGTAATACGTAGCAGTGCACTGCCCAACACATTCACGCACTTCACACTGGGGAACACTTGGGCTTATTATAGTCTACTGATGATTTGATAAGTTGATTAGCTATGGAATCCACATTCTCAACAGGAGGAAGCCCGAAGTTCATCCCTTCCAATAATAGAGTTACCGGCCATCGCGGCCTAGGTCATCGATCTAGCTCTAAACGAGCTGCTAGGAGCAACTTTTATTGCAAATCCACAAGATTCTATGCCGTACAACTTCTCCGAAGATATATTGGGATGGATATGCCTAAGAAACGGTTTGTCAATGGATGATGTCTTATTAACGATGCCGAACGATAGATCACACGCTCCCCCGGAAGGGTTTACTACTTTCAACGAGCGTTCATGCACAGCTGGGATGCTTCCTCCCTTTAACCAATGCATTAGAGAAGTGCTAGTCTTTTTTGAAATTGCCCTGTCACAATTACACCCTAATGGATGCGCATTGCTGAACAGTTTGTTCGTTGTATTCATGGAGCATCTTTTCCGACCCCCGACTTCGAGCGAAATTAGATACCTATTTAATGTTAAGAGTCGGGGAGATAGTCCTTCTTTCACATTCCTAGAGGCATTTAGGAACTGCCTAGTGGTGATGGGTTCTTGGACCAGGCTCGGCAATTTTAAGACGGAATGGTTCTATGTCCGACGCCCTCCAGGATTCGCCAATCGATGGTTAGCCAGACGAGACTGTCACAATTTTTTTCGGTAATTAACGAATTTGTTGTAACTGATGCTGAATCTCATGTCTTCTTTCCTTTTATAGCCGTAATTCCATGACCTGAAGGCGCACACTTTAAAGAAATAGTACGGGTCCTTCAAGAGGTGCCGAGTGAAATGAGGGATATAGACTCAGTGCTAGCAAATAGAAATTCGAGGACCGTCGGGCTAATCGAGCGAAATCAGAGCATTAGGCTTGAAGGAACGCTGAGGACTGTTCCAAGTACAATTGAAGGATCATAATAACTGAAGAGGGTGACAAAGAAAATATGCCCACTGATGATGAATCCATAGCCGAGCCTTCTGACAGCTTTTAAAGTCTTGAGGGAAGGAGAAAAGGCAAGGCTATAGTGCATAAGTGTCACAAATCTTCAAGATGGAAATCTATAATCGTGTCTTTGCCTACTTCCGGTATTAGAATTTTGGTGGCTCCTTCCTCGCAAGTGGAGAACCTTTTCGAAGGGCTTGCCGATATCCCAATCTCGGATTATGAGTCACTTCATCATGACGCCGGATTAGAGGAGCTTCAGAGTGCTTTAGACTCAAGCGATTCACTTCCCACAAGCATGGTCGACATTTCCGGTTGGTCAGGAGGTTGCATAAACATATACACTTCACGGCACTACACGATTTCTGATCACAATCCGCTTACTTTAGGAGATTTCTAACTCTGTTTTTCTTTCTTCTTTACAGATTAAATGACTAGAAGAGATTCTATGTTTGGAAGTCTCCGCTATGCACGACAATCATCCAGCTCATATTATGAGTCCCATCGGAGGGAGGAGGATAGAAACCACGATCGTGGTTATTCAACCCAAGAACATCATGAGAGAGGGATAGGGATTATAGATATCGATCCCGATCGCGTTCTGGTCCTCCAGCCCCCATACAATCTTCGGGCCATGGAAAACAACTGGTGAAGCCTCCTCGCCAAAAATTATCTTCTCAAAACTCTTGGCCTGAATAACAACGTCGTAGATATGAGGCCGAAACTCCCATTGTTGCTGAACGAGCTATCACTGAGCCTACTGGGGAAAGGGCTATAAGAATTGCCCATTCGAAGAAAGATATTCCAAATATATACTTTGACGGCTTTGTGTTCACCCCTCATTTAAAGAGGATTCCATTGGAGGCAGAGAATACAATGTATGATTATATTCATGATATCTATACCCAGTACAAAGAGTGGGGGAAAGCTGCAGAAAAAAGCATCAAAGGTAGCCTTTGAGCGGGTGAATATCATTGAGAAATTAGAAACCGAACTCGATCAAAAGGACCGTATTATTCAAGTGCTTAATGACGAGGCCGAGTATTCTTGAAAATTAGAAATAGAGGCTACCATAAGGCCGACGAGGCGAACCTAGCGATGGAGAGGATGCGACAAACACATTTTTCCTTAGTGGAGGAGATGGGCCACCAAAACACCACTTTCACAACCGAACGGGATGCTTCTCTTAAAGAACTTAATGAGCTCAAAGCCAAATTTCCTGAAATCATCAAGGAGAGGTTTGATGCAAATAGTGTAGCCCATGAGGCATGTGAACAGGCCGTAGTGCTTTGGGGTGAACGGGATGCGGCAACGGGTAAGGTCCGAGAGGTGAAGACTGAGGTCGAGGAGAAATTCCAAATGGCAGGGTCCAAGCTAGAAGCTGACATTGAAGATCTCCTCATTACTTATAATGCTAACATCTTGAAGCACAGGAACCTAGTCTGGCTGGATAATTATTCGACACGTCTATACAACGCGTGGGGCCGATTAGTAGAAGATGAGAACGCTGCCAATCAGAGTATTCGGTCGATGAATTCGAGCTTGAGAACCGAGTGTTGAACGAAGACGAAAGGAATGTTCTCCATGATCCCACGATTTCATATGAGAAGGAGAAGCTTGGTGCTCAGCCCTCGGAGGTCGAAGAAGGTTCTGGTATCAAGCATCGCGACATGAGCCTCGAAAATCTTCTGCCAAGTCAGCCTGAACCGACTTCTGCGGTTGATTCCCAATACGTTCCTGCATACAACCCGGATCAGCCACAGATATCTCAAGCAAGCGAATTTCTGAGGCCATTCAGCCACCAACGATTCGAATTGAGGAAGGTAATCTGAAAATTTCATATGCTTGTTCAAGATCGGAAGCTTCACTTGAAATATTTAATAACAATTTTCCTTTGCCTCTTTTCAGTGATCGGAGCCACATCAGTCGTGCCTCCTGAAACTCAAGAATCGCATCATGCATAGGAGGCGATTATTACGGAAGTGACCATGACATCGGCTACTACACCTACAGATGATGTACAAGGAAGCACACTTTCATTCGATGAACTTCTCAATCATCATAGCGACCCTTTCTCTGACTTGTCGTTTGTCATGAGTAGAGTAGCACCAGCGACCAGCTTGTCCCAACAGCAAGCATTTCTGGCGATACATAAACACTTCATGAGGAAGAAATTGTAGCTAAGATTAACGCATAAATGAAAGCAGCTTGTAACAACCCGGAGTTTAGTAACAGTTGATTATCATCAAATGACGATTATATGGGTCGTTAATTGCTAATCGGAGTTTTTAAACCGGGTTGAAATTCTTTAAAAATTTAATAGTGACCTATTTTTATATTGGGCTGTGATATATTTGCAAGACATATACCCACCCCCTTTCTATTTTTCGTTCAATCGAAAATAAAACCCTAAAAAGTATTAAAAAAATCGAACGAGGTATAGAAATGGCGGCCGCTCCCTTTCGTTTTCGTTCATCCCTCAAAAAAAACTAGGGCTTCGCGAGAATCGAAGTCGTCTTCAACTGTTCAATCGATCGCCTCCTCGTTGTTCACGGCTGCCACGTCGAAGAAGGTGAGTAACCCTCACATCTAATTCAAATTCGTATATTTGATGTCTTTCGATGTTGAATCCTTTTGTCAATGCTGTTCGCTTGGTCTTCGACTTATTTTGTTGCGTGAATTTCTGTCGGTATAAGCTTGATTTTTTACCAATGTTGATTTTGTTATTTGATATTCTCGGCATTTATTTTTGACTTGGTCAACTTTAGTCTTGATTTGTGAATTCAACTTTATTTTGTGCGAGCTTCGGCTCTGACCATCTCTGTGCTCACCCCTTACCTGTCGCACTTGAAGTAGGTTGATATTTGGCAGTTGTATCACTTATGTTGTTTGTTGTACATATGAATTTGGTGCATTGTTTCGAGTGGCGCAACTGAACACTTGAGCTTCACTGTGCACTGTGCATAAATTTTTCCACATAAGTTATTCAGTTTGTATTTGTGTTTCATCAATGCTTGCTGCCTTGACCATTGAGACAGCTTGCCTACCTATTTCATGTAGTCTTTGGCTTCACTGACCACTTTTGTACTATGCAGTCATGTGTAGTTGTGGCACTTGATGTTGTACTTGCATTACCCACAGCATAGTATATTGGTTCATCTCTTTATAGTCCTCATTACACTGTATATTATCGTGACAATGGTTCATCTGTCTGCATTCGATAACTCGTGACTTGATCGAGTTGCTGCCATTATTGTTGGCCCTGACTTCATCATGTTTGCATTCTTTAAATCTGGTGGATTGATGACCATATATGCTTCTTTGTCTCGATTTCACTTCTCTGTGCATTGAGTAGTTATACTAGTGCCTTACTTCCTTGTTCATGTGCTTAGCTTACTACTTCATGTTATCCTGTTTCATGAAGTTGTATTGGTGCCTTGCCTTTGTGTCTTGTTGTACCTCTGTTTACATTTTTTTTCTCATGTGCAGTTAGTAATGTACATTCATTTTGTACAACTGGGTTCGCATTCATGTTGCCCCGGGCTCGACTCCGTTGATTCCTTTGCATTCCCTGTATACTGCTGTTTCACCGTTTTGTTCTGCACTTGTATTCATGATTGCAGTGATCTCTGTACCTTTCTATTCCCGGACCTGATGAACTTGAGTCTGATACTTTGAAGGCTGCACGGTCCTATTTCTTGTTGCATAAATACATTTTGATTTGGTCGAAAATTGTTCACATTTCAAGTGCACTGTTGTAGCCTTTATGCACCGTTCATGTCATTAACCAGTGTTACCCTATTGGCGTATTCATCTCTGTGACCCTTCACGCTGTTGCATGGGGTTGTACTTCACTGTGCATTAGACCTGAACTTGAAGTCACTGCATAACTCCCTTATGTATATGCATTCCACAGTATACACAGTGGTGCTGTTTGTACATGTATCATTGGCTGACCTTTGTGCCTTGTTGCTATCCCTTTATATGCAGTGCTATGTGCTGTATTGTTATATCTTTGGTGCTTTCACCATCATTCAGCTGTTTTCTTGAATTCGTTCCACTGCCTTGTGCATTTACTCATTTGAGTTATACGGTTTCTCGTTGCACCTCAGTTTCATTTTATTCATGTGCAACCAGTAGTGTACGTCCATTGTGTACATTTGGGTTCGCATTTATGTCGTCCAAACTTGACCTCTGCAGTTTTTGATTGCTGTTGGTTTTCATTGGGTACATCATCACGGTAGTGGCAAGGCAGTGCACGCAAGCGTGAACTGCAGCCACACGGTTTTCGTTGGGTACATCATCACTGTAGTGGCACGGCAGTGCACGCAAGCGTGAACTGCAATCACACGGTATTGATTTTATTGGTATTTCTTTTACTTTTGATCCATTGATCCTTTGCGTATTTTATATGCCGTATTGGCGAGGCAGTGCACGCGTGCGTGTACTGCAGCCAATCGGTTTTGATGTTGTTAAGTGACATTTCAATTATTTGAATTGATTTGATTTAATTTAATCATTTTGTGTTAATTGTCGTTTAGACAATTCTGATGTTTTCTAAATTATCTTCATGGATATTCTTTTCACTCATCTTTGTTGATATTGTGAATCTGCTGATTTATTGTTTAACACTATTACGTGTTATATTTACCGTTATCCGATTCTCTTCTAGAAGGGTTGGATAGACGGAATTTACTGTGACTGTCGTATATTCATATTTAATTATTATTGCTTCTGTGCACTAATAACTGAGTTTGAATTAGACTGACCCGTGTATTATTTTCTTTTGAATATAATACTCGGGTCAGACCGAGTATTTTCAGGTTGTTGATATCTTACTTTGGATTGCTGCTATAGCTATGAAGTCTCTTCATATCTTTTGGAGTAGTCGTTGTCAATTTAGTAGTCCGTATATTTGTATAGGATGTTGTATATTCATGTATATTATTCACGATAATGTACTTGTATATGTACCTTCCAGAGTCGACAGTTGTAGTTGTATCATATGTATTGTACCACATGTATATCAACTGACATCAGTTATATATATATATATGAGACTTTCTGTTATATCTGTGTTCCGCATTTACATTATCTGTGTTATTATTATGTATATTGTCCTAAACTATTATGAACCATCGTAGTTCGTTTTATACTAGAATTGGGTATGTCGATGGGAGTAAATAAATAAGAGATGAAAAATATATACCACTCCTATCGAGATAACCAATACTAGGGTAAGGCCTAACTACGGATGGCCGCTCCTATCCAGCCTTATTCTTCATAATAATAGACAGTATTTCCTTTAATACTCTTTATTATTGTGAGCATAGAGGTGGGGCGTCACGGTTGGTATCAGAGCTTGGGGTTTATGGACATAATATAAAACATAACTTAGATGGAACATATGTTACAACTATTAGTCGATGTTTTATATGTGCTTTGAATCAAAACTAAAGTTTTGAAATTTCGATAATTTTTTTTTAATAGCTTTATTTAAAAATAAAAGTTGATTTGGGTTTTGATGATTGATTGATTTGTGCTTTGTTTATCAGAGTGCGCAGCGAAAACAGTGTGACTGCTTCGCTGAGTACAGATGATAATTATGTTGATTTAAAAATCAAAGTATGAAATTGAAATAAATTTCATTTGTTGTTTACATAGCTGTGTTTATTTTGTTTTCTTTAAAATTTCGAATCCGATTTGAGGATTCGAAGCGATTGCAGCTATGTGGTTTTGTTGAAATTTTTTCTGGTTTCCGTTGATGCTAATCACATGTTGATTTGATTTTTGCTGTTTTGAATTATCTTCATTGCAGATATATTCGAATGATTTCTTTGTTCATTTGGTAGTGTACATGCAAATACGAATTGAACGTTACTGCATTAATTTTACGTTGAACCGATGCTTGGTTATGAAACGTATATTGTTGCCGTTATTCTTATAACGGGATTTTTACACCAACGCTATATTTTGAAGCAAGGTGTTTTGTTGACATTTTTAATGAATGAAAATTCACTGATATTGTATTTCGATGTGAATTATTTTGATGAGATTTTGACGTTTAAAAATTACAGTCGCTTTGACTTCAGTATCCGTCATATTTTAAAGTGGATTTTCAAGCGGTTATCCCGCAATGCTGATTTTGAGATCCGTTTTTACGGTGTTTTGAGAATTACAATTTTCTTATTGAAACTGTCACTAATGTTGCTGTTTTTATCACGGATTGCAAATCGTTTTAAAAATAAAATTGTTTTTCAAAATTTTATAGTTTATGCTTTCAAAAGAATGAGGAAGCGATTTAAACGATTCAGCAAAATCGAGGACTATGAACCCTTTCTTTTACTGATTCGCTTAATTCCGGACTTGTTCGTTTGAGAATGTAGATTATTTACTTTTATATAATAAATGAAATTGTCTTCAGAATTTTTACAGTTTGCATTTTCGGAAGAATGAGAAAGTGACTTAAACGTTTCAGAAAAATCGAGGATTATGACCCCTTTCTTTTATTGATTCGCTTAATTCCGGACTTGTCCGTTTGAGAATGTGAAATGTTATTTTTGGAATACACTATTTTGCACGTTCAAGGAAACGATGAAGAGAACCAAACGATTTAGTAAAACACGTGGTATGGGACATGTGCGTTTGCTATTTCGGTTAGTTCCGGACTCGTCAATTGAATATATGATGATTTTCGTGTGCTTTCGAGCCACTATGTTGGACCTTCGGGTCAATACCTGTACCAGACCTTCGGGTCATATGTTGGACCTTCGGGTCATATGTTGGGCGCCAAAATTATGTTGGGTACTTGGTAGGCTTCGGCCATATGTTGATGCACGTGCGGCGTAGCTAAAACTCGCCATCTAACGGGATCGATCCAACCTTTTATGTTGATTTTCTAGTTATCTTAATTGATTCTAGATATTTGTTGCATCCAATTATCTGCAGGTAATTGGATATTTGTTGATTTAATTATCGTTTTTGATAATCGAATATTTGTTGATATGAGTTCTGGTTATCGTTTTTGATCGGATATTTGTTGATTTGATTATCGTTTTTGATAATCGAATATTTGTTGATATGAGTTCTGATTATCGTTTTTGATAATCGGATATTTGTTGATTTGGTTATCGTTTTTGATAATCGAATATTTGTTGATATGAGTTCTGATTATCGTTTTTGATAATCGTATATTTGTTGATTTGATTTTCGTTTTTGATAATCGTATATTTGTTGATATGAGTTCTGATTATCGTTTTTGATAATCGGATATTTGTTGATTTGATTATCGCTTTTGATAATTAAATATTTGCTGATTTGAGATTTAATTATCGCTTTTGATAATTAAATATTTGCTGATTTGAGATTTAATTATCTCTTTTGATAATTAAATATTTGATGATTTGAGATTTAATTATCGCTTTTGATAATTAAATATTTGCTGATTTGAGATTTAATTATCGCTTTTGATAATTAAATATTTGCTGATTTGAGATTTAATTATCTCTTTTGATAATTAAATATTTGATGATTTGAGATTTAGTTATCGCTATTGATAATTAAATATTTGCTGATTTGAGATTTAATTATCGCTTTTGATAATTAAATATTTGCTGATTTGAGATTTACTTATCGCTTTTGATAATTAAATATTTGCTGATTTGAGATTTAATTATCTCTTTTGATAATTAAATATTTGATGATTTGAGATTTAATTATCGCTATTGATAATTAAATATTTGCTGATTTGAGATTTAATTATCGCTTTTGATAATTGAATATTTGTTGATTTGAAAATTCTGATTATCGTTTTTGATAATTAGATTGTGTTGATAATTAGTGAATTTCTTTTATTGAAAATTAAAAGGTTTCTTTGGCGTTTGTATTCCCGACTTTATTTTTCTAGCTTAACCAGTTTATGTTAGAAAAATAATTGTTATTGACGTCCTTAATTATGAAAATTGCGGGGACGCAATTTTTATAAGGAGGGGAGTCTGTAACAACCCGGAGTTTAGTAACAGTTGATTATCGTCAAATGACGATTATATGGGTCGTTAATTGCTAATCAGAGTTTTTAAACCGGGTTGAAATTCTTTAAAAATTTAATAGTGACCCATTTTTATATTGGGCTGTGATATATTTGCAAGACATATACCCACCCCCTTTCTACTTTTCGTTCATTCGAAAATAAAACCCTAAAAAGTAAAAAAAAAGATCGAACGAGGTATAGAAATGGCGGCCGCTCCCTTTCATTTTCGTTCATCCCTCAAAAAAAACTAGGGCTTCGCGAGAATCGAAGTCGTCTTCAACTGTTCAATCGATCGCCTCCTCGTTGTTCACGGCTGCCACGTCGAAGAAGGTGAGTAACCCTCACATCTAATTCAAATTCGTATATTTGATGTCTTTCGATGTTGAATCCTTTTGTCAATGCTGTTCGCTTGGTCTTCGACTTATTTTGTTGCGTGAATTTCTGTCGGTATAAGCTTGATTTTTTACCAATGTTGATTTTGTTACTTGATATTCTCGGCATTTATTTTTGACTTGGTCAACTTTAGTCTTGATTTGTGAATTCAACTTTATTTTCTGCGAGCTTCGGCTCTGACCATCTCTGTGCTCACCCCTTACCTGTTGCACTTGAAGTAGGTTGATATTTGGCAGTTGTATCACTTATGTTGTTTGTTGTACATATGAATTTGGTGCATTGTTTCGAGTGTCACAACTGAACACTTGAGCTTCACTGTGCACTGTGCATAAATTTTTCCACATAAGTTATTCAGTTTGTATTTGTGTTTCATCAATGCTTGCTGCCTTGACCATTGAGACAGCTTACCTACCTATTTCATGTAGTCTTTGGCTTCACTGACCACTTTTGTACTATGCAGTCATGTGTAGTTGTGGCACTTGATGTTGTACTTGCATTACCCACAGCATAGTATATTGGTTAATCTCTTTATATCCTCATTACACTGTATATTATCGTGACAATGGTTCATCTGTCTGCATTCGATAACTCGTGACTTGATCGAGTTGCTGCCATTATTGTTGGCCCTGACTTCATCATGTTTGCATTCTTTAAATCTGGTGGATTGATGACCATATATGCTTCTTTGTCTCGATTTCACTTCTCTGTGCATTGAGTAGTTATACTAGTGCCTTACTTCCTTGTTCATGTGCTTAGCTTACTACTTCATGTTATCCTGTTTCATGAAGTTGTATTGGTTCCTTGCCTTTGTGTCTTGTTGTACCTCTGTTTACAATTTTTTGCTCATGTGCAGTTAGTAATGCACATTCATTTTGTACAACTGGGTTCGCATTCATGTTGCCCCGGACTCGACTCTGTTGATTCCTTTGCATTCCCTGTATACTGTTGTTTCACCGTTTTGTTCTGCACTTGTATTCATGATTGCAGTGATCTCTATACCTGTAACGACCCGATATTTTCAACCATTCGCATCCGCACATGTCGGACTTGAATTGCTCAAAATACCGCGTTGTAAATAAAATTTGGCAAATCTCAGAATATACAGTAAATACATAGTCACAGATCACAGACACAGAGTAAATAATAATGCAGCGGAAATAAAAGAGATAGTAGTTCATGAAGCTACTATATAAAAATAAGATACATCAGAGTTAAACAAGATACAACAGAAGAGTAACAAGATACATCAGGTATAAATCAGAATACATCACTGAAATCACTGGATACAAAAAGCAAAATAGATGGCTAGATCTTCAAGGAAAGCTCCAGCTCCAAAGGTGAATCTTGAATGCTAACTCACTCAATCTGACTCGAGCATAAAGCAAAACACAAAACACTCGAGTCAGGACATAAATACTTATGAACTGTAAATCAACTCAAGTGAACAGTAACAAAAATGCATCAGTAACTTAAAGGATGCTTGGGATCGCCCATCCTTTAAGGATCCGTTAAACTATTTACTATGTATTAATATTGCGCTATTATAATAGTGTCTACAGTAAAATAAACATACTTTTAAATAGCGTTCCGGGCTACCCATATCACCATTCACACATAATAGTCCCAGTAGTCCATCCAATATCATGCCATCTCCACTCCGGGTGACTGTCAGAGGATACCACACGGACTACGGGAGAAAAACAAACTCGTAGTAAAGGCTCGGTATGGTAGGTGACACGGCACACAAGGCAATGCCATGGTAGATATACCAATTACGCACACGGGCTGGTGGTAACGCAGCAGCCACATACGCCCACCTCGGAACACACTCCCATATCAAAATCGGAGGATGGCCATCTAATCAATCACCAGTAAGAGTATAGTATCGAAGGAATGTGTCCGATAGGAGGAATGACCTCACTTGGCCCGAGATCGCTCCTGTTTTAGCCACCTTATGCCAACTCACGGGAGTTGGGTCCACGTAATATACCTCAAGAACGTCGCCACCATCCTACTTCATTCTGGAATCTCCACTGCGTACACGGTCATTAAAGTGGTTTTCGGAGTTGGCAGAGAGTATGACAACTTCCGATCCCGGTCTCTTTAACAACCAAACGTTATTATAACGCCGTGGTCATTTCAAAATAGTTTATACTTTAAAAAGATCAAATCATTTCATTTCAAACTATATTTCTTTCAAAATAGTTTATACTTCGAAACCAAAACCATTTTTATTTCATAACTATTTATTCAATCAAAATAGTTTATACTTCAAAACCAAAAACATTTCAAACATATATTCATTTCAAAATCATAATATTTTCAAAGTATAACTCTTTCGAAACCAAAAATACTTGAAACAATTACACTTTGAAAATCATAACATTTCAAAATCATACATTTGAAATCATGGGATATTCAATTAATTCTTTACATTTTACAATTCATTCAATTGATACCAAATTTTCAATTTCCAACTTAATTCAATTCAAACCATCAGTTTCAATTAAATTTCCCAATAACCATTTCAAATCATATCAATTTCAAACATAGATTTGATCCACAAATTAAACTATTCAATTTTTTTTATATATTTTAAAGCTTTAATATCCCGCATTTCAAAAACTAAATTTTATAATTTCATATATCTCAAATCTAGTTTCATTATTACTTAGTTTTGAAATATTCATTTCATAAATCCAATATTATTTAAATAAACTCAATTTACAATTAAACTAAATATCCTTTCATACCAATATAAACTTCAAATATTCATTTATCAAAAGTACATATCATTCTAATTCATATTCTTTATCAAAATAAAGATCAAATCATTTCCAAACCTTATTATCAAATCATTATTTGAATTCAAATTCAAATACTCAAATTTAAATATCATTTTTAAATCAAATAAGTCATTCATTTGTTATTTCAAGTATCATTACAAAATACATTACAAATTCCATTCAAAAATTCATTCATCTCATTACATTTCATTCCATTTAACACATAACCAAGTAAACCTTACTTAAAATCAAATTCAAATTTAAATTCCCTAAAAATTCAAATTTAAATATTAAAATATATTCAAAACTTCTTAAATTTCACAATTAATCAATTTCCAAAATTTAAATCATTTAAAACTTTAAAATATAACTCAAACAGTGTTAAAACTATAACATTTCAAACATTGTCAAATTATAGCAACGACAGCATTTATAAAGTGCTATCGTAGCTTATAGCTTCCAAAAATGGTTTAGTTCAAGAATAACGGCATTTATAAAATGTCGTAATAGATATTTAGTTATTTCAAACATTGTTAGATTCAAAACAATAGCACTTAAAATGCTGTCAAAAGACTACAACATTTTGAAAATGCTATGAATTCCAGATTTCATTTTTGCTTTTCAAAAAAATAATAAAACTCCAAATTTTATTATAACTTAAAAATCATATTTATAGACTTCAAAATTTCACATTTAAAATCATTTTAACATATGATTTAACACAACAAAATTTTTAGATCAAATATTCAATTTAAAAACTCCATTCATTTATTAAGTCAAAATTCACTGTTTATTAACATATAAATTAAATAAAACTTGAAATTTTACTTCAAATATAATTTTAAAACTTTAAATTTAATTTCCATTATTTATTTACATTTTAAAATAAAATTTAAAGTCTAAAATCTCAATTATTTCACATTTACGTACTCAAATTCACAATTTCAAGACTTAATATTTAATTTTCTTAAAACCATAAAATATATATTTTTAAATCAAAATTTCATACTTTTAAAAATACATATTTTAATAAATATCATTTAAAAATATACCATGGGGTCTGTATATAATTTTCTAACCTAGGTCAAGTGATACAGATATATATCATTTCAATCCGCAGTTTACAAAGAAAACACGGGTTCTATCATTTCAAACCCGCAATCCCAAGTCAAATAAAATACAATAAAAATCGCTCAGGCCTATCATTTCAGCCCATAACGATTTTTCCCTAATCTAAAGTCCGTTTGGGTATGTATCATTTCAACCCATAGTGATTCTATTCTAACAGGGAACTTGTAGTGTGAATATATGCATAAACAATAAAAACAATGTCAGTGTCACAATATAATGTCATATATCACATGTCGGGTGATAATTAACAGTTTTAACATGGTAATAACATGGCATAGCATATCATATGATCATCATTAACTTGCATAACATTTTATATTACTAAACACTTGTCATCAATTCACTATTTCATAAGTATAAATGTCAGAGTGAGAAAGACTCACCTTTTACGAAGCTAGAGACAAACAACACACACAAGAGCGATTCCAAAGGCACGACAAGCACGATTTGATTTGAATTGATGAAGACCCTTGTAAACAACACAAAATATAACATACATAAGCACAAACATAGATATCGACATACAAATATAATCAACAACTTTAGTTTGCAGAACAGTTGCAAAACAAGAGAGATGACCAAACCTTAGAAGCAAAAGACTTGCACACGACAACATAAGCTTGTCACATCATCAAATGGGCTTGCTCTCATCATACTAGGCTCAGCCTAGATGCCAACATGTCTCAGGTTTGGGTCAATATGGGTTCATATGGCTCGGCCTAACTTGGATATGAAGGAGTGGAAGTTGTGACATGAGAAATACAAAAGTCAAGGCAATTAAGTGGACTTTTGGTGCAACTATAGGTTCGGCCTACCATGGCTTGGGCTTGGTCATGCAAGGGGATGGTCAGGTGGTGGATGGAGTGGCGGCCAGAGGTGGTGGAGGGACTGGTGGTGGCGTCCATGGAGGTGGTTTAGGTTAAAATTGAAGGCTATGGCCGTAAGGGTTTGGCTAGGCTAGTTTGGTGGAACTTTTATGCAAATTTTGTGGTGCAACATCAACGGATGGTCATGGCTACTGTCTTGGACCGAGGAGAGGCTTATGAGCTGCTGGAGATGATGGTGGAGAGGATGGTAGTGGTGGTGGTAGAGGCTAGGCCTAGCAAAACACAAGAAGGATCAATGCAAAAATCAATAGGAAAATCATAAAAACAAGAAGAAAGATGATAGAATTTACCAAATTTTTGTAAAACAAATGGCCATGAGTTTTTTTCTCAAGGAAGATGATAAAATTTTAGTGAGAAATTGTGAGGAATGTGGCTGAAAGATGGAGTAGGGTACGGCCAAAGCATTGATGAATGGAGTTTGGAAAGTGAAAGGTCGGAATGCAAAAGGACTAAGCATACAAAAGATCCCAAACTCTTCATATATTCATTATTTCTTTTTAAATTTATATATAACTGAAAAACATATATAAATTCAGTTAAAATACGAAAATATAGTAAATAAACAAAAATAAATTAATTAATTATTAATTATATATAGTTTAATTAAATAAAACAGCAAAATTTGCAACTAGTCTTGAAAATATGAAAAATAAGTGCAATGAACTTGGGAAAATTTTTATGTACTTAAAAATATTTATAAATAAAGATAAGAACACAAAATAAAAAGGAAATCACAAAAATAAATAAATAAATTTTAATTTAAATATAGTTTAGATGAAGAAAATAGCAGAAAAAGGAAAACAGCCTTTTAAAAATAGGAAATCATCATAGTAAATTTTAGAAAAATTCTATTATCATTTCAAAAATATTTAAAAGTCAAAATATACATAATATAACATATTAAAACATATTAAAATAAAATATGACAAAGAAAAATAAAATTTATACAATTTAAAATAACAAAATTGCAAAATAAACAATTTATACTCAAAATTAAAATGTACATATCTTTTGCAGTTTAACTCCGTTTTCCACGAAACAAAAAGCAATGTTCAAGTTATTAAATCTATTTTCATAATAAAAGATAAAATTTAAAATTTCAAACTTTTAAATTTTTAAGTTAAAAGTCAAAGTCTGACTATTTTGACCAAAATCAACATTTTCTGGAAATATTCAATTTATGCATGTTTGAAATTCTAATCCACATCAAAATCAACATTTATATTTAAATTAACGAAATATATTAATTTTAATAAATAAAATAAAGTTTTTAAATTAGGAATTTAAATTAAAGTAATTAAAATATACAATTACAATAATCAGAAAATACAGGATTGTTACACTCTCCCCCACTCAAAACTTTTCGTCCCCGAAAAGGAATGAGGTACGGGAAAGCGCAGAAAAAGATTGAATGAAATAGTATTAAGACAAGATGACAAGAAGATTAAAATTATACCTGATAACTGTTGTTATAGGTAAGTTTAACAAGGTAGAGATGATCTTTCCAACATCCTCCAGAATCAAGAACACAAGCATGAAAAAAAATCTTTTAAAATCTGATTCACCCTTCCCGTTTAACCGACGGTCTGTGGATGACAAGCAGTGCTTAGATTCAAAGATGAGTACCAAAGATTATTAAAGATTATAGAAAGATTTCTAAACAGACTGGTATAACCAATAACCTCTCATTCTGTAGCAAGACAAGGGAAATTAGGACAACCGAAAGATAGTTTGAAAAACAAAATAAGATAATAAATTTGAAACCATAAAATTTCAACTTAAACTGAAAATTAATTTTACATAAGTCAAATAAATCTTAAGCGTCTCTAATTTCATTATCTTATCATCCAATTATCTTAAATTAACAAATCCCTAAAATCATGTATTTGAAAAATCTTTTATTATACTCAAAATGTGCCAAATAAAATTTAATTCTTCTTCACTACTAATTAAAATTAAATTTATTCCTCTCAATATATTTTATCACCTATGTTAAATATACTCACACTCATTGCAACTGCCTTAAATTTATTCTTAGTTCCTTTATCATCATTTTATATTGTAAATTATTCCATTACTCTTTTTCTTTATTTACCTCTGTTAATCCTTTTATAACTTAAATTTAAGTATATAACATTTATAATAACCACTCAAATTTTATTTATAAAATCTTTTTTTTATATTGTATATTATCCAATTACATATTCAACTTTTGAAAATTAAGGTAGGTTATATTGGAATGAAATTGTGTATTATACAAATAAAACTTTCTAATTAAATTATTTCAAGCTTGAATATTAATCCGAATCTTGAAATTATACTTAGAAATTATCTTTGAAGAAAAAATTTAGGAATTAAATTTCCGATAAATTCCAAGCTATTTAGAGATAAATAAATGCTCATATACTATATATATATATATATCCATTCAAATTTAAATCATATATCAGCATATGTTATAAATCCATTCTTATTTTAGAAATTAAAATCAATTAAATTTTCCCAAAACAAAACTGCAGCAAGACTACAGAATGGTCTCTTCACTTCGAAACTCGAAAATGAACGTCAATGATGCTGCAGTCATCACCGAAATTATTTTCCAGCGACAAAGAGAAGAGCACTAAATTTAAATTTAAAATTCTTTGGGAACAAATTTCTATTCGAAAATACTTTAAATAATATATCCTTTAAAACTTTAAACACCAAGTTTGCAATCCATCGGAAATTATATTCTCAAATTCTTGTTTTACATTCATTTTAAATTTCCAAATAAATTTATAACCATGTTTTATAGTTCAATTAGATATATGAAACAATAGAAAATGATATATAAAACAAATATTATTTCTTAACAACCAATTCAAATAAAATCCAGATAAAGATTTATAATATAGTTACAAAATTTATTTCACAAAATTTATTTCCTTACTAAATTTTAAAAACATATTGTGTCAGTTTGCTCTGTTCAAGTGTTTTGGAAATCTTATCGATAGCGTTGATCAGACGAATCGATTAGAAACCCAAATCAACATCAACAACTCAAACAACACAATATATAAAACATTTTAAATATTAGTTTACAAATACACTTCAAGAATAATTTGAAGATAAGTTGGAAACAAAGATGAGATGATTAAATAACAGAATAGGGAGATGTATGAGTTTATATAAATCTTGGGCAACCTTAACCAGGTCAACCGTGACTTAAAGAATAAGATCGATGTGGATTTCTTGGGTAAATCAACATTCGGTCTCAAGAGATAGAGTTCGGGATTATAAGAGGTACTAGTACCTAAACCGAGGATATAGAATCTCTGGTGAATCGATGCTGTTGTAAAGGAGTTTCCCCCTTTACAAATAAATTTGAGGTTGGCGAGACCGCCGACTCATTATAAAGATCATTCAAAGTGGAGTCATGGGATACTTCAGAATCAAATGAAGATAAATAGTGAGGGACACGAAATGGATTTTGAAACCGCAGGGAACGTTCCAAAATCAAAGGAATCGAGTCAAAAGGAAGGGATTCAAACTCGAATGAAAGTGATTCTGCAATTTCATTTACCCTATATACTGAGTTTTGCCTAGAGCTACCAAAGCTCTGATACCAAATGTAACGACCCGATATTTTCAACCATTCGCATCCGCACATGTCGGACTTGAATTGCTCAAAATACCGCGTTGTAAATAAAATTTGGCAAATCTCAGAATATACAGTAAATACATAGTCACAGATCACAGACACAGAGTAAATAATAACGCAGCGGAAATAAAATAGATAGTAGTTCATGAAGCTACTATATAAAAATAAGATACATCAGAGTTAAACAAGATACAACAAAAGAGTAACAAGATACATCAGGCATAAATCAGAATACATCACTGAAATCACTGGATACAAAAAGCAAAATAGATGGCTAGATTTTCAAGGAAAGCTCCAGCTCCAAAGGTGAATCTTGAATGCTAACTCACTCAATCTGACTCGAGCGTAAAGAAAAACACAAAACACTCGAGTCAGGACATAAATACTTATGAACTGTAAATCAACTCAAGTGAACAGTAATAAAAATGCATCAGTAACTTAAAGGATGCTTGGGATCGCCTATCCTTTAAGGATCCGTTAAACTATTTACTATGTAGTAATATTGCGCTATTATAATAGTGTCTACAGTAAAATAAACATACTTTTAAATAGCGTTCCGGGCTACCCATATCACCCTTCACACATAATAGTCCCAGTAGTCCATCCAATATCATGCCATCTCCACTCCGGGTGACTGTCAGAGGATACCACACGGGCTACGGGAGAAAAACAAACTCGTAGTAAAGGCTCGGTATGGTAGGTGACACGGCACACAAGGCAATGCCAGGGTAGACATACCAATTACGCACACGGGCTGGTGGTAACGCAGCAACCACATACGCCCACCTCGGAACACACTCCCATATCAAAATCGGAGGATGGCCATCTAATCAATCACCAGTAAGAGTATAGTATCGAAGGAATGTGTCCGATAGGAGGAATGACCTCACTTGGCCCGAGATCGCTCCTGTTTTAGCCACCTTATGCCAACTCACGGGAGTTGGGTCCACGTAATATACCTCAAGAACGTCGCCACCATCCTACTTCATTCTGGAATCTCCACCGCGTACACGGTTGTTAAAGTGGTTTTCGGAGTTGGCAGAGAGTATGACAACTTCCGATCCCGGTCTCTTTAACAACCAAACGTTATTATAACGTCGTGGTCATTTAAAAATAGTTTATACTTTAAAAAGATCAAATCATTTCATTTCAAACTATATTTCTTTCAAAATAGTTTATACTTCGAAACCAAAACCATTTTTATTTCAAAACTATTTATTCAATCAAAATAGTTTATACTTCAAAACCAAAAACATTTCAAACATATATTCATTTCAAAATCATAATATTTTCAAAGTATAACTCTTTCGAAACCAAAAATACTTGAAACAATTACACTTTGAAAATCATAACATTTCAAAATCATACATTTGAAATCATGGGATATTCATTTAATTCTTTACATTTTACAATTCATTCAATTGATAACAAATTTTCAATTTCCAACTTAATTCAATTCAAACCATCAGTTTCAATTAAATTTCCCAATAACCATTTCAAATCATATCAATTTCAAACATAGATTTGATCCACAAATTAAACTATTCAATTTTTTTAATATATTTCAAAGCTTTAATATCCCGCATTTCAAAAACTAAATTTTATAATTTCATATATCTCAAATCTAGTTTCATTATTACTTAGTTTTGAAATATTCATTTCATAAATCCAATATTATTAAATAAACTCAATTTACAATTAAACTAAATATCCTTTCATACCAATATAAACTTCAAATATTCATTTATCAAAAGTACATATCATTCTAATTCATATTCTTTATCAAAATAAAGATCAAATCATTTCCAAACCTTATTATCAAATCATTATTTGAATTCAAATTCAAATATTCAAATTTAAATATCATTTTTAAATCAAATAAGTCATTCATTTGTTATTTCAAGTATCATTACAAAATACATTAAAAATCCCATTCAAAAATTCATTTATCTTATTACATTTCATTCCATTTAACACATAACCAAGTAAACCTTACTTAAATTCAAATTCAAATTTAAATTCCCTAAAAATTCAAATTTAAATATTAAAATATATTCAAAACTTCTTAAATTTCACAATTAATCAATTTCCAAAATTTAAATCATTTAACACTTTAAAATATAACTCAAACAGTGTTAAAACTATAACATTTCAAACATTGTCAAATTATAGCAACGACAGCATTTATACAGTGCTATCGTAGCTTATAGCTTCCAAAAATGGTTTAGTTCAAGAATAACGGCATTTATAAAATGTCGTAATAGATATTTAGTTATTTCAAACATTGTTAGATTCAAAACAATAGCATTTAAAATGCTGTCAAAAGACTACAACATTTTGAAAATGCTATGAATTCCAGATTTCATTTTTGCTTTTCAAAAAAATAATAAAACTCCAAATTTTATTATAACTTAAAAATCATATTTCTAGACTTCAAAATTTCACATTTAAAATCATTTTAACATATGATTTAACACAACAAAAATTTTAGATCAAATATTCAATTTAAAAACTCCATTCATTTATTAAGTCAAAATTCACTGTTTATTAACATATAAATTAAATAAAACTTAAAATTTTACTTCAAATATAATTTTAAAACTTTAAATTTAATTTCCATTATTTATTTACATTTTAAAATAAAATTTAAAATCTAAAATCTCAATTATTTCACATTTACGTACTCAAATTCACAATTTCAAGACTTAATATTTAATTTTCTTAAAACCATAAAATATATATTTTTAAATCAAAATTTCATACTTTTAAAAATACATATTTTAATAAATATCATTTAAAAATATACCACGGGGTCTGTATATAATTTTCTAACCTAGGTCAAGTGATACGGATATATATCATTTCAATCCGCAGTTTACAAAGAAAACCCTGGTTCTATCATTTCAAACCCGCAATCCCAAGTCAAATAAAATACAATAAAAATCGCTCAGGCCTATCATTTCAGCCCATAACGATTTTTCCCTAATCTAAAGTCCGTTTGGGTATGTATCATTTCAACCCATAGTGATTCTATTCTAACAGGGAACATTTGCAGTGTGAATATATGCACAAACAATAAGAACAATGTCAGTGTCACAATATAATGTCATATATCACATGTCGGGTGATAATTAACAGTTTTAACATGGTAATAACATGGCATAGCATATCATATGATCATCATTAACTTGCATAACATTTTATATTACTAAACACTTGTCATCAATTCACTATTTCATAGGTATAAATGTCAGAGTGAGAAAGACTCACCTTTTACGAAGCTAGAGACAAACAACACACACAAGAGCGATTCCAAAGGCACGACAAGCACGATTTGATTTGAATTGATGGAGACCCTTGTAAACAACACAAAATATAACATACATAAGCACAAACATAGATATCGATATACAAATATAATCAACAACTTTAGTTTGCAGAACAGTTGCAAAACAAGAGAGATGACCAAACCTTAGAAGCAAAAGACTTGCACACGACAACATAAGCTTGTCACATGATCAAATGGGCTTGCTCTCATCATACTAGGCTCAGCCTAGATGCCAACATGGCTCAGGTTTGGGTCAATATGGGTTCATATGGCTCGGCCTAACTTGGATATGAAGGAGTGGAAGTTGTGACATGAGAAATACAAAAGTCAAGGCAATTAAGTGGATTTTTGGTGCAACTATAGGTTCGGCCTACCATGGCTTGGGCTTGGTCATGCAAGGGGATGGTCAGGTGGTGGATGGAGTGGCGGCCAGAGGTGGTGGAGGGACTGGTGGTGGCGGCCATGGAGGTGGTTTAGGTTAAAAATGAAGGCTATGGCCGTAAGGGTTTGGCTAGGCTAGTTTGGTGGAACTTTTGTGCAAATTTTGTGGTGCAACATCAACGGATGGTCATGGCTACTGTCTTGGTCAGAGGAGAGGCTTATGAGCTGCTGGAGATGATGGTGGAGAGGATGGTAGTGGTGGTGGTAGAGGCTAGGCCTAGCAAAACACAAGAAGGATCAATGCAAAAATCAATAGGAAAATCATAAAAACAAGAAGAAAGATGATAGAATTTACCAAATTTTTGTAAAACAAATGGCCTTGAGTTTTTTTCTCAAGAAAGATGATAAAATTTTCGTGAGAAAGAGTGAGGAATGTGGCTGAAAGATGGAGTAGGGTACGGCCAAAGCATTGATGAATGGAGTTTGGAAAGTGAAAGGTCGGAATGCAAAAGGACTAAGCATACAAAAGATCTCAAACTCTTCATATATTCATTATTTGTTTTTAAATTTATATATAATTGAAAAACATATATAAATTTAGTTAAAATACGAACATATAGTAAATAAACAAAAATAAATTAATTAATTAATTATTAACTATATATAGTTTAATTAAATAAAACAGAAAAATTTGCAACTAGTCTTGAAAATATGAAGAATAAGTGCAATGAACTTGGGAAAATTTTTATGTACTTAAAAATATTTATAAATAAAGATAAGAACACAAAATAAAAAGGAAATCAAAAAAATAAATAAATAAATTTTAATTTAAATATAGTTTAGATGAAGAAAATAGCAGAAAAAGGAAAACAGCCTTTTAAAAATAGGAAATCATCATAGTAAATTTTAGAAAAATTCTATTATCATTTCAAAAATATTTAAAAGTCAAAATATACATAATATAACATATTAAAACATATTAAAATAAAATATGACAAAGAAAAATAAAATTTATACAATTTAAAATAACAAAATTGCAAAATAAACAATTTATACTCTAAATTGAAATGTACATATCTTTTGCAGTTTAACTCCGTTTTCCACGAAATAAAAAGCAATGTTAAAGTTATTAAATCTATTTTCATAATAAAAGATAAAATTTAAAATTTCAAACTTTTAAATTTTTAAGTTAAAAGTCAAAGTTTGACTATTTTGACCAAAATCAACATTTTCTGGAAATATTCAATTTATGCATGTTTTAAATTCTAATCCACATCAAAATCAACATTTATATTTCAATTAACAAAATATATTAATTTTAATAAATAAAATAAAGTTTTTAAATTAGGAATTTAAATTAAAATAATTAAAATATACAATTACAATAATCAGAAAATACAGGGTTGTTACAGTACCTTTTTATTCCCGGACCTGATGAACTTGAGTCTGATACTTTGAAGGCTGCACGGTCCTATTTCTTGTTGCATAAATACATTTTGATTTGGTCGAAATTTTTTCACATTTCTAGTGCACTGTTGTAGCCTTTATGCATCGTTCATGTCATTAACCAGTGTTACCCTATTTCCCAACTGCATTTGTATATTGGGTATTCATCTCTATGACCCTTCACGTTGTTGCATGGGGTTGTACTTCACTGTGCATTAAACCTGAACTTGAAGTCACTGCATAACTCCCTTATGTATATGCATTCCACAGTATACACAGTGGTGCTGTTTGTACATGTATCATTGGCTGACCTTTGTGCCTTGTTGCTATCCCTTTATATGCAGTGCTATGTGCTGTATTGTTATATCTTTGGTGCTTTCACCATCATTCAGCTGTTTTCTTGAATTCGTTCCACTGGCTTGTGCATTTACTCATTTGAGTTATACGGTTTCTCGTTGCACCTCAGTTTCATTTTATTCATGTGCAACCAGTAGTGTACGTCCATTGTGTACATTTGGGTTCCATTTATGTCGTCCAAACTTGACCTCTGCAGTTTTTGATTGCTGTTGGTTTTCATTGGGTACATCATCACTGTAGTGGCAAGGAAGTGCACGCAAGCGTGAACTGCAGCCACACGGTTTTCGTTGGGTACATCATCACTGTAGTGGCAAGGCAGTGCACGCAAGCGTGAACTGCAGCCACACGGTATTGATTTTATTGGTATTTATTTTACTTTTGATCCATTGATCCTTTGCGTATTTTATATGCCGTATTGGCGAGGCAGTGCACACGTGCGTGTACTGCAGCCAATCGGTTTTGATGTTGTTAAGTGACATTTCAATTATTTGAATTGATTTGATTTAATTTAATCATTTTGTGTTAATTGTCGTTTAGACAATTCTGATGTTTTCTAAATTATCTTCATGGATATTCTTTTCACTCATCTTTGTTGATATTGTGAATCTGCTGATTTATTGTTTAACACTATTACGTGTTATATTTACCGTTATCCGATTCTCTTCTAGAAGGGTTGGATAGACGGAATTTACTGTGACTGTCGTATATTCATATTTAATTATTATTGCTTCTGTGCACTAATAACTGAGTTTGAATTAGACTGACCCGTGTATTATTTTCTTTTGAATATAATACTCTGGTCAGACCGAGTATTTTCAGGTTGTTGATATCTTACTTTGGATTGCTGCTAGAGCTATGAAGTCTCTTCATATCTTTTGGAGTAGTCGCTGTCAATTTAGTAGTCCGTATATTTGTATAGGATGTTGTATATTCATGTATATTATTCACGATAATGTACTTGTATATGTACCTTCCAGAGTCGACAGTTGTAGTTGTATCATATGTATTGTACCACATGTAAATCAACTGACATCAGTTTTATATATATATATATATATAAGACTTTCTGTTATATCTGTGTTCCGCATTTACATTATCTGTGTTATTATTATATATATTGTCCTAAACTATTATGAACCATCGTAGTTCGTTTTATACTAGAATTGGGTATGTCGATGGGAGTAAATAAATAAGAGATGAAAAATATATACCACTCCTATCGAGATAACCAATACTAGGGTAAGGCCTAACTACGGATGGCCGCTCCTATCTAGCCTTATTCTTCATAATAATATATAGTATTTCCTTTAATACTCTTTATTATTGTGAGCATAGAGGTGGGGCGTCACACAGCTGCTTGGGCCAACAGCTTTGGAGGTGGAATGGCGGGCCCTGGTCTAGCCCCGTTACAAATGATGTCTCCTGGTGGCACTGTTGTCGACACCAGCATGCTTATTCCGCCTCCTGTAGTGGACCCGAACTCTCCGACTCCGTCTGTTGGAAGTATTCCTATACACTTGAGTTCGGAAGAGAAAATCGACGTAATGCCCGCCAAAGGAGATCAACCGTCGAAGGGCAAAGGCTCAAAGAGAAAACTTAGTGGCAGCTCTAGCGGGTCTACGCCGAAGAAGAAACGAAGAAAGAAGAATGAGTACATATGCTTCTTCGGCTCATTTTTGACTAGATAGGAATTTCTTTAGCTTTTATTGGTCATGTATAGATGAGGGTTTGGCCCCTACTGTAGGATTTTTGGAAACAACTTGTATATAAATTCCTTCCACAAATAGCTGAAATGAAATTCTATTTTGTCTTCAACTCAATTATTATATTTTCTTAAGTGTTACAGCATTTGAATTCTTGTTCAGTAAACTCATGAAGTTTCGACCTTCCGATCGGGTTTTGAGTTTATTTATTAAGTCCTGGGATCACGACTACGAGTCATGGCCGGACACTAAGTGAACTCCGATGCTGCACTACTTTAGTCAGTGATTGACACTTATGTTCTACCCTTAATTGCAGGGATGAATTGTAAAGATCGGCTAGCGATTGCATTTCACCTCCAATACATTAAGCTTAACGCCGTTGAATTGATGTTGAAACAAGTGAAGGTCGAGTGGTCGAATCGCACTCGCTTATTTATTAGTGATCACATCCGCACTCCGGGGATTTGCATTTATGCTTCAGTGTTCAGTCATGCCTATTTAAGTTTTAAGTATATGTCCACGCTCCGTGGACTTAAGTTATCTTATGTGTTGAACATGCGATTATATGATTTTTGTTTGATGATAACAAACATATAAATATATTTGTGTAAATGTATTTGTTAATGTACTACTTTATTTATCATAGATTAAATAAATATTCGCTGAATAAAAATAAATAACACAGAATTTGAATTCAAACAGAAATTTTATTCAAACAAATATTTATTACAATTTTGAACAATATAAATTCAAGCTCTCACTATACATGTACAACTTTGATTACAATACAAATTAAATTTCATCACAATCTTTCATTTACAAATGTCCTCACTGCATATCGCTCATTCACTCATAATTTATCTTCAACTTCATTCCAATATGAATCCAGCATCTGAGTAATCTGCAAAATAAATATTGACGCGGTAAAATTGAAAAGGAAATATTTTTGTAGTATAAAATAAAATGTGAATTTTGAAAATAATATTTGCCTCAGTTATTTGGGTTGTTCGTCATCATTTAATTTTCAATTCATCATACACGAACAGCTTGTGACATACACAGTGTATCACTGTATATGCCACAAGGTCGTGCACATCGATATATACATTTGATAAATGTACAAGGACAGGTGAGCACAGGTCAAACCCAAAATACCGGATTCAACTCAAGTGCAATAAAATAATGTCACAACTTTCAGCACAAGGTCAAATCCAAGCTACAAACTGGATTCAACTCAGGTGCGCTACAAAACATCATCAAAGCTATTGTGGCCACGAAATCAAAATAGTGCCGTGATGGCAAAGGCAACAAATTGACCAAGTCAGAAATCAAGCATGTGTACAAATTGAAAAAAAAGCAAAACTCAAACCAGAGACAACTGGTTATAAAAAAAAATATGAAGGTCACAGTGAAGCATGACAGCAGCTCATATACTTCAGATTCAAACATATGCACCAGCAAACTCAATACAACACAAAAGTTCTCAATTCAACATGACAGTAAGCAGTGCCACAAGACCACCAAGCAAAACAAGTTGATGCAAACATTCATGAATATACATATATGACTTGAATAAACAAACTACAACAACCACGACCATGCTACAGGTATGAACAGAGAACACTTGCAACAGTGGTGATGCAGTGCAATACAACATGAATAACTGCAGTGGACCAAATCATGAATACAAGTGCAGACATATATAAGCACTAAAATGAAGTACAAATCCAAGTGAAACATAGGCAAAGCATTTAACAGTTATCACAAAGTAGTGTCAACTGTTGGTGATGACACAAGTGCACTAACAACACAATGCAAACCAGAATACATCATATATACAACAAACGTCTAAGCAACAGAGTAACCAAAGTCAGAGTCAAGCCAAGTCGGGATGAACGGCGATCAAACGAACAGCTAAATGAAGCATCAAATCAAAGCCGTAATTAACAAGTAAACAACTGCAGTTCAAAGTAATGCCGAAGTCACCTGGAGTTCAAATTAAAATGACCAGAAACAATATTCAGTGCAATGGTGATGGTCGAAGATGATACAGAGTCATGGAATCGCATACACAAAATCAAGTGACCGAAGTCAAATGCAAATCAAGCCGTGGTGGCCACGAAATTAAAAATTGTCGTGATAACCAAGAAAACAAGAAATTGATCCCAGTCAAAAATCAATACCGTGAGAAGCAAGTAACATGAAAATATACGAATTTGAGTAAGTCAGAGAAATCACCAACGTCCAACAATAATCAAACGGCCGAGCAAGATTATCAGACAAACGAAATTTTGGGGATTCCAATCATATATAAACCATAACATCATCGGCAACAAAAAAGCATTTGAGTTCAAGCAATATAACAGAGCATAGAATCAATAAGGAACTCGAACCGAAAGTCGAGTATATGAAAAATATAAAACGAATATCACGTAACAATCTTTCAATCAAGTGAAGGCACTCGACAATTTGAAGCAGCCGAGAAATCGACTGAAGAAAGCAAATGAAGTATCATTCAATCTACCGCAAGCGGCGCTTCAAATCAATAACCCTAATTTGGAACGAAGGAACGATAGCCCTAATTTTGATCGAATAAAGAAAAGAATAGAGCCGCTATTATCTTGATTAAGGAACGGGCCATAAAATTATAAAAAGAGAAAGGGCCAGCCATTTTATTTTATAAGGGCTATTGTTTTTAGATAAGGGTTTATTTGTTTCTAAATTGTTTTTAATTTGTAATTTCTTTTTAAACCGTTGTAATTTCTAGTCGTGTGACTAGGGGACAAACTATGTGGCATAGTTTGAGAATTCGCAATTCAGTGGCTGAGTTGTGGCAGGGGTTTGAGCGTAGAGTTAGGTTACTCAGTAGCGGGTGTCGTGAGTTTACGTGTGTAAGCGTGTGACTACTTAATTTCCAGTAGAAACCTTGGGGGCAGTACGTAGGCAGGGTTTTGCCGAAGCTGGGTAAATTGTGTGTCGTTCTATTTCTGCATTTATTATTCTGCTATTATCTGTGCTGCTATTATTCTGTGATCTGTGTTGAAATTATTTTATAAGCTTCCGCAATTAACTTTTATAATTAATAGTATCACTCTATTCACCCCCTCCCCCCCTTTAGGGTGAAATCGATCTTACAAGTGGTATTAGAGCTAGGAACAAAAGCCATTTTTTTTTAAAAAAAAGTTTGATTTTTTAAAAAACCAATTGTGTTTTTAAAAATTTGAATTTTTAAAATGGCTACCTTTACTGAGGGTCGTTCCAATATTATTCCTTTTATTTTTGATGGAATAGATTTTTTGAATTGGAAATTGAAAATGGAATTTTATTTAAAATATGTTAATGTTAAATGTTGAGATATTGTTGAAAATGGGTGTGATATAACAGATAAGAAAATTATCTCGATTAATGCTCTGGCTATGCATATATTATATTCTTATATTAATCAAGATAATTTTAATTTCATCTCCCATTGTGAAAATGCACAGGAAATCTGGAATACTTTCGATGCAATATATGGTACAAAAGTCAACAGCAATGAGAAGTCCTCCACAACCGACTCAGTTAAAGAAATGTGCTTAACAGGATTGGAAAAAGGAAGTTGTGATGAGGATGATGAAGATGGAGTAGCTGAGCTGGAAATACTAATAAAGAGATTCAAAAGGTGGAACTACAAATACGGAAACCCAGCTCCAAATCAACAATTGAAAAGCAGAATAATCAAAGCACTAGACAACTCAGAAGAACACGGGATCATTTGTCACAAGTGCAATAAACCCGGTCAAATCAAGCCTAATTGTCATCAAAATCGACAAGATTTTGAAAAGAAATCAAAAAGGAAAAATGCTACAGCCACGTGGAATAAAAGTGATGATGATAATAAAAGCACTAACAGTAAGAGTGAAAGAGCAATTCTGTGCCTACGAGGAAATATAACTGATAGCAACGATGACGAGCCAAGCGAGGTATCAAAACTCACTCACTCAAAATTACTTATATCTTTCCACGAAGTAAATGGCTGTTTTGAACGACTTAGGGAAAAATACGCTAAACTTGAATCACAAAAGGATACTTTGATAGAGTTAAATACACAACTTGACCAATTAGTTAAAACCTATCAAAGTAGGATCCCTAAGTGTGATAAGTGTCCAACATTCGAAGAAGAAATTAGAAAATTAGAAATTAATATAAAATCATTCGAAAATGAAATTTTGATTTTGAAAGAAAGTGAAAATACTAGGAGAGAGAATTTTATCAAAATGTGCACACAATTGTTAAACGAAAATGAATCTCTCAAAACACAAGTCCAACAATTGTCAATGACTTTAGATAAATTTTCAAAAAGTGAAAAATCGTTGAATATGCTCTTAGGGAAACAAACTATTAATACAATTAGACAAGGACTTAGGTATAATCAATCTAAAAGTATTAGAAATGAGATCAATCAAGTAAATTCTATGTGCATGATTTGTAGAAAATATGGACACAATCACAATAGTTGTTGGTATAGACCCAAACATGTGAAAACTATACCAATTTGGGTTCCAAAAGGCACAAATACAAAATCTCTCAAAGTTAAACAAATCTGTGTGCCAAAAGGAACATAAGAAATAGTTTTGGATCTCCACAAAATTATTTTAAATATTCTGCCACCAAGAATCATGGACCTATTAAAACAAATAGGTCACAAAAATCTTTCAACCAGTAGGTATGGTGGCAGGCTAAGGAACAACAATAGTGTTACTTGGATTCTGGCTGTTCCAAGGACGCAATAAGCCTCAAAGCAAAGTTCCTTAGCCTAGTATAAAGGTGAGAGAATCACAATGGACAACGATGAAAAATATCGTAAAGGTAAAACAGGTAATGGTATATTTATTTGAACGATATATTAAATGTGATAATCTACACCGTAATCTAAGTAAAATTAGCCAATAATGAGATGATGAAAAAATGATGATTTTGATTCTGACTTATTCAAAATTGTTAGCCAATTATATTCTTATGCCAAAAACACTATAAAAATCTCTAGAGCATTTGAATTACTACATATATATTAGTTTGGATTAAAAATAGTGTTTTGTTGGATGATAATACATTTGGTTATAATATGGCTAACTCTATATTCACGGTTTTTGATTATTTACACGGCTTCAATTCAAATTCAAGAGAATATCACTTAAAATGTTGTTAAAAATAATTTTGAGATATTTTGTTGCACGCTTCATGGTCTGGTCTATCAAATTCAATTAATGATAATTTGGAGTGGAAAAGAAATTCAGATGCAGATTACACTGGTAATCTAGTTGATATAAAAATTACTAGTGAAACGTGATTTGCTGAGACATTTAGTAACTGCATCGTTTTTCAAAGAAACTATCTGCATATTTTTTATTTTGAATAATTTTCAAATAGCAAAAAATTTTCTTATAAAACCCCTTCTAGAAAATCATTTTTGACCTTGTTTTCAGATTGGTCATTTTGAGAAAAATTGATTTTATAATTATTTTTGAATTTGATTTTAAATGATTACATTGACTAATCTGACTCCCTAATGATTGTCGAAAAGATGAATAGTGATTGAAAAAGTGATGAGTGTTAATATTAATCGTACATTATAACTCGAGATGGTATAATTAGTAAATTTCTTTAGAAATTTAAACAAGAGTTATAAAACTTTTTGTTGGTAAAAATTCCATGACCATCTCTATTTCTATCATATTTCTAACGACCATCACTCGTCAAAATTCTATATAGTTTGTCGATATGTGGTACTTTAAACAGGAATCATTCGTTTTTCATTTTATATTTCTTTTTAAAAAAAAATACCAAAGTATTCACTCTCATTTAAAAGTCCTCACGGTTATGCATGGGTGAATCAGTTGGAATTTGTTATGTGCTTCCATGCCCATTTAAAAGTCCTAACGGTTATGCATGTATGGAACGCATATCAAAATTGATTTTTAAAATAAACAAGTTGATTCTAGTCCCATTTAAAAGTCATCACGGTTATGCGTGGTTAGAAGATACTTGAATTCATTTTTTTTCAAAATAAAATTGGAATACTACTAATCTCATTTAAAAGTACTAACGGTTATGCATGGTTAGTAGATATTCGAATTCCTGATATAAATAAACCACAAATTGACACAACTGTATGGTTTTATATGATGACATCATTCTTATCACTCTAAAAGTGGAATATGCGCCTAACAAAGTATTTATGATTTTTGTTTGATTTTTTATTGAAATTTAATACTTATATTCAATTTAGTTTTAATGTTGGAGCAATATCGATCACTTTATCTCTATTTTTCTCTAACACTATTACTCTTTTGCTGATAACAAACGGGGGAGAGAAAAGTTAAGATTTTGTCAAATAAAATCAAGTAAAGGTCAAATATTTTCCATTTGCATCTAGGCTCATTTGCATATTTTTATTTGTATGCATATATGTAGGGGGAGCTTTGTGTAGAGAGGTAGCATTTAAATAGGAGGAGCAATTAGATTATATCAATGATCAAATACATTTAACATATTCAAAATCTCAAATATATGTTTGTTATCATCATAAAGGGGAGATTGTTGAATATGCGATTATATGATTTTTGTTTGATGATAATAAACACACACACACATATATATATATATATATATTCATGTAAACGTATTTGTTAATGTACTATTTTATTTCTCATAGATTAAATAAATATTTGCTGAATAAAAATAAATAACACAGAATTTGAATTAAAACAGAAATTTTATTCAAACAAATATTTATTACAATTTTGAATAGTACAAATTCAAGCTCTCACAATACATATAAGACTTTGATTACAATACAAATTCAATTTCATCACAATCTTTCATTTACAAATGTCCTCACTACATATCGCTCATTCACTCATAATTTATCTTCAACTCATTCCAATATGAATCCAGCATCTGAGCAATCTGTAAAAATAAATATTGACGTGGTAAAATTGAAAAGGAAATATTTTTGTAGTATAAAATAAAATGTGAATTTTGAAAATAATATTTGCCTCGGTTATTTGGGTTGTTCGTCATCAATTAATTTTCAATTCATCATACACGAACAGCTTGTGACATACACAGTGTGTCACTGTATATGCCACAAGGCCGTGCACATCGACATATACATTTGATAAATTTACAGGGACAGGTGAGCATAGGTCTAACCCAAAATACCGAATTCAACTCAAGTGCAATAAAATAATGTCACAACTTTAAGCACAAGGTCAAATCCGAGCTATAAACTGGATTCAACTCAGGTGTGCTACAAAACATCATCAAAGCTGTTGTGGCCACGGAATCAAAACAGTGCCATGATGACCAAGGTAACAAATTGACCAAGTCAGAAATCAAGCGTGTGTACAAATTGAAAAAAAGAAAAACTCAAACCAGAGACAACTGGCTATAAATAAAATACATGAAGGTCACTGTGAAGCATGACAGCAGCTCATATACTTCAGATTCAAACATATGCACCAGAAACTCAACACAACACAAAAGTTCTCAATTCAACATGATAGTAAGTAGTACCACAAGACCACCAAGCAAAACAAGTCGATGCAAACATTCATGAATACACATATATGACTTGAATAAACAAACTACAACAACCACGACCATGCTACAGGTATGAACAGAGAACACTTGCAACAGTGGTGATGCAGTGCAATACAACATGAATCGCTGCAGTGGACCAAATCACGAATAAAAGTGTAGACATATATAAGCACTAAAATGAAGTACAAATCCAAGTGAAACATAGGCAAAGCGTTTAACAGCTATCACAAAGTAGTGTCAACTGTCAGCGATGACACAAGTGCACTAACAACACAATGCAAACCAGACTACATCATATATACAACAAGCATCCAAGCAACAGAGTAACCAAAGTCAGAGTCAAGCCAAGTCGGGATGAACAACGATCAAACGAACAGCTAAATGAAGCATCAAATCAAAGCCGTATTTAACAAGTAAACAACTGCAATTCAAAGTAATGCCGAAGTCGCCTGCAGTTCAAATTAAAATGACCAGAAACAATATTCAGTGCAATGGTGATGGCCGAAGATGATACAGAGTCATGGAAACGCATATACAAAATCAAGTGACCGAAGTCAAATGCCAATCAAGCCGTGGTGGCCACGAAATTAAAAAGTGCCGTGATAACCAAGAAAACAAGAAATTGAACCCAGTTAAAAATCAATACCGTGAGAAGCAAGTAACATGAAAATATACGAATTTGATTAAGTTGGAGAAATCATCAACATCCAACAATAATCAAACGGCCAAGGAAGATTATCAGACGAACGAAATTTTAGGGATTCCAGTCATATATAAACCATAACATCATCGGCAACAAAGAAGCATTCGAGTTCAAGCAATATAACAGAGCATAGAATCAATAATGAACTCGAATCAAAAGTCGAGTATAAGCAAAATATAAAACGAATATCACATACCAATCTTTCAATCAAGTGAAGGCACTCGACAATTTAAAGCAGCCGAGAAATCAACCGAAGAAAGCAAATGAAGTATCATTCAATCTACCACAAGCGGCGCTTCAAAGCAATAAACCTAATTTGAAACGAAGGAACGAAAGCCCTAATTTTGATCGAACAAAGAAAAGAACAGAGCCGCCATTATCTCGATTAAGGAACGGGCCACAAAATTATAAAAAGATAAAAGGGCCGGCCATTTTATTTTATAAGGGCTATTTTTTTAAAATAAGGATTTATATGTTTTTAAGTTGTTTTTAATTTTTAATTTCTTTTTAAACCGTTATAATTTCTAGTCGTGTGACTAGGGGACAAACTACGTGGCGTAGTTTGAGAATTCGCAACTCAGTGGCTGAGTTGTGGTAGAGGTTTGAGCGTAGAGTTAGGTTAGTCAGTAGCGGGTGTCGCGAGTTTACATGCGCAAGAGTGTGACAACTTAATTTATAGTTGAAACCTTGGGGGCAGCACGTTGGCAGGGTTTTGCCGAAGCTGGGTAAATTCTGTGTCGTTCTATTTCTGCATTTATTATTCTACTATTATCTGTGCTGCTATTATTCTATGATTTGTGTTGAAATTATTTTATAAGCTTCCGCAATTAATTTTTATAATTAATAGCATCACCCTATTCTCCCCCTCCTTTGGGGTGAAATCGATCCTATATTATGGGTGCTCAGTCACATCCGAGTTATGTTCATACTTTGACCACACTCTGGGGACTCAGAGTGGCGTTATGGATGGTCGATTTGTATCCGGTTTGTGTTTAAACTCTAATCCACTCTCTGGGGATTTATGGTTAGTCGATGTTTATTCTTCAATCCTCGCTCGGGGGACTTAGAGTTAATTACGGTCGATACTCTGGTTCACACTCTAGGAATCCGGAGTTAGTTGACATTTGTAATCCAGTTCGCACTCCGGAAACCTAAAGTTGGTTGATGTTGACACTCCGGTTCACACTATAGGAATCCGGAGTTAGTTGATATTTATATTCTAGTTCGCACTCTGCGAACTTGGAGTTGGTGTTTATACTCCAATTCACACTCTATGAATTTGGAATTAGTGTTTATACTCCAATTCACACTTTGAGAATTTGGAGTTGATGTTTATACTCCAATTCACACTCTGGGAATTTGGAGTTGGCCGACAGATGGTCAGTCACGTCTGTTTGGGCGTTTGAATTTTGTTCGCACTCTGGGAGCGTTGGATTTACCAGCATCGTGGATAGTAGATTCACACCCACCCTGAGTTAACAAGTGAGGTTGTTAGATGGACGGATCCTTCCTCATCGAACTAGTTTTGGATATGGGCAAGGTCGTTAGGTGAATGGATCCACCCTCCTCGAAACTGCATTTATAAGTTTATACATCAGCTCACACTCTGTTAGACTGGAGTTAGTTAGAGGATTGTCATATATCAATCCTATTTAGTCTTTAGCATGATGGCTTGCCCCTGAGCTCGAGTTTCACTTAGCGAGTAACCGGTAGTATCACAGTTAATGCCTATTTTAATAAATCCAACCGCATGATGGAACTTAGCTCTTCGTGCATCGTGATAGTTGTATGATGTAACGTTTACGATTTTTCGTTGCCGAAAAACTGAACCGTTATGGTTGAAGAAGAAGAAAGAGGTAGAAGGAGAGAGAAAAAGAGAGAAGAAGAAAGAAAAGAACAACAACAGAACAACAGAAAGAACAATATCAGAATCTCACAGTCGCAGCGGAACAATATATAATAGATAAATGAATATTCATTAAAACAAAAGAACTGAATATTTTATACATTACATCACATCATATTACATTCATCATATTAACAGAGTTTACAACAACAAACAGCGGAAAAGAAATACTATATACAATAGATAATATGCCACGCCATCCAGCTCGCCTCCAGATATCTGTAGCAACACCTGAATCCAGAATGACTTGATAACCTAACTCTAGACTTCCCGTGTGGAAATTGGTGGGCACCCAGAGTTTAGGAAGGGAATAATAAACTCCAGGTCAGTCATGTGACTGGTGTGAGAACTAAAAACAGTTATTTATCTTTTAAACAAAGAATAGGAGAAATTTTAAAAGAAAATTCGCAATGCTTTTTTGAAAATGAAACTACCATAAGGTATCCCGCCACACACACAATGCAAACGCGGACTTGGAGGAGATTTCTCCTTATGATAGTCAAAGATGCTTACTACGCAAAATCAAATCATTTTTGATATTATTATTAGTGCATAGTGTAGAAAACAATTTCGAAAGTAGAATATAAATCTTAGCCAGCATAGGTACCATTATATTATGCCCGCTATAGCTACCATATTAAATGGCAGGTTCTACAACTAAAACCGTACAAGGCTCGTATTGTTTCTTTGGATTTCCAACAAATGGTCAGGCCAAGGAACTTCCCATTGCCACATGGAAACGCCTCTGGAATGACGTCCTGAGAACCTAAACGGATCTCTGCCAACACAAGGCCGGGTTACCCCTAAATGGGTAACAACTGACACGAATATGTCATTCCCCGATCGTAACCGATCTATATCCGAGGATCCCCGATTTCCAACAACCACAAAGTAATAAATTTGCAGTAACCACATTGGTTAAGTATCTGGGCTCCATACCATGATACCACATCTATCCAGAAGGAATGACATACACTAAAGGGGCGCTACCCCCTAATAACCTTACCGCATCTTTCCTGTTTTGACCATTTCCGGGGTGTGAGGCTCGATGAAGTCTCGTCCACAAAGCCACGCTTTATACAAAAGCTGCTTTGGGTCAACAAATGATCAAAGCAATGATCATCAAGATAGACGATCAAACAAATGATCCTATCACAAATGATCAATACAATGATCATTTCACAGCATCACTCAGCATGCCACACTATCAAATTGGGAGTATATCACTAATAACCTTCAACTATATAACCTCTAAGCTCGTACGTCTCAGAGAAGGGTGTTAAGCTAAGATAATAAATTCTCCGCCACCAACAGAAATATATTTGAAAGAAATCAGCTTTATATCTCAACTTGTAATGTCAGACATACAATCCATACAAGTCTGTTCCGGGATCGAACAGAACCGAAGGCACTTCCAAAGAATCCCTTGCAATCCGGATATTCACTAATTACGTCCGGACATCCCGTTACTAAGGGTGATAAAAACTCTGTACCGGAGATCAGCCGATGCAGAGTAACTCGACGGTAATCCATCCGTTTTCACAAATATCCGGTCTTCAACACCGGTCTTCAAATGCAATTCATAACGACGTATCACATATTCGGAGTGGGTTATACGACCCCATGGTCCTTTCCCGGTTAACCCGAATAGTGAGCGCTTATTTTAAAAAAATAAGTATGGCATCCAATTCAAACAATCACAACAAATACCTATTTAAAGGTATATATTGATAGTCGGTTATTTAACTATCAACAAAGATGCGCCACATCACCAGATTCCAAATAATTTTTCAAATTATTTTATTTCCTAAAAATATAATATCTTTACAAGATATAAAATTTCCACACTTCAAAAATAAACAACGTTTATTTTGAAACCAATTTTCCCTTTCCATTTATAAATTCCATAGTGAATTTATATTTCAAAATATATACTGATCTATAGTTTTCAATAGATTTCAAATATTCAATTCCAATTTATCTTCAAAAAGATAAATTCTTAAAATCATTCCATTTCATATTGGAAAAGCAATTCCATACTTATTTAAAAAATAAGTGGTTCACAAATATTATTTATTTTCACAATTTGAAAATATTCGATATACTTAAACCATAGTTAAGTATATTTTTCATTCCTTAAGGAAAAACGTTCTTTTATTCACATTTACTTCGGTCAAAACAAATGTTGCGTAAAACATCGTTACGACAACCCAAAATCACTAGTATAGGGATTCGAAATTAAAATAGATATATAAATCCCAATACTATATAAAACATTTCCTTTCGGAAATCATTTACTATAACAACAGTGTTATAGTCCACCATCTCCTTCTATTTCTCGAAAACGTCTATTTCAAAAATGAATGTTGAAATCTACGTAATCATTTCCTTCTATTTCTCGAAAACATCTATTTCAACAATGAATGTTGAAATCTATGTATTCGATACTCAATGCATTTTAAAACATCTTTAAATTGTTTTAAATTCTATTTAAAACATTCCTTTCCTAGAATATATCCATTTTCTTTAATAATATATTTACTGTTCAAAATCGTGAATATATTTCCTTTAATAAATTTCAATATTAAATTTATCAAATTCAATTGATTTTCGAATTTATAAACAATGTTTATAAATTCCATTCCTATTTATAAACTTCGATTTATAAATCTCTTTTATTTATCCCATTAATTTACATAACCCAGATTTTGTACCAAAGGTTCATATTATAAGTTAATTTCTTATAATCCTTTTTTTCACAAAATCGTTCTTTCTTAACACTTCACAAATCATAAATCTTATTATTTATAAGATTTTATCTACAGCCTTATTTTCAACATTAACAAACCCTTTTTTTTTTAAATTCCATTATTTCGATTTATAAAATATATGTTTTATAAATCTCATCTACAAACCGTTCATGCTTTATCAAGGATTTCAATTTAACTGCCAAGATCTGATTTATAAGATAATTTCTTATAAATTCTTTATTTAATAAAATCTACTCATTTTAGAATCTTCACAATTTGTAAATCTATGATTTTCAATGAAATCCATTTTTTTTACTCCATTTAACACTTAATAGACTCTTTTTAAAACTTCAACATTTTTAATTTATAAATGTAAATTTTCAAAATCTTTTATACACATCCTTTATAATAGTTATTCAAAATTCCAATTAAAACCATTTCATAAATTTATTAACTACTTATCTCAAAAATAACATTTTGGTTATATTTTCCAAAAATCCTGAATTCTATAACTTTAAAAATTGGAATTTTAAATTTATCTAAAATGAATCAATTCAAAATTTAAATAAAAACATATACTTGAAAAATCAATTTAAAAATCCTTTTTAAAAATAAAAATCTTTATTTTTAACTTTAAAAATGAATCCGATGATGCAACAGCATCCAATAGCCAATCACAGCAACAAATATCATATATCAATATGATAATCACAATTCACACAATATCTATAATCAAATAAATATTTGTGAGGAATCCAGTTGATCCCTCCAACCTGTTTCCCTGCATCCAAAGATGTTAGCACAATACCCATTCCACTTCGAGGTGGAATATCGCGGTATATGGGATTTTATAAAATATTATCCGCTTAATAGGCGGCGCAATAGGGTCTCATCCGCTATACAATGCGGGAAATCAATCAATTGCAATATATACATATGCCAATATATATATATATATATATATATATATATATATATATATATATTGCTATATATATAGATATATCCTACTATATCTAATGTCACAATCAAGCAAACAATCAATCAATCAACAAATTTTAAATATAACTATTTAAAATTTAACAAACCCTTTTGAGTGAGAAGTTCTCACCTTAGCTTTGCGATCCATTTTCCATTCCGAATTGTTTCCTTCCCAATTTTAACCTTGTATAGACAATTATATACATTTATTAATATTGGAACCAATCAAATAATTAAATTCTTCATTTGATTAATTTAATTAACTAACCATTAAATTTTAACCAATGATTTTCTTTTCAACTAAATTTACTTAAATAAATTATTCTTCCTCTTTCAAACTAATCATTGATAGTTTTAATTAACCAATTTCTCCTTTTATAATTTTATTTAACTACAATTAAATTTTTAAAACTAAATTTTCCTCCATTATACAATTGTTTATATAATCCAATTTTCTAATTCCTTAGAATAAAATATTAGCTAAAAATTTACTTTCAAAACTTATCTGTTTTACTGTATAAATTGTTTATATATGTATACAGATTTTCTTGGAATAATACTTATATAAATCTATAAATTGAAGGAAATAAATTGTTTTAACTTACTGTATATATTTTTCTATACGTCTATACTCATATAATTTATAAATTGAAAATAATAAAAATACTACCTTACTGCAAAACCGAGAACCACGGCCACCATCCCATCGCGAATGCCATCACGACATCTAGATCCAGTTAATCGCGAGCGCCCACCTCCATTCCTTTCTAAACTCGAGCACGAGCATTCAGCAATCGTACCCGCGAAACCCTACAGCCACGCGCGCCCCAACTGCCGAAGTTGAAGTCGCCGCCTGCTCGCGGCCAAGCCCTATCAATCGCGATGAACCCACGAACCAACTCGACCTTCCATAGCTCAAAATCGAGCTACCTCCAGCGTCGGCCCAATCGCCCCCTTCGCGTACGAAAGCGCGCGCGCTCGCGCCTCTGATTTGAATTGCCATTTTTTTTATATACGAAATTGATTCGAACAATGAAGACGCGGACACTGATTTGAATGAGAAAGAGAGAGAGACGCGATTAATTTTAGCCCCTTTTTTTTCTGTTGATTTCTGGGCTTCGGCCATTATTTGATTCGAACGAAGATTTTTCCTTTTGAAATCAAAATGAACTGCTCGCATGATAAAAGAAACAAAGGGGACAATGGTGCGTGATTAACAGAGGGAACAAGAAAAGAAAGGAGTGTACGAGTGGAGACAGCATGTGTGATTCTCGGCGTGAATTTAGGAACGAAGGTGGCTGTGTTGACAAAAAAATTTAAAAATTTAAATTTAAATTGAACTCGATTAATCTCAACGTGTTTTCTCACCGTGTGCTCACATAACAACTCCGAAAAATACGAAATTTAAAATCCGGTAATAATTCAATATTATGGACCCAATGGAACTGGTTTCGTCGAATTCCGAGACTGTATGAAAAATGACTATTTTTAAATATCGATTCAAACGATATATTTTCAAAACTGAACAAAGCAGTTTCAAATTAAATTCTGAAGCTTCTATTATCTTCAGTATTATCAATATGGATTTTACAAGCTGTTGAAAATATTTTTCTTCAGCTTAAGATTGAAGATTCAAATTCTTATTCAACTTTCAATAGATTAAATTTTATAATTTAATCGCCAAATTCAAAGTTATATTGAAAATTCAATCCAAACCATTATTCAAATATTTAAAATTAATTAAATATTTTCAATTTAAATTGTTCAAAATTCTGGGTCGTTACAATCTTCCCCCCTTAAAAGGATTTCGTCCCGAAATTACAAGTTAGGAAGAATGATCCTAAACCGTTTATTATTTTTCACAATTCAAATAGTTTTATCAACTTTCTAACACAAATCTTTTTATTAAAGATCCACTATCATTTCAACTAGCTTTCCAACTTAAGTTATAAGTTTCAACAATATTGTTTACTTCACAATTCAAATTTAAATTCAAATTCAAATTTTAAACTTTCAAAATTTTCTCAAAAATTTTCTAACACCCTAAATTTTCGAAAAATTTCGCCAGCGTCTCCTTTGCGCGACTCGATCGGTACGACTACATAATGGCACCACGGCCCCTCAGAATCAAAAAGAAAAGAGAAAGCCAAGTGGCTGGAGAAGAAAATCATCAAATTTCATACTGAAATTGAAATACGTACCTTTCTGTCGAGCAATTCAATTTTATCTTTGAAATCAAAATCCCAATTCCATTTCTTTTAATACACCTGTATAACCTGCTAGTAGTAGTATCCAATTCCAACATTCAAACCATTTTGCACATTTCCTTTACAAAATATTCAATATATGCTTCTTATACATTTTTACTTCACTATTGAAGTTACATATTTATTCTCATTCAATTTTACATTTCAATTTCATTTGAATTCAATTTAACTTCTGAATATTGGATTTTTATCTTTCAATTGCAGCTCTCATTTACAATTGATTTATGTTAGTTTGAATTAGTTTCATTCACTAATTTACTTCAATTTGCAATTTATCAAGTTTCAATACAAATTTTACATTCAATTCAATGGCTTACAATGCAGTTTCTTGATATTCAATTCATTTTTTAAACAAAACGAATTCATATTCATTCTAGTTTATAAGTAATTTAAATTGATACCAATTCAATTTATTTTAATTCTACTGCATTTGCACTTGATTCCATTCAATTTTGTTTACTCCATATTTATTTTCGACACAATAAATTTTCTTTAAGTAATTATTTCACTTTATTCAAATTTATTCACTTGTACTTACCTTAATTCAACTCCATTCTTTTAAATTAAATTTATTCTATCAAAATTCAAATTGTACAAGTTATCAACTTATTTATTATTTCCATAAATATTTTAAATAGGATTCCAGAGTCTTTTCTACGGTTTCAAAACCATTATTGAAAACAATTCAAATTATCTTTTGAATTTCTAAAACCAAATCCCAAATTTTTCAAACAACTTTCACTTAAAACAATTTGGCAGCAATCCCTCTTTTGGAAACCCGAAAATGAACATCAATGATGTCGCGGTCATCATCGGAATTATTTTCCAGCGATCGAAAAGAGTTTAGAGCTTTTCATTCCTTCAAAACATTCTTCAAAACCTTTGAAATTCATTTTCAAATCAAAAAGGAATTTAATTTCTAAAATTTCCAAATTCTTTGAAAAACATTTCCATAAACTTCTCTGGAATTCTATTTCCAATTATAAATCACATTTATAATTTATATTCTCAAATTTCATTTGTATATGGTTTTTATTTTCTTATCTTTGAAGTTATGATTTCAATTTCTTATTCAATTTCAATGGTAATAGTTTTAATGTTATCAATTCCTAACATCCAAGCATCCATATACTATAATAACTTACAGAAAATCATTTCCTTTACATACAAAAATAGTTTTGGGCAAAATTATTTCATTTACCCTATTTTAAAAACAATACCGTGTCAGTTTATCTTGTTTAAGAGTTTAGAAATCCCTATCAACACAGTTAGCTAGACTGCACCGACTAGAATCTATAAACAATCAACCGATAAGTCAACACAATATAAAACAATTTATATTCACTAACAAATACGCGCTCATATCTATTATTACTCTCAAACTCATTCTAGAGTACTACTGACTCTATCTCTAATGAGTAACACCCAACAGAGCCATGGTTGTCGCTTAACCATATGCTCTGATACCAAATGTAACGATTACGATTTTTCGTTGCCGAAAAACCGAACCGTTATGGTTGAAGAAGAAGAAAGAGGTAGAAGGAGAGAGAAAACGAGAGAAGAAGAAAGAAAAGAACAACAACAGAGCAACAGAAAGAATAATATCAGAATCTCACAGTCGCAGCGGAACAATATATAATAGATAAATGAATATTCATTAAAACAAAAGAACTGAATATTTTATACATTACATCACATTATATTACATTCATCATATTAACAGAGTTTACAACAACAAACAGCGGAAAAGAAATACTATATACAATAGATAATATGCCACAACATCCATCTCGCCTCCAGATATCTGTAGCAACACCTGAATCCAGAATGACCTGATAACCTAACTCTAGACTGCCCGTGTGGAAATTGGTGGGCACCCAGAGTTTAGGAAGGGAACAATAAACTCCAGGTCAGTCATGTGACTGGTGTGAGAACTAAAAACAGTTATTTATCTTTTAAACAAAGAATAGGAGAAATTTTAAAAGAAAATTCGCAATGCTTTTTTGAAAATGAAACTACCATAAGGTCTCCCGCCACACACACAATGCAAACGCAGACTTGGAGGAGATTTCTCCTTATGATAGTCAAAGATGCTTACTACGCAAAATCAAATCATTTTTGATATTATTATTAGTGCATAGTGTAGAAAACAATTTCGAAAGTAGAATATAAATCTTAGCCAGCATAGGTACCATTATATTATGCCCGCTATAGCTACCATATTAAATGGCAGGTTCTACAACTAAAACCGTACAAGGCTCGTATTGTTTCTTTGGATTTCCAACAAATGGTCAGGCCAAGGAACTTCCCATTGCCACATGGAAACGCCTCTGGAATGACGTCCCGAGAACCTAACCGGATCTCTGCCAACACAAGGCCGGGTTACCCCTAAATGGGTAACAACTGACACGAATATGTCATTCCCCGATCGTAACCGATCTATATCCGAGGATCCCCGATTTCCAACAACCACAAAGTAATAAATTTGCAGTAACCACATAGGTTAAGTATCTGGGCTCCATACCATGATACCACCTCTATCCAGAAGGAATGACATACACTAAAGGGGCGCTACCCCCTAATAACCTTGCCGCATCTTTCCTGTTTTGACCATTTCCGGGGTGTGAGGCTCGATGAAGTCTCGTCCACAAAGCCACGCTTTATACAAAAGCTGCTTTGGGTCAACAAATGATCAAAGCAATGATCATCAAGATAGACGATCAAACAAATGATCCTATCACAAATGATCAATACAATGATCATTTCACAGCATCACTCAGCATGCCACACTATCAAATTGGGAGTATATCACTAATAACCTTCAACTATATAACCTCTGAGCTCGTACGTCTCAGAGAAGGGTGTTAAGCTAAGAGAATAAATTCTCCGCCACCAACAGAAATATATTTGAAAGAAATCAGCTTTATATCTCAACTTGTAATGTTAGACATGCAATCCATACAAGTCTGTTCCGGGATCGAACAGAACCGAAGGTACTTCCAAAGAAGCCCTTGCAATCTTGATATTCACTAGTTACGTCCGGACATCCCGTCACTAAGGGTGATAAAACCTCTGTACCGGAGATCAGCTGATGCAGAGTAACTCGACGGTAATCCATCCGTTTTCACAAATATCTGGTCTTCAACACCGGTCTTCAAATGCAATTCATAACGACGTATCACATATTCGGAGTGGGTTATACGACCCCATGGTCCTTTCCCGGTTAACCCGAATAGTGAGCGCTTATTTTAAGAAAATAAGTGTGGCATCCAATTCAAACAATCACAACAAATACCTATTTAAAGGTATATATTGATATCGGTTATTTAACTATCAACAAAGATGCGCCACATCACCAGATTCCAAATAATTTTTCAAATCATTTGATTTCCCAAAAATATAATATCTTTACAAGATATAAAATTTCCACACTTCAAAAATAAACAACGTTTATTTTGAAACCAATTTTCCCTTTCCATTTATAAATTCCATAGTGAATTTATATTTCAAAATATCTACTGATCTACAGTTTTCAATAGATTTCAAATATTCAATTCCAATTTATCTTCAAAAAGATAAATTCTTAAAAACATTCCATTTCATATTGGAAAAGCAATTCCATACTTACTTAAAAAATAAGTGATTCACAAATATTATTTATTTTCACAATTTGAAAATATTCGATATACTTAAACCATAGTTAAGTATATTTTTCATTCCTTAAGGAAAAACGCTCTTTTATTCACATTTACTTGGGTCAAAACAAATGTTGCGTAAAACATCGTTACGACAACCCAAAATCACTAGTATAGGGATTCGAAATTAAAATAGATATATAAATCCCAATACTATATAAAACATTTCCTTTCGGAAATCATTTACTATAACAACAGTGTTATAGTCCACCATCTCCTTCTATTTCTCAAAAACGTCTATTTCAACAATGAATGTTGAAATCTACGTAATCATTTCCATCTATTTCTCGAAAACGTCTATTTCTCGAAAACGTCTATTTCAACAATGAATGTTGAAATCTATGTATTCGATACTCAATGCATTTTAAAACATCTTTAAATCGTTTTAAATTCTATTTAAAACATTCCTTTCCTAGAATATATCCATTTTCTTTAATAATATATTTACTGTTCAAAATCGTGAATTTATTTCCTTTAATAAATTTCAATATTAAATTTATCAAATTCAATTGATTTTCGAATTTATAAACAATGTTTATAAATTCCATTCCTATTTATAAACTTCGATTTATAAATCTCTTTTATTTATCCCATTAATTTACATAACCCAGATTTTGTACCCAAGGTTCATATTATAAGTTAATTTCTTATAAACCTTTTTTTTCACAAAATCATTCTTTCTTAACACTTCACAAATCATAAATCTTATTATTTATAAGATTTTATCTACAGCCTTATTTTCAACATTAACAAACCCTTTTTTTTTTAAATTCCATTATTTAGATTTATAAAATATATGTTTTATAAATCTCATCTACAAACCGTTCATGCTTTATCAAGGATTTCAATTTAACTGCCAAGGTCTGATTTATAAGATAATTTCTTATAAATTCTTTATTTAATAAAATCTACTCATTTTAGAATCTTCACAATTTGTAAATCTATGATTTTCAATGAAATCCATTTTTTTACTACATTTAACACTTAATAGACTCTTTTTAAAACTTCAAAATTTTTAATTTATAAATGTAAATTTTCAAAATCTTTTATACACATCCTTTATAATAGTTATTCAAAATTCCAATTAAAACCATTTCATAAATTTATTAACTACTTATCTCAAAAATAACATTTTGGTTATATTTTCCAAAAATCCTGAATTCTATAACTTTAAAAATTGAAATTTTAAATTTATCTAAAATAAATCAATTCAAAATTTAAATAAAAACATATACTTGAAAAATCAATTTAAAAATCCTTTTTAAAAATAAAAATCGTTATTTTTAACTTTAAAAATGAATCCGATGATGCAACAGCATCCAATAGCCAATCACAGCAACAAATATCATATATCAATATGATAATCACAATTAACACAATATCTATAATCAAATAAATATTTGTGAGGAATCCAGTTGGATCCCTCCAACCTGTTTCCCTGCATCCAAAGATGTTAGCACAATACCCATTCCACTTCGAGGTGGAATATCGCGGTATATGGGATTTTATAAAATATTATCCGCTTAATAGGCGGCGCAATAGGGTCTCATCCGCTATACAATGCGGGAAATCAATCAATTGCAATATATACATATGCCAATATATATATATATTGCTATATATATAGATATATCCTACTATATCTAATATCACAAACAATCAATCAATCAACAAATTTTAAATATAACTATTTAAAATTTAACAAACCCTTTTGAGTGAGAAGTTCTCACCTTAGCTTTGCGATCCATTTTCCATTCCGAATTGTTTCCTTCCCAATTTTAACCTTGTATACACAATAATATACATTTATTAATATTGGAACCAATCAAACAATTAAATTCTTCATTTGATTAATTTAATTAATTAACCATTAAATTTTAACCAATGATTTTCTTTTCAACTTAATTTACTTAAATAAATTATTCTTCCTCTTTCAAACTAATCATTGATAGTTTTAATTAACCAATTTCTCCTTTTATAATTTTATTTAACTACAATTAAATTTTTAAAACTAAATTTTCCTCCATTATACAATTGTTTATATAATCCAATTTTCTAATTCCTTAGAATAAAATATTAGCTAAAAATTTACTTTCAAAACTTTTCTGTTTTACTGTATAAATTGTTTATATATGTATACAGATTTTCTTGGAATAATACTTATATAAATCTATAAATTGAAGGAAATAAATTGTTTTAACTTACTGTATATATTTTTCTATACGTCTATACTCATATAATTTATAAATTGAAAATAATAAAAGTACTACCTTACTGCAAAACCGAGAACCACGGCCACCATCCCATCGCGAATGCCATCACGACATCTAGATCCAGTTAATCGCGAGCGCCCCCCTCCATTCCTTTCTAAACTCGAGCACGAGCATTCAGCAATCGTACCCGCGAAACCCTACAGCCACGCGCGCCCCAACTGCCGAAGTCGAAGTCGCCGCCTTCTCGCGGCCAAGCCCTATCAATCGCGACGAACCCACGAACCACCTCGACCTTCCATAGCTCAAAATCGAGCTACCTCCAACGTCGGCCCAATCGCCCGCTTCGTGTACGAAAGCGCGCGCGCTCGCGCCCCTGATTCGAATTGCCATTTTTTTATACGAAATTGATTCGAACAATGAAGACGCGGACACTGATTTGAATGAGAAAGAGAGAGAGACGCGATTAATTTTAGCCCCTTTTTTTCTGTTGATTTCTGGGCTTCGGCCATTATTTGATTCGAACGAAGATTTTTCCTTTTGAAATCAAAATGAACTGCTCGCATGATAAAAGAAACAAAGGGGACAATGGTGCGTGATTAACAGAGGGAACAAGAAAAGAAAGGAGTGTCGAGTGGAGACAGCATGCGTGATTCTCGGCGTGAATTTAGGAACGAAGGTGGCTGCGTTGACAAAAAATTTAAAAATTTAAATTTAAATTGAACTCGATTAATCTCAACGCGTTTTCTCACCGTGTGCTCACATAACAACTCCGAAAAATACAAAATTTGAAATCCGGTAATAATTCAATATTACGGACCCAATGGAACTGGTTTCGTCGAATTCCGAGATTGTATGAAAAATGACTATTTTTAAATATCGATTCAAACGATATATTTTTAAAACTGAACAAAGCAGTTTCAAATTAAATTCTGAAGCTTCTATTATCTTCAGTATTATCAATATGGATTTTACAAGCTGTTGAAAATATTTTTCTTCAGCTTAAGATTGAAGATTCAAATTCTTATTCAACTTTCAATAGATTAAATTTTATAATTTAATCGCCAAATTCAAAGTTATATTGAAAATTCAATCCAAACCATTATTCAAATATTTAAAATTAATTAAATATTTTCAATTTAAATTGTTCAAAATTCTGGGTCGTTACATATGACGCATTCAATAAATCACAGCTCCGGCTCGAAGAGATTGCATTTTATTACAAAAGTTAGAAAATACAGAAAAGTCGGTTGCCTTATTGCAAATTCAAATTTTGAAATGCAGAAACAAATTGTTGATGAAAAGTAGACTAAATAAATAAAGCCTGTCAAGTGTAGTAGCGATGAAGACTCTCGCTGTTCCAGGCTCTTGGTAGAGTAAGACTGCCACTGGTCGATAATTTAAATGTGTCATCTCCGAGCTTTCGTTCAATCACATGCGACCTTTCCCACGTTGGTTTCATGTGTGAAGGAATCGGGTAGATTCTTTTGAGGATGTGATCGCCGAGTTCAAAGGTTCAGAGTCGGACTTGGCATTGTATAATACAGCGATTCGACTTCGGTATGGGGCTGCCCTCAAATCTGCCTCTTCGCGCTTCTCATCCAATAAATCCAAGGATTTAGCAAGCAATATGGAATTTATCTTCGGATCATAATAAGCCACAGGATGAGAATGTACTTCCATCTCGACTGGAATAACGGCTTTTGAACCATAGGAAAGAGAGAATGGAGTTTGTCCGGTCATGGACTTATGGGTTGTTCGGTAAGCCCATTGAGCCATAGGAAGTTCATCGACCCACTAGCCCCTGGCTTTTTCCAGTCGTTTCTTCAGAATAGACTTTATAACTTTGTTCACAACTTTAACATGTCCATTCGCTTGAGGGTGTGCAACCACAGAGAATTTTTTCTAAATGTGGAATCGCTGACAGAAATTCTTAAATTCAACACTGTCGAACTGGATTCCATTATTGGTGACGATGGCATGCAGGAGACCAAATCGACAGATAATGTTGCAGACTACAAAGTTGATCACCTTCTTCGTCGTGATTATTGCAAGGGGTTCATCTTCCACCCACTTGGCAAAGTAATCAATTGCGATGATGGCATACTATGCACCACCTTTGACTAGAGGTAGAGAACTGATAATATCAATACCTCAGACTGCAAATGGCCAAGGACTGACCATCTGGGTTATTACGGTAGGAGGGGCTTTAGGAATCCAAGCGTTTTTTTGACATCTGTCGCATTTTCTGTCATATTCTAACGCATCACGATTCACGGTCGGCCAATAGTATCCATATCGGAGTACCTTCTTAGCTAAAGCTTGTCCCCCGGTGTGATCGTCACATTCTCCTTTGTGTGAATCATGCAACACTTGTTTGATTTCATCGTAAGCGATACACCGGTGTAGGGGAACGGAGTATCCTCTTTTATTCATGTCTCCATTCTGAATAGTGAACCGTGAAGCTTTTCAAAGAATCTGTCTTTTTCACTCCTGTGCTCTGGCAACGTTCTATGCTCAAGATAATTTATGAATGGAGTCATCCATAACTCCTTATCGAAAAAGACTTCGAATACCCAATATGTCTCCATTCGATCGATGCTTGGGGAAGACAATGTTTCCATAGGAACAAGTCTTATTTGTTGTGCTTCACCTATACTAGCTAGTTTTGCCAATGAATTAGCTTTTTGATTGCGCTCTCGGGGGTTGCAGTAGATAGCATAATAATTGAATTGATTCAGTATCTCTTGGACCCGAGCTAACTAATAAGCCAATCTTCGATCTTTGGCCTAGTACTCTCCTCGAACATGACACGTAACTAATTGCGTATCACAATAAATTTCCACAGCAATGATTTTTAAGTCTCGGGCAAGTCTCAATCCGGCAATTAACTCTTCTACTCAACTTCATTGTTGGTCGCATGAAAATCAAACTTCAAAGCATAGCATATAGGTCGACCTTCCGGAGTTTCAAGTACAACCCCAGCACTTGAGCAACGGTCATTTGATTACCATCAGTATGCAGCTTCCAGATATATTTGGGAGATTTAGTGGTTTTAGGCAAGTCCTCTGGGGTGGTAAATTCAACTATGAAATCTACTAGGACTTGTCCTTGAATGGCTCACCTTGGAGTGTAGGCAATATTAAACTGACTTAGCTCGATATTCCACTTGAGTAACCTACCAAACGTCTCAGTCTGCGTAAGAACCTGTTGGAACGGCTGGTCGGTGTAAAGGGTGATAGGATGAGCCTAGAAATATAGACGGAGCTTCCTTAAGGCAATAATAAGACAATAAGCCAACTTCTCTAGCTTCGGATAATTTCTCTCCGCTTCGATTAGTCGTTTGCTAATATAGTAGACCAGTTTTTGCACTCGATCTTCCTCGCGAATTAGGGCAGCACTAATTTCGTTTTCTGATGCCAAGTAAAGGTTCAATTTCTCATGATTGACAGGCTTTGACATAATTGGCGGTGTGGAGAGGTGCTGAATTAGTGCTAGGAATGCGACCTCACATTCCATAGTCCATTCAAAGTTCTGTATTCCTTTTTGGATAAAATCGAAGAAGGGAATGCATTTGTCAGTGAATTTTGAAATGAACCTCCTTAGTGCTGCTAATTTCCCATTGAGGCTCTGCACTTGCTTTATGGTTCTTGGGGTCTCAAGATTTCTGATCGCCCAGATCATTTCGGGATTGGCTTCAATTCCTCGAGCGTTGTCGATAAACCCAAGAAATTTTTCGGATGCGACCCCAAAGTGAAATTTTGACGGATTAAGCTTCATTCTGTATTCTCGGAGGATATTAAACATTGACTCCAGATCTTTAATATGATCAGTGGAGAATTGGGATTTCACTAGCATGTCGTCATCATATACCTCCATAGTTTTCCCAATCTAGTTGGCGAACATCCGGTTAACCAATCATTTGTAAGTTGCACCGGCTTTCTGGAGTTCAAATGGCATGACTTTGAAGCAATAGAGTCCCAGATCGGTCATGAAGCTGGTATGCTCCTAGTCGGGCAAGTGCATAGGTGTCTGTTTGTAGCCTAGATACATGTCCATAAAGGATAGGAGTTCATGTCCAGCCGTTGAATCTACAAGTTGATGGATTCAAGGAAGTGGAAAACTATCTTTGGGGTAAGCTTTATTCAAGTCTGGATAGTCGACACACGTTCTCAATTTTCCCTTTGGCTTTCAAACGAGTACTGGGTTGGACACCCATTCTGAGTATAATGCATCTAGAATAAACCAATTCGATTTAAGCTTGTCTACCTCTTCCTTAAGGGCGGCGGATCTCTCTGGATCCAAACCACGCCTTTTTTGTTTGATCGGGACGTACCATGGGTCAATGTTTAATGTTTGCCTCGCAATGTCCGAGGAGATTCCACACATGTCAGAATGGGTCCGAGCAAACACGTCAAGGTTTGCTCGGAGAAATTCAATCAATTCCTCTTGCATTTGTTGGCTTAACTGAGATCCAATCTTTGTCATTCTAGAATCATCGCTATCGTCAATTGGGATATCAATCGTTTGTTCGGACGGAGAAGCTTGACCGTCTTTACTTTCATCTTCGCTTTCATTATCTCTCGGGTCAAGATCTCTTTGGAATTGGTTAGGGTGCCTAGGCCTGGGCCTGGGCCCAGGCATCAACTGTCAATTTTCAACAAAGCGGACGTAGAGAGATTCCTCTACGCCCTTTCCTTTCTTCTTTCTCTATGCCTCGCACAGCTCAACAACATAATGGGCTCTCCCAGCAGCCTGATTTGCAGAACTGATCACAGGCTCATTTAAAAAGTATATTCATAGAACTTCCACTGTCGACTAAGATTCTCTTCATCCAAGCAGGACCTACTTGAGCTGATATGACAAGTGGGTCAATAGTGGGGATTCGACCTTTGCAGCATCTCTCTCTCGGAACACGATGTCGTCAATCATCATCTTCTATTGTTTGGCTGGAGCCCCATCTTTAAAACTACTACAACACTCGAAGTCTGCATGTCTAATAGAACTGGCATACGACTCCATTTCCTTCCAGCTTCGGTCTACTGGATGAGCACCACCACTAATAGTATTTATCACTAGCCTCCTACCGGTACGAGCAGGTTCCTCCGTCTTGCTTGATTAGGTACATGATTCTGATTTGATGGGCCCGCACCTCTAGACTGCGCGCTTGAACAAACTGCGCTAACTTCCTTTCTCTTATCAACTTTTCAATGAGATCCTGCAAGTGACAGCACTCATTCGTGTTATAGTCGTAGCTATCATGGAATCTGCAAAATTTTCTCGTCTGCATTTGTTTCCCTGATGATAGTCTTAGGATAGGTTTCTTATATTGAACGGTATTACAAGTCTGTAAGTACACATTCTCCAGCGATGTATTCAACTAAGTGTAATTATCAAACATGGGAGCCCTACGTCGTGGACCATAATTTTGATCCAGTTTCTTGTTTCGATCTCCATTACGTCTCTGCTAATTTTGTTTATTTTGAATATTTAATTGCACTTTTCCGAAGCTCTCCCCGGATTGTTTAACAGCTACATTACTATGGATTCCTTCCACATTGGGCCCTGCATCATCCTTTTTCCTAGACTGTTCTACATCCTCCCTTCTCAAGAATTGGGATACCTTGGAATAGAAACGGTCCAACGGTACAGAGGGTTTTCTGGCCAGCCAGTTGCCGAATACTGATCGGTATAAATTCCCTTAGTTAGTGCCATCAGAATAGAGTTATCATTAGGATTGCTAATCTCAGCACATGCAACATGAAATCGTTCCAAATAACGTCTGAGTGTCTCTCCAGGAGCCTGAGTGACACTAGACAAAGTGTTAACATCCTTTGGTCTTGTTACGTGCATCCGGAACTGCTCAACAAACATGTCGCCAACTGATCAAAACACGAGATAGATTGAGGTGGCAGATGGGTAAACCACATGGTAGCTATGCCCCCAAGAGAGATCGAAAAACTCCGGTATTTAAATGCGTCGTCAGCTTGTGCAGCTTTCATCAACCATTCGTACTTTAAAATATGCTGATTGGGATTTGAGCTTCCTTCATAGACGGGTAGAGTTGGCATCATGAATCGTCGACGTAGTTCAGCATAGAGTTGTCATCAGTGAATGGGGTATGACTTCGGGAGATTCCCCAGTCATCGTTAGTAAGACCCTGACTTTCACGGATCATTTGATGGATCACTGTCAGTATATTTTGCATCTGGACATTTTGAGCGTGCTGGGCCAAGGTGCGGTCGGGTTCCACAATGCAAGGCTGGGCTGGTCGTGGACGACGGTCCATGTCTTGCCTCCTTGGTTCTAAGTCTTCAGTGATGTAAGTTTCGAGAGTATGTTGACGTTGGATCGGATCTGTTCGATTTCGGGCATCAACTCTTGGCTCAGTGGCAGTGGCGGTAGTGCGGTTGTTTGCAAGGTATAGAATAGTACCTCCTCAGAAGGAGGGTCCAGGCTGATGGTTAGTGGATGGGCCAACTCTTGGTTGCCCAAGGCTCAGTGCATGCTAGTGTCTGATAGCTTGGGTATAACTCCCATCTAGTTGTGGGCGCGTGGATCTGTGATGATAGTCTAAAGAAGCTGAACTCTCAATAGATGAATAAGAAGCTTGATCCCTCCTGGATCTCCTACGCCTTTAGCAATTCAGCTGATTGGTCAATTCTGCATTGGCATGCAGCTGTTGAGTAAGTTGCTGACGGATCTGTGTCAGCTCTTGCATTAGCATCTGAAACTCATCCCTGGTGATAGGGCCTTGCATATCTGATGGTCCGGTAGCATTCTGATCAGTCGAAGGTAGTTGCGCGGGATTCTGTCAATCTCGTCCTTTTGGGTCTACATCAGTAGAAGTTGTCCTTGTGTTTATCATGATGAATAGCGTATCTCTTTTGAAGATTTGATGCAAATCTGAATAGGATGAAAGAACTTTGAACTTGAGATCTGGATCTTCTCTTTAGATTTATGCAATCTAATATCGATAGACGAGTAGGAGAAAAACCGTGTTCTCTCGATGAAAGCGCCAAAGTGTTTGTACCAAAATTGGGCACAACACTCTTTGCAAGTATTTGAAGAGATAAAATGAATAAAGCAAATGTAAAAGGAGGATTATTTAATAAACACTTCAAAAACAAATAAGAAAAACACGCAGAAGCAAAGAGATTTAGAGTGCTTCGACGTATGGCCTACATCTGCTATGAAATTGATGATTTTATTGATATTTGTTTGCTGATTACAATTGGTTACAACGGATTACAGCAGTAGATTTCGAGTAAAACAGTGATCTTTGAGTAAAAAAATTGTTTCTGTATAAGAGAGCTAAAAGTCCCTTTTCTAAAGACTCTGGGATGTTATTTATAGGCGTAGGATGCAAATATCTCACTCAGATCTTGGGAGACCTCTTTTGGCACGTGAATGGGCCCACATGATCGATCCCATGTCATCTGCACTCGTTCCCTGATCGATACGAACGAATTTTGTATAGATCAACCAATCGAGTCGAAATTTAGCATGAAAATTCTTTAGGTCATATGTAAGCTCCTATGAAAATTTGATGGCATTTGGACTTGTAGATTGTGAGTTATGATTGATGCAAGTTTGAGCTTCTCGACTGCTATTTCCTTCATATCAATGCTATTCGTATCGACAACTTCGCAACGATGAATCTACACGTGATGCCAGTTGACGTGGCACTTGCTTTTAGGATCGATCCACATTTTATGTCGAATGACCGATTCTTTCCTATGGACGCTCCTTGTTCGTATCGATATGAGTTAGCCTTGTTTGCATCGATCTACTATTTTGTTCAAACTGATCATTCTTGCTTTGTTCGTATCGATTGTCTGAGCTTTGTTCGTGTCGATGATTGCGTCTCACTTCGTATTAATTGCGTGCGCTCAACTTCGTATCAATGGGAGATGTTTATTTCATATCGATGGGAAATATTAATTTAGTATCGGCCAGTGGCCGATCGATGGGAATTATGTTGAACACATATCGATACAAAATATACTCATGTGTTGTTTACCAATGGATACGAAATAGACAGTCGTGGATGGATACGAAGTGGACGCTGATTAATTGATACGAACAAGAGATGAAATGATCGATGCAAAGCGGTATGAAGAAGGGTGGATGTGAAGAACACTACCCTCTTGATCGATATGAAACCTTGTGCATTTGATGGATTCAAACCAGATTGATACGAATAAGGAATTTCTCTGGCTGCTTGATGGATACGAACAAGATGATTGCTTGAATTGCATCGATCATATCTTGAGCTTACGAACTCGGATTGACTTGGAACTTCGAACGTTGACTTTTATAGCTTTGCTTGTCTCATCTTATCAGTTGTAGATTGACCTGGACTCGGATAAAATTTATCGACATCCATAGGGAATCTGTGTATAACCGATCTTCGGGACAAACTATCTTTGGTTTATAGTCAATTTCTTGGTGTCACGGCCTTGCCAAAAGGCGGGATAACAACGATTGTGCTTATGGTATTGTAGCAATACTTTATGTTTTTTCCTCATATCGACTGATAATATTTAGGTTTCATTATAACCCAAAATTCACAATTGTGAGCTTCCAATTTTCTTCCATTGCCTCTTCCTCCATAAAAGTAGAAAAAACCCTTCCATTTTAAATCAAATTAACAACAAGTGATACGACTAAAAGAGAAAACATCGCTAGCACAAGTTAAGAATGGTGCAAGTAGTGTCAAGCTAAAGCCGAATCTGTGTGTTGGACTATGCTTGGTAAATAGGGCTCAAAAGGTAAGTTTTGTTAAATTTAGGTGATTCAAATAATTGCCAAAGAAAAAAAGAATTTAGCTAATTGATCTTATCAGTCGATTAGGTTATAGGTGGGAAGAAAAAGAGAAAAGTTATGTATGATTGCTTTTAGAGAAAGGAAACTAATTAATTCGCTAATCAATTAATTAGTCAAAGGATTTGTTATATGGAGATAGAAAAGTTTATGTGTGTAGATTAAATGAACAAAGGAAATTTATGGAAACATAAGATTTTCGTCATCTTTGTGCACTGGAATCAAATCAAGGAATTTTAGAACGGTTATCACATAATCTGAATATCAATTTTCTTAATCTCTAAGTAACTCCTTCATTAAGTTTATTTAAGTAAAGGAAGTTCATCTTCGTATTTGTGAGTGTGTAAGAGAGTATCCACCATTATTCTATTCTTTAATGAACCCTAATATCTGTAGTCAAATTAAGTTCTAGGTTTTGAGCGCAAATAAGTCTTTGGAGAAATTGATTATTCAGTACGTAATTATAGATTAGTCTCCCCACTTTAGTACCTATAATTTTGTAATCTCTCTCTCATTTGTACTCTCTTTTTTCAGTAAAATAAAGAATAGTTGTTGGATCCGTGGACGTAGGCAATCTAGCTGAACCACGTCAAATCTTATGTTCTCTACTCTTTTATTTTTCTTTGTTTGGTGATTATTTTTCATTGAATTGGTGGTTGATAATTAATCGACAAGCTAGATCCTTCTTTTGGTTGCTTCTACGCCTTAGTATTCCGTTGCAGTTTAAGAGTTAGTGCAAATTAATTAAAATTTTACACAACAGATTGGTATCAGAGCTAGCTGTCTTGTTCTAGATTAGTTACTAATGGCTAATTCTTTTAGTAGTGGTATGAAAAATTATGGCATCACCAAATTTGTTAGAAAAGGAGTTTTTGGGATATGGAAGGTGAAGACTAATGATAGTGTTCTTCAGCAACAATTTCATTAGAAGAAGAGATAAAAGCCAGTAGCACCTTGGAGGTAGAAGAGATATGCATAGATCTCACTTCAAGGGTCCTAGAAGGGGTGCTTACTATTATTGTAAGAAGAAGAGGCATTTCATACGGGATTGTCCAGCTCTTAGAAAGAATAGAGAGAAGAAGGAGAAAGCTTCGGCCACGGCAGCAGTTCGATCAGATGTATATAGAAGCGATAGTGATACATCATTATTTTCAGCTAACATTTCACCTTTAGAAAGTACAAGTGGGATGATTTATTCTAGAGCCACTTATCATATGATTCCAGATAGGAGCTATTTTGTCAGTTACCAAAAGATTGATGGTGGAGCAGTTCATATGGGGTATGACAGATTTTGTCATGTTGTGGGCATCGGAAGTGTGAGGTTTAGGATACATAATGGTGTTGTTAGGACTATCATGGATGTTAGAAATATTTCGATGCTACGTAAAAGTTTGTTGTCAGTTGGCGCTTTGAGTGGACTTGGTATGAGGATAATAATAGATGGAGAGAATTTGAGAGTAGCGAAGGGTTCCTTGGTAGTGATGAAAGGGACGCGAGTTGATGATATTATATGCTTCATGGACAGACAATCTTAGAAGATTTGGTAGTTTTTACTGATTCTTGTGTTCAAGATTATACTCAATTATGGCATCTTCATTTAGGTCATATTGGTGAGGAGAGTCTTGGAGTATTAAAGAAGAGGGGGTTGATTGATGGTGTTTGTAAATCTAAGCCTGACTATTGTGGAGGTTGTTCTTTTGGAAAGAAGAATCATGTGATATTTGATGTTGGGAGACCTAAAGCTACAGAGTTTCTAGAGTTTGTTCATTCTTGTAACGTTTCGATTTTTCGTTGCCGAAAAACCGAATAGTTATGGGTTTAAGAAAGAAGAAATTAAGAAAAGAAAAAGAGAGAAAAAGATAAAAAAAATTAAAATAGAAGGAAAAGAGAATAGGGAGGAAACGGAACGGAAAGAAAACAACAGAACAACATCAGAATCTCACAATTCGCAGCGGAACAACATATAATAATAAATGAATAATCTTTAAACAAAGAACTATATCAGTTATTACATTACATCACATTACATTACATCATATCATCAGAGTGTACAACATCAACATCAAACAGTGCAGCGGAAAAAGAAATACTATATAAACTAGTAATACGCCATGCCATCCAGCTTGCCTCCAGCAATTCCAGAATATCCAGAATATCCTGATAAACCTTAACTCTTGGCTGCCCGTGTGGAAATTGGTGGGCACCCAGAGTTTAGGAAGGAAAACAATAAACTCCAAGTCAGTCATGTGACTGGTGTGAGAACTCAAAACAGTTTATTTATCTTTAAAATCAAAATAGAGGAATATTTTTAAATTCAATTCGCAATGCTTTTAAAAATGAGACTACCATAAGGCCTCCCGCACACACACACAATGCAAACGCAGAATCGGAGGAGATTTCTCCTTATGATAGTCAAAGATGCTTGATACGCATTTAAAATAACATTTAATATTATTATTAGTGCATAGTGTAGGAAAAATTCATTTCGAAAGTAGAATATAAATCTTAGCCAACATACGACCATTATCGTATGCCTACTATAGCTAACTATGTTCAATAGCAGGTTACCGCCACATTCCATAGCAGGTTATACAACTAAAACCGTACAAGTCACGTATTGTTTCTTTGGATTTCCAACAAATGGTCAGGCCAAGGAACTTCCCATTGCCACATGAGAATGCCTCTGGAAAGACATCCCCGAGAACCAAACCGGAACTCTGCCAACACAAGGCCGGGTTACCCCTAACTGGGTAACTACTGACACGAGCACGCCATTCCCCGATCGTAAACGACCTTTCTCACGGGATCCCGATAGCCAACAACCACAAAGTAATAAATTCGTAGTAACCACATAGGTTAAATATCTGGGCTCCATACCATGATACCACCTCTATCCAGAAGGAAATGTACATACCCTAAAGGGTGCTACCCCTCATAACCTTGCTACATCTTTCCTGTTTTGACCATTTCCGGGGTGTGAGGCTCGACGAATTCACGTCCACAAAAACATACTTTATACAAAAGCCATGCTTTGGGTCAACAAATGATCAACACAATGATCACCAAGATAGACGATCAAATAAATGATCCTATCACAATAATCAACACAATGATCATTTCAGCAACACTCAGCATGTCACATTACCAAATTGGGAATATATCGCTGAAAACTTCAACTATATAACCTTTAAGCTCGTACGTCTCAGAGAAGGGTGTTAAGCTAAAAGAATAAATTCTTCGCCACCAACAGAAATATATTTGAAAGAAATCGGCTTTATATCTCAACTTGTAATGTCAGACACACAATCCATACAAGTCTGTTCCGGGATCGAACAAAACCGAAGGCACTTACAAAGAAGTCCTTGAAATCCGGATATTCACAATCCTGATCGGATTCACCATCACATATGGAGAACTCTATACCGGAGCAACTCGGTGCAGAGTAAATCGACAGGTCATCCTATCGCTCTCGCAAATACCGGGTCTTCAACACCGATCTTCAATGCAATTATAACGACGTATCACATATTCAGAATGGGTTATACGACCCCATGGTCCTTTCCCGGTTAACCCGAATAGTGAGCGCTTATTCAAAAATAAGTGTAGCATTCACATTCAAACAAATCACCTCAATTACCCATTCAAAGGGAAATATTGATAGTCGGTTATTGAACTATCACTGGATATGCACACATCACCAGATTCCAAATAATTTTCCAAATTATTTATTTTCCAAAATATCTTCACTAGATATAAACTTTCAATACTTCAAAAATAAATCAATATTTATTTTTAAACAAATTCCACTTCCTTTATAAATTCCTTAGTGAATTTATAATTCCAAGATATCAATGAATATTCGATTTCAATTATTCATTTCAAATATTTCTTTTCAATTTATCTTTAAAATGATAAATTCTCAAAATATTCACTTTATATTGGAAAACATTTCCATACTTATTTATTCATAAGTAATTCACAAATTTTATTTTTTTTCAACACTTAGAAAATATTCAATATACTTCAATCGAAATTAAGTATATATTTCTTTCTTTAAGGAAATCATTCTCTTAAACATATTTATTTGGGACAAAACGAATGTTGCGTAAAACATCGTTACGACAACCCAAAATCACTAGTATAGGGATTCGAAATTAAATAGATATATAAATCCCAATACTATACAAAACATTTCCTTTCGGAAATCATTTACTATAACAACAGTGTTATAGTCCGTTATTTCCTTCTATTTCTCGAAAACGTCTATTTCAACAATAAATGTTGAAATCTATGGTTTCGAATCTCAACACATTTTAAAACAACGTTAGATCGTTTTAATTCTATTTAAAACATCCAAATCCAAAACAATTTCTTTAACGTGTTATTCACTATTCAAAAATGTGAATATTCTTTGTTAACAATTTTCATCCTTTTATTCATTTTAATTCAAAGGATTATTCACTATTCAAAAACGTGAATATAACTCCATTAATAGGTTTCAACAATTTTCTTATCAAAATAAGTCATTTGCGAATTTATAAAACAACGTTTATAAATTCCATTTCTATTTATTTATAAAAGCTTCCTTTTTATAAATTCTTTTATTAACCTATTTCAGTTTATAACTCAATTATAAACTAAAAGTTCATATTATAAGTTAAATACTTATAAAACGATTATTTTACAAAATCGTTCCTCTAAAGACTTTCCAAACCATAAATCTTATAACTTATAAGATTCATTTATTTAACCAAATCTATTCTTTCAATAACTTCACAAATTTATAAATCTTACTATTTATAAATTTTATTTATAACTTCACAGTTTATAATTTTATAAATTTCATTCTTTAATGAAATTCATTTTCACTTCATTCAAACACTTATAAAAACTCGTTTTATAATTTCAATATCTCAATTTATAAATATCCATTTATAAATATCTTATATAAATCAATTCATATTATTCTTTTTAAACGTCTTAAATTCCTTTAAAAACTTCATTCTTTTGATTCATAAAATAATTAAATTTTATAAATCCTATATTTAAACTGTTCACAATAATTCTAAAATCCCGGTTAAACTATTTCATAAAATCGTTAGCATCATATTCTCAAAAATCAGTTTTTAACTGTATTTCACAAAAATCATAATTTTTATAACATTAAAAATTATAACGTTTATTTATTTAAAATGGATCAATTCCAAAATTATTTTATAAAACGTATACTTTCTAAAATCACTTTAAAAATCATTTTAAAATCCCAAAATCTGGGTCCAATGATGCTACACACCAAATAGTCAATCACGACAACAACGATATCATATATCAGTATGAAAATCCATCAAATATCAAAATATCTGAAATCAAATAAAAACTATTGAGGAATCCAGTTGGATCCCTCCAACCTGTTTCCTGCATCACAAACATTAGCACAATACCAATTTCGCTCCAGTACGAAATTATCGCGGTATATGTTCTTATTAAATATTATCCGCTTAATAACGGTGCAATAGGGTCTCATCCGCTAAACAAAAAATGCGGGAAATCAATAACTCCAATATATACATATGCCAATATATATATTGCTATTATATATAATACCAATTTCACTGTTTATGAAATATTCGCGGTATATGTTTTTAATAAATAACATCCGCTTACTAACGGCGCATAATGTCTATTTTAACAATCAATAGATATCAATCATCATTCAAACATGCATTCAAATATTTTAAATCTAACTATTTAAAATAAAATCGAAACTGATTCGATTGAGTGAGAAGTTCTCACCTTGGTTTTAAATTCCGTTTTAGCGATTTATTTCGAATAAAATTAAACGGACGTTTAATTTTACCCAAAATTCTCACTAACTCCAAACGACTTCAAACCAACTCCATCGTGTAGTGCTCGTCCATACTATTCCAACGCAACTGGTTTTGCGCGTTTTCGACCTCGTATGAAAAAGTTATGAATTTTTAAAGATTGTACACGATTTTAAACTAATATTTACAACAATTATTAACAAATCTTAACCTAGATTCAATCAACACCGTCCATTTCCTTCTAGAGAAAATCTGGGCCGACCCTATCATCTTCCTCTCCTCTTCGTTCTACAGGCCATTGCCGTTCATAAGAACCCATAGGAGCCCAAACTAGGGTTGAATCTTCCTCCCTCCTCGTTAAACTATATGACGATCAAAGACCTCCAAATCGAAGCCACTTGAAGGCTCCACCCTCGGCCAGAAGCACTCGTAACTCGGCCACCCCCCTCTCCTCGAAATACGTGCGCAAGTAAGCACGGTCGGCCCCCTTTTTCTCCCCCTACGATGCTCCATTTACGATCATATCCGTATGGATCTGTAGAACACACTCCCCTCTACAACTTCTTAGTTGGTGATTTCGCGTGAATGTTTGTAGATTGAGAGATTATAGAGGAAGAAGACTGTAAGATTTCGGCCTTTGATTCTGGTGGAGGCGGCTAGGGTTTCATTTTATTTTATTTTTTATTTTTGTGAATTAAAGGGGTATTTATAGGAAAAAATCGAACACTATTCATCCCGGAAATTCCGAACTCCGATTTACGCGCCGTGACCAGCGTTTCTAGGGTTTACCCCGCGTTCCGGACACAATGGAATAGGTTTCGGAAGCTAATTCGGAATTATGTGCGAGTTATGGCTGTAAACGCTCAATTTGAATTAAACCGATTTAAGCGATTTTCTAGGCGTTTTAATTTGTACCGGACAAACGGTAAATCCAATCGACTTGAAATTTGAAACCTTACAATAATATCACATTACGGATCCGATGAAACTGGTTTCGTCGAAATCCGAGACTTTTTGAAAAATGGCTATTTTCACTCGTCAAATTTAAATTAAAAACGATTCGATGCGTTTCGAACTGCCACGATCAAACGATAACTCCGATTGACACGAAAATTGAAATCCGGTAATAACTAACTATTACGGATCCGATGGAACTAGTTTCGTTCAATTCTGAGACTGTTCAAAAATTGACTATTTTTACTAGTCGATTTAAATATTAAAATATTCAATTTTCACAAATTAACTTTTAATTCGATTTTAAAAGTTCTAAAATATCATTCTAACTCCCATATGATAAAATAAAATTTTACAAATCATTTTCAATCATATTTAACTATATTTTCAATTATTTCCATAATTTAGCATATTAAATTATCGATTTAAAAATCCAATTAAATCCAATAATTCAAATAAAAATTTATTTGACTTATAAATTTATCTTATTAATATTTAAAATTAATTAAATATTCAAATTTTAATTAACAAAAATTCTGGGTCGTTACAATCTTCCCCACTTAAAATAATTTCGTCCTCGAAATTATTAAGTAAGAAAAGTTACAGAATTTATTAACTTTCCAAAATTCATAGTTAAACTTCTTATAATAACTTACTAAGTTTTCCAAATCATACTTAGTTATCTTTTCAAAAACAACTACTATTGTTTAACTTTCAATTCCAAAATCAAAGTTAAAGTTTTCAAAATTTTCCAATCTTCTCAAAAAATTTCTAACGCCTTAAATTTTGCGGAAAAATTCGCCATAGTCTCCTTTGCGCGGCTCGATCCGAAAAAAAAAATGACAGTATATATATCACAAATATACATCTCATCAAGTAATGAGGCATCCCGTAGGGAAAAAAGTGTAAAAGTACGGTATTTAATCCGAGATATGTACCTTATATTTTATTAGCGAGCATATACGGCTAATATAGCGCGAAAGCGAACTCCAAATGCGAAGCAAATGCAATCCGCACCTACTAATTGCTCAACAAACAACATGAGAATCATGCATATATGACAATAGTATCAATATACAACATATAGTAACATAATAACTATATATGTCAACATAACAATTGAAACAAAAGCAATATATATTCAACCATCACCCAACTATCATCCATAACCAAATCAATATTCATTCATATTCTTATTAATATTCAATGAATTGGGTTTTCAATTTAATCACATTTGATTCATATACAGTGCATGTTCTTTACTAACATTCATTTTCAACTAATTCATATTCAAGTTGGTTCACTTCCAATTCAAATTCAATTCTATTCAAATTTATTTACTTCTAATTTGAATTCAATTACATAGCTTTAAATTTCACTAATTCACTTTCATTAATACTTAATGAATTATATACAATCATCTAACAATCATATAACAACCAATGTATATATAATTACAACCAAATTCCTTTGCTTATCAATTGGTTTAATTAATTAATTTTCATTCAATTATTCAACTTTCTAATAACATTAGATTTTAATGAATTACACTTATATTCATTATTTCATATCAACTTAATTCACATTTAATTGATTAATATTCAATCCATTCATTCAATTCTGTTACAAAAGTTGAATTTCATTTATATAACTCAAGTTCATATCTATCACTTAATTTTATTAATTTACTTTGATACTAATATCAACTTCATTCCATATCACTTAAGTTATATTTTATTTTATAAACATCACTTGGTTTTACTTAACTTAAATTCCATTTACTTATGCAATTATTCTTTTATTTAGATTATTCAAATAACTAAACAATCAACTTATATACACTTTAATAATTCTGAAAAAATTATTTCTTTATATATAAAATATACTCAAGTAAAATTATTTCATTTACCCAATTTAAACATCAATACTGTGTCGAATTGTTTTATTCAAGTGTTTAGAAACCCCTTCGATTCAGTTTCGAAGCTGCGCCGACGAAGGTTCATATACCACTCAACAAACCAATCATCACAATATAAAACAATTTCATATATTCACTAACAAATACGCTCTCATGGCTATTATTACACTCAAACTCAATCTAGAGTACTACTGACTCTATCTCTAATGAGTAATACCTAACAGAACCATGGTTGTCGCTTAACCATTAGCTCTGATACCAAATGTAACGTTTCGATTTTTCGTTGCCGAAAAACCGAATAGTTATGGGTTTAAGAAAGAAGAAATTAAGAAAAGAAAAAGAGAGAAAAGGATAAAAAAAAAAATTAAAATAGAAGGAAAAGAGAATAGGGAGGAAACGGAACGGAAAGAAAACAACAGAACAACATCAGAATCTCACAATTCGCAGCGGAACAACATATAATAATAAATGAATAATCTTTAAACAAAGAACTATATCAGTTATTACATTACATCACATTACATTACATCATATCATCAGAGTGTACAACATCAACATCAAACAGTGCATCGGAAAAAGAAATACTATATAAACTAGTAATACGCCATGCCATCCAGCTTGCCTCCACCAATTCCAGAATATCCAGAATATCCTGATAAACCTTAACTCTTGACTGCCCGTGTGGAAATTGGTGGGCACCCAGAGTTTAGGAAGGAAAACAATAAACTCCAAGTCAGTCATGTGACTGGTGTGAGAACTCAAAACAGTTTATTTATCTTTAAAATCAAAATAGAGGAATATTTTTAAATTCAATTCGCAATGCTTTTAAAAATGAGACTACCATAAGGCCTCCCGCACACACACACAATGCAAACGCAGAATCGGAGGAGATTTCTCCTTATGATAGTCAAAGATGCTTGATACGCATTTAAAATAACATTTGATATTATTATTAGTGCATAGTGTAGGAAAAATTCATTTCGAAAGTAGAATATAAATCTTAGCCAACATACGACCATTATCGTATGCCTACTATAGCTAACTATGTTCAATAGCAGGTTACCACCACATTCCATAGCAGGTTATACAACTAAAACCGTACAAGTCACGTATTGTTTCTTTGGATTTCCAACAAATGGTCAGGCCAAGGAACTTCCCATTGCCACATGAGAATGCCTCTGGAAAGACATCCCTGAGAACCAAACCGGAACTCTGCCAACACAAGGCCGGGTTAACCCTAACTGGGTAACTACTGACACGAGCACGCCATTCCCCGATCGTAAACGACCTTTCTCACGGGATCCCGATAGCCAACAACCACAAAGTAATAAATTCGTAGTAACCACATAGGTTAAATATCTGGGCTCCATACCATGATACCACCTCTATCCAGAAGGAAATGTACATACCCTAAAGGGTGCTACCCCTCATAACCTTGCTGCATCTTTCCCGTTTTGACCATTTCCAGGGTGTGAGGCTCGACGAATTCACGTCCACAAAAACAGACTTTATTCAAAAGCCATGCTTTGGGTCAACAAATGATCAACACAATGATCACCAAGATAGACGATCAAATAAATGATCCTATCACAATAATCAACACAATGATTATTTCAGCAACACTCAGCATGTCACATTACCAAATTGGGAATATATCGCTGATAACTTCAACTATATAACCTTTGAGCTCGTACGTCTCAGAGAAGGGTGTTAAGCTAAAAGAATAAATTCTTCGCCACCAACAGAAATATATTTGAAAGAAATCGGCTTTATATCTCAACTTGTAATGTCAGACACACAATCCATACAAGTCTGTTCCGGGATCGAACAAAACCGAAGGCACTTACAAAGAAGTCCTTGAAATCCGGATATTCACAATACTGATCGGATTCACCATCACATATGGAGAACTCTATACCGGAGCAACTCGGTGCAGAGTAAATCGACAGGTCATCCTATCGCTCTCGCAAATACCGGGTCTTCAACACCGATCTTCAATGCAATTATAACGACGTATCACATATTCGGAATGGGTTATACGACCCCATGGTCCTTTCCCGGTTAACCCGAATAGTGAGCGCTTATTCAAAAATAAGTGTAGCATTCACATTCAAACAAATCACCTCAATTACCCATTCAAAGGGAAATATTGACAGTCGGTTATTGAACTATCACTGGATATGCACACATCACCAGATTCCAAATAATTTTCCAAATTATTTATTTTCCAAAATATCTTCACTAGATATAAACTTTCAATACTTCAAAAATAAATCAATATTTATTTTTAAACAAATTCCACTTCCTTTATAAATTCCTTAGTGAATTTATAATTCCAAGATATCAATGAATATTCGATTTCAATTATTCATTTCAAATATTTCTTTTCAATTTATCTTTAAAAAGATAAATTCTCAAAATATTCACTTTATATTGGAAAACATTTCCATACTTATTTATTCATAAGTAATTCACAAATTTTATTTATTTTCAACACTTAGAAAATATTCAATATACTTCAATCGAAATTAAGTATATATTTCTTTCTTTAAGGAAATCATTCTCTTAAACATATTTATTTGGGACAAAACGAATGTTGCGTAAAACATCGTTACGACAACCCAAAATCACTAGTATAGGGATTCGAAATTAAATAGATATATAAATCCTAATACTATACAAAACATTTCCTTTCGGAAATCATTTACTATAACAACAGTGTTATAGTCCGTTATTTCCTTCTATTTCTCAAAAACGTCTATTTCAGCAATAAATGTTGAAATCTATGGTTTCGAATCTCAACACATTTTAAAACATCGTTAGATCGTTTTAATTCTATTTAAAACATCCAAATCCAAAACAATTTCTTTAACGTGTTATTCACTATTCAAAAACGTGAATATTCTTTGTTAACAATTTTCATCCTTTTATTCATTTTAATTCAAAGGATTATTCACTATTCAAAAACGTGAATATAACTCCATTAATAGGTTTCAACAATTTTCTTATCAAAATAAGTCATTTGCGAATTTATAAAACAACGTTTATAAATTCCATTTCTATTTATTTATAAAAGCTTCCTTTTTATAAATTCTTTTATTAACCTATTTCAGTTTATAACTCAATTATAAACTAAAAGTTCATATTATAAGTTAAATACTTATAAAACGATTATTTTACAAAATCGTTCCTCTAAAGACTTTCCAAACCATAAATCTTATAACTTATAAGATTCATTTATTTAACCAAATCTATTCTTTCAATAACTTCACAAATTTATAAATCTTACTATTTATAAATTTTATTTATAACTTCACAGTTTATAATTTTATAAATTTCATTCTTTAATGAAATTCATTTTCACTTCATTCAAACACTTATAAAAACTCGTTTTATAATTTCAATATCTCAATTTATAAATATCCATTTATAAATCTCTTATATAAATCAATTCATATTATTCTTTTTAAACGTCTTAAATTCCTTTAAAAACTTCATTCTTTTGATTCATAAAATAATTAAATTTTATAAATCCTATATTTAAACTGTTCACAATAATTCTAAAATCCCGTTTAAACTATTTCATAAAATCGTTAGCATCATATTCTCAAAAATCAGTTTTTAACTGTATTTCACAAAAATCATAATTTTTATAACATTAAAAATTATAACGTTTATTTATTTAAAATGGATCAATTCCAAAATTATTTTATAAAACGTATACTTTCTAAAATCACTTTAAAAATCATTTTAAAATCCCAAAATCTGGGTCCAATGATGCTACACACCAAATAGTCAATCACGACAACAACGATATCATATATCAGTATGAAAATCCATCAAATATCAAAATATCTGAAATCAAATAAAAACTGTTGAGGAATCCAGTTAGATCCCTCCAACCTGTTTCCTGCATCACAAACATTAGCACAATACCAATTTCGCTCTAGTACGAAATTATCGCGGTATATGTTCTTATTAAATATTATCCGCTTAATAACGGCGCAATAGGGTCTCATCCGCTAAACAAAAAATGCGGGAAATCAATAACTCCAATATATACATATGCCAATATATATATATATTGCTATTATATATAATACCAATTTCACTGTTTATGAAATATTCGCGGTATATGTTTTTAATAAATAACATCCGCTTACTAACGGCGCATAATGTCTATTTTAACAATCAATAGATATCAATCATCATTCAAACATGCATTCAAATATTTTAAATCTAACTATTTAAAATAAAATCGAAACTGATTCGACTGAGTGAGAAGTTCTCACCTTGGTTTTAAATTCCGTTTTAGCGATTTATTTCGAATAAAATTAAACGGACGTTTAATTTTACCCAAAATTCTCACTAACTCCAAACGACTTCAAACCAAATCCATCGCGTAGTGCTCGTCCATACGATTCCAACGCAACTGGTTTTGCGCGTTTTCGACCGCGTATGAAAAAGTTATGAATTTTTAAAGATTGTACACGATTTTAAACTAATATTTACAACAATTATTAACAAATCTTAACCTAGATTCAATCAACACCGTCCATTTCCTTCTAGAGAAAATCTGGGCCGACCCTATCATCTTCCTCTCCTCTTCGTTCTACAGGCCATTGCCGTTCATAAGAACCCATAGGAGCCCAAACTAGGGTTGGATCTTCCTCCCTCCTCGTTAAACTATATGACGATCAAAGACCTCCAAATCGAAGCCACTTGAAGGCTCCACCCTCGGCCAGAAGCACTCGCAACTCGGCCACCCCCTCTCCTTGAAATACGTGCCCAAGTAAGCACGGTCGGCCCCCTTTTTCTCCCCCTACGATGCTCCATTTACGATCATATCCGTATGGATCTGTAGAACACACTCCCCTCTACAACTTCTTAGTTGGTGATTTCGCGTGAATGTTTGTAGATTGAGAGATTATAGAGGAAGAAGACTGTAAGATTTTGGCCTTTGATTCTGCTGGAGGCGGCTAGGGTTTCATTTTTTATTTTATTTTTATTTTTGTGAATTAAAGGGGTATTTATAGGAAAAAATCGAACACTATTCATCCCGGAAATTCCGAACTCCGATTTACGCGTCGTGACCAGCGTTGCTAGGGTTTACCCCGCGTTCCGGACACAACGGAACAGGTTTCGAAAGCTAATTCGGAAGTATGTGCGAGTTATGGCTGTAAACGCTCAATTTGAATTAAACCGATTTAAGCGATTTTCTAGGCGTTTTAATTTGTACCGGACAAACGGTAAATCCAATCGACTTGAAATTTGAAACCTTACAATAATATCACATTACGGATCCGATGAAACTAGTTTCGTCGAAATCCGAGACTTTTTGAAAAATGACTATTTTCACTCGTCAAATTTAAATTAAAAACGATTCGATGCGTTTCGAGCTGCCACGATCAAACGATAACTCCGATTGACACAAAAATTGAAATCCGGTAATAACTAACTATTACAGATCTGATGGAACTAGTTTCGTTCAATTCTGAGACTGTTCAAAAATTGACTATTTTTACTAGTCGATTTAAATATTAAAATATTCAATTTTCACAAATTAACTTTTAATTCGATTTTAAAAGTTCTAAAATATCATTCTAACTCCCATATGATAAAATAAAATTTTACAAATCATTTTCAATCATATTTAACTATATTTTCAATTATTTCCATAATTTAGCATATTAAATTATCGATTTAAAAATCCAATTAAATCCAATAATTCAAATAAAAATTTATTTGACTTATAAATTTCTCTTATTAATATTTAAAATTAATTAAATATTCAAATTTTAATTAACAAAAATTCTGGGTCGTTACAATTCTTATGTACGGGACCCACCCTAGTTGCATCTTTTGATGGAGCCAGTTATTTCGTCTTATTTGTAGATGATTTCTCACATATGGTCTAGGTCTATTTCTTAAAGGCCAAATACGAAATATTTGCCTAGTTTTGTAAGTGGAAGACCTTGGTAGAGAAGCAGTCATGGAAGCATTTAAAGGTTCTCAAAGTTAGAAATAATAGTGAATTTATATCACAAGAATCCACTAACTATTATGCGTCTAAGTATGTAGTTAGAGATTTTTCTATTTCTATTGAGTCACATTGTTATGGAGTGGCGGATATTATGGGAGAGAGCCATGGGGCTGAGAATGACTGCTGGTATAGAAGAGGGATTACAGACAAAAGTGATATCTATGGCAGTATTTCTCATCAACCATACACCTTCTATTACCATAGATATGAAGATCCTAGAGGAGATATGGAAAAGAGAGGCTGTTGATTATTCATTCTTTAAAGTATTTGGTTGTTCAGCTTATTTAGAAGATGAGAGACAAGATAGTTGAAGCCTAGGGCAAGCACATTTTATTAGGCTATAGGGAAAGAGTGAAGATGTATAGGTTGTGGTGTAAAACAACTAGAAGAATTGTGACTAGCAAACATGCAATCTTTGATGAGAGGTCTTTGTTGAAGGTGGAGCCTGTATTAAGTGATGACATTGGAAGGACAGAAAATTTCCAGACACATTTAGAGTCATCAGATTATTTCCATATTCGAAGAGATATTGGTATTTCTAATGATACCAATGTTGATAAAATATTACAGAGGTTCAACCTCTAGGTGAAGCTCAGTTGCAAGTGGTTTAGTTGGCCCTATTTGTAAGCATATTTGTAGCGATGATTCTTCATTTATGCTTTGAATATTGAGGAGCTTGTTGGTGAGTCTGCTGGTGTTGACTTAGGAACGTCTTGAAAAATTATTATGGAGGAGATTACAGTAGATAATATTGAGTATATCCTCACTCAATTTGGAATGGAGAAGGTGAAGCGCACTGATAAATCTCCATTGGTCTCTTGAAGCTTAGTATCTACATGTTCATCTCCAACATCGAATTTGTTGAAGAATTTTTGTATTTCCTCATATGCATTTTGTTTGATGGTATACATACTATCTTTCAAATTCTTGTGAAAGATTTTGAAGTTCTATTTGGGCAACAATGCCCAAACTTATGCATCTTAAGTTTGATGCCATGTGGCGTAGACCCAACAATTTATTGAAATATGATGATGAAGATAGATTGTTATATTCGAATCAAGGTGGAGTATTAAATTTTGGCGATCCAAATAATAACCAAAGAAGAAAAGAATTTGGCTAATTGATCTTATCAATTAATTAGGTTATATGTGGAAAAGAAAAGAGGAAAATTATGTGTGATAGCTTTTGGAGAAAGGAAACTAATTAATTAACAAATCAATTAATTAGTCAAAGAATTTATTATATGGAGGCAGAAAAGTTTATATGTGGAGATTAATGAATAAAGGAAATTTATGGAAATATAAGATTTCAGTCATCTATGTGCATTGGAATCAAATCAAGGAATTTTGAAAATGTTGTCACATAATCTGAAAATTAATTTTCTTAATCTCTAAGCAACTCCTTCATTAATTCTTTTTGAATAAAGAAAGTTCATCTTCATATTTGTGTATGTGTGACAGAGCATCCACCATTATCCTCTTCTTCAATAAATCCTAATTTTTGTAGTCAAATCAAGTTAAGGGTCTTGGGCGCAAATAAGTCTTTGAAAAAATTGATTATTCAATTTTTAATTATAGTTTAGTCTCCCCACTTTACTACCTATAATTTTGTAAGCTCTCCCTCATTTGTACTCTCTTTTTCAGTAAAATAAAGAAAAGTTGTTGGGTCCGTTGATGTAGGCAATCTAGCTGAATCACGTTAAATCTTTGTGTTGTCTACCCTCTGTTTTTCTTGTTTGGTGATTATTTTTCACTGAATTAATGGTTGATAATTAATCGACAAGCTAGATCTTTCTTTTGGTTTCTTCTGCACCATAGTATTCCGCTGCTTTTTGAAGTTAGTACAAATTAATTAAAATTTTGAATAACAAATTTTTTCTTTCCAAAGCTTTTTAATTTAATTCTATTAAATTTGTTTGTGCAATGCCTAACTTTTTTGCACTTTAGAGCCAGACCAGCCCTGGGCTCAGGCCGTCTGGGCCACTGTCCAAGGGCGAACTTAGATGAAGGACCTAATTTTTTATTTTAATTATAAAGTTTATATCAGCGAGTTTATTTTCAAGTGATTTAATTGGATTGTGCTATAGAATATTCACCTTGTAATTGTGTACTGTTCAAATCTCACCATCAACTTTTTTCTTACTAATTCATTACTATATTGATATCTTTTTTAACTATTGGCGCTACAAAACAAGACGGCTTTAATGACGGCAAAAAGGAGTCGCAGGCCGTCGCCAGTCGTTGTTAGCCATCGCTAAAAGCCGTCGCTATTTAGCCCACCGCCACATAGTAAAGCGACAGTTCTTATTGATGGAATGCGTGGTCGTGAACACCTCAGCCATAGTAATCTCGCGATTGTACCTCGCCGCCTGAAAATATGTACATATGAATAAACAATGTTACAAATATTTTCTAAACAACATTTAGGCTTTCATAAATGCAATTTATATTCTTGAAAGGATTTGGAGCTGTCATAGTGCAAAGCAGAATTTTTGTTCCTATTTGCACGGTTCTGGACAGATAATTCCTACAAATTTAGATACATGATTAACTAAATTAATGCAACTAACATACTAAATTTTTAAAAAAAATTAACAACAATGCAAAAGTATATAACTTACTTTCACTTCTGGAGTGTCCCAGAGCCGAGGATACTAAGCCCACATATCATTGCCCATCCAATTGTGTTTTTTACCTGCATTTTTAGCCTTAGACAGGGTATCCCTATAATTTTTTCTCATTATTTTATTCCAATGATCGGTAAAAACATCCATATCCTCTAGATCTACATGCACGGCTGCCTGCATATTGAAATTAGTTTGAATTATGTACGTTATATTAATTTTCAACTGAAATTCAAACTTATACTTACGAGTACATCAACCAATATAACATTCTTGATATACGGTGGGATGTTGTCACAATGAGGCCAACAACAGGACATCCTACTCATAAATGTCTTCCTAGAAACTTATAAGATGAAATCTGAAGGCTCCACCTCAAAGCCCTTATATAAATTTTGATGTAGATATTTAATAAATATTAAAAAATATACTTCAAATAAATTTGATGCTTACCCGATGCTTTTTGGAACTACCTCCATTAGTGGGTGTAAATCCGGTGCCGTGCAACTAGCACCTGCACCGGGAGATGGAGAAGACTCGGATCTCTGACTACATCTTCTATCAGACATATCTACCACGGAAAAATAATATCACATAATGAAAAGAAATAAATTTATTAGTACAAAGCATGTTTCAGTAATCATTACATAAAACTTCCACTAAATCATAATAAATATGACAAAATCTCATGAATACATATATAGAAATTTCAAAATAGAATAGTACAAAACTCATAACATAGTCATCATTATTAATACATAGCTCAGAATAATATGCGGCTCAGAATAATACATTAGACAACAAGCGATGCAAATATTCAAAGTTTTCAATCTTCATCGTTTTCTGATTCAGACTTAGTCCCGTACTCTATCTCGTTTTCTTCGGTACTTTCAAATGCATCTAAAAAAACATTCGATTTATAATTCAATGGCCCTAAATCAATGTCATCGGTTATTAATATTTCTGTATTTGGTTCAAGATCCGCTTGATACACTGCTTCGTTTGGAATATTATTTCCATCAAACGTAAACCTTAGCTTTGTTTTAAAAAAAAGCAGACCAATCCGCTTTATCTCTTTTTAAGGATGGATACGGAGCAAAATAAACTTGTAATGCTTGCTTGGCTAATACGAAAGGATCATACTTATAGTAATATGAGGTATGCTTTATTTCAATAAGCTTACAATCTTTGTGCACGTTGATTCTAGAACTAAGAACATTACTGAACCAATTGCATTTAAATAAAAGAACTTTTTCTGTAGGTTCTACATAATATGTCAGCTCTAGGTACTATGTTAAGACGCCGTAAAAATCTTTTATATGCTCATTTGCATCATCACTACCTTTGACAAAGTCACCGCTGTTATATGTTAATTTTTCAGCCCCGTAATCTTTCGTGTTGAACTTAAATCCATTTACGAAGATTATTGGATAAGTCTTCACAAAATCTTTCTTGTTATATTCATTTCCTTTTTTAAAAAAAAAATCGATTTAGCAGAATATTAATGTTCTTAAATTCATTTCTTCATTTTTTTTCTAAAAGTCGATTTTAGCAGAATATTTGTTGTTGTTATATTCGTTGCTTAATTTTTTTTACAAAATCCATTTCATTAGAATATTTTTTGTTGTTATGCTCTTTTCAAAATTTAATAATTCATTCAACTATTCAAATATTTTATTTAATAAATTTGAAAATTTAGAACTTATTTCAACATTCAGTTAACTATTTTAAACGTTAACTTAACTGTTTTGTAAACTAAAATTTTAACTTACTATTTTATACTAACCACTAAAACTTATAATTAACACACTTATTAAACATTGTACACTTATCAATAAGCATATGTTAATCAACGATTACAAACTAATTTTTAAGTTTTAAATCAACCCTAATTTTTATTTGCAAATTAAATAATCAAACCACTTATTAACTTCCCTAAATCAACTAACATATCATTATCATCAACTAATTCATAATAATCATCAATTTCAAATCCATAATTAACCAATTTTCTAAATAATATTTTATCCTTAAATGTACTAATAAACTATTACCATCATCTAATATCAATTATTCTAACAAATTTAAACACATAATCAAATCATTTTCAAAAATTTAGGTTTACGGATTATACCTACAAATTGAAAAATCGAAGAAGATGGAGAAAATACAGCAGCACCGGAGGACGGCGACGGCTTCTAGAAGCAGTTGGTGTCGACGGAAGGTGGTTGGAGGCGAGGGATGAAGCCGATGGCTGAAAATTTAAGGGGAAGCTGCATGAAAAAAATGAAGTAAATCGGTCTCGGCTTCGCGGTATAACTCGCGTTTGTTGACGGCCGACGACGACAACCTTTTTTAGCGGTCGCTAGACAACGTCACCAAACCAAGCCTGTTGTATAAAGTGGGGTTCAAATTTAAATCTGACCTAGGGTCCAATTTTAAGTTGGGCCAACGCTATTTAAAGCAAGTTCACTTTAGATGATGAGATGAGAGGTGGAAACTATGGAGTGAGAAATGCAACATTGAAATCAACAAAGTTGAGTAAATGCTTTTTGTATATTGCTTATATGACTTTATTTTATTATAATTATAGGTTTATGAACTTAAATTTGTTCATCTAACCTTATTTGCTAACCTTGGAGGAACACTGATCCCGAAATTGAGGAAGTATGAGCGGTTTCAAACGGAAACGAGGGATGCATTGATTTTAAAACCAATTTTTACATAAACCATTAATTTACTTTCTGGCTTGCTCTCTGACCTAACTTTCGAGCCTTTTAAAATTGTTTTTTGAAGTATAAACGGGTATTCGAAACCACTTTCAATTAAATGGTTTTCTGAACCCATTAGTAAATTAGACATTTTAAATACCGTAAAATATTAATAAAAGTTGAACATTTACTAAAGAAGTTCCAAAAATCCGTTTTAAATTTCTTTTTATCATATGTGTGTGTGTGTATATATATGATTAAAGCAAGAAACTAAAAGCGGAAATCCTAACCGGAGTTTTGCATGGTTTTATTTCCTTCTCCATTACAAATTTCCTAATGTTAGGAAAATGGTGGTTCCCATTCTGAAGATATATGACGATGATCATATATAGTTGTATGGGAAGGAAGGAACCCCGAACCAAACCTGTTAGCCATACAACTTTAAAAAAAAAATTAAAAAAAAAAATTCCCTGTTCGATTATGTTTGTTTTCAAATGATTCAACTAATCGTTGTTTAATCACTTTTGGCAAGCGTAAAAGGTGATGTTTGGGCCGAAACTCGAAACTTAAGCAGATAAGTAGGCAATATATTTTTCACTTCTAGTTCACGAAGGAAGCTAGCTTACTATCCATTTAACGAGAACTCAAATATAATTTTTATTCATATAGAAAGACTCAAAATATAAGTAGTAGCAACAACAGCAACAACAACAAACACATACAAACTCCCTCATTACACGAAAGCAAAAACAAACACAAATTAATTACCGCTACTGATAAACACCGACGAACACAAACACATTACTTCACAAAGCAACACAATCGCCCCTGTGCATCCTTAAGAAGTAGCCTGATCGATCCTGTGCTGGGCGCTGTCCTTGATATCCCGAGCCTTAGCAGCCAACCTAGCCCGTGCATGATCAATCTGATCGGCCCCAACAGGATGCCTCCCCGTCATGTACTTATACATCCAAGCCAGCACCGACATGGCTGCCACCCCAAACCCACCCGAAGTTACAAACCCAGAAACTATCAAAAACACAGCGATAGCAGCCGGGACAAGAACGGGGCTAAAGATGACAAGGAGAGGAGTGGCTACAGTGAGCGCGATAACTGTTCCGGCCAGGATGAGGCCGGAGAGGAGAAGCATGGAGCCGCCGGCTGTGGCCACGGACACGGTTTTCGCGATCTGGGTGGAGACGGGCTGGTTCTGGACCTGCTGCGGGTGGAAGGTGCGGTACTGCTCCGTGTGGGTTGCCATTGATATCGATTGTTGTTATTATGGGTTTTGATATTAGGACCGATTTTACTACTGATTCTTTTTCTTTTTGTTCGAGTTTAATAGGAGGAATGGGAGCGACGCGTGGAAGGGTGGGTTTTGTTTTTTGACAACTAAGGGCGCTGCATGTTGAGCTTTTGTTTACTGAGGTCACACGTGGAGTTTTGTTACGAACGATGATGTAGCTGGAATTTTTAGATGGATGTGTAGGTTTTGGCCCATAATTATATTTTGGACTGTGGCCCGTTGGAACTGGAATGTGGAGAAGAAAACTATGTTGGATCTCCCAAGCAGTAGAGCAAGCCCAATCATTATTACCATCATCTTTTTTACCATCTTTTAAAACAGCTTAAGTTGTTGCTAGCATATAAAATATTAAAGATTAAGCCAAGTAAATATAACCGGTTACCAAGTTTACCTTTCCTTTACTTTCTGTTTCACCTTGTATGATTATATAATTAGGAAATAACACATATTGGATACGGCCACTTATGACATCCTCAAGCTCTTCGACGGTCATGGTTTCTTAAAGCATTTTTTCTTCGGAAGATGCATACGAATATGAAGAAGGTTGGCAAGAGGTAAGGAGGAAAGACACAAAGAGCGGAGATGGGAGGCACTACTATCTACGTAAGGCATGGCCTAAACCTAGATTGGGGTTAATGTTATCGAACCAAACATCGATGAGGGCACACGATCATGGGTTGATACATTAGGGATAGACATAGGAATTAAAGAGGCCATTGAATATCACAATATAATTTCAAATCCGAAAGGAGGGCATGCGAAAATTGATGAACTCGACTACGAGCACTCATGTAAGATGTGGAGTAACTCAGTTTTCATCTATATAGCAAATAAAAAAACCCTATTACGTCTACTTTAACACTTATATCAAACGGGAGTGGGAACCTAAAGGAAAATGAGAAGTTTTTTCAAGAGACAATGGGTTTGATCTAGCAAAGTTCAATCTTTTCGAAGATTTGGATAAGATTTTGATTGGAGGACCATGTTTTATCGACAACAAGCTCGTGTTTTTGAAAAAATAGGACATCAATTCTCAATTTGAGAGAGATATGATGAAAACTTACCCCATCTAGATAAGGGTAGACAATCTGAATCTTGCTTTTTGGAACGTCGAAAAGATTAGCAGGTTTGCTAGCTTAATATATACAAAAGCCTATGGACATTGATGAAAACACAAGACATGTTAAAATACTAGAATATCCAGAGTCCTAGTAGAAGTGAAAGAGGATGCAAAATTCAGCAAAACTATCAGAGCTAAAGACAAATAAGGATGTACATACGTTCAGAACGTCGAATATGAACACAATCCATCTCTCTATAAAGACTGCAAGATAGAGCCCAATTCCAGAACCAAAAATCCCAAAATAATGGAAACAGAAAACAAGCATAGAGACAAACACAACATAGCCTAACCTTAAGTGTGATGACCATCTGTGACGACCGCCCATGACTCCCGCACCAAACAAGGAAATAATGCGCTGAAAGGCATGCCAGGCAGCCATGGACGATAGTCAGGGTAAAACAAAACAAAAGAATCTCTATCGTACAACTCACAGCGCATGGATAAAATACAATAGAGAAATATAATATAGTGAAGCTCCATAGAACAGAACATCATCATATAAGCATCACAGTAGTTTTATACAATCATCTACTCAAATCCATACATGAAAGCCTCACTACAAGCACTCATCAAATACAGCAGCGGATACCCAGTACATATAAGAAAATAATATGCATAGCCTCCTGCTCGTCTTCGTCATCTTCAACGTAGAAACTCCAAGCACAGCACCTGTCACCTGCTTACCTAGTCTGCCCATCCCAACATGGATGAACAGCCCAAGGTAATAAGAGGAGACATAAAACCTTGAGTCAGACAAAGTCTTAGTGAGCAGTAAATTAACAATCAAGCATACCAAAAGAGCATAAAGGATAAAAGGAATAGGAACCAAACCATCCCACTCCACCTCTTTCTACAGTGATAGCCCCAGACATACACTAAGGAGAAGCAAGCATAACAACATAGACAATTAAGGTAAAGCGAATACCACTCGAGTCAAGGACGATGTTTTCCAAATACAAACCCCCAAGGCCTAAACCAAGATCAGATAAGCACCCAGAAAACACCGCTCTTGAAGCCGAATGATGATACAACCAAACATCCAAACATCCATGACTCTGGCTATCACTGTTATCATTGCCTTGATTTCACCGTTAGTTGAATGACCGCCTGTCAAGAGCTAATGGTAACCCCGGTCTAGTCATAACTCCGCACGTCATCGTGACCCGTGCCTAAGCCGAACGCATCAGCCCAGAGTACTAGCACGTCATCATGACCCGTGCCTGGAACGTCATCGTGACCCGTTCCAACGTACCCTTGCTTTGAGTATGCTAGAACCTTCAACAACGATGAGATCTTAGCCTCCTAGTCATCCTCCTCGACGACTACTTCCATACTAGCTCAAGTGCCTCTCAAGCTAACCATTATCCACCCCAACCCGGACCGCATCACCGAGTTATAACTTTGCACGTCATCATGACCCGTGCTTGGAACGTCTTCGTGACCCGTCCCATCACATCATATGCCTTGCCTCATCATATCATAGCAAAGTCTCTCAACTTGGAACGTCATCATGACCCGTCCCATCTCAACATCACACTTTGCTTCATCGCAACATAGCAAAGTCTCATCTCAACATTATGGCTTGCCTTCTCGCATCATGGCAAAGTCCCATCTCGATCTCATGCTTCGCCTCTTCGCATCACGGCAAAGTCCCATCATCGAATCCATCCATATGAGCTTCCACATCCGCTTCATATGCCATCGGCAGCTTTCAACATTCAAGAGCCTTTCCACTTAGCTTTTGAATCATTTTCACCATCTTGTTCCAAATCAACTACAAGCTAACTTGGAGCAATCCAATCTAACATACATTCAAACATTCAAGCATTCAAACAAGATATATTAAGCAATATCAACTATAATGGCAATTTCGTAAATAAGTGAGCAAAAGTCCAACATATGTGAAATCATAGTTTTTAGCATAGGTCTATCAAATCTAAAACATGGGTTTTATCTCTAATACTTGTTAAATCAACTTTCATAGATAAACATCTTCAAATATGATGGATCTACATGCAGACTTATGGAAAATGCGAGAAAACGCTAACTTTAACACACAAACATATCACCAACTCCATATACTCCTTTGGATCCGCGTGAGAGATAACTACCACTCACCAAATCACCAAAACAACCTAAAATCAATCAACTTCAGATCTGGACAGCAAGGTCTTGGACTTGATCCGGAGAAATCTCACTTGAAACGGTGAATTCCAGCTCAAACGGATGAAAATCTTCAACTTGGACACTTGGATCTTCGATCTTGATCTTCGATCTTCAACGGATGTTAGCACTTGATGGAAGTAGAGAAAGAAGATGAAGAAATGCTGTAGTCGAGTCTTCAAAATGGCAGCACTTCGTCGCTTCGAAATCCGGTGCCAAAAAGTGAGCCAAAGCCCTCTATTTATAGACTGGAATGCCCATGAGTCGTCGCCTATAAGTCGTCTCCGACTTATCTTATGAGTCGTTGCCGACCCAACCCCTGAGTCGCCCCCGACTCATCCCCTTTGCCGACTTAACTGCTGCCGACTCACTACACACGCGACTCATACACAGGCCGACCTATCCTTCAAACAACCCAACTACACGACTCAACACCCTACCGACTCATCAGTGCCGACCTAACCCCTATCCAAACTAACCCTTAAGTCGCTAACGACTCAACTGTCTCACCGACTCAACCAAGTGCCGACCTACTTCCTACCGACTCAACCAATGCCGACTTAAATTCTACCGACTCATCACAGCAAGAAGGTCACACGACTTATCCCTGCCGACCTAAGCCTAATCCTTATCCCTCGAGACACGACTCAAAAGCCTAAGTCCCCAACGACTTATCCACTAAGTCGGCCCACCGACCTAACGACACATGGAATAACGCCATGCCGACCCAAACCCCTACCGACTCAGGACCCCACGACCTAAGCCCTAATACTATGAGTCGGCAATTCTATGACTCGGTCACGAGTTAACTCCTATGAGTCGGCCAACCCTTAAACCACCAACCTCCTTAAGTCGGCAACGTGTTGACTCTTAAGTCGGTCGCTCCCTTATCTCGGCCAACACTCTAAACCGCAACCCCTCCTTGAGCCGGTCCCCTATGAGTCGGTCACGACTCAAGCCTTAACTCGGCCACCTTCCTTAAGTCGTAGCTCATGCACGCCCTATCCTATGAGTCGGTCACGACTCAACCCCATGAGTCGGTTACGACTCATCACTTCAACACACAAGTTACTCTCCATACGACTCAGGCTAGAGGCAATCCAAACAACACTATCGACCTACAAATTCTACGATCCATCGACACGTAAAATACGGGTCGTTACATTCTCTCCCCCTTAGGAATTTCGCCCCCGAAATTCCAAACAAACAACAGCAATCAAAGATATTCCGCATGCCTACCATCCAAAGCAATCAACAAACCATGCAACCAATTCTAGCCTAGCATGCAGAATTCTATGGCTTAGAACAAGCTACAAATTCATGAGATGTCACGACACTTTAGGGCCATACCTCGAAGAGTCCGGGATGAGCTGCCTTCATCCTCTCTTCCTCCTCCCATGTACAGTCGTTAACATCATCACTCCATTGTACCTTGAGCAACGTAATCGTCTTCCTCCTAAGCTGTTTCGTATCGGTTTCAACAATACGAAGCGGCTTACGAGGTCTCGTAACCATGGGATCAACCTCTAAGTCTTCACAGCTATCAGCAGAAACCACCTTAGTTGGGTCGTGCACATACTTCCGTAGATACGATACATGAAAAACATTGTGCACACCCGCCATCTTTTCCGGTAACTCTAATCTATAAGCGAGCTTTCCAATTCGCTCGATAATCGGGAATGGTCCAACGAATCTTGGAGTTAACTTTCCTTTCTTCCCGAATCTAATAACATTCTTCAAAGGAGAAATCTTCACAAATACCATATCACCCACGTCGAATTCCAAATCCTTACGACGATTATCTGCATAACTTTTCTGTCGATCTTGGGCTGCCTTCATTCTTTGCCGAATGATCTCTATACAATCCGAAGTCTGTCGAATCATCTCTGGCCCAAGTATCAACCTTTCTCCAGTTTCCAACCAACATGTCGGAGAGTTACACGGTCTTCCATATAATGCTTCATATGGTGCCATACCAATACTCGACTGATAACTGTTATTATAAGCAAACTCCACCAAATGAACGTGATCTTCCCATGATCCTCCGAAGTCCAAAACACATGCTCTAAGAAGATCTTCCAAAACACGGTTGACTCTCTCAGTCTGACCATCTGTTTGAGGGTGATAAGCTGTACTCAAACACAACTCGGTTCCCAAAACTTCCTGGAAGCTCTTCCAAAATCCACTAGTGAACAATGGGTCTCGATCGCTCACTATACTCTTCGGAACACCATGGAATCGAACAATCCACTTCACGTAAAGCTCAGCCAACTTTGATGCAGTCCTAGTCGATCGAACAGGAATGAACCTTGCACTCTTGGTCAAACGATCTACTATGACCCAAATCCCTTCATTCCCTGCTCTTGTCCTAGGTAGACCATCGATAAAGTCCATCGACACTTGCTCCCACTTCCATGTAGGAACCTCTAACGGCTGAAGCAATCCACTGGGCTTCTTCTGCTCAGCTTTCACCAACTGGCAATTCATACACTTGGAAATAAAATTTCCAACATCCTTCTTCATACCTTCCCAGTAGTAGGTTCTCTTCATATCCCGATACATCTTATTTCCACCTGGATGAATTGTCAACTTCGAGTGATGACTCTCCCTCAGAACTTCATCTCTCAATCCATCTACATCGGGAACAACTAGTCGCCCTTGCTTTCGAAGCCAACCCTCTCGATCGACCTCGAATCCCTTATCCTTCTCCGGGTCCAATCCAGATTCCAAATCACAGATAATCTTGACAAGCTTATCATCTCCCCTTTGCCTCTCACCAATTCTTTCCACAAGAGTAGGCCTTATCGATAAGTTTGCCAACATCTCAGGTTCCAATTCACATCTAGGCCTGAAATCAAATCCAGCCAAATACTCAAGACTCTTCCATTCCGAAAACATGGCTCCCAATCCTGCATGTCTTCGACTTAACGCATCAGCCACTGCGTTACCTTTCCCTGGAGTATAGGCTATACCAAAATCATACGATGCTAAGAACTCTAGCCACCGTTGCTGTCGAAGATTCAAATCCTTTTGGGAGAACAGATACTTCAACGACTTATGATCTGTAAACAACTCGAATCTAACTCCCAATAGATAATGTCTCCACATCTTCAAAGCAAACACAATTGCCGCTAACTCCAAATCATGAGTCGGATAGTTCCTCTCATGCGGCTTCAGTTGTCGACTTGCATATGCAACAACTTTATCCTTCTGCATTAGCACTGCTCCAAGTCCAGTACCACATGCATCGGTGTAAACCACCATCTCATCATTCCCACTTGGAATAGTCAAAACAGGAGCACTCGTCAGTCGCTCTTTCAGGATTATGAAAGCTTGTTCACACTTATCATTCCATCTGAACACTTGATTCTTTTTCGTCAATCCTGTCAACGGTGCAGCTATCTTGGAAAAGTCTTTGATAAACCGACGATAATATCCTGCTAATCCAAGAAAACTTCTCACATCAGATGCATTCTTAGGCCTAACCCAATCCTGGATCGCTGCCACCTTAGCGGGATCAACCGCTATTCCATTTCCAGAAATAACATGACCTAAGAACCTCACTTCATTCTTCCAGAAGTGACACTTCGAAAACTTAGCCTTCAGCTGATGTTTCCGTAAGATTCCTAAAACAATCCTCAAGTGCGTCTTGTGCTCTTCCTCAGTTCTGGAATAAACCAAAATATCATCCACGAACACAAGCACGAACTTATTCAACTGATCTCTGAACACTCTATTCATAAGATCCACAAAATATGCTGGCGCGTTAGTCAACCCAAACGGCATTACCAGCCACTCATAAAACCCGGATGGTGTCCTGAAAGCAGTCTTCGGCACACTATCCTTCGCCACTCTCAACTGGTGAAATCCCGTTGCCAAATCCATCTGAGAAAACACCTTAGCCTCGTGAAGCTGATCAAACAAGTCATCTATTCTCGGCAATGGATACTTGTTCTTCCTAGTCAACTTATTCAGCTCACGATAATCAACACACAACCTCAACGATCCATCCGTTTTGGTTGCGAACACAACGGGCGCACCCCATTCGGACACACTTCTCCGAATGAATCCTTTCCGCAAAAGGTCATCAACTTGCACCTTCAGCTCTTGCTGCTCCCTCGGTGCCATCCGCCTAAGAGGCATCACAACAGGTCTGGCTCCCTCAACTAGATCGATACGAAACTCGATCTCCCTATGCGGCGACAACCCTTTGACTTCCTCAAAGACATCCTCAAATCCATTCACAACAGGCACCGATGACAGTCCATCCCGTGGAACCACCAGCGAATACATGAAGCTCATGAAGACGCCTTCTTCATGCTTACATCGTATCACAACCTTTCGCCCATCCACATTCCCGACTGTCACCTCCAGCCTCTCACAATCAATCCTAGCCGCATACTTCCTAAGCCAGTCCATACCCAAAATAATTCCGAACCCCGCAAAGTTCAGAACAAAGCAATCACAAACAAACGAGCAATCATGACTCGACACAACTAGACCACGGCATATCATACACAAACATGACGAACCCCCCACTGGATTAGTCACAACCAATGGCCTATCAACAATATCCGGTTTCATACCTAACCGGCTTACCAAATCATCACAAACAAAAGAATGCGACGCTCCAGTATCAAACAACACTCTAACTGGAACACCACAAATAGAAAGAGTACCTTGAACCACCACACTCTTCCCCTTCTCCTCAGCAGTCGGAGCTTTTGAAGACGACGGCACAACTCCCAAAGCATAGGCTTGCACAATCTGCCTATCTTTCCTCGGCTCTGGGCAATCCTTCTTGATATGTCCCAGCTTATCACAGTTATAACACTTTCCCGGCACCTTGGGATTCTTACAATCTTTGTAAAGATGGCCCTTCTGTTGGCAGTTATAGCAAGTCACTTCACTCTTCGGCTTCTTCTGGCCATCCCTACCCCTCTGTTGCTGTTGTTTCCTCTTCTTATTGCCACTCTGCTGTGGTTTAGATCCTTCCCTGGTTACAGCAACAACAGATACTTCCTTAGGGAACAAACTCTCGTGCCTAAGAGCTTTTTCCACAAGCTTCTCAAACGGATCGTCCAGATGATCCACCAACTGCCTCCCAAGATAAGCATCCAGACCAGTCACAAACTTTTCATTCTTCTGGTAGGGAGAATCAATATACGATCTGGCATACTTAGACAAAGCTTCGAACTCAGAAATATACTCAAGAACAGGCCTCCCACCCTGCTTGAGCTCCACAAACCTCTTAAACAAGACAGATTTCTGGGAAGTAGAGATGAACTTAGCTTCAAATCTAACTTGGAATTGCTCCCAAGTAATCTCTTCTTCTGGGGTATCAATGGTGATAGAATTCCACCAATCAGCAGCTCTTCCCTGAAGCTGTCTCGATGCAAGCTTTCTCTTAGTTGCATCCTCAATCCCTAAGTCACCAAAGATCCTTCGACATGCATCAATCCATCTCTGCACCTCAATAGTCGACTCCGTCCCCAAGAAAGCTTTTCCTCCAAGAGAAGTATAATCCTTGCAAAGCTTAGCAAAATCCACCGGTCTTGGAGCTTGAACTTGAACTCCCACATCCACTGATGATCCTGAAGCTGGTATCCTTCTCATGATCGAAGTCATCATCGCTTCGAACATAGTTCCATAATCAACAGCTCCTTCATCAGCACGGCTTTCCCTTGCAGCTGGTCTCCCTCTTCGACTCATCCTTAGTATCTGTAATAAGAATGATTAGAACACCTTAAGAAACAACTACATAAGGAGTTCAAATCCTTCTAGGCTACTATATTATATATAGTAATCATCCATCAAAATACAATTACGTCTCTCATACGTAGTTACGTCAGCGAGCGTTGGCTGAAATCGATTAACCAAAGCTCTGATACCAAATGTGACGACCGCCCATGACTCCCGCACCAAACAAGGAAATAATGCGCTGAAAGGCATGCCAGGCAGCCATGGACGATAGTCAGGGTAAAACAAAACAAAAGAATCTCTATCGTACAACTCACAGCGCATGGATAAAATACAATAGAGAAATATAATATAGTGAAGCTCCATAGAACAGAACATCATCATATAAGCATCACAGTAGTTTTATACAATCATCTACTCAAATCCATACATGAAAGCCTCACTACAAGCACTCATCAAATACAGCAGCGGATACCCAGTACATATAAGAAAATAATATGCATAGCCTCCTGCTCGTCTTCGTCATCTTCAACGTAGAAACTCCAAGCACAGCACCTGTCACCTGCTTACCTAGTCTGCCCATCCCAACATGGATGAACAGCCCAAGGTAATAAGAGGAGACATAAAACCTTGAGTCAGACAAAGTCTTAGTGAGCAGTAAATTAACAATCAAGCATACCAAAAGAGCATAAAGGATAAAAGGAATAGGAACCAAACCATCCCACTCCACCTCTTTCTACAGTGATAGCCCCAGACATACACTAAGGAGAAGCAAGCATAACAACATAGACAATTAAGGTAAAGCGAATACCACTCGAGTCAAGGACGATGTTTTCCAAATACAAACCCCCAAGGCCTAAACCAAGATCAGATAAGCACCCAGAAAACACCGCTCTTGAAGCCGAATGATGATACAACCAAACATCCAAACATCCATGACTCTGGCTATCACTGTTATCATTGCCTTGATTTCACCGTTAGTTGAATGACCGCCTGTCAAGAGCTAATGGTAACCCCGGTCTAGTCATAACTCCGCACGTCATCGTGACCCGTGCCTAAGCCGAACGCATCAGCCCAGAGTACTAGCACGTCATCATGACCCGTGCCTGGAACGTCATCGTGACCCGTTCCAACGTACCCTTGCTTTGAGTATGCTAGAACCTTCAACAACGATGAGATCTTAGCCTCCTAGTCATCCTCCTCGACGACTACTTCCATACTAGCTCAAGTGCCTCTCAAGCTAACCATTATCCACCCCAACCCGGACCGCATCACCGAGTTATAACTTTGCACGTCATCATGACCCGTGCTTGGAACGTCTTCGTGACCCGTCCCATCACATCATATGCCTTGCCTCATCATATCATAGCAAAGTCTCTCAACTTGGAACGTCATCATGACCCGTCCCATCTCAACATCACACTTTGCTTCATCGCAACATAGCAAAGTCTCATCTCAACATTATGGCTTGCCTTCTCGCATCATGGCAAAGTCCCATCTCGATCTCATGCTTCGCCTCTTCGCATCACGGCAAAGTCCCATCATCGAATCCATCCATATGAGCTTCCACATCCGCTTCATATGCCATCGGCAGCTTTCAACATTCAAGAGCCTTTCCACTTAGCTTTTGAATCATTTTCACCATCTTGTTCCAAATCAACTACAAGCTAACTTGGAGCAATCCAATCTAACATACATTCAAACATTCAAGCATTCAAACAAGATATATTAAGCAATATCAACTATAATGGCAATTTCGTAAATAAGTGAGCAAAAGTCCAACATATGTGAAATCATAGTTTTTAGCATAGGTCTATCAAATCTAAAACATGGGTTTTATCTCTAATACTTGTTAAATCAACTTTCATAGATAAACATCTTCAAATATGATGGATCTACATGCAGACTTATGGAAAATGCGAGAAAACGCTAACTTTAACACACAAACATATCACCAACTCCATATACTCCTTTGGATCCGCGTGAGAGATAACTACCACTCACCAAATCACCAAAACAACCTAAAATCAATCAACTTCAGATCTGGACAGCAAGGTCTTGGACTTGATCCGGAGAAATCTCACTTGAAACGGTGAATTCCAGCTCAAACGGATGAAAATCTTCAACTTGGACACTTGGATCTTCGATCTTGATCTTCGATCTTCAACGGATGTTAGCACTTGATGGAAGTAGAGAAAGAAGATGAAGAAATGCTGTAGTCGAGTCTTCAAAATGGCAGCACTTCGTCGCTTCGAAATCCGGTGCCAAAAAGTGAGCCAAAGCCCTCTATTTATAGACTGGAATGCCCATGAGTCGTCGCCTATAAGTCGTCTCCGACTTATCTTATGAGTCGTTGCCGACCCAACCCCTGAGTCGCCCCCGACTCATCCCCTTTGCCGACTTAACTGCTGCCGACTCACTACACACGCGACTCATACACAGGCCGACCTATCCTTCAAACAACCCAACTACACGACTCAACACCCTACCGACTCATCAGTGCCGACCTAACCCCTATCCAAACTAACCCTTAAGTCGCTAACGACTCAACTGTCTCACCGACTCAACCAAGTGCCGACCTACTTCCTACCGACTCAACCAATGCCGACTTAAATTCTACCGACTCATCACAGCAAGAAGGTCACACGACTTATCCCTGCCGACCTAAGCCTAATCCTTATCCCTCGAGACACGACTCAAAAGCCTAAGTCCCCAACGACTTATCCACTAAGTCGGCCCACCGACCTAACGACACATGGAATAACGCCATGCCGACCCAAACCCCTACCGACTCAGGACCCCACGACCTAAGCCCTAATACTATGAGTCGGCAATTCTATGACTCGGTCACGAGTTAACTCCTATGAGTCGGCCAACCCTTAAACCACCAACCTCCTTAAGTCGGCAACGTGTTGACTCTTAAGTCGGTCGCTCCCTTATCTCGGCCAACACTCTAAACCGCAACCCCTCCTTGAGCCGGTCCCCTATGAGTCGGTCACGACTCAAGCCTTAACTCGGCCACCTTCCTTAAGTCGTAGCTCATGCACGCCCTATCCTATGAGTCGGTCACGACTCAACCCCATGAGTCGGTTACGACTCATCACTTCAACACACAAGTTACTCTCCATACGACTCAGGCTAGAGGCAATCCAAACAACACTATCGACCTACAAATTCTACGATCCATCGACACGTAAAATACGGGTCGTTACACCATCCTACACCATCGACGTCCAATGATGCATGTAGAATGCGTTGTGATCGATGCTTAATTGGTGTAGGACGACCACCAAGGTTGTAGGTAAATAAAACATCATAGAACTTACCATATATCTCACAACGCATCGAATAAAGTATAGTAGAAAACAACTCATATATAAAACAGACGAGGTAGAAATAACTGAATGAATCACAAAAATAAGAGTAAATAGATCCATACATTGTACAACGTAAGTAATAGAGTTATACATCATATAATAACTCACAAGCAAACAGTCTCTAAATAAGAAATGCACTGGCAAGCTCCATAATGCTGTGTAGCAGAATAGCTAATCATAACAAATGTAGCAATACGAGAGTGTGATCTCATGCTCTCCTTTGTCCAGCTTCCTGTGCTCACCAGACCTTACAACCCTTATCTACTCATTTAAGCGTACCAAGAGTAATATGAAACAAAGCATACAACTCCGAGACATACAACAGTTTGGTGTGAGTGGTAGAAAATGTCTCAAAGTTAATAAACCACTATAGGAGGACAACTGGTATGGAAAATCATACTTGACATGTCCCTACATCCACATAGTTAGCACATGTGCGAGAAACTCGTTACTCTACATCATAATCATCATGGGTGTACTATACATCAAAATACTAAGGTGTCTAAGTGTCTATGTCGACAATATGGACATCATGTGATGTCCCTAAGGTGATAAGAAATTAAAGCAAACATAACATTCATCATCCATCCTCACATTCATTCACTTAGCGTGTTACATATATGATACTCATTATGGCCAAAGACTACCCAACATTCCGGTTATTTAGTATTTAAATCCATGTCACTCAATAGGCCATGAACTATATTGCCAAATCGGCATGCCAGTCGTAGCCGATCCAGGGTAAAGATCGCATATCATGTAGATCAGATTGTCTGTCATGGAGATTTGGACCTATCATGGTTCGAATTGGTACCCTATATTACTCTTACTTTATGAGTACTCTCCGAACCTCAAGTTTCAACGATCTCTTTGCACACATCATCTATAGCAAATCTCATCCTAGAACTGATCTTACGACTCCCATCATGAAGACGTAATGGCTGGGACGACACTCTACAATCATCATTGGTAGAATATCATTATTCGTCCTGTAACCTTCCTCCAATAGTCCACTCAATCAGACTCATAGTTCTCTACTCTGCATCTCAAAGTAAAGTCATCCATCATCGAAGTCGTCACTTTCCATCACGGAAACATCATCAAATCAAGTTTCGTCTTTGAAAATCATCACCAAACCCTATGGTTTGGTACCAAACCATTGGCCATATTTGGTTAAGCGTTTGGTTTACTATAAGTTTAAGTGAACACACCCAAGATTCAAAGAAAACACCACCATGCCTCGAAGTAAACGTACGAAGAACTTGAAGTCCAATTCCTGTATGTCGTACCACCACCGTAGATCCATAAGACCCAAACCATCACTACCAATCTAAGTCGCCACCAATCCATGCCTACCCTAATCCAACACTACATACCATTAGGCCAAGCTCCATCGCTTGGCCTACCCTTCAAGGAACCATCATACTTACTGACCGACGCACCATGGGTTGGTACCGATCCATGGAACCGATCCATGCCTTAGCTAATTTTCCTCTTCTTTTCCCCTATTAGCCTATGCTTTCAAACACACTAAGCAAGCCCTGATCCATTCCTACTTTGACTTGAAGCAAGCACCACCATCGATCCATCACTTGGAATTCCCCCACATCTTCATAAAATCAATAAATCTCAACTCACGACCTAAAGCTAACACTCATAAACTCGAAGCAGTCCATCCCATAACTCAAGTATGCCCCGATTCAATCTTCCACCAATCTATAGCCTTCAAACCACCACCGACATATTCATAACTTGAGCAAACAAACTCCAAACTAGTTAAAACTTGAAACATAGCCTTATGAGACCTTCCTTGTTACCCTATATCGATTGCATCCTATTTGGATCAAGTTGATCATATAAATCATCAATGGTCCATCACTTATTGCTAAAATTAAATCCCCATTTTATCGGCGTTTTCAACCAAAAAAAATCACACATGCAAGCAATTATTACATATAATATACCATAATATGCATACATCCATATATATCAAAGTGAAGCCTAAATCTAGGGTTATAACCATAAGAACAAAGGAGATCCATACAAATCTTTTACAAATCGTTTGAAATTTACATATTTTATTAAAGAATGTTTAAAATAGATTTTAGAGTTTGAAAATCGTTTAAAAGCATCAATAAACATCATATAGTGGCTAATTAGTGAGCGGAGACTTAAAACCACTCACTTAAATCCAAAGCAATCCAAGTCCAAAAGTGCATGAAATCTAAGAATCTATGGTAGCTCTAAATGATTCCAACAGCAAGCCTTCAACCCAAATGTTAATCTTGCTAATCCCATCCTTAGTGACAAGTTTTGGCTAATTAAAGTAAGGTTTAGAGTTACTTTTTGGATAAGAAGTGATTAGTAAGTGTTTTCTCTCTATTTTTGGAAAGTGTGAAATGATGGAGAGAAGTCCCATCAACCCCATCCTCATGCTAATCATGAAATGGACTTTGGGCCTAACCATTAACTCAATAATTACCTATTAAGCTGTTCAAGATCAAGTGAAACTTCAAACCATCATTGTTCTCAAATGGTAAATCTGTTTTCCTATTCTGACCACTCTACAAAAGAAAAACCATTATCCCGATCTAATGGAAGTGGTTTTAGATCCTAATTTGCATCCTATCAAAAATTGTAGCCATATAAGATTTTCAAGGTCAAAATCATCCAATAAAAATTCCGAGGCTCGAAAATGGCTCCAATAGTCATTTTCCAAAATCGAAGAGTCATACAACCTTATATATAATAATAATAATATTCTAACCCTTTAACATGTAGAATATGGGTCGATACATTCTCCCCCATTGGGAATTTCACCCCCAAAATCCTAAATAAAAATCAACAAGGTCATCATGCATACCTCATAACCATATACAAGCATAGACAACCATCATACATGAAACATGCATACACAACAACAAATGGAAAGGGTAACATCCAAGCCTATCCTAGTATGTAGGATACTATATTAAGGTATACTTCAAGATATCATAAGTGAAAGTAAAAGCAATAAAAATAAAGTCTCACCAAGCAAAAAGCTCTGGATAAGCTGTCCTCACACTCTCCTCGATCACCCAAATGCGACCGCCTTCGCATTCGCTCCATTGAACCTTCATCAACCTCACTATCTTCCTCCCAAGCTGTTTCTTATCACTTTCGATGGTACGAATAAATCTATAAAGTCTCGACATCTCTGGGTCAATCTCGATGTCATCTAGTCGGTCCAGTGCAATAGTTAAGCCTGAGTTTGCATAAATTTCTACATGTTAGAAGCGTGGAACACATTGTGCACTCTCACCATTCTTTGAGGTAAGTCGACTTTATAAGCAAGGTTGCCAATCCTCTCTACCTACAAATCTTGGTGCCAGCTTCCCTTTACTACCGAACCGAGTTACATTCTTCAATGGAGAGTTCTTAACGAACACCATATTACCAATAGAGAACTCTAGATCTCTGCGTCCCTTATTAGCATAGTTGTTCTGTTTGTCTTAAGTATCTTTCATTCATTGCCGAGTGATCTTATCTTGTCCAAGGTTTCTCTAATAATATCTAGCCAAGTATCAATATTTCTCCCGCCTCCTATCAAGTAGATGGAGCGTAACATGGTAGGTAATATAATCCCTTGAATGGTGATGTAACGATGTGAGACGGATGATTATTGTATGTGAATTCAACGAGATGTCAGTGATCATCCCATGAGCCTCCAAAGTCGATTATACAAACCCATAAGCAATCCTATAAGATATGATTCACCCCTCTCAGTTTTGCCATTAGTTTGAGGGTCATAACCTATGCTGAGGTGCGTCTCTGTCCCTAATGCCTTTTGTAAGCTCTTCCAAAACCCTTTAGCGGACAATAGGTCTCGATCACTCACAATGCTTTTCGGCACACCATGGAATCGTACTATCCACTTTACATATAATTTGGCCAGTTTGGTTGCCGTTCTACTTGATTTGACAGGTATAAATCTGGTGCTCTTAATCAATCGATTGACTATGATCCAAATGCCATCATACCCTACTTTAATCCTTGGCAGTCCGTCAATGAAATCCATTGGTACTTGCTCTCATTTCCATTCGGGAACTTCTAGAAGTTGCTTCAAACCACTAGGCTTCTTCTACTCCGACTTAACCAACTGGCAGTTCATGCACTTCAAGATGAATGTCCTAATGTCTTTATTCATCCCTTTCCAATAATAAGTCTGCTTCATACCTTGGTACATCTTATTACCGTCGGGATGTAAGTCAATCTCGAATGATGGTACTATCACCGCCCTCATCTCTCAACCTATAACCATCAAAAACAAATTATATCCCATCTTTATGGAACCAATCATCCCAACGAGTCCATATTGTCTCATCCGTTTAGACTCTACCATGTCTTCGATCTTAGCAATGATCTCAGGTAATCTGGAATTACGCCTCTAACTAGTACCAGTCTACTCACTCAGAGTTGGTATGATAATCTAGCTTTCCAATATCTCTGGCTCTAGCGTTCATCTCGGTTGGAAATCATAACCAACTATATATTCTAATCGCGTCCACTCTAGGAACATAGCTCCCAAGCTAGCATGTCTCCTACTCAATGCATCAGCAACTACATTCCCTTTTCCCGGTGTATATGCAATATTGAGTCATAGGAGGCTAGGAACTCTGACCATCGCTGTCGACTAAAGTTAAGATCTTTTTGCAAAAAGAGGTACTTCAATGATCTTTGGTCAGTGAATAGCTAGAAGCTCTCTCCTAAAAGATAGCGCTTCTAAATCTTCAATGCAAATATGATCGCTGCTGACTCCAAATAACGGGTCAAGTATTTCCTCTTATATGGCTTTGGTTTTCGGCTAGCATATGCAACAACTTTTCCCTTTTGCATCAGTACCGCCCTCAATTCGATACCATAAGTATTAGTGTATACTATTATCTCTTCATTCCTGCTCCGAATGGTCAATAGCGGTTCACTTGTGAACTTTTTCTTCAATCTCCCAGATGCATGTTCATACCTCAATTCCCAAGTAAAAGTCCGATTCTTTTTCATCAATTGAGTCAACGGTGCAACTACTTTGAAGAAGTTTTGGATGAATCATCTATAATATCTAGCTAACCTCAACAAAACTTCTCATATCTATAGCATTTTTTAGGTCTAGTCCAATCTTGAACTACTACGACTTTTATATGATCCATGACAAAACCCTACTCAGAAACAACACGACTCAAGAATCACACTTCTCTACTCCAAAAGTGATACTTCAAAATTTTTGTTTTCATTCGGTGCTCTCTCAACACCTAAAGAACGATCCTCAAAAGTATCTTATGTACTTCCTCTATTCGTCAATAGACAAGAATATTACCGACGAACATAAGCATGAACATATTTAGCCAACCCCTGAAAACATGGTTCATGAGATCAATAAAGTATGACGTTGCACTAGTTAGCTCGAATGGCATAACCAACCACTTATAGAAACCAAAGCGTACGAAACCTACATTCAACACACTCCTTCCTACTCTTAGTTGGTGAAATCCCATCCCAAAATCCAATCGAGAAAATAGTCTAGCACTATGAAGCTGATCGAACAACTCATCAATACGTGTGGGTGGATACTTGTTCTTCCTCACTCCTTTATTCAGATTACGGTAATCAACACATAATCTAACGGAATCATCCGCCTTCATGGAAAATACTATAAGTGCTCCCCACTCAGATATACTTTTGCGAATGAACACTCGTCGCAACAGGTCATTCACTTGCATTTCGAGCTCCTATTGCTCTCTTGATGCCATCCTTCTTAGTGGCTTCACTAATCGGTTCAGTATCTTTAACTAAATTAATATTGTACTCGAGCTTTCTATATGGCAAAAGTCGGGTCACCTCCTTAAATACATCCAGATACTCCCTAGAAATAAACATTGAAGGCAACTTGTCATGTGGGATATTGAGCGAATATAGAAAGCTAACCATCACCTCATCATCTATTAGGCATCCTAACACTACCACCTACCCATTGTCTACCCCTAATGTCACCAATTACTTCTCACTATCCATTATCACTCATATATATGAAGCCAATCCATACGTAGAATAATACCAAACCCAATACAAAGGAATCACAATCAAAAGAACATCCTTGACTCGATAAGACCAAGTCATGCACAAGCTAGTGGAGCTTCCAATCTAGTATGTTACTAGATATAAAGGAATGTGATGTCCCGGTATCAAACAAAACATGTATGGGAACATCATAAATGGAAAGACCTTGAATAACGACCGCATTTCCCTTCTCTTCCATCGATGAAGCACTCGATAAAGTTGGAACAACATTATGAGCATATGCTTTCACCATTTGCTTCTACCTTAGTGGCTCTGGACAGTCCTTCTGAATGTGCCTATGCTTGTTGCAATTGTAACACTTCTTCCCCTTGGCTTTGTAGTCTCGATTATAGTGATCCTTCTCTAAGTAGTTGTAGCAAGTTGGAGTTGGCATGCTATTCTTTTGGCCACTTTTTTTTTATGAAACTAATTCCTCTTATTGTTCCACTTCTTCATGCCTCCCCTACCCAATTGTAGCCTTTTCTCATCTTTGGGAACAATAGCCCTCGACAATGGATAAAGACTCTTATGCCTTAAGGCCTTTTTAACTAACATCTTGAAAGTCTCATCAATATGACTCATGAGTTTCTAAGTAATCATCCATGCCAATGATGAACTTCTCATTCTTCTTTAATGGAGATCAATGAAGGACATTCTATATTTTGATAGAGTGTCAAACTTAGTAGGTACTCAAAGACATTCATATCTCCTTGCTTCAGATGCCCAAACTTAAGGAATAAGACCGACTTGTGAGCTACTAGTATGAATTTCTCTTCAAATCTGGCTTTGAGCTGGTAGTATATGTATTGGTCCTCAAGAGTAGTGAACTTCACAACATTCCACCAGTTAATGGCTTGCCCTTGAAGTTGTCGGGAAGCTAATCATCTTTTCATAGCATTATCCAACTTTAAATCATCAAGAATCCTTTCGCATGTGTCAAGCTAATCCTACACTTCATCATTGACTCTGTTCCTTGAAATGGTTTCCCACCTAGAGTAGCAAAGTCTCTGTTTAGCTTAGTGAAATCGGCTATGGGCGCTTGCACTAGGGCACCAACATCAACAACATTTGGTGTGGCTATTTGAGCATTTTGCAGCATGTTTCGCATTATGGTATTAATCATAGTTTGCAAATCGAGATTAATGGCTCCCGAGCCAGCTCCCTCTTTGACTCTAAAGATAGAGTTCTTAACATCATTCCTTGTTTGACGACTCATCCTTCAAACTATAATAAGGACGATCGGTCTCACTATAAGGAATTCCACTTAAGTAGTACTCCTGTGTGCAGTCAGACCTATATACTATATGTTTGCACAAAAAATGGGCAAGCACCTCCAATTCATATGTTTTAGTTGATTTTATGTTGTTCTTAGTGATTTGGGTGATTTATGCAAATACGTAAAAAGCAGGGACTAAACTGTAAAAGACACACAGATTTATAGTGGTTCGGCCAGAATGTGCCTACGTCCACTTTATATGTTATTCTCCTTTATTGTTCGGATTACAAGTACAAAGCTTTGATTACAAGTGTATGAAAGTTGTTTGAAAGTTCTGTCCGTGCTTGAGCTCTCAAACTTGTCCGCCATTGTTGTACCCCTACCCCTCTATTTATAGAGTGAGGCTGGGGGTAGGGGTCTTGGATGTATATAGCTGTTGGTGGGCCTAGGATGACGTGATCTAGCCTGACAATCTTGGTTCGGTAGTGCTTTGGTTCGGTGGTGTCTTCTTTGCCTTGATTCGGTAGTGCCTTCTTCGCCTTGATTCGGTAGTGCCTTCTTTGCCTTGATTCGGTAGTGCCTTCTTTGCCTTGATTCGGTAGCATTGGACCAGTGGTGGTTGAAGGGGTTTTGGTTCGGTAGTCTTTGGAGTGGTTTTAGTTCGGTAGTGGGTTGGTTAGTGGATTGGTGTGGTCGGTCCGGTGGTTCCTTCGTTGGTTGATTCGGCAATGCCTTCGTAGGTCCGGTGGTGGGTTGGTCCGGTGGAAACACGCCCAACACTTGCCCCCAAAGTGGGGCATATGCATGCATATGTCGCGCTTTGTTTTTCTCAACTCGGACACTCTCATTCGGCCTGAGTGCCGAACCGGTTGGTCCGGTCCTCCTACGTTGCCTATAAGTATAGGCTTTACGCCTTTGTCGTCCTTCATCGTTTGAAATAGCCGAATCAATCAAGTACCGAACCAGATTTGACTGCCGGATCAGGTGAGGTTTTCCTCTGCCGAATAAATTTTATGTTTGAACTACCGAATGAGTTTGGGGAGTGTGAGTGACGAATGGGCTTCTGCCTCGAACTACCGAATGAGTTTGGGGAGTGTGATTACCGAATGGGCTTCTTCCTCGAACTACCGAATGAGTTTGGGGAGTGTGATTGCCGAATGGGCTTCTGCCTTGAGCTATCGAATGAGTTTTTATGTTTTTAATTATGAATGGGATTCCAAGCCGTAGGTACTTGCTTGTTTATATCTCTTGTTCTAACGATGCATTTTCTCGTGTCGTAGATAACGTCTCATAAAGTAGAAACTCGTTCTGACAAGAAGAAATCCAAGGACAAAGGGGAGTCCCCCACGGTGCCCCCAGTTCAGTCAGAGCCAGAATGACATGGACCATCCCCGAGATCATTAGTAGATGGGTACGGTCCTCAGGAGCTCTTGAACTCACCGCCTGACTGCTTTCCCAGCTCCCTTAAGGACGAGCAGCTTGACGCTATATCTAGATCCTTTAGGATTGACAAAGCGCGTATGATGTTGCCAGGGAAAGGAGTGATGCCGTATAACCCCCCTAAAGGATATCTTGCTTATAGTAGGTATCACTGCATGTGCAGGGCCATTCCTCCGATCAACGCTTGGATCGTCAGCTTCATCACATACTTGAAGGTGGCCCCTTTCTAGCTTCAGCCCAACTCTTATGCCATCTTGGTGAGCCTGTTTATTATTTTCCAGAGAAAGTACGGGCGTCCCCCTTCCAACCGGGAAATTCGGTGCCTGTACAACTTGAGAGGCTATAAGAAGGGGTCCCCATATATTAGCCTAGATTCGGCCGTGTCTTTCAAGCCGGTCCTGGACCTATATTCAAAATTTAGCATGTTCAAGAAGGAATGGTTCTTTGTTAGAGATGACTCTGTTTCTTTCCACTGCTTCACTTCTGGCTGTAAGTTGACTCTTATTTATAATTTCCGTTCTGACTGCAATGCTCCTCCTTATGTGCTTTGTTTCTTGCTAGCGATAGGTGGCTTTGCGGTTGTAGAGAATGATCGTTTGGTTCGGTTGGCTGGGGAAATAGAAGCCATCCCGGAAAAGGAGAGGGCAGCTTCTTACATGATCAGGAATGCCACTCTTTTGGAGCACAACTTGATTCTGCCATTCCAGTCTGTGGTCAAGCAGAGAGACACAGCTGAGGAGAGGGCCGTCAAAGTTAAAGGAGGGGATACGACGAAGAGAGGCAAAAGGAGACCCTTCTCGAAACATCCAATTGCCGGGGGGAAGAAACTTAAGACGTCCGATGGACCCTCCCCCAACACATGCCCAGATGTCCCGAAGGAGGAAGATGTGGAGGAGGAAAGAGGCGAGGATGAAGGAGGTGAGCCGAAGAGTGGAAGTGGTGGAGAAGGTGATGGTGATGGTCACAGCGATGACGGTGGTGACAAACGGAGTGGCGATGACACTGCGGCTTTGTCTTCTGAGCAAGCATGTGTAATCCTGGAGTGGACGGATGACGCTTTCTGCCTATCTTTTGAAGGGTTGGAGGAAGGATCGGCTTTAGTGGAGAAGCCTAAGAAGGTTGACAAGGCTGGGACCGGCGTCGATTCATCTTCTACGAGTGCTTCAGCTAAGGCAACTCCTGCGATTCAAGGTGAATTTTTGACTCCTGCCGACTCCATTTATGATAAGGATTTAGGAATGTTTTATGGTCAGCTCCCGTCCTGAAATGAGCTCCAGGACTTATTGCAATATCTCACTCCTTCCCAGGGTTTGTATTACAAAAGCGTCTCTTTACTCTTCTTTAACTTGATATATTTCTTGAATTATAGCCCGATGTATGTTTGTAACATTGGGTTTTTATCACAGAAGCGGGTAAGGTGGCCAAGACATCAGATGTTCGGCACCGTCTTGAACAGTACAAATTTCTCAAGGCTTCTACTAAACCAAAGCCTTCGACTAGCTGCCCTGGAGACGTAGTCGGCTACCGTCCTCTTCTTGGAGTTATCGAAGAGGATATCCAAAAGAAGAAGAGGAGTCGCTCTTTGTTTGAACCCTCACCTGGTCCTCAGTCCCTAACTCAGCCTCTTCGGGATACCATGAAGAAGAATACTGAATTTATACCTCCTCCGCACCCGTCTGAACATCCTACCGTTACCCGGATAGGCCATCTCGGCTTGTCTCGTAATCCATTTGCAGATCATCCGGATCTGGATCCGGGTTCTTGTGATATTACCTTTGATGACGCTACCGGTAAGCACCTTCTTCCCCGTAATCCTATGGTAAGAGTATTGGATGAAGCTAAGTCCCTCGACCTTGATTTTCTTACCACTTGGGTTGTAACTTTGGGGGACGAAGCTAAGGCAAACATTGATCGGGTTGCTGAGGAGACCAGGAAGCTGATGGGGCATCATGCCCGACTGGGAAAGGCTGGAGAAGAGATCGAGAGTGCTAACATTCGATTGCGGTTAATGGTTTCCGACCAGGCCAAACAGCTTGCTGATCAGGCCATCCAGATCTCTCAACACGAGGCTGCTTCTAGGCAATTAAAGAAAACCATGGAAGAGGCCAGCAGGACAGAGTTATGGAAAATGGAGGCTGTTTGTAAGGAACAGATTGACATGGCTATTGCAACGGTGGATGAGGTTCGGAAAGCGGATCTCGAGCGGGTACAGGAGTTATCCAAGAAGCTTGAAGCCGCAGAGTTTGCGCAAACCAAGCTGAAGGAGGAGATGGAGGTGATGAGGAAATTCTTTCAGACTGACTGCTCGCGATACCAATCGGAGAGGGATGCCGCCACTGCAAAGCTGTTGGTTTCTGGGGACCGAATAAGGGAGTTCGAGGAGAATGAGGGGATAATGGATGAGACGCTTCAGGATATATACTTTCGCACTTGGAAGCAGGGCAACTTATCTTGGATGGATGATTATCTCCGGGTTATGGCAAGGATTTATCCCAGGGCCCTGAAGGAGGCTAAGGCAGATGCAGATAAGGAGGGTGGATGGCCTTTAGAATGGATGTGGTTATGGCTCAATTCACCAAGGAGAAGAAAGTGGCGGCGAAGGAGGGTACGCGGCCGCTTACCGCTGAGGAGGTAGGTGTGCAATTAGAGGATGATGATCAAGGAGCAGATGCTGGTAAGTCTTCCCTTTTAGCTTTTCGTAACTTGATTGTTTATTGTTTATTTAATGGATTCTTCTCCTGAACTGGATAGGCGGGACCTCTGAAGCACCAACTACCTCTGGTCAACATGCTGAGAGTTCCGATCCTGCGGTTAAGTAGATCTCGGAGGGCCAGTAGGATAGAGGTGAAGCTCCGATGCAGCCGACACCTTGACTTGATTTGGACATCTTTTGGTTTACTTGGCATTGCTGTCTATGGTAGTCTCAAAACATTAATGTAACTTTTAGGATGTAATTATGTTATTCGTAACGAACAACTTTATTCTTGGTATGTAATTTTTAACTTAAACTGATTCTGTCATATATGAATGCTATCGTTACTTTGGTGTGTTGCGTAAGAAATAAAGCTGTGCATGTTCAGCTATGTATTCATATTCAGAAGAAGAAAGTACCGCCCTTCGTGTCTTAGTCGTATATGGTTGCTTTGAATGTCTTGTACGACTGAGCATGGAATGCAGCTAAGTGACCTATCATCCAGTTGTGAGCTCCTATTCCCATTAGCGAGCGTCTCCTATTTTGTGTCCTGTACTTTAAGGATCGTTATAGAGGATAGGAGGAAAGTTTTTAAACAAAAAATAGAAATATAAGGAATAGTAAAACTTCCAATCACGGAAGGCCTGCGATGTGCTTAAGTTCGTGGAAAACGGGTTTTGTAGTCACTTTCCCTAGCTGTGGGTCTTGGAGACATTTGTCACCCATCTTACGCCTCCACGGGGAGTTTCTCTTTTTTACCACAACCGTACTTAAGACACTCGGAGCCGAGATCGCGCACAGTAACTATCCGGGCCATTATGGCCCGTAATCGTGGGTATTATTTGATTTACCGTGGCCGGCTAGCGTGGGTGCCGATCGTCAACTGTGAACTACCCCTGGCTGGCCACACCTTATGTTGGGGCTTAAAGTAGGTTCACAGTTGCCGACGAGCCGAACGCCGTAACGAGCTGCCTCGGCTATAGTCGGCCTTCTCGGTGGCTTATAATCGGCTCATTACAGTTGGCTTTAAGGGCCGATCGCGAGCAATGAGTTAACCCGCAGCAGAGGGATGCTGGAGCAAAACTGTGTCATTGGCGAGGGCATAGATTCGTATAGTACCTGTTAGGTCTGTCCTGGTTAAGTCACGCTGTGATGTGTCTTGAATGGAAATGCCATTATACACGATTTTATTCAACAGAAAAGGATAAAGTTAACAAGCAACCAAGATATAAAGGAACAAGTTAAAAAGGAGACAAGTTTTTAAAGTGGTTCGGCACGAAAATGCCTACGTCCACTGATTCTCTTCGTTAATTCACTTCATATGGGCAGTACAAGTTAAGAAAAGTATCGAAGAAGGTTTTGGATGTTCCATTCCCTCTGGAACACCTCACCGTCCACTGTTGAAAAAATATAAGCTCCGTTGTGGAGATCTTTATGAATTACATATGGTCCGTCCCAGATTGGATCTAGTGCACCGGGGCGCGGGAAGATTCGCTTGAGGAAAAGATCTCCCTCTTGTAAGCTACGTTGCTTGACTTTGGAGTTGTATTGCACTGCCACTTTTTGCCTGTGAGCTGCTGCTTTGAGCGCTGCATCGTTTTTTCTCTCTTCAATTAGATCCAAATACATGTGAAGGAGTTCTTCGTCCTCCTCCGGGTTATAGTGGATCCTGCAGTGGGAAGGCACTACAGTTTCGACTGGAAGCATGGCCTCCGATCCGTATGCCAAAGAGAAAGGAGTATGCCCCGTTGATGTTCTGAAGGACGTGCGGTAGGCCCAAAGTGCCGTAGGAAGTTCATCCACCCAAGCGCCTTTCGATGTTTCAAGCTTCTTTTTGGTTAGAGTTTTGAGAATTTTGTTGACAGCTTCGACTTGTCCGTTTGCTTGGGGGTAAGCCACAGATGAGAAGCTTTTGTGAATTTCATGTTTTTGGCACCAGTCGGCAAACTCTTCGCTGTCAAACTGAAGTCCATTGTCCGATATGATTTTGAGTGGAACCCCGTACCTGCATAGAACATTTTTGATCAAGAAGTTGATAACTTTTGCCGAAGATATTTTATTTAGAGGTTCCGCTTCCACTCATTTGGTGAAATAGTCGACTGCCACTATAGCATATTTGGCTCCGCCCCGATCCATTGGCAGTTCGACAATCAAGTCAATTCCCCATACTACAAAGAGCCAAGGGCTGGTTATGTGAGTAATCTCATTTGTCAGTAGCCGAGGAATCCTAGCAAATTTCTGACATCTGTCACATCTTTTGACGAAGTCTAAGGCGTCTTTGTTTAAGGTGGGCCAGAAATATCCATATCGGAGTATCTTCTTTGCCAGAGTCTGCCCTCCAGTGTGATCTCCGCAGCTTCCTTGATGGATGTTGGATAAGATTTCCTTGGCTTCCTTTCCAGCAACACACCTTAATAAGGGGTTAGAGAAGCCGCGCCGATAGAGGATGCCTTCTTGTATTGTGTAGCGGGAAGCTTTCCTCAGGATTTTCTTGACTTCGTTACGCCCGTCGGGTAGTGTGCCATCTTGTAAGAATTTTCGGATGGGAGTCATCCAAGTTTCCTCTTCGATTGCAGCTATCAGATGCACTTGCTCGAAGCTCGGGGTTAGTTGCTTTGAGATGGCTACTGTTCCGGAAATGGTGCCGTCTCTCATGCTAGCTTGCTTCGCCAGTTCGTCGGCCTCTTGGTTCTCTCCTTGAGGGATGTGTTTGATTAAATAGTGATCCAATTGATCGAGTAGCAGCTTGGTCTTCTTTAGATATGCCGTGAGTCGTTCTCCTCGAGTCTGAAATTCTCTTAGTATTTGGTTTACAATAAGTTGCGAATCACTATGAAGACATAAAGAACTGACTCCAATCTCTAAGGCAAGTTCTAATCCAACTATTACTACTTCGTATTCTACATCGTTGTTGGTGGCAGCGAATTCCAACCTTAGAGCATAGTGTAGCTTCCTTCCCCTGGGGGTGATTATTACAATACCTGCCCCCGAGCCTTGTTCGTTTGATGCTCCATCCAGAAAGAGATTCCACTTAATGTCTTTTGCAATTTTGGATTGCTCCTTACCTTCGTTGGTAGTGAATTCGGCAATGAAATCGGCCATGGCTTGTCCCTTGATGGCGGTGCGAGGATGGTAGGTGATATCATATTGACTCAGTTCAATGCACCATTTAAGTAGTCGTCCAGAAGTGTCGGGACGATGGAGTACCTTCCTCAGCGGTTGATCGGTTAGAACTCTGATGGAATGAGATTGGAATAGTGTCGCAATTTCCGTGACGTGATTAATAAACAGTACGCTAGTTTCTCAAGTTTAGGATATCTGGCTTCTACCCCCGTTAACCTCTTGCTTACAAAGTATACTGGCCGTTGCATGCGGTTGTCTTCTCTCACCAAAGCGACGCTTAGAGCGTGAGATGACACAGCAAGGTATAGGTATAACTCTTCGCCTTCGTTTGGGGTTGAGAGTACTGGTGGTCTCTGGAGGTGTTCGATTAGGTTAAGGAAGGCTGTTAAGCATTCGTCAGTCCATTCGAACTTTCCTTTGTCTTTCTTTAGAGCCTCGAAGAAGGGGACACACTTGTCAGTCGCTTTAGAGATGAATCTGCTTAGGGCGGCTACCTTCCCATTTAGGCTTTGAATTTCTCTTCGAGCGGAAGGTATCCTGTTATCTTTTAGGGCTCGGATTTGTTCGGGGCTTGCTTCAATTCCTCTGGCATGGACGATGAATCCCAAGAACTTTCCCGATGATACTCCGAAGGAGCACTTTAGAGGATTCAGCTTCATTCCATATTGGCGAAGTACCTGAAACATCTCGCCCAGGTGGCTTACGTGATCGTTGGCTTTCCTCGACTTTACTAGCATGTCATCCACATAAACTTCCATTGTTCGTCCTATCAGTTCTGCAAATATCTTGCTGACGAGGCGTTGATAAGTAGCTCCAGCGTTTTTAAGTCCAAAAGGCATTACTTTGTAGCAGTACAATCCCCGGTCAGTGATGAAACTAGTGTGTTCTTGATCGGGAACGTGCATAGGAATTTGGTTATATCATGAGTATGCGTCCATAAAAGATAAGAGTTCGTGCCTGGCTGTGCTGTCCACCAGCTGATCAATTTGGTGGAGTGGGAAGCAATCCTTCGGGCAAGCGTCGTTTAAGTTGGAGAAGTCAATGCATGTTCGCCACTTCCCATTAGCCTTCTTTACTAGTACCCGGGTTAGCGATCCACTCTGGGTAGATGGCTTCTCGTATGAAGTTATTGGCAAGTAAGTTCTTTACTTCTTCATCGAGGGCTGCTAATCGTTCTTCCCCCGTACTTCTCTTTTTCTGCTTTACTGGCGCCTTGGTAGGATCGATGTTTAGTACGTGGCATGTCACGTCTGGGGAGATTCCAGTCATGTCAGCGTGCGTCCGTGCAAATACATCCAAGTTGTGGCGAAGAAAATCAATGAGTTGATCCCTCAATTCTGCTCTTAGCTGAGATCCGATTTTTAATAGTCTACTTGAGTCGTGTTTGTCTACAGATACAAACTCCATAGCCTCTGCAGGCTCGGCGGTGGCCTCCTCCTCTTTGTCCCTGGGGTCTAATTCATTGAAAGGATCATTGGTATATCGAAGAGGAGGGGCTTTCTTTAATTGCTATGCTTCCAAGTTTTTCATGCAGAGAGTAGTCTCTGCATTTTTCCCTCTATCCTTACTGCGATTATTGCGAAGTTCAGTTACATAGAAATCTCGAGCGGCGTCTTGATCGCCCTCTACTTCCCCTTTTCCATTGTCTGTTGGAAATTTCATCTTCAGGCACCACGGGGCCAAGACAATTTGGAAGTCAGACAAGGCTGGTCTTCCTAAAAAGGCATTGTTGGCCGAGTGGTTATCTATTAGCACAAATGTTTGTTTCCGCACAGCGGAGCGGGGGTGACTTCCTATTTCAACAAAAAGGTCCAGTTGCCCGAGGGGAATATTCGCGTCTCCAGTGAAACCGTGTAGTGGTTTGTTGCAAGGAGACACATCCTTCATTGACAGCTTCATTCTGTCGAAAGCATGCTTGAATAGGATATTTACTGAGCTTCCAGTGTCTACTAGAATTCGAAAAACTTTGGCTGGGCCGAACTGGGCAGAGATGACCATAGTATCCATGTGAGGGTACTGCCTTCCTTCTAGGTCACGCCTATTGAATGTGATGTCATCATTCTCTTTTCGCTTCGGGTGGCGTTCTTCCATAACATAACTAACGTAGCCTTCATTGTTTCTAAGTGACTTTCCGTATCTTTCCATCTCTGCCCAGCTTCTGTCGGCGATGTGTGGTCCTCCCGATATGGTATGGACCACTATCTTCTCTTGACTGGAGCCGCCGGTGTTGCGATTTCCCCCTCCTGTTTCTGGGAGGGGGTAGCCTTGGGTTCTCATTGGCAGGAGCTGGGGTCCTGTCCTGACCTTTTATATAGCGTTCCAGTCTCTTCCTTCTGATGTGTTCTTCAATTAAGTCCCGGAGGTGATGGCATTCATTGGTATCATGCCCGTGAGATTCGTGGAAGCGGCAGAACTTTCCAGACTTAATTGCGTTATCTGATTCTTTCTTGTACGGGGGGCGTCTGTATTTAACTTCGTCTTGGGTGGCCAGGAAGATGTTTTCGATTGTCTCATTCAAAGGAATGTAAGTTCAAATCTCTGTCCTGGCCGATATAGACGTTTTTCTCCCTTCTTGCCCCCAGCATTATCTCTAGAGTCATTTCTTCGAACGTCCTTTGCTACAGCGGGTGTATCGCCATGAGCTGCCTTGGTTTGTTGTCCTGTCTGTCTTTCCGTGGTAGCGTCTTCAAGCCTCATATATCTTCCGGATTCATGGAAGAAATCGGGTAAGGTAGCTGGTTTTTCTTTCATTAATCTTCTAGCAAACTTAGTATCCGGATGCACACCACTACAGAGGGCCATTAAGATAAGTTTCTCATCGGCATCTTGGACTGCGGCCGCTGCAGTATTGAATCGGGTTAGATATTGCTTCACTGTCTCTCCAGGCTTCTGTTTGATATTAGATAGGGAATAAGCGTCCTTGGGTTGTTTCACATAAATGCGAGACTGGCTGATGAACTTTTCTTTCAACATTTCCCATAAGCTGATGGATCCTTGGGGTAGGTAGCAGAACCAGGAGGTAGCTAGATCCGCCAAGAATAGTGGAAAGCATTTGCACAATACTCCTTCTGTGGCTCCGCTCATGAGCATACGCTGTGTGTATCTCTGCAAGTGTACAACGGGGTCGGAGATTCCTTTGTAAGGTTCTATTGTCGGCATTTTCCATTCTCGGGGGGTGATGGCAATTTCGATATTGCGGGTGAAAGGGCTGGTTACCCTAGCGCATATCCTCGATCTCTTTGATCCCGTTGGACGCACTCTCTGAATAATCGTGCCATCCTTTCATCAGAATTTGGAGCAGATAGAAATGAGTTTGGTTCTTCTCTACGGGATTGATCCGTCCAGATGATCTGTAGGGGTGGTATCGTCTATCACTCCTAATATTTTTCAGTGGCTGTCTCTAGTCTTCTGGGAGCATGCTAGGGTCAGCTACAGTTGGCCCTTGCCTTGATCTTCCCCTACTGGGTTCTGTTCTGAGCACTTCCTCGGGTCCAACTTTGGGCTGGACTCTAGCTTGGCCCCGTTCATTGGTGTTTCCCTGTCTAGGTAGCATGACCGGCTCAGCCACAGCCGACCCTCGCCTGGTACCTCCACCGTCGGGTTTGGTTCCAAATGTTTCCTCGGATCGGAGTTCGGGCTCGGTTCCTATTATTGCTGTTTCTGTTGTTAGTCTCTTCGAAGAAGAAAGATCTTTGTCGCCTCCCAGATCCTCCAGACTGGGACTCATCCCATGATTCAGTTTTGCAGTTGGATTCTTCAGCATCCCTTAAGCGTGACATGAGTCGGTCCACCAAGGCTTCTTGTTGGGATGTGAAGCAGTTAGTTACTTCAGCCACAACACTGTCTAGATCTGCCCTAGTAATTGCTGTCGTTTGTTCCATGGCAGGGGCTGTCGGATTTGCCTAACTTCCATTTCATACTGCTGTTGAAACGGGACGGTTCTCTTGATCTGTGATCACTGGATCTGGAACGCTGCTAGTTGCGATGTTCTTTCCTTTTCTAACATCTTTCTTCTGCCTGGGAGGCATGTCTTCCAAGCAATGAGCGATGCTGTCAGGAAGAAGTTTAAGTGGGGGTAGCTGAAGCTTCTAGGTCGAGTTCTCAGTGAAAGCACCAAAACTGTTTGCACAAAAAATGGGCAAACACCTCCAAGTCATATGTTTTAGTTGATTTTATGTTGTTCTTAGTGATTTGGGTGATTTATGCAAATACGTAAAAAGCAGGGACTAAACTATAAAAGACACACATAGTGGTTCGGCCAGAATGTGCCTACGTCCACTTTATATGTTATTCTCCTTTATTGTTCGGATTACAAATACAAAGCTTTGATTACAAGTGTATGAAAGTTGTTTGAAAGTTCTGTCCGTGCTTGAGCTCTCAAACTTGTCCGCCATTGTTGTACCCCTACCCCTCTATTTATAGAGTGAGGCTGGGGGTAGGGGTTCTTGGATGTATATAGCTGCTGGTGGGCCTGGGCTGACATGATCTGGCCTGGCAATCTTGGTTCAGTAGTGCTTTGGTTCGGTGGTGTCTTCTTTGCCTTGATTCGGTAGTTCCTTCTTCGCCTTGATTCGGTAGTGCCTTCTTTGCCTTGATTCGGTAGTTCCTTCTTGGCCTTGATTCGGTAGCATTGGACCGGTGGTGGTTGGAGGGGTTTTGGTTCGATAGTCTTTGGAGTGGTTTTGGCTCGGTAGTGGGTTGGTTAGTGGATTGGTGTGGTCGGTCCGGTGGTTCCTTCGTTGATTGATTCGGCAATGCCTTCGTAGGTCCGGTGGTGGGTTGGTTCGGTGGAAACACGCCCAACACTATATACTACTACTATATAGTTTTAAAAACCAAAATATATAATAAGTACCCATTCTCATACATACACACACACGTTTAATCTAGGGTGAGAACACCTCTCCTATCTCCATTGGATTACGGTATCCCTTGGGTTAAACTACATAACCTAGCCTCTAATACCAAATACGATAACTGACCTACACCATCGGCACACTATGTGCTTGTAGAGTGCACTATGTTCGATGATCAGTCAATATCGACCATCAAGGTTGCAAGGTAAATAAAACGTCACAAAATCTATCGTATTCTCATAGAGCATCAATAAATTATAATAGGAAACACCTTAGATGAAAAATAAATGAGACGATAATAACCGAATGATTCATAGAAATCGAAGTAAATAGATCCGTATAGTGTATATCATAAGTAATATAATCATACATCAAATAATAACTCATAAGAAAACCATCTCTAAATTACAAAGGCACTAGAAAAATCCATAATGCATAGTAGTGGAATAGCAAATCATAATAAGTAAATGTAGGAATATGAGTGTGTGATCATTTGCCCATCCTCCATCCAGCTCAATGTACTCACCAGACACGATATCCTGAATCTACACATTTAAGAATACCCAAAGTAATAGGAAGAAAAGTGTAAAAAACTTCGAGTTAGACAACAATATGATTATTTTGGAGATGGGTTTAAATTTTCATAATATTTCAAGCTATGGATAATTTATTATGAATTTTTGAATGGAAGAAATAGACAATTTTAGGTTTAAAATTAATTAAGATAATTATATAATGATTCTAAGTCTAAAATTTATGTATGTTAGAAAACATATTAAAGGTGAATTATGATGATTTTTGTGGATTTTTCCTAATTGTTTTAATATAATTATTAAATTCTTTAAGTTGAAGGACTTAAAGGTTTAAAGATTTTGTTGAAGGGAATGACTTATTTGTTAAAATAATTTATATTATAAATTATCAAATTCGACGGCCTTTTTAGAAAAGGATTTTTATAAATAATTTGGCGACTAATTGTATTTTGAAAAATTAGGTAAGTTAGGTAAAAAAAGAATTTCTTTTAAAGGCGTAAAATCAGTTTTGTTTTGATTTACTACTTTGCCACTTCCATCTGCTAGCTTTCGTCACCATTTTTCTGCTAATAAACCCATTCGAAATGAATACATATGGCATCAAGCTATTGATACGAAGTGGATTAGAGAAAGACGGAAGGGACTGTGTCAAAGGCAAGCTTTTGAAGAGGCAGAAGTCATTCTTATTAGCTTTTGAATACATTACTTGCCTTTGCTTTTAACAGATGCTTTCGAATCAATCAACTTACCTTTATTCAAAGGCCGCTTGCTTTATTTTAAAAGATGCTTTCAAATGAGTTTCCGATTGTTTGTTTTAAAAAGGAGCTTCCAAAAGGGTCGCTACTTTTAAACCTATTCGAAACCTAGCTTCCGCATTCATGCCTCTCGAATTAGTTAAAGGCCACTTTCTTTATAATTTATTCAATGCTTTTGAAAGGGAAGATTTCACCCTTGTATAGATTAAAGCTGCCTTCTCAATGCTTTCAAAAGGATCGTTTGAGCCACTTTTAAAAAGAGTTATGGAGGCAATGGTTTCGAAAGGGGTTTCATGACTATCCTCTTTCCCAAATTCTTTTAGTTAAAGATCAATGCTTTCAAAAGGGTTACTTTCACTTTTGTTTTCTTTGACTAAGAAGTTATAGTAATGTTAAACCTAATGATTTCGAAAGAGATACTTTCAAATGGTTTCGAAGCTATGCTTCCATTAATTTTTTCTTGAACTAAGTGTCTTCGAAAGATAAGCTTTAAGTGTTTCAAAAGTTATATCTTTAAGTGTTTTGAAAGGAAGGTTTGAACACTTTCGAAATGTATGTTTTAATGATATTTAAAATGAAGGTCTAAGATTTTAAGTAATGATACAAAGAATACAATTAAAAGGCTTAATTTTGAAACAAAAACCCAATCTCATATTAAAGATAAATCCATGGAAAATATGGAAGAATTTTGAAATGGCATTTAACTTTGGAGTTTTTAAAGAAGCTTTCCTTGCTAAAGATAGTGGGTTAAGGGTATTAACCATGTTTCATTTGAGAAATGATTACAAGAAATTAAAACATAGATGTTTTATATTATTATGTTTAGGTCAGTTATCATATATACTTCTTCTATAAACATATTCACTTCATAATTAGCCAGTAATTGCATTTTTGGGGTATTAAGAGCAGAATAACTAGCTTGGTTGACCCAATACTGAATATACATTGGTTTAACTCCTGTTTGGGTACATCCTGGAGGTCAGGTAGACCATAATATAGGATGCCCAAAGACTGATCAAAGATCATTGGTTTAGACAGTTTATAGCAAGTCCATGAAAAATATGTATGGAAATTGTTATTGGAAGGGGCCAATAGGTTTTTAGTGCTCCCATGAAAAGTATGCCTAGAATAAGTTATTGATAGAGATCGTTAGGCCATAAAAACTATGACATAAGGGAAGTTATTGGAGAACCCAATAGGTTCAAAGTGAGCCTATGAAAATCTATAATTAGATGAATTTATTGGTAGATACCGATAGGTTCTTAGTGATCCCCTGAAAATTAATAAACCGGACAGATAGTCTGTAATCTTCGAACAAATTATTAGTCAACCTACAAAAACTAATAGGTTGATAGTGGCCCTAGAAACTATAACTTAAGACAGATAATCAAAGAAATGGGGGTGGGAAAATCCAAAGCACATTGTATGTTTTCATATCATCATGATACATCTTATTATTTTATGCTTTAGCCATTGTTGATGCAGGTGCACAGTATATGGTAAGTATAAGTTGAGTTAAGATACTAGTGAGGAGAAAACCCATTCCACTAAGCGGTGTGGTCTCACTAGATATCTAAGTGGTTTGAGATGGTAAATTATTATTCATACCAGACTTTTTGTCTAGCTCGACGTTTATGTTTTCCCCTTAAACTCTTGGGTGCTCAATTGATTTTGAGTAGTTTGAGAGTTAAGTTTTTCAGGTTCTCCTTTATAAGAATAAGCTTCTCGAGACATGCAAGAGGCAAGATAGCTATTGGGAGTTCTTTCTGTTTGATCCCGATTTGTTTTGGTTGTAACGAAAAAGTTGCTTATTTTCCTATATTTAGACTCTGATCAATCACGGGGTATCTTCATATGTCGCTCTTGGCATATTTTGTAATAATCATATTTCCTTGAACGTGGTTTGCGAATGGGATTATGAATAAATTTTAAATGTGATTTGAAGTGGAATGAGAAATTTATTTTATGATTTATATTTTTTTATTAATCATGTGTTTTGGTTATATCAATGTATCTAATATTACCACATTTGGTTACCAGGAATTAATAAATATCGGTGACTGCAGCATCCGTAGCAGTTAGTTTTAGGCCTCCAAATAGGGGATGTTACAAGCTAGTATCAAAGCGTAGGTTTATGAAAGTTTAAAAGAAATTCAAACCTAAAAGATTTTCAAAACATATCTTAGCGAATCAAAAAATAAGATTGGGGTTTGAGTTAACACTACAGTAACGTACTTGTAATTATTATATATATAAGTATGTTTTCCCCTCTCTCCCTTAGAACATTCTTTTGTATCTTACTAAGGCTTATGTAGATATACGAGAAAAGAGGATATGAAGGCACAAAACGGAAGAGGAAATCTAGCTAGAGGAAGCACCACAACCAGTGGAAATGCTCGACCCAATAACAAAAGGCACTTAGGTCGATAGGCAAATGCTAACCCAAATGCAAATGTCAACATAGGTGCTGGAACCTCGCCAGTAGATATGGGGATGATGTATCAGTTCCTTTTCAATTTGATGCAAGTTGGAGCAGCTGTAGAAGTAGTCGGAGGAAATGTTGTGAATGTTGGAGGAGCTAATCCGATGGTCCTAGTTGGCAATAACTATGCCAAGTTGAGCAAGGGTTACACCAGTCTTGGTGGAAAACCATTGTTGGAACAAAGGATGTCGTTGAAGTGGAAAACTGGTTATTGCATTATGAAAGGATCTTCACAGACTTAAGATTAAACGATGAGCAGAAGAGGAGACTTGCCTCTAGACAGTTGCAGTGGGCATCACTTTATTGGTGGAATAGTGTAACCATGGGAGTTCCCGAGGAAGAGTTGACTTGGGCAAAGTTTCGTAGTAGATTCGAAGAGCGGTTTTTGTCTAAAATCGCTAAGTCGGTATTCCTGAGAAAGTTCATGGACTTAGTGCAGGATGAGATGTCGGCGATTGAGCATGCTATGAAGTTTGATGAGTTATCCAGATTCAGATATGCTACCATTAAAATCATCATTAAAAGAAATGAAAAATTTATTCGAGGGTTAAGACCGGAGATTGCTATAGCGACTATGCCACATCTTCGTGATCCAAGTATAGTTACAGTAGAGATGGCAATCCAGAATGAAGAGATGCTTTCTTCTTATGGGAAGGAGAAGCAGGTTGAAACCCAGGGTTTTTAGGGCAAGAAGAGAAATTCTTTAATAAGAATGGAAACCAAAAGGGAGGAGCTGTCAAGAAAGCGAAGGCTAATCTACTTTTCCTTAAGTTTAATAGTAAGGGATATTATGCTCATGAATGTCGAACTAGAAAAGGGAAGAAGGTTGCATATAAAATGGGGGTGAAGTACTTCAATTATGACCAGATTGGGCCTACAAGAATCATTGTCCCGAACCGATCAAAGCGGACTAGGGAAAGGTCTTTGCTTTAGGACCATCGTCTGCTAGGTGAACCACTATTGAGAAGGGAAATACTGTATTAGAAGGCATGCTTTTGGTTCATAGTGTACTAGATAGGTTACTATTTGATACTGCTACATCGCATTCATTTATATTACAGTGTTTGGTAGATAGGTTATGTTTAGAACCCTCATACCTTGTTACCTCCTTAAAGGTTGCGAATCCGAGAGGAGGGTATGCAACTCTGGGATGAGATGTGACCAGTTAGAACTTTATTTGTTAGGTCATAAGTTTGTATGCAATTTGTATGTTTTTGATTTCATAGGCTTGGGGCTCATTCTGGATATGGACTGGTTAGAAAGGTACGATACTAGCATATTTTGCCATGATAAAGGAATATTGCTAAGGCAGCCTGATAGTCGTAACCGAATTATATACTCAGTGGAGAATTCAGATCGAAGTGCTTGTTGTTTGTTGAGTGCTATGGAAATAGAAAAAGAGTTATATCGATTTTAATAGCGTCACAGGTCTACCACCGAAGCAAGTCACCGAGTTTTGGATAGATCTTGTGCCAGAACCAGAACCTATAAGTAGACCACCTAGCAGGATGATACCGACTTAGATAAAGGAATTGAAGGTGCAACTAGTGGATTTAGAAGGAAAGAATTTCACTAGGCCAAGCAGTATGCCTTAGGGAGCGGCCACGGTGTTTGTAAAGAAAACAAATGGGTCGTTAAAGATAAGTATCGACTATCGTAAGTTGAAAAGTAGACAATCAAGAATAGATATCCTTTGCCAAGAATCGATAATTTATTTGATCAGTTGAGTAGAGCCATAATATGTTCTTAATTGGATTTGGCAAAAGGTTTCCATCAGTTAAGGGTAGCAGAGGACAGTATTTCGTAGACGGCCTTTCAGACTAGGTATGATTCGTAAAAATGGTTAGTAATACTATTCGGGTAATAAATGCGCTAGCTTTCTTCGTGGATTTGATGAACCCGGTTTTCCAAGAGCGCTTGGATAGGTTCGTGTTGGTATTCATAGATGATATTTTAATATTCTCCAAGGATGAGAGAGAGCATGCACTTCATTTTATAGTGGTGCTTGAGATGCTGAGGCAACATCAACTGAAAGCGAAGTTTTCAAAATGTCATTATTGGAAGAAAGAGGTTAAGTTTCTTGGTCACACGGTCTTAGAGAAGGATTTGTCAGTTGATGCAGATAAGATCCAAAATACTAATAACTGGAAGAGACCAGAGATGGTGACTGGGTCGGAATTTTTCTTGGACTCACTGGTTATTACCGGAGATTCATTAAGGATTTCTCATGGATAGCGGCACTTTGATTAAGCTAACTAGGAAGGACGTAAAGTTTATTTGGTCTAATAAAAGTGAGAAAGCATTAAGTTAAAGCATTTGTTGACCAATGCACCTGTGTTAGTAGTTCCAGATGGGAATCAAGGGTTAGTGGTATATACAGATGCATGTGGAACTAAGTTAGGAGCTATGTTGATGCAGAAAGGAAAAATTATTGCATATGCTTCACGATAGCTTAGACCGCATGAAGTGAGATGTAAAAACCCGCATATTTTACGATTGCATATTTAAATGATCTCTTTGAATATAGAATCGTTAATCGGATTAAAGTCCGAAATGCTACTTTTGGCAAACAGTCAAATTAGGACTCGAGACTACTTCCATTGAGTTCAAAATGGCATTTGCAACCTTTTTGAGTATAAACATTGATATGTTTGGAGTTGAGCTGAATTTTTCTATTTCTCTATTGGGCTTTATGTTTGGGTTTCAGCCCACTAACCCAAAAAAATACCCTAACTCCACTCAACTTCCTTCATTCATTTTCATTTCATAACACTCTCAAGCTAAAGAAAAGAATGGGGGAAAGAAGAGGAAATTAAAATTCCTAAGCCCTAGATTCTTAGGAAATTCCAATTCTAGCTCTGGAAATCAAAGAGAAGCTTTAGGTAAACATCCTCTTCATCTTCTCCATCTCTATCTCTCTTCTATTTTCAGAAATTCCTATAATCTAAATTAGGAAAAAAAATTCACCTTTAATAGTAGATTGAAGATTCTACAGGTGTATTGAAGAGGAATCGGTCTTCCTTTGTTTTAAAGCTTCTCACCTGTTGTATTTGGGTTTAAAGGTGAGGTCTTGAACTCACATCTATGTCTATAGATTTCATTGTTGTTAAGTATGAATTCCTAATATCTATTTCATGTTCAATTGCTTTTGATTTGAATTGATTTGGTGAATTTTCCGATTTTGGTATTTTGAAGTCAAAATCTTTAAAGATCCTATCTTAGATATTTAAACATGTTATTTGGGGTGTATCAAAGAGCCTATAAGGCTGGGTTGTCGTTTGGCATAAATCCCTAGCCTCCATCGCTCATCCGATCGCTTCCGAATCAATTTGGCCATCTTTGGCCTAGGCAAACTGTTGCCTAGAACAGGCAACCAGACATCCGGTTGATCAAGTCCGGACATCTGGTTATGATCCTTGGAGAAAAAATATAAGACGACAGAAAAATAAAATGGTAGAGACTCGGACCAGACATTTGGTCCAAACCTACCAGACATTTGGTTAGTTTTCAGACGACTTCTTAGAGTTCAGAAGTCTAGGAGGTTTCTGAAATATTACCAAAACCCAAATCCAGACATTTGGATTAACTCGCAGACGTCTGGAATTGTTCATTTTTGTCTATTTGCCTCTTTTTTGAGTGAACTTCATATGGTTATTGGTTTTTGTCGATCCGATTAGTTGTTATCAATTTATGGACTTTGATAACCTCTTTTTCTGGATTTTTGGGGATATCCATTTTGATGGATTTGGTATCGATTTCTAAGGATTTGATTCATATTTTCGTACGTGAATTTTTGGTGATAGATTGTTTTTACAATCATTTCTGTGATTTGTCACTTTTAAGTACAAAGGTTTCTATACTAGTAATAAATATTCGAACTCTTTCACAAAAATGATTTCAACGTCATTTTTAATACAAAGCTTGTTTTTAAAACCGTTTCTCAATCTACTAGTATATACAAACCTTTACCTCATTCGTTCGAGAAATCCAATTAAATGACTTAGCAAAATAAGTGGTCTGAAACGCTTGTGTTTACTTCGTTGATTAATTCTTAGACTTGTTCGATCGAAGCCTTGTGACAATTTTCAAGTGGAGATCTACAATTTGTTCGTAAATACTTAAGTTAAGCGAGTGTTATGGGACATGAAGCTAAAATCATTTATTTACTAGCTTAGTGTAATTTACACTTATCGATCAATGATGATCATTTCGTGATTTAGACTAGCGATGTGCGATGTTTCTTTGTTTGTGTGGGGAGTAAACCACGTTTGTGGAGTTTCGGCTCAAAATTGGTGGGGTAGCGACCCATGATCTTTGGGCCGTTTGTGGAGCCTTGGCTCAAAATTGATGGTTAGCGACCATATAATAGCGTTCTGTTTGTGATGCACATGTTGGTGAGTTTTCATGCTCCCATTTGTGATAGGCCTCCCCCTTTGTGATTTTTGGATTTTCTAATTGATGATTTCTAGAATTTGTGTTTCACCAATTTTCATGATTTACATTGATAAGTTCTATCAAAATTTGTGGTTTGGTGAATATGTTAAAGAATATGACATTCTTCTTGGTGTTTGAGAATATTCGAGATATTGTATGATTTTTTTTGTTATCTAATGTATACTTGTCATAGTATGGCATTATTGTTATCATACTTTTTTGTCATATCTCTTATCCTATCTCATTTTATATGATATTTATAGCTAGACCGATCCGCTTATTATTTTCTTATTAAATAATACTCGGTTAGACTGAGGTATTTCAGGTCCTTCTTCTTGACTTCTTATCAGGGTCCGTCATCTGACTTTTGGCTAACTACTTAGCTTAGTATTTTTTGTTTTATACATTTGAAATAGAGACTCCTTGATGTATACATATTCTTTGTCTAGCACTTGTACCTATTCTTTTTTGATATAGTAGATCTTATATGATCACTACTTTAATGTACACTTTTATGTGATATATTCATATCTATTTCCGCCTTAGTGATATGAATATCTATGACTGATTTATGTTATGTTTATTTTATATTTGTTTTCGAAGACCACATAGCCATTGTGTTGTAACCTTGTGTTTGTATTTGATATGTCGGATTTCCTCGTGCATAAAATACTATTTGACATATCGGTACTCACACAAAGCAATTACACAGATGGTCGCTCCTCAACAGCCTCATTCTTTGCGCTAGTCGAGGGCATTACCCTGTAGTGTCCTTGGCTAGTGTGAATATAGAGGTGGAGCGTCGCATGAGATATCCTACTCGTGATCTAGAGTTGGCGGCAGTGATCTTCGGATTGAAAATATGGAGACATTACCTTATAGGGTAGAGATTTGAGTTATACATAGATCATAAGTCCTTAAAGTACTTATTCTCTCAGAAGGAGTTGAATATGAGACAACAGTGGTGGTTGGTGTTTTTAGTAGCTTATGATTTTGGTATAGTGTATACAACTGAAAAGGAAATAAAGTAGCGAATGCTCTTAGCAGGAAAATCAGAGTACGGTGTTATCTATGTTAACCGAATGGAAGGATCTAGAGGCTTTGCCAAAGTGTAGTGTGCAGTTAAGATCGATTGCTAGTTCTAGTCAAAGTACTGCCATGTTATCCTGCTTGAAAGTTCGACCAGTACCGATCGAAAGGATTGCTTCTAAGCAGAAAGAGGATCCATTGTTAGCCGAGAAGATAAAAAGGCTTGAGGTTGGATTAGAAATTGATGATCTAAAAGATTTTAGCCTTGAACAGAGGGGTTGGTTGAGAGAGAAGGAACAACTATGTGTTTTGAATGTTGAGGACTTAAGGAGAGAAGTCCTCAAGGAAAGTCATTGGTCCAAATTTATGATTTATCCTAAGGGAACCAAGACGTGTCAAGACATGAAGAGGAGTTTCTACTGGAAAGGTATAAAGAAGGATGTTGGCTTATGGATAAAGCAGTGTGTGAACTGTCAACAAATGAAGGCCAAACATTAGAAGCCAAGTGGATTGCTTTAACCTTTGGAAATACTAGTTTGGAAATGGAATTCGACATGCATGGATTTTATAGATGGTTTCCAAGGCCAAATTGAGGAAATGAAAGTGCATGGGTCATAGTGGACAGGTTTACCAAGAGTGCCCATTTCATTCCAATTAAGTTAACCAGGATGGCACCTGTTTTAGACAATTTTTTTATGAAAAACGTAGTTAGACTGCATGGAATTACTAGTAGTATAGTAAGTGATAGAGATACTTTGTTTACTAGCGAGTTCTGGAAGAGTCTACATGCTATGTTATGTACCAAGCTCAAAATGAGTATTGCTTATCACCCTCAGATAGATGGGCAGACAGAAAGAGTCAACAAATTACTCGAGGATTTGTTAAGAGCTAAACTTTGGTGGATCTTGGGAAGATCTTGTACACTTAGTTGAGTTTTCCTATAACAAGTTATCAAACTAATATAGAAATGGTGTCTTTTGAGGCTTTGTATGGAAGGCCATGTAAGTCACCAACATGTTGGTCGGAAACTGGACACATATTAATCTTAGATTCAGACCTAGTAAGAGAGGCAATAGAGAAGATTGAGTTGATCCGAGGAAGGATGAAGGAAGCTCAGTCTAGACAAAAGTGTTACAAGGTAAGAGGCATAAGGATCTAGAGTTCTCAGTTGGAGATTGGTTTTTTATCAAAATATCACCAATGAAGGGCGTGGTATGATTCGAAAAGTTAGAAAAATTGGCACCGAGATATGTTGGACCATTCCTAGCTATAGAGAGGATCAAAAAGCTCGCATACAGAGTAGAGTTGCCTAACAGTTTGGCAGGTATCCATAATGTAGTTCATGTGTCTCATCTTCGTAAGTATGTGCATGATCCAGAGACTATTATTACTCTGACTGCATTGGAAGACTCAATAGTAGAATTGGATTTGATTTTTGTTAGGCAACCAGTTCGGTTTGTAGCAAGAGATGAGAAGAAGTTAAGAAACAAGTCAGTCAAGTTGGTGAAAGTTTACTGGAGCGACAATGAGATGGATTGTGCTTGGAAGACAGAAGATAGGATTAGAGATACTTATCCTGATCTGTTGTAAGGGTATGTTCTGTATTTGCTTTATATAGATTGTATGCTAGTCAAGTAGGCTATTATGGTAGTTATTTGATGTAATAGATGATTATTATGATTAGTATTTAGTCTTTGCTGAATTTCGAGGAAGAAATTCTTTAAAGAGAGGAGCCTATAACACCTCTAATTTTAAATAACATTATTTAGGAAATTTAATTAGATAAAATAATTAGAGGCTAGAGTGATAAGGGAATAAAGCTTTGAAAATCAATTAGGGTAGTGCCTTAACTAAATGAATTTATAAGAATGGTTCATAAGTTAAATACTTAAGAAAAACAAGGCAAGGGTAATATAGGGGTGGCCGAACCCCAAAACCCCTAAAACCCTTGCAACCATTCCATTACCATTTCATTCCTACAAAAACAAAAACATAAACAAAGGAGATCAAGGCCAACCATTACCCTAGGGGAAGAGGAGCCTAAAATAAATCAGAAGCTAAAATTTAAGCAAGGGAGATTAAAGAAAGAACAAATCTTAAGTTTCTTATCCAAACAAGGTGAATAATAATCTAAACCATCACATATATGTCTTATTGAGCATTTTAATTTCCGGTTTAAGTTTTTAAAACCATTTGGAGGGATGACTGAAGATATGCTATGATTATGTACCATATTTTGATTGAAACAAGGATTTTGTGCAATAATATAATTTTATTTTAAGTTTAAAATCGTGTAAATTGATTTTGAATGCCATGATGTTTGAATATGTTGTCTAAAACATTATTTTTGGAGATGGATTTAAATTTTCATAATATTCCAAGCTATGGATAATTTATTTTAAATCTTTGAATGGAAAAAATAGATAATTTTGGGTTTAAATTATTTAAGACAATTATATAATGATCCGGGTCTGAAATTTACATATGTTAGAAAACTTATTAAAAGTGAATTATGGTGATTTTTAGGGATTTTTCCTAATTGTTTTAATATAACTGTTAAATTATTTAAGTTGGAGGACTTAAACGTTTAAAGGTTTTGTTAAAAGGAATAGCTTATTTGTTAATAATTTAAATTATAAAATATTGAATTTGGCAGCCTTTTTAGAAAAGGATTTTGATAAAGAATTTGGCAACCAATCATATTTTGACAAATTGGGTAAGTTTGTAAACAATTAATTTCTTCTAAAGGCATAAAATCGGTTTTGTTTTGGTTTACTACTTCGCCACTTCCATCTGCTAGCTTTCGTCACCATACTTCTTCTAATAAACCCATTCGAAACGAATACATATGACATCAAGCTATTGATACGAAGTGGATTGGAGAAAGGCGGAAGGGACCGTGTCGAAGGCAAGCTTTCAAAGAGGTAGAAGTCATTCTTATAAGCTTTTGAATACATTACTTGCCATTGCTTTTAAAAGATGCATTCGAAGGGGTGAAGCTTTCGAATCAATCAACTTACCTTCGTTCAAAGGGTACTTACTTTATTTTAAAAGAAGCTTTCGATTGAGTTTCCACTTGTTTGTTTTAAAAAGGATCTTTCGAAAGCATAGCTACATTTGAACCTACTTGAAACCTAGCTGCCGCATTCATGCCTTTCGAATTAGTTAAAGGCCACTTTCTTCATAATTTTAAATCAGTGCTTTCAAAAGGGAAGCTTTTGCCCTTGTATAATTTAAAGCTGCCTTCTCAATGCTTTCGAAAGTGTTATTTAAGCCGCTTTTTATAAGAGTTATGGAGGCAATGTTTTCAAAGGGGTTTCGTAACTATCCACTTCCCAAAATTCCTTTAGTTAAAGATCAATGATTTTGAGAGGGTTACTTTCTCTTTTCTTTTGACCTAAAAGTTATAGTTAATGTTAAAACCATTGATTTCAAAAGAGATACTTTCAAATGGTTTCGAGGCTACGCTTCCATTAGTTTTACTTGAACTAAGTGCCTTCAAAAGATAAGCTTTATGTGTTTTAAAAGGAAGTTTTGAGTACTTTCAAAAGATATGTTTTAATGATATCGAAAGTGAAGGCCTAACAATTTGAGTAATGATACAAAGAATACAATTGAAAGCATTAATTTTCAAACAAAAACCCAATCTCATTTTTAAAAATAAATCCATGGAAAATATGGAAGATTTTTGAAATGGAAATTAACTTTGGAGTTTTTGAAGAAGCTTTCCTTGCTAAAGATAGTGGGTTAAGGGTATTAAACATGTTTCATTTGAGAAATGATTACAAGGAAATTAAACCACATATGTTTATATTATTATTTTAGGATTAATTATCACGTGTGCTTCTTTTACAAACATATTCACTTCATAATTAAGTGATAATTGCTTTTTTAGGGTGTCAAGGGCAGAATAACCAGCTAAGTTGACCCATTAGTGAATATACATTGAGTTAACTCCCGCGTGAGTAGAATTACATCCAGGTGGTCCGGTAGACCAGAATATAGGAAGCCCAAAGATTGATTAAAGATTATTCATTTAGACAGGTTTATAGTAAGCCCATGGAAAATATGTATGGAAACTGTTATTGGCAGGGGCCAATAGGTTCTTATTGATCCCATGAAAACTATGTCTCGAATAAGTTATTGACAGAGATAAATAGTTTCATAGTCAGCCCATGAAAACTATGACATGAGAGAAGTTATTGGAGAACCCAACGGGTTCATAGTGATCCCATGAAAAGTATAATCAGATGAAGTTACCTGTAGATTCCAATAAGTTCTTAGTGATCCCATGAAAACTATGAAATCGAATAGATATTCAAAAAAATGGGGATGGGAAAATGCAGAGTATATTGTATGTTTGCATATCATCATGATACATCTTATTATTTTATGCCTTAACCATTGTGGATGCAGGTGCACAGTATATGGTTATTATAAATTGAGTTAAGATACTATTGAGGGGAAAACTCGTTTCGCTAAGTGATGTGGTCTCACTAGATATTTATATGGTTTGAAATGGTAGGTTATTATTCATACATGACTTTTTGTATTATTCGAAGTTTATGCTTTCCCCTTAAACTCTCAGGTGCTCAATTGATTTTTAGTAGTTTGAGAGTTAAGGTTTCCAGGTTCTCCTTTAGATGAACAAGCTTCTGGAGACATGCAAGAGGCAAGTTAGCTATTAGGAGTTCTTTTTGTTTGATCTTGCTTTGTTTTGGTTGTAATGGAAAAGTTGCTTATTTGCTAATATTTAGACTCTGATCAACCAAGGGGGCACCTTCACATGTCGCACTTGGCATATTTTGCAATAATTATATTTCTCTAAACGTCATTTGCGAATTGGGATTATGTAATAATTTGAAATGTGATTTGAAGTGGAATGAGAAATTTATTTTATGATTTTAATTTTTTTTGCATATTCATGTGTTTCTGTTATATCAATGAATTTAACATTACCATATTTGGTCATCGAGAATCAATAACTATGGATGACTGCAACATCCGTAGCAGTTAGTTTTAGGCCTCCAAATGAGGGATGTTACAACACACCCAAGACTTGTGTAACAACCATGCTTTCTACATTGTAATAAAATGTAAATTTCATTGAAATAAAATTGTTTGAATTCAAAATTTGATAATCTATTTAATTAAATAAAAATAAAATTTTCTATTTAAATGAATTCCATTTAATAAAATATTTTGTTTTAAATAATTTGAATTAAATTAATAAATTATTTTCGAATAATTTATTAGGATTGAACAGAATATTTTAATTTAATATAAAATTTATTCTTTTTAATGAAAATAAATTTTATATAATCAAAATAGTTGGAGAAAGGAATTTTTTTGTAATAGCCCAATAAAGGATTCAATAAAAATAAGCGGGTATTGAATTTAATAAAATTATCTTATTATCGAAATTATAATTCTTAAATAGAAGTATAGATTAATTAAAATAAATTTGCTAATAAATTGAAAGAGTTATTTAAAAAGATATGGGAGAAAAACAAATTAGTTTAGACAAGAGCTCGAGTTAAGGCCCAATCCCGTTTTAACTCTTTCTCTTCTCTGTTTTTCTAGAACACTCCCTATACTTCACCAATTCAATCCCATTCCCAAACTCGGTTCCAATTCTTACCTTAAATCCTAACTCAAAATCGTGACCTGATTATATAAAAAAATCACGACACAAGCTTCAACAACGGAAGAACCGACTCTACCTAGGAAGACCGACCTGGTGCGTGCGAAGGGGTGGCAGGTGAATGTGATTGGTGCCATAACCTCTGGGCATGATTAAGGGCATTCACGATTGCTAGCAACGGAGGGGATGGATGATGGTGATGTCTGCGAGATGGTTAGCAGTTTTGGGAGATGAATGCATGAAGGAGAGAATTTGGCGCTGAAGTTTGTCGACGATGGGGAGGATGCTAATGGGTGGTTGGTTGGAGAAGGAGCAATGAAGCACAAATTAAGGATTTTTCTTGGGAATTTTGGTGAGTAAATATATTGACTTACATCTATGATCTAGTGTAGTATTTCTTTTTCATTTTTTCAATTTTGTTGGTTGTTTGGATTAGTTATTTGATATAGGTTGATTTGGTTGAATTATAGAAGCTTGCCATTGATTGTTGTTGTGATGAACAATTAATGGATTGTTGCATACACCATTATGAATTGTTAGATGGTTATAAATAGTTGAAGCCACACTTAAAATTGATTTAGAAGGGAATAAATGGATTAAAATGCGATGCTTAGAGGAAATAAAAATGTTTTGGGTATAAATGGTGAACTTTTGGAATATGTTTCATTTAATATTAAATTTATTTATTAATAAGAGAAAATGCTATAAAGTTGTGATTTTTGGTATTTGTTTAAATTAGTGGATTGTGAATATATTTTTATTTATCCAATATTACATTAGTATTTGAAGTATTTTAATAAAATTAAACTAAAATTTATACCATAAGGTAATGATTTTATATTTATGGGAATTTAATAAATCGAAAGCTTTATAAAATAACATTTTTTGGAATAAAAATAGGTTTGAATGTGATTCATTCATTAAATGGAAATAATTATACAGAAAATCCATTTTAATTTTAATAGGTATAATTTTGGAAGTATTATCTTTGGTATTAAATTATTCCAAATAAAGGGAAATTTGGAAATTGTATACAAACAAACAATGCAAATCGGTATTCAAATGTCAAATATTAGAAGATTTTATATAATAGAGAATTTTAGTTTGATTAATTACTATTTTAGTTTGTTAAAAAAGGGCTTGGATGTAAATAAGGGTTTGAAATAATGAGAATTTATAAATTTATTTTTTTAATTGAAAATTAATATTTGAAATTGGTTTGGAGATTTTGAGAAAAATGTATTTAAAATCCCCTTTCAAATCAATTAATAATAGATTTGTATGCTCCGATTGATTCATATTTCTATGTATCGAGGAACCAACATAACGGGTTATGGTACCATTTGGTATGGGACTTTTGGTAATGTTTCTCTAGTATTCTTTGGATTTGTTATATAAAATAAATGTGCGATGATGAGTGTAATTTACAAACATTGATTAAATGGATGAGTAACAGCAGATGACATAGGAAGCTTCATTTGTAATTTATTTGATTACATTCTTTAAGTAAATGTCATTTCAATAGGATCGAGTATAAGGGTATTATATCTATGGTGATGCGCACTGCGAGCGAGCAAGTTGAAAGCCATAAGTACGTCTATCTATTGTGTGAATACTCCAATTATACGATGTAGAGTAAACCAAATTGGTTGGTATCATCTTAGCGACCTGATTACAGGGATGCTCCCTGAATCGTTAGCACGGCTATGATGTATAGTGCTAAGAGCCACTGCCTCTGTGTCACTTAGGCCAGTAGTCGGTTACCAAAAGGGGCCTTTGCAAGGACATGATCAATTCATAATGTAATCTTGCATTTGATGGGTATTGGGTCACGAAAGCCACCGCGGTTACTAAGACTGTGGGAATAGCACTAAGAGTGTGTGAAGAAGTCTCCTGAAGCAAACAAGAACTGCCAGTCTCCTGTCTGGTTATTATTTATAATATAGCATGAGACGCTATAGACACCTCCTTATTTATCTACATGAAATCAATGTGTTTATGTATGATGACCCGTAAATTCATACCCTTTGAATCGACAATAAACCTCACATGTCTGACCCAAAAAACACAGACTGATGGAAAGTCATGAGAAAGAAAAAAAGAGAGAAGAAGAGAAGAGAAGAAAGAGAGAAGAGATAACCAAGCAAAATAATACAGAATCTCACATCACAACGGAAAACATATAATATCATGTCAATGATATTTAAAAAATAGAAACTGAATATACGTACATCAATCAGAGTTCAACAATCAATCACTAATCATTAGCATGGACAATTATAATAACATATCCTTAAAATTGCTGATAATATAAACAACAATGCAGCGGATAATAAACAGATACATGTATATGAAAATGAAGATCTCAAGCTCTCCTGCTGAAGCTCCAAAAGCACCAAATCTGAACATGTAAATATACTCAGTCTGACCCGAGCATTGAAAGGGAAGAATGCCCGGATCGGTTTGGAAAAGCAGCGTGAGAAACACATTCAACTGAATTTATTAGATTAACAAAACTTTTCCTTTCAAACAAAAGTATCTTTTAAGACATGCCCATGCATAAACGTGGACATGTTTTTACCTTACGATAACCAAACCCTTTCATATCAAATCATCTTATATTATACTAGTGTCTAGTATACAAATCATATTAATCATAGCCGAAATGGCTGCCCATATAGCATTTTGGAGCTATTCATTATGTTAATACAAACAAAACCGCAAGCTCGTAGTGGAGTTTGAATTTCTATACAAATGACCTAGTGAAGGGACTACCTTCCGCAGTACGTCTCTAGAGGTTTGTATCGAGGAACATCATAAAGGGACCTCTACCAAACAAGACCGACCTACCTCTGTAACTAGGTAGTACCGAATATATCATCCCCTGGTCGTTACCGACCTTTCCGAGGACCCTCATAGCATATAAACCACATTAATTTACGTCACGAACATCATAGCGAGAAGAGATGTCTAGAAGAGGGTGATCTTATCCTAATTTGGAATTAGCCAATTAGCCTTGCCTCATCTAAACCTGTTTCGGTCATTTTCGATTGATGAGGCTTGAGGTAATGATTACCTTCACATACCACATCACTTTGAATGCCACATTGCCATTTCTGTTGACTACTAATTGCCTTCCACTAAAATACAACCCTTATGCTCGTACGTCTCAAGGAGGGTGTTAAGCTAAGAGAAGTGGCCTTCTCCGCCACCATTGATGTTCGTTTGTAAAAACCAATGTACGTAATCTTAGAAATCTATGTCATACTCTCGTCCATACAAGTCAAGTGCAGGACAAACCAAAGGTGCTATCCTACCACATCCTATCAGGAAATCCCAAGGATTATTAGCGAATAGTCCTTGCATTGTATATTTCATAATGAAGAGACTACTGCTACTAGATGTATATTGGGATTTTAACCCCAAATGATCAACAAGCAGTCCTTCACTATGAAAATCCTAAATATTAATATCATCACAACCTGCATAATCGAACGCATATACGTTGGTCTGAAGTGGTTTTCGGATAAACCAATCCCGATCTCTTCGCACCAATAATGCAAAAGTGTTTCTCAACCTCACATAGAAGCTAAGTCCCGTAGACTTATCACGTCTCCAACTTTCAGCTTGCTATCCTTCAGCCAAGAAGGAAGCAAGATAGATTGGAGTAATCAATCCGCACTACCCGAATCAACATTCTCAACACAAATGATAATCAAGCCTACAAAAGATAACTACGTACTAAATGTATGACTAAATAGTTCCCACATCAAGTAGAGGAACTAAAATGGCCAAATTTTGATAGTCGGTTATTTAACTATCACAAGCAATAAACGAATATTTAACATCATAAACAATCACTAGGCCCTTCTAACTAATATTTTATTAATTAAATCACTTTCCAAATATTCGCTTCAAATTATCTTTAAAAATATCTAATTCCACAACCATTTCAATATTTCACTATTTGAAAAACATTTCCATATACTTATATCAACAGTATAAGCATATTCACAAATCTCTTTAGGAAAGCTTAATATTTTTCAACACACGGTTTATTGGATCAAAATGAATGTTGCGTAAAACATCGTTACGACCACCCAAAATCATTAGTATAGGGATTCAATAATTAGATAGATATATAAATCTCATATACTATACAAAACATCTCCTTTCAAAAATCATTTACTATAATAACAGTGCTATAGTCCATGCTTTCCTTACTTCTCGAAAACTTCTATTTCAACAATGAATATTAAAATCTATGTTTACGATGATCACACCTTTTAAAACACCTTCAAAGCATTTAACACCATTTAAAAGACCACTTTTCAAAATATTTATTTAATTTAAAGGATTATTCACTGTCCAAAATCGTGAATAAAATTCTTTTACCAAATTCATTATTTCTACACATTTAGTAAAGGATTATCCATGGTTCAAAATCGTGAATATAATTCCTTTAATAAGCATTCATATTTAACTAATCAAATTCAATTGATTTCAGATTTATAAAACAATGTTTATAAATTCCATTTCTTTTTTATAAAAACTTCCACATATAAAATCCCTTTATTAACCAATCTCATTTATATTTCATTTATGTGACAAACCCGATTATAAGTTAATTCACTTATAATTCTCTTATTTACAAATTCATTATTTTTAAAACTTATTATTTACAAAATCCATTATAAATCCGTTTCTAAATTTCAATTCCAAATCCTATACAAATTTGATTATAGATCCGTTTCTAATATTTATAAAACACCATTTATAATTCCATTACTTTTATTTATAAATATCAATTTTATAAATATTATATATAAACCATTTATAATAAGTCAAAAATCCCAATTTAACTTATTTTACAAAATAGTTAACTCCATATTTCAAAAATCATACTTTGATTCCATTTAAATAAACTTCCTCTTTTAATAGTTTACATATCGTTATTAAAACTTATATAACTTCAAAGATCATATTTACGTATATTTCACAAAAATCATAATCTTTATAACATAAATATTATAACTTTTATTTATTTAAAATGAATTCATTTTCTTAATAATTCAAAAATTAATAAAACATCCATTTTCAAAATCACTTTGAAATCCTTCTTTAATTTGAAATCATCATTTTAACATTTTTAAAATTCCAAAATATGGCCCAATGCTACAATAGCACTAAATAATGTGATTCATGTCAATCACGGCATCCAAACATCATATATCACATGATGACAACATATTTCACAATATCTGTAAATAAAAAGTCAACACTGGTGAGGAATCCAGTTGGATCCCTCCAACCTATCACTTCCAACAAATATATATATATGAGAATGTATGTACAATTTCCGCTTCGAGGCAGATACACATAAAAAAATCATCCGCTCATGCACGGAAACGTATAGGGTCTCATCTGTTCCAATAGGGAGGAATATATCGAAACCAATCAATATATATATATATATATATATATATATATAATATCATATATCACCAAAACAATCATTAATCAGCATAACTAAATTTATTCTCACTTATACAAAAATATAAGCTAGGCAAATAGAGTGAGTTGTACTACTTTTGATTCCAATAGCCGTTGCAGCATTTTTTTCGAATAAAATCAAACAAGCGTTTAATTTTACCCAAAATTTTCACTAGCTCCAATCAACTCCAAACCAACTCTATAGTGCTCGTCAGTACGATCCTAACGCAATTTGTTTCGTCAAATTCCAACCTTGTATGAAGAAGATATAAATCGTTAAAGTTTACATGAATGTGTGTGGGTGTATTACAAATTCCTTTTTTTTTTTTTAATTTTAACATACACAATCAAGGTCGTTGATTTCAAACCCCAAGATCTAGGCCGCCCCTCCTTTCTTCTCACGCGCATCCTCCTTCCTAGGTGTAAATGCATGTACTCGAACCCACAGCCGCGATTCATTCCTTAATTATCGAGCCTCCACCCTTCACCTATAATTCGATCGGAGACAACACATTGAAGCCATAGCCAAGCTCTACCATCGACTTGAGACCGACCATACTCGGCTACTCCATCTTCCTGAATCCCCCTTCAAATGCATGCCCTTCATTCTCAAACTGTCGCCACGTTGTTGCTTTAAAATCCATCATCACCATATAGATGGGAAGCTATCCTCGAGCTCTTCAATTCTCTGGTAGAAAGTTTCGCATAAAAGTTGATGGATTTGAAGATTTTAGAGGAGAAAGTTTCGAATATTTTCGGCCACTGAATTTATTAGTGGCGGCTAGGGCTTTTAACGCTAGGAGTTGAGTAATTTTAAGAAAATGAGGTCCTTTTGTAGCAAATTTTCGCGCACTACTCATCTGAAAATTTTTTGAACTCCAATCTAAGCGTACCGCCTGGCATTTATGATGTTTCATCCCTATTTCGAACACAATGGATTATAGATCGGAGGCCAGTTCCATCATATTTGGAAGATTGTTTTTAGAATCGAATTATTTTAATGAAATTTACTGAAATAAATTTCAATGCATTTCAGCTTTGTATGAGCAAACCGTAAGTCCGATTGACATGAAATTTGAAATCCTACATTAGTATAATGTTACGGACCCAATTAAATTGGTTTCGTCGAAATCTGAGACAGTGTTAAAAAATGACTATTTTTACGCGTTAATTAAATCGATAAATATCTAATTTCTATAAATTTATTTTTAATTCAATTTTAAAAGTTTACCAACATCATTCTAATTCAAATAGAAATTAATTCAACTTTATAAATCATTTTCATTCACATTAAATTCAAAATCAAATTATTTCTACAATTTCAAATATTAAATTAGCAATTTAATTATCCAATTAAATTATTGTATTCAAAATATAAGTTATTCAGCTTATAAAATTAACTCGTGAATATTTAAAATCAATTAAATACCCCAATTTCGAATGATTAAAATTCTGGGTCGTACATTTTCCCTACTTAAAAAAAATTTTCCTCGAAATTACCAAGTAAGAAATAGCTACAAAATCCATTAACTAAACTTCTTACCAAAACTTTTCTAAGATTTGAAATCATTTCAAATTATAACTCAAAATCGAAATTATAGTTATCAATTTTTTTTTCTAATTTTCTCAAAAAATTTCTAATGCCTTAAATTTTCAGAAAAACTCGCCATAGTCTCCTTTGCGTGGTTCAATTTGGAAAAATCACAATATATATATGTGTGTGTATATATATATATATCACAAATATACATTTTATCGTCGAGGATGAGGCATCCCGTAGGGAAAAAAGTGTAAAAGTACGATATGTAATCGGAGATATGCACCTTATATAGTATTAGCGAGCATATACGACTAATATAGCGCAAAAGCTAGCTACAAATGTGAAGCATATGCTTGCCGCACCTACTAAACACTCAACAAACAAATGAGAAACATGTATATAGAAAGTGATATCAATATACAACATATACCGGTACAACAACTATATATGCCAATATAGCAAATGCAACCAAAATCAATAAATTCAACAATCAAACATCTATCATCCAACTAGCAATCCAATATCTATCCGATCAATCGATAACCAAATCAATATTCATTCATTTCTCATTAATATTCAATGAACGGTTTTTAATATATTCACGTTTGATTCATTAACATTGGATTTTACTAACATTCATTTATTCATATCCAATTAGTTTACATCCATTAATTTACATTCAAGTTGGTTTTCTTCCAAATCAAATTAAATTCAATTCTATTTAGAGTCACTTACTACCAACTTGAATTCAATTGTTTACTTACGATTTCATTAATTCAATTTCATATGAATTTCAATACAACCAACTAACCTCCATCTAACAATCAATGCATATCCAACATAACCAAATTTATTTAACTTACACTCAACATTTATATTTACTTCGTTTACCTTTAATTTGGTTTAACACTTTTAATTTCAATTGGTTTAATATTTAATTGACTTTCATTCAATTATTCAATTTCCAGTTTCATTGGCTTTAATGAATTAACACTTCCATCCATTATTTCATAACAATTCATTTACATTCGATTGATTAACATTCAATTCATATTTCATTTACTAATTTATTTCATTAGTTCAATTCAATTCATAATCAACAACATTTTCTAATCTATGTTTATTCACTACTTCGCTTTTACAATTAAAGTTGAATTTCATTATATAAATCAAATTCAAATTCATCACTTCACTTTATTAATTCATTTTGATATCACTATACAAATTCAGATTTTTTCTTTCTTAACAAAATTGTTTAACCATTTTAATATTTGGTTTTACTTACATTTCCCCATTTTATAAGTTATACAACTTATTTATCTAGACTCCAAATTCATATTATATAATCACTTACACATAAGTTTAATTTCCATTTCAATAACTTATCTAATCCAGTTCAAATCCAATTCAATTTATTTAACTTTCCTTTAGCTAAATTTCAATCGTATATTTTATTATGCTAACTCAAATTATTTAACTTTACAATTAATTTTTTTTGGAAATTTCTTTTTCTTATTTATAGTAATTCCAATTATAAGTGCAAAGCTTATTTTACTTATATTTATCATATTCAACTTGGATTTTAAATTCAAATTTGTTTATCACAACAAAACTTAAATTTTCAATTTACTACTAATAGCAAATCAATCACACAGAAACTCAAAAATGATACTGATGATGCTACAGTCATCACCCTTATTATTTTCCCGCAACATAGTGAATTTAGTACTTTATATTCTTTTAAAAATCTTTTTTTTTATAAATCACATTTATAAATCTTTTACCCATATAATTTCACTATTTCACTTTACTTATATAAGATTTATTCCAAATTCATTTATCTTCTTTAGATTTATAATAATATAACCTCTTTAACTTTGAAAAACAACTTTCAAAATAAATGGGATTCAAAATTTCAAATTCTTAGTTTAAATTCATTTTTTATTTATAACTCATATTTATAAATATACTCATGTAGTTTCAATTCTTATATACAATATTATTTCATAATTGTAAATCATTTTAATTATAATTACATACTTAATAATTCATTTGTTTATATAATTTATTCTTTTACAGTTGTTGCTTTTATTTAGATTATTCAAACAGATTTTATTAACTTATATATATTTACATTTTCAAACAACCAAATAGTCAATTTATATACACTATAATAATTACGTAAAAATTATTTCCTATATATATAAAATATAATCAAGGTAAAATTATTACATTTACCCAATTTAAAAACAATACTATGTCGGCTTGCCTCGTTTAAGTGTTTAGAAACCCCTGTCGATAACATGGCATCCCACATACCGACCAACATTCATAAACAACTCAACGGATAAGTAAACACAATATAAAACATTTTTATATTATTAACAAATACGCGCTCATATATATAATACACTCAAAATCAATCTAGAATGCTACTGACCCTATCTATACTGAGTACACGTCAAAGCTTAGGAATATACTAAATTTAAGCTTTGATACCACGTGTGATGACCCGCAAATTCTTACCCTTTGAATCAACAATAAATCACACATGTTCGACCCAAAAAGCACAGACTGACGGGAAGTCATGAGATTGAAAAGAAGAGAGAAGAAGAGAAAAGAAGAAAGAGATAAGATATAACCAAACAAAACAATACAGAAACTCACATCGCAGCGAAAAACATATAGTATCATATCAGTGATCATTAAAAAATAGAAACTGTATATACATACATCAATCAGAGTTTAACAATCAATCACTAATCATCAGCATGGACAGTTATAACAACATATCCTTACAATTTATGTTAATATAAACAATAACAATGCAGCGGATAATAAACAGATACATGTATACGAAAATGAAGATCTCCAGCTCTCCTTTTGAAGCTCTAAAGGCACAAAATCTGAACCTGTAAATACACCCGGTCTGACCCGAGCATTGAAAGGGAAGAACGCCCTGATAAGTTTGGTAAACCAGCATGAGAAACACATTCAACTGAATTTATTAGATCGCCAATACTTTTCCTTTCAAACATAAGTATCTCGTAAAACACGCCTATACGTAAACACGGACATGTTTTTACCTTATGAAAACCAAAACCTTTCATATCAAATCATCTTATATTGTGCTAGTGTCTAGCATACAAACAATATTAATCATAGCCGAAATGGTTACCCATATAGCATTTCATGGCTATTCATTACGCCAATACAAACAAAACTGCAAGCTCGTAGTGGAGTTTGGATTTATATACAAATGACCAGGTGAAGCGACTACCTTCCGGTAGTACATCTCAAGAGGAATGTACTGAGGAACACAACAATAGAACCTCTACCAATACAAGACTGGCCTACCTCTGTAACTAAGTAGTACCAAATATATCATTCCTCGGTCGTTACCGACCATTTCGAGGGCCCTCATAGCATACAAACCTCATTAATTTACATCACGAACGTCATAGCAGGAAGAAATATATATAGAAGAGGTTGACCATATCCTAATTAGGAATGACCCACATAGCCTTGCTGCATCTAACCCTGTTTCGGCCATTTCCAATTGATGAGGACTGAGGTAACGATTACCTTTCACATATCACATATCACATCACTTTGCATGCCACATTGCCATTTCCGTTGACTACTAATTGTCTTCCACAAAAATACAACCCTTAAGCTCGTACGTCTCAAGGAGGGTGTTAAGCTAAGAGAAGTTTCCTTCTCCGCGACCATGATGTACATTTGTAAAAACTAATGTACGTAATCTTAGAAATACAATGTCAAACACTCGTCTATACAAGTTGTCTGGGAACAGGACAAACCGAAGGTACTTTCCTACCACATCCTGTCGGGAAATCCCTAGGATTAGTAGCGAATAGTCCTTGCATTGGATATTTCATAATGAAGTGATTACTACTACTGGATGTATATTGGGATTTTAACCACAAATGATCAAAAAGTAGTCCCTCACATTGAAAATCCAAAATACCAATATCATCACAACCTGCACAATCGAACGCATATACGTTGGTCCAAAGTGGTTTTCAGATAAACCAATCCCAGTCTCTTCGCGCCAACAATGCAAAAGTGTTTATTAATCACACATAAACTAAGTGTCATAGACTTATCACATCTCCAACTTTCAACTTGCTATCCTTCGACAAAGAAGGAACTCGATAGATTGGAGTAATCATTCTGCACTACACGAATCAACATTCTCAATAGAAATGATAATCAAGCCTACACAGATGGCTACATACTAACTGTACGACTAAATAGTTCCCACACCAAGTCGAGGAACAAAAATGGCCAAATTTTGATAGTCGATTATTTAACTATCAGAGCAGCAAACAAATATTTGGCATCATAAGAAATCACTGGGCCCTTTTAATTAATCTTTTATTAATTAAATCAATTTCAAAATATTCACTTCAAATTATCTTTAAAAATATATAATTCCACAACCATCTCAATATTTCACTATTTGGAAAACATTTCCATATACTTATATCAATTGTATAAGCATATTCACAAATCTCTTTAGGAAAGCTTAATATTTTTCGACATACGCTATATTGGGTCAAAACGAATGTTGCGTAAAACATCGTTACGACAACCCAAAATCATTAGTATAGGGATTCGATAATTAGATAGATGTATAAATCCTATATACTACACAAAACAACTCCTTTCAAGAATCATTCACTATAACAACAGTGCTATAGTCCATGATTTTCTTACTTCTCGATAACGTCTATTTCAACAATAAATCTTGAAATATATGTTTTCGATGCTCACACCTTTTAAAACACCTTCAAACCATTTGACTCCATTTAAAAGATCACTTTCCGAAACATTTATTTAATTTAAAGGATTATTCATTGTCCAAAATTGTGAATAAAATTCTTTTACCAAATTCATTATTTCTACACATTTATTAAAGGGTTATCCACTATCCAAAATTGTGAATATAATTCCTTTAATAAGCTTTCATATATAACTTATCAAATTCAATTGATTTCAGATTTATAAAATAATGTCTATAAATTGCATTTTATTTTATAAAAACTTCCTCTTATAAAATCCCTTTATTAACCAATCTCATATATATTTTCATTTATACGCCAAATCCAATTATATGTTAATTCATGTATAATTTTCTTATTTACGAATTCATTATTTTTAAAACTTATTATTTATAAAATCCAATATAAATCCATTTCTAAATTTCAATTCCAAATCCATACACGAATTTGATTATAGACCCATTTCTAATATTTATAAAACACTGTTTATAATTCCACTACATTTATTTATTAAATATCAATTTTATAAATCTTATATATAAACCATTTATAATAAGTCAAAAAACCCAATTTAACTTATTTTACAAAATATTTAACTCCATATTTCAAAAATATATTTTGATCCTATTTATATAAACTTCTTCTTTTAATAATTTACAAATCGTTATTAAAATTTATATAACTTCAAAGATCATATTTAAGTATATTTCACAAATCATATTTACATATATTTCACAAAAATCATAATCTTTATAACATAAAAATTATAACTTTTATTATTTAATATAATTCCATTTTCTTAACAATTTAAAAATTAATTAAAACATCTATTTTCAAAACCACTTTGAAATCCTTCTTTAATTTAAATTATCATTTTAACATTTTTAAAATTCCAAAATATGGTTAATGCTGCTGAAACTTCGTCTACAACATTTCATATTTTGACTTGACAACTATATATGTTGATTTTATATACTAACTTGTTTTTGCAGGAACATCTACAAGACCGGATTCACATAATGTTAAAATGATGTTGTATTGAGTCTTTGTCTAGAGTTAAAATGATGTTAAAATCTCTCCTTTGGATATATATGTCGACATGTGCACATAGATACATGCATAGAGCATACTTGAATTTTTAGGTCAAATTCAGACGTCTGAATTGACCATTTCAGACGTCTGAATCTGTACTCAAAATTGATTTTCATACAATATTCAAACGTCTTAATTGGAATTTTCAGATGTCTGAATCAGGTCAAAAAAATGACCTATTTGCTTTCTGGTTTGCACATTAACAATTTCAGAAGTCTGAATTCTATTTTTCAGACGTCTGAATTCCTACAACGGTTATATTTTTGAATAGACATTTCTCTTCCATAAAGAGATACGATTTATATCAAAAGATATGCCCATATATTTTCAAGATATCTATTCATGAAACAGTGCACTTTTTTATACTCTACATAAACATGTTAGAATCATCAGTTTTATTCACCTAATCGATCTAAATTTCTCTCTTCTTATACTAATTTTATTCTAACACTCTTATGCATTCAAATTCGTACAAATCATTCACTTACTTCCATATTCTTCACACACACACACACACATCAAAAGGAGAAGATTATAGGAAGGTTGAACTATCAAGAGACAAATCCGGGTTATCAAGAACCCACTATATCAAATACTCTCTGTAAAAGTTGAAGTCCTGTTTCTCTATTTAGGCAAGTGAAGTCCTCTTCGGCTGTTGAGGCATCAAAATCCTGTTCTGTTATTCAGGTGTTCTAAACCTGTTCCTCCGGGTTAAGTGAGGATTGTTGTCAGTGAAACTCCAGAAGGAGTCTGGGACTGGACGTAGAACGGGAAGTTCGAACCAGTATATAAATTCCTGGTGTGCTTGTTTTATTTTTACTTATTTACATTGCTATAGTATTTTAGTTTATTTCTGCACTACTATAGTATAATTCCATATAACATGATCCGCACTTTCTTTTCATTTGGTATCAGAGGAAAGCATCTTATAATCGTTACACAGTTATCTGATATCTTGCTAATATGGAAAACAACACCAACACTACCACTAACATTGTCACTAACACTAGTTTTATGGAAGGTCAATCTACTGCACGACCTCCTCTATTCAATGACATGAATTACAGCTATTAGGCAACACGAATGCGTACTTATATGCAAGCCAGTAGTTTTGATGGATGGTATGTTACTCAAGCAAAATATACTGCACGTACTACTGAATATACTACATGGACGGCTGCACAAAAACAAGATGCTTCTGCTAATGCTAAAGCAATGAATATGTTGTTTTGTGCGTCAGATAAAAATGAATTTAACCGAATTAGCATATGTAACACTGCATATGAAAAATGGAGAACACTAAAAGTCACTCATGAAGGTACTAAGAAGGTTAAACAAAGTAAAATATCTATGCTTAAGAATCGATTTCAAAATTTTAGGATGAAGCAAGATGAATCTATAAATGATATGTACTCCAGATTTCAAGATATTCATCATTCTTGACTAGGACTAGGAGATATGTACTCCGATTTTGATATTGTTTCAAAAATCCCGAACTCTTTAACGGATGAATGGGAAGGAAAAGTCTTAGCTATTGAAGAAGTTAATGATCTTTCTACCATAAAACCAGAAGAGTTAATAGGTAATCTAATGTCTTATGAAGTAAATTTACAGGGTAAAAGAGTACAAGCACAAGACAAAAAGAATATGGCATTTCATGCAGAAAAAGAAGAATCAGACTCGGATGAAGAAGACTTAGCATTCATTTGTAACAACCCAGAGTTTTACAACAATTAATTTTCGTTGTTAGATGATTAATATTGTTGGCAGATTGCTATTTGGAGTTTTTAACCGGTTGAAATTCATTTAAAAATTTGATTAAGTGTTGTTTGGGCTTTAGAAATTTATCCCGACCCACGTTTATCATGGGTGTCGTGTTATCTCGAGTAAGACCTGTCCCTCCTCTCTATTTTCGTTTTATTCGAAAACCCTAAACAATCGAAAAAAAAGAAAAGAAAATGCCGGCTTCGTTCCTCAAAAATTAGGGATTGTGGAAAATTCGGCGACGCCGACTTTCAACTGATGGTCTACTCTTTGTTTCGGCCACTTGATTTGGGGTTCTTCGAAACCAAGGTGAGTGATTTTCATTTCACTCACTTCTAATTCATTCTACAATTATCGAATTTGTTAATTGGTTTATTCGGCAGTTCGATTTGTTCGACGTTGATGATTTTTGACTTGGTTTGTTTTCATGGCTATTACGACACTGGTTTGCTTTTGACTTCGGTCATTTGATTTTTGGTGTTGATCTTGTTCGACTATACTTGCTGTTTTGGCCATTATGTCTTTACTACCGTTTTCAATTTAATTGATTAGTACGATTTTGATTTTTGATGATGATTTTGGGTTGTTCGACGTTGGCTATCCTTCGGCCCTTATGTTTCTGATTTGGATAACCTCGGCACTATCTGTTGTAGTTGTACTCTGCATTCATAGGTTTGCACTACACAGTATTTGTTTTGAAAAAGCAATATATTTGTCTTTTGCTTCGGCACTGCACCTTGTTCTTGATTGTGATACTTGTACATTTGTTACTAGTTCATGTTTGTACACATGTTGATGCCAGTTGCATTTGTTGTGTAGCTTGTCACTGTGTTGCGCTATGCTATGCTATGTCACTACTTTACTATCATGTTGTTGACATAATTTGAATCAGCCCCATGTTTGGTTCTTATGAATCTAGTATGACATGAGCCTTGCCTCTGTTTTCCCTGATGCTTTGAATTTTCCTTATGTTGCATAGCCTGTTCTTTGGTGTAGGGCAATTGTTTCTGCAGTCTTTACTGCAACTATATGTGTATACAAGCCATTACACAATTTCTCATTCCCATGATATTTTCATACGTGTAATGTGTTGTTGCTATGCCAGCATAGTTCTGTTTCATACGTTAGCATTTTTTTCATTTTGGAAAAGTGATGTTGTTGACCTTTATTTAAGTCCATAATGCATGCATATATTTGTAAGGCCAGGTTACAATCTTTACACCCAATCACGTGTATTCTTGTGCAATACCTGGGTCATGATTTTTAAAAGAAAGCATGAAATTATATCAAGCTATTTTTGATTCAGAATAGTTCAGGTTGTGTTATTCATTACAAATTATACACGTGAGTATACATATGTGCTTGCTGTCGGTTTTGGTGCACTTTCTTGCCTCTGTTGCTCGCCACTTTAAACCGCTGCACTATTTTGTCTCTATCGTGTATCACCCGCTAGTTACTAAGCTGGCCCCTTCATGTTCTATGGATTAGTGCAGTTTGCATTTTTGGATTTGCCATGTTGCATCCGTTTTGTTGCAGTTTTACAACCTTGAACACTTGTGGTGGTTGCAGCTTCTTTTTGTTGCAATTGTTCCCTTGTCGTTTTATATTGCACTGAGTCAATTCTCATGTGCACTGATGCATTTATTTTCGTTTGCGTTGTGATGGATCATCTCGGCTGTGACTTGGTCTTTGATGATTTCATTTGCATTGCGTTGTTTGGTCTAGCCATTCTTTGTTTCAGATCTGTGCATATCTTCTTGTATGCTTAGAGTCTCTGTTCGACCATATTGATAGTATTTGGTCTGGACATTATTGTATTGTGACTTGTACATTGTTTCGTACATTGAGTTGAGTCACTGACTTGACCCCTGCATTTTGTAAGTAATTTGGCTTTGTAATTACAACTTGCTTCTCTGACGTGTTCTTGTGTTTGTGCATGTCACTATTCAATTTGATTGCACCTGAATTTCATATTGATTTTGGAATTACAGCTGTGTTGAATCCAGCTTAAACGCTCGGGTATGATCTTGTGCCCTTTTGTGTACATCATCACTGTAGTGGTAAGGCAGTGCATGCAAGCGTGTACTGCAGCCACACGTTATTGCTTTTATGATATTCTATTTTGTTTTGATTTAATTGATCTTTTGCGTATTCCATATGCTGTAGGGGCGAGGCAGTGCACGCGTGCGTGTAATGTAGCCCTACTTGAATTGACATTTTAATTGATATTTCAATATTTTGTGTCGTATCTTGATTTGGTTTAATTTGATGGTTTTGTTGATATCTAATTTTCTATTTGATAATTAGATTATGAGTTTCTAATTATTTACTTAATAATTGAATTTTGTTGTAAATTGCTGTTTAGGCAATTCTGTTGTTTTCTAAATTATCTTCATTGATAATCTTTTTAATTTATCTTCGTTGATAATTTGGATTTGTTGATTTTTTGTTTAACACTGTTACGTGTTATATTTATCATTATCCGATTTCTTTATTTAAGAATCGGATAGACGAGATTTATTTTGACCGTCGTCTATTTGTCACATAATTATTATGTCTTCTGTGCACTAATAACTGAGTTTGAATTAGACTGACCCGTGTATTATTTTCTTTGAATTTAATACTCAAGTCAGACCGAGTATTTACAGGTTGTAAATATCTTGCTTTGGGTTGTTGCTAGAGCTATGAAGTCTTTTCATACTTTTGGAGTAGTCGTTGTCATAGTATAGGATGTTGTATATTTATGTATATTATTCACGATAATGTACTTGTATATGTAACTTCCAGTGTCGACAATGTAGTTGTACCATATGTGCTGTATCACATGTATTGTAACTGACATCAGTTATTATATATATGAGACTTTTTATTATCTATTTTTCGCATTTAGCTTCTCTGTGTTATTATTATATATATTGTCCTAAACTATAATGAACCATCATAGTTCGTTTTATACTAGAATTGGATATGTCGATGGGAGTAAATAAATAAGTGATTAAAAATAAAAATATATACCACTTCTATCGAGGTAACCAATACTAGTGTAAGGCCTAACTACAGATGGCAGCTCCTGTCCAGCCTTATTCTTCGTGATAACAGACATTATTTAATTTAATACTCTTTGTTATTGTGAGCATAGAGGTGGGGCGTCAAGTTGGTATCAGAGCTTGGGGTTTATGGACATAATATAAAACATAACTTAGATGGAACATGTGTTACAACTATTAGTCGATGTTTTATTTGTGCTTTGAGTCAAAACCAAAGTTATGAAATTTTGATGAAATTTTAAAATATCTTTATTTAAAAATAAAAAGTGAATTTGTGTTCTGATTATCAGAGTGCGCAGCGGAAGCAGTGAGACTGCCTTCGCTGAGTACAGCTGATAACCTTTTTGATTTAAAAATCAAAATATAAAATTGAAATAAATTTCATTAGTTGTTTACATAGCTGTGTTTAATTTGTTTTCTTTGAAAATTTTGTATCCGAAGCGATTGCAGTTATGTGAATTTTTTGAGATTTCTGCTGTTTTGAATTATCTTCATTAAAGATATATTCGACTGATTTATTTGTTCATTTTGTAAGTATACGTGCAAATTTAAGTTGCACGTTACTGCACTAATTTTACGTTGAACCGATGTTTGGTTTAAACGTATTTTGTTGCCATTATTTTATAACAGGATTTTTACACTAATGCTAAATTTTTGAAGTACGGTGTTTTGTTGACCTTTTTAATGAATGAAAATTCACTAATAATATATTTTGATGCAAATTATTTTGATGAGACTTTGACAAATGAATATTACTGTCGCTTTGGCTTCAGTAACCGTCAAGTTTTAAAGTGGATTTTCAAGCGGTTATTCCACAATGCTGATTTTGTTGTCCGTTTTTATGGTATTTTGAGAAGTGCAATTTCCTTGTCGAAGTTGCTACTGATGTTGCTATTTTAATCACGTGTTTTAAAAATTATTTCAAATAAAAATTGTTTTCAAATTTTTTACAGTTTACGCTTTCAAAAGAATGAGAAAGCGATTTAAACGTTTCAGCAAAATCGAGGACTATGACCCCTTTCTTTTACTGTTTCGCTTAATTCCGGACTTGTTCGTTTGAGAATGTAAATTATTACTTTTATAAAATAAATAATTTTTTTTCAGAAGTTTTGTAGTTTGCGTTTTCAAAAGAATGAGAAAGCGATTTAAACGTTTCCGCAAAATCAAGGACTATGACCCCTTTCTTTTACTGATTCGCTTAATTCCGGACTTGTTCGTTTGAGAATGTAAATTATTACCTTTATAAAATAAATGAAATTGTTTTCATAAGTTTTACAGTTTGCGTTTTCAAAAGAATGAGAAAGCGATTTAAACGTTTCAGCAAAATCGAGGACCATGACCCCTTTCTTTTACCGATTCGCTTAATTCCGGACTTGTCCGTTTGAGAATGTAAAATGTTATTTTTGAAATACACAATTTTGCACTTTCAAGGAAATGATGAAGAGAATTAAATGATTTAGTAAACTCATGGTTATGGGACATGTGCGTTTGCTATTTCGGTTAATTGCAGACTCATTAATTGAAATATTTGTTGTTTGATGATTCTGATGATTTTATTTGGCTTCCGAGCCAATCTGATGGACCTTTGGGTCATTTTCTGGACCTTCGGGTCATATGATGGACCTTTGGGTCATTTGTTGGGCTTTCGGGCCACTATGTTGGACCTCCGGGTCATTTGTTGGGCTTTCGGGCCACTCTGCGGACCTTCGGGTCAAATACCAGTACTAGACCTTCGGGCCACTCTACGGACCTTCGGGTCAATATGACGGGCGCCAAAATTTTTAGTACTTGGTAGGCTTCGGCCACTCTGAGATGCACGTGCGGCGTAGCTAAAACTCGCCATCTGATGGGATCGATCCAACCTTTTATGTTGATTTTCTAGTCATCTAAATTGATTTCTAGATATTTGTGTTTCCAATTATCTGCAGGTAATTGGATATTTGTTGATATGAGTTCTGATTATCGTTTTTGATAATCGGATATTTGTTGTTTCTGATTATCGATTTTGATAATTAGATATTTGTTGATTTGAGATTTGATTATCGTTTTTGATAATTGAATATTTGTTGATTTGAGATTTCTGATTATCGTTTTTGATAATTGGATATTTGTTGATTCTGATTATCGTTTTTGATAATTAGTTATTTGTTGATTCTGATTATCGTTTTTGACAATTAGATATTTGTTGACTTGAGATTTGATTATCGTTTTTGATAATTGAATATTTGTTGATTTGAGATTTCTGATTATCGTTTTTGATAATTAGATATTTGTTGTTTTTGATTATCGTTTTTCATAATTAGATATTTGTTGATTTGAGATTTGGTTATCGTTTTTGATAATTAAATATTTGTTGATTTGGGATTTCTGATTATCGTTTTTGATAATCAGATATTTGTTGTTTCTGATTATCGTTTTTGATAATTAGATATTTGTTGATTTGAGATTTGATTATCGTTTTTGATAATTGAATATTTGTTGATTTGAGATTTCTGATTATCGTTTTTGATAATAAGATATTTGTTGTTTTTGATTATTGTTTCTGATAATTAGATATTTGTTGATCTGAGATTTGATTATCGTTTTTGATAATTGAATATTTGTTGATTTGAGATTTCTGATTATCATTTTTGATAATTGGATATTTGTTGTTTCTAATTATCGTTTTTGATAATTAGATATTTGTTGATTTGATTATCGTTTTTGATAATTGAATATTTGTTGATTTGAGATTTCTGATTATCGTTTTTGATAATCAGATATTTATTTGTTTCTGATTATCGTTTTTGATAATTAGATATTTTTTGATCTTAGATTTGATTATCGTTTTGATAATTGAATATTTGTTGATTTGAGGTTTCTGATTATTGTTTTTGATAATCAGATATTTGTTGTTTCTGATTATTGTTTTTGATAATTAGATATTTGTTGATTTGAGATTTGATTATCATTTTGATAATTGAATATTTGTTGATTTGAGATTTATGATTATCGTTTTTGATAATCGGATATTTGTTGTTTCTGATTATCGTTTTTGATAATTAGATATTTGTTGATTTGAGATTTGATTATCCTTTTTGATAACTGAATATTTGTTGATTTGAGATTTCTGATTATCGTTTTTGATAATCGGATATTTGTTGTTTCTGATTATCGTTTTTGATAATTAGATATTTGTTGATTTGAGATTTGATTATCATTTTGATAATTGAATATTTGTTGATTTGAGATTGCTAATTATCGTTTTTGATAATTGGATAATTGTTGATTTGAGCTTTGATTATCGTTTTTGATGATTAGATAACTGCTGATTTTTGTTGATTATGAGATTTTCTAGTCCCTAATTAATTCTAGATTATGTTGATTATCTTGAATTGTTATTTTTTGTCTATCTCTATTGATAGTTAGAGTTTGCTTATTATGGAATTCGTGTTTTTCTGATTTTCTGGTTGATAACTAGATATTTGCGGTTTTGCGATTTGTGATTTACTGTTTCTAATTGTCGTATCGATAATTAGATATTACTGTTTTGTGATTTTTGTATTCTAATTGTCTAATTGATAATTAAATACTGCTGATAATCGTATTTATTCAGTTTTGTTATTTTCTGAATTATCTATTGATAATTAGATTTTGTTGAGAATTTGTGAATTTCTTTTATGAAATTAAAAGATTTATTTGGTGTTTGGGTTTCCGACCTTTATTTTTCTAGCTTAACCAGTTTAGATTAGAAAAATAATTGTTATTGACATCTTAAATTCTGAAAATTGCGAGGACGTAATTTTTATAAGGAGGGGAGTCTGTAACAACTCAATGTTTTACAACAATTAATTTTCGTTGTTAGATGATTAATATTGTTGGAAGATTGCTATTTGGAGTTTTTAATTTGTTGAAATTCGTTTAAAAATTTGATTAAGTATTGTTTGGGCTTTAGAAATTTGTCCGGGCCCACGTTTATCATGGGTGCCGTGTAATCTCTAGTAAGACCCGTCCCTCCTCTCTATTTTCATTTTATTCGAAAACCTTAAACAATCGAAAAAAAAAGAAAAGAAAATGGCGGCTTCGTTCCTAAAAAATTAGGACTTGTGGAAAATTCGGCGACGCCGACTTTCAATTGATGGTCTCCTCTTTGTTTCGGCCGCTTGATTTGGGGTTCTTCGAAACCAAGGTGAGTGATTTTCATTTCAGTCACTTCTAATTCATTCTACAATTATCGAATTTGTTAATTGGTTTATTCGGCAGTTCGATTTGTTCGATGTTGATGATTTTGACTTGGTTTGTTTTCATGGCTATTACGACACTGGTTTGCTTTTGACTTTGGTCATTTGATTTTTGGTGTTGATCTTGTTCGACTATACTTGCTGTTTTGGCCATTTTGTCTTTACTTCCTTTTTCAATTTAATTGATTAGTACGATTTTGATTTTTGTTGATGATTTTGGATTGTTCGACGTTGGCTATCCTTTGGCCCTTATGTTTCTGATTTGGATAACCTCGGCACTGTCTGTTGTAGTTGCACTCTGCATTCATGGGTTTCCACTGCATAGTATTTGTTTTGAAAAAGCAATATATTTTTCTTTTTCTTCGGCACTGCACCTTGTTCTTGATTGTGATACATGTACATTTGTTACTAGTTCATGTTTGTGTAAATGCTGATGCCAGTTGCATCTGTTGTGTAGCTTGTCACTGTGTTGCGCTATGCTATGCTGTGTCACTACTTTACTATCATGTTGTTGACATTATTTGAATCAGCCGCATGTTTGTGAATCTAGTATAACATGAGCCTTGCCTCTGTTTTCCCTGATGCTTTGAATTTTCTTTATGTTGCATAGCCTGTTCTTTGGTGTAGGGCAATTGTTTCTGCAGTCTTTACTGCAACTATATGTGTATACAAGCCATCACGCAATTTCTCATTCACATGATATTTTCATACGTGTAATGTGTTGTTGCTATGCCATCATAGTTCTCTTTCATACGTTGGCATTTGTTTCATTTTGGAAAAGTGCTGTTGTTGACCTTTATTTAAGTCCATAATGCATGCATATTTTTGTAAGGCCAGGTTACAATCTTTTCACCCAATCACGTGTATTCTTGTGCAATACCTGGGTCATGATTTTTAAAAGAAAGCATGAAACTATATCAAGTTATTTTTGATTCAGAATAGCTCAGGTTGTGTTATTTATTGCAAATTATATACGTGAGTATATATATGTGCTTGCTGTCGGTTTTGGTGCACTTTCTTGCCTCTGTTGCTTGCCACTTTAAACCGCTGCACTATTTTGTTTCTTCCGTGTATCACCCGCTAGTTACTAAGCTGGCCCCTTTATGTTCTATGGATTAGTGCAGTTTGCATTTTTGGATTTTCCATGTTGCATCAGTTTTGTTGCAGTTTTACAACCTTGAACACTTGTGGTGGTTGCAGCTTCTTTTTGTTGCAATTGTGCCCTTGTTGTTTTATATTGCACTGAGTCAATTCTCATGTGCACTGATGCATTTATTTTCGTTTGCACTATGATGGATCATCTCGGTTGTGACTTGGTCTTTGATGATTTCATTTGCATTGCGTTGTTTGGCCTAGCCATTCTTTGTTTCAGATCTGTGCATATCTTCTTGTATGCTTGGAGTCTTTGTTCGACCATATTGATAGTATTTGGTCTGGACATTGCTGTATTGTGACTTGTACATTGATTCGTACATTGAGTTGAGTCATTGGCTTGACCTCTGCATTGTGTAAGCAATTTGGCTTTGTAGTTACAACTTGCTTCTTTGACGTGTTCTTGTGTTTGTGCATGTCACAATTCAATTTGATTGCACCTGAATTTCATATTGATTTTGGAATTACACCTGTGTTGAATCCAGCTTAAACGCTTGGGTATGACCTTGTGCCCTTTTGTGTACATCATCACTGTAGTGGCATGGCAGTGCACACAAGCGTGTACTGCAGCCACACGGTATTGCTTTTATGATATTCTATTTTGTTTTGATTTATTGATCTTTTGTGTATTCCATATGCTGTAGTGGCGAGGCAGCGCATGCGTGCGTGCACTGCAGCCCTACTCGAATTGACATTTTAATCGATATTTCAATATTTTGTGTCGTATCCTGATTTGGTTTAATTTGATGGTTTTTGTAACAGCCCGCAAATCCGTACCCCTTGAGTCATCACTATTCTACCTAAATCAACTCAAGTTGTGCAGAAATACGAACCATTTGGGTTAAAGAAGAAGAGGTAGAAGAAGAAAATGGAAAACAACAACACAATCTAACCATCGCAGCAGAATAAAATATAATAGATATTAAATGATCTTTACTCAAAATCCAATATTTCTGTTTATATATTACATCATCAGAGTACATCAATCACAGCTCAACAACTATATCATACAAATGGATACACAACAACTCAATGCAGCGAAAATATATATATAACAAGTACGAGAGTACGTATCGTCATCCAGCTCGTCTCCAGAGCTCCACATCATCATATCCTGTATCCTATAATACTCGGTCTGACCCGAGCATTACAGTTAAATAATACCCGAGTCAGTCTGGAATACCAGCGTGAGAAAATCACACTCGATTGATTATTAAAGTTTCAAAATCCTTTGAAAAACAAAAGCATCTCGTAAGGCCACGCCACAAATAAACATGTCGGGTTTTTACCTTACGATAGCTAAAACAATTTTTATAGAACTCCTCTGATATTATAATAGGGTCTATATACAAATACTTATAAAATAGCCGAAATTGTTACATGATTAAATTCGAGCTACTAGCCACAGAGTGGGTAATACAAACAAAACTCGTACAAGGCTTGTAGGGAGAATGGATTTCCAACCAATGACTAGGCACTGAGGTACCACCTGTCACAGTACGGGGCCTAGATCACCGTACCGAGGAGTACGCCCGCTCCCCTACAACACAAGGACGGGACTACCCATTACTGGATAGTCCCGAGTGAGATCACCCCGCGGTTGGGATCAGCCACCGCCCACTAAGCCGAAATAAAAAGGGATATCTAGACTGGAATGACCTCACCCTGCTTGGGTGCTACCCACCTAGCCTTGCTACATAACCCCTGATTTTCAGTCATTCCCATTTGATGAGGCTTGAGGATAAGCGTTACCTTTTTAGAACAATATCCCTTAGAATGCCCATCGTCCACCTGACGATGTTTCGCAAGCATTCATCCATACAAGTCCGTCCCGGGTTCGAACAGAACCGAAGGCACTATTCCTACTACATCCATATTGGAAATATCCTCAGGATTAGTAGCGACTAGCCCTTGCACTTCACTGCTCCATCTTCGAATCCAAAATCGCTTTCACGAAACGTACAAACCGAATCGAAGTGGTTTTCGAGAAATAAATCTCGATCCTGGATCAACGCATTTGTCCAAAATTGATAGTCGGTGATTTAACTATCAATTAATATTCACAAATAACCATCAACCAATAAATAATTTTCCAAATTATTTATTAATCTCAAAAATATCTTCACAAGATATATTTCTATTTTCAACCCTTTTGAAAACAGTTTTCAAAACTTTCTTCCTTTCTCAGAATAAATTCCAAGTATTTTTATTTCCACTGGAATTATCAAGCATAAAATTTTAGATTTAAAATAATTTAAGAACACTTTATTGCAAAATACATTTAACATTCAATATAGAAAAATTACTTTAGTACTTAAGTTAAAATAATACTCTAGAAATAACTAAAATAAGGTTACCTTATAACTATACATTAGATTTTCTTCTTTAAACAAAATGCCAAATCGTTCTTTAAATAATTATTACGATAATAGATTAACAAAAACACTTACTTTGGGATTTACTTTAAAATACTAAAATTAAGATTACTTCAATAATTTACTAAAAATACATACTATATAGACAGTGAAAATAAAGTTACTTTAAAAATATAAAACTAGACTTTCACCTTTCAAACAAACACTAAGTCACTGTTTATAAATATTTATGACGGTAATAGATTTGAAAAATATTTACTTAAGAATTTAAAATAATAAATTTTCTAAAACATGCTTTTTAAAACAACATTAAATCATTTAACTTATATCTAAACGTTTACTTTGAACGTACTTGGCTATCCAGAGAAATATACCTCTCTTCACATTCTTCCTTAAAATTTCAATTCCAAACACTTGAATCAATTTCCAAATTGATTTTCCATTTACTCCCTTTTAATTCAAAATCTATTAATTTCAGATTTCATTTCTTAATTATGATTTACAGTACTTTAACTAAAAATTCCAATTTTTAGATTTCTCAGTTACTTCTTTATCCTTTTATATAAATTTAAAACTTTAAGTTTAAAATAATTCTTTATTCCTTTAAATTAATACCACATAAAGTTACAATTCATTAATTACTGTTTATTCAAACTCTTTTCTTTCCATATTCGAAGCTATTTATTATTTTCATATTACTTCTATTTCTTTCACCCCATTCTTAATTTATTCAAATTTCCTATAATTATTTTACTCTCAAATTCATTTCCTTTATTCTTTTTCCAAAAGCCAATCTATATAAATTTCGTAATTCATTATGCCCAAATATATCCAATCAACCATAACATTCAATATTCCAATATAACTCATCATAGGATACCAATATTCACAGCAGAGAATATTAAATAATTCAAATAAATGTTGAGGGATCCAGTTGGATCCCTCCAACCTGTTTTCCCTGCATCCACAGATGTTAGCATCACATAATATGCCAATTTCAAATTATACTATACTATATCACATCACTCAATTCAACCATACAATCAATTATTTAAATTTAATCATTTAAATTTAAATTTAAATGAGTGAGATTAACTCACCTTTGAATTTGTTTGCAGTCCACTTCAATTCAATTTGGTTTCCTGGGTTATAACTTTGTATAAACATTTATAATTTTTATTAATACTCGAGTCAATTGAACAATTAAATTTCATAGATTTCATTCTAACCAGATAAAATTAAATTTTAAACCGTTTTCCACCTACAGATTGAATTAACCAAAACTTTTTATTTTAAACTTAATAATTTAATTTTAAATAGATTTTTCTCTACATATATAAATTTTAGAAATAAATAAAACTTACTGTAAAAAATATTTTTTTTCCTCTACATATATAATTTGTATCAATTCAAAACTAGCAGAAACAAAAAGCGAACCTTGCTGTTAGCTCAAGAACCCCATCACGAATTCGCGATCGACTACGACCCCACTGCCATCAACGTCGGCCTCATCCCACCCACGACACGCCACACATCGATTGAAGCGTCGCCGCATTCACTCGACTCCCCTTCACATCGAATCGGACTCAAGTTCTCAATGTTGTCATGTGATTAAATCGCAACCCTCGAATCGCAACTTCCAAGCAGGCCGAGGTCAAATCGCGAAGCTCATCTCCCAAACCCTAGCGTCGCGACTTCCATAAAATGCAACCCGAAACCCTAGCCCCTATGAAAACTCCACTCGCGGCCATCGATGATGGTGACGCGATTTTCTCGCGTTCTCGAGCACGCGATTCCCCCATGTTTCCCCTTTTTTTTTACTCGAGTTCGAACAGAAATTGAAGATGAAGAGGGAGACTCGAACTTGGATTCGAGAGGAGAAAGAAAGAATCGGCCATAAATTTTGTTCTCGTGAGTTTTGTTTGAACAAAAAAAAACTGGAATTTGAAGAGAGGAAGGGGAAAGCTCGGCTTCATTTGTAAATATAAATTTTCTCTGCTCGATTTTAAAATAGAAGGCGTGTAAATGAAGGAAGTTTCGGCTTACAGAAGAAGGAAGACGCGGCCAATATTAAATTTATTTTTTTATTTATTTTTTATTTTTTATTTGATTTGCGTTCGAATTCATGAAAATAAGGGTGCGCGAATTGATTTGAAGAAGGATAAGAAACGTGCGTGGAAAGCCAAAGGAAGTGTTCTGGAATAAACGTAATATAGTGCCTTGAAAAGAAATGGGAAAGTCTTTGACGTGAAAGGATTTGACTGTTTGAACAATGCCTTAATTTGATTCAAAAATTAAATTTGAATCGACCCGAATTTCGATATAGATTTAAGCGCGTTTATATGTCGTACACTCCCACACTAACTCCGATCAATACGAAATTTGAAATTCGATAATAATTCAATATTACGGACTCAATGGAACTGGTTTCGTCGGATTCCGAGACTGTGCCTCGGAATGCTATTTTAAATTCAATTTAAACTATAAAATTTTAACACTGAACAAACCACTGTTAATTTAAATTCTACAACTTCTATTATCTTCAGTGTTATCAATATAAATTTTATAAGCCTCCAAATTATTTTTAATAGGCTTAAAATCCTTGATTTCATATTTTATTCAATTTCAAATTATTTAATTCAATAATTTAATTATCAAATAAATTGTGATATTCGTAATTTAGGTTAAAATTACTCTATTGAATATTTAAAATCAATTAAATATCCCGATTTTAAATGCTCGAAAATTCCGGGTCGTCGCATTCCTCCCCGCTTAAAAGAATTTCGCCCCCGAAATTACTAATTAGGAAAAATGGTCCAATTCCTATTTATTATTTCCCTAAAACCAAACAATTTCTAACAATTCAACATCTTTACCAATTATCTTTTTACAAAAAACCCATTATTATTCTTATTAACTTTCCAAACTTTTTCCTAGTTTGCAAACAAATCCTATTTGCCCAAACATTCAAGTTTTAATCATAAAACCAAATTTGAATTAGAAAAATTTTCTCAAAATTTTTCTAACTCCCTAATTTTCCGAATTTTTTTGCCAGCGTCTCCTTTGCGCGGCTAGCTCGGTACAATTACAAAATGGCTCTACGGCCTCCCAAATCCAAAAATAAAAAAAAATGCCAAGTGGCTCAATCAAAATCCCATCAAATTTCACAAAAATTTAAACACATACCTTTTTGGTCGGGCCATTCAATTTTTATCATCTGAAATCAAAACCAATTTTTCTTTCCTTTTATAATACCTACATATCCTGCTTAGCACTAATATCCAATCACAACATTCCAAAAACATTTTATCGACTTCCTTACCAAATGTCAATATTCATCCAAATATCAACTTAGAGTATGTTTGCAATATTCAATTTCCAATTAAGAATTTACCATTCCTAACTTAAGTTAACATAAACATGTTATATGTTTCTTTATTTATTTCTGTCTTACCACTTCAGTTTATATCTATTTCTATTCACATTGATTCTTTCATTTCCATACGAATTCAATTTATCTTTAACTCTGAATATATAAATTTTATTTTGTCATTTAAAACTAAGTTATGTCATTATTTTAGTTAGTTTCATTTACTAATTCAGTTTAGTTTCTAATTTGAATTCGCTAGTCATTCACACAATTTTCCAAAATTTTTCTAAAATTTTCTAACTCCCAAAATTTCTGAAATTTTTTGGCAGAGTCCTTTGTACGGAGGAGCTTTTGCAATTTGACAAAAGAGATAAATATATATACATCGACCCACACGGTCGGAAAAACCAAAAACAATTAATATTTCCTATTTGTATTGCGTAGGCATACCTTATTTAGCATTTTAAGCAAGCGGCTTATTATTTTTAGTAAATAGCACTACCAAATCCAGCCACACGGCTTCCAGGTACCTGTACTTACTCAATTTAAACATGTAAGTGCCAAATATATGCAGTTTAACTATATTTCACTTAGTTGCAATGGTTAAAACATATGGATTCTAAAGAAATGCACATCCAACATTTTCCGTAAGCAATTTTTACAACTTTCATACTAATTCAACTGTTTCAATTGATTTATAAACCATTTTCATTCAATTTGAATTGTTTTCAATCCATTCTTATACCACTTCATCAATTTAAATGGTTTAAAACTCAATCGCTTACATTTAATTTATTCTTAAGCAAACTGAACTCATATTTAATTCAATTGCTTTCGAAATCAATTTATTTTACTCCTATCCATCAATAGAATTGTTAATTACTTCCATTTACATCAAATGACAATTAATTCTATGCAATTTGACGAGATTTATGTGAAAAAATAAGTATTTATGTTTTATAACCATTTTAAATGGATTTCAACTCAATTCTATTCCGTTTTTAAAATTTATTCACAATTCATATATTCTCATTTTCATTGCATTTCAGATTTGAATCCATTCACTTGCATTTTACTTTATTAACCAAACTAGTTTATTCAAAACCATTAACAACTTAGGTTCGTCTTCATTACCTATTAAATTTTATTCACAGTCCACTCATTTATACTTCATCTCTTATCCACATTATTTAAATCCATTTTATTAAACTTGAAACATTCTATTTTCTTAGTGTCTCAAGTTATTTCAATTCCTTAATAATTTTAAATGGTTTACAGTTATTTATTCTAGAATTTCATTCCACTAATATTATTTATAACTCACCGAATTTTATTTTGATTAAAAATCACCTTCACTTGATTTAAAACCAATCCAATATTATTAAACTTTGTTTAAGTTGAATTCAATTCAACTCCCCTTCATTCATTTAGCTTAAGTCAATTTACTTCAATTTATTCCAAATTTTATACTTAAACTTGTTTCATCTTACGAGTAAATCTTTCTCTTTCATTCAACTTAATTCCATCTCAGTTAAATCTCATTTTAAAATTTACAATTTCATCTGATTAGTTATTATAAAATTTAACTTTCCAGATTCAGCTCATTTAATTGATTACATGGCCATTTCCCATTTATTTAATTTGTTAACACTTCAAGTTAAATTTTAATTTATAACTCAAATTCTGAATCCACTATCCATGTCCAATTTACCACCCAATTTCATGAACTCACAATTCAATTCCATTTACTTTATTGACAATTCAAGTCGAATTCAATTTATAACTTGAGTTTTATTTCCAAACTTCATTATTATCTCACAATTCAGTTTTTATTTAACTGCATTGGGTTCTCATTACGTATTTCATTATCTAATTATAATCTAAATAGTCTTTCCCCAACTTATAATCCAGAACTTGATTTTAATCTCAAAATCTCTTCATCAAATTTTCGTAAGTTCAAATTTATTTTATAATTCAAGTTTGGATTTTTATTTTATTTTTCAATTCATCAAAAATATTTATTTTGGGTTTCTATCCCACTCTTTCAAATTTTATAAGCCACAACTTATTATTTACACAATTCCATCCATCATAGACTTGAATATATTCTTCTGTTATTTCAACTCAAGCCTTATGCTTATTTATAACCCAAGCATATTTTTTTATTTATTTCCATGGATTTTAATTCTTTTACAAGTCATTATAATTTATTTAACTCAATCTAATTCCATTCAATAATTCAATTTTATTTTAACCCATATTTATTTAACTCAATCCGATTTTTAACTTAATTCGAATACAACTGGATATTATTTTCAACTTATTCAATTAATTTTCAATCCAGTCAAATTTTATTCCCCAATCCAAGTTAACTTCATTTTCATTTTAAATATAAATTCCATTATTCAAAGCTTATGTCTCTTTCATGATTTAAAAATTATCCCAAATTTATAAGTTTATAACCTATTTCATCAGGATTTTTTAAACACCCGGTTATTGGTTTCAAACATTTTGAAACCTCCAACATCTCAAAATCAAAATTCTCAAAAATTAAACCAACCCTGTTTTTATTCCCAAGAAATTTCCTTTGAAATTTCAAAAACAAACAGGTTTTTTTGAACAAATAATTTGGCAGCAATTCATCACTTAGAAACTCGAAAATAAACATCGATGATGCTGCAGTCATCACCGAAGTTATTTTCCAATGACTGAAGTGAATTCAATGCTATCTCACTTCCAAAATCCATTTTAAAACAGATTTCCATTCAGAATTATCTCCAAAACAATAATGCTATCATTTATCATTAAAACACTTCGATAAAAATTTCTAAATCTCCGGGATTTTGAATTTCTAAAGCCTGCTTAAAATTTTTTTAACTATAATTCATTTATACACTTTATTTATACAAATTCTCATTTGATTGTATTTCAATGCATAAATTACATTTATAATTCATATTTATAAATTTCATTTCATAATTGAATTTATCTTCTCAATCTTTGATTATATTTACAATTTCTAGTTAAATTTTTCACTTAACAATGATAATATTTTAATATCATCATTTCTAACATCCAAGCAACCATATATTAGCTAAATAGTTTTCAAAAACTTTCCTTTATATCAAAATATATTTTGGGTAAAATTATTTCTTTTACCCGCATTTAAAACAATACCGTGTCAATTGTTATATTCAAGTGTTTAGAAACCCCTTCGATACAGTTGCGTAGACTGTGTCGACGAAGGTTCATATGCCACTCAATAAATCAATCAACGCGATATTAAAACAATTTATATTCACTAACAAATACGCGCTCATATCTATTAATACGCTCAAACTCATTATAGAGTACTACAGGCTCTAATTTAAATGAGTAATTCCTACCAGAAACAAGGTTATCACCAACCTATGCTCTGATACCAACTGTAACAGCCCGCAAATCCGTACCCCTTGAGTCATCGCTATTCTACCTAAATCAACTCAAGTTGTGCAGAAATACGAACCATTTGGGTTAAAGAAGAAGAGGTAGAAGAAGAAAATGGAAAACAACAACAGAATCTAACCATCGCAGCAGAATAAAATATAATAGATATTAAATGATCTTTACTCAAAATCCAATATCTCTGTTTATATATTACATCATCAGAGTACATCAATCACAGCTCAACAACTATATCATACAAATGGATACACCACAACTCAACACAGCGGAAATATATATATAACAAGTACGAGAGTACGTATCGTCATCCAGCTCGTCTCCTGAGCTCCACAGCATCATATCCTGTATCCTATAATACTCGGTCTGACTCGAGCATTACAGTTAAATAATACCCGAGTCAGTCTGGAATACCAGCGTGAGAAAATCACACTCAATTGATTATTAAAGTTTCAAAATCCTTTGAAAAACAAAAGCATCTCGTAAGACCACGCCACAAATAAACATGTCGGGTTTTTACCTTACGATAGCTAAAACAATTTTTATAGAGCTCCTCTGATATTATAATAGGGTCTATATACAAATACTTATAAAATAGCCGAAATTGTTACATGATTAAATTCCAGCTACTAGCCACAGAGTGGGTAATACAAACAAAACTCATACAAGGCTTGTAGGGAGAATGGATTTCCAACCAATGACTAGGCACTGGGGTACCACCTGTCACAGTACGGGGCCTATATCACCGTACCGAGGAGTACGCCCGCTCCGCTGCAACACAAGGCCTTGACTACCCATTACTGGATAATCCCGAGTGAGATCACCCCGCGGTTGGGATCAGCAACCGCCACTAAGCCGAAATAAAAAGGGACATCTAGACTGGAATGACCTCACCCTACTTGGGTGCTACCCACCTAGCCTTGCTGCATAACCCCTGATTTTCAGTCATTCCCATTTGATGAGGCTTGAGGCTAAGCGTTACCTTTTTAGAACAATATCCCTTAGAATGCCCATCGTCCACCTGACGATGTTTCGCAAGCATTCATCCAAACAAGTCCGTCTCGGGTTCGAACGGAACCGAAGGCACTATTCCTACTACATCCATATTGGAAATATCTTCAGGATTAGTAGCGACTAACCCTTGCACTTCACTGCTCCATCTTCGAATCCAAAATCGTTTTCACGAAACGTACAAACCGAATCGAAGTGGTTTTCGAGAAATAAATCTCGATCCCGGTCTCTTCGAAACGATCAACGCATTTGTCCAATATTGATAGTCGGTGATTTAACTATCAATTAATATTCACAAACAACCATCAACCAATAAATAATTTTCCAAATTATTTATTAATTTCAAAAATATCTTCACAAGATATATTTCTATTTTCAACCCTTTTGAAAACAGTTTTCAAAACTATCTTCCTTTTTCAGAATAAATTCCAAGTATTTTTATTTCCGCTGGAATTATCATGCACAAAATTTTAGATTTAAAATAATTTAAAAACACTTTATTGCAAAATATATTTAACATTCAATATTGAAAAATTACTTTAGTACTTAAGTTAAAATAATACTCTAGAAATAACTAAAATAAGGTTACCTTATAACTATACATTAGATTTTCTTCTTTAAAAAAAATACCAAATCGTTCTTTAAATAATTATTACGATAATAGATTAACAAAAACACTTATTTGGGATTTAATTTAAAATACTAAAATTAAGATTACTTCAATAATTTACAAAAAATACATACTATATAGACAGTGAAAATAAAGTTACTTTAAAAATATAAAACTAGGCTTTCACCTTTCAAACAAACACTAAGTCATTATTTATAAATATTTATGACGGTAATAGATTTGAAAAATATTTACTTAAGAATTTAAAATAATAAATTTTCTAAAACATGCTTTTTAAAACAACATTAAATCCTTTAACTTATATCTAAACGTTTACTTTAAACGTACATGGCTATCCAGAGAAATATACCTCTCTTCACATTCTTCCTTAAAATTTCAATTTCAAACACTTGAATCAATTTCCAAATTGATTTTCCATTTACTCCCTTTTAATTCAAAATCTATTAATTTCAGATTTCATTTCTTAATTACGATTTACAGTACTTTAACTAAAAATTCCAATTTTTAGATTTCTCAATTACTTCTTTATCCTTTTATATAAATTTAAAACTTTAAGTTTAAAATAATTCTTTATTCCTTTAAATTAATACCACATAAAGTTACAATTCATTAATTACTGTTTATTCAAACTCTTTTTTTTCCATATTCGAAGTTATTTATTATTTTCATATTACTTATATTTCTTTCAACCCATTCTTAATTTATTCAAATTTCCTATAATTATTTTACTCTCAAATTTATTTCCTTTATTCTTTTTCCAAAATCCAATCTATATAAATTTCGTAATTCATTATGCCCAAATATATCCAATCAACCATAACATTCAATATTCCAATATAACTCATCATAGGATGCCAATATTCACAGAAGTGAATATTAAATAATTCAAATAAATGTTGAGGGATTCAGTTGGATCCCCCCAACCTGTTTTCCCTGCATCCACAGATGTTAGCATCACATAATATGCCAATTTCAAATAATACTATACTATATCACATCACTCAATTCAACCATACAATCAATTATTTAAATTTAATCATTTAAATTTAAATTTAACTGAGTGAGATTAACTCACCTTTGAATTTGTTTGCAGTCCACCTCAATTCAATTTGGTTTCCTGGGTTATAACCTTGTATAAACATTTATAATTTTTATCATTACTCGAGTCAATTGAACATTTAAATTTCAGAGATTTCATTCTAACCAGATAAAATTAAATTTTAAACCGTTTTCCACCTACAGATTGAATTAACCAAAACCTTTTATTTTAAACTTAATAATTTAATTTTAAACAGATTTTTCTCTACATATATAAATTTCAGAAATAAATAAAACTTACTGTAAAATATTTTTTTCCTCTACATATATAAATTTGTATCAATTCAAAACTAGCAGAAACAAAAAGCGAACCTCGCTGTTAGCTCGAGAACCCCATCACGAATCCGCGATCGACTACGACCCCACTGCCATCAACGTCGGCCTCATCCCACCCACGACATGCCACACATCGATTGAAGCATCACCGCACTCACTCGACTCCCCTTCACATCGGTTTGGACCCAAGTTCTTAATGTTGTCATGTGATTAAATCGCAACCCTCGAATCGCAACTTCCAAGCAAGCCGAGGTCAAATCGCGAAGCTCATCTCCCAAACCCTAGCGTCGCGACTTCCATAAACTGCAACCCGAAACCCTAGCCCCTATGAAAACTCCACTCACGGCCATCGATGATGGTGACGCTATTTTCTCGCGTTCTCGAGCACGCGATTCCCCCATGTTTCCCCATTTTTTTTACTTGAATTCGAACAGAAATTGAAGATGAAGAGGGAGACTCGAACTTGGATTCGAGAGGAGAAAGAAAGAATCGGCCATAAATTTTGTTCTCGTGAGTTTTGTTTGAACAAAAAAAACTGGAATTTGAAGAGAGGAAGGGGAAAGCTCGGCTTCATTTGTAAATATAAATTTTCTCTGCTCGATTTTAAAATAGAAGGCGTGTAAATGAAGGAAGTTTCGGCTTACAGAAGAAGGAAGACGCAACCAATATTAATTTTTTTTTATTTTTTTTGTTTGATTTGCGTTCGAATTCATGAAAATAAGGGTGCGCGAATTGATTTGAAGAAGGATAAGAAACGTGCGTGGAAAGCCAAAGGAAGTGTTCTGGAATAAACGTAATATAGTGCCTTGAAAAGAAATGGGAAAGTCTTTGACGTGAAAGGATTTGACTGTTTAAACAATGCCTTAATTTGATTCAAAAATTAAATTTGAATCGACCCGAATTTCGATATAGATTTAAGCGCTTTTATATGTCGTACACTCCCACACTAACTCCGATCAATACGAAATTTGAAATCCGATAATAATTCAATATTACGGACTCAATGGAACTGGTTTCGTCGGATTCCGAGAATGTGCCTCGGAATGCTATTTTAAATTCAATTTAAACTATAAAATTTTAACACTGAACAAACCACTGTTAATTTAAATTCTACAACTTCTATTATCTTCAGTGTTATCAATATAAATTTTATAAGCCTCCAAATTATTTTTAATAGGTTTAAAATCCCAGATTTCATATTTTATTCAATTTCAAATTATTTAATTCAATAATCTAATTATCAAATAAATTGTGATATTCATAATTTAGGTTAAAATTACTCTATTGAATATTTAAAATCAATTAAATATCCCATTTTAAGTGCTCGAAAATTCCGGGTCGTCACAGTTTTGTTGATATCTAATTATTTTTTGATAATTAGTTTATGAGTTTCTAATTATTTACTTAATAATTGAATTTTGTTGTAAATTGCCGTTTAGGCAATTCTGTTGTTTTCTAAATTATCTTCATTGATAATCTTTTTAATTCATCTTCGTTGATAATTTGGATTTGTTGTTTAACACTGCTACGTGTTATATTTATCGTTATCCGATTTCTTTATTTAAGGATCGGATAGACGAGATTTATTTTGACCGTCGTCTATTTGTTACTTAATTATTATTGCTTCTGTGCACTAATAGCTGAGTTAGACCGACCCGTGTATTATTTTCTTTGAATTTAATACTCGGGCCAGACCGAGTATTTATAGGTTGTAGATATCTTGCTTTTGGTTGCTGCTAGAGCTATGAAGTCTTTTGGAGTACTCGTTGTCATAGTATAGGATGTTGTATATTCATGTATATTATTCACGATAATGTACTTGTATATGTAACTTCCAGTGTCGACAATGTAGTTGTACCATATGTGTTGTATCACATGTATTGTAACTGACATCAGTTATTATATATATGAGACTTTTTATTATCTGTGTTCCGCATTCAGCTTCTCTATGTTATTATTATATATATTGTCCTAAACTATTATGAACCATGGTAGTTCGTTTTATACTAGAATTTGATATGTCGATGGGACTAAATAAATAAGTGATTAAAAATAAAAATATATATCACTCCTATCGAGGTAACCAATACTAGTGTAAGGCCTAACTACGGATGGCCGCTCCTATCCAGCCTTATTCTTCGTGATAATAGACAGTATTTAATTTAATACTCTTTGTTATTGTGAGCATAGAGGTGGGGAGTCACATCATTGCTAAAAACTTTAAAAATATTTTGAAGTACAGAAAAGGAAATCGAAACAACGGGAAAAGAAATTTCAACAACAATACAAATAAGCCATCTTCATCTATACTAGAATGCTTTAACTGCCACAAGAAGGGACACATGCAAAAAGATGGTCCAGAACAAAAGAAAACATATCACTATAAGAATCGAAAGGATAAGTTTAAAAGAAAAGTATTTTCAGTAACATGGAATGACTCGGATTCTTCTTCTTCAGAAAGCAATAGTGATAGTGAAAAAGAACAAGCAAAAATTTGTTTCATGGCTATAGAGAATGAGGTAAATGATCTTACTTTTGATGATATGATTGAAATTAATTCAGAACTTCTTGATACCTTAAAAAGTATCAAAAGAAATATAAAGAGGCTCTAGAAAATCAGAGAAAAGCAGAACTCAAGAGAGCATGCTTAATGATGAAAAGAAAATATTGGAAGAAGAATTTGAAAAACTTCAAGATACCTTCTCTAATAATAACTCTCAACTTACTTTATTGAGTCAAGAAATTGAAACTCAAAAAGAAAAGAATGATTCTCTTGTCTCTAAAAATCATGAGCTAAAAACTAAGATTAAATGATAGAATAAGATAATACTTGTCTTAAAAACAAGTTAGATAATATTGCTAGAAATATTTCTAACTTTAATAAAGGTCGAGAAACTCTATCGATTATTCTTGAAAAATCTCAATCCACTTCTAATAAAAAAGGACTAGGATATTCTAAGAAATGAAAGGCTCCATTTAAAAGGAAAATTAGGAGAAATATTTCTAATGCCACTACTCGTCCAAAAAGGAACAATAATTCAAAATCCATAAAAATATAGGTTCCTAAAACAAACAATAGTTTGACTAGGAATAAATATATAAATATTTTTTTGGAAACTGCTCATAAAAATAAAAATCATATTTTTAAGGGGGATACCGAACCCAATTGGGTTTGGTTTCCTAACACCTAACTCTTAGGACCCTTTCACAAAGTGGGTACCAATGTCATAATTATTTTGCAGGACCTACTTAAAAAGAGAGGAAAATGGATACTCGACAGCGGTTGCTCAAAACATATGACTGGAGACAAAAATATGCTTTCAAACATTACTTACTCTGACGGAGGCTCTGTCACATTTGGAGATAATTCCAAAGGATGTATCATCGAAAAAGGCGACGTCGGCTATGTCGGTACATCTAATTTACGTCTTATTTTCAATGTTTTACTAGTCAAAAACTTAAAACACAACCTTTTAAGTATGAGCCAGTTATGTGACAAAGGATTCAAAATCTCTTTTTCTGAAGATAAGTGTAGCATTTTTGATAGAAATAAAAATCTTATATTTGAAGGAAATAGGGACAGAAATATTTATATTCTGAATATGAAAATCAATCACAATTCAGATATGTGTTTAATGGCTAATGAAAATGATCCTTGGCTATGGCATAAAAGATTCTATCATATCAACTTCAAAACTATAAACAAGCTTTCTAAAAATAATTCAGTCAGAGGTTTACCAAAAATGAACTTCAAAGTCAATCATATTTGTGATGCATGTCAATTAGGAAAATTAACCAAATCATCTTTTAAATCTAAGAAAGTTATTTCTACATTACAACTACTTGAATTACTACACATGGATCTATTAGCGCCAACCCAAGTTCAATCCTTAAACCGCAATAGATATGTGTTTGTAATAGTAGATGACTTTTCTAGATATACTTGGACCATTTTTATGAAAAATAAAAGTGACACTTTTGAGCATTTCAAAATTTTTGTCAAACAAATCCAAAATTTAAAAGGATTAAAAATAAATAACATAAGAAGTGATCATGGAGGAGAATTTGAAAACAAAGATTTTGACCATTTTTGTAAAAAGAAAGGAATTTTTCATAAATTTTTCTTCTCCTAGAACTCCACAACAAAATGGAGTTGTAGAACGTAAAAATATAACTTTACAAGAATATGCAAGAACCTTATTAAATGGAAGCACTCTTCCAAAACATTTTTGGGCAGAAGCTGTTGCAACCGCATGTTATGTTTTGAATCGTGTGTCAATTCGACCTCTCACGAAAAACACTTCTTATGAACTTTTTACTGGAAGAAAACCAAATATCAAAGTGTTTGGTTCAAAATGTTTTATACTAAATACCAATATTAGCTTGGAAATTTCGACACGAAATCCGACGAAGGAATCTTTCTAGGATATTCAGATCATAGCAAAGCTTATCGTGTATTTAATAAAAGATCAAATGTTGTTGAAGAAACATTACATGTATCTTTCGATGAAAATTTTCAACAAAAACCAAGAATAGAAGATGATGAAGATTTTCTAGATAACATCACAAATATGGAAACTACAAATCTTGAAAATGATGAAAACATTGTTTATAATAATAATGATGAGTTAAGATCTCCACCAAGATCATCCCGTTCAAATTATTATTTGAGAAATTAATTCAAACGTACGAACTAGAAGTCAACTAAATCAAATGGGCCACGTAGCATTCCTTTCCGATATAGAACCAAAGAATTCCAAAGAAGCTTCCACAGACGACTACTGGATAATTGCAATGCAAGAAGAGCTAAATCAGTTTGAACGCAATGAAGTTTGGGAATTAGTTCCTAGACCAAGTGACCAAACTGTTATTGGAACGTAATGGGTCAACAAGAACAAAGCAGATGAACAAGGCAGCATTACTAGAAATAAAGCAAGGTTAGTTGCACAAGGATACAATCAAGAAGAAGGAATTAACTACGAAGAAATGTTTGCTCCGGTTGCAAGACTAGAAGCAATACAAATCTTAATGGCCTATGCATGTTTTCACAATTTCAAACTTTATCAAATGGACGTTAAAAGTGCTTTTTTGAATGGTTATATAAATGAAAATGTGTATGTTGAACAACCTCCCTTATTTATTCACGAGAAATTTCCGGATCATGTTTACAAACTTAAGAAAGCTCCATATGGTTTAAAACAAGCACCACGTACTTGGTATGATCGACTAAAAACATATCTAATTTCTTCGTGATTTCAAATAGGGAAAGTTGATCAAACACTTTTCATTAAACATTCAAAAAAGGATATTTTAATAGTTCAAATTTATATTGATGATATCATTTTTGGTTCTACCAATGATAAGATGTGTCAGAATTTCTCCAAAATAATGACCGAGGAATTTGAAATGTCTCACATGGGAGAACTAACATATTTTCTTGGTTTACAAATTAAATAACTTCAAAATGTCATTTTAATAAATCAAGAAAAATATTGTGATAATTTAGTCAAACGATTCGGAATGGAAAATACTTCTGCCCAACCGACTCCAATGAGTACAACAACACATCTTGAAAAAGATGAAAGTGGCAAAAGTATTGACCAAAAATTATACCGAAGTATGATTGAATCATTGCTATATTTAACGGCAATTCGACCTGACATAATGATGAGTGTCTATTTGTATGCTAGATTTCAGGCCAACCCAAAAGAATCACATTTAAGAGCTGTGAAACGTATATTATGTTATCTCACTAATACAAGGATTTCGGTCTATTCTATCCAAAAGAATGTCCATTCGAGTTAGTTTCATATAGTGATGCTGATTTCTATGAATCTCGAACAGATCGAAAAAGCACAAGTGATACATGCCATTTTATTGGAAAATCACTAGTGTCTTGGTTTGGTAAGAAACAAAACTACGTTTCTCTCTACATGTGAAGTAGAATATATTTCTGCTGCTTTGGCTTGTGCTCAAGTAATTTATATGCAACAGACACTTAGAGATTTTAATATAAACTTATCAAATTCAACTATATATTGTGACAATTCTAGTGTTATTAACTTGTCTAAAAATCCTGTCAATCATTCACGAACAAAACATACTGACATTCGTCATCATTTTCTTCGTGATAATGTTGAAAAAGGAACAATAAATTTGGATTTTGTTTCTGAAAATCAGTTGGCTGATATTTTTACGAAACCTCTTTTAGAAAATGTTTTTATCAAACTCAGACGGGAGCTTGGTATCATCTCTCTTAAAAATTTATGATATCCTTCTATGAGATACAGATGTCACTGCTTATCTTTACACATCAAAACTCTTATTTCTTAAGTATCTAAAACTAACTTTAATTTACAACCTCTTATTTTCTTCTTTTTGTACTATTACTTAAACATCTCAGACACTATTTTTTTAACTAAGATTCTATCTTTGAACTTTCTACTTTCTTTTATAAACTAATTCTGTTCTTATTTTTACCAAAAGCTTATTACTATGGATTTCAACATGATTTTTTTCCTTCTCACCATGACTTCAAACAACAACAACAACTTTGACAACTCACCCTCTACATATTCCACATCTTCCTTCGAAATTTTGGCAACTCCAACACCACCACATGAACCGGCTAGACCTTAACCTTCATACAAACCATCTGGTTATACTCCAGAAAGGAAGAAATCTCGATGATTTCTTTTCTTGGCTCTCCGACAACCAAAGAAAAAATAGCCGAGATTCATCATTACCAGAAAGAACAGTTGGATTTGCAATGAGAGATGTATTGCGAACAAAAAATTAATGCCAAACGTCTATGTTTTAGTAATGACCCATAAATTTTGGTAATTAAATTGGTTAATTTAATAAGATTTTTGTAATTTAATATTGAAGAGAATAAAAATTTGCGAATTGTTAGTGGAAGTGATGACTAGAATGAATTGCAACAATACTAATGTAAGTTAACTATTAACAATTCATATGAAATCCTAATTAATTGAAATAATGTAAAGGTTATAACTTGGTTATAAATTGAATGTAAGTAAAAAAATGTAAGTGTGCACAAACTTTTGAAATAGTACATAATTAGTGGTAATATAACAAAATTTGTGTTATAGAGGTAAGTTGTAACATTTGTTTACGATAATAAACTTAAAGGTGTTATAAATGTGATTTAAGGTAAATGGTGACTGACATTATGATAAGTTACACATTATTTAATATATTAAAAATTAATTGGGAATCAATCGCAATCATTTCACTTAATTATTGCAGTTATTGTAGATTAGATTTGTAAGTGAAATATAAGAAAAACAAATGTAAGTATTGAATTAATTAATGAAATAATACGGTGTTTATGGTAAGTAATAAACTTGTAAATGTAACTAAAAGTAAATAGGTGACAACTAATATATGTATTTATTTATTTAGTGTGTTAAATATGATTGGTAATCAAATTGCAATTAATGGCAATAATGTTAATGCAAGTGTATAAATAACTAAGTTAGTGCAATTCCAATTAATTGAAACCAATGGCAATAAATGAAATCAAATATTACGTTAGTGTGAATTCATGTAATATTTGGTCATAATGTATTATTAATGGTTTATGAATGAAGCAATAACCGAAATAATACGTAATAAACTATAATTTGATAAAATCAATGTTAGATAAGTAATTATAATATTTGGTTGATAATAAAGTATGAATGTGATTGTTGATGTTGATTGAATGAAATTGACAAATGCTAATGTGATTTCAAACAATTGTAATGGTAAAGCAAATTAGGAATGTAATTGTAGAGCTTAAATTGGAAATAATTGTAAAGTTTAATAAGGAAGAAAACAAATGACCATATGAATGTAAATCCCAATTTATTGGATTAATAATATATATATATATATATATATATATGTTTCTTTACTAAATAAAAAAAATTGTATGTTTATTTATTTGAAATGTTGGTAGCTGAAAAAAAGTTATATAGAAACAAGAATTAATAACTTTTGGTTTGTATACAATAGTTCCGTAAATACGTTAAATTACTATAAAAAGGAATTGAATTGTCTCATTTATTTTTACCTTAGAAATCAATGATAATTAACGTGGTTGTAATCTTTTAATTAAAAAGTAGGAAGACGTTAATTGTAAACATATATTGAAATAAATTTGGATTGGGTGACTTATTTCTAATTAAATCAGTTCACGTTTCAAAATTTAATGATAGTTTATTGCATATATGTTTATACCTAAATTTAAACTTATGTTTTAGATCTAATTAGATCATTAAAAAGAAAGGATTATTTAAGTTTGAAATCTCACACGTTATTAAATTAAATGTTAATAGGAGATGATAAAAAGGGGTAAAATAGATTTACACTTGGCTATTTTCTTTTTCATTAGATTTTAATTGCAACATAACTTACCTTTCCATCTTCACTTTTCTAATTTACTCTTACATTCATTGCCTCCTTATGTGGATTATTTTCATACCTTTTATGTATGAATGTAAACTATAAGTGGCGATAAAGATGTACATATATATATATTGTACACCTATTTATATTCCTTGCTTATGCTATCATATTTTTGAATGTATGTTAATGCATTCGTATTAAAACATTCAATCGAAATGTTAACATATTTGTTTAATTCCCAATCTAATCCCAAAGTGGGAGAAATGAAAAGTTCTTAATGCTGCATATTCTTGTAATTTATGACACAAATTTGTGTAGAGAATTTATTTTCCTTTATTGTGTGTTAATTAAATCTTTAAAGGATGCTAACTTTAGTATGTTTAGGGTTAACAAAATTAATTAAGTGAACGATTGTTTTGAAATTTGAATTCTAAAGTTTGTTTATAGTATAGAGTTGGTCCATTCATTCCCTTTCTAATTAATAATTACCTCTTTTTTATACGTGCTACTTTTAAAAGGCTGTTCATATTTACTATATTTCAATACCAAGTGTAACGATCCCAATTTAAAGACGAATTTAAATTTGTAATTAAATTAAATTTTTTGGTTAAATTATGGGTTTATTTGGATTTTTCAAATTTAATAAGATGTATAAACTTATTTATTTTTAAATTTGGATTTGAAACTCAAAATAAATATTTTCAATTGAATTGGATTTAAGATAAAAATTTTGATTTGGGAATTCAAAATAAATCGGATTTGAAGATTTTACTTTGGGAAAGAATAATATGTATGATTATTTATTAAATGTATAAATTGTGTTTTTATTCATTTTCTCTAGAAGGTTATAAAAAGTATAAAACAAAATATATGTTATAAATGTAATGTTTGAAAATTAAACTATAAACAGAAATAAAGATCTATAGTCAGAGCAAATAAAGATTAAATATGTACACTTGCAAAATGAAGAAGAAAAAAAATAACAAAACATCTATGTACAAAGCAAATAAAACAAACAAACAAAAAATATCTATGTAATAGAATTAACAAAAGAAGAAACAAACAAAAAATATATATAAAGCAAAACTATACATACATAATAACAAATAGCATAAGTTTGTAAACAAAATAGGACATATGCATTTAATAGCATCTTCTCAGCACAAATAAGAAATCTTTTCAGCCGAAATAAATTACTTCATTTCAGTAACAAAGAAAAAAATCTTTAGTCAAAACAAAGAAGAAGAAAAAACTATTCAAAACAAATGAGGCCTAACCAGATAATACCTACTTATACAAACTGCTCTTTCTATATATATGTGTTCATCCTATTCTAGTTCGTTCAGAAAGAAAAAGAAGAAAAAACTAACTAAGCAAACCAGAAAAAAAGAAAAGAAACATGGCTATCTACAAAACTCAAAACAGGATTCAAAGAAAACAAAATCAAAACTGCAGTTTCAAACAACAGCTGCTCATCTGTTCTTCACTTTGATGTGAGTAAATATACTGTTTTAAGCCTTTAAATTTGTGCGTTTGATTCATGTTCTACTGTATATTTTTACGTTAGAAATCCTGTGCATATATGATTGTGATTTGTTTCCTTGTATGATTATGTTCTTCTTGTTTCTGGTTACAGAGTGAACATAAACAAGAATTTTTTTTTTATAAACTTTCATACAAACATCTTTAACTTAGGATTTTTAAACAAAATCAGTTTGTTTAAACTTAAACCATAGTCCAGGAAATTTTTTTGCTTGAAAATGAAAGAACTTGACCCTGTAAACTCAAATTTACAGTAAAAAGAAATCATATGAATTATTTCGAATGTTTTAACTTGTGGATTGGATTATGTAACTTGAATAAACAGCTAAAGATAGGATTTTTAAACTTAATTCGATGATTTTTAATTAAGTATCTCAGGTGCAGTTCATATTTGAACAAAATATGCTTTTGAATCAATTACTGGCGTTCGAACGAATGTTGGATGTTGAAACTTTGCTCGAAGCCAGCTTAACCATCAATGAAGTTGAGAAAATTGTTATATGAATTTTCTATTGTATGAGATGGGAGAACGAATCAAAACTAGGGTTTAAGGACTGTGAAAAATGGCTGGGGTCTGGGATCATGCACGCTCGTCAATGCATCGAGCGTAGCCAAATTTGGAGGGGAGATACTCGAGACATGGACAGAGGCATGGATGGAAGGGGGACAGTTTCGGTGGTCGGCGTGGGGGTGACGAGGCGTTTTGGGTTTGGTGTATTCGAGTGGTAGTTCGAACGAATAGGTAAACTTCAATCTCGAAATTTTGGGTTCGAATTGAGTTGTGTTTTCAGGTGTAGAGGGTTTTCGTGACTTGCTGGTGATGGCGCGGTTCACCAGAACGATGGCGAAGCGCCGTGCACGTGCATGGCGGCGTAGGGATGTCAGAAAGTTTTGGGATGAACAATCTCGAGTTGTTACTCGAGTATAAGAATCGTTTGCTTCGGGTTGAATCGCGAGGTTCTCGAGCTTGAAACGCGCGTGCCTAGGAGCAGTTATTTAGGTTTAAAAACTTAAGCTCAAAAAAAAAAAAAAAAGAAGCAGAAGAAGCATACGAGAAGAAAGAGAGGGGGACTCGGGTAAAGTTAGTGGAAAACTCGAGTAACACTCGAGTAAACTGGCAGCCTATTAAAAGTTGGGAGTTAATCATCTTAATCAATTTTTAAGTATTGATGATTTAATAAAGGCTTAATAAATTAAGCTAAGATATTATGACTAGTTTAATTAGTCAAGTAAATACTTCACAAAGTTTTAAAATCTTAATTAATATTTTAATTAAGTAGTTAATCCAAGATAGTTTTAAATTTAATTAAAACTAAAGTTTTCAAGTTAGTAATAATTAAAATTTTAAAGTTTAAAGAAGATTTTTAAATGTTAATTAAGACAAACAATTATTATTAAGAATGGTTAATTGATTTAAAATTGTGATTAACTAAGTGACTAGAGATTAATCAATTTGAAATTAAAGATTGGTTAATTAATAATCAAGTGTTTAATTAATTTGAAATTAAGAATTGTTAATTAGATAATTAAAGTTAATTAATTTATAATTAGTAGTCAATTAAGATAATTGATTAAGGAATATTTAATTATAAAATTTAATTAATTTATCATTAAGAATAGTTAATCATTTCTTTAAATAAATCAATAAAAATAGTCATATGGTTGATTCTTTTAAATCACCTTCAATTTAAATTGAAGATGATTGACTATCATCAAATGTTGTATACTGGATTAATATTTTTGTTTGTGATTGTGATATTGTATGATGTGTGTTGCCTTGTGCTGAACTGTGATTTGTGATTTGTTTCTGTATGTATGTGAAAACCGCATTGCCCATAAAACGGCATTTGAATTTCGATGCGACAGGGAGTCGGATTCCAGTTAGTTATTCGAAACCTACATTGTAACATCCAGCCTTTTTGCACGATTTAAATAGACACACGTGCCAATTCAAACCATACGGAAGGGCGGATTGTTATGGGGTAAATAAGAAAAACAGAGAAGAAATAAACAAAATAGAATCTCACAGCGGAAGGATAAAATATAATAATAAAATATACAGTTTATAAAACTGTTTACAAACATTTATACAATACATATCAGAGTTACACATACCAAAATATCAATGCAGCGGAACAATGTGTAGTGAACTAGTATAAATAATAATAATATAAATCTTCGTCTTCATCCTCCAAAGCTAAATCTTCAAATCCTTAAACGATCGGACGGACCAGAGCGAATTTGAAAAGACAAAAACGCTCGAGTCAGAACTAAAAGATCTTATGTAAGTTAAATTAACAGAATTAAATATGAGTGCAGTAACTCAAGAGATGCTCGGGATTTACATCTCCTAAGGATCCGTTAAACTATTTACTATGTAGTATATTGCGCTATTATAATAGTGTCTATAGTAAAATAAACATACTTTTAAATAGCATTAAGGCTTTACATTTTCCACCTTAACACATAATAGTCCCAGTAGTCCATCCAATATCATAGTCCCTCTTGATCGGGAAGCCACCAGATTATACCACACGGGCTACGGGAGAAATCCAAATTCGTACAAGGCTCGGTATGGTAGGTGACACGGCACAACTAGGCAATGCCAGGGTAGATATACCAATTACGCTTCCGGGCCGATGGAAACGCGCAGCGCGCAGCTGCCGCCCACCTCGGACAAACTCCCCCAGAATCAAAGTAAAAGTGGCCACTGAATCAATCCAAAGTCAAAGTATAATATCGAAGAGGAGTGTCCGATCAGAGGAATGACCTCATTAACCCGTCGATCGCTCCTGTTTTTGCCACCTTATGCCAACTCACGGGAGTTGGGTCCACGTATTTACCTTACAGGAAACGGCGCCACCAACCTACTTCATTCTGGAATCTCCACCGCGTACACGGTTAGTCAAAGTGGTTTTCGGTATCGACAGAGAGTATGTCCATATCTGATCCCGGTCTCTTTGCTAACCCATCGTTATTATAACACCGCGGTCATTTAAAAATAGTTTATACTTAAAAACCAGAATAAAAATTTCCATTTCAAAAACTATGAATACGATATCATTTTAAAACCCAAACAATATGATATCATTTTATCCAAATATAATTCTTTTCCAAAAATCATACTGCTTTAAAATCTAAAATATCTGGAAACCAAACATTTGAATTATACTTTCAAAGCATAATATTTCGAAAATTCATAGTTTTAAAACCATAACTTCTAAAACTTGAATGGTTTGGATATTCTACAGTATATAAAATAAATGGTTTGACTTTAAGGTAACTTTTTTTTTAAGAAAAATAATTTCCATGGCTTTACAAATATATTTCCTTATTTAAAGTCTAAACCATAATTTAAATATCACTTTCAAATTCCAAAACCATTTCAATTTCTATATATATATATATATATCCCTTTGGAGCATTAATATTTCAAAACTAAAGTTGGAATTTTATTCTTTCAACAAATCAATTGTTCTATTATTTAGTCTTGAATATTCACATAAAAATCCATAAATACAACTCCAATTTCTAGAAATTTAATATTTCCTTAAATTTAATTATACTAGAATATTCATTTAAATTTATCTTGGAAAAACTCCAGTTATAAATATCATACCTTAAAATTTCCAAACTTAAACATATAACATAAATTATCAAATTCCATTTTCTCGTTTTTTCCAATTTTATTTAGCAAATTTATACACAGCCTAAATTCAAAAATTTTAACTTCATATGTATAAATGTAGAAGAATAATATTTATAAAATATCAAAACTTAAAATTTTTTATAAACCGTATCCCATCCAAACCATAGAAATCACTTTAAAATATTTTATATATAGACCACGGTGCCTGTATATAATTTTCTATCCTATGGTCAAGTGATACGGATGTTTATCATTTCAATCCGCAAATTAAAAATAAAAATTTGCGGTTGTATATCATTTCAAACCACAATCCCGAATGGAACGAAAAATGCATGATAACTTGTAGTTTAATGATATAAAATAAAACATCCATTCATCCATCATCATCCATCAATCCAAATCACAATCATTATCCAATAACAAAACAATATCAGTATATATCCGATAATATATAACAGGTAATAACTGGCGGTTATATTCAAAAATAAATTTAACAACTATTAAACTAACAGTTTATCTGCAAATAAATAACTATAACTGTAAATCTATATGCAGTAATAAAATTTAATGAACAGTTATATTAAATAAATTCAATTTAACAGATATGATGAATAAAACATGCCAAACAGTCATAAATAAATCTCTACTCATATCCAAAATAAATTTAACAAACATAAAAACTTTTTAGAAGTTGTGAGTGGGTTAAAACACTCACCTTTTGAATTTAAATCGAATTTAAATCCGATTTAAACCCAAAAATTCAACGGTCTCCAAATCATTCCAAACCAGCGCCAACAGATCCGGAATTTAATTTCGATCCTAATAAAAAAAATCTCGCGTGAAAACGAGTTCGTATGAGAATGTTATGTTGATTTGAACATATGAAAACAAAATTTAAAATAACACAAACCTACCCTATATGCTATGCCACGTCATCAATAGAAGCTTCTCCTCAAACACACGCGACTACGTTCGTAACAAAACACGCAGGCAACCTCTACAGCCGTGACCTTTGACCATGATTACCTTCGCCGTTCGACCACCATGTGCCACGCCGTGACCACCAACGTCACCGCCTAAGTCTCCTCTTCCTTCAGATGTGGGTGCGGCACCCCCTAGTGCTCGCCGCCGCCACCATAAACTTAGGGCTTCGAAACCCTAATTGTCAAATTCCCAACGCCTCTGGTCGAGCTAGGCCACGAGAATACCACCTATCGACTCCTCTTGATGAGTGCTTCAAAACCCATCTTTCAATTTCCCCGATTGACTCCTAAATCGAAAAGCCCCAAATCACATATAGGGTTTCGAATTTCCAACGTTTGACCTCGATTTCTAGTAAAACCGTTCACTATCTTGAGAAACGAATAGCAGACGTAGATTCGTATTGATGAAAATTACGACATATATTTTTTTGGAATTTTTCTGAGATGTTTGAATTTTCATTTGAAATTTGAATAGAAATAGATCTAGGTTTGCATCCATTTGAGGAGGAGAAGGAGTTGAAAAAAAGAACATGCGGACAAATGATAGAAGATGGAGACTAGGGTTTTTGATCGTCTGTTTATAGATAGATCGCAAAAGAATAGGTGTGCACGAATTTTAACGTGCAAACGGAAGTGGTCCCAAAAGATAAATAATATTAATTACACACGTTACGGATTTTGGAAATAAATAAATTCCTTATCATTTACATTTTATTTTAACGTATTTACAAATGTAAATCTAGATGTTTCGTTTACGTTTCAAAATATATCCACAATTTTATTAATTTCCAAATTGATCTAAACAAATTTAGATGTAAATTAAAAGCTGATAAGTCTATCCATTGCAGTGTTAATTTCTCCACTTCCTTATATTTAGAAATTATAAATTAAGTTTTCAAAAACTTATTTTTGACTTTTATATACTCATCTTTTACCAGTAATAAGGATGCATTAACATTTGTTCATGGTTTCACCTTATTATCCTCAAATTCCATTTTAATTTTCAATAATTACAATTGTTGAATGTTGATACTTTAATTAAATTTATACATCTTGCTTTCTATAATCTATATCAACAAATGGTCCAATTATAAATAGAATTAGCATTAACTTCATCTTATAGGATTAACTACTCCAATTACAAAACAAATCTACGCTAACTGCATGATTTAAGTCAATTAATTGTAATTGAGTCTACACTAAATGTTATAAATTATAAATTGAAACCTCAATAAATTCGCTTATTGATTTAAAATCTTTTTATTCAGTAAATAGACATTTTATGGGTATAAATAGCATTTGAACTATAACACATGTCATTAGTGCATGCTTCATTTCTTATAAACTCCCCTTTATTAACTAGAACACATTAACCAAAACAAAATAATTAATTTAGATTTATTTCAATCGATTGCCATTCTTAACTTAACATACTCAAAATGGTTAACCTAAATAATTGTTACCCTTTTACATTCAAATTCACTTACAACCATCATTACAAAAATGTTTCCATAGATTTAGATTTAATTAAATAAATTAGATAAATGGGTAAAGTTTTGTAATTATCACTAATGCCAAATATATATGCATTAATTACTACTTATTATTATGAATTCATTTATTAATTTACTAGTTGCCTTTGTCTTCTTATATCCTATTTACTACCAAACTTTCTATTTAGTTATAGTTTATCAATATATATACTTAGGCAAATCAAGTTCTTGTCTTTTCTGTTATTTCAATTAAATCGGGTATGCACAAATAAATTGTTTATTAACTTATTCTTACAAAATTATTTACGTGCATTCAGTTACACCTAATTTAATGCATTGATTTTCATTTATAAATTAAAGGTTTTTCCTTTAAAAGCTTTTATTACTAACCATACTCCAACCTCTACAGGACATTGATTTATTAAATTTTCACTTATTATGCATACTTTTAGCAACTCATATATACTTTGCGTCTATTCCCCAAATTTCACATTCTATTGTTACATAAATTTGCATTGATTACTATTTATTATTATTGCTTTACTGATAAATTAGATATTTGCATTGGTTTTGCTTATGATAAATTAATTTCCCATAATAAATAAGGTTTCAAAACAATCAATAACATTACTTAGCCCAAACCCCGTTTACCAATTATTTTTCTTCAATAATTCATGTTGCTGTAAATACGTACATTTACACTTTATAGTTATTCTAATATACCTATTCCAACACTCTTGCCCCTTATCTTTACTTTTACCCACTTGTAACATAAATTTTTATTTTCAAATTTATTCTCATTTACGGTTAATCAATGTTATTTTACATTAACCAATTCTAATATTCACCTTTAATTTCACATCTTCAAAGTATTTATAGGAAAAATCTTTCCACTACTTAATTTACTGAATCTTATGCAGTCTTACTATAAATAGGTTTTAAATTACCATTACTGTACATTCAATTACTATCCAAAGTATTTATTCATAAATCAATTCGATATATACGTTTGTTTCCTTCTATTTGATTTATTCCTAGTATACATTTTCCTAAATCCTGTTTCATTACCTTCATTAAATGGTTATCGCATTGAGATCAAATTTATTAGCTTATATCGCATTATTACCATTAATTAAAATTGGCTTACAATTTTTTTTTATTCAATACTCTAAATAAATAACATATTATTCCATAATTACTCTTGTTTTCACATATTCCATTCAAAATTTAAACCACAATATTTACATTATTTTATTGAATTGGAAATCTCATTTTAAATTGTTAACTTTTAATAAGAACAAATGGCAACACCAAATTTCTAACATTCATTTTATTAAAAATTATGGAAAATATGACAAATTTAGTTAACGAAATTTTCGGGTCGTTACACTCTCCCCCGCTCAAAACTTTTCGTCCCCGAAAAGGAAAAGAAGGGAGAAGAAAGAATTAAATAACAATACATCTTATTCAAAATATTTAGCTTATAAACAGTAATTTACTAAATTTATTACGTTAAATAAAATATACCCGTTTTATAATCATTATATCCTTTTATACTTAAATGATTAAAGTTTGGAAAACATTTTCAACATAATTCTAAGTCCAAAATTTACGGAAAATTTTGGCAGAGTCTCCTTTGTACGGAGAGGCTTATCATATAGAATATTCAAAATAGTATATCCCAACACGGGAAAATATATAGCGCTACAAAACGTAAACCGGGAACGTACCTATTTGTTGGGCAAATTACGCTTAATTTATGGAAACAAAAGCAGTAACAATTGCTTCCATACCTGCATTTCACTTATATAATCTAAAAAAGGTTAACTATTTATATAAAGTGAAATATTTTCATGGTTTCAACTACTAACAACAATTAATACACAATCATCATTTTGGACAAACAGTATACACAACAAAACAAAACAACCATTCAATCAAACAAGCAAATTGTTGTTCGGGTTCAAAACTTGAAATGGTACGGAATGAAAAATAACTATCCAGTGCATCATTTACTCAACAGTCTTAGATGGGACAAAAATATATTATTTATTCATCCAACAACTTCAAATTTCCTTACCCAGCCAACTATAAAGTAAATAATATCGATTTAAACCAACAAATCAATTCAACTTATATAAATTCATTACATTCTTTAATTGTTTGATTTCCATTCTTTTATTCAACCCACATAAATTTTCCTTTTTATAATTTACATTATTTCTAACAAACTTCAAATTTTATTTCTCATTCAATGGTTGTTTCCTTATTTCTACTTATTACTTACAATTATTCATTTTTATTTTATTTAGGTTATGTAAGTCTCTTTTATTTGTATTACATTTAATGCACTTCTCAAATTCAATCATTTATTAAATGCTTACATGCTATTATATTAAATTACAGTAACCCTTTTTTTTAATTACACTTAAATTCTTAACCTTATAACCTCCATTCTTATAAATAAAGGATTTTATTAATTTATTACCTAAGGTTTACAGTCATTTATTTATATTACCTACTTTCCATTTTATTCAACTAGTAGCATTTAAATCATACTAAATTTTATAACCATACACCTCAATCCTTATTTATTAAAGAGTTTCGTTTTATTTACTTAAGTTTAAAATCACCTATTTATAATACTTACCTTTAATTATGGTAAAATTTCAATTATAACTTAAGTTTATGCCATTAAATTCTCATTTATAATAGCAATTCATTGAATACTTCATTATTTCCAAAATTTCTACTTGTATAATATTCTATTCCAATCTCTTATTTAACATTTCAACTTTTCATATTTGGTAAGTTATATATGTTTTTAAAGAATGTACTTGAAAGTTATACAAGTTTCTCATTACCTATGATTAATTTAAAGTTCAATAATAATATTATTTATTTCATAGGTTATAACTCCAAATTCCATTAAATACCATTTATAACCTATCATTAAATCTCTTATTCCCTTTAAAGGTTTTAATTTATTAAATACCTATGTTTTAGTTCACTACAATAATTGAAACGATCAATAACTGGAAATTTAAATTTTTAAATACCGGGTTAAATTTCAAATTATTTTAAAATAATAGATAAATATATTCTTGCAACTTATATATCTCTAATTATTTTTAAACAATTCAAAACTTATATATTTTTCGAAAATGAATTTGCAGTAAAACTACTATAGTGGCCTTTCCCTTCGAAACTCGAAAATGAAAGTCGATGATGTGGCCGCCATCACCGCAATTATTTTCCAGCGACAAAGAGGAAGTGCAAAACTTATTTTCTCCAAAATCTTCTTTATAACAATTCTTCCGAATTATATTGAAACATTTATATCAGAAAATACTTATAAACAGTATCATTATATTCCAAAATTTATTCGAAAGAAATATCAAAACCCCGGAACTTAAGTTCTAAGTTTCCACTTTTCATTTATTTTATTTTCAACTTAGTTTCAACTATTATTTATATTTTCATTACCTAACACCCAATCTATAGCAACAAAATATGTGTCTTTATAAAATATTTTTATATATAGAAAATATAATAGGCAAAGTTATTTCATTTACCTATATTAAAAACAAATATTATGTCGGTCTGTCCTATTAAGTGTTTAGAAATTCCTATTGACGTCACAGCGTCCCATGCACCAACCAGAATTTATAAATACAAAACGGAACAGATTAACACAATATTAAAACCTTTTTATAACACAAACAAATACGCTCTCTCATATATATACACTCAGCGACTCCCATAGGGTATTACTACCCTATTAACAAAGAGTCAAACCCCATAAAGCCAAGGTTTATCGCTAAACCAAAGCTCTGATACCAACTGTAACGGGCCATGCCAGTGGGGTAACGCCCACCGTAGCATACATTGGTACCTGTGTTCTGCCTTTACGGCCAGCCTCTCGACTACACCACCAACCCCCACGGGGACATGTAGGAGTAAGAGTCAACCGTTCGCTACCAAACCAGGAAGCGAGAACCCCCTATCATGCTGCACCCTCCAAGTGTAATGGCAGACACACGTGCCAATTCAAACCATACGGAAGGGCGGTTTGTTATGGGGTAAATAAGAAAAACAGAGAAGAAATAAACAAAATAGAATCTCACAACGGAAGGATAAAATATAATAATAAAACATACAGTTTATAAAACTGTTTACAAACATTTATATAATACATATCAGAGTTACACATACCAAAATATCAATGCAGCGGAACAGTGTGTAGTGAACTAGTATAAATAATAATAATACAAATCTTAGTCTTCATCCTCCAAAGCTAAATCTTCAAATCCTGAAACGCTCGGACTGGCCTGTGCGAATTTGAAAAGACAAAAACACTCGAGTCAGAACTAAAAGATCTTATGTAAGTTAAATTAACAGAATTAAATATGAGTGCAGTAACTCAAGAGATGCTCGGGATTTACTTCTCCTAAGGATCCGTTAAACTATTTACTATGTAGTATATTGCGCTATTATAATAGTGTCTATAGTAAAATAAACATACTTTTAAATAGCATTAAGGCTTTACATTTTCCACCTTAACACGTAATAGTCCCAGTAGTCCATCCAATATCATAGTCCCTCCTGATCGGGAAGCCACCAGAGGATACCACATGGGCTACGGGAGAAATTCAAACTCGTACAAGGCTCGGTATGGTAGGTGACACGGCACAACTAGGAAATGCCAGGGTAGATATACCAATTACGCTTCCGGGCCGATGGAAACGCACAGCACGCAGCTGCCGCCCACCTCGGACAAACTCCCCCAGAATCAAAGTAAAAGTGGCCACTGAATCAATCCAAAGTCAAAGTATAATATCGAAGAGGAGTGTCCGATCAGAGGAATGACCTCATTAACCCGTCGATCGCTCCTGTTTTTGCCACCTTATGCCAACTCACGGGAGTTGGGTCCACGTATTTACCTTACAGGAAACGGCGCCACCAACCTACTTCATTCTGGAATCTCCACCGCGTACACGGTTAGTCAAAGTGGTTTTCGGTATCGACAGAGAGTATGTCCATATCCGGTCCCGGTCTCTTTGCTAACCCATTGTTATTATAACACCGCGGTCATTTAAAAATAGTTTATACTTAAAACCAGAATAAAAATTTCCATTTCAAAAACTATGAATACGATATCATTTTAAAACCCAAACAATATGATATCATTTTATCCAAATATAATTCTTTTCCAAATATCATACTGCTTTGAAATCTAAAATATCTGGAAACCAAACATTTGAATTATACTTTCAAAGCATAATATTTCGAAAATTCATAGTTTCAAAACCATAACTTCTAAAACTTGAATGGTTTGGATATTCTACAGTATATAAAATAAATGGTTTGACTTTAAGGTAACTTTTTTTTTAAGAAAAATAATTTCCATGGCTTTACAAATATATTTCCTTATTTAAAGTCTAAACCATAATTTAAATATCACTTTCAAATTCCAAAACCATTTCAATTTCTATATATATATATATATCCCTTTGGAGCATTAATATTTCAAAACTAAAGTTGGAATTTTATTCTTTCAACAAATCAATTGTTCTATTATTTAGTCTTGAATATTCACATAAAAATCCATAAATACAACTCCAATTTCTAGAAATTTAATATTTCCTTAAATTTAATTATACTAGAATATTCATTTAAATTTATCTTGGAAAAACTCCAGTTATAAATATCATACCTTAAAATTTCCAAACTTAAACATATAATATAAATTATCAAATTCCATTCTCTCAATTTTTCCATTTTTATTTAATAGATTTATACACAGCCTAAATTCAAAAATTTTAACTTCATATGTATATATGTAGAAGAATAATATTTATAAAATATCAAAACTTAAAATTTTTTATAAACCGTATCCCATCCAAACCATAGAAATCACTTTAAAATATTTTATATATAGACCACGGTGCCTGTATATAATTTTCTATCCTATGGTCAAGTGATACGGATGTTTATCATTTCAATCCGTAAATTAAAAATAAAAATTTGCGGTTGTATATCATTTCAAACCACATTCCCGAATGGAACGAAAAATGCATGATAACTTGTAGTTTAATGATATAAAATAAAACATCCATTCATCCATCATCATCCATCAATCCAAATCACAATCATCATCCAATAACAAAACAATATCAATATATATCCGATAATATATAAAAGGTAATAACTGGCAGTTATATTCAAAAATAAATTTAACAACTATTAAACTAACAGTTTATCTGCAAATAAATAACTATAACTGTCAATCTATATGCAGTAATAAAATTTAATGAATAGTTATATTAAATAAATGCGATTTAACAGATATGATGAATAAAACATGCCAAACAGTCATAAATAAATCTCTACTCATATCCAAAATAAATTTAACAAACATAAAAACTTTTTAGAAGTTGTGAGTGGGTTAAAACACTCACCTTTTGAATTTAAATCGAATTTAAATCCGATTTAAACCCAAAAATTCGACGGTCTCCAAATCGTTCCAAACCAGTGCCAACAGATCCGGAATTTAATTTCGATTCTAATAAAAAAAATCTCGCGTGAAAACGAGTTCGTATGAGAAAGTTATGTTGATTTGAACGTATGAAAACAAAATTTAAAATAACACAAACCTACCCTATATGCTATGCCACGTCATCAATAGAAGCTTCTCCTCAAACACACGCGACTATGTTCGTAACAAAACACGCAGGCAACCTCTACAGCCGTGACCTTTGACCATGATTACCCTCGCCGTTCGACCACCATGTGCCACGCCGTGACCACCAACGTCACCGCCTAAGTCTCCTCTTCCTTCAGATGTGGGTGCGGAACCCCCTAGTGCTCGCCGCCGCCACCATAAACTTAGGGTTTCAAAACCCTAATTGTCAAATTCCCAATGCCTCTGGTCAAGCTAGGCCACGAGAATACCACCTATCGACTCCTCTTGATGAGTGCTTCAAAACCCATCTTTCAGTTTCCCCGATTGACTCCTAAATCGAAAAGCCCCAAATCACATATAGGGTTTCGAATTTCCAACATTTGACCTCAATTTCTAGTAAAACCGTTCACTGTCTTGAGAAACGAACAACAGACGTAGATTCGTATTGATGAAAATTATGACATATATTTTTTTGGAATTTTTCTGAGATGTTTGAATTTTCATTTGAAATTTGAATAGAAATAGATCTAGGTTTGCATCCATTTGAGGAGGAGAAGGAGTTGAAGAAAAGAACGTACAGACAAATTATAGAAGATGGAAACTAGGGTTTTTGATCGTCTATTTATAGATAGATCGCAAAAGAATAGGTGTGCACGAATTTTAACGTGCAAAAGGAAGTGGTCCCAAAAGATAAATAATATTAATTACACACGTTACGGATTTTGGAAATAAATAAATTCCTTATCATTTACATTTTATTTTAACGTATTTACAAATGTAAATCTAGACGTTTCGTTTATGTTTCAAAATATATCCACAATTTTATTAATTTCCAAATTGATCTAAACAAATTTAGATGTAAATTAAAAGCTGATAAGTCTATCCATTGCAGTGTTAATTTCTCCACTTCCTTATATTTAGAAATTATAAATTAAGTTTTCAAAAACTTATTTTTGATTTTCAAACTTTTATATACTCATCTTTTACCAGTAATAAGGATGCATTAACATTTGTTCATGGTTTCACCTTATTATCCTCAAATTCCATTTTAATTTTCAATAATTACAATTGTTGAATGTTGATACTTTAATTAAATTTATACATCTTGCTTTCTATAATCTTATCAACAAATGGTCCAATTATAAATAGAATTAGCATTAACTTCATCTTATAGGATTAACTACTCCAATTACAAAACAAATCTACGCTAACTGCACGATTTAAGTCAATTAATTGTAATTGAGTCTACATTAAATGTTATAAATTATAAATTGGAACCTCAATAAATTCGCTTATTGATTTAAAATCTTTCTATTCAGTAAATAGACATTTTATGGGTATAAATAACATTTGAACTATAACACATGTCATTAGTGCATGCTTCATTTCTTATAAACTCCCCTTTATTAACTAGAACACATTAACCAAAACAAAATAATTAATTTAGATTTATTTCAATCGATTGCCATTCTTAACTTAACATACTCAAAATAGTTAACCTAAATAATTGTTACCCTTTTACATTCAAATTCACTTACAACCATCATTACAAAAATGTTGCCATAGATTTAGATTTAATTAAATAAATTAGATAAATGGGTAAAGTTTTGTAATTATCACTAATGCCAAATATATATGCATTAATTACTACTTATTATTATGAATTCATTTATTAATTTACTAGTTGCCTTTGTCTTCTTATATCCTATTTACTACCAAACTTTCTATTTAGTTATAGTTTATCAATATATATACGTAGGCAAATCAAGTTCTTGTCTTTTCTGTTATTTCAATTAAATCGGGTATGCACAAATAAATTGTTTATTAACTTATTCTTACAAAATTATTTACGCGCATTCAGTTACACCTAATTTAATGCATTGATTTTCATTTATAAATTAAAGGTTTTTCCTTTAAAAGCTTTTATTACTAACCATACTCCAACCTCTACAGGACATTGATTTATTAAATTTGCACTTATTATGCATACTTTTAGCAACTCATATATACTTTGCGTCTATTCCCCAAATTTCACATTCTATTGTTACATAAATTTGCATTGATTACTATTTATTATTATTGCTTTACTGATAAATTAGATATTTGCATTGGTTTTGCTTATGCTAAATTAATTTCCCATAATAAATAAGGTTTCAAAACAATCAATAACATTTCCTTAGCCCAAACCCCGTTTACCAATTATTTTCCTTCAATGATTCATGTTGCTGTAAATACGTACATTTACACTTTATAGTTATTCTAATATACCTATTCCAGCACTCTTGCCCTTATCTTTACTTTTACCCACTTGTAACATAAATTTTTATTTTCAAATTTATTCCCATTTATGGTTAATCAATGTTATTTTACATTAACCAATTCTAATATTCACCTTTAATTTCACATCTTCAAAGTATTTCTAGGAAAAATCTTTCCACCACTTAATTTACTGAATCTTATGCAGTCTTACTATAAATAGGTTTTAAATTACCATTACTGTACATCCAATTACTATCCAAAGTATTTATTCATAAATCAATTCGATATATACGTTTGTTTCGTTCTATTTGATTTATTCCTAGTATACATTTTCCTAAATCCTGTTTCATTACCTTCACTAAATGGTTATCGCATTGAGATCAAATTTATTAGCTTATATCGCATTATTACCATTAATTAAAATTGGCTTACAATTTTTTTTTATTCAATACTCTAAATAAATAACATATTATTCCATAATTACTCTTGTTTTCACATATTCCATTCAAAATTTAAACCACAATATTTACATTATTTTATTGAATTGGAAATCTCATTTTAAATTGTTAACTTTTAATAATAACAAATGGCAACACCAAATTTCTAACATTCATTTTATTAAAATTATGGAAAATATGACAAATTTAGTTAACGAAATTTTCGGGTCGTTACATACATCGAATTGCAATGATGAATTTTGTGATTGATAAATTACTTTATCTGTGAATCTGCGAATGAAGATAAGCGTTATGGATTATACCGCTTATCGATATTGATATATCTGTGATGATTGATGTTATGCACTATTGTGTAAAACCCCTGGACTACACTATACACACACAAATATGGATTGCACGGTGGAATTGGTTAAGTCACGGATTCTTAAAATAGTTTTGAATTTGAATTTTAAATTCAAATAGTTTTGGAAATGAAATTGAATTAAATATAAAGAGCTTTTGAAAAGGGATTTCAAAAATAAAGGTTATTCTCAATAACTTAATAAAGATTTGAAATTTGAATAATTTGATTTAAGTTGGAATTCAATATTTGAAATTGAATTCTATATTCAGTATTTATGATTTAAAAACGGTATACAAGTTTATATGGGTTTTAACCCATTTTTAAATTGATGTTTTGGGAATTTGAATTAACCCCAAAGATCTTAACTTGTATAAATAGGATAGGATTTTACCGAAATAAAACTGTTGTTTCCAAATAATAAAAGCTTTCATATAAGAAATGAACTTCCAATTTGTATTAAAGGGATTTCGAGGTTGAATTGAAATAGTTTTCTAAGTTATGGGTGAATCTTTGGAAACGAGTTTTCAAAGCTATGAGTTAAATCTTGATTAAGATTTAAATGAGTTAATCCAATTGAAATGGAAATTGTTTTAAAATTCGTGAATGGATCTTTGTGAAACTGGGTGAACTTTGTGAAAGGAATCTTTTGTTTAAAAGATTTGAAATGGTAATTGGTTTAAACCATTTGAAAGAAAGTTTTGAATTTTAAAGTTGTGACTTAATTGAAATCCCTATCCATATGTTTTTAAATATTGCGCTCATTATTCTGTTTAGCCGGGAGAGGACTTTGTGTCATATAACCCATTCCGAATAATGATATGACGTTATGGATAGCATTTGAAGACCGGTGGTGAAGACCGGGTATTTGCGAGAACAATAGGATGCCCTATCGATTGTCTCTTGTAACGACCCGGAATTTTGGACAATATAAATTTAATAATCTGGGTTTAAAATTTATATTGAATTGATAATTTTGATTAATAAATTTGATTTGATTTAAATAATCTTCTTTATTTAATTATTTAATTTGTGAAATTATTTGTAATGAGTAAATAAATCTGTTTTCTATTTAATAATGTATATGTATTTATATATATTTTAAATAGACAAGTTGTTTTTATTTAAATTAGTATAGCATCTTTTTAATGTTTTGAAAATAGAAATTATGATTTATTTTTGATTTGAGTTTTTCAAAACTATTTAATTAAATACTATATGATTTTATATATGAGATAAATGTTTTAACTAGTTTAAAATTTCATTTTAATTCAAGTTGTATATTAAAAACTCTTTTATAAATTTGCTTGAAAAGTTTCTTTTCAAATGAACTACTTGTATATTATAATAATACTTTGCTTTATTTATTTAGAGAATCATTTTTATACATAATTATGTATAAAATTTAATTAACAAAGCTTAATACTTATTTAACTTTAATTAAACATGGTTATTAATCAAAGAGACATGTGTACATATATTAGAGCTTAAAGCTAACAAGTGTTTATTTTAAAAAGACAAGTGTCAATGTTTCATTTAATTTTTCTTTTAATCCACTTAAATCTGAAAATACATTCATATAATCTTGCTCTTCATTCATTTGCATTTTTTTTTCCTCATTCCTTAATAAAAGAGAAAACCAAACTTCATTCTCACAACCCAAATTCAAATCTGCACATTTCAAACTTGCATACATTCATGTATTCAAAACTCCTCTGTTTCAAAACAAATTTGCATTCTTCAACCATATACAAACCTGCATGTTCCATTGAGAAGCAAACATGCATTTCAATCTTCACCATTTAAAGCTCTGCATATCATTTATAAACAAAGAAGCTCTGCAAATTTCAAGCATAAAGAACTGCATTCCCCAAAGTTCAGACCTGCATGTTCTAGCATCTGTAAAATGAGGTCTGCAACATGTGTTTGGATCTGAAGCCTTGCATATCATCTACAATCAAAGATTTAAGGCCTGCATGCATCAATTATTAATCAAGTTAAAGCTCTGCATTCTTCAAAATACAAACAAGCCTGCATGCATTTATTTTCAAGTCTGATACTCTGCAATTGGAATGTGCTCTGCAATTTTCAAAACTGGAACCTGCATGTTGAAAACTGAAGCATGTAAAGCAAGAAGGGAGTCTGCATTTCATAATTTGGAATCTGCAAGTTGACATATGCTCTGCACTTTGAATAGAGGTGAGTAACACTAAATTTAAATAAAGTTAGGTAGGAATGCATGTTGCTTATTTGCTGAGTTAAATTTGTGTTCATGTTTTCTACTGTCTGTGCATATGTGATTTGCATTGTTGAAAAACTGTATTTTACATATTTGCTTAGAACTGTTGAAACATGGTTTTAACTTGGATTGAAATTGTTTCTGGAAGTAGTTTATAAATCATAGATCACAAGAAATTTTTTGAATTGATTTTCATTTCAAGTTTGGATTGAAATTTGGGGTTGAATTGTGGCATTACTGTGTAGAACCCTAGTTTATTTAGGGTTTCTGTTTTTGGTCAATCTTAACTCCTCAGTGCATCGAGTCTGAAGCTTTTGGGGGTGATGGTGGATGGTGAGGTGAAGAAGCTATCACCAAAGTTCGGTCGATGATAATGGTCGGAGTTGAGAGGTACGGGTTTTGACAGGTTTGAAGGGTAGGGTTGTGGTCTGTTTTCAGGTCTGGGTTGATTGTTTGGGTTGTAGGGATTTTTTTACTCGGCTTGGTGTCGGGAAAAATAGGAAATGACTCGAAGCATGCAAGCTTCTGACTCGAAGCAAAGATTGAGTGACTCGAGTATACTTTTGGTTTCAGGTTTTATTCACAGAACTGTTCTGTTTTAGGAATTTTAAAAATAAAGTTTAAATTTAATCTGAAATCCTGAACTTAGAATCTAACTTGGGTCTGAAAATGAATTCAAATTGTTTGAATTATTATTTTGTAATAAATTTAAATGCAGAATTTCAAATTGGTTAAAAATATAGAAAGAGAGAAAGGGGAAACAGAAAACTGTTTCCAGATTTTTTAAAAATTTGAATTAAGGTGCAACTGAAATTGTGGCTTAGGTTTTTAAACTGAATTCAAATATGAATTTGAATAAGTTGAAATTCTGTTCTTTTGAAATTATTTAAGTTCTGGAAATTTCAAAGTTTAAGTTTTAAAATAAACAGAAAACTGTTTTCTATTTTAAGTATTAAGATAAAGTTTAAAATTTGCAGGTGTAGGTTTAAAACTGAGATTAAGTTTGAAATTTGAATATGAATTCAAATTTAATTTATCAGAGGTTTGAAAGTAATTGTGTTTCAAATTCAAATTTGATGTCAAACTCTCAAGTGTAAATGCATTGTTGTTTTGCATATTGAATTGGAAGGGTATGTATTTAAAATTAGAAGTTCAAATGAATTGAAATCTGAGCTTTTAAATCTGGATTTAAATTTTTAAACTTCAGTTTAAAATAAAGATTTGAATTTAAATTGTTTTCAAATGATTTACATTTGAATTGAAGGTGAAATGGTAGGAAGAGTTTTAAAGAGTTTAAACTAAATTGAAAATGGAAGTTATATTTCAATTTTGAAATTTAAAGATATTTTTAAAATTGATTTGAATTTAATTTGAATTGAATTTAAATTCTTTTTAAAACTTATTAAGTATATGTTTCTTGTAAACATATAAGATTAAGTTGTATTGTTTAAAATCTTATTTTGAATAAATTTGAATCTTTAAGTTTGAAAGAAATGTTAAATGGAAATTAATGTAAATTTTAAAACATTTTGTTTTTAAATGCTTGATTAAATAAGAAATATTTATTTAAAAGATAAATAAATGTTTAATGATTGGATTCATTAATTATTAAGGTAATTAAGATAAATATTAATTATTTAATTAATTAAATAATGGGAAGTTTAATTAAATAATTAATGATATTTAATTTAATTTGAGATTAATTAATTAGTTTAATTAATCTATAATTAAGGATGGTTAACTAAATTTTAATTTATGATTAAGATTTATTTAATCAAGTGATTAATGATAATTAAGATTTTAATTAACACTTAGTTAATTAATAATTAGAGATTAGTTAAATAGTAATTAAATATTAATTACTTAATAACTAATGATGATTAATTTAAGTAATCCTTAATTAAGTAATTAAGAAATGATTAATGAAGTCATTAACAGTTAATTAATGTAATTAATTTTTGATAATTAATTAGATTAATTAATTAATAATCAATTGCTTAAGTTTTAATTACTTAATAAAAGTAATTAGTGAATTAATTACTTAATGTAATTAATTAAGGTTAATGTGATTTGTTTAGATTAATTAATTAAGTTTAATTGATTAAAACATTTATGGATGGTTTGATAATTACTTTATGTAATTTATAAATTTGTAATTACTTAAGGAAGTAATTAATTAATTATTACAGGATGTAATTAAAGATATTTGATATAGAAGTAATTTGAATTTAAATTACTTTGAAATTAATCAAGGAAATTAATTTAGATAATTAATTAAGAATAATTAATTATTGGGGTGGAGTAATTAATGTAGTTAATTACTGAATTGTTATTAATCAAGGGTGATTAATATATATGTAGGGTTTAATATAATTAACTTGTGTGATTAATATTAAATGCTAATTACTTACTGTAATTAGAGATGGTTAATCAGTAATGATTAACTGAAAAAGAATAATGAGATGATTATTTATAAATTGATTTGAAATCAATTAATGGTTAAGTTAAGCAGAATTTTGATGATGAAGTAATTAATTTAATTCATTTTAAATTAATTAGAGATTGAGTAATTAATTTAATTCATTTTAAATTAATTATAGAAAGTGAGATCAGTAGATCATTTGCTTATGTTTGATGAATGGTATTGATTGTTTGGTATAGTTTGTAATCTCAGTTGTGAGACGAATGGTGTATGTGATATGGATGCATTGGTTGCTCTTGGATGATAATATAGATTATCTGTTTATGATATGATTATCTGTTGATAATGATAATATTGATTATCTGTTGTGTTGTGAATTATCTATCTGTATATATTTAGATAATGAATTGAAATGTTTTAAACTTAAAACAACTTGGACCCTAAAAGACACGCTTTGGTTTTCGATGAGACCGGGATCGGGTTTCCATATTTGGACATCCGAAAACCACATCGATTCCAAATAACGTTAGGTCGTTAATCCAAGTGGAGCGAGTGAAGACTCGAGGTGTAAGGGCTATACGTCAGTATAACTCTGTGGGTGATTCCGTAATGAGTTTGACGGAATAGATCTTATAGATTCGAGATGGTGAATCAGAGTGCAAGGGTTATTGTCGTTAACTCTGAGGGTGATTCCAAAATGAGTGTAACGAGATAATGCCTTCGGTTTCGTTCGAACCCGGAACGAACTTGTATGGATTGAATGCTTTCAGAACATCGTCAGGTGGACGATGAGCATTCTAAGATAAATGTGTCCTATAAAGGTAATCGTAACCTCAAGCCTCATCAACCGGGAATGGCTAAAACAGGGGAGGTGCAGCAAAGCTTCGTGGGTAGCCCCCACTTGAGAGTAAGATTTACCCCTGTCTAGAGGTCCCTTTATATTTCGGCTGTGTGGGACGGTTGATCATGACAACCGTCGGGGTTGTCTTATTTGGAACTGTTCAGTAAGGAACGGGTCCGGCTTTGTGTTGCAGGGGATGAAGGGAGTAATCCTCGGTACGGTGATCTAGGCCACGTACTGTGACGGGCGGTACCCCAGTAGCCCTGCCATTGATGGAATCCAAAATCCAATAAGTGCCGTACGTATTAGTTGTGCCCAACTATGTTGGAATGTGAGATGTAAGCATTTCAGCTATTTCTGTACTTTATTTGAAAACCCTAGACACTATTATAATATCATCTGATTTCCTATCAAATGTTTTGGTTAGCGTAAGGTAAAAACTTTTCCATGTTTATGTGTGGGAAGTCTTACGTGATACCTTTTCTTTTCAAAGGTTTTTTAAAGTTAAGCAACTTTAACCTGTTACTCACACCAGACCCATGTCTGACCCGGAGTTATTTCTGTTTTTCTTTAACTCTTGGGTACTCAAATTTTTATGAGTAGTCAAGAGAATTCAGGTTAGGATTCAGGATTAGCTTTGACGAATTGTGGAGGAGCATATGGAGCAGGAGGCTTCTGCGTATAGTTATATAGTTCCGCTGTGTTTGGTCTCTGAGTGTTCTGTTTGTATTGAGTTGTAATAACTAGACAGGTGTTTATAACTGTCTAGTATGTGTTGTATATGTCTGTGTACTCTGATAATTGATGTATACTATGTAATACTTTGTTATTAATATAATTTATTCGTTTCCGCTGTTGAGATTCTTGTGTTGTTTCTTTCTTCTCTTCTTTCTTTTCTTCTTCTATCCCTTTCTTTCTTAATTCATGACGCGATTTTCCGGGAGTGGAAATCGGGTCGTGACATCTCTGCACCGAGTAGCTACGGTATAGATATTTCCTAAGTGATGGGAAGTCCAATCGGGATTTTGAATACCCGGATTGCAAGGGCTTCTTCGGAAGTGCCTACGGTTCTGTTCGAACCCTGAACAGACTTGTAAGGTTGTATGTCTAACATTACATTTTGAGATATAAAGCAGATTTCTTTCAAATACATATCTGTTGGTGGCGGAGAATTTATTCTCTTATCTTAACACCCTTCTCTAAGACGTACGAGCTCAGAGGTTATGTAGTTGAAGGTTATCAGCGATATACTCCCAATTTGGTAGTGTGGCATGCTGAGTGTTGTTGTGTGTTAATGATCATTTGTTGATCATTTGTGATCGAAGCATGGTTTTGTGAAAAAGCGTAGCTTTATGGACGAGACCTCATCGAGCCTCACAAACCGATAATGGTCGAAATGGAAAAGATGCGGCAAGGTTTCAGGGTTAGCTCCCCTAGGGTGTGACCATTCCTTCTGGAAAAGGGTAGTATCATGGTATGGAGCCCAGATACTTACTCATGTGGGCACTGTAGTATATATTTATTACTGTGTGATGTTGTTGGTGTAGAGGTACCACGTATAAAGTTCCCAAAGGACCAGGGGTGGCATATCTTTAGGTATTACTCCCGGGCAGGGGGAAACCGACCTTGTGTTGGCAGAGAGCCGGGTAGGTTCTCGGGGCGTCCCTCCAGAGGCGTTCCCATGTGGCAATAGGAAGTTCCTTAGCCTGATCATTTATTGAAAAATCCAATCTCCAAAACGCGCCCTGTACGGTTTTAGTTGTATAACCTGCCATCTACTTATGGTGGCGCCCTACTGTTTTGATGGTAGGTATAGTAGGCATAGTTCGAAATGTCTATGCTGGCTAAGATTAATATTATACTTTCAAAATGTTTTCCACTATGCACTAATAATAATATCAAAATGGTTTTCGCGTATCAAGCATTTTTGACTATCATAAGGAGAAATCTCCTCCAATTCTGCGTTTGCATGGTGTGTGTGGCGGGAGGCCTTATGGTAGTTTCATTTTCCAAAAAGCACTGCGGATTTCAAATTTAAAATCTTTTGATGGTTTTAAAGACAAACCGTTTTTGTTTGCTCATACTAGTCCCATGACCGACCTTGCTTATCTAGGTGAAACGTGATGGGAGGTTCTCGCTTTTTGTTAGGTGGCGAGCAGTTGACTCTTACCCCACACGTCCTCTTTAAGGGGTTGGTTAGGCGTAATCTGTGACGGTCGAAAGGCTTGCCGTAAAAGCAAGGGCAGGGTACCATTGTGAGCTACGGCGGGGCTGGGATGGTTGAATAGCCTACCAGTCGAGCCGCTGTCGTCGACCGTCATTGTGTTAGGTCGAGTGGACCGCCACATTTGGTATCAGAGCTGGAGGTTGAGTAAGAACTTTAGCTACGGAGTGTAACACATTAGATGACTTATTAGAGATAGGGTGAAGTATACCCTAGAATGAGTATAACAGTGGAACCAAAACCCAAACTACTTAGTCTATTCTCTTTATTTGTTGTTATTCTCTAAGATATTTCGTCCGAATGCCTAAATCGGTCTTCTTAATATTATAGATAGTAAGAATGAGTGGAAGAAGAGGACGAGATAGGAGACAGGGAGGTACCACTTCAGCTGGTCAAAGCCCTGCGACAACAGATATTCCCAGTCAATCGCAATCAGATCTGGCTGATTTATATCGAAACTTTTCTAGACTTGGTGGAAAACCATTCACAGGCAAAGAAACCATTATCGAAGCACAAGCATAGATTCGATCGTGCGAAAGGATTTTCAAAGGACTAAAATTAGAAGATGATCAGATGCGATTGATAGCTTCCTGGCAGCTCTAGGAAGAGGCTTTAGTTTGGTGGGAAACAGTTGCATTAGATGAGCCGGCGGATGAATTTACTTGGAGTAGTTTTAAGGAAGTGTTCGAGCAGCGATATATGCCGTCTAGTGGTATCTCTAGAGTGTACCAGGAGTTTATGGATTTGAAGCAAGGAAGTTTATCATTTGAGGAATACTTGAACAAATTCAATAAATTATCTCGATTTAGCCCAGCATTGGTGAATACACCGTTAAAGAAAAATGAAAAGTTTATTCGGAGAATGAACAAGGAGTTTCAGGAAAGAATGACTACTCACGTTAAGGAATCTTTTCCTGAGTTAATTGATATGGGCTAGCGATACGATACTCCGGATAAGCAAAAAGATCCGGAGAAAATGGAGATATAAGTAATCTGAATTGGAGAAAAAGGAAGTTTGGTGAAAAGGAACCGAGGAAAGATAAAGGAAAGAAGAATACACAGAAGAAAATGGTGAAGGATGTTACTTGTTTTAACTGCTTGGAGAAAGGCCATTACTTGAAAAATTGTAAGAATCTTAGGAAACAAGGAATGAGATAGCTATTTATAAAGCCAGAACAGGAATCTAGGGAATGTTATTACAGCCATAAGCCGGGACATAGGATCATGAATTTCCCAACACTGAAGCAAGCTCAAGCAGCGAAGGCGTATGCGATCAAAGACGATTCTTCAACCTCAAAAGCTAATTTAGGAAAAGAAATTTTATAAGGTAACCATCTCGTTTACGATTAAATTTTGTTCGAATTTGTTCGACATGAGAACTACTCTTAGTTTTATTTCTCAACGAATCGTAAATGAGTTAAATCTTGAATCTGAGATCGTAATCGAATTTATTTTTGTCTATTTCATTGGGTTTCAATATAATCTACGAACGGTTAGTTATCCCTTCGAACTTACCAATACCCCTGTGTACTTCGTAGATCAGATAACCCAATTATTTCGTAGTTGATAGAGTTTGTTCTCATATCTATTGTTGATATTCTGATTTGGTAAGCCAAATGCAGAATAAACGTTCAGTTTGATTTGGAAAGATATTTCTCTATCTTTCATCTATCTTTGTTATCTCTTTGGCAAATTTCGGGGATGAAATTTCTTAAGGGGAGAATCTGCAACGATCCCAGTTTAAAGACGAATTTAAATTTGTAATTAAATTAAATTTTTGGGTTAAATTGTGGGTTTATTTGGATTTTTCAAATTTAATAAGATGTATATACTTATTTATTATTAAATTTGGATTTGAAACTCAAAATAAATATTGTCAATTGAATTGGATCTAAGATAAAAATTTTGATTTAGGAATTCAAAATAAATTGGATTTGAAGATTTTACATTGGGAAAGAATAATATGTATGATTATTTATTAAATGTATAAATTGTGTTTTTATTCATTTCCTCTAGAAGGTTATAAAAAGTATAAAATAAAATATATGTTATAAATGTAATGTTTGAAAATCAAACTATAAACAGAAATAAAGATCTATAGTCAAAGCAAATAAAGTTTAAATATGTACACTTGCAAAATGAAGAAGCAAAAAAAATAACAAAACATATATGTATAAAGAAAATAAAAAAAACAAACAAAAAAAAATCTATGTAATAGAATTAACAAAAGAAGAAACAAAAAAAAATATACAAAGCAAAACTGTACATAAATAATAACAAATAGCATAAGTTTGTAAACAAAATAGGACACATGCATTTAATAACATCTTCTCAGCACAAATAAGAAATCTTTTCAGCCGAAATAAATTACTTCATTTCAGTAATAAAGAAATAAAATCTTTAATCAAAACAAAGAAGAAGAAAATGTTCAAAACAAATGAGGCCTAATCAGATAATACCTACTCATACAAACTGCTCTTTCTATATATATGTGTTCATCCTATTCTAGTCCGATCAAAAAGAAAAAGGAAAAAAACTAACTAAGCAAACTAGAGAAAAAGAAAAGAAACATTACTATGTACAAAACTCAAAATAGGATTCAAATAAAAAAATCAAAATTGCAGTTTCAAACAACAGCTGCTCATCTGTTCTTCACTTTAATGTGAGTAAATATACTGTTTTAAGCCTTTAAACTTGTGTATTCGATCATGCTCTACTGTATATTTTTAAGTTAGAAATCCTGTGCATATATGATTGTGATTTGTTTCCTTGTATGATTCTGTTCTTCTTGTTTCTGTTTAAACAAGAATTTTTTTTATAAACTTTCATACAAACATCCTTAACTTAGGATTTTTGAACAAAATTAGTTTGTTTAAACTAAACCATAGGCCAGGAAATTTTTTTGCTTGAAAATGAAAGAACTTGACCCTGTAAACTCAAATTCACAGTAAAAAGAAATCATATGAATTATTTCAAATGTTTTAATTTGTGGATTTGATTATGTAACTTGAATAGACAGCTAAAGATAGGATTTTTAAACTTAATTCGATGATTTTTAATTAAGTATCTCAGGTGCAGTTCATATTTGAACAAAATATGCTTTTGAATCAATTACTAGCTATCGAACGAATGTTGGATGTTGAAACTTTGCTCGAAGCTAGCTTAGCCATCAATGAAGTTGAGAAAATTGTTATATGAATTTTCTACTGTAAGAGATGGGAGAACGAATCAAAACTAGGGTTTAAGGACTGTGAAAAATGGCGTTTAGGGTTTGGGCTCGTGCAAGCTCGTCAATGCGTCGAGTGTGGCCAAATTTGGAGGGGAGATACTTGAGACATGGACAGAGGCATGGATGGAGTGGGGACAGTTCTGGTTGTCGGCGTAGGGGTGACGAGGCGTTTTGGTTTGGTGTATTCGAGTGGCAGTTCGAACAAATAGGTAAACTTCGATCTTGAGATTTTGGGTTCGAATTGAGTTGTGTTTTCAAAAGCAGAGGGTTTTCGTGACATGCCGGTGATGGCGCGGTTCGCCAGAACGACGGCGAAGCACCGTGCACATGCACGGTGGCGTAGGGATGTCAGAAAGTTTTGGGATGAACACTCTCGAGTTGTTACTCGAGTATAAGAATCGTTTGCTTCGGGTTGAATCGTGAGGTTCTCGAGCTTGAAACGCGCGTGCCTGGGAGCAGTTATTTGGGTTTAAAAACTTAAGCAAAAATTAAAAAAAGTAGAAGAAAAGAAGAAGCATACGAGAAGAAAGAGAGGGGGACACGGGAAAAGTTAGTGGAAAATTCGAGTAACACTCGAGTAAACTGGCAGCCTATTAAAAGTTGGGAGTTAATCATCTTAATCAATTTTTAAGTATTGATGATTTAATAAAGGCTTAATAAATTAAGCTAAGATATTATGACTAGTTTAATTAATCAAGTAAATACTTCACAAAGTTTTAAAATCTTAATTAATATTTTAATTAAGTAGTTAATCTAAGATAAGTTTTAAATTTAATTAAAGATAAAGTTTTCAAGTTAGTAATAATTAAATTTTTAAAGTTTAAATAATATTTTTAAATGTTAATTAAGACAAACAATTATTATTAAGAATGGTTAATTGATTTAAAATTGTGATTAACTAAGTGACTAGAGATTAATAAATTTGAAATTAAAGATTGGTTAATTAATAATTAAGAGTTTAATTAATTTGAAATTAAGAATTGTTAATTAGATAATTAAAGTTAATTAATTTATAATCAGTAGTCAATTAAGATAATTGATTATGGAATAATTAATTATAAAATTTAATTAATTTATCATTAAGAATAGTTAATCATTTGTTTAAATAAATCAATAAAAAATAGCCATATGGTTGATTCTTTTAAATCATCTTCACTTTAAATTGAAGATGATTGACTATCATCAAATGTTGTATACTGGATTGATATTTCTGTTTGTGATTGTGATACTGTGTGATGTGAGTTGCCTTATGCTGAACTGTGATTTGTGATTTGTTTCTATATGTATGTGAAAACCCCTTTGCCCGTAAAACGACATTTGAATTTCGATGCGACAAGGATTCGGATTCCAGTTAGTTATCCGAAACCCACACGAATTGTAATGATGAATCTTTGTGATAGATAAATTTACTTTATCTGTGAATCTGTGAATGAAGATAAGTGTTATGAATTATAACGCTTATTGATATTGATATATTTGTGATGATTGATATTGTGCACTATTGCGTAAAACCCCTGGACTACACTATACACGCACAAATATGGATTGCACGGGGGAATCGGTTAAGTCATGGATTTTTAAAATAGTTTTGAATTTGAATTTTAAATTCAAATTGTTTTGGAAATAGAATTGAATTAAATATAAAGAGTTTTTGAAAAGGAATTTCAAAAATAAAGGTTATTCTCAATAACTTAATAAAGATTTGAAATTTGAATAATTTGATTTAAATTGGAATTCAATATCTGAAATTGAAATCTATATTCAGTATTTATGATTTAAAAACGGTATACAAGTTTATATGGGTTTTAACCCATTTTTAAATTATTGTTTTGGGAATTTGAATTAACCCCAAAGGTTTTAACTTGTATAAATGAGATAGGATTTTTCCGAAATAAAATTGTTGTTTCCAAATAATAAAACCTTTCATATAAGAAATGAATTTCCAATTTGTATTAAAGGGATTTCAAGGTTGAATTGAAATAGTTTACCAAGTTATGGGTGAATCTTTGGAAACTAGTTTTTAAAGCTATGAGTTAGATCTCGATTAAGATTTAAATGAGTTAATCCAATTGAAATGGAAGCTGTTTTAAAATTCGTGAATGGATCTTTGTGAAACTGGGTGAACTTTGTGAAAAGAATCTTTTTGTTTAAAAGATTTGAAAAGGTAATTGGTTTAAACCATTTGAAAGTAAGTTTTGAATTTTAAAGTTGTGACTAAATTGAAATCCCATATCCATATGTTTTTAAATATTTCTCTCATTATTCGGTTTAGCCGGTTGAGGACTTTGTGACATATAACCTATTCCGAATAATGATACGACGTTATGGATAGCATTTGAATATCGATGGTGAAGACCAGGTATTTGCGAGAATGATAGGATGACTTATCGATTGTTTCTACACTGAGTAGCTATGGTATAGAGATTTCCTAAGTGATGGGAAGTCCGATCGGGATTGTGAATACCCGGATTGGAAGGGCTTCTTCGGGAGTGCCTTCGGTTCTGTTCGAACTCGGAACAGACTTGTATGGTTGTATGTCTGACATTACATTTTGAGATATAAAGCAGATTTCTTTCAAATACATATCTGTAGGTGGAGGAGAATGTATTCTCTTAGCTTATCACCCTTCTCTGAGACGTACGAGCTCAGAGGTTATGTAGTTGAAGGTTATCAGTGATATACTCCCAATTTGGTAGTGTGGCATGCTGAGTGCTGCTGTGTGTTGATGATCATTTGTTGATCATTTGTGATCGAAGCATGGTTTTGTGAAAAAGCGTAGCTTTGTGGACGAGACCTCATCGAGCCTCACAAACCGGTAATGGTCGAAACAGGAAAGATGCGGCAAGGTTTCAGGGATAGCTCCCCTAAGGTGTGACCATTCCTTCTGGAAAAGGGTAGTATCATGGTATGGAGCCCAGACACTTACTCATGTGGCCATTGTAGTATATATTTATTACTGTGTGATGTTGATGGTGTAAAGGTACCTCGTATAAAGGTCCCAAAGGATCGGGGGTGGCATATCTTTAGGTATTACTCCCGGGCAGGGAGGAAACGGGCCTTGTGTTGGCAGAGAGCCGGGTAGGTGCTCGGGGCGTCCCTCCAGAGGCGTTCCCATGTGGCAATAGGAAGTTCCTTAGCCTGACCATTTGTTGGAAAATCCAATCTCCAATACGCGCCCTGTATGGTTTTAGTTGTATAACCTGCCATCTACTTATGGTGGCGCCCCACTGTTTGGATGGTAGCTATAGTAGGCATAGTTCGAAATGTCTATGCTGGCTAAGATTAATATTATACTTTCGAAATGTTTTCCACTATGCACTAATAATAATATCAAAATGGTTTTCGCGTATCAAGCATTTTTTACTATCATAAGGAGAAATCTCCTCCAATTCTGCGTTTGCATGGTGTGTGTGGCGGGTGGCCTTATGGTAGTTTCGTTTTCCAAAAAGCATTGCGGATTTCAAATCTAAAATCTTTTGATGGTTTTAAAGACAAACCGTTTTTGTTTGCTCATACCATTCCCATGACTGACCTGGAGTTTATTGTTCCATTCCTAAACTCTAGGTGCCCACAATTTTCCACGTGGGCAGTCTAGAGTTTGGTTTTTCAGATAGTTGGGTCTAGTAGATTATCTGGAGTTAGTTCAGTCCTTGGACGAACGAGAATTTCTTATCTAGGTGAAACGTTGATGGTGGATCGAGTTTGAAGTGTTGGATCTCTAGCTTTGGAGTTTTTGGATTGGAGTTGTAGTATTGGATTCTGTTGAAGACTCATGTCATATTGTATCGTGTTCCGCTGTATTCTGTGTTGTATATTCTCTGATATTGTTAATTATCATTGTATCAAAGTGATGTATTGGATATTGTATTCATGTTGTATCAATGATATCATGTTTTATTTCCGCTGTGTTATTTATTGTAACGACCCGATATTTTCAACCATTCGCATCCGCACATTTCGGACTTGAATTGCTCAAAATACCGCGTTGTAAATAAAATTTGGCAAATCTCAGAATATACAGCAAATACATAATCACAGATCACAGACATAGAGTATTTAATAATGCAACGGCATTTAAAACAAATAGTAGTTCATGAAGCTACTATATAAAAATAAGATACATCAGACTTAAACATGATACAACAAAAAGTAACAAGATACATCAGGTACAAATCAGAATACATCACTGAAATCACTGGATACAGAAAGCAAAATAGATGGCTGGATCTTCAAGGAAAGCTCCAACTCCGAAGCTGAATCTTGAATGCTAACTCACTCAATCTGACTCGAGCGTAAAGCAAAATACAAAACACTCGAGTCAGGACATAAATACTTATGAACTGTAAATAAACTCAAGTGAACAGTAACAAAAATGCATCAGTAACTTAAAGGTGCTTGGGATCGCCCATCCTTTAAGGATCCGTTAAACTATTTACTATGTAGCGATATTGCGCTACTATAATAATGTCTACAGTAAAATAAACATACTTTTAAATAGCGTTCTAGGCTACCCATATCACCCTTCACACATAATAGTCCCAGTAGTCCATCCAATATCATGCCATCTCCACTCTGGGTGACTGTCAGAGGATACCACATGGGATACGGGAGAAAAACAAACTCGTAGTAAAGGCTCGGTATGGTAGGTGACACGGCACACAAGGCAATGCCAGGGTAGATATACCAATTACGCACACGGGCTGGTGGTAACGCAGCAGCCACATACGCCCACCACGGAACACACTCCCATACCAAAATCGGAGGATGGCCATCTAATCAATCACCAGTAAGAGTATAGTATCGAAGGAATGTGTCCGATAGGAGGAATGACCTCACTTGGCCCGAGATCGCTCATTTAATTCATTTAATTCTTAAAATCATACATTTGAAATCATGAGCATTCATTTAATTCTTTACATTTTACAAATTTATTTCCAATTTAATTCAAAATTTCAAATTTCCAATTTAATTCAAATCAAACCATCAATTTCAATTCAATTCAGTTTTCTAACAAAACATTTCAAATCTTATAAATTTAAAATATAGATTTGATCTACAAAATAAGCTATCCAATTTTAATATGTTTCCAAACTTTAATATCCCACATTTCAAAACTAAACTTTATAATTCCATATATTCATATCTCAAATCTAATTTCATTATTATGTAGTTTTGAAATATTCATTTCATAAATCCAATATTATTAAAATAAACTTAAATTACAATTAAACCAAATATCTTTTCATACAAATATAAACTTCAAATATTCCTTTATCAAATAAAGAAAAATCAAATATCATTCAACATTCACATTCTTTATTAAAATAAAGATCAAATCATTTCCAAACCATTTCAAAATCATTAAAATATTACATCCTTTCAAAACTTCATAATCAAATCATTATTTGAATTCAAATCCAAATATTCAAAGTTAAATATCATTTAAAAATCAAATATGTCATTCATTTATTATTTCAAACATCATTACCAAAAATACATTCCAAAATTCCATTCAAAAATTCATTTATTATATTACATTTCATTCCGTTTAACACATAACCAAGTAAACTTTATTTAAATTCAAATTCAATTTAAATTCCTTAAAAATTCAAATTTAAATATTCAAAACTTCTAAAATTTCACAGATAATCAATTTCAAAAGTTAAATTATTTAACACTTTAAAATATAGCCCAAACAGTGTTAAAATTTATAACATTTCAAAACATTGTCAAATTATAGCAACGACAGCATTTATAAAGTGCTATCGTAGCTTATATTTTCCAAAATGGTTTATTTCAAGAATAGAGACATTTAAAAAATGTCGTAATAGATATTTATTTATTTCAAACATTGTTAGATTCAAAACAATAGCATTAAAATGCTGTCAAAAGACTAAAGCATTTTGAAAATGCTATAAAATTCCAGGTTTCATTTTAGCTTTTCAAAAATAATAATAAAACTCCAAATTTTTATTATTACAACTTAAAAATCATATTTCTAGACTTCAAAATTTCACATTTAAAATCATTTTAACATATGATTTAACACAATAAAATTTTAAGATCAAATATTCAATTTTGCAAACTCCATTCATTTATTAAGTCAAAATTCACTGTTTATTAATTTATAAATTTAATAAACTTAAAATTTTACTTCAAATATCATTTCAAAACTTTAAATTTAATTTCCATTATTTATTTACATCTTAAAATAAAATTTAAAGTCAAACGTCACATTTACTCCAAATTTACATACTTGAATTCACTTAAATTCACAATTTCAAGATTTAATATTTAACTTTCTTAAAACCATTATATATATATTTTAAATCAAAATTCCATACTTTTGAAAATACATATTTAAAAAAAATCATTTAGAAATATACCACGGGGTCGGTATATAATTTTCTAACCTAGGTCAAGTGATACGGATATATATCATTTCAATCCGTAATTTACAAAGAAAACCGGGTTTTATCATTTCAAACCCGCAATCCAAAGTCAAATAAAATACAATAAAAATCGCTCAGGCCTATCATTTCAGCCCATAACGATTTTTCCCTATTCTAAAGTCCGTTCGGGTATGTATCATTTCAACCCTTAGTGATTCTATTCTAACAGGGAACTTGCAGTGTGAATATATGCATAAACAATATAAACAATGTCAATGTCACAATATAATGTCATATATCATATGTCAGGTGATAATTAACAGTTTTAACATGGTAATAACATGGCATAGCATATCATATGATCATCATTAACTTGCATAAACATTTTATATTACTAAACACTTGTCATCAATTCACTATTTCATAAGTATAAATGTCAGAGTGAGAAAGACTCACCTTTTCGAAGCTAGAGACCAAACAACAAACACAAGAGCGATTCCAAAAGCACGACAAAACCGATTTGAATTGAATGAAATGGAAAGCCTTGATAATGATCTTGTATACAACAAATAAACAAGACCATATAAACATATGCATACAATACAAATATGAATTTAAACGAAATGGAAACTTTAAATCAACAAAGAACATTACCCAGCTTTAACACGAAAGTGCCTGACCACGACAACATGGCTTGTCACATGATCAATTGGGCTTGTTCTCATCACACTAGGCTCGGCCTAGGTGTCAACATGACTTGGGTTTAGCATCAAAACACATGGCAACAAGTGGATGAAGATGGAGGAGTTACAACATGAAGCATACTAAGTCAAGGCAACAATAGGTAGGGTTTGGGTGCATTTTTGGCTCGACCAAAAGCAAGTGGGGCTCGGCCAAAGGCAAGTACAGGTCTGGACAGTGGAGAGGTGGAAGGTCAGAGGTGGTATCATGGTGGTGGTGGAGAAATAGGAGGCGGCCAAGGCCATATGTGGTGGTTGTGAGGTGATAAGGCAAGCAACATGAAGGGATTTGGTGAATAGATGGTTTGTTCATGGTTCTACAAGTTTGGATGGTGGGGTTTTGGCCTAGGGCTCACGGCCTTGCTTCAGGTCAGATCTGGAGATGGTGTAGCAGCGACCAAAGGTCAGGTAGTGGCTGGTGGTTCTAGGGGTGGCCAAAGTGTATAGGAAGAGGTAGGTGATGTTTTGTGGCTAGGCTAGCATAGTTTCAAGGAGTTTTTGTGTTGTTTTCATCTTTGGGATGCCACGGCCTGACATGGACAGAGGAGAGGCTGATGTTGCAGCTGGAGATGGAGGAGGTGATGGTCGGTGATGATGGTGGAGAGTGGGGCCAAGCAAAGCTTTGCAAAGGAGGAAGCAAAATCATTGAAATTGTGAAGAAGAGTAGAGATAAAGGAAGCCATTTGCAATTTTTCTCTCTCTTATCAAGCCGTGAGTTTTTAGGAGGAGTTGAGAAACATTTTTCACGTGAATATGAGAGGGAGTCACGGCAATAGCAAAAAGATATGGTCGGCTAAGGCTAGAAATGAAAAGGTTGGAAAACAAAGAGGCGGGAAAACGAAGAGCCTTGAGCAACTAAAGAGACACAAACTCTTCAAATTTCCATTATTTTCCTTTTAAACCTTATATAACTGAAATATATATATAAAATCAGATAAAATATGAAAATTTAGTAAATAAAAAAAAATAAATAAATAAATTATTAATTATATATAGTTTAATTAAATAAAACAGCAAAATTTGCAACTAGTCTTGTAAATATGAAAAATAAGTGCAATGAATTTGGGAAATTTTTTATGTACTTAAAAGTATTTATAAATAAAGATAAGAACACAAAATAAAAAGGAAATCACAAAATTAAATAAATAAATTTTAATTTAAATATAGTTTAGATGAAGAAAATAGCAGAAAAAGGAAAACAGTCTTTTAAAAATAGGAAATCATCATAGTAAATTTTAGAAAAATTCTATTATCATTTTAAAAATATTTAAAAGTAAAAATATACATAATATAACATATTAAAATAAAATATGACAGAGAAAAAATAAAATTTATACAATTTAAAATAACAAAATTGCAAAATAAACAATTTATACTCAAAATTGAAATGTACATATCTTTTGCAGTTTAGCTCCGTTTTCCACGAAACAAAAAGCAGTGTTCAAGTTATTAAATCTATTTTCATAATAAAAGATAAAATTTAAAATTTCAAACTTTTAAATATTAAGTTAAAAGTCAAAGTTTGACTATTTGACCAAAAATTCATTTTTTCTGGAAATATTCAACTTACACAAGTTTTGAAATTATAATTCATATAAAAATCAAGATTTATATTTAAATAATAAAATTTAATCATTTCAATAAGTAAAATAAGTTTTTTTATCAACATTTAAATTAAAATAATTACAAAATACAGGGTTGTTACACTCTCCCCCACTCAAAACTTTTCGTCCCCGAAAAGGAACGAGTTATGGGAAAGCACAGGAAAAAAAAATATAGAATGAGACAAGATTTAGATAAGATGACAAGCATATTCAAATCATACCTGATAACTATTGTTATAGGTAAGTTTAACAAGGTGGAGATGATCTTCCAAGATCCTCTAGAATAAAAAATACAAGCACAAAAAGATCCTCTAAAATCTGATTCACCCTTCCCGTTTGACTGATAGTCTGTGGATGGTAAGCAGTGTTCAGATCCAGATGAGTACCAAAGATTTTCAAAGATTATAGAAAGATTTCTAAACAGACTGGTATAAGCAATAGCCTCCCCATTCTATAGAAAGATAAGGAAAATAAGGACAACTAAAAGATAGTTTGAAAAACAAAATAAGATAATAAATTTGAAATCATCATGCTTTGAAATCATAATACTTTGAAATCATAACACCTTTAAAATAATCTTCCTTTAAACCATTTAAATTCAATGTCAAATAATACTCATTTCAAAGTTGTAACATTTCTAAGTTCATTTATTCAATTATAAAATTTCCAAAACATTTTATTTTAGAAACAGCAGCACTTATAATATGTTACAGTAGACATATTAGTATTTCAAATCAGTTCAATTTTAGAAATATTCATTTGGATATCATTTACTTATATTTATTAAAACAACTTTTATGAATGGAATATCCAAATTAAACTATACTTCATTTATTAAGTCATAAGTTCATTATTTTACCTATTTCTTAATTTAACAAATAACCTAACACTTTATTTGAAATACTCATTTCATAAATAGAATATTCCTTCAATAAGTTACACTTTAAATTTCCATTTGAAAACCCAATTCTCAATAATCAAATTTTAGTGATATTAAAAATACATCTTAACTATTTAAATCAAAATTATTCATTTTACAAGACATATCTATTTTATAAATAAAATATTTTATTTATAAAATAGACATCATAGCAAATACAGCAATCAAATTTCTTTACACCTTTATTCATTTATACATCAATTAAACTATGATTTCAAGTTAAATAAACCTTATTACAAAATATCCCATTCAAGTATATTTTATTTTCTATTCAAAGATACATTGTTTAGTATACAAACATATTCATTTCAGGAAATAACTTTTATTAAAATTTCTGGGTTAAACTTAAGGTTCCATATTAAATCAAATTTGATTATTAAGTTATTTAAATAAAATCTCCTTAAATTTTCTTTTTCTTTATTTACCTTTGTTAATCTTTTATAACCAAAATTTAAGTATATAACATTTATTATAACCACTCAAATTTTATTTATAAAATCCTTTTATATTGTATATTATCTAATTACATTGTTATCTTTTAAAAAAAATCAAGGTAAGTTATATTGAAATGCAATTGTGTGTTATACAAATAAAACTTTCAAATTCAATTATCTCAAGTTTGAATCATTTATCCAAATTTTTAAATAATTTTTTCTTTCATAATTGAAATTATTCTTTAAGATAGAATTTACGAATTAAATTTCCGATTCCATTCAAACCATTTAGAGATAAGTAATAATATATACATAATATGTCAAATCAAATTTCAATCATATATCTATATATATTAAAATCAAGTCATATTTTAGAAATTCAAATCAATTAAATTCCCAAAACAAAGCTGTAGTAAGACTACAGAACTGTCTTTTCACTTCGAAACTCGAAAATGAATGTCGATGATGCTGCAGTCATCACCGAAGTTATTTTTCAGCGACCAAGAGAAGAGCACTAATTTTAAACTTTAAAATTCTTTGGAAACAAATTTCTGCTTGAAAATACTTTAAATAATATATCCTTTTAAAATTTTAAACATTAGGTTTGAAATCCGTCGGAAATTAAATTCTCAAATTCTTGATTTATATTAATGCCAGTTCCCAAATCAATTTATAAACAACTATTTATAAATTCATTTGTAGAACAATAAATGATAAATCAAGTATTATCATTTCAAATTATCAATTTAAATCAATTTATTAAGTTCCATAAATTTACTTATATATCAAAATTTATTTCATTTCCCAAAATTTTAAAATAATATTGTGTCAGTTTGTTATGTCAAAGTGTTTTGGAAATCCTATCGATAGCGTTGATTAGACGAATAGATCAGAAACCCAATCCAACATCAACAACTCAAACAACACAATATATAAAACAAAATATAGATTTACAAGTACAATTCAAAATGTTTGGAAGAATAGATTGGAAACAAAAGACAGGATGATAAAATACAGAGTAGGGAGGTGGATAAGCTGAAATAAATCATGGGCAACCTTAACCGGGTCAACCGTGACTTAAAGAATAAGATCGATGTGGATTTTCTGGGTAAATCTACATTCGACCACATGAGATAAAGTTTGGGATAATAGGAGATACTAGCATCTAAACCGAGGATAAATATAAATCTCTGGTGAATCGATGCTAATTGTAAAGGAGTTTCACCCCTTTTACAAGAAAATTAGAATACTGGTGAGACCGCCAATTCACTATAAAGATCATTCAAAGTGGAGTTATGGGATACTCCGAAATCAAATGAAGATGAATAGTGGGGAATAAGAATGGATTTTGGAACCGCAGGGAACGTTCCAAAATTCCAAGGAATCGAGTCAAAAGAAAGAGATTCAACTCGAATGAAAGTGATTCTGTAAATAAATCTACTCTATATGCTGAGTTTTGCCTAGAGCTACCAAAGCTCTGATACCAACTGTAACGACCCGATATTTTCAACTATTCGTATCCGCACATTTCGGACTTGAATTGCTCAAAATACCGCGTTGTAAATAAAATTTGGCAAATCTTAGAATATACAGTAAATACATAATCACAGATCACAAACACAGAGTATTTAATAACGCAGCGGAATTTAAAAGAAATAGTAGTTCATGAAGCTACTATATAAAAATAAGATACATCAGAGTTAAACATGATACAACAAAAAGTAACAAGATACATTAGGTACAAATCAGAATACATCACTGAAATCACTGGATACAGAAAGCAAAATAGATGGCTGGATCTTCAAGGAAAGCTCCAACTCTGAAGGTGAATCTTGAATGCTAACTCACTCAATCTGACTCGAGCGTAAAGCAAAATACAAAACACTCGAGTCAGGACATAAATACTTATGAACTGTAAATAAACTCAAGTGAACAGTAACAAAAATGCATCAGTAACTTAAAGGATGCTTGGGATCGCCCATCCTTTAAGGATCCGTTAAACTATTTACTATGTAGTGATATTGCGCTACTATAATAATGTCTACAGTAAAATAATCATACTTTTAAATAGCGTTCTAGGCTACCCATATCACCCTTCACACATAATAGTCCCAGTAGTCCATCCAATATCATGCCATCTCCACTCTGGGTGACTGTCAGGGGATACCACATGGGCTACGGGAGAAAAATAAACTCGTAGTAAAGGCTCGGTATGGTAGGTGACACGGCACACAAGGCAATGCCAGGGTAGATATACCAATTACGCACACGGGCTGGTGGTAACGCAGCAGCCACATACGCCCACCTCGGAACACACTCCCATATCAAAATCGGAGGATGGCCATCTAATCAATCACCAGTAAGAGTATAGTATCGAAGTAATGTGTCCGATAGGAGAAATGACCTCACTTGGCCCGAGATCGCTCCTGTTTTAGCCACCTTATGCCAACTCACGGGAGTTGGGTCCACGTAATATACCTCAAGAACATCGCCACCATCCTACTTCATTCTGGAATCTCCACCGCGTACACGGTTGTCAAAGTGGTTTTCGGAGTTGGCAGAGAGTATGACAACTTCTGATCCCGGTCTCTTTAACAACCAAACGTTATTATAACGCCGTGGTCATTTCAAAATAGTTTATACTTTAAGAAGATCAAATCATTTCATTTCAAACTATGTTTCTTTCAAAATAGTTTATACTTCGAAACCAAAACCATTTTTATTTCAAAACTATTTATTCAATCAAAATAGTTTATACTTCAAAACCAAAATCATTTTTATTTCAAAAATACTTATTCAATCAAAATAGTTTATACTTAGAAACCAGAATCATTTTTATTTCAAAACTATTTATTCAATCAAAATAGTTTATACTTCGAAACCAAAACATTTCAAACATATATTCATTTCAAAATCATAATATTTTCAAAGTTATAACTCTTTCGAAACCAAAATACTTGAAATCATTGCACTTTGAAAATCATAACATTCTAAAATCATACATTTGAAATCATGAGCATTCATTTAATTCTTTACATTTTACAAATTTATTTCCCATTTAATTCAAAATTTCAAATTTCCAATTTAATTCAAATCAAACCATCAATTTCAATTCAATTCAGTTTTCTAACAAAACATTTCAAATCTTATAAATTTCAAATATAGATTTGATCTACAAAATAAGCTATCCAATTTTAATATGTTTCCAAACTTTAATATCCCACATTTCAAAACTAAACTTTATAATTCCATATATTCATATCTCAAATCTAATTTCATTATTATGTAGTTTTGAAATATTCATTTCATAAATCCAATATTATTAAAATAAACTTAAATTACAATTAAACCAAATATCTTTTCATACAAATATAAACTTCAAATATTCCTTTATCAAATAAAGAAAAATCAAATATCATTCAACATTCACATTCTTTATTAAAATAAAGATCAAATCATTTCCGAACCATTTCAAAATCATTAAAATATTACATCCTTTCAAAACTTCATAATCAAATCATTATTTGAATTCAAATCCAAATATTCAAAGTTAAATATCATTTAAAAATCAAATATGTCATTAATTTATTATTTCAAACATCATTACCAAAAATACATTCCAAAATTCCATTCAAAAATTCATTTATTATATTACATTTCATTCCGTTTAACACATAACCAAGTAAACTTTATTTAAATTCAAATTCAATTTAAATTCCTTAAAAATTCAAATTTAAATATTCAAAACTTCTAAAATTTCACAGATAATCCATTTCAAAAGTTAAATTATTTAACACTTTAAAATATAGCCCGAACAGTGTTAAAATCTATAGCATTTCAAAACATTGTCAAATTATAGCAACGACAGCATTTATAATGTGCTATCGTAGCTTATATTTTCCAAAATGGTTTATTTCAAGAATAGCGACATTTAAAAAATGTCGTAATAGATATTTATTTATTTCAAACATTGTTAGATTCAAAACAATAGCATTAAAATGCTGTCAAAAGACTAAAGCATTTTGAAAATGCTATAAAATTCCAGGTTTCATTTTAGCTTTTCAAAAATAATAATAAAACTCCAAATTTTTATTATTACAACTTAAAAATCATATTTCTAGACTTCAAAATTTCACATTTAAAATCATTTTAACATATGATTTAACACAATAAAATTCTAAGATCAAATATTCAATTTTGCAAACTCCATTCATTTATTAAATCAAAATTCACTGTTTATTAATTTATAAATTTAATAAACTTAAAATTTTACTTCAAATATCATTTCAAAACTTTAAATTTAATTTCCATTATTTATTTACTGTTTGCGCCAAAATTGGTCACAAACACCCAATATCACGAAAGTACCCGTTTACGTACTCAACTTGATAGTAACCAACACAGAACTCGGCAACAATCAATATAGAATTTAGCTCTACGTAACAAATCACAGTTATTCACAAACAACAATCACAAACACAGGATTTATAGTGGTTCGGCGTTCGTGCCTACGTCCACTTTGAAGGATTTCTCTTTATTGCTTTGCTCGATTCAATCGATTACAATGGATTACAGTAGATGATAGCTTTGAAATCTGAATACAACAGTGATTCTGATCAATAGGCGTTAATCCGGCAGAGTCTCAGCATTCAATGGCAGAAGTTCTTCCAAGCTCCCCCTTTCTGAAGGCTTCAGGGTGCTATTTATAGGCGTTGGAGGCCCAGATCTGGCTGAAACTTCGGGAGACCTCTTCTGGCACGTGAGTGGGCCCACCGACCGATCCCACCAAGTTTCGTCTCGATCTGACATCGGTTCGAAGTGATTTCGAACCCATCAAGAAATGGTCCAATCGAGCTGAAACTTGGCAGGGACAATCTTTACCTCATATGAAAGCTACTGTGAAAATTTGGTTGCATTTGGATTTGTGGTTAAGGAGATATGCTCGGTTCGAAATGGGGTTTTCTCGGTTGGCTGTGTGTTTCGAACCCACGACTTCGAACCCATGCATTCGAATCGATGGAAGCACGTGTTACCTAGTGACGTGTCGCGCACTCCTCGCATCGATCCTACTTTTTCTCCGTGTTGACCGCTTCGAACCCGGGGATTTCGCCGACTTCGTATCGATGACCGTTGCGTAGTTTGAATCGATCAACTGCATCTGCCTAGTTCGAACCGAGGGGAGGGAGCTTCCTTCGTATCGATGTCAAGCTCGCATATGTGATGGATATGAAATGAAGCTCCGCGATAGATTTGAAGGCAATCGGTTCGAAGTAGATGGAGGATGATGGATTCGAACACATCCATCCGAAGGGTCACGAACCGATCGATTCGAAGTGACCAATATCATGCCTGATCGGTTCGAATCGATCGGTTCGAAGTTAGCGGAGTGATGGGTTCGAAGTAGTGAGTATTGGATGGGTTCGAAGTGGATGGGTTCGAAGCAGTGAGTATTGGATGGGTTCGAAGTGGATGGGTTCGAAGCACTCCAGTGTGATGGGTTCGAAACAGACAGTGACCACTTTTCTCAATTTGAATCCATCCTATCTCGAGCATACGAACTCGGATTGACTTGAAATTTGAAATGACGACTCATACGATCTTTATTGTCATGCTCTACCAATTTTGGCCCGTTCCGGACTCGGACAAAATTCATCGATATCCATAGCAAAGTGAAGTATAACCAATCTCTGAGACGAACTGTCTTTCGTTTTCGACCAATCTTTTGGTATCACGGCTTTGCCAAAAAGCGGGATAACATTTTGCCCCCCAAAACATGCCTTGCGGTAGGAAGGTGTGTTTTGTAATGCCTTGAGTTGGATGTTCGTATCCGATCATCAACCTGTAAAGAATTTGACAGTTTCATATGGCCTCAAATGACGATCGTTCGGGATCAAGCCATTTGGGATGAAGCGCGGCCGTTCATGGTCGAGCGCTTAACGTCAAATGACGATCGTTCGTGATCGAGTCATTCAAGGTGAAGTGCGACCGTGCGCGGTCGAGCATATAAATCCATGCATCGATCGTTCGGGATCATATGCTGTTTGAGGTGAATTGGGACCGTTCGCGGTCCGTGCCATTCGCGGCATAGGATGGAATAGGACCGTTCGCGGTCGATGCTAGTTATGGCAAAGGATTGAATGGGACCGTTCGTGGTCGATGCCGTTCGCGGCAATTGATGATCGTTCGCGATCAAGTGCCGTTCAAGGCGAATGGCGACCATTCGAGGTCGGGTTTCCTAATTAATGAGCCATGACCGTTCGCGGCCGGTGGCGTTCGAGGCAGAAAGTGATCGTTCGCGATCGTGTGCCGTTCGAGGCGAATTTGTGACCGTTCGCGGTCGTGTGTCGGGCCTCAAGTGACGATCGTTCGCGATCAAGCCATTTGAGGTGAGGCGAGTTGTGACTGTTCGGAGTCGGGTTGTGATCGTTCGCGATCGGGTGCCGTTCGAGGCGAGTTGTGTGTGCCTGGGAGGGCTTGGTTTTATCGATGCCAGGGTCACATTCGGGTGAGTTCCTGGATCGTTTATAGGGGCGGTTCATCGCCGTCTCAAAGCATACCTAAGGATCGTTCGCGACCCCGTACATGTGTAAGTAGCTTAGCCATTCCAGAGTTATCAGAATCAAATATCTATTACACGGATGAGATTCAAAAACAATGTCCAAACAAACAGAGTCTAAATGTTCAAATTGAAATAACATGAAAGCAAAGCATGGATGTCGAAGTGTAAGTTCCCACTGCGAAATGGTCATTGATCATCCAGAGCATGCCTGGAGATCGTTCGCGATCTCGCACATGTGTAAATGATTTGATTGCGTTAGTGGAAGCTTACAACTTGTTCATCGTTATCTCACTCAATTGATAACCAAACGGTGCCTGGATTCGGGGTCGCCTCTAGCTGATGTGGACGGTGGTCACTCTGGTTCCGCCGCAGGAGCTCGCCTCCTTACATATTGAAGGAGCATACCGTTCCTGATATGCCCTTCCACCTCGTCCTTCAGGTGCCTACAATCATTAGTGTTATGACCATTTAATTCATGGAATACACAGAACTTATCTGATTTCCTTTCGTCAGAGGTAGGATCCCTTCGCATTGGCCTACGATACGGAATCTGTTCTTTGGTATCCTGGTAAATTCGCTCCAGGCTCTCGTTCAGCTCAGTGTAGGTGGTAAATCGCGGCTCCCTCCGTTGCCGCTTTGATCTGTCTCCGTTATTCTCAATCCTTCTTTTACCGTTATCCTTGTCCGAGTCCCTTCTAGGGAGCTTTTCGTCTTTGAGTGCATAAACATCTACCCCATCTCCTTCTTCTCTTTCTGCATTCGCATCTTCTAATCGTAAAAACTTTTCTGCCTCATGATAGAATTCCTTTAGATCTATGGGCGGATCTTTAGTCAATGAATTCCTGAACTCTGTGCCGTCAGCTATTCCGGACACAGCTGCCATTAATACCATGGACGGATCCGCTCGATCCACTGAAGCTGCTGCTGCATTGAATCGTGCTAGATAACTCCTCAAGGTCTCTCCGGCTTTTTGCTTTAGGGTTGCCAAAGTCATCACATTCTTGGGTCTTGTAATATGAACCCTAAATTGCCTCATAAATCTCTCCACTAAACCATTCCATGTTCCGATGGATCCATTCTCCAATTGTCTAAACCATAGTACCGCGATATCTGTCAAGTATAATGGAAAGCAGCGGGCCATAACCTCCTCCGATGCCCCCAGCACTTCCATATGTCTCATATATTTTGTCAGATGGACCGTGGGGTCCGTTCTCCCGTCATACATATCCAACGATGGTAGTTTGAAATCCGGTGGGTTCCTAGCTTGCCTGATTGCTGAAGTAAAAGGACTTCTATTAACATCCTCTAGGTCTTTGTTCACCATACCGCCTCTCAAAGCTCTTCTAACCATCTCTGCTAATCGGTCATTGTCTCCGAGATGTAACCCTTGTTCACTACTTTCAGCCTACCTCCCGAGTTCACGAGGTAACTCCGGGACCTGCCCCCTTGACTGAGCGTTCGCTCCTCTACTGCTACCGGGTTACGCAGATCCTTCTCTCTCTCTTTCCAAGATTGGGTCAACGTTTTCCATATGCGTGCCCCCTAGCTCTGGTGCTACGCCGGATGGCCCTGCTCCGTTCTGGACTCCATTGGCTTCCCTATTCTGTGCTCCCAGCTGTCCTATCTGTTGGAACAAACTCTGGATCAATTCCTCTTGCCTCTTCATCATTGTCTCCATCTCGTCCCTAGTGATGTATATCGATGGTTGATTCGCTCCTGAGGAAGCCTCTTGACTTCCTTGTGGTTCGCTTCTCTCAGGCCTTGGCTTTCTACTCGATTGTCTTGCCATAATTCTTAGATCTGAACTCCTGGATTTTCAAATTCAACTTCTTCCTGAATCAATTCTCAGTGAAAGCACCAAAATGTTTGCGCCAAAATTGGTCACAAACACCCAATATCACGAAAGTACCCGTTTACGTACTCAACTTGATAGTAACCAACACAGAACTCGGCAACAATCAATATAGAATTTAGCTCTACGTAACAAATCACAGTTATTCACAAACAACAATCACAAACACAGGATTTATAGTGGTTCGGCGTTCGTGCCTACGTCCACTTTGAAGGATTTCTCTTTATTGCTTTGCTCGATTCAATCGATTACAATGGATTACAGTAGATGATAGCTTTGAAATCTGAATACAACAGTGATTCTGATCAATAGGCGTTAATCCGGCAGAGTCTCAGCGTTCAATGGCAGAAGTTCTTCCAAGCTCCCCCTTTCTGAAGGCTTCAGGGTGCTATTTATAGGCGTTGGAGGCCCAGATCTGGCTGAAACTTCGGGAGACCTCTTCTGGCACGTGAGTGGGCCCACCGACCGATCCCACCAAGTTTCGTCTCGATCTGACATCGGTTCGAAGTGATTTCGAACCCATCAAGAAATGGTCCAATCGAGCTGAAACTTGGCAGGGACAATCTTTACCTCATATGAAAGCTACTGTGAAAATTTGGTTGCATTTGGATTTGTGGTTAAGGAGATATGCTCGGTTCGAAATGGGGTTTTCTCGGTTGGCTGTGTGTTTCGAACCCATGACTTCGAACCCGTGCATTCGAATCGATGGAAGCACGTGTTACCTAGTGACGTGTCGCGCACTCCTCGCATCAATCCTACTTTTTCTCCGTGTTGACCGCTTCGAACCCGGGGATTTCGCCGACTTCGTATCGATGACCGTTGCGTAGTTTGAATCGATCAACTGCATCCGCCTAGTTCGAACCGAGGGGAGGGAGCTTCCTTCGTATCGATGTCAAGCTCGCATATGTGATGGATACGAAATGAAGCTCCGCGATAGATTTGAAGGCAATCGGTTCGAAGTAGATGGAGGATGATGGATTCGAACACATCCATCCGAAGGGTCACGAACCGATCGATTCGAAGTGACCAATATCATGCCTGATCAGTTCGAATCGATCGGTTCGAAGTTAGCGGAGTGATGGGTTCAAAGCAGTGAGTATTGGATGGGTTCGAAGTGGATGGGTTCGAAGCATTGAGTATTGGATGGGTTCGAAGTGGATGGGTTCGAAGCACTCCAGTGTGATGGGTTCGAAACAGACAGTGACCACTTTTCTCAATTTGAATCCATCCTATCTCGAGCATACGAACTCGGATTGACTTGAAATTTGAAATGACGACTCATACGATCTTTATTGTCATGCTCTACCAATTTTGGCCCGTTCCGGACTCGGACAAAATTCATCGATATCCATAGCAAAGTGAAGTATAACCAATCTCTGAGATGAACTGTCTTTCGTTTTCGACCAATCTTTTGGTATCACGGCTTTGCCAAAAAGCGGGATAACATTTACATCTTAAAATAAAATTTAAAGTCAAACGTCACATTTACTCCAAATTTACATACTTGAATTCACTTAAATTCACAATTTCAAGATTTAATATTTAACTTTCTTAAAACCATAATATATATATTTTAAATCAAAATTTCATACTTTTGAAAATACATATTTAAAAAAAATCATTTAGAAATATACCACGGGGTCTGTATATAATTTTCTAACCTAGGTCAAGTGATACGGATATATATCATTTCAATCCGTAATTAACAAAGAAAACCGGGTTTTATCATTTCAAACCCGCAATCCCAAGTCAAATAAAATACAATAAAAATCACTCAGGCCTATCATTTCAGCCCATAACGATTTTTCCCTATTCTAAAGTCCGTTCGGGTATGTATCATTTCAACCCCTAGTGATTCTATTCTAACAGGGAACTTGCAGTGTGAATATATGCATAAACAATATAAACAATGTCAATGTCACAATATAATGTCATATATCAGATGTCAGGTGATAATTAACAGTTTTAACTTGGTAATAACATGGCATAGCATATCATATGATCATCATTAACTTGCATAAACATTTTATATTACTAAACACTTGTCATCAATTCACTATTTCATAAGTATAAATGTCAGAGTGAGAAAGACTCACCTTTTCGAAGCTAGAGACCAAACAACAAACACAAGAGCGATTCCAAAAGCACGAAAAACCCGATTTGAATTGAATGAAATGGAAAGCCTTGATAATGATCTTGTATACAACAAATAAACAAGACCATATAAACATATGCATACAATACAAATATGAATTTAAATGAAATGGAAACTTTAAATCAACAAAGAACATTACCCAGCTTTAACACGAAAGTGCCTGACCACGACAACATGGCTTGTCACATGATCAATTGGGCTTGTTCTCATCACACTAGGCTCGTCTTAGGTGTCAACATGACTTGGGTTTAGCATCAAAACACATGGCAACAAGTGGATGAAGATGGAGGAGTTACAACATGAAGCATACTAAGTCAAGGAAACAATAGGTAGGGTTTGGGTGCAATTTTGGCTCGACCAAAAGCAAGTGGGGCTCGGCCAAAGGCAAGTACAGGTCTGGACAGTGGAGAGGTGGAAGGTCAGAGGTGGTATCATGGTGGTGGTGGAGAAATAGGAGGCGGCCAAGGCCATATGTGGTGGTTGTGAGGTGATAAGGCAAGCAACATGAAGGGATTTGGTGAATAGATGGTTTGTTCATGGTTCTACAAGTTTGGATGGTGGGGTTTTGGCCTAGGGCTCACGGCCTTGCTTCAGTTCAGATCTGGAGATGGTGTAGCAGCGACCAAAGGTCAGGTAGTGGCTGGTGGTGGTGGTTCTAGGGGTGGCCAAAGTGTCTAGGAAGAGGTAGGTGATGTTTTGTGGCTAGGCTAGCATAGTTTCAAGGAGTTTTTGTGTTGTTTTCATCTTTGGGATGCCACGGCCTGACATGGACAGAGGAGAGGATGATGTTGCAGCTGGAGATGGAGGAGGTGATGGTCGGTGATGATGGTGGAGAGTGGGACCAAGCAAAGCTTTGCAAAGGAGGAAGCAAAATCATTGAAATTGTGAAGAAGAGAAGAGATAAAGGAAGCCATTTGCAATTTTTTTCTCTCTTATCAAGCCGTGAGTTTTTAGGAGGAGTTGAGAAACATTTTTCACATGAATATGAGAGGGAGTCACGGCAATAGCAAAAAGATATGGTCGGCTAAGGCTAGAAATGAAAAGGTTGGAAAACAAAGAGGCGGGAAAACGAAGAGCCTTGAGCAACTAAAGAGACACAAACTCTTCAAATTCCATTATTTTCTTTTTAAACCTTATATAACTGAAATATATATATATAAAATCAGATAAAATATGAAAATTTAGTAAATAAACAAAAATAAATAAATTAATTATTAATTATATATAGTTTAATTAAATAAAATAGCAAAATTTGCAACTAGTCTTGAAAATATGAAAAATAAGTGCAATGAACTTGGGAAAATTTTTATGTACTTAAAAGTATTTATAAATAAAGATAAGAACAAAAAATAAAAAGGAAATCACAAAAGTAAATAAATAAATTTTAATTTAAATATAGTTTAGATGAAGAAAATAGCAGAAAAAGGAAAACAACCTTTTAAAAATAGGAAATCATCATAGTAAATTTTAGAAAAATTCTGTTATCATTTTAAAAATATTTAAAAGTAAAAATATACATAATATAACATATTAAAACATATTAAAATAAAATATGACAGAGAAAAAATAAAATTTATACAATTTAAAATAACAAAATTGCAAAATAAACAATTTATACTCAAAATTGAAATGTACATATCTTTTGCAGTTTAACTCCGTTTTCCACGAAACAAAAGGCAGTGTTCAAGTTATTAAATCTATTTTCATAATAAAAGATAAAATTTAAAATTTCAAACTTTTAAATATTAAGTTAAAAGTCAAAGTTTGACTATTTGACCAAAAATTCACTTTTTCTGTAAATATTCAACTTACACAAGTTTTGGAATTATAATTCATATAAAAATCAAGATTTATATTTAAATAATAAAATTTAATCATTTCAATAAGTAAAATAAGTTTTTTTAATCAAAATTTAAATTAAAATAATTACAAAATACAGGGTTGTTACATTTATCATCTAATGGGTGTTGCAAGCTCCAGCGATACGAATTTGATGTTGTTTATCGGACATCGAGTTTGGGTCGTCGCACCAAGTTTGTTCGTATTTACTTTATTTTTTTTCATTTCCAACTTCATTTTTGGAAATGTCATTTCATTTATTTCTAATTGATAGCGGCCTCTCTTTTCAAATCTCTTTGGCCCAAAACCTAACGCTAACCTTATAAATAAGATATGACGCAAATGAGACCCCAGCCTCCATTCTAATCTTTTTCTTTCTTTCTCTCTCTTTCTTCAAATCTCCATATTATCTCCCATTTTATTTTTTCCTTCCTCTTTAAAATGTTCTTCTTCTTCAAATTTTCTTCTATTTCAAACTTTCTTCTTTCTTTTCAAATCTAGATCTTCTCTTCCATTTTCAGTTCTTATTTTAATCCTTTTCTTTTCAATTCTTTTTTTCAAATCTTCTTTTTTTCAAACCTTTTAAAAATACATACATACATACATACATACATATATATATATGTTAATATAATAAGGAGGAAAATTAAAGTAAATCAAAATAAAAGAATTTTTTTGGTACAAAGCTAGTAATCAAGAAGGAGATGAAGAAACATAGAGCGGAGCTATTAATTAGAAGTCTATTATTTTCAGATTAAAGGTGAGTGTTTTAACCACTCACAACTCTTGAAATTTTTTATATTTTTTAAATCGATTTATGATGTGAGTAGAAATTTATTTATGGCTGTTTGGCATGTTTTTAATCATCATCTCAGTTAAATTGAATTTACTGAATTAAATTGTTATTAAATTTATTATTGCATATAAACTGCCAGTTAAATTGTTACTTAATTTATTATTGTATATAAACTGCCAGTGAATGCCTGTCATTTATTATCTTTTCTATATTGATGTTCTTGTTTGAATTGGATGATGATTGTGATGAATGGTTGATGATCGATATTGGGTGAATGGATGTTGTATTTCATATTGTTATAAACTGCAAGTTGTTATGCATTTTTATTTCATTCGGGATTGCGGTTTGAAATGATATATAACCGTATTTTTTATTTTAAACTACGGATTGAAATGATAAATATCCGCATCACTTGACCATAGGGTAGAAAATTTTATACAGACACCGTGGTCTATATATAAAAATAATTTGAAATGATTTCTATGGTTTTGTAAAGAAATATATGTTTTTAAGAGATATTGGTTTGGATATTTTTATTTTTTTTATTTTATATATAGTTAAATTCTTGGTTTTAAGCTATATATAAAATTGGTTTAAAGTATAAAATAAGAATAATAATAAAGTTTATTTTATTAAGATATAATATGGTTAAGTATTTATTTAAATTATATTTTTGGAGTTTATAATGACTTAAATGAGAATAAGGTGTGAAGATAAATATGAAACTGATTTGATATAAAATTGAGATTTTAAAGGTATGATTTGTATAACTGGATTTTGGTTTAAGATGAATTAAACAAATATTTTAAGTATAAATAAATTGAAGGAAATATTTGGTTATTTGAAATCTGAGTTTTATTCAAATGAAAATGGATTTATTATGCAAGTATTTCAAAACTAAAAATAGAACATTGAATCGTTGAATCCTAATTACCAACCATAGTTTTGAAATTGTTTAATACTCAAAGTTTGAAATGTATTGAAATTGAAATGGTTTATTAAAACTGAAAGTGAGTCGAAAGTTATGAACTGAGATTTAGTTTAAAGTGAATAAAATTGTGAAGTCGAGGAAATTATTTTACTTTATAAAGTAATTTTAAATTCAAACTATTTTATTATATATACTGTTTAAATATCCAAACCATTTAAGTTTTGGAAGTTATGGTTAAGAAGCTATGAAATTTGAAGTATTATGTTTTGAAAGGTTATATTTCAAATGTTTGGTTTCGAAGTGTATAAATTCGAAAGTGCTATGATTTTGGAAAACAGATATATTTGAAATAAAAACGATACTATATTGATTTGGGATTTCTTTAAAATGAAATCATATTGATTTAGCTTTTGAAACGGAAATGATATCGTAATTATATGGTTTCAAAATGGATATTATATTCTGATTTTGAAGTATACTTATTTTGAAAGCACTGTGGTGTTATAATAATGTTTGGTTGTTAAAGAGACCATGATCGGAAGTTGTCATACTCTCTGCCAACTTCGAAAACCACTTTAACAACCATGTACGCGGTGGAGATTCCAAAATGAAGTAGAATGGCGGCGGTGTTTCCTTTGAGGTATATACGTGGACCCGACTCAAATGAGTTGACATAAGGTGGCTAAAACAGGAACGATTGATGGGCTAAGAAGGTAGCACCTTTTATCGGACACATTCCTTCGATATTATATTCTGACTTTTGGTTTGATTCGGTGGACACTTTTGATTTTTGATTTGGGGGTGTGGCTCGAGGTGGGCGGTAGCTGCGCGCTACGTGTTACCACCGGCCCGGAAGCGTAATTAGTATATCTACCTTGGCATTGCCTAGTTGTGCCGTGTCACCTACCCTAGCGCGCCTTGTACGAGTTTGGTTTTCTCCCATAGCCCGTGGAGTATTTAGGGTAGTCTCCCGATCAGGAGATGCGCTGATACTAGGTGGACTACTGGGACTATTATTGTGTTTGAGTGGAAGATTGGGTAACTCCTTAACGCTATTTAAAAGTAAGTTTATTTTACTATAGACATTATCATAATAGCGAAATATTACTACATAGTAAATAGTTTAACGGATTCTTAGGAGATGTGAATCCCGAGCATCTCTTAAGTTATTGCACTCATGTTGCCACTGGATAGGAGATGCCAAATCCCGTAAACATTTCTGACGCCGTTCCACTCATATTATTTACTGTTGATTTAACTTACATATGACCTTCTAGTTCTGACTCGAGTGTTTTGTCTTTTCAATTCGCTCGGGCCAGCCTGAGCATTTCAAGATTTGGAAGACCGTATTCTGGAGGACGAAGACGAAGATTTATTATTGTTATTTATTATAGTAGTCCACTACATTCATACTGTTCTACTACATTATTTATTGTTCTCTGGTATGTGTAGCTCTGATATGTATTGTATAAGTATAATCAAATATTTTGTAAGACAGCTTCATGAACTGTATATTTGATTATTATATTTTATCATTCCGTTGCAAGATTCTGTTTTGTTCTTTTCTTTCTCTGCTTTTTCTTATTCACCCTAATAACAATTCACCCTTTTGTATGGTTTGAGTCTGACGTGTGTGGTTTATCATCGATTTAAAACGTACAAAAAGGTGGGATGTTACATCTGGTATCAGAGCTTTGATTTAGCGAGAAACCTTAGCTTTGTGGGGGTTTGACTCTTTATTAATAGGGTAGTAATACCTTATGATGAGTCGCTGAGTGTGTGTGCGTGTGCGTATATATATGAGAGAGTGTATTTGTTAGTGTTATAAAAAGGTTTTGATATTGTGTTAATTTGTTCCATTTTGTATTTATGAATTCTGGTTGGTGCATGGGACGCTATGACATCAACATGGATTTCTAAACACTTAATAGGACAGACCGACACAATACTTATTTTGAATATAGGTGAATGAAATAATTTTGCCTATTATATTTTCTATATATAGAATAAATTTTTATAAATGATATATATATTTGGTTGCAATATATTGGTTGTTAGGTAATGAAATTTATAAATAATAGCTGAAGTAAGACCGAAAATAAAATAAATGAAAATTAGGAATTTAGAACTTAAGCCCTGGGGTTTTAAAAATTCTTTCAATGGTTTTGGAATATAATAACAATATATTTTAGAAGTATTTTCTGGTATAAATATTTCTAAATGATTTGAAAGAATTATTTTTAAAGAAAAATTTGAAAAGAAATAAGTTATGTACTCCCCTCTCTGTCGCTGGAAAATAAATTTCGGTGATGAGTGCACGCATCATAGATATTCATTTTCGAATTTCGAAGTGGGAAGACCATTGTAGTAGTTTTACCGCAGATTTATTATGATAAACAAATATAAATTTTAAATTGTTTTAAAAGTAATTAGATATATAAATTATAAGTGTATACATCTATCTATTATTTTTCAATGATTTGAGATTTAACCATTTAGTTCTTAAGTTTCTGATAATCAATAGTTTCGATTATTGTAGTGAAATTGAATGTAACTAATTAATAATTGGAACCCTTAGTTAAAATAAGAGTTTAATGCTAAGTTATGAATGAAATTAAAAGAAGGTTGAAATTTGTAACATATAAAACAAAGGTTGTTAGTATTGAACATTAAGTTAATTAAAAAGAAATAAAATAAACTTGTGTAACTTTCAACTACCTCCTTTAAAGCATATATATAACTTACCAAATATTAAAAGTTCTAATGCTTATAAGAAATGTAATAGGATATTATACTAGTATATTTGAAATAATGGAAGTATTCAATGAAATTCTTAAATAAATAAGAATTTGATGTTGTAATTATTATAAACTCAAGTATAATGGAAAGACTACTAATTAAATGTAATAGAAGGGTAAGTATTATAAATAAATGAAATGAATATTGAATGAATGAATGGAAATATAAAAATTTGTGAGAAATAAATGTAAATTAAAAAAATAAACCATTATATGAATGAAAAGGAAATCAGACAATAAATGTATGAAATGAAATTAATAAGAATGAACTTAATCTATTGTTTGAAATTGTTGGTTGTTTTGGTTTATGGTTGTTTGGGCAGGAATACTTTAAATTTGCTTAGATGCATGAATAATCTATTGAATTTATCTAAGACTGTTGAGTAAATGGAATACTTCATAGTTATTTGTCATTCTATGTGATTTAAAGTGTCTTAACCCGAACCAACCAATTGTTTTATATTGATTGAATGGTTGATTCGTATACGATGTGTACGCTGTTGGTTGTAATGATTGTTGTTTTATATTGAATTATTTGAAACAACTTTAAACATTTCATAAAATTGTTAACCTTTTGAGATTATATAAGTGAAATGCAGGTTATGAAAGCAATTATTACTGCTTTTGGTTTCATAAATAAGCGTTAATTGCCCGACAAATAGGTACGCTTTCGGGTTTCGGTTTATAGCGTTATTATATTGTTTTTCCCGTATTGGGATATATTATTTTGGAAAATATTTGTTATATATTGTTATATTTGATATTATACTTTCTCCCATGTCTCTCCGTACAAACGAGACTCCGTAAATTTTGGACTTGGAATTTTTTTTTTTGAAGAAAAATGTTTTCCAAACTTTATTAATTTGAGTATAAAAGATTTAATGGTTATAAATTGGTATATTTTATTTAAATTAATTAATTCTGTAAATTTATTTGTTTATAAATTTAATATTTTATGTAAGACATATTGATTTCATAATTCTTCTTTTCCTCTTCTTTTTTCTTTTCAAGGATGAAAAGTTTTGAGTGGGGGAGAGTGTAACGACCCGTAAATTTCGATAATTAAATTGGTTAATTTAATAAGATTTTGTAATTTAATACTGAAGAAAATAAAAATTTGTGAACTGTTAGTGGAAATGATGACTAGAATGAATCGCAATAATACTAATGTAAGTTAGCTATTAACAATTCATATGTAATCCCAATTAATTGAAATAATGTAAAGGTTATAAATTGAATGTAAATAAATAAATGTAAGTGTGTATAAACTTTTGAACTAATACATAATTAGTGGTAATATAACAAAATTTGTGTTATAGAGGTAAGTTGTAACATTTGTTTATGATAATAAACTTAAAGGTGTTATAAATGTGATTTAAGGTAAATGATGAGTGACATTATTATAAGTTACACATTATTTAATATATTAAAAATTAATTGGGAATCAATCGCAATCAATTCACTTAATTATTGCGGTTATTGTACATTAGATTTGTAAGTGAAATATAAGAAAAACAAATGTAAGTATTGAATTAACTAATGAAATAATACGGTGTTAATGGTAAGTAATAAACTTTTAAAAGTAAGTAAAAGTAAATAGGTGACAACTAATATATGTTATTTATTTATTTAGTGTGTTAAATAAGATTGGTAATCAAATTGCAATTAAAGGTAATAATGTTAATGCAATGGATAAATAACTAATTTAGTGCAATTCCAATTAATTGAAACCAATTGCAATAAATGAAATCAAATATTACGTTAGTGTGAATTCTGGTAATATTTGGTAATAATGTATTGTTAATGGTTTAGGAATGAAGCAATAATTGAAAGAATACATAATAAACTATAATTTGATAAAATCAATGTTAAATAAGTAATTATAATATTTGGTTGATAATAAAGTATGAATGTGATTATTGATGTTGATTGAGTGAAATTGACAATTGTTAATGTGATTTCAATCAATTATAATTGTAAAGAAAATTAGGAATGTAATTGTAGAGCTTAAATTGGAAATAATTGTAAAGTTTAATAAGGAATAAAACAAATGACCATATAAATGTAAATTCCAATTGAGTGGATTAATAAATGTAAATATATATATATGTGTGTGTGTGTGTGTGTGTGTGTGTGTGTGTGTGTGTGTGTTTCTTTACTAAATAAAAAATCATATGTTTATTTATTTGAAATGTTGGTAGCTGGAAAAAATTTATTATAGAAATAAGAATTAATAACTTTTGGTTTGTATACAATAATTCCGTAAATATGTTAAATTACTATAAAAAGGAATTGAATTGTCTCATTTATTTTTACCTTAGGAATCAATGACAATAAATGTGATTATAATCTTTTAATTAAAAAGTAGGAAGACGTTAATTGTAAACATATGTTGAAATAAATTTAGATTGGGTGATTTATTTCCAATTAAATCAGTTCATGTCTCAAAATTTAATGATAGTTTATTGCATATATGTTTATACCTAAATTTAAACTTATGTTTTAGATCCAATTAGATCATTAAAAAGAAAGGATTATTTAAGTTTGAAATCTCATACGTTATTAAATTAAATGTTAATAGGAGATGATAAAAAGGGGTAAAATAGATTTACACTTGACTATTTCCTTTTCAATTAGATTTTAACTGCAACATAACTTACCTTTCCATCTTCACTTTTATAATTTACTCTTACATTCATTGCCTCCTTATGTGGATTATTTTCATACCTTTTATTTATGAATGTAAAATATAAGTAGCGATAAAGACGTACATATATATATTATACACCTGTTTATATTACCTTGCTTACGCTATCATATTTTTGAATATGTTAATGCATTCCTATTAAAACATTCAATCAAAATGTTAACATATTTGTTTAATTCCCAATCCAATCACAAAGAGGGAGAAATGAAAAGTTCTTAATGTTGTATATTCTTTTAATTTATGACACAAATTTGTGTAGAGAATTTATTTTCCTTTATTGTGTGTTAATTAAATCTTTAAAGGATGTTAATTTTTGTATGTTTAAGGTTAACAAAATTAATTAAGTGAACGATTGTTTTGAAATTTTAATTCTAAAACTTTGTTTACAGTATAGAGTTGGTCCGTTCATTCCCTTTCCAATGGACAATTGCCTCTTTTTTAAACCTGCTACTTTTAAAAAGGTTGTTCGTATTTACAATATTTCAATACCAAGTTTGTTCATATTTACTTAATTTTTTTATTCATTTCCAACTTCATTTTCTGAAACGTCATTTCATTTATTTCTAATTGATAGCGGACTCTCTTTTCAAATCTCTTTGGCCCAAAACCTAACTCCAACCTTATAAATAAGATATGACGCAAATGAAACCCCAGCCTCCATTCCAATCTTCTTCTCTTCTTTCTTTTCTTTTTCTCTCTTTCTTCAAATCTCCTTATTATCTCTCATTTTAGTTTTTCCTTCCTCTTTAAAATATTCTTCTTCTTCAAATTTTATTCCATTTCAATCTTTCTTCTTTCTTTTTAAATCTAGATCTTCTGTTCCATTTTCAATTTTTATTTTAATCCTTTGCTTTTTCAATTCTTTTTTTCAAATCTTTTTTTTTCAAACCTTTTAAAAATACATACGTACATAAATATATGTTAATATAATAAGGAGGAAAATTAAAGTAAATCAAAATAAAAGATTTTTTTTGGAACAAAGCTAGTAATCAAGAAGAAGACTAAAGAAACATAGAGCGGAGCTATTAATTAGAAGTCTATTATTTTCAGATTCGTATAAAGGTGAGTGTTTTAACCCACTCACAACTTCTAAATTTTTTTATGTTTGTTAAATTGATTTATGTTGTGATTAGAAATTTATTTATGACTTTTTGGCATGTTTTTAATCATCATCTCGGTTAAATTGAATTTATTGAATTAAATTGTTATTAAATTTATTATTGCATACAAACTGCCAGTTAAATTGTTATTTAATTTATTATTGTATATAAACTGCCAGTGGATACCTGTCATTTATTATCTGTTCTATGTTGATGTCATTATTTGAATTAGATGATGATTGTGATGAATGGTTGATGACTGATATTGGGTGAATGGATGTTGAATTTCATATTGTTATAAATTTCAAGTTGTCATGCATTTTTATTTCGTTCGGAATTGCGGTTTGAAATGATATATAACCATATTATTTTTATTTTAAACTACGGATTGAAATGATAAATATCTCTATTACTTGACCATAGGGTAGAAAATTTTATACAGACACCGTAGTCTATATATAAAAATAATTTGAAATGATTTCTATGGTTTTGTATAGAAATATATGGTTTTATGAGATGTTGATTTGGATATTTTATAAATGTTATTTTATATATAGTTAAATTCTTGGTTTTAAGCTATGTATAAAATTGGTTTAAAGTACAAAATAATAATAATAATAATAAAGTTGATTTTATTAAGATATAATGGTTAAGTATTTATTTAAATTATATTTCTGGAGGTTATAATGACTTAAATGAGAATAAGGTGTGAAGATAAATATGGAACTGATTTGAAATTTAACAAATTGAGATTTTAAAGGTATGATTTGTATAACTGGATTTTGGTTAAGATGAATTAAACAAATATTTCAAGTATAAATATATTGAAGGAAATATTTGTTATTTTAAATTGAGTTTCATTTAAATGAAAATGGATTTATGATGCAAGTATATCAAAACTAAAAATAGAACATTGAATCGTAATTACCAACCTTAGTTTTGAAATTGTTTAATACTCAAAGTTTGAAATGTATTGAAATTGAAATGGTTTATTGAAACTGAAAGTGAGTGGAAAGTTATGAATTGACATTTAATTTAAAGTGAATAAAATTGTGAAGTCGAGGAAATTAATTAAATTTATAAAGTAATTTTAAATTCAAACTATTTTATTATATATACTGTTTAAATATCCAAACCATTTAATTTTTGGAAGTTATGGTTTAGAAGCTATGAAATTTGAAGTATTATGTTTTGAAAGGTTATATTTCAAATGTTTGGTTTCGAAGTGTATAAATTCGAAAGTGCTACGATTTTGGAAAAGGGATATATTTGAAACAAAAATGATATTATATTGATTTGGGATTTCTTTAAAATGATATCATATTGATTTAGTTTTTGAAACGGAAATGATATCGTAATTATATGGTTTTGAAATTGATATTATATTCTGATTTTGAAGTATAGTTATTTTGAAAGGACTGCGGTGTTATAATAACGTTTGGTTGTTAAAGAGACCAGGATCGGAAGTTGTCATACTCTCTACCAACTCTGAAAACCACTTTAACAACCGTGTATGCGGTTGAGATTCTAGAATGAAGTAGGATGGTGGCGCCGTTTCCTTTGAGGTGTACACATGGACCGGACTCCCGTGAGTTGGCATAAGGTGGCTAAAACAAGAGCAATTGACAGGCTAAGAAGGTAGCACCTTTTATCGGACACATCCCTTCAATATTATACTCTGACTTTTGGTTTGATTCGGTGGCCACTTTTGATTTTTGATTTGGGGGTGTGGCTCGAGGTGGGCGGTAGCTGCGTGCTCCGTGTTACCACTGGCCCGTAAGCGTAATTGGTATATCTACCTTGGCATTGCCTAGTTGTGCTGTGTCACCAACCCTAGCGCGCCTTGTACGAGTTTGGTTTCTCCCGTAGCCCGTGGAGTATTTAGGGTAGTCTCCCGATTTGGAGATGCGCGGATACTGGATGGACTACTGGGACTATTGTTGTGTTTAAGGGGAAGATTGCGTAACTCCTTAACGCTATTTAAAAGTAAGTTTATTTTACTATAGACATTATCATAATAGCAAAATATTACAACATAGTAAATAGTTTAACAGAACCTTAGGAGATGTGAAACCCGAGCATCTCTTAAGTTATTGCACTCATATTGACACTGGATAGGAGATGTCAAATCCCATAAACATCTCTGACGCTGTTCCACTCATATTGCTTACTGTTGATTTAACTTACATAAGATGTTTAGTTATGACTTGAGTGTTTTGTCTTTTCAATTCGCTCGGGTCAGCCTGAGCATTTCAGGATTTGGAAGACCGTATGCTGGAGGACGAAGACGAAGATTTATTATTATTATTTATTACAGCATTCCACTACATTCATACTGTTCCGCTGCATTATTTATTGTTCTCTGGTATGCGTAACTCTGATATGTATTGTATAAGTATAATCGAATATTTGGTAAAACAGCTTCATGAACTGCATATTTGATTATTATATTTTATCGTTCCGTTGCAAGATTCTGTTTTGTTCTTTTCTTTCTCTGCTTTTCTTATTCACCCCAATAACAGTTCGCCCTTTTGTATGGTTTGAGTCTGACATGTGTGGCTTATCGTTGATTTAAAACATATAAAAAGGAGGGATCTTACAATTTTATTGAAAAAGTGGCATTAAAATTCTACGGTACATCTCCAAAAAAAGATGTAGTTCAACCTTCAACTTTGAATCCATGGGAGCCTAGTCCACAGCGACTCTTGGGAACATCAACCCTATTAGTCTCCATTGCAACCATACACGGAGATAACCAAGATTGAACCGGAAGATTGCAAGGCTCCAAGTTATTCGAACTAATGATTTCATTTATCTATATTTTTTTAATGATCATAATTGTATACTATATATCATTCAAATATTAATATAATCTATTTATTTTTCTTCATTTTTTTAAGTCTGAAATATGTTTTCATACATTTTTCAGACATTTGAAATAGATATTTCAGATGTCTGAATATTGTTGAAGAAGAAATTTTTCTTCAGATTCAAACGTCTGAATCACCAAAACCAGGCGTCTAAATATAGCCTAAAATGAACTAATTTCTTTCTGACTCGATTTTCTGTAATTCAGACGTCTGAATTAGATATTTCTGACGTCTGAAATCTTCTGGCTTTTCAAAATTGAATTGCTTTTGCACGTTTTTCTGTGTAACTACACCCTTTATTCAACCCTACCTTTCTTCTATCCTCATTCTTCATCTTCCTTTTTATCTTTCCCCATTAAAAATCAAATCTTTCTTCCTCATATTCACTAATAGCTCCAAAACAAAAAATATCAAGGCCATCTACCTCATCATCTACCCAAACATCGATCAATGGCTATGGAATGACAAGCAAGACAACATTTTGCCCAAATGAATAGATATCACTTCTTTCTAGGTGCTTTCACAAAATTTGAAGAATTCGAGGCTTATCGGATTCAACAAATCGTAAGATCGAATGGGTTAGAATCTCTTGTCTTTTATGCTGCAAATAATACTAAAATCAATCATCTTTTGGTTAAATTTTTCTATGCTAATATGAATTTGGACCATCATACTCCTCACAATCGCAACGATTGTCTTTGGACATTAGTTTATGGAGTTAAAATTTATCTACCACTTGCTAGACTTGGTGATATTCTTCAATGTCCATCAACGGGGACTGATTTGGATGAAATTGATGTTTCTTTAAACTTGGATGATAGAGACGAGGTCTCACATCAATTTTTGAATGATGACATTACTAGACTTACTTCCATTCAACTCCGCCCACAAGATCGTATCCTCTACATAGCTTTGATTTGCTCTGTTATTCCACAGGCAGGAAGTTATGAAGTTGTTAACAAAAGAAACTTCCAAGCCCTTTATGCCATCTATTCCGGTCAACCCAGCAATTGGGCTCAAGTGATTACGGAAGAATTCATGGATGTTAATCGTCGTAGGTGCTATGAGACCTTTCATTATGGTACTTATAATGAAGATTCCTCAAAATTTGAACATTCCTTTTCCTGATTTTGAATTCACAGCGATCACAGAGCTTGGATCGAAGGCATTGGGTCTTATGGGTTTGCCAAAACTACCAGGAAGTTTGGCATATATTTCTTTTCAAGAATGGGTTGCCAACCGTGATCAAAACCAACCCCAACCTCGTCAACATGTTCAACATGCTCAACCTATTGCTCCTCCCTCAGAAGAAGAAGACAACGATGACATAGTGATTCTTTCTCCCGACTCTAGATCAAGGAATGCTTTGGTCACTCTTTCCCAAAACCAAGCAAAGCTTAGAGCCCAAATGGTCAATCTCGAAAAGAAAACTGAAAAACTTTTTAATTCCATTCGTGGCTTCCTCAAAAAAATTTAGGAACGTATTGGATGCTCCACCTCTTCATCTACTGAAGTTTTCAACCCCGCTCCATTTCAATGGTCATCTAGCTTGGGGAACAACAATGGTGAAGATGAAGATGATGATGATGATGTAGGCAGTGATTCAAGCACTAGGTTTTAAATTTCTTTGATGTTAATCAGTTTGTTTTGAAACTTTTTCGTTGTTTGTTATTTCTATTTTCTGTCATAAACTCCTTTATTATCCGCTGGTATTGTAGTATGTTTTTATTTCTCCACTTTGCTTTATATTCTTACCTTCCTTTTTGCGATGTCAAAGGGGGAGAAGGAGTTGTTATCTGATATTTGTCCATTTATTCCATCTTACAAGGGAAGCTTATAAATAGAGGGAGTATATATTGCTCGTTTTATACTTATATAGTTGTCATCGTCAAAAAGGGGGAGAATGTTGAAACTTCGTCTACAACATTTCATATTTTGACTCGACAACTATATATGTTGATTTCATATACTAACTTGTTTTTGCAGGAATATCTACAAGGCCGGATTCACATGATGTTAAAATGATGTTGTATTGAGTCTTTGTCTAGAGTTAAAATGATGTTAAAGTCTTTCCGTTGGATATATATTCGACATGTGCACATAGAAACATGCATAGAGCATACTTGAATTTTCAGGTGAAATTCAGACGTCTGAATTGACCATTTCAAACGTTTGAATCTGTAATCAAAATTGATTTTTCATACAATATTCTGATGTCTGAATTGGAATTTTCAGATGCCTGAATTTGAATTTTCAGAAGTCTGAATTAGGTCAAAAATGACCTATTTGCTTTCTGGTTTGCACGTTAACAATTGCAGAAGTCTGAATTCTATTTTTCAGACTTCTGAACCTACAATGGCTATATTTTTGAATAGACATTTCTCTTCCATAAAGACATACGACTTTTTATCAAAAGATATGTCCATATATTTTCATGATATCTATTCACGAAACAGTGCACCTTTTTATACCCTATATAAACATGTTAGAATCATCAGTTTCATTCACCTAATCGATCTAACTTTTTCTATTCTTATACTACTTTGATTCTAACACTCTTGTGTATTCAAGTTCATACAAAATCATTCATTTACTTCCATATTCTTCACGAACACACATACAAATATATATATACATATATGTATATATATATGTTATCAAAAGGAGAAGATTATAGGAAGGTTGTAATATCAAGAGACAAATCCATGTTATCAAGAACACACTGTGTCAAATACTCTCTGTAAAAGTTGAAGTCCTGTTCTGCTGTTCAGGCAAGTGAAGTCCTCTTCGGCTATTGAGGCATCGAAATCCTATTCTGTTGTTCAAGCGTTGTACAGCGGTTCCTCCGGGTTAAGTGAGGATTGTTGTTAGTGAAATTCCAAACGGAGTTTGGGACTGGACATTGAACAGGAAGTTCGAACCAGTATAAAAATTCCTGGTGTGCTTGTTTTATTTTTACTTATTTACATTGCTATAGTATTTTAGTTTATTTATGCACTTGTATAATATAATTCCATAAAGCACGATCCGCACTTTCTTTTCAAATGCCAGAAAGGTACTAAATAAGGTGATTCACATAATCACGGTATCCAAACATTATATATCACATAATAATGACATATATCACAATTCTATAAATAAAAAGTCAACAACGGTGAGGAATCCAGTTGTATCCCTCCAACCTATCACCTGCAACAAATATATATATATATATATATATATATATATATATATATGAGAACATATATACAATCTCCACTTCGAGGCAGACGCGCGTACAAAAGGTCATCCGCTCAGACACGGGAACGTATAGGGTCTCATCTGCTCCAATAGGCTGGAATATGTCCAAACCAATCACTATATATAATATATCATCCAAACAATCATCAATCAACACAAATAAATTTATTCTCACTTATATAAAAATATAAGCGAGTCAGATAGAGTGAGTTGTTCTCACTTTGATTCCAATAGCAGTTGCAGCGTTTTATTTTTGAATGAAATTAAATAAGCATTTTATTTTACCCAAAATTTTTGCTAGCTCCAATCAACTCCAAACAAGCTCTATAATGTATTGCTCATCAATACGATCCTAATGCAATTTGTTTCATCCAATTCCAACCCTGTATGAAGAAAATATGAATTGCTAAAGTTTACACAAATATATATATATATATGTATGTATGTATATATGTATATATATCTGTGTGTGTGTATTACAAATTTTTTTTTTTTTAAATTTTAACCTTCACAATCAAGGCCATTGATTTCAAACCCCAAGATCTAGGCCATCCCTCATTTCTTCTCATGCATATCCTCCTTCCTAGGTGAAAATGCACGTACTCGAACCCATAGCCTCCATTCGTTCCTCAATTATCGTGCCTCCACCCTTCACCTATAATTCGATCGGAAACTACCACTTTGAAGCCCTAGCCGAGCTCTACCATCGACCAGAGGCTGGCAGCACTCAGCTACTCCATCTTTACAGATCCCCCTCAAACACATGCACCTTCATTCTCGAACTGTCGCCACGTCGTTACTTTAAAATCCATCTTCACCGTATGGATGGGAAGCTCTCCTCGAGCTCTTCGATTCTCTAGTAGAAAGTTTCACATAAAAGTTGATTGATTTAGGAATTTTAGAGAAGAAAGTTTCGAATATTTTAGGCCATTGAATCTATTGGTGGTGGCTAGGGCTTCTAACCCTAGGAGTTGAGCAATTTTCAAAAAATGAGGTCCTTCTATAGAAAATTTTCGCATACTATTCATCCAAAAAAATTTCGAACTCCAATCGTAGGGTGTCGCCTAGCATTTATAATGTTTTACCCTATTCCGAACACAATGATATATATAAATATATCGGAGGCCAATTCCATCATATTTGGAAGATAGGTTTTCGAATCGTATTATTTTAATTAAATTTGCTAAAACAAATTTCTACGCGTTTCAGCTTCATACGAGCAAACTGTAAGTCCGATTGACAAGAAATTTTAAATCCTACATAATATAACGTTTTGGATCCAATGAAACTAGTTTCATCGAAATTTGAGACTGTGTCAAAAATTGACTAATTCTACACATTAATTAAATCGATACGTTTCCAATTTCTATAAATTTACTTATAATTCAATTTTAAAAGTTTACCAACATTATTCTAATTCAAATAGAATTTAATTCAGCTTTATAAATTATTTTCATTCACATTAATTCAAAATCAAATTATTTCTCCAATTTCAAATATTAAATTAGTAATTTAATTATCTCGTTAAATTATTATATTCAAAATATAAGTTATTCAGTTTATAAAATTAACTTGTAAATATTTAAAATCAATTAAATATCCCAATTTTGAATGACCGAAATTCTGGGTCGTTACATTATGATTGAGAGCAGATCCAATTATTTGTCGAGACAAATGCTGAAATAGATATTCATGATGTCAAGAGCACATTGGACCGAGAGTTTCGATGATCCTCCACGATAGCAAGAGTTGAGTGGATTAGTATAGGCCTGAGAGACCATATGATTATTTCATTGGTTAAGAGCCAAGATGATTACTCTAAGGTGGAAGGTCTAGATGATTGTTATGTGGTTATCGATCTCTTGGATTATATATGAGACTGATAGTCTATACAATTATGTAATCCTATACATCAATTATATTGCTATCGAAGATAGCTAGAGATCCTGAGAGCATGGAGTTGGACCTGTACCTATTTTACATGGTTAACTAAGAGATGTCCTGCTACTAAGGCTATTCCATATTTATATTTCGTGTATGTTTGATTTGGATGACTGTTAGGTGTTACATATGTTATCCCGCCTTTTGGCAAGGCCGTGGTACCAAGGAACTGATTGAAAACCAAGGATCACTCTTCCTGGATATCAAGCCTACACAGGTTCGCTATGGATATCGAGGAATTTTGTCCGAGTCCAGATTGAGCTACAATTGATAGGACATGACAAGCAAGGCCAAGAGAGCCAACGTTCCAAATTTCAAGTCAATCCGAGTTCATATGCTCATGTTATGATCGATTCAATCTAGAGGAAATGGGCCAGCCTTCGTATCCATCACTGTGGGTGATTTCGTATCCATCAAGAATGTACTAGGTTCGTATCGATCATGTTGGCAGTATTCGAATCCATCGAATTCGTATCGATGGACTTCGTATCCACCAACAGGTGTTGTGCCTCGTAACGATTGGCCAGTGTCTTCTTCGCATCCATCATAGAAGCCTCTCTTCGTATCCATCAAGCGACTTCTTGTTCGTATCCATCAACACTTGTCTATTTCGAATCGATCACCGCCTCCTAGTTCGAATCCATCAGCAGATAGACCACGTCACAATGATCGCCTAGCATCGGCTTCGTATCCATGAATGGGGATGTTTTCGTATCCATCAGACAGTCTAGCTTCGTATCGATCATTCATCCCCCACTTCGTATCCATCGACCGGAGTCACATTCGAATCCCTAAGTTAAACTTAGTTCGAATCCAATGACTTCACATCGATCAAAGTGGTAGTAACCTCGCTCCCCTCTAATTCGAACCCGTAGGCTTGAGTCCTTCGAACCCATCAAGGTGCCTTGATTCGTATCCATCCAGATACCCTGCTCCGTATCCATCAGAATGCCCCGCTTCCAATCCATCCTGCAACAACGAATTCGTATCTATCGACTGGAGCACGTCATGATCGATGCGAACAAGACTCTGCATTCAAACCATACATGATAATATGTTCGAATCCACCGAGTTTAGGAGCCCTGGGTCGACACGGTAAACATGGAAACGAGCGTGGCGAAATCTTTGGAACGACTCGATCATCTCAGCGAAAAAGGAGGATCGATACGAAGATTGCGCTCCACGTCATCACGAAGGCGCGTGCCACCATCGATTTGAAGCAATCGATTCGAACAAATCGATTCGAACAAAGCAGCCTAGCGAAGAACATCATTTCGTATCGGCTATTTCTCCCAATCCACCGATCCAAATACAACGAAATTTTCACAAGAGATTGCAAACGAGACATGGAACGTTCACACCAAATTTCAGCTCGATTGGACATCATCTTGATCGATACGAAATGATTTCGTATCAATCACAGATCGACTCGAAACTTTCTGGAATTGGTCGTGTGGGCCCCCTGACATGCCAGAGCGAATCTTCCAAAGTTTGAGCGAAGTCTCAGCCTCCTATGCCTATAAATAGAGCGCCAGAGCCTACAGAAGAGGGACTTTGGATTCTGAGGCACCCAGACTCTGCCGGATCGAGATCTACATCATACTTTTGCTGTTGAATTCGAATTTCCAGTTGTAACTTGCTGTTGTTAGCTGTACTTGCTTGTAATCATCAAGTGAATCAATAAAACTGCAAAAAACTTCATAATGGACATAGGCAACACGCCGAACCACTCTAAATCGCTTGTCTGCACATTTACTTTCCTGTTGTTGGGATTTTCTGTTAGATAATCCTCATTTTCAATTTATATTCTTCATTATTATCTCTTCAAAAACTTCCGAGGAGTGTTGTGACCAAATTTGGTGCAAACACCTTGGCGTTTTCAATGAGAAAACCCAGATTTTCTCCTGCTCGTTGGATCTGTCGTCGATACCGGATTGAGTAAATCTTAGAGAGAGATCTAGATCATTAATTCGAGTTCCTTCCTTTCTACTCTTATTTGCATAAAGTCTAAGAAAGGAATTCAACCTTCAAGATGGTTAGCACAAGGACCACCTCTAATGCTATCAATCAAGAAGAACGTGATAGACAGAATCCTGCGCCACTACCTCCCTCTAACCAAGATGCTATTGGACACTCGGAACCATCAGGTCCGGTTACCCAACAAGAGTTTCAGCTGCTGCTTCAAGAGCTGACCCAGAGTCAGCAGCACCTAATAGAACAGCTACGCGCTAACGCCGAGTTGACTAACCAGCTGAATCGCCGGAAGCGAAGGAGATCCAGGTGAGACCATGCTTCTCACTCCTCCAGCGAAAATTCTTCATCTTCTGATTATCATCATCGATCTCCACGACCCCGGCTAGATGGGAGTCATATACAAGCCGCTGGATACCAATCGGCAATGATGAATGGACAACTGAGAGTTGGTCCATCAGCCAGTTTCCAAACCAGGCCCTTCTCCCGAGGGGGAGCCGTTCCTCACTACACCACCAAATACCGCGCCACTAACATCGCGGTTGAACCAAGAGTCGATGCCCAAAATCAGTCGAACCAGGACCGTGGTCATCATGGACGTACTCCTGAACTATACGTCTCGGAAGACTATGAGCCAAGAAGGCAAGATGTTGACCGTCGATAACATCCGGTCCAACCTCATAACGTAGGACCCAACCATATTCTGACTCAACACGCTCAGAACGTACAAATGCCGGATCTTTTGACCATGATACGTCATATGATCCGTGAGAGCCAGGGTCTCATGAATGATGACTGGGGAATCTCCAGAAGTCACACTCCTTTTACGGACGATATACTTACTGCTGAACCCCCTCAGCGATTCAGGATGCCGACTCTACTCATGTACGAGGGAAACTCTGACCCCAACCAACATATTCTGAAATATGAATGGTCGATGAGCACTGCCAGAGCTGACGATGCAATGAAATGTCATAGTTTCTCCATCTCCTTTGGGGGCATCGCTACCATGTGGTTCACTCGACTGCCACCTCGATCCATCTCCTCCTTCAACCAGTTAGCCACAAAATTTGTTGAGCAATTCCGCATGCACGTCGCAAGGACAAAAGATATCAACACTCTATCTAGCGTCACCCAAGCTCCTGGAGAGACGCTTAGACACTACTTAGAGAGATTCCATACTGCATGTGCGGAAATCAGCAATCCGAACGATAACTCCATCCTTATGGCGTTGACTAAGGGGATTGACCCCGACTCTGAGTTTGACAACTGGTTGGCGGGAAAACCACCTGCATCATTGGACCGTTTCCACGCCAAGGCGGCTCAATTCCTGAGAAGGGAAGATGGGAAACAGTCTAGGAAGAACACTGATGTAGGGCCAAGCATGGAAGGAATCCAAAGCAATGTCGCGATCAAACAGTCCGGTGAGAGTTTCGGAAAAGTTCATTTGAACGTTAAAAACAAACAAACTCGACGAAGGGAGGACGTGAATCAAAATAGAAAACGAGATCAATATCATGGCCCACAGCGCAAGAATCCTATGTTTGACAGTTACACTCCTTTGAATACATCACTGGAGAACTTGTATTTACAAAACTGTAATACAATTCAATACAAAAAACTGCTCCAAAACCGTCGTCAGAGAGGCAAATCCAGACGCGAAAATTTTGCATGTTTCATGAAAGCTATGGGCACAATACGAATGAATGTCGTCATTTGCAAGATCTTGTTGAAAAATTGATTAGAGAAAGAAAGATGGAACAGTTTTTTCGGGCGCCGCGGCCAGAGGAGCGGGCCTATCAAATCAAAATAATGAGCCCGATCGACCGAGACAGGAGAATTCTACCTGTCCCAGCAGGAGATTAGTGATAAACGCTGTCAGTGGCTGACCCACTTTGTCAGGAGCCTGGAACGACGACGACTTTCGTCACTGTTACACATGACATGCTTTATTTAGTCTATGAATACTTTGCAATTTTCTTTACATTCTGAAGTTTGAATTTGTAATAAGGCATTGACTTTGCCTTGTTTTTCCGTTCCAGCAGTAAATTACTATTTCTTCAAGCCGGAGTTGTGATTCACCGAATGTGACATTCAACAATCACGACGCACGAAGAGCTAAGTTCCATCGCACGATGGAATTTATTCAAATAGCGAGTGACTGTCATACAACCGGCCACTCACTAAGTGAAACCTCAGCTCAGGGGCAAACCATCACATCAAAGGCTGAATTGGACCGGCACACGACAGTCCTACAACTAACTCCAAATTCCCAAAGTGCGAATTGGAGTATAAACATCAACTCTAGGTTCCCAGAGTGCGAACCGGAGTATTAACACCAACTCCAAATTCCCAGAGTGCGAATTGGAGTATAAACATCAACTCTAGGTTCCCAGAGTGCGAACCGGAGTATAAACGCCAACTCCAAATTCCCAGAGCGCGAATTGGAGTATAAACATCAACTCTAGGTTCCCAAAGTGCGAACCGGAGTATAAACCCGAACTCCAAATTCCCAGAGTGCGAATTGGAGTATAAATATCAACTGGTTCCCAAAGTGCAAGCCGGAGCATAAACACTAACTCTAAACTCCCAGAGTGTGAGTTGGAGTATGAACATATAAATGCGGTTCTACAGAGGGTGGACATGTCTTCCTAACGACTTTGACCGTATCCTAACCAAGTTTGAGGAGGATGGACCCGTCCGTCTAACGACCTCACTTGTTAACTCGGGGTGGATATGATCCGACCATCCACGATCTCGATAAATCCATTGTTCCCAAAGTGCGAACAAATTCCTAAAAAGCCCAAACAGGTGTGACTGACCATCTATCGGCTAACTCCAAGTTCCCAGAGCGTGAATTGGAGTATAAACATCAATTCCAGGTACCCAGAGTGCGAACCAAAACATAAATGCTAACTCCAAGTTCCCAGAGCGTGAATTAGAGTATAAACATCAATTCCTGGTTCTCGGAGTGCGAACCGAGGCGTACATGCTAACTCCAGATTCCTAGAGCGCGAGTTGGAGTATAAACATCAATTCCAGGTTCCCAGAGTGCGAACCGAAATATACATGCTAACTCCAGATTCCCTGAGCATGAGTTGGAGTATAAACATCAATTCCAGGATCCCGGAGTGTGAACCGAAATATACATGCTGACTCCAAATTCCCAAAGGGTGAATTAGAGTACAAACACCAAGTCAAAGTTCCTGGAGTGCAAACTGTGTTACAAACATCGATAATTCTCGAATTCCCAGAGTGTGAACCAGATTGTCGATCATAAATTATCCTAGGTCCCCGGAGTGTGGACATATGCTCAAGATTTGCAATAGGTGCGATCGACCACCGAAATACAAATGCTGGTCCTCGGAACTGGGGGCAAAAGCTCAAGTGTTTATCACTAACCAAAATGATACAATGTCCAAAATTCAACCCATTCATCGATTATGACGTGTGATCAAGATTTTCGGACGCAACAAATAAAATGAACTCAACTTGAAGGTAGAAACACCATAAGTACACTGGACTAAAAGCCAAATACTGCAAATACTTAAGCACAAAGGAAATGAGAGTTGAAGCAAAGAAACTAAATGTCATTTCAACCAACTGTATGTGAAGATTCATGTACAAGTTATTTCAAAAAATAAAATTCCTACTAGCAGGGGGCCGAGCCTGCATCTATACATGGCCTATGAAAGAAAAATAAGAGAAACTTCCTAACTGCCAAAAATGCGCCAGAAGGGGATTATCTACCTTTTCTTCTTCGGCTTTTTCTTCGACGCGAAACCACTGGAACCGCTACCAATATTCCGCTTCGAGCCCTTACCCTTTGGTGGATCATCTCTGATGAAGGCATGATATTGACATCTTCCTCCGAACTTGAATTTAAAGTAATATTTTCTTTGGGAGGAGTCGGAGGAGTCGGATCACAACCGGGGGCGGAATGGGCATGCTGGTACCGACAAGCTTGTCCCCAGAAGATACCACCATAAGAGGAGTGGGGCCAACCGCCATCGTAACACTCTCGGAACTACCACTGTGCGCTGCCGCTTCCATCTCTGCATTGATTTGAGCAAGTATCTCAGCTTCACGAGTGGCACGAGCTTCACGATAGGTAGTGCTGGACTATGACGAAGCAATGGAAGCAGGTGGGAACGCCCCAAGAATGAATGGCATGTACGCAAAAGGATTGCTGCTTTGACCTAGGAGCTCGTTCATCATCTGCTCATCCAAAGACAGCGAGCTCCCCTGTGTCACCTCCATCCGTGCAACCGCACTCGTGGTAGTTGCCTCAGTAATAATGGCATCCCGCACTTGATGTGACTCTTGGATTGCAGGAGGCGCTGCCATTGTAACTTCACTTACTGGACAAGAAAGAAAAGATGTTTTCATAACACGCTTCAGTACAAATACTTCAGTTCAGACACACGGTAGATTTGTGCAGAGTACCTTCCTCTACTTTACTCGTGGCTGACTGATCAGCTTCTGAAGGATGTTCCCTTATGGGGGATAAGCGTGGTCGCTCAGGGTCATAGCTTGGGACCAGCTGCGGCTCAATCGCTGGCATCGGCTCGGATCTAGATGAAGTGATCATCTCAGAACTTGTAGTTGGGTGTGCGACGCCAGACCCCTCACCAACTTCTAAGTGTTGGGTACCCAATCTATCTTTTGCATGAGAGATCGTAAAATCATGGAGAACCTTCTTCTCATCATCATCATTCAATATACGGTTCTCCAACTCGAACTCATCAAAAGCTTCACCAGGCTGTGCTGCCTTCTCTTCTTCAACTAACAAATTCCAGGCCTTGAAGTGTGTCGGATAATCATCGAGCCACGCCAAGTTTCTGTGCCTCAGTACATTGGCATTATAAGTGATGAGATGCTCTTCAATCTCTGTCTCGAGCTTGATCTCTGCCTGCCGAACTTTCTCATCAACTTCGGCCTCCGCCTCACGGACCTTTTCCACGGCCGCATCTATTTCCATCCGAAACTCCACCGCCTGATCACATGCCTCCTGTACAGAAATGTTAGCGGTGTCGATCTCCCTCAAGATCTCCGAAACTTTGGCCTTGAGCTCGTTTAGCTCCTTCAAGGCCGCATCTCGCTGGGCGGTTACGATGGTGTTTTGGTGGAACATGTCCTCCACCGTAGCATAATGCTCTATCTTCATCCTGTCCATTACCGCTTGGGCTTCATCAGCTTTCTTAAGGGCCTCAATCTCCGATTTCCGAGAAGACTCGGCCTCGCCACTGAGCACTTGAATAATCCGGTCTTTTTGGCCAAGTTCTTTCTCTAGTTTCTCAATCCTGGCCGCTCGGTCGAAGGTCACCTTTGACGCTTTCTTCGCAGTTTTTGACCATTCTTGGTACTGGAAAAATATATATGAAAGATAATCATGCATCATGGGTGCAACTGGCGTCGGTACCCTTTTTAGATGCGGGGGGAAGACAAACCCGTCAAAGCAGATCTCAGGGAAATCTTTCTTTAGCTGAGCAAGCCTCACTGCTCCTTCTCCCGAAGGCTCCGTCAATGTCTGCTCTGTTGTCGTGGGGGCCGCGATCTCCATTCTACGATGAGTGTCAGACCTCGATGATTGGGAAGACGGCTTGTGCCGTGAAGTTTCTAGAGGCCTTGAAACGTAAACCGGAGGTGGTGCGGGAGCTCTAGGAGGTGGCGTGCGAGATCAAGACCGACGCCTATAATCTTTGCCTCTGTCATAGCGTTCATGGCTCGAATACCCCTGGTCATAGTCTCTGTCCCCTTCTCTCCAATATGATTCGTAATATGAAGAAGACTTGCGTTTGCTACGAAGACTGCCAAGCATCGAACTTCGACCAGACATGGTATCTGCGAAGCCAAAATATAAAACGAAGTTAGTAATCTCTCACATTGAGCGTACTACATTCAGAAATCGTGTAGTGCTGTGAAGTGTGAATGTAAGTGCAACCCCCGACTAACCGGATGTGTCAACCGCACTAGTGGACAGAGACTCGCTTAAAACTAAGGCTTGTGAAAGTTCGTCCAATCCGACATCCTACTGCAAGGACACATAGTCCGTAATTGGAAGATCAGCGAGCCCTGCATAGAGATTCTCAGTTCTTGGGGGAGACATCTCCGAAATTCTAATTCCGGCGGCAGGCCGGGAAGTGACAACAGATTTCCATCTTCCCTTTTTAGATGGTTTGTCAACGGCTGCCTTGCCTTTTCTCTGCTCTTCGATATCCTGGGCTACATCTGCAGGTTCGCCCAATGGTTCTTCATCGGTGTGAGTTCTCTCGGAGTCAGCTTCCTCAATTATAACAACTTAGGCCTTCTTTGTTTAACTCGTTCTTTCGAGACAGTCCTTAAAGCAACGTCGAGCATTATACTTTGTCTTCATTCAATCAGCCTAAGAATCCTAAGATTCCTATCTGTCAAAAGCAACTCGATATTCCTCTCTTCGCTTCGGACCCCTTGGAGAACCTGGACTATCTCCTTGAAACGTTCACCTTCGGGTTGCTGGATTGTGGATGAAAAGAAAAAGAGATGTGAGTTAGACTTCATCTACATCGGTTTTATCAACTACCCGAGAAGGTAGCAATACTCACGTCTAAATAGCCATCGCCTAGCAAATCCTGGGAGGCATCTAACATAAAACCACTCCTTCTTGAAGTAGCTCAACCTGGTCCAAGATCCGGTGACCACCTGACAGTACCTTACCGCTTCCAAGAATGTGAAAGATAGACTATCAGTCCAACTCTTGAAGTTAGACAAGTATCTGATCCCAATCGGGAGTGGCAGTCGATAGAGATACTCCATAAATGCAATGAACAAGCTATTGAGTGAGGCATATCCGTTCGGATGTAGCTGAGAGGGAGCAATCCATAGAAACGACAATACTTCTCTTATATACGGGTTAAACGGAGGGAGTGTCCCAGCTGTGCACACATGATGATTGGATGCGGTGTATCCCTCCGAAGGATTGTGCGGTCTGTCGCTTGGTCCTGGCAATAATACGTCGTCCATCGATAGGCCATGCCTTAAGCATATTCTTCCTAGCATATCTTCCGAAATGTTGGATGGAACAGAGTCTGATGGGTTACTAATGAAGGATGCGTCGGGTAGCTCATTCGGAGCCGCACCGATAACTTCAATCTCAATCTCCGGTACTTCAAGCACGGGAGGGCCTAAACTCTGAGTTTCTTGCGGCTGCGAACTTGAAGTTTCCAAAACTAGCTAACTCACAAGAAATCATCGTTAGACGCTGAAGACTCCATGTGTTCCCCACGTGTAAAGTGTATTAATGTGTCGTGTAGTGCTGTGCATTACTTAAGCAAATTCTACGGAATAAACTGAAATATGTGAATGAAAAAACTCTGAAAACCAGACCGGAAATGACCGTCATCGCTGACCGTCACAACTATGCCATCCAGATGCTAACGATCGATTCAAGTTAAAGTTCGTTATATTTTTGCTAAACTATGGTTCCATCGACGAGCTTCGAAAGGCAGTCAAATATGCAGTTATGCAGTTAAGTCCAGATATGCAGTAATAATGCTCGCCGGAGTCAAGTGTTCACATATGCAAAAGATTCCCAAATTCATCGAACTTCGGCTTGGGATCGACCACCACGGTTTAAGTTAGTGAAGGGTCATAAGCCTCCCTTTTGCATCGGTTGTGTTCGAAACGATGCGCTTCGTATCGATCGAGTTCGAATCAATACACTTCGTACCGATCAGATTCGAATCGGTGCGCTTTATATTGCGTCGGTTCGAAATGATACGTCTCGTATGGTTCAAGATCGAATCGATACCCCTCGTATCGATTAAGTGGCACCAACCTCGTATCGATTGTGAACCAGAGAACTTCGCATCGATCATATTCACAACCATCATTCCTCGACTCGAACAACATCGACGCGATCCCAACATCCAGTAATCGATACGAAGTCAAGCACTAACTTCCTTTTCATCGGTATGAAGTGGAGGTTGAGCAACCCTCGATCGATTGTTAAAAATCCATAATTCCTTCTTCTCTGATCAATTCGAGCATAGCCATGGCCATTTACGACCGGGCTCCATCCCAGATCTGGTTTCACCTATTGCTAGAAGGAATGATGGAAGAAGAAAAAATGGATCTGGAATAACTTCGTCACTTGGATTCGTAATTATTTACCTGAGTTAAAATTGGAATTCAAAGTCTAGAAAGATTGAATCGATTCGAAGGCTAGAGCAGTTCGTTCTTCCATTCTCAGTATAAGTAAGAGAGTAAAAGTAAAAAGTGAAAAAATGGCTAAGTCCAAAGTATTTATATGGAGCCTTAAGGACTGGGTAGTTTTGCCTCCCAGTCAACGTGACCGGTCACAAACGGTCAAATGATGGATCGATGTGAATGATGCTTTCGAATCCATCGGACTTTGTCTTCATCGATACGAAGTTACTATCGGACTTCATCGATTCGAAGTACACAACGAATGCTGTACTAAAAGCATTGAACTCCATCGATTCGAAGTGTCTATTTTGCAACCATCAACTCACGACAGTGCAAGTCCATCGATACGAGCGAATATTTCGTATCCATCAAAACTCATCGATACGAACGAATATTTCGTATCCATCAATGCTCATCGATACGAACGATCATTTCGTATCCATCAATGAAAACCGCGCCAATGCAGAAAACTGCCGTTCAACCTTTTACATCGGTTCAGGAGAGGATCGATACAAGAGGATAATCAGAAACAACCATCAAGCGTTGTTTCAACTCGAATTTCAAATCGGTTCAGGAGAGGATCAACACGAAATTCGATATAAAAAACAAACGACAAACTAAGTCAGGTTAACATATATGCATGTATGTCGGACTAACATTCGATTTTCAACATTCACAGGGATCGAATACTCATCCCATTACGATTACGACGACAAACAGCTAATCACTATCACACAACAGCCAGTTACAGCAATACAGAGTACAAATTTCAACGAAATATTCGATGATTGTTCAGAGAGAAACCGCGGCTTTTCGAAGCACGTCATGTTTCCACAAGACGTACGTTGGAGGGAAAATGTTATCCCTCCTTTTGGCAAGGCCGTGATACCGAGGAACTAATTGAAAACCAAGGATTACTCTTCCTGGATATCAAGCCTCCACAGGTTCGCTATGGATATCGATGAATTTTTTCTGAGTCCAGATTAAGCTACAATTAATAGGACATGACAAGCAATGCCAAGAGAGCCAACGTTTCAAATTTCAAGTCAATCCGAGTTCATATGCCCATGTTATGATCGATTCAATCTAGAGGAAACGGCCCAGCCTTCATATCCATCACTGTGGGTGATTTCGTATCCATCAAGAGTGTACTCGGTTCGTATCGATCATGTTGGCAGTATTCGAATCCATCGAATTCATATCGATGGACTTCGTATCCATCAACAGGTGTAGTGCCTCGTAACGAATGGCCAGTGTCTTCTTCGCATCCATCATAGAAGCCTCTCTTCGTATCCATCAAGCGACTTCTTGTTCGTATCCATCAACACTTGTCTATTTCAAATTGATCACTGCCTCCTAGTTCGAATCCATCAACAGATAGACCACGTCACAACGATCGCTAGCATCGGCTTCGTATCCATCAGACGATCTAGCTTCGTATCGATCATTCATCCCCCACTTCGTATCCATCGACCGGAGTCACATTCGAATTCCTAAGTTAGACTTAGTTCGAATCCATCGACTTTACATCGATCAAAGTGGTAGTAACCTTGCTCCCCTTTGATTCGAACCCGTAGGCTTGAGTCCTTCGAACCCATCAAGGTGCCTTGATTGGGAATCCATCCAGATACCATGCTCCGTATCCATCAGAATACCCCGCTTCGAATCCATCCTGCAACAACGAATTCGTATCGATCGAGTGGAGCACGTCATGATCGATACGAACAAGACTCTTCATTCGAATCCATACATGATAATATGTTCAAATCCACCGAGTTTAGGAGCCCTGGGTCGACATGGTAAACATGGATACGAGCATGGCGAAATCTTTGGAACGACTCGATCATCTCGGCGAAAAAGGTGGATCGATATGAAGATTGCACTCCACGTCATCACGAAGGCGCGTGTCACCATCGATTCGAAGCAATCGATTCGAACAAATCGATTCGAACAAAGCAGCATGCAAAGCACATCATTTCGTATCGGCTATTTCTCCCAATCCATCAATCCAATGAAATTTTCACAGGAGATTGCACACGAGACAAGGAACGTTCACACCAAATTTCAGCTCGATTGGACATCATCTTGATCGATACGAAATGATTTCGTATCGATCACAGATTGACTCGAAACTTTCTGGAATTTGTCGTGTGGGCCCCCTCACGTGCCAGAGCGAATTTCCCGAAGTTTGAGCGAAGTCTCAGCCTCGTACGCCTATAAATAGAGCCCTTGAGCCTACAGAAGACGGACTTTGGATTCTGAGGCGCCCAGACTCTGTCGGATCGAGATCTACATCATACTTTTGCTGTTGAATTCGAATTTCCAGTTGTAACTTGCTGTTGTTTGCTGTACTTACTTGTAATCATCAAGTGAATCAATAAAACTGCAAAAAACTTCATAGTGGACGTAGGCAACACGTCGAACCACTCTAAATCGCTTGTCTTCGCGTTTACTTTCCTGTTGTTTGGAGTTTTAGTTAGATAATCCTCATTTTCAATTTATATTTTTCACTATTATCTCTTCAAAAACTTCCGAAGAGTGTTGTGACCAATTTTGGTGCAAACAATATATATACATATACATACATACATACATACATACATACATACATACATTCATACATACATACATACATACATACATACATACATATATATATATATATATATATATATATATATATATATGCCTGCGTGCATGTGTATTGAGTGAGTTAGACCCTGGGTATGTCTACTTTACGATTATTTGAGAGATACATTAGGGCATTGCTGAAAGCATGTCCTGTATTGTTACTGAATTTAATGATTATGGTTGTTTCACCAACTTGATTAAATTCCCATTAGATATGTTGATTGACTTTATTTTAAAATGGGTATCTATTGTGTGCATGGTTTTGAGATATGTTGACCCTTGGGATATGCATGTGCCACTTGTGTTACACTTGCTCATACCATGCCCATTGTTTTTTCATATTAAAATCTACATTCTAGACATAGTCCGACCCGCGTGTTATTTATATAATACTCGAGTCAATCCAAGACATTTCAGGTTTAGGGAAAGATGAACAGTATATGGATGTTAGGTATAGATGAAGGATAACGTAGTTGTATATTATTATGCATATTTGTAGCTACATGTGTTCATGACTGGTTGAGATGCATATATTAGACATGTCATGTATATTTTTGATGTTAACGGGTATTTGACTATTTTTGTAAACCCATTTGGACTTATGTATATTTATTATTAAATGTTATCGCTGCATGGTTGACTCTATGTTCTCTATGATTTATTTTATATTCCTTATAGTTCTATCTTAGAGGCAATCATGTTTATTGCTTTATGCTGATTCCATGTACTTAGAGGGTGAGTTATGTATTTGACTTTGGGATACATACTAGTGTTAGCCCAATAGATTATTCATGTGTGTATCCCATACAGCTTTGTTCTCCATATTATCTGACAGTATTACCCACTAATATTTTTAGATAGTACGGATATAGAGGTAAGGTGTCACAGTTGGTATCAAAGTTGGTTTAGAACAATACAGAGTATAAAGGACATAAGTCCTAACATTAGTTGAGACATAGAGACCCTATCCCTATGGTTACGTTGTAGACTATTGTTTATACCTAAGTGATAATAGGAATATACAATTATTACCGGGGTAATCATCTAGGGAAGTATTTGTATTTTTTTGGCTATATAACATATTTATTCTACCTTTTTCTGAGTGTATGTCTCTATATGAGATACAGAGTAGTTGTTGAAGGTTGTAAACATAGATGTAGTTAGCATGACTTGTAGCATCGGTGTTGACGATGAATGTTTGACTTATATGTGGGTTTTAAATAAGAATGGTGTTGTTCGGTTAGGGAAGCTGTCAAAGACCCTAAGTCGAATCTCGTATCGAATACATAAATCTAATTGTGATGAGGCAAGATGAATAAAAAGATCTAGTAGTGATCAGAGTTGCGTAGCGGAAACTATCTTCCACAAAAGACTTTTGTTTATTTGTTTGAAAATTATATTGTCATATAATACTTGTTTGATATTATGAATCAATGATGTGTGATGGTTTGTGTTGTCATTAATGGTTGCTAAATTGAATGTACATGCAAATTTTGGAAATAAATATTTTTATTCAAGCAAACATATGATTTAATAGAATAGAAATACCATGTTTAAAGTGATTGGAAATATTTTAGTAGTATAAAATAAATTTTAATTGAATATATTGGAAAAAAATTAATTGAATTTTTGTTTTGTTTTTATGCATAAATGATTGATGAGTGGTTGTTTAGAATGGGTATATGAGTTACTATTTGATTTTGTTTATGAAGATTATTTGTAAGTGTTTTCTATATACAAGCAAGCATATGTTTAGATCTAAAATCTTTTTAGCTATGGGATATATGTATATGTGGTTTTGAAACAAGTTTTATTAGAAGCTTTAAATGTTTATGTAAAAGATTAAGTTTTTTTCAAAGTATATCTACAAGTAAATATTTAATATAGATTTATAAAGTAAAATTTAATGTTAATTTATTTGTTCAGTGCTTAAGAATTTTGGTTGATGCGTTTGGCCAACCTTATTGATAGGGAATTCTAAACAGTAAGAAGAGACATTTGGACACAATGATTTGATAGGGATTCCTAAACACTAGAAAGAGACATTTGGACACAATGATTTGTAAAGAATTTAATGTTTTGGAAAGATTAAAACTTTTGGAAGTTTTAAATATTTTGAATGTTGTTGAAAATAATATTTTAGGGAAAGTTTAATAATTCAAAAAGTAGAGAAAGAATATTTATAATGATTTTGGAGAAGATGTTTATAAGACGAAGTTATAGTTTAGTGTTACGGGTTATACTTTGAAAGAATAAATTATATGGTACTTGGGTAAATCATGTAAAGGGGTTTGATATGAAGATATGTACAAAATTTTGAAGTTATAGAAATTATTTTGATATGAGAATATATATGAGTATAAATAATGTTATAATAAGGTAATGAATTGTTTTAAATTTAATAAAAGATGCTTTGGAAGGAAAAGAATGTGTTGTAGGAACTTTTTAGAGCTATATATGTTGAAAAGAATATTTAGTGTAATTCTACGAATTGAGATGAAATGGTTTAGTGTTGAAGCAAGAAAAATACTATTTTGAAAAGATTTGATGAAAGCATTGGACTTAAATGACTAAAATAGAAGGCTTTGGAAATACGGTATCAAATGTTTTGCAGAAATTTTAGGACGATTCGATGAAGATTTTGAAAAATTACTTTTTAAGTTTTGGGTAGTTTTGATATAATAATGGTATATTTGGAAATAGAAAAAAAAGATTATAGTCCTTATTAAAATAGTCATAATTTGTGCAGTTTTTATCCTATTTTTCGAATACTTCTTTCGCTGACTAGATAATTACATAAGTAACAACTTTTTTGTTTATCATTTTCCAAAATTTTGAGTTTCATTATGGTTTAAACACGAGTTAATAGAGTAGTGCTCGCTGTTTTGAAATTGTAAACACCATATAACAACATAGAACTGTTTCGAACATAACTTTCAAACGGTTTTTTCGATTTCGTTGATTTTAATTTTATTGTAAACCTATATTATTAGATAATAATTTTTTTTCGAAATGAAATGCAAAAATTTGAGATAAAAATGATTAAAACATAAATTACAAATGATATTTATTGCTATTTTGAAATTGAAAATGTTGTTTGACAATGCTGTATTCAAATGACAATAACTTTTGAATGGTCTGCCCAATTTTGACGACCTTGCCTATTTTGGAAAGCTAAGAATTTAAATAATAACTTTTATTTTAAGCATTTTGCGAAATTTTGATGTTTTCAAAACTAAAAATGTAAATTACCAAGGTAGGCCTGGGTATTTTTCGCAAAAATTGGTGTTGCGTACCTCTGGAAATTTCTCTATAACTCGAGTTGTATTCCATATTTTTGCAAACCATAATTTGTTTGGAAAGACGCATTATTAAACAAATAACTCTTTGAAACCATAACATTATTGAGTGTTTCAACCCTTGAATGTTTTTCAGAAAGTGGTTTAATTTTAAATGAGATGTTGTTTTTTTAATATTAAATGAATGCATATTTCTTGTTCTTCATATGGGACTATTGGTTATATTGAATTAAGTACAGGCACTTTTGGAGCTTATATGCATTATTTTGCAATTGATAGCTCGCTTTTTCTTGTGTAAATGCAAAATTGCTTGCTTAAATGATAATTAAAAGGTTTGATTTTACGGTATATCGATGTATTATGTGATATTATATTATTTCCCTGTGTTTCGAGATGGTCCATTGATAGGGCTATATATATATATATATATATATATATATATATATATATATATATATTGTGTTTTGGTTTTTCATAACAATCTCCAAACAAAGGAGTCTCTGCCAAAAAATTTCGAAAAATCCGACACTTAGATATTTTCCCAAAAATTTATTGTCTGAGGAGAATTGAATGTCGTTATTTCAACTATTTAATCATAACATATGATAAGATGAGTTGGAAAGTATAGGCCATATAGAGGATTGGGCAATTTTTAGTTTGATATAAGTTTGTAAAATATGAGAGAAGTTTAGGGTTTGAGTTGTATATGATGTTTTCCTATAGGAAATTGCTATGACCCAATTTCCCAAAGAGGAAAGTCTGTAATAATCCTGCTTTCTACGCGGTAACAAAATGTAAATTTAATTAAATTTTCAATAGCGACGTTTGCAATTTTGGTGAGGAAATCATTTTGCTCATATCTAGGATTTAGTATAGTATTTATTTTTCATTATTTTAATTATGATAGTTATTTGGATGAGTTAATTTGATATGGGTTGATTAGGCTGAAATTTAGATGCTTTCAATTATTTGATGTGATGAAAAATTAGTGGATTTTTGTATACACCATTATACATTGCTAGATGGTTATAAATAGTCGAAGCAACACTTAAAATTGATTTGAAAGGGAATAAATGGATTGAAAAGTAAAGATTTAGAGAAATAAAAATGTTACGGATATATATGTGAATTTTTGGATTGTGTTTTATTTAATATTGAAATTTTTTTATTAATAGAAAACATCATAAAATTGTGATTTTTGATATTTCTTAAAATAAGTGAAAAGTGAATTTATTTTTATTTACCTAAGATTATATTAGCATCTAAAAGATTTTTATAGAAGTATTTTAAAATTTATATCATAAGGTGATGGTCTTATATTTGTGGATATTTAATAAGTTTAAAGTTTTACAAAATAATATTTTTGGAATAAAATTAAGTTTGAATGTGATTTATTCATTAAACGGAAATTACTATCAACAAAATCTATTTTAAATTTTGTTAAATATTATTTTGGAATTATTATCTTTGGTAACTAATTATTTCAAATAAAGGGAAATTTTGGAATTTATATACAAATAAATAGTGTAAATCGGTGTTTAAATGTCAAATATTAGAAAACTTTATATAAAGGTGAATTTTAGTTTGATTAATTATATTACTTTATTTAAAAGGGCTTCGATGTAAATAAGGGTTTTGAAATAATGACTTATGGAATTTTGTATTATGTTTTTGGGAAATATTTGCTTTTGAAACTGTAAAAGGATTATGGAGAAAAGAATGAGAATTTTTTAATTTGATTTTATGTCAATTGAAAATTGATATTTGAAATTGATTTGGAGATTTTGAGAAAAATGTACTTTAAAATCCCCTTCCGAATCAATAAATATTTGCATTGTATGTTTTGATCAATTCATATTTCCGTGTAACGAGGAATTAGAATAAACAGAGTTATAGTACCATCTGGTATGGGACTTTCGGTGATGTTTATTTAGTAATTCTTTGGATTTTTTATATAGTATGAATGTGCGATGATGATTGAAATTTACGATCATTGAGTAAACAACGAGTAACACCAGTTGGTATGGGTTGACTAAGTTGATGTTTATTCAATTACTTTCTATAAGTAGATGCCTGACATGTTTCACTATATATGGTATTATATTTATGGTGATGTGTAATGAGAGTGAGCCGGCTAAGTGCCATAAGTATGTCTATCAATTGTGTGAATACTCCTATTATATGATGTGAAGTAAACCAGATTAGCTAGTATCCATCCTAGCGGCAGGGTTGGTGGGTCGCTCCTCGAATCCATGGCACACCTATTGATGTATATGACTATTTTCCATGCCCTTGTGTCACTTAGGCTTACAGTTTGCTACCAATAGGGGTACTTGCAAGGTCATGACCAATACATATCATAGTCTTGCACTTAATGGATATTGGGTCATGATAGACGTCTAGGTAACCAAAACTGTTGGAGTAGCACTGAGAGCATGTAAGGAAGGCTCCTGGAGAAGGATAAAAGATGTCAGTCTCTCGTCTTGTTATTATTTATGAGATAGCATGAGATGTTATAGACACCTACTTATTCACCTAAATGAAATCACTGTATTTACAGTTGAGAGCCGATCCAATCATTTGTCAAAGCTAATGCCGAAATAGATATTTCTAATGCTGGGAGCACATAGGACTGAGAGTTCTGATGATTATCCATGATACTAAGAGTTGAGTGGACTATTACAGGTTTGAGAGACCATATGATTATTTCATTGGCTGATAGCTAAGTCGATTACTGTGAGGTTAAAGGTCTAGATGATTATTATGTGGTTATCGATCTCTTGGATTATTTATGACATCGAGAGTCTATGCAGTTATGTAACCTCGTATACATCAATTATACAACTATCAGATAGTTAGAGATGCTGAGAGCATGGTGTTCGACCCTATACTTATTTTACATAGTTATATGAGAGATGACCATGGTTACTAAGGATATGCCATATTTATATTTCGTGTATGTTTTTGGGTGATTGATATGTGTTATTCATATATATATTTATTTATTTATTGAGTGAGACGGACCCCAGTTGTCTACTTTACGATTATCTGAGTGATAATCTTAGGCATGGCTGAGAGCAGGTCCTGTTTGTTGATTATTTTTACACTTGATGTAGATAGATTATGTTTTTTTCACCCACTTGATTATGTTCCCAATTGGTGTGCTGATCGACTTTGTTTGGTAATGGGTTATGTTTCTTGTGTATTATTTTGAGACATGATGACACTTGGGCCATGCTCGTGTGCCAATTGTGTTGCACTTGTTTATACCATGGCCATTGTTATTTCATTTCGACATCTCAATTATAGACATAGTCCGACCTATGCGTTATTTGTATATTTTTATGTGGATGTTGGGAATATATGGTAGATAGAATATTTGTACATTATTATGTATATCTGTAGCTACATGTTTTCAAGAGTGGTTGAGATGTATATATATATTGGATATGTTATGTATATTTTTTGATGTAGTCAGTATTTGACTATTTTTGTATACCCTCTTGGACTCATGTGTGTGTGTATGCATGTTATTGCTACGTGGATGACTATGTGTTCTCTGTGATTTATTTTATATTATGTATTATTATATCCTGAAGGCACACGTGTTTATTGCTTTGTGCCGATATTATTTACATATAAGGTGAGTTATGTATTCGATTTTAAGATACGTGTCGATGTTAACCCATTGAAATATTCATGTTTGTACACCATATAGCCTTATTCTCCATATTATTTGATACTATTACTCAGTAATATTCTTAGATGGTATGGGTATAGAGGTAGAGTGTTACAACTCGAAGTAAACACCATCACATAACAAAGCAAGCATAGGAAGAACTCGAAGTCCAACTCCCCTATGCCATACCATCATTACCGATCCATAAGACCCAACCTATCACAACCAATATAAGTCACCACCGATCCAAGCCTACCTTGATCCAACGCTACACAAAACTAGGCCATGCTCCATCGCCTAGCTACCCCTTTATCTAACTATAACAACCATGTATTTTGTGATTATTTTAATTGTATATTTCAATTATTTTCATTGAATTTATGATTTAAAATCTTTATTTTATTTATTTGAAATGGATAAATTTTGTTATTTTAAAATATAAACTTTGATTTTGATATGAATTATCATTCCAAACATGATTAAATAGAATATTTTACAAAAAAGCGTATTTTGGTCAATATGGTCAACTTTGACTTTTAAATTTAAAAGTTTGAAAGTTTGAATTTTATTTTTTATTATGAAAGTAAATTAAATTTTAATAACACTGCTTTTTGTTTCATTGAAATCTGATTTATATTGTGAAAGTTATGCCCTTTTAACTATTGAATGAATTTTGTTGTATTTAACAAAACTGTTTATTTTAATTTATGTAAATAATATTTTATTGGTCTTGTAATGTTCTAATTTACGTTTTCATGTGTAAAATAACATGTTATGTGTATATTTTGGTTTTAAAACTTTTTTTAAAAAGTGTAATTGACATTTTTCAATGTTAGTTGTATTCTGTTGTAAATTTAATTCCAAGTTCAATTAATTAAAGTAATTCTTTATTTATCTTTATATTTTTCTTAAGAACTTATTTTATTCTCATTTCCACTTTATTTTTTTCGTCATTTATTTATTTATTTGACTTTTTATTTTTTTTAAAGTGAAATAGAAATTTTCTAAGGCTAGTGATATTTTATTTGTAAGTTATAAACCTTGTTTTCAATTTTTAAACAATTTCTTTAGTTCTTTTTCTATTTTCTTTAATTTAAATTATTTATTTCATTTTAGAAATGATAAATGAAGTATTTTTATTTCAAAATTTTTTTTAGAATATTTTTAAGATTAAATATAATTTTTTAAAGCTTGTGATGATTTAATTGTAATTTTTGAACCCTGTTTTCAATTTTTAAGCAATTTCTTTAATTATTTTTCTATTTTTCTTAAAATTATATATTTATTTCAGTCATTTTATTTTGTTTTCATTTTCTAATGCATTTAATGAAATTTTATTTTGTTTTTATTTTAATTTAAAAATAATAGAAATATGAATAGGCTAAAAGTTTTCAAACATAAAACCTTTCATTTACCGAGACCTTTCGTTTGCTCTTGTCTTTTCCTTTTCTCTTGCTTTTGGCCATACCTCCTAATGCATAGCTATGAGTTTAATTGAAATTCATGTGAGAAACCATTATTTCTCATTTCCATTGATGGCTAAGCATTTTTTCGTTGGTAATGGCCTCTTCTTTTTCTTCTCTTTTACTATGTTTTTTTGCCTTGTCTTCTATTGCTTGTTGCTCGGCCTCCTCTTGATTGTCACGGCCACCACCTCCACCATCTCTCCTCTGCCACCATCACCACTTACACCCCAGGCCTTGACCATGGCCGAGACCCCCTTGATGATTAAACTCGTCAAATTATGCAACTATGCCTTAAAACTATGCTAGTTTGAGCCTTGTTGCTTCACCACTTCATTTTTCACCACCACCGCCACCTTAGGCTGCCACCACAAGCATTGTACAGACCTCCTCTCACCACTCCATCCCCTGACCAGACCCCATACCCACTGGCCGAGCAAAGTGCCTCCAAGGCTGAGCCCTTTTGTCAATCAAAACCATACTATTTTGCCTTAAACCCTTCACCTTCTCAAGTGTAACTTCCTCCACCTTTATGCCTTGTGGTCGTGCACTTCTAGGACCCAACCCATGCCTAAACATGTCAAAACCCAAGCCAATTATGCCCCTAGGCAATGCAAAACAATTATAGAAAGCAAGGAAAAAAGTCGTGCATTCAAATTGTTTTTCATTTCAAAGTTATTTAAATTCATAGTTGTATTGAATTTATAATTTATTTGGTTTTGTTTTGGGTTGTAACACAAGATCTATAGCTTGGATCTGGCTCTCTACTCGACTTCGTAGTCTTATCATTGTGTTCTGGATTCTGTTGTGTCATTTGAATTCATATCTCCAGCACAAAGAGGTGAGTAAATCTCATACGATATTTTATACTTACGTAATTGTGAAGCGACAACAACTGAATGTGTAAAATTATATGTGATGTTATAACTACCTGTGATTATTTATATATGATGTTACACCTATCAATTTTGCATATCACCTCATCTGTTACTATTATATGTTGTTAACTGTTCATTTATATCTGTTTATCACACTGCAAATTCCGTGTAGATTAGGTTCACTATGGGTTGAAATGATACATACCCGAACGGACTTTAGAATAGGAAAAAATCATTATGGGTAGAAATGATAGGCCTGAACGGTTTTTATTTATTTTGTTTTAACCTGGGATTACGGGTTTGAAATCATAGAACCCGGATTTTTCTTTTTAAACTGCGGATTGAAATGATATATATCCGTATCACTTGACCTAAATTAGAAAACTATATACAGACCCGTCGTTATTTTATAAAATGTTTTGGATATTTTTAAGTATTTTAAAATATAAATTTATGAAATTGATTTCGATAGATTTTTAAATGTTTTAAAAAAAGAAATTATGATTTTTCTATGAGTTAAAAATGTAATTATAGAATGGTTAAATTGGATTTTTGAAATATAACTTAAGTTTGGAAATTTGGAATTTTGGTTAAAAATGATATTTAAGTTATATAAATAAAATGGAAATTTAATTATATTTGGAAAATGTTAAATATGATACTTTGATAAAAAATTTGAATTTAAATTATTTATTAAAGTATTATTGATTTTTCTGTGAATTTAAATGGTTAAATAAATGAATGCTTAAGTGTGTAATTTTAAAATACAACTTGACTTGGAAATGTGAAATTTCGTTCAATTAAAGGTTTTAGTTAAATGAAATCAATTGGAAATTTAGTTTAATTTGTGAAAATGGAAATTTAAAAATGTAAGTGTTAATAAATTGAATATGTGAAGGAATGGAAATTATACACTTGAATTTGTTAAGTAAATTTATTGAAAAATTCGATTTATTTATAAGAAATTTATTTTATAAAAATCATATGTTAAAGGTAAATTAATAAACATTTTTGAATGTCAAAATATGATTTTTATAATGTTTAAATGGTTTAAATTGAAGTTTATTATTTTAATGGAAGTAGACTAAAATTTGAAAAATACTTTTAATGGCATTAGAAATGCTACGGTTTCTGTAAATGAATTAAAAACCTAATAAAAAGGCTATTACAGCAGTTCTGAAATGTTGTAGTTGCTGAAGTAAACTAATAGGCTAAAAACTTAATAAAGGCATATTACAGCAGTTCTGCAAATGTTGTAGTGGTCTGCTGTCTTTGCAGAAATTAATAAAAATCTTTAATTTGAAACCTGAGCTATTACAGCATTTCTGGAAATGCTGTCTTTGCTGTTTTAAACTAAAAATTCAACTAAAATGAGATTTAACAGCAGTTTTGAATGCTGTCTTTTCTGAATTAAAATATTTTCAAGTATAACTTATAACAGCTTTTTATAAATGCTGCGTAAGGCTGAAATTTTCAATGTTTACGGTTTTTAACTAAGTAAATGAGCTCAGAATGGTTTGAAACTTTGAAAATTGAACACTTGACTTAAAAGAATAATAACTACACTTTTAAATGATTTAAATGAATAAATTTAATTGGAAAATAAATCATTTTAAAAGGTGATTTGAAAGGATAATAAATGAATGTTATCTTGAATGTAAAAGGTATTCAAAGTTGAATATTTGGATTTGAACTTATATAATGATTTGAAAATGAAGTTCTAAAAGATATGATATTTTGATACTTAATTGATTTGGAAATGAAGTTTTGAAAGGATACTTTATTTTAATGTATTAAAATGATTTGAAAGGAAGTTTCGAAAGGATGTGATAATTTAATATATTGAAATGGTTAGAAATGACTTGGTATTTATTTGATAAATATTTGAGCTTGAAAGATGTGGTATGTAGATATATTGAAATGGTTTGGAAATGATATAATCTTTATTTTGATAAAGATTTGGATTGAAATGACATTTTATTTTGAAGTACAAAATATTATTTTAAAGCTATAACCATGGGTTATAATAACGATTGGTTGGCAAAGAACCGGGATCGGATATGGGCATACTCTCTGTTGATACCGAAACCACTTTGACAACCGTGTACGCGGTGGAGATTCCATAATGAAGTAGGATGGTGGCGACGTTCTTGAGGTATATTACGTGGACCCAACTCCCGTGAGTTGGCATAAGGTGGCAAAAACAGGAGCGGTCTCTGGCCAAAAGGGGTAGCTCCTCTGGTCGGACGCATTTCTTCGATACCATTATATTGCTTTTGTGATTTTTTGGGCGCCCCTCCGATTTTGGGAATGTGTTCCGAGGTGAGCGTATGTGGCTGCTGCATTACCACCAGCCCAAGTGTCACAATTGGCATATCTACCCTGGCATTGGCTTGTGTGACGTGTCACCTACCCTATCGAGCCTTTACTACAAGTTTGGTTTTCTTCCGTTGCCCATGCGTATCTTCTCGTAGTCTCCCTATAAGGAGATATGCAGATATTGGATGTACTATTGAGACTATTGCGTGTTAAGGTGGAAAATGTAAAGCCTTAATGCTATTTAAAAGTAAGTTTATTTTACTATTAGACATTATTATAATAGCGCGATATTACTACATAGTAAATAGTTTGACAGATCCTTAGAGGATGGTTGGTCCCAAGCATCCTTTAAGTTACTTGTACCTTTACTATAGTTCAGCTGAGTTGGTTTACATTGTATAAGTATGTATGTCCTGACTCGAGTGTTTGTATTTTTATTTACGCTTGGGTCAGCCTGAGTATTCACAGAATGGGATTCCTTTTTTCTAGGGATTTGGAATTGCTGGAGATTATCTGCTTGTCTATTTTTATCTATTTCACTTCCAGCTATCCTGTTGATCCTAGTACTGTATTCATTTTGTACTTGGCTATCATCTTGAGACTTCTTTTGCACTTTATTTCTTCTGTTGTATCTTATGTAACTCTGATATATTTACATAGTAGCTTCATGAACTATTATTTCTTTTACTTCCGCTGTACTATTATTACTCTGTGTCTGTGATCTGTGATCTATGATTTTTATTTACTGTATATTCTGAGATTCGCCAAATTTTATTTACAATGTGGTATTTTGAGCAATTCAAGTCCGACATGTGCGGATGCGAATGGTTGAAAATACTGGGTTGTTACATTTGGTATCAGAGCTTTGGCTTTGAGGCAAAACTTAGAATATAAGGTAAATTATTTAGAGAATCACTTTCGTTCGAGTTTGATTCTTTCCTCTTTGATTCGAATTCCCTTTGAATTTTGGAACGTCCCCTACGGTTCCAAAATCCATTCGTGTCCCACACTTGTCATCTTCTTTTGATTCTGGAGTATCCCATAACTCTTCTTCGAATGATCTTTTTAGCGAGTCGGCGGTCTCGACAAATTCAAATTGAATTGTAAAGGGGGTAAGCTCCTTTACAATTAGCATCGATTCACCAGGGATTTATATCTATCTTTGGTTTAGGTGCTAATATCTTTTGTTATTCTGAACTCTATCTCTAGAGATTGAATGTAGAATTACCCTAGAAAAATCCACATTGATCTTATTCTTTAAGTCATGGTTGACCAGGTTAAGGTTACCCACGATTTACTTAAGCTTACCCATCACCCTACTCTGTTATTTAATCATTTTGTATTTTGTTTCCAATCTATTCTTCCAAACATTTTGAATTGTACTTGTAAATCTATGTTTTGTTTTATATATTGTGTTGTTTGAGTTGTTGATGTTGATTTAGGTTTCCGATCCATTCGTCTGATCAAAGCTATCGACAGGATTTCTAAAACACTTTGACAAAACAAACTGACACAATATTATTTAAAATTTGGTTAATGAAATAAATTTTGATATAAGTAAATTTATGGAAGTTAATAAACCGATTTAAATTGATTATTTGGAATGATAATACTTGATTTATCATTTATTGTTCTATAAATGAATTTATAAGTAGTTGTTTATAAATTGATTTGGGAAATAAATGAATTTAAAACAAGAAATTTGAGAATTTAATTTCCAATGGTTTCAAACCTCGTGTTTAGGTTTTAAAGTATTTTCGAATATGAATATGTTTCCAAAGAATTTTAAAGTTTAAAAATCAGTACTCTTCTCTTTGTCGCTGGGAAATAATTTCGGTGATAACCGCAGCATCATCGACATTCATTTTCAAGTTTCGAGGCGAAGAGACCGCTCTACAGTCTTGCTACAGCTTTGTTTTGGGAAATCAAATTGATTTGAAGTTCTAAAATATGTCTTGATTTATAACATATATAGATATATGATATAAATTTGATTTGATAAATTATATACATACATTTATTTATCTCTAGATGGTTTGAAGGAAACGGAAATTTAATTCTAAAATTTTATTCTAAAGAATAACTTCTATTATAAAAAGAAAATCAAAATTTTGAATAAATGATTCAAACTTGAAATGATTGAATTGAAAAGTTTTATTTGCATTAATACAATTGCATTCAAATATAACTTACCTTAATTTTAGAAGTTAACAATGTGTTTGGATAATATACAATATAAAAAGTTTTTATAGATAAAATTTGAGTGGTTATAATAAATATTATACACTTAAATTTTAGTTATAAAAAGATTAACAGAGGTAAATAGAGAAGAAGGTTAATTGAATAACTTACAATAAAGTGATGTTAAAGGAACTAAAAATAAATTAAAGTAGTTATAATAAGTGTAAGTATATTCAACATAAGCGATAAATATATTGAGAGAAATAAAATTAATTTTAATTAGGAATAAAGAAGAATTAAGTGTATTAAGTACATTTTAGTATAATAAATGATTAATTTTCAAACCCATGGTTTTAAAATTGTTAATTTAAGATTATTGGATAATAAGATAATGAAATTTGAGATAGTTAAGATTTATTTAACTTATGTAAAAATTCATTTTCTATTTAGTTGAAATTTCCATTATTTCAAATTTATTTCCTTATTTTATTTTTCAAACTATCTTTTGGTTGTCCTTATTATCCTTATCTTGCTAGAGATTGGTATACACATCTTTCTATAATCTTTTGGTTTAGAAATCTTTCTATAATCTTTGATAATCTTTGGTACTCATTTTGAATCCACCTTTTTCGTGCTTGTGTTTTTGATTCTGGAGGATCTTGGAAAGATCATCTCCACCTTGTTAAACTTACCTATAACACCAGTTATTAGGCATAATTTCAATATTTTTGTCATCTAGTCTTAATATTATTTCATTTTACCTTTTCTGTGCTTTCCCGTACCTCATTCCTTTTCGGGGACGAAAACTTTTGAGTGGGGGAGAGTGTAACAAACCTGTATTTTATGATTATTTTAATTGTATATTTTAATTATTTTAATTGAATTTCCGATTTAAATGCTTTATTTTATTTATTTGAAATGGATAAATTTTTTTATTTTAAAATATAAACTTTGATTTTGATATGAATTATCATTCAAACACGATTAAATAGAATATTTAACAAAAAAGTGTATTTTGGTCAATATGGTCAACTTTGACTTTTAAACTTAAAAGTTTAAAAGTTTGAAAATTTGAATTTTATCTTTTATTATGAAAGTAAATAAAATTTTAAGAACACTTCTTTTCGTTTCATTGAAATCTGATTTATATTGTGAAAGTTATGTCCTTTTAACTATTGAATGAAATTTGCTGTATTTAACAAAACTGTTTATTTTAATTTATATAAATAATATTTTATTGGTCTTGTAATGTTCTAATTTATGTTTTCATGCGTAAAATAACATTTTATGTATATATTTTGGTTTTAAAATATTTTTAAAAAGTGTAATTGGCATTTTCCAATGTCAGTTGTATTCTGTTGTAAATTTTAATTCCAAGTTTCAATTAATTAAAGAAATTCTTTATTTATCTTTATATTCTTCTTAAGAACTTATTTTATTCTCATTCCCACTTTATTTTTTTTCTCATTTATTTATTTATTTGACTTTTTATTTGTTTTAAAGTGAAATAGAAATTTTCTAAGGTTAGTGATATTTTATTTGTAAGTTTTATGTCATGTTTCCAATTTTTAAACAATTTCTTTAGTTATTTTTCTATTTTCTCTAATTTAAATTATTTATTTCATTTCAGAAATGATAAATGAAGTATTTTATTTCAAAATTTTGTTTTATAATATTTTTAAAATGAAATAGTAATTTTTTGAAAGCTTGTGATGATTTAATTGTAATTTTTGTACCCTATTTTCAAATTTTAAGCAATTTCTTTAATTCTTTTTCTATTTTTATTAAAATTATTTATTTATTTAAGTTATTTTATTTTATTTTATTTTTATAATGCATTTACTGAAATTTTATTTTGTTTTTATTTTAATTTACAAAGAATATAAATATGAAGAGACTAAAAGCTTTTAACCCTAAGACCTTTCATTTACCGAGACCTTTCATTTGCTCTTGTCTTTTCCTTTTCACTTGCTTTTGGCCGTTCCTCCTAATGCATAGCCATGAGTTTAATTGAAATTCACATGAGAAACCATTATTTCCCATTTCCATTCACGGCTAAGGATTTTTTTGTTGGTAATGGCCTCTTCTTTTTCTTCTTTTTCTTCTCCTTTTCTATGTTTTTTGCCTTGTCTTCCATTGCTTGTTGCTCGGCCTCCTCTTGATTGTCACGGCCACCACCTCCACCATATCTCCTCTACCACAACCAGCACCTGCACCCCAGGCCTTGACCATGGCCGAGACCCCCTTGATGATTAAACTCCTCAAATTATGCAACTATGCCTTAAAACTATGCTAGTTTGAGCCTTGTTGCTTCACCACTTCATTTTTCACCACCACCTCCACCTTAGGCCACCACCACCAGTATTTTCCAGACCTACTCTCACCACTCTAGCCCCTGGCCAGACCCCACACCCACTGGCCAAGCAAAGTGCCTCCAATGTCGAGCCCTTTTGTTAACCAAAACCATACTATTTTGCCTTAAACTCTTCACCTTCTCAAGTGTAACTTCCTCCACCTTTATGCCTTATGGCCGTGTTCTAGGACCCAACCCATGCCTAAACATGTCCAAACCCAAGCCAATTACACCCCTAAGCCGTGCAAAACAATTATAGATAAAAAGGCAAAAACATGTGCATTCAAATTGTTTTTCATTCCAAAGTTATTTAAATTCATAGTTGTAATTGAATTTATAATTTGTTTGGTTTTGTTTCGGGTTGTAACGCAAGATCTATAGCTTGAATCTCATTCAACACTTGAATTTTAGTCTTACCATTGTGTTTTGTATTCTGTTATGTCATCTGAATTCATACTCCAGCACAAAGAGGTGAGTAAATCTCGCACGACATTTTATACTTATGGAATTGTGAAGCGAGAACAACTGAATGTGTAAAATTATATGTGATGTTATAACTACCTATGATTATTTATATATGATGTTACACCTGTTAATTTACATGTCATCTCATCTATTACTGTTATATGTTGTTAATTGTTCATTTATATCTGTTTATCACACTGCAAATTCCCTGTAGATTAGGTTCACTATGGGTTGACATGATACATCCCCAAACGGACTTTAGAATAGGGAAAATTCGTTATGGGCTGAAATGATAGGCCTGAACGGTTTTTATTTATTTTTTTTAACTTGGAATTATGGGTTTGAAATGATAGAACCCCGATTTTTCTTTTTAAACGGCGGATTAAAACGATATATATCCGTATCACTTGACCTAGGTTAGAAAACTATATACAGGCCCGTGGTTATATTATAAAGTGTTTTGGATATTTTTAAGTATTTCAAAGTATAAATTTATGAAATTTGATTTAAATAGATTTTGAAATGTTTTTAAAAAAAAAATTATAATTTTTCTATGATTTAAAAATGTAATTAATGAATTGTTAAATTGGGTTTTTGAAATATAACTGAAGTTTGGAAATTTGGAATTTTGGTTAAACATGATATTTAAGTTATATAATTAAAATGGAAATTTAATTATATTTGGAAAATGGTAAATATGATAATTTGATTAAAAATTTGAATTTAAATTATTTATTAAAGTATTATTGATTTTTCTATAAATTTAAATAGTTAAATAAATGAATGCTTAAGTGTGTAATTTTAAAATACAACTTGACTTGGAAATGTGAAATTTGGTTCAATTAAAGGTTTTAGTTAAATGAAATCAATCTGAAGTTTAGTTTAATTTGTGAAAATGGAAATTTAAAAATGTAAGTATTAATAAATTGCATATGTGAAGGAATGGAAATTATACACTTGAATTTGTTAAGTAAATTTATTGAAAAATTCGATTTATGTATAAGAAATTTATTTTATAAAAATCATATGTTAAAGGTATGTTAATAAACATTTTTGAATGTTAAAATATGATTTTTATAATGTTTAAAGGTTTTAAATTGAAGTTTATTATTTGCTATAAATACACTAAAATCTGAAAAATACTTTTAATAGCATTCAGAAATGTTATGGTTTCTGTAAATGAACTAAAAACCTAATAAAAAGGCTATTACAGCAGTTCTGAAATGCTGTAGTTGCTGAAATAAACTAAAAGGCTAAAAACATAATAAAGGCCTATTACAATAGTTCAGTAAATTCTGTAGTGTTCTGCTGTCTTTGCTGAAATTAATAAAAACCTTTTATTTGAAACTTGAGCTATTACAGCATTTCTGGAAATGCTGTCTTTCCTGTTTTAAACTAAAAATTCAACTAAAATGAAATTTAACAGCAGTTTTAAATGCTATCTTTGCTGAATTAAAATATTTTCAAGTATGACTTATAACAGCTTTTTCTAAATGCTGCGTAAGGCTGAAATTTTCAATGTTTATGGTTTTTAACTAAGTAAATGAGTTAAGAATGGTTTGAAACTTTGGAAATTGAATACTTGACTTGAAAGATTAATAACTTCACTTTTAAATGATTTAAATGAATAAATTTAATTGGAAATAAATCATTTTAAAAGGTGATTTGAAAGGATAATAAATGAATGTTATCTTGAATTTAGAAGGTATTCAAAATTGAATATTTGAATTTGAACTTATATAATGATTTGAAAATAAATTCTAAAAGATATGATATTTTGGTAGTAAATTGATTTGGAAATGAAGTTTTCAAAGGATATGGTATTTTAATTTATTAAAATAATTTGAAAGGAAGTTTTGAAAGGATATGATAATTTAATATATTAAAATGGTTAGAAATGACTTGGTATTTATTTGATAAATGTTTGAATATGAAAGATATTGTATGTTGATATATTGAAATGGTTTGGAAATGATTTATTCTTTATTTTGATAAAGATTTAGATTGAAATGATATTTTATTTTGAAGTATAAATTATTGTTTTAAAGTTATAACCACGGGTTATAATAACGATTGGTTGGCAAAGAGACCGGGATCAGATATGGGCATACTCTCTGTTGATACCGAAACCATTTTGACAACCGTGTACGCGGTGGAGATTCCAGAATGAAGTTGGATGGTGGCGACGTTCTTGAGGTATGTTACGTGGACCCAACACCATTGAGTTGGCATAAGGTGGCAAAAATAGGAGCGGTCACGGGCCAAAAGGGGTAGCTCCTCTAGTCGGATGCATTTCTTCGATACCATTCTATTTCTTTTGTGATTTTTTGGGCGCCCCTCCGATTTTGGGAATGTGTTCCGAGGTGGACGTATGTGGCTGCTGCATTACCACCTGCCCGAGTGTCGTAATTGGTATATCTACCCTGGCATTACCTTGTGTGCCATGTCACCTACCCTATCGAGCCTTTACTACAAGTTTGGTTTTTTCCCGTAGCCCATGCGTATCTTCTCGTAGTCTCTCGATCAGGAGATATGCAGATATTGGATGGACTACTAGGACTATTACGTGTTAAGGTGGAAAATGTAAAGCCTTAATGCTATTTAAAAGTAAGTTTATTTTACTATTAGACATTATTATAGTAGCGCAATTTTACTACATACTAAATAGTTTGACGGATCCTTAGAGGATGGGCGGTCCTAAGCATCCTTTAAGTTACTTGTACCTTTACTACAGTTCACTTGAGTTGGTTTACATTGTATAAGTATGTATGTCCTGACTCGAGTGCTTGTGTTTTTATTTACGCTCAGGTCAGCCTGAGTATTCACAGTTTAGGATTCCACTTTTCTGGAGATTTGGAATCGCTAGAGATTATCTGTGTAACAACCCGCATATATGTCGATTTTTATATTTAAATATTTTATTTAAATATTTTATTGATACTCGGAATTTAGTCCGAAAAGCTACCTTTTGCATACGGTCGAATTAGGACTCGGGACCACTCCCATTGAGTTTAAAATGCCGTTTACGACCTTTTTGAGTATAAGCTTCGATATGTTTGAAGAAGGTTGATTTTTGCTACTTTTTCACTTTGGGTTTGGGTTTGGGCTCAGCCCTATGTTTAACTTATACTCAAATCTGAGCCACTCCTCCCCATTCACCCTCACTTTCTCCTCTTTTCAGTTTTAAAACATCAATGGTGGGAGAGATGGGAAATTAAAACTCCAAAACTCTAGTTTCCTTTTGCAAATCAAGCTCTAGCTCCAAACTAATAGAAGAACCCATTGGTAAGCTTCTCTTCTTCTTCTCCAACTCATTCTCTTATCAATTTCAGAAATTCCTAAACCTAATTTAGGAAATGTTTCTCTTGTTAGCTTAGAATCAAGCTTCTTGAGTTGGATTTGAAGAGTGGTTGATTCCCTTTTGCTTTCAAGCTTCTTTTTCAATTTCTTGGGTTAAAAGGTGAGATTTTTAATCTCACATCTAAGTCTATGAATTATCTTCGATTGTTAGGTATGAATTCCTAACACTTATTCGTGTGCATTTGCTTTTGGTTTGGATTGATTTGGTGAAAATTCCAATTTTTAGTGTTTTGAGTTCAATTCGTTAAAAATCCTAACTTTGATGTTTGAACATGTTTTTGGTGATGCATCGAGGAGCATATAGGGCCGGGTAGTCGATTGGCATAAACCCTTAGCGTCGTTGCTCGGGCGATTGCAATTTGATCGAGATTTGCACCTCATTTGAAATAGGGCATGGGAGTGCCAGCAACAGGTTCGGCCGACCGAGCGCCTGGGCCGGCCGACCGACCTGTAGAACGAGCACTTCCTGCCTCTGTTTGGGAGTGCAGGCTACAGGGCTCGGTCGACCGAGCTCAAGGTCCGGTCGACCGACCTGCTACCCCGTGCACTTCTGTTTTTGGTCCGTCAACCGACTCAGGGAGACCGGTCGACCGACCTGCTGCTATTTGCCAACTATGCCTATTTTGCCTAGTTGCTTGAATTTCCAACTTTAATCGATTTGTGTTGATTCCCTTTTGTTATTATCACTTATTATCGACTTTGATGACATTTTCTTCGTGATTTATGGGAATATCCATTTTGATGGATTCGGTATCGATTTCTTTGGATTTTCATTCACATCGTCGAATGTGAATTTTAGTAATTGATTGTTCCTACAATCTTCTTTGTGATTTGTCACTTTAAAAATATAAAGGTTTTCTATACTAGTAGTAAATATCAAAACTCTTTCTTCAAATGATTTCGACACTATTTTATTACAAAGCTTGTTTTCTTAAACCGTTTTCCAATCTATTAGTGTATACAAGCCTTTACCTCACTCGTATGAGAAATATAATTAAACGACTTAGTAAAACGAGTGGTATGAAACGCTTGCGTTTACTTCGTCGGTTAATTCTTGGACTTGTTCGATTGAATCTCTTGTGACAATTTTCTAGTGGAGATCTACAATTTGTTCGTAAATATTTAAGTTAAGCTAGTGGTTATGGGACATGAAGCTAAGGTCATATATTTACTAGCTTACTGTAATCGACACTTCTCTTTGATCATGACGATCATTTTATGGTTTAGACTAGCGTTGTGCGATGTCTCTTTGTCCACGTGGAGGACTGTACGCCATTTTTATTGAGCTTCAGCTCAAAGTCCGCAATGGGGGACTATACCCTATCAGGAGGAACTTCGGTTCACCAGGAAGAGCTTCGGCTCAATGTCCGCAATGGGGGACTATACCCTGTCAAGAGGAGTTTTTGATTCACCAGGAGGAGCTTCGGCTCAAAGTCCGCAATGGGGGACTATACCCTGTCAGGAGGAGTTTTTGACTCACCAGGAGGAGCTTCGGCTCAAAGTCCGCAATGGGGGACTATACCCTGTCAGGTGGAGCTCTGGCTCATTTTTATGGATTGGCCATCCTTTTCTTGTGATTTCTGGATTTTGTGTGTTGAATTCTGGAATTTATGCTTCACCTATTTTCATGATTTCTATTGATTTGATTTATCAATTATTGTGGCTTCGTGAATGAAATTAGGAATATGACATTCCTATTTATCTTGAGTAGATATTTGCGATATTGATTAATCTCTTATTGATTTTTCAATTACATATATATCACAGCTTGGCATTGTGATTATTATACGTTTAGTCATATTTCTTATTCTATATCATTTCATCTGATATTTATAGCTAGACTGATCCGTTTATTATTTTCTTATTAAATAATACTCGGGTCAGACCGAGATGTTACAGGTGCTTCTGCTTGACTTCTCATCCAGGATCGTTACTCTGACTTTTGGCTAACTACTTAGATTAGTAGTTTATTTTTTTGTATACACTTGAGATATAGACTCATAGTTGTATTCTTTTGTATAGCACGTGTTGCTATCCTTTTGTATTATTGTGGATCTTTTTGACCACTACTCTGATATACACTTTCATGTGTTAGTTATATATTCATATCTTCTTCCGCCTTTGTGATATGAATTATCTGTGATTGTTTTGTGTTATGCTTATTCTATATTTGTTTCCGAAGATTATTATAGCCACTGTATAGTAGCTTTGTGTTTGTATCGGTATGTCGGATTTTCCTCTTGAAATAAAATGCATGTTATACTATCTGACATATCGGTGCTCGCGCAAAGCAATTACACGGATGGTCGCTCCTCAACAGCCTTATTCTCCGTGCTAGTTGACAGCATTACACCGTAGTGTTCTTGGCTAGCGTGGGTATAGAGGTGGGGCGTCACAGCTTGGTATCAGAGCCAAACTTTGGAAACACGGAATATTATAACCAGGATCATCGTCCTAAGTCTTTCTTAGGAGTCATGCTTTAGGATTTTATTCGGGTCTTCGTACCGTCCTATCCTATTTTCTTTATGATTTCTTGTTTTATCTATCAAGATTTCTTGATATTTATTTTAAGAATAACTTTTCTCCTTCTTTCTTTTCTAAAGGAAGGAAAATGGTTAGTTCTAGCAGTCCTAGCGCTGGTCAATCCAGTAGACCTTCTCTGGATGGCGCATTCATGTCTGCCCAACAACTTTTGGATCTTGTAAAGAATCAAGAGTTTATCTGTGCGTTGAGTAAGAATCCCGAAGTGGTTCTACCTTTGAAACTTGAAGTTTCTTTCGATCAACTTGTGGATGTTACTCTTCTTCATGGAGAGGTTAGTAAAGGAAGTGTTTGTGATATTGGGACTTCCAAGAAGAGGCATATTACGTTCAAGAGCCTTAACCCCAATAAGAGAGTGAAGCAAACTACTTCTGTAGCAAAGACTCCAATCCCTAATCGTGGAGGATGCTACAATTGTAATTCTAAAGACCACCATGCAAGGGAGTGCCCGAAACCTCTCTTTTGCCGTTATTGCAAAAATACAGGTCATCATATTTCTGTCTGCCCCATGCTTCAAAGCAAGAAGAGGGTGGAACAAGAAACTTCGATAGCCAAGACTCCTACCCCAAGTCGTAAACAATGCTACAATTGTGGTTTCACGGACCATTATGTAATTAAGTGCCCGAAACCCCTCTATTGCCGCTATTGCAAAGGCTCTAGTTATTACTTATCTACATGTCCCAAACTCCCTAGCAAGAGGGAGGGAAAGTTGAAAGTCGTGCAAGCCCCTTGTGACATTTCTCTTGGTCAAGGTATTTTACATTCAATCCTTGATGCTATTGTTTTATTTCGTGATCTTTCGATTTGAATTCTTTTTGATATGAGTCCATCTCATTATTTTTATATCAAAAGAACTTGTCGATTCTTTTTCTTTGAATATTTTGGGCTTGATGTCTTCTTTGGGAATTATGAATCCGGATGGTGGATCCGCAACACTCAACTTACTTTCTATTGATGTCAAAATTACTTTATGTGATTTTTCTTTCTGAGCCGATATTTTTACTTAGGCTTCGAAATTGGTTTGTGTGAAAGGATTGGCTTAATCATTATGAAGCCATATCCTTTGTCCCTAGTGGACTACTTATCTTCGACATTCTAAATCTGTTAAGCAGATTTCTATTTCTCCTTTGTGATTTCGATTCCAACTTGATGGCATCATTTTATTCTTTAATCCCGCATGATGAGGAAAGTGTTGTTTCTCTCATTCATGTAGTTTGAGAATTTTCCGGTATTTTTGAGTTTGTCTTAGGATTATCACCTAAGCAATATCTTGTGTGGTGTTAAGGTCTTTTTTGCTCGACCTTGCCACCGATTTTCATTTGGCTACGAGTTGCGAGAGTTAGCATTCCACTTACGCACTCCGCACTCGTTACGATTCTTATGAATGACTTATTTTGTCCAGCTTATTTCATCCATTGTATAAATCGAATATTCTATGAATATTTCGATGAGACCATTTTTTATTTATTGATTGTAGATGAAAATAGCAATTTACAAATTTTTGCAAATCTTTTTCATAAGATTTATTTATAAGTATAAATAGGATTACTGTTTTTAGAACGAACAAAGAGAATTTTCAAAAAGTTTTTAGAAACATGTTTATCCTATAAAAGATGATTTTGTGATTGTATTGCCCATTTAGTGTTTTAAGAATTTTGGTCGATGCGCTTGATCAACGTTATCGATAGGAATTTCCTAAACGCTTTGATGAGACAATCAGACACGATATATTGACTTGTAAAATGTAAATTTTTCTAGAAAGATTTTTACATTGAGATAATTGTGATTTTGAAAGTTTTAGCTTTTCGGGAAAGAAAATTATTTAAAAGAAGTTCTTTCTTTTTGATACTCTTATTCTTGTGATTCCCGTGGGGAACCAAGACTTTATCTTTTGTACCAATGCTAATCGTATTGGTTTAGATGCCGCTCTCTTGCAAATGAGAACGTGCTATCACTTGTGCTTCTAAATCGTTATAGCTTGTCGAGACTAGCTATGCCGCTCATGATCTAGTGCTTGCGGCTGTTGATTTAACTTTTAGAATCTGGCATCATCATTTTGGATGAGAAATTTGTTCTCTACCCCGATCATAAATCATTGGAATATTTATTTTCTCATAGGGAACTTCATATTGGCTTGAGTTCCTTGCATCTTATGATCTTAATATTCTTTATACCCCCGGTAAGGGTAATCGTGTCGTCGATGCTCTTAGCCGTAAGCAACAAGCAGTTGTTTCTATGATGATATCTGAATGGAACGATCTCGAGATCTTATCCACTTGTGAGATTCGAGAGCGCGTATCCGATTTATGCTCATCATTTATTTTATGTAGCCTTGAGGCTCATCCTTCTCTTTTAGACCGCATTCTTGAAGCTCAAAGGCTAGATCCTGAATTGGCTCTTCTTGGCCAAAATATTAAGGATAAAATTGATATTGAAGGTTTGAAAGACGTTGATATCGATTCTCGTGGCGGCATTCGGAAATTTGGTAGACTTGTCGTGCCAAATATTGGTGATCTTCGTAAAGATATTTTAGAAGATTCTCATCATTCTAAATTTACCATTCATCCCGGTAGTAGTAAAATGTACGCGGATATGAAGCGACTTTATTATTGGGAAGGAATGAAACTTGACATCGCTAACTTCGTTAAGCGTTGCATGACTTGCCAACTCGTTAAGGCCGAGCATCAAAGGCCCGGTGGGTTATTGCAACCTTTAGAAATTACAATTTGGAAGTGGGACCAAATTTTCATGGATTTTATAGATGGCCTTCCCCGTTCTCGTTCGGGTCATGATAGCTTATGGGTGATTGTTGATAGACTTACTAAATCTGCCCATTTTATTCCCGTTCGGTCTAACCGAACCGTACCTCTTTTGGCCAAACTTTTTACTAAAGAAATTGTTAAATTGCATGGAGTTCCTACTTCTATAGTTAGTGATCGTGATCCATTGTTTACTTGTGGATTTTGGAAGAGTCTTCAAAAAGCTTTGGGAACGAAGCTTAATTTTAGCACCGCTTATCACCCCCAGTCCGATGGACAAACCGAGCGTGTGAATCAAACTCTTGAAGATCTTCTTCGTGCATGTGTTCTTGATTTTGGTGGAAGTTGGGAAGATCATATTTCACTTGTTGAATTTTCCTATAATAATAGCTTCCAATCTAGTATTGGTATGGCACCTTTCGAGGCACTCTATGGAAGGCCATGCCGATCTCCTTCTTGTTGGCTTGAGGCCGGTGAGAAGCTGGTTTTGGGTCCAGATTTTATTCGTGATTCCACAGAAAAGATTGATCTTATTCGTCATAGGATGAAAGAAGCCCAGGGTAGACAAAAATCCTATGCCGATAACCGAAGAAGGAGGTTAGAATTTTCTGTGGGAGATCTTGTGTTCATTCGTGTGTCACCTATGAAAGGTGTTGTACGTTTCAGTCGATCGGGAAAATTAGCGCCTCGATATATTGGACCATTTTCTATCACTGAACGTATTGGTTTCATGGCTTATCGCCTTTTATTACCGGCTCAATTTTCTGCTATCCATGACGTGTTTCACGTTTCTCAACTTCGGAAATGTCTTCGAGATTCCAATTCTGTTCTTGAGCCCGGTGTTGTGGAAGAAATTGAAGTTTCGCCTAATTTAACTTATGAGCAGCATCCTATTCGAATTATTGCTTCGGAGGTCAAACGTCTTCGAAATAAAGATGTTCCGCTTGTGAAAGTACAATGGTCTTCAAATCCTAAGGATTGTCCTTGGGAGTCTAGAGAGTTCATCGAGCGATCACATCCGGACTTACTTTCCCGTGCTCTTTGAGGTGAACTTCTTATTTCAAACTTCTTTTGTGTTGAATATGCTTTTATGGTTTTTACTATATATCTTCTTCTTAAATATTGCGAGGACGCAATTTCTTTAAGGAGGGGAGTCTGTAACAACCCGCATATTTGTCGATTTTTATATTTAAATATTTTATTTAAATATTTTATCGATACTCGGAATTTAGTCCGAAAAGCTACTTTTTGCATACGGTCGAATTAGGACTCGGGACCACTCCCATTGAGTTTAAAATGCCGTTTGCGACCTTTTTGAGTATAAGCTTCGATATGTTTGGAGAAGGTTGATTTTTGCTACTTTTTCACTTTGGGTTTGGGTTTGGGCTCAGCCCTATGTTTAACTTATACTCAAATCTGAGCCACTCCTCCCCATTCACCCTCACTTTCTCCTCTTTTCAGTTTTAAAACATCAATGGTGGGAGAGATGGGAAATTAAAACTCCAAAACCCTAGTTTCCTTTTGCAAATCAAGCTCTAGCTCCAAACTAATAGAAGAACCCATTGGTAAGCTTCTCTTCTTCTTCTCCAACTCATTCTCTTATCAATTTCAGAAATTCCTAAACCTAATTTAGGAAATGTTTCTCTTGTTAGCTTAGAATCAAGCTTCTTGAGTTGGATTTGAAGAGTGGTTGATTCCCTTTTGCTTTCAAGCTTCTTTTTCAATTGCTTGGGTTAAAAGGTGAGATTTTTAATCTCACATCTAAGTCTATGAATTATCTTCGATTGTTAGGTATGAATTCCTAACACTTATTCGTGTGCATTTGCTTTTGGTTTGGATTGATTTGGTGAAAATTCCAATTTTTAGTGTTTTGAGTTCAATTCGTTAAAAATCCTAACTTTGATGTTTGAACATGTTTTTGGTGATGCATCGAGGAGCATATAGGGCCGGGTAGTCGATTGGCATAAACCCTTAGCGTCGTTGCTCGGGCGATTGCAATTTGATCGAGATTTGCACCTCATTTGAAATAGGGCATGGGAGTGCCAGCAACAGGTTCGGCCGACCGAGCCCCTGGGCCGGCCGACCGACCTGTAGAACGAGCACTTCCTGCCTCTGTTTGGGAGTGCAGGCTACAGGGCTCGGTCGACCGAGCTCAAGGTCCGGTCGACCGACCTGCTACCCCGTGCACTTCTGTTTTTGGTTCGTCAACCGACTCAGGGAGACCGGTCGACCGACCTGTTGCTATTTGCCAACTATGCCTATTTTGCCTAGTTGCTTGAATTTCCAACTTTAATCGATTCGTGTTGATTCCCTTTTGTTATTATAACTTATTATTGACTTTGATGACATTTCTTCGTGATTTATGGGAATATCCATTTTGATGGATTCGGTATCGATTTCTTTGGATTTTCATTCACGTCTTCGAATGTGAATTTTAGTAATTGAGTGTTCCTACAATCTTCTTTGTGATTTGTCACTTTAAAAATATAAAGGTTTTCTATACTAGTAGTAAATATCAAAACTCTTTCTTCAAATGACTTCGACACTTTTTTATTACAGAGCTCGTTTTCTTAAACCGTTTTCCAATCTATTAGTATATACAAGCCTTTACCTCACTCGTATGAGAAATCTAATTAAACGACTTAGTAAAACGAGTGGTATGAAACGCTTGCGTTTACTTCGTCGGTTAATTCTTGGACTTGTTCGATTGAATCTCTTGTGACAATTTTCTATTGGAGATCTACAATTTGTTCGTAAATATTTAAGTTAAGCTAGTGGTTATGGGACATGAAGCTAAGCTCATATATTTACTAGCTTACTGTAATCGACACTTCTCTTTGATCATGACGATCATTTTATGGTTTAGAATAGCATTGTGCGATGTCTCTTTGTCCACGTGGAGGACTGTACGTCGTTTTTATTGAGCTTCGGCTCAAAGTCCGCAATGGGGGACTATACCCTGTCAAGAGGAACTTCAGTTCACCAGGAGGAGCTTCGGCTCAATGTCCGCAATGGGGGACTATACCCTGTTAGGAGGAGTTTTTGATTCACCAGGAGGAGCTTCAGCTCAAAGTCCGCAATGGGGGACTATACCCTGTCAGTAGGAGTTTTTGACTCACCAGGAGGAGCTTCGGCTCAAAGTCTGCAATGGGGGACTATACCCTGTCAGGAGGAGCTCTGGCTCATTTTTATGGATTGACCATCCTTTTCTTGTGATTTCTGGAATTCGTGTGTTGAATTCTGGAATTTATGCTTCACCTATTTTCGTGATTTCTATTGATTTGATTTATCAATTATTGTGGCTTGGTGAATGAAATTAGGAATATGACATTCCTTTTTATCTTGAGTAGATCTTTGCGATATTGATTAATCTCTTATTGTTTTTTCAATTACATATATATCATAGCTTGGCATTGTGATTATTATACGTTTAGTCATATTTCTTATTCTATATCATTTCATCTGATATTTATAGCTAGACTGATCCGTTTATTATTTTCTTATTAAATAATACTCGGGTCAGACCGAGATGTTACAGGTGCTTCGCTTGACTTCTCATCCAGGATCATTACTCTGACTTTTGGCTAACTACTTAGATTAGTAGTTTATTTTTTTGTATACACTTGAGATATAGACTCATAGTTGTATTCATTTGTATAGCACGTGTTGCTATCCTTTTGTATTATTGTGGATATTTTTGACCACTACTCTGATATACACTTTCATGTGTTAGTTATATATTCATATCTTCTTCCGCCTTTGTGATATGAATTATCTGTGATTGTTTTGTGTTATGCTTATTCTATATTTGTTTCCGAAGATTATTATAGCCACTGTGTAGTAGCTTTGTGTTTGTATCGGTATGTCGGATTTTCCTCTTGAAATAAAATGTATGTTATACTATCTAACATATCGGTGCTCGCGCAAAGCAATTACACGGATGGTCGCTCCTCAACAGCCTTATTCTCCGTGCTAGTTGACAGCATTACACCGTAGTGTTCTTGGCTAGCGTGGGTATAGAGGTGGGGCGTCACAATCTGCTTGTCTAGTTTTATCTATTTCACTTCCAGTTATCCTGTTGATCCCAGTATTGTATTCATTTTGTACTTGGTTATCATCTTGAGACTTCTTTTGTACTTTATTTCTTCTGTTGTATCTTATGTAAGTCTGATATATTTACATGGTAGCTTCATGAACTACTATTTCTTTTACTTCCGCCGCACTATTATTACTCTATGTCTGTGTCTGTGATCTGTGATTTTTATTTACTGTATATTCTGAGATTTGCCAAATTTTAGTTACAACGCGGTATTTTGAGCAATTCAAGTCCGACGTGTGCGGATGCGAATGGTTAAAAATAATGGGTTGTTACACTAACCATCACACTTACCGACCGATGCCCCCATACATGGCCACCGATCCATGCCTCGACCAATTTTCCTTTTCTTTTTCCCCATTGGCCTGTGCTCCTAAACACACTAGTAACTCAAATCAAGCCCCAATTCATTTCTCCTTTGACTTGAAGCAAGCCCTACCACCGATCCATCAGTTGGAATTCCCTTATATCTTCATGCGATCCATAAATCTCCACTAAGTAGAAGCCAACTCTCATAGAACTCGAAGTGATCCATCCCATGACTCGAGCATGCCATAAAGTAATCTTTCATTAATTCATAGCCTTCAAACCACCACCAATCCATCACTTGGAATTTCCCTATATCTTCATGCGATACATAAATCTCTACTCACGAACTGAAGCCAACTTCCATAGATCTCGAAGCGATCTATCCCATGACTCGAGCGTACCCCAAAGTAATCTTCCACCGATGGTGATCCAAAGCCTTCAAATCTCCATCGACCCATCCATAACTCAAGCAAACTAACTCCAAACAATTTGAAACTTGGAATGTGGCCTTACGATGCTTTCCTTATTGGCCCCATATCGATCGCACCCTAATTGGATCAAGTTGATCTTATGGATCATCACTAATCCATCACTTATTCCTAAAATAAATCGCCATTCGATTAACGTTTTCAACCAAACAAAGATTATACATTCAAGAAATCATTACATATAATATACCCTCACAAGCATACATCCATACATATCAATGTGAAGCCTTAATCTAAGGTTATAGCCATAAGAACAAAAGAGATCCATAAGAACACTTATTTTATAAATATTTTCCAAATCGTTTTTCATTTACATATGCGATTAAAGAAGGTTTAAAGCACATTTTAGAGCTTGAAAATCATTTAAAAGCATCATATAGTGGCTAATTAGTGAGTAGAGGCATAAACCCACTTACCTAAATTCATAGTAATCCAATAAAAGTTCAAAAGTGGATGAAATCCAAGAACCTACAACAGCTCTAAATGATCTCCAACAGCAAATCTTCAATACAAATTCTAATCTCGCTAATCCTCTCCTTAATAACAATTTTTGGCTAAGTAAATTAAGGTTAGAGTGGCTTTTTGGCTAAGAAGTGATTAATTAGGATTTTCTCTATTTTTGGGAAGTGACAAATAATAGAGGGGAGTCCCATCAGCCCCATTGTGACGATCGGCAAATCCGTACCCTTTGAATTGACAACAATCCACACATGTACGACCCAAAAAGCACAGACTGACGGAAAGTCAAGAGAAAGAAAAGAAGAGAAGAGAAGAAAGAGAGAAGATAGAACCGAACAGAACAATACAGAATCTCACATCGCAACGGGAAACATGTAATATCATATCAATGATCTTTACAAAACAAAAACTGTATATATATACACATCAATCAGAGTTCAATAATCAATCAATAGTTATAAGCTTGAACAGTTATAATAACATGTCCTTACAAATGCCGATAATAACAGCAACTAAGCACAGTGGATAATCAATAACCAAAACAGATACGTGTATACGAAATGAAGATCTCCAGCTCTCCTGTTGAAGCTTCAAAAGCACCAAATCTGAACCTGTAAGTATACTCGGTCTGACCCGAGCATTGAAAGGGAGGAATGCCTGGAACAGTCTGGTAAACCAGCGTGAGAAACACACTCAACTAAATTTATTAAATTACCAAAAACCTTTATCAAAACAAAGTATCTCGTAAGACAAGTCCACACATAAATACAAACATGTTTTTACCTTATGATAACCGAAACATATCATATCAAATCCTCTTATATTATAGTAGTGTTTACTATATACAAATAATATTAATCATAGCCGAAATTGGTACATTGATTAAATTCCAGCATATAGCCCAATTGGGTAATACAATCAAAATGGCAAGCACGTAGTGGAGTTTGGATTTCTATACAAATGACCAGGTGAACGGACTACCTTCCGACAGTACATCTCTAGAAGAATGCATCGAGAAACCATCACAAAGTTTCTCTACCAACACAAGGCCGACCCACCTCTATAACTAGATGGTACCGAATATGTCATCCTACGGTCGTTACCGACCTTTACCGAGGGCCCTCTAAGCATATAAACCACATAATTAGATACACGACTTCATAGTGTGTAAAGATATATCTAGAAGAGGATGATCATACCCTAATGGGTGCGACCCACATAGCCCTACTGCATCTAACCCTGTTTTGGTCATTTCCGGTAGATGAGGCTAGAGGTAACGATTACCTTTCACATATCACAATTACATCACTTTGAATGCCACACTACCATTTCCGTTGACTACTAATTGCCTTCCACAAAAATACAACCCTTAAGCTTATAGGTCTCAATGAGGGTGTTCAGCTAAGAGAAGTTTCCTTCTCCGCCACCACTGATGTACGTTTATAAAACCCAATGTACGTAATCTATAGAAATGCAATGTCAGACAAATATCCATACAAGTTGTCCAGGAACAGGACAAACCGTTCTTTCCTACCACATTCTGTCGGGAAATCCCTAGGATTAGTAGCGAACAGTCCTTGCATTGGATATTTCATAATGAAGAGACCACTGCTACTGGATGTATATTGGGATTCTAACCCCAAATGATTAACAAGCAGTCCCCCACTATGAAAATCCAGAGTATCAATATCATCACAAGCAACCTGCACAATCGTCGCATATACGTTGGTCCGAAGTGGTTTTCAGATAAATCTGATCTCGGTCTCTTCGCACCAACAACGCAAAAGCATTTCTCAACCTCACACAGAAACTAAGTCTCATAGGCTTATCATATCTCTAACTTTCAACTTGCTATCCTTCAGGCCAAGAAGGAAGCTCGATAGATTGGAGTAATACTACGCACAATACGAATCAACATCCTCAACACAAACGATAATCAAGCCTACACAGAAGGCTATGTACTAAGTGTACGACTAAATAGATCACACGTCAAGTCGAGGAAAAAATATTGGCTAATGTTTGATAGTCGGTTATTTAACTATCAAACCAGACAAACAAATATTCAGCACCATAATAAACACTAGGCCCTTTTAATTAATCTTCTATTCATCAAATCATTTGCCAAATATTCACTTCAAATTATCTTCAAAAAGATATATTCTCAGAATCATTTCAACATTGGAAAACATTTCCATATACTTATTTAGCAATAAGTAATTCACAAATCAATTTACTTTCAACACTTAGAAAATATTACACACACTTAAATCACGATTAAGTATATATTTTATTCTTTAAGGAAAACATTCTTATTAAACATATTTATTTGGGTCAAAACGAATGTTGCATAAAACAATGTTACGACAACCCAAAATCAATAGTATAGGGATTCGGCAATTTATAGATATATAAATCCCAATACTACACAAAATATTTTCTTTCGAAAATCATTTACTATAACAACAATGTTATAGTCCATCATTTCCTTATTTTTCGAAATGTCTATTTCAACAATGAATGTTGAAATCTATGGTTTCGATACTTAATACATTTTAAAACATCTTCAAATTGTTTTACTCCATTTAAAATATCACTTCCAAAACATTTATTTAATTCAAAAGGTTATTCACTTTCCAAAGCATATCCATTTTATTTAATATATTATTCACTGTCCAAAATCGTGAATATAGTTCATTTAATCCAATTCGATGTTTCTACACATTTATTTTAAAGATTTATCCACTGTCCAAAATCATGGATATACTTCTCAACCCAAATTCATCATTATTCCAACATTTAATTTAAAGGATTATCCACTGTCCAAAATCGTGGATATATCTCCTTTAATAAACTATAATAATTAACTTGTCAAATTCAATTGATTTGGATTTATAAAACAATGTTTATAAATTCCATTTATATTTTATAAAAAATTCAATATACAAAATTCCTTTACTAACCAATTCCATTTATAACTCAATTGTGTACCAAAAATCCAAATTATGAGTAAATAACTGTGATATCCCGGAAATTTTAGCAATATCAATTTAATAATCTATAATTAAAATTAAATTGATTTGATAAAATTTTGTTAATGAAAATTAACTTGATTTAATAATTCAATTAAATAGATGTTTAATTGATGAATTCTATCTTTTAAAAGCTAATAATTGTTTTCCTATTTATAATGTATGTATATATATATATATATGTTGTAAATAGATAAGTTTAATTTGAAGTTAAAAGAACAAATAAAATATGTGTTTTTAAATTTCTAATATTCATTTGATAATTTGAAGATTTTTATTTTATTTAATAATGACTAATTGGTTTAAAGTACTTAAAGTAATTGTTTAAAATATTTGTTTCAAATTTTATAATTGTATTTTTATAAGATAAATAAAAGTTTACTTTATTTCTTTTTAAAATATAGCTTAATTATAAATTGGAATAATTTGAAATTTAAAATACAAATTGTTTACTAAAACATTAATGTAATTAAATATGTTTAATAGGCTATGTAATTTATAATTTCTTTTATAAGTTATTTAAATTTGTTAATTGTGTTTTTATTTATTTAATAAATATAGATATGTTTTAAAAAGACAATGTTATTATTCTAAAATTTAAAATATGTTGATAAACTAGTTTTAAATTATTTTTAAATTTGGATTTTTAAATGTATGAATAACATTTGGAATTGGATTGATGTTGAATTCAAAAAGTAATCATATTTGAATTATTTGATAAGCTTTCATTTTTATGAGATTTGTTTTATTTCATTTTCTTTAAAAAGAAATGCATAAACATTTACACATGAAAATAATTTATACATAAATACATACAAATAAAGAAAAAGGAGTTTTATTTATTTTTAAAATAAATAAAAACAAATAAAATTCATTTATAAACCACATGTAAATATATTAAGAGGTATGGTGACAAGTGTAATTGAATTAAAAAGCTAGTGAGACAAGTGTCCTTTTATTTTGATTTTCTTTTAATTTATAAATAAATCATTTTTATCTTATATAAGCATGTTTCTTCATACTCATTTCTTTTCTAATGTTTATTTGTTCAAAGTTAAGAAAAAAATCTCAGCTGAAAACTTATTCAAACATATTTGCAACTCTACCTCCTCAAAACCAAATTTCATATTCAAATTCAAAAGATCTGAACTCCTCTCAAACCAAAAAAAAAAATCCATATCAGTGATTCCTTTTCAAAAATCTGAAAACTCCTCCTCAATCAAAAGCCAAATGCAAGTCTGCAGTTTTAACTTTGTGATCCTCTGAAAAATCAAGAACATGCATCTGCATTCTTTAAAAAAAAATTTGAGGTCTGAAGCAAGATCAAGCTTGCATGATTTAATCTGAATATCTGTAACTCAGTTTTAAAATTCCAAAAGTATGCAAATCATTTTCTTCAATCTGTTCAAGCCTGGCATTCTTCTTTTCAAAAACTAAAGCATGCAAGCAATTTCTTTTCAACCTGAGTCTTTAAAGCAAGTAAAATCTGAAGCCTGCATTTTCAAAAGCAAAGCATGTTGCCTGCATGCATCCTTCAACCTGAGTTTTAATCAAAAACTTTCAAAGCCATCTCAACATGCAACTGCAAATTAAAGTTTTGCAAATTTAAAGAGTTAGGCCTGCATGCAAGTTAAATCAAATTTCAGCTTTCCAAATCTTGTGCTCTGTCATCATTTTCCAGGTGAGTAACAATTCTTTTTAAAAATAATAAGTATAAATTTGTTGCTAAATAAGTTTGCTATGAAAATGATTAGCTATTTGCATGTTGAGTAGTATGCTTGAGAGTGATTTTTAATGCAGTGCTGTATATATATGAAAATGAATGTTTGAATGGGCTGTGAACATGGATGGCTATTATGACTTACAGTTTTCTTCAGATTCATAATTTAATAAAATGATTCAATTTCTATTGAATCAATCTGTAATACTGCATGAGACTAAAACAATGTGTGTTTATATTGTATGTATAAATTAAAATTAAGATTTGTTCAAAAAAAAAAAAAAAGAAATAAATACCTGAAGTTCTGGAAACTGGTAAAGGCAAGAAACTGGAATCTAACCAAAGTATAATGGTTATTTCTTAATTCCATATGTTTGAATCAAATCTTTGAATTAAATTTATGATTTTTTTAAAATCCAAATTTCAATTTTTAGTTTGAGATTATGTGTGCATTTGTGTTTTCTTCTGGGTAATGGAAAGGGGAAAAAATTGTAATACCTGGGCACTGTTTTTAATTGATCGGGGAGGAGACTCAGGTGACCGAGTGTCTTGATTTTTGGGGTAATGGTAGTTGGAGTATGATTGCAAGTGTGGTCGGAGTAGTTGTCGATAAGGTGGTCGGAGGAAGAGGAAATGAGGGATTTACAGGTTTGGGTGGAAGTGCCTGTTGCTGCCAGGTTGGTTTGGGGAAAACTCGAATCTGTTTTCGAGTGTGTTGAGGGATTGTGATGATCGCGAGGTGATGTAAGGGAGGTCGGTGACGAGTTCATGGCCTGGGAGGTGGCCGGAGGTGGCTACAGCCACCGTGCATATGCACGGTGAAGAAGTTGGTGACAGGGTTATGTTTTGGTTGCTGTGTTCTTTTTGACTCGGGTCATAACTCGAGTAAATCGAGGTTTTACTCGAAGTTGAGTAAGGATTTACCCGAAGTAGAATAAGGGGAAACTCGGGGCATTTTGATGTTAACAGGTTTCTTTGAAAACCTGTATAAGTTCAAAAAAAAAAATTCAATTTAGTTTGATCTGAAGCAAGTGTTAGCAAAAATGAAACTTAAAGTCAGTATTACAAACTGAGTTTGAATTCCAGGTTTGAAAATTTAATTTAATCCTTTTAATTCAAAAAGTTTTAAACATTTATCAAAAGGGTTTAAAAATCTGAAAATTTAAAATAAAGCATTGAATTAAATTAAAAGATTTGAAAACAAGTTTAAATCTGGAATTATGATTCAGATTGGAATCATGTTTTTGAAATAAAGTAGTTTTAAAATTTTAAAATTTTAAAATGTTTTAATTGCTGAAACATATTTAAACATGATTTGTATTTGAAATGAATTTGGAATTTAAATTTCTTATAACTTCTTGTATAAAATAAGAAAATCTTAGTATAAAGTTTTAAAAAGATTTTAAAATGTTTTAAACTTTGTTTAAGTTAAGTTTGTTTCATTTAAAATTTTAAATTTAAAATGTAATTTGAAACAATTTTGAGTTAAATTGTTTTAAGTTACTTTATTAATAATAAAGTAATCATAAATAAGAAATGTTTTATTTTAAAAATAAATTTAAGATTTAATGATCTTTGTTTCATTAAATTAGTAAGGTAATTTAAATAATTTAATTAATTAATTTATTTAATTAAAGTTTTGAAAAAAATTAACTAAGGTAAATTAAACTTGTAATTAACATTAATTAATTTAAGTTAGTTACTTAAGAAAAGTAATTATGAATTTGTTATTAAGTTAATAAAGGTCATTAACTTATGATTATTTATTAATTAATTAATGTAATTAATTTTGATAATTAATTGGATTAATTAATTTAAATAATCAATTAGGAATTTAATTAAGTATGATTACTTTATGAAAATAATTAAAGATATTAATTACTCTTTGTAATTAATTTATTAATTGGATTAATTTAAATTAATTAATTAAGTTTAATTAATTTAGAATAATCGTTTGATTGATAAGTAATCAATGAAGTATAATTACTCAAAGAAGTAATTAAGATAAGTAAATTACTGGAGGGAATTAATTAAAAGTAAGTGAAGAGTTTTGGAAATTAATTTCTTGTGTAATCAATATGAAAGGTAATTTCTTTATGAAGTGATTAATAATTAATTACTTATTGTAATTAATTTAAGCATTTATTAATCAAATTATTTGGAAATGATTAAGTAATGTAATTAATTAAGAGTAATTAATTACTAATGAAGTTAATCAAGATTGATTAATCAATATAATTGATTATTGAATGTAATTAATTTTGAAGTAATTAATTCAAATAAGGATCATCAATTAATATGATTAACGATATAATTAAGGATTAATTAATTAGGATTAATTAATCTAATGGCAAGTGATTAAGGAAGTAATTAATTAATGTAATTAATTAATTAATGAAGTAATTAAAGATTAATTACTGATTGTGGTTAGGGATAATTAATTTGTGAAATTAATTAAAGATAATTACTTGAATGTAATTAAGGGATAATTAATCAAGGGTGATTAATTAAGGTGATTAATTTGAGGAGAATTATTTAATTGATTGATAATCAATTAATGGTTAATCAAGCAAGTTTTATATGGTGAAATAATTGATTTAATTCATTTTAAATTAATTAAAGATAGTTAATTAATTTAATTCACTTTAAATTAATTAGAGATAGAAGTAATTAATTTAATTCATTTTAAATTAATTATAGATCGTATGATTATAGATCCTTGCTTATGAATGGATGATTTGGTGTGACTTGAATGGTTTGAATCTCAGATATGAGATTAGTATTGTGTGATATGGATGCATTGGTTGCATTGTGATGGTGGTATGTGTTATCTATGGATGATGGTAATATAGATTGTCAATTTGTGATGATTACCTATTTATGATAATATTGTTGATTATCTATTATGATGATGTAAAGTATCTATCTGTGTGCATATAGATAGTTTAAATTGAATTGTTTTAAACTTAAAACAACTTGGACCTAAAAGACACTCTTTGGATTTCGATGAGACCGGGATCGGGTTTTCATATTTGGATATCCGAAAACCACATCGATTCCAATTAACGTTAGGTCGTGAATCTAAGTGGAGCATGTGAAGACTCGAGGTGTAAGGGCTATACGTCAGTATAACTCTGTGGGTGATTCCGTAATGAGTTTGACGGAATAGTGCTTATAGATTCGAGATGGAGAATCAGAGTGCAAGGGCTATGGTCGTTGACTCTGAGGGTGATTCCAATAATGAGTGCAACGAGATAGTGCCTTCGGTTTCGTTCGAACCCGGAACGAACTTGTATGGATTGAATGCTTTCAACACATCGTCAGGTGGACGATGAGCATTCTAAGATTTGATGTCTTATAAAGGTAATCGTAGCCTCAAGCCTCATCAACCGGGAATGGCTAAAACAGGGGAGGTGCAGCAAGGCTTCGTGGGTAGCCCCCACTTGAGAGCAAGATTGATCCCTGTCTAGAGGTCCCTTTATATTCGGCTGTGTGGGGCGGTTGGTCGCGACAACTGCCGGGGTTGTCTTGTTCGGAACTGTTCAGTAAGGAACGGGTCCGGTCTTGTGTTGCAGGGGATGAAGGGAGTAATCCTCGGTACGGTGATCTAGGCCACGTACTGTGACGGGCGGTACCCCAGTAGCCCTGCCATTGTATGGAATCCAAAATCCAATAAGTGCCAACGGTTTTGATTGTATTACCCACTTTTGTGGCTAGTAGCTGGAATTTAATCATGTAACAATTTCAGCTATTTCTTATTTATTTGAAAACCCTAGACACTATTATAATATCATCGGATTTCCTATCAAATGTTTTGTTTAGCGTAAGGTAAAAACTTTTCCATGTTTATGAGTGGGAAGTCTTACGTGATACCTTTCTTTTCAAAGGTTTTTCAAAAGTTAAGCAACTTTAACCTGTTACTCACACCAGACCCATGTCTGACCCGGAGTTTATTTTTGTTTTTCATAAACTCTTGGGTACTCAAATTTTTACGAGTAGCCAAGGGATTCAGGTTAGGATTCAGGTTAGCTTTGACGAATAATGGAGGAGCAATGGAGCAGGTGGCTTCCGCGTTGTAGATATATATAGTTCCGCTGTAGTATCTCTGAGTTATTTGTGATGTTGTATTGAGTTGTAAATACTAGACAGGTGTTTATAACTGTCTAGTATATGTGATGTGTATGCTGTGTATATCTGATAGATATTGTATATTGTGTAAATACTTTTGATTATTAATATAATTTATTCGTTCCGCTGTTTAGATTCTGATGTGTTGTTTCTTCTTTCTTCTCTTTCTTTCTATTCTCTATCCCTTTCTTTCTTATTAGCGATGCAATTTCCTGGAGATAGGAAGTTGGGTCGTTACAGTGGTATCAGAGCGTTAGGTTGAGTGAATACCTAGACTCTGTAGTGGTGTCTATCTTGAGAGAGAGTATTTGTAGTTTTGATATATATATCTATATATATTTATTATTTCTACCTATCTGTTGGGTTACCTGTTCAGGTTTCTCCAATATAGGTTATAGAGGTAGATAAGGTAGTAGTGTGTGTAACACGATGACTACCATTGGTTGGAGTTTGAATGTTTGAGGTTGGAAGTGTATTTGTCGAGACTGTAGACCTAATACCGTCTTGAGTGAGTTGTGCAGAGTATAGAGATTTCATCGATCTCTGAAGGAAACCTGTGAAGGTTCAGAGTTCATTTTTGAAGATGGATAAGATGAGTTTGGATCTGTCGTTTTGGGTAGAAGTGTGTGATGGTATTTTGATACCTCAGGAAGTTGTAACTGCATGATGAGATGCAGTGAATATGGATATTTCCAAAGATGTTTTCTTTGGAACAAGTTTTGGAAAGTGTGTCTGCTTCAGTGATGTGGCTGAGTTAAGCTAGTTGTTGGAGTTCGGCTTTGAGGTCTGAGTTTCTCGAAGAACTTCAGCTAAGGAAGTTTTGGCATTGATGTCAGCGGTGCAGCTCGGAGTGTCTTTATTGGCAGAAGTTAACTGGCTGAGTAGTTTCTGAAGGTGAAGTTCAGAAGTAGCAGAGTGGATCCAATACTTTATTGGATTGACTAATTAAGAGTAAGCTGTTCTGTTTGGTAAAGAGAGAACAGTTTTCTTTGGGAATTGGTCTGTGTTGATTGCAAAAGTGACTTGCGATAGTTTGAGTTTTCTTTAGAGGTGTTGAAGAGTTTTTGGTTGTTTTCTAAGAAGACAGAGGTTTTTCTTCATCTGGAGATCGGATTTTCTTATCGACCGGATTCCAGGAGTGCTACCGGTGGATAGCTAGTAGAAGGATGGTTTCTCAAGATAGGTTGGGTGAAGCAGCTCAGGATTGGAGAAACATCTGAGTTTTCTTGGATATGTTGAGCCATATTTCTGGGAAGTAATGTCCAGTTTGTGCTCATACTATTCATCAGCAGTGTCTTCTATGCCAGATCAGAGTTGTGCAGCGGAAGCAGTTTGGGAATGCTTCTATTTTGTCTTTTCTGGATAAAAGAAGCGAGTTTGTTCTTCTGATGATTGAAGAGTGGAGTTGGTGATCTTAGTCTTGATTGATCTTGAGGAGATCGTTGTGTTGGATTGTTTTTGGCCTAGATTGTTTCTAGAGGAATCAGTAAGAGTTGAGTCCATCAGTTTGGATGTAGTCAGCCCAGGATCGTCCGAAGAGTTTTGGAGATAAGAAACGAAGGAAATTGGATTCCTGAGTCGGAGTTTTGTTTGGATCTCTTATGTGTTTTGGTTGGATTGGTGTTTGGTTTTCGAGAATTGAATTGCCAGTGTGGATAACTGGGATTCGATGAGTTTCACGTATCTCTGAGGGAGTACGTGTATGAGTTATTTCTGATTTGGAGCCAGCTGTTTAGGAAGGTTTGGTGATTAAGTCAGACTTGTTTGTAGTCTGATATCCTGTTTAGAGTTGTAGATCTAGATGAGAAGAAGCTTTGTAGCTTCGTAGTTTAGATTGTTTGGGATTATATAGGGCGAGTATCCCGGTATATATATATACCGGGGAAACTCGAGAAATTTTTATCCAGAATTTTATCTGGATAATTAAATTTGTTTGATTAGATAAATTGGTTGTTTTGGTTGTTAGCATTTGATTGATTGATGTATGTTTGTGATTTAAAATTTAAAATTTTAAATGGGTTATTAAATTACTTTTGCTTTTAAATTTCGGGGACGAAATTCTTTTAAGGGGGAAGGAATGTGATATCCCGGAAATTTTAGCAATATCAATTTAATAATCTATAATTAAAATTAAATTGATTTGATAAAATTTTGTTAATGAAAATTAACTTGATTTAATAATTCAATTAAATAGATGTTTAATTGATGAATTCTATCTTTTAAAAGCTAATAATTGTTTTCCTATTTATAATGTATGTATATATATATATATATGTTGTAAATAGATAAGTTTAATTTGAAGTTAAAAGAACAAATAAAATATGTGTTTTTAAATTTCTAATATTCATTTGATAATTTGAAGATTTTTATTTTATTTAATAATGACTAATTGGTTTAAAGTACTTAAAGTAATTGTTTAAAATATTTGTTTCAAATTTTATAATTGTATTTTTATAAGATAAATAAAAGTTTACTTTATTTCTTTTTAAAATATAGCTTAATTATAAATTGGAATAATTTGAAATTTAAAATACAAATTGTTTACTAAAACATTAATGTAATTAAATATGTTTAATAGGCTATGTAATTTATAATTTCTTTTATAAGTTATTTAAATTTGTTAATTGTGTTTTTATTTATTTAATAAATATAGATATGTTTTAAAAAGACAATGTTATTATTCTAAAATTTAAAATATGTTGATAAACTAGTTTTAAATTATTTTTAAATTTGGATTTTTAAATGTATGAATAACATTTGGAATTGGATTGATGTTGAATTCAAAAAGTAATCATATTTGAATTATTTGATAAGCTTTCATTTTTATGAGATTTGTTTTATTTCATTTTCTTTAAAAAGAAATGCATAAACATTTACACATGAAAATAATTTATACATAAATACATACAAATAAAGAAAAAGGAGTTTTATTTATTTTTAAAATAAATAAAAACAAATAAAATTCATTTATAAACCACATGTAAATATATTAAGAGGTATGGTGACAAGTGTAATTGAATTAAAAAGCTAGTGAGACAAGTGTCCTTTTATTTTGATTTTCTTTTAATTTATAAATAAATCATTTTTATCTTATATAAGCATGTTTCTTCATACTCATTTCTTTTCTAATGTTTATTTGTTCAAAGTTAAGAAAAAAATCTCAGCTGAAAACTTATTCAAACATATTTGCAACTCTACCTCCTCAAAACCAAATTTCATATTCAAATTCAAAAGATCTGAACTCCTCTCAAACCAAAAAAAAAAATCCATATCAGTGATTCCTTTTCAAAAATCTGAAAACTCCTCCTCAATCAAAAGCCAAATGCAAGTCTGCAGTTTTAACTTTGTGATCCTCTGAAAAATCAAGAACATGCATCTGCATTCTTTAAAAAAAAATTTGAGGTCTGAAGCAAGATCAAGCTTGCATGATTTAATCTGAATATCTGTAACTCAGTTTTAAAATTCCAAAAGTATGCAAATCATTTTCTTCAATCTGTTCAAGCCTGGCATTCTTCTTTTCAAAAACTAAAGCATGCAAGCAATTTCTTTTCAACCTGAGTCTTTAAAGCAAGTAAAATCTGAAGCCTGCATTTTCAAAAGCAAAGCATGTTGCCTGCATGCATCCTTCAACCTGAGTTTTAATCAAAAACTTTCAAAGCCATCTCAACATGCAACTGCAAATTAAAGTTTTGCAAATTTAAAGAGTTAGGCCTGCATGCAAGTTAAATCAAATTTCAGCTTTCCAAATCTTGTGCTCTGTCATCATTTTCCAGGTGAGTAACAATTCTTTTTAAAAATAATAAGTATAAATTTGTTGCTAAATAAGTTTGCTATGAAAATGATTAGCTATTTGCATGTTGAGTAGTATGCTTGAGAGTGATTTTTAATGCAGTGCTGTATATATATGAAAATGAATGTTTGAATGGGCTGTGAACATGGATGGCTATTATGACTTACAGTTTTCTTCAGATTCATAATTTAATAAAATGATTCAATTTCTATTGAATCAATCTGTAATACTGCATGAGACTAAAACAATGTGTGTTTATATTGTATGTATAAATTAAAATTAAGATTTGTTCAAAAAAAAAAAAAAAGAAATAAATACCTGAAGTTCTGGAAACTGGTAAAGGCAAGAAACTGGAATCTAACCAAAGTATAATGGTTATTTCTTAATTCCATATGTTTGAATCAAATCTTTGAATTAAATTTATGATTTTTTTAAAATCCAAATTTCAATTTTTAGTTTGAGATTATGTGTGCATTTGTGTTTTCTTCTGGGTAATGGAAAGGGGAAAAAATTGTAATACCTGGGCACTGTTTTTAATTGATCGGGGAGGAGACTCAGGTGACCGAGTGTCTTGATTTTTGGGGTAATGGTAGTTGGAGTATGATTGCAAGTGTGGTCGGAGTAGTTGTCGATAAGGTGGTCGGAGGAAGAGGAAATGAGGGATTTACAGGTTTGGGTGGAAGTGCCTGTTGCTGCCAGGTTGGTTTGGGGAAAACTCGAATCTGTTTTCGAGTGTGTTGAGGGATTGTGATGATCGCGAGGTGATGTAAGGGAGGTCGGTGACGAGTTCATGGCCTGGGAGGTGGCCGGAGGTGGCTACAGCCACCGTGCATATGCACGGTGAAGAAGTTGGTGACAGGGTTATGTTTTGGTTGCTGTGTTCTTTTTGACTCGGGTCATAACTCGAGTAAATCGAGGTTTTACTCGAAGTTGAGTAAGGATTTACCCGAAGTAGAATAAGGGGAAACTCGGGGCATTTTGATGTTAACAGGTTTCTTTGAAAACCTGTATAAGTTCAAAAAAAAAAATTCAATTTAGTTTGATCTGAAGCAAGTGTTAGCAAAAATGAAACTTAAAGTCAGTATTACAAACTGAGTTTGAATTCCAGGTTTGAAAATTTAATTTAATCCTTTTAATTCAAAAAGTTTTAAACATTTATCAAAAGGGTTTAAAAATCTGAAAATTTAAAATAAAGCATTGAATTAAATTAAAAGATTTGAAAACAAGTTTAAATCTGGAATTATGATTCAGATTGGAATCATGTTTTTGAAATAAAGTAGTTTTAAAATTTTAAAATTTTAAAATGTTTTAATTGCTGAAACATATTTAAACATGATTTGTATTTGAAATGAATTTGGAATTTAAATTTCTTATAACTTCTTGTATAAAATAAGAAAATCTTAGTATAAAGTTTTAAAAAGATTTTAAAATGTTTTAAACTTTGTTTAAGTTAAGTTTGTTTCATTTAAAATTTTAAATTTAAAATGTAATTTGAAACAATTTTGAGTTAAATTGTTTTAAGTTACTTTATTAATAATAAAGTAATCATAAATAAGAAATGTTTTATTTTAAAAATAAATTTAAGATTTAATGATCTTTGTTTCATTAAATTAGTAAGGTAATTTAAATAATTTAATTAATTAATTTATTTAATTAAAGTTTTGAAAAAAATTAACTAAGGTAAATTAAACTTGTAATTAACATTAATTAATTTAAGTTAGTTACTTAAGAAAAGTAATTATGAATTTGTTATTAAGTTAATAAAGGTCATTAACTTATGATTATTTATTAATTAATTAATGTAATTAATTTTGATAATTAATTGGATTAATTAATTTAAATAATCAATTAGGAATTTAATTAAGTATGATTACTTTATGAAAATAATTAAAGATATTAATTACTCTTTGTAATTAATTTATTAATTGGATTAATTTAAATTAATTAATTAAGTTTAATTAATTTAGAATAATCGTTTGATTGATAAGTAATCAATGAAGTATAATTACTCAAAGAAGTAATTAAGATAAGTAAATTACTGGAGGGAATTAATTAAAAGTAAGTGAAGAGTTTTGGAAATTAATTTCTTGTGTAATCAATATGAAAGGTAATTTCTTTATGAAGTGATTAATAATTAATTACTTATTGTAATTAATTTAAGCATTTATTAATCAAATTATTTGGAAATGATTAAGTAATGTAATTAATTAAGAGTAATTAATTACTAATGAAGTTAATCAAGATTGATTAATCAATATAATTGATTATTGAATGTAATTAATTTTGAAGTAATTAATTCAAATAAGGATCATCAATTAATATGATTAACGATATAATTAAGGATTAATTAATTAGGATTAATTAATCTAATGGCAAGTGATTAAGGAAGTAATTAATTAATGTAATTAATTAATTAATGAAGTAATTAAAGATTAATTACTGATTGTGGTTAGGGATAATTAATTTGTGAAATTAATTAAAGATAATTACTTGAATGTAATTAAGGGATAATTAATCAAGGGTGATTAATTAAGGTGATTAATTTGAGGAGAATTATTTAATTGATTGATAATCAATTAATGGTTAATCAAGCAAGTTTTATATGGTGAAATAATTGATTTAATTCATTTTAAATTAATTAAAGATAGTTAATTAATTTAATTCACTTTAAATTAATTAGAGATAGAAGTAATTAATTTAATTCATTTTAAATTAATTATAGATCGTATGATTATAGATCCTTGCTTATGAATGGATGATTTGGTGTGACTTGAATGGTTTGAATCTCAGATATGAGATTAGTATTGTGTGATATGGATGCATTGGTTGCATTGTGATGGTGGTATGTGTTATCTATGGATGATGGTAATATAGATTGTCAATTTGTGATGATTACCTATTTATGATAATATTGTTGATTATCTATTATGATGATGTAAAGTATCTATCTGTGTGCATATAGATAGTTTAAATTGAATTGTTTTAAACTTAAAACAACTTGGACCTAAAAGACACTCTTTGGATTTCGATGAGACCGGGATCGGGTTTTCATATTTGGATATCCGAAAACCACATCGATTCCAATTAACGTTAGGTCGTGAATCTAAGTGGAGCATGTGAAGACTCGAGGTGTAAGGGCTATACGTCAGTATAACTCTGTGGGTGATTCCGTAATGAGTTTGACGGAATAGTGCTTATAGATTCGAGATGGAGAATCAGAGTGCAAGGGCTATGGTCGTTGACTCTGAGGGTGATTCCAATAATGAGTGCAACGAGATAGTGCCTTCGGTTTCGTTCGAACCCGGAACGAACTTGTATGGATTGAATGCTTTCAACACATCGTCAGGTGGACGATGAGCATTCTAAGATTTGATGTCTTATAAAGGTAATCGTAGCCTCAAGCCTCATCAACCGGGAATGGCTAAAACAGGGGAGGTGCAGCAAGGCTTCGTGGGTAGCCCCCACTTGAGAGCAAGATTGATCCCTGTCTAGAGGTCCCTTTATATTCGGCTGTGTGGGGCGGTTGGTCGCGACAACTGCCGGGGTTGTCTTGTTCGGAACTGTTCAGTAAGGAACGGGTCCGGTCTTGTGTTGCAGGGGATGAAGGGAGTAATCCTCGGTACGGTGATCTAGGCCACGTACTGTGACGGGCGGTACCCCAGTAGCCCTGCCATTGTATGGAATCCAAAATCCAATAAGTGCCAACGGTTTTGATTGTATTACCCACTTTTGTGGCTAGTAGCTGGAATTTAATCATGTAACAATTTCAGCTATTTCTTATTTATTTGAAAACCCTAGACACTATTATAATATCATCGGATTTCCTATCAAATGTTTTGTTTAGCGTAAGGTAAAAACTTTTCCATGTTTATGAGTGGGAAGTCTTACGTGATACCTTTCTTTTCAAAGGTTTTTCAAAAGTTAAGCAACTTTAACCTGTTACTCACACCAGACCCATGTCTGACCCGGAGTTTATTTTTGTTTTTCATAAACTCTTGGGTACTCAAATTTTTACGAGTAGCCAAGGGATTCAGGTTAGGATTCAGGTTAGCTTTGACGAATAATGGAGGAGCAATGGAGCAGGTGGCTTCCGCGTTGTAGATATATATAGTTCCGCTGTAGTATCTCTGAGTTATTTGTGATGTTGTATTGAGTTGTAAATACTAGACAGGTGTTTATAACTGTCTAGTATATGTGATGTGTATGCTGTGTATATCTGATAGATATTGTATATTGTGTAAATACTTTTGATTATTAATATAATTTATTCGTTCCGCTGTTTAGATTCTGATGTGTTGTTTCTTCTTTCTTCTCTTTCTTTCTATTCTCTATCCCTTTCTTTCTTATTAGCGATGCAATTTCCTGGAGATAGGAAGTTGGGTCGTTACAATAACTCATAATTCATTTATTTTTACAAAATCATTCATTTTATGACATCCTCACTTATAAATCTTTAAATCTTATTTACTAATCAAACACATTCATAACTTCATTTTAACATTTACAAATCTCCTTTACAATTTCATCATTTCGATTTATAAAAATCTAATTTTATAAATCTTACATATAAACCTTTTATAATAAATTCAAAAATACAATTTATACTATTTTATATAAAAAAATCAACTTCATATTTCCAAAAATCACATTTCAACTATATTTCTAAAAAACCATAATTTCAATTATATTTCACAAATATCACAATTTTTATAACATAAAAATTATAACTTTTATTTATTTAAAATAAATTCATTTCCTAACAATTCAAAAATAGATATAGCATCTATTTTCAAAATAACTTAAATATCCCTTTTAATTTTGGAAACCATCACTTTAACATTTTTAAATTACTAAAAATAGGTCCAATGCTACAACAACACTAAATACATCAATCACGACATCCAAAATATCATATATAATATGATAACAGCATATATCACAATATCTATAAATAAATCAATAAGGGTGAGGAATCCAGTTGGATCCCTCCAACCTGTCACCTGCAACAAATATACATATTAGAATATGTGTACAATGTCCACTTCGAGGCAGACGTGCGTACAAAGGGTCATTCGCTCATACACGGGAACGTTTAGGGTCATCTTCTCCACTAGGCAGGAATATATCCAAATACCAATCAATATATCATCCAAACAATCATCAATCATCATAAATAATATTTATTCTCACTTATAAAAATATCATTGAGTCAGAAAGGTGAGTTGTACTCACATTGCTTGTAGTCGTCGCGTTAGCGATTTATTCCGATTAAAATTAAACAAGCGTTTAATTTCAACCAAAATTTTCACTACTTCAAATAAATCTCAATCTAGCTCCATAATGTAGTGCTCGCCATTACAGTTCCAACGCAATTCGTTTCGTGCGAAACGTGCCTTGTTCGACAAAGTTACGCATTTTTAAACATCACACTAATTTATAATATAATAATTTACATTTCCTTTTTAATTTTAAAACCAACATAAATCTAGGCCGTTCGATCTGCTTATCCACATCAGGGCCGCGTGATTTCTTCTTCCTCCTCCTAGTTTTGAACGTGTGTATGAACCTATTTTGGTCGCCTTCAACTTTGAGTTTTTGTGCCTTCTACGAACAACTTCACGTTGATCGAGCAACGCTGTGACGCCCCACCTCTATGCTCACAATAACAAAGAGTATTAAATTAAATACTGCCTGTTATCACGAAGAATAAGGCTGGATAGGAGTGGCCATCCGTAGTTAGGCCTTACACTAGTATTGGTTACCTCGATAGGAGTGGTATATATTTTTATTTTTAATCACTTATTTATTTACTCCCATCGACATATCCAATTCTAGTATAAAACGAACTACGATGGTTCATAATAGTTTAGGACAATATATATAATAACAACACAGAGAAGCCAAATGCGGAACACAAATAATAAAAAGTCTCATATATATAATAACTGATGTCAGTTACAATACATGTGATACAGTACATGTGGTACAACTACATTGTCGACACTGGAAGTTACATATACAAGTACATTATCGTGAATAATATACATGAATATACAACATCCTATACTATGACAACGACTACTCCAAAAGTATGAAAAGACTTCATAGCACTAGGTTCAACCCAAAGCATGATATCTACAACCTGTAAATAATCGGCCTGACCCAAGTATTAAATTCAAATAAAACAATACACAGGTCAGTCTAATTCAAACTCAGTTATTAGTGCACAGAAGCAATAATAATTAAGTAACAAATAGACGACGGTCAAAATAAATCTCGTCTATCCGATCCTTAAATAAAGAAATCGGATAACGATAAATATAACATGTAACAGTGTTAAACAACAAATTAACAAATCCAAATTATCAACGAAGATAAATTAAAAGGATTATCAATGAAGATAATTTAGAAAACAATAGAATTGCCTAAACGGCAATTTACAACAAAATTCAATTATTAAGTAAATAATTAGAAACTCATAATCTAATTATCAAAAAGATAATTAGATATCAACAAAACCATCAAATTAAACCAAATCAGGATACGACACAAAATATTGAAATATCAATTAAAATGTCAATTCGAGTAGGGCTGCAATACACGCACACGTGCACTGCCTCGCCACTACAGCATATGGAATACACAAAAGATCAATAAATCAAAACAAAATAGAATATCATAAAAGCAATACCGTGTGGTTGCACTGCACTGCCTTGCCACTACAGTGATGATGTACAAAAAAGGGCACAAGGTCATACCCAAGCATTTAAGCTGGATTCAACACAGGTGTAATTCCAAAATCAATATGAAATTCAGGTGCAATGAAATTGAATAGTGACATGCACAAACACAAGAACACGTCAGAGAATTTGTAGCTACAAAGCCAAATTACATACAAAATGCAGAGGTCAAGTCAGTGACTCAGCTCAATGTACGAATCAATGTACAAGTCACAATACAACAATGTCCAGACCAAATACTATCGACATAGTCGAACAGAGACTCCAAGCATACAAGAAGATATGCACAGATCTGAAACAAAGAATGGATAGACAAAACAACGCAATGCAAATGAAATCTTCAAAGACCAAGTCACAGCCGAGTTGATCCATCACAGTGCAAACGAAAATAAATGCATCAGTGCACATGAGAATTGACTCGGTGCAATATAAAACAACAAGGGCACAATTGCAACAAAAAGAAGCTGCAACCACCACAAGTGTTCAAGGTTGTAAAACTGCAACAAAACTGATGCAACATGGCAAATCCAAAAATGCAAACTGCACTAATCCATAGAACATGAAGGGGCCATCTTAGTAACTAGCGGGTGATACACGACAGAGACAAAATAGTGTAGCAGTTTAAAGTGGCAAGCAACAGAGGGAAGAAAGTGAACCAAAACCGACATCAAGCACATATATATACTCCTGTGTATAATTTGCAATGAATAACACAACCTGAGCTATTCTGAATCAAAACTAACTTGATATAATTTCATGCTTTCTTTTAAAAATGATGACCCAGGTATTGGACAAGAATGCACGTAATTGGGTGAAAAGATTGTAACCTGGCTTTACAAATATATGCATGCATTATGGACTTAAATAAAGGTCAACAACATCACTTTTCCAAAATGAAACAAATTCCAACGTATGAAAGAGAATTATGCTGGCATAGCAACAACACATTACACGCATGAAAATATCATGTGAATGAGAAATTGCGTGATGGCTTGTATAAACATATGGTTGCAGTAAAGACTGCAGAAACAATTGCCCTACACCAAAGAACAGGCTATGCAACATAAAGAAAATTCAAAGCATCTGGGAAAACAGAGGCAAGGCTCATGTCATACTAGATTCATAAGAACCAAACATGCGGCTGATTCAAATAATGTCAACCACATGATAGTAAAGTAGTGACACAACATAGCATAGCGCAACACAGTGACAAGCTACACAACGGATGCAACTGGCATCAACATGTATACAAATATGAACTAGTACCAAATGTACAAGTATCACAATCAAGAACAAGGTGCAGTGCCGAAGCAAAAGACAAATATATTCCTTTTTCAAAACAAATACTGTGCAGTGCAAACCGATGAATGCAGAGTGCAACTACAACAGACAGTGCCGAGGTTATCCAAATCAGAAACATAAGGGCTGAAGGATAGCCAACGTCGAACAACCAAAAATCATCACCAAAAATCCAAACCGTACTAATCAATTAAATTGAAAAAGGTAGTAAAGACATAATGGCCAAAACAACAAGTATAGTCGAACAAGATCAACACCAAAAATAAAATGACCGAAGTCAAAAGCAAACCAGTGTCGTGATTGCCATGAAAACAAACCAAGTCAAAAATCATCAACGTCGAACAAATCGAACTTCCGAATAAACCAATTAACAAATTTGATAGTTGTAGAATGAATTAGAAGTGAGTGAAATGAAAATCACTCACCTTGGATTCGAAGAACCCCAAATCAATCGGCCAAAACAAAGAGGAGACCATCAATTGAAAGTCAGCGTCGTCGAATTTTCCACAAGCCCTAATTTTTGAGGAACGAAGCCGCCATTCTTTTTTTTCCGAATGTTTAGGGTTTTCGAATAAATAAAAATAGAGAGGAGGGACAGGTCTTACTCGAGATAACACGGCACTGATGATAAACATGGGCCGGGATAAATTTCTAAAGCCCAAACAACACTTAATCAAATTTTTAACGAATTTCAACCGATTAAAAACTCCAAATAGCAATCTGCCAACATTATTAATCATCTAACGACGAAAATTAATTGTCGTAAAACTCTGGGTTGTTACAGACTCCCCTCCTTATAAAAATTGCGTCCCCGTAATTTTCAGAATTTAAGATGTCAATAACAATTATTTTTCCAACCTAAACTGGTTAAGCTAGAAAAATAAGGGTGGAAACCCAAACACCAAAGAAATCTTTTAATTTCATAAAAGAAATTCACAAATTCTCAACAAAATCTAATTATCAATAGATAATTCAGAAAACAACTAAACTGAATAAATACGATTATCAGCAATACTTAATTATCAATTAGATAATTAGAATACAGAAATCATAAAATAGTAATATCTAATTATCGATACGACAATTAGAAAACAATAAATCACAAATCGCAAAACCGCAAACATCTAGTTATCAACCAAAAAATCAGAAAAACACGAATTCCATAATCAGCAAACTCTAACTATCAACAGAGATAGATAGAAAACAACAATTCAATATAATCAACATAATCTAGAATTAATTAGGGACTATAAAATCTCATAATCAACAAAAATTAGCAGTTGTCTAATCATCAAAAACGATAATCAAAGCTCAAATCAACAATTATCCAATTATCAAAAACGATAATCAGAAATCTCAAATCAACAAATATTCAATTATCAAAATGATAATCAAATCTCAAATCAACAAATATCTAATTATCAAATACGATAATCAGAAACAACAAATATCCGATTATCAAAACCGATAATCAGAAATCTCAAATCAACAAATATTCAATTATCAAAAACGATAATCAAATCTCAAATCAACAAATATCTAATTATCAAAAACGATAATCAGAAACAACAAATATCCGATTATCAAAAATGATAATTAGAAATCTCAAATCAACAAATATTCAATTATCAAAAACGATAATCAAATCTCAAATCAACAAATATCTAATTATCAAAAACGATAATAAAAAACAACAAATCTCCGATTATCAAAAACGATAATCAGAAATCTCAAATCAACAAACATTCAATTATAAAAAACGATAATCAAATCTAAATCAACAAATATCTAATTATCAAAAACGATAATCAGAAACAACAGATATCCGATTATCAAAAATGATAATCAGAAATCTCAAATCAACAAATATTCAATTATCAAAAACGATAATCAAATCTCAAATCAACAAATATCTAATTATAAAAAACGATAATCAGAATCAACAAATATCTAATTATCAAAAACGATAATCAGAAACAACAAATATTCGATTATCAAAAACGATAATCAGAGCTCATATCAACAAATATCGAATTACCTGCAGATAATTGGAAACACAAATATCTAGAAATCAATTAAGATGACTAGAAAATCAACATAAAAGGTTGGATCGATCCCATCAGATGGCGAGTTTTAGCTACGCCGCACGTGCATCTCAGAGTGGCTGAAGCCTACCAAGTACTATAAATTTTGGCGCCCATCAGATTGACCCGAAGGTCCGTAGAGTGACCCGAAGGTCTAGTACTGGTATTTGACACAAGGTCCGTAGAGTGGCCCGAAAGTCCAACAAATGACCCGGAGGTCCAAAATAGTGGCCCGAAAGCCCAACAAATGACCCGAAGGTCCATCATATGACCCGAAGGTCCAGCAAATGACCCAAAGGTCCATCAGATTGGCTCGAAAGCCAAATAAAATCATCAGAATCATCAAACAACAAATATATCAATTAACGAGTCCGGAGTTAACCAAAATAGCAAACGCACATGTCCCATAACGACGAGTTTTACTAAATCGTTTAATTCTCTTCATCGTTTCCTTGAAAGTGCAAAATTGTGTATTTCAAAAATAAAACTTCACATTCTCAAACGGACAAGTCCGGAATTAAGTGAATCAGTAAAAGAAAGGGGTCATAGTCCTCGATTTTGCTGAAACGTTTAAATTGCTTTCTCATTCTTTTGAAAACGCAAACTGCAAAACTTCTGAAAACAATTTCATTTATTTTATAAAAGTAATAATTTACATTCTCAAAAGAACAAGTCCAGAATTAAGCGAATCAGTAAAAGAAAGGGGTCATAGTCCTCGATTTTGCTGAAACGTTTAAATCGCTTTCTCATTCTTTTGAAAACGCAAACTGCAAAACTTCTGAAAACAATTTCATTTATTTTATAAAAGTAATAATTTATATTCTCAAAAGAACAAATCCGGAATTAAGTGAATCAGTAAAAGAAAGGGGTCATAGTCCTCGATTTTGCTAAAACGTTTAAATCGCTTTCTCATTCTTTTGAAAACGCAAACAACAAAACTCCTGAAAACAATTTCATTTATTTTATAAAAGTAATAATTCACATTCTCAAACGAACAAGTCCGGAATTAAGCGAACCAGTAAAAGAAAGGGGTCATAGTCCTCGATTTTGCTGAAACGTTTAAATCGCTTTCTCATTCTTTTGAAAGCGTAAACTGTAAAAATTTTGAGAACAATTTTTATTTTGAAACAATTTTTAAAACACGTGATTAAAACAGCAACATCAGTAGCAACTTCGACAAGGAAATTGCACTTCTCAAAATACCGTAAAAACGGACAACAAAATCAGCATTGCGGAATAGCCGCTTGAAAATCCAATTTAAAACTTGACGGTTACTGAACCCAAAGCGACAGTAATACTCATATGTCAAAGTCTCATCAAAATAATTTGCATCAAAATATATTATTAGTGAATTTTCATCATTAAAAAGGTCAACAAAACACCATACTTCAAAAATTTAGCATTGGTGTAAAAATCCCGTTATAAAATGACTGCAATAAAATACGTTTAAACCAAACATCGGTTCAACGTAAAATTAATGCAGTAACTTGTAAATTAAATTTGCACGTATACTTACAAAATGAACAAAGAAATCAGTCGAATATATCTTTAATAAAGGTAATTCAAAACAGCAGAAATCTCAACAAATTCACATAAATGCAATCGCTCAGGATTCGGAATTTTCAAAGAAAACAAATTAAACATAGCTATGTAAACAACAAATGAAATTTATTTCAATTTCATATTTTGATTTTTAAATCAAAAAGGTTATCAGCTGTACTCAGCGAAGACAGTCTCACTGCTTCCGCTGCGCGCTCTAATAATCAAAACACAAATTCACTTTTTATTTTTAAATAAAGATATTTAAAAATTTCATCAAAACTTTGGTTTTGAATCAAAGCACAAATAAAACATCGACTAATAGTTGTAAGACATGTTCCATCTAAGTTATGTTTTATATTATGTCCATAAACCCCAAGCTCTGATACCAACTGTGACGCCCCACCTCTATGCTCACAAAAACAAAGAGTATTGAATTAAATACTGTCTGTTATCACCAAGAATAAGGCTGGATAGGAGCGGCCATGCGTAGACCTTACACTAGTATTGGTTACCTCGTTAGGAGTCGTATATATTTTTATTTTTAATCACTTATTTATTTACTCCCATCGACATATCCAATTCTAGTATAAATTGAACTACGATGGTCATAATAGTTTAGGACAATATATATAATAATAACACAGAGAAGCTAAATGCGGAACACAGATAATAAAAAGTCTCATATATATAATTACTGATGTCAGTTACAATACATGTGACACAGTAGATATGGTACACCTACATTGTCGACACTGGAAGTTACATATACAAGTACATTATCGTGAATAATATACATGAATATACAACATCCTATACTACGACAACGACTACTCCAAAAGTATGAAAAGACTTCATAGCTCTAGCAGCAACCCAAAGCATGATATCTACAACCTGTAAATACTCGGTCTGACCCTAGTATTAAATTTCATAGAAAATAATACACGGGTCAGTCTAATTCAAATCAGTTATTAGTGCACAGAAGCAATAATAATTAAGTAACAAATAGACGACCGTCAAAATAAATCTCGTCTATCCGATCCTTAAATAAAGAAATCGGATAACAATAAATATAACACATAGAAGTGTTAAACAACAATCAACAAATCCAAATTATCAACGAAGATAAATTAAAAAGATTATCAATGAATATAATTTAGAAAACAACAGAATTGCCTAAACGACAATTTACAACAAAATTCAATTATTAAGTAAATAATTAGAAACTCATAATCTAATTATCAAAAAGATAATTAGATATCAACAAAACCATCAAATTAAACCAAATCAGGATACGACACAAAATATTAAAATATCAATTAAAATGTCAATTCGAGTAGGGCTGCATTACACGCACGCGTGCGCTGCCTCGCCACTACAGCATAAGGAATACGCAAAAGTTCAATAAATCAAAACAAAATAGAATATCATAAAAGCAATACCGTGTGGCTACAGTACACGCTTGCGTGCACTGCCTTGCCACTACAGTGATGATGTACACAAAAGGGAACAAGGTCATACCCGAGCGTTTAAGCTGGATTCAACACAGGTGTAATTCCAAAATCAATATGAAATTCAGGTGCAATGAAATTGAATAGTGACATGCACAAACACAAGAACACGTCAGAGAAGCAAGTTGTAGCTACAAAGCCAAATTACTTACAAAATGCAGAGGTCAAGTCAGTGACTCAAATCAATGTACGAATCAATGTATAAGTCACAATACAACAATGTCCAGACCAAATACTATCAATATAGTCGAACAGAGACTCCAAGCACACAAGAAGATATGCACAGATCTGAAACAAAGAATGGCTATACCAAACGACGCAATGCAAATGAAATCATCAAAGACCAAGTCACAACCGAGATGATCCATCACGGTGCAAACGAAAATAAATGCATCAGTGCACATGAGAATTGACTCAGTGCAATATAAAACAACAACGACACAATTGCAACAAAAAGAAGCTGCAACCACCATAAGTGTTCAAGGTTGTAAAACTGCAACAAAGCTGATGCAACATGGCAAATCCAAAAATGCAAACCGCACTAATCCATATAACATGAAGGGCCCAGCTTAGTAACTAGCGGGTGATACACGGCAGAGACAAAATAGTGCAGCAGTTTAAAGTGGCAAGCAACAGAGGCAAGAAAGTGCACCAAAACCGATAGCAAGCATATATATACTCCCGTGTATAATTTGCAATGAATAACACAACCTAAGCTATTATGAATCAAAAATAACTTGATATAATTTCATGCTTTCTTTTAAAAATGATGACCCAGGTATTGCACAAGAATACACGTGATTGGGTGAAAAGATTGTAACCTGGCCTTACAAATATATGCATGCATTGTGGACTTAAATAAAGGTCAACAACATCACTTTTCCAAAATGAAACAAATGCCAACGTATGAAAGAGAACTATGCTGGCATAACAACAACACATTACACGTATGAAAATATCATGTGAATGAGAAATTGCGTGATGGCTTGTATACACATACAGTTGGAGTAAAGACTGCAGAAACAATTACCCTACACCAAAGAACAGGCTATGCAACATAAAGAAAATTCAAAGCATCAGGGAAAACAGAGGCAAGGCTCATGTCATACTAGATTCATAAGGACCAAAAATGTGGCTGATTCAAATAATGTCAACAAGATGATAGTAAAGTAGTGACACAGCATAGCATAGCGCAACACAGTGACAAGCTACACAACAAATGCAACTGGCATCATCAATATGTACACAAACATTAACTAGTGTAACAACCCGCATGTTTAACGATTATATATTTAAATGTTTTATTTAAATATAGCGTCATTAGTCGGATTTAGGTCCGAAATGTTACTTTTTGCAAACGGTCGAATTGGGACTCGAAACCATTTCCATTGGTTCCAAAATGGCGTTTGCGATCGTTTTGTGTATAATCTTTGATATGTTTGGAGTTTGTGAAATTTTGACCCTTTTTCTATTGGTCTTGGGTTGGGTTCAGCCCACTAGCTTAACTAAATACACTAGCTCATCCCCTTCTCCTCATCTCTCTTCATTTCATTTCATTTCTTAAGCTAAAAACTGAAATGGGGGAAAGGAAGTGGAAATAGAAATTAGCAAGCCCTAGTTTCTTCTTGTAAACCTGATTCTTGTTCCAAAATCAAAGGGAATCCATTGGTAAGTTCATCTCCATCTTCTCCATCCCTTCTCCTCTTCAATTTCAGTAATTTCCTAACCCTAACTTAGGAAATACTTTCTTTGATTCTAGATTGAAGCTTGTAGTGTTGAAGTGGAGTGTAGTTGGTTGATTCCTTGCAATTGTGCTTCTTCATCTTCTTTGTTTTGTGTAAAAAGGTGAGTTTTTAACTCACATCTAACTCTCTTGCTATCATTGATGTTGGGTATGATTTCCTAACAAGTATGCATGTGCCATTGCTTTGGATTTAGAAAGAATTTGCATTTCATTGAAAAAGGCTGGAATTGCAAATTCATCAGGTTCGGCCGACCGAGCTCCCTGGGCCGGTCGACCGACCTGCTGCCCCGAGCCATATTTTGTTTCCTGCATCTGGCCGGCCGACCGAGCCCTGTAGTCCGGTCGACCGACCTGCTCTGTTCTGCCTGTTTTGCCTATTTTGCATATTTGATTGATTTTTCCGGATTTTATCGATTCAAGTTGGTTTTTTAGTGTTATTGCATCTTTGATTCTGATAACTTATTTTTGACTTCATTCACGGGTTTTGTAAATAATTCCTCTAAATTGTATTAAAAGCTTCCGTCTCCAATTCATAAATTCCAATTATAATGCACACACACGATTTCGCACTTCGAGCGAAGTGGAAGGAAGATTAAATGGTTAGGTAAAACACGGACCATAAATCTGTGCGTTTATCTTTCCGATTAGTCCCCGACCTATTCGATTGATTGTTTTGACCTTCGGGTTTAGTTTACCGATAATATGAGGTAAATTTGTACTGCTTTGAATGTGAAAGTGACTGACGGATAGTAAACCGTTTAGTGCGAACGAGTGGTTATGGGACGCACGTTAACACTGTTCGGATTCCTTTTCGAGAGTTGTGACACATTCCTCCAGTTAGTGGTGTCCAGCACTAGGTCTTCGACCTTCACCACTACGGTTTGTTGCCTCTGGGATGGTGTCTTCGGACTTTCTCCCTAGGTTTGTTGCCTTCGGGTATGTTGCCTTCGGGTGTGTGCCTTCGGGTTTGTTGCCCTATATAATTTCGCTCTGATGTTGGCCTTATGTGCCGCATGGGTGATACTTGGGTTTGGAGCCTTCGGGCTTATGGATCCTTGTTGTACAGTACTGAGCTCGAGTAATCATATGTTTCATTGATATTATATTCCCTTGGTATCGCCCATCGTGTTGGTCTGTCTGAGCCGCATGATGTATAACGATTACCTTGTGGAACTTGTATACCTTATTGGTATTTGTTATTTTCCTTTTGGCTTGTTTTGGGATATTTGTATCCTTTGTTTCTATATGTTGCCGATGATATGAGGCTTGTTCTATATGATTCATCTCTTGTTGATGATTATGTTATCTCCTCTAGAGATATTTGTTATACTGTATGACCTTGCAGGTTTATTATTGTTCAGTTTATCTAACTGATTTGTTATCTAGACTGACCCGTGTATTTTATACTCGGGTCAGACCGAGATGTTTCAGGTTAGGTGCTTTTGGACTTAGCCTTTTTTGCTTCCGCACGGACTATTCGCTAGCTTCATTTTGTTATAGCGTCTTTTGTGGTCCTTATCTGTTGTAACTCTGATATTTATACTTTTTCGTCTCGTTTGTATATTGTGGTCTCCTGTACCACTTGGCATGTATTATTTTGTATACTCTGTTGTGTATCTGTTTATGTGTATATTATGATCGACTGTTCTATGATGTGAATTACATTTGAGTTGTTATATTTTCTTCTGATAGATCCTATAGCCATTGTAGTTTTGCTTTAAATATTTATTGAATAGGTCGAATTTTAATGTGATTCTACTTTTCGACGTATTTAGTGAATAGTTAAGGTAAGATTACACATGGTCGCTTCCATTATACTCTATTGTCCGCGTTAGCCGACAGTATTATCTATGTAATACTCTTTGTTAACGAGGCTCTAGGAGTGGGGCGTCACATCGTGGTATCAGAGCTGAGTTCAGAACAAAATATGATAAACACAGAATAGAGCACATATTACGGTACATCAAAGTGTACAAGTGATACAAATATTTGAATCATCGTGTCTCTTTATCCCATCAAGGCTAGATAGTATTTGGGAATACGTCTAGGATTATTCCGTAGTATCCCATATTGAAATATCTACCTTGTGAATAATCTTTTCCTTATCTTGACTTTCAGCTTATGTCTGGAAGAGGCAGAGGTCGACGTTCGGATGCTGGGCAATCTAGTGGCTCACATCCGGATGGCGTTTATATGTCTGCCGATCAGTTTTTGGAGTTGTTTAGGAGCACTCAGACTCCCGTTCCTCCTCGAGTGTCTCCACCTCGCAAGTCTACTTTTGCACGTCAGTGCAGTGATTTTGCTCATCTTGGAGGAAAACCGTTTAAGGCTTCCGAATCCGTTCTTGAAGTCCAAGCTTGGCTTCGCACATGCGAACGTATCTTTTCTCGCATGGATCTTTCTGACCATGATCGAGTACTTGTGACTTCTAGCTTATTGCAAGAGCGTGCTCTTGATTGGTATGAGCTTCTTGTAGCCGAGATTGATGAGTCTACCCTTTCTTGGACTCAGTTTCGGGAGCGATTTGAACTCAAGTTCGTTCCTGAATCTGAAAAAGTTTTATTGACCCGTCGCTTCCTTGAGTTGAAGCAAGGGAAATCTTCTATTTCTGAGTATGTTGCATCTTTTGAGGCCTTATCTAAGTATGGTCTTGAATTCATTAGCACTTCTTACAAGAAGAATTTGAAATTTGTCTCTGGTCTTAAGAAATATCTTAAGAAGTCCTTGTTGCTCCAGCTTAAGCTTTCTTTCGAGGAATTGGTTGATTCGGCACTTCATCTCGAAGCTGTCGAGAAGGAGTGTGATAGTGGTGAGGATGTTGAGGTTTCCAAGAACCCCAATAAGAAGCAGTTTCCGTTTCAGAAGAAGCTTTTTCCTTCTAAGAAGAAGAAGACTGGTGGTCCTAGCTCTCAGCCTCAGTCTTCCGAAACACCTTTCGTTCGAAAGTGTTTCAATTGTGGTTCTCCGGATCATATTATTCGAGCTTGTCCTAAGCCTCTCTTCTACCGTTATTGCAAGAAGGAAGGTCACCATGTTTCAGCATGTCCTACTGCTCCTGCTAATGCAAAATCTGGCAAGCTCAATGTGGCTAATGCTTCTGGAGGTTCATCTCAATCCAAAGGTATGTCTCCATCTATTTTGGAGGGTTTAATTCTATTTCATGATCATAGTATACGAGTTCTTTTCGATACGGGTGCTTCACATTCTTTCGTATCGAAGAAGCTTATAAATGATTTATCTTTGGATGTTTCTTGTATGGTTACTTCTTTAAGGATTGCAAATCCTATTGGGGGATCCGTGACCCTTAGTTTGCTTTGTGATGATATTGAGATAGTTTTATGTGGCTTTTCTTTCCGTGCGAATCTGCACGTTGTTTCCCATTTGGGTTTTGATATGATTTTTAGTATGGACTGGCTAGTGAGGTACGATGCCAGGATTATTTGTTTCGAGAGAACTTTATATCTTTGTCATCCTGATTCGCCTTCTCAGTTATCTCTTGTTCTTCGGGATGTGGATAATTCTGAGATGGCTTTATATTCTCTTGATTCGCGAGATGATGAGGATATATCTCGTATTCCTATTGCTTGTGACTTTTCTAATGTTTTTGAGCCTGTATCGGGTTTGCCACCCAAACGGGCAATTGAGTTCCGCGTTGATCTCATTCCAGGCGTGCAGCCAGTTAGTCGTCCTCCCACGAGGATGTCTACAAAGGAAAATGAGGAACTCAAGAAACAACTTTTAGAGCTTGAATCTAAGCAATTGATTCAGTCTAGTTTTTCTCCGTGGGGATCCGCGGTCGTCTTTGTGAAGAAATCTGATGGAACTCTTAGGCTTTGCATTGATTATCGCAAGCTTAACGAGTTAACCATCAGAAATAGGTATCCATTGCCTAGGATCGATGATATGTTCGATCTATTGAGTGGTGCTAAGGTCTTTTCTCAGCTTGACCTTGCCACAGGTTTTCATCAATTACGAGTCGCGGAGGATAGCATACCTCTTACCGCTTTCCGCACTCGTTATGGTTCTTTTGACTGGCTCGTTATGCCGTTCGGTTTGACGAACGCTCCTGCTTTCTTTGTTGATCTCATGAATCGGGTATTCCAGGAATATCTCGATAAGTTTGTCCTTGTCTTCATTGATGATATCCTTATTTATTCTAAGTCTGAAGCCGAGCATGCTAATCGCTTAAGAATTGTCTTGAGTACTCTCCGTCGTCATCAGCTTAAAGCCAAATTCTCCAAGTGCCATTTTTGGGAGAATAAGGTTAAGTTCTTAGGCCATGTGGTATCTTCCGATGGCGTTTCTGTCGATCCATCGAAGATAGAAGCTATTCAAAATTGGGAAAGGCCTGAGAACGTTCATGAGATTCGTAGTTTCTTTGGATTGGCGGGGTATTACCGTCGGTTCATTAAGGATTTTTCCCGTGTTGTGCTTCCTCTCACAAGCCTTACCCGGAAAGGCATTCGTTTTATTTGGTCCGACAAGTGTGAAGCTTCCTTTCAGGCATTGAAAGAACTTCTCACTAATGCTCCTATCCTTGTGGTTTCCGAAGGGAATCATGATCTAGTTGTCTACACCGATGCTTGTAGTAGTGGTCTCGGTGCCGTGCTTATGCAGAGAGATCGGTGGTTGCTTATGCTTCTAGGCAACTGCGTCCGAATGAAGTTCGCTATGCCACTCATGATCTTAAGTTAGCCGCCATTGTCTTTGCCTTGAAGATTTGGCGACATTATTTGTTGGGCGAGCGCTTCATTCTCTATACCGATCATAAATCCTTGAAGTATTTGTTCACTCAGAAGGAACTCAATATGAGGCAACAACGTTGGCTCGAGTTTCTTGCCTCTTATGACTTTGATATCCAATATACCCCTGGTAAGGGAAATTGTGTTGCAGATGCGCTTAGTCGCAAACCTTCGGCTGTTATTTCTATGATGTTTGCCGAATGGGATATTCTTGAGACTCTATCTTTTTGTGAAATTCGTGACCGAGCTTTATCTTCTGATTCTCCTATTCTATTATTTAGTTTGGGAGCTCGACCTATTTTATTGGATCGTATTGCCGATGCCCAGCAGCGTGATCCTAATTTGTTGCATCTTATTCAGCTTTGTGAGTCTACATCCTGTGATGAGGCGTTGCGGGATTTTAGCATTGATTCTCATGGGTGTCTTCGTAAGAAGAACCGTCTTGTTGTGCCTTCTGATTCTGTACTTAGGCATGATATTCTTGATGATTGCCATCGTTCTAGGTATACCATTCATCCCGGTAGTAGTAAGATGTATGTCGATATGCGTCGTCTTTATTATTGGGAAGGTATGAAGCGCGATGTGGCGAGTTATGTGAGTAATTGCATGACTTGTCAACGTATGAAGGCCGAACATCAGCGTCCTTCTGGTCTTCTTCAGCCTTTTGAGATTCCATTGTGGAAGTAGGATCAAATTTCTATGGATTTCATTGACGGCTTACCTCGTTCGAGATCTGGCCATTCTAGCATTTGGGTTATTGTTGATCGCCTTTCTAAGTCTGCTCATTTCGTCCCTATTAAGTCTAATAGGACTGCTTCGCATTTGGCTAAGTTGTATGTCAAGGAAATCGTGAGTCTTCACGGTGTTCCTAGTTCTATTGTCAGTGATCGTGATTCTTTATTCACGAGTCATTTTTGAAAGAGTCTTCAGCAAGCTTTGGGAACAAAGCTTAATTTTAGTACAGCTTATCATCTGCAGTCTGACGGACAGACTGAACGGGTGAATCGTATCTTGGAAGATCTTCTCCGTATTTGTATCTTTGATTTCGGTGGTAGTTGGGAGGAAGACCTACCTCTTGTAGAATTCTCCTACAACAATAGTTTTCAGTCCAGTATTGGTATGACTCCTTTCGAAGCCTTATACGGAAGGCCATGTCGATCACCTTCATGTTGGTTGGAATCTGGGGAGAAGCTTATTCTTGGCCCGGACTTTATTCGTGATTCTTCCGGGAAGATTGATCTTATCCGGTTGAGAATGAAAGAGGCACAGAGTCGCCAGAAATCCTACGCGGACAACCGTAGGAAGCCTCTCGAGTTCTCGATTGGTGATCTTGTTTTTATTCGTGTTTCTCCTTTGAAGGGGGTTATGCGTTTCAGTGCGACTGGGAAATTGGCTCCTCGTTATATAGGACCGTTTTCTATTACTGAACGTATTGGCCCTGTGGCTTATAGAGTTTCACTTCCAGCTCATTTATCTGGCATTCATGACGTGTTTCACGTCTCGCAACTTTGGAAGTGTCATCGGGAGTCGGATTCTGTTATTACTTCTCCTGATTTGCAAGAGCTTGAGATCTCACCGGACTTATCTATTGTACAGCAACCTATTCGCATGCTTGACACGGAGGTGTGACACCTTCGGAACAAGGACGTGCCGCTCGTTAAAATTCAATGGTCCGCTAATCCCAATGACTGTACTTGGGAAACCAGAGAGTATATCGAGCGATCTCATCCGGGTTTTCTTTCTTTGCTTTGAAACGGTGAGTATATCTTTTCGTTCTAACTTGTTTACTTCTCTTTTGAATGTTGTATGTATGTAGTTGTTACAAATATCGTCTCTGGGAATTGCGGGGACGCAATTTTGTAAGGAGGGGAGATCTGTAACAACCCGCAAGTTTAACGATTATATATTTAAATGTTTTATTTAAATATAGTGTCGTTAGTCGGATTTAGGTTCGAAATGTTACTTTTTGCAAACGGCCGAACTGGGACTCGAAACCATTTCCATTGGTTACAAAATGGCGTTTGCGATCTTTTTGAGTATAATCTTTGATATGTTTGGAGTTTGTGAAATTTTGACCCTTTTTCTATTGGGTTTTGGGTTGGGTTCAGCCCACTAGCTTAACTAAATACCCTAGCTCAGCCCCTTCTCCTCATCTCTCTTCATTTCATTTCATTTCTTAAGCTAAAAACTGAAATGGGGAAAGGAAGTGGAAATAGAAATTAGCAAGCCCTAGTTTCTTCTTGTAAACCTGATTCTTGTTCCAAAATCAAAGGGAATCCATTGGTAAGTTCATCTCCATCTTCTCCATCCCTTCTCCTCTTCAATTTCAGTAATTTCCTAACCCTAACTTAGGAAATACTTGCTTTGATTCTAGATTGAAGCTTGTAGTGTTGAAGTGGAGTGTAGTTGGTTGATTCCTTGCAATTGTGCTTCTTCATCTTCTTTGTTTTGTGTAAAAAGGTGAGTTTTTAACTCACATCTAACTCTCTTGCTATCATTGATGTTGGGTATGATTTCCTAACAAGTATGCATGTGCCATTGCTTTGGATTTAGAAAGAATTTGCATTTCATTGAAAAAGGCTGGAATCGCAAATTCATCAGGTTCGGCCGACCGAGCTCCCTGGGCCGGTCGACCGACCTGCTGCCCCGAGCCATATTTTGTTTCCTGCATCTGGCCGGCCGACCGAGCCATGTAGTCCGGTCGACCGGCCTGCTCTGTTCTGCCTGTTTTGCCTATTTTGCATATTTGATTGATTTTTCCGGATTTTATCGATTCAAGTTGGTTTTTTAGTGTTTGTTATTGCATCTTTGATTCTGATAACTTATTTTTGACTTCATTCACGGGTTTTATAAATAATTCCTCTAAATTTTATTAAAATCTTCCGTCTCCAATTCATAAATTCCAATTATAATGCACACACACGATTTCGCACTTCGAGCGAAGTGGAAGGAAGATTAAATGGTTAGGTAAAACACGGCCCATGAATCTGTGCGTTTATCTTTCCGATTAGTCCCCGACCTATTCGATTGATTGTTTTGACCTTCGGATTTAGTTTACCGATGATATGAGGTAAATTTGTACTGCTTTGAGTGTGAAAGTGACTGATGGATAGTAAACCGTTTAGTGCGAACGAGTGGTTATGGGATGCACGTTAACACTGTTCGGATTCCTTTTCGAGAGTTGTGACACATTCCGCCAGTTAGTGATGTCCAGTACTAGGTCTTCGACCTTCACCACTACGGTTTGTTGCCTTTGGGATGGTGTGTACGGACATTCTCCCTAGGTTTTTTGCCTTCGGGTATGTTGCCTTCGGGTGTGTGCCTTCGGGTTTGTTGCCCTATATAGTTTCGCTCTGATGTTGGCCTTATGTGCCGCATGGGTGATACTTGGGTTTGGAGCCTTCGGGCTTATGGATCCTTGTTGTACAGTACTGAGCTCGAGCAATCATATGTTTCATTGATATTATATTCCCTTGGTATCGCCCATCGTGTTGGTCTGTCTGGGCCGCATGATGTATAACGATTACCTTGTGGAACTTGTATACCTTATTGGTATTTGTTATTTGCCTTTTGGCTTGTTTTGGGATATTTGTATCCTTTGTTTCTATATGTTGCCGATGATATGAGGCTTGTTCTATATGATTCATCTCTTGTTGATGATTGTGTTATCTCCTCTAGAGATATTTGTTATACTGTGTGACCTTGCAGGTTTATTATTGTTCAGTTTATCTAACTGATTTGTTATCTAGACTGACCCGTGTATTTTATACTCGGGTCAGACCGAGATGTTTCAGGTTAGGTTCTTTTGGACTTAGCCTGTTTTGCTTCCGCACGGACTATTCGCTAGCTTCATTTTGTTATAGCGTCTTTTGTGGTCCTTATCTGTTGTAACTCTGATATTTATACTTTTTCGTCTCGTCTGTATATTGTGGTCTCCTGTACCACTTGGCATGTATTATTTTGTATACTCTGTTGTGTATCTGTTTATGTGTATATTATGATCGACTGTTCTGTGATGTGAATTACATTTGAGTTGTTATATTTTCTTCTGATAGATCCTATAGCCATTGTAGTTTTGCTTTAAATATTTATTGAATAGGTCAAATTTTTATGTGATTCTACTTTTCGACGTATTTAGTGAATAGTTAAGGTAAGATTACACATGGTCGCTTCCATTATACTCTATTGTCCGCGTTAGCCGACAGTATTATCTATGTAATACTCTTTGTTAACGAGGCTCTAGGAGTGGGGCGTCACAACTAGTAACAAATGTACAAGTATCACAATCAAGAACAAGGTGCAGTGACGAAGCAAAAGACAAATATATTGCTTTTTCAAAACAAATACTATGCAGTGCAAACCCATGAATGCAGAGTGCAACTACAACAGACAGTGTCGAGGTTATCCAAATCAGAAACATAAGGGCTGAAGGATAGCCAACGCCGAACAACCCAAAATCATCACCAAAAATCAAAACCGTACTAATCAATTAAATTGAAAAAGGTAGTAAAGACATAATGGCCAAAACAGCCAGTATAGTCGAACAAGATCAACACCAAAAATCAAATGACCGAAGGCAAAAGCAAACCAGTGTCGTAATAGCCATGAAAAAAAACCAAGTCAAAAATCATCAATGTCGAACAAATCGAACTGCCAAATAAACCAATTAACAAATTCGATAATTGTAGAATGAATTAGAAGTGAGTGAAATGAAAATCACTCACCTTGGTTTCGAAGAACCCCAAATCAAGCGGTCGAAACAAAGAGGAGACCATCAATTGAAAGTCAGCGTCGCCGAATTTTCCACAAGCCCTAATTTTTGAGGAACGAAGCCGCCATTTTTTTTCTTTTTTTTCGATTGTTTAGGGTTTTCGAATAAAATGAAAATAGAGAGGAGGGGCGGTTCTTAATCGAGATAACACGACACCCATGATAAACGTGGGCCGGGATAAATTTCTGAAGCCCAAACAACACTTAATCAAATTTTTAAACGAATTTCAACCGATTAAAAACTCCAAATAGCAATCTGCCTACAATATTAATCATCTAACAACGAAAATTAATTATTGTAAGACTCTGGGTTGTTACAAATGCCATCATGAAGGCAACACCCTCGCGCACCACTTGAATAACATTAAGCTCGGCCCTATAATCGCATGGAAAATCGTGTATAAATATTGGTCGTTCGAACACGATTTTCCACCCGTCCACCAAGTTAGTTTTGATCATCACCGTTGATCTGAAAGATCTCATCTTGCTCGACATTTTTGCAGTTGGAAGTTTTTCGAAATAAGGCATGGATTGGGAGAAATCGAGGGAAGAAAAATCGAATTTTCTGGCCATTGAAATTTAAGGCAGCGGCTAACCCAAATTTCAGGGTTTTGCAAAATGAATAAAAGTTGGCCTTTTATAGAAAATTTCAAAACACTATTCATCCGAAATTTTTCCGAACTCAAAATGAAGCGTGCCTCCTGGCTTTTATAATGTTTTACCCCTATTCCGAACGCAATGGAGTAAATATCGAGAGCCAATTCGATCGTATTTGAAAGACGGGTTTTCAAATCGTCTAATTAAATTTAAAATTCACTTAAATAGATTTCTACGCGTTTTAGCTTGCCCTGGACAAACCGTAAATCTGATTGACTCGGAATTTGAAAGCTTCAATAATTTAACATTACGGATCCAATGAAACTAGTTTCGTCGAAATCCAAGACTGTTTGAAAAATGACTCTTTTTACACGTTAATTAAATATTAAAATATTCAATTTTTTGCAATTTGACTTTTAATTCGATTTTTAAAGTTCTCTAACAACATTCTAATTCAAATATAACTTAATTCAACTTTATACAACATTTTTATTCATATTAAATCCAAATTACAATTATTTTCACAATTCCATATATTAAATTAACAATTTAATAATCTAATTAAATCTAGATATTCGAAATATAATCTACTCAGCTTATAAATTTACTTTGTGCATATTTAAAATCAATTAAATATACGAATTTCAAATGATCGAAATTCTGGGACATTACATTCTTTCCTACTTAAAAGAATTTCATCCTCGAAATTACCAAGTAAGAAAAAGTCACAAAATCCATTAACTATTCAAAATAATTTTTTCAAATTAGAAATCAAATCTATTTAAACCTTTTAACTTTTTCCAAAATACAATAGTTAAACTTTCAAAAACTTTACTAAGTGTCAAACCCGTTTATAGTTATCTCTCCAAAACCAACTAATATCGTTTAACTTTTAATTTGAAATCAAAATTTAGTTTTAACAAATTTTTCCAATTTCTCAAAATTTTCCAACGCCTCAAATTTTTAAAAAATTTCGCCATAGTCTCCTTTGCACGGTTCGATCCGAAAATAACTAACAATATATATATATATATATATATATATATATATATATATATCAATAATATACATCTCGTCATCAAGGATGAGGCCTCCCGAAGGGAACAAAGTGTAAAAGTACGATATGTAATCCGAGATATGTACCTTATATATTATTAGCGAGCATATACGGCTAATATAGTGCGAAAGCGAGCTCCAAAAGCGAAGCAAGCGCCATACGCACCTACTAAACACTCAACAAGAAAGTGAGAAACATGTATATATGAAAGTAATATCAATATACAACATATACCAATACAACTACTATATATGCCAATATAGCTAACGCAATAAAAACAACAAATCCAACCATCCAATAACTATCATCCAACAAAGCAATATCCATCCAATCAATCAATAACCAAATCAATATAAACTCATTTTCTCAGTAACATTCATTGAATTGGTTTTCAATTTAATCACATTTGATTCAGTAGCATTGGATTTTACTAATCATTCATTCATATTCAATTAGTTTACATTCACTAATTTACATTCAAGTTAGTTCACTTCCAATTCAAATCAAATTCAGTTTCATTTCTATTTATTCTTACTTCACTTTCAATTTGAATTATTCAATTTCATTAACACTTAATGAATTTTCGTACCATCAACTAACAAAAAAATAACAACCAATGTATAACCAACGTTACCAAATTAATTCACTTTACTTCATTTACATTCAATTTGGTTTAACACATTTAATTCCAAATTGGTTTAACATTCAATTTAGATTGAACTCTAGTATTCACTATATTCACATTTTTATGCAACATTTCTAATATTGTTATTAATTCACAACTTCTTAACAATAACATTTTTAATGCTAATTCATTTTTTCCCTAAAGTTGAATTTCATTATATAACCTAAATTTATATTCATTTAATTAATTCATTTCATTAACCTTTTACTAAAGTCAAATTTCATCTCACTATTTAAATTCATATCTCGTTTACTTAACAAAATAGTTTAATCATTTTTAATGTTTGGTTTCACTTACCTTTTCTCATTTTATAAGTTATACAACTTATTATTTAATCTTTCATAAACATTTGCCTAAGTTTACTTCCATTCACAAAATTCATTTTATAATTTCAGTTCATGGTCATGCAATCACTTTACACTTAGGTTTATTTAAACTTCCAAATTCATATTATAATCACTTACCTAATCCAATTAAAATTACATTCAATTTATTTAACTTTCCTTTAGTTAAATTTCAAATCATATATTTTATTATGCTAACTCACATATATTTCTACTTTACCAAAGCTAAAAATTTATTATCTCATATATTATAAGTCCAAAACTTATTTTACTTATATTTATCAATTACAACTTGGATTTTAAATCAAATTTGTTTATCATAATAAAATTTCAATTTCAATTTATTATTGGAAGCAAATCAATCACACAGAAACTCGAAAATGATACTGATGATGCTACAGTCATCACCCTTATTATTTCCCAGCAACAGTAGTGAATTCAGTGCTTTATATTCTTTTTAAAAAAAATAACATTTATCTTTTTATTTATATAATTTCACTATTTTCTATTTATAATAATATAACCTTTTTAACTTTGAAAAATAACTTACAAAATAAATGGGATTCCAAATTTTCATATTCTTAGTTTAAATTCATTTTAATTTATAACACATATTGTTTTCATTTCTTATTTATAAGATCATTTCACAATTGTAAATCGTATTAATTACAATTCCATACTTTGCAATTCATTTTCTTATATAATTTATTCTTTCTACAATTGTTGATTTATTTAGATTATTCAAACAACTTTTATTTAACTTTTATATATATATATATATATATATATATTTACTTTTCAGACAATGAAATAATTCAATTTATATACACTTTAATAATTCCTGAAAAATTATTTCTTTTATATGTAAAATATAATAGAGGTAAAATTATTTCATTTACCCAATTTAAAATGATACTTTGTCGACTTGTGTCGTTTAAGTGTTTGGAAATCCCTATCGATAATATGGCGTCCCACATACCGGCCAGAATTCACAAACAGCTCAATGGATAAGCAAACACAATATAAAACATTTTATATTTACTAACAAATACACGCTTATATATATAATACACTCAACTCAATTAGGGGTGCTACTGTCCCTATCTATACTAAGTACACATCAAAGCTTAGGAATATACAAAATCTAAGCTCTGATACCAACAGTGATGACCCGTAAATCCGTACCCTTTGAATCAACAATAATCCATACATGTCCGATCCAAAAAGCACAGACTGACGGAAAGTCAAGAGAAAGAAAAAAAAGAGAAGAGAAGAAAGAGAGAATATAGAACCAAACAAAACAATACATAATCTCACATCACAGCGAAAAAATATAATATCATATCAATGATCTTTACAAAATAGAAACTGTATATACACACACACACACACATCAATCAGAGTTCAACAATCATTCAATAGTTATCAGCTTGAACAGTTATAATAACATGTCCTTACAAATGGCAATAATAACAACAACTAAGCATAGCGGATAATCAATAATCAAAACAGATACGTATATACAAAACAAAGATCTCCAGCTCTCCTACTGAAGCTCCAAAAGCACCAAATATAAACCTGTAAATATACTCGGACAGACCCGAGCATTAAACGCCCGGATCAGTCTGGTAAAACAGCATGAGAAACACACTCAACTGAATTTATTAAATTACCAAACTTTTCCTTTATTAAAACAAAGTATCTCGTAAGACAAGTCCACACATAAACACGGGCATGTTTTTACCTTACGATAACTAAAACATATCATATAAAATCCTCTTATATTATAGTAGTGTGTACTATATACAAGTAATATTAATCATAGCCGAAATTGTTACATTGATTGAATTCCAGCACATAGTCCAATTGGGTAATACAATCAAAATGGCAAGCACGTAGTGGAGTTTGGATTTCCATACAAATGACTAGGTGAAGGGACTACCTTCCGGCAGTACATCTCTAGATGAATGCACCGAGAAATCATCACAAAGTTTCTCTACCAACACAAGACCGGCCCACCTCTATAACTAGATGGTACCGAATATGTCATCCTCCAGTCGTTACCGACCTTTACCGAGGGCCCTTTAAGCATACAAACCACATAATCAGATACACGATGTCATAGCGTGTAAAGTTATATCTAGAAAAGGATGATCATACCCTAATGGGAGCGGCCTACTCAGCCCTGCTTCATCTAACCCTGTTTTGGTCATTTCCAGTTGACGAGGCTAGAGGTAATGATTACCTTTCACTAATCACAATCACATCACTTTGAACGCCACACGGCCATTTCCGTTGGCTACTAATTGCCTTCCATAAAAGTAGAACCCTTAAGCTCATATGTCTTAAGGAGGGTGTTAAGCTAAGTGAAATTGCTTTCTCCATCACCACTGATGTATGTTTGTAAAAACCAATGTACGTAATCTATAGAAATGCAATGTCAGACAAACATCCATATAAGTTGTCAACAAATAGGACAAACCGAAGGTACTTTCCTACCACATCGTATCGGGAAATCCCTAGGATTAGTAGCGAATAGTCCTTGCATTGGATATTTCATAATGAAGAGACCACTACTACTGGATGTATATTGGGGATTTAACCCCAAATGATCAACAAGAAGTTCCCACTATGAATATCTGGAATATCAATATCATCACAAGCAACCTGCACAATCGTCGCATATATGTTGGTCCGAAGTGGTTTTCAGATAAATCTGATCTCGGTCTCTTCGCACCAACAACGCAAAAGCGTTTCTCAACCTCACACAAAAACTAAGTCTCATAGACTTATCACGTCACCAACTTTCAACTTGCTATCCTTCAGGCCAAGAAGGAAGCTCGATAGATTGGAGTAATACTCTGAACTATATGAATCAATATCCTCAATACAAACGATAATCAAGCCTACACAGAAGGCTACATACTAAGTGTACGACTAAATAGTTCCCACATCAAGTCGAGGAACAAAAATTTGGCTAATGTTTGATAGTCTGTTATTTAACTATCAAAGCAAACAAACAAATATTCAGCACAATGACAATCACTAGGCCATTTTAGTTAATCTTCTATTGATTAAATCATTTGCCAAATATTGACTTCAAATTATAATTAAAAAGATATAATCTCAAAATTGGAAAACATTACCATATACTTATTTAACAATAAGTAATTCACAAATCAATTTACTTTCAACACTTAGAAAATATTACATTTACTTAAATCACGATTAAGTATATATTTTATTCTTTAAGGAAAACTTTCTTATTAAACACATATATTTGGGTCAAAACAAATGTTGCGTAAAACATTGTTACGACAACCCAAAATCAATAGTATATGGATTCAACAATTTAGATAGATATATAAATCCCAATACTATACAATATTTTCTTTTGATAATCATTTACTATAACAACAATGTTATAGTCCATCATTTCCTTATCTCTCGAAACGTCTATTTCAACAATGAATGTTGAAATCTATGGTTTTGATATTTAACACATTTGAAAACATCTTCAAATCGGTTTGCTCCATTTAAAATATCACTTCCAAAACATTTATTTAATTCAAAAGGTTATTCATTTCCAAAGCATATCCATTTTATTCAATATATTATTCACTGCCCAAAATGGTGAATATAGTTAATTTAATCCAATTCAATGTTTCTACACATATATTTTAAAGATTTATCCAATTTCCAAAATCATGGATATACTTCTCAACCCATATTCATTATTATTTCAACATTTAATTTAAAGGATTATCCACTCTCCAAAATCGTGGATATATCTCCTTTAATAAACTATAATAATTAACTTGTCAAATTCAATTGATTTGGATTTATAAAACAATGTTTATAAATTCTATTTATAATTTATAAAAAGTTCAATATACAAAATTCCTTTACTAACCAATTCCATTTATAACTCAATTGTGTACCAAAAATCCAGATTATGAGTAAATAACTTATAATTCATTTATTTTTACAAAATCATTCATTTTATGACATCCTTACTTATAAATCTGTAAATCTTATTTACTAATAAAACCCATTCATAACTTCATTTTAACATTTACAAATCTCCTTTACAATTTCATCACTTCGATTTATAAAAATCCAGTTTTATATATCTTATATATAAACCTTTTATAATAAATTCAAAAATACCATTTAAACTATTTTACATAAAAAAAATCAACTTCATATTTCCAAAAATCACATTTCAACTATATTTCTAAAAAAAACCATAATTTCAATTATATTTCACAAATATCATAATTTTTATAACAAGAAAAATTATAACTTTTATTTATTTAAAATAAAATCATTTCCTAATAATTCAAAAATAGATATAACTTCTATTTTCAAAATCACTTAAAAATCCCTTTTAATTTTGGACACCATCGCTTTAACATTTTTAAAATTACTAAAAATAGGCTCAATGCTGCAATAGCACTAAATACATCAATCACGGCATCCAAAATATTATATATAATATGATAGCAGCATATATCACAATATCTGCAAATAAATCAATAAGGGTGAGGAATCTAGTTGGATCCCTCCAACCTTTCACTTGCAACAAATATACATATTAGAATATGTGTACAATGTCCACTTCGAGGCAGACGCGCGTACAAAGGGTCATCCGCTCATACACAGGAACGTATAAGGTCATCTGCTCCACTAGAAAGGAATATATCCAAATACCAATCAATATATCAACCAAACAATCATCAATCATCATAAATAATATTTATTCTGACTTATATAAAAATATCGGTGAGTCAGAAAGAGTGAGTTGTACTCACATTGCTTGCAGCCGTCGCATTAGCGATTTATTCTGATTAAAATTAAACAAGCATTTAATTTCAATCAAAATTTTCAGTAGGTCAAATAAATCCCATCCAGCTCCATAATGTAGTGCTCGTCATTACAGTTCCAACGCAATTCGTTTCGTGCGAAACGGACCTTGTTTGACAAAGTTACGCATTTTTAAACATCACACGAATTTATAATATAATAATTTACATTTCCTTTTTAATTTTAAAACCTACATAAATCTAGGCCATTCGATTTGCTTATCCACATCAGAGCCGCGTGATTTCTTCTTCCTCCTCCCAGTTTTGAATGTGCGTATGAACCCATTTTGGCCGCCTTCAAATTCGAATTTTCGCGCCTTCTACGACCAACTTCACGTTGATCGAGCAACGCCGTCATGAAGGCAACACCGTCGTGCACCACCGCATTGAATAACATCATGCTCGGCCCTATAATCACATAGAAAATCATGTATAAATGTTCGTCGTTCAAACGTGATTTGCCACCCATCCACCAAGTTATTTTCGATCATCACTGTTGATCTGAAAGATCTCATCGTGCTCGACATTTTTGCAGTTGGAAGTTTTTTTGAAATAAGGCGTGGATTGGAAGAAATCGAGGGAAGAAAAATTGAATTTTTTGGCCATTGAAATTTTAGGTGGCGGCTAACCCTAGTTTCATTTAGGGTTTTGCAAAATGAATAAAAGTTGGCCTTTTATAGAAAATTTCAAAACACTATTCATCCGAAATTTTTCCGAACTCGAAACGAAGCGTGCCGCTTGGCGTTTATAATGTTTTACCCCTATTCTGAACGCAATGGAATACATTTCGGAAGCCAATTCAATCGTATTTGAAAGATAGGTTTTCAAATCATCTGTTTAAATTTAAAATTCACTTAAACCGATTTCTACGCGTTTTAGCTTGCCCCGGATAAACCGTAAATCCGGTTGAAATGAAATTTGCAATCTTACAATAATTTAACATTACAGATCAAATGAAACTGGTTTCGTCAATATCCGAGATTTTTTGGAAAATGACTACTTTTACACGTTAATTAAATATTAAAATATTCAAATTTTTTGCTATTTGACTTTTAGTTCGATTTTAAAAGTTCTCTAACATCATTCTAATTCAAATATAATTTAATTCAACTTTATACAACATTTTTATTCATATTAAATACAACTTACAATTATTTTCACAATTTCAAATATTAAATTAACAATTTAATTTTCCAATTAAATCTAGATATTCGAAATATAATCTATTCAACTTATAAATTTAACCTGTGCATATTTAAAATCAATTAAATATACGAATTTCAAATGACCAAAATTCTGGATCGTTACACCCATCCTTATGCTAATCCCGAAATAGACTTTGGGCTTAATACTAAGTTACTAGTTACCTATTAAACTATTCAAAATCAAGTAAAACTTTAAACAAGCATAACCCATAAATGGTAAATCTGTTTTCCTATTACAATCTTTCTAAAGGAAAGATAAACCATTATCTAGAACTAATGGAAGTGGTTTTAGACCTTAATTCGGCTCCTGTCAAAAGTTGTTGGCCATATAATATTTTTAGTGCCAAACTCATTCTGAAAAATTCTAAGGATAGAAGAGTTAGTAGTATAACCGAGTCTAACTTTTTTAAGATGACCAGTTCGAGTTGTAGCGAGAGATGAAAAGAAGTTAACAGTCGTATTAGTGAAAGTCTAGTGGAGTGACAATGAGAAAGACTACATTTGGGAGACAAAGAACAGGATTTGGGATACTTATCCTGAGCTGTTATGATGTTATTTTCTATATTTGTTGTATATAGACTAGATAGATTATAGGATATACTAGAACTGTTTGCATGTTTGATATGCATGTTTTATAGTCCATACTGAATTTTGCGGATGAAAATCTTTAAGGAGGGGAGCCTGTAACGCCCCTAATTTTGTTTAACATTATTCAGGACATTTAATTGGATAAATTAAATAGAATAATGTAACTAATTAAGAAAAATGAGATTTGGGTAATTAATAAGGTCATGCCTTAATAAAATAACTAAAAATTATTTTAAAGACCAAATATATAAGGGAATGAATGAGAGGGCAATTTAGGAATAGACCAAACCTTTTGAAACGACCCGCAAAATCCGTACCCCTTGAGTCAACACTATTCTACAACAATCAACTCAAGTTGTACAGAAATACGAACCATTTGGGTTAAAGAAGAAGAGGTAGAAGAGGAAAATAGAAAACAACATCAGAATCTAACCATCGCAGCGGAATAAAGTATAATAGATAATAAATGATCTTTACTCAAAATCAAATATTTCAGTTTATATATTACATCATCAGAGTACATCAACCACAGCTCAACATCAATATCATACAATGGATACACAACAACTCAACACAGCAGAAAAGTATATATATATATATATATATACACACACACAAATACAAGAGTACGTATCGCCATCCTGCTCGTCTCCTGAGCTCCACAGCATCATATCCTGTATTCTATAATACTCGGTCTGACCCGAGCATTATAGTTAAATAATACCCGAGTCAGTCTGGAATACCAGCGTGAGAAAATCACACCCAATTGATTATTAAAGTTTCGAAAATCCTTTGAAAACAAAAGCATCTCGTAAGACCACGCCACAAATAAACATGTCGGGTTTTTACCTTACGATAGCCAAAACAATTTTTATAGAAATCCTCTAATATTATAATAGGGTCTATATACAAATACTTATAAAATAGCCGAAATTGTTACATGATTAAATTCCAGCTACTAGCCACAGAGTGGGTAATACAAACAAAACTCGTACAAGGCTCGTAGGGAGAATGGATTTCGAACTAATGACTAGGCACTGGGGTACCACCTGTCACAGTACGGGGCCTAAATCACCGTACCGAGGATTACTCCCTTCATCCCCTGCAACACAAGGCCGGAACCATTCCTTACTGAACATTCCCGAACAAGATAAACCCCGTGGTTGGCGCGACCAACCACCACTAAGCCGAAATATATAAGGGACATCTAGACAGGGGAAATATCTTGCCCTGCTTAGGCATGACCCACCTAACCTTGCTGCATATCCCCTGATTTTCAGTCATTCCCGGTTGATGAGGCTTGAGGCTAAGCGTTACCTTTAGAACGTTTTCACTTAGAATGCCCATCGTCCACCTGACGATGTTTCGCAAGCATTCGTCCATACAAGTCCGTCCTGGGTTCGAACGGAACCGAAGGCACTATTCCTACTACATCCATTTTGGAAATATCCTCAGGATTAGTAGCGACTAGCCCTTGCACTTCACTGCTCCATCTTCGACTCCGAACACGTTTTTTGCACGAAAACGTACAAACCGGATCGAAGTGGTTTTCGAGAAATAAATCTCGATCCCGGTCTCTTCGAAACGATCAACGTATTTGTCCAATATTGATAGTCGGTTATTTAACTATCAATATATTCATAAACAACCATCAACCAATAAATAATTTCCCAAATTATTTATTACCTTCAAAATATCTTTACAAGATATATTTCTATTTTCAATCCTTTGAAAACAGTTTCAAAACCACCTTTCTTCAGAATCAACTTCCCTAAATATTTCTATCTCCTCTGAAATCACCAAGCACAAAACTAGATTTAAAATAATCTAAAACACTTTACTTAGAAATATATACTTTTAAAACATATAAATTAAAGCTACTTTAATAATTTGTTAAAAATACATCTTATATGAATATTTGAAAATAAAGTTACTTAATAAAATATAAAACTAGATTTTCACTGTTGAAACAAAATGCTAAGTCACTCTTTAAATAATTACTACTATAATAGATTTGAGAAAATACTTACTTTAAAATTTAAATATTAGAAATAATAAATTTTCCAAAACATACCCTTTAAAACAAATTTTAAAACTATTAACTTATATTTAACATTTACTTTGAAAACGTACTTGGTTATCCCGGGAGGATTCCAACTTCAAATTAATTAAATCAATTTTCCAAATTGATTCCCAATTTATTCCATTTGAAATAAGTTTTCTTACATTACTCAATTCATTTCAAATTTCATTAATTATGAACTTAATTATTATTGTTATTATTTTCCATTTGATTTTAAACCTTTTAACTGAAATATACAAATTTCAGGTTTTCGCCATTTTCTTCTTTGTCCCTTTCAAAATTTTGAAATCTTAAATTTTAAAATAAATGTTCTGTTCTTTTAGATATTAGTATTGGAGTTTAAAATTCATTAACCTGCTATTAATTCAAAAATCTTATTTCTATATTCAAGATTTATTAATTAGAATTCTTATGTTACTTTACTTTATTTTTATGTCATTCTTAAATTTATTCACATTTCCATAATTATTTTACTTACAAATTTTCTTCCTTTTATTTTATATTCGAAATCCAATCTATAAAATCTTGGTAATTCATTCACCCAAATATCAAATCAACCATAACATTTAATATTCCAATATAACTTATCATAGAATATCAATATGCACAGCAGAGAATATTAAATAATTTAAATAAATGTTGAGGGATCCAGTTGGATCCCTCCAACCTGTTTTCCCTGCATCCACAGATGTTAGCACAATAATATATCGATTCCAGAATATTCCATACCATATCCATCAATCAATTTCAACCATCCAAACAATTATTTAAATTTAATCATTTAAATTTAAATTTTAAACTGAGTGAGATTAACTCACATTTGACTTAAAATTTGCAGACCATCCCAATCCATTTTCAATCCAGCTTGTTTCTCTATTTTAGACCTTGAATAACATTATGTAATTCATTAATATCTGAGGTAATCAGATAATCCGTTACTATTTATTAATTTTAATTTAACTAATAATTTTCCTATAAAAATCCCTTGTTTTAAAAATAATTAATATAAGTTAATTACACTAATTAGTCTCCTTACTATTTTCAGACCTTGTATAGATATTTATATCATTTATTAATATTCTAAATAGATCGAACCATTTATCTCACTTTATAAAAATAATTTTCCTATTTTCTAAATATATATATATATATATATATATATAAATAGGATTAACCATATTTTAACTTACCATTTTAAATTTAAAATAGGTATGAGAATACATAAATTCATTATATTAAATTTAAACTGAAAGCAATAGCTCTACTCTGTAGAATGTATACATGTAAAAATAATTTATAGATCACAGAGAAGAATCTAATTTTACATAACTTTCAAACCCTTTTTTTTTTTAAAAAAAAATTCCCATCTCCAAAATCTTACATTTATATTCTTACTGTTAGAAATAAAAATATGTGAGTTAATATGTATATTTATTAAATTAAATGTTGAAAACGAAGGATAAAATTACTACAGATTAAAACTTATCTAACCTATATACTTCTCTGACTGTTTTTATTATCATTTGTTCAATCATTAAATATATTAAATTAAAGATATAATTCATACCTTATTGCTCTAAACCCTCCTCCTAAAGCTTGCTCGAATCCACAAAAACGACGACTGCGAATCGCGCAGCAACCTTAGAATCCCACCCAAGCTCCTCGTCAATCTCAACATCTCGCGACTTCGTGCTTCCCCTCGACCTCAATCGTGAGTCGTCGCGAGTCTCACCGCCTCAGCCACTCGCGACACACCCCACGGGTTTGCGATGCCAACCCTAACTCGACGTCACTATGGTCCCGCGCCCAAACACTCTCAAGCGTATGCTCGACACCCAACACTCGCGAATCCTGCTAGTCCAATTGCAATTGAGTTCGACGCGAGAGACGAGGGAAACAGGCGGCCATTAATTTTTTTTTTTTGAAACGAAAACGTGGATAAGAAAAGGCTCGTGCTTCAGCTGATTTAAGTTGAAGAAGTAAATATTGTTGCCGAACATTCTATAACCCTCTTTTTTTTCCCAATTTGCGTTTCATTAGAAAGGAAGAAAGGGAGGTATTAATTTGAAGAGGATGGCTTCACAAAGAAGATTAATACGTGAATTCTTGAAGAAGGCTCGGCCGAAAAGAAAAAAAAGGGCGACGATTTGAAATAAAAAAACAACGTATACAAGAAGGCTCGATTATTTAAATTAAATTTCATCAGACTATTTATCAATTAAATTTTCAGCATGTTTATATTTCGTGCACTCACATACTAACTCTGATCAAAACGAAATTTGAAATCCAATAATAATTCAATATTACGGACCCGATGGAACTGGTTTCATCGAATTCCGAGACTGCGCCTCGGAAGGCTATTTTTAAATTCAGTTTAAACGATATAAATTTCGAAACTGGACAAACAACTTCCAGATTCAATTTTAACACTTTTACTGCCTTCACTATCATCAATATAAATTTTATAAGCCTTCAAAATATTTTTAATCGGATTGAAATTCCAGATTCAACATTTTATTCAAATTCAAGTTATTTAATTCAACAATTTAATTGTCAATTAATTTATGATATTTGTAATTTAAGTTGATAATTAACCTTTAAATAATTAAAATCAATTAAATATTCCGATTTTAAATGCTTGAAAATTCCGGGTCGTCACATTCCTCCCCCTTTAAAAGAATTTCATCCCCGAAATTACTAATCAGGAAGAATGGTCCCAAAACCCGTTACTTTTCCAAAACCAAACAGCTTCTAACAATTCAACAACTTACCAACTATCTTTTATAAAAGACCATTATCATTCTTATTAACTTTCCAAACTTTTCCCTAGTTTCAAACTATACCATTTGTTTAACCATTCAAGTTTCAATTCAAAACAAAATTTTGAATTATCAAAATTTTCTCAAAATTTTTCTAACTCCCTAAATTCCCGAAATTTTTTGCCAGCGTCTCCTTTGCGCGGCTGACTCGGTACAACTATAAAATGGCTCTACAGCCTCCCAAATCCAAAAAGAAAACAAAATGCCAAGCGGCTCAATCCAAATCCAAATCCCAATCAAATTTCATACCAAATTTAAACACATACCTTTTTGTCGAGCATTTCAAATTTATCTTTTGATATCAAACCCAAATTTTCTTTTTCCTTTATAATACCTGCATACCTGCTTAACACCAATATCCAAACACAATATTCCAAAACATTTTATCGACTTTCTCACAAAATGTCAACATCTATTCATTCCAATATTGACTTAAATTACATTGGTAGTATCAATTTCCATTTAAGACTTCACCATTCCTTCTTAAGTTTAGTATAAGCATTTTATATACTTCTTTATTTATTTTCATCCTACCATTTTAGTTTATATCCATTTCTATCCACAACGATTCTTTCATTTCCATACGAATTCAATTTATTTTCAACTCTAAACTTTAAATTTTATTTTTTATTTATAACTAATTCACGTCATTATTTTAATTAGCTCCATTTACTAACTTATTTCAATTCTTAGTTTGAAATCGTTTTGTCGTTAATAAATTTTTTTCAAAAATTTTCTAACTCCCAAAATTTCTGAAATTTTTTGGCAGAGTCTCCTTTGTACGGAGGAGCTTTTGAAATTTGACAAAAGAGATAAATATATATACATCGACCCACACAGTCGGAAAAACCAAAAACAGTTCATATTTCCTATTTTTATTGCGTAGGCGTACCTTATTTAGCATTTTAAGCAAGCGGCTTATTATTTTTAGCAAATAGCACAACCAATTCCAGCCACACGGCTTCCAGGTACCTGTACTTACTCAATTTAAACATGTAAGTGCCAAATATATATATAGTTTAACTATATTTCACTTATTTATAATAGTTAAAACATATGAATTCTAAAAGAAACTTATACCAAACATTTTTCTGTAAGCAATTTATATAGTTTCATGCTAATTCAACTGTTTCAATTAATTTACAACCCATTCTCATCCAATGTGAATGTTTTTCAATCCATTTGTATATAACTTCATTAATTTGAATGGCTTAAAACTCAATTGCTTACATTTAATTTATTTTTAAGCAAATTGAACTCATATTTAATTCAATTGCTTTCAAAATCAATTTATTTTACTTCCACCAACTCATAGAATTTTAATTACTTCCATTTACATCCAATGACAATTTATTCTATGCAATTTGACAAGATTTATGTGAATAAATAAGTATTTATGTTTATAACCAATTTAAATTGATTTCACTCAACTTTATTCTAAATTCTATTCCATTTCCAAATTTATTCACAATCCAATTATCCTTGCTTCCATTTCAGATTTGAATACATTCACTTGTATTTCATTTATTAACCCAACTAGTTCCATTATTCAAACAAGTTCCATACAAAACCATTAACAATTTAGATTCATCTTGATTGCCACTTAAATTTCCCTTTTATTTTAATCCATTCACAATCATTTATTTAGCTCGACACATTCCATTTAAATTTTCATTTACAATCCGTTCATTTACATTTCATTCCAGGTTAGTTTATTCCAAACTATTTTATTTAGCTCGGAAACAATCCAAGCTATTTCATTCCATAACCATTTCTCAACCTATTTAAACCACATTGCATTTGATTCTTATTTATTTCATCATTTATTTATTTAATATAATTAGTTTATCCTCATTCACTTAAACCATTCTAATAAACTTGAAACATTCTATTTTTTCTTATTGTCTCAAGTTATTTCAATCCCTTAATAATTTAAATGGTTTATAATTATTTATTTAAGAATTTTCATCCCATTAAATATTATCGGCATCACACCGAATTTTATTTCAATTAAAATTTATTCTTACTTGATTTAAATCCAATCCATTATTATTAAACTTAGTTTAAGTTGAATTAAATTCTACTCTCTTCCATCTATTCAACTTAAGTCAATTTACTTCAATTTCTTCAAATTTTATGCTTAAGCTCATTTTCATTTTACTTGTAAATCTTTCCCTTCCATTCACTTTAATTCTATTTTAGTTAAATCTCATTTTAAAATTTACAACTTCATTTGATTTGTTATTATCAAATTTAACCTTCTAGATTCAGTTCATCCAATTTATTACATGGCCATTTCCAATTTATTTCCACTTAGTTGGATTTTATTTTCAATCCAAACCATTACTATTTAAACCCATTTCTTCTTCTTCTTTTTTTTATTCGATACATTTCAATTATATCTAATTTGTTAACACTTCAAGTTAAATTTTAATTAATAACTCAAGTTCTGATTCTACCGTTCACTTTTATGAACTCACAATTCAACTTCATTCTCAATTAATTTCACTTCATCAACAATTTAAGTCAAATTCAATTTATAACTCGAGTTTATTTCCAAACTTCATCATAAACTCACAATTCAATTTCATTTTCTAATTTATTAACGAATTTGTTCCTCCTTTATTTATAATTCAATACTTGAATTTTGTTATTCCAAATATCACTTCATTTAAGTTTCTTAGTTCAATTTAGTTTATAATTCAAGTTTTGATTTTATTTCTATTCTCCAATTCATCAACTCTATTTATTTTGGATTTTCTATCCCAATTTTCAATTTATAAGTCACAACCTATATTCATACAATCACACTCATTCTAGGCTTGAATATATTCATCTTTTGTTTTTAACCCAAGCCTTATGCTTAGTTGTAACCCAAGCATATTTTTATTTCATGGATTTCTAATTCTTTTACAAGTCATTCTGATTTATTTAACTCAATCTAATTCTTATCCAACTTATTTCCCAGTTATCCAGATAAAAATTTAATTTCATTTAATAACTTAATTGAATTCTTATTCCAATTCAATTTCATTCTAAACTTAGCTTTATTTAATCCCAATTTGATCTCAACTTAATTTGAATACAACTGGATATTATTTCCAACCTACTCAATTACTTCAATCCAGTTAAATTATTTATTCCCGTCCAAGTTAATTTAATTTTTAACTTTCCTCTTTAAATTTAAATTCCATCATCCAAAACTTATATTTCCCTGATTCAAAAATCATTTAAATTTATAAGCTTATAACCTATCTCATCAGTATTTTAAAACACCCGACTTTTGGTTTCAAATCATTTTGAAATCTTCAACATCTCAAATCACACTTCTCAAAAATTAAACCAATCCTGGTTTTATTCCCAACAAATTTCCTTTGAAATTTTCAAAAACAACTAACTTTTCTAAACAAATCAAATTTTTGGTAGCAATCCATCACTTAGAAACTCGAAAATAAACATCGATGATGCTGCAGTCATCAACGAAGTTATTTTTCAGTAACTGAAGTGAATTCAATGCTATTTCACTTCCAAAATCCATTTTAAAACAAATTTCCATTCAGAATTACTTCCAAAACAATAATGCCATCATTTATCACTAAAACACTTCGATAAACATTTCCAAATCTTCGGGATTTTAAACTTCTAAAGCCTGCTTAGATAAATTTTAACAACAATTTATTTGTACACTTTATTTGTACAAATTCTTATTTAATTTTATTTTAATGCATAAATTACATCTATAATACATATTTATAAATTTCATTTTATAATGAATTTATTTCCTTAAATTTTTAGTTACATTTCCATTTCTAGTCAAATTCTCACTTATCAATGATAATGCTTTAACATTATTCTTCCTAACATCCAAGCAACCATATATTAGCTAAATAGTTGTCAAAAACTATTCTTTATATCAAAATATGTTTTTGGGTAAAATTATTTCATTCACCCATATTTAAAACAATATCGTGTCGATTGTTCTATTCAAGTGTTTAGAAACCCCTTCGATACAGTTGTACGGAATGTGCCGACGAAGGTTCATATGCCACTCAATAAACCAATCAACACAATATTAAAACAATTTATATTCACTAACAAATACGCGCTCATATCTATTAATACGCTCAAACTCATTATAGAGTACCATAGACTCTATTTTAAATGAGTAATTCCCACCAGAGCCAAGGTTATCTCCAACCTAAGCTCTGATACCAAGTGTAACGACCCGCAAAATCCGTACCCCTTGAGTCAACACTATTCTACAACAATCAACTCAAGTTGTGCAGAAATACGAACCATTTGGGTTAAAGAAGAAGAGGTAGAAGAGGAAAATAGAAAACAACATCAGAATCTAACCATCGCAGCGGAATAAAGTATAATAGATAATAAATGATCTTTACTCAAAATCAAATATTTCAGTTTATATATTACATCATCAGAGTACATCAACCACAGCTCAACATCAATATCATACAATGGATACACAACAACTCAACACAGCGGAAATATATATATATATATATATATATATATATACAAATACGAGAGTACGTATCACCATCCTGCTCGTCTCTTGAGCTCCACAGCATCATATACTGTATTCTATAATACTCGGTCTGACCCGAGCATTACAGTTAAATAATACCCGAGTCAGTCTGGAATACCAGCGTGAGAAAATCACACCCAATTGATTATTAAAGTTTCGAAAATCCTTTGAAAACAAAAGCATCTTGTAAGACCACGCCACAAATAAACATGTCGGGTTTTTACCTTACGATAGCTAAAACGATTTTTATAGAAATCCTCTAATATTATAATAGGGTCTATATACAAATACTTATAAAATAGCCGAAATTGTTACATGATTAAATTCCAGCTACTAGCCACAGAGTGGGTAATACAAACAAAACTCGTACAAGGCTCGTAGGGAGAATGGATTTCCAACTAATGACTAGGCACTGGGGTACCACCTGTCACAGTACGGGGCCTAGATCACCGTACCGAGGATTACTCCCTTCATCCCCTGCAACACAAGGCCGGAACCATTCCTTACTGAACAGTCCCGAACAAGATAAACCCCGTGGTTGGCGCGACCAACCACCACTAAGCCGAAATATATAAGGGACATCTAGACAGGGGAAATATCTTGTCCTGCTTGGGCATTACCCACCTAACCTTGCTGCATATCCCCTGATTTTCAGTCATTCCCGGTTGATGAGGCTTGAGGCTAAGCGTTACCTTTAGAACGTTTTCACTTAGAATGCCCATCGTCCACCTGACGATGTTTCGCAAGCATTCGTCCATACAAGTCCGTCCCGGTTTCGAACGGAACCCTACTACATCCATTTTGGAAATATCCTCAGGATTAGTAGCGACTAGCCCTTGCACTTCACTGCTCCATCTTCGACTCCGAACACGTTTTTCGCACGAAAACGTACAAACCGGATCGAAGTGGTTTTCGAGAAATAAATCTCGATCCCGGTCTCTTCGAAACGATCAACGTATTTGTCCAATATTGATAGTCGGTTATTTAACTATCAATATATTCATAAAACAACCATCAACTAATAAATAATTTCCCAAATTATTTATTACCTTCAAAATATCTTTACAAGATATATTTCTATTTTCAATCCTCTGAAAACAGTTTCAAAACCACCTTTCTTCTGAATCAACTTTCCCAAATATTTCTATCTCCTCTGAAATCACCAAGCACAAAACTAGATTTAAAATAATCTAAAACACTTTACTTAGAAATATATACTTTTAAAACATATAAATTAAAGCTACTTTAATAATTTGTTAAAAATACATCTTATATGAATATTTGAAAATAAAGTTACTTAATAAAATATAAAACTAGATTTTCACTGTTGAAACAAAATGCTAAGTCACTCTTTAAATAATTACTACTATAATAGATTTGAGAAAATACTTACTTTAAAATTTAAATATTAGAAATAATAAATTTTCCAAAACATACCCTTTAAAACAAATTTTAAAACTATTAACTTATATTTAACATTTACTTTGAAAACGTACTTGGTTATCCCGGGAGGATTCCAACTTCAAATTAATTAAATCAATTTTCCAAATTGATTCCCAATTTATTCCATTTGAAATAAGTTTTCTTACATTACTCAATTCATTTCAAATTTCATTAATTATGTACTTAATTATTATTGTTATTATTTTCCATTTGATTTTAAACCTTTTAACTGAAATATACAAATTTCAAGTTTTTGCCATTTTCTTCTTTGTCCCTTTCAAAATTTTGAAATCTTAAATTTTAAAATAAATGTTCTGTTCTTTTAGATATTAGTATTGGAGTTTAAAATTCATTAACCTGCTATTAATTCAAAAATCTTATTTCTATATTCAAGATTTATTAATTAGAATTCTTATGTTACTTTACTTTATTTTTATGTCATTCTTAAATTTATTCACATTTCCATAATTATTTTACTTACAAATTTTCTTCCTTTTATTTTATATTCGAAATCCAATCTATAAAATCTTGGTAATTCATTCACCCAAATATCAAATCAACCATAACATTTAATATTCCAATATAACTTATCATAGAATATCAATATGCACAGCAGAGAATATTAAATAATTTAAATAAATGTTGAGAGATCCAGTTGGATCCCTCCAACCTGTTTTCCCTGCATCCACAGATGTTAGCACAATAATATATCGATTCCAGAATATTCCATGCCATATCCATCAATCAATTTCAACCATCCAAACAATTATTTAAATTTAATCATTTAAATTTAAATTTTAAACTGAGTGAGATTAACTCACATTTGACTTAAAATTTGCAGACCATCCCAATCCATTTTCAATCCAGCTTGTTTCTCTATTTTAGACCTTGAATAACATTATGTAATTCATTAATATCTGAGGTAATCAGATAATCCGTTACTATTTATTAATTTTAATTTAACTAATAATTTTCCTATAAAAATCCCTTGTTTTAAAAATAATTAAGATATGTTAATTACACTAATTAGTCTCCTTACTATTTTCAGACCTTGTATAGATATTTATATCATTTATTAATATTCTAAATAGATCGAACCATTTATCTCACTTTATAAAAATAATTTTCCTATTTTCTAAAAATAGATATATATATATATATATATATAAATAGGATTAACCATATTTTAACTTACCGTTTTAAATTAAAATAGGTATGAGAATACATAAATTCATTATATTAAATTTAAATTGAAAGCAATAGCTCTACTATGTAGAATGTATACGTGTAAAAATAATTTATAGATCACAGAGAAGAATCTAATTTTACATAACTTTCAAACCCTTTTTAAAAAAAAAAATCCCATCTCCAAAATCTTACATTTATATTCTTACTGTTAGAAATAAAAATATGTGAGTTAATATGAATATTTATTAAATTAAATGTTGAAAACGAAGGATAAAATTACTACAGATTAAAACTTATCTAACCTATATACTTCTCTGACTGTTTTTTTTATCATTTGTTCAATCATTAAATATATTAAATTGAAGATATAATTCATACCTTATTGCGCTAAACCCTCCTCCTAAAGCTTGCTCGAATCCACAAAAACGACGACTGCGAATCGCGCTGCTACCCTAGAATCCCACCCAAGCTCCTCGTCAATCTCAACATCTCGCGACTTCGTGCTTCCCCTCGACCTCAATCGTGAGTCGATCGCGAGTCTCACCGCCTCAGCCACTCGCGACACACCTCACGGGTTTGCGATGCCAACCCTAACTCGACGTCACTACGGTCCCACGCCCAAACACTGTCAAGCGTATGCTCGACACCCAACACTCGCGAATCCTACTAGTCCAATTGCAATTGAGTTCGACGCGAGAGACGAGGGAAACTGGCGGCCATTAATTATTATTTTTTTTGAAACGAAAACGTGGATAAGAAAAGGCTCGTGCTTCAGCTGATTTAAGTTGAAGAAGTAAATATTGTTGCCGAACATTTTATAACCCTTTTTTTTTTCCAATTTGCGTTTCATTAGAAAGGGAGGTATTAATTTAAAGAGGATGGCTTCACAAAGAAGATTAATACGTGAATTCTTGAAGAAGGCTCAGCCGAAAGAAAAAAAAGGGCGGCGTTTTGAAATAAAAAATAATGTATACAAGAAGGCTCGATTATTTAAATTAAATTTCATCAGACTATTTATCAATTTAATTTTCAGCATGTTTATATTTCGTGCACTCACATACTAACTCTGATCAAAATGAAATTTGAAATCCAATAATATTTCAATATTACGGACCCGATGGAACTAGTTTAATCGAATTCCGAGACTACGCCTCGGAAGGCTATTTTTAAATTCAGTTTAAACGATATAAATTTCGAAACTGAACAAACAACTTCCAGATTCAATTTTAACACTTTTACTGCCTTCACTATCATCAATATAAATTTTATAAGCCTTCAAATTATTTTTAATCGGATTAAAATTCCAGATTCAACATTTTATTCAAATTCAAGTTATTTAATTCAACAATTTAATTGTCAATTAAATTATGATATTTGTAATTTAAGTTGATAATTAACCTTTAAATAATTAAAATCAATTAAATATTCCGATTTTAAATGCTTGAAAATTCCGGGTCGTCACACCTTTCGCATTAAACCTTCTCCCCACATTTTCATTCTCATTTTTATCTTTCATCACAAAACAATCAAAGGAAAGAAAAGATAGACCAACCATTAAACAAGCAATAAAAGTCAAAATCTAAGGATTCAAAGGGAAGAAGCTTAGGGATTAAAAACTACACCAGATCACAACTCCTACATCTAAAAATCTAAGGTTAATAATAAGTTTTCATCTCTATAGTTAATCTCGTGCTCGATTATAGGTAATACCAGAGTTAATTTTGATAAATTATGGCTTGATTGGTTGAGTTGATATTGTTTGGATAAAATAATACATTATTGGTATTTTATGATAATTGTTTAAAAGGGTTTTAGGGTTACCAAAGTTTTCATCCTCCAAATGACTTGAATTTTTGATACATGGTGTGAAACAATATTTTGGAGATGGGTTTTAAATTTTCAAATTTTCCAAATTTATTTTGATATTATATAAATATCCCTAGAGAGGAAATGCGCTAAATTAGGGTTTTAAATATTTAAAGTGATTAAGTGTAGTTTTTGTCTCTAAAATTTTTATATATTAAGGAGAAGGATATTCTTTAATTTTTGTGAGTTTATTGGATTTTCCCAAATGATTTTGATTTATTCTGAGTTTATTATGCTTGATAAGCATATAAAAGGATTAGTTAATTATTTTAAATATGTTTTAGGAACTTTAAAATCTCGTGCGATAATTTTTTTGAAAAGAACAAGTTAAATTTCGTTTTTATCCAGTGAGAATTGGACATGAAGTTGGATTAGGTAAAATGCAATTACTTCAACTAGTAAGAAATAAGTTTTTAGATAAATCAAACGATACCATTCCTCCTTTCTCCATACCTGTAGTACCGCCACACATAAGCATTGTCTTTGTAAGTGTTGACGTCGTCAAGGCTATAAAGCATAGGTTAACTACTTAAGTTGTTATGTAATGTTTCCAACCTTGTTGCAGTGAAGCATTGCGGAAACCCAAAATTGGCGGTATCGTATCAACGTAATTCATCAAGGACAAGATGTCTCTTCGCCCATGTTTTAAAAATGCTGTCGCGTGCTATAAATTTTATTGTCTTCGAAGTTCATTGTTATGACTTTGATCCTATACGCAAATGTTCCAAAACTATTAATGAGGCGAAGAGGCCATTGCCGCCGCTATTTAACAATGTTGATAACCTTATATTATTTGGTGAGGATATTGTTATTTTTCTTTAGCGTTGTAGAAATCTCCTTCGATGTAGATCAAAACTATTTTAAAAAGGCGCGAAGTAGTTCATATTTAAGAGGGTCGAAGGTCCCATGCTTTAGTGAAGAGCCATTTGTTTTTATGAAAGTCGAAGTTATATTTTAAAATGATTTATAATTAAAGGAAATTTAAGTCTATTTTACCTTGGGTAGAGGGTCAATGAGGCATAATGGGCACGAATGTTGCCTATCTTCATTAAGGATCGAGAGCCTTATGTGATGACATCATTGGGGATACCAATGCCATTTTAAAATATGAACTCGATATTGTTCTATAATAAAATAATGAATGGCGAAGAGCCATATAATGTATGTTTTGACTTTAAATCCTTGGGGATAACAATGTTAATTTAAATTATGACTCCAACAAAATCATTAGGGCTAATGAGTATAAACTTCAACAAGGGACATTAGGGGATGCCAATGTATGTCACTTTGAAATGTTAAATTATAAAGGGAAACAACCTAATTGGCGACACCAGCAAATATGGTTTAAACATGTAGGTGACATGGATCAAAGGGAAACTTGTGGGTAACATGAGCTAAATAGATACATGTGGGTAACATGAATTAAAAGGCCAAGTGAAGAGTTCTTAGTCATCCTAGGAAAACTATGAGATGTGAGATGACTAGTTTACATTATGCGAAAGATGGATAGTCTCTATAAGAATAATGAACGATTCATAGTTATCCTAGGAAAACTATAGGATGTGTAATGGATAATCCATATCATTTTAAGTTACATGAAATATGTGTGAAGGATAGTCCACAATATTTTAATTTATTAAGCCATATGTGATGGGTAGTCAATATGGAAGGGGATGGGTAAACCAAGAAATAAATACATATTACATGGATAGTCCACATATTTCTGAATATGTTTAAATTTGAGATGGGTAGTCCTTTAATTATAAGATGGGTAGTCAGATTAAAATAAGACAGATAATCATTTTAAATTATGAAGGGTAGTCATGTGAAATTAAAATGGATAATCTAATCAATTAGGATGGGTAATCCAACATTTTTTGCATTATTTTAAATACTACTTTTTATGTTCTAACCATTGTAGCTACAAGAGCACAATTGTAACACCCATAATTTTAAATAGCATTATTCAGGAAATTTAATTAGATAAATTAAATAGAATAATGTAGAGACTAGAGTGATAAACAAGTTGAGATTTGAAAACTAATTAAGGTCATGCCTTAACTAAATGAATCTATAAAAATGGTTTATAAGATAAATACTTAAAAGAATAAGGTAAGGGAAACATGGGAATGGGCGAACCCCATAATCCCTAAACCCCTTACAACATTCTCATTCTCATTTACATTCTTACAAAATCAAAAACATAAATAAAAGGAAAAACAAGGCCGACCATGACCCTACGTAAAGAGGAGCTCAAAAATCAATTAGAGGCTAAGGTTCAAGCTACGAAGATTAAAGTGAAGAACAAATCTAAAGTTCTTTATCCAAACAACGTGAATAATAATCTAAACCATCTCATATAGATCACCTTGAACGTTTAAATTTTGTTTGAGGTTTAAAATTTTATGATTGGATGAAGGATGATATGAGTTGATTTAAATTCCATGCTATAATTTAAGTAAGGATTTTGTGTAATAATATAGTTCGGTTTTAAGGCTAAAATTGCGCAAAGTAATTTCCAAATGCCATGATTTTTGAATATGTTATGCAAAACATTATTTTGGAATTGGGTTTAGATTTTAATAATATCCAAGCTATGGATAATCTATTATGAATTTTTAAGGGAAGGAAGCAAATATTTTGGATTTTTATTTAATTTAAAGGATTAATTAATTATTTTCAAGTAGAAAATTTTATATGATAATGGTATTATCATTTAGGAATTAATGTGAATTCTTGAGCTTTTTCTCAAGAGGTTTGGGCAAAGTTTTGGATTTAATTAGAAAGATCATTATTTAATGATTAATTAAATGCAAGGGGTTAGTTAATAAATTTTGATATTGAAGCATTGGGAACACATGAGGAAGTAAATTTTGAAAAGAATTTTATAAAGGTTTTTTATCCAATAGTAATTGAAAAAATAAAGGGGTTAGGTAAAATGAAATTTCTTTAAAAAGCATAAGAATTAGTTTTATAGCGAATTACAACTTCACCACTTACCGTGCTTGCTTTTTCCACCATACTCCCATTTATAACCTTTCGCACCCCTTCAAAACCAATGCACATGATATCAAGCGTTTGGGACATAATGTATTAGGGTAAGGTGAAAGGAAAGAATGGTGTCAAATGAATTCTTTCGAAAGGTTCGAAGCCTCTTTTACTTGCATTCGAGACCATAAGCATGCCCTTGTGTTAAAATTAAGCTTTCGAAAGGGTTGCCGCTTTTGAACCCCTCCGATACCGATGCTGTTGCACATATACTTTAGTTAGAAGCCGCTTTTATAACCTTTAGGCTAATGAGTGCGGAAGGTGGGTTTTGAATCAATACCCTTCCGCTACCATTAAAGCAACCTTCCCCAATATTTTCGGAAGGGTAGCTTTCGAAAGTGTTCCCATTTATACTTTGATGTCTATTTTGTTTTCAATCAATGGTTTAGAAAGTAATACTTTTAGTTGGTTTTTAAGTTATGCTTCCATAAATTCTCACTTGAACTCTAATGATTTCAAAAGGTAAGTTTTTGAGTGTTTCGAAATGAATGTTTCCAAGTGTTCGAAAGGTATTCTGGATGGTTTCGAAAGAGAATGTCTAAGGTTTTAAGTAATGATACAAAGGATATGTTCAAAATCCTTATTTTTTGAATTAAAGAACCCTAACTCATTTTTAAAGTAAACACATGGCAATATAAACGAGTTTTGAAATGGCATTTCACTTTGAAACTTTAGAGGAAGTTCCTTGCTAAAAATAATAGGTTAATAGTATTAACCATATTTCATTTGAAAATTATTACAAGGACTTAAACCATGGATATTTACGTTGTTGTGAAACCATGGATGTTTACATTGTTGTGTTATTTGATCAGTTACCACGTATGCTTGTGCAATCATATTCACTTTATTATTAACCCATAACTGCATTTTGGGATGTTAAGTGCAAAATAGTAGGCTAGGTTGACTCGCTACTGAATATACAATGAATCAACTCCTGTATGAGTAGAGTGCATCCAGGAGGTCAAATAGACTAGAATATAGGATACCTAGGATTGATCAAAAGATTATTGGTTTGGACAGGTTCTTGGTAAGCCTATAAAAACTGTGTTATGGAAATTGTTATCGGCAAGGGACAATAGGTTGTTAGAGATTCCATGAAAACTATATTCAGAACAGGTTTTTGATAGAGATCAACAGGTTCATAATCAGCCTATGAGAGATGTTATTGGAGAATCCAATAGGTTCATAGTGACTCCCTGAAAACTATGATTAAATTATATTACTGGTAGACACAATTAGGTTCATAGTAATCCCACGAAAACTATAAAACCGGACAGATAGTCTGTAAGCTGAGAATAGGGGTTATTAGTTAGCCCATGAAAACTAATAGGTTAATAGTGATCCTAGAAACTATAACATGAGATAGATAGTCAGGTGAATGGGTATGAGAAATACAGAGTGTATTGCATGTTTTCATATCATAATGATACATTTATTATGTTACGTCTTAACTATTGTAGATGAAGTTGCATAGTATATGGTTATTATAAATTGAGTAAAAATACTAGCGAGGGGAAAAATCATTCCGCTATGCAACATGGTCTCACTAGATATATATGGTCTGAGATGGTAGGTTATTATTCACATCGAACTTTTTCTCTTACTCGAAGTTTATGTTTACCCCTTAAACTCTCTGGTGCTCAATTGATTTTGAGTAGTTTGAGAGTTAAGTTTTCTCAGATTCTCCTTTGGACGAATAAATTACCAAAGATGTGCAGGAGGCAAGCTAGTTATGCATGAGATATATTTATTGTCTGCTATGTTATTGGATGTAAGGGAATTTTTTTTAGTATCCTAATTCTAGAATCTAATCAACCAAGAGGGCATTTTTATATTTCTCTCTTGGCATATTTTGTAATAAATTGTAATTTCTTTGGACGTAGTTTACTTATGGGATTATGTAATGAATCTGAAATTATATTTGTAATGAAATGAGAAATTTGTTTTAAATTGAGTTTAATTTTTTCATACTTATGTTTTTCTGGTATATCAATGTATCTAACATTATCACATTTGGTCACCAAGAATTAATAACTACGGATGACTGTAGCATCCGTAGTAGTTAGTTTTAGGCCTGCAAATGAGGGATATTGCATGTTGTATCAAAGCATAGGTTTTTGCAGATTTAAAAGAAATTTGAACCGAAAAGATTTTAAACGTAACCCAATTAATCAGAGAATGAGACTGTGGTTTGCGTTAATGCTATAATAACGTACTTGTGTCATATTATATATATATATAAGAACGCATTCCCTTATCTCTTAGACCGTTGTTCTATATCTTACTGTTTGCACAAAAAAGGGACAAACACCTCCAAGTCGTATGGATTAGTTGATTTTATGTTATTTCTAGCGATTTGGGTGATTTACGCAAATATATAAAATAGATGGACTAAACTGTAAAAGACACACAGATTTATAGTGGTTCGACCAGAACGTGCCTACATCCACTTTATATGTTATTCTCCTTTTTCTTTCAGATTACAAGTACAAGTACAAAGCTTTGTATACAAGTATATGAAAGTTGTTTGAAAGTTCCTTCCGTGCTTGAGCTCTCAAACTTGTCTGCCATTGTTGTACCCCTGCCCCTCTATTTATAGAGTGAGGTTGGGGGCAGGGATCTTGGATGTATATAGCTGCTGGTGGGCCCGGGCTGGAGCGATCAGGCCTGGCATTCCGGTCCGGTATGCCTTGGTTCGGCCATGCTTGGAGAAGGTTGGTTAGGCAGGGGTTGGTTCGGTCATTCCAGGAGAGGGTTGGATCGGTGGTAGGAGCATGGAGTTGGTTCGGAGGTAGGATGGAGCTGGACTCGTGTTGGTTCGGCTGTGCTATGGACCGGTGGTGCATTGGGTCGGTCATGAGGTAGTTCGGTAGTAGAGGAGAAATACTTGGTTCGGCCTGTAGGGAGAGGAGCTTGGTCCGGTGTGGCTGGTTCGGTGGGTTGATGGTCCGGTTGGGAGATGGAGTTGGTTCAGCCGAATCTCATCCAGCACTTGCCCTCCAAAGTAAGGCAGGTGTATACACATGGCATGCTTTGTTTTAGCTAGGATATCTTCACTCGACCCTGCGTGCCGAACCAACTGATTCGGTCGTTCGCAATTGCCTATAAGTATGGGCTTCAGGCCTTCGTTCAACCTCCATCATACGAGACATCCGAACCACATAAGTGCCGAATAACCTTAGTGCCGAATCATCTTAGTGCCGAATCAACTTAGTGGCGAATCATTTTAGCGCCGAATCAACTTGGAGCCGAATCAGGTGCGTTCTTTTCGCCGAATGAGGTTTCTTTGTTTTACCGAATGAGAATGGAGAAACTTCGTACCGAACGAACTAAAAACTTTTCAACGCCGAATGGGTTCAGGGACCTTATGTACCAAATGATCGAAAACCTTTATCCTTTGAGTTTTGAATTCGAGTGAAGTTGCAGACTATATACACTTGTTTGTTTATGTCCTCTGCTCTAACGATGTACTTTCTTGTGTTGCAGATAAATGTCTCACAAAGTAGAAACCTGATCAGAAAAGAAAAAATCTACGGACAGAGGTGAGTCTTCCGCTGTGCCCCAAGTCCAGCCGGGACCAGCGCGACATGGACCTGCCCCGAGGTCATTAGTGGACGGATATGGCCCTCAGGAGCTCTTGAATTCTCCGCCCGACTGTTTTCCTAGCTCCCTCAAAGAGGGGCAGCTTGATGTTATATCCCGTTCCTTTGGGATCGATAGAGCGCGCATGCTATTGCCGGGGGAAGGAGTGATGTCGTATGACCCCCCTGAAGGCTACTTTGCTTACATCAGATATCATTGCATGTGTGGTGCTATCCCGCCTCTCAACGCCTGGATAGTTAGCTTCGTCACATACCTGAAGGTGGCTCCATTCCAGCTTCAGCCTAACTCCTACGCCATTCTGGTGAGTCTTTTCGTCATCTTTCAGAGGAGATACGGGCGTCCTCCTTCCAACCGGGAGATCCGGTATTTGTATAATCTGACGGGCTACAAGAAGGGGTCTCCATATATCAGCTTGGAATCGGCCGTATCCTTCAAGCCCGTCCTGGACTTGTATTCGAAGTACAGCATGTTTAAGAAGGAATGGTTTTTCGTCAAGGATGATTTCGTTTCTATCCGTCTCTTCACCTCCGGATGTAAGTCAAGGCTTTATTTATAATTTTCGTTCTGTTTGCAATGCTTCTTCTTATGTGTTTTTATTTGCTAGCGACAGGTGGTTTTGCGGTCATAGAGAATGATCGCCTGGTCCAGACAGCAGCGGAAATAGAAGCTATTTCGGGAAGGGATAGGTCGGCTGCTTACTTGATCAGGAACGCTACACTTTTGTGGCTCAACCTGATCCTGCCACATCAGTCCGTGGTCAAGCAGAGGGATGCGGCGGAAGAGAGGGCTGCTCAAGCTAAAGGAGGAGCCGCGGCGAAGGGTGGAAAGAGGAAGCCTTTCACAAAACCTCCAGTTGTCGGAGGTAAGAAGCTCAAGAAGTCTGATGGACCCTCCCCTAGCACATGCCCAGATATTCTGGAGGAGGATGGTGGAGAGGAGGAAAGAGATGAGGAGAAGAGCGGAGGAGATGGAGAAGGTGAAGGACAGGGTGGTAGTGGTGCCGGGGCTTTGTCTTCTGAGCAGGCAGGGAAGATCCAGGAGTGGACGGATGATGCCTTTCGCCAGGCTTTTGAGGGGTTGGAGGAAGGATCAGCCTCGGTGGAGAAGGCCAAGAAGGCTGACAAGGCTGGGACTGGTGCCGATCCATCTTCTAAGGGTCCTTCAGCTAAGGCGACTCCGGTGGTTCAAGATGAATTCTTTACTTTCGCAGACTCCCCTTATTATAAGGACTTAGTAATATTTTATGGCCAGCTTCCGTCCGGGAATGAGATTCAGGACTTATTGCAGTATCCCACTCCCCCTCAGGGTTTGTAAAATAAGCGTGTCTTCCTACTTAACATATTTCTTGGATCATAGTTTCATGCATGCTTGTAACACTTGGTATTTATTCCAGGAACAGGTAAGGTGGCCAAGACATCAGATATTCGGCACCGCCATGAACAATACAAGCTACTCAAAGCTTCTGCCAAACCAAAGCCATCAACTAGCCGTCCCGAAGATGTGGTTAGATATCGCCCTCTTCTTGGAGTTATTGAAGAAGATATGCAAAGGAGGAAGAGGGGGCGATCTTCGTTTGAACCTTCACCTGGCCCTCAGTCTCCAGTCCAGCCTATCCATGATGTTACTGAGGAAGATACTGAGTTTGTGCCTTCCCCACATCCGTCCGAAAATCCAACCGTCACCCCGATAGACCATCCTAGTTTGGTTCGCAACCCATTTGCCGACCACCCGGATCTGGACCCGAGTTTTCAAGACATCTCTTTTGACGAGGCCATGGGTGAGCATCTTCTTCCCGGCAATCCCATGGTACGGGTGCTTGATGAGGCTAAGTCCTTAGACCTCGATTTGCTTACTACTCGGATTGTGACCATGGGGAATGAGGCCAAGGCAAGCATCGATCGGGTGGCTGAGAAGACCAAGAGGCTAAAGGAGCATCACGCTCGACTGGCCAAGGCTGGGGAGGAAATCGAAAGTGCTAACATTCGGTTGCGGCTACAGGTTTCTGGTCAGGCCGAACAGCTTGTTGATCAGGCTATCCAGATATCCCAGCATGAAGCGGCCTCCCGAGAACTAAAGAAAATCATGAAAGAGGCTAGCAAGGCTGAGTTGCGAAAAATGGAGGCTGTTTGCAAAGAGCGAATTAACATGGCCATTGCAACGATGGATGAGGTTCGGAGAGCGGATCTCGAGCAGGTAGAGGAGTTATCTGGGAGGCTTGAGGCCGTAGAGCTTGCTCAGGCCAAGTTGAAGGAGGAGATGGAAGTGATGCGGAAGTCCCTTCAGGCTGACTGCTCGAGATACCGATTGGAGAGAGATGCTATTGTCGCACGGCTGTCGGCTTGCGAGGCCCGGATGAAAGAGTTTGAGGAGAATGAGGGGATGATGGATGAGATGCTCCAGGACATGTATTTCCGTACTTGGAGGCAGGGCAACCTGTCCTGGATGGACGATTATCCCCGGGTTATGGCTAGGATATATCTCCGGGCTTTGGAGGAAGCTAAGGCCGATGCGGATAAGGAAGGTGGTGCGGCTTTCAGGATGGATGTGGTTACGGCCCAATTCACTAAGGAAGAGAAAGTGGCGGTTAAGGAAGGCATGCGGCTGCTTGCTGCGGATGAGGTAGGCGTGCAGCTAGATGATGATGATCAGGGAGCAGACGCTGGTAAGTCCTTCCTTTAGATCTTTTCATGATTTGATTGCTTATCTTTTACGACTATTGATGGATTCTCTTCTGAATTGAGCAGGCGAGGCCTCTGGAGTACATGTGGGGAGTTCTGACCCTGCAGTTAAGTAGATCCGAAAGGCTAGCGGGATAGAGGCGAAGCTCCGATTCCTTTACCTGACTTATACATATTTTGGTTGCTGTCTATGTCAGTTCGAAACATTAATGTAACTTGTAATTATATTATTTGCAAAGAATAACCTTTTGTAATTTTATAACATAAGCTGATTCTGTCATGTTCGAATGTGGTTGTTATTTTGATATGTTGCATAAGAAATACAGCTGTGTGTTTATGCATGTGATTTAATCGCATTTGATGCTAAGTTTCTGCTCAAAATATTGTTTTATGTCTTGTAATGCCAATATGACGTGTGAATAAATTAAAGCTACATATTTGCATACAAGAGAAGATAGTACCGCCCTTTGTGTTTTAGTTGTAGAGGGTTGCTTTGAATGTCTTGCGTGACTGAGTATGGAATGCAGCTGGGTGTTCCGTCATCCGGATGTGAGTTCATATTTCCACAAGCGAGAGTTCCCCTATTTTGTGACCTGTACTTTAAGGATTGTTATATAGGATAGGAGAAAAGTTTTTGAATGAAATGGAAATATGAGAAACGGTAAAACTTCCAATCACGGAAGGCCGTCGATATGCTTAAGTTCGTGGCAAACGGGTTTTGTAGTCACTTTCCCTAGCTGTGGGTCTTGGAGACATTTGTCACCCATCTTACGCCTCCGCGGGGAGTTTATCTTTTTTACCACAGCCGCACTTAAGACATATCGGAGACGAGATCGCGCACAGTAACTACCCGATCCATTATGGCCCGTAAACGTGGGTATTATTCGATTTACTATGGCCGGCTAGCGTGGGTGTCGATCGTCAACCGTGAACTACCCCTGGCTGGCCACACCTTATGTTGGGGCTTAAAGTAGGTTCACAGTTGCCGGCGAGCCGAACGTCGTAATGAGCTGCCATCGGCTATAGTCGGCCTTCTTGATGGCTTATAATCGGCTCAGTACAGTTGGCTTTAAGGGCAGTCGCGAGCAATGAGTTAACCCGCAGCAGAGGGATGCTGGAGCAAAAGTGTCTCATTGGCAAGTGCATAGATTCGCATAGTACCTGTTGGGTCTTGTCCAGGTGAGGTTGCGCCGTGAAGTGTCCAGAGTGGAAATGTCGTTATACATGATTTTGTTCAACAGCAAAGGATAAAGCTTAACAAGCAGCCAAGGTATAAAGGAACAAGTTAAAAAGAGACAAGGTTTTTTTAAAGTGGTTCGGCACGAAAATGCCTACGTCCATTGATTCTCTTTGTTAATTCACTTCACATGGGCAGTACAAGTTAAGAAAAGTATCGACGGAGGTGTTGGATGTTCCATGCCCTCTGGAACACCTCTCCGTCCACTGTTGACAAAATATAGGCTCCGTTGCGGAGATCTTTATGAATTACATAGGGTCCGTCCCAGATTAGATCTAGCGCTCTGGGGCGCGGGAAGATCCGCTTAAGCACAAGATCTCCTTCTTGTAAGCTGCGGTGCTTGACTTTGGAGTTGTATTGTGCTGCCACTTTTCGCTTGTGAGCTTCTGCTTTGAGTGCTGCATCATTTCTTCTCTCCTCAATTAGATCCAAAGACATGTGGAGGAGTTCTTCGTTCTCTTCTGGGTTGTAGTGGATCCTACGGTGGGAAGGCACTATAGTTTCAACTGGGTGCATGGCCTCCGATCCGTATGCCAAAGAGAAAGGAGTATGCCCTGTTGATGTTCTGTAAGATATGCGGTAGGCCCAAAGTGCCGTAGGGAGTTCATCCACCCAAGCGCCTTTTGACTTTTCAAGTTTCTTCTTGATTAGGGTTTTGAGGATTTTGTTGACAGCTTCGACTTGTCCGTTTTCCTGGGGGTAAGCCACAGATGAGAAGCTTTTGTGAATTCCATGCTCTTGGCACCAGTCGGCGAATTCCTCGCTGTCAAATTGAAGTCCATTGTCCGATATGATTTTGAGTGGAACCCCGTACCTGCATAAAACATTTTTGATCAAGAAGTTAATAACTTTTGCCGAAGATATTTTATTTAGAGGTTCCGCTTCCACCCATTTGGTGAAATAGTCAACTGCCACTATGGCATATTTAGCTCCGCCTCGGCCCATTGGTAGTTCGCCAATCAAGTCAATTCCCCATATTGCAAAGGGCCAAGGGCTGGTCATTTGAGTAATTTTATTTATTGGTAGTCGAGGAATATTAGCAAATTTCTGACATCTGTCACATCTTTTGACGAATTCTAAGGCGTCTTTGTTTAAAGTGGGCCAGTAGTACCCGTATCGGAGTATTTTCTTTGCTAGAGTCTGTCCTCCGGTGTGATCTCCGCAACTTCCTTGATGGATCTTGGACAAGACTTCCCTGGCTTCCCTTCCAGCGATACACCTTAATAAGGGATTAGAGGAGCCGCGCCGATAGAGGATGCCTTCTTGTAATGTGTAGCGGGAAGCTTTCCTTAAGGTTTTCTTAGCTTCGTTACGTCCGTCGGGCAGTGTGCCACTTTGTAAGTATTTCTGGATGGGGGTCCTCCAAGTTTCTTCTCCAATTGCAGCTATCATATTCATTGGCTCGTAGCTCGGGGCCAGTTGCTTTGAGATGGTTATTGTTCGGGAAGCAGTGTTGTCCTTCATGCTAGCTTGCTTTGTCGGTCTCCTGATTCTCTTCTCGAGGAATGTGTTTGATTAAATAGTGATCCAATTGATTGAGCAGCAGCTTGGTCTTCTTTAGATATGCTGTGAGTCGTTCTCCTCGAGTTTGGAATTCTCCCAGTATTTGATTTACAATAAGTTGAGAGTCACTATGGAGACATAAAGAAATGACTCCAATCTCCAGGGCAAGTTCTAATCCGGCTATCACTGCTTCGTACTCTTCGTCATTGTTGGTGGCAGTGAATTCCATCCTTAGGGTGTAGTGCAGCTTCCTTCCCCTGGGGGTGATTATCACAACACCTGCCCCCGAGCCCTGTTCATTTGATGCTCCATCTACGAAGAGATTCCACTTGATATCTTCTGCTATTTCAGATTGCTCCTTACCTTCGTTAGTAGTGAATTCGGTAATGAAATCAACTATGGCTTGCCCCTTGATAGCAGTGCGAGGATGGTAGGTGATATCATATTGACTCAGTTCAATGCACCACTTATGTAGTCGCCCAGAGGTGTCGGGGCGGTGGAGTACCTGCCTTAGCGGTTGATCGGTTAAAACTCTGATGGAATGGGATTGGAAATAGTGTCGTAGTTTCCGTGACGTGATTAGCAAACAGTATGCTAGCTTTTCAAGTTTAGGGTATCTGGCCTTTGCCCCAGTAAATCTCTTGCTTACAAAGTATACGGGCCGCTGCGCGTGGTCGTCTTCTCTCACCAAAGCGGCGCTTAAAGCATGGGACGATACAGCAAGGTATAGGTATAGTTCCTCGCCTTCATTCGGAGTTGAGAACACTGGTGGTTTCTGGAGGTGTTCAATTAAGTTAAGGAAGGCCGTCGAGCATTCGTCAGTCAATTCGAACTTTCCTTTGTCTTTCTTTAGAGCTTCAAAGAAAGGGATGCATTTGTTGGTTGCTTTAGAGATGAACCTGCTTAGGGCGACCACTTTCCCGTTTAGGCTTTGCATCTCCCTTCGAGTGGATGGTATCTTAATATCTTGTAAAGCTCGAACTTGTTCGAGGTTTGCTTCAATCCCCCTGGAATGAACGATGAATTCTAAGAACTTTCCCGACGATACTCCGAAGGGGCACTTTAGAGGGTTCAGCTTCATTCCATATTGGCGAAGTACTTGAAACATCTCATCAAGGTGGTTTATATGATCGTTGGCTTTCCTCGATTTTACCAGCATGTCATCCACACAAACTTCCATAGTTTGTCCTATTAGTTCCGCAAACATCTTGTTGACAAGGCACTGATAAGTAGCTCCGGCGTTTTTAAGTCCAAAAGGCATTACTTTGTAGCAGTACAATCCCCGGTCAGTGATGAAACTAGTGTGGTCTTGATCGGGGGCGTGCATAGGGATCTGGTTATATCCTGAGTATGCGTCCATAAAGGATAAGAGTTCGTGTTCGGCAGTGCTGTCCACGAGCTGGTCGATTCAGGGGAGTGGGAAGCAGTCTTTCAGGCAAGCGTCATTTAAGTTGAAGAAATCGATGCATGTTCGCCACTTCCCGTTAGCTTTCTTTACCAGTACCGGGTTGGCGATCCATTCTGGGTAGATGGCTTCTCGTATGAAGTCATTGGCAAGTAGGTTCTTCACTTCTTCCTCTAGGGCTGCTGATCGTTCTGCCCCCATGCTTCTCTTTTTCTGCTTTACTGGCACCTTCGTAGGATCGATGTTCAGTACGTGGCATGCTACATCGGGGGAGATTCCTGTCATATCAGCGTGCGTCCATGCAAATACATCCATGATGTGGCGAAGAAAATCAATGAGTTGATCCTTTAACTCTTCTTTTAGTTGAGATCTGATTTTCAATAGTCTACTTGAGTCATGTTTGTCTACATCTACGAATTCCATAGCCTCTGTAGGCTCGGCGGTGGCCTCCTCCTCTTTGTCCCTGGGGTCTAATTCATTGAAAGGGTCACTGGTATATCGAAGAGGAGGGGCTTTCTTTAGTTGCAATGCTTCCAAGTTTTTCATGCAGAGAGTAGTCTCTGCATTTTTCCCTTTATCTTTTCTGCGGTTATTGCGAAGTTCAGTTACATAGCAGTCTCGAGCAGCGTCTTGATCTCCCTTTATTTCTCCTATTCCGTTATCTGTTGGAAATTTCATCTTCAGGCACCATGGGGCTAGGACAATTTGGAAGTCAGACAAGGCTGGTCTTCCCAAAAAGGCGTTGTAGGCCGAGTGGTTCTCTATTAGCACAAATGTTTGCTTTCGCACAACGGAGCGTGGATGACTTCCTATTTCAACAAAAAGGTCTAGTGCCCGAGGGGCATCTTCGCATCCCCAGTGAAACCATGTATTGGTTTGTTGCAGGGAGACACATCCTTCATTGACAGCATCATTTTGTCGAAAGCATGCTTGAATAGGATGTTTACTGAGCTTCCAGTGTCTATTAAAATTCGAAAAACTTTGGCTGGACCAAACCAAGCAGAGATGACCATAGGATCCATGTGTGGGTACTGTCTTCCCTCTAGGTTACGCCTACTGAATGTGATGTCGTCATTCTCTTTCCGTTTCGGGTGACGTTCTTCCATGACAGAATTAACGTAACCTTCATCGTTTCTAAGTGACTTACCGTATCTTTCCATCTCCGCCCAGCTTTTGTCGGCGATGTGCGGTCCTCCTGATATGGTATGGACCACTATCTTCCTTTGACTAGAGCCGCTGGTGTTGCGATTTCCTCCGCCTTCTTCTGGGGGGGGGAAGTCCAGGATTCTCATTGGCAGGAGTTGAAGTCCTGTTCTGGCTTTTTACATAGTGTTCCAGTCTCTTCCTTCTGATGTGTTCTTCAATCAAGTGCCGAAGATGGTGGCATTCATTGGTGTCATGTCCATGGGATTCGTGGAAGCGGCAGAACTTTCCAGACTTGAGTGCGTTATCTGACTCCTTCTTGTGCGGGGGGCGCCTTTATCTAACTTCGTCTTGAGTGGCTAGGAAGATGTTTTCGATTGTTTCATTCAAAGGAGTGTAAGAGTCAAATCTTGGTCCTGGTCGATATAAGCGCTTTTCTCCCTTCTTGCCCCCAGCATTGTCTCTAGAGTCATTTCTTCGAACATCCTTTGCTGCGGCGGGGACCCTGTCTGTAGTCGTCTTAGCCTGTTGCCCTGACTGCCTCTCAGTGGCAGCGTCTTCTAGTCTCATATACTTTCCAGCTTCATGGAAGAAATCAGGTAAAGTAGCTGGCTTTTCCTTGGTTAGTCTTCTAGCAAATTTAGTGTCCGGATGTACACCACTGCAGAGAGCCATTAGGATGAGCTTCTCGTCGGCATCTTGGACTACGGTCGCCGCGGCGTTGAATCGGGTTAGATATTGTTGCACTGTCTCTCCGGGTTTCTGTTTGATATTAGATAAGGAATAAGCGTCCTTGGGTTGTTCCACATGAATGCGGAACTGACTGATGAACTTTTCTTTCAACATTTCCCATGAGCTGATGGACCCTTGGGGTAGGTGGCAGAGCCAGGAGGTAGCTAGATTTGCCAAGAATAGTGAGAAGCGTTTACACAACACTCCCTCTGTTGCTCCGCTCATGAGCATATGCTGGGTGTATCTTTGTAAGTCTACGATGGGATTAGAGGTTCCCTTGTAAGGTTCCATCGTCGGCATTTTCCATTCCCGGGGGGTGATGGCAGTCTCGATATTGCGGGTGAAGGGGCTGGTTACTCTAGCACCTATCCCCCGATCCCTTTGCTCCCGTTGGACGCACTCTCTGAACAATCGCGCCATCCTTTCATCAGAACTTGGAGCGGATAAAAATAAATTTGGATCTTCACTGCGGGATTGATTCCGTCCAGATGACTTGTAAGGATGGTATCGCTTATCACTTCTGACATTCTCCAATGGCTGCCTCTGGTCCGGGGGCATGCTGGGGTCAGCCATAGTTGGCCCTTGTCTTGATCTTTCCCTGCTGGGTTCTGTTCTCAGCACTTCCTCGGGTCCAACTTCAGGCCGGACTCTAGCTCGGCCCTGTCTACTGGTGTTTTCATGGTTAGGTAGCATGACAGGCTCAGCCATATCCGACCTCTGCCTGGCACCTCCCCTATTGGGTTCGGTTCCAAGTGTTTCCTCGGGTCGGAATTCGGGCTGAGTCCGGGCTTGGCTCCTACCATGGTTGTTTCTGTTGTTAGCCTCTTCAAAGAAGAAAGACCTTTGTCGCCTCCCGGATCCTCCAGACCGGGACTCACCCCATGATTCAGTGCTGCGGTTGGATTCTTCAGCATCTCTTAAGCGTGGCATGAGTTGGTCCACCAAGGCTTCTTGTTGAGATGCGAAGCGGTTAGTTACTTCAGCCACAACCTTGTCCAGATCCGCCCTTTTAATTGGTTGTTCCGTAGCAGGGGCTGTCGGATTCGCCTGATTTAAATTTGCTGTAGGAAATGGACGATTGTCTTGGTCTCTGATCACTGGATCTGGGATGCTGCCAGTTGCGATGTCCTTTCCTTTGTTAGCATCTTTCTTCCGTCTGGGAGCCACATTTTCCAAGCAATGAACGGTGAACGGTGTTGATAGGAAAAGGGTTGAGTGGGAGAAGCTGAAGCTTCGAGCTCCTTGCGCTCTCAGTGAAAGCACCAAAAATGTTTGCACAAAAATGGACAAACACCTCCAAGTCGTATGGATTAGTTGATTTTATGTTATTTCTAGCGATTTGGGTGATTTACGCAAATATATAAAATAGATGGACTAAACTGTAAAAGACACACAGATTTATAGTGGTTCGGCCAGAACGTGCCTACATCCACTTTATATGTTATTCTCCTTTTTCTTTCAGATTACAAGTACAAGTACAAAGCTTTGTATACAAGTATATGAAAGTTGTTTGAAAGTTCCTTCCGTGCTTGAGCTCTCAAACTTGTCTGCCATTGTTGTACCCCTGCCCCTCTATTTATAGAGTGAGGTTGGGGGCAGGGGTCTTGGATGTATATAGCTGCTGGTGGGCCCGGGCTGGAGCGATCAGGCCAGGCAGTCCGGTCCGGTATGCCTTGGTTCGGCCATGCTTGGAGAAGGTTGGTTAGGCAGGGGTTGGTTCGGTCATTCCAGGAGAGGGTTGGATCGGTGGTAGGAGCATGGAGTTGGTTCGGAGGTAGGATGGAGCTGGACTCGTGTTGGTTCGGCTGTTCTATGGACCGGTCGTGCATTGGTTCGGTCATGAGGTGGTTCGGTGGTAGAGGAGAAACACTTGGTTCGGCCTGTAGGGAGAGGAGCTTGGTCCGGTGTGGCTGGTTCGGTGGGTTGATGGTCCGGTTGGGAGATGGAGTTGGTTCGGCCAAATCTCATCCAACACTTACTAAGGCTCCTAGGCAGGTATATGAGAAAGGAAGATATAGAGGCAGGAAACGAAAGAGGAAATCTAGGTGGAGGAAGCACCATAACTAATGGAAGTGCTCGATCCAATACCGGGAGAAATTCGGGTCGACAGGAAAATGTTAATCCAAACGAAAACGCCAATGTAGGTGTTGGAACCCCAATTATAGATAATGGGATGATGTATTAGTTCTTCGTCAATTTGATGTAAGTTAGAGCAGCTACAGGAGTAGCTGGGGTAAATGCTATGAATGCTGGAGGAGCAAATCCAATGATCTCGGTCGGTAATAACTATGCCAATCTGATCAGGGATTACACTAGCCTTGGTGGGAAGTTGTTTTTAGGAACAGAGGATGTTGTTGAAGTAGAAAACCGATTATTACACGGTGAAAGGAATTTCGCTGACTTGGGACTAAATGACGAGCAAAAGAGGAGACTTGCTTCTAGACTTTTGCAGGGAGCTACACTTTATTTGTGGAATGGTATTGCTATGGGAGTGCCTGAGGAGAATTAACCTGGGCCAAGTTTCAAAGGATATTCAAAGAGAGGTTTCTATTCGAAGTGGCCAAGTCGGCATTGGTGAGGAAGTTTATGGATATAGAGCAAGGAGAGATGTCGATAGTCGAATATGCCATGAAATTTGATGACCTTTCCAGATACAGATATGCCATGATTGACACCATCATCAAGAGAAATGAAAAGTTTATTCGAGGATTGAAGCCAGAGATTGCCAGGGCAACCATGCCACACCTACAGGACCCAAGCAATATTGTATTGGACGTTTAGTAAGAGGAAGTCAGTTGAGGTTCAAGATCCCTAGGAAAAGAAGAGAAAGTTCTTTAAACGAAAAGGAGCCCAGCATGTAGAAGCAGCCAAGAAAAGAAAGGCCGATGTAGTTTGCTACAAGTGTGATAAGAAAGTACATTTTTCTCATGAATGTCGAGCAGGAAACGGGAATAAGGTTGTAGATAAGAAAGAAGTGAAGTGTTTCAATTGTGAGCATGTTGAGCATGACAAGAATCAGTGTCCAGAATCGGTTAGAGCAGATAAGGGTAAAGGTTTTTCCTTGGAACCATCTTTTTCTAGACCAACAGTAGTTGAGAAGGGGAAATCCATGATAGAAGGTACGCTTTTGATTCATACTATACCAGTTTGGGTACTACTTGATACTGGTGTATTGCATTTATTTATATCTCGGTGTTTGGTATTAGTACCATTATACCTACTTACTTCCTTAAGGGTTGCCAATCAATAGGAGGGTATACAACTCCGGGAATGAGATGTGAACAGTTAGAACTTGACTTTTTAAGTCACAAGTTTGCATGCTGTCAATATGTTTTTAATTTTTGGGGTTTCGAGATCATATTGGGTATGGATTGGTTAGACAGATACGTCGCAATAATATTTTGCTAGGATGGGGAAATATTGTTGAGACATCCTTACGACCGTAAATGAGTCATATATTCGGTGGAGAAGTTTAACTTAAGTGCTTATGGTTCGCTGAATGCAATGGAAGTGGAAAAAGAATTAGATCGGGTTTTGGTAGCAAAAGAGTTTGTAGGAATTTTTGATTCAGTGTCAGGGCTACTGCCAAAATGAGCTTTCGAGTTTCGAATAGATTTTGTGCTAGGAGCAAATCCTATAAGTAGAACACTTGGTCGGTTGACACCTACCAAGATAAAAGAGTTAAAGGTGCAGCTGGTGGATTTAAAAGGAAATAATTCATTAGACCTAGTATCCCATCAGCTAAAAGTGGCAAAGGATAGTATTCCATTAATCGCGTTCAGGACAAGATACGAGTCATATAAGTGGTTGGTGATGCCATTCGGTCTAAGGAACGCACCAGCTTTCTTTGTGGATTCAATGAACCGGATTTTTCGAGAGCACTTGGATAGATTCGTATAGGTATTCATAAATGAAATCTTAATATACTCTAAGGATGAAAGACAATATGGAGTTCATCTTAGAGTGACCCTTGAGATGCTAAGGCAGCATCAACTGAAAGCGATGTTTTCAAAGTGCCATTTCTGGAAGAAAGAAGTTAAGTTTCTTGGTCACATCGTTTGAGAAAAGGGTTTGTCAATTGATCCAGATAAGATTGAAGCTGTTAACAACTAGAAGAGACCGGGGATGGTGACTGAGATTGAAAGTTTACTTGGTCTTGCTGGTTACTACCGGAGGTTTATTAAGGATTTCTCTCGGATGTGAAGTTTACTTGGTCTGGAAAATGCGAGGAAGCGTTCCTTAAGTTAAAGCATTTATTGACCAATGCACCTTTGCTAGTAGTTCGAGATGGGAATCAAGGATTAATAACATATATCGATGCATGTGGAACCAGATTAGGAGTTGTATTGAAAGGGTAAGGTCATTGCCTATGCTTCTTGATAGCTTAGACGCCATGAAGTGAGATACTTTACTCATGATTTAGAGTTGGCAGCGGTAATCATCGCAATGAAAATATAGAGACGCTCTCTTTTAGGAGAGAGATTCGAGTTATATACCGATCATACGACCTTAAGATACCTATTCTCCTAGAAGGAGTTCAATACGAGACAACAGAAGTGGTTGGAGGTTTTAGCAGCTTATGACTTTGGTATAGAGCCCACTCCGAGGAAAGGTAAGAAGGTTGTGGATGCACTTAGCAGGAAACATCAGAATGTGGTGTTAGCCATGTTGGCCGGGTGAAAGGATCTTGAGGCATTGAGTACATGCATGTGCAGTTAAGATTTACCACTAGTTTTAGTCAGACTACTGCCGTGTGGTCTTGCTTGAAAATTCGACTGAGTTTGATCGAAAGGATTGCATCTAAGTAGAAAGATGACCCTGTGTTAGCTAAGACGATTAGAAGGCTAGTGTCCAGAATCGAGATTGATGATCTGAAGGATTTTAGACTTGACTAATGGGGGTGGTAGAGAAAGAAGGGACAGTTATGTGTCTCAAATGTAGAAAACTTAAGAAAGGAGGTCCCTAAAGAATGTCATCGATCAAAATTTATGATTCATCTTGGGTAAACCAAAATGTATCAAGTTGTAAAGAGGAGTTTCTGTTGGGAAGTATGAAGAGGGATGTTGGCTTGTAGGTAAAGTAATGTGTGAGCTCTCAATAAGTGAAGGCCGAACATTAGAAGCCGAGTGGGTTGCTTCAACCTTTGGAGATACTAGTTTGGAAATGGGATTCGAAATCTATGGATTTTATAGATAGGTTGCCAAGGTCGAATCGATGAAATGAAAGTATATGGATCATAGTGGACAAGTTGACCAAGAGTTCCAATTTCATTCTAGTTAAGTAAACAAGGACAAAACCTATTTTAACTAAATTATTTATGAGGAAAATAGTTAGACTGCATGAATTCCTAGTATATAGGAAGTGATAGAGATTCCTTATTCACTAGTGAGTTATGGAAGAGTCTACAGGATACTTTAGGTACCAAGCTTATTATGAGTACCACTTACTATCCACAGACAGATGGGCAAACGGAGAGAATTAACAAATTCTTAGAGGATATGTTAAGAGCTTATGTGCTAGATTTTGGTGGATCATGGAAAGACCATCTATACTTAGTTGTGTTTTCCTGTAATAATAGTTATTGGACTAGTATAGGAATGGAGCCTTTCGAAGCTTTGTATGGAATCACCAACATGTTGATTGGAAACCGAAGACATATTAGTCTTAGGTCCAGATCTGGTAAGAGAGGCAACAGAGAAGATTGAGTTGATTCAAGGAAGGATGAAGGAAGCTCGGTGTAGACAAAAGAGTTACACAGATAAGAGATGTAAGGATTTAGAGTTCTCAATTGGAGATGGGTTTTCATCAAAGTATCACTGATGAAGGTGTGGTACGACTAGGAATGTTCGAGGAACTGGCACCGAGATATGTTAGACCATTTCCAGTTATAGAGAGGATAGGAAGCTCGCATATAGAGTAGAGATGCCGAGCAGTTTGGCTGGTGTCCATAATGTGTTTCATGTGCCTCATCTTCGTAAGTATGTGCATGATCTAGAGACTACTATCCCTTTGACTACATTAGAAGACATAATAATAGAACCAGATTTAAATTTTATTAGGCAACCGGTTCGGGTTGTAGCGATAGACGAGAAGAGGTTAAGAAACAAGAAAGTCAAGTTGGTAAAAGTTCAGTGGAGCGACAACAAGAAGAACTGTACTTGGGACGCATAAAATAGGATTAGAAATACTAATCCTTATCTATTATAAGGGTATGTTCTACATCTGTTATATATATATATATATATATATATATATATATATATATATATATATATATATATATACCGTTAGCTAGTCAGGTAGGCTAGTAGGTATTTAGGAGATGTTATAGAAGATTGCCATGTTTAGTATTTAGTCCTTGCTGAATTTCAAGGAAAAATTCTTTAAGGAGGGGAACCTGTAACACCCCTAATTTTAAATAGAATTATTCATAAGATTTCATTAGATAAATTAAATAGAATAATGTAGAGAATAGAGTGATAAGGGAATTGAGATTTGAAAAATAATTATGATAGTGCCTTAGCTGAATGAATCTAAAAGGATGGTCTATAAGTTAAATACTCAAGAGAATAAGGTAAGGGCAATATGGGAATGGCCAAACCCCATAAACCCTAAAACCCCTTCTAACATTCTCATTCTCGTTTACATTCTTTCAAAAAAATAAACATAAAAAAAGGAAAAATAAGGCCGGCCATAACCCTTGGTGAAGAGGAGCTCAAAAATCAATTAAAGGCTAAGATTCAGGCTAGCAATATTACAGTGAAGAACAAATCTCAAGTTATGTATCCAAACAGGTGAATAATGATCTAAACCATCTCATATAAGTTATCTTGAATGTTTTAATTCGATTTTGAGGTTTAAAACCATATGATTAGATGGAGGATGATATATTTTGATTTAGATGCCATGTTATAATTTAAGCAAGGATTTTGTGGAATAATATAGTTCGATTTTAAGGCTGAAATCCTGGAAAATGATTTCCAAATGACATGATTTTTGAATATGTTATGTAAAACATAATTTTGGAGGCGTAATTTAAATTTTAATAACATTCCAAGTTATGGATAATTTATTATGAATTATTGAGGGAAAGAAATGGATAATTCAGGTTTTTATTTAATTTAAAGAATTAATTAATTATTTCCAGCCCGAAAATTTTATGTAATTAATTTATTATCATTTCGGAATATATGTGAATAAATTTTAACTAAATATTGGGGCATTGGGAATTACACGTGGAAGTAAATTCTGAAAAGAATTTTATAAAGGTTTTGTTATCCAATAGTATATTGAGAAAATAAAGCGGTCAGGTGAACAGAAATTACTTTAAAAAGCATAAGAATTAGTTTTAAGCGAATTACAACTTCGCCACTTACCATGCTTGCTTTCGCCACAACACTCCCAATTATAACCTTTCACGCCCCTTTGAAACCAATGCATATGGTATCAAGCGTTTGGTACGCACTGTAATGGAGAAAAGTGGAAGGAAAGAAAGGTGTCAAAGGCATGCTTGCGAAAAGGTCAAAGCCGCTTTTACTTGTTTTCGAACCCATTGGCCCGTCTTTGTTCTAAAAGTAAGCTTTTGAAAGGGTTGTCACTTTTGAATACGATACCCATGCTACCGCACCTATACTTCTACCTTGGTTAAGAGCTGCTATTATAACCCTTAGGCCAATGAGCATGGAAGGTAGGCTTTGAACCGATACCCCTCCACTACAATTAAAGCCTCCTTCCCCAATATTTTCAATAGGGTAGCTTTCGAAAGTGTTCCCTTTTACACTTTGAAGTTTATTTTGATTTCAATCAATGGTTTCGAAAGCGATAATTTTAGTTGGTTTCTACGTTATGCTTCCATAAATTTTCACTTGAACTCAAATGATTTTGAAAGGTATGTTTTTGAGTGTTTCTAAGGTAATGTTTCCAAGTGTTCGAAAGGTATGTTGGATGGTTTCGAAAGAGAATGTCTAGGGTTTTAAGTAATAATACAAAGGTTATACTCGAAAGCCTTACTTTTGGATTTAAAGAACCCTAACTCATTTTTAAAAGTAAACATATGGCAATATAAAAGAGTTTCGAAATGACATTTAACCTTGAAACTTTAGAGGAATATTTCCTTGTTAAAAATAATGGGTTAAGGGTATTAACCATATTTCATTTGAAAAATGATTATAAGGAATTAAACATGGATGTTTATGTTGTTGTGTTATTTGATTGGTTATCATGTATGCTTGTGTAATAATATTCAGTTCATTATTAACCCATAATTGCATTTTAGGATGTTAAGGGAAGAATAGTAGGCTAGGATGACCTAGTAGTAAATATACAATGAATTAACTCCCATGTGAGTAGAAGTGCATCCAAGAGGTCAGATAGACCATAAAATAGGATGCCCAGGACCGATCAAAAGATTATTTGTTTAAACAGGTTCTTAATATGCCCATAAAAACTATGTTACGAAAATTGTTATTGAGATGGGCCAATCGGTTCTTAGAGAACCCATGAATACTTATCAGGAACAAGTTATTGATAGAAATCAATAGATTCAAAGTTATCCCATGAAAACTACGACATGAGAGATATTATTGGAGAATCCAATAGGTTCGTAGTGACCACATGAAAACCATGATTGGATGATGTTATTGGTAGGGACAAATGAGTTCTTAGTGATCCCATGAAAACAATGTAATCGAACAGATAGTCCTTAAGTTGGGAACATGTTATTAGTTAGCCCATTAAAACTAATAAGTTAATAGTGATCCTAGAAACTATAACATGCGACAAATAGTCTGGTGAATGGGAATAAGAGACCAGAACATATTGCATGTTTTCATATCATCATGATACATTTTATTATGTTATGTCTTAACTATTGTGGATGCAGGTGCATAGTATATGGTTATTATAAATTGAGTAAAACTACTAGTGAGGGGAAAACCCGTTCTGCTAAGTAGCATGGCCTTACTAGATATTTATATGGTCCAAGATGGTAGTCTATTATTCATATCAAATTTTTTGCCTTACTGGAATTTTATGTTTTTCCCCTTAAACTCTTGGGTGCTCAATTGATTTTGAATAGTTTGAGAGTTAAGGTTTTTCAGGTTCTGCTTCAGATGAATAAGCTTCTGGAGATGTGCAAGGGGCAGACTATTTATTTAGAGATTGTATCTATTGTCCGTTGTGTTATTTGGATGTAAGGGTCAATTTGTTTAATTTCATATATCTACACTCTGATCAACTAGGGGGCATTTTAATATGTCGCTCTCGGTATATTTTGTAATAAATTGTTATTTCTCTGAACGCGGTTTAAGTGTGGGATTATGTAATGAATCAGAAATGCTATTTTTAATGAAATGAGAAATTTGTTCTAAAAGTGAGTTTAAAAATTTTCATATTCATGTGTGTAACGACCCGAAATTTTAGGCAATATCAATTTAATAATCTGTATTAATAATTAAATTGATTTGATAAGTTTTCTTTATAATTTTAATTTAAATTGATAAATTTAATCTTTTAAAGGTTAATAAATTTTTAATCTGGTAATTTTGATCAATATCTTTCCAACAATTTAAAAATGAATAAGATTTATTTTTCAAAGCTAACAAAATTTTATTCTATTTATAATATATATATTGGATATATATTTTGAATAGGATAATCTTTTGTTTTAAATAAAGATTGAATTTTCAAATTGTAATATATATGTATGTGCATGTTATAATTTGATGTTGTTTTGAAATTTAATTTAATCTATTGATAATTTATATATGTATGAATGAATTGTAATTTAAATCTTTGTTTTAAAATTTAATATTTTTCAAAAGTTATCTTAAGATTTATTTAATTGTTTCAAAATATAAGATAATTGTTTATTTTTAAATATGATAGTTTAAATAATGTTTTATTTTTGTTTTCTTTAAAGTGCTTAAACTTAAATGATTATAAATGTATAAAAATAAATGTTTTAGATTTTAAATTACATGTATAAGAAAATATATTTGCATTATAATAAATTTGAGAATATTTTCTTTTAAAAGTGGATTTATATATACATATGTAAACATTTATTAATTAAGAAATTTAAATAAGTAAGTTATATTTACATTTAATTTAAATGAAAATTAATTAAAAACACTTAAGAAAAACATGTATAAACATACCAACAAGTTAGTGACACATGTAAGAAAATTAAGAGGTTAGTGACAAGTGTAAAAACTTAAATAACAAGTGTCTTCAATTAAAATTTAATTTCTTTAATCTTAACAAAAACAAAACTTTCATTCTTTTCTTAACTCAAACTAGAAACTTTTTCTCAAACCTGAAAACGAAACCTAAAAGCAAATTTAAAATCTGAAATTTTCAAGCTGCAAATTCAAATCTGTATTCAATTAAAAGCTTCAACCTGCAACTTCAAATCAACTCAGCAAGTTTAGATTAGTTTCAACATTCTTTTAAAAGCATCAGATGGAGGCATACAAGGATTTTCAAAATCGAAAGTTTATTTCAAATTTGAAGTTGTTAAAGCCTGGAAAACAATTCAAAACTTCTGTGTGCTCTGCTTTTGTTCACTGCAAATAACAGGTGAGTACATTATTTTTAAAAACAGTTTTAAATTAATCTGAGATTGAATGATGATGCATGCAATGATATTTGCTTTAATGATGAATATTAGTGTACATGAATGCATGTTTGTTTGAATGCTTGTAAATGGAATGTGAGTTCTGTTGTTTTATCAGATTTGATTTTTCCTCTTAAAATTTAATATCTCATTCTTTGATCATTATTAGTCTATGATTTGTAAACAAGAAATGATTGGAATCATATAACTTCACTACCAAAAATCAATCCAAGAATTTATAACAAGTATTCATTTCGAATTTGTAAAATAACAGTGAAAAACCCATTTTTCACATTAATCAATCTGCTTAATTTCAAATTTACATTATAGGAATGGATTCGTGTTTGAAAATCACGAATTTTAACATGCAATTCATAATTTTTAATTGGGTATTTAATGAGAATTTTGGGTTTATTCGAAATTTTGAATTTGGGCGATTGCCAATGATCGGAACGGCTATGTTGTCCAATTTTTGGTATGGAGGAGGTTGGATTGATTGTGAGTATGGGAAAAATACTCTTGGATTTTTCAGGTGGCCGAGGAGTTTGAAATCGAGCAAACTAGGGTTTTAGCTCGTTTTTGTTTGGGTTGGACTTTCGTGACTATCGTGGCTTGAACATTTGACCGGAGGTGTTCGGATTTGGGGGAGACGAAGCTTGTGGTCATGATTTTCGATGATGGAGTTGGCGGAGTTCATCGGCGATTTGGTTGGTCGGTGGCGTTGGGTTTTTGGTTCGAAGGTTTCTGCAGATTTTAAAGTTGAAGGTCAAATTTTGATTCGCGAGCATATTGTTTGATCTGGGTTTATGGTTGTGCTCGCGAGTGATATAGTGACCGTCGTTGGTGGTCGCGATGACCTGGGTTGGCCGACGGCGTTGGTACATGTGCACGTGTATATGTGGTGTGCCTGGAAATCATGATTGTGGAAGACGGGTTACAGCCCGAAGTTTCGCTCGTGATTTTTCGAAGACGACTCGAAGTGGGAAGGGTGCTGAGGATCTTCGGGACAGGCTCGAGTTGTTTAAGTGTTTGTCTCGAGTGATTGGGTTGCTGCTTTTTAGTTAAGTCCTGTGTATATTAAGTTGCAAATTGAACTTGTAGTTTGATTGAATGAAAACAAGTTCAAGTTTTATAAAAGGAAAATGAATTTACAAGTTAAAGTTTGTTGTTTTGAAAAATATAGTTAATCAAACTTTTAAAAGGGTGTTAATTGTATTTATTTTAAATTTAAATTTGGTTCAAATGATTTCTTTTTCAAAGTAATTTAATTTAATTTTGAATGTTAATTTTAATGAAGAATGTTTTGAATTCAAATAGTAAATCAAAGTTTAAAGTAATTTTTAAGTAATGATTTTAAAACTAAAGTTTCAAATTTCAATTTGAATGAATAAGTTTAACTTAGATGATTAATGTGTTTTGAATTTTGAAAATTTGTTTTTAAATGCATTATTTTCAAATAAAGGTTAATGTTATTATTATTGTACCAAATTGAATAATTGGTCTTTAAGGCTATGAAAATTTGATTTATTCAAATAATTTAATTATGAAAATAAATAGCCTTAGTTTATCTTTGATATTAACTTAAGAATACTTGATTAAAAGATGATTTATTAATAAGTAGAGTTTAATTAAGATAAATGCTTTTTCTTAATTAATTAAGGAGTTTCTTTAAATATAAGAAGTTAATTAATTAATTATTTGTTTACTTTTAAATGATTAGTTAATTGTTTATTTAATTTTAAATAATCACTTAATTATGGATTAATTAAGTGTAATTACTTAATAAAGTAATTGATGGTCAATTATTGAATGTAATTAAGAATGATAATTACTTATGGAAGTAACTGGTGGAAATTACTCATGGGAGTAATTAATTGAAGTGATTAATGGATGATCACTTAATGTTATCAATTAAGGAATTGATTAATTTAATTATTTTGAAGTTAATTAATTATGGAGTAATTAATTTATTTAAAGAACTAAGGATTGTTTAATGATGGAATTAATTATTTGATAAGTAATTAATTAAGAGAGTAATCAAGATTTGCTAATGAAGTAATTAGAAGATAATTACTTATGTAAGTAATTAAGGGTAAATTACTTAATTATTTTAGTTAAATTAATTAATGTGATTAATTAATTAGTAAATGTGATTAATTTAAGATTAATTACTAGTGTAAGTAATTAAAATTGCAATTAATTAATAAAGTAATTAATTAAGGATTATTTGTTAATTTAATTGTTTAACAATTACTTCATGAAGTAATTAAATATTAATTAATTAGATTAATTTATCGCAGGATAATATAATTAAATAAGAAGTTAATTAGTTAAGATAAGTAATTACAAATTTGTAAATTACTGTTTATGATTAATGAGATGATTAATTATAAATTAATTATTTAATTTATTAAAGAAATTATTAATTAATAAGGATCATTAATTAAGGAATTAATCAAGTTTGATAAATAATGTAATTAATTTAAGTGTGATTAATTAATTGTAATTAATTGAGATTTAATGTAATTAATTACAGTTAATTAATAAATGGAAGTAAATGAAGGATCATTAATTATTGTAATTAATGATAGTAGTTAAAGGTTAATTACTTTATATAGTTAAGGTTAATTACTTGAATGTAATTAAAAGTATAATTTATCAAGGGAGGTTAATTAAGGAAGATCATTAAGAGATGATTAATTTATTTATTTGTAATAAATTAATGAAGAAGGATTTAGGTAATCCAATTGATTTAGAGTAAATCAATCCTGCTTTTGGATGATTGGTTAGTATTATTTAATAGATATAGATTGATTGATATTGGATGATTGATTTATATTGGGTGATTTGGATGTTGAATGATGTTGGATGATTTGGGTATCTCTGTTATGTGATATTCTGCTTTGTGAGATGAATGTTTGATATGAATTATCTGTTTTGATAATGCGATTCATCTATCTGTTTATATCATCCTGAAATATAAGTTTAACTGTTTAAAACCATTAAAACAACTTGGACATTAAAATGGCATTTGGTTTCTGTGATACCAGGATCGGGTTTCCATATTTGGATATCCGAAAACCACATCGATTCCAATTAAACGTTAGGTCGTGAATCCAAGTGGAGCTTAGTGAAGACTCTAGGTGTAAGAACTATTCGTCAATATAATTCTGTAGGTGATTCCGTGATGAGTTTGACGGAGATAGTACTTACAAATTCGAGATGGTGATTTAGAGTGCAAGGGTTATGGTTGTTGACTCTGAGGGTGATTCCAAAATGAGTGCAACGAGATAGTGCCTTCGGTTTCGTTCGAACCCGGAACGAACTTGTATGGATTGAATGCTTTCAGCGCATCGTCAGGAGGACGATGAGCATTCTAAGAGATATGTTCTATAAAGGTAATCGAAGCCTCAAGCCTCATCAACTCGGGAATGGCTAAAATAGGGGAGGTGCAGCAAGGCTAGGTGGGTAGCGCCCATTTCAGGATAAGATTTTCCCCTGTCTACAAGTCCTTTTTTATTCGGTTGTGTGGGCAGTTGGGTCGCGGCCAACAACGAGGTTGTCTTGTTCGGGACTATCCTATAAGGGATGGTTTCGACCTTGTGTTGCAGGGGAGTTAGGGTGGCTCCTTGGTACATTGATCTAGACCACGTACTGTGACGGGTGGTACCCCTGTAGCCCTGTCATTAATGGAAACCCATTCTTCCTACGAGACCCTACGGTTTTGTTTGTGTTACCCACTTTTGTGGCTAGTAGCTGGAATTTAATAGATGTAATAATTTCGGCTATTTTTTATTTACTTGAAAACCATAGACACTATTATAATATCACTGGATTTCCTATCAAATGTTTTGGTTTGCGTAAGGGAAAAACTTTTCCATGTTTATGTATGGGAAGTCTTACGTGATACCTTTTCTTTTCAAAGGTTTTTCTAAAGCTAAGCAATTTTAAACCATTTACTTACAATAGACCCCTGTCTGACCCGAGTATTTATTTTCTGTTTTATTAAACTCTTGGGTACTCATATTATGTATGAGTAGTCAAGTGATTCAGCTTGGCTTGACGGATTCTCTAAGAGATATGGAGCAGGAGGCTTCCATGTATAGATATATTATGGTTCCGCTGTGTTTGTATGGTTCTGTATCTTGTGATCTTGAGTTGTATAGTTAGGTAGATGTTTACAACTGTCTAATGTGTATTGTATAAGTTGTGTACTCTGATGTAATATGATACTATGTAATATTTTATGTGATATATTATAGTTTATTCGTTCCGTTGTGAGTTATCTGATGTTGTTTTGTTCTTTCTTCTCTTTCTTTTCTTCTTCTATCCCTTTCTTGCTTAATTATTGATGTGACTTTCTGGTGTTAGGAAGTCGGGTCGTCACAGTTGGTATCAGAGCGTTAGGTTGAGTGAATACCTAGGCTCTAGAGTGGTGTCTTTCTTGAGAGAGCGTACTTGTAATTTTTATATTTAACTATATATTTATATATATCTACCTGATCTGTTGGGTTATCTGTTCGGATTTTCCAACATAAGTTTAGAGGTAGATGCAGTAGTGGTGTGTGTGTAACATGACTAGCACTAATGGAAGAGGTCCATATATTGAGGTTGGATGTGTATTTGTCGAGACTGTAGACCTAATACCGTATCGAGTGAGTTTTGTAGTTTGGAGTAAGAATTTCTCTGATATCCGAAGGAAATCTTTTAAAGATTCGGAGTTTATCTTTGAAGTGTAAGTTTGGATCTGTCGGAAGTGCAGAAGTAAGTGATGATATCTTGATAACTGCGTGATGAGATGCTGTATCCATAGATATTTCCGAAGATGTTTTCTCTTGAAGCAGTTTTAGAAGTAGTTGAGGAGCAGTTTTTACCTACCGCAGGGAAGATTCGTCTATATAGAAGTTATCTGGATCTTTAGCATGGAGGTTGTCTGCTTTGGAATATGAGACTAAGGTCTATAAGCTGCTTCGCTTCGGCATGATCTCATTTGTCATTCCTTAAGGAGAGCGAGATGTTGATGCTTGGTTTGGAGCCCGAATTTCTTGAGAGGATGTCTGCCATCTTGAAGGTCTTTTGTGTGGTTTGTTGGGTGTTTTGGGTTTGGAGAAGCCTTTGGATTAGAAGTCTTTGGTTAGCTGTGGTAGAAGTTTCATTTCGAAGTGTTTGGTGTGCTGACGAGAAGGTTTTTTAGCTTTGTAGTATCATCAAGGTAGAGTTTGGAAGCAGCAGTGTGGCCGTTTCTCCGATGGTTCAGGAATCTAGGTGGTTCTTATTTCAGCAGTCCGGGCAGATGGTGAAAATTTTCTTGAAGTGTTAACCTTGTTTGGAAAAGCTTAAGACTGTTCTAATTGGTAAAGAGAGGACGGTTTCTTTGGAATCCGAATTAGGTAGGATTGCAAAAGTGACTTGCGATTAGTTTGGGAATCTTTCTTACGCAATCTTTTGTTTGAGACTGAGGGTTCTCATGTGGAAGTAGGAGCAACTGAGGTAATTAGAAGTTTGTTTGCATCTGGAGTTGAGTTCCATATTGTTTTGGTTCCAGAAGTGATTTTGGAAGTTAGCCTGGTTGTAGGATGGTTCTTGTAGAAGGAAGAGTTGGTGTAGCAGCTCAGATTTTTTTTTTGGAATCTGGATTGGTCAGATCTAGTTTTTGAGTTTGGATTTCTGTTGTAAGGTTGTCGGACTAAGTCAGATGGGTCACTCAGATTTTATGGATTTGATGAACAAAGTTTCCTGATATATTGGGTAAGTTTGTACTCGTGTTCATCAGCAGTATTCTCATCTATTTCAGAATCGGAGTTGTGCAGCGGAAGCAAGGTAGCAGCTGTGCGAGGAAGGAAGCAAGTTCAGTTTGCTATTGCTTGGGAAGTAGAGCTTGTGTTCTGGATTTCGACGGATCTTGGAAGACTTTTCTGTTGAATAGGATCCAGAAGCTGGTTTTCTTTGGTCTAGTTGTTTCTGGAAGAATCAGCATAGGTTGAGATGATCAGGAAGAGAATTGGCAGTCCAGGATTGTCTGTTGAGTTATGCAGATATGAGATAAGGAGTTTGGGATTCGTAGTTGGAGACTTCATTGTTGTTAAGATTTCTCTGGTTAAGAGAGCAGTAGTTGGGTAAGATTGGATGGCTAGTTCTGAGGTATTTGGGATTTCTTATCTGTGTTTTGATTGGATAAGATTGAATTGCCAGTTTGGATAGCTGAAATTCATAGTATTTCACGTATCTCTGAGGGAGTACGTGTATGATTCATCGTTGGTTGTAGAATCTGTAGTTCGGTTGGATTTGGAAGTTGTATTAGACTTGAGTATAGTCAGATGTTCTGTTCAGGTTGATGGATCTTGAGATTAGAGGAGCTCTGGTTTTTAGTGGTGTAGTTTGTTTAGCTTCTTTAGAGTGAGTCTCCCGGTGATTTTACTTGGGAAACTCTAGATAGTAGTTGAGATTTATTCTAATTTGTGTCAGGATAATTGGTTAGGTTTGTTTGTTTGATTGGTTGCTTTTGTTCTTAAGTAATTGGATGATAGGTATGCTTTGCTGTTTGAAATTAAAATCTTTGCTGGGTTATTAAATTACCTTCACTATTAAATTTTGGGGACGAAATTCTTTTAAGGGGGAGGATTGTAACGACCCGGAATTTTAGGCAATATCAATTTAATAATCTGTATTAATAATTAAATTGATTTGATAATTTTCTTTATAATTTTAATTTAAATTGGTAAATTTAATCTTTTAAAGGTCAATAAATTTTTAATCTGGTAATTTTGATCAATATCTTTCTAACAATTTAAAAATGAATAAGATTTATTTTTCAAAGCTAATAAAAATTTATTCTGTTTATAATATATATATATTTGGTATATATTGTGAATAGGATAATCTTTTGTTTTAAATAAAGATTGAATTTTCAAATTGTAATATATATGTATGTATATGTCATAATTTGATGTTGTTTTGAAATTTAATTTAATCTATTGATAATTTATATACGTATGAATGAATTGTAATTTAAAGCTTTGTTTTCAAAGTTAATATTTTTCAAAAGTTAACTTAAGATTTATTCAATTGTTTCAAAATATAAGATAATTGTTTATTTTTAAATATGATAGTTTAAATAATGTTTTATTTTTGTTCTCTTTAAAGTGCTTAAACTTAAATGATTATAAATGTATAAAAATAAATGTTTTAGATTTTAAATTACATGTATAAGAAAATATATTTGCATTATAATAAATTTGAGAATATTTTCTTTTAAAAGTGAATTTATATATACATATGTAAACATTTATTAATTAAGAAATTTAAATAAGTAAGTTATATTTACATTTAATTTAAATGAAAATTAATTAAAAACACTTAAGAAAAACATGTATAAACATACCAACAAGTTAGTGACACATGTAAGAAAATTAAGAGGTTAGTGACAAGTGTAAAAACTTAAATAACAAGTGTCTTCAATTAAAATTTAATTTCTTTAATCTTAATAAAACATAACACTTTCATTCTTTTCTTAACTCAAACTAGAAACTTTTTCTCAAACCTGAAAATGAAAACTAAATGCAAATTTAAAATCTGAAATTTTCAAGCTGCAAATTCAAATCTGTATTCAATTAAAAGCTTCAACCTGCAACTTCAAATCAACTCAGCAAGTTCAAATTAGTTTCAACATTCTTTTAAAAGCATCATATTGAGGCATGCAAGGATTTTCAAAATCGAATGGTTATTTCAAATTTAAAGTTGTTAAAGCCTGGAAAAGAATTCAAAACTGCTGTGCGCTCTGCTTTTGTTCACTGCAAATAACAGGTGAGTAAATTATTTTTAAAAACAGTTTTAAATTAATCTGAGATTGAATGATGATGCAAGCAATGAAATTTTCTTTGATGATGAATATTAGTGTACATGAATGCATGTTTGTTTGAATGCCTGTAAATGGAATGTGAGTTCTGTTGTTTTATCAAATTTGATTTTTCCTCTTAAAATTTAATATCTCATTCTTTGTTCATTATTAGTCTATGATTTGTAAACAAGAAATGATTGGAATCATGTAACTTCACTACCAAAAATCAATCCAAGAATTTATAATAAGTATTCATTTCGAATTTGTAAAATAACAGTGAAAAACCCATTTTTCACAATAATCAATCTGCTTAATTTCAAATTTACATTATAGGAATGGATTCGTGTTTGAAAATCACGAATTTTAACATGCAATTCATAATTTTTAATTGGGTATTTAATGAGCATTTTGGGTTTATTCAAAATTTGGAATTTGTGCGATTGTCGATGATCGGCATGGCTATGTTGTCCAATTTTTGGTATGGAGGAGGTTCGATTGATTGTGAGTATGGGAAAAATACTCTTGGATTTTTCAGGTGGCCGAGGAGTTTGAAATCGAGCAAACTAGGGTTTTAGCTCGTTTTTGTTTGGGTTGGACTTTCATGACTGTCGCGGCTTGAACATTTGACCGGAGGTGTTTGGATTTGGGGGAGACGAAGCTTGTGGTCATGGTTTTCGATGATGGAGTTGGCGGAGTTCATCGGCGATTGGGTTGGTCGGCGGCGTTGGGTTTTTGGTTCGAAGTTTTCTACAGATTTTCAAGTTGAAGGTCAAATTTTGATTCGCGAGCATATTGTTCGATCTGGGTTTATGGTTGTTCTTGCGAGTGATATAGTGACCGTCGTTGGTGGTCGCGGTAACCTGGGCTGGCCGACGGCATTGGTACACGTGCACATGTATATGTGGTGTGCCTGGAAATCATGTTTGGGGAAGACGAGTTACAGGCCAAAGTTTCGCTCGTGATTTTTCGAAGACGACTCGAAGTGGGAAAGGTGCTGAGGATCTTTGGGGCAGGCTCGGGTTATTTGAGTGTTTGTCTCGAGTGATTGGGTTGCTGCTTTTTAGTTATGTTCTTTGTATATTAAGTTGCAAATTTAACTTGTAGTTTGATTGAATGAAAACAAGTTCAAGTTTTATAAAAGGAAAATGAATTTACAAGTTAAAGTTTGTTGTTTTGAAAATATAGTCAATCAAACTTTTAAAAGGGTGTTAATTGAACTTATTTTAAATTTAAATTTGGTTAAAATGATTTCTTTTTGAAAGTAATTTAATTTAATTTAATTTTGAATGTTAATTTTAAAGAAGAATGTTTTGAATTCAAATAGTAAAACAAAGTTTAAAGTAATTTTTAAGTAATGATTTTAAAACTAAAGTTTCAAATTTCATTTTGAATGAATAAGTTTAACTTAGATGATTAATGTGTTATGAATTTTGAAAATTTGTTTTTAAATGCATTATTTTCAAATAAAGGTTAATGTTATTATTATTATAAACCAAATTGAATAATTGGTCTTTAAGGTTACTAAAATTTGATTTATTCAAATAATTTGATTATGAAAATAAATAGGTTAATTTATCTTTGATATTAACTTAAGAATACTTGATTAAAAGATGATTTATTAATAAGTAGAGTTGAATTAAGACAAATGCTTTTTGTTAATTAATTAAGGAGTTTCTTTAAATATAAAAAGTTAATTAATTAATTATTTTATTAATTTTAAATGATTAGTTAATTATTTATTGAATTTTAAATAATCACTTAATTATGGATTAATTAAGTGTAATTACTTAATAAAGTAATTCATGGTTAATTATTGAATGTAATTAAGAATCATAATTACTTATGGAAGTGATTGGTGGAAATTACTCATGGGAGTAATTAATTGAAGTGATTAATGGATGATCACTTAATGTTATCAATTAAGGAATTGATTAATTTAATTGTTTTGAAGTTAATTAATTATGGAGTAATTAATTTATTTAAAGAACTAAGGATTGTTTAATGATGGAATTAATTATTTGATAAGTAATTAATTAAGAGAGTAATCAAGATTTTCTAATGAAGTAATTAGAAGATAATTACTTATGTAAGTAATTAAGGGTTAATTACTTAATTATTTTAGTTAAATTAATTAATGTGATTAATTAATTAATATATGTGATTAATTTAAGATTAATTACTAGTATAATTAATTAGAATTGTAATTAATTAATAAAGTAATTAATTAAGGATTATTTGTTAATTTAATTTTTTAACAATTACTTGATGAAGTAATTAAAGATTAATTGATTAGATTAATTAATCAAAGGTTAATATAATTAAATAAGAAGTTAATTAATTATGATAAGTAATTACAAATTTTTTAATTACTGTTTATGATTAATGAGATGATTAATTATAAATTAATAATTTAATTTATTAAGAAATTATTAATTAATAAGGATCATTAATTAAGGAATTAATCAAGTTTGATAAATAAAGTAATTATTTTAAGTGTGATTAATTAATTGTAATTAATTGAGATTTAATGTAATTAATTACAGTTAATTAATAAATGGAAGTAAACGAAGGATCATTAATTATTGTAATTAATGATAGTAATTAAAGGTTAATTACTTTATATGGTTAAGGCTAATTACTTGAATGTAATTAAAAGTATAATTAATCGAGGGAGATTAATTAAGGAAGATCATTAAGAGATGATTAATTTATTTATTTTTAATAAATTAATGAAGAAGGATTTAGGTAATCCAATTGATTTAGAGTTAATCAATTCTGTTTTTGGATGACTGGTTAATATTGTTTAATAGATATTGATTGATTGATATTGGATGGTTGATTTATATTGGGTGATTGATACTGGATGTTGAATGATGTTGGATGATTTGGGTATCTCTTTTATGTGATATGCTTCTTTGTGAGATGAATGTTTGATATGAATTATCTATTGTGATAATGTGATTCATTTATCTGTTTATATCATCCTGAAATATAAGTTTAACTTTTTAAAACCCTTAAAACAACTTGGACATTAAAATGGCATTTGGTTTCGGTGAGACCGGGATCGGGTTTCCATATTTGGATATCCGAAAACCAAATCGATTCCAATTAAACGTTAGGTCGTGAATCCAAGTGGAGCTTAGTGAAGACTCGAGGTGCAAGAACTATTCGTCAATATAACTCTGTGGGTGATTCCGTGATGAGTTTGACGGAGATAGTACTTACAGATTCGAGATGGTGATTTAGAGTGCAAGGGCTATGGTCGTTGACTCTGAGGGTGATTCCAAAATGAGTGCAACAAGAGATAGTGCCTTCGGTTTCGTTCGAACCCGAAACGAACTTGTATGGATTGAATGCTTTCAACACATTGTCAGGCGGACGATGAGCATTCTAAGAGATATGGTCTATAAAGGTAATCGCAGCCTCAAGCCTCATCAACCCAGGAATGGCTAAAACAGGTGAGGTGCAGCAAGGCTAGGTGGGTAGCGCCCATTTCAGGACAAGATTTTCCCCTGTCTAGAAGTCCCTTTTTATTCGGCTATGTGGGCAGTTGGGTCGGGCCAACTGCGGGGTTGTCTTGTTCGGGACTGTCTAGTAAGGGATGTTTCCGGCCTTGTGTTGCAGGGGAGTTAGGGTGGCTCCTTGGTACGTTGATCTAGACCACGTACTGTGACGGGCGGTACCCTGGTTTCCCTGCCATTGATGGAAACCCATTCTTCCTACGACACCCTACGGTTTTGTTTGTATTACCCAATTTTGTGGCTAGTAGCTGGAATTTAATAGATGTAACAATTTCGGCTATTTCTTTTTTACTGGAAAACCCTAGACACTATTATAATATCACTGGATTTCCTATCAAATGTTTTGGTTAGCGTAAGTTAAAAACTTTTCCATGTTTATGTGTGGGAAGTCTTACATGATACCTTCTCTTTTCAAAGGTTTTTCTAAAGTTAAGCAATTTTAAACCATTTACTCACACCAGACCCCTGTCTGATCCGAGTGTTTATTTTCTGTTTTATTAAACTTTTGGGTACTCATATTATGTATGAGTAGTCAAGTGATTCAGGGTAGCTTGAAGGATTCTGGAGGAGATATGGAGCATGAGGCTTCCACGTGTAGATATATTATGGTTCCGCTATGTTTGTATGGTATCTATATCTTGTGATCTTGAATTGTATAGTTAGATAGATGTTTATAACTGTCTAATATGTGTTGTATAAGTTGTGTACTCTGATGTAATATGATACTATGTAATATTTTATGTGATATATTATATTTTATTCGTTCCACTGTAAGTTATCTGATGTTGTTGTGTTCTTTCTTCTCTTTCTTTTCTTCTTCTATCCCTTTCTTTCTTAATTAGTGATGCGACTTTCTAGTGTTAGGAATTCAGGTCGTCATAATGTGTTTCTTGTATATCAATGTAGTTAACATTACCGCATTTGGTTATCGAGAATTGATAACTAAGGATGAGTGCAGCATCCATAGCAGTTAGATTTGGGCCTCGAAATGGGGGATGTTACAACAATAGATGGTCGTTACGTTCTGATAAGATACTGAGGGGAAAACTCATTCCGCTAAGCGCCATGGTCTCACTATATATCTTTATGGTTCGAGATGGTAGGTAAGTATTCACACCAGACCGTTATTCGACCCAAAGTTTTTGTTTTTTCCTTTAGACTCTCGAGTACTCTTTTGAATAGGTCGGGAGTAAAGGCTTTTAGGTTATTCAGCAGACGAATAATTTCCGAAGACATGCAAGAGGCGTTCTAGCTAATTAGGACTATATATTTATCCGCTTTGTTGTTTTGGATGTACTTGCAAAGTTGTATAATTGCCTATTATTTTACTATGATCGACCGAGGAGGCAGCTTCATATGTCGTTCCCAGAGTATGTTGTTATAATTATAATTTCTCTAAGCATGGGTTTGCTAATGGGATTATGTAATGAATATGAAATATCAATAGTGAAATGAAATATGGATATTTTTGTTAAACTGTATTGTAGATTTTTCATATTCATGTGCTTCAGATTATTGATATGATAACACAACTACATTTTATCGTCGAGAATCAATAACTATGGTTGACTGCAATATTTGTAGAAGTTAGCTTTGGGCCTCTGAATGGGGGATGTTACAAGTTGTTATCGGAGCATTGGTTCATGGTTAAAATAATTTAATACCTAAAGAGTTTTTGAAAATATCATCCCAATGACCAAAGAATAAGATTGGGGTATGAGATAACACTATAATAACGTACTTGTATTTGCTATATATAAATATGTATTCTCCCCTCTCTCAGACCATTCTTCTATATCTTATTAAGGCTCATATGCTGATTTACTAGAAATAAAGATACAAATGTGGGAAATAGAAGAGTGAATCTTGGTGGAGGAAGCACCACAGCTAATGGGAATGCTTGGCCCATACCAGAAGGAACCAGGGTGGACAGGCAAATGCCAATCAAAATGAAAATGCCAATAAAGGTGTTGCGACCCAGCTAGTAGATATAGGGGCTATGTATCAGTTCTTTGTTAATATGATGCAGACTGGAGTAGTTGCAGAGGTAGTATAAGGAAATGTTGCTAATGCTGCAGGAGTCAATCCCATAGTGCTGGTTGGGAATAACCATGCTAAGCTGAGTCGAGATTACACCAGTCTGGGTGGGAAGCCTTTTGTAGGGACTAAGGATGAAGTAAAAGTAGAAAAATAGTCGGTGCATTGTGGGAGGATTTTTGCTGATTTGGGGTTGAATGATGTAAAGAAAAGGAGATTGATACGGGTTGAATGCTGATTGGTATCGGAGCTTTGTTCTGGTGAAACGAGGCGACCGTAGGGGTAACGTATGAAGAATTTACTTGGGCAGATTTTTGAAGGAGATTCGAAGAAAGGTTTTGTCTGAAGTAGCTAAATCATCTTTGCTTAGGAAATTTATGGAGTTGGAGCATGCGAAAATGTCAGTATTGGAATATTCTGCTAAGTTTGAAGAGCTATCTAGATATGGATATGCTACTATTGACACCATGCTCAAGAGGAACAAGAATTTATTTGGGTGTTGAGGCCGGAGATTTCTAGGGAAACTACGTCGAATCTCATCGATCCATCGAATGTAGTGATAGAGATGGCTTTTAGGAATGAAGAAATGCTTTCTACCTTTGGGAAAGAGAAGTTGGTGGAGAACCAGAATTCTCATGATAAAAAGAGGGTATTCTTTAAGAAGAAGGAACCATAGAAAGGAGGAGCGGTCAAAAAGGCAAAAGCTGGTATAGTTTTTTACAAGTGCGACAAGAAGGGGTACTATGCTAACGAGTGTTGATCTCGTGAAGGCAAGGTGGTTGTAGGGCAGTAGAATGTGAAGTGCTATAATTACGACGAAGTGGGGCATTATAAGAACAAATGTTCAGAAGCGGTCAAGGCTAACAAAGGAAAGGCATTTGCTTTGGGGCCATCTACATCAAGACCAACAATAGTTGAGAAGGGAAAGTCTATGATGGAAGGTACGCTTTTTATTCATAGCATACCAGTTAGGGTACTATTTGATACCGGTGCATTGCATTCATTTATATCTCAGTGTTTGGTAGATAAATTATGTTTAGGACCATCATACCTTGTTACTTCCTTAAGGTTAGCTACTCTAATAGGACGGTCGCAACTCTGGGGATAAGATGTGACCAACTAGAGTTTGAGTTTCTAGGTTATACTTTTGTCTGCAGTTTATATGTATTTGATTTCGTAGGTTTTGGGATTATTTAAGCTATTGATTGGTTGAGCAGATATGATGCTAGGACAGGAAGATATCATTGAGACATCTTGATAGTAGTGACCAAATAGTATACCCAGTTGAGAATTCAAGTCCAAAAATTTGTGCTTTATTGGGTGCCATATAAGTGGGAAACAATATTGAATCTGGTTTTAATTATAAGAAAATTTGTGGATGTCTTTGAGCAGATTACAAGACTACCACCGAAATGATCGTTCTGCAGTTTTTGAGCTTAAAGGTCGATTTTCGTTTTGATTTGATGGATCTGGGTCGAAGTTAGGGTTGTCGATGTCGTATAGCGTTGGTCGGTGACCGGCATGATGGTCGGAGTGGATTGGTTGGTGGTACAACGTGCACCGTGTTGGGTTTGTGCGCTTGGAAGTTTTGGTTTGGGGGAGATGAGATCGACTCGGAGAAGTCTTCGTGTTCGCATCGCGTACGACTCGAAGATGGAAAAGTGCTGGTTTCTCAGAGTAGCACTCGCGAATTTGCCGGGCTGGACTCGAGTTTGAAGATTGTGGGATTTTCTGGTTTTACTGTATAATGAACTTGAGTTTTAACAAATGAATCAAGCATTTGGCTATAAACAAGTTTATAAAGAAACAAAATATAAAGTTAAACTTGTTGATTTAAAGTAAAACTAAATCAAACACTTTAAAAGGTTAATTGAATTTATTTTTCAAATTTAATGTGATTAAAATGGTTCTTTGGAAATAATTAATTAAATTTTGAATTTTTATTTAGAAGAATGGTTTGAATTTGAATTATTAAATCAATATTTTAAGTAGACTTTAAGTAATGTATTAAAAATTAAGTTTTTAAAATTATTTTGAAAATGAATAAGTATAAATTGATGATTGAATTGTTTTAAATTTCAAAGTGTTTCTAAATGTTTTCAAACAAGGTTACCGTTAAAATTTTGAAATCAAATAGAATAATTTATTGTTAAGTTATTAAAATTTGATTTAAATTCAAATAATTTAATTATAAAGATAAATATGGTTAATTTATCTTTGTTATTGACTTAAGAATACTTGATTGAATATGATTTGTAATTAAGTAAAGAATTAATTTAGATCAATGTTTTCTTAATTAATTAAGGATTTCGAAAATATTGAAAGTTAATTAATTAATTATTAAATTAATTTAAAATAATTAGTTAATTGTTTATTTAATTTTAAATAATCACTTAATTATAAATTAATCAAGTGTAATTAATTATGAAGTAATCAAGGGTTAATTATTGAATGTAATTAAGAATGATAATTACTTATGGTAGTAATTAGAGAAATTACTCATGGAAGTAATTTAATGGAAGTGATTATTGGATAATCACCTGATAATATTATTTAAGGAATTGATTAATATAATTGTCGAAGTTAATTAATTATGAAGTAATTAATTGATTAATTAAAGAATTAAGGATTGGTTAATGATGGAAGTAATTACTTGTTAAGTAATTAATTAAAAGAGTAATTAAGATTTATTAATGAAGTAATTAGAGATAATTAATTGTTAAGTAATTAAGAGTTAATTAATCAATTATTTTATATAATTAATTAATGTGATTAATTAATTAATAAATGTGATTAATTTAAGATTAATTACTAAGTGTAATTAATTAAACTGTAATTAATTAATAAAGTAATTAATTAAGGATTATTTATTAATTTAATTGAATTATTAAGTACTTAATGAAGAAATTAAAGATTAATTAATTTAGATTAATTAATTAAGGGTTAATATAATTAATTAAGAAGTTAATTAATTAAGATAAGTAATTACAAATTGTTAATTACTGTTTATGATAAATGAGATGATTAATTATAAGTTAATTTTTAATTAGTAAGGGTCATTAACTAATTAATGTAATTAATTGATATTAATCAAGGTTGATTAATATAAGTAATTATCTAATGTGTGATTATTAAGTGTAATTAATTGATATTTAATGTAATTAATTATAATGGATTAATTAACGTAAGGAAATAATGGATTATTAATTATTGTAATTAATGATAGTAATTAAAGGTTAATTACTGTATATGGTTAAGGCTAATTACTTGAATATAATTAAAGAATGATTTAATCAAGGGAGATTAACTAAAGATCATTAAGAGATGATTAATTTATTTATTTGGAATAAATAAATGAAGAAGGATTAATGTTAATCCAATGGATTAAGAGTTAATCAATTTTGCTTTGGATGATTGATTAATATTGGTTGATTTATTGATATTGGATGATCAATATTGGGTGATTGAAATTGGTTGATATTGGATGATTTGGATATCTCGGATATGTGATATGTTGCTTTGTGAGAAGAATATTTGATATGAATTATCTATTGTGATAATATGATTCATCTATCTGTTTATATATCATCCTGAATATAAGTTTAATTGTTAAAACCCTAAGTACAACTTGGACATTAAAATGGCGTTTGGTTTCGCTAAGAGCGGGATCAGATTTTCCATATTTGGGATCCGAAAACCACATCGATTCCAATTAAACGTTAGGTCGTGAATCTAAGTGGAGCAAGCGAAGACCCGAGATGTAAGAACTATACGTCAGTATAACTCTGTGGGTGATTCCGTAATGAGTTTGACGGAATAGTACTTATAGGTTCGAGATGATGATTTAGAGTGCAAGGGCTATGGTCGTTGACTCTATGGGTGATTCCAAAATGAGTGCAACGAGATAGTGCCTTCGGTTTCGTTCGAACCCGGAAGGAACTTGTATGGATTGAATGCTTTCAGCACATCGTCAGGTGGACGATGAGCATTCTAAGATAGATGTGTCCTATAAATGTAATCGCAGCCTCAAGCCTCATCAACCGGTAATGGCTAAAACAGGGAAGGTGCAGCAAGGCATCGGGGTAGCTCCCACTAGAGAGCGAGATTTACCCCTGTCTAGAAGTCCCTTTTTATTCGGCTGTGTGGGCAGTTGGGTCGCGGCCAACTACGGGGTGGTCTTGTTCGGGACTATACAGTAAGGGATGGTTCCGGCCTTGTGTTGCAGGGGAGAGGGCGTACTCCTCGGTACGTTGATATAGGCCACGTACTGTCACGGGCGGTACCCCAGTAGCCATGCCATTGATGGAAACTCATTCTTCCTACGAGACCCTACGGTTTTGTTTGTATTACCCACTTTTGTGGCTAGTAGCTGTAATTTAATAGATGTAACAATTTCGGCTATTTCTTATTTACTTGAGAACCCTAGACACTATTATAATATCACTGGATTTCCTATCAAATGGTTTGGTTAGCGTAAGGTAAAAACTTTTCCGTGTTTATGTGTGGGAAGTCTTACGTGATACCTTTTCTTTTCAAAGGTTTTTCTAAAGTTAAGCAATTTTAACCCGTTTACTCACACCAGACCCCTGTCTGACCCGAGTGTTTATTTTCTGTTTTATTAAACTCTTGGGTACTCATATTATGTATGAGTAGTAAGTGATTCAGGTTTGCTTGATGAATTATGGAGGAGTTATGGAGCAGAAGGCTTCCACGTGTAGATATATTATGGTTCCGCTATATTTGTTTGGCATCTACAGCTGTTGTATTTGAGTTGTATAGTTAGACAGATGTTATAACTGTCTAATATGTGTTGTATAAGTTGTGTACTCTGATGTAATATGATACTATATAATAATTTATGTGATATATTATATTTCATTCGTTCTGCTGTGTGTTATCTGTTGTTATGTTTCTTTTTTCTCTTTCTTTTCTTCTTCTATCCCTTTCTTTCTTCATGATGACGCGTCTTCCTGGAGATTGGAGGACGGGTCATCTCAGCTGGTATCAGAGCGAGGTTGAGTGAATACCTAGGCTTTGGAGTGGTGTCTTTCTTGAGAGAGCTTACTTGTATTTTTATATATATTTATATATCTACCAGATTTGTTGGGTTATCTGTTCGGAATTTCCAACATCAGTTTTAAAGGTAGATGGAGTAGTGGTGTGTATGAGTAACACGACTACCACTAATGGAAGAGGTCCATATGTTGAAGTTGGATGAGTATTTATCGAGACTGTAGACCTAATACCATCTCGAGTGATATTTGTAGTTTGGAGTAAGGATTTCTCTGATATCCGAAGGAAATCTTTTTAAAGATTCGGTGTTTATCTTTGAAGTGTAAATTTGGATTTCACTCGGGTGAGCGAATTTTTCTTAATTTTGGATCTGTCGGAAGTGCAGAAGTAAGTGATGGTATTTTAATAACTGCATGATGAGATGCAGTACCCATGGATATTTTCGAAGATGTTTCCTCTTCAAGAAGTTTTAGAATTAGTTGAGGAGCAGTCTTTTCTTGCCGCAGGGAAGACTCGTCTGTATGGAAGTTGTCTGGATCTTTTGCAAGGAGGTTGGCTGTTTTGGAATATGAGACTAAGGTCTATAAGTTGTTTCACTTCGGCATGGTCTCATTTGTCATTCCTTAAGGAAAGCGAGATGGTGATGCTTGGTTTGGAGCTCGAATTTCTTGAAAGGACGTTTGTCATCTCTAAGGTCCATTGGGTGGTTTGTTGATGGTTTTCGTTTTCGGGAAGCCTTTGGATTAGGAGTCTTTGGTTAGCTGTGGTAGCAGTTCGACTCGAAGTGTTCGGTATGCTGACGAGAAGGTCTTTGGCTTCGCAGTATCGTCGAGGTAGAGTTTGGAAGCAACAGTGTGGCCGTTTCTCCGATGGTTCAGAAATCTTGTGGTTCTCTTTCAGCAGCCGGGCAGTTGGTGAATGTTTCTTGAAGAGATAAACTTGTTTGGAAAAGCTTAAAGTTGTTCTAATTGGTAAAGAGAGGACAGTTTTCTTTGGAACCCGAACTAGGTTGGATCGCAAAAGTGACTAGCGATTAGTTTGGGAATTTTTCTTGTGCAATCTTTTGTTTGAGGCTGAGGATTCTCACGTGGAAGTAGGAGCTGCTGGAGTAAACGAAGTTGTCTGCATCAGGAGTTGAGTTCCATATTACTTTGGTTCCAGAAGTGATTTTGGTAGTCAGCCTAGTAGGAAGAGTTGGTGTAGCAGCTCAGAAATTTTTGGAATTTGGATTGGTCAGATCTAGTTTTTGAGTTGGATTCTATAGTAAGGTTGTGTGACCGAGGCAGATGTGTCACTAAGATTATATGGATTTGATGAACAAAGTTTTTCCCGGATATATTGGATAAGTTTGTATTCGTGTTCATCAACAATATTCTCATCTAGTTCAGAATCAGAGTTGTGCAGCGGAAGCGAGGTAGCAGCTGTGCAAGGAAGGAAGCAAGTTCTGTTTGCTATTGCTTGGTAAGTAGAGCTTGTGTTTTGGATTTCGATGGATTTTGGAAGACTTTTCTGTTGGATAGGATCCGGAAACTGGTTTGCTTTGGTCTAGTTGTTTCTGGAAGTATCGGCGTAGGTTGAGCTGATCAGGAAGAAGATTGGCAGGCCTGTTTGTCTGTTGAGTTATACAGATATGAAATAAGGAGTTTGGAATTCGAAGTTGGAGACTTCATTGTGGTTAAGATTTCTCTGGTTAAGAGAGCAGTAATTGGACAAGTTTGGATGGCTAGTTCTGAGGCATTTGAGATTTCTTATCTGTGTTTTGATAGGATAAGATTGAATTGCCAGTTTGGATAACTGGGATTCATTGTATTTCATGTATCTCTGAGGAAGTACGTGTATGATTCATTGATTGGTTGTTGAATCTGTAGTTCTGTTGAATTCGGATGTTGAGTTGGACTTGAGTATAGTCTGATGTTTTGTTCAGATTGATGGATCTAGAGATGAGAGGAGCTCTGGATTTTGGGTGGTGTAGTTTGTTAGCCTCTGTAGAGCGAATCTCCGGTGATTCAAACTTGGGAAACCCGAGATAGTGTTATTAAGATTTATTCTGATGTGTGTCAGGATAATTAGTTAGTTTTGTTTGTTTGATTGATTGCTATGGTTGTTAGCAACTGGTTGATAGGTATGCTCTGCTGTTTGAAATTAAAATCTTTGCTGGGTTATTAAATTACCTTTGCTTTTAAATTTCGGGGACGAAATTCTTTTAAGGGGGGAGGATTGTAACGACCCGGAATTTTGGGCAATATAAATTTAATAATCTGTATTAATAATTAAATTGATTTTATAAAAAAAATTCTTTGTAATTTTAATTTAAATAGGTAAATTTAATCTTTTAAAGGTTAATAAATTTAATCTGGTAATTACGATCAATATCTTTTTAACAATTTAAAATTGATAAGAATTATTTTTCAAAGCTAATGAAATTTTATTCTGTTTATAATATATATTTGATATATATTGTGAATAGAATATCTTTTGTTTAAATAAAGGTTGAATTTCCAAATTGTAATATATATGTATGTATATGTTATAATTTGATGTTGTTTTGAAATTTAATTTAATAAATTGATAATTTATATATGAATGAATGTTGCACAAAACTTTGTTTTAAATTCAATTATTTTTAAAATATAAGATATTTATTTTTAACTATGATAGTTTAAATCAAGGTTTTATTTTTGTTTTCTTTAAAGTGTTTAAATTTAAAATAGTTAATGTATATATGAATGTTTAAAATTTTAAAATACATGTATAAGAAATTCATTTATATTATAATTGGTTTTAAGAATATTCTCTTTAAAAAGTAAGTTTATATTTACATAAATAAGTATTTAGTAATTTAGTAAATTAAATATGTAAGTTATATTATCTTTTAAATTAAATAAAAAAATTAATTAAAAAGACTTAAAAACATGTGTAACCATCTAAACATATCTTAATAACACTTGTAAAACAATCAAACCAATTGTTTGACAAATGTAAGTTTTATAACAAGTGTCTTTTTTTTTAAATTTTAGTTTCTTTAACTCTATTTAATCATAACATTTTCATTACTTTTTTTTCTAACTCAAAAAAAAAATTCATTTTAAAAATCTGAAATCAAAACCTGTAATATAAGTATTCAAATCAAACCTGCAAATTAAAACTCAACACCAACTTCAATCTGCAAGCAAAATGGAAACTTCAAAATTGATCACCTGCAATTAAGCGATGTTCATCTGCAATCAACATCAAGTTCATCAGCAAGTTTAGATCATTAAATTGAAGCATGCAAAGGATTTTCTTCAGCAAAATCATAGTTTTTTTTTCCAGATTTTATAAGCAAGGCCTGGAAAATAATCTGCTTTGCTTAAAGGAATAAGGCGAGTAAATTTTTATTTTAAAAACAGTTTCACATCTGAGATTTAACTTGGAAATAAGAATGAACTTTTGAAGTAAAATGATATGAAATGTTTACATGTATGCTTGAATTTGAATGCATGTATGTATGTATGTATGTTGTGTTGTGCAAAAGTCTATATATGTGAATGTTTACATCTCTGTTCTATGTTCAGGTTTATTCCCATTCAAAAAAAAATTCAATACCAACAACTCAAATCCATATTAGCCTTTAGTATTTGAAAGAAATTGATTTGTAATTATAGGATAAAGATTATAAAATAGTTCGAAAATTTTAAATATCATCAATCATGATTAAAATAAAAATTTACAAAGGAACTTGAATATTTGTTAAAAATTAATTATCTTAAATTCAAAATATGACTACATGCATGTAATCTTGATGTAAAATCATGAATTTAGATATGAAATTTATAATTTTTAGTTTGGTAATTTATTCGAATTTTGGGTTTGAATGTTTTTGGGTTTATGGTGAATTGCCGATTATTCACGCAATAAATTGTTTTGAAATTGTGGTTGAGGCTAGCCTGTGGAAGGCTGATTTTGGGAAAATTGTTCAATAATTTTTCTAAAGAGCGAATCAAGGGAATTTGGATGAATTAGGGTTTAGCATGCTTTTGATTTCAGTTTGATTTTAGTGGCTTCTGTGATTTGGATTGGTGATCGGAGCTGTTCGTTTTTGGGTGGATGTTGCTCATGGTCGTGGCGTCTCGATGGTGGGGGTCGGCGAGGTGTAACAGTGGCGAGATGATCGGCGTTGAGGGTTTTTGGTGGTTGATCGTTCTGCAGTTTTTGAGCTTAAAGGTCGATTTTCGTTTTGATTGATATTTGATGGATCTGGGTCGAAGTTAGGGTTGTCGATGTTGTATGGCATTGGTCGGCGACCGGCTTAATGGTCGGAGTGGATTGGTTGGAGGTGCAACGTGCACCATGTTGGGTTTGTGCATTGGGAAGTTTTGGTTTGGGGGAGATGAGATCGAACCGGAGAAGTCTTCGTGTTCGCATCGCGTACGACTCAAAGATGGAAAAGTGCTGGTTTCTCGGAGTAGCACTCGCAAATTTGCTGGGCTGTCCTCGAGTTTGAGGATTGTGGGATTTTCTGGTTTTACTGTATAACAAACTTGAGTTTGAACAAATGAATCAAGCATTTGGCTATAAACAATTAATTAAATTTTGAATTTTTATTTAGAATAATAGTTTGAATTTGAATTATTAAATCAAAATTTTAAGTAGACTTTAAGTAATGTTTTAAAAACTATGTTTTTAAAATTATTTTGAAAATGAATATGTATAAATTGAGGATTGAATTGTTTTAAATTTCAAAATGTTTCTAAATGTTTTCAAACAAGATTAGTGTTTAAATTTTGAAATCAAATAGAATAATTTGTTGTTAAGTTATTAAAATTTGATTTAAATTCAAATAATTTAATTATGAAGATAAATATAGTTAATTTATCTTTGTTATCAACTTAAGAATTCTTGACTGAATATGATTTGTAATTAAGTAAAGAATTAATTAAGATCAATGTTTTCTTAATTAATTAAGGATTTTGAAAATATAGGAAGTTAATTAATTAATTATTAAATTAATTTTAAATAATTAGTTAATTGTTTATTTAATTTTAAATAATCACTTAATTATAAATTAATTAAGTCTAATTAATTATGAAGCAATTAATGGTTAATTATTGAATGTAATTAAGAATGATAATTACTTATGGTAGTATTTAGTGAAATTACTCATGGAAGTAATTTAATGGAAGTGATTATTGGATAATCACCTGATAATATTAATTAAGGAATTGATTAATATAATTGTTGAAGTTAATTAATTATGAAGTAATTAATTAATTAATTAAAGAATTAAGGATTGGTTAACGATGGAAGTAATTACTTGTTAAGTAATTAATTAAGAGAGTAATTAAGATTTATTAATGAAGTAATTAGAGATAATTACTTGTTAAGTAATTAAGAGATAATTACTCAATTATTTTATATAATAATTAATGTGATTAATTAATTAATAAATGTGATTACTTTAAGATTAATTACTAAGTGTAATTAATGAAAGTGTAATTAATTAATAAACTAATTAATTAAGGATTATTTATAAATTTAATTGAATAATTAAGTACTTAATGAAGAAATTAAAGATTAATTAATTTAGATTAATTAATCAAGGGTTAATATAATTAATTAAGAAGTTAATTAATTAAGATAAGTAATTACAAATTGTTAATTACTGTTTATGATAGATGAGATGATTAATTATAAGTTAATTATTAATTAATAAGGGTCATTAATTAATTGATGTAATTAATGATGTTAATCAAGGTTGATTAATATAAGTAATTAATTAATGTGTGATTAATTTAGTGTAATTAATTGAGATTTAATGTAATTAATTATAATCGATTAATTAATCTAAGGAAATGAAGGATTATTAATTATTGTAATTAACGATAGTACTTAAAGGTTAATTACCGTATATGGTTAAGGCTAATTACTTGAATATAATTAAAGAATGATTTAATCAAGGGAGATTAATTAAAGATCATTAAGAGATGATTAATTTACTTATTTGGAATAAATAAATGAAGAAGGATTAATGTTAATCCAATTGATTAAGAGTTAATCAATTCTGCTTTGGATGATTGATTAATATTGGTTGGTTGATTGATATTGGGTGATCAATATTGGGTGATTGAAATTGGTTGTTGTTGGATGATTTGGATATCTCGGATATGTGATATGTTGCTTTGTGAGATAAATGTTTGATACGAATTATCTATTGTGATAATATGATTCATCTATCTGTTTATATATCATCCTGAATATAAGTTTAATTGTTAAAACCCTTAAGTACAACTTGGACATTAAAATGGCATTTGGTTTCGGTGAGACCGGGATCGGATTTTCCATATTTGGGATCCGAAAACCACAAACGTTAGGTCGTGAATCCAAGTGGAGCAAGTGAAGACTCGAGATGTAAGAACTATATGTCAGTATAACTCTATGGGTGATTCCGTAATGAGTTTGACGGAATAGTACTTATAGTTTCGAGATGATGATTTAGAGTGCAAGGGCTATGGTCGTTGACTCTAAGTGTGATTCCAAAATGAGTGCAACGAGATAGTGCCTTCGTTTTCGTTCGAACCCGGAAAGAAATTATATGGATTGAATGCTTTCAGCACATCATCAGGTGGACGATGGGCATTCTAAGATAGATGTGTCCTATAAAGGTAAACGCAGCCTCAAGCCTCATCAACCGAGAATGGCTAAAACAGGGGAGGTGCAGCAAGGCTTCGTGGGTATCCCCCACTGGAGAGCGAGTTTTACCCCTGTCTTGAAGTCCCTTTTTATTCGGCTGTGTGGGCAGTTGGGTCGCGGCCAACTACGGGGTGGTCTTCTTCGGGACTGTCCAGTAAGGGATGGTTCCGGCCTTGTGTTGGAGGGGAGCGGGCGTACTCTTCGGTACGTTGATCTAGGCCACGTACTGTGACGGGCGGTACCCCAGTAGCCCTGCCATTGATGGAAACCCTTTCTTCCTACGAGACCCTACGGTTTTGTTTGTATTACCCACTTTTGTGGCTAGTAGCTGGAATTTAATACGTTTAACAATTTCGGCTATTTATTATTTACTTGAAAACCTAGACACTATTATAATATCACTGGATTTCCTATCAAATGGTTTGGTTAGCGTAAGGTAAAAACTTTTCCATGTTTATGTGTGGGAAGTCTTACGTGATACCTTTTCTTTTCAAAGGTTTTTCTAAAGTTAAGCAATTTTAACCCGTTTACTCACACCAGACCCCTGTCTGACCCGAGTGTTTATTTTCTGTTTTATTAAACTCTTGGGTACTCGTATTATGTATGAGTAGTCAAGTGATTCATGTTTTCTTGACGAATTCTGGAGGAGTTATGGAGCAGAAGGCTTCCACGTATAGATATATTATGGTTCCACTGTGTTTATTTTGTATCTGTATCTGTTGTATAGTTAGACAGATGTTTATAACTGTCTAATATGTGTTGTATAAGTTGTTTACTCTGATGTAATATGGTACTATGTAATAATTTATGTGATATATTATATTTCATTCGTTCCGCTGTGAGTTATCTATTGTTGTGTTTCTCCTTTCTCTTTTTTCTTCTTTTATCCCTTTCTTTCTTCATGATGACACGTCTTCCTACAGATAGGAGGACGGGTCGTCTTATCCGTGGAGACTTTATTGCAATCTTACATAAAAAATAAAAGAAAGGACTTACATTAATATTATCCCAAGCGGAAAAATTTACAACTGTGTTATTGTAGCTGGATTACCCGAAGCATGCCATGAAGACCTAAAATACACTTGGAAAAGTGGTGAGTTTAAGAAAATAGCTTGTAGATTGGATACAATACTACTTGGTCTAGATTGATAAACAAAATGCTTAAACTTAAATTTAACAGTTCTTCCTAGTTCCACTAGTGAATATTGTCCTCTACATACCTAGTTTAATAACACAACGAAACAAACTAAAGGTGAACCATTCAAGACGCTAATCGCCGTTGTTTATGTAAAGATTATTATTCTGTCAATGACATTAATAACATTGAAAAACTGATGGTATTGGTTGGTACACCTTAGTTATATTCTTAAAAGAAATAAAGAGCATGATTTAAAAAAGAAACAAGCGGAGACAAAAAAACAAGGTAGAATCAATAACATACGGAAACAACGCAACTATGCACTAAGCCTACTTAACCAAGACCCAATTAATGCAACGCTCCGTGAAAACTTATATGATGCTTAGAATCTACTAAAGTTGGCACTACATCAGCAGGTAACTAACATCAAGCAAAAAATGAAGAAAAATGGTTGACTCAAGGAGACGAATGCTCTAAATTCATCTTGACAAAAATGTCTTATAGAAAGAACCAAAATAAACAATTAAACATTCTTGCAAATGATGGAGAACCAATTTCAAGCATAGACTAATCTAAATTAGAAGCCATTTCATAGTTTAATGACTTATACAATCTATTACTTTACGTTAAACCATAAACTTCCCCAAGTTGATGTGGACTCTTCTGCTTTTCTCACTTTAAAATAACAGTTCGCTATCCGTTTCCGCGTTTTTATTCCCCTACGTTATCTCCAACTCCAACTTCTCACAACCGTTCCCTCTATATTTCCAACTATTCCTCTACACTGCACTCTATGCACATCCTTTTTCATCCTATTTTTTCCTGCTATTTTTTCCTCACGTGCCTAAACATTCAAAAACTATCCTACATCAAATTTTCTCTTTGATACTTAAACTGCAGTTCAACTTTCTCTTCGGCTGAAATTTTAGGATCGCATAATCATTTCACCATTCCTCGATGTAATCTTCGCCAATCGTCTCAAAGTTCCCTAATTACAGGCATGGATGCTCGCATGCCGTATTAGGGCTATCAGTTGGCTGCTTGATTTCTCTATTTTCTGCTCAATTTGGGAATAGGTTAATTTTTTAACTTAACTTCTGATTGCGTGAAAATAATCTGTAACGACCCGATATTTTCAACCATTCGCATCCATTATAAGTGTATAGGTAGACACTCATGCCGGAATCGAATTGCTCAAAATACCGCGTTGTAAATAAAAATTTGGCAAATCTCAGAATATACAGTAAATAAAAATCACAGATCACAGACACAGAGTAATACTGATGCAGCGGAAGTAAAAAAGATAGTAGTTCATGAAGCTACTATATAAATATATCAGAGTTACATAAGATACAATAGAAGAAATAAAGTACAACAGAAGTTTAAATATGATAACCAAGTACAAGATGAATAGAATAACCGAACTGAAATAGATAAGACTACATAAGCGGATAATCTCCAGCGATTCAAATCTCCAGAAGTGGAATCCAAATCTGTGAATAACTCAGGCTGACCCGAGCGTAAATAAAAATACAAACACTCGAGTCAGGACATACATACTTATACAATGTAAACCTACTCAAGTGAACTGTAGCAAAGGTACAAGTAACTTAGAAGATGCTTGGGACCGCCCATCCTCTAAGGATCCGTTAAACTATTTACTATGTAGTAATATACGCTATATACAGTAGTGTCTAATCAGTATAATCATATAGAAAATACCGTTAAGGGGATGGTGAACCTTAACGCGGTCGGATCTTTAAAACAAAAATCGTAGTGGGCTCGATATAAGGAGATGACACGGCATACGAGGCAATGCCAGGGTGGATACACCATTTGCTCTCCCGGACTGGTGGTGACGGCAAGCCAGCAGCTTCCGCCCACCTCGAGACATACCCCGAATCAAAGTGGCGCCACATATTGAATCACAAAAGTAATAGAATGGTTTCCGAAGAAGCATGCTCGATGAAAGGGTGCGACCCTTTGTGCAGCCCGGTATAGCTCCTGTTTTAGTCATTTATGCCAACTCACGGGAGTTGGTCCACGTAATATACCTCGAGAACGTCGCCACCATCCTACTTCATTGTGGAATCTCCACCGCCTATAAAGTTGTTAAAGTGGTTTTCGGTATTGGCCGGCTATAAGACAATATCCGATCCCGGTCTCTTTAACAACCAATCGTTATTATAACCCGTAGTTATAACTTTAAAAAAAAATTTATACTTCAAAATAAAATATCATTTCAACCCAAATCTTTATCAAAATAAAGATTAAATTATTTCCAAACCATTTCAATATATCATCATACCATATCTTTCGATTCAAATAGTTATCAAAATAAATATCAAGTCATTTCTAACCATTTCAATATATTAAATTATCATATCCTTTCAAAACTTCCTTTCAAATCATTTTAATATACCAAAATATCATAACCTTTCAAAACTTCATTCAAAATATCTTATCTTTCAGCACTTCCTTTCAAATTATTTTAATATCAAAATGTCATATCTTTCAAAACTTCATTTTCAAATCATTTTAATATATCAAAATATCATATCTTTTCAAACCACATTTCAATCATTTAATATATCAAAATATCAAAACCACATACATTTCAAATCATTATTCATTTTATTCAATTTAAAATACCATTTCAATTCACATTTCAAAACAGTTTATATAAAAAAAACATTTTTAATCATTAAAATGAAGTTATTATGTTCAATAATTAAATTATTAAATTTTCAAAACTTTCAACTTCCAAAGTTCATTTATTCACTTAAGTTTATCAAAACAGTGAAAATTCACTTTTCGTGGCATTTAGAAAACGCTACGGAAAAATACATTCAAAACAGTTCAATTTTACAAAAGACAATATTTTAAAATGTTGTAATAGGGTTTACTTAAATTTCAAATAAACTTAGTTAAATTCAATTTAGCTTTTTAGTTCATTATCATCAACTACAACATTTACAAATACTGTAATATCATTTACATTGTAATTGATAGCATTTCAAAAATGCAGTCAATTAACTCCAAATATTCAGTATAATTTCTCAACCAATTATATTTTTATTTAAAACATTTTTAGCTCATAAAATCATACATTTTCAAATTTATAAACATCATTTAATTTTCCTCAAGTTCATGATTTTATAAAGTTAAATTTCCATTCAAAAATCAAGATTTAATAATAATTCACTTATTAAATTGCAATGTTTAATTTTAAATTCATTGCATTAAATTTCAACTTAACACTTAAGTTCAAATTCTCAAATATAACTTAGTTTTATTTTTATTTACTTAACTAAAAGTTGACTTTTAAGTCAATTTCATAAATTTCCAATTTAGTTATATTTCAAAATTTCAACTTAAAGTATTCATTCATTTCAAATTTCAACTTTATTAAAAATCATTAATATGATATAAAATCACTTTGAATTCATTTAAATTCAAATTATCATAAATTTATCATATTTCCAAAGTTAATTTAATTTCCATTAAAAATTAAATCAAAATTTCCAAAATAACTTACATTCAAAATTTTCTAACTTTTTCATTAATTCATTTCACTTACAATTATTCAGAAAATCAATAATATTTACAAAAATCATATTTTTATTTAATTTTAAATCCAAATATTATAATAATTAAATTTCTAAAGTATTTTAAATTTTTTAGAAAAACATATCTTAACTACGGGCCTGTATATAATTTTCTACGCTAGGTAAAGTGATACGGGTAATATATCATTTTAACCCGTAATTTACAAAGAAAAATCTGGGTTTTATCATTTCAAACCCGCAGTCCTAAGTAAATGAAATAAATTGAAAATCGTTCAGGCCTGTCATTTCAGCCCATAACAATTTTCCCTTATTCTAAAGTCCGTTAGGGTATGTATCATTTCAACCCATAGTGATTCTAATCTAAAGGGAACGTGCAGTGTGATGAACATATAAAATAAACAGAATAGCATGAAATAACAGTAACATATAATATAATAGGTGTAATAACATGTATGAACATCATATGATAATAATATAAGCAGTTATAACATGTTAATATAGTTCTACAGATTCGCAGGGTGTTAATTTACTACTTATATAAGTACATAATGTCTGGTGAGAAATACTCACATTTTTGGTGCTGGAGATTGCAATACAAATGACACAACAGATTCCCGAAGGCACGATGACACAACAATAGGCTCAAGTGGGAAGAGACCCAAGCTTAGAACTTGTGTTACAACCCAAAACAAAACAAAATATAACACATGAATTTCTAATACAAAACAACATTGAAACACATTGAAATAAAAGCAACAATGAACAAGATGATTTTACCATGCCTCAATCACTTCAATGCTTGGCCTAAGGGACTCTTTAGCTTGGCCATAATGATGTTTTGGCTCAAGTATGGCATCATATAGGTCAGGTTTGGACTCGGAAAGGCATGGCTACAATGGAAATGAGAAGGGGTATGGTAAGTTATAAGGCAAAGAATGCTAAAGGTCAAGGCAAAGTGGTTTTGGTATAACATAGGCTCGACCTATGGTCATGTTTGGGTTCGGCCTTCATTGCTACAGGTCTGGTACTGATGTCAGAGGTGATGTGATGGCTGGAGGTGGTGGCTATGAGGTGGCCAAGGCAAGGTATGGAAGGGTAGTGATGAAACATGAGTTCTGCTAGCATGTTTGTGGAGTTTTTGTGCAAAGTTTGTGGTGATGCTTCATCCAATGGTCATGGCCTGGATTTTTTTTGTCAGAGGAGGGGCTGAGGGCTGCTGTAGATGGAGGAGGTGATGGTGGAGCAAATAGGTACAGCCAAGGTGGTGTATGAATGTGGTGAAACAACTAGGCTAGGCTAGGCAATGTTTTAAGGGATTTTGCATAGTTTTTGTGGAGATTGGATCATTGGATGGTAAAAGCACTCTCAGGTCAGAGGAGGAGAATGGTTTGGCCGTGGATTGTGTGGGGAAGAAGTGGTGGTGGTCGGTGGTGGTGATTGTGAGGCTATGGCCGAGCAAACCATGGAAGAATTAAAGCAAATTCAAGTGAAAACATGGAAAAAAAAGAGGAAGAAAAGTGAGCAAAGAAGAAGCTATTTCTTATTTTTCTTTGGTCAGATCTGAAATGGATGTGTATTATTGATGAAATGAGAAACTTTCACATGTATAGCAAAAGAAAAGGAACGGCTACAATAAATTAATGCATTGATTGAAAAAGAAACGGTAAAAGAAACGGTGAAACGACTTTACGTTTCTTAGCTTTTAAAACCTTTCATACTTCCTTTTCTTTTAAATCAAGTAAAACAAAATAACTTCAGCAAGTACATCTAAAACCGAAACAAAGTGAAAAAAAATAAAAATATATAATTAAATTTAAGGAAAATATAAAAAGAATTAAGGAAATTGCTTAAAAATTGAAAACAGGGTTCAAAAATTACAATTAAAACATCAATGGCTTTGGAAAAGTATCTACTTCATTTTAAAAATATTCTAAAGAAAATTTTTGAAATAAAATAATTTATTTATCATTTCTAAAATAAAATAAATAATTAAATTGGAGAAAAATAGAAAAGAACTAAATAAAATGTTTAAAAATTGAAAACAGGGCATGGAAATTACAAGAAAAATACTACTAGCTCTAGAAAATTTCCTACCTCACTTCAAAAATATTAAAAGACAAAAACATACATAAAATAACATATCAATACATATTACAATAAAATATGACAAAGAAAAATAAAATTTATACTATTTAAAATAATAAAATTGTAGAATAAACAAATTGCACTCAATATTGAAATATACATAACTTTCACAATTTAAATCCGTTTCCAACGAAACAAAAAGCAGTGTTCTTAAAATTTTATGTACTTTAAAAATAGATACATTTCCAAAGCCATTAATATTTTAATTGTAATTTTCGAAACCTGTTCTCAATTTTTAAGCAATTTCCTTAATTCTTTTTATATTTTCTTTAAATTTAATTATATATTTTTATTTTTTTCACTTTGTTTCGGTTATAGATGTACTTGCTGAAGTTATTTTGTTTTACTTGATTTAAAAGAAAACGAAGTATGGAAGGTTTTAAAAGCTAAGAAACGTAAAGTCGTTTCACCGTTTCTTTTACCGTTTCTTTTTCAATCAATGCATCAATTTATTGTAGCCGTTCCTTTTCTTTTGCTTATTCACGTGAAAGTTTCTCATTCCATCAATAATACACATCCATTTCAGATCTGAGCAAAGAAAAATAAGAAATGGCTTCTTTTTTGCTCACTTTTCTTCCTCTTTTTTCCATGTTTTCACTTGAATTTGCTTTGATTCTTCCATGTGTTTGCTCGGCCATAGCCTCACAATCACCACCACCAACCACCACCACTTCTTCCCCACACAATCCACGGCCAAACCATTCCCCTCCTCTGACCTGAGAGTGCTTTGACCATCCAATGATCCAATCTCCACAAAAACTATGCAAAATCCCTTAAAACATTGCCTAGCCAGCCTTGTTGTTTCACCACCTTCATACACCACCTTGGCTGTACCTATTTGCTCCACCATCACCTCCTCCGTCTACAGCAGCCCTCAGCCCCTCCTTTGACAAAAAAAATCCAGGCCATGACCATTGGATGAAGCATCACCACAAACTTTACACAAAAACTCCACAAACATGCTAGCAGAACTCATCTTTCATCACTACCCTTCCATACCTTGCCTTGGCCACCTCATAGCCACCACCTCCAGCCATCACATCACCTCTGACATCAGTACCAGACCTGTAGCATTGAAGGCCGAACCCAAACATGACCATAGGTTGAGCCTATGTTGTACCAAAACCACTTTTCCTTGACCTTTAGCATTCTTTGCCTTATAACTTACCACACCATTTCTCATTTCCATTGTAACCATGCCTTTCCGAGTCCAAACCCTTCTCATTTCCATTGTAGCCATGCCTTTCCGAGTTCAAACCTGACCTATATGATGCCATACCTGAGCCAAAACATCATTATGGCCAAGCTAAAGAGTCCCTTAGGCCAAGCATTGAAGTGATTGAGGCATGGTAAAATCATCTTGTTCATTGTTGCTTTTATTTCAATCTGTTTCAATGTTGTTTTGTATTAGAAATTCATGTGTTATATTTTTTTTGTTTTGGGTTGTAACACAAGTTCTAAGCTTGGGTCTCTTCCCACTTGAGCCTATTGTTGTGTCATCGTGCCTTCGGGAATCCGTTGTGTCATTTGTATTGCAATCTCCAGCACCAAAAATGTGAGTATTTCTCACCAGACATTATGTACTTATATAAGTAGTAAATTGACACCCTACGAATATGTAGAACTATATTAACATGTTATAACTGCCTATATTATTATCATATGATGTTCACACCTGTTATTACACCTATTATATTATATGTTACTGTTATTTCATGCTATTCTGTTTATTTTATCTGTTCATCACACTGCAAGTTCCCTTTAGATTAGAATCACTATGCATTGAAATGATACATACCCGAGCGGACTTTAGAATAAGGGAAAATTGTTATGGGCTGAAATGATAGGTGTAACAACCCAAGATTTTGGAGAATATTGAAATATTCAATTATAATGCAAATTATAATTTAATATGATAATTACGAAGTATAAATGGAATAATTGATGATAACATTGTTTATTAAAATAAACCATGTTGTTGACTAAGAATTTGGGTTTTGGTGTAAACAAATGGGAAATAAAGTTGAAAATACTTTATTTATGGTGTGGAATGAAAATAAATATTGGAAATAAATTATTAGATTGAAAGTTATGATATTGGAGTTCTATTCCAATATTAGCCATTTATTCCAAAATAAAAGAATGAACATGAGAGAAATAAAATTGTTAAGCGTCAAATATTGTTGCAAATGATGTTTTAATATTTTAAAATTGTTAAAACACATTTGTATACTTTTTAGAAGCGTGAAATAAATGTTTATATCGGTAAAATATGTCAAATTTGAAATATTTTCCCATAAGCAACAATATTGACAAATGTTGTAATAAAAGGAAAACATAAAGAAAATAAATATTTGAGATACAAATATGATTTTTCACCATAAATGTGAATATTGGTAAATATTTGGTGTTAAATTGTGTTAATAATATTTTTATTTGGAAAATTTACAATTTTCCATTACTAATAGATGCAATTCATTAAAACATGAACGATGCAATTCATTAAAACATGAATGATGCAATTCGTTTCACTCAAATTGGAATTTATATGAGGAAGTTATGTATAATTTAGTGTAATATACAATATATCATACCTAAGATATTCTGATTATTGATAATGGACTTTAAGAAGCTTATATCATTTTACCCATTAGCTTTATCTGGAAGCTTCTGAAGTTTTGAACGATGATTTTTTTCTTTCCTTGCCAAATGTTCTTCTTCCTCAAAACTTAGTATCCAAAAGAATGAAAATGGCTTCCACCTAAAAATTAAAAATTCACCAAAACCTCTTGCAATCTAAAGAAAATTTAGGTTGGGAACTAAATTAAAGGTAATATCCATCCTATCAAGCTCTATATCCATCAAAATCTGATATATTTTTACCCGTAATTTCTAATTTTGTTATTTCCTTGTTTGCATGTTTGATTTTGGGGTTTCTTAGGCTATGTAAGCATCTATTCGTTGCAAAAGGCACATACTATCTTGCTAAATCTTGCCAAATCGTTATAAACAAACCCTTAGGTAAGTAATATCACTCATGCTAGCTATAAAAAATCTTTCTTATTTATATTTGGTGTTCAATTGGATGTTTGGAGCTTTAAAAATCATGCTTTGATCATCGTTTGTGCTCAATCCAAAAAATTGAATTCTGTTCATATTTTTAGCTGAAACGAAATTGATCATAAATCACTCAATTTTTAACCAAATTTTATGATCTTGGTCATTATGGAAAGCTTAGAAACTAATCTACAACTTTCCTCCTATTCATTTTACCTAATTTCGAAGTTATCTATGCTAAAATTGCAATTGTTTATCGCTGGCCTGCAAATGCATAAGTTCAGGCTGAGTTTGATATTTTTAGTAATTTGATCATAACTTTCTTGTTTTAAATCGGAATTTAGAAATTTTTGAAGTTCTGGAAACCGTATGATTTAGGCTATAAATTTTTTGTTTTGAGTTTTGAGTATTTTTGAAGTTTATATGGTGTAAAATCTATATCTTCTTGACTGTCCTGTCATTGACAGGGAGTGTTTATATATTCATCTGTAAATTAATTTGATCATAACTTTCTTGTATCCTATCGGAATTTAGAAATTTTTGAAGTTCTTGAAACGTAAGGATTTAGGCTACAACTTTTATTTTATAATCATTCTCAAGTTTTGTTGTTTCCTATGTGAAAATGTATATTCTTTACAGCAGGATCGAAATATACGTAGTGTTTAATTTCCGTGTTTGATGATATTCCGACGGTTTCGATAATTTCTGTCGCATTTTTTTATAAAACTTGATGTTATTAGATGTAAATGATTTCCATGAATACATTATCTTAGAGTTTGAAGGAGTTTGAGAATTAAATTTTATTTAAATTCTATTTAAATTTAAATAACGGTTAATACCGATATGTGAGTATTTTGATGGTTTTAAATGATTTTAATTTCAAATAAATTCTTGAAAATTTCTTAAATAAAAATAAATCATTGTTTATGAAATAAGTATTTTTAGCATTTTTAAGAGTTTTTTTATTATTAATTATTTTTAAGTGTTTTTATAATAGAAGTTCTCATTAAAATAGTGGATTTTTCTATACAAAGATTTTAAAATGGTTTCTAGATTGTTTAAGAACTCTATTTTCTCTAAAAAATTATTTTAAATATATTTTAGCCTATGTTTGTGAATTTCGACGTATAAGAATGAGAATTAAATGATTCAGTAAAAAAAAATTACGTGGTATGGGACATGTATTTTTGCTTTATCGCTTAATATCAGACTTGTACGATCGAAACCAATTTGAAGTGTTATTTTGAGTTGATTTAGAAGTTACCAAATTTTGGCGAAGATTATTGGTTTGAGAATTACTCTTTGAGTACATTCGACGACGAACCAATCTAGATGCATTTTGTGATGGCCGATGAAATGAGGCAATATTGATGTTAAGTTTTAATTTGCAACTATGGTTAGAAATAACCATCACGATGTTCTTTTACTTGCCAAGGAGATGAGGCAAATTGTTATAATGGATTGATGATGATTTCAATATTTATGATGAATTTTTACTTGTCGAGGAAATGAGACAAGTCTCGATGTCACTTAAACTCGTCCAAGTAAGAGATAAGACGAGTTAGGTATCTTACACTCGCCAATGAGATGAGGCAGTGTTTATTTGATGATGTTTTATGATGGTTTTCTAATGTGGTATCGACTAACGATTAGTAAACCAATAGGTGCGAACGTATGGTATAGGACGTACGTTGACTCCTATTGGGTTCCTATTCGAGAAGTTGAGACACATTCACGATGTTACTAGTGCTACAGACCGAGTACTCGATTGGAGTCATCACGATGTTCATGAAGTTATTACTCGACTCCAATCATCACGATGTTATTACTCAGGTTTTTGTGACTGGGTGTCATCAAGATGTTTCCGACTATAGTCAATCAAGATGATCACGATGTTATGATGTTGTGTGACTCCAAGTCATCACGATGAATGGTACCAAAGAATGGTAGTACTAGCCAAGATGTAAATCCACGTGCTGTTTTCCATGAAGTTTAGATGTTTCGTTTTCACTATTTTATGATGATGCTTTATTATAGCCTTATGTAAGAAAAGGGCTTATTTTATTTCCGGGCTCTATCAAGATGGATTTGAGACATTATGTATTTATACTAATGAGATGAGGTATAAATTATGGCAATTCTTTTATGATGAGTTTTGGTAATAGATTTAAGATATATTTATATTTATACCGATGAGATGAGGTATAAATGATTATGGAGATTTCTTTATAATGAGTTTAATGATGGATTTGAGATGTATTTATATTTATACCGATGAGATGAGATATAATAATTAAGAAGTTTCTATTAGATGAGTTTTATTTATGATGGATTCTTGAAGTTTCAATTATCTTACGAAGATTTACTTTATGGTCCATATCCTCACCCATTTCATTCGGTTATATATATATAACTAGATGAACCTTGTCTATCTAATATACATATTGTATTCCTCTATGTATTCATGATGAACCATTGATGTATCACTCTAGAGATAGCTTGATGACTTATATCATTCCATTGGTAACGATGGAATGGTTTTCCCCTTATCTCTTATCATCACCTTTACTAATGATAAGTTCTAGCCTGCCTGACCTATGTGGTTTTCACTCGGGTCAGTCCGAGTTTGTTTCAGGTATTAGATTCTCTTTTGGATGTAGCAGTTCATGTTGCTTTCTTATGAGATCGTGTCTCTCCCCTTTTAGAGGTTCATTTCACTGAGATGATGTATATTCATTTGATTCGTTCTTGTATTCGTGTGGTTGTCATACCACCAATTGTAATATTGGTATTATAAAGTGATGTATCATTGTATATGAGACGTTCATTCATGTATGAATATCTGTTCTGTGATGAGATGTTCGTTTAGTTGACATGTTTTGTTCTGATAGATCCTTAGCCACCTATAGCTTTGCGTTAGTCATTTATTGGACACGTCGAACCTCTTAAGTGAAAAGACAATACAAACAGCATTCACCGACGTTTCAATAGATGGTTAAGGCAAAGTTACAGATGGTCGCCCTTAACCAGCCTTATTCTCCGCTTTAGTAGACGGAATTACATGTTAATTCTCTTTACTAAGGTGGGTCTCGGGGTGGGCGTTACAATAGGCCTGAATGATTTTCAATTTATTTCATTTACTTGGGATTGCGAGTTTGAAATGATAAAACCCGGATTTTTCTTTGTAAATTACGGGTTGAAATGATATATTACCCGTATCACTTTACCTAGAATAGAAAATTATATACAGGCCCGTAGTTAAGATATGTTTTTCTAAATTTTTTAAAATACTTTAGAAATTTAATTATTATAATATTTTGATTTAAAATTAAATAAAAATATGATTTTTGTAAATATTATTGATTTTCTGAATAATTGTAAGTGAAATGAATTAATGAAAAAGTTAGAAAATTTTGAATGTAAGTTATTTCGGAAATTTTGATTTAATTTTTAATGGAAATTAAATTAACTTTGAAAATATGATAAATTTATGATAATTTGAATTTAAATGAATTCAAAGTGATTTTATATCATATTAATGATTTTTAATAAAGTTGAAATGTGAAATGGATGAATACTTTAAGTTGAAATTTTGAAATATAACTAAATTGGAAATTTATGAAATTGACTTAAAAGTGAACTTTTAGTTAAGTAAATAAAAATAAAACTAAGTTATATTTGACAATTTAAACTTAAGTGTTAAGTTGAAATTTAATGCAATGAATTTAAAATTGAACATTGCAATTTAATAAGTGAATTATTATTAAATCTTGATTTTTGAATGGAAATTTAACTTTATAAAATCATGAACTTGAGGAAAATTAAATGATGTTTATAAATGTGAAAATGTATGATTTTATGAGTTAAAAATGTTTTAAATAAAAATATAATTGGTTGAGAAATTATATTGAATATTTGGAGTTAATTGACTGCATTTTTGAAATGCTATTAATTACAATGTAAATGATATTACAGTATTTGTAAACGCTGTACTTGATGATAATGAACTAAAAAGCTAAATTGAATTAAAAACTATTATAGCAATTTTGTAAGTGCTATAATTTTTGAATTTAACTAAATTTATTTGAAATTTAAGTAAACCTATTACAACATTTTAAAATGTTGTCTTTCGTTAAATTGAACTGTTTCGAATGTATTTTTCCGTAGCCTTTTCTAAATGCCACGAAAAGTGAATTTTCACTGTTTTGATAAACTTAAGTGAATAAATGAACTTTGGAAGTTGAAAGTTTTGGAAATTTAATAATTTAATTATTGAACATAATAACTTCATTTTAATGATTAAAAATGATTTTTTTTTTATATAAACTGTTTTGAAATGTGAATTGAAATGGTATTTTAAATTGAATAAAGTGAATAATGATTTGAAATGAATGTGGTTTTGATATTTTGATATATTAAATGATTGAAACATGGTTTGAAAAGATATGATATTTTGATATATTAAAATGATTTGAAAATGGAGTTTTGAAAGATATGACATTTTGATATTAAAATAATTTGAAAGGAAGTGCTAAGAGATAAGATATCTTGAACGAAGTTTTGAAAGGTTATGATATTTTGATATATTAAAATGATTTGAAAGGAAGTTTTGAAAGGATATGATAATTTAATATATTGAAATGGTTAGAAATGACTTGATATTTATTTTGATAAATATTTCTTCAATCGAAAGATACAGTATGATGATATATTGAAATGGTTTGGAAATAATTTAATCTTTATTTTGATAAAGATTTGGGTTGAAATGATATTTTATTTTGAAGTATAATTTTTTTTTTAAAGTTATAACTTCGGGTTATAATAACAATTGGTTGTTAAAGAGACCGGGATCGAAAATTGTCTTATAGCCGGCCAATACCGAAAACCACTTTAACAACTTTGTACGCGGTGGAGATTCCAGAATGAAGTAGGATGGTGGCGACGTTCTCGAGGTATATTACGTGGACTCAACTCCCGTGAGTTGGCATAAATGACTAAAACAGGTGCTATACCGGGCTACACAAAGGGTTGCACCCTTTCATCGAGCATGCTTCTTCGGAAACCATTCTATTACTTTTGTGATTCGATATGTAGCGCCACTTTGATTCGGGGTATGTCTCGAGGTGGGCGGAAGCTGCTGGCTTGCCGTCACCACCGGTCCGGGAGTGCAAACGTGGTATCCACCCTGGCATTGCCTCGCGTGCCGTGTCATCTCCTTATATCGAGCCCACTACGTTTTTGGTTTTAAAGATCTGACCGCGTTAAGGTTCACCATCCCCTTAACGCTATTTTCTATATGATTATACTTTACTGATTAGACACTACTGTATATAGTGTATATTACTACATAGTAAATAGTTTAACGGATCCTTAGAGGATGGGCGGTCCCAAGCATCTTCTAAGTTACTTGTACCTTTGCTACAGTTCAGTTGAGTTGGTTTACATTATATAAGTATGTATGTCCTGATTCGAGTGTTTGTATTTTTATTTACGATCGGGTCAACCTGAGTTATTCACAGATTTGGATTCCACTTCTGGAGATTTGAATCGCTGGAGATTATCTGCTTATGTAGTCTTATCTATTTCAGTTCGGTTGTTCTATTCATCTTATACTTGGTTATCATATTTAAACTTCTGTTGTACTTTATTTCTTATATTGTATCTTATGTAACTCTGATATATTTATATAGTAGCTTCATGAACTACTGTCTCTTTAACTTCCGCTGCATCATTATTACTCTGTGTCTGTGATCTGTGATTTTTATTTACTGTATATTCTGAGATTTGCCAAATTTTTATTTACAACGCGGTATTTTGAGCAATTCGATTCCGGCATGAGTGTCTACCTATACACTTATAATGGATGCGAATGGTTGAAAATATCTGGTCGTTACAGTTGGTATCAGAGCTTTGGTAGCTCTAGGCAAAACTCAACATATGGAGTGAATGTATTTACAGAACCACTTTCATTCGAGTTTGAATCTCTTCCTTTTTGAATCAATTCCTTTGAATTTTGGAACATTCCCTACGGTTCCAAAATCCATTCGTATCCCTCACTATTCATCTTCTTTTGATCCTGGAGTATTCCATAACTCCGCTTCGAATGACCTTTTTAGTGAGTCGGCGTTCACGCCAATTTCAAATTGAATTGAAAAAGGGGGAAAACTCCTTTACAATTAGCATCGATTCACCAGAGATTTATATCTATCCTTGGTTTAGATGCTAATATCTTTTGTTATCCCAAACTCTAACTCTTGAGATCGAATGTAGATTTACCCCAGAAAATCCACATTGATCTTATTCTTTAAGTCACGGTTGACCCGGTAAAAGTTTCCCGTGATTTATTTAAGCTTATCCACCTCTCTACTCTGTTATTTAATCATCTTGTCTTTTGTTTCCAATCTATTCTTCTAAACATTTTGAATTGTACTTGTATATCTATGTTTTGTTTTATATATTGTGTTGTTTGAGTTGTTGATGTTGATTTGGGTTTCCGATCGATTCGTCTGTTCAACGCTATCAATAGGATTTCTAAAACACTTTGATAGAACAAACTGACACAATATTATTTTAAAATTTTGGTTAATGAAATAAATTTTGATATATAAGTAAAATTTATGGAACTTAATAAAATGATTTAAATTGATAATTTGAAATGATAATACTTGATTTATCATTTATTGTTCTACAAATGAATCTACAAATAGTTGTTTATAAATTTATTTGGAAACTGAAATGAATTTAAAACAACAATTTGAGAATTTAAATTCCGATTATTTCGAACTTTGGTTTAAAGTTTTAAAAAGGGATATATTATTTAAAGTATTTTTAAATAGAATTTGTTTCCAAAGAATTTTAAAGTGCTCTTCTCTTTGTCGCTGGAAAATAACTTCGGTGATGATCGCGACATCATCGACGTTCATTTTCGAGTTTTGAAGTTAAGAGACTGTTCTGTAGTCTTGCTACAGCTTTGTTTTGGGGAATTTAATTGATTTGAATTTCTAAAATATGACTTGATTTATAATATATATATATATATATAGATATATGATTGAAATTTGATTTGACATATTATGTATATATTATTACTTATCTCTAAATGGTTTGAATGTAATCGGAAATTTAGTTCTTAAATTTTATTTTAAAGAATAATTTCAATTATAAAAAAAAATCAATCAAAATTTTAGATGAATATCAAGCATGAAATGATTTAATTGGAAAGTTTATTTGTATAATACAATTGCATTCAAATATAACTTACCTTAATTTCAGAAGTTAACAATGTAATTGGATAATATACAATATAAAAAGATTTTATAAATAAAATTTGAGTGATTATAATAAATGTTATACACTTAAATTTTAAAACGATTAACAGAGATAAATATAATAAAGGGTAATTGAATAACTTACAATAAAATAATGTTAAAAGAACTAAGAATAAAAGAAAGCAGTTACAATAAGTATAAGTATATTTAACATGAGTGATAAATATATTGAGAGGAATAATTTTAATTTTAATTAGGAATAAAGAAGAATAAAATTTATTAAGTACATTGTGAGTGTAATAAATGATTTTTTTTTCAAACCCATGGTTTTAAAAATTGTTAATTTTAGATGATTGGATAATAAGATAATGAAATTTGAGATAGTTAAGATTTATTTAACTTGCGTAAAGATTTATTCTCTATTTAAGTTGAAATTTCTCTGCTTTCAAATTTATTTCCTTATTTTGTTTTCCCAACTATCTTTTGGTTGTCCTTATCATCCTTATCTTGCTATAGATTGGTATAGGCATCTTTCTATAATCTTTGATAGATCTTTGGTAATCATTTTGAATCCACCTTTTCGTGCTTGTGTTCTTAATTTTGGAGAATCTTGGAAAGATCATCTCAACCTTGTAAAACTTACCTATAACAATAGCCATCATGTATAATTTCAATCTCCTTGTCATCTTGTCCTAATCTTGTTTCACTCTATCTTTTTCTGTGCTTTCCCGTACCTCATTCGTTTTCGGGGACGAAAAGTTTTGAGTTGGGGAGAGTGTAACCACCCTATATTTTGTGATTTATTTTTGTATATTTTAATTTTTTTAATTGAATTTTTGATTTAAAAACTTATTTTATTTATTTTGAATGATAAACGTTAATTTTGATATGAATTATCATTCCAAAGCATGACTAAAAAGAATATTTTCCAAAAAGTGAATTTTTGGTCAAAATAGTCAAACTTTAACTTTTAATTTAAAATTTATAAGTTTGAAAATTTAAATTAAAAGTCAAAGTTTGACTATTTTGACAAAAAAATCACTTTTTGGAAAATATTCTTTTTAGTCATGCTTTGGAATGATAATTCATATCAAACCTAAAGTTTATCATTCAAAATAAATAAAATAAGTTTTTAAATCAAAAATTCAATTTAAAAAATTAAAATATACAAAAAAAAATCACAAAATACAGGGTGGTTACATAATCGGTGGCCTTTTTTTATACTCTTTCTCCAAATGAGACTTGGCTGCCAATTGTGCCCTCAGTTGAAACTCAATTTTGATTTTTATATGGCAAATGTATGTAGTTTGATATGCCTTTTCTATTTTTTTACTTATTTGGGCACAATTGTTGGTGCATACTAGCTATGTTTGTTTCTGATTTGTAAATGGAAATGTAGATGATTTTTTGTTAAAACGATCTTTACAAGATAATGACCCATGTCTTCATCAAACAACGATATTATAGTTAAAATCAAACTGGACAGTATGAATAGTCTGCATATTTCCTACCTAATTAGAAATGTATACAAATTGGTAATAGCTTAGTATACATGACAAATTAGCATTAGTCATCATATGCCAATACAATAATTTAAATCAAACTGGTCATTGAAATTACTGTACATCCTACATTCCTACCTATGTACAGTTCTGTAAAATTGACAACATTTCTTTGTATGTACTAAACTATGTTGTAGAAGACTAATGGCAGCCACAAACTTTTTCTTTTTTCTATCATGTCAATTTAAGATGTTGTTGTACAGTATGGCAACAAACTCCAATAAATATATCACATAGCACGTACTTAAAATATGTTCCTGTTTATTTTAAATAAAACAAAACAAGTTTAACTTCCTTTACAGATTGTTGCATGGTCATTGTTTGGAAGGCCATTTATGATTCATTTCAAAGTCGGGGTATACACTGGTAAATGTAATGATCACTAATCTTCATCTGTTTGGTTTGTATTTTCTTATACATCAGTGTAACGCTGTTACGATGAAACTTGCAATCTATGCATACATGTGCTAAAGCACAACATGTATGTGATTTTAAATTGTGATCGTTATTTACTCAAGTCTAGAGTACGTGGTCATGCAGGGTTATACGAGATCTTATCGAACTTCTCATGTTTGGCAGATTAAGACCGCTTCTTCAGTACCGGAAATGTTTGGGTTTAGTAGGTTATACCCACTGTTGAACCGATGTTGTGTATGAACAGGACAAAAACATATGAGTGCGTATTTTATGCATTGTTGCTTCAACTATAAACATTTTGTTTGTGTCAGAACTGGTTACATGTAAACAGATTGTGTGCACAATCAAATAGTACCTACTAATTCTATCATATATGAACTGGTTAAAATGGCATATATAATTGGGTAGCAGAGTGTACTAGGGTAATAGTGTATAATATGGTATTTGATTTCAATTATGTTTTGTTCGGTTTGAGAATAGGGTAGTAGTTTTAAACACATCCTTTCATTGCGACGTAATTAGCTGGTGTTAAATTTTTATTTCTTTCTCAAATTGAAATTGAGACTCATTTGCTACTTATTCCCTCATTTGAAACCCAATTTTGATTGTTATAAGGCTTTTGTATATGTACTTGGTTATGCTTGCTATGTTAGTTGAATGATTTGGGCATAGTTGTCGGTGCGTAGTAGCTTTATTTGCCCCTAATTTCTGAATAGCGGTTGTAGAAGATTTTACTAAGTAGGATCTCTATGAAATTATGACCCACATCATCCTCAAATACCTGTATTTTGATTCAAATCAAACTGGACAATTAAATTAGCCGGTATATTTCAAATCTATCTAATTAAAAATGAATACATATGATATAGCTTTATATTTACTTCCTAGTTTGTTGTTAAGGTTGAATTACATGGTTGGACAAATATATGACAAATTATCAGTAGTCATCATAAAATGGTATTATATTTTGAATTATACTAGACAATCAAATTACTCTACATCGTACATTCCAACATACAAATCAGTAAAATTTGGCAGAATTGAGCTGTACTTTCAAATTTGTGTCGTAACGACTCTATACGACTTTGCCATGGTAAGATAATCTCATTTCTTTAGCAATCACTTAATTTTACTACTGTTTACTTCCACCCTTGACTTTGTAACAATCACAAATATGATTATCGCATATAACTTTGTTTCTAGAATGATGTTTATCACAATTTCTCACTATGTTCAATCTGAATTTGTACTTAATGTGACCTTATATTAAATTGTTTTTCGTATAGTATACTTTCAAATTATTTGTCGTATATGCTTTATGGATCTACTTAATTTCAGTTCTAACATCTGCATCTACTCCAAAATACACCATTTTTGAATTCTCAATGTATATAGTACAAATAACTCAAGGTAAATTACTAACTATTGAAAAACAAAATAACATTGCCATAACTTTAACTTTTCATTTTATATGGTCAAACCATCTAAACTTATATATTCTTAATTCGAAAATAACTAAAACATAGGTAAAGTCTGCGTTTTAAAGTTGTGTGATATAACTAAAAATAAAAAATAAAAATATATATTTCAGGCACATGAGAAAAAATCGAGAAAACATTTAACATTGCACAAAATAATGTTCATAATAATGAATTAGAAAACTGCCCGTGTGCGTACCACGGGCCACTCACTAGTGAAATTATGAAAATGCCTTATCTCATGTTAATTCCAGGACCTTGGTTAATGATGAAGGGATTGACAAGATGCAAGCAATAGTTATTGAACAAGAAGTTAAGCATGTTGTTTTCTTGACTTATGATGACTCTAGAAGGCTAGATGGGTGGAACTCCAAATTCTTCAAACTGCATTATGGGACCAAAAGGACATGATATTAGAGGCAATGCAGGAATCGTTCATATTAGGAATAATAATTCAAAAAATATACCACATTCATTACTTTCATAATAAAAATAAATAACCCTAATAGGTTGGAAGACTACAAGCTTATAGCTTGTTGATATATGCTCTACAAAATCAAAGGCAAAGTGGTACGATAGAATGACTCAAATCCTTGCTAATTTAATTTTCAGTTCTAAATCTATTTTTATAAAGGGGAGACGTATTTAAAAAAATTCTATTTTAGCCCATGAATTAGTTAGAAATTTTAACGTGGAAGGATCATATAAGATTTTCTTAAAAATTCATCTCCACAAAGCATGTGGTAAAACTAACAAGAAGTTCATCGTTTACACGCTTGTTGGTATTGGATTTCCTAGCCAAATCCTTATATTATTAAAAGACTGTATTTCTATTACTATATACTCTATAGTTATTAGTGGAACTCCTAGAGGATATGTATGCAATAATAGAGAATTGAGGTAATAGGTTCCTTTATCCCCTTATCTATTTTTTATAACTATGGAATAATTTTCCTTGCATACGAAGCTTGATCTCTTTGAGGTTTGTTTCAACCAAAGTACAACAACCAGCCTATTTTACATCATTTTCTCTATGAAGATGACCTTATTATAGTGGTTAAATATAGTACTAAAGCAGCTCAATGTATAAATGGTTTTTTAGGAAACTAAAAGAGTATGTTGCTCTAAAGCTGAACAACCAAAAACCTAAGTGCTAGTTCAATAAATTCTACAAAGAAAATCAACATATTCTGCATACTTTAGATGTATGGAAGGTAGTCTACCAATTAAGTACTTGAGAGTCACATTATCCTCTAATGTCATTACAGATAAAGAGTGGTGAATTGGTAACAAGGATCAAAGGCAAACTAAATGGCTGGTGCTTAGACTATTATCTTTTGGTGGGAGGGTTAAATTAGCACACTTTGTGATTATAGCTAAAATTAAAAATCCAAATTCGAAGTATTAAGTATATCCAGTCCGCTCAATTGAATAAATTAATTCTGTATGTTCTAACTTCATTTGGAGAGGTAGACTTCATAAAGTGGGCTATGACATTCTATGTAGACCCAAATGTGAAGGTAGAGCTTGATTAATCAACTTGAAGGAACTAATAACAGTCTATAGTTTAAGACAAATGTGGAAAATCATAACTTCAAAGTTGATATGGGCAAATTGGATAAGATCCGGGTATGCTGAAAATAATTTTTAGGGATGCATTGTAGCAACAACTCCTCTAGTGTACGGAAATGTAACACCCCATAAAAATTAAAGATAATCAATAAACAATTAATGAAGCTTAAAAATGGAATTTGGACAAATGTCATCATTTGTCCATTATAGTTGCACCTTTGCATTCGTAACAATTTTCTAAGTAACTTTCATATTTGAAGTTTTGCGATTGGAATTCAAACGAAGAAGTTATTGGCATTTGAAGTTTTCGAAATGAAGATAGTTAAAAATGAAAATAGAAAATAAATAACACTAATTGCGGTCCCATTGTTCGACCCCCTCCTTGGGCCAATCAATCCTAGTAGTCGACCTATAGGGGAGCGTTCGACGGGTCCTTAGTGGGGCGGCTTAGCTTGAACCTTGGTCGAATAACCCAGATTTAATAATTTTAATCTAATAGATATGATTGATTCGAGCGCCTATAAATACAGGCATAACCTCTCACTTCTCTTCTCATATTTTTTTATCAAGGCAACGAAGCTCTGCCATTTTCCCTTCTCCACTATTTCTAATAAAATATTATATGTATATATACTCACACAAAAATAAAAGAAAGGAAGAAAATAAATGAGAGGAATCGATCAACATTGCAAAGAAAAGGTAATTTTTATAATTATAAATCTATATTCCCCTTAACCCCAAATCTCTTTTAAGATCTGTGTGTGTGTGTGTGTGTACATATATATATATATATATATAATTTGTTGTACATATTTTTTTGAAGTAGAATGGAAAAGAAGTCAAGTAAATGGATGAATTCGGATTTAGGAGATTTGAAAAGCTAGAAAGGTGAGTAGGAAATTATACGATTTATTTATAATGTTGAAATTTATATCGTTGAACTTTATTTAATTATTATGCCTATATAAGATCTGATGAGTTATAGGCATAAAACGAAAGTATAAGATTATTGCATACGTATTTTTTAAGGTAGGTTATTGGAATAAGAATGTTATTTACACCCTAATCCGAAAATTTTAAAATTAGTCCCTAAATTTTGAAAGTTAAATGTTGATAAAGTTGTAAAGTTTGTTCTAGATTTATAGTTGAGTTGTAAAATGCAAGCACTAGTTAAGATTGCCCTAATTTGACTTGAACGTGAATTTCTATGTTTTTATTTATTAAGAGCTAGGTATAAATTAATTGTATCTATTTCCATATAATTCAATAAATTATCAAATTTCACTAATGTATAAAAAGGGTATCAATTGAAATAATAAGGAATATAACAAAGAGGAAAGAGAGTATAAAGTATGGATATTCTTCTTCGTAGTTTGCATTTTCGATTTCAGTAAAAGAAATGGAGATAATTCCTTATAATTTCAAACGAAGAAAATGCATCAATCTTAGTTAATTTATGGAAAGTTATAATAGTAATCCTTTTTGGAAGGGTAGCTCTAAGAGATTAAAACATGAAAAGGAATATTTTGGTTTAGGAGTTAATAGATAGAAATAGGAAAATACACACATACACACACACAAACAAATACACATATAACTGCTCTTATAGAATAAAAATAAATAAATATATATATATATAGATTAATATAGTTGATTTTTGCATTACTTATAATTAAGATATCTAGTTATAATAGCTTAATAAATTATAGGATTAGGAGGTGTATAGGGAAAATTGATAGGAACTTCAAAGGCAATAAATGTGCAGTTAATGGGTTCATAAATGTCTTTAATTGGTTAGCGGATTTAATATGTCAACTATGGGGAAATGAATTGGCATAATAAGTTAAATTAGAACGAATAAATAAATGTTATTAGAGATCATTCATTAAGAATAATAATGACTATACATTAGACAATCGACATTTATGAAATATAGTAAATAAACATATAAGAAGGGAATTAAATACCATGCGGCAGTATAATTTTTATAATGGAAAATTATAATGCCTTAATTATTCATTTATGATAAGCGTGAATTAGTGGGCCTAACCCAATATTTAGGCATAGGATAATTGGTTTGGTTTAGTGGGTAGGATGCAAGGTCAGTAGAGTTACACAACAGAAGACATCCTTTCACCATGAGGATACCAGCAATTATTATACTTACTATTGATGTGAGATATCTCCAACCTTAGGACCCTTGGGGAAAGGGATGTGCAGGTTTGCCTCGGATTTGAAGTATTAAATTGGTCACTACTTTTAAGGACATGAGACTGGCTTCATTTCTAACAAGACCTTTTAAGTAATTGAAAGGGAAATTTTCCTTAACTTTCTTAAGTTACTCTAAATGGGACTTGAGCTATGAAAGGTCGACGGGATATGTCAGTATTTTTGTTGGATTGGTATTTAGTAGTAGGGATGACGTAGGCTATGTCCACCAACGGTCCTGAGCAGTCAGTAACAAATATTCAGGTTATGCCCTGATGGATTCTGCTTCCTACTAGTGTAGAATTCGTATGGGATATGCAATGACCTCAAATTTTAGTTAGTTAGTTGTTTGTTTGTTGGAGGTGGGCCACTTAACCCTTAGACGAGCCTTTGAGATGCGTTAACAATATGGAAATTATATCATAAAGTCGTATATATGGGCTATCAGTTTCTGTAGTTAGGAACAATCGACTAGAGTTTACATTGTAGAGGGCCGAGTTTCGGTTGAAGTATTAAATGGCTATTTAGTCTGCCTTCTCCCTATTTAAAAAGTATTAAGTGGATGGGGATTTTGGATAGTACACTTATATACATATATATATATATATATATATATATATATACGTATGTATGTATGTATGTATGTATGTATGTATGTATGTATGTATTTAGCTATACCTCAAACGAGGTTATGCATATCTTATGCGCATATATGATCGAATAGATTAGTAATAAATAATAAACAAAACACTTAAATGGAATCAACTGGCATAGATTAATATTGTGGGTAAGTGTGTAATTTTCTAGTCACCATAACGTTGTTCTGACCCCCTACTCATTATAACCCACATGACAGATTTAGAGGGATGGGCTAATGGTGAAGGATAGGAACTGTAGGTGGTGGAGTCTTCTCTTTTATGCTCGGCACTAAGAAGGGGCTAGATATCTAAGGAATATTATTGATTCCAAGGCAGTAGTCTTAGTTGGTATATATGTTCTATTATATTTTTCTATTTTGCTATGAGTTTATATCGATCGCTCTCTAATACGCTTATGTTCATTACTGGTTACTAAAGCCGATGATCTATGCCCTAATGGACTTGGTTTCAATTTTGTCGAAATTTAGGTCTATTAAGGTGCAGGTTGTTACATTTGGTATTAGAGCGAGGTAATTCGATTATAGGAACTAGAATAAGCTGAGAGAATGTACTTGTATTTTTACCTATATATGTACATGTTTTATACATCAAACTCTATAAATTCTGACTATAGAAGCAGTTGCGGCCATATTCTGAGAGGATGGACAAGGGAACTATTAGTTAGGTCAATAAATAGAGTTAAATTTATGCATCTACCCTGATTACCCTATGGAGTGTTGGCTCTACTATAAGGCATTGAGCAAGAGAGGATCGGCATGACATATGGAAAGATCCCAAGGCTGGATGGTGCTTGACTCCTTTATTGGGCCTAGGCTACCATATGATTGTGGATTTCGATGGATTACCAAATAAAGATGTACATTTCATCCAGATAGATAGGAGATAAGAACCCATGTGTTGCAAGCATCTGAAAGCAATATGTGAAGATGGATTGAGCAAGTTCCTGCAAGAAGGTGTCGTTAACCACCACAAGTAGATAAGCCGAATTTTAAATGAAATCAGTTAAGGATGAGTGGAAAAGAAGGAGAGACCAAAAGAAGGAGAGACCAAAAGAAGGGGAAATTAAAGTCCATTTCTAAGTCTGACCACATGTGAAAGAATTGATAAAAATATTTTTGAAACTTCTTTGAAATATTTTGAATGAGTTTTTCAAAGGATTTACTAAGAAGTTGTTGTTTTGGAAAAACAAGGAAATATTGAATTTCTTGGTTTAAAATTGGTTGAGCTAAAAAATTTGGATTTAAAGATTTTTGGTCAAAGGATTTTTCATTTTTGAAATAAATGGAAAATAGAGCATAGGGTTAGTTTGATGTTTTTCATATTTATTTTTAATTTTGAAGTTCATTTTTTTAAATTATTTCCAAGGGGTTGATAAATAGAAACGATACTTGATGGAAATGGGGTAAAGAGGATATAAAGGTAATGATGCCCAATAATGAAGATAGTAGAAACATTCATGTATAAAGAAACACGGACAATAACTGCTGTAATAGATTTATACATGTATCAATTCATGTTAATGAAGGAAAGTTCAATAACTAAAGCAGGAGGTGTACACGCTGTAATAAGCCGATGGAAAAACAATAAAAGAGGAAAAGAGCTATGTAGTAGAGATCATTTAGGTGGGAGAAATTTTAATAGTAGCAGTATTAAGAAATTTAAATAGAAATAGCATTATAAATTTATATAAAAAAGTAATCTAGTTAAAAATAATATAGGAGAAAAACCATAGGAATAGGATAGGAAGAATGGATAAGTTCTTTGGATGTATGTAGTAATTGCACAAATGTTTTAGATAGCTGCTTAGATAGATGCAGCAATAGTAGGTATCTTTTAGAAGTCCTCCTCATAGGCTATTGGAATCTTCGCTAAGGTTGAAAGCAGATATAACATGAGTAGTAGGAAAATAATAGGATGAAAGTTATCCTTATGTACCACATTTTTCATTATTTAAAGACGTTTTTGAAACAAATGGTACGGTATGGCGATTGAGTTTTTGAATGTAAATAAATATTTTACGTTAAAAATCCTACTTTTAAAGAAGTAAATCTTTTTGGACAAATTGTTTGAAATGGAAAATTTTCTGTGACTCCTTTTTGGAAACCAAGTAATTTTTGAATTTGATAAAAATATGTCTAAGTTTATATTTTCAAAGACAAAGGTTTTGAAATAGGCACTTCATGATTACAAAGTTTTACTTTAATAAAGAGTGATGAAAACCAAACCAAATTTTGGTATGGAGTAGATAGGTATGGCTACCTAGGTAAGACGGGGTAAATGTTTAGGCTATGGATAAAATAGCCACTGTGACGACTCGCAAATCCGTACCCTATGAATCGACAATAATCCGCACATGTCCGACCCAAAAAGCACAGACTGACGGAAAGTCAAGAGAAAGAAAAGAAGAGAGAAGAAGAGAAGAGAAGAAAGAGAGAAGATGGAACCAAATAGAACAATCAGAATCTCAAATTGCAGCGGAAAATATATAATATCATATCAATGATCTTTACAAAACAGAAACTGTATATATACACATCAATCAGAGTTCAACAATCAATCAATAGTTATCATCTTGAACAGTTATAATAACCTGTCCTCACAAAAGCTGATAATATACAACAAACAAAAAAAGCAATGCAGCGGATAATCAATAATCAAAACCGATACGCGTATACGAAATGAAGATCTCCAGCTAGCCTGCTGAAGCTCCAAAAGCATCAAAACTAGACCTGTAAATATACTCGGTCTGACCCGAGCATTGAAAGGGAAGAATGCCCAGATCAGTCTAGTAAACCAGCGTGAGAAACACACTCACCTGAATTTATTAAATTACCAAAACTTTTTCTTTATCAAAACAAAAGTATCTCGTAAGACAAGTTCACACATAAACATGGACATGTTTTTACCTTACGATAACTAAATCATATCATATCAAACTCATATGATATTATACTAGTGTCTAGTACACTAATAATGTTCAAAATAGCCGAAATTGTTACCATTATTATATTCCAGCATACTAGGCCCTACAAATAAAATGGAAGGTACGTAGTGGAGTTTGGATTTCCATACAAATGACCAGGTGAAGAGACTACCTTCCGAAGGGGTATACCTCTAGATGGATGTTCCGAGGCACAGAACATTTGCCATCTACCAACACAAGACCGGCCCACCTCTGTAACTAGATGGTACGAATATGTCATCCTCCTGTCGTTACCGACCTTTAGCGAGAGCTCTTATAGCATACAAACCACAATAATCAGATACACGAAGTCATAGCGTGTAAAGATATATCTAGAAGAGGATGATCACATCCTACTTGAGAATGACCCAATTATCCCAGCTGCATCTAACCCTGTTTTGGTCACTTTCAGTTGATGAGGCTAGTGGTAACGATTACCTTTCACAAAGCACAATCACATTACTTAGAATGCCACACAGCCATTTCCGTTGACTACAAATTGCCTTCCACAAAAATACAACCCTTAAGCTCATACGTCTTAAGGAGGGTTTTAAGCTAAGAGAAGTTGCCTTCTCCGCCACCACTGATGTACGTTTGTAAAAATCAATGTATGTAATCTATAAAAATGCAACGTCAGACGAACATCCATACAATTTTTCCAGAAATAGGACAAACCAAAGGTACTTTCCTACCACATCCTATCGGGAAATCCCTAGGATTAGTAGCGAATAGTTCTTGCATTGGATATTTCATAATGAAGAGACCATTGCTACTGGATGTATATTTGGATTTCAACCCCAAACGATCAACAAGCAGTCCCCCACTATGGAACTCCGGAATATCAATATCATCACAAGTAGCCTGCACAATCATCGCATATATGTTGGTCCGAAGTGGTTTTCAGATAAATCTGATCCTGGTCCCTTCGCACCAACAACGCAAAAGCGTTTCTCAACCTCACACAGAAACTAAGTCTCATAGACTTATCATGTCTTTAAATTTCAACTTGCTATCCTTCGGGCCAAGAAGGAAGCTCGATAGATTGGAGTAATACTCCGCACAATACAAATCAACATCCTCAACACAAACGATAATCAAGCCTACACAGAAGGCTACGTACTTAGTGTACGACTAAATAGTTCCCACATCAAGTTGAGGAACTAAAATTTAGGCCAATTTCGAGATTCGGTTATTTAACTATCAAAGAAACAACCAAATATTCAACACCATAACCATCACTGGCCCTTTTATTAATCTTTTATTAATTAAACCATTTGCCACATATTCGCATCAAATAATTTTTAAAAAGATATATCTTCAAAATCATTTCAACTTTTATATTGGAAAAAATTTCCAAATACTTATTTAATAATAAGTAATTCACAAATCAATTTATTTTCAACACTTAGAGAATATTATATGTACTTAAATCACAATTAAATATATATTTTATTCTCTAAGAAAAACATTCTCCTTAAACATCTTTTATTTGGGTCAAAATGGATGTTGCGTAAAACATTGTTATAACAACCCAAAATCACTAGTATAGGGATTCGAAAATAAGATAGATATATAAACCCCAATACTATACAAAAACATTTCCTTTCGAAAATCATTTACTATAACAACAGTGTTATAACCCATCATTTCCTTGTACTTTTCGAAGACGTCTTTTTCAACAATGAATGTTGAAATCTATGGTTTCGATCCTTAACACATTTTAATACATCTTTAACTTATTTAACTTCATTTAAAAATCACTTTCAAAACATTCATTTTATTTAATATATTATTCACTGTCCAAAATCGTGATGCCTAATCAAATTTATTACTATTGCATATTAAATTAAAGGATTATCCACTATCCAAAATCGTGGATGTAATTCCTTTAATAAAGATCCATATCTAGTTTATCAATTTAAATTGATTTCGGATTTATAAACAATGTTTATAAATCACGTTTTTATTTTATAAAAACTTCCATAACAAAATCAAACTCCATTTATTATTTTATAAGAATTTCAACTTGTATAATCCCTTAATTAACAAATTCTATTTAGATCTCATTTAAATGCCAAAATCCAATTTATATGTTAATTACTTATAAATAATTTATTTTACAAATTCATCCATTTATAACTTCGCAACTCGTAAATCTTATTCCCTTATAAAATCCATTTATAGCTTCATTTTAACATTTATAAAATTCCTTTATAATTCTAACTCTTTGATTTATAAAATATCAATTTTATAAATCTTATACATGTATACCTTTTATTATAACTTCAAAAAGCTCCATTCAAACTATCTTACAAAATGGTTCATTTCATATTCCAAAAATCAAAATTTACTATATTTCTTAGAAATCATATTTTTTTATAACATAAAATTTAAAATATTTATTTATTCTAAAATAAATTCAATTCCTTTACAATTCAAAAATCAATAAAACATTTATTTCCAAAACCACTTTAAAATCCTTTTAAATTTGAAAATCATCACTTCAACATTTCAAAATTCCAAAAATAGGCCCAATGCTCCAAAAACACCAAAAACATCAATCAAATCAACCAAAACATCATATGTCATATGATAACAGAATATATAAAAATATCTGTAAATAAATCAATACTGGTGAGGAATCCAGTTGGATCCCTCCAACCTATCACCTATAGCAAATATACATATTAGAATATGTGTACAATGTCCGCTTCAAGGCAGACGCGCGTACAAACGATCATCCGCTCATACACGGGAACGTATAGGGTCATCTGCTCCACTAGGCAGGTATATATATCCAAATACCAATCAATATATCATATATCATCCAAACAATCATCAGTCATTATATAATAAATTATTTCTCACTTATATAAAAATATCAGTGGGTCAGAAAGAGAGAGTTGCACTCATATTGCCTGTAGTCGTCGCGTTAGCGATTTAGTCCAATTAAAATTAAACAAGCATTTAATTTCAACCAAAATTTTCACTAGCTCGAATAAATCCCAATCTAGCTGCATAATGTAGTGCTCGTCGATACGAACCCAACGCCATTCGTTTCGTCAGAAACGGACCTTGTATGAAGAAGCTACACATTTTAAAGTTTATACGATTTTAAAAGATAATTAATTTACAAATTTATATATATATATATATATATATATATATATATGTAAACCTTTCTTCAATCCAGGCCATCGGTTTCCTAACCCTAGATCTAGGACGCTGTTTTGCTTTCTTCTTCGCCCAGGATATCATCGCGTATCGAAACCCAAAGCCGCTACCCTACTTTGAATTACCACGGCCACGACCTTCGTTTATAACATGATCAACCTCCACCATTTCGTGCGCCTACGCCACCTCTATCATCGCCGAGCATGAAGTACAACTCGGCCCTCCCTTCGTTGATGAATGCGAGCAAACTTCCTCCTCCACGTCGCGTTTTACGATGATCCACCGTATGGATCGAAAGATTGTGTTACACTCTACAATCTTTTAGTTGAAGATTTTTACTATAAGTGAATGGATTGGAAGAGATTAAGGGGGAAAGATGACGATTTTATGGCCATTAAAATTTAGGGCGGCGTCTAAGGTTTGCAACCCTAAATTTTGTAAAAAATGGAAAAATTAAGGGCTTTTATAGAAAATATTCGTGCACTATTTATCTGATTTTTTCCGAACTCGAAACGAAGCATGCCGACTAGCGTTTATAATGTTTTACCGCTATTGCGAATGCAATGGAATATATATCGAGAGGCAATTCGATCATATTTGAAAGATAGGTTTTGAATCGACTATTAAAATTTAAAATTTCACTTAAACAAATTTCTACGCGTTTTAGCTTGCTTCGGACAAACCGTAAATCCAATTGACACAAAATTTGAAATCTTATAATAATTTAACTGTAACGTTTCAGATTTTTCGTTGCCGAAAAACCGAATAGTTATGGGTTTTAGAAAAAGAAAAGAAGAAAAGAAAGAAGAAAGAAGAGAGAAAATAGAGGGAAAAGATAGAGAAGGAAACAGAAAATAGGAAGAAGAGAAAATGGAAAATTTTAAAATAGAAATTAAAAGAGAAATAGAACAGAAAGAAAATAGAGAAAATAGGACGGAACAGAAAACAAGAACAACATCAGAATCTCACAATTCGCAGCGGAACAACATATAATAATAAATGAATAATCTTTAAACAAAGAACTATATCAGTTATTACATTTTATACATTACATTACATCATATCATCATAGTGTACAACAACAACAAACAGTGCAGCGGAAAAAGAAACACTATATAGTAGTAATACGCCATGCCATCCAGCTTGCCTCCAGCAACTCCTGAATATCCAGAATATCCTGATAAACCTTAACTCTCGACTGCCCGTGTGGAAATTGGTGGGCACCCAGAGTTTAGGAAGGAAAACAATAAACTCCAAGTCAGTCATGTGACTGGTGTGAGAACTCAAAACAGTTTATTTATCTTTGAAAACAAAATGGACGAATATTTTTAAAGTCAATTCGCAATGCTTTTAAAAATGAGACTACCATAAGGCCTCCCGCACACACACACATGCAAACGCAGAATCGGAGGAGATTTCTCCTTATGATAGTCAAAGATGCTTGATACGCATTTAAAAGAACATTTCATATTATTATTAGTGCATAGTGTAGGGGAAAATTCATTTCGAAAGTAGAATATAAATCTTAGCCAACATAGACATTTCGAACTATGCCTACTATAGCTAACTATGTTCAATAGCAGGTTACCGCCACATTCCATAGCAGGTTAAACAACTAAAACCGTACAAGTCTCGTATTGTTTCTTTGGATTTCCAACAAATGGTCAGGCCAAGGAACTTCCCATTGCCACATGAGAATGCCTCTGGAAAGACATCCCCGAGAACCAAACCGGAACTCTGCCAACACAAGGCCGGGTTACCCCTAACTGGGTAACTACTGACACGAGCACGCCATTCCCCGATCGTAAACGACCTTTCTCACGGGATCCCGAAAACCAACAACCACAAAGTAATAAATTCGTAGTAACCACATAGGTTAAATATCTGGGCTCCATACCATGATACCACCTCTATCCAGAAGGAAATGCACATACCCTAAAGGGTGCTACCCCTCATAACCTTGCCGCATCTTTCCTGTTTTGATCATTTCCGGGGTGTGAGGCTCGACGAAGTCACGTCCACAAAAACATACTTTATACAAAAGCCATGCTTTGGGTCAACAAATGATCAACACAATGATCACCAAGATAGACGATCAAATAAACGATCCTATCACAATAATCAACAAATGATCATTTCAGCAACACTCAGCATGTCACATTACCAAATTGGGAATATATCGCTGATAACTTCAATTATATAACCTCTGAGCTCGTACGTCTCAGAGAAGGGTGTTAAGCTAAAAGAATAAATTCTTCGCCACCAACAGAAATATATTTGAAAGAAATCGGCTTTATATCTCAACTTGTAATGTCAGACACACAATCCATACAAGTCTGTTCCGGGATCGAACAAAACCGAAGGCACTTACAAAGAAGTCCTTGCAATCCGGATATTCACAATCCTGATCGGATTTCCCATCACTTAGGGAGTCTCTATACCGCTGCAACTCAGTGCAGAGACAATCGACAGGTCATCCTATCGCTCTCGCAAATACCGGGTCTTCAACACCGATCTTTAAATGCAATTCATAACGACGTATCACATATTCGGAATGGGTTATACGACCCCATGGTCCTTTCCCGGTTAACCCGAATAGTGAGCGCTTATTCAAAAATAAGTGTGGCATTCAAATTCAAACAAATCACATCAATTACCCATTCAAAGGGAAATATTGATAGTCGGTTATTGAACTATCAATGAATATGCACACATCACCAGATTCCAAATAATTTTCCAAATTATTTATTTTCCAAAATATCTTTACAAGATATATAATTTCAATATTTCAAAAATAAATCAATATTTATTTTTAAACAAATTCCCCTTTCATTTATAAATTCCTTAGTGAATTTATAATCCAAAATATCTATGAATATTCGATTTCGATCATTCATTTCAATTTATCTTCAAAAAGATAAATTCTTAAGATATTCACTTTATATTGGAAAACATTTCCATACTTATTTATTCATAAGTAATTCACAAATTTTATTTATTTTCAACACTTAGAAAATATTCAATATACTTAAATTGAAATTAAGTATATATTTCATTCTTTAAGGAAATCATTCTCTTAAACATATTTATTTGGGCCAAAACGAATGTTGCGTAGAACATTGTTACGACAACCCAAAAATCACTAGTATAGGGATTCGAAATTAAATAGATATATAAATCCCAATACTATGTAAAACTTTTCCTTTCGGAAATCATTTACTATAACAACAGTGTTATAGTCCATTATTTCCTTTTATTTCTCGAAAACGTCTATTCCAACAATCAATGTTGAAATCTATGGTTTCGAATCTCAACACATTTTAAAACATCGTTAGATCGTTTTAATTCTATTTGAAAGATCACATTCAAAACAATTTCTTTAACATCCTATTCACTATTCAAAAACGTGAATATACTACGTTAACAATTTCATCCTTTTATACATTTTATTTAAAAGAATTATTCACTATTCAAAAACGTGAATATAACTCCATTAATAGGTTTCAACAATTTACTTATCAAAATAAGTCATTTGCGAATTTATAAAACAACGTTTATAAATTCCATTTCTATTTATTTATAAAAACTTCCTTTTTATAAATTCTTTTATTAACCTATTCCAGTTTATAACTCAATTATAAACTAAAAGTTCATATTATAAGTTCAATACTTATAAAACGATTATTTTACAAAATCGTTCTTTTTAACTTCCCAAATTATAAATCTTATAACTTATAAGATTCATTCATTTATCCAAAATCATTATTTTAATAACTTAATAAATTTTATAAACCTACTGCTTATAAAACTCCATTTATAACTTCACCGTATAAAATTCTATAAATTCCATTCAATTATGAAATTCCTTTTCACTTCATTCAAACACTTATAAAAACTCGTTTTATAATGTCCATATTTCAATTTATAAATATCCATTTATAAATCTCTTAATATAAATCAATTTATATTATCCTTTTAAAACATATTTAATCTCCTTTATAATTTCACCATTTTGATTCATAAAATAATTAAATTTTATAAATCCTATATTTAAACTTTTCGCAATAAATTCTAAAATTCCGATTTAACTATTTTATGAAATCATTAGCATCATATTCTCAAAAATCAGTTTTTAACTATTTTTCTCAAAAATCATAATTTTTATAACATTAAAAATTATAACGTTTATTTATTTAAAATGGATCAATTCCAAAATTATTTTATAAAACATATACTTTCTAAAATCACTTTAAAATCATTTTAAAATCCCAAAATTTGGGTCCAATGATGCTACACACCAAATAGTCAATCACGACTACAACGACATCATATATCGATATGATAGTCCATCAAATATCAAAATATCTGAAATCAAATAAATACTGTTGAGGAATCCAGTTGGATCCCTCCAACCTGTTTTCCTGCATCCAAAAACATTAGCACAATACCAATTTCGCTCCAGTACGAAATTATCGCGGTATATGTTCTTATTAAATATTATCCGTTTAATAACGGCGCAATAGGGTCTCATCCGCTAAAAAAATGCGGGTAATCAACAACTCCAATATACACATATGCCAATATATATATATATATATTGCTACTATATATAATACCAATTTCACTGTTTATGAAATATTCGCGGTATATGTTTTTATTAAATAACATCCGCTTACTAACGGCGTATAATGTCTATTTTAACAATCAATGGATATCAATCAACATTCAAACATGCATTCAAATATTTTAAATCTAACTATTTAAAATAAAATCGAAACTGATTCGATTGAGTGAGAAGTTCTCACCTTGATTTTTTTCCGTTTTAGCGATTTATTTCGAATAAAATTAAACGGACGTTTAATTTTACCCAAAATTCTCACTAACTCCAAACGACTCCAAACCAACTCCATCGCGTAGTGCTCGTCCATACGATTCCAACGCAACTGGTTTCGCGCGTTTTCGACCTCGTATGAAAAAGATATGTATTTTACAAGTTTTACACGTATTTATATAAACAAATACAACATAATTTAACTAATTTAAAACCCACAACAATTTCAGGCCGCATGATCTCTTCCCTTTGCATCATGACCGTTCGTGCCATCCCTCTCTTCTTCGTCCATCTTCAGGAAATTAGCCGACAACATGAACCCAAACATAGAAACTAGGGTTAAATTTAGCTTCATCTACAAACGACTTGAACTCGATCAAGAAGTTGCAACGCGCTCGCCATCATCCACTCTAGGTTCGGCCCCAAGGCCACTGAGCTCGGCCATGCCTACAGCCTCGAAATGCGTGCAAAGGCTGTAGAGAACGCGGCCCCATATCTCCCAAAATACAACTCCATTCGCGATCTCCACAGTTCAGATTATAGCTCTCGATGTGCTCTTCATTTTGTTAGTTGAAAGATTTTGCAATCGATGCATGGATTTGGAGATAATGGAGGAGAATCAAAACGAATTTCTGGCCATCAATTAATGGGGTGGCGGCTAGGGTTTGTAATTTAGGGTTTTTTTTTTTTTATTTATGAAGGGTAGGGGGTGTATTTATAGGAAAATCGATCGACACTATTCATCCCGGAAATTCCGAACTCCGATTTAGGCGCCGAAACTGACGTACCTAGGGTTTATCCCGCGTTCCGGACACAATGGAACAGGTTTCGAAAGCTAATTCGAAAGTATGTGCGAGTTATGGCTATAAACGCTCAATTTGAATTAAACCGATTTAAGCGATTTTCTAGGCGTTTTAATTCGTACCGGACAAACTGTAAATCCAATTGACACGAAATTTGAAACCTTACAATAATATCACATTACGGATCCGATGAAACTGGTTTCGTCGAAATCCGAGACTTTTTGAAAAATGGCTATTTTAGCTCGCCAAATTTAAATTAAAAATAAATCGATGCGTTTCGAGCTGCTACGATCAAACGATAACTCCGATTGACACGAAAATTGAAATCCGGTAATAACTAACTATTACGGATCCAATGGAACTGGTTTCGTTCAATTCTGAGACTGTTCAAAAATTGACTATTTTCACTAGTCGATTTTTATATTAAAATATTCAATTTTCACAAATTAACTTTTAATTCGATTTTAAAAGTTCTAAAATATCGTTCTAACTCCCATATGATAAAATAAAATTTCCCAAATCATTTTCAATCATATTTAACCCAAATCTCAATTATTTCCATAATTTAACGTATTAAATTATCGATTTAATTATTCAATTAAATCAATAATTCAAATAAAAATTTATTTGACTTATAAATTCACTTATTAATATTTAAAATTAATTAAATATTCAAATTTTAATTAATAAAAATTCTGGGTCGTTACATTAACATTACGGATCCAATGAAACTGATTTCATTGAAATCCAAGACTGTTTGAAAAATGGCTATTTTTACACGTCAATTAAATATTAAAATATTCAATTTTTTACAGATCAACTTTTAATTCGATTTTAAAAGTTCTTTAACATCATTCTAATTCAAATATTATTTAATTCAACTTTATAAATCATTTTTATTCATTTTAAATTCAATTTCCAATTATTTACGCAATTTCAAATATTAAATTAACAATTTAATTATCCAATTTAATCACTATATTCGAAATATTATTCATTCAGCTTATAAACTTAACTTTTAAATATTTAAAATTAATTAAATACACGAATTTCAATTGCAGAAATTTTGGGTCGTTACATTCTCCCCTACTTAATAGAATTTCATCCTCGAAATTACTAAGAAAAAGTCACGAAATCCATTAACTTTTCAAAAACAATTCGTTCAAATTAGATTTACTGTCACGAACCAAATTTCAGCATTCGAAAATCAACACCCGTACTTCACTTGTACTTGAATGCCGCAAATTCAACCGTTGTAATTTGACTCGTGCCGGAGTCATTCGATAGGTTATCCTTCATTCTCGTAAATACCCGGTCCTCACCACTGGTCTTCAAATGCTATCCACAACGTCGTATCATTATTCGGAATGGGTTATATGACACAAAGGTCCTCTCCTAGCTAAACCGAATAATGAGCGCAATATTTAAAAGCATATGGATATTGAGATTTCAAGGAAGTCACAACTTATTGCCCAAAACAAATGGTTTAAACAAATTACCATTTTCAAATCTTTTTAAACAAAAAGATTCGATTCACAAAGTTCGCCTAGCTTTCACAAAGATTCATTCACAGATTTCAAAACCATTTCCATTGCAAATTGGATTACTCATCAAATCTTTAAATCAAAGATTTAATTCATAGCTTTCAAAACCATTTCCAAAGATTCATTCATAACTTGGAAAACCATTACATTTCAAATTTGAAATCCCTTTAACACAAATTGGAATTCTTTCCTTATATGAAATCTTTTATTATTTGAAAACAAATAGTTTTCGTCTAGAAAAAATCCGATTACATTTATACAAGTTAAAACTCTTGGGTTAAATTCAAATTCCAAAGACAATACTTTAAAATGGTTTAAATCCATATAAACATATTTATAACTTGTATAATATTTTTAAACCATAATTCTCAACATAGAATTCAATTTCAAATCTTGAATTTAAATTCAAATCAAACTATTTAAATCTCAAAACTTTGTCAAGTTATTCAAAATAACTTTTAAAATCCCTTTACCAAAAGCTTTTTTTATAATTAACCCAATTCCATTTCCAAAAACCATTTGAATTCAAAATTCAACTCTCAACCCATTTCAAAAATCTGTGAATTAACCAATTGCCTTGTGCAATCCATATTTGTGTGTGTATGGTGTAGTTCAGGGGTTTCACGCAATAATGCAACATTATCAAATCATCACAGATTCAAGCATATTAGTATCGATAAGCGGTATAATCTATAATGCTTATCGTTCATTCACAGATTCACAGATAATACACAAATGTACCACAAATAAATGAATAAATTATACACAGCTCAATCCAGAGAACAAAATATCACAGATCATGTAGGACAATCAATTCAAGGCATCTTATATAATACAAACAATCCAAGCATTCATTGATCATTTATAAGTAGGATTAATTAGTTATTCAAATCTTAATTAATTTCATTTTAATTTCCAAATAAATTAATTGCTTATGGATTAATTATCAAAACTTGGTTAATTAATTACAAATCATTTGATGAAATTAATCAACCTTAATTATTTATCTTAGTTAATTACCTTAATTAATTATTCCTTAATTAATCATATTAAATTAATTATCCTCTTATTAATTACTATAATAAATAACCTTAAATTATTAAGTAAATAAACTTTAATTATTTAATTATCCTTTAAATTAGTTATCCTTAATTAATTAATAAATTAATTAATCATTAATTAATTACCATTAGATTAATTACAATAGTTAATTAACCTTTAATTAATTATCATTTAATTAATAAAATTACAGTAGTGATTATCCTTAATCACTTTCATAAATTAACTAATCCTTAATTAATTAATTATCCTCAAAGTAAATACTTTAATTAATTAATCACATAACAACTTATCTTTTAATTAATTATTATTTAATCACTTGATTAATTAACCTCTAATCATTAATAAATTATCCTTAATTACTTTCACTAAGTAATTATCTTTAATTAATTAATCACCCTTAAATTACTGATCATAGATTAGTTAACCTTTAATTTAAGTAGCCAACCTTTTTAAGAAATTATATTAAGTAATTAACCTTTAATTACCTTAAGTAATCAATTCCTTAAAGTCTTTTATTTTAATTATCTTTAAAAATCTTGTTAATGACTTATGGAAAATAAATCATCATTAATACATTAATTAATTCAAGATTTTTAAGTAAATTGAAGTAATAATTTGAAAAATTTTTATTTTACTTATTTGCTTACAAAGTTACAAGAATCAAATTTATTTGAAATGAGTTTTAAAATAAGGTTATAAATGGATAAAAAATACTTTGAAAACTAAATCATTTTGAAATGATTCCTTTAAAAAAAACTTTACTAATCCCAAAATCAAAAGGATAATAAAGAAAGCATTTTAAATTTGTTTTAATTTTGAATTTGGAAAAAAATATTTTAAAACTAAAACTGTTTTAACAACCTAAAGCCACTTCGGGTCTTCACCCAAGTCAAATTTCAAATTTCCCGAGCACGACTTCGGGGTTCTTTTCCTTCTTCTCCAATTTATACTTTTTTTAAATTTAAAATTTCTAAAACTTCTTAAACATGGAAACCTACACCTGAATGTACTCGAGCCAGCAACCAGACTTCCCGAGACCAACCCCGATGCAAAATTCATCTTCTCGAAACCCAAAACTACTGACATTACTATCACCTGTACACATAGGTGATCGAATCACCTCCGATCAACTTCACCGATGACAACAACCCATCTATAATCCCTACGATCCGTTCCACCCTTTAGATCCAAGCATCGATTTCAAAAATGAAGTTGAACCCATAGGTACCAAGACTGGAACAACGCAGTCACCAGAAATTCATCCAGTGCCACCGTAAAACGTCGCCAGAAAACTCACGACTCCGTTCCAAGCTCCGCCATAACCTCACGCCTTGATTACACTACCCGCGATCGCCTCCGATCCACCATCAGCTTTGTCGAGCAATTTCGTTGACGAAACTCAGCCTTAAACCCTATTTCGCCAATGCTAGATCACCACGGAGGTCTAGAAACATTCTGACCATTTTTCCCATAACCACCATTCTTCAAACTATATTTGACAACAAACACGACCTTCAGTTCATCACTGGTCACCAGAAAATTGATAAAATTGCGTTTTTGGTTCATCACGGGAATGCCTTCCCAAAACACCATTAAAAAAATTTGATTTTGTTTTCAAAAATCATGTTTTTCAATTACAAAACAAATTATATAATTGAAACAATAAATCGCTTAAGTCAAATACTGTCATATTTTTAAGCTTTACTGGGTTTTCCTTCCTTTTAGTAAATCCATATATTTTTTATACTTAACAATTTTTTTTTAAAATAAGTTTATTGTTATAAACATTTCTACTTCAATGTTTTAAGCCTAATTTGCTTTTACAAATAGAATTTAAATTTAAGACTTAAATTTGGAAACCTGTAACTAAGTACATGATCTATTTTCATATATATATATATATATATATATATATACACACACACAAGCACATACACTCTGTCATTCGCATATATACGGACATGCAAGCAAGTTCACACCATCATTCAAACATATTTCATAGCACACTTCAGAAATCATCAAGATAAAACCAGGGTTAAGTGGTTTGCTCAGCTTTGTTTTGAGTAGAGGGGAAACAGAACCTGGAATGTTGAAAACTGGAAAGTAATTTGAACAATTGGAAGATGATATTGATTCCAGGAACTTGATATTTAGTCTGAGTTGCAATTTGAACTTGAATTTGCTTCTTGAATTTACTGCACGCTTTTGTTTCCAGGTTTGAGATGCTTTGAAAAAAGCTGCTATTTGATCTTTGAAATTGATTTTATTTTAAATTTTCTTTTCTCTTGTTTTTTTTTTGCTTTGATTTCCAAACTTTGTTGTTGAAGTTTAAATTTGATCCTTTCTTGATTGTTGATGATTTGGCAGCTGATGTTTTTAGCCTGCTTAATCTCTGAGTTGTTTATGAATCAATAGGATTGGGTTTAATTGTGTTGAGTTGTTTCCAGGTTTTCATTTGGCTTTGAGTTTCACTCTCAGGTTTTGAGTTGGAGATAAATCTTGTTTTTAGCTTTGATCTGGTTTGTGAATTAGTTACATTTGTTTGCTAGGTTTTAGATTTGAATCAACTAAGAATTGAGAAAGCAAGAAGTATGGATATAGATATAACTTTATTTCTTTCTAATACATTTGCTATATTAAATTAAAAAGAAAATATAACTTGCCACTTATTCAATACATACTCTCTTTAAACTGTACTTGTTAATATATGAATTTAAAACTTTACAAATGTCATGAACAAGAGAACTTATGTTTACTCATTTTTTCTAAATTAATTTACAGATTGTGTTTTAAGTCCTTAACTTTAATTAGTTTATAATTTAGTTCTAAATATTTACATATACAATTTCAATTTAAACTAAATTATTTCAAATATGGAAGAAAGGTGATTTTAAACCTTTTTATTAATTCTATGTATATATACATACAAACCATATTTTAAGTTTATATTTTAAAATGTTTATCTCATAAATCTCAAAAGATATATGTATATATAAACCCTTATACATTCTTGTTTTATATTTGTATTTATTATTTATATCAATTTAAAAAATTGATTTTATGCTTTTAATAAATAAACACACACACACACACATATATATATTAGAATTTATTCTTTAATTAGCTTTTAGAAATTTATTATATTAAATTTAAGTCATAACTTCTAAATCAAAATGCCTATTTATATTTCAATATATTCATATTTGAATTTCAAATCCAAATTCCTTTATATACAATCTTTTGATATATATGTTTATTCAAATTTTCAAATTAATCCACAATTACATTTATAATTAAAATATTATTAAAAATATTTCAGAATTTCCAGTTAGAAATTTTATTTTTAAAATCATATTTATATTCATTTACATTAATAAACAAATAAATATCCATTTTATTTGGAAAGTACCAGATTAATTCACAATTTAGTCTCAAAAATTAAATTAAATACCAATTTAAATTTGATTTAAAAACGCGAATGTTACAGATTCCCCCTTAAGAAAATTTCATCATAGAAATTTGCTAGATCGGAAGATAACAAGAACAGATGAACATATCAAAGAAATGGTTCACCAGATTAAACTGAATATTTGTTCTGCATCCGGCTTACCAAATCAGAACATCAACAATAGATACGAGAACAAACTCATTCAATACTATACAAGATACTCGGGTCATCAGTCTATGAAATATGTCGGGGATTGGTTAGTTCGAAGGATAACTAACCATTCATCAAACATATTGAGACCCCAAAGAATAGATAGATAGATTCAATCTTCCATAATTCTCAAACACTAGGTATGGATTTCAAACTCAAGTCAGAATACCCCAAAGTTTATACCTGCTTGTCCCTCTTTGGGCTTTAATCCTCACAAGAAATTACAACAAAATTTCAACTTTGGTTTCAATTGAAATCGTTTTTTATCAATACAAATTAATATATTTTCATATTTGCTAACCAATTTATTTCAAATAATATCTCAAATTAATTGAAATTTAAAACGGAAAGCTGATAAGAATCCGATGAAGAGAATACGAATTAAGAACCTATCTATAACGATTCATAGAGCCACCACATCAATGCTTCTCCCTCGAGCTGCCACGAAGCAATCAAAGGATTTGAAATTGGATCAAAGGAGATTGATAAAGAAAGTTACTTCCATTGTTGCTTTTGAGAAAATGGGAATTTTTTTGAAAACTATAAACTTTGATTTTGGAATTGAAGTTAAACAATAGTAGTTGTTTTTGAAAAGGGTAACTAAGTATGATTTGAAACTTAGTAAAGTTTTGTAAGAAGTTTAACTGGAATTTTGGAAAGTTAATAGATTCTGTAATTTTTCTTACTTGTAATTTCGAGGACGAAATTCTTTTAAGGGGGGAAGATTGTAACGACCCAGAATTTTTGATAATTAAAATTTGAATATTTAATTAATTTTAAATATTAATGAGTGGATTTATAAGTCGAATAAATTTTTATTTGAATAATTGGATTTAATTGGATTATTAAATCAATAATTTAATATGTTAAATTATGGAAATAATTGAAAATTGAGTTAAATATGATTGAAAATGATTTGTAAAATTTTATTTTATCATATGGAAGTTAGAAGGATATTTTAGAACTTTTAAAATCAATTTAAGAGTTAATTTGTGAAAATTGAATATTTTAATATTAAATTCGACTAGTGAAAATAGTCAATTTTTGAACAGTCTCAGAATTGAACGAAACCAGTTCATTGGATCCGTAATGGTTAGTTATTACCGGATTTCAATTTTCGTGTCAATCGGAGTTATCGTTTGAGCATGGCAGCTCGAAACGCATCGAATTGTTTTTAATTTAATTTTGACGAGTGAAAATAGCCATTTTTCAAAAAGTCTCGGATTTTGGCGAAACCAGTTTCATCGGATCCGTAATGTGATATTATTGTAAGGTTTAAAATTTCAAGTCGATTGGATTTACCGTTTGTCCGTTACAAATTAAAACGCCTAGAAATCGGTTTAAATCGGTTTAATTTAAATTGAGCGTTTGTAGCCATAACTCGCACAGATGATCGAATTAGCTTCCGAAACCTGTTCCATTTTGTCCGAAACGCGGGATAAACCCTAGGAACATCAGTTTCGGCGCGTAAATCGGAGTTCGAAAACTTAAAATGAATAGTGTTTTTGTTCGAAAATCTATAAAAGGAGACCCTTTGCCTTCATTTGCAAAATAATCAAAACCCCAACCCTAAAAAAAATTCAGAGCCGCCCCTTCAGTATTCAACGGCCGGAAATACACCACCTTCTCCCTCAAATTCCGATCAATCCATCAACTATTACCAGAAAAGTTTAACTAACAAACTATAGATCTAAGTGAGGGCGTTAAATCTATACGGTAGAGATCTGAAATGGTGGAGTGTAGGAGCTTCATATTGCTCGCGTTTGGGCCGATGTTGCGCACGAATTCCGAGATCTACAGAGGACCGAGCTTCAAGATGTTGAGGCCGTGGGTTGCTCGCATGATGGGCTATGTAATGGCGGAGTTCGATCGAGCTCAAGCGCATCGTGGGGGGTTGCGTGGTTAGGGCTAGACGACGGCGAGTGGGTTCGTTTTATCTGGGAGGGTTGCGTTTTCACTGAAGATGGAAGAAAGCTTCAAACAGTCCAGATCTAGTTGCATAGGAACAACGGTGGATGTGGATTAGGGTTAGAAATTTGAATATAAAGTTGTAAATTATTTATATTAAAATTGTATAAATCTTTAAAATGTTATAACTTTGTGATGCGAGGTCGGATTTTGACGAAACGAAAAGCGTTGGCATCGTTTTGTCGAGCTCTTCGCGATGGAGCTGGATTGGAGACGAAAGGAATCAGTGAAAATTTTGGGTAAAATTAAACGTCCGTTTAATTTTATTCGAAATAAATCGCTAAAACGGAATTAAAATCAAGGTGAGAACTTCTCACTCAATCGAATCAGTTTCGATTTTATTTTAAATAGTTAGATTTAAAATATTTGAATGCATGTTTGAATGATGATTGTTATATATTGATTGTTAAAATAGACATTATACGCCGTTAGTAAGCGGATGTTATTTATTAAAAACATATACCGCGAATATTTCATAAACAGTGAAATTGGTATTATATATAATATCAATATATATATATTGGCATATGTATATATTGCAGTTATTGATTTCCCACATTTTTTGTTTAGCGGATGAGACCCTATTGCGCCGTCTATTAAGCGGATAATATTTTAAATCCCATATACCGCGATAATTTCGTACTGGAGCGAAATTGGTATTGTGCTAATGTTTGTGGATGCAGGAAACAGGTTGGAGGGATCCAACTGGATTCCTCAACAGTATTTATTTGATTTCAGATATTTAGATATTTGATGGATTATCATATCGATATATGATATCGTTGTTGTCGTGATTGACTATTTGGTGTGTAGCATCATTGGACCAAATTTGGAATTTTAAAATGATTTCAAAGTGATTTTTGAAAGTATACGTTATAAAATATTTTTGGAATTGATTCATTTTAAAATAAATAAACGTCATAATTTTTAATGTTATAAAAATTATGCTTTTTGAGAAAAATAGTTAAAAACTGATTTTTGAGAATATGATGCTAACGATTTTATAAAATAGTTTAATCAGGATTTTAGAATTATTGTGAAAAGTTTAAATATAGGATTTATAAAATTTAATTATTTTATGAATCAAAATGGTGAAATAATAAAGGAGATTAAAGAAGTTTTAAAGAATAATATAAATTGATTTATATTAAGAGATTTATAAATGGATATTTATAAATTGAAATATAGACATTATAAAACGAGTTTTTATAAGTGTTTGAATGAAGTGTAAATGAATTTCATAAATGAATGAAATTTATAGAATTATAAATGGAGAAGTTATAAATGAGATTTATAAATAGTAAGATTTATAAATTGTGAAGTTATTAAAAGAATAGTTTTGACTAAATCAATGAATCTTATAAGTTATAAGATTTATAATTATGAAGTTTAAAAGAACGATTTTGTAAAATAATCGTTTTATAAGTATTTAACTTATAATATGAACTTTTAGTTTATAATTGAGTTATAAACTGGAATAGGTTAATAAAAGAATTTATAAAAAGGAAGTTTTTATAAAATAAATAGAAATGGAATTTATAAACGTTGTTTTATAAATTCGCAAACAACTTATTTTGATAAGTTAATTGTTGAAACCTATTAATGGAGTTATATTCACATTTTTGACTGTGAATGATCCTTTAAAATAAAATGAATAAAAGGATGAAATCTGTTAACATAGTATATTCACGTTTTTGAATAGTGAATATTATGTTAAAAGAAAATGTTTAGATTTGATATTTTGAACAGAATTAAAACGATCTAACGATGTTTTAAATGTGTTGAGATTCGAAACCATAGATTTCAACATTTATTGTTGAAATAGACGTTTTCGAGAAATAAAAGGAAGTGATGGACTATAACACTGTTGTTATAGTAAATGTTCCGAAAGGAAATATTTTGTATAGTATTGGGATTTATATATCTATCTTAATTTCGAATCCCTATACTAGTGATTTTGGGTTGTCGTAACGATGTTTTACGCAACATTCGTTTTGGCCCAAATAAATATGTTTAAGAGAATGATTTCCTTAAAGAATGAAATATATACTTAATCTCGATTTAAGTATATTGAATATTTTCCAAGTGTTGAAAATAAATAGATTTGTGAATTACTTATTAAATAAGTATGGAATTGTTTTCCAATATAAAGTGAATATTTTGAGAATTTATCTTTTTGAAGATAAATTGAAAAGGAATATTGAAATGAATAATTGAAATCGAATATTCATAGATATTTTGGATTATAAATTCACTAAGGAATTTATAAGATGAAAAGGAGAATTGTTTAAAAATAAATATTGATTTATTTTTGAAGAATTGAAATTATATATCTTGTAAAGATATTTTGGAAAATAAATAATTTGGAAAATTATTTGGAAAACTGGTGATGTATGCATATCAATTGGTAGTTCAATAATCGACTATCAATATTTCCCTTTGAATGGGTAATTGATGTGATTTGTTGAATGTGAATGCTACACTTATTTTTGAATAAGCGCTCACTATTCGGTTTAACCGGGAAAGGACCATGGGGTCGTATAATCCATTCCGAATATGTGATACGTCGTTATGAATTGCATTTGATGACCGGTGTTGAAGACCGAGTATTTGCAAAAGCGATAGGATGACCTATCGATTGTCTCTGCACTGGGTAGCTCCTGGTATAGAGATCTCCTAAGTGATGGGAAATTCGATCGGGATTGTGAATACCCGGATTGCAAGGGCTTCGTAAGAAGTGCCTTCGGTTTTGTTCGAGCCCGGAACAGACTTGTATGGATTGTGTGTCTGACATTACAAATTGAGATATAAAGCCGATTTCTTTCAAATATATTTCTGTTGGTGGCGAAGAATTTATTCTTTAGCTTAACACCCTTCTCTGAGACGTACGAGCTCAGAGGTTATATAGTTGAAGGTTATCAGCGATATATTCCCAATTTGATAATGTGACATGCTGAGTGTTGCTGAAATGATCATTGTGTTGATTATTTGTGATAGGATCATTTATTTGATCGTCTATCTTGGTGATCATTGTGTTGATCATTTGTTGACCCAAAGCATGGCTTTTGTATAAAGTATGTTTTTGTGGACGTGACTTCGTCGAGCCTCACACCCCGGAAATGGTCAAAACAGGAAAGATGCGGCAAGGTTATGAGGGGTAGCTCCCTTTAGGGTATGTGCATTTCCTTCTGGATAGAGGTGGTATCATGGTATGGAGCCCAGATATTTAACCTATGTGGTTACTGTGAATTTATTACTTTGTGGTTGTTGGTTATCGGGATCCCGTGAGAAGGTCGTTTACGATCGGGGAATGGCATGCTCGTGTCAGTAGTTACCCAGTTAGGGGTAACCCGGCCTTGTGTTGGCAGAGTTCCGGTTTGGTTCTCGGGAATGTCCTTCCAGAGGCATTCTCATGTGGCAATGGGAAGTTCCTTGGCCTGACCATTTGTTGGAAATCCAAAGAAACAATACGAAACTTGTACGGTTTTAGTTGTAGAACCTGCCATCTAATATGGTAGCTATTAGTAGGCATAATATAATGGTACCTATGCTGGCTAAGATTTATATTCTACTTTCGAAATGAATTTTCTACACTATGCACTAGTAATAATATCAAATGTTCTTTTTTAATGCGTATCAAGCATCTTTGACTATCATAAGGAGAAATCTCCTCCGATTCTGCGTTTGCATTGTGTGTGTGTGCGGGAGGCCTTATGGTAGTCTCATTTTTAAAAGCATTGCGAATTGAAATAAAAATATTCCTCTATTTTGATTTTTAAAGATAAATAAACTGTTTTGAGTTCTCACACCAGTCACATGACTGACTCGGAGTTTATTGTTTTCCTTCCTAAACTCTGGGTGCCCACCAATTTCCACACGGGCAGTCAAGAGTTAAGGTTTATCAGGATATTCTGGAGTTGCTGGAGGCAAGCTGGATGGCATGGAGTATTACTAGTTTATATAGTATTTCTTTTTCCGCTGCATTGTTTGTTGTTGTTGTTGTACACTCTGATGATATGATGTAATGAAATGTAATGTAATGTAATAACTGATATAGTTCTTTGTTTAAAGATTATTCATTTATTATTATATGTTGTTCCGCTGCAAATTGTGAGATTCTGATGGTGTTCTGTTGTTGTTTTCTGTTCCGTTCTATTTTAAAATTTCTATTTTCTTTTCCCTCTATCTTCTACCTTTTTCTCTTCTTTTTCTTTTCTTAAATTCTTTTTCTTCCCTCTCTTCTTTCTTCTTCTTTTCTTTTTCTTAAACCATAACATTTCGGGTTTTCGGCCTTCGATTTCTCGACAGTCGATAAAGTGAGTGTCGATGTTGAATTTTCGAAAGTCGAAAATTTTCGGGGCGTTACATTTGGTATCAGAGCATATGGTTAAGCGACAACCATGGTTCTGTTGGGTATGACTCATTAGAGATAGAGTCAGTAGTACTCTAGAATGAGTTTGAGTGTAATAATAGCTATGAGAGCGTATTTGTTAGTGAATATAATTGTTTTGTATTGTGTTGACTTATCGGTTGATTGTTTATAGATTTCGGTCGATGTAGTCTAGCTAACTATCGTAGAAAGGGGTTTCTAAACTCTTAAACAAGATAAACCGACACGATATTGTTTTAAATTGGGTAAATGAAATAATTTTACCTTGATTATATTTTATATATAAAGGAATAATTTTTCAGAATTATTAAAGTATATAAGTTGATTGTTTGGTTGTTTGAATAATCTAAATAAAGGAATAATTGTATAAGCAAAAGGATTATAAGAATTGAATTATAATTAAAGTGATTTACAATTGTGAAATAAACTTATATATAAGAAGTGAAACTATAGGAATATATTTATGAATATGAGTTGTAAATAAAAATGAATTTAAAGTTAAATGGAAGTATAACTTAAGTGATATGGAATTAAGTTGATATTAGTATCAAACTAAATTAATAAAGTTAAGTGATAAATGTGAACTTGAGTTTTATAAATGAAATTCAACTTTAGTAATTGAATATGAATTGAATGAATGGATTGAATATTAATCAATTAAATGTGAATTAAGTTGATATGAAATAATGGATATAAGTGTTAATTCATTAAAATCTAATGTTATTGGAAGTTGAATAATAGAATGAAAATCAATTTAATTTAAACCAATTGATAAGCAAAGGAATTTGGTTGTATTTAATATACATTGATTGTTATATGATTGTTAGTTGATTGTATATAATTCATTAAGTGTTAATGAAATTGATTTAATAAAATTGGAAGCTAAAGTAATTGAAATTCAATTGGAAGTTAAGTGAAACTTAAATAGAATTGAATTTAAATTGGAAGTGAACCAACTTGAATATGAATTAGTGAATATAAACTAATTGAGAATGAATGTTAGTAAGAACATCCACTGTATATGAATCAAATGTGATTAAATTGAAAACCCAATTCATTGAATATTAATAAGAATATGAATGAATATTGATTTGGTTATGGATGATAGTTGGTTGATGGTTGAATATATATTGCTATTGAATGCATTTGCTATGTTGGCATATATAGTAATTATGTTGCTATATGTTGTATATTGATACTATTGTCATATATGCATGTTCTAATGTTGTTTGTTGAGTGTTTAGTAGGTGCGGATCGCGTTTGCTTCGCATTTGGAGCTCGCTTTCGCGCTATATTAGCCGTATATGCTTGCTAATAAAATATAAGGTATATATCTCGGATTAAATATCGTACTTTTACATTTTTTCCCTTCGGGATGCCTCATTACTTGATGAGATGTATATTTGTGATATATATACTGTCATTTTTTTTTCGGATCGAGCCGCGCAAATGAGACTATGGCGAATTTTTCCGAAAATTTAAGGCGTTAAATTTTTTTTGAGAAAATGGGAAATTTTTTGAAAACTATAAACTTTGATTTTGGAATTGAAGTTAAACAATAGTAGTTGTTTTTGAAAAGGGTAACTAAGTATGATTTGAAACTTAGTAAAGTTTTGTAAGAAGTTTAACTGGAATTTTGGAAAGTTAATAGATTCTGTAATTTTTCTTACTTGTAATTTCGAGGACGAAATTCTTTTAAGGGGGGAAGATTGTAACGACCCAGAATTTTTGATAATTAAAATTTGAATATTTAATTAATTTTAAATATTAATGAGTGGATTTATAAGTCGAATAAATTTTTATTTGAATAATTGGATTTAATTGGATTATTAAATCAATAATTTAATATGTTAAATTATGGAAATAATTGAAAATTGAGTTAAATATGATTGAAAATGATTTGTAAAATTTTATTTTATCATATGGAAGTTAGAAGGATATTTTAGAACTTTTAAAATCAATTTAAGAGTTAATTTGTGAAAATTGAATATTTTAATATTAAAATCGACTAGTGAAAATAGTCAATTTTTGAACAGTCTCAGAATTTAACGAAACTAGTTCCGTTGGATCCGTAATGGTTAGTTATTACCGGATTTCAATTTTCGTGTCAATCGGAGTTATCGTTTGAGCGTGGCAGCTCGAAACGCATCGAATTGTTTTTAATTTAAATTTGACGAGTGAAAATAGCCATTTTTCAAAAAGTCTCGGATTTCGGCGAAAGAAGTTTCATCGGATCCGTTATGTGATATTATTGTAAGGTTTCAAATTTCAAGTCGATTGGAATTACCGTTTGTCCGTTACAAATTAAAACGCCTAGAAATCGGTTTAAATCGGTTTAATTTAAATTGAGCGTTTGTAGCCATAACTCGCACAGATGATCGAATTAGCTTCCAAAACCTGTTCCATTGTATCCGGAACGTGGGATAAACCCTAGAAATGTCAGTTTCGGCGCGTAAATCGGAGTTTGAAAATTTAAAATGAATAGTGTTTTCGTTCGAAAATCTATAAAAGGAGACCCTTTGCCTTCATTTGCAAAATAATCAAAACCCTATCACTAAAAAAAATTCAGAGCCGCCCCTTCAGTATTCAACGGCCGGAAATACACCACCTTCTCCCTCAAATTCCGATCAATCCATCAACTATTACCAGAAAAGTTTAACTAACAAACTATAGATCTAAGTGAGGGCGTTAAATCTATACGGTAGAGATCTGAAATGGTGGAGTGTAGGAGCTTCATATTGCTCGCGTTTGGGCCGATGTTGCGCACGAATTCCGAGATCTACAGAGGACCGAGCTTCAAGATGTTGAGGCCGTGGGTTGCTCGCATGATGGGCTATGTAATGGCGGAGTTCGATCGAGCTCAAGCGCATCGTGGGGGGTTGTGTGGTTAGGGCTAGACGACGGCGAGTGGGTTCGTTTTATCTGGGAGAGTTGCGTTTTCACTGAAGATGGAAGAAAGCTTCAAACGGTCCAGATCTAGTTGCATAGGAACGAACGGTGGATGTGGATTAGGGTTAGAAATTTGAATATAAAGTTGTAAATTATTTATATTAAAATTGTATAAATCTTTAAAATGTTATAACTTTGTGATGCGAGGTCGGATTTCGATGAAACGAAAAGCGTTGGCTTCGTTTTGTCGAGCTCTTCGCGATGGAGCTGGATTGGAGACGATTGGAATCAGTGAAAATTTTGGGTAAAATTAAACGTCCGTTTAATTTTATTCGAAATAAATCGCTAAAACGGAATTAAAATCAAGGTGAGAACTTCTCACTCAATCGAATCAGTTTCGATTTTATTTTAAATAGTTAGATTTAAAATATTTGAATGCATGTTTGAATGATGATTGTTATATATTGATTGTTAAAATAGACATTATACGCCGTTAGTAAGCGGATGTTATTTATTAAAAACATATACCGCGAATATTTCATAAACAGTGAAATTGGTATTATATATAATATCAATATATATATATTGGCATATGTATATATTGCAGTTATTGATTTCCCGCATTTTTTGTTTAGCGGATGAGACCCTATTGCGCCGTCTATTAAGCGGATAATATTTTAAATCCCATATATCGCGATAATTTCGTACTGGAGCGAAATTGGTATTGTGCTAATGTTTGTGGATGCAGGAAACAGGTTGGACGGATCCAACTGGATTCCTCAACAGTATTTATTTGATTTCAGATATTTAGATATTTGATGGATTATCATATCGATATATGATATCGTTGTTGTCGTGATTGACTATTTGGTGTGTAGCATCATTGGACCAAATTTGGAATTTTAAAATGATTTCAAAGTGATTTTTGAAAGTATACGTTATAAAATATTTTTGGAATTGATTCATTTTAAAATAAATAAACGTCATAATTTTTAATGTTATAAAAATTATGATGTTTGAGAAAAATAGTTAAAAACTGATTTTTGAGAATATGATGCTAACGATTTTATAAAATAGTTTAATCAGGATTTTAGAATTATTGTGAAAAGTTTAAATATAGGATTTATAAAATTTAATTATTTTATGAATCAAAATGGTGAAATAATAAAGGAGATTAAAGAAGTTTTAAAGAATAATATAAATTGATTTATATTAAGAGATTTATAAATGGATATTTATAAATTGAAATATAGACATTATAAAACGAGTTTTTATAAGTGTTTGAATGAAGTGTAAATGAATTTCATAAATGAATGAAATTTATAGAATTATAAATGGAGAAGTTATAAATGAGATTTATAAATAGTAAGATTTATAAATTGTGAAGTTATTAAAAGAATAGTTTTGACTAAATCAATGAATCTTATAAGTTATAAGATTTATAATTATGAAGTTTAAAAGAACGATTTTGTAAAATAATCGTTTTATAAGTATTTAACTTATAATATGAACTTTTAGTTTATAATTGAGTTATAAACTGGAATAGGTTAATAAAAGAATTTATAAAAAGGAAGTTTTTATAAAATAAATAGAAATGGAATTTATAAACGTTGTTTTATAAATTCGCAAACAACTTATTTTGATAAGTTAATTGTTGAAACCTATTAATGGAGTTATATTCACATTTTTGGCTGTGAATGATCCTTTAAAATAAAATGAATAAAAGGATGAAATCTGTTAGCGTAGTATATTCACGTTTTTGAATAGTGAATATTATGTTAAAAGAAAATGTTTAGATTTGATATTTTGAACAGAATTAAAACGATCTAACGATGTTTTAAATGTGTTGAGATTCGAAACCATAGATTTCAACATTTATTGTTGAAATAGACGTTTTCGAGAAATAAAAGGAAGTGATGGACTATAACACTGTTGTTATAGTAAATGATTTCCGAAAGGAAATATTTTGTATAGTATTGGGATTTATATATCTATCTTAATTTCGAATCCCTATACTAGTGATTTTGGGTTGTCGTAACGATGTTTTACGCAACATTCGTTTTGGCCCAAATAAATATGTTTAAGAGAATGATTTCCTTAAAGAATGAAATATATACTTAATCTCGATTTAAGTATATTGAATATTTTCCAAGTGTTGAAAATAAATAGATTTGTGAATTACTTATTAAATAAGTATGGAATTGTTTTCCAATATAAAGTGAATATTTTGAGAATTTATCTTTTTGAAGATAAATTGAAAAGGAATATTGAAATGAATAATTGAAATCGAATATTCATAGATATTTTGGATTATAAATTCACTAAGGAATTTATAAGATGAAAAGGAGAATTGTTTAAAAATAAATATTGATTTATTTTTGAAGAATTGAAATTATATATCTTGTAAAGATATTTTGGAAAATAAATAATTTGGAAAATTATTTGGAAAACTGGTGATGTGTGCATATCAATTGGTAGTTCAATAACCGACTATCAATATTTCCCTTTGAATGGGTAATTGATGTGATTTGTTGAATGTGAATGCTACACTTATTTTTGAATAAGCGCTCACTATTCGGGTTAACCGGGAAAGGACCATGGGGTCGTATAACCCATTCCGAATATGTGATACGTCGTTATGAATTGCATTTGATGACCGGTGTTGAAGACCGAGTATTTGCAAAAGCGATAGGATGACCTATCGATTGTCTCTGCACTGGGTAGCTCCTGGTATAGAGATCTCCTAAGTGATGGGAAATTCGATCGGGATTGTGAATACCCGGATTGCAAGGGCTTCGTAAGAAGTGCCTTCGGTTTTGTTCGAGCCCGGAACAGACTTGTATGGTTGTGTGTCTGACATTACAAATTGAGATATAAAGCCGATTTCTTTCAAATATATTTCTGTTGGTGGCGAAGAATTTATTCTTTAGCTTAACACCCTTCTCTGAGACGTACGAGCTCAGAGGTTATATAGTTGAAGGTTATCAGCGATATATTCCCAATTTGATAATGTGACATGTTGAGTGTTGCTGAAATGATCATTGTGTTGATTATTTGTGATAGGATCATTTATTTGATCGTCTATCTTGGCGATCATTGTGTTGATCATTTGTTGACCCAAAGCATGGCTTTTGTATAAAGTATGTTTTTGTGGACGTGACTTCGTCGAGCCTCACACCCCGGAAATGGTCAAAACAGGAAAGATGCGGCAAGGTTATGAGGGGTAGCTCCCTTTAGGGTATGTTCATTTCCTTCTGGATAGAGGTGGTATCATGGTATGGAGCCCAGATATTTAACCTATGTGGTTACTGTGAATTTATTACTTTGTGGTTGTTGGTTATCGGGATCCCGTAAGAAAGGTCGTTTACGATCGGGGAATGGCGTGCTCGTGTCAGTAGTTACCCAGTTAGGGGTAACCCGGCCTTGTGTTGGCAGAGTTCCGGTTTGGTTCTCGGGAATGTCCTTCCAGAGGCATTCTCATGTGGCAATGGGAAGTTCCTTGGCCTGACCATTTGTTGGAAATCCAAAGAAACAATACGAAACTTGTACGGTTTTAGTTGTAGAACCTGCCATCTAATATGGTAGCTATTAGTAGGCATAATATAATGGTACCTATGCTGGCTAAGATTTATATTCTACTTTCGAAATGAATTTTCTACACTATGCACTAGTAATAATATCAAATGTTCTTTTTTAATGCGTATCAAGCATCTTTGACTATCATAAGGAGAAATCTCCTCCGATTCTGCGTTTGCGTTGTGTGTGTGTGCGGGAGGCCTTATGGTAGTCTCATTTTTAAAAGCATTGCGAATTGAAACAAAAATATTCCTCTATTTTGATTTTTAAAGATAAATAAACTGTTTTGAGTTCTCACACCAGTCACATGACCGATTCAGAGTTTATTGTTTTCCTTCCTAAACTCTGGGTGCCCACCAATTTCCACACAGGCAGTCAAGAGTTAAGGTTTATCAGGATATTCTGGAGTTGCTGGAGGCAAGCTGGATGGCATGGCGTATTACTAGTTTATATAGTATTTCTTTTTCCGCTGCATTGTTTGTTGTTGTTGTTGTACACTCTATTGATATGATGTAATGAAATGTAATGTAATGTAATAACTGATATAGTTCTTTGTTTAAAGATTATTCATTTATTATTATATGTTGTTCCACTGCGAATTGTGAGATTCTGATGGTGTTCTGTTGTTGTTTTCTATTCCGTTCTATTTTAAAATTTTCTATTTTCTTTTCCCTCTATCTTCTACCTTTTTCTCTTCTTTTTCTTTTCTTGAATTCTTTTTCTTCCCTCTCTTCTTTCTTCTTCTTTTCTTTTTCTTAAACCATAACATTTCGGGTTTTCGGCCTTCGATTTCTCGACAGTCGATAAAGTGAGTGTCGATGTTGAATTTTCGAAAGTCGAAAATTTTCGGGGCATTACAGAAATTTTATTAATGAAGGAAGCCGAGATCCCCTTTCCTCTCTTCAATTCCAGTTTTGCTTAAAAAAAAGGGGCCAGCCTCGTTTGATCGCGCGAGATCCTCTACAATTCTAGATCGGCTCAAAGCTTCGAATCGCCTACGTGCGATTCGATTGACTGCGTAAGTGTGAGCTCAAGCTCGGACGATAGGTGATGGCGTCGCGTTGGATTGGCGCTCGAGCTGTCGAGGCAGTGGAGAGTTCGTCGAGGGGTGCCGCGGGAAGTCGCATGCATAGGAAAGGTCAACAGATGCCTGTAGGTCTGGCGTCTACTCGATGGAGGGAGAGCCATGACTTATAGCGTGGAATCTTGGTGATGTGTGTGTTCGCGTGTAGGTAGCTTTATCTTCTGCTTTCGGGTAAGCTTATTTTTTTTAGGAAGTTAATTTTATATTAAACAGAAATGTTTAAACATGTTTGATTCAAAATGAAACTTATGTAGATAGAATTTTTTTTTATTGACATTGAGGAGAAAACAATATTTTAAGCAGTTTTAAAATTTTTACAGATAAGAATAAAAATGATTCACAGTTTGGAAAAAATATTATATTAAGATTTAATAGTAAACAGAAATATGTAAATAGGTAAGATTTTGAAAGAGTAAAGTTAGAAATGGAAATTTGTTTGGTTAAAAAAAAGAGAGCAAATGTAGACGAGGTTAGATAATGCTATCTTATCAGGTTTAAACTAGAATTGAAAAGAAAGTTATATGCATATGTGCAAACTTAACTTACTTAATTATTTTAAGTAATTTATGAAAGGAAATTTAGTTCAAATTTACTACTTTGGTTAAATTAAATCAAAGGTTAAAATTTAATCATTAGTTAAATAAAATAAATAAATGGCGAATAATTGTTGATTGGTCCAAATAATAATAAACCGTGAATTGTTATACAAGGTTTTAAAAATCAAGGAAACAAGCCAGTTTGGAATGGATTGCAAACAGCAAATGCAAAGGTGAGTTAATCTCACTCAGTTACATTCAAATTTAAATGATTAAATTTAAATAATTGTTTGAATGGTTAAATTGAATGATGTGCTATAGTATGGTATTTTGTGGAATTGGTATTTTATGTTGTGCTAACGTCTGTGGATGTAGGGAAAACAGGTTGGAGGGATCCAACTGGACCCCTCAACATTTATTATTTAATATTCTCTGTTGTGATTATTTGATATTCTATGATTAGTTATATTGGAATATTGAATGTTATGGTTTGATTGGATATATTTGAGTATAACGAATTACCAAAAATATATAAATTGGATTTTTGAAAGAAAATAAAGGAAGTAAATTGTAAGCGAGATAATTATAGAAAATTGAATAAATTAACAATGAATTGAAAAAGGAATGGAAGTGATGTTAAATACTAATAAGTAACTTCAAATATGGAAAGAAAAAGGATTTGAATAAACAGTGTTATCCCGCTTTTTGGCAAAGCCGTGATACCAAAAGATCGGTCAAAAAGCAAAAGACAGGTCGTCTCAGAGATTGGTTGTACTTCACTTCGCTATGGATATCGATGAATTTTGTCTGAGCCCGGATCAGGTTACAACTGATAGGACACGGCAAGCAAAGTCATGGGAGCCAGCATTCCAAATTTCAGGTTAATCGGAGGTCGTATGAACGAGATATGATCGATGTAAGTTAGCCAAGGAGTGTCGTTCGAACCCATCGAAGAGTTGGGGAGATGCTCACTTCGAATCCATGGGTTCGAATCCATCACCAAATCCATTGGTTTACGCATGCTACGAATCGATCGAGTTCGAATCGATCGATAACGTGATGTTGATCACTTCGAATCGATCGGTTCGCATCCATCAGATGGGCATTCCCTGAGCACATTCGTATCCATGCTGAAGCACTGTTTCATATCCATCGGGTCCGGAGCACTTCGAATCCATCACCATATACCCTACTTCGAATCGATCAGTCTCGTGCCCAAGCACTACTTCGTATCAATCGTCCTCGCATCCATCAGGAATGCCAGATCATCCCTTCGTATCCATAAATTCTGCCCTGTTCGAATCCACTCGGCTCTCCCCTTCGTATCGATCCGTTTTGAATCCATTGATGCGAACTGGGTCGTGGCACACGATACGAACGAGGCGAAATCATTGGTGCGAAGCGGTCAACTCGGAGATAAAACAGGGTCGATGCAAGGAGTGCGTGCCACGTCACCAGAGATCCACGTGACCGATCGAGTCGAAGGGAATGGATTCGAAGTGATGGGTTCGAACGCAACAGCCCTCACGAAAAACCACAACTTGAATCGATCATATCTCCTAAACCACTGATCCAAATGCAATGAAATTTTCACAGTAGCTTCCATACAAGGTAAAGATTTTCCCTGCCAAGTTTCAGCTCGATTGGATCATTTTTTGATGGTTCCGAAATCGCTTCGAATCGATCTCAGATCGAGTCGAAACTTGGTGGGGTCGGTCGCGTGGGACCACTCACGTGCCTGAAAAAGTCACCTGAAGTTTGAGCGAGATCTGGGCCTCCAACGCCTATAAATAGCACCCTGAGGCCTCAAGAAAAGTGGATCTTTTGGCCGTTTAGCGTCGAGACTCTGCCGGATTCAATTCCATACTTCATCATCGCTGTTGTAATCAGATTTGAAAGCTATCATCAGTTGTAATCCACTGTAATCAGTCAAAATCATCAAGTGAATCAATAAAGACATAAACTTCAAAGTGGACGTAGGCAAGATCGCCGAACCACTATAAATTATGTGTTTGTGATTGTTATTTTCGAATTACTGCGTTTGCTACTGTTTAGATCTGAGTTCTATATTGATTGTTGCTGATTAGTGTTCATAAACGGGTGCTTTCACGATATTGGTGTTAAATATGCGCTTGTATGTTTTTGTTTGATGATAATAAACATATATATTCATTTAAATGTATTTGGTAATGTACTATTTTGTTTTTCATAGATTAAATAAATATTTGTTGAATAAAATAAATTACACAGAATTTGAATTTGAATTCAAACAGAACAAGTTACACAGATTTTGAATTCAAACGAATATTTTATTCAAACTAATATTTATTACAATTTTAAATAGTACAATTTCATGCTCTCACTATACATATACATTTTTGATTACAATCACATCAGATTTCACATTTACAGTTAACCTCACTACATATCACTCACACTCGTGTTTTTGTCTTCAACTGCATTCCGGTTTGAATCCAGCATCTGAGTAATCTGCAAAAATATTCTCAAACGCAGTAAAATTGAAAGAGAAATATTTTTGAAATTTGAAAGAAACGATGATTTTGAAAACATTGTTTGCCTCAGTTATTTGGGTTGTTCGTCATCATTTTTGACTGTGCAATATCTGTGCATATCAGTATTTTTTATCAGGGACAGGTAACTATAAGTGGCTGCAGTACACACGTGTACATTCGTATACGTGTGCACTGCCTCGCCAACTCGTGTGCAAAAATCAAACAAAAGCACAGAAATCAAAAACAAGGTCAAAGCCAAGATAGGTTGAACTCAAGGCAAATGAATAGACAAAGCAACAGCTACAAACTGCAACGTCAAGTTCAGACCAAACAGCCGAAGACATGAATGCAACAAAGTTCAAAAGTGCATCAAAAGCAGTTCAATGTGGATAGCAACAGCAAAAAGGGACTGCAACAAACATGTATGCAGCATCAAGTCAGTGGTGAAGTAAACAACAATGTCGAGCTCACTGCAACCCAAGATTACAGGGCAGTGGACAGTACAAGCCTGCAGAATGCAAATGGACTCGACCAAGTATACAAGTGCCACAAGCAACATCAACAAGCAGTGCAGACCAAAGAAATGCCACCAAGAACATATGAACAGAGTACATGCATGAAGCATGAAACCATCAAGCTACAACTCAAATTATACAAGCTCCAGAAGTGCATTTATCAAGAACATAATGAAGACTGCATCATGATACAAGGCTTCAAATGTGCAAATGCTCAAACTCAGATGGACAACATATCAAACGAAGTAATGAACCAACAATACATGCAGGTGAACAGAATTTTTTGAATCAAAACATAATCAAGGCCAGTTGATAACAAGGAACACAAGTGTGGCAAATGCAATATGGTGAAGCAGCATTGATACAGGAAAGTCAGAGACTACAACATCAAAGTGCAGTGCAACATGAACCAACTCCAAAATGTATCACTAACATATACTACAGGGATGAACACATGAGAATGGACAAGGCACAAATCAAGTCCAGCTACAAGTTGCAGACTCCAAGTTGCAGACTCAAAGCAAACATGACACCAAGCTACAAACTCAAATGCAAACAGGAATAAAATATGACAATGCAAACTAATCAATGAGTAACACAGTGAACCAAGCAACAAGTTCATGTTTGAACTAACTCGAGTGCAACAAAGAAGCTATGGTACTATGCAAATGCATGGCAGTACCAAATGATAGAAAAGATGGTCAGAGAACACTATTTCAACAGTATGGCCAAAGTAAATCAACTGGTCAAAGCAAATGTCAGCACCGTGATGAACAAGGTTGAATAATTCACAAATCAGAAATCAAGTGTGAGAAAAATTGAAGCAGTCAATGCCAAGTCGAACCAAGCAAATTGATCACGAAATCAAATCAATACCGTGTGAATCAAGCTACCAAAAATACGAAATTGACAAAGTCAGATCAATCCCAAGCATCAATGCAAGATCGAACGACTATTGACAAATTCAAATATATTCAGACGAACGTAATTCAAGGAGTTCGAACGCATATATAACCCAATCATCACTGGCAAATTAAATCATCGAGTTCAAGTATCAACTTAGTAAAGCAAAAGGAGACAGTGCATACCGAATTCACAAACAACGAACTCGATCGAGCAACTGCAAACGAGCAATAGTCAACCATCAGAGAAGCAGTGAGCTAGGGCAACATATCTCAGATCGATTGAAGAAACTGAAGCCCTAATTGGAACAAAGAGCCGAAGCCCTAACTGGAACAAAGGGAACGAAGCCCTAATAAGAACGAAGCCGCCATTATGCTCACGAACGAGACAAAAGGATCGGGTGAAATAAGGAAGTGGGCCGGTCTTATTAAAAAAAAAGGGGTTTTGTTTTTTTTTAATTTAAGGCTTTATTATATTGTTAATTAGTTTTAGGGTTATTTTCTATTGTTCTTAATTATTGTTTTTATTTTACGAATCAAAGAATCTTTGTAAATCACCACCTAGGTTTTAGGTTGTGTCTGATTGTCTATTTAGAGTTAGTTCAGTAAGCAGGGGTTGCGAGTTTGCAAAACTCTATAGGCGGTAGCAGGGTTTGCAAGTCTGTTAGAGTGTTTGTAAGCGTGATACTGTTTAATTCTAATAGAAATCTGGGAATGCAGCAGTAGGCAGGGGTTGCCGAAGCTGGGTAAATTTTGTGTGTGATTTACTTTTCAGTATATTTATTTCTGCAGTTTATTTTTGTGTTTAAATCAAGAAAATTTGCTATAACCCTATTCACCCCCCCTCTAGGGTTAATCTGGATCCTACAAGTGGTATCAGAGCCCGGTATATTTTTTGTATTTAACTCTAGAGTCATGAGTCTACAAAATAATGCTTTTTCTGAGGGGCAATCTATTGCTAGGCCATCCATGTTTAACGGGAACGATTATGCTTATTGGAAAGTTAGGATGGGTATCTATCTCAGTTCTGTTGATTATGATGTTTGGGATATTATTGAAACTGGCTATAAACCCCCCACTATAATCGTTGGTGATACTGAGATTCCTAAACCTAAGGATAGGTGGGATGCTAACGATAAGAAATTGAAAACGACAAATGCTAAAGCCATGAATGCTTTGATATGTGCTCTTGATAAAAATGAATTTAATAGAATTTCTCATTGTACAACAGCACAGGAAATTTGGCACACTTTGGAGGTGACACACGAAGGAACTTCTCAAGTCAAGGAGTCTCGTCTAGCCCTATTCAGCAATGAATACGAAAACTTTGTGATGGACAAAGGCGAAAGCATAAAGGATATGTTTGGATGCTTTTCAACCTTGGTATACAACGCTAGAGCACTTGGGGAGGTATTCACTGAGGTAGAGCTTGTAAGGAAGATACTACGAGTCCTACCGATGAACTTTGAGGCAAAAGTCACGGCAATACAAGAATCGAAAGATCTGAGTAAGCTAAGCATGGAGGAGTTGATTGGCAACTTGATGACATATGAGCTTGAGCTAAAAGCAAAGGAAGAACGCAACAACTCCGAACCAAAGAAGAAGACGATTGCCTTAAAGAGCAAAGAAGAAAGCGACGCAGAAGAAGAAGATCCAATTGAAGAGCTTGCAATGGCTGTCAATAATCTTAAAAAATGGTCAAGATTCAAGTCACGAAAGAAGAAAATAAGTGGTAATAGGTCAAAGAATTCTGACGATTCCGATAATGAATTGACATGCTATAATTGCAAGAAGCCTGGCCACTTCAAACAAAAATGTCCACTTCTCAAAAACAACAAAGGAAAGAAAAAGAAAAAGAAGGCCTTTGCAGCAACTTGGGATGATGAAGAAGGAGAGGAAGTTTCGAATAATAGCTCAGAAGAGGCTAACTTGTGTCTTATGTCAAAATCGGATTCAGAAGCAAGCTTAGAGGAATCTAGTGAGGTAAGTGACTATTCTTATAAAGAACTTGTTTCAATGTGTTGTGATTTTACTAAAATGATTGATACTCTTGAATCTAAAATTGAAAAACTAAAATCTGATAGGAGAGAACTTGTCCATGAAAATTCTAGGTTAGAAACTGAAATTGAAAATATTAAAAACCTAGACTGTAAAAAATGTAAAACTTTAGATTCAGAATTATCAAGACTTAGAAATAGCTTTGTAAATCTTGAAAAAGAAAATTTAAGTCTTAAGGAAAACCTTGACACTAGGAAAAAGGATTTTATAAATAGGTGCACCTCACTTGCAACTGAAAACACAACACTAAAAACCAAAGTCCAAAATCTTGAAAAATCTCTAAATAACTTTTCAAGAGGAGAAAAATCATTCAACATGTCATTGAGAAATCAAATTTTTGCTAACAACGGAAAAGGACTAGGTTTTGGGAAAACACAAGTTGATGATAATGCAAAATATAAGAATGTCTTTGATAGATGTGAAATATTTAGATGTCGTGCTGAAAATTATAGTCATAGGAACAAGAACACAAAATTTATACAAGTTTGGGTTCCTAAGAATTCTACAAACAAATTTCATGTCTATTGGAATAAAAATAAAAGGACTAAACAAGTATGGGTTCCAAAGGGATTGTTTATTCACAATGCTTCTATCACTAATAACATTGGACCTAAGAGTTTCTCTAGGTCATCTTCCTCTCTTTTTATGTAGGTCTGTTGGCGGGCTAAGGAACAACAAGAATGGTTTCTAGATTCAGGTTGTTCTAGACATATGACAGGTGACAAATCGAAGTTCCTTAGCTTAGAGAATTTTAAAGGTGGAAATGTGATCATGGGAGACAATAGCAAGTGTAAGATTATTGGCAAAGGTGAAGTTGGTAACGGTATTTTTTCCTTGACTAATGTTTTATACATTGAAAATCTGCATCACAATCTCATTTCTATTAGCCAACTATGTGACAAAGGTATGAACGTGATTTTTGATAGTGATACTTGCAAAATCATTGATAAATCTTCTAATAACATTGTTTTTATGGGCAAAAGAAAAGGGAATGTTTACTCACTTTCATTTGATAATCTAAATCTTTCTAGATGTTTGGTAGCCACTGACGAAGAGGCATATTTATGGCATAGGAGACTTGGACATGCTAGCATGAGTCTCTTAGAAAAACTTGAATCAAAAGAATTAGTCAGAGGGTTACCACATCAGAAATTTAAAAATAATAAAGTGTGTAAAGCATGTTCCTTGGGCAAGCTTAGTCGATCATCATTTCGTCCTAAAAACATTGTTAGCACATCAAGGGTCCTTGAACTAATTCACATGGACTTATTTGGACCAAATGAAATTTCAAGCTTGAATGGAAAACGTTATTGTTATGTATTGGTTGATGATTATTCTAGATTTACATGGGTTTACTTTTTAGCCAAAAAGTCTGAATCTTTCGACTATTTTTCAAAATTTGCAAAACTTGTTCAAAATGAAAAAGGAGTTACAATTAAAACCTTGAGAAGTGATCATGGAGGCGAATTTGAAAATTTTGAATTTGAAAATTTTTGTGAAGAAAATGGTTTAAAACATGAATTTTCTGCTCCATGAACACCTCAACAAAATGGGGTGGTTGAAAGGAAAAATCGTACATTACAGGAATTGGCTAGATCCATGTTGAGTGAGTATAAGCTACCTCTAATCTTTTGGGCAGAGGCAGTGAATACTAAGTGCTATGTAATGAATAGAGTAATGATTAGACCAATACTTGGCAAAACGTCTTATGAATTGTGGCATGAAAGGAAACCTAACATTTCTTATTTTCGTATATTTGGATGTCCTTGTTTCATTCTTAACACAGGTGATCAACTTGGAAAATTTGAATCAAAGGCTGATGAGGGAATTTTCATGGGCTATTCAACAAGGAGTAAGGCTTACAGGATATACAACAAACGAACAAAGACAATTGTTGAGTCAATCAATGTGAAATTTGATGAATCTGATCTGGAAAAAACGACTGAAAAGATGGTTGACGATGGAGTAGATCCTGAGGCACTGAAGAAGGGACATTTAGTGAGAAAACTGAAAGAAGGACTGTTGATGCTGATAAATTAAAGTTCAAACCTAATCATCCTCCTGAATTAATTATTGGTGATCCTATGGAAGGTATACGTACTCGTTCTTCATTTGATGAAAATTTGTGTGCGTTTTGTTGTCATAGTGGTTTTATTTCTGAGATTGAACCTGATTCTGTTGAAATGGCTCTTAATGATGAAAATTGGATTTTAGCAATGCAAAATGAACTTAATCAATTTGAGAGAAACAAAGTTTGGAATTTAGTTCCTAGGCCTAATGACTATCCAATTGTAGGGACTAAATGGGTGTTTAAAAATAAATTTGATGAATCAGGAAATGTAATTAGAAACAAGGCTAGGTTGGTTGCAAAAGGTTATAACCAAATAGAAGGCATAAGCTTTGATGAAACATTTGCTCCAGTTGCTAGGTTAGAAGCCATTAGAATCTTGCTAAGTTTTGCATGTTACAAGGGTTTCAAACTTAAACAAATGGATGTAAAAAGTGCTTTTTTGAATGGTGATTTAAAAGAAGAAGGTTTTGTTGAACAACCACCCGGTTTTGAAAATCATGAATTTCCAAATCATGTGTATAAGCTAGAAAAAGCATTATATGGTCTTAAGCAAGCTCCAAGAGCTTGGTATGACTGCCTCTGTACATATCTTTTGGAAAATGGTTTTAAAAAGGGAAGTGCTGACACGACACTGTTTCTATTACATAAAGAAAGTGATTTTTTGATTGTTCATATTTATGTAGATGATATTATCTATGGTGCTACTAATGAGCTCTTGTGTGAGAATTTTGAACAAGTCATGCAGGCTAAATTTGAGATGAGTTTGGTTGGTGAATTGAAATACTTTCTTGGATTTCAAATTAAGCAAAGCAGTAATGGTATTTTCATCTCACAATCCAAATATGTGTTGGAGCTATTGAAGAAATTTGGAGTCGAAAATTCCAAACCATTGAGAACTCCTATGAGCCCATCAACAAAGTTGGACAAAGATGAGAAAGGAATTGCAATTGATCAAAAGAAATATCGAGGGATAATCGGTTCACTTCTCTATCTTACTGCTTCTAGACCTGATATTATGTTTTCTGTGTGCATGTGTGCACGTTTTCAAGCTAATCCCAAAGAATCTCATTTAAAAGCTACTAAACGAATTTTGAGATATCTTTCACACACACACAAATTTGGACTATGGTACCCTTCTTGTGAAAATTTTGATTTAGTAGGTTATTCCGATGCTGATTATGCTGGTTCATTAGTTGACAGAAAAAGCACTAGTGGAACATGTTTCATGCTAGGACATTCATTAGTCTCATGGCCAAGTCGGAAACAGAATTGTGTTGCATTATCCACCACTGAAGCAGAATATATTGCTTTGGGAAGTTGTTGTGCTCAAATTCTATGGATGATGCAAACTCTTTCTGATTTTGGCTTAGTCTATAAACAAGTTCCATTAAAATGTGATAGTAGGAGTGCTATAGATTTGTCAAATAATCATGTTCATCATTCACGCACAAAACACATTGATGTGAGACACCACTTTCTTAGAGATCACATTGCTAAAGAAGACATTTGCATTGAATATATTTCAACTGAAACTCAACTTGCTGATATTTTCACAAAACCTCTCCCCGAAGACAGATTTTCCAAATTACGTTTGGATTTGGGAATTATAGAGATTGACTAATCATTTTTAAAAAAAAAATTTGATTTGATTTTTAAATGACAAATTTTGACTAATCTGACTCCCTTTGATTATCAAAAAGATGAATAGTGATTGAAAAAGAGATGAGTGTTGATATTTATCATATATTATAACTCGAGAAAGTATAATTAGAAAATTTCTTTAGAATTTCATAACAAGAGTTATAAAAACTTTTTTGTTGGGTAAAAATTCCATGACCATTTCTATTTCTATCATCTTTCTATCGACCATCACTCATCAAGATCATATTTAGTATGTAAATTTGTGGTAGTTTACAAAGGAAATCATTTGTTCTTCAATATCTTTAAATCTGTAAAGGAAATTATTTGTGCTTCAACTTATTATAATTAGCAATAAAAAAATTAAATATCCAAAGTATTCACTCTCATTTAAAAGTCCTCACGGTTATGCATGGATGAATTACTTGGATTTTTTGATTATGTGCTTCCATGCTCATTTAAAAGTCCTCACGGTTATGCATGTATGGAACGCATATCAAAATTAATTGATTCAAATAGACAAGTTGATTCTAATCCCATTTAAAAGTCCCCACGGTCATGCGTGGTTAGAAGATACTTGATTTCATTTTTTAAATTAAATTGGAATACTACTAATCTCATTTAAAAGTCCTAACGGTTATGCATGGTTAGTAGATATTCAAATTTCCAGAAATAAATATACCACAAATAGACAGAATTGTATGATTTTTTTGATGATTTTATCCTCATCACTTCTGAAAGTGGAATATGCGCTTGACAAGGGTAATTATGATTTTTGTTTGAGTTGTATTGAAATTTGTTATTTATATTTAATTGAGTTAACTGTTTGATTCTTGTCTATCACTTCATCCCTATTTTTATAAACTATTATTCTTTTGCTGATAACAAAAGGGAGAGAGAAAAGTTAAGATTTTGTCAAATAGAATCAAGCAAAGGTCAAGCAAAGGTCAAATAATTTTCACTTTGCATATAGGCTCATTTATATATTTCTATTTGTATGCATATATGTAGGGGGAGTATTGTGTAGAGAGGGAGCATTCAAATAGGGGGAGCAAATTGAACGATCAAATACATTTAATACATTCAAAATCTTAAATATATGTTTGTTATCATCAAAAGGGGGAGATTGTTAAATATGCGCTTGTATGTTTTTGTTTGATGATAATAAACATATATATTCATTTAAATGTATTTGGTAATGTACTATTTTGTTTTTCATAGATTAAATAAATATTTGTTGAATAAAATAAATTACACAGAATTTGAATTTGAATTCAAACAGAACAAGTTACACAGATTTTGAATTCAAACGAATATTTTATTCAAACTAATATTTATTACAATTTTAAATAGTACAATTTCATGCTCTCACTATACATATACATTTTTGATTACAATCACATCACATTTCACATTTACAGTTAACCTCACTACATATCACTCACACTCGTGTTTTTGTCTTCAACTGCATTCCAGTTTGAATCCAGCATCTGAGTAATCTGCAAAAATATTCTCAAACGCAGTAAAATTGAAAGAGAAATATTTTTGAAATTTGAAAGAAACGATGATTTTGAAAACATTGTTTGCCTCAGTTATTTGGGTTGTTCGTCATCATTTTTGACTGTGCAATATCTGTGCATATCAGTATTTTTTATCAGGGACAGGTAACTATAAGTGGCTGCAGTACACACGTGTACATTCGTATACGTGTGCACTGCCTCGCCAACTCGTGTGCAAAAATCAAACAAAAGCACAGAAATCAAAAACAAGGTCAAAGCCAAGATAGGTTCAACTCAAGGCAAATGAATAGACAAAGCAACAGCTACAAACTGCAACGTCAAGTTCAGACCAAACAGCCGAAGACATGAATGCAACAAAGTTCAAAAGTGCATCAAAAGCAGTTCAATGTGGATAGCAACAGCAAAAAGGTACTGCAACAAACATGTATGCAGCATCAAGTCAGTGGTGAAGTAAACAACAATGTCGAGCTCACTGCAACTCAAGATTACAGGGCAGTGGACAGTACAAGCCTGCAGAATGCAAATGGACTCGACCAAGTATACAAGTGCCACAAGCAACATCAACAAGCAGTGCAGACTAAAGAAATGCCACCAAGAACATATGAACAGAGTGCGTGCATGAAGCATGAAACCATCAAGCTACAACTCAAATTATACAAGCTCCAGAAGTGCATTTATCAAGAACATAATGAAGACTGCATCATGATACAAGGCTTCAAATGTGCAAATGCTCAAACTCAGATGGACAACATATCAAACGAAGTAATGAACCAACAATACATGCAGGTGAACAGAAGTTTTTGAATCAAAACATAATCAAGGCCAGTTGATAACAGGGAACACAAGTGTGGCAAATGCAATATGGTGAAGCAGCATTGATACAGCAAAGTCAGAGATTACAACATCAAAGTGCAGTGCAACATGAACCAACTCCAAAATGTATCACTAACATATACTACAGGGATGAACACATGAGAATGGACAAGGCACAAATCAAGTCCAGCTACAAGTTGCAGACTCCAAGTTGCAGACTCAAAGCAAACATGACACCAAGCTACAAACTCAAATGCAAACAGGAATAAAATATGACAGTGCAAACTAATCAATGAGTAACACAGTGAACCAAGCAACAAGTTCATGTTTGAACTAACTCGAGTGCAACAAAGAAGCTATGGTACTATGCAAATGCATGGCAGTACCAAATGATAGAAAAGATGGTCAGAGAACACTATTTCAACAGTATGGCCAAAGTAAATCAACTGGTCAAAGCAAATGTCAGCACCGTGATGAACAAGGTTGAATAATTCACAAATCAGAAATCAAGTGTGAGAAAAATTGAAGCAGTCAATGCCAAGTCGAACCAAGCAGATTGATCACGAAATCAAATCAATACCGTGTGAATCAAGCTACCAAAAGTACGAAATTGACAAAGTCAGATCAATCCCAAGCATCAATGCAAGATCGAACGACTATTGACAAATTCAAATATATTCAGACGAACGTAATTCAAGGAGTTCGAACGCATATATAACCCAATCATCACTGGCAAATTAAATCATCGAGTTCAAGTATCAACTTAGTAAAGCAAAAGGAGACAGTACATACCGAATTCACAAACAACGAACTCGATCGAGCAACTGCAAACGAGCAATAGTCAACCATCAGAGAAGCAGTGAGCTAGGGCAACATATCTCAGATCGATTGAAGAAACCGAAGCCCTAATTGGAACAAAGAGCCGAAGCCCTAACTGGAACAAAGGGAACGAAGCCCTAATCAGAACGAAGCCGCCATTATTCTCACGAACGAGACAAAAGGATCGGGTGAAATAAGGAAGTGGGCCGGTCTTATTAAAAAAAAGGGGGTTTTGTTTTTTTCAATTTAAGGCTTTATTATATTGTTAATTAGTTTTAGGGTTATTTTCTATTGTTCTTAATTATTGTTTTTATTTTACGAATCAAAGAATCTTGGTAAATCACCACCTAGGTTTTAGGTTGTGTCTGATTGTCTATTTAGAGTTAGTTCAGTAAGCAGGGGTTGCGAGTTTGCAAAACTCTATAGGCGGTAGCAGGGTTTGCAAGTCTGTTAGAGTGTTTGTAAGCGTGATACTGTTTAATTCTAATAGAAATCTGGGAATGCAGCAGTAGGCAGGGGTTGCCGAAGCTGGGTAAATTTTGTGTGTGATTTACTTTTCAGTATATTTATTTCTGCAGTTTATTTTTGTGTTTAAATCAAGAAAATTTGCTATAACCCTATTCACCCCCCTCTAGGGTTAATCTAGATCCTACAATTGGGTGTTTGTGGTCAATTTTGACGCAAACATTTTGGTGCTTTCACTGAGAATTGAACTCAGGAGTTCTACCAATTAGAAGTTGATTCAGAAAGTTTGAAAGTTCAGATTTGAGAAATTATGACGAGACAATCGAGCAGAAGGCCAAGGCCAGAGAGAAGTGAACATCAACGAAGTCAAGAGGCTTCTTCATGAGCGAATCAAGCATCGATCTTCATCACTAGGAACGAGATGGAGACAATGATGAAGAAACAGGAGAAGCTGATCCAAAGTTTGTTTCAACAAATAAGACAACTTGGAGCGCAGAATCAAGGAGAAACCGGAGTTCAGAACGGAGTAGGACCACCCGACGTAGCACCTGGATTAGGAGGCATACCCATGGAGAACGTTGACCCAATTTCGGAGAGAGAAAGAGGAACATCTGCACAACCTGGGAGTAGTAGAGGAGTGAACTCTCAGTCAAGGGGGCAGATCCCAGAATTCCCTCGTGGACTCGAGGGGCAGGTTGAAAGTGATGAGCGAAGGTTGCATCTCGGGGACAATGACAGATTGGCGGAGATGGTTAGGAAAGCTATGAGAGGCGGTTTGGTAAATAAAGATTTGGAGGATGTTAATAGGAGTCCTTTTACTCCCGCAATCAGGCGAGCTAGGAACCCACTGGATTTCAAGTTACCATCGTTGGACATGTATGACGGGAGAACGGACCCCACGGTTCATCTAACGAAGTATATGAGGCATATGGAAGTGCTAGGGGCATCAGAAGAGGTTATGGCCCGGTGCTTTCCATTGTACTTGGGGGATATTGCAGCATTATGGTTTAGACAATTAGAGAGTGGATCCGTCGGAACATGGAATGATTTAATTGAGAGATTTATGAGGCAATTCAGGGTTCACATTACAAGACCCAAGAATGTGATGACTTTGGAAACTTTAAAGAAGAAAGCCGGAGATACTTTGAGGAGTTACCTAACGCAATTCAATGCGGCAGCTGCTTCGGTAGATCGACCAGATCCATCCATGGTTATGATGGCGGCTGTGTCCGGGATAGTTGACGGAACAGAGTTCAAGAATTCATTAACTAAGGACCCACCCGTGGATCTAGGAGAATTCTATCATGAGGCAGAAAAGTTTTTACGATTAGAGGATGCGAGTGCAGAAAGAGAAGAAGGAAAGGAGATAGAAGTTTATGCGCTTAAAGACAAAAAGCCTCTCGAAAAGGACTCAGACAAGGATAAAGGCAAAAGAAAGACTGAGAATGACAAGGATAGGCCAAAGCGGAAACGGAGGGAGCCGCGATTCACCACCTATTCAGAGCAGAATGAGAGTTTGGAGCGAATCTACAGAGATACGCAAGGGCAAGTTCCATACCGTAGGCCAATACGAAGGGACCCCACTGCTGACGAGAGAAAATCAGACAGATATTGCTTATTCCACGAGCTGAACGGTCATAACACAAACAACTGTAGGCATCTAAAGGATGAGGTGGAAGGACACATCAGGAATGGTATGCTGCTTCAGTATGTGAGGAGACGAGCCTCAGCGGTAGAGCCAGAGCGGCCACCGTCTACATCAGCTAGGGGCGACCCTGAACCAGGACATCGTTTGGTTATCAATTAATTAAAATAACGATGAACAAGTCATAAGCTTCCACTAACACAATTAAATCATTTACACATGTACGAGATCGCGAACGTTCTTTTGGCATGCTCTGAATGATCATTGACTGTTTCGTAGTGGGAACTTACACTTTGACGTCTTTGCTTTGCTTTTATTTCGTGTTGATTTGGACATTTGAGCTTGGTTTGTTTGGACATTTCTGTTTTAAAATTCATCTATTGAATAGATATTTGATTCTGATAATTTTGAAATGGCTAAGCTACTTACACATGTACGAGGTCGCGAACGGTCCTTAGGTATGCTCTGAGATGGCGATAAACCGCCCTGACAAACGATCCAGGGACCCACGCGAACGTGAGCCTGGTATCGATAATACCAAGGCCCCCTGGGCACACTTTCTCTCCTCGAACGACACACGACTGCGAACAGTCATAACTCGCCACGAACGGCACCCGACCTCGAACGGTCACAAAATCGCCTCGAACGACACACGATCACGAACGGTCACAATTCGCCTCGAACGGCACGACTCGCCCCGAACGGCACAACTCATCTCACCTCAAATGGCTCGATCGCGAACGGTCGTCATTTGAGGTCTGCCACTTGACCGTGCACGGTCGCACTTCACCTCAAATGGCTCGATCCCGAATGATCGTCATTTGAAGTCAGGCGCTTGACCATGAACGGTCGCACTTCATCTCAAATATCCCGATCCCAAACGGTCGTTATTTGAGGTCGCATAAAACTGTAAATTCCTTTGCAGGACATCAACAGGATATGAACATCCAGATCATGGCATTACAAAACACGCCTTCCTACCGCAAGGCATATTTTGTGGGGCAAATGTTATCCCTCTTTTTGGCAAAGCCGTGATACCAAAAGATCGGCCAAAAAGCAAAAGACAGGTCGTCTCAGAGATTGGTTGTACTTCACTTCGCTATGGATATCGATGAATTTTGTCTGAGCCCGGATCAGGTTACAACTGATAGGACACGGCAAGCAAAGTCATGGGAGCCAGCATTCCAAATTTCAGGTTAATCGGAGGTCGTATGAACAAGATATGATCGATGCAAGTTAGCCAAGGAGTGTCGTTCGAACCCATCGAAGAGTTGGGGAGATGCTCACTTCGAATCCATGGGTTCGAATCCATCACTAATTGTCTTGTTTGAATCCATTGGTTTACGCATGCTACGAATCGATCGAGTTCGAATCGATCGATAACGTGATGTTGATCACTTCGAATCGATCGGTTCGAATCCATCAGATGGGCATTCCCTGAGCACGTTCGTATCCATGTTGAAGCACTGTTTCGTATCCATCGGGTCCGGAGCACTTCGAATCCATCACCATATACCCTACTTCGAATCGATCGGTCTCGTGCCCAAGCACTACTTCGTATCGATCGTCCTCGCATCCATCAAGAATGCCAGATCATCCCTTCGTATCCATAAATTCTGCCCTGTTCGAATCCACTCGGCTCTCCCCTTCGTATCGATCCATTTCGAATCCATTGATGCAAACTGGGTGGTGGCACACGATACGAACGAGGCGAAATCCATGGGTGTGAAGCGGTCAACTCGGAGATAAAACAGGGTCGATGCAAGGAGTGCACGCCACGTCACCAGAGATCCACGTGACCGATCGAGTCGAAGGGAATGGATTCGAAGTGATGGGTTCGAACGCAACAGCCCTCACGAAAAACCACAACTTGAATCGATCATATCTCCTAAACCACTGATCCAAATGCAATTAAATTTTCACAATACCTTCCATACAAGGTAAAGATTGTCCCTGCCAAGTTTCAGCTCGATTGGATCATTTTTGATGGTTTCGAAATCGCTTCGAATCGATCTCAGGTCGAGTCGAAACTTGGTGGGTCGGTCGCGTGGGCCCACTCACGTGCTCGAAAAAGTCTCCCGAAATTTGAGCGAGATCTGGGCCTCCAACGCCTATAAATAGCACCCTGAGGCCTCTAGAAAAGTGGATCTTTTGGCCATTCAGCGCCGAGACTCTGCCGGATTCAATTTCATACTTCATCATCGCTGTTGTAATCAGATTTGAAAGCTATCATCAGTTGTAATCCGCTGCAATCAATCAAATTCATCAAGTGAATCAATAAAGACATAAACTTCAATGTGGACGTAGGCAAGATCGCCGAACCACTATAAATTCTGTGTTTGTGATTGTTATTTCCGAATTACTGTGTTTGCTACTGTTTAGATCTGAGTTCTATATTGATTGTTGCTGATTAGTGTTCATAAACGGGTGCTTTCACGATATTGGGTGTTTGTGGTCAATTTTGACGCAAACAAACAGTAATTAATGAATTGTAAAATTAAGTGATATTAATTTAAAGGAATAAAGAATTATTTTAAAATTTAAAGTTTTAAATTTATTTAAAAGAATAAAGAAGTAATTTGAGAAATCTAAATTGGTATTTTAGTTAAAAATATTTTAAAGCATAATCAAGGATTTAAATCTGGAGTTAATGGAATTGGGAATAAATAGGGTTAATTGGAAATCAATTTGGAAATTGATTCAAGTTGTAACAACCCGGAATTTTTGACAGCATATTTTAATAAATATTTAATCTAATTTAAATTAAATACAAGATCCTCAAGTTATAAACTGATGAAATCTTAATTATTTACCAATTATATATGTGACTGTAAAGAAATTTTGGATTTGAAAATTTAAAATGCAATCTTTAAATGTTATTTATAACAGAATCTCTCTTATTCAATAAAAATCAAAGACTCTATATTTTTATTCAATATACGTATGATTATAATTGAAGTTTCTAAAATGATAATGCTTAAATTAAACAATCATATGAATGTTAAACATGGAAATCTAAAACATAAGTATAAAATAATATGAATGGTTATAACATAAACATATAAAACAAGTATAAAACATAATTGTAAATTATAAAATGTAACTAAAGAGATAAATATACAAATATAAATTATAACTTGAAATATAAAAATAAAAATATAGGTTATGAATCAATGTTTGATAATTAAACTACAAATAGGATAAATTTAGAAATCATAACCATAATAATTATACATGAACAATATAAATAAAATAAAATTAATATACTAACAATGACTATGTTAAGTTTACTCAATATATATATTGGGTAAGTTAGCCTAAAACATTAACCCGTGAAACCCATTTATACAATACATAATTTTTAATAAAGATCATTTCAAGTTGCTATTGAAAACAAGTGTGCAAAGGGAGACAAGTATACAAATTTCATGTAAAATATTTTTATGCATAATCTGTATACCCATATGTACAACAATCAAATGTCTTTGTCCAGAAAAAATAAAATAATATAAAACTTATGTACAGCTGTAAGTTTATAGACATAAGAAAAGAAAGTTATTCACTTCAATAAAATAAAACAGATCTTTGTCTTGTATAAAAATAGCAAGAATCAGTAAACATTAATTACATGTTATCATAAATGAAGCATAAGCATTAAATTAGCACAACTTCTTGTTTAAGTAAAGTACTATAGCCGAAATCTTTGTGATAATTTCCTTCTATAGTATAATACTTAGCCAATTAAAAAAATGGCAATACAAATAAAAACTGCCTAGATACGACCTATATTATTCAGTTACTTCTACATATATATCCATCATACTTTTAAGTTCGTTTATAAAAACTTGAGTAAACCTAAAAGTAAACCTGAGAAACATTGTTGCTTTGTAAACTTAAATAGAATTCAAAACAGAAAAGAGAAAAAAAAACAACAAAGGAAAAGCTTCAGGAAGGTTTGCACCTGCAGTGTTCTTCTTCAACATATCATCTTCTGTTCGAAGTTTACCTGGTGAGTAAACATCTAAATTTTAAAGTTTAAATGGGTAATTAGTTTTAAACTTTGTGTATGCTATATGATGTAAATATATGAATCTGAGAGACTCTCTGGAAAATATGTTCATGATGCTCTTTAATAGTATAATTCCGGACAAAGAATTTAAAGAATAATAAGACATTTTCTTATATTATATCCTAGGCTTGAATTTATAGATAAGGTTGGTTGATTAAAGCTTTAAATTTAAACCTGACATGGATCTTCAGGCATCACAGTGATTGATAAAAACTGTCTATAGAGTTTTAAGCAAGAAGTAAAATTCAGAGATAAAATTCGAAAATTCTAATTTGTGAATTCGATAACATATTTTGATTTCATAATCGAAGTTAGGATTTTTAACACAAAAATTATGATTTTTAAGCAAAGATATTAAGAGAAGTTTCAAAAGGAAGCCGTAATGGATTTTTGTCAATTTTGAATGATTGGGTTTATTTTAATTGTTGTAATTTGATATGAAGCAAGCTTGTAATCAATTTAACACAAGAAAAATATCAATTTTTTTTCGAATGCATAAATTTTGAGGGCGAGTTAAACATAGGGTTTCGTTCTTATGTTTCCTGTGTACTGTAAAATTTCCATTTGCGACTCACCGAGTTGATCAAGTGCGACATGCGTCAAGGTGGAGGTTGAGAAGGGACAAGACGTGGTGTAGGCGAAGTGGTTTCGCCTCCGGTAGTCATGGATGGTGGGGCGGGCCATTTTTCTCGGTGTCGTTCGAACTTTGGTTCGAACATCAAGTCATATTTCGATTTGATAATCTTCGAAGGGAATTGAGTTTTAATTTTGGTAATCGAGATGATTTGTGGTTTGCTGGTGGTAGCGCAAGTCGACGGGGGCGAGGCGAACCATCGTGCACGGTGGCGTGAGATGTCCGATGATCAGTTTGAGTTGTCGCGTGCTTGTGCTCGTGATATTTGGATCTATGCTTCGAGTATTTTCCGAGTCGCTTGCGTGAGTTAAGCACTGCAGTTTCATTCATAACTTTTACTTAAGCTAAAAAATATATAATGAGAAGAAGAAAAAATACAGGAAGAAGAAGAAGGTGGATGGGGATGCGAGACGCGTGGAAGACATGAGGGCAACTCGAGACTTTCTCGAGTAAAGGGTGGTGCTACCTCGGGTCCATTTCTTAAGGGACGTGCATAATTTGGTTTCAAGTATTTTGTATAACTAATTAGTAAAGCAATTAGTTAGTGTTAGGTTAATACTTGATTTGAAAAGTTTATTAAGGAAAGCCTATAAAGATAGTTGATTAATATAAGGTAATTAGAATGTATATTAGGTTATACATGAAATTAAATTAATAACTTTTAATTAAATCTATAATTAGGAATTAATCTTGGGTTTTATCAGTTTAACTTAAGAAAGTTTAAATTAATTACTTAAGGTTAATTAATAAATAAATGGTAATTAACTTAAGTGATAAATTAAGGATTATGTAGTTAATAAAATTGATAATAATTGATTAATTAAATAATTTGTGATAATTAAATAAGTAATTAATTTTTAATAAGTAAGTTATTAATTAACAATTAAGATTAAATTAATTAACTGTGTAATTAAGTAATAATTAATGAATAAAAGTTGAGTTATTAAATAATCAATTAAAGGTTAGATGATTAATAAATAATTAATTAATGATTAACTAAGTAATTAATTGATCATTAATAAGTTAATTAATCAGTAATTAATTAAACAGAATGAAGTAGTTTATTCTTAAGCAAATAATTGAGTTAAGTAAACCAAACTGTTTTGGTAGGAATTGTTAATTCTGATTGATTGACTTTGATATCTGTTTGATCATATTTCTGTGATATGTTGTGATATATTATGGATATCTATGACAACTGTATATAATTTATCTGTGATATCTCTTATGTGAATTCTTAATATTTAATTGAACTGTTAAGTTAAATAGACAACTTGGCCCTTAAAATGGCGTTTGGATTCCGATGAGACCGGGTCGGAAGAATCAAAATTTGATTCTCCGAAAACCACATCGATCCAAATTAAATGATAGGTTGTGACTTGTCAATTGGAGATCGAGATAGTATTTCAGAATGCAAGGGTTATCGTCGCTAACTCTGAGGGTGATTCCAAAATGACTGTAACGAGGTAATGCCTTCGGTTTCGTTCGAACCCCGGAACGAACTTGTATGGATTGAAGGCTTTCAGCACATCGTCAGGAGCTTGATGAGCATTCTAAGAATAATATTCAGTAAAGGTAATCGCAACCTCAAGCCTCATCAAAGGGGAATGGCTAAAACAGGGGAGATGCAGCAAGGTTAGGTGGGTCATGCCTAAGCAGGACGAGATATACCCCTCTCTAGATGTCCCTTTTTATTTCGGCTGTGTGAGCAGTTGTTGGCCACAACTGCGGGGTTATCTTGTTCGGGACTGTTCAGTAAGGAATGGCCTCCGGCCTTGTGTTGTAGGGGGTCGGGAGTGATCCTCGGTACGGTGATTTAGGCCCCGTATTGTAACGGGCGGTACCTTAGTAGCCCTGCCATTATTGGAAACCCATTTTCCCTACGAGACCATGTCTGACCTAGAGTTTATATTTTGTGTTTTCATAAACTCTTGGGTACTCAAAGTTTTATGAGTAGCCAAGTAATAGGTATTGAAAGTGTTGATTTTCTGAAGGAGCTCTTTTGGGAAGAAGACCAGACGTATGTATCTATATATATGTAGTTCCGCCGAGTAGTTAGTGTATGCTGTATTTTGGATGTATATTGTAACAACCCGCATACGTTATGATTTATATATTTAAATGTTTTATTTAAATATGGTATCATAGTCGGATTTTAGTCCGAAAAGCTACTTTTTGCATACGGTCGAATTAGGACTCGAGACCACTCCCATTGATTTTAAAATGCCGTTTGCGACCTTTTTGAGTATAAGCTTCGATAAGTTTGGAGAAAGTTGAATTTTGCTACTTTTTGCTTAGGGCTTTGGTTTGGCCTGAGCCCAATAACCCCACTTACGTATTCAGTCCTAACTAAACACTTCAACTCCTCATTTACTTCATTTCCAATTCCTAATACTCAAGCTTTAGCAACAATGGTGGGAGAGATGGGAAATTAAAACTCAAGCCCTAGTTTTCTTTTGCAAATCAAGTTCTAGCTCCAAACTAATAGAAGAATCCACTGGTAAGCTTCTCTTCTTCTTCTCCAACTCATTCTCTTATCATTTCAGAAATTCCTAAACCTAACTTTGGGAATGTTCTTCTTTTAAAGCTTAGAATCAAGCTTATTGAGTTGGATTTGAAGAGTGGTTGATTCTCCTTTGCTTTCAAGCTTCTTCTTTATTTGTGTGATTTCAAAGGTGGGATTTTTATCTCACATCTATGACCATAATTATCTTTGGTTGTTGGGTATGAATTCCTAACACTTCTTCATGTGCATTTGCTCATGATTTGGATTAGTTTTGTGAATATTCCAATTTTTGGGTTTTTAAGTCAAATTTGTGTGAAAATCCTTATATGGATGTTTGATCGTTCTTTTGGTGATGCATCGAGGAGCATATAGGGCCGGTTTGCCAATTGGCATAAACCCTTAGAGCCAATGTTCGTCCGGTTGCATTTTTGGAAGAGTTTGCTCTTCATTTGGATAGGCTGAAAAACAGCCCAGGCAAGATTCGGTCGACTGAAAAGTCTGTTCAGTCGACTAAACCTGGAACCCGAAAGTTTCCAGGCATGATTCAGTCGATTGAATACTCTCTTCAGTCGACTGAAACTGGAAACAGAAAGTTTCCTGAACCTGGAAAATTTTCAGGCACAGGGTCAGTCGACTGAAAACTCTGTTCAGTCGACTGAACCTGCTGTTTAAGTCCATTTTGCCTTTTTGGATTGAATTTCCAATTTAAATCGATTCGTGATGATCCTATTTGTTGTTATCATTTATTATGACTTTGATGAATCCTTTTTAGGGATTTTTGAATATCTATTCCGATGGATTCTTTATCGGTTTCTTTGGATTTTATTCACATCTTCGTATGTGAATTTTAGTGATTGATTATTCCTACAATCTTTTTTATGATTTGTCACTTTAAAAATATAAAGGTTTCGATACTAATAGTAAATATCAAAACTCTTTCTTCAAATGATTTCAACACTATTTTATTAAAAAGCTCGTTTTCTCAAACCGATTTTCAATCTATTAGTATATACAAACCTTTACCTCACTCGTATGAGAAATCTAATTAAACGACTTAGCAAAACAAGTGGTATGAAACACTTGCGTTTACTTCGTCGGTTAATTCTGGGAATTGTTCGATCGAATCTTTTGTGACAATTTTCTAGTGGAGATCTACAATTTGTTCGTAAATATTTAAGTTAAGCTAGTGGTTATGGGACATGAAGCTAAGCTCATATATTTACTAGCTTACTGTAATTGACACTTCTTGATGATCATGACGATCATTTTTGTGATTTAGACTAGCAATGTGCGATGTCTCTATGTCTACGAGGGAGACTAAAGCCCGTTTGTGTGAGTTTCAACTCACATATGTGGGGTAGCGCCCCATGGTCTTCGGGCCGTTCGTGTGTCAAAAATTAATGGCTAGCTACCATGAGATAGCGTCTCGTTCGTGTGATACATATGTTGGTGAGTTTTCATGCTCCCGTTCGTGTGATAGGCCTCCCCCCTATTTTGTGTGATTTCTGGATTTCGTGTGTCGAATTCTGGAACTTTCTTCTTCACCTATTTTTGTGATTTCTATTGATAAGTTTTATCAATTTTTGTGCATAGGTGAATTCGTGTGTCATTGTCTGGATTTCTTGAGATGATTTCTAGAATTTGTGCTTCACCAATTTTCGTGATTTCCATTGATAAGTTTTATCAATATTTGTGCATTGGTGAATTAGTGTGTCATTGACTTTTGTGATTTACATTGATATAATCGTCAATATTTATGGTTTGGTGAACGAAATAAGGAGTATGACATTTTCTTTGATTCTTGTGTAGATTTGGTGATATTGATTAATCTCTTGTTGATTTTTCAATTACTTAGATATATCACAGCTTGGCATTGTGATTATTATGTGTTTAGTCATATCTCTTATTCTATATCATTTCACCTGATATTTATAGTTAGACTGATCCGTTTATTATTTTCTTATTAAATAATACTCGGGTCAGACCGAGATGTTACAGGTGCTTCAGCTTGACTTCTCACTTGGGATTGATTTCTATGACTTTTGGCTAACTACTTAGATTAGTAGTTTATTTTGTTGTATACACTTGAGATATAGACTCATAGTTGTATTCTTTTGTATAGCACGTGTTGCTATTCTTTTGTATTATTGTGGGTCTTTTTGACCACTACTCTGATATACACTTTCATGTGTTAATTATATATTCATATCTTCTTCCGCCTTTGTGATATGAATTATCTGTGAATGATTTGTGTTATGCTTATTTCTATATTTGTTTCCGAAGATTACTATAGCCACTGTGTAGTAGCTTTGAGTTTGTGTCGGTATGTCAGATTTCCTCTTGTGATGAAAAGTTATATTTTTATCTGGCATATCGGTGCTCGTCCAAAGCAATTACACGGATGGCCGCTCCTCAACAGCCTTATTCTCCGTGCTAGTTGACAGCGTTACTCCGTAGTGTTCTTGGCTAGCGTGGGTATAGAGGTGGGGCGTCACAGCGTGGTATCAGAGCCAAACTTCGAAACAATATGGACTATTATAACAAGGATCATCGTCCTAAGTCCATCTTAGGAGTCGTACTTTAGGATTTACTTCGAGTCTTCGTACCGATTCATCCTATTTTCTTATATGATTCCTTGTTTTATCTATCAAGATTGCTTGACATTCATTAGTGAATAATCTTCTCCTTGTTCTTCTTTCTTTCTAAAGGAAGAGAAATGTCTAGACTAGGCCGTCCCAGAGCCGTACCATCTAGCACTCCGCCCAGGATGGAGTTTTTATGACTGCTCAACAGCTTCTTGATTTAGTGACGAATGCTCAAGCAGCTGGAGCTAACCCAGAACCTACTCACCCAAAGTTGGGATTTGCACGCTTGTGCAGCGATTACACTAATTTGGGTGGGGAGCCATTCAAAGGTTCGGAAACTATTATCGAAGTACAGGCTTGGCTAAGGTCATGCGATCGAATCTTTTCTCGCATGAACCTTATTGACCTTCACCGAGTTCAGGTGGCCTCTAGTATGCTCCGAGAAAGAGCATTGGACTGGTACGAGCTTCTTATTTCTGAGATTAATGAAGCGGATCTCACCTAGGAGCAATTCCGGGAACGCTTCGAGTTGAAATTTGCACCAGAAGCAGAGAAAGTGACATTGGCTCGACGATTAATAGACCTTGTTCAAGGTGAGTCCTCCGTGACTGATTACATCGCTTCCTTCGAGTCGCATTCCAAATATGGGGTTGAATACATCAACACCCCTTTAAAGAAGAACCAGAGGTCCGTCTATGGCTTAAACAAAAATCTCAAGAAACCATTACTTCTAAAATTAGAAGTTTCTTTCGACCAACTCGTTGATATCGCTCTTCGTCTTGAAGAGGCGGATAGGGAGAATGATGTTGAAGTGGTGGGTTCCAAACCAAACTTCAACAACAAGAAGAGGCCAAACAAATTCAAAGGCCCTTATCCCAATAAGAAAGGGAGGCAAGCAACTCCTATTGAAAAGACCTTTTCCTCTACTCAAGGGAAATGCTATAATTGTGGTTCGAAAGACCATTTTGCAAACAAGTGTTCAAAGCCTCGTACTTGTCGCTATTGCAAAAGCCCGGACCATTTTATGCATGTATGTCCCAAACTTCAAAATAGGAAGGAGGGAAAGCTTAATGTTGCTCAAGCCCCTGGCAACACATCTCGTGGCCAAGGTATTTCTCATTCTATTCTGGATGGAATTATTTTATTTCGTGATCATCCTATTCGAGTTCTTTTTGATATGGGTGCGCCCCATTCTTTTATATCAAAAGAACTTGTTGATACTTTTTCTTTGGATGTTTGTGTTTAATGACTTCTTTTAGAATTGCGAATCCGGTTGGTGGATCCGCGACAATCAGTTTATTGTGTAAAGATGTCGAGATTATTTTGTGTGGTTTTTCTTTCCGAGCCGATTTGCATGTCATGCGTTATTTAGGCTTTGGAATGATTTTGGGAATGGATTGGCTTAACCGTTATGAAGCTCATATCCTATGTCCTGAGCGGACTATTCATCTTCGACATCCTCAATCTGTTAAGCAGATTTCTATTAATCTTAAAGATTCAGATTCCAGCTTGGTTGCATCTTTATATTCTTTAAATCCTCGTGATGACGATGATGATGATGATGAGGGTGATATTATTTCTCTTATTCACGTAGTTCGTGAATTTTCCGACATATTCGAGCCCGTTTTAGGATTACCACCTAAGCGAGCAATTGAGTTCAGAATTAATCTTATTCCTGGAGCTCAACCTATCACGCGTCCTCCGCATCGTATGTCCAATAAAGAAAACGAGGAGATGCGTAAACAATTATCCGAATTGGAGACGAAGCAATTTATTCGCTCTAGTTCCTCGCCTTGGGGAGCTTCAGCTATTTTTGTGAAGAAATCCGATGGAACACTTAGGCTTTGCGTTGACTACCGCAAGCTTAATGATCTTACTATCAAAAATAAATATCCTTTACCTCGGATTGATGATCGATTCGATCAACTTAGTGGTGCTAGAGTCTTTTCACAATTAGACTTAGCTACTGGATTTCATCAGCTTCGTATTGCAGAGGATAGTATTCCTTTGACATCGTTCTGTACTCGTTATGGATCTTATGAATGGCTTGTTATGCCATTTGGTCTAACGAATGCTCCGGCTTATTTCGTTGACCTTATGAATAGAGTTTTCAAAGACTTCCTCGACCGGTTTGTTCTCATCTTTATCGATGATATTCTTGTGTATTCTAAAACCGAGGAGGAGCATGAAAAACATCTTCGGATTATGTCGGAAACTCTTAGGAGTAATCAATTAAAGGCAAAATTTTCTAAATGCCACTTTTGGCAATCTCGTGTGAAGTTTCTCGGTCATATTATTTCCGAATCCGGAATTTCCGTGGATCCTTCAAAGATTGAAGCGATTCAAGATTGAAAGAGACCGGAGAGTGTGACAGAGATTCGTAGTTTTCTTGGATTGGCGGGATATTACCGTCGTTTTATCAAAGACTTTTCTAAGATTGTCGTTCCTCTCACTAGCTTGACGAAGAAAGGTGTTAAATACATTTGGTCGGACAAATGTGAAGTTTCTTTTTAGAAATTAAAAGAACTTCTTTCTAATGCTCCTATTCTCGTTATTCCCGAGGGGAATCGAGATTTCGTCGTTTATACCGATGCTAGTCGCATTGGTTTGGGTGTCGTTCTTATGCAAAAAGAACGTGTTATTGCTTATGCTTCAAGGCAATTGAAGCCGGCCGAGACTAGGTATGCCACACATGATTTAGAGCTCGCGGCTATTGTTTTCGCTCTTCGAATTTGGCGTCATTATCTATTGGGGGAGAAATTTATTCTTTATACTGATCATAAGTCCTTGAAGTATTTATTCTCTCAAAAGGAACTTAATTTGCGTCAACAACGTTGGCTCGAGTTCCTTGCTCCTCATGATCTTGATATCCTTTATACTCCGGGAAAGGGAAACCGCGTTGCGGATGCACTTAGTCGAAAACAATAAGCGATTGTTTCTATGATGATATCCGAATGGAACGATCTCGAGATTTTATCCACTTGCGAAATTCGAGACCGTGTTTTCGATTTATGCTCATCTCTTGTTTTATGTAGCCTTGAGGCTCGTCCTTCTCTGTTAGACCGCATTCTTGAAGCTCAAGGGCTAGATCCCGAATTGGCTCTTCTTGGAAAAATTTTTAAGGATAAAATTGATATTGAAGGTTTGAAAGACTTTGATATTGATTCTCGTGGCGGCATTCGAAAATTTGGTAGACTTATCGTGCCAAATATTAGTGATCTTTGTAAAGATATTTTAGAAGATTCGCATCATTCTAAATTTACCATTCATCCCGGTAGTAGTAAAATGTACGCGGATATGAAGCGACTTTATTATTGGGAGGGAATGAAACTTGACATCTCTAACTTCGTTAAGCGTTGCATTACTTGCCAACTCGTTAAGGCCGAGCATCAAAGGCCCAGTGGGTTATTGCAACCTTTAGAAATTCCAATTTGGAAGTGGGACCAAATTTCCATGGATTTTATAGATGGCCTTCCCCGTTCTCGTTCGGGTCAGGATAGCTTATGGGTGATTGTCGATAGACTTACTAAATCCGCCCATTTTATTCCCGTTCGGTCTAACCGAACCGTACCTCTTTTGGCCAAACTTTTTATTAAAGAAATTGTTAAATTGCATGGAGTTCCTACTTCTATTGTTAGTGATCGTGATCCATTGTTTACTAGTGGATTTTGGAAGAGTCTTCAAAAAGCTTTGGGAACGAAGCTTAAGTTTAGCACCGCTTATCATCCTCAGTCCGATGGACAAACCGAGCGTGTGAATCAAACTCTTGAAGATCTTCTTCGTGCATGTGTTCTTGATTTTGGCGGAAGTTGGGAAGATCATATTTCACTTGTTGAATTTTCCTATAATAATAACTTCCAATCTAGTATTGGTATGGCACCTTTCGAGGCACTCTATGGAAGGCCATGCCGATCTCCTTCTTGTTGGCTTGAGGCCGGTGAGAAACTGGTTTTAGGTCCAGATCTTATTCGTGATTCCACAGAAAAGATTGAACTTATTCGACATAGGATGAAAGAAGCCCAGAGTAGACAAAAATCCTATGCCGATATCCGGAGAAGGAAGTTAGAGTTTTCTGTGGGAGATCTTGTGTTCATTCGTGTGTCACCTATGAAAGGTGTTGTGCGTTTCAGTCGATCGGGAAAGTTAGCCGCTCGATATATTGGGCCATTTCCTATCACTGAACGTATTGGTTCCATGGCATATCGCCTTTTATTACCGGCTCAATTTTCTGCTATCCATGACGTGTTTCACGTTTCTCAACTTCGGAAGTGTCTTCGAGATTCCGATTCTATTCTTGAGCCCGGCGTTGTGGAAGAGATTGAAGTTTCACCTAATTTAACTTATGAGCAACATCCTATTCGTATCATTGCTTCGGAGGTCAAGCGACTTCGAAATAAAAATGTTCCTCTTGTTAAAGTTCAATGGTCCTCAAATCCTAAGGATTGTTCTTGGGAATCTAGGGAATTCATCGAGCGAACACATCCAGACTTACTCTCTCATGCTCTTTAAGGTGAACTTCTTATTTCGAATTTCTTCTTTTGTGTTGATATGCATCTATGGTTGTTACTATTAGTTCATTTATTCCTTATGATTGCGTGGACGCAATTTCTTTAAGGAGGGAAGTCTGTAACAACCCGCATATGTTATGATTTATATATTTAAATGTTTTATTTAAATATGGTATCGTAGTCGGATTTTAGTCCGAAAAGCTACTTTTTGCATACGGTCGAATTAGGACTCGGGACCACTCCCATTGAGTTTAAAATGTCGTTTGCGACCTTTTTGAGTATAAGCATTGATAAGTTTGGAGAAAGTTGAATTTTGCTACTTTTTGCTTAGGGCTTTGGTTTGGGCTGAGCCCAATAACCCAACTTATGTATTCAGTCCCAACTAAACACTTCAACTCCTCATTTACTTCATTTCCAATTCCTAATACTCAAGCTTTAGCAACAATGGTGGGAGAGATGGGAAATTAAAACTCAAGCCCTAGTTTTCTTTTGCAAATCAAGTTCTAGCTCCAAACTAATAGAAGAACCCATCAGTAAGCTTCTCTTCTTCTTCTCCAACTCATTATCTTATCATTTCAGTAATTCGTAAACCTAACTTTGGGAATGTTCTTCTTTTAAAGCTTAGAATCAAGCTTATTGAGTTGGATTTGAAGAGTGGCTGATTCTCCTTTGCTTTAAAGCTTCTTCTTTATTTGTGTGATTTCAATGGTGGGATTTTTATCTCACATCTATGACTATAATTATCTTTGGTTGTTGGGTATGAATTCCTAACACTTCTTCATGTGCATTTGCTCATGATTTGGATTAGTTTTGTGAATATTCCAATTTTTGGGTTTTTAAGTCAAATTTGTGTGAAAATCCTTATATGGATGTTTGATCGTTCTTTTGGTGATGCATCGAGGAGCATATAGGGCCGGTTTGCCAATTGGCATAAACCCTTAGAGCCAATGTTCGTCCGGTTGCATTTTTGGAAGAGTTTGCTCTTCATTTGGATAGGCTGAAAAACAGCCCAGGCAAGATTCGGTCGACTGAAAAGTCTGTTCAGTCGACTAAACCTGGAACCCGAAAGTTTCCAGGCATGATTCAGTCGATTGAATACTCTCTTCAGTCGACTGAAACTGGAAACAGAAAGTTTCCTGAACCTGGAAAATTTTCAGGCACAGGGTCAGTCGACTGAAAACTCTGTTCAGTCGACTGAACCTGCTGTTTAAGTCCATTTTGCCTTTTTGGATTGAATTTCCAATTTAAATCGATTCGTGATGATCCTATTTGTTGTTATCATTTATTATGACTTTGATGACTCCTTTTTAGGGATTTTTGAATATCTATTCCGATGGATTCTTTATCGGTTTCTTTGGATTTTATTCACATCTTCGTATGTGAATTTTAGTGATTGATTGTTCCTACAATCTTCTTTGTGATTTGTCACTTTAAAAATAGGACAAATTTTCAAAAGAGGCCGGTTTTTTAAACTATTGGCATAAATAGGCTAGTTTACAAACTATTTGCAAGTTTAGGCCAGTTTTTTAAAAAAATACCATGGGACGCTTTGTGAAATGCGCCCATACAAAATTACACTGGCGCATCTGCCAAATGCGCCAGTGTAATTTTTTGTCCAAACCTAAACAGCAAGCAGCAGCATCCTTGCCAAACTAAAAGAACTTGAATCTGACGTCGGTCGCATGAAGTCCAACTCGACCACCCACGACGAATCCATCATCGAAGAACTCCACTCCAAAGACTCCTTCCTCCGTAAACTCCTCGATGTCGAAACCAAATCAAGCTTCCACAAAAACTCAACCAAAAACACCAAAACTTAAACAGTAGATGCCGAACTCGAAGAGTTTGAAGACAGACTGCACTCGGTCGAACAGTACGTCCAATCTTTGTTCCTCTGTGAGTGTCCTCATTATCAAGACGAAGAAGTTGATCAGGAAATTCAGATCGAAGGCGACGATGCAGATTACTATTACAAGTCGGAGTCTGTTGAAGACGGAACAAAAGTCGAAGTGGACGAGAAGGTCTTATCGCAAGAGGAATCAAATGATATCGACGAGTTCAAAGAAAGGGTTGAGAAAATAGTTATTGAAGTTATTGAAAAGATGAACATGAAGAAAGAAAAGGAAAACAATTGGAGTAGAAGGCTTGCAAAGATTGAAGTTGTCGTTGCTTTGACGGGATGTAGGTTTGGACAAAAAATTACACTGGCGCATTTGGCAGATGCGCCAGTGTACTTTTGTATTGACGCATTTCACAAATGCGCCCCGTAGTATTTTTTTAAAAACTAGCCTAAACTTGCAAATAGTTTGTAAACTAGCCTATTTATGCCAATAGTTTAAAAAACCGGCCTCTTTTGAAAATTTGTCCTTAAAAATATAAAGGTTTCGATACTAATAGTAAATATCAAAACTCTTTCTTCAAATGATTTCAATACTATTTTATTACAAAGCTCGTTTTCTCAAACCGATTTCCAATCTATTAGTATATACAAACCTTTACCTCACTCGTATGAGAAATCTAATTAAACGACTTAGTAAAACAAGTGGTATGAAACGCTTGCGTTTACTTCGTCGGCTAATTCTTGGACTTGTTCGATTGAATCTCTTGTGACAATTTTCTAGTGGAGATCTACAATTTGTTTGTAAATATTTAAGTTAAGCTAGTGGTTATGGGACATGAAGCTAAACTCATATATTTACTAGCTTACTGTAATTGACACTTCTTGATGATCATGACGATCATTTTTGTGATTTAGACTAGCAATGTGCGATGTCTCTTTGTCTACGAGGGAGACTAAACCCCGTTTGTGTGAGTTTCAACTCACATATGTGGGGTAGCGCCCCATGGTCTTCGGGCCATTCATGTGTCAAAAATTAATGGCTAGCTACCATGAGATAGCATCTCGTTCGCGTGATACATATGTTGGTGAGTTTTCATGCTCCCGTTCGTGTGATAGGCCTCCCCCCTATTTTGTGTGATTTCTGGATTTCGTGTGTCGAATTCTGGAACTTTCTTCTTCACCTATTTTTGTGATTTCTATTGATATGTTTTATCAATTTTTGTGCATAGGTGAATTCGTGTGTCATTGTATAGATTTCTTGAGATGATTTCTAGAATTTGTGCTTCATCAATTTTCGTGATTTCCATTGATAAGTTTTATCAATATTTGTACATTGGTGAATTAGTGTGTCATTGACTTTTGTGATTGACATTGATATAATCGTCAATATTTATGGTTTGGTGAACGAAATAAGGAGTATGACATTTTCTTTGATTCTAGTGTAGATTAGGTGATATTGATTAATCTCTTGTTGATTTTTCAATTACTTAGATATATCACAGCTTGGCATTGTGATTATTATGTGTTTAGTCATATCTCTTATTCTATATCATTTCACCTGATATTTATAGTTAGACTGATCCGTTTATTATTTTCTTATTAAATAATACTCGGGTCAGACCGAGATGTTACAGGTGCTTCAGCTTGACTTCTCACTTGGGATTGATTTCTCTGACTTTTGGCTAACTACTTAGATTAGTAGTTTATTTTGTTGTATACACTTGAGATATAGACTCATAGTTGTATTCTTTTGTATAGCACGTGTTGCTATTCTTTTGTATTATTGTGGGTCTTTTTGACCACTACTCTGATATACACTTTCATGTGTTAATTTTATATTCATATCTTCTTCCGCCTTTGTGATATGAATTATCTGTGAATGATTTGTGTTATGCTTATTTCTATATTTGTTTCCGAAGATTACTATAGCCACTGTGTAGTAGCTTTGAGTTTGTGTCGGCATGTCGGATTTCCTCTTGTAATGAAAAGTTATATTTTTATCTGGCATATCGGTGCTCGCCCAAAGCAATTACACGGATGGTCGCTCCTCAACAGCCTTATTCTCCGTGCTAGTTGACAGCATTACTCCGTAATGTTCTTGGCTAGCATGGGTATAGAGGTGGGGCGTCACATATATATGGACATATATGTATATGACCGTCCTGTTGTATGATATTGTATGCCTCTGATGTATGTATAACTATGTAACAGTTATGTGATGTATTATATTTTGTTCCATTCCGTTGTGAGATTCTGATGTTGTTATTCTTTCTTTCTATTCTTTTCTATTTCTATCCCTTTCTTTCTTGATGATGATACGTCTTTCTGGGGTTAGAAAGGCGGGTCGTCATAGTTGGTATCAAGCACTAGGTCGAGCGAGTACCTAGGCTCTTGTGTTATATTTATCTTGAGAGTGCGTATTTGTATTTTCATATTATTATATATATCTATCTAAATTTTTTGAGTTACCTGTTTAGGTGACCGACATGAGTTCCGGGAGAAGAGGTAGAGATAGGGCCAGTATTTCAACAGATGATGGACGGAGTCAAAATGCTAGTGAGGCTGTCAATCCAGTACCGCCTCAAGTTACTTTTGCAGCTTTATGCAAAGATTTCAAAAATCTCGGAGGCCAACCATTCAAAGGTTCAGAGTCAATAATTGAAGTTCAAGCCTAGCTACGCTCTTGTGAGCGCATTTTCAAGAGCATGAAATTGTCTGATGAGCGTAAGAGGAAAATGGCATCGTGGCAATTGCAGGGTGGTGCGGCAACATGGTGGGATGCAACAATTGCAAATATTTCTGAGGATGACATTTCATGGGACAGATTTAAGGAGTTGTTTGAAGAGAAGTTTATTCCAATGGCAGGGAGAACCCAATTGTATTAGGATTTTCTATATTTGAAGCAGGGTAGTATGTTTATTTCGGAGTATGAAACTAGATTCAACGAACTCTCTTGTTATGGTCCAGGACTCATCGATTCTCCCCTTAAAAAGAATGAAAAATTTGTGCAAGGATTGAGGCCTGAATTCCATGGAAATTTGACGATGCTTCTGAAAGGATCTTTTGTTAATTTGATTGATATGGCATTGAGGCATGAAAATTTGATGGGTAAGAAATCTATGGCTCCAGTTGCAGCTTCAGGTGGGAATTTCACTAATTTGAATAAGCGAAAGTTCGATCCTATATGGAAAAAGCCGAACAAGAAGAAACCTGGAAATAACAACGGACCCCACAAATGCTACATTTGTCAACAGGAAGGACAATTGGCAAATAAATGTCCTAGAAAAGGATTCCAGCAGCAGCAGCAGCAGCAACATCAGAGTGGCCCAGGGACAGCTATGGTACAGAGATCATTGTGCTTTAATTGTCATCAGCCAGGACACATGATCAAGAACTGTCCACTTCTGCAGAGGGCACCTCAGAATAAAGTTTTTGCTTTGGAAGCCGGACCATCTTCTTCTTCGATGGGCAAAAGAGTATAAGAAGGTACTTTACTTTTAGATGAAAAATATGTTAAAGTTTTGTTTGATTCCGGTGCTTCCTTGAGTTTTATTTCTTTGGACTCTGTTGAAAAGTTCTCTCTTACCCCTAGTTCTGTAGACAACCCTATTTCGGTATCAAATCCTATAGGAGGGGTGACCAAATTAGACACTATCTGTAAGAACGTGAAGATCTCTTATCTATCCCACAGTTTTTCTTGTGACCCATATGTGTTGAATTTTAAGGGATTTGATTTTATTTTGGGAATGGATTGGCTGGATAAGTATAAAGCCGTTTTGAATTGTGATGAAAGAACAGTTTCGTTGGAAACTGATCTGGGTAGAATTGCCAGAGTGTCGTGTGATAATTCTGGGATTCATTTGAGCAATCTTTTGCATGAAATTGAGACTTCTGAAGAGAAGATTGAAGATATCGATGTGGTACAAGATTTTCCTGATGTATTTGAAGAAGTTAAGTGTATGCCACCACATCGAGAAATAGAATTCCATATTGATTAGATTCCAGGAGCTGTGTCGGTGATTTAGCCCAGTAGGATAATGGCTCCAAGGGAAAGAGAAGAGTTGATTAAGCAGACGCTAGATCTTTTAGAGAAGGGGTTGATAAGACCCAATTTTTCTTGTTGGGGTTCGGTGGTAGTGTTTGGGACTAAATCAGATGGATCACTGATGTTCTGTGTGGATTATAGAGAATTGAACAAGGTGACTATCCGTAATAAATATCCTTCCTCGCATCGATGATTTTTGACCAATTGCATGGTGCTTCAATCTTTTCTCAACTAGATCTAGCTTCAGGTTTCCATTAGTTGAGGGTAGCTGAAGACAGTATTCCCTTGACTGCATTTAGGGGACCGAATTGTTTCTATGAGTGGTTGCTTATGCCTTTCGGGTTAACCAACGCTCCTGCCTACTTTGTTGACCTCATGAACCGAGTCTTTAGGGATGTGTTGAATAAGTTCGTGCTGGTATTCATTGATGATATCTTGGTCTACTCCAAATCTGAAGAAGAGCACAGGGAGCATTTGAGGATTGTATTGGAAACTCTAAGGAAGCATGTGTTAAAGGCGATGTTTTCGAAGTGCCATTTCTGTAAATATGAAGTAAAATTTTTAGGGCACATTGTTTCGGGTGAAGGCATTTCTGTAGACCCAGCGAAAGTTGAAACTATTCTGGAATGGAAACAGCCAAAGACACCGACGGAAGTTCGCAGTTTTCTAGGATTGGCTGGCTACTACAGGAAATTTATCAAGGATTATTCCAAGATTGCTTCACATCTGACTAAGCTGACTAGGAAAGGAGCAAAATTCAAGTGGACACCCCAGTGTGAAGAAGCTTTTCAAGAATTGAAGACAAGGCTAACTAGTGCACCAGTGCTTGCTATTCCGGATGGGAAGAGCAAATTCGAGGTTTATATTGATGCTTGTATGGTGGGTTTGGGAGCAGTTCTGATACAAAATGGAAGGGTTATTGCATACGCTAGTCGAAAGTTGAAGCCTCACGAGAAGAACTACGCTACGCACGATCTTGAATTGCTAGCCATTGTTTTTTCTTTGAAAATTTGGAGGCATTATCTTTTGGGAGAGAAATTCGAATTGTTTATGGATCACAAACCGTTGAAATATCTCTTCTCTCAAAAAGATCTTAATCTGAGACAGCAACGGTGGGTTGAATTTCTTGCATCCTATGATTTGGATATTCTGTACACTCTGGGAAAAGCGAAGGTCGTAGCTGATGCTCTCAGCAGGAATGCGGTTCTATCTCTTCTGGAAGTGGTTCCATCTCTTATTGAAAGGATCTCAAGCAAGCAAGAATCTGATAAGATGTTGAGGAGGATCATCAAAAGAGTCAAAAAAGTTCAGTGTCCCAGTTTTGAAATTGATGGCCAAGGAACATTAAGGATCAACGGGAGAATCTGTGTTCCAAACGATAGGGATCTAAGGTAGGAAGTGTTCTCTGAAAGTCACCGCTCCAAATTGAATATCCATCCAGGAATTTCGAAGATGTACAAAGATATGAAGAGAGTCTTTTGGTGGAAGGGCATGAAGGAAGATGTAGCTGCTTTTGTGAATAGTTGCGCCATCTGCCAACAAGTTAAAGGTGATCAACAGAAATCTGTCGGGTTATTGCAGCCTTTGGAAATTCCGAATTGGAAATGGGAGATGATCTTGATGGATTTTATCGATGGTTTGCCTAGAACTAAGAAAGGGAATGATGGTATATGGGTTATTGTGGATCGTTTAACTAAGAGTGCCCATTTTATACCAGTTAAGGCAACCCGTACTGCAGTTTCTCTGGCGGAAATTTTCTTAAAGGAGATAGTTAGATTGCATGGTGTTTCCGTCAGCATAGTAAGTGACCGTGATCCTATTTTCACTAGCAAATTCTGGGAAGCTCTGTAATCAGCAATGGGAACAAATTTGAGATTGGTGTACAGCCTATCATCCTCAAATGGACGGACAGACGGAGAGGCTTAATTGTATTCTTGAGGATATGCTGCGGGCTTGTGTTTTAGGTTTTGGAGGATCGTGGGAAGACCATCTTCATCTAGTGGAATTCTCTTATAATAACAGTTATTAAGCGAGTATTAAGATGGCTCCTTATGAAGCTTTATACGGAAGGCCGCGTAGATCCCCATCTTGTTGGATTGAATAGAAGGATCGTCTTGTGCTCGGACCTAATCTTATTCGAGAAGCTTCTGCGAAGGTTGAGCTTATCAAGAAAAGGATGAAAGCTGCTCAAGATCGTCATAAGAAATATGCTGATAGTAGATGAAGGCCATTGGAATTTGAGATCGGAGACTTGGTTTGTGTCAAGGTTTCCCGAATTAAAGGTGCTATAAGATTCGGAAAGACGGGAAAACTTGCTCCGAGATACATTGGACCATTTCGAGTGTTGGAAAGAATTGGAGCTGTAGCATATAGGATTGAATTGCTAGAGCGGATGTCTGGAATTCACAATGTATTTCATGTATCGCATTTGAGGAAATTTGTTCATGATCCATCACTGGTTGTAGAACCGGTAATTCAAGAAGATTTGAAAGTAGAACCCAATTTAACTGTGGTCAGAAATCCAGTTCGGATTGTGGATCGAGACGAGAAGCAACTCAGGAAAAAAGTGGTGAAACTCGTCATGGTGTAGTGGAGTGAGGATCCTAGAGATTGTACCTGGGAAACTCTCGATAGATTTAGGAAAACTTATCCGGATTTATATTCGAATAGCTAGTGATTTTTGTTAGAGTTGACTGTTTGATTGTATTATTGTATGAATGATATGTATCTTTGGATTATTAATATAAAAGCTTTTGAATTAACTGTTGTTTTAAATTTCTGGACGAAATTCCTTAAAGGGGAAGGAATGTAACAACCCGGAATTTTTGACAGCATATTTTAATAAATATTTAATCTAATTTAAATTAAATACAAGCTCCTCAAGTTATAAACTGATGAGATCTTAATTATTTACCAGTTATATATGGGACTGTAAAGAAATTTTGGATTTGAAAATTTAAAATGCAATCTTTTAAAATTATTTATAACAGAATCTCTCTTATTCAATAAAAATCAAAGACTCTATATTTTTATTCTTTGATAATATACGTATGATTATAATTGAAGTTTCTAAAATGATAATGCTTAAAATTAAACAATCATATGAATATTAAACATGGAAATCTAAAACATAAGTATAAAACAATATGAATGGTTATAACATAAACATATAAAAAAAGTATAAAACATAATTATAAATTATAAAATGCAACTAAAGAGATAAATATACAAATATAAATTATAACTTGAAATATAAAAATAAAAATATAGGTTATGAATCAATGTTTGATAATTAAACTACAAATAGGATAAATTTAGAAATCATAACCATAATAATTATACATGAACAATATAAATAAAATAAAATTAATATACTAACAATGACTATGTTAAGTTTACTCAATATATATATAGGGTAAGTTAGCCAACATTAACCTGTGAAACTCATTTATACAATACATAATTTTTAATAAAGATCATTTCAAGTTGCTATTGAAAACAAGTGTGCAAAGGGTGTCAAGTATAAAAATTTCATGTAAAATATTTTTATGCATAATCTGTATACCCATATGTACCACAATCAAATGTCTTTGTCCAGAAAAAATAAAATAAAATAAAACTTATGTGCTGCTGTAAGTTTATAGACATAAGAAAACAAAGTTATTAACTTCAATAAAAAACAGATCTTTGTCTTGTATAAAAATAGCAAGAATCAGTAAACATTAATTTCATGTTATCATAAATGAAGCATAAGCATTAAATTAGCACAACTTCTTATTTAAGCAAAGTACTGCAGCCGAAATCTTTGATATAATTTCCTTCTACAGAATATTATACTTAGCCAATTAAAAAAAATGGCAATACAAATAAAAACTACCTAGATACAACCTATATTATTCAATTACTTCTATATATATATATATATATATATATATATATATCCACCATATTTTTAAGTTCGTTTATAAAAACATAAGTAAACCTAAAAGAAAACCTGAGAAACATTGTTGCTTTGTAAAATTAAATTGAATTCAAAACAGAAGAGAGAAAAAAAACAACAAAGGAAAAGCTCCAGGAAGGTTTTCACCTACAGTGTTCTTCTTCAACATATCATCTTCTGTTCGAAGTTTACCTGGTGAGTAAACATCTAAATTTTAAAGTTTAATTGGGTAATTAGTTTTAAACTTTATGTATGCTGTATGATGTAAATATATGGATCTGAAAGACTCACTGGAAAATATGTTCATGTTGCTCTTTAATAGTTTAGTTATGGGGAAAAGAATTTAAAGAATAATAAGACATTTTCTTATATAATATCCTAGGCTTGAATTTATAGATATGGTTGGTTGATTAAAGCTTTAAATTTAAACCTGACATGGATCTTCAGGCATTACAGTGATTGATAAAAACTGTCTATACAGTTTTAAGCAAGAAGTAAAATTCAGAGCTAAAATTCGAAAATTCTAATTTGTGAATTCGATAACATATTTTGATGTCATAATCAAAGTTAGGATTTTTAACATAAAAATTATGATTTTTAAGCAAAGATATTAAGAGCAGTTTTAAAAGGAAGCCGTAATGGATTTTTGTCAATTTTGAATGATTGGGTTAATTTTAATTGTTGTAATTTGATATGAAGCAAGATTGTAATCAATTTAACACAAGAAAAATACCAAATTTTTTTTCGAATGCATAAATTTTGAGGGCGAGTTAAACATAGGGTTTCGTTCTTATGTTTCCTGTCTTCTGTAAAATTTCCATTTATGACTCACTGGGTTGATCGAGTGCGACGTGCGTCAAGGTGGAGGTTGAGAAGGGATTGGACGTGGTGTAGGCGAAGTGGTTTCGCCTCCGGTGGTCATGGATGGTGGGGCGGGCCATTTTTCTCGGTGTCGTTCGAACTTTGGTTCGAGCATCAGGTCATATTTCAATTCGATAATCTTCGAAGGGAATTGAATTTTAATTTTGGTAATCGAGATGATTTGTGGTTTTCTGGTGGTAGCGCAAATCGCCAGAGGCGAGGCGAACCATCGTGCACGTGCACGGTGGCGTGAGATGTCCGATGATCAGTTTGAGTTGTCGTGCGCTTGTGCTCGTGATATTTGGATGTGTGCTTCGAGTATTTTCCGAGTCGCTTGCGTGAGTTATGCACTGCAGTTTCATTTATAACTTTTACTTAAGCTAAAAAATATATAATGAGAAGAAGAAAAGATACAGGAAGAAGAAGATGGTGGATGGGGAAGAGAGACACGGGGAAGACACGAGGGAAACTCGAGACTTTCTCGAGTAAAGGGTGGTGCTGCCTCGGGTCCATTTCTTAAGGGACATGCATAATTTTGTTTCAAGTATTTTTTATAACTAAGTTAGTAAAGCAATTAGTTAGTGTTAGGTTAATACTTGATTTAAAAGTTTATTAAGGAAAGCCTGTAAAGATAGTTGATTAATATAAGGTAATTAGAATGTAAATTAGTTTATACATGAAATTAAATTAATAACTTTTAGTTAAATCTATAATCAGGAATTAATCTTGGGTTTTATCAGTTTAACTTAAGAAAGTTTAAATTAATTACTTAAGGTTAATTAATAAATAAATGGTAATTAACTTAAGTGATAAATTAAGGATTATGTAGTTAATAAAATTGATAATAATTGGTTAATTAAATAATTTGTGATAATTAAATAACTAATTAATTTTTAATAAGTAAGTTATTAATTAACAATTAAGAATAAATTAATTAATTGAGTAATTAAGTAATAATTAAAGAATAAAAGTTGAGTAATTAAATAATCAATTAAAGGTTAGATGATTAATAAATAAATAAATAATTATTAACTAAGTAATTAATTGATCATTAATAAGTTAATTAATCAATAATTAATTAAACAGAATGAAGTAGTTTATTCTTAAGCAAATAATTAAGTTAAGTAAACCAAACTGTTTTGGTAGGAATTGGTATTTCTGTTTAATTGACTTTGATATCTTATTGATGATATTTCTGTGATATGTTGTGATATATTATGGATATCTATGATAACTGCATATGATTTATCTGTGATATCTGTTATGTGAATTCTTAATATTTATTTGAACTGTTAAGTTAAATAGACAACTTGGCCCTTAAAATGGCGTTTGGATCTCGATGAGACCGGGATCGGAAGAATCAAATTTTGATTCTCCGAAAACCACATCGATCCAAATTAAACGATAGGTCGTGAATCGTCAATTGGAGATCGAGATAGTATTTCAGAATGCAAGGGTTATCGTCGTTAACTCTGACGGTGATTCCAAAATGAGTGTAACGAGGTATGCCTTCGGTTTCGTTCGAACCCCGGAACGAACTTGTATGGATTGAAGGCTTTCAGCACATCGTCAGGCGGACGATGAGAATTCTAAGAATAATGTTCAGTAAAGGTAATCGCAGCCTCATGCCTCATCAACGGGGAATGGCTAAAACAGGGGAGATGAAGCAAGGTTAGGTGGGTCATGCCCAAGCAGGACGAGATATACCCCTGTCTAGATCTCCCTTTTTATTTCGGCTGTGTGAGCAGTTGTTGGCCACAACTGCGGGGTTATCTTGTTCGGGACTGTTCAGTAAGGAATGGTTCCGGCCTTGTGTTGTAGGGGTCGGGAGTGATCCTCGGTACGGTGATCTAGGCCCCGTACTCTGACGGCGGTACCCCAGTAGCCCTGCCATTGTTGGAAACCCATTTTCCCTATGATACCCTACGGTTTTGATTTGTATTACCCACTTTCATGGCTAGTAGCTGGAATTTAATAGATGTAACAATTTTGGCTATTTTCTATTTACTTGAAAACCCTAGACACTATTATAATATCATTGAATTTCCTATAAAATGTTTTTGTTAGCGTAAGGTTAAAATTTACCCGTATTTATTTGTGGGGAGTCTTACGTGATACCTTTATTTTCAAATGGTTTTCAAAGTTAAGCAATTTGAACCCGTTTACTCACACCAGACCCATGTCTGACCCGGATTTTGTATTTTCTTAAACTCTTGGGTACTCAAATTTTTATGAGTAGCCAAGTGATAAGTATTGAAAGTGTTGATTTTCTAGAGGAGCTCTTTTGGAAAGAAGACCAGACGTATGTATCTATATATATGTAGTTCCGCTGAGTAGTTAGTGTATGCTGTATTTTGGATGTATGTATGGACATATATGTATATGACAGTCCTGTTGTATGATATTGTATGACTCAGATGTTTGTATAACTATGTAACAGTTATGTGATGTATTATATTTTGTTCCATTCCGCTGTGAGATTCTGATGTTGTTATTCTTTCTTTCTATTCTTTTATATTTCTATCCCTTTTTTTCTTAATGATGATACGTCTTTCTAGGGTTAGAAAGGCGGGTCGTCACACAAGTGTTTGGAATTGGAAATTTCAAGAAGAATGTGAAGAGAAGTATATTTCTCTGGATAGCCAAGTATGTTTTCAAAGTAAGTTTTTAAAATAAAATAAAGGTTTTAATGTTGTTTTAAAATGTATGTTTTAGGAATTTATTATTTCTAAATATCAAAATTCTAAAGTAAATATTTTTCAAATCAATTACCGTAGTAATTATTTATAAGAAGTGACTTAGTATTTTGTTTTAAAGGTGAAAACATAGTTTTATATTTTATAAAGTAACCTTATTTTCAAATGTTTATATAGTATGTATTTTTAGTAAATTATTAAAGTATTTTTAACTTAAATGTTTTAAAGTAAATTTCAAAGCAAGTATTTTTTTAAAATCTATTATCGTAATAATTATTTAAAGAATGATTTGGTATTTTAAAGAAGAAAATCTAATGTATAGTTATAAGTTAACCTTATTTTAGTTATTTCTAGATTATTATTTTAAATTAAGTATTAAAGTAATTTTTATGAATTAAATGTTAAATATATTTTACAATAAAGTATTTTTAAATTTTTTAAAAAAAAATCTAAAGTTTTGAGCTTGGTGATTCCAGTGGAAATAGAAATACTTGGAATTTATTCTGAGAAAGGAAGATAGTTTTGAAAACTGATTTTTCAAAGGAGTTTGAAAAGTGAAAACATATCTTGTGAAGATATTTTTGAGGTTAATAAATAATTTGGAAAATTACTTATTGTTGGATGGATGTTGTGAATATTAATTGATAGTTAATCACCGACTATCAATATTGGACAAATACGTTGATTGTTTCGAAGAGACCGGTATCGGGATTTATTTCTCGAAAACCACTTCGATTCGGTTCGTACGTTTCATGGGAAGCGAGTGTGGATTCGAAGATGGAGCAGTGAAGTGTAAGGGCTAGTCGCTACTAATCCTGAAGATATTTCCAAAATGGATATAGTAGGGTTAGTACCTTCGGTTCCGTTCGAACCCGAAACAGACTTGTATGGATGAATGCTTTCGGAACATCGTCAGGTGGACGATGGGCATTCTAAGGGATATGTTCTAAAAGGGTAACGCTTAGCCTCAAGCCTCATCAACCGGGAATGACTGAAAATCAGGGGTTATGCAGCAAGGCTAGGTGGGCAGCACCCAAGCAGGGTGAGATCATCCCTGTCTAGATGTCCCTTTTTATTTCGGCTTAGTGAGCGGTTGCTGATCCCAACCGCGTGGTGATCTCACTCGAGATTATCCAGTAAGGGGTAGTCCCAGTCTTGTGTTGCAGGGGAGCGGGCGTACTCCTCGGTACTGTGATCTAGGCCACGTACTGTGACAGGTGGTACCCCAGTGCCTAGTCATTAGTTGGAAATCCATTCTTCTTACGAGTCCTGTACGAGTTTTGTTTGTATTACCCATTCTGTGGCTAGTAGCTGGAATTTAATCATGTAACAATTTTAGCTATTTTATAAGTATATGTATATAGACCCTATTATAATATCAGAGGATTTCTATAAAAATTGTTTTAGCTATCGTAAGGTAAAAACCCGACATGTTTATTTGTGGCGAGATCTTACGAGATGCTTTTGTTTTCAAAGGATTTTTGAAACTTTAAGAATCAATTGGGTGTGATTTTCTCATGCTGGTATTCCAGACTGACTCGGGTGTTATTTAACTGTAATGCTCGGGTCAGACCGAGTATTATAGGATACATGATATGATGTTGTGGAGCTCAGGAGACGAGCTGGATGACGATACGTACTTTTGTACTTGTTTATATATATATATATATTCCGCTGTGTATCCATTTGTATGTTAGTGATGTTGAACTGTGATTGATGTACTCTGATGATGTAACATATAAACAGATATATTTGATTTGAGTAAGGTCATTTATTATCTATTATATTTTATTCTTCTGCGATGGTTAGATTCTATTGTTGTTTTCTATTTTCTTATTCTATCTCTTCTTCTTTAACCCAAACAGTTCGTATTTCTGTACAACTTGAGTTGATTAAGGTAGAATATTGTTGATTCAAGGGGTACAGATTTCCGAGTCATTACAGTTGGTATCATAGCTTAGGTTGGTGATAACCTTGGCTCTGGTGGGAATTACTCATAAAATAGAGTCTACGATACTCTAGAATGAGTTTGAGCGTATTGATAGATATGAGCACGTATTTGTTAGTGAATATAAAATTGTTTTTATATTGTGTTGATTTATCGGTTGAGTGTTTATGGATTCTGGTCGATATATGGGATGCCATGTCATCGATAGGAATTTCTAAACTCTTAAACAAGATAAACAGACACAGTATTGTTTTAAATAGGGTAAATGAAATAATTTTGCCCAAAATTATTTTTGTATATAAAAGAAAATGATTTTTCGTAAATTGTCATAGTTATATATGGATGTTTGGTTGTTAGAAAGTGGTAATATTAAATTATTACCATTGTATGATAATTGAATAAGAATTGAAATAATAACCAAGATTAAGGGATAAATTAATAAATTAATGAAATTTGTAAATGCGATTATATAATTGATTAAGGAATTGAAACTATAATTAAAAACTAAGAAACCAATTTATGTACAAATGAAATTTGTAACTATAAACTAAATGTAAATTTTAGTGTGATTAATAATTAAAATAAGATAAAATTCCAAAGTAATGTTTGAATATAAATTTAAAGAGTTTGGAATTTGAAAATTTGGAAATTTAAATTCCTTTGAATTTGGAAATGTTTCTCAAAAGTTGAGAAGGTAATATATATTGAGAAATATTTTTTAATCGGATGTGAAGTCTAGAGAGATTTGGAATTCAAAAATATTTGAAGGGTTTTAAAAGAGATAAAAGCATTGAACTCTTATGGTTGCTGGGAAATAACTTCGGTGATGACTGCAGCATAATCGATGTTTATTTTCGAGTTTCCAAGAGAGAAATTCCTACCAAATTGTTTTGAATTGGAATTGTTTGCATAGGATGAATTTTATTTTTAGAAATGCAAGGAATTTTGGATATAGAGATTTCAAAGAGGATTTTGAAATGTTAAAGACTGTTTAAACTATAGAATGCTTAAGGAATAAATTTGGGAACTTATATAAGTTGAAATTTGTTTAGAATAGAAACTTAACTTAGAAAGAATTAGATATAAATAAGTGTGTAGATTATAAAAATTTAAAAGGAAATTGAAATTTAATGTTGAACTTAAGTTTGAATTTTTTTTAGTTAAGTTGGATTAGATAAACAAGTTTTAAGATTAAAATTTATAAGTAACTGAGTAGTTACTATGGTATGCAAATGAATGAAATTCAATATTGGATAATGCTTGATTTAAATGTGAAAAATAAGTTTAAATGGACTAAAATAATTAATGTCTGGAAATTTTAATCCGGGAATTAAAATTTAACTTAAGTGAATGAAAGTGAAGAAAATATATTTAAATCTAACTTGAGATAGGTTAAATAAAATTGAAAATTTAATTAAATTGGATATAGAGTTGAAAGGTAAAATGATCATAATTGTAAAATGAAAATTTATACCTTAAGCTAGTAACTGTTATATATATATATATATATATATATATATATATATATATATATATATATATATATATATATATATATATGTGTGTGTGTGTGTGTGTGTGTGTGTGTGTGTGTGTGTATGTATGTATATATATATATATATAATCTAGAATTTGGTTATAAGATGAAATGACTCAAATGAGCAATGAGCAATATAAGCTTTTAAATAAATAAATAAGTTTTGAACTCATATATTGAGAATAAAATTTAGTTAAAATTTGGATTGAATTAAATCAAAATTCAGTTGTGCCATGAATGATATTAATTGGAATTAAATTCTTGCTTAATAAAATTTAAAAGAATGATATGTAACTAGATTTAACTGAAGTTGAGTTGGAATAAAACTAAATTTAAATGAATTCAGTTGAAATTGTAGATAATATTAATTCTACTCAAACAAATAATGTAAATTAAGCAAGTATTGAATTAAAATAAATGAGCTTCGGAAGCTTATAAAAGAATTGAAAAGCATCGAATATATATATATAACCCTTAGTTAAAAGTATAATGTGAATATAATTAATTGTAAATAGATGCGGAAGAGTGAACATCAATAAGTGAGTAGTTTATAAAAACTTAAATGGGGAATAAATAAGCAGAATAAAAGTATTGGTATCCTAGAAAAATCCAAACTTGTGATATTAAGTAAGATTGAACTCAAGGATATCAAATAAAATGATTTACAAGATAAATGAAAAAGAAAATCAAGTATGGGATTATAATTGAAAGTGTTGTTGAATGAAAATTTGAATTGGAATAAAATGGATATGGTATGAAATATAAACAAATCCAATTCAAGCATAAATTGAATGGCCTTATTATTAGTAAATTCAACAATGAATTGGTAACGTAAATTAAAATTTAAAATGGATAAAAAATAAACTAATCGAATAAATTAGTGAAATGGTTGGAATTTGATCAAAGAAAAATCAAATCAAAGATTGTGAATATGTAATAGAGTTTGGAAATAAAGCTTGAGTTGTACGGAATTGGATTAAAATATAAAACTGATTTGTGATGAAAATAAATCCAATTCTAGTATGAATAAATTAAAATGAGAATGAACTTAAGTAATGAAATGGTGGTGAATTGAAGTAAAATTAACTTAAGTTTAAAATAAATAGAAGCATGGGATGATGTCGAGTATAATAAAAATAGTTTGGAATCAAACTTTTTGGATATGAAGAAATGCAATGTAAGTTTATGAATAAATTAAAATGGGATGGGATTAAGTGTAAATTCGGTAGGAATCAATTTAAATGGCTATAAGCTTAAGTAATTATTTATTCACTTCAATATTGTCGAATTGCATTAGAAAATGCATCGTTTGATGTAAACGAGATTAGACAAAATTCTATGAGTTATGAAAAGTGAAATAGGATGATTTTGAAATCAGTTGGAATGAATATAAGTTTTTTTTGCCTAAAAATAAATTAAATGTAAGCAATTGAGTTTTAACCATTCAAATTGATGAAGTTGTATACGAATGGATTGAAAAACATTCAAATTGAATGAAAATGGTTATAAATTAATCGGAACAGTGGAATTAGTATGAAATTTGTATAAGTTGCTTACGGGAAAATGTTTGGTGTGAATTTGTTTTAGAATTCATGTGTTTAACCATTGCAACTGAGTGAAATATTGTTAAATTGCATATATTTGGCACTTACATGGTTAAATTGAGTAAGTACAGGAACCGGGAAGCCGTGTGGCTGGATTTTGGGCACGCTAACTTCTAAATAAATAAGCTGTTTTCTTAAAAATGCTAAATAAGGTACGCCAATGCAATAAAAATAGGAAATATGAACTGTTTTGGTTTTTTCGACCGTGTGGGTCGATGTATATATATTTATATCTTTTGTCGAATTGCAAAAGCTCCTCCGTACAAAGGAGACTCTGCCAAAAAATTTCAGAAATTTTGGGAGTTAGAATAATTTTTGAAATTTTTTTTTAGTTAACGGCAAAACAATTTCAAATTGGAAATTGAAATAAATTAGTAAATGAAACAAATTGAAAATAATGACATGAATTGGTTATATATAGAAAATAAAATTCGAATATTCTGAATTAAAGATAAATTGGCTTCATATGAAAAAGAAAGAATCAATTCGAATAGAGACAGATATAAACTAAAGTGGTGAAGCGAAAATAAATAAAGAAGCATATTAAATGCTTATACTAAACTTAAGAAAGAAATGGTGAATTCTTGATTTGAAATTGATATTACAAATATATTCTAAGTTAATATTTGGGAAGAATAAATATTGACATTTCGTAAGGAAGTCAATAAAATATTTTGAATGTTGTGATTGGATATTATTGCTAAGTGGAATATGCAGGTAATATAAAAGGAAAAGAAAATTGGTTTTGATTTCAGAAGATAAATTTGAATTGCTCGACAAAAAGGTATGGGTTTAAATTTCTGTGAAATTTGATTGGTTTTTTGGATTGAGCCACTTGGCCTTTTGTTTTCTTTTTGGATTTGGGAGGCCGTAGAGCCATTTTGCAGTTGTACCGAGCTAGCTGCGCAAATGAGACGCTGGCGAAATTTTTCGGAAATTTAGAGAGTTAGAAAAAATTTGAGAAAATTTTGATAATTCAAAATTTTGGTTTTTTGTTGAAACTTGAATGATTGAATGAATAATTTTGGTTGCAAACTATGTGGGAGTTTAGGAAATTAATAAGAGTGTGGTGTCTTTAAATGACAAGATTGTTTGGGTTAATGTTAAACAGTTTGGTTTTGGAAAATAGTAATGGGTATTAGATCATTCTTCCTAATTAGTAATTTCGGGGACTAAATTATTTTAAGGGGGGAGGAATGTGACGACCTGGAATTTTTAAGCAATTTAAATTGGAATATTTAATTTGTTTGAAATATTAAAAAGTAAATTTTTAACTTGAATTCAAATATCACTAATTTATTGTTAATTGAATTATTGAATTTAATAATTTGGAATTGGATAAATTATCGAATCTTCAGTTTTAAGCCGGTTGAAAATAATTTGAAGGCTGGTAAAATTTATATTGATAATGCTGAAGGTAATAGAAGTTGTAAAATCGAAATTAACAGTGGTTTGTTCAGTTTTAAAATTTTATAGTTTAATTTGAATTTAAAAATAGCCTTTCGAGGCACAGTCTCGAAATTCGACGAAACTAGTTCCATTGGGTCCATAATATTAAATTATTATCGGATTTCAAATTTCGTAGTCTAAGAGTTGTTGTGTGAGCGCACGTTATATAAATGCGCTGAAATCTATATCGAATCCAATTTAATAACTGGGTAGCCAAACAAGATATTTTTTAATATAAAAATATAAAATTTAAATCAGCTGCTACCCTGTAATTCCTTTAGCCAACATATCTCTGAGGAAGCCGACCTTTACCTAATTATGTCACTCCTCGTTTAAAGAATCACAGCTGAAATAATTTCTCATCACATGTTTTTGCCTTCACCTCAATGTCCTTGTAGCGGCCTGAACTTCCTTCACTGTCACGTTCTTTTTAAATCGAGCAGAGAAATTTTATTAATGAAGGAAGCTGAGATCCCCCTTCCTCTCTTCAATTCCAGTTTTGCTTAAAAAAAAGGGGCCGACCTTGTTTAATCGCGCGTGTTCCTCTACAATTCTAGATCGGCTCAAATCTTCGAATCGCCTGCGTGCGATTGGGTCGACTGCATAAGTGCGAGCTCAAGCTCGGACGATAGGTGATGGCGTCGCGTTGGATTGGCGCTCGAGCTGTCGAGGCAGTGGAAAGTTCGTCGAGGGGTGCCGTTGGAAGTCGCATGCATAGGAAAGGTCAGCAGATGCCTGTAGGTCCGGCGTCTACTCGGTGGAGGGAGAGCCATGACTTATGGCGTGGAACCTTGGTGGTGTGTGTGTTCGCGTGTAGGTAGCTTTATCTTCTGCTTTCGGGTTAGCTTATTTTTTTAGGAAGTTAATTTTATATTAAATAGAAATGTTTAAAAATGTTTGATTCAAAAAGAAACTTATGTAGATAGAATTTTTTTTTATTGATAGTAAGGAGAAAACAATATTTTAAGCAGTTTTAAAATTTTTATAGATAAGAATAAAAATGATTCACAGTTCGGAAAAAAATTTATATTAAGATTTAGCAGTAAACAGAAATATGTAAATAGGTAAGACTTTGAAAGAGTAGAGTTAGAAATGGAAATTTGTTTGGTTAAAAAAAAGAGAGCAAATGTTGACGAGGTTAGATAATGTTATCTAATCAGGTTTAAACTAGAATTGAAAAGAAAGTTATATGCATATGTGCAAACTTAACTTACTTAATTATTTTAAGTAACTTATGAAAGGAAATTTAGTTCAAATTTACTACTTTGGTTAAATTAAGTCGAAGTTTAAAATTTAATCATTAGTTAAATAAAATAAATAAATGGTGAATAATTGTTGATTGGTTCAAATAATAATAAACCCTGAATTGTTATACAAGGTTTTAAAAATCAAGGAAACAAGCTAGTTTGGAATGGATTGCAAACAACAAATGCAAAGGTGAGTTAATCTCACTCAGTTGCGTTTAAATTTAAATTATTAAATTTAAATAATTGTTTGAATGGTTAAATTGATTGATGTGCTATAGTATGGTAAATTATGGAATTGGTATTTTATGTTGTGCTAACGTCTGTGGATGCAGGGAAAACAGGTTGGAGGGATCCAACTGGACCCCCCAACATTTATTATTTAATATTCTCTTTTGTGATTATTTGATATTCTATGATGAGTTATATTGGAATATTGAATGTTATGGTTTGATTGGATATATTTGAGTATAACGAATTACCAAATATATAAATTGGATTTTTGAAAGAAAATAACGGAAGCAAATTGTAAGAGAGATAATTACAGAAAATTGAATAAATTAAGAACGAATTGAAAAAGGAATGGAAGTGATGTTAAATACTAACAAATAACTTCGAATATGAAAAGAAAAAGGATTTGAATAAACAGTAATTAATGAATTGTAAAATTAAGTGTTAAAGGAATAAAGAATTATTTTAAAATTTAAAGTTTTAAATTTATTTAAAAGAATAAAGAAGTAATTTGAGAAATCTAAATTGGTATTTCAGTTAAAAATATTGTAAATCATAATTAAGGATTTAAATCTGGAGTTAATGGAATTGGAATAAATGGGGTTAATTGGAAATCAATTTGGAAATTGATTCAAGTGTTTGGAATTGGAAATTTCAAGAAGAATGTGAAGAGAAGTATATTTCTCTAGATAGCGAAGTACATTTTCAAAGTAAGTTTTTAAAATAAAATAAAGGTTTAATGTTGTTTTAAAAAGTATGTTTTAGGAATTTATTATTTCTAAATATTAAAATTCTAAAGTAAATATTTTTCAAATCTATTACCGTAGTAATTATTTATAAGAAGTGACTTAGTATTTTGTTTTAAAGGTGAAAACCTAGTTTTGTATTTTATAAAGTAACCTTATTTTCAAATGTTTATATAGTATGTATTTTTAGTAAATTATTGAAGTAGTTTTAACTTAAATGTTTTAAATTAAATTTCAAAGCAAGTAATTTTTAAAAAAATCTATTATCGTAATAGTTATTTAAAGAATGATTTGGTATTTTAAAGAAGAATATCTAATGTATAGTTATAAGGTAACCTTATTTTAGTTATTTCTTGAGTATTATTTTGAATTAAGTATTAAAGTAATTTTTCTAAATTAAATGTTAAATGTATTTTACAATAAAGTGTTTTTAATTTTTTTTTTTGTAAAAAAATCTAAAGTTTTGTGCTTGGTGATTTCACTGGAAATAGAAATACTTGGAATTTATTCTGAGAAAGGAAGATAGTTTTGAAAACTGATTTTTCAAAGGGGTTTGAAAAGTGAAAACATATCTTGTGAAAATATTTTTGAGGTTAATAAATAATTTGGAAAATTATTTATTGTTGGATGGATGTTGTGAATATTAATTGATAGTTAAATCACCGACTATCAATATTGGACAAATGCGTTGATCGTTTCGAAGAGACCGGGATCGAGATTTATTTCTCGAAAACCACTTCGATCCGGTTCGTACGTTTCGTGGGAAATGAGTATGGATTCGAAGATGGAGCAGTGAAGTGCAAGGGCTAGTCGCTACTAATCCTGAGGATATTTCCAAAATGGATGTAGTAGGGTTAGTACCTTCGATTCCGTTCGAACCCGGGACGGACTTGTATGGATGAATGCTTTCGGAACATCGTCAGGTGGACGATGGGCATTCTAAGGGATATGTTCTTAAAAGGTAACGCTTAGCCTCAAGCCTCATCAACCGGGAATGCTGAAAATCAGGGGTTATGAAGCAAGGCTAGGTGGGTAGCACCCAAGCAGGGTGAGGTCATCCTTGTCTAGATGTCCCTTTTTATTTCGGCTTAGTGGGCGGTTGCTGATCCCAACCGCGGGGTGATCTCACTCGGGATTATCCAGTAAGGGGTAGTCCCAGTTTTGTGTTGCATGGGAGCGGGCGTACTCCTTGGTACTGTGATCTAGGCCACGTACTGTGACAGGTGGTACCCAGTGCCTAGTCATTAGTTGGAAATCCGTCTTCCTACGAGTCTTGTACGAGTTTTGTTTGTATTACCCACTCTGTGGCTAGTAGCTGGAATTTAATCATGTAACAGTTTTCAGCTATTTTATAAGTATTTGTATATAGACCCTATTATAATATCAGTGGATTTCTATAAAAATTATTTTAGCCATCGTAAGGTAAAAACCCGACATGTTTATTTGTGGCGAGGTCTTACGAGATGCTTTTGTTTTCAAAGGATTTTTGAAACTTTAATAATCAATTAGGTGTGCTTTTCTCACGCTGGTATTCCAGACTGACTCGGGTGTTATTTAACTGTAACGCTCGGGTTAGACCGAGTATTATAGGATACAGGATATGATGCTGTGGAGCTCAGGAGACGAGCTGGATGACGATACGTACTTTTGTACTTGTTAATATATATATTCCGCTGTGCATCCATTTGTATGTTAGTGATGTTGAAATCTGATTGATGTACTCTGATGATGTAACATATAAACAGATATATTTGATTTGAGTAAAGGTCATTTATTATCTTTTATATTTTATTCTGCTGTGATGGTTAGATTCTGTTGTTGTTTTCTATTTTCTTCTTCTATCTCTTCTTCTTTAACCCAAATGGTTCGTATTTCTGTACAACTTGAGTTGATTAAGGTAGAATAGTGTTCATTCAAGGGGTACGGATTTGCGGGTCATTACATCTCCTGTCCCCTATCTCGTCCTCTTCTTGCACTCATACTCACTATCAGTGGATAGTAAGAGAATTTACTGAGGCACACGAACGGATGTCTTAAGGATATACTAATTCTAAGGTATACTTCACCCTATCTCTAATGAGTTACCTAATGTGTTATACTCCTGGGCTAAAGTTTCAACCTTCAGCTCTGATACCAAGATGTCACGGTCTAGGCTTTTCAACCATCAACAGCGGTCACTCTTGATTGGTAGGCTTTTCAATCATCCCATCCCCGCCTTGGTAGACGTTGGTACCTCGCAGTTGCTTTTACGGCTGGCCTCTCGACCCCCCAAACCAGTAAGCCAACCCGTCCCCGGGGACATGTAGGGGTAAGAGTCTCCCGTTTGCCACCAAACGCGAAGCGAGAACCCCCTATCATGTTGTATTAAGTAAGGTCAGTCATGGGACTGCTGTGAGCAAACGAAAAAAGTTTATCTTTAAAACAAAAAACTAAAGATTTTTAAAATTGAAATCTGCAATGCTTTTTGGAAAATGAAACTACCATAAGGCCTCCCGGCACACACACCATGCAATTACACACTTAGAGGAGATTTCTCCTTCTGATAGTCAAACATGCTTACTACGCAAAATCCTTTTGATATTTTTATTAGTGCATAGTGGAAAACATTTTTGAAAGTATAATATTAATCTTAGCCAACATAGGTACCATTATACTATGCCTACTATAGATACCATTTAAGAATGGCAGGTTGTACGACTGCAATTGTAAAGGGCGTGTATTGGTTGACTGGATTTCGAACAAAAGGTCAGGTCAAGGAATTTCCCATTTCCACATGGGTCGCCTCTAGAAGGATGCCCCGAGAACCTACCCGGCTCTCTGTCAACACAAGGCCGGTGTACTCCCTTTCTGGGAGTAACACCTAAGATATGCCATCCCCGATCGTTTGCGACCTTTATCCGAGAGCTTTCAACCACAATGCAACATCACACAATAATAAATTTACAGTGTCCACATGAGTTAAGTATCTGGGCTTCATAACATGATACCACCCTTTTTGAGAAGGAATGGACATACCCTAGGGGCCCGACCCCCGCAACCTTGCCGCATCTTTCCTGTTTCCATTTCCAGGGTGTGAGGTCCTAATGTAGTCTCATCCATAAAGCTACGCTTTTTCACAAATCCATGCTTCGATCAACAAACGATCAGCAGCACTTCATATGCCACATTACCAAATTGGAAATGCATCACTAGTAACCGTCAACTACATAATCTCTGAGCTCGTACGTCTCAGAGAAGGGTGTTAAGCTAAGAGAATTAATCTCCGCCACCAACAGAAATGTATTTGATAGAAACTGGTTTTACATCTCAAAGTGTAACGTTAAACACACATCCATACAAGTCTTTCCGGGTTCGAACAGAACCGAAGGCACTTCCAAAGAATCCCTTGCAATCTAAGAATTCACAATCCCGATCGGACTCCCCATCACATATGGAGATCTCTATACCATAGCTACTCAGTGCAAAGTCATTCGATAGGTTATCCTATCGTTCTCCTAAATACTCGGTTTTCATCACCGGTCTTCAAATGCTATCCATAACGTCGTATCATTATTCAGAATGGATTATATGACACAAAAGTCCTCTCCGGCTAAACCGAATAATGAGCGCAATATTTAAAAGCATATGGATATTGGGATTTCATTTAAGTCACAACTTATTACCCAAAAAAAAATGGTTTAAAGAAATTACCGTTTCCAAATCTTTTTAAACAAAAAGATTCAATTCACAAAGTTCACCCAGCTTTTACAAAGATTCATTCACAGATTTCAAAACCGTTTCCATTTCAAATTGAATTACTCATCCAATCTTTAAATCAAAGATTTAATTCATAGCTTTCAAAACCATTTCCAAAGATTCATTCATAACTTGGAAAACCATTACATTTCAAATTTGAAATCCCTTTAACACAAATTGGAAATTCTTTCCTTATATGAAAGCTTTGATTATTTGAAAACGTTTAAATCCATATAAACATATTTATAACTCGTATAACATTTTTAAACCATAATTCTCAACATAGAATTAAATTTCAAATCTTGAATTTAAATTCAAATCAAACTTTTTAAATCTCAAAACTTTATCAAGTTATTCAAAATAACTTTTAAAATCCCTTCTCCAAAAGTTTTTTTATATTAACCCAATTCTATTTCCAAAAACCATTTGAATTCAAAATTCAACTTTAAAACCATTCAAAAATCTATGACTTAACCAGTTGCCTCGTGCAATCCATATTTGTGTGTTTATGGTGTAGTCCAGGGGTTTCACACAATAGTGCAACATTATCAAATCATCACAGATTCAAGCATATTAGTATCGATAAGCGGTAATATCTATAACAATTATCGTTCATTCACAGATAATATACAAATGTATCGTAAATAAATGAATAAATTATACACAGCTCAATCCATAGAACATAATATCACAGATCAGATAGGACAATCAATTCAAGGCATCTCATACAATACAAACAATCCAAGCATTCAATAATCATTTATAAGTAGGATTGATTACTTATTCAAAACTTAATTAATTCCATTTTAATTTCCAAATAAATTAATTGCTTATGAATTAATTATCAAATCTTGATTAATTAGTTACAAATCATTTGATGAAATTAATCAACCTTGATTATTTATCTTACTTAATTACCTTTACTTAATTAATTACTCCTTAATTAATCATATTAAATTAATTATCCTCTTATTAATTACTTCAATTAATAACCTTAAATTATTCAGTAATTAAACTTTAATTATTTAATTATCCTTTAAACTAATTATCCTTAATTAATTAATAAGTTAATTAATCATTAATTAATTACAATTAAATTAATTACAATATTTAATTTATCTTTAATTAATTATCATTTAATTAATAAAATTACAATAAGTGATTATCCTTAATCACTTTCATAAATTAACTAATCCTTAATTAATTAATTATCCTCAAAGTAATTACTTTAATTAATTAATCACATAAATAATTATCTTTTAATTAATTATTATTTAATCACTTGATTAATTAACCACTAATCACTAATAAATTATTCTTAAGTACTTTCATTAAGTAATTATCTTTAAGTAATTAATCACCCTTAAATTACTTATTATAGATTAGTTAACCTTTAATCAAAGTAACCAACCTTTTTAAGGAATTATATTATGTAATTGATCTTTAATTACCTTCAGTAATTAATTCCTTAAAGTCTTTTATTTTAATTGTCTTTAAAAATCTTGTTAATGACTAATGGAAAATAAATCATCATTAATACATTAATTATCTCAAGGTTTTTAAGTAAACTAAGTTAATAATTTGAAAACATTTTATTTTACTTATTTACTTACAAAATTACAAGAATCAAATTTATTTGAAATAAGTTTTAAAATAAGGTTATAAATGGATAAAAAAAAAACTTTAAAAACTAAATCATTTTGGAATGCTTCCTTTAGAAAAAAACTTTACTAATCCCAAAATCAAAAGGATAATCAAGAAAGCGTTTTAAATTTGTTCTAATTTTAAATTTGGAAAAAATTTGTTTTGAAACTAAAACCATTTTAACAACCTAAAGCCACTTCGGGTCTTCACTCGAGTCAAATTTCAAATTTCCCGAGCATGATTTCGAGGTTCTTTTCCTTCTTCTCCAATTTATACTTTGTTTTCAATTTAAAATTTGTAAAACTTCTTAAACATGGCAACCTACACCTGATGTACTCAAGCACGTACCCGAGCCAGCAACCAGACTTTCCGAGACCAACCCCGATGCAAAATTCTTCTTCTCAAAACCCAAAAATACTAACACTACTATCACCTGTACACGTGCACAGATGATCGAATCACTCCGATCAACTTCACCGACGACAACAACCCATCCATAATCCCTACGATCTGTTCCACCCTTCAGATCCAAGCATCGATTTCAAAAATGAAATTGAACACTTGGGTGCCAAGACTGGAACAACGCAGCCACCAGAAATTCATCTTGTGCCGTCATAAAACGTCGCCAGAAAACTCGCGACTACGTTCCTAGCTCCGGCATAACCTCACGCCTCAATTACACCACCCGCGATCGCCTCCGATCCACCATCAGTGTCACGCTAACTCGAGCAATTTCATTGATAAAACTCAGCCATAAACCTTATTTCGCCAATGCTAGATCACCACGGAGGTCGAGAAACGTTCTGACCATTTTTCCCATAATCACCATTCTTCAAACTATATTTGACAACAAACACGACCTTCAGTTCTTCACTGGTCACCAGAAAATTGATAAAATTGCGTTTTTTGTTCATCACGGGAATGCCTTCCCAAAACACCATTAAGAAATTTGATTTTGTTTTCAAAAATCATGTTTTTCGATTACAAAACAAATTATATAATTGAAACAATAAATTGCTTAAGTCAAATACTGTCATATTTTTAAATTTTACTGGGTTTTCCTTCCTTCCAGTAAATCCATATACATTTTATGCTTAACAATATTTTTAAAAGTAAGTTTATGTTGTTATAAACATTTCTTCTTCAAAGTTTTAAGCCTAGTATTGCTTTTACAAAGAGAATTTAAATTTAAGACTTAAATTTGGAAACCTGTAACTATGAACAGGTTCTATTTTTATATATATACAAGCATATACACTTAGTCATTCACATATATATACACACATGCAAGCAAGTTCACACCATCATTCAAACATATTTCATAGCACACTTAAAAAATCATCAAGATAAAATCAGGGTTAAGTGGTTTTCTCACCCTTGTTTTGAGCAGAGGGGAAACAGAGAATGGAATGTTGAAAACTGAAAAGTAAGTTGAACAACGGGAAGATGATATTGATTCCAGGAACTTGATATTTAGTCTGAGTTGCAATTTGAACTTGAATTTGCTTCTTGAATTTACTACATGCTTTTGTTTCCAGGTTTGGGATGCTTTAAGAAAGCTACCGTTTGGTCTTTGAATTTGATTTTATGTTAAATTTTCTTTTCTCTAGTTTTTTTGCTTTGTTTTCCAGACTTTGTTGTTGAAGTTTGAATCTGATCCTTTATTGATTGTTGATGATTTGGCAACTGATGTTTTTAGCCTGCTTAATCTCTGAGTTGTTTATGAATCAATGATAGGCTTGGGTTTAATTATGTTGAGTTGTTTCCAAGTTTTCATTTGGCTTTGAATTTCACTCTCAGGTTTTGATTTGGAGATAAATCTTGTTTTTAGCTTTGATCCGGTTTGTGAATTAGTTACATTTGTTTGCTAGGTTTTAGATTTGAATTAACTAAGAAGTGAGAAAGCAAGAAGTATGGATATAGATATAACTTGATTTCTTCCCAATACATTTGATATTTTAAATTAAAAAGAAAATATAACTTGCCACTTGTTAAATTCATATTCTCTTTAAACTACACTTGTTAATATTTGAATTTTAAAACTTTACAAATTTCATGAACAAGAGAATTTATGTCTAATCCTTTTTTCTAAATTAACTTACAAATTGTGTTTTAGGTCCTTAAGTTTAATTAATTTATAATTTAGTTCTAAATATTTACGTACACAATTTTAATTTAAATAAATTATTTCAAATATGGAAGAAAAGTGAATTTTAAACCATTTTATTAATTCTATATATGTATATATACAAACCGTATTTTATCTTTATATTTTAATATGATTATCTCATAAATCTCAAAAGATATACGTATATATAAACCTTTATGCATTCTTGTTTTATGTTTGTATTTATTATTTATATCAACTTAAAAAAAGATTTTATACTTTTAATAAATAAACACATATATGTATATATATATATTAGAATTTATTCTTTAAATAGCTTTTAGAAATTTATTATATTAAATTTAAGTCATAACTTCTAAATCAAAATGCCTATTTATATTTCAATATATTCATATTTGAATTTAAAATCCAAATTCCTTTATATACAATCTTTTGATATATATATTTATTCAAATTTTCAAATTAACCCACAATTAAATTTATAATTAAAATATTACTCAAAATATTTATTTCAGAATTTCCAATTAGAAATTTATTTTTAAAATCATATTTATTTTCATTTATATTAATAAACAAACAAATATCCATTTTATTTGGAAATTACCAAATTAATTCACAATTTAATCTCAAAAATTAAATTAATTACCAATTTAAATTTGATTTAAAAACGGGAATGTTACATTTACCAAATCTATTTAACCTTTTAACTTTTTCCAAAATCCATTCGTTAAACTTCTTACAAAAACTTTAATAAGTTTTCAAATCATACGTAGTTATCTTTTAAAACCAACTAATATCATTTAACTTTCAACTTAAAATCAAAATTTAGTTTTCACAAATTTTTCCAATTTTCACAAAAATTTTCTAGCGCCTTAAATTTTCAAAAAAATTTGCCAGCATCTCCTTTGCGCCGTACGATTCGAAAAAAAAATAGCAATATATATATCACAAATATACATCTCATCTTCGAGGATGAGGCATCTTGAAGGGAAAAAAGTGTAAAAGTACGATATGTAATAGATATGTACCTTATATATTATTATCGAGCATATACAATTAATATAGCGCGAAAGCGAGCTCCAAATGCGAAGCAAGCGCCATCCGCACCTACTAAACACTCAACAACAAATGAGTAACATGTATATATGAAAATAATATTAATATACAACATATACCAACAACTATATATGCCAATATAGCAAATGCAATCACCGCAACAAATCCAACCATCAAACAACTATCATCCAATCAATCCATATCTATCCAATCAATCCATAACCAAATCAATATACATTCACTTCTTATTAATATTCATTGAATTGATTTTCAATTTAATCACATTTGAGTCGTTAACATTGGATTTACTAACATTCGTTCATTCATGTTCAATTAGTTTACATTCCCTAATCACATTCAAGTTAGTTCACTTTCAATTCAAATTATTTAACTTTCAATTTGATTAATTCATTTTCATTAACACTTAATGAATCTCTATACAAACAACTAACATCCATCATTACCAAATTTATTTAATTTACTTCATTTACATTCAATTTGGTTTAACACTTTTAATTTCAATTGGTTTAATATTCAACTTGGATTGAATTCTAGTATTCACTATAATCACATTTTTATACAATACTTTCATTGTTATTATCACTTATTAGCTTAAGTTTTATTCAACTCTTAACAACAACATTTTTAATGCTAATTCATTTTACCCAAAAATTGTATACAACTCAATTTCTTATTCATTAAATGACTTTATTTTATTAATTCACTTTATTAATCTACTTCGATACCAAAATCAGCTTCATTCAACATCACTTATGTTATATTTCATTTCATTCTCACTTGCATTTACTTTCACTTATACAACTTGTAACGACCCGAAGTTTTCGATCTCGAAAATTCCAGATAGTTAGGAAGAAAGAAGAAAGAGATAGAAAAAGAAGAAGAAGAAGAAGAAGAAGAAGAAACATCAACATCTCACATTCGAAGCGGATAAAATACAATAATAAATATTAACAATTTACAAAAGAACACTATATATGTCGATTACATTTTAATACATCAGAGTTACACATATATACAGACATTGAATATACTCAATTATCAAGTCACGGATATACAACAATATTACATAGTGGAAATACTCTATACACTCTTGTCGTCCATCTCGTCTCCAGAGCTCCAGAACGTACCTACCTGAAAATTTGTAATACTCAGTCTGACCCGAGCATTACATCAAAGTAACACTCGGGTCAGGTTGGAAACCAGCGTGAGTAAACCCATAAAATTTAAAATACTAAGCTCAAACCATAAAAGAAACCCGGGTAACTCGTATTTCACTAAGAGTTCATTACTTATTATAGTCAAAACCAATTTCACAAAACAACCCCTAGGTATCTTACTTAGTTTTCAAGGGTCCACATTGTTCCATTTCAGTCTATTGATTTCACACATTAAATCCATATTGAATCATGCAGATTACAAATCGAAGTGGTTTCGGGTATTATTGATACCCGATCCCAGTCACTTCGAATCCATTATCGTCTTATCCAAAGCTTTTCAAGTGTAATACATTTCGTAATCTTAAATACAGAGTGACACCTTTACACAGTAATTTATTATCAATAGATAACTACATTACCACAGTTTAAACCAAACATATCATATCACATAGCATCACAAATCACATCAGAGATATTCTAAGCATACATTATCATTCAATAATTTATAAGCAAGATTAACTTATTCTACCATCTCTAATTAATTTAAAATAAATTAAATAAATTATTTCAATCATCTTTAATCCTGCCTACTTAACATTAATTTATTACAACCCATTTATTAATCATTCCTTAATTATCCTCTTTAATTACGTTAAATAATTTGCCTTTAATAAATATCACAAATTAACTAACCTTCACCCCTTCATATTAATTATATTATTTTTTAATTAATTACTCAAATTAATTATTCTATGGTCACTTATATTGATCAATTATCCTTTGATTAATCACACTTATTTAACTATCCCTTAATTAATCTCCTTAATTTATCAATCCTTAAATTAATTACATTAAGTAATTATCCCATGGTTACTTACACAAAGTAATTATTCTTTAATTACTTACCATCATGTAATTTCTCTTAATTAATTACACCCAGTAATTACCCATTAATTACTTATACTAAGTAATTAATACTTTATTACTTAACCAATCTCCAAGTGATTATCTTTAATTAATTAACTAATTAATTAACTTAAATTACCTCATTAAATTAATTCATTACGTTGATTAATTCATTCCTTTAAATCACTTCATAAATAATTACCCTTTTGATTATTAACATTTATTAGTCAACCTTTATCAATTCATTAAGTGATTAACTTTTAATTAATTTCCCTATTTAATTTCCTTGAATTTATCACAACCCTAATTAAATTCTCGATCTTAATTAATTACTTAATTTTACCGTTATAAAAATCATTTAGGAATCAATGATTTAAAATATATAATCTCCTTTAAATAAAAAATTTAAACATTAACTTTTTAACAGTTTAAAATCTTTGAACTTGTTTAACTTGTTAATAACTTTAAATATGTTATTCGTGAAACTTATTTATCCTATCAAAAAACTTATTTACCTAAATGCAATTTAAAACTTGATTAAACATTTTCCTTTGACGCTTAATTTTTTTTTAAATACCTGACTTGTTTTATTACTTGTTTAAATCTTATAAAATATTTAGCTTGGAAAATTTAGTTTTTATTTTGCTTCAAACTTGGCTAGTAATCACAGAACCAAATTCGAGATTAAATCACCAGAATACATGAGCCATAAACGATGAAACCCGAGCAAAGCTTGCAGGAAGACGCAATCGAGCCCGAGTCTTCCTTCCTCTCCAAAAACACGAGCAAATCTTCATTCTACCCGTACACAACTCCGAGTCCAACCCGCATAGTGGCGACACCAGACACGAAGAACTTTGTGCATGGGCACCTCAGATCTGATCACCGACGATCATCGCCGCATCCATACTCAAGTCACTATCGACCCCTCCGATCCCTTGTTTTGACGATTCCACCATCAAATCGAAATCGAACTCCTCCACACATTCTGGAACTCAAATACTATGACAATACCCATTGCCGACGATCATCCTGACCACCAAAAAATCCCCTACTACGTCAATGGCAACGTCTCATCCTCCATCATCGATTCCCCCTCTTGCGATTTCACCCGGTCCTATCACCACGATGCAAAAATTTCCTTAAACATCGCCGAAAAATGGGTTCGGAACCCTACATCACCGCTTCGTTGAAGCCTAGGTGATCGTTAAACCCTCCGATTATTTTTCTCGATACCTCCATTCTTCCAACCACTTCCAAGCACGATCTCCAGCAATCGCCAGAAATTGATAAAACCACAAACCCCGTTCAACCCCAGATTACACAATCAATACATATTTAAAAATCTCAATTTTATTTTTAAAAATCATCATTTCCGATAGCAAACTAGATTATATACTTGAATCAACTAATTATTAATATTGAGATTTTGACATGTTTTCATATTTACTATTTTTTCAGTAAACCCATTTAAATTTAACACTCAGGAATTTTTTTTTCTTTTTATCTTGATCTTGCCAACTTGATCTTGTTTCATTTATATCCAAGCCAATAGATTTATCTGAGGGTGAGATTTTGACCTCAACAGGTTTGAAACCTGTAAAATTTAGAAACAAAGAACATGTCTGTTTTTCAGACAAACACAGTGACTTTCTTATATATATATATGCATATATATTCCATTTTTGCACAAAATCAGCACTTAACATTCTACTTTCAAACAAGTATTCAAACAGCAAGTGAAATCCAAATCTTTTGGGGGATTTACTCACCTGTTGTCTTGATTCTTTGCTTCAGGCTTTACTTCCTAATCTTCTTACTCGAATGCCTCCTTCTTCTTTAAGTTGTTCAGGTTTGCTATCTTTTTTTTTTAATAATACTCAGGTTGATGAATCGAAATGGAGAGGAGATGATGTACGAAAAGAAGTATGCAGGCTTGTATTTCTTTGTTGGTACAAGATTTTTATTGTAATGTGTAGATTTATTATATATTTTAATCAGAGATTTTTATTAGTTATAGAGGTTGAAATGATAAAATGTGTGCTAACATTAATTATGCTTGTCTTGTTTTACAAGCTCATACCTATCCCTTTTTTTTAGATTATGTGCAACTTGATTTTTTTTGTGAGCACATTCATATACATGGCTTTGTCTTGCTTCTTATTATCATGTACAACCTGTATTCTTTTTTTATTTCATTTGTCTTATTTCATTCCATGCTACATTGTATTTCAAATATATATTCGTTTCTAGAATTTCCTATAGTGTTTATTTTATATTCATATTCCTTTCTAAATTTAAACTATCAATCATTTAATTTCCTATTTATTTATTAATTATACTTATGTAATTTCATAGTGTATAGTGTTGATATATATTTATATTCATTTTATATTTATTTTGTAACCATATTTTGTCTAAATATTGATAAGATATATTTGTCTTCCTTTAAAACATTATTGCCAACATTACAACAAATATATATATATATATATATATCAAAAATTAAATAGCAGAGTTTTATTTTGATTTAATGTGAATAAGCTAGCTTTTATTTATTTATAGATAACTTTTGTTTTGATCCAATTAAGTGTATCATCTGTTTGTAAGCTTGAGAAATTTATTATCGCTCTATATTCAGAATTTCCAAACTAAATTTATCTTATGTAAGAATTTTAAAATGAAAGAATATTTTGAACAAATGAACATTTTAATTTAAAACTTATTTATAACCCAAGTTTAAAATATGTATATTTATAAAGAGATCATAACATTCAAATAATAAATCAGTGTTTTTAATAGATTCAATCCTGTTAATCTCCAATTAACAGATATGTGAAAAATCCAGGTTATCACATTCCTCGCCCCTTTGAATCTTTTCGTCCTCGAAAAGAAACGAAGCCAGAATTTATGTAAATGCTTAAAATCAGACAAATATTCTTTGATCATTTTTAAAACACTTTTTAATATCTATATAATATTATTCTAGAGTCATTTGTATAAAAATACTTTTATGACTCGATGTTTCAACAGGTCCATCCTTGTTCTCATAGAAATTCGGTCATACAATGATCAGACGTAGGACTGAAATTCTATAAGTACTTGGTACACCCATTTTCAACACCCAGTGAAATACTTGGAAAATAATTTTATTGAAAATATAGAAAACAGTTTTTGAAAATAGGTGAAATATCTTTGGTGAGAATGCTTTGGAAATCATCACTCACATCCATGGTCGCAGTTACATCCTGGGTTACGTTGCCATCACAGCAAAAGTCCATGTAACTGTAGGCACTCTGCGCCCCTCGATTACACCATGGAACCCACAACAGATCGCAGTTACAATCCCGGGTTATGTTGCCATTGCAGCAAAAGTCCATGTAACTATTGGCTCTCAGCGGCACACATGATTTTCGCTGTCAAAATGGAACTTCTCCACTCCTACATAGGTTGCAGTCTACCGATATAAAATCAAACGCAGACTGTTGGCTCACAGCGGCATACACGACTTTCGCTATGTTACCATAGGTCGTAGTCTACCGATATAAAATCAAACGCAGACTATTGGCTCTCAGCGGCATACATGACTTTCTCTATGGTATACTCTACTCATAATCCTCAGGAACTAGTTTTGTCCGCACTCCTCATAGGATCAACTTTAGAGCCCGCCTTGGGGCTCAAGGCAGCACCACCCGGTGACACTCCTGAGAAGTTCATTTCAAGGGAGTGCCTTTTTCCCCAGAGCCTTCATCCAAAAACTTTATACTATACACATATAGTATCTTTCAAATCATACACCTAGTATGATCTCATTCAAAGCTTCTTTACACAAAATTGATTATCCCAAAATTGATAATTCTCAAACTAGGCTTTCCAAATCTCAATATTGATTTTACCCAAAAATCAAAGCCTTTCCAAATTCAAAGGTTCCCAAAACCTCTTCCAAAGTCCTCATAAGATCCTTTATATATATATTCAGATATATATAATTTATAAAACTCCTTTTATACTTCAAACACTTTCAAAATCCTTTTCTTCCATCAATTGATACATTAAGGGAAGATTTATATAACAAAGATATATAACTTTGTTTATTCAAAATCAAATATTCCAATTTTGATGTACTCTTTTAAATATCATTTTCATTCAAATACGTACGATGTGCATATATCATCCGTACGCTATACCAATCTGATCGCTCACTCGATCACACAATTTTACTTCCAAACTAGTATCGTCCACTCGACTTCCTAGTGCGGACACAGATCTGGTTTCTTGATCAGAAACCATCATTCTCCTTGCATAGCAATAACTATGGCAGAGAACATCCAGAACCAATCAACAATCCATATCCAGGTTCGCTGTCGAAAATCGAGTGAAAAATCCAAACTCGGATCGATACACTATCTCGAAATTCTGTGCTTGAATCTGGATCAAATTACTATGCGAAAAGAATAATATACGTACATCCTACGTATTTATCTTCATTGATTATTAACTAAATCAATTTTCTTTCTATTCACGTTCACTTAAATTCTCATTCACTTATTCATGTTTGCCTTAATTCCCATTTGGATTATCACTTCAATTCTTATCTCAGTTGGGTACTTAATCAATAACAGTTTGAACTCCGACCAGTTATATTTAGAAAATAGCTTGAAAAAATTGAAAATAGATAAGTAGTTGAAAAATAATTATTAGTTTGCAAAATAGCTGTAAATTAGTTAACTAACTATAAAATAGTTGAAAAATAGTTAAATGGTTTCAGAGATTTTAGATAATTGCAAAATAGTTGTAAAATAGTAATTAGTTATAAAACAGTTGAAAAATTGTTAAACAGTTTCAAAAATAATTGTAAAATAAATATAAAATAATTCGGCTTTAAGAAAAAAAAAGTTGTATATATTTAATAGCATGGAAAACAATAAGCTTATATTAATACAATTTATATTGAAAATAGTCTAGAGTCAAAACTGTTCACTTTCCCAACAATTCAATTTAAATTTCCACTTCCATTTAATTGACACAATTAAATTTTGAAGAACTTCAATTCCCATCGAGATTTATTTAACCCTAATTCAAGCTAAATCAATCTCGATTTCTTTCCTAATCCAAATCAAATTCCATTTGATTTTAATCCTGTTCAACTTTAATTATAACTCCTAAATTATTCAAATTAATTTAGACGAATTTCAAATCGAATTTACTTCAATTTCAACTCATTTCAATTTTTATGCATTAGTCTTAATTCCCATATGAATTTGAACTCATTAAATCTTTGATTTTATTTCAAATTAATCCAATTCAAATTTTCCATTTGAATTTGTATGCTTATCTATCTTCAGTTCTAATCAATTCAAACTAAATTCAATTTGAACTAATGAAATCTAAATCTCAACTTTAACCCATCTCGAATTATATAAATTCGAGCTAAATTCTTAAATTTTTATTTAAACCTTTAAATCAAATCAACTTATCTCTTTAAACCATTTAATCCTGAATCCAAAATCCATTTTAGACTTATTTCAAAATTCAAACAATATTTCAAATCTCTTTTAAACAACTAAATCTTGAATTTCAATTTATCACCAAACTTAAATTTTTATAACCCAACCTTTGAAATTTTATCTTAAACATTTCAGTCTTAAGTCCAAAATGATTCCATACATTAATTCACTACATACTAGTAGTTCATACATTACATACATTTATCCAAAATAAGAGTCTTGCAGAAGTCATAAATCTAGATGCCTTCCTATTACCTGGAGGTTTAGAAAGAACAGAGCCCTAATACTACTACAAGTATCCTTCTTATGGACTTCCTTCCAAAGGGCAAAGCCCGAACATACACTTCTCAACAGGGTGTCCCCACTTATAACATTTACCATAAAATGTTTCTACCCTGTCATCAATCTGGATAACCTTCGCGCCTCCAACAGTACGTTCTACAGCCTTACTCCTCTTCTGCCTCTCGGAACAATTCCTAGCAATGTGTCCTGTCTTCTTAAAATGATAGCAGATAGTTGACTCATTGACCGGTTCCACAGGTTTACGCTTCGCCTTTCTCACTTCAGGGCAATGATTTAGAAAATGTCCTTTCTTATGACACTTAAAGCACAAGATCTCAGAGCGAAACCGATGGAATGTACCCTTCAATTCCTCCTTTGTTTTACTGCACTTGGCTGCGTAATGACCCTTATTGAAACATCTGTAATAGGTGACATTATCATAAGGCCCTGTTTCAGCACTTTCCTTAACTTGTTTCTCATACTCTTGAATTCCTTCTTCTCGATCCTTACATGAAGTTGCTCTTTGCTCTTTGCGCCTAACCTTCCATTCTTCACTCTTAGTCATCTCTCTCAAGGAATGAATTCTAGAGGAGCTTCCTAACCTATAAATTAGACTTAATTAGATTACTAAGTTATACCTTATGTTTTAACATCTTTGGTTTTTAATTTCAAACAAAGTTTTCAAACAACTTCTTATTTCGAAACCAGATTAGTTTTCAGAACCATTCTAAATAATATTATTTATCATTCCCTTCAACAATTTGAATCCAAACTTAATTCTAATGTTCCTGATATGAATGGTACATTCTATTCAATTCCTACTCGGGTACGTATATTTACCACTTAAATTCTTATAGGGTTCCCACTTAAAATTTTAATTGTTTACAACCAATTCGCAACAACTTCGTCCAATTTAAATGGTTTACAACACAATTACTTACATTCAATTCATTTTTAAACCAAAACAAACTAATATTCACCTCAATTGATTTTAAAATCAATTTATTTGCTTCTATTAATTCATAGTATTTCATTTTAAATCAATTTTATTTTAATTTGGCTATATTTCCATTACCACTTAATTTAATCCCAATTCAAGATTTCAATTTGGTGGTATTATATTACTTCTTAATTTAATTCCAATAATTTAACAATCAATTAACTTAATATTAGAAAAATATTGCTTTATATATTAAAATATAATCTTATATAAAATCATTTCAAATCTTTATATAAGAAAATAACAAGTACGCTCTCTCATATATATATACACTCAACTCATTCTAGGTACTATTGACCCTATCCTTAATGAGTACACCCACCAGAGCCAAGGTTCTCGCTTAACCTCGCTCTGATACCAACTGTAACGACCCGAAGTTTTCGTCCCCGAAAATCCCAGATAGTTAGGAAGAAAGAAAAAAGATATAGAAAAAGAAGAAGAAATATCAACATCTCACATTCACAGCGGATAAAATATAATAATAAATAACAACAATTTACAAAAGAATACTATATCTGTCGATTACATTTTAATACATTAGAGCTACACATATATACAGACATTGAATATACTCAATTATCAGGTCATAGATACACAACAATATTACATAGTGGAAATACTCTATACACTCTTGCCGTCCAGCTCGCCTCTAGAGCTCCAGAACGTACATACCTGAAAATTTGTAATACTCGGTCTGACCCGAGCATTACATCAAAGTAACACCCGGGTCAGGCTGGAAACCAGCGTGAGTAAACCCATAAAATTTAAAATACTACGCTCAAACCATAAAAGAAACTCGTGTAACTCGTATTTCACTACGAGTTCATTACTTGTTATAGTCAAAACCAATTTCACAAATCAACCCCTAGGTATCTTACTTAGTTTTCAAGGGTCCACATTGTTCCATTTCAGTCTATTGATTTCACACATTAAATCCATATTGAATCACGCAGGTTACAAATCGAAGTGGTTTCGGGTATTACTGATACCGATCCCAGTCTCTTCGAATTCATTATCGTCTTATCCAAAGCTTTTCAAGTATAATACATTTCGTAATCTTAAATACAGAGTGTCACCTTTACACAGTAATTTATTATCAATAGATAACTACATTACCACAGTCTAAACCAAACATATCATATCACATAGCATCACAAATCACATCAGAGATAATCTAAGCATACAATATCATTCAATCATTTATAAGAAAGATTAACTTATTCTACCATCTCTAATTAATTTAAAATAAATTAAATAAATTATTTCAATCATCTGTAGTCCTGCCTACTTAACATTAATTTATTACAACCCATTTATTAATCATTCCTTAATTATCCTCTTTAATTACATTAAGTAATTCTCCTTTAATAAATATCACAAATTAATTAATCTTCACCCCTTCATATTAATTATATTACTTCTTAATTAATTACTCAAATTAATTATTCTATGGTCACTTATATTGATCAATTATCCTTTGATTAATCACACTTATTTAACTAACCCTTAATTAATCTCCTTAATTTATCAATCCCTAAATTAATTACACTAAGTAATTATCCCATGGTTACTTCCACTAAGTAAATATTCTTTAATTACTTACCAGCATGTAATTTCTCTTAATTAATTACACCCAGTAATTACCCATTAATTACTTAAACTAAGTAATTAATACTTTATTACTTAACCAATCTCCAAGTGATTATCTTTAATTAATTAACTAATTAATTAAATTAAATTACCTCATTAAATTAATTAATTATGTTGATTAATTCATTCCTTTAAATCACTTCATAAGTAATTACCCTTTTGATTATTAATATTTATTAGTCAACCATTATCAATTCATTAAGTGATTAACTTTTAATTAATTTCCCTAATTAATTTCCTTGAATTTATCACAACCCTAATTAAATTCTCGATCTTAATTAATTACTTAATTTTACCGTTATAAAAATCATTAAGGGATCAATGATTTAAAATGTATAATCTCCTTTAAACAAACAATTTAAACATTAAGTTTTTAACAGTTTAAGGTCTTTGAACTTGTTTAACTTGTTAATAACTTTAAATAAGTTATTCGTGAAACTTATTTATCCCATCAAAAAACTTATTTACCTAAAAATAATTTAAAACTTGATTAAACATTTTCCTTTGACACCTATTTTTTTTTAAATACTTGACTTGTTTAAATCTTATAAAATATTTAGCTTCGAAAATTTAGTTTTTATTTTGCTTCAAACTTGGCTAGTAATCACAGAACCAAATTCGAGATTAAATCACCAGAATACACGAGCCAAAAATGATGTAACCCGAGCAAAGCTTGCAGGAAGACGCAATTGAACTCGAATCTTCCTTCCTCTCAAAAACCACGAGCAAATCTTCGTTCTGCCCGTACACAACTCCGAGTCCAACCAGTACAGTGGCGACACCAGACACGAAGAACTTTGTGCACATGCACCTCAGATCTGATCACCGACGATCATCACCGCATCCATACTCAAGTCACCATCGACCCCTCCGATCCATAAATCCCTTGTTTTGACGATTCCACAATCAAATCGGAATCGAACTCCTCCACCCAATCTGGAACTCAACTACTATGACAAAACCCATTGCCGACGATCATCCCGACCAATAAAAAATCCCCTACTTCGCCAATGGCTGCGTCTCATCCTCCACCATCGATTCCCCCTCTCGCGATTTCACCCGATCCTATCACCACGACACAAAAATCTCCTTAAACATCGCCGATAAAATAGGTCCGGTACCTTACACCACCACTTTGCCGACGCCTAGGTGATCATTAAACCCTCCGATTATTATTTTTCCCGATAACTCCGTTCTTCCAACCACATCCAAGCACGATCTCGAGCACTCCAGATTTACCAATCGCCAGAAATTGATGAAGCCACAAACCCCATTCAACCCCAAATTACACAATCGATACATATTTAAAAATCTCAATTTTATTTTTAAAAATCATCATTTCCGATGGCAAACTAGATTATATACTTGAATCATCCAATTATTAATATTGAGATTTTGACATGTTTTCATATTTACTATTTTTTTTCTTCAGTGAACCCATTTAAATTTAACACTCAGGAATATATATATTTTTTCTTCTTTTCTTGATCTTTCCAATTTGATCTTGTTTCATTTATATCCAAGCCAATAGATTTATCTGAGGGTGAGATTTTGACCTCAACAGGTTTGAAACCTGTAAAATTTAGAAACAGAGAACATGTCTGTTTTCCAGACAAACATAGTGACTTTCATATATATATATATATATATATATATATATATATATATATATATATATAGACACACACACACACACATATATTCCATTTTGGCACAAAATCAATACTTAACATTATACTTTCAAACAAAAATTCAAACAGCAAGTGAAATCCAAATCTTTTGGGGGATTTACTCACTTGTTGTCTTGATTCTTTGCTTCAGGCTTTGCTTCCTGGTCTTCTTACTCGAATGCCTCCTTCTTCTTTAAGTTGTTCAGGTTTGCTCTCTCTTCTTTTTTTTAATAATATTAAGGTTGATGAATCGAAATGGAGAGGAGATGATGTATAAAAAGTAGTATGCAGGCTTATATTTCTTTGCTGGTACAAGATTTTTATTGTACTGTGTAGATTTATTATATATTTTAATCAGAGATTTTTATTAGTTATAGAGGCTGAAATGATAAAATGTGTGCTAACATTAATTATGTTTGTCTTGTTTTACAAGCTCATACCTATCCCTTTTTTTTAGATTATGTGCAACTTGATTTTTTTTGTGAGCACATTCATATACATGGCTTTGTCTTGCTTCTTGTTATCATGTACAACCTGTATTCTTTTTTTATTTCGTTTGTCTTATTACATTCCATACTACATTGAAATATATATGTGTTTCTAGAATTTCCTATAGTGTTTATTTTATATTCATATTACTTTCTAAATTTAAACTATCAATCATTTAATTTCCTATTTATTTATTTATTATACTTATGTAATTTCATAGTGTCTAGTGTTGATATATATTTATATTTATTTTATAACCATATTTTTTTTAAATATTGATAAGATATATTTGTCGTCCTTTAAAACGTTATTGCCAACATTACAACAAATATATATATATATATATATATATATATATATATATATATATATATATATATATATATATCAAAAGTTAAATAGCAGAGCTTTATTTTGATTTAATGTGAATAAGCTAGCTTTTAATTATTTACAAATAACTGTTTTTTTGATCCAATTAAGTGTATCATCTGTTTATAAGCTTGAGAAATTTATTATCACTCTATATTCAGAATTTCCAAACCAAATTTATCTTATGTTAGAATTTTAAAATGAAAGAATATTTTAAACAAATGAACTTTTTAATTTAAAACTTATTTAGAACTCAAGTTTAAAATATGTATATTTATAAAGAGATCATCACATTCAAATAATAAATCAGTTTTTTTAATAGATTCAATCTTGTTAATCTCCAATTAACAGATATCTGAAAAATCCAAGTTACAACACAACTTAAGTTCACTACTAATTTATTTCAAATTCTATTTTATTTAACTTTTACTTAAGTCAAAATCATATCTAGTTTTGCTTAACAAAATTGTTTAGACATCATAACATTTGGTTTTTCTTACCTTATCTCATTTTATAAGTTATACAACTTATTTTTAAACTTTCATAAACATTCACCTAAGTTCACTTCCATTCACAAAACTCATTTTATAATTTCAATTCATGGTTATGCAATCACTTTACAACTTAGGTTTATTTAAACTTTCAAATTCAATTATATAATCACTTAACCACTTACGTTTAATTTCAAATCATATATCTAATATGCTAACTCAAATTTTATTTCAACTTTACCAAGTTACATTTTTATTATTTCATATTCTAAGTCCAAAACTCATTTTACTTATATTTATCAATTACAACTTGGATTTTAAATCAAATTTGTTCATCGAAACAAAATTTTAATTTTCAATTTAATATTGGTAGCAAATTCATCACACAGAAACTCAAAAATGATATAGATGATGCTGCAGTCATCACCCTTATTATTTTCCAGTAACAGTAGTGAATTCAGTGCTTTATATTCTTTCAAAAAGTTCCTTTTATAAATATATATATATATTAGATTTATAAATCATTATACTTATATAATTTCACTATTTCACTTTTCTTATATAAGAACATTTTAAATTCTTTTATCTTATTAAGATTTATAATAATATTATCCCTTTAGCTTTGAAAAACAACTTTCAAAATCAACGGGATTCAAATTTTCAAATTCATAGTTTAACTCATTTTTATTTATAACACATATTATTTCATTTCTTATATATAAGATTATTTCACAATTGCAAATCATATTAACTATAATTCCATACTTAACATTCTTTTGCTTATATAATTTATTCTCTTACAATTGTTGTTTTTATTTAGATTATTCAAATATCTTTTTTAACTAATATATATTTTTACATTTTCAAACAATCAAACAATTAATTTATACACACTTTAATAATTTATAAAAAATTATTTCCTCTATACAAATATAATTAAGATAAAATTATTTCATTTACCCAATTTAAAATAATACTATGTCGACTTGCCTCCTTTAAGTGTTTGTGTAACAACCCGCATATTTTACGATTGAGTATTTAAATATTTCATCGTTAGTCGGATTATAGTCCGAAAAGTTACTTTTTTGCAAACAGTCAAATTAGGACTCGAGACCACCCCCATTGAGTTCAAAATGAAGTTTGCGATCTTTTTGAGTATAAGCTTCGATATGTTTGGAGTAAGTTGATTTTTGCTACTTATTCTATAGGGCTTTGTGTTTAGGTTCAGCTCATTTGCCCAATTCTGGTTATATCAATCCAACCCCTCTCCACTTCTCTTCATTCATTCCTCATTTCCTTACTCTCTCAAACTCAAGAGAATAATGGGGGAAAAGATTGGAAATTAGAATTCCTAAAACTCCAAGCCCTAGTTTTTATTTGCAAATCAAGTTCTGGCTCCAAATCCAAAGGGAAGCTATTGGTAAGCATCATCATCTTCTTCTCCAACTCATTCTCCTTTCAATTTTCAGAAATTCTTAAACTTAACTTTGGGAATGTTCTTCATTTAAGCTTAGATTCAAGCTTCTTATGTCGAGATTGAGGTGTGGTTGAATCTTCCTTTGCTTTCAAGCTTCTCCTTCATTGATTTTGTGAAAAGGTGAGATTTTTATCTCACATCTATGCTTATATCTATCTTTGATTGTTGGGTATGAATTCCTAACACTTATTCATGTGCATTTGATTTTGATTTGGGTTAGTTTTGTGAATATTCCAATTTTAGTGTTTTGAAAGCCAAATCCTTAAAAATCATAGCTTTGATCTTTGATCATGATTTTGTGATGCATCGAAGAGCTTATAAGGCCGTGTAACAACCCGCATATTTATCGATTTTATATTTAAATATTTTATCGTTAGTCGGATTTTAGTCCGAAAAGCTACTTTGCATACGGTCGAATTAGGACTCGGGACCACTCCCATTGAGTTTAAAATGCCGTTTGCGACCTTTTTGAGTATAAGCTTTGATATGTTTGGAGAAAGTTGATTTTTGCTACTTTTCACTTTGGGTTTGGTTTTTTGGGCTCAGCCCTATGTTAACTTATGCTCCAATCTGAGCCACTCTTCCCCACTCACCCTCATTCTCTTCTCATTTCAGTCTTCTTAGCATTAATGGTGGGAGAGATTGGAAATTAAAACTCCAAAACCCTAGTTTCTCTTGCAAATCAAATTCCTAGCTCCAAACTCAAGAAGAACCCATTGGTAAGCTTCTCTTCTTCTTCTCCAACTTATTCTCTTACCAATTTCAGAAATTCCAAAACCTAATTTTGGGAATGTTCTTGTTTTTGAGCATAGATTCAAGCTCATTTGGGTTGTGTTGAAGAGAGGCTGATTCTCCATTTGCTTTCAAGCTTCTTCTTGTTTGATTTTGAGAAAAGGTGAGATTTTTATCTCACATCTATGACTATAATTATCTTTGGTTTGTTGGGTATGAATTCCTAACACTTCTTCATGTGCATTTCCTCTTGATTTGGATTGGTTTTGTGAATATTCCAATTTTTGAGTTTTTAAGTCAATTTGTGTGAAAATCCTTTTATGGATGTTTGATCATGCTTTTGGTGATGCATCGGGGAGCATATAGGGCCGGGTTGTCGATTGGCATAAACCCTTAGAGCCAATGTTCGTCCGGTTGCATTTTGGAAGAGTTTGCTCTTCATTTGAATAAGGCTGAAAAACAGCCCAGGCATGATTCAATTGACTGAATACTCTGTTCAGTCGACTGAACCTAGAACCCGAAAGTTTCCAGGCATGATTCAGTCGACTGAAAACTCTGTTCAGTCGACTGAACCTGGAAACAGAAAGTTTCCTGAACCTGGAAAATTTCCATGCACAGGGTCAGTCGACTGAAAATTCTGTTCAGTCGACTGAACCTGCTGTTTGAGTCCAATTAGCCTTTTTGGATTGAATTTCCAATTTAAATCGATTCGTGATGATCCTATTTATTGTCATCATTTATTATCATCTTTGGTGACTTATTTCTTTGGGAATTTTAGATATATCCACTTCGATGGATCCTTTATCGATTTCATTGGACTTTTATTCACATCTTCGAATGTGATCTTTGTGATTGATTGTTTCTACAATCCCCCTTCTGCTTTGTCACTTTAAAAATATAAAGGTTTTCTATACTAGTAGTAAATATCAAAACTCTTTCCTCAAATGATTTCAATACTATTTTAATACCAAATTCGTTTATAAAATCGTTTTCCAATCTATTAGTATATATAAACCTTTACCTCACTCGTATGAGAAATCTAATTAAACGACTTAGTAAAACAAGTGGTATGAAACGCTTGCGTTCACTTTGTTGGTTCTTGGACTTGTTCGATTGAAACTCTTGTGACAATTTTCTAGTGGAGATATACAATTTGTTCGTAAATATTTAAGTTAAGCTAGTGGTTATGGGACATGATGCTAAGCTCATATATTTACTAGCTTACTGTAATCGACACTGCTCGTTGATCATGACGATCATCTTTGTGATTTAGACTAGCAATGTGCGATGTCTCTTTGTCTGCGTTGATCATGATGTCTCTTTGTCTTCGTGATTTCCATTGATAAGTTTTATCAATATTTGTGCATTGGTGAATTTGTGTGTCATTGACTTTTGTGATTGACGTTGATATTATCGTCAATATTTGTGGTTTGGTGAACGAAATAAGGAGTATGACATTTCTTTGATTCTTGTGTAGATTTGGTGATATTGATTAATCTCTTGTTGATTTTCAATTACTTATATATATCACAGCTTGGCATTGTGATTATTATGTGTTTAGTCATATCTCTTATTCTATATCGTTTCACCTGATATTTATAGCTAGACTGATCCGTTTATTATTTTCTTATTAAATAATACTCGGGTCAGACCGAGATGTTACAGGTGCTTCTGCTTGACTTCTATCTTGGGATTGATTCCTCTGACTTTTGGTTAACTACTTAGATTAGTAGTTTTTGTTGTATACATTTGAGATATAGACTCCATAATGTATACTTATTCTTTTGTGTAGTTCATGTAACTATTCTTTTGTGATATTGTGGATCTTTTTAGACCACTACTCTGATGTACACTTCCTAGTGTAATATTCATATCTATTTCCGCCTTTGTGATATGAATTGTCTGTGACTGATTTGTGTTATGTTTATTTCTATATTTGTTTCCGAAGACCTTTATAGCCACTGTGTAGTAGCTTTGTGACGACCGTCCATGACTCCCGCACTAAAACAAGGGAATGGTGCGCTGAAAGGCGTGCCAGGCAGCCATGGACGATAGTCAGGGTAAGATAAAACAGAAAACTCTATCGTATTACTCACAGCGCATGGATAAAATACAATAGAAAGTATACATAGTGAAGCTCTATAGAACAGAAGTCTCATCATATAAACTCATAATAGTTTTATACAATCATCCGAAAAGTCAATACATCAAGCCTCGCTACATAACACTCAAGAGTATCAAACAAAAAGAGGAACATCCAGTACATAAAGTAGAAAACAATATGTAAAAGCCTCCAGCTCGTCTTCGTCATTAACAGAGTTGGTAGCCAAGAACAGCACCTTCACCTGCTACCTAGTCTGCCCATCCCAACATGGATGAACAGCCCAAGGTAATAAGAGTTGAACATAAAACCTTGAGTCAGACAACAGTCTTAGTCAGCAGTAAATTAACTACCAAACATACCAAAAGAGCATAAAGGAAAAAGGAATAGGAACTCAACCATCCCACTCCACCTCATTCTACAGTGATAGCCCCCAGACCCACTAAGTATAAATAAGCATGGCAAAGCAGACAATTTAAGTAAAGTAATTATCACTCGAGTCAAGGTCGGTGTTTTCCAAGTACAAACCCCCAAGGCCTAAACCAAGATCAGATAAGCACCTTGAAAACATCGCTCTTGACCCAAGCGACGATACAACCAAACATCCAAACATCCATGACTCTGGCTATCACTGTTAACATTGCCTCGATATCACCGTTAATTGAATGACCGGCACCTTCTTTCAGCTGTCCGTCAAGGGCTAATGGCAACCCCGGTTCTAGACATAACTCCACACGTCATCATAACCCGTGCCTAGGACTATCGCATCTGCCCAGAGTACTAACACGTCATCATGACCCGTGTCTGGAACGTCATCGTAACCCGTTCCAACGTACTCTTGCTTTGAGCATGCTAGAACCTTCAATAACGATAAGATCCAAGCCTGCTAGTCATCCAACTCGACGACTATTCTCACACTGGCCCAAGCATCTCTCAAGCCCACCATTATCAACCAACCCGGACCGCATCACCGAGTTATCAACATACTTGGGATGATCCCGTCTGGATTAAACCAAGGCTTTCACACATCATGTTTTGCTTCAACGCATCATAGCAAAGTCCCATCTCACATTATGGTTTGCCGTATCGCATCATGGCAAAGTCCATCATCATCGAATCTATCCATATGAGCTTCCACATCCGCTTCATATGCCACAAGCAGCTTTCACCATTCAAGAGCCTTTCCACTTAGCTTTTGAATCATCTTCGACCAACTTGTTCAAATCAACTACTAGCTAATTTGAAACAATCAAATCAATCATAAATCAATCATTAATCCAAGCAATCAAGCATTCAACAAGATCTAATAAGCAATTACAACAATAATGGCAATTTGGTAATTAAAGTGTCCAAATCTAACAAGTATGAATCATAGGCAAATGTCTCTATAACTTGATGAATGAACTTGCATAAGTGAACATGTAGAAAAATAGATATCAAAACTTCATAGGTGATAGATCTACATGCAGACTTAAGGAAAATGCAAGAAATCACTATCTTTAACACATAAACAAACCACCGATCCAATATACTCCTTTGGGTCCGTGTGAGAGATAACTACCACTCACCAAATCACCTAAACACCTCAAAAGAAACCCACTTTAGATCTGGACAGCGAAGAACCAAGCTTGACCCGACAAGATTCCGCTTCAAATGATGAAATCTCTCTCGAATGGATGAAGGTATTCGACTATGGCTCTTGGATCTTCGATCTTGATCTTCGATCTTGGATGGATGTAAGTACTATATTAGAGAGGAGAAAAGAAGTGAAGAAGTGTTGAAGTCGAGCTCTTAAAATGGCAGCACTTCGTCGCTTCGAAATCCGGTGCCAAAAAGTGAGGCGAACCCCTTCTATTTATAGGCAGAAATCCCCCTGAGTCGGCCGCCCCCATTAGTCGCCCACGACCCATCTCCTGCCGACCTAAACCCAGAACACATGCCGACTCACGACTCAAGCCCCTGCCGACTCAACGACCTAACTAACACGGCCTAACGACTTACGACTAGACAGTGGTGCACGACTCACGACTTAAGCCCAAGCGCCGACCTAACCATAGAACCTAACGACTCATGCGACTTAACGCTACACAGGGTCACACGACCTAGTCTCCTGCCGACCTAACGAGGTCGTTCCACGACCTAACTACACGACCACGACTTAAACATCATGCGACCTATCACATAGCCGCTCCATACCCTAGGTCGGTAACTCCAATATCACTATCCCTTAGGTCGGTCACACTATGAGTCAGCCACACCTCTAAGTCGGCAACACCTATGAGTCGGCCATGCCTTAAGCCGGCCATCCTCTAAGCCGTTAACTATTACCACTAGCTTCCTTAGGTCGGTCAATTCCTTAAGTTGGCTAACTTCCTTAACTCGGCCACCTTCCTTAAGTCGCTACCTATCTTAAGTCGGCCACTACCATGAGTCGCTCAACACCACTAAGTCGGCTACTTCCCTGCCTCGGCCACACCTATAAACCGTTCCAACACCTTAAGCCGCTTAGTCCCCTATAAGTCGGTCACGACTCATACCTCCATACGACTCAACTCTGGACAACCTAAGCTCTGAACGACTTAGATTCTGGATGGTTTAACAACACAACTATCTAAGGATAATAGTATGTTGATTCGTAAAAATACGGGTCGTTACATTCTCTCCCCCTTAGGAATTTCGCCCCCGAAATTCCAAACAAACAAGAGCAATCAAAATTATTCTGCATGCCTACCATCCACAGCAATCAACAAATCATGCATCCAATTACTAGCCTAGCATGCAGAATTCTAAGACTTAGAACAAGCTACAAATTCGTGAGATGTCACGACACCTTAGGGCCATACCTCGAAGAGTTCATGATGAGCTGCTTTCATCCCCTCTTCTTCCTCCCACGTACAGTCGTTAACATCATCACTCCATTGTACCTTGAGCAACGTAACCGTCTTCCTCCTAAGTTGTTTCGTGTCGGTTCCAACAACACGAAGTGGCTTACGAGGTCTCGTAACAACTGGATCAACTTCTAAATCTTCACAGCTATCAGAAGAAACCACCGTATTCGAGTCGTGCACATACTTCCGTAGATAAGATACATGAAAAACATTGTGCACACCCGCCATCTTTTCTGGTAACTCCAATTTATAAGCGAGCTTTCCAATTCGCTCGATAATCGGGAATGGTCCAACAAATCTCGGAGTTAATTTCCCTTTCTTCCCGAATCGAAGAACATTCTTCAGAGGAGAAATCTTCACAAAAACCATATCACCTACGTCGAATTCCAAATCCTTACGACGCTTATCGGCATAACTTTTCTGACGATCTTGGGCTGCCTTCATTCGTCGCCGAATGATCTCTATACAATCCGTAGTCTGTCGAATCATCTCTGGCCCAAGTATCAACTTTTCTCCAGTTTCCAACCAACATGTCGGAGAGTTACACGGTCTTCCATACAATGCTTCATACGGTGCCATACCAATACTTGACTGGTAACTGTTATTATATGCAAATTCCACCAAATGAAGATGATCTTCCCATGATCCTCCGAAATCCAAAACACATGCTCTCAGGAGATCTTCCAAAACTCGGTTGACTCTCTCGGTCTGTCTATCTGTTTGGGGGTGATAAGCTGTACTCAAATACAACTCGGTTCCCAAAACTTCTTGGAAGCTCTTCCAAAATTCACTAGTAAACAATGGGTCTCGATCGCTCACTATGCTCTTCGGAATACCATGGAATCGAAATATCCACTTAACATACAACTCAGCCAATTTCGATGCAGTCCTATTAGATCGAACAGGAATGAATCTTGCACTCTTAGTCAAACGATCTACAATGACCCAAATCCCTTCATTTCTTGCCCTGGTTCTAGGTAAACCATCAATAAAATCCATCGATATCTGCTCCCACTTCCATGTAGGAACCTCTAATGGCTGAAGCAATCCACTTGGCTTCTTCTGTTCGGCTTTTACCAACTGGCAATTCATACAGTTGGAAATAAAATTTCCAACATCCTTCTTCATACCTTCCCAGTAGTAAGTCCTTTTCATATCCCGATACATCTTATTTCCACCTGGATGAATTGTCAACTTCGAGTGATGACTTTCCCTCAGAACTTCATCTCTCAATCCATCTATTTCGGGAACAACTAATCGTCCTTGCTTCCGAAGCCAACCCTCTCGATCGACTTCAAATCCTTTATCCTTTTCCGGATCTAATCCAGATTCCAAATCGTGGATAATCTTAACAAGCTTATCGTCTCGCTTTTGGCCCTCGCCAATTCTTTCCACCAGAGTAGGTCTTATCGATAAGTTTGCCAACATCTCAGGTTCCAATTCACATCTAGGCCTGAAGTCAAATCCAGCCAAATACTAAAGATTCTTCCATTCCGAAAACATGGCTCCCAAACCTGCATGTCTCCGACTTAACACATCTGCCACTGCGTTACCTTTTCCCGGAGTATAGGCTATATCAAAATCATATGATGCTAAAAACTCTAGCCACCTTTGCTGCCGAAGATTCAAATCCTTTTGGGAGAACAGATATTTCAACGACTTATGATCCGTAAACAACTCGAATCGGACTCCCAATAGATAATGTCTCCACATCTTCAGAGCAAAAACAATCGCCGCTAACTCCAAATCATGAGTCGGGTAATTCCTTTCATGCGGCTTCAGTTGTCGACTTGCATATGCAACAACCTTATCCTTTTGCATTAGCACTGCTCCAAGTCCAGTACCACATGCATCGGTGTAAACCACCATCTCGTCATTCCCACTTGGAATAGTCAAAACAGGAGCACTTGTCGGTCGCTCTTTCAGGATTACGAAAGCTTGCTCACACTTATCATTCCATATGAATACCTGATTCTTTTTCGTCAATCCTGTTAACGGTGCAGCTATCTTGGAAAAGTCTTTGATAAACCGACGATAATATCCTGCTAATCCAAGAAAACTTCTCACATCAGATGCATTCTTAGGTCTAATCCAATCCTGGATCGCTGCCACCTTAGCGGGATCAACCGCTATTCCATTTCCAGAGATAACATGGCCTAAGAACCTCACTTCACTCTTCCAGAAGTGACACTTCGAAAACTTAGCCTTCAGCCGATGTTTCCGCAAGATTCCCAAAACAATACGCAAGTGTGTCTTGTGCTCTTCCTCAGTTCTGGAATAAATCAGAATATCATCCACGAACACAAGTACAAACTTGTTCAACTGATCTCTGAACACTCTATTCATAAGATCCACAAAATATGCTGGTGCGTTAGTCAATCCAAACGGCATTACCAGCAACTCATAAAAACCGGATGGTGTCCTAAAAGCAGTCTTCGGCACACTATCCTTCGCCACTCTTAACTGGTGAAATCCCGTTGCCAAATCCATCTGAGAAAACACCTTTGCTTCGTGAAGCTGATCAAACAAGTCATCTATTCTCGGCAATGGATACTTGTTCTTCCTAGTCACTTTATTCAGCTCACGATAATCTACACACAACCTCAACGATCCATCAGCTTTGGTTGCGAACACAACTGGTGCACCCCATTCAGACACGCTACGCCGAATGAATCCTTTCCGTAAAAGGTCATCAACTTGCACCTTCAACTCTTGCTGCTCCCTAGGCGCCATCCGCCTAAGAGGCATCACAACAGGTCTAGCTCCCTCAACTAGATCGATACGAAACTCGATCTTCCTATGCGGCGGTAACCCTTTGACCTCGTCAAAGACATCCTCAAATCCATTCACAATAGGCACCGATGACAGTCCATCCCGTGGAACAACCAGCGAATACATGAAGCTCATGAAGCCGCCTTCTTCATGCTTACATCGTATCACAACCTTTCGCCTCTCCACATTCTCGACTGTCACCTCCAGCCTCTCACAATCAATCCTTGCCGCATACTTCCTAAGCCAGTCCATACCCAAAATAATTCCGAACCCCGCAAAGGTCAGAACAAAACAATCACAAACAAAAGAACAATCATGACTCGATACAACTAGACCACGGCATATCATACACAAACAAGACGAACCCCCAACTGGATTAGTCACCGCCAATGGTCTATCAACAATATCCGGTTCCAAACCCAACCGGCCTATAAGTTCATTACAAACAAAAGAATGCGACGCTCCAGTATCAAACAACACTCTAACTGGAACACCACATATGGAAAGAATACCTTGAACCACCACATTCTTTCCTTTCTCTTCAGCAGTAGGAGCTTTCAAAGACGATGGTACAGCCTCTAAAGCATAAGCTTGCACAATCTGCTTGTCCTTTCTCGGTTCTGGACAGTCCTTCTTGATATGCCCCAGCTTATCACAGTTGTGGCACTTCAACTGCACCTTTGGATTCTTGCAATCCCTAGAGAAATGGCCCTTCTGCCGACAATTGTAGCAGGTCACTTCACCCTTTGGCTTCTTCTGGCCATCCTTACCCTTCTGTTGTTGCTGCTTCCTCTTCTTGTTTCCACCCTGTTGTGGTTTGGACTCTTCCTTGGTCACAGCAACAACAGACCCTTCCTTAGGAAACAAACTCTCGTGCCTGAGAGCTTTCTCCACAAGCTTCTCAAATGGATCGTCCAGGTGATCCACCAACTGTCTCCCAAGATAACTATCCAAGCCTGTCACAAACTTCTCATTCTTCTGATAGGGAGATTCAATATATGATCTAGCATACTTGGACAAAGCTTCAAACTCAGAAACATACTCAAGAACTGATCTTCCACCTTGCTTGAGTTCCACAAACTTCTTAAACAAAACAGATTTCTGAGCCGTAGAAATGAACTTAGCTTCAAATCTAACTTGGAATTGCTCCCAAGTAATCTCTTCCTCTGGAGTATCAATGGTGATAGAGTTCCACCAATCCGAAGCTCTCCCTTGAAGCTGCCTTGACGCAAGCTTCCTCTTAGTTGCACCCTCAATTCCCATGTCACCAAAAATCCTTCTACAAGCATCTATCCATCTCTGGACTTCTATGGTTGATTCTGTTCCCAAGGAAACCTTTCCTCCAAGAGCAGTATAGTCCTAACACAACTTAGCAAAATCCACTGGTCTTGGAGCTTGAACTTGAACTCCAACATCTACTGACGGTCCTGAAGTTGGTATCCTTCTCATGATCGAAGTCATCATAGCTTCGAACATTGCAGCATAGTCAGTAGCTCCACCAGCAGCACGGCTTTCCCTAGCAGCTTGTCTCCCACTTCGACTCATCCTTAATATCTACAAAAAGGAATGATTTATAACACCTTGAGAAACAACTACATAAGGAGTTCAAATCCTTCTAAGCTACTATATTATATATATAGTAATCATCCATCAAAATACAATTACGTCTCTCATACGTAGTTACGTCAGCGAGCGTTGGCTAAAATCGATTAACCTGGCTCTGATACCAAATGTGACGACCGCCCATGACTCCCACACTAAAACAAGGGAATGGTGCGCTGAAAGGCGTGCCAGGCAGCCATGGACGATAGTCAGGGTAAGATAAAACAGAAAACTCTATCCTATTACTCACAGCGCATGGATAAAATACAATAGAAAGTATACATAGTGAAGCTCTATAGAACAGAAGTCTCATCATATAAACTCATAATAGTTTTATACAATCATCTGAATAGTCAATACATCAAGCCTCACTACATAACACTCAGAGTATCAAACAAACAGCGGAACATCCAGTACATAAAGTAAGAAAACAATATGTAAAAGCCTCCAGCACGTCTTCGTCATTAACAGAGTTGGTAGCCAAGAACAGCACCTGTCACCTGCTACCTAGTCTGCCCATCCCAACATGGATGAACAGCCCAAGGTAATAAGAGTTGAACATAAAACCTTGAGTCAGACAACAGTCTTAGTGAGCAGTAAATTAACTACCAAACATACCAAAAGATCATAAAGGATAAAAGGAATAGGAACTCAACCATCCCACTCCACCTCATTCTACAGTGATAGCCCCCAGACCCACTAAGCATAAACAAGCATGGCAAAGCAGACAATTTAAGTAAAGTAATTATCACTCGAGTCAAGGTCGGTGTTTTCCAAGTACAAACCCCCAAGGCCTAAACCAAGATCAGATAAGCACCTTGAAAACATCGCTCTTGACCCAAGCGACGATACAACCAAACATCCAAACATCCATGACTCTGGCTATCACTGTTAACATTGCCTCGATATCACCGTTAATTGAATGACCGACACCTTCTTTCAGCCGTCCGTCAAGGGCTAATGGCAACCCCGGTTCTAGACATAACTCCGCACGTCATCATGACCCGTGCCTAGGACTATCGCATCTGCCCAGAGTACTAACACGTCATCATGACCCGTGTCCGGAACGTCATCGTGACCCGTTCCAACGTACTCTTGCTTTGAGCATGCTAGAACCTTCAATAACGATAAGATCCAAGCCTCCTAGTCATCCTCCTCGACGACATTCTCACACTGGCCCAAGCACCTCTCAAGCCCACCATTATCAACCAACCCGGACCGCATCACCGAGTTATCAACATACTTGGGATGATCCCGTCTGGATTAAACCAAGGCTTTCACACATCATGTTTTGCTTCAACGCATCATAGCAAAGTCCCATCTCACATTATGGTTTGCCTTATCGCATCATGGAAAAGTCCATCATCATCGAACCTATCCATATGAGCTTCCACGTCCGCTTCATATGCCACAAGCAGCTTTCACCATTCAAGAGCCTTTCCACTTAGTTTTGAATCATCTTCGACCAACTTGTTCAAATCAACTACTAGCTAATTTCAAACAATCAAATCAATCATAAATCAATCATTAATCCAAGCAATCAAGCATTCAACAAGATCTAATAAGCAATTACAACAATAATGGCAATTTGGTAATTAAAGTGTCCAAATCTAACAAGTATGAATCATAGGCAAATATCTCTATAACTTGATGAATGAACTTGCATAAGTGAACATGTAGAAAAATAGATATCAAAACTTCATAGGTGATAGATCTACATGCAGACTTAAGGAAAATGCAAGAAATCACTATCTTTAACACATAAACAAACCACCGATCCAATATACTCCTTTGGGTCCGTGTGAGAGATAACTACCACTCACCAAATCACCTAAACACCTCAAAAGAAACCCACTTCAGATCTGGACAGCGAAGAACCAAGCTTGACCCGACAAGATTCCGCTTCAAATGATGAAATCTCTCTCGAATGGATGAAGGTCTTCGACTATGGCTCTTGGATCTTCGATCTTGATCTTCGATCTTGGATGGATGTAAGTACTATATTAGAGAGGAGAAAAGAAGTGAAGAAGTGTTGAAGTCGAGCTCTCAAAATGGCAGCACTTCGTCGCTTCGAAATCCGGTGCAAAAAAGTGAGGCGAACCCCTTCTATTTATAGGCAGAAATCCCCCTGAGTCGGCCGCCCCCATGAGTCGCCCACGACCCATCTCCTGCCGACCTAAACCCAAAACACATGCCGACTCACGACTCAAGCCCCTGCCGACTCAACGACCTAACTAACACGGCCTAACGACTTACGACTCAACAGTGGTGCACGACTCACGACTTAAGCCCAAGCGCCGACCTAACCATAGGACTTAACGTCTCATGCGACTTAACGCTACACAGGGTCACACGACCTAGTCTCCTGCCGACCTAACGAGGTCGTTCCACGACCTAACTACACGGCCACGACTTAAACATCATGCGACCTATCACATAGCCGCTCCATCCCCTAGGTCGGTAACTCCTATATCACTATCCCTTAGGTCAGTCACACTATGAGTCGGCCAGACCTCTAAGTCGGCAACACCTATGAGTCGGCCATGCCTTAAGCCGGCCATCCTCTAAGCCGTTAACCATTACCACTAGCTTCCTTAGGTCGGTCAATTCCTTAAGTTGGCTAACTTCCTTAACTCGGCCACCTTCCTTAAATCGCTACCTATCTTAAGTCGGCCACTACCATGAGTCGCTCAACACCACTTAGTCGGCTACTTCCCTGACTTGGCCACACCTATAAACCGTTCAACACCTTAAGCCGCTTAATCCCCTATAAGTCGGTCACGACTCATACCTCCATACGACTCAACTCTGGACAACCTAAGCTCTGAACGACTTAGATTTTGGATGGTTTAACAACACAACTAACTAAGGATAACAGTATTTCGATCCGTAAAAATACGGGTCGTTACAAGCTTTGAGTTTGTGTCGATATGTCGGATTTCCTCTTGATATGAAAATTTATATTTTTTTACCCGGTATATCGGTACTCGCACAAAGCAATTATACAGATGGTCTCTCCTCAACAGCCTTATTCTCCGTGCTAGTTGACAGCATTCACCGTAATGTTCTTGGCTAGCGTGGGTATAGAGGTGGGGCGTCACAGCTTGGTACCAGAGCCAAACTTCGGAATAATATGGAATATTATAACAAGGATCATCGTTCTAAGTCCATCTTAGGAGTCGTGCTTTAGGATTTTATTCGGGTCGACGTACCGTTCTATCCTATTTTCTTTTATGATTCCTTGTTTTAGCTATCAAAATTTCTTGATATTCAATTGGCGAATAACCTTCTTCCTCTTCTTTCTTTCTAAAGGAAGAGAAATGTCTAGACCTGGCCGCCCCAGAGCCGTGCCATCTAGCACTCCACCCCAGGATGGAGTTTTTATGACTGCTCAATAGCTTCTTGATTTAGTGACAAATGCTCAAGCAGTTGGAGCTAACCCGGAACGTACTCACCCAAAGTCGGGATTTGCACGCTTGTTTAGCGATTACACTAATTTGGGTGGGGAGCCGTTCAAAGGTTCCGAAATTGTTATTGAAGTACAGGCTTGGCTAAGGTCATGCGATCGAATCTTTTCTCGCATGAATCTTATTGACCTTCACCGAGTTCAGGTGGCCTCAAGTATGCTCCGAGAAAGAGCATTGGACTGGTACGAGCTTCTTATTTCTGAAACTAATGAAGTAGATCTCACTTGGGAGAAATTCCGGGAACGCTTCGAATTAAAATTCGTGCCAGAAGCTGAGAAAGTGACATTGGCTCGACGATTTATAGACCTTGTTCAAGGTGAGTCCTCCATGACTGATTACGTCGCCTCCTTCGAGTTCCTTTCCAAATATGGGGTTGAATACATCAACACCCCTCTGAAGAAGAATCAGAGATTCATCTATGGCTTAAACAGAAGTCTCAAGAAGCCATTACTTCTAAAGTTAGAAGTTTCTTTCGACCAACTCGTTGATATCGCTCTTCGTCTGGAAGAGGCGGATAGGGAGAATGATATTGAAGTGGTAGGTTCCAAACCAAACTTCAACAACAAGAAGAGGCCAAACAAATTCAAAGGTCCTTACCCCAATAAAAAAGGGAAACAAGCAACCTCCGTGGCAAAGACTTCTTCCTTTGGCCATGGGGAAAGCTATAATTGTGGTTCGAAGGACCATTATGCGAACAAGTGCCCAAAGTCTGTCTCTTGTCGCTACTGCAAAGTTCCCGGACATGTTATATCTTCATGCCCCAAGCTTCAGGGCAGGAAGGAGGGAAAGTTAAATGTTGCTCATGCCCCTGGCAACACATCTCGTGGCCAAGGTATTTCTCATTCTATTCTGGATGGAATTATTTTATTTCGTGATCATCCTATTCGAGTTCTTTTTGATACGGGTGCGTCCCATTCTTTTATATCAAAAGAACTTGTTGATGCTTTTTCTTTGGATGTTTTGTGTTTAATGACTTCTTTGAGAATTGCGAATCCGGTTGGTGGATCCGCAACAATCAGTTTATTGTGTAAAGATGTCGAGATTATTTTGTGTAATTTTTCTTTCCGAGCCGATTTGCATGTCATGCGTTATTCAGGCTTTGGAATGATTTTGGGAATGGATTGGCTTAACCGTTATGAAGCTCATATCCTATGTCCTGAGCGAACTATTGATCTTCGACATCCTCAATCTTTTAAGCAGATTTCTATTAATCTTAAAGATTCAGTTTCCAGCTTGGTCGCATCTTTATATTCTTTAAACCCTCGTGATGACGATGATGATGATGATGAGGGTGATATTATTTCTCTTATTCACGTCGTTTGTGAATTTTCCGACATATTCGAGCCCGTTTTAGGATTACCACCAAAGCAAGCAATTGAGTTCAGAATTAATCTTATTCCTGGAGCTCAACCTATCACTCGTCCTCCGTATCGTATGTCCAATAAAGAAAACGAGGAGATGCGTAAGCAATTATCCGAATTGGAGACGAAGCAATTTATTCGCTCTAGTTCTTCGTCTTGGGGAGCTTCAGCTATTTTTGTGAAGAAATCCGATGGAACACTTAGGCTTTGCGTTGACTACCGCAAGCTTAATGATCTTACTATCAAAAATAAATATCATTTACCTCGGATTGATGATCTATTCGATCAACTTAGTGGTGCTAGAGTCTTTTCACAATTAGACTTAGCTACTGGATTTCATCAGCTTCGTATTGCAGAGGATAGTATTCCATTGACCTCGTTCCGTACTCGTTATGGATCTTATGAATGGCTTGTGATGCCATTTGGGTTAACGAATGCCCCAGCTTATTTCGTTGACTTAATGAATCGAGTTTTTAAAGACTTTATCGATCGATTTGTTCTCATCTTTATTGACGATATTCTTGTGTATTCTAAAACCGAGGAGGAGCATGAAAAACATCTTCGGATTGTGTTGGAAACTCTTAGGAGTAATCAATTAAAGGCAAAATTTTCTAAGTGCCACTTTTGGCAATCTCGTGTGAAGTTTCTCGGTCACATTATTTCCGAATCCGGAATTTCCGTGGGTCCTTCAAAGATTGAAGCGATTCAAGATTGGAAGAGACCGGAGAGTGTGACAGAAATTCGTAGTTTTCTCGGATTGGCGGGCTATTACCGTCGTTTTATCAAAGACTTTTCTAAGATTGCCGTGCCTCTCACCAGCTTGTCGAAGAAAGGTGTTAAATACATTTGGTCGGACAAATGTGAAGCTTCTTTTCAGAAATTAAAAGAACTCCTATCTAATGCTCCTATTCTTGTTATTCCCAAGGGGAATCAAGATTTCGTTGTTTATACCGATGCTAGTCGCGTTGGTTTGGGTGTCGTTCTTATGCAAAGAGAACGTGTTATTGCTTATGCTTCTAGGCAATTGAAGCCGGCCGAGACTAGATATGCCACTCATGATTTAGAACTCGCGGCTATTGTTTTCGCTCTTCGGATTTGGCGTCATTATCTCTTAGGAGAGAAATTTGTTCTTTATACCGATCATAAGTCCTTGAAGTATTTATTCTCTCAGAAGGAACTTAATTTGCGTCAACAGCGTTGGCTCGATTTTCTTGCACCTTATGATCTTGATATTCTTTATACCCCCGGTAAGGGTAATCGTGTCGCCGATGCTCTTAGCCGTAAGCAACAAGCAGTTGTTTCTATGATGATATCCGAATAGAACGATCTCGAGATCTTAACCACTTGTGAGATTCGAGAGCGTGTTCCCGATTTATGTTCATCTCTTGTTTTATGTAGCCTTGAGGCTCATCCTTCTCTTTTAGACCGCATTCTTGAAGCTCAAGGGTTGGACCCCGAATTGGCTCTTCTTAGCCAAAATATTAAGGATAAAATGGATATTGAAGGTTTGAAAGACTTTGATATCGATTCTCGTGGCGGCATTTGAAGATTTGGTAGACTTATCGTGCCAAATATTAGTGATCTTCGCAAAGATATTTTAGAAGATTCTCATCGTTCTAAATTTACCATTCATCCCGGAAGTAGTAAAATGTACGCGGATATGAAGCGACTTTATTATTGGGAGGGAATGAAACTTGACATCGCTAAATTCGTTAAGCGTTGCATGACTTGCCAACTCGTTAAGGCCGAATATCAAAGGCCCGGTGGGTTATTGCAACCTTTAGGAATTCCAGTTTGGAAGTGGGATCAAATTTCCATGGATTTTATAGATGGCCTTCCCCGTTCTCGTTCGGGTCATGATAGCTTATGGGTGATCGTTGATAGACTTACTAAATCCGCCCATTTTATTCCCGTTCGGTCTAACCGAACCGTTCCTCTTTTGGCCAAACTCTTTGTTAAAGAGATTGTTAAATTACATGGTGTTCCTACTTCTATTGTTAGTGATCGCGATCCATTGTTTGCTAGTGGATTTTGGAAGAGTCTTCAAAAAGATTTAGGAACGAAGCTTAATTTTAGCACCGCTTATCACCTCCAGTCCGATGGACAAACCGAGCGTGTGAATCAAACTCTTGAAGATCTTCTTCGTGCTTGTGTGCTTGATTTCGGTGGAAGTTGGGAAGATCATATCTCGCTTGTTGAATTTTCCTATAATAATAGCTTCCAATCTAGTATTGGTATGGCACCTTTTGAGGCACTCTACGGAAGGCCATGCCGATCTCCTTCTTGTTGGCTTGAGGCCGGTGAGAAGCTGGTTTTAGGCCTAGATTTTATTCGTGATACCACAGAAAAGATTGATCTTATTCGTCATAGGATGAAAGAAGCCCAGAGTAGACAAAAATCCTATGCCGATAACCGGAGAAGGAAGTTAGAATTTTCTGTGGGAGATCTTGTGTTCATTCGTGTTTCACCAATGAAAGGTGTTGTGCGTCTCAGTCGCTCGGGAAAGTTAGCGCCTCGATATATCGGGCCATTTCCTATCACTGAACGTATTGGTTCCATGGCTTATCGCCTTTATTACCGGATCAATTTTCTGCTATTTATGACGTGTTTCACGTTTCTCAATTACGGAAGTGCTTTCGAGATTCCGATTCTATTCTTGAGCCCGGTGTTGTGGAAGAGATTGAAGTTTCGCCTAATTTAACTTATGAGCAACATCCTATTCGTATCATTGCTTCGGAAGTCAAACGACTTCGAAATAAAGATGTTCCGCTTGTTAAAGTTCAATGGTCTTCAAATCCTAAGGATTGTTCTTGGGAATCTAGAGAGTACATCGAGCGAACACACCCGGACTTACTTTCTCGTGCTCTTTGAGGTGAACTTCTTATTTCAAGTTTCTTTTGTGTTGAATATGCTTTTATGGTTGTTACTTTATGTTCTCTTCTTTAATATTGCGAGGACGCTATTTCTTTAAGGAGGGGAGTCTGTAACAACCCGTATATTTATCGATTTTATATTTAAATATTTTATCGTTAGTCGGATTTTAGTCCGAAAAGCTACTTTTTGCATACGGTCGAATTAGGACTCGGGACCACTCCCATTGAGTTTAAAATGCCGTTTGCGACCTTTTTGAGTATAAGCTTTGATATGTTTGGAGAAAGTTGATTTTTGCTACTTTTCACTTTGGGTTTGGTTTTTTGGGCTCAGCCCTATGTTAACTTATGCTCAAATCTGACCCACTCTTCCCCACTCACCCTCATTCTCTTCTCATTTCAGTCTTCTTAGCATTAATGGTGGGAGAGATTGGAAATTAAAACTCCAAAACCGTAGTTTCTATTGCAAATCAAATTCCTAGCTCCAAACTCAAGAAGAACCCATTGGTAAGCTTCTCTTCTTCTTCTCCAACTTATTCTCTTACCAATTTCAGAAATTCCTAAACCTAATTTTGGGAATGTTCTTGTTTTTTAGCATAGATTCAAGCTCATTTGGGTTGTGTTGAAGAGAGGTTGATTCTCCATTTTCTTTCAAGCTTCTTCTTATTTGATTTTGAGAAAAGGTGAGATTTTTATCTCACATCTATGACTATAATTATCTTTGGTTGTTGGGTATGAATTCCTAACACTTCTTCATATGCATTTGCTCTTGATTTGGATTGGTTTTGTGAATATTCCAATTTTTGAGTTTTTAAGTCAATTTGTGTGAAAATCCTTTTATGGATGTTTGATCATGCTTTTGGTGAAGCATCGGGGAGCATATAGGGTCGGGTTGTCGATTGGCATAAACCCTTAGAGCCAATGTTCGTCCGGTTGCATTTTGGAAGAGTTTGCTCTTCATTTGAATAAGGCTGAAAAACAGCCCAGGCATGATTCAGTCGACTGAATACTCTGTTCAGTCGACTGAACCTGGAACCCAAAAGTTTCCAGGCATGATTCAGTCGACTGAAAACTCTGTTCAGTCGACTGAACCTGGAAACAGAAAGTTTCCTGAACCTGGAAAATTTCCAAGCACAGGGTCAGTCGACTGAAAATTCTGTTCAGTCGACTGAACCTGCTGTTTGAGTCCAATTTGCCTTTTTGGATTGAATTTCCAATTTAAATCGATTCGTGATGATCCTATTTATTTTCATCATTTATTATCATCTTTGGTGACTTATTTTCTTTGGGAATTTTAGATATATCCACTTCGATGGATCCTTTATCGATTTCATTGGATTTTTATTCACATCTTCGAATGTGATCTTTGTGATTGATTGTTTCTACAATCCCCCTTGTGCTTTGTCACTTTAAAAATATAAAGGTTTTCTATACTAGTAGTAAATATCAAAACTCTTTCCTCAAACGATTTCAATACTATTTTAATACCAAATTCGTTTATAAAACCGTTTTCCAATCTATTAGTATATATAAACCTTTACCTCACTCGTATGAGAAATCTAATTAAACGACTTAGTAAAACAAGTGGTATGAAACGCTTGCGTTCACTTTGTTGGTTAATTCTTGGACTTGTTCGATTGAAACTCTTGTGACAATTTTCTAGTGGAGATATACAATTTTTTCCTAAATATTTAAGTTAAGCTAGTGGTTATGGGACATGATGCTAAGGTCATATATTTACTAGCTTACTGTAATCGACACTGCTCGTTGATCATGACAATCATCTTTGTGATTTAGACTAGCAATGTGCGATGTCTCTTTGTCTGCGTGGGAGACTAAACCCCGTTTTGTGGAGTTTCGACTCAATTTGGTGGGGTAGCAACCCATGGTCTTCGGACCGTTTGTGGAGCTTCGGCTCAATTTGTGATGGTTAGCGACCATGGAATTAGCGTTCAGTTTGTGATACACGTGTTGGTGAGCTTTATGCTCCCGTTTGTGATAGGCCTTCCCCCCCTTTGTGATTTCTGGATTTCTTGAGATGATTTCTAGAATTTGTGTTTCACCAATTTTCGTGATTTCCATTGATAAGTTTTATCAATATTTGTGCATTGGTGAATTTGTGTGTCATTGACTTTTGTGATTGACGTTGATATTATCGTCAATATTTGTGGTTTGGTGAACGAAATAAGGAGTATGACATTTCTTTAATTCTTGTGTAGATTTGGTGATATTGATTAATCTCTTGTTGATTTTCAACTACTTATATATATCACAGCTTGGCATTGTGATTATTATGTGTTTAGTCATATCTCTTATTCTATATCGTTTCACCTGATATTTATAGCTAGACTGATCCGTTTATTATTTTCTTATTAAGTAATACTCGGGTCAGACTGAGATGTTAAAGGTGCTTCTGCTTGACTTCTCTCTTGGGATTGATTCCTTTGACTTTTGGTTAACTACTTAGATTAGTAGTTTTTGTTGTATACATTTGAGATATAGACTCCATAATGTATACTTATTCTTTTGTGTAGTTCATGTAACTATTCTTTTGTGATATTGTGGATCTTTTTAGACTACTACTCTGATGTACACTTCCTAGTGTAATATTCATATCTATTTCCGCCTTTGTGATATGAATTGTCTGTGACTGATTTGTGTTATGTTTATTTCTATATTTGTTTCCAAAGACCTTTATAGCCACTGTGTAGTAGCTTTGAGTTTGTGTCGATATGTCGGATTTCCTCTTGATATGAAAAGTTATATTTTTTTATCCGGTATATCGATACTCGCACAAAGCAATTATACAGATGGTCGCTCCTCAACAGCCTTATTCTCCGTGCTAGTTGAAAGCATTCACCGTAATGTTCTTGGCTAGCGTGGGTATAGAGGTGGGGCATCACAGGCCGGGTAGTCGATTGGCATAAACCTATAGCGTCCATTGCTCGTCCTATTTCAATTTGGTGGAGATTTGACGCTCACTTAGATAGGCTGGGAGGGCTGGAAACAGGCTCCAGTCGACTGAAGTTACTGAGCCGGTCGAAAGACCTGCTACCAAAGTGCATAGCACTTCTCTGTCTCTGGTCCGGTCGACCAGCTACAGAGCTCAATCGACCGACCTGCTTCCTGAGAATTTTCCAGAAACAGGGTCCGGTCGACCGAGCTCTGAGGCCGGCCGGCCGACCTGTTGCTATTTTGCCTATTTCGCCTATTTTGCGTGGTTTCCAAATTTAATCAATTCGTGTTCTTTCCCTATTAGTTGTTATCATTTGTTATTGACTTTGATGACTTCTTTTCTTCGGGAATTTTAGGAATATCCATTTTGATTGATTCGGCATCGATTTCTTTGGATTTTTATTCACGTCTTCGAAAGTGAATTTTAGTGATTAATTGTTTCTACAATCATTTTTGTGATTTGTTACTTCAAAATATAAAGGTTTTCAATGCTAGTAGTAAATATCAAAACCCTTTCTTCAAAACGATTTCAACGCTATGCTCGTTTCTTAAACCATTTTCCAATCTATTAGTATATAAAACCTTTACCTCACTCGTATGAGAAATCTAATTAAACGACTTAGTAAAACAAGTGGTATGAAACGCTTGCGTTTACTTCGTTGGTTAATTCTTGGACTTGTTCGATTGAATCACTTATGACAATTTTCTAGTGGAGATCTACAATTTGTTCATAAATATTTAAGTTAAGCTAGTGGTTATGGGACATGAAGCTAAGCTCATATATTTACTAGCTTAGAGTAATTGACACTTTCTTGATAATCAATGAGGATCATTTTTGTGATTTTGACTAGCGCTATGCTATGTTTCTTTGTCCACGAAGGGGACGGTACCTCGTTTTATTGAGTTTCGTCTCATTTTTATTATAGGCTAACGACCTATTTATTTCTTGGGGTTTCGACCCAATTTTGTGGGCTAGCGACCCACGTTTTTATAGAGTTCGGATCTTCGGGCATACCGTTGTACTACGTCATTGTTTCGAATTTTACGAGTTTCAGGTTCCTCGAGAGTATCGTTGTACTATGTCGTTGCACCGGCTCTATGGTTAGCGACCATGGGATAGCTTCCTGTTTTGTGATACACGTGTCAGTGAGTTTTCAGGCTCCCATTTTGTGATAGGCCTCCCCCCTTTTGTGATTCCTGGATTTCTATTGATGATTTCTAGAATTTGAATTTCACTAATTTTATGATTGGCATTTATACGTTGTCAATATTTGTGGCTTAGTGAATGAAATAAGGAGTATGACATTCCTTTTGATCTTTGAGAAGATTTTTGTGATATTGATCAATCTCTTGTTGATTTTCAATTACTTATTTATCACAGCTTGGCATTGTGATTATTATACGTTTAGTCATATCTCTTATTCTATATCGTTTCATCTGATATTTATAGCTAGACTGATCCGTTTATTATTTTCTTACTAAATAATACTCGGGTCAGACCGAGATGTTACAGGTACTTCTGCTTGACTTCACTTCTAGGATTATCATCCTGACTTTTGGCTAACTACTTAGATTAGTAGTTTTAGTTATATACCGTTGAGATATAGACTCCTAGATGTATACATATTATTTTGTCTAGCACTTGTAACCATTCTTTTGTGATATTGTGGTTCTTGTTTGACCACTACTCTGATGTACACTTTCATGTGTTATATTCATATCTTTTTCTGCCTTTGTGATATGGATGTCTGTGACTGATTTGTGTTATGTTTATTTCTATGTTTGTTTTCGAAGAATATATATAGCCACTGTGTGGTAGCCTTGAGTTTGCATCGGCATGTCGAACTTCCTTGTACTATCTGACATATTGGTGCTCGCACAAAGCAATTACACGGATGGTCGCTCCTCAACAGCCTTATTCGCCGTGCTAGTTGACAACATTACACCGTAATGTTCTTGGCTAGCGTAGGCATAGAGGTGGGGCGTCACAGTTTGGAAATCCCTATCGATAACGTGACATCCCACTTACCGACCAGAATTCACAAATAGCTCAACGGATAAGCAAACACAAAATAAAACATTTTATATTCACTAACAAATACGCACTCATATATATAATACACTCAAATTCTGTAACATTCCTGGATTTTAGCTAAAAATAATTTGATAATTGATTTAGTATTTAGGATTAAATTTTGGAAAAATTGGTAATCAAATTTTAATTTTGGATTTAATTTTGAATTTATTTAGAATTTATTGGCATTTGAAATATAAAAATAAAAATTGAATTCTTCAAATTTAATAAGATATATGTTCATTTAGTTATACAAATGAATCATAATTAGGAAATCATATTTTGAAATTTAATAAATATATTGACAAAGAATATTGTTGATTTGAAAATACTAAAATGAATATATTTAAAACAAATTGGATTTATTTTGGAATAAATATGAAGATTCCAGAATAAATTAAAAGTATGTGTTTATAAAATAGTATTTTTGATTAGAATTCAGTTATAAACATTTTGAAAATAAATATAGTTGTATATAAATATGTAAAAGTAATAAGTGCAAGATTTGAATTTATACATGTACAAAACATAAATAAACATAGTTAGTATATATAAGAAAATAAAATTTGTAAATATAAAACTAAGGATCTAAACATAAATTAGATTGAATATATTTAAATATCAATATATAAATAAAAACATGTTAGATAGATAAGAATTATTTTTTTAAGGATGTATAAATAGTTATAAAAAGAAATATAGATAGAAAATAATATAAAGGTATTTGAATTTAATTTTATGAAATGGATTTTTGAAGTTAAACCTTTATTCTAAAGACTTAAATACATATATAATCTATATATGTGTTTATCATTAAAATACAACCAAACTTTGAAATTAATTTCTTTAAAAAGTTATGATTTGTACAACGACTTGAATTTGAAATTGAAAACAAGAATGAATATAAAATATTTACCTTTTGAAATTTAATAAATGTATTGTAAATAGAATTGATTTAATAAATAAGTTTACAAAAGCTTTACAAACTGAGGAATGTATATATGTATGATTTATTTGTCGAGTGTACGAATTGTTTTAATCCATTTCTCTTTAAAAGTGGTAAAAGTAAAATAAACACAAGTGTATGTAAATAAATTGTAAATAAATTAATAAAATGGTTTAAAAGCAAAAGCATGTTTTCATAAATTAAACTAAAGTTAGAATTAAACAAAGTTACAATTAAATTTTAAACGAGGGTTTAAAACTAAGTTTTGAAACCAATTTAAACTAAGGGTTTTCAACATAAAAATACAAATCTGGACAAGCGTAAATCATGCACATAAGTAAATTTACAAGTGTAAGAATTTTGGCATGCAAACAAACAAGTGTCAAAATAGTTTTATAAAAATAAAAAATAATATCAGGCCTAACTTCTCAAATCTGAAAATCTATTCTTCCTCAAAAGCAGAAAATTTATCAAACATCTTCAACCTGAAATTCAAAAACAAAACCAGGTTGAAGCTTCGAACCTGAAACATGACCAGAGAAAAGAAAAAAATATTTCTTAAGAAAATCAAGTTTGCAAATCAAATCCAAGCCTGCATCTTCTTCAAATCTGGAATCAAACAGTTTCACCCTTGTTTCAAAGCAGAGATCATCTCTACAAAGTTTCAATAATAAGCAATTCCAGTTTTGATAAATATCCAACATTTTTCTAATCTCAACAACTCAAAATTTTCAAAATCAAAAGCAAGTTCAAAAGGCCTGAAGAAAACCTAGAAACACTTCCAGTTTCAAAAGCCTCAAACCTAATCAAGAACAAGTTCAACTCAAATGGAAAGCAAGAATTCGACTGGAAGCTAATAAATCATCTCAACAACAAATTCAGATAAACAAATTTAAAACCTGGAATTTTAAGACAAGCAAAGTCAAAATTTCCAGAAGAAAAATTACAGGCTCTGTTCCAACAAGCACAGTTGAGCAAATTGACTTAATTAAATTTGAAATCTGTGATATATTTGATTTTTTGGTTAAGTGGTTGATATGAGAAATGATGGATGAGTGTGTATCATGTTTGCATGTCTGCTTAATGTATGCATGTCTGTAATATGCATATACTTCTCTGATTTGAATTACAGGCTTTAACAAATAAAAAAATCCAAATCCTCATTTTCTAATCCTTTTTAGACCCTAGGATTCAAACAAAATGTGTTTGATAAATCATAATTTAGCTCTTAATAATATTTTTAAGAAGATCATAAAGTAAATTTTTTATCTGAAACAAGAATTTACAGTGAAACTCAACTAAATACAAAAACCCAAGCATCCTAATTTCTTGAATCGATTGTATTATATGATTTGTTCTTGGAAATAACGATTTTTAAAAGAAAAATCACGATTTTTAATTTGGTAAATTTCGAGAATTAGTAGGTTGAACATGAAATGGGTTTAGACAAAATTAAGGTGATCGGTGGGTTTTTAGCTCTCGTGATTAAAGTCGAAGACAGCTAGGAGGATGTAGATGTGAGGAAAAATAGTGGAAGTGTTTTTAGATGATCGTGGTGATGGATTGACATCGATCTAGGGTTCAACAGTCACTTTTGGCTGTTGGAGTTCTTGGGGAGATTTGACTTTGTCATGGTGTTTGGGCCAATCGCAAAAATGGGTAATGGTGCGTTGGAGTTTGTCAAAGCTCCGACCAACATTTTGTGGTCTCTGGTGTACTAGATCGATGGGACGAGGAGTTTTTCGATGATGGTGATTTGGTTCCAGTGGTCTCTAGTAGTTCGATTTTGATACTCTGGTGATCTCATCAATCTAGGAGGTCGAGGAAGTTAGGTTGGTCGAAGATGTGCCGGTGGTCGCAGAGTTGGTCGACGTTGTTCGGTTCATGTGTACACATGCACCCATTTATGTGTATCAGCAGTTGAGTTTGGGGAAGGGGAAGATCATGGGTTTTCTCGGGTTTTTTCTTGAAAATGTTCGTGTTGGACTCGAAGTCGTACTCGAGAGGGAATCGATAATGTCTTGGGTTTGTTTAGTTATATACCTAGTTTTAAATAATAACAGGTTTTAAACTCAAAACAAAGCACTCCAGGTTTTAAAAAATTGATAAAAACCAGATTTAAAAGCAAAGTAAATAACGGGTTGTTAATGAAGTTTTTCAAAATATGTCAACTAGTTTTAAAAGCAATGGTAATGGAAGTTTTCAAAAAGAAGTTTCCAAACATAATTGAAAAGTTTTAAAAGTGAATTTATAAATAACTTTCACGTAAATTCGTTAAACAATATTTTAAAGGAGTCTCAAGGATTTAATTTTGAAGGTTGTTTGTTTTTTTTAAAGTCTTAATTTAATTTATGAAATAATAATAATTTTGTTTTCAAAGATGAAAAGTAAATGTTTTAAAATAATTGATGGATAATTACTTTGTGTAATTAAATTAAAGCTAATTTCTTTGTGTAATTAATTTGAAAGCTATGTACCTTATGTAACTAAATTAAAACTAATTCCTCTGTGTAATCAAATTAAGGTTAATTAATTATTGCGATTAAATTAAAGAGTATTTAATATAATAAATTAAACTATTTATTTATTAAAAGTAATTAGTTACTTAAAAATAATTACTTAATTTACAAGTAATTTTTTTAATGATTAAAGCTGATTAATCGAGTAATTAATTAATTATTGTAATTAATTAAGGATAATTAATCAAAGGATTAACTATAAATTAAAGGTTAATTAATCAATGATTAGAGAGTAATTAATCAAATTGATTTGTAACTAATTAATATTAATTAACCAGGGTTAGTAAATTTTCATAAGTAATTAACCTGATTTATATTAATCAGTTGATTAATAAATCTCACTTATGAGTGTTTTTGATTCCTTTGAATGTTTGAATGGTTTGATATTCCTCATATGTGATATGTGATGCTTTGTATTCTGATTCGTGCTGTAAACTGTGATGTAATTTATTCATATGTGATGTAATTTTATTCATTCGTGATGTAACTTAGTTATCTGTAAATATGTGTATATAGATAAGAGTTATTGGAATATACCGTTTATCGATTTTGATACGATTGAATCTGTGATGATTGATGTTGTTGCACCATTGTGTAAAACCCCTGGACTACACCTTACACACGAAAATATGGATTGCATGAGGAAATTGGTTAAGTCACAGATTTTTAACAATTTTAAAGATTGAATTTTTGAATCAAAAATAGTTTTGGAATTGGAATTGAAAACTTTTGAAAATGAATTTCAAAGATAGAAGTTATTTTGAATAACATAATAAATTTTTAAAATTTAAATAATTTGATCTAAATTTGAATTCAATATTTGAGATTGAATTCAATAATTTGGAAACCGTGGTTTAAAAAGTTTATACATGTTATAAAGGTGTTTATATGGGTTTTTAACCATTTAAAAAGTATTGTTTAGGAATTTAAATTTAAACCCAAGTTTTATACTTGTATGGCTTTAACTATGTAAATGTAATCAGCTTTAACTTATGTGAAATGTAACAACCCGCATATTTATCGATTTTATATTTAAATACTTTATTTAAATATTCTATCGCTAGTCGGATTTTAGTCCGAAAAGCTACTTTTTGCATACGGTCGAATTAGAACTCGGGACCACTCCCATTGAGTTTAAAATGCCGTTTGCGACCTTTTTGAGTATAAGCTTCGATATGTTTGGAGAAAGTTGATTTTTGCTACTTTTCACTTTGGGTTTGAGTTTGGGTTCAGCCATTAGCCAACTTATACTTAAAAACTGAACCCCTCCTCCCCATTCTCCCTCACTTCTTTCTCTTTTCAGTTTTATAGCTTTAATGGTGGGAGAGATTGGAAATTAAAACTCCAAAACCCCAGTTCCTTTTGCAAGTTCAAATTCCTAGCTCCAAATTCAAGAGAACCCATTGGTAAGCATTCTCTTCTTCTTCTCCAACTTATTCTCTTACCAATTTCAGAAATTCCTAAACCTAATTTTGGGAATGTCCTTGTTTTGAGCTTAGATTCAAGCTCATTTGGGTTCTGTTGAAGAGAGGTTGATTCTCCATTTGCTTTCAAGCTTCTTCTTGTTCGATTTTGTGAAAAAGTGAGTTTTTTAATCTCACATCTAAGTCTATGAATTATCTTCGAATGTTAGGTATGTATTCCTAACACTTATTCGTGTGTATTTGCTTTTGGATTGGATTGAATTGGTGTATATTCCAATTTTTTTTGTGTTTTGATTTCAATCCGTTAAAAATCCTAACTTTGATGTTTGAACATGTTTTTGGTGATGCATCGAGGAGCATATAGGGCCGGGTAGTCGATTGGCATAATCCCTTAGCGTCGTTGCTCGGGAGAATGCAATTTGGTCAAGATTGAACCTCATTTGTAATAGGCAGGGAAGAGGCTGGAAACAGGTCCGGCCGACCGACCCCCCATGGTTCGGTCGACCGACCTGCTTCCAAATGTGCAGTTGCACTTCTGTTTCTGGTTCGGCCGACCGACCCCCCTGGTTCGGTCGACCGACCTGCTTCCAAATGTGCAGTTGCACATCTGTTTCTGGTTCGGCCGACCGACCCCCCTGGTTCGGTCGACCGACCTGCTTCCAAGTGCAAAAGCACTTTCTGTTTTAGGTTTGGTCGACCGACTCAGGGAGTCCGGCCGACCGACCTGATGATTTTTGCCTGCTTTGCCTTGTTGCTTAAATTTCCAACTTAAATCGATTTGTGTTGTTTCCTATTTATTGTTATCAATTATTATGACTTTGATGACTCCTTTTTAGTGATTTTCTTGAGTATCCATTTGATGGATTCTTTATTGGTTTCGTTGGATTTTTATTCACATCTTCGTATGTGAATTTTAGTGATTGATTGTTCCTACAATCTTCTTTGTGTTTTGTCACTTTAAAAATATAAAGGTTTTCTATACTAGTAGTAAATATCAAAACTCTTTCGTCAAACAATTTCAATACTATTTTAATACCAAATTCGTTTATAAAACCGTTTTCCAATCTATTAGTATATATATAAACCTTTACTTCACTCGTATGAGAAATCTAATTAAACGACTTAGTAAAACAAGTGGTATGAAACGCTTGCGTTCACTTTGTCGGTTAATTCTTGGACTTGTTCGATTGAATCTCTTGTGACAATTTTATAGTGGAGATCTACAGTTTGTTCGTAAATATTTAAGTTAAGCAAGTGGTTATGGGACATGAAGCTAAACTCATATATTTACTAGCTTAGTGTAATTGACACTTCTCGATGATCATGACGATCATTTTTGTGATTTAGACTAGCAATGTGCGATGTCTCTTTGAATGCGCGGGAGACTAAACCCCGTTTTGTGGACTTTCGACTCAAATTTGGTGGGGTAGCAACCCATGGTCTTCGGACCATTCGTGTGTCAAGTCTTCGGACCATTCGTGTGTCAAATTAATGGCTAGCTACCATGACATAGCTTCTCGTTCGTGTGTTACAGCTGTTGGTGAGTTTTCATGCTCCCGTTCATGTGATAGGCCTCCCCCCTTATTTTGTGTGATTTCTGGATTTCGTGTGTCGAATTCTGGAATTTTCTTCTTCACCTATTTTTGTTATTTCTATTGATATGATTTTTCAATTCTTGTGCACAGGTGAATTTGTGTGTCATTGACTGGATATCTTGTGTTGATTTCTGGAATTTATGTTTCGCCAACTTTGTGATTTCTATTGATATGATTTATCAATTCTTGTGCATAGGTGAATTTGTGTGTCATTAACTTGTTGTGAATACAAGTTTTGGGTATGATACCCTTTTTGGATCTTTGAGAAGATTCTTTGATATTGATTAATCGTTTGTTGATTATCATTTACATACTTATAGTAGTATGCCATTATGGATATTATACGTCTATGCCATATCTTATATGTCATTTATTGTGGCTTGGTGAATGAAATTAGGAGTATGACATTCCTTTTTATCTTGAGTAGATTATCGTGATATTGATATATCCCTTGTTGATTTTCAATTACTTATATATATATCACAGCTTGGCATTGTGATTATTATGTGTTTAGTCATATCTCCTATTCTATATCATGTTATCTGATATTTATAGTTAGATTGATCCATTTATTATTTTCTTATAAATAATACTCGGGTCAGACCGAGATGTTGCAGGTGCTTCTGCTTGACTTCTCCCCTGGGATTCATTTCTCTGACTTTTGGCAAACTACTTAGATTAGTAGTTTATTTTGTTGTATACATTTGAGACGTAGGCCCCATAATGTATACTTATTCTTTTGTGTAGTTCGTGAAACTATTCTTTTGTGATATTGTGGATCTTTTTAGACCACTACTCTGATGTACACTTTGATGTGTAATATTCATATCTATTTCCGCCTTTGTGATATGAATTGTCTGTGACTGATTTTTGTTATGTTTATTTCTATATTTGTTTCTGAAGATATTATAGCCACTGTGTAGTAGCTTTGAGTTTGTGTCGGCATGTCGGATTTCCACTTGAAAAGAATTGCATGCTATACTATCTGACATATCGATGCTTGCACAAAGCAATTACACGGATGGTCGCTCCTCAACAGCCTTATTCTCCGTGCTAGTTGACAGCATTCACCGTAATGTTCTTGGCTAGCGTGGGTATAGAGGTAGGGCGTCACAGCTTGGTATCAAAGCCAAACTTCGGAACAATATGGAATATTATAACAAGGATCATCGTCCTAAGTCCATCTTAGGAGTCGTGCTTTAGGATTTAATTCGAATCTTCGTACCGATTCATCCTATTTTCCTTATGATTCCTTGTTTATCTATCAAGATTACTTGATATTCAATTTGGTGAATAACCTTTTTCTTCTTCTTCTTTCTTTCTAAAGGAAGAGAAATGTCTAGACCAGGCCGCCCCAGAGTTGTGCCATCTAGCACTCCACCCCAGGATGGAGTTTTTATGACTGCTCAACAGCTTCTTGATTTAGTGACAAATGCTCAAGCAGCTAGAGCTAACCCGGAACCTACTCACCCAAAGTCGGGATTTGCACGCTTATGTAGCGATTACACTAATTTGGGTGGGGAGCCATTCAAAGGTTCCGAAACTGTTATCGAGGTACAGGCTTGGCTAAGGTCATGCGATCAAATCTTTTCTCGCATGAATCTTATTGACCTTCACCGAATTCAGGTGGCCTCAAGTATGCTCCGAGAAAGAGCATTGGACTGGTACGAGTTTCTTATTTCTGAAATTAATGAAGCGGATCTCACCTGGGAGAAATTCCGGGAACGCTTCAAGTTGAAATTTGTACCGGAAGCAGAGAAAGTGACATTGGCCCGACGATTTATAGACCTTGTTCAAGGTGAGTCCTCCGTGACTGATTACGTCGCCTCCTTCAAGTCGCTTTCCAAATATGGGGTTGAATACATCAACACCCCTTTAAAGAAGAACCAGAGGTTCGTCTATGGCTTAAAAAAAAGTCTCAAGAAGCCATTGCTTCTAAAATTAGAAGTTTCTTTCGACCAACTCGTTGATATCGCTCTTCGTCTTGAAGAGGCGGATAGGGAGAATAATGTTGAAGTGGTGGGTTCCAAACCAAACTTCAACAACAAGAAGAGGCCAAGCAAATTCAAAGGCCCTTATCCCAATAAGAAAGGGAGGCAAGCAACTCCTGCTGAAAAATCTTTTCCTCTACTCAAGGGAAGTGCTATAATTGTGGTTCGAAAGACCATTTTGCGAACAAGTGTTCAAAGCCTCGTACTTGTCGCTATTGCAAGAGCCCGGACCATTTTATGCATGTGTGTCCCAAACTTCAAAATAGGAAGGAGGGAAAGCTTAATGTTGCTCAATCCCTTGGCAACACATCTCGTGGCCAAGGTATTTCTCATTCTATTCTGGATGGAATTATTTTATTTCGTGATCATCCTATTCGAGTTCTTTTTGATACGGGTGCGTCCCATTCTTTTATATCAAAAGAGCTTGTTGATACTTTTTCCTTGGATGTTTTGTGTTTAATGACTTCTTTGAGAATTGCGAATCCGGTTGGTGGATCCGCAACGATCAGTTTATTGTGTAAAGATGTCGAGATTATTTTGTGTGATTTTTCTTTCCTAGCCGATTTGCATGTCATGCGTTATTTAGGCTTTGGAATGATTTTGGGAATGGATTGGCTTAAACGTTATGAAGCCCATATCCTATGTCCTGAGCGGACTATTCATCTTCAACATCCTCAATCTGTTAAGCAGATTTCTATTAATCTTAAAGATTCAGATTCCAGCTTGGTTGCATCTTTGTATTCCTTAAATCCTCGTGATGACGATGATGATGATGAGGGTGATATTATTTCTCTTATTCATGTCGTTTGTGAATTTTCCGACATATTTGAGCCCGTTTTAGGATTACCACCTAAGCGAGCAATTGAGTTCAGAATTAATCTCATTCCTGGAGCTCAACCTATCACTCGTCCCCCTTATCGTATGTCCAATAAAGAAAACGAGGAGATGCGTAAACAATTATCCGAATTGGAGACGAAGAAATTTATTCTCTCTAGTTCCTCGCCTTGGGGAGCTTCGGCTATTTTCGTGAAGAAATCCGATGGTACACTTAGGCTTTGCGTTGACTACCGCAAGCTTAATGATCTTACTATCAAAAATAAACATCCTTTACCTCGGATTGATGATTTATTTGACCAACTTAGTGGTGCTAGAGTCTTTTCACAATTGGACTTGGCTATCGGTTTTCATCAGCTTCGTATTGCAGAGGATAGCATTCCTTTGACATCGTTCCGTACTCGGTATGGATCTTATGAATGGCTTGTTATGCCATTTGGTTTGACGAATGCTCCGGCGTATTTCGTTGACCTTATGAATCGGGTTTTCAAAGATTTTCTCGACCGATTTGTTCTCATCTTTATCGATGATATTCTTGTGTATTCTAAAACCGAGGAGGAGCATGAAAAACATCTTCGGATTGTGTTGGAAACTCTTAGGAGTAATCAATTAAAGGCGAAATTTTCTAAATGCCATTTTTGGCAATCTCGGGTAAAGTTCCTTGGTCACATTATTTCCGAATCCGGAATTTCCATGGATCCTTCAAAGATTGAAGCGATTCAAGATTGGAATAGACCGTAGAGTGTGACAGAGATTCGTAGTTTTCTCGGATTGGCGGGCTATTACCGTCGTTTTATCAAAGACTTTTCTAAGATTGTCGTGCCTCTCACTAGCTTGACGAAGAAAGGTGTTAAATACATTTGGTCGGACAAATGTGAAGCTTCTTTTTAAAAATTAAAAGAACTCCTATCTAATGCTCCTATTCTTCTTATTCCCGTGGGGAATCAAGATTTCGTTGTTTATACCGATGCTAGTCCCGTTGGTTTGGGTGCCGTTCTTATGTAAAGAGAACGTGTTATTGCTTATGCTTCTAGGCAATTAAAGCCTGCTGAGACTAGATATACCACTCATGATTTAAAGCTCGCGGCTATTGTTTTCGCCCTTCGTATTTGGCGTCATTATCTCTTAGGAGAGAAATTTGTTCTTTACACAGATCATAAGTCTTTGAAATATTTATTTTCTCAAAAGGAACTTAATTTGCGTCAACAACGTTGGCTCGAGTTCCTTGCTCCTTATGATCTTGATATTCTTTATACGCCCGGTAAGGGTAATCGTGTCGCCGATGCTCTTAGCCGTAAACAACAAGCTGTTGTTTCTATGATGATATCCGAATGGAACGATCTCGATATCTTATCCACTTGTGAGATTCGAGACCGCATATCCGATTTATGCTCATCATTTGTTTTATGTAGCCTTGAGGCTCATCCTTCTCTTTTAGACCGCATTCTTGAAGCTCAGAGGCTAGATCCCGAAATGGTTCTTCTTGGCCAAAATATTAGGGATAAAATTGATATTGAATCTTTGAAAGACTTTGATATCGATTCTCGTGGCGGCAATCGAAGATTTGGTAGACTTATCGTACCAAATATTAGTGATCTTCGTAAAGATATTTTAGAAGATTCTCATCACTCTAAATTTACCATTCATCCCGGTAGTAGTAAAATGTATGCGGATATGAAGCGACTTTATTATTGGGAGGGAATGAAACTTGACATCGCTAACTTCGTTATGCGTTGCATGACTTGCCAACTCGTTAAGGCCGAACATCAAAGGCCCGGTGGGTTATTGCAGCCTTTAGAAATTCCAATTTGGAAGTGGGACAGTATTTCCGTGGATTTTATAGATGGCCTTCCCCGTTCTCGTTCGGGTCATGATAGCTTATGGGGATTGTAGATAGACTTACTAAATCCGCCTATTTTATTCCCGTTCGGTCTAACCGAACCGTTCCTTTTTCGGCCAAGCTCTTTATCAAAGAGATTGTTAAATTGCATGGAGTTCCTACTTCTATTGTTAGTGATCGTGATCCATTGTTTACTAGTGGATTTTGGAAGAGTCTTCAAAAAGCCTTGGGAACGAAGCTTAATTTTAGCACCGCTTGTCACCCTCAGTCCGATGGACAAACCGAGCGTGTGAATCAAACTCTTGAAGATCTTATTCGTGCGTGTGTTCTTGATTTTGGTGGAGGTTGGGAAAATCATATTTCACTTGTTGAATTTTCCTTTAATAATAGCTTCCAATCTAGTATTGGTATGGCACCTTTCGAGCCACTCTATGGAAGGCCATGCCGATCGCCTTCTTCTTGGCTTGAGGCCGGTGAGAAGCTGGTTTTATGTCCAGATTTTATTCGTGATTCCACAGAAAAGATTGATCTTATTCGTCATAGGATGAAAGAAGCCCAGAGTAGACAAAAATCCTATGCCGATAACCAGAGAAGGAAGTTAGAATTTTCTGTGGGAAATCTTGTGTTCATTCGTGTTTCACCTATGAAGGGTGTTGTAGGTTTCAGTCGAGCGGGAAAATTAGCGCCTCGATATATTGGGCCATTTCCTATCACCGAACGTATTGGTTCCATGGCTTATCGCCTTTTATTACCGGCTCAATTTTCTGCTATTCATGACATGTTTCACGTTTCTCAACTTCGGAAGTGCCTTCGAGATTCCGATTTTGTTCTTAAGCCCGGTGTTGTGGAAGAGATTGAAGTTTCGCCTAATTTAACTTATGAGCAACATCCTATTCGTATCATTGCTTCGTAAGTCAAACGACTTCGAAATAAAGATGTTCCGCTCGTTAAAGTTCAATGGTCTTCAAATCCTAAGGATTGTTCTTAGGAATCTAGAGAGTACATCGAGCGAACGCATCCGGACTTACTTTCTCGTGCTCTTTGAGGTGAACTTCTTATTTCAAACTTCTTTTGTGTTGAATATGCTTTTATGGTTGTTACTACATATCTTCTTCTTAAATATTGCGGGGACGCAATTTCTTTAAGGAGGGGAGTCTGTAACAACCCGCATATTTATCGATTTTATATTTAAATACTTTATTTAAATATTCTATCTTTAGTCGGATTTTAGTCCGAAAAGCTACTTTTTGCATACGGTCGAATTAGCACTCGGGACCACTCCCATTGAGTTTAAAATGCCGTTTGCGACCTTTTTGAGTATAAGCTTCGATATGTTTGGAGAAAGTTGATTTTTGCTACTTTTCACTTTGGGTTTGAGTTTGGGTTCAGCCATTAGCCAACTTATACTTAAAAACTGAACCCCTCCTCCCCATTCTCCCTCACTTCTTTCTCTTTTCAGTTTTATAGCTTTAATGGTGGGAGAGATTGGAAATTAAAACTCCAAAACCCTAGTTCTTTTTGCAACTTCAAATTCCTAGCTCCAAATTCAGGAGAACCCATTGGTAAGCATTCTCTTCTTCTTCTCCAACTTATTCTCTTACCAATTTCAGAAATTCCTAAACCTAATTTTGGGAATGTTCTTGTTTTGAGCTTAGATTCAAGCTCATTTGGGTTCTGTTGAAGAGAGGTTGATTCTCCATTTACTTTCAAGCTTCTTCTTGTTCGATTTTGTGAAAAGGTGGGATTTTTAATCTCACATCTAAGTCAATGAATTATCTTCGAATGTTAGGTATGAATTCCTAACACTTATTCGTGTGTATTTTCTTTTGGATTGGATTGAATTGGTGTATATTCCAATTTTTTTTGTGTTTTGAGTTCAATCCGTTAAAAATCCTAACTTTGATGTTTGAACATGTTTTTGGTGATGCATCAAGGAGCATATAGGGCCGGGTAGTCGATTGGCATAATCCCTTAGCGCCGTTGCTCGAGAGAATGCAATTTGGTCAAGATTGAACCTCATTTGTAATAGGCAGGGAAGAGGCTGGAAACAGGTCCGGCCGACCGACCCCCCATGGTTCGGTCGACCGACCTGCTTCCAAATGTGCACTTGCACTTCTGTTTTTGGTTCGGCCGACCGAACCCCCTGGTTCGGTCGACCGACCTGCTTCCAAATGTGCAGTTGCACTTCTGTTTCTGGTTCGGCCGACCGACCCCCCTGGTTCGGTCGACCGACCTGCTTCCAAGTGCATAAGCACTTTCTGTTTTAGGTTCGGTCGACCGACTCAGGGAGTCCGGCCGACCGACTTGATGATTTTTGCCTGCTTTGCCTTGTTGCTTAAATTTCCAACTTAAATCGATTCGTGTTGTTTCCTATTTATTGTTATCAATTATTATGACTTTGATGACTCCTTTTTAGGGATTTTCTTGAGTATCCATTTTGATGGATTCTTTATCGGTTTCGTTGGATTTTTATTCACATCTTCGTATGTGAATTTTAGTGATTGATTGTTCCTACAATCTTCTTTGTGTTTTGTCACTTTAAAAATATGAAGGTTTTCTATACTAGTAGTAAATATCAAAACTCTTTCCTCAAACGATTTCAATACTATTTTAATACCAAATTCGTTTATAAAACCGTTTTCCAATCTATTAGTATATATATAAACCTTTTCTTCACTCGTATGAGAAATCTAATTAAACGACTTAGTAAAACAAGTGGTATGAAACGCTTGCGTTCACTTTGTCAGTTAATTCTTGGACTTGTTCGATTGAATCTCTTGTGACAATTTTATAGTGGAGATCTACAGTTTGTTCGTAAATATTTAAGTTAAGCAAGTGGTTATGGGACATGAAGCTAAACTCATATATTTACTAGCTTAGTGTAATTGACACTTCTCGATGATCATGACGATCATTTTTGTGATTTAGACTAGCAATGTGCGATGTCTCTTTGACTGCGCGGGAGACTAAACCCCGTTTTGTGGACTTTCGACTCAAATTTGGTGGGGTAGCAACCCACGGTCTTCGGACCATTCGTGTGTCAGGTCTTCGGACCATTCGTGTGTCAAATTAATGGCTAGCTACCATGAGATAGCTTCTCGTTCGTGTGTTACAGCTATTGGTGAGTTTTCATGCTCCCGTTCATGTGATAGGCCTCCCCCCCTTATTTTGTGTGATTTCTGGATTTCGTGTGTCGAATTCTGGAATTTTCTTCTTCACCTATTTTTGTGATTTCTATTGATATGATTTATCAATTCTTGTGCATAGGTGAATTTGTGTGTCATTGACTGGATTTCTTGTGTTGATTTCTGGAATTTATGTTTCACCAACTTTGTGATTTTTATTGATATGATTTATCAATTCTTGTGCATATGTGAATTTGTGTGTCATTAACTTGTTGTGAATACAAGTTTTGGGTATGATACCCTTTTTGGATCTTTGAGAAGATTCTTTGATATTGATTAATCGTTTGTTAATTATCATTTACATACTTATAGTAGTATGCCATTATGGATATTATACGTCTATGCCATATCTTATATGTCATTTATTGTGGCTTGGTGAATGAAATTAGGAGTATGACATTCCTTTTTATCTTGAGTAGATTATCGTGATATTGATATATCCCTTGTTGATTTTCAATTGCTTACATATATATATATATATATATATATATATATATATATATATATATATCACAGCTTGGCATTGTGATTATTATGTGTTTAGTCATATCTCCTATTCTATATCATGTTATCTGATATTTATAGTTAGACTGATCCGTTTATTATTTTCTTATAAATAATACTCGGGTCAGACCGAGATGTTGTAGGTGCTTCTGCTTGACTTCTCCCCTGGGATTCATTTCTCTGACTTTTGGCAAACTACTTAGATTAGTAGTTTATTTTGTTGTATACATTTGAGACGTAGACCCCATAATGTATACTTATTCTTTTGTGTAGTTCGTGAAACTATTCTTTTGTTATATTATGGATCTTTTTAGACCACTACTCTGATGTACACTTTTATGTGTAATATTCATATCTATTTCCGCCTTTGTGATATGAATTGTCTATGACTGATTTGTGTTATGTTTATTTCTATATTTGTTTCCGAAGATATTATAGCCACTGTGTAGTAGCTTTGAGTTTGTGTCGGCATGTCGGATTTCTACTTGAAAAGAATTGCATGCTATACTATCTGACATATCGATGCTCGCACAAAACAATTACACTGATGGTCGCTCCTCAATAGCCTTATTCTCCATGCTAGTTGACAGCATTCACCGTAATGTTCTTGGCTAGTGTGGGTATAGAGGTGGGGCGTCACATGAAAGATTATTAAAACTTGTTTTGAAATCAAAGAAAGTTTTAAATGGTATATCTTTCATATAAAAGATTTGAATTGGAAATAGTTTGAAAGTTATGAAATAAATCTTTAATTTAAAGATTGGATAAGTTAATCCAATTTGTAATGAAATTGTTTTGAAAAGCCGTGAATGAATCTTTGTGAAAGGTGAGTGAACTTTGTGAAATGAGTCTTTTTATTTAAAAAGATTTGAAATGGTAATTTGTTTTAAACCATTTAAAGAAAGGTTTTGGATAATAAGTTGTGGCTTAACTGAAATCCAATATCCATACATTTTTAAACATTGCGCTCATTATTCGGTTTAGCCGGGGGAGGATCTTGTGTCATATAACCCATTTCGAATAATGATACGTCAATATGGATAGCATTTGAAGACCGGTGGTGAAGACCGGGTATTTTCGAGAACGAAACGATAACCCGTCGATTGTCTCTGCACTGAGTCACGCCGGTATAGAGATTCCCTAAGTGATGGGAAGTCCGATCGGAATTGTGAATACCCGAATTGCAAGGGCTTCTTCGGAAGTGCCTTCGGTTCTATTCGAACCGGGAACAGACTTGTGTGGATGTGTGTCTGACAATACAGTTTGAGATGTAAAACCGGTTTCTATCAAATCCATTTCTGTTTGGTGGCGGAGATTTATTCTCTTATCTTAACACCCTTCCCTGAGACATACAAGCTTATAGATTATGTAGTTGATGGTTACTAGTGATACATTCCCAATTTGGTAATGTGGCATACGAAGTGCTGCTGATCATTTGTTGATCACATCATGGCTATGTGAAAAAGCATAGCTTTGTGGACGAGACCTCATCGAGCCTCACAAACCGGTAATGGTCCAAACAGGAAAGATGCGGCAAGTTTTCACGGGTAGCTCCCCTAGGGTATGACCTTTCCTTCTGGAAAAGTGTGGTATCATGGTATGGAGCCCAGATACTTACTCATGTGGACACTGTATATTATTACTGTGTGATGTTGTTGGTGTAGAGGATCCTCGGATAAAGGTCGCAAACGACCAGGGGTGGCATATCTTAGGTTTTACCCCCAAGAAGGGGGTAGACTGGCCTTGTGTTGGCAGAGAGCCGGGTAGGTTCTCGGGGCGTCCCTCTAGAGGTGTTCCCATGTGGCAATAGGAAGTTCCTTTGCCTAACCATTTGTTGGAAATCCAATCATCCAGTACGCGCCTTGTATGGTTCTAGTTGTAGAACCTGCCATTTAACATGGCAGCTATAGTAGGCATAGTATAATGGTACCTATGCTGGCTGTAACGATCCCAATTTTGAATTAAATTTAAAATAATAATTAATATAAATTTTGGAATAAATTTTGAATTAATTTGAATTTGACCTTAGAATTTGAATTTGAATATTGAATTTGTATTTGAATTTAAATAAATGATTTAGAAAAATTATTTGGCTTTGAAAAATATTATTTATATAAATTGATTTATGGGTAATTAGTTTCAATAGCATTTCCTTTTAAATAATGTGCATATAATAGTGATTAAGAGATGTATTTATAAAATAAGAAAAAAATGTGATATAAAATTTATTTAAAAATCTTTTAATTCATGAGAAATATAAGTGTTATTCAGTTTTATTTTTGAGAAAAAAACAAAGTAATTTGAAATGGAATGAGGGTTTGGAAACAAAGTTATAAACTAATTTGTAAACAAGTTTTACACTTTAAATTTTAAATTTATTTACATAAAGATCTTTCACATAAAAATGCTAATTATAGCCAATGTAAGATAAATGAAGTATGACATTAACAAAAGCAAAATATAAAAATATAAAAATAAAACATGAAACATGAAACAAGACAGATATGTTGCTGTAAATTCATATGGAATGCAAAAGAAACAAACAAGTATGTACATATAAAGAAAGAAAAGAAAAAAAATAAGTATGAACTCTGGAAAAGAAAAGAAAAAAATATCTACAAAGTAAAACTGTACATACAAAAGAAAGTATGCAAGAGAAGATAAAACAAAATAAATATCTACATCAACAAGAGTATGCAAGAAGATAATACAAAATATCTATGTATATAAAAAAAATATCTAAAAAGCACAAAGAAAGAAGAAAAAAAATCGAGCAAGAATAGGATAGCATGTAAACATATAGGGAGACATAAGTACCAAAACAAGAATCATTTCAGCCGAAATAACTGAAATCATCTCAGCCTCCATTCAAAAAAAAAATCTTTGGTTAACAAATGTAGGCAAGAAAAGGAAAATCTGATTATAGAAAAAAGAGGAAAAAAACAAGAGGAAGCTTAAACCAGAAAATACCTTCCCCTATACAAACGCCTTTCTTTCTATATATTTATATCAATCTTCTTGTTTCATTTCGATCCTCAAACCCAGGAAAAAAAATAAAGATCAAGCTTAAAAAAAACCTGGAAATAAAGTTAAATCCAAAAAAAAATCAAAAAGCTAAAACAAATTGCAACCTGAGAACAAGTATCAATTTCAACAATCAAGTTCAGATGAGAAAATTCAAGTTGCAATTCAAAGTTCAAGCAAAGATCAACGAATAGCAGATCAATAATCAAGTTTTCAAGCTTGCAGCCTAGTGTTTTCTCTGCTTCTTTCTCAAAACCAAAGTGAGCAAACTTTTATTTTAAAACCCTTTAATCTATAACTGAAGTGCTTGTGATTGATTCCTGAAGCAAAGTAGTTGCATGAATATGTGTTTATATATATGTGCCTATAGATATGAAGTGGTTGTATGTCTATACATATATTCTGTTTTCACGTTACAGGTTTTTGAAAATAAAATTTTAAAATTCAATATCTCTTCCAATTATCGAATTCAAGCAATAATCTCTGAACGAAAGATGATTTAAACAAAGTAATACAGTTTTCAAATTTATGCTTAAAAATGAAACACTTGACTCTGTAAACTTGTTTTACAGTAAAAGCAAAATCACGTGATAAATTCAAGTATGTTAAATCTTTGATTTAATTATATAACTTGAATAAACTTACAAAGATATGATTTTTAAAATTAATATGATGATTTTTAGTTGAGTATTCAAGGAGCAGTTTTTAGTTGATCGAAAATCACGTTTTAACAAATTTCTGGTAATCCAACACGATTTGGTTGTTGAATTATTGTTTGAATCTAGTTTATTGATTGATGATCTCGGGAAAAATACGCGGCGATTTTCTTGGTGGTCATGGCAATAAGGTGATGCGATTTTAGGGTTTTGGTACCCAGATATGGTTGACGAGGTTTGAGGGGGCAATGCGTCGTCCACGTGGGATTCAGAACTATCGCACCTGGGGGAAGAGACGCGTGGGGTGGTGATGAAGTTTCATTCGTGGTGGCAGAACGTAAGATGGTCTGGATCGATGGTGGGGGGTGGTTTTGCCGATGGTGGTGGGTTCCAGTTTCCAATCGAGTGTCTCGATTTTCGATTCGTTGTCGTTTTTGTTGATGTGGGTTATTGAGAGGGGTGGCGTAGTAGTTGATGACAGGTGGGTGGTCGTGGCATCGATCAAGGATGGTCGGAGGGGTTGTGCTCGTGCACACATGCTCGAGTTTCTTCAGCGTGTCTGTAAATTTAAGCTTTGGGAAGAAGTAGCGAGCTCGAGGTCGAACTCGAAGTAGATTGTGATTTTTGTCGGGGTATTGGTACATGGTCTCGGGCTATTTGAGTAAGTTACTAGGTTTTCAAATTTAAAAACAAGTAACAGGTTTTCAAAATATAGGAGATGTGAGGCGTGGGAAAGAACTCGAAGGTGAGCTCGGGTATAACGCGTGACGGCTCGAGTTTTTAACGTTCTGGCTCGGGTTTCCTGAGTTTGATAATTTGAAGCAAGTTTTAAAAAAAATATGAAAGGATTTTGTTTTAAAACGAATTAAAACGGAGTTATATAAATTAAATTTCCAAAGAAAGGTATTAACAAAATTTTCAAAAAAACAAACCCTAAATCTAAATTTAAATGGTTTTAAAACTTGTTTTAGTTTTGAATAATCATATTAAGTTAAATCATTTAAATTACCCCAAGGGTCTTCAAATTTAATTTGATGATGTAATTAAGTGATAGTCATTTATCTTAAATATTTGGATTCTTATTAAAAAAAGTAATTAAAGATTAATTACTCAAAGAAAAAAAATATTAATTAGAGGTTTAATTAAAGAATCAGTCAAAGATTTATTTAAAGATTGATTAAGGTTAATTAGGTACATGATTTAGGTAATTAATTAATGATTAAAAGGTTAATTAATTTATAATTTAAGGATTATTGATTTATTTGATTAATTAAGGTGATTAACTTGAGAATAATTAATTAAAGGTTAATTAATTAATGAAAGTGATTATTAATTAAGGATTAATTTATTTTTTTGTAATTAATTAAGGATAATTAAACAAAGGATTAATGATAAATTAAAGTTTAATTAATAAATAATTAAAGAGAAATTTATCAAAATCAATTTGTAATTAACTAATATTAATTAACCAGGATTAGAAATTTATTCATAAGTAATTAATCTGATTTAATTTAAATCAGATAATTTAATTTACTTTTACTTATGGATGTTTGGATTCTATTGGATGTTTGGATGGTTGATATTCCTCATATGTGATGTTGTGATATTTTGTGATGTGAGTTGTTGTGTATTGATCTGTGATATCTGTGATATGTTCTGTGTAAATACCCCTTGGCCGTAAAACGGCATTTAAATTTAGATGCGACAGGGAGTCGGGTTCCAGTTGGTTATCCGAAACCCCATCGAATCGTAATGGTAAATCTTTGTGATTAATAAATTTAATATATCTGTGAATGAAGATAAGCGTTATGAATTATACCGCTTATCGATATTGTTATTGAATCCATGATGGCTGAACGATGTTGCACTATTGTGTAAAATCCCTGGACTACACCATACACACAAATATGGATTTCACGAGGAAATCGGTTAAGTCACAGATTTTTAACAATTTTAAAGATTGGATTCTTGAATTCGAAACAGTTTTGGAATTAGAATTGAAAGCTCTTGAAAATAGTTTTCAAAAATAAAAGTTATTTTAAATAACTTAATAAAAATCGAAATTTAAATAAAATAATTTAAATTTGAATTCAATTGGAATTGAATTCAATGATTTGGAAATTATGGTCTAAAAAGATTATACAAGTTATAAAGGTGTTTATACGGGTTTTTAGCCATCTAAAAAGTATGGTTTTGGAAATTTAAATTTAAACCCAAGTTTTGTACTTGAATGGCTTTAACTTATGTAATTGTAATCAGTTTTTCCCAAAACGAAAACTATTTGTTTTAAATAATAATAGCTTTCATAAAAAGAAAGGATTTCCAATTTGTGTCGAAAAATTTCAAATTTGAAATGAAATTGTAAATAGTTTGGAAAAAAAACTATGAATCAACCTTTGTGAAGACGGTTAAATCTTGTTTTGAAATCCGTGAATGGATCTTTGTGAAACTTGGTGAACTTTGTGAAATAAATCTTTTTGTTTAAAAGATTTGAAATTGTAATTTGTTTAAACCATTTGAAAGAAAAGTTTTGGATATCAAGTTGCGACTTAACTAAAATCCCATATCCATATGTTTTTAAATATTGCACTCATTATTCGGTTTAGCCAGGAGAGGACCTTGTGTCATATAACCCATTCCGAATAATGATACGTCGATATGGATAGCATTTGAAGACCGGTGGTAAAGACCGGGTATTTTCGAGAATGAAAGGATAACCCGTCGATTGTCTCTTCACTGAGTCGCGCAGGTATAGCGATTTCCTAAGTGATGGGAAGTCCGATCGGATTGTGAATACCCGGATTTGCAAGGGCTTCTTCGGAAGTGCCTTCGGTTCTGTTCGAACCTAGAACAGACTTGTATGGTTGTATGTCTGACACTACACTTTGAGATATGAAGAAAATTTCTTTCAAATACTTATTTGTTGGTGGCGGAGAATTTATTCTCTTAGCTTAACACCCTTCTCTGAGACGTACGAGCTCAGAGGTTATGTAGTTGAAGGTTATCAGCGATATACTCCCGATTTGGTAGTATGGCATGCTAAGTGCTGCTGTGTGTTGATGATCATTTGTGATCAAAGCATGACTTTTTGAAAAGTGTAGCTTTGTGTACAAGACCTCATCGAGCCTCACAAACCAGTAATGGTCGAAACAGGAAGGATGCGGCAAGGTTTCAGGGGTAGCTCCCATAGGGTATGACCATTCCTTCTAGAAAAGGGTAGTATCATGGTATGGAGCCCAGATACTTACTCATATGGGCACTGTAGTATATTTATTACTGTGTGATGTTGTTGGTGTAGAGGATCCTCGTATAAAGGTCCCAAATGACCGGGGGTGACATATCTTTATGTATTACTCCCGTGCAGAGAGGAAACCGGCCTTGTGTTGGCAGAGAGCCGGGCAGGTTCTCGGGGCTTCCCGCCAGAGGCGTTCCTATGTGGCAGTAGGAAGTTACTTAGCCTGACCATTTGTTGGAAAATCCAAACGAAACAATACGAGCTTTATACGGTTTTAGTTGTAGAACCTATCATTTAAAATGGCAGCTATAGCTGGCATAATATAATGGTACCTATGCTGGCTAAGATTAATATTATACTTTCGAAATGTTTTCCACTATGCACTAATAATAATATAAAAGAAGAATTTGCGTAGTAAGCATGTTTGACTATCATAAGGAGAAATCTCCCTCATGTGTGCGATTGCATTGTGTGTGTGTCGGGAGGCCTTATGGTAGTTTCATTTTCCAAAAAGCATTGCGAATTTCAAAATTGAATTCTTTGATTGTTTTTAAAGACAAACTGTGTAACGGGCTGATATTTTCAACCATTTGCATCCGCACATGTCGGACTAGAATTGCTCAAAATATCAGATTGTTAATTTATATTATGCAAACTCGGCATATACAGTAAATAAATCAATCACATAATCACAGACACACAGTAATACAATAATACACAGCGGAATAAATAAATAGTAGTTCATGAAGCTACTATACAAATATCAGAGTTAGAAATAGAATACAACAGAATATCTCAAATACAGCAAAGTCATCAGTACGAACAGATGACTTCTCTGAACCAATCAACTGGAAAAGCTAAAAGCTGAATCGATAGTTGGATCTCCAATGAAGCTCCAAACTCTACAGGTGAGTCTCAAATGCTGTATCACTCAGTCTGATCCGAGCATAAAGCAAAAACACAAAACACTCGAGTTAGGATTAACGTTCTTATATCAATAAATCCAACTCAAGTGAAATATCAACTGAAATACAAGTAACTTAAAGGATGTTTGGGACAACCATCCTCTAAGAGTCCATGGAACTATCTACAAGGTAGAAATATACACTATAACACCGAGGTCATTTCAAATTAATTTATACTTCACAACAAAATATCATTTCATTTCAAATATATATATATTTCCAAAATATATATAAATATTTTATATAGCAGAATATTTGTAATTTCCTCAAACATAACAAATCACTTCAAAATCAACCCGACTTCCCTATTCAAATTAAATTCAATCTCAATTTATCAATTTCCATTCAATTCAGTTTCTGAGCAAACAAATTCAAATTATATATATTTCAAATACAGATCTGAATCACAAATTAACCATTTAAATTCTATTTTATTTCAAAGCTTTAATATTCAACATTCCAAAGTTCAATTTAACAGTTTCATATAGATCTCGATTTAACCTTATTATTTAGCCTTGAAATGTTCACTTAATAAATTCAATATTTATTAAATACCCTAAATTTACCTTTAAACTAAATATTCCTTTCGATTTGTTTAAACTTGAAACTTCCATTTAATCGTTTAAATCAAAATCAAGTTATAAATCAAATCTTAAATTTCAAATTCAATAGTTCAAATCAATCCAATTAAGTAGAATTCTTAACTAAATACCATTTCGAATAAATTCAACTTTGTCTTCTCAACCTTAACTTATTCAAATTATTACAACAATAAATTTTGAAATATAAATTTAAATAAATACTTAAACGTATTATATGGATTGATTCAATCTCGATAATATTATTATTAAATCTATATATAAAATTTCCATTTATATATAATAATTTAAGAACCAATATTTATTAAAAACCATATATTTCCTTTCAAACTATTGATTTCAAACATTTATATATATATGTGTGTGTGTGTGTGTGTGTGTGTGTGTGTGTGTATGTGGACCAACGGTGTCTGTATATAATTTCCTACCCTATGGTCAAGGGATACAGATATTTATCATTTCAACCCGAAATTTAAATATACAGGTAGATATCACTTCGACCCGCAATCCCAAATTCAATTTAATTGAAAATTGCTTGGGTTTATCATTTTAACCCATAACGAAATTCTCTTATTCTAAAGTCCGTTCGGGTATGTATCATTTCAACCCATATCGAATTCTAAACTACAGGGAACTTGCAGAGTGCTAACAGATAATAAAATAAAATAGCAGGCATATATCATCAATACCAATATAATATAAACAACATGATATGGTGCCATATCCCATAAGTGAACAATTGCAGATAACAACATATATAGCAATGTAAATAACTAACAGCAGCATATCTCAATTATCGTTTCAATTGAAATCAAATGTAATAAATAAAAGAACGTTAATCGTGAGTGATTGCTCACCTTTTGAGGCTAGAGAGAGGATTGACGATGAAATGAGTTACGGATCCAAGCACGTATTTCGAAACAAAGCTAGCTGGGCACGAATTTAGATGGACAAAGCTGATAATAAGTTATTGATGAAATGAATCAGAATCGGATATATATTTGTACGGAAAATATATTTTATTATTGTCATTTCCATGAATAAATGTTTAATTTGAAACAAAATATTAAAATAATATATTTTGAAATAAATACTTATGTATATATTTATTTTAAAAATACAAAATACTTATATGCTATAGTTTATTACTTTCAAAATGCCATAACATATTATATATGTACATAAAAAAATAACATGAAATATACATATATATACTAACGTATATGTAATTTAAATTTATAACATATCCATATTAGTTATATGTAGATCTTAACATCACTTTGCATGCCTACAGCCTTTTAAAACACATTACACTAAAAGCATAGGTTTAATATATCATTTATTCAAAGTCGGTTATTAAATATCACTATATAATAACAAGCTACCCATATTTGAAAAAATTACAAGTATTTCAAAACAATATATGTAACTTTTATGCATAACAAACATGTATGACATACTTATATTTTGAAGTATTAAAACTGTTATGTACATAATATATCTATACATTTTGAAACCGACTCATGAAAATATATGTAAATCATATAGCAGAACTATAAAACTAATACATATAACTTACTTTACAAAAATATTTATAATAACACTATATACATATGTAAACAACTTTGTAAAACTATTATACATACGCATATACTTATAGTAACTCATACTATATATAAACATGTCATATTAAAGCATATCCATGTACTAATATATACATAAACCTATATATATAATATATGTAAATCATACTAGGGTGGTTCTAAAATAACTGGTATATACAAAAGCATTGCAGGCTATATAAATAACTTATATAATAATGTTTTAAAGTCAATAAAAATCAAGTAAAAAAAAGTATTTAACTTAACCGATCACAAAACCCTATATAACTTATACATGCATAGGCTACTAGTAAATAACTTATACAAACAGTATAAAAATAAAAAAAATAGCACACTTACAACAGGCACAGAGGAAGAGGACGAGATGATGGTTGCCGAGGTTGAGCGACAAGGCCGCAGATCAGGATTTGGTTTTGGCGCGGGGTTCAAGGCTTGCTCTGGAATTGGCGAAGGCAACGAGATCCAGGGGGCAAAAGATGAAGCAGAGATGCATTTAATTTTTTTATTCTAAATTTTTTTTCCTTCTCTTCTTGCCGAGTGAAATATGAAGATGGATTTGTCAAATATATTAAAAGCAGAGGACATGGAAGGGAGAAGCAAAGCATGGAAAAAAAATATAAAATAAAAATAAGAAAATGGAGGCCATACCTTCAGGGCTCACACACGCAAGAAGAAATGAATGAAAGGTTAAGATGCAATTGAAAACTATTTGTGTACGAGGCTTATATTTATCAGGGTTGCGTTGATTGAGGTAAGAGAATATAGGCAAGAAATAAATTTAAATCAATTATACACGATTGCGTTGGTTGATGTGAGAGAATATAGGCAAGAAATAAATTTAAATCAATTATACACGATTGCGTTGATTGAGGTGAGAGAATATAGGCAAGAAATAAATTTAAATCAATTATACACGATTGCGTTGATTGTGTGTCAGGCTATGGAATATATTCCTTTCAATTTATACCCGAGAGGAAAGGAAATTTTCGTACGTATTGGATTGCTGATAAGTTAGTAAATTCAATGCAAAAGTGGCAAGCAAATATTTGTTGCTTTGAACGGTAAGTAAATAAAAGAGTTTTTATACCAAATTAAAACCATTGAATCAAAAAGAACATGTAAAAGTTTACACGTGAACTTCAAGCAATCTTGAAACGGATTTTGAACGTCTAAAGAGAAATAAATTTGCTTGAAATGGCTATGCGAGTTTAGAGATTTTATTCCTACTATAAAAATGAAGAAAAAGGGAAGCGTAAAAATTTACACGGAACTTATCAAAGCTAGATTTAAAAGAAATTGAACGGCTAGGGAAATCATTTCTTTCCTACTTGGAATGCAAGGCTACAGATAAATTTATTTATTTAGTTAAGGTAATAAATTTTTATTAAGAATGCGCACTATAGATGCATTAATCAAATCGACCATACACCCACATTAAAATAAAAGTAACGCATTTAAATTTATACGTTTTCTTATTTATTCACTATTTATATTTAGTAGAATATATGTTTAAAGAGTATTTCATTAATTACGTACTATTTTTATGCTAACTAAATAAATCAATTGGATATGAACTTATAATTTAAAACGTTCATTTTATAAAGCTTATCTATACACTACAAAATTTAAAATTTATTACTTAATTAAAAATACGATTTGTTTACATCCATCTGATTCATTCATCATTTACCAAGAACAGATGTATATAAGTTAAAATATTAATTACTCAATTAAAAAGTATATAATCTAACATAAAAAAAACAAAAGCGGAAAATGTTGTTTCGAATATATCCAGTTGAATTAAGAGATTTGGAAATTAGAATTTAAAGATTTAAAATTTCAATTAATGTTAAACTTTAACCAAAACAAGAATTATAGAATTTTGCTTATATTTAAAAAAAATTGGTGACTATTTATAATTCAATTTAAAAAAATTCAACATTTTTGCAAATTAAAACCCCAAAGTTTATAAATAAAAGAATAAATTACTTGTTAGAATTTTTGGGTTGTTACATTCTCCCCCACTCATAATTTTTCGTCCTCGAAAAGGAACAAAGAAGGAGAATAGAAACAACCAGATGAAAAATTAGACTTTGGAAAACAAATTAACAATTTATTCAAAACCATATAATTTTTTTATATTTAATAGTTTGGTTAAACTCATTTTATTAAATCCATTCAATTTTTTATGAGATCAATTATTTATATAAAACATTAAAAATTTTACTATTAAACCAGATAGTATATAAATAAACAATACTTTAAAGATTATATTCAAAAAGAAAAGTGTTTGCGCAAAAAATGGGCAAACACCCCAAAGTCGTATGATTTAGTTGATTATATGTTGTTCTTAGTGATTTGGGTGATTTATGCAAATATATAAAAAGCAGGGACTAAACTGTAAAAGACATACAGATTTATAGTGGTTCGGCCAGAACGTGCCTACGTCCACTTTATATGTTATTCTCCTTTTTCTCTTCAGATTACAAGTACAAAGCTTTGATTACAAGTATCTAAAGTTGTTTGAGAGTTCCTTCCAGGCTTGAGCTCTCAAACTCCTCCCCCCTTGTTGTACCTCTGCCCCTCTATTTATAGAGTGAGGTAGGGGGCAGGGGTCTTGGATGTATATAGCTGCTGGTGGGCCCGGGCTGAAGCAATCTGGCCTGGTAGCGTTCTGGTTCGGCGAAGCTTGGTTCGGTCGTAGTTGGAGAAGGTTGGGCCGGTGGAGTTTTGGTCCGGTGATGGAGAGTTTTGGTCCGGTGATAGCATGGCTCGGTGGTATGTGGTTTGGTGGAGCATGGAAGTGGAGCTTGGTTCGGCTATGGAAGGAGGAGAGGTCCGGTTCGGCATGAGCTGGTTCGGCATGGAGGTGGAGAGGTCCGTTTCGGCTATGGTTTGGGGGGAAGGTTGGTTTTGGATCGGTACTACCGAATGAATTGGGAAAGCCGAATGAGGGGAGTGCCGGACGAGCTCTTGGAGGTTCAATTCCGAATGGGCTATGCCGAATGGAATATGTGGTGTACTACCGAATCAACCTTTAAACCTTTGATACCGAATGGACTTTTATACTTGAATCATGAGTGAAATCCCTGACATATATACGCTTGCTTGCTTCTTTTTTTTCTAGTCGCGGTGGAAATGCGCACAACATTGATATTCCAGTTTTGTCCAAAAAATGGGATAACACTTTGCCCCCCAAAATATGCCTTGCGGTAGGAAGGCGTGTTTTGTAATGCCATGAGCTGGATGTTCGTATCCTGTTGACAACCTGTAAAGAGCTTGATATTTTATATGGCCCCAAATGACGACCGTTCGGGATCGAGCTATTTGGGATGAAGCGCGGCCGTTCATGGTCAAGCGCCTAACTTCAAATGACGATCGTTTGTGATCAATTCATTTGAGGTGAAGTGCGACCGTGCGCGGTCAAGCGCATAAATCCGTGCGTCGATCGTTCGGGATCGAGTCATCTGCAGTGAAATGTGATCGTTCAAGGTCAAGCGCTTTACTTCAAATGACGACCGTTCGGGATCGAGTCATTCGAGGTAAAGTGCGACAGTGCGCGGTCGAGTGGGGACCGTTCAAGGTCAAGCGCTTAACTTCAAATGACGATCATTCGTGATCGAGTCATTCGAGGTAAAGTGCGACAGTGCGCGGTCAAGTGGTGGTCCTCAAATGACGACCGTACGCGATCAAGCCATTTGAGGTAAGGCGTAACAGTCAGTGATCAGGTGGCGGACCTCAAATGACGACCGTTCGCGATCGGGCCATTTGAGGTAAGGCGAGTTGTGCCGTTTGAGGCGAGTTGTGCCGTTCGAGGCGAGTTTGTGACCGTTCGCGGTCGGGTGCCGATCGAGGCGAGTTGTGACTGTTCGAAGTCGGGTGTCGTTCGAGGCGACTTGTGACTGTTCGAAGTCGAGTGCCGTTCGAGGCGAATTGTGACTGTTCGAAGTCGGGTGCCGTTCGAGGCGAATGAGTGTGCCCGAGGGGGACTTAATATTATCAGTGTTGGAGTCATTGTTTGGGGGAATTTTTCGAATCAAAGACTTCGGCAGTTCGTTGCCATGCAATAGGTGCTCGTGGACCGTTCGCGATCCAACGGGCATACAAGTAAATAATTTTTTCATAGAATTGTAAATGTTAAAGCAATAGTACCTTACAGCAGAAATGTCCAAACAGGAAGAATTCAAATGTTCAAATCGAAACAAAAGCAAAGCAAGGATGTCAAAGTGTAAGTTCCCACTCCGAAGCAGTCAATGATCATTCAGAGCATGGCTGGAGATCGTTCGCGATCTCGTACATGTGTAAACGATTTAATTGCGTTAGTGGAAGCTTACGACCCGTTCATCGTTATTTTAATCAAGCAATCAATGGATAATCAAATGGTGCCTTGATCCAGGGTCACCTCTAGCTGACGTAGAGGGCGGTCGCTCTGGCTCCACCGCTGGAGTTCGCCTCCTCACATACTGAAGGAGCATACCATTCCTGATATGCCCTTCTACCTCGTCCTTCAAATGCCTACAATCATTAGTGTTATGACCATTCAGTTCATGAAATACACAAAACTTATCTGATTTTCTTTCGTCAGAGGTTGGATCCCTTCGCATTGGTCTACGATACGGAACCTGCCCCTTGGTATCCTGATAAATCCGTTCCAAACTCTCATTCAGCTCTGAATAGGTGGTGAAGCGTGGTTCTCTTCGTAGCCACTTTGTCCTATCATCATTATCCTCAGCCTTTCTTTTTCCTTTGCTAGTCTCCGCACCCTTTCCAGGTGGGTTTCCGCTCTTGATTACGTAAACGTCATCTTCTTCCTCTCTTTCTGCACTAGCATCTTCCAAACGCAGAAACTTTTCAGCCTCATGATAGAACTCTCCCAGATTCATAGGCGGGTCCTTGGTTAATGAATTCTTAAACTCTGTATTACCAGCTATTCCAGATACAGCCGCCATCATGACCATAGATGGATCTGGTCGATCCACTGATGCTGCCGTCGCATTAAATCGCGTTAGAAAGCTCCTCAAAGTCTCTCCAGTTTTCTGTTTCAAGGTTGCCAAAGTCATCACATTCTTGGGTCTCGCAATATGAACCCTGAATTGCCTCATGAATCTCTCAGTTAAATCTGCCCATGTTCCTATGGAGCCGCTCTCCAGTTGCCTAAACCATAACGCTGCAATGTCCGTCAAATACAGTGGAAAGCACCGGGCCATAACCTCCTCTGATGCCCCTAGCACTTCCATATGTCTCATATACTTCGTTAGATGGACCGTGGGGTCCGTTTTCCCGTTGTACATGTCCAATGATGGTAGCTTGAATTCTGGTGGGTTCCTAGCCATCCTAATCGCAGAAGAAAAAGGACTCCTGTTTACATCTTCCAAGTCTCTGTTTACTAAACCGCCTCTCATAGCTCTTCTAACCATCTCTGCTAATCTGTCATTGTCTCCAAGCTGTAGTTCTCGTTCACTGTCTTCGACCTGCCCCCCAAGTCCGCGGGAGTTTTCATGTGTATGCCTCCCTGGCTGAACGTTCATTCCTCTATTGCTACCAGGTGGTTCGGATGCCCCCATCTCACTTCCCGGGGTCGGATCAACATGCTCTGCGCGAGTGCCCCCTAGCTCTGGTGCTGCGCCAGATGGTCCTGCCCCGTTCTGAACCCCAGTTGCTCCTTGGATTTGTGCTCCAATTTGCCCAATTTGTTGAAGTAAGTTCTGGATCATCTCTTCTTGTCTTCTCATCATGGCCTCCATCTCATCCCTAGTGATGAAGATTGACGCTTGATTCCCTCCTGAGGAAGCCTCTTGACTTCCTTGGTGTTCACTTCTCTCTGGCCTTTGCCTTCTACTTGTTTGTCTCGTCATAACTCTTAGATCTGAACTCTTAGATTTTCAAATTCAACTTCTATCCGATGTAGAGGGAGCTGGTTGTTCTCAGTGAAAGCACCAAAATGTTTGCGCAAAAAATGGGCAAACACCCTAAAGTCGTATGATTTAGTTGATTATATGTTGTTCTTAGTGATTTGGGTGATTTATGCAAATATATAAAAAGCAGGGACTAAACTGTAAAAGACACACAGATTTATAGTGGTTCGGCCAGAACGTGCCTACGTCCACTTTATATGTTATTCTCCTTTTTCTCTTCAGATTACAAGTACAAAGCTTTGATTACAAGTATCTAAAGTTGTTTGAGAGTTCCTTCCAGGCTTGAGCTCTCAAACTCCTCCCCCCTTGTTGTACCTCTGCCCCTCTATTTATAGAGTGAGGTAGGGGGCAGGGGTCTTGGATGTATATAGCTGCTGGTGGGCCCGGGCTGAAGCAATCTGGCCTGGTAGCGTTCTGGTTCGGCGAAGCTTGGTTTGGTCGTAGTTGGAGAAGGTTGGGCCGGTGGAGTTTTGGTTCGGTGATGGAGAGTTTTGGTCCGGTGATAGCATGGCTCGGTGGTATGTGGTTTGGTGGAGCATGGAAGTGGAGCTTGGTTCGGCTATGGAAGGAGGAGAGGTCCGGTTCGGCATGAGCTGGTTCGGCATGGAGGTGGAGAGGTCCGGTTCGGCTATGGTTTGGGGGGAAGGTTGGTTTTGGATCGGTACTACCGAATGAATTGGGAAAGCCGAATGAGGGGAGTGCCGGACGAGCTCTTGGAGGTTCAATTCCGAATGGGCTATGCCGAATGGAATATGTGGTGTACTACCGAATCAACCTTTAAACCTTTGATACCGAATGGACTTTTATACTTGAATCATGAGTGAAATCCCCGACATATATACGCTTGCTTGCTTCTTTTTGTTCTAGTCGCGGTGGAAATGCGCACAACATTGATATTCCAGTTTTGTCCAAAAAATGGGATAACAAAAAGGAAGGTAGATTCAAGAAACAGAATATAGGTGAATAAATAAGGTGAGCAGATAAGGTAGATCCAAAAGAATAGTATCGGGCACGAATCGTAAATTTCAAACCATAAGAATCTCAATTTCAAATATTAATACAAAATTTCTTTGTTGAAAAATACTTTTATAATAAAATATCTTTATATTGAAACAAAATTTTCTTTACTTTTATAACTCGATGTTTCAACAAGTTTATCCTCGTTCTTGCAGACTCTGGCCATGCGTTGATCAGGCGCAAAGCTAGAATTCTTCAAGTAATTAGTAGACCTGTTTCAACCCCAGTGAAAATACTGAAAACTTTTAAAAACAGATATGGAAAGTACAATCCAAAAAATCACCGGGATCGCAGGATACATAACAATGGTTACGCCTGGATCCCCCAGGAAACATCCATATCCTTTAAGCATTCACTGCCTTGCGAATTATGCCATGAGAAACAAAACCCGTGGACCGCAGGATACATAACGATGGTTATGCCTGGATCCCCCAGGAAACATCCATACCCTTTAAGCAATCTCTGCCTTGCGGATTACGCCATGACAACAAAACCAGTAGACCGCAGGATACATAACAATGGTTACGCCTGGATCCCCAGGAAACATCCATACCCTTTTAGCAATCTCTGCCTTGCGGATTACGCTACCCCAAAAAAAAGACCGTGGGTTACGCCATGATATGACACTCGAGTATCACATCCGGAAAACCAAAAATCAGAGAGAATAATATCAATAGATTGAATCCACAATGTGGCCACAGAGCGGATATCAAGAAGAAGGCACCTTCCATATCATTACTTCGAAAATATATATCATATAGTACCTTTTCAAATCACTTTCAAATATCATACTTATATAAAGTCCATTATATATAAGATTTCATTTTCAAATCGAATACTTTCCAAAATCAATAGTATATCAAATCACACTTATATATACTTTGCCTATATAAGATTACACCTTTCAAATTGAGTACTTTTCCAAATCAAAGTTTTTAAATCAACTTCATACTTATACAAATCAATTCTATATAAGTTCGATAACTCCCAAATCAAGTATTTTGTAAAACAAGGTTCTCAATTTCAATTTTTTCCAATATCATTTCGGTTTGAAAATCATATATGATTTCACCGAATTATTTCTTCCATATTTAATATCTTCAGTTTCAAAATTTCCAAATAATAGGTTTAGAAAATAATCCTAGTTTCCAAATCAACATAATTTAGGTCAATCAGATTCATTTCCAAAATCATCATATAAATACTGGGTTTTAAATTCCAAATCTTATTTTTCGAAACCAAATATTTTCTAAAATCAATTATACCCAATGATTTTCAAGTTTATAACCACGCCTTCGAAACCTTTAAACTATTTATAAAGCATTCAAAACCAGATTTCATATTAGTATAATTCAAATTAGTCTTATCCATTTACTTAACAAAGTAGTTTTAAACTTATATACTTTATCCATTTATTTATACTTTTCGAAATTACTTAGCTTTAAAATTAAACCTTGATTTGGAAGTGTTCGAACCTTCAAAATAGTTGGTGAAATCAGATTTCAAATCCAAGAGTTGGAAATCAGCAGCAAATCAGCAAACCAATTTTTATAAATAAAGTTATACTAAATCAAATCCGAAACTCAATGATTGAACACCGGGCTCACTTTAAATCATTTCAAATATAGATACATACATCTTTCGAAAATCAAGTCATACTTCGAAATCTAAAATCAAAATTGGTTTCACAAAATCACTCCCATAGCAAAGCTACCAGAGTGGCCTCTCCCCCACTCTGAAACTCAAAAATCAATGTCGACGATGCGTGCACTCATCACCGAAATTATTTTCCAGTGACGAAAGTGAGTTCTGGACTTCTATTTTCTTGAAAACTTCATTGAAATTTCTTCTAAATCATTGGAATTCATTTGCACTCTTTTGAAACATTTCTTATCCGGAAAATACTTTTAAATCGTATTATTATTATTATTATATATTTTTGAAATCTCCAAAAACCAAATTTCAAAATACCTGAGTTTAATCTCTCAAATTTCTAATTCAGAACCCTTCAGCTGTAAATCATTTTTATATAAATCAAATTTCTTATAAAATCCTCAAATTTTCAAATCCATTTGAAACTTCTATATATATAATACAATCATAGTTATCAAAATAATAATTTTAGTATATAAAACAATTTCTAAAATGCAAATAAACCCGATTTTCCAAGGATGATTCCAGAATGGATTTCAAACAAAGATAGAGATTCAAATTAGAGGGACTCTAGTCAAATAGAATACTGATTCGAAGCTAGGCTCAAACGAAGATGAGACAATTAAATTTCAAAATAGAAGATTGTTATAAATCGCGAGCGACCTTAACCGGGTCAACCGTGACTTCAGGTATATGATTGTTGCGGAATTCCAAGGCAAATCGACATTCGATTCTCAGATATAGAATTCGTCATAACCAGTGATAGCAGCATCTACACCGAGGATATATAAATCTTCGGTGAATTGATGCTATTGTAAAGGAGTTTCACCCCTTTACAAATAATTCGCTGGAGCTATGGGATACTCTAGAATATAGAAAACAGCATAGGGAAAGACAAGAATGGATTTGGAACCGAGGGGAATGTTCCAAAATTCAAAGGAAACCGAATCAAATCGGAAGAGATTCAAGTTCGAACGAAAGTGATTCGGTAATTTTTTTTACCATATATGCTAAGTTTTCCTAGAGCCAAAGCTCAGATACCAACTGTAACGGGCTGATATTTTCAACTATTCGCATCCGCACATGTCGGACTTGAATTGCTCAAAATATCAGATTGTTAATTTATGTTATGAAAACTCAGCATATACAGTAAATAAATCAATCACATAATCACAGACACAGAGTAATACAATAATACGCAGCGGAATAAATAAATAGTAGTTCATCAAGCTACTATACAAATATCAGAGTTAGAAATAGAATACAACAGAATATCTCAAATACAACGAAGTCTTCAGTACGAACAGATGACTTCTCTGAACCAATCAACTGGAAAAGATGAAAGCTGAATTGATAGTTGGATCTCCAATGAAGCTCCAAACTCCACAGGTGAGTCTCAAATGCTGTATCACTCAGTCTGACCCCAGCATAAAGAAAAAACACAAAACACTCGAGTCAGGATTAACGTTCTTATATCAATAAATCCAACTCAAGTGAAATACTAACTGAAATACAAGTTACTTAAAGGATGTTTGGGATAACCATCCTCTAAGAGTCCATGGAACTATATACAAGGTTGAAATATACACTATAACACCGAGGTCATTTCAAATTAATTTATACTTCACAACAAAATATCATTTCATTTCAAATACATATTTCCAAAGTATATATAAATATTTTATAAAGTAGAATATTTGTAATTTCCTCAAACTTAACAAATCACTTCAAAATCAACCCGACATCCCTATTCAAATTAAATTCAATCTCAATTTATCAATTTCCATTCAATTCGGTTTCTGACCAAACAAATTCAAATTATATATATTTCAAATACAGATCTGAATCACAAATTAACCATTTAAATTCTATTTTATTTCAAAGCTTTAATATTCAACATTCCAAAGTTCAATTTAACAGTTTCATATAGATCTTGATTTAACCTTATTATTTAGTCTTGAAATGTTCACTTAATAAATTCAATATTTATTAAATAGCCTAAATTTACCTTTAAACTAAATATTCCTTTCTATTTGTTTAAACTTGAAACTTCCATTTAATCATTTAAATCAAAATCAAGTTATAAATCAAATCTTAAATTTCAAATTCAATAGTTCAAATCAATCCAATTAAGTAAAATTCTTAACTAAATACCATTTCGAATAATTCAACTTTATCTTCTTAATCTTAACTTATTAAAATTATTACAACAATCAATTTTGAAATATAAATTTAAATAAATACTTAAACGTATTATATGGATTGATTCAATCTCGATAATATTATTATTAAATCTATATATAAAATTTCCATTTATATATAATAATTTAAGAACCAATATTTATTAAAAACCATATATTTCCTTTCAAAGTATAGAAATTATTTCCAAACATTTATATATATGTGGACCAACAGTGTCTGTACATAATTTCCTACCCTATGGTCAAGGGATAAGTATATTTATCATTTCAATCTGAAATTTAAATATATGGGTAGATATCACTTCGACCTGCAATCCCAAATTCAATTCAACTGAAAATCGCTTGGGTTTATCATTTCAACCCATAACGAAATTCTCATGTTCTAAAGTCCGTTCGGGTATGTATTATTTCAGCCCATAGTGTATTCTAAACTACAGGGAACTAGTAGAGTGACAACAGATAATAAAATAAAATAACATGCATATATCATCAATACCAATATAATATAACAACAGGATATGGTGTCATATCCCATAAGTGAACAATTGCAGATAACAACATATATAGCAATGTAAATAACTAACAGCAGCATATCTCGATTGTCATTTTAATTGAAATCAAATTTAATAAATAAAAGAACGTTAATCGTGAGTGATTTCTCACCTTTTGAGGCTAGAGAGGGGTTTGACGATGAAATGAGTTACGGATCCAAGCTAGTATTTCCCAACAAAGCTAGCTGGGCACGAATTTAGATGGATAAAGCTGATAATAAGCTATTGATGAAATGAATCAGAATCGGCTAGGTATTTGTACGGGAAATATATTTTATTATTGTCATTTCCATGAATAAATGTTTAATTTGAAACAAAATATTAAAATAATATATTTTGAAATAAATACTTATGTATATATTTATTTTAAAAATACAAAATACTTATATATTATAGTTTATTATTTTCAAAACGCCATAACATATTATATATGTACATAAAAAAATAACATGACTTATACATATATATACTAACGTACATACAATTTAAATTTATAACATACCCATATAACTTATATGTAGATCTTAACATCACTTTGTATGCCTACAGCCTTTTAAAACACATTACACTAAAATCATAGGTTTATTATATCATTTATTCAATGTCAGGTATTAAATATCACTATATAATAACAACCTACCCATATTTGAAAAAAATACAAGTATTTCAAAACAACGTATGTAACTTTTATGCATAACAAACATGTATGACATAGTTATATTTTGAAATATTAAAACTGTTATGTATATAATACATATATATATATATATATACACACACACACGTTTTGAACTGACTCATGAAAATATATGTAAATCTTATAGCAGAACAATAAAACTAACACATATAACTTGCTTTACAAAAATATTTATTATAACACTATATACATATGTAAACAACTTTGTAAAACTGTTATACATATGCATATACTTATAGTAACTATATAAAATATAATATTTTCGTAAAATAAATATGTACACATGTCATATTAAAGCAACTCCTTATACTGATTTATACATAAACCTATATATATAATATATGTAAATCATACTAGGGCGGTTCTAAAATAACTGGTATATACAAAAGCATTGCAGGCTATATAAATAACTTATATAATAATGTTTCAAAGCCAATAAAAATCAAGTAAAAAAAGTATTAAACTTTACAAATCACAAATCCTATATAACTTATACATGCGTAGGCTACTAGTAAATAACTTATACAAATAGTATAAAAAAAATATAGCACACTTACAACACTCACAGAGGCAGAGGACGAGATGATGGTTGCCAAGGTTGAGTGACAAGGTCGTAGATCTGGATTTGGTTTAGGCGCGGGGTTCAAGGCTTGCTCTGGAATTGGCGAAGGCAAGGAGATCCAGGCGACAAAAGATGAAGCAGCGATGCTTTTATTTTTTTTATTCTAATTTTTTTCTCTTCCTCTTCTTGCCAAGTGAAATATGAAGATGGATTTGTCAAATATATTAAAAGCAGAGGACAGGGAGGGGAGAAGCAAAGCATGGAAAAAAAATATAAAATAAAAAGAAGAAAATGGAGGCCATACCTTCAGAGCTCACGCACGCAAGAAGATATGAAGGAAATGTTGAGATGCAATTGAAAACTATTTGTGTACGATCCTCTTCCGCTGTGTTGTACTTAATGTGTTATAAGCTCCGGCGAACCAGATTCGACGTTTGAATCTGCGGCATTTGAATACGAGTGTCGTATTCGGTGTCGATTTTGTCAGGATCGTTATACTGGCTAAGATTAATATTATACTTTAGAAATGTTTTCCACTATGCACTAATAATAATATCAAAAAGAATTTTTGCGTAGTAAGCATGTTTGACTATCATAAGGAGAAATCTCCTCCAAGTGTGTGATTGCATTGTGTGTGTGCAGGGAGGCCTTATGGTAGTTTCATTTTCCAAAAAGCATTGCGGATTTCAAATTTTAAAATCTTTTGTTTGTTTTAAAGATATTTTTTTTTGTTTGCTCATACCAATCCCATGAATGACCTGGAGTTTATTGTTCCTTTCCTAAACTCTGGGTGTCCACAATTTTCCACACGGGCAGTCTAGAGTTGGGCTTTTCAGATAGTCGAATGGTAGGAATTGATTCGATAGCCTTCAAAGCCCTTTGGATTTGTGGATCGCATTTGCTACATTTCAGCATCGGACAACACTTGCTTAGATTTGTGCCATGTGATGGGGGGTTCTCGCTTGTTGTTTTGGAGTTTTAGCTTTGGAGCATTGGATTGGATTTACAGTTTGATATTGGAGCTATCTCTTTGTTTTTCGCTGTTGTTTATTGTCCCTGATATTCTTGTATCATATTGACATCATTGTTGTATATCATTGGATATTGTATTCATTGGAGTTGTATATGATATTCATTTCTTTTTCTTCCACTGCGTTGTTATATTTAATGTGTTATAAGCTCCGGCACAAGTCAAATTTCAACGGTTGAATCTGCGGCATTCAAGTACAAGTGAGGTACGGGTGCCGATTTTCAAACGCTGAAATTTGGATCGTGACATTTTGGTGTCTGAGTTGAAGGTTTAAACTTTAGCTAAGGAGTATAACACATTAAGTAACTCATTAGAGATAGGGTGAAGTATACCCTAGAATGAGTGATCCCTAAGATATCCGTTCGAATGCCTCAGTAAATTCTCTTACTATCCACTTATAGTGAGTATGAGTGCAAGAATAGAACGAGATGGGGGACAGGGAAATACCAGTACAAATGGTCAATAGCCTACGACAGTGGAAATAACTTTCTCTATCAACCTCCTTTGATTCGTCTTTTCAATTCTTTGATTCCTTCGTGGAAGCTGCAAGGAGAAGCTTCGGTGTGATGGCGGCCCTACGAATCGTGTAGATAAGTCTCTATTTCGTATTCTCTTCGTCAAATTTCTACCAGCTTTTTGTTTTTAACTTTAGCAAAATTGAAATTTAAATTGAAATAAATTGGTTAACTAAAATATGAAGTTAAATAAATTGTATCGACAAAACAATTTCGATTGAACCAAAATTCGAAATTCTATTGTAATTTCTTGTGAGGATCAAAGTCCAAAGAGGGACAAGATATATAATTTGTGGTGTTCCGACTTAAGTTTGGAATCTATATCTAGTGTTTGAGAGTTGTGGTAGATTAAATCCATTTATCTATCGTTTGGGTCTCGATATATTCTACGAATGGTTAGTTATTCCTTCGAACTAACTAGGGCCCCTGCATATTTCACAGATCTGGTGACCTGTGTATCTTGTATAGTATTGAATGAGTTTGTTCCCGTATCTATTAGTGATATTTTGATTTGGTGATCCAAGTACCGAATAGATAATCAGCATGATTTATAAGTCGATTCTCTATCTTTGTGTACCTATCCATTCTTTGTTGTCTCCCTGGCAAATTTCGGGGACGAAATTTTCTTAAGGAGGGGAACCTGTAACATTCCTGGATTTTAGCTAAAAATAATTTGATAATTGATTTAGTATTTAGGATTAAATTTTAGAAAAATTGGTAATCAAATTTTAATTTTGGATTTAATTGCGAATTTATTTAGAATTTATTGGCATTTGAAATATAAAAATAAAAATCGAATTCTTCAAATTTAATAAGATATATGTTCATTTAGTTATACAAATGAATTATAATTAGGAAAATAGATTTTGAAATTTAATAAATATATCGACAGAGAATATTGTTGATTTGAAAATACTAAAATGAATATATTTAAAACAAATTGGATTTATTTTTGAATAAATATGAAGATTCCATAATAAATTAAACGTATGTGTTTATAAAATACTATTTTGGATTAGAATTCAATTAGAAATATTTTGAAAATAAATATAGTCGTATATAAATATATAAAAGTAATAAGTACAAGATTTGAATTTATACATGTAAAAAACATAAATAAACATAGTTAATATATATAAGAAAATAAAATTTGTAAATATAAAACGAACTTAGGGTCTAAACATAAATTAGATTGAATATATTTAAATATCAATATATAAATAAAAACATGTTAGATAGATAAGAATTATTTTCTTAAGGATGTATAAATAGTTACAAAAAGAAATATAAATAGAAAATAATATAAAGATATTTGAATTTAATTTTATGAAATGGATTTCGAAGTTAAACCTTTATTCTAAAGACTTAAATACATATATAATCTACATATGTGTTTATCATTAAAATACAACCAAACTTTGAAATTAATTTCTTTAAAAATTTATGATTTGTACAACGACTTGAATTTGAAAACTTAAAACAAGAATGAATATAATATATTTACCTTTTGAAATTTAATAAATGTATTGTAAATAGAATTGATTTAATAAATAAGTTTACCGAAGCATTATAAAATAAGGAATGTATATATGTATGATTTATTTGTTGAGTGTACGAATTGTTTTAATCCATTTCTCTTTAAAAGTTGTAAAAGTAAAATAAATACAAGTGTATGTAAATAACTTGTAAATAAATTAATAAAAAGGTTTAAAAGCATAAAGCATGTTTTCAAAAATTAAAATAAAGTAAGAATTAAAACAAAGTTACAAATAAATTTTAAACAAGGGTTTAAAACTAAGTTTTGAAACTAATTTAAACTAAGGGTTTTCAAATTAAAAATACAAATTTGGACAAGTGTAGATCATGCATATAAGTAAATTTACAAGTGTAAGAATTTTGGCATACAAACAAACAAGTGTCAAAATGGTTTTATAAAAATAAAAAAAATATCAGGCCATTCAACTTCTCAAATATGAAAATCTATTCTTCCTCAAAACCAGAAAATTTATCAAAAATCTTCAACCTGAAATTCAGAAACAAAAATCAGGTTAAAGCTTCAAACCTGAAGCAAGCCCAGGGAAAAGAAAAAATATTTCTTAAGCAAATCAAGTTTGTAAATCAAATCCAAGCCTGCATCTATGCCCAGAGAAAAGAAAAAATATTTCTTAAGCAAATCAAGTTTGCAAATCAAATCGAAGCCTGCATCTTCTTCAAATCTGGAATCAAACAGTTTCACCCTTGTTTCAAATCAGAGATCATCTCTGCAAAGTTTCAATATCAAGCAATTCCAGTTTTGATAAAGATCCAACATTTTTCTAATCTCAACAACTCAAACTTTTCAAAATCAAAAGCAGGTTCAAAAGGCCTGAAGCAAACCTGGAAACACTTCCAGTTTCAAAAGCCTCAAACCTAATCAAGAACAAGTTCAACTCAAATGGAAAGCAAGAATTTGACTGGAAGCTAATAAATCATCTCAACAACAACTTCAGATCAACAAATTTGAAACCTGGAATCTTAAAACTAGCAAAGTCAAAATTTCTAGAAGAAAAATTACAGGCTCTGTTCCAACAAGCACAGGTGAGAAAATTGACTTATTTAAATTTTAAATCTATGATATACTTGATGTTTTGGTTAAGTGGTTGTTATGAGAAATGATGGATGAATGTGTGTCATGTTTGCATGTCTATTTAGTGTATGCATGTCTGTAATATGCATATACTTCTCTGATTTGAAGTACAGGCTTTAACAAATAAAAAAAATCCAAATCCCCATTATCTAATCCACTTTAGACCCTAGGATTCAAACAAAATGTGTTTGTTAAATTATAATTTAGCTCTTAATAATATTTTTAAGAAGATCAGAAAGTAAATTTTTATCTGAAACAAGAATTTACAGTGAAACTCAACTAAATACAAAAACCCAAGTATCTTAATTTCTTGAATCAATTATATTATATGATTTGTTCTTGGAAATAATGATTTTTAAAAGAAAAATCATGATTTTTAATTTGGTAAATTTTGAGAATTAGTAGGTTGAACGTGAAATGGGTTTAGACGAAATTACGGTGATCGGTGGGTTTTTAGCTCTCGTGATTAAAGTCGAAGACAGCTGGGAGGATGTAGATGTGAGGAAAATAGTGGAAGTGTTCTTAGATGATCGTGGTGATGGATTGACGTCGATCTAGGTTCGATAGTCACTTTTGGCTGTTGAAGTTCTTGGGGAGATTGCGACTTTGTCATGGTGTTTGGGCCGATCGCACAAATGGGGAACGGTGCGTTGGAGTTTATCGAAGATCCGACTAAAATTTCGTGGTCTCTGGTGTACTAGATCGATGGGATGAGGAGTTTTTCGATGATGGTGATTTGGTTCCAGCTGTGACGCCCCACCTCTATACCCACGCCAGCCAAGAACATTACTGTGAATGCTGTCAACTAGCACGGAGAATAAAGCTGTTGAGGAGCGACCATCTGTATAATTGCTTTGGGCGAGTACCGATATACCGGATAAAAATATAACTTTTCATCTCAAGAGGAAATCCGACATACCGATACAAACTCAAAGCTACTACACAGTGGCTATAATTTCTTCGGAAACAAATATAGAAATAAACATAACATAAATCAGTCACAGACAATTCATATCACAAAGGCGGAATAAGATATGAATACTACACTAGAAAGTGTACATCAGAGTAGTGGTCTAAAAAGATCCACAATAATACAAAGGAATAGATACAAGTGCTAGACAATAGTATAAGTATACATCAAGGAGTCTATATCTCAAATGTATACAACAAAATAACTACAATCTAAGTAGTTAACCCAAAAGTCAAGGAGTTAATCCCGGATGAGAAGTCAAGCAGAAGCACCTGTAACATCTCGGTCTGACCCGAGTATTATTTATAAGAAAATAATAAACGGATCAGTCTAACTATAAATATCGGATAACATGATATAGGATAGGAGATATGACATAAACATATAACAATCACAATGCCAAGCTGTGATAAAATAGTAATTGAAAATCAACATGAGATTAATCAATATCACAATAATCTACTCAAGATAAAAAGGAATGTCATACTCCTAATTTCATTCACCAAGCCGCAATATATGACACATATATCAATGCCCATCGTAAAAGTTGGTGAAACATAAATTCCAGAATTCAACACACGAGATCCAGAAATCACAAGGAAAGGATCAACGACGTCATACAGCGGGACATCCGATGAACCAAATCACAATCAAAGGGAACAACGACGTCGTACAGCGGGACGTCCGATGAACCAAATCACAAAGACATAGCACGATGCTAGTCTAAAACCTAAAATGATCGTTATGATCAAAGAGAAGTGTCGATTACACTAAGCTAGTAAATATATGAGCTTAGCTTCATGTCCCATAACCACTAGCTTAACTTAAATATTTACGAACAAATTGTAGATCTCCACTAGAAAATTGTCACAAGAGATTCAATCGAACAAGTCCAAGAATTAACCGACGAAGTAAATGCAAGCGTTTCATACCACTCGTTTTACTAAGTCGTTTAATTAGATTTCTCATACGAGTGAGGTAAAGGTTTATATATACTAATAGATTGGAAAACGGTTTTATAAACGAATTTGGTATTAATAGTATTGAAATCGTTTGAGGAAAGAGTTTTGATATTTACTACTAGTATAGAAAACCTTTATATTTTTAAAGTGACAAAGCACAAGGGGGATTGTAGAAACAACCAATCACAAAGATCACATTCGAAGATGTGAATAAAATCCAATGAATCGATAAAGGATCCATCGAAGTGGATATATCTAAAATTCCCAAAGAAAATAAGTCATCAAAGATGATAATAAATGATGACAATAAATAGGATCATCACGAATCGATTTAAATTGGAAATTCAATCCAAAAAGGCAAATTGGACACAAACAGCAGGTTCAGTCGACTGAACAGAGATTTTCAGTCGACTGACCCTGTACATGGAAATTTTCCAGGTTCAGGAAACTTTCTGTTTCCAGTTTTAGTCGACTGTGTAGAGTTTTTCAGTCGACTGAATCATGCCTCGAAACTCTCGGGTTTCAGGTTCAGTCGACTGAACAGAGATTTCAGTCGACTGAATCATGTTTGGGCTGTTTTTCAGCCTATTCAAATGAAGAGCAAATTCTTCCAAAATGCAACCGGACGAACATTGGCTCTAAGGGTTTATGCCAATCGGCAACCCGGCCCTATATGCTCCTCGGTGCATCACCAAAAACATGATCAAACATCCATAAAAGGATTTCACACAAATTTGACTTAAAAACTCAAAAATTGGAATATTCACAAAATCAATCCAAAACAAGAGCAAATGCACATGAAGAAGTGTTAGGAATTCATACCCAACAACCAAAAATAATTATAGTCATAGATGTGAGATAAAAATCTCACCTTTGAACTAAATTTATGAAGATGAAGCTTGAAAGCAATGGCAAGAACAAGCACTCTTCAATCTCAACACTAGAAGCTTGAATCTAAGCTTAAAAGAGAAACATTCCTAAATTAGGTTTAGGAAATTTCTGAAATTGAATGGAGAAAGAGTTGGAGAAGAAGAAGGAGATGCTTACCAATGGGTTCTTCTTTAGTTTGGAGCAAGGAGATGGATTTGCTAAGGAAGTTAGGGCTTGGAGTTTTAATTCTTTTTCCTCTCCACCATTTTCAGTTGGAGCTTGAGTGTTAGGAAAATAGAAGAGAAGTGAATGAAGAGGAGAGTGTTGGAACTGAGTTAAGTGGCTAATTGGCTCAGTCCAACCAAAGCCCTAAGCGGGAAAAAGTAGCAAAAATCAACTTTCTCCAAACATATCGAAGCTTATACTCAAAAAGGTCGCAAACGGCATTTTGAACTCAATGGAGGAGGTCTCGAGTCCTAATTCGACCGTATGCAAAAAGTAGCTTTTCGGACCAAAATCCGTCGAACGATAAAATATTTAAATATAAAATTGATAAATATGCGGGTTGTTACAGACTCCCCTCCTTAAAGAAATTGCGTCCTCGCAATAATTAAGAAGGAAATATAAGAAGTAACAACCATGGAAGCATATTAACACAAAAGAAAATTTGAAATAGGAAGTTCACCATAAAGTGCACGAAAGAGTTAGCAAGAAATCTGGTGAAACTTCAATTTCCACAATAACACCGGGCTCAAGAATGAAAACCGGAATCCCTAAGGCATTTCCGTAGATAAAAGACGTGGGGGACGTCAAGAATAGCAGAAAATTGAGCCGGTGCAACGGCGTAGTACAAAAACGGTACGCCCGAAAAACTAGAAACTCAAACAATTTGGGACATCAGCGTAGTACAAAAACGGTACGCCCAATGAACCAAAGCAAAGACATCGATGTAGTACAAACGGTACATCCGGTGAATCAAAAGCAAAGACATCGATGTAGTACAAACGGTACATCCGCTGAATCAAAAGAAAAGACATCGATGTAGTACAACGGTACATCCGATGAATCAAAAGAAAAGACATCGATGTAGTACAACGGTACATCCGATGAATCAAATAGAAAAGACATCGATGTAGTACAACGGTACATCCGATGAAGCAAAAGCAAAGACATCGATGTAGTACAACGGTACATCCGATGAACCAAAAGAAAAGACATCGATGTAGTACAACGGTACATCCGATGAATCAAAAGAAAAGACATCGATGTAGTACAACGGTACATCCGATGAATCAAAAGAAAAGACATCGATGTAGTACAACGGTACATCCGATGAATCAAATAGAAAAGACATCGATGTAGTACAACGGTACATCCGATGAATCAAAAGAAAAGACATCGATGTAGTACAACGGTACATCCGATGAATCAAAAGAAAAGACATCGATGTAGTACAAACGGTACATCCGATGAATCAAACGCAAAGACATCGATGTAGTACAACGGTACATCCGATGAATCAAAAGCAAAGACATCGATGTAGTACAACGGTACATCCGATGAATCAAAAGAAGAGACATCGATGTAGTACAACAGTACATTCGATGAATCAAACGCAAAGACATCGATGTAGTACAACGGTACATCCGATGAATCAAAAAGCAAAGACATCGATGTAGTATAACGGTACATCCGATGAATCAAAAGAAAAGACATCGATGTAGTACAACGGTACATCCGATGAATCAAATAGCAAAGACATCGATGTAGTACAACGGTACATCCGATGAATCAAATAGAAAAGACATCGATGTAGTACAACGGTACATCCGATGAATCAAAAGAAAAGACATCGATGTAGTACAAACGGTACATCCGATGAATCAAACGCAAAGACATCGATGTAGTACAACGGTACATCCGATGAATCAAAAGCAAAGACATCGATGTAGTACAACAGTACATCCGATGAATCAAAAGAAAAGACATCGATGTAGTACAACGGTACATCTGATGAATCAAACGCAAAGACATCGATGTAGTACAACGGTACATCCGATGAATCAAAAAGCAAAGACATCGATGTAGTACAAACGGTACATCCGATGAATCAAAAGAAAAGACATCGATGTAGTACAACGGTACATCCGATGAATCAAAAGAAAAGACATCGATGTAGTACAACGGTACATCCGATGAATCAAAACCCAAATGATTTTCGGAACACCGACGTAGTACAAAAACGGTACGTCCAATGAACCGAACACAATAAAAGGACATCGGACGCTAGTCCTTAAAAGGAATGAGATAAAGCTCAATAAACGAAGTATACCAAAACGTCCGATGAACTTGATAGAAAAATAATTCCATTCAGACAACATCAAAGAATCAACTACTTGTTGCCTACGACAAAGCGCATTGGCAACACGATTTCCCTTTCGGGAATAAAAAGGAATATCAAGATCATAAGATGTCAGGAACTCGAGTCTACGAGCAGTTCCTTAAGAGAACATAAATATTCCAAAGATTTATGATCGAGATAGAGAACAAATTTCTCATCCAAATATGATGATGCCAAATTCCAAAAGCAAAAACATTAGCCGAGAGCACTAGATCATAAGTGGTATCTAGTCTCGAGAAGCTATAATGATTTAGAAGCACAAGTGATAGAACGTTCTCCTTTGCAAGAGAATGGCATCCCAAACCAATAGGTACAAATAGCAAAGTCTTGGTTCCCCTTCAGGAATCACAAGAAGGAATAAGAGTATCGAAAAGAAAGAACTTCTTTTAATATAATTCTCTTTCCCGAAAAGTTAAAACTTCCAAAATTACATTTTTACTTTTATGTAATAATCTTTCTACAAATTTCTTTTTACATTTTTACAAGTCAATATATCGTGTCTGATTGTCACATCAAAGCGTTTAGGAAATTCCTATCGATAACGTTGATTAAGCGCATCGACCAAAATTCTTAAAGCACTCAACGGGCAATACAATCACAAAATCATATTTTATAGGATAAATAAATTTCTTAAAAAGTTTTAAGAATATTCTTTGCTCGTTTCAAGAACAAAATCCAGTTTTACTTATAATAAATCTTATGAAAAAGATTTGCAAAATTTTAAATTAATATTTTCATCCAAAATCAACAAATACAAGAATGGTCTCATCGAAATATTCATAGAATATTCGATTTATAAAATGGATGAAATAAGTTGGACAAATTGATTGACAAAATAAGTCATTCATAAGAATCATAACAAGTGCGGAGTGCGATTAACTTCCGCAATTTGTTGCAAATGAAGACGGTGGTAAAGTCGAACTAAAAAGACCTTAGTACCACACAAAAGATTACTTAGGTGATAATCCTAAGACAAGTCAAATATACCGGAAAATTTCTCAAACTACATGAATGAGAGAAATAACACTTTCCTTATAAGTGGGCTTAAGGAATAAAATGATGCCATCCAGATGGAATCAAAATCACAAAGAAAAATAGAAATCTGCTTAACAAAATTGAAAATGTCGAAGATGAATAGTCCACTCGAAAAATAGGATATGGACTTCACAATGATTAAGCCAATCCTTACAGAAAGGTCAATTCCGAAGCCAAAGCAAAAATATCGGCTCGGAAAGAAAAGTCACATAAAACAATCTCGACATCTAAACAAAAGCAAATTGAGTGTTGCGGATCTACCATCCGGATTCGCAATTCTCAATGAAGTCAATAAGCCCAAAATATTCAAAGAAAAGAATCAACAAGTTCTTTTGATATAAAATAGTGAGATGGAAACTATATCAAAAAGAACATGAACAAGATAATCACAAAGCAAATGTCATCAAGGATTAAATGTAAAATACCTTGACTAAGAGAAGAGTTGCTAGGGGCCTGCACAATATTTAGCTTTCTCATGTCCTTATTCAAAAGTTTGGGACATGCAGATAAAAGATGACCCGGTTTCTTGCAATAGCGACAAGAATGGGGTTTTGGACACATATTCGCATAGTGTTCCTTAGAATTACAATTGTAGCATCCTCCACGATAAGGGATTGGAGTCTCTGCTACAAAAGTAGTTTGCTTCACTCTCTTATTGGGATTAAGGCTCTTGAACTTAATATGCCTCTTCTTGGAAGTCCCAATATCACAAACACTTCCTTTACGAATCTCTCCATGAAGAAGAGTAACATCCACAAGCTGATTGAAAGAAACTTCAAGTTTCAAAGGTAGAACCATTTCGGGGTTCTTACTCAAAGCATAGATAAACTCTTGATTCTTTACGAGATCCAAAAGTTGTTGAGCAGACATAAATACTCCATCCTGGGTAGTAGCACTAGATTGACCGGCGCTGGGACGGCCTGGTCTAACCATTTCTCTTCTTTAAGAAAGAAAGGAAGAAGAGGAAAAAGTTATTCTCAAAATAAATATCAAGCAATCTTGATAGATAAAACAAGGAATCATAAAAGAAAGTAACATAGAACGGTACGAAGACCCAAATAAAATCCTAAAGCACAACCCCTAAGAAAGACTTAGGACATGATCCTTGCTAAATTATTCTACATTGTTCCGAAGTTTGGCTCCGATACCAAGCTGTGACGCCCCACCTCTATACCCACGCTAGCCAAGAACATTACTGTGAATGCTGTCAACTAGCACGGAGAATAAGGCTGTTGAGGAGCGACCATCTGTATAATTGCTTTGGGCGAGTACCGATATACCGGATAAAAATATAACTTTTCATCTCAAGAGGAAATCCGACATACCGATACAAACTCAAAGCTACTACACAGTGGCTATAATTTCTTCGGAAACAAATATAGAAATAAACATAACATAAATCAGTCACAGACAATTCATATCACAAAGGCGGAATAAGATATGAATATTACACTAGAAAGTGTACATCAGAGTAGTGGTCTAAAAAGATCCACAGTAATACAAAGGAATAGATACAAGTGCTAGACAAAAGTATAAGTATACATCAAGGAGTCTATATCTCAAATGTATACAACAAAATAACTACAATCTAAGTAGTTAACCCAAAAGTCAAGGAGTTAATCCCGGATGAGAAGTCAAGCAGAAGCACCTGTAACATCTCGGTCTGACCCGAGTATTATTTATAAGAAAATAATAAACGGATCAGTCTAACTATAAATATCGGATAACATGATATAGGATAGGAGATATGACATAAACATATAACAATCACAATGCCAAGCTGTGATAAAATAGTAATTGAAAATCAACAAGAAATTAATCAATATCACAATAATCTACTCAAGATAAAAAGGAATGTCATACTCCTAATTTCATTCACCAAGCCGCAATATATGACACATATATCAATGCCCATCGTAAAAGTTGGTGAAACATAAATTCCAGAATTCAACACACGAGATCCAAAAATCACAAGGAAAGGATCAACGACGTCGTACAGCGGGACATCCGATGAACCAAATCACAATCAAAGGGAACAAGGACGTCGTACAGCGGGACGTCCGATGAACCAAATCACAAAGACATAGCACGATGCTAGTCTAAAACCTAAAATGATCGTTATGATCAAAGAGAAGTGTCGATTACACTAAGCTAGTAAATATATGAGCTTAGCTTCATGTCCCATAACCACTAGCTTAACTTAAATATTTACGAACAAATTGTAGATCTCCACTAGAAAATTGTCACAAGAGATTCAATCGAACAAGTCCAAGAATTAACCGACGAAGTAAACGCAAGCTTTTCATACCACTCGTTTTACTAAGTCGTTTAATTAGATTTCTCATACGAGTGAGGTAAAGGTTTATATATACTAATAGATTGGAAAACGGTTTTATAAACGAATTTGATATTAATAGTATTGAAATCGTTTGAGGAAAGAGTTTTGATATTTACTACTAGTATAGAAAACCTTTATATTTTTAAAGTGACAAAGCACAAGGGGGATTGTAGAAACAATCAATCACAAAGATCACATTCGAAGATGTGAATAAAATCCAATGAAATCGATAAAGGATCCATCGAAGTGGATATATCTAAAATTCCCAAAGAAAATAAGTCATCAAAGATGATAATAAATGATGACAATAAATAGGATCATCACGAATCGACTTAAATTGGAAATTCAATCCAAAAAGGCAAATTGGACTCGAACAGCAGGTTCAGTCGACTGAACAGAGATTTTCAGTCGACTGACCCTGTACATGGAAATTTTCCAGGTTCAGGAAACTTTCTGTTTCCAGTTTCAGTCGATTGTGCAGAGTTTTTCAGTCGACTGAATCATGCCTGGAAACTCTCGGGTTTCAGGTTCAGTCGACTGAACAGAGATTTCAGTCGACTGAATCATGCCTGGGCTGTTTTTCAGCCTATTCAAATGAAGAGCAAATTCTTCCAAAATGCAACCGGACGAACATTGGCTCTAAGGGTTTATGCCAATCGGCAACCCGGCCCTATATGCTCCTCGGTGCATCACCAAAAACATGATCAAACATCCATAAAAGGATTTCACACAAATTTGACTTAAAAGCTCAAAAATTGGAATATTCACAAAATCAATCCAAAACAAGAGCAAATGCTTATGAAGAAGTGTTAGGAATTCATACCCAACAACCAAAAATAATTATAGTCATAGATGTGAGATAAAAATCTCACCTTTGAACTAAATTTATGAAGATGAAGCTTGAAAGCAATGGCAAGAACAAGCACTCTTCAATCTCAACACTAGAAGCTTGAATCTAAGCTTAAAAGAGAAACATTCCTAAATTAGGTTTAGGAAATTTCTGAAATTGAATGGAGAAAGAGTAGGAGAAGAAGAAGGAGATGCTTACCAATGGGTTCTTCTTGAGTTTGGAGCAAGGAGATGGATTTGCTAAGGAAGTTAGGGCTTGGAGTTTTAATTCTTTTTCCTCTCCACCATTTTCAGTTGGAGCTTGAGTGTTAGGAAAATAGAAGAGAAGTGAATGAAGAGGAGAGTGTTGGAACTGAGTTAAGTGGCTAATTGGCTCAGTCCAACCAAAGCCCTAAGCGGGAAAAAGTAGCAAAAATAAACTTTCTCCAAACATATCGAAGCTTATACTCAAAAAGGTCGCAAACGGCATTTTGAACTCAATGGAGGAGGTCTCGAGTCCTAATTCGACCGTATGCAAAAAGTATCTTTTCGGACCAAAATCCGACGAACGATAAAATATTTAAATAAAATATTTAAATATAAAATCGATAAATATGCGGGTTGTTACACCAATGGTCTCGAGTAGTTTGATTTTGATACTCCGGTGATCTCGTCAATCTAGGAGGTCGGGGAAGTTAGCTTGGTCGAAGGTGATGTGCCGGGGTCACAGAGTTGGTCGACGGTGTTCGGTTCAGGTGTACACGTGCACCCATTTATGTGTATCAGTAGTTGAGTGTGGGGAAGGGAAGATCATGGGTTTTCTCGGGTTTTTGCTTGAAACCATTCGTATTGGACTCATAGTCGTACTCGAGAGGGAATCGATGATGTCTCGGGTTTGTTTAGTTATATACCCAGATTTAAATAATAACAGGTTTTAAACATAAAACAAAGTAATCCAGGTTATAAAGAATTGATAAAAACCAGATTTAAAAGCAAAGTAAATAACGGTTTGTTAATGAAGTTTTTCAAAATATGTCAACTAATTTTAAAAGCAATGGTAATGGAAGTTTTCAAAAAGAAGTTTACAAACATAATTGACATGTTTTAAAAGTGAATTTGTAAATAACTTTCAGTAAATTCGTTAAACAAGATATTAAACGAGTCTCAAGCATTTAATTTTGAAGATTGTTTGTTTTTTTTAAAGTCTTAATTTAATTTATGAAATAATAATAATTTTGTTTTCAAAGATGAAAAGTAAATGTTTTAAAATAAATGATGGATGATTACTTTGTGTAATTAAATTAAAGCTAATTTCTTTGTGTAATTGATTTGAAAGCTATGTACCTTACGTAATTAAATTGAAACTAATTCCTTTGTGTAATCAAATTAAGGTTAATTAATTGTTGCGATTAAATTAAAGCGTAATTAATATAATAAATTAAAGTATTCATTTATTAAAAGTAATTAATTACTTAAAGATAGTTACTTAATCTACAAGTAATTATTTAATGATTAAAGCTGATTAATCGAGTAATTAATTAATTATTGTAATTAATTAATGATAATTAATCAAAGGATTAATTATAAATTAAAGGTTAATTAATAAATGATTAGAGAGTAATTAATCAAATTGGTTTGTAATTAATTAATATTAATTAACCAAGATTAGTAAATTTTCATAAGTAATTAACCTGATTTAAATTAATCAGTTGATTAATAAATCTCACTTATGAATGTTTTGGATTCCTTTGAATGTTTGAATAGTTTGATATTCCGCATATGTGATGCTTTGTATTCTGATTCGTGCTATAAACTGTGATGTAATTTATTCATATGTGTTGTAATTTTATTCATTCGTGATGTAACTTACTTATCTGTGAATCTGTGTATATAGATAAGCGTTATTGGAATATACCGCTTATCAATATTGATACGATTGAACCTGTGGTGATTGATGTTGTTGCACCATTGTGTAAAATACCTGGACTACACCTTACACACACAGATATGGATTGCACTAGGAAATTGGTTAAGTCACAGAATTTTAACAATTTTAAAGATTGAATTTTTGAATCAAAAATAGTTTTGGAATTGGAATTGAAAACTTTTGAAAATGAATTTCAAAGTTAAAAGTTATTTTGAATAAGTTAATAAAGTTTTGAAATTTAAATAATTTGATCTAAATTTGAATTCAATATTTGAGATTGAATTCAATAATTTGGAAATTATGGTTTAAAAAGGTTATACAAGTTATAAAGGTGTTTATATGGGTTTTTAACCATTTAAAAGGTATTGTTTTGAGAATTTAAATTTGAACCGAAGTTTTATACTTGAATGGCTTTAACTTATGTAAATGTAATCAGCTTTAACTTATGTGAAAGATTATTAAACCTTGTTTTGAAATCGAAGAAAGTTTTAAATGTTATATCTTTCATACAAAAGATTTGAATTTGAAATGGTTTGAAAGTTATGAAATAAATCTTTAATTTAAAGATAGGATAAGTTAATCCAATTTGAAATGAAATTGTTTTGAAAAGCCATGAATGAATCTTTGTGAAAGGTGAGTAAAATTTGTGAAATGAATCTTTTTATTTTAAAAGATTTGAAATGGTAATTTGGTTTAAACCATTTAAAGAAAGTTTTTGGGTAATAAGTTGTGACTTAACTGAAATCCTATATCCATACGTATTTAAACATTGCGCTCATTATTCGGTTTAGCCGGGAGAGGACATTGTGTCAAATAACCCATTCCGAATAATGATACGTTGATATGGATAGCATTTGAAGACCGGTGGTGAAGACCGGGTATTTTCGAGAACGAAAGGATAACCCGTCGATTGTCTCTGCACCGAGTCACGTCGGTATAGAGATTCCCTAAGTGATTGGAAGTCCGATCAGGATTGTGAATACCCGGATTGCAAGGGCTTCTTCGAAAGTGCCTTCGGTTCTGTTCAAACCCGAAACAGACTTGTATGGATGTGTGTCTGACATTACACTTTGAGATGTAAACCCGGTTTCTATCAAATACATTTCTGTTTGGTGGCGGAGATTTATTCTCCTAGCTTAACACCCTTCTCTGAGACGTACGATCTCAGAGGTTATGTAGTTGATGGTTACTAGTGATACATTCCCAATTTGGTATGTGGCATACGAAGTATTGCTGATCATTTTTTGATCAAAGCATGGCTTTGTGAAAAAGCATAGCTTTGTGGACGAGACCTCATCGAGCCTCACAAACCGGTAATGGTCGAAACTGGAAAAATGCGGAAAGGTTTCAGGGGTAGCTCCCTCAGGGTATGACCATTCCTTCTGGAAAAGTGTGGTATCATGGTATGGAGCCCAGATACTTACTCATATGGACACTGTATATTATTACTATGTGATGTTGTTGGTGTAGAGGATCCTCGGATAAAGGTCGCAAACGACCGGGGGTGGCATATCTTAGGTTTTACCCCTGGGAAGGGGGTAGACCGGCTTTGTGTTGACAGAGAGCCGGGTAGGCTCTCAGGGCGTTCCTCTAGAGGCGTTCCCGTGTAGCAATAGGAAGTTCCTTAGCCGGTCCATTTGTTGGAAATCCAATCATCCAATACGCGTCTTGTACGGTTTTAGTTGTAGAACCTGCCATTTAACATGGCAGCTATAGTAGGCATAGTATAATGTGTGCTAATACACTAATAATAATATCAAAAAGAATTTTTGCATAGTAAGCATGTTTGACTATCAAAAGGAGAAATCTCCCCCAAGTGTGTGATTGCATTGTGTGTGTGCCGGAAGGCCTTATGTTAGTTTCATTTTCCAAAAAGCATTGCGGATTTCAATTTTTAAAATCTTTTATTTGTTTTAGGGATAAAATGTTTTTGTTTGCTCATACCAGTCCCATGACTGACCTGGAGTTTATTGTTCCATTCCTAACTCTGGGTGCCCACAATTTTCCGCGCGGGCAGTCTAGAGTTGGGATTTTCAGATAGTCGAATAGTAGGAATTGATTCGATAGCCTTCGAAGCCCATTGGATTTGTGTATCGCATTTGCTACATTTCAGCACCAGACCACACTTTCTTAGCTTTGTGCAACATGATGGGGGGTTCTCGCTTGTTGTTTTGGAGTTTTGGCTTTGAAGCATTGGATTCAATTTGTAGTTTGATACTAGGGCTATCTCTTTGTTTTCCGCTGTTGTTTATTGTCTCTGATATTCTTGTGTCATTGTTGTATATCATTGGATATTGTATTCATTGGAGTTGTATATGATATTCATTTCTTTTTCTTTCTCTATGTTGTTATACTTAATGTGTTATAAGCACCGGCACGAGTCAAGTTTCAACGGTTGAATCAGCGGCATTCAGATACAAGTGAGGTACGGGTGTCGATTTTCAAACGCTGAAATTTGGATCGTGACAAATTCAATCTAGGGTGCTACTGTCCCTATCTAGACTGAGTACACATCAAAGCTTAGGAATATACAAAATCTAAGCTCTGATACCAAATGTGACGATCTAGGCTTTTCAACCATCGATAGTGGATAAACTCCATCGCAGCTCACATGGGCACCTCACGATTTGCTTTTACAGCCAGCCTCTCGAATGTAAGGCAAACTACCAAACCAACCCCTCTATACTCGATCTCAGGGACATGTAGGAGTAAGAGTCATCCGTTCGCTACCTAACAGGAAGCGAGAACCCCCTATCATGTACGAACATCACTAAGCAAATCTGATCCCGGTCTCTTCGCACCAACAATGAAAAAGCGTTTCTTAACCTTACACAGAAACTAAGTCTCATAGACTTATCACGTCTCCAACTTTCAACTTGCTATCCTTCGGGCCAAGAAGGAAGCTCGATAGATTGGAGTAATACTCCACGCTATATGAATCAACTTCTTCAACACAAACGATAATCAAGTCTACATAGAAGGCTATGTACTAAGTGTACGACTAAATAGTTCCCAAATCAAGACGTGGACCTATAATTTAGGCCAATTTTGATAGTCGGTTATTTAACTATCAAAGCAAATAACCAAATATCCAGCACCATAACCATCACTGGGCTCTTTTATTAATTGAACCATTTTCCAAATATTCACTTCAAACAAAGATATATCTTCAAAACCATTTCAACTTTCATATTGGAAAACATTTCCAAATACTTATTTAATATTAAGTAATTCACAAATCAATTTATTTTCAACACTTAGAAAATATTATATATATACTTAAACCACAATTGAGTATATATTTTATTCTATAAGGAAAACATTCTCTTTAAACATATTTTATTTGGGTAAAAACGGATGTTGTGTAAAACATCGTTACGACAACCCAAAATCACTAGTATAGGGATTCGAAAATAAGGTAGATATATAAACCCCAATACTATACAAAAACATTTCCTTTCGAAAATCATTTACTATAACAACGGTGTTATAGTTCATCATTTCCTTATACTTTTCGAAAACGTCTTTTTCAACAATGAATGTTGAAATATATGGTTTCAATCCTTAACACATTTTAATACATCATCAACTTATTTAACTTCATTTAAAAGATCACTTTCAAAGCATTCATTTTATTTAATATATTATTCACTGTCCAAAATCATGAATTTAATGCCTAATCAAATTTATTACTATTGCACATTAAATTAAAGAATTATCCACTATCCAAAATCGTGGATGTAATTCCTTTAATGAAGATCCATATCTAGTTTATCAATTTAAATTGATTTTGGATTTATAAAACAATGTTCATAAATAACGTTTTTATTTTATAAAAACTTCCATAACAAAATCAAACTCCATTTATTATTTTACAAGAACTTCAACTTGTAAAATCCCTAAATTAATAAATTCTATTTAGATCTCATTTAAATGCCAAAATCCAATTTACATGTTAATTACTTATAAATCATTTATTTTACAAATTCATTCATTTTATAACTTCACAATTTGTAAATCTTATTCCGTTATAAAATCCATTTATAGCTTCATTTTAACATTTATAAAACTCCTTTATAATTCTAACACTTTGATTTATAAAATATCAATTTTATAAATCTTATGTATATATATATATACCATTTATTATAACTTCAAAAATCTCCATTTAAATTATTTTACAAAATAGTTCATTTCATATTCCAAAAATCATAATTTACTATATTTCACAAAAATCATAATTTTGTATAACATAAAAATTATAATATTTATTTATTCAAAATAAATTCAAATCCTTTACAATTCAAAAATCAATAAAACGTTTATCTCCAAAACACTTTAAAATCCTTTTAAATTGGGAAATCATCACTTCAACATTTTAAAATTCCAAAAATAGGCCCAATGTTGCAACAACACCAAATACATTAATCACATCAACCAAAACATCATATATCATATGATAACAGAATATATAACAATATCTGTAAATAAATCTATACTGGTGAGGAATCCGGTTGCATCCCTCCAACCTGTCTCTTGCAACAAATATACATATTAGAATATGTGTACAATGTCCGCTTCAACGCAGACGCGCATGCAAAGGTTCATCCGCTCATACACGGGAACATATAGGGTCATTTGCTCCACTATGCAGGGATATATATCCAAATACCAATCAATATATCATATATCATCCAAACAATCATCAATCATCATATAATAAATTATCTCTCACTTATATAAAAATATCAGTGAGTCAGAAAGAGTGAGTTGTACTCACATTGCTTATAGTCGTCGCGTTAGCGATTTATTCCGATTAAAATTAAACAAGCGTTTAATTTCAACCAAAATTTTCACTAGCTCAAATAAATTCCAATCTAGCTCCACAATGTAGTGCTCATCAATACAAACCCAACGCAATTCATTCCGTCAGAAATGGACCTCGTATAAAGAAGCTACACATTTTAAAGTTTATACGGTTTTAAAAGATAATTAATTTATATATATATATATATATATTAACCTTGCTTCAATCCAGGCCATCGATTTCCTAACCTTAGATCTAGGCCGCCGTTTTGCTTTCTTCTTCGTCCAGGATATCATCGCGTATCGAAACCCAAAGCCACCGCCCTATTTCGAATTGCCATGGCCGCCACCTTCGCTTATAACATGATCAACCTCCACCATTTCGTGCGCCAAAGCCACCTCTATTATCATCGAGAATAAAGTGCAACTCGGCCCTCCCTTCTTTTGTAACGACCCGATATTTTCAACCATTCGCATCCATTATAAGTGTATAGGTAGACACGCATGCCGGAATTGAATTGCTCAAAATACCGCGTTGTAAATAAAAATCTGGCAATTCTCAGAATATACAATAAATAAAAATCACAGATCACAGACACAGAGTAACAATAATGCAGCGGAAGTAAAAAGATAGTAGTTCATGAAGCTACTATATACATATATCAGAGTTACATAAAATACAACAGGAGAAATAAAGTACAAAAGAAGTCTATCTACAAAGAAATCTACTAATACAAGAGCTGAAAGGACCAACGGACTGAAAAAATAAAACTAGACAAGAAGATAATCTCCAGCGATTTCAATCTCCAGAAAGGGGAAATCCAAATCTGTGAATACTCAGGCTGACCCGAGCGTAAATAAAAAAAATACAAACACTCGAGTCAGGACATACATACTTATACAATGTAAACCAACTCAAGTGAACTGTAGCAAAGATACAAGTAACTTAGAAGATGCTTGGGACCGCCCATCCTCTAAGGATGCGTTAAACTATTTACTATGTAGTAATATACGCTATATACAGTAGTGTCTAATCAGTAAAGTATAATCATATAGAAAATAGCGTTAAGGGGATGGCGAACCTTAACGCGGTCGGATCTTAAAAACCAAAATCCTAGTGGGCTCGATATAAGGATATGACACGGCACGCGAGACAATGCCAGGGTGGATACACCGTTTGCACTCCCGGACCGGTTGTGACGGCAAGCCAGCAGCTTCCGCCCACCTCGAAAAATACCCCCGAATCAAAGTGGCGCCACGTATCGTGTGGCGTCACGCCTCTATACCCACGCTAGCTAAGAACACTACGGAGTAATGCTGTCAACTAGCACGGAGAATAAGGCTGTTAAGGAGCGACCATCCGTGTAATTGCTTTGTGCGAGCACCGATATGCCAGATAAAATATAACATGCATTTCATCTCAAGAGGAAGTCCGACATACCGACGCAAACTCAAAGCTACTACACAGTGGCCATATATATAATCTTCGAAAACAAATATAGAAATAAACATAACATAAATCAGTCACAGGCAATTCATATCACAAAGGCGGAAATAGATATGAATATTACACATATAAGTGTATATCAAAGTAGTGGTCAAGCAAGACCCACACTATCACAAAAGAATAGTTACAAGAACTACACTTAAGAATAAGTATACATCATAGAGTCTAGATCTCAAATGTGTACACCAAAATAAACTACTAATCTAAGTAGCTAGCCAAAAGTCATAGAAATCAATCCCAAGTGAGAAGTCAAGCTGAAGCACCTGTAACATCTCGGTCTGACCCGAGTATTATTTAATAAGAAAGTAATAAATGGATCAGACTAGCTATAAATGGATCAGCTGTGATAAATAAGTAATTGAAAATCAACAGGAGATTAATCAATTTCACAAAAATCTTCTCAAGGATCAAAAAGAATGTCATACTCTTTATTTCATTCACCAAACCATAAATATTGACTATTATATCAATATTATTCACAAAAATTCAATGACGCACAAATTCACCAATGCACAAATACTGATAAGACTTATCAATGAAAATCACGAAAATTGGTGAAGCACAAATTCTAGAAATCATCTCAAGAAATCCAAAAATCACAAAAGGGGGAAAGGCCTATAACAAATGGGAGCATAAAGCTCACCAACACGTGGATCACAAACGGAACGCTATTTCCATGGTTGCTAACCATCACAAATTGAGCCGAAGACCAGGGGTTGCTACCCCACCAACTTGAGTCGAAACTCCACAAAATGGGGTTTAGTCTCCCTCGCAGACAAAGAGACATCGCACATTGCTAGTCTAAATCACAAAATGATCGTCATGATCAAAGAGAAGTGTCAATTACAGTAAGCTAGTAAATATATGAGCTTAGCTTCATGTCCCATAACCACTAGCTTAACTTAAATATTTACGAACAAATTGTAGATCTCCACTAGAAAATTGTCACAAGAGATTCAATCGAACAAGTCCAAGAATTAACCGACGAAGTAAACGCAAGCGTTTCATACCACTTGTTTTACTAAATCGTTTAATTAGATTTCTCATACGAGTGAGGTAAAGATTTGTATATACTAATAGATTGGAAATCGGTTTGAGAAAACGAGCTTTGTTATAAAATAGTGTTGAAATCATTTGAATAAAGAGCTTTGATATTTACTACTAGTATAGAAAACCTTTATATTTTTAAAGTGACAAATCACAGAAATGATTGTAGAAACAACCAAGCACCAAAAATTCACATTCGAAGATGTGAATAAAATCCAAAGAAACCGATAAAGAATCCATCGAAATAGATATTCAAAAATCCCTAAAAGAAGTCATAAAAGTCATAATAAACGATAACAACAAATAAGATCATCACGAATCGATTTAAATTGGAAATTCAATCCAAAAAGGCAAAATGGACTGAAACAGCAGGTTCAGTCGACTGAACAGAGTTTTTAGTCGACTGACCCTGTACCTGGAAATTTTCCAGGTTCAGGAAACTTTCTGTTTCTAGGTTCAGTTGACTGAACAGAGGATTCAGTCGACTGAATCATGCCTGGAAACTTTCGGGTTCCAGGTTCAGTCGACTGAACAGACTTTTCAGTCGACTGAATCTTGCCTGGGCTGGTTTTCAGCCTATACAAATGAAGAGCAAACTCTTCCAAAATGCAACCGGACGAACATTGGCTCTAAGGGTTTATGCCAATCGGCAACCCGGCCCTATATGCTCCTCGATGCATCATCAAAAGCATGATCAAACATCCATAAAAGGATTTTCACACAAATTTGACTTAAAAACCCAGAAATTGGAATATTCACAAAACCAATCCAAATCAAGAACAAATGCACATGAAGAAGTGTTAGGAATTCATACCCAACAACCAAAGATAATTATAGTCATAGATATAAGATAAAAATCTCACCTTTGAACCCAAACAAATGAAGAAGAAGCTCGAAAGCAAAGGAGAATCAACCACTCTTCAAATCCAACTCAAGAAGCTTGATTTTAAGCTTTAAAAGAAGAACATTCCCAAAGTTAGGTTTAGGAATTTCTGAAATTCAAGAGAGAAGGAGTTTTAGAAGATGAAGAGAAGGATTACCAATGGGTTCTCTTGAATTTGGAGCTAGAAGTTGGATTTGCTAATGAAGACTAGGGCTTGGAGTTTTAATTTCCTCCTCCACTCTCCATTATTATAAAAGCTTGAGTATTAGGAAATGAGGAATGAAGTAATGAAGAGGAGAAGGGGTTGGGACTGAGTTAGTAAGTGATTAATGGGTTCAACCCAAACCAAAGCCCTAAGTGAAAAGTCGCAAAAATTCCTCTAACTCCAAACATATGAAAGCTTATACTCAAAAAGATCGCAAATGGCGTTTTGAACTCAATGGAAGTGGTCCCGAGTCCTAATTCGACGGTATGCAAAAAAGTATCTTTTCGAACTAAATCCCGAGTATCCACAAAATATTTAAATAAAATATTTAAATATAAAATCGATAAATATGCGGGTTGTTACAGACTCCCCTCCTTAAAGAAATTGCGTCCTCGCAATATTTAAGAAGAAGATATATTGTAACAACCACGAGAGCATATTCAACCCAAAAGAAATCTGAAATAAAAGGTTCACCTTAAAGAGCGCGGGAAAGTAAGTCCGGATGTGTTTTCTCAATGAACTCTCTAGATTCTCAAGAATAATCCTTAGGATTTGAAGACCATTGTACTTTCACAAGCGGGACATCTTTATTTCGAAGGCGTTTGACCTCCGAAGCAATAATTCGAATAGGATGCTGCTCATAAGTTAAATTAGGCGAAACTTCAATCTCTTCCACAACACCGGGCTCAAGAATAGAATCGGAATCTCGAAGACATTTCTGCAATTGAGAAACGTGAAACACGTCATGCATGGTAGAAAACTGAGTCGGTAATGATAGGCGATAAGCCATGGAACCAATACGTTCAGTGATAGGAAATGGCCCAATATATCGAGGTGCTAACTTTCCTGATCGACTGAAACGTACAACACCTTTCATAGGTGAAACACGAATGAACACAAGATCTCCCACAAAAAATTCTAATTTCCTTCTCCGGTTATCGGCATAGGATTTTTGTCTACTCTGGGCTTCTTTCATCCTACGACGAATAAGATCAATCTTATCTGTGGAATCACGAATAAAATCTGGACCAAAAACCAGCTTCTCACCGGCCTCAAGCCAACAAGAAGGAGATCGGCATGGCCTTCCATAGAGTGCCTCGTAAGGTGCCATACCAATACTAGATTGGAAGCTATTATTATAGGAAAATTCAACAAGTGAAATATGATCTTCCCAACTTCCACCAAAATCGAGCACACAAGCACGAAGAAGATCTTCAAGAGTTTGATTCACACGCTCGGTTTGTCCATCGGACTGGGGGTGATAAGCAGTGCTAAAATTAAGCTTTGTTCCTAACGCTTTTTGAAGACTCTTCCAAAATCCACTAGTAAACAATGGATCGCGATCACTAAAAATAGAAGTAGGAACTCCATGTAATTTAACAATCTCTTTAACAAAGAGTTTGGCCAAAAGTGGAACGGTTCGGTTAGACCGAACGGGAATAAAATGGGTGGATTTAGTAAGTCTATCAACTATAACCCATAAGCTATCATGACCCGAACGAGAACGGGGAAGGCCATCGATAAAATCCATGGAAATTTGGTCCCACTTCCAAATTGGAATCTCTAAAGGCTGCGTTAACCCACGGGCCTTTGATGTTCGGCCTTAACGAGTTGGCAAGTCATGCAACACTTAACGAAGTTAGCGAAGTCAAGTTTCATTCCCTCCCAATAATAAAGTCGCTTCATATCCGCGTACATTTTACTACTACCTAGATGAATGGTAAATTTAGAACGATTCGAATCTTCTAAAATATCTTTACGAAGAGCACTAATATTTGGCACGATAAGTCTACCAAATTTCCGAATGCCGCCACGAGAATCGATATCAAAGTCTTTCAAACCTTCAATATCAATTTTATCCTTAATATTTTGGCCAAGAAGAGCCAATTCAGGATCTAGCCCTTGAGCTTCGAGAATGCGGTCAAAAAGAGAAGGATGAGCCTCAAGGCTACATAAAACAAGAGATGAACACAAATCGGAAACGTGATCTCGAATCTCACAAGTGGATAAAACCTCGAGATCATTCCATTCGGATATCATCATAGAAACAACCGCTTGTTGCTTATGACTAAGTGCATCGGCCACGCGATTTCCCTTTCCGGGGGTATAAAGAATATCAAGATCTTAAGCTGCAAGGAATTCGAGCCAACGTTGTTGACGAAAATTAAGTTACTTTTGAGAAAATAGATACTTCAAGGATTTATGATCGGTGTAAAGAATAAATTTTTCTCCCAAAAGATAATGACGCCAAATACGAAGGGCGAAAACAATAGCCGCGAGCTCTAAATCATGAGTGGCATATCTAGTCTCGGCTGGCTTTAATTGCCTAGAAGCATAAGCAATAACACGTTCTCTTTGCATAAGAACGGCACCCAAACCAATGCGACTAGCATCGGTATAAACAATAAAATCTTGGTTCCCTTCGGGAATCACAAGAATAGGAGCATTAGAAAGGAGTTCTTTTAATTTCTAAAAAGAAGCTTCACATTTGTCCAACCAAATGTATTTAACACCTTTCTTTGTTAAGCTAGTAAGAGGCACGACAATTTTAGAAAAGTCTTTGATAAAACGACGGTAATAACCCGCCAATCCGAGAAAACTATGAATTTCTGTCACACTCTTCGGTCTCTTCCAATCTTGAATCGCTTCAATCTTTGAAGGATCTACGGAAATTCCGGATTCAGAAATAATATGACCGAGAAACTTCACACGAGATTGCCAAAAGTGGCATTTAGAAAAATTTGCCTTTAATTGATTACTCCTAAGAGTTCCCAACATAATCCGAAGATGCTTTTCATGCTCTTCCTCGGTTTTTGAATACACAAGAATATCATCAATAAAGATGAGAACAAACCGGTCGAGGAAGTCTTTGAAAACTCGATTCATAAGGTCAATGAAATAAGCCGGAGCATTCGTTAAACCAAATGGCATAACAAGCCATTCATAAGATCCATAACGGGTACGGAACGATGTCAAAGGAATGCTATCCTCTGCGGTACGAAGCTGATGAAAACCGGTAGCCAAGTCTAACTGTGAAAAGACTCTAGCACCACTAAGCTGGTCAAATAAATCATCAATCCCAGGTAAAGGATATTTATTCTTGATAGTAAGATCATTAAGCTTGCGGTAGTCAACGCAAAGCCTAAGTGTACCATCGGATTTCTTCACGAAAATAGCCGAAGCTCCCCAAGGCGAGGAACTAGAGCGAATAAATTGCTTCGTCTCCAGTTCGGATAATTGTACGCGCATCTTCTCATTCTCCTTATTAGACATGCGATAAGGAGGACGAGTAATAGGTTGATCTCCAGGGATAAGATTAATTTTGAACTTAATTGCTCGCTTAGGTGGCAATCCTAAAATGGGCCCAAATATGTCGGAAAATTCACGAACAACGTGAATAAGAGCAATGACATCCTCCTCATCATCATTATCATCACCACGAGGATTTAAAGAATATAAAGATGCAGTCAAAGAAGAATCCGAATCTTTAAGAATAATAGAAGTCTGGTTTACAGATTGAGGGTGTCGAAGATAAATAGTCCGCTCAGGACATAGGATATGAGCTTCATAATGATTAAGCCAATCCATTCCCAAAATGATTCCAAAGCCTAGGTAACGCATAACATGCAAATCGGCTAGGAATGGAAAATCACATAAAATAATCTCCATACTTTTACAAAGCAAACTAAGAGTTGCGGATCCACCAACAGGATTCGCAATTCTCAAGGAAGTCATTAAAGCGTCAACGTTTAAAGAGAAAGTGTCGACAAGTTCCTTTGATATAAAAGAATGGGATGCACCCGTATAAAAGAGAACTCTAATAGGTTGATCATGAAATAAAATAATACCATCAAGAATGGAATGAGAAATACCTTGACCACGAGATGTGTTGCCAGGGGCTTGAGCTACATTCAACTTTCCCTCCCTCTTGCCCCGAAGCTTGGGGCGTGAAGATATAACATGACCAGGACCTTTGCAGTAGCGGCAAGAGAGAAACTTAGGACACTTGTTCGCGTAATGGTCCTTCGAACCACAATTATAGCATTCCCCACGACCAAAGGAAGAAGTCTTTGCCACAGGGGTTGCTTGCTTCCCTTTCTTATTGGGATAAGGACCTTTGAATTTATTAGGCCTTTTCTTGTTGTTGTTGAAGTTTGGTTTGGAACCTACCACTTCAACATCATTTTCCCTATCCGCTTCTTCAAGACGAAGAGCGATGTCAATGAGTTGGTCGAAGGGAACTTCTAATTTTAGAAGTAATGGCTTCTTGAGATTTTTGTTAAGCCATAGACAAATTTTTGGTTCTTCTTCAATGGGGTGTTAATATATTCAACCCCGTATTTAGAGAGAGATTCAAAAGACGCGACATAATCTTCCACGAAAGATTCACCTTGAACAAGGTCAATAAAACGGCGAGCCAAAGTCACCTTCTCAGCTTCTGGTACGAATTTTAACTCGAAGCGCTCTCTGAATTTCTCCCAAGTGAGATCCGTTTCATTTATTTCAGAAATCAGAAGCTCGTACCAGTCTAATGCTCTTTCTGGGAGCATACTAGAGGCCACCTGAACTCAGTGAAGATCAATGAGGTTCATGCGAGAAAAGATTCGATCGCATGCTCTTAACCAAGCCTGGATTTCAATAATAGTTTCAGAACCTTTGAATGGCTTCCTACCCAAGTTGGTGTGATCGTTGCACAAGCGTGTAAATCCAGACTTAGGGTGAGTAGGTTCCGGATTAGAACCGGCTGCTTGAGCATTCTTTACTAGATCAAGAAGCTGCTGGGCAGACATAAAAACTCCATCCTGGGGAGTAGCACTAAATTGACCGACGCTGGGACGGCCTGGTCTAACCATTTCCTTTCCTTTAGAAGGAAAGAAACAAGAAGAAAAAGGTTATTCACCAAATGAATATCAAGCAATCTTGATAGAAAAAGTAAGGAATCATAAAGAAAATAGGATGAATTGGCACGAAGACTCGAATTAAATCCTAAGGCACGACTCCTAAGAAGGACTTAGAACGATGATCCTTGTTAAATTATTCTACACCGTTCCAAAGTTTGGCTCTGATACCAAGCTGTGACGCCCCACCTATATACCCACGCTAGCCAAGAACACTACAGAGTAATGCTGTCAACTAGCATGGAGAATAAGGCTGTTGAGGAGCGACCATCCGTGTAATTGCTTTGTGTGAGCACCGATATGCCAGGTAAAATATAACATGCATTTCATCTCAAGAGGAAATCCGACATACCGACGCAAACTCAAAGCTACTACACAGTGGCTATATATATAATCTTCGGAAACAAATATAGAAATAAACATAACATAAATCAGTCACAGGCAATTCATATCACAAAGGCCGAAATAGATATGAATATTACACATATAAGTGTATATCAAAGTAGTGGTCAAGCAAGACCCACACTATCACAAAAGAATAGTTACAAGAACTACACTTAAGAATTAGTATACATCATAGAGTCTATATCTCAAATGTGTACACCAAAATAAACTACTAATCTAAGTAGTTAGCCAAAAGTCAGAGAAATCAATCCCAAGTGAGAAGTCAAGCTGAAGCGCCTGTAACATCTCGGTCTGACCCGAGTATTATTTAATAAGAAAGTAATAAACGGATCAGACTAGCTATAAATATCAAATGAAACGACATAGAATAAGAGGTATGACTTAACGCATAATAATCACAATGCCAAGCTGTAATAAATAAGTAATTGAAAATCAACAAGAGATTAATCAATTTCACAAAAATCTTCTCAAGGATCAAAAGGAATGTCATACTCTTTATTTCATTCACCAAACCATAAATATTGATGATTATATCAATATTATTCACAAAAAGTCAATGACGCACAAATTCACCAATGCACAAATATTGATAAGACTTATCAATGAAAATCACGAAAATTGGTGAAGCACAAATTCTAGAAATCATCTCAAGAAATCTAGAAATCACAAAAGGGGGGAAAGGCCTGTCACAAACGGGAGCATAAAGCTCACCAACACGTGTATCACAAACGGAATGCTAATTCCATGGTTGCTAACCATCACAAATTGAGCCGAAGCTCCACAAACGTCCCGAAGACCATGGGTTGCTACCTCACCAATTTGAGTCGAAACTCCACAAAACGGGGTTTAGTCTCCCTCGCAGACGAAGAGACATCACACATTTCTAGTCTAAATCACAAAATGATCGTCATGATCAAAGAGAAGTGTCAATTACAGTAAGCTAGTAAATATATGAGCTTAGCTTCATGTCCCATAACCACTAGCTTAACTTAAATATTTACGAACAAATTGTAGATCTCCACTAGAAAATTGTCACAAGAGATTCAATCGAACAAGTCCAAGAATTAACCGACGAAGTAAACGTAAGTGTTTCATACCACTTGTTTTACTAAGTCGTTTAATTAGATTTCTCATACGAGTGAGGTAAAGGTTTGTATATACTAATAGATTGGAAATCGGTTTGAGAAAATGAGCATTGTTATAAAATAGTGTTGAAATCATTTGAAGAAAGAGTTTTGATATTTACTACTAGTATAGAAAACCTTTATATTTTTAAAGTAACAAATCACAGAAATGATTGTAGAAACAACCAATCAACAAAAATTCACATTCGAAGACGTGAATAAAATCCAAAGAAATCGATAAAGAATCCATCGAAATAGATATTCAAAATTCCCTAAAAGGAGTCATAAAAGTCATAATAAACGATAACAACAAATATGATCATCACGAATCGATTTAAATTGGAAATTTAATCCAAAAAGGCAAAATGGACTGAAACAGCAGGTTCAGTCGACTGAACAGAGTTTTCAGTCGACTGACACTGTACCTGGAAATTTTCTAGATTCAGAAAACTTTCTGTTTTCAAGTTCAGTCGACTGAACAGAGGATTCAGTCGACTGAATCATGCCTGGAAACTTTCGGGTTGCAGGTTCAGTCGACTGAACAGACTTTTCAGTCGACTGAATCTTTCCTGGGCTGTTTTTCAGCCTGTACAGATGAAGAGCAAACTCTTCCAAAATGCAACCGGACGAACATTGGCTCTAAGGGTTTATGCCAATCGGCAACCCGGCCCTATATGCTCCTCGATGCATCATCAAAAGCATGATCAAACATCCATAAAAGGATTTTCACACAAATTTGACTTAAAAACCCAAAAATTGGAATATTCACAAAACCAATCCAAATCAAGAACAAATGCACATGAAGAAGTGTTAGGAATTCATACCCAACAACCAAAGATAATTATAGTCATAGATGTGAGATAAAAATCTCACCTTTGAACCTAAACAAATGAAGAAGAAGCTCGACAGCAAAGGAGAATCAACCACTCTTCAAATCCAACTCAAGAAGCTTGATTTTAAGCTTTAAAAGAAGAACATTCCCAAAGTTAGGTTTAGGAATTTCTGAAATTCAAGAGAGAAGGAGTTGGAGAAGATGAAGAGAAGGCTTACCAATGAGTTCTCTTGAATTTGGAGCTAGAAGTTGGATTTGCTAATGATGACTAGGGCTTGGAGTTTTAATTTCCTCTTCCACTCTCCATTATTATAAAAGCTTGAGTATTAGGAAATGAGGCATGAAGTAATGAAGAGGAGAAGGGGTTGAGACTGAGTTAGTAAGTGATTAATGGGTTCATCCCAAACCAAAGCCCTAAGTGAAAAGTGGCAAAAATTCCTCTAACTCCAAACATATCAAAGCTTATACTCAAAAAGATCGCAAACGGCGTTTTGAACTTAATGGAAGTGGTCCCGAGTCCTAGTTCGACTGTATGCAAAAAAGTATCTTTTCGGACTAAATTCCGAGTATCGACAAAATATTTAAATAAAATATTTAAATATAAAATCGATAAATATGTGGGTTGTTACACATCGAATCACAAAAGTAATAGAATGGTTTCCGATGGAGCATGCTCGATGAAAGGGTGCGACCCTTTGTGTAGCCCGGTATAGCTCCTGTTTTAGTCATTTATGCCAACTCATGGGAGTTGGGTGCACGTAATATACATCGAGAATGTCGCCACCATCCTACTTCATTCTGGAATCTCCACCGCGTACACAGTTGTTAAAGTGGTTTTCGGTATTGGCCGGCTATAAGACAATATCCGATCCCGGTCTCTTTAACAACCAATCATTATAATAACCAGTAGTTATAACTTTAAAACAATATTTTATACTTCAAAAATAAAATGTCATTTCAACCCAAATCTTTATCAAAATAAAGATTAAATCATTTCCAAACCATTTCAATATATCATCATACCATATCTTTCAATTCAAATATGTATCAAAATAAATATCAAGTCATTTCTAACCATTTCAATATATTAAATTATCATATCTTTTCAAATCATTTTAATATATCAAAATATCATAGCCTTTCAAAGCTTCATTTCCAAAATATCGTATCTTTCAGAACTTCTTTTCAAATCATTTTAATATCAAAATATCATATCTTTCAAAACTCCATTTTCAAATCATTTTAATATCAAAATATCATATCTTTCAAAACTCCATTTTTCAAATCATTTAATATCAAAATATCATATCTTTCAAAACTCCATTTTCAAATCATTTAATATCAAAATAACATATATTTTCGAAACCACATTTCAATCATTTTAATATATCAAAATATCATATCTTTCGAAACAACATTTCAATCATTTTAATATCAAAATATCATATCTTTTCGAAACCACATTTCAATCATTTTAATATCAAAATATCATATCTTTCGAAACTTCGTTTCAAAATATTTTAATACATCAAAATATCATATCTTTACGAAACTTCGTTTCAAATCATTTTAATACATCAAAATATCATATCTTTTCGAAACCACATTTCAATCATTTTAATATCAAAATATCATATCTTTCGAAACCACATTTCAATCATTTTAATATATCAAATAGTTATATTTCAAAACAAACTACTTCATTATTAAATCATAAAAATGAAGTTATTACATTTAATAATTAAATTATTAAATGCCATAAGTTTAAAATTTTCAATGTTCATTTATGCACTTAAATTTATTAAAACAATGAAAATTCAAGTTTCGCAGTATTTAGAAAATGCTATAGAAAGTTACATTCAAAAAAACAATTAAATTTAACAAAAGACAATATTAAAAATGCTGTTCATTAACTTCAAATATTCAATAGAATTTCAAAAACACTTATATTTTTATTTAAATCGTTTTTAACTTATAAAATCATACATTTTCACATTTATAAGCATCATTTAATTTTCCTTAAATTCATGATTTTATAAAGTTAAGTTTCCTTTCCAAAATCAATATTTATTAATAATTCGCTTATTAAATTTCAACATTCAAATTTAAATTCATTACATTAAATTTCAACTTAACATTTAAGTTTAAAATTTCAAATATAACTTAATTCCATTTTATTTAACTTAACTTAAAATTTCACTTTTAAACCAAATTCATAAATTCCAATTTTTAGTTATATTTCAAAATTCAACTCAATATTCACTCATTAACATTTTAACTTTATTCAAAAATAATTAGTATGTTATAAAATCATTTTAAATTAATTTAAAATTCAAAATATCATAAATTTATCATATTTTCAAAGTTAATTTAAATTCCATTAAAAATTAAATCAAAATTTCCAAAATAACTTACATTCAAATTTTCTAACTTTTCCATAATTTATTTAACTTATTGTTTCGAAAAAATCAATAATACTCTACAAAAATTATATTTTTATTAAATTTTAAAAAAAAATATTATAATAATTAAATTTCTAAAATATTTTAAAATTTTTAGAAAACATATTTTAACTACGGGCCTGTATATAATTTTCTAGGCTAGGTAAAGTGATACGGGCAATGCATCATTTCAACCCGTAATTTACAAAGAAAAATCCGAGTTTTATCATTTCAAACCCGAAGTCCCAAGTAAATAAAATAAGTTGAAAATCGTTCAGGCCAATCATTTCAGCCCATAACGATTTTCCCCTATTCTAAAGTCCGTTCGGGTATGTATCATTTCAACCCATAGTGATTCTAATCTAAAGGGAACTTGTAGTGTGATAAACTGATAAAAATAGCTGAACAACATAATATAATAGTAAAGATGTTATAACAGGTGTTTAAGCATGGGTGAACATCATAAAATCATAATATAGCAGGTGTAACATGATTATGCATTTTACAGATTCAAAAGGGGTCAATTTACTAGTTATATATGTACATATTGTCTGGTGAGAATAACTCATATGTTCAAAGCTGGAATATCTACCAAATCACACAATGCAACACAATGAAGGCACGATGACATGGATATGACTTGAGAGTGGAGAGCCAAAGAAATTAGACTTGTTCAATCATTTACACAAAACAATACAAATATATGTAAGTTTCAACACGATTTAAACATCAAATAACATTAGAATTCAAAGCCCAAAACAATATCGAATGAATTGCACTTGTTCTCAACCTCATATACTTCAGTTAGGAAGTGATTAGGCTCAGCTAACTCAGGGAATTGGGTCAGGTTTGGGTGTGCAAGGGTCGGCCTACACATGGGTTTGAAGGTGGGTTTAGTCTAGGTGCATAAAACTAGGTGTACAGGGCTAAAAATATGCAACATACATCATTTGTTGCTCTTGTTTGGTTCGGCCAGAGGCTAGGTGGGGCCCAAATAGTGGTGCAGGTGGTGGTGGGTGATGTGGCAAAGGGTGGAGGTCAGGTCAGAGGTGGTGGTGGTGGAGATAGTGGCGGCAAATGGTGGTAGAAGGAGGAGATGACAATTCTAGGCCATAAGTGATAGTTTGTGATTGTTTTTGGTGGATTTTGTGGTGGTCTTCACCTTGGATTTGCTTGGCCTGAAATGGAGAGGTAGTAGGATGGGAGATGGTCAGAGGAAGGTGGTGGTAGAGGTCGGGTCAGATCTGGTTGAGGAGGAGCCATGTTACGAAGGTGAGAACAAGTACAAAATTCGAAATAGAAAAGTAGAAAAACAAAGGAAGAAGAAGATAATTTTTACCTCAACTCCTTCAAGCCATGGCCGTATTTTTTTCTTTTTTTTAGATGAGAAATAGATCTGAGATCCATGTGAAAAATTAAGGAGGAAGTCACGGCTAAAAGAGAGAAAAAAAGGAAAAAAAAAACGGTCAAAGAGTAAATGAGGTAACGGTAAAAGAAACGACTTATGTTTCAAAAGCTTTTAAAACCTTTCAAATTTCCTTAATTTTGTTTATGTAACATGATATTTCTGGAAATAATAATAATCCCAGATAAAATTTAGAAAATTTGTCAAAATATAAAAATATATGTAATATTTATAAATTATATAAAGTTAAATTAAGGAAAATAGCTAAAAATAGTAAACTAGTCTAGAAAATTTGAAATTACATGAAATAAATTTTACAAAATTCATATGAGCTTGTAACATATTTTTAAAAATAAATAAAAATATAAAATAAAAGTACATTCACAAAAAAAAAAATTAAATATAATTTTAATGAAGAAAATAGCAGAAAATAAGAAAACAGCCTTTTTAAAAAAAGAAGAAATCAACACCGTAAACTTTGTAAAAATTATAACATCACTTTAAAAAAATATTAAAAGACAAAATATACTTAAAATAACCTATTAACACATAAGAAAAAAAATTAAAGAAAGTAGAAAAATATTTAAAGAAATTTCTTAAAAATCCAAAACAGTGTCCAGAAATTACAAATAAATCACCATTGACTTTGGAAAATTGTTTACTTCATTTTAAAATTATTATAATACAAAAATATACATAAAATAACATATTAAAATAAAATATGACAAAGAAAATAAGATTTATATAAATTTAAAATAGACAAAATTGTTAAATAAATCAAATTACACTCAAAATTGAAATATACATAACTTTTACAGTTTAACTCTGTTTTCAACGAAACGAAAAGCAGTGTTCAAGTTGTTACATCTATTTTCATAATAAAAGATAAAATTCAAGATTTAAAATGATTTTAATTTTAATTTTAAAAGTCAAAGTTTAAACTGTTTGAGTAGAAATTCACCTTTTTAGTAAAATGTCCAATTTATACTGTTTTGAACTTATCTAGAGTTTATAGATAAAATTTATACTGTCCAAAGTTTAAACTTATTAGTCAGCATTTATAGATAAAATGTTTGAAATAAAAATAAATTCAAAATAATAAAAATAAAAATAAAGTCAAATTTAAAATATATAGGCAAAAATCTAGAGTTGTTACACTCTCCCCCACTCAAAACTTTTCGTCCCCGTAAAGGAATGAGGTACGGGAAAGCACAGACAAAGATAGAGTGAAATAGGATTAAGATAAGATGACAAGAAGATTGAAATTATACCTGATAACTGTTGTTATAGGTAAGTTTAACAAGGTGGAGATGATCTTTCCAAGATTCTCCAAAATTAAGAACACAAGCACGAAAAAGGTGGATCCAAAATGATTACCAAAGATTGTCAAGGATTATAGAAAGATTTCTAAACGGAAACATTATAGAAAGATGTCTATACTAGTCTGTAGGAAGATTAGGATAATAAGGACAACAAAAAGATAGTTTGAAAAACAAAATAAGGAAATAAATTTGAAAGCATGGAAATTTCATCTTAAATAGAGAATAAATCTTTACACAATTTCAATAAATCTGAACTATCCCAAATTTCATTATCTTATTATCTAATCATCTTAAATTAACAATTTTGAAAACCATGTGTTTGAAAAATAATCATTTATTACACTCACAATGTACTTAATAAATTTAATTCTTCTTTATTCCTAATTAAAATTAAATTTATTCCTCTCAATATATTTATCACTTATGTTAAATATGCTTACACTTATTATAACTGCTTTCTTTTATTCTTAGTTCTTTTAACATTATTTTATTGTAAGTTATTCAATTACCCTTTATTATATTTACCTCTGTTAATCATTTTATAATTAAAATTTAAATGTATAACATTTATTATAACCACTCAAATTTTATTAAAAAAAATCTTTTTATATTGTATAATATCCAATTACATTGTTAACTTCTGAAATTAAGGTAAGTTATATTTGAATGCAATTGTATTATACAATTAAATCATTTCATGCTTGAATATTCGTCCAAAAATTTTATTTTCTTTTTATAATTGAAATTATTCTTTAAAATAAAATTTAAAAATAAAATTTCCGATTTCTTCAACCCATTTAGAGATAACTAAAGGTATGTACATAGTTTATCAAATCAAATTTAAATCATATGTCTATATATATTATAGATCAAGTCATATTTTAGAAATTCAAATCAAATTGATTTACCAAAACAAAGCTGTAGTAAGTCTACAGGGCGGTCTCTTCACTTTGAAACTCGAAAATGAATGTCGATGATGCTGCAGTCATCACTGTAGTTATTTCCCAGCGACAAAGAGAAGAGCACTAATTTTTAAACTTTCAAGTTCTTTGAAAACAAATTTCTATTCGAAAATACTTTAAATAATATAACCCTTTAAAACTTTAAACACAAGGTTTGAAACCATCGGAAATTAAATTCTCAAATTTCTTGTTTTAAATTCATTTCAGTTCCCAAATAAATTTATAAACAACTATCTATAAATTCATTTATAGAACAATAAATGATAAATTAAGTATTATCATTTCAAATAATCAATTTTAAACCAATTTATTAAGTTCCATAAATTTACTTGTATATCAAAATTATATTTCATTAACCAAATTTTAAAATAATATTGTGTCAGTTTGTTCTGTAAAGTGTTTTAGAAATCCTATCAATAGCGTTGATCAGACGAATCGATCAAAAACCCAACTCAACATCAACAACTCAAACAACACAATATATAAAACAAAACATAGATATACAAGTACAATTTAAAATGTTTGGAAGAATAGATTGAAAACAAAAAACAAGATGATTAAATAACAAAACAGTGAGTTGGATAAGCTTAAATAAATCACGGGCAACATTTACCGGGTTAACCGTGGCTTAAAGAATAAGATCAATGTGGATTTTTCTTGGGTAAATCTACATTCGATCCAAAGAGTTAGAGTTTGGAATAACAAAAGATATTAGAATCTAGACCAAGGATAGATATAAATCTCTGGTGAATCGATGCTAGTTGTAAAGGAGTTTTCCCCCGTTTTCAATTCAATTGGAAATTGGCGTGACCGCCGACTCACTTGAAAGATCATTCGAAGCGGAATTTTGGAATACTCCAAAGTCAAAAGAAGATGAATAGTGAGGGACACGAATGGATTTTGGAACCATAGGGAATGTTTCAAAATTCAAAGGAATCGAGTCAAAACAAGAAAAGATTCAAACTCGAATAAAAGTGGTTCTGTAAATACATTCACTCCATATGCTGAGTTTTGCCTAGAGCTACCAAAGCTCTGATACCAACTGCAACGACCCGATATTTTCAACCATTCGCATCCATTGTAAGTGTATAGGTAGACACGCATGCCGGAACTGAATTGCTCAAAATACCGCGTTGTAAATAAAAATTTGGAAAATCACAGAATATACAGTAAATAAAAATCATAGATCACAGACACAGAGTAATAATAATGCAGCGGAAGTAAAAAGATAGTAGTTCATGAAGCTACTATATAAATATATCAGAGTTACATAAAATACAACAGGAGAAATAAAGTACAAAAGAAGTCTCACTACAAAGAAAAGAAATATACTAATACAAGAGCTGAAAGGACCAACAGACTGAAAAGATAAAACTAGACAAGCAGATAATCTCCAGCGATTTCAATCTCCAGAAAGGGGAAATCCAAATATGTGAATACTCAGGTTGACCCGAGCGTAAATAAAAAAATACAAACACTCGAGTCAGGACATACATACTTATACAATGTAAACCACCTCAAGTGAACTGTTGCAAAGATACAAGTAACTTAGAAGATGCATGGGACCGCCCATCCTCTAAGGATCCGTTAAACTATTTACTATGTAGTAATATACGCTATATACAGTAGTGTCTAATCAGTGAACTATAATCATATAGAAAATAGCGTTAAGGGGATGGTGAACTTTAACGCGGTCGGATCTTAAAAACCAAAATCGTAGTGGGCTCGATATAAGGATATGACACGGCACGCGAGGCAATGCCAGGGTGGATACACCGTTTGCACTCCCGGACCGGTGGTGACAGCAAGCCAGCAGCTTCCACCCACCTCGAACAATACCCCCGAATCAAAGTGGCGCCACGTATCGAATCACAAAAGTAATAGAATGGTTTCCGATGGAGCATGCTCGATGAAAGGGTGCGACCCTTTGTGTAGCCCGGTATAGCTCCTGTTTTAGTCATTTATGCCAACTCACGGGAGTTGGGTCTACGTAATATACCTCGAGAACGTCGCCACCATCCTACTTTATTCTGGAATCTGCACTGCGTACACAGTTGTTAAAGTGGTTTTCGGTATTGGCCGGCTATAAGACAATATCCGATCCCGGTCTCTTTAACAACAAATCGTTATTATAACCCGTAGTTATAACTTTAAAACAATATTTTATACTTCAAAAATAAAATATCATTTCAACCCAAATCTTTATCAAAATAAAGATTAAATCATTTCCAAACCATTTCAATATATCATCATACATATCTTACAATTCAAATATGTATCGAAATAAATATCAAGTCATTTCTAACCATTTCAATATATTAAATTATCATATCCTTTCAAATCATTTTAATATATCAAAATATCATAGCCTTTCAAAGCTTCATTTCCAGAATATCGTATCTTTCAGAACTTCTTTTCAAATCATTTTAATGTCAAAATATCATATCTTTCAAAACACCATTTTCAAATCATTTTAATATCAAAATATCATATTTTTCAAAACTCCATTTTTCAAATCATTTATGTAACGACCCATAATTTTCGCACCCGAAAATTCCAAATAGTTATGAAAAAGAAGAAAGAGATAGAAGAAGAAAAATAGAAAACATCAGCAGCTCACATTCACAGCAGATAAAATATAATAGTAAATAATAACAGTTTACAAAAGAATACTATATCTGACGATTACATTTAATATACATCAGAGTTTCACATATATACAGTCACTGAATAGATACAGTTATCATGTCTTAGATTTACCATCATATAAGTACAGCGGAAATACTCTATACGCTATTGCCATCTAGCTCGCCCCCTTAGCTACGGAGCGTACCTACCTGAAATCTGTAATACTCGGTCTCACCCGAGCATTACATCAAAGCAACACCCGGGTCAGGCTGCAAACTAGCGTGAGTAAACCCATCTAACATGGAATACAAAACATACAACTTATATAAACCCGGGTAACATATATTAATTTAGAAAATTCGCAATTTGCTATAGACAACACTTATTCCAAACATCAATTTCTAAGTTCCAAACTTAGGCAAAATAATCCAATTCACTTAAAATATTTCATTCAGCCTATTTATTCCACAAATCAATTTAAAAAAAATCGAAGTGGTTTCGGGTATTTCCTATACCCGACCCCGGTCTCTTCGAAACTCATGTCATCCTAACCCAAGTTATCCAAATGAAATACACAACATTTCATAACAGAGATATCAACTCATTCAAGCATCCAATACCATTCAATCACCCATAAGCAAAGCTTAATCACATACAGATCAATTCAATTGATTCTAATTGAATTTCTAACCTCAATCACTTAGATTCCTTCATTCAATATTAATGAATTCCAAAACAATTAATCAATCATCCCTTCATAATACATCTTGATTAATCACCCTGGATTAATTATTCTTCCATTACCTTCAAGTAATTAATATTTTGTTATATTAAATTCATGATACTAATTATTCTTAACCAAATCAATAAGAAATCTTAATTACTTCATGAATTACTTAACTATTTCAATTACATTAATCCTTAATTACTTGCATTAATTAATTTCTTACAAGTCATTTGTTTTGGATTAATCAATCTTAATTAATCGGTCTTTGATTACATCATTAAACATCTAATTTAATTATATTAATTAAACTCACAATATTAATCATTGAAATCTTGCTTGCTTACTAATAATTAGTTACACTCTAGTAACTTATCATTCCCTAAATATCCATCTTAAATTTATCACCAGTGTAATTGTTTTAAAGGATAGTTAATTTTCTCTCATTAATCTCCTGATAAATTTACCTTCAGTTGCTTCTACTAAGTACTTACCCTTCTCATCAATTTCACCAGGTAATTTAAACCTGAATTGCTTCCATTTATTGCCCATCCATTAATTTATTACATCCAGTAATTTCAAGTATCACTAGTTACCTCACTAAGAAGTCTTACTTTATAAATTACATTGAGTAATTATTCCAATCAAATTTCACAATTGATTATCCTTAATTAATTAGTAAATTAATTACCTTAAATTAATCACATAAAGTACTTCTCTAAGTACTTAACTTAAATTAATCACTTAATTACAAATTAATTCATTAATTAATTCTTAATTTCAAACTATTTAACTTCTAATCACATCCTCGATTTATAGACCTTAACTAAATTTATCTTTAATTACTCGAATAACCAATCCTTAATAATCGATTAACAATTCAAACTTATTTAATTACAATTCATAATGGTAACTAATTTACTGATCATTCCCAAACACATTTAAAATGTTTCTTTCAAATTCATTTAAACTTAAACTTAGTTTCCTTTCAAATCCAAAAAGCAAACCAGTTATAAGGATCAAAGATTACCCAACTTAATTTTCTGATTACCATTCACTTCATTCCCGATTAGTTCCCACGATTTCAGACCACAGAATCCCAGCAAATTACTTCAGCGTGCACAATATTCAAGGGGTACGAGTTTGACTCTATAAACCCAAATTCCGACATCGCCACGCTCTGCCTCACAAGACATTCCCTCTGCCAACGACACAGCTGGACCACCCACTCCTGACAACAGTCACCAAATCGACCAGAACCACCCGAGTCAATTGCTACCCCTCCTTCATTACTCGAGTGCGACAAAGTATCGCAAACCGTGCCCTACTTCCAGCTACCCCACTTACCGCCTCGAGCCCAAGTGAGACCCAACACTACTGCACATGCTCTCTTCGCAAGAGCTCCTCCTTCGATCAATTTCATGGCCGCGACCTCGCGCTCCTCTGAAACGCCTCCCCAATGCTCGACTTCCTTGCTTCGCGTTGGACTGCGAAGAGGACTCGATTCCTCTCGTTCGTGGCCACCAGCCCAATTTCAAATTCCACTCTCTCTCTTTTTTTTACGGTTGAATGAAAACTCGATTTTTTTTTATTAGGTTGTTTTTGTCGAACTGGAAGAAAAGTGTGTTTTCGGCATTAAGAGGAGAAGAAAGAAACATCGCATTTGAATTTTAATATGCCATTGTCTTATGGATTTTGAACGAACAAACTTCGATTGGCCATCCCTTTGTCTTTCGTTCATTTATAAATTGAATTCCTGGGCACGCTTGTTTATAAACTAATTTAATATTGAAAATATCACGTTTTGTATAGTGCGAAATTCCAAACCCGAATCAGACATGCTGACAGATGTTTATAAGGTTTTACCCGCGTTCCGAACACAATGGAACGTGTTTCGAATGCTAATTTGATCATATGCGCGATTTACGGAAGTAAACGATCAATTTTAAATTAAATCGATTAAAATAGTTCTACGCGTTTCGAGCTGTCAGGGTCAAACGATAACTTCGATTGCTACGAAAATTGAAATTCGATAATTACTAACTATTACGGATCCAATGGAACTGGTTTCGTCGACTTCCGAGACTGTGCCTCGGAAAGCTATTTTTAAATATCGATTTAAACGTTAAATATTAAAATGGAACAAACCGTCTTTAAATTAAATTTCAACCATTCTATTATCTTCAGTATCCTTATTATAAATTTTATAAGCCTTCAAATTATTTTTAACAGGCTTAAAAAGATTCAACATTTTATCCAGTTTCGAATTATATAATTAAATAATTTAATTATCAAGTAAATATTGATGTCTTGAATTCAAGTTAAAATTAACTTTTAAATATTATCAATTAATAAGTACAATTTAAGTTGTTAAAAGTTCCGGATCGTCACATTCCTCCCCCTTAAAAGAATTTCGTCCCCGAAATTACTAGTTAGGAAGAATGGCCCAATACCCGTTTACTTTTTCCCCAAAACCAAAGTGTTATCAACTTGCCACACTATCTTTTCCTTAAAAGGCCTCTTATCATTCTTATTAACTTCCCAAACTCTCCCACAGTTTTCAAACAATACCCTTTTCCTCAAACATTCAAATTTCAATTTGAAACCAAATTTTGAATTTATCAAAATTTTCTCAAAATTTTTCTAACTCCCTAAATTTCTAAAATTTTTTGTCAGCGTCTCATTTGCGCGGCTAGCTCGGTACAACTACAAAAGGCCTCTATGGGCTCCCAAATTCCAAAAAGAAAAAAAAAACCAATTGGCTACATCAAAAACCAAATTCAATTTCTTACAGAAATTTAAATACATACCTTTTTGTCGGGCAATTCAAATTTATCTTTTGGAACCAAATCCAATTTTCTTTTTCCTTTTAATACCCGCATATTTTACTTAGCAACAATATTCAATCGTAACCTTTCAAATCATTTTATACCTTTCCTTATAAAGGTTTTCACATCTACTTCTATGCAAATTAGTTTTCACCGTTTTCATATAAATTCAATTTAGTTTCGATTTTGAATATTGAGTTTTATCTTTCATTTATAACTGATTCATATTAGTTTCATCCACAAATTTACTTTAATTTCCAATTTGAAATCGTTTTGTCGCTAACAAAAAATTTTCCCAAAATTTTCAAAAATTTTCTAACTCCCAAAATTTTGGCAAGTCTCCTTTGTACGAAGGAGCTTTTGCAATTTGACAGTAGATATAAATATGTATACATCGACCCACACGGTCGGAAAAGGCAAAAACAGTTCATATTTCCTATTTTATTGCGTAGGCGTACCTTTATTTAGCATTTGAAGCAAGAAGCTTATTTAGTTTAGCGGATAGCGCAACCAAATCCAGCCAAACGGCTTCCCGGTACCTGTACTTACTCAATTTAAATATGTAAGTGCCATATATAGAGAATCTATTAACATTTTACTTAATTTCCATAGCTAAACACATGCATTACATAAATAACAAGCACCAAACGCTTCTCATAAGCGATTTATATAAATTTAAAGCTAATTCAATTGCTTTCAACCAAATTTATATGTCATTTCATTCAATTTTAATGGCTAGCAACTCAATTTCCTACATTCAAATTATTTTTAACCTAAACAAATCCATATTCTCTTCAAATGATTTCAAAACCAATTTTATTTAACCTCTATCAATACATAGAATTTTAATTACCTTTACTTACGCCAAACGACAACTATTTTTATGCAAATTTCGACGATATTCGCTTAACAGAGTATTTATTTTTAGTCTGTAACCACTTCAAATTAATTTCAAGTCATTCTGCATTTAATTCCATTTCTTTTCTAAATTATCTACGAACCATTCATTGCATTTCATTATGTCTCAGCCTTGGATTCATCCAAATCAATTTATTAGGCTTTGCTCATTCAAACTTATAAATTAACGTCCATTTCCAACTTAATTTAATCCAAGCTTTCATTGATTTAAGAAATTTTACTTCATATTTAATCGTCTCATAACTTAAGTCCATTTTGAAAATCCAATTCCAACTAAAACCTTTATTTAATTTCCATTCAATCAAACTTCATCCATTTATTATTTAACTCAATTAACCAACTTATCCATTCATTTTAAATTTTAGATCCACCTGCTTAACTCATTTCGAATTTGTTTTATTAATACAAAATCATTCTCAGTTTATTTCTATTCACTTGGGTTTTTTTTTGCAACTCAAACCATTTCTATTATAATCACTTCTCTTACATCCAATTTACATGCAAATTTCATTAAATATTGTTCAAATAATCCTTGAATGTTATTTGTAATTCAAATCATCACATTTTCGATCCAACTCCATTTTATTTCTATTTTGCAACATCTCTTCTTATTTAATTCATTATTAAATCTAAGTTGAATTCTATTTAAAATTCGAATTCATTCCCAAACCCATTATCAATCTATAATCCAATTTATTTACCCAAGTAAATTTTTATTAATATACTCAACCAAATAATTATTTAGCCAATTAGCTTACTTTCAACTTCTAAACCAATATTTGATTTTAATTATAAAATCACTTCATTGAAATTCCAGTTTGGATTTTCTCTTTAATTTTCCCAAAATTCTAACACTTTTATTTTAAAAATTTAGAAATGCTTTTAAATTCACATAATACTATTAAAATAGCTTTTTATAAAAATACTTCTTATAACTCGATGTCTCAACCAGTCCATCCTTGTTCTCACAGAAGTTCAGTCATACGTTGATCAGGCGTAGGACTAAAAATCTACAAGTACATGGTAAACCCGTTTTCAACACCTAGTGAAAATACTTGGAAAATAATTTTATTAAAAATATAGAAATCAGTTTGTCAAAATAGAAGAAATATCATTAGTGAGGATGCTCTGGAAATCATCACCCCCATCCCTGGTCGCAGTTAACCCGATGGTTACGTTGCCATCCCGACAAAATCCATAGATAACTATAGGCCTCCGCGCCCCTCAATTTCGCCATGGAACCCGCTACAGATCACAGCTACAACTGGGGTTATGTAGCTATCACAACAAAAACCCATATAACTGTAGGCATCAGCGCCATCGAATTTCGCTGCCAAAAGAATGAAACTTCTCTACTCCATTTGACCATAGATCGCAGTCTACCGATGTTGCGTTGCCTTCCCGGCAAAATCAAGTGTAGACCGTTGACACTCATCCTCCACACGATTTTTGCTATGGTCCCCACACAGTAGATCGCAGTGACATCGAGTTACACTGTCGTCACAGCATAACCCAAATGCCCCAGTAGGCATCGGCGCCCTCGACTTTCGCTAACCAATAATCCTCAGGAACTAGTTTGTCTGGACTCCTCACGGGATCAACTTTAGAAACCCCCCCTTGGGGCTCAAGGCAGCACCACGCAGTGGCACTTCTGAGAAGTTCATTTCAAGGGAGCGCCTTTTTCCCCAGAGCCATCATCAAAACATCTTATACTATACACATATAGTATCTTCAACATACACTTAGTATGATCTCATACGAAGCTCCTTTACACAAAATCGATTATTCCAAAATCTATAATTCACAAACTAGGCTTTCCAAATTCAATATTGATTTTACCCAAAAATCAAAAGCCTTTCCAAATCCAAAGGTTCTCAAAACTTTTTCCAAAATCCTCATAAGATCCTTTATATATATATTCAAAAATATATATAATTTTAAAACTTTGGATCATTTCAAACTTGTATAAAATCCTTTATACTTCAAAAATTTTCAAAAACATTTTTCTTCCAGCAATTAATTCAACAAGGGAAGATTTATCTTTATAACAAAGATATATAACTTTGCTTATTCAAAATCAAATATCCAAATTTGATTACTCAATATCAATCCCATTCAAATCCGTACGATATACTTATATCATCCGTACGCTATTCCAACCTGATCGCTCGCTCGATCATACAATTTCACTTCCGAACTAGTATCGTCCACCCGACGTCCTAGTGCGGATTTAGATCTGGTTCTTGATCAGAAACCGTCATTCTCCTTGCAAAGCCATAACTGTGATAGGGAATATCCAGAACCAATCAAAAATCCATATCCAAGTTCACCGTCGAAAATCGAGTGAAAAATCCCAACTCGGATCGATAAACTATCTCGAAATTCTATGCTCGAATCTGGATCAAACCACTATGCGAATTGAATAATATACGTATATCTTATGTATTGAACTTCATTGATTATTAGCCAAATCAATTTCCTTTCTATTCACATTTCCTTAAATTTCCATTCACTTATTTACAATTGCTTCAATTCCATTGAATTATCACTTCAATTCCTATCTCAATTGGGTATTAAATCCATAACAGTTTGAACTCCAACCAGTTTATATTTAGAAAATAGCTTGAAAATTTTAAAAATAGATAAGTAGTTGAAAAATAATTATTAGTTTACAAAATAGCTATAAAATAGTTAACTAATTATAGAATAGTTGAAAATAGTTAAATAGTTTCAGAAATTTCAAATAATTGCAAAATAGTTGTAAAATAGCAATTAGTTTGTGAAATAGTTGAAAAATAGCCATTAGTTTAGAAAACAGTTGAAAAATAATTAAATCGCTCCAAAAATAATTGTAAAACAAGTATAAAATAATTTGGCTTTAAAGAAAAAGTTGTATATATTTAATAGCTTAGAAAAATAAGTTTATATTAGAACAATTTATATTGAAAATATTCAAGAGTCAACTGTTTCACTTCCCCAACAATTCAATGTAAATTTACACTTCCATTTCAATTGATCCAATTCCAATGTGAATAACTCCAATTTAAATTGAAATTTATTTACCCAATCCAAGTTGAATCAACCTTGATTCATTTCCCAATTTAAGTCAAATTCTATTTGATTTTAACCCTGTTCAATTTTAATTATAATTTCATATTATTCCAATCAATTTGAATTATTATCAATTTAATTTCAGAGTCCAATTCTCAAAATTCCATTTTAAATTATTTTTACGCTTATATTTCAAGGTTCAACTAAGAATTCAGCACATTTTTATTTTAAAAAAATAATAATTTATTACTCAATTTTATCTTCCAGTTTGAAGCCGGTTCTTAAAAAATTTTAATTTACAAACTTAATTATTCAAATTTCTAGTTTAAAGTGATTCCATATCCTTAATTTCAAATTAAAGTTAGATTTCCCTTTATCTCAATAATGGATATATTACCACACTTAATTCCTTAATTATTGAAACAAATCCAATTTGCAATTTAAAGATATTTAACAACAATAGGGTGATGTCATCCAATTTATTTTTAAAACGTCCATCCATTTCCAATTTCCAAACCCCCAAACCCATTTTGAGATCACACAAACTACAAATTCAAATTAATCATTTAACTTTCCAAGTTAAATTCCAATTTACTTAATCCAATCAACCTTGCTCAATTTGAATTCCCACTTCAAACTTCAAAATTCTTTCCCTCTTATAAGTTCGAAACTTATATCACTTTGGGTTTTCCATCACACTACAGGGAAAATCAAAACTCAACATTTAGAGTTTATTTCAAATTATCTTTGATATCATGTATATCCATACATATGTACATATTTGTGTCCTTTACACACCAGATTACCTTTAAATTTTAAACCACCCTTGGTTTTAATTTCAAAACAAGCCCCTTAAAAATCTCCCAAACATTTCATGTTTTACAATAAGACTATGTTCAATTTCAATCTCACTTTTAAACCATCTCGAATTATATATAAATTCGAGTTGAATTCTCAATGGTTGGTTTAACTCTTTAAACCAAATTAAACTTGTTCATCTAAAGGTTTTAAACAATTTAATTTCTAAGTTCTAATCCCAGAATTTCATTTTTAGTTAATTTAATTTTAATTTGGTTGCATTTCTGTTATCACCTAATTTAATTCCAATTCAAGATTTCAATTTGATTGTATTATATTACTTCTTAATTTTAATCCTATTAGTTCAATAACCAATCACCTTAATATTCACTAGAAGGAAATATTGTTTTATATATCAAAATATACTTTTTATATAAAACCATTTAAAACTCTTTTATATAAGAAAATAACAAGTACGCTCTAATATATATATACTCAACTCATTCGAGAGTTCTACGGGAGTAATCCTCACCAGAGCCAAGGTTCTCGCTTAACCTTTCAGCTCTGATACCAACTGTAACGACCCAGAATTTTCGCACCCGAAAATTCCAGATAGTTATGAAAAAGAAGAAAGAGATAGACGAAGAAAAACAGAAAACATCAGCAACTCACATTCGCAGCGGATAAAATATAATAATAAATAATAACAGTTTACAAAAGAATATTATATCTGACGATTACATTTAATATACATCAGAGTTTCACATATATACAGTCACTGAATATATACATTTATCATGTCTCAGATTTACCATCATATAAGTACAGCGGAAATACTCTATACGCTATTACCATCCAGCTCGCCTCCTTAGCTGCAGAACGTACCTACCTGAAATCTGTAATACTCGGTCTGACCCGAGCATTACATCAAAGCAATACCCGTGTCAGGCTGGAAACCTGCGTGAGTAAACCCATCTAACATGGAATACAAAGCATACAACTTATATAAACCCGGGTAACTTATATTAATTTAACAAATTCGCAATTTTCTATAGACAACACTTATTCCAAACATCAATTTCTAAGTTCCAAACTTAGGCAAAATAATCCAATTCACTTAAAACATTTCATTCAGCCTATTTATTCCACAAATCAATTTACAAAAAAATCGAAGTGGTTTCGGGTATTTCCTATACCCGACCCCAGTCTCTTTGAACCTCATGTCATCCTAACCCAAGTTATCCAAATGAAATACACAACATTTCATCACATAGATATCAACTCATTCAAGCATCTAATACCATTCAATCACCCATAAGCAAAGCTTAATCACATACAGATCAATTCAATTGATTCTAATTGAATTTCTAACCTCAATCACTTAGATTCCTTCATTCAATATTAATGAATTCCAAAACAATTAATCAATCATCCCTTCATAATACATCTTGATTAATCACCCTGGATTAATTATTCTTCCATTACCTTCAAGTAATTATTATTTTTTTATATTAAATTCACGATATTAATTATTCTTAACCAAATCAATAAGAAATCTTAATTACTTCATGAATTACTTAACTATTTCAATTACATTAATCCTTAATTACTTACATTAATTAATTTCTGACAAGTCGTTTGTTTTGGATTAAACAATCTTAATTAATCGGTCTTTGATTACATCATTAAACATCTAATTTAATTATATTAATTAAACTCACAATATTAATCATTGAAATCTTGCTTACTTACTAATAATTAGTTACACTCCAGTAACTTATCTTTCCCTAAATATCCATCTTAAATTTATCACCGGTGTAATTGTTTTAAAGGATAGTTAATTTTCTCTCATTAATCTCCTGATAAATTTACCTTCACTTGCTTCTACTAAGTACTTACCCTTCTCATCAATTTCACTAGGTAATTTAAACCTGAATTGCTTCCATTTATTACCCATCCATTAATTTAATACATCCATTAATTTCAAGTATCACTAATTACCTCACTAAAAAGTCTTACTTTATAAATTACATTAAGTAATTATACCAATCAAATTTCACAATTGATTATCCTTAATTAATTAGTAAAATTAATTACCTTAAATTAATCACATAAAGTACTTCTCTAAGCACTTAACTTAAATTAATCACTTAATTACAAATTAATTCGTTAATTAATTCTTAATTTCAAACTATTTAACTTCTAATCACATCCTCGATTTATAGGCCTTAACTAAATTTATCTTTAATTGCTCGAATAACCAATCCTTAATAATCGATTAACAATTCAAACTTATTTAATTACAATTCATAATGGTAACTGATTTACTGATCATTCCCAAACACATTTAAAATGTTTCTTTCAAATTCATTTAAACTTAAACTTTGTTTCCTTTCAAATCCAAAAAGCAAACCAGTTATAAGGATTAAAGATTACCCGCCTTAATTTTTTGATTACCATTCACTTCATTCCCGATTATTTCCCACGATTTCAGACCACATAATCCCAGCAAATTACTTCAGCGTGCACAATATTCAAGGGGTACGAGTTCGACTCTACAAACCCAAATTCCAACATCACCACGCTCTGCCTCACAATACATACCCTCTACCAACGACACAGCTGGACCACCCACTCCTGACAATAGTCACAAAATCGACCAAAACCACCCGAGTCAATTGCTACCCCTCCTTCATTACTCGAGTGCGAAAAAGTATCGCAAACCGTGCCCTACTTCCAGCTATCCCACTCACCGCCTCGAGCCCAAGTGAGATACCCAACACTACTGCACCTGCTCTCTTCGGTAGAGCTCCTCCTTCGATCAATTTCCTGGCCGCGACCTCGAGCTCGCGCGCTCCTCTGAAACGCTTCCCCAGTGCTCGACTTCCTTGCTTCGCGTTGGACTGGGAAGAGGACTCGATTCCTCTCGTTCGTGGCCACGAGCCCGATTTCAAACTCCACTCTCTCCTCTCTTTTTTTTACGGTTGAATGAAAACTCGATTTTTTTTGATTAAGTTGTTTTTTTCGAACTGGAAGAAAAGGGGTATTCGGCATTTAGAGGAGAAGAAAGAAACATCGCATTTGAATTTTAATATGCCATTGTCTTATGGATTTTGAACGAACAAACTTTGATCGGCCATCCCTTTGTCTTTCGTTCATTTCTAAATTGAATTCCTGGGGAATATAATGGAAGAGTGGAGAGATACTGGCATAATAACGAAGTGAGATGGCTTCTTGGGCACGCTTGTTTATAAAATAATTTAATATTGAAAATATCACGTTTTGTATAGCGCGAAATCCCAAACCCGAATCAGACATGCTGACAGACGTTTATAATGTTTTACCCACGTTCCGAACACAATGGAACGTGTTTCGAATGCTAATTTGATCATATGCGCGATTTACGAAAGTAAACGATCAATTTTAAATTAAATCGATTAAAATAGTTCTATGCGTTTCGAGCTGTCAGGGTCAAACGACAATTCCGATTGCTACGAAAATTGAAATTCGATAATAACTAACTATTACGGATCCAATGGAACTGGTTTCGTCGACTTCCGAGACTACGCCTTAGAAAGCCATTTTTAAATATCGATTTAAACGTTAAATTATTAAAATTGAACAAACCGTCTTTAAATTAAATTTCAACCACTCTATTATCTTCAATATCCTTATAATAAATTTTATAAGCCTTCAAATTATTTTTAACAGGCTTAAAACTCCAGATTCAACATTTTATCCAGTTTCGAATTATATAATTAAATAATTTAATTATCAAGTAAATACTGATGTCTTGAATTCAAGTTAAAATTAACTTTTAATTATTTAAAAATCAATTAATTATTACAATTTAAGTTGTTAAAAATTCCGGTTCGTCATAATTTAATATCAAAATATCATATCTTTCAAAAGTCCATTTTCAAATCATTTAATATCAAAATAACGTATATTTTCGAAACCACATTTCAGTCATTTTAGTATATCAAAATATCATATCTTTCGAAACCACATTTCAATCATTTTAATATCAAAATATCATATCTTTTCGAAACCACATTTCAATCATTTTAATATCAAAATATCATATCTTTCGAAACTTCGTTTCAAATCATTTTAATACATCGAAATATCATATCTTTTCGAAACTTCGTTTCAAATCATTTAATACATCAAAATATCATATCTTTTCAAAACCACATTTCAATCATTTTAATATCAAAATATCATATCTTTCGAAACCACCTTTCAATCATTTTAATATATCAAATAGTTATATTTCAAAACAAATAACTTCATTATTAAATCATAAAAATGAAGTTTTTTACATTTAATAATTAAATTATTAAATGCCAAAAGTTTAAAATTTTCAATGTTCATTTATGCACTTAAATTTATTATAACAATGAAAATTCAAGTTTCGCACCATTTAGAAAATGCTACAGAAAGTTACATTCAGAAAAACAATTAAATTTAACAAAAGACAATATTAAAAATGTTGTTAATTAACTTCAAATATTCAATAGAATTTCACAAACACTTATATTTTTATTTAAATCATTTTTAACCTATAAAATCATACATTTTCATATTTATAAGCATCATTTAATATTCCTTAAATTCATGATTTTATAAAGTCAACTTTCCTTTCAAAAATCAATATTTATTAATAATTCGCTTATTAAATTTCAACATTCAAATTTAAATTCATTACATTAAATTTCAACTTAACACTTAAGTTTAAAATTTCAAATTTAACTTAATTCCATTTTATTCAACTTAACTTAAAATTTCACTTTTAAACCAAATTCATAAATTCCAATTTTTAGTTATATTTCAAAATTCAACTCAATATTCACTCATTAACATTTTAACTTTATTCAAAAATCATTAATATGTTATAAAATCATTTTAAATTAATTTAAAATATCATAAATTCATCATATTTTCAAAGTTAATTTAAATTCCATTAAAAATTAAATCAAAATTTTAAAAATAACTTACATTCAAATTTTCTAACTTTTCCATAATTTATTTAACTTATAGATTTCCAAAAAATCAATAATACTTTACAAAAATTATATTTTTACTAATTTTAAATCGAAATATTATAATAATTAAATTTCTAAAATATTTTAAAATTTTTAGAAAACATATTTTAACTACGGGCCTGTATATAATTTTCTACGCTAGGTAAAGTGATACGGGTAATGTATCATTTCAACCCGTAATTTACAAAGAAAAATCTGAGTTTTATCATTTCAAACCCGCAGTCCCAAGTAAATAAAATAAGTTGAAAATCGTTCAGGCCTATCATTTCAGCCCATAACGATTTTCCCCTATTCTAAAGTCCGTTCGGGTATGTATCATTTCAACCCATAGTGATTCTAATCTAAAGGGAACTTGTAGTGTGATAAACTGATAAAAATAGCAGAACAACATAATATAACAGTAACAGATGTTATAACGGGTGTTTAAGCATGGATGAACATCATAAAATCATAATATAGCAGGTGTAACATGATAATGCATTTTACAGATTCAAAACGGGTCAATTTACTAGTTATATATGCACATATTGTCTGGTGAGAATAACTCACATGTTCAAAGCTGGAGATATCTACCAAAGCACACAACTCAACACAATGAAGGCATGATGACATGGATATGACTTGAGAGTGGAGAGCCAAAGTAATTTGACTTGTTCAATCATTTACACAAAACAATACAAATATATGTAAGTTTCAACACGATTTAAACATCAAATAACATTAGAATTCAAAGCCCAAAACAACATCGAATGAATTGCACTTGTTCTCAACCTCATATACTTCAGTTAGGAAGTGATTAGGCTCAGCTAACTCAGGGAATTGGGTCAGGTTTGGGTGTGCAAGGGTCGGCCTACACATGGGTTTGAAGGTGGGTTTAGTCTTGGTGCACAAAACTAGGTGTACATGGCTAAAACTATGCAACATACATCATTTGTTGCTCTTGTTTGGTTCGGCCAGAGGCTAGGTGGGGCCCAAAAAGTGGTGCAGGTGGTGGTGGGTGATATGGCAAAGGGTGGAGGTCAGGTCAGAGGTGGTGGTGGTGGAGATAGTGGCGGAAAATGGTGGTAGAAGAAGGAGATGACAATTCTAGGCCATAAGTGATAGTTTGTGATGGTTTTTGGTGGATTTTGTGGTGGTCTTCACCTTGGATTTGCTTGGCCTGAAATGGAGAGGTAGTAGGATGGGAGATGGTCAGAGCAAGGGGGTGGTAGAGGTCGGGTCAGGTCTGGTTGAGGAGGAGCCATGTTACGAAGGTGAGAACAAGTACAAAATTCGAAATAGAAAAGTAGAAAAACAAAGGAAGAAGAAGATAATTTTTACCTCAACTCCTTCAAGCCATGGCCGTATTTTTTTTTATTTTTTTAGATGAGAAATAGATCTGAGATCCACGTGAAAAATGAAGGAGGAAGTCACGGCTAAAAGTGAAAAAAAAACGAAAAAAAAACGGTCAAAGAGTAAATGAGGTAACGGTAAAAGAAACGACTTACGTTTCAAAAGCTTTTAAAACCTTTCAAATTTCCTTAATTTTGTTTATATAACATGATATTTCTGGAAATAATAATAATCCCAGATAAAATTTCGAAAATTTATCAAAATATAAAAATATATATAATATTTATAAATTATATAAAGTTAAATTAAGGAAAATAGCTAAAAATAGTAAACTAGTCTAGAAAATTTGAAATTACATGAAATAAATTTTAGAAAATTCATATGATCTTGTAACATAATTTTAAACATAAATAAAAATATAAAATAAAGGTACATTCACAAAAAAAATAAATTTAAATATAATTTTAATGAAGAAAATAGCAGAAAATAAGAAAACAGCCTTTTAAAAAAAAGAAGAAATCAACACAGTAAACTTTGGAAAAATTATAACATCACTTTAAAAAAATATTAAAAGACAAAATATACTTATAATAACCCATTAACACATAAGATTTTTTTTAAAGAAAATAGAAAAAGATTTAAAGAAATTTCTTAAAAAACCAAAAATGTGTCCAAAAATTACAAATAAATCACCATTGACTTTGGAAAATTGTTTACTTCATTTTAAAATTATTATAATACAAAAATATACATACAATAACATATTAAAATAAAATATGACAAAGAAAATAAGATTTATATAATTTTAAAATAGACAAATTTGTTAAATAAATCAAATTACACTCAAAATTGAAATGTACGTAACTTTTACAGTTTAACTCTGTTTTCAACGAAACAAAAAGCAGTATTCAAGTTATTACATCTATTTTCATAATAAAAGATAAAATTCAAGATTTAAAATGATTTTAATTTTAATTTTAAAAGTCAAAGTTTAAACTGTTTGAGTAGAAATTCACCTTTTTAGTAAAATGTCCAATTTATACTATTTTGAACAATAGATCACTTAGTTGTCAGCATTTATAGATAAAATGTTTGAAATAAAAATAAATTTAAAATAATAAAAATAAAAATAAAGTCAAATTTAAAGTATATAGGCAAAAATCTAGGGTTGTTACATCTTCTTGAAAACCGTGCACAACCAGTTGATGAACGCGGGCAAACTTCCTCCTCCACCTCGAATTTTACGATGATCCACCGTATGGCTCGAAAGATTGCGTTACACTCTACAATCTTTTAGTTGAAGATTTTTTCTATAAGTGGATGAATTGGAAGTGATTAAGAGGGGAATATGACAATTTTATGGCCATTAAAATTTAGGGTGGCGGCTAGGGTTTGCAACCCTAAGTTGTGTGAAAAATGAAAAAATGAAGGGCTTTTATAGAAAATATTCGTGCACTATTCATCCGAATTTTTCCGAACTCGAAACAAAGCGTGCCGCTTGGTGTTTATAATGTTTTAGCCCTATTCCGAACGTAATGGAATATATATCGGGAGCTAATTCGATCGTATTTGAATGATAGGTTTTCGAATCGACTATTTAAATTTAAAATTTCACTTAAACGAATTTCTACGCGTATTTGCTTGCCCCGGACAAACCGTAAATCCGATTGACCCAAAATTTGAAATCTTATAATAATTCAACATTACGGATCCAACGAAACTGGTTTTGTCAAAATCCGAGACTGTTTGATAAATGGGTATTTTTACACGTCAATTAAATATTAAAATATTTAATTTTTTTACAAATCAACTTTTAATTCGATTTTAAAAGTTCTTTAACAATATTCTAATTCAAATATGGTTTAATTCAACTTTATAAATCATTTTTATTCATTTTAAATTCAATTTCCTATTATTTACGCAATTTCAAATATTAAATTAACGATTTAATTATCCAATTAAACCACTATATTTGAAATATTATTCATTCAGCTTATAAACTTAACTTTTAAATATTTAAAATTAACTAAATATACGAATTTCGAATGACAGAAATTCTGGGTCATTACACCTACGAATGTGCATATAAGGAATATTGGTACAAAGCTAGGAATATTATAGAGATGTGTGAAAGACATAGGAAGAACCCTTAAAGGAATGAGGAATGGTGTCAAAGTACAATTTTGTGAGTCCTTGGGTATACTCGCATGAAAGATTAAAGACAAGGAAAGAAAATACTAATGTTTAAGGATACTACCAAGACATTTTGATTGAAAGAAGATAGTAGTATGATTGAAGAAGAGAGTAATGAGATGGAAAACACACATAAATGATGTTAGTTGACTCAAGGTTAAAGAATGCAAGATAGGTGGTAGGAAAGTTATTTCACCAAGCCAATTTTTCGAAGACTTATTTTAAGTATGCATAATTTATATTTCTTACCCACTACAGAGTGTGAATGCGCAATTTATTCCATAATCAGGTGTAATGATTGAAGTAATGGATGGACCTCATGTATTAGAATCCAAGAAGGTGAATTAAGACATGTGGGTTATAAAAAAATGGCATACGAGAATTATCCATATTAATTGAGTACGAGTGATAGGGCCACAACATCACTAACACTAGTTGTTATTAAAGGACAACTTCCAAAAAACGTTTTCTTTTAGCTTATTTAGGTTGTAATAGCTAATTGTCTCCCTTCGGTTATTGAAAAAGCGTACGATGTGGTATGAGATATGTCCTTATTTTATTATTGAATTGATTTTCTGGATGAGCTTTAGCTGATATATATAAGGAAATATCAAAAGTACACTTAATTAGCGATAAAATGTAGGAAGGACTTGATGTTTATAAAATAAATTAGGAAATTTTATTTGCAAATGCTTAGAGCCAAAAAACTTTAAAACTTTGGAAAAAATAAAATTTCACGAGTGGAGGACAGGGAAAGGTTGTTGCAAAGTCATGGGTCACTATCCCTATGCCTAAAATGCTAAAATTTATAAATATGGTTGTAAGTAGTTTATTGTTTTAGAGTAAAATGAATGGTACCTTAAATTTAAGATTAACTCCAAAATGCTAGGGTCAATCATATGCATTAACTCATCGATTGATTCTCGACTACGTCAAGATGTGTGACGACCCAGAATTTCCAACAATCTAAATTTGAATATTTAATTGATTGTAAATATTTAAAAGGGTAATTATTAACTTGAATTCAAATATTATTATTAATAGCAATTAAGTTGTTAGATTTAATAAACTGAAATTGGATGAATTAATGAATCTTCAGGTTTTAAGCCTGTTTAAAATAATTTGAAGGCTTATAAAATCTATAATGATGATACTGAAGATAATAGAATGGTTGAAGTTTAATTTAAAGGTGCTTTGTTCAATTGTAATAATATATCGTTTAAATCGATATTTAAAAACAGCCTTCCGAGGCATAGTCTCGGAATTCAACGAAACCAGTTCCATTGGATCCGTAATAATTAGTTATTATCGGATTTCAATTTTCGTAGCAATCGGAGTTGTCAATTGACCCTGGCGGCTCAAAACGCTTAGAACTATTTTAATCGATTTAATTTAGAAATGATCTATTATTTCCGTAACTCGTGCATATGATCGAAATAGGCTCTGAAACACGTTCCATTGTGTTCGAAACGCGGGTAAAACCTTATAAACGCCTGCCGGCATGTCTAATTCGGAGTCCGTTCGAACAGCTTGTAAAATATAAGAATATTAAAAAAAAAGCAACCTTCTTCAATACGCCGTTCTTCCTTTCCTGACACGCCAATCTATCCTCTTAAAGGCGAATCTCCTCTTTCGGCTAAAATCCATTCTCCTCCCCTCTAATTTACTTCAAATCGTGATCTCGTTCGTATAAAAAAAACAAAATTAAATCAATAGTCGAAGCAACGAAATCGCGGCGAATATTGCCGCGTTCAATTGGACGATTCGCGAGCTAGGTCACGATCGAACGCGAGGAGGAGGGGTGGTGTCGTGCACGCCATGGTTACACTTTTCGAATTTGGAGAATTCGTGGCTGTCGTGCACCTGGAAGTTGAAGTTGAAGTCACGAGTCTGGAAGTTGAAGTCGCGAGTCTGGAAGGAGTTCGATGTCGCGCTTGGTCGCGTGCGAGGGAGCTGGTGGTTGGGCAGTTGGCTTCGCGTGTGTCGAGGGGATTTGCTTTGCTGGACTCGAGCGCATGAGGGGAGGGGAGACTGCGGTGCATTGGGCAGTGGAGCGATGCTTCTGGATTCTCGACAGAGGGTAGACGATCGGAGGATAGTGCTCGATGCCGACCAAGGTTCTTACCACTGTTCAGGTTCGAGTTTTTCCTTGGGTTATTTATGTAATAGGGAAATTATTTCTACTCCGGTAAATTATGTTAACAATAAAGTAATTTAAAAATTTATATATCCAATTTTTATAGGCAGATAGGAACAATATGTTTAGATAGTTTTTTTAGAAAAGGAAAGAAATTAAAGACACATATGTGATTAAAAGAGAATTTGTTTAATTAAATTATTAGTCCAAATTTTTTAATGAATGATGATAATTGATTGCCGATTTATTTCAAATGTTAATAACTTATATAATGTTTATACAAGGTCTACATTGTAAAGAAACAAGCTGAATTGGGTCGGATTGCATAACAAAAACAAAGGTGCGTAAATCTCACTCTTTGTCTTTTTTAATTTAAATTTAAATGGTTAAATTTAAATAATTGATGGAATGATTAAATTAATTGGATGTGCACTGATGATGATGTGACTTTGGATTTTGGTTGGTTCTCGAGTTAAGTGTGGTTTGACTCGAAGTATTTGGGTTTTAAATTATTTTAAACTTAAGTTATAAATAAGAAAACGTTTTCATTGTTAATAAGGGCTTAATGATTTGTGATTTATCAAATCAGAAGGGTAAATAAAATGGATAATTAATTAATTAAATTAATTTATGATTTGGGTTAATTAATTTCGTAATTAAGGGTTTGAATTAATTAAGTAAGGACTAAGTTAATTAATTAATTTTGATTAATTTAGAATAATCAATGGACAGTTTGAAGGGCAGTTACTTAATGTAATTAATAAAATATAATTACTTTGTGAAATTTATCAAGAGATTAATTAATATAATTAATCAAGGAGGAATTAATTTATTAATGAAGTAAATAAAAGAATAGATAATTACAGATTGAGATTAATCGAGAATGATTAATATTGGGATTGAATTAAAGTAATTAATTTAGATTAGAACAAATCAAAACATAATTGGAAATCATTAATTTATATAATCAACGATGTAATTAAAGATTGATTAATTAAGATGAATTAATCATAAGTGACTCATGAGAAATTAATTAATGTAAGTAATTAAGAATTAGTGTAATTGATTATAGTTAATTAATTTGTGAAGTAATTAAAGATTACTCATTGATTCGGTAAGAATAATTAATGTCGTGAAATTAATTAAAGATAATTACTTGAATGGAATTGGAAGATAATTAATCCAAGGTGATTAATTAAGATGAAAAGGAAGGGTTGATTAATTAATTTGGAATTAATTAATGAAAGAATCTAAGTGATTAAGGTTCGAAATTCAATTAGAATCAATAGAAATGATTTGTATGTGATTAAGCTTTGCTTCCAAATGATTGAATGGTATTAGATGATTTGAAGGAGTTAATAACTCTGATATGAAATGTTGAGTATTTCATTTGGATAACTTGGAATAGGATGATATGAGATTCGAAGAAACCGGGGTCGGGTATTGGGAAAATACCCGAAACAACTTCGAATGTTTGTAGATTGATACATAAAATCTATATACTGGAGTGAAGTGATTTGGAGGTATTGGACTGTTTTAAAAACTAAATCTTTGGTATTTAGAAACTTATATGTGGGCTAAGTGTTGTCTATAATAATTTGAGCTTGAATTGATATAAGTTACCCGGGTTTATATGAGTTGTATATCTTGTATTTCATGTTAGTTGGTTTACTCACGCTGGTTTCCAGCCTGACCTGGGTGTTACTTTGGTATAATGCTCGGGTCAGACCGAGTATTACAGTTCAGGTAGGTACGTTCTGGAGCTCAAGAGACGAGCTGGATGGCAAGAGCGTATAGAGTATTTCCGTTGTATTTATATAATTGTTAATCTGAGACATGATAATCGTATATGTTCAGTGACTGTATATATGTAAAACTCTGATGTATATTAAATGTAATAGACAGATATAGTATTCTTTTGTAAACTGTTATTATTTATAATTATATTTTATCCACTGCGAATGTGAGATGTTTGGGGTTTCTGTTCTTCCTCTTCTTCTATCTCTTTCTTCTTTTTCATAACTATCTGGAATTTTCGGTTTTGAAAATTTCGGGTCGTTACATTTGGTATCAGAGCTGAAAGGTTAAGCGAGAACCTTGGCTCTGCTGGGCATTACTCATTAAATAGAGTCCAAAGTACTCTAGAATGAGATGTGTATATTTATATATATGAGAGCGTACTTGTTATTTCTTGTATAAGGGTTTTAAATGATTTTATATAAAAGTATATTTTGATATATAAAGAAACATTTCGTTCTAATAAATATTAAAGCGAATGGTTGTTAAATTATTGAAATTAAAATTTAGAAGTAATATAATGTGACCAAATTTAAGACTTGAATTGGAATTAAATTAAGTAAAAACGGAAATACAACCAAATTTAAATTTAAATTACTTGAAAATGAAATACTAAATCTGGTCCCAGAATTTGGAAATTTGTTTCAAAGTAATGAAAAATAATAAATAAGAATTATCTGGATAACTAGGACTTGTTGCAAACAATGGGATGTGATTCCCAAAGTGATAAGTTTTTAAGTGGGAAAATAATTATTGTGAAGTTTAAGGATTGAATGAGGTTGATTGGATTAAGTAAATCGAATTTTACTTGGGAGAAGTTAAATATGTTTGAATGAACTACTTGAATTGGAAATTTTAAGATGAAATTGTTATTTATCTTGGAAAGTTAAATGGTTAATTTGAAATGGTAGTTTGTGTGATCTCAAAATGGGTTTGAGATTTGGAAATTGGAAATGGATGGACGTTTTAAAATAAATTAGATAATATCATCCCATTGTTATTAAAAATCCTTAAATTGCAAATTGGATTTCTTTAAATGAATGAGAAATGAAGTGTGGTAATATATCCATTATTGAGATAAAAGGGAAATCTAACTTTAATTTGAAATTAAGAATATGGAATCACTTTAAACTGAAAATTTGAATAATTAAGTTTGTAAATTAAACTTGTTTAAGAACTGGCTTCAAACCGGAAGATAAAATTTAATAATGAATTAAAATTTTAAAATAAAATTGTATTGAACTCTTATTTGAACCTTGAAATACATAAGTTAATATAATTTAAAATGGAATTTTGAGAATTGGACTCAGAAATTAAATAGATTAAAAACTTTGAATAAAGGTTAATTTGGTTTAAAAAGTTAAACCAACCTTTGAGAATTTAACTCGAATTTATACAATTTGAGGTAGTTTAAGTTCAAGATTGAAATTGAATTAGTTCAAAATTGAATTTGGTTTGAATCAATTGGATTGGTGATTGAAGATGTATAAGATTAAGAATTTAAATGGGAAATTGAATTGGATTAAATTGAAATGATTTGAATTTGAAATGGGTTCAATTGATAATAATTCAAATTGATTGGAATAATTTGAAATTATAATTAAAGTGAACATGATTAAAATCAAATGTAATTTGATTTAATTTGGGAAGAAACAAGGGTTGGTTCAACTTGAATTAGGATTAAATAAATTTCAATGGAAATTGGAGTTATTCAAATTGGAATTGGATCAATTTAAATGGAAGTGTAAATTTACTTTGAATTGTTAGGGAAGTGAACAGTTTGACTCTTGACTATTTTCAATATAAATTGTTTTGATATAAACTTATTTTTCTAAGCGATTAAATATATACAACCATTCTTTCTTAAAGCCAAATTATTTTAAACTTGTTTTACAATTATTTTTGGGAGCTATTTAACAATTTTGCAACTGTTTTCTAAACTAATTACTATTTTCAACTATTTCACAAACTAATTTCTATTTTACAACTATTTTGCAATTATCTAAATTTTTTGAAACTATTCAACTATTTTCCGACTATTTTACAATTAGTTAACTATTTCATAGCTATTTTGAAAATTAATAATTATTTTTCAAATACTTATCTATTTTTAAAATTTTCAAGCTATTTTCTAAATATAAACTGGTCGGAGTTCAAACTATTATTGATTTAAATACCCAATTGAGATAAGGATTGAAGTGATAATTCAATGAGAATTAAGGCAATTGTAAATAAGTGGAAGGGAATTAAAGGAAATGTGAATAGAAAGGGAATTGATTTGGCTAATAATCAATGAAATAAATACGTGGGATGTACATATATTACTCTATTCGCATAGTGATTTGATCCAGATTCGAGCACAGAATTTTGAGATAGTTTATCGATCCGAGTTGGGATTTTTCACTCGATTTTCGATGGCGAGCCTGGATATGGATTTTTGATTGGTTCTGGATATTCTCTATCATAGTTATGGCAAGGAGAATGACGGTTTCTAATCAGGAAACCAGATCTGTGTCCGCACTAGGAAGTCGGGTGGACGATACTAGTTCGGAAGTGAAATTGTATGATCGAGTGAACCGATCAGATTGGTATAGCATACGGATGATATGTGTACGTTGTATGGATTTGAATGAAATTGATATTGAAAAGGATTTTTGAAGGTGTTTGAAGTATAAAAGGAGTTTTATACAAGTTTGAAAGGATCCGAAGTTTTTAAATTTTTATATATATAAAGGATCTTATGAGGATTTTGGAAAATGGTATTGGGAACCTTTGGATTTGGAAGGGCTTTTGATTTTTGGGTAAAATCAATATTAAATTTGGAAAGCCTAGTTTGAGAATTATCGATTTTGGGATAATCGATTTTGTGTAAAGGAGCCTTGTATGAGATCATATTAGGTGTATGATTTGAAAGATACTATATGTATAGTATAAAGTGTTTTGATGACGGCTCTGGGGAAAAAGGCGCTCCCTTGAAATGAACTTCTCAAGAGTGCCACCGGGTGGTGCTGCCTTGAGCCCCAAGGGGGCGTTCTAAAGTTGATCCTGTGAGGAGTCCGAACAAACTAGTTCCTAAGGATTATTGGGTAGCGAAAGTCAAGGGCGCTGATACCTACAGGGGCATTTGGGTTATGCTGTGACGACAGTGTAACTCGATGTCACTACGATCGACTATGGGGACCATAGCAAAAATCGTGTGGAGTATGAGTGCCAACAGTCTACACTTGATTTTGCCGGGAAGGAAACGCAACATCGATAGACTATGATCTATGGTCGAGTGGAGAAGTTTCATTCTTTTGGCAGCGAAATTCGAGGGCGCTGATGCCTACAGTTATGTTGGTTTTTGTTGTGATAGCTACGTAACCTCAGTTATAGCTGCGATCTGTAGCGAGTTCCATGGTGTAATCGAGGGGCGCGGATGCCTACAGTTATCTATGGATTTTGTCGGGATGGCAACGTAACCATCGGGTTAACTGCGACCATGGATGGGGGTGATGATTTCCAGAGCATTCTCACCAAAGATATTTCCTCTATTTTCAAAAACTATTTTCTATATTTTCAGTAAAAAAAAATTCCAAGTATTTTCACTCGGTGTTGAAGTTGGGTTTACCAAGTACTTATAGATTTTCAGTCCTACGCCTGATCAACGTATGATTGAATTTCTATGAGAATAAGGATGGACTGGTCGAGACATCGAGTTATAAAAAGTATTTTTATAAAGAGCTATTTTATTAGTATGATGTGTTTAAAAGAATTTCTAAATTTTTTAAATAAAAGGTTGGAATTATGGAAAATCAAGGGAAACCCAAACTGAAATTATAAAATAAAATTAAAACTCGGGAAAATTTAATGAAGTGATTCTTTGTAATTAAAAATTGATTATTAAATTAAAAATGGAAGTAAGCTAATTAGCTAAATAAATTATTTAATAATATATGTTAATAAAATTTAACTCGGTTAAATAAAATGGATTGTAAATTAATAATGGAGTTTGAAAATGAATTCGAATTGTAAATAGAATCGACTTGGATTTGATAATGAATTAAGTGGAGATGCTATAAAAATAGAAATAAATGGAGTTGGATCGAAATAGTGATGATTTAAATTACAAATAAAATTCAAGTGTGATATGAATAGTATTTAACGAAATTTGCAAGTAAATTAGATATAATGGAAGTGTTGTCGAATGAAATGAAAGGGAACTATAATAGAAATGGTTGAATTTGCAAACAAAACCCAGATGAGCAGAAATAAATTGAGAATGGCTTTTATTAAAAAAAATTCGCAAATGAATTAAGTGAGTGGGTTGAAAATTTAAATATGGGATGGATAAATGGGTTAATTGAGTTAAGTAATAAATGAATGAAGTCTGATTGAATAAAAACTAAATCAAAGTTGTGATTGGAATTAGATTAGACTGGACTTAAGTTCGGTGGCATATTAATTTGAAGTATAAATGAGTTAGTATGTGCTTGGATATTATTTTGAAAATTGAGAAGATGAATTAAAATTAAAATTTAAAAAAGGATGGGCTAGCTGAATTTAATGGAATTTGATTAAATGAGAATCAAATAAAAGTAAACTTAAGTTTGATGTTGGAATAAATTAAAGCAAATTAGCTTAATTTTAAAATTTATGGAAGCTTGGCTTCGAATAAGAGTGAAATCCCACTAAATAAAAGCTTGGATTGAATTAATTTGGGAATGGCTAGAAGTATGCAAGAATGGAATGTGTCGAGCTAAATGAATGGTTGGTGAATAAATTAGAAATGAAATGGAATTAAACATAGAATGAGTAGAAAATTAATTTAAAGTAATTATAAACTAAAATGGATACTTTATTAAGCAAATATCATCGAAATTGCATAAGATGAATTGTCGTTTGGCATAAACAAAGGTAATTAAATTTCTGTGGGTTGATAAAGATTAAATAGTTTTAGAATTAATTGAAGTGAATATGTGCTTGTTGGATTAAAAATCAATTGAATGTAAGAAATTGAGGTGCAAACCATTAAAATTGAATAAAATGGCTTATGAATTAGTTGAAAGCAATTGAATTAGTTTGAAGACATATAAATTGCTCGAGGAAGTTATTTTGAGTGCATTTCTTTTATAATTGAAGTGTTATAATTGTTTAAATAAGAGAAATGTTATAGTCTTCATAAATACAGTGTTTATATATGTAAATTGAGTAAATACAGGTACCCGAAGGCCGTTTGGCTGGTTTGGATTGCGCTAATTGCTTATTAAAGCTGCTTGATTAAAATGCTAAATAAGGTACGCCTACGCAATAAAAATAGGAAATATGAACTGTTTTTGCTATTTTCGACCGGGTGGGTCGATGTATATATATTTATATCTCTTGTCAAATTGCAAAAGCTCCTCCGTGCAAAGGAGACTCTGCCAAAAATGTTCTAAAATTTTGGGAGTTAGAATTTTTTTGACATTTTTGGGAAAAAAAAATTTGTTAACGGCAAAACGATTTCAAATTGGAAATGGAAATAAAATAAACTAATGAATGAAACTAATCTAAAATAATAATAAAATTCAATATTTAGATTTGAAGATAAATTGAATTCATATGGAAATGGAAAAGCTAATTTGAATAGAATTGGGTATGAAACTTGTGTAGGAAAATGTATAAAATGATTTGAAAGGTTATGATTGAATCTTGTTGCTAAGCAAGATATGCAGGTATTAAAGGGAAATGAAAATCGGATTTGATTCCAAAAGATAAATTTGAATTGCCAACAAAAAGGTATGTATTTAAATTTCTGTATGAAATTGGATTGAATTTTTGATCTAGCCACTTGGCTTTTGTTTTCTTTTGGAATTTGGGAGCCCGTAAAGGCAATTTGTAGTAGTACTGAGCTAGCCGCACAAAGGAAACGCTGGCAAAAATTTTCGAAAATTTTGGGAGTTAGAAAAATTTTGAGAAAATTTTGATAATTTTAAATTTTGGTTTTAAATTGAAATTCAAATGAGTGAGAAAAAGGGTAGTGTTTGAAACTATAGAAGGTTTTGGGAAGTTGGTTAAGGTGATAGTAAGTCTTTAATAAAAGATAGTTGGTAGGATGTTGACTTGTGGGTTTTGGGAAAAGGTAAACGGGTTTTCAACCATTCTTCCTAACTAGTAATTTCGAGGACGAAACTCTTTTAAGGGGGGAGGAATATGACGACCCGGAATTTCTAACAATCTAAATTTGAATATTTAATTGATTGTAAATATTTAAAAGGGTAATTATTAACTTGAATTCAAATATTATTATTAATAGCAATTAAGTTGCTAGATTTAATAAACTGAAATTGGATGAATTAATGAATCTTTAGGTCTCAAGCCTGTTTAAAATAATTTGAAGGCTTATAAAATCTATAATGATGATACTGAAGATAATAGAATGGTTGAAGTTTAATTTAAAGGTGCTTTGTTCAATTTTAATAATATATCGTTTAAATCGATATTTAAAAATAGCCTTCCGAGGCATTGTAATATCCCAGAATTTATGCCAATATAAATTAATAATTTGTGTTTAAATTTAAATTAATTTGATAATTTTTGTTAAAAAATTTGAATTGATTAAATAATCTTCTTTAATAAATATTTAATTAGTGAATTTATTTTTTATAAGTTAATAAACTGTTTTATAAAATTTATATGTATTTATATATATATATATATATTTTAAATAGATAATTTTGGTTTTAAATTTAATTAGTATAGCATAATTTTAATATTTTGAAATTGGGAATCGTGATTCATTTTTGATTTAAGCTTTACAAAACTATTTAATAAAATAACTATATGATTTTAAATATGTAAGATAAATGTTTTATTGGTTTAAATTATATTTTGACTTAAGTTGAATATTAAAATAAGGTTATAAAATGTTCGTTTTATTCTTTTTAAAATAGTAATTAATAATTATGATTTGTAAATTTAATATGAAATTTAAAATACAATAATAAATGAAACATGTATTCAATTAAATAACAAATAAGTTATAATCTCTTTATAAATTTATTTTAAGTGATCAAAATATTTTTTTTAAAAATAATTGATTTGTACATTGTTTTATTTATAATAATACTTTGCTTTATTCTTTTAAAATTATTTATATCTATAACTAGGTATTAAAGAAACTATTTAATTAAGTTTAATTTTCTTTAATTAAAATAACAAATCATTTAAAATGACATGTGTAAGAATTTTAGACACATAAGTTAACATGTGTTAAGTGATCTAATAAGTAAATTAACAAGTGTTAAATCCAAGCCATGTGTCAAAATTTTAGTTTTGATTTTTTCTTTAATTTTAATTTAAATCAAAAATATTGTTATAATAACTTGCATTTACTAATTTCTTTCTTCTTTCTCATTTTTCATTCTAAACAAAGAAATATGAAATCACTCTTCATACCCATAACCCAAACAAAAATCATCCTCAAATCATATTCAACTTGAAAAATCAAAACATCCCTATTCAAATGCATTCTAACCAATAACATGCAAAACAAACGTGCATATAAAATTTGGAAATTCTGCAAATAAAACCTGCATGCAACCATGAAGCAAGAGGTCTGCATTTCTTTTCAAATCTGGAAGCAAGGGCATGCATGCAACAAATAAAATCAGAAAGCTCAAGTTTTAAAAAGAATTTAACAATTGAAGCTCAAGTTTAAAGGCATTCAAAACATTTGCAAAGGAAGTTCAAGCAGGATTAAAAAAAAGAAAATTTTGAAGTTTTCAAAACAGTGCTCTGTCTGCATAAATAACAGGTGAGTAACTTAATTTTTTTTTTAAATTTTAAGTATAAAAGATGGTTGCTTGATCTATTCATGAAAATAAGTAGGCCTATACTTATACTGTTAAAAACGTTGCTGTATATATATTTCAATGGGATGCATGTTTGTTTACTTATGTTTCTGACCATTTACAGCGTAAGTTCAAGTTGATTTAAGAGTTATTCTTTTGATTTGTTGCTATTATGATTTAGTTTTTGAATGAAATCTGTTTATCTCATGATAAAGTAAGTTTTAAAAGCTCTATATAAGTTAAATCAAATTGTGTATACCTGGAAATAAAATTAACAGAGCAATTAAGTGAATAAGATGAAAATTTAAAACTTTACAAAACAATGTTTCAGAGTTATAAACCAAAACATCATTAAAATCATGAATTCCAAAATTAGAATTATAATTCTTATACCATATCCAGGAAACAGTTCATATTTTACTGTATTCAACATTTTGGGTAATCGCTGTTGATTCTTATGTTTGTTTGAGTTGAATTTGCTTCTGAAGATGGTGAAGCTATCAGAGACTATAGGAATTTTATTACATTGAGTTGAAATTCATTTGTGATGTTGTAATTTGGGATTTAAGGTTGTGAACCCTAGTTTTACTGGGTAACTTTTCTTTCTTGAATCCGACCTCCTTTTATATTCGAGTCGCTTGAGATTCTAACGAATGGAGGTTGGTGCTTTGTTGAAGTTATCGCCGGGGTTGCAGAGTGATCTATGGCTGGAGGTGCGTGGGAATGGTGTTGACAGGTTGGGGATGAGTGTGCTGTCTGCAGTTCTAGGTTTTGATCTTAAACTCGAATTCGAATTCGAGTTGAATTCTGGGGGGTCTGATGTTTGAGGGGAGATGTGGGGTTGCTGGCCGATGTGAGATGGCCATTGATGTTGGGCAGAGGTGGCCGGAGTTGATGAATGGGTGCACAGTGAAGTGGTGTGCATGTTGATGATGTTTTGGTTACAGGGTTTGGTTGCTCGTGATGGTCTCGGGAAATTGGAGTGGTAACTCGAAGCAGGAAGACCTTTGACTCGAAGTAAAATATGGGTATTTGTAATCGCTTCAGGTTTTATAAATTAGCAGGAACTTGTTTCCAGTTTTTAAATTTTAAAAGTAGGATTTAAAATGTAAACTTAAAACCTGAACTAAGTTTAAAATTTAAACTGAATTTAGATATAAATTCAATTAGTTTAATTTTAGGTTTTTAAATAAATTAAACTTTTAAACTCTAGTTTGATTTCAAATAAAACAGAAATTGTTTTCTTCTTTTAAATTTAAAAGTAAAGTTTAAATTGTAAGTTGAAGTTCGAACTGGGATTTTTAAACCTGAAATTTAAATATGAAATCAATAGTTTAAATCTTGGATTTTGAAATATTTTTGAATTCAGAAAATTTAAGATGTTTTAAACCAAAATAGGAAACTGTTTTATGTTTTTAAATTTAAAAGTAAAATTTTAAAATGCAACTGGAAATTTAAGCAAAGTTTAAAATCTGAAAACTGAAATATGAAATTCAAAGTAGATGAATCTGAGTTTGAATTTAATTTAAATCTGGGAATTTAAAATTTAGAATTTAAACTTTTAAAGTATAAAGGAACATTGGTTTTGAATTTAAACTATGAGTTTTAATTTATAAATAAAATTTAAAATAAGTTTAAATCCAGTTTTAAAAACCTGGAATTTGATTTTAATGTCAGTTTTTAAAATAAAATAAGTTTTTAAGTTTAAATTTGTTTTAACTATTTTAGAAAAGGTTAAATAATTTGAATTTAAAAATAAAGATGGAAATGTAAGTAAAACCTTAAAGTTTTAAGTTTAAATCTGGAATAATGATTTAAACTGTATTTCAGTTTGAAATTTAAAAAGAAAATTTGTAAATTGAATTTGTTTGAAATGAATTTGTTTTATAATCTTCTAAACCTTTAGTTTATAAATGGATGTTCTTGAGCATGTGAGATAAAAAAATTTAAATTTGTTTAAAACCTTGTTTAAATAAATTGTATTCATTTTAAAATCTTAAAATTTTAAAATGAAATTTATAGTGAAGTTAAAAATAAATTTGGAAGCAATTTGTTTTAAAATACTTTATATAAGGAGAAATGTTTCTTAAATTAAATTAGAACTTAAGAAATTGGATTCATTTAAATTATTAAATTAATTTAAATGGAATATTAATTAATTAATTAATTAATTAATTAATAATGTGGATGATTTGTTAAGTAATTAATAATTTTTAAGTTAATTAGTTAGATTTGAGATTGATTAAATAAGGTTAATTAATCTATAATTAAGGATTGTTAATTAAATTTTAATTATTGATTAAGATTTATTAGTCAAATGATTAAGGGTTAATTAAGATTGTAATTAATACTTAATTAATTTATAATTAGAGATTAATTAAATTGTAGTTAAATATTAGTTAATTGATAATTGATAATGATTTAAATAAGTTAATTTCTTAATTAAGTAATTAAGAAATGTTAATGAAGGTCATTAACTTAAGATTATTTAAACAATTAATTAATGTGATTAATTTTAAATCATTAATTAGATTAATTAATTAATAATAATAAATTGTTAGGTTTAATTACTTAATGAAAGTAATTAATGAATTAATTACTTGGTGTAATTAATTTGATTAATGTGATTAGTTTATATTAATTAATTAAGTTAAATTAATTTAAACATGTGTGGATTGATGAATAATTACTTTATGTAATTCGTGAGTTTGTAATTACTTAGGGAAGTAATTAATTAATAATTACTGGATGGAATTAAAGTTATTTATTTATAGAAGTAATTTGGATTTAAATTACTTTGAAAATTAATCAAGGGATTAATGGAAATAATTAATTAAGAGTAATTAATTTATGAAATGAGTAATTAAGGGTGGTTAATTACTGTTAATTAATGAAATGAGTAATTAAGGGTGGCTAATTACTGGGTGTTATTAATAGGGTGACTAATATATACGTGTGGATTAATTTCAGATTAATTACTTAAGGTAATTAATTTAAATAGAGAGATTAATTAAATTGTAATTAGAAATCGTTAATTATTAAAATTAAAGATGTAATTTAGACTTAATTAATTAAGAAATAATCAATAAATGAAGTAATTAGTTAATAAAGGATTATTATAATTAACTTAGTTAATTTATTGATTAAGTAATTAAAGGTTAATTATTAAGTATAATTAACTTGTGTAACTAATTTATAAGCTAATTACTTATGGAAATTAGGGAATTGTTAATCAGTAATGATTAATTGAATTGAATATTGAGTTGGTAATTATTTAATTGATTTGTAATCAATTAATGATTAAGATACGCAGGATTTTAATATTGAAGTAATTAATTTAATTTATTTTAAATTAATTAGAGATTAGATAATTAATTTAATTCATTTTAAATTAATTATAGATGGTATGGTCATTAGATCATTGCTTATGTTTGATGATTGGTATTGGTTGCCATGTATGGGGTTGTAATATCAGTTATGAGATGAGTAATGTTGTATAATATGGATGCATTGGTTGCATTGTGATGAAGTTATGAATTATCTGTTGGTAATGATAAGGTTGATTATCTATTGTGTTGTGAATTATTTGTCTGTGTGTGTATAGATAATGAATTGAAATTGTTTTAAACTCTAAAACAACTTAGCCTTAAAAGACACATTTTGGATTTCGATGAGACCGGGATCGGGTTTCCATATTTGGATATCCGAAAACCACATCGATCCAAAGTAACGTTAGGTCGTGAATCTGAAGTGAAGATGAAGATTCAGAGTGCGAGGGTTATCGTCGTTAACTCTAAGGGTGATTCCAAAACGAGTGTAACGAGATAATGCCTTCGGTTTCATTCGAACCCGGAACGAACTTATATGGATTGAATGCTTTCAGAATATCATCAGGTGGACGATGAGCATTCTAAGTGATATGTCCTATAAAGGTAATCACATCCTCAAGCATCATCAACCGAGAATGGCTAAAACATGGGAGGTACGGCAAAGATTTGTGGATAGCCCCCACTTGAGAGCAAAATTTACCCCTGTCTAGATGTCCCTTTATTTCGGCTTAGTGGTGCGGTTGCTGATCACAAATGTGGGGTGGTCTTGTTCGAAACTGTTCAGTAAGGAATGGTTCCGGCTTTGTGTTGCAAGGGAGCGGGCGTACTCCTCGGTACGGTGATCTAGGCCACGTACTGTGACGGGCGGTACCCCAGTAGCCCAGCAATTGATGGAATCCAAAATCAAATAAGTGTCGTACGTATTAGTTGTGCCCAACTATGTTGGAACGTGAGATGTAAGCATTCCAGCTATTTATGTATTTTACTTGAAAACCCTAGACACTATTATAATATCATCGGATTTCCTATCAAATGTTTTGGTTAGCGTAAGGTAAAAACTTTTCCATGTTTATGTGTGGGGAGTCTTATGTGATACCTTTTATTTTCAAAAGGTTTTTCAAAGTTAAGCAACTTTAACCTGTTACTCACACCAGACCCATGTCTGACCCGGAGTTATTTCTGTTTTTCTTTAACTCTTGGGCGCTCAAATTTTTATGAGTAGTCAAGGGATTCAGGTTAGGATACGGGTTAGTTTTGACGAATTGTGGAGGAGCAATGGAGAAGGAGGCTTCTGCGTATAGTTATATAGTTTTCCGCTGTGTTGGTATCTCTGAGTGTCTTCTGTATTGTGATTGAGTTGTAATAACTAGACAGGTGTTTATAACTGTCTAGTATGTGTTGTAATGTCTGTGTAACTCTGATAATTGATGTATACTATGCAATACTTATGTTATCAATATAATTTATTCGTTCCGCTGCTGAGATTCTTGTGTTGTTTCTTCTTTCTCTTCTTCCTTTTCTCTTTTCTATCCCTTTCTTTCTTAAAGATGATGCGATTTTCTGGGAGTAGAAAGTCAGGTCGTCTCAGTTGGTATCAGAGCGTGGTTGAGTAAATACCTAGTCTCTGGAGTGGTGTATATCTTGAGAGAGCGTATTTGTATTTTTCATTATACACACACACACACACACACACACACATATATATATAATTGTTCCTACCTATCTGTTGGGTCACCTGTTCAGGTTTTCCAATATAAGTTATAAAGGTAGATAAGGTAGTGGTGTGTGTAACACAACTACCATTGGTTGGAGATTGAATGTTTGAGGTTGGAAGTGTATTTGTCGAGACTGTAGACCTAATACCATCTCAAGTGAGTTTTGCTTGGTGTATGGACTTCATCGATCTTTGTAGGAAACCTGTTAAGGTTCGGAGTTCATCTTTGAAGTGCAGAATTTGGTAAAGTGAATTTGGATCTGTTGGTTGGGCAGAAGCAAGTGAATGATGGTATCTTGATATCTTAGGAAGTAGTAGTTGCGTGATGAGATGCAGTGACTATGGATGTTTCCGAAGATGTTCTTTGGAACAAGAGTAAGGAAGTGAGTCTGCTTGGTGTTGTGGCTGAGTCCAGCAGGGTGTTTTTTTTTTCTTTGAGGTCCGAGTTACTCGAAGAGTTTGGATTGAGAATTCTTTAGCCTTGGTGTTAGCGATACAGCTCGGAGTGTTCTGAGTAGGCAGGAAGTTTTCTGGCTGAGTAGTTTTTCTGAAGTGGAGTTCAGAAGCAGCAGTGTGAATCCTTTTCTTCAGTGGATTGGATAGGCCAGCATAAGCTATTCTAATTGGTAAAGAGAAAGAAGTTTCTTTGGATTAGGCTGAGTTGATCGCAAAAGTGACTTGCGATAGTTAAGTGTTCTCTTGAGTTGTTCGAGATTGTCCGGATATCATCTAGGAAGACAAAGTTTGTCCGCATATGGAGTTCGAGTTTTCTTTCCAGGAATGGAACTGGTGGTTTAGTTAGTAGATGGATGGTTCCTTGAGATAGAAGTTGGTGAAGTAGCTCAGGTTTTAGAAAAACTTCTGAGTTTTCTTTTATGGATCTGTGGAACCATATTTCTGTGCCGTGTTATCCAGTATGTGCTCGTGTTCTTCAGTATTTTCTTCTACTTCGGATAAGAGTTGTTCAGCGGAAGCAGTTTGAGAGTGCTTCTGTTTTGTTTTTCTCAAATAAGGAGAAGTAGTTCTGTCTTTTGTTGTTTGTGGAGTAGAGATTGTTTTTGGGTTTTGGATTGATCTTGAGGAGATCATGGTGTTGGGTTGTTTTGATCCAGTTTGTTTCTAGAGGCATCAGCGTAGAGTAGAGCTGATCAAGAAGGATGTTGGCAGCCCAGGATCGTCCGAAGAGTATTTATGGATGAGAGAAAGAGGAATTTGGATTCTGGAGTCGGAGATTTGTTTTAGGATAAGTTTTTTTCTCCGATCCAAAGAGCTATAAGATTTGGAGAGTCTGTGAGCTAGCTCCATGGTCTTTTGGATTTCTTCTGTGTTTTGGTAAGATAAGTGTTTGATTTCCAAGAGTTGAATTGCCAGTTTGGATAACTGGGATTCAGAGTGTTTCACGTGTCTCTGAGGGAGTACGTGTTTGATATTTCTGGTTATAGAAACAGCAGTTCATGAGGTTTGTTTGTTGAGTCAGACTCGTCTGTAGTCTGATATTCTGTTTAGAGTTATTGATAGGAGCTCTATAGCTTAGTAATTTTGATTGTTTGAATTCTATAGAGCGAGTATCCCGATATATATGTATACCAGGGAAAATCGTGAAAGTTCTATCCAATTTCTTTTGGATAGTTAGATTTGTTCTGATTGTGTGAATTGGTTGCTTTGGTTGTTGGCATATGATTAACATATGTCGTATTTTAAAATAAAATCTGTTAATGAGATTATTAAATTACCTTTGTTTTAAATTTCGGTGACGAAATTCTTTTAAGGGGGAAGGATTGTAATATCCCGGAATTTATGGCAATATAAATTTAATAATCTGTGTTTAAATTTAAATTAATTTGATAATTTTTGTTAATAAATTTGAATTGATTAAATAATCTTCTTTAATAAATATTTAATTAGTGAATTTATTTTTCATAAGTTAATAAACTGTTTTATAAAATGTATATGTATTTATATATATATTTTAAATAGATAAGTTTGGTTTTAAATTTAATTAGCATAGCATAATTTTAATATTTTGAAATTGGGAATTGTTATTCATTTTTGATTTAATCTTTTCAAAACTATTTAATAAAATAACTATATGATTTTAAATATGTAAGATAAATGTTTTATTAGTTTAAAGTATATTTTGACTTAAGTTGAATATTAAAATAAGGTTATAAAATGTTCGTTTTATTCTTTTTAAAATAGTAATTAATAATTATGATTTGAAAATTTAATATGAAATTTAAAATACAATTAATTAAGGAATCATGTATTCAATTACATAACAAATAATTTATAATCTCTTTATAAATTTATTTTAAGTAATCAAATTTTTTTTTAAAATAATTGATTTGTATATTGTTTTATTTATAATAATACTTTCGCTTTATTCTTTTTAAATTATTTATCTCTATAACTAGGTATTAAAGAAACTAATTAATTAAGTTAAATTTTATTTAATTAAAATAACAAATCATTTAAAATGACATGTTTAAGTATTTTAGACACATAAGTTAACATGTGTTAAGTGATCTAATAAGTAAATTAACAAGTGTTAAATCCAAACCATGTGTCAAAATTTTAGTTTTGATTTTTTCTTTAATTTTAATTTAAATCAAAAATATTGTTATAATAACTTGCATTTGCTCATTCCTTTCTTCTTTCTCATTTTTCATTCTAAACAAAGAAAACTGAATTCACTCTTCATACCTATAACCCAAACACAAATCATCCTTCAATCATATTCAACCTGAAAAATCAAAACACCCCTATTCAAATGCATTCTAATCTATAACATGCAAAACAAACCTGCATGTAAAATCTGGAAATTCTGCAAATAAAACCTGTATGCAACCATGAAGCAAGAGGTCTGCATTTGTTTTCAAATGTGGAAGCAAGGGCCTGCATGCAACAAATAAAATCAGAAAGCTCAAGTTTTAAAAAGCATTTAATAGTTGAAGCTCAAGTTTAAAGGCATTCAAAACATTTGCAAAGGAAGTTCAAGCAGGATTAAAAAAAATTTAGAAGTTTTCAAAACAGAGCTCTGTCTGCATAAATAACAGGTGAGTAATTTAATTTTTTTTTAATTTTAAGTATAAAAGATTGTTGCTCAATCTATTCATGAAAATAAGTAGGCATATATTTTTACTGTTAAAAACATTTCTGTGTATATATTTTAATGGGATGCATGTTTGTTTACTTATGTTTCTGACCATTTACAATATAAGTTCAAGTTGATTTAAAAGTTATTCTTTTGATCTGTTGCTATTATGATTTAGTTTTTGAATGAAATCTGTTTATCTCATGATAAAGTAAGTTTTAAAAACTTTATATAAGTTAAATAAAATTGTGTATACCTGGAAATAAAATTAACAGAGCAATTAAGTGAATATGATGACAATTCAAAACTTTACAAAACAATGTTCAGAGTTATAAACCAAAACATCATATAAAATCATGAATTCTAAACTTAGAATTATAATTCTTATACCATATCCAGGAAACAGTTCACATTTTACTGTATTCAACATTTTGGGTAATCACTGTTGATTCTTATGTTTGTTTGAGTTGAATTTGCTTCTGAAGATGGCGAAGCTATCAAAGATTATAGGAAATTTTTTAGTTTGAGTTGAAATTCATTTGTGATGCTGTAATTTGGGATTTAAGGTTGTGAACCCTAGTTTTACTGGGTAACTTTTCTTTCTTGAATCTGACCTCCTCTGATGTTCGAGTCGCTTGAGATTTTAAGGAATGGAGGTTGGTGGTTTGTTAAAGTTATCGCCGGAGATGCAGAGTGATCTATGGCTGAAGGCGCGTGGGAATGGTGTTGACAGGTTGGGGATGAGTGTGTTGTCTGCAGTTCCAGGTTTTGATCTTAAAATCGAATTCTAATTCGAGTTGAATTCTGGGGGATCTGATGTTTGAGGGAAGATATGGGGTTACTGGCCGATGTGAGATGGCCATTAATGTTGGTCAGAGGTGGCCGAGGTTGATGAATGGGTGCACAGTGAAGTGGTGTGCACATTGATGATGTTTTGGTTACAGGGTTTGGTTGCTCGTGATGGTATCGGGAAATTGGAGTGGTACCTCGAAGCAGGAAGACCTTTGACTCAAAGTAAAATATGGGTAGGCTCGGGTATTTTTAATTGCTTCAGGTTTTATAAATTAGCAGGAACTTGTTTCCAGTTTTTAAATTTTAAAACTAGGACTTTAAAATGTAAACTTAAAACCTGAACTAAGTTTAAAATTTAAACTGAATTTAGATATAAATTCAATTATTTTAATTTTGGGTTTTGAAATAAATTAAACTTTTAAACTTTAGTTTGATTTCAAGTAAAACAGAAGCTGTTTTCTGTTTTTAAATTTAAAAGTAAAGTTTAAATTGTAAGTTGAAGTTCAAACTGGGTTTTTTAAACCTGAAATTTAAATATGAAATCAATAGTTTAAATCTTGGATTTTGAAATATTTTTGAATTCAGAAAATTTAAGATGTTTTAAACCAAAACAGGAAACTGTTTTTCGTTTTTAAATTTAAAAGTAAAATTTTAAAATGCAACTGGAAATTTAAGCAAAGTTTAAAATCTGAAAACCGAAATATGAAATTCAAAGTAGATGAATCTGAGTTTGAATTTAATTTAAATCTTGGAATTTAAAATTTAGAATTTAAACTTTTAATGTATAAAGGAACATTAGTTTTGAATTTAAACTATGACTTTAAATTTATAAATAAAATTTAAAATAAGTTTAAATCCAGTTTTAAAAACCTGGATTTTGATTTTAATGTCAGTTTTTAAAATAAAATAAGTTTTTAAGTTTAAATTTGTTTTAACTATTTTAGAAAAGTTGTTAAATAATTTGAATTTAAAAATGAAGATGGAAATGTAAGTAAAACTTTAAAGTTTTAAGTTTAAATCTGGAATAAAGATTTAAACTGTATTTCAGTTTGAAATTTAAAAAGAAAATTTTTAAATTGAATTTGTTTGAAATGAATTTGTCTTATAATCTTCTAAACCTTTAGTTTATAAAGGGATATTCTTAAACATGTGAGATAAAAAGATTTTAAATTTGTTTAAAACCTTGTTTAAATAAATTGTATTCATTTTAAAATCTTAAAATTTTAAAATGAAATTTAAAGTGAAGTTTAAAATAAATTTGGAAACAATTTGTTTTAAAATACTTTATATAAGGAGAAATATTTCTTAAATTAAATTAGAACTTAAGAAATTGGATTCATTAAAATTACTAAATTAATTTAAATGGGATATTAATTATTTAATTAATTAATAATGTGGATGATTTATTAAGTAATTAATCATTTTTAAGTTAATTAATTAGATTTGAGATTAATTAATTAAGGTTAATTAATCTATAATTAAGGATTGTTAATTAAATTTTAATTATTGATTAAGATTTATTAATCAAATGATTAAGGGTTAATTAAGATTGTAATTAATACTTAATTAATTTATAATTAGAGATTAATTAAATTGTAATTAAATATTAATTAATTGATAATTAGTAATGATTTAAATAAGTTAATTTCTTAATTAAGTAATTAAGAAATGCTAATGAAGGTCATTAACTTAAGATTATTTAAACAATTAATTAATGTGATTAATTTTAAATCATTAATTAGATTAATTAATTAATAATAATCAATTGTTAAGTTTAACGACTTAATGAAAGTAATTAATAAATTAATTACTTGGTGTGATTAATTTGATTAATGTGATTAGTTTATATTAATTAATTAAGTTTAATTAATTTAAACATGTGCGGATTGATGAATAATTACTTTATGTAATTAATGGGTTTGTAATTACTTAGGGAAGTAATTAATTAATAATTACTGGATGTAATTAAAGATATTTATTTATAGAAGTAATTTGGATTTAAATTACTTTGAAAATTAATCAAGGGATTAATGGAAATAATTATTTAAGAGTAATTAATTTATGAAATGAGTAATTAAGGGTGGTTAATTACTGGGTGTTATTAATCAAGGGTGATTAATATATATGTGTGGATCAATTTCAGATTAATTACTTAAGGTAATTAATTTAAATAGAGAGATTAATTAAATTGTAATTAGAAATCATTAATTAATAAAATTAATGATGTAATTTAGAATTGATTAATTAAGAAATAATCAATAAATGAAGTAATTAGTTAATAAAGGATTATTATAATTGACTTTAGTTAATTTATTGATTAAGTAATTAAAGGTTAATTATTAAGTATAATTAAATTGTGTAACTAATTTATAAGCTAATTACTTATGGAAATTAGGGAATTGTTAATCAGTAATGATTAATTGAATTGAATATTGAGTTGGTAATTATTTAATTGATTTGTAATCAATTAATGATTAAGATAAGCAGGATTTTAATAATGAAGTAATTAATTTAATTTATTTTAAATTAATTAGAGATTAGATAATTAATTTAATTCATTTTAAATTAATTATAGATGGTATGATCATTAGATCATTGCTTATGTTTGATGATTGGTACTGGTTGCCATGTATGGGGTTGTAATCTCACTTATGAGATGAGTAATTTTGCATAATATGGATGCATTGGTTGCATTCTGATGAAGTTATGAATTATCTGTTGGTAATGATAAGGTTGGTTATCTATTGTGTTGTGAATTATCTATCCGTGTGTATATAGATAATGAATTGAAATTGTTTTAAACTCTAAAACAACTTGGCCTTAAAAGACACGTTTTGGATTCCGATGAGACCGGGATCGGGTTTCCATATTTGGATATCCAAAAACCACATCGATCCAAAGTAACGTTAGGTCGTGAATCTGAAGTGAAGATGAAGATTCAGAGTGCAAGGGTTATCGTTGTTAACTCTGAGGATGATTCCAAAACGAGTCTAACGAGACAATGCCTTCGGTTTCGTTCGAACCCGGAACGAACTTGTACGGATTGAATGCTTTCAGAACATCATCAGGTGGACGATGAGCATTCTAAGTGATATGTCCTATAAAGGTAATCGTAGCCTCAAGCCCCATCAACCGGGAATGGCTAAAACAGGGGAGGTGCAGCAAGGCTTCGTGGGTAGCCCCCACTTGAGAGCGAGATTTACCCTTGTCTAGATGTCCCTTTATTTCGGCTTAGTGGTGTGGTTGCTGATCACAACTGCGCGGTGGTCTTGTTCGAAACTGATCAGTAAGGAATGGTTCCGACATTGTGTTGCAAGGGAGCAGGCGTACTCCTGGGTACGGTGATCTAGGCCACATACTGTGACGGGTGGTACCCCAGTAACCCAGACATTGATGGAATCCAAAATCCAATAAGTGCCATACGTATTAGTTATGCCCAACTATGTTGGAACATGAGATGTAAGCATTCCATCTATTTCTATATTTTACTTGAAAACCTAGACACTATTATAATATCATCGGATTTCCTATCAAATGTTTTGGTTAGCGTAAGGTAAAAACTTTTCCATGTTTATGTGTGGGGAGTCTTTCGTGATACCTTTTCTTTTCAAAAGGTTTTTCAAAGTTAAGCAACTTTAACCTTTTACTCACACCAGACCCATGTCTGACCCGGAGTTATTTCTGTTTTTCTTTAACTCTTGGGCGCTCAAATTTTTACGAGTAGTCAAGGGATTCAGGTTAGGATACAGGTTAGTTTTGACGAATTGTGGAGGAGCAATGGAGAAGGAGGCTTCTGCGTATAGTTATATAGTTTTCCACTGTGTTGGTATCTCTGAGTGTCTTCTGTATTGTGATTGAGTTGTAATAACTAGACAAGTGTTTATAACTGTCTAGTATGTGTTGTAATGTCTGTGTAACTCTGATAATTGATGTATACCATGTAATACTTATGTTATCAATATAATTTATTCGTTCCGCTGTTGAGATTCTTGTGTTGTTTCTTCTTTCTCTTCTTCCTTTTCTCTCTTCTCTCCCTTTCTTTCTTAAAGATGATGCGATATTCTGGGAGTAGAAAGTTGGTTCATCTCAGGCATAGTCTCGAAATTCAACCAAACCAGCTCCATTGGATCCATAATAGTTAGTTATTATCGGATTTCAATTTTCGTAGCAATCAGAGTTGTCAATTGACCCTGGTGGCTCAAAACGCTTAGAATTATTTTAATCGATTTAATTTAAAATTGATCGTTTATTTCCGTAACTCGTGCATATGATCGACATACACTCTGAAACACGTTCCATTGTGTTCGGAACGCGGGTAAAACCTTATAAATGCCTGTCGGAATGTCTGATTCGGAGTTCGTTCGAACAGCTTGTAAAATATAAGAATATTAAAAAAAAATAAGCAACCTTCTTCAATACGCCGCTCTTCCTTTCCTGACACGCCAGTCTATCCTCTTAAAGTCGAATCTCCTCTTTCAGCTGAAATCCTTTCTCCTCCCCTCTAATTCACTTCAAATCGCGATCTCGTTCGTATAAAAAAACAAAATTAAATCAATAGCCGAAGCAACGAAATCGCGGCGAACATTGTCGTGTTCGATTGGGCGATTCGCGAGCTAGGTCGCGTTCGAACACGAAGAGAAGGGGTGGCGTCGCGCGTGCTAGAGTTACACTTGTTTGAGTTTGGAGAATTCGCGGCTGTCGCGTGCTTGGAAGTTGAAGTTGAATTCACGAGTCTAGAAGTTGAAGTCGCGAGTCTGGAAGGAGTTCGATGTCGCGCTTAGTCGCGTGCAAGGGAGCTGGTGGTTGTGCAGTTTGCTTCGCGTGTGTCGAGGGGATTTGCTTTGCTGGACTCCAGCGCATGAGGGGAGGGGAGATTGCGGCACATTGGGCAGTGGTGCGATGCTTCTGGATTCTTGACAGAGGGTAGACGATCGGAGGATAGTGCTCGATGGCGACCAAGGTTCTTACCGCTGTTCAGGTTCGAATTTTTCCTTGGGTTAGTTATGTACTAGGGAAATTATTTCTACTCCAGTAAATTATGTTAACAGTAAAGTAGTTTAAAAATTTATATATCCAATTTTTATAGGCGGATAGGAACAATATGTTTAGATAGGTTTTTTTAGAAAAGGAAAGAAATTAAAGACACATATGTGATTAAAAGAGAATTTATTTAATTAAATTATTAGTCCAATTTTTTTAATGAATAATGATAATTGATTGCCGATTTATTTCAAATGTTAATAACTTATATAATGTTTGTACAAGGTCTACATTGTGAAGAAACAAGCTGAATTGGGTCCGATTGTGTAACAAAAACAAAGGTGAGTAAATCTCACTCTTTTGGTTTTTTTATTTAAATTTAAATGGTTAAATTTTAAATAATTGATGGACTGATTAAATTAATTGGATGTGCATTGATGATGATGTGACTTCGGATTTTGGTTGGTTCTCGAGTTAAGTGTGGCTTGACTCAAAGTATTTGGGTTTTAAATTGTTTTAAACTTAAGTTATAAATAAGAAAATGTTTTCATTGTTAATAAGGGCTTAATGATTTGTGATTCATCAAATCAGAAGGGTAAATAAAACGGATAATTAATTAATTAAATTAGTTTACGATTTGGGTTAATTAATTTAGTAATTAAGGGTTTGAATTAATTAAGTAAGGAATAAGTTAATTAATTAAGTTTGATTAATTTAGAATAATCAATGGACGGTTTGAAGGGCAGTTACTTAATGTAATTAATAAAATATAATTACTTTATGAAATTTATCAAGAGATTAATTAAGATAATTAATTAAGGAGTAACTAATTTATTAATGAAGTAAATAAAAGAATAGATAATTACAGATTGAGATTAATCGAGAATGATTAATATTGGGATTGAATTAAAGTAATTAATTTAGATTAGAACAAATCAAAACATAATTGGAAATCATTAATTTATATAATCAACGATGTAATTAAAGATTGATTAATTAAGATGAATTAATCATAAGTGACTCATGAGAAATTAATTAATGTAAGTAATTAAGAATTAGTGTAATTGATTATAGTTAATTAATTTGTGAAGTAATTAAAGATTACTCATTGATTTGGTAAGAATAATTAATGTCGTGAAATTAATTAAAGATGATTACTTGAATGGAATTGGAAGATAATTAATCCAGGATGATTAATTAAGATGAATAAGGAAGGGTTGATTAATTAATTTGGAATTAAATAATGAAAGAATCTATGTGATTAAGGTTCGAAATTCAATTAGAATCAATAGAAATGATTTGTATGTGATTAAGCTTTGCTTCCAAATGATTGAATGGCATGGATGATTTGAAGGAATTGATAACTCTGATATGAAATGTGGAGTATTTCATTTGGATAACTTGGAATAGGATGGTATGAGATTCGAAGAAACCGGGGTCGGGTATTGGGAAAATACCCGAAACCACTTCGAATGTTTGTAGATTGATACATAAAATCTATATACTGGAGTGAAGTAATTTGGAGGTATTGGACTGTTTTAAAAACTAAATCTTTGTTATTTAGAAACTTATATGTGGGCTAAGTGTTTTCTATAATAATTTGAGCTTGAATTGATATAAGTTACCCGGGTTTATATGAGTTGTATACCTTGTATTTCATGTTTGTTGGGTTTACTCATGCTGGTTTCCAGCCTGACCCGGGTGTTACTTTGGTGTAATGCTCGGGTCAGACCGAGTATTACAGTTCAGGTAGGTGTGTTCTAGAGCTCAAGAGACGAGCTGGATGGCAAGAGCGTATAGAGTATTTCTGCTGTATTTATATTGTTGTTAATCTGAGACATGATAATTGTATATGTTCAGTGACTCTATATATGTAAAACTCTGATGTATATTAAATGTAATCGACAGATATAGTATTCTTTTGTAAACTGTTATTATTTACTATTATATTTTATCCACTGCGAATGTGAGATGTTTGGGGTTTCTGTTCTTCTTCTTCTTCTATCTCTTTCTTCTTTTTCATAACTATCTAGAATTTTCGGCTTTGAAAATTTCGGGTCGTCACAAGATGTGGCTTGAATTGTTTTAAGGTTGGAAAGACAACTTTTTTTGAAAAATTGTGTCGAAATGCTGATGAAAATTGAGTTTAAATGTTTTTGAAAAGCTGTATTTAAATGTTTTGGAACAATTTTTTAAATTTTTTTGAAGATTTAATTTTTAAACTATTTTGCAAGTTTGACTTTTCTAGTGCCATATGCTCAGCGTGTGAAGGGTCAACGTGCTAGTGAATATGAATTGACTATCCGATGAGGGTGGCAACATATAAAACGTTGATAATAACAAAGGGAAAGTATGTTTTAGCTTTGGAATTTCGATTTCTATACTTTGTTGATAGTGACACAAAACTTGTATTTAGGAATTCCGTTTTAATATTCAAAAATAAACCTCCTTATGCAAATTGTACTTTAAAAAGTTAGAAAAGATTAGGAACAAAAGAGAAGATTCCAAAGTACAACGAAAGAGGTATCTAAAAGAAAGGTGGAAATGTAAATTCTCAATCTAAATTCTTTATCCGGCATAGGAGTATAGATTCAGAAAAAACAGATTTTTTAATTTTTGAATGTTAGCAATTGTGATTAGGTATTTTATAGTAGGGATTGGATGCATAATTGCTTAAACCACACTCCTACTTGTAGTAGTGTGGAAACTATTTTTTGTAAAAGGATTTTTGAAAGCTTGCATACACATATAATTGCCAGTATATATTGGTTACTACATTATATTATCAAAAGGTTTTAAAATAATGCATATATATATTGGAGACACTGATTTAGAATTATTCTGCATACATGATTGGATAGTAGGGATTAGATGCAAAATTTGTTAAACCACACTCCGACTCATAGTAGCGTGGAAGCTATTATTTGTAAAAGGATTTTTGATTTTTGAAAACTTGCATACATGTAAAACTGCCAGTATATATAATTTGTTACATTATATTTTCAAAATGTTTTAAAATAATGCATTTACATGGAGACGCTGACTTAGAATTATTCTGCATATATATCATGTATGTTACAATACATTATCACTTGTACACAATTGGCTGCAAATTGGTTGTACATTAACTGTTGGGTTTGGAATGATTATGCACTATGTTACATGATTCAACCTTGTGGAATTTCGAGGACAAATTCTTCTAAAGGAGGAGAATGTAAAACCCCATAAAAATTAACGATAATCAATAAATAATTAATATAGCTCAAAATGAAATTTGAGTAAACATTAGAATTTAGCCGCGAAACTTATGCCATTGTTGTTCATGGCAATTTTCTAAGCAACTTTCATATACTTAAGTTTTGCGATCAGAGTTCAAATAAAGAAGTTATCAGAGTTTGAAGTTTTTAGATTGAAAATAATAAAAAACGAAAATAGGAATTTAATAATAATAAATGTGAGACTCCACCAGTCGAGCCCATCTTTAGACTAGTCGACCGCTAGTGGTTGACCACCTATAAAGGAGTGTTCGACTAGCCTTTAAGTGGTGGCTATCGTAGAACCTTCGTCGAATAGTCTGGATTTAATAATTTTAATCTAATTGATACGATTTGTTCAAGCACCTATAAGTACATGCCTATCCACTTACTTCTCTTCTCATATTTTCTAATCAAAGCATCGAAGCTCGATCATTTTCCCTTCCCTAATATTTCTAGAAATTATAAAAAAAAATATGTATAACAAAATCAGAGTAGGGCATAAAAAAAGAGAAGAACAGAAGAAGCGAATCAAAGCTACGAAAGTGTAACGACCCATAATTTTAGACATTTAAAGTTGGGATTTAATTGGTTTTAAATATTGAAAAGTTATCTCTCTAAGTTAAATAAATTGAATTAAAAATATAGCGACTTATTTGAAATTGTTTAAATAATTAAATCTTAGATTTATTATGAACAAAAATGAGTTCTAAAATTGATTTAAATTCCATTTAAATTAGAATAAGGATAGTAAAACTTCAAATTTGAATAAAAGTAATTTAACTATTTTTGAAAATTACTTGTATTAATTAACGTGCAAAAATTGTCTTTTTGGGCACTGTCTCAGATTTCGACGAAACAGTATCAACGCATCCGCAATAGTGAATTATTATATGCCGTCGAATTTCGTGGTGATTGGGCTTATCCTTTGGTCGTTCGAGTTCGAAACACGTAGAAATTATTTAAAGGAATTTTATTAAAATAACTTAATTTTGAAAAGCTATCTTCTGTATATGATGGAATTGGCTCCCAATACATATTCCATTATGTTCAGAACATGGGTATGACATATAGAGCGCCAGGCTGTTGGCTTCGTTTAGAGTATGAAATTTTCATGGATGAATAGTGCCACGAAGATTTTCGATAACTAGCCCTTAACTTTCTTCCATTTTCAAAACAAAACCCTAGCTTCTATTTTCAGCCTGTATTAAATTAAAGAATCCAACGGCTAACATCGATCGGAGCCTCTAGAGTCTGAATTAGCTAATGACTTCAAATAGAAAAATGCAAAGAGCATCGATACGAACTTGTTCAATGGTCGAATCGTCGAACGACGAGCCGAGGTGGCCGCTGGAGGGCTTCGTTCGCAAGCAGTTTTGGGTAGGGATTTTTCTCCAAGCGCGCAAGGCGCAGGGAGGAGGCGTTTATGGCGGAGCATGGCGCGTGGTGGCGCGTGAGGCATGACGGTGGTGCTGCGTCAGGCGAGGCGCGTTCCTTGAAAGGTGGCACGCTACCAACCCAGCACATGAACTTGCTACACACCGTATATCCCGCTGGGGGCAGATGTGGGCGGTCATGCCCCGACGGAACGAGCACGTCAGCAAACGGAATGCCATGAATAAAACATATCCTCTTAAGAGCGGCCTCAGTGACTCTCGAAGCCTGTGAGTCAACTGGGTCATCCAGTAAAATCGACGATTCCAAAGTATCGGGAGCCCAGTCATGAGCGGGAGAAACTGACGGGTCAGTTGTGTCGGGAGCCGTTCGCTTAGAAGACGGCCCAGGTTTGTCGGAAAGTGTAGCAGAACTGGATCTTTTGGACATCTTGAATAAAAAGCAGACCCAGCCAAGCACCTGTGTAAACTATACTCGGAAAATAATCAACGTTAGAATTAACAACGAAGATAACCCCCCCACGTGGTGTGTGAACTAGTGCAATCAATCGTGCATAAGCATTTAACATAACGTCAAGCCTAAAAACATCGCTTCCGAAAACCGTCATCGCTGACCGTCTCCGAAAGCCTTCTGAATAACGACTGCAGTAAGACACTAGAGGTATTTATGTATGGTCGGCATGTTAAGTATATTCGGCATTTGCTTGTGTTCGGCATTTAGGTCTGTTCGACACCTAGTTATGTTCGGCATGATAGTTTTTTCGGCATTCACTTGGGTTCGGCATTAAGGTCTGCTCGGCGCCTAGCTATGTTCGGCATGATAAGAGTGTTCGGCATTTAGGTATGTCCGGCATGTGTATGTGTTCGGTATTAGGGTTTGCTCGGCATCTAACTACGTTCGGCAGGACAGTTTGCTCGGTTAACTGATGGCTCGGCAAGGCCATTGTTCCGCCTACATCCATCGTTCGGCCAAATCAACGCCCGACCTTGCCGCTGGCTCACACTTCACCCTTCTAACCCCTTTGTTCGACCATCGTTACGCCGTGCCAACTAAGATCATGACCGAGTCTAAACACTCGGCATATCCTCCATACCTTCCTCTCCTCCACCGAACACCCACTAAAAATCCCACAAGGCATTCGAATTTAGCTCTCTCTCTCCCTACCTCTAGACGCTCGACCTTGGAAACGCTCCAAATCGAACTCGAGTCCTCACCAACATTAAATATATGTGAATCGATGGGAAATTGCCAGAAAAGGAACACGGGTGAGAAGACTGTACCTAGTACGTGAATCGAGCGTAGGAAAGTTATGAGGAACTCTTGAATTCTGATCGCACGAATGGCTTGAGAGCTCGGAATTGTAAACGCAAGAAGTGAGAAAAGAAAAGGAGAAGAGGTCAGGTTTTATAAGGGAAAATAGGTAGTTGAAGAGTTTCTGACCAGCTCTACTGGTCAAAATGCTACCTGCACTTGTCTCGTTCGGCTTGATCATTCGGCATACAAAGTCACTCGGGGTAACGCATTGTTCGACCTTCCCTGCTGCGTTCGGCCAAGGGAGCCTTATGACCCTCAAGGGTGACGACCAAGGTTTAATCAAAGTGCATCACGATCGGTCACGTAATACACTTTGGGGGGCAAGTGTTTCCCAAGGGATTGACCAGGCAACTTAGTTCTCGGCCAAAAAGGAGTGCTCGGCACAAAGTAGCGCTCGGCATCAGGAGAGCGTTCGGCCAAATTAGGTTGTTCGGCCTCCAGGACACGTTCGGCATCCAGGACACGTTCGGCATCCAGGATACGTTCGGTATTGAATGCCGTTCGGCCAATTAAGATCGTTCGGCCAAAAAAGAAAGGTTGTTCGGCCTCCCACATGCGTTCGGCCAAGTGCGTTCGGCGAGCCTAGATGGTTTAGCATTCTGGCTTGATTCAGCGAACCCCGATCGTTCGGCATTCATGCCCCATTCGACCTGCATCTCTCATTCAACCTCCCGCCTCGCTCGGTCTAAAGAGGGAAGACTCGGCATGGCTCGTTCGGCATAAGGAGGGAAGGTTCGGCATGCTTCGTTCGGTACAAGAAGGAAGACTCGGCATGCCTTGTCCGGCCTCCCTGGTTCGGCGTACAGTACATAAACTACTTGGACCAAGTTATTCGGCCACCTGGCCCACCAGGGAAGTCCAACCCACTTTCGTCTATAAATAGAGAGGTAGGGGCACAGAAAACAGGATGAGATTTCAGAGAACACAGGGGAGACTCTGCCTCATCCAAACCTCATCCAAGACTTATTTCTTTTATTTCGCAATTGTATTCGAATACTTAAAAGCGGATTGTATCTGTAATCAAGTTTAAAGTGAAGAAATAAATGATCAACTTCAAAGTGGACGTAGGCTACAATGCCGAACCACTATAAATTCTGTATTCTCGTCTCCAGCATTTTAATCTATATTATCTTCTCTATTTTAATTTATCTTCTTCATTAATCTCTCTACACAAACTCTCTAAGGGTGTTAGTGACCAATTTTGGCACTAACATTTTGGTGCTTTCACTGAGAATCGAATTCTCAGGTTGTGAGGATCTACTTTGTAGCGACTAGATTGCATAAATCCCCCGAAGAAGATCCGTAATTATTCATAAGGCATCTGTTGATTCTACTCAGAGTTACAACCAACGACTCTACCATGGGAGACCACGAACAAGATCGACCTCCCAAAATGTAGATGCCCGCGAAACCGCTAGTGTTCAACAACTTGGACCTAACGATCAACAAGCAATTCGAGGCACGGGGCCCTCCAGCCAAAACCAAGCGGAAGCTGTTTCACGAGCAGAATTGAATGACTTGATAAAAGAGCTTACAGAAAGCAGAAGGCAACTCGCTGAGCAAATGCAAGGTAATGCTGACCTCATGACCCGACTTACTCAACAGCAGCATCAGAATGCTGGAGGTATCCCTGTCCCCTACTCTAAAGATGATAGCTCAACTTCAGCTGATGAACCTCCCAAGCGTAGACGCCGCAAGGATGAAGATGACCAAGCAGGTGCCACTGATCGCTCTACTAGAAATCAAGCCCGTGGAGCCGAACCCAACCTCTCTCCCACCATACAAACCCCGGATTTGACAGCTATGGTCAGGCAGTTGATGAGAGAGAATCAAGGTTTGACTAATGAAGATTGGGGAATGTCTAAGAGTCATACTCCCTTCACAGATACCATTCTACAGGCTGAATACGCAAGGAAGTTTAACATGACCACCATACCCGCCTATGAAGGAAAAACTGACCATAGACAACATGTAATAAGGTATGGATGGATGATGGATTCAGCAAGGGCCAACGACGCAACTAAGTGCAGGTGCTTTCCAATAACTCTGTCCGGAATTGCCACCATGTGGTTCACTCGACTTCCTCCACGGTCAATCTCAAACTTTGACGAATTAGCAAGGAAATTCATAGAACAATTCAGGATACACGCCACTCGACCCAAGGATGTGATGTCCTTATCAAGCGTGACCCAAGCTCCTGGAGAATCACTGAAAGTATACTTGCCGAGATTTCATGTTGCCGCTACTGAAGTGAGCAATCCAAACGACCACGCGATTTTGATGGCAGTAATGCGTGGAGTGGATCCAGACTCTGAATTTGGGGATTGGTTGGCGGGAAAGCCACCAGCTACGTTGGAACGTTTCTATTCGAAAACCCACCAGTTCATAAGGAGGGAAGAAGCTCGGTGGATAAGGAAAGACAAGGCACCAGGGTCCGTTCAGGAGTCTGTAAAGGGCAACATCGCCATGAAAGCAACCAACGATAACCCTGGAAAGGCTCAGGCCAGCGTCCAAAATAAGCCTGGGCAGTCTAAGGGAACTGGAAGTGGAAATCCTGGAAAGAAGAAGGAAACGGGGAGATGGAAGTCAAGGATCCCAACCTACAACGAATACACTCCACTGAATGCGTCTCTTGAAAACATCTACTTATCGACCTGCAACACTTTTCAATACAGAAAACCACGCCCTAAGGAATCAACAGAGGCGAAAAAGCGGACTGGAAAGTATTGTCGCTTTCATGAGTCTTATGGGCACAACACAGACGAATGCAGGCATCTCCATGACGCTATTGAGAAATTGATTAGGCAGAAGAAGCTGCAGGAATTCGTCAAAGATACGCCAGAAGGAAGACAAGAGACTTCAGACCCCGGACGTGGCCCAGCTCTACACCAACCAGAGCAACCTACTCGAACTGTGGGAAGATTGATTATTAACACAATTGCTGGTGGACCTCATCCTGCGGATAAGAATTGGAAGGAAATGGAGCGATATGCTAATTCCTTGAGACATACAGAGCATGAGTGCTGTTCAAATGTGGAGGGTGGAACTCCCGCAAAGCAGCAACGCACGATGCATGACGATATTGTATTCAGGAATAGAGACTCGGATAAGGTGGAAGCTCCCACCATCGATCCATTGGTCATATCCGCAACCATCGGACCGACATTCGTAAGGAGAATCCTAATTGATTGCGGAAGTTCCGTTAACATCATCTTCAAGAAAGCGTATGACCAAATGAAGCTGGAGACTAAGGATTTGAAGCCATCCAAAGCCCGAATCCATGGCTTTAACGGCGCAGCCACATACGCAGTAGGATATGTGGAGTTACTAGTTGAACTGGGACAAGGTGAACGCAGGAGAGTGCGAATCCTACCATTCATAGTGCTGGATGTTGATTCACCAAACAACGTGTTTTTGGGACGACCAGCCCTCGCAGATTTCAGGGCAGCCTTGGCCCCGTGGTGTCTCACACTGAAATTCCCGACGGACAAAGGAGTTGGCGTAGTGCATGGCGACCAAGCAACCGGACGTGCATGTTACGTGGCTGAGCTGAGAGAGGCCCAGCGTAGAGAAAAGGGGAAGACTGCGGACAGCATCGTCCGCATCCCGAATTCTAATGATTGACAATTAGCGCCCGAGCCCTGGCTCGGGCGACATTCTCGGATCGTTGGAGACATAGATCCGAGAGATGACAAAAGGGAAACCAGGGAACCAGACGCAACATCGGCCGAACTAACAATTGATATTCCAGTTAGCCACAGCGACCCGACACGAGTTCTTAAAATTGGGTCACAGCTCGATCCCCTAATGGCGGAGAATTTATCTGATTTCCTCCGAGCTAATCTTGATGTCTTCGCCTGACACACTCTGATATGCGTGGGATTTCCCCGCAATTGCGAGCCATATGTTGAATATAGACCCGAAACACGTGCCTGTGTAGCAAAAAAGGAGATGCACGGACCCGGAGAGATCTACAGCTCTCAAAGAGGAGGTGGATAAACTCAAAGCCAATGGGTTTGTCCGCGACGCCCTCTACCCGGAATGGGTGTCCAACCCTGTGTTGGTAAAGAAAGCAAACGGGAAATGGAGAACCTGCGTTGACTATTCCGATTTAAACAAAGCATGCCTGAAGGATAGCTTCCCGCTACCACGAATTGATCAGCTAGTCGATTCGACTACCGGGCATGAGCTACTATCTTTTATGGATGCATACTCCAGTTACAATCAAATCCCAATGCACATCCCGGACCAAGAACACACCAGCTTCGTCACAAACGTCAGGCTGTATTGCTATGTAGTAATGCCTTTTGGGTTGAAGAATGCAGGAGCAACCTATCAATGCCTGGTGAACCAAATGTTCAATGATCAGATTGGTAGAACAATGGAAGTCTATGTGGATGACATGCTCATGAAGTCACGACAGTCAAACGACCACATCCGAGACTTGGCAGAGATGTTCGGTGTACTAAGGCACTATGGGATGAAGATCAATCCTTCAAAGTGTTCATTCGGCGTGGCATCAGGGAAGTTCTTGGGATTCATTGTGAATGCACGAGGAATTGAAGCTAACCGGAAAAGATCCAGGCCATCCGAGATATATTGGCACCTAGAACCATAAAACAGGTACAGAGCTTGAACGGAAAAGTAGCTGCGCTCAGTCGATTCATATCCAGAGCCACAGATAAGTGTGTTCCTTTCTTCGATGTCATAAAGAAAGGAAAGAGAAACTTCAAATGGACGACTGACTGCGAGGAAGCATTCCGAGCCCCGGTGAGACACTTGGAAAGTCCTCCAGTGTTGTCAAAACCAGTAGACCACGAGACGTTGTACGTATATTTGGCTGTGTCTCAACACGCTATCAATACAGCCCTAGTTCGCGAAGAAGACAAGGTTCAAAGGCCGGTGTACTATGTTAGTAAACGACTAACGGGGGCAGAAAAGAATTATCCAAAGATCGAGAAACTTGCCTATTGCCTAGTGATTGCATCACGCAAGCTTCGTCCCTACTTTCAGGCGCACTCAATCAGTGTTTACACTGACCAACCCTTGCGACAGGTACTCCAACGACCGGAAACTTCCGGTAGGATGCTAAAGTGGAACATCGAGTTAAGCTAGTTTGATATCACCTACCTGCCGCGAAGGACCATCCAAGGGCAGGCATTAGCTGACTTCGTTGCTGAGTTCACCATTCCGGATAAACCGAGTGAAAATCACAAAGTAATCCCTCCTGTCCGATGGAAGATGTTCACTGACAGGGCATCTAACGACCGTTGGTCGGGAGCTGGGATAGTTCTGGTAACTCCCGAAAACCGATCGATTTGCTTTGCTTTGAAGCTCGAATTTACAGCGACAAATAACGAAGCCGAATACGAAGCACTGATTGCTGGCTTAAGACTTGCCAATGAACTGAGGGTAAAGTCCATCGAAATCTTCTGCGACTCACAGCTGGTGGTATATCAGGTACGGGGAGACTACCAAGCGAAAGGACAGAGACCGGCTCCTTACCTTGCTCGGGTCCGGGAGCTACTAGTAAACCTGGAATATTATGACATTTCGCATGTCCCGCGCAAACAGAACAGGGAGGCCGACTCGTTGGCTAAATTCGCGAGTACTGGCGATGCACAGCAGATGGGATTGTTCTCTGTCGAGACTCTACTTGCTCCAAGTATAGACATGATGGAGATAGATCTCGTCTTGGAGACCGAACTCGAAAGGGGATCGTGGCTGACCCCGATCAAACAATACTTGCTATACGGGGACTTACCTGAGAAAAGAAGCGAAAGACGCCAAGTCCTTCGTAAGGCTTCGCGTTATGTAATGCAAGATGGGATAATGTATCGGAGGGGATTCTCGACCCCTTACTCCGGTGCGTGGCCCATGACAAGGTAAAACGGGTGTTGGAAGAAGTCCATGAGGGAGAATGTGGTGATCATACCGGGGGGCAAACTTTGGCGAGGAAAATCCACCGCTATGGATATTATTGGCCGACTGTAAATCGGGATGCTGCAGACTATGCGAGAAGATGCGACAAATGCCAGATATATGCAAAGATTCCAAGAGCTCCGCCAACGGAACTCACACAAATGGTTAGTCCCTGGCCAATTGCAATGTGGGGAATCGACCTAATTGGGTCTCTGCCCATAGCCAAAGGAGGCGCGAAATATGCAATAGTGGCAGTCGATTATTTCACCAAGTGGGCGGAAGCAGAGCCAATGGCCACAATCACCAACAAGAAAGTCATTAATTTCGTTGTACGAAATATCATATGTCGTTTTGGCCTCCCACGGACCATCATAACGGACAACGGAACTCAATTCGAAAGCAAGGAATTCAAAGAGTTCTGTCAGAGGTATGGCATTGAGAAAAGGTTCACAACAGTTGCTCACCAGAAGGCGAATGGGCAGGTAGAAGCCGTCAATAAAATCATCAAGTCCATATTGAAGAAGCGTTTGGAAAAGGCTAGAGGCAAGTGGGTGGATGAACTCCCAACAGCGCTTTGGGCCTATAGAACTACCCACAAGACCGCGACTGGCCACACCCCATTCGCACTGGCGTACGGCACGGAAGCCGTTATACCCGTAGAACTTGAAGTTCCGTCACACCGGGTAACCTATTACGATCCTGCGTCGAACCAGGATCTCCTATTGGAATCATTAGACTTCATTGATGAGAAACGCGAAGAAGCTAATTTGAGAGCAGCCTCATACAGACACCGAGTCGCTAAATATTATAATGGAAAAGTCCAGCCAAGAACCTTTAGTGTGGGAGATCTCGTTTTGAAACGAGTCTTTCCAACCCCTTCGCACATGAATCCCGCATGGGAAGGTCCATACGTCATCGAACGGAGGCTTGGAGAAGGAACTTTCAAGCTAACGACCGTCGATGGTGCGACACTCCCCCGAGCATGGAACAACGAGCATTTGCGACGTTATTACACTTAGTCTATTTTCCTTTATGCGGTAGTTGCATTTATTTCCAGTATGCTTTCTTCTTGGCATGTAATAAGATAATCTAGCTTGTTTTCATCAATAAAGGCTTGAAGCCATCTTTTCCATGAATGACCAATGTCTCTTCGTATGATATTCCTATGACACGCAATTAAAAATTATGATATCCTGGCTATCGTACGAACGCTTATAATAAATGACAAAAAATCTCCAAGTCCCCGGAGTGCGGACTGGAGTACTCTAAGTCCCCGGAGTGCGGACTCGAGTATAAACGACAAAAAATCTCCAAGTCCCCGGAGTGCGGACTGGAGTACTCTAAGTCCCCGGAGTGCGGACTCGAGTATAAACGATTCAAAATCTCCAAGTCCCCGGAGTGCGGACTGGAGTACTCTAAGTCCCCGGAGTGCGGACTCGAGTATAAACGACAAAAAAATCTCCAAGTCCCCGGAGTGCGGACTGGAGTACTCTAAGTCCCCGGAGTGCGGACTCGAGTATAAACGATTCAAAATCTCCAAGTCCCCGGAGCGCGGACTGGAGTACTCTAAGTCCCAGAGTGCGGACTCGAGTATAAATGATTTGAAACCTCCAAATCCCCAGAGCGCGGACTGGAGTACTCTAAGTCCCCAGAATGCGGACTCGAGTATAAACGATCCGAAATCTCCAAGTCCCTAGAGTACGGACTCGAATACAAATGACCCGAAATCTCCAAGTCCCCGGAGCACGGACTGGAGTACTCGAAGTCCGGTGTATAGACTTAATTACAAGCAGTTCAGACCTCCGAGTTCCTTGAATAGGAACTACGACGCAAATGACTTGGATATGTCAAGTCCCCAACATACGGGCTATGAAATATTCTAAGTGCTTGAAGCACCAAGTGGAGATTGATCAAATCCAGGGAAGCTCCCAAGCCATGTAAAGACGAACCAAGAAGTCTAAGTTACCCATAACAATTCAGATTTCAATCACAACCATAAAAGAAACTGAATAATAAAAGTCTTTTGAGAAGACAAAAGTGAAGATCAAATTTTATTCACAAAAAGCTTCCCGTTACAAAAACGCTCCGAAGTCCGGAGCCAACAGCCTATTTACACAGTCTACAAAAATTAGTACATGACTTAAACTAATTCTCGTTGAACGGGGACGACGGTCATTTCTTGTGTTTCTTTGACTTCTTCTCGGATGGTTCCTTCTCAGAGCGCTTACTCTTGGAATCCTTCCCTGACGGAGGGGTGACGATCGAAAACGTAAGGGGAACATCCATGGGCTGGGACTTGCCAGGAAGAATGATCTTCAATGGTTTGTTCAGAGGATCATCCAGGTCCACTTCACACGGCTCGACCTTGACTGAGGCCGTATCTCTTTTCTCTTTCTCGAGTCGTTCCTTCATGCTCAAGTTGGATGTGTGCTCAGAGGCGCCTATGATTTCTACTTCGAAATTCTCCGAGGAAGAGTCAGATTTTCCTTCATCCAGCGCCGCGATTACTTGAGCATCTGGACCAGGATCTCCGCCGACTTGAGTAGCCTCACTCGCCTTTATCTCCACCTCCATGGCGGCATCGCTCCTCGGAGTGGGCTCGGGGTCAGAACAACCTGCACAGAAGACACGAAAATAAACAAGTGTTAGAACACAACAACTTCTAAGGAAACGAGAAAGATCTTTGTGAAGCCCAGAGGTTACTCACCAGATGCCGGTGGGTTCTCAGTCGCTAGGGGTGTCCCGCCCTCCGGGATGGGAGATAAAACATGAACGCCAAGCCCGGGTGCTTCCGGGTCATAACCAACGTGCTGCTCGAAGGGGTCAAGTGTTGACCGACTGGCCGGTTGGGTAGGCACGTGAACTGGGGGCAGAACACCGGAAGGGTCCGTAGCCACCTCTTTCCCTTTCCTGGAGGGAGAACCTTTGCTGTAGAGGGCTTTAGCCGCCGATAAATCTGAAGGCTCCTTCCCCCTCAGGAATTCTTTTATCAATGCTTCTTCATCGACCTCTTCGACACCGCTCTCGACCTTCTTGATCTGAATCAACGTTTCCAACGCCTCGATCAGAGACTCGAGGTATCCGTCGCCCAGAAAAGTTAAATCCCTATGCATGAGGACTCGGGCATTGAAATCGGCGATCAGCGGGTCGAATTCAGTCTTAATTTCCTCCCTACCTTCTTCCCTAGCCGCCTCAAGGCGAGAGTCGACATCGGCAGTTGCTATCTTTTTACCCTCCTCATGGGCTTCATTCTTTAGGGCCTCAACTTTGGAGAGATCGTCCTCTAGTTTCTCCTTTAGGAGTCGGGTGGCGACAATCTCATCACAATAATGTTGTGCCTCAACCTGGGCAGCCTTTTTCTCTTTCCTCTCCTCGAAAAGTTGCTCTTCGAGTTCCTTAACCCGATAACTAAGTGTGTCCCGCTCCTTCTGAACGGAGTCTTTCTCCAAAGCTAATGCCCCATACCGTTGAACCGCTTCATCGAGCTCTTTCTTATGAGTCAATTCAAGGCGGGAAACAGCCTCGACGGTGTCCTTTGTGCTCTGACGAGTAGCTTCAAGCTCGGACTTATAGGCGGCAATTTCTTCATCCTGGGCCTTAATGATATCCCTGTCATGAATAGCTTCAAGCTTTAGGCGGTCAATTTCGTGCTGGCGCTCCATAGAGACTTCAGAAAGTTTCTCAGCCAGATGGACGAACGCGTCATGTTGCACATAGACGTCATTGGTACAGGCGATAGCATTTTGTTTGACATCTCCGGGAATAGGATGAATCGCCGGGAGGAACTTTAACCCATCAAAACAAATCTTCGGAAATTTAGCCTTAAGTTCGTTCAATCTCTCCGACACTGTCGGGTCTGCCACAGGAGCGGGAGGAGACGGCTTTGAAAGTTTGCCCTTCCTATGAGAATCTCGGGAGTGCCGGGTAGAAGAAGAGTCAGAGTGTTGGTTCCGGGGAACATCAGAATGCGACCTCTTATGGCCACGTTTGTCTTTACTTTGCTCCTGATAAGAAGAGGTCTCCTGGCGGTGTTCGGGCTGATAATAAGTTTTCTTCCGGGATGACGAGTCTCGGGCATGATAATCTCGGTCGCTGTCGCTGTCTCTGTCTCGGCGCTTCCCGAGGCCTGAGTCCCGACCAGACTGGCGTAAAGTCGACGAACCGCGAAGGCGGTCGTATCCGTGAGAGCGCCCCATGTCACCTGCAATCAAACAATAGAGAATTAGCGAGAGAGCAGAATGGTGAAAGAAAAGTAGGTGCAAAGCAAAATGCATGTATCTGTGTGTGTCCTAGTGCTAACGCCCGACGGACCAGTGGCTTTGCTAACAGGAGTTTTTCCCCTTGGATCGGGACCGGGACGCCCGCATCACCCCTGACGGGTGAGCGAAACTTAAACAGCTCCGGGTCATCGAAATCATAGTCGAGCAAGTCGTCGGGAATGGAGAGGTTCGATAAGCCTTTCAGAGAACTTCCAACGTGCTGTGAAGAAGCCTCTTTCTCTGGCTGAACAGGCGTAGCTTTGGAAGTCCCACCAACCTTCTCTTTCCTCAACTTGCGCGCCAGCTCCTTTCTCCCCTTCGAAGGGGAAGATGACGTTTCGATATCATGAGCTTCAGCTGCAGGACCTAAATCCTCACCTCGCTTTTTAGGTGGCCCGCCTAGAATTTCCCCTTCTTCCGGTACTTCAAGAGAAGGGCGAACGGATGATTCAGGCGATTTTTCCCTCTGACGGGCACGGACTTGGGAAGCGATACGCCCTCTGGAAGGCTAACCCGGCGGCCAGGGGCTAGCAAGCCGAACTTCGATAGTGACTCATTGGAAATGAGGGCTCGGGTATCTCGCTCTTCAGCAGGAAGAGCTCTAATGGCGTCGACAACATCGGAGTACCCCCGGCCCTCGGGACGGGGGACGAGATCTGAAAAATTAGGACAATGAGTTAGGAGAAGTTCAACCTCAATCGGGAACGGACATCAACTCAGAGAAAGGACTTACTTCCTTCAACCCACCGCCTCGCAAAGCCTTGGGGGCAGCGTGCATAAAACCACTCCTGTTTGTACAGGGCGAATTTGCTACTCCACGCGCTAGTGAAAAGTTGGCACTTCCGATGTGGCTCAAGAAACATGTAAGAGGGGCTTTCTCCCCGTTTCTTGGTCGTATAGATGTACCTTATATCGCCGGGAGTTGGAGGCCTGGAGAAGACGGCCATGAAAAGCATATACGTGCCATAGATGAAAGCGTGACCATTTGGATGAAGTTGAGACGGGGCGACGTCCAGATACTGCAGAACGTCGCGAAGGAATAGATTGAAAGGTGGCACGCTACCAACCCAGCACATGAACTTGCTACACGCTGTATATCCCGCTGGGGGCAGATGTGGGCAGTCATGCCCCGACGGAACGAGCACGTCAGCAAACGGAATGCCATGAATAGAACATATCCGCTTAAGAGCGGCCTCAGTGACTCTCGAAGCCTATGAGTCAACTGGGTCATCCAGTAAAATCGACGATTCCAAAGTATCGGGAGCCCAGTCATGAGCGGGAGAAACTGACGGGTCAGTTGTGTCGGGAGCCGTTCGCTTAGAAGATGGCCCAGGTTTGTCGGAAAGTGTAGCAGAACTGGATCTTTTGGACATCATGAATAAATAGCAGACCCAACCAAGCACCTGTGTAAACTATACTCGGAAAATAATCAACGTTAGAATTAACAACGCAGATAACCCCCCCATGTGGTGTGTGAACTAGTGCAATCAATCGTGCATAAGCATTTAACATAACGTCAAGCCTAAAAACATCGCTTCCAAAAACCGTCATCGCTGACCGTCTCCGAAAGCCTTCTGAATAACGACTGCAGTAAGACACTAGAGGTATTTATGTATGGTCGGCATGTTAAGTATATTCGGCATTTGCTTGTGTTCGGCATTTAGGTCTGTTCGGCACCTAGTTATGATCGGCATGATAGTTTGTTCGGCATTCACTTGGGTTCGGCATTAAGGTCTGCTCGGCGCCTAGCTATGTTCGGCATGATAAGAGTGTTCGGCATTTAGGTTTGTCCGGCATGTGTATGTGTTCGGCATTAGGGTTTGCTCGGCATCTAAATACGTTCGGCAGGACAGTTTGCTCGGTTAACTGATGGCTCGGCAAGGCCATTGTTCGGCCTACATCCATCGTTCGGCCAAATCAACGCCCGGCCTTGCCGCTGGCTCACACTTCACCCTTCTAACCCCTTTGTTCGGCCATCGTTACGCCGTGCCAACTAAGATCATGACCGAGTCCAAACACTCGGCATATCCTCCATACCTTCCTCTCCTCCACCGAACACCCACTAAAAATCCTACAAGGCATTCGAATTTAGCTCTCTCTCTCCCTACCTCTAGACGCTCGACCTTGGAAATGCTCCAAATCGAACTCGAGTCCTCACCAACATTAAATCTATGCGAATCGATGGGAAATTGCCAGAAAAGGAACACGGGTGAGAAGACTGTACCTAGTACGTGAATCGAGCGTAGGAAAGTTATGAGGAACTCTTGAATTCTGATCGCACGAATGGCTTGAGGGCTCGGAATTGTAAAAGCAAGAAGTGAGAAAAGAGAAGGAGAAGAGGTCGGGTTTTATAAGGGAAAAGAGGAAGTTGAAGAGTTTCTGACCGGCTCTACCGGCCAAAATGCTACCGGCACTTGTCTCGTTCGGCTCGATCATTTGGCATACAAAGTCACTCGGGGTAACGCATCGTTCGGCCTTTCCTGCTGCGTTCGGCCAAGGGAGCCTTATGACCCTCAAGGGTGACGACCAAGGTTTAATCAAAATGCATCACGATCGGTCACGTAATACACTTTGGGGGGCAAGTGTTTCCCAAGGGATTGACCAGGCAACTTAGTACTCGGCCAGAAAGGAGTGCTCAGCACAAAGTAGCGCTCGGCATCAGGAGAGCGTTCGGCCAAATTAGGTTGTTCGGCCTCCAGGACACGTTCGGCATCCAGGACACGTTCGGCATCCAGGATACGTTCGGCATTGAATGCCGTTCGGCCAATTAAGATCGTTCGGCCAAAAAAGAAAGGTTGTTCGGCCTCCAACATGCGTTCGGCCAAGTACGTTCGGCGAGCCTAGATGGTTCGGCATTCTGGCTTGATTCAGCGAACCCCGATCGTTCGGCATTCATGCCCCATTCGACCTGCATCTCTCATTCAACCTCCCGCCTCGCTCGGTCTAAAGAGGGAAGACTCGGCATGGCTCGTTCGGCATAAGGAGGGAAGGTTCGGCATGCTTCGTTCGGTACAAGAAGGAAGACTCGGCATGCCTTGTCCGGCCTCCCTGGTTCGGCGTACAGTACATAAACTACTTGGACCAAGTTATTCGGCCACCTGGCCCGCCAGGGAAGTCCAACCCACTTTCATCTATAAATAGAGAGGCAGGGGCACAGAAAACAGGATGAGATTTCAGAGAACACAGGGGAGACTCTGCCTCATCCAAACCTCATCCAAGACTTATTTCTTTTATTTCGCAATTGTATTCGAATACTTAAATGCGGATTGTATCTGTAATCAAGTTTAAAGTGAAGAAATAAATGATCAACTTCAAAGTGGACGTAGGCTACAATGCCGAACCACTATAAATTATGCGTTCTCGTCTCCCGCATTTTAATCTATATTATCTTCTCTATTTTAATTTATCTTCTTCATTAATCTCTCTACACAAACTCTCTAAGGGTGTCAGTGACCAATTTTGGCGCTAACAGACTTCAAATAGAAAAATGCAAAGGGCATCGATACGAACTTGTTCAATGGTCGAATCGTCGAACGACGAGCCGAGGTGGCCACTGAAGGGCTTCGTTCGCAAGCAGTTTTGGGTAGGAATTTTTCTCCAAGCGCGCATGGCGCAGGGAGGAGACGTTTATGGTGGAGCATGGCGCGTGGTGGCCGTGAGGCGTGACGGTGGTGCTGCGTCAGGCGAGGCGCGTTCCTTGATCGTCGATTAAAAAAGAAAAATAATAGAACAAAACAAGAAATGCGGTGCTTGTAGTGAGTGGGAGGAAATTGGAGGAAAGGATTAATGTTTTAAACTTTTAATTGTTTGAGTTAATTAAATTTAATTATATCGAATGTTAAATAATCCGTAACTTGTTCATACGACGTCCGTTTCGAGCGCGACAAGTTGCATTGCGTTCATATTAGCGAATAGTACGCTATGAAGTTGGATTGGATGAATTTATAGCTAGTTGAAATTTTGGATTAAAATTGAACATTTATTTCAAAACGGAATGGTTGGATGAAGAAAAATCAATGTTATTTAATGTCTTTTGGCTATTCAGAAAATGTATATAGTTAGTAGATATTATTTATTGGATGTTCGGATATTTGTTTCTGATCATTGTTGACTGTTGGATAATATACCGAATTATATTATTGGTTTGGATATATTCCCGCCTATTGAAGCGATGAGACCCTATTACATTCCCATGTAACAGCGGATGTGTATCAACCCTGGTTTTGATGATTACCTGTAATATTAAATCATAATGGTGATTATAATTTAATATTGGAAAATAAAAATAAATTGAAGATTTAAAATTGTTTATTATAAGTAAATAATAAAATTGGAAATAATAAAATAGAGTAAAAGTTGATAATGTTGGTTATAAATGGTGATATTAGAAATATGATGATTTGGAAATTTGTTGGATTAATTAATGAGATAAAATAATGTAATCAAAATTAATTTGTTGAAATAAGTGTAAAATGATGAAATTAAATTTTTAAAAAGCTTTATTATGTTAGTTTGGAGGAAAAATGAATATTATATGGTTTTAATTTCACAAATTGCAATGATTTTGCAAATTATTGCCAATTGTTGATTTTTGTTAATTTTATTGTAATTAAAAAGTTGAAAATTTATTGAAAATAATATTCGGATGTAAGAATGTTGTTAATAAGGTTTATTATATTTAGTTTGATAAGAAAATGATTTTTGTGTAAATTTTGGTTGCCAAAATATTGTTTTATATAAATTATAGTGTACATTAAGTACTAAAGTAAAAATAAGAGTTTTAATGATGAAAAATAATTTTGATGGCTAAAATATCTTTTATACGTTGTGAAAACATTTTGTTAAACATAAAATAATTTTATATGAATTATATAAATTTGAAACTATGGAAATGTAAGTTGTTTTAGCTAAATATACGAAATAAAGTGTAAAAACATGAATAACTTAGTTAATTTGGATTAATTATTAACATATAGACTAATGGGTCTTGGGTTTAAAGCCCACTCACCATTTTAACTAATGAAAAATCATCTACTTTTCAAACTTAACATATGCAAGTTCAATTTACAGTAAACTAAAACAAAACTTCTCAAAGCTAAAAGAAGAAAAAAACCCTAGAGCCAAAATCCCCAAATGAAAGGCAAGCTTCCATCTTTGTTCGAATTTCCAAGGGTTTGCTCTCCAAAATTTCTAACGTGAGTTGTAAAATCATATATCTATCTCTATTGAACCTTATTTCTTTGAATTGAGTGACAAGCATCAATAAATAGTTGAATGGTTTGAGTTATTTAATTGAATTGTTGAAATTTGCAAAGTGGTTGCTGAAATTTATTTATGAACATTACTGTAGTAAAACAACAATATCTCAGTGTTGAATGATCCAAATTCATTCATTCTTTCTTTTGTAGAAAGATATTTAATTAAGCCATAAGTTCTGTTTTGACCAGTTACGAAATTTTATGTTTAAAAGGGTCTAAATTAGGTTTGAAGCAGATGTTATAACACAACCATTTCAAATTTCCTGAGTTGATATCTGATAGTAAAATAGCCATAACTTTTCAGGCATAAATCTGAATTAAGTATACATTTTTTATTTAAAAATATAAGATGTTATGGAACAACTTTCATGTTGTAAGTTTCTATATGTTTTATGATCTATAGGGTTGAAATTGGGTTTGAAATTGATACACATGCTCTGCTCTATTGATTTTCTGAGTTGAAACCTAAAAATTAAATCACCGTAACTTTTGAATTGTAAATCGAAATTAAGTGAGGTTACTTTAAGCTGGAAGATATATTTATAAGGAATAACTTTTATGTTCATCATTTTCTGTATGTCTACATTTTGTTAATCATAATATGTGTTTGAAGAGAAAGTAACCTCTTCGTCCGGTGTTTTTAATTTCAACTTTGAAACACATAATTGTTTTGGCCATATTTTTTTCGTCTTCGAAATTTGATAATTTTTAATGTTCTGGAAATCTTATACTTTTAGCTACAATTTCATGTTATATATTTTGCTAAATTTTGAGCTTTATATTGTCAAAATCATAATTTTTGTCGTTGCCCTGAGAATAAACGACAGTGATAATGAATTTAAATCTAAAAACTATTTCGGTCATAACTTTTAAACCGTAAATTCAAATTAAATGATCTTTTTCTTCTTTGAAGGCTGAGTATTTTGCCTACAAATTTCATGTTCTAAGTTTTGCAAAATTACGAGATTTAGATGATCGAAAATATTTTACTTCATGATATAAAGTCAGACTTTTGACTTTTACTTCATGTTTTATGGTATTCATGAATTGTTTTGAGGCAATGATATCTATCAGTAGACTTGCCAAATTTTGAAGATTTTGAAATTCAAATTTTTGATTAAATTTTAATTTAATTTGAATTGAATTCGAATATCGATTTGTGTGATTTCTTGGGTTTTTATTCGTTTTCGAGCATGGATTTTTCCAAACCTTTTTAAAACAATTTTTAAAATAAATGGGCATTTTAATTATTATTATATGACATATTTTTAAAGTATTTTCAAATATAGAATCTATTTATTCTCAATAATAAGGGAATTTTCAAATATGGCTTTCAAAATTGGTATTAAAAGCTTGTTTTCTCAAGTAAATTATTTTGTATATAAAATACACGTTTTTGCACTATTCGAGCGAATGAGAGAGAATTAAATGGTTTGGTAAAACATGTGGTATGAGACATGTGCATTTATCTTATCGGTTAACTCCCAACTTGTTTGTTTGATCATTTCGACCAACAGGTCGAGTTTATCGATGAGATGAGGTAAACTTTTTACCGCTTTTAGTGTGAAATTTACTAGTGGTTAGTAAACCGTTTAGTGCGAACGTGTGGTATGGGATGCATGTTAACATTATTCGAGTCAGTACCATTGTGGAGTTTTCCATTGTGGCATATTTGTCTTCGAGACGTTTGCCATTGCAGCGTATTTTCCATTACGGCGTATTTGTCATTATGACGTTTTGCCTTCGGGCGAGGTACATATTTGAGATAACAGTACTTGGCAAGGCTTCGGCCACATGCACGTGCAAACACTTTTGAGATGGTTTCTTTAACTATTTTTCCTAGTGCATCGCCCCTTTTCGGAATTGGTCCTTTGAACCATTCGATACATGTAACGACCATAAATTTTTAATAATTAGAATTTTTAAATTGATTAAATTTTGGTAATTAAATATGAAGAAAAATAAACTTTGTAATAAAATAAGGAAGGAATGTTAAAGTCGAAATGCATATTTTATTCATAAGGTAATATAAAAGAATGAAACTTATCTGAATGAATTTATTTGAGGACTCAATCATAATAAATGTACATATTTAGAAAATTCAATATAATTAAGAACAATTGTTAATACAAAGGAAAGAAATTAATTAAGTCCATCAGGTCATTGCTTGATTTCTTACCTTTTTCTACATGGCCTCTTTATTTCTTGCTTTAGCCATACGAACTCTTTTCCTAGCCGTGTATTTCTCATTTGAAAATCATGTACAAGAAGATTTATTTCTTATTTCAAAACTCCTCATTTTCATTTGCATTTAAGAATAAAACATATATATGTTTCTTTCTCCTTAACTTATGTCTTTTCTGTTTCTTGGCATTTACTCTCACTTTGCTTGCCATCCAAACCATCTATGTATCAACCCAAAATTTTTAATAAATGTTTTGTTTATTTAATTTAGATAATTTTGTTATTTAAAATATAAATTTTGGTGTGGATTTGAATTCCACACATGAATTAATAGAATATTTTTCGAAAATGTGAATTTTGTCAATATGGTCAAACTTTGACTTTTACATTTAAAAATTTAAAAGTTTGAAAATTTGAATTTTATCTTTTATTTTGAAAGTAAATAAAATTTTAAGAATACTGATTTCATTTTGTTGAAATCTGATTTATAATGTGAAAGTTATGCCTTTTTAGCTATTGTGTGTCGTTTGCTGTATTTAACAAAATTGTTTACTTTAAATTATATAAATAATATTTTATTTGGACATGTAATGTTCTAATTTATGTTTTCAGGGGTAAAATAAATTTTTTTGTAAATATTTTGGTTTTAAAACATTTTAAAAGTGTAATTGACATTTTCCAGTGTCAGTTTTATTTTGTTTACAATTTCTAATTTCCAACTTCAATTAATTTAAGAAATTCTTTATTAATTTTTATATTTTTCTTATGAACTTATTTTATTCACATTCTCACTTTATTTTATTTCTCAAAGATTTATTTTAAACCATTTCTAAGAAGAGTTGTAATTTCCTAAAGTTAAGTGGATTGTGTTTGCAATTTTCTTAAGCTAGTTTCAACAAATTAAGCTATTTTCTTTATTTATCTTTTTATTTTCCTAAAATATAATTATTTATTTTATTTTTCACTTTATTTCAGTTTATTTTATTTTATTCACTGATTTTTATTAGTTTTAAGGTGTGCTAGAAATATTTCCAAAGCTAGTGGTATTGTGTGTAAATTTTTAAGCCTTGTTTCAATTTAATAAACTATTTCTTTAATTCTTTTCCATTTTTTTTCTTGAAATCATTTATTTATTTCCTACCTTAACTTATTCCTCAAAATCCATTGTCGTTCCTTACATGTAGCCTATCAATTCACGTGAAGATAGGAAGAGTTCTCATTTTCCACTTATTCTTTTTGTTAAATAGGAATCAAATCCCTTCATTTTCTGTTGCCGTTTTAAACATTGATTGCTTGACCGTTTCTTCCACTTGATTGTCGTGAGTTTTCTCACTTTATTTCTCACGCAAAAACATCTCCTCTCACTTTTATTTCTCATAGCTAGGAATATGGTAATGGCCTCCTTTTTTTTCTTCTTCCAAACTTTTATTTAAACTGTATATATTTGTACAACATTTTGTTCCACTTTTGTTTCTTTTAAAATTGGCTATATACTTTTTAAATTAAGTAATAAATGTTGTGCAAAAAGAAATAAATTTTACGTTTCTATTATACGTATATACATCAGTTTCTTAGTTAAATGATAAATAAATCAAATGGATGTAAACAAATCAAATTTTGAATTAGGTTATAAATAGTGTATAAATAAGCTATTAAATTACGCTTTTTAATTTGTACGTTTATATTCGTTTTTTATAATTTATTTGATGATATATTCTTTAGCGTATATAATTGCTAAATAAATAAGAAACGTATAAATATAAAAATACGTTTCTTTTGTTTTAAATTTGGGAGTATGTTTCTATTAATTATTGCATCTATAATACACGCTCATTAATTTCTTACCGCAGCAAATAAAAATCAATTCAAACCGTGCCTTACCATTCACCTGTAAAAATATTCCCTTTTCGTTGCTTCCTTATATTTAATAGGAATAAATGCCTTATTTCATCTTGCCGTTTCAAACAAAAATTACTTGCCTTGTCATTCGCTTGCGTGGATATCCTCTTTCGCTTTTTCTTCTTTGTAATTGATAGTAATAAATTCTCATAGCCGTTTCAAAAATTAAATTGTATTTTCTTGCCATTTTTTCACCTAATCAACGCAAATACCTCCCTCTTATATACTAAACCCACGTACACAATTCCCTTACCACATCATTTTGGTTTCATCTTCTTCTCACGTGAGCTTCTCCCTTCAGGTAATGGCCGCATACATTTTTCTTTTTTTTTCTTTCTTCTTTGTTTTTCTTTTGTTTCCATTGTTCCGCTCTAACAAGGGCTGAGCCACTTGTGTTCATATTATCTTATTCAATTTTTCCAGTTTGCTTTATTCAAATTTGATATTCGTGTGTGTGTGAGCATACTTAGTTTTTATTTATTTTGTTTCAAGATCTGAATCTGGTTGTCGCATCCTCTAAAATCTGATCGTGCTTTCTTTGCGCTTTTCGGTGTGGATATCGTTATTTTTTAATCAAATCTCCAGCGTTGTAACAACCCAAAAATTTTACCAAAAATTTTATTCTTTTATTTGAAAACTTTGGGGTTTTATTTATTTAAAAGTTGAATTTTTAAATTGATTATAAATCATTGCCCAAATTTTAATAAATATAGACAATGTCTATAATTTGGACTTTTGGTTAAGTTTAACGCCAATTGAAATTTTAAATTCAGAATTTTAACTGCAAATCTTTTGTATAAAGTATATATATATATATTTATATGTATTTTCAACATTTGTTTCACGGTTATTTTACATATAATAGTTATATACTTTTTAAATTAGGTAATAAATATTTTGTAAAAAGGGAAATAAATTTTACGTTTCTTTATACGTATATACATCAGTTTCTTAGTTAAATAATCAATAAATCAAACAAATATACACAAATCAAATTTTGAATTAAGAAATAAATAATGTATAAATAAGCTAATTAATTTCACGTTTTAATTTGTGCATTTATATCCGTTTTGTTTAATTTAGTTGGCGTAAAATGGTACGCTATTTGATGAAATATCCATTAGCGTATATTTTACTAAATATATTTACTAAATGAATAAGAAACGTATCAATAAAATACGTTACTTTTCTTATAATTGGGCGTACGTTTCGGTTATTTATTGCGTCTATAATTCGCACTCATTTATCTCTTACCTCAGCAATTAAACAAAGCAAATCAGCCGTGCATTTGTTAGAAGAAGAATTAAATAACCTTGCTTAATTCACGTACAAACTTTTCGACGCTTTCCTTTTGCTCCTTCTGTTTTAATAGGAATAAAATCCATCAATTTTACTAACATTCAAATCAAATATTTCTTTCCATTTTCTTTTCCCTCAATCAACGCAAGTTATTCTTTGTAAATATAAAACACATTCAAAAATTCCATTTTACCTCTTGTATAAAATAGGAATAAATTCTTTCAATTTCCATAGCCATTTCAAAAATCAGAACTTATTTATTGCCTTCCATATGCAACATCAACGCATATACTTCTCTTAAACACTCGGTCACGTATGCAAATACCCACTGTAACAATTTTTTGTTTCAATCTTCTTGCCTCCTTTATTTACGCCTTCCCACTTTATCATTATTTCTTGCGTTTTAAAATTTATCAACGTAGTTACTTCTTTATAAATACAAAACCACACACAAAATTTTCCCGACCGTTTTAAAATTTATTTCTTGCCGTTCTAAAATCAAATATTCATTGCCGTTTTCTTTTTACCTAATCAATGCAATCCCCTGATAAATAACAACTCGCGTACAAATTCTTGCAAACTCCTTCCTCCTTGATTTACGCAAGCTTTCTTTATAAATACAAATCATCACGTATTTTTTTTCCTGACCTCATTTGGCCTTCTCCATCATGCGTGAGCTTGCATTCAGGTAAATGGTCGCACATTTGTTTCTTTCTTCTTTTATTTTCTTTTTTCTTTTTTTCGTGTGTTTCATTTGTTCACTCCAAAGTGCTCTGCTCCACCATTTTTCACGATCACTTATAGCCCCTCCTCCACCGCCAGTGCAGCCCCTCCCCTGATGTGTCCATTTATGGCCGTGTGTGCCATACACCTCATCACCACAAAAACACTTATGTTCATAGCCGAGCCTATACACTTCCTCCATCATAGCCTATGTGCTCCCCACCTCCGAGTGTAGCCGCACCACCACCGCCACCAAACTCCAGGATGTGGCTCGCCCTAACCTCTGCCGCATCACCAGGCAATGGTGTCCCACACAACTGAATCCATGTACAGGCTGAGCATCTTGTGCTTTGAACCAAACCCATGAGACTTTCCTTTCACCACTTTGCTTATATATGTATATATAAAAAAAAAGACTCGGCCTATATGACTAAATACCCCACTGCCTTGATTTGCGTGCATGCATGCAATTCAGTTATATAAAAAAATGGGCAGGGCCGAGCCCTTGATATATGTTCAAGTCATAGTGAAGTGGTCGAGCAAATTATGACAACTATCCTCTTATTTAAACTCATTCCAATTTTAATTTATTTAAAGATTTGATATGTTCACATTTGAATTCGAGTAATCATTTTTATTCGTTTGTCTCAAGATTTGAATCGGGTCGTTACCTCCGGTAAAAATTGACCATGCCTTCTGTACGCTTTTTTGGTGTGAATATCATTGTTTTGAATAGAATCTTCAGCAGCGTAAAGGTGAGTATTCACACTTGACAAACATGCTTATAGAATCGTAAATTAATAAAAAGTGAAATTGTAGAATGATTTTTATTTTATTTTACTTGCATGTGATATAAATTTATGATGTTAAATCCCTGTTATAAAATTGTCACATCACCCGCTATATTATACGCTGTTATATTTTATGCTGTTATACTGTTTATTTATTACTGTTTATCACTGCAAATTACTTGTAGAGTAGAAATCGTTATGGGATGAAATGATAGGTCTGAACGATATTTATTTATTTATTTAACTTGTTATTGCACATATGAAATGATAGAACCCAGATTTTCTTTGTAAATTACGGATTGAAATGATATATTATCAGCATCACTTGACCTAGGGTAGAAAATATTATACAGACCCGTGGTTATTATATATATATATATTTTTGGAAATATTAAGTATTTTTAAAATGTGTATATTATAATATTTTGGTTTGACCCAAATTTAAAATGATTTTTGTGATTTTCTACAAGCTAAATATATAATTAAATAAATGGTTAAGTGGGAATTTGAAGTATAAATTTATTTTGGAAATTTTCATGGAATTAAAGTTAAGTAAATAAATATGATAATTTAATATAAATTAGAATTTAAAATAAATTAATAAAGTGTTATTAAGTTTTATATGGAAGTTGAAATATAACTTAATTTAGAAATGCAAAGTTAGTATAGAATAAAGATAAGTTAAGAAATAAATTGGAAACTAAGTTTATTTTTGACATGGTAATTAAACTTAATTGTTAAGTAAAATTTTATAGAAATTAAGCACTTGTTTTTAATAAGTAAAGCATAGAGAAGTCGATATTTATTTGCGAAATTTACTCTACAAAAATCATGAATTATTGAGTAATTTAAATAACCATTTAAAAGTGGAAAATATGATTTTATAAGTTAAATTGGTTTAAATTAAGGTTTAATTATTGCTGAAATTATATTGAAGCCTGAAATTTAATTTACTTAAATCTGTTGTAAGGGAAATTACCGCACTTTGGAAGTGCTGTAGTTGATGCAAATAAATTAAGGCTAAACCTTGGGATTTATATTGGATTTTGTAAGAATAATAACTTCACCTTCAAATAGTATAAAATGAAGTATTTTGATTGAAATATAAACTATTTTTGGAATTTATAACCACGGGTAATAATGACGTTGGTTGTTAAAGAGACCGGGATCAGATATGGGCATACTCTCTGTCGATACCGAAAACCACTTTGACAACCGTGTACGCAGTGGAGATTCTAAAATGAAGTAGGATGGTGGTGACGTTCTATTGAGGTATGTACGTGGACCCGACTCCCATGAGTTGGCATAAGGTGGCTAAAAAAGGATCGATTCTCGGGCTAATGAGGTGGCACCTTTGATCGGACGCACTTCTTCGTATGTCATTCTATTACTTTATGATTATTTAGTGCGCACCTTTGATTTTTGGAGTGTTGTTCGAGGTGGGCGGTAGTAGAAGCTATGCGTTACCACCGGTCTGGATAGCAATTGGTATATCTACCTTGACATTGCCTAGTTGTGCCTTGTCACCTACCCTAGCGAGCCTTATACGATTTTGGTTTTGTACCATACCTATGGAGTGCCCTCTGACGACACCCAATACGGGGGAGATTACGGTAGTGTATAGACTATGGGAATATATAAACGTGTTAAGGTGGAAAATGTAAAGACTTAATGCTATTTAAAAGTAAGTTTATTTAACTAATAGGAACTATTATATTAACGAAATATTACTACATAGTAAATAGTTTAACGGATCCTTAGAGGATGGGCGGTCCCAAGCATCCTTTAAGTTATTTACCTTTATATTACAGTTCACTTGAATTGACTTACACTGTATAAGTATGTATGTCCTGACTCGATTGTTTATGTTTTATTTTACGCTCGGGTCAGCCTAAGTATCAATTTTGGACTCCATTTTCCGAAGCTAGGACTGCTGAAGATCACCCTTTCGAGCTGCTGTCTATTTTCCATTCAGTCTTTTATCTTAGCCTATGTAATGGAGACAAATAAATTTCGGATTTTCTGTGGTTGTTTCAAACTAATTGGTTTTAAAACTTTGTAATTTGTACTCATTTTGAGACTATGTGTTAGTGGCTTCATGAACCACCATAATATTTTAATTCCGCTGCGAGTATTCTGATTTCTATGTCTGTGATTCTGTGATTTGATTTTATTTGCTCCAATTTTTATTACAATCCACTGTTTTGAACTATTCAAGTTTGACACGGTTTAAATTTATTGTCGAATTTGAATGGTGCAAAACAGTGGGTCATTACAGTTGGTATAAGAGCTTGGGTTTTTAGGCAAACCATAGCCCGAGGAGCAAAAAACTCATTAGAGATAGGGTAGAAATACCCTAGAATGATTGAAGTCAATCATAGAATCCTTTCTTTGTGAGAGAGCGTATTTTAAAGTATAAAATAATTTTTTTAAAGGATTTCCAAAGAAGTATTTTGATATAAAACCTTTTGTTTCGAAATTAATTTTTCCAACCACTTCTTTCCTTTCTCCGCCCTTTGTAGTTAAGTCCTTTGGTATAAGACTGCGCTAGTGAACTTTAGCTTATCTAATCTATCTTGGTCTCTATTTTTCCTTCTGTCCTTAAATTCATTCTTGATTTCTTAGGATGAATCAAGGAAATGCCAGAGGTAGGGGACGAGGTGCGACCATAGTCCTGCACCCGCTGCTCCAGTTAGGTTCTCTAAGCTTTGCAACAAATATACTGAGCTTGGTGGCACCAAGTTCACAGGTATCGAGAGCATAATTGAAGCTCAGCAGTGGTCTAGAGATTTGGGGAGAATTTTCTCCGGTCTTGAGATCACGAATGCCCATCAGCGTCAACTGGCAGCTTGGCAATTAAAAGGAGCCGCTTTGGATTTGTGGCTGTCAGTTACTGCTCACACCGTAGAGACTGACATCTCCTGGGAGCAATTTAGGTATCTTCTTTGGTTGTTCAAGTTTAGTCTCAGTTTCCTCCCTTTTTGAAATCTGTCTTATATCTCTTATCGTGCTTTAGGGATGCTTTTCTTACGAAATGGATGCCCGAAGTAGGCAAGTCTCAGCTGTATCAGGACTTCATGGATTTGAAGCAAGGCGATATGTCCTTTACTGAATATGAAAGGAAATTCAATGAGCTATCGCAATATGGCCTTAATCTGATAGACACTCCTCTGAAGAAAAATGAGAAGTTTATTGCTGGTGCATGCCCCGAGTACTACGATCTCCTCATTACCCACGTGCATGGTACGTTCACTGCTCTGATGGACATGGCTATCAAATATGAGAACCCCACCTCTAGGAAGCCTCCAACTGCCCAGTCTGCCCCATCTCAGTCTTTTGGTAGTTCTAAGAAAAGGAAGGCCAATTTCTACTGTCATAAGAAGAACTGGAACAAGACCCCGGGTTTAGGATCGTCTTCGTCATCTCAGAGGCAGCCTGTGGACCTATCTGCCATTACTTTCCATAGATGCCACCAGAAGGGACACTATGCTAATAGCTGTCCTACCTTGGGTGCTGCTATTCCACCTCCCGCTCAATTGGCTAGGCGAGACCTTTGCCACATTTGCCTTCAGCCGGGACATTTCAAGAGAGACTGTCCTACTTAAAAGAAGGGCAAGGCATCAGGAATTTTCGCTATCACTTCTGCATCCTCCCCAGCTCCACAGCCTGCACCCACTACCGCTCCCGCTCCTAGCGATTCTCAAGGTACACTTCAGGGTTTTTACTTTGTTTTGATCTCTTGTTCGTGTTTTATTCGATATAGGAGCTTCCCATAGCTTTATTTCATCGAATCTTTGTAATAGATTTGAGCATCTCCTTTCTCCTGAGTTTGCCTCTATACATTTATGTGTTTTTAATCCCATTGGGGCTCCTGCAAATCTTAGTAGAATTTGTAAGCGAGTGAAGCTTCTCCATTTCGAGCAGTGTTTCACTGGTGATTTTTATATCTTGGGTTTTGACGCTTTCGATCTACTGCTTGGAGGTGATTAGTTGGATAGGCTTGATGCCCGTATCTCTTGTAGTTCTCGAACTGTTGCCCTCAAAGATGATTTTGGCAATTCCTTAAAGATCCACTGTAGTCTGCCTCATGGTTTCGCTGGTAGCTTCATTTATTCTCTCGATACTTTCCCTGGTGATATCGAGTCCACTCCTGTGGTCAAATTATATTCTGACATATTTGGTGAATGTTGGGCGTGTTCTCACCCAGAAGACCGAACCAAATCGAATGCTACCGGCCAACCCACCCACCACAGAACCGGAGCCACCGGACCAAAAAACCACCGAACCAAAACCACTCCAAAGAACTACCAAACCAAAACCACTCCAACCACCACCGGTCCAATGCTACCGAATCAAGGCAAAGAAGGAACCACCGAACCAAGATAAGGGAGGCACCACCGAACCAAGACTACCGGACCAGATCTCAACCCACCAACCACCGGTCCAATCAACGCTCCACCAACTACCGAACCAACATTGCCAGGCCAGATCTAGTCAGCCCAGGCCCACCGCAGCTATATACATCCAAGACCCCTACCCCCATCCTGACTCTATAAATAGAGGGGTAGGGGTACAACAATGGCAGACAAGTTTGAGAGCTCAATCACAGACAGAACTTTCAAACAACTTTCATACACTTGTAATCAAAGCTTTGTACTTGTAATCTGAACAGTGAAAGAGAATAACATATGAAGTGGACGCTGTGTGTCCCTTACAGTTTAGTCCCTGCTTTTACATATTTGCATAAATCACCCAAATCACTAAGAATAACATAAAATCGACTAAATCATACGACTTGGAGGTGTTTTCCCATTTTTTGTGCAAACATTTTTGGTGCGTTCACTGATAGCTCGAGTTAGAAGCTTCAGCTTCTCCCACTTAACCTTTTTCCCGAAAGCATCGCTCATTGCTTGGAAGACATGCCTCCCAGGCAGAAGAAAGATGTTAGCAAAGGAAAGAACATCGCAACTAGCAGCATTCCAGATCCAGTGATCACAGAACAAGAGAACCGTCCCGTTCCAACATCAGTACGAAATGGAAATCAGGCAAATCCGACAGCCCCTGCCACGGAACAACCGGCGCAATTACTAGGGCAGATCTAAACAGGGTCGTGGCTGAAGTGACTGACCGCTTCACATCCCAACAAGAAGCCTTGGTGAACCGACTCATGTCATGCTTAAGGGATGCTGAAGAATCCAACGGCAACACTGAATCATGGGGTGAGTCCCAGTCTGGAGGATCGCGGAGGCGACAAAGATCATTCTTCTTCGAAGAAGCTAACAACAGAAACAGCAATGGTAGGTGTCGAGCCCGAACTCAGCCCAAACTCCGACCCGAGGAAACGCTTGGAACCGAAACCAGCGGGAGAGGTACCAAGTGAGGGTCGGCTGTAGCTGAGCCTGTCATTCTACCTAGTCATGGAAACACCAATGAACGGGGCCGAGCTAGAGTTCAGCACGAAGTTGGACCCGAGGAAGTGCCCGGAACAGAACCCAGCAGGGGAAGATCAAGGCAAGGGCCAACTGTAGCTAAGCCTAGCATGCTCCTAGAAGACCAGAGACAGCAACTGGAAAATATTAGGAGTGATAGACGATACCACCCCTACATATCATCTGGACGGAATCAATCCCGCAGAGAAGAACCAAGCTCATTTATATCTGCTCCAAATTCCGATGAAAGGATGGTGCGATTGTTCAGAGAGTGCGTCCAACGGGATCAAAGAGATCGAGGGATAGGTGCTAGGGTAACCAGCCCTTTCACCCGCAATATTGAAATTGCCATCACCCCCCGAAAATGGAAAATGCCAACAATGGAACCTAACAAGGGAATCTCTGACCCCGTTGTACACTTGCAGAGATACACGCAGCATATGCTCATGAGCGGAGCCACAGAGGGAGTATTGTGCAAATGCTTTCCGCTATTCTTGGCAGTTCTAGCTACCTCCTGGTTCTGCCATCTTCCCCAAGGATCCATCATCTCATGGAAAATGTTGAAGCAAAAGTTCATCAGCCAGTTCCGCATTCATGTGGAACAACCCAAGGACGCTTATTCCCTATCTAATACCAAATAGAAGCCCGGAGAGACAGTGCAGCAATATCTAACCCGATTCAATGCTGCAGCGGCTACATTCCAAGATGTCGATGAGAAACTCATCTTAATGGCCCTATGTAGTGGTGTGCATCCGGACACTAAGTTTGCTAGAAGATTAACGAAAGAAAAACCAGCTACCTTACCCGATTTCTTCCATGAAGCCAGAAGATATATGAGACTTGAAGACGCTGCCACTGAAAGAAAGACAGGGCTACAAACCAAGGCAGCTCATGGCGACACACCCGCTGTAGCAAAGGACGTTCGAAGGAGTGACTCTAGAGACAATGCTGGGGGCAAGAAGGGAGAAAAACGTCTATATCGGCCAGGACCGAGATTTGACACTTACACTCCTTTGAATGAAACAATCGAAAACATCTTCCTGGCCACCCAAGACGAAGTTAAATACAAACGCCCCCCGTACAAGAAGGAATCGGATAACGCAATTAAGTCTAGAAAGTTCTGCCGCTTCCACGAATCTCATGGGCATGATACCAATGAATGCCATCATCTTCGGGACTTAATTGAAGAACACATCAGAAGAAGAGACTGGAACGCTATGTAAAAGGATAGAACAGGACCCCAACTCTTGCCAATGAGAACCCAAGGCTACCCCTCCCAGGAACAGGAGGGGGAAATCGCAACACCAACGGCTCCAGTCAAGAGAAGATAGTGGTCCATACCATATCGGAAGGACCGTACATCGCCGACGGGAACTGGACAGAGATGGAAACTGAAAGTCACTTAGAAACAATGAAGGCTGCGTTAATTCTGTTATGAAAGAACACCACCCGAAGCGAAAAGAGAATGATGACATTACATTAAATAGGCGTGACCTAGAGGGAAGGCAGTACCCTCACATGGATCCTATGGTCATCTCTTCCTGGTTCGGTCCAGCCGAAGTTTCCGAATTCTAGTGGACACTGGAAGCTCAGTAAATATCCTATTCAAGCATGCTTTCAACTGAATGAAGCTGTCAATGATGGATGTGTCTCCCTGCAACAAACCACTACACGGTTTCACTGGAGATGTGAAGATGTCCCTTGGGCAACTGGACCTCTTTGTTGAAATAGGAAGTCACCCCTGCTCCATTGTACGGAAACAAACATTTGTGCTAATAGATAACCACTCGGCCTACAACGCCTTTTTAGGAAAACCATCCTTGTCTGACTTTCAAATTGTCCTTGCCCAGTGGTGCCTGAAGATGAAATTTCCAACATACAATGGAGTAGGGGAAGTAGAGGGAGATCAAGACGCCGCTCGAGATTGCTATGTTACTGAACTTCATAATAACCACAGGAAGGATAAAGGAAAAATGCAGAGACTACTCTGTGCATGAAAAACTTGGAAGCATAACAACTAAAGAAGGCCTCTCCTCTTCGATATACTAGTGATCCTTTCAATGAATTAGAACCCATGGACAAAGAGGAGGAGGCCACCGTCGAGCCTGCAGAGGCTATAGAGTTTGTATCTGTAGACAAACACGACTCAAGTAGACTGTTGAAAATCGGATCTCAGCTAAGAGCAGAATTGAGGGATCAACTCATTGATTTTCCCTGCCACAACTTGGATGTATTTGCATGGACGCACGCTGACATGACTGAAATCTCTCCAGACGTGGCATGGCACGTACTAAACATCGATCCTACCAAGGTGCCAGTAAAGCAGAAAAAGAGAAGTATGGAGGCAGAACGATCAGCAGCCCTCGATGAAGAAGTAAAGAACCTACTTGCCAATAACTTCATACGAGAAGCCATCTACCCAGAGTGGATCGCTAACCCGGTACTAGTAAAGAAGGCTAATGGGAAGTGGCGAACATGCATTACTTCTCCAACTTAAATGACGCTTGCCCGAAGGATTGCTTCCCGCTCCCCCGAATCGATCATCTTGTGGACAGCACAGCCGGGCACGAACTCTTATCTTTTATGGACGCATACTCAGGATATAACCAAATTCCTATGCATGCTCCCGATCAAGACCACACTAGTTTCATCACTGGCCGGGGATTGTATTGCTACAGAGTAATGCCTTTTGGACTTAAAAATGCCGAAGCTACTTATCAGCGCCTCGTCAACAAGATGTTCGCGGAACTAATAGGACGAACTATGGAAGTTTACGTGGACGACATGCTAGTAAAGTCAAGGAAGGCCGACGATCACGTAAGCCACCTGGGTGAGATGTTTCAGGTACTTCGCAAATATGGAATGAAGCAGAATCCTCTAAAGTGCTCCTTCGGAGTATCATCAGGAAAGTTCTTGGGATTCATCGTCCATGCCAGAGGAATTGAAGCGAGCCCCGAACAAATCCGAACCCTGAAAGATATCAGGATACCTTCCACTCGAAGAGAAATTCAAAGCCGAAATGGGAAGGTGGCCGCCCTAAGCAGATTCATCTCTAAAGCGACTGACAAGTGCACCTCCTTCTTCGAGGCTCTAAAGAAAGACAAAGGAAAGTTCGAATGGACTAAAGAATGCTTAACAACCTTCCTTAACCAAATCGAACACCTCCAGAGACCACCAGTACTCTCAACTCCAAACGAAGGCGAAGAGATATACTTTGGTGAGAGAAGACAACCGCGCGCAACAGCCAGTATACTTTGTAAGCAAGAGGTTAATGGGGGCAGAAGCCAAATATCCTAAACTTGAGAAGCTAGCGTACTGTTTACTAATCACGTCACGAAAACTGCGACACTATTTCCAATCTCATTCCATCAGAGTTCTAACCGATCAACAGCTAAGGCAGGTACTCCATCGTCCCGACACTTCTGGACGACTACTTAAATGGTGCATTGAACTGAGTCAATATGATATCACGTACCATCCTTGCACCGCTATTAAGGGACAAGCCATGGCCGATTTCATTGCCGAATTCACTACCAACGAAGGTAAGGAGAAATCGGAAATAGCAAAATACATTAAGTGGAATCTCTTTGTGGATGGAGCATCAAACGAACAAGGCTCGGGGGCAGGTATTGTAATAATAACTCCTAGGGGAAGGAAGATACACTATGCTCCAAGGTTGGAATTCGCTGCCACCAACAACGATGCAGAATATGAAGCAGTAATAGCTGGATTAGAACTTGCCTTAGAGATTGGAGTCAGTTCTTTATGTCTTCATAGTGATTCTCAACTTATTGTAAACCAAATACTAGTAGAATTTCAGACTCGAGGAGAACGACTCACATCATATCTAAAGAAGACCAAGCTGTTACTCGATCAATTGGATCACTATTTAATCAAACACATCCCTCGAGTAGAGAACCAAGAGGCCGACGAGCTAGCAAAGAAAGCTAGCATGAAAGACGGTACCATATCCGAAACAGTAGCCATCTCAAAGCAACTAACCTCGAGTTTCGAGCAAGTGAATCTGATAGCTGCAATCGAAGAGGAAACTTGGATGACTCCCATCCGAAAATTCTTACAAGATGGCACACTGCCCAGCGAGCATAACGAAGTCAGGAAAATCTTGAGGAAAGCTTTCCGCTACACAATACAAGAAGGCATCCTCTATCGGCGCGGCTTCTCTAACCCCTTATTAAGGTGTGTGCTGGAAGGGAAGCTAAGGAAATCTTATCCAACATCCATCAAGGAAGCTGCGGAGATCACACTAGAGGGCAGATTCTAGCAAAGAAAATACTTCGATATGGATATTTTTGTCCCGCCTTAAACAAAGACGCCTTAGACTTCGTCAAAAAATGTGACAAATGTCAGAAATTTGCCAAGATTTCTCGACTACCAACATATGAGATTACTCAAATGACCAGCCCATGGCCTTTTGTAGTATGGGGAATTAACTTGATTGGCGAACTGCCAGTGGGCCGAGGCAGAGCCAAATATGCTATAGTGGCAGTTGACTATTTCACCAAATGGGTGGAAGCAGAACCTCTAAATAAAATATCTTCGACCAAAGTTATTAACTTCTTAATCAAAAATGTTCTATGTAGGTACGGAGTTCCACTCAAAATCATATCGGACAATGGACTTTAGTTTGATAGCGAGGAGTTTGCCGACTGGTGCCAAGAGCGCGGAATTCACAAAAGCTTCTCATATGTAGCTTATCCCCAGGCAAACGGACAAGTCGAAGCTGTCAACAAAATTCTCAAAACGCTAATCAAGAAGAAACTTAAAAAGTCAAAAGGCGCTTGGGTGGATGAACTTCCTACGACACTTTGGGCCTACCGCACATCTTTCAGAACATCAACGGGGCATACTCCCTTCTCTTTGGCATACGGATCGGAGGCCATGCTCCCGGTCGAAACTATAGTGCCTTCCCACCGTAGGATCCACTATAACCTAGAAGAGAACGAAGAACTCCTTCACATGTCTTTGGATCTAATTGAAGAGAGAAGAAACGATGCAGCGCTCAAAGCAGCAGCTCACAAGCAAAAAGTGGTAGCACAATACAACTCCAAAGTCAAGCATCGTAGCTTACAAGAAGGAGATCTTGTCCTCAAGCGAATCTTCCCGCACCCCGTGCACTAGATCCAATCTGGGACGGACCATATATAGTTCATAAAGATCTCCACAACGGAGCTTATATTTTGTCAACAGTGGACGGAGAGGTGTTCCAGAGGGCATGGAACATCCAACACCTTCGTCGATACTTTTCTTAACTTGTACTGCCCATGTGAAGTGAATTAACAAAGAGAATCAGTTGACGTAGGCATTTTCATGCCGAACCACTTTAAAAACTTGTCTCTTTTTTAACTTGTTCCTTTATATCTTGGCTGCTTGTTAACTTTATCCTTTTGTGTTGAAAAAATCCTATGTAATGGCATTTCCAATCAAGACACATCACAACGCAACTTCACTTAGACAAGAGCTAACAGGTAATATACGAATCTATGCCCTCGCCAATGAGACACTTTTGCTCCAGCATCCCTCTGCTGCGGATTAACTCATTGCTCGCGATCGGACCTTAAAGCCAACTGTAATGAGCCGATTATAAGCAACCAAGAAGGCCGACTATAGCCGAGGCAGCTCATTACGGTGTTCGGCTCGCCGGCAACCGTGAACCTACTTTAAGACCCAACATAAGGTGTGGCCAGCCAGGGGTAGTTCACAGTTGACGATCGGCACCCATGCTAGCCGGCCGCGGTAAATCGAATAATACCCATGGTTACGGGCCATAATGGCCCGGGTAGTTACTGTGCGCGATCTCGACTCCGAATGTCTTGAGTACGGCTGTGGTAAAAAAGAGAAACTCCCTACGGAGGCGTAAGATGGGTGACAAATGTCTCCAAGACCCATAGCTAGGGAAAGTGACTACAAAACCCGTTTTCCACGAACTTAAGCACATCGCAGGCCTTCCGTGATTGGATGTTTTACCATTTCCTATATTTCTATTTTGTTTAAAAACTTTCCTCCTATCCTCTATAACGATCCCTAAAGTACAGGACACAAAATAGGAGACGCTCGCTAATGGGAATAGGAACTCACAACTGGATGACAGGTCACTCAGCTGCATTCCACGCTCAGTCATACAAGACATTCAAAGCAACCGTCTACGACTAAAACATAAAGGGCGGCACTTTCTTCTTTTGTATACGAATACGCAGCTGTAATTTATTCGCACATCACACTAACATTGCAAGATATGAAATTATAATTTAAGCAAGAACTTGACATCAAACACAATTGAATCACAGGAATGTGCACAGCTATATTTCTTATGCAACACACCAAAATAACGATAGCATTCAAATATGAAAGAATAAGCTTAAGTTAAAAATTACATGCCAAGAATAAAGTCGTTTGTCACGAATAACATAATTACAGCCAAAAAGTTACATTAATGTTTTGGGACTACCATAGATAGCAATGTCAAGTGAACCAAAAGATATCCAGATCAAGTCAAGGAGTCGGCTGCATCGGTGCTCCACCTCTAACCTACTGGCCCTCCGAGATCTACTTAACCGCAGGATTGGAACTCTAAGCATGTTGACCAGAGGTAGTTGGTGCTTCAGAGGTCCCGCTTGTCCAATTCAGGAGAAGAATCCATTAAATAAACAATAAGCAATCAAGTTACGAAAAGCTAAAAGGGAAGACTTACCAGCATCTGCTCCTTGATCATCATCCTCTAACTGCACACCTACCTCCTCAGCAGTAAGCAGCCGCATACCCTCATTCACCGCCGCTTTCTCCTCCTTGGTGAATTGAACCGTAACCACGTCCATTCTAAAGGCCACGCCACCCTCCTTATCTGCATCGGCCTTAGCCTCCTCCAGGGCCCTGAGATAAATCCTGGCCATGACTCGGGGATAATCATCCATCCAAGATAAGCTGCCCTGTTTCCAAATGCGAAAGTATATATCCTAAAGCATCTCATCCATTATCCCCTCATTCTCCTCGAACTCCCTTATTCGGTCCTCAGAAGCCAACAGCTTTGCAGTGGCAGCATCCCTCTCCGATTGGTATCGCGAGCAGTCAGCCTGAAAGGATTTGCTCATCGCCTCCATCTCCTCCTTCAGCTTGGTTTTGTTAGGAACCGAGTTGATGATGTTTTGATGACAACAACCTTATATAGTTATTATACTTTACTTTATAAAATATATACTAACATTTCCGTACAGATAGATATATATATATACATGTATATAGAAAGTATATGCAGGTATCATCGAAGACTGATCAGTATAAAGACTCAAGCATCAAGATGAAGATTAGAAATTCAAGATTCAAGACGCTAGAGAATCAAGATTTCAAGATCTCAAGATAAGTGTCTATTATTTTGTTAAAACTTCATAATAGCACTCTCATCTTTCTTCCAATTTTCTTTTGGGATGGAACCCAATTTCTATCGAAACTGGTGGCTTACAAACCCACAACAAGTAGCTTACAAACCTATGACAAGTGGCTTACAAACCCACGAAAATCAAAATCATTTAAACTACTTTGCGAAAGTTCTCGAGTCCTATGGAGGAGCTCTGTAGGAAGGTTCTTGTAATTTCAGTTTGAATAGATTTTTCAAAATGTTTTTAAATCTGTTTTCAAAATGTTTTAGCTTTCAAAATTATGTTTTCAAAAATATTTTCAAACTTTGTTTTAGCCTTGAAATATTCCTCTATTCTGATTTTAAAAACTTCTATTTTTAAAACATCAAAACTTATTCTGCTTTTAAATATTACTTATATAATTGACGGTCTATATCAATTATATATATATATATATTTAAAATAATGTTTTATATTCATTCTCTATCTTAAAATATTGTTTAAACACTTTACTTTGCTTCAGAGAAGTTTCAACTTGTTTCAAATTCAATTATCTTTACAAAACAGCATCTCTATAATTTTGAACTAAGGGATGTCGACATAAGGGGATACCCCATGTCGACATGGTGACAGTGGGATTCAAAATTCAATTTTCAAAAGAAGTGTCCATTCGTTCGAAAACCTTTTGCCAATGGTTATGACTGTTGTGCATCTATATAAAGGCTTCCAAAACGAATTTTTTAATAACTACTTTCTTATTTTTCTTCACTCTTTCTTCTCCACCATTCCATATCCATAAAACTTCATATTTTCAAGATTGTGCCATCATTCTGCCAAATTCTCAATAGGAAATCATTTAGATACTCTCTCTATTTGATTCCCCATCATTCTACTAAAGATCAAAGTGCTATTCAGAGTTATAGGATTAATTTGTATTTAAAAAGTCCATAGAGTCTATCCATTCAAAAGAATTGTTATTAAGAAGTATTAGGGTGATCTTGTGTCCCGTAAATCAAGAAAGTTTACCCCAAACTCGGAGATAGGAGGGTTCCTCAAGGCCTTAGAAATTGAGGGTTATAATTTGGATATTGGCTTATAAAAATATGTACAAGGATATTGCCTTGGTGCAGGACTGGATGTATGAGGATTCCGAACAAGTATAAAATCCGGTGTGTTCTTTCCTTTTACTTGCTTTACTTTACTATTTGCATTTGTTATATGTTCTGTGATCATTCGGTGTTAGAATTCTGTTTAAATTTGTGTTGAAAGTTTTAATTTAGTCATACAGTTCATATATTCTTTAAAACACTATTCACCCCCCCCCCTCTAGTGTTATTTCTGCCTTAAGATCCTTAATCCGCATCCCTAACAATTGGTATCGGAGCATTGGTTTCCATTATTTTCATAATCTTAAATTTTGAAAAGTTTTAATGGAACAACACACTAATAATGTCACTCCTGTCACCACTACTTCTGTCAACACAAGCACTAACACTAGTTCATTTGTAGAAGGTCAATCTACTGTCAGACCACCACTTTTTAATGGTAGTAATTATGCATATTGGGCATGTAGGATGAAAATTTATTTACAATCCATAAGTTTAGATACTTGGAATATGACACAAATTGAATTTGTTGAACCAACTACTAATTTTCCCCAGTGAACTACTGAGCAAAAGACGGTTGCACAAAACAATTCTAAGGCTATGAATATACTATTTTGTTCACTAGATAGGAATGAGTTTAATAGAGTCTCTGTTTGTAAGTCTGCATTTGAAATCTGGAAAACTTTGCAAGTAACTCATGAAGGAACAAGCAAAGTTAAACAGACTAAAATTTCCATATTAACTAACCAGTTTCAATTGTTTAAAATGCATGAAAATGAGTCCATTTCCGACATGTATTGTCGATTTCAAGATATTGTACATTCATTGATTGCTTTAGGAAAGGGTTTCTCGGAAGAAGATCAAGTCAGAAAAATACTCAATTCACTCACTCCAGAATGGGATCAAAAGACACTTACTATTGAAGAGGCAAATGATGTTAGTCAAATGAAGATCGAAGAGTTAATTGGTAATCTAATTTCTTATGATGTTCAACTTCAAGGGAGAAAAGAATCTAAGGCAACGGAAAAGAAATCGATCGCATTCAAAGCAACAACTGGAGATTCAGAACAAGATAGTGATGAAGAAATTGCTTTCATGACCAGAAATTTCAGAAAGTTTCTGAAGTATAGAAAGATGAATAACTTTAAAGAAATGAACAAAGGAATTCCAGAAATACTTCGGAGAACAACAACAATTACAACAACAACAACAACAACAACAACAACAACAATGGTGATAAATGTTACAGCTGCAACAAAACAGGGCACTACAAGATAGATTGTCCATATCCAGACAAACAGACATTTCAACCAAACAACGAGCAACTAAGGAAAAGAAAGAAGGCATATGCAGCAACTTTTGACGATTCAGATTCATCCAGTGATGACGAGAAGAAAACTGATAATTCAAATCTGTGCTTCACGGCTATTCTCGATCAGAAGACGATCGGAGTTTGGATCTAAAAATAGGTACACATTTATTTTAATTTTATTGGATGCTTGTTTGTTTTGATTTTGTTTGCAATTCCTTGAATTTTTAAATTCAAAATCACCCTTTGAAATATGAGTTTTTAAATTCAAAATAATATTATTTTAATAATTTTTTAAATATTAAAATATTTTAATGTTATTATATTTAATATTATTACTGGAATTATATATAGATATAGAATATTTCTTAAGATTTTAGGAATTTCTTAGATTTTAGAAAGAGACACCCCTTTTCAAATTCAACAGGCACATGTCGACATGCCAGGATACCCCATGCCGACATGTCTCTCAGAAATTTGATTTCAAAATTTGAATTCAAATTTTTGAATTTCCCTCCACCTTTTCACTTACTTCAAAATTCTGAAAAGGTACCTCTTGACCAGAGAACATGACTATAGAAAATCTATTTAATATACTTCTCTTATCATCTCTTTTCACTTTATTCTCATAATTCAAACTTTCTTCATTATCTTCTACTCCTCTCAAACACTCATCAATGGCTTCCTCAAGTACCCCATCAACTATGAGGCTGACCAAATCCATCAAAAATGATCTTTTTAATGACCCAGAGTCTATCAAAGCTTACATATGTTATGTAAACCATGGTAAAGTCAATACGGGAAAATTTGCTATTTTTGATGATTTTCCTTCTTATGAAATCGATCAACTTTTTGAAGAAAACTCCATTCTTAGCTTGATTGATAACAAGCAAAATGATTTCGTTTGTTATCCAAACCTATGTTTTATGCAAACCTAAACCGTGAATTTTATAATGTAAATGAAGATCAAATTTGGAGTAGTGTTAAAGGAACACTTATTGTTTTGGATTCCGATATTTTGGGTACTATTTTAGGTTGCAAATCTACCGGTATGAATCTCTCGCAATTTCAAATCAACGAAATCGATCGAGAGACTTTTCAGCACATTTTTGAAAGCGATGACCACATGGATTTTAAGAATCGCTTTTTCCGCCCAAAAGCAAGAATTGTCAACCTTCTTATTCAACACACCATTATTCCTAGGTCGGGAAACTACAATAATCCCACCTCAACAGTGTGTAAAGCTCTTTTTGCTATATTTGGAAAATATGATATTAATTGGGCACAAACTATTTTGGATGAGTTAAGACCCAAAAGTTTTACTATGGGAGAAAACACTCTTTATCATGAAATTTATCTTACTCGGATTTTCAATTATTTTGGTGTGGATGTTAAAAAGGAAGAATTTGTAAGTAGGAAAGTGTTCAATCATGGGAACATTTCCCTTATGAAAATCCCACTTATGTTTCAACCGTATGAAACACTTACCGAAAAGGAAGAGAGACTTGCTCATGAAGAGATGGAAGAAGAGGGAGAAGAAGAGGAAGATGAAGGGGAAGGAATGGAAATTGAAGAAGAAGAGGAAGATGAAGAAACCTCTTTGGAAAGTATAGAGTATCCACATACACCCGCCAATCCGTCCAACAAAAACATACTCAAGAACCAAAATATACTTGCTCAAAACCAAAAGGTTCTTAACAGATCTATAAGCTAGAAAATGGATAAAATCTCTACCAAGATCGACAAGTTCTTTGGGAAGATAGGCAGAAAACTTGGCTTGTCCTCATCATCAACTTCATCAAACTAATCCTAGCCATTATCTCTCTAGCTATCGTTTATCTATCTTTGTATTTTCTATTTTTTTGGTTAATATTATGTAATGTTAACTAATATAAGTAATGTTATCTTATTCTCTGTTTTCCAGCTTTATATATCTCTGATAGTTATTTATTTTAAGTTTATATAGATCCATTAGTATAAAAATAAACTTAGACATCAAAAATAACTCAACTTGGTCATTCTGTCTAGACCATGTCGACATGCCCCATCCCCCTCATGTCGACATATAACAGTCAGAAAGTAGTTACAATTTCTAAACTTCAAATTCTTGTAACTACCAGGTGACAATTCATTTTGAATGGCCAATAACTCCTATAAATACCTATTTCTTCCAGAAAAACTTCTCTACCTCCATTTCTATTCATCTCCTCTCATACTTCAACTTATTTCTTAAATTATGGCTTCTCAAATTAAGAATTTAAGTGAAAATCTTGAAGAAACTCTTACTTCTTTCAAGAATATTCTCTCTTTTATACTTAGAAATCAAAGGCACTTAGAATTAAGCCAAATGCAGATGATCAAAGAGCAAGAGAGACACTTCGACGCACTTCGTTGGATGATCTCAAGCCTTAGCAAAGACGAACCCGAAGCAAATCCACCGGTCACTCTCGACAAAGATAATTGAGATGTTATCAAAACTAATCCTATCTTTGGAGAAGATGGATGGGTGGAAGTCCCAAGGAATATCTGATCATTATGTATGTTTGTTTATTTGTTTGATTTGATTTGATTTAGATTTGATTAGGATTTGATTGAATTGTTTACTTAAGTTTGATTTGGATTTGGTTTGCATATAACTTCATATACTATACATGATTGGTTTGTTATGTATGATATTGATTTGATTGTCAAATCACACTTATATATATGCTCACACACTTGATCACTTACACGTTCACTTTACACTTTTATTCTATATATACTTGATTATCTTAGAACAGGTAAATATTTTATTCCTTTTTGCTGATGTCAAAGGGGGAGAAAGTTATAAAAATATATGTGCTTGGTGTAAGGGGGAGTCATGGAGCATGGGGGAGTTGTAGTTTAAATAAGAAATCACGGAGTAAGGGGGAGTTATGTAATGGTAAGAATATTTTAAAAATAAAGGTTGTCATCGTTAAAAAGGAGGAGATTGTTAGAAACTGAGTTGATGATGTTTTGATGACAACAACCTTATATAGTTATTATACTTTACTTTATAAAATATATACTAACATTTCCATATATATATATATATATATGTATATAGGAAGTATATGCAGGTATCATCGAAGACTGATCAGTATAAAGACTCAAGCATCAAGATGAAGATTAGAGATTCAAGATTCAAGACTCTAGAGAATCAAGATTTCAAGATCTGAAGATAAGTGTCTAGTATTTTGTTAAAACTTCATAATAGCACTCTCATCTTTCTTCCAGTTTTCTTTTGGGATGGAACCCAATTTCTATCGAAACCAGTGGCTTACAAACCCACGACAAGTAGCTTACAAACCTACGACAAGTGGCTTACAAACCTACGAAAATCAAAATCATTTAAACTACTTTGTACAAGTTCTCGAGTCCTATGGAGGAGCTCTGTAGGAAGGTTCTTGCAATTTCAGTTTTAATAGATTTTTCAAAATGTTTTTAAATCTATTTTCAAAATATATTAGCTTTCAAAATTATGTTTTCAAAAATCTTTTCAAACTTTGTTTTAGCCTTGAAATATTCCTCTATTCTGATTTTAAAAACTTCTATTTTTAAAACATCAAAACTTATTCTGATTTTAAATATTACTTATATAATTGACGGTCTATATCAATTATATATATATATATATATTTAAAATAATGTTTTATATTCATTCTCTATCTCAAAATATTGTTTAAACACTTTACTTTGCTTCAGAGAAGTTTCAACTTGTTTTAAATTCAATTGTCTTTACAAAACAACATCTCTATAATTTTGAACTAAGGGATGTCGACATAAGGGGATACCCCATGTCGACATGGTGACAGTTGGATTCAAAATTCAATTTTCAAAAGAAGTGTCCATTCGTTCGAAAACCTTTTGCCAATGGTTATGACTGTTGTGCATCTATATAAAGGCTTCCAAAACGAATTTTTTTAATAGCTACTTTCTTATTTTCTTCACTCTTTCTTCTCCACCATTCCATATCCATAAAACTTTGTATTTTCAAGATCGTGCCATCATTCTGCCAAATTCTCAATAGGAAATAATTTAGATACTATCTTTATTTGATTCTCCATCATTCTACTAAAGATCAAAGTGCTATTCAGAGTTATAGGATTAATTTTTATTCAAAAAGTCCATAGATTCTATTCATTCAATATGATTATTATTAAGAAGTATTAGGGTGATCTTGTGTCCCGTAAATCAAGAGAGTTTACCCCAGACTCGGAGATAGGAGGGTTCCTCAAGGCCTTAGAAATTGAGGGTTGTAATTTGGATATTGGCTTATAAAAATCTGTACAAGGATATTGCCTTGGTGCAGGACTGGATGTAGGAGGATTCCGAACCAGTATAAAATCCGGTGTGTTCTTTCTTTTTATTTGCTTTGCTTTACTATTTGCATTTGTTATATGTTCCGTGATCATTCTGTGTTAGAATTCTGTTTAGATTTGTGTTGAAAGTTTTAATTTAGTCATACGGTTCATATATTCTTTAAAACACTATTCCCCCCTCTAGTGTTATTTCTGCCTTAAGATCCTTAATCCGCATCCCTAACTGGTTTGAGCAAGCTCTGCGGCTTCAAGTTTCTCGGATAATTCCTGTACCCGCTCGAGATCCGCTTTTCGAACCTCATCCACCGTTGCAATAGCCATATCAATCCATTCCATACAAACAGCCTCCATTTTCCGTAACTCTACCCTGCTGGCCTCTTCCATGGTTTTCTTTAATTTCCTAGAAGCGGCCTCATGTTGAGAGATCTGAACGGCCTGATCAGCGAGTTGTTTGGCCTGGTCGAAAACCATTAACCGCAGCCGAATGTTAGCACTCCCGATTTCTTCTCCAGCCTTGACCAGTCGGGTATGATGCCCCATCAGCTTCCTGGTTTCCTCAGCAACCCGGTCAATGTTTACCTTATCTTTGTCCCCCAATGTTACGACCCGAGAGGTAAGCAAATCAAGGTTTAGGGACTTAGCTTCATCCAATACTCTTACCATAGGATTACGGGGAAGAAGGTGCTCACCGGTAGCCTCATCAAAGGTAATATCACAAGAACCCGTATCCAAGATCCGGATGACCTGCAAACAGATTACGAGCCAAGCCGGGATGACCTATCCGGGTAACGATAGGATTTTCGGACGGGTGCGGAGGAGGTATAAATTCAGTATTCTTCTTCGTGGTATCCCGAAGAGGCTGAGTTGGCGACTGAGGACCAGGTGAGGGTTCAAACAAGGAACGACTCCTCTTCTTCCTTTGGATATCCTCCTCGATAACTCCAAGAAGAGGGCGGTAGCCGACTACGTCTTCAGGGCGGTTAGTCGGAGGCTTTGGTTTAGTAGAAGCCTTGAGAAGTTTGTATTGTTCAAGACGGTGCCGAACATCTGACGTCTTGGCCACCTTACCCGCTTCTGTGATAAAAACCAAGTGTTACAAGCATACATTGAGCTATAATTCAAGAAATATATCAAGTTAAGAAGAGTACAGAGACGCTTTTGTTATACAAACCCTGGGGGGAGTAGGATATTGCAATAAGTCCTGGATCTCATTCCAGGATGGGAGATGACCATAAAATATTCCTAAATCCTTATCATAAATGGAGTCCACAGGAGTCAAAAATTCACCATGAATCGCAGGAAATGCCTTAGCTGAAGCGCTCTTAGAAGATGAATCGGCGTCGGTCCCGGCCTTGTCAGCTTTCTTAGGCTTCTCCACTAAAGCTGATCCTTCCTCCAACCGTTCAAAATCTAGGCGGAAAGCGTCATCTGTCCACTCCTGGATCACACCTACTTGCTCAGAAGACAAAGCCCCAGTGCCATCACCACTCCATCCGTCGCCAACATCATCGCTATGACCATCACCATCACCTTCTCCACCGCTTCCACTCTCCGCCTCACCTCCTTCATCCTTGCCTCTTTTCTCCTCCACATCTTCCTTGTCCGGGACATCTGGACATGCGCTGGGGGAGGGTCCATCGGACTTCTTAAGTTTCTTCCCCACGGCAATTGGATATTTCGAAAAGGGTTTCCTTTTGCCGCTCTTCGCTGTAGCCCCTCTTTTAGCTTTGGAGGCCCTCTCCTCAGTTGTGTCTCTTTGCTTGACCACAGACTGGCATGGCAGAATCAATTTGATCCCCAAAAGAGTAGCATTCCTGATCAAATAAGAAGCTGCCCTCTCTTTTTTTGGAATGGCTTATATTTCCGCAGCCATCTGAACCAGACGATCGTTCTCTACAACCGCAAAGCCACCTGTCGCTAGTAAGAAACAAAGCACATAAGGAGGAGCATTGCAGTCAGAATGGAAATTATAAATGAGATTCAACTTACAGCCAGAGGTAAAGCGGTGGAAAGAAACAGAGTCATCCTTGACAAAGAACCATTCCTTCTTGAACATGCTAAATTTTGAATATAAGTCCAGGACCGGCTTGAAAGACACAGCCGTTTCTAAGCTAATATACGGAGACCCCTTCTTGTAGCCTCTCAAGTTGTACAGGTACCGAATTTCTCGGTTGGAAGCGAGATGCCCATATTTTCTCTGGAAGATAATAAACAGACTCACCAAGATGGCATAGGAGTTGGGCTGAAGCTGGAAAGGGGCCACCTTCAAGTATGTGATGAAGCTGACGATCCAAGCGTTGATCGGAGGAATGGCACCGCACATGCAGCGATACCTACTATAAGAAAAATATCCTTCAGGGGGGTTATACAACATCACTCCTTTCCCTGGCAACATCATATGCGCCCTGTCAGTCCCAAAGGATCTAGATATAACGTCAAGCTGTTCGTCTTTGAGGGATCTGGGAAAGCAGTCAGGCGGTGTGTTCAAAAGCTTCTGAGGACCGTACCCATCTACTAATGATCTCGGGGATGGTCCATGTCGTTCTGGATCTGACTGAACTGGGGGCACTATGGAGGACTCCTCTTTGTCCTTGGATTTCTTCTTGTCAGAACGAGTTTCTACTTTATGAGACATTATCTGCAACACGAAAAAACACGTCGTTAGAGCAAGGGATGTAGACAAACAAGTACCTACGGCCGGGAATCTCATTCATAATTCAGAACATAAAAGCTCAATCGGTAGTTCGAGGCCAGAGTCCATTCGACACTCGTACTCCCCAAGTGTATTCGGTAGTTCGGGGCCAAGGTCGATTCGGCATTCGTACTCCCCAAGTGCATTCGGTAGTTCGAGGCGAAAGCCCATTCCGCACTCATACTCCCCGGACTCATTCGGTAGTTCAAGCATAAAGTTTATTCGGCAGAAGAAAACCTCACCTGGTCCGACAGTTAAGTATGGTTCGGTACTTGATTGATTCGGCTATTTCAAACGATGAAGGACGACAGAGGCGTGAAGCCCATACTTATAGGAAAACGTAGGATGACCGGACCAACTGGTTCGGCACTTGGGCCGAATGAGGGTGTCCAAGTTGAGGAAAACAAAGCATGGCATATACCGGCATATGCCCCACTTTGGGGGGCAAATGTTGGGCGTGTTCTCACCCAGAAGACCGAACCAACTCGAACCAAAGCGAATGCTACCGACCAACCCACCCACCACCGAACCGGAGCCACCGAACCAAAAAACCACCAAACCAAAACCACTCCAAAGAACTACCAAACCAAAACCACTCCAACCACCACCAGTCCAATGCTACCGAATCAAGGCAAAGAAGGCACTACCGAACCAAGATAAGGGAGGCACCACCGAACCAAGACTACCGAACCAGATCTCAACCCACCTACCACCGGTCCAATCAACGCTCCACCAACTGCTGAACCAACATTGCCAGGCCAGATCACTTCAGCCCAGGCCCACCAGCAGCTATATACATCCAAGACCCCTACCTCCAGCCTCACTCTATATATAGAGGGGTAGGGGTACAACAATGGCAGACAAGTTTGAGAGCTCAAGCACGGACAAAACTTTCAAACAACTTTCATACACTTGTAATCAAAGCTTTGTACTTGTAATCTGAACAGTGAAAGAGAATAACATATGAAGTGGACGTAGGCACATTCTGGCCGAACCACTATAAATCTGTGTGTCTCTTACAGTTTAGTCCCTGCTTTTTACATATTTGCATAAATCACCCAAATCACTAAGAACAACATAAAATCAACTAAATCATACGACTTGGAGGTGTTTGCCCATTTTTTGTGCAAACAGTGAAGTCACTTCTTTACCTCCGAAGCGGGAAATCGATTTCTGGATCGACCTTATTCCTGAAGCATGGCCTGTAGTTCATCCACCTAGAAGAATGGCCCCAAGGAGAAGATCGAATTAAGAAAACAAATCGAAGACTTGTCCTCTAAAGGTCTGATCAGACCTATCTTTTCAGAATGGGGAGCAGCCGTAGTTTTGGTCACCAAGTCTGACAGTTCCTCTGGATGTGTGTTGATTATAGGGAGCCGAACAAGCTCACTATGAAAAATAGATATCCTATGCCTCACATAAATGATATGTTTGATCAGCTATATGGAGCTACTGTTTTCTCTCAGCTTGATCTGGCCGCAGGGTTTCACCAACTCAGAGTTGCTGAGGAGAGCATTTCCAAAACTGCTTTCCGTACTGAGAATGGTTTCTTTGAATGGCTAGTTATGCCGTTTGGTTTGACTAACGCTCCTTCCTTCTTTATTGATTTGATGAATTGTGTTTTTCGTGACGTGCTCAATAAATTTGTTCTAGTCTTTATTGATGATATTCTTTTGTTCTCTAAGACTGAGGAAGAGCATAAATCCCACTTGATCTTTGTGTTGGGGACCCTTAGGAGTCACTGGTTAAAAGCTAAATTCTCTAAATTCCATTTCTGGGAAGAGGAAGTCCGATTTCTAGGACATATTGTTTCTAGTGAGGGAGTTTCTGTTAATCCAGTCAAGATTGCCGCGATCAATAATTGGGAAGAACCTAACACTTCAACTGATATTCGCAGTTTTCTGGACCTTGTCGGTTACTATCGGAGGTTCATTGAGAACTTTGCTCGGATTTCTGCACCGCTCACTGCTCTAACTCGGAAGAATGCTTAAGTTTATTTGAAGCGATAAGTGTAAAGCGGCATTCCAAGAGTTAAAGAATTAGCTTACTTCCGGGCCAGTGCTTACAGTTCCGAATGGAAATGAGAGATTAACGGTATTCACCGATGCTTGTCACGAGAGTTTGGGAGCAGTATTGATGCAAGATGGGAAGGTGATTGCCTATGCGAGTCATCAGTTTAAGACCCATGAAGCTAATTATGCTGCTCACGATTTAGAATTGCTGGCTGTTGTATTTGCTTTGAAGCTTTGGAGACATCACCTCTTGCGTGCTAAGTTTTACCTCTTCACCTATCAGCAGTCTTTGAAATATATCCTCACCCAGAAGGATTTGAATCAGAGATAAGTTCGGTGGCTCGAGTTTCTTGCTTCTTATGATCTCGACATCAACTATACTCCTGGGAAAGCTAATGTCGTGGCGGATGCGTTGAGTAGAAAGAAGCCCTTGTTGTGTCAGCTTATTGTTTCTTCTCCCCTTTTGGACTGTATCAAAGCTAAACAGGATGAGGATAGAATCATTAGATTGATTAAGGAGAATGTTCGCAGCAGGGTTGTTGGTAGTAGTCTATATGGTAGTGGAGCTTAGATTGATGATGAAGGGATTTTGAGGATTAATAATAGGATTTGTGTCCCGAACGTTGATGGTTTGAGGAAGGAGTTACTTCGGGAACATCATCAATCCAGACTTTCCATTCATCCTGGTGTAGCGAAGATGTATCAGGATTTGAAGAAGCTTTATTGGTGGAGGGGTATGAAGTGCGATGTCTCTATCTTTGTTAGTAGATGTGCGACTTGTCAGCAAGTAAAGGCGGATCATCAGAAGAACCCGGGTTTGTTGCAGCCTCTTAAGATTCACAATTGGAAGTGGGAGCAAGTTTCTATGGATTTCATCAATGGGTTACCGAGATCTAGGAGAGGAAATGAGAGAATCTGGGTTATTGTGGATAGACTGGCCAAGTCCGTGCACTTTATTCCGGTCAAGTCTACCCGTACGGCTTCGAGCTTATCTGAGATTTATATGAGGGAGATTGTTCGCCTCCATGGTGTTCCCCTTAGCATTGTTTGCGATCGAGACCCTATTTTACCAGTCAATTTTGGAAAGCTTTCCATGAATCATTGGGTACTCGTCTGAATTTGAGCACCGCTTACCACCCACAGACTGACGGTCAAACGGAAAGGGTGAATTAGATTCTAGAAGATCTTCTTCGGGCTTGTATCTTAGATTATGGAGGATCTTGGGAAGATCATCTCCATCTTGTGAAATTCACCTATAACAATAGATATAAGGTATAAATTCCAACCCTCTATTCTTATCTTATCTTAATCCCCTATCTGTCTCATTCGATCTTTTTCAGGCTAGTCTTAAGATGTCCCCATTTGCTGCTCTTTACGGGCGACCTTGTAGATCCCCATCTTGCTGGACTGAATCCAGCAATCGCTTAGTTCTTGGTCCTGAGATGATTTTGCAAGCTTCGGAGAAATTCGAGGAGATTAAGAGAAGGTTAAGGATTGCTCGGGATAGGCAGAAGAAGTACGCTGATCGTCATAGAAGGAGTTTGGAGTTTGCTGTCGGTGATTTAGTTTTCCTTAAGGTTTCTCCCTTAAGGAATGTGGTTCGTTTCGGGCGTAGAGGGAAGCTTGCTACGAGGTTCATCGGTCCATTCCGCATCGTGGAAAGGATTAGGTCTCTTGCTTATCGACTGGATTTTCCCTAGAAATTCGCTGGAGTACACAATGTATTCCGTGTATCTCACCTTCGTCGCTGTTTGCATGATCCATCTCTTATTATCCAACCTTCTGCTGTTGATAGTTTGGATATCGAGCCTGATATGACTATTGAGAGGAAGCCACTTTGTATCGTCGATCGAGGTTCGAAATAGCTAAGAAGGAATTCTGTCCGCCTGGTCAAAGTGCAGTGGAGCACTGATGAATGGGATTGCACCTGGGAGACAGAGGAGAGCATACGTGCTTCGAATTTGGAATTATTTTGTTTCAGGTACTTCGCTCTATTATCTTATCTTCCAAAAATTTTACCAAAAAGTTTTGAGTGGAGAAGAGTGTAACAGCCTAAAAATTTTACCAAAAATTTTATTCTTTTATTTGAAAACTTTCGGGTTTTATTTATTTAAAAGTTTAATTTTTAAATTGATTATAAATCATTGCCCAAATTTTAATAAATATAAACAATGTCTGTAATTTGGACTTTTGGTTAAGTTTAACTCCAATTGAAATTTAAAATTCAAAATTCTAACTGCAAATCTTTTGTATAAAGTATATATATATTTTCAACATTTATTTCTCGATTGTTTTACTTATAATGGTTATATATTTTTTAAGTTAGGTAATAATTATTTCGTAAAAAGGGAAATAAATTTTACGTTTCTTTATACGTATATACATCAGTTTCTTAGTTAAATAATTAATAAATCAAACAAATGTAAACAAATTAAATTTTGAAATAAGAAATAAATAGTGTATAAATAAGCTAATTAATTTCACGTTTCAATTTGTGCGTCTATATCCATTTTGTTTAATTTGATTGGCGTTAAATGGTATGCTATTTGATGAAATATCCATTAGCATATATTTTACTAAATATATTTACTAAATGAATAAGAAACGTATAAATAAAATACGTTACTTTTGTTATAAATTGGGCGTACGTTTCAGTTATTTCTTGTGTCTATAATTCGCGCTCATTTATCCCTTATCTCAGCAATTAAACAAAGCAAATCAGCCGTGCATTTGTTAGAAGAAGAATTAAATAACCTTGCTTAATTCACGTACAAACATTTCTACGCTTTCCTTTTGCTCCTTCTATTTTAATAGGAACAAAATCCATCTATTTTACTAACGTTCAAATCAAATATTTCTTTCCGTTTTCTTTTCCCTCATACAACGCAAGTTATTCTTTGTAAATATAAAACACGTTCAAAAATTCCATTTTACCTCTTGTCTAAAATAGGAATAAATTCTTTCAATTTCCATAGCCGTTTCAAAAATTAGAACTTATTTATTGCCTTCCATACGCAACATAAACGCATATACTTCTCTTAATCACTCGGTCACGTATGCAAATACCCACTGCAATAATTTTTTGTTTCAATCTTCTTCCCTCCTTTATTTACGCCTTCCCACTTTATCATTATTTCTTGCGTTTTTAAATTTATCGACGCAATTACTTCTTTATAAATACAAAACCACGCACAAAATTTTCCTGACCGTTTTAAAATTTATTTCTTGCCGTTCCAAAATCAAATATTCATTGCCGTTTTCTTTTTACCTAATCAATGCAATCCCCTGATAAATTCACAACTCTCGTACATTCTTGCAAATTCCTTCGTCCTTGATTTACGCAAGCTTTCTTTATAAATACAAATCATCACGTATTTTTTTTGCTGACCTCATTTGGCCTTCTCCATCTTGCATGAGCTTGCATTCAGGTAAATGGCCGCACATTTGTATCTTTCTTCTTTTATTTTCTTTTTTCTTTTTTTCGTGTGTTTCATTTGTTCACTCCAAAGTGCTCTGCTCCATCATTTTTCACGACCGCCTACAGCCTCGCCTCCACCGCCAGTGCAACCCCTCCCCTGATGTGTCCATTTGTGCCCGTGTGTGCCATACACCTCATCACCACAAAAAAACTTATGTTCATAGCCGAGCCTATACACTTCCTCCATCACAGCCTATGTGCTCCTTACCTCCGAGTGTAGCCGCACCACCACCGCCATCAAACTCCAGGCCGTGGCTCGCCCTGACCTCTGCCGCATCACCAGGCAGTGGTGGCCCACACAACTGAACCCATGTATACGCCGAGCATCTTGTGCTTTGAACCAAACCCATGAGACTCTTTCACCACTTTGCTTATATATGTATATAAAAAAAAGAAGATTCGGCCTATATGACTAAATACCCTACTGCCTTGATTTGTGTGCATGCATGCAATTTAGTTCTATGAAAAAATGGGCAGGGTCGAGCCCTTGATATGTGGTCGAGTCGTAGTGAAGTGGTCGAGCAAATTGTGACAATTATCCTCTTATTTAAATCTCGTTCCGGTATTGACTTATTTAAAGATTTGATATGTTCGTATTTGAATTTGAGTAATGAGTTTTATTTGTTTGTCTTAAGATTTGAATCGGGCCATTACCTCCGCTAAAAGTTGATCGTGCCTTCTGTATGCTTTTTCCGGTGTGAATATCGTTGTTTTGAATAGAATCTTCAACGGCGTAAAGGTCATATTCACACTTGACAAACATGCTTATGGAATCATAAATTAATAACAAGTGAAATTGTAGAACGATTTTTATTTTATTTTACTTGCATGTGATATAAATTTATGATGTTAAAACCCTGTTATAAAATTGTCACATTACCCGCTATATTATACGCTGTTGTATTTTATGCTGTTATACTGTTTATTTATTATTGTTTATCACTGCAAATTCCTTGTAGAGTAGAAATCGTTATGGGCTGAAATGATAGGCCTGAATGATATTTATTTATTTATTTAACTTGGGATTGCGGGTTTGAAATGATAGAACCCGGATTTTCTTTGTAAATTACGGATTGAAATGATATATTATCCGTATCACTTGACCTAGGGTAGAAAATATTATACAGACCCGTGGTTATTTTATATATATTTTTCTAGAAATATTAACTATTTTTAAAACGTGTATATTATAATATTTTGGTTTAACCCAAATTTAAAATGATTTTTGTGATTTTCTACAAGTTAAATATATAATTAAATAAATGGTTAAGTGGGAATTTGAAGTATAAATTTATTTTGGAAATTTTGATGGAATTAAAGTTAAGTAAATAAATATGATAATTTAATATAAATTGGAATTTAAAATAAATTAATAAAGTGTTATTATGTTTTATATGAATTAAATGGTTAAATAAGTGAATGCTTAAAGATGGAAGTTGAAATATGACTTAATTTAGAAATGTGAAGTTAGTTTAGAATAAAGGTAAGTTAAAAAATAAATTGAAATTAAGGTTATTTTTGAAATGGTAATTAAACTTAATTGTTAAGTAAAATTATATAAATATTGTGCACTTGTTTTTAATAAGTAAAGCATAGAGAAGTCGATATTTATTTGCGAAATATACTTTATAAAAATCATGAATTATTGAGCAATTTAAATGACCATTTAAAAGTGGAAAATACGATTTTATAAGTTAAATTGCTTTAAATTAAGGTTTAATTATTGCTGAAATTATATTGAAGTCTGAAATTTAATTTACTTAAATCTGTTGTAAGGGAAATTACCGCACTTTGGAAGTGATGTAGTTGATGTAAATAAATTAAGGCTAAACCTTGGGATTTATATTGGATTTTGTAAGAATAATAACTTCACCTTTAAATAGTTTAAAATGAAGTATTTTGATTGAAATATAAACTATTTTTGGAGTTTATAACTATGGGTAATAGTGACGTTGGTTGCTAAAGAGACCGGGATCAGATATGGGCATACTCTCTATCGATACCGAAAACCACTTTGACAATTATGTACGCGGTGGAGAATCCACAATGAAGTACGATGGTGGTGACGTTCTATTGAGGTATGTACGTGGACCCGACTCCCATGAGTTGGCATAAGGTGGCTAAAACAGGAGCGATTCTCGGGCTAATAACGTAGCACCTTTGATCGGACACATTTCTTCGTATGCCATTCTATTACTTTGTGATTTTTTGGTGCGCACCTTTGTTTTTTGGAGTGTTGTTCGAGGTGGGCGGTAGTAGCAGCTATGCGTTACCACCGGTCCGGATAGCAATTGGTATATCTACCCTGGCATTGCCTAGTTGTGTCGTGTCACCTACCCTAGCGAGGCTTATATGATTTTGGTTTTGTACCATACCTATGGAGTGCCCTTTGACGACACCCAGTATGGGGAAGATTACGGTACTGTATAGACTATGGGAATATATAAATGTGTTAAGGTGGAAAATGTAAATTCTTAACGCTATTTAAAAGTAAGTTTATTTTACTAATAGACACTATTATATTAGCGAAATATTACTACATAATAAATAGTTTAACGGATCCTTAGAGGATGGGCGGTCCCAAGCATCCTTTAAGTTATTTGCCTTTATATTACAGTTCAATTGAATTGGCTTACAATGTATAAGTATGTATGTCCTGACTCGAATGTTTTATTTTACGGTCGGGTCAGCCGGAGTATCAGTTTCGGACATCATTTTCCGGAGCTAGGACTGCTGAAGATCACCCTTTCGAGTGCTGCCTATTTTCCATTCAGTCTTTTACGTTAGCCTATGTAATGGAGACAAATAAATTTGGGATTTTCTGTGGTTGTTTCAAACTGTATTGGTTTTAAAACTTTGTAATTTGTACTTATTTTGAGACTATGTGTTAATGGCTTCATGAACCAATATAATATTTTAATTCCGCTGCGAGTATTCTGATTTCTATGTCTTTGATTCTGTTATTTGATTTCATTTGCTCCAATTTTTATTACAATCCACTTTTTTGAACTATTCATGTTTGACATGGTTTAAATTTATTGTCGAATTTGAATGGTGCAAAACAGTGGGTCGTTACAAGCGTCGTAGAGGTGAGTATTCACGCTTGACTTTCATACTTATAGAATCGAAAATTAATAACAAGTGAAATTGTAGAATGATTATGCTACATTTTACTTGCCTGTGATATAAATTTATGATGTTAGAACCCTGCTATCAAATTTTAACATCACCCATTATATCATATGCTGTTATATTTTATGTTGTTATACTGCTTATTTATTACTGTTTATCACACTTCAAGTTCCCTGTAGAGTAGAAATCATTATGGGCTGAAATGATAGGCCTGAACGATATTTATTTATTTATTTAACTTGGGATTGTGAGTTTGAAATGATAGAACCCGGATTTTTCTTTGTAAATTACGGATTGAAATGATATATTATCTGTATCACTTGACCTAGGGTAGAAAATATTATACAGACCCGTGGTTATTTTATATATATTTTTCTGGGAATTTTAAGTATTTTTAAATGTGTATATTATAATATTTTGGTTTAAACTGAATTAAAAATGATTTTAGTGATTTTTCAACAAGTTAAATATATAAATAAATAAATGGTTAAGTGAAATTTGAAGTAAAAATTTTATGTTGGAAATTTTGTTGGAATTCAAGTTAAGTAAATAAAATATGATAATTTAATATAAATTGGAATTTAAAATAAATTAATAAAGTGTTATTGAGTTTCTATGAATGAAATGGTTAAAAAAATGAATACTTAAAAATGAAATTTGAAATATATCTCAATTTAGAAATGGAAGTTTGGTTTAAGAATAAAAGGTAAGTTAAGAAATAAATTGAAAATTAAGTTATATTTTGATATGGTAATTAAACTTAATTGTTAAGTTGATTTTGAATACAAAGAATAGAAAATTGTGTATTTGACTGTAATAAGTGAAGCCTTGAGAAGTCGATATTTATTAGTGGAATTTACTTTATAAAAATCATAAATTTTTGGGTAATTTAAAATGACTATTTCAAGTGGAAAATATGATTTTTATAAATTAAATTAGTTTAAATTAAGTTTAATTATTGATGAATTTATATTGAACTTTGAAGTTAATTAACTTAAAATCTGTTGTAAGGGATATTACCGCACTTTGTAAGTGTCGTAGTTGATGCAATGAACTAAAGGCTAAAATTAATTAAGGGCTATTGCAGTACTTGGTAGGTGTTGTGGTCGCGAAATTTAAAACTAAACCAGAATAAATAAAAAGGTTACAGTAGCACTTGCTAAGTGTTGTAGTGGCTGAAATTGAGGTTTTTGGATATTTGATTTGTAAATAAAATAACTTCACTTTAAAGGTTAAAATGAAGTAATTTGAGTTAATATTAACTATTTGGAATTTATGACCACGGGTAATAATAACGTTGGTTGTTAAAGAGACCGGGATTGGATATGGGCATACTCTCTGTCGATACCGAAAACCACTTTAACAACCGTGTACGCGGTGGAGATTCCAGAATGAAGTAGGATGGTGGTGACGTTCTATTGAGGTATGTACGTGGACCCAACTCCCATGAGTTGGCATAAGGTGGCTAAATTAGGAGCGATTGACGGACTAAGAAGGTAGCACCTTTTATCGGACGCACTTCTTCGTATGCCATTCCATTACTTTGTGATTGTTTGGTGCGCACCTTTGATTTGGGAGTGCTGTTCGAGGTGGGCGGTAGTAGCAGCTACGCGCTACCACCGGTCCGAAAGCGTAATTGGTATATCTACCCTGACATTGCCTAGTTGTGTCGTGTCACCTACGCTAGCGCGTCCTGTACGATTTTGATTTGTGTCGTACCTATGGAGTATCCTCTGGTAGCCTTCCGATCAGGAGGTGTTATAGTACTGTATAGACTATTGGCATTATTATGTGTTAAGGTGGAAAATGTAAAGCCTTAACGCTATTTTAAAGTAAGTTTATTTTACAAATAGACACTATTATAATAGCGAAATATTACTGTTATCCCGCTTTTTGGCAAAGCCGCGATACCAAAAGATCGATCGAAAAACAGAGAATAGTTCGTCTCAGAGATTGGTCATACTTCATTTTGCTATGGATATCGCTGAATTTTGTCTGAGTCCAGATTGAGCTACAATTGATAGGACATGACAAGAATGATCATAGAAGTTCGCATCTCAAATTTCTAGTCAATCCAAGGTCGTATGTTCAAGTTATGATGGATTCAAGTTGAGAAAGATGGACCTTGCTCGGTTCGAATCCATCACCCCTTCATTTGGTTCGAACCCATATAATTCGAACCCATCTAGTTCGAATCCATCAGCCAGTGCTTACCTCGCACCCATCAATTTCGACTCCATCGAACAAGACCTCAACAGCCATGCTTCGATGCCATACGCACATACCTTAGTTCGAATCGATCGACCACACATTGATTCAAATCCATCCCAGTCACCTTGCTTCGAACCCATCGTCACACGCCCACGTTCGAGCCCATAATGGCTTCGACTCTAGGCCGTAGCATTCTTCGAATCCAGTGAGCAAAGGAAACTTCGTATCGATCAACCACGGCCTTCCACGTTCGATACGAAGGAACGTGTATTTAATCGACTCGAAGGGAGCACTTCTTCGAATTGATATCCTCGAATCCATCAAAGCACCACGTCGCCGCCTCCACATACAAAAGGATCAATTCGAACCTATGGGTTCGAACCATATGGATTCGAACCATATGGATTCGAATGAGTCCATAGGATCGAGTCGAAGCAAACAGGGTACACGAAGACGCAATCTTGAATCGATCATATATCTCAATCCCTTGATCCATACGCTATGAAATTTTAACAGAAGCTTGATTATACACTGAAGAATGTCCACACCAAATTTCGCCTCGATTGGATGCGTTTTTGATCGATTCGAACCTTACTTCGAATCGATCCCAAATTGGGCACGGATCCCGAGAACGCGGGCTTATGGGCCCCCCTCACGTGCCAAGCTGCCTCCCTGAGTTTTAGGCAGGATATCAGCCTCCTACACCTATAAATAGAGCCCCTGGTCATTCAGAAAGGGGGTCGGAGAATTTTGAGAATAAAAGAGCGCCCGGACTCTGCCACGTTCACTCCAGAATGCCATTACTGCCATTGATCTCGAATTTAAGCTTATTATCTGCTGTACTTCGCTCTAAAAAACTTGTAATCTTTAAGTATCAAGCAATAAAGTGATAAAACTTCATAGTGGACGTAGGCAATACGCCGAACCACTCTAAAACTCTGTGTTTCTATGCATTTTCTTATATGTTTATTGGTGTGTTTGTTAGATCTGCTTCATTTTACAAATTTTATCTTTATTTTATCTCTTCAAACACATCCGAAGAGTGTTGTGCCCAATTTTGGTACAAACACTTTGGTGCTTTCACTGAGAAAAACCCAGTTTTTCTCCCGCTCCTTGGATCTACTCTCGATATCGGATTCCACAAATCTAAGGAGAAGATCCAGATCTATCGTTCAATGGTTCCTTCTATTGTATTCAGATTGCTGCGGATCTAAGAGGAACCACATTCATCATGAATTTCGAACCCAGAAAATATGGTCATTTTCGAACCCATGTTTTCGAACCCAGAAAATACGGTTCTTTTCGTATCCATCCAAAGGTGGCTTCCTTCGCATAGACCTTGTTCGTAGCCCTCAGCAAGCATTCGTTCGAATCGATCAGGATGCGCCACTTCGTATCCATCAGAGAGCGCTACTTCGTATCCATCATGGAGCGCTACTTCGAATCCATCAGGGAGCGCTACTTCGTATCCATCATGGAGCGCTACTTCGTATCCATCATGGAGCGCTACTTCGTATCCATCACGGAGCGCTACTTCGAATCCATCAGGGAGCGCTACTTCGTATCCATCATGGAGCGCTACTTCGTATCCATCATGGAGCGCTACTTCGTATCCATCAGGGAGCGCTACTTCGTATCCATCCATCTGCCTCCAATTCGAATCTATACTCACATGTACTTCGTATCCATCCATCTGCCTCCATTTCGCATCGATACGCACATGCAGTTCGTATCCATCTATCTGCCTTTAATTCGATCCATCATTTAAGCGCTCGAACCATCGATGTGAACGAACATTTCGTATCCATCATTAAAAAACAAAACATAGTAAAAAAACATTCTGATTGTTCCATGACTGGACATAGGAGATTACAACAACAACTGTTGAAATGCAATCGAGGAATGGGTATTGAAATACTACTCAACCGGTGCCCCAAGAGGCTGGAGAACCTAGCTAGTATGCCAAGAACTGGAATTGATTAATATATCATGCTTCTAAGGTGGACTGCAACTTCCTCCAATTGACCAGCTTTTAAAACTCCTGAATTGACAACTATGGTACGATGGCTAATATGACGACTGCCTACACTGTCTACTCTACTAACTCAAAACATAGCTAGCCACTATTGAACCATCTTCAAATGCCCACATCTTAATCATTCCACGTCCATATGACTGAAAGCATGGCATAAAACCTTAAGAGGATTTCCTTACAATCTTATACGGGCCTCTTTCCTGGTGAAATTAGAAATAATCATCAATCTATGAGCCTATCTTAACCTAATCACCATCCAATCGGCATTACCAACCACTCGAACATTAGGCAGTCGGGCATACATCATTCACCAGTATCACAAGACCCCGTAACCATAAAATGGACTTGATAATGTTGACATTAGTATCTCTCCTAGTCAGGACTCATTCATTGAAATCATCCTACATGCAAAATTTGTAGCAAAAATTCAGCATGCTGACTATCTCAGTGTAATATGGAAATTCAACCTCTGACACTATCTCATGAAGGGAGAATGGTGCATGGATTCCATGAAGAATGATGAATGCCATCAAATGCAAAATCCATGCTCTAAATCAGGAAGCTCCTCTTCTTTAGATGGCTACCGTGGATGCCAACGCCATAGGGCTGCCTCGGAAAGGATAATTCTAACAATATGTTCGAGCCCTATAAAACGAAGGGCCGAGAATCCCTGATCCCTATCAGTCACAAACTTTGGACAAACTAAGCCACTTGCATTAGACTTCCAACAGAGAAGGGCTAGACTGAAGTGCAATAGCAAGCATACGACGCTGCTTCAAACATCAATGAGATTTAATCCGATCTCTTTTGAATTAATTCTATTTCAATTTCGTTTATGTTGCGAAATATGACCAACTTGAATTAAACTACTTGCAAATGATGCAGGTAACCGAGTACTTAAGGATGGGTGCAAAACAACCTCCGTGTCCTATGCTCAAATCATTGAGGTACCATCATGACGAGCATGATTCAACCACTCGTCGGCTGCTATATGCACCTGACTTGGGGGTAGGTATTAAAGCAGAAAAGACTGAAAAGGTTGGGACTCCAGTACAAAGTGGATGCAACCGACCATCCACCCATTTGCCTATGCAGTTTAATTAGGAGATTTGAGAAAGACTTGTAGTTATATGTCCCAACAATGCACTCTCCATCTCGTACTTGAAGCTCGCCAAAATACTTTGCTTCTTCCGATGCCCAGTAGAATCAGAATCATACCAAGGGTGGACGTGGCCATCTATGCATCCAATCCTACATTAGAACTTAGGGTGATTTGAGGACATATGTTTAAAGTGGATATGATTTGATCACTCACTCTCCAGTTTACATCTGTGATTCGGCAAAACAATCATGCCTTAAACCGACTTCATCAGGGGCCAACCCTCAATCTATAGTCATCAACGACTGACTGCCTACTCACAAACCATCATGAGCCATCATTTCAACTCTCTTCCTCAGCTTAATTGGAAGAACGCAAAGTATAAAGTGGATGTGACTTATCCATCCACTTTCCAATTCTTGTCCCTGACTTAAGGGAAAACGCACAACTCAAAGTGGATGTAGTTCGACCATCCTCTCATCTCCTCTCCTCGAGCCCAAAGCTTTCCGAATACTAATCTTACTCCTTAGGCTTGGTAAAAGCGAAATCCGAATGAACATGGACGCGACTCAACTGCCCATAAACTAAATCTCATCATTGAGGGCAGATAAGTGGAAAGCTATCGGGATCCCACCGATCACCCGCCAAGTGAAACCTTGAGCACGGGGACAAGTCACCACACCGAAGCCAAAAGAGGATTGATACACGATAATCTTTAACTAACTCCAAACTCCCGGAGTGCGAGTTGGGGTATAAAACTCATAAATGCGGTTTCGAAGAGGGTGGATCCCTTCACCTAACGACTTTGGCCGTATCCTAACCAAACTAGTGGAGGATAGACCCGTCCATCTAACGACCTCGCTTGTTAACTTAGGGTGGATGTGATCCGACTATCCATGATCCGTCTCTTCATTCAACCAGTTGCCACAAAATTTGTTGAACAGTTTCGCATGCACGTCGCAAGGCCAAAAGATGTCAACACTCTATCTAGCGTCACTCAAGCTCCTAGAGAGACGCTCAGACACTACTTAGAGAGATTCCATACTGCATGTGCGGAGATTAGCAATCTGAATGATAACTCTATCCTCATGGTGTTAACTAAGGGGATCGACGCCGAATCTGAGTTTGGCAACTGGTTAGCTGGAAAACCACCTGCATCATTGGACCGTTTCCACGCCAAGGCGGCTCAATTCCTGAGAAGGGAAGATGTGAGACAGTCTAGGAAGCAAACTGACGCAGGGCCAAGTACGGAAGGGATCCAAAGCAATGTTGCAATCAAACAGCCCGGGAGAGCTCCGGAAAAGTCCATTTGAACGTTAAAAACAAACAAGCTTGGCGAAGAGAGAGCGTGAATCAAACTAGAGAACGAGATCAAAATCGTGGCCCGCAGCGCAAGAATCCAATGTTTGACAGTTACACTCCTCTGAATACATCACTAGAGGACTTGTACTTACAAACCTGTAATAGAATTCAGTACCAAAAACCCGCATCGGCACCGTCGTCAGAGAGGAAAATGTAGACGGGAAAATTTTGCAGGTTCCACGAAAGCTACGGGCACAATACGAACGAGTGTCGTCACTTACAAGATCTCGTTGAAAAATTGATCTGAGAAAGGAAGCTGGAATAGTTTGTGCGGACACCGCAGCCCAGAGAAGCGGGCCCATCCAATCCAAACAATGAACCCAATCGACTGAGACAGGAGGACTCCACTTGTCCCCGTGGAAGATTGGTGATAAACGCCATCAGTGGCGGACCAACTTTCTCAGGAGCCTTGAACGACGAAGATCTTCGTCACTGTCACCCATGACAAGCTCATTCAATCTATGAATACTTTATAATTTCCTTTACATTCTGAAATTTGAGCTTGTAATAAGGCACCGACTTTGCCATATTTCCTTATTTCAGGAATAGATTACTATCTCTTCAAGCTAGAGCTGTGATTCACCGAATGCAACGTTCAACAATCACGACACACGAAGAGCTAAGTTCCATCAAACAATGAAATTTATTCAAATAGCGAGTGACTGTGATACGACCGGCCACTCACTAAGTGAAACCCCAGCTCGGGGGCAAGCCATCACATCAAAGGTTGAACTGGACCAACACACGACAGTCCTACAAATAACTCGTTCCCAGAGTGCGAACGGACTCCAACTTCCTAGAGTACGAATTGGAGTATAAACATCAAATAAATCGTTCCCAGAGCGCGAACGGACTCCAAACTTCCCAGAGTGTGAATTGGAGTATAAACATCCAATAAATCGTTCCCAGAGTGCGAACGGACTCCAACTTCCCAGAGTGTGAATTGGAGTATAAACATCCAATAAATCGTTCCCAGAGTGCGAACGGACTCCAACTTCCCAGAGTGTGAATTGGAGTATAAACATCCAATAAATCGTTCCCAGAGTGCGAACGGACTCCAACTTCCCATCGATTCAGGAGAGGATCGATACAGAATTCGATACAAGAAGATCGACAACGACTTGTTAACGTGCGAACGTCAACAAGAGTCAGGTTAACATATATGCATGTACGTTGAACTAATTTTCAATTTTAGAAATCCATAGGTCGAATGCCCACCTGATGACAATTACAGCAACAAATAACTAATCGTTATCATACAACTATCGGTTACAACGGTACACAAGTTGGTAGTCAACGGTTCAAATTACTAAAAAATCAGTCAAGGATTACAACTTCCAACAAGAAGACGATAACTGTTTAACAAGTTAAATGGAACTATTCAGAGTGAAGATGGCAGTTTTAAAAGCACGTCATGTTCCCACAAGACGTACTTTGGGGGGCAAAATGTTATCCTGCTTTTTGGCAAAGCCGCGATACCAAAAGATCGATCGAAAAACGGAGAATAGTTCGTCTCAGAGATTGGTCATACTTCGTTTTGCTATGGATAGCGTTGAATTTTGTCTGAGTCCAGATTGAGCTACAATTGATAGGACATGACAAGAATGATCATAGAAGTCCGCATCTCAAATTTCAAGTCAATCCAAGGTCGTATGCTCAAGTTATGATGGATTCAAGTTGAGAAAGATGGAACCTTGCTTGGTTCGAATCCATCACCCCTTCATTTGGTTCGAACCCATATAATTCGAACCCATCTAGTTCGAATCCATCAGCCAGTGCTTACCACGCACCCACCAATTTCGACTCCATCAAACAAGACCTCAACAGCCATGCTTCGATGCCATACGCGCATACCTTAGTTCGAATCGATCGACCATACATTGATTCAAATCCATCCCAGTCACCTTGCTTCGAACCCATCGTCACACGCCCATGTTCGAGCCCATAATGGCTTCGACTCCGGGCCGTAGCATTCTTCGAATCCAGTGAGCAAAGGAAACTTCGTATCGATCAACCACGGCCTTCCACGATCGATACGAAGGAACGTGTATTTAATCGACTCGAAGGGAGCACTTCTTCGAATCGATAGCCTCGAATCCATCAAAGCACCATGTCGCCGCCTCCACATACAAAAGGATCGATTCGAACCTATGGGTTCGAACCATATGGATTCGAACCATATGGATTCGAACCATATGGATTCGAACGAGTCCATAGGATCGATTCGAAGCAAACAGGGTACACGAAGACGCAATCTTGAATCGATCATATATCTCAATCCCTTGATCCAAACGCTATGAAATTTAAACAGAAGCTTGATTATACACTGAAGAATGTCCACACCAAATTTCGCCTCGATTGGATGCGTTTTTGATCGATTCGAACCTTACTTCGAATAGATCCCAAATTGGGCACGGATCCCGAGAACGCGGGCTTATGGTCCCCCCTCACGTGCCAAGCAGCCTCCTTGAGTTTTAGGCAGGATATCAGCCTCCTACACCTATAAATAGAGCCCCTGGTCATTAAGAAAGGGGGTCGAAGAATTTTGAGAATAAAAGAGCGCCCGGACTCTGCCACGTTCACTCCAGAACACCATTACTGCCATTGATCTCGAATTTAAGCTTATTATTTGCTGTACTTCGCTCTAAAAAACTTGTAATCTTCAAGTATCAAGCAATAAAGTGATAAAACTTCATAGTGGACGTAGGCAATACACCGAACCACTTTAAAACTCTGTGTTTCTATGCATTTTCTTATATGTTTATTGGTGTGTTTGTTAGATCTGCTTCATTTTACAAATTTTATCTTCATTTTATCTCTTCATACACATCCGAAGAGTGTTGTGCCCAATTTTGGTACAAAAAATTACTACATAGTAAATAATTTGACGGATCCTTAGAGGATGGGTGGTCCCAAGCATCCTTCAAGTTACTTGCCTTTATATTACAGTTCACTTGAATTAGCTTACACTGTATAAGTATGTATGTCCATACTCGAGTGTTTGTGTTTATTTCTTACGCTCGGGTCAGCCTGAGTATCAGTTCGGACTTCATTTCCTGAAGCTAGGACTTCTGAAGATCATCTTATCGAGCTGTTGTCTATTTTCTATTCAGTCGTTTATCTTAGCCTATGTAATTGAGACAAATGAATTTGGGATTTTCTGTGGTTGTTTCAAACTGTATTTCGTTTTTGAGACTATGTGATAGTGGTTTCATGAACTACTATTTTCTCTACTTCCGCTGCATTTCTTACTCTGTGTCGGTGACCTGTGATTATTTATTTGCTGTATATTCCGAGTTTTGCCAAATTTTATTTACAACGCGCTATTTTGAACAATTCAAGTCCGACATGTGCGGATGCGAATGGTTGAAAATACCGGCGTTACATTTGGTATCAGAGCTTTGGCTCTAGGCAAAACTTAGCATGTATGCTAAAATTTGATTTACAGAATCACTTTCATTCGAGTTGAATCTCTTCCTTTTGATTCGATTTCCTTTGAATTTTGGAACGTTCCCTGCGGTTCCAAAGTTCATTCGTGTCCCTCACTATTCACCTTCTTTCGATTCTGGAGTATCCCATAACTCCACTTTGGATGATCTTTATAGTGAATTGGCGGTCTCGCCAATATTCTAATTAAGGGGTGAAACTCCTTTACAATTAGCATTGATTCATATGAGATTTATATTTATCCCCGGTTTAGATGCTAGTATCTTTGGTTATTTCAAACTCTATCGCTTCAGATCGAATGTATATTTACCCCAGAAAATCCACATCGATCTTATTCTTTAAGCCACGGTTGACCCGGTTAAGGTTGCCCGCGATTTATATAAACTTATCCAGTTCCTTATTCTGTTATTTAATCATCGGATCTTCTAATTCCAACTTATCTTTAAGTCAAAATTATCTTTGATTTGAGTCCATCAAATTTGAATCTGTATCCTTGTTTTGAAAAATTCATTCCTATATTTGGAAAAAAATCTAATATTATATATATAAGTATGATTTTCAGAATTTTTATAATTAATTTAACTAGTTGATAATAGTCCTTGATTTTATTTATGGTTTTGTAACCCATGGGTTTTGTCTCATATAAATAATTAAACTATAAACAATGGTTATAAATTAATTTGGAAACAGAAATGAATTTAAAAAAAGAACTTAAGAATTCAATTTCCGATGGTTTCAAACCTTGTGTTTAAAGTTTTAAAAGGATATATTATTTAAATTATTTTCGAATAGAAATTTGTTTCCAAAGAATTTTGAAGGTTTAAAAATCAGTGCTCTTCTCTTTGTCGCTGGGAAATAATTTCGGTGATGACTACAGGATCATCGACATTCATTTTCGAGTTCGAAGTGAAGAGACCATTCTGTAGTCTGGCTACAGTGTTACCTTGAGAATTTAACCGATTTGAATCTCTAAAATATGACTTGAATTTCAATATATAGATATATGATTTAAATTTGATTTGACATATTATGTACATATATTTATTTATCTCTAAATGGTTTGAAGGAAATCAGAAATTTAATTCTTAAATTTTATCTTGAAGAATAATTTCAATTATAAAAAGAAAATCAAAATTTTGAATAAATGATTCAAACTCGAGATAATTGAATTTGAAAGTTTTATTTGTATAATACTCAATTGCCTTTCAATATAACTTACCTTGATTTTCAGAAGTTAACAATGTAACAGGATAATATACAATATAAAAAGAATTTATAAATAAAATTTGAGTGGTTATAATAAATGTTATACACTTAAATTCTAGTTGTAAAAAGATTAACAAAGGTAAATATAATAAAAGGGTAATGTAATAATTTACAATATAAAATGATGTTAAAGGAACTAAGAATAAATTTAAGCAGTTGTAATAAGTGTAAAAATATTTAACATAGATGATAAAATATATTGAGAGAAATAAATTTAATTATAATTAGGAATAAAGAAGAAACTAATTTATTGAACACATTTTTGAGTATAACAAATGATTTTCAAACTTATGATTTTAGAAATTTTTATTTTAAGATAATTGGAAGATGAAGTGATGAAATGTAACAACCCGCATATTTATCGATTTTATATTTAAATATTTTATTTAAATATTTTATCGTTGGTTGGATTTTGGTCCGAAAACCTACTTTTTGCATACGGTCGAATTAGGACTCGAGACCACCTCCATTGAGTTCAAAATGCCGTTTGCGACCTTTTTGAGTATAAGCTTCGATATGTTTGGAGAAAGTTGATTTTTGCTACTTTTTCTCGCTTAGGGCTTTGGTTGGGCTGAGCCAATTAGCCACTTAACTCAGTTCCAACACTCTCCTCTTCATTCACTTCTCTTCTATTTTCCTAATACTCAAGCTTTTATGTTAATGGAGGGTGGAAGAGGAAATTAAAACTCCAAGCCCTAGCTTCCTTTGCTAGCTCAAGTTCTTGCTCCAAAATCTATGTGAACCCATTGGTAAGCTTCCTCTTCATCTTCTCCAACTCTTTCTCCATTCAATTTCAGAAATTTCCTAAACCTAATTTAGGAAATGTTTCTCCTTTAAGCTTAGATTCAAGCTTGTTGAGTTGGAATTGAAGAGTGCTTGTTCTTGCCATTGCTTCATAGCTTCTCCTTCATTGATTTGGGTTCAAAGGTGAGATTTTTATCTCACATCTATGACTATAATTATCTTTGGTTGTTGGGTATGAATTCCTAACACTTCTTCATGTGCATTTGCTCTTGATTTGGATTGGTTTTGTGAATACTCCAATTTTTGGGTTTTTAAGTCAAATTTATGTGAAATCCTTTTATGGATGTTTGATCATGCTTTTGGTGATGCATCGAGGAGCATATAGGGCCGGGTTGCCGATTCGCATGAACCCTTAGAGCCAATGTTCGTCCGGTTGCATTTTGGAAGAGTTTGCTCTTCATTTGAATAAGGCTGAAAAACAGCCCAGGCATGATTCAATCGACTGAAAACTCTGTTCAGTCGACTGAACCTGAAACCCGAGAGTTTCCAGGCATGATTCAGTCGACTGAAAAACTCTGCACAGTCGACTGAAACTGGAAACAGAAAGTTTCCTGAACCTGGAAAATTTCCAGGCACAGGGTCAGTCGACTGAAAACTGTTCAGTCGACTGAACCTGCTGTTTGAGTCCAATTTGCCTTTTTGGATTGAAATTCCAATTTAAATCGATTTGTGATAATCCTATTTGTTGTTATCATCTATTATGACTTTGACGACTCTTTTTAGGGATTTTTGAATATCCATTTCGATGGATCCTTTATCGATTTCTTTGGATTTTATTCACATCTTCGTATGTGAATTTTTGTGATTGATTGTTCTTACAATCTTCTTCGTGATTTGTCACTTTAAAAATATAAAGGTTTTCTATACTAGTAGTAAATATCAAAACTCTTTCCTCAAACGATTTCAATACTATTTTAATACCAAATTAGTTTATAAAACCGTTTTCCAATCTATTAGTATATATAAACCTTTACCTCACTCGTATGAGAAATCTAATTAAACGACTTAGTAAAACAAGTGGTATGAAACGCTTGCGTTTACTTCGTTGGTTAATTTTTGGACTTGTTCGATTGAATCTTGTGACAATTTTCTAGCGGAGACCTACAATTTGTTCGTAAATATATAAGTTAAGCTAGTGGTTATGGGACATGAAGCTAAGCTCATATATTTACTAGCTTATTGTAATCGACACTTCTCTTTGATCATGACGATCATTTTAGGTTTTAGACTAGCATCATGCTATGTCTTTGTGATTTGGTTCATCGGACGTCCCGCTGTACGACGTCGTTGTTCCCTTTGATTGTGATTTGGTTCATCGGATGTCCCGCTGTACGACGTCGTTGATCCTTTCTTTGTGATTTCTGGATTTCGTGTGTTGATTTCTGGAATTTATGTTTCACCAACTTTTACGATGGGCATTGATATATATGTCAATTATTGTGGCTTGGTGAATGAAATTAGGAGTATGACATTCCTTTTTATCTTGAGTAGATTATTGTGATATTGATTAATCTCTTGTTGATTTTCAATTACTTATATATATCACAGCTTGGCATTGTGATTATTATATGTTTATGTCATATCTCTTATTATATATCGTTTCATCTGATATCTATAGTTAGACTGATCCGTTTATTATTTTCTTATTAAATAATACTCGGGTCAGACCGAGATGTTACAGGTGCTTCTGCTTGACTTCTCTCTTGGGATTGATTTCTCTTGCTTTTGGTTAACTACTTAGATTAGTAGTTTTTATTGTATACATTTGAGATACAGACTCCTTTATGTACACTTATTCTTTTATCTAGCACTTGTATCTATTCCTTTGTATTATTGTGGATCCTTTTGACCACTACTCTGTTGTACACTTTCATGTGTAATATTCATATCTATTTCCGCCTTTGTGATATGAATTGTCTGTGACTGATTTATGTTATGTTTATTTCTATATTTGTTTCCGAAGATATTATAGCCACTGTTTAGTAGCTTTGAGTTTGTGTCGGTATGTCGGATTTCCTCTCGAAAGAAATGCATGTTATACTATATGACATATCGATGCTCGCACAAAGCAATTATACATATGGTCGCTCCTCAACAGCCTTATTCTCCGTGCTAGTCGACAGCACTACTCCGTAGTGTTCTTGGCTAGCGTGGGTATAGAGGTGGGGCGTCACAGCTTGGTATCAGAGCCAAACTTCGGAACAATTGGAATATTATAACAAGGATCATTGTCCTAAGTCCATCTTAGGAGTCGTGCTTTAGGATTTTATTCGGGTCTTCGTACCGTCCTATCCTATTTTCTTTTATTATTCCTTGTTTTATCTATCAAGATTGCTTGATATTTGTTTTGAGAATAACTTTTTCCTCTTCTTTCTTTCTTTCTTAAAGAAGAGAAATGGTTAGACCAGGCCGCCCCAGCGCCGGTCAATCTAGTGCTACTCCCCAGGATGGAGTATTTATGTCTGCCCAGCAGCTTCTAGATCTTGTTAAGAACGCTCAAGCAGCCAGACCCAGTCCAGAGCCTGCTCATCCTAGATTCGGTTTTGCACGCTTGTGCAGAGACTACACTGATTCGGGTGGAAGGCCATTTACGGGATCCGAGAGTGTTATAGAAATTCAAGCTTGGCTCAAATCATGCGATCGCATCTTTTCTCGCATGAACCTTATTGATCTACATCGAGTCCAAGTGGCTTCTAGCATGCTCCAAGAAAGAGCGTTAGATTGGTATGAGCTCCTAATTTCTGAAATCGTTGAAGCAGATCTCACTTGGGAGCGATTCCGGGAAAGATTCGAATCGAAATTTGTGCCGGAGGCTGAAAAAGTTACTTTAGCCCGGCGTTTCATAGACCTTGTTCAAGGTGAATCTTCTGTGACAGACTATGTCGCATCCTTCGAATCTCTGTCCAAATACGGGGTTGAGTACATTAATACCCCATTGAAGAAAAATCATAGATTTGTCTATGGCTTGAATAAGAATCTTAAGAAGCCATTACTCCTGAAACTTGAGGTTTCATTTGATCGGCTTATTGATATCGCTCTTCGTCTTGAAGAGGCCGATAATAAAGGTGATGTTGAAGTTGTGCGTGCCCAACGGAACTTCGACAATAGCTTGAAGAGGCCTATCAAATTCAAAGGCCCCGATTCTAATAAGAAAGGGAAGCAACAAACTCTGGTAGCAAATGTTCCTACCTCTAGTCGTGGACGATGCTACAATTGTGGTTCCACAGACCACCATGTAAGTGAGTGCCCGAAACCCCTCTTTTGCCGTTATTGCAAAGGTTCGGGTCATCTTTTATCTTCATGTCCTAAGCTTCCAAACAAGTGAGAAGGAAAGCTGTAGGCCGCTGGCAACTCTTCTCTTGGTCAAGGTATTTTCATTCAATCCTTGATGGCATTGTTTTAATTCGTGAGCTTTCTATTTGAGTTCTTTTTGATATGGGTTCCATCTCACTATTTTATATCAAAAGAACTTGTTGATTCTTTTTCTTTGAAAATATTTTGGGCTTATTGACTTCATTGAGAATTGCGAATCCGGATGGTAGGTCCGCAACACTCAATTTGCTTTTGTTTAGATGTCGAGATTGTTTTATGTGACTTTTCTTTCCGAGCCGATATTTTTGCTTTGGCTTTGGAATTGACCTTTCTGTAAGGATTGGCTTAATTATTATGAGGCCATATCCATTGTCCCATGTGGACTATTCATCCTCGACATTTTCAATCTGTTAAGCAGATTTCTATTTTTCCTTTGTGATTTTGATTCCAATTTGGTGGAATCATTTTATTCCTTAAGCCCACTTATAAGGAAAGTGTTGTTTCTCTTATCTAAATAATTTGTGAAACTTTTCCGGTATTTTTTTGAGCTTGTCTTAGGATCATCACCTAAGCAATATCTTTTGTGTGGTGTTAAGGTCTTTTCAGTTTGACTTTACCACCAGTTTTCGTTTGCTACGAGTTGCGGAAGTACCGCATTCCGCACTCGTTATGATCCTTATGAATGACTTATTTTGTCATTCAATTTGTCCAGCTTATTTCATCCATTTTATATTCTATGAATATTTCGATGAGACCATTCTTGTATTTATTGATTTTGGATGAAAATAGTAATTTAAAATTTTGCAAATCTTTTTCATAAGATTTATTTATAAATAAAACTAGATTTTGTTCTTGAAACGAACAAAGAATATTCTTAAAAAATTTTAAGAGATTTATTTATCCTATAAAAGATGATTTTGTGATTGTATTGCCCGTTGAGTGCTTTAAGAATTTTGGTCGATGCGCTTGATCAACGTTATCGATAGGAATTTCCTAAACGCTTTGATGTGACAATCAGACACGATATATTGACTTGTAAAAATGTAAATTTTTGTAGAAAGATTATTACATAAAAGTAAAAATGTAATTTTGAAAGTTTTAACTTTTCGGGGAAGAGAATTATTTAAAACAACCCTTCCTTTCAATACTCTTATTCTTGTGATTCCTGAAGACTTTGCTATTTGTACCGATACTAGTCGTATTGGTTTGGAATGTCATTCTCTTGCAAAGGAGAACGTGCTATCCCTTGTGCTTCTAAATCATTATAGCTTCTCGAGACTAGATAGCCACTTATGATCTAGGGCTCTCGGCTAATGTTTTTGCTTTTGGAATTTGGCATCATCATATTTGGATGAGAAATTTGTTCTCTACCTCGATCATAAATCTTTGGAATATTTATGTTCTCTTAAGGAACTGCATGTTGACATGAGTTCCTAGCATCTTATGGTCTTGATATTCTTTTATTCCCGAGAGGGGAAATCGTGTTGCCAATGCGCTTTGTCGTAAGCAACAAGTGGTTGATTCTTTGATGTTGTCTGAATGGAATTATTTTTCTGTCAAGTTCATCGGATGTACCGTTGTACTACATCGATGTCTTTGCTTTTGATTCATCGGATGTACCGTTTGTACTACATCGATGTCTTTGCTTTTGATTCATCGGATGTACCATTGTACTGCATCGATGTCTTTGCTTTTGATACATCGGATGTACCATTTGTACTACATCGATGTCTTTGCTATTGATTCATCGGATGTACCGTTTGTACTACATCGATGTCTTTGCTTTTGATTCATCGGATGTACCGTTTGTACTACATCGATGTCTTTGATTTTGATTCATCGGATGTACCGTTGTACTACATCGATGCCTTTGCTTTTGATTCATCGGATGTACCGTTTGTACTACATCGATGTCTTTGCTTTTGATTCATCGGATGTACCGTTTGTACTACATCGATGTCTTTGCTTTTGATTCATCGGATGTACCGTTTGTACTACATCGATGTCTTTGCTTTTGATTCATCGGATGTACCGTTTTTACTACATCGATGTCTTTGCTTTTGATTCATCGGATGTACCGTTTGTACTACATCGATGTCTTTGCTTTTGATTCATCGGATGTACCGTTTGTACTACATCCATGTCTTTGCTTTTGATTCATCGGATGTACCGTTTGTACTACATCGATGTCTTTGCTTTTGATTCATCGGATGTACCGTTGTACTACATCGATGTCTTTGCTTTTGATTCATCGGATGTACCGTTTGTACTACATCGATGTCTTTGCTTTTGATTCATCGGATGTACCGTTTGTACTACATCGATGTCTTTGCTTTTGATTCATCGGATGTACCGTTTGTACTACATCTATGTCTTTGCTTTTGATTCATCGGATGTACCGTTTGTACTACATCGATGTCTTTGCTTTTGATTCATCGGATGTACCGTTTGTACTACAGCGATGTCTTTGTTTTTGATTCATCGGATGTACCGTTTGTACTACATCGATGTGTTTGCTTTTGATTCATCGGATGTACCGTTTGTACTACATCGATGTCTTTGCTTTTGATTCATCGGATGTACCGTTTGTACTACATCGATGTCCTTGCTTAGGTTCGTTGGGCGTACCGTTTTTGTACTATGCCGTTGCACCGGCTCACTTTTCTGCTATTCTTGACGTTCCCCACGTCTTCTATCTACGGGAATGCCTTAGGGATTTCGGTTTTCATTCTTGAGCCCGGTGTTATTGTGGAAATTGAAGTTTCACCAGATTTCTTGCTAACTCTTTTGTGCACTTTATGGTGAACTTCCTATTTCAAAATTTCTTTTGTGTTAATATGCTTCTATGGTTGTTACTTCATATATTTCCTTCTTACTTATTGCGAGGACGCAATTTCTTTAAGGAGGGGAGTCTGTAACAACCCGCATATTTATCGATTTTATATATAAATATTTTATCGTTCGTCAGATTTTGGTCCGAAAACCTACTTTTTGCATACGGTCGAATTAGGACTCGAGACAACCTCCATTGAGTTCAAAATGCCATTTGCGACCTTTTTGAGTATAAGCTTCGATATGTTTGGAGAAAGTTGATTTTTGCTACCTTTTCTCGCTTAGGGCTTTGGTTGGGCTGAGCCAATTAGCCACTTAACTCAGTTCCAACACTCTCCTCTTCATTCACTTCTCTTCTATTTTCCTAATACTCAAGCTTTTATGTTAATGGAGGGTGGAAGAGGAAATTAAAACTCCAAGCCCTAGCTTCCTTTGCTAGCTCAAGTTCTTGCTCCAAAATCTATGTGAACCCATTGGTAAGCTTCCTCTTCATCTTCTCCAACTCTTTCTCCATTCAATTTCAGAAATTTCCTAAACCTAATTTAGGAAATGTTTCTCCTTTAAGCTTAGATTCAAGCTTGTTGAGTTGGAATTGAAGAGTGCTTGTTCTTGCCATTGCTTCATAGCTTCTCCTTCATTGATTTGGGTTCAAAGGTGAGAATTTTATCTCACATCTATGACTATAATTATCTTTGGTTGTTGGGTATGAATTCCTAACACTTCTTCATGTGCATTTGCTCTTGATTTGGATTGGTTTTGTGAATACTCCAATTTTTGGGTTTTTAAGTCAAATTTGTGTGAAATCCTTTTATGGATGTTTGATCATGCTTTTGGTGATGCATCGAGGAGCATATAGGGCCGGGTTGCCGATTGGCATAAACCCTTAGAGCCAATGTTCGTCCGGTTGTATTTTGGAAGAGTTTGCTCTTCATTTGAATAAGGCTGAAAAACAGCCCAGGCATGATTTAGTCGACTGAAAACTCTATTCAGTCGACTGAACCTGAAACCCGAGAGTTTCCAGGCATGATTCAGTCGACTGAAAAACTCTGCACAGTCGACTGAAACTGGAAACAGAAAGTTTCCTGAACCTGGAAAATTTCCAGGCACAGGGTCAGTCGACTGAAAACTCTGTTCAGTCGACTGAACCTGCTGTTTGAGTCCAATTTGCCTTTTTGGATTGAAATTCCAATTTAAATCGATTTGTGATAATCCTATTTGTTGTTATCATCTATTATGACTTTGATGACTCTTTTTAGGGATTTTTGAATATCCATTTCGATGGATCCTTTATCGATTTCTTTGGATTTTATTCACGTCTTCGTATGTGAATTTTTGTGATTGATTGTTCTTACAATCTTCTTCGTGATTTGTCACTTTAAAAATATAATGGTTTTCTATACTAGTAGTAAATATCAAAACTCTTTCCTCAAACGATTTCAATACTATTTTAATACCAAATTCGTTTATAAAACCATTTTCCAATCTATTAGTATATATAAACCTTTACCTCACTCGTATGAGAAATCTAATTAAACGACTTAGTAAAACAAGTGGTATGAAACGCTTGCGTTTACTTCGTTGGTTAATTTTTGGACTTGTTCGATTGAATCTTGTGACAATTTTCTAGCGGATACCTACAATTTGTTCGTAAATATTTAAGTTAAGCTAGTGGTTATGGGACATGAAGCTAAGCTCATATATTTACTAGCTTATTGTAATCGACACTTCTCTTTGATCATGACGATCATTTTAGGTTTTGGACTAGCATCGTGCTATGTCTTTGTGATTTGGTTCATCGGACGTCCCGTTGTACGACGTCGTTGTTCCCTTTGATTGTGATTTGGTTCATCGGATGTCCCGCTGTACGACGTCGTTGATCCTTTCCTTGTGATTTCTGGATTTCGTGTGTTGATTTCTGTAATTTATGTTTCACCAACTTTTACGATGGGCATTCATATATATGTCAATTATTGTGGCTTGGTGAATGAAATTAGGAGTATGACATTCCTTTTTATCTTGAGTAGATTATTGTGATATTGATTAATCTCTTGTTGATTTTCAATTACTTATATATATCATAGGTTGGCATTGTGATTATTATATGTTTATGTCATATCGCTTATTATATGTCGTTTCATCTGATATCTATAGTTAGACTGATCCGTTTATTGTTTTCTTATTAAATAATACTCGGGTCAGACCGAGATGTTACAGGTGCTTCTGCTTGACTTCTCTCTTGGGATTGATTTCTCTTGCTTTTGGTTAACTAATTAGATTAGTAGTTTTTGTTGTATACATTTGAGATACAGACTCCTTTATGTATACTTATTCTTTTGTCTAGCACTTGTATCTATTCCTTTGTATTATTGTGGATCCTTTTGACCACTACTCTGATGTACACTTTCATGTGTAATATTAATATCTATTTCCGCCTTTGTGATATGAATTGTCAGTGACTGATTTATGTTATGTTTGTTTCTATGTTTGTTTCCGAAGATATTATAGCCACTGTGTAGTAGCTTTGAGTTTGTGTCGGTATGTCGGATTTCCTCTCGAAAGAAATGCATGTTATACTATCTGACATATTGATGCTCGCACAAAGAAATTATACAGATGGTCGCTCCTCAACAGCCTTATTCTCCGTGCTAGTCGACAGCACTACTCCGTAGTGTTCTTGGCTAGCGTGGGTATAGAGGTGGGGCGTCACATGAAATTTGAAACGGTTAAATTTAACTTAAGTGAAATCCGATATATGAAATCAATTATTAATTTAAAATTGAATTTGTATGGTTTAGATTAATGATTCTATTTTGAGTTTCAATTTAGTTTTCTTTTAGGTTGTTTCTATTCCCATACCTTCTTCCTTTTCGAGGACGAAAAGTTTTGAGTGGGGGAGAGTGTAACGACTCAAAAAATTTTAGTAATTAAAAATTTTAAATTGATAAAATTGTGGTAATTTAATATGAAGAAAAATAAACTTTGTAATAAAATAAGAAAGGAATGTTAAAGTGGAAATGCATATTTTATTCATAAGGTAATATAAAAGAATGAAACTTATCTGAATGAATTTATTTGAGAATTCAATCATAATAAATGTACACATTTAACAAATTCAATATAATTAAGAACAACTGTTAATACGAAGGAAAGAAATTAATTAAATCCATTAGGTCATTGCTTGATTTCTTGCCTTTTCCTACATGGCCTCTTTATTTCTTGCTTTATCCATACAAACTCTTTTCCTAGACGTGTATTTCTCATTTGCAAATCATGTACAAAAAGATTTATTTCTCGTTTCAAAACTCCTCATTTTCATTTGCATTTTAGAATAAAACATATATACGTTTCTTTCTCCTTAACTTATACCTTTTCTATTTCTTAGCATTTACTCTCACTTTGCTTGCCATCCAAACCATCTATGTATCAACCCAAAATTTTTAATAAATGTTTTATTTATTTAATTTAGATAATTTTGTTATTTAAAATATAAATTTTGGTGTGGATTAGAATTCCACGCATGAATTAATAGAATATTTTCCAGAAATGTGAATTTTGTCAATATGGTCAAACTTTGACTTTTAAATTTAAAAATTTAAAAGTTTGAAAATTTGAATTTTATCTTTCATTTTGAAAGTAAATAAAATTTTAAAAATACTGCTTTTCGTTTAATGAAATCTGATTTATAATGCGAAAGTTATGTCTTTTTAACTATTGTGTGTAATTTGCTGTATTTAACAAAATTGTTTACTTTAATTATATAAATAATATTTTTTTTGGTCATGTGATGTTCTAATTTATGTTTTCATGGGTAAAATAACTAGTCTTGTATATATTTTGGTTTTAAAATATTTTAAAAGTGTAATTGACATTTTTCAGTGTCAGTTGTCTTTTGTTTACATTTTCTAATTTCCAACTTCAATTAATTTAAGAAATTCTTTATTTATTTTTATATTTTTCTTAAGAACTTATTTTATTACCATTCTCACTTTATTTTGTTTCTCAAAGATTTATTTTAAACCATTTTTAAGAAGAGTTGTAATATCCCAAAGTTAAGTGGATTGCGTTTGCAATTTTCTTAAGCTAGTTTCAATAAAGTAATCTATTTTCTTTATTTATCTTTCTATTTTCCTAAAATATAATTATTTATTTTCTTTTTAACTTTATTTCAGTTTATTTTATTTTATTCATTGATTTTTATTTGTTTTAAGGTGTGGTAGAAATTTTTCCAAAGCTAGTGGTATTGTGTGTAAATTTTTAAGCCTTGTTTCAATTTAATAAACTATTTTTTTAATTCTTTTCCATTTTTTTTCTTGAAATAATTTATTTATTTCCTACCTTTACTTGTTCCTCAAAATCCATAGTTGTTCCTTACATGTAGCCTATCAATTCATGTAAAGATAGGAAGAGTTCTCATTTTGCACTTATTATTTTTATTAAATAGGAATCAAATCCCTACATTTTCTCTTGCCGTTTTAAACATTGATTGCTTGACCGTTTCTTCCATTTGATTGCCGTGAGTTTTCTCACTTTATTTCTCACGCAAAAACATTTCCTCTCATTTTTATTTCTCACGGCTAGGAATATGGTAATGGCTTCCTTTTTTTACTTTTTTTTCTTCTTCCAAACTTTTGTTTAAACTGTATATATTTGTACAACATTTTATTCCACTTTTATTTCTTTTAAAATTGGTTATATAGTTTTTAAATTAAGTAATAAATATTGTGCAAAAAGAAATAAATTTTATGTTTCTTTTATACGTATATACATCAGTTTCTTAGTTAAATGATAAATAAATCAAATGGATGTAAACAAATCAAATTTTGAATTAGGTTATAAATAGTGTATAAATGAGCTATTAAATTACACGTTTTAATTTGTATGTTTATATTCGTTCTGTATAATTTATTTGATGTTTTAAATGGTACATTATTTGATGATATATTCTTTAGTGTATATAATTACTAAATAAATAAGAAACATATAATTTAAAAATACGTTACTTTTATTTTAAATTTGGGCGTATGTTTCGATTAATTATTGCCTCTATAATACACGCTCATTAATTTCTTGCCGCAACTAATAAAAATCAATTCAAACCATGCCTTACCATTCGCGTGTAAAAATATTCCCTTTTCATTACTTCCTTATATTTAATAGGAATAAATGCCTTATTTCATCTTGCCGTTTCAAACAAAAATTACTTGCCTTGTCATTCGCGTGCATGGATATACTCTTTCCCTTTTTCTTCTTTGTAATTGATAGTAATAAATTCCCATAGCCGTTTCAAAAATCAAATTGTATTTTCTTGCCATTTTTTCACCTAATCAACGTAAATACCTCCCTCTTAAATACTAAACCCACGTACACAATTCCCTTACCACATCATTTTGGTTTCATCTTCTTCTCGCGTGAGCTTCTCCCTTTAGGCAATGGCCGCATACATTTTTCCTTTATTTTCTTTCTTCTTTCTTATTTTTCTTTTGTTTCCATTGTTCCGCTCCAACAAGGGCTAAGCCACTTGTGTTCATATTACCTTATTCAATTTTTCCAGTTTGCTTTATTCAAATTTGATATTTGTATGTGTGTGAGCATACTTAGTTTTTATTTATTTTGTTTCAAGATCTGAATCTGGTTGTCGCATCCTATAAAATCTGATCGTGCTTTCTTTGTGCTTTTCGGTGTGGATATCGTTATTTTTGAATCAAATCTCCAGCGTCGTCGAGGTGCGTATTCATGCTTGACATTCATACTTATAGAATCGTAAATTAATAAGAATTATTATGCTATATTTTACTTGCCTATGATATAAATTTATGATGTTAAAACCTTGTTATAAAATTTTCACATCACCATTATATTATATGATGTTATACTGTTTATTTATTACTGTTTATCACACTACAAGTTCCCTATAGAGTAGAAATCGTTATGGGCTGAAATGATAGGCCTGAACGATATTTATTTATTTAACTTGGGATTGCGAGTTTGAAATTATAGAACCCGGGTTTTTCTTTGTAAATTACGGATTGAAATGATATATTATCCGTATCACTTGACCTAGGGTAGAAAATATTATACAGACCCATGGTTATTTTATATATATTTTTCTGGGAACTTTAAGTATTTTTAAATGTGTATATTATAATATTTTGGTTTAAACTGAATTAAAAATGATTTTAGTGATTTTTCTACAAGTTAAATATATAAATAAATAAATGGTTAAGTGGAATTTGAAGTAAAAATTTTATGTTGGAAATTTTGATGGAATTCAAGTTAAGTAAATAAAATATGATAACTTGATATAAGTTGGAATTTAAAATAAATTAATAAAGTGTTATTGAGTTTCTATGAATTAAATGGTTAAAAAAATGAATACTTAAAAATGAAATTTGAAATATATCTTTATTTAGAAATGGAAGTTTGGTTTAAGAATAAAAGGTAAGTTAAGAATTAAATTGAAAATTAAGTTATATTTTGAAATGGTAATTAAACTTAATTGTTAAGTTGATTTTGAATACAAAGAATAGAAAATTGTATATTTGACTTTAACAAGTGAAGCCTTGAGAAGTTGATATTTATTAGTGGAATTTACTTTATAGGAATCATAAATTTTTGGGTAATTTAAAATGACTATTTCAAGTGGAAAATACGATTTTTATAAGTTAAATTAGTTTAAATTAAGTTTAATTATTGAAGAATTTATATTGAAATTTGAAGTTAATTAACTTAAAATCTGTTGTAAGGGATGTTACCGCACTTTGTAAGTGTCGTAGTTAATGCAATGAACTAAAGGCTAAAATTAATTAAGGGCAATTACAGTACTTAGTAAGTGCTATGGTAGCGAAATTTAAAACTAAACCAGAATAAATAAAAAGTTTGTAGTAGCACTTCTTAAGTGTTGCAGTGGCTGAAATTGAGATTTTCGGTTATTTGATTTGTAAATATAATAACTTCACTTTAAAGGTTAAATGAAGTATTTTGAGTTAATATTAGCTATTTGGAATTTATGACCACGGGCAATAATAGCGTTGGTTGTTAAAGAGATCGGGATCGGATATGGGCATACTCTCTGTCGATACCGAAAACCACTTTAACAACCGTGTATGCGGTGGAGATTCCAGAATGAAGTAGGATGGTGGTGACGTTCTATTGAGGTATGTATATGGACCCAACTACTGTGAGTTGGCATAAGGTGGCTAAAACAGGAGCGATTGATGGACTAAGAAGGTAGCATGTTTTATCGGACACACTTCTTCGTATGCCATTCCATTACTTTGTGATTGTTTGGTGCGCACCTTTGATTTGGGAGTATCGTTCGAGGTGGGCGGTGGTAGTAGCTACCCGCTACCATCGTTCCGGAAGCGTAATTGGTATATCTACCCTGGCATTGCCTAGTTGTGCCGTGTCACCTGCCCTATCGCGCCCTGTACGAGTTTGATTTGTGTCGTACCTATGGAGTATCCTCTGGTAGCCTCCTGATCAGGAGGTATTATGGTACTGTATAGACTATTGGCGTTATTATGTGTTAAGGTGGAAAATGTAAAGCCTTAGCGTTATTTCAAAGTAAGTTTATTTTACAAATGGATACTATTATAATAGCGAAATATTACTACATAGTAAATAATTTGACGGATCCTTAGAGGATGGGTGGTCCCAAGCATCCTTTAAGTTACTTGCCTTTATATTACAGTTCACTTGAATTAGCTTACACTGTATAAGTATGTATGTCCTGACTCGAGTGTTTGTGTTTATTTCTTACGCCCGGGTCAGCCTGAGTATCAGTTCAGACTTCATTTGCTGGATCTTGGACTTCTAAAGATCATCTTATCGAGCCGCTGTCTATTTTCTATTCAGTCGTTTGTCTTAGCCTATATAATTGAGACAAATGAATTTGGGATTTTCTGTGGTTGTTTCAAACTGTATTTGGTTTTTTATACTATGTGATAGTGGCTTCATGTACTACTATTTTCTCTACTTCCGCTGCATTTCTTACTCTGTGTCTGTGACCTGTGATTATTTATTTACTGTATATTCTGAGTTTTGCCAAATTTTATTTACAATGCAGTATTTTGTACAATTCAAGTCCGACATGTGCGGATGCGAATGGTTGAAAATACCGGGTCGTTACAATATATCTTTGTGGCGATTACCTTTTGGGAATTTGGACTCTTGAAGGTTCTACTTTGAGATTTGAATTGCCTACATTGGCGTTATATGAGATTTTCCTTTTGGCATTTACTTGAGATTTTATTCCCCTCTTTGGAGATATATTTGCCTTATGGCGTGTTTGAGATGGGATCTCTTTATGCATGTTTTGGCTCTGCCAAGATGGCAGGTTTACGTTTTCCCCTAAACCATATTTGATGTTTTATGAATGCCGATGATATGAGGCTCACTACTTTTAGCGTTTATGGGTTATTTTATCTCTTTTAAGAGTATATGTTAGTGTAGTGATACCATATTATCACTTGATCTAATAATACACTTTAGTTGTCCCTCTCACTCAAGAATATTATCATATTATCCTTAAGTTCATATTATCTCTTATCCTTAAACTGATTTTTTAGCTAGACTGACCCATGTATTTTATACTCGGGTCAGGCCGAGGTGTTTCAGGTTAGGTACATTTGGACTTAGCCTATTCTGCTTCTGAATGAACTATTATATTAGCTCTTTTTGTTATAACTTTTTGTACAGTCCTTTTGTTGCTACTCTGCTATGTATATTCTTTTAGCTCGCTTGTATATTTTGGTTTCTATACCACTTGGCATGTATCATTTTGTATAGTCTGTGATGTATCTGTATATGTATATATATATGTGATGATCTACTGTTCTGTAATGTGTTTTACATTCGACTTATTGTATTTTATTCTGATAGATCCGATAGCCACATATGGCTTTGTATTAAGTATTTATTGGATATGTCAATTCACTTGAGATGAAAAAATATATAGCATTTTTCGATGTATTCAATAGATATTTAAGACAAGGCCATAGATGGTCACTCCTATCCAGCCTTATTCTCTACATTAGTAGACAGTATTACCCAGCGATACTCTTTCTTAATGTGGGACTTGGGATGGGGCGTCACAGCTTGGTATCAGAGCTGAGTTCAGAACAAAGTATGATAAACATAGAACGAAAACACAAATTACGGTACATCTAAGTGTAATACAAGTGTTATAAATCCCTTACTCTTTTTGTCCTTAGCCTTCTCTTAATTCTTTGGAGTAGATAATTTGGGATACGTCTAGGAATATATTTTATTTCATAGTATTCCATAATAATTTATGATATCTTATCTTAGGAGTAATCTTTTAGGATTATTCTACTGAGTCCACTTCAATACGGGCTTGACACCCAATCAGGCAATCGATTATTGTATTGACATCGTTTCCTATTCTTAGCCTTTAGGTTATCCTTCCATGAGTGTCCACTAGGGAAATGAGGTGATTTAATGAATTTATTTGATATTGCCATTTTACCCTCTTTTAAGATATCCTCTTTAGACACTCACTTGTTGATATACTTTGTAGTATTACTTCACTCGAAGCATAAATTTGTTGTTATGTTACTTCTCCTCATTTGAAAATATATATACCCTTGATTTTATATCTTATTTCTCTATTTTTAATCTACTTTGTGGTGCTAGGGCCATTCCTCAGCTTGACCCTACATCGGTTTTCACAAGCTTCGAGTATCGGAGGATAGAGTTACTCTTACCTCATTCCGCACTGGTTCGGAGTCTTCTGAGTGATTCGTTATACCATTCGAAATAATGAACACTCCAGTCTATTCCATCAACCTTGGGGGATAGAGTATTCTGAGAATATCTCGATGAGCTCTACTTGTGTTCCTTGATTTTGAATATAGTTATAATTGAGTTTTCAAATCTTTCAAATTGATGTTATGTTTCTAAGAGAAATTGGATTTTGTTTTGGGAAAAAAGGAATATTTTGAGTATTATATATGAGGTATTTATTTTTAAAGAAAATTAATTTTTGTGTTGGGTTATCCAGCTAGTGCTTTAAGAATTCTGGTCGATGCGTTTAGCCAACGTTATCGATAGGAATTTCCTAAACACTGTGATGAGCCAGTCAAACATGGTAAATTGAGTTTTAATAAGTAAAGTTGGAAATAATTAATATGGTGGAGTATTAATTTTTATTTTAAATGCTTAATGAAACCATTGAACCATAGTGAGTGTTGGATGAGTGGCGAGGCAGTTTTGACCATTTGATCAACTCTACAGCCAACCGATGGGGTCACTGACTATAAATCAATGACGAGGTAATACTTTTATATTATTTGAAATTTGAGAAATTGAATAGGGTGATTTGAGTAAATAAAGTAAAATAATTCTAATTAAGGAAATGTCTTAATTGGAAATTGTATATTGCTTTGATTAATAACTTGATGTTCAAGATAAAATAGTACATTGGTTATAGAATATTGGAATAGCAATTAAATATTTTTGTTCACAGCTAAATTTGATGACTTTAAAATTTGTTTTGGTAATTAGTTATTTGAAAAAAAATAGATAGTATGATTTAAAAATTTATCTTATGGGAAATTAATGAAATGCTAAATTTAAACTTTTAGCATAAATTTGAGAGTAAGTTAGGGTTTTGAAAACTTGATAGTATTAAAACTTATCGGTATGAAATTATAAAATTCTTTTGAAAACAAGTTTGAGATAATTATCAACTCTAATTAAGTTTATGTTGATAAAAATATGGAAATTTAATTTTGTGACAAGAGGAAATATGAATTTGAATTGTTCATTTATTTCAAAATGCTATATTATAAGATGCAAGGTTTAATAAATGAATAAGTCATGAGATGCAATCAGTTTAAATTGTGAGAACAAACTAAAAATTAGTACGTAAATTTAAATTTTATTTTGGATGGATAATTATCATTTGATAGTGAAAGATATTAGTTAACTCTTTCAAAATGAGTTGTTAGTTGTTTGGAAAAAAAACTTGTTTGTGTAAAGTGATAAAAGCGTCTCCAATTAGTTAAGTGTTTCTTCTAAAAGATTATTACATAGTTTGATCATAATTTTGTATGTCTTAGATTTTCAGGACATTTAATTAATGATTTAGTAAAAACCTTATAATAGAGTTTGAAAGCTGAAATTTGGTTTGGAAAAGTACTGTGCTAAAACAACGATAACTTGAGACTTATAAGTCCAAATGAGCTCAGTCTTTTTGTAAATGAAAGTGCTTTCAGTAAGCTATGAAATTCTTTTTACCACTTTGAAAGATTTTTCTTTTTATTTGGTCTAAAATGGGTTTGAAAATGGATGGACATCTCTGTCCTATTATGAAAATTTCTGAGATTTAAGCTGAAAGTAAACTTAGCATAACTTTTAAACCATGAGTCCGATTTTGATGGTTTTCATATTGCTGGAAAGCTTAGGCTTAGTAGAAAATTTTCTTTTTATAAGTGTTTTCAGATTTTGAAGTTTTCTATGTCAAAATCTGAGTTCTTTACAGCAGGTCTGAAATAGAATAAAATGATTTGTTTGTCTTAATAGTCAAATGTAGTGCTTCTTATTTTATGAATGTTACCTAATATGATCTATTTAAGTTAAGTATAGGTGAAAGATGATAGTTGGAATATATTTTGAGCAAATGGGTTATATAAGATTAAGCTAACTCATTTTAAAAATGATAAAATGAAAGGTATTTTTTTGGATTAAATTTTCAAGTATTAAATGTTGATACATATTTTGTTTCCGACCTAATGGTCGATGTATATTATAAATCTTTTTTTGTGATATTGTAAACAGCCCTCCATACAAAGGAGACTCCGTCGATTTTTCCAGAAATTTCAAACACTTAGAAAAGTTAAGAAACATATTTGAAAAAAAATATGTGTTACAAGTTAAAATTTATTTATAGAAGAGTTAGAGAATAACCAACTTAAATTTTATTTGCCCTAAATAAAGAGTAATGAGTTTAAACTAAAATTTAAATAAGAATTTCGTAAAATTTCAGATAATGTGTTTTGAAACCCTAAGATTTTTTTACTGTAAATTAATATATATATATATATATATATATATATATATTGGGTTTCTTGTGTTTATCTTGCCTTAGTGTAATGGTCTAACGATTTGCAGTTATGCAGTCGTCCGAGTTTGGTGGCATTTGAAGAATCACCTCTCATCGAATATTCTTATGTCTATTATTGTCAATGTAAAATCGGCGTGGCTCTTTCCATAGTGTCACATGCAAAGTCATATCGATAATTATCTTGTCGATTGTAGTCCGAGATAAAGTGATGCTAAAATCCTGACTCTTTTCGAGAAGCTTCTGAGAAATCAATCTCACTCGATTGATATTTTATGTAGCATTTAGTTTGTATTTTTTATTTCGAAGGTGAGACGCCTTTGAAATCATGATGTATTGCTCGTAGAAATTCAGTGGTCCACTAATTACACTTGGGAAAACATTGAATTTATCGAGCAATTTAATCTTGATTTTTTATCATCTTAAGTTGAGGGTGAGAAATTTAAAAAAAAACTTGAGTTTGTCTGTCTTTCTCTTTGCTTGATGAAATTAAATCTTGTTGTATATCTCTTCTCTAGAAATTGCGAGGATGCAATTTTTATAAGGGGGAGTCTGTAACAACCCTGGTTTTGATGATTACTTGTAATATTAAATCATAACGGTGGTTATAATTTAATATTGGAAAATAAAAATAAACTGGAGATTTAAAATTATTTATTTTAAGTAAACAATAAAATTGGAAAGAATAAAATAGAGTAAACGATGATAAGGTTGGTTAATGGTGAACATTAGAAATATGATGATTTGGAAATTTATTGGATAAATTTATGAGACAAAATAATTTAATCAACCTTAATTTGTTGAAATAAGTGTAAAATGGTGAAAATAAAGTTTTAAAATGCTTTATTATGTTAGTTTGGATGAAAAATGAATATTACATGGTTTTGATTTAATAAATTGCAATAATTTTGCAAATTATTGCCAATTGTTGATTTTCGTTAATTTTATTGATATTAAAAAGTGGAAATTTTGTTTGAAATTATATTTGGAATTAAGAATGATGTTAATAAGGTTTTTTGTATTTAATTTCACAAGAAAATGATTTTTGTGTAAATTTTGGTTGCTAAACTGTTGTTTTATATAAATTATAGTGTAAATTGAGCATTTAAGTAAAAATAAGAGTTTTAATGATGGAAAATAATTTTGATGGCTAAAATATCTTTTATATTTTATGAAAACATTTTTTAAACTTAAAATATGTTTGTATGATTTATATAAAGTTGAAACTATGGAAATGTAAGTTGTTTTGCTAAAATACATGAAATAAAGTGTAAGAACATGAATAACTTAGTTAATTTGGATTAAGTATTAACACATAGACAACTGGGTTTTTGGTTTAAAGCACTCTCACCATTTTAACTAATGAGAAATAATCTACTTCTCAAACTTAACATATGCAAGTTCAATTTACAGTAAACTAAAAGAAAGCTTCTCAAAGCTAAAAGCAAAAAAAAACCTAGAGCCAAAATCACTAAATCAAAGGCAAGAATCAATTTTTCTTCAAATTTCCAAGGGTTTGCTCTTCAAAATTTCTAAAGTGAGTTTAAAATTCACATATCTATCTCTATTTAGCCTTAATTCTTTGAATTGAGTGATAAGTATCAATAAATGGTTTGAGTAATTTGATTGAATTGTTGAAATTCGCAAAGTGGTTGCTGGAATTTATTTATGAACAGTGCTGTAGTAAAACAACAATATCTTAGTGTAGAATGATCCAAATTCATTCAATCTTTTTGTGGTAGAAAGATATTTAATTAAGCTATAAGTTCTATTTTGATCACTTTTCGAAATTATATGTTTCAAAAAGGTGTAAATTAAGTTTGTAACCAATGTTATAGTATAGCCATTTCAAATTTCCCGAGTTGATATCTGACAGTAAATTGGTCGTAACTTTTTGTCCATAAATCCGAACAAGTATACTTTTTATTATTAAAAAGATAAGACATTATGGAACAACTTTTGTTTTGTAAGTTTCTATATGTTCTATGATCTATAGGGTTGAAATTGGGTTTGAAACTGATACACATGCTCTGTTCTGTTGATTTTCTGAGTTGAAACCTAAAACTTAAATCACCATAACTTTTGAATGGTAAATCAAAATTGAGTGAGGTTACTTTCAGTTGGAATAAATTTTATGTTTATCATTTTCTATAAATCTATATTTTGTTAACCATAATATGTGTTTGAAGAGATAGTAACCTCTTTGTCCTGTGTTTTTAGTTTCAACTTTGAAACACAGAATTGTTTTGGCCTTATCTTTTTCATCTTCGATCGAAATTTCGTAATATTTAATGTTATTGAAATCTTATACTTTTAGCTACAACTTTCATGTTATATTTTTTCTAAATTTTGAGTTTATATAGTCAAATCATAATTTTTGTCCCTGCCTTGAGAATAAATGACAGCGATAGTGAATTTAAACCTAAAAATTATTTCGGTCATAACTATTAAACCGTAAATTCAAATTAAATTATCTTTTTCTTGTTTGAAAGCTTAGACTTTTGCTTACAAATTTCATGTTCTAAGTTACGTAAAATTATCAGATTTTGGTGATCGTAACTATTTTACTTCATTATACAAAGTCCAACTTTTGAATTTTACTTCATGTTTTGTGGCATTCATGAAATGTTTTGCGGCAATGAAGTCTATCAGTAGACTAGCCGAATTTTGGTGATTTTGAAATTCAAATTTTGGATTAAATTTGAATTGAATTCGAATTTCGATTTGAATGATTTCTTGGGTTTTGATTCGTTTTCAATCATGGATTTTTCCAAACCGTTTTGAAATAATTTTTAAAATAGATGTGCATTTTAAATTATTATTATATGATATATTTTCAAAGTATTTTCGAATATGGAATCTATTTATTCTCGTTAATATGGGAATTTCCAAATATGACTTACAAAATTAGCATTAAAAGCTTGTTTTTTCAAGTAAATTATTTTGTATATAAAATACATGTTTTTTCACTATTCGAGCGAATGAGAAGGAGAATCAAATGGTTTGGTAAAACATGTGGTATGAGACACGTGCGTTTATCTTATCGGTTAATTTCGACTTATCCGTTTGATAGTTTTGACCTGAGGATCGAGTTTACCGATGAGATGAGGTAAACTTTTTACTGCTTTGAGGTTGAAATTTACTAGTGGTTAGTAAACCGTTTAGTGCGAACATGTTCTATGGGACGCACGTTAACACTATTCATGTTTCTATTCGAGAGTTTGTGACACATTTTCCATTGTCGCGTGCCTGTACTGGACCTTCGGGTCATTGCCATTGCTGTGTATTTGTCTTCGAGACGTTGGCTATTGTGGCATATTTGTCATTGCGGCGTATTTGCCATTGCGGGATATTTGTCATTGTGACGTTTTGCCTTCGGGTAAGGTACTTATTTGAGATAACAGTACTTGGCAAGGCTTCGTCCACATACACATGCAAACACTTTTGAGATGGTTTTTTTGACTATTTTTCCTAGTGTATCGCCCCTTTCCAGAATTGGTCCTTTTAACCATTCGATATTTCCTTGTGGTGATTACCTTTTGAGAAATTGAATTCTGGGAAGTTATATTTTTGAGATTTGAATTGCCTACACTGGCATTATATAATATTTTTCTTTTGGCGTTTACTTGAGATTTTATTCTCCTTTTTGGAGATATATTTGCCTTATGACGTGTTTTAGATGGGATCTCTTTATGCATGTTTGGGTCTTCCAAGATGGCGGGTTTAGGTTTTCCCCTAAACCATATTTGATCTTTTATGAATGTCAATGATATGAGGCTCGCTATTTTAGCATTTTATGGGTTATTTTATCTCTTTTAAGAGTATATGTTTGTGTAGTGATACCATATTATCACTTGATGTAATCATACACTTCAATTGTCCCTTCTCACTCGAGAATATTATCACATAATCCTTATGTTCATATTATCGCTTATTTGTGTAAACTGGTTTGTTTAGCTAGACCGACATGCGTATTTTATACTTGGGTCAGACCGAGGTGTTTCAGGTTTGGTACATTTAAACTAAGCCTATTCTGCTTCCGCATGAACTATTCTGCTAGTTCTTTTTGTTATAACTTTGTGTGTAGTCCTTTTGTTGTTACTCTGATATGTATATTCTTTTAACTCGCTTGTATATTGTGGTTTCTATACCACTTGGCATGTATCATTTTGTATACTTTGTGATGTTTCTGTATATGTACATATACGTGATGACATGCTGTTCTATGATGTGTTTTGCATTCAAGTTATTGTATTTTGTTCAGATAGATCCTATAGCCACATATGGCTTTGTATTAAGTATTTATTGGATATGTCGATCCACTTGAGATAGAAATACACACACATATGGGATATGTCGATGTATTCAATAGATATTTAAGACAAGGCTATAGATGGTCGCTCATATCCATCCCTATTCTCTACATTAGCAGACAGTATTACCCAGTAATACTCTTTGTTAATGTGAGTCTCGTGGTGGGGCGTCACAGGATGACCATTTGTATACGAATCCTGCATAGAAGCGGTTGATTTTTATTTTTACGGTTATATATACTGTATGTGATGCAGGTTGATAGATTGGAGGGTTCCAGTGGGATTCCACACATTGTTGATTTTATTTTTGTATATATGGCGATATATGACTTGTTGAATGCCATATTGATGACATTGGTATGATTTTCTGAATTAGTGCTTTAGTAGCACCGGGACACATTTTTGGTATTTTAAAATTTCATAAACTAATGATTTAATTTAAAAAGGAATTTCAAGTGATTTTGGAAATTATACATGTTTAAATAAATATTGTATAAAGTGATTTTTTACAAATGAAGTAAAGATTTGCAAAAATCATGTTTTGTTAATCAAAGTGTGGATGTATAATGGTGTTATAAATCGAAGGAAATTATTATTATTTAACAAATGGGTTAAATAAATCAAATGATGGAATCATGATAAGATAAGGAAGTTTGTTTTTGAAAATAGTTGACCCTATTTTGGAAATTAAAAATGAGGGTGAATAGGGAAACAATTATATGGAAAGTTAAGTATGGATTTTTATCAAGGGAATATAATTATGTTTTAAAAATTGTTTATTTATATTAATACAGTTTAAAAATGGTTTATCGATGTTTTAATATTTTGAAAAGTTTATTAATTAAAGATTATTAATATTGTTGAAATTAATTTTAATTATTTATCAGTAAGACTTTGGAAATTAATTATTAATATTTATAAAAATGTTGACGATAAAGCATCATCGTTTATTTAAGAATGTTTAGAATTTATTATTTATTATTTAAAGATGTTTTAAAGTTAATATTTGTTTATACTATTAGTATTATATAATTGTGTTTTAAGTAATAGATTAGAATTTTATTTTAAATATTTTTGAGATTTATAAATGGGTTTTATAAAAGGATGTGGATTATAAGAGGAATCTTATAATTTGTCTGGAAAAACATAAAGGAAGATTAGTTAAAAGATTAAAAGTTTTTATAAATGGATTTTAGATATTATAAAAGGAATTTTAGAAGCGGATTTATATATTTATAAAAAAAGATTAAGAAATGGTTTTTGTGGATTTATAACGGAGTTATGAATAATTTTCGAATTGAATAAAAAAAGGAGATCTTTCCAAATGTTGGTGAATATACTTATACCATTGAGATAAGTATATGGATGTTTTTCAAATACTGAGAATATAAGTGTTTATGAATGAATCTTTGTAAAAGTGTTTTGGTACAAATATTTACAAAGTGATTTGAGAAAATCGAAGAATTTGTTAAAAGAGGCTAAGTGTTAGGGCCAAAATTGGCCATTAACACCCACATGCAGATGAAAGTACCAAATCACAATCACAGATCACAGATAGAATGTATGTAGAGAGTGATAATGTGAAGAACAGTAAAAATTAAAATGAAAGCAGTAATAACACAAGATTTATATTGGTTTGGCTGACTCCGGCCTACGTCCACTCCAGAAATTTTCCTTTTATTGATGTTAGAATCAATTAAAGTTACAATTCAGAGTTTTCAGAACAACAATGGCAGAGCAGCCTTAGTAGGGAAGAAGAAGGGAAGAAGCGAGAGAGTCCATTCTCAGAAGCCCCACATGCTGTGTTTGTAGGCAAAACCTGAGTTACCGGGCTTTCTGAGTGATACGGGGCCACCAAGACCATAGGCGAGCCAACTTCCTATGCCGATCCACCCTCTCTTCCTCATGTCGACCGACACATGACTCCCAATAGAACCACCAACGCCGACCGACACACGACTCCCAGCCGATCCACCGATGCCAACCAACCCAAAACTACAGACCGAGCCACTAATGCCGACCAACCCAATACTCCAGACCGAGAAAATAATGCCGACCGACTCACGACTCCTGACTGAGCGACTAATGCCGACCGACACACGACTCGTAGCTGAACCACCAATGTCGACCAACCTTACATCCCACTTAGTTACTGAGCAAAAATCCAAAGCGAAGGAACTTAGGACTTGAGGCAACCGAGCCCCATTCCATACCGAGCCATACTGCTACACCGAGCCATGTCATCCCGAGTGACCATACCACCACATCGAGCCACACCATCCTGACCGAGCCATACCACTGCACCAAGCCCCTAGCCCATGCCGATCCACTTCATCCAATCCAATATCCATCTTCCAAGTGTGCTAAATCTTCTTTCCATCCAATCGACTTAAACCTGTTGTATTCCAGTCTCGACAGGCGAGTAGTTGATTTAGTTGAATCCGCCTGTTCATGGCCTTGCCAAAAGGCGGTTTAACACTTAGTGTCGCTTGGTACATAACCAATGTTAGTTTTATCTATGGAATTAAATTTCATATTGAATGTTTATTTGTTCGATGGCAAATAACCGACTATCGAAATTTGACCCGCAATATAACTTTGAAAATATCTTAGTGAAACACGTGAATTATATGGCACAGTTGTCTTCGGTGACGCTGTACTATGCGTATAAATCTCGTTTCTTTCTCCTAGGACAATGATAAGGAAATCCGTCCACTAACGGTTAGGAGGTGACCTCCGCTCTTATCTATGACCGTTTATTTCCTAAAAAACTGGGATTGAGTTTATTGGATATTATCGCACATTGTTTCGAAGAAACTGGGATTGGATATGTTTTCCAAAACCACTTTGATCCAACGAATGTGTTTTGAAGTAAAGATACCTTGAAGATGACGGAATTTGGAGACGGAGCTCCAAAGTGTTTCGTTCAGGCCCAGAACGAACCGTATAGATGAATGCTGATATTTGATAATTAAATTATTGAATTTAATACTTTAAATTATTTAAATAATTGAATCTTTGATTTGATATGAACAAAAATGATTCCTTAAGTTGATTTAAATTCAATTTAAATTAGAATAAAGATAGTAAACTTTTAAATTTGAAGAAAAGTAACTTAACTGATTTTGGAATATTACTTGTTTTAATTGACATGCAAAAAAAGTCTTTTTGGGCACAGTTTCGGATTTCGACGAAACCAGTTTCAACGGATCTATAATAGTGAATCATTATATGTCGTCGAATTTCATGGCGATTGGAAATATCGTTTGATGGTGCGATTTCAAAATGCATAGAAATTATTCAAAGGAATTTTATTTAATATAATTTGATTTTGAAAAGCTATCTTCTATATATGATGGAATTGGCTCCCGACACATATTCCTTTTCAGAATATGGGTATAACATATAGAACGCCAAGCGGCATGCTTCTTTTGGAGTTTGAAATTTTCACGAAAGAATACTGCCATGAAGATTTTCTATAAATAGCCCTTATCTTTCTTCCATTTGCAAACCAAAACCATAGCTTATATTTTAGCCGCTATTAACCTAAATAATCCATTAGCTAACATCGATCGAAGCCCTAGAGTCCGAATTAGCCAACAACTATAACTAGGAAATTGTATAGAGCGTTTATACGAGCTTGTTCAACAGTCGGATCATCGAACGATGAGCCGAGGCGGCCGTCGAAGGGCACTATCCATGAGTAGTTTTGGGTCAAGATTTTTCAAGCAGCACACATGGCACAGGGAGGCGATGGCTATGGGGGAGTATGGCGCGTGGTGGCATGCGAGCATGGTGGTGGTGGCTGCTTCAAGTGAGGCACGTTCATTAATCATCGATTCAAAAAAGGAAGAAAAAAAGAACAAAACGAGAAACGTGGTGCCTATAGCGAGTGCGAGGAAATAGGAGGAAAGGTTTAATGTTTTAAACTTTTAATTATTTAAGTTAATTAAATTTAATTATAGTAAATGTTATATAATCTATAACTTGTTTATATGACGTCCATTTCGAGCTCGACAAGTTGCATCGCATTTGTATTAGCGAATGCTATGCTACGGAGTTGGATCGAAAGAATTTGGAGCTAGTTGGAATTTTGGACTAAAATTGAACGTTGATTCAATTTTTATTTAAAATGGAATGGTTTGACGAACAAAAATAAATGTGAGTTAATTTCACCTTTTTGGCAAATCAAAAAATTTATATAGTCACTAAATACTATTTATGGGACGTTTGGATATTTATTTCTGATCGTTGTTAATTGTTGGATAGTATACTTAATTACATTGTCGGTTTGGATATATTCCCGCCTATTGGAGCGGATGAGGCCCTATTATGTTCTCGTGTAAGAGCAGATGTCCCTTTATATATGAATCCCGCCTCGAAGCGCTTGATTTATATTTTTATGATTATATATACTATATGTGATGCAGGGGGACAGGTTAAAGGGATCCAACGGGATTCCTCATAATGTTGATTTTATTTTCATATATATGTGATATGTGACTTGTTGAATGTTACGTTGATGACATTGATATGATTTGCTTAATTAGTGCTTTAGTAGCATCGGGACTCATTTTTGGTATTTTAAAATATTATAAACTAATGATTTAGTTTAAAAATGAATTTCTAGTGATTTGGAAATTTCATATGTTTAAATAATTTTTTTCCAAAATAAAATGTATGATTTTGAGAGATTATTAGTTTCTAGTTTTATAAAAATATTTTTAAATAGAAAATTTTAATGGTGGATAAGGATTTTTAAATATTAAATTAAGTCCGTCTTTTAAAATAAAAACGATATGGTTTTAAAAGAAAATTAGAAAATATTTGATATAAATATTGTTAATCATTTTGCATAAAGTGATGTGTATAAGATTTGCAAAAATCATGTTTTGCTAATAAAAGAGTGGATTTATAAACAGTGTTATAAATCAAAGGAAATTATTATTATTATCTAACAAATGGGTAATAAATCAAATGATGGATTTATTATAAGATACGGAAGTTTGTTTTTGAAAATTGTTGACTTAATTTTGAAAATTGAGAATGAGGGTGATTGGGATTGTTAAATGATATTTTATAAATTGAAAGAAATTTATACTTATGGAAGCAAGGTTAAAATCGGTTGAAATTATGTTTTGAATGGGACTTTATAAATAAGTGAGATTTATAAAGGAAATGGAGTTATAACTAGGGTTCATAAACAAAGGAATTATATGAAAGGAAGTTTCATAAAATAAAAGAGATTTATAAATATAGTTTTTATAAATATGGGAATAGTTATGTGCAAAGTTAAGTATGGAATTTTATCAAGGGAAAATAATTATGTTTTAAAAATTTTTTATTTATATTAATACCATTTAAAATGGCTTATCAATACTTTCATATTTTGTAAAGTTTATTTTTTTTAGATTATTTGTAGCAACCTGATATTTCGAGAAGCCATAAATTTTAAATTCATTGTATAATCATTGTAATAGAGATTAATTAATAAGAAATATGATGAACCAACTTCTAAAAATACGCTCTATGATTTTAGTAACGAGTAATCGAGTGGTAGACTAAATTGGTGAAGTACAATAATTCTAAAAATAGTTTAAGTGAAGAAAACGTTAATAGCATAGTGATTAAGAAGCAAGAAAGAAGTAAATTGAAATGAAATGTGTAACGAAAACAGTAGGTCCAAGCCCATTTATGCATACTCTTTAATTATCAAGACTTTTCTAGTAGTTTCCCGCATCACTTATTGTTGAATTCGAAATATAAATTGATATTTGAATATGAAGATTTGAAATTATAGAATGAATTTAAATTTCAAATATGGCGATTTATCGTAATACAGAAACGTTGAACAATTGAAGTTTGAGTTGAATATGAAATGAAATTATTTTTAATGTTGATATAAATTCTATTTGATTTAGAATTGAGTTAGCAAGTTTTTAAAACTGGAATTTCAAGTGATTTCGCCAATTTTTGAAATCATCGATTTTATCGACACGCAAAAATATTGATCCAGGGCACAGCCTCGGAATTTGACGAAACCAGTTCCCTTGGATCCGTAATAGTGGCACTACAGCCGACCTAGCCCATGTCCAGCCAGTCTAAACTGTACTATGTGCCGCCCTACTATTAGTTTATAGTCACGTATATCTTTTTCTTCGTTCAAAAAACATAACCAGTTCGGAGTATAAAAATAGGAAAAAGAAATTTTATGCGATAAAAATCGCGATGGCGATGAGGAAGCAGAGCGCGCTATGGCGAGGGGAGGGCACGTGCTTAAGAGTCTGGAACAGGATGGTTAGGTTTTCGGTTGTTGGTAAATGATGGCGTATTAGGGGTCGTGGTAGGCGTAAGAAGGCTCGTCGTGGCTAGGTGTGGCAGCACTAGCGTGGAGGAGGGGGCGGCACGACGATTGGGGACAGCTTGGTGGTGGTCTAATCATCATGTGATGGTGCGTGCGGTGGAATTCGATCATGAGAAAATGGGTTCTCTTGCATGAACAAGATAGAGGAGAAGGAGGATTAACGGTATATGGTGATTAATTAATATTTTGTAATTAGTTTATTATATTATCATTTCAAATATCACCAGCTTAATTATTTAATAACGTCAACATGTGAGACCCAATTGAGACGTGAATTTTTGTATTGTGATTGTGATGACAAGAGCGTCGCAATGAAACTGTTTTGGACAAATATGGAGCTTGTTAGAATTTCGGGTTAAAATTGAACATAAGTTCAATTTTAATTCAAAAACGAAATGTTTTAGCGACTACTAAATTCAAGGTGAGTAAACCTCACTCATTTTGGATTACTGGATTAAATTTATAACAATTAAAATTGATTACTGGATGAATGGTTGAACTGATATATTATTATTAGTTGAATATATTATATATAGTAGTAAATATTAGTAGTTGGGTATATTCCCACCGTTAGAGCGGATGAGACACTACGTACCATATATAATAGCGAATGACCCTATATTACAGCGATTTCCCGCCTCGAAGTGGGATTGGTATTTTATGTTATATAACATCTGTGGATGCAAGGAAACAGGTTGGTGGGATCCAACTATATTTGTTAAAAATATATTGATTGTTTCATATATAGTGATATATGATGTGATTGAATAATCTGTTATGGATCGTTATGTGATTTGATATATTGGATGCTATAGTAACACTGACCTTGAATTTGGTATTTTTAATACCATAAATAATATTTTTGAATCTAAAAAAGAAATTCAAAGGTGATTTTTGAAAATAAAAATATTTATAAGGAAATTGGAACATTGAATAAGGAATGGTTTGGAATAAAAAAAAGATTGATTTCGAAAATATGCTTAACTATTTCGTAAGGAGTTTTCAAAATAAATACATTTTTGAAATTTACATATATATAAGGAAATTGAAAAGGGGATTTTAATAATATTTCTTAAATTATAATTAGAAGTTGAAATCGAGTTGTTATATAGATTTGGGATATAATTGGATTTATTGAAAAGAGATTTCCAAACGAGATATTTAATAGAAATTGAATTAAATGGGCTTTTGAAATATGGATCTGTTATTAATAGATAAAAAAAGAATGAGTTATGAATTTATAATTGATAATTATAAATGAAGTGACATAGTTATGAATGGATAAAATTTGGAAGTATATGTTGCAGTATGGATTTAAAACGAGATATGGGAATTTGGTTTAGGAAAAATAGATGATTCTATTTTTGAAAACCAGAAATGGTTTTGGAATTTGAATTGTAAATCAAGGCGTATAAATCGAGAGAGACTATAACTTAAAATCGGTTATATCGGAATGTTAAAAATAGATACATGGAATCAAGAAGTAATGTTTGTTTAAAAGAGATTATTTATTAAAAAGTGTTGTTTTAAACCGTTATTTTTATTTAAAATATTTTGGAAAAGTTAACAATTCGATTAGATCTAATTCGTTATAAATAACCGTTGTAAGTCAATAGATATTATTTATAAGGAATTGCAAATCAGTTTCCATTGTTTATTTGGGAAGTGTTTTGAACTTTTGAGTCATTACTTAAACACCTTTTTGGAAAATAATTATTTCTTTAAAATACTTATTTTTATTATTATTATGCATATGTATATAATTTAAAAGTAGGTGATTGAACTTTATTTATAAATATTATAGAGATTTGGAATCAGATTTTACTGAACCGATGTGATTTTATAAAAGAAATCTTATAACGGAATTTTGGAAACTTAAGGAAATTCTGAGATGTTGGAATAAGAACTTCGAGAAAGAATCCATATTCATAAACAAGTTATACATAGTTAGACGAGATTATAAGTGAGTATAATTGATTTTGGAAATTGTAAAAAGGAATTAATATAAATTCCGAAGATTTATGAGAAAAGTTATGAAATATTATTAAAATGATTTTGGAGAATATATTTAAAAATATTTTTCTAAGTGTTATAAATTGAATTTGGAAATATTTCTAAGTGTTGAGATGGTTAAAAAATATCTTATTATGGATAAGCATTTGAAATTGTTTTTCGAATGTTGGAATGCTGGAAGAGAGTTGAATGTATATATTTGTAGAGATAGTCTTGAAAGATTTATAAAATTGGGCCTAGCGACTGCTTATATGTGTAATTTGATAGTTAAATGTTCGATTATCAAATCTGGCCAAATTCATTAATCGTTTCGAAGAGACTGAGATCAGATTTAATTATCCGAAAACCACTTCGATTTGATTTGAGCGTTATGAATTTGAAATCTTGAGGATAATGAAGATGATGATCTTTGAATAAATTGGTTTGTTTTGTCCTAGAACTACTTGTATGGATGAATGCTATCATTTCATTGTTGCCTTGAAGGCACTGATTAGCATTCCAAGTGGGATTTCTATTCAAAGGGTAAAACGTAGCCTCAAACCTCATCAACTGGGAAATGACAAAAATCGAGCATGCAGTAGAGCCAAGTGGGTAGCACCTAAGTAAGGTATGGTCATTCCAAAATCTAGGTTGGTTACGATCTATTCTTGCATGCTACGGGGCCCAAGTGGTGTAACGACCTGCTTTTTTGGACATTTAAGCAGACACCCACATCAACTCAAACCATTCAAAAGGGCAGATTGTTATGGGGTAAGTAAGAAGAAAGAAAGAAATAAAACAAATACAGAATCTCGTAGCGGAATGACAAAATATAATAATCAAATAACAGTTCTTGAAGCTGTTTACAAAACATTTGATTATACGTATAAAACACAGAATCAAAGTTACACATTATCAGAGATAAATAAATAATGCAGCAGAACAGTATCAGTGCAGTGGAATAAATATAGTATATATTAGTAGTATAAATCTTTGTCTTCGTCCTCCAGAGGTAAGGTCTTCGAATCCTAAAATGCTCAGGCTGACTCGAGCGATATCAAATGATAAAACACTCGAGTCAGAACTAAAAGATCTTATGTAAGTTAAATCAACGATAAATATGTGTGTGATGGCATAAGAGATGTTTACGGGGTTTGACATCTCCTATGTAGTGTCTAACCTGAACGAAGTAATGTAACGACCCGTAAATTTTCGATAATTAAAATTTGTTAATTTAATAAGATTTTGAAATTTAATAGAAAGAAATAAAAAAATTATGATTTATAATGAAGTAAATGTTAAGAATGAATTGTAGCAATGGTTATTAAAAACTATTTATTGACAATTGAAGAGAAACCACAACAAAAAAATAAATGTAAGTGTTGTATAAATAAAGGAATTTGTACGTAATTAATAATAATTGAATGAATTTGGTATTATCTATGTAATTATAATAAATTGGTTGAAGTATGATAAACTCAAGTGTAACCTTAGCTTGTAAACAATTATTTTAAATTTCTTGTTGAATTAGTTGATTGAATTGGAATTTAAATTAAATTTTAATGAATTAAAATAAAGGTTACAATAATAGGAATGAGAATATGGCAAGTAAATGAAAGGTAAACAATAGTAACTAGTTTATAGCGTAATAATAGGCATAATATAAAGATGGGAATTTAATTCAAATCAATGGAAATAATGTAGATGCTATACTTAGCTACAAATTGGATATATGTAAACAAATGTAAGCATTCAATTAATTAATGAATTTGAATTTTAATAAATGGCAATTGAATAAAAATCAATGTTCTGTAAGTAATCATAATATTTGCTTGAAAGTAATAAACTTAAAGTTAATTTAATTTTTATGGTTATAATTGCATAAGTTACCTATTTGTTTAGTTCAGAAAAAATTAATTTGAAAGCAATTGCAGTAATTGACTTAATTAGCCCAATTTATTTGAAACAAATTGTAAAGTTATAATTGATTGAAATTTGTAAGTTGGGAACGAATTCAAAGTTGTATTAATTAATAAAAATAATACGTAATGAATTGTAATTTGATAGGATCAATGCTAGAGAGTAATTATAATAATTGTTTTTTGATAATAAAGTAAGAATGGGAACCAAGATTTAAATTTAATAAAGTGGATATATTGCAATTAAATGAAATTAAATATTCAATATTACGTAAATATTAATTTAGATGAAACTGAAGATATTTATGTAATGAAGTATGAATCCAATGTTAATTTCATCCATTTGATAGTAATAGATTGAATAATAGAGTGAAAAGTCAATTTAATGGAATTATTGGGAACTAAATTTATAATTTCTTAATTTAATGAAATTGTGGTTAATACTGAAATTGATAAATTAATCAACTCTAAATTGACATTTAAATTTGGGTAAATTAGTGTAAATGATTAAGAAATTTAAAAATGATGAAATTTGTTAATTGTAGGGTTGAGATTGAAAATTTTGATTTAATTTGTTAATTTATTAATTTAATTAATTAATGTAAAAATAGCCATTTTGGCCACTGACTTGGATTTCGACGAAACCAGTTTCATCGAATCCGTAACGGTGAACTATTGTAGGATTTCAAGTTTCGCAGCGATCGGAACTATAGTTTGATCGTACAGGCTCGAAACGCCAAGAAATCAATTAAGTTGAAATCATTTAAAATCAATTTGAAATAAATTGATTTTAGCATAGCTTCTTCATACGATGGAATTGGGACTTAAAACCTTTTCAATTGTGTTTAAAATGTTTTAAAATATCTATTTTGGTATATGGGTTGACCCAATTTCGTTCCGGAGTCGAAATGAGCTTTTTGGGCCATATATCATTCAATTTTCCAAATCAAATCTAGCCCGTCTATTCTATTGTCAGCTTTGCCTATATATACATCGCTATAAACCCTAATTGTTTTCGTTTTCATTTGTCTGTACGTACAAGTCATTTTATTCCTCCTCTTCCTCAATGGCAGACAAACAAATTCTAGATCTAAATACAAATCAAATTCAAATCAAAAAATTCAAACTCCTCATAAAAATTTGTAAAAAATATATATCGAAGATCTCATCGATACAAATCTATGTGTAGTTTTTGTTTTTTCAATCGATGTTCGAGTCAACCGGAAATCGCAGTCAAAGCCGAAATTAGGGGTTTCTGATTTCGTTGTCAATCGGCGAAATTGTCGCGTGGGTTTTGTGGAGATCGCTACACGGAGTTGAATGGTGGTGGCCGGTTAACTTGAATCGAAGTGTGGTGGCCGGATTTTGCGTGCTAGGGTTTCGAAACCCTAGAAAGTGGACGGCGGCAAGGCGATCTATGGGGTTGCGGAGGCGTGCGGCCTGAGGCCGAAGATAGAGGAGGATGAGTCGACTTCGTAGGCGGTGGTGCCGTGGCAAGCGGCGGTCGTAGGTGGCGAGGAAACGTGGTCAACGACGATGTGTTTTCGGTGTCGTGCGTGTGGCATGTTCTGGAAGACGCGGTGATGGTTGCTCACGTACGAGTGACGTGGCCATCGTATTGATTGTTCTGCTTTGTTTTCTTCTTCAAATGTTCCAACGTGCGTATCTTTCTCATACGAACTCCAATTCATGCGCGGTTTTCTCCGCTAGGTTCGTATTGGAATTCCGGACACTTTGACACTGGTTTGGATGAAATCTGAGGCTGTTTAAACTTTGGGTTTAAAATGGATTTAAATTCAATTTAAATTCAAAATGTGAGTGTTTTTAACCCACTCACAGCTTCTAAAATTTCTATGTTTGTTAAATTTAATTTATGTTGTGATTTTGCATTTATTTATGACTATTTCATATATTTTTAATCATTATCTCAGTTAACTGCATTTATTCAAATTAAATCGTTATTTAATTTATTATTGAATATAACTGCCAGATAAATACTTTTATCTATTATTAGTCATCTATTGATATTGATTGATGTTTTGGATGATGGTTGTGATGGATGTGTGATTTTTTGATGGATGAATGAATGTTTATTTTATATCACTATAATCTGCAAGTTCTTTATTGATTTGTTATTATTGATTCGTGATTGCGGTTTGAAATGGTATACAACCGCATTTTTATTTTAAATTACGGATTGAAATGATAAATATCCGTATCACTTGACCATAGGGTAGAAAATTATATACAGACACCGTGGCATATATATAAAAATATTTTGAAATGATTTTCTATGGTTTTGTAAAGAAATATATGATTTTATGAGATACTGATTTGGATATTTTATAAATGTATATAGTTAAATTCTTGGTTTAAGCTACGAATAAAATTTGTTTAAAGTATAAATAAGTCTAATAATAAAGTTTGGTTTTATTAAAATAAAATATGATAAGTATTTCCTTAAATTATAATTTAATATAGAGTTTATATTGATTTTATAAATCAAGGTTGAGAAGAAAAATTTGAAATTGATTGAGATTTTATATAATTAAGAATTATATTTAATAAGAATCCATTTGGAACTTATTGAAATTGAGATTTTAAAAGAATATGGTTTTATAACTTAATTCGGGTTTAAGGTGATTAAGTGAATAAATTGAGGAATATTCAGTTTTGAAATTTGAAGTTTTATTCAAAGGATATTGGTTTTAGCAAGCAAATATTTCAAAACTAAATAATAATTAAAGTGAAATTGGTATATATGAATTATAAAATTTAGTTTTGAAATATTGAATATTTAAGCTTAGAAATATATTAAATTTAAAATTTAGAAATGCGGGTTGTTTTGAATTGATTTGTGAAATTTAAGAAGATTTTGTTTGATAAAATATTTTAATATTTAATCCATATAAGGGTGGAAGTTATGTTTCAAAATTTTTATTTCAAAGTATTATGTTTTGGAAGTGTTATAGTTTTAAGTCTTTGATTTCGAAATTCTATAACTTTGAAATACTATGATTTTTTTAATGATATCATATTGGTTCGGTTTTGAAATGGAAATGACATGTATTTATATGGTTTCAAAATGAATATTATATTCTGGTTTTGAAGTATAAATTATTTTGAAATGACCGCGGTGTAATAATAACGTTCGGTTGTTGAAGAGACTGTGGTCGGAAGTTGTCATACTCTCTGCCAACTCCGAAAACCACTTTAACAACCGTGTACGCGGTGGAGATTCCAGAATGAAGTAGGATGGCGGCGACGTTTCCTTTGAGATAAATACGTCGACCTAACTCTCGTGAGTTGGCATAAGTTGTCTAAAACAGGATTGATTGACGGGCTAAGATGGTAGCACCTTTTATCGGACACATCCCTTCGATATTATACTCAGACTTTTGGATTGATTTTGTGGCCATTTTTTATTTTAGGGGTGTGGCTCGTGGTGGGCCGTAGCTGCGGTTATGTGTTACCACCGGCCCGAAAGCGTAATTGGTATATCTACCCTGCCATTGCCTAATTGTGCCGTGTCACCTACCCTGGCGCGCCTTATACGATTTTGTTTTGTACCATATCTATGGAGTGCCCTCTGACGACGCCCAGTACAGGGGAGATTACGGTACTGTATAGACTATGGGAATATAATAGTGCGTTAAGGTGGAAAATGTAAAGCCTTAACACTATTTTCAGTATATTATACTTTACTTTAGACACTATTATAATAGCGTATATTACTACATAGTAGATAGTTTAACGGATCCTTAGGAAGTGTGAATTCCGAACGTCTCTTGAGTTACTGCACTCATGTTAGACACTGGATATGAGATGTCAAATCACGTAAACATCTCTGGCGCCGTTCTACTCATATTATTTGTTGTTGATTTAACTCACATAAGATATTTTAGTTCTGACTCGAGTGTTTTGTCTTTTCAATTCGCTCGGGTCAGCCTGAGCATTTCAGGATTTGAAGACCGTATTCCGAAGGACGAAGGTGATGATTTATTATTATTTATTATTATATTCCACTACACACTTTATTCCGCTGCATTAATTATTAATATTCTCTGGTAAGTGTAACTCAGATATGTATTGTATAAGTGTAATAGAATATTTTGTAAAACAGCTTCATGAACTGTATATTTGATTATTATATTTTATCGTTCCTCTGCAAGATTCTGTTTTGTTTTTTCTTTCTTTCTCTGCTTTTCTTATTTACCCAATAACAATCTGCCCTTATGTATGGTTTAAGTTTGATGTGTGTGGTTTATCGTCGATTTAAACCGTGCAAAAGGGCGGGACGTTACAAGTAACTTAAGAGATGTTCGGGATTCACATCTCCTAAGGATCCGTTAAACTATATACTATGTAGTACAATACGCTATTATAATATGTCTATAGTAAAGTAAAAGTAATAAAATAGCGTTAAGGCGTTACCCATATCCCCCTTAAAAATTTAATACATTCTCATAGTCTATACAGTACCGTACGCTCTTTCGTAAACTGGAGGTTTACCCAGAGGGCACTGCATAGGTGTAGTACAAAAATAACTCGTAGAAGGTGCGTCAGGGCATGTGAACACGACACTCGAGGTAATGTTAGGATAGATATACCAACTGCACTCCCAGACTGGTGGTGACGCATAGCTGCTACTATCTCCCACCTCGGACACACTCCCAAATCAAATCAAGTGTGGCCACCAAATCAATCACAAAGTTAGAGTATAGCATCGAAGAAATGTGCCCGATAGGAGGAAATACCTCACTTGGCCCGGTATAGCTCATCTTTTAGTCACATATAAGATAACTCACGGGAACCAGGGTCATGTCATACCTCATACGGAAATCGTTCATCAAACCATTCTACTTCATTTATGGAATCCCCATCGCGTATAAAGTTGTTAAAGTGGTTTTTGGTGTTGGTGGAGAGTATAACAATATCTGATCCTGGTCTCTTTAATAACCAAACGCTTATTTCATATCGGATGGTTATTTTACATTTCAAAAGGCAATTCACAATTTATATCAAAATATGATATTCTCAAAACCATATCACTTTTGAAATTATATTCACTTTCAAATTCTTAGCACATTTGAAATCATACCGTTTTGGAAATCATAATTTCTTTCAAAATCATATTTTGAAATAGTTTAAATCCTTACTTCAAAATCATCCTATTCAATTAATTGTAACATTTAAATCCCAACTTAAGTTATAATATCATTTAACCATGTTCACATTAAAATCAAAGATTTAAGACATAAACACGCATACTTTATTTAGTTGAAATTTAGACAGATAGTAGTCAAGATAGTTATAAATAGTTTTATATAGTTATTAATAGTTATAAATAAAAAAAATATTAGTTAAAACACTCTAAAATAATTTAATATAGATTACGGATATTTTTAATTGACCTAAAATAGTTAAATATTAAAATAGATTGAATATAATTAAAATAGATCTAATAGCTTTAAATATAGATTAATTTGATTCAAAATAGATTAAATGGTTTAAATTAGTTTAAAATAAATTAAATTGGCTTAAAAATAGGTTAAAATAATTTATATAGTCAAAATAGGCTAGAATGGTTTAATAATTTTGAAATCTTAATAATTATAAATTTAAAATAACATATTTGTAAAATAGTTTATATTAAATATGAATTTGGAACTTATATAAATTTAGCTATTTATTTTATTTCAACATATCTAGTCCATTTCACATTTCCAAATCACAAAACCCAATTTCAATCTTTCAATTCAACTCACAATAAAATAATTAATTTTGTATTGCTTTCAAACCATGTTGAAATATCAATTTAAACTATTACAATTTCAATACATTTCAAAGTTATATTTCAAACTAACTCAATAACTCAATTCCGATAAAATTCCATTTATACTTAAAAATTCAACTTTAAACTTTCAAGGTAATTTCTTAAAGCAGTTCCTTTAAACCAGTTCACATTTCAACATAAAACTTGATTTTCCAATAATAATTCAATTTATATAAATCAGACTTTATTTCAAAATATCATTTACTTGGATTTGAAATCAAGGATTTAAAATCATTTAATTTAACCAATCCGGTGTCCTTATATAATTCTCTAACCTAGGGCCAAGTGATATGGATATTTATTATTTCATTCCGCAAATTAAAATTTTACGGTTAGATATCATTTCAAACCGCGATCCCGAATTAATATTAAAGTCCATAAAATCGCTCGGGTGTATCAATTCAACCCATAATGATTTTTCCCTAATCTATAGATTGTTCGGGTATATGTCTTTTCAACCCATAGTGATTTTCCTAATAATAACTAAGGGAACTTGCATAATGACAACAAAATAAATAACATTCAATCATTCAAAACTAAAATCAAACATCCATCACAATCATCATCCAGTTCACCCAAATAGATTACAAAAAATAATAGACTAGCATTTACAGGTAATTAAATGGCAATTCAAATTCAATAATAAATTAAATGTTAATTTAATTCAATTAAATTCAAATTAATAGGAATAGCAATTTAAATATACCAAATAGTAATAAAAAAATTCTTAATCACATCACAAATTTAATTTGACTAACATAAGAAATTTTAGAAGTTGTCAATGGGTCAAAACACCCACCTTTGAATTTAAATTGAATTTAAATCCAATTTAGGGCCTAAATGTAGGCGATCTCATAATTGAACCAAACTAGCATCAAAATGACCAGAATTTCGATACTATCCTAGCAGAATAAACTGCGTCCAAATCTGAGTTTGTATGCAAAATTCATCGAGGTTAGAACGATTATTCGATCAAATTAAAACAAAAAAATTAAGAAAAAGACAAGCCAAGACACCTGCTCAACTCAACCGAAACCCAATTGCACGCAGCCTCGCGATCGAGCAATACGAACGCCACCACCATCTCTTCGATTTTTGCCATTGCCTACGACGAATAGACCCAGATCCGAGAACGCCATCCCCCTTCACGCTTCAGGCCGACCATCACCGCCCCTCACGGCGTCCTCCGTCGTGTCCAAACACTCACCGCCGCCTCATGCTTCCACTACATTTTCTAGCAAAATCGTGGCCCAATACGACAAACGAACAATGTAACGACCCGTTAAATTTATGATATTTAATAAAATGAATTAATATAATTTCTAATTTGGTTAAGAATAAATGTAGAAATTTGGTAGTGGTTGCAATTTAGTGTAACTATAACATTTTATGATAATAGATGTGGATAATGTAAATTTTCACAACTTGATTTAAAGTAATTTTGAAGAAACAAATAAATGTTGAATTTGTGAATGTTAGAATAAATATTAACTTAAATGGTGTTCATTAATACAAAGATGTAATTAGTGTAGATAGTAATAATTTATGCCTGTAGTGAAAGGAAAAGAAAACTAATAGAAACATAAAATTTATTTTATGTAAACAAAAGTATAGTTTTGAACAAACTTATGAAAATTGATAGAAACAGTGTTTGTAATCAGTTTGGTTATTTTATATTTGAAAGATAGAGATGTGTAAATACGTTAATGAATTTATAATGGGAAGGAATGGTAGAATGAAAAGAATATATATAATAATAAGCATTTGATTCAATTAAGGGAATTAAATTATAATAAATGGTCATTTAATAAATTCAACGTTTGTGAGAAATCATAATAGTTGTGTAAAATGTGTACAAACTTGGATTTGGAAGTTTATTGGATTTATAACGGTTTTGTTATTAAGTGTATGAGTTTAAAAGTTATTCCCTTTTGTAAAGTAATAGAAGAATGCATAAAGATATAAACAGGGCTTAATAGAATTGACACTTAATGAAGTGAATAAATTATCCATTTATGTAGATATGTATAGTGGAATAAATGGCCTAAGCAAATTAAAATGGGATAATCATTGAGATTTGTACTATGAAAATAAATAGTAACATTTATTTGCAAGAAATAAAAGACTATTTAGGTGACTAGAATTTGGAGTAATGACTATTGTATGTTACCTACCCTTGTTTCTTGTTAATTTAGATTTTGGGAATCAAATTCAATTTATCCGCCAATTTACCGCAGTTAAAGTGAAATGAATTGGTGATTGAGAAATGTTAAATACAAATAAGATGTAAACCAAAGAAAATCCCATTTGTAATAAATTATGTAGAATAAAGTAAAGAAACTAGGAAATGAAAATGTGAAAATGTGGATGCAGTGAGATCTTAAGTGATAATAACCTTGTTAGGCAAGTGATAACGGAATTTTGTGTATATGTAATATTTACTGGTGTGTCAAGTAATAAACACATAGATGCAAGAAAAGGAAAGTTGGTAGCAATCTATATATGTTATTTATCTTACTTAGTATATTAAATAAGGTTTGGAATTCAAATTTTAATTAAAGGAGTTGGTAGCACGTTAGTAGGAAATAATTGTAAGGGTGGGATAACAACTACTATAAACTACCTAATTTAAATGAGTCAATGAACTTATTTGAAATAACGTTCATCTAAATATGAGTAATTAAAATGGCGGGGTCAACAATAAACGTTACTTTAGAATTAATTTATATTTTAACGGAAGTGTGAAAGTAAAGCAATAGAAGCGTAAACTTATCAAGGTAGAATTTAGTAGTGTAATGAAAAATGTTAAGAATGTTATAGTATAATGATTGATTGGAAATCAAAATTTACTTGTTTGAATGTAACTTTAGGGAAATTGGATTTAATTAAAATAAAAAGGAAGAAAAAAAAATTGGATGAAATTTAATGTTGGAATATTATGTAAATATAAACTTAGATAAAATTTAAGGATATCTACGTAATAGAGTGTAAAACCAATGTTAATTTCATCTATTTAATACTAATAGGTTAATAATAGAATGAAGAGTAAATTTAATGTTAAGTTAATATGAATTAAGGTAATATTGGGGAATAATGTGAATTTTCTTCATAATATGATAAGTTGTAGAATACAACGTAAACTTAAGTAAAACCTTTGGATTGAAAATGTAACGACCCAGAATTTTTATTAATTTAAATTTGAATATTTAATTAATTTTAAATATTAATAAGTGAATTTATAAGTCAAATAAATTTTTATTTGAATTATTGAATTTAATTGAATAATTAAATCGATAATTTAATATGTTAAATTATGGAAATAATTGAAAATTGAGTTAAATATGATTGAAAATGATTCGTAAAATTTTATTTTATCATATTGAAGTTAGAATAACATTTTAGAACTTTTAAAATCGAGTTAAAAGTAAATTTGTGAAAATTGAATATTTTAATATTTAATAATCGACTGTAAAATAGCCAATTTTTGAACAGTCTCAGAATTGAACGAAACCAGTTCCATTGGATCCCTAATAGTTAGTTATTATCGGATTTCAATTTTCGTATCAATCGGAGCTATCGTTTGATCGTGGCAGCTCGAAACGCATCGAATTATTTTTAATTTAAATTTGGCGAGTCAAAATAGCCATTTTTCAAAAAGTCTCGGATTTCGACGAAACCAGTTTCATCGGATCCGTAATGTGATATTATTGTAAGGTTTCAAATTTCAAGTCAATCGGATTTACCGTTTGTCCTGTACAAATTAAAACGCCTAGAAATAGATTTAAATCGGTTTAATTCAAATTGAGCGTTTACAGCCATAACTCGCACATACTTCCGAATTAGCTTCCGAAACCTGTTCCATTGTGTCCGGAACGCGGGGTAAACCTTAGAAACGCTGGTTACGGCGTCTAAATCGGAGTTCGGAATTTCCGGGATGAATAGTGTTTACGCTTGCTTTTCTTATAAATAGCACCACACACAAATAAAAATAAAATAAAAACAAAACCCTAATTCATTCATGTAGCCGCCACTTTAGCAATGAAAGGCCAGAATTGTCCCAATTTCATTCATCAATCTCTCCAAATCCATTCACATTTACGCGAGGTGTTCAACACGAAGATTGAAGAGCATGGAGAGAGCTTTAATTTCATACGGTGATGATCGGATTTGGCGTCGCGTGGAGGGAGCAAATGTGGGCCGTTCACCATCAGGTCGGTACGTGTTTTTGGGCTATACATGAGGCCGAACTTCAAGGGGTTGATGGTGGTGGTAGCTTGCGTCGAGAGCTTCGAGTTGGTGGTTGTGTGATCGAGTTTCGTTGAGAATTGGAGGAGTAATATTTAACCCTAATTAGCTATATTGGGTTCGGCCATGTTACGTGTTCCTGGAGATGCAAACGAGAGGGAGGGAGAAGCATATACACGGCCCAGATTTCTCAAGTTGGATCCAAGGGCTAGTGGGTGTGTATGTTGAATTTATGAAAGGAAATTGTAATTTAAGTTTATAAAATCGTGTGCAAACTTCATAAATTCATATCTTTTTCATACGAGGTCGAAAAAATGCAAACTCAGTTGCGTTGGAATCGTATGGACGAGCACTACGCGATGGAGTTGGTTTGGAGTCGTTTGGAGTTAGTGAGAATTTTGGGTAAAATTAAACGCGCGTTTAATTTTATTCGAAATAAATCGCTAAAACGGAAATTAAAACCAAGGTGAGAACTTCTCACTCAATCGAATCGGTTTCGATTTTATTTTAAATAGTTAGATTTAAAATATTTGAATGCATGTTTGAATGTTGATTGTATCTATTGATTGTTAAAATAGACATTATGCGCCGTTAGTAAGCGGATGTTATTTAATAAAAACATATACCGCGAATATTTCATAAACAGTGAAATTGGTATTATATGTAATATCAATATATATATATTGGCATATGTATATATTGCAGTTGTTGATTTCCCGCATTTTTTGTTTAGCGGATGAGACCCTATTACGCCGTTATTAAGCGGATAATATTTAATAAGAACATATACCGCGATAATTTCGTACTGGAGCGAAATTGGTATTGTGCTAATGTTTTTGGATGCAGGAAAATAGGTTGGAGGGATCCAACAGGATTCCTCAACAGTTTTATTTGATTTCAGATATTTTGATATTTGATGGATTATCATATCGATATATGATGTCGTTGTAGTCGTGATTGACTATTTGGTGTGTAGCATCATTGGACCCAGATTTTGGGATTTTAAAATGATTTTCAAAGTGATTTTTGAAATATAAAAATATTTTTGGAATTGATCCATTTAAATAAATAAACGTTATATAATTTTAGAAGTTATAAAATTATGATTTTTGTGAAATATAGTTAAAAGCTGATTTTTGAAAATAAGGAATTAATGACTTTATAAAAGAGTTTAAATGGAATTCTGAACTTGTTATAAAAAGTTTAAAAATAGGATTTATAAAATTTGATTATTTTATAAATCGAAATGATGAAATTATAAAGGAATTTAAAGACGTTTTAAAAGAATAATATAAATTGATTTATATTAAGAGATTTATAAATGGATATTTATAAATCGAAATATTGACATTATAAAACGAGTTTTTATAAGTGTTTGAATGAAGTGAAAATGAAATTCATTAATGAATGAAATTTATAGAATTATATAACGGTGAAGTTATAAATGGAATTTTATAAACAATAGGTTTATAAAATTTGTAAAGTTCAAAGGAACGATTTTTGCAAATAAATAAATTATAAGTGTTTGACTTATAATTTGGACTTTTGGTTTATAATTAGATTATAAATCGAATAGGTAAACAAAGAAGATTTATAAAGGAAGTTGTTATGAAATAAATGGAAATGGAATTTATAAACGTTGTTTTATAAATTCGCAAACGACTTATTTTGATAAGTTAATTGTTATAACTTATAAATGGAGTTATATTCACGTTTTTAGACAGTGAATAATCCTTTAAAATAAAATGAATAGAAAGGATGAAATTTGTTAATGAAGTATATTCACGTTTTTGAATAGTGAATAATACGTTAAAGAAAATGTATTGAATGTGAATGTTTTAAATAGAATTAAAATGATTTAACGATGTTTTAATTGTGTTGAGATTCGAAATCATAGATTTCAACATTTATTGTTGAAATAGACGTTTTCGAGAAATAAAAGGAAATGGTGGACTATAACACTGTTGTTATAGTAAATGATTTCCGAAAGGAAATGGGTTGTATAGTATTGGGATTTATATATCTATTTAATTTCGAATCCCTATACTAGTGATTTTGGGACGTAGTAACGATGTTTTACGCAACATTCGTTTTGGCCCAAATAAAAATGTTTAAGAGAATGATTTCCCTTAAAGAATGAATAATATACTTAATTCGATTTAAGTATATTGAATATTTTCAAAGGTTGAAAATAAAAAGATTTGTCGATTACTTATTTTTGATAAGTATGGAAATGTTTTCCAATATGAAGTGAATAATTAGAATTTATCTTTTTGAAGATAAATTGAAATGAATTATTGAAATCGAATATGCATGGATATTTTGAAATATAAATTCATTATGGAATTTATATGTGAAAAGTGGAATTTGTTTGAAAATAAATATTGATTTATTTTTGAAGTGTTGAAATTATATATCTTATAAAGATATTTTGGAAAATAAATAATATGGAAAATTATTTGGAATCTGGTGATGTGTGCATGTCCATTGATAGTTCAATAACCGACTATCAGTATTTCCCTTTGAATGGGTATTTGGTGTGAATTGATTGAATTTGAATGCACACTTATTTTTGAATAAGCGCTCACTATTCGGGTTAACCGGGAAAGGACCATGGGGTCGTATAACCCATTCCGAATATGTGATACGTCGTGAATTGCGTTTGAAGATCGGTGTTGAAGACCGGTATTTGCGAGAGCGATAGGATGACCTATCGATTGTCTCTGCACTGGGTCGCACCTGGTATAGAGATTCCATAAGTGATGGGAAATCCGATCAGGATTGTGAATATCTGGATTGCAAGGACTTCTTTGTAAGTGCCTTCGGTTTTGTTCGAGCCCAGAACAGACTTGTATGGATTGTATGTCTGACATTGCAAGTTGAGATATAAAGCTGATTTCTTTCAAATATATTTCTGTTGGTGGCGGAGAATTTATTCTTTGCTTAACACCCTTCTTTGAGACGTATGTGCTCAAAGGTTATATAGTTGAAGTTATCAGCGATGTATTCCCAATTTGGTAATGTGACATGCTGAGTGATGCTGAAATGATCATTGTGTTGATTATTTGTGATAGGATCATTTATTTGATCGTCTATCTTAGTGATCATTGTGTTGATCATTTGTTGACCCAAAGCATGGCTTTTGTATAAAGTATGTTTTGTGGACGTGAATTCGTCGAGCCTCACATCCCGGAAATGGTCAAAACAGGAAAGAAGCAGCAAGGTTATGAGGGGTAGCGCCCTTTAGGATATGTGCATTTCCTTCTGGAAAAGGGTGGTATCATGGTATGGAGCCCAGATACTTACTCATGTTGAAACACTTTGTTTTTATGATTGTGTGAATTGATTAGAGAGCGCTCTCGGAAAAAGGTCCCAAAGGACCGGGGGATGGCATATTCGGTCAGTTGTTGCTCAGTTTGGAGTAACCCGGCCTTGTGTTGGTAGAGATCCGGTTTGGTTCTCGGGGATGTCCATCCAGAGGCATTCTCATGTGGCAATGGGAAGTTCCTTGGCCTGACCATTTGTTGGAAATCCAATTCCCAATACAAAACTTGTACGGTATTAGTTGTAGAACCTGCTATTCACTTATGGTGGTCACCACTGTTTGGATAGTAGCTATAGTAGGCATACGATAATGGTCGTATGTTGGCTAAGATTTATATTCTACTTTCGAAATGAATTTGTTATACACTATGCACTAATAATAATATCAAATGTTATTTTAAATGCGTATCAAGCATCTTTGACTATCATAAGGAGAAATCTCCTCCGATTCTGCGTTTGCATGTGTGTGTGTGCGGGAGGCCTTATGGTAGTCTCATTTTTAAAAGCATTGCGAATTGAATTTAAAAATATTCCTCTATTTTGATTTTAAAGTAAATAAACTGTTTTGAGTTCTCACACCAGTCACATGACTGACTCGGAGTTTATTGTTTTCCTTCCTAAACTCTGGGTGCCCACCAATTTCCACACGGGCAGTCAAGAGTTAGGTTTATCAGGATATTCTGGATATTCTGGAGTTGCTGGAGGCAAGCTGGATGGCATGGCGTATTACTAGTTTATATAGTATTTCTTTTTCCGCTGCACTGTTTGATGTTGTATGTTGTTGTTGTACACTCTGATGATATGATGTAATGAAATATGATGAAATGTAATAACTGTAGTTCTTTGTTTAAAGATTATTCATTTATTATTATATGTTGTTCCGCTGCGAATTGTGAGATTCTGTTGTTGTTCCTTTCTGTCCCGTTCTATTTTAAAAAAAAAATTCTTCTATCTTCTATTTTCAAATTTTCTATTTTTCTATCTTCCTCTCTCTCTATTTTCTGTTGTCTTCTTCTACTTCTCTCTTTTTCTTTTCTTAAAATTTTTGTTAAAACCCATAACATTCTGTGTTTCCGGCCTTCGATTTCTCGGCAGTCGATAAAGTGAGTATCGATGTTGAATTTTCGAAAGTCGAAAATTTTCGGGACGTTACATTTGGTATCAGAGCTGATGGTTAAGCGACAACCATGGTTCTGTAGGGTAGTACTCATTAGAGATAGAGTCAGTAGTACTCTAGAATGAGTTTGAGTGTAATAATAACTATGAGAGCGTATTTGTTAGTGAATATAAAAATTGTTTTATATTGTGATGATTGGTTTATTGAGTGGCATATGAACTTTCGTCAGCGTGGTCCGCAAGACTATGCCGAAGGGGTTTCTAAACACTTGAATAGAACAATTCGGCACGATATTGATTTTAAATTGGGTAAATGAAATGATTTTACCTTGATTATATTTTATATATAAAGGAATAATTTTTCAAAATTATTAAAGTGTATATAAGTGATTGTTTAGTTGTTGAATAATCTAAATAAAAGAATAATTGTATAAGCAAATGAATTATAAGAATTGAATTATAATTAAAGTGATGTACAATTGTGAAATAAACTTATATATATAAGAAGTGAAACTATAGGAATATATTTATGAATATGAGTTGTAAATATAAAGTGAATATAAAGTTAAATGGAATACAACTTAAGTGTTGTTGAATGGAATTGATTTTGGTATCGAAGTAAATAATCAAGTGGATTAAATGAATATAAACTTGAGTTATATAAATGAAATCCAACTTTGGTAATTTAATGGAATTAATGGATTGAATGATTAATCAATTGAATGTAATTTAAAGTTGATATGGAATAATGAATGTAAGTGTTGATTCATTTAAAATCTAATGTTATTAGAAGTTGAATAAAAAAAAAATGAATGAATATCAATTTAATTAAACCAATTCAAAGTGATGGTGTTAAATCAAATAAGCAAAGGAATTTGGTTGCAATTAATATACTTTGGTTGTTATATGATTGTTGATTGATTGTATATAATTCATTAAGAGTTAATGAAATTGAATTAGTGAAATTTAAAGCTATGAAATTGAATTCAAATGGAAAGTAAATAAATTTGAATAGAATTGAATGTGAATTGGATTTAATTAGTAAATGTAAACTAATTGAATTGAGAATGAATGTTAGTAAATCCAATGTAAATAAATCAAATGTGATTTAAATTGAAAACCATTTCATTGAACATATAATGAGAATATGAATGGATGTTAGTTGGTTGTATATATGCATTTGTTGTTTGGTTGCATTTGCTATGTGACATATATAGTTGTTATGATGTTATATGTTGTACATGGAGATTATTGTCTATATGCATGATTCTCATGTTGTTTGTTGAGTGTTTAGTAGGTGCGGATCGCGTTTGCTTCCCATTTGGAGTTCGCTTTAGCGCTATATTAGCCGTATATGCTTGCTAATAAAATATAAGGTACATATCTCGGATTAAATATCGTACTTTTACACTTTTTTCCCTTCGGGATGCCTCATTACTTGATGAGATGTATATTTGTGATATATATACTGTCATTTTTTTTTCGGATCGAGCCGCGCAAAGGAGACTATGGCGAATTTTTCCGGAAATTTAAGGCGTTAGAAAAATTTTGGGAAAATTTGAAAAGTTTTGAAAACTTTAACTTTGATTTTGGAATTGAAAGTTAAATGATATAGTTTGTTTTTGAAAAAATAACTAAGTATGATTTGAAAACTTAGTAAAGATTTATAAGAAGTTTAATTATAAATTTTGGAAAGTTAATAGATTCTGTAACTTTTCTTACTTGTAATTTCGAGGACGAAATTCTTTTAAGGGGGAAAGATTGTAACGACCCAGAATTTTTATTAATTTAAATTTGAATATTTAATTAATTTTAAATATTAATAAGTGAATTTATAAGTCAAATAAATTTTTATTTGAATTATTGAATTTAATTGAATAATTAAATCGATAATTTAATATGTTAAATTATGGAAATAATTGAAAATTGAGTTAAATATGATTGAAAATGATTCGTAAAATTTTATTTTATCATATTGAAGTTAGAATAACATTTTAGAACTTTTAAAATCGAGTTAAAAGTAAATTTGTGAAAATTGAATATTTTAATATTTAATAATCGACTGTAAAATAGCCAATTTTTGAACAGTCTCAGAATTGAACGAAACCAGTTCCATTGGATCCGTAATAGTTAGTTATTATCGGATTTCAATTTTCGTATCAATCGGAGCTATCGTTTGATCGTGGCAGCTCGAAACGCATCGAATTATTTTTAATTTAAATTTGGCGAGTCAAAATAGCCATTTTTCAAAAAGTCTCGGATTTCGACGAAACCAGTTTCATCGGATCCGTAATGTGATATTATTGTAAGGTTTCAAATTTCAAGTCAATTGGATTTACCGTTTGTCCTGTACAAATTAAAACGCCTAGAAATCGATTTAAATCGGTTTAATTCAAATTGAGCGTTTACAGCCATAACTCGCACATACTTCCGAATTAGCTTCCAAAACCTGTTCCATTGTGTCCGGAACGCGGGGTAAACCTTAGAAACGCTGGTTACGGCGTCTAAATCGGAGTTCGGAATTCCCGGGATGAATAGTGTTTACGCTTGCTTTTCTTATAAATAGCACCACACACAAATAAAAAATAATAAAAACAAAACCCTAATTCATTCATGTAGCCGCTACTTTAGCAATGAAGGGCCAGAATTGTCCCAATTTCATTCATCAATCTCTCCAAATCCATTCACATTTACGCGAGGTGTTCAACACGAAGATTGAAGAGCATGGAGAGAGCTTTAATTTCATACGGTGATGATCGGATTTGGCGTCGCGTGGAGGGAGCAAATGTGGGCCGTTCACCATCAGGTCGGTACGTGTTTTTGGGCTATACATGAGGCCGAACTTCAAGGGGTTGATGGTGGTGGTAGCTTGCGTCGAGAGCTTCGAGTTGGTGGTTGTGTGATCGAGTTTCGTTGAGAATTGGAGGAGTAATATTTAACCCTAATTAGCTATATTGGGTTCGGCCATGTTACGTGTTCCTGGAGATGCAAACGAGAGGGAGGGAGAAGCATATACACGGCCCAGATTTCTCAAGTTGGATCCAAGGGCTAGTGGGTGTGTATGTTGAATTTATGAAAGGAAATTGTAATTTAAGTTTATAAAATCGTGTGCAAACTTCATAAATTCATATCTTTTTCATACGAGGTCGAAAAAATGCAAACTTAGTTGCGTTGGAATCGTATGGACGAGCACTACGCGATGGAGTTGGTTTGGAGTCGTTTGGAGTTAGTGAGAATTTCGGGTAAAATTAAACGCGCGTTTAATTTTATTCGAAATAAATCGCTAAAACGGAAATTAAAACCAAGGTGAGAACTTCTCACTCAATCGAATCGGTTTCGATTTTATTTTAAATAGTTAGATTTAAAATATTTGAATGCATGTTTGAATGTTGATTGTATCTATTGATTGTTAAAATAGACATTATGCGCCGTTAGTAAGCGGATGTTATTTAATAAAAACATATACCGCGAATATTTCATAAACAGTGAAATTGGTATTATATGTAATATCAATATATATATATTGGCATATGTATATATTGCAGTTGTTGATTTCCCGCATTTTTTGTTTAGCGGATGAGACCCTATTACGCCGTTATTAAGCGGATAATATTTAATAAGAACATATACCGCGATAATTTCGTACTGGAGCGAAATTGGTATTGTGCTGATGTTTTTGGATGCAGGAAAACAGGTTGGAGGGATCCAACAGGATTCCTCAACAGTTTTATTTGATTTCAGATATTTTGATATTTGATGGATTATCATATCGATATATGATGTCGTTGTAGTCATGATTGACTATTTGGTGTGTAGCATCATTGGACCCAGATTTTGGGATTTTAAAATGATTTTCAAAGTGATTTTTGAAATATAAAAATATTTTTGGAATTGATCCATTTAAATAAATAAACGTTATATAATTTTAGAAGTTATAAAATTATGATTTTTGTGAAATATAGTTAAAAGCTGATTTTTGAAAATAAGGAATTAATGACTTTATAAAAGAGTTTAAATGGAATTCTGAACTTGTTATAAAAAGTTTAAAAATAGGATTTATAAAATTTGATTATTTTATAAATCGAAATGATGAAATTATAAAGGAATTTAAAGACGTTTTAAAAGAATAATATAAATTGATTTATATTAAGAGATTTATAAATGGATATTTATAAATCGAAATATTGACATTATAAAACGAGTTTTTATAAGTGTTTGAATGAAGTGAAAATGAAATTCATTAATGAATGAAATTTATAGAATTATATAACGGTGAAGTTATAAATGGAATTTTATAAACAATAGGTTTATAAAATTTGTAAAGTTCAAAGGAACGATTTTTGCAAATAAATAAATTATAAGTGTTTGACTTATAATTTGGACTTTTGGTTTATAATTAGATTATAAATCGAATAGGTAAACAAAGAAGATTTATAAAGGAAGTTGTTATGAAATAAATGGAAATGGAATTTATAAACGTTGTTTTATAAATTCGCAAACGACTTATTTTGATAAGTTAATTGTTATAACTTATAAATGGAGTTATATTCACGTTTTTAGACAGTGAATAATCCTTTAAAATAAAATGAATAGAAAGGATGAAATTTGTTAATGAAGTATATTCACGTTTTTGAATAGTGAATAATACGTTAAAGAAAATGTATTGAATGTGAATGTTTTAAATAGAATTAAAACGATTTAACGATGTTTTAATTGTGTTGAGATTCGAAATCATAGATTTCAACATTTATTGTTGAAATAGACGTTTTCGAGAAATAAAAGGAAATGGTGGACTATAACACTGTTGTTATAGTAAATGATTTCCGAAAGGAAATGGGTTGTATAGTATTGAGATTTATATATCTATTTAATTTCGAATCCCTATACTAGTGATTTTGGGACGTAGTAACGATGTTTTACGCAACATTCGTTTTGGCCCAAATAAAAATGTTTAAGAGAATGATTTCCCTTAAAGAATGAATAATATACTTAATTCGATTTAAATATATTGAATATTTTCAAAGGTTGAAAATAAAAAGATTTGTCGATTACTTATTTTTGATAAGTATGGAAATGTTTTCCAATATGAAGTGAATAATTAGAATTTATCTTTTTGAAGATAAATTGAAATGAATTATTGAAATCGAATATGCATGGATATTTTGAAATATAAATTCATTATGGAATTTATATGTGAAAAGTGGAATTTGTTTGAAAATAAATATTGATTTATTTTTGAAGTGTTGAAATTATATATCTTATAAAGATATTTTGGAAAATAAATAATTTGGAAAATTATTTGGAATCTGGTGATGTGTGCATGTCCATTGATAGTTCAATAACCGACTATCAGTATTTCCCTTTGAATGGGTATTTGGTGTGAATTGATTGAATTTGAATGCACACTTATTTTTGAATAAGCGCTCACTATTCGGGTTAACCGGGAAAGGACCATGGGGTCGTATAACCCATTCCGAATATGTGATACGTCGTGAATTGCATTTGAAGATCGGTGTTGAAGACCGGTATTTGCGAGAGCGATAGGATGACCTATCGATTGTCTCTGCACTGGGTCGCACCTGGTATAGAGATTCCATAAGTGATGGGAAATCCGATCAGGATTGTGAATATCCGGATTGCAAGGACTTCTTTGTAAGTGCCTTCGGTTTTGTTCGAGCCCAGAACAGACTTGTATGGATTGTATGTCTGACATTGCAAGTTGAGATATAAAGCCGATTTCTTTCAAATATATTTCTGTTGGTGGCGGAGAATTTATTCTTTGGTTAACACCCTTCTTTGAGACGTATGTGCTCAAAGGTTATATAGTTGAAGTTATCAGCGATGTATTCCCAATTTGGTAATGTGACATGCTGAGTGATGCTGAAATGATCATTGTGTTGATTATTTGTGATAGGATCATTTATTTGATCGTCTATCTTAGTGATCATTGTGTTGATCATTTGTTGACCCAAAGCATGGCTTTTGTATAAAGTATGTTTTGTGGACGTGAATTCGTCGAGCCTCACATCCCGGAAATGGTCAAAACAGGAAAGAAGCAGCAAGGTTATGAGGGGTAGCGCCCTTTAGGATATGTGCATTTCCTTCTGGAAAAGGGTGGTATCATGGTATGGAGCCCAGATACTTACTCATGTTGAAACACTTTGTTTTTATGATTGTGTGAATTGATTAGAGAGCGCTCTCGGAAAAAGGTCCCAAAGGACCGGGGGATGGCATATTCGGTCAGTTGTTGCTCAGTTAGGAGTAACCCGGCCTTGTGTTGGTAGAGATCCGGTTTGGTTCTCGGGGATGTCCATCCAGAGGCATTCTCATGTGGCAATGGGAAGTTCCTTGGCCTGACCATTTGTTGGAAATCCAATTCCCAATACAAAACTTGTACGGTATTAGTTGTAGAACCTGCTATTCACTTATGGTGGTCACCACTGTTTGGATAGTAGCTATAGTAGGCATACGATAATGGTCGTATGTTGGCTAAGATTTATATTCTACTTTCGAAATGAATTTGTTATACACTATGCACTAATAATAATATCAAATGTTATTTTAAATGCGTATCAAGCATCTTTGACTATCATAAGGAGAAATCTCCTCCGATTCTGCGTTTGCATGTGTGTGTGTGCGGGAGGCCTTATGGTAGTCTCATTTTTAAAAGCATTGCGAATTGAATTTAAAAATATTCCTCTATTTTGATTTTAAAGTAAATAAACTGTTTTGAGTTCTCACACCAGTCACATGACTGACTCGGAGTTTATTGTTTTCCTTCCTAAACTCTGGGTGCCCACCAATTTCCACACGGGTAGTCAAGAGTTAGGTTTATCAGGATATTCTGGATATTCTGGAGTTGCTGGAGGCAAGCTGGATGGCATGGCGTATTACTAGTTTATATAGTATTTCTTTTTCCGCTGCACTGTTTGATGTTGTATGTTGTTGTTGTACACTCTGATGATATGATGTAATGAAATATGATGAAATGTAATAACTGTAGTTCTTTGTTTAAAGATTATTCATTTATTATTATATGTTGTTCCGCTGCGAATTGTGAGATTCTGTTGTTGTTCCTTTCTGTCCCGTTCTATTTTAAAAAAAAATTCTTCTATCTTCTATTTTCAAATTTTCTATTTTTCTATCTTCCTCTCTCTCTATTTTCTGTTGTCTTCTTCTACTTCTCTCCTTTTCTTTTCTTAAATTTTTTTTTAAAACCCATAACATTCCGTGTTTCCGGCCTTCGATTTCTCGGCAGTCGATAAAGTGAGTATCGATGTTGAATTTTCGAAAGTCGAAAATTTTCGGGACGTTACATTTGGTATCAGAGCTGATGGTTAAGCGACAACCATGGTTCTGTAGGGTAGTACTCATTAGAGATAGAGTCAGTAGTACTCTAGAATGAGTTTGAGTGTAATAATAGCTATGAGAGCGTATTTGTTAGTGAATATAAAAATTGTTTTATATTGTGATGATTGGTTTATTGAGTGGCATATGAACTTTCGTCAGCGTGGTCCGCAAGACTATGCCGAAGGGGTTTCTAAACACTTGAATAGAACAATTCGGCACGATATTGATTTTAAATTGGGTAAATGAAATGATTTTACCTTGATTATATTTTATATATAAAGGAATAATTTTTCAAAATTATTAAAGTGTATATAAGTGATTGTTTAGTTGTTGAATAATCTAAATAAAAGAATAATTGTATAAGCAAATGAATTATAAGAATTGAATTATAATTAAAGTGATGTACAATTGTGAAATAAACTTATATATATAAGAAGTGAAACTATAGGAATATATTTATGAATATGAGTTGTAAATATAAAGTGAATATAAAGTTAAATGGAATACAACTTAAGTGTTGTTGAATGGAATTGATTTTGGTATCGAAGTAAATAATCAAGTGGATTAAATGAATATAAACTTGAGTTATATAAATGAAATCCAACTTTGGTAATTTAATGGAATTAATGGATTGAATGATTAATCAATTGAATGTAATTTAAAGTTGATATGGAATAATGAATGTAAGTGTTGATTCATTTAAAATCTAATGTTATTAGAAGTTGAATAAAAAAAAAATGAATGAATATCAATTTAATTAAACCAATTCAAAGTGATGGTGTTAAATCAAATAAGCAAAGGAATTTGGTTGCAATTAATATACTTTGGTTGTTATATGATTGTTGATTGATTGTATATAATTCATTAAGAGTTAATGAAATTGAATTAGTGAAATTTAAAGCTATGAAATTGAATTCAAATGGAAAGTAAATAAATTTGAATAGAATTGAATGTGAATTGGATTTAATTAGTAAATGTAAACTAATTGAATTGAGAATGAATGTTAGTAAATCCAATGTAAATAAATCAAATGTGATTTAAATTGAAAACCATTTCATTGAACATATAATGAGAATATGAATGGATGTTAGTTGGTTGTATATATGCATTTGTTGTTTGGTTGCATTTGCTATGTGACATATATAGTTGTTATGATGTTATATGTTGTACATGGAGATTATTGTCTATATGCATGATTCTCGTGTTGTTTGTTGAGTGTTTAGTAGGTGCGGATCGCGTTTGCTTCCCATTTGGAGTTCGCTTTAGCGCTATATTAGCCGTATATGCTTGCTAATAAAATATAAGGTACATATCTCGGATTAAATATCGTACTTTTACACTTTTTTCCCTTCGGGATGCCTCATTACTTGATGAGATGTATATTTGTGATATATATACTGTCATTTTTTTTTCGGATCGAGCCGCGCAAAGGAGACTATGGCGAATTTTTCCGGAAATTTAAGGCGTTAGAAAAATTTTGGGAAAATTTGAAAAGTTTTGAAAACTTTAACTTTGATTTTGGAATTGAAAGTTAAATGATATAGTTTGTTTTTGAAAAAATAACTAAGTATGATTTGAAAACTTAGTAAAGATTTATAAGAAGTTTAATTATAAATTTTGGAAAGTTAATAGATTCTGTAACTTTTCTTACTTGTAATTTCGAGGACGAAATTCTTTTAAGGGGGAAAGATTGTAACGACCCAGAATTTTTATTAATTTAAATTTGAATATTTAATTAATTTTAAATATTAATAAGTGAATTTATAAGTCAAATAAATTTTTATTTGAATTATTGAATTTAATTGAATAATTAAATCGATAATTTAATATGTTAAATTATGGAAATAATTGAAAATTGAGTTAAATATGATTGAAAATGATTCGTAAAATTTTAATTTATCATATTGAAGTTAGAATAACATTTTAGAACTTTTAAAATCGAGTTAAAAGTAAATTTGTGAAAATTGAATATTTTAATATTTAATAATCGACTGTAAAATAGCCAATTTTTGAACAGTCTCAGAATTGAACGAAACCAGTTCCATTGGATCCGTAATAGTTAGTTATTATCGGATTTCAATTTTCGTATCAATCGGAGCTATCGTTTGATCGTGGCAGCTCGAAACGCATCGAATTATTTTTAATTTAAATTTGGCGAGTCAAAATAGCCATTTTTCAAAAAGTCTCGGATTTCGACGAAACCAGTTTCATCGGATCCGTAATGTGATATTATTGTAAGGTTTCAAATTTCAAGTCAATTGGATTTACCGTTTGTCCTGTACAAATTAAAACGCCTAGAAATCGATTTAAATCGGTTTAATTCAAATTGAGCGTTTACAGCCATAACTCGCACATACTTCCGAATTAGCTTCCGAAACCTGTTCCATTGTGTCCGAAACGCAGGGTAAACCTTAGAAACGCTGGTTACGGCGTCTAAATCTGAGTTCGGAATTCCCGGGATGAATAGTGTTTACGCTTGCTTTTCTTATAAATAGCACCACACACAAATATAAAAAAAAAAAAAACAAAACCCTAATTCATTCATGTAGCCGCCACTTTAGCAATGAAGGGCCAGAATTGTCCCAATTTCATTCATCAATCTCTCCAAATCCATTCACATTTACGCGAGGTGTTCAACACGAAGATTGAAGAGCATGGAGAGAGCTTTAATTTCATACGGTGATGATCGGATTTGGCGTCGCGTGGAGGGAGCAAATGTGGGCCGTTCACCATCAGGTCGGTACGTGTTTTTGGGCTATACATGAGGCCGAACTTCAAGGTGTTGATGGTGGTGGTAGCTTGCGTCGAGAGCTTCGAGTTGGTGGTTGTGTGATCGAGTTTCGTTGAGAATTGGAGGAGTAATATTTAACCCTAATTAGCTATATTGGGTTCGGCCATGTTACGTGTTCCTGGAGATGCAAACGAGAGGGAGGGAGAAGCATATACACGGCCCAGATTTCTCAAGTTGGATCCAAGGGCTAGTGGGTGTGTATGTTGAATTTATGAAAGGAAATTGTAATTTAAGTTTATAAAATCGTGTGCAAACTTCATAAATTCATATCTTTTTCATACGATGTCGAAAAAATGCAAACTCAGTTGCGTTGGAATCGTATGGACGAGCACTACGCGATGGAGTTGGTTTGGAGTCGTTTGGAGTTAGTGAGAATTTCGGGTAAAATTAAACGCGCGTTTAATTTTATTCGAAATAAATCGCTAAAACGGAAATTAAAACCAAGGTGAGAACTTCTCACTCAATCGAATCGGTTTCGATTTTATTTTAAATAGTTAGATTTAAAATATTTGAATGCATGTTTGAATGTTGATTGTATCTATTGATTGTTAAAATAGACATTATGCGCCGTTAGTAAGCGGATGTTATTTAATAAAAACATATACCGCGAATATTTCGTAAACAGTGAAATTGGTATTATATGTAATATCAATATATATATATTGGCATATGTATATATTGCAGTTGTTGATTTCCCGCATTTTTTGTTTAGCGGATGAGACCCTATTACGCCGTTATTAAGCGGATAATATTTAATAAGAACATATACCGCGATAATTTCGTACTGGAGCGAAATTGGTATTGTGCTAATGTTTTTGGATGCAGGAAAACAGGTTGGAGGTATCCAACAGGATTCCTCAACAGTTTTATTTGATTTCAGATATTTTGATATTTGATGGATTATCATATCGATATATGATGTCGTTGTAGTCGTGATTGACTATTTGGTGTGTAGCATCATTGGACCCAGATTTTGGGATTTTAAAATGATTTTCAAAGTGATTTTTGAAATATAAAAATATTTTTGGAATTGATCCATTTAAATAAATAAACGTTATATAATTTTAGAAGTTATAAAATTATGATTTTTGTGAAATATAGTTAAAAGCTGATTTTTGAAAATAAGGAATTAATGACTTTATAAAAGAGTTTAAATGGAATTCTGAACTTGTTATAAAAAGTTTAAAAATAGGATTTATAAAATTTGATTATTTTATAAATCGAAATGATGAAATTATAAAGGAATTTAAAGACGTTTTAAAAGAATAATATAAATTGATTTATATTAAGAGATTTATAAATGGATATTTATAAATCGAAATATTGACATTATAAAACGAGTTTTTATAAGTGTTTGAATGAAGTGAAAATGAAATTCATTAATGAATGAAATTTATAGAATTATATAACGGTGAAGTTATAAATGGAATTTTATAAACAATAGGTTTATAAAATTTGTAAAGTTCAAAGGAACGATTTTTGCAAATAAATAAATTATAAGTGTTTGACTTATAATTTGGACTTTTGGTTTATAATTAGATTATAAATCGAATAGGTAAACAAAGAAGATTTATAAAGGAAGTTGTTATGAAATAAATGGAAATGGAATTTATAAACGTTGTTTTATAAATTCGCAAACGACTTATTTTGATAAGTTAATTGTTATAACTTATAAATGGAGTTATATTCACGTTTTTAGACAGTGAATAATCCTTTAAAATAAAATGAATAGAAAGGATGAAATTTGTTAATGAAGTATATTCACGTTTTTGAATAGTGAATAATACGTTAAAGAAAATGTATTGAATGTGAATGTTTTAAATAGAATTAAAACGATTTAACGATGTTTTAATTGTGTTGAGATTCGAAATCATAGATTTCAACATTTATTGTTGAAATAGACGTTTTCGAGAAATAAAAGGAAATGGTGGACTATAACACTGTTGTTATAGTAAATGATTTCCGAAAGGAAATGGGTTGTATAGTATTGGGATTTATATATCTATTTAATTTCGAATCCCTATACTAGTGATTTTGGGACGTAGTAACGATGTTTTACGCAACATTCGTTTTGGCCCAAATAAAAATGTTTAAGAGAATGATTTCCCTTAAAGAATGAATAATATACTTAATTCGATTTAAGTATATTGAATATTTTCAAAGGTTGAAAATAAAAAGATTTGTCGATTACTTATTTTTGATAAGTATGGAAATGTTTTCCAATATGAAGTGAATAATTAGAATTTATCTTTTTGAAGATAAATTGAAATGAATTATTGAAATCGAATATGCATGGATATTTTGAAATATAAATTCATTATGGAATTTATATGTGAAAAGTGGAATTTGTTTGAAAATAAATATTGATTTATTTTTGAAGTGTTGAAATTATATATCTTATAAAGATATTTTGGAAAATAAATAATTTGGAAAATTATTTGGAATCTGGTGATGTGTGCATGTCCATTGATAGTTCAATAACCGACTATCAGTATTTCCCTTTGAATGGGTATTTGGTGTGAATTGATTGAATTTGAATGCACACTTATTTTTGAATAAGCGCTCACTATTCGGGTTAACCGGGAAAGGACCATGGGGTCGTATAACCCATTCCGAATATGTGATACGTCGTGAATTGCATTTGAAGATCGGTGTTGAAGACCGGTATTTGCGAGAGCGATAGGATGACCTATCGATTGTCTCTGCACTGGGTCGCACCTGGTATAGAGATTCCATAAGTGATGGGAAATCCGATCAGGATTGTGAATATCCGGATTGCAAGGACTTCTTTGTAAGTGCCTTCGGTTTTGTTCGAGCCCAGAACAGACTTGTATGGATTGTATGTCTGACATTACAAGTTGAGATATAAAGCCGATTTCTTTCAAATATATTTCTGTTTGTGGCGGAGAATTTATTCTTTGCTTAACACCCTTCTTTGAGACGTATGTGCTCAAAGGTTATATAGTTGAAGTTATCAGCGATGTATTCCCAATTTGGTAATGTGACATGCTGAGTGATGCTGAAATGATCATTGTGTTGATTATTTGTGATAGGATCATTTATTTGATCGTCTATCTTAGTGATCATTGTGTTGATCATTTGTTGACCCAAAGCATGGCTTTTGTATAAAGTATGTTTTGTGGACGTGAATTCGTCGAGCCTCACATCACGGAAATGGTCAAAACAGGAAAGAAGCAGCAAGGTTATGAGGGGTAGCGCCCTTTAGGATATGTGCATTTCCTTCTGGAAAAGGGTGGTATCATGGTATGGAGCCCAGATACTTACTCATGTTGAAACACTTTGTTTTTATGATTGTGTGAATTGATTAGAGAGCGCTCTCGGAAAAAGGTCCCAAAGGACCGGGGGATGGCATATTCGGTCAGTTGTTGCTCAGTTAGGAGTAACCCGGCCTTGTGTTGGTAGAGATCCGGTTTGGTTCTCGGGGATGTCCATCCAGAGGCATTCTCATGTGGCAATGGAAGTTCCTTGGCCTGACCATTTGTTGGAAATCCAATTCCCAATACAAAACTTGTACGGTATTAGTTGTAGAACCTACTATTCACTTATGGTGGTCACCACTGTTTGGATAGTAGCTATAGTAGGCATACGATAATGGTCGTATGTTGGCTAAGATTTATATTCTACTTTCGAAATGAATTTGTTATACACTATGCGCTAACAATAATATCAAATGTTATTTTAAATGCGTATCAAGCATCTTTGACTATCATAAGGAGAAATCTCCTCCGATTCTGCGTTTGCATGTGTGTGTGTGCGGGAGGCCTTATGGTAGTCTCATTTTTAAAAGCATTGCGAATTGAATTTAAAAATATTCCTCTATTTTGATTTTAAAGTAAATAAACTGTTTTGAGTTCTCACACCAGTCACATGACTGACTCGGAGTTTATTGTTTTCCTTCCTAAACTCTGGGTGCCCACCAATTTCCACACGGGCAGTCAAGAGTTAGGTTTATCAGGATATTCTGGATATTCTGGAGTTGCTGGAGGCAAGCTGGATGGCATGGCGTATTACTAGTTTATATAGTATTTCTTTTTCCGCTGCACTGTTTGATGTTGTATGTTGTTGTTGTACACTCTGATGATATGATGTAATGAAATATGATGAAATGTAATAACTGTAGTTCTTTGTTTAAAGATTATTCATTTATTATTATATGTTGTTCCGCTGCGAATTGTGAGATTCTGTTGTTGTTCCTTTCTGTCCCGTTCTATTTTAAAAAAAAAAATTCTTCTATCTTCTATTTTCAAATTTTCTATTTTTCTATCTTCCTCTCTCTCTATTTTCTGTTGTCTTCTTCTACTTCTCTCTTTTTCTTTTCTTAAAATTTTTGTTAAAACCCGTAACATTCCGTGTTTCCGGCCTTCGATTTCTCGGCAGTCGATAAAGTGAGTATCGATGTTGAATTTTCGAAAGTCGAAAATTTTCGGGACGTTACATTTGGTATCAGAGCTGATGGTTAAGCGACAACCATGGTTCTGTAGGGTAGTACTCATTAGAGATAGAGTCAGTAGTACTCTAGAATGAGTTTGAGTGTAATAATAGCTATGAGAGCGTATTTGTTAGTGAATATAAAAATTGTTTTATATTGTGATGATTGGTTTATTGAGTGGCATATGAACTTTCGTCAGCGTGGTCCGCAAGACTATGCCGAAGGGGTTTCTAAACACTTGAATAGAACAATTCGGCACGATATTGATTTTAAATTGGGTAAATGAAATGATTTTACCTTGATTATATTTTATATATAAAGGAATAATTTTTCAAAATTATTAAAGTGTATATAAGTGATTGTTTAGTTGTTGAATAATCTAAATAAAAGAATAATTGTATAAGCAAATGAATTATAAGAATTGAATTATAATTAAAGTGATGTACAATTGTGAAATAAACTTATATATATAAGAAGTGAAACTATAGGAATATATTTATGAATATGAGTTGTAAATATAAAGTGAATATAAAGTTAAATGGAATACAACTTAAGTGTTGTTGAATGGAATTGATTTTGGTATCGAAGTAAATAATCAAGTGGATTAAATGAATATAAACTTGAGTTATATAAATGAAATCCAACTTTGGTAATTTAATGGAATTAATGGATTGAATGATTAATCAATTGAATGTAATTTAAAGTTGATATGGAATAATGAATGTAAGTGTTGATTCATTTAAAATCTAATGTTATTAGAAGTTGAATAAAAAAAAAAATGAATGAATATCAATTTAATTAAACCAATTCAAAGTGATGGTGTTAAATCAAATAAGCAAAGGAATTTGGTTGCAATTAATATACTTTGGTTGTTATATGATTGTTGATTGATTGTATATAATTCATTAAGAGTTAATGAAATTGAATTAGTGAAATTTAAAGCTATGAAATTGAATTCAAATGGAAAGTAAATAAATTTGAATAGAATTGAATGTGAATTGGATTTAATTAGTAAATGTAAACTAATTGAATTGAGAATGAATGTTAGTAAATCCAATGTAAATAAATCAAATGTGATTTAAATTGAAAACCATTTCATTGAACATATAATGAGAATATGAATGGATGTTAGTTGGTTGTATATATGCATTTGTTGTTTGGTTGCATTTGCTATGTGACATATATAGTTGTTATGATGTTATATGTTGTACATGGAGATTATTGTCTATATGCATGATTCTCATGTTGTTTGTTGAGTGTTTAGTAGGTGCGGATCGCGTTTGCTTCCCATTTGGAGTTCGCTTTAGCGCTATATTAGCCGTATATGCTTGCTAATAAAATATAAGGTACATATCTCGGATTAAATATCGTACTTTTACACTTTTTTCCCTTCGGGATGCCTCATTACTTGATGAGATGTATATTTGTGATATATATACTGTCATTTTTTTTTCGGATCGAGCCGCGTAAAGGAGACTATGGCGAATTTTTCCGGAAATTTAAGGCGTTAGAAAAATTTTGGGAAAATTTGAAAAGTTTTGAAAACTTTAACTTTGATTTTGGAATTGAAAGTTAAATGATATAGTTTGTTTTTGAAAAAATAACTAAGTATGATTTGAAAACTTAGTAAAGATTTATAAGAAGTTTAATTATAAATTTTGGAAAGTTAATAGATTCTGTAACTTTTCTTACTTGTAATTTCGAGGACGAAATTCTTTTAAGGGGGAACGATTGTAACGACCCAGAATTTTTATTAATTTTAATTTGAATATTTAATTAATTTTAAATATTAATAAGTGAATTTATAAGTCAAATAAATTTTTATTTGAATTATTGAATTTAATTGAATAATTAAATCGATAATTTAATATGTTAAATTATGGAAATAATTGAAAATTGAGTTAAATATGATTGAAAATGATTCGTAAAATTTTATTTTATCATATTGAAGTTAGAATAACATTTTAGAACTTTTAAAATCGAGTTAAAAGTAAATTTGTGAAAATTGAATATTTTAATATTTAATAATCGACTGTAAAATAGCCAATTTTTGAACAGTCTCAGAATTGAACGAAACCAGTTCCATTGGATCCCTAATAGTTAGTTATTATCGGATTTCAATTTTCGTATCAATCGGAGCTATCGTTTGATCGTGGCAGCTCGAAACGCATCGAATTATTTTTAATTTAAATTTGGCGAGTCAAAATAGCCATTTTTCAAAAAGTCTCGGATTTCGACGAAACCAGTTTCATCGGATCCGTAATGTGATATTATTGTAAGGTTTCAAATTTCAAGTCAATTGGATTTACCGTTTGTCCTTTACAAATTAAAACGCCTAGAAATCGATTTAAATCGGTTTAATTCAAATTGAGCGTTTACAGCCATAACTCGCACATACTTCCGAATTAGCTTCCGAAACCTGTTCCATTGTGTCCGGAACGCGGGGTAAACCTTAGAAACGCTGGTTACGGCGTCTAAATCGGAGTTCGGAATTCCCGGGATGAATAGTGTTTACGCTTGCTTTTCTTATAAATAGCACCACACACAAATAAAATAAAAATAAAAACAAAACCCTAATTCATTCATGTAGCCGCCACTTTAGCAATGAAGGGCCAGAATTGTCCCAATTTCATTCATCAATCTCTCCAAATCCATTCACATTTACGCGAGGTGTTCAACACGAAGATTGAAGAGCATGGAGAGAGCTTTAATTTCATACGGTGATGATCGGATTTGGCGTCGCGTGGAGGGAGCAAATGTGGGCCGTTCACCATCAGGTCGGTACGTGTTTTTGGGCTATACATGAGGCCGAACTTCAAGGGGTTGATGGTGGTGGTAGCTTGCGTCGAGAGCTTCGAGTTGGTGGTTGTGTGATCGAGTTTCGTTGAGAATTGGAGGAGTAATATTTAACCCTAATTAGCTATATTGGGTTCGGCCATGTTACGTGTTCCTGGAGATGCAAACGAGAGGGAGGGAGAAGCATATACACGGCCCAGATTTCTCAAGTTGGATCCAAGGGCTAGTGGGTGTGTATGTTGAATTTATGAAAGGAAATTGTAATTTAAGTTTATAAAATCGTGTGCAAACTTCATAAATTCATATCTTTTTCATACGAGGTCGAAAAAATGCAAACTCAGTTGCGTTGGAATCGTATGGACGAGCACTACGCGATGGAGTTGGTTTGGAGTCGTTTGGAGTTAGTGAGAATTTCGGGTAAAATTAAACGCGCGTTTAATTTTATTCGAAATAAATCGCTAAAACGGAAATTAAAACCAAGGTGAGAACTTCTCACTCAATCGAATCGGTTTCGATTTTATTTTAAATAGTTAGATTTAAAATATTTGAATGCATGTTTGAATGTTGATTGTATCTATTGATTGTTAAAATAGACATTATGCGCCGTTAGTAAGCGGATGTTATTTAATAAAAACATATACCGCGAATTTTATCACACAGTTAAAGTATGAATATATATATGATGTATTCAAATTTTTCTATATCTAGCACTTAATTAATTTAGAATCAAACTAACGAAACGTGTCATTTATTTTTGTCCCTCCATATTCATTTTCTTTCTAATTAATAAATACCTCTTTTTAATACCTGCTACTTTAAAAAAAAAAAAGGACTGTTCATATTTGCTATATTTCAATACCAAGTGTTCATATTCACTTTATTTCTAATTAATAGCAGCCTCTCCTTTCAAATCTATTTGTCCCTAAACCTAACTCTAACCTTATAAATAACCTACTTCTTATTCTTCTATTACATTTTGTTTCTCCTAACTCTAACCCTAGCCTCCATGCTATTCTTCTTCTTCTTCTTCTTCTTCTTCTTCTTCTTTTTTCTTGTTTTTCTCAAAGCTCCTTATTATCTCTCATTTTAATTTTTTTTTATTTCTCTTCAAATATTATTCTTCTTCTTCTTCAAATTTACTTCTATTTCAAACTTTCTTCTTTTCAAATCTAGATCTTCTCTTCCGTTTTCAGTTCTTATTTTAATCATTTTTTTCAATTCTTCTTTTTCAAATCTTCTTTTTCTTTCAAACCTTTTAAAATACATACATTCATATAATAAGGAGAAAAATTAAAGTAAATCGAAATAAAAGAAAAATTACGGAACAAAGTTAGCAATCAAGAAGAAGCATATGCGTTTTTCACGAGGGAATGTGGATGCGGCACGGTATTTTATTTTTGTTTTGTTTATTTTTAATTTTTTTTTTCAATTGCAAATCGTTTAATTGTGATAACTTTCACATACGAACTCCGTTTCACACGAAATTTCTTTTGTTAGGATCGTAATTAAATTCCGGATCTGATGACGCTGGTTTGGATAAATTTAGAGACCGTCAAATTTTGGGTTTAAATCGGATTTACATTCGATTTAAATTCAAAAGGTGAGTGTTTTGACCCACTCACAATTACTAGAAGCTTTTATGTTTGTTAAATAAATTTTAGAAATGAATAGAAATTTATTTATGAGTATTTGGCATGTTTATTTCATTCATATCTGTTGAATTGCATTTTATTAAATTTAACTGTTAATTTAATTGATTTATTGTGTATTAATTGACTGTTGGAAATTTTTGTTGCATATGAATTGCTAGTTAACAGTTGTATAAATTATTACTGAATAAACTGTTAGATTAATAGTTGATAAATTTAATTTGAATAAACTGCCAGTTATCACCCGTTATATATGATCATATATATAATTGTTATTGATTGATATTGATCGATGTTGTGATTGGATGATGGATGTGTTGTTGAATGAATGTTTTATTTAGATATCATTAAACTGCAAGTTAGTATGCATTTACATTTCATTCGGGATTGCGGTTTGAAATGATATACAACCGCAGTTTTTTTTTTTTAAATTGCGGATTGAAATGATAAATATCCGTATCACTTGACCATAGGATAGAAAACTATATACAGGCACCGCGGTCTATATATAACTATTTTTAATGTGATTTCTATGGTTTGGATGGAATACGGTTTATAAAAATCTTAAATTTTATACCGAATAAATGTTTTCTTCCATATTTATATACATATGAAGTTGAAAAATTTGAAATAAAAAGGTGTATAAATCTCTTTATTAAAATGGAAGAAAATTTAGTAAATGGAGTTTGATAATTTATATCCTATGTTTAAATGTTAAGTTGGAAATTTTAAGATATGATATTTATAATTGGATTTTCCCAAAATAAATTAAATGAATATTCTAGTATAACTTGAATTGGAAAATATATATAATTTATTACTAGAAATTGAAGTCTTATAAATTATGGATTCTATGTGAATATTCAAGGCTAATTAATAGAACATTTGATTTGAAAGAATAAAATCCAACTTTAGTTGAAATATTTATACTCAAAATGGATATACGTATATATATGAATTTATTGAAATGGTTTTGGAACTTGAAGCGATATTAAATTTTGGTTTTAACTTTAAATAAAGAAATGTATTGTAAAGCCACGAGAAATATTTCTTTTCAAAGTAACATTTAAGTTAAACCACTTATTTTATATACTGTTGAATATCCAAACCATTTAGTTTTGAAAGTAATGGTTTTAAAAACTATGGATTTCGAAGTATTATGTTGAAAGTTAATATTCAAATATTTGGTTACAAGGAATTATAAATTTTAAAAGTGGCATAATTTTTGGAAAAGATTTATATTTGGGAAATGATATCATTGATTTGGGTTTTATAAAATAATATCAAAATGAATCTTTTTGGGTTTTAAAGAAGAAATGATATCGTAATATTATGGTTTTGAAATGGATTATATTCTGGTTTTAAAGTATAAACTATTTTTAAATGACCGCGGTGTTATAATATCGATTGGTTGGCAAAGAGACCGGGATCGGATATGGACATACTCTCTGTCGATACCGAAAACCACTTTGACTAACCGTGTACGCGGTGGAGATTCCAGAATGAAGTAGGTTGGGGCGACGTTTCCTGTAAGGTAAATACGTGGACCCGACTCCCGTGAGTTGGCATAAGGTGGCTAAAACAGGAGCGATTGACGGGTTAATGAGGTCATTCCTCTGATCGGACACTCCTCTTCGATATTATACTTCGACTTTGGATTGATTCAGTGGCCATTTCTATTTTTGATTTTGGGGGAGTTTGTTCGAGGTGGGCGGTAGCTGCGGCTACGCGTTACCATCGACCCGGAAGCGTAATTGGTATATCTACCCTGGCATTGCCTAGTTGTGCCGTGTCACCTACCCTATCGCGCCTTATACGATTTTGGTTTTGTACCATACCTATGGAGTGCCCTCTGACGACGCCCAGTACGGGGGAGATTACGGTACTGTATAGACTATGGGAATATATTCTGTGTTAAGGTGGAAAATGTAAAGCCTTAACGCTATTTAAAAGTAAGTTTATTTTACAATTAGACACTATTATAATAGCGCAATATACTACATAGTAAATAGTTTAACGGATCCTTAGGTGATGTAAATCCCGAGCATCTCTTAAGTTACAGTACTCATATTTATTTCTGTAAAATTTAACTTACATAAGATCTTTTAGCTCTGACTCGAGTGTTTTTGTCTTTTCAAATTCGCTCGGGTCAGTCCGAGCGTTTCAGGATTTGAAGATTTAGCTTTGGAGGACGAAGACGAAGATTTGTATTATTATTATTTATACTAGTGCACTACACCATTTAATTCTGCTGCATTGTTGTATTGGTATGTGTAACTCTGATATTTATTGCACAAGAAAAATAAATTATTTTGTAAAACAGTTTCATGAACTGTATATTTGATTATTATATTTTATCCTTCCGCTGTGAGATTCTGTTTTGTTTTATTTCTTCTCTATCTTTCTCATTTACCCCATAACAATCCAACCTTCCGTATGGTTTGAATTGGCACGTGTGTCGGTTTAAAGTGTGCGAAAAGGCGGGATGTTACATCTGGTATCAGAGCTTTGGTTTAGCGATAAACCTTTGCTTTGTGGTGTTTGACTCTTTGTTAATAGGGTAGTAATATCCTATGGGAGTCGCTGAGTGTATATATATGAGAGAGCGTATTTGTTAGTATTAATAAAAAGATTTTTATATTGTGTTAATCTGTTCCGCTTTGTATTTATAAATTCTGGTTGATGCATGGGACGCTATGTCATCAATAGGGATTTCTAAACACTTAATAGGACAGACCAACATAATATTTGTTTTAATATAGGTGAATGAAAGAATTTTGCCTATTATATTTTCTATATATAAAAATATTTTTATAAAGATATATATACATTTGGTTGCTATAGATTGGGTGTTAGGAAATAAAATATTTATAATAACTGAAGCTAAGTTGAAATTATGATAAATCAAATTGGAGATTTTAGAACTTAAGTCCGGGATTTTTCCAAATCTGCTTTCAAAGAATTTGTGAAATTTATTGATTTGGTTTATAAGAAATTTCTTATATAAATATTTCGTATAATTTGGAAGAATTGTTTTAAAGAAGATTTTGGGAAGAAAAAAAAAATTAAATTCTGTACTTTCCTCTCTGTCGCTGGAAAATAAATTCGGTGATGACGGCCGCATCATCGACTTTCATTTCAAGTTTCGAAGGGGAAAGGCCACTGTAGTAAATTCTACTGCAGATTTATTATGAAATTTTCTAAAAAAAAATTCTTTTATTGTTCTAACTATAATTAGAGATTTTGAGTTGTAAGAACTTATTTATCTATTATTTTGAAATAAATTGAAAGCTGACCCGGAATCCAATTCTAAAATTCTCCATTAATTAATCAATTGTTAAATTGTAGTGAAATAAAAGTTAAGTAATAAATGAATTGAAACCTCTAATTGAAATAAGAGAATAATTGCAAAGCTATAAAGAGGAATTTGCATACATATGAGACAAAGAGTAATATGGATAACCATTAAATTTAATTAAAAGAATGGAGATTAAACTTGTATAAGTTCAATTGCAATTTCCTTAACATAAATAACTTACCCAAATATAAAAGTTGAAGTGTTAAATGAGAAACTGGAATTGAATATTTTACAAGTAGGAATTTAGGAAAAATGAAGTATTCAATAAATTACTGTTATAACAAGAATTTAATGGTATAAACTTAGGTTATAATTGAAATTTTACTGAAAAAGGGTTAAGAATTATTAACAGATGATATGAACCTAAGTATATAAAATGAAATTCAAAATAAGAATTGATTGTATGATTATTGACTTAAGTATGTTTTAATCTTCCCTATTCTAATATAATGGAAAGTAGGAAGAATTTAAATGACTGTAATCCATAGTTAATAGATAAAAAAAAACTTCACTTATAAGAATGAATGTTAGCAGATTAAGAATTTAAGGGAAACCTTACAAGTAAAGAGTAAAGAAAGGAAGATATTCAAAATATTTGTTGTTATTAATGAGAATTATTTTATAAACTTAAGTAATAAAAAGGAAATACAAATACAATAAATTTGGTGATAATTGGAAAATAAAACTTGTAAGAACAAAGAAATCCCTCATAAATGAAGGGAAGAAAATCAAACCACTGAAGTATGAAATAAATGTAAATAAACTATTTTGGTGTTGGTTTGGATTGTTTGGTTGATGTATGTTGGTTGGGTAAGAAATTTTGGAGTTATGGGATGAACAAATAATCTATCTTTGTTCCATCTAAGACTGTTGAGTAACGGATGCAATTGATAGTTATTCTTCATTCCGTACAATTTCAGAATTTGAACCCGAACAACAAATTGATTGTTTGATTGAATGGTTGTCTGTTGGTGGCATGTGCTGTTTGTTAAAATTTATGGTTGTTGCATTTGATTGGATATGAATGATTGAATCTACCCAAACATTTCACTGTAATATAAATATTTAACTTTTAGACTATATAAGTGAATACAGGTTATGGAAGCAACTGCTACTGCTTTTGGTTCCATAATAATAAGCGTATATTGCCCGACAAATAGGTACGTTTCCGGATTACGTTTAAAGCGCTATTTTATATATTTTCCCGTGTTGGAATATTTTATTTTGGATATATATGTAATATATTGTATATTTGGATATTATATTTTCTCCAGAGTCCCTCCGTACAAAGGAGACTCTGCCAAAAATTTTCGTATATTTTGGACTTAGAATTTTGTTAAAATATTTTTCCAACTTTAATAATTCAAGTATTGTAACATCCCGCCTTTTCGCACACTTTAAACCGACACACGTGCCAATTCAAACCATACGGAAGGTCGGATTGTTATGGGGTAAATGAGAAAGATAGAGAAGAAATAAAACAAAACAGAATCTCACAGCGGAAGGATAAAATATAATAATCAAATATACAGTTCATGAAACTGTTTTACAAAATAATTTATTTTTCTTGTGCAATAAATATCAGAGTTACACATACCAATACAACAATGCAGCGGAATTAAATGGTGTAGTGCACTAGTATAAATAATAATAATACAAATCTTCGTCTTCGTCCTCCAAAGCTAAATCTTCAAATCCTGAAACGCTCGGACTGACCCGAGCGAATTTGAAAAGACAAAAACACTCGAGTCAGAGCTAAAAGATCTTATGTAAGTTAAATTTTACAGAAATAAATATGAGTACTGTAACTTAAGAGATGCTCGGGATTTACATCTCCTAAGGATCCGTTAAACTATTTACTATGTAGTATATTGCGCTATTATAATAGTGTCTAATTGTAAAATAAACTTACTTTTAAATAGCGTTAAGGCTTTACATTTTCCACCTTAACACATAATATATTCCCATAGTATATACAGTACCGTAATCTCCCCCGTACTGGGCGTCGTCAGAGGGCACTCCATAGGTATGGTACAAAACCAAAATCGTATAAGGCGCGATAGGGTAGGTGACACGGCACAACTAGGCAATGCCAGGGTAGATATACCAATTACGCTTCCGGGTCGATGGTAACGCGTAGCCGCAGCTACCGCCCACCTCGAACAAACTCCCCCAAAATCAAAAATAGAAATGGCCACTGAATCAATCCAAAGTCAAAGTATAATATCGAAGAGGAGTGTCCGATCAGAGGAATGACCTCATTAACCCGTCAATCGCTCCTGTTTTAGCCACCTTATGCCAACTCACGGGAGTCGGGTCCACGTATTTACCTTACAGGAAACGTCGCCCCAACCTACTTCATTCTGGAATCTCCACCGCGTACACGGTTAGTCAAAGTGGTTTTCGGTATCGACAGAGAGTATTTCCATATCTGATCCCGGTCTCTTTGCCAACCAATCGTTATTATAACACCGCGGTCATTTAAAAATAGTTTATACTTTAAAACCAGAATATAATCCATTTCAAAACCATAATATTACGATATCATTTCTTCTTTAAAACCCAAAAAGATTCATTTTGATATTATTTTATAAAACCCAAATCAATGATATCATTTCCCAAATATAAATCTTTTCCAAAAATTATGCCACTTTTAAAATTTATAATTCCTTGTAACCAAATATTTGAATATTAACTTTCAACATAATACTTCGAAATCCATAGTTTTTAAAACCATTACTTTCAAAACTAAATGGTTTGGATATTCAACAGTATATAAAATAAGTGGTTTAACTTAAATGTTACTTTGAAAAGAAATATTTCTCGTGGCTTTACAATACATTTCTTTATTTAAAGTTAAAACCAAAATTTAATATCGCTTCAAGTTCCAAAACCATTTCAATAAATTCATATATATACGTATATCCATTTTGAGTATAAATATTTCAACTAAAGTTGGATTTTATTCTTTCAAATCAAATGTTCTATTAATTAGCCTTGAATATTCACATAGAATCCATAATTTATAAGACTTCAATTTCTAGTAATAAATTATATATATTTTCCAATTCAAGTTATACTAGAATATTCATTTAATTTATTTTGGGAAAATCCAATTATAAATATCATATCTTAAAATTTCCAACTTAACATTTAAACATAGGATATAAATTATCAAACTCCATTTACTAAATTTTCTTCCATTTTAATAAAGAGATTTATACACCTTTTTATTTCAAATTTTTCAACTTCATATGTATATAAATATGGAAGAAAACATTTATTCAGTATAAAATTTAAGATTTTTATAAACCGTATTCCATCCTAACCATAGAAATCACATTAAAAATAGTTATATATAGACCGCGGTGCCTGTATATAGTTTTCTATCCTATGGTCAAGTGATACGGATATTTATCATTTCAATCCGCAATTTAAAAAAAAAATAAAACTGCGGTTGTATATCATTTCAAACCGCAATCCCGAATGAAATGTAAATGCATACTAACTTGCAGTTTAATGATATCCAAATAAAACATTCATTCAACAACACATCCATCATCCAATCACAACATCGATCAATATCAATCAATAACAATTATATATATGATCATATATAACAGGGGATAACTGGCAGTTTATTCAAATTAAATTTATCAACTATTAATCTAACAGTTTATTCAGTAATAATTTATACAACTGTTAACTAGCAATTCATATGCAACAAAAATTTCCAACAGTCAATTAATACACAATAAATCAATTAAATTAACAGTTAAATTTAAAAAAATGCAATTCAACAGATATGAATGAAATAAACATGTCAAATACTCATAAATAAATTTCTATTCATTTCTAAAATTTATTTAACAAACATAAATGCTTCTAGTAGTTGTGAGTGGGTTAAAACACTCACCTTTTGAATTTAAATCGAATGTAAATCCGATTTAAACCCAAAATTTGACGGTCTCTAAATTTATTCAAACCAGCGTCATCAGATCCAGAATTTAATTACGATCCTAACAAAAGAAATTTCGTGTGAAACGTAGTTCGTATGTGAAAGTTATCACAATTAAACGATTTGCAATTGAAATTAAAAAAAAAATTAAAAATAAACAAAACAAAAATAAAATACCGTGCCGCATCCACCTTCCCTCGTGAAAAATGCATATGCTTCTTCTTGATTCCTAACTTTGTTCCGTAATTTTTCTTTTATTTCGATTTACTTTAATTTTCCTCCTTATTATATGAATGTATGTATTTTAAAAGGTTTGAAAGAAAAAGAAGATTTGAAAAAGAAGAATTGAAAAAAAATGATTAAAATAAGAACTGAAAACGGAAGAGAAGATCTAGATTTGAAAAGAAGAAAGTTTGAAATAGAAGTAAATTTGAAGAAGAAGAAGAAGAATATTTGAAGAGAAAAAAAAATTAAAATGAGAGATAATAAGGAGCTTTGAGAAAAACTAGAAAAAAGAAGAAGAAGAAGAAGAAGAAGAAGAAGAATAGCATGGAGGCTAGGGTTAGAGTTAGGAGAAACAAAATGTAATAGAAGAATAAGAAGTAGGTTATTTATAAGGTTAGAGTTAGGTTTAGGGACAAATAGATTTGAAAGGAGAGGCTGCTATTAATTAGAAATAAAGTGAATATGAACACTTGGTATTGAAATATAGCAAATATGAACAGTCCCTTTTTTTTTTTAAGTAGCAGGTATTAAAAAGAGGTATTTATTAATTAGAAAGAAAATGAATATGGAGGGACAAAAATAAATGACACGTTTCGTTAGTTTGATTCTAAATTAATTAAGTGCTAGATACAGAAAAATTTGAATACATCATATATATATATTCATACTTTAACTGTGTGACAAAATTGCTAAACATACATCAAGTACGATTAATTGGTGACAATATATAGGAATAATCAACAATAAATGTGGATGCAATCACATAAGGATCTAATAGGGAAGGAGATAAAAGTAACAACGTTGATTAATTCCACTTTCCCACTTTAGCCAATCGAATTACAAAATTTAAAATTTTATAAAATTTCTCTCCTTTGATTTCTTAAACAATTTTAATAACTAACAACAAGTTCTATGTTAATTCAATCATTAATCATTTCGCCAATTACCAAATTAAATTTCAATTATTCGCAATAAATCAAATTATAAATTTTTCATTCCAATAAATAAAATAAATCTTGATTTTTTTTTCTTCCATCCTTATTAATTCCACAACTTGTTCAATTTGAAAATCATTATCGTATTTTCCAAATGTTACCTTAATTTAACACTTATGTATCGTATTATTAGATTCGTTGCAAGATTTCAATTTCAATCCCCATTTCTTAATATACTCAAATTCTGGACATTTTTATTTCCTTACCCATAAGTGTAACATTTATTGCCAATTCCATCCAAATTTAACAGGTAACCCTTAACAATGTTTTCAATCCAAAGGTTATACTTAAGTTTACGTTGTATTCTACAACTTATCATATTATGAAGAAAATTCACATTATTCCCCAATATTACCTTAATTCATATTAACTTAACATTAAATTTACTCTTCATTCTATTATTAACCTATTAGTATTAAATAGATGAAATTAACATTGGTTTTACACTCTATTACGTAGATATCCTTAAATATTATCTAAGTTTATATTTACATAATATTCCAACATTAAATTTCATCCATTTTTTTTTCTTCCTTTTTATTTTAATTAAATCCAATTTCCCTAAATTTACATTCAAACAAGTAAATTTTGATTTCCAATCAATCATTATACTATAACATTCTTAACATTTTTCATTACACTACTAAATTCTACCTTGATAAGTTTACGCTTTTATTGCTTTACTTTCACACTTCCGTTAAAATATAAACTAATTCTAAAGTAACGTTTATTGTTGACCCCACCATTTTAATTACTCATATTTAGATGAACGTTATTTCAAATAAGTTCATTGACTCATTTAAATTAGGTAGTTTATAGTAGTTGTTATCCCACCCTTACAATTATTTCCTACTAACGTGCTACCAACTCCTTTAATTAAAATTTGAATTCCAAACCTTATTTAATATACTAAGTAAGATAAATAACATATATAGATTGCTACCAACTTTCCTTTTCTTGCATCTATGTGTTTATTACTTGACACACCAGTAAATATTACATATACACAAAATTCCGTTATCACTTGCCTAACAAGGTTATTATCACTTAAGATCTCACTGCATCCACATTTTCACATTTTCATTTCCTAGTTTCTTTACTTTATTCTACATAATTTATTACAAATGGGATTTTCTTTGGTTTACATCTTATTTGTATTTAACATTTCTCAATCACCAATTCATTTCACTTTAACTGCGGTAAATTGGCGGATAAATTGAATTTGATTCCCAAAATCTAAATTAACAAGAAACAAGGGTAGGTAACATACAATAGTCATTACTCCAAATTCTAGTCACCTAAATAGTCTTTTATTCCTTGCAAATAAATGTTACTATTTATTTTCATAGTACAAATCTCAATGATTATCCCATTTTAATTTGCTTAGGCCATTTATTTCACTATACATATCTACATAAATGGGTAATTTATTCAATTCATTAATTGTCAATTCTATTAAGCCCTGTTTATATCTTTATGCATTCTTCTATAACTTTACAAAAGGGAATAACTTTTAAACTCATACACTTAATAACAAAACCGTTATAAATCCAATAAACTTCCAAATCCAAGTTTGTACACATTTTACACAATTATTATGATTTCTCACAAACGTTGAATTTATTAAATGACCATTTATTAAAATTTAATTCCCTTAATTGAATCAAATGCTTATTATTATATATATTCTTTTCATTCTACCATTCCTTCCCATTATAAATTCATTAACGTATTTACACATCTCTATCTTTCAAATATAAAATAACCAAACTGATTACAAACACTGTTTCTATCAATTTTCATAAGTTTGTTCAAAACTATACTTTTGTTTACATAAAATAAATTTTATGTTTCTATTAGTTTTCTTTTCCTTTCACTACAGGCATAAATTATTACTATCTACACTAGTTACATCTTTGTATTAATGAACACCATTTAAGTTAATATTTATACTAACATTCACAAATTCAACATTTTTTTGTTTCTTCAAAATTACTTTAAATCAAGTTGTGAAAATTTACATTATCCACATCTATTATCATAAAATTTTATAGTTAGACTAAATTGCAACCACTATACCAAATTTCTACATTTATTTTTTTAACCAAATTAGAAATTATATTAATTCATTTTATTAAATATCATAAATTTCACGGGTCGTTACAATCTCCCCCACTCAAAACTTTTCGTCCCCGAAAAGGAAAAAAGAAGGGAGGAGGAAGATTTACAGTGCATCTTATTTCAAATATTAACTTATAAACAATATTTTACTGGATTAATTTCCTTTAATGAAATATACTTGTTTTATAATCATTATATCCTTTAATACTTGAATTATTAAAGTTGGAAAAATACTTTCACAAAATTCTAAGTCCAAAATTTACGAAATTTTTTGGCAAAGTCTCCTTTGTACGGAGGGACTATGGAGAAAATATAATATCCAAATATACAAATATATTACACATATTATCCAAATAAAATATCCCAACATGGGAAAATATATAAAGTAGCGCTTTATACGTAATCCGGAAACGTACCTATTTGTCGGGCAATACGCTTATTATTACGGAACCAAAAGCAGTAGTAGTTGCTTCCATAACCTGTATTTTCTTATAAGCCTAAAAGGTTAAATATTTATTTTAAAATGAACTATTCTAGTGGATTCAATCATTCATATCCAATCAAATGCAACAACCATACATTTTAACAAACAGCACACACCGCAAACAAAATCATTCAATCAAACAAACAATTAGTTGTTAGGTTCAAATTCCGAAATTGTACGAAATGTAAAATAACTATCAAGTGCATCCTTTACTCAACAGTCTTAGATGGAACAAAGATAGATTATTTCTCCATCCAACAACTTCAAAATTCCTTACCCAACAACCATACATCAACCAAACAATTCAAATCAACACCAAAATAGCTTATTATACATTTATTTCATACTTCAGTGGTTTGATTTTTCTTCCCTTCATTTATGAGGGATTTCTTTGTTCTTACAAGTTTTATTTTCCAATTATCCCAAAATTCATTATATTTGTATTTTCTTTTATTACTTAAGTTTCCTTTTATTACCTAAGTTTATAAAATAAATTCTCATTAATAACAACAAATATTTTGAATATCTTCATTTCCTTACTCTTCACTTGTAAGATTTCCCTTAAATTCTTAATCTGCTAACATTCATTCTTATAAGTGGAAGTTTTTATTTATCCATTAACTATGAATTGCAGTCATTTAATTTTTCCTACTTTCCATTATATTAGAATAGGGAAGATTAAAACATACTTAAGTCAATAATCATACAATCAATTCTTATTTTGAATTTCATTTTATATACTTAGGTTCATATCATCTATTAATAATTCTTAACCCTTTTTCAGTAAAATTTCAATTATAACCTAAGTTTATACCATTAAATTCTTATTATAACAGTAATTTATTGAATACTTCATTTTTCCTAAATTCCTACTTGTAAAATATTCAATTCCAGTTTCTCATTTAACACTTCAATTTTTATATTTGGGTAAGTTATTTATGTTAAGGAAATTGCAATTGAACTTATACAAGTTTAATCTCCATTCTTTTAATTAAATTTAATGTTTATCCATATTACTCTTTGTCTCATATGTATGCAAATTCCTCTTTATAGCTTTGCAATTATTCTCTTATTTCAATTGGAGGTTTCAATTCATTTATTACTTAACTTTTATTTCACTACAATTTAACAATTGATTAATTAATGGAGAATTTTAGAATTGGATTCCGGGCCAGATTTCAATTTATTTCAAAATAATAGATAAATAAGTTCTTACAACTCAAAATCTCTAATTATAGTTAGAACAATAAAAGAAATTTTTTTTTTTTTTAGAAAATTTCATAATAAATCTGCAGTAGAATTTACTACAGTGGCTTTTCCCCTTCGAAACTTGAAATGAAAGTCGATGATGCGGCCGTCATCACCGAATTTATTTTCCAGTGACAGAGAGGAAAGTACAGAATTTAATTTTTTTTTTTCCAAATCTTCTTTAAAACAAATCTTCCAAATTATACGAAATATTTATATAAGAAATTACTTATAAACCAAATCAATAAATTTCACAAATTCTTTGAAAGCAGATTTGGAAAAATCCCGTACTTAAGTTCTAAAATCTCCAATTTGATTTATCATAATTTCAACTTAGCTTCAGTTATTATAAATATTTTATTTCCTAACACCCAATCTATAGCAACCAAATATATATATATATATATATATCTTTATAAAAATATTTTTATATATAGGAAATATAATAGGCAAAATTCTTTCATTCACCTATATTAAAACAAATATTATGTTGGTCTGTCTTATTAAGTGTTTAGAAATCCCTATTGATGACATAGCGTCCCATGCATCAACCAGAATTTATAAATACAAAGCGGAACAGATTAACACAATATAAAAATCTTTTTATTAATACTAACAAATACGCTCTCTCATATATATACACTCAGCGACTCCCATAGGATATTACTACCCTATTAACAAAGAGTCAAACCCCACAAAGCCAAGGTTTATCGCTAAACCAAAGCTCTGATACCAACTGTAACATCCCGCCTTTTCGCACACTTTAAACCGACACACGTGCCAATTCAAACCATACGGAAGGTCGGATTGTTATGGGGTAAATGAGAAAGATAGAGAAGAAATAAAACAAAACAGAATCTCACAGCGGAAGGATAAAATATAATAATCAAATATACAGTTCATGAAACTGTTTTACAAAATAATTTATTTTTCTAGTGCAATAAATATCAGAGTTACACATACCAATACAACAATGCAGCGGAATTAAATGGTGTAGTGCACTAGTATAAATAATAATAATACAAATCTTCGTCTTCGTCCTCCAAAGCTAAATCTTCAAATCCTGAAACGCTCGGACTGACCCGAGCGAATTTGAAAAGACAAAAACACTCGAGTCAGAACTAAAAGATCTTATGTAAGTTAAATTTTACAGAAATAAATATGAGTACTGTAACTTAAGAGATGCTCGGGATTTACATCTCCTAAGGATCCGTTAAACTATTTACTATGTAGTATATTGCGCTATTATAATAGTGTCTAATTGTAAAATAAACTTACTTTTGAATAGCGTTAGGGCTTTACATTTTCCACCTTTACACAGAATATATTCCCATAGTCTATACAATACCGTAATCTCCCCCGTACTGGGCGTCGTCAGAGGGCACTCCATAGGTATGGTACAAAACCAAAATCGTATAAGGCGCGATAGGGTAGGTGACACGGCACAACTAGGCAATGCCAGGGTAGATATACCAATTACGCTTCCGGGTCGATGGTAACGCGTAGCCGCAGCTACCGCCCACCTCGAACAAACTCCCCCAAAATCAAAAATAGAAGTGGCCACTGAATCAATCCAAAGTCGAAGTATAATATCGAAGAGGAGTGTCCGATCAGAGGAATGACCTCATTAACCCGTCAATCGCTCCTGTTTTAGCCAACTTATGCCAACTCACGGGAGTCGGGTCCACGTATTTACCTTACAGGAAACGTCGCCCCAACCTACTTCATTCTGGAATCTCCACCGCGTACACGGTTAGTCAAAGTGGTTTTCGGTATCGACAGAGAGTATTTCCATATCTGATCCCGGTCTCTTTGCCAACCAATCGTTATTATAACACCGCGGTCATTTAAAAATAGTTTATACTTTAAAACCAGAATATAATCCATTTCAAAACCATAATATTACGATATCATTTCTTCTTTAAAACCCAAAAAGATTCATTTTGATATTATTTTATAAAACCCAAATCAATGATATCATTTCCCAAATATAAATATTTTCCAAAAATTATGCCACTTTTAGAATTTATAATTCCTTGTAACCAAATATTTGAATATTAACTTTCAACATAATACTTCGAAATCCATAGTTTTTAAAACCATTACTTTCAAAACTAAATGGTTTGGATATTCAACAGTATATAAAATAAGTGGTTTAACTTAAATGTTACTTTGAAAAGAAATATTTCTCGTGGCTTTACAATACATTTCTTTATTTAAAGTTAAAACCAAAATTTAATATCGCTTCAAGTTCCAAAACCATTTCAATAAATTCATATATATACGTATATCCATTTTGAGTATAAATATTTCAACTAAAGTTGGATTTTATTCTTTCAAATCAAATGTTCTATTAATTAGCCTTGAATATTCACATAGAATCCATAATTTATAAGACTTCAATTTCTAGTAATAAATTATATATATTTTCCAATTCAAGTTATACTAGAATATTCATTTAATTTATTTTGGGAAAATCCAATTATAAATATCATATCTTAAAATTTCCACCTTAACATTTAAACATAGGATATAAATTATCAAACTCCATTTACTAAATTTTCTTCCATTTTAATAAAGAGATTTATACACCTTTTTATTTCAAATTTTTCAACTTCATATGTATATAAATATGGAAGAAAACATTTATTCAGTATAAAATTTAAGATTTTTATAAACCGTATTCCATCCAAACAATAGAAATCACATTAAAAATAGTTATATATAGACCACGGTGCCTGTATATAGTTTTCTATCCTATGGTCAAGTGATACGGATATTTATCATTTCAATCCGCAATTTAAAAAAAAAAACTGCGGTTGTATATCATTTCAAACCGCAATCCCGAATGAAATGTAAATGCATACTAACTTGCAGTTTAATGATATCCAAATAAAACATTCATTCAACAACACATCCATCATCCAATCACAACATCGATCAATATCAATCAATAACAATTATATATATGATCATATATAACAGGGGATAACTGGCAGTTTATTCAAATTAAATTTATCAACTATTAATCTAACAGTTTATTCAGTAATAATTTATACAACTGTTAACGAGCAATTCATATGCAACAAAAATTTCCAACAGTCAATTAATACACAATAAATCAATTAAATTAACAGTTAAATTTAAAAAAATGCAATTCAACAGATATGAATGAAATAAACATGCCAAATACTCATAAATAAATTTCTATTCATTTCTAAAATTTATTTAACAAACATAAAAGCTTCTAGTAGTTGTGAGTGGGTCAAAACACTCACCTTTTGAATTTAAATCGAATGTAAATCCGATTTAAACCCAAAATTTGACGGTCTCTAAATTTATCCAAACCAGCGTCATCAGATCCGGAATTTAATTACGATCCTAACAAAAGAAATTTCGTGTGAAACGGAGTTCGTATGTGAAAGTTATCACAATTAAACGATTTGCAATTGAAAAAAAAAATTAAAATAAACAAAACAAAAATAAAATACCGTGCCGCATCCACCTTCCCTCGTGAAAAACGCATATGCTTCTTCTTGATTGCTAACTTTGTTCCGTAATTTTTCTTTTATTTCGATTTACTTTAATTTTTCTCCTTATTATATGAATGTATGTATTTTAAAAGGTTTGAAAGAAAAAGAAGATTTGAAAAAGAAGAATTGAAAAAAATGATTAAAATAAGAACTGAAAACGGAAGAGAAGATCTAGATTTGAAAAGAAGAAAGTTTGAAATAGAAGTAAATTTGAAGAAGAAGAAGAAGAAGAATATTTGAAGAGAAAGAAAAAAAAATTAAAATGAGAGATAATAAGGAGCTTTGAGAAAAACAAGAAAGAAGAAGAAGAAGAAGAAGAAGAAGAATAGCATGGAGGCTAGGGTTAGAGTTAGGAGAAACAAAATGTAATAGAAGAATAAGAAGTAGGTTATTTATAAGGTTAGAGTTAGGTTTAGGGACAAATAGATTTGAAAGGAGAGGCTGCTATTAATTAGAAATAAAGTGAATATGAACACTTGGTATTGAAATATAGCAAATATGAACAGTCCTTTTTTTTTTTTTAAAGTAGCAGGTATTAAAAAGAGGTATTTATTAATTAGAAAGAAAATGAATATGGAGGGACAAAAATAAATGACACGTTTCGTTAGTTTGATTCTAAATTAATTAAGTGCTAGATACAGAAAAATTTGAATACATCATATATATATTCATACTTTAACCGTGTGATAAAATTGCTAAACATAAATGGGTAATTTATTCCCATTTTAATTTGCTTAGGCCATTTATTTCACTATACCTATCTACATAAATGGGTAATTTATTCAATTCATTAAGTGTCAATTCTATTAAGCCCTGTTTATATCTTTATGCATTCTTCTATAACTTTACAAAAGGGAATAACTTTTAAACTCATACACTTAATAACAAAACCGTTATAAATCCAATAAACTTCCAAATCCAAGTTTGTACACATTTTACACAATTATTATGATTTCTCTCAAACGTTGAATTTATTAAATGACCATTTATTAAAATTTAATTCCCTTAATTGAATCAAATGCTTATTATTATATATATTCTTTTCATTCTACCATTCCTTCCCATTATAAATTCATTAACGTATTTACACATCTCTATCTTTCAAATATAAAATAACCAAACTGATTACAAACACTGTTTCTATCAATTTTCATAAGTTTGTTCAAAACTATACTTTTGTTTACATAAAATAAATTTTATGTTTCTATTAGTTTTCTTTCCTTTCACTACAGGCATAAATTATTACTATCTACACCAATTAAATCTTTGTATTAATGAACACCATTTAAGTTAATATTTATACTAACATTCACAAATTCAACATTTATTTGTTTCTTCAAAATTACTTTAAATCAAGTTGTGAAAATTTACATTATCCACATCTATTATCATAAAATTTTATAGTTACACTAAATTGCAACCACTATACCAAATTTCTACATTTATTTTTTTAACCAAATTAGAAATTATATTAATTCATTTTATTAAATATCATAAATTTAACGGGTCGTTACAAGTATTAAAGGACATGATTGATTATAAAACAAGTATATTTCATTAAAGGAAATTAATCCAGTAAAATATAAGTTAATATTTGAAATTAGAAATACTGTGTTATTCTTCCTTCTCCCTTCCTTTTCCTTTTCGGGGACGAAAAGTTTTGAGTGGAGGAGATTGTAACGACCCGTTAAATTTATGATATTTAATAAAATGAATTAATATAATTTCTAATTTGGTTAAGAATAAATGTAGAAATTTGGTAGTGGTTGCAATTTAGTGTAACTATAAAATTTTATGATAATAGATGTGGATAATGTAAATTTTCACAACTTGATTTAAAGTAATTTTGAAGAAACAAATAAATGTTGAATTTGTGAATGTTAGAATAAATATTAACTTAAATGGTGTTCATTAATACAAAGATGTAATTAGTGTAGATAGTAATAATTTATGCCTGTAGTGAAAGGAAAAGAAAACTAATAGAAACATAAAATTTATTTTATGTAAACAAAAGTATAGTTTTGAACAAACTTCTGAAAATTGATAGAAACAATGTTTGTAATCAGTTTGGTTATTTTATATTTGAAAGATAGAGATGTGTAAATACGTTAATGAATTTATAATGGGAAGGAATGGTAGAATGAAAAGAATATATATAATAATAAGCATTTGATTCAATTAAGGGAATTAAATTATAATAAATGGTCATTTAATAAATTCAACGTTTGTGAGAAATCACAATAGTTGTGTAAAATGTGTACAAACTTGGATTTGGAAGTTTATTGGATTTATAACGGTTTTGTTATTAAGTGTATGAGTTTAAAAGTTATTCCCTTTTGTAAAGTAATAGAAGAATGCATAAAGATATAAACAGGGCTTAATAGAATTGACACTTAATGAATTGAATAAATTATCCATTTATGTAGATATGTATAGTGGAATAAATGGCCTAAGCAAATTAAAATGGGATAATCATTGAGATTTGTTGTGACGCCCCACCTCTATACCCACGCTAGCCAAGAGCACTCCGGAGTAGTGCTGTCAACTAGCACGGAGAATAAGGCTGTTGAGGAGCGACCATCCATGTAATTGCTTATCACACGGTGGCTATAAATAATCTTCGGAAACAAACATAGAAATAATCATATCACAAATCAGTCACAGATATCCATATCACAAAGGCGGAAGAAGATATGAATATATAACTAACACATGAAAGTGTACATCAGAGTAGTGGTCAGTAAGATCCACGATAATACAAAAGAATAGCAACACGTGCTATACAAAAGAATACAACTATGAGTCTATATCTCAAGTGTATACAACAAAAACTGCTAATCTAAACAGTTAGCCAAAAGTCAGAGTGATGAATCCCTGGGAAGAAGTCAAGCAGAAGCACCTGTAACATCTCGGTCTGACCCGAGTATTATTTAAGAAAATAATAAACGGATCAGTCTAGCTATAAATATCAGATGACATGATATAACATAAAAGATATGGCATAAACATAAATATCTATAACGACATACCACTATAAGTATGTAAATAATGATCAACAGAAGATCAATCAATAAGAGATAATCAATATCACAAGAATCTTCTCAAAGATTCGAAGAGGGCATCATACCCTAAACTTGTACTCATAACAAGTCAATGGCATAAATTCCAGAAATCAACACGAGAAATCCAGAAATCATAAAAAGGGAAAGAGGCCTATCACATGACGGTCCGAAGACCATGGGGAGCTACCCCACATGTGTGAGTGGAATCACACAGATTGAGGTCAAGACTAACCAAAAAGCAGAAAGGTATGTGTGAATGGAATCACACAAGTGGTGTCTAGTCTAACCTTGCAATGAAAGAGACATCGCGCAATTGCTAGTCTAATTCATAAAGCGATCATCAAGATCAACGAGAAGTGTCAATTACACTAAGCTAGTAAATATAGAAGTTTAGCTTCATGTCCCATAACCACTTGCTTAACTTAAATATTTACGAACAAACTGTAAATCTTCACTAATAAAATTGTCACAAGAGGTTCAATCGAACAAGTCCAAGAATTAACCGACGAAGTGAACGCAAGCGTTTCATACCACTTGTTTTACTAAGTCGTTTAATTAGATTTCTCATCCGAGTGAGGTAAAGGCTTGTATATACTAATAGATTGGAAAACGGTTTAAGAAAAGAGCTTTGTTATTAAAAATAGAGTTGAAATTGTTTGTTAAAAGAGTTTTGATATTTACTACTAGTATTGAAACCTTTGTATTATAAAGTGACAAAACACATAAGCAAGTGTAGAAACAATCAGTCACAAAGATCGCATACGGAGATGCGAATAAAATCCAAGGAAATCAGCTCAATGTTTTTCAGATAAGATCCCCTACGGAGGGGGGGTCCAGGGGGGGTGGCAACCCCCCAAGGTGGGGGTGCGGGGGCAACGCCACCGCTTACGGGGTTCGACCTGCCCGGTCAGGTCGCGGGGGTCCAGGGGGCAGCGCCCCGACCAAAACGGTACGACCTAGTGAAGACAAAATGAGGTCTAACGACCTAACGACTCAAGGGTCATACGACCTAACGGCTGCGACCTAGGGGTCTAAGGGGTCAAGCGACTTAGTGGTTGCGACCTAGAGGTGTTCGCGACCTAACGATGACTCACGACCCAACATGGCCGACTTAACAGAGTCGAGCGACCTAAGGTAAATGGTCCAACGACCTAACTCGAACGACTTATCTGGAGCTTAGGTCGGAGACGACCTACGAGATAAACCAGGCCGACTTAGTGGACGAGCGACCTAAGGTAAATGGTCCAACGACCTAACTCGAACGACTTATCTGGAGCTTAGGTCGGAGACGACCTACGAGATAAACCAGGGCGACTTAGTGGACGAGCGACCTAAGGTAAATGGTCCAACGACCTAACTCAAACGACTTATCTGGAGCTTAGGTCGGAGACGACCTACGAGATAAACTAGGGCGACTTAGTGGACGAGCGACCTAAGGTAAATGGTCCAACGACCTAACTCGAACGACTTATCTGGAGCTTAGGTCGGAGACGACCTACGAGATAAACCAGGGCGAGCGACTTAACGTTTGCCTAGAGATTATAGGTCGGAAACGACCTAAGACTTAAAGCTTAACTCGCGAGCGACCTACGGCTTAAGGCCAAACTCGTGAGCAACCTACGACTTAAGGCTTAACTCGTGAGCGACCTAATTCCGAAGTGCCAATTCTTCCAGAACGACCTAAAGTTAACTCGTGAACGACTCACGACCCATGGACGAACGACTTAACTCCGAACGACCTAAAAATGGCCAGAACGACCTAAGTGCAGAAAATTCACCAAAATGCTAAAAATTGGAGTTTTTCGCCAATCCAATCCAAACCAAATGCAAATGTGCATGCAAAAGTGATAGGGAATCATTCCCAACAGTCCAATATAGTTATAGACTAGATTTGTGAGACAAAAATCTCACCTTTGCACTAAAGTTTATGAAGATGAAGCTTGAAAGCAAGGAGAAGCAATCCAAAGCTTGAATCCAATATCTTCTACTAGAATTTGGAGTTGAATGTTGGATTTGCAATTGAATTTGTGCTTGGAGTTTTAATTTCCCATTCCCTCCACCATTAATGCCAAAGCTTGATTAGTTAGGAAATTTATGAAGAGTGAGGAGAAGAGGGTTGGAACTTGGGCTTAATAGGCTAAACTAACCCAAAGTCCAAAGCGGGAAAAGTTAGTGAAATTTCACTAACTCCAAACCTATCGATGTTTATACTTAAAAAGTTGTAAACGACATTTCGAACTCAATGGAAGTGGTCTCGAGTCCTAATTTGACCGTTTGCAAAAAGTAGCTTTTCTGACCAAAATCCGATTAACGAGTTAATATTTAAATAAAATATTTAAATACAAACTCGATAAATATGCGGGTTGTTACATTTGTACTATGAAAATAAATAGTAACATTTATTTGCAAGGAATAAAAGACTATTTAGGTGACTAGAATTTGGAGTAATGACTATTGTATGTTACCTACCCTTGTTTCTTGTTAATTTAGATTTTGGGAATCAAATTCAATTTATCCGCCAATTTACCGCAGTTAAAGTGAAATGAATTGGTGATTGAGAAATGTTAAATACAAATAAGATGTAAACCAAAGAAAATCCCATTTGTAATAAATTATGTAGAATAAAGTAAAGAAACTAGGAAACGAAAATGTGAAAATGTGGATGCAGTGAGATCTTAAGTGATAATAACCTTGTTAGGCAAGTGATAACGGAATTTGGTGTATATGTAATATTTACTGGTGTGTCAAGTAATAAAGACATAGATGCAAGAAAAGGAAAGTTGGTAGCAATCTATATATGTTATTTATCTTACTTAGTATATTAAATAAGGTTTGGAATTCAAATTTTAATTAAAGGAGTTGGTAGCACGTTGGTAGGAAATAATTGTAAGGGTGGGATAACAACTACTATAAACTACCTAATTTAAATGAGTCAATGAACTTATTTGAAATAACGTTCATCTAAATATGAGTAATTAAAATGGCGGGGTCAACAATAAACGTTACTTTAGAATTAATTTATATTTTAACGGAAGTGTGAAAGTAAAGCAATAGAAGCGTAAACTTATCAAGGTAGAATTTAGTAGTGTAATGAAAAAATGTTAAGAATGTTATAGTATAATGATTGATTGGAAATCAAAATTTACTTGTTTGAATGTAACTTTAGGGAAATTGGATTTAATTAAAATAAAAAGGAAGAAAAAAAAATTGGATGAAATTTAATGTTGGAATATTATGTAAATATAAACTTGGATAAAATTTAAGGATATCTACGTAATAGAGTGTAAAACCAATGTTAATATCATCTATTTAATAATAATAGGTTAATAATAGAATGAAGAGTAAATTTAATGTTAAGTTAATATGAATTAAGGTAACATTGGGGAATAATGTGAATTTTCTTCATAATATGATAAGTTGTAGAATACAACGTAAACTTAAGTATAACCTTTGGATTGAAAACATTGTTAAGGGTTACCTGTTAAATTTGGATGGAATTGGCAATAAATGTTACACTTATGGGTAAGGAAATAAAAATGTCCAGAATTTGAGTATATTAAGAAATGGGGATTGAAATTGAAATCTTGCAACGAATCTAATAATACGTTACATAAGTGTTAAATTAAGGTAACATTTGGAAAATATGATAATGATTTTCAAATTGAACAAGTTGTGGAATTAATAAGGATGGAAGAAAAAAAAAATCAAGATTTATTTTATTTATTGGAATGAAAAATTTATAATTTGATTTATTGCGAATAATTGAAATTTAATTTGGTAATTGGCGAAATGATTAATGATTGAATTAACATAGAACTTGTTGTTAGTTATTAAAATTGTTTAAGAAATCAAAGGAGAGAAATTTTATAAAATTTTAAATTTTGTAATTGGATTGGCTAAAGTGGAAAAGTGGAATTAATCAACGTTGTTACTTTTATCTCCTTCCCTATTAGATCCTTATGTGATTGCATCCACATTTATTGTTGATTATTCCTATATATTGTCACCAATTAATCGTACTTGATGTATGTTTAGCAATTTTGTCACACAGTTAAAGTATGAATATATAAATATGATGTATTCAAATTTTTCTGTATCTAGCACTTAATTAATTTAGAATCAAACTAACGAAACGTGTCATTTATTTTTGTCCCTCCATATTCATTTTCTTTCTAATTAATAAATACCTCTTTTTAATACCTGCTACTTTAAAAAAAAAAAAAAGGACTGTTCATATTTGCTATATTTCAATACCAAGTGTTCATATTCACTTTATTTCTAATTAATAGCAGCCTCTCCTTTCAAATCTATTTGTCCCTAAACCTAACTCTAACCTTATAAATAACCTACTTCTTATTCTTCTATTACATTTTGTTTCTCCTAACTCTAACCCTAGCCTCCATGCTATTCTTCTTCTTCTTCTTCTTCTTCTTCTTCTTTCTTGTTTTTCTCAAAGCTCCTTATTATCTCTCATTTTAATTTTTTTTTCTTTCTCTTCAAATATTCTTCTTCTTCTTCTTCAAATTTACTTCTATTTCAAACTTTCTTCTTTTCAAATCTAGATCTTCTCTTCCGTTTTCAGTTCTTATTTTAATCATTTTTTTCAATTCTTCTTTTTCAAATCTTCTTTTTCTTTCAAACCTTTTAAAATACATACATTCATATAATAAGGAGGAAAATTAAAGTAAATCGAAATAAAAGAAAAATTACGGAACAAAGTTAGCAATCAAGAAGAAGCATATGCGTTTTTCACGAGGGAAGGTGGATGCGGCACGGTATTTTATTTTTTTTTTGTTTATTTTTAATTTTTTTTTCAATTGCAAATCGTTTAATTGTGATAACTTTCACATACGAACTCCGTTTCACACGAAATTTCTTTTGTTAGGATCGTAATTAAATTCCGGATCTGATGACGCTGGTTTGGATAAATTTAGAGACCGTCAAATTTTGGGTTTAAATCGGATTTACATTCGATTTAAATTCAAAAGGTGAGTGTTTTGACCCACTCACAACTACTAGAAGCTTTTATGTTTGTTAAATAAATTTTAGAAATGAATAGAAATTTATTTATGAGTATTTGGCATGTTTATTTCATTCATATCTGTTGAATTGCATTTTATTAAATTTAACTGTTAATTTAATTGATTTATTGTGTATTAATTGACTATTGGAAATTTTTGTTGCATATGAATTGCTAGTTAACAGTTGTATAAATTATTACTGAATAAACTGTTAGATTAATAGTTGATAAATTTAATTTGAATAAACTTCCAGTTATCACCTGTTATATATGATCATATATATAATTGTTATTGATTGATATTGATCGATGTTGTGATTGGATGATGGATGTGTTGTTGAATGAATGTTTTATTTGGATATCATTAAACTGCAAGTTAGTATGCATTTACATTTCATTCGGGATTGCGGTTTGAAATGATATACAACCGCAGTTTTATTTTTTTTTTAAAATTGCGGATTGAAATGATAAATATCCGTATCACTTGACCATAGGATAGAAAACTATATACAGGCACCGCGGTCTATATATAACTATTTTTAATGTGATTTCTATGGTTTGGATGGAATACGGTTTATAAAAATCTTAAATTTTATACTGAATAAATGTTTTCTTCCATATTTATATACATATGAAGTTGAAAATTTTGAAATAAAAAGGTGTATAAATCTCTTTATTAAAATGGAAGAAAATTTAGTAAATGGAGTTTGATAATTTATATCCTATGTTTAAATGTTAAGTTGGAAATTTTAAGATATGATATTTATAATTGGATTTTCCCAAAATAAATTAAATGAATATTCTAGTATAACTTGAATTGGAAAATATATATAATTTATTACTAGAAATTGAAGTCTTATAAATTATGGATTCTATGTGAATATTCAAGGCTAATTAATAGAACATTTGATTTGAAAGAATAAAATCCAACTTTAGTTGAAATATTTATACTCAAAATGGATATACGTATATATATGAATTTATTGAAATGGTTTTGGAACTTGAAGCGATATTAAATTTTGGTTTTAACTTTAAATAAAGAAATGTATTGTAAAACCACGAGAAATATTTCTTTTCAAAGTAACATTTAAGTTAAACCACTTATTTTATATACTGTTGAATATCCAAACCATTTAGTTTTGAAAGTAATGGTTTTAAAAACTATGCATTTCGAAGTATTATGTTGAAAGTTAATATTCAAATATTTGGTTACAAGGAATTTTAAATTTTAAAAGTGGCATAATTTTTGGAAAAGATTTATATTTGGGAAATGATATCATTGATTTGGGTTTTATAAAATAATATCAAAATGAATCTTTTTGGGTTTTAAAGAAGAAATGATATCGTAATATTATGGTTTTGAAATGGATTATATTCTGGTTTTAAAGTATAAACTATTTTTAAATGACCGCGGTGTTCTAATAACGATTGGTTGGCAAAGAGACTGGGATCGGATATGGACATACTCTCTGTCGATACCGAAAACCACTTTGACTAACCGTGTACGCGGTGGAGATTCCAGAATGAAGTAGGTTGGGGCGACGTTTCCTGTAAGGTAAATACGTGGACCCGACTCCCATGAGTTGGCATAAGGTGGCTAAAACAGGAGCGATTGACGGGTTAATGAGGTCATTCCTCTGATCGGACACTCCTCTTCGATATTATACTTCGACTTTGGATTGATTCAGTGGCCACTTCTATTTTTGATTTTGGGGGAGTTTGTTCGAGGTGGGCGGTAGCTGCGGCTACGCGTTACCATCGACCCGGAAGCGTAATTGGTATATCTACCCTGGCATTGCCTAGTTGTGCCGTGTCACCTACCCTATCGCGCCTTATACGATTTTGGTTTTGTACCATACCTATGGAGTGCCCTCTGACGACGCCCAGTACGGGGGAGATTACGGTACTGTATAGACTATGGGAATATATTCTGTGTTAAGGTGGAAAATGTAAAGCCTTAACGCTATTTAAAAGTAAGTTTATTTTACAATTAGACACTATTATAATAGCGCAATATACTACATAGTAAATAGTTTAACGGATCCTAAGGAGATGTAAATCCCGAGCATCTCTTAAGTTACAGTACTCATATTTATTTCTGTAAAATTTAACTTGCATAAGATCTTTTAGTTCTGACTCGAGTGTTTTTGTCTTTTCAAATTCGCTCGGGTCAGTCCGAGCGTTTCAAGATTTGAAGATTTAGCTTTGGAGGACGAAGACGAAGATTTGTATTATTATTATTTATACTAGTGCACTACACCATTTAATTCCGCTGCATTGTTGTATTGGTATGTGTAACTCTGATATTTATTGCACAAGAAAAATAAATTATTTTGTAAAACAGTTTCATGAACTGTATATTTGATTATTATATTTTATCCTTCCGCTGTGAGATTCTGTTTTGTTTTATTTCTTCTCTATCTTTCTCATTTACCCCATAACAATCCGACCTTCCGTATGGTTTGAATTGGCACGTGTGTCGGTTTAAAGTGTGCGAAAAGGCAAGATGTTACAAACAATGACACACCGACCTGCTCGACACCACCTTCCAAACGGTACCACCTGATCGTCGATCGGATGCAGATCCACCGTTGGATCGTCCAAAGTCCAATATGAATGGCCGAGGTTGATTCATGAATTCTAGATGAATGGTGTCTTGAAGTGAAAAACGAATTGAATCAGTGGATTACGCTTGTCAAGAGCTTCGAATTGATATAAAATTCGATATAGTTTGATGAGTTTGAATTTTTTATTTGATTTTGAAATTGAATTTGAGGGTTTGGGAATTGGAGTTTGTCTGCCACTGAGAAGAAGAAGCCATAGATAATTTTATGTGTAGATAATAAGAAATGAGAACAGCTAGAGTTTATAATAGGTTATTTATAGGTAGGACTGAAAATAGAAAGAACGGACAAGATTTGATTGAACGATGAATGACCCGAAAAGCCCATTTCGTCTCCAGAACAAAAACAGATCATCTCATATATCAAAATAGATGTTTTTGATAATTTTTAACCCAACGGAATAGGCCTTAAGTCCTAATTCCATCGTATAAAGAAGTTATATTGAAATCAGTTTATTTCAAACTGATTTCAATTGATTTCAATTAAATTGATTTCTAGGCGTTTCGAGTCCGTACAATCAAATGACAAGTCCGATCGCTACGAAACTTGAAACCTTGCAATAATTCACCATTAAGGACCCGATGAAACTAGTTTTGTCGAAATCCAAGATAGTGGCCAAAATGGCTATTTTCACATTAATTAAATTAATTAATTCACTTTTTAATTCAATATTTATTAACTAAGAAATTTCATCATTTTTATTTCTTAGACATTTATAATAATTCAAAACAAGTTTACACATTAATTCAGTGTTAAATATTTCACTAATTATAGCATTCAATTTCAACTGTAATTAAATCCATTTTATAAAAATTAAATTCCAACAAATTGATAAAATTTGATTTAATTCTTTTTTATTCAATCAATTATTACTTTAATAACATAGTTAACATTTGTTGATATCTTATTTCACTAATATTCTATAATTTTCATCTTTTATTTGAATCAACTACTGTATTTTAATTACGTTGAAATTTTGTCATTTATACACATTGCTTATAATTTAATATCCCAATTCATTTATTTATCTTGGTTTCAATCTTTTATTAAATCAATTATCACCTTATGCATACAGTTAAAATTTCTATTCATTTTATTACATTCACAATTTGGCAATTATTATATTAGCTCACATTAATGTAACATTTAGTTCCATTCAATTATAACTGATTTCCAATTTAACTTAATGGACTAAATAAATAGATAACATATAATAATTTGTTACCATTAACTTTTAGTCACATTAATAAGTTATTGTTTACAACCAAATTTTATAATTACTTGCGTACGCTGATTTTATTCAATCACCTTAAATTATATGTTATTTCATTAATTGCTTCAATATTTACATTTGTTTTCCTATGTTTACTTGATAACCAAGTATAACCTTTAGATCATTTCAATTGATTGCAATTTCATTCAAATTTTTTAAACTTAACTTAAGTTAACCTTATTACATTTCATTCTATTTATTATTTCATAAATAAATCACAAATTGTATTTCCCCCAATACTAAATCACAAAAATCTCATTAAATTAACAAATTTTTAATTATCAAAAATTACAGGTCGTTACACTTTCCTCCAGTCAAAACTTTTCATCCCCGAAAAGGGAAAAGAAGGGAAAAGAAGGAATTAAGTAATTAATATATTTTGTTCGAAATAACAAATTTATTACCAAATAATTACAAAACTAAATAATTTAAATAAAATATATCAATTTATAACACTTAAATCCTTTATATTCAAGTTAACAAAAGTTTGAAAAACATTTCACAAAAAAATTTCTAATTCTAAAATTCACGGAAAATTTCGGTAGAGTGTCCTTTGAACGGAGAGGTCTGGGAGAAATAATAATATCAATAATAATAATATATATATCATATTTTCAAAATAATATATCCCAGCGGTGATAAAAACAATATAATATTGCTATAGAACCGTAGTCCGAGAACATACCTATTTGTCGAGAAAACAACGCTAAATTTTATGAAACCAAAAGTAGTAGCTATTGCTTCTGTACCTATATTTCACTTATATAATCCAAAAGATGTTAAAAATCATATAAAAGAGAAATATTTAAGTTGTTTCAACTAATAACAAAACAAATTACTGTCACATAACAACAATCATTTGCAAACAAAAAGCACAACATTTCAACACATAAAACAATCATCCATCCATTTCGGCCAAAACAAATGGCTTTGTTCTGGTTTAGACACTTTAAATTACGTAGAATGACAAATAAACTACAAAGTATACCATACACTCAACGGTCTTAGATAAAACTTAAAATATTATTCATAAATTCTGAGTAATTAGAAATATCCTTTCCTAAACAACCCAAAAGCTAAAGCAAACAAAAAATTCCAAACAATATTTTAAGTTTATTCTCATTAATTTCTTTTCACAACATTTATTATTTAAATTTTTTATTCATAAAATGATCATTTCTTTAATTTACATTTATTTCATTCAAAATTCAACCTCCATTCATTCATTTAATACTTAATTTCATTTATTTACATATGTCATTTACTTTTTCGTACATACGTTATTTACATTTTATTACATATGTTATTTACGCACAAATTTTAAACATATGTAAATCAATTCTTAAAGTACTATATATTGGTTCCTTTGTAAATAAATTCACATTCATTCATTCAGTACCTATTTCCGTTTATTTTCATTTATTACTTACAAAATTCATTTTTCTTTATTCATATATTGTCAATTTCTTTTTCATTTCGTTACATTCATTTCTTACATAAGTTATATCCATTCAATTATTTATAACAATCCATGATTTCTTTATTAAGTATTACATATATTACATTGCAGTTTAGTTCACATTTATAAATTTATATACTTGATTTCCATTAGATAATAAAATTAAATAGTGCATAAATACATTCTTAAATTTCTTACTTTTTGATTTACATTCATCCTTTCTTATATAATGTCACTGAATATTAAATCCATTTTCCGAATCATTTCAACAATTTCTGAAGTTGTAATCATTAAATTTAGTATAGTATTCAATTTACTATTTACTTTAATTATAAATAGCTTCAAAGCTTAACCTAAGTTTATAATCATCTACTTACAATACTCACCTATCTATTACATTTTATTTTTGTAGCATTTCAATTATAACTTAAGTTTATGACAATTATGATATCAAAATTTCTTATCTATAAAAAAATTCACTGAACACTTCCATTATTTAAGTTTTACTTGTATAATATTCCATTACATATTCCTATTAAGATTACAAATTTTAATATTCGGTAAGTTATATATTTATGTTCCTAAGAATGCAGTTGAAAGTTACACAAGTTTATCTTATTTATTTTAATTAAATTAATGTTCAATAGTTATCATTTTCTTATTTTCATTTTCATTTTATTTATAGTTTACAAATTTTCAGTTTCTTATTTCTTTCATTTATCATTTTATACCAAATTTCTCATTTTCCATTTTAGAAGTTTCCAATTATTAATATAGTTAAGACTTCATTAATTACAATAGATTCAATTACTAATTTACAGAAACTTAAGAACTAAACAACCGGGTTTCATTTCAATTTTTTAAAATGATAATATATATAATCATATCATTTTTATATAAAATCATACTTGGAATTCAAAATTTAGATTAATTTATCAAAACAATTGTGTAGTAATATTACTACAGCAGTCTTCCCACTTTGAAACTCGAGAACGAACATCGATGATGCGTGCACTCATCACCGAAATTATTTTCCAACGACAGAGAGGGGAGTGCAGAACTTATTTCTTTTCAAAATTTCTTTCAAATCATATTCAAATATTTATATCAAAAATACTTCTAAATAATATGATTATTATATTCCAAAATCATTCGAAAGAAATTTTCAAAAAAATCCGTAAATTTAAGTTCTCAAGTCCAAATTTATAGTCATTATATTTATAAATCTTATTTCAATCAATATTTATAAAATTTTCTACCAAACTAACAACTTATTACATCCAACTATATCATTTGTAAAAATTATTATTTCATACCAAATATACAATAGGCAAAATTATTTCATTTACCTATATTACAAAACAAATATTGTGTCGGTTTGTCCTATTATGTGTTTAAAAATCCCTATCGATGTCATAGCATCCTATGCACCGACCAAAATTTATAAATTCAAAATGGAACAAATTAACACAATACAAAAAACTTTCATAACACTTACAGATACGCTCTCTGATATATACACTCAGCGACCCATTCTATGGTATTACTGTGAGAAATGCGGATTAAGGATCTTAAGGCTAAGGATAAACACTAAAGGGGGATGAATAGTGTTTTAGAGAATTGTTAAATCTTTTTGAGTTTTTGTTAATTTAAACACAAATGTATGCAATATTCAGACACAGATATGATCACAGAATCAAACACAAATGCAAATATAAAGTAAAAGCAGTAAAGGAAAGAACACACTGGATTTTATACTGGTTCGGAGTTACCCTACATCCAGTTCCGCACACAAGTATGGATTTCCTTTTAAAAAAAACTTTACAATTACACCCTCGATTTTAAGGCAAAGACGTACACCATCCAGAATCACAATCCTCTAGGTAGAGATACTTGATTTCCCGGGCAACAAGTTCACTCAATTGATTTCCCAAGGCCACAATCACACCTTATCTCGCATGATTGATTTTCAAGGCTACAATCACACCTTTTCTCGCTAAGTTGGTTACAAGAATCCTATAATTCTGAATAGCACCGTGGATCTTGTTGAGATAGTGATAGAGAATCAAACCAGAGACAATATAGTTAGATTCAATGTTGATTTCGGTAGAGTAATGATAAGAATTTTTATATAGAAATATGGAAGAAGAAGAGGAGTGAAAAACCAGAAAACTTTTGTTAAAATTCGTTCAAACTAACCCATATTTATAGAGTAACAACAGCCATGTCCATTCGTGAAGAGTTATGACGAATCGACACTTCTTTTGAAATTTGAACTTTGAAACGAACTGACACCATGTACCAACCCTAGATTTTCGAATATAAATTTAAATTTGACTTTATTTTTGTTTTAAATTATTTTTAGTTTGTTTTATATGTAAGATTTCATTTCTGAATATTTATAAAGTGATAATAAAAAATTTCCAGAATTTTATGCATTTATTTTCTATCTTTAAAGCCCATTTTCCATTTTTCTACTGTTTTCTTCATTTAATTTTTATTTAATTAAAATTGATTTATTTATTTTTATGCATGCACTTTATTTTGTGTTCTTATCTTTATTTATAAATATTTTTCAAGTACGTAAAAATTTTCCAAAATTTGTTGCATTTATTTTCATATTTTTAAGACTAGTTTACAATTTTTGCTATTTTTCTTAATTTAATTATATGTAATTAATATTTATTTATTTATTTTGTTATTTAATAAATTTTATTCTTTTTATCTAAATTTATAAGTATTTTTCAGCTATTTAAAATTTCAAAAGAAAAATATGGAATATGAAGAGATTTGTGACCTTTGATTTGCTTAAGCCTTTTTATATTCTTGTCTTTTCACATTTCAACCAACACCTTTTCATTTTTTTTGCCTTAACTCTCTACTCTTCAGTCGACTATCTCATTTCATTTCATGCGCAAAAATTATCTCAAACCTGAGAAAAAAATTCGGCCATCAATCTTACAAAAAACTTTGGTAAACTTTCTTTTCTTTTTCTTTTTCTTTTGTTTTTGATTTGAATTTGCACTTGCTCTTCATCTTTAGTTTCGGCCCCTACCAGCTCCAGTCATGTTGCTGCCTCCACCACCACTTGAACCAGTCATCACCACCTCCTCTCCAGCCCCATAGCCAAACCGAGCCATCCCATGAGGTAGATCCATCACAAAATGCAAAAAGCTTCACCTATATGTTCATAGCCGATCACCATAGTCTTCCACCACCACAAAATCCTCCTTGGCCGACCATCCACCACCACCACCTCAAACCTGACTTGACACCCTCTGCTACATCATCACCTGACCAACCTAAACCTGGCCATGCCCATGTTGCCTTTGGCCGAGCCCATTTAGGCCTTGAAACCACTTGTGTTGCCTTAGCTTGTTTTGTTTCATGCACCCATACTTTGCACCATCATCTTGTACATGCTAGGCCGACCCCTTTGAACCCAAACCAGATCCAGACCCATTATTTGGCCGTGCAAATATGACCTAGGGCTATAGCATATGTTGTTGAAATCAAGTGCAATAGCTTTGGTTTTGTTTTATGCAACATTTATAGCATGTTTATTATATTCGGGTTGAAAACTTATATTGTTTATATTGTTTTGTTTGAATGTGTTCAAGGCAATTAATCTTTGGCTCTCTCAATCTCAAATCTTTTTCATGCTATCGTGATTTTGTGGATCTCAGTTTGTGCATTCGATTGTTGTCTTTAGCTTATACTGGTGAGTTATTCTCACCAAACAATTTTATACTTATATGATTAGTAAACCGATCGCATTTGAATCTGTAAAATGCATCACCATATTATATCTTCTATGTTATGACCATATGATGTTCACTCATGCTTATTTACCTGTTATATCATTTGTTACTAATATATAATGCTATTCTGTTATTTATATCAGTTTATCACACTGCAAGTTCCCTTTAGATTAGAATCACTATGGGTTGAAATGATACATACCCGAACGGACTTTAAAATAGGGGAAAATCGTTATGGGCTGAAATGATAGGCTTGAACGATTTTCAATTATTTCATTTTACTTGGGACTGCGGGTTTGAAATGATAGAACCTAGGTTTTTTTTGTAAATTACGGGTTGAAATGATATATTACCCGTTTCACTTTACATAGGCTAGAAAATGATATACAGACTCGTGGTTAATGTATATTTTTCTAAAAATTTTAAAATATTTTAAAAATATAAATATTATAATATTTTGATTTAAATTTAATTAAAAATGATTTTTATAAAGTATTTTGATTTTTCTGAAAATTTATAAGTGAAATATATTAATGGTAAAGTTAGAAAATTTGCAATGTAAGTTATTTTGGAAATTATAATTCGGTGATGAATGGAATTTAAATTAAACATGAAATATGATAAATTTATGATTTATTGAATTAAAATGAATTAAAATTGATTTTACAATACATTAATGATTTTTGAATAAAGTTAAAATGTTAAATGAATGAATATTAAGTTGAATTTTGAAATATAACTTAAATTGGAATTTATGAATTTTGTTTAAAAGTGAATTTTGAGTTAAGTAAATAAAATGAAATTAAGTTATATTTGAAAATTTAAAACTTAAGTGTTAAGTCAAAAATTTAATTATATGAATTGAAATTGAATGTTGGAATTTAATAAGTGAATTATTATTAAAATTGATTTTTTGAATGGAAATTTAACTTTATAAAATCATGAATTTAGGAAAATTAAATAATGGTTATAAATGTGAAAATGTATGATTTTATAAGGTCAAAATGATATATATAAATTTTAATTGTTTGTGAAATTATATTGGATATTTGAAAGTTAATTAACAGCAATTTTTGTAATGCTATTATTTCTAATGTAAATGATATTACAGCATTTGTAAATGCTGTAGTTGATATAAATGAACCAAATGGCTAAATTTTAATAAAGGGTTATTAAAGCACTTTGTAAATGCTGTAATTACTAAATTTAACTAAGTTTTATTTCGAACTAAAGTAACCCTATTACAGCATTTCCAATGCTGTCTTTTGTTAAATTGTACTGTTTTAAACATAACTTTCCGTAGCATTTTCTAAGTGCTACGAAAGATGAATTTTCGCTGTTTTGATAGATTTAAGTGAATAAATGAACTTTGAAAAGTTTAAAATTTTTGAAATTTAATAATATAATTATTAAATATAATAACTTCATTTTCGATTTAAATAGAGTATTTGTTTGAAATATAAACTATGTTGAAATGTGAGTTGAAATGATATTTTATATAAAATGAATATGGTTTAAATGATATTTTGAAGTGGATTTGAAATGATTTTGGATTTTTGAAATGATATTTGACTTTTGAAATTTGATTTTTGAAATATAAATACCATTTTTAAAATTATAACCATGGGTTATAATAACGATTGGTTGTTAAAGAGACCGGGATCAGATATGGACAGACTCTCTGTCGATACCGAAAACCACATTAACAACTGTTTACACGGTGGAGATGCCATAATGAAGTAGGATGGTGACAACGTTCCTGAGGTACATTACGTGGACCCGACTCCTATGAGTTGGCTTAAGGTGGCTAAAACGGGAGCGATGTCGGGCCAAAGGAGGTAGCACCTCTGGCTGGACACACTTCTTCGATACCATTCTATTACTGTTGTGATCGATTGGGTGCACCCCTTGATTTTGGAGTGTTGTTCGAGGTGGGCGTAGTGGCTGCTACTTTACCACCAGCCCATGTGCGTAATTGGTATATCTACCCTGACATTGCCTTGTGTGCCGTGTCACCTACCATACCGAGCCTTTACTACGAGTTCGTTTTTCTCCCGTAGTCCATGGAGTATTTAGGGTAGTCTCCCGATTTGGAGATATGCTGATACTGGATGGACTATTGGGACTATTATGTGTGAACAGTGATATGGGTAGCCGTAACGCTATTTTAAAGTATGTTTATTTTACTGTAGACATTATTACAATAGCGCAATATTACTATATAGTAAATAGTTTGACGGATCTTTAGAGGATGGACGGTCCCAGGCATCCTTTAAGTTACTTGTATCTTTATTACAGTTCACTTGAGTTGGTTTATATTATATAAGTATATATATTGTACTGACTCGAGTGTTTTGTGTTTTGCTTTATGCTCGGGTCAGCCTAAGTATTCACAGCTTTGGATTCTCTTTCTGGAGCTGGTCTTTGCTGGAGATTCTGCCTATCTATATTTATATCTATTTTTGTTTCAGCTGATCTAGTTTATCTCATGTATTAGAGAACTTCTATGTATTTGGGATTTCTATTATGTTGTTTCAGACTGATAATATGTATTCGGGTTAAGAGTCTGTTATAGTAGCTTCATGAACTACTATGTTATTTTTATTCCGCTGCGAGTTATTCTGATTGTTCTGTCTATGATTCTGTGTATTTGATTTCATTTGCTCCAAATTTATTTACAATCTGTTATTTTGCATCATTCAAGTCCGACATATGTGGATTATTGTCGATTTGAATGGTACGAAATGGCGGGTCGTGACACATCATGTCGACATGGGGCACTTGGGCATGTCGACATCCCAAAGGATTTTTCGATGTTTTGATTTTCTTTGAAAATAACTTTTATTTTACATTTAAACTTTGTAAATATTCTTAACTATAGTTAAAATTCATAAGTAAATATAAAGAATAATATATACAAAATTTTACTTATAATTTTATATTTAAATCTAAGTGTAAATATTTAAAAGTTAAATATATTATATTTAAAAGATAGTTTAAAATCAGGAGTAATTTGACTTTGAAAATAAAGATGATTTTGAGGATAAAAGTATTTGAAATCAGGATAGATGTTTTTGATGCTTTTAAAATGAAGGTTTTGAAATAATTTTGAAAACAAGATATAATTTTGAAAAATAATTTTGAATAAAAAGTTAGCGGATACAAAACAATGTTCCACTAGATTTTTCGTAGGTTCCATCCTACATAGGGTTCCATCCCTTTAACGGGCTTGAAGTGGATTCCATTCCACGAATAAATTGGATTTTAAGATGCTAGTGCTTTTCTAGGAGTTTTAAAAAAAATTCTAATTAAAAGTAAATTACTTGAAATCTTGAACTCTTGATAATCTTGATACTCATAAGTCTTCAGTCTTGATATCTTGAATCTCTATACTGTACAGTCTTTGTTCTTGCTATCTGCATGGTTAAATCCTGCATATACATATATATCTAAATTATACTGTTAGTATTCATATTTTATAATCTATTCTAAAGTTATTGTCATCAAAACCATCATCTCACGGACTAAAAATCTCTCCCTTTTTGATGATGACACCTTTGTTTATAAAATATTACTTCTATCTTAATAACTCCTCCTAAAACTAATAACTCCTCCTAAAACTAATATTACTTCTATCAACAAAAACTAACTCTAAATTATATAACACCAAACTATAGGACTCCCCCTAAATCTAATACTCTATGTTATGTGATTATAATGATAGTATTATCATATATAATCAACACTTAGATCTAATAATAAACCTAATCCTAAACTACTAATTTATTCTAAGTATGTGATAACCATATATTTAGGGAAGAACACATATAAGAACACAATTTATTTATTAATCATAAAGTTATTTTTACATTTTCGTTGTAAACGTAAGAAGGAGCAAAAAACAATGGTAAAGAAAGAGAAGAAACTAATGTGTGTTTTTGAACATAGGAGATCTATGAACGAACGGTTTGGATAGTGGAAATAGAAGCTTTCATGTTGTTCGACAAGATTCCCATTCTTGTCAAAACACACTTCTCCAACGCACACGACTTGGTCGTCATCCTCCGCGTGCGCTTCTTCCATGGGTTCTTCTTCAACTTCTTCTTCATCGCTGGCCTCATGTTCTTGATCTCCTGAAGGATCTTAATCGATCAAGATTGTGTTAGCATGATTGTCCATTAGAAATTTTTGCAAATTCCTAAGGATTTTGCCTTGCCTCTCTTGTTCCTTTGCCATTCGAAGTTGCATTACTTGGATTTCAGTCATTAACCGAAGTGCATCCTCTAGAGAGTCCTCCACTTTAGTCACACGAGCGAGAGTAGTGCGTTGAAATGGACCAGGCGTAGGAGAGGGGAACGAAAATTTTGATTTTATGTTTGATTTGGAAGAGGATGCCATTGATTATTTGATTTCAGAGAAAAGAACAGAAAGATAACAGAAGAGATGAATAAAATTTCGAAAATGTGAAGAACATATAACCAATTTTTTTGAATTTTGGTGGAAAAAAAATTTAAAATTAGAAACGTTATATGTCGACATGGGTTGGGGGGGTATGTCGACATGGTCATTTAAATTTTTATTAATTGATTTATTTTGATTTAATTTTTAATTACACTTTGTTTATTTATATTTTATATTTCAGTTATTGAACAAATACCTAATTCTCTTCTTAATTTAGTAAATATAGATTCATTTAAAGGTTTTGTTAATATACTAGCAATTTGATTCTCGGAATTAATATAATCTAGAGTAATTACTTCCTTATTTATATTATCTCCAAGAAAATGATGTCTTATATAAATATGTTTAGTTCGAGCATGTTGAGTAGTATTTTTAGATAAATTTATCGCACTCGTATTATCACAATAAATTGATGATTCTAAAAAATTTGAACCATAATCTTTTAAAGTTTGTTGCATATATATTACTTAAGAACAAGCCAAAGCAGCAGAAATATATTCTGCTTCAGTTGTTGATAAAGAAACCGTGTTTTTCTTTTTACTAAACCAGGAAATCAGAGAATGCCCCAAAAAGTGACAAGTTCCACTTGTACTCTTTCGGTGTTATTTACAACCAGCATAATCAGCATCGCAGTAAGATACTAAGTCAAAGGAATCATTTTTAGGGTAAAATAAGCCATAATCAGAGGTGTGTTTAACATATCTTATGATACTTTTTACGGCTTCTAAGTGGGTCTCTTTAGGTTGAGATTGATATCTTGCACAGAGACAAACACTATGCATGATATCAGGTCTACTAGCAGTGATATAGAGTAGTGATCCAATCATTGCTCTATATAACTTTTGATCTACATCTTTCGAGAGATCTTCTTTACTAAGGTACTCATTGGTTGCCATAGGAGTGGGTTTTCCACTTGCAGTAGTCAAACCAAATTTATTAATTAGGTCTTTAGCATATTTTTCTTGACTGATAAAGATACCATTATCTAATTGTTTTATTTGTATTCCTAAAAAGAAATTTAATTCACCCATATGACTCATCTCAAACTCTTTTGTCATTATTTCAGAAAATTCTTTATTCACTTCAAAATTAGTTGATCCAAAAATGATATCATCTAAGTAGACTCGTACTAGTTGAATATCATTTTTATTTCTTTTAATAAAAAGAGTATTATCTACTTTACCAATTTCAAAATTTAATTGTAATAAATAAGATCTTAGTCTATCATACCAGGGTCTAGGAGCTTGTTTTAGACCATATTAAGCTTTCTTAAGTTTGTAAACATGATTCGGTAATTTATCATTTTCAAAAGGTGGTGGTTGTTCAACATACACTTCTTCTTTTACAAAACCATTTTAAAAGGCACTTTTAACATCCATTTGAAATAATTTGAAATTATTATGATTTGCAAAAGCAAGTAGATCCAAATGGCTTCTACTCTTCCTACGGGAGCAAGAGTTCTATCAAAATCTATTCCTTCTTCTTGACAAAAACCTTGAGCGACTAAACATGCTTTATTTCTAACTACCTCTCTGTAACGGCCTAGAATTTCCGTCATTTGAAATTCATATATTTAATTGATTTTAGAATATTAACAGTAAAATTTGTAAGTCGAATAAATTTTATTTCGAATATCTAGATTTAATTGGATAATTAAAACGATAATTTTATATGCGAAATTACAGAAATAATTGGAAATTGGGTATAAAGTGATTTAAGATTGATTTGTAAAGTTGTATTAAATCATATTGGAGTTAGAATGATGTTATAGAACTTTTAAAATTGAATTAAAAGTTTATTTGTAGAAATTGAATATTTTAATATTTAATTGACGTGTAAAAATAGCCATTTTTCAAATAGCCTTGGATTTCGACGAAACCAAATTCATTGGATCTGTAATGTTATATTATTGTAGGATTTCAAATTTCGTGTCAATCGGATTTATGGTTTGTCCGGGGCAAGCTAAAATGCATAGAAATCGGTTTGAGTGAATTTTAAATTTAAATAGTCGATTCAGAAACCTATCTTCCAAATACTTTCGAATTGGCTCCTGATACATATTCCATTGCGTTCGGAATGGGGGTAAAACATTATAAATGCCAGGCGGCACGCTTCGTTTGGAGTTGGAAAAACAATCGGATGAATAGTGTTTTCGATATTTTCTATAAAAGGACCCCATTATTCTCATTTTTCACAAACCCTAATCAGGCTAGGGCAGGCCACCACCTTATAATCAATGGCCAAAATTGCTCTCTCCTTTCTTCCTTATTCTCTTTCAATCCCCAGCCTTTCGCGAGAAACTATCAACTAGGAAATTGTAGAGCCCTACTCATCTATATGGAGATGATGAAGTATGGTAGGCAGATGCGACGACGTTTTGTGTTCGAAGTAGGTGCGTTCGAGCGTGAAATTCATGGCAAAGGGGTGACCGAGCTCCATGATGTTGCGGACATGGGTGAAGCTCGAGTAGGCGAGCATTTTTGTGGTGGTTGATCGACCCTTAGGGTCGTGTGGAGGTCGCGTTAATTCAATGTAAAACGGCGGCTAATGGGTCTTGGAGCGTGTGATTTTTACTGATGGGGAAGAAGGTGGAAAGGACGGCCAAGTTTTGGGGAAGGGAAATTAACGGCCGAGATTGTTTAGGTTTAAAATTTAAAATAAAAGTTGAAAATTATTTTATATATTAAATTGTATAAACTTTGTAATGCTATATCTTGGTCATACGTGGTCGAAAACGGACGAAACGACTTGCGTTGGGTTCGTATGGACGAACACTACGCGATGGAGCTGGATTGGAATCGATTGGAGCTAGTGAAAATTTTGGGTAAAATTAAACGCGCGTTTAATTTTATTCGAAATAAAACACTGCAACTGTTATTGAAAGCAAGGTGAGAACTTCTCACTCAATCGAAATTGTTTTGATTTGAATTTTAAATAGTTAGATTTAAAATTGCTTGATTGTGTGATTGAATGAGAAATTGCTATTTGTTGTATTGAAACAGACCCTATGCGCCGTATATTAAGCGGTTGTTATTTATTAAGCATATATACTGCGATATTCCATCTTGATTGGAATTAGTATTATATATGTACTTTGAGTTGATTTTCCTGCATTATATAGCGGATGAGACCCTATTGCGCCGCATAATAGCGGATAATATTTATATAAACCCATGTACCGTGATATTCCGTATTGGAACGGGATTGGTATTGTGCTAACATCTGTGGATGCAGGGAAACAGGTTGGAGGGATCCAACTGGATTCCTTACCCGTATTGATTTATTTACAGATATTGTGATATATTCTTTTATCATATGATATATGTCGTTTTGGATGCCGTGATTGTTATATTTAGTGTTGTTGCAGCATTGGGCCTATTTTGGAAAATTAAAAGTGTTAAAGTGATGATTTTCAAATTTAAAAGCATTTTAAAGTGATTTTTGAAAGTATACGTTTTATTAGATTTTGGAACCGATTCGTTTTAAATAAATAAACGTTATAATTTTAATGTTATAAAAATTATGATTTTTGAGAAATATAGTTGAAATGTGATTTTTGAAATATGGAGTTAATGATTTTATAAAAATAGTTTAAATTGAGAATTTTGAATTTTTTATAAAATCTATATATATATATATATATATGATTTATAAAATTCGATTTTTATAAATCAAAGTGATGGAATTATAAAGGAGTATTAAAGACATTTTAAAATGATGATTATAAATGGATTTTATAAAAGAATAGAATCAATAATTTTGAAGTTATAAAAAGAATGAATTTGTAAACAGAGAATTATAAGAAATTTTCTTATAATTTGGATTTTTGCGTGTAAATGGGATATGAATATAATTTGTTAATAAAGTGTTTTTATAAGTTGAAGTTGTTATAAAATATAAATGGAATTTATAAACATTGTTTTATAAATCCGAAAACAACTTATTTTGATGAGTTAATTATTATAGCTTACTAAAAGGATATATCCATGATTTTGGACAGTGGATAATCCTTTAGATAAAATGTGTAGAAACGTTGAATTTGTTTAACGAAGTATATTCACGATTTTCGACAGTGAATAATATATTAAAGAAAAGTTTGGGGAAGTGATCTTTTAAATAGAATTAAAACGATTTGAAGTTGTTTTAAAATGTGTTAAAGATCGAAACCATAGATTTCAACATTTTTAAGTTGTTTTAAAATGTGTTAAAGATCGAAACCATAGATTTCAACATTTTTAAGTTGTTTTAAAATGTGTTAAAGATCGAAACCATAGATTTCAACATTCATTGTTGAAATTGATGTTTTCGAGGAACAAGGAAAAGATGGACTATAACACTGTTGTTATAGTAAATGATTTTCGAAAGGAAATGTTTTGCATAGTATTGGGATTTATATATCTATCTTAATTTCGAATCCCTATACTAGTGATTTTGGGTTGTCGTAACGATGTTTTATGCAACATTCATTTTGACTCAAATGAATGTGTTTAAGAGAATGTTTTCCTTAAAGGAATAAAATATATACTTAATCGTGTTTTAAGTATATTGGATATTTTCTAAGTTTTGAAAATAAATAGATTTGTGAATTACTTATTGTTAAATAAGTATGGAAATGTTTTCCAATATGAAGTGAAATGTTTTGATTTTTTATCTTTTAAAGATAAATTGAAAATGAATAAGTATTTGGAAATGTTTTCCAATGTAGAAATTGAAATGGTTTAGAGAATATATCTTTTTAAAGATAGATTGAAGTGAATATCTTGCAAGTTATTAAATTTATGGAAGATTAATAAAAAGGGCCTAGTGATTGTTATGGTGCTGGATATTTGGTTGTTGGCATTGATAGTTAAATAACCGACTATCAATATTTACCTTTAGATGGGTATTTGTTGTGATTTGCCTGAATTTGAATGCTACACTTATTTTTAAAATAAGCGCTCGTTATTCGGTTTAGACGGAAGAGGACCTTTGGGTCATAAATCCCATTCCGAATAGTGATATGTCATGATGGATAGCATTTGAAGACCAGTGTTGAAGACCGGATATTTTCGAAAATGGAAGGATTACCGTCGAATGTCTCTACATCGGCTGATCTCCGATATAGAGATTTTATCACCCTTTGTAATGGGAATTCCGGACGTGATTAGTGAATATCCAGATTACAAGGGCTTCTTTGGAAGTGCCGTCGGCTCCGTTCGATCCCGGAACGGACTTGTATGGATGTGTGTCTGACGTTACGATTTGAGATGTAAAGCTGGTTTCTATCAAATATATTTCTGTTGGTGGCAGAGAATTTATTCTCTTAGCTTAACACCCTTCTCTGAGACGTATGAGCTCAGAGGTTATGTAGTTGATGGTTACTAGTGATACATTCCCAATTGGGTAACGTGGAATGCTGAGTGTTGCTGATCATTTATTGATCAAAGCGTGGCTTCTGTATAAAGCGTAGCTTTGTGGACGAGACTTCGTCAGACCTCACACCCCGGAAATGGTCAAAACAGGAAAGATGCAGCAAGGTTATTAGGGGACAGCGCCCCCTTAGTGTATGTCATTTCCTTCTGGATAGAGGTGGTATTATGATATGGAGCTCGGATACTTAACCTATGTTGTTGCTGCAAACTTATTATTTTGTGGTTGTTGGTGAATCCCGGGATTTAGGTCGGTTTACGACCGGGGGATGGCATATTTGTGTCAGTTGTTACCCAACTAGGGGTAACTCGGCCTTGTGTTGGCAGAGATCCGGTTAGGTTCTCGGGGCGTCTTTCCAGAAGCGTACCTATGTGGCAACGGGAAGTTCCTTGGCCTGACCATTTGTTGGAAATCCAAACTCCAATACGCACCTTGTACGGTTTTAGTTGTAGAACCTGCCATTTACTTATGGTGGTCACCACTGTTTAGATGGTAGCTATAGTAGGCATAGTTCGGAATGTTTATGTTGGCTAAGATTTATTATACTTTCGAAATGTTTTCCTACACCTTGCACTTATAGTAATAATATCAAAGAAAATTTGCGTATCTAGCACGTTTGACTATCATAAGGAGAAATCTCCTTTGATTCTGCGTTTGCATTGTGTGTGCATGCGGGAGGCCTTATGGTAGTTTCATTTTCTAAGAGCATTGCGAATATAATTTAACATATTTCTTTGTTTATTTTTAAAAAGATAAACTGCTTATGTTCTCACACCAGTCCCGTAACTGACCTAGAGTTTATTGTTCTCTTCCTAAACTCTGGGTTCCCACCAATTTTAACACGGGAAGTCTACAGTGAGGTTATCAGGTCATTCTGGAATTCAGGAGTTGCTGTAGAGATCTGGAGGCAAGCTGGATGGCTTGGCGTATCAACTAGTAAATATTATTTCTTTTCCGCTGTTTTTGTTGTAAACTCTGATAATGTAATGTAATGTGATGTAATGTAATAACTGATATAGTTCATTGTTTTAAAGATATTCATTTATCTATTATATGTTGTTCCGCTGCGATTGTGAGATTCTGATATTGTTTTGTTGCTTTTCTTTCTTTCTTCTTCTATCTTTTTCTTCTTCTTAAACCCTAATGGTATGGTTTTCCGGGTTCGATTTCTCTGTAGTTGATACAGTGGACATATTAATGTCAACTTTCGTGAGTCGAAAATCTGTACATTACAAAGTGGTATCAGAGCATTTGGTTAAGAGACAACCTTGGCTCTGTTGGGAATTACTCATTAGAGATAGAGTCAGTAGTACTCTAGAATGAGTTTGAGTGTAATAATAGATATGAGCACGTATTTGTTAGTGAACATAAAAATGTTTTATATTGTGTTTGCTTATCCGTTGAGCTGTTTATGAATTCTGGTCGGTGCGGGAAGTACAACCGTATAGATAGGGGTTTCTAAACTCTTAAACGAGATAAACAGACATAGTATCATTTTAAATTGGGCAAATGAAATAATTTTATCTTGATTATATTTTATATATAAATGAATAATTTTTTAGAATTATTAAAGTGTATATAAATTGATTGTTTGGTTGTTGAAAATGTAAGAATATACATATATAAGTTAGTTAAAAGATGTTTGAATAATCTAAATAAAAACAATTGTAAAAGAATAAATTGTATAAGCAAAAGAATTATAAGTATGGAATTATAATTAATGTGATTTACAATGGTTAAGTAATCTTATATATAAATAGTGAAATTATATAAGAAAAAGATTTATAAATGTGATTTATCAATAAAAGGAAAATTTTGAGAGAATATAAAGCACTGAATTCACTACTGTTTCTTGGTAATAATAAGGGTGATGACTTCAGCATCATCAGTATCATTTTCAAGTTTCTGTGTGATGGATTTGCTACCATAGTAAATTGAAAAATTGAAGTTTTGTTGTGATAAACAAATTTGAAATTAAATCCAAGTTGTAATTGTTGAATATAAGTAATCAAGTTTTGAACTTATAATATGAGATAATAAATTTGACTTTGGTAAAAGTTAAATAGAATTTACTTTAGAATTGGAATCTGAACTGGATTTGGAAATTTAAGTTAAGTTAAACATGATGTTTAAAATGGAATATAACTTAAGTAATGTTGAATGAAGTTGATTTTGGTATCGAAGAAAAATAATAAAGTGAATTAAAGGAAATTCAACTTTTGTGGTTAAATGAATTAGCAATTGAACTAATGAATGAATTGAATGTAAATCAATTGAATGTAAATAAACTGATATGAAATAATGGATGTAATGTTAATTCATTAAAGCTAATTAAAAGTGATGAACCAAATTGAATGAATGTAAGCGAATTAAATAAATTTGGTAATGTTGAATATACATTGGTTGTTATATGATTGGTAGTTGATTGTATATAATTCATTAAGTGTTAATGAAATTAAAATTGATAAAAAATTGAAAGCTATGTAATTTGATTTGAATGTGGAAATGAACTAACTTGAATGTAAATTAGTGAATATAAACTAATTGAATAAATGAATGTTAATGAATCAAATGTGATTTAAATCGGAAAACCAATTCATTGAATATAAATGAGAAGTAAAAGTGTATTGATTTGGTTATGGATGTTGGTTGAATGCTAGTTGGTTGATGGTTGTATTTGTTGCCTTTTGTTGCATTTGCTATATTAGCATATGTAGTTGTTGTAGTTTATGTTGTATACTGATATTACTTTCATATAAACACGTTCTCATTGTTTGTTGAGTGTTTAGTAGGTGCGGATTGCGCTTGCTTCGCATTTGGAGCTCGCTTTCGCGCTATATTAGTCGTATATGCTCGCTAATAATATATAAGGTACATATCTCGGATTACATATCGTACTTTTACGCTTTTTTCCTGCGGGATACCTCATTACTTGATGAGATGTATATTTTCGATATATATTGCCATTTTTTTCGGATTGAGCCGCGCAAAGGAGACCATAGCGAATTTTTTTGAAAATTTAAGGGGTTAGAATATTTTTTGAGAAAATTGGAATTTTTTTGAAAACTATAACTTTGATTTTGAGTTGAAAGTTAAACGATATAGTTGATTCTGAGAAGATAACTAAGTATGATTTGAAAACTTAGTAAAGTTTTTATAAGAAGTTTAACTATGGATTTTGGAAAAGTTAAACACTTAAGTGAATTTGAAATCTAATTGGAATGGATTTTGTAACTTTTTCTTACTTGGTAATTTTGAGGACGAAATTCATTTAAGGGGGAAGTTTGTAATGACCCATAATTTCTGCCATTTGAAATTCATATATTTAACTGATTTTAAAATATTAACAAGTAAAATTTGTAAGTCGAATAAATTTTATTTCGAATATCTGGACTTAATTGGATAATTAAAACGATATTTTAATATGTGAAATTACAGAAATAATTGGAAATTGGGTTTAAAGTGATTTAAGATTGATTTGTAAAGTTGTATTAAATCATATAGGAGTTAGAATGATGTTATAGAACTTTTAAAATTGAATTAAAAGTTTATTTATAGAAATTGAATATTTTAATATTTAATTGACGTGTAAAAATAGCCATTTTTCAAATAGTCTCGGATTTTGACGAAACTAGTTTCATTGGATACGTAATGTTAAATTATTGTAAGATTTCAAATTTTGTGTCAATCGGATTTATGGTTTGTCCGTGGCAAGTTAAAACGCACAGAAATCGGTTTGAGTGAATTTTAAATTTAAATAGTCGATTCAAAAACGTATCTTCCAAATACTTTCGAATTGGCTCCCGATATATATTCCATTGCATTCGGAATAGGTGTAAAACATTATAAATGCCAGGCGGCACGCTTCGTTTGGAGTTCGAAAAAAAAGGATGAATAGTGTTTTCGATAGTTTCTATAAAAGGACTCCATTATTCTCATTTTTCACAAACCATAATCAGGCTAGGGCAGGCCGCCACCTTATAATCAATGGCCGAAATTTCTCTCTCCTTTCTTCCTTATTCTCTCTCAATCCGCAACCTTTCGCGAGAAACTATCAACTAGGAAATTGTAGAGCCTTGCAAGCTCTACTCATCTATACGGAGGTGATGAAGTATGGTTGGCAGATGCGGCGGCGTTTTGTGTTCGAAGTAGGTGAATTCGAGCGTGAAATTCATGGCAAAGGGGTGACCGAGCTCCCTGACGTTGTGGCCATGGGTGAAGCTCAAGTAGGCGAGCATTTTGGTGGTGGTTGATCGACCCCTAGGGTCATGTGGAGGTCGCGTTAATTCAATGTAAAGCGGCAGCTAATGGGTCTTGGAGCGTGCGATTTTTACTGATGGGGAAGAAGAAGGAAAGGACGGCCAAGATTTGGGGAAGGGAAATTAATGGCCGAGATTGTTTAGTTTTAAAATTTAAAATAAAAGTTGTAAATTATTTTATATATTAAGTTGTATAAACTTTGTAATGATATATCTTGGTCATACAAGGTCGAAAACGGACGAAACGACCTGTGTAGGGTTCGTATGGACGAACATTATGTGATGGAGCTGGATTGGAGTCGATTGGAGCTAGTGAAAATTTTGGGTAAAATTAAACGCGCGTTTAATTTTATTCGAAATAAAATACTTCATTTGTTATTGAAAGCAAGGTGAGAACTTCTCACTCAATCGAAATTGTTTCAATTTAAATTTTAAATAGTTAGACTTAAAATTGCTTGATTGTGTGATTGAATGAGAAATTGCTATCTGTTGTATTGAAATAGACCCTATGCACCGTATATTAAGCGGATGTTATTTATTAAACGCATATACCGCGATATTCCATCTTGATTGGAATTGGTATTATATATGTACTTGGAATTGATTTTCCCGCATTGTATAACGGATGAGACCCTATTGCGCCGCATAATAGCGGATAATATTTATATAAACCCATGTACCGTGATATTCCGTATTGGAACGGGATTGGTATTGTGCTAACATCTGTGGATGCAGGGAAACAGGTTGGAGGGATCCAACTGGATTCCTTACCCGTATTGATTTATTTACAGATATTGTGATATATTCTTTTATCATATGATATATGATGTTTTGGATGTCGTGATTGTTATATTAGTGCTGTTGCAGCATTTGGCCTATTTTGGAAAATTAAAAGTGTTAAAGTGATGATTTTCAAATTTAAAAGGATTTTAATGTGATTTTTGAAAGAATATGTTTTAATAAATTTTGGAACTGGTTCATTTTAAATAAATAAACGTTATAATTTTAATGTTATAAAAATTATGATTTTTGAGAAATATAGTTGAAATGTGATTTTTGAAATATGGAGTTAATGATTTTATAAAAATTGTTTGAATTGAGATTTTTGAATTTATTGTAAAAGCTTTTTATATATATGATTTATAAAATTGGTTTTTTATAAATCAAAGTGATGGAATTATAAAGGAGTATTAAAGACGTTTTAAAATGATGATTATAAATGGATTTTATAAAAGAATAGAATCTACGATTTTGAAGTTATAAAAAGAATGAATTTGTAAATAGAGAATTACAAGAAATTTGCTTATAATTTGGATTTTTGCGTGTAAATGGGATATGGATAGAATTTGTTAATAAAGTGCTTTTATAAGTTGAAGTTGTTATAAAATATAAATGGAATTCATAAACATTGTTTTATAAATTCGAAAATGACTTATTTTGATGAGTTAATTATTATAGCTTATTAAAGGAGATATATCCACGATTTTGGACAGTGGATAATCCTTTAGATAAAATGTGTAGAAACGTTGAATTTGGTTAACGAAGTATATTTACGATTTTGGACAGTGAATAATATATTAAAGAAAAGTTTGGGGAAGTGATCTTTTAAATAGAATTAAAACGATTTGAAGTTGTTTTAATGTGTGTTAAAGATCGAAACCATATATTTCAACATTCATTGTTGAAATAGAGTTTTCGAGAAACTAGGAAAAGATGGACTATAACACTGTTGTTATTGTAAATGATTTTCGAAAGGAAATGTTTTGTATAGTATTGGGATTTATATATCTATCTTAATTTCGAATACTCTACTAGTGATTTTGGGTTGTCATAACGATATTTTACGCAACATTCGTTTTGAATCAAATGAATGTGTTTAAGAGAATGTTTTCCTTAAAGGAATAAAATATATACTTAATCGTGTTTTAAGTATATTGGATATTTTCTAAGTATTGAAAATAAATAGATTTGTGAATTACTTATTGTTAAATAAGTATGGAAATATTTTCCAATATGAAGTGAAATGTTTTGAGTTTTTATCTTTTAATGATAAATTGAAAATGAATAAGTATTTCGAAATGTTTTCCAATGTAGAAATTGAAATGGTTTAGAGAATATATCTTTTTAAAGATAGATTGAAGTGAATATCTGGCAAGTTATTTAATTTATGGAAGATTATTAAAAAGGGCCTAGTGATTGTTATTTGGTTGTTGGCATTGATAGTTAAATAACCGACTATCAATATTTACCTTTAAATGGGTATTTGTTGTGATTTTCTTGAATTTGAATGCTACACTTATTTTTAAAATAAGCACTCGTTATTCGGTTTAGCCGGAAGAGGACCTTTGGGTCATAAATCCCATTCCGAATAGTGATATGTCGTGATGGATAGCATTTGAAGACCAGTGTTGAAGACCTGATATTTTCGAAAACGGAAGGATTACCGTCGAATGTCTCTACATCGGCTGATCTCCGATATAGAGATTTTATCACCCTTTGTGATGGGAATTCCGGACGTGATTAGTGAATATCGGGATTGCAAGGGCTTCTTTGGAAGTGCCTTCGGTTCCGTTCGATCCAGGAACAGACTTGTATGGATGTGTGTCCGACGTCACAGTTTGGGATGTAAAGCAGGTTTCTATCAAGTATATTTCTATTTGTGGAAGAGAATTTATTCTCTTAGCTTAACACCCTTCTCTGAGATGTACGAGCTCAGAGGTTATGTAGTTGATGGTTACTACTGATACATTCCCAATTTGGTAACGTTGCATGCTGAGTGTTGTTCATCATTTGTTGATCAAAGCGTGGCTTTTGTATAAAGCGAAGCTTTGTGGACGAGACTTCGTCGAACCTCACACCCCGGAAATGGTCAAAACAGGAAAGATGCAGCAAGATTATTCGGGGACAGCACCCCCTTAGTGTATGTCATTTCCTTCTGGATAGAGGTGGTATTATGTTATGGAGCCCGGATACTTAACCAATGTTGTTGCTGCAAACTTATTATTTTGTGGTTATTGGTGAATCCCGGGATTTAGGTCGGTTAAGACCGGGGGATGGCATATTCGTGTCAGTTGTTACCCAGCTAGGGGTAACCCGGCCTTGTGTTGGCAGAGATCCGGTTAGGTTCTCAGGGCGTCTTTCTAGAGGCATACCTATATGGCAATGGAAAATTCCTTGGCCTGACCATTTGTTGAAAATCCAAACTCCAATACGCACCTTGTACGGTTTTAGTTGTAGAACCTGCCATTTACTTATGGTGGTCACCACTGTTTAGATGGTAGCTATAGTAGGCATAGTTCGGAATTTCTATGTTGGCTAAGATTTATATTATACTTTCGAAATGTTTTCCTACACCTTGCACTTATAGTAATAATATCAAAGAAAATTTGCGTATCAAGCATGTTTGACTATCATAAGGAGAAATCTCCTCCGATTCTGCGTTTGCATTGTGTGTGCGTGCGGGAGGCCTTATGGTAGTTTCATTTTCTAAAAGCAATGCGAATCTAATTTAAAATATTTATTTGTTTATTTTTAAAAAGATAAACTGTTTAAGTTCTCACACCAGTCCCATGACTGACCTGAAGTTTATTTTTCTCTTCCTAAACTCTGGGTGCCCACCAATTTTAACACGGGCAGTCTAGAGTCAGGTTATCAGGTCATTCTTGAATTCAGGAGTTGCTGTAGAGATCTGGAGGCAGGCTGGATAGCTTGGCGTATCAACTAGTATATAGTATTTCTTTTCCGCTGTTTGTTGTTGTAAACTCTGATAATGTAATGTAATGTGATTTAATGTAATAACTGATATAGTTCTTTGTTTTAAAGATATTCATTTATCTATTATATGTTGTTCCGCTACGATTGTGAGATTCTGATATTGTTCTGTTGCTTTTCTTTCTTTCTTCTTCTATCATTTTCTTTTTCTTAAACCCTAACGGTACGATTTTCCGGCCTTCGATTGCTCGACAGTTGATAAAGTGGACGCATTAATGTCGACTTTCGTGAGTCGAAAATCTATACGTTACACTCTCATTGTTCATTCATTTTATTTTTATAAACCCATTTAGTTCCAATTATAGTTTTATTTTCAGGTCTAGGAACAAGTTCCTAATCTTCATTTCTAGTAAATTGATTTAGTTTTTCTTGCATAGCCAAAATTCATGAATCATCGGTTGATGCTTCTTTTTGATTTTTTGGTTCAATAGTTGATATAAAAGATAGATTACTCATTTGACTTAGTTGATTCTAGTTTTAACTACAGATTGCATATCTCCTACTATATTTTCAATAGGATGATCTTTTGAAAGTTTAGTCTCTTTATTAGGATGATTAATTTCATTATTAGTTTCAGTTGACTCTTGATTTTGAGTAATTAAACTATCTTCATCATTGTATTTTCAAACCTTTCGAAATATTCCTCGAATGACACATGCATTGTTTCTTCGATGGTGTTAGTTCTTAAATTAAATACTTTATACGCTTTACTTCTATTAGAATATCCAATAAAGATACCTTCGTCGGATTTAGGATCAAATTTATCTAAGTTATCTTTAGTATTTAAAATAAAACATTTACTTCCAAAAAATTTAAAATAAGATACTTTAGGTTTCTTTGTGTGAAGAAGTTCATAAGAAGTCTTATTAGTTAAGGTCTAATTAAAATTCTATTTAAAATATAACGGGCGGTAGCAACTGCTTCTGCCCAAAAATTCTTTGGTAATTTACTGTCTAAATGCATAGTTCTCACACACTCTTGAATCGTCCTATTTCTATGCTCTGCTACTCCATTTTGTTGTGGAGTTCTTGGAAATGAAAAATTGTGAGTTATTCCATTTTTATTGCAAAATTCCTTAAACTTTTCATTTTCAAATTCACCACCGTTATCACTACGAATGGTTATAATTTTTAGAGAATGTTGATTTTGAATCCTTTCTGAAAAGTTCTTAAAACATTCAAAAGTATCACATTTATGTTTCAAAAATATTGTCCATGTAAATCTAGAATAATCATCTACAATTACAAAAAAATATTTATTATGATTTATTGACAGAATTTGAGATGGACCAAATAAATCAAGGTGAAGTAATTCAAGAGGCTTTGAAGTTGAAATCATATCTTTTAATTTAAAGGAAAATTTTCTATTTTTTGCTAATTGACATGCACCATATAGACTATCTACTTTAAAATTCATTTTAGGGAGACCTCTTACTAGATCTTGTTTTGACAGTCTAGATAAGAGTTTGAAATTCAAATGCCCGAATCTCTTATGCCAAATCCATGGGTCCCTTGTCTTTGCCAAAAGACATAAGTTATCAGTTGAAACTTTCATACTAAGAATATAAATATTCTTTTTCCTAACTCCCTCAAGTATTATGGTTGAATTGTTATCTTCAATGTGACATTTATCTTTTTCAAATTTAATTTTATATCCTTTATTGCAAAGTTGACTTATACTTAGCAGATTATATTTCAGATTATTAACTAGCAAAACAATAGTAATAATAGGAGTTTTAAAGTTACCGACTTTGCCGATGCCAATCACATATCCTTTTGAATTGCCTCCAAAGTTAACCAGTCCTTCATCTTTGTATATTATATCATTCAACATATCTGGATTGCCAGTCATATGTCTTGAACATCCACTATCAAGTATCCATTTGTTCTTTCTGATCTGCATAATTTATCCGTTGGGGATTGATTCCTCAACATCCATATAACATGATTCCTGCACATCAAACAATTTTGGTAGACATCTTGAATTTGAATATTGATTATATGCAGACTCAAGAAACAATGATGATTTGAGTACTTCTAAACTAGTATTAACAAACATATCCATTTGTAAAAAACTTTTTCAAAAATCAAATTATGAAACTTTTGAAAACCTTGCTCTGATACCTAATGTGAGAAATGCGGATTAAGGATCTTAAGGCTAAGGATAAACACTAGAGGGGGGTGAATAGTGTTTTAGAGAATTGTTAAATCTTTTTGAGTTTTTGTTAATTTGAACACAAATGTATGCAATATTCAGACACAGATATGATCATAGAATCAAACACAAATGCAAATGTAAAGTAAAAGCAGTAAAGGAAAGAACACACCGGATTTATACTGGTTCGGAGTTACCCTACATCCAGTCCCGCATACAAGTACAGATTTCCTTTCAAAAACAATCTTTATGATTACACCCTCGATTTCAAGGCAACAAGGTACACCCTCCAGAATCACAATCCTCTGGGTAGAGATAATTGATTTCCCGAGCAATAAGTTCACCCAATTGATTTCCCAGGTCTACAATCACACCTTATCTCGCTTGATTGATTTTCAAGGCTACAATCACACCTTTTCTCGCTAAGTTGATTACAAAAAGCCTATAACTCTGAATAGCATTGAGGATCTTGTTGAGATAGTGATAGAGAATGAAACCAGAGATAATCTTGTTAGATTCAATGTTGATTTCGATAGAGTAATGATAAGAATTTGTATATAGAAATGTGGAAGAAGAAGAGGAGTGAAAAACCAAAAAACTTCTGTTCAAATTCGTTGAAACTAACCCCTATTTATAGACTAACAACAGCCATGTCCATTCGTGAAGAGTTATGACGAGTAGACACTTCTTTTGAATTTTGAAACCAACTAACACCATGTCGACATGGGGCACTTGGGCATGTCGACATCCCAAAGGATTTTTTTGGCGTTTTGATTTTCTTTGAAAATAACTTTCATTTTATATTTAACTTTTGTAAATATTCTTAACTATAGTTAAAATTCATAAGTAAGTATAAAGAATAATATATATTAAATTTTACTTATAATGTTATATTTAAATCTAAGTATAAATATTTAAAAGTTAAATATATTATATTTAAAAGATGTTTAAAATCAGAAGTAATTTGACTTTGAAAATAAAGATGATTTTGAGGCTAAAAGTATTTGAAATCAGGATAAATGTTTTTGATGCTTTTAATAGGAAGGTTTTGAAATCATATTGAAAACAAGATATAATTTTGAAAAATCATTTTGAATAAAAAGTTAGCAGATACAAAACAATGTTCCACTAGATTTTTCGCAGGTTTCATCCTACTTAGGGTTCCATCCCTTTAACAAGCTCGAAGTGGATTCCATTCCACGAATAAATTGGATTTTAAGATGCCAGTGCATTTCTAGGAATTTTAACAAAATTTCTAATTAAAAGTAAATTACTTGAAATCTAGAACTCTTGATAATCTTGATACTCATGAGTCTTCAATCTTGATATCTTGAATCTCTATACTGTACAGTCTTCATTCTTGATACCTGCATGGTTAAATCCTGCATATACATATAAATCTAAACTTATACTGTTAGTATTTATATTTTATAATCTATTCTAAAGTTGTTGTCATCAAAACCATCATCTCACGGACTAACAATTACTACCCTATTTAATATGAGTCAGACCCCACAAAGATAAGGTTATCGCTAAACCTCACTCTGATACCAAATGTAATGACCTGGCTTTATGGATATTTTAAGCAGACACCCACATCAACTCAAACCATTCAAAGGGTAGATTGTTATGGGGTAAATAAGAAAAGAGAAAGAAATAAAACAAAAATAGAATCTCGTAGTGCAATGAAAAAATATAATAATCAAATAACAGTTCATGAAGATGTTTACAAAACATTTGATTATACTTATAGAACACAAAATTAGAGTACACATTATCAGAAATAAATAAATAATGCAGCGGAAAAGTATGAGTGTAGTGGGATAAATATAGTATATAATAGTAATACAAATCTTCAGCATCGTCCTCTAGAGGTTAGGTCTTCAAATGCTGAAACGCGTAGGTAGACCCGAGCGAATTGAAAAGACAAAACACTCGAGTCAGAACTAAAAGATCTTATATAAGTTAAATCAATGGTAAATATGTGTATGACGGCATCAGATATGTTTACGGGGTTTGACATCTCCTATCTAGTGTCCAACGTGAGTGCAATAACTTAAGAAATGTTCGGGATTCACACCTCCTAAGGATCCGTTAAACTATCTAAGGATGATATGCTATTATAATATGTCTACAATTAAGTAAAGGTATTAAAATAGCGTTAAGGTGTTACCCATATTCCCCTTAACACATTTTATATATTCCTATAGTCTATATGTATGCTCCTCCATAAATTAGAGGTTTACCCAGAGGCACTCCATACGTACGTTACAAAACAAACACATAGAAGGTGCGCCAGGGCATGTGAACACGACACCCGAGGGAATGTCAGGGTAGATATACCAATTGCACTCCCGGACTGGTGGTAACACATAACAGCTACTATCGCCCACCTCTGGCACACTCCCAAATCAAATCAAGGGTGGCTATGAAATCAATCACAAAGTCAAAGTATAATATCGAAGAAATGTGCCCGATAGGAGGAATGACCGCACTTGGCCCGGTATAGCTCTTGTTTTTAGTCACATATAAGCTGATTCACGGGAGTTAGGGTCACATCATACCTCATATAGAAATCATTCACCAAACCATCCTACTTCATTTTTGGAATCTCCACCACGTACATAGTTGTTAAGTTGTTTTGGGTATTGGCAGAGAGCATGACAATATTCGATCCCGCTCTCTTTAACAACCAAATACTTATTTCACACCGGATGGTTCTTTAACATTTAAAAAGTAAACTCACAATTTATATCAAAATATCATAATCTCAAACCCATATCACATTGAAATTATATTCACTTTCAAATTCTTATCACATTTGAAATCATATCGTTTTTGAAATCATAATTTCTTTCAAAATCATATTTTCAAATAGGTTAAATCCTTACTTCAAAAATCATCATATTCAATTAATTATAACGTTTAGGTCCCAACTTAGGTTATAATATCATTAATCGTATTCACTTTAAAATCGAGGATTTAAGACATAAACACATCTACTTTGTTTAGTTGAAATTTAGATAGATAGTCTAGATAGTTATAAATAGTTTTATGTAGTTACTAATAGTTATAAATAAAAAATTTATCAGTTAAAATACTCTATAATAATTCAATATAGATTACGGATATTTTAATATTGATTTAAGATAGTTAAATAGATTTAAAATAGATCGAATATAATTAAAATAGATTTAATAGCTCTGATTATAGATTGATTAGATTCAAAATAGATTAAATGGTTTAAATTAGTTTAAATATTAAATTGGTTTAAAAATAGGTTTAAATAATTTATATAGTTAATATAGGCTAGAATAGTTTAATAATTTTGAAATCTTAATAATTAGAAATTTTATAATAATATATTTGTAAAACAGTTTATATTAATATGAATTTGAAACTTATATAAATTTAACTATTTATTTTATTTCAACATATCTAATCCATTTCACATTTTCAAATCAAAAAACCCAATTTCAATCTTTTAATTCAACTCGCAATAAAATTATTAAATTTTATATTGCTTTCAAACCATGTTTGAAATATCTGTTTAAATTATTCCAATTTCAATACATTTCAAAGTTATATTTCAAACTAATTCAATAACTCAATTCTGATAAAATTCCGTTTATACCTAAAAATTCAACTTTAAACTTTCACGTTAATTTCTTAAAGCAGTTCCTTTAAACCAACTGACATTTCAACATAATACTTGATTTTCCAATAATGATTCAATTTATATAAATCAAATTTTATTTCAAAATATCATTTAACTAGATTCGAAATCAAGGATTTAAAATCATTTAATTCAACCAATCCGGTGTCCATATATAATTCTCTACCCTAGGGTCAAGTGTTACAGATATTTATCATTTAAATCCACAATTTAAAATTTTACGTTTATATATCATTTCAAACTGCAATTCTGAATTAATATTAAAATCCATAAAATCGCTCGGGTCTATCATTTCAAACCATAACGATTTTTCCCTAATATATAGACCATTCGAGCATATATCATTTCAACTCATAATGATTTTTCTAATAATAACTAAGGGAACTTGCAGAGTGGCAACAAAATAAACAACATTCAATCATCCAAAAATAAAATCGAATATCCATCAAAATCATCATCCAATTCATCCAAATAAATTACAACAAATAACAGGTTAGAATTTACACGTAATTAATTGACAATTCAAATTCAATAATAAATTAAATGGCTATCTAATTCAAATAAATTCAAATCAATAGGAATAGCAATTTAAATATACCGAATAGCAATAAATAAATTACTAATCACATCAAAAATTTAATTTAACTAGCATAAGAAATTTTAGAAGTTGTAAGTGGGTCAAAACACTTACCTTTGAATTTAAATTGAATTTAAATCCAATTTTGTGCCCAAATTCAAATGGTGTCAGAATTCAACCAAACAAGCGTTAAAATATTCAGAATTTCGATAGGATCCTAGCAGAATAAATCGCTTCTAAATCCTCGTTTGTATGCAAAACTTATCGAGGTTAGAAAGATTATACGATCAAATTAAAAAAAAGACAAGCCACGTCACCTGCTCAACTCAATCGAAACCCTAATGCACGCAGCCTTGCGATCGAACAATACAAGCGCCACCACCATCTCTTTGATTTTTTCCGTTGCCTACGATGACTAGACCTAGATCAGAGAAGCCAACCCCCTTCATGCTTCAGGCCGACCATCACAGCCCCTCACGGTGTCCTCCGTCGTGCCCAAAAACTCACCGTCGTCGTATGCTTGCACTGCATTTTCTGGAAAAATCATGGCCCAATATGACAAACGAACAACCAACACTGACCTGCTCGACACTACCTTCCAAATGGTACCACCCGATTGCCGATCGAATGAAGATCCATAGTTGGATCGTCCAAAGTCCAATATGAACATTCGAGGTTGATTCGTGAATTTTTGATGAACGGTGTCTCGAATTGAAAACCGAATTAAACTAGTGGATTACGCTCATCGAGAGCTTTGAATTGAAATATAATTCGATATAGTTTAAGGAGTCTGGATATTTTATTTTGTTTTGAAATTGAATTTGAGGGTTTGGGAATTAAAGTTTGTCTGCCATTGAGAAGAAGAAACCATAAAGAATTGTGCGTACAGATAATAAGAAATGAGAACAGATATGGTTTATAACAGGTTATTTATAGGCAGGACAGAAAATTGAAAGAACGGACAAGATTAGATTGAACGATAAATGATGAGCGACCCAAAAAGTCCGTTTTGTCTGCGGAATGAAAATGGGTCATCCCATATGTTAGCACCAAAATTGGTCACTAACACCCTTGAGTAGAGTTATGTAGAGAGATTAATGAAGAGAGTAAATTAGAACAGAAGAATAGTGTAATTCAATGCAAAAGGAACAACAAAAACAAGAACACCAGATTTATATTGGTTCGGCGTAATTGCCTACGTGCACTTTGAGTTTAATCTTTATTGCTTTCCCAATTACTTGAATACAGATACAATCCGTAATTCAATCACTTGAACACCAGTTTGAATTAAAAAGAGGAGAGTATAAAAAATGGCAGAGTCTCCCCAGTGTTTATAGAAAAAGGTCCATTTCGCTGTGCCTCTGCCTCTCTATTTATAGACGAAGATGGGTTAGACTTCCCTAATGGGCCTAGGAACAATGTACTTCGGCCCGTGGTAAGTAACTTCTGCGCACCAAGCCATAGATGCCGAACGGAAATTGCCGAACGAGGCTTGTACCGAAGGAGGCTTGCCGAACGAAGCTTGTGCCAAACGAGGCTTGTGGCGCCATCTGGACCAAGCGACGTGTGCCGAACCATTCTTGCCGAACCATGCCTAAATGCCAAACATGTTGACCGCATCAAACCCGTATGCTACCCGCTCCTCTTGGACAGAACCTTGTCTAGTGCTAATAATAATATCTTCAATTGTCGTTTTGTAGCCGGGCCAAGGTGCTGGTTAACACTTGCCTCCCAAAGTGTGTCGTGTTGAAGCAACACGACACGCTTTGAATCAGTGAGCATTCCATGTCTCCAGAATGAAATCCATCATGTTTCTTGAATAGTCATTATCCTTCAATTTTATCCTCCCAATGTGTCGTATCCTTCTTTGGTCGTCATGACGCTTGGTCGATTCCTAATATTATAAATCCAGGGCTGTAGTTCATCAGTGGCCATCCATGTCTGGTTCTACAGGGCCAGTTAGCTTCGGCTATCTGATCTAGTCTTTTCTTAATAACCTTAAGTGAGAATTCAATTCCCTGTTGATTTTAAAAAGTCAAACTTTTTTCGGATGTACATATGCATGTTCGGGTACACGTTCTTGCCATTGGCTGTCGGATGCATTTTATATGCTCATAAGTCATTGCCAATTCCATCTTGTTTAATTGCAATTCAATTTTGATTCCTGATTTATATATTTTTTTGAAATAAGGGTTATAATCAGCCACTTGATGAGAGGGGACTTAAACTTTTACATGGATGACGAACTCAGAGCAGTAGCAAGTGCGAATGGAGTACGATCAGTCATGGACTTATGGGTAGTTCTACAACCCTATAATGTTGTTTCAAGTTCATCCACCCACTTGCCTCTAGCCTTTTCCAAATGCTTTTTCAATATGGATTTGATTATTTTGTTCATGGCTTCCACTTGTCCATTGGCTTTCGGATGAGCAACTACTGCAAACTTTTTCTCAATGCCATATTTTTGGCAAAATTCTTTGAACTCCTTGCTTTCGAATTGAGTTCCATTGTCTATAATGATATTTTGTGGAAGGCTAAAACGGCATATGATATTTCGTACAACAAAATTAATGACCTTTTTGGTGGTGATAGAGGCCAAAGGCTCTGCTTCTGCCCACTTAGTAAAGTAATCGACCGCAATTATCGCGTATTTCGCACCACCTTTGGATATGGGTAAGGAACCGACTATGTCAATCCCCCACATTTCAAATGGCCAGGGACTAACCATTTGTGCGAGTTCCGTCGACGGAGCTCTCTGGACTTTTGTATATTTTTGGCATTTGTCACATCTCCTCACATAATCTGCGGAATCCCATTTACAGCCAATAGTATCCAAAGTGGAGGATTTTCTTTCCTTACGTCTTCCCTCCAGTATGGTCATCGCACTCTCCTTCATAGACTTCCTTCAGGACTCTTTTTATCTCATCATGGGCTATGCACCGGAGTAGGGGGGTCGAGAATCCCCTTCGATACATTGTTCCGCTCTTCATTACATATCGCGAAGCCTAACGAATGACTTGTCGTCTTTCGCTCCTTCTTTTGGGTAAGACCCCATGTAGTAAGTATTGCTTAAATGGGGTCATCCATGATTCCTTCTCGATTTTGATTTCTAACACGAAATCTACCTCCATCACATTTATACTCGGAGTATGTAATGTTTGAACGGGAACCAATCCCATTTGTAGGGCATCGCCAGTGCTCACAAATTTGGCCAATGAATCAGCTTCTTTATTTTGTTCACGCGGGACATGCGAAATATCATAATATTATAGAATTGCTAGCAGCCCTTGAACCCGTGCAAGATATGGGGCAAGTCTCTGTCCCATTTCTTAATAGTCTCCCCGCACTTGGTACACCACCAGCTGCGAGTCGCTAAAGATTTCAACCGATTTTACTCCCAGCTCTTTGATAAGCCTTAAGCCGGCAATTAACGCTTCATAATCGGCTTCGTTATTCGTTGCTGTGAATTCGAGCTTCAAAGCATAGCAAACTGATTGGTTCTCAGGAGTTACAAGAACACTGCCAACCCTCGAACAACAGTCGTTAGATGCCCCATTGGTGTACTTCTTCCATCGAACGGGAGGTATGACATTGTGGTCGTTTGATTCGTCTGTCATAGTAACTTCAGCAATGAAGTCAGCTAGTGCTTGTCCTTGTATGTCCCTTCGCAACAGGTAGATAATGTCAAACTGACTCAAACTAATATTCCATTTTAACATCCTTTCGGAAGTTTCCGGTCATTGGAGTATCTGCCGCAAAGGTTGATCAGTATAGACACTGATTGGGTGTGCCTGAAAATATGGACGAAGCTTGCGTGATGCAATCACCAAGCAATAGCCTATTTTTCAATCTTTGATAATTTCTTTCTGCCCCCGTCAAGCATTTACTAACATAGTAAACTGGCTTTTGAACTCGGTCCTCTTCGTGAAGCAAAGCCGTACTGATAGCATGCTGAGATACTACCAAGTACACATACGATATTTCATAGTCTACTAGTTTCGGTAGCACCGGGGGACGTCCAAATGCCTTACCAGATCTCGGACTGCTTCCTCACAATCAGTTGTCCACTTAAAATTCCTCTTTCCTTTCTTTATTACATCGAACAAAGGAATACACTTGTCTATAGCTCTGGATATGAATCGACTCAGCGCATCCACCTTTCCATTCAAGCTTTGTACCTGCTTTATAGTTCTGGGCACTTGTATATCTCAGATAGCTTGAATCTTCTCCGGGTTAGCTTTGATTCCAAGCGCATTCACAATGCAACCCAAAAACCTTCCCGACGCTAAGCCAAATTAACACTTCAAAGGGTTGGTTTTCATTCCATAATGCCTGAGTATATCAAACATCTCCGCTTGGTCTTGGATGTCGTCGTTTGACTATCGTGACTTCATGAGCATGTCATCCACATAGACTTCCATCGTTCTACCAATCTGGTCTTTAAACATTTGATTCACCTGACGCTGATAAGTTGCTCCCGCATTTTTCAATCCAAAAGGCATTACTACATGGTAATATAGCCCCACATCTATGACAAAACTTGTGTGTTCTTGGTCTGGAATGTGCATCGGGATCTGATTGTATCCCGAATACGCATCCATAAAAGACAATAATTCGTGTCCGGCCGTAGATTCGACGAGCTGGTCGATTCTAGGTAAAGGGAAACTATCCATCGGGCATGCTTTATTCAGATCAGAGTAACAACCACAAGTTCTCCACTTCCCATTTGCTTTCTTCACTAGCACCTGGTTAGATACCCATCTAGGGTAGAGGGCGTCGCGGATGAACCCATTGTCTTTGAGTTTGTCCACCTCCTCTTTGAGAGCCGCGGACCTCTCCAGGTCGATGCCTCTCCTTCTTTTTTTTACAGGGACGTATTTCCGGTCTACGTCCAACATATGACTCGCAATAGCGGGAGAAATCCTGTACATATCAAAATGTGTCCAAGCGAAAACGTCTAGGTTTGCTTGGAGGAAATCAGTAATATCTTCGGCTAATGACGGGTCGAGTTGCGATCCAATCTTAAGGACTCGTGACGGGTCATACCAGCTGACTGGTATGTCAATCGTCAGCTCAACCAGTGCTGCATTTGTTTCCCTAAGTCCCCCATCATCATATCTTGGATCAATGTTTCTATAGATCCAAGAATGCTGCCCGAGCCAGGGCTCGAGTACTACTTGCCAATTGTCAAAGTTTTGGATGTGGACGGTGCTGTCCACCTTTTCTACATCTCGATTTCTAAACACTATATCGTCTGTCATCATGCGTTGTTGTTTTTTAGGGGTTCCAAATTCCACATTCGAGCAACATTCATGATCCATGTGCCTCGGGTTGGAGTGACAGTTAGTTGCCCACTAGCTTAGGTATCAATTTAATGATTCTATCCCTAGGCATTCTTTCGGCCTTGAGTAGTTGTAAACATTATATATAAGTTTCAATATTGAGCTATCACAGCCAGTCTTCGGATGACCACGCGTCTGCTCCTAGTCTCGGGTTGATAAATGTACCGCATGGACGGTTGAGTCTTGTCCTAGCTATGTTTATATTCCCACCTAAACTTCGAAAACATAGAGTTGATCGATGAATAGTTGGTTCACATTCATGTTGCTTCTAGCTCATGCCCCCAGGTCTGGGGCATATATTCCAATAAGCAGGAAGGTCAGCCATGCCCACTTTAGCATTACTCTCTTTCCGTTGAATCGGGGATCAGGTCAGTCGATGGGAGACGGGGTCTCGCATATCTTGGATTTTATCGTGGTTTTTCATTCCAACAGGAATAGTTTGATGCCTCATCAGTTTTAGGCGTAATTTGGGCACTGGACGGTCATGCACGCCCACTTTGGTTCATGTTCTGTAATGAGATCTCGAGGTAAAATTGGCTACAAATGCAGTCGGGTCATGCCCATCCAGTTTCGTACTCCTCCTAATGGATCGAAGGAGGGTGCTGGAGAATTTTTGACCAAGTCTTTATGGTTTACTCTCCTTTCCACACTCTAGAGGTCATAGCTTTTCAAGGAACATGCTAGTCACATTCTTATGTGCTTAGTGCAGATCGGTATTGAACCTCGATCTGAGGTATGATATAGTCGGTTGCTCGTAGCTTTAGATGCCGTTTCGATTAGTTCTGTATTGAAGCCTCCATGTAGTCGTTGCCTTAAGTTATAAAGAACGCCAAAGCTAGTGCTACAGTAAGTTGTCGTATTTAGCTTTTAGTGATTTGTACCCCTGCTCCCAGGATTGATTTAGCTAGGCCTCTAGTTTGATTGTCGAGCTCCATCCATAGCGAGTTGATAATCCTCCTGTCGACTTTAGATCGAAGTTTGCGGAATAGAGAATGGTCGGAATCCACTCATCTATTTGTCGATGTTTATACACCACTTTGCATTCTGATGACTTAGTGTTATTCTCCCCTCGTTCGACTTGCGCCCAATTTGTGTTCAGCTTCGGTCCACGCTCTGGGGACTTAGAGATTTGTCGAACGGTTTATGCTTTAGTCCAGAGTTCAGGAAGTAGAGATTTTCGTCAATTCGTTTATACTCTTGTCCGCATTTCAGGGACTAAAAGTACTCTAGTACGCTTTAGGGACTTAGAGGTATTTAAATCATTTATACTCTAGTCCGCGCTCGGGGGACTGAGAGTACTCTAGTCTGCTTCAGGGACTTAGGGGGTTTTAAGTCATTTATAACCTAGTCCGCACTCAGGGGACATAGAGTACTCTAGTCCGCACTCTGGGGACGTAGAGGTTTTTAAATCGTTTATACTATAGTCCACACTCTGAAGATCATAGAGTACTCTAGTCCGCAATATGGGGACATAGAGGTTTTGAGTCGTTTATACTCTGGTCCGCACTCTGGGGGCTCAGAGTACTCCAGTCCGCACTTCGGGGACTTGGAAATTTTGAGTCGTTTATACCCTGGTCCGCACTCTGGGGACTTAGAGTACTCCAGTCCGCACTTCGGGGACTAGGAGATTTTGAGTCGTTTATACCCTGGTCCACGCTCTGGGGACTCATAGTACTCCAGTTCGCACTACGGGAATTTGGAGATTTTGAGTCGTTTATACTCTGGTCCACGCTCTGGGGACTCAGAGTACTCCAGTCCGCACTCTGAGAACTTGGAGATTTTGAGTCGTTTATACTCTGGTCCGCACTCTAGGGACTCGGAGTACTCCAGTCCGCACTCGGGGGACTTGAAGATTTTGAGTCGTTTATAATCTAGTCCGCACTCTGGGGACTCAGAGTACTCAAGGCCGCACGCCAGGGACTTAGATATTTTGAGTCGTTTATACTCTGGTCCACACTCTAGGGACTCAGAGTACTCCAGTCTGCACTCCAGGGACTTGGAGATTTTGAGTCGTTTATACTCTGGCCCGCACTCTGGGGACTCAGAGTACTCCAGTCTACACTCTGGGGACTCAGAGGTTTTTAAGTCATTTATAATCTGGTCCGCACTCTGGAGACTCATAGTACTCCAGTCCGCACTCTGGCTCAGAGTACTTCAGTCCGCACTCCGGGACTTGGAGATTTTGAGTCGTTTATACTCTGGCCCGCACTTTGGGGACTCAGAGTACTCCAGTCTGCACTCTGGGGACTCAGAGGTTTTTAAGTCATTTATACTCTGGTCCGCACTCTGGAGGCTCAGAGTACTCCAGTCCGCACTCTGGGGACTTGGAGATTTTGTGTCGTTTATACTCTGTCCGCACTCTGGGGACTCAGAGTACTCCAGTCTGCACTCCAAGGACTTAGAGATTTTGAGTCGTTTATACTCTGGTCCGCACTCTAGGGACTCAGAGTACTCTTGTCCGCACTCTGGGAACTTGGAGATTTTGAGTCATTTATACTCTGGTCCGCACTCTCGGGACTCAGCGTACTCTAGTGCGCACTTTCGGGACGTAGAGGTTTTTAAGTCATTTATACTCTGGTCCGCACTCTGGAGACTCAGAGTACTCCAGTCCGCACTACGGGTACTTGGAGATTTTGAGTCGTTTATACTCTGGTCCGCACTTTGGAGACTCAGAGTACTCTAGTCCGCACTCTGGGGATGTAGAGGTTTTAAGTCATTTATACTCTGATCCGCACTCTGAAGACTCAGAGTACTCCAGTCCGCACTCTGGGGACTTGGAGATTTTGTGTCGTTTACACTCTGGTCCGCACTCTGAAGACTCAGAGTACTCCAGTCCGCACTCTGGGGACTTGGAAATTTTAGTTGTTTATACTCTAGTCCGCACTCTGGGACTTAGAGTACACCAGTCCGCGCTAAGGGGACTTGGAGGTTTTTATTGAGAGTAGTCGTATTTCCACCCTTTAATTTACATTTCATCTACCTTGTCGAGGCTAATGCTGTCGAATGAATGATCGGACCACATTTACTCATGGAATGGGACTCTGCCCCCAACATGAAGGATGAAACTTGAAGAATGGACGGTCGATTCTCATCCGCTTGGTGATTATAGCTCTTCTAATCAAGTCAAGGAAGGAGGTACATGACAAATGGTTGGATCACATCCATGCTGGGTTAGATAGTCAAATCTCATACAATTTTTTCATGTCTCTTTCTAAAAACCAAGAATAATGGATTATTGAGTAGACATAGTAAGTTACATATGTTTTAAGGTGCAGTCGTGTCCATGTATTGAGAGCGATGGTTGACGAGTAGGTAGTCCATCACAACTACTCCAAGTCGGGCTTTCGAATAACCTTTTGTGTTCAAGCTAGGATTTGATGTGTAGACGATCAAATCACGTCCACTATAGACAGATCCCGACGTTACTGAGCTTCAAGAGGGGCATCTGTATTTTGTCGGACTTTGTTCTATGATTCGATTTGAGTGGATGATCGGGCCATACCCATTGCAAGCCTTGCTTAGGTCTCCAAGTCAAATGTGGAGGTCGATGAATGGATGGTTGGTCATGTTGACTTTGTATTGGGCTCTGATCGTGACGAACTTTTCAATATCTAGTCCATAGCCCCAAATAAAAGGCATATGGTTGATGATGAGCGATTGAATTATGCTCGTTTAGATGTAACTCCACACGTCCGATCATGGTCAGCGGAGATTGATTGGCAACCAAATCTGAGTACCTGGTCACCTGCATCGTTTTGAAAGTAGTTTAGTTCATGTTAGTCGTAGTTCGTAGAACAATTGAAATAGAAATGGAAATGGAAATAATTCAAAGAAGATTATGATATATCTCATTGATAAGTGAAGCAGCATCATGTGCTCGCTATTCGACTTTTGCCCCTGGCTCCTTTCAAAGGGATATTGGCCGTCAGCAGTCCAATTGATAATCATAGCTCTTTATTAACAGGCATCGGATGTTCGCTGCCCGCCATTCTGCAGGACTTGTACGTACTATTGAAGCCTTCCATTCCAGATCATCTTTTGGATCAAGCCTCGGAGGTGTTTTTAATACCCCGTGTTAGGATCAGTGAGCATTTGGGAATATACAACATTCCCCTGATTTTCTTTAGACTTTGGTGTACTCTCTCGAGGTTGGCTTTCAATACCACTCTGAGTCACGAGTCTTCAAGTAGAGATGTCAATTGAATCTTTCAAAGAGCATATGAGCCGAATTTTGAGGTCTTGTTTTGGCTACTGGGATCTGCATCCTTAGCCAAAGGGCCTTCATTGTTATTTTTCTTAGTTTGTTCCGCTCCTTCTCACTTTGGTTTAGATTCATTTTTGTCATTGAAACGATCCATGGTCGTAGGAGGCTATCCAGCTAATTGGCTACCAAAATAGATATGGAGGTCGCTTCTCCTCAAGGGTGATCAGTATGATATCCCTTTAAGAGTATCGTCTGAGTAGCGGTTGTTTGTCCGTTCCCTTGTTGCTATTCAAAAACTATCGCTAGATCCTCTATGCCCTGGTCGATCAGGGTATGTAAGGGAAGTAGATAGAATGTGCCTTTATTAAGTTGAGTTTTGAATTCACTATCTGGATGCACCGCGCTGCGACTATGGTTTCTTTATAGCCTCTTTTTTGAAATTTGGTTCGTGCCCGATTTTTTTTTTGAAAATAGGGGTCTTATAAGAGACCGGTGTAAATTAAGTTTTGATCCGCATTGAGGGCCGTTTGGCATGAAAAAATTGCTCGGCATACAAGATTGTTCGGCGTCCAAATTCGTTCGGCATTCCACACTATTCGGCATTCAGGAACGCCCGGCACTGAGGAGATTTCGACATTAGAAAGCGCTCGGCGTTCAGGAGTGTTCGGCATTCGTTCTGTTCGGCCTTCTTTCTGTTCGGCCTAATTTCCGTTCGGCCTAAATTCTATTCGGCCTTCTTTCTGTTCGGCCTAATTTCTGCTCGGCCTAAATTTGGTTCGGCCTAAATTCTGTTCGGCCTAATTTCTGTTCGGCCTAAATTCTGTTCGGCCTTCTTTCTGTTCGACCTAATTTCTATTCGGCCTAAATTCTGTTCGTCCTTCTTTCTATTTGGCCTAATTTCTGTTCGGCCTAATTTCTGTTCGGCCTAAATTCTGTTCGTCCTAAATTCTGTTCGGCCTTCTTTCTGTCTGGCCTAAATTATGTTCGGCCTTCTTTCTGTTCGGCCAAGATTCTGTTCGGCCTTCTTTCTGTTCGGCTTAAATTATGTTCGGCCTTCTTTCTGTTTGGCCTAATTTCTGCTCGGCCTAAATTCTGTTCGGCCTAACTTCTATTCGGCCTAAATTCTGTTCGGCCTTCTTTCTGTTCGGTCTAATTTCTGTTCGGCCTAAATTCTGTTCGGCCTTCTTTCTGTTCGGCCTAAATTCCGTTCGGCCTAATTTCTGTTCGTCCTGGAGGAATGGATCGGCATTTGGATGTCGCTCGGCATAGAGGTATGGATCGGCATTCTGATGTCGCTCGGCATAGAGGTATGGATCGACTTGGAAGAGCATTCGACCTTGAATGGGAGCGGCTCGGCATGCACCTTTTCGGGAGTGATCGACATACACCTTTTCTGGGGCGATCGGCTGAATTGCCTTCGGAGGAGGGTCGGCCTTCATTCAACTTGAGTGCAAACTTCAACGCCTAATCCTTAGATCTTGCGTACGTCAGTGAATCCAATCCTTTCACATGAACATGAACGCTTGATTAACTTACGGCTATCAGCTTCCTTTAGATTTCTTTCAAATCTGAGTAGAATAGGAAGTTTTCTAGTAAACGACTGGATCTATCTCGCGAATATGGAAATCCACTAGTAGATGATGAGATCCAATCAAGCTGAGAATTCAATTCTCAGTGAAAGCAACAAAATGTTAGCACCAAAATTGGTCACTAACACCCTTGAGTAGAGTTATGTACAGAGATTAATGAAGAGAGTAAATTAGAACAGAAGAATAGTGTAATTCAATGCAAAAAGAACAACAATAACGAGAACACCAGATTTATAGTGGTTCGGCGTAATTGCCTACGTCCACTTTGAGTTTAATCTTTATTGCTTTTCCAATTACTTGAATACAGATACAATCCGTAATTCAATCACTTGAGCACCAGTTTGAATTAAAAAGAGGAGAGTATAAAAAATGGCAGAGTCTCCCCAGTGTTTCCAGAAAAAGGTCCATTTCACTGTGCCCCTGCCTCTCTACTTATAGACGAAGATGGGTTGGACTTCCCTAATGGACCTAGGAACAATGTACTTCAGCCCATGGTAAGTAAACTCTATACACCAAGCCATAGATACCGAACGAGGCTTGTGCCGAACGAGGCTTGTGTCGAACGAGGCTTGTGGCGCCATCTGGACCGAGCGACGTGTGCCAAACCATTCTTTCCGAACAATGCCTAAATGCCAAACATGTTGACCACATCAAACCCGTATGCTACCAGGCACCTCTTGGTCAGAACCTTGTCTAGTGCTAATAATAATATCTTCAACTGTCGTTTTGTAGCCGGGCCAAGGTGCCACTTAACACCATATATTAAAGTAGATGTTTTTGATAATTTTAAACTCAACGGAACAAGCCTCAAGCCCTAGTTCCATCATATAATGAAGTTATGTTAAACTTAGCTTATTTTAAATTGATTTCAATTGAATTGGTTTCTAGGCGTTTCGAGTCCGTACGATCAAATGACAAGTCCGATCGCTACGAAATTTGAAACCTTACAATAATTTACATTTACAGACCCGATAAAACTAGTTTCATCGAAATCCGAGACATGAGCCAAAATGGCTGTTTTCACATTATTTAAATTAATTTATTCAATTTTTAATTTAGTGTTCATTAACTAACAAATTTCATCATTTTTTATTTCTTAGACATTTATAATAATTCAAAACAAGTTTACACATCAATTTAGTGTTAAATATTTCACTAATTACAACATTTGATTTCAACTGTAATTAAATCCAATTTATAAAAATTAAATTCCAGCAAATTGATAAAATTTGATTTTAATTCTTTTTTATTCGATCAATTATTACTTTAATAACATAGTTAACATTTGTTCATATCTTATTTCACTAATATGCTACACATTTGTTATAATTTTATATCCCAATTCATTTATTTATCTTGGCTTCAATCTTTTATTAAATCAATTATCATCTTATGCATATAATTAACATTTCTATTCATTTTATTACATTCAAAATTTGGCAATTATTGTAATAACTCACATTAATGTAACATTTAATTCCATGCAATTATAACTGATTTCCAATTTAACTTAACAGACTAAATAAATTGATAACATATGATAATTTGTCACCATTAACTTTTAATCACATTAATAAGTTATTGTTTACAACCAAATGTTATAATTACTTGCATACATTGATTTTATTCAATCACCATAAATTATTTGTTATTTCATTAGTTGCTTCAATATTTACATGTGTTTTTCTATATTTACTTTATAACCAATTATAACCTTTAGAACATTTCACTTGATTGGAATTTCATTCAAATTGTTAATAATTAACTTAAGTTAACCTTATTACATTTCATTCTATTTATTATTTTATAAATAAATCACAAATTTTTATTTCTCCCAATATTAAATCACAAAAATCTCAGTAAATTAACAAATTTTTAATTATCGAAAATTGCAGGTCGTTACAAGCGCGGTGATCATATTCGTTACTAATAATCAAGTGGTAGGCCAGCCCTGTATGGCAGGGGTATATATTCTTATCAGACCCTGATGCATTTACTTAGAGACGTACTTTCATAAAGTAGTTCCTTTCCTTATCATAGTATGGAATCAAATCTCCAATGCATGCCTTAATGGTTTTAGTTGTATACTAAATATACTAAAAAGTGAGATGCAACCATTTCGGCTATTTTCTATAGACACTATTAAAATGTTAGATTATTTTGATAAAAGTTTGGTTATTGTAACGTAAAAACCCATCGTATTTATATATTGCATGGTCTTACGAGATACCTTTGTTTTTCAAAGGATTTTGATAATAATAATAATAATTCAGATTGAGTATGTTTTCTCACGCTGGTTTTCTAGACCAACTCGGGTGTTATTTTATTATACTGCTCAGGTCAGTCCGAGTATTGCAGATTCAGAATAGGAAGTTGTGGAGCTCATGCGACGAGCTGGAGGATTCTCAAGCGTATTATATGTACTTGGCTGTTTCTGCTTTGTGAGTCATGCTATATATTCGGTATTTGTCATGATAAGTTATTATAACGGTCCATATTGATTGTTGAATGTTGTACTTTGATGTTGTGTTTATATTAATAGCTTTAGATTCTTTTGTATAAAAATCCGCTATTATCTATTATATATTGTTCCGCTGTGATTTGTGAGATTCTACGTTATTATTTTCTGTTTTCTTCTTCTATCCTCTTCTTTCTCATAGTTATTTGTCTTTTCGTAAAATTTGTGTTGGACAAGTGTGATTTAGTGTCAGCTCAAAGGGTAAGAAATGGTGGATCACTACACTTGGTATCAGAGCGCAAGGTTAAGCGAGAACCTTGGCTTTGTTGGGGATTACTCATTAGAGATAGGGTCAGTAGTACTGTAGTATGAGACTGAGTGTATAATAGATATGAGCACGTATTTATTAGTCAATATAAATTATTTTATATCGTGTTGACTTATCGGTTGAGTATTTATGGATTCTGGTCGATACGGTCTGGATAACGGTATCGATAGGGGTTTCTAAACTCCGAACAAGTCAAATCGATTTATTATTGTTTTATAGTGGGTAAATGAAATAATTTAACCCAAAATTATATTTTGATATAAAGGAAATAATTTTTTGAAACTATTATCGTATATTGATGTGTTTTGTTGCTATTATTATAATCAAAACAAGATTATAAATTGGATTGGTCATATATAACCAAATTAAAGGGTATAAGTACGAATTATACAAATGAATTAAAACTAAAATTTGTTTCAAACCAGAATTTGAAAACTTAAATCCTGGAAATTTGGGAAATGTTTTCCAAATGTTTTGAAATAAATATTGGTAATATTATTATAGAAATTTTAAATGGATTTTGACAATGATAAAGCACTGAATTTACTACAATCGTTGGAAAAATATTCTGGTGATGACGGCCTCATCATCGGTCTTCATTTTTGAGTTTCTAAATGACGGATTGCTACAATAGTAATTTGATATGGAGATTTTTTTGGGTAAACAGTTGTTGTTTTGGATAAAACCAATTTGATTTTGAAAATTCCAAAGGAGTGGTTTGTTAAACAAAAATAGCTATATATATATATATATATATATATATATATATATATATATATATGTATGACTACAAAATGATTTGAAGTAAAAAATTGGGTGTTTGAATTCTGCAATCTTTATCTAAATGTTTTAGATAATAGTGAGGGATAAGTTTGAATTATAATTTGAAATTGGGAAAGATAAGTAAGGAAAGTGTAAATTTTGAATTTTGAAATTCAATTTAACTTAAGTAAGTTAAAATGGATTGTATGGATTGAAATTTAACTTAAGTTAAATAAAAATTGAATTGGAATTGGATTTATATCGAATTGAGTTAAATATAAAATTTGAGTTGTAAAATGATTATATAACTATAAGTTATAAAGTTTGAATGGAATCAACTCAAGTATAGAATTGATGAAAAGGTGAAAAATAAGTTGTGTAACTTATAAATTGGAAAATTGGAATAGAAAAACCAAAATAAAAATGGTTGGATATTTGGTGAAGAATAGAAATCCAAATTTGTATTATAAAATGAAGTTGAACTCAATTCGACCCAACAGAAGTGATTTTTGAAATAATTGGTGAGGTTATTTGTTGGTATAGTTGTGTTTTGATGAATTCTGTGAATTTAAACCCTCTTTACTATAAAATTCATATTTCATTCACACGAAGTGTAAATATTCCCAAACTTTGATATGTTGTTCTGGATGTATTCCAGCACCTATGTTCCTAATTTCATGAATTTTCATTTAGTTTTGATGTGTTAAATATTGTGATTTCCGCAAGAGTTTCCTGTGCAATTTGGGCAAAAACGCCTGTTGGTATTTAATCCATATTAAATTATAGAAAAATCTAAAAGTTCCAAAATTTGATCATGTTGTTTTTAACTCAATTTCAAGTTACTGATAAAAATTTCATTTAAAAATACTATGATTTGTTGCCCTAAACAGTTGATTTACAGAGGTGGAAATTATGTCTTATTGTTGTAAATTATTTACAATAGTTCAATGATATTAATTAGTTTCCATGTTGAATGATCCTACTCTATTACCATGATAAAGTCTATTTAGTCCCTGAAATGGTTTTAATTTACTTTAATACTCTTGAGTTAAAATTTAAAAGATTGATGATTTCAGGGAAATATATAAATGGAATAATTTTAAAGATTTTTGGAATTAAAATTGTTTAGTAAATGACGAGTTTTGAAATTTTATTAAACAAATGAAGTTTGAATATTCATATTTAATTACCAGTGATTATAAAATTTTACAGTGGTATATGATCTCACAGCTAGAAATTGCCTAACTCGGGGTTTGTTTTTATCGACAATCCTTGGGTCATACTGAAGATTTATTGCAGTTTACTGATATACTTTTGGGTATGAGGTGATGGGTGGACAGAGCCAACGGTTTTATGTATTCTTTTGTATTAAAAATTAATATAGTTGCAAATTTAAAATAAATGGTTTAAAATGTATAAAATAAATTTGTATATTGTATGAGATGTTAAAATGTGTAATTTAAATATTTACTTCCGTTAGAGTACGATGTGATCTATTGATATGTGATGGTGTTATTTTTTGATTGTTCTATCCTGGAAACACCCACATTGACTCATTCTCCATGTTACTCGATAGTATCACATAGTAATACTCTTGGGTAATATGGCTATAGAGGCGGGGTATTACATTATTAATACTGTTGAAATTAATTTTAATTATTTATCAGTAAGACTTTGGAAATTAATTAATATTATTTATAAAAATGTTGTAGATAAATCATCATTGCTTATTTAAGAATACTTAGAATTTATTAATTATTATTTAAAGATGTTTTAAAGTTAATATTTATTTATTTATTTATATTGTTAGTATTATATAATAGTATTTTGAGTAAAAGGTTAGAATTTTATTTTAAATGTTTTCGAGATTATAAAAGAGATTTTATAAACGGATGTGGATTATAATCGGAATTATATGATATGTTTGCAAAATATAATAGAAGATTAGTTAAAAGACAAAAATGATTTATAAATGGATTTTAGATATTATATAGGAATTTTAGAAGCGGATTTATATATTTATAAAAGGATTTTGATAAACAGTTTTTATGGATTTATAATGGAGTTATGAGTAATTTTTGAATTGAATAAAAAGTGGGATCTTCGCAAATGTTGGTGAATATACCTATACCATTGAGATAAGTATATGTATATTTTTCAAGTATTGGGAATATAAGTGCTTGTGAATGAACCTTTGTAAAAGTATATTGGTATAAATATTTACAAAGTGATTTGAGAAAATCGAAGAATTTGTTAAAGGAGGCTTAGTGTTGCTTGGTGCTTAACCAGTGTTCGATTTCCCTATGGAATTAAATTTATAATTAAATGTTTTTTATTCGATAGTTAAATAACCGACTATCGAAAATGGACCCAAAATGTAACTTTGGAAATATCTAGGAGAAACACATGAATTATGTGGTACAGTCTTCTTCGATGATTCTTTACTTTGCATATAAATCGTGTTTCGTTCTCTTAAGACAATGATAAGGAAATCCGTCCACTAACGGTTAGGAGGTGATCTCCGCTCTTATCTTTGATTGTTTGTTTCCTAAAGAAGGTTGAATGTACCAGATATTATCAAACGTTATTTCGAGGAGACAAGATCAAATATGTTATTTGAAAACCACTTCGATCAAATGAATGCATTTCGAAGTGAATATATCTTAAAGATGGTGGAATTCAGAGACGGAGCTCTCAAGTATTTCATTCAGGCCCAGAACGAACTTGTATGGATGAATGCTGATATTGCATTGTTGCTTGGAGGGCAGTGTTAGAATTCCAAGTGTGATGTGTTATAAAAAGTTAAAACGCAGCCTTGCACCTCATTAACTAGGAAGTGAGAAAAATCAAGCATGCAGCAGGGCCAAGTGGGTAGCTCCCAAGTAGGGTATGACCATTCTAAATCTAGAACGGTTACTATCTATTATTGTATGCTTCGGGTCCCAAGCGGGGTGATCATATTCGGCACTACTAGTCAAGTGGTAGGCCAGTCCTTTATGGCAAGGGTACAAGATGTTCTTGTCAGACCCAGTGCATTTATCTAGAGAAGTACCTTCGGAAGGTGGTTCCTTTTCTTGTCATAGTATGGAATCCAATCTCCAATACGTGCAGTTACGGTTTTGATTGTAGAACCTAGTATGCTGAAATTTAATAGTGTAACAATTTCATCTAAGGTTAATAAGTATTTGTATTATAGACATTATTATAATATAAATGGATTTCCTATAGAAAATGTTTTGGTTGTTGAAAGGTAAAAACCCATCCGTGTTAATGTGCGGTGTGGTCTTATGAGATATTTTTGATTTTCAAATGGTTTCCCAAAAGTCTAAAAGTCGAATTGGTTGTGTTTTCTCATGCTGGTTTTCCAGGCTGACTCGGTGTTATTTTATGACAATGCTCGGGTCAGACCGAGCATACTTACAGATTGCTTTAGATGCATTGGAGTCAGGAGATGAGTTGGAGGTCTTCAAGTCGTATTCACGAATATGTCAATTTTCCATTGTATGTTGTTAAATCTTCAGCGTTTGTAAGGACAGGTTGTTATAACTGTCCAAGCTGATGATTATGATTGTTACTGTACTCTGATGGATGTATGTATATAGTAGTTTCTCCTTTGTAAAGATTATTGATTTTATAATATATGTTGTTCCGCTGCGATTGTGAGATTCTGTGTTTGTTTTTTGTTTCTTTCTCTTCTTCTTCTCACATCTTTTTCTTCTTTTTTCTTTCTTTTCCGTAACTATCTGTCTTTCCATTCAATTTGGGTTGGACATGTATGGTGTTTTGTCATCTTGAATTGTGCGTATTGGCTGGTCGTTATAGAAAGAAAAGGTAATTTCCATAATTATAACTATATTCCCCTTAACCCCAAATCTCTTCTTAGATATGTAATTCTAGCAATATGTATACCTTTTTATACATATTCTTTTGAATTAGAATGGAAAAGGAGTTAAATAGAGGGATGAATTCGTATTTGGGAGATTTGAAAAGCTAAAAAGGTGACTGAGAAATTATGTAATTTATTTATAACGTTGAAATTTATCTCATTGACTTTTATTTAATTATTATGCCAATATAAGATCTGATGAGAGGAATAAAAACAAAACATAGGAATATTGCATACATATTCTTGGTAATTGGAATAAGATTGTTATTTACACCCTAATTTGGAAATTAATCCCTAAATTTGTTGAAGTTTAATATTCATAAAGTTTTAAAGTTTATTTCAAATTTATACTTGGGCTGTTAAACGCTAGCATTAGTTTAGATTGCTCTAATTTGACTTAGAATGTGAATTTCTATCTTTTAATTTATTAAAAGCATGGTATAATTTAATTGTATCTATTTCTGCATAATTCCAAAAAATTATCTAATTCCATATATGTATAAAAAGGGCAACGTTTGAAATAATAAGGAATATAACAAAAAGAAAAGAGATGTGTAAAGTACAGATATTCTTCTCCATAGTTTGCACTGTCTATTTTAATGGAAGAAAATAAGATAATTCATTGTAATTTCAAATGAAAAGAAAGTCTCATTCTTGGTTAATTTATGGAAAGTTACAATGGTAATCATTTCTGGATAGATAGTTTGATAAATTAAAATGTTTATTCTAGATTAGGAATTAATGGTTAGAAATAGAAAAATACATAAATACATATAAATGCGCTTATTGAAGAGAAATATAAATATATTTACATAGCGTAACATATGTCGATTTTCACATTAGTTATAATTAGGACGTCTAGTCATAAATAACGTAATAAATTATAGGATTGGGAGGTGTAGAGGAAAAAGAGACAATAACTCCAAAATTAATAGAGCAATGAATATGCAGTTAATAAGGAGTTATAAGAATTAAATAAGGACATAAATGTGTTTAATGGGACCGAAGAGGATTTAATATGGCATTTATAGGAAATGAAATAGGCATGATAGGTTGAATTAGAACGAATAAACAAATGTTATTACAGATTGTGTAAATAGAATAATAATGACCATTTATTACAGACAATTGACATTTATGAAGCTACAAAAAGTAATTAAATACTAGGAGGCAATATAATTTCGTAGTGGAGAATTATATGGCCCTAACTATACTTTTAGGATAAGCTAGAACTAATGGGCCTAGCCTAATATTTAGGCTCAGTATGATTTTTTTGGTTTAGTGGTTTGGGATGTTAGGTCACTAGATTTGCACAATAGAAGTTTGCCCTTCACTTAGAGGTTGCTATCAGCTATGTATCCTTACTATTAATGTAGGACATCCCTAATTGTGCAACAAAGGGAAATGGATATGCAGTGCGGATAGGATGGGAAAAATATACCCAGGGTTTGCCTTGGATTTGAAGTAGTAAGTGGCTCGGAATTTTTAAGGAAATGAAATCAGCAACATTTTTAAGGAAATGAAATCTGCTTCATTTCTAATAAGAGGTATTAATTAATTGAAAGAGGCATTTTTCTTGACTTACTTAGATTAGTCTAAATGAGATTTCAGCTGTGGAAGGTCGGCGAGTTATGTCAATATTGATGTTGGATCGGTATTTAATAGTAGGGCTGGCATATAAGCCCTGACCAGCAGTGGTCTTGAGCGCTGGTAGCAAAGACTCCAGTTATGACCTGATGGATTTCGCTTCCTGCTAGTGTAGAATCTCTATGTGATATGCACACACCTTCAAGTTTAGTTAGTTAGTTGTTTGATTGTCGGAGGTGGTCTAGTTAACACTTAGACGAGTCTTTGAGATGCGTTAGTAATATGAAAATTATATATAAAGCCATACATAGGGGTTATCAGTCTCTGTAGTTAGGATTGGTTAACTAACGTTTACATTACGAGGGGACCTCTTTAGGGTTGAGGTGTTAAATGACCATTGAGTCTTCCACTTACCTCTTTAAGAAGTATTAAGTGGTCGAGATTTTTGGGTAGTACGTTTAGATATATATGTACATAGGCATATATATATATATATATATATATATATATATATATATATAGACACACATAGTTATACCTTGGAGGTGGATTGACTTATCGTACGTGCATACAGGATTGAATGGATTAGTTGTAATTAATAAACATAACATTTAAACAAAATTCAACTGGCATAAATTAATGTTTTAGGTAAAGTGTGTAATTTTATAGTCGCCAGAACGTTGTTCCGACCCCCTCCTCATTACAACCCTTACGATAGATTTAAAGGGACATGCTACTGGTGCCTCACATGGACTGCAAATGGTGGATTCTTTTCTTTCATGCTCGACGCTGACAAGGTGACTAGATATCCAAGGAATAATATTGATTTTAAGGTAGTAGTTTTAGTATGTATGTTATATTATATTTTTCTATTCCACTGCAACCATATACCGATTTCTCTTTGATATTCTTATGTTTATTACAGGTTATCAAAGCTAACGATCTGTGTTTTAGTGGACTTAGGTTTTAGTTTAGTCAAAATTCAAGCCCATTAGTGTAACGACCCGCAAATCCGTACCCCTTGAGTCAACACTATTCTACAACAATCAACTCAAGTTGTACAGAAATACGAACCATTTGGGTTTAAGAAGAAGAGGTAGAAGAAGAGAAAACAAAATCAATATCAGAATCTAACCATCGCAGCGGAATAAAATATAATAGATAATAAATAATCTTTACTCAAAATCAAATATATCTGTTTACATACATCACATCATCAGAGTACATCAGTCCCAGCTCACATCAAAACAATACAATGGATACACAACAACTCAAGGTACACAACAACTCAAACAGCGGAATATATATACATAACAAGTACGACTATACGTATCGTCATCCAGCTCGTCTCCTGAGCTCCACAGCATCATATCCTGTATCCTATAATACTCGGTCTGACCCGAGCATTATAGTTAAATAATACCCGAGTCAGTCTGGAATACCAGCGTGAGAAAATCACACCCAATTGATTATTAAAGTTTCAAAAATCCTTTGAAAACAAAAGCATCTCGTAAGACCATGCCACAAATAAACATGTCGGGTTTTTACCTTACGATAGCTAAAACAATTTTTATAGAAATCCTCTGATATTATAATAGGGTCTATTTACAAATACTTATAAAATAGCCGAAATTGTTACATCTATTAAATTCCAGCTACTAGCCACAAAAGTGGGTAATACAAACAAAACTCGTACAAGGCTCGTAGGGAGAATGGATTTCCAACAATGACTAGGCACTGGGGTACCACCTGTCACAGTACGGGGCCTAGATCACCGTACCGAGGACTACTCCCTTCATCCCCTGCAACACAAGGCCGGAACCATTCCTTACTGAACAGTTCCGAACAAGATAAACCCCGTGGTTGGCGCGACCAACCACCCACTAAGCCGAAATATATAAGGGACATCTAGACAGGGAATTATCTTGTCCTGCTTGGGCATGACCCACCTAACCTTGCTGCATATCCCCTGATTTTCAGTCATTCCCATTTGATGAGGCTTGAGGCTAAACGTTACCTTTAGAACGTTTTTACTTAGAATGCCCATCGTCCGCCTGACGATGTTTCGCAAGCATTCATCCATACAAGTCCGTCCCGGGTTCGAACGGAACCGAAGGCACTACTCCAACTACATCCATTTTGGAAATATCCTCAGGATTAGTAGCGACTAGCCCTTGCACTTCACTGCTCCATCTTCGACTCTGAACACGTTTCACGGAACGTACAGATTGAATCGAAGTGGTTTTCGAGAAATAAATCTCGATCCCGGTCTCTTCGAAACGATCAACGTATTTGTCCAATATTGATAGTCGGTTATTTAACTATCAATTAATATTCACAAACAATCATCAACAATAAATAATTTCCCCAAATTATTTATTACCTTCCAAATATCTTCACAAGATATATTTCTATTTTCAACCCTTTGAAAACAGTTTTCAAATCATTCTTTCTTCCCAGTATAAACTTTCCAAAGTATTTTCTATCTCCTCTGAAATTACCAAGCACAAAACTAGATTTTTAAAAATAATTTAAAACATTTTACCTTGAAATATATACCTTCAAAACATTTAAATTAAACTATTTCAATAATTTGTTAAAAACACATATTAAATGAATATTTGAAAATAAGGTTACTTAATAAATATAAAACTAGATTTATATTTTCAAAAAAAAAACATAATATTAAGGCATTCTTTGAATAATTACTACTATAATAGATAAAGAGAAAATACTTAAGAACTTAAATATTAGAAATAATAAATTTTCAAAAGAACTTGCTTTTTACAACAACTTTAAAACCTTTAAATTTATTTAAGAATTTACTTTAAAAATGTACTTGGTTATCCAGAGAAAAATCCCAACTTCAATCACCTAAATCAATTTCCCAAATTGATTTCCAATTTATCCCCTTTTAATTCAGAATCTATTAATTTCAGATCTCATTTCTTGATTATGATTTTAAAAAAACACTTTAACTAAAAATTCCAATTTTTTTTTTGATTTCTCAATTACTTCTCTATTATTTTAAATAGATTTAAACTTTGAATTTTAAAATAATTCTTTACTTCTTTAATTGATATAGCTTAAGTTTTCAATTCATCAACTTCATTTTTATTCAAAATTCCATTTCTCTTCATACTCGAAATTATTTCTTATTATTTTCATATAGCTTATATTTCCTTTCAATTCATTCTTAATTTATTCGAACTTTCTATAATTATTTCACTTACAAATTTACTTCCTTTTAATTTCTTTCAACAATCCAATTCGTATATTTTGGTAATTCATTATATCCGAATGTCCAATCAACCATAACATTCAATATACCAATATAACTCATCATAAGATATCAAATAATCACAACAGAGAATATTGAATAATTTAAATAAATGTGAGGGGTCCAGTTGGATCCCTCCAACCTGTTTCCCTGCATCCACAAATGTTAGCACAATATAATATGCCAATTCTAAAATATCATACTAAATCACATCACTCAATTCATCCATCCAAACAATTATTTAAATTTAAACATTTAAATTTAAATTAACTGAGTGAGATTAACTCACCTCTGCTTTTAATTTGCAGTCTATTTCCATTCATCTCCATTCCAGCTTGTTTCTTGATTTTTTTTAGACCTTGTATAACATTTTTTTATTTATTAAAATTTAAACAAATCAAACAATTTAATCAAGTAATTTATTGTCCATTTTAAAATTTTAATCAGCAACTAAATTTATTTAAACTAACAATTGGTTTAAACTAATAATTTATTTCTAAACAAATCTCCATATATATATATATATATACATATATATTTTTAGCGACTGAAGTAATTAAATAAGTTCATCCAACAAATAAATCTTCATAAAGCATTGTTTATAAATGAAACTTGTAACGTAAAATATTTAAATATATAAATATTATGGTATTTAATTCTCTTTGAAACTGCTTTACTAAGACAATCTGTATATAAATTCCTACAATTTTTTTTTTCAAATCCTGTATATGAATATGTGTGTGTATTTAAGAAAAATTTGTTTCTTTCCTGCAAATATCAAAAATCTTTACCTTACCGAATTTGTATACATATATATATATTACTTATATATATATATAACTCGACTGTTAATTGCCAAATTTTTAATTTTTAACAAAAACTACTAACATGAATTTGAGATGAAGACAATCCTCACCTGAAAATGCCGACTATCACCAAGTTCGTTCGCAACGTCGTACATCATCTACCCTATTCCTCATCACGCGAGGCTCTCGTCGCTGCCTCTGGCTCGAGCTCGAATCGAGTTACGCGATGCCCTACCCATCATAGCCGATGAAGTCGCCTCCAACCTGCGAGCTTCTCCACGTCGTCGCTCTGTCCATCGGTCCCCAATAGCCACGCGATTCGCTCGCCGCAGCCCCAACCCTATCTCGCAATTTCCCCCAAAATCGAATGAAATTCGATTGCTCGAAGCAATCGAAACCCTACCCTCTCGATTGTCACTTCAAAGCCGCGCGACCACAAACATTCGTTCCCCCCTTTTTTCGATTTACTGATGAGGAGAGGACGGCTTCGGCCATGAATTTTTTTTTTTTTTTTTTTTTATGTGAAAAAGTAAGTTCGGCTTCGTTTAAAGTTGAATATAAGGGAGGGGACGTTATTATAAACACGGTTAACAGCTTCCCTTCGAAGCCGCCTCTTTTTTTTTTTATTCGCGTTAGCTTGCTTAAGAATGTTCTTGTTGAACGGCTCGGGATAATTTTTTTCTGAATAAACGAAGGCTCGAGTAAAAGGAAACGAGGGGAACGAAAGAACATGATTCAAACGTGAAAAGATGGGTGGCGTATACGAGAAGCTTGATTTATTAAATTAAATTTCATTGGATTATTATCAATTAAATGTCCAGCGCATTTACAAATCATACACTCACACACTAACTCCAATCAATACGAAATTTGGAATCCGATAATAATAAAATATTACAGATCCAATAGAACTGGTTTCGTCGAATTCCGAGACTGTGTCTCGGAAGGCTATATTCAGATTCAATTTAAGCGATATAAATTTTGAAACTTAACAAATAACTTCCAAATTCAATTTTAACACTTTTACTGCCTCCACTATCATCAATATAAATTTTATAAGCCTTCAAATTATTTTTAATCGGATTAAAATTCCAGATTCAACATTTCATTCAAATTCAAGTTATTTAATTCAACAAGTTAATTGTCAATTAAATTATGATATTTGTAATTTAAGTTGATAATTAACCTTTAAATAATTAAAATCAATTAAATATTCCGATTATACATGCTTGAAAATTCTGGGTCGTCACATTCCTCCCCCCTTAAAAGAATTTCGTCCTCGAAATTACTAGTTAGGAAGAAATGATATAATACCCGTTTACTTTCCTCAAAACCAAACAATTCAACATCCTTACCAATTATCTTTTTACAAAAGACCCATTATTATTCTAATTAACTGTCCAAACCTTTCCCTAGATTGCAACAATCTATTTGCTCAACCCTTCCAGTTTTAATCTTAAAACCCATTTTGAATTATCAAAATTTTCTCAAAATTTTCTCTAACTCCCTAAATTCCCGAAAATTTTTGCCAGCGTTTCCTTTGCGCGGCTAACTTGGTACAACTACAAAATGGCTCTACGGCCTCCCAAATCCAAAAAGAAAACAAAAAGCCAAGTGGCTCAATCCAAATCCCAATCAAATTTCATACCAAAATCAAATACATACCTTTTTGTAGAGCATTTCAACTTTATCTTTTTGAAATCAAAAACCAATTCTCCTTTCCCTTTTTATAATACCTGCATACCTGCTTAGCACTAATATCCCATCACAATATTCCAAAACATTTTATCAACTTTCTTACCAAATGTCACTATTCATCCAAATATCAACTTAGAATATATTTGCAATATCCAATTTCCAACTAAGAATTAATCATTCCTTACTTAAGTTGACCTAAGCACTTTATATGTTCTTATATTTATTTCACTCCGACTTTAGTTTATATCAATTTTTATTCAACTCGATTCTTCCATTTCCATATGAATTCAATTTATCTTCAATTCTAAACTTTAAATTTTATTTTTCATTCATAACTAATTCATGTCATTATTCCAATTAGTTTTATTTACTAACTTATTGTAGTTTCCAATTTGAATTTGTTTGTCGTTAACAAAATTTTCCAAAATTTTCAAAAATTTTCTAACTCCTAAAATTTCTGAAAATTTTTGGCAGAGTCTCCCTTGTACGGAGAAGCTTTTGCAATTTGACAAAAGAGATAAATATATATACATCGACCCACACGGTCGGAAAAACCAAAAACAGTTCATATTTCCTATTTTAATTGTGTAGGCGTACCTTATTTAGCATTTTAAGCAAGCGGCTTATTATTTTTAGCATATAGCACAACCCAATCCAGCCTCACGGCTTCCAGGTACCTGTACTTACTCAGTTTAAACTTGTAAGTGCCAAATATAAGAAGTTTAACACATTTCACTTACTTGCAATAGTTAAAACATATGAATTCTAAAAGAAATGCACACCAAACATTTTCCATAAGCATCATCTACAATTTCCATGTTAATTCCACTGTTCCAATTTATTTATAAACCATTTTTATGCAATTTGAATGGTTTTCAATCCATTCGTATACAACCTCATCAATTTAAAATGGTTTTAATCTCAATTACTTACATTTAATTTATTTTTAAGAAAACCGAGCTCATTTTTAATTCAATTGCTTTCAAAATCAATTTATTTTACTACTCTCACTCATAGAATGTTTATTTACCCCATTTACAACAAACAACAATTTATTCCATGCAATTTGACGAGATTTAGGTGAATAAATAAGTATTTACGTTTTATAACCAATTCAAATTGATTTCATTCTATTTCCAAACTTATTCACAATCCAATTATCCTCGCTCCCATTTCGGATTTGAATATATTCACTTGTATTTCATTTATTAACCCAACGAATTCATTCAAAACCATTAACAACTTAGGTTCCATCCACATTACCAATTAAATTTCCTTTTTATTTTAATCCATTCACAATCATCTATTTAGCTCGACACATTCCATTTTAAATGTTATTTACAATTCATTTACTTACATTTTATCCTATATTTGTTTATTCCAAACTATTATATTTAACTTGAAGACAATCCAAGCTATTTCATTCAATAATCATTTTTTTTTCAACTTTATTTAAACCACATTTCATTTGATACTTATTTATTCCATCGTTTATTTATCCAATATAATTAGTTCATTCACAAACACTTAAACCATTTCTATAAACTCGAAACATTTTATTTTCCCTATTGTCTCAAGTTATTTCAATCCTTTAATAATTTAAATAGTTTACCATTATTTATTCTAGAACTTCATTCCATTGACATTATTTATAACTCACCGAATTTTTATTTCGGTTAAAAATTTATTTTCACTTGATTAAAACCAATCCAATATTATTAAACTTTGTTTAAGTTGAATTCAATTCAATTCTCCTGCATTTATTTAGCTTAAGTCAATTTCCTTCAATTTATTCAAATTTTATACTTAAGCTCATTCTCATTTTGCAAACAAAGTTTTCTTTTATACTCAACTTAACTCAATTAATTCCAAGGCCATATCCAATTTATTTCCACTTATTGGATTTCATTTGCATATTCAAACCATTACTATTTTAATCCATTTACATTTTTATTTTATACATCTCATATTATATTTATTTGGATTTGTATTCCATTTCAAAAATTTATAAACCACAACTTATTATTTACACAATTCCATCCATTATAGGCTTGAATATATTCATCTTTTATTTTTAACTCAAGCCTGTTATTTATTTATAGCCTAATCATATTTTATTTCTATGGATTTTAATTCTTTTATAAGTGATTTTGATTTATTTATTCCAATTCCAATCCTTATCCCACTTAATTCCATTTATTCAGGTAAGAATTAAAATTTCATTCACTAATCCGATTGAATTCTCATTCCAATCCAATTTTGCTAACTCAAATTTACTTAACTCAATTCAATTTTATCTTAACTCGGATTTATTTAACCCAATTCGGTTTCAACTAAATTCAAATACAACTAGATATTATTTCTAGCTTATTCAATAAATTTCAATCCAATCAAATTTTTATTTCCAACTCCAAGTAAATTTTCATTTTCAACTTTTCTCTTTAAATTTAAATTCCAACCCTCAAAGCTTATATTCCATTTCTGATTTAAAAAATCATCTCAATTTATAAGCTTACAACTTATCTTATCCGGATTTTTAAACTCCCGGCTTTGGTTTCAAATCATTTTGAAATCTCCAACGTCACAAATCACATTTTTCAAAAGTTACACCAATCCTGGTTTTACCCACAACAAATTCCCTTTGAAAGTTCCAAAACCAACTAACTTTTCTGAATAAATCAATTTGGTAGCAATTCATCACTTAGAAACTCGAAAATGAACATCGATGATGCTGCAGTCATCATCGAAGTTATTTTCCAGTAACTGAAGTGAATTCAATGCTATATCACTTTCAAAACCTATTTAAAATAAATTTTCGTCCAGAAATACTTCCAAACTAATAATGTTATCATTTATCTTCAAAACACTTCGATAACATTCCCAAAATCTCTGAAATTTTGAATTTCCAAATCCTGCTTAAATACATTTTAACTATGATTCATTTGTATAATTTATGCTTATACAAATTTCTATTTGATTGTATTTCAATTCATAAATTACATTTATAATTCATATTTATAAATTTCATTTCATAATTGGATTTATCTTCTCAATCTTCGATTATATTCACAATTTCTAGTTAAATTCTCACTTAACAATGATAATATTTTAATATTATCATTTCTAACATCCAAGCAACCATATAGTAGCTATATTGTTTACCAAAACTTTCTTTATATCCAAAAATATATTTTTGGGTAAAATTATTTCATTTACCCATATTTAAAACAATACCGTGTCGATTGTTCTATTAAGTGTTTAGAAACCACTTCGATACAGTTTTCGAGGCTGTGCCGACGAAGGTTCATATACCACTCAATAAACCAATCAACACAATATAAAACCATTTTATATTCACTAACAAATACGCGCTCATATCTATTAATACGCTCAAACTCATTATAGAGTACCACGGACTCTAATTTATGAGTAATTCCCACCAGAGCCAAGGTTATCACCAACCTAAGCTCTGATACCAAGTGTAACGACCCGCAAATCCGTACCCCTTGAGTCAACACTATTCTACAACAATCAACTCAAGTTGTACAGAAATACGAACCATTTGGGTTTAAGAAGAAGAGGTAGAAGAAGAGAAAACAAAATCAATATCAGAATCTAACCATCGCAGCGGAATAAAATATAATAGATAATAAATAATCTTTACTCAAAATCAAATATATCTGTTTACATACATCACATCATCAGAGTACATCAGTCCCAGCTCACATCAAAACAATACAATGGATACACAACAACTCAAGGTACACAACAACTCAAACAGCGGAATATATATACATAACAAGTACGACTATACGTATCGTCATCCAGCTCGTCTCCTGAGCTCCACAGCATCATATCCTGTATCCTATAATACTCGGTCTGACCCGAGCATTATAGTTAAATAATACCCGAGTCAGTCTGGAATACCAGCGTGAGAAAATCACACCCAATTGATTATTAAAGTTTCAAAAATCCTTTGAAAACAAAAGCATCTCGTAAGACCACGCCACAAATAAACATGTCGGGTTTTTACCTTACGATAGCTAAAACAATTTTTATAGAAATCCTCTGATATTATAATAGGGTCTATTTACAAATACTTATAAAATAGCCGAAATTTTTACATCTATTAAATTCCAGCTACTAGCCACAAAAGTGGGTAATACAAACAAAACTCGTACAAGGCTCGTAGGGAGAATGGATTTCCAACAATGACTAGGCACTGGGGTACCACCTGTCACAGTACGGGGCCTAGATCACCGTACCGAGGACTACTCCCTTCATCCCCTGCAACACAAGGCCGGAACCATTCCTTACTGAACAGTTCCGAACAAGATAAACCCCGTGGTTGGCGCGACCAACCACCCACTAAGCCGAAATATATAAGGGACATCTAGACAGGGAATTATCTTGTCCTGCTTGGGCATGACCCACCTAACCTTGCTGCATATCCCCTGATTTTCAGTCATTCCCATTTGATGAGGCTTGAGGCTAAACGTTACCTTTAGAACGTTTTTACTTAGAATGCCCATCGTCCGCCTGACGATGTTTCGCAAGCATTCATCCATACAAGTCCGTCCCGGGTTCGAACGGAACCGAAGGCACTACTCCAACTACATCCATTTTGGAAATATCCTCAGGATTAGTAGCGACTAGCCCTTGCACTTCACTGCTCCATCTTCGACTCTGAACACGTTTCACGGAACGTACAGATCGAATCGAAGTGGTTTTCGAGAAATAAATCTCGATCCCGGTCTCTTCGAAACGATCAACGTATTTGTCCAATATTGATAGTCGGTTATTTAACTATCAATTAATATTCACAAACAATCATCAACAATAAATAATTTCCCCAAATTATTTATTACCTTCCAAATATCTTCACAAGATATATTTCTATTTTCAACCCTTTGAAAACAGTTTTCAAATCATTCTTTCTTCCCAGTATAAACTTTCCAAAGTATTTTCTATCTCCTCTGAAATTACCAAGCACAAAACTAGATTTTTAAAAATAATTTAAAACATTTTACCTTGAAATGTATACCTTCAAAACATTTAAATTAAACTATTTCAATAATTTGTTAAAAACACATATTAAATGAATATTTGAAAATAAGGTTACTTAATAAATATAAAACTAGATTTATATTTTCAAAAAAAAACATAATATTAAGGCATTCTTTGAATAATTACTACTATAATAGATAAAGAGAAAATACTTAAGAACTTAAATATTAGAAATAATAAATTTTCAAAAGAACTTGCTTTTTACAACAACTTTAAAACCTTTAAATTTATTTAAGAATTTACTTTAAAAATGTACTTGGTTATCCAGAGAAAAATCCCAACTTCAATCACCTAAATCAATTTCCCAAATTGATTTCCAATTTATCCCCTTTTAATTCAGAATCTATTAATTTCAGATCTCATTTCTTGATTATGATTTTAAAAAAAACACTTTAAATAAAAATTCCAATTTTTTTTTTGATTTCTCAATTACTTCTCTATTATTTTAAATAGATTTAAACTTTGAATTTTAAAATAATTCTTTACTTCTTTAATTGATATAGCTTAAGTTTTCAATTCATCAACTTCATTTTTATTCAAAATTCCATTTCTCTTCATACTCGAAATTATTTCTTATTATTTTCATATAGCTTATATTTCCTTTCAATTCATTCTTAATTTATTCGAACTTTCTATAATTATTTCACTTACAAATTTACTTCCTTTTAATTTCTTTCAACAATCCAATTCGTATATTTTGGTAATTCATTATATCCGAATGTCCAATCAACCATAACATTCAATATACCAATATAACTCATCATAAGATATCAAATAATCACAACAGAGAATATTGAATAATTTAAATAAATGTGAGGGGTCCAGTTGGATCCCTCCAACCTGTTTCCCTGCATCCACAAATGTTAGCACAATATAATATGCCAATTCTAAAATATCATACTAAATCACATCACTCAATTCATCCATCCAAACAATTATTTAAATTTAAACATTTAAATTTAAATTAACTCAGTGAGATTAACTCACCTCTGCTTTTAATTTGCAGTCTATTTCCATTCATCTCCATTCCAGCTTGTTTCTTGATTTTTTTTAGACCTTGTATAACATTTTTTTATTTATTAAAATTTAAACAAATCAAACAATTTAATCAAGTAATTTATTGTCCATTTTAAAATTTTAATCAGCAACTAAATTTATTTAAACTAACAATTGGTTTAAACTAATAATTTATTTCTAAACAAATCTCCATATATATATATATATATATATATATATACATATATATTTTTAGCGACTGAAGTAATTAAATAAGTTCATCCAACAAATAAATCTTCATAAAGCATTGTTTATAAATGAAACTTGTAACGTAAAATATTTAAATATATAAATATTATGGTATTTAATTCTCTTTGAAACTGCTTTACTAAGACAATCTGTATATAAATTCCTATAATTTTATTTTATTTTTTCAAATCCTGTATATGAATATGTGTGTGTATTTAAGAAAAATTTGTTTCTTTCCTGCAAATATCAAAAATCTTTACCTTACCGAATTTGTATACATATATATATATATATTACTTATATATATATATATAACTCGACTGTTAATTGCCAAATTTTTAATTTTTAACAAAAACTACTAACATGAATTTGAGATGAAGACAATCCTCACCTGAAAATGCCGACTATCACCAAGTTCGTTCGCAACGTCGTACATCATCTACCCTATTCCTCATCACGCGAGGCTCTCGCCGCTGCCTCTGGCTCGAGCTCGAATCGAGTTACGCGATGCCCTACCCATCATAGCCGATGAAGTCGCCTCCAACCTGCGAGCTTCTCCACGTCGTCGCTCTGTCCATCGGTCCCCAATAGCCACGCGATTCGCTCGCCGCAGCCCCAACCCTATCTCGCAATTTCCCCCAAAATCGAATGAAATTCGATTGCTCGAAGCAATCGAAACCCTACCCTCTCGATTGTCACTTCAAAGCCGCGCGACCACAAACATTCGTTCCCCCCTTTTTTCGATTTACTGATGAGGAGAGCACGGCTTCGGCCATGATTTTTTTTTTTTTATGTGAAAAAGTAAGTTCGGCTTCGTTTAAAGTTGAATATAAGGGAGGGGACGTTATTATAAACACGGTTAACAGCTTCCCTTCGAAGCTGCCTCTTTTTTTTTTATTCGCGTTAGCTTGCTTAAGAATGTTCTTGTTGAACGGCTCGGGATAATTTTTTTCTGAATAAACGAAGGCTCGAGTAAATGGAAACGAGGGGAACGAAAGAACATGATTCAAACGTGAAAAGATGGGTGGCGTATACGAGAAGCTTGATTTATTAAATTAAATTTCATTGGATTATTATCAATTAAATGTCCAGCGCATTTACAAATCATACACTCACACACTAACTCCAATCAATACGAAATTTGGAATCCGATAATAATAAAATATTACAGATCCAATAGAACTGGTTTCGTCGAATTCCGAGACTGTGTCTCGGAAGGCTATATTCAGATTCAATTTAAGCGATATAAATTTTGAAACTTAACAAATAACTTCCAAATTCAATTTTAACACTTTTACTGCCTCCACTATCATCAATATAAATTTTATAAGCCTTCAAATTATTTTTAATCGGATTAAAATTCCAGATTCAACATTTCATTCAAATTCAAGTTATTTAATTCAACAAGTTAATTGTCAATTAAATTATGATATTTGTAATTTAAGTTGATAATTAACCTTTAAATAATTAAAATCAATTAAATATTCCGATTATACATGCTTGAAAATTCTGGGTCGTCACAATTAACGTGTGGATTGTTAGTGAAAAACGTTCTCAAATGCAAAGATGGGTTAAAACAGCGCATTAAAGGAAATTTGTTGAAGGTAAGACTACAAGTTTCTGGAAGGACCCATGGGTTATCAAGCAATGAGTTTCTTGCAAGCCATCAAAGCCAATCTAATCCATATTCTTTTCTTCACTAACTTAAAAAATGACATTTATACTTGAATTCCACAAAAATAGTCTTCATTCAACAATATCAGCTTGGGAAGTCAAAATGTAATATCATAATGTAACGACTAGACTATTTGACCCTCGAATGTCAACACTAAATACGTCTGTGGTATTCATGTGCCGAGCACCCAAGTGCCTAAAAGAAAGAAAGTTAGGGTAAATAAAAAGAAAGAAAGCGCACAACATCAGAATATCATAACGGAATGATAATATATAATATCAAAGGAACAACACAAAAGGTTACTCTAAATGCAAAAGTATCGGAGTTACTAATGCCTACTACTATCATCGGCACGAACAGTTATAACTGCCTGTCCTCACAATGCTGATATATTCAGTACAAAAATGTAGCGAAAATAGAAATACCACGAAAGATAATCATCCAGCTTCTCTCCATAAGCTTTGTTATCCGCTAAAATCCTCTGCAGGTTGAAAGTATGAAAGAAGGAGCTATGATGTGGGATTTGGAAGCTTCCGTAAGCATTGAGTTGGCTTCCGCAAGTATCAAAGATGATTCCATAAGCATCAATGAGGGTTCCATAAGCATTAAGAAAGCTTTCGTAAGAGTTAATAGAGCTTCCGAAAGAGTTGAAGTGGCACCTTTGAAGAAACCATAAAGAATTGAGGCTTTCGATAGGGTTAAAAGGCCTCCCAGCATTAGAGAAGATGCTTTTGTCACGGTCAAAGGAGCTTCCGTCTCCTTCTACGGATGTCATTCTTTTGCCTTCCACAATTTATGATAGGGCTTTCGAACCAGTTGATTTAGGGAATGTTCTTCGGGGTTCGTAAGACAGTTTCTTAAGCATCAAAAGATATGCTTCCGCATGGAGTCATTCCTTTTGCATGTATCGACTTTCTACCTGCCACAATAATAGTTCCCTCCATCATAGTTGATCTTTCCATATGGGTCGTCCCTTTCGGGAGTCGTTCCTTCATTCCCTTCCGCAAGAGTTGGTTCCTTCTGCATCTTTTCAAAGTACCTCAATTCGCATCTTTTGAAGGCTGATCCTTCCACTACTATCTCCTTCCAAAGCACTTCCTTCCATCATTCGTGACCCATCGAAGGTGTCACTCCTTTCGAAGGTATCGGAGGGACTTAGGCACATAGCTACAAAAAGTACTACTTTGGTCGCCAGCCCTGCAAGCATTGCTCCGCCAACATAGTCCTGCCAAAGTTCTTCACTTCGAATTCATTTGAAGGACTTCCTTCTGCAACTGCTCCTCTTGTGACACATCATGACCCATCCACTACCTAGAAAACACCTTTTGATAGTAACAAAAGCCTCCAAAAGTGCACGTAAGTAGTATTATCAAAGAGATGGGTCAATACCCACTAAGACCCTACCGTCAATAACTTCAGAAGGGTAAATTCAAGTGCAGCAGAAGCATTGTATTAGAAGAATAAAGATTCTTCAGCATCAATATCAACGAAAGCTTACGAAGATGTTACTTCCGACAGTGAGAAAGGATGGATGGGGAAGGTTCAAACCTGCATATATAAATAGGACACTAGGGGTACCATTTGTGTAACAAACTGCTATTTCGAACAATTCAAATCGACAACCATCCACACATGTTAGACTTGAATTGCTCAAAATAGCAGATTGTTAATTTATATTTGAAAAAACTCAGCATATAAAATATGTTAATCAATCACAGAATCATACACACAGAATATACAAGAATAAGCTGCAGAATAGATAAACAAAACTTCATGAAGCTACTACATAAACATCAGAGTTCGAAACAAATACAACAAAAAACTCAAATATAAAGTAGTCTCAAATGCGTAAGAAAATGACAAGTCTGGACAAAACAATTCGAAATAACTAGAAAGCTAAGTATATAAAGATAGGTCTCCAAGCGAAGCTCTAAAGATGAGTCTTAAATGTTGCGACACTCAGTCTGACATGAGCATAAAGCAAAACACTAGAGTCAGGATTAACATTCTTATGCAAGTAAATCAATTCAAGTGAAATGTCAAGTAAAATGCAATATAACTTAAAGGATGTTTGGGATTTCCATCCTTTAAGGATCCGTTAAACTATCTATATACATGATACAATACGCTACATAGATATTGTCTACAATAAAGTAAAATATTAAAATAGCATTAACGCATTACCCGTATCCCCCTTAACACATTTTTATATATTCCCGTTGTCTATACAGTACCATAATTCCTCCATAAACTGAAGGGCTATCAAAGGGAACTCCATAGGTATGGTATAAACCAAACTCGTAGTGGGTGCGATAAGGCATGTGACAGGGTATGCGTGGCTATGCCCAGAGTACGATACTACTGTTTGCACTCCTAACTAGTGGTAACACATAGTAGCTACTACCGTCCACCTTGAGACACACTCTCAAATCAAAGGTGCATCCAATAAAATCACGAAGTAATTGAATTGTATCGAACAAATGTGCTCGAAAGAGGGAGCAACCCCGCTTGGTTTGGTATAGCTCCTGTTTTAGCCACATCAAGCTGAATCGAGGGAGTCAGTGTTGTATTTATATCTCATGAAGACATTCGTCAAACCATCCTACTTCGTTCTGGAATCTCCATTACATACATAGTTGTTAAAGTGGTTTTCTATATTGGTAGAGAGTATGACAATATCTGATCCTGGTATCTTTAACAACCAAATGCTTATTTCACACCATGCTCATTTTCATTACAAGCAGTTCATATTTCATATCAAAATATTAAATTCAATTCAAAATCATATCACTTTCGAAATCGTTTTCACTTTCAAAATCATATCACTTTCGAAATCATACCACTACGGAAATCATATTCACTTTCAAAATCATATCACATTTGAAATCATACCACCTTCCGAAATCATTATTCACTTTCGAAATCATAGCAGCTCAAACTTAAACAGTTTGAATATTGAAAATAGTTTATATATTGGAATAGTTATACATTAAAAACAGTTTATATTTAAAATAGTTTATATATTAAAAATAGTTTATTAAAAATATTTTGTATATTAAAAATTGTTTATATATGAAAATATATATATTTAAAATTGTTTATAAGTTTAAAATAATATATTAAAATAGTCTATAGATTTAAAAGAGTTTATATCCAAATTATTTTCAAACTAGAATTATTTCTTCCAATTTCGCAAATCAATTCAAATCAAATTTAGTTTCAAAATTCAATTTAAATCAATCCCAGTTCAACAATTTCAATTAAAAAGATTAAAGGTTCAATTCAAATTCTCAACAAAACCATTTTTAATTTACATCAATTTCAAATCCAGGTTTGAACTCATAATTTAAACCACTTCCAATTCAATATGTTTCAAAGTTTAAATATTCAAATAATTTACAATAACACAATTTGATAAATTTCATTTATACTTTAAAATTCAACTTTGATTTTATTCAAATTTAAAAATATTCACTTAATCATTTTAATAACCATTTAAATAAAATCACATATTATAAGTTTAAATCAAAATTAAATATTCAATCTTAATTTTATTTAAATTTGAAATATATTCATCTAGTCACCTTTAGTTAAACATTTAAATAAAACCTCAAATTACGAATTTAATCAAAATTAAATATTTTGAATTTTATTTAAATTTAAAAATATTCATTTAATCCTCTTTAATCGAAATCAAGTTATAAAATCATACCTTTCAAAATCCCAAAATATATAAGTTTCCAATCAATTCTTATTTATATTCAATTTTTAAACAAATAAAATTTTAAATCAATTTCAATTTATCATTCCAACCATATTTATTAAAATTATTACAAAATCTATTTCTGAAATATTAATATAATTTCAAATAAGTACTTAAACATATTATATATATATATATACATATTATATATATATATACACTAATTAAATTGAATTAAATTGTATTAAATTTTATTAAACTAAATCTTATTATTAAATATAATTTATTTTATTAAATCTTAACTTATATATCTAAAAATAGTGATATTATAAGTAAAATCTTAAAATTTACATTTTTCAAAACTTAACTTATAAATTCAAAGTTTCCAAATATATAAATTAAAAATCCAAAATTCATACATATTAAAATAAAATCTTTATATTATATTTTAAAAATCATTTTTTATTAAAACCCATATATTTCCTTTCAAAACTTTAGAAATCACTTTCAAAATGGATCAACGATGTCTGTATACAATTTTCTCTCCTATGTTCTTATGATACAGATATTTATCATTTTGTTCAACAATAATTTAAATTTATAAGTATATATCATTTCAACCCGCAATCCTAAAATTTCATAATCAATAAAATCGCTTGGGTTTATCATTTCAACTCATAACGATTTTCTTAATCTATATGATCGTTCATGTATGTATCATTTCAACTCATAGGGATTTCCTAACTAACGGGGGACTTATAGTGTGATTGAAAATAGATAATTAATTGCATAGCATATGAGGTACTTGTAATTGTGAATCACAAATTAACATATTATACATATCAATATACGTGTTATACAAAGTAACATATCATCGTGTATATCAAAATGAACATCACAACTTATTTTATATATATGACAAAGTGAGCATTGTATCATATTAATTATATAAATATTAACTAAACAAAATCCTAGCTATGACAAGCATTTCATTGGTCAATTCAAGTGACGTTATTTACTTAAACATAAAATTGTTAATCGTGAGTGATTGTTCACCTTTCGAGGCTAATGGAAAAAAGTCAACACGACAAGCTACGAATTTTGAGCCACGAACTCTATTACAAACCCGGAGCAAAGCAAGGTGGACTCGAGATCGATGAGAACAAAATATATAATTTTTTTAAAATCTAAAATTTACTTACATATTTAAAATAAAATCTTTATAATATATTTTAAATAACAATATTCAATTTAAAACACATATTTAAAATAAAAATCTTCATATTACTTTAAAAAAATCAACACTTATTAAAACATATATAATAAAATAAAATCTCTATATATGATATTTAAAAAAAAATTAAAATCAAGATATATACTAAAACAAACTCTTTTTTATTTTATAATAAGGGGAAAAAGGCTAGGAGATGAGGCAAGCAAGCGTGAAGTGAGGATCGGCCGGAGGGTTTACGGCCGTGGGCTGCTGGACAGTGTCTGTAAAGTGTGTGGCTATGCTCGTTCTGTTGTGGCTTCTCGGCATTGGAGTTCGGAGTTCTGAGATTGGGTTGAAGTAAGGTGTTTCAGTAGGTAGTTGTTCAGAAGAGAGGAGGCGGGCTGTCAAGGCGGTGAGGAGCTGCTAAGTGAAGGGGCTGCTTTCATCTCGGGCCAGGAAGGAGGCTATTGAGGAAGTGTGCTCGGCTACATGAGGATGGCTGCCATCACATTGTAGAGGAGGAAAGGAGGGTCATGGAGGGGAATGGCTGATGGTCGATGATGGCTGAGTGGCTATTTAGTGGAGGGAGGCTATAGGTATAAAAAGAGAATGGGACGTGTAGGTTATGGGTGGAAGGATGTAAAGTCGAAGGCTCTTGGGTGGGACTGTTGGTGGAGATTGGCATGGAGTTTGGATTCGGGTTGTCCTCGGTAGAATGAAGGAGGTGAGGCGTTTTTTTTGGATGCAGGTGATGTTACATGCGACATTATATGGAGGAGGGTAAAGCATGGTTACACGGTGAGGCGAATGAAGGAGGACAAGATAAGCAGTGTTCAATGCACAAGAGAACAACAGTTTCAAGAAAATACAAATATATAAATGCTTTCAATTTTTTGGTTTTTTTTCTTTTAAGAATGAAAAAAATGGAAAGATGAAAGGGAAGAGAAAAGTGGGAACCAGAGAATATCTCGAAAAGTAGGAATAACAAAATTCGTGACTATTGAATTTCAGGAAATATAAATGCTAATGGATATTGGTTTAGATGGTGGACAATGAAAAGACACGCAAGAAAACCAAAAAGGTTCAAAACGGGTACCGATGCGACTAATCGTTTCGCAGATTTCGCCATGTACCAGACGTCGAAACACACAAACGAATATACTATGGAGATCAATACGATGACTTAAGCAGAATGGTACAATATATGAGTGACACAACCAACCTATCAAAACTCTATTTCCGCTGCCAAATATGCTGCTAAAACACTGAAAATAATATAAATGGAGCTAGAGCAGTTCAAATTTGATGAAGTGAAATGTGACTTCTCACTCAAAAAGTGATTTAAAATTTTCTTATATAAAATATTTATATTTCAACAATATTTTATTTCCACCAAATTAACTGATTTTAGATTTAAATTAAAAAATTCACAACTGAATAAACTTTCATATTTTCAAATAATAATTTGACACTTGCTATGTTAAAATAGATGCATACCAAATATCAAATTTTTATTGTTAAAATTTAATTGTCCGTTTTCATGAAAAAATTAATTATTTACGTTATAAAATCGTTAAAGTTTCCGGGTGGTTACACTCTCCATTAATCAAAATTTTTGTCCTCGAAAAGGAACAAGCTAGGAGAATAAAAGCAACAGAAAGGAAAAATAGGTTAGAAATATATAATACCAGATACAATAATTAAATTAAACCATATAAATTTCACTTTTGGACACCTTATTACCTACATTTATATTGTATATTATTCAGTTGCATGCAAAAAAAAATTGGGTAAGTTTATTAATGTTTCCATTTGTGATTGGGCACTATAAAAATTTACCTTTTATTTACAACATTTCTATTAAGCAAAATTTAGTTTGAACAATTTTATTACTCAAGTTTTCTCTTGTATAACCTTTAATAGCTTATTTACATTAACATATAAACTTTTGAATATTTCAGGTAAGCTATATATATTTTAGAATACAACTGAGTAATAAAAAAATTAGACAAGATTACCCAGCACTTTGGCTAGGCTACCTGGCAATGGTCGCAGAGCCAGTGATTGGACTTAGACAAGACTCAAGTTAAGGAAGAGGTAGAAGTATAAGAGACCAGTGTAACTCGAATTTGGGTCATTTTATATGTGGCTCGGGATGTTTAGCACTGGCTCGGCCAAGGCAACTCAGCGTTGAAGTAAAGCCAGGGCGGATCGGTCAAGATTGGAAAGAGTAAGTGGCTTGGTCGAGATGATTTCGGACATCGTGGGTCGACGTGGTTCGACCTTGATCGTTCGGCTGAATTCGGTTCGACCAAGATAGGTCAATAGGTATCGCTCGACTAAGGATGGAAAAGCAGTATGGATTGGCCATGATGGTTTCGGTGTTGGAGTATAGACAAGTTGAACATGACAAAGTCGTTCGTATAAGTTGGACAGGCCACTCATCGCTCGGCCATGGAGGAAAGGCTAGCATGGATCGGCCATTCGTTGTTTGGCCCAGATAGTTAGCAGATTACCAATAGAACAGTGTGATCAGCTTTACTTTACTACGATTTGCATCACTAGCTGCTCGGAGCCACGTAAGATTTCGCTTCGAGTCATATACGAGGAGCTCGGAGTTCGGCCAAAATGGCTCGGGGATTACAGGTTCGGCACTTGTCGATCGGTCGAAGGTCGTTCGGTATGCCTGGTCCGATCAACTTGAGATTATCATATATGGGCCGAGTTACCATGGTGGTGGACCTGCATAAGCCATCTAGCGTATCTTCATATATAAATAGAGAGGCAAGGGTATAGCTGAAAGGGACATTTTTTCGAGAACTCCAGGGAGACTCTGCCATTGTTTATGCACTCCTCTTTTTGACTCAAACTTGTATTCAAGCTTTTTATTTACGGATTGAATCTTTATTCAAGTATTTGGAAAAAGTAATAAAGATCACATTGAAAGTAGATGTAGGTAGTTACGTCGAAGCACTATAATTCTGGTATTCTCAATTCTGTTGTTAGTTTTGTATATTTTCTTCTTTTTTAATTTACTGCCTTTATTAATCTCTCTACACAAATCTATTCTTGCGTGTTAGTTGCCAATTCCGGTGCTATTATTTTGACGCTTTCACTGAGAATAGCATTCTCAGGCTGTTAGGATCTACTTCTCACTACTGGATCGAAGAAATCCACCGAAGGAGATCAAAATTTATTCTCGAGATTTCACATATTCTATTCGGAGATCATACGGATAACTCTAATATGGTAAGACCACGTACTAGATCAGTCTTCCACAATACGAATGTCCTTGAGACGGCCAATGTCCAGCAAGTGGGACCTAGAAACTAATAAACTAATCTAGGTGCAGGTGTCGCCCCCGTCCTAAACCAATCAGAAGTTATAACCAAACTAGAGCTCAATGAGCTGATGGGAGAACTCGTGTAAAGCAGGAGACAACTAACGAGCAAATTCAAGCCAATGCCAATCTCATGACCTAGATTACTCAACAACGGCATCAGAATGCATGAGGAAGCCCTGCTTCCTACTCATTATCCGACAGCTCCGCTCCGTCTGATGGGCATCACAAGCGTAGTCGCCGTAGAATTGAAGCAGCACAAACAGGCGCAGCAGATCAATCCAACATGAATGGTCCAGGCTGCTTACCCAAAACCATGGCCCCTCGCCTGCATTTGGGGAATCACACTCAAGTTAGAATGGGAAACTTAGGATCTAGAATACGAGTGGAATCTGACCGACCAGCTCACCAGAGACGTAATGAAGCAAGTCCCCAGGACACTCATTAGGGAGATCATCAATTAAGAAGGCACCAGCCGGAATGGTCAAGCACGGAGTCCAACTTGCTACCTCCCATCCAGGCCCTGGATTTGTTAGCTATGGTCGGACAGCATAAAAGGGAAAGTAAGGACTTATCCAATGATAATTGGGGCACAACGAGTCATACTCCATTCACGGATGCTATCCTATAAGCTGAGTAACCCTGGAAGTTCATCATGCTGACTATTCCAGCCTATGAAGGGAAGATTGATCCTCGACAACATGTAATGAGATACGAATGGATGATGGACTCAGCTAGGGTAAATGATGCAACCAAATGTAGATGTTTTCCAATAACCATATTTGGCATTGCCATAATGTGGTTCACCAGACTTCCTCCAAGATCAATCTCCAGGTTTGATGAGTTAGCAATGAAATTTGTGAGGCAGTTTAGGATCCATACCACTCGCCTAAAGGATGTGATGTCTTTATCCTATGTAATCCAGGCTCTAGGAGAGTAGATGAAGGAATATTTGCAAAGATTTCACATTACTGCACCCAAAGTTAGCAACCCGAATAACCATGCTATTCCTATGGCCATGATGTGAGGAGTAGATTAGGATATGGAGTTTGATGATTGGCTGGCAGGAAAACCTCCGGCTACCCTGGAATGTTTTTATTCAAGGCACACCAACTCATGAGAAGGGAGGAATCCAGTGGATGAGGAAAGGAAGTGCGCCAGGGCTTGGCAAGGAGACCGTGCAAAGCAACATTGCAGTAAAAAAAGCCGACGACAACTCTGGAAAGGTCCAGGTCAATGTTCAAAACAAGCCCGAGCAGTCTAAATGATCTGCATCAGGAAATTCCAAAAGGAAGAGGAAGCAGGAAAATGGAAACCACTGATCCCAACCTATAACGAATACACTCCTCTAAACATGTCTCTGGAAAATATTTATTTATCAACTTAAAATACATTCCACTACAGAAAGCCACACCCAAAGGAATCCACTGCGGAATAGAAACAGACTGGAAAGCACTGCCGGTTTCACGAGGCCTATGGGCACAAAACTAAGGAATGTAGAAACCTCCATGATGCCATATCAAAACTGATTTGGCAAAAGAAGTTAAAGTAGTTTGTTAAGAATCCGCAAGAAGGCGGACAGGGGACATCCTACCCCAGTCACGGGCAGGCTCTACGCCAACCTGAGGAACCCGCTCGGTCCGTAGGTAGACTGATCATAAACACTATAGTCAATGGGCCTCATCCAGGAGATAAGGGTTGGCAAGAAATGGAATGCCATGCTAATTCCCTAAAGCATGTGGATTTCAAATGTTGCTCGAACTCGAAAGACGAGACTCCAACGAAATAGCAGTAAACGATGACAGATGATATAGTATTCAGGAGAAGGGTTACCGAATAGGTGGAGGTATAAATCATCGACACGATGGTCATTTCGGCCACAATTGGACATGCGTTTATGAGAAGGATACTGGTTGATTTTGGGCGTTCTGTTAATATTATTTCTAAAAAGGCGTATGACCAAATGAAGGTGGAGGCGAAGGATCTAAAACCATCTAAAGCATGCATTCACGGTTTTATTGGTGCAGCTGCTGATGTGATTGGTTTTGTAGAGTTTCCATTTGATTTAGGAGAAGGTGATTGCAGGAGGGTATGGATCCTACCGTTCATTGTTTTGGATGTTGATTCCCATATAATGTGTTTTTTGGCCGATCGACCCTGGTGGAGTTTAGGGCAGCTTTGTCCCCATGGTGTTTAACCTTGAAATTTTTGACGGATAGAGTAGCTGGTATTGTGCATGGTGATCAAGTGACTGATCATGCATGTTATGAGGCTGAGGTGAGAGAGGCCCAGCGAAGAGAGAAGGGTAAGGTTGTGGACAAGTCTGTCCGCATCCATGCCGTTGAAAATTGACAAGTAATGATCAAGGCTTGGCTCGGGCAGCTGGTTTGGATCTATAGAGACATAGATCCGAGAGACGATGATGAAGAACCCAAGGAGTCTAAAGCAGCACCGGTGGAACTGACGAGTGACATTCCATTCAGCCATGACGACCCATCATGGGTGCTTAAAATTTGATCATAATTTCACCCCCTCGATCACTGAGTATCCGACTGATTTCTTCCAAGCGAATCTAGAAGTTTTCGTTTGGACCCACTTTGATATGTGCACGATTTCTCCCGCCATCGCGAGTCACATGTTGAACATTGACCCAAAGTATGTGCCAGTAAAAAAAAGGAGAGGTATGGACCTGGAGAGTTCTAATGCACTTAGAGAGGAAGTGGACAAACTCAAAGCCAATGGGTTTGTTTATGACGCCATGTACCCTGAATGGGTATCTAACCCCATACTAGTGATAAAAGCAAATGGAAAATGGAAAACCTGTGTTGATTACTCAGACCTAAACAAGGCATGCACTAAGGATAGTTTCCATTTACCTAGAATTGATCAGTTGGTCGACTCAACAGCGGGACATGAATTAATGTCATTCATGGATGTGTATTCAGGGTACAATCAAACCCTGATGCACATTCCAGATCTGGAACGTACTAGTTTTGTCATGGATTTTGGACCAGTAGTATTATGTAGTGATGCCCTTTGGGTTGAAGAATCCAGGAGCGACTTATCAATGTTTGGTAAATCAGATGTTTAAAGACCAAATTTGTCGAACAATGGAATTCTATGTGGATGACATGCTCGTGAACTCACGGCAGTCAAACGACCACATTCGAGACTTAGCAGAGATGTTTGATATGCTCAGGTACTATCTAATGAAAATCAATCCACTGAAGTGTTTTTTTGGTGTAGCGTTGGGAAATTTTTTAGGTTTTATTATCAATGCACGAGGAATCGAAGCTAACCCGAAAAGATTTAGGCTATCGAAACATATAAGTGCCTAGAACTATATAGCAAGTACAAATCCTGAATGGAAAAGTCGCCCTATTGAGTCGATACATATCCAAAGCAACCGACAAATGAATTCCTTTCTTCGATATGATAAGGAAAGGGTGGAGAAATTTTGAATGGACGCCGAACTGTGATGATGCGTTCCGAGCTCTGATGAGACACTTGGAGAGCCCTCCGGTTTTGTCAAAGCGTGTAGACCATGAAGAGTTATATGTCTACTTGGCCGTATCCCAACATGCTATAAGTACAACCTTGGTTCATGGGGAGATCGAATTCAAAAGCAAGTGTACTATGTCAGTAAACATTTAATGGGGGAAGAAAGAAATTATCCTAAGATTGAAAAGCTAGCCTACTACTTGGTGATTGCGTCATGCAAGCTCCGTTCGTACTTTCAAGCACACCCGATCAGTGCTTGTAACGATCAACCTTTGCAACAGGTGCTCCAACGACCAAAAACCTCTAGGAGTTTATTCAAGTGGAACATTGAGTGAAGTTAATTCGATAGCACTTACCTGCTATGGAGGTCTACTCAAGGGCAAGCGCTAGTAGACTTCATTGCAGAATTCACAATATCAGACGAGCCAAGTGGTAGAGACGTAATTCCTCTCACTCGATGGAAGCTATACACCAACGAGGCATCCAACGACCATTGTTCTGGGGCTGGTGTTATTCTTGTAACTCCCAAAAACTGATCAATCTGTTACGCTTTGAAACTCAACTTCCCAGCTACATATGACGAAGTCGAATATGCAGTATTGATTGCTGGCTTGAAACTAACCAAAGAACTCGAAGTAAAATCGGTTGAAATATTTTATGACTCACAATTGGTGGTGTATTAAGTACGGGAGGCTATCAAGTGTAGGGGTAGAGACTTGCCCCATCCCTCGCTTGGGTTCAAGAACTATTGGCAGACTTTGAATATTATGATATTTTGTATATCCCGTGTGGAAAAAATGGGAAAGCCGATTCATTGGCAAAATTCACGAGTACTGGTGATGCACAGCAGATGGGATTAGTCCCCGTTGAAACCTTACATGCCCCAAGAATAAACAAAATGGAAGTTGATTCTGTGTTAAGGATAGAAACTGAAAGGGAGTCGTGGATGACTCCGTTCAAAGAATACATGTTATATGGAACTTTGCGTGAGAAAAAGAACGTAAGACTACAAGCCATTCGCAAAGCCTCATGGTATATAATGTAGGATGGAGTAATGTATCAGAAAGGACTCTCAGTTCCCTTATTTCGTTGCATCATCCATGATGAGATAAAGTGCGTCTTGAAAGAGGTTCATGAAGAGAATGTAGCGACCATACTAGGGGAAGACACTAGAAAAAAAGTTCCTCCGCTATGGACACTATTGGCCAGCCGTGAATTGGGACACCACGGATCATGTAAGAAGATGCGATAAATGTCAAAAGTATGCGAAAATCCCGAGAGCTCCACCAACGGAAATCACTCAAATTGTTAGTCCCTAGCCATTTTCAATATAGCGAATTGATATAATTGGCTCCTTGCCAATCTCCAAAGGTGGTGCAAAATATGCAATTGTTGCGGTAGATTACTTTTCCAAGTGTGCGGAAGTAGAGCCCTTAGCTACGATCACCACCAAAAAGGTCATTAATTTCATTGTGCGAAACATCATATGCCGTTTTGGCCACCCATGAACTATCATTAAGGATAATGGAACTCAATTTGAGAGTAGGGAGTTCAAAGAATTCTGCCAAAAATATTGCATTGAGAAAATGTTTGCGACAGTCGCTCATCCTAAAGCCAATGGACAAGTTGAAGCTGTAAATAAAATAACTAAGTCCATATTGATAAAACGTTTGGAGAAGGCTAGACATAAGTGGGTGGATAAGCTTCCGACAGCGCTTTGGGCTTACAGAACCACCAACAAGTCCGCAACTGACCATACTCCATTCACCTTGCATACGGCACTGAAGCTATTATACTCGTGAAACTTGAAGTTCCTTCTCACCGGGTGATTTATTGTGATCTTAAGACGAATTAACATCTTTTACTGGAATCATTGGACTTTGTCGATGAGAAACATGAGGAAGCTAATTTAAGGGCAACTGCGTATCGACACCGAGTCGCTCAATATTATAATGAAAAAGTTCGATCGAGAATCTTTGATGTGGGTGATCTTGTTTTGTAGCGAGTTTTTCCAATCCCGTTACATATGAATCCTACATTGGAAGGCCCATATGTCATCGAATGGAAGCTTAGGGAAGGGACCTTCAAGCTAGCGACTGTCGATGGCATGACACTCCCCAGAGCATGGAATAGCGAGCACTTACATCGTCATTACACTTAGTCTGTTTGCTATGAATTTTAGTATTAGTTGTTTGCAGTGTATGTTTCCTTTTGTTGTTTTTTATTTCCAACATGTAATAAGACAATTTAGCTTGTCCCTATTTTTTATAATAATCAATAAAGGCATGGAGCCATTTTTCTATGAACTATTGACGTTTTATATGTTACAATTCCATGATAAAAAATAAAATTCCATTATTCTTTCTGGCATATGAACGCATATACAAAATTATAATTCAGTAAACGATTCAAAAATCTCTAAGTCCTTGAAGAGCGGATTAGAGTACTCTGAGTCCCCGGTGTGTGGACTAGAGTATAAACAATTCAAAAATCTCTAAGTCCTTGGAGCGTGGACTAAAGTACTCTAAGTCCTTGGAGCGTGGACTAGAGTATAAATGATCAAAAATCTCTAAGTCCCTCGAGCATGGACTAGAGCACTCTGAGTCCCCGAAGCGTGGACTAGAGTATAAATGATTCAAAAAATCTCTAAGCCCCCGGACCGTGGACTAGAGTACTCTGAGTCTTCGGAGTGCTGACTAGCGTATAAATGATTCAAAAAAATCTCTAAGTTCCTGGAGCGTGGACTAGAGTACTCCGAGTCCTTGGAGTGCGGACTAGAGTATAAACGATTCAAAAGTCCCTAAGTCCCTAGAGTGGGGACTAGAGTACTCTGGGTCCCTAGAGTGCGGAATAGAGTATAAACGATTTAAAAAAATCTCAAAGTCCCCGAAGCACCGACTAGTGTACTCTAAGTCCTAGAGTGCGGAATAGAGTATAAACGATTCAAAAATATCTAAGTCCCCGAAATGCGGACTAGCGTACTCTAAGTCCTCGAAGTGCGGACTAGAATATAAACGATTCAAAAAATTTCAAAGTCATGTGGAAGAGGACCAAAGCTTATGTAACCTATAAGATTTCAAATTTCAACTACAAGTTAGAAAATAAATTAAAAAAGGAAAGTCGTGGATGATGAAACAAAATTTTATTTTGAAATCTAAAATTAAATTCCATTACAACTTTTTTGGAGTTTGGAGCAAAAGACTATTCACAACGACTATAAAAATAAATAGAAATAACTACATGATTTTGGTTTATTCAAGCTGAACGAGGCATGGCTGGATAGCTACCTTTTTGATTTTTTCTCCTTCTTCGGTTTCTCCAAAGGCTCCACACCCAATCGTTTTCTCTTAGACGCCTTGCTTCCTAATGAGATGGTATCGAGGGAAGGAAGAGGGACCTCCAGAGGTGTGGTTCCACCTGGAAGAATTACCTTCAAGGGCCTATTTAGAGGATCATCAAGTTCCACCACCTCAGTTTTGGCTTTCCTTTTCTCCTCCTTCATGATTCGTTCCTCTATGCTATGTTTTGAAGTAGGTTCGGAGGAGCTCGTGATTTCAACCTCGTTATGTTCGTCCACAAGTGAGGGATTCTTGGATTTATCCTAGTCGAGTGCTCAAATTACTTAGCACCAGGTCCAGGAGTATCCCCAGTATGAATTTCTTCTGCTATTTTTTCTTCCTTCTCTATGGTGACATCGCTCCTTGGAGTTGGTTCGAGATAAGAATGACCGATATGGAGTCGTTAAGGATAAGTGTTAGAATACATCTATTATTCGTCAAAAGCGATGGTCCTTTGGACCTTAGAAGGAAAAATTACATACCGACTTCCGACCGACACTCGGCAATTTCGGGAGTCTCACCCTCTGGATTAGGGCATAGAACGTGAACATCATGCTCGGGCTTCTCTACTTCATAGCCAACATGCCGCTCAAAAGGATCGAGTGATGAGCAACTAGCCGGCTGAGTGGAAGGAGGAATTGGAGACTCAGTTGCAGATGGGCCAGCACTGTCGTCCTTTCCTTTTGATGAGGAGGAGTCTCTTTCGAAAAGAGCTTTTGCCGTAGACAAGTTGGAAGGCTCGTTTCCTCGAAGAACTTCCTTCATAAGAGCATATTCATCGACCTCTTCGGTGCCCAGCTCAAATCTTTTAATTTTTATTAAAGTATACCCTTCTTCGTCCAATGATTTGAGGTAACCCTCACCTAAAGAAGATAGATCTCAATGCATGAGCACTCGAGCATTATATTCAACGATAAGCGGATCAAACAAGCATTTAATTTCTTCTTTTCCGGCTTCAGCAGCGGACTTGAGGAGAGAATCGATTTCTATTAGCGCCATTCTTTTACCTTGCTCATGGGCTGCATCCTTTAGTGATTCGGCCTTAGAAAGTTCCTCATCAAGCTTCGTCTTTAAGAGTCGTGTTGCGACAATTTCATCGCACTATCATTATGACTCTTCCTGTGCAACAGTTTTTTTATTTCTCTTTGAGGACCAGCTCCTCAAGATCTTTAACTTGTCGAGCGAGAATATCTTTTTCCTTCTAGATGGAGTCTTTGTCCAAGGCAACAACACCACTACGTTGGATTGCCTCATCAAGTTCCTTTTTGTGAGTGGCCTCCAAACGACTAATTACCTCGACTGTATCCTTCGCATTTTCTATGCGGCCTCAAGTTAGATTTGTATGAGGATAGTTCTTCATCCCGGGCCTTAATGATATCTTTGTCGTGAACGGCTTCAAGTTTTAGGCAATCGATTTCATATTGATGCTCCCTAGAAACCTCTGAAACTTTCTCCGCCAAATGAACAAACGCATCATGCTGGACATAGACATTATTATTATAGGCAATGTGGCTTTGCTTGACATGCCCTGGAATGGGATAAATCGCACGAAGAAACTTTAATTCATCGAAGCATGTCTTTGGAAATATGTCCTTAAGCTTGGCTAATTTTTTTTGCTTTCGATGGATCATGTGCGAAGACTGTAGGAGTTTGCTTAGCCAGAGCCACAGACTTTTTATAGGGCTCGCGAGATTGCTTAGTGCTAGACGAACCAGAATGTTGATCGTGAGTAGCTTCGAATTGGGATACCTTCGGAGCAGATTTTTCTTTACTGTGCACTGACTGAGAGGGAGGTTCGTTTTGATATGAGGAATGACCGTAAGTTTTTCTTCGAGAAGACGACAAATCTATGGGATGGTAGTCTCTATCGCCGCTATCGTCCCTGTCTCGATGTCTACCTAATCTCAAATCCCGACTAGAGTGGTGGAATATAGAGGACCCGTGAAGGCGGTCGAAGCCGTGTGTGCACCCCATATTAGCTTTAAAAAAATCAAGTGAGGATGAGTTAATGAGAATCGTATGATGGCTAAAATTTAAGTGTTGGGTGATGTTTGAGGTTCCTTATGTGTCCTAGAGTTTCCTCTCGACGGATCATTTTCTTTTGCTTTACTTATTGCGGTTTTCTCTCCTTGATGATGAGCTCGATCGCCTTCATCGCCTCTCGTGGGTGAATTAAGCCACAAGGCCTCTGGATTATTGAAGCCATAATTTAGCAAGTCATCGGGGATGGTCAAGTCTGATAGACCTTTTAGTGAACCCTCTATATGTGGAGGAGCGACGCTTTTTCAATTGGAGCAATTATGACTTTTGAAGTTCCACCCACTATTTTATTTCTTAGTTTGTAAGCCAGGCCCTTCATCAATGTCAGGTGCGCCGGTTACTGGCGCTAAGTTGGGGCTTATATTCTCATCAGACGCTCCTGGCACCCCGGCCTCTTTAATTTCACCTTCTTCAGATGCATCAGAAGCCCCACCTGTAGGAGGCACCAAAGGCCAGTCCTGCTCATTGCCTTTCTCCACCACGGATCCAGTTGTAGTGGCGCCAATAAGGAGGCTAGTTCGACGACCCTCCGTCAACAATCAAACTTCAAAAGCAATTCATTGGAAATAACGGACTTGATCTCCCTGTCTTTCATGGGAATAGCTCGAATGGACTCGACGGACTCAGAATATCCAACACCTTCAAGTTGTGGGCAGATATCTATAAAAGTCGAAGGAAATTTAGAAAGAATGCATCTCGAGCCTCAAATAAATATTAGTCAAGGAATAAAACTTACTCCCTTCCTGCCATCTCCTTGCAAAACCAGAGGGCAGCGTATGTAGAACAACTCTTGGTTGCACTTAGAAAATTTACTCTACGCTGTGTCAGGATTTGACATTTGGAACGTGGTTCGAGAAAAATAAGGGATGGATTGTCAGACCATCTTTTGAAGCGGTAGATATAGCGGATATCCTAGGGAGTAGGGAGTCCGAATAAGGTGCTCATGAAGAGAATACAAGTTCGATAAATAAACGCATGAGTATTGGGGTGTAGCAATGATAAAGCAATCCCGATATACTATAACACTTCACGGAGAAAAGACTTGAAAGGTGGCATGCTACCGACCTTGCACATGAATTTATTGCATGCTGTATACTCGGCAGGGGTAGGTAAGGCTGACCTTGTCCTGATGGAACTAAAATGTCGTCGAAAGGGATTTCATGAATTGAGAACAACTGACGAAGAGAGGCTTCGTCAATTATTGAAGCCTGTGAATCAATAGGATTATCCAAAATAACTGCTCCGTCTATAACATCAGGAGCCTACCAATAACTACAGCAGATGGATTCAGCATAATCTATGTAGAAGTTGCCGGTGGATTCGAAGTTCTTACTACCTCTTGTTGAGAACTTTCTCAAGCTTGTTAGAAACTGTAGCTGAGCTTGATCTTTTGGAAATCTTCAACGAGCGTTTATTATGGGTAGATACCTGTTTAAACTATACTTGAAAGACAATCGATATCAGATATAATGATGATAATATACCTCCCCCCTCGTGTTATGTGTGAACGAGTGCGACGACTCAAATATGAGTATAGGAAAAACTAAAGTTTTAAACACAAGTGTGGTGTGATAGAACTTTAAGTTATTGTCCTTGGAGACCATCATCGCTGACCGTCTCCTATAGTTTGTTATATGGTTGACAGAAGTAGTGTTGGTGTCAAACATTGGCATCATAAAGTGTGACGGCTGCTGTACCCATTGGTTGAGTTAAGTTTACATTTAAGATCGTTCCAGTTATGAGGGAGTTGGTTCAAATTAGGTCTTTGGGCTTGATTGCTTCGTTTTTTTTCATGCTTGGTCCGTTATGCTATGATTGATTATGAAGGTAATTTATCAAAACGTGTATTATGCTCAAGTTAACATAATCTTAGTTGCCGATGCTGACCCACTCTCTCTCTCTCTCTCGCTACCTCTCTCTAATTACCAAACGACCTTACTCAAACTCTTACTGACCTACATCACATAATAGCCCACTAGGTCTATACCGACCTACCAACCTAATTTCCTATCGACCTGCACTCTCCCTCAAGGCCGAATGACTCCCTTGATTGGGTTACCGATCCGCAGCTCTTGACTCTGATCGACCCACAATGTCGCAAGCAACTACTGAACCATGCTCTCCTTTCACAACGTGACCGAACTTCTCTTACTCTTAAGGTGTTTATCAAGCGACACTTTCCCTCTTCCTCCTAAGCCATAACTTCCGAGCTCTGAAACTACGACTACCCTTTCTAAGATACTATTTCCGTCAACCATCAATGGCAGTTGAAGCCCTAACTTAAAGTCCGATCTTGCTCGTGATTTATCTTTTCCTCCCTCCTCAACTATCCTCTACCCGTTCCTATAACCGGAGAAAAGGAAAAACCGCCCACTCGAGCAACGAAACTTCGTACGCAATCTCGAGTTTGATAGGAGGTTCATACCTATGAAGAAGTCTTGATCTTTGCGGAAGTTTCGAGATGTTAGGTTGAGGAGTCAATCAAATTCGAGAATAGTCGGAATCACGGGGGGATAGATATAATGTTCGATGATACATGAGTTGGCAAGTTTGGGAAGATAAGAAGAATGCGGGCTAGTGAGAGTAAAGTTAGAATAAGGAGAGAAGGAAGAAGCAAAGGATGAGGCTTTTATATGGTAAAAGGAGAAAAGAATGGACCTTATCCCATGGAACCGGTCAGAATACTTTGATGGTTCGGTGAGTAAAACTATCGAATGTCACAGGGTAGGCCGAACGCATGTTTCGGTGTCTGTACGCCGACCCATCCATTGAAAAAAAACGTATATGCATATGTATATATATAGGTATGCGTACAATGTCAGGTGAATCTACATGATTCAGCCTTCATGAGGTCGTATTCACCCAACTTTTGAAAAGTTAAAAATAAAATATAAACGACAGATGATTGTCATTCTAGATGAGCTAACTACTAAAAGCGAGGACTGGTGGCTAATTCAAAGCACGTCATGTTAATTCACACGACAAGCATTGGAGGGAAAGTGTTACCCGACACTTTGGCCTGGTTACCTGGCGATGGGCATAGAGCATGTGATTGGACTTAGACAAGACTCAACATAAGGAAGAGGTGGAAGTATAAGAGACTAGTGCAACTAGAGTTTGGGTCGGTTTGTACGCAGTTCGGTACATTTAGCACTGGCTCGGCCAAGGCAACTCGCGCGTTGAAGTGAAGTCAGGGCGGATCGGTCAAGATTGGCAAGAGTAAGTGGCTTGGTCAAGATGATTTCGAACATCGTGGGTCGGCGTGGTTCGGCCTAGATGGGCCAATAGGTATTGCTCGGCCAAGGATGGAAAGGTAGTATGGATTGGCGAGGATGGTTTCAGTGTTGGAGTATAGCCAAGGTGAACAAGACAAAGTTGTTCGGACAAGTCGGACCGACCACTCATCGCCCGGTCATGGAGTGAAGGCTAGCGTGGATCGGCCATTCGTTGTTCGGCCCAAGGCGTTAGTAGATTACCAATAGGATAGTGCGATCAGCATTTCTTTGCTTTGGGTTGCATTACCAGCTGCTCCAAGTCATAGGAGATTTCACTTCGAGTCATATATGAGGAACACATGGTTCGGCCAGAATGGCTCGGGGATTACTGGTTCGGCACTTGTCGGTCAATTGAAAGTGGTTCGGTATGCCTGGTCCGATCAACTCGAGATTGCCGTATACGGGCCAAGTTACCATGATGTGGACCTGCATAGGGCATCTAGCCTATCTTCATATAAAAATAGAGAGGTAGGGGTACAGTTAAAAGGGACCTTTTATCGAGAACTCCAGGGAGACTCTGCCATTGTATGCACTCCTCTTTTTGACTCAAACTTGTATTAAACCTGTTTTTCACGGATTGTACCCGTATTCTAGTATTTAGAAAAAGCAATAAAGATCACATTGAAAGTGGACGTAGGCAGTTACGGCGAACCACATAATTCTGGTGTTCTCGATTTTGTTGTTAGTTTTGCATATTATGCTCTATTTTAACTTAATATCTTCATTAATATCTATAAATCAATCTGTTCTTGGGTGTTAGTGAGAAATTCTAGCGCTAACAATTGATAAACCATGTTTTTGAAAAAAAATCATCTCCTTATAACATACAACAATAGTTAACAGTTTAGGAGTGTTGATAAAATAATAATAATCTAGTACTATCATTTCTAACAACCAGTTCATTTAGCTATTCAATTTCATAAGATATACTTATACATATAAAATATAATCATACATAAAATTATTTCATTTACCAATTTCGAAAACAATATTTTGTCAGTTTGCTCTGTTCAAGTGTTTTGAATTCCCAACGATAGCTTTGGCCAGACAAATCACTCAAAACCTAAAATTCAAACTTAACAACTCAAACAACATAATATAAAACATTTTTATATCAATTACAAATACGCTCCCATGAAGGATGATTCAAGAATGGATTTTAGAAAAAAGATAGAGATTCAAATTTAGAGGGACCCTAATCAAAGAGAATTCTAAGAAGTATGCTCGAAAGGAAGATAAGATAATAAAATTACAAAAGAGGAAAGATGGATAGACTTATATTAATCACGATGATCTTAACTTTGTCAACCGAGACTCCATTTTCAGAAGCAATGTGCCCTAGGAATCGGACACCATCCCTCCGAAATGGAAATTTAGAAAATTTGGCTTTCCACTGACCAATCTTAAGAGTTTTCAGCACATAGCTCAAATGAGATTCATGTTCTTCAAAGACTTAGAAAAAACAAGAATATCATCAACAAAAACCAGGATGAACTTGTTGAGAACATCATAGAAAACATGGCTCATGAGACAAAAAAGAAGGTAGGAGGATTGGTTAATTCGAAAGGCATGACCAACCATTCATAGAAACCAATCTCTGAGGAAAGGACAAAAAGTCGAGCTCTAAGAATAGGATCGATACGGAAGTCAATTTCTTCTTAGGAGGTAGAGGTGTGACTTTGCCAAAGACATCCGAAAAAAGTTGGACAGCAGTGATGGAGTAAAGATCACTAGGTTGAACGCCAAGCGAAAAGATAAAGCTGCCTGCATAATCCTGAGGCATACGATATTCGATCAGTAGAGAGTTACCCTAGCCGTTACTAGAGAGACAATTTGGGCTTTGCAAGAAATAACAACATCATAACGCTTCGACCATTCACCCCAACTACGATATCAAATGCATAAAAACCCGAAATATAGAAATTCTGGTGAATCGACGTCTGTTTTAAGGAGTTTCACCCCTTTACGAATCATAATAAGGTCGACGGGACCGCCGATGGGACTAGTCACACATAAGGATGAAATTGTCAGTTAACGTTGCAAGATATGCTCAAATATATGCAGAGATCAACATAAATGGAACTATAGGATGCTCTAGTATCAAAATGAACACGAGCAAAAAAGACAAGGATGGATTCTAAAACAACGGGATAGTTCAAAAATTCAAAAGAATTCTTAATTTAGGAGGTTCCCAACGGATAATTCCAAGCTCGAAAGAAGATGATTCTGTAATTAATTTTACTCATTCTGGGATATTACTACCCTATCTCTAATGAATTTTTACTCCGTATGCTAAGTTTTTCCAAAACCAGAGCTCTGACACTAACTGGAATGACCTGCTATTTCGAACCATTCAAATCAACAGTCATCCACACATGTTAGACTTGAATTGCTCAAGATAACAGATTGTTAATTTATATTTGGAAAAACAAAGCTTATACAGTAAATAAATCAGTCACAAAATCACAGATACAGAGTTTACAACAATAAGCAATGGAATAGATAAATAGTATTTAATGAAGCTACTACATAAACATCATAGTCTGAAACAAATATAATAGAAAACTCAGACATAACGTAGTCTCAAATACAAAAGAAAATGACAAGTCTAAACAAAACCGTTGGAAATAACTGAAATAACTAGAAAGCTGAGTAGATAATGATAGATCTCCAAGCAAAGCTCCAAACTCTAAAGGTGAGTCTCGAAGGCTGTGACACTCAGTCTGACCCAAGCATAAAGCAAAACAGAAAACAGTCGATTCAGGATTAACATTCCTATGCCAATAGATCAACTTAAGTGAAATGCAATATAACTTAAAGGATGTTTGGGATTTCCATCCTTTAAGGATCTGTTAAACTATCTATATACATAATACAATATGCTACATAGATATTGTCTACAACAAAGTAAAACATTAAAATAGTATTAAGGCGTTACCCATATCCCCCTTAAATAATTTTTATATATTCCTATTGTCTATACAGTACCGTAATTCCTACATAAACTGGACGGCACTCCATAGGTACGGTACAAACCAAACTCATAGTGGACACGATAAGGCATGTGACAAGGCATGTAAGGCAATGCCTAGGGTAGGATACTACCGTTTTGCACACCCTAACTGGTGGTAACGCATAGCAGCTACTACCGCCCGCCTCGAGACACATTCCCAAATCAAAGATGCACCCAATCAAATCACAAAGTAATAGAATTGTATCAAAGAAATGTGCCCGAAAGGGGGAGCGACCCCACTCAGCCCGGTATAGCTCTTATTTTAGCCACATCAAGCTGACTCGAGGGAGTCAGGGCTATGTTCATACCTCATAGAGACGTTTGCCAAACCATTCTAATTCGTTATAGAATCTCCACAACGTGCATAGTTGTTAAAGTGGTTTTTGGTATTGGTAGAGAGTATGATAATATCTGTTCCTAGTCTCTTTAACAACCAAATGCTTATTTCGCACCGTAGTCATTTTCATTACAAGAAGTTCATAATTCATATCAAAATATCATATTCATTTCAAAATCATATCACATTTGAAATCGTATTCACTTTCGAAATTATAGCAGTTCCAACTTAAACAGTTTGAATATTGAAAATAGTTTATATCACTACAACAATATGGGCTTTTGATAGCACCAACATACAGCGTTTTCCAATATTACCTTCGGTCCATTTTTGAAGCTAGGGTTTCCAACGCTATTTGATTGGGTAAATTGATCGTACAACGCAATTCAATAAAACGCAGGCAGCAAACAAAATTTGTGCGGGAACTAAAAAAGCATGTATTACTTTGTTGCTTCCTTCTTCAGATACTATTTTTCCTTTTACTTTATCACCTCCAGAAAACATTAATTGCCGTCATCCACCTCCCAAAAATATTAACTCGGCGAAATCAACCGTAACCACCGTCTCGATTGATGCTGTAATTTCTTTTCTCACACAGTCGATCCCGATCCCAAAACCTAGACAAGTGTCTCCGACTCTCTGATTTGAACTTCCGTGAGAGGTATTATTATATATTTTCATATCATTTTAATTATCATACTGTGTGAAAAACTCGTTTTCTTGCAATTGTTCTATTATAATCTATCTATACTTCGGACATTAATTGTTCTATTATATTCTATTTATGCTTCACGACAGGTTATGTAGTTGTATTATATATTTATACTTCAGAAATAATATGTAAGTTGTGTTGTATTTGTTGTTCAAATTATTTCTGGTTTCTTATTATGAAATAACAGGTGATTTAAAAAACTAAGACTATAAGAAAGTGTAAATGACTAAAAACAAATTAATACGTGGTTAAGCGCTCAACAATACAACTATTATAATCCTGAATCCATAATACAATATTTGCTATAGATATAATGTCACTCAGGACAGCGTCTTTCCTTTATAAAGTCCACGCACATGCTTTAAACTTGGACTGCGTCAATTTATATAATACTCTTAAAGTTTTAATAGATATACGTGTTTTACTATAGATAATTATATACATTTACCTTTCATTGTTTTGATAAAGAAATTTGGTTTAATCTCTGTTTTAAACTAGATTTAAAACTATGGTTTGGATGATTGAATTTATCAAATTTTTTGTGTATTATAAATTGACAAATACATATTTTTTTATTTTTAACAAGATTGATTTTTCCATTGAGTTTTCACATAATTTACAGTTTATTGTACAGTTGAACAACGGGAAACACTTTTCACTTATTTTGTCGATATTTTTGTCAAGCTTGATGCTGCATGGATAGATAATTGATTGTTGACTCTCCATCCATAGGTTCACTCATCCAGCCCATTTCTTTACTCATGGACCAAAAAATTAGAGATGTCTCATTTTCTTAAGTATGTCCGATTAAACCAGTTCATATTGTTCAGAGATATACGTTTAAATCTACTTAATCTATTAGTAAATTACTTTGTAACGGGTTTGACGTACATTAATACAATTTATTCAATATGGGTGTTCCTTAGAGGTTACATCCTTTTGACCTGTATGAAAATTGTATGTCTTTACCTTGAGGGTACTAGGAAAAAAAGTCTGAATAATAAGATGTTCTATTTTGAATTGTCCTGTAAAATGCAATTCTCTTTTATATAACTAGTTGAGGAATCACCATGGTAATTGATCAACTTTAGTTATAAATCTCTTGTTGATTTTTTTTATCTTCGTTAGGAAGGATGGCTATCTACTTTTTACTGCCATTTTTTAAGAAATTTACAGAGTTTTAGGGTTGGGTAAGATTTATATTCTAAATTTGTGAATGGCCCAACTCTACTCATTAGAAAGTCTAATTTTAACAATTGACGTAAACATAAAGAATGACAGGATTTACACTTCTCTTCTTCCTCACATTCTGTGCTTTTTCTATGCTTGTTCCTACTAGTAAAATGTGGAGAAAACATGTTAGTAGTATCTTTTCTATGAAAATCACTTTCATCCCTACACTTTGACTAAGATACCTTCATAAGCAATCTTTTCCTTTAAGAATATTCTTACTTCATCGATATTTTTGTCTTTAACTCATGTATATAGTAATTCCATGGAAATGAATGTTCAGATGATAGACAATGCAAGAAGTCGACAACATTTGTACTTCAATAGATAGTCTCATCTGAACCATTTACAATGTATGAAATTCTAAATACAAGTTAATTCGATGTGTTATTTTCATGCATATAATTCAAAAAAAATTTGTTAAAGTCTATCATACAACCAATAAGCTATTAACACATAAAAATAGCTTTTAAGTACTTCAGCCCACCATACATTATAGATAACATGTAAAAATAGTTTTCACTTATTTTATGATTTTGAAATTTTAAACTGTTTTGATGTTAGTATCTAACAAGTAAAGTTCACTCTCCAACCATAGGTAGAATGCAACATTAGAAAAACGAATCGAAATCCTTTTGGATATTTTTACTTAGAAGATTTTCCAAGTGTAGGTTTCAAACATTTTTTATCTCCCCAACAAATTCAAGATAATTGGTTCAGCATGGGCCTTTTATTATGAACACGAGGCAGGAAGTTGAGCAGGCCTTTGAGGATTACAGGTTGTGTAAGAATGGGTTCGAGAAGGCTAGGAACTGGTCTTCCCGATGATAGAAATGAAGTGGGTTCTGTGATGTTGTATTGCTTTTATCCTGTTATATGGTTTTTCTTTGCTGAAAATGGACAGTTGAGACCCTGATTATCTTCAACAAAAAAGATGAGTTGACTGTAAGTTTATAAGTTTATTATCCGTCATAGACGTACAACGCATGATTACATATTGTTTAAAGCGGAACATGTTTCTAAACCATTAGAACGCTACTAAAACACAAATAAAAGCATAAGCTAAGAGGAAGAACAGGCGCATTTTTAGAAACAATGTTGTATATGCATACATTTTTAATACATCAAGAATATTATTTTTCGCTTATGTATTTTGAGAAAAATTATTCTTCTTTAAAAGCAACCTACAATTCTTATTTCCTTCATTTTTGAAAATTTCACTAATATATTGATGAAAAAACTGCAATTAAAATTGTTCTATTTGTTTATTCATGCAACTTATGACAGTTTTTGAAACTAAGAAAATAAATTTTGAACCTTATCGACGAACAAAAGTTACTCACAAAAATAGAGTATATTCATGCTCTTTTTGGGTTAGGAAATAATATCAGAAATAATAATGAGTGTTTTAGGTAGAATCTATCTTGTACATTTCTTGGCTTTGAAAATAAAACTACTATAGAAGACGTTAGCTTGTTCATGATATGGAAGTCTCAGCTAAGGGATGAGTTTTCATGATGTGGTGTAGGATGAAGTGAAGAGTTGCCACGTGATTTGGGTTCGTTGGTGGTGATTTTGGTTTGCCGTGGTTTTGGTAGTGTTTTGAGGAGTATGGTAGCATGGTGCGGTGTCAGGGGTTGCTTGGTTTTGTGAAGTGCAAGGAAGGATGTGTTGTATTTATTGGGTGGACGGTTGTTATGGCAATGGAGAGGAAAAATTTGTTGTTTTTCAGGTTGCAGGTTGGATGAAATTGTTCTTGGAATTTAGGCGATTTGTGAAATGCCTAAAGCAGGCAGAGGCTGTGGGATATATGGTGATAGGCAATGTTTGGATCAGTTGATGATGTCAATGTTTGGATCAGTGAAGTTTGATGGTCTGGGTGGTTTCTCTGTTGGCATCAGTGTGCAAGCTTTGCGATGGCAGATGTGTATGTGATGATGGTGGGCATGTTTATGGCAGAGGTGATGGTCATGTTTAGTGGGTTGTATGAGAATCAGAGATGAGGCAGTAAGGTTTGGGTGAAATTATTGTAGCAGGATGTTGTAGCTTGTGGTCTGCAGTGAAGTTGCACAGTGAGGTGATGTTGGAGTGTGTGGCAAGGAGTTTGATGATGTTAGTATGAACAGAGTTGCAGACCACAAGTGATGAGGTGATGTTGGGTTGTATGAAAATCAGAGATGAGGCGGTAAGGTTTGGGTGAAATTGTTGTAGCGGGTTTTTGTAGCTTGTGGTCATTGTTCGTTCGGCTTGCAGGGTTTTAGGTACGAAGTGATTGCAGGCGTCGAATATTGGAGGCAGTAAGGAACTGTGATGTTTATGTTCTTGATTGAAGCAGTAGGGTGTTAGGTGCAGGTGGAAGAAGTTGAAGGGCGGTTAGTGACTGGATATGTGGGCAGTGTATTTGTTGGCTGGTGGTGGTCAGAGAAATAGGTGGTGTATATTGATAGTGCAATGTATGTGAAGTAATTATGGTCAATGGGGTGCGATGAAGTTTGGTCGATAGAATTGATGATGGCTTTATGGAGCATCAGCTTGGAAGTGTTGTATTGATTGCTGTAGAGGAGGCAAGCAATTAAATGGTAGCTTGGGTTGGTCAAAGCAAGGCAGTGGCGGGGTTGTGGTTATAAACTGTTTTATTTTGCAGTTGAATGGCTTGGATGATGGTGAAACAGAGATGGTTCTGGTCATTGTAGTTTATGTGGTAGTGTTGGGTGTATGGTGAAATGGAGGGGGAAATGATGGAAACGAGAAGTAGGATGTCTCAGAGGTGTAGCACTGATATGAAGAAAGTTCAAGGGTAGTTGATGTGCGACGAGTGATCTTAGCATTTTTTATAATAGATTTAGGTATGTAGTATATAGTCCTATGCTTATTTTCATCTTGTTACATGATTTTTCCAGTTAACAAATCAGAAGCTTGACTATACACTATAGTTATTCACAAAAGTAGTCAACCGAGTAAACCACTGATATTGTCGTGCAATGCTGAACTGATGCAAAAAATCACCAGAGTTTGTTCTGAACTGAGTAAACTACAACAGAAACAACTTTGAACTAAAGTAAACCAAAACAAAGCTATCCCCAATGATCAAAAGTAGAAGTAAAACGATTTAAGTAGAGTTGAGTTAGCCAAACTGTAAGATTACGTCTAATCCGAGAATACTGAAAGGCCAAAACTGGAACAAAACTTACAAGCAATAAAGAAAACTGCTGACAAAAAAGTTGCTAGAATAAAGAACCTATGCCTGGAACAAAGATTGATTGAAGTAAACAAGAGTGGTGGAAAAAAATGGAGGATCTGATGATGGTACTGGCGAATAGAATGACATGAATTTCAGTGGAGCAGTGATGCTTTCTAGTTATGAACTGCACGAGTAGTATGCTATTATGACGTTGCATATGCGCCAGCTGGTAGAATATATATATATATATATATATATATATAGTTTTGAGTATGTAGTTGTGGGATATGCACAATGAAGTTTTGTTTTTTGGAGAATGGCAGTTTGGTTGGTTTGGTGGGTGGTTTGCAGTAATATGTGTACAAGTTGTATGGAAAATAGGGTGATTATGACAAGTTTGTACGGGATGAAGTATTTTGGAGGCAGCAGTGTGGTTGCAGTGTTGATGAAATATGGGATGATGAATTAGTTGGTTTGGATTTGAAGTTGATTAGTGGGAGTTAAGTTGGAGATTTGCAGTGGTAAGTTGAGAAATGTTTGTGGGAAGAGGCAGTGAGCAAGGTTAACACTGAAGCAACCTGGAGCAATGTTTAGATCCTTGCAAGAATCTTCTGTAGCAGCCATTTCCGTATCATCGTCTCCATAACTGAGTATTTATTTCCATTTGTTAGACTATTTTGAGCTATTATCATGTGACCATGTCTTGTAGTATTTGTGTTCATTTGTTAGACTATTTTGAACTATTATCATGCGACCATGTCTTGTAGTATTTGAAATATTAGCAGAATTATTTGAAACTTTTCCACTGGTTTGATTGTGTGTTTCCAAATTAGAATTCACTACAACGTTATCATTGTTACATATAGTTGTTGTCATCTTCTCGATTTGTTATTTTTGGGATCCACATTTTAATATATATATGTGTGTGTGTGTGTGTGTGTAATGTGTATACATATATCTATCTGTGTGCATATATATATATATATATATATATATATATATATATATATATATATAACTGTGTGTGTGTAATATAATAAAATAAAAATTGAAACAAATGCTGAAAATTAATATTATATAGAATAGCGTTTGAAAAACGCTATTGCTTCATCAAACGCTATCGCAAATCTATATGAGATGTAAAAAATTTCCATCAAAAACGCTATAATAGAATCAAAAACGCTATAATAGAAAATAAAAACGCTATGCAAGCATGACAAGCTATCGAAAAACATTGTAACGCTATAACATGGTTCGATGAAACGCTATAAAATGTGCTCAAAAACTCTATAGAAGTTAAATGAAAGATTATATTCCCTATAGCGTTTAAGTTTAATAACAGAGAAAAAACACTATTGCAGGTTGCAAACGCTATGCCCTTTTGTAAACGCTATTAGATATTATAGCGTTTTCCTTCCTGCTATGTAATGCTGCCGGCCTACTATAGCTTGTGGTTCCACGGCGTTCTCTGAAACGCTATGGTAGCCTATTATAGCGTTTTTCAAACGCTATGAAACCCATAAACTGTTGTAGTGTATATTGGAATTGTTATAGTACAAAAATAGTTTATATTTAAAATAGTTTATATATTATAAATAGTTTATATATTAAAAATAGTTCATATATTAAAAATAATTTATATATTAAAAATAGTTTATATATTAAAATATATATATTTAAGATTGTTTATAAATTTAAAATAATATATAAAAATAGTCTATAGTCTTAAAAGAGTTTATATCAAAAATAGTTTCAAATTAGAATTGTTTCTTGCAATTTCAAAAATCAATTCAAATCAACTTTAGTTGCAAAATTCAATTTAAACCAATCCTAGTTCAATAATTTTAATTAAAAAGGTTAAAGGTTCAATTCAAATTCTCAATAAAACCATTTTCAACTTATATCGATTTCAAATCTAGGTTTCAACTACAAAATTAAACCACTTCCAATTCAATAGGTTTCAAAGTTAAATATTCAAACAATTTACAAAATCTCAATTTGATAAATTTCATTTATATTTCAATATTCAACTTTTACTTTATTTAAATTTGAAAATATTGACTTAATCATTTTAATAACCATTTAAATAAAATCCCAAATTACAAATTTAAATCAAAATTAAATATTCAATCTCATTTTTATTTAAATTTGAAATATATTCATTTAATCACCTTTAGTCAAACATTTAAATAAAATCTCAAATTTTGAATTTAAATCAAAATTAAACATTCAAATTCAATTCTATTTAAATTTAAAAATATTCATTTAATCCTCTTTAATCAAAATCAAGTTATAAAATCATACCTTTCAAAATCTCAAAATCAATAAGTTTCCAATCAATTCTTTTTTATATTCAATTTTTAAACAAATAAAATTTCAAATCAATTTCAACATATCTTTCTAGCCTTAATTTTTAAAGTTATTACAAAATCTATTTTTTAAAATACAAAAATACTTAAGCATATTATATATACTAATTAAATTAAATTTTAATATGTTAATTATTATGAAATTAAATCTTATTATTTAATATATTTTATTTTATTAAATATTACTTTATATTTTTTTTTTAAAAGTAAAATCTTGAAATTTACATTTTTCAAAACTTAACTTATAAATTCAAAATTTCCCAACATATAAATTAAAAATATAAATTTTAAACATATTAAAATAAAATATTTAAATTACATTTTAAAAATCAATTTTTATTAAAAACCATATATTCCTTTTAAAACTTTGGAAATCACTTTCAAATGGGCCAACAGTGTCCGTATATAATTTTCTATCATATGGTCAAGTGATATGAATATTTATCATTTCAACCAATAATAATTTAAATTTATAGGTATATATCATTTCAACCGGCAATCCCAAAATTTAAAAATCAATGAAATCGTTTGGGTTTATCATTTCAACCCATAACGATTTTCCTTAATCTATAAGATCGTTCAAGTTTGTATCATTTCAACCCATAAGGATTTCCTAACTAATAGGGAACAGTGATTGAAAACATATAATTAATAGCATAACATATAAGGAACTTGCAATTGTGAATCTCAAATTAACATATCGTACATATTAATGTACATGTTACGCAAAGCAACGTGCCATCGTGTACATTAAAATGAACATCATATCATACCATCATATATATGTCAAAGTGAGCATCATAATGTAACGAACCAAAATTTTCAAACCCGAAAATTCCAGATAGTTATGAAAAAGAAGAAAAAGATAGAAGAAGAAGAAGAAAAGAAACATCAACAACTCACATTCGCAGCGGATAAAATATAATAATAAATAATAGTTTACAAAAGAATACTATATTTATTGATTACATTTAATATACATCAGAGTTTCACATATATATACAGACACTAGACATATACAAATTATCATGTCTCAGATATACAATAATATACTACAGCGGAAATACTCTATACGTACTTGCCATCCAGCTTGACTCGTGAGCTCCAGAACGTTCTTACCTGAAAATCTGTAATACTCGGTCTGACCCGAGCATTACACCAAAGTAACACCTGGGTCAGGCTGGAAACCAGCGTGAGTAAACCCAACTAACATGAAATACAAAAGTATACAACTCATATAACCCGGGCAACTTATATCTATTTAACCAATTCACACTTTACTATAGACAATATCTATTTCACATATAATTCTCTAAGTACCAAACTTAGATATAATAAACTAATTCACTTAAATCTCTTCGATTCATCTTATTGATTTCACAAATCAATTATAAAAATTCGAAATGGTTTCGGGTATTTCCCAATACCCGACCCCGGCCTCGTCGAAAACTCATGCCACACTTACCCACATTATCCAAATGAAATACACAATATTTCATATCAGAGATGTCAACTCATTCAAAGCATCCAATACCATTTGGTCATCCATATGAAAATTTGATCACTTCCAATTTAATTAATTAATTCTAATTGAATTTCAATCCTCAATCTCTTAGAGTTATTTACTTGTTAATTTATTAATTTCAAATCAAATAATTCAACCATCCCTTCAATATTCATCTTAATTTATCAACCTGTATTAAATTATCCTTTAATTTCATTCAAGCACCATATTACTTATCCTTAACCAAACGGTAAGTAATCTTAATTGCTTCGTGAACAAATTAACGGCTGTAGTTACATTAATCCTTAATTACTTATATATTGACTTCTAATAAGTCATTCATTATTGATTTGTCAATCTTAATTAATCAATCGTAAATTTCGTCATTGATCAAATAAATTAACGACTTCCAGTTATATTTTAATTGATCCTAATCTAAATTAAATTACATTAATTAAATCACAATATTAATCATTCTTGATTTATCTCAATCCTGTAATTAACTTTCCATTTATTTACTTCATTAAACAAATCCAATATCTCCTTAATTAATCATCTTAACTACTCTCTTGCTTAATTATACAAGGTAATTATATTTTATTGATTTCATTAAATAATTATTTATTAAATAATCTGATGATCATTCAAATTAATTTAAACTTAATTAATTAACCCAAATTATTAATGGATTTATTAATTAATTACTCATTTAAATTATCTTACATATTTAATGAATCACCAATCATTAAACTTTTATTGAATTTAAACAGAACCATCTTCTTATTTATGATTTAAATTCAAAACCATTTAAAACCCAAATACCTCGAGTCAAACAACAATAATCTCGAGTACCAACCAAACCAAAGTCACAAGATCATTAGCGCACATTCAATCATCTCAATCAATCAACCAATTATTAGATTTAACTATTTAAATTTAAATAAAAATCCTACAGAGTGAGATTTACTCACCTTGGTTTTGATTTTGCAATCCATTCCCATCATGATTAATTTCTCCACAATTGGACCTTGAAAAAAAAAAACATTGGATGATCCTATTAATATTCTAATTGGTCGAACAATCAATTTTTATTTATTTTTAATCCAAACCAAAAAAAAAATAGTTTTAGAGTAATTTTCTTTTGAAATTATTTATATATATATATAAATACACTTATGAAAATATTCTTTATAGATTTCAAAACATAATTATATAAATGCCCTGTTTGAAGCCTCAAGTGTCTATATATTTTTCTTCAACCTTCATATATTTATTTATTAAATTAAATTAACTAATCTGCAATTGCCTTGTTGTTACTGTGCTGATAAGTGAAATAAAAATCAGTAATCTCTTTATAAGTTTAAACTTAAGTAATGTTTATATTTAAACATTTGAAACCAGTTACATATCTTGAACATAGAAACAGCTTTAAACAGTTTATAAGTTAAATATTATTATCAATAATATCTTGTACATAATTATTCAATTCAATGAAGAAAAGAAGAAATAAAGAAAAACAAAACAGCAGGGTGATACCTGTAATCTAATTCTCGAAATCATCAAGCTGAAACCCAAGCCTCGACTTGCCTAATCAACCACGTCCATCCAACTAATCGAACGCGGTCGCGTTCGTTTTCCCTCCATCGAAGATCATGACTCCATATCGACTGTCACCTGTGCCATCGCGACTTCCAAATCAGATTCTCACCTAGAATTGATCGCCGTCGCCGCCCTCTGACACACGATGCTCAATTGAAGACGACTTCAAGGCCTCCACGTGCTTGGACGTCGCTGCCTCTTCCCTTCATTCGGCCTCGAATGCCACAGCTCGAATCGAGCAATTCGCCTCGTTCGCATTACGAACGCAACCCTAAGGTCCACCTCGACTTTGATTGACCGCTGCGCCACCCAGTTTCCATGAAGTCGCGATTTTGTCAGAAAAGGCTTCGGCCGATTCACTCTTTTTTTTTTAGTTTGGTTTCTCGAACAGGAAGACAAAGGGTTTCGGCTGTTATCCTTTTCCTTTTTTTTTTTTAACTCGAGCGATTCTGGTCTCTCAACAAGGAGGGAACGAGAGTACGATATAAGACGGTGGATGGCTTCTAGAGCACGACGTTGAAAATAAAAATATCATGCTAATATATATATATATATATATATATATATATATATATATATATATATATATATATTTTTATAGAAGTGTATTCGGGAAGGCACAGGAAGCCTGATAAAATATCTAGCTACAGTGACGAGAAAAGAAAGCAAATAGTTTAGATGTGAAGGAATGTGTTGAAGGTTTGACCAATTATTAAATTTGAATTCAATATAAATTTCAACTCGTTTATATACCGCACGCTCACACAGCAACTCCAAACGCTACGAAAATTGAAATCCGATAATAACTAACTATTACGGATCCAATGGAACTGGTTTCGTCGAATTCCGAGACTGTGCCTCGGAAGGCTATTTTTAAGATTCAATTTAAACGATATATTATTAAAACTGAAAAGATCACCTTTATATTAAATTTTAACCATTCTATTATCTTCAGTATCATCATTATAAATTTTATAAGCCTTCAAATTATTTAAACAGGCTTAAAAATTTCAGATTCAGCATTTTACCCAATTTTCATTTATTAAATTCAATATTTAAAACATATAATTCAATGATTTAATTATCAAGTAAATATTGATATCTTGTTTTCAAGTTTTAAATTAACTTTCAAATAATTTTAAAATCGATTAATTATTCCAATTTAATTCGTTAAAATTTCCGGGTCGTCACATTCCTCCCCCCTTAAAAGAATTTCGTCCCCGAAATTACTAATTAGGAAGAATTGACCAATACCCGTTTATCTTTTCCAAAATTCACAATTCAACATCCTACCACTTATCCTTTATTAAAGGTCCACTAACACCTTATTCAACTTTCCCAAAACCTTCTATAGATCCAATCAATACTCTTCTGCTCAATCAATTAAATTTCAAATTAAAACCAATTTTTGAATTATCAAAATTTCTCAAAAATTTTCTAACTCTCTAAATTCCCGAAAATTTTTGCCAGCGTCTCCTTTGCGCGGCTAGCTCGGTACTACTACAAAAGGCCTCTACGGCTTCCAAATTCCAAAAAGAAAACAAAAGCCAAGTGGCTACATCAAAAACCCAATCCAATATCATACGGAATCAAAATACTTACCTTTTTAGTCGGGCAATTCAAATTTATCATTTGGAATCAAATCCAATTTCCTTCTCTTTTATAATACCTGCATATCCTGCTTAGCACTAATATTCAGACACAATATCCCAAAATCATTTTATACATCCCTTTAGATAAGTTTCATATCCACTTCTATTCAAATTAGTTTTCGCCATTTCATATGAATTCAATTCATTTTCGATTTCTAATATTGAGTTATATCATTCATTTAAATTGATTCATATTAGTTTCATTTACTAGTTTACTTTAAGTTTGCCGTTTGAAATTGTTTTGTCGTTAACCGAAATTTTCCAAAAATTTTCTAACTCCCAAAATTTCCGGAAAATTTTGGCAGAGTCTCCTTTGTACGGAGGAGCTTTTGCAATTTGACAAGAGATATAAATATGTATACATCGACCCACACGGTCGGAAAAAGCAAAAACAGTTCATATTTCCTATTTTTATTGCGTAGGCGTACCTTATTTAGCATTTTAAGCAAGCAGCTTATTTATATTAACAATTAGCGCAATCCAAATCAACCAAACAGCTTCCCGGTACTTGTACTTGCTCAATTTAAATATGTAAGTGCCATATATAGAAATTCTATTAGCATTACACTTACTTTTAATAGCTAACCCAAGAATTACATAAACAACAAGTATTACGAAAGCAATAAGCACCAAACACTTACTAGAAACGATTTATATGGTTTTTAAAGCTAATTTAAATGCTTCCATCCAATTCATATGCTATTTCATTTAATTTCTAATGGTTTACAACGCAATTGTTTACATTCATTTCATTTTTAAGCAAAACAAACTCATAGTCATATCAATTGATTCAAAAGTCAATTATATTTGCTTCCACTACTTCATAGAATTTAATTAAATCTCGTTTACGTTAAATGACAATCATTTCTACGTAATTAGATAATATCCATGTGAATAAATAATTACTTAGGTTTTATAGCCAACTAAAATTGATCCCAACTTAATTTTATTTCATTCAATTCCATTCTAACTTATTCACACCCATTCATTTAGTTCGCCACATTCCATTCTTGTATACTAGTCATTCCCAAATTACTTCAATCCAAGCTTTTATTAATGGGCTTTCATTCTTATTCGAAGCCAAGCTTCCATGCATTTTAAACTTAAGTTAATTACTTTAATTTATTCCAACATCAACTTAAGTGTACTTCTATTTGATTTTCACCTAATCAAGTTCCATTTGATTTAGTTAGCCCATCCATTTTAAATTTTAAATTTAAATTCACCTTCTCAATTTATCAGAATAATATCCAAGCACAAACACAACTCGTTTATTCTTCAAATTAATATACCAACAAATTTAAGTTCAGTCTGATAATCCAATTCCAATCACAACTTTGGTTCAGTTTTTATTCAACCAAACTTCATCCATTTATTATTTAACTCAAATAACCCATTTTTAATTTTTTTAATTCAATTACTTAATTCGTTATTGAATTTATTTTATTAATACAAGGCTATTCTCAATTTATTTCTATTCACTTGGGTTATGATTTACAACTCTAACCATCGCATTTATCAATCCAACTCTATTTCATTTTTATTTTACAATATCTCCTCTTATTTAATTCATTAGCAAATCCGAGTCGAATTCAATTTATAAATTCGAGTTCAACTCCTTACTCCATTATTAATTTACAAATCCATTTATTTAACAGGGTTAAATTTTATTAACATACTCTATCACATAATTATTTAGTTAATTAGCTTACTTCCAATTTTTAATTCAACATTGGATTTTTAATTACAAAGAATCACTTCATTAAAATTTCCCGAGTTTCAATTTTATTTTACAATTTCAATTTGAACTTCCCTTGATTTTCCAAAATTTCATCTCCTTTATTTTAAAATTTTATAAATGCCTATAAAATCTCATAATAATATTAAAATAGCTTTTATAAAATATTTCTTATAACTCGATGTCTCAACCAGTCTATCCTTGTTCTCACAGAAATTCAGTCATACGTTTATCAGGCGTAGGACCGAAAATCTATAAGTACTTGGTAAACCCGTTTTCAACACCCAGTGAAAATATTTGGAAAATAATTTTATTGAAAATACAGAAAACAATTTTTGAAAATAGAGGAAATATCTTTGGTGAGAATGCTCTGGAAATCATCACACCCATCCATGGTCATAGTTACATACCAGGGTTACGTTGCAGTCTCAACAAAAGTCCATGTAACTGCAGGCTCTCCGCGACCTCTCGATTACGCCATGGATCCCACACAACAGATCACAGTTACATCCAGGGTTACGTTACCGTCGCAGCAAAAGTCCATGTAACTGCAGGCTCTCCGCGGCCTCTGACTTCGCTGTCGAAATGAAACTTCTCCACTCCTACATAGGTCGCAGTCTACCGAGATAAACTCAACCGCAGACTGTTGGCTCTCAGCGGCACACACGACTTTCGCAATGTTACCATAGGTCGCAGTTACATCCTGGGTTACGTTGCAGTCACAACAAAAGTCCATGTAACTGTTGGCTCTCCGCGGCACACACGACTTACGCTATGGTAAACTCAACTCATAATCCTCAGGAACTAGTTTTGTCCGGACTCCTTTCAGGATCAACTTTAGAACCCCCTTGGGCTCAAGGCAACACCACTCGGTGGCACTCCTGAGAAGTCCATTTCAAGGGAGCGCCTTTTTCCCCAGAGCTATCATTAAAACACTTTATACTATACACATATAGTTTCTTTCAAATCATACACCTAGTATGAATTTCATCAACGCTTCTTTACAGAAAATCGATTGTTCCAAAATCGATAATTCTCAACCTAAAATTTCCAAATTCAATATTGATTTTTTCCAAAATCAAAAGCCTTTCTCAAAATCCTCATAAGATTCTTTATATATTCAGATATATATATATATATATATATATATAAAATTTTAAAACTTTGGATCCTTACCTTCTTGTATAAAACACCTTTTATACTCCAAACACTCTCAAAAACCATAGAAATATCCAATTTCCATCTTTATTCATTTCATATTTCTCAGAATATTCTTTCGGTTCAAAAGAACCATTTCATATTCCTTATTCACCTTTACATTAATCCCCATTTGGATTATTACTTCAATTCTTTTCTCAGTTGAGTTTTTAAATCAATAACAGTTTGAACTCCGAACAGTTTATTTTTAGAAAATAGCTTGAAAATTGTAAAAATAGATAATTACTTTGAAAAATAACTAATTATAAAATAGTTGGAAAATAGCTAAATAGTTTAAGAAATTTTTAGATAATTGCAAAATAATTGTAAAATAATAATTAATTCATAACTTAGTTGAAAATTAATAATTAGTTTATAAAACAGTTGTAAAATAGTTAAATAGTTCCAAAAGTAGTGGAAAAAACCAGTATAAAAATAGTTTGGGTTTAAAAAGAAAGTTGTATGGTAAGTAGATAAGAAAATAGATTTAAAACTACTTATATTAAAACAATTTACATTGAAAATGGTCTAGAGTCAAAACTGTTCACTTCCCCAACAATTCAATTTAAATTTCCACTCCATTTAAATTGACCCAATCCCAATTTAGTTAACTCCAATTTCCATTGGACTTGATTCATCCCCAATTTAAATTAAATTGATTCTCAATTTCCTTCCAACTTCAAATCAAATTCCATTTGATCTTTAAACTTGTACAACTTTAAGTATAATTTCAATTTTACATCTTCTATTTATAATCAATTACACTCACATTTTGCTTTTAACTCAGAATTATACATTTTATTTAGCCAATATATTTTTATTATTCCATAAACATTTAATCAAGATTCCAGAGTTTAAACAAATGTCCAAATTACAATATCACCTTAGAATTCAACTATATCCAAAATTCTTTGGCAAATTCAATTATCCCTTTTGAATTTCGAAATTAAACCCAATTTACAAACAATCCCAATTTAAAACAATTTGGTAGCAATTTCTCTTCTAGAAACTCGAAAATGAACATCGATGATGCTGCAGTCATCACCGACTTTATTTTCCAGTGACCAAAAGAGTTCAATGCTTTTATCTCTCTAAAAAAAACACTTCCAAATATTTTTGATTTCAAATCTCTCAAATTTCAAACACAAAAATATTTTTGAAATAATAGTATTCTTTCTTTAAAACCCTTGGAAACCACTTTCAAACCAAAAGGAATTTTAATTTTTCCCAAAATTCCAAACTCTCAATCCATCAAATTCATATTTAAACATTACTCTGGAATTTTCATCTTACTCTATTTCAAATATTCTCTGGAATTCTATTTCAAATTATAATCTCATTTATTTATGAAGTTTATTTCAATTAGTAAATTACATTTACAATCTATATTTCAAATTCCTTTTTGATTTTAAACCAATTCCACTTAAATTAAAATTCCAAAATTATTCCAATTACTTTGGACTAATATCCATTCAATTGAACCCACTTCAATTTCAATCATTCCAATTCAATCCAATTCAAATCTCCTATTAAATTTTTGAACTTATACATCTTCCATCCCAAATCCAATTAATTCAAATCGGATTCAATTTGAATGAGTTCAATTCCAACTTCAAATTTAAACCATCTCGAATTATATAATTCGAGCTATATTCACAAAGATTGGTTTAACCTTTTTAAACCAAATTTAACTTTGTTCATTTAAAGTTTCAAACAATTCTAATTTCTGAGTTCTAATTCTAGAATTTCATTTTTAATTGATTTAATTTTAATTTGGTTGTATTACTGTTATCTCCAAATTTAATTCCAATTCAAAATTTCAATTTGATTGTATTATATTACTTCTTAATTTTAATTCCAATGATGTAACAACCAACCATCTAAATATTTATTTGAAGGAAATACTGCTTTATATATCAAAATATACTTTTTATATAAAATTATTTAAAATCTTTATAAGAAAATAACAAGTACGCTCTCATATAATATATACACTCATTCTAGAGTACTATTGACCCTATCCGTAATGAGTATACCCACCAAAGCCAAGGTTCTCGCTTAACCTTCAGCTCTGATACCAAATGTAACGACCCAAAATTTTCAAACCCGAAAATTCCAGATAGTTATGAAAAAGAAGAAAACGATAGAAGAAGAAGAAGAAAAGAAACATCAACAACTCACATTCGCAGCGGATAAAATATAATAATAAATAATAGTTTACAAAAGAATACTATATTTATTGATTACATTTAATATACATCAGAGTTTCACATATATATACAGACACTAGACATATACAAATTATCATGTCTCAGATATACAATAATATACTACAGCGGAAATACTCTATACGTACTTGCCATCCAGCTTGACTCGTGAGCTCCAGAACGTTCTTACCTGAAAATCTGTAATACTCGGTCTGACCCGAGCATTACACCAAAGTAACACCCGGGTCAGGCTGGAAACCAGCGTGAGTAAACCCAACTAACATGAAATACAAAAGTATACAACTCATATAACCCGGGCAACTTATATCTATTTAACCAATTCACACTTTACTATAGACAATATCTATTTCACATATAATTCTCTAAGTACCAAACTTAGATATAATAAACTAATTCACTTAAATCTCTTCGATTCATCGTATTGATTTCACAAATCAATTATAAAAATTCGAAATGGTTTCGGGTATTTCCCAATACCCGACCCCGGCCTCGTCGAAAACTCATGCCACACTTACCCACATTATCCAAATGAAATACACAATATTTCATATCAGAGATGTCAACTCATTCAAAGCATCCAATACCATTTGGTCATCCATATGAAAATTTGATCACTTCCAATTTAATTCAATTAATTCTAATTGAATTTCAATCCTCAATCTCTTAGAGTTATTTACTTGTTAATTTATTAATTTCAAATCAAATAATTCAACCATCCCTTCAATATTCATCTTAATTTATCAACCTGTATTAAATTATCCTTTAATTTCATTCAAGCACCATATTACTTATCCTTAACCAAACGGTAAGTAATCTTAATTGCTTCGTGAACAAATTAACGGCTGTAGTTACATTAATCCTTAATTACTTATATATTGACTTCTAATAAGTCATTCATTATTGATTTGTCAATCTTAATTAATCAATCGTAAATTTCGTCATTGATCAAATAAATTAACGACTTCCAGTTATATTTTAATTGATCCTAATCTAAATTAAATTACATTAATTAAATCACAATATTAATCATTCTTGATTTATCTCAATCCTGTAATTAACTTTCCATTTATTTACTTCATTAAACAAATCCAATATCTCCTTAATTAATCATCTTAACTACTCTCTTGCTTAATTATACAAGGTAATTATATTTTATTGATTTCATTAAATAATTATTTATTAAATCATCTGATGATCATTCAAATTAATTTAAACTTAATTAATTAACCCAAATTATTAATGGATTTATTAATTAAATACTCATTTAAATTATCTTACCTATTTAATGAATCACCAATCATTAAACTTTTATTGAATTTAAACAGAACCATCTTCTTATTTATGATTTAAATTCAAAACCATTTAAAACCCAAATACCTCGAGTCAAACAACAATAATCTCGAGTACCAACCAAACCAAAGTCACAAGATCATTAGCGCACATTCAATCATCTCAATCAATCAACCAATTATTAGATTTAACTATTTAAATTTAAATAAAAATCCTACAGAGTGAGATTTACTCACCTTGGTTTTGATTTTGCAATCCATTCCCATCATGATTAATTTCTCCACAATTGGACCTTGAAAAAAAAAACATTGGATGATCCTATTAATATTCTAATTGGTCGAACAATCAATTTTTATTTATTTTTAATCCAAACCAAAAAAAAAAAAATTAGTTTTAGAGTAATTTTCTTTTGAAATTATTTATATATATATATAAATACACTTATGAAAATATTCTTTATAGATTTCAAAACATAATTATATAAATGCCCTGTTTGAAGCCTCAAGTGTCTATATATTTTTCTTCAACCTTCATATATTTATTTATTAAATTAAATTAACTAATCTGCAATTGCCTTGTTGTTACTGTGCTGATAAGTGAAATAAAAATCAGTAATCTCTTTATAAGTTTAAACTTAAGTAATGTTTATATTTAAACATTTGAAACCAGTTACATATCTTGAACATAGAAACAGCTTTAAACAGTTTATAAGATAAATATTATTATCAATAATATCTTGTACATAATTATTCAATTCAATGAAGAAAAGAAGAAATAAAGAAAAACAAAACAGCAGGGTGATACCTGTAATCTAATTCTCGAAATCATCAAGCTGAAACCCAAGCCTCGACTTGCCTAATCAACCACGTCCATCCAACTAATCGAACGCGGTCGCGTTCGTTTTCCCTCCATCGAAGATCATGACTCCATATCGACTGTCACCTGTGCCATCGCGACTTCCAAATCAGGTTCTCACCTAGAATTGATCGTCGTCGCCGCCCTCTGACACACGATGCTCAATTGAAGACGACTTCAAGGCCTCCACGTGCTTGGACGTCGCTGCCTCTTCCCTTCATTCGGCCTCGAATGCCACAGCTCGAATCGAGCACTTCGCCTCGTTCGCATTACGAACGCAACCCTAAGGTCCACCTCGACTTTGATTGACCGCTGCGCCACCCAGTTTCCATGAAGTCGCGATTTTGTCAGAAAAGGCTTCGGCCGATTCACTCTTTTTTTTTTTTTTTTAGTTTGGTTTGTCGAACAGGAAGACAAAGGGTTTCGGCTGTTATCCTTTTCCTTTTTTTTTTTTAACTCGAGCGATTCTGGTCTCTCAACAAGGAGGGAACGAGAGTACGATATAAGACGGTGGATGGCTTCTAGAGCGCGACGTTGAAAATAAAAATATCATACTAATATATATATATATATATTTTATAGAAGTGTATTCGGGAAGGCACAAGAAGCCTGATAAAATATCTAGCTACAGTGACGAGAAAAGAAAGCAAATAGTTTAGATGTGAAGGAATGTGTTGAAGGTTTGACCAATTATTAAATTTGAATTCAATATAAATTTCAACTCGTTTATATACCGCACGCTCACACAGCAACTCCAAACGCTACGAAAATTGAAATCCGATAATAACTAACTATTACGGATCCAATGGAACTGGTTTCGTCGAATTCCGAGACTGTGCCTCGGAAGGCTATTTTTAAGATTCAATTTAAACGATATATTATTAAAACTGAGCAGATCACCTTTATATTAAATTTTAACCATTCTATTATCTTCAGTATCATCGTTATAAATTTTATAAGCCTTCAAATTATTTAAACAGGCTTAAAAATTTCAGATTCAGCATTTTACCCAATTTTCATTTATTAAATTCAATATTTAAAACATATAATTCAATGATTTAATTATCAAGTAAATATTGATATCTTGTTTTCAAGTTTTAAATTAACTTTCAAATAATTTTAAAATCGATTAATTATTCCAATTTAATTCGTTAAAATTTCCGGGTCGTCACACATAACATATAAAATCATATATATATATATATTAACTAAACAAAACCCTAGCTAATTTTATTTTATACTGTAAAAATATTTCCTTTTCAATTTTACTACGTCAGTATTTATTTTTGCAGATTGCTCAGATGCTGGATTCAATCTGGAATAAGTTGAAGATAAATACGAGTGAATGAGCGATATGTAGTGAGGTGTATTTGTAAATTAGAAATTGTGATGTAATCGAAATTGTATTGAATTTGTATATATAGTGAGAGTTAAAGTTCGTACTATTCAAAATTGTAATAAATATTTGTTTGAATAAGATATCTGTTTGAATTTAAATAATGCGTTACTTATTTTATTCAGCAAATATTTATTTAATTATGCGAAAAATAAAATAGTGCATTAACAAATACATTTAAATGAATATATATATATATATATATATGTTTATTATCATCAAACAAAAATCATATACTCGCATATTCAACAATCTCCCCTTTTTGATGATAACAAACATATATTTAAGATTTTGAATATATTAAATGTATTTGATCATTGATAGACAATATTTTCTTCCGCTATTTGAATGCTTCCTCTCTACACAAAGGACCCCCTTCATACGTACATGTAAACTAAAATATGCAAATGAGCCTAGATGCAAATAAAAAATATTTGACATTTATCTATCAAAATCTTAACTTTTCTCTCCCCCTTTTGTTATCAGCAAAAGAGTAATAATATAGAAAAAAATAGAGATAAAGTTATCGACATTAATACAACATTAAAACTCAATCGAATATAATTATTAAATTTCAATAAAAAAATCAAACGGAAATCATAAATACTCTGTTTGAAGCATATTCCACTTTAGAATGTAGGAATAATGTCATCATATAAAACCATATAGTTGTTTCTATTTGCGGTATATTTTATCAGGAATTTGATTATCTACCAACCATGCATAACCATTAGGACTTTTAAATGAGATCAGTAGTATTCCAATTTTATTTTAAAAAATGAATTTAAGTATCTTCTAACCACGCAAAACAATGAGGACTTTTAAATGGGATTAGAATCGACTTGTTTATTTAATAAATCAATTTTGATATGTGTTCCATACGTGCATAACCATGAGGACTTTTAAATGAGCATGGAAGCACATAGTCAAAAATTCCAAGTAATTCACCCATGCATAACCGTGAGGACTTTTAAATGAGAGTGAATACTTTGGATATATTTTTTAAAAATAAAATAAAATGAAAAACGAATGATTCCTATCAAAAGTACCACATATTGACAAACTATATTGAATTTTAATGAGTGACGGTCATTAGATATATGATAAAAATAGAGATGATAATGGAATTTTTACCGATAAAAAGTTTTTATAATTCTTGTTCAAATTTCTAAAGAAATTTACTAAATATACTGTCTCAAGTTATAATATATAATTAATATCGACACTCATCCCTTTTTCAATCACTATTTATCTTTTCGATAATTAGCAGGGAGTCGGATTAATCATTTAAAATCAAATCCAAAAATAATTATGAAATTTTCTAAAAATGACAATCTGAAACAAGGTCAAAAAAATGATTTTCTAAAAGGGTTTTATAAGAAAAATGTCTACTAATTTGAAAATTATTTGAAATGAAAATATGCAGATATTTTCTTTGAAAATCGATGCAGCTACTGAATGTCACAACATAAATCATGTTCCACTAGTAATTTTTCTATCAACTAGATTACTAGTGTAATCTGCATCTGAATTTTCCTTTCACTCGAAATTATTTTTATTAAATTTGATAGACCAGACCGTGAAGTTGCAACAAATTCTTGAAGACCTTTTTGAATGAAATTCTTTTCATTTTTAATTGAAGCCATGCCAATAAACAAAAACTGTGAAAATAGAGTCAGCTGTAAAATAACCAAATGTATTATCATCAGCCAATAAAACATTATCATTAATCCAAACTAATATATATGAAGAAATTCAAAGAATCTAGAGATTTTTATAGCGTTCTTAGCATAAGAATATAATTGGCCAACAATTTTGAAAAAGTTAGAATGATTATCATCAATTATTTCTTTATCAAAACTGGTAGAATTAAATCAAATTATGGTGTAGATTTTCACGTATATCGTTCAAGATATCTTTACCCGTTTTACCTTTACGATAATTTTTCGTTGTTGCCCGTTGTGATTCTGCCACCTTTATACTAGGCTAAGGAACTTTGATTTATCGCTCGTTGTGTCCTTGGAATAGCCAGAACCCAACTAACACTATTGTAGTTCCTTAGCCTGCCACCACACCTACATAATGAAAGATTTTTGTGACCTATTTGTTTTTAAAGGTCCATGATTGTTAGTGGCAATTGATTTTGAAAAATAATTTTGTGGAGACCCAAAACTATTTTATATGTTCCTTGCGGCACCCAAATTTGTTTAACTTTGAGATATTTTACATTTATGCCTTTTGGAACCCAAATTGGAATAGTTTTCACGTGTTTGGGTCTATATCAACAATTATTTTGATTGTGTCTAAATTTTCTACAAATTGTGCACATTGAATTGACTTGATTAATTTCATTTCTAACATTTTTAGATTGATTATATCCAAGTCCTTGTCTAACTGTATTAACAGTTTGTTTCCCTAATAACGTATTAAACTATCTTTCCCTTTTGGAAAATTTTCCTAAAGTCGTTGACAGTTGTTGGACTTGTGTTTTGAGAGATTCATTTTCGTTTAATAATTGTGTGCACTTTTTAATATAATTTTCTCTTCTTGTATTTCACTTTCTTTCAAAATCATAATTTCATTTTCAAGTGATTTAATTTTGATTTCTGATTTTTTAATCACTTCTTCGAATGTTGAACACTAATCACACTTATGGATCCTACTTTGATAGTTTTTAACTAATTGGTCAAGCTGTTTATTTAAATCTGTCAAAGTATCTTTTTGTGATTCAAGTTTAGCATACTTCTCCCTAAGTCGTTCAAAACAGCCATTTACTTCGTGGTAACATATAAGTAATTCTAAGTGAGTGAGTTTTGATACCTCGCTTGGCTAGTTATCATCACTATCAGTTATATTATCTTGAAGGCACATATCTGCTATCTCACTCTCACTGCTAGTACTTTTATTATCTTCATCACTTGTATTCCACGTGGCTGCCAAATTTGTCCTTTTTGATTTCTTTTCTAGGTCGTGTCGATTGTGAGGACAATTCGGCTTGATGTGTCTGGGTTTGCTGCACTTATGATAGATGATTTCTTGCTGTTCTAGGTTATCTAGAACTTTAATTATTCTGCTTCTTAATTTTTGATTTAGAGCTGGATTTCCGTATTTGCGGTTCCATTTTTTGATTCTTGAATGGCAATCACTTTTGCTTCAAAACTTTGTGGAAGGACTCTGAGGATTTTTTGGACTATTTCCAATTCCGTGTATGATTTTCCGAGAGTTTTTGATTTGTATACGATGTTGGAAAGCCATCCGTACATCTCTTTAACGTTTTCTTCCTTGGCCATTGTAAAATTCTCGTATTCGCTACCTAGCATGGCAAGGCGAGATTCCTTGACTTGAGATGTTCCTTCGTGATTCACTTCTAGTGTGTGCCATATTTCCTGCGCAATTAGACAATGTGAGGCACGATTAAATTCAAATTGATCTAATGAACAAATAATCGAATTCAAAGCTCTGGCATTAGCATTCTGTAACTTATTTTCTAGATCTGTCCATTGATCAAATGGTTTTTCAATTTCTTGATTATTTACAACTATTGTGGGTGCTCTATAAGCTGTCTCAACAATATTCCAAGCATCAATGGTTTTCAGAAAAAATTTCATTCTATTTTTTCAGTAAGCATATTCAACATTTAACATTGATGGTTTAACTATAGACTGACCCTTAGCCAAAGCAGTATTAAAAGAAACCATTTTAAAAATTCAAATTCTTAAAACAAAAACTGGTTTTTGAAAAAAATCAAATTTTTTAAAAACAAAAATAGCTTTTGTACCTTGCTCTAATACCACTTGTAGGATCGAGTTCACCATAGAGGGGGGGTGAATAGGATGATACTATTAATTATAAAATTTAATTGCGGAAGTTTATATAAAATATTTTCAACATAGATATATTAGAATAACAGCACAGATAACAGCTGAATAATAAATACAGAAATAGAACAACAAAGAATTTACCCAGCTTCGGCAAAACCCTGCATACGTGCTGCCCTCAAGGTTTCTACTAGAAATTAAGAAGTCAGGCGTTTACACACATAAACTCGTGACACCCACTGTCGAATAGCCTTAACTCTACGCTCAAACCCTGCCACAACTCAACCACTAAGTTGTGAATTCTCAAACTACACTACCGCAGTTCGTACCCTAGTCACACGACTAGAAATTACAAGAGTTTAAAAAAGGAAAAATAGAAATTTTAATAACAATTATAAACAAAACCTGAATTTTTAAACTACACAAGCCCTAAGTAAATAGCCGACCCAAAATTAAATAAGAAATTCTCTTTCTTTTTCTTTATAATATCTCGGCCTAGTTTCTCCAAAACCACTGGCGGCCTCGTGTTTATTCTTCGTCGTTCCGAATTAGGGCTTTGTGCGAAAATTGAATCGCCGCTTCAATTGTTTGCTGATGCTTCAATTTGTTGTCTTTGATCAATTAGATTAGTTGCGGCTGCTTCAACCAACTTTGCAATCGCTTCCAATTAGTCGATTTTGATTTGAAAAAATTGGTAAGTTTGTTCCTTTTTGATTTATATAACACTCGACTTTGATTCGAGTTTTATGAATTGTTCTTCTTTTTTTAGATCGAACTCGAATGATAAATTTTCCGATGATGTTCATTATTTATATAGGGTTTGAACCCTTATATTTTCATTCGTATATTTTATATGAATTTGTCAAATAATTTTGCTTTTAATTCGTCTCGGCCACTTGATTAAGATTGAATGATGGTGATTCTTCTGACTTCTTCAATTTCGTATATATTTTGCTTAGTTAACACGGCTTCGATTGATTTTGAACTGTTCGATTCTGTTCTTTATGTTGTCGACTTTGGCCATTTTTGTGTTAACTGGATTTGTTCGATTTTGATAAAATTGCTATTTTACTTCGGTCATTTTGAAACATGCTGCTTGATTTTGTTTCGTTCGAACTTGCTATCACCGTTTGATTCTCTGATACTTTGTTGATTTCGGTCACTTGATGCTGCTATGTGACATTCTGGCTTGACTCTGTTGTTCATGTTAAACATTTCAATAGTCAATTAAAGTGATGTTATTTACTTAAACATAAAATTTTTAATTGTGAGTGATTGCTCATCTTTTGAGGCTAGAGAAAAATAGACAACACAACAAGCTATGAATTTTGATTCACGAACTTTACGACAAATCCAAAGAAAAGCAAGATGGACTTGAGATCAACGAAAACAAAATATATAATTTTTTTAAATCTAAAATTTACTCTCATATTTAAATAAAATCTTTATATTATATTTTAAAAAACAATATTCAATTTAAAACACATATTTAAAATAAAAATCTTCATATTATATTTTTTTGAAAACCAATACTTATTAAAACATATATTAATAAAATCTTTATATACTATATTTTGGAAACCAATATTTAAAATCAATCTATATATTTATACTGAAATAAAGTCTTTTTTTATAATAAGGGGAGAAAGGCTAGGAGATGAGGCAAGCAAGCGTGAAGTGAGGATCGACCGGAGGGGTTGCGGCAGTGGGCTGCTGTACAGTGCCGATGAAGGGGGTGGCTATCTTCGGCCTACTGTGGCTACTTGCCTTTGGAGTTCGGAGTTCTTAGATTAGGTCGGAGCAAGGAGTTTCGACAAGTGGCTATTCAGAAGAGAGGATGCAGACTGCCAAGGTGGTGAGGAGCTGCAAGGTGAAGGGGAGGCTGTCATCTCAGGTCTGGAAGGAGGCTGTTAAGGAACAGTTCTCGGCTATATGAGGATGGTTGCTGTCACATGGTCGAGGAGTAAAGTAGGGTTGTGGAAGGGAATGGTCGATGATGGCTGTGTGGATATGCAGAGGAAGGAGGCTGCAGGTTTGAAAAGGGAATGGGATGTGTAGGTAATGGGTGGAAGGACATGAGATCGGAGACTCTCAGGTGGGGCTGTTAGTGAAGATTGGCATAGAGTTTTGTTCGGGTTGTGCTCGATGGTATGAAGGAGGTGAGGCATTTGTTTCGGCTACAGGTGATATTAGCATGCGGCTTTGCATGAAGTAGGGTAGAGCATAGTTGCACGCTGAGACGAATGAAGGAGGACGAGATAAGTAGGGTTCAATGCAAAAGAGAACAACAGTTACAAAAAAAATATGAATTTTCAATTTTTTCCAGAACAAATAGAATTGGAAAGATGAAAGGGAAGAGAAAAGCGGGAATAAGAGAATATATTGAAAAGTATGAATAATAAAAGTGAAGACTATTGAATTTCAAGAAATATAAATGCTAATTGCTATTGGTTTACATAGTTGATAGAGAAAAGACATACAGGAAAACCAAAAAGGTTCAAAACTGGTACCGATACGACTAATCGTTTCACAGATTTCGCCATGCACTGGACGCCGAAACACGCAAATGAACACACTACGGATATCAGCACGACGAGATGAACAGAATGGTACACAAATATTAGTGATATGAACCACCTATCAAAACTCGATTTCCATTGCCAAAAATGCTGCTAAAACGCCGAAAATAGAATAAACGGAGCTAGAGCAGTCCAAATTTGATGAAATGAAATATAACGTCTCACTTAGAAAATCATTTACATTTTTCTAATGTAAAAATATTTAGATTTAAAAAATATTTTATTTCCATCAAATTAACTGATTTTAAATTTAAATTAGAAAATTTCATAACTGAATAAACTTTCATATTTTCCAATAAAAGTTTGACACTTCTATGTTAAAATAGGCGCATACCAAATATCAAATTTTCATTCTTAAAATTTCATTGTTTATTTTCTTGAAAAATTTAGTTGTTTACTTATAAAATCGTTAAAATTTCCGGGTCGTTACAATTTGAGTGGCCGATTTCATTCCCTCCACATTTGTACTATTCTAAGAGTTATAAACCCAAATTTTCGAATCAAATTGGGGATTTCACTTTATTGTACACTTATGAATTTATATTTACAAAAGTTATCAATATAACGAATACATAGCATTCTCAAATACACGGATTCATATTTACTACTTGCTATGGCCTTGTTTATGGTGTATTTACATTTATGCCTTACAAAGGAATTCCTTTCGAAGCCATAGGATCTATTTAACGCACTTAATACCTTTCGATACCGTTAGATCATAGTCGCAAGCCATTTTAACTAGTTCGAAGTGGGTTTTGAAGGGGTATATTGACGACTTCGATACTCTCCTTTTTTTTATACGTTCAGAAGGGTTTTCTATGCTTACAACAACTTTACCGAGCTTCACTGATGGTTCTTCTTAGCTTTCCTTTAAAACCTTCTTTTATAACCTTACTTTGGGGTGTTGACAAGATTTCTTGTTAATTTTTTTAGCGCTAGAAGGAGGGCTCGAACCTCCGATATATTATTTTTCTCCCTGCAAGTTGATTACATTGGGCTCTCTTATTTCAAAGAGAAAAATGGTTAGGGCCATAAGAAATAGTGATATCCTAAGTAAAGAAGCTGCATGACAAACAACTTTAGAAGAGCAAAGCATTAAGCAATAGAATTAAGTTGACCAATTGCTTGATCAATCAGACAATTCAATCTAAGGAAAAAATAGAGATTGTTATAATGACAAAACTGATCAGAAAGACGTTCTCAATCAAATAGTAAAGGACATACTCCTTTGTTTTGAGAAAAATGATAACCTTTGGGAAGCTCCTTTTTCAGAAGAAACAATGGATATTAAAATCCCATCTCATATTGAAATCCCTTCACTAAAGTATGATGGAACAACTGATCTAGTTGATCACCTTATAGCTTTTAATATTTGAATGAATTTGTATAATGCCTCTGGGGCAAGTCATTGGAAACTTTGCCCTGTAACTTTTCAAGTAGCAGCTATCAATTGGTGTAAGAATTATCAAGGAGAAACCATCCGTACTTGGGAACAATTCTCTCATGAATTTGTAACATAATTTTTGTAATCCCAACTATGGACTTTAATCTCTTAGCCACTATTAGGAAAAAACTAGGAGAACCACTAGACAAGTACTTAAAGAGGTTTAGTATAGAAGCATTACAAGTAGAAAACACGACTGACAGGGACAAGCTGATTGCGATTCGATCAGTGCTAATTGAACAGATCCTTTTTGGAAGGAGCTTCAGAAAAATGGATGCACGGATCTACAATACTTCTATTACCAAGTAGAGAAATTTATTCATACGGATGAAACGTATCATACCAAGATAAAGTCTCTGCAAAATATAGAAGGAGAAAAGTTTAGAGTGAATGTCCCGGAAAAAAGCCTCGATGGAAGGAAAGAAAAAGGGATAAGCAAATAGCTACATTTAAACCTAGTCTCGTAGGGTTAAACAACCTTATCTCTTATATCTTTGCCATGAAAAATGGTCATGATAATTTCTCCATTTCCTATAAGAAAAGGACTCCCAGTGAACCCAAAGAAGGAAGGAATTATCGTGCTTACCATAAAGTGAGTGGCCATTAAACCGACAATTGCAATGTTTTAGCAAAAATAGTTCAGACCTTAATCAAGTATGGATTCTTAAAAGAATTTTTCAAAGAGGATTAGAAGATGTTATACCTCGAAAGGAACAACTCAATCACTTAAAATCCTGATAGAGAATTTGTAACGACCCGGTATTTCATGTCATTCGCATCCGCACATGTCGGACTTAAATTGCTCAAAATATCATATTGTTAATTTATATTTGGAAAAACTTAGCATATACAGTAAATAAATAAATCATAGAATCACAAACACAGAGTATTACAACAAGCAACGAAATAGATAAATAGTAGTTCAAGAAGCTACTATATAAACATCAGAGTTAGAAATAAAATACAACAGAATATCTCAAATATAATGATTTCTCGTATACAAATAGATGACATCTCTGAAAAAATCAACTGGAAAAGCTGAAAGCTGAATGGATGCAGATGGATCTCCAAGTGAAGCTTCAACTCCAAAGGTGATTCTCAAATACTGTGACACTCAGTCTGACCCGAGCGTAAAGAAAAACACAAAACACTTAAGTCAGGATTAACATTCTTATATCAATAAATCCAATTCAAGTGAAATATCAACTGAAATACAAGTAACTCAAAGGACGTTTGGGATAACCATCCTCTAAGGATACGTGGATTTATCTACTATGTAGTAATATACGCTAGTATAATATATATATATAGTAAAGTGAAACTATTAAAATAGCGTTAAGGCGTTACCCATGTCCCCCTTAACACATTTTATGTATTCCCATAGTCTATACAGTACCGTAACTTCCCCGGTAAACTAGAGGGCTATTAGAGGGAATTCCATAAGTAAGGCACAATGCAAACTCGTAGAAGGCGCGCTAGGGCATGCGACAAGGCATTCGAGGCAATGCCAGGGTAGATAAACCGTTCGCGTATCCGGACTGGTGGTAACACATAGTAGTTACTACCGCCCAACTCATGACACACTTCCAAATCAAAAGGGTGCGCCCATTCAATCACAAAAGCAATGGAATGGTATCGAAGAAATGTTCCTGATTGGAAGAATGAACTGACTTGGCCCGGCATGGCTCCTGTTTTAGCCGCATCAAGTTGACTCACGGGAGTCAGAGCTACGTAAATACCATATAGAATCGCCACTAAACCATCCTACTTCATTTTGGAATCTCCGCCATATGCATAGTTGTTAAAGTGGTTTTAGGTATTGTAGAGAGAATGACAATGTCCAATCCCGGTCTCTTTCACAACCAAACGTTATTATAACACCCTGGTCATTTCATTTCAAATAGTACATACTTCAAAACCAAAATATTATGTCATTTCAAAACCATGTCAATTCGATATCATTTCCAAAATCATAGCACATCAAAGTTAAAACACTTTCTAAATCATAACACTATGAAATCATAATACTTTGGAAAGCCATAACTTGGAAATCATAACTTCCACCACTTAAACAGTTTAGATATTGATAATAACATATACAATAGAATAGTTCTATAAAATAGTTTATATAAAAATAGTTATATCAAAATGGTTTATGTTAAAATAGTTTATATTAAAATAATTTATAAAGTAAATTATAATTTAGAAATACTTTATGTAGTAAAATAGTTTTCCTCAGATTTCACAAATCGATTCAAATCAACTTGAATTCCAAAATTTAAATTTAAGTCAATCTCAATTCTTTAACTTCGATTCAATTCAGTTTCTCTAATAACCATTTCAAATTTTATCGATTTCAAATATAGATTTGAACGACAAAATAAACCATTTAAATTTCAATATATTTCAAAGCTTTTAATATTCAAACATTTCAAAACTAGATTTGATAATTTCATATATATATCGAAATTTAACCTTGTTATTATTTAGTTTTGAAATATTCACTTAATAAATCCAATATCATTAAAATAACATTAAATTACATTAAACTAAATATTTCCTTCAATTTATTTAAACTTAAAATATCCATTTAATCGTTTAAATCGAAATCCAGTTATAATATCATATCTTAAAACGCTCAAATTCAATATGTTTCAAATCGATTTAACCAACAAAATTCTTAATTAAATACAATTTCAGATAAATTCAAATTAATCTTTCTAATCTTAATTTATAGAAATCATTATAAATTCTATTTTTAAAATATAAATTTTAAATAAATACTTAAACATATTTTATTTTACTTAAATCAAACTTTACTAAATGTAACGACCCGGTATTTTCAACCATTCGCATCCGTAAATGTCGGACTTGAATTGCTCAAACTACCGAATTGTAAAATAAATTTGGCAAAACATAGCATAAACAGTAAATAAATAAATCACAGATCACAGACACAGAGTAATATATGCAGCGGAAGTAAAGAAATAGTAGTTCGTGAAGCTACTATATAAATATATCTGAGTCAAACAAGATACAACAGAGATAACAAGATACAACAGAGGTCTCAACATGATAACCAGGTATGAATCAGAATACATCACTGGAACCAACCGGATAACCGTAATCAACTGGATAACCGAAAGTGAAATAGATAGCTATATCTTCAAGCAAAGCTTCCAACTTCGAAGGTGAGTCTCAAATGCTGTATCACTCAGTCTGACCCGAGCGTAAAACAAAACACAAAACACTCGAGTCAGGACATACATACTTATACAATGTAAAACAACTCAAGTGAAATGTAATATAAGGTACAAGTAACTTAAAGGATGCTTGGTACCGCCCATCCTCTAAGGATCCGTTAAACTATTTGCTATGTAGTAATATTTCGCTATTATAATAATGTCTATTAGTAAAATAAACTTACTTTTAAATAGCGTTAAGGCTTTACATTTTCCACCTTAACACGTAATAATGCCAATAGTCTATACAGTACCGTAATACCTCCTGATCGAAAGGCTACCAGAGTATACTACATAGGTATGACACAAATAGAAACTCGTAGAAGAAGCGCAAGGGTAGGTGACACGGCACAACTATGCAATGCCAGGTAGATATATCAATTACGCATCCGAGTTGGTGGTAACGCGTAGCAGCTACTACCGCTCACCTCGAACAACACCCCCAAAATCAAAAATCAAAAGTGGCCACTGAATCAATCCAAAAGTCAGAGTATAATATTGAAGGAGTGCGTCCGATCAGAGGAATGACCTCATTGGCCTGAGAATCGCTCCTGTTTTAGCCACCTTATGCCAACTCATGGGAGTCGGGTCCACGTATATACCTCAGAGGAAACACCGCCACCATCCTACTTCATTCTGGAACCTCCACCGCGTACACGGTTGTTAAAGTGGTTTTCGGAGTTGGCAGAGAGTATGAAAACTTCCGATCCCGGTCTCTTTAACAACCAAACGTTATTATAACCCATGGATATTTATTTCAAAATCATTTATACTTTCAAACCAAACTAGCATATCCATTTCAAAATCATAGCATTTCTTTCAAAATAGTATACTTCCAAAAAATATCATACTCATTTCAAAACCATATCACAATAGTATCATTTCCATTTCAAAACTAATTCAATAATATATCATTTAAATAAAACCCAAATTTCCAAATCACTGAATATTTCCTTCAATTTACTAACCTTGAAATATTCCTTTAAATTATCATAGCATTTTGGAAAAGTAACCTTAAGGAATCATAGCATTTTTGGAATGTAATACTTTCCACTTTATTTAATCAAAGTATTTATATACTTAAAAATTTTAACATGGTTATTTTATCATAGCCTTATAGTTAAATAAACTTTGTTACTGTACTATCCAATTTAAAGCTGAAATTCTTATGTTAAGTTAAAAATACCTTATTAACTTACATTATTATTACAATAAAGAAACTTTATTATTTTAATCATTTAAAATATGTCATTTACATAAATTAAAACTTACATATCAAATGTACATTATCAACTTACATTTTATTATTTCAGTAAGGAACATTTATCATTTAATCAATTTAAAATACACCATTACATTAATTAAAACTTACATGTCAAATGTACGTTTTAACTTACATTTATTACAATAAAGAGCATTTATCATTTTAATCAATATTACACTAATTAAAACTTACATCATCAAATGTACGTTTTAATTTACATTTCTATTACAGTAAAGAGCATTTATCATTTAATCAATATTACACTAATTAAAACTAACATTATCAAATGTACGTTTTAATTTACATTTTTATTACAGTAAAGAGCATTTATTATTTTAATCAATATTACACTAATTAAAACTTACATTATCAAATGCACGTTTTAATTTACATTTCTATTACAGTAAAGATAATTAAAACTTACATTATCAAATGTACGTTTTAATTTACGTTTCTATTACAGTATAGAGCATTTATCATTTTAATCAATATTACACTAATTAAAACTTACATTATCAAATATACGTTTTAATTTACATTTCTATTACAGTAAAGAGCGTTTATCATTTAATCAATATTATATTAATTAAAACTTTACATGTTTCTTTCATTAATTAGAACTTTACATGTTTCTTGCATTAATTAAAACTTTACACGTTTCTTTCATTAATTAAAACTTCACATGTTTCTTGCATTAATTAAAAACTTTACACGTTCCTTTCATTAATTAGGACTTTACACATTTATTTCATAAATCAAAACTTTACATGTTTCTTGCATTAACTAAAAACTTTACACGTTTCTTTTATTAATTAGGACTTTACACATTTCATTTCTAAATTAAAACTTTATACGTTTCTTTCTTAAATTAAAACTTTACATGTTTCTGCAATTTAAAATACCTTATTTTCTTAACTTGAAATCTCCATATGGAAATCAATTTCAAATCATTATGTTAAGTCATATATAAATTACATTTTATACATTAACTTGTACAACTTAACCTATAGAAAATCACTGTAAACCTATTTATACAAACATATCCGCTTCATGGAATAAAATTCATTCCAACTACTAGGCTAGATTTAGCATTCCATATTAAATCAAATTTCATTATTAAGTTGATTATTATATTCCAAATCTTTAAATTACAAATTTAAAACCAAATAAAGTTTTCTTTTTCATTACAATTAAAAGCCACAATCAACTTATAAAATTTTAACTTATAGAAAACCAATAACTCTTTATATTCTAAATCTTTAAATCAACTTTTTATTTAAATTTCCATGTATTAATAAATTCAAGATACTTAATAATTTTAGAAAACTATTATAAAATTTTATCCATGGGCCTGTATAAAATTTTCTAACCTAGGTCAAGTGATATAGATATGTATCATTTCAATCCGTAATTTAAAAAGAAAAATCCGGGTTCTATCATTTCAAACCCGCAATCCCAAGTAAAATAAATGCAATAAAAATCATTTCAGATCATTTCAGCCCATAATGATTTTTCCTTATTCTAACGTCCGTTCGGGTATGTATCATTTCAACCCATAGTGATAGGGAACTAGCAGTGTGAGATACAGTATATAAAATAAACAGTATATCATATAAATACATATTAGATGATGTAACAAATATATAAACAGCATTTAACATCATATAACATATCACAGGCATGTATGAATGACATATCAATTTATACAGATCCACTTATCATTATTCCACAATAATATAAGTACATATGTCTAGAGTGATAAAACTCACCTTTTAAAAGCTAGAATTGGCAAATTCAGAATAAAAATCTAAACTCCGCAAAGCATGAAAAAGCACGATAAAGCACAATGCAAACTTGAGTGGATGAGGAGTTTGATACAAATCTTGTATGCAAACAAATATTACATACATAAGAATATGATTAATTACAAAAGAATAGAGGTTAAAACAATGGAAAACATAAACGAATCAAAGTGGCATAACTTGCCTTAATCAATCAATGGCTTGGCTACACCACATATGGGTTCAACCATCACCTTGTGTTGCTTGGTCATGATGGTTAGAGGTGTGCTAGGAGAAGATGGAGGCCAAGCCTAGCTTGAAGGAATACAATGAAAGAAAATGAAAAAAATAGAGAAAGAAGAGGAAGAAGAAGCCACGGAAATAACCTAGAGCATGTTGTATTTTCTTCAAGTAAATGAAAATGAGAGGATTAGAACTTATACGTGAATAAAGAAAAAAAAAGGCGTCTAGGGTTTCAAGAGATTTGAACGGCTAAGATATAGGGTTTAGAAAATGAAAGGCTAGCAAATAAAAAGACTAGTGAATGAATGAGATTTATTTTCTATTTAATAAAAGAAACTAAAATATTTCAATCAGAAGAGGAAAATGAGGAAGTGAGATATTGAGAAAATTTTTGTGTGATTTGATAGAGTAAATGCTAGGAAAACAAAGAGACAAGAATTAAAGAGAAAAAAAACTTATAAAAATTTTATTCCTAAATGAAAATGAAATATGAGAACATAATGGGAAATAAATTTTTTACGTGAATGGCAAAAGGAAATACACGGCTATAGAAGAAAAAAAAAGAGCTGAGGAGTAATGAACGCTAAGGAAACGGAAAGGCATAAGTTAAGGAGAAAGAAATGTACGATATATTTTATTTTTAAATGCAAATGAAAAATGAGAGTTGGGAAATAAATTTTGTACGTGAATTTTCAATTTGATATGCAAGGCTATGAGTAAAGTAATTCATGGCTAGGAATGAGGAGGAAACGGCTAGAAAATAATAAAGGTCATGCAAATGAAAAAGGCAAGAGTTTAACCAATGAAACGTATGCCTCTTAAATTTCCCCAAGCCATTTATTTGCATACATTTCTTTCTAGAAATGAAATGTGAAGTAAATGTGTACGTGAATAATGAAGTAGAGAGGATGGCAAGAAAAGATTTGAGCAGCTAAAGAGGAGTAAATGATAGAAAAACAAAAAGGCTAGGAAATAAAAGGCAAGAAATAAGGAGAAAGAAACAAATATATATATATATGTGTGTGTGTGTGTGTGTATAATTCTTAAATGCAATTGGAAAGAGGATATTTTGAGATGTTTGTATGTGATTAATAAGAGCAATTCACGGCTATGAATGGTGAACGGCTAGGGTAAGTAATAAAGAGGGTAGGTAAATAAGAAGGCAAGCATTAAAGAAATGTAACGCATGTCTCCTTGATTTCTTCCAAGCCTTTTATGAAAATATATACACACAAGTGAAATCCAATAAATAAAGTTTAAATAAAAAATAGAAAAAATAAAATAACATAGAAAATAAGAATATAAAAACGAACATAGAAAAATAGAAATTGAAATACAGAAAATAACTGCGTGTGAAACGCTGTAATTTATCTAATTTAAAAAGTATAACTCAGAATTTAACGAAACGAAAAGTCAAATTTTAAAAAAATTTAAACTGAAAATTCAAATTTTGACCAAAATATAAAATTTTCAAAAATTGTTTATTTATTGCGTTTGAAAAATAAATTACAAACAAATTCCAAACATACATTGGAAAAATTCTAAAAATTCACTTTTAAATGATTTAAAAATTAAAATTTCAAATAAAAATTTAATTAGAAATATTCACAAAATAAGGGTTGTTACACTAAATTTAAAGCTTATTATCAAATCTATTTTATATTAAAACTTATTCCTATAAATAGTATTTTTAAAATTTAAATAAAACCATATATATTTCCTTTCGAAACCATAGAAATCATTTTCAAAGTACTTATATATAGAACAACGGTGTCTGTATAAAATTTTGTATACTAGGGTCAAGTGATATAGATATTTGTCCTTTCAATCCGTAATTTAAATATATATATATAAGGGTATATATCATTTCTACCCGTAATCCCAAATTCAATTCAAACAAAAATTTCTTAAGTTTATCATTTCAACACATAACGATTTTCTCCTATTCTATAGATCATTCAGGTATGTATTATTTCAACCCATAGGGAATTCTAAATTAACAGAGAAACTTGCAGAGTGATAACAGATATGATAATAATATAATATTAGGCATATATCATCAATATAAATAACAGATAATGGTGTTAGATGTCATAGGGGAACAGATACAGATAGCGACATATATGTAGCAATGTAAATAACTAACAGCAGCATATTTCAATTGTCGTTTCAATTGAAATCAAATTTAATGAATATAAGAACGTTAATCGTGAGTGATTTCTCACCTTTTGAGGTTAGAGATGAACGTGAAGATGAGTTATGAATCAAAGCACGAATTCCGAAGAAAAGCTAAATTGGCATGAATTCGACGATCAAAGCTGATAACAAGGAATTGGTGAAATGATTAGAATCAGCTTGATAGAAACAGAAATTATATATTATTATTATTATCTTAAAAATCAAAAATTTAAAACTTATATAAAATTTAGATAGTAGGAAATGTGAAAGAAAATAAAACAAGGACTCGGTATATACAGTTATGTATACAATAATATATAGATCAAACCCCTATGTAAACGTATACGACTAACCTATGATAAACAAAAGTAAACTAATATAACACACAGACACACTTATATAGCTTGGTTTGAAAAGAAAATATAATTTAAATTTCTGTGAACCAGTATATATTTCAACGGCAAGATATATAATTATATATATATATATATATATATATATGCTGTCATATACACTTTTGGTGAGAAAAGAAATCAAATAAAGCACAGATCAAATCAATACAAACATATATAATATATATATATATATGCGCATATTTAAAAGCAACCTACTTATATATTACTTTCAAATTTAACTATCAATATAAATATTTGTACTATCACACATATATAAAGTTATTTCAACAAATTCAATATATAAGAACAAATGTAGAGCAACATGCAAAACTTACATCTAACAATTAACAGATCAGGGAGCTTTACATGGACATACATATACATAAATACATATATACATATATATATCAAAAATCGATACTTTTAACGGTAATTGCTTATTAAATCATACATATGAAAAATCAAAACCTATATCTCATTTCCTCTAAATTAATGCATAAATAAACCTATATATATAAGTTACATATAAAAAAGAAATTTTCTTTACTTAAAATAGTATTTATAAACACAAAATAATAATAAAATAAAACTAAAATAAAATGCCCACAACCAGTTCATTTAAACTCGATCTACATACAAACGCAATTATATACTTCATGGAATCGGTTATATGTATGTTAATATCACATAAATATACATATACAACATATAATAAACAACCTATGTACTTTTATATATATAAACCAGACCTATATATATATATATATATATATATAATACTTGTTATTTTTTGTCCAATAGAGCACCAGACTAATACCTTAAAATATGACATCCAAATGATATTTTCTTTAACCCTACGAAAAGAAGCAACAACAAAATCTTCATGGTATAAAATATATATAATATACGTTGTTAAGAAAATAGGCCAAAGGTGCTACTGAAAGTAAGTGCAAATAAAACTGGAGGGTCATGTCGATGGGATGGAGCGGATGAAGGCTCGGGTGAAGGCTAGTGCGGGCGGAGATGGAAGGTGGGGAGAGACGCGGACACGTGGCTAGAGGCGGGTTGGTGGTGACACGGCGTTGGAGAACTGGAAAGCTAGGTGGAGGCCGAGGAAAATGAGGGAGGAGGAGGAACGAGATCTAGGTGTTGTTGCGGGAACGGAATCTGGTGGCGGTTGCACGTCGATGTAGAGAGGTGGGAGGTCGGAGGGGAGTGGGCTGGTCAGCGAAGCAACGGTGAAGGCTTGAGAAGGTGGGAAAAGCGAGCAAGCGAACGAAAGGTACCTCAAGTAAACGAATGAAGAAGAGCAGAAATCTAAAATATGAAGGCATATATTTTCCAAAATGTTTTTTTTATATAATTGAAAGCTGGACAAAAAAAAGAGATGGCCAGACACAAGAATGAATATAGAGAGAGATGTGGGCTAGAGTGTGAACAGTTTTTCAACAATTATATATTTGTGACAGTTTTATTTTTCTCTAGTGAATCGAACTAGACAAGAAAGGAATGAGGGGTACAACAATAAAAGTTAACAGTAGGATATTGAAAGTCACGCACACAAATACAGGATGCATTAAAGGCAGATGGCCATTTGATTTTCAACAGTTGCAAATTGAATGGGCAAAGGAATTCAAAAGGGTCAAAATGTATCGACATGGTAAACCGTTGCACGGTTTCATCGCGTACCGAACTTCAAAGCACGGAATTGAATATACCGTAGAGATCAGAACGATGAGGCGATCAAAATGGTATACAAATATCAGCAATACGACCATTCTATCAAAAGTCGATACTCCATATTGAAAATACTGAAAATCTGTCGAAAATAAGATAAACAATGCAATAATGGTTCAAATTTGAAGAAAAGAATTATGATGTCTCACTCAGAACATCATTTACAAGTTTATTGTATAAAAATATTCATCTTTCGAAATGATTTTATTTCCATCAAATTAACTGATTTAAACTCAAATAAATTCCACAAGAAAATAAACTTCCATATCATCTGATGAAAATTTACCATTTTCTATGTTAAATTATATGCATTTCAAATATCAAATTTTTTATTTACAATTTCAATTATTTAGTATTTCACAAAAATTCAGTTAATTACATAAATAAAACCATTAAATTTTACGGGTCGTTAAAGAATCAGTTTTACAACTCCATCTTCAAACTTTGACCTGTCTCAACATTTGTCTATTACGAATTTTCTTTGCTTATAGCTTATTTAATTTGAATTCTACTTTGAATTAGTTATGTATTAACATGAAATTCGAGTGTCTTTCTAGGTAAAAAAACCAGTCCATGGCATTCAACAGACTCTTAAAGCATAACAAAATTTCAAGCAATCAAAAAGAAGAGACTACTTAAATGTTTGGAACGAAGTCTTCCTTATCTCCTTGAATAAATTTAATGTAAAGAAAAATTCCAAAAGAGTTTCAGATTATCATCAAACTTCGATCATGAATTTGCTCCTGATAAAAGGTACATATCCGAAACTCTCTCAAAAAAGAGGCTTCTTTGGAAAGCGTGCTTGTATCCGGAAAAGCCTCTTAGTCCATGAATCATGGCTTTTCAAGCTTACGAACAGAGTATTTCTTTTTACTAAGAGGCATAACTATACATGCTGTATACATATTATTTCTAATTAGTTATTCTATTATTTAACGAAAAATTTACCTAATATGTTTTCAAAGGAATTACTTTCGAGAATCAAAAAGGCCTATTTCTAATTACCCATTAGATAAGTGATGTTAAGCATTTATTTTTTTAAGAATAAACTTTTATAGTTTGGAAAGAACGTTATTTGGTATTACTAAATGCCTAACAAAGACTTTTATTGAGTATGAATTGATAGAAATATCTTCAAATTCTTCTAAAACTATTAGCAACAAAAGGCCTATGAACTTTTTCCATGAACAATCTTTTATAACAATCGAAAGCTCTAAATTAGAAGTGCTCTCTCTCAGTTAAAATACTATTGGTTCATGAATCATGACCACTTAGTCTCTTATTTAAGATTGGCATTTCAATTATGAAGCGATTTGAAAATCTATCTTGGCAACAATATTAAGAAAAATTTCTTTATCAAAAGGTTCAAGTACAAAAACTTTCCTTTCGAAAAATAATCCCTTGATATATTAGAAGGGAGCCTTTACGAAACTCCTATTTCTAAAAAAGGAATTTCATAGCAAAAGAGCTGATATTCAAAATGTTTTTACAAACATTTCGATTAGGCAAAAATATTATTTTTATAAGCAAGTTTTAAGCCTACGGCCAATCCATAGCGTCTCATAGAGGGAGGAGGATCCTATACCCGTTTGACAATCTATGGCTAATCCGTAGAGCCTCCCAGAGGGAGAAGAGTCCAGTACCCACCAAACAGCCTATGAACAATCCATAGTGCCTCCTACAGGGAGGAGGGTTCTGTACCCGCCCAAAGCCTGTGGCCGTTCCATAGCACCTCATCAAGGGAGGGATAAAACCTCTAACGTCCAGTTCATCTCTAAGAGGAAGGGATAAAACCTCTAACTCCCAATTCATAAAACCTCTAACGTCCAGTTCACCTCTTAGAGGAAGGGATAAACCTATATGTCCAGTTTACCTTTTAGAGGGAGGGTCAGATCTAGCACCCACTAGCAACCTTTTAGAGGAAGATTAATCTAAGATTCACAATACCCTTTACCTATAATGTCCAGTTCACCTCTTAGAGGGAGGGTCAGTGTAACGCCCCATCCCGAGACCCACCTTAGTAAAGAGAATTAACGAGTAATTCTGTCTACCAAAGTGGAGAATAGGGCTGGTTAAGGGCGACCATCTATAACTTTGTCTTAAATATCTAATAAATACGTCGCTATATGATTTTTCTTTTATATCTCAATGGATCGACATACCCAGTAAATGCTTAATCCAAAACTACAGGTGGCTAACGGATCTATCGGAACAAAATACAATAAGTAAATGAAAAAGCACATTACAGAATAGTAATCAAAATCATAATATACATATAAATTGATACATGTTTAGTGCAATACAATGTGAATACAGTAAAGGTGGTACTCGACCACACCATATACATTGAATCAAATATAAATACATCAGAATATGTGGAAGAACAGAAATGACTCAAGGGAAAGAAGAGCTGATATCCAGCATCAACTTCATTCTAAGTCCAATAGATGGTACTTGAAAAAACTCGGTCTTACCCGACTATAAATACACGGGTCAGTCAAGTTACACAAATCAGTCAATATCGGTAATATGAAGTAGAATAGACATGAAGATACTTCTTCTCGAAAGAGAAGAATGAATCGATAAACTCATAAGCTCAACACTTAAGTAACAAACGCTACTTAAGTGAACAAACACCTCGAAGGAGGTAATTCAACTCAATACTCAAATCAAACACAAGTGCCTTATATCATAGGCGACATCCCAAAATGTCTACGTAGTTTCCACTAACCATATCTCCTCAAAAGGAGAAACATCAATACAAACTCTCGCCAAAATGGAAAACATAAAACATTCTCAAATATGATGATCCAAAACTCAATTATGGATGAATCTCCAAATTCAACTATACCTCATCTCATCTGTATAAATGTATATAAATCTAAATCTCAACTCGCCAAAATGCTAAACCCAGAATATCCTAGAAAATTCTGAAATTATCCAAATTCATAACTCAAGGAACTCGATAAGTGTTCAAAATATCATAATTGAAATCATCATATATAACATCTAATATAGCACTAGGCTATCGATGTAATAAAACATATTAAAACGATGAAATCACAATAAAACAGAAAACTCAAAAAATCTGGATTGACCAAATCCCCGATTGTAATTGCGAAGCAATGCTGCACATGCTAAACTCAGGCGGGTGAAGCCTCAGACAAGGTCGCTAACATCTCCCAAAGCAGTTCGTCCTTATGACAAGGTCGCTAACACCTCTCCAAGCCATTTTGTCTGCCCTAACAAGTTCGCTAACACCTCTCAAAGCATTTCTGTTAGGTAAACATCGTGAATGTGTCACTAACTCACGGATTGGACCCAAAAAGTGTTAATGTGTGCCCCATACCACACATTTGCACTTAGCGGTTTACTAGCCGTTAGTCGATGCCACACTAGAAACATCATAAAACTCATGAAATTATATCTCGCCTAGTCTCATTGGCGAGTGATAAAGAGACACCATACTTGTCTCATCTCATCGACAAGTATTAAATGGCATCATAACTTATCTCATTTAATCGACGAGTGAAAACATCATGATGGCTCCTCATAAACCGTAAATCTCAAAATATGAAATCATAAACTCAAGACTTGCCTTATATCATTTGTAAGTAAACAAAACATTGTGATGGTTCTCATCGACCATACTCCTACAAAGGTGATCTCAAACGATAATATTTAATATTGGCCATCTTAAAAAATTCCCATAAATAGAAATTATAAAACTCAAAATACACCATAAAATGGAAAAACATCTCTGAATCAATAATCTCAAATAGCTTCGATCGTACAAGTCCGAATTTAACCAAAATAGTAAACGCACATGTCCCATACCATGTGTTTTACTAAATCGTTTAATTCTCTTTCTCATACATTCGAATAGTATGAAAATGTATATTTTATACACAAAATAATTTATTTGAGAAAACAAGCTTTTAAAACCATTTTTAGAAATCAATTTTGAAGACGATATTTGAAAATATCCTTATTATAGAGAATACATAAGTTTTACAGCTTAAAATAGTTTAAAAATATTGCATAATTATTATTTTAAATGCCAACTTATTTTAAAAATTATTTCAAAATTGTTGGAAAAATCTGTGCTCGAAATCAAAAAATCACTCAAAACCGTCATTTAAATTCAATTCAAATTCAATTCAAATTCAAATCAAATTTGAATTTCAAATTCATCAAAACCTTACTAGCCTATTGATAGGCATCATAACCCTCAAAACATTCCAGAAATATCACAAAAACATGAACTATAAGTAAAGAAGCGGACGGAAAAAGAACATAAAAACACTTGGCAAAAATAATACCTAGTCTGAAATCTTCTCTGGGTTTAACTTTCGGATATAAAATAGGCAGCCGAACTATCTTTGATTAACTAAAAATTAGTGTACAAAAACTAGAAAACTTCGTCTTTCAAACAAAAAAAGAATCAATGAATTCCGACTGGAAATGAAAATGTTACACTGTCTCAAAAATGGACTCGGGACATGTTTGCAACAGTTAAAATACCAAAAAGGCAAAGGCCTAAAAAGCCTCTAGGGTTCAACTTCCAGGCATGAAATTGAGGACCAAATTAGATCGGATTGTGCTGAAAATTGTTAATCCTATAACACAAAACTTTAGCTTTCAAAAAAATCATGCAATTTGGATAAAGTGTGAGAAAATTATAATGTCCCAAAGTTGGACCCAGGCGGTGTTTTCACTGTAAAAATCTGGGCAAAAACTTACACCGAGTCAAAGTTCAGCAGCATGTTTCTATGAGTTATATATGTCTAAATGATCTGAAATTGAACATGCATAAAGACCAACAACAAAACTTCAAACTGTGTAAAGAATCATGCAATTCAAAAAAAGCATAAAAAAGATATGATGTCTCAAAGTTGGACCAAGGCAGTGTTTTCACTGTAAAAATCTGGGCAAAAACATGCTCCGAATCAAAGTTCGGCAGCATGTTTCTATAGCTATATGAATCGATATGTCTTCAAATTTAATACTAATAAAGACAAAAAACAAAAGTTCAAAATACACCAAGAATCATGTAACTTAGACAAAGCATGAAAAAGATATGATATCTCAAAATTGATCCCAAGCAGTGTTTTCACTGTAAAAATTGGGCAAAAACATGCTTCGAGGTAAAGTTCGGTAGCAGTTTCTATAAGCTATATAGGTCGAAATGACCTGAAATTTAATAAGCACAAAGACAAATGGACAACTTAAAATTGCACCAAGAATCATGTAATTTGGACAAAGCATGAAAAAGATATGATGTCTCAAAGTTGGACCAAGGCAGTGTTTCACTGTAAAAATCTGGGAAAAAACATGCTCCGAGTCAAAGTTCGGCAGTATGTTTCTATAAGCTATATAGGTCGAAATGACCTAAAATTTAATATGCATAAAGACCAACCCCAACAATTCAAACTGCATCAAGAATCATGTAATTTAGACAAAGCATGAAAAATATATGATGTCTCAAAGTTGGACCCAGGTAGTGTTTTCACTATAAAAATCTGGGCAAAAACATGCTCCGAGTCAAAGTTCGACAACATGTTTCTAATAAGCTATATATGTCGAAATGACCTGAAATTTAACATTCATAAAGTCCAACAACAAAAATTCAAAATGCGTAAATAATCATGCAATTTGGACAAGGCATGAGAAAGTTATAATGCCTCAAATTAAAGCCAGACAGTGTTTGCAACACTCGGAAAATCAACATTAAAAACAAATTTTAGCATTTTATGGCTATCAAACTCTTGTCTCAGCTAGATATTTGTGAGTTTAGCACCCACCTTACTGTTGCAATGGAAAGACTCAGATTTGCCGCTAAAAGGTTGAAGCTTTGAGAAGATTTTGGCCTCTAAAACCTGTAGAAACTACAAATAGAAACATGCAAACAAGAAGAGAATTAACAGACAATCTTCTCAAAAATAAGATTGGATGAGAGTATTTAGGTTTAGGAATATGATTATCTGTGAATTTTACTTTAGGTTGATAAAGAATCAGCTTGAATTGAAGAAATTTGAGTTTCAAAAGCTATAAATTGAAGAAGATGAAGTTGGGTTCTTTTTTTTCCTCTGGTTTTTGAATGTTTACATGAGAAGGAAGAAAATGAGTGTACAATAATTAGTTTCTCATTTCTTCATTCAGGCTTAGGCTAAGTGGGCTTGGGCCCAAATAAAAAGAAATAAAAAAACCTAAGAAAACTAATACAACACTTAACAAATGCACAAATATTTATATTATTATACAAAATAAATTACATTCACTTTTAAATTTTTACATAAACAATTTATGTAAACTTACATACATATGAAATAAAATATTTCCTATCGTGTAAAAATATTATTTTAAATTTAAAACATTTTTTGTTATTAAAAACCCTAAATTTACAAAAACACCCAATTTACATCAAATAAATTCATAATTCCTTATTTTGAACTTCTAAAATTCAACAAAAATTATTTTCTTGCATAGAAAAATATAACAAATTATTTTAGTCTCATATTTATAATCAAAACACATTTTTAAACCAAATTCCGTATTTTTATCTAAATAAACAACCTTTAAAAATCAATTACTTCCCTTAAAAAATTATTTAAAGAAGTAATTGGCAATAATTAATAAAATCGTTGCATTTTCTCCAAATAAAAATCCATTTTCCATTTATTACCCTAAGAAAACAAAATAAAGTTCCAAACTTTATTTTTTTATTTTAAATTCAAAATTTATTGTTTATTCTAAAAAAGCAATTTAAATTCCCAATTTATTTTAATTCTCAATATTAAATTATAACTACCGTTATAATTTAATATTCACAGGTAATCTTCAAAACCAGGGTTGTTACATACTCCCTCCTTACAAAAATTACATCCCGCAATTTTCTAGAAAAAGAGCCGTAAACAAAAAAAATTAAATCGTCAAAGGATAAAATACAAGCTCGAAACTAAAACCATTCATACTCTCAGCATAGAATGGTAGAGAAAAACAAGGAAACACTCCCTTAGTTAATCCAATGGCCCATCAAATGCTAATATAATGATTAGCAAACCATCGGAATTTCCATGTATCTCGAAAGATTTCGAAGATATCCCGTCTTCGAATCAAAACTCAATAAGATGCTTAACAATTAATCAATCAAAAATGATTGATTTCAGAAAAACTCTACGAATAGAGTCGGGATCAAAATCACTTAAACTCGAACTCTAAGTAATAAAGAAAATCATCAATAAGATTTTCCACATAAATATACTGAAAGAACATCCTCACAATATGGTAGACACAATAGACAAAATAGATAAATCACAAGATGATTTCTCACAAGGCCACCAAACTCGAACGACCGCGAGAAATGCATGTCGTTGATAATAGCTCAAAGATAGAATATACTCAAGAACAAGGATATAAGCTCGAATTATCCTTTAATCAAGATATTAAGAATTTTAAATCTCAACATCTTTTAAATTTTAAAATCTCAATTTTCAACATTTGAAAATTTCTCATTCTTTACTATATTACTTAATAAGTAATTTAAAACTCAAAGTTAAAATTCAAACTTCTTATCTTACTTCAAAATTAATTTCCAAAGAATTTTGTAAATCTATAATAATATCCCCCAAAATAAATTAAGGGATTAAATTCTCTTATTATACTCTTCCCTTAAAACATTTAATGTATATAATATGGATTCTAAAATCTCAAAATATACTGCCAATAAGCATAGCTCAAAATAATCTCATTTATATTCTCATCTTTATAATTTAAAAATAAAAAAGGGTATTGCCTCGCTATTGAGTCTCTAATAAATACATGTATATATTGGCTGCAGAGTTGACCGAACGATCAAAACTGCCTGGCTACTCTATTACTCATCTCTAAAATCAATGCCTGCAATTGCCATTCAAATATAAATTTAATATTTAATCTCAAAATATTATTTTCAAAATCTCAATCTTTAAAACATAAATCATCGTGTCAAATTGCCTCATCATACCATTTAGGAGATTCCTATCGTTAAAGTTGATCAAGCGTATCGACCAGAACGCTTAACTACGCGATAGATAACCCAACACTCTCAAATTATTTCTATGAAAGAATACTACTCATATAAATATATTCTAAAAACATTCTTTGATTTTTAAAATATCTAAAAATTCCAATTTCTCTTTTTAAAACTCATATATATATATAGCTTTAAAAACTCAAACCAAGAACGTTAAGAGAATGCATCGAGATATTCTTAGAATACACGATTCACAAAATCAACAGAAGGTGATGGAGCGTTCGTCAACTCCTACAAGATAACAAGCCACTCTCGGAAATCACCAAGACAAAAGATAAGCAAGATATTCTTCTCGAAAGAGAAGAAGCATACAAACAACAAATCATTACTTCAAAAAAAGTAATACTACAAAGGATAACACTGATTGAGTATCTAAAAAGGATAACTCAAAGAAACTGAATGATAAACTCAATCAAACTCGAAAAATTTAGAAACTCGCCTCATTCCTTAGTAGATGCCCTTATGGAAGGATAGACGAAGGCTAGAAGCTAGAAATAAGGTTAATTCAACACTCAATTGCCCGATTGGATATCAAACCCAAACGGACTCATCGAAACTCAACAAAGTCACCATGACTGGAATTCGAGTTATATCATCAACATCTCGATACTCAAGAGTGAATTCAGAAACTTCAGAATCATCATTAACGTTCCAAAGCGATAGGAATAATACACCAATCAAAATAAGAAACCTAAATATACAATAGGATCCTATAAAACAAAGGATTAGACTTAATATCAAATAAGTCAATCCATCTCAAATCAAATGCATCTCAAGATTGTGAGTAACAAACAGATACTCACAAAAGCAACATCAAATAGAAATCTCAGAATTCTCACAACAAGCCAATCGTTGTGGATCCCCTCAATACGATTCACAACACTCAAAGAAAAACAACACGAATACTCAAAGGAATCAATAAGCTTCATCGATACGAACTCACTCGCATCGACAAAAATAAGAATATAATAGTCCTAAATAAGAGTATTCATAAGATACAACATCAGGCTCAATTATGGAATACTATGGAATAAAATATATATTCCTAAACATATTCCATCTCAACATATCCCAGTACTCGAAGAAGAATCAAAGCACGATTCGAAAACAAGCTCGAATAAAGGACAATGATTCACTCATATTGTATTTCGATGTATCGTGATATACATACTGTTCTATGTTTATTCTACATTATTCTGACCACAGCTCTGATACCATGATGTAACGCCCCACCCCGAGTCCCACCTTAGTAAAGAGAATTAACGAGTGATTCTGTCTACTAAATTGAAGAATAGGGCTGGTTAAGGGCGGCCATCTATAACTTTATCTTAAACATATACTAAATACGTCGACAAATGCTATATGATTTTTCTTTTATATCTCAATGGATCAACATACCCAGTAAATGCTTAATTCAAAACTATAGGTGGCTAACGGAGTATCAGAACAAAATACAATAACTAAATGTAAAACACATCATAGAACAGTAATCAACATCATAATATACATATACACTGATACATGTTCAGCACAATATAATATGAATACAGTAAAAGTGGTAATCGAACACACCATATACATTGAATCAAATATAAATACATCAGAATATGTGGAAGAACAGAAATTACTCACGAGAAAGAAGAGCTGATATCCAGCATCAACTTCAACCTAAGTCCAATAGATGATACCTGAAAAAACTCGGTCTAACCCGAGTATAAATACATGGGTCAGTCTAGTTACATAAATCAGTCAATATCGGTAATATGAAGCAGAATAGACATGAAGATACTTCTTCTGGAAAGATAAGAATGAATCGATAAACACATAAGCTCAACACTTTAAGTAACAAACGCTACTTAAGTGAACAACACCTCGAAGGAGATAATTCAACTCAATACTCAAATCAAACACAAGTGCCTCATATCATAGGCGACATCCCAAAATGTCTACGTGGTTTCCGCTAACCAATCTCCTCAAATGGAGAAACATCAATGCAAACTCTCGCCAAAATGGAAAACATAAAACATTCTCAAATATGATGATCCAAAACTCAATTATAGATGAATCTCCAAATTCAGTTATACCTCATCTTGTTGGTATAAATGTATATAAATCTAAATCTCAACTCGCTAAAATGCCAAAACCTAGAATGTCCTATAAAATCCTAAAATTATCCAAACTCATAACTTAAAGAATTCGATAAGAGTTCAAAACATCATAATTGAAATCACCATATATATAACATCTAATATAGCACTAGGCTATCGATGTAATAAAACATCTTAAAAAGATGAAATCACAATAAAACAAAAAACTCAGAAAATCCGAATTGACCAAATCCCCGATAGTAATGCCGAAGCATTGCTGCACGTACTAAACTCAGACGGCCGAAGCCTAAGATAAGGATGCTAAAACCTCCCAAAGCAATTCGTCCTTATGACAAGGTCGCTGACACCTCTCCAAGCCATTTTGTCAGCCCTAACAAGGTCGCTAACACCTCTCAAAGCAATTCGTCCTCATGATAAGGTCGCTAACACCTCTCAAAGCAGTTCTGCTAGGTAAACATTGTGAATGTTTCAAAACTCTTGGACTGGAACTCGAAAAGTGTTAACGTGTGTCCCATATCATACATTCGCACTTAGCTGTTTACTAGCCGTTAGCTGATGCCACACTAAAAACATCATAAAACTAATAAAATTATATCTCGCCTAGTCTCATTGGCGAGTGATAAAGAGACACCATACTTGTCTCATCTCATCGACAAGTATTAAATGGCATCGTAACTTGTCTCATCTCATTGAGAAGTGAAAACATCATGATGGTTCGTCATAAACCATAAATCTCAATATATGAAATCATAAACTCAAGACTTGCTTTATATCATTGGCAAGTAAATAAAACATCGTGATGGTTCTCATCGACCATACTCCTACATAGGAGATCTCAAAAGATAATATTTGCCAAATATTGGCCATTTTAAATAATTCCAATAAATAGAAATTATAAAACTCAAAATACACCATAAAATGGCAAAACATCATAGAATCAATAATCTCAAATAGCTTTGATCGTACAAGTTCGAAATTAACCAAAATAGTACATGCACGTTTCACATACCACGTGTTTTACTAAATCGTTTAATTCTCTTTCTCATACGTTCGAATAGTATAAAAGTGTATATTTTATATACAAAATAATTTATTTGAGAAAACAAGCTTTTAAAATCATTTTTCGAAATCAATTTCGAAGACGATATTTAAAAATTCCCTTATTATAGGAAATAAATTGGTTTTTCAGCTTAAAATAATTTAAAAATATTACATAATAATTATTTTATATGCCAACTTATTTTAAAAATTATTTCAAAATTGTTAGGGAAAATCTGTGCTCGAATCAAAGAAATCACTCAAAACCGTCATTCAAATTCAAATTCAAATTCAAATCAAATTTGAATTTCAAATTCATCAAAACCTGACTAGCCTATTGATTGGCATCATAGCCCTCAAAACGTTTAAGAAATATCATAAAAACATGAAGTATAAGTAAAAAAGCGGACGGAAAAGGAACATAAAAGCACTTGGACAAAATATTACCCAAGTCTGAAATCTTCTCTGCGTTCAAATTTCAGATATAAAATAGGTAGCCGAACGATTTTTGATTGAACTAAAAATTAGTGTACACAAACTAGAAAATTTCATCTTTCAAAGTAAAAAAGAATAAATGAATTCCGACAGGAAATGAAAATGTTATACTATCTCAAACATGGACCCAGGACATGTTTGCAACAGTTCAAATACCAAAAATGCACAGGCCAGAAAACCCTCTGGGGTTCAACTTCAAGGCTTGAAAACAGAGGACCAAATTAGATCCGCTTAAGCTGAAAATTGTTAAGCCTATAATATAAAACTTCGGGTTTCAAACAAAAAAATCATGCAATTTGGATAAAGTGTGAGAAAGTTATAATGTCTCAAAGTTGGACCCATGCAGTGTTTTCACTGTAAAAATCTGGGCAAAAACATGCTCCAAGTCAAAGTTCGGCAGCATGTTTCTATAAGCTATATATGTCGAAATGATCTGAAATTGAACATGCATAAATACCAACAACAAAACTTCAAACTACACAAATAATTATGCAATTTATAAAAAGCATGAAAAGGATATGATGTCTCAAAGTTGGACCCAGGCAGTGTTTTCACTGTAAAAATCTGGACAAAAAACATGCTCCAGTCAAAGTTCGGCAACATGTTTCTATAAGCTGTATATGTCCATATGACCTGAACTTTAGTATCATGAAGACCAACAACAAATATTCAAACTACACCAAGATTCATGTAATTTAAACAAATCACGAAAAAGATATGATATCTCAAAGTTGGACCCAGGCAATGTTTTCACTGTAAAAATCTGGGCAAAAACATGCTCCGAGTCAAAGTTCGGTAGCATGTTTCTATAAGCTATATAGGTCGAAATGACCTAAAATTCAATATGCAGAAAGACCAACAAAAAAAAATTCAAACTTCAACAAGAATCATGTAATTTGGACAAAGTACGAAAAAGATACGATGTTTCAAAGTTGGACCCTGATAGTGTTTTCACTATAAAAATCGTGCTCCGGGTCAATGTTCGGCAGCATGTTTCTATAAGCTATATAGGTCGAAATGACCTAAAATTTAACATGCATAAATACAAACCACAAAAACTCGAACTGCACTAAGAACTATGTAATTTAGACAAAGCATGAAAAAGATATGATGTCTCAAAGTTGAACTCAGGCAGTGTTTTCACTATAAAAATCTGGGCAAAAACATGCTCCGAGTCGAGGTTCGGCAGCATATTTCCATAAGCTGTATAGGTCGAAATACCTAAAATTTAACACGCATAAATACCAACAACAAAACTTCAAACTGCAAAAAGAATCATGCAGACAAGGTATGAGAATGTTATGACGTCTCAAATTCAAAGCCAGGTAGTGTTGCAGCACTCAAAATCAACATTAAAAACGAATTATGCATTTTATGGCTGTTAAACTCTTGTCTCAGCTAAATATTTATGAGTTTAGCACTCACCTTACTGTTGCAAAGGAAAGACTCAGATTTGTGGCTAGAAGGATGAAGCTTTGAGAAGATTTTGGCCTCTAGAACTTGTAGAAACTACAAACAGAAACATGCAAACAAGAAGAGACAATTAACAGACAATCTTCTCAAAAATAAGATTGGATGAGAGTATTTAGGTTTAGGAATATGATTACCTATGAATTTTACTTTAGATTGATAAAGATCTCAGCTTGAATTGAAGAAATTTGATTTTAAAAGCCATAGTTTGAAGAAGGTGAAGTTGGGTTCTTTTTTTTTCTTTTGGTTTCTAAACGTTTACATGAGAAGGAAGAAAATGAGTGTACAATAATTAGTTTCTCATTTCTTCATTCAGGCTTAGACTAAGTGGGCTTGGACCCAAATTAAAAGAAATAAAAAAAACCTAAGCAAATTAATACAACACTTAACAAATGCACAAATATGTATATTATTATACAAAATAAATTACATTCACTTTTAAATTTTTACATAAACAATTTATGTAAACTTACATACATATGAAATAAAAAAATTTCTATCGTATTAAAAGATTATTTTAAATTTAAAATATTTTTATTATTAAAAACCCCAAATTTTCAAAAATACCCAATTTACATCAAATAAATTCATAATTCCTTATTTTTAACTTCTAAAATTCAACAAAAATTATTTTCTTGCATAGAAAAATATAACAAATTATTTTGGTCTCATATTTATAATCAAAACACATTTTTAAACCAAGTTCCATCTTTTTATCTAAATAAACAACCATTAAAAATCAATTACTTCCCCTAAAAAATTATTAAAAGAAGCAATTGGCAATAATTAATAAAATCGTTGCATTTTCTCCAAATAAAAATCCATTTTCCATTTATTACTATCCTAAGAAAATAAAATAAAGTTCCAAACTTTATTTTTTCATTTTAAATTCAAAATTTATTGTTTATTTCAAATAAACAATTTAAATTCCCAATTTATTATAATTCTCAATATTAAATTATAACTTACTGTTGTAATTTAATATTCATAAGTAATCTTCAAAACCAGGGTTGTTACAGTCAGTTGTAGCACCCACTAGTAACCTTTCAGAGAAAGATCAATCTTACATACTCTATATCCCTTTACCTTTAACATCCAGTTCACCTCTTAGAGGGAGGGTCGGGTCTAGCACCCACCAATGACCATTTAGAGGAAGTCAATCTAACAAACACTATTTCCCTTAGAATTAGGGGAAGCCCAGAGGGGGCACCAAGTGGACAAAGAAGGACAAAGATGTCTGCAACTCAAAAACAAAATTCAAGATCCAAGGGAACAAACGATCAAAGGAATAAAGCTATCTGCCATCTAAAACCAAAATAAATCCCAAAAAAGAGGTAAAAACAAAAGGAAAAGGAAAAGGACGAAGGTTTCCTATGCTATAAATTGGAATGGATAAGATATGCAAGACAAAAATAAAAAAGGACAAAGTATCAACTAGCAATATGCAATACATCTGATGCCTGAAAGTGGCTCCCATAGTAAAGAATTAAGAAATCTGCATCCGAAAAGGAAACACGAGACAAGTAAATGGATAAAGAGATCTGCAATTTGAAACGAAAAAACAAAGATCTGTACAGAACTTAAGGAATAGAACAGATAACATTTTTTTACTACAAGGATAAAAGCGACTTCATTGGAAGAATAGATTAAGTAAATCACTTCTAAATCCATAGAAATAAGGTGATACTTTAGGATAAGAGGTCCATATATTATATATATTAATAATTTATTTGGACCATTGCACTGCTGAATGGCCTAGTAGTAGGATGGAACTTGCACAGCTTAACGACCGACTAGTCAAATGGAGCTTGCGCTGCTGAACGACCACCCAACCAAATGGAACCACCTGCTAAACGGTTAAACGACTGAAAAGCTGAACAGCTGAATGGAAATACAAGCTGAACAGTTGGCCGTTCTTACATAACTACTATTTCGAGTTGCTGATTGGTATTATGAAACTATTATTCTGAATGATTGCATGGCCTTACGGAACAATCTGATTCCAATATAACAATAATACCACTAAGTTAAAGGCACTTTAGGAATTACTTATCTGCTTGTAGAACACTTTCAATTGAATAACGAGAACACCTATTGCTATTCAAGGCCTGAGTTCTATGTAAATCTTTGGCACATCATTTTAGGTAGAACTTTAGAATTAGGGCCATATAGAATTAAGGATCTTTTTCTTAAGTCTGCTCAGATTACCATTACTAGACAATTTTTTGACCTTGTACTTATGATACAATTTTGAAGTAGTCTACTTGTTAGATGATATCCCGACAAATTTCTGACTAAATCCCTAACTTTGTGAATTTTCAATTTCCGTGTTACTTTTCATAGTGATTTCTTATTGAATTTCTGAATTCTAAGCTTCCTTATTGACTTTTATGATCATATGTAGATTTCATATTCTTGTTTTTATGAATTCTTAATTTCCCTATTGGATTTTTCTGATGATTTCTTATTGAATTTTTGGTTTTATGAATTCTCAATTTCCTTATTGGATTTTCATGATGATTTCTTGTTGAATTTCTGGTTTTATGAATTCTTGACTTCCTTATTGAATTTCTAGATTTGTACTAATATTAGATAAAATTTTGAGCAGGTGTTTGTCGGATGAGATCTTGACAAGCTTTTGATTGAATTCTTGATTTCATGAATTCTTGGTTTCCTTTCGTGATGATTTCTTATTGAATTTATAGGTTTATGTGTTGAATATGCGCTTATATGATTTTTGTTTGATGATAATAAACATATATACATTCGTTTAAATGTATTTGTTAATATACTATCCTATTTTTCACAATTTAAATAAATATTTGTTGAATAAAATAAATTACACAGAATTTGAATTCAAACAGATATTTTATTCAAATAAATATTTATTACATTTTTGAATAGTACAATTTCAAGCTCTCACTATAACTATACAACTTTGATTACAACTACATCACATTTCATATTTACAGTTCACCTCACTACATATCACTCACACTCGTATTTATCTTCAACTGCATTCCAGTTTGAATCCAGCATCTGAGCAATCTGCAAAAATATAAACTAACGCAGTAAAATTGAAAAAGAAATATTTTTGCAATTCAAAAATAAAAGATAATTTTTGAAAATATGATTTGCCTCAGTTATTTGGGTTGTTCGTCATAATTTGAATTTGAATTCATCATACACGAACAACTTGTGACATACACAGTGTATTACTGTATATGCCACAAGGCCGTGCACGCCGATATATACACTTGATTGATTTACAGGGACAGGTGAGCACAGGTCAAACCCAAATAAAAAGTCGGGTTCAACTCACGTGCAATATATTTAAAATCACGACACGAGCACATGGTCAAACCCGAGCTGTAAAACTGGGTTCAACACAAGGCTACATGAAGTATGCAAGCTCGACTAACAGGTTCAACCTCTTCGTTAAACAACTCTAGACCAACAGCAACAGGGCCAAATGCAAACAAAACAAGTCACAATGTCGAGCATGCATGAAACAGTGGAATGAACCAGTGATACAAGGCAACAAGTGCAACACTGTACAAACTCAAGCAAATGCAACAAAGACCAATCAGTAGCATGCTAATGAATCATTAACAATGCAACAATGTGCGCAGGTCAGAGACAACACAGTTCATGTACAAAGCTCAAGTACATTGTCAACAGCAATGAAATCACAAAGACCAAAGTGCACCAGTGATGTAAGCTGCAGCGTACCAAAAGTGCATTTATCAAGTACATAATGATGCAATATCAAACTTCACAAGCAATGACCCGTGCAATGACCAAGAAATGACCAAACAAAACCAGTTCAACAAGTATGAACCAGACAAGGCATAGCAACTACAACATGGCAGCAATGCACCAATACAAGTTCGACTAAAAGTGCAGACGACAGCTACTCAATGATACAGTAGCAAGCTACAAGTGATGCAGAACAAAGATGAATACAACAGAGATCAAGTTCAGTGCTACAGCAATCATGACAACAGCCAGTTCAACAAAGATCAAGTCATGGAGTCGCAGTCACAATGAAACTGCAGTGGACAGTTGCAACATGAATGAAAAGACCAGACACTACAGCATGTACAAGCCAAATAACTCAGATCAACTAATCAACAATGCACAACCAACTCGAGAATATACACGATCAAGACCAAATGCAAACTGCAGTAGTACACTTGAACAAAATGAACAAGTGGAGCATCTGTGTAAACTGGGCAAGTATGGACAGAAGACAATGCCAACAACAAAGACCACAAAAGAAATGCCACCAGACCAGACCAAAGTGTAACAGACAAATTCCAAATGCATCAGTACATGAATACTGTAACAAATGCAAGCTCGACTAACATAATACAAACAAGCATGCAACAGCAAGCATGTAACAGTGACGAAGACTAGAAGATGAACAACGATCATGCTACAGAAATGCATGTATGCAGCAGAAATAATAACAATGATTCACGGTAAAGTCGAAGTGTTTTTAAAACTAAGTCAAAGTGGGTAAAAATCGAAATATCTCAAAATTCAAAGCCAATGCAGAAAGTCAAAGCCGTAATTCACAGGAAAGCCGTGCGCATCAAGCAAATTGAACAAGTCACAATTCAAAATCGTGGTAGCCAAGCAATTTGAAATACTCAGTGAAAATCTCAAGCATCATTACCAGATCGAAAGGCCAAAGACAAATTCAAATGAACTTATAAGAACGTAATTCAAGGAATACGAACGCATATAAAAGCCCAATCATCATCGACAATCAATTCATCGAATTCCAGAAAGCACAAAATCAGAAAAGCAAAAGGATATAATTACATACCGGAATTCGATCAACGAAGTAGCCACGGTGAGAAAATTAAAGAGCATCGAAGTCGAACAGTATCAAAGGTCGGCACTTCGAAAGCCCCAATTTGGATGGCAAGACCTAATTTCTGAACGAACAAAGCAAACAGAGGCCGCCATTTTTCTTCACGAGTCAAAAGCAAGAGAAGTGGATCGAGTGGAAAAGATTAAAAGGGCCGGCTTTATTTTGTTAAAAGGGAGTTTAGTTTTATTAGGCTTTAATTTTATAAAAGGGGGTCTTTAGTTTTTTATTTTGAGCAAAAAATTGTGGAGTCAAGTTTATACTTCATTTTTGCTCCTGTTTTATTTTTGAAGTTGTTTTGTTTTTCTTTTCGAGTCAAAGGTGTTGTAAATCACCACCTAGGGATTAGGTCGTGTCAGATTGTCTATTTAGAATTAGTTCAGTGAGCAGGGTGTGCGAGTTTGCAAAGGTCTATAGGCGGGAGTAGTGTTTGCGAGTAATCAAAGCTCTATAGGCGGGAGCAGAGTTTGCGAGTAAACGAAACTCTATAGGCGGGAGCGGGGTGTGCGAGTCTAGTAGAGTGTTTGTGAGCGGGAGCAAATGTTTGCGAGTCTAGTCGAGTGTTTGTGAGCGGAAGCAAAAGGGTCTGCGAGTCTAGTAGAGTGTTTGTAAGCGTGATACTGTTTGATTCTAATAGAAATCTGAGAATGCAGTAGTAGGCAGGGGTTGCCGAAGCTGGGTAAATTTTGTGTGTGATTTACTTTTCAACATATTTATTTCTGCAGCTTGTTTCTGTGTTTATATCGAGAAAATTTGCTATAACCCTATTCACCCCCTCTCTAGGGTTAATCTAGATCCTACAAGTGGTATCAAAGCCCGGTATTTTGTTTTTAACTCTAGAGTCATGAATTCACCGAATAATGCTTTTTCTGAGGGGCAATCTATTGCTAGGCCACCCATGTTTAATGGGAACGATTATGCTTATTGGAAAGTTAGGATGGGTATCTATCTTAGTTCTGTTGATTATGATGTTTGGGATATTATTGAAACTGGCTATAAACCTCCCACTATAATCGTTGGTGATACTGAGATTCCTAAACCTAAGGATAGGTGGGATGCTAACGATAAGAGATTGAAAACGACAAATGCTAAAGTCATGAATGCTTTGATATGTGCTCTTGATAAAAATGAATTTAATAGAATTTCTCATTGTACAACAGTACAGGAAATATGGCACACTTTGGAGGTGACACACGAAGGAACTTCTCAAGTCAAGGAGTCTCATCTAGCCCTATTCAGCAATGAATACGAAAAATTTGTAATGGACAAAGGCGAGAGCATAAAAGACATGTTTGGACGTTTTTCAACTTTGGTATACAACGCTAGAGCGCTTGGGAAGGTCTTCACTGAGGTAGAGCTTGTGAAGTTTTAACAATGAACTTTGAGGCAAAAGTCACAGCAATACAAGAATCGAAAGATCTGAGTAAGCTAAGCATGGAGGAGTTGATTGGTAACTTGATGACATATGAGCTTGAACTAAAAGCAAAGGAAGAACGCAACAACTCCGAACCAAAGAAGAAGACGATTGCCTTAAAGAGCAAAGAAGAGAGCAATGACGATGAAAAAGATCCAATTGAAGAGCTTGCAATGGCTGTCAATAATCTTAGAAGATGGTCAAGATTCAAGCCACGCAAGAAGAAAACAAAGGGCAATAGGTCAAAAGATTCCAAAAATTCCGATAATGAACTGACGTGTTATAACTGCAACAAGCCTGGCCACATCAAACCAAAATGCCCGCTTCTCAAAGACAACAAAGGAAAGAAAAAGAAGAAGAAGGCCTTTGCAACGACTTGGGATGATGAAGAAGGAGAGGAAGCTTCGGATAGCAGCTCAGAGGAGGCTAACTTGTGTCTTATGGCAAAATCAAATTCGGAAGCAAGCTCCAAGGAATCTAGCAAGGCAGGTGAGTATACCTATAGAGATCTTGTTTTTATGTGCTTAGATCTTACTAAAACAATTGATAGTCTTGAATCTAAAATTGAAAAACTGAAATCTGATAGGAGAGAATTTGCTCGTGAAAATTTTAGGTTAAAAACTGAACTTGAAAATATTCGAAACCTAGAATGTAAAAAATGTAAGATTTTAGATTCAGAATTATCAAAAATTAGGAATAACTTTGAGAGTCTTGAAAAAGAAAACTTGAATCTTAAGGAAACCATCGACACTAGGAAAAAGGATTTTATAAATCGATGCACCTCACTTGTCACTGAAAACTCAACATTGAAAACCAGAGTCCAAAATCTTGAGAAATCCCTGAATAACTTCTCCGAGAAAAATCTTTCAACATGCTATTGGGAAATCAAATTTTTGCTAACAATAGAAAAGGACTAGGTTTGGGGAAATCACAAGATGATGATAATGCAAAAGGTAAAAGTGTCTTTGCTCGATCTGAAATAATTGGACATCATGTTGAAAATTATAGTCATAGGAAAAAGAACACGAAATTTAATCAAGTTAATTTAATGTGCACGATTTGTAGAAAATTTGGACATAATTAAAATAATTGTTGGTATAGACCCAACCACGTGAAAACTATACCAATTTGGGTTCCAAAAGGCACAAATATAAAATCTTTGAAAGTCAAACAAATTTGGGTACCAAAAGGAACATATATAAATAGTTTTAGGTCTCCACAAACATATTCTGCCACTAACAACCATGGACCTATAAAAACAAATAGGTCACAAAAATATTTCATCGTGTAGGTGTGGTGGCAGGCTAAGGAACAACAACAGTGTTCTATGGATTTTGGCTCTTCTAGAAACACAACGGGCAACATAGCAAAGTTCCTTAGCCTAGTATAAAGGTGACAGAATCACAATGGGCAATCACGAGAAATTATTGTAAAGGTAAAACGGGTGAAGGTATATTAAATGAGATAATCTCCACCATATTCTGAATTAAATCAGCCAAAATTGTGATAATGATGTGATGTCTTTAATTCTGACTTATTGATATGATTTTTCTTTTGACTTGTTCTTATTTATGACCTTGATTTGTGCTTAAATGATGACCAATAAGATTTTCAACTGTGAACTAATCCATATAAATTTGTTTGGTCAAATGATGGTATTTTATCTTTGATTACTCATGCTACACGTAGATATATTTTGAATTTTTGGTCACTGCTTGTAAATTTGCATGATTTCAAATTTCATGTGAAAGCTGTTATAAAGGATTTCAAGAAATTGTTTTTGAAATAATTTTGATGTTGATTACGCATGAATATAACTGTTTATCCTACGGTTTCTGATTATTTACATGGCTTCAATTCAAATTCAACACAATGTCATTTAAATTGTTGTTAAAATTGAGTTCGAAATTTTCTTATGCACATTTTCATGGTCTTGGTTTATCAAACTCAGTTTGTGATATTTTGGAGTGAAAAAGAAATTCAGATGCAGATTACACTAGTAATATAGTTGATAGAAAAATTATTAGTGCAACGTGATTAATTTTTGAAACATTCATTTGCTGCATCGTTTTTCAAAGAAAATATCTGCATATTTTTCACTTGAAATAATATTCAAATAGCAGAAAATTTTCTTATAAAACCCCCTCGAGAAAATCATGTTTGACCATATTTACAGATTAGTCATTTTTGAAAAATTGATTTTATAATTTTCGAATTTGATTTTAAATGACTATTTTGACTAATCTGACTCCCTTTGATTATCGAAAAGATAAATAGTGATTGAAAAAGTGATGAGTGTTGATATTTATCATATATTATAACTCAAGACAATATAATTAGAAATTTTCTTTAGAATTTCATAACAAGAGTTATAAAAACTTTTTGTTAGGTAAAAATTCCATGACCATTTCTATTTCTATCATCTTTCTATCGACCATCACTCATCAAAATCATATATAGTATGTAAATTTGTGGTAGTTTACAAAGGAAATTATTCGTTCTTCAATTTATTATTATAAAGGAAATTATCTGTGCTTCAATTTATTATATTCTTCAATAAAAATAAATATCCAAAGTATTCACTCTCATTTAAAAGTCCTCACGGTTATGCATGGGTGAATTACTTGGATTTTTGATTATGTGTTTCCATGCTCATTTAAAAGTCCTCACGGTTATGCATGTATGGAACGCATATCAAAATTAATTGATTCAAACAGACAAGTTGATTCTAATCCCATTTAAAAGTCCTCACGGTCATACGTGGTTAGAAGATACTTGATTTCATTTTTTAAATAAAAATTGTGAATACTACTAATCTCATTTAAAAGTCCTAACGGTTATGCATGGTTAATAGATATTCAAATTTCCCGAAATAAATATACCACAAATAGACAGAACTGTATGATTTTTGATGATTTTATCCCCATCACTTCTGAAAGTGGAATATGCGCTTGACATGGGTAATTATGATTTTTGTTTGAGTTTTATTGAAATTTGATATTTATATTCAATTGAGTTAAATGTTTGATTCATGTCTGTCACTTCATCCCTATTTTTATAACACTGTTATTCTTTTGCTGATAACAAAAGGGGGAGAGAAAAGTTAAGATTTTGTCAAATAGAATCAAGCAAAGGTCAAATAATTTTCACTTTGCATATAGGCTCATTTATATATTTCTATTTGTATGCATATATGTAGGGGGAGTATTGTGTAGAGAGGGAGCATTTAAATAGGGGGAGCAAATTGAACGATCAAATACATTTAATACTTTCAAAATCTTAAATATATGTTTGTTATCATCAAAAGGGGGAGATTGTTGAATATGCGCTTATATGATTTTTGTTTGATGATAATAAACATATATACATTCGTTTAAATGTATTTGTTAATATACTATTCTATTTTTCACAGTTTAAATAAATATTTGTTGAATAAAATAAATTACACAGAATTTGAATTCAAACGGATATTTTATTCAAATAAATATTTATTACATTTTTGAATAGTACAATTTCAAGCTCTCACTATAACTATACAACTTTGATTACAACTACATCACATTTCATATTTACAGTTCACCTCACTACATATCACTCACACTCGTATTTATCTTCAACTGCATTCCAGTTTGAATACAGCATCTGAGCAATCTGCAAAAATATAAACTAACGCAGTAAAATTGAAAAAGAAATATTTTTGCAATTCAAAAATAAAAGATAATTTTTGAAAATATGATTTGCCTTAGTTATTTGGGTTGTTCGTCATAATTTGAATTTGAATTCATCATACACGAACACCTTATGACATACACAATGTATTACTGTATATGCCACAAGGCCGTGCACGCCGATATATACACTTGATTGATTTACAGGGACAAGTGAGCACAGGTCAAACCCAAATAAAAAGCCGGTTCAACTCACGTGCAATATATTTAAAATCACGACACGAGCACAAGGTCAAACTCGAGCTGTAAAACTGGGTTCAACATAAGGCTACATGAAGTATGCAAGCTCGACTAACAGGTTCAACCTCTTCTTTAAACAACTCCAGACCAACAGCAATAGGGCCAAATGCAAACAAAACAAGTCACAATGTCGAGCATGCATGAAACAGTGGAATGAACCAGTGATACAAGGCAACAAGTACAACACTGTACAAACTCAAGCAAATGCAACAAAGACCAATCAGTAGCATGCTAATGAATCATCAACAATGCAAAAATGTGCACAGGTCAGAGACAACACAGTTCATGTACAAAGCTCAAGTACGATGTCAACAGCAATGAAATCACAAAGACCAAAGTGCACCAGTGATGTAAGCTGCAGCGTACCAGAAGTGCATTTATCAAGTACATAATGATGCAATATCAAACTTCACAAGCAATGACCCGTGCAATGACCAAGAAATGACCAAACAAAACCAGTTCAACAAGTATGAACCAGACAAGGCATAGCAACTACAACATGGCAGCAATGCACCAATACAAGTTCGACTAAAAGTGCAGACGACAGCTACTCAATGATACAGTAGCAAGCTATAAGTGATGCAGAACAAAGATGAATACAACAGAGATCAAGTTCAGTGCTACAGCAATCATGACAACAGCCAGTTCAACAAAGATCAAGTCATGGAGTCGCAGTCACAATGAAACTGCAGTGGACAGTTGCAACATGAATGAAAAGACCAGACACTACAGCATGTACAAGCCAAATAACTCAGATCAACTAATCAACAATGCACAACCAACTCGAGAATATACACGATCAAGACCAAATGCAAACTGCAGTAGTACACTTGAACAAAATGAACAAGTGGAGCATCTGTGTAAACTGGGCAAGTATGGACAGAAGACAATGCCAACAACAAAGACCACAAAAGAAATGCCACCAGACCAGACCAAAGTGTAACAGACAAATTCCAAATGCATCAGTACATGAATACTATAACAAATGCAAGCTCGACCAACATAATACAAACAAGCATGCAACAGCAAGCATGTAACAAAGACGAAGACTACAAAATGAACAACGATCATGCTAAAGAAATGCATGTATACAGCAGAAATAATAACAATGATTCATGGTAAAGTCGAAGTGTTTTTAAAACCAAGTCAAAGCTGGTAAAAATCGAAACATCTCAAAATTCAAAGCCAATGCAGAAAGTCAAAGCCGTAATTCACAGGAAAGCTGTGCGCATCAAGAAAATTGAACAAGTCACAATTCAAAATCATGGTAGCCAAGCAATTTGAATTAGTCAGTGAAAATCTCAAGAATCAATACCAGATCGAACGGCCAAAGACAAATTCAAATGAACTTATACGAACGTAATTCAAGGAATACGAATGCATATAAAAGCCCAATCATCATCGGCAATCAATTCATCGAATTCCAGAAAGCACAAAATCAGAAAAGCAAAAGGATATAATTACATACCGGAATTCAATCAACGAAGTAGCCGCGGTGAGAAAATTAAAGAGCATCGAAGTCGAACAGTATCAAAGGTCAGCACTTCGAAGGCCCCAATTTGGATCGCAAGACCTAATTTCTGAACGAACAAAGCAAACAGAGACCGCCATTTTTCTTCACGACTCAAAAGCAAGAGAAGTGGATCGGGTGGAAAAGATTTAAAGGGCCGGCTTTATTTTGTTAAAAGGGAGTTTAGTTTTATTAGGCTTTAATTTTATAAAAGGGGGTCTTTAGTTTTTTATTTTGAGCAAAAAATTGTGGAGTCAAGTTTATACTTTATTTTTGCTCCTGGTTTTATTTTTGAAGTTGTTTTGTTTTTCTTTTCGAGTCAAAGGAGTTGTAAATCACCACCTAGGGATTAGGTCGTGTCAGATTGTCTAGTTAGAATTAGTTCAGTGAGCAGGGTGTGCGAGTTTGCAAAGGTCTATAGGCGGGAGCAGTGTTTGCGAGTAATCAATGCTCTATAGGCGGGAGCAGAGTTTGCGAGTAAATGAAACTCTATAGGCGGGAGCAGGGTGTGCGAGTCTAGTAGAGTGTTTGTGAGCGGGGGCAAATGTTTGCGAGTCTAGTCGAGTGTTTGTGAGTGGGAGCAAAAGGGTCTGCGAGTCTAGTAGAGTGTTTGTAAGCGTGATACTGTTTAATTCTAATAGAAATCTGGGAATGCAACAGTAGGCAGGGGTTGCCGAAGCTGGGTAAATTTTGTGTGTGATTTACTTTTCAGCATATTTATTTCTGCGGCTTGTTTCTGTGTTTATATCGAGAAAATTTGCTATAACCCTATTCAACCTCCCCCTCTAGGGTTAATCTAGATCCTACATTATGAAATCTTGATTTCCTTATTGAATTTTCATGATGATTGATGGACTTCCATTGAACTTATGGATTTGTGAATTTTCTGGACAAGTCTTGTGATTTTGTATCGAAATTAAGGTTTTTCTAAAAATTCAATGTTTCCACACTATTATTAGACAGAAATTATAAACAAGAGTCTCTTGATACCAGACATACTTCTATTCTTTTTGTTAGAAGATGATGGTAAAAGGGAATAAGAGCCCCTCGATCTTCGTATTATTAGACAATGTTCAAAATTAATACCAAACTAGCTACTAATTTATTAATGAATGAATGAAAATTACTAACATGTAGCGTAGAGTTAGATATAAAATTATAGCAAAAAGACAAGATAAAAACGCCTCAAGCACGAAATTTATTCTCGATGTCCAAAGAGAACTTGACCGAAGAAAAAAAGGCTTTGAGGTGTATGATAGTTTTCTTGATAGGTCCTTTCACATAAACCCACATCTGCTGGTCATGTGATATTATTACACATTTCTATCATCAATGCTCGGAAGGGATTGGTCAAGTATTTTTGTAGATGCTTTATCTAGTGATATTATCAGATAACGTCTTGAACTTCAGTTTTAGAATTTAGCATTATCCATCAAAATCTCATAACAAGATTATAATCCTAACAGAAGTTATTATCTGTTTCATAGAAAAACAAAGAAAGAAATTCCGTCGAGGTTTGAGCATTCTAACAGAGATTCTCATATTTTTATCCTACGGAACAAAAGCTTCTTTCGTACAGGAAGTAGGGGGCAAAATGTTATCCGTAAAAATCTCCTCTAGGTTAAAAGTATGAAAGAAGGAGCTATAATGCAGGATTTGGAAGCTTCCGTAAGCATTACGATGGCTTCCACAAGTATCAAAGAGAGTTAATTTGGAAGCTTCCATAAGCATTGAGATGGCTTCTACAAGTATTAAAGAGGGTTCTGTAAGCATCAAAGAAGCTTTCGTAAGAGTCAAGGGAGATTCCGAAAGTGTTGAAGTGTCACCTTTGAAGACATCAAGAAGAAGTGAGGCTTTCCACAAGGTTGAAAAGGCCTCCTAAGCATTAGAGAAGATGCTTACTTTATGGTCGAAGGAGCTTCCTTCCGTCTCCTTACACGAATGTCATTCTTTTGCCTTCTGCAATGGTTGATAGGGCTTTCGCATTAGTTGATTTAAGGAATGTTTTCGTCAGGGTTCAAGTGACACTTCCTTAAGCATCAAAAGAAATGCTTCCACAAAGAGTGATTCCTTTCGCATGTATCGACTTTCTACCCGCCGTAATAATAGTTTTCTTCTTCACGGTTGACCCTTCTGTAGAGGTCGTCCCTTTCGTCGGAGTCATTCCTTTAGCTCCTCCCATACGCAAGAGTTGGTTCCTTCTACATCTCTTCAAAGTGACTCCTTTCACATCTTTTCAAGGCTGATACACAACTATCTCTTTCCAAAGCTCTTCCTTCTGTCATTCATGACCCTTCGAAGATGTCACTCCTTCCGAAGGTATCGGAGTAGCTTAGGCCCATAGCTACACGGAGCACTACTTTGGTCATTAATCCCACAAGCATTGCACCGCCAACATAGTCCTGCCGAAGTTCTTCCCAATGAATTTATTTGAAGCACTTTCTTCCGCAACTTTTACTCTCATGACACATCATGACTCTTCCGCTACCCAGCATAACACCTTTCGAAAGTGATAAAGGCCTCCAAAAGTGCATATAAGTGGTATTGACAAAGAGATGAGTCGATACCCACTAAGACCCTACCACCAACAACTACAGAAGGGTAAATTCAATTGTAGCAGAAGCATTGTATTAGAAGAATAAAGATGCTTCAGCATCAATATCAACGAAAGCTTACGAAGACGTTCCTTCCGACAGTGATGGATGGAAGGATGGATGCGGAAGGCTCAAACCCGCATCTATAAATAGGACGCTAGGGTTACCATTTGTGAGGTCGATTTCATTCCCTCCGCACTTGTACTATTTTAAGAGTTGTAAACCCTAATTTCTAAATCGAATTAGGGATTTCACTTCATCGTACACTTATGCCATTGTATTCATAAAAAGTTTTCAATAAAACAAATACATAGCATTCTCAAATACACAAATTCAGATTTGCTGCTTGAATATGGCTTTGTTTATCGAGTATTTACATATATGCCTTATGAAGGAGTTCCTTTCCTTTCGAAGCCGTAGGATCGAAACACACTTAATACCTTTCAACACCATTGGATCACATTTGTAGGCTATATTACCTAGTTCGATAGGGTTTTTGAAGGGGTATACTAATGACTTCGGTACTCTCCTTTTATATGCATTCGAAAGTGTGTTCTATGCTTACGACAACTTTGCCAGGCTTCACCAAGTCTTATTATTAGCTTCCCCTTAAAACCTTCTCCTCTGACCTTACTTTGGGATATTGAGATGGTTTCTTGTTAACAAGCTCCAAAGCATCCGTAACTAAATCTGGAAACATACACGGGGCTGACCAGAGCATTAAGAAAATAACATCTGAATCGGTCTCGTAAACCAGTGTGAGAAAACTTATGTAATAAGAATGACATATTATAGCATCTTTTTGGGACCGTATGGATTACCATAACGGTTTTCCCCTCAAATGAAATCAACAATTTATTAAGTTTAACATATAGTGATATGATAGGTAATTTCTATAGTGTAGCGCGTAAATAATACTAAAAAGCTGCTGTGTGGATGCCACAATAGTAATAGGTATACAATTAATACCACCATGGCACGTTCATATGTGGATTATTTTCTGTGGAGACGCCCCAATAAACTGAAGTGGATCTTCATGACAAAGATCAAAAAGTTCCTTCCAAGCATCGTATATCTCTAGATAGGAATACTCTAAGGTAAACACAACTGGCCCAACTGTGAACTGGGTGACACCAAGTATAACCAACTCCTGGGCCCAACAATCGAAAGCAATAACAAACTCCTGGGCCCAATAATCGAAATCATACTTTAGATCTGGAGTTGATATACCCTCATGGGTAAGCTAATCCTAAGATTGTGTATCCTATTTTGGTTTTTGTTATCCCAATATCGAGGCTACGTTTAGCATTTCGTACATGAGTCTTCATCACTCGAGTAGCAAATGAATCCCTAATTGGGTTCCTTCATCTCGAATAGATCATAAATCACTACATGGATTCTAGCATCTCGAATAGATATCAAAACTCCACACAAGTTCCTCACATATATCCTCTTATGAATGCTAATGTTATCCTCTCTCTTGGAATAATCCTTAAGATAGATAGTCCCTCCCGATAGCATTGTACAAAATGTTAACGCTGACATTTCCCTTGGACTTAACCTTAGGATAGACAGTTCAACCCTATAACATTCCACTTCATAGCTACTTTTAAATAGATTACGTGTATGGTTTGAAGTGGTTACGGGTTCGAGTCATCTCATATAAGTACAGTCTTCCCACTTATCGGACTCTTAAAAACCAATCAATGAATTTCTAATTCACTCAATTCCGGTTCTTTTAGAAGTATGCGAAAGCTAATAATGTTTCATACCAATACTTCTTCCAAGGGGTTCTTATTGGTTTGAAATTGTAAAGCCTTTTGATAACTTATTAAGTCAATATTCGGTCTAGTTCGATAATCGACTAATTGATTTTCTATTCAAAATAATTGCTTATACAAATCATGATTCGTACACTTAACTCATTCTCGACATTCCGACTTAACTATTTCTCATTCAAAAGTGAAGCCAGGTAAGTTAGAGCACTAGGTGCATCAAAGCATTTCCAAGAAACTTCATTCTTGAATCTCACAAATCGAAAAGTCTACCTCGTTGACTTTTAGTGTTAAGTATAGTATTAATAACTTCCATAAACAATAAGAAATCAACACGATTAACACATTTTTGACATTTTTCGACTTACTATTCCTTGATTAAGAGGGAAGCACAGTATGTTAGAGCTCTATTGCTTCGTCCCTAATCGACATCAATCTTAGCTCTTACAAAGAAATAAGTCTTACTTCATCGGCTTTTAGTGTTAAACATAGTTGATTACTTTTCGAAAAATTAATTAAACAATCATCCACTCGGCCATTTATCAATTCTTAACCCTTCTCGAAAATATTTTTATACTTTTAAAATACTTGAAAATACCTATAATAGTTTTTAAAACATTTATCCAGAATATCACTTGAAAATAACAACCTTACAATTTTTCTTAAAACATGAAAACGACATTTTTTTAACAAAATTCTCTTCTTTAAAAATTCATAACTAATTTTTAAAAATTCATAAATATCTCAAACCACTTTTGAAATACTCTAATAGGAGTTAATATACACTTGTAAAAAGAATGAAAAATAATAATTAAATTTATATATCTTTCCAAACCTTTTAAGTCCAAAAATAAAGTCTCAACAAGACAGTTTTGCACAAGTGAAGTTTTAGCACTTTTCGAGATGTTACTTACCGTTTTACTATTCAAGCTTTTAATAGAAACAAACATACATGTAAGACATTATAAATGTGGGGAGAAAACCTTTAGTATCTCTATATAAAGTTCTATGGCAATCGCCAAAAATAAGGCAATTCCGGACTACATCTATAGCGACTATCTCTATAAGTGCACTTTCAAATCCAAGTCCAGTCTAAAACAAAATCCATCTATAACCTATTTGCTTTGTTCAAGATCTCCTCTCAAGTCATACAAGTCCATTCAAGTCCATTCCAAGTTTGTTCAAGTACATATATGGATTACCTATGTCACTTACCATTAAAATAAGAATCCAAACCAATGTTTTAACATAAGTAAATTACAATTGAAACAGCATAAACCCAATCAAACACAACATGTATATGTTATATTTTTCATTCAATGTCAGGTCTTAACTCACTTTCAACCCAACGGCAACCAAGATCTAAGAACCCAAGTCCAAACCCAAGCTGGCACATTCCTTTCCTTCCTTTCTCTTCCTCTCTTGCTTTAGCCTTGCTTCCTCCTCTTCATCCCTTCAAGTCCCATAGCCTATCAAGGGGGTGGGAGTTTGGCTTTACTCCTTCAAATTTTGGCTTAATGGAAGTTTTTCTAATATTTTACTAAGCATTATGGAAAGGTTTGAAGTGATTTAAAGTTGATTTGTAACTATTTTATTTTAGAACATAAGAGAGAAAGAAGATGGAGAAGCCATTGATTTTCAACACTGAGCTATATAATTTTTTTGTGAATGATACTAAGGGTATGCACCTCCTTATATAAGCTGTGGAATGGTTTTTCTTAAGCTCTCGCTGACCGCCCACCAAGCCATGGAAGCTTTGCCTCCCATCACATCTTCTTTGAATCACTTCTCCTTTATGCATATTACACTTGTACCTTTCTCACAATAATATCTCTTATCTATATGAAAGCTTCTAAAGCACTCAAAGACTTATGAAGAGTGTGTGTCAATTAGTTGCTAATATGTTCATTTGATCATTAGACAAGTGCCAAAGAGTTCGAACAACTTATATCGATCAAAAAGTTGTTTACTGATAAACCAATTTTCAGTCACATTATCAATTTTTCTTCGAAGAATATGTTTTTGTAAAAAAAATTAATAATAATTTTTTATCATTATTCATGAACTAAGTGATGTCTAACAAGGTTACAAAATCATATTTATAACACTCTATTATATTTCAAAAAGTTTCGATATTTAAGGATGAAGTGTTCGAATTTTAGGGTTGCTACACCTAAAAGTTTAAGGAATATTTTATTAATTATTAATAATACGGTAACATGAAAATAATTGGAATTTAGGAATTGGTTAATTAAATTAAAAATTAGAAGGGGAAATGGTTATTTTTAAGACCTTGGAATTTGAGCACGAAATCAACGTCATTGCGACCATCTCATTTTTCTAATTCACGTAGTATCTTGGTTTGCCTCTTTAGAGTTTGTATAGAGGAGATATGGTCGAAAATGTCGTCAAGTTGAGTGGGCATCAAACGGGTTGAATTTGAACTTTGGTGTAAACATGGTTTTTACCTCCTTTGTTTCAAAACTAGATTCACTTATCTCATTTTAGAAACTAACTACCCGACACTTCTTCTTCATCCGCCTCCATCTTTCTCTAAACCCACTTGCAATCAAACTAGATTTTCTCACTCAAAACTATACCAAATTGAAAGAAACCAAAAGCATCGTGAAGCTAAGAGACAAGGCTCCAATCCAATAATGACTTTAAGGCAAAAATCTAAAGTAAAGGGATGTAGCAACGCATACAACAAATATCTAGAGAGGAGTGCATAATTTGCAGAGTGATCTGTGCTTTCCTCTTTATGTAATGATATTACAACATTAAAATTATGGTATATGGGCTATTGTAGAGTAGACAACACAATATAAACACTTAAATTAAGAATATAAGGGATTTGGGAGGGATTTGAATTAAATTAGTACTTAGAATATAGGTTTAGTAAAAAATCTTAAAATCCGACAGTTATATACCAAAATTAGTGAAATAAATGGCAAAATTCGACTTAGAAACCTAAAGATAGGGTATAAGCACGATTTCTGATGATCAATGGCAAAGAAATGGCAGCCGAAGGCGATTACGGCGATGAAGGCTTCAATTTTTCGAACCTTGAAACCTTCAGGAATAATACATACCAGTGCACTGGTCCATTACCACAGTCCAACGATGTACGCTAAAACTGCCAAAATGAACCACGACCCTATTGGATCTACATAATAAATAACGTATGATTCGACTTATTTTTTCTCTTGTATTCTAGACGGTGATCTTTGACTGACGAGATAGATAACGGTCTTAAAAAAATGAATTAACATGTATGATAATTTGGTTGTTGTTTGAAATTCTATATATATATATATATATATATATATATCTGTGTGTGTGTGTGTGTGTGTTTGTGTGTGTGTGTTATGACACAAAAATGTGCTATGACCGTGATTGTGGACGTGAATGGGTCTAGGATGTAAGTAAACGGCCTAAAGCGTGTATGCAGATTTGAATGCAATCCTATGACACAAGTAGGTGATCCAAGAGTGACGATTTGCTTTCGTTTAGTGCTATAGTGTACCGATGGGAGGTAGTGGATGTTGTGTGACCTTATAGTCATTAGGCTAGTCCATGGCATGAATCCAATTAATTAGAACAAGGGAAATAGATAATCTTATAGGGCAAATGTCTATGTATACATGATAAGATATGATCAGATGTATATGATATTTAGGTATGGCTCATATCATGTTATAATATTAATTTTGTAGTGTATGTAGAGTAGATTATGACTTTATCTGTGTGAGTCTGGATTGTATGTGTATTTATTCAAACATGTATATTTGACATTTCAGACATAATATGGTGATGTGACTATGGTATTGATTATGTATTATATTTTTATTTCTTCTGTTATGGGATTTTGAAAGTGATTATTAGAAAATATTAGCTAGAACCTTATCTGATATCTGTATGTGCCCATATATACTTATATTATCTTAAACCCATCGTCCTTTTGGTTCTTGGATTGTTGGTGTCGGTTAGGGCGTCAGACTTGAGATCATAAAGGGTGATTTATTACATTTGGTATCAGAACTTGAATTAGATATGTACTGAGAGAGCGTATTCGTATTATATATATATATATATATATATATATATATATAATATAACATAGGAATTGAAAGTACATTTGCACGTGCTTCTTTACAGTTCCAATTTGGTTTCCTATCTATTGGGAAGTTGCTAATATATCCTACTTTTACAAATATATGAAATAAGTAATTCAGTCGAAACTGGAACTAGGATCAACGTAGCCAATGTTGGTGAGATAGAAATTAGGGTAGGGACTAGCACCATGTGGATATACTAGACATTCAAGAAGTTAATGTTCCAATATGGTTTAGATGCCACCTTAATACGATGAGCCAAGCTCGAACCTCCAGTTGCCGATATCGCTACTAACCAAGGCATGACTCCATCCCGAGCACAACCACCTACTGTTGACTTACCTAAGCTTTGTAAGGATTTCTCCAGCCTTGGTGGGAACCCATTTCTCGGGATGGAACAATACCCGATGAATTGGGCATGGCTTAATGATTGTAAAATAGTTTTTAACGTATTAGGACTTAGGGATGCTACTAAGAGGCAGTTAGCTGGCATTTGAAAGATGAAGAAGCATCTCGGTTGGGCGTGCTAACATTATAGGTCATTGCTTGGAGAATGTTTAAGGCAAGATTCGAGACTAAGTTTCTTTCTTATGCGAAAAAGGATTTATCATTCAAAAAGTTTATTTATCTAAAGTAGGGAGAAATGATAGTTCAGGAGTACGTCGGTCAGTTTAACGAGTTTGCCCAATTTTGATTTGAGTTAGTGAATACTCTGGCAAAGAAGGCATTAAAAACTGCAAAGGGATTGAATTCACCTTTGAGGGAGTTGACGTTCAATTAGATACCATATGCAACAACATTTGAAGAATTAGTAGAGTCAGTATTATTGAACTCTTTAAATGAAAATATGATTAAGGGCAAAAATAAAAATGTAAAGGGACATCAACATGGAATGCACAAAGGAAATGGATCATAAGGAGGACAAGGCAAGAGATAGATAAATACTTGTAACCGATGTCAGAAAGTGGAAACATAATCAGGAATTACTAGATGAATTTCTCAAAGGGCAGATGTTATAATTGCAACCCGGTGGGACACATAACTAAGGACTGCAAGGTAGTCCTAGCTCATAAGAAGTTAAAATGCTATAGTTATTATCAGTTCAGACATTTGAAAAGAGGTTATTCAGCTTCGAGGAATGAGGGCCATATTTTTAAGGCATACGCTCTGGATATCGTTCCCACTTCCAATAAGGCACCACCATCAATGTGATAGAAAGGAAAACAGATTATGATAGAAGATGTGTTGTTTTATGTGATTCTCTTAGTCGTACTTTGTTTGATACTAATGCATCTCATTTATTCATATCAGATGCATTAGTAAGTAGTTTAGCTCCTATATCTGATCATATGTACAAATCTATTATAGTGTCGAATATTATTAGGGGATTGACCCATTTATTGATGTTATGTCATAATCTAAATTCGGTTATCTATGATGTGGAATTCTCTTATGACGCATATGTACTAAATGTTTTAGGATAAGGGCTAATTTTAAGAATGAATTTGATGTCTCGCTATGAGATAGTATTGGATAGTGATAAAAGGATGGTTCGGTTATGGAAGGACGATGGACTTTGTTTGGTTCTATGTTGTGAGCCCAATACTTTGGTTTTAGAGATGCATTTGTAGTCTACTAGCTTATCACATGAAGAGCTATCATGCATACCCTTAGTAAAGGACAATCTCGATGTATTTAAAGAAGCATCTTGTCTTCCTTCCCAAAGAGAAATTTAATATCATATTGATCTCGAGAAAGATGCAAGGCCAATTGTGATGCCTCTTGGGCATGTGGCTTCAAAGGAAAGACGAAGTTGGACAAGTAAGTGTCGAAACTATTGTAGGGGATTTATTCGGAGTATTTTAGAATGGGAAGCACTTATCGTTTTCACCACTAAGCCAAACGGTTTCCTCAGGTTATGTGTTGACCATCGAGAATCAAATAAGCCGACGAAGAAAAACCACTACCCGTTGCCTCGCATTAACAACCTCTTCAATCAGTTTGTCAAGGCTGTGGTTTTCCTGTATCTTGATTTAATGAGTGGATTTCACCAGTGGGAGTAGTCGAAGATAGTATCCAAAGGACTGCTTTGATATGCTTGATGGATTATTTGAGTGGCTGGTAATGCCTTTTGGATTGACTAATGCTCTGCTCATTTTGTGGGTTTGATGAGCAGAGTATTCCAGAAGCAATTAAATGTGTTTGTAGTGGTCTTCATGGATGATATTCTTATTTATTCGAAAAGTGAGGATAAGCATAAGGTTCACTTTAGGTAAATGATGGATTTCTTGAGAAGTAAACAGTTGAAAGCTAAACTTTTTAAGTGTCACTTTTGGAGAGATGAAGTTTATTTTCTTGGGCATGTAGTATCAACGAATGGAACAGCTGTAGACCCAGAAAAAGTAGACACATTTAGGTATTGGAAAACATCAAAGAATGCTTTAGAGGTCCATAGCTTTATTGTTTTAGCTGGATTCGGTCAGAAGTTCATTAATGATTTTGCAAAGACATCGGCTCTTCTGACTCGTTTGATGGAGAAGAATCTGATTTATACTTGGAGTCCGAAGTGTGTAGTAGCATTTATTCGGCAAAAGGAGTTATTGTCAATTGCTCTACTTTTGGCCATTCCAGATGGTTCCAGATCATTTATCATGTATACTGATGCATGCAATACTGGTTATAGTGCTATTCTTATATGCAACATCCTTAGTTTTTGACAACATTATTCAAAAAATTTAATTAGATAAATAAAATAAAATAATGATTATAAGGAGACTGAGATTTGAATAAATTACACATATAGGGCTGTGCTTATAAATAAGATAAATGGGCTTAAAATTGGTTTATAAGATAATTAACTTACATAAGGCCTTATTAGTAAAAATATCCACATTTTATATTCACGGCTATACATTTGCCTTTATCCTTTCACGTTCATTTTACTTCTCAAATCAAAACAAATACAAGAACCCTAATATAGATAGCCATTAACAAGGAAGGGAAAGAGGAAATTCAATCAAAATATGAGATAAAATCTAGGAAGGATCAAGCTACAACAATCTCAATATCCTTATCAACTCTAAGGTGAATAATAATCTTCTACCATCTCTATTTTTAATTTATGATTTTATGGTTATGAATTTATGATTTAAATTCATTTTTGTAATAAAATGGATGATGGTAGTTGATTTATTTTAGTTCATATGCATATGAATTTGCACGGTTTGACATAGAGATGGGTTTTAATTTTCAAAATTTTCCAAGCTATGGAAATTTTATTATGAATTTTTGATGAAAAATGTGGTATAATTGGGTTTAAAACTTATTTCGAGAATTTCAGGAAGAAATTGGGTCTAAAATTTTAATATGTTTGATTGCAAGATGGAATTGAATTTCTATGTTTTTGGAGATTTTTTTCCAATTGATTTACTAAGGGAAATAAATTATTTTAAAAGAATGGCTTTTTAGAAAATGTCGATTTTTGGTTATATGGAAAGGTTTTAAAATTCAAACCCTTAATTTTGGATCTGAATAAATGCAGTAGTTTTAGATGTAAAGTATTTGAAATGTTTTATGGCAGCCAATTAGTGTTTTACAAGTAGTTGAAAAAATAAATTACTAAAAGTTGCTATAATTCAGCCTTTAAATAAGAAAAGCGTGTTCTGCCTCTGTTGGTAAGTACCTTTCGACTTCATTGACTCCGCTTTGTCCCAGTCAAAACCCACATAGACTGTAACAACCCGATATTTTCAGCCATTCGCATCGGCACATGTCGGACTTGAATTTCTCAAAATACCGCATTGTAATAAAATTGGAGCAAATGAAATCATCACACAGAATCACAGACACAAAAATGTTAGAATAACTCGCAGCGGAAATTACAATACCATAGTAGTTCATGAAGCTACTATTACAAAGTCTCACAACAAATACATAATATCAGTCAGAAAACAAATACAATAGAAATCCCAATACATAGAGGTTCACTAATACAAGAGATGAAACAGAACAATAGAAACTGAAAGATATAGATAACAAGATAAGTAGAATCTCCGATGATTCCTAACTCTAGAAAAAGTAATCCAAAGCTAAGCTGTGAATGCTCAGGCTGACCCGAGCGTAAAGCAAAACACAAAACACTCAAGTCAGGACCTATATACTTATATAATGTAAACCAACTCAAGTGAACTGCAGTAAAGTACAAGCAACTTAAATGATGCTTGGGACTTCCCATCCTCTAAGGATCCGTTAAACTATTACTATGTAGTAATATTGCGCTATTATAATAATGTCTACAATAAAATAAACTTACTTTAAAATAGCATTAAGGAGTGACCCAATATTCCCCTTAACACGTAATAGTCCCAGTAGTCCATCCATTATTAGCGTACTTCCAGATCGGGAGGCTACCCTAAATACTACATGGGCTACGGGAGAAAAACAAACTCGTAGTAAGGCTCGCTATAGTAGGTGACACGGCACAACTAGGCAATGCCAGGGTAGATATACCAATTACCCTTTCGAGCTGGTGGTAACGTATAGCAGCCACTACCGCCCACCTCGTAACACACTCCCAAATCAAAATCGGAGGATGGCCATCAAATCAACCACAAGAAAGAGTATAGTATCGAAGAAGTGCGTCCGATAGGAGGAGCTACCTCACTTGGCCCGCCGATCGCTCCTATTTTAGCCACCTTAAGCCAACTCATGAGAGTCGGGTCCACGTTCTTACCTCAGTAGGATCGTCACCACCATCCTATTTCATGCTGGAATCTCCACCGCGTATATAGTTGTTAAAGTGGTTTTCCGTATCGACAGAGAATATGTCCATATCCGATCCCGTTCTCTTTAACAACCAATCTTTATTATAACCGGTGGTTATAAATTTCCAAAAAAATGTTTATATTTCAAAACCAAAACTATTTTTATTTCAAAACTATATTCAAATCAAATAGTTTATCATTTCCATTTCAAACATATATTCACCTTTCAAAAATCATAATATTTTCAAAGTTATAACTTTCCGAAACCAAAATATTTCAAATCATTACACTTTGAAAATCATAACATTTCGAAATCATACATTTGATATCTTCCTTTAATTCTTTACATTTTAAAATTTTATTCAATTAAACTCAAATTTTAAAATTTCCAATTTAATTCAATTCAAACCATCAGTTTCAGTTCAATTCAGTTTCCCAACAAACCATTTCAAATCTTATAAATTTCAAATATAGATTTGGTCCACAAATAAACTATTCGATTTTTTTTAGTAAATTTCAAAGCTTTAATAACCCACATTTCAAAACTAAATTTTATAATTTCATATATCCCAAATTTAACTTCATTATTACTTAGTTTTGAAATATTCATTTCGTAAATCCAATATCATTTTTTTAAAATACCATTCCAAATTACATTTCGAAATGGTTTATATTTCAAATCAAATTACTCCATTTAAAATATTTAAAATTGAAGTTATTATACTTATAAATCAAATTTTCAATTCCCAAAAATTTACTCTTTTCTGAGTTCATTTATTTAGTTAAAAACATTAAAACAGTGAAGTTTCAGCTTTCCACAGCACTTAAAAAATGCTACGGTAAGTTATATTTGAAAAAAAAATCATTTCAGCAAAGACAACATTTAAAAACTGCTGTAATAGTTTAATTGTATTCAAAAAATCTCATTTCAACCAACTGTTGCACTTAACAAGTGCTACCATTGCCCTTTTATTAGTTTAAGATTTTAGTTTCTACAACTACAGCGCTTACCCAAGTGTTGTAATAGCCCTTATTTTATTTTAGCCCATTTAGTTCACTTGCATCAACCACAGCACATACAAAGTGTTGTAGTATCCTTTACAATAGATTTTAAGTTAACTTGAGAAACGATAGCGTTTCTGAAGTGCTATTAATTAAATTTCCAGATTTTCAACACAATTTCAGCAACAATTAAACTTCAGTTTAAACCATTAAAAATCATATTTTTCCACTCAAAAATGGTCATTAAAATACTCTTAACTTATGATTTTTATAAAGTAAATTTTATGCATAAAATCAAACTTTTCAATGCTTCACTTATTAAACTCAAGCATACAAATTTCTCTAAATTTTCATTTACTTTACACTTTAATTTAATTTACCATTTCATAAATTAAACTACATTTTTATTTTCTTAACTTAACTTATATTTTTTAACCAAATTTACATTTCCAAGTCAAATCATATTTCAAATTACACTTTTAAGCATTCATTTATTTAACCATTTTAATTCATAGAAAAATCAATAACACTTTATTAAGTCATTTTAAATTCAAATTTAAATCAAATTATCATATTTTATTTACTTAACTTAAACTCCATTTTTAAACAAAAATTACAAATTTCAAAATAAATTTATATTTCAAATTTCAACTTAACCATTCATTTATTTCACTTATTTAACTTATAGAAAAATCATTAATACTTTATAAAAATCATTTCAAATTCAATTTAAATCAAAATATCATAAATTTACATTTTTAAAATACTTAAAAATTTACAGAAAAATTATATATAAAATAACCATGGGTCTGTATAATATTTTCTAACCTAGGTCAAGTAATACGGATAATGTATCATTTCCATCCATAATTTACAAAGAAAAATTCAGGTTCTATCATTTCAAACCCGCAATCCCAAGTTAAATAAAAATAAATAAAAATCGCTCAGGCCTATCATTTCAGCCCATAATAATTTTTTCTTATTCTAATATCCGTTCGGGTATTTACCATTTCAACCCATGGTGATTCTATTCTACAGGGAACTAGTAGTGTGATAAACAGATATAAATAAACAATATAGCAACATATGGTAGTAACAAATGATATGATAGGTTTATAAACAGGGTTAACATCATATGGTTCATATCACAAGCAGATATAACATGATAAAGTATTTCTACACATTCACTTCCTATCAATTCACAGTTATATAAGTATAAATTTCATGAGTGAATACTAACCTTTTGTAACGACCCGTAAATTTTCGATAATTAAAATAGCTAATTTAATAAGATTTCGTGATTTAGTGTTAGAAAAAAATTTGTAATTCGTTTGGAATAATAATAACTAGAATGAAATGCAACAAATTTTATCTAAGTTAATTATTTATGAATTGAATGAAATCTCAGATCAATTGAAATAATATGAAGTCAAAGGTAATTGAATGAATTTGTATTGAATAGGTAATTGTGACACTTGTTTATAAATAATAAACTTATAAGTACTTAAAAGTAACGGTGATAATTATTTAAGTTACCTATTCATTTAGTTAGTCGAATTGAATTTGTGAACCAATTACAATTGAAATGAAAGTTTATATATTAGTTGAGTGCATTATCTCTAACTGTAGTTAAATAATAATGTGGAATTCATTTGATGCAATATAGAAAATCGACTGATAATAAAAAAAATTAAAAATCCAATATTGAAATCCATCAAATATTGAACAATTAAATTGTTCAAATTTAATATTTGAAATTTATTGAATAATTGAATAACGGAAATCGAATAACTGTTTAATGAAAATGGTTGTTCTATAATTTGAGTTTGTTAAATTTTATAAGTTCGTTTTGAATATTTCAAAAGATAGTGATTTAAGAATAATCAAATTTGTTTAAATTTAATATCACAAATATCGAATAATTAAATTCCGAAATTGATACGATTGATTTGATATTGAAATTTAATATATGAAAATAGAGTGAATAAATGAAATTTGATTTAATATGATTCAAATTGGTTTCCAAAGTGAATGTAAGTTATATTGGGATTAAAATATAGTTAATAATATTTTAAAAATTGAAATTTATTGGATAATTGAATAAACGGGGTTAATATGATTAAAAATGATTTGTAAAATTTTATCTTATCATATTGGAGTTATAGTGATGTTATAGAACTTTTAAAACTGAATTTAAAATTTATTTGTGAAAATTGAATATTTTAATATTTAATTATCGACTGCAAAATAGCCAAATTTTGAACAGTCTCAAAATTGGACGAATCTAGTTCCATTGGATCCGTAATAGTTAGTTATTATCGGATTTCAATTTTCGTAGCAATCGGAGTTGTCGTTTGACCGTTGCAGCTCGAAACGCGTTGAAATTGTTTTAATATTAATTTGGCGAGTTAAAATAGTCATTTTTCAAACGGTCTCGGATTTCGACGAAACAAGTTTCATCGGATCCGTAATGTGATATTATTGTAAGATTTCAAATTTCGTGCCAATCGGATTTACCGTTTGTCCGGGGCGAGCCAAAACGTATAGAAATTCGTTTAATCGGTTTAATTTAAATTTGATCGTTTATTTCCGTAACTTGCACAGATGATCGAATTAGCCTCCGAAACATGTTCCATTGTGTTTGGAACGCGGGGTAAACCTTAGAAACGCCAACCGGCACACTTCGTTTGGAGTTCGGAAAATTTCGAATGAATAGTGTTCGTCGTTTTTCTATAAAAGCCCCTCTATATTTCATTTTTGCAAAATAAATTAAACCCTAGGGTTTTGAGCTTCAGGCCGCCGGCTTCATATTAATGGCCAGAAACTTCCTATCTTCATCCCCTCCGATCTCTCAATCCGCAAAGAATTAGCCTTCGAGTTCTAAAGCAAAAGTGTAGAGGACGAAGAGATCTATATATCCAACGGTCGAGATGGAGAATGGTGCGACGTGGAGAGAGGTAGTGGCTGCCGTTTACCATCAAGTCATGCACGAAATTTGAGGGCAAATGATGACTGAGCTTGCCCTTGTCATGGTCGTGGATAGCTCTCGAGGTGAGCGTTTGAATGGAAGTCTCTGATCGTGTTCTCGTCGAGCGTGGTGGTCGTAAATTTTAACCCTAATGTGGCGGCTATGGGTTCTAGGAACGTGATTTTCACGTAAAGGAGGAAGATGGAGAAGGAAAGACGTGCAGCCTGATGTGTGCAAGTGGAAATCAAGGGCCCAGATCGAATTTAGGTTTAAAAAAATTGTAAACTTGATTATATTAAAAGTGTACGAACTTTAAAATGTGATATCTTTTTCATACGAGGTCGAAAACGCACGAAACTTTTTGCGTTGGAATCGTATCGACGAGCACTGCGCAATGGAGCAGGATTGGAATCATTTGAAGATAGTGAAAATTTCGAGTAAAATTAAACGCTCGTTTAATTTTATTCGAAATAAAGCGCTAGAACTACATTGAAATAAAGGTGAGTGTTTTATAACACTCACAACGTACTAAATATCTTTATGCTAGTTAAATTTGACATTAAGATGTGTTATGATTTTATTTTTCATTATTTGATAGAATTTAATTGTCATATAGATTGTCGTATGAATTAACCGTTAAAAATTTAAATTGACAGTTAAATTGGAATTGAAATTGAATTGCGATTAAATTACCTGACATTGATAACTATGAAACTGCCATGAATTGTATTGTCTATTGGATGATGTATTTGATGGATGTTATTGGTTGATATTTAAATGTTTGGATGTTTATTTGCTTATATATACTGTTATGCATACATATGACACTGTGATTGGTTTAAGTAATATATACTCATCCCTGACATTTAATTGAATTAGATAATTACTTGGCCATAGGATAGAAAATTGTATACGGACACCGAATTGGCTAAATTAATAATTTTTGAAACCATTGATTTGAAATTTATTTAAATGTTTTGATTTAAAAAGTGATAAATAGAAATCAATTTATAGAAATCAAATCTTTCGGAAATTGAGTTTGAAATGTTGAGATAAAATTTTGGTTAAAAGAAATTGTTTAATAAATTTTAGTGGAGACTTTGAGATTTAAAATTTGGATATGATTGAATTTCGGAAATTTATATGTTTTAAAGATTGAACATTAAATTTGAGCTTTGAATATTACCAAGTAAAAGTGACACAAAAATGATATTTTGAATTGAGCTTGAAATTGAATCATATTGGTAATTGGGTTTTAAATTTGAATATTGAAGGATAATTTTGTTAAGTGTTATAAAATGATATTTTGAAAAATCAAGCCAAAAATCGACATAAATTGAAATTGAATAAATTAAAGGTGAATATAAAAATTTAATTAATTTGAAGTAAAGGTTGACATTGATTTGAATCGAAATCGAAATTGAATCGGTAGAATGGAAATTGAAATTGATTTGAATTGGGAAGTTATAATTGAAATGGATTGGTTTTGAAGCTGTTTTATTTGTTTTCCAAATTACTTGGTTATATAAACCATTTGGATACTTAAATTGTTTTAATTTATTTTATATCTACTTAACCCAATTTAAATTATTTTAAACTAAATTTATCTATTTCGAATCCATTTTAAGATTTTAAGTATTTTAACTATTTTAATTATTTAAAACTACTTTTAAACTATTTAAACTATTTTCTAAATTCTAAGCTGGTCAATAAAGTGGATTGTTTACATTTAAATCTTGAATTTAAATACGAATTGAGTTAAATGAAGTTGCAACCTAAATTGAATTTCGAAATGATTTTGAAATCGAAATGAGATATTGATGCGAAAAAATGATATTGAAACGGAATCTTACATTTGAGTAGATACGATGATATTTAAAATGGATTTGTTTTTTTTGAAGCGAATGTGACATTTTGATATCAATTATGAATCGATTTGAAATATAAAAGAGCCAACGGTGTAATAATACGTAGTTATTAAAGAGACCGGGATCGGATATGGACATACTCTCTGTCGATACCGAAAACCACTTTAATAACTATTATACGCGGAGTGTTGATCCAGAATGAAGTGGATGGTTTGGTGAACGCGTTGACTGAAGAAAGAGAACGATATTGGATGACCCCTGACATGACTAAAACAGGAGCCGTGCCGGGTCATTGAGGTTCGACACCTCTAGCGGACACACATCTTCGATACCATATCTATTACATTTGTGATGCGATTTGGGTGCACCCCTTGATTTGGGAGTGTTGTTTCGCGGTGTTGGGGTAGCTGCTGGCTATGCCCAACATCAGTCCGGATCACGCAACTACTAGTATCCTAGTTGGTATCGCCTCATGTACCTTGTCATACTGATTATCCTATTCGCGACCACTACGTTTGGTTTTGTGTTATACCTATGGGGTACCCTCTAATAACCACCAGTTTACGGTGGGGCTTACGGTGTTGTATAGACTATGGCATTATAAAATGTGTTAAGGGGGATTATGGTAACGCCTTAACGCTATTTTGATACTTTATATTACTGATAGGCATTATCTACTTAGCGTACATTACTACATAGTCGATAGTTTAACGGATCCTTAAGAGATGGAAAATCCCGTAACATCTCTTGAGTTATTGCACGCACGTTGACACTGGATATGAGATGTCAAACCCCGTAAACATCTCTGACGCCGTTACACTCATATTTATTTATGATTGATTTAACTTTCATAAGGATATTTTAGTCCTGACTCGAATGTTTTGTCTTTTCATTACGCTCGGGTCAGTCCTGAATTTTTCAGATTTTTGAAGATCCATTCTGGAGGATGAAGACGAAGATTTGATATACTATTACTATTATTATCCTTGCATCATGCTATCTGCTGCATTATTTTATTTGTTCTGTTGTATATGTACAACTCTGATAAATGTTGTATAAATAATTGTCAAAGTATAGTAAACAACTTCATGAACTGTTTATTTGACTATTATATTTTATCGTTCCGCTGCGGGATTCTGTGTTGTTTCATTTCCTTTATTTCTCTTTTTTTTTCTTATTTACCCCAATAACTATCTGCCCTTTTGAATAGTTTGGAATCGACATGTGTATTTGATCGTCGGTTTAAACTGTCCAAAAAGGCGGGTCGTTACAGTTGGTATCAGAGCTTTGGTTTAGCGATCAACCTTGGCTCTAGTAGGGAATAACTCATTGAAATAGAGGTAAACTATATCAATGAGTTGAGTGTATATGAGAGAGCGTACTTGTTATTTGATATAAAATGGTTTTATATTGTGTTAACTTTGTTCCGTTGAGTATTTATGAATTCTGGTCGATACTTGGGACGCCAAGGCGTCGATAGGAATTTCTAAACACTCGAATAGGAAAAACCAACACAATATCGTTTTGGAATATATTTTATATAAAAGAATTATTTGAATATTTATTCATTTTGATTGAATTGATTGTTAGGAGATGATAATATTAGATTATTATCGTTATTGTTTGATCAGTCAATATTTACAACAATTGATTAAATAACAATGGATTTAGGAAAACGAAATCTTGTAAACACAATTGATAATGAATATAAATGAATTTTAACTTGGATTTGGGAATTTAAATTCCGGTGTTTGAAATTGACTTACAAGAATTTGAAAAATATAATATGAGTATTATATGATAGTATAATTGAGTTGAAATTGTTTCGATGGATTTTTTTCATGATAAGTGCTGTATTCCCTTCTCTTGACGCTAGAAAATGATTTCGGTGATAAGTGCACGCATCATCGGCGTTTACTTTCGAGAGTCCGAGTGGGGGGAAACCACTTAATAGCTTGTCTAAACCTTGTTTTGATTCAAATTTTATTTTATTTTGTATTCTCTCTAGTATGATTTGATATATAAATTATATAAGTATATATTATTTCAAAACTTGATTTGAAATGAAACCGGGATTGGAATTCTTAAGTCCTTTAATAATTAATGATTTTTTTTTATGATTGAAATGAATTTTGGACTTGAATCATTAAGGAACTTCTGAATTGTGAAATGAGAAATGAACCTAAGAGCTAAGTGAAAATATCAATTGAAGTAGAAACCTTAGAATTAGGAAATTATGAACTTAAAATAAAATTGAAACTGTAAAACTCGCATAGTATTAAATTTCATTCTATAGCATAGATATAACTTACCAAAATATTTAAGAAGTTCAAAAATGTTATATGAATTGTTAGTTGGATAATATACAAGTATAGGTTTGAATAATGAAATATGCATTTAATTAATGGTTTGCAAATATAAATAAAAATTGTTAGTAAACAATTGGAATTTAAATTAACATTTAAGGGTGATTCATAATTATGTTAATATAAAATGGAAATACTATATGTGAATGTAAATGTGAAATTAAATTATAGTGAAATTTAAGTAATGACTTAAGAATTAATTTATTGAAAATTCAACTTTAAATGAAAAGAAGTTGTATGTTGTTTAACTACATTCTATTTGCATAACTATAACATACCAAATACTTAAAAGGTTTAAAATGCTAATAAGGATAAGTAGAGAAATAATATACCAGTGTGAGAGTGAATAATAAAATGTGAAGATCTATTGATAGTTGTAAATATAAAAGAAATTTAAGCTGTAAAATGAATGATATATATAAGTGAATGAATAAAATTTAAAATTAATGAAATATAAAATTGGTAAATGGAAACTAAATTAAATTTGAATATAAATAAATGTCAATAAACTTGGAAGTGTATGAAAAAAATTGACTTGGAAATGTATAATTGATTTAGTGTAGATTTTGGATGGATGTTAATGTTTGATATGCATTGGTTGTTAGATGGATGAAAATTGATTAAGTAGAATTCATTAGTGTTAATGGAATTGAATAAACGGAATAAAATTTTAAAATAATTAAATTCAAATTTGAAGCAAAGTGAAACTAAATATAATTGAATTCAATTTAAATTGAAGCAAATTGACTTGAATTTAAAATGTGAATGAAACAAACTTGAATAAATCGGAAACAAATTGAATTTAAACCTATTGCATGGATGAATAAGAAAATAAATGACTTTGTGTTTATGATTTTTCTTTAGAAAATTTGAAGTTTTGATGGTTTGCACTTTGAAATAATAAAAGCAAATTTTGGAAAAATCCAAAATTATCCAATATATGCTAAAACGAAAACAACCATAACTTTCAAATGGATGAACGGAATTCGACGATCTTGGACTTTTCGAAAATATTAGAAACTATAGCATAACTTTTGTTTAGATAACTTGAGAAAATTCCTTCGTCTACTAGGTTAAAAACTTGAATGTTACTCGCTGTCCTGTATAAAAATAAGGAAAATCAGTAGTATACACCCTTAGTATTTTTGCCATATCTTTTGACTGGTTTATCGTATTTTAATGATCTTGCACTTTCTGAAAAGATAAGAACATAAGCTAAAACTTTTGTTTTAAGTGTTTTGTGTTTTGATGTCGGTTAGAAGGTCGAAAATGCGGGTGAACGTCGCTGACCTGCGCAATTCATTGCCCAGGCTGAGGCGTATCCTCTAAGTAAAACGGCCATATTTTTGAACCTATGGTCCGAATTCGATGATTTTGGACATTCCGGAAAGCCTGAAATGAATGCAACAACTTTCTTTTAGATTCTGTTGCTGAATTTTATCGTTTAGGTGTCCTAAAACTAAGATTTATTTGCTGTCCTGAAATTGGAATCTTAGTTTTGAAGCTAAATATGTTATATATATGTTGTGTAGGCTAAGTATATCGATCTATCTTTATATGCATGGTTCTAACTTAGTTATTGAGTGTTTAGTAGGTGCGGATTGCGCTTGCTTCGCATTTGGAGCTCGCTTTTGCGCTATATTAGCCGTGTATGCTCGCTAACAATATATAAGATACATATCTCGAATTACATATCGTATTTTTACACTTTTTCCCTGCGGGATGCCTCATCACTTGATGAGATGTATATTTGTGATATATATACTGTTATATATTTTTTTCGATCGAGCCGCACAAAGGAGACTCTGCCGAAATTTTCCGTAAAATCCGAGTGTTAGAAAAATTTTCAAGTTATAAAATTTTTTATAACTTGTTTTGATTACTAACTTTTAAAGTTAGGAAGCCGTTTGGAGTAACTTAGTGGAAGCGTGGCTATGACTTTATAAATGGAATTTCATTATTTTATAAGTGGATAATTTTGAATAAAATATGTCAAATGTTGAATTCTTTACTTAGTACCTTTTCTCTTCTTTTTTTTCTTTTCGGGGACGAAAAGTTTTGAGTGGGGGAGAGTGTAACGACCCGTAAATTTTCGATAATTAAAATAGCTAATTTAATAAGATTTCACGATTTAGTGTTAGAAAAAAATTTGTAATTCGTTTGGAATAATAATAACTAGAATGAAATGCAACGAATTTTATCTAAGTTAATTATTTATGAATTGAATGAAATCCCAGATCAATTGAAATAATATGTAGTCAAAGGTAATTGAATGAATTTGTATTGAATAGGTAATTGTGACACTTGTTTATAAATAATTAACTTATAAGTAACTAAAAGCAACTGTGATAATTATTTAAGTTACCTATTCATTTAGTTAGTCGAATTGAATTTGTGAACCAATTACAATTGAAATGAAAGTTTATATATTAGTTGAGTGCATTATCTCTAACTGTAGTTAAATAATAATGTGGAATTCATTTGATGCAATATAGTAAATCGACTGATAATATAAAAAAAATTTAAAAATCCAATATTGAAATCCGTCAAATATTGAACAATTAAATTGTTTAAATTTAATATTTGAAATTTATTGAATAATTGAATAATGGAAATCGAATAACTGTTCAATGAAAATGGTTGTTCTATAATTTGAGTTTGTTAAATTTTATAAGTTCATTTTGAATATTTCAAAAGATAGTGATTTAAGAATAATCAAATTTGTTTAAATTTAATATCACAAATATTGAATAATTAAATTCCGAATTTGATACGATTGATTTGATATTGAAATTTAATATATGAAAATAGAGTGAATAAATGAAATTTGATTTAATATGATTCAAATTGGTCTCCAAAGTGAATGTAAGTTATATTGGGATTAAAATAGAGTTAATAAGATTTTAAAAATTGAAATTTATTGGATAATTGAATAAACGGGGTTAATATGATTAAAAATGATTTGTAAAATTTTATTTTATCATATTGGAGTTATAGTGATGTTATAGGACTTTTAAAACTGAATTTAAAATTTATTTGTGAAAATTTAATATTTTAATATTTAATTATCGACTGCAAAGTAACCAAATTTTGAACAGTCTCAGAATTGGACGAAACTCGTTCCATTGGATCCGTAATAGTTAGTTATTATCGGATTTCAATTTTCGTAACAATCGGAGTTGTCGTTTGACCGTGGCAGCTCGAAACGCGTTGAACTTGTTTTAATATTAATTTGGCGAGTTAAAATAGTCATTTTTCAAATGGTCTCGGATTTCGACGAAACAAGTCTCATCGGATCCGTAATGTGGTATTATTGTAATATTTCAAATTTCATGTCAATCGGATTTACCGTTTGTCCGGGGCGAGCCAAAACGTATAGAAATTCGTTTAATCGGTTTAATTTAAATTTGATCGTTTATTTCCGTAACTCGCACAGATGATCGAATTAGCCTCCGAAACATGTTCCATTGTGTTCGGAACGCGGGGTAAACCTTAGAAACGCCAACCGGCACGCTTCGTTTGGAGTTCGGAAAATTTCGAATGAATAGTGTTCGTCGTTTTTCTATAAAAGCCCCTCTATATTTCATTTTTGCAAAATAAATTAAACCCTAGGGTTTTGAGCTTCAGGCCACCGGCTTCATATTAATGGCCAGAAACTTCCCGTCTTCATCCCCTTCGATCTCTCAATCCGCAAAGAATTAGCCTTCGAGTTCTAAATCAAAAGTGTAGAGGACGAAGAGATCTATATATCCAATGGTCGAGATGGGGAATGGTGCGACGTGGAGAGTGGTAGTGGCTGCCGTTTACCATCAGGTCACGCACGAAATTCGAGGGCAAATGATGACCGAGCTTGCCCTTGTCATGGCCGTGGATAGCTCTCGAGGTGAGCGTTTGAAGGGAAGTCTCTGATCGTGTTCTCGTCGAGCGTGGTGGTCGTAAATTTTAACCCTAATGTGGCGGCTATGGGTTCTAGGAACGTGATTTTCACGTAAAGGAGGAAGATGGAGAAGCAAAGACGTGCAGCCTGATGTGTGCAAGTGGAAATCACGGGCCCAGATCGAATTTAGGTTTAAAAAAAATTGTAAACTTGATTATATTAAAAGTGTACGAACTTTAAAATGTGATATCTTTTTCATACGAGGTCGAAAACGCACGAAACTTTTTGCGTTGGAATCTTATCGACGAGCACTACGCAATGGAGTTGGATTGGAATCATTTGAAGATAGTGAAAATTTCGGGTAAAATTAAACGCTCGTTTAATTTTGTTCGAAATAAAGCGCTGGAACTACATTGAAATAAAGGTGAGTGTTTTATAATGCTCACAACGTACTAAATATCTTTATGCTAGTTAAATTTGAAATTATGATGTGTTATGATTTTATTTGTCATTGTTTGATAGAATTTAATTGTCATATAGATTGTCATATGAATTAACCGTTAAAAATTTAAATTGACAGTTAAATTGGAATTGAAATTGAATTGTGATTAAATTACCCGACATTGATAACTATGAAACTGCCATGAATTGTATTGTCTATTGGATGATGTATTTGATGGATGTTATTGGTTGATATTTAAATGTTTGGATGTTTATTTGCTTATATATACTGTTATGCATACATATGACACTGTGATTGGTTTAAGTAATATATACTCATCCCTGGCATTTAATTGAATTAGATAATTACTTGGCCATAGGATAGAAAATTATATACGGACACCGAATTGGCTAAATTAATAATTTTGGGAACCGTTGATTTGAAATTTATTTAAATGTTTTGATTTAAAAAGTGATAAATAGAAATCAATTTATAGAAATCGAATCTATCGGAAATTGAGTTTGGAATGTTGAGATAAAATTTTGGTTAAAAGAAATTGTTGAGTAAATTTAAGTGGAGACTTTGAGATTTAAAATTTGGATATGATTGAATTTCGGAAATTTATTTGTTTTAAAGATTGAACATTAAATTTGAGCTTTGAATATTACCAAATAAAAGTGACAAAAAATGATATTTTGAATTGAGCTTGAAATTGAATCATATTGGTAATTGGGTTTTAAATTTGAATATTGAAGGATAATTTTGTTAAGTGTTATAAATTGATATTTTGAAAAATCAAGCCAAAAATCCACATAAATTGAAATTGAATAAATTGAAGGTGAATATAAAAATTTAATTAATTTGAAGTAAAGGTTGACATTGATTTGAATCAAAATCGAAATTGAATCGGTAGAATGGAAATTGAAATTGATTTGAATTGGGAAGTTATAATTAAGATGGATTGGTTTTGAAGCTGTTTTATTTGTTTTCCAAATTACTCGGTTATATAAAACATTTTGGATACTTAAACTGTTTTAATCTATTTTATATCTACTTAACCCAATTTAAATTATTTTAAACTAAATTTATCTATTTCGAATCCATTTTAAGATTTCAAGTATTTTAACTATTTTAATTATTTAAAACTACTTTTAAACTATTTAAACTATTTTCTAAATTCTAAGCTGGTCAATAAAGTGGATTGTTTACATTTAAATCTTGAATTTAAATACGAATTGAGTTAAATGAAGTTGCAACCTAAATTGAATTTCGAAATGATTTTGAAATCGAAATGAGATATTGATGCGAAAAAATGATATTGAAAGGGAATCTTACATTTGAATAGATACGATGATATTTAAAATGGATTTGGTTTTTTTTGAAGCGAATATGACATTTTGATATCAATTATGAATCGATTTGAAATATAAAAGAGCCAACGGTGTAATAATACGTAGTTACTAAAGAGACCGGGATCGGATATGGACATACTCTCTGCCGATACCGAAAACCACTTTAATAACTATTATACGCGGAGTGTTGATCCAGAATGAAGTGGATGGTTTGCTGAACGCGTTGACTGAAGAAAGAGAACGATATTGGATGACCCTTGACATGAGTAAAACAGGATCCGCGCCGGGCCATTGAGGTTCGCCACCTCTAGCGGACACACTTCTTTGGTACCATATCTATTACATTTGTGATGCGATTTGGGTGCACCCCTTGATTTGGGAGTGTTGTTTCGCGGTGTTGGGGTAGCTGCTGGCTATGCCCAACATCAGTCCGGATCACGCAACTACTACTATCCTAGTTGGTATCGCCTCATGTACCTTGTCATACTGATTATCCTATTCGCGACCACTACGTTTGGATTTGTGTTATACCTATGGGGTACCCTCTAATAACCACCAGTTTACGGTGGGGCTTACGGTGCTGTATAGACTATGGCATTATAAAATGTGTTAAGGGGGATTATGGTAATGCCTTAACGCTATTTTGATACTTTATATTACTGATAGGCATTATCTACTTGGCGTACATTACTACATAGTAGATAGTTTAACGAATCCTTAAGAGATGGAAAATCCCGTAACATCTCTTGAGTTATTGCACGCACGTTGACACTGGATATGAGATATCAAACCCCGTAAACATCTCTGACGCCGTTACACTCATATTTATTTACGATTGATTTAACTTTCATAAGGATATTTTAGTCCTGACTCGAGTGTTTTGTCTTTTCATTACGCTTAGGTCAGTCCTGAGTTTTTCAGATTTTTGAAGATCCATTCTGGAGGATGAAGACGAAGATTTGGTATACTATTACTATTATTACCCTTGCATCATGCTATCTGCTGCATTATTTTATTTGTTCCGTTGTATATATAACTCTGATAAATGTTGTATAAATAATTGTCAAAGTATAGTAAACAACTTCATGAACTGTTTATTTGACTATTATATTTTATCGTTCCGCTGCGAGATTCTGTGTTGTTTCATTTCCTTTATTTCTCTTTCTTTTTTTTTCTTATTTACCCTAATAACTATCTGCCCTTTTGAATGGTTTGGAATCGACATGTGTATTTGATCGTCGGTTTAAACTGTCCAAAAAGGCGGGTCGTTACACCTTTTTACGCTGGAGATATCAAATCAAACACACCGAATAAATTCCAGAAAGCATGATACGGCACGACACAGCACGACTATGATTCAAGTGAGTGGAGAGAGGCAAGATATAAATCTTGTAACAACAACCAAAACAAAACAATACACATAAATACTTAACACATAATTTATATTGAAACAATTGGAAATTGAAATTAACAAAGGACAAAATTATTTGACCTTGCTTCAACTACACTTGTGCTTGACCTTGGGGTTCTTTTGATCAGCCATGATAATGTTTAGCTCGGGTATGGCATCAATATAGCACAGCTATACAAGTGTTTGAAGAGGTAGGAGATGCAACATGGGTATATAAAGAGACAAGGCAAAAAGAGGCAAGTTTGGTCAACAATTTGGCTCGGCCAAAGGGCTAGTGGGCTCGGTCTTACTCGGTACAGATCTGGTCAGGTCGGGAAATGGCAGGACTGATGGCCAGAGGTGAAGTACCTGCTGGTGGTGGTGACTAAGTGGGTGGCCGTAGTGAATAGGAAGGGTAGGGTGCAAACATAAGTCAGCTAGGCAAGTTTCAAGAGGTGCTTTGCAAAAAAAAATTGGTACAAGCATCATATGGAGGCACGGCCTGGACTTCATCAGAGATGAGGCTGATTGTGCTGCTGTGGATAATGAGGTGGTGGTCAGTGGTGATGGTGGGAGTTAGGCCGAGCTATGCTTAAAGAAGAGCAAGGGTAAAATCAATGAAACATAAGAAAAGAAGAAGGAGATGAAGCCATTAGCAAAATATTTTCACAAATAATTTGGCCGTGAGTTTTTGAGGGTAAGAAAGATTTCTCACGTGAAAGGTAAATGAAAGTCACGGCTAACAAAGAGCAATGTACGGCTAAAGCAATGAAGTGAAAAGGCAAGAAATGAAAAGGCAAAGGTAAAATGAAAATTCATAAGGAAAATGAAAGGTTTTTTGTCTGTTTGTATTTCTTATTTCTTTTAATAAAAATAAAAAAATAAAATCAATAAATAAAAATAAAAATGAAAACAAAATAAAGTAGAAAATAAAATGATTAAATACTTTTAGGAAAATAGAAAATAAATAATAAAATAGTTTATTATATTGAAACTGAAATTAAAAATTAAAAACAATATACAATTAACATTTGAAAATTATACTACACTTTTAAAAATGTTTTTAAAAATAAAAAAAATACATAGAATGTCATGCTACATTAATTATAACATGATATGACAAACAAAATATTATTTATATAAATAAAAATAAACAATTTTTGTTAAACAAATCAATTTACACACAATATTGTAAAAAACATAACTTTCACAATATTAATCATACTTCAATGAAACGAATATACTTAAAGTTTAATTTATTTTCATAATAAAAGATAAAATTCAAAAATTCAAAAATTCAAATATTTAAATTTAAAAGTCAAAGTTTGACCACATTGATCAAAATCCACATTTCTGGAAAATATTCTATTTATTCATGTTTGGAATTATAATTCGCATAAAAATCAAAATTTATATTTAAAATAACAAAATTTATTCATTTTAATAAATAAATTATTATTTTTTAAATCAGGAATTCGATTAAAATATTTAAAATATACAATTAAAAAAATACAAAATACAGGGTTGTTACACTCCCCTCCACTCAAAACTTTTCATCCCCAAAAAGGAATGAGGTACGGAAAAACACAGAAAAAGATAGAATGAAATAGGATTAAGATAAGACGACAAGAAGATTGAAATTATACCTGATAACTGTTGTTATAGGTAAGTTTAACAGGGTGGAGATAATCACAAACGCGAAGAAGATCCTCGAGAATCAAGCACACAAGCATGAAAAAGATCTTTGAGAAATCTGATTCACTCTTTCCATTTGACCGTCGGTCTGAGGATGGTAAGCAGTGTTCAAATTCAGATGAGTACCCAAAGATTCCTGAAAAGCTTTCCAAAACTGACTGGTAAAGATAGGATCGCGATCACAAACAATACTTAGACGAACACCATGGAGATGAACAATCTCTCTCATGTAGATCTCAGACAAGCTAGGACCAGAATGGGTTGACTTGATCGGAATGAAATGAGCAGACTTGGTTAGTCTATCCACAATGGCCCAGATACACTAAGCATTCCTACGAGTCAAAGAAGTGAGAGGTGCAGCAATCCAAGGAAAATTCTCAATGAATCTCCGATAATAACCGGCAAGGCTCAGAAAACTACGAATCTCAGAAGGAGTCTTAGGAGTTTTCAATCCTGTAACAGAATAGGGAGAAATAAGAACAACAGAAAAAATAGAATGGCGAAGGTAAAAGAGAAAGAAAGACTTACAATGATTGCAGCGATCTTGACTGGATCAATAGAAACTCCATTACTAGAAACAATATGTCTAAGGAATCGGACGTCATTTTTCTAGAAATGGCATTTAGAAAATTTAGCCTTCAATTGATGATTTCTAAGAATCTCCAGAATAGATTTCAAATGCGACTCATGCTCTTCCTTGATCTTAGAAAAGACAAGGATATCATCAACAAAGACAAAAACAAATTTATTAAGCACAGCACGAAAAACCTGATCATCAAATCAACAAAGAAACAGGATCTTTAGTCAAACCAAAAGGCATGGCTAACCATTCATAGAACCCATTCTCAGTACGGAAAGCAGTCTTTGAAATACTTTCCTCGGCAACACTGAGCTGGCGAAAACCTATGACAAGATCAAGCTAAGAGAAAACAGAGACACTAAAAAGCTGATCAAACAATCATTGATACGAGGCATTGGGTATCTGTTTTTCATAGCGAACTTATTCATCTCCCTAATCAACACACATCCTCAAAGAAGAATTGGACTTAGTGATGAAAATCATCGCTGCTCCCCATTCTGAATGGCTAGGTCTAATCAGACCTTTGGAGAACAAGTCCTCAATTTGCTTTCCCAACTCAACCTTCTCGCGGGGTGCCATTCTTCTAGGAGGAAGAACAACAGGTCGAGCTCCAGAAATAAGATCAATATGGAAATCAATTTCCCACTTAGGAGGTAAAGTAGTGACTTCACCAAATACATCAGGATGGAATCTGACCACACGGGTCGAATGAAGATCACCAGAAGAAACCAGAGAATAAATAAAACTGCCAGCAAAATCTAGAGGCATGCGACACTGAATAATCAAAGGAATTCCTTGATCATCAACAAGATAAACGGACCGGGCTTTATAAGAGATATGAGCATCATGCTCACCAAGACAATCTGTTCCAAGCAATAAATCAAAAGCATCGAAACCCAAAACATAGAAATCACCACTAAAGCGATGATAAGAAAAGAGAAATTTCACATGCTTACAAATCCGATTAAGGTTTGCGGGACCCCAATTGGATTTGAAACACATAAAGGAACAGAAAAATACTCAGGAGAAAGGAGATGCTCGAACTTATCATACAAATCAACAGAAATAAAACTATGGGAAGCTCCAGTATCAAATAAACACGAACAGAATGCTGAAATAAAGAAAAGGTGCCCCGAAGAGTACCTTGGTCATCACTAGGAGTAGGAACTGGAAAAGATGCAGAGGTGCCAACAAATATACCAGAGGCTCAAAAGGATTTCCCTACCCAGTAGAAGGGTAAGATTTTCTGAAATGACCAGGCTGAAGATAGATAAATTCACTTGGATGAATATCTTAATGAAAGAAAATACTAACAAGGTAGATACGACAGGAAGGAAGTTTGGAAAAAATTTCCTTTAAAACAAGAAAAGTTTTATATCTTAAATAATCTTTTGAAAATCCTTTGAAAAAACATTTTAAAATCAGCTTATACTTTGAAAATACGTTCTCTCACAAAGAAAAATGATTCTGAGGTTGATTTCACTCATTCTAGGGTATTCCTACCCTATCTCTAATGAGTTTTTGCTCCGCAGGCTAAGGTTTGCCTAAAACCAAAGCTCTGATACCAACTGTAACAACCCGATATTTTCAACCATTCGCATCCGCACATATCGGAATTGAATTGCTCAAAATACCGCATTGTAATAAAATTTAGAGCAAATAAAATCATCATACTGAATCACAGACACGGAAATGTCAGAAAAACTCGTAGCAGAAATTAAAATACCATAGTAGTTCATAAAGCTGCTATTACAAAGTCTCAAAACAAATACATAATATCAGTCAGAAAACAAATACAATAGAAATCCCAATACATAGAGGTTCACTAATACAAGAGCTGAAATAGAACAACAGAAACTGAAAGATATAGATAACAAGATAAGCAGAATCTCCAATCATTCCTAGCTCTAGAAAGAGAAATCCAAAGCTAAGCTGTGAATACTCAGGCTGACCCGAGCGTAAAGCAAAACATAAAACACACGAGTCAGGACATACATACTTATGTAATGTAAACTAACTCAAGTGAACTATAGTAACTACAAGTAACTTCATTCTGGAATCTCCACCGCGTACACAGTTGTTAAAGTTGTTTTCGGTATCGACAGAGAGTATGTCCACATCCAATCCCGGCCTCTTTAACGACCAATCATTATTATAACCAGTGGTTATAAATTTCAAAAAAAATAGTTTATGTTTCAAAACCAAAACCATTTTTATTTCAAAACTATATTCAGATCAAATAGTTTATCATTTCCATTTCAAACATATATTCACCTTTCAAAAATCATAATATTTTCAAAGTTATAACCTTTCGAAACCAAAATACTTGAAATCATCACCTTTTGAAAATCATAACATTTCAAAATCATACATTTGATATCTTCCTTTAATTCTTTAAATTTTACAAATTTATTCAATTAAACTCAAATTTTCAATTTAATTCAATTCAAACCATCAGTTTCAATTCAATCAGTTTCCCAACAAACCATTTCAAATCTTATAAATTTCAAATATAGATTTTGTCCACAAATAAACTATTCAATTTTTATAGTAAATTTCAAAGCTTTAATAACCCACATTTCAAAACTAAATTTTATAATTTCATATATCTCAAATTTAACTTCATATTACTTAATTTTGAAATATTCATTTCGTAAATCCAATATCATTTTATTTTAAATACCATTCCAAATTACATTTCAAAATGGTTTATATTTCAAATCAAAATACTCCATTTAAACTATTTAAAATTGAAGTTATTATAATTATAAATCAAATATTCAATTCCTAAAAATTTACTCTTTTCTGATTTCATTTATTTAGTTAAAAACATTAAAACGGTGAAGTTTCAACTTTCCACAGCACTTAAAAAATGTCGTGGTAAGTTATATTTGAAATAAATTCATTTCAGCAAAGACAACATTTAAAAAATGCTGTAATAGTTTATTTATATTCAAAAAATCTCATTTCGGCCAACTACAGCACTTAACAAGTGCTACAATATCCCTTTTATTAGTTTTAGATTTTAGTTTCTACAACTACAGCACTTACCAAGTGTTGCAATAGCCCTTAGTTTATTTTAGCCCTTGTAGTTCACTTGCGTCAACCACAACACTTACAAAGTGTTGTAATATCCTTTACAACAGATTTTAAGTTTACTTCAGAAATGATAGCATTTCTGAAGTAGTGTCAATTAAATTTTCAGATTTTCAACACAATTTCAGCAACAATTAAACTTCAATTTAAACCATTAAAAATCATATTTTTCCACTCAAAAATGGTCATTAAAATACTCTTAACTTATGATTTTTATAAAGTAAATTTTATACATAATATCAAACTTTTCAATGCTTCTCTTATTAAATTCAAGCATACAAATTTCTCTGAACTTTCATTTACTTTACACTTTAATTTAATTTACCATTTCATAAATTAAACTACATTTCCATTTTATTTTCTTAACTTATATTTTTAAACCAAATTTACATTTCCAAGACAAATCATATTTCAAATTACACTTTTAAGCATTCATTTATTTAACCATTTTAATTCATAGAAAAATCAATAACCCTTTATTAAGTCATTTAAAATTCAAATTTAAATCAAATTATCATATTTTATTTACTTAACTTAAACTCCATTTTTAAACAAAAATCACAAATTTCAAAATAAATTTATACTTCAAATTTCGACTTAACCATTCGTTTATTTCCTTATTTAACTTATAGAAAATCATTAATACTTTATAAAAATCATTTTAAATTCAATTTAAATCAAGAATATAATAAATTCACATTTTTCAAATACATAAAAATTTACAGAAAAATTATATATAATATAACCACGGGTCTGTATAATATTTTCTAACCTAGGTCAAGTGATACAGATAATATATCATTTCAATACGTAACAGATATATGACAAGTTTATAAGAAGGTTTAACATCATATGGTTCATATCACAGGCAGGTATAACATGATAAAATATTTCTACACATTCACTTGCTATCAATTCATAGTTATATAAGTATAAATGTCATGAGTGAATACTCACATTTTTACGCTAGAGATATCAAATCAAACACACCGAATAAATTCCAGAAAACATGATACGGCACGACACATTACGACTATTATTCAAGTGAGTAGAGAGAGCCAATATATAAATCTTGTAACAACAACCAAAGCAAAACAATATACATAAATATTAAACATAAAATTTATATTGAAATAATTGGAAATTGAAATTAACAAAGGACAAAATGATTTCACCGTGCTTCAACTACACGTGTGCACGGCCTAGGGGTTCTTTTGCTCGACCATGATAATGTTTAGCTCGGGTATGGCATCAATATAGCACAGCTGCACAAGTGCTTGAAGAGGTAGGAGATGCAACATGGGTATACAAAGAAACAAGGCAAAATGAGGTAAATTTGGTCAACAATTTGGCACGGCCAAAGGGCTAGTGGGCTCGGCCTTACTTGGTACAGATCTGGTCAGGTCAGGAAATGGCTGGAGTGATGGCCAGAGGTGAACTAGTTGCTGGTGGTGGTGACTAAGTGGGTGGCTGAAGTGAATAGGAAAGGTAGGGTGCAAACATAGGTCGGCTTGGAAAGTTTCAAGAGGTCCTTTGCAAAATTTTTTGGTACAAGCATCATATGAAGGCATGACCTGGACTTGATCAGAGAAGAGGCTGATGGTGTTGCTGTGGATGATGAGGTGGTGGTCGGTGGCGATGGTGGAGAGTTAGGCCAAGCTATGCTTAAAGAAGAGCAAAGGCAAAATCAATGAAACATAAGAAAAGAAGAAGGAAATGAAACCATTAGAAAAATATTTTCAAAATAATTTGGCCGTGAGTTTTTGAAGGTGAGAAAGATTTCTCACATGAAAAGGTAAATGAAAGTCACGGCTAACAAAGAGCAGTGTACGGCTAAAGCAATGAAGTGAAAAGGCAAGGATAAAATGAAAAGTCATAAGGAAAATGAAAGGTCTTTTGTCCATTTGTATTTCTTGTTTCTTTTAATAAAAATAAAACAAATAAATTACTAAATGAAAATGAAAATGAAAACAAAATAAAGTAGAAAAGAAAATGAACAAATATTTGTAGGAAAAATAGAAAATAAATAAGAAAATAGTTTATTATATTGAAACTAGAATTAAAAATTAAAAACAATATACAATTAACATTTGAAAACTATACCACACTTTTAAAAATGTTTTTAAAAATAAAACTAATACATAACATATCATGCTACACAAATTATAACAAGATATGACAAACAAAATATTATTTATATAAATTAAAATAAACAATTTTTGTTAAATAAATTAATTTACACACAATATTGTAAAAAGCATAACTTTCACAATATTAATCAGATTTCAACGAAACAAAAAGCAGTATACTTAAAATTTAATTTGTTTTCATAATAAAAGATAAAATTCAAAAATTCAAATATTTAAATTTTAAATTTAAAAGTCAAAGTTTGACCACATTGACCAAAATCCACATTTGTGGAAAATATTCTATTTATTCATGTTTGGAATTATAATTCACATAAAAATCAAAATTTATATTTAAAATAACAACATTTATTCATTTTAATAAATAAGATAAAGTTTTTTCAAAACCAGGATTCAATTAAAATAATTAAAATATATAATTAAAAAAATTACAAAATATAGGGTTGTTACATAGTCGATACCACCATAGTCAAAACCAATGCACAAGGTATTACTTAGATAATATGTAGTGGATTGGAAGGAAGGCAGAAGCATTGCTGTCAAAAGGGTAGCTTCCGATGGGGTCGAAACCATGCTAAGTTTTCATAAGTTAAAATCCTTGCCTTGTTTTGCCTAAAGCTTTAAACATCATCGAAACATATGCTTTTGAAAAGATTTTATATTATCTTTCGAAGGAGGTTGTCATGTTGTGTTCAAGTATTTGCTTTCGAATGAGTACCTATTTCCTTTAAATAATTACTTTCGAAAGGGTTGATTTTGACCAAGTCGAAACTAAGCCGCTAATTCCCCGCCCAACTGCATTGAAGTCATCTATGTTGTCGAAGGGGTTACTTCTATTTTATTTAAGCCTTTTTCCTTTATGCTTTTGAAGGAGTTGAGGGTATCGAAGGTGATGGAGTCGAAATGGGGTTTCGACTCTGTCCTTCAAGGTTTTGATTTTTAAGGTATTTTCTTTCAACTAAGATGGTTTCGACACCATCAAATTTTACCCAGACTAATTTTTGTTGGTTTCAAAGGAGATACTTTCATAAATAACCAATTTGACTTAAATGATGTTTTTAAAGAGTAAACCCAATGCTTTCAAAAGGGGTACTTTCGTTTGTTTCGAAATTTTATATTTAAAAAAGATGATTTGACATCATTGAAAGGTATAATAGGTTTCAAAAGAGAATGTTTACTAAGGGCTTCATAAGGTATGTACACAATATTTCGAAAAGAAGTCTTTCATTTTGAAGGAGGCTATCCAAAGGTTTCGAAAAAGTTTTTTTATGGTTTCAAAACATAATCCCAATCTCAAATTTAAAGTAATAACCATGGAGTACATAAAGATTTTGGAAATGATATTCACATTCTTATTAACCCAATACTATATTTTGGGAAAAGGGCAGAATAACCGGTTAGGTTGACCCGATAGTGAGTATAACTTAACAGATGTTAAAATTTAAAAAAAAAAGAAATTGGCATGGGCAAATAGGTTTTCTGTAACCCATGAAAACTATATGATATTGGCAAGGGCCAACAGATTCATAATCATCTCATGAAAACTATGATTTGATACTGGCAGGGGCCAGTAGGAATGCAGTGAGCCCATGAAAACTATATCCAGATTAAGATATTGGCAGTCAGCCAACAAGTTCCTTATTAGCCCATGAAAACTAGGGTTAGAAATAAGATATTGGAGTTACCAATAGGTTTTTAATGATCTCATGAAAACTAAGTAATTGGACATATAGTCCTTAATATTTGATAGGTTAATAGTAACCCTAGAAACTATAATTGAGACAGGTAGTAAGAATGAATGGGGATGGGTAATTCAGAATTGGTTTATTAGTTTTGCAAATCATCATAAAGTTTTGAAATACTATGTTTTAACCATTGTAGATGTAGGAGCATAGTATATGGTTTTATAAATGTTTTAGGATACCAGTGAGTAGAAAACATGTTCCGCTACGCAACGTGGTCTCAGTAGATATCAAAATGGTTTGAGATGGTAAAATCCTTGCCTTGTTTTACCTAAAGCTTTTGACAACATATTCTTTTGAAAAGATTTTATAATTAACTTTTGAAGGAGGTTGTCATATTGTGTTGAAGTATTTACCTACGAAGGAGTACCTTTTTCCTATAAATAATTTCTATCGAAAGGGTAGGTTTCAATCAAATCGAAACCAAGCCGCTAATTCCCTTTTTGACTGCACTAAAGTCATCTATGTTGTCAAAGGGGTTATTTCCGTTTTATTTAAGCCTTTTTTTCTGTATGCGTTCGAAGGGGTTGAGGGTTCTGAAGGTGATGGAGTCAAAAGGGAGTTTCGACTCTGTCCTTTAAGGTTTTTGATTTTTAAGGTTTTGCTTTCGACTAAGATGGTTCCAACACCAACAAATTTTCCCAAAACAATTTTTTGTTGGTTTCGAAAGAGATTCTTTAATATATAACCAATCTGACCCAAATGATGTTTTTAAAGAGTAAATCTAATGCTTTCGAAAGGGGTACTTTCATTTTTTTCGATGCTCTATATTAAAAAAAGGATGATTTGATACCATCGAAAGGTATAATAGGTTTCGAAAGAGAATGTTTACTAAGGGCGTTGAAAGGTTTGTGTAAAATGTTTGGAAAAGAAGTCATTGCTTTCAAAGGAGGCTATCTAGAGGTTTCGAAAGTGTTTTTTTATGGTTTCAAAACATAAACCCAATTTCAAATTTAAACTAATAACCATGGCATAAATAAAGATTTTGGAAATGATATTCACATTGTTATTAACCCAAAGTTGTATTTTGGGAAAAGGGTAGAATAACCAGTTAGGTTGACCCATTAGTGAATATAACTTAATTGATATTAAAAGTTTAATCGAAGATATTGGTAGAGGCCAATAGGTTTACAGTAAGCCCATGAAAACTATATGATATTGGTAAGGGCCAATAGGTTCTTAGTCAGCCCATGAAAACTATGATTTGATACTGGCAGGGGACAGTATCTTTATAGTTAGCCCCTGAAAATTATATCCAGATTAAGATGTTGGCAGACAGCCAACAGGTTCCTTGTTTTCCCATGAAAACTAGGATAAGAAATAAGATATTGGAGTTACCAACAAGTTCTTAGTGATCCTATGAAACTAAGTAACTGGACAGATAGTCCTTAATATTTGACAATTAATAGTAACCTTAGACCTTATAATTAAGACAGATAGTCAAAATGAATGGGGATTGGCAATTTGGAATTGATTAATTTGTTTTGCATATCATCATAATGTTTTGACATACTATATTTTAACCATTGCGGATGTAGGAGCACAATATACGACTTTATAAATGTTTTAGGATACTAGTAAGGGGAAAACCTGTTCCGCTAAACGGCATGGTCTCACTAGATATCCAAATGGTTTGAGATGGTAAAATCCTTGCCTAGTTTTACTTAAAGTTTTTGACACCGTTTAAACATATGCTTTTGAAAAGATTTCACAATTAGCTTTCAAAGGAGGTTGTCATGTTGTGTTAAAGTTTTTGCTTTCGAAGGAGTACATTTTTCCTTTAAATAATTGCTTTCGAAAGGGTAGGTTTCGCTTAAGTCAAAACCAAAAACCAAGCCGCTAATTCCCCTTTCGACTGCATTGAAGTCATCGATGTTGTTGAAGGGGTCACTTCTATATTATTTAAGCCTTTTTCATGTATGCTTTCGAAGGGGTTGAGGGTTTCGAAGGTGATGAATGAAAGGGGGTTTCGAATCTGTCTTCCAAGGTTTTGATTTTTTAGGTCTTTGTTTTCGATTAAGATGGTTCCGACACCATCAAATTTTCCCAAAATAATTTTTTTTGGTTTCGAAAGAGGTACTTTCTTATATTACCAATTTGACCCAAATAATGTTTTCAAAGGGTAAACCCAATGCTTTCGATAGGGGTACTTTCATTTGTTTTGAACCTCTATATTTAAAAAAGGATGATTTGATACCATCAAATGGTATAATAGCTTTCAAAAGAGAATGCGTACTAAGGGCTTCGAAAGGTATGTATACAATGTTTTGAAAAGAAGCCTTTGCTTTCGAAGGAGGCTATCCAAAGGTTTCGGAAAAAAAATTCTATGGTTTAAAAATTTAAACCCAATCTAAAATTTAAAGTAATAATCATGGCATAAATAAAGATTTTGGAAATGATATTTACACTGTTATTAATCCGTAACTATATTTTGGGGAAAGGGCAGAAAAAAAGTAAGGTTGACTCGGTAGTGAATATAACTAACGGATGTTAAAATTTTAATCAAAGATATTGGAAGGGGCCAATAGGTTTACTGTAAGCCCATGAAAACTGTATGATATTTGCAGGGGCCAATGGATTCATAGTCAGCCCATGAAAACTATGATTTGATACTAGAAGGAGCTAGTAAGTTTGCAGTTAGCCCATGAAAACTATATCTGGATTAAGATATTAGTAGCCAGCCAACATGTTCCTATTTAGCCCATGAGAACTAGGATAAGAAATAAGATATTAGAGTTACCAATGTGTTCTTAGTGATCCTATGAAAACTAAGCAATTAGAAAGATAGTCCTTAATATTTGATAGGTTATTAGTAATCCTACAAACTATAATTGAGATAGATAGCCAGAATGAATGGTGATGGGTAATCTAGTTTTGCATATCATCATAATGTTTTGAATACTATGTTTTAACCATTGTGGATCCAGGAGCACGGTATATGGTTTTATGAATGTTTTAGGATACCAGTGAGGGGAAACCCATTCCGCTAAGCGGCGTGGTCTCACTGGATATCCAAATGGTTCGAGATGGTAAATTATTATCCGTACCAGGCTTCATGTCTGACTCTAAGTTTTTGTTTAACCCTTTAACTCTCAGGTACTCAATTGATTTTGAGTACGTTGAGAGTTAAGGTTTTCATGTGTAACAGCCTAAAATTTAACCCATAATAATTAATTAGTTATTTAATGAAATAATAAAATAACTTTGTCAGATTATCAGAATTGAACCATAGAAGTTGCAACAGTGTTCGCGGTAATTTTTTGGTCAATTTTCATATATAGAACGTCGGAATCCGAGTTAATATGAGCGAGATACAAAGAAAACAAGAACACACACACACACACACACACACACACACACATATATATAGAGAGAGAGAGAGAAAAAATGGCGGCCGAAAACCCTAATCTAAAACCGATTCCAGATCCCACTACAACCTTCGATCCGGGAGACAGATGGGTGGAGGTGAAACGCAAGGGGCATGGGATGGAGAAAGAGGGAAGGAAGGAAACATTTGCGGCAATTTTACAGAGGAATCAGAAACCAAACCCTAGATCTTGGATTGAAGCAATTGGAAAATAGGTTGAAATCAAAGGTGATCTGAATTACATAGAACCGATTATCGAAGGAGAAGACATCTATCAACTAATAGATGATGAAGACTACGCTGAAGCTCAAAAAATCTGGGAAAACTCGATATACATATATATGTCGGGGGAAAAGCCATATATCGTCCATCTGAATGCTTACATAAAACGTGTCTGGGGGCCTAAAGGAACATGGGACGTTTTTCCGAGAGATAATGGATTTTACCTAATAAAATTTGAAAAAGAAGAAGATTTTGTTAAAATTCTGAACGACGGCCCATGGTTTATGGACAGCAGACTCATTATAATGAAAAAGTGGGAAGCTGAATTCAATTTTGAAAAAGAAATGTTGTCATTTTATCCAGTTTGGATTAAAATGCACAAACTTGATTTAACCTTATGGAATACAAGATGCATTAGTAAGCTTGTAAGCATGATTGGAAAACCATTGGCAATAGACGAGAATACAAGGAAAGTGAAGAGAATTAATTATGCCAGAGTACTTGTTGAAATAAAAGCAGACAGTCTTCTACCATCAACTGTAAAAGCAAAGAACAATAAAGGAGTGGTATAAACACAGGAGATAGAATATGAATTTGTTCCACCCAGATGTACTAATTGTAAGTGCTTTGGACATGCTACTTCATATTGCAAGAATAAAAAAGATAAGACAGAGCAAATTTGGGTAGAGAAAAACAAAATACAAAACTCCCCACCCAGTTACCCAAAAAATAATACAGATGATGAGACAATTCAGGAGACAGTCAGTTCCACAGTTACCCAAAAGACTATACACATACAAAAAGATTATATACAAGATGGTACTAAGTCAGTCAGATATGAGGACTCTGCAAGAGTGCTAGCAGTTCATCCAGCTCGGGATCAGTCTGTAAATTTGGAAGGGGATCCAATCCAGGATAAGGATGATAATTTGCCAGATTCTCTGGAGGAAATCCAGAAAATGAATATCCAGATAGAGTCGTCTGCAGAAGAAAGTGAGGATGATATAGAAGACATCAGTAAATACACAGAAGCTAATAAGAGTTATAATGACATGTTTAGTAACAAACCAAATACAGAAACATCTAAAAAGGTTGTGGTTGGGGATGCCCCAATTACTAGGAGCAAAGCCAACAAAAATAAATGACGATTCTATGTTGGAATGTGAGAGGTCTAAACAATGACATTCGTCAGTTTGACCTCCACAATATAATGGCTTTTCATAAGCCATCTATTGCAGGATTACTGGAAAATAAATTATCAGATAATAGTTTGGAATTATTCAAAAATCAAGTAGGTGTTCAATGGGATATGGAACATAACATATCACAGAATATTAAGGGGAGAATCCTTGTAATTTGGGAAAAGAATATATGGGAAGGTTCTATTATTGATAAAAAAGACCAACAACTGACTATGTTCTTTAAAAACATAGGAGGTATGGAACTATACATTTCGTTTGTATATGTTAAAAACTTGGCTTCTGAAAGGACAGTGTTATGGCAGCAAATAAAATGTCTTTCTCGACAGATTAAAAAACCTTGGTTAGTTATAATGCAGTTTTGAAAACTAAAGAAAAAGTTGGAGGTAATACACTGACCGTAGCACAAGTAGCTGAGTTCAATGAATGTGTACTTGCGAGTGGATTACTGAAGACATCCCACACTAGCCTGCATTTCACATGGAAGAGTGGTGAAGGGAAAAATATATCTTCCAGAATTGACAGATGCTTTTGTAATTCAGAGTTAATAAACACTATCCCTGTAATACAAATCATAGTTCTTCCCAGTTCGACAAGTGATCATTGCCCTTTACTTGTAAAATTTAATAAAGATGGGAACATCAATAAGGGTAAACCATTTAGATACGCAAATAATTGGCATCTATTGGAAGGATACAATGAAGCTTTAAGTATAGAAAATATAATACATCCTCCAGGAAATAATATGTACAGATATATAATGATGTTAAAGACAATGAAGCAGAGACTCAAAAATTGGAACAGGAAAAGGCCAAAAAATAGAGATTCTATTGTGAATATTCAAAATAAGCTTCAGATTATTCAAGATTCTCTAGACAAAGACCCATTAAGTGAGGAATACAACAAACAATTTTACCAATTAAAGGGAAAACTCAAAGAAGAAATTCAGAAACAATCGATGGAAATCAAACAAAAAGCAAAAGAAAATTGGATAACTCAGAGGGATGAATGCACTAAATATTTCTATACTAAAATGTGTCGAAGATCACAACAAAATAATATATTGAATTGTTTAAATGAGGAAGGAAAACTGGTTGCTGATTTAAAGGAAATGGAAAACAAAGCTCTTACATATTTCTCAGATCCATACAATGGAGAAACATCTCAAGTTTTACCTGTAGTTCATTGTAGAAGGAAGATTACCCAAGAGGGATGCTCCATGCTCACAGCTAGGGTTACGAAAAGGGAATTGAGAAGAGCTGTTCAGTCCATCCATAGTGATGCCAGCTCTGGTCCAGATGGTATGGGGGCAGCTGCTTTCAAAATGCACTGGGACCACCTGGAAAAAATTATGTTGGATGCTTATCAGGAATCTTTTGACAGTGGTGAGTTTATTCAAGAAATTAACCACACCTTTATTTCTCTTATTCCAAAAATCAAAAAACCAAATAGAATTGAAGACTACAGACCCATATCTTATTGCAATGTATCTTACAAAATTTTGAGCAAAATTATATGTTATAGACTGAATAAGGTTCTTCCAAATTTGATTGCCCAAAACCAAAATGCTTTCATAAAGGGGAGACTAATTTCAGAAAATTCCTTATTAGCTTATGAACTTATCAGAGATTTTAACAAACCAGGAGCAGACAGATTGTGCCTTAAAAAAGACCTGCACAAAGCTTATGATAAAGTGAATGGATACTTTATTATTCACATGCTCAAAGAAATGGGGGTGCCAGAGAGTCTATTAAAATTGATTAAATGCTGTATTTTTACCCCAACTTTCTCAATTCTGATTAATGGAATTCCTAGAGGTCACATTTCTAGTGAAAGAGGTTTAAGACAAGGAGATCCCCTATCCCCTTATTTATTTGCTGTGGCAATGGAGTGGTTTTCCCTTCAAATGGAAATAGCTTGTCATAGTAACAAGATTATCCCGGTGCATAGAAATTTACCTAAGGTAAATCACCTTATAAATGCGGATGATCTACTAATTGTCATGAAAGCTACTATATATGCAATGGATGAGCTTAAAGAAATATTCCACAAATTAGAAAAGATTGCAGGCCTGAAACTTAATGAAGGCAAAACTAAATGATATTTTAACCAATATTGCGAAAATAAGCAGGCTCTGATAGACAGAATTGGAGTAGCAGAGGGGACTCTCCCAGTGAAATATTTGGGCATACCACTATCTAATAACTCAATTACAGATAAAGAGTGTGCAAATCTGATAGACAAAATAAGAGAAGAATTACAGGGTTGGAGATCAAAACTGTTATCATTTGCTGGAAGGGTTGAGCTAGTACACACAGTGATCACTTCTAAAGTCAGATATTGGCTCCAAACGTTTCAAATTCCAGATTGTTCTATAGGGAAAATAAATTCAGTTTGTGCGGATTTCATTCGGAGAGGGAAATTTCACAAAATTAGCTTCAAAGACTTGGGCAGACCAAAAAAGGAAGGTGGGGTAGGTCTTAAAAATCTATTTGATCTCAAAAAGGTCTATGGCATTAAATTAGCATGGAATATAATATCATCAGAAAATTTATGGCCAAAATGGATGAGATCTAGATACATTAAAACAAACTTTTGGACAGATACAATAGATAATAATGCATCTGTGATATGGAAAAATATCATGAAACATAGAGAAGTTTTGAAACCTTTGATTGAAAGGAGAATAGCGAATGGTAATACAACTGATATTTGGAGAGATCCATGGTTCGGTGGAAAAAGCCTAATTGACAGATTGGGGATGGAAAGTTTCTCAGACTATGGACAACCAAACTATGCTGTTTCAAGTATAATGGAAAGAGGGGTTTGGAAATGTGAAAAACAACTGGTTACAAGGAATTACACACGAGAAATTCAGAACATTCCCATTCTTTCAGATAAAATGTATGATGAGTGGAGCATGAAACAGTCCAAGACAGGCAAATTTCAATTCAGTAAAATCATGGAGGAAGTCAGATCGAAGCATCAAAAAGTAGAGTGGTATAGTTTTATCTGGAGTAAATCAATTACACCAAAAATGACACATACAACATACAAGGCCATACTTGGCAGACTTCCCACGAAAGATAGGTTAAAAAATGGGGAATTATAGAAGATGACACATGCGGACTATGTACGGAACATACTGAAGATCATGAACACTTATTTTTTGAGTGTAATTTCGCTAAACTAGTCTGGAAACTTCAGAAAGGGAAATGTACGGGAGCAACTGAAATAAAAACAATAAAGGAGGAAATTTGCTACCTGAACAATCGGAGAAATTGTACGAATTTTCTAAACGAAATATTCAAAATTAACTTCGCAGCTACCATTTGGAACATCTGGCGTGAAAGGAACAACAGGGCTTTTGACAAAAAAGAATCAAATATTTTATCAGTGAATGCTCAAATTGATCGGGATGTTAAAATGATGATTTTGAGAATCAACAAGAAAATGCTTACCAGCCTAAAGGAACAAGAAAAATCACTACTGGCGAAGTGGAAGTGGAAGGCAAACGATGAAGGATGTCTAGCAGAAACTCGGGAGCAGCCATGAATGTCGAACAGCTTGCTTTAGTGAGGAGCTCAGATTTGGAATGTATCGAGCTATGTATTTAATTTTAATCATTGTAAACATTTGGATTAGTATTCGCTGTAAACAATTGGGCTTCGTCCTTTATACGAAGAAATAAAGATTAACCAATTTTCAAAATATATATGTGTGTGTGTGTGTGTGTGTGTGTGTGTGTGTGTGTGTGTGTATTTGTGTGTATGTACGTACGCATGTATGTAGTGAGGTTGATCTAGAGGTCAACCATCCCAAGGGCTAGGTTGACCGATCGGTCAACCTGGTTGCAAGGGCGTGATCTGTAGGTCGACCCTTCCACATATAGGACGCGAAAAAACATTTCTTCGTTCCAAATGTTCCAATAAGCCTTGTATGCATTGTTTTGCATTCTTTTGCTCCATCTGGTCCTTCCATGCATCCATCCGACGGCTCCTATTCAGCCTATGAGTTGGTTGCATCATATTCAATCCTCGAATCCAATGGTCTAAGATCCACTCTGCCCCTATAAATAAGGCCCTAGGTCCAACATTTTTTCTCATTCTAAGATTTTCTTCAATTGGGTTCACTTTTTCAGGAAGGGGCCTAAACGAAATAATGTTTTAAGGATAAAATCATTTTAAATTAAGATATTTAGCAACCTCAAGTGGATCCGGGAAGACCTAAAGGGAAGAGCTTAGGACCACAGGTAAGTGATTAGTAATTATTTTAGATTTTTAAGATATGAAATAATAGGGTTTCCAATAATCGTAGTTTTACTACGATTTTTGAAATAACCTTTTTAGTAGTTTATTTACAGTTTTTAGAATTATTTTCAGTCTATTTCTTTTAGCTATTCTTTTCAGTTAATTTTAGTTTATTTCTGTTAATTATAGTTTTTCCATTTATTTACAGTTTATTTACAGTATTTTAATTTATTTACTGGTATTTACATCTTTTTCCTACGCTTTGGATTTTCTTCTGTTTTCAGTTTTCTTTTATTTCTCCTTCTTCTTCGCATATGGATTAAAATATATTAAACGCGAATATCGATTAAAACTATAAGAGTACTGAAATAACAGAAGATAAGATGTAAATTGTAAAGACGGTAATAAAAATGGAATTAAGACTGAAATCGAACCTAATTATGATATTGATGTTAGAATTGAACTAATTAAAGATAATTAGTCTTGTTATAACTTAGAATTATAAATAAAAAGAGTATAAGATGAAAGGAGCTTATTTTTACACTTGGACCTTGGGTTAAGTAATCAGCATGATTATAACGTAGGTTATAATAAGAAATAGAACAAAGTGAGGCTTATTTTTAGACTTAGGATAAATTAATAAGCAGAGATAGTAAGAACAAAAGTAAAGGTTTATTTAAATAATTTATCTAAGTTAATAAGCAAAGAATTACAGTATGACCCGTACCAAATTACATTTCCTATTTCTATGGACATGGTGTTCCACATAATCCTGAAGTGAGACGAGGGGCATGCTTATGTTAATAACGGCAGTGGATGTTCAATAAGTAGAAGTCCAAATTATAGGGATTTGAGTAATGGGCGCAACTAGATATTGTTTGGATGAAGAGCCAGTGCCAATAGCATTTCCCCTATTATATCTACGGACATGGTGTTTCGTATAACCTTGAAGTAAATAAGGTGTCTCATATAACCCTAAAGTAAGATGAGGTGTGTCACATAATCCTAAAGTGAGACAAGCGGCATGCTTATGCTGGAGCTTGAGGTAATAAGAAGACCCAATAGGTGGAAAAACAGGTAACGTGAGCTTAGTGGTGGTCATGCGTGCGACTTCCAATGATGGCTCATAAATTGTTAGGAGTTCCAAGCGCTTAGTATGTGTGTCTTTCGTAGGCACCATTGCCTTCTTTGTAGGGAGCTATATAACATGTAGTCCACAATAAATACTTTATGCGTCTTTCGTAGACACCATTATACTTGTGCATCTTTCGTAAATGACATTACCTTGTATGTAGGGAGTTATATAGCATCTAGTCTGTGGTAAGGTCTATGGAGTAGCAAGCCGATCGAAGGGTATAATTAGGATTTCATCCTAAGTATAGGGTTAGGAATTCAGCCTAATCAAAGTAGCTAACAAAGGCAAATGCAAACAACCAAAGTTAGTCAATTGTGTTAATTTATTAATTCATATTTATTTCCAGCTTATTCCTTTTTCTTCATATTCTCTTTGTTTCCCTTATATTAGAAATGTCATAAGGTCTATTACTTTTACTTTGCTTAATGATTCTAGTAATAACTATCATTCACTAGACTTTTAATCTAACTCACTCCCCTATTTTCCCCTTTTTCCCGCCATAGGCAATAATGGGCAAGGATGATAGACCGCAGCTTCTTGGAGACCTGGAGACCCTATCATGTATTTCTTCTTTTTATTTCTAGCTTTTTTTCCTTTTATTGTACTGGAACTATATTGAGGGGAAGTTTGTGTTTGTACTTTGGTTTTACTGACAAGACTTTATTTTCATAAGACAATTGTATTTGGTATTTGGAACATATGTGGTTTGTCTGAAGTATTTATAAAGTATTAATTTTTGAAATCACTTATTGCTTTTAATTACTTCCGATGCGTTATTATCTATCTATTTTGTCTTGTGAAGCTTAGTCTCTGCTAGCTTTAGTTATACCTACAACGCATCACATCTTTTAGTGTGTCCTTTTGGGTATACTAAAGGGAGTGGGGTGTTGCCTTAGATGTTCTTTTAGACGATAAAGCTCCCAAGGATGTGCAGGAGGCAAACTTGTTATTAGAGTTATTTCATTTCCACTATGTGTTTTGTTTGTAAAGGCAAATAGTTTTTTGCCTACCTACGTTCTCTGTTCTACCAAAGGGGCATCTTCATATACTTCTCTTGGCATATTTTGTAATAATTATATGTTATCTGAATATGGTCCGCGAGTTGGGATTATGTAATCAATTTGGAATATTTGGAAATTGAATGTGGAATTTATTTGTTGTTTACCCATATTCTTGAGTTTCTGTGTATCAATGTATCTAATTGTCGCCATATTTGGTCGTCGAGAATCAATAACTATGGATGACTACACCATCCGTAGTTGTTAACTCGCCTTTCGGCAAGGCCACGGATAGGCAGATTCAACTAAATCGATTTCACGATTATCGAGGCTGGAATATGATGGATTCGGTTAAAAAGGATGAAGTTCACTTGGATATGACGTTCGGTCGAGTAGTGGAGAAGTTACACGGCTCAGTTTGGATGCTCTACATCGCTCGGCATTGGTGGGATGGTTCGGCAATGGACATCGCTCGGCATCGAACCTCGCTCGGCATTTGACATCGCTCGTCATCGAACCTCGATCGGCATTAGACATCGCTCAGCATCGAACCTCGCTCGACATTGGACATCGCTCGGCATCGGACCTCGCTCGGTATTTGTGGTTTGGCCTGGGAGTCACGGGTCGTTCAGCATTGGTGGATCGGTGTGCTCGAGAGGGACCGGTGTGCTCGAGAGGTATCAGAGTGGGTTGTGGCTCAGCGGTAGAGTATGGATATGGTTGATCAAGGTGGATCGGCATAGGCCGATCGGCATTGGTGGATCGACATAGGCCATTCGGCCTTGGTGGATCGGTCGTTTGGGTTCGGTCGGCTGGTTTGAACTTGAGAATAAGGAAGTGGGTTCGTCATTGAGTTACTTCAAGTCAAACATGAGGTTACTTCGAGTCTCTCTGGGATGAAACTAAATCGGCTTGCTTAGATTTTAGGTTTGGTCATAATAGTAATTCTTGTTCAGCAATGACCTTGGTGGGCCCAGAATACTCAAGATGCTCAACTACCTAGATTTTCCTATAAATAGAGCATGTGAGGGTTCAGGAAAATGGGGATCTTCTTTCTGCCCTCCCGCCTTCTCTTCTCTAAAGCTAAGGCATTCATCCATTGTTAAACTTTGGATTGTAACTGTAATCGGTTATTACAGCAATAAAAAGGAAATTCTTGGAGTGGACGTAGGGCGGAATAAGCCAAACCACTATAAAATCTTTTGTTATTTGCTGCTTTCATTTGAATTTTTGTTGTTCTTGGTATTAATACCCACCACATATATTCTATCTGTGAGTTGTGACTGGTATTTGGCGCTTTCGCTTGGATTTGGGTGTCAGTGACCAATTTTGGCCCTAATATTTTAGCTCTTTCACCGAGAAGGCAAGCATTCAGGAATTTTGGAGCTAGGAACTTGGATTCTAGGAAGTAATGGCTAGGCCATCGACAAGGAAGCAAGTGACAGAAAGAAGTCAGCATGAAGGAAGTCAAGAGGCTTCCTTTAGAGCTAATCAGGCTTCAATCTATATCACGAGAGAAGAGATGGAGACAATACTGAAAAGGCTGGAGGACATGATGTAGAACCTACTTCGATAGGTTGGACAAGTTGGAACACAAAGTCAAGGGAATGGACCAATCATGGCTGCTGGCAATGTAGAACAAGGGACCGGAGCTGTAGAAGTTTCTGGTGGTCAAACCCAAAACCGGACTGGAGAGGTTGGAGGAAATCAGCCAAGGCCTGGGTGCAGACCTCCTGGATTGGATATGGGAGAGCGGTGAATGAAGCTCGGCAAGCTGGAATCACCGTGAACGTAAATGGCCAACATGAAGAGTGCTATCCGAAGTACACCCTAAGACATAGGGGGCAAGGTGGAGAAGAAAACAGGGGACTTCCCCCAGATGGAGACGAGCGGATGGCTGGATTAATAATAAGGATTATGAGAGGAGGACTACTGAGCAGAGGCTTGGAGGAGGTCAGTCGAAGTCCGTTCACTCTAGAAATCAAGAATGCAAGGAACCCTCCAGAATTCAAACTGCCAACATTGGAGGCGTATGATGGAAAATCAGATCCAACTATGCATGTAACTAGATACATCAGACATATGGAAGTGCTGGGGGCATCTGAGAAGGTGATCGAAAGATGTTTCCCTTTGTACTTGATGGATTTGGTTGCGCTTTGGTTTAGGCAGCTGGAGAACGGATCGATCAGGACATGGGGCGAGCTAGTGGAATGCTTCATGAGACATTTCAAGGTCCATGTAATGCGACCCAAAAGTGTAATGACACTGGCATCAATGAAGCAGAGGTCAAGAGTGTCCGTGAGAGGTTTTCTTATGCGATTTAATGCGGTTGTGGCCTTGGTAGATCGCCCGGATCCATCAACGATTTTGATGGCGGCGGTAGCAGCGATTGCGAAAGGCACGGAACTCAAGGATTCATTAGCACAGGATCCACCACAGGATCATGGAGAATTCTACCATGAGGCTGAGAGATTCATTTGGTTGGAAGATTCATGCGCCAAGAGGCAGGAAATAATTGCCGTGCAAGGCGAAGAAACCTCTGAGGAATAGTCTGGAATAGACAAAGGAAAGTGTAAGTAGGATGACAGATACGATGCTTCGGAGAAACGGAAGAATTCCGAGAACGCCAGATTCAAACAATACGCTGACTTGATGGCAAACGTGGAACGGATTTACATGGAGACTCAAAGGCAGCTCCCTTATCGAAAACCACCCAGGACGGATCCCACTGAACGGGAACGTAGGAGCAGGAAGTACTTCCTATCCATGAGTTGGAAGGACATTCCACGGATTAATGCCGCCACCTGAAGGATGTGGTGGAGGAACATGCTAGAAGTGGCAGGTTGCCACAGTGCGTAAGGAATTAGACAAGAGCAACGGAACACGAGCAACTACCGCTTGGATCAACCAGGAACGATCCTGGGAGGAGGTCTGGTCCAAGTTCAGGACTTGAACTCTGGTCGATTACATAAAATTCTTAGATTTTGATTTCAATATAAAACGGCTATTTCACTTTCGCATGTAAGGGAACCGAAGAGATCCCTAGGCATGCTCTGAGATGGTAATGGACAGCTCAGCCCAGAGTGGAAGTATCTAGATTTTTCCTTTGTTTGTGATTGAACATTTAGAATTTTAATTTAATAAATGAAATTGAATTTCATAAAATAAACCTTTAACCGGAGAATTAAAGGATTCATATTGGAAGTCAATTTGAAGTTAATCGTTTTATGATCCTACCCAGAGAGACGGGGTCCGAAGTGCAAGAAGTGAGATGTTTCATCGGAGAGTGACAGGAACAACTCACTTAACGTCATTCCCCATTGACCGGAGAATGATTGGATCGGGGTTCGATAAGAGCCCGGAATGGATGCAATTGGCCTAGGATTTAGGCCATGACATCGCTTAATGTTCAGCGACGCTGAACCGGAGTGCAGGGGGTGTTGCCGCTTGGCCGGAGAGCGACAGGATCGGCTTACTCGACGTTGTTTCCCCTTCACCAGAGTGTGACAGGATGGGGTCCAACAATAGCCCGGAGAGGCTATAATTGGTCTAGGATGACCAAGACATCGCTGAAATGCCCTCCTGGGACCAGAGTGCAAAGGATAGAAAGTAGCACTAGAGCGCGATAGGATCTTTCTATTCGATCGTTAAGTTTGGAATGGACTTAGCAAGGGTCCGAAGTGGTCGTCAATGGTCCAGAGAGGCTATAGGATTGGATTACTGATTTCCACGAGTTGAAATGGATATTGATTTGGCTTCGAACAACCATGAACCTGATTGAGAATTCTATAGCTATAGATAAAACATGGACTTTGGACATTGGGGTTGAGACTATTCAAAACACACCTTCCGATGGTAAGGCATGTTTTAGGTGGCAAATGTTAACCCATCTTTCAGCAAGGCAACGGATAAGCGGATTCAACTAAGTCGACTTCACAATTATCGAGGCTGGAATATGATGGATTTGGTTTAAAAGGATGAAGTTCAATTGGATATGTCGTTTGGTCGGGAAGTGGAGAAGTTACATGGCTCGGTTTGGATGCTCTGCATTGCTCGGCATTAGTGGGATGGACATCGCTCGGCATGGAACCTCGCTCGGCATCGAACCTCGCTCGACATTGAACCTCGCTCGGCATGGAACCTTGCACGGCACCGAACCTCGCTCGACATTGGACATCTCTCGGCATCAGACCTCGCACGGCATTTGTGGTTAGCCTGGGAATCACGGGTCGTTCGGCAGGTGTGCTCGAGAGGTACCAGTGGGGAGTGGCTCAGTGGTTGAGTATGGATATGGTTGATCAACGTGGATCGACATAGGCCGGTCGTCCTTGGTGGATCGTCATAGGCTGTTCGGCCTTGGTGGATCGGTCGTCTAGGTTTGGTCGCCTGGTTTGAACTCAAGAATAAGGAAGTGGGTTCGACATTGAGTTACTTCGAGTCAAACATGAGGTTACTTCGAGTCTCTCCCAGGATGAAAGTGGATCGGCTGGCTTAGATTTTTGGTTCGGTCACAATAGTAATTCTGGTTCCGCAATGGCCTTGGTGGGCCTAGAATGCTCAAGAGGCCCAACTATCTAGATTTGCATATAAATACACCATGTGAGGGTTCAGGAAAAAGGGGGATATTCTTTCTGCACTCTGACCTTCTCTTCTCTAGGGCAAAGGCACTCAGCCATTGTTAAACTTTGGATTATAAATGTAATTGATTATTACAGCAATAAAAAGGAAATTCTTAGAGTGGACGTAAGCCGAAATTAGCCGAACCACTATAAAATTGGTTGTTCTTTGCTGCTTTTATTTGAATTTTTGTTATTCTTTATATTAATACCCTCCACGTATATTCTATCTGTGATTGTAACTGGTATTTGGTGCTTTCACTTGGATTTGGGTGTTAGTGACAAATTTTAGCCATAACAGTAGCCGTTAGTTTTGTACCTCCAAGCAAGAGATGTTACAAGTTTATATCGGAGCTTGGTTTATGAAACTTTAAAAGAAACTTAGACCTAAAAGATTTTTTCAAACATAATCCAATGAATCGGAGAATAAGATTAGAGTTTGGGTTAACGCTATAGTAACGTGCTTGTATTTTCAATGTATATTTATATATAATTACATATCCCCCGCTCTCTTAGATCATTCTTCTATATCTTACTAAGGCTTGTAAGCAGATTTACGAGAAAGAAGATATGGAAGATGGAAACGGAAGAGGAAATCTCGATGGAGGATGCACCATAACTAGCAGAAATGCTCGACCCACTACCAGAAGAAACCCGGGTCGACCAGCTAATGCTAGTAACCAAAATAATGAAGCCAATGTAGATGCTGTAAATCCACCAGCAGATATGGGGTTATTTACTAGTTCTTGGCCGGTTTTTGCAAGCAAAAGCTGCTACTGGAGTTGTTGGAAAGTAGAAGGAGCTAATCTTGTGGCTTCGGTTGGGAATATTTCTTCACTAAGTAGAGATTACAGCAGTTTGGGTGGGAAGCCATTCTTAGGAACAGAGAGTGCCATAGAAGTTCAGAACTGGTTGCTGCATTGTGAGAGTATATTTACTAATTTGGATCTAAATGATGGTAAAAAGAGGAGGTTGGCCTCTAGGTAGTAGCAGGGGTCAACACTACATTGGTGGAATAGTGTCACTGCGGAGTTATGAAAGAGCAGTTAACTTGGGCTGATTTTAAGATAAGATTTGAGCATAAGTTAGTGTCTGAGTTTGATAAGTCTGAGCTAATGAGGAAGTTTATGGACTTAGTTTAGGTAGAGATGTCAGTAGTGGAGTATGCTACTATGTTTGAAGAACTATCTCGTTATGGATATATATTATAAATATTGATATCAAAAATAATGAGGAGTTCATTGGGGAACTGAGGCCCGGGCTTGCTAGAATGACCTTGACACATGTCCGTGATCCTTGTAATATAGTGGTGGAGATAGCCATTCACCATGAGGGGTTGCTTACTAATTTAATTAAAGAGAAGTCAACAGAAACCCATGGTTCTCAAGGGAAGAAGAAGAATTACTTTAAGAAGAAGGGGACCTAGAAGGGAGATACTGCCAAGAAGTCAAAGGCTTAGGTAGTTGGCTATAAGTATGACAAGAATGGTCACTTTGCTAATGAATGCGGTCAGGAAATAGGAAGAAAGCTGCAGCTAAGAGGAATGTGAAATGATTCAATTATAATCAAGTTGAGCATTACAAGAATCAGTGTCTAGAACCAGTTAGGGAGGACAAAGGAAAAGTTTTTTCCATACGACCCACTAGGCCTACTGTAGAAGATAAAGGAAAGACTATATGGAAGATAAGCTTTTGATTCAGAGTATTTCAGTTAGAGTACTTTTTGATACTAATGCATCACATTCATTTATATCTCAGTGTCTGATTGATAGATTATGTCTAGAATCCACCTATCTTCTTACTTCCCTAAGGGTTGAGAATCCAATAGGAGGTTACAACTCTAGGGTTAAAATGTGACCAGTTAGAACTTGACTTGTTAGGTCATGAGTTTGCATGCAGTTTGTATGTTATTGATTTCGTAGATATCAGAATCATTTTGGGTATGGACTGGTAGACTGGGTATGAACCTACAATATTTTTCCAAGATAGAGAAATATCAGTAAGACACCCTGGTAGTCATAACCGAGTCATATTCTCAGTAGGGAATACATACCGGAGTGTTAATGCTATGCTTAGTGCTATGGAGGTAGGAAGGGAGTTAAGTCAGGTTTAGGTAGTAATAGAATTTGCAGTTGTTTTTGAGTAAGTCACCGGACTAGCACTGAAAAGAGCCGTTGAGTTTCGAATAGATCTTGTGCCAGGAGCTAAACCTGCAAGTAGAACACCTAGCAGGATGACATCTATTGAGATGAAGGAATTGAAGGTGCAGCTAATGGATCTAGAAGAAGGAATTTTAGTAGAACAAGCAGTTCGCCTTGGGAAGCGGACGTGGTGTTCGTGAAGAAACCAGATGGTCGTTAAGGATATGTATTGACTATTGTAAGTTAAACGAAAGGAAAATTAAAAATAAGTATCTTTTTCCAAGAATAGATGGTCTATTTAATCAGTTCAGTGGAGCGGAGTGTTTTTCAAATTGGATTTGGCAACATGTTTCCATCAGTTGAGAGTGGCGGAGGATAGTATTCCTATGATAGCATTTTGGACTAGATATGGCTCAAATGAGTGGTTGGTGATGTCAATTGGATTGACGAATGCACCTGCTTTCTTCGTAGATTTGATGAACTGAGTTTTCCCAGAGTACTTGGATAGTTTGTACTAGTATTTATAGATAACATCATAGTATACTTTAAGGATGAGAGTGAGCATGAAGTTCATCTTAGAGTGGTGCTTGAGTTCTGAGGCAGAATCAACTAAAGGCGATGTTTACTAAGTGTCATTTCTGGAAGAAAGAGGTAAAGTTTCTTGGTCACATGGTTTCGAAGAAAGGGTTGTCAATCGATCTAGATAAGACTGAAACTGTGAATAACTAGAAGAGACCAGAGATAGTGACTGAAATCAAGAGTTTTATTGGACTTTCTGTGTAACGACCTGTAAGATTTTAATAAACTTTATCGTTTTATTAACGTATTTAATTGGATTATGGTGAAATTTTTAAATAAATTAATTTGCAAATAAAAAGTTAATATATGGATTACGTCCAATTAAACATAGCAGATGGCAAAATTTCAATTTATTTTATGAAAATTTATTTATTATGTAATTCTATTAAATTCAAGCTAGCTAATAATTGTTGATAATAAAAAAAAAAAAATTTTATGCAGAATATTTTACATAGAAAAATTCTAAATCCTCATCTGAGAAAGGCGTCATCTCTAGTTTTTCAAAATCCGGACTTCTATAGCTTCGTCGTTCTTATTTTCTGCATTCTACTGCATTTTTTTTCTACTAGTGAAAAATTCGAATTTTTATAACTCAATCATACCACTAATAACTGTATACCATTGTGAGCGCCTCGTCGTGCTGATCTCAAAAGTATATTTATTTCTGTATTTCGGAACCCGGTGTACAACGGAAGCAATAAATTTGTTCGTTTTAATGACACCATAAATTGTGCCTCCTTAGCTTCTCCTTATTTCGTTTCGATTTAAACCGTGCTACCCAATATAAATTTATTACTTTAAATTTACAGCTATAAACATTATTTGACCGTTTCTCTTACATTCATTTCACTTAAGAGATACGTTTCCGGTAGCTCTAAGTTCATTTCTCTTTTGGCTTCTATTCCAATAGCATACGTTACTTTTATAATTTCCTATTTATAATACATTGTTTTATAACTCCCAATTCAATGCTAACGTTATGTGCTTTATTTCAAACAGCTCAATTGAACTTTTGAATTCTCTGTTCATTCAACTCATCGCCGTTTTGCTATTAGTATTTGTTTCCTGATTTCATCATCAAACGTTTCTACTCCTAATTATTAGTAAATTTAGAATCAACGTTTGTTGCTTAATTTATGGCATACGTTCTAATCTTTTGCTTTTATCATTTAGAAATCGAAACGTTTCTTTTGCTTTTGAATTTTGTAACGTTTGATAATAATTAATCTCCATAGTATAATTGCCTACGTATTGGGACCTAGGAAATAAATAAAATTAAGAAAACGTATAACTTGCAAGAAACAATAGATTACTTTATTTGTTTATCTGGTTTCAAACGAGTGACCATTTATTTCGGGAGAAACCGTTTCTTTTGCATGTGTAAAAATCTACCATCATCTTTCTAGATCTGTTCATATATTTTTTCCTTCCGCCTCCTTTTATTTTGCTCTCAAATTTCCACCATCTTCTTTCCAGAACTCTCCCATGCAAACAAATCCATTTATTACTCGACCTATATATATATAACTCTATGGATTCACGCACCTTTCCTTCTCTGTTTTAATATAACTCTTCATTTCTTTTTCTCTCTCTCTTCTTTATTTCTATTTATAACTTTGTCAGAAACGTATGTGTCTATATAATTTATTTATTCCTTTCTCTGTTCATTTTCTTGCTTTCAAAATGTCCTTTCCTTTGTTATTCCCTTAATTTTAGTGCGTTACTTTACACCACTACAGGACATTTATTTATGTACGTTTCACTATGTTTCTTATATAATTTGATAAGCTGCACTTTTCTCTCCTTAATTTCTTTCTTCCATCATGATTCTAAAGACTTCTGCAAAAAAATATATATATATATATATATATATATATATATATCACAGCATCTCTACATTCCTACTTTCTTTCTTCATTCTATAAACATATTTTTCCCTTACCTGAAGCCTCTCAGATCTGTTCTTCTCCTACAAAAAAAAAACACACACACATAAGAAACGCATAAAATAACAGGCAGCAGCCGCCTTCCATCCCTCTATCCTCTCTCGTTCATCACCTCCGCACTCTCACCTCCGCCTCGGGTACCACTGCATCTCCCACTTCAACTGGTGAGTAGCCACCTTTATTTGTATGCACAATTTTTTTAAATGCAATTATTTGAACGTATGCGTGCTTAGTTAGGATAACATATGATTAGTTTGGGTTTAGGTCACGTTAGTCTTATATATATGAGTATAGAATGTCTGCATATATTTGTGTAGTAAATTGTTTGCATATTTTACTTAAATAATTTTAAAGTATCAAATTGTTTTTCCTTCAAAGATATATATATATATAGGTTAGTTATAGACAAAAGTATATGTATATGAGCTTTATGAGATGTACGTCTACGTAAGTTTTAAAGTATACATTATACATATACGCACAGCTGTTATATTTTAAAGTGGTATTTTATATAGATTTTTTTTTTTTAGTAAATTTTCGTTCTGATTAAATTTTATACATGTTGATGTTCACGTAATTTATAGGTTTTAAGATGTATAAGTTAAGTTATATATATATGACTTTATTTACGCATATAAAATTTTAAAAGTGGTATGGTCTGTTTATACGCATGGTTAGTAAAGGTGATTTATTTATTTATAATATATTGTTTTGCCGTTTATATATGTCACAGTTTTTAAAAATGGAGGAAAGGACAGTACATGTGTTCATTTGAAGAAGTCTGTGTCTATTTTGTTAGTACGCATATAATTTAAGTATGTTCATATAGGTGGAGTACAGACTTGCAGTGCATTATAATAACAAAAATTTTATGGATTATTTTATAAGTTGTTATATAGTTTTGTTTTATAAATATGTTATTTACGTATGTAAGTATTTTTTTTAAAAAATGTAAGTATTTTTAAAATTGTAAGTATTTTGTATAAATACATATTTTATAAACTAAGTTTACATTAGTTTATATGTGTGAGTATCGGCTGTTAGTTCATATATGGTATAACAATAAGTAATATAATATGGTTGATGTTATAATAAGTTAGGTTACTGTAAGTGTATTTGTGTATATACATTGAGTTACATTTTATAGAATATGTCCTTAAGTTATTAAGTATTTAGGTCGTGTCTGCATATCAGATTTGTTCAGTACATGAATTATAAAAGTTCGCTTATACCATTTATCTTCATCGTTTCAGTTCTGATCTGATCCGTTTCAATTAGCTTTGATCGAATTCGTGCCGATTTTGTTTTGCTTGGATTTGAAATTTAATTTCAGTATCCGTAGCAGTGTGCATATCCGTATCACCTTCTATATTCTCGTTCATCTCTAGCCTTGAAAGGTGAGCAATCACTCACGATTAACGTTCTTTTATTTATTAAATTTGATTCAATTGAAACGTCAATTGAAATATGCTGCTGTTAGTTGTTTACTGTTACGACTGCTATCATCTGTATCTGTTCACCTATGACACCTGACACCATTATCGGTTAATTATTTATGTGATAATAATACAGATTGGTTGAAAATTTACTGATTGATTGATTGTCGTTTAAATTGGATGTTAATTACTATTGTTAAATGATAACTAGTTTGCTAGTAAGATTTGAGGTGGTATAGTTTACAAAGAAAACGGATTATATACGATGGACCTTGATTGATTAAACCTGACCCCGCCATATGTAAATTTGATTAGTTTAATTTGACCCATTAATTGTCGTAGGAATTGATAAGTTATACTTTAAAGCTTTGAACATAGTTTGGATTAACTGTTGTAATACTAAACTGAAATTGAAATGGAACGACAATTGAAAAACTGAAATGTAATAATCTGTAATCTACATGAAATGATAGTGTAGATTTTAGAAATAATTATAAAAATAACAATGCGAATTAATAAGATCATTTCGGAGTTATTTGATTTAATCTATTGAATTGTTATTGATTGTTGTTATTGCTTGTTTACTTACTTTGACACTATCCCTGTCATCACACTGCAAGTTCCCTTTGTTATGTTTGATTTTTGAATTAAAATGGGTTGAAAAATAGGCCCAAGCGGGTTTCGTTTAATTAAATTTGGGATTACGGGTTGAAATGCTATCCACCCGTATACATTTAGTGTACGTATTGAAATGATAATAGCCATAACACTTTGACCATATGAAAAAAAAAATCTATGGTCTTATTAAATGTAAATTCTTAAATACATCTATAAAGGGTAATGATAAATATAGAGTTAATTATATCTAGTTAATCAAGATTTGATTAAATACATAAATTATGATAAATAATTTATGTAAATTTTATTCGGATAAATTTTGCAATAATATTGAAAAATTAAGGTTGGGAGATAAATTTGGGTTATTGTAAAATGATGTTTAGATAAGGATTTATTTATTTAAATCAATTTGAAATTTATCGAATGAGATATTTCACGTTTAATAAAATTTGAGAAATCTTGAGAAAGATGTAATTTAAAGTCACTAAAATGGTATTGAATAAGGGAAGGTTCAAACTAAATAATAATGATGTAAAATCCAAGAATCTATATGAAACTGTTAAATTTAACATCTAAGTATTTAAGCCATGAACTGTATTGTAATTAAATGGTTTAGAAATTTGATATGTATTTGGGACCAAGATAGTTGAATTTGTTATGTAGATAACTAATTGAATTTAAGGGAAATTGAGGTTGAACGAAATCTGGAAATTTGTATTTAGAAAACTAGATTGGGAAATTTAGGGGAAATATTAAATACTTAAAGTATGGAAACATATTGAAATGGAAAGGGTAATTAGGATATCAAATCCAGATTTGAGATTTATAATTGAGATTGAATTTAATTTAAATGGAAAGGTCAGGTTGATGTGAACGATTTGTTAAGTTAAGGAAATTGCAAGTGCTTTACCATATACAGCATTTAATATATATAAATACTATTTGGGAAATATAATTATTCGAAGTGAATTTGACATTTGGGTTTGAAGTATAAATTAAGTGAATGACCACGATGTAATAGTGTATATTTCTACCCTGTAGATAGTTCTATGGACCCTTAGAGGATGGTCATCCCAAACATCCTTTAAGTTATTTGTATTTCAGTTGATATTTCACTTGAGTTGGATTTATTGATATAAGAATGTTAATCCTGACTCGAGTGTTTTGTGTTTTGCTTTACGCTCGGGTCAGACCGAGTAATACAGCATTAGAGACTCACCTTTGGAGATTGGAGCTTCATTTGGAGATCCAACTATCGTTTCAGCTTTCAGTTTTCTAGATTGACTGGTTCAGAGAAGTCATCGGCTCGTACTGAAGACTTTTCTGTATTCAAGAGATTCTGATGTATTTTATTTTAAACTCTGATGTATATAGTAGCTTCATGAACTACTATTTTTCTATTCCGCTGCATTATATTACTCTGTGTCTGTGATCTGTAATTGGTTTATTTACTGTATATTTTAGGTTTTGCCAAATTAAATTAACAATTCGGTATTTTGAATTATTCAAGTCGTACATGTACGGTTTTAGTGTCGATTTGAATGGTCCAAAATAGCGGGTCGTTACAGTTGGTATCAGAGCTTTGGCTCAAGTCAAAACTTAGCATATATGGTAAATTTATTACAGAATCACTTTCATTCGAGTTGAATCTCTTCCTTTTTGACTCGATTTCCTTTGAATTTTGGAATGTCCCTCAGTTTCGAAATTCATTCTTGTCTCTCCCTATTTATATTCGTTCGATTCTGGAGTATTCCATAACTTCACTGAATGATTTGTAAAAGGGGTGAATCTCCTTTTCAGTTGGCATTGATTCACCGAAGATTCATGTATCCTCGGTTTACAATGCTGCTATATCTAGTTATGCCGAATTCTATATCGGGCGATCGAATGTCGATTTGCCTTAGAATTCCGCATCAATCATATTCCTGAAATCACGATTGACCCGGTTAAGGTCGCCCGCGATTTATAGAAGTATATCCATCTTCTATTTTGTAATTTAATTATCTCATCTTCGATCGAGTCTATCTTCGAATCAGAATTCTATGGATTGGAGTTCCTCTAATTCAAATCTCTATCTTTGTTTTGAAATCCATTCTTAAAATTATCCTTTGAAAATCGGGTATGTTTGCATTTTGAAATTTGTTTTAAATATCGAAATTATTATTTTGATAACTATGATTTTATTCTATATATAAAAGTGAAAATGTTTTCCATAAGGATTATATACCTATATACAAAACAAATAAGAAATGTTATTCTATATATATATAAAAAAAAAAGGTTTTGAAAGGATTTGAAATTTTGAAAAATTATAAGAAATTGATTTATATAAAAATGATTTATAACTGAAGTGTTAAATTTGAAATTCGAGAATTGAATTCCGGTATTTTGAAATTGGTTTTAAGATTTTGGAAAATATATATAAATAATACGATATAAAATTATTATTTTTGAATAAGAAATGTTTCAAATAAGCTCAAATGAATTCCAATAATTTTAAAGAAATTTCAAAGAAGTTTCCAAGAAAATAGAAGTCCAGAACTCACTTATGTCGCTTGAAAATAATTTCGGTGATGAGTGCACGCATCATCGACATTGATTTTCGAGTTTCAGAGTGAGGGAGAGGCCACTTTAATAGCTTCGCTATGCAAGTGTTTTGTAAAACCGATTTTGATTTCAAATTCCGAAGTATAATTTGATATTTTAGAAAGATATAAGTATATATTTGAAACAATTTAAAATGAGACCGGTATTCAGTCCTCGAGTTTCGGATTTAATAATTGGTTTATTGATTTATTGTTGATTTTCAACTCTTGAATTGAAAATTTGATTTCCCTAATTATTTTGAAGGTTCGAACACTTCCAAGTCAAGGTCTAAAGTTTTAAAAACTAAGAAATTTCGAAGAGTATAAAATGTTTGATAAAGAATATAAATTTAGTTTGAAATGTTTTGAAAAAAAAAATAGTTTTGAATAATGGTTTTCAGAAAGGTAAATTGAATATTTCAAATAGAAATAGATAGTTTAAAAGTTTAAAGGGATAAATTATAAATTTGGAAACCATTTTGAGTAATTGATTTTGAGGAAAATATTTGGTTTTGAAATTAAATTGGAATTAAAAACCAGTACTTATATGGTGATTTTGGAAATGTATTTGTTTGACTTTAGATATTTAATTTGGAAGAAAATTGGTGAAATCATATATGATTTTGAAACTGAATTGATAGTGAAATAATTTGAAATTGAGAATCTTAGATTATTAAGTACTTGATTTGGGAGTGGTCGAACTTATATAAAATGGATTTGTATAAGTATGAAGTTGATTTGAAATCTATTGATTTGAAAGTTACTCAATTTGGAAAGAGATTTTATATAATCGAAGTCTATATAAGTATGATTTGATATACTATTGATTTGGAAAGTATTCGTTGGAAAATGGAATCCTATATATATGGACTTTATATAAGTACAATATTTGAAAGTGATTTGAAAAAGGTACTATATGATATATATTTTCCAAATAAAGATATGGAAAGTGCCTTCTGCTTGATATCCGCTTTGTGGCCACAGCGTGGATTCATTCTATCGTTATTATTCTCTCTGATTTTGGTTTTCCGGATGTAATACTCGAGTGTTCCCACCGTGACGTGTCCCACGGTTTCTTTTTCTCTCGTGAATGCACAGCGAAATTGCCTGGCTGAGTCTTGCCTAGGGGTACGGATTGTTTCCTGGGGGAACCAGGCGTAACCATTGTGTATCCTGCAATCTGTGTAGGTCGCGAATAGTAGCGCAAGTGCCTGGCTGAGTCTTGCCTGGGGGTACGGATTGTTTCCTGGGGGATCCAGGCGTAACCATTGTGTATCCTGCACTCTACTAGTCATCATGGCGTAACTCGCAGGGCTGTGAAAGCTTACGGATATGGATTGTTTCCTGGGGGAACCAGGCGTAACCATTGTGTATCTGCGAACCATGATCGGACAAAGGTTTTGGTTTGATTGTTTTGTTTGGATCGTACTTTCCATATCTATTTTAAAAGGTTTTTCAAGTATTTTCACTGGGTGTTGAAACAAGTCTACTAAGTACTTGAAGAATTCTAGCTTTGCGCCTGATCAACGCATGGCCAGAGTCTGCAAGAACGAGGATAAACTTGTTAAAACATTGAGTTATAAAAGTATTTTCGAAAGAAAAATTGGTTTTGATATAAAAGAATTTTATTATAAAGGTATTGCCAACAAAGAAATTTTGTATTAATATTTGAAATTTAAATTCTTATGGTTTGAAATAAATTATTCGGACCCGATTCTTTCTTTTGAATCTACCTTATCTGCTCAGCTTATTTGTTCATCTTGATTTTGTTTTCAAAATCTACCTTCCTTCCTTGTTGGATTTATCCTTTGAAAATTTTGTCTAATTATATACTACATTGTTTAATATAAAATTTTAAGTGTTATGAATAGTTTGAAGTTATTAATTTCGGATTTAATATTTTCAATAAACTTTGTAAAAATAAGGGATAGTGCAGGTAATTGTTTTCATAAGAGTTGAAAGTATTATAGTATTATAGAAAATTTGAATTTCAAATGAAGTTTCAAATAAAGATTTCAAATAAATTTGGGTAGTTTTAAAAATTTGTTGTTTATCTTATCTTTCAATCTATAAATTTCCGGCTGTTTTATTCTCCTACCTCCTTCCTTTTCGGGGACGAAAAGTTTTGAGTGGGGGAGAGTGTAACGACCTGTAAGATTTTAATAAACTTTATCGTTTTATTAACGTATTTAATTGGATTATGGTGAAATTTTTAAATAAATTAATTTGCAAATAAAAAGTTAATATATGGATTACGTCCAATTAAACATAGCAGATGGCAAAATTTCAATTTATTTTATGAAAATTTATTTATTATGTAATTCTATTAAATTCAAGCTAGCTAATAATTGTTGATAATAAAAAAAAAAAAAATTTTATGCAGAATATTTTACATAGAAAAATTCTAAATCCTCATCTGAGAAAGGCGTCATCTCTAGTTTTTCAAAATCCGGACTTCTATAGCTTCGTCGTTCTTATTTTCTGCATTCTACTGCATTTTTTTTCTACTAGTGAAAAATTCGAATTTTTATAACTCAATCATACCACTAATAACTGTATACCATTGTGAGCGCCTCGTCGTGCTGATCTCAAAAGTATATTTATTTCTGTATTTCGGAACCCGGTGTACAACGGAAGCAATAAATTTGTTCGTTTTAATGACACCATAAATTGTGCCTCCTTAGCTTCTCCTTATTTCGTTTCGATTTAAACCGTGCTACCCAATATAAATTTATTACTTTAAATTTACAGCTATAAACATTATTTGACCGTTTCTCTTACATTCATTTCACTTAAGAGATACGTTTCCGGTAGCTCTAAGTTCATTTCTCTTTTGGCTTCTATTCCAATAGCATACGTTACTTTTATAATTTCCTATTTATAATACATTGTTTTATAACTCCCAATTCAATGCTAACGTTATGTGCTTTATTTCAAACAGCTCAATTGAACTTTTGAATTCTCTGTTCATTCAACTCATCGCCGTTTTGCTATTAGTATTTGTTTCCTGATTTCATCATCAAACGTTTCTACTCCTAATTATTAGTAAATTTAGAATCAACGTTTGTTGCTTAATTTATGGCATACGTTCTAATCTTTTGCTTTTATCATTTAGAAATCGAAACGTTTCTTTTGCTTTTGAATTTTGTAACGTTTGATAATAATTAATCTCCATAGTATAATTGCCTACGTATTGGGACCTAGGAAATAAATAAAATTAAGAAAACGTATAACTTGCAAGAAACAATAGATTACTTTATTTGTTTATCTGGTTTCAAACGAGTGACCATTTATTTCGGGAGAAACCGTTTCTTTTGCATGTGTAAAAATCTACCATCATCTTTCTAGATCTGTTCATATATTTTTTCCTTCCGCCTCCTTTTATTTTGCTCTCAAATTTCCACCATCTTCTTTCCAGAACTCTCCCATGCAAACAAATCCATTTATTACTCGACCTATATATATATAACTCTATGGATTCACGCACCTTTCCTTCTCTGTTTTAATATAACTCTTCATTTCTTTTTCTCTCTCTCTTCTTTATTTCTATTTATAACTTTGTCAGAAACGTATGTGTCTATATAATTTATTTATTCCTTTCTCTGTTCATTTTCTTGCTTTCAAAATGTCCTTTCCTTTGTTATTCCCTTAATTTTAGTGCGTTACTTTACACCACTACAGGACATTTATTTATGTACGTTTCACTATGTTTCTTATATAATTTGATAAGCTGCACTTTTCTCTCCTTAATTTCTTTCTTCCATCATGATTCTAAAGACTTCTGCAAAAAATATATATATATATATATATATATATATATATATATATATATATCACAGCATCTCTACATTCCTACTTTCTTTCTTCATTCTATAAACATATTTTTCCCTTACCTGAAGCCTCTCAGATCTGTTCTTCTCCTACAAAAAAAAAAAACACACACACATAAGAAACGCATAAAATAACAGGCAGCAGCCGCCTTCCATCCCTCTATCCTCTCTCGTTCATCACCTCCGCACTCTCACCTCCGCCTCGGGTACCACTGCATCTCCCACTTCAACTGGTGAGTAGCCACCTTTATTTGTATGCACAATTTTTTTAAATGCAATTATTTGAACGTATGCGTGCTTAGTTAGGATAACATATGATTAGTTTGGGTTTAGGTCACGTTAGTCTTATATATATGAGTATAGAATGTCTGCATATATTTGTGTAGTAAATTGTTTGCATATTTTACTTAAATAATTTTAAAGTATCAAATTGTTTTTCCTTCAAAGATATATATATATATAGGTTAGTTATAGACAAAAGTATATGTATATGAGCTTTATGAGATGTACGTCTACGTAAGTTTTAAAGTATACATTATACATATACGCACAGCTGTTATATTTTAAAGTGGTATTTTATATAGATTTTTTTTTTTAGTAAATTTTCGTTCTGATTAAATTTTATACATGTTGATGTTCACGTAATTTATAGGTTTTAAGATGTATAAGTTAAGTTATATATATATGACTTTATTTACGCATATAAAATTTTAAAAGTGGTATGGTCTGTTTATACGCATGGTTAGTAAAGGTGATTTATTTATTTATAATATATTGTTTTGCCGTTTATATATGTCACAGTTTTTAAAAATGGAGGAAAGGACAGTACATGTGTTCATTTGAAGAAGTCTGTGTCTATTTTGTTAGTACGCATATAATTTAAGTATGTTCATATAGGTGGAGTACAGACTTGCAGTGCATTATAATAACAAAAATTTTATGGATTATTTTATAAGTTGTTATATAGTTTTGTTTTATAAATATGTTATTTACGTATGTAAGTATTTTTTTTAAAAAATGTAAGTATTTTTAAAATTGTAAGTATTTTGTATAAATACATATTTTATAAACTAAGTTTACATTAGTTTATATGTGTGAGTATCGGCTGTTAGTTCATATATGGTATAACAATAAGTAATATAATATGGTTGATGTTATAATAAGTTAGGTTACTGTAAGTGTATTTGTGTATATACATTGAGTTACATTTTATAGAATATGTCCTTAAGTTATTAAGTATTTAGGTCGTGTCTGCATATCAGATTTGTTCAGTACATGAATTATAAAAGTTCGCTTATACCATTTATCTTCATCGTTTCAGTTCTGATCTGATCCGTTTCAATTAGCTTTGATCGAATTCGTGCCGATTTTGTTTTGCTTGGATTTGAAATTTAATTTCAGTATCCGTAGCAGTGTGCATATCCGTATCACCTTCTATATTCTCGTTCATCTCTAGCCTTGAAAGGTGAGCAATCACTCACGATTAACGTTCTTTTATTTATTAAATTTGATTCAATTGAAACGTCAATTGAAATATGCTGCTGTTAGTTGTTTACTGTTACGACTGCTATCATCTGTATCTGTTCACCTATGACACCTGACACCATTATCGGTTAATTATTTATGTGATAATAATACAGATTGGTTGAAAATTTACTGATTGATTGATTGTCGTTTAAATTGGATGTTAATTACTATTGTTAAATGATAACTAGTTTGCTAGTAAGATTTGAGGTGGTATAGTTTACAAAGAAAACGGATTATATACGATGGACCTTGATTGATTAAACCTGACCCCGCCATATGTAAATTTGATTAGTTTAATTTGACCCATTAATTGTCGTAGGAATTGATAAGTTATACTTTAAAGCTTTGAACATAGTTTGGATTAACTGTTGTAATACTAAACTGAAATTGAAATGGAACGACAATTGAAAAACTGAAATGTAATAATCTGTAATCTACATGAAATGATAGTGTAGATTTTAGAAATAATTATAAAAATAACAATGCGAATTAATAAGATCATTTCGGAGTTATTTGATTTAATCTATTGAATTGTTATTGATTGTTGTTATTGCTTGTTTACTTACTTTGACACTATCCCTGTCATCACACTGCAAGTTCCCTTTGTTATGTTTGATTTTTGAATTAAAATGGGTTGAAAAATAGGCCCAAGCGGGTTTCGTTTAATTAAATTTGGGATTACGGGTTGAAATGCTATCCACCCGTATACATTTAGTGTACGTATTGAAATGATAATAGCCATAACACTTTGACCATATGAAAAAAAAAATCTATGGTCTTATTAAATGTAAATTCTTAAATACATCTATAAAGGGTAATGATAAATATAGAGTTAATTATATCTAGTTAATCAAGATTTGATTAAATACATAAATTATGATAAATAATTTATGTAAATTTTATTCGGATAAATTTTGCAATAATATTGAAAAATTAAGGTTGGGAGATAAATTTGGGTTATTGTAAAATGATGTTTAGATAAGGATTTATTTATTTAAATCAATTTGAAATTTATCGAATGAGATATTTCACGTTTAATAAAATTTGAGAAATCTTGAGAAAGATGTAATTTAAAGTCACTAAAATGGTATTGAATAAGGGAAGGTTCAAACTAAATAATAATGATGTAAAATCCAAGAATCTATATGAAACTGTTAAATTTAACATCTAAGTATTTAAGCCATGAACTGTATTGTAATTAAATGGTTTAGAAATTTGATATGTATTTGGGACCAAGATAGTTGAATTTGTTATGTAGATAACTAATTGAATTTAAGGGAAATTGAGGTTGAACGAAATCTGGAAATTTGTATTTAGAAAACTAGATTGGGAAATTTAGGGGAAATATTAAATACTTAAAGTATGGAAACATATTGAAATGGAAAGGGTAATTAGGATATCAAATCCAGATTTGAGATTTATAATTGAGATTGAATTTAATTTAAATGGAAAGGTCAGGTTGATGTGAACGATTTGTTAAGTTAAGGAAATTGCAAGTGCTTTACCATATACAGCATTTAATATATATAAATACTATTTGGGAAATATAATTATTCGAAGTGAATTTGACATTTGGGTTTGAAGTATAAATTAAGTGAATGACCACGATGTAATAGTGTATATTTCTACCCTGTAGATAGTTCTATGGACCCTTAGAGGATGGTCATCCCAAACATCCTTTAAGTTATTTGTATTTCAGTTGATATTTCACTTGAGTTGGATTTATTGATATAAGAATGTTAATCCTGACTCGAGTGTTTTGTGTTTTGCTTTACGCTCGGGTCAGACCGAGTAATACAGCATTAGAGACTCACCTTTGGAGATTGGAGCTTCATTTGGAGATCCAACTATCGTTTCAGCTTTCAGTTTTCTAGATTGACTGGTTCAGAGAAGTCATCGGCTCGTACTGAAGACTTTTCTGTATTCAAGAGATTCTGATGTATTTTATTTTAAACTCTGATGTATATAGTAGCTTCATGAACTACTATTTTTCTATTCCGCTGCATTATATTACTCTGTGTCTGTGATCTGTAATTGGTTTATTTACTGTATATTTTAGGTTTTGCCAAATTAAATTAACAATTCGGTATTTTGAATTATTCAAGTCGTACATGTACGGTTTTAGTGTCGATTTGAATGGTCCAAAATAGCGGGTCGTTACATTCTGGCTACTACTGGAGATTCATTAAGGATTTGTCACGGATAGAAGCACCCTTAACTAAGCTAACCAATAAGGTGGTGATATTTTTTTGGTTCGACAAATATGAGGAGGGATTCCTTAAGTTAAAATATTTGTTGACTAATGCACTAGTATTAGTAGTTCCAAATGGAAACCAAGGATTGGTGGTGTATACTTATGCATGTGGAATTGGATTCAAAGCGATATTGATGTAGAATGGTAAATTCATTGCCTATGCATCTAGGAAGCTTATACCGTTTGAAGTTAGACATCCTACTCATGATTTGGAGTTGGGAGCCGTGATCTTCTTAGTGAAGATTTGGAGACATCTTGAAGAGGTTTGAGTTATATACCGATCATAAGTCTTTACGTTATTTATTCTCTCAGAAGGAGTTGAATATGAGACAGCAGAGGTGGATGGAGTTTTTGGCTGCACATGATTTTGGTATAGAATATGCACCTGGAAAAGGTAATAAAGTGTCTGATGCTTTTAAGATTCCTTGCTCATCTACATTGAATCCTATCCATCTTCCCGGTATTATATTCTCCTCTACTTCCCTAGCTATTCTTGAAATGATTGGATCCTTGAGCTGACTCTCTTTTATACAATTAATCAAGGTTGGATGTACCAATAAATAAGCTACAACGGCACGGCTTCTGCTTAGCGCATCCTCGACTACATTGGCTTTCCTATGTGTGTATAAGATATCAAGATCATATGTTGTGAGAAATTCTAACCGTTGTTGTCTCATATTTAAGTCCTTTTGAGTGAAAAGATATTTCAAAGATTTATGATCCGTGAAGAGCTCGAACTTTTCACCCACCAGATAATGCCTCCATATTTTTAATGCGAACACAATGGCTAATATTTCTAAGTCATGTGTTGCATAATTCTTCTCATGGGTCATTAGTTGTATGCTTGCATAAGCGATGAACTTTCCATGTTGCATCAGAATAGCACCTACTCCTTCCCCACAAGCATCAGTGTATACAGTTAAACTGCCACCTTCATCAGCAATAGCTAAGACTAGAGCGGTAGTTAACCTTCTCTTAAGTTCCTTGAATGCTTCTTCACATATTGGTATCCATTCAAATTTAACATCCTTCATATCAATTTTGTAAGATGGGAGGAAATTTTGGAGAAGTCTTGAATGAATCTCCGATAATATCCTGCCAATCCTAAGAAGCTGCGGATGTCCTTCGGGGTTTGTGGTTGCTTCCAATCTTGTATAGCTAAAATCTTTTCTGGATCAACTGTGATCCCTTCTCCTACACAATGTTCCCAAGGAATCTTACTTCTTTCTCCCAAAAGTGACATTTCGAGAATTTAACTTTAAGTACATTTCTCCGTAATATTTCCAACACAATCTTCAAATCCCTTACGTGTTCTTCCTCGGTTTTTGAATAGATAAGAATATCATCAATAAAAACCAATATGAATTTGTTTAGCACATCTTTGAATACTCTATTCATAAGGTATATAAAATAGGCAGGTGCATTAGTCATCCCAAAAGGCATAACTAACCATTCGTAAAAGCATTTTGAACCCTTAAATGTAGTTGATGGAATGCCATCCTCAGCAATTCTTAGTTGATGGAATTCTGTGGCTAAATCCATTTGTAAGAATACTCGGGCACCATTAAGTTGATGAAAAAGTCATCTATGCGGGGTAGAGGATACTTGTTTTTAATCGTTTTCTTATTTAGGTCTCGATAGTCTACACAAAGCGCTAGGGAGCCGTCAGACTTAACTACAAAAAATATTGTTGTATCCCAACTTGAGCGACTAGGTCTAATTAGCCCTTTTTACAACAACTCGTTTGCCAACTCAATCTTTTCCTTTGGGGCCATCCTTCGAATAGGGTGAATAACGAATTTTTCACCAGGAATAAAGTCAATTCGGAACTCAATTTCCCGATGTGAGGCCAAACTTTTAACTTCCTAAAAACAACCTGAAATTCCTTGAGAACTGGTATTGTCTCCAAACCTTTTTGAGATTAGTCTATTGCATATATGAAACTATCCCTTATCGGACTAGGTTCTTCACAAGATATTTCTATAGACTTCCCAAAGCTGGTCCATAAAGTAACCGTCCTTTTAACACAATCAAGGACAGCTTTATTCTTAGATAACCAATCCATACCGAGCAGAACTTCAAATCCAACAAAGTCAAGAACAAATAGGTCACATGAATTTTTTTGAAAGAGATGAGTAACTTGGACGTTTGCATAAATCATACAAAGATTAATTGTACTACCTTTAGGATTTGACACACAGATAGGGGTATCTACAATTCTTATGATCAGTTTTAATCTATCAACCAATCCTTTAGCAATAATACTATGGGAAGCCCAATCAAATAATACTTTAACTAAATCATCGTTGACATAAATATTACCTTCAAGAACTCCCTTGCCTTTTGTATCAATAGAGGTTGAAGGCTCATCATTGATAGCATAGACCTTACCCTGCTCTCCTTTCTTCATTAACAGGAACTTGTTCTTCCAATGGCCGGGTTGATGGCATTTATGGCAGAGGCTTTTCTGTACCATAGGAGAGACGGTTCCTTGCTGCTGCCTTTAAATATTGGGACTCCTACAGTACATTGAATAATGTCCTTTCTTTCCACAATTAAAACATTCAACATCTTTAAAATGGTTTTCCTGAGATCCTCCTCGGGGCTTTCCATGCTATGGCTTCTTTCCATTGTTATTGAACTTTCTCTTGTTGTTGTTGTAGTTGTTGTTTTGGGTTGTGACTATATTCCTCTTATCCAAAGCTTCATAATGGAAACCCATATCTATTGAATCCAAAAATATTCCTTTAACATGGGCGGTCATCCTATCTTGATACCACTCCTTTATCCCAGAAATGAATATCTTGTTTTTCATCAGAGGTGTGTCTATCAATCCAGGCCCAAAGCGAGACAATTCATTGAATTTGTGCATATACTCTTCCACAAACATCGCTTCTTGTTCTAAATACATGAAATTTCTATAGAGGCGGGATTTCCAGTAGTGGGTATGTATTGCTCAGAAACTTCTTTAAATCTTGCCCAAGAGAAATTATCATCAAATTCATTAAGAGTAACGGACTCCCACTAAGCAAGAGCCCCATCCTTTAATTGCCAGGAGGCCAAGAACCTCTTTCAATTATCATCAATTTCTAATCCCTAAAATATTTTTTCACGGGATCTTAGCCAGGCTTGAACTTTAATAATAGATTTTGTGCCTTGGAATGGCTTTCTTCTCAAGCTGGTATAATCTTTGCAAAGTATGGCAAAGTTAACGTGAGGTGGCACGGGACTTACCGCTTCCTTAATTACTATAGCATTTGATCGACCAGTAGTGGTTGTAGTGTTGCTACCTCCCCTTCGTCCTGTTCTATTACTCGTGTCCTACTATCTGCATATAGTAAGAAAAAATCTCTAAAAATAAGGCGAAATTATTTTAGGTAATTGGTATTAACTTGAATAAACTTATTCGGATAAAAATTTCAAATATGCGCTCTCTCAGACTAAACTCATTCTAGGGTAATACTAACCCTATCTCTAATGAGTTAACAACATCTAGGCTTAGGTATTCACTAAATCATAAGCTTTAATACCAAATGTGATGACCCACCTCCTCGACACCCAGAAATTGACACGAATACATTCTCGGTATTCACGTGCCGTAAATCCAAGTGCCGGAGAGGCAGATTATCATGGGGTAAAGAAATAAAGATAGAAGATAGACAATAATAGAATCTCACATCGTATTCAACACGTAATTGTACATATGAGTAGTACATGCAGTTACTCTAAATTGTTCCATCAAAGTTATGACAAGTACTAACCCAACTAAGATAGTTATAATGACATATCCTTACAGTGCAAGTAAATACTAATGCAAAATGCAAACACAGCAGAAAGTGACAGATGACTTCAAGAAAAGACCCAGAATGCTCAATGCTTCATGCTCCGTACCAAAATGCTCCGAGAATACATAAATAGTGGGCAGCCCAGGAAAATAGGTGTAATATCCCGGAATTTTTAAGAATATTAATTTAATAATCTGTAGTTAAAGTTAAATTGATATTGATATTTTGTTGATAATAATTCAAATAAATTTAATAATCTTCTTCATTAAATATTTAAATTGGTTATTTTTATGTTTGAAAAATAATAAATTGATTTCTATTTACAATATAAATATATGGTTTATATTTTGAATAGATTAGTATTGTTTAAATTTTAATAAGCAAAGCATATTTTCTAGTTTAATATTTGTAGTAAATTGGAAATTTTTGTTTTATTTAATACTTAAGCTTTTCAAAGTTAAATAAATGATTTGGTTTAAATTTAAGAAATAAACCATGTTTTAAAAATTCCAATATTTACATTTTAAATTGGAAAATTTGTTTTTAATTAATATTGAGTTTTAAAATTATTTCATAAATAAATATATGATTTTAAAATTGATAAGAAAAATATTTAAATGTTTAAATTAAATTGGCTTGAGTTTTAAATTTAGAATAAATTTAATAAAATGTTTTATGGCTTAATAAAATGGATATTTTATTAATAAAAATATAATTGCTTGTAAAATGATTTTAATTTAATAATAATAGAATTATAAAAACAATATTGATATTGTATTATCTTTATAAATAAGTTTTGAATAGAATTTGTAGTTTTTATTTCAAATTGAATTTATATTTATAACTTAATTTGAAATTGTTTGATTTTGAATTTAGTTTGAATCTAAATTTAAAAGTATAAAGTCTTAATTTGTTTTAATTTTTATATGTATAAGTTAATTTGTAAAACATTGTTTGTTTTTATTTCTTTTATAAATTCATACACATATTCAAAATTTAAACTAACAATTTAAACTAAGCTAATGCATGCATTAACTTGTAAATAAACACTAATTACTTTTAAAGGAAAAGCATGTATTGCATTCTTTTACATGTGTTTAAAAACTAACATATACAATTTGACAAGTGTTGTAATAATAGACAAGTGTTAAAATTTTAGTTTTAAATTTTCTTTTCCTTTAATAAAATCTGAAATGCATTTAGTTAAGTTCACATCTTCATTTCATTTCCATTTCCTTAATCAAATGAAGACCAAAAATTCATTTTTCATATCCACAATCAAAATTCTGCATACACAAATTTATCAAAACCTTCAATCTGCATTTCCTTAATAAGAAATCCACAAATCTGAATAATCAAAACCATATTCAAATCTGCATACTCCACCCCTCATCAAAGATCAAATCAGCATATCTCAAATTCAAGCCAATCTGCATTTATTCACCAATAGTCTGCAAAATTAAAAAGAAAGCCTGCACTGTTGTTTTTCTGCATTTCCTAAAAAGCAAAGTGAAGCCTGCACACTGTTTATTCTCTGCATTCTTCCTGCATGCAAGTATTTTGGGCTGAGATTATAAGCATGAGCAACTCAGATTTTAAGCAAAGAGTCAAGCTTGCTTTTTTTATGTCTTCTGCATAATGGAGATACAGCGACTCTGTGTGACATTCCAGAATTTTGACCCCATTATTATCATAAGTTTTTGATCAAATTTAAATAAAATATAATATTTTCATTTATAAATAAATAAGCTATTGGATATTATTTGTTGTATATGGATTATAAAAGACTTTATAATTTCAAAATATAACTAGACTCTTTAACAATACTCAAAAGTAAAATCTGTTTTATTTAATTAAAATAAAAATTATGTATGAATGGCATTTAATATCAGATATAAGAATGTAGATAATAAAATAAGTACAATAATACAATTGTATTCATATTAAATATAAATATAAAATACATAGGTGCAAATATATTACAAATTCAATTTTGAGGAAAAAGTTAACTTTTAAATAAAAATAAGATTTAAGTACTATTTCTACACAATAACTTTTATAACTAAAATAAAATAAACTTATAACTATATAACATGAGTCCTTATATAAATATGAATACGTATAAATATGGTTGTCAACTTGAGCTTTTTATTTTTAACACAAATATAACATAACATTAGGATTATAAACATAAGTACAAATACAATAGGTATAGGATATAACTGGAAATGAAAATATTTAGTTCAAACACTAATGTAAACCTGCAAGCAACATTGATCTAAATGCTAACATAAGTATGTTCATACAAAAATAAAATCTGTAAGTATGAAATTATGAATACACCTTAATATAAATACAGTGCAGATATTATTATTTTTTGTATAAATGTTGTGTCAGGAAAGCATTAATAGGATGTTAGAATAAATGAATACATTTAGTACAAAAGTTAAGCCTGCAAACATCTCTATCCAAATATGTGTGTCAGTAAATACTGATTTTGCTAACATAAGTAAAGACACATATATTAATTAGCACACTTGATATCTGAAATACTATCTTTCAGCCGAAATGGTTGAAAAATCTTAAGCTTTAGTACAAATAAAATAAACAAGATATTTTATTAAGCCTAAGCTTGTGTAAGAAGACAGTAGTATTCACTGTTATAAATATATGTATATAGCTTCTTATTAATTCATTTTGTAACTACAAAGGCATAGAGTCTGAAAAAAAAAATATAAACAAACTTCTCAAATCTGAAGAACAGCTAAAGAAAGAAAAAATATTATAACTAGACAAAAGTCAGGAGCAATTAGGTTACTGGAATTTCAAAACTGCAATTTATCAAGCCTATTCAAGTTCAAGTTCCAGATTTTCTTGCATCATCCTCGGTTCAACAGCAATTCTTTGTGAGTAAACCAATTTTTTTTTGAAATATAATTTGAGTAATTTACTTATGAACTGGATTATGATGTATAACAATGTTCTGTATTGTTTGTAAACTTTAGAAACCTGTTTTTAATAGTAGCATGAATATTGTAAGTGAATTTACAGTATAAAGTATAATCATAGTACAAATTCAAATAACTTAAATTGAAAATTCGAGTTTACATATGGATTGAACATACAGTAATATTAATTTTAAGATAATAATCAAAAAATTTGGCTACCTATTTACAGAACAGTTCATGAATGAACTGTGGAAGGTTTTTATGAATTTCAGGAGATTCACTTAATGATTAATGATGAAATTTGGTATGAAGCATGTGTACAGAATATAGATTACGAGAAAAATGCTAAAAGAATTTTTAAATGCAAGACTATTGAGAATTCAAGGAAGGTAGGGTTTAAGGTCTATATATTTTATGTTCTGCATTTTTGGTGATCACGACAGCATAGCATCACCGAGTGACTTGAGATTTAGGTAGAGGCTCGAGAGGGGTGTTGGCAAGGATCGGCCGAAGCCACGTCGCCTCAGATGGTCGCGGCGGTGAGTACGAGGGTTTTTGTCAATTGTTATTCTGGTTACTGTTCGACCCTTTTAGGCATATTTCGATTTCGTGATTATCGTGTTCTTCTGGGCGGTGATTTCGAGTGAGGGAGTAGTTTACGACTTGTTGGCAATGACGCATGGTGGTGGTGCGGCGGTGGACCGCCGTGCACGTGCACGGCGGTGAGGAAGGGCCTGAGTTTTTGTTTCGTGTGAACGCGAGAGAATTCGCGTGTTTGCTTCGAGTTTTTTTTTAGCTGGGTCGTGTTTGTTTTGTATAGGCGCATGTGTTTATTTGTTGCTATAGTTTAAAACTTTAAACTTAAAAAAAAAAGAGGAAGAAGATAGAAACTGGAGAGAACAGGGGAGAAGAAAGGGAGAGTAGGAGTTTGACGCGAGAGATACTGGTTTGACTCGAGTACAACACGAGTCGATCACGGTGTATGCTTCGGGGTTTTTCTATGCCAGAAATTTTGCTAGTATGTTAACTGTTATTTAAGTTTAAGTTTTATAAATTAGTATTAATCAGATTAGGAATATCTACAAATAGTATGAGCTAAGCAGAACTTAAAAAAATTTATAGAAACAAGAATGAGTTAATTATTCAAAATCAAAGTTAAATATGTATGTAATACATTTTATAATTGCTATTTAATAAATAGTCAAAGTATAATCAAAATTTGTGATTAAAGATTTTAATAATCTTGTTTGTAATTAAGAATTTAATTTATCATTGATAGTTAATAAATTAAATAATTAATTAATGATTAAACAATTAAGTTGATTAATAATTAATGATTAGTAAAATAACAATAATTAATTGTGTAATTGAGTTTTATAAATCAGTAATGGAGGTATTGATTAGCAATTAAGAATTAATTCATTAATTAAGTAAATATTTAATAAGTAATTAATAAATGGAAATAAGTTAATTAATGTGTAATTGATTAAGCATGAATAAAGTATAATTTATGTTTAAGTTTGCAATTAAGTTTAAACAAATCAATCTTATTGATATGAATCGATAATTATATTGATTGCCTCTGATGTTTATTTATTTCTGTGATATTCTAGATATGTCTGAGATGATTGTGTAGGATTTATCTGTATTAAATTGCTATATGTTATCTGATGTTATTTATCTGTATTTAATTGCTATATGAAATCAATTGTTAAATTTAAACTGTTAAGTTAATTAGACAACTTGGACTTTTAAATGGCGTTTGGATTTCGATGAGACCGGGATCGGATATCAATTGATATTCCAAAAACCACATCGATCCAAATTAAACGTTAGGTCATGTAATCTCAAGTGAAGATCGAGATGGTGTTTTCAGAATGCAAGGGTTATCGTCGTTAACTCTAAGGGTGATTCCAAAACGAGTGTAACGAGATAATGCCTTCGGTTTCGTTCAAACCCGGAATGAACTTGTATGGATTGAATGCTTTCAGCACATCGTCAGGCCGACGATGAGCATTCTAAGTGATATGTTCTATAAAGGTAAACGTAGCCTCAAGCCTCATCAACCGGGAATGGCTAAAACAGGAGATGTGCAGCAAGGATAGGTGGGTCATGCCCAAGCAGGACGAGGTATACCCCTGTCTAGATGTCCCTTTTATTCGGCTGTGTGGGCGATTGGTCTGCAGCCAACTGCGGGGTTATCTTGTTCGGGACTGTTCAGTAAGGAATGGTTCCGGCCTTGTGTTGCAGGGGAGTTAGGGTGGCTCCTCGGTACTGTGATCTAGACCACGTACTGTGACGGGCGGTACCCCAGTAGCCCTGCCATTGTATGGGATCCAATTTCCAATAAGCGTCGTACGTTTTGATTGTTCCCAACTATGTTGAAATGTGAGATGTAAGCATTTTAGCTATTTCTGTATTTTACTTGAAAACCCTAGACACTATTATAATATCACTGGATTTCCTATAAAATGTTTTGGTTAGCGTAAGGTAAAAACTTACCCGTATTTATTTGTGGGGAGTCTTACGTGATACCTTTATTTTAAATGATTTTCAAAGTTAAGCAACTTTAACCCGTTTACTCATACCAGACCCATGTCTGACCTGGAGTTTGTATTTTATTTTCATAAACTCTCGGGTACCCAAATTTTTACGGGTAGCCAAGGGATTCAGGTTAGCTTTGACGAATTCTGGAGGAGTTGGAGTAGGAGACCAGACGTATGTAGCTAGCTATATAGTTCCGCTGTGTTAGTTAGTTCATGATATTTGTGTTGTATGTTCTGTCAGATATGTATATGATATTCATGTTGTATGAAATTGTATAACTCTGATGTATATAACTATGTAATAGTTATGTTGATATATTATATTTTATTCCATTCCGCTGTGAGGTTCTGATGTTGTTTCTGTTTCTTTTCTTTTCTTTTCTATTTCTACCCCTATCTTTCTTATTGATGACACGTCTTCCTGGGTATAGGAAGCCGGGTCGTCACAGGTGGTATCAGAGCCAGGTTGAGCGAGTACCTATGCTCTGGAGTAATATTTATGTTGAGAGTGCGTATTTGTATTTTTCATATATATATGTATATACCTATCTAAATTTGTTGGTTACCTGTTCAGGAGGCCAACATGAGTTCTGGAAGGAGAGGCAGAGTTGGGGCCAGTACTTCAACTGATGATGTTCGAAGTCAAATTGATAGGGAGGCTGTTAATCCAGTACCGTCTCAAGTTAGTTTTGCAGCCTTATATAAAGATTTTATCGATCTTGGAGGCCAACCATTTAAAGGTTCAGAATCGATAATTGAAGTTCAAGCCTGGTTACGTTCTTGTGAGCGTATTTTTAAGAGGATGAGATTGGCGGATGATCAGAAGAGGGATATGGCATCGTGGCAATTGCAGGGAAGCGCAGCATCATAGTGGGATGCAACAATTGCAAATGTTCCTGAAGAAGATATTTCATGGGAAAGATTTAAGGAGTTATTTGAGGAGAAGTATATGCCGACGGCAAGGAAAACTCAATTGTACCAGGATTTTCTGAATTTGAAGCAGGAAAGCATGACCATTTCTGAGTATGAGACCAGATTCAACGAACTTTCGTGTTATGGATCAGGACTCGTTGATACTCCTCTCAAGAATAATGAAAAGTTTGTGCAAGGATTGAGGTCCGAATTCCAGAGTAAAATGACGGTGCTCTTGAAAGGATCATTTGTTGATTTAGTTGATATGGCATTGAGATATGAAGATTTGATGAGCAAGAAATTGGAGGCAACAGAAGCAGTTTCTAGAGGGAGTTCCGTTAACCCAAATAAAAGAAAGTTCAACCCACTTTGGAAAAGGCAAGTTAAAGGAAAGAAATCGGGTAGAAGCAATAACGGACCCCGTAAGTGTTATAACTGTCAACAAATTGGACATTTGGCGGATCAGTGTTCTCAAGGAGGATCTCAGCAGCAGAAATGTCAGAGTAGTCCAGAATTAGCAGTAGTCCAGAGATCGTTGTGTTTTAATTGTCGTCAGCCCGGTCAAATGATTAAGAATTGTCCACTTTTGCAGAGGACACTTTAGGATAAAGTTTTTGCTTTGGAAGCAGGTTCATCTTCTTCTTCTCAAGGCAAAGGAGTTTTGGAAGGTACCTTACTCCTAAATGGCAAGTATATTAAAGTTTTATTTGATTCGGGTGCATCTTTGAGTTTCATAGCTTCAGAATCAGTAGAAAGGTTTTCTCTTAACCCTAGTACCGTGGATCGTCCCGTTATTGTATCTAATCCTATTGGTGGAGCAACAACATTGGATACGCTCTGTAAAGACTTGAAGCTTTCTTATTTGTCCCACAGTTTCTCTTGTGACCCATATGTGTTAGATTTTAAAGGATTTGATCTTATTTTGGGTATGGATTGGCTCGATAAGTATAAAGCAGTCCTGAATTGTGATGAGAGGACAGTTTCATTGGAGACTGATTTGGGTAGGATTGCCAAAGTGTCGTGCGATAGTTCTGGATTTCACTTGTGTAATCTTTTGCAAGGAGTTGAGACTTCTCAAGAGAAAGTTGAGGAAATCGATGTGGTTCAAGATTTTCCTGATGTTTTTGAAGAAGTTAAGTGTCTTCCTCCACATCGAGAGATTGAGTTTCGTATTGATTTGATTCCTGGCGCTGTGCCGGTGATACAACCTAGTAGGAGAATGCCTCCTCGAGAGAGTGAAGAGTTGGTTAAGCAGACGCAAGATCTTTTGGAGAAGGGTTTGATTAGACCTAGTTTTTCTTGTTGGGGCTCTGCTGCGGTGTTTGTCACCAAATCGGATGGTTCGCTAAGGTTCTGTGTTGATTATAGAGAATTGAACAAAGTGACCATTCGAAATAAATATCCTTTTCCTCGCATCGATGATCTTTTTGACCAGTTGCATGGAGCTTCTATCTTTTCTCAACTAGATCTAGCTTCAGGTTTCCATCAATTGAGAGTAGCTGAAGATAGTATTCCCTTGACAGCATTTAGGGGACCGAATTGTTTTTATGAGTGGTTGGTTATGCCGTTCGGATTAACCAATGCACCAGCCTATTTTGTTGACCTCATGAATCGAGTTTTTAGGGATGTGTTGAATAAGTTTGTGCTAGTATTCATTGATGATATCTTAGTCTATTCCAAATCGGAAGAGGAGCACAGACATCATTTGAGGATTGTATTGGAGACTCTAAGGAAGCATGTGTTGAAGGCGAAGTTTTCGAAGTGTCATTTTTGGAAATCAGAAGTTAAATTTTTAGGGCACATTGTTTCTGGTGAAGGCATTTCAGTAGATCCAGCGAAGGTTGAAACTATTTTGCAATGGAAACAGCCGGAGACACTGACGGAAGTTCGCAGTTTTCGGGGTTTGGCTGGTTACTACAGAAAATTCATTAAGGATTATTCCAATATTTCTTCGCATCTGACCAAGCTAACAAGGAAAGGAACTAAATTCAAGTGGACACCTCAGTGTGAAGAAGCTTTTAAGGAATTGAAGACAAGGCTGACTAGTGCACCAGTACTTGCTATTCCGGATGGAAAGAGCAAATTTGAAGTATATACGGATGCATGTTTGGTTGGATTGGGTGCAGTTCTGATGCAGAACGGCAGAGTTATTGCGTATGCTAGTCGACAATTGAAGTCACATGAGAAGAACTATGCTATGCATGATTTAGAACTGTTAGCTATCGTTTTTGCTTTGAAGATATGGAGACATTATCTTTTGGGAGAAAAGTTTGAGTTATTCACGGATCACAAGCCGTTGAAATATATTTTCTCTCAAAAAGATCTCAATTTGAGACAGCAGAGATGTGTCGAATTTTTGGCATCTTATGATCTGGATATTTTGTATACGCCGGGAAAAGCGAATGTCGTGGTTGATGCTCTTAGTAGAAATGCTATTTTATCTCTTTTGGAAGTTATTCCTCTCCAAGAACGGATCATTAGTAAGCAAGTGGAGGATAAATCTTTTGAGGAGATAATTCTGGGAACTGAGGACGGTCGGTATTCAGATTTCAAGATAGACGATCATGGAGTTTTAAGGATTAATGGTCGCTTGTGTGTGCCTAATATTGGTGGACTGAGACAAGAAGTTTTAGCTGAGTGTCACCGTTCTAGATTGAATATTCACCCGGGGATCTCGAAGATGTATAAGGACATAAGGAGAGTTTTCTAGTGGCCGAATATGAAAAAGGATGTGGCTGCTTTTGTAAATAGTTGTACCATTTGCCAGCAAGTGAAGGGAGATCAACAAAAGTCTGCAGGACTATTGCAACCTTTGGAAATTCCAGATTGGAAGTGGGAGATGATCTCGATGGACTTCATTGATGGTTTGCCTAGAACCAGAAAAAGGAAATGAAGGAATATGGGTTATTGTGGATCGTTTGACGAAGAGTGCCCATTTTATTCCTGTTAAAGCAACTCGTACCACAGTTTCTTTGGCAGAAATTTTCTTGAAAGAGATAGTCAGATTACATGGTGTTCCTGTTAGTATAGTGAGTGACCGAGATCCTATTTTTACTAGTAAATTCTGGGAAGCTCTACAATCAGAAATGGGAACAAGTCTGAGATTAAGTACAGCCTATCATCCTCATACAGACGGTCAAACGGAGAAACTTAATCGTATTCTGGAAGATATGCTGCGTGCTTGTGTATTGGATTTTGGTGGATCATGGGAAGACCATCTTCATCTAGTGGAATTTTCCTATAATAACAGTTATCAATCGAGTATTAAGATGGCTCCTTTTGAAGCTCTGTACGGAAGACCATGTAGATCCCCATCTTGTTGGATTGAATCGAATGATCGACTTGTACTTGGACCCGATCTTATTCGTGAAGCTTCTGCGAAGGTTGAGCTTATCAAGAAAAGGATGAAAGCTTCTCAAGATCGTCAGAAGAAATATGCAGATAAGAGATGAAGACCCTTGGAATTTGAGATCGGAGATTTAGTTTTTATCAAAGTTTCCCCAATCAAAGGTGCTATAAGATTCGAAAAGACGGGAAAACTTGCTCCGAGATATATTGGTCCATTTCAAGTGCTAGAAAGAATTTGAACTGTAGCCTACAGGATTGAATTACCAGAACGGATGTCTAGGATTCACAATGTATTTCATGTGTCTCATTTAAGGAAATATATTCATGACCCATCATTAGTGATAGAACCAGTTGTTCAAGAGGATTTAGAAGTTGAACCCAACCTGACTGTGGTTAGAGATCCTGTTCAGATTGTAGATCAAGACGAGAAGCAGCTCAGGAACAAAGTGGTGAAACTCGTCAAGGTGCAATGGAGTGAGGATCCCAGAGATTGTACCTGGGAAACTCTTGATGGTTTTAGAAAAGCTTATCCAAATTTATGTCCGGATAATTAGTAATGTTGTTAGAATTGACTGTTTGAATGTTTGTTTTGTATGATTGATATGTATGTTTGGATTGATAATATTAAGTTTTGAAATTAACTGTTGTTTAAATTTCGGGGACGAAATTCTTTTAAGGGGGAAGGAATGTGACATTCCGGAATTTTGACCCCATTATTATCATAAATTTTTGATCAAATTTAAATAAAATATAATATTTTCATTTATAAATAAATAAGTTGTTGGATATTATTAGTTGTATATGGATTATAAAAGACTTTATAATTTCAAAATATAACTAGACTCTTTAACAATACTCAAAAGTAAAATCTGTTTTATTTAATTAAAATAAAAATTATGTATGAATGGCATTTAATATCAGATATAAGAATGTAGATAATAAAATAAGTACAATAATACAATTGTATTCATATTAAATATAAATATAAAATACATAGGTGCAAATATATTACAAATTCAATTTTGGGGAAAAAGTTAACTTTTAAATAAAAATAAGATTTAAGTACTGTTTCTACACAATAACTTTTATAACTAAAATAAAATAAACTTATAACTATATAACATGAGTCCTTATATAAATATGAATACATATAAATATGGTTGTCAACTTGAGCTTTTTATTTTTAACACAAATATAACATAACATTAGGATTATAAATATAAGTACAAATACAATAGGTATAGGATATAACTGGAAATGAAAATATTTAGTTCAAACACTAATGTAAACCTGCAAGCAACATTGATCTAAATGCTAACATAAGTATGTTCATACAAAAATAAAATCTGTAAGTATGAAATTATGAATACACCTTAATATAAATACAGTGCAGATATTATTTTTTTTGTATAAATGTTGTGTCAGGAAAGCATTAATAGGATGTTAGAATAAATGAATACATTTAGTACAAAAGTTAAGCCTGCAAACATCTCTATCCAAATATGTGTGTCAGTAAATACTGATTTTGCTAACATAAGTAAAGACACATATATTAATTAGCACACTTGATATCTGAAATACTATCTTTCAGCCGAAATGGTTGAAAAATCTTAAGCTTTAGTACAAATAAAATAAACAAGATATTTTATTAAGCCTAAGCTTGTGTAAGAAGACAGTAGTATTCACTGTTATAAATATATGTATATAGCTTCTTATTAATTCATTTTGTAACTACAAAGGCATAGAGTCTGGAAAAAAAAATATAAACAAACTTCTCAAATCTGAAGAACAGCTAAAGAAAGAAAAAATATTATAACTAGACAAAAGTCAGGAGCAATTAGGTTACTGGAATTTCAAAACTGCAATTTATCAAGCCTATTCAAGTTCAAGTTCCAGATTTTCTTGCATCATCCTCGGTTCAACAGCAATTCTTTGTGAGTAAACCAATTTTTTTTTGAAATATAATTTGAGTAATTTACTTATGAACTGGATTATGATGTATAACAATGTTCTGTATTGTTTGTAAACTTTAGAAACCTGTTTTTAATAGTAGCATGAATACTGTAAGTGAATTTACAGTATAAAGTATAATCATAGTACAAATTCAAATAACTTAAATTGAAAATTCGAGTTTACATATGGATTGAACATACAGTAATATTAATTTTAAGATAATAATCAAAAAATTTGGCTACCTATTTACAGAACAGTTCATGAATGAACTGTGGAAGGTTTTCATGAATTTCAGGAGATTCACTTAATGATTAATGACGAAATTTGGTATGAAGCATGTGTACAGAATATAGATTACGAGAAAAATGCTAAAAGAATTTTTAAATGCAAGACTATTGAGAATTGAAGGAACGTAGGGTTTAAGGTCTGTATATTTTGGGTTCTGCATTTTTGGTGATCGCGACAGCATAGCATCACCGAGTGACTTGAGATTTAGGTAGAGGCTCGAGAGGGGTGTTGGCAAGGATCGGCCGAAGCCACGTCGCCTCAGATGGTCGCGGCGGTGAGTACGAGGTTTTTGTCAATTGTTATTCTGGTTACTGTTCGACCCTTTTAGGCATATTTCGATTTCGTGATTATCGTGTTCTTCTGGGCGGTGATTTCGAGTGAGGGAGTAGTTTACGACTTGTTGGCGATGACGCATGATGGTGGTGCGACGGTGGACCGCCGTGCACGTGCACGGCGGTGAGGAAGGGCCTGAGTTTTTGTTTCGTGTGAACGCGAGAGAATTCGCGTGTTTGCTTCGAGTTTTTTTTAGCTGGGTTGTGTTTGTTTTGTACAGGCGCGTGTGTTTATTTGTTGCTACAGTTTAAAACTTTAAACTTAAAAAAAAAAAGAGGAAGAAGATAGAAACTGGAGAGAATAGGGGAGAAGAAAGGGAGAGTAGGAGTTTGACGCGAGAGATACTGGTTTGGCTCGAGTACAACACGAGTTGATCACGGTGTATGCTTCGGGATTTTTCTATGCCAGAAATTTTGCTAGTATGTTGACTGTTATTTAAGTTTAAGTTTTATAAATTAGTATTAATCAGATTAGGAATGTCTACAAACAGTATGAGCTAAGCAGCACTTAAAAAGATTTATAGAAACAAGAATGAGTTAATTATTCAAAATCAAAGTTAAATATGTATGTAATACATTTTATAATTGCTATTTAATAAATAGTCAAAGTATAATCAAAATTTGTGATTAAAGATTTTAATAATCTTGTTTGTAATTAAGAATTTAATTTATCATTGATAGTTAATAAATTAAATAATTAATTAATGATTAAACAATTAAGTTGATTAATAATTAATGATTAATAAAATAATAATAATTAATTGTGTAATTGAGTTTTATAAATCAATAATGGAGGTATTGATTAGCAATTAAGAATTAATTCATTAATTAAGTAAATATTTAATAAGTAATTAATAAATGGAAATAAGTTAATTAATGTGTAATTGATTAAGCATGAATAATGTATAATTTATGTTTAAGTTTGCAATTAAGTTTAAACAAATCAATCTTATTGATATGAATCGATAATTATATTGATTGCCTCTGATGTTTATTTATTTCTGTGATGTTCTGTGATATTCTAGATATGTCTGAGATGATTGTGTAGGATTTATCTTTATTAAATTGCTATATGTTATCTGATGTTATTTATCTGTATTTAATTGCTATATGAAATCAATTGTTAAATTTAAACTGTTAAGTTAATTAGACAACTTGGACTTTTAAATGGCGTTTGGATTTCGATGAGACCGGGATCGGATATCAATTGATATTCCGAAAACCACATCGATCCAAATTAAACGTTAGGTCGTATAATCTCAAGTGAAGATCGAGATGGTGTTTTCAGAATGCAAGGGTTATCGTCGTTAACTCTGAGGGTGATTCCAAAACGAGTGTAACGAGATAATGCCTTCGGTTTCGTTCGAACCCGGAACGAACTTGTATGGATTGAATGCTTTCAGCACATCGTCAGGCGGACGATGAGCATTCTAAGTGATATGTTCTATAAAGGTAAACGCAGCCTCAAGCCTCATCAACCGGGAATGGCTAAAACAGGGGATGTGCAGCAAGGTTAGGTGGGTCATGCCCAAGCAGGATGAGGTATACCCCTGTCTAGATGTCCCTTTTATTCGGCTGTGTGGGCGGTTGGCCTGCAGCCAACTGCGGGGTTATCTTGTTCGGGACTGTTCAGTAAGGAATGGTTCCGGCCTTGTGTTGCAGGGGAGTTAGGGTCGCTCCTCGGTACTGTGATCTAGACCACGTACTGTGACGGGCGGTACCCCAGTATCCCTGCCATTGTATGTGATCCAATTTCCAATAAGAGCCACACGTTTTGATTGTGCCCAACTATGTTGAAATGTGAGATGTAAGCATTTCAGCTTTTTCTGTATTTTACTTGAAAACCCTAGACACTATTATAATATCACTGGATTTCCTATAAAATGTTTTGGTTAGCGTAAGGTAAAAACTTACCCGTATTTATTTGTGGGGAGTCTTACGTGATACCTTTATTTTAAATGATTTTCAAAGTTAAGCAACTTTAACCCGTTTACTCATACCAGACCCATGTCTGACCCGGAGTTTGTATTTTATTTTCATAAACTCTTGGGTACCCAAATTTTTACGGGTAGCCAAGGGATTCAGGTTAGCTTTGACGAATTCTGGAGGAGTTGGAGCAGGAGATCAGACGTATGTAGCTAGCTATATAGTTCCGCTGTGTTAGTTAGTTCATGATATTTGTGTTGTATGTTCTGTCAGATATGTATATGATATTCATGTTGTATGAAATTGTATAACTCTGATGTATATAACTATGTAATAGTTATGTTGATATATTATATTTTATTCCATTCCGCTGTGAGATTCTGATGTTGTTTCTGTTTCTTTTCTTTTCTTTTCTATTTCTACCCCTTTCTTTCTTATTGATGACACGTCTTCCTGGGTATAGGAAGCCGGGTCGTCACACTTTGCATATCATATTTCTGCAAAATTCAAAACAGTGATCTGCATTCAAATAAAGGTGAGTAACAAATTATTTTAAAAAAGCAAATTTAAATTGATATAGTTGCTTAAATTGTTGCCTGATAAGTATGATGGAAATGTCTGTGTATATGTATGAGATTGAATGCCTGTATTGCTAGTGATGAATTCTTCCCTGATCTAGATTCCAGACTTAAAAATATAATTCAAAAGTTTATGAACTCAAGATCTAAACCATGTTTAGATGTAAATTTTCAAACAAACATGTAGTATATCCTAATTTAAGTGTTAGATTTTATTTAAGATAATAAACTTGTTTTTGGACTCTGGAAACTGTAGGAACATCATGCATGTTCAATTTTAATCAAACCCAATCTAATTATTATAATAATTCAGTAATACAAATCAAAAATATAAACTGTAACGTGATTTTTAAATCAAGTATTGAAAATTTTAGGTGTATGTTTCATCTACAGTTTGTTCTTGAATAAAAATATGAATCTATGCAAATACTTGCAATCTATGACTTGAGGAATATTAGAACTCTTCTGTATTATTAAGTAAGGATCATAGATCCTTGGAAAAATCAGAAATGAGGGTTTAATTGATTAGAATTGATGCAGTTTTGGTTTTCAGAATATAACCCTAGTTTTGTATGGGTTTGTGCATTGAGATGATTTGAAGTGTAGGGTTGACCGAGTGCATTGATGTTTTGGGAATCGTTGGGTTGGTGGTGGATGAGTTCGAGGCCGGAGTGGCTAGATGTCAGGTGGTCGGAGGTGAGAATTATGGCCGTTGACAGGTTTTGGACATAGAACCTATTTTCTATTTACAGGTTCTGGAAATTAGGGGTTACTTTGAATTCTTGTTTGTTTGATCGATCTGGTGATTGAGGTAGGGCATGGGTGACTTATTGGTTGTGGTTTAATCGTCTTTGATGATGAGAAGGAGGCAGGAGTCGCCGTGCATATGCACGGCGATGAAATTCTGGTTAACTGTTTTGGGTATGGGAGTGTTGCAGAGATGGCTCGAAGTAAGAGAAAGAAAACTTGAAGTAGGAACGCATGAAACTCGAAGTAAGGCAGCTTTTGACTCGAAGTAGAAATTGATGTTTCTCGGGTTGAACTAAATGTTCAGGCTTCAGGGAAAACCTGAATTTTTAAAATCTTGGTTTTTGAAAATTTAAAATCTGAAGTTTATGTTAAAGAAAAGTTTAAGTTTAAATCAAATTCAAGTTGTATTATTTTGATTTGAATTCAAATTCCAGGTTTTGAAACCTGTTTTTCTGTTTTTTTTTAAATCTGGATTTAAACTTTTTAAATCTGCAGTTTATGTTTTGAGTAAAATTTAAGTTCAAATTCAAATGCAAGTTTAAATTTCTGACTTGAATTTAAATTCCAGTTTTAATATTAAAATGGAAGTTTTAGAAATTTAACTTAATTATCTAAATTGTTTTGGTAGATAGTTTAAAATTTTAAATATTAAGGTTTTAAAAATGTGAATAAGGATTTACAGATTTATTTAAATCTGGAAATTCTAAGTTTTAGAAATGAAGTTCAGTTTAAATTTATAAACTAAGAATGAATGGAAGTTATCATAATTTTGAAATGAATTTAACTTTAAATTTTTCATGGCATTTGTTTGATTTGAAATTTAAATAAGTTTTAAATTTTTCAAACCTGATAAGTTCAAAATTATTTTTTAATTTAAACTTGTATTTAAAATGGAAATTTAAAAGGAGTTCAAAAAGCACCTAGTTTTGAATAATATTGTTTTAACATAATTAAGTTATGTTTTATTTTGAAGTTTTAAATTAAGATTTATGTTTTAGAATTAATTAATAAGGTAATTAAGATTAATGAATTAATTTAATTCATTAATTAATTTTGGAATTAATAATTGATTAATGATTAATCAATTTGGAATTAAGATCATTAATTAAGTTATTAATTAATGATAAATGAATGTTAATTATGTAATTAAGTTTTAAATTAAGGTTAATTAGTTTAATAATTAACTTTAATTAATGAATGACTAAAGATAATTTAAATGGTAATTAATTTAAGTTAATTACTTTATAAAATAATTTGAGGATGGTTAATGAAGGTCATTAACCCTGATTATTTAATAATTAATTAATATGGTTAATTTTTATAACTAATTAGATTAATTAATTTAATAATAATCAATTATGAATGGTTTGAGTATAATTACTTGATAAAGTAATTAAGGAATTAATTACTTAATGTAATTAATTTAGTTTAATGAGATTGTTTATTTTTAATTAATTACGTTTAATTAATTATAAACACTTGAGTTTTTTAAATAATTACTTTATGTAATTAAAGTTTTGGAAATTACTTAGTTAAGTAATTAATTAATAATTGCATGATTGTAATTAAGTGGAGATGTTTAAGTATTAAAAAATGTGGGTTAATTATTTAATAATTAATCAAGGGATTAATTAAGAAATTAATTTAAGGATAATTAATTTGGTTTAATATAGTAATTAAGTTAGTTAATTACTTAAGGTAATTAATTTAAGAAATAATTAAGGATCATTAATTATTTTAATTAATGATGTAATTTAAAGATGATAAATTATGATTAATTAATCAACAATAGATATTAAGGTAATTAATTAATTTATTAATTAAGGATTAACTCAATTAATTATGACTAATTAATTAATTGAAGTAATTAAAGGTTAATTACTGTTTAGTTGGATAATTAATTTTGTAAAACTAATTAAGGATAATTACATTGAATGTTATTAAGGATAATTAATCAAGAGTGATTAATTAAGGTAATTAATAATAAATGATTAATTGATTGTAATCAATTAAATGATTAAGTAAGCAAGGTTTATATAGATGAAGTAATTAATTTAATTTATTTTAAATTAAGTAAAGATGGGTAATTAATTTAATTCATTTTAAATTAATTAGTGATGGAGATAGTTAATTTAATTCATTTTAAATTAATTATATTATGGTATGAGTAAATCTTTGCTTATGTTGAATGGATGTCATTGATTGACTTGGATGTTTTGAAACCTCAGTAATGAGATAAATGATATTGTGTGGTATGGATGTTTGATTGTATTGTGATGATACCATAGGTTATCTATTGTGATGGTGATATATGGAATATCTATTTGATATTGATAATGTGGATTACCTGTTATGTGATAATGTTAATTATCAATTGTGATTGTGAGTTATCTATCTGTCTGTATATAGATATTGTAATTGAATTGTTTTAAACCCTTAAAACAACTTGGACCTTAAAAGACACGCTTTGGATTTCGATGAGAACGGGATCGGGTTTCCATATTTGGATATCCGAAAACCACATCGATTCCAAATAACGTTAGGTCGTGAATCAAAGTGAAGCTTGTGAAGACTCGAGGTGTAAGGACTATGAGTCAGTATAACTCTGTGGGTGATTCCGTAATGAGTTGACGGAATTAGTTGTTATAGATTCGAGATGGTGGTTCAGAGTGCAAGGGTTATTGTCGTTAGCTCTGAGGGTGATTCCAAAATGAGTGTAACGAGATAATGCCTTCGGTTTCGTTCGAACCCGGAACGAACTTGTATGGATTGAATGCTTTCAGAACATCGTCAGGTGGACGATGAGCATTCTAAGTGATATGTCCTATAAAGGTAATCGTAGCCTCAAGCCTCATCAACCGGGAATGGCTAAAACAGGGGAGGTGCAGCAAGGCTTCGTGGGTCGCACCCACAGGAGAGCAAGATTGATCCCTGTCTAGAAGTCCCTTTATATTCGGCTGTGTGGGTGGTGGTTGCTAGCTACAACCACGGGGTTGTCTTGTTCGGAACTATTCAGTAAGGAATGGGTCCGACTTTGTGTTGCAGGGGGTCGGGAGTGATCCTCGATACGTTGATCTAGGCCACGTACTGTGACGGGCGGTACCCCAGTAGCCCTGCCATTGTGTGGAATCCAAAATCCAGTAAGTGCCAACGGTTTTGATTGTATTACCCACTTTTGTGGCTAGTAGCTGGAATTTAATAAATGTAACAATTTCGGCTATTTCTTATTTATTTGAAAAACCTAGACACTATTATAATATCACCGGATTTCCTATCAAATGTTTTGGTTAGTGTAAGGTAAAAACTTTCCATGTTTATGTGTGGGAAGTCATACGTGATACCTTTCTTTTCAAAAGGTTTTTAAAAGTTAAGCAACTTTAACCTGTTACTCACACCAGACCCATGTCTGACCCGGAGTTTATTTTTGTTTTTCATAAACTCTTGGGTACTCAAATTTTTATGAGTAGTCAAGAGAATTCAGGTTAGGATTCAGGTTTGCTTTGACGAGTTGTGGAGGAGCAAATGGAGCAGGAGGCTTCCGCGTGTAGATATATATAGTATTCCGCTGTGTGTTCTCTGAGTTGTTGTATTGAGTTGTATAACTAGACAGGTGTTTATAACTGTCTAGTATGTGATGTTTTAGCTGTGTACTCTGATAATGGTTGTAAACTATGTAATATTTATATTATTAATATAATTTATTCATTCCACTGTTGAGATTCTTGTGTTGTTTCTTCTTTCTCTTCTTTCTTTTCTCTTTTCTATCCCTTTCTTTCTTAAAAGATGATGCGATTTTCCGGGAGTGGAAAGTCGGGTCGTCACAATAGGGCACCTAGAGTTTAAAGGGAAAAGAAAATAAACTCCGGATCGGTCATTGGACTGGTGTGAGAAACTCAAAATACAATGTTTGAAAATAAGAGATAACCAATAAGACCATGCCGCACATAAACACTGTATGGGTTTTTACCTTGTGATAACCAAACATTTTCTACGCGGAATATGTGGATATTATTTTTAGTGACATTCTTTTGGAAACACTTTTTAAGTAAGTATACATAATCTTAGCCAAAATTGTTACATTATTAAATTCCAGCATACTAGACTCTACAATCAAATCCGAAGGCACTTATTGGAGAATGTATTTCCGTACAATAACAAGGTAAGGGACTACCAACCGATGGTATATCTCTAGAAAAATGCACCTGAGGCTCCAACCTCTACCAAAACAGAACCGACCTACCTTTACCATATATAGTTCCAAATATGTCATTACCTCGGTTGTTCTCGGCCTACCCGAGAGCTCTCTTTGCATACACCACGTTAATTTAAAACCTGACATCATAGCAGGAATTAATATATCTAGAAAGGTGATGACTATATCCTAAAGGGAGTGACCTACTTAGCTCTGCCACATCTACCCTGTTTTATTCATTTCCGAGTGATGAGGCTCGAGGTAACGATTATCTTACTCATAGCATATTCCACTTTGAATGCTACATTGCTAATCCATAATCACACAACTGATTTCTACAAACGTACAACTCCTGGGCTCGTATATCTCAGGAAAGGGTGTTAAGCTAAGAGAAATTGTCTTCTCTGCCACCAACCAAATGATATGTTCGTAGAAATCAACCAATGTAAATACAATTGCAACATCAAACATCCATCCATGCAAGTTGTCCAGGAACAGGACAAACTGAAGGCACTCTCCTACACTCTCCTACTACATCCTGTCGGGAGTTACTCCTAGGATTAGTAGCGATTAGTCCTTGCATTGGCTACTTCATAACGAAGAGACTACTGGTACTATATGTATATTGGGAGTTTATCCCCAAATGATCAACAAGCAGTCCTTCGTTACAAAAATCCTTAATATCATATCCATGTCTTCACTTAGAATACATAAATTGGTTCGAAGTGGTCCTCGGATAGGAATTACCCAAATCCGACCCTGGTTCCTTCGAACCAATCATCGACTAAAAAGATGTTCAGTTCATAGGTGATTGTCAGACATCATTTAATTTAATTCATATTTTTATTCATTCATAGATATACCTTAGAGATATATTCATTGAAATATTTATTTTTCTTTTCCAGAGCATATGGAATCATCAAGCCTCGGTTATCAAATCCTTTTGGTTAATTTAAACCGTTTTAAATCATGGAACAATTCCAAACCCTTCCATATTTTACTTAGAAAAATATTTTTAATTCATTTTATTTAGATCTTAAAAAAGATTTCTTAATTCAAAATTCATAATTCATAATTTTAATTCGTTTAAAAGCATGTTATCTAGATGTTAATCCAAAACCAGTAAATGTTAAGTGAGCAGAATCTATAAAAATCATCTAATTCTACTCAATATCAATGCCCGTATTCAATAAATACCATGGGCAAAATAATGATGAAAGCCCCCTTTAAATTCCATGAATAGTATGAGATCCCTTTTTGGGATTTAACACCGAGTACAAGAAGATTATCTCCATATATACTAATTCATTAAATAAAGGAAAGTGATTTCCTTTGTGCTGATCGGCGTGTATTTTCGTGACTTGCATATATATATATATATATATATATATATATTCAACATTCATATTAAACAGCCATCATTAATAATCGTAATCAAACATATATAACATCCAATAGCATATAATAAGACAGTTTAGGAGTTTATTCACCTCAGGTTTAAAAGACTAACTAAAAATTGGCTATAGCTTTGCTAACTCGAACTTTTAGCTCATGATCACTTGGATTATTGTTTCTAGATGGCTCGGACTATGGATGAGAGGATGTAGGTGATGGAAGCCATTAAAGTATAGGTAAAGAAGAAGAATAAGATGGAATGAGATGTGCGAATTTGTGAAGCCTTCGGATCTTATTTATAGCCTTAGGAAAATGTGGCAAATTGCTAAATTACCCTTAGATATTATTAAAATATCTCTTATACAACATCACATCAACATTAAATTCTTGTCACCATACTCAAATGCATGCATTACTGAGATGTAATGTGATAAGACATATTGCAAAAATATCTTAAGATGCAGTGGCATGCATTAATAGTGGATTTGATGCTCGCTTTCCATGTTTTAATGGTAATTAGATATTACCTTTTTCACTTACTTTTTGTAAAAATATCTTAGATATTTTCTTTATCTTTGATTTGACTAATTTTGACACACACATATATGTGTGTGTGTGCATGTATAAATAATTCTGGAACAACTTAAGAAAATTTTCATTTGTCAAACCATTGAGATTTCGGGATCCAATTTCCAGCCATATTTTCAGTTTTTAATTCAAACTATTTATTTATATTAACAAAACTTGGAAATAGATTTCTTATCACCTTTAACTAATTAAAACAAGTTTATTTAACTTATAAAGCTATATTTAAAATTAACTAAATATTCCATTTTCAAAATCGTAAAATTATGGGTCGTTACATTAGCAATGTCATATATTAAAGAAGTGGTACGACTAAATGGAGTTCTAGCTAGTATCATGAGAGATTGAGATTCTCTTTTTAAAAGTGAATTTTGGAGGTGTCTATAGGAAGTGTTGGGAGAAAAATTAAACCAAAGCACTACATATCACCCATTGACCGATATGCAGACAGAGAGAGTAAACAACTTGTTAGAGGATTTGGTAAGGACTTGTATATTAGACTTTGGAGGTTCTTGGGAGGACCATTTACCTTTAGTGGAGTTCATGTACAATAATAGCTACCATGCTAGTATGGGCATGCACCGTTAGAAGCTTTATATAGAAGGTCGTAAATGTCAGCATCTTGTTAGTGGGAGTCCGTGGAGAAGATTATTTTAGGGCCAGAGATGGTTAGAGATACCACAGAGAAGATAGAGCTGATAAGGAAGAGGATGACGACTGCACAGTATCGATATAAGTCATATGTGGATAGGAGGAGAAAAGATTTGGAGTTTGAGGTAGGAGATTTAGTCTTTGTCAAAATTTCACTAATAACAAGAATAATAAGATACGAAAACTCGGAAAATTTAGCATCTAGATTTGTTGATCCATTTTCAATACTGGAAAGGATATAGAATTTGCCCAACAAAGTGGAACTATCAGTGAAGATGCGAGAATCCATAATATATTTCATGTGTCAGGTTTGTGAAAATGTGTACATGATCCGACGATTGTGATACCGCCTAGCCAATTTGAAGAGATAGAGTTAAAATATGAGCCAAGTTCATCCTATGGTCTACCCAGTATGGAACATAGGGTGAAACGACTTAGAAATAAAACGGTCAAATTAGTTAGAGTCCTATAGGGAAATGACCCAGTAGAGAGAACGTGGGACCCTAAAGAAAATATGAGAGTTACACATCCTCGGCTCTTTTCCGATATATTTCTAAACATTGATTTAATTTTCTTCATTAAATTATTCTAGGATTTAGATTAGGATGTTTTGGATGGATTGATTATTGAATTATATATATGATTGATTTACACACACACATGTGTGTGTGTTTTTGTATTAGCATGTTGTGCATCATACCTAATATGTCATCCTATTGCATTCATATAGGTTGCATTAGCTTCATTTATGTATTTTAGGGTTAGAAATTGCAAGTTCATGACATACTTGTATGCTGCTGATACCATTACACACAAATGCTTGTTTGCATTGATTGGGATGCTATATTTATAACTTGATTGATGATATTGGGGAGTAAATGTTATATTATATTTTCCATTTCTCAATAGTTTTGAGAACGAAACTCTTTTAAGGTTAGAGGAGAGGGAATGTAATACTATGAAAATCTAATTAATATTTTATTAAACATTAATAATATGATAGTATGAAAATAATTGAAATTTATGAATTAATTTAATAAATTAAATACAAGAAGGGGGCAAAGTGGTCATTTTAAAACATTAGAATCTGATAACAAAATCAAAGTCATTGCAACTGTCCCTTTTTCGATTCGTGTAGTATCTTAATTTGCTTCATTTGGAGTCCGTGTGGAGGAGATATGGTCGAAAATGTCGTCGAGTCAAGTAGATGCCAAATGGGTTGAATTTGAAATTTGAAAATTAGTGGACATGTGGTTTTTTCCTCCTCTGGTTCAAAAATAAATTCATGTATCTCATTTCAGAAACTAATTACCCGACACTTCTTCTTCCTCCTTTATCGTTTTCTAAACCTACTTGCAATAAAACCAATTTTTCTCACTTTAAACTCAACTAAATTAAGCGAAACCAAAAACATCACGAAGCTAGTAGACAAGGCTACAAACTAACAGTGATTTGGAGGTGAAAATCTAGAGAGAGAAGATGCAAAAGCCTAAATAGTGAGGATCTGAATAGGTAGAAGCAGTTTGTTGAGTGATATGTGTTTTCCACTTCATATAATGCGATTACAACATTATAATTGTGGTATGTAGGCTGTAATCGAGTAGACAAACATGTTATAAATAGTTAAATTCGAATTAAAAGGGATTTTTAAGAGATTTAAATGGAATTAAAAGTTAGAAACTAGGTTTAGTAATAAATCTAAAAATATGATGCTTATAAAAATTGGTGAAATAAATGGTAAAATTTGACATAGAAACTAGAGCTAAGATATAGGCATGTTCCGTGATCTTAGAGGTGAAGCGGTGGTGGTTGGAGGTAAAACGATGATGATGACTTCAAATTTTCGAAACCTGGAACTTTTAGGAATAATGCACACTCGTGCACCTGTTCGTGACCACCAATCCACTTGTGTGCACTAAAATTGTCAGAATGAACCTCCGGCCTATTGGGACAATAAAAAAATGATGTATGATTCAACTTTTCTTTTCTCTTGTGTTTTGAAAGGTGATCTGAGGCGTGATGAGATTGATTATGGCGCTATGAAATAAATGAATGTGTGTGATAATTTGGTTGTTGTTTGAAGTGATACATTTATATGTTATGACACAAAAATGTGATATGGTGGTGAACGTGGATGCCAATAAGTCAAGGACGTAGATAGACCATCCAGAGTGTGTATGTGAATATGAATGTGGTCATGTGATGCAAGTTGGTTGTTCATGCATGATGATTTTCTCCATTGTACTTCCACAGTGGACCAGTGGATGGGTAGACCCTATAGGGCATGAGGCTAGTCTAGGACGTGAGTCTAGTTAAGTAGCACAAGGACAACTAACAACCTTGTAGAGCATGAGGCTAGTCCATGGAATGAGTCTGTAACGACCCGTAAATTTTCGATAATTAAAATAGCTAAATTAATAAGATCGCGTGATTTAATATTAGAAAAAAATTTGTAATCGTTTGGAATAATAATAACTGGAATGAATTGCAACAATAATTATCCAAGTAATTATTTATAGATTGAATGGAGTTCCAATCTAATTGAATTGACTCAAATGTTTTAACTTGGTTATAAGGGAATATATGGAAAAACAAATGTAAATAAGTGAATAAGAATTGTGAATTATTTAGGTAGAAATAAAAATTTTAATAGATTGGTTTCGAAGATTTGAATAGTAATAAGTATTGAAAAATAAATGCTACATAGTGAATGACTTTGAAATCAATAGTTGGATAGGATAATAAATGTTGAATTCATTGGGTATAATAGAGTAATTGATTGATGAGTAAAATCTATTTAAAATCAAATAATTGAATATTGAACAGGTAAATTGTTTAAAGTAAATATTTAAAACTTATTGAATAATTGAATAACTATAAAATGGAAATAGTGTTCCCAGATGTGAATTGGTTTTAAAAGTTGAATCTTATAAGTTCAATTTCAATTATTTCAACGGATAATGAATTATTTGATAATCAAAATTGTTTAAATTTAATATTGGAATTTATTGAATAATTGAATGAAGAGTTTAATATGATTAGAAATTATTTGTAAAATTTTATTTTATCATATTAAAGTTAGAATAACACTATAGAACTTTTAAAATTGAACTAAAAGTTAATTTGTGAAAATTGAATATTTTAATATTTAATTGATGAGTTAAAATAGCCATTTTTCAAACAGTCTCGGATTTCGACAAAACTAGTTTCATCGGATCCGTAATGTGATATTATTGTAATATTTCAAATTTCATATCAATCAGATTTACCGTTTGTCCAGGGCAAGCCAAAACGCATAGAGATTGGTTTAATCGATTTAATTTAAAATCGATCGTTTATTTCCGTAACTCGCACATACGATCGAATTAGCTTCCGAAACATGTTCAATTGTGTCCGAAACGCGGGGTAAACCCTAGAAACGCTGGTCACCGTGGGAGATTTGGAGTTCGGAAATTCCGGATGAATGGTAACTCGAAAATTTTCTATAAAAAGGATCCTTATCTTCATTCTTGCTCCAAAACCCTAAGGGCTATAACGCAGCCGCCATTATCGTATTCGAAGGCCAGAAATTCTCCTCGTTCTTATCTTAATTTCTCTTAATCTACGAATCGATTCGAAAACATTTCAACTACAAACTTTTAGATCTAGATGCGAGCTTCAGATCCATACGGCTACTTCGTCGAATCGTCGACCAGAGACGAAGAAATTAACTCACATTCACCGTCGTTTGCACACGTTTTTTTTGGAACCATGGTGCAGCCGAGTCGCAGGTGGTTCAAGCCGAGAGTGTAGGAGATGGAGGCGGTCCTGGTTATGGTTGCTGATCAACGTGGAGATGCTCCTATAAGTCGCGGCTAGTAGGGTTTGGGGGCGGCTCGAGTGGGTTCTTCGACCTGTAGAACGCGTATCACCTATTAGGGGAGAAAGCCACGTGCGGCCCAGATTTGGGTTTCGAAAATCAGCGGCCACGATTGAGTTAGGGTATAAAATAATAATAGAATTTGTAAATCTATTTATATTATGATGCGTGTAAACTTTAAAATATGATATCTCTTTGATACGAGGTCGGATTGTGACGAAACGAATTGCGTTGCAATCGTTTTGTCGAGCACTACGCAATGGAGCTGGATTGGAATCGTTCGAGCTTGTGGAAATTTCGGGTAAAATTAAACGCTCGTTTAATTTTATTCGAAATAAAACGCTGGAACTACATTGAAATCAAGGTGAGTGTTTTATAACGCTCACAACGTACTAAATATCTTTATGCTAGTTAAATTCGAAATTATGAAGTGTTATGATTTTATTTATCGTTGTTTGCAAAATTTTAATTGTCATATAGATTGTCATTTGAATTAACCGTTGAAAATTTAATTGACAGTTAAATTGAAATTGAAATTGAATTGCGATTAAATTACCTGACATTGATAACCATGAAATTGCCGTGAATTGTATTGTCTATTGGATGATGTATTTTGATGGATGCAATTGGTTGATATTTAAATCTTTGGATGTTTATTTGCTTATATATATCCTGTTATGCATACATACGAAACTATGATTTGATTTAAGTGATATATATTCATCCCTGACATTTAATTGAAATAAATAATTACTTGGCAATAAGATAGAAAATTATATACGGACACCGAATTGGCTAAATTAATAATTTTTAAAATCGTCGAATTGAAATTTATTTAAATGTCTTGATTTAAAAGTTATAAATAGAAATCCATTTATAGAAATCGAATTTATCAAAAATTGAGTTTGGAATGTTGAAATAAATTTTGGTTAAAAGAAATTGTTAAATAATTAAAGTGGAGACTTTGGAATTTAAAATCGGGATAAGATTAAATTTCGAAAATTGATTTGTTTAAAGATTTAACCTTAATTCGAGCTTTGAATATTACTAAGTAAAAGTGATATAAAAATGATATTTTGAAATCGAGCTTGGAATTGAATCATATTTGAAATTTGGATTTAAATTTGAATATTGAAGGATAATTTGGGAAGTGTTATAAATTGATATTTTGAAAAATCAAGCTCTAAATCGATATAAATTGAAATTGAATTAATTGAAGGTGAATGTAGAATTGAATTAATTTGAAGTCAAAGTTGACATTGATTTGAATTGAAATCGAAATTGAATCGGTAGAGGGGAAATTGAAATTGTTTTGAATTGCGAAGTTATAATTGAAATGGTTTGGTTTTGAAGCTGTTTTATTTTGTTTTCCAAATTACTCAGTTATATAAACCATTTTTGAATACTTGAACTATTTTAATCTATTTTAAATCTACTTAACCCAATTTAAATTATTTTAAACTATTTTATCTATTTGAAATCCATTCAAAGATTTTAAGTATTTTTAACTATTTTAATTATTTAAACTACTTTTAAACTACTTAAAACTATTTTCTAAAATTTCAAACTAGTTAATAAGGTGAAATGTTTATTTTTAAATCTTGAATTTAAATACGAATTGGGTTAAATGAAGTTGCAACCTAAATTGAAATTCGAAATGATTTTGTAATCGAAATGAGACATTAAGACGAAAAATGATTTTTGAAACGGAATCTTACATTTTGAATAGCTATGGTGATATTTGAAAGGGATTTGATTTTTGAAGCGAATATGATATTTTGATATCAATTATGAATCGATTTGAAATGTAAAAGAGCCATCGGTGTAATAATACGTAGTTATTAAAGAGACCAGGATCGGATATGGACATACTCTCTGTCGATATCGAAAACCACTTTAATAACTTGTATACGCGGAGTGTTGATCCAGAATGAAGTGGATGGTTTGGTGAACGCGTTGACAGAAGAAAGAGAATGATATTGGATGACCCCTGACATGACTAAAACAGGAGCCGCGCCGGGCCATTGAGGTTCGCCATCTCTAGCGGACACACTTCTTCAATACCATATCTATTACATTTGTGATTCGATTTGGGTGCACCCCTTGATTTGGGAGTGTTGTTTCACGGTGTTGGGGTAGCTGCTGGCTATGCTCAACATCAGTCCGGATCACGCAACTACTAGTATCCTAGTTGGTATCGCCTCATGTACCTTGTCATACTGATTATCCTATTCGCGACCACTACGTTTTGTTTTGTGTTATACCTATGGGGTACCCTCTGATAACCACCAGTTTACGGTGGGGCTTTCGGTGCTGTATAGACTATGACATTATAAAAATGTGTTAAGGGGGATTATGGTAACACCTTAACGCTATTTTGACACTTTATATTACTGATAGGCATTATCTACTTAGCGTACATTACTACATAGTGGATAGTTTAACGTATCCTTAAGAGATGGAAAATCCGGTAACATCTCTTGAGTTATTGCACGCACGTTGACACTGGATATAAGATGTCAAACCCCGTAAACATCTCTGACGCCGTTACACTCATATTTATTTACGATTGATTTAACTTTCATAAGGATATTTTAGTCCTGACTCGAGTGTTTTGTCTTTTCATTACGCTCGGGTCAGTCCTGAGTTTTTCAGATTTTTGAAGATCTATTCTGGAGGATGAAGACGAAGATTTGGTATGCTGTTACTATTATTACCCTTGCATCATGCTATCTGCTGCATTATTTTAATTGTTCTGTTGTATATGTATAACTCTGATAAATGTTGTATAAATAATTGTCAAAGTATAGTAAACAGCTTCATTAACTGTTTATTTGACTATTATATTTTATCGTTCCGCTGCGAGATTTTGTGTTGTTTCATTTCCTTTATTTCTCCTTCCCTTTCTTTTCTTAATTACCCCAATGACCATCTGCCCTTTTTAATGGTTTGGAACCGGCATGTGTATTTGATCGTCGGTTTAAACTGTCCAAAAAGGCAGGTCGTTACAGTGGGTATCAGAGCTTTGGTTTAGCGATAACCTTAGCTTTGTGGGGTCTGACTCTTTATAAATAGGGTAGTAATCCCCTATGATGAGTCACTGAGTGTATATATATGAGAGAGCGTATTTGTTAGTGATATAAAATGTTTTATATTGTGTCGGTTGATTCGTTGAGTGGCTTATGGATTCTGGTCAATATGAGCAATTAACGTCATTGATAGGGATCTCTAAACACTTAAACAGAGCAATTAACGTCATTGATCGGGATATGATTGAATTTCGAAAATTGATTTGTTTAAAGATTTAACCTTAATTCGAGCTTTGAATATTACTAAGTAAAAGTGATATAAAAATGATATTTTGAAATCGTGCTTGGAATTGAATCATATTTGAAATTTGGATTTAAATTTGAATATTGAAGGATAATTTGGTAAGTGTTATAAATTGATATTTTGAAAAATCAAGCTCTAAATCGATATAAATTGAAATTGAATTAATTGAAGGTGAATGTAGAATTGAATTAATTTGAAGTCAAAGTTGACATTGATTTGAATTGAAATCGAAATTGAATCGGTAGAGTGGAAATTGAAATTGTTTTGAATTGGGAAGTTATAATTGAAATGGTTTGGTTTTGAAGCTGTTTTATTTTGTTTTTCAAATTACTCAGTTATACAAACCATTTTTGAATGCTTAAACTATTTTGATCGATGTTAAATCTACTTAACCCAATTTAAATTATTTTAAACTAATTTATCTATTTGAAATCCATTTAAAGATTTTAAGTATTTTTAACTATTTTAATTATTTAAACTACTTTTAAACTACTTAAAACTATTTTCTAAAATTTCAAGCTAGTTAATAAGGTGAAATTTTTATGTTTAAATCTTGAATTTAAATACGAATTGGGTTAAATGAAGTTGCAACCTAAATTGAAATTCGAAATGATTTTGGAATCGAAATGAGATATTGAGACGAAAAATGATTTTTGAAACAGAATCTTACATTTTGAATAGCTATGATGATATTTGAAAGGGGTTTGATTTTTGAAGCGAATATGATATTTTGATATCAATTATGAATCGATTTGAAATGTAAAAGAGCCATCGGTGTAATAATACGTAGTTATTAAAGAGACCGGGATCAGATATGGACATACTCTCTGTCGATACCGAAAACCACTTTAATAACTTGTATACGCGGAGTGTTGATCCAGAATGAAGTGGATGGTTTGGTGAACGCGTTGACTGAAGAAAGAGAACGATATTGGATGACCCTTGACATGATTAAAACAGGAGTCGCGCCGGGCCATTGAGGTTCGCCATCTCTAGAGGACACACTTCTTCGATACCATATCTATTACATTTGTGATTCTATTTGGGTGCACCCCTTGATTTGGGAGTGTTGTTTCGCGGTGTTAGGCAGCTGCTGGCTACGCTCAGCATCAGTCCGGATCACGCAACTACTAGTAACCTAGTTGGTATCGCCTCATGTACCTTGTCATACTGATTATCCTATTCGCAACCACTACGTTTTGTTTTGTGTTATACCTATGGGGTACCCTCTGATAACCACCAGTTTACAGTGGGGCTTACGGTGCTGTATAGACTATGACATTATAAAAATGTGTTAAGGGGGATTATGGTAATGCCTTAACGCTATTTTGATACTTTATATTACTGATAGGCATTATCTACTTAGCGTACATTACTACATAGTAGATAGTTTAACGGATCCTTAAGAGATGGAAAATCCCGTAACATCTCTTGAGTTATTGCACGCACGTTGACACTGGATATGAGATGTCAAACCCAGTAAACATCTCTGACGCCGTTACACTCATATTTATTTACGATTAATTTAACTTTCATAAGGATATTTTAGTCCTGACTCGAGTGTTTTGTCATTTCATTACGCTCGGGTCAGTCCTGAGTTTTTCGGATTTTTGAAGATCTATTCTGGAGGATGAAGACGAAGATTTGGTATACTTTTACTATTATTACCCTTGCATCATGCTATCTGCTGCATTATTTTAATTGTTCTGTTGTATATGTATAACTCTGATAAATGTTGTATAAATAATTGTCAAAGTGTAGTAAACAGTTTCATGAGCTGTTTATTTGACTATTATATTTTATCGTTCCGCTGCGAGATTCTGTGTTGTTTCATTTCCTTTATTTCTCCTTCCCTTTCTTTTCTTAATTACCCCAATGACCATCTGCCCTTTTTAATGGTTTGGAACCGACATGTGTATTTAATCGTCGGTTTAAACTGTCCAAAAAGGCGGGTCGTTACAGAGTCCTAAGAGCAATTGACGTGACAAAGGACAATAGTGACCTTGTAAGGCAACAGGCTAGTCCAAGGGGTGAGTCTACAAAGATATGATGAGATATGACTAAATGTATTTGACAGTTAGGTATGGCGTGGTTACAGAATGTATGGTGGTCAGATGATAGACTCGTATCATGTTATAATATTATTTTTGTAGTATATGTAGAGAAGAGTATAGATTACACACCAGACTTATGTTTGGCACCCTTCAATTTTTGCTATATATATCGAGGTTAATGAAGTTTAGAGATTAGATGGTATCAGAGTGGAAGATTAAGTGATGTATCTATACTAATATATTATTACTGAGTTGCATTTTGTAACAAGCCGCATATTTGAACCATTTAAATTGATAATAATCCTCACATGTCAACTTAAATAATACAAAACACGAATCATTATGGGATTATAAATACATAAATGTAAATGAGAATCAATACAACATCACAGTCACAGAACAGCCATAGAATAATGTAGCGGTAAATACATCGTCATAATAGCAGTTTATGAAGCTACTACATAAAGTACAACAATGTCTAAACAAAAGGTGACGGAAAGGAAATACATAAATGTCCAACAGACAAGGACATCAATACTGGAATAGAAATAAAGTGATAAAGATAAATGCTAAGTCTTCAGCATCTTCAACCAACCTTGATCAGCAAACTGGATAGCTTCAGACTGACCCGAGCATATACAAAGGGAAACATTCGAGTCAGGACTCAAAATCTTATACAGGATAATCAAGTGCAGGGAATAAAGTTCATAACTCAAAGATGAATAAAACATCTCTAAGGATCCGATAAACTATCTATATATACAATAGAATACGGTATGTAGATAATGTCTAATCAGTAAAGTACGATATTAAAATAGCGTTAAGGCGTTACCATAATTCCCCTTAACACATTTTATAATGCCATAGTCTATACAGCACCGTAAACCCCACCGTAAACTAGTGGTTATCAGAGGGTACCCCATAGGTATAACACAAAACAAAACGTAGTGGTCGCGAATAGGATAATCAGTATGAAAAGGTACATGAGGCGATACCAACTAGGATAGTAGTAGTTGCGTGATCCGGACTGATGTTGAGCATAGTAGCTACTATCTCAACACCGCCAAAAAAACTCCCAAATCAAGGGGTGCACCCAAATCGAATCACAAAAGTAATAGATATGCTATCGAAGAAGCGTGTCCGCTAGAGGTGGCGATCCTCAATGGCCCGGCGCGGCTCCTGTTTTAGTCATGTCAGGGGTCATCCAATATCGTTCTCTTTCTTCAGTCAACGCGTTCACCAAACCATCCACTTCATTCTTGATCAACACTTCATGTATAATAGTTATTAAAGTGGTTTTCGGTATCGACGGAGAGTATGTCCATTTCCTTTCCCGGTCTCTTTAATAACTACGTATTTATTACCCGATGGTCTGTTAAATTAACGTCTTAAACAAATCAAAGTCGATAAGTCAAGGTGCAAATTTGACTTCCAAATTTGACAATTCACAATTCAATTTATTTTAGATATTTTAAAACATATTTCCAAATGCAAATTTTCCAAACATTTGAATGGTAAGTATTCAAGTTTAATTTAATAAGATCTAAATGTCGCTTATTAAGTTTAGTTCATAATCAATGAATTCAATTTAATGGTAAACTTAGTTTAAATTATTAAATCAAATTCTATTCATTTCACTTCATGTTTACATCCACTGTTATCATAAATCCGATAAATCAATTTCATTACTAAATTCATTTTATCAAACCTCATTTGATTTATTTACCTATTCAATTAAATTCCCAAATCAAAGAAATCCATTTTCATTTACAATGTCCTGATTTGATAAATTTGTAAGTTTAAAATCATTTTAAATTTAAATATCACTAAGTTATATCCATAAAACTTTAGTTAGTTTTGTATTCCTCTTAAGTCAAATTTTCTAAATTTCAAATAAAATTTATAACATGTTCCAAATCTATTTAATTAAAACCGGGTTTTAATCTAAACCTAACAAATTTAATAAATTTTTAGGTTATCAAATTCTAAAACTTACTTGTTTCTAAATCTCATTTCAATAAATTTGCCAATTCATTTTATTTAATTACATAGGTTTATTAATCCGTTTCAATTTAATCCATTAATTTTACTTCAATCTAATACATAAAATTTATCTCAATTAAATCCGTGAAATTTATTTCAATTACATCCATTAAAACCGTTGCCAAATTTCCAAAAAAATTGTTAAATTCATTACTTAATTTAAAATATATTTCAATTTCGAAAATGGTTTTGTTGACCAATCGGGTTTCTTATTTTTATTTTCTATCCTAGGCCAAGTTGTTTAATTAGGTATTTATCATTTCAACCCAATATCATTCAATATAAAACAAAGCATAGCAAAGGGAAGTTGCAGTGTGATAACTGGGATGGTGTCAAAGTAAATAAACAAGCAATAGCAACCATACATAACAATTTAACCATTTATTAAATAATCCCGAAATAGTCGTATTAACTTACATTTGTTATTTATGCAAATTAATATAATTATTCCTAGAATCCACACTATCGTTTCATGCAGATTAAAGAATATTACATTATGGTTTTCACTTGGGGTCTATTATCAAATTACTACATCAATCACACATTCAATGGTTCAAAGTGTAGTTAACGCTATTTCTACGCGACGATTTATTTAACATTTAAAGGGGTTAAGTTCAACATATATAATCCATTTTAAATTGTTGACTACCCTATATCAATTTCAATTTCATATTAAATTTCACTTATATTAACAACCAAATTCAACTTCACATAGCAATTTAGTGTCACGACTATTTGTCACAAACTAACAATATTCAAATTTAACTTGCATAGTGATTTACAATTTTTATTTCAACAATTCTAACAATCAACAATTTAACATCCAAATTAATATAAACAACAATTATCACTTGATTATCACAGCATAATAGATTGAGTCGTGAATGAAATATTCACCTTGCGTGGTTGAAGAAGATGACGGCGAAGCACGAAGATGGATAGATAAGATATACCCTAACAAGCACGACGCAAAATGAACACAACTGCGATCGACAAATAATTAATCAATAATGTGTTTATTGCAATATATATATATATATATATATATATATATCGATTTGAATATATATATAAACCATACCAAAACAAGGAACTAGATGTAAATAAGGTAGATGGAAGCCTAGGCCTGAGATCCCGGATCAGCTACAACTATCAAGCAAGCGAACAACATATAAGATACTGCTAATCTTAAACTAACGGAAGTTACTTACTGCTTGTAAGTTATCTATAACCACTGTATATTTATAACTATCACGTAAAACAAAATTTCTAAAACAAAGTCAGAAACCACTGGTACAAAATTATGAACAAAGTTTATGCAAACAGTTCTGTACCCAAAATTTATAAAACAACTGCCGTATAAAACTACATAACTTTACTAAACAAACTAAAGTTTATATAATAACAACTCATATATAAAGTTTTATACTGTACCTCACAAAATAACAAAACATGTTTTATACTGTAACTTTTATATTGTACCTCAACTCATATATAATAACAACTCATATATAAAGTTTTATACTGTAACTCATATATAAAGTTTTATATGCAACCTGGAACTAAACTAATCAACAGCCGAAGCTTGTATATACCAAAACTAAACATGTACACTTATATTTTTTTTCAACAGAACTCTTGTATATATCTTAATATAACTATATAACATGTTTATACTTCTTATTCTTGCATGGTCTAGGCTGGGCAGTGGCGGGGAGGCAGTGGTGCAGCTGGTGCAGCTGATGGGGCAGAGGTCGGTAGGGGGTCGTGGCTGCGGGGGCGGAGCTGATGGTGTGGGTGGCCGAGTGGGCTGTGTGGGGGAGTTAGTGGGTTTTCTGGTAGTGGGGTGGCCGAGTGGCGTAGGAGGCTGGTAGGGGCGGAGCTGCACGGGGCCGATGGGGTCGGAGCAGGGGAAGACGGGCCGCATGGAGTCGGTACAGGGGTGTGGCCGCATGGGGTATGGCCGCATGGGGTCGGTGCGGGGGTACGGACGTGTGGGTGGACGCACAGCATGGAGGAGTTGGGTTTCATTTTCTGGAAGGGGAAGGGAAGAAGTTTTAAAAAAAAAACAAAAGAAAACGTGAACAGAAGAAGACGAGGAGGAAGGAGAGAAAGAAATATGCAGAGGAGAAGAAAGGTTACGTACTAGAGAGAAAACTGAAAATACTGATGCAGAGCAATTAATGAGGTGAGCTGGTGTGCAGTGGAGTAAATGAAGGAAGATATATACACAGGGTTTAGAGTGTGCAGAGGTCAGCGCAATGATGATTTTGCAAAGTGGTGGCTATTTGGGTTCCCAAGGCAGCTGAATGGCTCTAAAATTTTGAATGCTGGGAAGTTTGGTACCGGTTTGTGCTGCGTAACGGACCAGTTTTCGCTCCATTTAAAATTATAATTCGCAACGCCGAACTCCAATTGACACAAATAAATATACCGTTTTGATCAGCGCGTCGAGACGGACACAATGGTATGAAGATATTGATGGTTTGACACTGTTTGAGAAGTGGTTACTCTTATTTAACCATTTGCACGAGCGAACATTTTAACCAGCAATTTAAAGTGAAATTTGACGAAACGAACTGCGCCGTCAAGTTCAGAATATTTTTCTTATGCAACATTGTGAAAAATATTTGAGTTCGGACGAAAGGAAATTTACACAAAAGATTTGAACTAAAATGTAAATTCGACGAGCGTAATTTACTTCAATATTTCTCAACGAAATTTGGCGCACGCCTATGTCTATCTAGACGAATTCCAAATGTGAAGTTTGGATGGCAACGGAAGTTGTTTGTGAAAATTCGAATTTCTACATTGAATAAGCGGTTTTAAAAATTTTAAACTGGGTCTGAATTTCAGGATCGTTGCATTCTCCCTCACTCAAAACTTTTCGTCCCCGAAAGAGAACAAAGGAAAGAGTGGAAGAACAATAAAAGAGATACGATGGATATAGAATAGATTATCGAATAAAGTAAAGAATATAGAATGGAATTTACCTTCAACAAACAATTCTAGATTAGAATCTCGGATACTCTCCTCGATTTCCCAAGTATAATCACGATCATCGGGACTCCATTGGACTTTGACTAGGCTAACAGTCATCCTTCTAAGCTGCTTCGTATCCCTATCAACAATACGAAGTGGTCTCCTCTCTATAGTCAAATCCGGCTCAATATCATCCTCGTCTAACTGAGCAATAGGAATGGTCATGGATGGGTCATGTACAACCTTCTGAAGATGTGAAACATGGAATACGTTGTGCACGCCCTCAAATTTCTCCAGCAGCGCAACTCTGTAGGCTAGTGTACCAATCCTCTTAGTGATAGTGAATGGTCCAACAAACCTAGGAGCGAGCTTCCCTCTGCGACCAAATCGAATAACATTCTTCAAAGGTGATACTTTAAGAAAGACCTCATCTCCAACATGGAATTTTAACTCTCTTCTACGCCTATCTGCATAGCTCTTCTGCCTATCCTGTGCGGTCTTCATCTTCCTTCTGATCTCATTTACCTTCTCGGATGCTTCCATTATCATATCTGGGCCAAGAACTAATCGGTCACCAGGCTCAATTCAACAAGCTGGCGATTTGCATGGTCGTCCATATAAAGCTTCGAATGGTGCCATATCGATACTCGCCTGATTATAGAGATAGTTAAATTTCAATTCAATTTTACTTATTCAAATTGAAAATTTTGGATTACCTGATAGCCGTTATTATAAGTGAATTCAACCAAATGGAGATGGTCTTCCTAAGATCCACCGAAATCAATAATGCAAGCTTGGAGCAGATCTTCCAAAATCTGATTTACCCTCTTAGTTTGGCCGTCTGTCTGAGGATGATAAGCTGTACTCAGATTCAGTTTAGTGCCCAAGACGTCCTGAAATGCCTTCCAGAATTTACTAGTGAATAAAGGATCTCTATCGCATACAATACTAGATGGAACTCCATGAAGTCTAACAATCACTCTCATATAAATCTCGGCCAAACTAGAAGCAGTACGAGTGGTCTTAACAGGAATAAAGTGAGCAGATTTTTTCAACCTATCAACAATCACCCATATACTCTCATTACCTTTTCTGGTCCTCGGTAATCCGTCAACGAAGTCCATAGAAATCTGGTCCCATTTCCAACATGGAATCTCTAGGGGCTGAAGTAATCCTGCCGTCTTCCGGTGATCGGCCTTGACTTGCTGGCAAGTGGTGCATCTACTGACATATATGGAAATATCTCTCTTCATCCCACTCCCCCAATATAAACACTTCATATTTCGATACATCTTGGTTACACCAGGATGAAATGAAAGTGATGACTGATGGTTCTCTTTAAGTACTTCTTGTCTCAATCCATCAACATTAGGAACAAAAATACGGTTGTCAATCTTCAGAACTCCATTACTATCTATCTGTGCTCCCACTTTACTGTCAGCATTTCCCACTCTACTAAGAACTAACTCCTTCATGCGATAGAGCAAGGTGTCATATTGCTTAGCTTTGATGCGATCCAAAAGTGATGGGGAGATCACCAGCTGAAATAGCATGCCTTCCACAAGGTTACAACATGACAATGCTTTGCTACGGCTCAAAGCATCAGCTACAACATTTGCTTTCCCAGGAGTATAATTGATGTCGAGATCATATGCAGCTAAGAATTCGAGCCATCGGACTTGTCTCTGGTTCAAATCCTTCTGAGAGAAAATATACCGCAAGGACTTATGATCCGTGAAAAATTCAAATTTTGTTCCCAAAAGATGATGCCTCCATAGTTTCAAAGCAAATACAACTGCAAGAAGCTTTAAATCATGTGTTGCATAGTTTACTTCATGGATCTTCAACTGACGACCAGCATAGGCAACAACTTTACCATTTTGCATCAAGACAGCGCCTAAACCTTCTCGACAAGCATTGGTATAGACAGTTAATCCTTCACTCCCATCAATTACCGCTACAACTGGGGCTGAAGTTAACTTACGTTTCAGCTCATTAAAAGCTGATTCGCACTTCTCACTCCAAATAAACTTGACATCCTTTCGAGTTAAAGCAGTAAGTGGGGCAGAAATCCAGGCAAAGCGCTCAATAAATCTGCGATAATAACCGGCTAGGCCCAAGAAACTACGGATATCAGTAGGAGTTTTAGGAGTCTCCCAATCTTGTAGATAAATTTCAAATTAGAAAGGAATAAGATGGATCGAATAGAAATAACGAACAGGATAGAACTTACATTGATTACGGCGATCTTAGCTGGATCGACCGAAATCCCGTTTTCAGAAACAATATGGCTAAGGAATCGTACTTCGTCTCGCCAGAAGTGGCATTTCAAGAACTTGGCTTTAAGCTGATGATTTCAAAGAGTTTCCAGAACATATGCAAGATGTGTTTCATGCTCTTTCTCATCTTTGGAGAAGACGAGAATATCATCAATGAAGACAAGAACAAACTTGTTGAGGACATCACGGAAGACTCAATTCATTAAGTCGATGAAATAAGCAGGTGCGTTGGTCAAACCAAATGGCATAACCAACCATTCATAGAATCCATTCTCGGTACGGAAAGTAGTCTTATGAATACTATCTTCTGCTACTCTGAGTTGGTGGAACCCAGTGGCTAGATCAAGTTATGAGAAAACTTTAGCTCCATGGAGCTGATCGAATAAATCATTGATGCGAGGCATCGGATAGCGGTTGTTGAGAGTGCGCTTGTTTAATTCTTGGTAATCAACACACATACAAAGAGATCCATCTGATTTGGTGACAAATACGGCAGCGGCGCCCCATTCAAAACAACTTCTCCTGATCAAACCCTTAGCAAATAGATCATCAATTTGGGTTTTAAGTTCAGCTTTTTCTTTAGGAGCCATCCTTCTGTGAGGGAGAACTACGGGAGTAGCTCCAGGAATAAGGTTAATGCCGAAATCGATCTCTCGCTTTGGCGGTAGAGAGTTGACCTCTCCAAATACATCAGGAAATTTCTGAACAATAGGAGTAGTAATAAGGTCATCCGGGTGAGCATCAAGAGAGAATATGAAGCTTCCGGCATATTTCTGAGGTGATTTGCATTCAATGACAAGCGGTAGACCCTTGTCGTTGACTAGAGAAACAGATCGAGCTTTGCAAGAAATAACAGCATCAAATTTTCTTAACCAATCAGCACCCAATAAAATGTCAAATGCTACGAAGCCAAGCACATAAAAATCCTAAGTGAATCGATATCTTCCATACAAAAGCATAGCCTCTTTACAAATTCGACTGAGGTTGGCAAGTCCTCCAATAGGGTTGGAGACACATAAGGAAGTAGTAGCAAGAGTAGGTTCTAATTTAAGCTTATTACAAAGATCAATAGATATGAAGCTATGAGATGCACCAGTATCGAATAATACCCTAACAGGTAAATCATGTAATGAAAAAGTACTTCGTAAGGTACCTCGGTCATCCTGAGTAGGTGGTCGAAGTGGTGCAGGAGTGGTGATAGCATATACTCCTGATGGTGTGCTTTTCTTCCTCAATGGGCAGTCTCTCTTGAAGTGACCTGGCTGGAGGCATACATGGCATAAATCATTTCTCATCTGAGAAGGTGGTGGAATAGCAGCTCCGGTGGATGGACAACTATTAGCATAATGGCCATTCTTATCGCATTTGAAGCAAGTGATGTTGGCAAGGTCGATTGGGCTTTTCTGGGCATATCCCAATCCTGTAGTCTTTTGCGAAGCTTTCTTTTGTTGATCAAAGTTCATCTTCCTCTTTCCGAGCTGGCTAGAAGAGGGCTGAGTAGGAGTGGCCTTAGCAGTGGGTCCCCTAGGCTTTGCCTCATAGCTAAGAGCATAATCAACAAGCTCTGTGAAGGTGCAGTGAGTGTGGCCAGTAAGCAAGTCATAATACTCTGGTCTAGCTCCCATAATGAACTTCTCGTTCTTTAGAAGTGGTGTGTCGATCAATCCCGGGCCAAACTTGGACAGTTCGTTGAATTTCCTCTCATACTCAGAAAAAGTCATACTGCCTTGCTTAAGATCCATAAAAGCTCTATAAAGTTGGGTTTTCCCAGCAGCCGGCATCCATTGTGCCGTGAAAGTATCCCTATCAAAAGCTAGACTAGATGAATAATATTTCAAAATTTGAAGGAAGAATTTAGACTACGAAATCCAAACAAATTTATACCTAAACTGGGCTCAAGTAATGGTGTTCTCCTCGATATGTGAAGTAACCGATTCCCACCAATCTTGTGCGGCATCCCTAAGTTGCCAAGCAGCAAGCTGACGCTTCTGAGCATCAGTGATATCCAATCCAGAAAATATCTTCTCTAAGCCTTTGAGCCATTGCTGGGCTTCGATAATGCCCTCGGATACAGAAAACTTAGTACCACCTAGCTGTGTATACTCCTTGCTAAGAGTGGTGAATTTGACTGGAGTTGGGATGGCAGGTGCAGCCTGGGCAGGACCATGACCTCTTCCTCCCCTATTGTTTCTTCCGGTGCTCATCCTGAAATATCGAAAGAGATTTAGGACCAAGGAAAGAAAATCATACAGCTTGAAGATAATCTAATGAATGAATCAAAGAAGTTTGAATTTTAAAGGATCGGGATATTGAATTGATTCTCCTCATTCTAGGGTATTGCTACCCTATCTCTAATGAGTTTATATAATCCTAAACTAAGGTTTTAGGGAAACCAAAGCTCTGATACCAACTGTAACAACCCGCATATTTGGACCATTTAAATTGACAATAATCCTCACATTTCAACTTAAATAATACAAAACACGAATCATTATGGGATTATAAATACATAAAAGTAAATGAGAGTCAATACAACATCACAGTCACAGAGCAGTCACAGAATAATGCAGCGGAAAATACATCATCATAATAGCAGTTCATGAAGCTACTACACAAAGTACAACAATGTCTAAACAAAAGGTGACTGAAAGGAAATACATAAATGTCCAACAGACAAGGACATCAATACTGGAATAGAAATAGACTGATAAAGATAAATGCTAAGTCTTCAGCATCTTCAACCAACCTTGATCAGCAAACTGGATAGCTTCAGACTGACCCGAGCATATACAAAGGGAAACACTCGAGTCAGGACTCAAAATCTTATACAGGATAATCAAGTGCATGGAATAAAGTTCATAACTCAAAGATGAATAAAACATCTCTAAGGATCCGATAAACTATCTATATATACAATAGAATACAGTATGTAGATAATGTCTAATCGGTAAAGTACGATATTAAAATAGCGTTCAGGCGTTACCATAATTCCCCTTAACACATTTTATAATGCCATAGTCTATACAGCACCGTAAACCCCACCGTAAACTAGTGGTTATCAGAGGGTACCCCATAGGTATAACACAAAACAAAACATAGTGGTCGTGAATAGGATAATCAGTATGACAAGGTACATGAGGCGATACCAACTAGGATACTAGTAGTTGCGTGATGCGGACTGATATTGAGCATAGTAGCTACTATCTCAACACCGCGAAACAACACTCCCAAATCAAGGGGTGCACCCAAATCGAATCACAAAAGTAATAGATATGGTATCGAAGAAGCGTGTCCGCTAGAGGTGGCGATCCTCAATGGCCCGGCGCGGCTCCTGTTTTAGTCATGTCAGGGGTCATCCAATATCGTTCCCTTTCTTCAGTCAACGCGTTCACCAAACCATCCACTTCATTCTGGATCAACACTTCGCGTATAATAGTTATTAAAGTGGTTTTCGGTATCGACAGAGAGTATGTCCATTTTCGATCCCGGTCTCTTTAATAACTATGTATTTATTACCCGATGGTCTGTTAAATTAACGTCTTAAACAAATCAAAGTCCAAAAGTCAAGGTGCAAATTTGACTTCCAAATTTGACATTTCACGATTCAATTTATTTTAGTTATTTGAAAGCATATTTCCAAATGCAAATTTTCCAAACATTTGAATGGTAAGTATTCAAGTTTAATTTAATAAGATCTAAATGTCGCTTATTAAGTTTAGTTCATAATCAATGAATTCAATTTAATGGTAAACTTAGTTTAAATTATTAAATCAAATTCTATTCATTTCACTTCATGTTTACATCCACTGTTATCATAAATCCGATAAATCAATTTCATTACTAAATTCCTTTTATCAAACCTGATTTGATTTATTTACCTATTCAATTAAATTCCCAAAATCAAAGAAATCCATTTTCATTTACAATGTCCTGATTTGATAAATTTGTAAGTTTAAAATCATTTTAAATTTAAATATCACTAAGTTATATCCATAAAACTTTAGTTAGTTATGTATTGCTCTAAAGTCAAATTTTCTAAATTTCAAATAAAATTTATAACATGTTCCAAATCTATTTAATTAAAACCGAGTTTTAATCTAAACCTAACAAATTTAATAAATTTTTAGGTTATCAAATTCTAAAACTTACTTGTTTCTAAATCTCATTTCAATAAATTTGCCAATTCATTTTATTTAATTACATAGGTTTATTAATCCGTTTCAATTTAATCCATTAATTTTACTTCAATCTAATACATAAAATTTATCTCAATTAAATCCGTGAAATTTATTTCAATTACATCCATTAAAACTGTTGCCAAATTTCCAAAAAAATTGTTAAGTTCATTCCTTAATTTAAAATATATTTCAATTTCGAAAATGGTTTTGTTGACCAATCGGGTTTCTTATTTTTATTTTCTATCCTAGGCCAAGTTGTTTAATTAGGTATTTATCATTTCAACCCAATATCATTCAATATAAAACAAAGCATAGCAAAGGGAACTTGCAGTGTGATAACTGGGATGATGTCAAAGTAAATAAACAAGCAATAGCAACCATACATAACAATTTAACCATTTATTAAATAATCCCGAAATAGTCGTATTAACTTACATTTGTTATTTATGCAAATTAATATAATTATTCCTAGAATCCACACTATCGTTTCATGCAGATTAAAGAATATTACATTATGGTTTTCACTTGGGGTCTATTATCAAATTACTACATCAATCACACATTCAATGGTTCAAAGTGTAGTTAACGCTATTTCTACGCGACGATTTATTTAACATTTAAAGGGGTTAAGTTCAACATATATAATCCATTTTAAATTGTTGACTATCCTATATCAATTTCAATTTCATATTAAATTTCACTTATATTAACAACCAAATTCAACTTCACATAGCAATTTAGTGTCACGACTATTTGTCACAAACTAACAATATTCAAATTTAACTTGCATAGCAATTTACAATTTTTATTTCAACAATTCTAACAATCAACAATTTAACATCCAAATTAATATAAACAACAATTATCACTTGATTATCATAGCATAATAGATTGAGTTGTGAATGAAATATTCACCTTGCGTGGTTGAAAAAGATGACGGCGAAGCACGAAGATGGATAGATAAGATAGACCCTAACAAGCACGATGCAAAATGAACACAACTGCGATCGACAAATAATTAATCAATAATTTGTTTATTGCAATATATATCGATTTGAATATATATATAAACCATACCAAAACAAGGAACTAGATGTAAATAAGGTAGATGGAAGCCTAGGCCTGAGATCCCGGATCAGCTACAACTGTCAAGCAAGCGAACAACATATAAGATACTGCTAATCTTAAACTAACGGAAGTTACTTACTGCTTGTAAGTTATCTATAACCACTGTATATTTATAACTATCACTTAAAACAAAATTTCTAAAACAAAGTCAGAAACCACTGGTACAAAATTATGAACAAAGTTTATGCAAACAGTTCTGTACCCAAAATTTATAAAACAACTGCCGTATAAAACTACATAACTTTACTAAACAAACTAAAGTTTATATAATAACAACTCATATATAAAGTTTTATACTGTACCTCACAAAATAACAAAACATGTTTTATACTGTAACTTTTATATTGTACCACAACTCATATATAATAACAACTCATATATAAAGTTTTATACTGTAACTCATATATAAAGTTTTATATGCAACCTGGAACTAAACTAATCAACAGCCGAAGCTTGTATATACCAAAACTAATCATGTACTCTTATATTTTTTTTCAATAGAACTCTTGTATATATCTTAATACAACTATATAACATGTTTATACTTCTTATTCTTGCATGGTCTGGGCTGGGCAGTGGCGGGGAGGCAGTGGTGCACCTGGGGCAGTTGATGGGGAAGAGGTCGGTAGGGGGTCGTGGTTGCGGGGGCGGAGCTGATGGTGTGGGTGGCCAAGTGGGCCGTGTGGGGGCGTTAGTGGGTTTTCTGGTGGTGGGGTGGCCGAGTGGCGTAGGCGGCTGGTAGGGGCGGAGCTGCACGGGGCCGATGGGGTCGGAGCAGGGGAAGACGGGCCGCATGGAGTCGGTACAGGGGTGTGGCCGCATGGGGTGTGGCCGCATGGGGTCGGTGCAGGGGGTAGGGACGTGTAGGTTGACGCACGGCAGGGAGGAGTTGGGTTTCATTTTCTGGAAGGGGAAGGGAAGAAGTTTTTTAAAAAAAAAAAACGTGAATAGAAGAAGAAGAGGAGGAAGGAGAGAAAGAAACATGCAGAGGAGAAGAAAGGTTACGTAGCAGAGAGAAAAGTGAAAATACTGATGCAGAGCAATTAATGAGGTGAGCTGGTGTGCAGTGGAGTAAATGAAGGAAGATATATACACAGGGTTTAGAGTGTGCAGAGGTCAGTGCAATGATGATTTTGCAAAGTGGTGGCTATTTGGGTTCCCAAGGCAGCTGAATGGCACTAAAATTTTGAATGCTGGGAAGTTTGGTACCGGTTTGTGCTGCGTAACGGACCGGTTTTCGCTCCGTTAAAAATTATAATTCGCAACGCCGAACTCCGATTGACACAAATAAATATACCGTTTTGATCAGCGCGTCGAGACGGACACAACGGTATGAAGATATGGATGGTTTGACACTGTTTGAGAAGTGGTTACTCTTATTTAACCATTTGCACGAGCAAACATTTTAATCAGCAATTAAAAGCGAAATTTGACGAAACGAAATGCGCCGTCAAGTTCAGAATATTTTTCCTATGCAACATTGTGAAAAATATTTGAGTTCGGACGAAAGGAAATTTACACAAAAGATTTGAACTAAAATGTAAATTCGACGAGCGTAATTTACTTCAATATTTTTCAACGAAATTTGGCGCACGCCTATGTCTATCTAGACGCATTCCAAATGTGAAATTTGGATGGCAATGGAAGTTGTTTGTGAAAATTCGAATTTCTACATTGAATAAGCGGTTTTAAAATTTTTAAACTGGGTCTGAATTTCAGGGTCGTTACACATTTCAAGAGCACAGAAATCTCCTTGGCATTTTTTGAAATGAATTGTCCCTCGTTATATTTCTTCCCTTCCTGACCTTCCTCCCCTCTTCATCATCCTTTCGCATAAAATAAAAAAAGTAGCATCTCCTGTCAATTTTAATTTTCTTCTTCTTCCATCGCACCTCTCCCCTTCTTTTACCCATCACTACTACTATCGAGTAGAGCTTCAATTGCTCCGAAGCCCTCTCTATTATTCACCCTCCATTATTTAGTGAGATTGAATGAGCTTGCGACACATGTATTCTTAAACACAATCATCACATTACTTCACATCCCGTTACTACTATCCTTAATTTTAATCTTGGGTAATCCTCAGTCAAATTCATGAAGTTGTCCTTGGATGAAGGTCATGATTTTGTTTTCTGAAGGCTATTTTTCACCCTACCAGCAGCGGATACCACTCTTTCCCCACCGTCCATCGATGTGTTCCCAACTTGTGCAAAGGTAGTCACGTATGGGTATTATCCTCTCCCCTCTACTTTTTGTGGTTTATGTATTTGGCATCCAATTGTTTCCTAGAGTTCTGGAGCTATAGGGTTTGGGTTTCAATTAAATTTTTCACATGTATTCTTCCTGAGCGTTTCAAGCATCACTTCTTTAATTTCGTTAGGCTACTGAATACTGAAGTAAGTAAATTTTGACGTTTTATTTCTCTTTTCATTAAGCCATTCAATACTATAGTTGATTGACGAATATTAGGTTCCATTTTTCAAATTATTGAGATAGATGAAACTGGTTTCATGCTATTTACAATGGTTGTGTCACTCATTCCAAGAAGAAGTTTGTAATATTCTTGGACCCAAAAACCCTTGGTTTGTAATATAAGTGACGCAGCGGAAATAACAAAACTTGACGTGCTAATAATGTTTGATACAAATTGACGCAAACTTTCTTCCTCACGAAATGAATTCGTGTCAAGTAATCTTGGTACAACGATAAATTCCCAAATCCGTTGATCTCTCGAGATACCGGATTCAAGCTATCTTCAACACGTTGATCGCGCACGATTCCACGTTAGAAGATCTACGATTCTTCGACGTTGATCTCGCGCACGAGATTCCGTGAATCGGCTTCAAATTCGTTGATTTGAGCGCACTCGAATATCTGAAGATGGAAGAAGAAGGAGATCATACTTAACTTCAATAAAAGTGGTAAAAAGCACACAAACAAATTTTATTCAAAAATCAACTCTTTACAATGACGACACACCCGTATTTATAGAAGATTACAACACCACACACATGCGACTCAACCATCACACGACTCACGACCTATCAATAGTACAAGTTACAAAAATTCACGACTTAACAACACAACATGACCTACGACTTAACAAGTTACAATATCACGCGACTTAGCAAGTTACAATATCACGCGACTTAACATTACAACACCACGCGACTTAAGGACTCAACGACTCAAGGTAATGCGACATCATGCGACATAAGGAATGAGCGACTTAAGGAAGAATGCGGCCTGATCGACTTAAGGAAATGCGGCTTAAGAACTACAGTATAAAGTATAAAGTGAGCGACTTAAAATCAGAGCGACTTAAAGAATGCTGCATGATGAGCGACTTAAAGAATAGCATAGCTTCAGGAATTTGCGACATAAGATCTTGCGACCTAAAAGATGCGGCATATGTTGAGATAACTTGCAGGCGACTTAGCCACTAGGTCGCTGGCGACATAAGGAGTGGCGTGACCTAAAAATGAGCGACTTAACTCGCTAGGTCATTCTGTTTGACCTAAGAGCTTGTGACTTAACTTTCTAGGTCGCTCAAGCGACTTATCATTGGGCGCTGCATTATCCTCCCCTGGTTGAAAAGAATTCGACCCCAAATTTGCGCTTTCCTCTTCTTCGACATACTCATCCTCATGATATGGAATCAAATGTTTGACGTTGAAAAATTCAGCGGTGTGGATATGATCCGGCAGTCTCAACTGATACGCATTCTCATTAATCTTCTTCATGATCTCCAAAGGACCAATCTTTCTCGCAGCTAGTTTGTTGTACGTACCCATAGGAAATCAATCCTTAGTCAATACTGCATACACAAAATCTCCTTCCTTGAATTCAACATTTCGTCGCTTAATATCCGCGGATTGCTTATATTTCTCATTCGCCTCAAGCAATCGTTCCTTCACAACTTTGTGGCACTCTTGCAACTCATTCATAAAATCACTAGCTCGTTTGAACACTCCTTTCTGCTGTGGTACTGTAGATAAATCTAATGGTCCCTTCAGAATTGTTGAATAAACAACCTGGAATGGACTGAAACCAGTGCTACGATTAACTGCATGGTTGTGTGCAAACTCAGCTTGACACAGCTTGGTATCCCAACTCTTCAAATTATCATTTATGAGGCATCGCAATAGATTACCTAGGGATCTGTTCACAACTTCTGTCTGTCCATCCGTTTGTGGTTGATAAGCACTACTAAATTTCAGCTTTGTTCCGACCATTCTCCATAGACTCATCCAAAAATGACTCAGAAAAGGAGTGTCTCCATCTGAAATAATAGATTCAGACAACCCATGAAGACGATAGATCTCTCTGAAGTATAACTGTGCAACATTAACTGCATCTGTCGTCTTCTTGCATGCAATAAAATGTACCATTTTCGAGAAACGATCAACCACCACATAGATAGAATCATTGCCACGTTGCGTTCTCGGCAAACCCAATACAAAGTCCATACTAACATCCACCCATGGTTTAGTAGGTATAGGCAACGGCAAATATAAACCTGCATTTGTAGCGGTTCCCTTCGAAACTTGACAAATATGGCACCTCTGAACAAATTTTTCAACCTCTTTTCTCATTGACGGCCCAAAATAAGACTGTAGGATCAACTATAAAGTACGATCGCAGCCCACATGTCCTTCTTCATGCAATTATTTGATAATCTTCATTCGGAGACTGTAATCTGGAATGCATAATTGATTCCTCTGAACAGAAAACCATCAACCAGCATATATCCATCCATGTTTCCCTGCTTGACTTTGTCTAGGATCCTGGAAAAGTATGAATCTGAAGTAAGCAAATCTGGAAGTAAGTCAAAACCCATCACCTCTACTCACATAGTTGTTAGCAAACTACTTCTTCGACTCAATGCATCGACAACGCGATTAGTTACTCCAGATTTATGCTTGACGACGAATGTAAATTGCTGCAAATAAGCTATCCACGATGCATGCCTAGCTGCAATTTTATCCTGCCCTTGTAAATGCTTCAATGCTTCATGGTCCATATACAAAATAAATTCTTTGTGAAACAAATAATATCTCCAGTGCTTCACAGCTTCCACAATAGCATAAAACTCCACATCATAAGTATTGTATCTCATCTTTGCTACAGAAAGTTTTTCATTGAAATAAGCAATTGGACGACCCTTCTGACTCAACACTCCTCCAATCCCAACTTTTGATGCATCTGTATGTAACTCAAAAAGTAGTTGAAAATCTGGCAACACTAGAATCGGTGCTGAGGTTAAAAGTTCCTTGATTCGCTCAAAAGAAAATCCTGCCTCTTCCGTCCATGAAAACTTCTTTCCCTTCATACAATATGTAACAGGGGCCATCACACTACTAAAGTGTGGGATAAATCTTCGATAAAATGAAGCTAACCCATGAAAACTTCTGACTTTTGTTATAGTTTTGGACTGTGGCCAATTTCTAATTGCGTCTACTTTACTCTGGTCCACTTGTATCCCCTCCTCAGACACAACATAATCCGGAAATAAAACACTTTGTATCATGAACACGCATTTCTTCGTTGCTGCAAAAAAAAATTCCTAACGAAGAATAATTAACACCTTCCGCAAGTGTTGAATATGCTCCTCTGTGCTTGCACTATAGATCAAGATATCATCAAAATAAACAACAACAAACTTCCCAATGTAAGGTCTGAAAATTTGATTCATCACCCTCATAAATGTACTTGGCGCATTAGATATACCAAATGGCATGACCAGCCATTCATACAATCCTTCCCGTGTCTTGAATGCTGTCTTCCATTCATCACCTGGTCTAATACGAATCTGATGATAACCACTCTTAAGAAAGATCTTTGGAAAGATTACAAACCCACTGATTTGATCCAATAGATCATCAAGTCTTGGCATAGGAAATTTGTATCTGACAGTTATTTTGTTGAGTTCCCTGCTATCTGTACACATTCTCCATGAACCATCCTTCTTTGGCACTAACAAAGCTGGTACAGCACAAGGACTGAGACTCTCTCGAACACGCCCTTGCTCAAGCAACTCCTCAGCTTGTCTTCTCAATTCTTCATGCTCCTTTGGACTCAGTCGATAATGTGGCCTATGCGGTAAAACATCACCTGGCACTAAATCAATCTGATATTGTATATCTCTCAGCGGCGGTAATTCCTTGGGCAATTCCGTAGGAAAAACATCTTCAAATTCATTCAACACTGGTCTAACATCCTCAGGAATTTTAACATCTTCACTTGCTTCATACCCAATCAACATAAACATTTCAGCACCATCTCTCACCTCTTCAACAAATTCTTTCGAAGATAATAAGCTATTTAATTCCACCTTTTTCTCTGCCTTGCTTTCACTTTGTTCACGCTTCTTAGGAACTAAGGTGACTTTGGTTCCTTCGAACATGAAACTATAGCTGTTGGTGCGACAATCATGTTGTACATCTCTATCATATTGCCGTGGTCTTCCCAATAGTAAATAACAAACATCCATGTCAACTACATCACACCATATACCATCTTTTTATTTCTTCCCAATAGAAAATGTAACAAAAGCTCGCCTTCCCACTTTCACTTCTCCACCTTTGTTCAACCATGCCAGTTTTAAGGTCTAGGATGTTTTTCAGTCTTCAAGCTTAACTTCGTAACGGCTTCTTCAGAAATAATGTTATCACAGCTTCCCGCATCAATAACAAACCGACAAACCTTTCCCAAAATAGTACATGTAGACTGGAAAATATTGCTCCTCAACCAATTAGAATCATTCTCTTGCTTTGGCATTAAACAAGACATCCTCATCATCAAGTTACATCCTTCATCCCCTGACACAACTTCTTCATCATCATCAAACTTTGATGGTTGAGAATAATCAACTTCGGCTTCCTCATTCTCATATTCACATTCCTCTGCAACCATTGCTCTCTTCTTTGGCTTTGTGCATTCATTACTTTTGTGGCCAAACTCCATACAATTGTAACACTTGATACTGTCATTGACCTTTGCTTTAGCGGCTTCTTTGACAACTGGTTTACTAACTGCCTTGGAAACCTTAGCATTGCTACTAGCACCCTTATTCTGATTATTGGAACTTGTAAACGCACCACCTCCTCGTCTCCCTTGTTTCTCCCAAGCTAAGGTTTTCTAATGTGCTTCAGCAACAGACATTGGATTAAACATATTCACTGTGTCTTGAATCTGCATTCGTAACCCTCCAATATATCTAGCCGTTAGTTGTTCCTCTGTTTCCATGATATAATTCCTTGCAATCAATTGATAAAATTCATCTGCATAATCATTCACCGTCCTCGTCCCTTGTCTCAAATTCTGCAAACGTTGATACATAAGAGATTGATAATTGTATGCCAAGAAAGTTTCTTTCATCATCTTTCTCATCTTCTCCCAAGTGACAACTTTAGATTTTCCCATTCTCTCTCATGTTAGTTTAGTTTGTTTCCACCATGCCATAGCTCTTCCCCTTAATCTTATAGCAACTAACTAAACTCTGCGATTCTCAGGCACCTCCTTGAATTCCAAAATCTCTTCAACATTTGACAACCAATCAAGAAATTCTTCTGCTTGCATACCACCTTTGAATTCTGGAATTTCCATCCTCATACCTGATTCCCATTTACGATCATTCTCTGAATAAAGATATCGATTTCGCACTTGGTCTCGATCTCGATAATGAATACTGCCTCTATCACCATATTCCTCAAAATCATATGTATGTCGATATTGATCACGACCATCTATGTCTCCCCGACTACGCATGTCCCTTCTATTATGTCTTTCATCATCACGATATGGATCATCTTCAAATCCACGTGGGGTTCTTCTCTCTTTACCTCGATACTCATGGTGTTCTCTTCTCACTGTAACTGAAGATTCTCTTCTATCTCGATAAGATTGGGGTGACATTCTCCTTTCTTCTGAAACTGAAGGTGAAACCCTGTTTCCACTTTGGTGCGAAACTAGTGAAGTTCTCATTTGACTTTGATTTATGTCTCTCATCAACTTCTCTAACTTTCCAATACCTTCATCAAACTTTTCATTGGTACGCTGCTCCATCTGCTCAGCTTCTTGTCTTCGATACACATCTTCAACATTCTGAAATCGATTAGCACGTTTCGGAGGCATGATTATCAACAAACTTGGATCCAACACAAATACTACTTTAACTCGGCTCTGCACTAGCTCGGCTTCGACCTAACCTGGTTCTGCATTTAGCTCGGCTCGGCTTTAACTCGGCATTGATCTTACTTAGCTTCAACTTAGCTCTGCAAGCTCTGATACCAAGCCAACGCAGCGGAAATAACAAAACTTGACTTGCTAATAATGTTTGATACAAATTAACGCAAACTTTCTTCCTCACGAAATGAATTTGTGTCAAGTAAACTTGGTACAACGATAAATGTCCAAATCCGTTGATCTCTCGAGATACTGGATTCTAGCTATCTTTAACACGTTGATCGCGCACGATTTCACGTTAGAAGATCTACGATTCTTCGACGTTGATCTCACGCACGAGATTCCGTGAATCGGCTTCAAATTCGTTGATTCGAGCGCGCTCGAATATCCGAAGATGGAAGAGGAAGGAGATCACACTCAACTTCGACAAAAGTGGCAAAAAGCACACAAACAAATTTTATTCAAAAATCAACTCTTTACAATGACGACACACCCGTATTTATAGAAGATTACAACACCACACACATGCGACTCAACCAACACACGACTCACGACCTATCAACAGTACAAGTTACAAAAATTCATGACTTAAAAACACAACACGACCTACGACTTAACAAGTTACAATATCACGCGACTTAACAAGTTACAATATCACGCGACTTAACATTACAACACCACGCGACTTAAGGACTCAACGACTCAAGGTAATGCGGCATCATGCGACATAAGGAATGAGTGATTTAATGAAGAATGCGGCCTAAGCGACTTAAGGAAATGCGGCTTAAGAACTGCGGTATAAAGTGTAAAGTGAGCGACTTAAAATCAGAGCGACTTAAAGAATGTTGCATGATGAGCGACTTAAAGAATAGCATAGCTTCAGGAATTTGCGACAGAAGATCTTGCGACCTAAAAGATGCGGTATATGTTGAGATAACTTGCAGGCGACTTAACCACTAGGTCGCTGGCGACACAAGGAGTGATGCGTCCTAAAAATGAGCGACTTAACTCGCTAGGTTGTTCTGTTTGACCAAAGAGCTTGTGACTTAACTTGCCAGGTCGCTCAAGCGACTTATCATAGGGCGCTACATTAATAAGACTATCGCCTCTAAACTCTTATAAATAAAAAATGCGAAATTGTTAAAAAATTTATGAAATCCTTGAAACATCCATGCCAATATTTTGCAATACAGTTTTAGCAAAATAAATATAAGATTATGTTAAATTTAGACTCATTTTAAGTGAATTTATTTCTACCTCTTTCGAAATTCTCAATACGAATTTCACGGCTTCAAATTTCATATCAAATAAATGTCTGGTTTGGAGTGAAAGACTAGATTGCAATGAGATGGTATGCTTAAACTGCCAATGAACATTATTTTTTAAGTAGTCAACTTTGCTCTTAATTCATTGTGAATCGGCAATTAAGTATGATATTTACTTTTTTGCATAAATATATAGCAGCAACACGTGGCATTCCTAGTGCAATAATTGGTCTGTTGTTTTTTTTATTGACAAATATGCTTATGCCTTATACTATTGTATATGGTAGTTGATATTCTCAGTCTGTATGCCCAATTAATTTCAGTCTAGATAACTTTGTCAGCAATGACATATGCATATTTAAGTCAATGTTTTGTATTTGAAAGTTTGGGTAATTATAAATACATATGCATATTTCGACTAGGAGACTTGAATATATAAATTTGTATTTGTGATAAGGTTTTAAATCCGTGTTCTGCTTTCCTTCTGCCATATGCTTACTACACTAACTGAGCTATGATTGAAAATCCTATTGCGTAATCATATGGTTTTCATTATGCTGCTATATAAGTAAATAACATTTGTGTTTCAAGAAAGTTGTTATTAGTAACTTACATGTCTACTTATTTTATTTGATTATTATTGTCCTCTAAAAGACAATATTCAAATATAGTGTATTGTAATTAATTGATAATTGATTTGTTGTTAATTTAAACCAGTTCTATCTTGTCGAGATGTTTATCATCAGATGATTCACAACAGGAACATTATATCAATATTCAAATATTTTGTATTATATATTCCATGATATTTGATGCCATTGTATTATTATTAAGCTTAAATAGTATTTCTTGCCAGGCTTTCTTATTATTTGACTATTCATACCTAGAACATTATGTTTGCTTCGGCTTGTAAGAAGAATGTAAGGTAAAGCAAAGTTGATATTTATGTTTTTTTTACAATACTATAGAAACTTATGGTTTACATGAGCATAGATGAGGATGGATGAATAAGAGTAGAGTTAGTAAGCTTTTTTGCTTTAGATCAAATAAACTAATGCATCTACCACTTCTACAGTGGTAGTTTAATGGTTATGTTAGTTTAAATGATAGTTTATGTGGTTATAAGTTTTACATCTCCAATTAATGCTCAAATAAGATATTTAGTGTGTTGCAAATTACATACATACATACATATGTGTGTGTGTGTAAAGTGATTTCACTGTTATTTTTTCTTTCAAGGTATATATCAAACCGGAGACTCTTTGAGTAGCAAATTAAATGATTGAACGTAGTGGCCAAAACAATATTTTGGCACATTATGTTTGTACACTTACCTGATCTTAGGATTTGGAAACTATAATTGTATTTTAAGTAGTATTACTATCTATAGATGCATTCCAGGTGTGATCACAAATAGAGGTGCAAATTGTTATGTTTAGCAGTTGTACAATGAACATGTATACACACTAGATATCCTCTATGAAGCTTATATAAATATTGAAACCTCTAACCCTTTAAGTTTTCATAGTTATAAGCTCATAAACTATATTTTGAATGATCATTATTTAGTTACATGTGTTAAATAAATAAATTAAATTAAATTTCTTTTGTATTAATTATTAGGTGAGAGTTCTATCGTTTTTTTAAACCCCGGTGAAGTAAATTTAAACCATTATTATACCTTAATTGATATCTATTTATATTATATGAAGGCTAAGTTTATTTCTTAAAAGAACTTTCAATTTTAATCCACTTAAAAATATGACACCTGCCCCAAACAAATTAATGTCAGTTAAATCCATAGTCCCAAAATAGATTTAAGGCTGCTTTGCTCCTCCTGCTCACACTTCTATTTTTCCTCAATAAAAAAACCTTTACGACTTTTTACATCACTGATAAATGAGCATTCCATTAAAATAATCTATTATTATACTACATGTTTGTTTATTATTTAGCAGTACAAATTCGTACATTGATATTTGATTGCTTGGGATTTAATCATGAATATTCAATCATATATTCCAAGTAATGAATGTATACATTGATATCATGTATCTGACCATCAATTCAACCACTGTGTATGTTTTCTTCCTAAAGGTTTTAACGCTTCCGTATTAATTCTCAAAGATCGGTTCAAACTTATTTTCAAGGTTAATTCCTTATGTTAATTTGAGAAGTTAGTATATCAAAATTTGATAAGGTAGCATAGGAAATTACCTTTTTAATAAGTCTTTATCCAACTTAGGCTTAGTTTATATTTTTAATTTTGATTTTTTTCCTTTTAGTTATTTTTCACGTGTATATGAAGTTGTTATAATTATCGGTTGACTCAAGCCAATCATGTAAATTTTTCTACCATTAGTTCTCAAATGGTATATTTCTTGATTTATGATTCATCATTTCCATGTAACAAATTCTCCCTCTACTTTCTTTCTCCGACCAGACACGTGTTATCCCATTTTTTGGTCAAAACTAGGATATCCATGTTGTGTGCATTTCCACCGCGACTAGAACAAGAAGAAGCAGCCAGCAAGCGTATATCAATCAGGAATTTCACTCAAGGTTCAAATATAAAGTCCATTCGGTATTAATTCATTCGGCAATATTAACACACAGGTTCATCCGGCACTCAGAACACACAGGTTCATCCGGCACTCCCAAATACAAGTGTTCATTCGGCATTCTCTCCATTCGGTAGTACCGATCCAACACCACCGAACCAACCATCTCCCCCCTACAACTACCGGACCAAGCATAGCCGAACCATGCTACCGCCGAACCATGCTACCACCGGACCAGCTCCGACCTCACCATACTACTGCCGGTCCAACCTACCACCGGTCCAAACAACATACCACTCACCGCCGAACCAAGGTGTTGCCGAACCAACTCTGCCAGGCCAGATTGCTTCAGCCCAAGCCCACCAGCAGCTATAAACATCCAAGACCCCTGCCCCCAGCCTCACTCTATAAATAGAGGGGCAGGGGTACAACAATGGGGGAGAAGTTTTGAGAGCTCAAGCCTGGAAGGAACTCTCAAACAACTTTAGATACTTGTCATCAAAGCTTTGTACTTGTAATCTAAAGAAAAAAGGAGAATAACATATAAAGTGGACGTAGGCACGTTCTGGCCGAACCACTATAAATCTGTGTGTCTTTTACAGTTTAGTCCCTGCTTTTTATATATTTGCATAAATCACCCAAATTATTAAGAATCACATAAAATCAACCAACTCATACGACTTTGGGTGTTTGCGGCCATTTTTTACGCAAACATTTTGGTGCTTTCACTGAGAGGAACCAGCTCCCGCTACATCGGATAGAAGTTGAATTTGAAAATCTAAGAGTTCAGATCTAAGAGTTATGACGAGACAAACAAGTAGAAGGCAAAGGCCAGAGAGAAGTGAACACCAAGGAAGTCAAGAGGCTTCCTCAGGAGGGAATCAAGCGTCGATCTTCATCACTAGGGATGAGATGGAGGCCATGATGAGAAGACAAGAAGAGATGATCCAGAACTTACTTCAACAAATTGGGCAAATTGGAGCACAAATCCAAGGAGCAACTGGGGTTCAGAACGGGGCAGGACCATCTGGCGCAGCACCAGAGCTAGGGGGCACTCACGCAGAGCATGTTGATCCGACCCCGGGAAGTGAGATGGGGGCATCCGAACCACCTGGTAGCAATAGAGGAATGAACGTTCAGCCAGGGAGGCATACACATGAAAACTCCCGCGGACTTGGGGGGCATGTCGAAGGCAGTGAACGAGAACTACAGCTTGGAGACAATGACAGATTAGCAGAGATGGTTAGAAGAGCTATGAGAGGCGGTTTAGTAAACAGAGACTTGGAAGATGTAAACAGGAGTCCATTTTCTTCTGCGATTAGGATGGCTAGGAACCCACCAAAATTCAAGCTACCATCATTGGACATGTACAATGGGAAAACGGACCCCACGGTCCATCTAACGAAGTATATGAGACATATGGAAGTGCTGGGGGCATCAGAGGAGGTTATGGCCCGGTGCTTCCCACTATATTTGACGGACATTGCAGCGTTATGGCTTAGGCAACTGGAGAGCGGCTCCAAAAGAACATGGGCAGATTTAACTGAGAGATTCATGAGGCAATTCAGGGTTCATATTGCGAGACCCAAGAATGTGATGACTTTGGCATCCTTGAAACAGAAAACTGGAGAGACTTTGAGGAGCTTTCTAACGCGATTTAATGCGGCGGCAGCATCAGTGGATCGACCAGATCCATCTATGGTCATGATGGCGGCTGTATCTGGAATAGCTGGTAATACAAAGTTCAAGAATTCATTAACCAAGGACCCGCCTATGAATCTGGGAGAGTTCTATCATGAGGCTGAAAAGTTTCTGCGTTTGGAAGATGCTAGTGCAGAAAGAGAGGAAGAAGATGACGTTTACGTAATCAAGAGCGGAAACCCACCTGGAAAGGGTGCGGAGATTAGCAAAGGAAAACGAAAGGCTGAGGATAATGATGACAGGACAAAGTGGCTACGAAGAGAACCACGCTTCACCATCTATTCAGAGCTGAATGAGAGTTTGGAACGGATTTATCAGGATACCAAGGGGCAAGTTCCGTATCGTAGACCAATGCGAAGGGATCCAACCTCTGACGAAAGAAAATCAGATAAGTTTTGTGTATTTCATGAATTGAATGGTCATAACACTAATGATTGTAGGCATTTGAAGGACGAGGTAGAAGGGCATATCAGGAACGGTATGCTCCTTCAGTATGTGAGGAGGCGAACTCCAGCGGTGGAGCCAGAGCGACCGCCCTCTACGTCAGCTAGAGGTGACCCTGGATCAAGGCACCATTTGATTATCCATTGATTGCTTGATTAAAATAACGATGACCAGGTCGTAAGCTTCCACTAACGCAATTAAATCGTTTACACATGTACGAGATCGCGAACGATCTCCAGGCATGCTCTGAATGATCATTGACTGCTTCGGAGTGGGAACTTACACTTTGACATCCTTGCTTTGCTTTTGTTTCGATTTGAACATTTGAATTCTTCCTGTTTGGACATTTCTGCTGTAAGGTACTATTGCTTTAACATTTACAATTCTATGAAAAAAATTATTTACTTGTATGCCCGTTGGATCGCGAACGGTCCACGAGCACCTATTGCATGGCAACGAACTGCCGAAGTCTTTGATTCGAAAAATTCCCCCAAACAATGACTCCAACACTGATAATATTAAGTCCCCCCCGGGCACACTCATTCGCCTCGAACGGCACCCGACTTCGAACAGTCACAATTTGCCTCGAACGGCACCCGATCGCGAACGGTCACAATTCGCCTCGAACGGCACCCGACTTCGAACAGTCACAATTCGCCTCGAACGGCACCCGATCGCGAACGGTCACAAATCGCCTCAAACGGCACATAATCGCGAACGGTCACAACTCGCCCCGAACGGCACAACTCCTCTCACCTCAAATGGCTCGATCGCGAACGGTCGTCATTTGGGATCCCCCACTTGACCGCGCACTGTCGCACTTTACCTCGAATGACTCGATCCCGAACGGTCGTCATTTGAAGTTGAGCGCTTGACCTTGAACGGTCACATTTCACCATAGATGACTCGATCCCGAACGATCGATACGTGGATTTACGCACTTGACCGCGCACTGTCGCACTTTACCTCGAATGACTCGATCCCGAACGGTCGTCATTTGAAGTTGAGCGCTTGACCTTGAACGGTCACATTTCACCACAGATGACTCGATCCCGAACGATCGATACATGGATTTACGCACTTGACCGCGCACTGTCGCACTTTACCTCGAATGACTCGATCTCGAACGGTCGTCATTTGAAGTTGAGCGCTTGACCTTTAATGGTCACATTTCACCGAAGATGACTCGATCCCGAACGATCGACGCACGGATTTATGCGCTTGACCGCGCACGGTCGCACTTCACCTCAAATGACTTGATCACGAACGATCGTCATTTGAAGTTAGGCGCTTGACCATGAACGGCCGCGCTTCATCCCTAATAGCTCGATCCCGAACGGTCGTCACTTGGGGCCATATAAAATATCAAGCTCTTTACAGGTTGTCAACAGGATACGAACATCCAGCTCATGGCATTACAAAACACGCCTTCCTACCGCAAGGCATATTTTGGGGGGCAAAGTGTTATCCCATTTTTTGGTCAAAACTAGGATATCCATGTTGTGTGCATTTCCACCGCCACTAGAACAAGAAGAAGCAGCCAGCAAGCGTATATCAATCAGGAATTTCACTCAAGGTTCAAATATAAAGTCCATTCGGTATTAATTCATTCGGCAATATTAACACACAGGTTCATCCGGCACTCAGAACACACAGGTTCATCCGGCACTCCCAAATACAAGTGTTCATTCGGCATTCTCTCCATTCGGTAGTACCGATCCAACACCACCGAACCAACCATCTCCCCCCTACAACTACCGGACCAAGCATAGCCGAACCATGCTACCGCCGAACCATGCTACCACCGGACCAGCTCCAACCTCACCATACTACTGCCGGTCCAACCTACCACCGGTCCAAACAACATACCACTCACCGCCGAACCAAGGTGTTGCCGAACCAACTCTGCCAGGCCAGATTGCTTCAGCCCAAGCCCACCAGCAGCTATAAACATCCAAGACCTCTGCCCTCAGCTCACTCTATAAATAGAGGGGCAGGGGTACAACAATGGGGGAGAAGTTTTGAGAGCTCAAGCCTGGAAGGAACTCTCAAACAACTTTAGATACTTGTAATCAAAGCTTTGTACTTGTAATCTAAAGAAAAAAGAAGAATAACATATAAAGTGGACGTAGGCACGTTCTGGCCGAACCACTATAAATCTGTGTGTCTTTTACAGTTTAGTCCCTGCTTTTTATATATTTGCATAAATCACCCAAATCATTAAGAATCACATAAAATCAACCAACTCATACGACTTTGGGTGTTTGCGGCCATTTTTTACGCAAACAACACGTAATTTAGCTTTCACTTTATCGTGATAATATGGCTTTTTTAAGGACAACGATAAATTTTTAAGTACACATATTGAGATTGTACTTTGTATATGAAAGACTATCTGCACTTAATGAAAAAGATAACATACGCAACTTTACAAAAGTAAAATAAATCCAAAAGTAACCCCTCGAGTCGGTAGCAAAGAATAATTTAATGAGATATGCTGCTTCTCAATTCTTAAGGAAGAAACTAAATATTCGATATGGGCTAATATTCAAAACTATGTTGATCATTTCCATTTTGAATCTAACATGAAATTTAAAAATGTTAATATTAGGATTTAATGTTTCTAAACAAAACAGTCTGCTTCTAACATAAAATGTTTACTTGTGCTTTTGGCAAAGTGATCGTGAAATCCAGGCTTAGACTATTAATGATGCAAGAAAGTCATTCTGATTGTAATAGATGTTCTTTGACATGACACGTGCACATACCTTTATTGTAGTTTGTATCACTGTCAGGCAACACTAATCTACTCAAAATAGTGTGCTGAAACTTGAGTGATTATATTTCCGAGTGTATTTGTGTCTCACCACCGTCATATTTCAGTATATGCTGATTTTATTTGATCTTTTAAGAATAAACATTACTTTTACATTTTGTAGTATTTTAAATTGTGCCAGCCAATTATCTATTATTTTCTTGGGATAACATAACTATATTTTCGTCTACTATTCGGATTATGTACACACCAAATTTGTAAGATTTAAATATACTTTAACCATAACAACTGATGATACACACTTTTCATTCATTGCAAATATTGAATTCTTGCTGAAAGTCTCTGAATATGTGAGGTACATTTCTATCCTTACTTGAAGAAAAAATTGAGGTTTTGAAAAATATTACATGTATAACGAATAGTTAATCCACTTTGTCAATGTACTATTTTATTTATATTTTTAATGGATCAACCTTACCTAAGAGACTATTTGTGGTTTATTGATGCATTGGATGACCGAAAGAAATCAAGATCCTAGAGGTCCATTGTTGTTACATGATTGTGATATATTGATATTCCATTAGCAATAGATGCATGCCTCCATGAAAAGCCTTTCTAATTCAAAAACTTTTGGTAATGATGCAGCAAAATACCACTACTCGGCAGTTCTAGCTTTGAGATCCCACCTTCTATTATTACAGAAGGTATAGGTGGAAGTCTATTGAGATGCTACTTTCATTGGCCTCTGTTGGTAAAGCTACTGCAGCTATTCACAAGCTTTATATTTAAGTCTTCATATTCTTTCTTCTTACCCTGTCAGCATGTATTTTTTTCTTATATTATTTATTATTATTGTTTTTCTATGAGATAAGGTAAAATACCCTATCTTCTTCCTCTTCTCTTCCATAGAATTAGCAAGTGTATATTTTCTTCATTTTTGTTGTTTGTACTGCCTTTGTTTATAATATTAGAGAAAGGATGATCTTAACTGCTTGAGAGAAGGTAGTGATCACTTAGGCGTGACGTTTTCAGTTGAGGCAGGATAAGATTCGGTGTAACTTTAAATGGAGTACATCCTATTTTTTAATATAACATCTTACACTCGAATGTAAATTTATGTTGCCAAATAGCATGGTACATACTTTCAACAATCCTAGTATCATGTACCCTATGTAGTTCATTACATAGTTCGTTTTACATGACATAACATTCACTGAAATTGTCCCTTTGTAACCTCGTATCATAATTTCAGAACTACTTTAGTAAAGCCATAATATGAAGTCATAGCACATTCTCTAACATCTGTGGAAGATGTTGATCTTATCTGTTATATTTCTTCAGGACTTGATTTTTTCTTCTTTGATATTTTTTCACGCTATATGATGGGAGATTAGTTCATGAAAAATGGTATACGTACTATCTTTTGGTCAGTAATATCCGATGGAATAAGAAAATAAAATAGGTATCTTTGATGTTTTCATGCATCTTTTCTTTTAAAACTTACCATCAAATCATTGACGAGTGTGGTTTTTAATGTAATGTTGAAATATAATGCTTTTGGTAAGGAGTAAGTTAGAGGCATATTGTACGTATTTTATTCTTGAGTTTAACCAAACTTTTGTACTTTAAATGTTGGTTCTAATATTGGTTCCAAATGAAACGTTAGCTCTATTATGGTTTGAATGCTGATTTTTTTTTTTTTTTTTTGGAATCGATATCTTCTCATATAATACATTCAAATAAATAATTTACGATCTTAAATAATGCGGTCCACAAAAAATAATATGATATAATTTACTTTTATATATATATATATATATATATATATATATATATATATATATATATATATATATATATATATGTATGTATGTATGTATGTCAATGACTGCTAAGTTATTGTTTTCACATATTGTGACATGAGTTAGATTCTAACTGCTTCCCACAAGCAATTTATTACGCAACAATAAAGTTTTACTTCACTAGACTAGAATGTATACACAAAGAACATACTTGCCGTTCAACCCCAAAAACATCTCTTTGACTGTTCAAAAAATAATATTATTCCGCTTTCAGCCATAAATTATACTGCCATATTTTATTAATTTAGCTATTGTCACTTGCAGGAACTTGAAGATGATAGATTGATTACATAACATGTAGCCAAAATAAACTATCATATAATGCAAGGCAACGTATAACACTGACACATTGGTCCTCTTATTATTATACCAGATTTAATTACACCTATAAAATACCAAACATCTAACTGTTATGTAATTTCCAAATGGTTCTTGAAATTTAGGTTTACTTAATTATATGTATTCAGTAGCATATACGTCATACTTTGGATCACTATTTTGTAGTTGTAATATGTAATCTATTCGGTATGATTCACAATAGTAGAGGAAGTAGGTTTAGAAAACAATTTTCTATGCTATGTACTACCCTAGCATAGTGCATTTCTATGAACCAAATAAGTTTTTCCCTTTGGGTATAATGTTTAAATTGTGGATGTGCAGAGATACATTGTATGGAGGACATCAACCATTATGTTTAGTCCTTTGTGGTGATTAAAGATGATACCATGCTCTTTAGCGATAAATGTATCAAGACCGACTATTATTAAGTATTTCCCTTCCTTAACATTTCTCTCTGAATAATATTTCATTTTTAACATTATCGTAGGTGAATTTATCAATCACATCAAACGGAAGTGCAAAGTTTATCACTATTATATATGTTATTTATGCCTTGCCTGCAGTTAGATGATGTTATACATTGAAGTCCAATTTTTCTTAGACGAGTCTACATAACAGCCATTTATATACATGGTCTTTTGACGCAGCGGATATTTCTTAACAAACTTCAATTGATGAACTGTAGCAATCGGTGATTTGAAAATACCGCAATGCTCAAATCCGTTGATCCAAAGTTGCCGGACTCTAGCTATCTTCGTCTCGTTGATCGCGCACGATACCGAGAAACAAAGATCTACGATTCTTCGACGTTGATCAAGCGCACTTGATTCCATGAATCGGCTTCACAAACGAAGATTCGAGCGCACTCGAATGACGTAGGTGGAGATAAGAGATTTCACTCGACTACCAATTAGAGAAGAAAGCACAAAGCAATCAACAAGAAATTTTATTCCAATGTTCAACCCCCATTACAAATGAACCCCATGCCTATTTATAGGCTTACAACTCAATACACGACTTAACAAAGCGGTACGACAAACACACACACGAACAACCTAAACAATATAACAGTACATGACTCAATTTGACTCGGCCACGACTCAACGTGACTCGCGACTTAAAGAAAAGTACAATGACTTCATGTTAACTTGGTTACGACTCATCAAACTCGACTCATCAGCAGGCTTTGGCTTCAATTCGTCTTTCATCTCGGCAACGACTCAATAGAAGATTCAGGAAAAACAAATGGTTGCGACTTATAAATAAGTCGTTCGCGACTCAAATTATCTTGTTCGCGACTCATGGAATTGAGGGGAGGTTGTCTCGTGTCTCGGTGATATGGATTTAGGGTTTTCAGCGACTCACTGGAAGCTTTGATTACTCGGTGACGATTCATAGGAAGACGCAATGACTCGGTGACGACTTATGGTTTTGCTGCGACTTAAGGTGGAGGGATTGCACTACTGGAATTATGAATATTTGAGGCAAACAAGTAGAGGCAAAATATAACTTATGCCCCTACTAATAATCAATTACGGGCAGAAAAAACTAACGCCTCTAATACTGTCAGTAAAGTCACATGAAACAGTCCTTATTATTATTCCAAGAAATTAGCTTAATTTGAAAAATAAACTGGACACGTCACCACCCATATTAGGGGCAAAAGGATATTAACTCTCCGGTTAAAATAAAAAGTGCCTATTCAAACGCCTCCACTTCTTCTCGGATTGAAATTAAATTAAAAAATACGGCTGGTGGAAAGTGGCGATAGATCAGCGATGGAGTTCGTGCTTTTCATTTTCCTCCTTCCCCGCCATATTCATATCATCTCGTCGTTCATTTGCAATCATTCCGGAGACAAAACCCTAGATAGCATATCAACAGGTGCTTTATAAGGTAAATTTTACCTTTATTTTTTAATCCTATTCGCAATTGAAATTTGTTTTTTCACCGTACAGTTATTTCATCAAAGTTTTTTATTGATTAAATTTTCTTCATTTTTTTTTGTTTTCCATTGTTTGATGTCTTCCTAAATTTCCATGTAGATTTGTAGTGGTTAAAATTCACTGTGGATGCACAAATCAGAAGAAAATAATAATAATAATCGATAATGGGACATCTTAACTTCTGTAGTGTATTCATGTAGGCGGTAGGGACAGTTCGGTAGGGGATAGGTGTTATAATTCGGTGTAAATTATGGTTTTTTACAGTTTATAGTAAGAAGAAGGCGCAGATAAAAATATACTTTAAGATCATAACCTGTAAAAAATACAACTTGTGCTCTCTTTGTTTGCAAATGTTTATTATGAAATCAAAATGTATCTACTGTCAAGAAGTTACTTTGTTATCACTTTGCTAGAAAAGGCCTATTATAAAATCAAATCCTGACTTTGTAGTAAGCAGGTTCTCTTTTCTTCTATAGATAGAACATATATAATCAGAAAAAAGCTCCATGGCATGCTTTGAGTGTATGATAATATCTAATTGAATATTTTTGATCTTATCTTTGATGTAGTAGTAGTCATTATTTGTTAGTGCACAGTGCTTGTATAGTCTGGTTTATGTAACTGAAGTTTTGAGGATTATCTCAGTTTTGTTTGAAATGTAAACACTTACTCCTATATTGATTGAACTAGACAAAAGTTTTTTTAATTATTTGGTTCAATCTTGATTACAATTACTGGCTGCTTGCAGTGGCATTATCAGTATTACAAATTACAGAGTCGTGGCACTGAAAATCATAACCCAGATGACAGTTATATATGATCTTAAATGCTAAAGCCTGTTGATTTTTCATAACAATTCATCACAAAAAAAGGAAAGAAAAATGAATGAAAGGGGAGTATAATCTGATGTAAAAGAACAATTTAAGACCAAAAGTTGTTTAATCACAACCCAAAATTTGCTTAATTATAACACACCTCATGGCGTAAAAGTGCACTTTTAGCTCCTAATGATGCAACTATTGCACTGACAGCGGCATCGTCTCCATGGTTTCGAAGTGCAAACGGAGCTGCATATCTCTCATACATGCTCTCCTTCTCATTCAAGAGTATTTCTCTGGTAAAGAAAATAAGTTTCATGAATGGTTACATGATAACTTTCCAGTTCTCGATGTCCATTACGTATTAGTTGAAATTAAAACAATGAAGCATTAAAACCTCATAACTAATACAATGAATACGTTGTATTCATGGCATTGTACCTAAGTTGATCTACTGAGGAGCAGCATGAAGAAGGCATAGCTGGATCAACAGACAAAAAAGGAGAATTTCCTAGAGAATTTGTCCCATCACCGTTGTCACTGATGTTTTTTTGTTCCTTGATTCGTCTAAGAGCTAATTCACATGTTTCTTTAACTTCTTGAGCAGGATCGGTTAGTATGCTCTGCTCCAATATGGGAATGTTATCATCTAAGCCAATTGCTCCTATAGCTTCAGCTGCCTATTAAAATTTTAATGTGCACGAAACTGTTAGATATGTTTACATATTTAACAAACATAGGGTGATAGTCAGGTGAAGAAAGATTACCACATAGTGTTTGCACGTCTGTCTACCTTTTTTAGCTGCTTGTGTAAAAATTCATTATATAATGTCTATTTGAGAACTAATGAGTAAAATCTCATGTTACTCATTGTATGCTTTTAGTAAAACAACATAGTAAAACCTCATGGTATTATATGCTTTTAGTACGATGTAGTTCAATGCTCGGAAAGTTCGATGTATGAATTTGACGCCGCTGTGGATTAAATTATTAAAAAAAAGGAAAGAATAGATACCTAAAATCATATTATAGAAATTTAAATTCTTTTGGATAATTAGAGAAATTTAGGCCATAAAACTTTTCGTAGTTACCGATTTCGTATGAAATTTTTTTGTATTCCTGATATACGCCATGGCTAAAACAAGTTTCCTAACGAACCATTATATATAGTTGAAATTGGTCTGACTTTTCATCATTTTAAAGAGACGAAATGATTTAATGAAAAATTAGGGATAATTTATTCATATTGTTCCATATTAATTTTCCAGTAAAATAATCTTGTGTGTTAATTTGAATTTACAGTTGACGAACATTAGGGAAAATCATGTGTTAGTTTAAAAAGTATTAATGGTTTTGTGGCATATCATACATTGTTGTGCATCTACGCTGGGGAGCGGTTTGTATCACTACGTAAGTGCTGAGTGAGGAGGTGAATAACAGCTGCTAATTTTATTATTGGACTATTTATTTCAAATCGTCACTTTTGTGCATATACAAACATACCATACACTTCATCTATCTTCTTCCACAAGTTCTTGCATTTAATATAAACACCCAATAAAAACTTTTAACTTCAAAATCAAGAGGTTGAAAACTTAGTTACAACTCAAGCCTACTTTTTTTGTACTCATGAATTCGTAAAACTTTGTTTGCGCATATGAACCAAGTTTACAAACTTTGCTAGCATTTGCAAACTCAGTTTGCATTAGTTTGGAAAACTGAGCCTGCAGACTCAATTTTGCAAATTAAGCATCGAAGCTCGGTTTGCGAAATTGAGTCTGCGAACTCTGTTTGCAGAACTGAGTGCAAACTCAGTTTTGCAAGTTTGAGTTTGCAAACTCAGTTTTGCAAAACCGAGTGTTGCAAAATCGAGCATGCACTTGCACAGTCGGTTTGCAAACCAAGTTTGAACTCGTTTGCTAAATCAAGTTTGCAAAGTCAGTTGGAGCACAGTTTGATACATTTTTTGCTCAGCTTATATATTTCGTGCCCGCTTCCATATGTAGTAAATATTGTTTAACATGACAATCATATTCATGTAATAGGGAAAGTTGTTTATTAACTTTGAAATGCAGTCTAAAAAATTAATAGTATCGTAAAGAAAGATGGTTTAGGAAAGTTTCATATTGAAATTGTTATCATTTTATTAAAATTATTTTTAATAATAGTATTGTATTAAAATCATAAAATTTTGTTTAAAGATTGCTTTGCTATGTTATTGTGGCAGTTGGTATTATATAATGGACAAAAGTTGGGTAAATTTGGATCGGAATTCAAATGAGTATAAAAAAAGGATGGAACTATTTTTGGACGAGGCCTTTTCCACATCCGCACGTCAGAATAAGATCATATGTCCTTGTAAAAAATGTTGCAATCGTTATTTTAATGATAGAGTTAATGTTGGTGGTCATCTTCTTTGGTACGGAATGGATCCCTTATATATGACAGCTCGTTGGACACATCATGGTGAAACTTATCTTGATGAGTCTTATGTAGAAGGCGAAACTCATGTCAGTTCGGTTAATAATACACCGGTCGATATTAATGATGAAAGAGAGGGATGTGACATGTATGATTTTCTTAGTGAAACATTTATGCAACATACACAAAGTGTCGATTCATCATCACATCCTTTTACTTGTGTAGGACAAACACCTGAGGCAGAAAGCTTTTACAAGTTGTTAGATGAAGCAAATAAGAGGTTATATGTTGGAAGCAAGTATAAAAAATTGGATGCGGTTGTAAAATTGTACCAGATCAAGTGTTTGGGGAATATAAGTAACTCGACCTTCTCTCTGCTTTTAGAAGCATTCAAAGATATGTTACCCGAAGATAATTGTTTACCGAAATCACATGCTCAAGCAAAAAAAATTATTAATGAACTTGGTCTAAATTATGAAAAGATTGACGCTTGTATAAATGATTGCATGTTATACTGGAAAGAAACATCAAACTTGGATGCTTGCTCTCGCTGTGGGGTCTCAAGATACAAAGTAGGCACTGAAGGTAAAAATAATGGAAAGAAAGTATCAGCTAAGGTGCTTCGTTATTTTCCTTTAATTCCTAGATTGAAAAGGTTGTACATGTCTAAGCATACGGCAGAACATATGATATGGCATTCAGTTGGTATTTCAAATGATGGTTTTATGAGACATCCAGTAGATTCTCCAGCTTGGAAGCATCTAGATTCTCTATACCCTGATTTTGGCTCTGAAGTTCGTAATGTTCGACTAGGACTTGCAAGTGATGGGTTCAACCCATTTTCACACATGAACAGTAAACATAGCACTTGGCCAGTTATCATATCTATTTATAATTTACCTCCATGGTTGTGTATGAAGCAACCTTATCTTTTTATGTCACTGCTAATTCCTGGACCTCACGAACCTGGAAAGGACATTGATGTATATATGCAACCATTAATAGATGAGTTAAAAGAGTTATGGGAAGTTGGTACCAAAACATATGATGTTTTAACCAAACAAACATTCAATATGAGAGCAGCTGTTTTATGGACTATAAATGATTTACCTGCTTATGCTAATTTATCAGGATGGAGTACATCTGGAAAACTTGCATGTCCACATTGTAACCACGAAACATGTTCAGTGCGCTTACCAAATAGTAAAAAGCAAGGCTATTTAGGAAGTCGAAGATTTTTGCCTGTAACACATAGGTTTCGATTTGATGTACACTCATTTAATGGGAAGCGTGAGAATGATCTTGCACCTAAACCATTAACCGGAATTGAATGTTTGATACAACTATCCAATTTAAAATTTACATTCGGTAAAACGCCAATACATGAGCAGATTATTGGAAAAAAACGACGAAGGATAATCAATTCCACCAGGGAATCAAGAGTTATTGGACCATGGAAGAAAAAAAGCATATTTTTTACCTTACCTTACTGGCAACATCTTCTAATGCGACATAACATAGATGTTATGCATTTGGAGAAAAATGTAAGCGAAAATATTTTGGGGACATTACTTGGTGTACCAAAAAAAGGAAAGGATGGACTTCAAGCTCGAGCTGACTTGGAAAGTTTAAATATAAGAAAATCTCTTCAGCCTATTCGTGAAGGAAATAAGACATATATACCTCCAGCGATATTTTTCACAACCAATGAGGAAAAAATATTGTTTTGTAAAGTTCTTTCAAATGTACGCGTCCCTGATGGATATTCTACTAACATTGCACGTTGTGTAGATGTAAAGGAGAAAAAGTTACATGGCTTGAAAAGTCATGATCATCATATAATTATGCAACATTTACTTCCACTTGCAATTAGACGAGTTTTGCCTAGACCACTCATTCTTGTTTTGCTCGAGTTATCTGCAATATTTAGACAACTATGTAGTAAAAAGAAACATGCTTCATCAATTAGTCAACTTAAATGTAGGGTTGCATTAGTCCTATGCATGATGGAGAAAATGTTCCCTCCTTCCTTCTTCACCATATCTATTCACCTAATTATTCATTTAGCGGATGAAGCTGCAATTGCTGGACCAGTGCATTATCGTTGGATGTACCCTATTGAAAGGTAGTATCAAAGCATAATTCACATATTTAAAATATACGTCATAAAATTATGTTTTTACAAAAACTAAAAGGATATTTGTAAACATTGTAAATACCCTTTAAGAATTATCTTTTGTTGTCTTTCATAGATATTTGCAGACACTGAAAAGATATGTTCGCAACAAGAGTAATCCAGAAGGAAGTATTGCTGTTGGATACCTTGCGGAAGAGTGTGTGTCGTTTTGTTCGATGTATTTGGCAGGTATTGAAACTCGTCATAATCGACGTGGTCGGAATGCTGATACATCATTGCCGCGCAATATCAAAGGGGGTCTATCAATTTTTGCAAACTCTGGTCATCATTTAGGCAAATGTACAGAAGTTAATTTGGAAAAAAACGTTTGGGAACAATGCCACACTTGTGTCTTATTCAACTGTAGCGAAGTGGGATTTTATCTAGAGTAAGATCACATTCATTAATATCAAATATGTACTTCAATTTTAGCAATGAATGACCGACTCTTTTTTTCTTCTTGGCTTCTGTTTTGACAGTAAGAGGTTGAGGGAATTGCGTAGAATTCATCAACGTAGAACGATTCGAGAAGTGGAGAGTTTGAGAAACAAAGAATTTACTACTTGGTTTCGACATCACGTAAATATCTTTCTCAATTTATACACCGTATTTTAAAATTATTGTTAATATAATATTATTATATTTATAGGTAAATAATCTTTATGCTATGGGAGATTCCTCAATATCAAAAGATTTGCTTCGACTAGCGAATGGTCCAAATATGACCGTTAAGGAATATAAGAAATATGTTATAAATGGTTACAGGTTTCGAACTAAATCTATGGATGATAGATATAAAAATCAAAATTGTGGCGTCTTTGTGAATGCTGAAACTTCAAGTTATTCGAGCTTAAGAGATTGTAGCCCAATCACTGGTAATGTCGATTATTATGGGGTTTTAAAGAAGATTTATGAGCTTGATTATAGATTTCAAGGTGAAAGTGATGATCAAGCATGCAAAGTTATTTTATTCGAATCTGACTGGGTAAATAATTCAGGGAAAAAAAAAGATATTTATGGATTTAACTTAGTGAACTTTAATCGAGTGGCACAAAATAAGGATAAATTCATTTTGGCATCACAAGCCATCCAAGTGTTTTATGTTGCTGATCCAAAAGAGCCAGATTGGAGTGTTGTGGTTAAAACAAAGCCGAGAGATTTCTATGATTTAATAGAAGATAATGACGAAGTAGACATAGACGACTACTATGCCACACCAAATCTTGATGATCCGAATTTAGATAATGAAGAGCTCCAGATAAGGACGGATGTTCATGGTGTTTATGTTAACAAAGTTTTACCAACGATCACAGTAGATGCTTCCACATTTGAAGAGGATGCCTCTAACGAAGGAGAGACTGAAAACGAGAGTGAGGACGAAATATAATAATCGAATTCATGTTTAAATTTATGATATGCTTTCTTATGTTAGTTTTCGTCAAACTTGGAATTCATTATTACTATTTATGACATGTTGTTCATTTTAATTTGCATATGCATTGTGTGTTTATTCCTTTTTCCTGCGAATTGTTATAGTTTCAGTGTGAATGTTTAGAATTTTCCAATTTAATGGTACATGATTTTGCTATACAAATATATTATTAACTAATAGATGAGCACCTATGGACATTCTAATTTTGATGATGACATACAAGAAAATGATGGCTCTCAAAATGGCGGTATGATTTTGCAACTTATAATTAATTATTTTTTATGCCTACATGTACTGATTACTACTCATACACTGATGTACCCTATCTTCTACTTAACAGGATTAATAAAGCGAAAAGGACGTGGCTACAACAAACCTAAATGGGGCAAATCAGGGAAAGAGAGCATCGAGTTCACAAAGGATGGATTGTGTGTGGTACCAAAAGATGCTCAGTTAGGAAGGTACTTGGGTAGTTTGGCGAGAAATTATAATCTTCTTCCCCTATCACCAACAGACTGGAGAGCATATGATGATGCATATATGGACAAACTATGGAAAGTAATATCGGTAAGTTGGTGTAACTTGAAATTTCATGCTAATTTAAAATGAAACCAGATGTTACTGTCAATTTTAATTACTGTAAGAGTATAATTCTTGCTTTAATATGCAACTATAACTGATAAATGTAACACAATTTATGTTTGTTTCAAGGATACTATTAATTGGCGTCCTGAAGATATCCCTCACATTCCTAAAATTCGTCATTCACTGCTAAAGAGATTGTCCAAAAGAGTACGGAACAACCGAGCCAACTTAAAAGATAAGTATTACACTCCACATATTGGGTCACCATCACGTTTTACATGTGGAGATGATCGTGTAGACAACGATCAGTGGAAGGAAATGGTAAACTATTGGGATAATGATTCCAAAAATAAAGTAAGAGACATATATCCCTTTTAAATTCATATGTACACATAAAGATATATAATTTTTATGATCAATATTGTTAATAATATCAGATAAGGGTTGAAAGAAACACTGACAATCGTAAGAAACTGAAAATGAGTCACACAGGTGGATCAAAGTGCTTCGTGCGACACTATGCTGGATTTGTAAGTAATCGTGTTTGCTGCATTCTTTTTATCATTCTAATGAGCTAGTCATATTATTTTCATATGAACAGGTGGTTTACTCTTTTTTTAATTATTGCAGATATCTCTTGTTGTGATCATTTTAGGTTGTTTACTTAACAAACTAAAAATAATTGTATATGAACTTTTAACCTTTTTATTACAAAAATAGAATACCCATAACTTATTCTAGGGAAAAGTAGTTTCCAATTTTTCTAATAAATGCAACAGCATTATGTTCGCCGAATACTCAGTTTTGTTCTCTCTGTGTCGAAGAATAAGTTCTATTACAAGTCACATATCTAATATATAATTGTTCTACATAACTTATGAATCTTAAGCTTTCATTATAAAACCTGGGTTTTTCTTGGATTAATTTTTTTTTTCACCATGCAGTTTTTATTGCTGGTTGATGTATATTTTGTCAAAACAGGAAAAAGAGCACGGCCACGAACCCGATCCAATTGAGGCGTATGAATTAGTTCATAAGAGAAAGGATGAGCAAAGAAGTTGGGTCGATGATGCTTCTGAGCAAATGGGGGTACGTATGATATCCTTTGAGGTTAAATTTGTTGTTTCTTAAAATACTATTCATCTTTTTCCAGATTATGCTAATTGCTATATATATCGCGTCATTTTTATATAGCAAGTCAATCAAAAGATCAACCACTACAATTTTTTAAATTACCGTTATAAAACAAAGTTGTCTGTTTAATGTTTCCTAGAATGCTATTGCTACTGCTGTGCGGTCTGCAATTGAACAATAATTCATGGATTTTATCAAGTAGGTTCATGCGTCTCTTAGTTTAGCATATAAAAATTTAGTTGAACTGCAGTAAAGACCAATATTTTTATAGTGTAAGGTATAATATTTTGTTTACAAATGAATTGATATCTAATTTCAAATGTATTACAAATACTTGTGACAGACTCTCGAAGGAGGCATTATAAGCTTTGTAGGTGTTATGGTTAGCTTAGCATTTAAAACATACTAAAGCCAAAATTTACCTTTGCAAATTTAACAAGCAGATCTTCGTTATCATGTCCGTAGAAAAATGCTTCCTTGCGGAATATCTGCAAAACAAATGATTAGTTAATTAGAAGGTTAATATTTTTTCTCAACTGTTTTTCCGGCAAACAATTATCTATATTTTAAAATAACATTTTTTTTTCTATAGAAAAGATAAAGATATCATTACAGTACGAGATCTGGCATTATTTTTCCAGCAAATAATTATATTTATCCTTAGTTAAAATACACACTCAACTGTATTATCCTTAGTTAAAAGTACTTGCTTTACATGAAATCTGGCAACAAAAGGAAAATAAGTAGAAGGCCTTTGTATTGAGGTAAAGTACACAGTGATGGTGTTAATACTTACGTGTAATATTTGAATTTGATCTGATACATGGTTAAGGTTTTGTTGTAAACAAGGAAGGCAATAAGGGAAAACTCTGAAAATATTGTTTCACCCTTGGTATGCTCATAAGCATTTTTAGAGTTTTGATAATATTTTTTACTCATTATATTGTTTTTTAAAAATGTCTTATATAAATCCTTTTCCAGGTAACATCAGTATATCAACTATTTGATTTTTTTTTACCAGTTAATCAAATATACAATCTGATGATAAAATTTTCAACGGTTTTTTATGATTAGTTGTTTGTAACATCATAATGTTGAACTTGATTCACTGCGTTTCCAGAATTCTCAGCTTTCTGTTTGTTAAACATTTTGCTTTTGAAAACCATATTGCAATGCAATACAATACAAAAACAGAGTTAGTGCCAGCTCAATAATTAAGACGTGCCTATCTTGAATCAATACTGTTTCATTTCCTGTACCTCACGAATACTGTTTCAAAGATAATTATGATTAGCTGTTTTTCCAGAGTAAGTCCCAAAATTTTAAGATACTAAATGATATATTTTTAATGGCATTCAATAGCTTCTTTTGAATATATATTCAATTTATTCACTTTCATACTGAATGAAATATCTCAATGTTGGTAAATATCATTAGTTAGCTCATAGGGTGAATCGAATTGATGCAATTAATATGAAAATAATGTTTCATACTTCCATACAATTTTGTATTTTCTTTTGAAGTTCCTTAATTTTTTTCCTGTATGGACAATAACTCTTATTAAAAGGTAGCATATGATTAGATTCAGACCCCAGCACTCTATGTTTAATGGTCTGATAGTTCCTAAGATGACTATTTGATAGTATTATTCATCTTTATCCTAGTAGTAATTTTGGCTTGTTGGTCCGTGTATTTGGCCACATGTATTATTCCATACTGCAAATTTGAGAATCTCTTAGCTAAGCATTTTTGAAGCATTTTTGGTGGATAGACACGCAATGTTCATTCCAAAAGAACATGAAATTAGCTGTTGCAAGGGGTCATTGCATTTTCGTTTTATATATCCATGGCTACAAATTTTACGTTTACATTTTGTAAAATATCATAACTAATTAGAGTTATTTAACTAAGACTTTATGTAAAGCTGGCAGTAGCTATCTCAATGTTAGTTTGAACTGTATATTTGATAGAGAAGGGCCGTCCCTGCACATTCTTGTACTTTGTCAGTAACTTTTGCTGCAGTATAGGCATCATCACTAGCAATGAGCATATTGATATACCAGCAGATTATTCTTTTCATAGTATTATATTATATATTCATGAATGATGAAAGTGAATTTACTTTTGTGCTGATGCAATATTTTGTAGGCACTCATATCACAGAAGTTGGTTGAACTAAGTGATATTAATGGAGAGGTTACACCAGAGGTAAGGCTACAAGCATATGTATCAGCAAGGGGAGTTGAGACCGGGGGCAGAGTTCGCGGTTACGGAGAAGTTGTAACGCCAGACATGGTTCCTTGGGTTCAAGAAACTCAACCTGCATCAATGGTTCGTAGATCACGCAGAGGTCGAGCTTACGCTTTACTACAATCTGAATGCTTGAGTCTAAAAGAAATGTATGAAAAACAACAAATGATCAATGAGAAACAAGAGAAGGAGATAGAAGAGCTACGACATATGATACAGTCTTCTCAAAATTTGTCATCACATCCTCGATCCTCACCTGAACAACCATCATCGGCACAAGAAGAGTCACTTCACACAAGTCAGCACCTAGTAAACCAGCATCAACCACCCAATCAACAACAATCATCCTCCCAACAACCACTCTTCCAACAAAATTTATCGTATCCACCGTTTGGACCTATCTATTATCCGCATCCGTATCATCCATCATTGTATGCTCAAGTGTCTCAACCTACAAGAGACTTTACAGCAACCCTTAATGATATGGATTTTCTACAATTCATGGCTCAAGGATCAACTTCAGATAAGTAATTGGTTTAAAAGATTTGACGGTTATATATGTCTCCTTTTTTTTTGGAATGTTTGTTTTCATGTATCTTTAAGAATACTTTTTTTTTCTTTTCTAGTTTGTGTTTGAATAAGGCTGAAGTTTGCAGCTTAATGCTAGTTTGTCTTGTTTAAGGATGAAACTATATTACTTTAATTTAATAGACAGTGCTCTTTTGTTAGTTTATGGCATGTGAATTATGTCTTTTACCACATTCCTCTATTGCATATGAACTGGTTTGTATCTGCATAAATGTAAAATGTTATGTGTATATTATTTTCCATTTGTATTCCTTGTGCTCAGCAAACTCATGATTAGAAGTATATTGTGTGGACCTGTGACAATAATATCTGATAATTATTAGAGGCGGTTTGTTTTGCTATTACCATAAATTATTATAAATTATTGTACTGAGTTGTAGAGGCTTTTTTATTTGTCTTTAGTGCAATTATTTAAGGCAATAGTTGATGCCTGCTTTTAGATTTGAGTATATATCCACGTCATAATATGACTCAGTAACAGAGGCAAGTTAAAAATATTATTTGCCCTTATATGTTTTTAGAGGCAACACTTTTAGGGACAATCATTAATTTGCCTCTCATACTTTTGCAGGCAATTTGATTATTGTTTTAGCCTCTATTATCAATATTAAGGGCTTTAGGAAAATGCCTTTACAAGTTCCATTTCTGGTAGTGTTGAGTCGATCGCGATTTATGGTTGGGGAAATTCTGGGTGACTCGTGAGTTGCGATGGGGTTTAAATCGTGAGTCGTGGTGGAGTTGTTGATGGAATGATGAGTCGTGGGTCGGTGACGTGGTGATGTCTCGTGAGTCGTTGGTGGGTTGATTCGTGGGTCGTGGAGAAGGTGATGAGTCGTGAGTCGGTGGAATGAGGTGGCTGCAGTGTTGAGTCGGGGATTGTGAATCGTGAGTCGCGGCATGGTGATGAGTCGCGATTTCAAGGTAAACGCTTCATTATCCTCCCCTTGTTGGAAAGAATTCGTCCTCGAATTCACATTTTCGTCAAGTTCCTCTTCATAATACGGAATTAAGTGTTTGACATTGAAAACATCAGAAGTATGAACATTTTCTGGTAATTTTAACCGATACGCATTATCATTGATCCTCTTCAAGATTTCCACTGGACCAATCTTTCGTGCTTTCAACTTATTGTAAGTTCCAACTGGAAAACGATCTTTTGTCAATACCGCGTAAACAAAATCACCCTCTTTGAAGACTACGCTTCTTCGTTTCTTATCCACCATTTGTTTATACTTCTCATTTGCCTTTTCCAATCGTTCCTGAACGATTCTATGGCATTCCGTCAACCCATCAACGAAATCAGCAGCTCGTTTAACTGTCCTCTTCGGTTGTGGTACTACTGTCAAATCCAGCGGCCCCTTTGGTAAGCTTGAATATACAATCTGAAATGGACTGAAACCTGTACTTCGGTTATTTGCATGATTGTGAGCAAATTCAGCTTGACACAACTTCAAGTCCCAACTCTTCAAATTGTCTTTCACAAGACATCGTAACAAATTTCTCAATGACCTGTTAACAACTTCTGTTTGTCCATCAGTTTGTGGATGGTAAGCGCTGCTAAAATTCAGCTTTGTTCCTACCATCTTCCACAAACTAAGCCAAAAATGACTTAAAAATCTGGTATCCCTGTCTGAAACAATAGACTCCGGCAACCCATGTAAACGATAGATTTCTTTAAAGAATAACTGTGCCACTCGAACTGCATCCGCCGTTTTCTTACAGGCTATAAAATGTGCCATCTTCGAAAACCTGTCCACCACAACAAATATAGAATCATTCCTCCTCTGAGTTCTAGGCAAACCTAAAACGAAATCCATGCTGATATCAACCCATGGTCTGGTAGGCACCGGTAATGGCATACATAACCCCGCATTGGTCGCTGTTCCCTTAGAAACCTGGCATATATGACATCTCTCCACAAACCGTTCAACCTCCTTCCTCATTGACGGCCAAAAGTATGATTGAGCAATCAAATGTAAAGTACGGTCACGGCCCACATGTCCTTCCTCGTGTAACTCCTTGATAATCTTCAATCTCAAACTGCTCTCTGGAATACATAACCGATTTCCTTTAAACAGAAAACCATCAACTAACACAAATTCATTAGTACTTCCTTCCTTGACTTTCTCAACAAATTTCACAAAGTAAGGATCTTCTTCAATCAGCTCTGGCAATAATTCAAACCCTGTCACTTCAACTTTCATTGTCGTCAATAAATGATTCCTCCTGCTCAAAGCATCAGCTACACGGTTCGTCACCCCTGATTTATGTTTAACGACAAAAGTAAACTGCTGTAAATAAGCAATCCATGATGCATGTCTCGCTGAAATTTTATCCTGCCCCTGTAAATGTTTTAAAGCTTCGTGATCAGTGTAAAGAACGAATTCCTTCTGAAATAGGTAGTGTCTCCAATGCTTAACAGCTTGCACAACAGCGTAAAATTCAACGTCATATGTACTGTATCTCATCTTTGCCCCTGATAACTTTTCACTGAAATATGCAATAGGTCTCCCCTGCTGACTCAACACTCCTCCAATCCCAACCTTTGATGCATCAGTGTGTAGCTCAAACAACAACTGAAAATTAGGTCAAACAAGAATTGGCGCTGTCGTCAACAGTTCTTTGATTCGTTCAAAAGCAATCCCGGCTTCTTCTGTCCACGAAAACTGTTTACCCTTCATGCAATCAGTAACTGGAGCCATCACGCTACTGAAGTGTGGAATGAATCTTCGGTAGAATGACGCTAGCCCATGAAAACTTCTTACTTCCGTAATTGTCTTTGGCTGTGGCCAATTCCTGACTGCCTCAACTTTACTCTGATCAACTTGAATACCTTCTCCTGAAACAACATAACTCAGAAATAAAACACTGTGCGTCATAAACACACATTTCTTCGTAGCAGCATAAAATTATTCCTCACGAAGAATAATCAATACTTCCCTCAAATGTTGAACATGCTCCTCCGTACTCCTGCTGTAAATCAGAATATCATCGAAATAAACCACGACGAACTTCCCAATGAATGGTCTAAAGATTTGATTCATCACCCTCATAAATGTACTAGGTGCATTTGACAAACCAAATGGCATAACCAACCATTCGTATAATCCTTCCCTGGTTTTGAAAGCTGTCTTCCATTCATCTCCTGATCTAATTCGAATTTGATGATAACCACTCTTCAAATCAATTTTCGAAAAGATAGTTGCCCCACTCAACTGATCCAGCAAGTCATCCAACCTTGGCATAGGAAATCTGTAACGGACAGTAATCTTGTTCAAAGCTCGACTATCTGTACACATTCTCCATGTTCCATCCTTCTTTGGCACCAACAAAGCTGGCACGGCACAAGGACTCAAGCTTTCCTGAACACGTCCTTGTTCCAGCAACTCTTCCACCTGCCTTCGTAACTCCTCATGTTCCTTCGGACTCATTCGGTAATGTGGTCGATGTGGTAAAACTGCTCCTGGAACAAGATCAATTTGATGTTGAATGTCCCTCAATGGCGGTAACTCCTTAGGCAACTCTTCTGGAAATACGTCCTCAAATTCTTTCAAAACTGGCTTTGCTTCTTCTGGAATCTCAACTTCTTCACTACTCTCTCTCTCCCAATCAACAAAAACACCTCAGGTTCTTTCTCAACTTCTTTAACAAACTCCTTCAAAGTCAACAGAGTTTTCAATTCTTCAATTTCCTCCAGCTTGCTTTCTTTCTGTTGCTGCTTCTTGGGAACTAAAGTAATTTTAGTGCCTTCAAACATGAAACTATAGCTATTAGCACGACCATCATGTTGAACTGCTCTATCAAACTGCCATGGTCTGCCCAACAACAGATGACACACGTCCATGTCTACAACATCGCACCAAATTTCATCCTTGTATTTCTTCCCAATTGAAAATTTAACACAAGCTCTCCTTCCAACTTTCACCTCTCCTCCTTTCCTCAACCAAGCTAACTTGTACGGTTTAGGATGCTTCTCGGTTTTCAGTTCCAACTTCTTTACTGCCTCTGTAGAGATAATGTTATCGCAACTTCCAGCATCAATAACGAATTTACAAACTCTTCCAAGAATAGTGCAAGTAGACTGAAATATATTATTCCTCAACCAACTGTCTTCCTCCTCTTGCTTTGGTGTCAAACAACTCCTTCTCATCATTAGTGAATACCCTTCGTCTCCTGACAACAAGTCTTCCTCCTCAACCGGTAATGAATTAGAACACTCTGCCTCTTCATTCTCATCCTCAGCTTCAACTATCATAGTTCTCTTTTTCGGCTTCGGACACTCGTTGCTTTTATGACCCATCTCCTGGCAATTGTAACATTTGAATCCACTGTTAACCTTCGCCTTCTCAGTCTCCTTCACAACTGGTTTTGTAACAACTTTAGGAACATTATAACTTCCACTGACTCCCTTCGCTTGATTGTTAGAATTAGTAAACACACCACCTCCACGCCTTCCTTGCTTCTCCCAAGCCAACGCCTTTTGGTGTGCTTCCGCCATAGATCTTGGATCAAACATATTAACCATATCCTGGATCTGCATTCGTAACCCTCCAACAAATCTTGCTGTCAGCTGCTCTTCCGTTTCCATTATATCGTTCCTGGCAATGAGTTGGTAAAATTCATCTTCATAATCATTGACTGACTTCGTCCCTTGCCTCAGATTCTGCAACCTCTGGTACATAAGTGATTGATAGTTGTAAGGTAAGAAAGTAGATCTCATCAACTTCTTCATCTTATCCCACGATTCTATCTTTGACTTCCCCATTCGTTCTCTCGTAAGTTTAGTTTGCTGCCACCACGCCAAAGCTCTTCCCCTCAACCTAGTAGCAACTAACTTCACTCGGCGATTCTCCGGAATCTCTTTGAAATCAAAGATCTCTTCAACATTAGACAACCAATCAAGAAATTCTTCAGCTACCATCCCACCTTTAAACTCCGGAATCTCCATCTTCATTCCCGATTCCCATCGACGATCATCATCTACATCTCGATACTGACGTCGTGTTTGTTCTCTATCTCGATGCATACTCCCTCTGTCACCAACAAATTCCTCATCAAAATCTGAAGTATATCGTTGTCGATCACGACCTCCAACATCTCTACCACCACTCCTACTACCAACATTCCTATCACGATTATCAACACTTCTATGATCTTCTGTTCTCTCCCGATCTGAATGTATCGAAGTTCTACTTCTCCCATGGCTCGATTCAGGTGAAATTCTTCTTCTACTTTGATTCATTTCAAGCATCATTCTCTCTAATCGACCAATCCCTTCATTCAACTTTTCAGTAAAACTCTCGTGGATTCGTTGCTCCATTTCATCGGCCTCTTCTCTTCCATATAAGGCATTAATATTGCGATGTCGTTGAGCTCGTCTTGGTGGCATGATTGAACTTCACAAATAATTCAACAAATCTCCAAACTTTAACAAATTTGACTTCAAAAATCTTCAAACAAAACAACTCCAAACTACAATTCAAATCAACTAGTATGGCTTCAAGCTTGCTTCTACACAACTTCACAAGGCTCGGCCTTAACTCCTTAGCTCGAAACAAGCTTCCAATGATCCTCCCTAGGCTCGACTACTTCACTAGTATACACGACCTACTTCAAATTCAAACACTTTCAACACTTTGATCCAAAATGGAATGGATCGAAAGTTCTCCCTCTTGTTGCAACTTCAATATGAACACGATGAACATAAACTTCAAACTTCGAATACTTGGCTCCAAGACCCGATTTAGCTATGATTGGTTAAAGCAAGCTCTGATACCAAACTGACGCAGCGGATATTTCTTAACAAACTTAAATTGATGAACTGTAGCAATCGGTGATTTGAAAATACTGCAATGCTCAAATCCGTTGATCCAAAGTTGTCGGACTCTAGCTATCTTCGTCTCGTTGATCGCGCACGATATCGAGAAACAAAGATCTACCTTCGACGTTGATCAAGCGCACTTGATTCCGTGAATCGGCTTCACAAACGAAGATTCGAGCGCACTCGAATGACGTAGGTGGAGATAGGAGATTTCACTCGACTACCAATTAGAGAAGAAAGCACAAAGCAATCAACAAGAAATTTTATTCCAATGTTCAACCCCCATTACAAATGAACCCCATGCCTATTTATAGGCTTACAACTCAATACACGACTTAACAAAGCGGTACGACAAACACACACACGAACAACCTAAACAATATAACAGTACATGACTCAACTTGACTCGGCCACGACTCAACGTGACTCGCGACTTAAAGAAAAGTACAATGACTTCATGTTAACTTGGTTACGACTCATCAAACTCGACTCATCAGCAGGCTTTGGCTTCAATTCGTCTTTCATCTCGGCAACGACTCAATAGAAGATTCAGGAAAAACAAATGGTTGTGACTTATAAATAAGTCGTTCGCGACTCAAATTATCTTGTTCGCGACTCATGGAATTGAGGGGAGGTTGTCTCGTGTCTCGGTGATATGGATTTAGGGTTTTCAGCGACTCACTGGAAGCTTTGATTACTCGGTGACGATTCATAGGAAGACGCAATGACTCGGTGACGACTTATGGTTTTGCCACGACTTAAGGTGGAGGGATTGAGTCGATCGCGATTTATGGTTGGGGAAATTCAGGGTGACTCGTGAGTTGCGATGGGGTTTAAATCGTGAGTCGTGGTGGAGTTGTTGATGGAATGATGAGTCGTGGGTCGGTGACGTGGTGATGTCTCGTGAGTCGTTGGTGGGTTGAGTCGTGGGTCGTGGAGAAGGTGATGAGTCGTGAGTCGGTGGAATGAGGTGGCTGCAGTGTTGAGTCGGGGATTGTGAATCGTGAGTCGCGGCATGGTGATGAGTCGCGATTTCAAGGTAAACGCTTCATTATCTTTGTGGCGAATAATCAAAAATTTAGATTACATCAGACTTATAGGCTTTGATTATTCACCAAAGACATATAAGCTATGCACATTTTTTACGGAACCATAATATAAAACGAGCCCATCCTGAATTGAGACTACATTTTTAATAAATTTTCTTTATGTAGTGTATCGAGACAGCATTTTTCCATGTATTCAAATCTTTACAGGCTGTCCTTTGATTAACCTTATCTTGTTTTCTACCTTCACAACATATACTTCATCTTCTACAATGCTGTATGAAGTCAAGGGCAATTACATACTGCGCTCTATTTTTATATAACCAACTGTTACCTATGTTGACAGTAAGCCCATCTCTATACAAAAAACGATGATAGGGTGCTCCAGAAGATAGCATCAACTAATAGATCTTGTAGCTCTGATTAATCACTTACAAAGTAAAATCTATGCAAAATACTTATGTAACGACCTGCTATTTCGAACCATTCAAATTAACAACCAAACACGCATGTCGGATTTGAATTGCTCAAAACAACAGATTGTTAATTTATATTTGGAAAAACTTAGCATATACAGTAAATGATTAAATCACAGAATCATAGACACATAGTAAGATAAAAATAAGCATCGGAATAGATAAATAGTAGTTTATTAAGCTACTATATAAACATCAGAGTTCAAAGTAAAACACAACAGGTATCTCAAATACATTAAAGTTTCTAATACAAATGTCAATGGCAAGTCTGAATAAAACAATTGGAATAAACTGAAATAACTGGAAAGCTGAATAGACAACTCCAAGAAGATCTCCAAGCTCCAAAAGTGAATCAAATGTTGTGACACTCAGTCTAACCCGAGCAAAACACAAAACACTCGAGTCAGGATTAACATTTTTATACCAGTAAATCAACTCAACTGAAATGTCAACTGAAATATAAAATAACTTAAAAGATGTTTGGGATTCCCATCCTTTAAGGATCCATTAAACTATCTACATACATAGTACAATACGCTATATAGATAATGTCTATAGTAAAGTAAACTATTAAAAAAGCGTTACCCAAATCCCCATTAACACATTTTATATAAATGTTGTAGTCTATACAATACTGAAACTCCACCAAACTAGTGGGCTATCAGCGAGCACTCCAAAGGTACGACACAAACTAAACTCGTATATGGTGCGACAGGGCATTTGACAACGCACGCGAGGCAATGCCCAAGATAGGATACTACCGTTTTGCGGATCCGGACTAGTGGTAACGCATAGCAGCTACTACTTCCCACCTTGAGACACATTTCCATAATCAAAGGTGTACCCAATCAAATCATAAAGTAATAGAATGTATCGAAGAAGCATGCTCGATCGGAGGTGCGACCTCACTTGGCCCGACGTGGCTCCTGTTTTAGCCACATCAAGCTGACTCGTCGAAGTAAGGGATTCGTTTACCTTATATAGACGTCGCCAAACCATCCGACTTCGTTCTGGATTCTCCACCATATGCATAGTTGTTCAAGTGGTTTTCGGCATTGGTAGAAAGTATGACAATATCTGATCATGTTCTCTTTAACAACCAAACGCTTATTTCACACATGGTCATTTTCAAAATAGTTCATACCTCATATCAAAATATCATATACATTTCAAAATCATATCACATCATATTCACATTCGAAATCATATCACTTTATATAATATTCACTTTAAATCATATTCATTTCCAAAATCATAACCATAAATAGTTTAAACCATCATAACAAAATATTCGCATTTAAATCCATTAAATCTAAATCATAACAACCCAAACTTAAACAGTTTAAATATTGAAACAACTTATATTGAATGAAATAATTATAAATTAAAAATAGTTTATACATTGAAATAGTTTATAGATTGAAATGATCTATTTTATATATATATTAAAAAAGTTTCAAAGTAGAATTGTTTCTTCCAATTTCACAAATCAATTCAAATCAACATTTGGTTCCAAATTCAATATAAATCAATCTCAGTTCAAAAATTTCAATTAAAATGGTTAAAGGTTCAATTCAAATCTCATTAAAACCAGTTTGAATTATATTGATTTCAAATTCAGGTTTGAACTCCAAATTTGAACCACTTCTAATTCAATAGATTTCAAAGTTTAAATATTCGAACAATTTACAATAACTCGTTTTGATAAATTTCATTTATATTTAAAAATCAACTTTGATTTTATTTAAATTTGAAAATATTCACTTAATAATTTTTAATAACATTCAAATTACAAATTTAAAATCAAAATTGAATATCTAACTTCAATTATTTTAAATTTGAAATTATTCACTTAATCACCTTTTTATAAATATTTAAAATGTCGAATTATAAATTTATATCAAAATTTAATATTCAATTACAATTTATTTAAATTTGAAATATTAATTAAATCACCTTTATCCAAATTATGTTATTAAGTTATAAAATCATATCTTTTAAAAAATCTCAAAATCAGTAAGTTTCAAATCAATACTTATATAAATTCAACTCTTAAATCAATTAAGTTACAAGTCAACTTAATCTATCTTTCCACCCTTAATTTTATTAAAGTTATTACAAAATCTATTTTAAAATATTAATATAAATTTTAAATAATTATTTAAAACATATTATATATATTAAATTAAATTCTTATTAAATTTTATTATATTAATTATTGATAAATTAAATCTTATTATTTTTAAATCTTACTTTATATATTTTACAAAATAATAAAGTTTTAAGTAAAATTCTATAATTTACATTTTTAAAACTTAACTTATAATTTAAAATTTTCGAACATATAATTTAAAAATCTAAATTTTACACAAATATATTAAAATAAAAAATATTTATATTATATTTTAAAAATCTATATTTAATAAAACCCATATATTTCCTTTCAAAACTTTGAAAAATCATTTTTCATAATAGACTAATAGTGTCCGTACATAATTTTCTATCCAATGGTCAAGTGATACTGATATTTATCATTTCAATCTGCAATAATTTAAAATTTATAGGTATCTATCATTTCAACCCACAATCGTAAAATTTCAAAATCAAATGAAAATTGCTTGGGTTTATCATTTCAACCCATAATGATTTTCTCTAAATCTATAAGATCGTTCAACTATGTGTCATTTCAACCCATAAGGAATTCTAACTATCAGGGAACTTATAGAGTGATGACAATAAATAATAATATATAATGATATATCATATCTATGATAAATGTGATCATAACTAACCAAATGAAATATATATATATACTAACAGGTTATTGGTGTCAATATTGTCAATTTGCATTGGTGAACTAATGCAAATAACAATCTATCAAATTTAACAACTAAATAACTAACAACCTAAATTTAACAATATTTAAATCGTCATTTCATGTGAATTAAATTTACTAAATATAAGAATGTTAATCGTGAGTGATCACTCACCTTTCGAGGCTAGAGAAATAACAAGAACAAGATGCGATGAATCCAAGTACAAATTCCAAAGCAAGTCACGCTGATCAAGAATTCGACGAGCATAATTGATAGCTTGGGATCGATGAAAACAAATCAAAACCAACTTTATATAAACTAAAACAAATATATGTTATATATAAAATATTTCTCTAAATCAATTCAAAAACATACATTTAAAATAAAAAAATCATATATATATATATATATTCTAATCAATATTTAATTTAAACATATATAAAATCAAATCTCTATATATATTTGAAAACCAAACTCATGTATACTTATATAAACTAATATATAAACTAATATATATAAACTTACATACATATTATAATTTAAAATCAATATTTATCATAAAAATCAATATAAACTTTTTTAAAGGCAAACAGGGTTAAAGCTAGACACTTACCAGCTATTATTAAAACAAAAGAAGAGTTACAGAGATAAGGAGGAGATCAAAGTAAAAAATAATAATGCAACAAGGAAAAAAACGAAAACTTGTAAATAATTAGATAGGTATTAAGGCCCACAAGCCCAAATACCATATTTAATTAAAAGTCCATGAGTATGCAGCATCAGATCTGGATAAAAAATTAACATTACTGTTGATAGCCCGCTTAATATCATAAACCAATTCATTCTTCCTTCTACCCGTATTTTCAAAAATTCGAAAGTTTCTTTTTTTTCCTTATCACCTGGAGGAAACATTTCAGTACAATGGTTAATCTATCACTTTTTTCTGTCTTCCATCGCGATCGCTTGAAAATTTCAAACTATTGCAAATTTCGATCAGTACTTATATAGTATAAATCAGCATGAAGAATGATTCTCTTCCATAGCTAATATATAGCAGTGCATTTGAAAAATAGATGGTCCTTGCTCTTTAGGTAACATGAGCAGAATACACATTCATTTGTTTGGATAAAACCTCTAGCAAGAAGTTTTGTCTCAAGTAATTAAAGAGTTGTTATTCGTTTTCCTTACAATAAATTATCTTTCTAAGTGCCTAACTTGTTCCATATTCTATGAAACTAGGGTGAGTTTGGTTGGTAATTTTCAGGTAGAATATTTCTGTATATGGATGAAATGGAATGATCAAGAAGCTTGTTTGTCATTAAACATGGTAGGGAGTTGTTGTCACTGGTTCTTTCATGATTATCTTCCATATAGCATTGACCACAGCAGAGCTGGCCATTGGCATCACAATTCTGTCATTGTGGATGAAGTTGGTTATGTTGGCGGAGTCAGGAATGCCAGTTGGAATTTTTTGTAATGTGTCCATGCTATCATTGAGAATAAGCCCGGTAGCATCCTAGGGTGAGTGCCAAAATGAATAGTAATATTAGAGGAAGAGTTGTATTTAACTTGAGGCAAGATAATGTGTCAAATATTTAGTATACTCCTCCAGAGCCAAGCATTGTTCAGCATTGCCATAGTCCAAAAGTGTTTCCCATGCTAGTAGTTCATGTTCATCCATTCAACCTATAGGTTTTGCCTATTTGTTAAGATATTAATGATACGTTTTGAGGCAGCTGTTATATTCCAGTAATGCAAATTGATGATGCCCAGTCCTCCTTTATTTCTAGGTCTGCATAACTTATTAAATGCAATAAGTATTGGTTTCTGTGGAAAACATTGACCATGCTAGAAAAAATTATTCATAGGTTTATTAATCATAGAGAGGAGTTTTTTAGGGAGAAAAAAAATACGTGGCCAGTAAGATGTCATATTAAAAAATAATGGAGTTGACTATAGTAAGACGTCCAGCGTGAGATAGAATATGTGTAGGCCAGCTTCTAAGCTTTGATATACTCTTTTCATATATGGGCATACACTGGGCAATAGAAATTTGTGAGGTGGTTAAAGGAATACCTAAGTAGCATGTATTTGCTGGCATTGGTTGGAGACCAGATAGTGCGATGATGGCCGCCTTAGTGTCTTCATTAGCACCGACAATGATAATACGGGACTTGCTTTTATTGACTTGTAGGCTAGTTATAGTTTGAAATTTGTCAAGAGAAATTGTGATAGCAGTAATAGATCCTACATCTAGTTTTGAAAAAATGACAACATCGTCAGCAAATATCAGTGATTTGATGAGAGATCTTTTACATTTGGATGAGTTTACATTATATATTGGTGAGCTAGAGTTTTGATCATTGAACTAAAGACCTCCATAACAGTAATAAAGATGTATGGTGACAAAGGGTCACCTTGTTTGATACCACTTGATGACTGAAATATCCAGAAGCACAACCATCGATAATAATAGAGAAGTGCGCAGTAGAAATACAAGTGTATATCCATGAGATAAATGCTTCAGGGAATCTCAATTTACACTGAACAGCCACAATAGAAATCCATTCAATAGAGTCAAACGCCTTTTGTAGATCCAATTTCATCATACATCTAGGAGAGGTATTTATATTGTTGTAACCCTTCAAAAGCTCATGAGTGTGAAGAATATTGTCAGTGATATTTCCGTTGCTAAGAAATGCAATTTGATTTTGTGAAATGAGTTGAAATAGTATTTGTTTTATTCGGTTGGCCAAAGTCTTTGTGATACATCTGTATGTAACATTACTATATGCAATAGGTCGATAGTGATGTACAAATGAATGGTCATCTCTCTTGGGAATCAATGCTATATTAGTAGCGTTAATACCACCAAGTAAAATATTGTTTGTAAAGAAATAGTGTATGGCTTTACAAAATGTAGTGGTAATATGTTTCAAGGTAGACCTAAAGAAATGAGTACTAAATCTGTCTGGTCCACCAACACTCTTAGAATTAAGGCTAAAAAGTGCATCCTCTATTTCGTTGTATGTTATAGGAGTAACCTATTTCATTGCACCTACATCTAATAGTATAGGGCTGTCTATTTGAAGAAGTTTAGAGATTCCGCAATCATTGAAGATAACCCCTTCAAAACCTTGTGAAATCAAAACTTTCGAAATCAAAACCTTTCACAATCAAATCCTTTTGCAATTATTAAAGATAACCCGTTTAAAGCCTTTCAAAATTAAACCTTTCGAAATCAAACCCTTCGAAATCAAACCTTTCGAAATCAAACTTTTCGAAATCAAACCCTTCGAAATCAAAACCTTTTGCAATCAAATCCTTTTGCAATCATTAAAGATAACCCGTTCGAAACCTTTCGTAACCAAATCTTTTGAAATCAAACCTTTCGAAATCAAACCCTTCGAAATCAAACCTTTCGAAATCAATTATGTTTTTATTCGAAAGCAAAGGAAGCAGCCTCCCCATCCTTTCGCCACTCCTCCCTTCGACACCGTGCCTACCTTTCGACTTAGGCAAGGGTAATTGTTTACCTTCCATCTTAGACGAAAGGTACCTTTGGACTTCATCAGAAGAGTAAAAGCAGGCTCGCTGGAATCGAAGGCAAAACTGGGCCTACTGAAGTGATGTTTTAACTTGCTTGTCTAATTTTGATTGGCTGAGGAGCCTTCTCATGTACTTCCAAATAGTAAAAAGGTATAAAATATTCAACCTTTTTCTCAAAACACTATACTTCTTCCCCAAATCAAAATTTTGAAAGCAATTCCCCTCCGGCTTTGACCAAGGCAGAAGCAATATTACAGTTTAGCCCATAGGCTTAATTAATTTAATTACCTTAGTTAACCACTAAGGAAAAATCCCCAAAAATCATCAAAAATCTTATAAATCATATACTTCAACATATTAACATTTCAAAGCATATAAAGGTCAAAACAACTCATAATTTAACCAAAACTGAATAATTGTGTTAATTAGCCCATTAACATTTTAAAACGCCTAAGTCTTATCTAAACAAAGGTTTAAATGGTTATATCCTAACCAAAATCACAAACACTAATTAGGTATAACGCATAACCGATCCAAACATAGAAAAATGAGATGATAAACATGATTATTCACTTGGATTACTTAATTCGAAAAAGAGATAATTTCCTAGCTTTAATTCCTTAGCTTTCTTCAATTTATTACTCTTTCTAGAGCTTTTATTGGAAAAAATAAATGTGAGGAGCTATGAATGAGTAAGTGAAAGTTTTTTAAAATGGAGGAAGAGATATATATTAAGAAATATAGCCCCATTTCCAAGTTTACCCCTTAGGAAATTTCTCCTTCTTAATTTAGTTAAGTCTTATTTTAGTACATTCACTAAGACACGGCCATTGGATTTATTAAACTTATCTCCCTAATTATTCAAATTATTTTAGTTAATTTACCCAAGTAAATATCACGAATAATGTTAATTAAAATTCAAGGGCATTGCAATTAGCATTACCACACCCACTAGTGGAACAACCTTACATGGTTATCAACTACCAATTCGGTGCTTACATATTAGTAAGCACATCAACAATTTTCATAGGAAATAATAAAACCGATGAGGATATATAATTAAACATATAAAATTATCAATATAACAAATATGTTCCCTCGATACACATTTATACATATTTCACATATGATTAAGCATGCAATTAATTGCTTTTAGACTTGAGTAATTATAGTTACTACGTAACGTCCTAATTTTCAACATGTTTGAAGCATAGAAAAACCAAAGCATTATCCGTAATCAATGACTCAACTACCCATTAATCGCATAATGCAACTGTAGATATCGAATAACATATAAATTAATTAGTTAACATGTGATAGGATGTACTTAGTCAATAACGTAATATATATCAGAGTGGTGTATAGTTATTGACTTAACATATAAACTTTAGTTTTCTCGCAATACAAAATCATAAGCAATACTCCTAGTGGTTTTCCTTGCTTATCCTTTTCCACGTAGAAATCAACACCATTTATCCTACAATCGCATTATATGAATATACATACAAATACAGGATATTAAATGAATGAAAAGTGGAATGTGTTATTGTATCAATGTGACTTCCTACATACCCATTACAGGATCAAGCCTAATGTAGTTACTTTACTACTAATTAATAGAGCATAATTAAGGGTAATACTTGATAGAGTTAGAGGTATGCCTTAGGGTCAATTCTGTAATTTACTACAAATTATTAACTTTGTAATAAAATCTCGTTTGAAATAAAAGATGTTTGTTTTTCTATTATATACTTGATATAATATGTTATATTGATTATCTATTTAATGTTTAGTAGAAAATCCGTAAAAAATGCTTTATGATAGTAATTACAATGTGTTTTAATTATGAGAAATTTATTACAACGAAAATAAACATATTGTTTTAAATATCCATATTCAAGATGTATCAAGACTGGATATAGATACATCCATTGAGACTAGAGCATTGAACACACTCTAAATGTTAGGCAGTATAATATACATGGCTGCTGTAGGGCACCAAAGGGTTACATACTGATAGTTATTGGATGACTATGGAATGACTCACTCGATAGTTTTATGTTGGTTAATATAACTAAGGTCAAACAAAAAAATATCGAAGTGACAATATTACATGGTTCTCTCAACTTGAGAATACCGTTGAACTTCAATATGGATAATCTACTTTAGATATAGTTATATCATTACATAGGGTTTATCGAACGACAATAGTTGGTTCTGAGTTGAAGTGTTGGAAGTGAAAGACTATTCTATAGAGAATTTGTCTCCTCAGTTATATGAGGTTAGTATCATGGTCAACTATAGTCAACTTAAAGTTAAATTTTTTGGCCAGAGCAGTTCAATTGATAATACTTTTTATTATTGAGCCAAGGACTTTATGTTTGAATTATATAGGTTGAATATTAGAAATTTGATCAATTCCAAATTCTACAAGTCCAAATGTGATATAGTTTAACGAAGAGAATTGGTGTAAATAATTGTCACTATCTGGGACCGCTTAACGTAGTAAAATTAGATTACACCAAAACTATGTAAGCAATGAATTCAGCCAAAATATCACATCACTACCTAACCTGACCCGTGAACATTAATATTCAAAATTTTCGATATTAATCGATGACTGAATTAACACCGAAGAGCCACCCAACTGCAATGTTGAATGCTCCAAATACCACCTGATTTAATTAAATAATTATTATTATTATAAATTAATTAATATTTGTGAAATATTAGTTACAGAAATTTATTTTATTATTTTGAATCAATATTGAAAATAATGAATATATAAAAGTTATATACACATGTATCGATTTACGATATCAATGTGCATTTGAATTTGATTTAAATATGAATTTACTGATATGGTTCGAAAGTGCAGCTAGGTCTATTAGCCTTATGAAATGCCTGGCGATATATGGGGATAAGAAGGTATGATATTTTTTATATCTGGGTTTTAACTAGTGGAGAAAAGAACGGATAAAAGAAGAGATCTAGATCCCCTCTTTCCCCTCCTTTCCTTTTCTTATATAAACCCTACACCTTCCATATTAGAGACACTACTTTTGGGTCTAGCCTCCCCTTCTCCCCTTGGCCGAAAATCATAGCCATCTCCTCCTCCAAATTTTAAACCAGATAAAAATTTAAATTGAATTATAATAGGTGTGTAGACCTCTTCTTTTACTAGCAATTTATGGAAGAGTTAAAATCAGATTCTAGGAGATCATTTTATTCACTATTCAAGGTATTATAACTAGGCCACAACTGAAGTAGCATTTACTTCATATGAATTATATGCATAATTGTTATCAAGTATTTTGACCCAGTTATATTGAAACTGATTGGACAAGTTAGATTCGACTGTCGTCAAGGCCAATAAGTCCAAAGTGATGATTATATGGTCTAGACGTCGAGTACAGATGGTAATATGAAGCCGTGGTTAAATGGAATTGAGAGATACGCAATGCAAAATGTTCAAAGTATGGAATATAGTCCAACATAGAGGAGGGATCATCTATAATCATTCTCCAAGAAGGGATTGGCATATTTTAGCCAAGCAAATGCAAGTCAATGGGAAATAATCAATATCTCAATACCCACAAGTCCAATGCATATGAAATTTTTTGAACAAGATATAGGGACCTTAGGATCGCACCTCAAAAGAATGAAACAAGAGGGATCAACCATCTTTCGTTAATAGGCATCGACAAGAATCAAGAAACAACTCACCTTGCAGCAAAAGATCGAGTAGTAACTCAAGTTATACTAATCCAATTGACATAAAACTTGGAGGCTAAGCATATTACAACATAGGGAAGTTCCCATAGGGATTTCACCCCTAAATTCCTCTAAAATAGGGATATTCAGGATACAACTCATCTTATGGTAAAGGTTGAGCAATAACTCAAGCTATACTAATCAAATTGGCATGAAACTTGAAGGCTAAGCATATTACAACTTTGGAAAGCTCCCATAGGGACTGCACCCCTGAATTCCTCTAAAATAGGGATCAGAGATGATCCATATTTCTTGGGATTTGGGCCATGCAATCCCTCTGATAGGTCCATATGGTTTTAGAGATCCTTCTGCCAAATTTTCAAGAAGATATTTCTCTGTGTTCCTCTATAAATACAGGCTTGTTTGTTCATTTTCAAGACTGTACGCTACTAGTTGCTTTGTATTCTATTGTAATTAAGGATTTTCATTAGAACCCTAGTGTACTCAGTTTGCAAAGTGATTAATAAAGCTACCTATTCAAAGTAGACGTAGGCAAACAATATCGAACCACTATAAATCATCATGTTCTTATTATTGTTTTTATTTTCTTCTATTCAATTACTTATTCACTTTGTTTTTCATTTTACGTTCTTCATTTATTTCTACTCAAAACTTCTACATTTTGGTGCTTTCACTGAGAGTGAGATACTCAGCCCTATTTGGATCCCTTTGTTACTACTAGATTGTATAAATTCCTCTAAGGTGACCAGAAATTATCTTCAAGAAGCTTATTCGTTCTATTCAAATTTGTAGAAGTCTAAGGGAAAATATCAACAATGGTTAGGAATACCAAATCTACATCTCAAAACGTAGAAGGAAACAAGAAGACTAGCATCCAGCAAGAAGGCTTGAGCAATCTACCAATAGATGTGAATGCTACCAATCTAGTTGATGTCCAGAATCCGACTGATTCTATCACAAGAGATGATTTCTTAAATCTGATGAGAGAGCCAGTGGATAGCCACCGAGAGTTGAATTAGTAGGTTCAAGCCAATATCGATTTAATGAACCAACTCAACTAGCAACAGCGCGGGAAAGCTAGGAGGGACCTAATCCCTTATTCCACATTGGAGAGTTCTAGTTCATTAAACGATTATCACAGACGCAGACATTGCAGAATTGGTGGATATCAAGCAAAAGATTCCAAACATCAATAAGCAACCCGACCTAGCTTGCCGAGACTGATCGGTGCTGATTCCTTTATAAGGATCAGGGTTGATCCCTTCTTCAGAGGAGAAAGCTTGCCTCTTCATGTTAGAGCGCAATCTAGAGCCGATGCGGTTGATTTGGATGCTGGAATTTAGATTGATGCAAATCAATTACCTCCTCGAAATGATGATGAAGTGAACATAAGTGATATACATCGAGAGGATGTTGAGCCAAAAAGGCGTGGAACGGCCCGTAGACATCGACCAGACCATTCATATGAGGTGGAGCATGGCCATCGCATGGCTCTAACTATCCAAAAGTCAGACTTGTTGGCTATGGTTAGACAGGTAGCGAGGGAGAACCCACGCTTGACCAATGATGGTTGGGCATCTACAGAAGCCATACCCCTTTTACTGACAGTATCTTACATGTAGAGCATAATAGGAGGTTCATCATGCCATCGATGCCTGCCTACGAGGGAAAAACCAACCCCAGGCAGTACATCATGAGATATGAATGGCAACAAAGTTTGTGGAGCAATTCCTTATGCCTGCAACTCTCCCCAAAGATGTGATGTCTATATCCAACGTGATCCAGGTACCGAAAGAATCTCTGAAAGATTATTTGGAGAGGTTTCATATAGCAGTCACAGTAGTCAGTAATTCAAACGATCATTCAATATTGATGGCGGTAGCGGGAGGGATTGATTCGAAATCTGATTTGGTGATTGGTTAGCGGGCAAACCACCCACAACATTGGAAGTATTTCTATGCAAAAGCAGCTCAGTATTTGAGGAAAAAGGAAGCTAGATGCTTTAGGAAGAAGAATGTTATGCGACCAAGTGGAGAAGGAGTGTAGAGTAACATTGCAGTGAAACAATCTGGGGAGCGTTTTGGAAAAGTTCATGTAAATGTCAAAATAAACCAAATCGGGAAAAGAAAGGCGGTGATTGGAACCGTGAACAAAAAGGGATTCTTAAAGAGGAAATACGAGGAGTCTAATGTATGACACCTACACACTACTAAACACATCTCTTGAGAACAACTATTTGTCCACCTGCAATACCATGCATTACTTGAAGCCTCCTTTGAAAGAATCAATGGAGAAGCAGAAGAAGACTGGAAAATACTCTCACTTCTATGAATGCTAGGGTCATAACGGGAATGATGTAGGCATTTGCAGGATATTATAGAGAAAATGATTTAGGAAAGTAAGTTACAACAGTTTGTTAAAGCTCCACAGGATGGTGGGTAGGGGGCATGTGATGCTAACCAAGGATAAGGGCCGTACAGGGCTAAGGTGCATGCGTGGACTAGTGGAAGACTAGTGATCAATATAATATTTGTAGGACCGCATCCAACTAATAAGAGTTGACATGAGATAGAGCACTATGTAGCATGATCAAACATATGAATTTTAAATGTTGTTCGACTATAGAAGATGGAGCTTTGGCAAAATAGCAACGCATAAGGGCAGATAACATTGTGTTCCAAAACAAAGATGCAGACAAGGTGCAGGCACCAATGGGCGACCCAATGGTCATTTAGGCCATAATCGGTCCCGCCTTAGTAAGGAGGATTTTGGTTGATTATGGAAGTTCCATAAATATAATTTTCAAAAAGGCTACGATCAAATGAGGATGGAAGCCAAAGACCTGAAACCGTCTAAAGCCCACATTCATGGCTTTAACGGTGCTACAATTGAAGCTATAGGATATGTCAAATTGCCCAAGGAGTTGGGAGAAGGTGACCGAAGGTGAGTGTGGATTTTTCCATTTGTTGTCTTGGATGTTGACTCTGCGTATAATGCTTTTCTAGGCTGACCAGCCCTATCTGAATTCTGTGCAGCTCTTCCCCATGGTATTTGGCTTTGAATTTCCCAACTAATAACGGTGTTGGAGTTGTGTGTGGGGATAAGGTGACTGGATGTGTCTGCTATGTAGTTGAATTGAGAGACGCTCAATGAAAGGAGAAAGGTAAGGGTGTGGACGAGTCTCCCCGCATCAAAACTGCCAAAGAATGACAACCTGTGCTTGGGCCTTGACTTGGGCACCATAGTCAATTCTATAAAGACAATGATCCGAGGGATGATGAGGAGGAGCCTAAAGAAACCAAGGCTGCACCGGCTGAGCTGATGATTGACATGATAGATAGCCTCGAAGACCAATCACGGGTCCTAATGATCGGATCACGGCTTTTCTCCCCAATGATGAAAGAACTTACTGTTTTCTTCGAGTGAATCTTGACATGTTCGTATGGACTCGTTCTGACATGTGTGGGTTCTCACCTGTCATTGCGAGCCATGTATTAAATATCTAACCGAGCTATGTCCCTGTGAAACAGAAAAGGCATAGCATGGATTTGGAGAGATCTGGTGCCCTTAAAGAGGAAGTAGATAGGCTTAAAAGCAATGGGTTTATTCACGATGCCCTCTAACCTAAATGGCTATCTAATCCAATACTTGTGAGAAAGGCGAATGGAAAATGGTGAACATGCATTGATTACTGGGACTTGAATAAGGCATGCTCGTAAGACAGTTTTCGCCTTCCAAGAATTGACAAGTTGGCAGACTCGAGCACGGGACACGAGCTGTTATCTTTCATGGATGCATACTTTGGATATAACTAAATCCAGATGAACATTCCCAATCAAGAGCACACCAGCTTCATTACCAATGTTGGAGTGTATTGCTATATGGTAATGCCATTTGGATTAAAGAATGCCAGAGCAACTTATCATTGCCTAGTCAACAGAATGTTTAAATATCAGATTGGAAAGACGATGCAGGTATATGTGGATGATATGCTCGTGAAGTCACAACGACCAAGTGACCGCATTAGAAACTTATCAGAAAGGTTCGACGTCCTTTAATATTACAAAATGAAAACCAATCCTCTGAAACGTTCTTTTGGCATGGCTTCGGGAAAGTTCTTGGGTCGCATCGTTAATGCACGTGGAATCGAAACTAATCCTGAGAAGATTCAAGCAATTTGCAACATCGAAGTGTCGAGGGCCATCAAGCAAGTACAGAGTCTAAATGGGAAGGTTGCTGCCCTAAGTCGATTTATTTCTCGAGCCACTGATAAACGCATTCCTTTCTTTGATTTGATTAGGAGAGGGAAAAGGAACTTTGAATGGATGCAGGATTGCGCGAACGAATTCCGAGCTTTGGTGAGCCACCAGGAGAGGCCTTCCATCTTGTCAAAGGCAGTGGACTACGAAGACCTGTATATCTACTTGGCCATGCCAATACATGCTATAAGTGCCATACTGCTTTACGAGGAGAATCAAATCCTGAGACCAGTCTATTACGTTAGCAAACAATTAACAGGAGTTGAAAGGAATTATCAGAAGATAGAGAAATTGGCATATTGCTTGTTGATTACTTCACGAAAGCTCCATCCCTATTTTTAGGCTCATCCCATCAACATTTATGTCGGTCAGCCATTATGACTGGTCCTACAGCGACCTGAGGCATCTAGGATGTTACTCAAGTTGAATATCGAAAATGAGTCAATTCGACATCACTTATCTCCCTCAAAAAGCCATCCAGGGAAAGTCACTGGACGACATTATAATAGAATTAACTGCGCACAACGGTCTCCCAGAGAGCGGTGGAGCCTATACCATCCATTCGATGGAAAATGTATATGGATGGAGCATCCAATGATTGTATTTCTGGGCCCAAATTCGTGTTAGTAACTCCGGAAGATAGATCAATTTGCGACTCTTTGAAGCTTGACTTCTTTGCAATGAACAACAAAGTTGAGTATGAAGCTCTTAATGCTGGACTCATGCTTGCCAAAGAATTAGGAATAAAATCTTTCGGAATCTTTTATGATTCCCAGTTGGTAGTATACCAATTCGAGGGAGATTACCAAGCCAAACGACAATGACTCACTCCATACCTTATCCAAGTCCAAGAGTTGTTGATAACTTTGAATATTATGACATCACGCACATTCCTCGAGATCAAAACAAAGGGCTGATTCATCGCACATGGTTTTTTCCTACCCCATCGCACATGAATCCTACTTGGGAAGGACCATATGTTATTGAACAGAGGCTTGGAGAAGGAAATTTCAAGCTAGCGACTGTTGATGGCATTTCACTCCCAAGGGTGTGGAAAAGCAAGCATTTACGATGCTATTTCACTTAGTTTATTCTTTTTCAATTAGTTATATTCAATTTCTGAATTTTCTTTAGCATTGATTTTCAGGATATGTAATAAGACAAATTGTGTCATTTCTTTCCATTTGGAAAATAAAGTTTAAAATTTCCTTCATATCTATGATTGCCATAGCATTACATATTAGTTATGATATTTGACTAACTAATATTGACATGTCCGAGTAGGTTTTCAGAGTTTGAAACTAGCCTATTACATAAGCTCATGATCGAACTAACAAAACGAACACGGTCCGACTGTTCGTTTGATAATTCCTGCTCACAGACCAATGGATGGAGTACCGAAAAAGGAATGGATGTGACTCAACCATCTGATAACTAAGTTAATCCTACCAAGTGATGGGACAGACGTGATTAAAAAAGATCATGACACAGTCAATCGCTCGCTGAGTTAAACCCAAGATTTGTGGGTAAGTCAATCAATTACGAAAAATACAATCTGACTATTTTTTGAAATAACTCTAAGTCCCTAGAGTGTGGACTGGACTATAAACACGAATTTAGTGCGATTGGATCGCATACCAATCAATTCTTATCCTCAAAGTGTGGATATGAGTGTAAACAAATAGATGAGTGCAGTTCGATCACTCATTACACCATAAACTTCGATCTGAAACTGATGGGAGGAGTATAAACTCGCTAAGCATGGAGTTTGACTATCCACTATCAAACTCCACTAACCCGACACTCGAGGCATGATTATAGTCGCCAAACCGCTGAACCCAGTGGCGTAACACAGGAATCGAGCCTAATGTTTGATAAAACTTAAGGCCACGACCACATGAAGGCCTTGAGTGAAAATCAACGGATAATTGTTTGAATTATCGAGCAATAAATTGCAAGTACATTGAATGGAAAAGTAATAGCTTGACTACTTAGACAAAATTCATATGAGAGTTCGATAGAAAACAAAGAACATTCGTTTGCATATTAAACTTCAAAATTGTGGTACAAGTTTACTCAAAAGTAGGGACCGAAGCCCACAGTCACGACCAACAAAAAGATAAAAGTAGCTATACAAGCTATGTACAAACTAAGCCAAAGTGACGGCTATTTCTTTTGCCCCTTTTCTCTTTCAGATTTTTGGTAATCGCGCTACCTGAGCTTTTGCCTGCTCTTATTTTCGATCTTTACCATTCTTTTTCAGGAGAGAAATCAAAGGTTGGAGGGAATTCTTCAGGAACCAACCTACCGGGTAGAATGATTTGTAATGGGATGAGATTTGGATAGTCAATTCCTACGTCAGCGGGTTCGACCTTAGCTTTTTTCTTCAACAACTCCTCTATCTTAATGCGTTCTTTTTAACTAAGCTCGTCGGTATGTTCGATGGCATCGATGATCACAACTTTATCTAATTCATATGGCAACGATAGGTTATCAGTTTCTTCATCATCAAGTGCTCCAATAACTTGAGCATCGAGCCCTGAAATGTTATCGGAATTTCAATCGATGTCGATTGTTGCTCCACGGCAGAACCGCTTCCTGGAGTTTGAATGGTATACAAAATACCGACAGATTCATAGAAATAAGAAAATAAACCTATGACTATTGGACATGAGGATGGAAATCTCTTGAATAATGGAGAATAAAGCATGACACCTGTGTCCAGCTGACTTTCAATTGTCACTAGAGTGCTCCCCTCTCGAATATGAGTCAGCACCTTTGATTGATAGCCGGGTCTGTTTGGATCATAGCTTAGATCCTATCCCAAGCCAAAAGAAACTGGCGTCCCAGCTATTTGAAGTGAAGGGGAACCTCTGGGATCGGACTTTAAAGACTCAAAAAAAAATTCCTTTTGCTGGAGGGTGCTAAAATATCAAGGTATCGGAGCCTCGCAGTAGCATGGTCTAAATGTTCATCCCTACAAAGAATCTCCCGTACCAGCTTCTCTTCATCTAAATCGGCTTCACCGAAGGCTTTCTTCTTCATTTCAACAATCTATTCCCAAGCTTGGCGAGTGATTCAAGATAGCGCTCTCCAAGGAAACTTAAATCCTGAAGGATTAGGACTTTAGCATGATGTTCAAAGATCAGAGGATTGAACATGTCTTTAATCACGTTTCATCCAACTTTTTTGGCATCTTCTGGTTGGGCCTTGATCTGCTCTCTAACTTCATTGCATCCTGCTTCTCTTGCCTCTTCCTTGAGGACTTCAATTTGAGCAAGTAGATCGTCACGCTTAATTTTTAATCCCCGGGATTTGATGGCCTCTTCGCAATATCTATGCGACTCCTCTTGAGCTTTGAGTTTCTCTTCCTTCTCTTTTTTAAGGGTTTCTTTAGGTTCTTCAATGTGGCAGGACAGAAAGTTTTTCTTTTTTTGCAGCATAACTTTTCCAAAGTAAGCACACCACGGTTGAGGGCAGCATCCAACTCCTTTTTGTGAGCCGCTTCTGGACGACTAACCACCTTGAATGTTTCTTTGACACTCTTTTCTACCGCAGTTAGCTTCGCTGTCAACTCTAAGATCTCATTGTCTTGATGTTTAATTATGTCTTTATCGTTGATTGCCTCTGGCTTGAGACAATCTATTTCATGTTTCTCTCGATAGACACCTTAGAGATTTTTTCGGCTAGATGCTGGAATGCTTCGTGTTGCACAAAAACGTCATTGACGCATACAAGGGAACTCACTTTAGTACTCCCTAGAGTTGTATGGATGGAGGAAAGAGACTTAAGCCCATCGAAGCAAATTTTTTGAAATTTGACCTTAAGTTCGGCCAAATTTTCTATAGGGGAAACCTCTATAGCTATAGTAGGAAAAGCAGGATCAGAAGTAATAATTAGACCTTTGCTCGACCTATGATCATGGGATTGTCTGGAATTAGATGAGCCACAATACAGCTCAGGCGGCACAGCAATTTGAGGTGCGTGGAAAGAAGTACGATCGCCACTGTGTACAAGAATATTAGGTTGAACTTCCTAATGAGACGATTGAGATTGGGACTTATATTTGGAAGATGAAGACTCCCTCGAGCGATGACTTCTTTCTCGACTATCATCTCTCTCTTGATGCCTACTCGATTCTAGAATACAATTGGATCCATACTATATTAAGGATCCCCTTAAGCGATCGAAAGCATGGCATTGGGGCATAGTACCTGCAAACCAAACAAGAGTGTATAAGTGACAATCAAAAAAAAGATATACAAAAATCATGTAGTGAAGTGGGCGTGATTGTGAGTGCCCTAGTGTCCCTTCGACGGACCTGTTGTTGCAGCATTGTTTATAGGAGTTTTCTCCCCTTTGCTAGTAGGAGGAATGTTGTCACCGCTCTTGGTGAGAGAATTGAGTCCTCTAATACTAATGTTGGGGAAGTCATAAGTCATGATATTATCAAGGATCGGGAGATTCGTGAACCCTTCCGTTGGGCATTCTAAATGTTGGGAAGAAGACTCTTCATTAACTAAGGTAATGACGAACCCTGGCTCTATAGTGGTTTTTCTCTTATGGAGTTTATATGCGAGATTTTTCCCTATCCTTGTTGGCATGTGAGATTGAATGCCTTGTGATGGTTCGAATACAGATGCATTGCCCGGACCTACATCAACATCGTCCGGTTATTGGTTTTGATGGCCCTAATTTCACCCTCTTCCGCATCGTCCTGAGCCCCCTCGATTGGGAGCATGATAGGGCTATTAGCACTGCCTTCTTATTCTGCAGCATTCCTTGGTGGTGGATCACTTCCTGGAAGCTTGATGCTGCGACCTTCTTCTAATAACCCAAAATGAGATAACCATTCGTCAGTTACAAGGGATCTGATGTCCCTGTCCTCAACTATAGTGGCATAGATTGAAGAAACCACCTTTGAGTAACTATTGCCTTCTGGACGTGGATGGACACCTGAAAATTTTCAAAGTATTAGTTAGTTCAGGATACGACTTGGGCTAAAGAATTTGAGAAAAAAGTAAAGACAACACTTACGTCCTTCCAACCATCACCTAGCGAAGCGAGGCAGACAATAAACGTAAAACCATTCATGTTTAAAGATGCTGAGCTTATTCCAAGCGCTAGTTAGAACTTACAGTTGGCCAGAGGCTTAAGGAAAGTGTAAGAAATGCTTCCTATTCATCGTTTGAAATTGTAAATAAACTTGATGTCCTCAGGAGATGGAAGGCAGAACAAAACATCCATAAATAGCAAGAAAGTTCCATAAAGAAAAGCATAGCTGTTCGGATGCAGTTGAGTGGGAGCTATTCCTAAATAATCCAGTATTTCTTGGATGAAAGAATTGAAAGGCGGCACGCATCCAGCCCAACAAATGAATTTAATGCATGTAGGATATCCCTCCGAGTGCAAGTGAGCCCTATAATTCACTAAAGGTACTAGAACTTCTCAAAACAGAATTCCCTGTTCAGAGCATTATTTGTGAAGAGCGGCCTCATCAATTATGGAGGCTTGAAAATCCATCGGGTTATCCAAAAATATAACACCTTCTATAATGACAGGGGCAGGACTTATTTCTTTCATCAGAAGGACGGGGACATCAAAGAAAAGGTCGATCAATGGGCCAAAAACCTTCGATTGCTCAATTTGACAATCAAGGGAAAATCTGCTAGAAACAGTTGCAGAACTTGACTCGGCACTGAGATTACTAAGTTGTGAAGGTTGTCCAGAAGGCATTGTAGCTAAATACTCTGAATGTCTAGAGCCCATATCAACTAAACTCAGTAGATAATCAAGATTAGAAAATTTTACCTGTCCCCTCATGTTAAATGATTAACTAGTGTGATGTAGTGTGTGTAGTGAAGAGATGAACAGTTCAAAATTAAAAGCAAAAGTAAGTGATGAGACTTTGGATTTGCTGATTGTCTCAACTGGTGTTTAGACTAATCAGTTATGTAAGCTTTTGGATCGACCATCACCATGTCGAAGCGTGAAGTCCATATATTAAGTTTTAGTTCATGTTCTATGTTCCAGGGGTTTGGTCGTTCAATTTCAAGTTCGATATTGGATATGAAAGTTCTGTTGTTCATTATTGTCGTATGCTTAAGTTCATTGATATGCTTAAGTTCTGAAACTCTAACCTATCCACGAACGCAATCGAACCTTATATCTTTTCACAAGTTAAAGGCTAAAGGCAAGAAAACTTACCTAAGTTTAAAGAATACAAGTTGCTCAAGAAGAAATGCTGGATCTTGACACGAGTTGAGGATGGAGTGGTGGTCAGGAGCAAGAGAAGATGGTGAATCTAAAGACCCGGCAATGTTTGATTACAAGGAATAGGATCGAGTTAATGAAAATATGAAGGGTTCGACACTAAGGAAATGAGAGGAGGATATGATCATGAAGAAAGTAAAAGTAAATGGAGGAAAAGTGAATAAGTGAAGGTTGAGAAGGAAATGTGTTAGCTTATATAAACGTGATGAGGGTTCGGCCTGCCTTTTCATTCTCCATGAAGCCAAAAGATTGGGTTCACAACATAGGAAGGGGTTGGGTACAAATCCTTGACTTGGGAATCCATCTGATCCATATAGACTAAAAAAAAGAAAAGACAGGATAAAAGGAGAATGGGGGGATCGTCTAGAAGGGTGTTGAACCCTATATACAAAAAAGAAGAGAGAAAGAGAAAGGGGGATTGACTAAAATAATACCGACCCCTCTCTCTACTACTAATAATATAAATTCAATACACATGCTTCAACCGTGTATTTCTAGAACCCCTAAAATGCCCATGCATTTCCCCTCAGCCCTTACGCTTCTATCCCATTTTCATTATCCATTCATGCAACCGTTTTCTCCCCAAATTCGACTATGTTCTCGAATTCAATTCCTCAACACTTTCATCCCATTCATCACCATCCTACGATCTCCAAAAATCATTTTCTCCCACCTGCGAATCACTGGCGCTAACATCCCCAGAGATATTATTTTATATCCACGTCTTGAGATTTGATGGCCGCTAGAGATTTCTCATCTGTGTTATCACTTTTTGATTTTAATTGAAGGTATATTTCTCTATTTTTGGTTTTGCTTAATCTGATCTGATATGTGAATAGTGAAAATAAATTATTTTTAGTTCTATTCTGATTTATGAATCTACGACGTTGTTACACTTTTTTCATCAGATTTTTGATTCATAAATACCCTTCCTCCTGCAATCTGTTCCTCCGCAAAATTGCGATTAGGGTTATTAAACCTACTTTCATTGCCTCATTGGCTTCAAAAAAACCTAAATCGTTACACTGCGATTAGGGTTGGTTCATTAAACTGCGATTTCATATCTGCGTCGATTTCCCATTATCGACTGAGATTAGTATGTTAATCTACGACTACCACTCTGTTGTTATCTCATACTTCGGCTGTCGACTAAGTATAGAAGTAATTTGGATTTACTGATTCAACACAGATAAAGAATTGAACTCAACCATCATATATAAGACATCTGTAAACTTCAATCTCAGATAAGCATTCGATGATTTACATTAACTCCTATGGATTTTTAGTATTATACGGGTTCCTTGCAATTAAATTCAGCTTATTTTTGTTTCCTAAGATATTGATATTTATTGATGACTTTGGGATTATCTTGATGTATAACTTCTGTTTCTTTATTTTTTTAATGAATCTTTATTGGTTCATTAACTTATAATGCATATGTGTATATATATATATCATAAACTTAGGTAACTATTCGTGTAACGACCCGTAAAATTTTAATAATTTTACTTGATATAAATATTTAACTGAATATTTATGAAATATTTATTAATAATATTTGAAATAAAGATTTAATATTTGGATTACGTCCAATTAAACATAACAGATGGTAAATTTTCAATTTATTTTATCAAAGTTTATTTCATTAAAATTCAAGTCAGTTAATAATTGTTGAAATAAAATATTTTCCAAACCTAAATATTTTTACATAGAAAAATTCTAAATCATATTCTGAGTGAGACATCATTTTTAGTTTTTCAAAATTTGTACTTCCATTACTCCGTTTATCTTATTTCTGACCCAATAGTCGCATTTTTGTACCGGATATCGACTTTTGATTGGATTATCGTACCACAGATATCTGTATACCATTTTGATCGTCTCGTCGCGCTGATCGCTACGGTATATTCATTTCTGTATTTTGAAATCCGATACACCGTGGGATCCATAAAACGGTTTACCGTATCAGTACGTTTCGAGCCTTATAATCCCTATGTCCGTTCAAATTTCAAACGATCCTTGCTTTAATTATCTGCGTCCATCAGGATCCTTCTGTTACTTTTCATTTATGTTTATTTATTTATATTTAACATTTTTCATTTTTCACCCATCACCCTACACGTTTCCAAATTGAAATGTGACGTCCACGCAAACCATAAATTTCTCTAATAACTTTTCTGCTAAATCCAAGGATCTGACCGTTGCTCTTAAATTTTGTTTTAAATTACCTTTTTCATGTTTTAACCGTTCACCCTCATTGCATTCATCGTTTAAATTTATTTGTTTACCAGCGCATTTTGGGGTGTCTTCGTTTTACCGTTTTTGATTCATAAGTTATATTATAACGTTAAGTATAATAATTTGCCTATTTTTCTTCCTTGAATTATGCCTGAAGCATGCGGTTCCATTTTTCCCTGTAGCCGTTACTACTCCTATCCTATTTATTCCTGACTCCATCTTCCTCTCCTTTATTTATTTCTTTCCCTCTTCACCTCCTGTTGCAAACCGCTAACTAGATCCAAACATGAATCACCACCATTCGCCAAAGCCTCCACCTACGTTTTTCCCTCCAGACCCTAACGTCTGCCATTTCCTCCACTCCTCCTTTATTACCGACCACCTAACCTGCGCGCACCACATCTACATCGGCCGCACCCTCCTATCCACATCGGCCACCATTTCCAGATCCACCGGCAGCAGCGTTATATCGTCTTCCACCCCATAACATCGCCTAACCCATCTCCGCCCATTTCCTTCTAAGCCGCAAGACCTCCGCCACACCGCCGTTTCTAGCCACCACGAGCATCCGTACAACAGCAGCCACGACAGTGGCACTCCAAGTCGGCCTCCACCTCCGCCACTTCCTTCCCCTCCTTCTGTCCGTGTAGGTCGCTTTGTAAACTTGGCTGTTATTTAAAAAAAAAAAGAAGCATACGAAGTATATTTTTATATACAGCATATATAATATAGTGATTCTGGAATACGGGTTTATAGCTAGGACTGTCACTGTGATGGCAGTATGATTTTAAAAAGCATATTAAGCAATACCTGATGTTAGTACAAGTTATATAAGCAAATCAATGGTGTAAGTATATAGGCATACACTATATATTTCATATGAGTTTTATTATAGTCCGTACGTTAAATTAGAATATATTTTGTTAAGCTCACTTTTTCTTAGAAACATTGTTTTAAGTATAAAAGTATGTAAGTTGTATTCAAACTTGGGGCGGCCGTGTTTCCTTATACACGTATGCATGTTGTATATATTGAATATATTTTTCTTTCTTCTGTTTACATACTAGTTTATAAAAAGTATAAAATATCAGTTTAACATATACTTATATTTTTTTTACAACGTGTGTTCTGATTTGTTTTGGTAAAGTATATAAAGATGCATACGTGGGTAGGCGATGATATGGGTTGATTATTATATGTTGTATTTATGTGATAGTACATATTGAAAATAAATTTGAAAAAAAAATATAAGTAGGCGCTGATTATAAGTATGGGTAGACATGTGTTATACAGCAGTAATAGAGTGATAAGGGTGTCCATATACATGTTTACAAAACTTTTGAATATGATATATAAGATATATATGTGTGTGTTTTGATTTAAACATTCATGTTGAAAGAACGAAAATAAAAATAAAAATATAGATAGTTGCTTTTTCTCCTCTATTATAAAATAAAACGAAATATATATAATATTTTGAAAGGAATAAAATATAATACAAATATTTTTCACTTTAATAAGTAGATAATATAGGTAGTTATTGCAACATATATGATGTATATATGTTGATTCTTTTTATCTGTGGTTTTAATTTGAAAAGAAAAATGATGACTTTTGAAATGTGTATACATATGTATGTATATATTCTCAAATGTGGTTGTATTTAGAATATGATAATTATATATAGATATAAGTTCATTATACCAATTATCTCCATCGACCAAGTTCTAATTTGTTTCATCGATTCTTTATCTATCAGTCGTGTTCGTCAAATTTGTGCCAATCCTATTTGCCTGGAATTCGTACCTGGATTCATAACTCAACTTCATTGTCTTTTCTCTCTAGCCTTGAAAGGTGAGAAATCACTCACGATTAACATTCTTTTATTTACTAAATTTTATTTCAATTGAGACGACAATTGAAATATGAAGCTGTAGTTATTTAAATTGTTATATATGCTATTATCTGTAACTATTCACTTATGGGATATGACACCATATCCTATTGTTTATATATTTATTTTGATGATATATGCCTGTTGTTATTATTATTTACATATCTGTTATCACTCTGCAAGTTCCCTGTTAGTATAGAAATCACTATGGGTTGAAATGATACATACCCGAACAGACTTTAGAATAGGAGAAAATCGTTATGGGTTGAAATGATAAACCCAAGCGATTTTTATTTAATTGAATTGGGATTACGGGTTGAAATGCTATCCACCCATATACATTTAGTGTACGGATTGAAATGATAAATATCCGTAACACTTGACCATATGATAAGAAATATATACAGACATCGTTGGTCCATATATATCAATATTTTGAAATTTAATTCATTGTTTTGGAAAGAAATATATGGTCTTATTAAATGTTAATCCTTAAATTTTTTTATATATAAAGGGTAATGATATATAGATTTAATAATATTTAATTTAGTCAAAATTTGATTTAATACATAAATTATGTTAAATATTTATGTAAATTTTATTCCAAAAAGTATTCTGCAATTTACTAAGATTGGGAGATAAATGTGGGTTTATCTAAATGGTATTTAAATAAGGATTTATTCAATTAAATCAATTTGAAATTATTGAATGGGAAATTTAAGGGTATGATTTTGTAACTGGATTTTTATTTAAGTAATTTAATGAATATTTCACGTTTAAATAAATTAAAGAAATATTGAGTAAAATGTAATTTAAGGTTACTTAAATGATATTGTATCTAATGAGGGATTATTTTAAGACTAGATAGTAATGAGGTTAAATAGAGATCTATATGGAACTATTAAATTGAACATTTAATTTAATATTAAAGCTTTGGACTATATTGGGATTTAAATGGTTTATTTTGAGATTCGGATATGTATTTGAAATCAGTATAGTTGAATTTATTATTTAGAAACTAAATTGATTAAAAAGTTAGTTTGAAACGTTGAATACTTAAAGTTTTGAAATATATTGAATATAAAGGGTATTTTGTGATTTCAAATCCGAATTTGAGATCGATAAAATTGAAGTGATTATTTTAGAAATTGAGTTGAATTTAAATTAATAAATTGAGATTGAAATAGATTTAAATGGGGTGGTCGGGTTGATGTTAAACGATTTGTTAAGTTGAGGGAATTGAAATTTCTTTACTGTACAAATTATTTAATATATAAAAAAATACTATTTGGGAAGTATAGAGATATTTGAAGTGAAAATGATATTTGGTTTTGAAGTATAAATTAAGTTGAAAGACTACGGTGTTATAGTGTATATTTCTATCTTTTAGATAGTTCCATGGACCCTTAGAGGATGGTTATCCCAAACATCCTCTAAGTTAATTATATTTCAGTTGATATTTCACTTGAGTTAGATTTATAGATATAAGAATGTTAATCCTGACTCGAGTGTTTTGTGTTTTGCTTTACGCTCGGGTCAGACTGAGAGATATAGCATTTGAGACTCATCTTCGAAGTTGGAGCTTTGCTTGAACATCCAGCGATCTATCCCTTCAGTCATCCAGTTGATTGGTTCAGAGAAGCAATCTGTTGCATTGGAGACTTCATGGCATTTAAACTATTCGGTTGTATTTTATTTCTACTCTGAGATATATAGTAGCTTCATGAACTACTATTCTTTATCTATTCCGCTGCATTGTATTACTCTGTGTAAGTGATCTATGATTGATTTATTTACTGTACATTTTAAGTTTTGCCAAATTTTATTAACAATTCGGTATTTTGAATTACTCAAGTCGGACATGTACGGTTTTATTTTCGATTAGAATGGTCCAAAATAGCGGGTCGTTACAGTTGGTATCAGAGCGAGGCTCCAGGCAAAACTTAGCATATATGGTAAATTTATTTACAGAATCACTTTCGTTCGAGTTGAATCTCTTCCTTTCTGACTCGATTTCCTTCGAATTTTGGAATGTCCCTCGGTTCCGAAATTCGTTCTTGTCTCTCCTTATTTATATTCGTTCGATTCTGGAGTATCCCATGACTCCACTGAATGATTTGTAAAGGGGATGAAACTCCTTTACAATTGGCATTGATTCACCGGAGATTTATGTATCCCTCGATTTAGATTCTACTATCTCTTGTTATTCCGAATTCTATCTATAGCGATCGAATGTCGATTTTCCTTAGAATTCTGCATCCATTATATTGCTAAATTCACGGTTGATCCGGTTAAGGTCGCCCGCGATTTATGGAAGTATATCCATCTTCTATTTTGTAATTTAATTATCTCATCTTCAATCGAGTCTATCTTCGAATCAGGATTCTATTATTGGAGATCCTCTAAATTAAATCGCTATCTTTGTTTTGAAACCATTCTTGAATCATCCTTTGAAAATCGGGTTTTGTTTGTATTTTTGAAATTTTTATACAGAAATTTTATTTGACAACTATGATTTTTTTTATATATATAAAAGTGAAAATGTTTTCGATAAGGATTATATACCTATATATATAAAGCAAATAAGAAATGTTATTCTATATAAAAAGGTTTTGAAAGGATTTGAAATTTTGAAAAATTATAAAAAATTGATTTATATGAAAATGATTTATAACTGTAGAGTTAAATTTGAAATTCGAGAATTGAATTCCGGTATTTTGAAATTGGTTTTAAGATTTTGGAAAATGTATAAAAATAATACGATTTAAAAGTATTTTTCCGAATAAGAAATGTTTCAAATGGGTTCAAATGAATTCCAATAATTTTGAAGAAATTTCAAAGAAGTTTTCAAGAAAATAGAAGTCCAGAACTCACTTATGTCGCTGGAGAATAATTTCGGTGATGAGTGCACGCATCATCGACATTGATTTTCGAGTTTCAGAGTGGGGGAGAGGCCACTTTAATAGCTTCGCTATGCGAGTGATTTTGTAAAACCGTTTTTGTTTTCAAATTCCGAAGTATAATTTGATATTTTCGGAAGATATAAGTATATAGTTGAAACAATTTAAAATGAGACTGGTGTTCAGTCCTCGAGTTTCGGATTTAATAATTGATTTATTGTTGATTTTCAACTCTTGAATTGAAATTTTGATTTCCCTAACTATTTTTGAATGTTCGAACACTTCCAAATCGAGATTAAATTTTCAAAGCTAAGAAATTTTGACGAGTATAAAATGTTTGATAAAGAATATAAATTTAGTTTTGAAATGTGTCAGAGAAAAAATAGTTGAATAAAAGTTTTCAGAAAGATAAATTGAATATTTCAACTAGAAATAGATAGTTTAAAGGTTTTAAAGGGATAATTATAAATTTGGAAACCATTTTGAGTATAATTGATTTTGGGAAAATACTTGGTTTTGAAACTTAATTGAAATTAAAAACCAGTACTTATATGGTGATTTTGGAAATGAATTTGTTTGACTTTAATTAAGTTAATTTGGAAACTGGGATTATTTTATAAGCCTGTTATTTTGGGAACTTTGAAATTGAGATATTAGTTTGGAGGAAATTTGGTGAAATCATATATGATTTTTAAACTGAATTGATATTGAAATGATTTGAAATTTGAGAACCTTATATTATTAAGCACTTGATTTGGGAGTGGTCGAACTTATATAAAGTGGATTGTATAAGTATGAAGTTGATTTGAAATCTATTGATTTGAAAGGTACTCAATTTGGAAAGAGATTTCATATAATCGAAGTCTATATAAGTATGATTTGATCTAGTATTCATTTGGAAAGTATTCGATTTGGGAAAAATGGAATCCTATATATATGGACTTTATATAAGTATGATATTTGAAAGTGATTTGAAAAGGTACTATATGATATATATTTTCGAAGTAAAGATATGGAAAGTGCCTTCTGCTTGATATCCACTTTGTGGCCACATCGTAGCTTCATTCTATCGATATTATTCTTTCTGATTTTTGGTTTTCCGGATGTAATACTCGAGTGTTCCCACCGTGGCGTAACCCATGGTTTTTTTTTCTCGTGAATGCATAGCGCAATTGCCTGGCTGAGTCTTGCCTAGGGGTACGGATTGTTTCCTGGGGGATCCAGGCGTAACCATTGTGTATCCTGCAATCTGTGTAGGTCGCGAATAGTAGCGCAAGTGCCTGGCTGAGTCTTGCCTAGGGGTACGGATTGTTTCCTGGGGGATCCAGGCGTAACCATTGTGTATCCTGCACTCTACTAGTCATCATGGCGTAACTCGCAGGGCTGAGAAAGCTTACGGATATGGATTGTTTCCTGGGGGATCAAGGCGTAACCATTGTGTATCTGCGAACCATGGTCGGACAAAGGTTTTGGTTTGGTTGTTTTGTTTGGATTGTACTTTCCATATCTGTTTTAAAGGTTTTTAAAGTATTTTCACTGGGTGTTGAAACAAGTCTACTGAGTGCTTGAAGAATTCTAGCTTTGCGCCTGATCAACGCATGGCCAGAGTCTGCAAGAACGAGGATAAACTTGTTGAAACATCGAGTTATAAAAGTATTTTCGAAAGCAAAATTTATTTCGATATAATAGTATTTTATTATAAAAGTATTATTATAAAGGTATTTATTATAAAAGTATTTTTCCCAACAAAGAAATTTTGAATTAATATTTGAAATTTAAAATTTTATGGTTTGAAATAAATTATTCGTACTCGATACTATTCTTTTGAATCTACCTTATCTGCTCAGCTTTAGTTATTTACTTAGGTTCCATTTTTCCGACTCCACCTTCTTTCTTTTTGGATCCATCCTTTTAAAATATGGTTTATTCATATACTGCATGATTTAATCATAAATTTTTGGTGTTATAAAAGTATTAATTTAATAAAAACATATACAAAGTAAATAATTATTGATTTATTTATAACATCTGAAAAGTATTTTGAATAAAATTTATAAAATGAGAATTATGTATTTTAGGTTTCAATAGCTTTTTTGTAAATAAATTGTTTCAGATAATTTCATATATTTATTAAGTTTTATTTAAACATATTTAATCTCAATGGGTTTTGAAAATTTGCAAAACATTATGGTATTATAGAAAATTAAATTTCAAATGAAAGTTTCAAATAGATATTTCAAATAAAGTTTGTGTAGTTTAAAAAAAAATTGATTGTTTATCTTGCCTTTAAATCTATATTCTTTGCTGGTTTTTTTTTATTCTCCTACCTCCTTCCTTTTCGGGGACGAAAAGTTTTGAGTGGGGGAGAGTGTAACGACCCGTAAAATTTTAATAATTTTACTTGATATAAATATTTAATTGAATATTTGTGAAATATCTATTAATAATATTTGAAATAAAGATTTAATATTTGGATTACGTCCAATTAATCATAACAGATGGTAAATTTTCAATTTATTTTATCAAAGTTTATTTCATTAAAATTCAAGTCAGTTAATAATTGTTGAAATAAAATATTTTCCAAACCTAAATATTTTTACATAGAAAAATTCTAAATCATATTCTGAGTGAGACATCATTTTTCGTTTTTCAAAATTTGTACTTCCATTACTCCGTTTATCTTACTTCTGACCCAACAGCCGCATTTTTGTACAGGATATCGACTTTTGATTGGATTATCGTACCACAGATATCTGTATACCATTTTGATCGTCTCGTCGCGCTGATCCCTACGGTATATTCATTTCTGTATTTTGAAATCCGATACACCGTGGGATCCATAAAACGGTTTACCGTATCAGTACGTTTCGAGCCTTATAATCCCTGTGTCCGTTCAAATTTCAAACGATCCTTGCTTTAATTATCTGCGTCCATCAGGATCCTTCTGTTACTTTTCATTTATGTTTATTTATTTATATTTTAACATTTTTCATTTTTCGCCCATCTCCCTACACGTTTCCAAATTGAAACGTGACGTCCACGCAAACCATAAATTTCTCTAATAACTTTTCAGCTAAATCCAAGGACTTGACCGTTGCTCTTAAATTTTGTTTTAAATTACCTTTTTCATGTTTTAACCGTTCACCCTCATTGCATTCATCGTTTAAATTTATTTGTTTACCAGCGCGTTTTGGGGTCTCTTTGTTTTACCGTTTTTGATTCATAAGTTATATTATAACGTTAAGTATAATAATTTGCCTATTTTTCTTCCTTGAATTATGCCTGAAGCATGCGGTTCCATTTTTCCCTGTAGCCGTTACTGCTCCTATCCTATTTATTCCTGACTCCATCTTCCTCTCCTTTATTTATTTCTTTCCCTCCCCACCTCCTGTTGCAAACCGCTAACTAGATCCAAACATGAATCACCACCATTCGCCTAAGCCTCCACCTATGTTTTTCCCTCCAGACCCTAACGTCTGCCATTTCCTCCACTCCTCCTTTATTACCGACCACCTAACCTGCGCGCACCACATCTACATCGGCCGCACCCTCCTATCCACATCGGCCATCATTTCCAGATCCACCGGCAGCAGCGTTATATCGTCTTCCACCCCATAACATCGCCTAACCCATCTCGGCCCATTTCCTTCTAAGCCGCAAGACCACCGCCACACCGCTGTTTCTGGCCACCATGAGCATCCGTACAATAGCAGCCACCTTCCCTAGCCACGACGGTGGCACTCCAAGTCGGTCTCCACCTCCGCCACTTCCTTCCCCTCCTTCTGTCCGTGTAGGTCGCTTTGTAAACTTGGCTGTTATTTAAAAAAAAAGAAGCATACGAAGTATATTTTTATATACAGCATATATAATACAGTGATTCTGGAATACAGGTTTATAGCTAGGACTGTCACTGTGATGGCAGTATGATTTTAAAAAGCATATTAAGCAATACCTGATGTTAGTACAAGTTATATAAGCAAATCAATGGTGTAAGTATATAGGCATACACTATATATTTCATATGAGTTTTATTATAGTCCGTACGTTAAATTAGAATATATTTTGTTAAGCTCACTTTCTCTTAGAAATATTGTTTTAAGTATAAAAGTATGTAAGTTGTATTCAAACTTGGGGCGGCCGTGTTTCCTTATACACGTATGCATGTTGTATATATTGAATATATTTTTCTTTCTTCTGTTTACATACTAGTTTATAAAAAGTATAAAATATCAGTTTAACATATACTTATATTTTTTTTACAACGTGTGTTCTGATTTGTTTTGGTAAAGTATATAAAGATGCATACGTGGGTAGGCGATGATATGGGTTGATTATTATATGTTGTATTTATGTGATAGTACATATTGAAAATAAATTTGAAAAAAAATATAAGTAGGCGCTGATTATAAGTATGGGTAGACATGTGTTATACAGTAGTAATAGAGTGATAAGGGATGTCCATGTATATGTTTACAAAACTTTTGAATATGATATATAAGATATATATGTGTGTGTTTTGATTTAAACATTCATGTTGAAAGAACGAAAATAAAAATAAAAATATAGATGTTGCTTTTTCTCCTCTATTATAAAATAAAACGAAATATATATAATATTTTGAAAGGAATAAAATATAATACAAATATTTTTCACTTTAATAAGTAGATAATATAGGTAGTTATTTCAACATATATGATGTATATATGTTGATTCTTTTTATCTGTGGTTTTAATTTGAAAAGAAAAATGATGACTTTTGAAATGTGTATACATATGTATGTATATATTTTCAAATATGGTTGTATTTAGAATATGATAATTATATATAGATATAAGTTCATTATACCAATTATCTCCATCGACCAAGTTCTAATTTGTTTCATCGATTCTTTATCTATCAGTCGTGTTCGTCAAATTTGTGCCAATCCTATTTGCCTGGAATTCGTACCTGGATTCATAACTCAACTTCATTGTCTTTTCTCTCTAGCCTCGAAAGGTGAGAAATCACTCACGATTAACATTCTTTTATTTACTAAATTTGATTTCAATTGAGACGACAATTGAAATATGAGGCTGTAGTTATTTAAATTGTTATATATGCTATTATCTGTAACTATTCACTTATGGGATATGACACCATATCCTATTGTTTATATATTTATTTTGATGATATATGCCTGTTGTTATTATTATTTACATATCCGTTATCACTCTGCAAGTTCCATGTTAGTATAGAAATCACTATGGGTTGAAATGATACATACCCGAACAGACTTTAGAATAGGAGAAAATCGTTATGGGTTGAAATGATAAACCCAAGCGATTTTTAATTGAATTGGGATTATGGGTTGAAATGCTGTCCACCTGTATACATTTATTGTACGATTGAAATGATAAATATCCGTAACACTTGACCATATGATAAGAAATATATACAGATATCGTTGGTCCATATATATAAATATTTTGAAATTTAATTCATTGTTTTGGAAAGAAATATATGGTCTTATTAAATGTTAATCCTTAAATTTTTTTATATATAAAGGGTAATGATATATAGATTTAATAATATTTAATTTAGTCAAAATTTGATTTAATACATAAATTATGTTAAATATTTGTGTAAATTTTATTCCAAAAAGTATTCTGAAATTTACTAAGATTGGGAGATAAATGTGGGTTTATCTAAATGGTATTTAAATAAGGATTTATTCAATTAAATCAATTTGAAATTATTGAATGGGAAATTTAAGGGTATGATTTTGTAACTGGATTTTTATTTAAGTGATTTAATGAATATTTCACGTTTAAATAAATTAAAGAAATATTGAGTAAAATGTAATTTAAGGTTACTTAAATGATATTGTATCTAATGAGGGATTATTTTAAGACTAGATAGTAATGAGGTTAAATCGAGATCTATATGGAACTATTAAATTGAACATTTAATTAATATTAAAGCTTTGAACTATATTGGGATTTAAATGGTTTATTTTGAGATTCGGATATGTATTTGAAATCAGTATAGTTGAATTTATTATTTAGAAACTAAATTGATTAAAAAGTTAGTTTGAAACGTTGAATACTTAAAGTTTTGAAATATATTGAATATAAAGGGTATTTTGTGATTTCAAATCCGAATTTGAGATCGATAAAATTGAAGTGGTTATTTTAGAAATTGAGATGAATTTAAATTAATAAATTGAGATTGAAATAGATTTAAATGGGGTGGTCGGGTTGATGTTAAACGATTTGTTAAGTTGAGGGAATTGAAATTTCTTTACTGTACAAATTATTTAATATATATAAAAAAAATACTATTTGGGAAGTATAGAGATATTTGAAGTGAAAATGATATTTGGTTTTGAAGTATAAATTAAGTTGAAAGACTACGGTGTTATAGTGTATATTTCTATCTTTTAGATAGTTCCATGGACCCTTAGAGGATGGTTATCCCAAACATCCTCTAAGTTAATTATATTTCAGTTGATATTTCACTTGAGTTAGATTTATAGATATAAGAATGTTAATCCTGACTCGAGTGTTTTGTGTTTTGCTTTACGCTCGGGTCAGACTGAGAGATACAGCATTTGAGACTCATCTTCGAAGTTGGAGCTTTGCTTGAAGATCCAGCTATCTATCCCTTCAGTCATCCAGTTGATTGGTTCAGAGAAGCCATCTGTTGCATTGGAGACTTCATGGCATTTGAACTATTCGGTTGTATTTTATTTCTAACTCTGAGGTATATAGTAGCTTCATGAACTACTATTCTTTATCTATTCCGCTGCATTGTATTACTCTGTGTAAGTGATCTATGATTGATTTATTTACTGTATATTTTAAGTTTTGCCAAATTTTATTAACAATTCAGTATTTTGAATTATTCAAGTCGGACATGTACGGTTTTATTTTCGATTAGAATGGTCCAAAATAGCGGGTCGTTACAATTCGTTACTATTCATTAATTTTTGTGAACTCCTTCAGATTTTAGTATTATTTGGGTTTCTTAAAGATTTATCTATTACAATTGAATTAGGGTTATATTTGTTTCCTAATATGTGATATTGATTATAACTTTGGGATTTCTTATTTTTTATTGATTTTTCTTGATGTATAATTTCTGTGATGTTATTTTGCAATGAATCTTGCTCTATTCGTCAACTTACACCATATAAATTTGAAACTTGAAATGAACTAACAGAGCTTGGAGATTTATGAGAATGACTTTGATAAATTTAAGTTGTCCCCGTGCGTATTGTTCTGTATAAACGTTCAAGATTTATTAACAGTAGTATGTTCACCTGATGATTATAAGTGTACTAAATGAGTTTATATTAAATCCAAAAGGTGAACACTTTTACTCTAAAGTAAGAGAGCAACGGTGATGAAATCATTAATTTTAATACTTCACTTATGAACATCACTATAATCTAACTCAAGTACTAGTAATAAAGAAATCTTAATGGTGCTTGATTTGTAGATTGTGTGGATAGAATTTGGAAAAGATTAACTGACGATGATAATCTATCAGGCTAACACATTTAGATGCCATGAAAAAATGATTTCGAGCCTGTATATATGAGATAATACTCTTTTTCGTATCTGTTCAATTGATACTTTTTAGTGTTTCGACCATTCACATGTTATCATGGTGTACTAGATTGTAGAAAGATAACATCGGCTATTTTATTTCACTCTTACTTTTTTTCTCGCACTGATACAAAAAACTTTCGATTTTGTATAGCATTAAAGGATGAAGAGGGTTTCCCTAATTTTTCTCTTATTAACAAAACTATAGACTTAGCTGTGAAACACGTTGTGGGAAAAGAGCATCCTGTAAGCACACCTCAACTTTCATTTTGTTTGATAAGAACTTTGTTTGCACCATGTTTTTGAAATGAACTGCACTAGACTGTGTTCGAATTGGCAGAGCAGATGAGGTTACTCATCTGATGTGATTAAATCCAACAGGAAATGTACTCGAATTTGAAATAGAAATCAGTTCACTACATCAAGAAAGTAGTCACTATAATTTTGTTTTTATTTGATAACAAAGAGTTACAGATAGGACGTAATCCTACCATTTGAAATATTCACAAAATGTTTTTTTATACTCTTTTTATATTTCATTGACATTAATTGTATACTAATTTAAATCATTATAGTCCCAATATTTACACATGTGTGAGTTTTTTTTTTCACATTTGTAATCCACATTAGCTTCACGTTTGGTTAGCCTAAAAAAATATTTTTGAAAATATGTAAAAACAATATTATTTTCAAATAATTAAAAAGAGAATAGTAATACAACACTTTTGGATTCAGAAGTAGAAAATAAATATCAACTAATGCAACTTTTGACAAATGTACGGTCTGAAGTGTTGGAACAAATATGATTTAAGTAAACTAAAGTAAATGAAGCAATGAAATATGATTCAAATTATTTAAGATGATGAAATAAAGTTTCAGTGTACCTCATAGTTGATATGGTATAGAAAGGAGGGTAGCAATAATTAAGGCAATGAAATATCTAATAGTGATAATGCGTTGTCTTGATTAAGAAGACAATATCCAAGTCAATGAAAGTTATCAACTATGGTTTTCAGTTGCACAAACTGAATTCACAATTATTTAGGACTAATTGGTGTTGCCCATATTTTATGGATAATGAAATGTGTGAACACCTATTCAAATATTGAAATAATTCATCATGATTAAGGAAACAAATATGAAAGAGCTAATAGGGACAAATATTGGAAATCACATATTTGCAATGATGTACTTAACACTTTAAGTCAATGTCAAGTGGAAAAACAAAGACGATTATTTTAAACTCTAGCAAAATACATAGAAAGAATTCCACGTTCCATGCAATAGACTTTAACCTACAAATCTAGGCATTATTTCAAACTCTTGCAAAAAAAAATTCAAATACTGATCCTTATTTGATAGTTCTCAGAGACATTACTATCTCATTTATTTGATTAATCAGTATATCACTTGACTACTTTATGCTTACCCATTTTAGCCTATTTTGTTTCTGATTCCTCCATCGTATATTAGTATATCCTTTGGTGTTTACAGTCCTTTATATGAATTTTTCTCTCCCTGTAGTTAGCATACTGTTCGGTAGTTTTTGACAACTTCATACAGAATACACCGATGATTGTCAGTATGTTTTACAATCTTGCTCTTATTTTGAAAGAAATTATCAGTCTGTTATTAGCAAAATACACTATTGATACACTACTATTATTGTTATGATTAATGCAAATGAAATTTATGGCTTCACATCTAGGAATTTATTATCCTTTTGCTGACTCAATTTTATCTTTCTACCTTGATTCAGGTAGTTAATAATGAATGTTTTTTAAGTAAATGGTAAATTGAAAAGTAGAAGACTGCTCATCTACATCCTTCTCAAATATCAAGTAAATTATATATTTTTGATTTTTGAATGCAATTTTTTATATTATAGAAGTTTTTTATTTGATTATTTATTCTAGAAATTTTTGATTTGATTATTTATTCCAGAAGTCTTTGATTTGGTTATTTATTGATTACTTATTCCCGAAGTTTTTATCTCTTCAATCTTCTGTTTGGATTTGTTGGCAATATGGAAATTAGCTCTGCAAGAATTTTAATTGATTTTTTCAGCAGTCACTAGGTTGTTGCAGAAACAGTTTCTTTTTGTTTTCTCCATTGACCAAGATTTTATTTCCTTAAAAAAAAGGAAGAATTCATATTTGACCAAAGTTATCTTTGATTATATTTGATCTTATTTAATTTTATATTACCAGAGCCCATTGAATAAGTTATATATTTTAAGATAACATGCATATTTGTTTAGTTTTGTTTAATTTGTTCTCATATTGAATTTGAGTTAACTATCAGTGATTGATTACTTGAATGTGCAAGGTGGCATGCTTATTGCAGTAATATGTGAATTCAAACCTTAAATTCATCATTACTTTAATCGTTTTAAATGGCTTATACATTGACAGAAAGGAATATGAATTCAATCTTTAACTCATTATTACTTTCATATATAAATATTCAGTAATCATTAACATTGATTTGGTTATTTATTCCAGATGTTTTTATCTCTTCAATCTTCTATTTGTATTGGTTGGCAATATGGAAATCAGTTCCAAAATAAGGAACTAAAAGGAGAACAGTTTATCAGAGTGAATTTATGTACATCGTTCCTTTATCTTAGGCAATAATTTTAGTTGATTTTCTTCAGCGGTCACTAGGTTTTTGCAGAAATAGCATCTTTATGTTTTCTCCATTCTTACATCATTGACCCAAAATTTATTTCCTAAATAAAATAAATAAAATAAAAGAATTCATAGTTGGCCCAAATTATCTTTGATTACAGTTGATCTTCTTTATTTGAAATTATCGGAACTCATTGAATAAGTTAAATGTTGTAAGATAGCATGCGTATTTTTTTTCGTTTTGTTGGATTTGTTCTCATGTTGAATTTGAGTTAACAATCAATGGTTGATTACTTGAAAGTGAAAGGTGGCATGATTATTGAAGTACTATGAAAGATAAGATAATTATTTACTCATCCCCTTCTTTTACATTGTAAAATAATTGTTTGAGGATATTATATATGTCACGACTCTAATTTATATGGTCGTTTGCATTGCTGGAAAATTTTTATTTAACATTTGCATTGGTGGGGGCTATTATAACGAGTTATAATATTTTTGTATCCTACAGATTTCAAGTTGATCGACGATCGATAGATTGATATGAATACAGGTGTAACAACTCATACAACCAAGGTCAGTAACTCTATTTACTTTGTCATAGCCAGCCTACATACATGTGTATAATAAAATACTGAAAAGATGATCAGTGATAAATAAATTTTGATATACGATTTGTGAAAAGTAGAAAATATTTAGGTAGAGTATAGTAGCATGTACACAATAAAGAAGAGAATAACGGTCTTTGCTATTAATAAATATAACAACTGCTACCTCTTTTCTTTTATTACTTTTAACGCTACACTTACATATAGTGATTTTTCACATCGCTATCTCAATCTATATATATTCTTTCTACATGAAGCCAAAATAAGGTGGGACTAAAGTAGCGTAGGTGTTCCTTTATGGCAAAAATATAGTAACCAAGTAGAAAAGTTTTGGAGATTGGAAAGCTCTAACGTAATGCCTTTCTCATATATCCTATCAACTTTTTACCTTTCAAATTGCCCAGATTCCACACCACATGTGAAGAATATTTGATTTTGTTATAACAATGTTTAAATGAACTTATTTTCTTAGTGCAACTTTAAGCAACAAACAAATGACAAGCACCATTGTCCAAGTGGTAAATTGATTCGGCTTGGTGCAGGATGTCACAAGTTTGAAACTTGCTTTCGAACGTTTATTTGACATGGGATATGTTGTCCCATTGATTTGTTGTATATAAAGTACCAGTTCAAAAAAAAAACTTTAAGCAACAAACTATTACAATTGGAAAACACTATTGTAACGACCCGTTAAATTTATGATATTTAATAAAATGAATTAATGTAATTTCTAATTTGGTTAAAAAATAAATGTAGAAATTTGGTATGGTGGTTGCAATTTAGTGTAACTATAAAATTTTATGATAATAGATGTGGATAATGTAAATTTTCACAACTTGATTTAAAGTAATTTTGAAGAAACAAATAAATGTTGAATTTGTGAATGTTAGTATAAATATTAACTTAAATGGTGTTCATTAATACAAAGATGTAATTAGTGTAGATAGTAATAATTTATGCCTGTAGTGAAAGGAAAAGAAAACTAATAGAAACATAAAATTTATTTTATGTAAACAAAAGTATAGTTTTGAACAAACTTATGAAAATTGATAGAAACAGTGTTTGTAATCAGTTTGGTTATTTTATATTTGAAAGATAGAGATGTGTAAATACGTTAATGAATTTATAATGGGAAGGAATGGTAGAATGAAAAGAATATATATAATAATAAGCATTTGATTCAATTAAGGGAATTAAATTTTAATAAATGGTCATTTAATAAATTCAACGTTTGTGAGAAATCATAATAGTTGTGTAAAATGTGTACAAACTTGGATTTGGAAGTTTATTGGATTTATAACGGTTTTGTTATTAAGTGTATGAGTTTAAAAGTTATTCCCTTTTGTAAAGTTATAGAAGAATGCATAAAGATATAAACAGGGCTTAATAGAATTGACACTTAATGAATTGAATAAATTACCCATTTATGTAGATATGTATAGTGAAATAAATGGCCTAAGCAAATTAAAATGGGATAATCATTGAGATTTGTACTATGAAAATAAATAGTAACATTTATTTGCAAGGAATAAAAGACTATTTAGGTGACTAGAATTTGGAGTAATGACTATTGTATGTTACCTACCCTTGTTTCTTGTTAATTTAGATTTTGGGAATCAAATTCAATTTATCCGCCAATTTACCGCAGTTAAAGTGAAATGAATTGGTGATTGAGAAATGTTAAATACAAATAAGATGTAAACCAAAGAAAATCCCATTTGTAATAAATTATGTAGAATAAAGTAAAGAAACTAGGAAATGAAAATGTGAAAATGTGGATGCAGTGAGATCTTAAGTGATAATAACCTTGTTAGGCAAGTGATAACGGAATTTTGTGTATATGTAATATTTACTGGTGTGTCAAGTAATAAACACATAGATGCAAGAAAAGGAAAGTTGGTAGCAATCTATATATGTTATTTATCTTACTTAGTATATTAAATAAGGTTTGGAATTCAAATTTTAATTAAAGGAGTTGGTAGCACGTTAGTAGGAAATAATTGTAAGGGTGGGATAACAACTACTATAAACTACCTAATTTAAATGAGTCAATGAACTTATTTGAAATAACGTTCATCTAAATATGAGTAATTAAAATGGCGGGGTCAACAATAAACGTTACTTTAGAATTAATTTATATTTTAACGGAAGTGTGAAAGTAAAGCAATAGAAGCGTAAACTTATCAAGGTAGAATTTAGTAGTGTAATGAAAAAATGTTAAGAATGTTATAGTATAATGATTGATTGGAAATCAAAATTTACTTGTTTGAATGTAACTTTAGGGAAATTGGATTTAATTAAAATAAAAAGGAAGAAAAAAAATTGGATGAAATGTAATGTTGGAATATTATGTAAATATAAACTTAGATAAAATTTAAGGATATCTACGTAATAGAGTGTAAAACCAATGTTAATTTCATCTATTTAATACTAATAGGTTAATAATAGAATGAAGAGTAAATTTAATGTTAAGTTAATGTGAATTAAGGTAATATTGGGGAATAATGTGAATTTTCTTCATAATATGATAAGTTATAGAATACAATGTAAACTTAAGTATAACCTTTGGATTGAAAACATTGTTAAGGGTTACCTGTTAAATTTGGATGGAATTGGCAATAAATGTTACACTTATGGGTAAGGAAATAAAAATGTCCAGAATTTGAGTATATTAAGAAATGAGGATTGAAATTGAAATCTTGCAACGAATCTAATAATACGTTACATAAGTGTTAAATTAAGGTAACATTTGGAAAATATGATAATGATTTTCAAATTGAACAAGTTGTGGAATTAATAAGGATGGAAGAAAAAAAAATCAAGATTTATTTTATTTATTGGAATGAAAAATTTATAATTTGATTTATTGCGAATAATTGAAATTTAATTTGGTAATTGGCGAAATGATTAATGATTGAATTAACATAGAACTTGTTGTTAGTTATTAAAATTGTTTAAGAAATCAAAGGAGAGAAATTTTATAAAATTTTAAATTTTGTAATTGGATTGGCTAAAGTGGGAAAGTGGAATTAATCAACGTTGTTACTTTTATCTCCTTCCCTATTAGATCCTTATGTGATTGCATCCACATTTATTGTTGATTATTCCTATATATTGTCACCAATTAATCGTACTTGATGTATGTTTAGCAATTTTGTCACACGGTTAAAGTATGAATATATATATATGATGTATTCAAATTTTTCTGTATCTAGCACTTAATTAATTTAGAATCAAACTAACGAAACGTGTCATTTATTTTTGTCCCTCCATATTCATTTTCTTTCTAATTAATAAATACCTCTTTTTAATACCTGCTACTTTAAAAAAAAAAAAAGGATTGTTCATATTTGCTATATTTCAATACCAAGTGTTCATATTCACTTTATTTCTAATTAATAGCAGCCTCTCCTTTCAAATCTATTTGTCCCTAAACCTAACTCTAACCTTATAAATAACCTACTTCTTATTCTTCTATTACATTTTGTTTCTCCTAACTCTAACCCTAGCCTCCATGCTATTCTTCTTCTTCTTCTTCTTTTTTCTTGTTTTTCTCAAAGCTCCTTATTATCTCTCATTTTAATTTTTTTTCTTTCTCTTCAAATATTCTTCTTCTTCTTCTTCAAATTTACTTCTATTTCAAACTTTCTTCTTTTCAAATCTAGATCTTCTCTTCCGTTTTCAGTTCTTATTTTAATCATTTTTTTTCAATTCTTCTTTTTCAAATCTTCTTTTTCTTTCAAACCTTTTAAAATACATACATTCATATAATAAGGAGGAAAATTAAAGTAAATCGAAATAAAAGAAAAATTACGGAACAAAGTTAGCAATCAAGAAGAAGCATATGCGTTTTTCACGAGGGAAGGTGGATGCGGCACGGTATTTTATTTTTGTTTTGTTTATTTTTAATTTTTTTTTATTTCAATTGCAAATCGTTTAATTGTGATAACTTTCACATACGAACTCCGTTTCACACGAAATTTCTTTTGTTAGGATCGTAATTAAATTCCGGATCTGATGACGCTGGTTTGGATAAATTTAGAGACCTTCAAATTTTGGGTTTAAATCAGATTTACATTCGATTTAAATTCAAAAGGTGAGTGTTTTAACCCACTCACAACTACTAGAAGCTTTTATGTTTGTTAAATAAATTTTAGAAATGAATAGAAATTTATTTATGAGTATTTGGCATGTTTATTTCATTCATATCTGTTGAATTGCATTTTATTAAATTTAACTGTTAATTTAATTGATTTATTGTGTATTAATTGACTGTTGGAAATTTTTGTTGCATATGAATTGCTAGTTAACAGTTGTATAAATTATTACTGAATAAACTATTAGATTAATAGTTGATAAATTTAATTTGAATAAACTGCCAGTTATCACCTGTTATATATGATCATATATATAATTGTTATTGATTGATATTGATCGATGTTGTGATTGGATGATGGATGTGTTGTTGAATGAATGTTTTATTTGGATATCATTAAACTGCAAGTTAGTATGCATTTACATTTCATTCGGGATTGCGGTTTGAAATGATATACAACCGCAGTTTTATTTTTTTAAATTGCGGATTGAAATGATAAATATCTGTATCACTTGACCATAGGATAGAAAACTATATACAGGCACCGCGGTCTATATATAACTATTTTTAATGTGATTTCTATGGTTTGGATGGAATACGGTTTATAAAAATCTTAAATTTTATACTGAATAAATGTTTTCTTCCATATTTATATGCATATGAAGTTGAAAAATTTGAAATAAAAAGGTGTATAAATCTCTTTATTAAAATGGAAGAAAATTTAGTAAATGGAGTTTGATAATTTATATCCTATGTTTAAATGTTAAGTTGGAAATTTTAAGATATGATATTTATAATTGGATTTTCCCAAAATAAATTAAATGAATATTCTAGTATAACTTGAATTGGAAAATATATATAATTTATTACTAGAAATTGAAGTCTTATAAATTATGGATTCTATGTGAATATTCAAGGCTAATTAATAGAACATTTGATTTGAAAGAATAAAATCCAACTTTAGTTGAAATATTTATACTCAAAATGGATATACGTATATATATGAATTTATTGAAATGGTTTTGGAACTTGAAGCGATATTAAATTTTGGTTTTAACTTTAAATAAAGAAATGTATTGTAAAGCCACGAGAAATATTTCTTTTCAAAGTAACATTTAAGTTAAACCACTTATTTTATATACTGTTGAATATCCAAACCATTTAGTTTTGAAAGTAATGGTTTTAAAAACTATGGATTTCGAAGTATTATGTTGAAAGTTAATATTCAAATATTTGGTTACAAGGAATTATAAATTTTAAAAGTGGCATAATTTTTGGAAAAGATTTATATTTGGAAAATGATATCATTGATTTGGGTTTTATAAAATAATATCAAAATGAATCTTTTTGGGTTTTAAAGAAGAAATGATATCGTAATATTATGGTTTTGAAATGGATTATATTCTGGTTTTAAAGTATAAACTATTTTTAAATGACCGCGGTGTTATAATAACGATTGGTTGGCAAAGAGACCGGGATCGGATATGGACATACTCTTTGTCGATACCGAAAACCACTTTGACTAACCGTGTACGCGGTGGAGATTCCAGAATGAAGTAGGTTGGGGCGACGTTTCCTGTAAGGTAAATACGTGGACCCGACTCCCGTGAGTTGGCATAAGGTGGCTAAAACAGGAGCGATTGACGGGTTAATGAGGTCATTCCTCTGATCGGACACTCCTCTTCGATATTATACTTCGACTTTGGATTGATTCGGTGACCACTTCTATTTTTGATTTTGGGGGAGTTTGTTCGAGGTGGGCGGTAGCTGCGGCTACGCGTTACCATCGACCCGGAAGCGTAATTGGTATATCTACCCTGGCATTGCCTAGTTGTGCCGTGTCACCTACCCTATCGCGCCTTATACGATTTTGGTTTTGTACCATACCTATGGAGTGCCCTCTGACGACGCCCAGTACGGGGGAGATTACGGTACTGTATAGACTATGGGAATATATTCTGTGTTAAGGTGGAAAATGTAAAGCCTTAACGCTATTTAAAAGTAAGTTTATTTTACAATTAGACACTATTATAATAGTGCAATATACTACATAGTAAATAGTTTAACGGATCCTTAGGAGATGTAAATCCCGAGCATCTCTTAAGTTACAGCACTCATATTTATTTCTGTAAAATTTAACTTACATAAGATCTTTTAGTTCTGACTCGAGTGTTTTTGTCTTTTCAAATTCGCTCGGGTCAGTCCGAGCGTTTCAGGATTTGAAGATTTAGCTTTGGAGGACGAAGACGAAGATTTGTATTATTATTATTTATACTAGTGCACTACACCATTTAATTCCGCTGCATTGTTGTATTGGTATGTGTAACTCTGATATTTATTGCACAAGAAAAATAAATTATTTTGTAAAACAGTTTCATGAACTGTATATTTGATTATTATATTTTATCCTTCCGCTGTGAGATTCTGTTTTGTTTTATTTCTTCTCTATCTTTCTCATTTACCCCATAACAATCCGACCTTCCGTATGGTTTGAATCGGCACGTGTGTCGGTTTAAATCGTGCGAAAAGGAGGGACGTTACTTCTGGTATCAGAGCTTTGGTTTAGCGATAAACCTTGGCTTTGTGGGGTTTGACTCTTTGTTAATAGGGTAGTAATATCCTATGGGAGTCGCTGAGTGTATATATATGAGAGAGCGTATTTGTTAGTATTAATAAAAAGATTTTTATATTGTGTTAATCTGTTCCGCTTTGTATTTATAAATTCTAGTTGATGCATGGGACGCTATGTCATCAATAGGGATTTCTAAACACTTAATAGGACAGAACAACATAATATTTGTTTTAATATAGGTGAATGAAAGAATTTTGCCTATTATATTTTCTATATATAAAAATATTTTTATAAAGATATATATATATATATATATATATATTTGGTTGCTATAGATTGGGTGTTAGGAAATAAAATATTTATAATAACTGAAGCTAAGTTGAAATTATGATAAATCAAATTGGAGATTTTAGAACTTAAGTCCGGGATTTTTCCAAATCTGCTTTCAAAGAATTTGTGAAATTTATTGATTTGGTTTATAAGTACTTTCTTATATAAATATTTCGTATAATTTGGAAGAATTGTTTTAAAGAAGATTTGGGAAAAAAAAAATAAATTCTGTACTTTCCTCTCTGTCACTGGAAAATAAATTCGGTGATGACGGCCGCATCATCGACTTTCATTTCAAGTTTCGAAGGGGAAAGACCACTGTACTAAATTCTACTGCAGATTTATTATGAAATTTTCTAAAAAAAATTTCTTTTATTGTTCTAACTATAATTAGAGATTTTGAGTTGTAAGAACTTATTTATCTATTATTTTGAAATAAATTGAAATCTGACCCAGAATCCAATTCTAAAATTCTCCATTAATTAATCAATTGTTAAATTGTAGTGAAATAAAAGTTAAGTAATAAATGAATTGAAACCTCTAATTGAAATAAGAGAATAATTGCAAAGCTATAAAGAGGAATTTGCATACATATGAGACAAAGAGTAATATGGATAAACATTAAATTTAATTAAAAGAATGGAGATTAAACTTGTATAAGTTCAATTGCAATTTCCTTAACATAAATAACTTACCCAAATATAAAAGTTGAAATGTTAAATGAGAAACTGGAATTGAATATTTTACAAGTAGGAATTTAGGAAAAATGAAGTATTCAATAAATTACTGTTATAATAAGAATTTAATGGTATAAACTTAGGTTATAATTGAAATTTTACTGAAAAAGGGTTAAGAATTATTAATAGATGATATGAACCTAAGTATATAAAATGAAATTCAAAATAAGAATTGATTGTATGATTATTGACTTAAGTATGTTTTAGTCTTCCCTATTCTAATATAATGGAAAGTAGGAAAAATTAAATGACTGTAATCCATAGTTAATAGATAAATAAAAACTTCCACTTATAAGAATGAATGTTAGCAGATTAAGAATTTAAGGGAAACCTTACAAGTAAAGAGTAAAGAAAGGAAGATATTCAAAATATTTGTTGTTATTAATGAGAATTATTTTATAAACTTAAGTAATAAATAGGAAATACAAATATAATGAATTTTGGGATAATTGGAAAATAAAACTTGTAAGAACAAAGAAATCCCTCATAAATGAAGGGAAGAAAATCAAACCACTGAAGTATGAAATAAATGTATAATAAGCTATTTTGGTGTTGATTTGAATTGTTTGGTTGATGTATGGTTGTTGGGTAAGGAATTTTGAAGTTGTTGGATGGAGAAATAATCTATCTTTGTTCCATCTAAGACTGTTGAGTAAAGGATGCACTTGATAGTTATTTTACATTTCGTACAATTTCGGAATTTGAACCTAACAACTAATTGTTTGTTTGATTGAATGATTTTGTTTGCGGTATGTGCTGTTTGTTAAAATTTATGGTTGTTGCATTTGATTGGATATGAATGATTGAATCCACTAGAATAGTTCATTTTAAAATAAATATTTAACCTTTTAGGCTTATAAGAAAATACAGGTTATGGAAGCAACTGCTACTGCTTTTGGTTCCATAATAATAAGCGTATTGCCCGACAAATAGGTACGTTTCCGGATTACGTATAAAGCGCTATTTTATATATTTTCCCTTGTTGGGATATTTTATTTGGATAATATGTGTAATATATTTGTATATTTGGATATTGTATTTTCTCCAGAGTCCCTCCGTACAAAGGAGACTTTGCCAAAAAAATTCGTAAATTTTGGACTTAGAATTTTGTGAAAGTATTTTTCCAACTTTAATAATTCAAGTATTAAAGGATATAATGATTATAAAACAAGTATATTTCATTAAAGGAAATTAATCCAGTAAAATATTGTTTATAAGTTAATATTTGAAATAAGATGCACTGTAAATCTTCCTCCTCCCTTCTTTTTTCCTTTTCGGGGACGAAAAGTTTTGAGTGGGGGAGATTGTAACGACCCGTTAAATTTATGATATTTAGTAAAATGAATTAATATAATTTCTAATTTGGTTAAAAAATAAATGTAGAAATTTGGTATAGTGGTTGCAATTTAGTGTAACTATAAAATTTTATGATAATAGATGTGGATAATGTAAATTTTCACAACTTGATTTAAAGTAATTTTGAAGAAACAAATAAATGTTGAATTTGTGAATGTTAGTATAAATATTAACTTAAATGGTGTTCATTAATACAAAGATGTAATTAGTGTAGATAGTAATAATTTATGCCTGTAGTGAAAGGAAAAGAAAACTAATAGAAACATAAAATTTATTTTATGTAAACAAAAGTATAGTTTTGAACAAACTTATGAAAATTGATAGAAACAGTGTTTGTAATCAGTTTGGTTATTTTATATTTGAAAGATAGAGATGTGTAAATACGTTAATGAATTTATAATGGGAAGGAATGGTAGAATGAAAAGAATATATATAATAATAAGCATTTGATTCAATTAAGGGAATTAAATTTTAATAAATGGTCATTTAATAAATTCAACGTTTGTGAGAAATCATAATAGTTGTGTAAAATGTGTACAAACTTGGATTTGGAAGTTTATTGGATTTATAACGGTTTTGTTATTAAGTGTATGAGTTTAAAAGTTATTCCCTTTTGTAAAGTTATAGAAGAATGCATAAAGATATAAACAGGGCTTAATAGAATTGACACTTAATGAATTGAATAAATTACCCATTTATGTAGATATGTATAGTGAAATAAATGGCCTAAGCAAATTAAAATGGGATAATCATTGAGATTTGTACTATGAAAATAAATAGTAACATTTATTTGCAAGGAATAAAAGACTATTTAGGTGACTAGAATTTGGAGTAATGACTATTGTATGTTACCTACCCTTGTTTCTTGTTAATTTAGATTTTGGGAATCAAATTCAATTTATCCGCCAATTTACCGCAGTTAAAGTGAAATGAATTGGTGATTGAGAAATGTTAAATACAAATAAGATGTAAACCAAAGAAAATCCCATTTGTAATAAATTATGTAGAATAAAGTAAAGAAACTAGGAAATGAAAATGTGAAAATGTGGATGCAGTGAGATCTTAAGTGATAATAACCTTGTTAGGCAAGTGATAACGGAATTTTGTGTATATGTAATATTTACTGGTGTGTCAAGTAATAAACACATAGATGCAAGAAAAGGAAAGTTGGTAGCAATCTATATATGTTATTTATCTTACTTAGTATATTAAATAAGGTTTGGAATTCAAATTTTAATTAAAGGAGTTGGTAGCACGTTAGTAGGAAATAATTGTAAGGGTGGGATAACAACTACTATAAACTACCTAATTTAAATGAGTCAATGAACTTATTTGAAATAACGTTCATCTAAATATGAGTAATTAAAATGGCGGGGTCAACAATAAACGTTACTTTAGAATTAATTTATATTTTAACGGAAGTGTGAAAGTAAAGCAATAGAAGCGTAAACTTATCAAGGTAGAATTTAGTAGTGTAATGAAAAAATATTAAGAATGTTATAGTATAATGATTGATTGGAAATCAAAATTTACTTGTTTGAATGTAACTTTAGGGAAATTGGATTTAATTAAAATAAAAAGGAAGAAAAAAAAATTGGATGAAATTTAATGTTGGAATATTATGTAAATATAAACTTAGATAAAATTTAAGGATATCTACGTAATAGAGTGTAAAACCAATGTTAATTTCATCTATTTAATACTAATAGGTTAATAATAGAATGAAGAGTAAATTTAATGTTAAGTTAATATGAATTAAGGTAATATTGGGGAATAATGTGAATTTTTTTCATAATATGATAAGTTGTAGAATACAACGTAAACTTAAGTATAACCTTTGGATTGAAAACATTGTTAAGGGTTACCTGTTAAATTTGGATGGAATTGGCAATAAATGTTACACTTATGGGTAAGGAAATAAAAATGTCCAGAATTTGAGTATATTAAGAAATGAGGATTGAAATTGAAATCTTGCAACGAATCTAATAATACGTTACATAAGTGTTAAATTAAGGTAACATTTGGAAAATATGATAATGATTTTCAAATTGAACAAGTTGTGGAATTAATAAGGATGGAAGAAAAAAAAAATCAAGATTTATTTTATTTATTGGAATGAAAAATTTATAATTTGATTTATTGTGAATAATTGAAATTTAATTTGGTAATTGGCGAAATGATTAATGATTGAATTAACATAGAACTTGTTGTTAGTTATTAAAATTGTTTAAGAAATCAAAGGAGAGAAATTTTATAAAATTTTAAATTTTGTAATTGGATTGGCTAAAGTGGGAAAGTGGAATTAATCAACGTTGTTTCTTTTATCTCCTTCCCTATTAGATCCTTATGTGATTGCATCCACAATTATTGTTGATTATTCCTATATATTGTCACCAATTAATCGTACTTGATGTATGTTTAGCAATTTTGTCACACAGTTAAAGTATGAATATATATATATGATGTATTCAAATTTTTCTGTATCTAGCACTTAATTAATTTAGAATCAAACTAACGAAACGTGTCATTTATTTTTGTCCCTCCATATTCATTTTCTTTCTAATTAATAAATACCTCTTTTTAATACCTGCTACTTTTAAAAAAAAAAAAAGGACTGTTCATATTTGCTATATTTCAATACGAAGTGTTCATATTCACTTTATTTCTAATTAATAGCAGCCTCTCCTTTCAAATCTATTTGTCCCTAAACCTAACTCTAACCTTATAAATAACCTACTTCTTATTCTTCTATTACATTTTGTTTCTCCTAACTCTAACCCTAGCCTCCATGCTATTCTTCTTCTTCTTCTTCTTCTTCTTTTTTCTTGTTTTTCTCAAAGCTCCTTATTATCTCTCATTTTAATTTTTTTTCTTTCTCTTCAAATATTCTTCTTCTTCTTCTTCAAATTTACTTCTATTTCAAACTTTCTTCTTTTCAAATCTAGATCTTCTCTTCCGTTTTCAGTTCTTATTTTAATCATTTTTTTTTCAATTCTTCTTTTTCAAATCTTCTTTTTCTTTCAAACCTTTTAAAATACATACATTCATATAATAAGGAGGAAAATTAAAGTAAATCGAAATAAAAGAAAAATTACGGAACAAAGTTAGCAATCAAGAAGAAGCATATGCGTTTTTCACGAGGGAAGGTGGATGCGGCACGGTATTTTATTTTTGTTTTGTTTATTTTTAATTTTTTTTTTATTTCAATTGCAAATCGTTTAATTGTGATAACTTTCACATACGAACTCCGTTTCACACGAAATTTCTTTTGTTAGGATCGTAATTAAATTCCGGATCTGATGACGCTAGTTTGGATAAATTTAGAGACCGTCAAATTTTGGGTTTAAATCGGATTTACATTCGATTTAAATTCAAAAGGTGAGTGTTTTAACCCACTCACAACTACTAGAAGCTTTTATGTTTGTTAAATAAATTTTAGAAATGAATAGAAATTTATTTATGAGTATTTGGCATGTTTATTTCATTCATATCTGTTGAATTGCATTTTATTAAATTTAACTGTTAATTTAATTGATTTATTGTGTATTAATTGACTGTTGGAAATTTTTGTTGCATATGAATTGCTAGTTAACAGTTGTATAAATTATTACTGAATAAACTGTTAGACTAATAGTTGATAAATTTAATTTGAATAAACTGCCAGTTATCACCTGTTATATATGATCATATATATAATTGTTATTGATTGATATTGATCGATGTTGTGATTGGATGATGGATGTGTTGTTGAATGAATGTTTTATTTGGATATCATTAAACTGCAAGTTAGTATGCATTTACATTTCATTCGGGATTGCGGTTTGAAATGATATACAACCGCAGTTTTATTTTTTTAAATTGCGGATTGAAATGATAAATATCCGTATCACTTGACCATAGGATAGAAAACTATATACAGGCACCCCGGTCTATATATAACTATTTTTAATGTGATTTCTATGGTTTGGATGGAATACGGTTTATAAAAATCTTAAATTTTATACTGAATAAATGTTTTCTTCCATATTTATATACATATGAAGTTGAAAAATTTGAAATAAAAAGGTGTATAAATCTCTTTATTAAAATGGAAGAAAATTTAGTAAATGGAGTTTGATAATTTATATCCTATGTTTAAATGTTAAGTTGGAAATATTAAGATATGATATTTATAATTGGATTTTCCCAAAATAAATTAAATGAATATTCTAGTATAACTTGAATTGGAAAATATATATAATTTATTACTAGAAATTGAAGACTTATAAATTATGGATTCTATGTGAATATTCAAGGCTAATTAATAGAACATTTGATTTGAAAGAATAAAATCCAACTTTAGTTGAAATATTTATACTCAAAATGGATATACGTATATATATGAATTTATTGAAATGGTTTTGGAACTTGAAGAGATATTAAATTTTGGTTTTAACTTTAAATAAAGAAATGTATTGTAAAGCCACGATAAATATTTCTTTTCAAAGTAACATTTAAGTTAAACCACTTATTTTATATACTGTTGAATATCCAAACCATTTAGTTTTGAAAGTAATGGTTTTAAAAACTATGGATTTCGAAGTATTATGTTGAAAGTTAATATTCAAATATTTGGTTACAAGGAATTATAAATTTTAAAAGTGGCATAATTTTTGGAAAAGATTTATATTTGGAAAATGATATCATTGATTTGGGTTTTATAAAATAATATCAAAATGAATCTTTTTGGGTTTTAAAGAAGAAATGATATCGTAATATTATGGTTTTGAAATGGATTATATTCTGGTTTTAAAGTATAAACTATTTTTAAATGACCGCGGTGTTATAATAACGATTGGTTGGCAAAGAGACCGGGATCGGATATGGACATACTCTCTGTCGATACCGAAAACCACTTTGACTAACCGTGTACGCGGTGGAGATTCCAGAATGAAGTAGGTTGGGGCGACGTTTCCTGTAAGGTAAATACGTGGACCCGACTCCCGTGAGTTGGCATAAGGTGGCTAAAACAGGAGCGATTGACGGGTTAATGAGGTCATTCCTCTGATCGGACACTCCTCTTCGATATTATACTTCGACTTTGGATTGATTCAGTGGCCACTTCTATTTTTGATTTTGGGGGAGTTTGTTCGAGGTGGGCGGTAGCTGCGGCTACGCGTTACCATCGACCCGGAAGCGTAATTGGTATATCTACCCTGGCATTGCCTAGTTGTGCCGTGTCACCTACCCTATCGCGCCTTATACGATTTTGGTTTTGTACCATACCTATGAAGTGCCCTCTGACGACGCCCAGTACGGGGGAGATTACGGTACTGTATAGACTATGGGAATATATTCTGTGTTAAGGTGGAAAATGTAAAGCCTTAACGCTATTTAAAAGTAAGTTTATTTTACAATTAGACACTATTATAATAGCGCAATATACTACATAGTAAATAGTTTAACGGATCCTTAGGAGATGTAAATCCCGAGCATCTCTTAAGTTACAGTACTCATATTTATTTCTGTAAAATTTAACTTACATAAGATCTTTTAGTTCTGACTCGAGTGTTTTTGTCTTTTCAAATTCGCTCGGGTTAGTCCGTGCGTTTCAGGATTTGAAGATTTAGCTTTGGAGGACGAAGACGAAGATTTGTATTATTATTATTTATACTAGTGCACTACACCATTTAATTCCGCTGCATTGTTGTATTGGTATGTGTAACTCTGATATTTATTGCACAAGAAAAATAAATTATTTTGTAAAACAGTTTCATGAACTGTATATTTGATTATTATATTTTATCCTTCCGCTGCGAGATTCTGTTTTGTTTTATTTCTTCTCTATCTTTCTCATTTACCCCATAACAATCCGACCTTCCGTATGGTTTGAATCGGCACGTGTGTCGGTTTAAATCGTGCGAAAAGGCGGGACGTTACAACTATTCTAAAAACGAAGGTAAACTTAACACCGAAAATGAGATGTTTGAACACCGATAAGTTGGGAACTTATTTAACTGAAACAAAGTACAAACACTAAAAGATATATTGTGCCACACAAAGTAATTACTATCTTCAATATTGACACAATATTGCCTTTCACAAAATCAGATTTCAGTTCAACGATGCCTACCGGTTACCATCTAATATTGCAAAAAGAACGATAGATTTTGATGGACTAAGTTACGAAATATCACATATGTAGTAAGTTTTCCTCACTAACTGAAGAATTTCTTTAAAGTTATCAACCCCAAGAGTAAAGCAAGTTTGATATTAATGGGATTTCCTAAGATTGATAGTAATGGGTCTTCCTGTCTGTATTTTGGATGTGTCTAGGCATAATAATATGCTTTTTATTTCGTTTGGCGATTTAAAGCAAAAATGTATTATATTATTTTTTATCCGCTAGACTTCATTAAAGTATTAAATTGTCATATTGTAAATAATAAAAAGAAATGCATTTCCATCTTTACCTTCCTGCCTCCACCTTAATCTCATAAAAGAATTCAACTTATGCAATAACTTCCAAAAAATACTAACACGGGATGAAAAGTCATTTTTCTTTCCTAAAAGACTAATAAAAACAGCGAATCATTAAAAATATTATTCCAGTAAGTTGGGTTAGGTTTCATGATATAATTGTTTGCGGATATTATATATATCACAACTCTAATTTATGTGGTCGAATGCATTGCTGGAAGCATTTTATTTAGCATTTGTATTGGTGGGAACTATCAAAATGAGTTGTAATATTTTTGTATCCTACAAATTTCAAGTTGATTGATGGTCGATAGATTAATATGAATACAGGTGGAACAACTCATACAACCAAGGTCAGTAACTCTATTTACTTTGTCACAGCCTGCCTACATACACATGTATAATAAAATACTGAAAAGATGATCAATGATAAATAAATTTTGATGTACGATTTGTGAAAAGTAGAAAATATTTAGGCAGAGTATCGGCTTCACATCTACGGTTATAATTACTACAAAGTGAATTTGTTTTTTTCATTATCTGTTATATCATATGAAATATCCATAATTTGAGAATATTGCCAGATGAACTACACATGAAAGAACTTATAATCACATTAAGAGTTCGATGCGATCTATTATGCTTTGAGAAAAGTAAAGACGGGAGTAATTACCGATTTCTTACCCCACATGTGCGATGAAAGAATGGATTTTGTCACAAGTGTTACATCATTTTATTTTTTCATATTGGAAAAACTACAGTTGTATTATGCACACAACTAACCATCTAATGTTGATGCTGAAGCCAAGTAGAAAAGTGTCACAAGTGTGTATTATTACTTTTTACAATGAATTTTTGTTTTGATCTTTCATGCATTACACTAACATTTCATTGCCTACAATCTTCAACAAATAAGTGATATTTATATTTTTAAACTTTACAACAGTTAGAAAATGAAATATTCAAATGTTAATATTTGATATGAAGCAAATTGAGTATAAGAATCGTCCAAATTCACAAAAAGTTATTGTTTTGTCTGTAAACAAAATTTGAGTTTACGCATCACCTATTTCTTCAAAAGAATTCTTTTCATTTTAATAGAACTTAAATGACCCAGGTATTGAAACTTTCTATCAAGTAATTTAAAATTGTAATGAATATTTGGGACCCATTTGGAATTTAAAGGCTAATTTTTTGTAAATTTAAAATAAGTCATAACCAAGTATTTGTTGTGTATGATTTAGTAATTTCTAAGTAATTTATTATGTTTTCCTAAGAGCTCTTGTCAAAACACATAAAGATTAATAAGTGATTGGCAAGTTATTGTTCTTTTTAGGAAAATTTTAGAGTTTATCATTGAATGACTCTCTCTCTCTCTCTCTCTCCGTATATGGATACTATTGATCAAATTTAAGAAATTTTTTTGCAATGCTAACGTAATTTAATTAGAGATTTCTAGGTGCTTATAGGAACATTGATTTCTTTGATTAAATTTGCATGTTCTATTTTCTCCCTAATATTTGCATTTGGAAAATTAACCACAAAGTATACAAGTTTCAAGCGGATCTATTATACTAGAAAACTATTTCAAACAAATTTATAAATTGGATATATAACAGATAAATGTTTGGATTATGAATTTTTTTCTGCCCATGCTTCATATTGTTCTGCCTCATACGCCATATGTCTGTTTGACTGATGTGGATTTTGATGTTCAGAAAATAGCTTGGCTGCTTTGTGGTGCTGCTACCTCCTGGAAGCTTCCTGTGATTGAAGAAGAAAAGAAAAGTAGATGCTGAAGCCAATCTAGCTATTTGTCTCAAAGATGGTGGGGTGCATGAGGTCGAGTGTTCCAACTTCGTGGAAGCTTGACAATGCAGTTATATTTTGGTGGGTTTTTCCTATATTTCCAACGCAACAAATTTTTATATCATCATTACTGTGCCAATGATGATCTAGATATGACTAGTATGGCTTATGATATTGTAGTATTATAATTGTGAACACTTTACAGTTATTATATATAGCGAACAAACCCAATTAATATGTATTGGTTAGTCAGAGCACAAATGAACCTTACACAATCAATATGCAACTTCTTGGCAATGAAGTAAGCATCCATAGATTAGTGTAACATTCTGTAACTGTAACCATTATCATATTTGTCTCATGTATAGCTATGAAATATACTGTTAAATATGAGATAATATTTAAAGTGCTATTGGTTATTTAAGAGAAATCGTAGACTTGCTACAATTAAAAGCATATATATATATGTGTGTGTGTGTGTGTGTGTGTGTGTGTGTGTGTGTGTGTGTGTGTGTGTGTATTAATTGTATATGGATCTCATCTACAAGAAAGTAAGGTTTATTAAAAAAATTATTCTCTATAGAAGCTTTACCACTCATATATTAACCCATTCATGTTCCAAAATTTACTTCCATGATGTATCACAATTATGGAAACTTCAGTAGCTTTAGTGTATTAGTTTATCCTACCTTTCATGTCATGCGGTAAGGATTTTATGAAGTGCTTATTCTCCAGTTAAAATTGGAAATTTATTATTTATGTCCAAAAATAGAGGAAGTTAGTGTTGTCATCCTCCGACTTATACCTGTTATACCTATGCAAATGTATTTAACTATGGCATCCCTCTTATTTGTTCTAGAAAATGACGATGTTAAGGAGAAAAACAGTTTTCACAAGTTAGTTGGAGTGGATGCTATTTTTGAATTCAGGCCAAACAAATATGAAATGAGTAGCTAAGATACCTCTTTGACTGCACGAAGAATCGACAAGAAAACCCCATCTTCCTAAGCATCCACTACTATGTCACAAGTATATTTTTTTTTACTTTCCATTGCAGTTTAATTTTTGCGTCACTGCACCAATTTAAATATTTGTTTACATTGGCTGAACTTACAACTAGATCTTCTGTTGTAACGACCCGTGTAAATTCAATGTTTAAAATGAATTAAATTAATAGGATTTTATTTTAAATTTAGAAAGAAATAGAAATATTATTTATTTATGTGAAAGAGAATGTTGGAAATTAGATGTATCAAGGTTAATTTAAAATTTACAAATTAGATCATATATTGCAATTAACTTGTAATAGTGGAAATTGTCACATTTGGATATAAATGTTAAAATGAAGGCTAAAATAAATTATGTAAATGGCAACTTAAAACCTATTTATGGAAATTTGAATAAAATCCAAATGAATTAAGTAGAAAAGGATTCTTACCTGGATATAAAATTTAATATGAGAAAATTTATGAAATTAATAAATTGATTTAATGCAATAAAAGAGTAAATTAAGCAATCATGTTAATGCAAGTTAATAATTTATGACTTGGATGAAATTCCAATTCAATAAAATCATTTAAATGTTATGATTTGATTTTTAATGGAATATGAGAAAAGCAAATGTAAGGATTTGATTAATATATATGTTATTTATTCAGGTTATTGAATAAAATTGGAAATCTAATTGTAATTAATGGTAATAATGTTGGTATTAGATAATAAATTAAATTTCAATGCAATACCCATAAATGAATGAAATGAATGAATGTAAATGCATTATAGGTTATTTATCAAATAGAAGGAAAGAAAAGTAAATATCGAATTTATTTATGAATAAATATGCATTGAATAGTAATTGAATGTAAAGTTAATGGTAATTGTATAAAATCAATACAAGACAATGAATTGCAAATTTTAGGTTTATATTAAAGTGTGAATGGAAATCTGATTGATTATATTAATTTGATGGAATTCAAATTTGATGGGAAAGGTAAATGGATATTCAGTAATAATTTAAAGGATTTAGAAATGGAATTTATTTAATTAATAGATATAACGGATAAGGATATACTTAAATGTAGGATTAAGAGTTTGAGTTATATACTTAGTTCCTTCAATTAAATCAGAAATCATTTCAATAATTATAAATTAAATGTTACGATAAGTAAATTAAAGGAATTAATAGGGATAACATAAGTGTCTTCATAATATGATGATTTATGTATAAAGAAGAATGGAAATAAAGTTTATTAATATATCGGAATTTAATTTATGACAAAAGGTTAATTGCAATCAAATGAGTTGAATATTTTAACAAGAATCAAGCTTTATTTATTCATTTGGATATAAAATATGATAATGTGAATCTAGTGAAATTAATGGAAATTGGATATAACATTTTACGTTAGTTGGAAATAAAGATGGAAATAGGAAGGTTTTAACTAAGGGAGGAATATGTAATAATTGCATTAATTTGTAAGTAGAAATAAAACATTAATGAGAACAAGTACTTAAGATGAACCATCTATTTAGTATATTAAGTATAACGGATAATCAATTGCAATAATTAAGAATATATTTATTACATTAACAATATGAAGTAACATTTGAAATTTAATATTTAGATATTATGCAAATATAAATTTGGATGAAATTGGAGAGATTTACGTAATGAAGTATGAATCCAATGATAAATTTATCTATTTGAAAAAAAAATATGGAAAGTAAAATTTAATTTAAATTTTGGAAATTAAATTTATAATTGGTGAATTTAATGAAATTTGAGAATTTATATATTTTAATTCGACGGTTAAATTTTGTTTAAGTTAATAAAGATGATTTGAAAATTTATGATTGATAAGAATCGTCAATTATCGAAGTGAAATGGGAAATTTGATTTAATTGACTAATTTTTAATTTATTTAATTAATATAAAAATAGCCATTTTGATCACGGACTCGAATTTGGACGAAACCAGTTTCATCGGATCCGTAACAGTGAATTATTATAGGGTTTCAAGTTTCGTAGCAATCGGACTTGTCGTTTGATCGTATGAACGCGAAACGCCTTGAAATCGATCTAATTGAAATCAATTTGAAATTATTGTTTTCAGCATAACTTCTTCAAACGATGGAATTTGGACGTGAAACATTTTCCATCGCATTCAGAATATTTTAAAACACCTATTTTGATATATGGGTTTACCCAATTTCGTTCCGGGGTCAGAACGGTCTTTTTGGGCCAATTATCGTTCAGCACGTTGTTTATCCAATCCATCTATTCAAATCTCTAACCTACCTATATAAACTCAGTTATAAACCCTACCTCCATCTATTCTTAATTGTTTGTGCGTTCATTTCATCAGTTCATTCTCTTCTTCCAATGGCTAGAAACCTTAGATCTATGGTCAATTTCAAAAATCAAATCAAAAGTCAAAAATTCAAAGTTCTCAGAAAATTCCGAAAAAATTATATGCTGTTGCTCTCGACGAGTGAAATTCGATGGTGTAAATCGTTTTTAGTTTTGGATCGTCGTTTGACCGGTATAAATCGAACAACTCTCGGCCATTCAAAATTGGAGATTGATCGATCTCGACGAAATTTGAAATTAACTGAGGGGTTTTGTGGAGCTCGCTCCACGGAACAGATCGGTGGTGGTCGCTTGGCATAGATAGGGGTGTGGCGGCCAGAATATTCGAATTAGGGTTCGAAACCCTAGCATATGAGGCGGGGGCGGCGTGCACCGGGGGCGTCGGCCTCAAAGGGGAGGGTGCGGCCAGGCAGGACAAAGGAGGTGGAGATGGTCGGCGGTCCTCAGGTGGCCTGAGGTGATGGCTATCGCCAGTCAACAGAGAGGTCAACGGGGTTGACTAGGGCGTGTTTTAGTCTCTGAGGTTTGGGTCGCGTACAGGTAAGATGGAGAGAGAGGGGCTTACGTGGCTAATTTTTTAGGTGAGTGTTGTTTTTCTTTTGTTTATTTTTAATTTAAAATTCAATCGTTCAAACGCGTATAACTTTGACATACGAACTCCGTTTCACGTGAGATTTTTTTTTTGTTAGGATGGTAATAAAATTCCAGATGTGTTGACGCTGATTTGGACAGATTCTGAGATCGTCGAATTTTTGGATTTAAATCGGATTTAAATTCGATTTGAATTCAAAAGGTGAGTGTTTTAACCCACTCACAACTTCTAAAATTTATTATATTTGTTGATTTGACTTAAGATATGAGTAGGAATTTATTTATGATTGTTTGGCATGTTTTATTTGTCATCTCAGTTAAATCGCATTTATTTAATTTAACTGTTAATACATTTTATTTATTGCATAAAATTTGACAGTTAGAATTTAATTATTTGCATATTAACTGCCAGTCATAGTTATGTTAAATTTTTATTTCATATTAACTGCCAGTTAAATTTACATTTATTTTTGCATATAAACTGCTAGTTTAACAGTTGTTAAATTTATTATTGAATATAAACTGTTAGTTAATACATGTTATTTATTACCTGTATAATTTATATGCTCTATATCGATGATTGTGTAAATTGGATGATGATTGCAAATAATGGTTGATGATTGATATTTGGATGAATGGATGCTACCTTTATATTGTATAAACTTCAAGTCATCATGCATTTTCATTTCATTCGGGATTGCGGTTTGAAATGATATATAACCGCATTTTTTATTTTAAATTGCGGATTGAAATGATAAACATCCGTATCACTTGACCATAGGGTAGAAAATTTTATACAGGCAACGCGGTAAATATATAAAATTATTTTTGAAATGTTTACTATGGTTTTGTAAAGCTATATATATATATATATATATATATATATATATATATATATGGTTTATGGGATATTGTTTTGGTTATTTATATATATATATAGTAAATTTTTGGTTTTTAAGCTTTGTATAAATTTGATTTGAAGTATAAAATAAAGTTTGATTTTTAAGATCAAATACGATTAAGCATTTATTTAAAATCTAATTTCTGGAGTTTTTATGACTTAAATGAGAATAAGATTTGAAAGATGAATATTAAGTTAAATTGAAATTTAATAAAAATTAAAATTTTTAAAAGATATGATTTTTATAACTTGATTTTTTGTAAAGTGATTTAAAAGAATATCAGGTTGATTTAAATGAATATATCAAGTTTAATAAATTGAAAGATTTTCCAATTATGTGAAGTTAAAGGTTTTACTTAAATTATATTGAATTCATTAAGTAAACATTTCAAGTCTAAATAATAAGTAATTGAATTTGATATATATGGGTTTGTCAAATGAGTTTGTTTTTGAAATGGTAAAATATTTAAAGCTTTGAAACATAAGAATTAAAAAGGGTATTTGGAAGTTTAAATCGATATTTGGAATTGATTTGTGTAATGTAAAGAAGCTATTTTGTTTTATAAAAGAAATTTAATATTTAACCATTTGAGAGATGGAAATTTGTTTCAAAGTTATGATTTTCAAGGTAGTATAATTTGGAAATATTATATTCCAGAGTTTTGATTTCTAAATATTTTACTTTGAAAACCCTATGAGTTTGGAAAGAATATATATTGGAAAATAAAATGACATTATATTGGTTTGGGCCTAAATGATATCGTTTTGATTTGGGTTTTAAAAATATAAACGATGTCGTATTTATATGGGTTTAAAATGGATATTTTATTCTGGTTTTAAAGTATAATTATTTTAAATGACCGCGGTGTTATAATAACGTTTGGTTGTTGAAGAGACCGGGATCGGAAGTTGTCATACTCTCTGCCAACTCCGAAAACCACTTTAACAACCGTGTACGCGGTGGAGATTCCAGAATGAAGTAGGTTGGTGGAGGCGTTTCCTGCAAGGTAAATACGTGGACCCGACTCCCGTGAGTTGGCATAAGGTGGCTAAAACAGGAGCGATTCTCGGGCCAATGAGGTCATTCCTCTGATCGGACACTCCTCTTCGACATTATACTTTGACTTTGGATTGATTCAGTGGCCGCTTTTACTTTGATTTTTGGGGGAGTTTGTTCGAGGAGGGCGGTAGCTGCGGCTACGCGTTTCCATCAGCCCGGATAGCAATTGGTATATCTACCCTGGCATTGCCTAGTTGTGCCGTGTCACCTACCATACCGAGCCTTTACTAGGAGTTTCTATTTGTGTCGTACCTATGGAGTGTCTTCTCGTAGTCTCCCGATCAGGAGATATGCAGGCACTATATAGACTATTGGCACTATTACGTGTTAAGGTGGAAAATGTAAAGCCTTAACGCTATTTTAAAGTAAGCTTATTTTACAATTAGACACTATTATAATAGCGCAATATACTACATAGTAAATTGTTTAACGGATCCTTAGGAGATGTAAATCTCGAGCATCTCTTGAGTTACTGCACTCATATTTAATTTTGTTAATTTAACTTTCATAAGATCTTTAGTTCTGACTTGAGTGTTTTGTCTTTTCAATCCGCTCGGGTCAGTCCGAGCGTTTCAGGATTTGAAGATTTAGCTCTGGAGGACGAAGACAAAGATCCATATTATTATTATTTATATTATTACACTTCACTCATACTATTCCACTGCATTGTTATATGGTATGTGCACTCTGATATGTATTTTATAAATATATTCAAAGGTTTTGTAAAAAAGCTTCATGAATTGTATATTTTGATTATTATATTTTAGCCTTCCGCTGTGAGATTCTGTTTAGTTTTTTTTCTTCTCTATTTTTCTTATTTATCCCATAACAATCCCCCCTTACGTATGGTTTGCATTGGCATGTGTGTCTGTTTAAATCGTGCGAAAAGGCGGGATGTTACATCTGGTATCAGAGCTTTGGTTTAGCGATAAACCTTAGCTTTGTGGGGTTTGACTCTTTACTAATAGGGTAGTAATACCCTATGGGAGTCGCTGAGTGTATATATATGAGTGAGCGTATTTGTTAGTGTTATAAAAGATTTTATTATTGTGTTAATCTGTCCCGTTTTGTATTTATAAATTCTGGTTGGTGTATGGGACGTTATGACATCAATAGGGATTTTTAAACACTTAATAGGACAGACCGACATAATATTTGTTTTTATATAGGTGAATGAAATAATTTTGCCTATTATATTTTCTATATATAAAATAAATTTTTCAAAAGATATCTATATTTGGCTGCAATATATTGGTTGTTAGGTAGTAAAGTGTATAATAATAATAGAAATAAGATTGAAAAATAAGATAAATAAAATTTGGAAATTTAGAACTTAAGTTCCGGGTTTTGAAATTTATTCGAATAAATTTTGGAATATAATAATTTTGTTTATAAGTATTTTCTTATATTTATATTTAATATAATTCGAAAGAAAATGTTTTAAAGAAGATTTTGGAGAAAATAAGTTTTGTACTTTCCTCTCTGTCGCTGGAAAATAATTTCGGTGATGGCGGCCGCATCATCGACTTTCATTTTCGAGTTTCGAAGGGAAAGGCCACTGTAGTAGTTCTACTGCAGATTCATTTTTAAAAAATATAAATTTTGAATTGTTGTAAATATAATTATAGATATGTAAGTTGTAAGAATATATGTATCTATTGTTTTAAAATAAATTGAAAATTTAACCCGGTATTAAGTTTTTAAATTCCCGATAATTAATTGTTTCAATTATTATAGTGAAATAAAAGGTAAGTGATTAATAAATTGAAACCTCTAATTTAGGTAAGAGATTTAACGCAAAGTTATAAATGGAAATTTAAGGAAATTTGAAATTTGTAACATATGAAACAAAGAGTAAAATTGTTGAACATTAAATTTAATTAAAGGATGAGACAAAACTTGTATAAGTTCATTTGCATTTTCTTTAACATATATAACTTACCAAATATAAAAGTTGAAATGTTTAATAAGAAATGTAATGGAAATTGTACAAGTAAAAGTAGGTAATGGAGTACCCAATGAATTTGCTATTAAATGAGAATTTAATGTTATAAACTTAAGTTATAATCGAAATTTTACCAAGTAAATATATAATTAAAGGTAAGTATGACAAATAAATGATTATAAACTTAGGTAATTAAAGTGTAAATAAGTGAGGTCATGCAATTATAAATGAATGTAATATAATAAAGAGAAATTTTAAACTTAAGAAAAAGGTTTGAAGTTATTCTAAATAAAATTTAAAGAAATAAATGAAAATAAAAAGACAAACCGTTATATAAACGAAAAAAATCACTGAAATGAATGAATGAAAGGAAATTAAACAACTAATGTATGAAATAAAATTAATAATAAGAAAAGTTGATTTGAATTTTGTTGTTTGATTTATGGTTGTTGGGGTAAGGATACTTTAGATTTATGTGGATGTGTGAATAACCTATTTAGATTTATCTAAGACTGTTGAGTAAATGATACACTTGTAGTTATTCTTCATTCCGTATAAATTAAAAGTTTTGAACCCAAACAACTATTTGTTTGTTTGGTTGGATGGTTGCTTTGAATTTGTTGTGTATGCTATTTGTCGAATTGATGGTTGTTGTACTGATTTGTTGTTAGTAATTGAAACCACTTAAATATTTCACTTTATATAAATTGTTAACCCTTTAGATTTTATAAGTGTTTATAAGTGAAATGTAGGTTATGGAAGCAATTGCTACAGCTTTTAGGTTCCATAAATTTAGCGTAAGTTTCCCGACAAATAGTTACGTTTTCGGATTATGGTTTATAGCGCTATTTTATATATATTTTCCCGTGTAGGGATATATATTATTTTGGGAAATATTTGTGTATATTGTAATATTTTGATATTATATTTTCTTCCGAGCCTCTCCGTACAAAGGAGACTCTGCTAAAATTTTGGGACTTAGAAAAATTTGAAAATGTTTAGAAACTTTAAAATTTATGTATAAAGGATTTAAATAGGTATAAATTAATATATTTTATGTTGAATTATTTTATTTTGTAAACTTATTTGTTTATAAATTAATTAAGAAAGATATATTGTTTTCTTATTTCTTCTTTTCCCTTCATTTCCTTTTCGGGGACGAAAAGTTTTGAGTGGGGGAGAGTGTAACGACCCGTGTAAATTCGATGTTTAAAATGAATTAAATTAATAGGATTTTATTTTAAATTTAGAAAGAAATATAAATATTATTTATTTATATGAAAGAGAATGTTGGAAATTAGATGTATCAAGGATAATTTAAAATTTACAAATTAGATCATATATTGCAATTAACTTGTAATAGTGGAAATTGTCGCATTTGGATATAAATGTTAAAATGAAGGCTAAAATAAATTATGTAAATGGCGACTTAAAACCTATTTATGGAAATTTGAATAAAATCCAAATGAATTAAGTAGAAAAGGATTCTTACCTGGATATAAAATTTAATATGAGAAAATTTATGAAATTATTAAATTGATTTAATGCAATAAAAGAGTGTAAACGGTAATTGGAGTAAATTAAGCAATCATGTTCATGCAAGTTAATAATTTATGACTTGGATGAAATTCGAATTCAATAAAATCATTTAAATGTTATGATTTGATTTTTAATGGAATATGAGAAAAGCAAATGTAAGGATTTGATTAATATATATGTTATTTATTCATGTTATTGAATAAAATTGGAAATCCAATTGTAATTAATGGTAATAATGTTGGTATTAGCTAATAAATTAAATTTCAATGCAATACCCATAAATGAATGAAATGAATGAATGTAAATGCATTCTAGGTTATTTATCAAATAGAAGGAAAGAAAAGTAAATATCGGATTTATTTATGAATAAATATGCATTGAATAGTAATTGAATGTAAAGTTAATGGTAATTGTATAAAATCAATACAAGAAAATGAATTGCAAATTTTAGGTTTATATTAAAGTGTGAATGGAAATCTGATTGGTTATATTAATTTGATGGAATTCAAATTTGATGGGAAAGGTAAATGAATATTCAGTAATAAATTTAAAGGATTTAAAAATGGAATTTAATTAATAGATATAACGGATAAGGATATACTTAAATGTAGGATTAAGAGTTTGAGTTATATACTTAGTTCCTCCAATTAAATCGAAAATCATTTCAATAATTATAAATTAAATGTTACGATAAGTAAATTAAAGGAATTAATGGGGATAACGTAAGTGTCTTCATAATATGATGATTTATGTATAAAGAAGAATGGAAATAAAGTTTATTAATATATCGCAATTTAATTTATGACAAAAGGTTAATTGCAATCAAATGAGTTGAATATTTTAACAAGAATCAAGCTTTATTTATTCATTTGGATATAAAATATGATAATTTGAATCTAGTGAAATTAATGGAAATTGGATATAACATTTTACATTAATTGGAAATAAAGATGGAAATAGGAAGGTTTTAACTAAGGGAGGAATATGTAATAATTGCATTAATTTGTAAGTAGAAATAAAACGTTAATGAGAACAAGTATTTAAGATGAACCATCTATTTAGTATATTAAGTATAACAGATAATCAATTGCAATAATTAAGAATATATTTATTACATTAACGATAATGAAGTAACATTTGAAATTTAATATTTAGATATTATTCAAATATAAATTTGGATGAAATTGAAGAGATTTACGTAATGAAGTATGAATCCAATGATAAATTTATCTATTTGACAAAAATATATGGAAAGTAAAATTTAATTTAAATTTTGGAAATTAAATTTATAATTGGTGAATTTAATGAAATTTGAGAATTTATAGATTTTAATTCGACAGTTAAATTTTGTTTAAGTTAGTAAAGATGATTTGAAAATTTATGATTGATAAGAATCGTCAATTATCGAAGTGAAATGGGAAATTTGATTTAATTGACTAATTTTTAATTTATTGAATTAATATAAAAATAGCCATTTTGGTCACGGACTCGAATTTCGATGAAACTAGTTTCATCGGATCCATAACAGTGAATTATTATAGGGTTTCAAGTTTCGTAGCAATCGGACTTGTCGTTTGATTGTACGAACGCGAAACGCCTTGAAATCGATTTAATTGAAATCAATTTGAAATCAATTTGAAATTATTGTTTTCAGCATAACTTCTTCATACGATGGAATTTGGACGTGAAACTTTTTCCATCGCGTTTAGAATATTTTAAAACACCTATTTTGATATATGGGTTTACCCAATTTCGTTCCGGGGTCAGAACGGCCTTTTTGGGCCAATTATCGTTCAGCACGTTGTTTATCCAATCCATCTATTCAAATATCTAACCTACCTATATAAACTCAGTTATAAACCCTACCTCCATCTATTCCCAATTGTTTGTGAATTCATTTCATTAGTTCCTTCTCTTCTTCCAATGGCTAGAAACCCTAGATCTATGGTCAATTTCAAAAATCAAATCAAAAGTCAAAAATTCAAAGTTCTCAGAAAATTCCGAAAAAATTATATGCTGTTGCTCTCGACGAGTGAAATTCGATGGTGTAAATCGTTTTAGTTTTGGATCATCGTTTGACCGGTATAAATCGAACAACTCTCGGCCATTCAAAATTGGAGGTTGATCGATCTCGACGAAATCTGAAATTAACTGAGGGGTTTTGTGGAGCTCGCTCCACGGAACAGATCGGTGGTGGTCGCTTGGCATAGATAGGGGTGTGGCGGTCAGAATATTCGAATTAGGGTTCGAAACCCTAGCATATGAGGCGGCGGCGGCGTGCACCGGAGGCGTCGGCCTCAAAGGGGAGGGTGCGGCCGGCAGGACAAAGGAGGTGGAGATGGTCGGCGGTCCTCAGGTGGCCTGAGGTGATGGCTATCGCCAGTCAACAGAGAGGTAAACGGGGTTGACTAGGGCGTGTTTTAGTCTCTGAGGTTTGGGTCACGTACAGGTAAGATGGAGAGAGAGAGGGGCTTACATGGCTAATTGTTTAGGTGAGTGTTGTTTTTCTTTTGTTTATTTTTAATTTAAAATTCGATCGTTCAAACGCGTATAACTTTGACATACGAACTCCGTTTCACGTGAGATTTTTTATGTTAGGATGGTAATAAAATTCCAGACGCATTGACGCTGATTTGGACAGATTCTGAGACCGTCGAATTTTTGGATTTAAATCGGATTTAAATTCGATTTAAATTCAAAAGGTGAGTGTTTTAACCCACTCACAACTTCTAAAATTTCTTATATTTGTTGATTTGACTTAAGATATGAGTAGGAATTTATTTATGACTGTTTGGCATGTTTTATTTGTCATCTCAGTTAAATCGCATTTATTTAATTTTACTGTTAATACATTTTATTTATTGCATAAAATTTGACAGTTAGAATTTAATTATTTGTATATTAACCGCCAGTCATAGTTATGTTAAATTTTTATTTCATATTAACTACCAGTAAAATTTACATTTATTTTTGCATATAAACTGCTAGTTTAACAGTTGTTAAATTTATTATTGAATATAAACTGTTAGTTAATACATGTTATTTATTACCTGTATAATTTATATGCTCTATATCGATGATTGTTTAAATTGGATGATGATTGCAAATAATGGTTGATGATTGATATTTGCATGAATGGATGCTACCTTTATATTGTATAAACTTCAAGTCATCATGCATCTTCATTTCATTTGGGATTGCGGTTTGAAATGATATACAACCGCATTTTTTATTTTAAATTGCGGATTGAAATGATAAACATCCGTATCACTTAACCATAGGGTAGAAAATTTTATACAGGCACCGCGGTAAATATATAAAATTATTTTTGAAATGTTTACTATGGTTTTGTAAAGCTATATATATATGGTTTATGGGATATTGTTTTGGTTATTTATATATATATAGTAAATTTTCGGTTTTTAAGCTTTGTATAAATTTGATTTGAAGTATAAAATAAAGTTTGATTTTTAAGATCAAATACGATTAAGCATTTATTTAAAATCTAATTTCTGGAGTTTTTATGACTTAAATGAGAATAAGATTTGGAAGATGAATATTAAGTTAAATTGAAATTTAATAAAAATTAAAATTTTGAAAGGATATGATTTTTATAACTTGATTTTTTGTAAAGTGATTTAAAAGAATATCAGGTTGATTTAAATGAATATATCAAGTTTAATAAATTGAAAGATTTTCCAATTATGTGAAGTTAAAGGTTTTACTTAAATTATATTGAATTCATTAAGTAAACATTTCAAGTCTAAATAATAAGTAATTGAATTTGATATATATGGGTTTGTCAAATGAGTTTGTTTTTGAAATGGTGAAATATTTAAAGGTTTGAAACATAAGAATTAAAAATGGTATTTGAAAGTTTAAATCGATATTTGGAATTGATTTGTGAAATGTAAAGAAGCTATTTTGTTTTATAAAAGAAATTTAATATTTAACCATTTAAAAGATGGAAATTTGTTTCAAAGTTATGATTTTCAAGGTAGTATAATTTGGAAATATTATATTCCAGAGTTTTGATTTCTAAATATTTTACTTTGAAAACCCTATGAGTTTGGAAAGATTATATATTGGAAAATAAAATGACATTATATTGGTTTGGGCCTAAATGATATCGTATTGATTTGGGTTTTAAAAATATAAACGATATCGTATTTATATGGGTTTAAAATGGATATTTTATTCTGGTTTTAAAGTATAATTATTTTAAATGACCGCGGTATTATAATAACGTTTGGTTGTTGAAGAGACCGGGATCGGAAGTTGTCATACTCTCTGCCAACTCCGAAAACCACTTTAGCAACTGTGTACGCGGTGGAGATTCCAGAATGAAGTAGGTTGGTGGAGGCGTTTCCTGTAAGGTAAATACGTGGACCCGACTCCCGTGAGTTGGCATAAGGTGGCTAAAACAGGAGCGATTCTCGGGCCAATGGGGTCATTCCTCTGATCGGACACTCCTCTTCGATATTATACTTTGACTTTGGATTGATTCAGTGGCCACTTTTACTTTGATTTTTGGGGGAGTTTGTTCGAGGTGGGCGGTAGCTGCGGCTACACGTTTCCATCAGCCCGGATAGCAATTGGTATATCTACCCTGGCATTGCCTAGTTGTGTCGTGTCACCTACCATACCGAGCCTTTACTACGAGTTTCTATTTTTGTCGTACCTATGGAGTGTCTTCTCGTAGTCTCCCGATCAGGAGATATGCAAGCACTGTATAGACTATTGGCACTATTACATGTTAAGGTGGAAAATGTAAAGCCCTTAACGCTATTTTAAAGTAAGTTTATTTTACAATTAGACACTATTATAATAGCGCAATATACTACATAGTAAATAGTTTAACGGATCCTTAGGAGATGTAAATCTCGAGCATCTCTTGAGTTACTGCACTCATATTTAATTCTGTTAATTTAACTTACATAAGATCTTTAGTTCTGACTCGAGTGTTTTGTCTTTTCAACTCGCTCGAGTCAGTCCGAGCGTTTCAGGATTTGAAGATTTAGCTCTGGAGGACGAAGACGAAGATCCGTATTATTATTATTTATATTATTGCACTTCACTCATACTGTTCCGCTGCATTGTTATATGGTATGTGCACTCTGATATGTATTTTTATAAATATAATCAGAGTTTTTGTAAAACAACTTCATGAACTGTATATTTTGATTATTATATTTTAGCCTTCCGCTGTGAGATTCTGTTTAGTTTTTTTTCTTCTCTGTTTTTCTTATTTATCCCATAACAATCCGCCCTTAGGTATGGTTTGAATTGGCACGTGTGTCTGTTTAAATCGTGCGAAAAGGCGGGATGTTACATCTGTCCTATCGTAGATGTCAACTGTCAGTGAACACAGTAACTCCATTGAAAATGTATCCATATAGAACTGTGATATATTTCTTGCACAAGATGATTTCAAAGGGAAACAAATGGTCACTTTGTTAAGCAAAATGAGCTGAACATTTCATGGTTGTAACACATTGTTTCAAATAACTATTTACAAAGATATCGTGTTTCTCTAGATTTTCGAAGAGGGTAGTAATGAGAAAGACAATACTCACAACGCATTTCCTCCGAAATGAAATGGAGGATGAAGAGGAATTATAATTGTTGTATGTCTTTTATAATCAATTGCCTTGCTCATTTTTCTACCCATTACCACCGTCCTATATGAGGATGAAGAGGGATTATGAGAACTTTCTTATCAAAGGTTTGAGAAGTTTCACCATTTTGTGTTATCCTAAGCATGTGATGCATTGAGGTTGAATGAACTGTGCCTTATATTCCATATGATTCATAAAATATGGTCCAATTATAATATATGAAGAGAGTATTAGCTTAAAATCTAATGTTGTGATGAATTTATAAAAAGAATTAAGTTGGAAAAAAAACTTTTGACATGAAACTTGATTGGCAACCAAAGGAAGTATAAATTACTAACAAGGAATCCTTCATAAGCTACTATTTGTTAAGTTTTTTATAAATAAATTCAGCTATAAATAAAATGTGTCAATGAGATTTAAAAAAATATGTGAAGTAAGTCATTATTGAATTGCACATTTAAGCAATGAATGAAAAAGGCAATCACAATATATTACTATGTATGCCTGCATATGGCAGGTAACTAACATTGACTTTGTATCAAGAAACGTGTGCACATAAAACAAAGTTTAGATACAACTATGAGTAAAATAATATTAGATATCTACGACATGCACTGTATGCCATGAAGCAATATCTGTAAACATCAAAGGAAAATTGTCCAGCAACATAAGCAAGAAGTCTTGCATGAAGTACAATTGAGCTTCAAGTAAATGGCAGGCGAAAGCAGCTTTATGTGATATTACTACATTTACTAGTCATTGGAGTGCACCGGCGATCCGAATATTTTTGTCTTGATAACTGTCAGATGACGCCTACGAATGAACCATAAAAGACTGTATAAATAGTTTACAAAAACTGAGATACTGAATTGGAAGAAATCCATTTCATCGATGTTATAACAATCATTGGAGTGCACCGGCTATCTGAATATTTTTGTCTTGATCACTATTAGATGACGCCTACGAATGAACCATAAAAGACTGTATAAATAGTTTACAAAAACTGAGATACCGAATTGGAAGAAATCCATTTCATCTATGTTATAATTGGAAGATTCTGGTAGGTTAGTTTACACAAGATATAGAACATTTGATTGATCAAATGCTCCATATTTTATTTTATTTTATGTTCACTCCAAAGTATGTGTACATAAGTCGACTGAAAGACAACCATTATTTATTATAGCCCGTTTAAATTTTATTATGTCCATATTCACTTTTACATCTCATTGATCTTTCTGTAAAACACAGAACTCCAAAGATGGTCATATCTTAATTATGATTTGTAAATGTCAACCTTTTTTTGTAATGCTCATATTTTTAGACTGTTCAACAAATGAGATATTTATGCCTTTAAGTTATAAATGCAAACATTTGAATAGCATTGTGTAGCTTAAAAGTGGGTATATTTTGATCAAAATACAAATTTATGTTTTGTCCACAATTTATTCACCTCTCCATCTCACTGTAATCTTTTTTTTCAAAATAGAAAGCTTGAATGCTAGCTTAAATCAATAATGTAAATGGAAGAGAAACAAAGTTAACAGCTCTCATATGAATTCTAGGCTAAAAAGGCTTACATCTTTAACAAAAGGTGATATTTCAAATTTGTGGACTTCATTATTGAACATCTAATTTATACTCCATCAAGGGGTTTGTTGACAACATAATGATGAAGAGACTTTTTAGTCGAACATTCTTTAACTCAAGACGTTGTTTTTAATCCTTAATTCTAAATTGCACTGCAATAGGCTAGATAGTTTCAAAAAGCATGGGGAGTCTAACAGAATGGGATGTTTAGAAAGTTAACATTAAAAAGTGAATGTACAAGATGTACTATTAAATTTGAAAAATGAATGTAGATAATTTGGTAACAGGATAGAATGGATATATTTATACACACTAATAGTTAATTACACAGTCATATAGCATTGTAATTATTGGGAACATATATGAGCATTTAAACTATGTAACCACGAAAAATGCATGAGCACTTAAATTATGTAAGATCGAGACAGAAAGTGAACATGTTAAATATTGAGAAAATTCACTAATAGTTGATTATACACTTATATAGAAACTGGTTTTTAAATGTAATCTCATTTTCAGTATTTGAATTTTTAATAGATATATAAAATTAAGTAAATATTTTGATTAGAAGCGTGTTGCTAGCTTAATGCATTCGCATTGTGATTAGATGCAGGTCCACCTGGACGTGCATATATACTCGTATACATAAAGGAAAGGGGGTCGGCTATAAAATTTTTGATCCTTATTAAAACAAAAAAAGAAAAAGTAAGGGATCGACCCTATGTACACAAGAAAATGAGACAGAGAAGGGATCGGTTACGAACCCTATATGCATACAAACATGGATATAAAAAATTATATAAAGTACATATGTATAAAATGCAATGATATTACATTTAGTTCGAAGAAAATTAGCGATGACCCGTGAGCATAAAAACGCGTTTGGGAGACAACAACAAGAACGTGTACCTGAAGTGCTGTATATTCTAAAAGTTCAAAAATTGAAAAAAATTGAATTCAAACCTGAAGCTTTCAAAGTCAAGACCAAATCAAAATGCTAAATCTTGCTAATCTCGTACAACCGGATATAGATATCAACCGATGGAATATAACCCTAAATTTATACTATTGGAAATCGACCAAGCATCATGACGAACAAAGAGAGATGGAACACTTTGGAAAAATAATTCAATGGAAGGATAACAATTATTCAGAAAACTGGATGGATTTTTTCCAATGACTCCAATTTGCTTCGATTCAAAGCACGTCATGTTCAGCATAAGACGTACTTTTGGGAGGGGAGGCAAGTGTTATCTGGTATGTTGACCCGGCTATATTTAAAATTATTGGACAAGTTAGATTCCATTGTCGTCAAAGCACTTAGTCCAGAGCGATGAGTATGGGTTTAGAAGTCAAGTAAAGTTGGTAATATGAAGCCGTGGTTGAATGGAATTGAGAGATATACAATGCAAAATGTTCGAAGTATGGAATATAGTTCAACATAGAAGAGGGATCGACTATAATCATTCTCCGACATAGATATTGGCATATTTTAGCCAAGCAAATGCAAGTCAATAGGAAATAATCAATATCTCAAGATCCACAAGTCCAATGCATATAAATTTTTATGAGTAAGATTTGGGGACCCTTGGAAGCCTACCCTAGGGATCGCATATCAAAAGGATGAAACAAGAGGGATCGGTCCTCTTCCCTCAATAGGGATCGGCTAGAATAAGGAAACAACTCACTTTGTAGCAAAGAACGAGCAATAACTCAAGTTCCACTAATCCAATTGGCATGAAAGTTTGAGGCTAAGCATATTACAACATGGGGAAGCTCCTGTAGGGTTTGCACCCCTAAATTCCTCTAAGAAAGGAACCAGTATTGATCCCTATTCCTTGGGATTTGGGCCATGCGATCCCTCTGATGGGTCCATATGGTTTTGAAAATCCTTTTTTTGTATTTTCAGGAAGATATTTCACCGTCTTCCTCTATAAATACAGACTTGATTGTTCATTTTCGGGATTTTACGCTATTTGTTTCTTTGTACTCTATTGTAACTAAGGATTTTCATTTGATCCCTACTATACACAGTTTACAAAGTGAACAATAAAGCTATCTATTCAAAGTGGACATAGACAAACACTATAAATCATTGTGTTCATGCTATTACTTTTATTTTCTACTATTCAATTGCTTATTCCCTCTGTTTTTCATTTTATACTCTTCATTTATTTCTCTTTAAAACTTCTATTGGGTGTTTGTGCTGACTTTTGGTGCAAACAATAATCTTCATGCTATTGCACTTGTATATGTTATATTATATCACAAATTCACATATGTATTTCATGCCGATCCACACAAGAATATATTGTACAAAAAATATTTAATTTTATTTTAAAATTTTAATTTAAGCAAAATATATTTTAGTAATATTAATTATTAAATTATAAGTTGTTAATATTTATACAAATAAAAAAAAATATATGTATATATATCAATATGATTGTATATAGAACTCACGAGAAAAAACAAATATTTTTCATTTATTTCCATATAGAAATTTAAATAAAAAATACTTTTAATCTGCATAGATAAATAACAAAAAAATTGGTTTTTCTAAAATTAATTAGTGGCCAAAGATAATATATTTATATATAATTATATTTTATAATTAATTATACTATATTATTTACTCGTCTGAGGATGTTGTGATGTAGCCTTCTTTGAACACTGAGACCGCTCCCATACACTCTAAAGACGAGGACTTTTATATGGCGCAAGACATGGACTTAGATTATCAGATGAATGTGGGTAGCGCAATTCAAGATAATGCTCAACAAATGGACGTTGCAACGTGCCTCTAGCTTTTTAGTACTCCTCCAACTACTTTACCTCCATAGACCTCTGCCCCAACCGCTATCGTGGTTGTTAGGCGTAGCGGTCGATTGCTCTCATATAGCGTGGGTCACCCTACATAAGGTAGTGTTTTTATTCTCAACATTTTAAGCAATCTAGATCAAAATGCTATTATTACTGCTGCCTTTAAGTTTGCCATTAGTTTATCTTCTAAGCTTGTTTTAGTAATTAAGGATTTGGAAAAATGAGTGATTTTAGCTCTCTATGGAAATATTGACACGAAATATAAGAGGAGTAGGTTGCAGTGGCAAGTGTGCCCTTGTCAAGAATTTTATTCAAGACTTACACCCATATGTTCGTTTTATTCAAGAGTCTAAGTTAATTGATACCATCTATTCCAAGCTGCGTAGTATCACAGGTGGCTCTCTAACTAGTTGGGCTTTTCTGAACTCCATTGGGACCAATGGTGGACTTATAACCTTTTGTGATGATTTGAAATGGACCTTATTATAGGTTGTTAAAGCTTTTAATGTCCTTCATGAGATTCTTTGAAATATTTTGACCTTCGTCTTTTATTCTTTCTCTCATATCTACAGCCCTCACAACTCCTTAGATAGGCTTTCATTATGGGGAAACTGCTCAGATTTGGCTGCCTTATTTAGTGGGTCGTGGTACTAGAGGGATTTCAACATTACTAGATTCCCTTCTGGGAGAGATAAAAATGCCATTTTCACCTCGGATATGGATAATTTCAATAACTTCATTTCCTCTGTGATCTCATAGACTTGTCTATAAATAACCTTGTCTTCACTTGGGCCAACAAGAAATCTCATCCCTCCTAGCTAAATTAGACAGATTCTTCATTAATATACCCTGCAAAAGCATGCATCCTTACTCCTTTCAATGTAGCATCCCTACTTTAATCTCTGACCACTGCCTTATTCATTTTGACTCTAGTGACGGTAGTCTGTGTCGGCCTCCTTTCAAATCTGAGAACCACAAGACTCTTAAGCCAAGGTTTGATGATATGGTCAAAAAATCTCTAGTCTTCTTTTCATGCCTCTGGATCTACTGTAAAAATCCTTGTCACTAAGCTCCATCTGCTCCGATCCGCCCTTAAAAATATGGTCTAAAGGCCTATAGGGCTCCATTTGATCTAGGAAGGAGTCTCTTCAAAAACATATCTCGGCCCTCAATATCAAAGAAGAGTCCTCTTCTCTTTCTCCTACAAGCAGTGCTTGCATGTAAGTCTTGAGGCTGAGCTTGATCATATCTTGAGATAGGAAGAGATTGCCTAGAAACAATGATCCAGAGATGAGTGGTTGCCTGAGGGAGATCTCAATGCTGCTCATTTTCTTAAATTGACCAATGGTAGATGCAGATCTAATAAAATTTCCTGCATTACTACGGATGGTGTCGAAACTGAGGATGAGGCTGAGATTCTTGATGCTTTTACCACTCACTTTAGATCGGTTATTAATCAATCTTCCCTCGACCATTGACGTTTTGAACTAGACCTCCATCTTCCCCACCTTTTCCAACATCACGCTTCAGTTGACAAATATTTTGAGATAGTCGAGGTTTCACATGCGCTAAATGAAATAGCCAGAGATAAAGTGTTGGAGCCTGATAGCTTTCTGCCCTCTTTCTTCAAACACTATTGGGGTTTCCTGAAGTTCGGCATCCTCAAAGTATTCAATGAGTTTTAACTCCTAAGGTCTAATTTCAGACTTAACTGTTCTAACATTATTTTATTCCCAAAGTTCGATGGTGCTACAACAACTTTTGACTTTTGCCTAATCAGCCTTCAAATATGGTTTTCAAACTAATAACTAGCTATCTTGCCAACAGGGTTGGCGCAGTTGGTTGATGGTCCGGACTGCGTGATCGAAGGTCACGAGTTCGAGCCCCGAAACTGACAAAAGCTTGGTTCTCTAGGTAATTCAAAAAAAAAAAAAAAATAACTGTCTTGCCAACCATCTGAAGCCACGTATGGTATTCCATCATCAACCCTAAGTAGTCTGCATTCACTTCGGGTAGATCTCTAATAAAGGATGCAGTTATAGAGAAAAAGACTATCAACTACTGTGATTCTAAACATGTAAATTGCACCTTCATCAAATTAGATTTCTCCAAGGCTTTTGACACAATTTTCTAGAACTTTATCTTGAACGTCCTTAAGCATAGAGGTTTTCTTGCAAAATTTATCGACTGGGTCAGTCATATTCTTTCCACCTCCTCCACTTAAGTTTGTGTTGATGGAAAAGAGGCAACATTTTTGCTTCATCAAGGGGTCTACATCAAGGAGACCCCATTTTGCCCCCTCTTTTCTACCTTGCTATTGACACTTTTGCTTGGCTTATTGAAATAGCCTGTGATTCAGGTTTACTTGATTGTACGGGTAACGTTATCTTCTCTTGGGGCCTAAATTCTTTCCATTTTTTAGATGGTACTATCCTCCTCTCCCTACCAACTCCTTCCTGTGTTTCTACTTTAAAGCTTTTACTTTACTGTTTGAGCTGACATCTGATTTGAAAATCAACTTTTCAAAAGTGTAGTATATATGTCTAACCCTACCCATCCAGTCGGCTAGTTGGTCGCTTCTATGCTTAAATCTTCCAGCCATCACTTCCCCATTCCTTACCTTGGTTTATTCCTAAGGCCCTCTAAGCTCAAGTGTGAAGCATGGTCGATAATGCTAGAAATAATATCCAAACAACTTGTGGGCTGGAAGGGCTCCTCTCTATCTAAAGCTGGTTGGCTAACCTTGCTAAACTTGATCATTTCCTCCCTCCTTACATATTGGTTCTCCTTCTACAGAGCTTCCACTTGGGTAACTGGTAGAATTGACACTATAAGATGAATCTTCTTATGGAAAAGGCCCTCTATGTTTCTCTAAAAAATTATCTAATGGCCTGGGATATAGTCTATAAGCCAGAAGGATGGTGGATTGGTAGTTATTAAGCTTACTCGGTTCGACAAAGCATTTCTTGGGAAATGGGGTTGGGCTTTGAAATCGGGGTGCTCAAAGTCATAGGCTCAATGGACTAGTTATTACAATAGGGTTTTTAACCTTTCTGACTACACTTCAACTCCTCCTGCACTGGCTTCGCCTTTTAGAAAAATATTTTATCAACCTACATAAATTTGTGCATCAACATGATAACTAAGCTGGGTAATGGCAGGCGAACTACTTTCTAGATTGATCCTTGGCTGCCCGACGTGACCCTTCGCTCTGTTTTTCCTAATTTGTATTATATTGCTTCGGACATGGACATCACCATCTACCAAGCGTATATAGAAGGAATATGCAACGGTAGTTTCAATATCTTTCTTATTGTAACATATCTTTTATCCGGTTTGTCAATGCTGGAGCTCACTAACCACGTATAGCTCGATGAGGAGGATGATTTCTACACATAGGGCCAAACGAAGGTCCAGAAACTACTCAGTGAACTAAGACTATCAATTTTATAATTTCTCCGGTACATACTCTAACTTTAGCCACCTTTGGCGGATGTGAGCTCCACCTAGATACAAAGTACACCAGTGCCTTGTGATGTTGAACAAGCTTAATACTATGCATGCGATGGCAGTAAAGAAAATTTCAAGTGCTCGCTTCAACTTCCTCTATCATGATGGTTTAGATTCCTACAAACACATTTTATACAACTATGACTTCTCCTTTCAGGTTTGACTACTTTATAATACTAACTTAAATCTCAACGGCTTAAACTCGAAGCTTGATTAGCTTCGTCTTTGGGAGTTTTTTGTACCAGACTGCCCTGCAGCTCTTGTTGCCATAGCATTTTCCTGGGCAATATGGCTAGAAAGAAATGATAGATGCTTCAAAGAAAGGAGTCATACTTATATTTCTATTGCTAACAAAGTTCTGTACATGTACTCTTATTAGGTAGGAACTTCTTATGGCCCTTTATGTTTCTTCCTGATGGGCAATGAGGTGTAGAAGTCTACTAGCACCAACAACTCAATGACCTGATGCAGATAATAATAGTTTATTCATGCTTCTTGTAGGGATATGTTCTATGTTTTATATTCGAACTATAGATGTCTATGTGTTGTACATATTGTCTTCTATAGTACTATGTGTATGGATGGGTGAACTTTGTTTATTTGAGTGAACTTCTGGCTATCGACTAGGCCTATTAGTTTGATATTTTATTTTACTATATCTTATGTTCGATTGTGCGACTCTGGTCGCATATCCTTTTAATCAAAATAATATATATTAAAATATATTTAAGTATACATTTTTATGTATTTTCAATTTTTTTATTTTCATATATGTTTATATATAGATATATTTTATAAATTAATTATAAACATTTAGATTTGAATTTGAATTTAAAAGGGTATTTTTAAACCTATATCTATTTTCAAATTTGAATTTTTCTTAACGATTTAATTCAAAGTTTAAATTGTTTTATACTTGAATTTATAAAATCAACTTACGTATAAACATGTGTGTATATATGTGTGTATAAATTTATGTATATGTGTGCGTGTATATTTTATACTTATATGTGTTTGTATATATATTTATATAAGTATATTTTATACTATAACAACATTATATAATAATTGACAACAATTATGTATATGAATGGGCTAACATGTCCGTTGCTGCGTAAATCCTGGCACTTAGATATGGGCATGCTAACCCATATGCACGTTACATGTTACATGTACACGTATACATTCTACACAAGTGCATATTATATATCACTTATATAAACAAAAAACCTTTATACTAATCAATTAAATAAAATAATGATTTTACTTAAAATTCATCTTGATTAGATATAAATTAATTTAGATTTTATAGGCACCAATAGATTCAAAATGGTAAAATAATTGAAATTCACCTATTTAACCTATTCTGTACTGGCTTATATCCAACAATGTTATCAGGGCCTAATAGCCTATGCGATTTAAGTTAGCAGTATTTGGGAAATATAATTAAGATTACTCATTTAGTAGGGTAACCAAAAAAGTAATGTCAAGGCTATGTTTGGGTAATCAAGTACCATACCTTACCTGGCTACCGGCCTGGCCCGAAACATGAAGTGAGCTAAAAGGTTATCCCAAGTATGAGCAGCCCGATTTAAATTTTGAACTTAGGCTAATTTTCAAAATCTATTTTGGAATTAAAATAAAATTTACAATTTAAAATAAGAATTTTTTTTATAAATGTTATAAAATAATTTTAAAATAGTTTTAAAAATTTATAAATTAAATTTCAAAAATTATTTAAATTTTAGTCATATTAATAAATTAAACAAACTAACTAAGTAGTTGATTAATTAAATTATAAAACATATATAGCGATATATGTTACGTTATCTTAAAATGTTAAAGGTATGTATGTATATAATTTTCAAAATATAATATATATATATATATATATATAATTAATTAATTGAAATAATTTAATTAAATAAATAAATTGAATCTTAATTTATAAATAAATTAATACACACACACACACACACATATCTGTGTGTGTGTGTGTGTAACTATAAATGTTATAGTATAAATATTCAATTTAAAATGTTAAATTAAATAAAATACAATTAATTAAAATGTTAATTAATTAATTAAAATGTTAATTAATTAATTAAACTATTAAATAAGATTTAGTTAACAACATTAATATAAGATTATACATAAAATTATTATACAAGTTAATTGAATTATAAAATGTTGTACAATAACTAAAAATTATATAATATGAATGTATAAAAAAGTGGAAAAATAAGAAATCCTAAATAGATTTAAGGAAACAAATATATACTTATACTACATATATTGTGATTTTAAATGTGTCCGACACATGAATCATGAGGGCATTTATAAGAAATACATTATTCCATAAGTTGATATCACTCAATTACATATATTAAAGATTATGAGTCTTTAATATAAGCATTGTCCTCTGCCATTTAAATATTAATAAATTATTTACATACTCTTTGGTTGTTGGGCAAACTCAACCTAGAGATATTACATGTAGTATTATTAACATATAGATAAGACGAGGTAAGATAACTATATGTATTTGTTAAGAAAACTCAAGTTACATATATTATACTGTAACGACCCGATATTTTCAACCATTCGCATCCGCACATAATGGACATGAATTGCTCAAAATACCGTGTTGTAAATAAAATGTGGCAAATCTTAGAATATACGGTAAATAAATAATCACAGATCATGGACATAGAGTAAATAAAAATGCAACGGAAGTAAAAGAAATAGTAGTTCATGAAGCCACTATATATATAAAATACATCAGAGTTAAACAAGATACGACAGAAGAGTAATAAGATACATCAGGTACAATTCATAATACATCACTGGAGTCACTGGATACTGAGAGCAAAATAGGTGGGTGGATCTTTAAGCAAAGCTCCAACTCCGAAGGTGAGTCTTGAATGTTGAATCACTCAGTCTGAATCGAGCGTCAAGCAAAACACAAAACACTCGAGTCAAGACATAAATACTTATGAACTATAAATCAACTCAAGTGAACAGTAACAAAATGCATCAGTAACTTAAAGGATGCTTGAGATCGTCCGTCCTTTAAGGATCCGTTAAACTATTTACTATGTAGTAATATTGCGCTATTATAATAATGTCTACAGTAAAATAAAACTTAGCATAAAATAGCGTTAAGGGGTTACCCATATAGCCCTTAACACGTAATAGTGCCAGTAGTCTATACAGTACCGGCATACCTCCTGAACGGGAGACTACGAGAAGATACTCCATAGGTACGGAAAAAACAGAAACTCGTAGTAAGGCTCGCTATAGTAGGTGACACGGCACACAAGGCAATGCCGGGGTAGATATACCAATTACGCACACGGGCTGGTGGTGACGCATAGCCTGCAGCTACCGCCCACTTCGAACTACACCCTCCAAATCAAAAATCAAATGTGGCCACCGAATCAATCCAAAAGTCAGAGTATAATATCGAAGGAGTGTGTCCGATAAGAGGGGCTACCTCACTGGCCCGAGATCGCTCCTGTTTTAGCCACCTTAAGCCAACTCACGTGAGTCGGGTCCACGTTCATACCTCAAAGGATGTTGCCACCATCCTACTTTATTCTAGAATCTCCACCGCGTACACGGTTGTCAAAGTGGTTTTCGGTATCGACAGAGAGTATGCCCATATCTGATCTCGGTCTCTTTGCCAACAAATCGTTATTATAACACTGTGGTCGTTTAAAAATAGTATATACTATCAAACCAAATATCATTTCATTTCAAAACTATATTCCTTTTAAATTAGTCTATACTTCGAAAACAAAACCATTTTTATTACAAAACTATATTCATTTCAAAACCATTTCAAATCATTTCCTTTCAAATCCTTTATCAATTCATTATCATTCTTTAATTCAAATATTCAATTTAAATATCATTTTTAAAAATCAATTATGTTATTCATTTATTATTTCAAATATCATTTCAAACACATCTCAAAATTCCATTCAAAAATTCAATTATCTTATTACATTTCATTCCATTTAACACATAATTAAGTAAACATTATTTAAATTCAAATTCAATTTAGATTCCTTTGAAATTCAAATTTAAATATTAAGTTATATTCAAAACTCTTTAAACTTCACAAATAATCAATTCCAAAAGTTAAATCATTTAACACTTTAAAATATAACTCAAAACAGTGTTAAAATCTATAATATTTCAAAACATTATCAAATTTCAGCAACGACGACACTTACAAAGTGTTATCGTAGCTTATATTAAGTATTTCAGCATATAGTTCAGTTTAGCAACCACGGCACTTACCAAGTGCTATAGTAGAGATGTTTTGTTTATTTACAGCAATAGCGGCACTTACAAAGTGCTACAGTAGCCATTCTTATTAATTCAAAGCTTAGTTAACTTTAGCAACGGCAGCACTTACAAAGTGCTACAACAGCCTGTTATTAAAATTTCCAGAATTAAATAAACTTAAATTTTAGCTATTTTAAACTTACATATCATATTTCTAAGCTTGAAAATTTCACACTTAAATCATTTTAACATATGATTTATCACAACAAAATTTTTATAATTAAATATCCAATTTAAAACTCAATTCATTTGTCAAGCCAAAATTTCACTATTTTCTTAACTTATTAATTTAACAAAATTTAACATTTTACTTTAGATATCCATATTAAAATTTAAAATTTAATTTCCATTATTTACTTACATTTTAAAAGTAAAATTTAAAGTCAAAATCACATTTACTCCAAACATACATACTTAAATTCAATTCAAATATTTCACTTTCTTAAAACATAAAATACACATTTTTAAATCAAAATTTCATACTTTAAAATGCATATCTATATAAAAATAATTTAAAATATACCACGGGGTCTGTATATAATTATCTATCCTAGGTCAAGTGATACAGATATGTATCATTTCAATCCACAATTTAAAAAGGAAACCCGGGTTCTATCATTTCAAACCCGCAATCCCAAATCAAATAAAATACAAAAAAAATCACTTAAGCCTATCGTTTCAGCTCATAATGATTTTTCCCTATTCTAATGTCCGTTCGGGTATGTATCATTTCAACCCATAGTGATTCTATTCTAACAGGGAACTTGTAGTGTGAGTATATGGATAAACAATATAAATAAATATACTAACATGTCAATGTCACAACATACTATCATTTATCATAGGTCAGGTGATAATTAACAAACCTTACATGGTAATAACATGGAATAAAATATCATATAATCATCATTAACTTGCATAACATTTTAATTACTAATCACTTGTTATCCATTTACCATTCCATAAGTAATAGTGTCAGAGTGAGAAGGACTCACCTTTATCAAAGCTAGATATCCAAAACAACACACAAGAATGATTCCAAAAGCACAACAAGCACGATTAGATTTGAATGGATGGAGAGCCTTATATCAACCAAAAATATAACATACATAAGAAAATATATATTCAATTTAGATACAAATAAGATTATTAAATTTTGATTTGCAAAACAATTTCAAAACAAGGAAAGATAACCAAACCTTATAAGCAAAAGATTTGTACAAGACAACATAAGCTTGGCCTAAATGCAAATGGGCTTGATCTCACCACACCTAGGCTCGGCCTAGGTCATGTATGCTCAGCCATGAGTCATGAGACATGGCTATAGGCATGAAAGTGGAAGGCAAAGGCAAAACAAGTGGACGGTTAAGGAGGCAAGGGTTTTGGATAAACACAAGGACATATGAGCTTGACCTAGGAGTCAACAAGCACGGCCATGGTGCCAACATGGCTCGGCCATGATCAAGTCAGAGGTGTGGGGTAATGGATAGGTTGTGCGGCCAAAAGAAAGGGTGGTGGTGAGGTGATAGGGCAAGAAAACATGAAGGGGTTTGGTGAGTGGATGGTTTTGTCATGGTTAACATGCTTTGGATATGGAGTTTTGACCTAGGTGTTAACGGCCTGGCTTTGGGACGAGGATGTGGTGATGTACGCCGTGGATGGGAAGGTAGAGGAGGAAGGCGGCGGCTAGAGGAGGGGTGAGGTCGAACTATGCAAGGCAAAAAACCAAAAAGAAAACGAGAAAAATGAAAAAGAGGGGAAGAAAGAAGGAAGCCATGACTCACCATAATTTTCGGGAGATGAGAAATGAAGACTTGAGATGATTTTTTCTTTCATGTGAATGATAAGAGGCGGCTAGGTTTTTAGAATACATGGCTACAATTTAATTATAGATATGGTAAGAAATCAAAAGGGTGGAAAATATAAAGGCAAGAAATAAAAATGAAACGTATGCCTATGTTTAAAACAAGCAACGTATCTTAATTGATTTGTTTCCTATATATTAAAGAAAGATGTATGTACAAAAGAAGCCTTTACTAAACAAAATAAATACAAGAACATTTAATAAATAAATTTTAAAAAGGATATGCCTTTAAGGCAATATAACGTACACCTATTTGAAATTTCTTTCCAAGAAATAAATAAGGGATCTGAACACATAACCATTCAATTAATAAATAAATGTCTAAATAAATAAAATAGAAAGATCAGGTAGAGATAGATATTATAAAAAATAAATAAATAGTTTTAGAAAAAATAGGAAATAAATAAAGAAAATACTTTATTTAGTTGAAACTAGAATTTAAAATTGTAAACAAAATACAACTAACATTGGAAAAATTTAAACTACACTTTTAAAATGTTCCAAAATAAAATATATATATATATATATATATATATATATATACATAACATGTCATGTTACACATGTAAACATAAATTAAAATATGACATGACAAACAAAAAATTATTTATGTAAATTAAAATAAACAATTTTGTTAAATAAATAATTTACATACAATAGTGTAAAAAGCATAACTTTCACAATATTAATCAGATTCCAACGAAATGAAAAGCAGTATACTTAAAATTTTATTTACTTTCATAAAATAAGGATAAATTTCAAAAGTTCAAAATTTAAATTTTTAAAAATAAAAGTTAAAGTTTGACCACATTGATAAAATTCTCATTTCTAGAAAATATTCTATTTACTCATGTTTGGAATTATAATTCTCATAATATCAAAATTTATATTTAAATAACAAAAGTTATTCATTTTAATAAATAAAATAAAAAAATTTAAATCAGGAAATTCAATTTAAAAATAATTACAAAACACAGGGTTGTTACACTCTCCCCCACTCAAAACTTTTCGCCCCCGAAAAAGGAATGAGGTACGGAAAACATAGAAAAAGATAGAATGAAATAGGATTAAGACAAGATGACAAGAAGATTGAAATTATACCTGATAACTACTGTTATAGGTAAGTTTAACAAGGTGAAGATGCCCTTCCCAAGATCCTCCAAAATCAAGAACACAAGCACGAAAAAGATCCTCTAGAATCTGATTCACCCTTTCCGCTTGACCGACGGTCTGTGGATGGAAAGCAGTGCTCAGATTCAAAAATGAGTACCAAAGATTATAGAAAGGTTTCGAAACAGACTGGTATAAGCAATAGCCTCCCCATTCTGTAGCAAGATAAGGAAAATAGGACAACTGAAAGATGGTTTGGAAAACAGAATAAGGTAATAAATTTGAAATCATGAAAATTTCAATTTAAATTGATAAATAAATTTTACATAATTTAAATAAATCTTAACTATCTCATATTTCATTATCTTATCATCCAATTATCTTAAATTAACAATCTCTAAAATGAGGGGTTTGAAAAATCATTTATTATACTCAAAATGTACTCAATAAATTTAATTCTTCTTTATTCCTAATTAAATTATTTTTTTCCTCTCAATATATTTTATCACCTATATTAAGTATATCTACACTTATTATAACTGCTTTAATTTGTTCTTAGTTCCTTTAACATCATTTTATATTGTAAATTATTCCATTACCCTTTTACTCTATTTACCTCTGTTAATCTTTTTATAACTAAAATTTTAGTGTACAACATTAATTATAACTTCTCAAATTTTTATTTATAAAATCTTTTCATACTGTATATTATCCAATTACATTGTTAACTTCAAAATTAAGGTAGGTTATATTGGAATGCAATTGAGTATTATACAAATAAAACTTTCTAATTTCAATCATCTCAAGTTTGAATCATTTATTCAAAAAAATTGATTTTCTTTTTATAATTGAAATTATTCTTGAAGATAAAATTTAAGAATTAAATTTTCGATTCCCTTCAAACCATTTAGATACAAGTAAATATATGTACATAATATGTCAAATCAAATTTACATCATATAGCTATATATATATATATATATATATATATATTATAAATCAAGTCATATTTTAGAAATTCAGGTAAATTAAATTCCCCGAAGCAACATTGTAGCAAAACTACAGAATGCTCTCTTCACTTCGAAACTCGAAAATGGATGTCGATGATGCTGCCGTCATCACCGAGGTAATTTTCCAGCAACAAAGAGAAGAGCACAAATTTTTAAACTTTAAAATTCTTTGGAAACAAATTTCTATTTGGAAATACTATAAATAATATCCTTTAAAACTTTAAACGCAAGTTTTGAAACCATCGAAAATTAAATTCTCAAATTCTTGTTTTAAATTAATTTCTATTTCCAAATTAATTTATAACCATTGTTTATATTCAATTATTTATATGAGACAAAACCAATGGTTTACAAAACCATAAATAAAATCAAATACTATTATATCTTAACAACTAGTTAAATTAACTATAAAAATTATGAAAATTATCCTTATATATAATATTAGATTTTTCAAATATAAGAATAAATTTTTCAAAACAAGGATAGAGTTTCAAATTTGATGGACTCAAATCAAAGAGAATTCTGATTTGAAGGTAAGTTGGAAACAGAAGATACGACGATTAAATAACAGAATAAGGAAATGGATAAGCTTATATAAATCGCGGGCAACCTTTACCGGGTCAACCGTGACTTAAAGAATAAGATCGATGTGGATTTCTGGGGTAAATCTATGTTCGATCTCAAGACATAGAGTTCGAAATAATAAGAGATACTAGCATCAAAACCGAGGATATAAAATCTCTGGTGAATCGATGCTGTTGTAAAGGAGTTTCACCCCTTTTACAAATCAATCTGAGATTGGAGAGACCGCCGACTCATTATTAAGATCATTCGAAGTGGAGTTATGGGATACTCTAGAATAAAAAAAAAGATGAATAGTAAGGGACACGAATGGATTTTGGAACCGTAGGGAAACGTTCTAAAATTCAAAGGAAATTCGAATTGAAGAGGAAGAGATTCAAATTCGAATGAAAATGACTCTGTTAATAAATTTACCATATATGCTAAATTTTGCCGAAAGCCAAAGCTCTGATACCACAATGTAACGACTCGATATTTTTAACCATTCGCATCCGCATATGTTGGACTTGAATTGCACAAAATACCGCATTGTAAATAAAATTTGGCAAATCTTAGAATATACAGTAAATAAATAATCATAGACCACAGACACAGAAGTAATAATGCAGCAGAAGTAAAAGAGATAGTAGTTCATGAAGCCACTATATATAAGATACATCAGAGTTAAACAAGATACAACAGAAGAGTAACAAGGTACATCAAGTACAATTCATAGTACATCACTAGAATCACTGTATACTGAGAGCAAAATAGATGGCTGGATCTTCAAGCAAAGCTCCAACTTTGAAGGTGAGTCTTGAATGTTGAATCACTTACTCTGACTCAAGCGTAAAGCAAAACACAAAACACTCGAGTCAGGACATAAATACTTATGAACTGTAAATCAACTCAAGTGAACAGTAACAAAATGCATCAGTAACTTAAATGATGCTTGGGATCGCCCATCCTTTAAGGTTCCATTAAACTATTTATTATGTAGTAATATTGCGCTATTATAATAATGTCTACAGTAAAATAAACTTACTTTAAAATAGTTTAAGGGGTTACTCATATAGCCTTTAACACGTAATAGTGCCAGTAGTCTATACAATACCTGCATATCTCCTGATCGGGAGACTATGAGAAGATACTCCAAAGGTAAGACGCAAATATAAAGTCACTGTAAGGCTCGCTATGGTAGGTGACACGACGCACAAGGCAATGCCAGGGTAGATATACCAATTACACACACAGGCTGGTGGTGACGCATAGCGCGCCCCAAAATCAAAAATCAAGTGTGGCCACCGAATCAATCCAAAAGTCAAAGTATAATATCGAATGAGTGTGTCCGATAAGACAGGCTACCTCACTGGCCCGAGATCGCTCCTGTTTTAGCCACCTTAAGCCAACTCACCGGAGTCGGGTCCACGTTCATACCTCAAAGGACGTTGCCACCATCCTACTTCATTCTGGAATCTCCACCGCGTACACGGTTGTCAAAGTGGTTTTCGGTATCGATAGAGAGTATGCCCATATCCGATCCCGTTCTCTTTGCCAACCAATAACTATTATAACACCATGGTTATTGAAAAATAGTATATACTTTCAAACCATATATCATTCCATTTCAAAACTATATTCCTTTCAAATTAGTTTATACTTCGAAACCAAAACCATTTTTATTTCAAAACTATATTCATTTCAAAACCATTTCAAATCATTTCCTTTCAAATCCTTTATCAATTCATTATCATTCTATAATTCAAATATTCAATTTAAATATCATTTTTATAAATCAATTATGTCATTTATTTATTATTTCAAATATCATTTCAAATACATCTCAAAATTCCATTCAAAAATTCATTTATCTCATTACATTTCATTCCATTTAACACATAACAAAGTAAACATTACTTAAATTCAAATTCAGTTTAGATTCCTTTGAAATTAAAATTTAAACATTAAGTTAGATTCAAAACTCCTTAAACTTCAAAAATAATCAATTCCAAAAGTTAAAATCATTTAACACTTTAAAATATAACTCAAAAAAGTGTTAGAATCTATAATATTTCAAAACATTGTCAAATTTCAGCAACGACGGCACTTACAAAGTGTTATCGTTGCTTATATTAAGTATTTCAGCATATAGTTTAGTTTAGCAACCACAGCACTTACCAAGTGCTATAGCAGAGATGTTTTGTTTATTTACAGCAACAGCGGCACTTACAAAGTGCTACAGTAGCATTCTTATTAATTCAAAGCTTAGTTAACTTTAGCAATGGCAGCACTTACAAAGTGCTACAGCAGCCTATTACTAAAATTTCCATAATTAAATAAACTTAAATTTTAGCTATTTTAAACTTATATATGATATTTCTAAGCTTCAAAATTTCATATTTAAATCATTTTAACTTATGATTTATCACAACAAAAATTTATAATTAAATATCCAATTTAAAACTCAATTCATTTGTCAAGTCAAATTTTCACTGTTTTCTTAACTTATTAATTTAACAAAATTTAACATTTTACTTGAAATATCCATATTAAGATTTAATTTCCATTATTAACTTACATTTTAAAAGTAAAATTCAAAGTCAAAATCACATTTACTCCAAACATACATACTTAAATTCAATTCAAATATTTAACTTTCATAGAACATAAAATATACATTTTTAAATCCAAATTTCATACTTTAAAATACATATCTATAAAAAAATCATTTAAAATATACCATGGGGTCTGTATATAATTTTCTATCCTCGGTCAAGTGATACGGATATGTATCATTTCGATCCGCAATTTAAAAAGAAAACCCGGGTTCTATCATTTCAAACCCGCAATCCCAAGTTAAAGAAAATACAAAAAAATCACTTGAGCCTATCATATCAGCTCATGATGATTTTTCCCTATTCTAATGTCCATTCGGGTATGTATCATTTCAACCCATAGTGATTCTATTCTAACAGGGAACTAGTTGTGTGAGTATATGCATAAACAATATAAATGAATATACTAACATGTCAATGTCACAATATACTATCATTTATCATAGGTCAGGTGATAATTAACAAAGTGAACATGGTAATAACATGGAATAACATATAATATAATCATCATAGGTCAGGTGATAATTACTAACTCACAACTTCTAAAATTTCTTATGTTTGTTGATTTGACTTAAGATATGAGTAGGAATTTATTTATGACTGTTTGGCATGTTTTATTTGTCATCTCGGTTAAATCGCATTTATTTAATTTAACTGTTAATACATTTTATTTATTGCATAAAATTTGACAGTTAGAATTTAATTATTTGCATATTAACTGCCAGTCATAGTTATGTTAAATTTTTATTTCATATTAACTGCCAGTTAAATTTACATTTATTTTTGCATATAAACTGCTAGTTTAACAGTTGTTAAATTTATTATTGAATATAAACTGTTAGTTAATGCATGTTATTTATTACCTGTATAATTTATATGCTCTATATCGGTGATTGTTTAAATTGGATGATGATTGCAAATAATGGTTGATGATTGATATTTGCATGAATGGATGCTACCTTTATATTGTATAAACTTCAAGTCATTATGCATTTTCATTTCATTCGGGATTGCGGTTTGAAATGATATAGAACCGCATTTTTTATTTTAAATTGCGGATTGAAATGATAAACATCGGTATCACTTGACCATAGGGTAGAAAATTTTATACAGGCACCGCGGTAAATATATAAAATTATATTTGAAATGTTTACTATGGTTTTGTAAAGCTATATATATATGGTTTATGGGATATTGTTTTGGTTATATATATATATATATAGTAAATTTTTGATTTTTAAGCTTTGTATAAATTTGATTTGAAGTATAAAATAAAGTTTGATTTTTAAGATCAAATACGATTAAGCATTTATTTAAAATCTAATTTCTGGAGTTTTTATGACTTAAATGAGAATAAGATTTGGAAGATGAATATTAAGTTAAATTGAAATTTAATAAAAATATTTTTTTTTAAAAGATATGACTTTTATAACTTGATTTTTTGTAAAGTGATTTAAAAGAATATCAGGTTGATTTAAATGAATATATCAAGTTTAATAAATTGAAAGATTTTCCAATTATGTGAAGTTAAAGGTTTTACTTAAATTATATTGAATTCATTAAGTAAACATTTCAAGTCTAAATAATAAGTAATTGAATTTGATATATATGGGTTTGTCAAATGAGTTTGTTTTTGAAATGGTGAAATATTTAAAGGTTTGAAACATAAGAATTAAAAATGGTATTTGGAAGTTTAAATCGATATTTGGAATTGATTTGTGAAATGTAAAGATGCTATTTTGTTTTGTAAAAGAAATTTAATATTTAACCATTTGAGAGATGGAAATTTGTTTCAAAGTTATGATTTTCAAGGTAGTATAATTTGGAAATATTATATTCCAGAGTTTTGATTTCTAAATATTTTACTTTGAAAACCCTATGAGTTTGGGAAGAATATATATTGGAAAATAAAATGACATTATATTGGTTTGGGCCTAAATGATATCGTATTGATTTGGGTTTTAAAAATATAAACGATATCGTATTTATATGGGTTTAAAATGGATATTTTATTCTGGTTTTAAAGTATAATTATTTTAAATGACCATAGTGTTATAATAACGTTTGGTTGTTGAAGGGACCGGGATCGGAAGTTGTCATACTCTCTGCCAACTTCGAAAACCACTTTAACAACCGTGTACGCAGTGGAGATTACAGAATGAAGTAGGTTGGTGGAGGCATTTCCTGCAAGGTAAAGACGTGGACCCGACTCCCGTGAGTTGGCATAAGGTGGCTAAAACAGGAGCGATTCTCGGGCCAATGAGGTCATTCCTCTGATCGGACACTCCTCTTTTATATTATACTTTGACTTTGGATTGATTCAGTGGCCTCTTTTACTTTGATTTTTGGGGGAGTTTGTTCGAGGTGGGCGGTAGCTGCGGCTACGCGTTTCCATCAGCCCGGATAGCAATTGGTATATCTACCCTGGCATTGCCTAGTTGTGCCATGTCACCTACCATACCGAGCCTTTACTACGAGTTTCTATTTGTGTCGTACCTATGGAGTGTCTTCTCGTAGTCTCCCGATCAGGAGATATGCAGGCACTGTATTGACTATTGGCACTATAACGTGTTAAGGTGGAAAATATAAAGCCTTAACGCTATTTTAAAGTAAGTTTATTTTACAATTAGACACTATTATAATAGCGCAATATACTACATAGTAAATAGTTTAACGGATCCTTAGGAGATGTAAATCTCGAGCATCTCTTGAGTTACTGCACTCATATTTAATTCTGTTAATTTAACTTACATAAGATCTTTAGTTCTGACTCGAGTGTTTTGTCTTTTCAATTCGTTTGGGCCAGTTCGAGCGTTTCAGGATTTGAAGATTTAGCTCTGGAGGACGAAGACGAAGATCCGTATTATTATTATTTATATTATTGCACTTCACTCATACTGTTCCGCTGCATTGTTATATAGTATGTGCACTCTGATATGTATTTTATAAATATAATCAAAGGTTTTGTAAAACAGCTTCATGAACTGTATATTTTGATTATTATATTTTAGCCTTCCGCTATGAGATTCTGTTTAGTTTTTTTTCTTCTCTGTTTTTCTTATTTATCCCATAACAATCCGCCCTTACGTATGATTTGAATTGGCACGTGTGTCTGTTTCAAAACAAGGAAAGATAACCAAACCTTATACGCAAAAGACTTGTACAAGACAACATAAGCTTGGCCTAAATGCAAATGGGCTTGATCTCACCACACCTAGGCTCCGCCTACGTCATGTATGCTCAGCCATGAGTCATGAGACATGGCTATAGGCATGAAAGTGGAAGGCAAAGGCAAAACAAGTGGACGGTTAAGGAGGCAAGGGTTTTGGATAAGCACAAGGACCTATGGGCTTGACCTAGGAGTCAGCAAGCACGGCCATGGTGCCAACATGGCTCGGCCATGATCAAGTCAGAGGTGTGGGGTAATGGATAGGTTGTGTGGCCAAAAGAAAGGGTGGTGGTGAGGTGATAGGGCAAGCAAACATGAAGGGGTTTGGTGAATGGATGGTTTTGTCATGGTTAACATGCTATGGATGTGGAGTTTTGGCCTAGGTGTTCACGGCCTGGCTTTGGGAGGAGGATGTGGTGATGTAGGCCGTGGATGGGAAGGTAGAGGAGGAAGGTGGCGGCTAGAGGAGGGGTGAGGTCGAACTATGCAAGGCAAAAGAAAACGAGAAAAATAAAAAAGAGGGGAAGAAAGAAGGAAGCCATGACTCACCAAAATTTTCGGGAGATGAGAAATGAAGACTTGAGATGATTTTTTCTTTCATGTGAATGATAAGAAGCGGCTAGGTTTTTAGAATACTTTGCTACAATTTAATTATATACATGGTAAGAAATCAAAAGGGTGGAAAATATAAAGGCAAGAAATAAAAATGAAACGTATGCCTATATTTAAAACAAGCAACGTATCTTAATTGATATGTTTCCTATATATTAAAGAAAGATGTATATACAAAAGAAGCCTTTACTAAACAAAATAAATATTAGAACATTTAATAAATAAATTTTAAAAAGGATATGCCTTCAAGGCAATATAACGTACACCTATTTGAAATTTCTTTCCAAGAAATAAATAAGGGATCTAAACACATAACCATTCAATTAATAAATGAATGTCTAAATAAATAAAATAGAAAGATCCGGTAGAGATAGATATTATGAAAAACAAATAAATATTTTTAGGAAAAATAGAAAATAAATAAAGAAAATACTTTATTTAATTAAAACTAGAATTTAAAATTGTAAACAAAATACAACTGACATTGGAAATTTTCTACTACACTTATAAAATGTTTCAAAATAATATATATATACACACATAACATGTCATGTTACGCATGTAAACATATATTAGAACATGACATGACAAACAAAATATTATTTATTTAAATTAAAATAAACAATTTACATACAATAGTGTAAAAAGCATAACTTTCACAATATTAATCAGATTCCAACGAAACGAAAAGCAGTATACTTAAAAATTTATTTACTTTCATAAAATAAAGATAAATTTCAAAAGTTCAAAATTTAATTTTTTTAAATTAAAAGTCAAAGTTTGACCACATTGACAAAATTCCCATTTTTGGAAAATATTCTATTTATTCATGTTTGGAATTATAATTCTCATAAAATCAAAATTTATATTTAAATAACAAAAATTATTCATTTTAATAAATAAAATAAAATTTTTAAATCAGGAAATTCAATTTAAAAATAATTACTAAATATAGGGTTGTTACATATACTTAGTCAATCGCAAAATGATGGGTACGAGTGAATAAGATTTTTCCATTTTTTGAGCAAAAACTCAAGGTCGAAATGTGATTAGGACAAAGAGCAAGGGTTAGAGTTATATATGATACAACTGATAAAGAGTTAACTATCACTTGTAGGCCCATGACTTGTTGAGCAAACTCAAGGTCAAAATCCCAAGACAAGCGTGTCCTAATACCTACCAGAGAAATTGAAAGATTTGTGTTTCTTCTTAGAGCTTTGGGAAACATAAAGGTCTAGTGGGATCCTTATTAGAAAATGAAATGGTAACATTCAACATTTCTAATATTATAAGTATGCTACTATATATAAATTAAAATAATCTACTTTGATAAGTTTGTGAAATTAACATATAGATAAAATGTTTGTCAAATTAAACATAAAAATGGACTGAATTAAGATTGATAAATAGAAATATAAAATATACTGACAATAAACTTTTGCATGTTGTCAATTCAAGATTCATGCAAGTGCCTGATTATACATACTAAATACATTTGTAACTTGGTCACTTACATGTTTATTTACCCAAGTTTATGTATTATCTTCTGTGGGTTTTAATATCAACAAATAATACATAGACATGAATATTTGATCCATATCCAATCATATGTAAAATGTTATATGGTGAATGGGGTTGTAGTTTGTAATGTATGAAACCTCGATGAAATAAGTTCACTTGAAATAAGAAAATAAACAATAATTTAGGATCTTGTATTTAATATGATTGATTATAATAACGATCTTATTATGTTAGATGTAACATTAGGCTAAGAGCTACAACAGTGCCAGTTCGATCAGTTTAAGTAAAGTGCAACATACTTGATACCTTTAAATTTTATGGATGACCAAATTCACTTTTGTAAAGTGTTCATTACGACATTGTAGTAAAAATTTCTTTTTGAATGGTTTGACTAATTAGAAAGGAAAAAAAATGTATCAGAGTGGATGTAACTCAAAGCACGGTTGAAATGAAGAGGGTGAATGGTCGTTTTTGCTTCATGAAGAGAAATTGGAAATATGACTTGTCGAATAATAATAATAGATACTTAAAAATTAAATGAGAAATATTATTTCTACTCCAAAATGTATTTTCATATGGAAAATTATTTTATGTGATATTTATTTCCTTGATTTTTAGATTTTTGATTTTAAAAAATTCGATTGTATACAATAGATGGAATAAATAGCCTATATTAAGCGGTTGAATGGAGCTTGTTAATTCATATGATATTAGTAATGAAGGAAATAGTGGAAGCAAGATTTTAAATCTCGAGTTTTGATCATGTCTCGTCTCAAGAATTTTACACATAATATCTCGTATCGGACGAGATCTTGAGTGAAATGAGCGTATCTCGGGTGTACAACTCGGATTTTAAAGTCCATCCCAGGACTATCTTGGAGTAATAAGCATCTAAATTTGATATTACAATTATTTTTTAATAAGCATTATCTAGATATAATTTTTTTATTATACATAATTTATATAAAGTGATTATATTAATATTACTTTTTAGATCAGAGTGAGTAAACGACTGATTTCTCATTAATTGAATGGATTCCACTCATCCAAATATTAAAAGTAATAAATAAATAAAAAGTATTTTTAGTTTTCTTGCTTATTGAAATGTTGAAAAAGAACAAGAGGGTGAGTATAAGTTATTATAGCGTAACGTCCTTTGGATCCACGTAAGAAGTAAAAGAAATATGCAAATGAAAAAAATATAACTTTGTATCTTTTATTGAGATCTCACCTGAAATTTCACTATCTTGAACAAGATGAGTGTCAAATATTACATAAACAAAATTTAATTTCTCGTTTCACTAAATCTTGTCTCGCTCAAGTTCGAAAATGAGATATCGAGCGAGATCTCTGGTGAGATAAATGAGATTTGAAATAGTTAGTGGTAGCATGCCATATAGCACTTATTGGTCGCATCAAATTATCAATTTTTTATAAAATATACAAAATATTATTTATGAAATAATAACTATTTACAATACTGACCTAAAAATATATAGTTTTATTTCAATTTGAATATTTTGAATATTCATTATAAAATAAAACTGTAATAGTGATGTTTATTTTCATAACAAAAGTGATGCATTTGAAAATACAGAAGTATCTAAATATTTTTGCATTTACTTTGGAATTATAAACTAGTCTATAGTTTTGGGAAACAATTATTTGATCATATGATTATGAATCATATGGTACTAGTGAATTATATCTCAAACAATAAAGGAAAAATCACGCATTCATTGGGAGGGTGTGTGTACACACACACACATACACACATAATACATGTTTTTCTCCCTCTTTATCATCAACAAAAAGGGATAAGAGCATTGACATACTATATGATAAAAATTCCCCTTAAGTACAATGTTTCTCTTTAACTATGTACTCCCCTATCAATATGCTCATTATTTCTTCCCCTTTAGTAATTAACAAAAAGCATGAGAAAATAAAAAATTATTGGAGAATATCATAGAAAATTCAAAAATAAATAATTTTGACAATAATGCAAAGCGATGATTATCCAATAGATATGTCAAATGTAAGCAAAATGATACTTATTTTACAATAGATATAAGGTTTATGACCTAGGAAATCATATCCAGTTGAATGTGGTTGATCTCTTAAAAATACAATTTTCACTATTAATCACAGTGTCGTAATAACTGCTAATGTATGATTGTCTATCATAATCACTTAGATTGGCAGGAAGCCATATATTGCATTATTTGTCACTGATTTAGTCTTCAAACGATTTTTTTTCTACTTTTAAGTACAATAATATTATGACATGGATTGGTTTTTGAACTATCCCTACTTTTAGTCCTAGCATTAAAATGTGTATACAGGAACGCATATCTAGTACTTATTCTACAATTGTCTTATTTATAGTCTTAACTAGTTCTATTATTGTGAGCTTTGCTACTAGTAGTTATGGAAGATTATCATCTTTATATCTATTAAAATTTGTGATTTTCTCATTTAATTTACCAAAAACAGCTTTGGAATCACAAATTTCTTTTTGCAACATAATATTTTTATCTTTTAAAAATTCACATTCTTTAATTAATTCTAGATTCTTATCATTTAAAGCTCTATTCTCTTTTTCAAGAGACAAAAGTTTAGAATTAAAATCATTTAAAAAATTTTCCAAAAATATATTTTTATTTTGCAAAACTTTGATTTCCTCTAAAAGGACGGTATTTTTATCATTTATGTGCTCATTATCTTTTAATAGAAAATCTTTTTGCAAAATAAGTTCTTCCAATGTATTTTCAAACATTCGATTTATTTTACTAAAAAATTAATATCTTCCGTTAAAATACTAATTTTATGCTCACAATAATCTAATTTAGATAAAATAATAGAATTGACCTTTTGTGATGCTTTAAAAAAATTTAATTACTTCGCGTGTATTTGTAAAAGATCACTATATAGAATCTACCCATACCGATTTTGATCTGAGATTAGCCAAACAACACATGTACCTTGATTCTATATATTGCTGCTTACTTCCAGAAATTTGCTTTTTCTCGAGTGTCTTTGAACACTGACTGGATCTTTTCCTTCTGGCCATTATTATATGATTTTATGATCATCGATAGAATTCCAGGCACCGATACCACTTGTTAGTCGTTATGAATAGGATCGAAGATTGCCAACAATAATAAACAATGTAAATGCAGCAGAATAGTGTAACACTGATCACACGATCGATTTATACTACATTAGACCTCCCATCCTACATCCAGTCCCGAAGCTCCACTTCGGTGTTTCATTATCAACACCCTTACTTCACCAGAGGAATAGGTTTACAAACTCTACATGAATAACCAAACAGGACTCCAACAACAATTACTAGCAGTTTAACAAAATTACTTTCTGAAGCAGCGTATCTTGATATATAGGATGTCACTTTTATGTATGATAACTTTTATGACTAGACCAAACTATATTGAGTGGAGGCATAGAGGCTAAGGAGTTTATTCAACTAGAATATGAGATGTAGTGATGAAGCACACAAGTCAAAATCTTCGAATCACATGAATTTCTTGGAATTCAGAGTATTGCTTGGGAACTAAGTATGAGGCTTGTAATTCAAATCATTGAGTTGTGTTTTGTTTCAAAGATGGTTCAGGTTTATATAGATATTATAGAGATGGTAAGGTAGATGTGCAACCATCCGATTTCACCATTCATGAAGAGAAGTGGCTATAGGAGAGAAAGATGCAACCTCTAGAATGAAGATAAACGAAGACATCATTTCGAAAAAACTATCTGTTTTATACTAGGTCGGTCGATTGAAAGAAGGCTTCAGCCGACTGGCTTAGTTTACAGTAGAGCCCGAGAGCATTGCCAAAAATATTAGACAAGTGGTTCATATTTAGTCCACTGGTTCAATCGACTGCATAAGGCTTTTAGTCGACTGAATCATAGTATTAAGCTTGTGTGGTGCAGTGGCAAGGGCATGTGGTCATCTCTCGGACCACTTATGTGACGTCGCACCTCTATGCTCACAATAACAAAGGTTATTATAAGGAATAACATCTTCTATTGCAAATAATAAGGCTTATTAGAAGCGACCATCTGTAAGTTATGCCTTAGACGAGTATTGCTTACATCGATAGGAGTTGTGTAAATTACTCCCAAAGATATAAATTCAATCCAAATCTAAAATGAAACTACGGTGGCTAATGAAAAATTCAGAACAACTCATAATAACAACAACACATATAGTATAATCACATCAGAACAGAAATGTCAGATATATAGCGGAAGACAAGTCTGGAATACATGCTACAACAATCGATGGTTCACATGAACCAAATGTACATATACATATCCATCAATACATACATGAGACGAGAGTCAATATTCCAAAAGTACTCCTCGAAGTCTAGACAAAAGATGAAGTGAAATCCAAAAAGCAGAAGCAGAAACTGAATCAGAGATAGTTATTATCCTGAAATAACTCGGTCCGACCCGAGTATTATTTATAAGAAAATAATAAACAGATCAGTCTAATTTAAACTTAGAAGTGAATGCATCATAAACAACATCAAAGCAAATTAATTATAATCTCGAATGAGACTATTCAACATAAGAAATCTACATAGTTTAAACAAAGAAATCTCATTCAAATCCATCAAATTCAACTCATTAAACTCCATCAAAATCAACTTTCAAATTCAAGATTGCATTCAAAACAGCAATTCACAAAATCTAGAAATCAAAATAGATAACTAGAAAATCATCATAAAAGTAGGTCAATCCCATCATATGGCGAGTCTAAGCTACGCCGCACGTGCATCAACATATGGCCGAAGCCTACCAAGTACCGTCATCATAATTTTTGGCACCCAACAAATGACCTGAAGGTCCCAACATATGACCCGAAGGTCTAGTGCTGGTAATTGACCCGAAGGTCCATCATAGTGGCTCGAAAGCCCAACAAAATCATCAAACAACAAATCCACAATGAATATTTCAATTAACGAGTCCGGATTTAACCGAATTAGTAAAAGCGTGGTTCCATATTCCGCACTTTTCCTAATTCGTTTAAATCTCTTCATCGTTTCCTTGAAAGCGCAAAATTGTGTATTTTATATAAATAAATTTTCGTTCTCAAACGGACAAGTCCAGAATTATGCGAATCGGTAAAAGTAAGGGTTCATAGTCCTCAATTTTGCTGAAGCGTTTAAATCGCTTTCTCATTCTTTTGAAAGCGCAAACTGTAAAATTTTAGAAAATAATTTTATTTTAAAACGATTTTTAAAACACGTGATTAAAACAGCAACAACTATAGCAATTTCGATGAGGAAATTGCGCTTCATAAAACATCGTAAATACGGGTATCAAATCAGCGTTGCGGGATAACCGCTTAAAAATTCACTTTAAATTGACGGTTACTGAAGTCAAAATAACAGTAATTTTTATTAGTCAAAAATGTCGTCAAAAATAACACGCTTCAAAAATTTAACACCGGAGTAAAAATTCCGTTATAAAAATAACGGCGCAAAATACGTTTTAAAATGCAACACCTGTTCAACGTAAATTAAATAGTGGACTACACCACTATATTCAACAAATATTTCACTGTCCACTTGCACACAATGAAATGGCAACCAATAAAGTATGGACAATATGAAAAGTATTATCGGTTCTAGCACGTAATTGGATTTCAAAAATATGTAACCTGACATTACTTTAATATGCATGCAAATATTAAATGTACCAAAAATAATGCACGCACGAATTTGGACGCAAATGAATACACGTTGGAGTATACTCAAAACTTAATGCACATATACAACACTCTGACACAAAATACAAAGCTCAACACATATTGCCCAAAATTATTTCCGTGCTTTACAATGCACGCACACTATAATTGTTCTTCTAATTCATAAATTTGCACACACGTAACACAGATGCTTCGCTGAAGTCATGCATGCACGAGCCAAAAATATATGGGCTAAGAACGCACGCATGTGAAGTTTATAAATGAAACAACCTGGGCACTTGCATTCATATACGAAATGACGTGGACCCTTTTTTTGCACGCATGAAAAAAACAAAAAAACAAGACCTGGACATTTTTTTTGCATGCATGAAAAAATTAGAAACAAGATTGAACAAAACGAAATATGACCTAGGTTTTGTTTACTCTTTGCTTTACTAAGTACATGCACGCAAACTACATGCACGCACTCGAACTGAAAATAAATGAACCAAACAAAACAACAATGTAGTGTCCAAAATGCACACAACAATGAACTGAAAAAAATAAAATGCACGTAAGAATTTAAAAGCGCCCTAAACTTACTATTTTTGCCAACTTACCTGCACTACAACGTTCAAAACATTTTAGCCCAAAAATTGCCTAGACAGAGCCTCGTGCATTCCATGCACTTACTCTACACACTGACACAAATTCCATGCACTACAACGTTTAAAACATTTTACCCAAAAATGATTTCGTGCTTCCTATATTGACACGTAAATGAAAAACTGGGAAACACAATTTGCAAGCATTGATTGAGTCAATAAGAATATATGGACATCAAGTTCTCGTGTGTACATGAATATTCGGGTATAAATTGAAAAATAGAGGATGGTCTGGACTGAATCACCTTGCACGCATACTTGCAGTTTATGACAGAAGTAAACAGCTAATAAACCTGGAACACTTTTTTTTTCACACGTGCAGAATAATGGTCTAGACTGACATTGAAATAACATATAAACAGCAAGATTTTTGAATTAGAAATGTGAGTATAACACTCACCTAACTTTGCTTCAAATCAGCTATCACCAGGAACCAATTGAAGCCAATACTTTCTGAGAACGCCATTAATGCATTTGCAGTGCTTTGGGAAATTTTAAAACGAAAGTGTGGAGAAATGTTTACTATTCTTTTCCAAAATTTTGTACAAGTCAAATAAAATGTGTGCCGGCAAAGCTTTGGGTACAATTGCATTTATGTGGACGTGCTTCAGTGGAAAAGAAAGTACTTGCTGCGCATAAAAATGATGATGGAAAAGTGTTCAACATTGCTTTAGAAATTTGGTGACAGCAAAGCCAAAGAAAATGTTCCAAAATATTATGTTTACAGCAAGACAAAATGTTTCTAATTTTTGTTTATAAATTGTTTCAACTTTGCTTTGAAATGGACCACTTTTTTTTGTTACACATGAAGGCCAATTGAAAATATAACACCACTTAGTTATATTCAATGCAACATGAAATTTGCAACTGACTTTGCAAATGAATTTTTTTTATTTTTTTTCCAAAACTCAATTTAAAATTTCTATTTTAAATATTTATTTCGACGATAATAAAATCACGGTTGTTTCAAACTCCCCCTTTTAAAAATTGCGTCCCCGCAATTTTCATACTAGAAGTTGTTCATAACACCAATTATTTATCTCAATAAAGATTAAAATAGAAAAGATGGATAAGAATGCTCACCCCCACCCGAAGAGGAGAGAAAACCTGGATAAGAACGCTCGATGAATTCTCTGGTTTTCCAAGTGCAACCTTTAGGGTCCGCGGACCATTGAATTTTCACAAGTGGGACTTCTTTGTTTCGAAGGCGCTTAACCTCCGAAGCTAGCACACGAATAGGATTTTGGACTATAGACAAGTCGGGTGAGATCTCGAGATCTCAAGATCTTGCAGCATATGAGGATCAATAATAGAATCCGAATCTCTAAGGCATCGACGAAGCTGGGATACATGAAATACGTCATGCATTCCCGAAAAATGAATAGGTAGCGATACACGATAAGCAGCAGGACCAATGCATTTCGTAATAGGAAATAGTCCAATATAACGAGGAGCCAATTTCCCAAAGCTACTAAAATGCACCACACCCTTCATCGGAGAAACACGAATGAATATGCGATCGCCAACAGAAAATTCCAAAGGCTTCCTACGATGATCGGAATACGATTTCTGCCTATTCTGAGCCTCTTTCATTCTCTGTCTGATAATATCAATCTTCTCAGAAGATTCACGAATATAATCGGGGCCGAGAACTAACTTTTCCCCCGACTCCAACCAACAAGATGGTGATCGACACGGCCTTCCGTAAAGGGCTTCGAAAGGAGCCATACCGATACTGGATTGAAAACTGTTGTTATAAGAGAATTCAACAAGAGATAAGTGGTCTTCCCAACTACCACCAAAATCAAGAATGCAAGCTCCAAGGAGTTCTTCTAAGACTTGATTCATCCTTTCAGTCTGACCATCAGACTGTGGATGATAAGTTGTACTGAGATTGAGCTTAGTGCCCATGGCTTTCTGAAGACTCCGCCAGAAACCACTAGTAAAAAGCGGATCGCTGTCACTAACAATAGAACTAGGCACACCATGAAGTCGAATGACTTCTTTAATAAAGAGCTTAGCCAACAAAGGAGCGGTCCGATTGGACTTGATAGGAATAAAATGGGCTGATTTAGTCATTCGGTCAACAATCACCCAAATACTAGTATGGCCCGACCTCGAATGAGGTAGACCATCAACGAAGTCCATAGAAATCCGATCACATTTCCATAATGGAATCTCAAGAGGCTGCAAAAGACCACTGGGACGCTGGTGTTCTGCCTTAATAGGTTGACAAGTTATGCAACGACTTACATAACTTGCAACATCACGCTTCATACCCTCCCAAAAGTATAAGCGTTTCATATCAGCATACATTTTACTACTACCTGGATGAATAGTATACTTAGAACGATGACAGTCCTTAAGAATGTCATTTCTAAGATTAGAAACATTATGCATGATCAATCTACCCTTCTTCCGAATACAACCATGAACATCAATATCGAAATCCTTTAGATCATCACTTCGGGATTCCGATTTACAACTCTGAATAAGATAAGCAAGATATAGATCTTATTTCTAGGCATCGGCAATTCGATCCAACAAACTAGGACGAGCTTCCATGCTAAATAAAAGCACGAAAGAATCAAAAATTGAAGGACGGTCTCTAATATCACAAAGAGATAAAGCTTCCAACATATTCCACTCTGCTAGCATCATGGAAACAACAACTTGCTGCTTGTGACTAAGCGCATCAACAACTCGATTAACCTTACCAGGGGTATACTGAATATGGAAGTCATATGAAGCAAGAAATTCGAGCCAACGTTGTTTCCTCATATTAAGTCCTTTCTGAGTAAATAAATACTTCAGAGATTTGTGACCAGTGAAGAGAATAAAACGCTCGCCCAATAAGTAATGTCGCCAAATCTTTAGTGCAAAGACTATGGCGGCTAACTCCAAATCATGGGTAGCATAACGAATCTCGTTAGGCTTTAGTTATCTAGAAGCATAGGCCACTACTCTATCCCTTTGCATGAGAACAGCACAGAGTCCATAACACTAGCATCGGTATAAACAACATGATCATGATTCCCTTCGAGAACCACTAAGATAAGAGCAAGAGTAAGGAAGTCTTTTAACTTCATGAAAGATGTCTCACACTTATCAGACCAAATAAAAGGAATAGCTTTTCTCGTAAGAGTGGTAAGCGGTAAAGCAATACGAGAAAAGTCCTTAATAAAACGGCAATAATAACCCACCAATCCAAGAAAACTAAAAATCTCAGTAACGGTCTCGGGTCTCTTCAAATTCTGAATAGATTCGATCTTGGAAGGATCGACAGAGATACCATCAGAAGAAACAATGTGACCGAGAAACTTCACCTTATTCTCCCAGAAGTGACACTTGGAGAATTTGGCATAAAGCCGATGCTGACGAAGAGTGCTCAAAACAATCTCCAAATGCTGAATATGATCGGCTTTGGATTTGGAATAAATAAGAATATCATCAATGAAAACCAAGACGAACTTATCGAGATATTCTTGGAATATTCGATTCATAAGATCTACAAAATATGCTGGAGCGTTCGTCAAACCGAACGGCATAACAAGCCATTAGTAAGAACCATAATGAGTACGGAATGCGGTAAGAGGAATACTATCTTTCGCAACTCGTAACTGATGAAAACCGGTAGCAAGATTGAGTTGGGAGAAGAGCTTAGCGCCACTTAATTGATCGAACATGTCGTCGATCCTAGGTAATGGATATCTGTTTTTGATAGTGAGCTCATTAAGCTTGCGATAATCAATGCAAAGCCTAAGAGTACCATCTGGCATCTTAACAAAGACAAAGGCGACGCCCCAAGGAGATGTGCTAGAACGAATAAAATGCTTGCTTCCAACTCAGATAATTGTTGCTTGAGTTCCTCATTTTCCTTAGCAGACATCCTCATGGGAGGACGACTTACAGGATGAGCACCAGAGATAAGATCAATATGGAACTCAATTGCCCTCTTCGACGGCAAACTTGAAATAGGCTCGAAAAAATCAGAAAAATCATAAACAACTGGAATATTATCAATGACGTCCTCCAATTCAAAGGAAGAAATGAGAGCATTCGAAGTATGATCCATGCTTTGAAATATAATAGATAACTGTTCAATAGCATCGGGATGCTTGAGATATAAAGTTCTTTTGGGACATGGGATTTTAACTTCATAACGGACAAGCCAATCCATACCCAAAATCATATCAAAATCAAGATGATCCATAACATGCAGATTCGCATGAAAGGAGAAACCACAAAGTATAATCTCAACATCAAGACATAACAAACCAAAAGTAGCAGATCCACCAATAGGATTCACAAAGCTCAAAGGGTCGCAAAGAGTAACAACATCCAAAGGAATAACATCAACAAGCTCCTTTGACACAAATGAATGTGATGCACCCGTATCGAAAAGAACTCTAATAGGATGGCCGTGAAATAAAATAAAACCTTCCAAAATAGAAGGAGTAATACCTTTGTGCTTAGAAGAATCACTAGAAGCTTTAGCAACATTAAGCTTCCCAGATTTGAAACCCTTAGGAGCAGTAGGACAATCATAAACCCAATGACCCTCTTTCTTACAATAACGACAAATGCGAGGCTTAGGACAGCTACGGAGAAAATGATCCAAAGAACCACAATTATAGCACGCCCTTTGGATAGAAGGTGCACAACTAGGCTGAGAACTAGAGGTAGCTTGCTTCTTCTTCTTCTTGTTGGAAGAAGAGTTAGGCCTACGAAATGGAAACCTCTTCTTATTGGGGTTCTTAGAAACCTCAACCTCATCACAACTATCACCTTCCTTTTCAACAACTTCAAGGCAAAGTGCCAAATCAACAAGTTCATCAAAAGAGAGCTTAAGCTGAAGCAAAAGTACTTTCTTCAAATACTTCTTCAAACAATCCACAAAACGAAGATTCTTCTTACGCGGAGTGTTAATGAACTCAACTCCATATTTGGACAAGGCCTCGAAAGATGCAACATAATCAGAAATAGAGGACTTCCCTTGCTTCAACTCAAGGAAACTACGAGCAAGATTAGCCTTTTCTGATTCAGGAACGAACTTAAGTTCGAAACGTTCCTTAAACTGAATCCACGAGAGAGAGGACTCATCAACTTCCGCAATAAAAAGCTCATACCAATCAAGCGCACGCTTTTGCAACATGCTAGATGCCACGAGAACACGATGATGATCAGAAAGATCCATCCGAGAAAATATGCGCTCACAAGCGTGCAACCAAGTCTGAACCTCCAATACACTTTCTGATCCCTTGAAAGGCTTGCCTCCAAGGTAGGAATAGTCACTACACATGCGGGTGAAGGTAGACTTATGAGAGGGAGCCGCGGGAGTAGCAACAGAAGGCTGAGTACCCCGAAATAGCTTCATAAACTGATCAGCTGACATATAGACTCCGTCCGGATGAGAACCACTAGACGGGTCTGCAGAAGAACGCTTCCCTCTACCTCTTCCAGCCATGGGCTGAGAGATAAGAGAAGGTAAGGATTAGTTAAAACAACACACAATTGATAAGAAATTTAACAAATGGAATACTACGGAATATGAAATTTATTCCTAGACATACTCCACATGTTAAAGTGGAAAGAATAGATTAGAAAGGCACGAATAAAACCCTCAAAGAGTTGTAACGCATGTTCCATTCTACTTCTGTTCTGTGTTTATTATAATTTGTTTCAAATTTCAGCTCTGATACCAAGCTGTGACGCCCCACCTCTATGCTCACAATAACAAAGGTTATTATAAGGAATAACGTCTGCTATTGCGAAGAATAAGGCTTGTTAAAAGAGACCATCCGTAAGTTATGTCTTAGATGAGTATTGCTTACATCATAGGAGTTGTGTAAATTACTCCCAAAGATATAAATTCAATCCAAATCTAAAATGAAACTACGGTGGCTAATGAAAAATTCAGAACAACTCATAATAACAACACACAGATAGTATAATCACATTAGAACAGAAATATTAGATATATAGCGGAAGACAAGTTTGGAATACATGCTACAACAATCGATGCTAACCAAAAACTAGAGAGACAGTTCGAGCTTTGCGTGAGATAACGGATTCGAACTTTCATAGCCAATCAATGCCTAATAGAATATCAAATGCCTCGAATCCGAGGACATAAAAATCCCAAGTGAAGCGGTGAATGCCATGCATAAGAGTGACATATTTGCATACCCTTTTGAGATTAGCGGGCCCTCCAATAGGGTTAGATACACATAAGGAAATAGATACAAGAGTGGGTTCCAAACCAAGTTTATTACACAAGTCAATAGATATGAAGCTGTGTGTTGCTCCGGTGTCAAATAAAACTCTAACAGGCAAGGTATGCAACATAAAAGTACTTTGTCAAGTACCTTGGTTATCCGGAACTTCCGGGGCAGGAACTTCCGGGGCAGGTGTGGAAAGAGCAAAGACTCCTGATGGTGTACCTCTCTTCTGTGTTGGGCAGTCTTTCTTGAAGTGTCCATGTTGTAAGCAGATATGACACAAATCCCTCCTAGTCATCTGTGCCGGTGGCGGAACAGCTGCGCTCTTTGGAGATGGGCAGCTACTAGCATAATGACCCTTTTGGTTGCAGTTGAAGCAAGTAATGGATGATATGTCAATGGGCTTCTTCTAAGAGTATCCAAGCCTTGTTTTCTGCTGCCAATTCTTCTTCTATTGTGCAAAGTTTGGCTTTCTCTTTCCCGACTTACTAGCTGATGTCTGAACAACTGGAGCTTTGGAGGATGATGTTTCCTTTGGCTTTCCCTCATATCGAAGAGCAAAGTCCATCAACTCAGTGAAGGTTCCATGGACATGAGCGGTGAGAAGCTCGTAATACTCAGGGCGTGCGCCATGTATGAACTTTTCATTCTTAAGCAGAGGTGTGTCGATCAGCCCGGGTCCGAACTTAGATAGTTCGTTGAACTTCCGTTCATACTCAGTGAAGGTCATGTTGCCTTGCTTGAGATCCATAAAAGAACGATAGAGTTGGGCCTTCCCAGCAGCTGGCATCCACTGAGCCACAAAGGAGTCCCTATTTACAAATGATATAAGAACGAATCAAAATTTGACGAGATAAAAGGAAATTTATATTTAGATGAACTTTTAGATAGATTACTACCTAAACTGGGCCCAAGTGATGGTTTCCTCAATGGTAAGAGAAGTGACGGATTCCCACCAATCTTGTGCAGCATCCTGGAGCTGCCAAGCGGCCAACTTACGCTTCTGAGCGTCTATGATTTCCAAGCCAGTAAAGATCCTCTCCAAACTCTTTAGCCATTGTTGTGCTTCGATGATACTCTCGGAGCCAGTAAATTTGACTCCTCCAAGCTGAGTATACTCCTTGCTAAGAGTGGAGAATCGAACTGCAGGAGCTGGAGCATGTGGACCAGGAGCATTTCCTCCCCTTCCTCCCCTAACATTCCTTCTGGTAGCCATCCTGGAATACCAAAAGTGATTTAGAATCAAAGATATGAATTTATAGAACTTAAGGAAATTCTACTCAACTAATTCAATAAGAAAGGTGAACCAAAAGATGTGGATTCTAAAATGATTCTCCTCATTCTAGGGTATGTTTACCCTATCTCTAATGAGCTTTAAACTCCACAGGCTAAGGTTATCGGGAACCAAAGCTCTGATACCAACTGAAACAACCCGTATATTTGGACCATTTAAATTGACAATAATCCACACATGTCAACTTAAATAGTACAAAACACGAATCATTAATGCAGTATAGATATATATAAATGAGAATCATCACAGAATCACAGAAATATAACATCACAGAATAGTGCAGCGGAAATACAACATAGTCATAAGAGTAGTTCATGAAGCTACCCATAAATACAACAATGTCTCGGATAAAATAAAATAGAACAACATAGATGTCCAATAGTCTAAATAGAAAGAGCAATACTGATAAGATAAGATAATGATAGTCTTCGGTCTTCAGCTCCAAGTAGAAACAGCAACAGCAATCCTCAGTATGATCCGAGCATATGCACAACAAACACTCGAATCAGGACATATATTCTTATACAGATAATATGGTTCAAGATTTGAAATAAACAATAACTCAAAGATGAATGGAATAAACATCTTTCAGGATCCGATAAACTATTTATACATAATAGTGTACGATACATAGATAATGTCTAGCAGTAAAGTAAAATATCAAAATAGTGTTAAGGCGTTACCATTATCCCCTTTAACACATTTTATACAGCATCATAGACTATACAGCACTGTAAACTCCACCGTAAACTCGTGGGATATCAGGGAGTACTCCATAGGTATAATACAAAACAAATTTGTAGTGGTCGCGTATACGGAATACAAGTATGACAAGGCACATGAGGCAGTACCCAAGGTAGTGAAACTACCGTTTGCCTGATCCGGACTGGTGAGAACGCATCGCCGCAACGATCGCAACACCGCGAAACAACACTCCAAATTCAAGGGTGCGCATCAATCAATCACAAAAGTAAATGAGTAGTTTACGAAGAAGTGTGTTCGCTCGAGGTAGCTAATCCCATTTGGCCCGACACGGCTCCTGATTTTAGTCATTTTCAATTTGACACAAGTGTCAAGGCTATCCATTATCGTTCACTTTCTTCAATCATCAACGTACGTCATTCAAACCACTTCATTCTGGATCACACTCCGCGTATAGTTATTAAAGTGGTTTTCGGTTTAGACAGTGAGTATGTCCCTAACCGATTCCGGTTCCTTTAATAACCTTCGTAATTAATTTACCGATTGGTCGCTTAATATTTTCAAAACCAATTCAATTTCAATTATAATTCGTAAATCAATATTTCGTTAGTCATTCTAAATCAATTTCTAACATTTCGTTTCATAACTTCATAACTTTATTTCAAAATTTCTATAATTCAATTTCAAAGTTCAATTTAAAACAATTCAAATGTTCATTTAATTTCATATAAGTTTCATTCCAAAATCATTTAACGTTCAAATCGACTTATCTCAATTATCGGTTCCATTCGATGTTGATTAAATTAAATTATCATACAACATTTTCAAATAAATTTCCAATTTATTACATTTACTTATTTATTTCTTAAGTTCAACTCATTATCCAAGCTTACAAATTTAATTTAAATTTGTCGGATCCAATTCTGTAAATTACAAATATTTCATTTGTTTCGATAAAGCGCATTCTATTTCTTAATAAAGAACTTTGATTTCATATATTTATTTCCTTCGTTACAAATTTCAAACTCAATTAAGAAACTTAGTTTCACTTATTCAAAAATTCGATTTCTCTTAATAAAGAATATTCAATTCAATTTAATTATTACATAATTCAATCTATTCAATTTAGTTTAATCATTAAACAATTCAACCTTATTCAATTATCAAATAATTTCAAACTTAATTATTATCATTTCAAACTCATTCATTAATAATTCCAAACTTAATTATAAATTTTAAAACCAAATAAATATTTCAAAACTTAATTATTAATAATTTCAAAACTTAATTATTAATAATTTCAAAACTTAATTATTAATAATTTCAAACTTATTTATTAATAAATTCCAAGACTTGATTATTAATAATTCCAAAATCAATTATCAAATAATTAAACTTTTAATCATTAAATAATTAAATTTTAAAACAATGTTCTTTGTCAATTTCGACGTTAATATTTGTTTCAAATTCAAATATTCACATTTACGTTCATTCAAATTTAAATTCCAATTTTATTCAAAACCTTGTTATTAGTCGAATAATATCTTATTTCATTTTAAATCAAAACATTAACCAATCGGTTTTAATTTAATTTTCTATCCTAAGTCAAAGTTATTTGGGTATTTATCATTTCAATCCGATTCCATTTCAATTCAAAAATCAAATCAGAGCATACAAAGGGAACTTGCAGTGTGATAGCTGGGATGGTGTCAAAGTGAATAAACAAGCAATAGCATCCATACATAATAGTTCAACAATTATTTAAATAATCCCGAAATAATCGTATTAATCTGCATTTGTTATTTATGCAAATTAATATAATTATTTCTAGAATCTACACTATCATTTCATGTAGATTAAAGATTATTATATTATGGTTTTTCACTTGTCGTTCAATTTCAATTTCAATACTACAACAATATACGTTGTAAGGTTCAAAGTGAAATTTATCAAATTCCTACGTGTCAATTGACTAATCAATGTTCATCATATAAACGGGTCACGTTTAACTAATCAAATTTAACATATAAAGGGGTCAAGTTTAACAAATCAAGTTCGACATATATAATCCATTTTAATTGTTGACTATCCTATACAATTTCACTTGCAAATTATTTATCACTTAACAATAACAATTAGCATCCAATTCAACATCACATAGCAATCAAACTAAACTTGCATAAGAATATATGTCGTGAAAATTTATTTCACCTTTCGTGGATAAAGAAGTTGGCGGTGAAGCAAGAAAAAGCACGAAAGAAGTCGGTACAACACGAACAACGAACACTGTAACATCGACAAAAAAAACGATATTAATATAATGAACGTTTGTATATAATTTATGAAATTATAAAATGCGCTTACCGACTACGGAGAAAAGAACAAAAGCTGAGATCGATGCTGCTGCGAAAGACGCTCAAACGGTTGTTTCTGCGCACAACGAAAAGAAAAATTGGTTACTAATTTCAGCAACCAAAATATTTTCTAAAATACTTTCAGCAAAATCTAAAACTATTTGCTAATTGCAGATTTCAAAAAAATAATTTTTTTTTTCACACGCCGAGATTTTCAAAATGCACCCGTGACTCCAAAGAACGCACGCATGTACAACACGTGCATGAACTCCACCCTACTGCAACTTTCCCCTCCTTCATCATCCACCAACATTGCAACATCACGTATGTATAATATTATACATCACGCATAATATTTTTTTTTATAAAACACACGCAATATAACTCACACACTTAGTTTCATTCCCAACGTCATGCTGCAAAACAAACATAAGCCTATACGCATGGCTCCATACACGCACACTGCTCGTATACACACCCAGCACATGCACACGCGACACATAGTTTGGTTCCTGGAAGGGAGAGGCTTGCTGAGGTGGCGTGTTTGCAGTGGGTGGAGGAGTTGTTTTGGCTCGGTTGTAGGCATGCCAAGTTGGCTTCGGTTGAAGGAGAGTTGGAGGGCGGTGGAGAGTAAAGGTGGCGCACAGTCTAGGGTGGTGTTTCGGCGGCGGAGGGAGCAAGGAAGTTGAGGCTGGTCTTGTGCAAGGCTGCGTGGGGACGTGGCTACCGGAGAGGGCCGGAGCAAGCGAAGCCAGAGGAGGGAAGTGTGGCGTGAGTATATTTGGTGAGTGGTGAAAGACATGTACGTGAGCATGGGAGGGACGGCTAGTTTCATTCATTTTCTTTTCTTTGCACAATTTTAACAGTGGAATAGGAGAAGCAAAAATGAAGAGGAGGTGAAAGAGGAAGAGAAAGGAGTGATGTTCGTACCGAATGTTTGAATTTGCAGAGAGCAGTGAAAAATGAGAATGGAGAAGTGTTTGAACAGTGAATAGTACTGGAGAAATATAATTTTCTTTGTTGCTTCGTATCCCACAAAGCCTTTACATTTTCCAAATGTCTCAGCTATTTCCAATGTAACACCGTCTCCCAACGACCATATTAATTTCTTCCAGCTGAAATTTGTTTATTTTCAAATTTTGAATGGATACGGGCTAAATTTGGACTGAAATTTATTTAACCGGTCTGTTCGAAATCGTTAAATCAACGCGACGGATTATGCCGGACTCCGATTCGCGCAAATAAATATACCGTTATGTTCAGTGCGACGATGAGCTTCCAACGGTACACAAATTATTGCGATACGACGGTTTTATAAAATTCGCATTTACGCCGCTAAAATTGTGCGTTTTGCACAATAATTTAAACGGAGCAGGCGATGACAGTTTTTGACGAAACAAATTTCATACTCACGATCAGAATAATTTTTACAACATAACTGTGTAAAAATATTTGGATTTGGAAAATAAATTTTACGCAGCTTTATATGGACTGATATACAGTAAAACGTGAACGAAGTTTTCTGTAATATTTTGTGACGAAACTTTTTCCATGTTCATATCTAACTAGACGTATGTCATAAATAAAGTTTGGACGCAAATTGAGATCGTTTATAAATTTTCAAAAGGTTTACATTAAAACGATGAATTTACAAATTTAAATCGGGTCGGAAATTCAATGTCGTTACACAACTGAATCGGAGATAGTGATTATCCTAAAATAACTCGGTTTGACCCGAGTATTATTTAAAAAATAATAATAAACGGATCAGTCTAATTTAAACTTAGAAGTGAATGCATCATAAACAACATCAAAGCAAATTAATTATAACCTCGAATGAGACTATTCAACATAAGAAATCTACATAGTTTAAATGAAGAAATCTCATTCAACTCCATCAAATTCAACTCATTAAACTCCATCAAAATCAACATTCAAATTCAAGATTGAATTCAAAACAGCAATTCACAAAATCTAGAAATCAAAAATAGATAACTAGAAAAATCATCATAAAAGTGGATCGATCCCATCATATGGCGAGTCTAAGCTACGCCGCACGTGCATCAACATATGGCCGAAGCCTACCAAGTACTGTCATCATAATTTTTGGCGCCCAACAAATGACCCGAAGGTCCAACATATGACATGAAAGTCTAGTACTGGTAATTGACCCGAAGGTCCATCAAAGTGGCTCGAAAGCCCAACAAAATCATCAAAATTATCAAACAACCAATGCACAATGAATATTTCAATTAACGAGTCCGGAATTAACCGAATTAGTAAAAGTGTGGTTCCATATTTCGCATTTTTGCTAATTCGTTTAAATCTCTTCATCGTTTCCTTGAAAGTGCAAAATTGTGTATTTTATATAAATAAAATTTTCGTTCTCAAACGGACAAGTCCGGAATTAAGCGAATCAGTAAAAGTAAGGGTTCATAGTCCTCAATTTTGTTGAAGCATTTAAATCGCTTTCTCATTCTTTTGAAAGCGCAAACTGTAAAAATTTTAGAAATAATTTTATTTTAAAATGATTTTTAAAACACGCGATTAAAACAGCAACAACTATAGCAATTTCGACGAGGAAATTGCGCTTCACAAAACACCATAAAAACGGGTATCAAATCAGCATTGCGGGATAACCGCTTAAAAATACACTTTAAATTGACGGTTACTGAAGTCAAAATAACGGTAATTTTTATTCGTCAAAAATGTCGTCAAAAACAACACGCTTCAAAAATTTAACACCGGAGTAAAAATTTCGTTCTAAAAATAACGGCGCAAAATACGTTTTAAAACATAACACCGGCTCAACGTAAATTAAATAGTGGACTACACTACTATATTCGACAAATATTTCACTGCCCACTTGCACACAATGAAATGGCAACCAATAAAGTATGGACAATATGAAAAGTATTACCGGTCCTAACACGTAATTGGAGTTCAAAAACATGTAACCTGGCATTACTTTAATATGCACGCAAATATTAAATGTACCCAAAAATAATGCACGCAAGAATTTGGACGCAAATGAATACACATTGGAGTATACTCAAAACTTAATGTACGTATACAACACTTCGACATAAAATACAAAACTCAACACATATTTCCCAAAATGATTTTCGTGCTTTACAATGAATCCACACTACAATTGTTCTTCTAATTCATAAATTTGCACACACGCAACACAGATGCTTCGTTGAAGTCATGCATGCACGAGCCAAAAATATATAGGCTAAGAACGCAATCATGTGAAGTTTATAAATGAAACAACCTGGACACTTGCATTCATATACAAAATAACTTGGACCATTTTTTTGCACGCATGAAAAAAACAAAAACACAAGACCTGGACATTTTTTTTGCATGCATGAAAAAAATAGAAACAAGACCTTTGATTTGCTTTACTAAGTACATGCACACAAACTACATGCACGCACTCGAACTGAAAAAAATAAAATGAACCAAACAAAACAACAATGAAGTGTCCAAAAATGCACACAACAATGAACTGAAAAAAATAAAATGCACACAAGAATTTAAAAGCACCCTGAACTGACTATTTTTGCCAACTTACCTACGTTACAACGTTCAAACCATTTTAGCCCAAAAATTGCCTAGACAGAGCCTCATGCATTCCATGCACTTACTCTACACACTGACACAAATTCCATGCACTACAACGTTTAAAACATTTTACCCAAAAATGATTTCGTGCTTCCTATATTGACACGCAAATGAAAAACTAGGCAACACAATTTGCAAGCATTGATTGAGTCAATAGGAATATATGGACATCAAGTTCTCGTGTGTACATGAATATTCGGGTATAAATTGAAAAATACAGGGTGGTCTGGACTGAATCACCTTGCACGCATACTTGCAATTTATTAAAGAAGTAAACAACTAATAAACCTGGAACTCTTTTTTTTTCACGCGTGCAGAACAATGGTCTAGACTAACGTTGAAATAACATATAGACAGCAAGATTTTTAAATTAGAAATGTGAGTATAACACTCACCTAACTTTGCTTCAAATCAGTTATCAGCAGGAACCAATTGAAGCCAATACTTTCTGAGAACGCCATTAATGCATTTGCAGTGCTTTGGGAAATTTTAAAACGAAAGTGTGGAGTAATGTTTACTATTCTTTTCCAAAATTTTATACAAGTCAAATAAAATGTGTGCAGGCAAAGCTTTGGGTACAATTGCATTTATGTGGACGTGCTTCAGTGGAAAAGAAAGTACTTGTGTGATATCCCGGAAATTGGGCAATATAAATTTAATAATCTGTGTTATAAATTTAATTTGATTTGATAATTTTAATAACAAATTTGGAATTTGATTTAATAATCATGTTTTAATAAATATTTAAATTGGAAGATTTTATCTTTTTAAAGTAAATAAACTGTTTTCTGTTTATAATATATAATTGTATATTTTGTAAGTTGATAAACTTTAATTTGAAACCTAGTAAATGAATCAATTTTTAATTCTAATTTATTTTGGTAAATTTGAATTTGATTTAAATTTAAGAATTGACTTTTCAAAGCAATTTAATAAATAATTTTATGGTTTATACTTATGGATAATCTTACTTGTTTAAACTTATATTTTTAATTTGCTTAAAGATGAATTTAAAATTGATTAACATTAAAGCTTTGTTTTATTTTTATTTTTTTTCTTTTTAAAATATTGTTTGAATTTATACATACATATATATATATATATATATAAGAATTTACAATACAAATTACAAATGATCTTAATTTGTTATAATCTCTTTTACAAATTATTTGATATTGCTTAATTTGTTATTTTTGAATAAAAATTATAATACTTAAATTCTTTTGAACATAAATAGATTGGTAGTAATAGGATTTGTTATTTTTAATTTTTACAAGAGATTATATATGCTTTTATACATATATAACTTGATTATTAAAATTTGATTTGATAAATTAATTTAAAATTTTGATTTAATGTTTTGAAATTAATAGCATAAATACTTCAATATTTTTGAATATGCTATTTTTTTAATTAGTTGTTTTTATTTATTTTTAATTTAAAAATAGATAAATTCATTTATATATTACTTAAGAAATAAAATAGATTTAAAAGCTTATAAACAATTTTAAATTAAAATTTAAATACTTAATTACATATGTAAGTTTATAACCATCTTAAAGGACATGTGTTAGTCATAGAATAAACTAAGGTGACAAATGTTAAAATTTGAACAAGTGTCTTATTTAATTTTTCTTTTTCCTTTATTTTAATTAAATCAAAAAATTTGTTTATATAAACATTTCTTCTTAACCTCATTCTCTTTTTCCTATTCTTCTCCAAAAAGTTTAAGTAATCTTCAACCATGAAATCTGCAAATTTCCTCTTCAAAACAGAAAACTCTGTTCAAGCAAAATCTGCAAATTTCCCTCTCAAACAAATCTAAAAACCCATGTTTCCTCTAATCAATATAAACCAAAACCCTCTGAATCATATTCATAAATCTGAAATCAAAACAGGATCTTGCTCAAACAAATTATACATAATTTGTAATTCCCCTCAGAAATCAATTCTGCAATTTAAAACCTGTAGCCCTTCAAATACATTAACCTGAAAAGCAAAATTGCAACATCATCCAAAAGACCTGCAGTCCCCCTCCTTTTCTGTTTTGAAACAACATCAACCTGAAATCAATTTGCAATATTCAAAAGACTGCAAAGCTCACTTCCAAGACCTGCATGCAATAGCAGTTACATCCAAAATCCTGCATTTTTATTCTGGGAAGCATGCAAATGAAACCTGGAAACAAACATGCAACTGTAAATCTGGAAAACAAAGTACTACCATCATTTCAAGTTTAAAAAGTAATCTGAAGTTCAAGTCATAAGAAAAAAAAATTGAAAGTAAAATCTAAAGCTGTCAAACATGTGCTCTGCTCCTATACCAGGTGAGTAACATTTTATATTTAATAAACATAAGTATAAAATTAGTTGTTTATTTTCTCCGGTAACAAGAGTGTGTGTATGCTTTTTCATAAGTTCATTACTGAATGAAGGTTATGGTGCATGTTATTGTGTAGGTATGTTTCTGTACTTAAGTTCCCGATCCTTGAATTTCTCAAAATCCTATACTTTGGATCTAATCTATGTTAGGTCTATGACTTAAGCAAAAATAAAGTTGTGTAACATAACTAAAGCTTTAAGTTTTATCAAGTATGAATACAAACCTGAAGTGTCATTGAAAAAAATATAAAACAGTATGGTCTTTGGGAAAACACTGAACAATAGAGTAATTCTGTTGAAAACAAGAATTTAATCATTTAAATTCTTTGATTTAAGATTATCAATATGTTACCTGATCAAAAACTCGAATTTTAAAATTTAAATTAGAACTTTTAGTTTGTTTTTTATTAAGAAATTCTGGTTTAACCAGAAATCATAATTTGGGTGATTCTGTCGATCTAAGAAGTTTGGGTGGCCAGTGATGTTCCTGGTGATAGAATGGTGATAGGAGAATTGAGGAAAAATGGTAATTGAAAGATTAATGCAGTGAGGCAGTAAAAATTTGGGATCAAAGTAATTAACCCTAGTTTTCTGTTACTTGAACAAATTGTTCGATGCGACATCTAGAGGTGACCGAGTTGTTCCAAACTTAGGGAAAAGATAGATGGGGTATGAAGGAGGTTATGGCCGGAGGTGGTGTTTCTCTGATGGTCGGAGCTTGGTGGGTGAAGCAATTTCCAGGTTGCGACATTTCTTCCTGTTTGGGGCTCGAATGCTCGAATTTAATTTTTGGGTTCTGCATTCGGTTTGATGGTGGGAATCAGGTCGAGAGATGACCGTCGACGTGAGTGGGTGGTCGCGAGTGGTAGGGGAGGGTTGCCGTGATGGTGCAGGTGCACGGTGGTAATGGGGTATCAGTTGTTTTGGGAAGATGAGTTGCTCGTGTTTGTTACGGGTAAATTTGCAGGTTGCTCGAAATTTTAGGTTGTTTTACTCGAAGCTTTGGGGTTAGGGACTCGGGGTAGCTGTTGTTATGGGCTGGGGGTATTGATTTTCAGGATTTTTTGGAAACTATCAGTACTTTAAAATTTAGAATAAATTTAAATGAAGTATTACTCGAGTTACTCGAGTTATTTTAGTATTAGCTCGAGTTAGTTTGTTCAAGTTTGAAACTTGACCTATTTCCCAAATTTAAACTTAAATTTAAAAGTATAAAGCATAGATTTAAATTAAGTTTTAAATCTAATTTTAAATTATAGATTCAAGTTTTAATTTGAATCATAACTTGGAATAAATAAGTTTTAAATTCAATTGGTTTAAAATAACTTTAAAGCAGTTTATTGTTTAGAAATGTTTTTAAAGAAATTAGAATGTAAATTTGAAATTGAAATACAAAGTAATGTTTAAACAAAGTTTAAATTTGATTCAAATTTGGATTTGAATCTTTGGTTTAAAAATAAATTTAAGTTTTATAAATTTAAGTGCTTAAAACAAATTTGAATGATAATGGAAAATTTAAATGGTTTTAATTTAAAAATAAATTTGTTTTAACTTTTGTAAAATTCTTTTATAATAAAAGTATTATTATCAATTAAAGGTTTTAGATTGATTTTTAAAACTTATTAAAGTTAAATAATAATTTAATGTTTTGTATTCAATTAATTTATTTAAGGAATAAATAAAATGGTAATTAAAGGTTAATCATAAAAGTTTAAGATTAATTAATTTTAGAGTAATTAACTTGAAATTAAGAATAATTAATTAAATAATATTAGTTTTTAGTTAATAACTAATTTATCAAGTAATAATAGATTAATTAATTTTTAATTGACACTTAATTATTTAATTAATCTGGGATTAATTAATGATTAATTAAATTGTAATTAATAGTGATTAAAATAAGTTAATTATTTTAGAAAATAATTAATGAATTGTTAATAGTTAATGACGGTCATTAACTAAGGATTATTTAATAATTAATTAATGTTATTAATTTTAATTATTAATTAGATTACTTAATTTAAAGATAATCAATTGTGTAGGTTGTTAAGTATAATTACTTATGGAAGTAATTAAGGAATTAATTACTTATTGTAATTAATTGAGTTTAATTTGATCAGATTAAGTTAATTAATTCAGTTTAATTAATTTAAAATAATCAATTGATGATTTGGGAAACATGATTTCTTAGTATAATTAAATGAAGAGAAATTACTTAGGGAAGTACTTAATGAGTAATTATTGTATGTAATTAATTGAAGAAGATTTGTTGATAAAAGTAATTTGAGTATAATTACTTTGTAAATTAATCAAGGGATTAATTAGAGATAATTAATTAAGGAGTAATTAATTTATTTGGTGGAGCAATTAAGGGTAGCTTATTACTGAATGGGGTTAATCAAGGGTGATTAACAATTATGGTTTAAATCAAGATTAATTACTTAAAGTAATTAATTTAAATAAGGTAATTAATTAAAATGTAATTAGAGATCATTAATTAATATAATTAATGATGTAATTAAGATTGATTAATTAAGATTAATTATTCAATAATAAGTGATTAAAGGTATTTAATTTAGGTAATTAATTAAGGATTAATGTAATTAATTATAGTTAATTAATTAAGGAAGTAATTAAAGATTAATTACTATATTTGGTTAAGTATAATTAATGTGAGAAATAAATTAATGAATAATTACTTGAGTGTAATTAAAGGTTAATTAATCAGGGATGATTAATTAAAATGAATAATTGGATGATGATTAATTAATTGATTGATAATTAATCAATAGTGATATGAGCAAGTTGATATTGGTGAAGTAATTAATTTAATTTACTTTAAATTAATAGAATGATGTAATTAATTTAATTCATTTTAAATTAATTATATTTGGTGTGGTTAATTATTGCTTATATAGATGGATGATGTTGTTTACTTTGGATGGTTAGAATCTCAGATATGAGATAGATAATGTTGAGTGATTTGGATGCATTGGTTGCATTGTGATGTTGATATAGATTATCTTTGGATAGTGATAATATGGTTTATCTGATATGATGATAATGTTGATTATTTGTTGTGGATCTGTGATTTATCTATTTGTATATATAGATAATTGAATTGTTTTAAACCTTTAAAACAACTTGGCCTTAAAAGACACGCTTTGGATTTCGATGAGACCGGGATCGGGTTTCCATATTTGGATATCCGAAAACCACATCGATCCAAATTAACGATAGGTCGTGAATATCTTGTGGAGAGTGAAGACTCGAGGTGTAAGAACTATACGTCAGTATAACTCTGGGGGGTGATTCCATGATGAGTTTGACGGAACCAGTTCTTATAGGTTCGAGATAGTGATTTAGAGTGCAAGGGTTATCGTCGTTAACTCTGAGGGTGATTCCAAAATGAGTGTAACGAGATAATGCCTTCAGTTTCATTCGAACCCGGAACAAACTTGTATGGATTGAATGCTTTCAGAACATCGTCAGGTGGACGATGAGCATTCTAAGAGATGTGTTCTCTAAAGGTAATCGTAGCCTCAAGCCTCATCAACCGGGAATGGCTAAAACAGGGGAGGTGCAGCAAGGCTTCGTGGGTAGCTCCCACTGGAGAGCAAGATTTACCCCTGTCTAGAGGTCCCTTTTTATTTCGACTGTGTGGGCAGTTGGATGTACACCAACTGCGGGGTTGTCTTGTTCGGGACTGTCGAGTAAGGGATGGTTCCGGTCTTGTGTTGCAGGGGAGTTAGGGTGGCTCCTCGGTACGTTTATCTAGGCCACGTACTGTGACGGACGGTACCCCAGTAGCCCTGCCATTGCATGGAATCCAAAATCCAATAGGTGTCAACGGTTTTGATTGTATTACCCACTTTTGTGGCTAGTAGCTGGAATTTAATCATGTAACAATTTCGACTGTTTCTTATTTACTTGAAAACCCTAGACCCTATTATAATATCACTGGATTTCCTATCAAATGTTTTGGTTAGCGTAAGGTAAAAACTTTTCCATGTTTATGTGTGGGAAGTCTTACGTGATACCTTTCTTTTCAAAAGGTTTTTCAAAGTTAAGCAACTTTAACCTGTTACTCACATCAGACCCATGTCTGACCCAGAGTTTATCTTTTGTTTTCTTAAACTCTTGGGTACTCAAATTTTTACAAGTAGCCAAGTGATTCAGGTTAGCTTTGACGAATATTGGAGGAGAAATGGAGCAGGAGGCTTCTGCGTGTATATATATAGTATTCCGCTGTGTGTTCTGTGTTGTCTCTGAGTTGTATTATCTTGTAAATACTAGATAGGTGTTTATAACTGTCTAGTATGTGTTGTATATATGTGTACTCTGATAATGGTTGTAAACTATGTAATATTTTATGTTATTAATATAATTTATTCGTTCCGTTGTTGAGATTCTGATGTTGTGTTCTTCTTTCTTCTCTTTCTTTTCTCTTTTCTATCCCTTTCTTTCTTCATGATGATACGACTTTTCTGGGGAGAAAAAGTCGGGTCGTCGCAGTTGGTATCAGAGCATTAGGTTGAGTGAATACTTAGGCTCTGGAGTGGTGTCTATCTTGAGAGAGCGTATTTGTAGTTTTATTATATATATATTTATATAATTACTTCTACCTAATTGTTGGGTTACCTGTTCGGGTTTTCCAATATAGGTTATAAAGGTAGATAAAGTAGTGGGTGTGTAACACAACTACTACTTTTGGTTGGAGTTTGAGTGTTGAAGTTGGAAGTGTATTTTTCGAAACTGTAGACCTAATACCGTCTCGAGTGAGTTGTGCAGAGTATAGGATTTCATAGATCTGTGAAGGTACCTGTAAAGGTTCGGAGTCTATCTTTGAAATTGGATAAGTTGAATTTGGATCTGTCGGCTAGGCAGAAGAGAATAATGGTATCTTGATATCTCAAGGAGTAGTAGCTGCGTGATGAGACGCAGTGACTATGGATGTTCCCGAAGATGATTTCATTGAAACAAGTTACGGAGGTGAGTCTGCTTCAGTGTTGTGGCTGGATTCAACAGGATGTTTTGTCCGGTTTGAGGCCCGAGTTTCCCGAAGAGTTTTGGATTAGGAATTCTTTGGCATCGGTGTCAGCAGTGTAGTTCGGAGTGTTCTATGTGCCAGCAAGAAGATCTTCTGGTTAGTAGTTTCTGAAGATAGAATTCAGAAGCAGCAGAGTGGATTCCATTTCTTCGATGGATTGGCTAGATAAGCGTAAGCTGTTCTGATTGGTAAAGAGAGAACAGTTTTCTTTGGATATTGGACTGGTTGATCGCAAAAGTGACTTGCGATAGTTTGAATGTTCTCTTGAGCTATGGGAAGTTTGTCCATACCTGGAGGTTGAGTTTTCTTATCAACTGGATTCTAGAGTGATACCGAAGGTTTAGTGAAGCAGCTTTGGATCAGATGGGGCATCTGAGTTTTCTTTTATGGATCTATTGAACCATATTTATGTGATGTGTTATCCAGTTTGTGCTCGAGTTTTTCTTCTACTTCAGACCAGAGTTGTGCAGTGGAAGCAGATTGGAAGTTCTTTTGTTTTATCTTTTCCGGATAGGAGAAGTAAGTTAGTCTTCTGATATTTGTGGAATAGAGTTGGTGTTCTTGGTTTGGGATTGATCTTGAGGAGATCATTTTGTTGGATTGTTTTGGTCCAGTTTGTTTCTAGAGACATCAGCGAGGGTTGAGCTGATCAGGAGAGTTGAGGCAGCCTAGGATCGTCAGATGTATTTTATGGATAAGAGACAAAGGAATTTGGATTTCGGAGTCGGAGATTTAATCTTGAATAAGTTTTCTCCGATCTAAAGAGCTATAAGATTGAGTAAGACTAGGTAAGTCAGCTCCAAGATGTTTTGGATCTTTTCTATGTTTGTGAGGATTGATGTTTGATTTTCAAGGTTGAATTGCCAATTTGGATAACTGGAATTCGATGTGTTTTACGTTTCTCTGAGGGAGTACGTGTATGGTTTATCTCTGGTCATGGAACCAGCAGTTCAGGAGGATGTGATTGTTGATTCAGACTTGTCTGAAGTCTGATATCCTGTTTAGTTTTGTAGATCTAGTTGGATAGGAGCTCTATAGCTTAATAGTATTGATTGTTTAGATTCTATAGAGCGAGTATTCCGATATTTATACCGGGGAAACTCATGAAAATTTTATCCAGAATTTTCTGGATAATTAAATTTGTTTTGATTGGATGAATTGGTTGCTATGGTTGTTAGCATATGGTTGATATATGCTTGTGTTTTAAAATAAAATCTTAAGGTAGATTATTGAATTACCTTTGCTTTTAAATTTCGGGGACGAAATTCTTTAAGGGGGGAGGAATGTGATATCCCGAAAATTGGGCAATATAAATTTAATAATCTGTGTTATAAATTTAATTTGATTTGATAATTTTAATAACAAATTTGGAATTTGATTTAATAATCATGTTTTAATAAATATTTAAATTGGAAGATTTTATCTTTTTAAAGTAAATAAACTGTTTTCTGTTTATAATATATAATTGTATATATTGTAAATTGATAAACTTTAATTTGAAACCTAGTAAATGAATCAATTTTTAATTCTAATTTATTTTGGTAAATTTGAATTTGATTTAAATTTAAGAATTGACTTTTCAAAGCAATTTAATAAATAATTTTATGGTTTATACTTATAGAAAATCTTAATTGTTTAAACTTATATTTTTAATTAGCTTAAAGATGAATTTAAAATTGATTAACATTAAAGCTTTGTTTTATTTTTTATTTTTTTATTTCTAAAATATTGTTTGAATTTATACATATATATATATAAGAATTTACAATACAAATTACAAATGATCTTAATTTGTTATAATCTCTTTTACAAATTATTTGATATTGCTTAATTTGTTATTTTTGAATAAAAAATATAATACTTAAATTCTTTTGAACATAAATAGATTGGTAGTAATAGGATTTGTTATTTTAATTTTTACAAGAGATTATATATGCATTTATACATATATAACTTGATTATTAAAATTTGATTTGATAAATTAATTTAAAATTTGGATTTAATGTTTTGAAATTAATAGCATAAATACTTCAATATTTTTGAATATGCTATATTTTTAATTAGTTGTTTTTATTTGTTTTTAATTTAAAGATTGATAAATTCATTTATATATTACTTAAGATATAAAATAGATTTAAAAGCTTATAAACAATTTTAAATTAAAATTTAAATACTTAATTACATATGTAAGTTTATTACCATCTTAAAGGACATGTGTTAGTCATAGAATAAACTAAGGTGACAAATGTTAAAATTTGAACAAGTGTCTTATTTAATTTTTCTTTTTCCTTTATTTTAATTAAATCAAAATTTTTGTTTATATAAACATTTCTTCTTAACCTCATTCTCTTTTTCCTATTCTTCTCCAAAAAGTTTAAGTAATCTTCAACCATGAAATCTGCAAATTTCCTCTTCAAAACAAAAAACTCTGTTCAAGCAAAATCTGCAAATTTCCCTCTCAAACAAATCTAAAAACCCATGTTTCCTCTAATCAAAATAAACCAAAACCCTCTGAATCATATTCATAAATCTGAAATCAAAACAGGATCCTGTTCAAACAAATTCTACAAAATTTGTAATTCCCCTCAGAAATCAATTCTGCAATTTAAAACCTATAGCCCTTCAAATACATTAACCTGAAAAGCAAAATTGTGACATCATCCAAAAGACCTGCAGTCCCCCTCCTTTTCTGTTTTGAAACAACATCAACCTGAAATCAATTTGCAATATTCAAAAGACTGCAATGCTCACTTCCAAGACCTGCATGCAATAGCAGTTACATCCAAAATCCTGCATTTTTATTCTGGGAAGCATGCAAATGAAACCTGGAAACAAACATGCAACTGTAAATCTGGAAAACAACGTACTGCCATCATTTCAAGTTTAAAAAGCAATCTGAAGTTCAAGTCATAAGAAAAAAAAATTGAAAGTAAAATCTGAAGCTGTCAAACATGTGCTCTGCTCCTATACCAGGTGATTAACATTTTATATTTAATAAACATAAGTATAAAATTAGTTGTTTATTTTCTCTGGTAACAAGAGTGCGTGTATTCTTTTTCATAAGTTCATTACTGAATGAAGGTTATGGTGCATGTTATTGTGTAGGTATGTTTCTGTACTTAAGTTCCCGATCCTTGAATTTCTTAAAATCCTATACTTTGGATCTAATCTATGTTAGGTCTATGACTTAAGCAAAAATAAAGTTGTGTAACATAACTAAAATTTTAAGTTTTATCAAGTATGAATACAAACCTGAAGTGTCACTGAAAAAGATATAAAACAGTATGGTCTCTGGGAAAACACTGAACAACAGAGTAATTCTGTTGAAAACAAGAATTTAATCATTTAAATTCTTTGATTTAAGATTATCAATATGTTACCTGATCAAAAACTCAAATTTTAAAATTTAAATTAGAACTTTTAGTTTGTTTTTGATTAAGAAATTCTGGTTTAACCAGAAATCATTATTTGGGTTGATTCTGTCGATCTAAGAAGTTTGGGTGGCCAGTGATGTTCTTGGTGATAGAATGGTGAGAGGAGAATTGAGGAAAAATGGTAATTGAAAGATTAATGCAGTGAGGCAGTTAAAATTTGGGATCAAAGTAATTAACCCTAGTTTTCTGTTACTTGAAGAAATTGTTCGGTGCGACATCTAGAGGTGATCGAGTTGTTCCAAACTTAGGGAAAAGATAGATGGGGTATGGAGGAGGTTGTGGCCGGAGGTGGTGTTTCTCTGAAGGTCGGAGCTTGGTGGGTAAAGCAATTTCCAGGTTGCGACATTTCTTCCTGTAACATCCCGCAAATCCGTACCCCTTGAGTCAACACTATTCTACAACAATCAACTCAAGTTGTACGGAAATACGAACCATTTGGGTTTAAGAAGAAGAGGTAGAAGAAGAGAGTACAAAATCAACATCAGAATCTAACCATCGCAGCGGAATAAAATATAATAGATAATAAATAATCTTTTACTCAATCAATATATCTCTGTTTATATATTAGATCAATCAGAGTACATCAATCACAGCTCAACATCAATATCATACAAAGGATGCACAACAACTCAAGATACACAACAACTCAAACAACGATATATATATATATATATATAAACAAGTACGAGAATACGTATCATCATCCAGCTCGTCCCCTGAGCTCCACAGCATCATGACCTGTATCCTATAATACTCGGTCTGACCCGAGCATTACAGTTAAATAACACCCGAGTCAGTCTGGAATGCCAGCGTGAGAAAATCACACCCAATTGATTATTAAAGTTTCAAAAATCCTTTGAAAACAAAAGCATCTCGTAAGACCACGCCACAAATAAACATGTCGGGTTTTTACCTTACGATAGCTAAAACAATTTTTATAGAAATCCTCTGATATTATAATAGTGTCTATAGAAAGTAAATAGAATCTAGTTGAAATGCTTGCATCTCACGTTTCAGCAATAGTTGGGCACAATCAAAACCGTACGGGCGCGTAGGGAAAATGGATTCCAACCAATGACTAGGCACTGGGGTACCACCTGTCACAGTACCTGGTCTAGATCAGCGTACCGAGGAGCCACCCTAACTCCCCTGCAACACAAGACCGGAACCATCCCTTACTGGACAGTTCTGAGCAAGATCACCCCACTGTTGGGATCAGCAACCGCCCACTAAGCCGAAATAAAGGGACATCTAGACAGGGATGACCTCACCCTCCAGTGGGGGCTACCCACGAAGCCTTGCTGCATATCCCCTGATTTTCAGCCTTTCCCATTTGATGAGGCTTTAGGCGAAGCGTTACCTTTTTAGAATATATTCCTTAGAATGCCCATCGTCCACCTGACGATGTTTCGCAAGCATTCATCCATACAAGTCCGTCCCGGGTTCGAACGGAACCGAAGGCACTATTCCTACTACATCCATTTTGGAAATATCCTCAGGATTAGTAGCGACTAGCCTTTGAACTTCACTGCTCCATCTTCGAATCCAAAATCATTTTCACGAAACGTACAAACCGGATCGAAGTGGTTTTCGAGAAATAAATCTCGATCCCGGTCTCTTCGAAACGATCAACGTATTTGTCCAATATTGATAGTCGGTTATTTAACTATCAATTAATATTCACAAACAACCATCAACCAATAATTTTCCAAATTATTTATTAATCCCAAAAATATCTTCACAAGATATATTTCTATTTTCAATCCCTTGAAAACAGTTCCAAAACCATCTTTCCTTTCAGAATAAACTTTCCCAATTATTTACTATCTCCTCTGAAATTACCAAGCACAAAACTAGATTTTTAAAATAATTTAAAACACTTTACTTTGAAATATATACTTTTAAAACATTTAAATTAAAACTACTTTTAATAATTTGTTAAAAATACATCTTATATGAGTATTTGAAAATAAAGTTACTTAATAAAATATAAAACTAGATTTCCACTTTTGAAACAAAATACTAAGTCGCTTTTTTTAAATAATTACTACTATAATAGATTTGAGAAAATACTTACTTTAGAATCTAAATATTAGAAATAATAAATTTTTCAAAACATACCTTTTAAAGCAATTTTAAAACTATTAACTTATATTTAAAAATTTACTTGAAAACGTACTTAGTTATCCAGGGAGAATTCCAGCTTCAATCACTTAAATCAATTTTCCAAATTGATTCCTAATTTATTCCATTTGAAATAAGTTTCTTTAATTACTCAATTCATTTCAAATTTCATTAATTATGCATTTAATTATTATTGTTATTATTTTCCATTTTATTTTAAATCTTTTAACCGAAATATACAAATTTCAGCTTTTCCCAATTTCTTCTTTATTCTTTCAATAAATTAAATCTTAAATATTAAATAAATGTTTTGTTCTTTTAAATGTAAATATTGAAGTTTAAAATTCATTAACTTCCTGTTTATTCAAAAACTTCCTTTCCAATTCATTCTTAAATATATTCAACTTTTTTTTATATAATTATTTTACTTTCAAATTCACTCCTTTTATTTCCTTTCCAAAATCCAATTTATATATTTTTGGTAATTCATTATACCCAATTATATCCAATCGAACCATAGCATTCAATATTTCAATATAATCCATCATGGAATATCAAATAATCACAACAACAGAAGGTATTAAATAATTTAAATAAATGTTGAGGGATCCAGTTGGATCCCTCCAACCTGTTTTCCCTGCATCCACAGATATTAGCACAATAAAATATGCTAATTCCAAAGTATACCATACTATAGCACAATATAAATCAAACATCCCAAGATGTAGTATATACTATAATATAATCAATCAATTCATCCATTCAACCAATGGTTTAAATTTAATCATTTAAATTTAAATTTAAATCTAACTGAGTGAGATTAACTCACCTTTGCTTTTTATTTGCCACCATATCCATCTCGACTTGTTTTTTCTTGACCTTGAACAAACATTAGATTATTTTATTAATATTCGAACTAATCGAGAAACCAGTTACCGTTTAATAAATTTAACTTTATCCAAGAATTAAAATTTGACTAATGACTTAATTTTAAACTAATTTCCTATTTCAGATCTTTTAGTAACTAATTTAAATAGGTTAGTTAAACCATTTTTTTCCACCAAATCCATTATTAAAATAAAATAAATTGTTTCAATTAGTAAATAAAATAACTTGCTGTTTTAAAATATTTTTATTTTATTTCTTTTTTTTAGAGCCTTATACATATATATCCGTTAATATACTTCCTAATTACTATGATTATACCAACAGATCTATGCTAAAACTTAACTAACAGAATATACCTTCACCAAATCGCGGACGAACAGCCTGCATCTTCCCCGATTGACACTCTCAACTAACCCATGCTTACAAATTTTGAGTTCGAACCTATTGACAGCATGAAGAGACGAACTCTCCCCGAGCACATGCCCAAATTCGCAAGCACCCCTCACGTCGCCTGAAACACTCTCAATAGCCTCCTCGTTAACTGGAACGATGACAAGTCTCGATGAGTTCGGCCATGCTTCCCAAACTCAAGCTCGAGTTTCCCACAATCGTGCTTCGATTTCCCCTTAACCCCTCTTCCTCTTTACGACCTCGCGAGTGCGTGCGGTTCTCGAATCGATTTGACTCAAGGAAACTTGGTCGCCCCCCCTCCCTGAATTAGAACGTGACCGCATCGTACGAGCGGTTGGGAAATCTCACGCTCGAAGCAATAGGATTTTAAGGAATGAGCTCACATGCTATTCGAATAGAGGAGAATTAGAGGCCGGCCCTAATTGATTTATATTTTATTTTTATTTTCGGTTTACAGATTTAGAAATTAATGGCTTCGGCCATTGTTGATTTCGAAATACAAGGGGAGTCACGAAAATGATTTTATTTTCGTTCTGGTATGCGCTAGTGTATATACAAAAGGGCAAGATGCGAAATTGAGGAGAAATTAGCGTGCTGGGGAAGGGATTGAAAATGGCGTATACAAGAAGCCTGATAAATGAAATTAAATTTCCTTAAATTGTTATCAATTAAATTTTTAGCGCACTTATATATCGTACACTCACACACTAAATCCAAAACTACGAAAATTGAAATCCGATAATAATTCAATATTACGGATCCAATGGTACTGGTTTCGTCGAATTCCGAGACTGTGCCTCGGAAGGCTATTTCTAAATTCAATTTAAACGATAAAATTACAAAACCGAACAAACCAATGTTAATTTCAATTTTACAACTTCTATTATTCTCTGTATTATAAATATAAATTTTACAAGCCTTCAAATTATTTTTAAGAGGCTTAAAATTCTAGATTCAATAATTTTACCCAACTTTACTTATTTAATTTAATAATTCAATTATTAATTAAATTGTGATATTCATAATTCAATTTAAAATTACTCTATTGAATATTTAAAACCAATTAAATATTCCGATTTTAAATGCTTGAAAATTCCGGGTCGTCACATTCTTCCCCCCTTAAAAGAATTTCGTCCTCGAAATTACTAGTTAGGAAGAATGGCCCAATACCCATTTACTTTTTCCCCGAAGCCAAACGGTTTCTAACAAATCAACATCTTACCAACTATTTTCTATATAGAAGACCCATTATCATTCTAATTAACTTGTCAAACTTTCCCTAATTTCAAATTATACTATTTGTTTAACCATTCAAGTTTCAATTTAAAACCAAATTTTGAATTATCAACATTTTCTCAAAAAAAAATTCTAACTCCCTAAATTCCCGAAAAATTTCGCCAGCGTCTCCTTTGCGTGGCTAGCTCGGTACAACTACAAAATGTCTCGGCGGCCTCCCAAATTCAAAAAGAAAAAAAAAGCCAAGTGGCTCAATCCAAAACCCAATCAAATTTCACACCAAATTTAAATACATACCTTTTTGTCGAGCATTTCAAATTTATCTTTTGAAATCAAATCCAAATGTCTTTTCCCTTTATAATACCTGAATATCCTGCTTAGTACTAATATCCAATCACAATATTCCCAAATTATTTTTTCTCGACTTCCTCCCAATGTCAATATTCATTCATCCAAACATTAACTCGGAATATATTTGAAATATCAATTTCCACTCAAGAATTCACCATTCCCTTCTTAAGTTAGTATAAGTACTTTATGTGCTTCTTTATTTATTTTCGTCTTACCACTTTAGTTTATATCTAATTTCATTCAAATTGATTCTTTCATTTTCATATGAATTCAGTTTATCTTTAATTCTGAATATTTTAAATTTTATTTTCTATTATAACAAATTCATGTCCTTTTAATTTAGCCTCGTTTGTTAACTTATTTCAATTTCCAGTTTGAAATGGTTTGTCGTTAACAAAATTCTCCAAAGTTTTTCAAAAAATTTCTAACTCCCAAAATTTTTGAAATTTTTTGGCAGAGTCCCCTTTGTATGGAGGAGCTTTTGCAATTTGACAAAAGAGATAAATATATATACATCGACCCACGCGGTCGGAAAAACCAAAAACAGTTCATATTTCCTATTTTTATTGCGTAGGCGTACCTTATTTAGCATTTAAAAGCAAACAGCTTATAATTTTTAGCAAATAGCACAGCCAAAACCAGCCACACGGCTCCCAAGTACCTGTACTTACTTAATTTAAACATGTAAGTGCCAAATATATACAGTTTAACTATATTTCACTTATTTGCAATGGTTAAAACATATGAATTCTAAAAGAAATGCACATCAAACATTTTCCCGTAAGCAATTTATATAGTTTCCATGCTGATTCAACTGTTTCAATTAATTTATAAACCATTTTTATGCAATTTGAATGTTTTTCAATTCATTCATACACAACTTCATCAATTCGAATGGTTTAAAAACTCAATCGCTCACCTACAATTTATTTTTAAGCAAACCGAGCTCATATTTGATTCAATTGCTCTCAAAATCAATTCATTTTACTTCTATCAATTCATAGAATTTTAATTACTCCCATTTACATCGGTGATAATTTATTCTATACAGTTTGACGAGATCTATGTGAATAAACAAGTATTTATGTTTTATAACCAATTTAAATGGATTTCAACTCAATTTATACTTAATTCTATTCCATTTTCAAATTTATTCACAAACCATATATTCTCATTTTCATTGCATTTCAGATTTGAATCCATTCACTTGCATTTCATTTTATTAAACAAACCACTTCATTCAAAACCATTATCAACTTAGATTCATCTTACTTATCAACTAAATTTCCTTTTTATTTAAATTCCTTCACAGCCATTTATTTAGTTCGACGCATTTCATTTCAATTTTATTCACAATCCATTCATTTACATTCTATTCCATATTTGTTTATCCCATACTGTTTTATTTAGCTCAAAATCTAAGCTATTTCGTTCAATAACCATTTCAATTTTTTCTTATAGACTCCAAGTTATTTCAATTCCTTGACAATTTAAATGGTTTACAATTATTTATTTAAGAATTTCATTCCATTAAATATTATCTGTAACTCACCGAATTCTATTTCGATTTAAATTTATTTTCACTTGATTTAAATCCAACCCAATATCATTAAACTTAGTTTAAGTTAAATTAAATTCAACTCTCTTCCATCTATTCAGCTTAAGTCAATTTACTTCAATTTATTCAAATTTTACACTTAAGCTCATTTTCATTTTACAAGTAAATTTTTCTCTTTTATACTCAACTTAACTCAATTGATTCCAAGGCCATATCCAATTTATTTCCACATATTTGGATTTTATTCGCAATACAAACCATTACTATTTTAATCCAATTTCATTTTTATTCGATACCTTTCCTATTGTATTTAATTTGCTAACACTTCAAGTTATATTTTAGTTTATGGCAGCGGATAATTAACAAAACGATATAGATCGATGAAAGTAGCAATCGGTGGATTGAAGATACTGAAATGCCTAAATTCGTTGATCACACAGATACCGAATTATAGCTATCTTCGACACGTTGATCGCGCACGATACCGTAAAAGAAGATCTACAATTCTTCAAACGTTGATCAAGCGCACTTGATACCGTGAATTGGCTTCAACAATCGTTGAATCGAGCGCACTCGATTAACCGAAAGTGGAGATAGGAGATCACACTCAACTACCAATTTAGATGAAAGCACACAGCAATCAAAACGAAATTTTATTCAGCAATCAACCTCCTCAAAAAGTTACAACAAACTCCTTATTTTGTAGCATTTTTGACAGCTGACCCTTAAGTCGTTTCCGACCTAACGCCCCCCCACGACTCATGGCTCATCTTAAGTCATGTGCGACTTAACAGCAGCGACTCAAATACACAACACATGTTTACAACACTTAGGTCGTATACGACCTGACCACTCACGTGACTTAAGAAGCAAACGACATATGACTTAAAGACAGTACCAACATATTACAACACAACACACCTTCGGCCGGCTCATGGACATACCGACCCATGACTTAACTTCTTGCCGACTTACGACTTAACGGCATAAGAGACATGTTACAACACAATTCAAACAAACGACACGACTTACGACTTAAAGGAAACAAATTACAACACATGTCACGGCTCAAAGATACAACGACTCATACACATATGTACAACATATTCAACACAAACGACTCAAAGCTTCACCGAGCTAACTCTTCTAACGACTTAACTCTTCAGCCATATTTCGTTAGGTCGCAACCGACCTAAGACATGTTTAGGTCATTGCCGACCTAAAACCCTATGAACGACCTAAACCCGAAGCTTCCTCCCGCGACCTTAGGCCTTCCTCTCCTGCTTGACTCGTGAACGACTTAAGACCTAAAACCGAAGCTTCCTTAACTCGAGAACGACCCAAGTCTTCCTCCTTAAGTCGTGTTCGACTTATCCCCTGAGCTGCATCATCCTCCCCTGGTTGAGAAAAATTCGTCCTCGAATTTGTAACTTCTTCCACATCAGATTGTTCATCTCCATAATATGGAAAAAGTTGCTTAACATTGAACACGTCAGACGTGTACACATCCTCCGGCAGCTTCAACTTATAAGCATTTTCATTGATTTTCTTTAGAATTTTAACTGGGCCAATTTTCCTAGCTTTCAACTTGTTATAAGCGCCTACTGGAAAACGATCCTTTGTTAACACAGCATATACCAAATCACCTTCGTGAAATTCAACACTTCGTCGCTTCAAATCTGCAGTTCGCTTATACTTCCTGTTAGCGCCAAAATTGGTCACTAACACCCTTAGAGAGTTTTTGTAGAGAGATTAATGAAGAAGATAAATTAAAATGGAGAAGATAATATAAATTAAAATGCGGGAGACGAGAACACAGAATTTATAGTGGTTCGGCGTTGTAGCCTACGCCCACTTTGAAGTTGATCCTTTATTTCTTCACTTTCAACTTGATTACAGATACAATCCGCTTTTAAGTATTTGAATACAATTGTGAAATAAAAGTAGAAGTCTTGGATGAGGTTTGGATGAGGCAGAGTCTCCCCTGTGTTCTTTGAAATCTGATCCCGTTTTCTGTGCCCCTGCCTCCCTATTTATAGACGATAGTGGGTTGGACTTCCCTGGTGGGCCTGATAGTTGAATAACTCAGTCCAGATAGTGTAGGTACGGCGCGCCGACCCAGGGAGGTCGAACGATGGAATGTCGAACAGAAGCCTTCGTGATGAACGAGTAGGCCGAGCAACAGTTGAACCGGTTGCGTTAGGGAGGATGCCGAAACATCTTGTTAGCCGAACGTTCGGGGATGCCGAACGTTCCTATGCCGAACGTACGTGGGAGGCCGAACAAACTTTGATGGCCGAACGATCTTCTTTGGCCGAACGGCATTCAATGCCGAACAACTTTCTTTGACCGAACTACACTCAGTGCCGAACGATCTCTTGATGCCGGACGCTCCTAGATGCCGAACGCGTTCTGGTTGCCGAACGATATCTTTGTCCGAACTGATTTGGGATGTCGAACAATCTAGGTTCGCCGAGCGCTCTTCTGATGCCGAGCGTTCCTATGATGCCGAACGTTCCTATGATGCCGAGTGCTCCTATGATGCCGAGTGTTCCTATGATGCCGAACGATACTATTTAGCTGAACGTTACCTTTTAGCCGAACGATGATTCTGGCCGAGCGATGCTTTAGGATGCTTAGCATTCTTTGGATGCCGAGTACTAAGTCGCCTGGACAACTCCTTGGGAAACACTTGCCCCCCAAAGTACATCGTGTGATCGAACACGTTGTGCTTTGAAGCACGAGTTGTTGCAATGCCGAACGATGCACTCGAAGCCGAACGATCTGCGCGTGCCTAACGACCTTCTTGACCGGCCGATCGATACTTCCTTGACCGGCTTCACCGATCGTGATCTGTCCGAATTCCTCTTCTCCCCTATAAAACCTGACTTCTTCTCCTTCCTCCTTTTTCTTTACTCTGCTTTCACCTCTGGAATTTCGAACTACGCCTGCCATCAGAATCATTGGACTTCTCAACCCTTCCTAACGCTCGATCCACGAATTAGGTAAAATCCCTTCATCTGATTCCTTTCCCTGATAAGTTTCGAACATTCGGCTTAAGGCTAGAATGGTGGTTGAACGGGTGGATGATCCAAACTCTGATTAGGATATTCCTAAGGCCGAGCAACTTGGGGCAGGGAGAAGTTGTGAGGGCTGATCACCTCGTAGGGTTTGTGTTGTTTGGGAGAGATGTTGTGGTTCGGCATAATTATCCTGTGCCGAACCAGGTGGGAGAAGGAATATGGGAGGAGTGCCGAGCGTTGGAGGATGTTGAATGTTGTTTCGGCCGTATGGGAGTTTGGCCGAACGACTGCTTTGCCGAACGTTAGTTTGGCCGAACGAACAGTACCGAACCATGGCAACGCCGGACAACCATAAATGTCGAACCAATTGTGTCGAGCGATACTAGCCAAACAACACATAAGTGCCGAACATAACTTAGGTCGGACAAACATAGATGCCGAACACAAGCAAATGCCGAATATACTTAACATGCCGAACATACATAAATACCGGACCTATCTCCATGTCGAACATAGTTAGCATGCCGAGCATGATTAGGTGCCGAGCACACATAAATGCCGGACATATACAAATGCCGAACATACTCTCCTTGCCCAATTTCATAACTGGTCTTTACTTGGCATAATCGGATAATTACCTCTAGTGTCTTACTGCAGTCGTTATTTAGAAGGCTTTCGGAGATGGTCAGCGATGACGGTTTTCGAAAGTGATGTTTTTAGGCTTGACGTTATATTAAATGCTTATGCACGATTGATTGCACTAGTTCACACACCACACGGGGGGTTATTTGCGTTGTTAATTCTAACGTCAATCATTTTTCGAGTATAGTTCACACAGGTGCTTGGTTGGGTCTGCTATTTATTCAAGATGTCCAAAAGATCCAGTTCTGCTACACTTTCCGACAAACCTGGGCCGTCTTCTAAGCGAACGGCTCCCGACACAACTGACCCGTCAGTTTCTCCCGCTCATGACTGGGCTCCCGATACTTTGGAATCGTCGATTTTACTGGATGACCCAGTTGACTCACAGGCTTCGAGAGTCACTGAAGCCGCTCTTAAGCGGACATGTTCTATTCATGGCATCCCGTTTGCTGATGTGCTCGTTCCATCGGGGCATGACCGCCCACATCTGCCCCCAGTGGGATATACGGCGTGTAGCAAATTCATGTGCTGGGTTGGTAGCGTGCCACCGTTCAACCTATTCCTCGATGACGTGCTGCGCTACCTAGATGTCGCCCCGTCTCAGCTTCATCCAAACGGTCACGCTTTCATTTATGGCACGTACATGCTTTTCATGGCCGTCTTCTCTAGGCCTCCAACCCCTGGCGATATAAGGTACATATACATGACCAAGAAACGGGGAGGCAGCCCCTCTTACATGTTCCTTGAGCCACATCAGAAGTGCCAACTTTTCACTAGCGCGTGGAGTAGAAAATTCGCCCTGTACAAACAGGAGTGGTTTTACGTGCGCTGCCCCCAGGGCTTTGCGAGGCGATGGATTGAAGGAAGTAAGTCTTTTCTCTGAGTTGATATCCGCTCCCGGTTGAGGTTGAGATTCTCCTAACTCACTGTTCTATCTTTTCAGGTTCCATCCCACGTCCCGAGGGCCGAGGGTACTCCGATGCTGTCGACGCCATTAGATCTCTTCCTGCTGAAGAGCGAGATATCCGAGCCCTCATTTCCAATGAGTCATTATCAAAGTTCGGTTTGCTAGCCCCTGGCCGCCGGGTTAGTCTTCCAAAGGGCGCCTCTCTTCCCAAGCCCATACACGTCAGAGGGAAAAAGCTGCCTGAATCATCCGTTCGCCCTTCTCTTGAAGCTCCAAAAGAAGGGGAAATTCCAGACGAGCCACCTGAAAAGCAAGGTGAGGATTTAGGCTCTGCAGCCGAAGTTCATGATATTGAAACGTCATCTTCCCCTTCGAAGGGGAAAAAGAAGCTGGCATGCAAGTCAAGGAAGGAGAAAGTTGGTGGGACTTCCAAAGTTACGCCTATTCAGCCAGAGAAAGAGGCTTCTTCACAGCGCGTTGAAAGTTCTCTAAAGGGCTTATCGAACCTCTCCATTCCCGACGACTTGCTCAACTATGATTTCAACGACCCGGAGCTGTTTAAGTTTCGCTCGCCCATCAGGGGCGATGCGGGTGTCCCGGCCCCGATCCAAGGGGAAAAGACTCCCGTTAGCAAAGCCACTGGTCCGTCGGGGGGTAGCACTAGGACACATACGACACGTGCATTTCACTTTGCACCTACTTTTCTTTCACCATTCTGCTCTCTCGCTAATCCGCTATTGTTTGATTGCAGGTGACATGGGGCGCTCTCACGGATACGACCGCCTTCGCGGTTCGTCGACTTTACGCCAGTCTGGTCGGGACTCGGGCCTCAGGAAGCGCCGAGACAGAGACAACGACAGCGACCGAGATTATCATGCCCGGGACTCGTCATCCCGGAAGAAAACTTATTATCAGCCAGGAGACCTCTCCTTATCAGGAGTGAAGCAAAGACAAACGTGGCCGTAAGAGGTCGCATTCTGATGCTCCCCGAGACCAACACTCTGACTCTTCTTCTACCCGGCACTCCCGAGATTCTCATAGGAAGGGCGAACTTTCAAAGCCGTCTCCTCCCGCTCCCGTAACAGACCCGACAGTGTCGGAGAGATTGAACGAACTTAAGGCTAAGTTTCCGAAGATTTGTTTTGATGGGTTAAAGTTCCTCCCAGCGATTCATCCTATTCCCGAAGATGTCAAACAAAATGCTATCGCCTATACCAATGACGTCTACGTGCAACATGACGCGTTCGTCCATCTGGCTGAGAAAATTTCTGAAGTCTCTATGGGGCGCCAGCACGAAATTGACCGCCTAAAGCTTGAAGCTATTCATGACACGGATATCATTAAGGCCCAGGATGAAGAAATTGCCGCCTATAAGTCCGAGCTTGAAGCTACTCGTCAGAGCACTAAGGACACCGCCGAGGCTGTTTCCCGCCTTGAATTGACTCATAAGAAAGAGCTCGATGAAGCGGTTCAACGGTGTGGGGCATTAGCTTTGGAGAAAGACTCCGTTCAGAAGGAGCGGGACACACTTAGTTATCGGGTTAAGGAACTCGAAGAGCAACTTTTCGAGGAGAGGAAAGAGAAAGTGGCTGCCCAGGTTAAGGCACAACATTATTGTGATGAGATTGTCGCCACCCGACTCCTAAAGGAGAAACTAGAGGACGATCTCTCCAAAGTTGAGGCCCTAAAGAATGAAGCCCGTGAGGAGGGTAAAAAGATAGCAACTGTCGATGTCGACTCTCGCCTTGAGTCAGCTAGGGAAGAAGGTAGGGAGGAAATTAAGACTGAATTCGACCCGCTAATCGCCGAGTTCAATGCCCGAGTTCTCATGCATCGAGATCTAACTTTTCTGGGCGACGGCTACCTTGAGTCATAGGCCGAGGCATGGGAGACCCTGATTCAGATCAGGAAGGTTGAGAGCGGCGCCGATGAGGTCGATGAAGAAGCATTGATAAAAGAATTCCTGAGGGGGAAGGAGCCTTCAGATTTATCGGCGGCTAAAGCCCTCTACAGCAAAGGTTCTCCCTCCAGGAAAGGGAAAGAGGTGGCTACGGACCCTTCCGGCGTTGTGCCCCCAGTTCACGTGCCTACCCAACTGGCCAGTCGGTCAACACTTGACCCCTTCGAGCAGCACGTTGGTTATGACCCGGAAGCCCCCGGGCTTGGCGTTCATGTTTTATCTCCCATCCCGAAGGGCGGGACACCCCTGGCGACCGAGAACCCACCGGCATCTGGTAAGTAACCTTTGGGCTTCACAAAGATCTTTCTCGTTCCTTCAGAAGTTGTTGTGTTCTAACACTTGTTTATTTTTGTGTCTTCTGTGCAGGCTGTTCTGACCCCGAGCCCACTTCGAGGAGCGATGCCGCCAAGGAGGTGGAGATAAAGGCGAGTGGGGCTACTCATGTCGGCGGAGATCCTGGTCCAGATGCTCAAGTAATCGGGGCGCTGGATGAAGGCAAATCTGACTCTTCCTTGGAGAGTTTCGAAGTAGAAATCACAGGCGCCTCTGAGCACACATCTGACTTGAGCATGAAGTAACGGCTCGAGAAAGAGAAAAAAGATACGACCTCAGTCAAGGTCGAGCCGCGTGAAGTGGACCTGGACGATCCCCTGAACAAACCATTGAAGATCATTCTTCCTGGCAAGTCCCAGCCCATGGACGTTCCCCCTACGTCTTCGGTCGTCACCCCTCCGTCAGGGAAGGATTCCAAGAGTAAGCGCTCTGGGAAGGAACCATCCGGGAAGAAGTCAAAGAAACACAAGAAATGACCGTCGTCCCCGTTCAACGAGAACTAGTTTAAGTCATGTACTTGTTTTTGTAGACTGTGTAAATAGGCTGTTGGCTTCGGACTTCGGAGCATTTTTGTAACGGGAAGCTTTTTGTGAATAAAATTTGATCTTCACTTTTTTCTTCTCAAAAGACTTTTATTATTCAGTTTCTTTTATGGTTGTGATTGAAATCTGAATTGTTATGGGTAACTTAGACTTCATGGTTCGTCTTTACATGGCCTGGGAGCTTCCCTGGATTTGATCAATCTCCACTTGGTGCTTCAAGCACTTAGACTATTTCATAGCCCGTATGTTGGGGACTTGACATATCCAAGTCATTTGCGTCGTAGTTCCTATTCAAGGAACTCGGAGGTCTGAACTGCTTGTAATTAAGTCTATACACCGGACTTCGAGTATTCCAGTCCGTACTCCGGGGACTTGGAGATTTCGAGTCACTTGTATTCGAGTCCGCGCTCTGGGGACTTGGAGATTTCGGATCGTTTATACTCGAGTCCGCATTCTAGGGACTTAGAGTACTCCAGTCCGCGCTCTGGGGATTTGGAGGTTTCAAATCGTTTATACTCGAGTCCGCACTCTGGGGACTTAGAGTACTCCAGTCCGCGCTCCGGGGACTTGGAGATTTTGAATCGTTTATACTAGAGTCCGCACTCTGGGGACTTAGAGTACTCCAGTCCGCGCTCCGGGGACTTGGAGATTTTGAATCGTTTATACTCGAGTCCGCACTCCGGGGACTTAGAGTACTCCAGTCCGCACTCCGGGGACTTGGAGATTTTTTGTCGTTTATACTCGAGTCCGCACTCCGGGGACTTAGAGTACTCCAGTCCGCACTCCGGGGACTTGGAGATTTTTTGTCGTTTATACTCGAGTCCGCACTCCGGGGACTTAGAGTACTCCAGTCCGCACTCCGGGGACTTGGAGATTTTTTATCGTTTATACTCGAGTCCGCACTCCGGGGACTTAGAGTACTCCAGTCCGCACTCCGGGGACTTGGAGATTTTTAATCGTTTATACTCGAGTCCGCACTCCGGGGAGTTAGAGTACTCCAGTCCGCACTCCGGGGACTTTGAGATTTTTAATCATTTATTATAAGCGTTCGTGCGCTAGCCAGGATAGCATAATTTTTAATTGCACGTCATAGGAATATCATACGAAGAGACATTGGTCATTCATGGAAAAGATGGCTTCAGGCCTTTATTGATGAAAACAAGCTAGATTGTCTTATTACATGCCAAGAAGAAAGCATACTGGAAATAAATGCAACTACCGCATAAAGGAAATAGACTAATTGTAATAACGCCGCAAATGCTCGCTGTTCCATGCTCGAGGGAGTGTCGCACCATCGACGGTCGTTAGCTTGAAAGTTCCTTCTCCAAGCCTCCGTTCGATGACGTATGGACCTTCCCATGCGGGATTCATGTGCGATGGGGTTGGAAAGACTCGTTTCAAAACGAGATCCCCCACACTAAAGTTCTTGGCTGGACTTTTCCATTATAATATTTAGCGACTCGGTGTCTGTATGAGGCTGCTCTCAAATCAGCTTCTTCGCGTTTCTCATCAATGAAGTCTAATGATTCCAATAGGAGATCCTGGTTTGACGCAGGATCGTAATAGGTTACCCGGTGTGACGGAACTTCAAGTTCTACGGGTATGACGGCTTTCGTGCCGTATGCCAGTGCGAATGGTGTGTGGCCAGTCGCGGTCTTGTGGGTAGTTCTATAGGCCCAAAGCACTGTTGGGAGTTCATCCACCCACTTGCCTCTAGCCTTTTCCAAACGCTTCTTCAATATGGACTTGATGATTTTATTGACGGCTTCTACCTACCCATTCGCCTTCGGGTGAGCAACTGCTGTGAACCTTTTCTCAATGCCATACCTCTGACAGAACTCTTCGAATTCCTTGCTTTCGAATTGAGTTCCGTTGTCCGTTATGATGGTCCGTGGGAGGCCAAAACGACATATGATATTTCGTATAACGAAATTAATGACTTTCTTGGTGGTGATTGTGGCCATTGGCACTGCTTCCGCCCACTTGGTGAAATAATCGACTGCCACTATTGCATATTTCGCGCCTCCTTTGGCTATGGGCAGAGATCCAATTAGGTCGATTCCCCACATTGCAAATGGCCAGGGACTAACCATTTGTGTGAGTTCCGTTGGCAGAGCTCTCGGAATCTTTGCATATATCTGGCATTTGTCGCATCTTCTCGCATAGTCTGCAGCATCTCGATTTACAGTCGGCCAATAATATCCATAGCGGAGGATTTTCCTCGCCAAAGTTTGCCCCCCGGTATGATCACCACATTCTCCCTCATGGACTTCTTCCAACACCCGTTTTACCTCGTCATGGGCCATGCACCGAAGTAAGGGGGTCGAGAATCCCCTCCGATACATTATCCCGTCTTGCATTACATAACGCGAAACCTTACGAAGGACTTGGCGTCTTTCGCTTCTTGTCTCAGGTAAGTCCCCGTATAGCAAGTATTGTTTGATCGGGGTCAGCCACGATCCCCTTTCGAGTTCGGTCTCCAGGACGAGATCTATCTCCATCATGTCTATACTTGGAGCAAGCAGAGTCTCGACAGGGAACAACCCCATCTGCTGTGCATCGCCAGTACTCGCGAATTTAGCCAACGAGTCGGCCTCCCTGTTCTATTCGCGCGGGACATGCGAAATGTCATAATATTCCAGGTTTACTAGTAGCTCCCGGACCCGAGCAAGGTAAGGAGCCAGTCTCTGTCCTTTCGCTTGGTAGTCTCCCCGTACCTGATATACCACCGGCTGTGAGTCGCAAAAGATTTCGATGGACTTTACCCTCAGTTCATTGGCAAGTCTTAAGCCAGCAATCAGTGCTTCGTATTCGGCTTCGTTATTTGTCGCTGTAAATTCGAGCTTCAAAGCGTAGCAAATCGATCGGTTTTCGGGAGTTACCAGAACTATCTCAGCTCCCGACCAACGGTCGTTAGATGCCCCGTCAGTGAACATCTTCCATCGGACAGGAGGGATTACTTTGTGATTTTCACTCGGTTCATCCGGAATGGTGAACTCAGCAACGAAGTCAGCTAATGCTTGCCCTTGGATGGTCCTTCGCGGCAGGTCGGTGATATCAAACTGGCTTAACTGGATGTTCCACTTTAGCATCCTACCGGAAGTTTCCGGTCGTTGGAGTACCTGTCGCAAGGGTTGGTCAGTGTAAACACTAATTGAGTGCGCCTGAAAGTAGGGACGAAGCTTGCGTGATGAAATCACCAGGCAATAGGCAAGTTTCTCGATCTTTGGATAATTCTTTTCTGCCCCCGTCAGTCGTTTACTAACATAGTACACTGGCCTTTGAACCTTGTCTTCTTCGCGAACTAAGGCTGTACTGATAGCGTGTTGAGACATAGCCAAATATACGTACAACGTCTCGTGGTCTACTGGTTTTGACAACGCTGGAGGACTTTCCAAGTGTCTGACCAGGGCTCGGAATGCTTCCTCGCAGTCAGTCGTCCATTCGAAGTTTCTCTTTCCTTTCTTTATGACATCGAAGAAAGGAACGCACTTATCTGTGGCTCTGGATATGAATCGACTGAGCGCAGCTACTTTTCCGTTCAAGCTCTGTACCTGTTTTATGGTTCTAGGTGCCTGTATATCTCGGATGGCCTGGATCTTTTCCGGGTTAGCTTCAATTCCTCGTGTATTCATAATGAATCCCAAGAACTTCCCTGATGCCACGCCGAACGAACACTTTGAAGGATTGATCTTCATCCCATAGTGCCTTAGTACACCGAACATCTCTGCCAAGTCTCGGATGTGGTCGTTTGACTGTCATGACTTCGCGAGCATGTCATCCACATAGACTTCCATTGTTCTACCAATCTGATCCTTGAACATTCGGTTCACCAGGCGTTGATAGGTTGCTCCTGCATTCTTCAACCCAAAAGGCATTACTACATAGCTATACAGCCCGACGTTTGTGACGAAGCTGGTGTGTTCTTGGTCCGGGATGTGCATTGGGATTTGATTGTACCCGGAGTATGCATCCATAAAAGATAATAACTCATGCCCTGCAGTTGAATCGACCAGTTGATCAATTCGTGGTAGCGGGAAGCTATCCTTCGGGCATGCTTTGTTTAAATCAGAATAGTCAACGCAGGTTCTCCATTTCCCGTTTGCTTTCTTTACCAACACAGGGTTGGACACCCATTCCGGGTAGAGGGCGTCGCGGACAAACCCATTGGCTTTGAGTTTATCCACCTCCTCTTTGAGAGCTGTAGACCTCTTCGGGTCCATGCCTCTCCTTTTTTGCGTCACAGGTACGTGTTTCGGGTCTATATTCAACATATGGCTCGCAATTGCAGGGGAAATCCCACGCATATCAGAGTGTGTCCAGGCGAAGACATCAAGATTAGCTCGGAGGAAATCAGATAAATTCTCTGCCATTAGGGGATCGAGCTGTGACCCAATTTTAAGAACTCGTGTCGGGTCGCTGTGGCTAACTGGAATATCAATTGTTAGTTCGGCCGGTGCTGCGTCTGGTTCCCTGGGTTCCCCTTTGTCATCTCTCGGATCTATGTCTCCAACGATCCAAGAATGTCGCCCGAGCCAGGGCTCGGGCGCTAATTGTCAATCATCAGAATTCGGGATGCGGACGATGCTGTCCGCAGTCTTTCCCTTTTCTCTGAGCTGGGCCTCTCTCAGCTCAGCCACGTAACATGCACGTCCGGTTGCTTGGTCGCCATGCACTACGCCAACCCCTTTGTCTGTCGGGAATTTCAGTGTGAGACACCACGGGGCCAAGACTGCCCTGAAATCTGCGAGAGCTGGTCGTCCCAAAAACACGTTGTATGGTGAATCAACATCCAGCACTATGAATGGTAGGATTCGCACTCTCCTGCGTTCACCTTGTCCCAGTTCAACTGGTAACTCCACATATCCTACTGCGTCTGTGGCTGCGCCGTTAAAGCCATGGATTCGGGCTTTAGATGGTTTCAAATCCTTAGTCTCCAGCTTCATTTGGTCATACGCTTTCTTGAAGATGATGTTAACGGAACTTCCGCAATCAATTAGGATTCTCCTTACGAATGCCGGTCCGATGGTTGCGGATATGACCAATGGATCGATGGTGGGAGCTTCCACCTTATCTGCGTCTCTATTCCTGAATACAATATCGTCGTGCATCGTGCGTTGCTGCTTTGCGGGAGTTCCATCCTCCACATTTGAACAGCACTCATGCTCTGTATGTCTCAAGGAATTAGCATATCGCTCCATTTCCTGCCAACTTTTATCCGCAGGATGAGGTCCACCAGCAATTGTGTTAATAATCAATCTTCCCACAGTTCGAGTAGGTTGCTCTGGTTGGTGTAGAGCTGGGCCACGTCCGGGTCTGAAGTCTCTTGTCTTCCTCCTGGCGTATCTTCGACGAATTCCTGCAGCTTCTTCTGCCTAATCAATTTCTCAATAGCGTCATGGAGATGCCTGCATTCGTCTGTATTGTGCCCATAAGACTCGTGAAAGCGGCAATACTTTCCAGTCCGCTTTTGCTCCTCTGTTGGTTCCTTAGGGCGTGGTTTTCTGTATTGAAAAGTGTTGCAAGTCGATAAGTAGATGTTTTCAAGAGACGCATTCAGTGGAGTGTATTCGTTGTAGGTTGGGATCCTTGACTTCCATCTCCCCGTTTCCTTCTTCTTTCCAGGATTTCCACTTCCAGTTCCCTTAGACTGCCTGGGCTTATTTTGGATGCTGGCCTGAGCCTTTCCAGGGTTATCGTCGTTTGCTTTCATGGCGATGTTGCCCTTTACAGACTCCTGAACGGACCCTGGTGCCTTGTCTTTCCTTATCCACCGAGCTTCTTCCCTCCTTATTAACTGGTGGGCTTTCGAATAGAAACGTTCCAACGTAGCTGGTGGCTTTCCTGCCAACCAATCTCCAAACTCAGAATCTGGATCCACTCCACGCATTACTGCCATCAAAATCGCGTGGTCGTTTGCATTGCTCACTTCAGTAGCGGTAACATGAAACCTCTGCAAGTATGCTTTCAGTGATTCTCCAGGAGCTTGGATCACGCTTGATAAGGACATCACATCCTTGGGTCGAGTGGCGTGTATCCTGAATTGTTCTATGAATTTCCTTGCTAATTCATCGAAGTTTGAGATTGACCGTGGAGGAAGTCGAGTGAACCACATGGTGGCAATTCCGAACAGATTTATTGGAAAGCACCTGCACTTAGTTGCGTCGTTGGCCCTTGCTGAATCCATCATCCATCCATACCTCATTACATGTTGTCTAGGGTCGGTTTTTCCTTCATAGGCGGGTATGGTGGGCATGTTAAACTTCCTTGGGTATTCAGCCTATAGAATGGTATCTGTGAAGGGAGTATGACTCTTAGACATTCCCCAATCTTCATTAGTCAAACCTTGATTCTCTCTCATCAACTGCCTGACCATAGCTGTCAAATCCGGGGTTTGTATGGTAGGAGGAAGGTTGGGTTCCGCTCCGTGGGCTTGATTTCTAGTAGAGCGATCAGTGGCACCTGCTTGGTCATCTTCATCCATGCGGCGTCTACGCCTGGGAGGTTCATCAGCTGAAGTCGAGCTATCATCTTCAGAGTAGGGGACAGGGCTACCTCCAGCATTCTGATGCTGCTCTTGAGCAAGTCGGGCCATGAGGTCAGCATTAACTTGCATTTGCTCAGCGAGTTGCCTTCTGCTTTCCGTAAGCTCTTTTATCAAGTCATTCAATTCTGCTCGTGAAACAGCTTCCGCTTGGTTTTGGCTGGAGGGCCCCGTGCCTCGAATTTCTTGTTGATCGTTAGGTCCAAGTTGTTGAACACTAGCGGTTTCGCGGGCATCTACATTTTGGGAGGTCGATCTTGTTCGTGGTCTTCCCATGGTAGAGTCGTTGGTTGTAACTCTGAGTAGAATCAACAAATGCCTTATGAATAATTACGAATCTTCTTCGGGGGATTTATGCAATCCAGTAGCTACAAAGTAGATCCTCACAACCTGAGAATTCGATTTCTCAGTGAAAGCACCAAAATGTTAGCGCCAAAATTGGTCACTAACACCCTTAGAGAGTTTGTGTAGAGAGATTAATGAAGAAGATAAATTAAAATGGAGAAGATAATATAAATTAAAATGCGGGAGACGAGAACACAGAATTTATAGTGGTTCGGCGTTGTAGCCTACGTCCACTTTGAAGTTGATCCTTTATTTCTTCACTTTCAACTTGATTACAGATACAATCCGCTTTTAAGTATTCGAATACAATTGTGAAATAAAAGTAGAAGTCTTGGATGAGGTTTGGATGAGGCAGAGTCTCCCCTGTGTTCTCTGAAATCTGATCCCGTTTTCTGTGCCCCTGCCTCCCTATTTATAGACGATAGTGGGTTGGACTTCCCTGGTGGGCCTGATAGTTGAATAACTCGGTCCAGATAGTGTAGGTACGGCGCGCCAACCCAGGGAGGCCGAACGATGGAATGCCGAACAGAATCCTTCGTGATGAACGAGTAGGCCGAGCAACAGTTGAACCGGTTGTGTTAGGGAGGATGCCGAAACATCTTGTTGGCCGAACGTTCGGGGATGCCGAACGTTCCTATGCCGAACGTACGTGGGAGGCCGAACAAACTTTGATGGCCGAACGATCTTCTTTGGCCAAACGGCGTTCAATGCCGAACAACTTTCTTTGGCCGAACTGCACTCAGTGCCGAACGATCTCTTGATGCCGGACGCTCCTAGATGCCGAACGTGTTCTGGTTACCGAACGATATCTTTGTCCAAACTGATTTGGGATGTCGAACAATCTAGGTTTGCCGAGCGCTCTTCTGATGCCGAGCATTCCTATGATGCCGAACGTTCCTTTGATGCCAAACGTTCCTATGATGCCGAGTGCTCCTATGATGCCGAGTGTTCCTATGATGCCGAACGATACTCTTTAGCCGAACGTTACCTTTTAGCCGAACGATGATTCTGGCCGAGCGATGCTTTAGGATGCTTAGCATTCTCTGGATGCCGAGTACTAAGTCGCCTGGACAACCTTTGTGGGAAACACTTCTCATTTGCTTTCTCCAATCGCTCCTGAACGATTTTATGTCATTCAGTCAACCCATCAACAAAGTCTACAACTCGTTTAACCGTCCCCTTCGGTTGTGGCACTACCGCTAAATCCAACGGTCCCCTGGGTAGATTTGAATATACAATCTGAAATGGACTGCAACCTGTGCTTCTATTAACTGCATGATTATGTGCAAACTCTACTTGGCATAACTTTATGTCTCAACTCTTCAGATTATCCTTCACAAGACATCGCAACAAATTTCCCAACGATCTTTTAACAACTTCGGTCTGTCCATCTGTTTGCGGATGGTAAGCGCTACTAAATTTCAGCTTCGTTCCAACCATCTTCCACAAAATTAGCCAAAAATGACTCAAAAATCTGGTATCCCTGTCTGAAACAATAGACTCCGGCAACCCATGTAAACGATAGATTTCCTTTAAGAACAACTGGGCAACACGAACAGTATCCACCGTCTTCTTACAAGCAATAAAATGTACCATCTTCGAAAACCTGTCTACCACAACAAATATAGAATCATTCCCCCTTTGAGTTCTAGGCAAACCCAAAACGAAATCCATGCTGATATCAACCCACGGCTTAGTCGGTACAGGTAACGGCATATACAAACCTGACAGATATGACATCTCTCCACAAACCTTTCAACTTCTTTTCTCATTGACAGCCAAAAATAAGATTGAGAAATCAAATGCAATGTACGATCACGGCCCACATGCCCTTCCTCGTGCAACTCCTTGATAATCTTCATTCTCAAACTGCTCTCTGGTATACATAATCGATTCCCTTTGAATAAGAAACCATCAACCAACGCAAATTCATCAGTATCTCCATCCTTAACTATCTCAACGAACTTTGCAAAGTAAGGATCCTCCTCAAACAATTCTGGCAATAATTCAAATCCTGTCACCACAATTCTCATTGTCGTTAATAAATGACTCCTCCTACTCAAAGCATCAGTCACACGATTCGTCACCCCTGACTTATGTTTCACGACAAAAGTAAACTGCTGTAGATAAGCAATCCATGATGCATGCCTTGCTAAAATCTTATCTTGCCCTTGCAAATGTTTTAATGCCTCATGATCAGTGTAAAGAACAAACTCTTTCTGAAATAGATAGTGTCTCCAGTGCTTCACAGCTTGAACAATTGCATAAAATTCAACATCATAAGTGCTATATCTCAACTTAGCTCCAGATAACTTCTCACTGAAATAAGCAACCGGTCTTCCTTTCTGACTCAAAACTCCACCAACCCCAACCTTCGACGCATCAGTATGTAACTCAAACAACAATTGAAAATCCGGTAAAACTAGAATTGGTGTTGTCGTCAATAGTGTCTTGATTTTCTCAAAAGCAACCCCTGCTTCCTCTGACCACTCAAACTTCTTTCCCTTCATGCAATCCGTTACTGGTGCCATCACACTACTAAAATGTGGAATGAATCTTCGATAGAAAGATACCAATCCATGAAAACTCCTCACTTCACTAATTGTCTTTGGTTGTGGCCAACTCCTCACAGCTTCTACTTTACTTTTATCCACTTGAATTCCTTCCTTCGATGGAACATATCCCAGAAACAAAACATTGTCCGTCATAAACACGCACTTCTTTGTTGCAGCATAAAATTTCTCCTGTCGTAGAATCAACAGTACTTCACGCAAATGCTGGACATGCTTTTCCATGCTTCCACTGTAGATCAAAATATCATCAAAGTAAACTACCACAAACTTCCCAATGTATGGTCTGAAAATCTGGTTCATCACTCTCATAAAAGTACTCGGTGCATTCGATAAACCAAACGGCATAACCAACCATTCGTATAAACCTTCCCTGGTTTTGAAAGCAGTCTTCCATTCATCACCCGGTCTAATACGAATTTGATGGTATCCACTCTTCAAGTCAATCTTTGAAAACACAACAGCTCCACTCAACTGATCTATCAAATCATCAAACCTCGGCATAGGAAATCTGTATCTCACAGTGATCTTGTTTAGAGCCCGACTGTCCGTACACATTCTCCACGAACCATCCTTCTTTGGCACCAATAAAGCTGGCACTGCACAAGGACTCAAGCTCTCCTGAACACGCCCCTGTTCTAACAACTCCTCCACCTGCTTTCTCAGTTCCTCATGCTCATTAGGACTCATCCTATAATGTGGCCTGTGTGGTAATACTGCCCCTGGCACAAGATCAATCTGATGTTGAATATCCCGTAACGGTGGTAACTCCGTTGGTAATTCTTCAGGAAACACATCTCTGAATTCTTCCAATACCGGCTTTACTTCCTCTGGAACTTCTACAGATTCAGTGGCTCATGTCCAATCAACAAAAATACCTCTGTACTCTCTTCTACTTATTCAATAAATTCCTTCAAAGTCAATAAAGTTTTCAGCTCCTCAATCTCTTCTGACTTGCTTTCTCCTTGCTGTCTCTTCTTTGGAACCAAAATGATCTTAACACCTTCAAACATAAAGCTGTAACTATTGGTCCGACCGTCATGTTGCACTGCTCGATCATACTGCCATGGTCTTCCCAAAAGTAAGTGACAAACATCCATCTCCATAACATCACACCAAATCTCGTCTTTATATTTCTTCCCAATAGAAAATGGAACTCGAACTCGTCTGTCCACCTTCACTTCTCCTCCTTTTCTCAACCAAGCTAACTTGTAAGGATTTGGATGCTTCTCCGTCTTTAGCTTCAACTTTCTCACAGCTTCGGTAGAAATAATATTGTCACAACTTCCAGCGTCAATCACAAATTTTCAAACCTTTCCCAGAATAGTGCATGTTGACTGAAAGATGTTATTCCTCAACCAACTAGCTTCTTCTTCCAGCTTCAGTATTAAACAAGACCTCCTCATCATTAGATTACATCCTTCATCTCCTGACGCAACATCCTGTTCATCCTCCTCAACTGGACTAGGACAACCTTCCCCAACATCCTCACCTTCAACTTCAGCAATCATAGTTCGTTTCTTTGGCTTCGGATATTCATTACTCTTGTGACCCACTTCCTGGCAATTGTAACACTTGAAACTGTTGTTGACCTTCGTCTTCGCAACTTCATTCACAACTGGTTTACTGATAGATTTAGGAACATTAGAGCTTCCACTAACACCCTTCACTTGATTGTTGGAGTTAGTAAACACACCACCTCCACGCCTTCCCTGCTTCTCCCAAGCCAACGCTTTCTGATGTGCTTCTGCTACAGATCTAGGATCAAACATATTCACCATATCTTGAATCTGCATCCTCAACCCTCCAACAAACCTAGCAGTCAGCTGTTCCTCTGTCTCCATAATGTCATTTCGAGTAATCAGTTGATAAAATTCGTCAGCATAATCATTAATAGTCTTCGTCCCCTGCCTTAGATTCTGCAATCTCTGGTACATGAGCGATTGATAATTGTAAGGTAAGAATGTAGCTTTCATCATTTTCTTCATCTTCTCCCATGATTCAATCTTCGACTTTCCCATTCTCTCCCGTGTAAGTTTAGTTTGCTGCCACCATGCCATAGCTCTACCCCTCAACCTAGTAGCAACCAACTTCACTCTTCTATGCTCAGGAACCTCTTTAAAGTCAAAAATCTCTTCAACATTAGACAACCAAGCAAGAAATTCTTCAGCTACCATTCCACCCTTGAATTCTGGAATTTCCATCTTCATCCCTGATTCCCATCGACGATCATCTTCTACATCCCTATATAAATTTCGAACTTGGTCTCGATCTCGATAATGAATGCTAGCTCTATCACCTTCTTCATCAAAATCAAATGTACGTCTATACCGATCTCGATCATTATCATCCCTTCAATCACGCATGTCTCTTCTACTATGTCTCTCTTCATCTCTATATGGCTCATTTACAAATTCACGTGGAGTCCTTCTCTCTTCATGTCCATAGTCATGGTGATCTCTCCTTGATGAAATTGATGTTTCTCTTCTTTCTCTAAAAGATTGCGGTGATACCCTTCTCGCTTCCGTAACCGATGGTGAAACTCGGTTTCCTCCATGGTTCGTGATTGGTGATCTCCTCCTTTGATTTTGATTCAAATCATTCATCAATTTCTCTAACTTTCCAATGCCTTCATCAAATTTCTCATTAATACGTTGTTCCATTTGCTCGGCTTCTTCTCTTCTATACAACGCTTCAACATTCTGATGACGATTAGCTCTCCTCGGCGGCATGATTGATTCAACACAATCTTCAAACTTCACAAATATTCTACAAATCAAACTTCAACTAGCTCGCACAAGCTCAACAAGTTCGGCCCTAACTTCAACCAATGATACCAAACTGATGCACGGCCCAAACTTAACACAAAGTTATGCTCGGTTTTCACTTCAACTCCTTTCACACTTTGATCCAAAATGAAATGGATCGAAAGCTTCTAACTTGTTGCAACTTAAAGATGAACACGATGAACACCAACTTCAAACTCATTGGCTCCAAGACTCGGCTTAGCTATGATTAGCTAAGTCTAGCTCTGATACCAAACTTGACGCAACGGATAATTAACAAAACGATATAGATCGATGAAAGTAGCAATCGGTGGATTGAAGATACTGAAATGCCCAAATTCGTTGATCACAAAGATACCGAATTCTAGCTATCTTCGACACGTTGATCGCGCACGATACCGTGAAAGAAGATCTACAATTCTTCAAATGTTGATCAAGCGCACTTGATACCGTGAATTGGCTTCAACAATCGTTGAATCGAGCGCACTCGATTAACCGAAAGTGGAGATAGGAGATCACACTCAACTACCAATTTAGATGAAAGCACACAACAATCAAAACGAAATTTCATTCAACAATCAACCTCCTCAAAAAGTTACAACACACTCCCTATTTATTGCATTTTTGACAGCTGACCCTTAAGTCGTTTCCGACCCAAGGCCCCCCTCCCCCCCCCCCCCCCCCACGACTCACGGCTCATCTTATGTAACGACCCAGAATTTTTATTAATTTAAATTTGAATATTTAATTTATTTTAAATATTAATAAGTGAATTTATTAGTCAAATAAATTTTTATTTGAATTATTGAATTTAATTGGATAATTAAATCGATAATTTAATACGTTAAATTATGGAAATAATTAAAAATTGGGTTAAATATGATTGAAAATGATTTGTAAAATTTTATTTTATCATATGGGAGTTAGAACGATATTTTACAACTTTTAAAATCGAATTAAAAGTTAATTTGTGAAAATTGAATATTTTAATATTAAAATCGACTAGTGAAAATAGTCAATTTTTGAACAGTCTCAGAATTGAACGAAACCAGTTCCATTGGATCCGTAATAGTTAGTTATTACCGGATTCAAATTTCGTGTCAATCGGAGTTATCGTTTGATCGTGGCAGCTCGAAACGCATCGATTTATTTTTAATTTAAATTTGGCGAGTGAAAATAGCCATTTTTCAAAAAGTCTCGGATTTCGACGAAACCAGTTTCATCGGATCCGTAATGTGATATTATTGTAAGGTTTCAAATTTCAAGTCAATTGGATTTACCGTTTGTCCGGTACAAATTAAAACGCCTAGAAAATCGCTTAAATCGGTTTAATTTAAATTGAGCGTTTATAGCCATAACTCGCACATACTTCCGAATTAGCTTCCGAAACCTGTTCCATTGTGTTCGGAACGCGGGGTAAACCCTAGAAACGCTGGTTACGGCGCGTAAATCGGAGTTCGGAATTTCCGGGATGAATAGTGTCGAACGAAACTCTATAAATAGACCCACCTCTTCATAATTTGATAAAAAAAATAACCCTAACCCTAATCAAAACTGCACAGCCGCCACCCCCCCTGAACGGCCAGAATTTGCCAAACTTCTTTCCTCTAGATCTTCCAATCCATCAGCAATTAGATGAAGCTTCCAACTAGAAAGTTGTAGAGCACAACACGAACTAGAGATCCAACGGTTATGATCGTGTTTGGAGCGACGATGGAGGAGAAAAGGAGGCTGTTCTCTTCAGGCCTGCGCACGTTTTCCTATGAAGAGGAGGTGGCCGAGCTTAGGGGGATTGAGGCCGAGCATGGCTATGGTGGAGAGCTTCAAAATGCAAGTCTCTGATCATGTTTTAATCAAGCATGGAGGTTGTAAATTCAAAACCTAGTTTGAGTTCATGGGTTGTTTGTTGCGGCTATAACCTGAAGCTTGAACGTGAAAGGAGGAAGATGATGGGGACGGTCTAGATGTGGAGTTGTGTGATCTAAGGGCTGAGAATGGTTGTGGTTTGAAATTAGTTAAATTATGTTGATTTGTTTATATAAATCGTGTACAAACTTCAATAATTCATAACTTTTTCATACGAGGTCGAAAACGCGCGAAACCAGTTGTGTTGGAATCGTATGGACGAGCACTACGCGATGGAGTTGGTTTGGAGTTGTTTGGAGTTAGTGAGAATTTTGGGTAAAATTAAACGTCCGTTTAATTTTATTCGAAATAAATCGCTAAAACGGAAATAAAATCAAGGTGAGAATTTCTCACTCAATCGAATCAGTTTCGATTTTATTTTAAATAGTTAGATTTAAAATATTTGAATGCATGTCTGAATGTTGATTGATATCTATTGATTGTTAAAATAGACATTATACGCCGTTAGTAAGCGGATGTTATTTAATAAAAACATATACCGCGAATATTTCATAAACAGTGAAATTGGTATTATATATAATAGCAATATATATATATTGGCATATGTATATATTGGAGTTATTGATTTCCCGCATTTATTTGTTTAGCGGATGAGACCCTATTACGCCGTTATCAAGCGGATAGTATTTAATAAGAACATATACCGCGATAATTTCGTACTGGAGCGAAATTGGTATTGTGCTAATGTTTGTAGATGCAGGAAAACAGGTTGGAGGGATCCAACTGGATTCCTCAACAGTATTTATTTGATTTCAGATATTTTGATATTTGATGGACTATCATATCGATATATGATATCGTTGTTGTCGTGATTGACTATTTGGTGTGTAGCATCGTTGGGCCAAATTTGGAATTTTAAAATGATTTCAAAGTGATTTTTGAAAGTATACGTTTATAAAATATTTTTGGAATTGATTCATTTTAAATAAATAAACGTTATAATTTTTAAAGTTATAAAAATTATGATTTTGAGAAATATAGTTAAAAACTGATTTTTGAGAATATGATGCTAATGATTTTATAAAATAGTTAAATCGGGATTTTAGAATTAATTGTGAAAAGTTTAAATATAGGATTTATAAAATTTGATTATTTTATAAATCAAAATGATGAAATTATAAAGGAGTTTAAAGACGTTTTTAAAATATTAATATGAATTGATTTATATAAGAGATTTATAAATGGATATTTATAAATTGAGATATTGAAATTATAAAACAAGTTTTTATAAGTGTTTGAATGAAGTGAAAATGAATTTCATAAATGAATGAAATTTATAGAATTATAAACTGTGAAGTTATAAATGAAATTTATAAATAGTAAGATTTATAAATTTGGTGAAATTATTTGAAGAATAGATTGGTTAAATAAATGGATCTTATAAATTATAAGATTCATAAATTGGAAAGTCTTTAAAAGAACGATGTTGTAAAATAATCGTTTTATAAGTATTTAACTTATAATATGAACTTTTAGTTTATAATTGAGTTATAAACTGGAATAGGTTAATAAAAGAATTTATAAAAAGGAAGTTTTTATAAATAAATAGAAATGGAATTTATAAACGTTGTTTTATAAATTCGCAAATGACTTATTTTGATAAGAAAATTGTTGAAACCTATTAATGGAGTTATATTCACGTTTTTGAATAGTGAATAATCCTTTGAATTAAAATGAATAAAAGGATGAAATTGTTAATGAAGTATATTCACGTTTTTGAATAGTGAATAATATGTTAAAGAAAATGTTTGAATGTGATATTTGAAATAGAATTAAAACGATCTAATGAAGTTTTAATTGTGTTGAGATTCGAAACCATAGATTTCAACATTCATTGTTGAAACAGACGTTTTCGAGAAATAGAAGGAGATGATGGACTTTAACACTGTTGTTATAGTAAATGATTTCCGAAAGGAAATGTTTTGTATAGTATTGGGATTTATATATCTATTTTAATTTCGAATCCCTATACTAGTGATTTTGGGTTGTCGTAACGATGTTTTACGTAACATTCGTTTTGGCCCAAATAAATATGTTTAAGAGAATGATTTCCTTAATAGAATGAAATATATACTTAATTCGATTTAAGTATATTGAATATTTTCCAAGTGTAGAAAATAAAAAGATTTGTGAATTACTTATGAATAAATAAGTATGGAAATGTTTTCCAATATGAAGTGAATAATTAAAATTTATCTTTTTGAAGATAAATTGAAATGGATAATTGAAATGATATGCATGGATATTTTGAAATATAAATTCATTATGGAATTTATAAATAGAAAGTGGAATTTGTATGAAAATAAATATTGATTTATTTTTGAAGTATTGAAATTATATATCTAGTGAAGATATTTTGGAAAATAAATAATTTGGAAAATTATTTGGAATCTGGTGATGTGTGCATATCCATTGATAGTTCAATAACCGACTATCAGTATTTCCCTTTGAATGGGTATTTGATATGATTTGTTTGAATGTGAATGCTACACTTATTTTTGAATAAGCGCTCACTATTCGGGTTAACCGGGAAAGGACCATTGGGTCGTATAACCCATTCCGAATATGTGATACGTCGTTGTGAATTGCATTGAAGATCGGTGTTGAAGACCCGGTATTTGCGAGAGCGATAGGATGACCTATCGATTGTCTCTGCACTGAGTTGCAACGGTATAGAGACTCCCTAAGTGATGGGAAATCCGATCAGGATTGTGAATATCCGGATTGCAAGGACTTCTTTGTAAGTGCCTTCGGTTTTGTTCGATCCCGGAACAGACTTGTATGGATTGTGTGTCTGACATTACAAGTTGAGATATAAAGCCGATTTCTTTCAAATATACTTCTGTTGGTGGCGAAGAATTTATTCTTTTAGCTTAACACCCTTCTCTGAGACGTACGAGCTCAGAGGTTATATAGTTGAAGTTATCAGCGATATATTCCCAATTTGGTAATGTGACATGCTGAGTGATGCTGAAATGATCATTGTGTTGATTATTATGATAGGATCATTTATTTGATCGTCTATCTTAGTGATCATTGTGTTGATCATTTGTTGACCCAAAGCATGGCTTTTGTATAAAGTATGTTTTTGTGGACGTGACTTCGTCGAACCTCACACCCCGGAAATGGTCAAAACAGGAAAGATGCGGCAAGGTTATGAGGGGTAGCACCCTTTAGGGTATGTACATTTCCTTCTGGATAGAGGTGGTATCATGGTATGGAGCCCAGATATTTAACCTATGTGGTTACTACGAATTTATTACTTTGTGGTTGTTGGTTTTCGGGATCCCGTGAGAAAGGTCGTTTACGATCGGGGAATGGCGTGCTCGTGTCAGTAGTTACCCAGTTAGGGGTAACCCGGCCTTGTGTTGGCAGAGTTCCGGTTTGGTTCTCGGGGATGTCTTTCCAGAGGCATTCTCATGTGGCAATGGGAAGTTCCTTGGCCTGACCATTTGTTGGAAATCCAATTCCCAATACGAAACTTGTACGGTATTAGTTGTAGAACCTGCCATTCACTTATGGTGGTCACCACTGTTTGGATGGTAGCTATAGTAGGCATAGTTCGAAATGTCTATGTTGGCTAAGATTTATATTCTACTTTCGAAATGAATTTCTTCTACACTATGCACTGGTAATAATATCAAATGTTATTTTAAATGCGTATCAAGCATCTTTGACTATCATAAGGAGAAATCTCCTCCGATTCTGCGTTTGCATTGTGTGTGTGTGCGGGAGGCCTTATGGTAGTCTCATTTTTAAAAGCATTGCGAATTGAAATAAAAATATTCCTCTATTTTGATTTTAAAGATAAATAAACTGTTTTGAGTTCTCACACCAGTCACATGACTGACTTGGAGTTTATTGTTTTCCTTCCTAAACTCTGGGTGCCCACCAATTTCCACACGGGCAGTCAAGAGTTAGGTTTATCAGGATATTCTGGATATTCTGGAGTTGCTGGAGGCAAGATGGATGGCATGGCATATTACTTATATAGTATTTCTTTTTCCGCTGCACTGTTTGTTGTATGATGTTGTACACTCTGATGATATGATGTAATGAAATGTAATGTAATAACTGATATAGTTCTTTGTTTAAAGATTATTCATTTATTATTATATGTTGTTCCGCTGCGAATTGTGAGATTCTGATGTTGTTCTGTTGTTTTCTGTTCCGTCCTATTTTCTTCTGTTTTTCTTTTTCCTCTATTCTCTTTTCTTTCAATTTTAAAATTTTCTATCTTCTTTTCTGTTTTCTATTCTCTCTAATTTCTATTTTCTATTTCCTTCTTTCCCTCTACCTTCTTCTTTTTCTCTCTTTTTCTTTTCCTAAATTCTTTTTAAAACCCTTAACTATTCGGTTTTTCGGCAACGAAAAATCAAAACGTACGGGCGCGTAGGGAAAATGGATTCCAACTAATGGATTCCAACTAATGGCTAGGCACTGGGGTACCACCTGTCACAGTACCTGGTCTAGATCAGTGTACCGAGGAGCCACCCTAACTCCCCTGCAACACTACACCGGAACCATCCCTTACTGGATAGTTCCGAGCAAGATCATCCCGCGGTTGGGATCAGCAACCGCCCACTAAGCCGAAATAAAGGGACATCTAGACAGGGATGACCTCACCCTCCAGTGGGGGCTACCCACGAAGCCTTGCTGCATATCCCCTGATTTTCAGCCATTCCCATTTGATGAGGCTTGAGGCTAAGCGTTACCTTTTTAGAATATATTCCTTAGAATGCCCATCGTCCACCTGACGATGTTTCGCAAGCATTCATCCATACAAGTCCGTCCCGGGTTCGAACGGAACCGAAGGCACTATTCCTACTACATCCATTTTGGAAATATCCTCAGGATTAGTAGTGACTAGCCCTTGCACTTCACTGCTCCATCTTCGAATCCAAAATCGTTTTCACGAAACGTATAAACTGGATCGAAGTGGTTTTCGAGAAATAAATCTCGATCCCGGTCTCTTCGAAACGATCAACGTATTTGTCCAATATTGATAGTCGGTTATTTAACTATCAATTAATATTCACAAACAACCATCAACCAATAATTTTCCAAATTATTTATTAATCCCAAAAATATCTTCACAAGATATATTTCTATTTTCAATCCCTTGAAAACAGTTCCAAAACCATCTTTCCTTTCAGAATAAACTTTCTCAATTATTTACTATCTCCTCTGAAATTACCAAGCACAAAACTAGATTTTTAAAATAATTTAAAACACTTTACTTTGAAATATATACTTTTAAAACATTTAAATTAAAACTACTTTTAATAATTTGTTAAAAATACATCTTATATGAATATTTGAAAATAAAGTTACTTAATAAAATATAAAACTAGATTTCCACTTTTGAAACAAAATACTAAGTCACTTTTTTTAAATAATTACTACTATAATAGATTTGAGAAAATGCTTACTTGAGAATTTAAATATTAGAAATAATAAATTTTTCAAAACATACCTTTTAAAACAATTTTAAAACTATTAACTTATATTTAAAAATTTACTTGAAAACGTAATTAGTTATCCAGGGAGAATTCCAGCTTCAATCACTTAAATCAATTTTCCAAATTTATTCCCAATTTATTCCATTTGAAATAAGTTTCTTTAATTACTCAATTCATTTCAAATTTCATTAATTATGCATTTAATTATTATTGTTATTATTTTCCATTTTATTTTAAATCTTTTAACTGAAATATACAAATTTCAGCTTTTCCCAATTTCTTCTTTATTCTTTCAATAAATTTAATCTTAAATATTAAATAAATGTTTTGTTCTTTTAAATGTAAATATTGAAGTTTAAAATTCATTAACTTCCTGTTTATTAAAAAAATTCCTTTCCAATTCATTCTTAAATATATTCAACTTTTTTTTTTATATAATTATTTTACTTTCAAATTCACTCCTTTTATTTCCTTTCCAAAATCCAATTTATATATTTTTGGTAATTCATTATACCCAATTATATCCAATCGAACCATAGCATTCAATATTTCAATATAATCCATCATGGAATATCAAATAATCACAACAACAGAAGGTATTAAATAATTTAAATAAATGTTGAGGGATCCAGTTGGATCCCTCCAACCTGTTTTCCCTGCATCCACAGATATTAGCACAATAAAATATGCTAATTCCAAAGTATACCATACTATAGCACAATATAAATCAAACATCCCAAGATGTAGTATATACTATAATATAATCAATCAATTCATCCATTCAACCAATGGTTTAAATTTAATCATTTAAATTTAAATTTAAATTTAAATCTAACTGAGTGAGATTAACTCACCTTTGCTTTTTATTTTCCACCATATCCATCTCGACTTGTTTTTTCATGACCTTGAACAAACATTAGATTATTTATTAATATTCGAACTAATCGAGAAACCAGTTACCGTTTAATAAATTTAAATTTATCCAAGAATTAAAATTTGACTAATGACTTAATTTTAAACTAATTTCCTTTTTCAGATCTTTTAGTAACTAATTTAAATAGGTTAGTTAAACCATTTTTTTTCCACCAAATCCATTATTAAAATAAAATAAACTGTTTCAATTAGTAAATAAAATAACTTGCTGTTTTAAAATATTTTTATTTTATTTCTTTTTTTAGAGCCTTATACATATATATCCGTTAATATACTTCCTAATTACTATGATTATACCAACAGATCTATGCTAAAACTTAACTAACAGAATATACCTTCACCAAATCGCCGACGAACAGCCTGCATCTTCCCCAATTGACACTCTCAACTAACCCATGCTTACAAATTTTGAGTTCGAACCTGTTGACAGCATGAAGAGATGAACTCTCCCCGAGCACATGCCCAAATTCGCAAGCACCCCTCACGTCGCCTGAAACACTCTCAATAGCCTCCTCGTTAACTGGAACGATGATAGATCTCGAGGAGTTCGGCCATGCTTCCCAAACTCAAGCTCGAGTTTCCCACTATCGTGCTTGATTTCCCCCTTAACCCCTCTTCCTCTTTACGACCTCGCGAGTGCGCGTGGTTCTCGAATTGATTTGACTCAAGGAAACTCGGTCGCCCCCCCACCCTGAATTAGAACGTGACCGCATCGTACAAGCAATTGGAAAATCTCACGCTCGAAGCAATAGGATTTTAAGGAATGAGCTCGCATGCTATTCGAATGGAGGAGAATTAGAGGCCGGCCCTAATTGATTTATATTTTATTTTTATTTTCGGTTTACAGATTTAGAAATTAATGGCTTCGGCCATTGTTGATTTCGAAATACAAGGGGAGTCACGAAAATGATTTTATTTTCGTTCTGGTATGCGCTAGCGTATATACAAAAGGGCAAGACGCGAAATTGAGGAAAAAGTATCGTGCTGGGGAAGGGATTGAAAATGGCGTATACAAAAAGCCTGATAAATGAAATTAAATTTCCTTAAATTGTTATCAATTAAATTTTTAGCGCACTTATATATCGTACACTCACACACTAACTCTAAAACTACGAAAATTGAAATCCGATAATAATTCAATATTACGGATCCAATGGTACTGGTTTCGTCGAATTCCGAGACTGTGCCTCGGAAGGCTATTTCTAAATTCAATTTAAACGATAAAATTACAAAACCGAACAAACCAATGTTAATTTCAATTTTACAACTTCTATTATTCTCTGTATTATCAATATAAATTTTACAAGCCTTCAAATTATTTTTAAGAGGCTTAAAATTCTAGATTCAACAATTTTACCCAACTTTACTTATTTAATTTAATAATTCAATTATCAATTAAATTGTGATATTCGTAATTCAAGTTAAAATTACTCTATTGAATATTTAAAACCAATTAAATATTCCGATTTTAAATGCTTAAAAATTCCGGGTCGTCACACTTCCTGTTTGGGGCTCGAATGCTCGAATTTAATTTTTGGGTTCTGCATTAGGTTTGATGGTGGGAATCAGGTCGGGAGATGACCGTCGACGTGAGTGGGTGGTCGCGAGTGGTAGGGGAGGGTTGCCGTGATGGTGCAGGTGCACGGTGGTAATGGGGTATCGGTTGTTTTGGGAAGATGAGTTGCTCGTGTTTGTTACGGGTAAATTTGTAGGTTGCTCGAAATTTTAGGCTGTTTTACTCGAAGCTTTGGGGTTAGGGACTCAAAGTAGCTGTTGTTATGGGCTGGGGGTATTGATGTTTTAGGATTTTTTGGAAACTGTCAGTACTTTAAAATTTTGAATAAATTTAAATGAAGTATTACTCGAGTTACTCGAGTTATTTTAGTATTTAGCTCGAGTTAGTTTGTTCAAGTTTGAAACTTGACCTATTTCCCAAGTTTAAACTTAAATTAAAAAGTATAAAGCAAAGATTTAAATTAAGTTTTAAATCTAATTTTAAATTATAGATTCAAGTTTTAATTTGAATCATAACTTGGAATAGATAAGTTTTAAATTCAATTGGTTTAAAATAACTTTAAAGCAGTTTATTGTTTAAAAATGTTTTTAAAGAAATTAGAATGTAAATTTGAAATTGAAATATAAAGTAATGTTTAAACAAAGTTTAAATTTGATTCAAATTTGGATTTGAATCTTTGGTTTAAAAATAAATTTAAGTTTTATAAATTTAAGTGCTTAAAACAAATTTGAATGATAATGGAAAATTTAAATGGTTTTAATTTATAAAGAAATTTGTTTTAACTTTTGTAAAATTCTTTTATAATAAAAGTATTATTATCAATTAAATGTTTTAGATTGATTTTTAAAACTTATTAAAGTTAAATAATAATTTAATGTTTTGTATTTCATTTAATTTTTAGGATAATTAAATGAACAATTAATTTATTTAAGGAATAAATAAAATGGTAATTAAGGGTTAATCATAAAGGTTTAAGATTAATTAATTTTAGAGTAATTAACTTGAAATTAAGAATAATTAATTAAATAAGATTAGTTTTTAGTTAATAACTAATTTATCAAGTAATAGTAGATTAATTAAGTTTTAATTAACACTTAATTATTTAATTAATCTGGGATTAATTAATGATTAATTAAATTGTAATGAATAATGATTAAAATAAGTTAATTATTTTAGAGAATAATTAATGAATTGTTAATAGTTAATGAAGGTCATTAACTAAGGATTATTAAATAATTAATTAATGTGATTAATTTTAATTATTAATTAGATTAATTAATTTAAAGATAATCAATTGTGTAGGTTGTTAAGTATAATTACTTATGGAAGTAATTAAGGAAGTAATTACTTATTGTAATTAATTGAGTTTAATTTGATTAGATTAAGTTAATTAATTCAGTTTAATTAATTTAAAATAATCAATTGATGATTTGGGAAACATGATTTCTTAGTATAATTAAATGAAGAGAAATTACTTAGGGAAGTACTTAATGAGTAATTACTGTATGTAATTAATTGAAGAAGATTTGTTGATAAAATTAATTTGAGTATAGTTACTTTGTAAATTAATCAAGGGATTAATTAGAGATAATTAATTAAGGAGTAATTAATTTATTTGGTGAAGCAATTAAGGGTAGCTTATTACTGAATGGGGTTAATCAAGGGTGATTAAAAATTATGGTTTAAATTAAGATTAATTACTTAAAGTAATTAATTTAAATAAGGTAGTTAATTAAAATGTAATTAGAGATCATTAATTAATATAATTAATGATGTAATTAAGATTGATTAATTAAGATTAATTAATCAATAATAAGTGATTAAAGGTGATTAATTTAGGTAATTAATTAAGGATTAATGTAATTAATTATAGTTAATTAATTAAGGAAGTAATTAAAGATTAATTACTGTATTTGGTTAAGTATAATTAATTTGAGAAATAAATTAATGAATAATTACTTGAGTGTAATTAAAGGTTAATTAATCAGGGATGATTAATTAAAATGAATAATTGGATGATGATTAATTAATTGATTGATAATTAATCAATAGTGATATGAGCAAGTTGATATTGGTGAAGTAATTAATTTAATTTACTTTAAATTAATAGAATGATGTAATTAATGTAATTCATTTTAAATTAATTATATTTCGTGTGGTTAATCATTGCTTATATAGATGGATGATGTTGTTTACTTTGGATGGTTAGAATCTCAGATATGAGATAGATAATGTTGAGTGATTTGGATGCATTGGTTGCATTGTGATGTTGATATAGATTATCTTTGGATAGTGATAATATGGTTTATCTGATATGATGATAATGTTGATTATCTGTTGTGGATCTGTGCTTTATCTATTTGTATATATGGATAATTGAATTGTTTTAAACCTTTAAAACAACTTGGCCTTAAAAGACACGCTTTAGATTTCGATGAGACCGGGATCGGGTTTCCATATTTGGATATCCGAAAACCACATCGATCCAAATTAACGATAGGTCGTGAATCTCTTGTGGAGAGTGAAGACTCGAGGTGTAAGAACTATACATCAGTATAACTCTGGGGGTGATTCCGTGATGAGTTTGACAGAACTAGTTCTTATAGGTTCGAGATGGTGATTTAGAGTGCAAAGGTTATCGTCGTTAACTCTAAGGGTGATTCCAAAATGAGTGTAACGAGATAATGCCTTCTGTTTCGTTCGAACCCGGAACAAACTTGTATGGATTGAATGCTTTCAGAACATCGTCAGGTGGGCAATGAGCATTCTAAGAGATGTGTTCTCTAAAGGTAATCGTAGCCTCAAGCCTCATCAACCGGGAATGGCTAAAACAGGGGAGGTGCAGCAAGGCTTCGTGGCTAGCTCCCACTGGAGAGCAAGATTTACCCCTGTCTAGAGGTCCCTTTTTATTTCGGCTGTGTGGGCAGTTGGATGTACACAAACTGCGGGGTTGTCTTGTTTGGGACTGTCCAGTAAGGGATGGTTCCGGTCTTATGTTGCAGGGGAGTTAGGGTAGCTCCTCGGTACGTTGATCTAGGCCACGTACTGTGACGGGCGGTACCCCAGTAGCCCTGCTATTGCATGGAATCCAAAATCCAGTAAGTGCCAACGGTTTTGATTGTATTACCCACTTTTGTGGCTAGTGGCTGGAATTTAATCATGTAACAATTTCGGCTATTTCTTATTTACTTGAAAACCCTAGACCCTATTATAATATCACTGGATTTCCTATCAAATGTTTTGGTTAGCGTAAGGTAAAAACTTTTCCATGTTTATGTGTGGGAAGTCTTACGTGATACCTTTCTTTTCAAAAGGATTTTCAAAGTTAAGCAACTTTAACCTGTTACTCACACCAGACCCATGTCTGACCCAGAGTTTATCTTTTGTTTTCTTAAACTCTTGGGTACTCAAATTTTTACGAGTAGCCAAGGTATTCATGTTAGCTTTGACGAATATTGGAGGAGAAATGGAGCAGGAGGCTTCTACGTGTATATATATAGTATTCCGTTGTGTGTTCTGTATTGTCTCTGAGTTGTATTGTGTTGTAAATACTAGACAGGTGTTTATAACTATCTAGTACGTGTTGTATATCTGTGTACTCTGATAATGGTTGTAAACTATGTAATATTTTATGTTATTAATTTAATTTATTCGTTCCGCTATTGAGATTTTGATGTTGTGTTCTTCTTTCTTCTCTTTCTTTTCTCTTTTCTATCCCTTTCTTTCTTCATGATGATACGACTTTTCTGGGGAGAAAAAGTCGGGTCGTCACAACTTGCTGCATATAAAAATGATGATGGAAAAGTGTTCAACGTTGCTTTAGAAATTTGGTGACAGCAAAGCCAAAGAAAATGTTCCAAAATATTGTGTTTACAGCAAGACAAAATGTTTCTACTTTTTGTTTATAAATTGTTTCAACTTTGCTTTGAAATGGACCACTTTATTTTTGTTACACGTGAAGCCCAATTGAAAATATAACACCACTTAGTTATATTCAACGCAACATGAAATTTGCAACTGACTTTGCAAATGAATTTGCATCTTTATTTTTTTTCAAAAAATCAATTTAAAATTTCTATTTTAAATATTTATTTCAACAGTAATAAAATCACGGTTGTTACAACCTAGGTTCGCATCCTAAATTTGTATATTTTTAGCCATCTTATTTTACACATTTTCCATCATCGTTTTGACCTCAAATAACTAAATAAACATATTAGTAGTGTTATTGTATTGTTGTTATCATCAAAACATTATATATACATGGTTCTTTCTACTTATACAACACCATCCCTTGATAATAAATCACAAATTCACAAACCTTGAAATTGAGTAAGGGAATAAAAATGGTGGAAGTGCTTAAGCACTAATCCACTAATTCTTCTCTAAAATTTTGAAGTCTAAACCATTTCAACTCTAATCTCTTCTAAACTTTTACCAATGCCTTAGGAAGCTTAGATCTAAAGTCAAAGTGGAAGTAAAGTGAAGGAGGAGGGGGATCTTGGATGGGCCATGAGCAATGGAAGAGGATAGGAGGTGTTGCCTTGGTTTGGACGTGCTAAATGTTGGATCTTTAGGTGTTTGGTGGTGTTTGGAAGTGTTCTTGAGTTAGCTTGTGCTTGACCATGTGTTTGACTTAGATCTAAGTGAGTTATCTCACTATCTTGTTTATATATATTGTGGGTATATATGTTGTGTTAGAATTATAAAGTTGAAGTGACATTAACTAATTAAAGTTGTAATCTTTGGACCCCTCTTGGTTTTGAAAGTAAATGACAACTTTATATTGTATAACATCACTTCCATTACTCTCTTAAATGTGTGGTGTGGCCTTGACTTGATGTTTAAATGGTTGTTGATTTGTGTGCTAAATTGAAGTGATTTTGAAAGCATTTGAAGTGGGACTAGTCGTTATAAGTGCAATTTGATACCTCTTAACTTTAACATGTGTAAATTGGATAATTATGATCTTAACTTAGGATAATTTGATTTAGTTGTTCTCTACACATATTTTGGTGTATTGGATGGGAAAGAAATGGTTTGGAAAATTATAGAAACTGTGGAAAAAAAGTTATTAAAGAGTAAGCAAAAATGTGGTTATAAATACACTTTATAAGTAACCTTTTTCGGGAATTTTTATAAATAAATTGGAAGATATTCTTAAGGGTTTTTTTCCATAGTTCTAAGTACCCTATGGGTACTTACTATAAAAATTTCAAGTCTTAAATCATTTGTTCAAATGGTTAAAAATAGTCGAAAAATTGTCCTTGTCGATGTTGTTTTTAACCAGAATACAGCATTTGTAAATGCTGTAATAAGTCGCTTATGGTTTTAAGTGTTTAAAAATGATATTTCAATTTGGTAAATTTTTCTAATTCTTTTAGATATGTTTTTAAACATGTTTTGAAGTATATTAAATTTAGTTTAAAATTTAAACATATTTTTAACAATTATGTATGTATTTTCAAAGTAAGGAGATTTTATGACAAAAAACATGTTTTTTACCAAATTATAAATTAGTTATTTTCAAGTAGTATTTTACACTGATATTTAAAATTTATTTGTAAATATTTTTAAAGTTTTGAAAAAAGTAATTGACTAGGCTTAAAACTAAAAGTCGACGAGGTAGACTTCTCTATTTGTGAGAGTTAAGATTGATGTCGAGTATGGATGGAGCAATATAGCTCTTACCTACCGCCTTCCCTCTTGAACGAAGAATAGTTAACTTGGAATGTTGAAAACATGTAATCTTGTTGTTTACTTACTTGGTTAGAAGGTAATTGACTTTGCTTGACACTAAAATCCAACAAAGTAGGCTTGTCTATTTGTGAGAGCGAAGATTGATGTCAAGTAAGGATGGAACAATAGAGCTTTAACCCACCAGCTTCCCTCTTGAACGAGGAACGGATAAGTCATGGATGTCGAAAATGGGTTAATCATGCTGTATTTTACTTGTTTTTGGAAATCATTAATACAATACTTAACACTAAAAGCCAACGAGTAGACTTATCTATTTGTGAGATTCAAGAATGAAGTGTCTAGGCAAGGCTATGATGCAACCAGTACTCTAACTTACCTGACTTCACTCTTTGACGGGTAATAGTTAAGATGAAATGTCGAAAACGAGTTAAGTATACGAACATTGATCTGTAAAAGAAATTGTTTTAATTAGATAATTTATTAGTCGACTATCAAACTTAACCAAATATTATCTTAGATCTTTAAGAGAATGTTTTTAAAGATGATATTAGTATGAAATGGTTTTGTGTTTATTGTGACAATGTGTTAACAACATTCATCTTTAACCATTTTTTTGTACTTATGAATGTAAATAGATCTTTAAAAGAATGTTTTAAAGATAAGCATAAGTGAAATGGTTTGGGGCTGTAGTGACAACGTTTAAGTAACATTTATCTTAAACCTTTTTAAATGGAGTTGGAAAGTACTTATATCCTTAAAACTGATATTTTGAAGGAAATTATAAGTAAGGAATATGTTGGAAAAAAATAGAAAAAAAAGGTATAAAGTGAGAAATCTTGCTAGTGATTTGTGAATATACTTATACCATTTGAGATAAGTATATGAATACCATTTGAAGTATTTAAAAGAGTACAAATGAATAGTAGAAATTGATAAACAATGTTTTGTTAGATAAAAGAATTTATACTAATAAAAGAGGCTATAATTAGTAAAAGATTAATTAAACTAAATAGGGCTTAGAAGTCACTTACGTGACTTGGTCGTGCTTTGCGTGACTTGATTGTACTTTGTATGTTTACTCATCTATGGAAAACATTTAGTCATATAATTAGCACTAAAAGCCGATAAAGAAACTTGTCTATCTGTGGGAATTAAGACTGATGTTTGTATAAGGTATGAGCAATGGAGCTTTAATCTACCGGCTTCACTCTTGATCAAGGGATAGTGTGAGATGAAAATATCAAAAAGGTGATAAGTATATGAGATTCGGTTTTCATATGCAATCGTTCTCATTCTTATTGAATGACCAAATCATCGATTCAGTCTTGAAGAACCTGGGATTAGTAAGTGTTTTTACTTATCGAAAACTACTTTAAGACTTAGATACGTGTTCTATCTCTTTGAAGAGGATATGTTCGAGATGCTGGAATTAATGTGTGGTTTTGTGATCTGTTCAAGGTACGAGAATCTAATTTGGATTCATGTTCTGTTCAATTGATGAAGACTCTGTGAAAGATGTCGAACGTATCGTCAACATTAGAAATGGCTAAAAATAGAGTAGGCTACACAACCTGGGGTTTAGCTAACCCACGTCAGGGTGTTATCAACTCCATATCTAGAGATACTTATCGATTGTTGGCCGACGGTAGTTGATGATATTTGGTTCAGATTGTTCATGTTTATGTTTGGATGATGGGCCACTAGTGTTTACCTTATGATATATTTTATCGAGAGATATATGACGCTTCGAAGGTATTTTCTGATTCTTGTGCATGGAGATCCGCTTCAATTTACTGAAAGCGTCTCTACGAAAAATCCATTATGCGAACGTCCCTTATTAGTTTTGATGGTACAATATGATGTTGAATGTAACCATTCCAGCTATATTTTGATTTCTATTCTTCACCAGGGACATTATATATCATATCACCATATGTACCTGTTAGATGGAGGTTCTTTTGAAGGAATGATCATTATGGCACTCCATATGGTCTCAAACTACTATTGTATGTTGTACATATATTTCTTGAGTTTCTTATACTAGACTTATATGTAACGCTAAGTTTTTATTTTTCCTAAATTCCTTACATGCTCTTTCGAGTAGTTTGGGAAAAGCAAGTTTTCGTTGATGTTCATAGAAGCTTGAAAAGACGAGCTGGATGTTCCATCTACCATAGTATTTCTGCTGCATTACTATATTGTACATATCAGCATTTGTGAAGATAAGCTGTTATAACTGTCAAGGCTGGTGGTAATATTAGGTTTTGTAACTGAAAAATTCTATATCGGAGTAACCCTTTATACTGCTCTTTTGATATTATTTATTATCGTTTCCCTAGTGAGATTCAGATGTTGCATTCTTTTCATTCTTGTTTTTTTTTTCATTTTCATTTACCCTAATAATTCATCTTTCTGACATATGGGTGCTCAGCATGTGAATACCATGGTTGTATTAGTGTCAACATTCAAAGGCCAAAAACATGACTCTCCACCTCTATGCTCGCAATAACAAAGGTTATTATAAGGAATAACGTCCGCTATTGCGAAGAATAAGGCTTGTTAGAAGCGACCATCCGTAAGTTATGCCTTAGACGAGTATTGATTACATCGATAGGAGTTGTGTAAATTACTCCCAACGATATATATTCAATCAAAATCTAAAACTAAACTACGGTGGCTTAAGAAAAATTTAGAACAACTCATAATAACAATAACACAAATAAGTATAATCACATCAGAACAAAAATATCAGATATATAGCAGAAGATAAGTCTGGATACATGCTACAACAATCGATGGTTCACATGAACCAAATGTACATATACATAGATATCATATCATACATGAGATGAGAGTAAATACACCAAAAGTGACACCTCGAAGCCTAAACAAAAGATGATGTGAAATCCCAAAAGCTGAAGCGGCAACAAAATCAGAGATAGGGATTATCCTGAAATAACTCGGTCTGACCCGAGTATTATTTAAAAGAAAATAATAAACGGATCAGTCTAATTTAAACATAAAAGTGAATGCATCATAGACAACATCAAAGCAAGATAATCATAATCTCGAGTGAGACTATTCAACATATAAAATCAACATAGTTTAAATGAAGAAATCTCATTAAACTCCATCAAAATCAACTTTCAAATTCATAATTGAATTCAAAACAGCAATTCACAAAATCTAGAAATCAAAAATAGATAACTAGAATAATTCGGCACAAAAGTGGATCGATCCCATCATATGGCGAGTCTAAGCTACGCCGCACGTGCATCTCATATGGCCGAAGCCTACCAAGTACTGTCATCATAATTTTGGCCCCCAACAAATGACCTGAAGGTCCAACAAATGACCCGAAGGTCTAGTACTGGTAATTGACCCGAAGGTCCTACATATGACCCGAAGGTCCAGTAGAGTGGCTCGAAAGCCCACAAAATCATCAAGCAACAAATCCACAACAATTATTTCAATTAACGAGTCCGGAATTAATCAAATTAGTAAGAGCGTGGTTCCATACTCCGCACTTTTGCTAAATAGTTTAAATCTCTTCATCGTTTATTTGGAAGTGCAAAATCATGTATTTTATATAAATAAAGTTTACGTTCTCAAATGGACAAGTTCAGAATTAATCGGATCGGTAAAAGTAAGGGTTCATAGTCCTTAATTTTGCTGAAGCGTTTAAATCGATTCCTCATTCTTTTGAAAGCGTAAAACTGTAAAAAAAAATTGGAAATAATTTTATTTTAAAACGATTTTAAAAACACGTGATTAAAACAGCAACATCTATAGCAATTTCGACAAGGAAATTGCACTTCACAAAACATCATAAAAACGGATATCAAATCAGCGTTGCGGGATTGCCGCTTGAAAATTCACTTTAAATTGATGGCTACTGAAATCAAAACAACAGTAATATTTATTCGTCAAAAATGCCATCAAAACAACACGCTTCAAAATTTAACACCGGAGTAAAAATTCCGTCATAAAAATAACGACAACAAAATATGTTTTAAAATCAAACACTGGTTCAACGTAATTTAATCACCGGTATTTAAAACATTTTCGTGCAATTCAACTTGCACGTACATATTAAAATTGTTAAACAAACTATCTGTGCCACACTACATATGTAAGCACGAATTAAAACAAAGTAGGCACAAAATGAAATTGACAAAAGTTTTAAAGCAACCTGGGCAAAGCTACAACCTGCTTACACATATGTATAAATTGAAAACTAGAGGATGGTCTAGACTAACATTTTTCATGCGATACAATCTCATGCTAAATATGAAATAACGCACATACTTCACGCACTACAAAGATTTAAACATTCTTGCCTGAAAAGAATCGCCTGAACTATGCAATTATATACTATACGAACTTGCACCAAATGAAGTATGAAGACCTGGACACGTTATCCTTTGCAATACATGAAGTCATGCATGCATGAGTAAAATTTCGTTTTGCCTGGGTAATATAAACAATTGCACATAATGTTCCGTGCACGCAATGAAACAATGCAAAAGAAAAATCTGGAACTCCTTTTCCATACTAAACAACTCGCATGCACAAATAAAAAAAATATTGACCAATATTTCGTAGTAACTTGGACTACCATATTTTCGTGACTTACTTGTGCACGCACGAGACACTTTTGTAGCCGCATGAAATCAATTTAAGGGCTAGGCACAGTTTTTGGATGCATGCATATTTAAAGTGGGTGATAAATGTTTGGACTTGGAAATTTAGTGCAAAGCTTACTTGTACGCAACAAAAGAAAAATAAGAATTTACAACCTGGACTATATTTTTGCTTTTGTGCATGCCCTACATTTGAACTATAATAATGCAAATAAAGATGACCTGCGCACATTTTGGTAAATGCAACTAAACCACTTTAAACAAAACAAAAAATTGATCTGCCTACATTTTCAAGCACGTACGAAATAAAATGAAGGTTTGCAGTTTACAAGCAAGTAAAAATGTATGAATCTGACGTGCACAACCACAAACATTTCACGCACACACGCTTAATATACAATGCATGTGCGCTCTCCTTGATTTGTATGCATGTAGGGACAAAGTTAACATCATAAATGAAGTGATGAAAATAAATGACCCAGCTTTTGAAATGTAAATTTAATTCAACACAGAGGTCAAAGCAATATAATTTGCACCCAAAAACAAAGTGGTGAATAGATTAGAAATATGAGTTTTACACTCACCTCAATTTGCTTCAAAAATCAGTTAGCACCAAAGATTCAGAAGAAAGCAATAATTCGAACTGCCATTAATGAATTCACCAAGCTACTGTAAATTTAAAAAAAAATAAAAGATGTAGCTTTTCTTTTCTTTTCAATTTGGTGTATAAGTCAAATAAAAATATATGTTGGCAGAAGTTTGTACAAATGCATTTAAAGCTAGACGTGCACTTGAGGAGAGAAAAGGACATAGCCTGTACATAAAAAGAAATGATGGTGAAAAGTGTTCACTTGCTTTATAAAATGAATGTGACAACAAGGCAAAAATGATGCTAGAAAATAATGCAAAGTGTTCAACGTGTTTTACGCAATTTGTGTGGGTGACAGCACGTTCAGATTTGTTTTGAAATGGACTTATTCCTTTATACTCACGTGAATGCAAATGAAAATACAGCATGGCTTGGCTAATTCCCACTGACTAGAAAATGATTTGCATTCTTATAAAAAATTTCTAATGTGCACCACCTATAATATGAACTAACTTTGCAACATTTTTGCATTGCAGATTTATTTTTCAAATTTCAATTTTAAATTTTTATTTTAAATTTTTATTACGACGGTAACTAAAATCACGGTTGTTACAAACTCCCCCTTATAAAAATTGTGTCCCTGCAATTTTCATACTAGAAGTTGTTTATAACACAAATTATTCATCATAACAAAGATTTAAAATAGAAAAGATGAATAAGAATGCTCACCCCATCCGAAGAGGAGAGAAAACCGGGATAAGAATGCTCGATGAATTCTTTGGTTTCCCAAGTGCAATCTTTGGGGTTTGCGGACCATTGAATTTTCACAAGCGGGATTTCTTTATTCCGAAGGCGTTTAACCTCCCAAGCTAGCATACGAATAGGATTTTGCACCATAGACAAGTCGGGTAAGATCTCAAGATCTTGCAATATAGGAGGATCAATAATAGAATCTGAATCACGAAGGCATCGACGAAGTTGGGATACATGAAATATGTCATGAATTTCCGAAAACTGAATAGGTAGCGATACACGATAAGCAACAGGGCCAATGCATTCCGTAATAGGAAATGGTCCAATATATGGAGGAGCCAATTTCCCGGAGCTACTAAAACGCATCACACCCTTCATCGGAGAAACACAAATGAATACGCGATCGCCAACAAGAAATTCCAATGGCTTCCTACAATGATCGGCATAAGATTTCTGCCTATTCTGAACCTCTTTGATTCTCTGTCTGATAATATCAATCTTCTCATAAGATTCACGAATATAATCGGGGCCGAGAACTAACTTTTCCCCCGATTCCAACCAACAAGATGGTGATCGATACGGTCTTCCGTAAAGGGATTCAAAAGGAGCCATAACGATACTGGATTGAAAACTGTTGTTACAAGAATGTTCAACAAGAGATAAGTGGTCTTCCCAACTACCACCAAAATCAAGAATACAAGCGCGAAGGAGATCTTTTAAGACTTGATTCACCCTTTCAATTTGACTATCAGACTGTAGATGATAAGTTGTACTGAGATTGAGCTTAGTGCCAAAGCTTCTGAAGGCTCTGTCAAAAACCACTAGTAAAAAGCGGATCTCTGTCACTAACAATGGAACTAGGAACTCCATGAAGTCGAACGACTTCTTTAATAAAAAGCTTAGCCAACAAAGGAGCAGTCCGATTGGACTTGATAGGAATAAAATGGGCTGATTTGGTCAATCTGTCAACAATCACCCAAATACTAGTATGGCCCGACCTCGAACGAGGTAGACCATCAATGAAGTCTATAGAAATTTGATCCCATTTCCATAATGGAATCTCAAGAGGCTGCAAAAGACCACTAGGACGCTGGTGTTCTTCTTTAATTAGTTGACAAGTCGTGCAATGACTTACATAACTTGCAACATCACGCTTCATGCCTTCCTAAAAGTATGAGCGTTTCATATCAACATATATCTTACTACTACCCGGATGGATAACGTCTGTTGTGACTCCCCACCTCTATGCTCACAATAACAAAGGTTATTATAAGGAATAACGTCTGCTATTGCGAAGAATAAGGCTTGTTAGAAGCGACCATCCGTAAGTTATGCCTTAGACGAGTATTGATTACAACGATAGGAGTTGTGTAAATTACTCCCAACGATATATATTCAATCCAAATCTAAAATGAAACTACAGTGGCTTAAGAAAAATTCAGAACAACTCATAATAACAATAACACAGATAAGTATAATCACATCAGAACAGAAATATCAGATATTTAGCGGAAGATAAGTCTGGACACATGCTACAGCAATCGTTGGTTCACATGAACCAAATGTACATATACATAGATATCATATCATACGTAAGATGAGAGTCAATACACCAAAAGGGACACCTCGGACCCTAAACAAAAGATGATGTGAAATCCCAAAAGCTGAAGCGGCAACAAAATCAGAGATAGCGATTATCCTGAAATAACTGGTCTGGCCCGAGTATTATTTAAAAGAAAATAATAAACGGATCAGTCTAATTCAAACATAGAAGTGAATGCATCATAAACAACATCAAAGCAAGATAATGATAATCTCGAATGAGACTATTCAACATATAAAATCAACATAGTTTAAATGAAGAAATCTCATTAAACTCCATCAAAATCAACCTTCAAATTCATAATTGAATTTAAAACAGCAATTCACAAAATCTAGAAATCAAAAATAGATAATTAGAAAAATCAGCATAAAAGTGGATCGATCCCATCATATGGCGAGTCTAAGCTACGTCGCACGTGCATCTCATATGGTTGAAGCCTACCAAGTACTGTCATCATAATTTTGGCACCCAACAAATGACCCGAAGGTCCGACAAATGACCCAAAGGTCTAGTACTGGTAATTGACCTGAAGGTCCAAAATATGACCCGAATGTCCAGCATAGTGGCTCGAAAGCCCAATAAAATCATCAAAATCATCAAACAAAAAATCCACAACAATTATTTCAATTAACGAGTCCGGAATTAATCGAATTAGTAAAAGCATGGTTCCATACTCCGCACTTTTGCTAAAGCGTTTAAATCTCTTTATCATTTCCTTGAAAGTGCAAAATTGTGTATTTTATGTAAATAAAGTTTACGTTCTCAAATGGACAAGTTCGGAATTAATCGGATCAGTAAAAGTAAGGGTTCATAGTCCTTAAATTTGCTAAAGCGTTTAAATCGATTCCTCATTCTTTTGAAAGCATAAAACGGTAAATAATTTTATTTTAAAATGATTTTAAAAACACGTGATTAAAACAACAACATCTATAGCAATTTTGACAAGGAAATTGCACTTCACAAAACATCGTAAAAACAGATATCAAATCAGCGTTGCAGGATTGTCGCTTGAAAATTCACTTTAAATTGACGGTTACTGAAGTCAAAACAACAGTAATATTTATTCGTCAAAAATATCATCAAAACAACACGCTTCAAAAATTTAACACCGGAGTAAAAATTCCGTTATAAAAATAACGGCAACAAAATATGTTTCAAAATCAAACACCGGTTCAACGTAGTTTTATCACTGGTATTTAAAACATTTTCGTGCAATTCAACTTGCACGTACATATTAAAATTGTTAAACAGACTACCTGTGCCACACTACATATGTAAGAACTAATTAAAACAAAGTAGGTACAAAACGAAATTGACAAAGGTTTTAAAGCAACCTGGGCAAAGCTACAACCTGCTTACACACGTGTATAAATTGAAAAATAGAGAGTGGTCTGGACTAACATTTTTCATGCGATACAACCTCATGCTTAATATGAAATAACGCATATACTTCATGCACTACAAAGATTTAAACATTCTTGCCTAAAAAGAATTGCCTGAAGTATGCAATTATATACTATACGAACTTGCACCAAATGAAGTATGAAGACCTGGACACGTTATCCTTTGCAATACATGAAGTCATGCATGCATGAGTAAAATTTGTTTTGCCTGGGTAATATAGACAAGTGCACATAATGTTCCATGCACGCAATGAAACAATGCAAAAGAAAAACCTGGAACTCCTTTTCCATACTAAACAATTCGCACGCACAAATAAAAAAAATGTTGACCAATATTTTGTAGTAACTTGGACAACTTGGACTACCATATTTTCGTGACTTACTTCTGCACGCATGAGACACTTGTGTAACCGTATGAAATCAATTTAAGGGCTGGGCATAGTTTCCGGATGCATGCATATTTAAAGTGAGTGATAAATGTTTGTACTTGGAAATTTAGTGCAAAGCTTACTTGTACGCAACAAAAAAAATAAGAATTTGCAACCTGGACTATAATTTTGCTTTTGTGCATGTCCTACATTTGCACTATAATAATGCAAATCAAGATGACCTGCGCACATTTTGGTGAATGCAACTAAACCTCTTTAAACAAAACCAAAAATTGATCTGGCCACATTTTCAAGCACGTACGAATAAAATGAAGGTTTGCAGTTTACACGCAAGTAAAAATGTGTGAATCTAACGTGCACAACCGTAAACATTTCACGCACACACACTTAATATACAATGCATGTGCTCTCTCCTTGATTTGTATGCATGCAGGGGACAAAATTAACAACATAAATAAAGTGATGAAAATAAATGACCCAGCTTTTGAAATGTAAATTTAATTCAACATAGAGGTCAAAGCAATATAATTTGCACCCAAAAACAAAGTGGTGAATAAATTAGAAATGTGAGTTTTACACTCACCTCAATTTGCTTCAAAAATAAGTTAGCACCAAAGATTCAGAAGAAAGCAACAATTCGAACTGCCATTAATGAATTCACCAAGCTACTGTAAATTTAAAAATAAAATAAAAGATGTAGCTTTTCTTTTCTTTTCAAGTTGGTGTATAAGTCAAATAAAAATATATGTTGGCAGAAGTTTGTACAAATGCATTTAAAGCTAGACGTGCACTTGAGGAGAGAAAAGGACATAACCTGTACATAAAAAGAAATGATGGTGAAAAGTGTTCACTTGCTTTATAAAATGAATGTGACAGCAAGGCAAAAATGATGCTAGAAAATAATGCAAAGTGTTCAACGTGTTTTACACAATTTGTGTGGGTGACAGCACGTTCACATTTGTTTTGAAATGGACTTGTTCCTTTATACTCACATGAATGCAAATGAAAATACAGCATGGCTTGGCTAATTCCCACTGACTAGAAAATGATTTGCATTCTTACAATTTTTTTTTCAATGTGCACCACCTATAATATCAATTGACTTTGCAACATTTTTGCATTGCAAATTTATTTTTCAAATTTCTATTTTAAATTTTTATTACGACGGTAATTAAAATCACGGTTGTTACAAAAAAGGTGTGCCGTTGCATATGGTATCAAAGATGAAGGTTAAGCGAGAACCTTGGCTTTGGTTCAGTATGGTTCATTAGAGATATGGTAAGCAACACCTTAGAATGAGTTTAGCGTATTACACCTATAAGTGTGTATTTGTATTTTCTACAAACGTATATGAGGGTGTTACCAACTCCATATCTAGAGATACTTATCGGTTATTGGCCGACAGGAGTTGATGATATTTGGTACACGTCGTTCATGTTCGGATGATGGGCTGCTTGTGTTTACTTTATGTTATATTTTATCTAAAAATAAACGGTGCTCGGTAGGTATTTTCTGATCCTTATGCATGGAGATCCACTTCAGTTTACCGGAGCCGTCTCTAGGAAAATCTATTATGCGAACGTTCATTATCGATTTTGATTGTACCCTCTAATATGATGTTGATTGTAACCATTCCACCTATATTTTGATTTATATTCTTCACCTTAGACATTATCTATCATATCACCTTCTGTATGTACTAGAAGGGATGACCGTTATGGTATTCCATGCGATCTCAAAAGTATTATTATATGTTGTACACATACTTCTTGAGTTCCTATGCTAGACTTATGTCTAACGCTCGGTTTTTGTTTCGTCCAAATTCCTCGTGTGCTCTTTTGAGTAGTTTAAGAAAGGCAGGTTTTCGTTGATGTTCGTTACAGCTCGAGAAGACAAGCTGGATGTTTCACATACTGTAATATTCTTTTTTCCGCTACATTTCTATATTGTACATATAAATGAAATTCTAATGTATGGTGGATCGATTATACAAATGACAAGTATATTAACTAAATTAAACTATAGTGTAATAATTAGTAAAGAATGTAAATAGGAATAATCACATCGGGGTTTTCACACTGGTTCAGACCTCCCGTCCTACGTCCAGTCCCGAAGCTCCCCTTCGGAATTTCCTTTCACCAAATAACCCTCACTTCACCCGGAGGAACAAGTTTACAATAGTAGAGTTTCTTTTTCAAGAGTATGTTCTCTATTACATAGATTTTGACTATATCATTCAATTAAACTTCATATATATCTTGAATGATTGAATACAATGTTCGAGAGGATATGGAAGTGTATGATCTCAGATTTGCAGATTTGATAGCAAGTGGATAATTAGAACAAGAAATAATCCAGAGTGAATAAGATAAGACAGAAGTAAGCGAGTAAGTCAGTGAGTTGATTCATCTTGATTCTTGTTTATATAGTTGTAGATAGTTGCTTCTAGTAGTTACATCTCTTCCCTTTCAGTCTTGAGTCGTCACTGTTCACTGGTGAAGAGTTGCGGAGGAGAGATGGAGTTGTATCTCTTTGGAGATGATAGTTCTGATTTGAAATATTTGCCCCGAGCCCCGTTTCAGACGTCTGGATGTAGTTTTCATAAGTCTGGAACCTATTATTAGTTTTAGTCCAGTTTATACGTTCAAACGTCGGAAGTTCCACATTCAGACGTCTGAACTTGTCCAGTGAGGTTTTTCTAGGTTCATTCTTGAGTGTTTATTCCTTCGAACTTCGTGCAACTTTGTAGATGAATTTCTTTTAGTGCTTTAGTCTTTATCTTGTCAAGGCAGTGGTTTGTCTTGCTTTGAGTTGCATCTGTATAGTTGTATAGTATATATGATTTCCATGGTATAGTTGTCATCGTCGACACTAAGGGTTCTAACATTCTCCCCTTTTTGATGAGGACAATTATACAACATACTTAGATAATAATTTACAGACAGATTCTCCCCCTAAATGTAATCTCCCCCTTATAGGTGTGCATATCTCTTTTTCTCCCCCTTTGTCATTATCGAAAATAATAGAAGAACCATAACTGAAAGCTAAGCATGATATAATTACAATAGTAACAAAATATTATGATTATATCTTGGAGCATAGCAAAATATTGATAGTGTCTTACCAGTAAATTGAAAAACAACAACAAAATATTAACTGTATGAGGTCAAGGTAGAACATCACCAGGGGGGTCCGATTTCCCTTTGTCCTTGTCGCTGGTCTTTGGCGATGTGTGAGGAGAGTGAGAAGGTGTGGACCAGTAAAAAGAAGGTTGACGGGCTTGTTGAATTGTTTGATCAAGTTTGGAAACCACTGAAGAAAGAGAATCTTCAACCTTGGAAAGTCTTGTGGACAATGTGTGATCAAGCTGTGCTATTTGTTTACTAAGGAGAATTTGATTTCTAGGTAGAAGCACTTGGTTTTGTAAAGTTAAGTGAGCAATACTTCAATTAGCATTAGGCTGAGTTCGTGCATCCAAAATCTCCATATCAGAGTGATATTCAAAGGAGGAAGGAGGAGGTGGAGATTGTTCCCTTGGTAGTTCTGTATTAACTTCTTGTTGTTGTTGTTCTTGTTGTTGTGTAGAAGGGGGAGGTTGATCTTGTGCATTTCTCCATTCTAGGAAGGTCATATAAGATGGTGGTTCCTCCGGCAAATGCATAAGGTTAAAAAAAAATTGTTCCACTATATTTGATATGTAACTCCTCAAAAGTAGAAATGTATGATGGGATGTTTAGTGCTTTGAGGATTCGCATATTATAAGCCATGTAAATGATAGTCTGGCGAGATCTATTCCAAAACCCTTTTAGTTCATCGAAGATGAACTGAGCCCAATTGATCTTAGTGCGATTAAATAGTGCACATAGTGCTTTGTGCTCAAGATCAGTAATTTGTTCATGGCTACCTAATCGAGGAATAACTGTATTTATAAGCATTCTGGTAAGGAGCCTAGCACGTGGCCTGAGAAATTTGGATGAAAACTGAGGCGTTTGATTTTCCCATAACTGATGGGTTATAATATCATGAGGTTTGAATCGCACGCCCTCTATTTCAGATAATCTGTGACCCGTATAAGAGCATTCTAGAATTCGTCCAATAATAGGGGTTAACTTTATTGTTGTCCCATAGACACTCGTCCGTAACCATTGTTCATCATTTTCGGTAGTCCATACGGATGAACTATCCAGATTAGCGTAAAATAGATATATAGCTAATTGATAGATAAAAATATTGTTAGCATTAAAAGAAATAAGTGTTTGCAATTTACCTTGCTCACATGTGTCATCCATATCGTACGAAGGAAACTTGATTAGGTCATAGAAGGGTCCGAGATGCATCTTCTTAATCTTCAAGTCTTCAAACCGTCTTATAGTTGCTGGATTGTGGAATACCAATCTTTGATTTAAGTGTCAGTTACCATCAAAGGTTGAGAAGAGAATCCTTCTCGATGCTTCCTTTTTTTAACTCCCATTTTTTTATTTGTGGTGGCATTAATTTGGTAAGAAATTTGATTATAAGAATTTGAGAAGGAAGAATTTTAACTTAGAAATGAATTGAAAATAATTGATTGGTTAGATATAGGGTTTCAAAAACTGTCGTTTCCAGTTCCAGACGTCTGAAATAGTTGATCAAACGTCTGAAGATGCTTAAGTTAGAGACAGAAAGTAGAATCATACATTTGGAAATAGAATTCAGACGTCTGGAATGTTCAAATACTAGACGCAGAGTAACTTCAGACGTCTGGAAAAGAGTTCAGACGTCTGGGAACATTTATTAGTAGTTTCATATTTCTATTTCAGATGTCTAGAATCCTTTTCAAACGTCTGAAAAGCTCCAGATTAGTTTTTTTGTTGATGTTTTTGTGAAGAAACAACTTTATTTATTGAATAGAATACAATTCAAAGAAATTTATGTGTATATAATCGTCTTCAAACATAATAGTCTATTTTTCTTGGTTCCATTCCCGACGATCCCATGAATTTGGTTCGTAGATGAGATGACCATAGTTAATTGGGGACCAGGAAGGAGCTTTGGGTAACGAAGTCGACGGTTCATCTCTAGGAGTTTCAACAAAGCGTAGAGATTTTTTATGTAAACATTTCTTTGTTGGAGAATGACCACATATAGCATATAGAGCCTTTTCTAGGAAGTTCAAATGTTTGATTGTTCCTTCCTGTCTATAGTATATTTCCTTTTGAGCATCCATCATTGCTAATTGATAATGTGATATTTCATCAAGTTTTTCGTGGATTGTGGGTGGTTTTTCTCGTTTGGCTTTCTTCAGTAGAGGTGACAATCCCCATCGACTTTTTGGTAAGTCATGAGAGGGTGGAGAATGAGGAGGTGAAGGAGTACGAAGAGAATGAGTGGATAGGATTGAGGATAGCGATTCAGAATTATATGAAGTTACTTCTTGAGATGACATTTTGATTTTTATATTTGATATTTTTTTATAAAGAAACTTCTGAAATTTAGATTTATAACAATCCAAATATAAAAATAAGTAGTATTTTTTATGGACAAAAATTATTTTCTAAATTTTAAATGGTGTTTAATTAGCTAAAAACTTGTGGATAAAAGAAATTTTTCTTAGTTTAAAAGTTCGTTAAGTGAACAAATGCCTAAGTCTCGTTGTAATTTTACAAAAGTTTGCTCGGTTAATGGTTTTGCAAAGATATCGGCTATTTGATTTTCAATGTTAACATATTCTAAAGTTATAGTTCCTTTTTCGACATTATCTCTTAAGAAACGATGTCTTATATCTATACGTTTAGTTCGAGAATGATTTACTGGATTTTTAGATAGATTGATTGCGCTAGTGTTATCACAATAAATCGGGGATTTTTCAATTATTTTTCCAAAATCTTTTAAGGTTTGTTGCATATAAATTACTTGTGCACATGCTAATGCCGCTGAAATATATTCGACTTCGCAAGTGGATAGAGAACACAATTTTGTTTTTTTACTAAACCATGAGACGAAAGATTGTCCGATGAAATGACACGTTCCACTAGTACTTTTTCTATCCGTTTAGCATCCTTCAAAATCCACATCGCTATATGATACAAGTTCAAAAGATGATCCTTGTGGATAGAATAGTCCACAGTTTTTCATGTTAGATAAATATCTCAAAATACGTTTAACGGCTCTTTGATGAGATTTTTTTGGTTTTGCTTGAAAACGCGCGCAGGGACAAACATTCATCATTATATCGGGTCGACTTGCAGTTAATTATAATAACGAACCAATCCTATATACTTTCTCTTCAAAATCTTTCCCGTTTTCATCTTTATCAAGATGGGCCGTAGTACTCATAGGAGTAGGTTTACTAGATATTTTATCCATACCAAAACATTTTAATAGTTCATTGCAATATTTTTATTGATGTATGAAGATACCATTCTCTATTTGTTTAATTTGTAATCCTAAAAAGAAATTTAATTCTCCCATGTGATATTTTAAATTCATTTTTCATTATATTAGAGAATTGCATACATAAATTTTCATTAGTTGATCCAAAAATGATATCATTGACATAAATTTGAATAACTAAAATATCATTATTTTCTTTTTTAATAAATAAAGTCAAGTCAATTTAACCAATTTGAAATTCTGATGAGATTAAATGAGTTTTAAGTCTATCGTACCATGCTCTAGTAGCTTGTTTTAACCCATATAATGCTTTATTTAATTTAAAAACATGATTTGGAAATTTTTCATGTTCAAATAACGGTTGTTGTTCAACATAAATATTTTCTTTGATATAACCATTTAAAAATGCACTTTTGACATCCATTTGATATAATTTAAAATTGTTATGACAAGCAAAAGCGAGTAGAGTTCGTATAGCTTCTAATCTAGCTACAAGTGAAAAAGTTTCATCGTAATCGATTCCTTCTTCTTGATTATACCCCTGTGCTACTAAACGAGCTTTATTTCGAACTATATTTCCGATTTCATCGGCATTATTTTTAAATACCCATTAGTTCCAATGACAGATTGATCTTTTGGTCTTGATACGAGTTTCCAAACATTATTTTGTTCGAACTGATTTAATTCCTCTTGCATAGCTAAAATCCAAAAGTCGTCTTTAGTAACTTCTTTATAGTTCTTTGGTTTAAATTTTGAAACAAATGCAACATGACTTATTTGATTAAGTTGATTTCGAGTTACTCTAGAATTTAAATCTCCAATGATGTTATCTATAGGATGATTCTTTAAAATCCTCGGAGGTGAAACTAGATTATTATTTTGATCAATGGCTTCATTATTATCGTTAGGTGTGTTAGAGGAATCATTTGGATGTATTTCTTCTTCGTCATTAATTTGTGTAGTTATAAAATTTTCATCAAAAGAAACATGTAAGCTTTCTTCTATAATATTTGTCCTTTTGTTATAGATTCTATAAGCTTTGCTACGATCGGAATAGCCAACACATATTCCTTCATCGGTCTTAGAATCAAATTTTCCTAGATTGTCTTTAGTATTTAATATGAAACATTTTGATCCAAATGTTCTAAAATATGATACCTTAGGTTTCTTACCAAAAAATATTTCATAACATGTGTTTTTTGTCATTGGTCGTAGTGTCACTCTATTTGAAACATAGCAAGCTGTAGCAATAGTAGGTTCGGCCCAAAAATGTTTTGGTAGATTACTACTGTTTATTATTGTTCTTGCATATTTTTGTAATGTTCGATTTTTTCGTTTCAACTACACTATTTTACTGTGGTGTACGTGGAATTGAAAAATTATGATTAATTCCCTTTTTATTGCAAAAGTTGGTAAAAAGTTCATTTTTGAATTCTCCACCGTGATCACTGCGAATATTTTTAATTTTCAAATTCATTTGATTTTTAATTCTTTTTGCAAATATTTTAAACAAACCAAAAGTGTAACTTTTATGTTTTAAAAACAAAGTCCATTCATATCGTGAAAAGTCATTAACAATTACAAAAACATACTTGTTTTGGTTTATTCATCTTACTTGAGTAGGATCGAATAAATTTAAATGCAACAATTCTAATGGTGTTTTGTTGAAATATTATTTTTAGATTTAAAAAAACTCCTTTTTAATTTTCCAATTTTACATGCATCACATAAATTGTCTATTTTATAATTTATTTTTGGTAAACCTCTAACTAGTTCATGCTTTGATAACTTATTTATATATTTGAAATTCATGTGACAAAATCGTTTATGCCATAGCCATGGATCATCAAGCTTAGCGGTCAAGCATAAATCCGAATTTTGTTTTATATTCATATTCAAAATATAAATATTTTTACTCCGAAATCCTTCAAATAATAAATTTTTATTATTATCAAATATAATGCATCGATTTTTCTCGAAATTTATTTGAAAACCTTTATCACATAGTTGACTAATGCATAGTAAATTATGTTTTAAATTTTCTACTAATAAAACATTAGAGATAATACGAGTGTTACAAATACCGATATTTATGACTTCTCTAATTCCGATGACATATCCTTTTGAGTTGTCTCCAAAGGTTACGATGCCTCCATCGATATATTTTATATTTGAGAGCATCTTGGCATTCCCGGTCATGTGTTTTGAACAGCCACTATCGAGTATCCATTTCTCCTTGCTTTTATTTTTGGGTACCTATAAAACAAAAATTATTCAATTGGTAACTGCTTCTTTTATTAGGGTCCTAAATGTTAGGAGGGGAGGGTAGCCATACCTAAGTGGGTTTGGGTCCTTTAAAAACATAATCATTGTTAAATACTACACTTGATAGAAAACTATCAATATGTTTTTGTCTAATTAACTTATTATTAGATTTTGGTATCCAAATTTTTGTATTTTTATATTTTACATCTTTACTCAACTTCGATTTCTTTTTGAAACTTTCATATAAGATACTTTGCTTTATAGTATTACCTTTTTTCTTTTGTGAATTCTTTTCAAATCCTAATCCATTTCGATTACCAGAGGGTTTCGAAATTTTAATTAAATTATCAAGATCTTATTTTCCTTTGTTAAACTTTGAAACATTGTTAGTAATTTTTTCAAGTTTATCCTTTAATTCACAAATTTAATTTTTTGAAATTTCTATATTACTTTTTAGTTTAATATTTACCTTAATCAAATTATTATTCTCAAGTTTTGACCTATCTATTTCACTAAGTTGTGACATATTCAATAGACATTTTACATTTTTCTTGTGATATTTCTAATTCTTCTTCTAAAATAACTTTTTCATCCTTTAGTGATTCAATTTCTAGTTCTAATCGACTTATTTTGGCTAGATGTTCTTTATTCAATTTTTTTATTTGTCTAAACTGTCATCAAGTTCAATACTTAACTCTAATAATTCATTATAGCCAAGTTCAGGACATACCTTTTCAATGTTAGCCATAAAACATACATTAGCTTGTTCTCCATCACTATCACTATCACTCTCGGAAGATGATGATGAATCGGAATCATCCCAAGTGACTTTAAAAGCTCTTCTCCTTTAATTTCTTAAATTTACTCTTTTTCTCATTGTTGCGTTTAAGGCAATCCTTCTTCATATGTTCGTATTGATCACATTCATAGCACTTGATTTGAGATAGATTTGTTGTATTGGACTTCCCTTCTTTTTGGAATTTGGTCATCTTTCTAAATTTCTTTAATTTGTTATAATTCTTGGCAATGAAGACTGACTCTTCTTCATCCAAATCTGATTCATCATTCTTTGCTTGAAATGCTATGTTCTTTTTTTCAACATTTTGTTCTTTTCTAGCCTGTAAGTTAGCTTCATAGGACATTAAATTTTCTATCAACTCTTCAACCTTGAGAGTAGAGAGATCATTAGCTTCTACAATAGCTAATACCTTCCTTTCCCAATCTGATGTTAAAGAGTTGGGTATTCGAGAAACTAAATCAAAATCAGTAAACTTAACTCCTAATGCCATAAGATCATGTTGGATAGTTTGAAATCTAGAATACATGTCAACAATAGTTTCATTTTGCTTCATTTTGAATAAAGAGAATTGGTTTTGCAAAATTGAAATCTTAGTTTCTTTAACCTTTGTTGTACCTTGGTGTGTGATTTGTAAGGTACGTCAAATGTCAAATGCAGTGGTGCATAACATGACACGTGAAAACTCATTTTTATCTCGAGAGCAAAATAAAACGTTCATAGCTTTAGCATTGTTTGAGGCTAAGGTTTTTTGTGCATTGGTCCATGTGCTCAAGGCAGTGTTAGGTGCTTCATATATTTATTTTAGGTAGCAGATCATATTTCTAGACCATTGGCTTCCACAAAAATACGGATACGGGTTAACCAATATGCATAGTCGGAGCCATTAAATAGTGGGGGACGTGCGGTAGACTGACCTTCTTGAAGATACTTGCCATATTAGTGATTCAAAAACTTGTTACAGTACTTTTGATCAAACCAAGCTCGATACCAATTGAAAGTCTAACGTATGGTGGATCGATTATACAAATGACAAGTATATAACTAAATTAAACTATAATGTAATAATTAGTAAAGAATGTAAATAGGAATAATCACACCAAGGTTTTTATACTGGTTCAGACCTCCCATCCTACGTCCAGTTCCGAAGCTCCTCTTCGGAATTTCCATTCACAAATAACCCTCACTTCACCCGGAGGAACAAGTTTACAACAACAGAGTTTCTTTGTCAAGAGTGTGTTCTCTATTACACAGATTTTGACTATATCGTACAATTAAACTCCCTATATCTCTTGAATGATTGAATACAATGCTCAAGAGAATATGGAAGTGTATGATCTCAGATTTTCAGATTTGATAGCAAGTGGATGATTAGAACAAGAAATAATCAAGAGTGAATTAGATAAGACATGAGTAAGTAAGTCAGTGAGTTGATTCATCTTGATTCTTGTTTATATAGTTGTAGAGAGTTGCTTCTAGTAGTTACATCTCTTCCCTTTCAGTCTAGAGTCGTTACTGTTCAATGGTGAAGAGATGCGGAGGAGAGATGGAGTTGTGTCTCTTCAGAGATGACAGTTGTGATTTGAAATATTTGCCCTGATCCCAGTTTCAGACGTCTGGATGTAGTTTTCAGACGTCTGGAACCTATTATTAGTTTTAGTCCAGTTTCTACGTTCAGACGTCTGAAGTTTGCATTCAGACGTCTGAACTTGTCCAGTGAGGTTTTTATGGGTTCATTCTTGAGTGTTTGTTCCTTCAAACTTTGTGCAACTTTGTAGATGAATTTCTTTTAGTTCTTTAGTCTTTATCTTGTCACAGCAGTGGTTTGTCTTGCTTTGAGTTGCATCTGTATAGTTGTATAGTATATATGATTTCCATTATATAATTGTCATTGTCGAAATCGTACACTAAGGGTTCTAACAATAAACATTTGTAAGGAAAGGCTGTTATAACTGTCTAGGCTGGTGATAGTACATAGGTTTTGTAACTCCAAAATTTCTATGTCGAAGTAACCCTTTGTATTATTCTTTTGGTATTATATATTACCATTCCTCTAGTGAGATTCTGACGTTGTGTTCTCTTCTTTCTTATTTTATTTCTTTTTTATTTTATTTTACCCTAGCTTTTCACCCTTTTGGTACTTGAGTGCTTGGCATATGAATACCGTGGATGTATTACTGTCGACATTCAGGGATTGAAAAGGCTGGATGTTACAATGATTCAACCAACGATGATGATTATTGATAGCGGGCATGGGAAAGCTATTTCTCCTTTCACATGACATCCAGTGGGACTTCCATAAGCTATAAAATCATTTACCATCCATAGCAAAATTACTTTCATTTTAAATAATGTGTTGTTAAATGCATCACTAATACAACTCCATTACTCCACAAATGATGCAGGTCTTCTACCAAAGATGCCAAATATGCATCAATATCATTCTCGGTTTTGGACTTGGAATAAGTATAGTTAACATAATATTTTCTTTCTTTATGCGCAATGTAAACGAGATATCATACGTCACAAGCATTACCGCTAGTAACAATATTTAGAACTCAACATGGAAAATGGATCCAATCAATCTGTAATAAGATCAAATCTAAACTTGTGTGGATCGGCTAAATTTTTTTCCACTTTTCATCCACCATTTTCCATGTCATGGTATTCATGGGATAGTTCATTTTTCCATCATCGCTTCTATTACTGAAATGCCATCTTAAATCTTCGGCATCTTTTGAGATGTAAACATTTTCTAAATGTTGAAATTATTGGAAGATATCTCAACAATTTAAGTAGAATACCTTTATAGTCTTCTTAGTATCTTGATTTATCTTCCAACTTGAAGAACCACATTTTGGAGAAGTATCTAAAATTTTATATTCTTTTCTATAAAGACAACAATCATTCTCACAAGCATGTATCTTTTTTAAACCTATGTCAAATGATTCAAGAAATTTATTTACTTCATATAAATTTTTGGGAAATACATTATCCTTCAAAAAATACAATTGTTGCATGTTTTAAAGCTTCTCAAACCCGCCATTAGATAAAGACAGTCTCACATTTAAGATTATATAAGACATTGATGGTAGATAACTTCATATGATCTGTGCAACCAGGATACAATGGAGTTTCTGTATCTTTCAAATTCTTAAGCAACTCTTCCTCTCTTCTTTGAGAATAAACATTACCTTCATCATCGGTAAAAAAAACACGATTCATAAGATCTTCATCTTCGTTTGAATCAATTTGAATAAGTCATACATGTCAAATTACTTTATTTTTCTAATTTACCTGCTCGCCATGGCAATACCATTTATACCATCTATTGGTCCTGTAAGTAGGATCCATTCCTTTTATAACTAAATGTTAATTGATGGTATGATCATCATGACGACTAAGATTTCAAAAATCAATGCAAGGGCATAAATTCTTTTTCTACGTTTCATAGATTTCTCTTTGTAACATAGATAAATTGTAAAGCTCCTTATCGGTACTCTATATTAGTCCTATGAAAAAATTTAACAACATAAAAGCTTTGAGTTTTAATATCAAAATTTATGTTTTAATTCTCTAAAATTTTTAAGTTAAGCACTACATAATCACCTGTTTAAAAACACCCAATCTTTTTTATCATTACAAGAAAACAATTAAGTTTCCAAAAACTGACATGGAAACTAGTTATCTACCATAATAAAAGAAAGAACTACTTATTTCAAATTTTAAAGTAGTAAATAACTACTATAGGACTATAGATCTCTCTTTAGAAAAATAAGAAGATTTAATAATATTTGATGTGCACGTAAATGTGCATATTTTTACTTTGATATTTAATCAAATTTAATTAAATAAATGAGCATATAGAGTATTTTAACATTTTGAAACCAATATTTCAATTATTTTCAAATTATCGTTTATTCATCTTCAGGGGGAAAATGGTTATTTTTGTACATATATTATTTTGAGAATATTTATTTCCATATTTTATATTTATTTGTAGAAAAATTGGATGGAAATTACAAGAGCCTTCATGGAAAATATACATGCACAAGAGGATACAAAGCAATGAAGATGGAAATTATTCTAACCATGTATCATGGAAGACCCCACCTACCCACTTACCTTAATCTACAATTAGAAGCTAATGCACAAGTTGGTGGAGCTAAAAGTTTCATGCACATTTAAATGAAGGATTATCTCATGCTAATGATAACTTGGTGGCCATACCTTGTAGAGAGGTAGTTAAGGTAGTTCCTAAAAAATATGATTATGATTTTAGGCTTGCATAAATACCCCATATATTCATGTAATTAATCTCTTAGCCTCCTCTTAGCCTCATTTGAGCCTCCTCTTTAGTTAGTTTAGTTTGAGACTCAAAAATAAATTACAAACTCTCTTTTCTTTTCATGGCTACTTAGAAATTTTCTTCTTTTGTGTAACTTTCTTTTTATGCATTTTTACTTCATGTTCTTTTATTCTATGTTCTTTACTTTATGCAATTAGTGTAGTTTTTATTTCATGCAAGCAGATTAGCTTTTATTGTAGTTTAATTAGTTCTCTTCTTATTTTCTTTTCATTACCATCTTTTTTATTTCATGTTGAACTCTACATTTGTTGAAATGATAACAAATATGAGAGGCTAAACCCCTTCAATTTAGGGGAAATCAAGCTCTCTTAATCATGTAGATTCAACATTTTGATAATTTTTGATCTCTTTTTGTGCTTAATGGAAATGTTTGATGTGGTTAAACTTTATTGTTTTAGCTTTAAATTTGATAGCATATGTTGTTGACACCAAATAGGCTATGCTTAAACAAACAAAACACGAATTCCTCTTCATCTACATATGATTTTAATAATGAAGTGAATGTTAAATCAAAATTTGATGATCTATATTTCTAATCAATATTTAATAGATCATGCTTGAAATAGATTTTATTTTCAAGTTCATTGCAATTTTCATGAGAGTTCAGAAGTGGTTAGTGGGTATGTTAAAGTTCGATGGTTTATATTGGGCTAATTAATAGCAGAAATATTCCATACTTATTGAGAAACATATAAACTAAATTCACTAATGATCAAGAGGGAGACCATAATTTCGATTTGTTGATTTATGTGATCATGAGAAGGAATTTATCTCTAAATTGCTTTCAAACTCTCATATTTTTATCTGTTCTAGCTTTTGTTAGTTTTTACATTTTTTTTAGTTAACACAATCTCAAATTGTTGGTTTAATGTGATTGAATAGAATTTTAAATTTAAATAATTCCCTGTCGATCGACCTTTTTACACCATATACTAACATTGTACACCGTGCACTTGCGTTATTTTTAATTTAAATTTAATCGGCTATTTTTCTAATTCGATAGAGATTTAGCCCTTCAAACAAGTTTTTGGCGCTGTTGCCAAGGAATTGATTCTATTTTATTTTTTATTCTTTGAATTATTTTTGTTTGATTTTATTGTATGTTTGTTTTGTGTGTTAATTTGCATTTTAAAAAAAAATTCTATGTGTTTGTTGTGTGAAGTTTTGTTTTCATTTGATTTGGTGTTTGTTGCTTTTCTATTTTGCATTTGCATTTTTACTTTTAAAAAAAATTATATACAATTTCATTTGAAAAAAAGGAATTTTTTATTCCATTGCGTTTTCTTTTATAATTTTGTATTTACAATTTCATTTTCCTTTTATAGTTCTGCATTTACTTTGCAACTACTTTACAGACTCTAATCACCTCTATGCATCTGCACTTCATCATTTCTACTCTGCCAATCCATCACGGTGCACACTTTTGTACACTGCCCTATCTCCAAAATAGCAAGCACCACTGTGACGACCCAGGATTTTGGACATTTGAAATTGGAATATTTATTTGATTTTAAATATTTAAATGTTAAATTCTAACTTGAATTTCAAATACCACTATTTGTTGAGTGATTTAATGGTTAATTAAAAAAAGAAATTTGGAAATTGGGTAAATAGTTAAATCTAAAATTTTAAGCTTGTTGAAAATAATTTAAAGGCTCGTAAAATTTATATGGATGATACTGAATATAATAGAACTTTTAAAATTAAATTTAAAGACGGTTTGTTCAATTTTGAAAATATATCGTTTAAATCGATATTTAAAAATAGCCTTCCGAGACACAGTCTCGGATTTCAAAGAAAGAAGTTCCATTGGATCCGTAACAGTGTATTATTATCGGATTTCGATTTTCGTAGTGTTTGTTTGACCATACGGTAGATAAACGCGCTAAATTTATATCGAAAATTTAATATTATAACTGGGTCCAAAAAGCTATCTTCTCCATACGATCGAATTAGGACTCGGAACCTTTTCCATTGCGTTCGGAATAGGGGTTTAACATTATAAACGCCTAGCGGTATGCCTTGATTGAAGATCGAGATTGTGAGTTGCGAAAATCAAGACGATTTGTATTTGAATTTAAATTTAAATTTAAATATGAATAATTATATTGCATTGAAATATTGTGCCCTTGCAGACACGTAAAGAATTTTAAAGCACGTGTCTTCCTTCAGGACACGCATTCGTTTTAAAAATAATAATAAACGCAGATCGGTAAAATCAAAAGAAAACTAACCTCTCTTTATCTTCGAACCAAATCAAAATCAAATAGAAATGGCAGAGAAAATAAAAAAATAAACCTAAATCGATATCGAACCCAAATCAGAAAATAATATGGCCGAGCATCTCCATTTAATCAAATCGAAGGAAGAGAGAGCATCTCACTCGTCAATCTCGGAATCGAACGCAGTTGCCTAGGAGTGCTAAGCTCGAGTGCGGCAAGGGTCGATCGTGATTTTCAAGTCACGTGTAAGTGTTGCCTAGGAGCAGTGTAGGCCGAAGTTGAGTCGCGTGGACGAGGAAGAGTGTAGCGAGGCATGACTGGTCGTGGCGTCGGTCGTGCGTGGGTGGTTGGAGGCGTCTTGGCAAGGTTTCAAGCAGGAGAGGTATAGCAGCTTTTAAATTTAGATAATCTCAATTTAATTTAAATCTGTAAGTATAAATGATGAAATACATAAGGATATTTATACAGTGATATTTATTTGGAGTTTTTATTTTATTTTTAGATATATATATACACACACACATGTAGAAAATAATATATATAATTTTTACAGTAAGGATATTTTCCCCTGATTTAGATTTAAATATGTGTGTGTGTGTTTACATATACAGAAAATATATATATCTGTGAGATATAATTCTTTTTTTAAATTTAATAAATATATATATTGTAATTCACATACATATGGGTTGAAAGGAATTCTATTTTATAATTTAATGCATATGTATATATAGATAAAACAGAAAATGTAGAGAGATGAGGTTTGTAAATATATAGATTTTAAAATGTTGAAAATTTTAATAAAAATAGATTTTTAAATCTATAAATTAATTTTATACATATAGTTTCAAAGTAGAATAAATATACGGATATACCTATTTTCATTTACTGGTTTATTTTTAAAATAATATATTGTGGAAGTTAGACTTATCTAACTATTTTGGTCACTAGAAAATAATTTACATAAAAGAAAATTGGTTTAAAATAAATTATTAATTAATTAAATTATAAAATGGAAATTAATTGTTTGATTTGTTCGAAATATTTATAAACCATATAATGTTTATACAAGGTTTAAAATCGTGGAGAATCAAGCCGGTGTGGTTCGGATTGCAAACCTATGGTCGAAGGTGAGTTAATCTCACTCACAACTGGATACCGGTAAATTTAAATAGTTAAAATTTTAAATTATTAGTTGAGTGCTTGAATTGATGTGATATTATATATAGTAGTATATATATATTAGAGTAAATGATTCCCGCATTATATAGCGGATGAGACCCCATGCACCACGCATAATAGCAGATGACCCCATATACCGCGATATTCCACCTCGAAGTGGAATTGGTATTTTATAATGTGCTAACATCTGTGGATGCAGCGAAACAGGTTGGAGGGATCCAACTGGATTCCTCAAAATATTTAGATTGTTTTAATATTCTGTGATATGATTATTTGATAATCTGTGATAGATTATATTGGTAATTGAAAATATTGGATGCTATGGTTTGATTGAATATCTTTTGGGTATACTGTGTTATCAAAAAAAAATAGATGGGATTTTTGAAGGAAAATAAAAGAGATAATTTTTAAGTAAAATAATTATAGAGAATTTGGATAAACTAAAGAATGAATTGGAAAAGGATGGAAGTTGATTTTAAAATCCTAATAAATAAATGTCCAAGTATGGTAAAGGAGATTTTTGAATAAATAGCAATAAATGAATTTTTAAACTTAAGTGATATTATTTGAAGGAATAAAAGATTTATTTTTAAAATTAAGGATTTAAATGGTTTAGGAAGAAATAAAAGAAGAATTTTGAAATAAATATGAAATTGGTATTTTCAGTTTAAATAAGATTTTAAATCATAATAAAGAAGTTAAATATGAATTAATGGGTTTTAAAATAAAATTGAGTAAGTAAAGGAATTTATTTTTGAATTGACTAAATTTTGGAAATTGATTTGGAAACTGATTTAGTGTTTGAAAACTGTGTTTTTAAAAGAAGGATGAGACTATGGAATTTATAAACGAGGTTTATAAAGTAAAGTAGGATATCAGTGGATATTTGGAAGTATAAATTCACTGGGAATTTATAAAGGAATGGGTAATTTGTTTTAAAAATAAATAGTGGTTTATTTTTAAAGGTGTGAAAGAAAAGTGTATTTCCCTGAAAAGCCAAGTACGTTTCAAAGCAGATTTTAAGTATAAGTTAAAGGTTTAAAAGTTGTTTTAAAAGAATGTTATTTAGGAAATTATTATTTAAGTTGTTTAGAATTTTAAAGATTAATATTTATTAAATTAGTTATAGTAGTAATTATTTTAAAGGGTTTAATTGGTATTATGATTTAAAAGATAATTATTAATATTTATATTTTATAAAGTAGTTTATTTTAAAGATAGTTTGGCTAAAGTTTTTATTTGAAAAACTTGTATAGAATTTCGTAACTTTTATTAATATAAATTTGTTTTGGCTTAAGTTTTACGTAAGAAGTTATTATACAATTTTATAACTAGTATTTAAAATAAGTGTTTTAAATAGTTTTTATTTTAAGTGTTTTAAATAATTTTTGTTTTAAAATGTTTAAAGTATATATATATTTTTGGATAAAGTGATTTAAATTATTTTAAAATCTAAAATATTAAGGCTTGGCGATTTTCAGTGGAAATAAAACAGTTGGGTGGGAATTTTCTTCCGAGAGAGAAAAGTGATTTGAAAACTATTTTTCAATGGGTTGAAGAGTGGAAATATATCTTGCAAAGATATTTCGAGATAAATAAATAATTTGGAAAATTATTTAAATCTGATGATTGTTTATGAATGTTATATGATAGTTAAATAACCGTATCAATATTGGCTAATGCGCTGATCGTTTCGAAGGGACCGGGACCGGGATTAATTTCTCGAAAACCACTTCGATCCGATTTGAACGTTTTCGTGAGGAAGACAAGAGCTAAGAGTCAAAGATGGAGCAGTGAAGTGCAAGAGCTAATCTCTACTAATCCTGAGGGCGATTACAAAATGGATGTAGTAGGAGTAGTGCATTCGGGTCCGTTCGAACTCGGAACGGACTTGTGTGGATGAATGCTTTCAGAACATCGTCAGGAGGACGATGAGCATTCTAAGTGTATGTGTGCTAAAAGGTAACGCATATTCTCGAGCCTCATCAACCGGGAATGGCTAAAACAGGGGAGGTGCACACAAGGCTAAGCGGCTAGCAACCAATTAGAGTAAGGTCACCCCTGTCTAGATGTCCCTTTATTTCGGTTGTGTGGGCGGTTGCTGATCCCAACCGCGAGTGAACTTCTTCGGACTATCCAGTAAGGGGTAGCTCCGGTCTTGTTATGCAGGGGATCATGGTGCATCCTCGGTACGGTGATCTAGACCACGTATTGTGATGTGCGGTACCCCAGTAGCCCAGCCATTGATGAAAATCCATTCACCTACGTGTCTTTACCGTTTTATTTGTAGAACCCACTTTGTGGCTAGTATTGCTGCAATTTAATAATGTAACAATCTCGACTATTTGAATAAGTATTTGTATATAGACACTGCTATAATTCAGAGGATTTGATAAAAAAATATTTTGGTTATCGTAAGATAAAAATCCGGCATGTTTATTTGTGACGTGGTCTTACGAGATACCTTAGATTTCAAAATGATTTTGAAAACTTTAATAATCCAATTGAGCGTGTTTTCTCACGCTGGTTTTCCAGACCGACTCGAGTGTTATTTAACTATAATGCTCGGGTCAGACCGAGTATTATAGAGTACAGGAAAGAATGCTGTGGAGCTCAGGAGACGAGCTGGATGGCAAGATGTATCATACGTATTTGCTGTGTTTGATTAACCGTGTAGTCAGTTTTGTGAGGACAAGGTATGATAACTGTCCAGATTGGTGTTATGAATTTTGTTGTACTATGATGATGTAATATATAAACAAATATAATTCTTTTTATTTTTAAAGATCAGTCATTTATCTATCATATGTTGTTCCATTGCGATTGTAAGATTCTGATATTGTTTTCAATTTCTTCTTCTAGCTCCTTCTTCTTTAACCCTAATGGTTCGGTTTATTGGCATTCGATTGCTCGAACTTTGATACAGTGGACATATTGATGTCGATTTTCGGACGTCGAAAAATCGGATCGTCACAAACACAATCTCCTACTCCACTGCATCCACATCCATCCATTACATCCAGCAACGCTCCTTTGCCTGACCACATCAAAAACACCTCCTTCAACCAAAAATGCACTGTGCCTGCTTTCCACTTAACCACCCTACTACTTCATTTTCATACTACCTTCACAACTGTGCACCGCTGCATCACAGCGTGTCACCAACCATTGATCACTGCCTTTAACCCCTACCTGCAGCCAATTCCACAAAGTTCATCTGCCACTTTTCACACTACACCTGATCTCCACTTCCCCCACTTACTGCTGCCCTCACTTCCCTGATCACGAACCATCACAAACAACATAGCCACCCATCCACTTCAAACATTGTTTCATCCACTTCAAAATAAAACAAAATTGTTGCATTGTTGCATTTATAAAAACAAAAAACCATCCATCCACTAGTTAACCAAACATCAACGATTGCACATAACACACAACCCAAAACCCATCACTACTTATTGGCACAGTGCACTCCTCCACCAAGCAAACCATCCACATTCTCTCATCCACACTTCGTTCATACCTCTACGTTCGCCGACTGTCAACTCACAGCCACCAACATCTCATCTACTCCACATCACTGCAAAACATATCATACCACTATCAGAACCTATCACTTCAACATCCATATTGTACTTCATTCAATACCATACACAGTCGTTACTTCATTCAAACATCCATCGTTACTTCATTCAAACATCCACATCGACATATATCATTAACCCATCTCAATCACCCCAATGCCTGAAACTGCACAGTGCTCAACCTACCACCAAAAACTATCAACTCTGTGCACCACCATACATACTGCACATAACAAACATTCCATTAACCACATTAACCACTCATTACTGCTAAATCATCCCTGCCTATCACCTCTGCCCACACAGTGCTACCATCACAATCACCATCTACCTTCATTACTGCTCTTCAACACAGTCTCAAAACAAACATCATCAGCCACTGTTCCATTCAATTCTTGCCTCTGCCACCATTCCTTCAACAGCATACACCTGACTACTGCAGTTCATCGTCATCCCACAACAACCTCAACACTCCAGTCCACCACACAAAACAAACAACCACTGCCAGTTTCAACCATACCTACACTGCTTCATTCAACCCTTCCACCTCTTCATTTTACCACAAACAGACCACCATCAAATCACCCCCCCCCCCCCCGACCCGACCAAATCTCAATCTTCTCACAGTGCACCACCACCACCCCTATCAACATTTCACAACCGCCTCAAATACCCACCACGTCATTAACTTCTCACTGTGCAAGCATACATCCATTTAACTGAACCGCCTAAAAAAAACTGTTCGCTTGCATACTTACTGTTGTGCACTCAACTTTGCATTGCCGAACCTCTAAAACACGCGAAGACGCTTACTTCTCGTAAACGCTCACTGCTCGAACCACTTCTCGTAATCAACACTTCTAATTCCAAAATCCACACTTCTTGTAAACCCAAAATCCACACTTCTAATTCCAACCCGAACCAATTTGCCCAATTATCGAACAACCCAAGAATTTTGATTTGAGAATTGGTAGGAGATTCGTGAATTTTGGTTGCGTCGAATTGAATTGCATTTTACAGAGAATTTTTGAAATTTTGAGAATTTGCGGACCGATTGAAGGTTTGCGTTTGAGCCGGTGGTAAGGAAGTTTGATTGTGTGAAGAGATTATCTTAGCCGGGCTTGGTTTGAAGGCCTGAGTAAAAGTTGTTTGTTGAATTAATTTTATTTCGATTTGTTTTTAGTTCCATACTTCTTTATAAAAAATGAAAAAGGAAAAAAACGTTGTTTTCATTTTTGCTTGGGTATCCGAACAAAAAAAAAACAAGTTGTTTTTGTTATCGTCTCTTCAAAAAAAATACAAAAAAACAAGTTCTTTTGATTAGTGATATTTGTTAATAATTTTTTTTAAGTTTTAATTTGTTTAATTTTCATTCTTTTGACTTTACAGAAAAGGGTTTTCGTTCTTGTTTAAATAAAAAATTTGCTTTTGTTTTTGTTTTTACCTTATATATATTTGTACAAATTTGAAGGTTGCAGATTTCAGAAAATAAGGAGTTGCTGCTATAAAACGGCTCTACTTGCTTGCTTATATATAAAAAAAATTGCCACTTTAAAATAAAATTGCTAATAATTCTGCATGTTCTGTTATCATGCTCTTATCCCTTATTTTTATTTATTTTGCATTGCTGCTTGCTTGCATTTTAAAAAAAATATATTTAAAAACAAAATCAAAACAAATTTCATTGTAGTTGCATTGTTAATAGAGGTTTAATTTCAGTATTGCATTTCATCTTAGACCTTGTTAATAATAATGGCTAGACATCATAAGGGTGACATGAGCTCACCTAGGGCTTAATTATGTATTGACAAGTTGTTTTCTTTGCACAAGTTATTTTCTTGGTGTCTAAGCTACGACAGAGCGTTAATCAATTATAAATATTACGGTGATTCGTAAAACTATACTGATTGTTTCTCTGAAGATACTTAAGCCTTCGGCTGTATTGCCACAATGAGTTCTGGTGCACTGATAAATCCTGTCCGTTACCTGGCTGAGAACTATCTTGTTGGATTAAGGCAAAGTGTGATTATACAATTTTGTGTTAGGTGCTACTTAGGATAGAAAATTTGTAGTTAAGCCCTTGCATTTATTTAGTTCCATTAGTTCATGCATATTAAAAAAAATTTAAAATCCAAAACTAAAGAAAATTGTAAATATTCCTCAACTTAGTTTTCAATTCCTTTTCCTTTGAAAATTTTCAAAATCAAAAATCCAAAAAGAAAATCAAGTTAGTTTTTTCGTAGAAAAAAAAAATCGAAAAAAATATAATCTTTTCAAAAAAAAATTTGAAAAATCCAAAAAACAAAACAAAAATTAACTTCCCTTTTAAAAAAATAACTTTCTTTTGGTAAATAGTTTCCCTTTATAAAAAATCCAAAAAAAGAAAAAAAACGATATTGAAAATGTCTGAATTTCCCTACCCACATGAATTTTATAATAATTGTGAAAATCAATATAATCCATATAATTTCACATCGAACTCTTACGGATATTTTAATAACAACTATTGTACAAACAATTCAAATTTTGAACCATAAAATTTTCAAAATGATGACCAACCCTCAACTCTTGAAAATAACATTGAAATGATTTCTTCTTTGGTTGAACTCACTACACAAAATGACCAAATGATAAATGATTTGTGTAATTCATATTTGAGCAATAATTTAAGTCAAAGTTTTCAAGATAATCAAAATTTGAATTCACTTCAAAATTCAAATGATTTCGAGTATAACCCATGTCAATTCAATTTCGAATTTCAAAGTGAGTTTCAAAGTCAAAATGAAATTAGAAACAACTTTCTAAATGATTTTTGCAATGGGAATAATCTCGACTACGATGCGACCTATAATTTTTGTTCTCAACAAGTTCAAATCATAAATTCTCAAGTTAATAATTATAAATTGGATTTTGTTGAGCAAATGAACGAAATTTACAAAGATCACACGGATTTGTTGTTTGAAAGATATATGAAACAACAAGAGCACATATCAAATCCCAATGTTTGACGAGTCAAATAATAATCAATCTTTTACCAAAATTGAAGATTTTCAAATAACGACTTTTGAAATTGAAAACGACCATCTTAATGAAGTGGTTTAAAATTCGATAATTGAGTTGGATTTCAATTATTTTGAAAGTGTCGAACCAATTTAAAATTCGATCTTCCTTTTCCCAATTTTGAAAAACTAAATACAACAACCATGATTTTGAAATTGATACATGCAATGAAGTTGTTGATAATCTAACAAAGGAAGACAAATTTAATGAACATGAGTATTTTGGACTTTTCAAAGATGAGTTGTTGAATTTCGAAGAGGAAGATTTAAATCACCATTTTGATTTTGAAATCAATAATTCTAAAGAAGTTTTTCATTGATAGGTTTGAAGTTAAATTTGGTGAAAATAAACTTGACCTTCAACCAATTGTTTTATCCACAGCCAAAACTATATTTTGGTCTTAACTGCATGAAACACCTATCCAAACCTTTACAAGGTCTTCCTCTCAAACCGCTTCCAGATTATTTAGTTTTACCGTTACAGTTTACATACTGTTTATTTCCATTAATCTACTTTAGGCCATTTTTATATCCGATTTGGTTTTACACAATTTTCCTTTTTCTTGCATAAATGGTGTTTCAATTTCACGTCCGTTCAATCCGTATGGTCTGTAATTTTTATATCATTTTGTTATAGATTTACACTAGGCTTTAGGGTCCATTTAACTTACACTAATTTACTTTCTCCTTTTAGAGATTTAATCTGTACAAATTTTTTATCCAATAACCATAAACCATGTAATTACAAATAATTCCACTTTTACATTTTAGGCCACATATGAAACAAACAAATATACCAATTAGACTTCCCAATTTTGTTCCAAAACCATATTCAAAATAATGTAATTATATCAATCGAAACTATAATTGTATTCAAAAAACGTATTCTGAATTTATTCAACTAACCTGTTCTACTAGTAGAAATTGATAACAATTCTAATTCAATTTAATTAAACCAATCTTATTTACGCCATGAAATGTGAATAACAATTTGTTTGTTCCAAATTTCTACCCAAACATGAATTAGAATTGAGAAGTGAAAGAAGAAAAAGATACAATAATTTACATAAATTTCAATCTTATTTATGCCATAAAACGTGAATAGACAATTTATATGTCCCATATTTCAAACCAAACATGAATTAGATTTGAGGAGTGGAAGAAGAAGAAGAAGTTGCAATAATTTACATTTATTCTCAATTAATAACTGAAATTAATTCATATTAATGTGCCAGAAAAGAACTAAAATTGAACTACTTTATTTTTCTATTTTGTATTAATTCCCACTCACTTGGCACTTGAGCTTGCGTAAATTTGAAAAAAAAAATCTTTGCTTTAATCTTTCTCCCTTTGATTCTTCTGCTTTTCCCAAATTGCTTGAATATATATAGAAAATTTAATTTGGTAGGGATTTGTTTATTTAGTAGAGTAAATGAGGAAAAATAATACACACTAATTTTACTGTAGAATTATGGCGACGGCTGAATAAGAGATTAGGTTTTGGTTAGATGGTTTATTTATAGATTGTTTGAGTGAATATAATCCATTAGATTATTTTAGATTAAATCTAGTTCTTTCATACACTTAATGGTTATCCATTCTAGCCCATACACATCACTCAACCAACTAAATTTAACCATCACATCCTATTACACCACTGGAGTGAATGGGAAGCCGCTGCATATTATAAATAACGCTGAAATACGTAGGAAAATCGCTGGAAATGAACCAGCTCAAAAAAGTTTTGCTCTAGATTTTGGGCGACAATGGGACTTGATCCCTGGTCAGTAAGGAAGTTAACATGTGCCTTTACCGCTGTACCAAATGCGCTTTTAATTTCTTTTTAATTATATTTTCCATAAAATATTGGAGTGTTATATTCTTCCCATTAAAGGATTTCCTCCCTAAAATCTCCAAAGATGGAAGAATGTAATAAACAACCAGCATCCAAGAACTACATCCATCTACTCAACCATCGTCCATTTCCACCATTGACCTTATTTTTAAACTAATGCAATTTATGATCTATGCAAAGTGAAATGCATATGAACTTACCTAATGCGAAAAGAAAGTTAGTCTACTGATTCAGTTGACCTCCTATAATGCAAGTTGCTTATGCCATGAAATCAAATGTATGCAATTACCCTAGTATAATTGATAATTCTATATATATGTTTCAATCATTCACCCAAATGCACCATCCATATGCAACATCCATTTACACACACACACACACACACACACACACACACACATATATACACACACACACAACCATGTGCAGATGCAATAGATAATTGCCATGCATATGCAGGCGTGTGTACCTAATTGGCCGATTATCCTAATAAATATCTATCTAGTGCATGCAACGCATCCATTTGCAAACATTGGCATCCACTTGCAATCATTTCCATCCATCAAACATAACATTCCCTAATGACATGTTTACAACCAAGCTGCCTTCCATAGGTTTCACCTAAAGATTATCGAAAAGACTCTAACTAAGGAAAGATCAAAGATCGAAGATAGGATATTTGAAGTGTACCTTCAAATAGAAAAGGATAAGAAGTTCGAATTCTCTCCTCATATTCCTATGTGCACTCCTTGGGGTTATCTCTCCACTGAACCTTCACTAGATGAACTTCCTTGTTGAGTAATCTCTTGACGTAGTGTTCCAATATACGGGTGGATGTACGACGCAAAAGTGATTCACACTCTACCTCCACTTCCCTTAGCTGATTGCATTCAACTACTAATACGGAATCATGTAGATAGTTCCTAAGATGCGAAACGTGAATAACATCGTGAACTCCTACCAACTTATCTGGAAGACCTGCTACGTATGCCACTTTTCTAATCCGTGCGGTAATAGAGAAGGGTCCTGCAAATCTCGGTTCCAACTTACCCACAGAGCCAAATCTAATAATGTTTCTCAGAGAAGAAACCTTGTCAAAAACCATATCTCCAACCATAAACTCCAAATCTGAACGTCTTCTGTTGGCATATGACTTTTGTCTATCTTGTGCAGTCTTCAACCTCGTGCGAATCAAATCCACCTTCTCGGAAGTTTCCCTCGCTAAGTTTGGTCCAAGCAAGATCCTATCGATGGTATCCCACCAACAGACTAGTGATCTACATGGTCTTCCATAGAGGGCCTCGAACGGTACCATCCCAATGCTTACTTGATGAATATTATTATACGCGAACTCCACTAAAGGTAGGTAGTCTTCCCAAAAGCCTCTGGAGACAATGATGCACAATCTGAGCAAATCTTCCAAAACCCTATTTACCCTCTCAGTCTGTCCATCTTCCTGAGGGTGATATGTCGTGCTCAGATTCAATTCCGTTCCCAAGACTTGCTAAAGAATCCTCCAAAACTCGCTGGTGAATAATGGATCTTTGTCGCTCACGATGCTGGCGGGAACTCCATGAAGCCTAGCTACCTCCCTTACATTAAGAGTCACCAAAGAAACTGCCGTCCTATTACTCTTAATGGGTATAAAATGAGCGCACTTCGTAATTCTATCCACAATGACCCAAATGCTCGTATTCCCTCTCCGTGACCTTGGTAATCCATCCACGAAGTCCATAAAGACGCTCTCCCATTTCCATAATGGAATATCCAATGGCTGCAACAGTCCTTCGGGCTTCTTCTGTTCCGCCTTTACCCTTTGGCAAGTGATGCACTTCGATACGTATTACGCCACCCTCTTCTTCATTCTGGGCCAATAGAATACCCTCTTCACATCCCGGTAGATCTTATCACTATCGGGATGCACTGTCATCCTTGAAATGATGTGACTCGGCCAACACCGCATCTATTAAATCCTCACTACGGGGAACACAAAGTCTACCATCCCTTCTAAACCATCCCCTAGTGTCCATGGTATAGCGCCTAAGATGTGGTGATGACTCTCCTCTACCAAGCTTATCTAAAATGTCTTTTAACTCTTCGTCCTTGCCTTGCTCCAATCTGCCCTATCCCAGTAGGCTGGACGTCGAGGGCTGCTGACAATTCTGGAGCTAAATCTGATGGAGGTATAAAATCAAAGGTAGAAATGCACTCCAAATGCTTTCATTCCAGAAACAGAGAACGTAAACCACTTTGCGTCTACTCAACGCATCTGCCACTACCTTACCCTTAACAGGGGTATAGGAAATCTCAAAGTCATAAGAGGGTTAAAACTCTATCCATATTTGCTATCTCTAATTCAAGCCTTTCTAAGAGTAGATACTTCAAAGATTTATGTTCCATGAAAAGCTCAGATCTTTCTCATAAGAGATAGTGCATCCAAGACTTGAGAGCAAAAACTATAGCTGCTAACTCAAGATCATGCATCAGGTAGTTCTTCTCATGCGTTTTCAACTGTCTACTCGCATAGCACACTATCCTACCCTCTTGCATCAGTACCACTCCTGGCCCCATACCACAAGCATCTGTATAAACTGAGAAAGTCTTGCCACCGTCAGGTAATACCAATACGGGCGCGATAGCCAAAGCTTCCTTCAATCAACTGAAGTCATCCTGACATTTGGCATCCCAAACAAAAGCCGAGTTCTTCTTAGTAAGGCGGGTAAGTAGAGTTGATATCGTAGCGAAGTCCTTAATGAACTTCCTATAGTAGCCTGCAAGACCAAGGAAACTCCTTATGTCCGTGGCATTCTTAGGTGTTTGCCAATCTTGTACTACCGCCACTTTCACCGGATCTACTGCAAGTCCATCCTTTAAAACGATGTGTCCCAAAAAAGCGAACCTCATCCCTCTAAAAGTGGCACTTGGAGAACTTCACCTTCAACTTATGTGCTTGCAGGGTCCTAAGCACTTCTTCCAAGTGAACAGTATGCTCCTCCTTGATTTGCGAATAAACCAAAATGTCGTCGAATAACACCACCGTAAACTAGTTCAACGATTCGCGAAACACTCGACTCATCAGGTCCAAAAAATATGTCGGAGCATTGGTTATCCCAAATGGCATGACTAACCACTCAAATAACCAATACAGAGTCCTAAAAGCAGTCTTCTCGATGCCATCCTCTGCCATACACAACTAATGAGATCTAGTGGCCAAATTGAGCTACGAAAATACCTTAGCTCCTACTAGCTGGTCGAAGAGATCGTCTATACGAGGAAGTGGATAATGATTCTTCTTCGATGGCTTATTAAGCTCCCTATAATCCATGCAAAGCCTGAGAGAGCTATCTGCCTTAGTGGCAAAGATGACGGGTGCACCCCACTCTGAAATGCTCCTACAAATGAAGCCCTTCTCCAAAAGCTCTCCAACCTGCTTGCTCAACTCATGACGTTCCTTAGAAGCCATATGCCTTATTGGTAAAACAACTAATTTGGCATTATCGACAAGATAAATCTTGAACTCGATCTCTCTTCGAGGTGGAAGGCTAACAACCTCCTCGAACACATCTGGAAAGTCTCTAACAATGGGTACCGAACTCAAACTATCGAGCGATAAGTCAAGAGAATAATGGTAGCTTGACATGACTGATCCTCTAGGATCACATGATACCTCCGAGGTACATCCACTACAAGTGCCTAACCTCACTACCATCTTATCGCAAACAAGAACAACAACATACATGGATAGCCAATCCATACCAAGAATCAACCCGAACCCGAAAAAGCCCAATACAAAGGCACTATAGTCAAACTTAACCCTTAAATAAACAATTTCAAATCCCGACATAACATGGACAAATAGGCCGATCCTTTTACGGGATTTGATACTACTAGCGGGTCGATCACTAAGCAAGCATCAAGACCCAGACTCTCTACCAGAGTACTAGACATAAAAGAGTGCGAAGCTCCAGAATCAAATAGGGTACGAACAGGAAAATCAGAGATAGAAAGTCCTTTTTCATATGTCCTACTTGATTGCAAAAATAGCACCTCAGTCTTGGTCGCTTTCCTGCCCCTCTACAATCGTTAATAAGATGAACTGGTTTCCCACAAGTATTGCACTTCCAGTCCTACCTTGGAACTTTCTTTTTACCACCTGACCCTCCTCCTCCTCTCCTCATTCTTTCCCACTGCTTCTTCCCATCACTCTTCTATGCCACATCTCCTTTCTTCTTAGCATCAACAAGTAAATCCATCTCTGCCAATCCCTCAAAAGTGGCTCTCATTGGAATGTGACTCACCGCCAAACTATGCAGTGGCTTGACTCAGACCCTTAGCAAACTTCAGTGCCTTCTTGTGAGGAGTATTGATCAGGTCTATCCAAATCTGGCAAGCTCATAGACTAAGGCAAAATCAAAAAATGATTAAAATATTACAGTGGAAGAAAACTTTCACTAATTATAAACTAATAGCAAAACAACTTCATTAAAAACAACATTATCTCAAATTTATTTTTGAAATCAAAAGTACTAAGTAGTCTCCACCAAAACATAAAACACAAAAAAGTTCATAATGTAAGTCCTCATATATAGAGTAAAGTATGAAAAAGAGAAACGAAATACATGAAACAAAAGAAACAAAAGTTGAAGATAACAACTGCTCCAATGACTCTCCAAGCTACAAAGAACTACAACCTAGACCTGCCATCCTGTGTTTTAGGGAAAATAGTAAAAATAGGAATGGGTTTGACATAAAGTTTGGTGAATGAGAAATAAAATGAAGAAGAAAGAATAAATTTGTTTAATTCTAGATCTTCCCTGGATATCAAAAAGGGTGAATAATATAATGTAGTGAATCCTTTTTGGATACAGTTCCTAAGAAGCCAAAGTCTGTGGTCACTCTTGGGAAGTCACCACGCAGTGATACTAAATGTCAATCAGCCTTTCGAACCTATTGTCCTTACCTATCCATGTGCTACAACGTGAAAGTCATGCTCTTCACCCGTGCACTGTGACTAAATGCCTCTTACGTCTGACCAGCGCCGACTCAAACAACCTCGCAGGAACTCGAAGTTGCGCTCAGGCTTAGCCAAAATGGACTCCTATCCTCCTGTCTCCTCGGTCACCAACGTGGACTTGCCCCTATCCAAAGTGTCGGTCCCCTGAAAGAGCACTCACAGCTGGGTCGGCTGCGCAAAATCCTCCAACGATCTGCCTAAAGAAGCATATACGGAGCACACTTGTCCTGTTTCGTCCGCATCGATCTGCCTGAAGAAGCCTATGATTGTGGATGCGATCTATCCTACGTACTAGCAACCTATGAAAGGTAACAAACGTCCTTGCGAACCTACTTGTCTGCTCTAAGTATATACAACCAAAACTATATTTTGGTCTTAACTGCATGAAACACTTATCCAGAGCTTTACAAGGTCGGCCTACCAAATCGCTTCCAGATTAATTAAGTTTACCGTTACAATTTACATACTGTTTATTTCCATTAATCTACTTCAGGTCATTTTTACATCTGATTTGGTTGTTTCACAATTTCCCTTTTTCTTACATAAATGGGGTTTCAATCTCACGTCCGTTCACTCCGTATGGTTTGTCTGTCATTTTTATGCCATTTTGTTATAGATTTACACTAGCCTTTAGGGTCCATTTAATTTACACTAATTTACGTTCTTCTTTTAGAAATTTAATCTGTACAAAAAATTTATCCAATAGCCACAAACCATTTAGTTACACAAAATTCCACATTTATATTTTTAAGCCAAATATGAAACAAACAATTATGCCAATTTGACTTTCCAATTTTGTTCCAAAGCCATATTCAAAATTATGTAATTATATCAATCAAAACCATAATTTTATTCAAGGAACATATTTTGAATTTATTCAACTAACCTGTTCTACCATTAGAAATTGAAGAACAATTCTAATACAATTTAATTAAACCAATCTTATTTACACCATGAAACGTGAATAACAATTTGTTTGTTCCAAATTTCAACCCAAACATAAATTAGAATTGAGAAGTGGAAGAAGAAGATACAATAATTTACATAAATTTCAATCTTATTTACGCCATAAAATATGAATAGACAATTTATATGTCCTATATTTTAAACCAAACATGAACTAGATTTGAGAAGTCGAAGAAGAAGAAGAAGAAGTTGCAATAATTTACATCTATTCTCAATTAATAACATAAATTAATTCATATTAATGTGCCAGAAAAGAACTGAAATTGAACCACTTCATTTTTCTATTTCATATTAATTCCCACTCACCTGGCACTTGAGCTTGCGTAAATTTGAAAAAAGCTTTGCTTTAATCTTTTCCCATTTGATTCTTCTAATTTCCCTAAATTTCTTGAATATGTATAAATAATTTAATTTGGTAGAGATTTGTTTACTTAGTAGAGAAAAGGAGAAAGAATAATACATGCTAATTTTACTGTAGAATTATGACGACGGCTGAATAAGAGATTAGGCTTAGGTTAGATGGTTTATTTATAGATTGTTTGAGTTTAGGATGAATTATACACACTAATATTAATTTCTTTTTAATTATATTTCCCGTAAAATATCGAGGATTTACATTCTCCCCCCTTAAAGGATTTCGTCCCGAAATCTCCAAAAATGAAAGAATGTAATTAACAACCAGCATCCAAGAACTACATCTATCTACTCAACCATCTTCCATTTCTACCATTGTCCTTATTTTTAACTAATGCAATTTACGATCTATACAAAGTGAAATGCATATGAACTTACCTAACGCGAAAAGGTAGTCGGTCTACTAATTCAGTTGATCTCCTATAATGCAAGTATGCTTATGCCATGCAACCTAATGTATGCAATTACCATAGTATCATTAATAATTCTGTATGTATGTTTTAATCATTCATCCATATGCAACATCCATTTATACACACACACACACACACACACAACCATGTGCAAATGCAATAGACAATAGACATGCATATGCAGGTGTGTGTACCTAGTTGGCCGATTATCCTAATAAATATTTATCTAGTGCATGCAACGCATCCATTTGCAAACATTGGCATCCACTTGCAATCATTTTCATCCATCAAACATAACATGCTGTAATGACATGTTTACAACCAAGTTACCATCTATAGGTTTCACCTAAAGATCATCGAAAAGATCCTAACTAAGGAAAGACCAAAGATTAAAGATATGATATTTGAAGTGTACCTTCAAATAGAAAAGGATAAGAAGTACAAATTCTCTCATTGTATTCCCATGTGAACTCCTTGGGGTCATCTCCTCACTGAACCTTCACTAGACGAACTTTCTTGTTGCATAATCTGTTGACACAATGTTCCGATATACGGGTGGGTGTACAACGCACAAGTGATTCACGCCCTATCTCCACTTCCTTTAGCTAATCAGGTTCAACTACTACTGTGAAATCATGTAGAAAGTTCCTCAGATGCGAAACATGAAAAACATCGTGACCTCCTTCCAACTTATATGGAAGATCAACTCCGTATGCCACTTTTCCAATCTGTGCGGTAGTAGGGAAGGGTCCTACAAATCTCGGTGCCAACTTAACCACTGAGCCAAATCTCATAACGTTTCTCAGAGGTGAAAACTTGACAAAAACCATATCTCCAACCTTAAACTCCAAATCTGAACGTCTTTTATCGGCATATGATTTTTGCCTATATTGTGCAGTCTTCAACCTTTTGCGAATCAAATCCACCTTCTCAAATGTTTCCCTCACCAAGTCATGTCCAAGAAAAATCCTTTGGTGTTATCCCACCAACAGGCTGGTGATCTACATGGTCTGCCATAGAAGGCCTCGAAGGTGCCATTCCAATGCTTGCTTGATAACGATTATCATACGCGAACTCCACCAAATGTAGGTTGTCTTCCCAAGAGCCTCCGAAGTCAACGATTTACAATCTGAGCAAATCTTCCAAAACCTTATTCGCCCTCTCACTCTCTCCATCTTTCTGAGTGTGATATGCCGTGCTCAGATTTAATTCAGTTTCCAAGGCATGCTAAAGACTCCTCCAAAACTTGCTGGTGAATAATGGATCTCGGTCGCTCACAATGCTGGCGGGAACTCCATGATGCCTAACTATCACCCTTACATAAAGAGTCGCCAAAAAAGTTGCTATCCTATTACTCTTAATGGGTATAAAATGAGCGCTCTTCATCAGTCTATGCACAATGATCCAAATGCTTGAATTTCCTCTCTGTTACCTTGGTAATCCAACCACGAAGTCTATAGAGACGCTCTACCATTTCCATAATGGAATATCCAATGGCTACAATAGTCTCCGGGCTTCTTCTATTCCACCTTTACCCTTTGTCAAGTGATGCACTTCGATACGTATTCTTCCACCCTCTTCTTCATTCCGGGCCAATGGAATACCCTCTTCATATCCTAGTACATCTTATCGCCACCGGCGTGCGTTGTCATCCTAGAATGATGTGACTCGGCCAACACAGCATCTACTAAATCCTCACTACGGGGAACACAAAGTCTACTATCCCTTCTAAGCCATCCCCTAGTATCCATGGTATAGCGCCTAAGATATGGTGATGACTCTCCTCTACTAAGATTATCATAAATGTCCTTTAACTCTATGTCCTCACCTCGCGTTGCTCCAATCCACCCCATCAAAGTAGGCTGGACATCGAGGGCTGCTAACAATCCTGGAGTTAAATTCGATGGAGGTCTAAAAGAAAAGGTAGCAATGCATTCCAAATTCTTTCATTCCAAAAAAAGGACTTAAAACCACTTTGCGTCTACTCAACGCATCTGCCACTACATTATCCTTGCCAAGGGTATAGGAAATTTCAAAGTCATAAGAGGCTAAAAAATCCATCCATCTTTACTGTCTCAAATTCAAATCTTTCTGAGAGAATAGATACTATAAAGATTTATGATCCGTGAAAAGCTCAAATCTTTCTCCTAAGAGATAGTGCCTCCAAGACTTAAGAACAAAAGCTATAGCTGCCATGTCAAAATCATGTGTCGGGTAGTTCTTCTCATGCATTTTCAATAGTCTACTCGCATAGCACACTACCCTACCCTCTTGCATCAGTACTTCCCCTGGCCCCGTACCACAAGCATCTGTATAAACTGAGAAAGGCTTGGATCCATCCGGTGAAACCAATACGGGTCTGGTAGTCAAAGCTTCTTTCAATCGACCAAAGGTATCCTCACACTTTCCATCCCAAACAAAAGTTGAGTTCTTCTTAGTAAGGTGGGTAAGTGGAGTGATATCCTAGCGAAGTCCTTAATGAACTTCCTATAGTAGCCCGTAAGACAAAGGAAACTCCTTATGTCCGTGGCATTCTTAGGGGTCTGCCAATCCTTTACTGTTGCCTCTTTCGTCGGATCTACTGCTAGTCCATCCTCCAAAACGATGTGTCCCAAAAAGAAATTCTCATTCCTCCAAAAGTGGAACTTGGAACACTTCCCCTTCATTTTATGTGCTCGCAAGGTCCTAAGTACTTCTTCCAAGTGAACAGTATGCTCCTCCTTGCTTTACGAATAAACCAAAATGTCGTCGACGAACACCACCATAAACTTGTTCAACGATTCGTGAAATACTCGACTCATTAGGTCCACAAAATATGCTGAAGCATTGGTTAGCCTAGGCATGACTAACCACTCAAATAACCCATCTGAAGTCCTAAACGCAGTCTTCTAGATGATATCCTCCGCCATATGCAACTAATGAAATTTCGTGGCCAAATCGAGCTACGAAAATACCTTGGCTCCTACTAGCTGGTCGAAGAGATTGTCTATACGGGGAAGAGGATAACAATTCTTCCTCGTTGGCTTATTAAGCTCCCTATAATCCATGCAAAGCCTGATAGAGCCATCCGCCTTAGTGGCAAAGACGACGAGTGTTCCCACTCAGAAATGCTCCTACGAATGAAGCCCTTCTCCAAAAGCTCTTCAATATGCTTGCTCAACTCACAATGTTCCTTAGGGTTCATATGCCTTACCGGTAAAGCGACCGGTTTGGTATTATCGAGAAGATAAATCTTGAACTCAATCTCTTTTTAAGGTGGAAGGCCAGCGACCTCCTCGAACACATCTGGAAATCTCTAAAAACGGGTACCGAACTCAAACTATCACACGATAAGTCAAGAGAATAAAGGTAGCTCAACATGACTGGTCCTCTAGAATCATAATATACCTCCAAGTTACATCCACTACAAGTGCCTAACCTCACTACCCTCTTATCGCAATCAAGAATAGCACCATACATGGATAGCCAATCCATATCAAGAATCAACTCGAACGCGGAAAAGCCCAATACAAAGGCACTACAGTCAGACTCAACCCCTAAAATAAACAATTTCAAATCCCGACATAACATGGACAAATAGGCCGATCCTCTTATGGGATTTGATACTACTACCGAGTCGGTCACTAAGCAAGCATCAAGACCCAAACTCTCTGCTAGGGTACTAGATATAAAAGAGTGCGAAGCTCTAGAATCAAATAGGGTATGAATAGGAAAATCATAGATAGATAGCACACCTTCGATGATCACCTTCTTTTCCTTGTCCGTAACCGGACGAGTACTAGAGGAAGGAGATGCCACTAAAGCATTGGCCCAAGTAGGTTGTGAAGGTGTCTGTGAACTGTCCTTAGGCTTCGACGGACAGTCCTTTTTCATATGCCCCAATCGCAAAGATAGCACCTCAATCTCGATCGCTCTCTTGCCCCTCTACAATCCTTAGCAAGATGACTTGGTTTCCTAAAAGTATTGCACTTCCAGTCCTTCCTTGGAACTTTCCTTTTTCCACCTGACCCTCCTCCTCCTCTCTTCTTTCCTTTCCACTGCTTCTTCCCACTCTTCTACGCCACATCTCCTTTCTTCTCTATATCACCAAGTAAAGCCATCTCTACCAATCCCTCAAAAGTGACTCCCATCGGATATGGATCACCGCCAAACTCTACAGTGTCTGACTCAAACCATTAGCAAACTTCAATGCCTTTTTATAAGGAGTATTGATCAGGTATAGTCCAAATCTGACAAGCACATTGAATTGATTAACATATTCCTTAACTATCATATCCACTTGCTTGAGTTGTATAAATTTCTCTAGTTGCACTCCCTCTTCAGCCTGCGGTAAGAATTTCCTCTCGAACCTAGTACGAAAATCTACCCAAGTCAAATTATCAACCTTAGCCTCCACAATCTCCTACCAACAAAGATCCTCTCCTTGCAATTGCCATGAGGCCAACTGCCTCCGAGCCAAGTCCTCCTATCCTATAAGTCCAAAAATATAGTTACAACTATGGATCCAAGCTCTTGCCTCAGTATATGACTCGGTGCAAAGAAACGGCTTACCTCCTAAGCCGGTGTAGTCCTTGCATAACTTGGAAAAAATCGAGAATGCTTAGAGGATGGGCTGGAGCCCCTTCCGTCGGAGCAGCATCCCTAGCTGGTGGCTCTGCTCGTGCAGTAGCCTGCAAATAACATCTGAACCAAGCAAGCATATTAAGGCCTGGAACATCGAGGATATCTTGCGGTTCTGACATTTCTATCTTTGGATATTAAAAAGATAGGATTAAGTACTCCACAAATAGTTCAATAGATATGGAGGAAGAGATATGAGGGACCCATTCATAAAATTTCTTTTCTTTCCAAAATATATACATATACTTTTAAAAGTATTATTTGGAATACCCTTTAAAAATTACTCAAAAACCTTTATATTTTTAAAATATTTTTAGGATTACCGAAACCTTAGCTCTGATACCAACTGTGACACCCCACACCTCTAGACACCACGAAAATCGGACATGACTAGAAGCACAGGTGGTCGAGTTAAATAAAAATCCATAACATAGCACATAGACTAAGGCAACAACAAAAAATGATTAAAATATTACAGCGGAAGAAAACTTTAACTAATTACAAATTAGTAGCAAAACAGCTTCATTAAAAACAACATTATCCCAAATTTATTTTTTAAACCAAAAGTAGCAAGTAGTCTCCACCAAAACAAAAGCCATAAAAAAGTTCACAATATAAGTCCTCATATATAGAGTAAAGTACGAAAAAGAGAAACGAAATACATGAAACAAAAGAAACAAAAGCTGAAGATAATAATTGCTCCAATGACTCTTCAAGCTACAAAGAACTACAACCTAGACCTGCCCTCCCATATTTTGGGGAAAATAGGAAAAATTGAAATGGGTCAGGCATAAAGTCTAATGAATGAGAAATAAAATAAAGCAGAAAGAATAAAACGGTTTAATGCTAGGTCTTCCCTGGATATTGTAGAACGTGAATAATATAATGTAGTGAGTCCTACTTAGATACAGTTTCCAAGAAGCCAAAGTCCATGGTCACTCTGGAGAAGTCAACCATGCAGTAATACTAAATGTCAATAGGCTTATCGGACCTACTATCCTTACATATCCATGTGCTACAGCGTGAAACTCATGCTCTTCACCTGTGCATTGTGACTAAATGCCTCTTACGTCTGACCGGCGCTGACTCAAACAATCTTGTAGGACCCCGAATTTGGGCTCAGGCTCTGCCAAACTAGGCTCGCATCCTCCTGTCTCCTCGGTTACCAATGTGAACTTACCCCTATCCAAAGCATCGGTCCTCCAAAAGAGCGCTCGCAGCTGGGTCGGCTGCGCAAAATCCTCCAATGATCTGCCTAAAGAAGCCTACATCGAAGCACACTTGTCCTGTTTCGTCTGTGTTGATCCGCCTGAAGAAGCCTACGATTGCGGATGCTATCTATCCTACATCCTAGAAACCTATGAAAGGTAACAAACATCCTTGCGAACCTACTTGCTTGTTCCTAGTACGCACAGCCAAAACTATATTTTGGTCTTTACTACATGTAACACCTATCCAGATCTTTACAAGGTCTGCCTACCAAAGCTCTTCCAGATTAATTAATTTTACCATTACAGTTTACATACTGTTTGTTTCCATTAATCTACTTTAGGCCATTTTTACATCTGATTTGGTTATCTCACAATTTTCCTTTTTCATACATAAATGGTGTTTCAATTTCACATCCATTCACTCCATATGGTTGTCTGTAATTTTTATGCCATTTTGTTATAGATTTACACCAGGCTCCAGGGTCAATTTAATTTATATTTTTTTCCACCCTAATTTACGTTCTCCTTTTAGAGATTTAATGTGTACAAATTTTTTATCCTATAGCCATAAACCATTTAATTACATAGAATTCCACTTTTACCCTTTTAGGTCACATATGAAACAAACAATTATGCCAATTAGACTTTCCAATTTTGTTCCAAAACCATATTAAAAATTATGTAATTATATCAATCTAAACCATAATTTTATTCCAGTAACATATTCTAGATTTATTTAACTAACATGTTCTACCATTAGAAATAGAATAACAATTCCAATTCAATATAATTAAACCAATCTTATTTACGCCATGAAACGTGAATAACCATTTGTTTGTTCCAAATTTCAATCCAAACATGAATTAGAATTAAGAAGTGGAAGAAGAAGAAGATACAATAATTTACATAAATTTCAATCTGATTTATGCCTTAAAACATGAATAGACAATTTATATGTCCTATATTTTAAACCAAACATGAATTAGATTTGAGAAGTGGAAGAAGAAGAAGAAGTTGCAATAGTTTACATCTATTCTTAATTAATAACAGAAATTAATTCATATTAACGTGCTAGAAAAGAACTGAAATTGAACTACTTTATTTTTCCATTTCATATTAATTCCCACTCACCTGGCACTTGAGCTTGCATAAATTTAAAAAAAGCTTTGCGTTAATCTTTATCCCTTTAGTTCTTATAATTTCCCCAAATTGCTTGAATGTATATATGGATAATTTAATTTTGTAAAGATTTGTTTATTTAGCAGAGAAAAGGGGGAAGAATAATACACATTAATTTTACCGTAGAATTATGGAGACGGTTGAGTAAGAGATTAGGTTTAGGTTAGATAGTTTATTTATAGATTGTTTGTGTGAATATAATCCATTAGATTATTTTAGATTAAATCAGGTTCTTCTATACACTTAATGGTTATCCATTCTAGCGCATACACATCACTCGACCAATAAAACTTAGCCATCTCATCTTATACATCACTGGAGTGAATGGAAAGCCGCCACATGTCTGAAATAATGCTGAAATATGTAGAAAAATCGTTGGAAACAAACCAGCTAAAAAAATATCGCTTCAGATTTTGGATGACAATGGGACTTGATCCCTGGTCACTAAGGAAGTCAACATGCACTTTTATCACTGTACCAAATGTGCTTTTAATTTCTTTTTAATTATATTTCCCATGAAATATCGGGATGTTACATAATCGGTATATATGGCCTTAGTTTATCTAAGTTAGGTGTATGTATATAAAATTCTTTTATTAATAATGCCTACAGTCGATAAGTGTACACACTTGTGTGTTCAGTCGCCATGCTCTGTATTCCTCTCACGTAAGCCCGAAAGGCAGTGCATGGATCATATATCTGGCCTTAGTTTTTTGAGTTAGGCATATGTAAATACTGTTAATATCAATAAAATTTTCCAAATAAGAGAGAGTAAGCAATTGAAATCGAAGCACTATTTTGACTTGTTTGATCTGACTTGTTATTCAAAAGAAATGAAAATACCACTTTGCAAACTTTGATAATCAACTAAAGATCCATTTTGTAGTTGCACCATGATATCAACCGAAACAACAAGCCAAACTAGAGTCTATTTGTTATGATAACTTAATTTTTGTTGGAAATTTTGATAAGTAAAAGGGTAAATTTCTTAATAATGACCAGAACTTATATTTAACTAATTTGTGACAATTTAAAAGTAAATTCTCCATGTGTGAATATTTTCAAAAACCTGCATTCATATCTTTGTAAATAAATCTTGCATTTAGGAATTTTTCACTTTGCATTTGGATTTTGTGGGCATTATCCGCTGAAAACCTTCACGAGACAACACTCATGCTACCTGGGACACCTAGAGGTTTTAACAGCTTGTTGCATACGCTCGATGCAATCGTGCTTCCTACGGAAACGGATTTATCTTATTTTTAGTATATTCGAGGATGAATAAAAAGTTAAGTGTGGGGGTATTTGATGTGCACGTAAATGTGTATATTTTTACTTCCATATTTGATCGAATTTAATTAAATAAATGAGCGTATGGAGTATTTTAACACGTCTAAACCAATTTTTCAATTATTTTAAAATCATCATTTATTCATCTTCATATAGGGGAAAAATAGTCATTTTTGTGCATATATTTATTTGATAATATATTTCCACATTTTATTTTTATTTGCAGGAAAATTTGATGGAAATTACATGAGGTTTCATGGAAAATATGCATACACAAAAGGATACAAAGCAATGAAGATGGAAATAATTCAAACCATATATCATGGAGGACTCCACCTACTCACTTACCTTAATCTACAACTAGAAGTTAACGCACAAGTTAGTGGAGCTAAAAGTTTCATGCACATTTAAATGGTGGATTATCTCATACTAATGATAACTTGATGGCCACACTTCCTAGAGAGGTGGTTTAGGTAGTTCCCAAAAAATATGATTAGAGATTTAGGCTTGTATAAATACCTCATATGTTCATGTAATTAATCTCTTAGCCTCCTCATAGCCTCGTCTTAGCCTCCTTTGAGCCTCCTCTTTGGTTAATTTAGTTTGAGGCTCAAAAATAAATTACAAACTCTCTTTTCTTTTTCATGGCTACTTAGTCATTTTCTTCTTTCATGTAACTTTCTTTTTGTGCAATTTTACTTTATGTTCTTTTATTTCATGTAATGACCCGTATTTTTAACTACTTTTAATTATGGAATTTGATGTAATTATTAAATAGAATGGTTAAAAATAAAAATTTAATGATTTTGAATGCAAGTATTGGATATGAACTTGAATAAAATTTGGAAATAAACTAATTTCGTAGATTTAAGTAATAACAAGTATTGAAAGGTAATGCTATGTATTGAATGTGTTTACAATCAATAGTTGGATTAAATAATCAATGTTGAATTTATTAGATGTAAATAAAGTAATTGTTTGATAACTAAAATTCATTTAAAATCTAAATTGAAATTTGTTGTATATTGGACAATTAAATTGTTTAAATCTAGTATTGTAAATTATTTCAATAATTGAATTCTGAATTTAATATGATTGAAAATGATATTAGAAGTTGATGTAAATTTTACTTAAATAACAACGAAGATTGTTAGCATTTAAAATTGGAGTTAAAAATGAATAATTAGAAGTTGGAAATTTTGTATTATAATCGAGAAGTTAAAATAGTGATCCGAGGAATAGTCTCGATATTCAACGAAATCCATTCTATTAGATCTGTAATAGTGTATTATTATCGGATTGTAAATTTTGTAACATTTGGATTTATTGTTTGGCCGTACAGAATAGAGATGCATTTAATTTAATATCAAAAATTTAATATTTTAATTCGATTCAAATAGCCATCTTCTCTATATGATCGAATTGAATCTCAAAGCCTGTTCCATTGCATTTAGAATGGAGGTATAACATTATAAACGCAAAGCGGTATGCTTCTTTTGGAGTTCGAAAAAAATTCGGGTGAATAGTGTTTTAGAACGTTGCCTATATAAGGACCCCTACCAACCTTAACCCTAAACTATAGCCGCATCCCTTCAATTTCTATGGCCGAAAGCTGATCTCCTTCCCCCTCAAATTTCTCCACTTCCATGCACAATTAGAGAAATCTTTCAACTAGGAAATCGAAGAGCTCATCGAGACTGATGTATCCAACGGTGGATTTTCAATATAGATGAGGAAATTTGCCAAAATATGGTGGTGTAGGGTTAACGTTCGAGCATGTTTCATGAGGAGCGGGCGACACTAGGGAGCTACGGTCATTGGCCGGTGGTAGAGCTCGCGTGGGGCTGTGAGATGGTGATGTTCGATCGTTGTGTAGTAGGTTGTGGGAGGAGGTAGGATTGGTCAACGTTCGAATGGCTTTGGGTTTCTTTGTTTACGATTTTCCTAGAGCGCGCTTGTGAAAAGAAGTATGCAGCAGCTAGATCTTCACTCTTTAAGTCGAACAGTCCAGATCTAGTTTTATATAAAAGAAATTGTAATTTATTTTTATATTAATTCGTGAAATCTTAAAAATTACGTAACTTTCGCATAAATTGTCAAAATTGGACGACGCAAGCGATGATGGGATCGTGGCGACGAGTTCTACATCATGGAACTGATTTGGAGTCGTTTGGAGCTAGTTAAAATATTAAGTTAAATTGAATGTCATTCGATTTGATTTAAAATTTAAAACTCAAGGTGAGTGTTTTATAATGCTCTTAAAGTACTAGAATATTTTTATGCTTGTTAAATCTAAAATTATGATCTGATATATATATTTATTAATTGCTATTGATAAATTTGATTGTCATCTAAATTGTCCTTGAACTAACCGTTGAAAATAAAAATTGATAGTTAGATTTGAAATTGGAATTGAATTGCCAGTAAAATACTCGATATTGATAATTATGAAATTATTGTGAATTATATTGTCTATTTGTATGATTGGTCATGATGGTTGTTAATCGGTTGTTATTTGAATGATTGGATGTTTATTTATTTTATATATATCATGTTATCACATGGTAAATTATTTACAGTATATAAATTGTAGATTGAATTATTTCTAACGAATTAAGAAATAGGTTGAAATGATATATACCTATGACATTGTGATTTGGATTGAAATGATACATATCCATCCCTGAATTAAAATTAAAATAATTGATTACTTGGCCATAGGATAGAAAATTATATACGAACACTAGAATGGTTAAATTAAATGATTTTAGAATTTTTGATTTGAAATTTATTTAAAATGATTTGGATATAAAGAAATAGAAATTAAATTTATAGAAATCAATTTATTTTCAAAATTAAGCTCAAATTGTGGAATTAAGTTATGGTAATTGAAATTTGTTTAAATAATCAAAGTTAAGATTTTGGGTTATAATGGAAATAATATTTGAAATTCGGAAATTGGATTGTTTTAAAAGATTGGATTTTTATTCGAACTTTGAATATTGCTAAGTAAAAGAGTTATAAAACGATATTTCGAAATTGAGCATGAAATTGAATTATATTTGAAAATTGGATTTTAAATTGAATACCAAAGGTAAATTTGATTAAATGTTTTAATCGTTATTTTTTTAAAATCGAACTCGAATTTATGTAAATCGAAATGGTTTAAAATTGGGAGTTGAATTGAAATGGTTTCAAATTGGAATTGAATTGAAATTAATTGGAATTGAAATTGAATTATTAAAAACCGAAGTTGAAATTGATTTGAGTTGAAATCGAAATTGAATCGATTGAATGGAAATTGGAGTTGACTTGAATTGGGAAGTTGGAATTGAGTCAGTTTGACATTGAAACAATTTTCAAATAAATTATTTTAGTATAAACTATTTAAAATCTATATTCTTTAAACATTTAAGTTATTTTGGTTTTCCAAATTATTTTACTATATAAACCATCTTAATATTTGAACTATTTTATGTTAAACTACTGACCATTTAAACTATTTTTAACTATTTTAACCATTTAAACTATTTTTAACTATTTTAACCATTTACACTATTTCTAGCTATTTTCATTATTTAAACTATTCAAACTATTTTTTGAAAATTCAAACTGGTCAAGAGTGGATTTTTTGTTTTTAAATCATGGATTTAAATAATTGAATTGAGTTAAATTGAAGTTATAACTTAAATTGAAATTAGAAATGATTTTGGAACTGAAATCAAGATATTAAGACGACAAGGATTTTGAATTGAATAGTATATTTTGAGTAAATATGATGATTTCGAAATGAATTTGATTTTGAAGCGAATATGATATTTTGATATCAAGTATGAACTGCTTTCGAAATGTAAAAGAACCAACCAGTGTGTAAAACGACATTTGGTTTTTAAAGAGACCGAGGCCGCATATGGGCATACTCTCTATTGATACCGAAACCACTCTAACAACTGTGTATGTGGAGGAGACTCCAGAACAAAGTGGTTGGATTTGGTGATGTTCGTAGGATTTAAGGAAAGAGAACGATGATTGATAGACCCCGGTACTTGTGCCAAATTGAAATGACTAAAACAGAACGGCTTGACATGGCCAAGTGGGCTAATTACCCCGAGTGGAAATCCATTCTTCGATTTCTTGGACTTGGTCCATATTATTACTCTTGTTATTAGTTTCGATTGGTGCACCTTGATTTGTAATAGCCTCCATTTGACTCGATATGGGATGGATGGACGCGGTGGACGGTCATAGCTATGATGCATTACAACCAGCCCTACGACCAGAACTGGTAGTATCCTACCTGGGCATTGCCTCACATGTCTTGTCATACTTTTATCCCTACATGAGGCCCATACGATTTTGGTTTAGTATTGTCGTATAACACCTCATCTCTATCTACCGACCATTTAACTGGTGTTTTATATGCAAACTGTACGACAATGCTTAAAAACGCGTTAAGTGGGATCAATGTAAAGCCTTAATGTGGTGTCCTACCCCAAGACCCACATTAACAGAGAGTTTTACTGGGTAATACCATCTGCTAATGTAGAGAATAGGGATGGTTAGGAGCGACCATCTATAGTCTTGTCTTAAATTTCTATTGAATACGTCGATAAATGCTTTATATTTTTTTTCTAATTCAAGGGGATATACATATCCAATAAATACTTAATACAAAGCCATAGGTGGCTATAGGATCTATCAAAACAAAATACAACAACTCAAATGCATAACACATCATAGAACATCAAACAGATATATGTATATATATATTGATACATCTCAACACAGTACAAATAATACATCATAAGTGGTATGATGACCACAATATACACACGTGTCAAAACAATATACATATCAGAGTAGCGACAAAAGGACTACAACAAAAAAGACAGCAGATAAGTCCATGCGGAATCAGAATAGGCCAAGTCCATAAGGGTACCTAACCTGAAACACCTCGGTCTGACCCGAGTATAAAATACATGGATCAGTCTAGCTAAACAAATCAGTTTATAAGGATAAGCGGTAATAGATGCATAAGTATAAGGGTAATGTTCTTCTTAAATAAGAAGGAACAATATTGAGTATAAGCATGAGTATAAGTATGGTATGGTTACTTCAAGTGATGGGATGATGTCACCTACACAAACATATAATCTCAAAAGAGATAAGACAATCCATAAAATGCTAAATATAGCATGTCTCATATCATCGGAATATCACAAATCATCAATGGTGGTTTAGGGAAAATATAACTCCGAAAAAGGAGAAATCCCGAACCCGCCATATCGCCAAACTAAAAGAAATGTCAAAGTAATCGCCATCATAAATTACGCCACAGGGCAATCAAATATAACTCTCCAACACACGAGAGTATAATCCCAAATAAACGCCAAAAGGAAAATCTCGTGTAATAACGCCAATAGGAAAATCTCAATAATAACGCCAAAAGGCAAATGTCAAATAATGCTAATTTAGGCAACTCAAATCTCAAAAATTGAACTCCCAAGAGTTCAAATTCCCTAAAGGTAATCACCACAAATATATATTGAATGGTTTAAAGGACCAATTCTAGAAAGAGGAGATACACTAGGGAAAATAGTCAAAGTAATCATCTCAGAAGTGTTTGCACGTGCATGTGGCAGAGGCCTTGCCAAGTTCTGTTATCTTAAATAGGCACCTCTCCCGAAAGCAAAATCTCATAATGACAAATATGCCGCAATGATAAATGCGCTGCAATGGAAAACGCCGCAATGGCAAACGTCTCGAAGACAAATATGTCGCAATGGAAAATGTCGCAATGGCAATGACCTGAAGGTCTAGTACTAGCACGCCGTAATGGAAAATGTGTCACAAACTCTCGGATAGGAACCAAACAATGTTAACATGTGTCCTATACCACCCATTCGCACTAAACGGTTTACTAATCGCTAGTAAATTTCACACTTAAAGCAATAAAAAGTTTACCACATCCCATCGGTCAACTTGACTCAAAGGTTAAATCAATCAAAAGGACAAGTTGGGAATTAACCGATAAGATAAATGCACGTGTCTCATACCACCTGTTCTACCAAACCATTCAATTCTCCTTCTCATTCGCTCGAATAGTGCATAAACGTGTATTATATATAAAAAATAATTTACTTGAGAAAACAAGCTTTTAAAACCAATTTTCGAAATCGTATTTGGAATCAAACTTTGAAAATTCCCTTATTATAAAGAATATATAAACTGTATAGCTCAAAAATAATTTAAAAATATTGTATAATAATTATTTAAAATGAAAATTTATTTTAGAAATTATTTCAAAACGTTTGGAGAAAACCATACTCGAAAACAATGAAAAACAAAGAAAATACCTCAAAACCGATAACTCGAATTCAATTCGAATTCAATTCAAATACAACTCAAAATTAATAAAAATTTGAATTTCAAATTCTCCAAATTTAGCTAGCCTATTGATAGGCATCATAGCCATCAAAAACAGCACAAAAAATTTGAAAATGTGAAGCAAAGCCAAGAAAAACAAGCTGGAAACAAATCGAAAAACAAATGAGCCAACACAAAATAACTCAGGAAACAATTGCTCACTAGGTCGACCGCTTCTCTCCATAGGTCGACCGTACGTTCGACCTTTGTGAAGGCCTGGTCGATCTAGCGGTCGACCTAGGCAAGCTTTTTCACGTGATTTGTTTCCTACGAATAAACATGCTGCGAACTGATTTTTGCGTGCCAGTTTCAGGTATCAAACATTCATGTTTTGCAGTGAAATTTTGCAGGCATGCACAACAACAACTGGACAACTATTGAAAGAAATCCAACAACATTTCATTGCTGGAATCAAAATATATTAGAGCTCGAAGATGCAACGCAGAACTGATTTTCACAGAGAAATAAAATCTACAGAAATTCACCTACAGAAAGAATTTTTTTACAGATTCAAACAATTTGCACTTTGAATTAGATAGAAATTGTGAGTAATTAAACTCCCCTTAGCGTAGAGGAAATATAAACTCGAGTTTGTGTTGAAACAGGCAAGCTTTGAGAAGGAAGAAGCTTCAACTAACCAATAGAGCTCAAAAAAGTGCATGCAAGAAGAGGTTTTACAGTAAATTAAAAAAACAATCTCCCAAGTAAGAATTTGATGAAATTAATAAGTTTGGAGTTTGACTACCTTTGAATTAATACTCTAGTTTGCAAAAGATTTCAATTTTATTAAATTTAATTGAACAAATAAGTTGAATTTTTGGAAGCTTGAAAAAGGTGGATTTACTGTACTATGTTTTCCGATCGAAGAAAAGGATGAGATAGTAAAAATGAATGTACAGGAGGTTTCTTTTTCTCACTATCTCAATTTATGCCTAAGTCTTAATGGGCTTTGGACCATTAAAAAAAAGAAAATAAATTGGCCTAAGATTAATTAATCAACACTAACTAAAATGTGCCCAAATATCACATTATATAAAAGAATAAAAGCTATTTTCTTTCAATTTTCACACAAACAAAATTGTAAACTTACACAAACATGAAATAAATTATTTTGCCCTATATGAAATGATTAATTTTTATTTTTAAAACATTATTATTATTAAAAGCCTTTATCTCACAGTAATATAAAATTTTCACGAAATAAATGTAAAAGTTTACATTTTTACTTCCAAAATTCAACAAAAATCACTTTCTTGCTTAGAAAAATATCACAACCCATTTTAAACTCAAATTTACAAATAAAACACATTTTAAAACCAATTTCCATCTTTTTATTTGGATAAACAACCTCTAAAAATCTCATTCTTCTTTTAAAAATTATTAAGAGAAGTAATTGGCAATAATTAATACAATTATTGCACTTTCTCTATATAAAACCCATTTTCCAATCATTATTAACCCAAATAAATAAATTTAAGTTCCAAAATTTATTTTTCTCATTTTAAATTCCAATTTTTTTTATTGTTTATTTCCAATAAAAAAGTTTAAAATTCTCCTATTTATTTTAATTCACAATATTAAATTATTACTACCATTATAATTTAATATTAACACGTAATCTCCAAAACTAGGGTTGTTACAGACTCCTCTTTTAACAAAATTGCATCCTCGCAATTTCTGGAGAAAAGTTTGTATTTAACATAATTATTTCATCAAGTAAACAAAGGATAGATAAGCTCGAGTTTAAAATTCTCACCCTCAATATAAGATGATAGAAAGCCAAGATAAGTTTGCTCGATTAATTCTATGGTTTCCCAAGTGCAATTACTGGGATTTGCGGACCATTGAATTTCTACGAGCAATACATCCCTATTTCAAAGGCATTTTACCTTTGAAGGAAAATGCAGATAGGATGCTACGCAATAGATAAATCGCGGAGATCGATTCCTAAGAAGCTTCAGAACAGAGTTGGGATTCAGTCACAACTTTATCCCGAACTCCAACCCATAAGATGATAATCGATACGACTTTCTGTATAACATTACGAAAGGAGCCATACTGATATTAGATTGACAACTATTACGGAAAGAAAACCCAATAAGAGGTAGGTGGTTTTCCCCCAATACCACCAAACTCATACGACTGCATAAATGCAAGTCATAAAATAATTGCACAAAGGCAAGATAAACTCAAGGAATAGATTTTTAAACTTTCTCTCACTAATCAAATATTCTTAAAGTTTTCCAACCTATTATCTTCAAGATTTAAAATTCGAAATTTTCAACACTTGAAAATTTCCAAGCTTCTTACTTAGAATCTAAATTTAAATCCATTACTCTTCATTAGAGTAAATAAAGTTTAAGTTGTTTATTCTCTAATTCTTCCATAATTATTCTCCAGTTTGCAACATATATTATTTTTTTCTCAATTTGTTTCTCAAATTTTCGAAGTGTTAGAAATTTCTAGAAAAATAAACAGAGTCTCCTTTGTACCGAGAGCCGTATACAATATTATAAAAATGATTTACGTAATATACATCGACCATTAGGTCGGAAACATAACATATATCATCATTTAACACTTTAAAATTTATCCGAAAACATACCTTCCTTTTTAGCATTTTAAAGCGAGTTTGCATAAACATATATATATATATATATATATATATAAATATATATATATACACACACACACATATTCTTTTTGCTCAAAATATAGTCCAACTATCCTCTTCTTACCTGTACTTAACACAAATAGATGATATTATTTCATGATCACAAATAAGAAGTGCTACATTTAGTTATTATTAAAGGGAAATGGATCAATTTCATTTCAAAACTGCGGTAAAGAAGACATGTTTTGACCTAGCAAACAACCAAATCTATATTTTTTTATAAAATGGAAGTTGTTCTACTCAGTCTACGCTTTCAAACAATATAAAAATCATCAAAATTAGATTTATGGTTTGAAGGTTATGCAAGATTTATTTTTAGCATAATCTTAGAAATTTCTTAGGAGGACATAAATATCTATCCACTTTCAAACACATTTTAGACTCATAAAAAGAAAAATCATTTGAAGTGGTAAAAGAAACTTTATAGCTTATTGAAAACTCTTTAATTTTCAAAAAGATTGAACTCATTTGGAGTTATAAATCACAAGTTATCACTGTTTTAATACAACACTTTTCCAAACAAAATTTCAGCTTCTGAATCAATTTAAAATTTAAAATTTTCCCAAACCATTTTAATTTCAAACTACATTTTAAAATAAGCTTTTTGCTAAATCATTATTTTAAATGATTTCCTTTTTCCCCGGAAATCTAAGACATACAAAATTATGATTCAACTTATGTAATCATCAAAAAAACAAATCATTAAGTGGAAATATTTTCATTACTTTACAAAATATAGCTTTAAAACAATTAACTATGAAAACTCATTTTGAAAGAGACAACTAGTCTCTTTCATTATCAAGAGAGGATCCATCAAAATAATTTTTTGGGTTATATATAAATTTCAAAATTATTTTCAAAATTTAAAAGGATTATTCTACATGAATTGTTCATCTATCAAAACAATCCAAATTCACATTTCCACTTGTCACAAAAATTAAATTTCCATCTAATTATCAACATAAAACTAATTAAAGTTGATAATTAATTCAAACTTGTTTTCAAAAGAATTTTTAAATTTCAAACCCACAAGTTCTAATATCATTTATGTTTAAAACAAAAACTAGCTCACAAATTTATACTAAATGTTCAGAACTAACACTTTTCATTTTCTCTTAAGATAGAGTTTTATATCTATCCCCTACTATTACTCAAATAAATAAGTGTCAATTTTTTTTTATAGCCATCATTAATAACTTGTACTAAAATATTTAATTAATATTTTAATTTTCAAATCAAAGTATTCCTTTACCTTAAATACATCATTTTATTAATCAAAGCATCAAATGATATTTTCTTCTAATTAAGACACCATCTTTGTTAGAATTATTCACTTTTATTTTCCAAAATTACCATATTCAATTTCTCAAATTTTAAATAATATAAGGTTATTGCCTCACCATTGATTTATAATGAATGACCCAATCGATTGGCTGCAGAGTTGATCAAATGATAAAAACTGCCTCGCCACTCCTCCAACACTCACTATGGTTCAATAATTTCATTAAACATTTACAATAAAATTATTACTCCACCATATTAATTATTTTCAAACTTTATTTATTAAAATTCAATTTATAATGTCCGAGTGTATCATCATAGCGTTTAGGAAATTCCTATCGATAACATTGGCAAAACGCATCGACCAGAATTCTTAAAGCACTGGGCGGATAACCCAACACAAAAATTCATTTTCTTTAAAACGAAATACCTCAAATATAATAATCAAAATATTCTTTGTTTTTCCCAAAAACAAAATCCAATTTCTCTTAGAAATATATCTTCAATTTTTGAAAAATTTGAAAACACAATTTATTATTTATTCTCAAAATCAAGAAACACAAATATAGCTCATCGAGATATACCTAGAATACTCGATCCTCAAGATTGATGGAATAGACTGGAGTGTTCATTATTCTGAATGGTATAATGAACCACTCACAAGAGTCATAATGAGTGCGGAATGCAGTAAGAGTAAAGCTATCCTCCATGACTCGTAGCTTATGAAAAATTGGTGTAGGGTCAAGCTGAAGAATGACTCTAGCACCACACAATTGATTGAGTTGAGAGAAATGAGGCATAAATGTAAGGGTAAATATCTTTTCAAATGAGGAGAAGTAACATTAACAAATTATTACTTCGAGTGAAGTAATACCACAAAATATATCAACAATTGAGTATCCAAAGAGGATATCTCAAAGGGGTAAGAATGGCAATATCAAATAAATTCAATGAATCACCTCATTTCCCTAGTGGACATCCTCGTGGAAAGATGACCGAAAGGCTAAGAAACAAGAATAAAGTCAATACAATATTCCATTGCTCAATTGGATGTCATACCCGATACGAACTAACAGAAATCAACGGAGTCATAATGATTGGAATTTGAGATATATCATCAACATCTTGAAATTCAAGAGTGAATACAAAGACATCGGAATCATCGTTAACATTTCAAAGGACAAGAAGCAACAAATCATCCGAATAAGGATACCTAATATAGGATTCTTCGAATCATAAAATGTGGCTTGATAATAGGCAAGCCACTTCATCTCAAACGCTTCAAACTCTAGATAGAAAATGGCGTGCTAATTCGCACGAAAATACAAGCTATAAGCAACAATCCCAAATCCTCATACATCATGACAAATATTGCAGATCCACTCAATAGGATTCGTAATCCTCACAAAAGAACAAGAAAAGAACATCCAAAAGCTTCAACAAACTTCTTCGATGCGGATAGGTGTCAAACACCCTATTGAAGAGGACTCGAATAAAATAATCACGATTAGGATTACTCTTAAGATAAGATATACTCAATTCAATTATGGAATACAACGGAATAAATAGATTCCTAGACATATCCCAAACTTCTATCTCAAAGGACACGATAAGATAAAGGACATGATGATAAATGGATTTGTAATACTTGTACTATACTTGGATATATCATAATATAAGCTTTCGTTCTGTGTTTATCCTATTTTGTTTTGAACTAAGCTCTGATACCAAGCTGCGACATCCCACTCCGAGACCCACATTAACAGAGAGTATTACTGGATAATACCGTTTGCTAATGCAGAGAATATGGCTGGTTAGGAGTGACCATCTATAGCTTTGTCTTAAATTCATATTGAATACGTCGATAAATGCTCTATATATTTTTTCTCATTCAACTGGATCAACATATCCAATAAATACTTAATACAAAGCCATAGGTGGCTATAGGCTCAGAACAAAATACAATAACTCAAATGCATAACACATCACAGAATAGCAAACAGATATATATATATATACACGTATATACTGATACATCCCAATACAATATAAATAATACATCATAAGTGGTATGACAACCATAATATACACACGAGTCAAAACAATATATATATATATATATATATATATATATATATCAGAGTAGCGACAAAAATATTACGACAAAAAGGGCTAGCAGATAAGTCCATGCAGAAGCGAATACGCTAAATCCATAAGGGTGCCTAACCTGAAACACCTTGGTCTAACCCAAGTATAAAATACATGGGTCAGTCTATCTAAACAAATCAGTTTATAAGGATAAGCGGTAATAGATGCATAAGGATAAGAGTAATGTTCTTCTTAAACAAGAAGGAACAATACTGAGTATAAGCATGAGTATAAGTATGGTATGGTTACTTTAAGTGATGGGATGATATCACTTACACAAACATATAATCTAAAAAGAGATAAGACAATCCATAAAACTCTAAATATAGCAAGCCTCCTATCATCAGCATATCAGATTTCATAAATACTGATTTAGGGAATATATAACTCCAAAAAGGAGAAATCCTAAACCCGCCATATCGGCAAACTCAAAGAAATCTCAAAGAAATCACCATCTTAAAATACATCACAAGGTAATCAAATATAACTCTCCAACCTAGGAGAATATAATCCTATATAAACGCCAAAAGGCAAATCTCATGTAATAATGCCAACAGGAAAATCTCAATAACAATGTCAAAAGGCAAATCTCAAATAACGCCAGTGTAGGCAACTTAAATCTAAAAAAAAGAACTCCCAATAGTTCAAATTGTCGAAAGGTAACGGCCACAAATATATATCGAATGGTTCAAAGGACCAATTCCGAAAAGGGGCGATACACTAGGAAAATAGTTAAGGAAATCATCTCAAAAGTGTTTTCCCGTACATGTGGCCGAAGCCTTGCCAAGTACTTTATTTCAAATAGGTACCTCGCCCTAAGGAAAAATGTCACAATGACAAATGTGCCGCAATGGCAAATACGCTGCAACGACAAATGCCGCAATGAAAAACGTCTTAAAGACAAATAATTCAGAAAACAATTGCTAACCAGGTTGACCGCTTCTCTTTATGTGAAGGCTTGGTCGACCTTGCGATCAACCTAGTCCAGCTTTCTCACGCGATTTGTTTCATATGAATAAACATGCTGTGAACTGATTTTTGCATGCCAATTTTAGGTATCAAACATTCATGTTTGCAGTGAAATTTTACAAGCATGCACAACGGCATCTAAACTAACTATAAATAGAAATCCAGCAACATTTCATTGTCGAAATCCAAAGATACCAGAGCTCAAAGATGCAACCCAGAACTCATTTTCACAAAGAAATAAAATCTACAGATATTCGTCTACAAACAGAAACGTTTTACAGATTCAAACAATTTGCGCTTTGAATTAGCTAGAAATTGTGAGTTATTCAACTCACCTTGCTGTAGAGGAAATATAAACTCGAATTTGTGTAGAAATAGCAAGCTTTGAGAAGGAAGAATGTAACGACCCAGAATTTCTGTCAATTAAAATTTGTATATTTAATTGATTTTAAATATTAATAAGTGAAATTAAACAGTCGAATAAATTTTATTTCGAATAATTGGATTTAATTAGATAATTAAATCGATAATTTAATAGTTGAAATTACAGAAATAATTGGAAATTGGGTTTAATATGATTGGAAATGATTTGTAAAATTTTATTTCATCATATTGGAGATAGAGTGATGTTATAGAACTTTTAAAATTGAATTTAAAGTTAATTTGTGAAAATTGAATATTTTAATATTTAATTGACGAGTTAAAATAGCCATTTTTCAAACAGTCTCGGATTTTGACGATACCAGTTTCATCTGATCCGTAATGTCATATTATTGCAAGGTTTCAAATTTCGTGTCAATCGGATTTACCGTTTGTCCGGGGCAAGCCAAAACGCGTAGAAATTAGTTTAAATCGATTTAATTTAAATTGGTCGTTTATTGCCGTAATTCGCACAGATGATCGAATTAGCTTTCGAAACCTATTCCATTGTGTTCGGAACGTGTGGTAAACCTTAGAAACGCCAGCCAGCATGCTTCGTTTGGAGTTCGAATTTTTTTGGATGAATAGTGTTTTTGGAATTTTTCTATATAAGCACCTTTAATATTCACATTTGCAACAAGAATAAAACCCTAACCCAATTTACAGTAGCCACCGCCTCCCACTATACCAATGGCCGAAAATTCATAACTTTCATCTCCAATTATCTTCAAATTCGTGAATCAATTCGAGAAACTTTCGACTACAATATTGTAGAACACATCACGAACTACAAAATCAACGGCTATGATTGTTTAACTCGAAGTGGATCGATGGGAATTTGAGCTCAAAGCCATCACGTTCGGCACATTTTTCCAGACAAATTACACGACCGAGCGACACGTGGCTTCGGCCGATGGTAGTGCTCGTGTGGGCGCTTCAAACCATGGTGGCCGATCATCATCTCATCGAGCGTTGGTCGAGCGGCTATTAGGGCTTGGGCGTGTTTTTTGGGTTCGGCTTCGTTCATTTGGGAAGAAGATGAGCATTTGCGTTCGGTGGCCCTGATGGAAGCAAGCAGAAATCAACGGCTTGGATTGGATAAGGGTATAAAATATATAATGAAAGTGTAAATTGAATTTTATTAAATTGTATAAACTTTGAAATGACATAACTTTGTCATACGAGGTCAAAAAATTACGAAACGACTTGCATTGGCTTCGTTTGGTCGAGCACTACGCTATGGAACTAGATTGGAGTCGTTTGGAGCTAGTGAGAATTTCGGGTAAAATTAAACGCGTGTTTAATTTTATTCGAAATAAAACGCTGAAACTGAATTGAAACCAAGGTGAGAACTTCTCACTCAATCGAATAGTTTCGATTTAAATTTTAAATAGTTAGATTTAAAATTATTGATTGTATGCCCGAATGATAAATTATTATCAATTGATTATTGAAATAGACATTATACGCCGTTATTAAGCGGAGGTTATTTATTAAAAACATATACCGCGAATATTTCACTGCAAAGTGAAATTGGTATTATATATGTACTTGGAGTTGATATCCCGCATTATATAGCGGATGAGACCCTATTGCGCCGTATAATAGCGGATAATATTTTATAAATCCTATATACCGCGATATTCCGTATCGGAACGGAATTGGTATTGTGCTAACATCTTTGGATGCAGGGAAACAGGTTGGAGGGATCCAACTGGATTCCTCACTAGTAATTATTTGATTACAGATATTGTGATATTTGTTGATTATATATGATGTCTTTATTGTCGTGATTGACTATTTGGTGCTGTTGCATCATCGGATCCATTTTTGAAGTTCTAAAATAATGATTTTGATTTTAAAAAAGAATTTTAAAGTGATTTTTTGAAAGTATACGTTTTATTAAATTTTGAATTGTTAAAATAAATAAACATTATAATTTTATTGTTATAAAAGTTATATTTTTGGAAAATAGTACTTAAGTATGATTTTGGAGTTATATAAGTTCTAAATTACGTTTGGTAAATTATTAAAAGGATTGGTTTATTTAATTGAGATTTTTGAATTATTATTAACGGTTTATATAAAAGATTTCTAAGATTTATATTTTATAAATTAAGAATACTGGAATTATAAAACGAGTTTTTATAAGTGTTAAAATGAAAAAAATTGGATTTCATAAGTGAACGAAATTTATAGACTTATAAATCGTGAAGTTATAAAATGAATAGATGTTGCAAAATAAAAGATTTATGAGTAATTAACTTATAAATCGGATTTGACATTTTAATTGAGATTTTTGAATAAAGATAAATGGTTTATAGTTGAGATTTATAAAATATATATTTTTAAATCGAAATAATGGAATTCTAAAAGGAGTTCTGTTAATGTTGAAAATAAAGTTATAAATAAAATCTTATAAGTAATAAGATTTATAATTTGTGAAGTTTTAAAAGAACGATTTTGTAAATAAATGGATTATAAGTTCTTAACTTATAATATGGACTTCTGGTATATAATTGAGTTATATAAATTGAATTGGATAATAAAGGAGAATTATAAATCTAAGTTTTATAAATAGAAATGGAATTCATAAACCTTGTTTATAAATCCGAAATCAATTGAATTTGATAAATTTAATATAGAAGGTTATTAAAGGAGATATATTCGCGATTTCGGATAGCGAATTATCCTTGAAATAAAATGTGTAGAAACATTGAATTGGGTAAATAAAGTATATTCACGATTTTTGGACAGTGAATATATTAAGAAATAAAATGGATATGTTTTAGGGAAGTGATATTATAAAATGAAGTTAATTGTTTAAAGATGTTTTAAAATGGACTAACTATCGAAACCATAGATTTCAACATTCATTGTTGAAATAGACGTTTTCGAAAAATAGAAAGAAATGGTGGACTATAACACTGTTGTTATAGTAAATAATTTCCGAAAGGAAATGTTTTATATAGTATTGGGATTTATATATCTATCTAAATTTCGAATCCCTATACTAGTGATTTTGGGTCGTCGTAATGATGTTTTACACAACATTCGTTTTGACTCAAATAAATGTGTTTGAAAGAACGTTTTCTTTAAAGAATGAAATGTATACTTAATTTCGATTTAAGTATATTGAATATTTTCCAAGTGTTGAAAATAAATGGATTTATGAATTGCTTATTATTAATAAGTATGAAAATGTTTTCCAATATGAAGTGAATGTTTTGAGATTTTATCTTTTAAAGATAAATTGAAAGTGAATATTAGAAATCGATTTGGAAATCGTATATTCATAGATATTTTGGAATTGTAAATTCACTATGGAATTTATAAAAGAAAGGAAAATTTGTTTAAAAATAAAAGTTGATTTATTTTTGAAGTGTGGGAATAAATTTACAGATTTGGAACGTAAATATAAAGTAAATCGGAAAGGATTTATGTAATTGGTTTAAATGAACCATTTTGAAATGAAGGTATTTCCGCGTAAGGAAAATGATTGAAAATTTGTTTTCGTATGTTGTAGTGTGGAAAAAATATATATCTTGTGAAGATATTTTGGAAAATAAATAATTTAGGAAATTATTTGAAATCTGGTGATGTTGTGCATGCCTATTGATAGTTAAATAATCCGACTATCAATATTTACCTTTAAATAGGTATTTGTTGTAATTTGTTTGAATTTGAATGCCACACTTATTTTCAAAATAAGCGCTCACTATTCGGGTTAGCCGGGAAAGGACCTTGGGGTCATATAACCCATTCCGAATATGTGATACGTCGTTATGGATTGCATTTGATGACCGGTGTTGAAGACCGGATATTTGTGAAAACGGAAGGATTACCGTCGAATGTTTCTGCATCGGCTGATCCCTGACATAGAAATTTATTACCATTTGTGATGGGAAGTCCGGTCGTGATTAGTGAATATCCGGATTGCAAGGACTTCTTTGGAAGTGCCTTCGGTTCCGTTCGATCCCGGAACAGACTTGTATGGATGTGTGTCTAACGTCACAGTTTGAGATGTAAAGCTGGTTTCTATCAAATATATTCCCGTTGGTGGCGGAGAATTTATTCTCTTAGCTTAACACCCTAGAGGTTATGTAGCTGATGGTTACTAGTGATACATTCCCAAATTGGTAATGTGGCATACGAAGTGCTCTTGTGCATATGTGATCAAAGCACAGCTTTTGTATAAAGCGTAGCTTTATGGACGAGACTTCGTCGGACCTCACACCCCGGAAATGGTCAAAACAGGAAGGATGCAGCAAGGTTATTAGGGGTAGCGCCCCTTTAGTGTATGTCATTCCTTCTGGATAGAGGTGGTATCATGGTATGGAGCCCAGATACTTAACCTATGTTGTTGCTGCAAATTTATTACTTTATGGTTGTTGGAATCGAGGATCCTCGGATATAGATCAGTTACGATTGGGGAACGATATATTCATGTCAGTAGCTACCCAGTTTGAAGGGTAACCCGGCCTTGTGTTGGCAGAGATCCGGTTAGGTTCTCGGGTCGTCTTTCCAGAGGCGTACCCATGTGGCAATGGGAAGTTCCTTGGCCTGACCATTTGTTGAAAATCCAAAGAAACAATACGATCCCTGTACGGTTTTAGTTGTAGAACCTATCATTCACTTATGGTGGCTCCCCACTGTTTGGATGGTAGCTATAGTAGGCGTAAGTGCGAAATGCCTATGCTGGCTAAGATTTATATCTTTTCTTTCGAAATGATTTTTCCTGCACTATGCACTAGTAATAATATCAAATGTTTCTTTTTAATGCGTATCAAGCAACTTTGACTATCATAAGGAGAAATCTCCTCCGATTCTGCATTCGCATTGTGTGTGCGTGCGGGAGGCCTTTTGGTAGTCTCATTTTCTAAAAAGCATTGCGAATCTATTTTAAAATGTTCCTGTTGTTGTTTTTAAAGAAAAATAAACTGTTTTAGTTCTCATACCAGTCACATGACTGACTCAGAGTTTATTGTTTTCCTTCCTAAACTCTGGATGCCCACCAATTTCCACACGGGCAGTCTAGAGTTAGGTTATCAGGATATTCTGGAATAAAGGAGTTGATGGAGGCAAGCTGGATGGCATGGCGTATTTCACTAGTATATAGTATTTCTTTTCCGTTGTTTGTTGTTGTACACTCTGATGATATAATGTAATGTAATATGATGTAATGTAATAACTGATATAGTTCTTTGTTTAAAGATTATTGATTTATCTATTATATGTTGTTGCGCTGCGATTGTGAGATTCTGATATTGTTCTGTTGTTTCTTTCTGTTCTATTCTATCTTTTTCTCTCTTCTTCTATCTTTTTCTTCTTCTTTAACCATAACGGTACGGTTTTTCGGCATTTGATTATGCGGCAGTTGATACAGTGGACGTATTGATGTCGGTTTTCGAGTGTCGAAAAGTCGCGCCCATTACATTTGGTATCAGAGCTTATGGTTAAGCGACAACCATGGCTCTGTTGGGTATTACTCATTAGAGATAGAGCCAGCAATATTCTAGAATGAGTGTGAGTGTAATAATAGATATGTGCACGTATTTGTTAGTGAAAATAAAATTGTTTTATATTGTGTTGATTGATTTATTGAGTGGCATATGAACCTTCGTCAGCATGGTCTGCAAAACTGTGCCGAAGGGGTCTCTAAACACTAGAATAGCACAATTCGATACAATATTGTTTTCGAAAGGGGATGAATGAAATAATTTCATCCAAATTATATTTTGATATTAAAAAAATAAAAGAAATATTTTCTGAAATTATTATATAACTTGGATGTTTTGAATGATAACGTTATAGTCAAATAAGATTATAAAATCTGAAATAGCTTATATAACCAAGGAAAGCATTAGATTTGAAATTTTTGAAATTAAAATTAAAAGCGAGGAGTTAAAAATGAAATTTAACTTGGATTAAGATTAAAATGTGAAATTTAATTAATGACTGGAAGAAAAAAATTAGTAAATTCTAAATGTGATTGAAATGGGAAGATAGGAATTAAAATGGATTGAAATTCATTTAAGCTATGTGAATGGAAGTAAATTGAATTAAACCGAAGATAAAAAAATTCAGTTGTATTTAAATAAAGTTGAGTTATAAATTGAATTGATTTATAAAAGGATTTTATAATTGAAGTTTGTATAAATAGAAATAACTGAAATTGAATATGAATTAAAATTGTTAAAGGAATTAGCAATTGAATTGATAAATGGATGGAATATTAATCAATTGAATGTAAAATAAATTGATATGGGATAATGAATGTAAGTGTAAATTCATTATAAGCTAATGAAGTTAAAAAAAATTGAATAATTGAATGGAAGTCAATTTAATATGAACCAATTGAAAGTAAAAGTGTTGGACCAAATTGAACGTAAATTGAATAAATTTGGTTATATTGGATATACATTGGTTGTTATATGATTGTTAGTTGATTGTATATAAATTCATTAAGTGTTAAATGAAAATGAATTAATGAAATGGAAAGCTAAAGTAATTGAAATCAAATTGGAAGTCAAGTGAATCTTAAATAGAATTGAATTTGATTTGTAAGTGAACCAACTTGAATATGAATTAGTGAATGCAAACCAATTGAAATTGAATATGAATGAATATTAGTAAATCCAATGTTAATAAATCAAATGTGATTTAAATTGGAAAACCAATTCATTGAATATTAATGAGAAATGAAAGAATATTGATTTGGTTATGAATTGATTTGGATAGACATTGATTGCTGGATGTTTATTGGTTGGATAGTTGTTTAGTGGTTGCATTTGTTGTTTTGTTGCAATTGCTATGTTGGCACATGTAGTTGTTATGTTGCTATATGATGTATATTGATATTATTTTCATATGTACATGTTTCTCATTTGTTTGTTTAGTGTTTGGTAGGTGCGGATTGCGCATTGCTTCACATTTAGAGCTCGCTTTCGCGCTATATTAGCCGTATATGCTCGCTAATAAAATATAAGGTACATATCTCGGATTAAATATCGTACTTTTACACTTTTTTCCCTGCGGGATGCATCATCACTTGATGAGATGTATATTTGTGATATATATACTGTCATTTTTTTTCGGATCGAGCCGCGCAAAGGAGCTTATGGCGAATTTTTTCAAAAATTTAAGGCGTTAGAAATTTTTTGAGAAAATTGGAAATTTTTTTGAAAACTAAGTTTGGATTTGGAAACTTAGTAAAGATATAGTAAGAAGTTTAACTATGAATTTTGGGAAAGTTAAACACTTAAGAGATTTGAAAAATCTAATTTAAATGGATTGTTTTGGAAAGTTAATGGATTCTGTAACTTTTTCTTACTTGGTAATTTCGAGGACAAAATTCTTTTAAGGGGGGAGTTTGTAACGACCTAGAATTTATGTCAATTAAAATTTGTATATTTAATTGATTTTAAATATTAATAAGTGAAATTAAATAGTCGAATAAATTTTATTTCGAATAATTGGATAATTAAATGGATAATTAAATAGTTGAACTTACATAAATAATTAGAAATTGAGTTTAATATGATTGCAAATGATTTGTAAAATTTTATTTAATCATATTGGAGTTAGAGTGATGTTATAGATCTTTTAAAATTGAATTTAAAGTTTATTTGTGAAAATTGAATATTTTAATATTTAATTGACGAGTTAAAATAGCCATTTTTTAAATAGTCTCGGATCGACAAAACCAGTTTCATCGGATCCGTAATGTCATATTATTGTAAGGTTTCAAATTTCGTGTCAATCGGATTTACCGTTTGTCCGGAGCAAGCCAAAACGCGTAGAAATTAGTTTAAATCGATTTAATTTAAATTGATCGTTTATTGCCGTAATTCGCACAGATGATCGAATTAGTTTCCAAAACCTATTCCATTGTGTTCGGAACGCGGGGTAAACCTTAGAAACGCCAGCCGGCACGCTTCGTTTGGAGTTCTGAAAATTTTGGATGAATAATGTTTTTGGAATTTTTCTATATAAGCACCTTTAATATTCACATTTGCAACAAGAATAAAACCCTAACCTAATTTACAGTAGCCGCTGCCTCCTACTATACCAATGGCCGAAAATTCATAACTTTCATCTCGAATTATCTTCAAATCCGTGAATCAATCCGAGAAGCTTTCAACTACAATATTGTAGAACACATCACGAACTACAAAATCAACAGCTATGATCGTTTAATTCGAAGTGGATCGATGGGAATTTGAGCTCAAAGCCATCCCGTTCGGCACGTTTTTCAAGACAAATTACACGACCGAGCGGCACGTGGCTTCGGCCGATGGTAGTGCTCGTGTGGGCGCTTCAAACCATGGTGGCTGATCATCATCTCGTCGAGCATTGGTCGAGCGGCTATTAGGGTTTGGGCGTGTTTTTTGGGTTCGGCTTCGTTCATCTGGGAAGATGATGAGCATTTGCGTTCGGCGGCCCTGATGGAAGCAAGCAGAAATCAACGGCTTGGATTGGATAAGGGTATAAAATATAAAATGAAAGTGCAAATTGAATTTTATTAAATTGTATAAACTTTGAAATGACATAACTTTGTCATACGAGATCAAAAAATTACGAAACAACTTGCGTTGACTTCGCTTTGTCGAGCACTACGCTGTGGAACTGGATTGGAGTCGTTTGGAGCTAGTGAGAATTTCGGGTAAAATTAAACGCGAGTATAATTTTATTCGAAATAAAATGCTGAAACTGAATTGAAACCAAGGTGAGAACTTCTCACTCAATCGAATAGTTTCGATTTAAATTTTAAATAGTTAGATTTAAAATTGTTGATTGTATGCCTGAATGATAAATTATTATCAGTTGATTGTTGAAATAGACATTATACGCCATTATTAAGCGGAGGTTATTTATTAAAAACATATACCGCGAATATTTCACTGCAAAGTGAAATTGGTTTTGTATATGTACTTGGAGTTGATTTCCCGCATTATATAGCGGATGAGACCCTATTACGCCGTATAATAGCGGATAATATTTTATAAATCCTATATACCGCGATATTCCGTATTGGATCGGAATTGGTATTGTGCTAACATCTTTGGATGCAGGGAAACAGGTTGGAGGGATCCAACTGGATTCTTCACCAGTAATTATTTGATTACATATATTGTGATATTTGTTGATTATCATATACTGATATATGACGTCTTTGTTGTCGTGATTGACTATTTGGTGCTGTTGCATCATCGTATCCATTTTTGAAGTTTTAAAATAATGATTTTGATTTTAAAAAAGAATTTTAAAGTGATTTTTGAAAGTATACGTTTTATTAAATTTTGAAGTGTTAAAATAAATAAATATTATAATTTTATTGTTATAAAATTTATATTTTTGGAAAATAGCACCTAAGTATGATTTTGGAGTTATATAAGTTCTAAATAACGTTTGGTAAATTATTAAAAGGATTGGTTTATTTAATTGAGATTTTTGAATTATTATTAACGATTTATATAAAAGATTTCTAAGATTGATATTTTATAAATTAAGAATACTGGAATTATAAAACGAGTTTTTATAAGTGTTAAAATGGAAAAAAAATGGATTTCATAAGTGAACGAAATTTATAGACTTATAAATTGTGAAGTTATAAAATGAATAGATGTTGTAAAATAAAAGATTTATGAGTAATTAACTTATAAATCGGATTTGACATTTTAATTGAGATTTTTGAATAAAGATAAATGGTTTATAGTTGAGATTCATAAAATACATATTTTATAAATCGAAATAATGGAATTCTAAAAGGAGTTCCGTTAATGTTGAAAATAAGGTTATAAATAAAATCTTATAAGTAATAAGATTTATAATTTGTGAAGTTTTAAAAGAACGATTTTGTAAATAAATGGATTATAAGCTCTTAACTTATAATATGGACTTCTGGTATATAATTGAGTTATATAAATTGAATTGGATAATAAAGGAGAATTATAAATCTAAGTTTTATAAATCGAAATGGAATTTATAAATATTGTTTATAAATCTGAAATCAATTGAATATGATAAATTTAATATAGAAGGTTATTAAAGGAGATATATTCGCGATTTCGGATAGCGAATTATCTTTGAAATAAAATGTGTAGAAACATTGAATTGGGTAAATAAAGTATATTCACGATTTTTGGACCGTGAATATATTATGAAATAAAATGGATATGTTTTAGGGAAGCGATATTATAAAATGAAGCTAATTGTTTTAAAGATATTTTAAAATGGATTAACTATCGAAACCATAGATTTCAACATTCATCGTTGAAATAGACGTTTTCGAAAAATAGAAGGAAATGGTGGACTATAACACTGCTGTTATAGTAAATGATTTCCGAAAGGAAATGTTTTATATAGTATTGGGATTTATATATCTATCTAAATATTGAATCCCTATACTAGTGATTTTGGATCGTCGTAACGTTGTTTTACGCAACATTCGTTTTGACTCAAATAAATGTGTTTGAAAGAATGTTTTCTTTAAAGAATGAAATATATACTTAACTTCGATTTAAGTATATTGAATATTTTCCAAGTGTTGAAAATAAATGGATTTGTGAATTACTTATTATTAATAAGTATGGAAATATTTTCCAATATGAAGTGAATGTTTTGAGATTTTATCTTTTAAAGATAAATTGAAAATGAATATTAGAAATCGATTTGGAAATCGTATATTCATAGATATTTTGGAATTGTAAATTCACTATGGAATTTATAAAAGAAAGGGAAATTTGTTTAAAAATAAACGTTGATTTATTTTAGAAGTGTGCGAATAAATTTACAGATTTGGAACGTAAATATAAAGTAAGTCGGTAAGGATTTATGTAATTGGTTTAAATGAACCATTTTGAAATGAAGGTATTTCCGCGTAAGAAAAATGATTGAAAATTTGTTTTCAAATGTTGAAGTGTGGAATATATATATATATATCTTGTAAAGATATTTTGGAAAATAAATAATTTGGGAAATTATTTGGAATCTAGTGATGTTGTGCATGCCTATTGATAGTTAAATAATCCGACTATCAATATTTACCTTTAAATAGGTATTTGTTGTGATTTGCTTGAATTTGAATGCCATACTTATTTTCAAAATAAGCGCTCACTATTCGGGTTAGCCGGGAAAGGACCTTGGGGTCGTATAACCCATTCCGAATATGTGATACGTCGTTATGGATTGCATTTGATGATCGGTGTTGAAGACCGGATATTTGTGAAAACGAAAGGATTACCGTCGAATGTTTCTGCATCGGCTGATCCCCGATATAGAAATTTATTACCCTTTGTGATGGGAAGTCCAGTCGTAATTAGTGAATATCCAGATTGCAAGGACTTCTTTGGAAGTGCCTTCGGTTCCGTTCGATCCCAGAACGGACTTGTATGGATGTGTGTCTGACGTTACAGTTTGAGATGTAAAGCTGGTTTCTATCAAATATGTTCCCATTGGTGGCGGAGAGCTTAACACCCTAGAGGTTATGTAGTTGATGGTTACTAGTAATACATTTCCAAATTGGTAATGTGGCATACGAAGTGTTGTTGAGCATATGTGATCAAAGCACAGCTTTTGTATAAAGCGTAGCTTTGTGGACGAGACGTCGTCGGATCTCACTCCCCGGAAATGGTCAAAACGGGAAGGATGCAGCAAGGTTATTAGGGCGTAGCGCCCCTTTAGTGTATGTCATTCCTTTTGGATAGAGGTGGTACCATGGTATGGAGCCCATATACTTAACTTATGTTGTTACTGCAAATTTATTACTTTGTGGTTGTTGGAATCGAGGATCCTCGGATATATATCGGTTACGATCGAGGAATGACATATTCGTGTCAGTAGTTACCCAGTTTGAAGGGTAACCCGACCTTGTGTTGGCAGAGATCCGGTTAGGTTCTCGGGTCGTCTTTCCAGAGGCGTACCCATGTGGCAATGGGAAGTTCCTTGGCCTGACCATTTGTTGGAAATCCAAAGAAATAATACGATCCCTGTACGGTTTTAGTTGTAGAACCTATCATTCACTTATGGTGGCGCCCCACTGTTTGGATGGTAGCTATGGTAGGCATAAGTGCAAAATGCCTATGCTGACTAAGATTTATATCTTTACTTTCGAAATTATTTTTCCTGCACTATGCACTAGTAATAATATCAAATGTTTCTTTTTAATGCGTATCAAGCATCTTTGACTATCATAAGGAGAAATCTCCTCCGATTCTGTGTTTGCATTGTGCGTGTGTGTGCGGGAGGCCTTATGGTAGTCTCATTTTCTAAAAAGCATTGCGAATCTATTTTAAAATATTCCTGTTGTTGTTTTTGAAGAAAAATAAACTGTTTTAGTTCTCACACCAGTCATATGACTGACTCGGAGTTTATTGTTTTCCTTCCTTAACTCTGGGTGCCCACCAATTTCCACACGGGCAGTCTAGAGTTAGGTTATCAGGATATTCTGGAATTCAGGAGTTGCTGGAGGCAAGCTGGATGGCATGGCGTATTCACTAGTATATAGTATTTCTTTTCCGCTGTTTGTTGTTATACACTCTGATGATGTAATGTAATGTAATATGATGTAATGTAATAACTGATATAGTTCTTTGTTTAAAGATTATTGATTTATCTATTATATGTTGTTCCGCTGCGATTGTGAGATTTTTATTTTGTTCCGTTGTTTCTTTCTGTTCTATTCTATCTTTTTCTCTCTTCTATCTTTTTCTTCTTCTTTAACCATAACGGTATGGTTTTCCGGCATTCGATTATGCGGCAGTTGATACAGTGGACGTATTGATGTCGGTTTTCGAGCGTCGAAAAGTCGCGCCTGTTACAAAGAAGCTTCAACTAACCTATAGAACTCAAAAACAGTGCATGTAAGAAGAGCTTTTATAGTAAATTAGAAAAACCATCTCTCAAGTAGAAATTTGATGAAATCAATAAGTTTGGAGTTTGATTACCTTTGAATTAATACTCTAGTTTGCAAAAAAAATCAATTTGATTGAATTTAATCGAACAATTAACTTGAATTTTTGGAAGCTTGTAAAGGTGGATTTACTGTACTTTTTTTTCATGGAAGAAGAGGATGAGATAGTGAAAAATAAAAGTACAAAAGGTTTCTTTTTCTCACTGTCTCAATTTTCTACCTAAGCGTTAATGAGCTTTGGACCAACTAAACAAAAGAAAATAAATTGGCCTAAGATTAATTAATCAACACTAACTAATATATGCACAAATATCACATTATATAAAAGAACAAAAGCCACATTCTTTCAATTTTCACACAAATAAAATTGTAAACTCACACACACATGAAATAAATTATTTTGCACTATAAGAAAAGATTAATTTTTATTTTTGAAACATTATTATTATTAAAAGCCTTCATCTCATAATAATACAAAATTTTCACAAAATAAATGTAAAAGTCTACATTTTTAACTTTCAAAATTCAACAAAAATCACTTTCTTACTTAGAAAAATATTACAACCCATTCTAAACTCAAATTTACAATTAAAACACATTTTAAAACCAATTTCCATCTTTTTATTTAGACAAACAACCTCTAAAAATCATGTTCTTCTTTCAAAAATTATTAAAAGATGTAATTGGAAATAATTAATACAATTTTTGCACTTTCTCCAAATAAAACCCTTTTTCCAATCATTATTAACCTAAATAAATAAAATAAAGTTCCAAACTTTATTTTTCTCATTTTAAATTCCAAATTTTTTATTGTTTATTCCAGTAAACAATTTAAAAATCTCCTATTTATTTTAATTCACAATATTAAATTATAACTACCATTATAACTTAATATTAACAAGTAACCTCCAAAACCAGGGTTGCTACACTTAACGTTAAGAAAAATATTTTTTTTTTGATTAGACATTATATTTGTAGCGTATTCTACTACATATGAATATTTTGATGTAAACTTAGGAGATTGAAAATCCTGTAACATCTCTTGAGTTATTACACGCATATTATACACCGAATAAGAGATATGGAATTCCGTAAACATCACTAACGCCATGATACTCATATTTTATGTGATATTGATTTAACTTACATAAGGAATTTTAGTACTAACTCAAGTGTTTTATCTTTTCATTATGCTCGGGTCACTCCTGAGTTTTTCAGCTTATTGAAGATTTATTCTGGAGGACGGAGACGAAGATTTGGAATATTACCACTATTATTATCCCTGCATCATGTTTTCACTGCATTACATATTTATTCCTGATGTATACATAACTCTGGTAAATGTTGTATAAATTATATTCAAATGTATAGCAAACAGCTTCATGACTGTTTATTTGATTATTATATTTTTTTCGTTCCGCTGCAAGATTCTATGTTTGTTTCTTCTTCTTTTCTTATTTAACCTTAATGATTATCTATGTTACGGATTGTATAAGTTGGACATGTATGGATCATTGTCAATTTAAACCTTCCAAGATATGGGTCGTCACATTTCATGTTCTTTACTTTATGCAATTAGTGTAGTTTTTATTTCTTGCAAGTAGATTAGCTTTTATTTTAGTTTAATTAGTTCTCTTCTTACTTTTCTTTCATTTTCCTCTTTTTTGTTTCATGTTGAAATCTAAATTTGTTGAAATGATAATAAATATGAAAGGCTAAACCCCTTCAATTTAGGGGTAATAAAGCTTTCTTAATCATGTAGATTCAACGTTTTGGTAGTTTTGATCTTTTTTTGTGCTTAATGGAAATGTTTGATGTGGTTAAACTTTGTTGTTTTAGCTTTGAGTTTGATAGCCTATTTTGTTGACACCAAATAGGCTATACTTAAACAAACAAAAGCACAAATTATCTCTTCGTCTACATATGATTATGGTAATGAAGTGAATGTTAAAATCAAAATTTGAAGGTTTATATTTCTAACCAATAGTTAATAGATCATACTTAGAATAGATTTTATTCTCAAGCTCATTGCAATTTTCATGAGAGTTAAGAAGTGGTTTAGTGTGTATGTTAAAGTTTGATGGTTTATGTTGGGCTAATTAATTACGCAAATATTCCATACTTATTGATAAACATATCAACTAAATTAACTAATCACCAAAAGAGAGATCATAATTTCATTTTGTTGATTTATGTGATCATGGAAAGGAATTTACCTCTAAATGGCCTTCAAACTCTCGGATTTTTATTCATTCTTTCTTTTGTTAGTTTTTACATTTTCTTAGCTTAGCACAATCTTAAATTATTTGTTTAATTTGATTGAATAGAATTTACATCTAAACAATTCTCTACGGATCGAATCATACTCACCATGTAATAACAATGTACACCATATGCTTGCAGTTATTTTTAATTTAAATTTAATCGGCTATTTTTCTAATCCGATAGAGATTTAGTCGGTCAAACATAACATAGTAACAACATATATAAGTAAACAAAACTCATTTATGGCTGCATAAAATGAAAACGTTCGATTACAATTACATGATAGAATACATTGACTAGTAAATATTCAAGAATCAGCATGACATTATCATTGCTATGCTGGAAGTGGTAAATAAAATATTCAGATGGTTTACTCTTATTTTCTTTGCAACATTAATAAAAAATCAAACACATGGCACCAACAAAATACCTTCTAGATAATAATATTAATAAAAAAATAATCAAAGGCTTGTGAATATTTATAGTTCCTTCATACTAGCTTCAGTCAAGTATTTACTGTATATGAAATTAAGAATATATGATTATTATATCAATTAACATTTATCTAAATAAAAGAATCGCTGTATATTATACACTATGAAAATATACACGTACATTTATTCTCTTTAGTTATGGTTAACAATTATTGTAGAAGCACATGTACCCAAGTAGGATAATACAGACAATCATATGTTGTTGCATCACCCTATTATAGTCTGAAAATGTTGAACATTCAAGCTATTACTTTAGGGCTTTTTGTGTGAAAATTTGTGTATTATGCTCATTATTTATTTTGTGATTAATGTTAATTTTCCTACGATGGTCCAATTATAGTAACATAACTTTTTTTCTATGTATGTGCATATAATGTTTCAAACTTATATATTTCGTGCATAGTGAATAAAAACACAATATAATGACACTTCTTACACAGTTCAAATGGTCATTTACCATTTGAAAAGTTCATATTTACATCAATTCAACAATGTTCAAAATATAAGCATAACTTGAAAATTTAAAGGTACAAAGTTTAATACATGCACAAAACACACACACGTGCATTATATATATTTATATATTGGATGTATCGCTCACTACATTGTCCACAAATTTGAAAATTCACTTTTAGAAAATAAAATGTTAGAAGCATAACCATAACTAATATCAACTATATGTGGCCAACCTATTCATACATACAAATTATAATGCTCACCGATCTATGCAACCACGCATCGCATGAGTTTCCACTTGTTAATTCTATATGAAATTAAGAATATATGATTACTATATCAATTAATATTAATGTAAGTAATAGAACTATTGTAGATATATCTTACTTATCCACCATATTTCCTCGGTCAGGTTCATTTCAATAGTTAAAATATCTACTGTTACAGTGAACAAATATAAACTATTATTTGGAAAAATAAACAAGTGAAATATTGATATCACTATAAATAAATGATAATAATATTAGTCTAGTTTTATATCCTTAACATTAATGATTAATCATTTTAATTATGATTAAGTTGCATTTCAGTGACTTTATTTCTTGGATTGCAGTTCATCATATTGGTGAAAAAATCTCAAAGAATCCATTACTCAAAATTTCTTTCATTCCTTGACAAAAATATTACTAAAGTTATGTTTTTTGATAAAACGATTTTAGTAAAATGAATAACAATAAAGCTAAAATCGGAAAAGGCATCAAGGGTTCACCAAGATTTTTCATCAAAGGAAAATTATGGTTTTCCTTTGAAAAAATATGGTACAATAGGTAATGGGAAGTACATAAAATTATATTCAAGGAACTTTCAAAGTTATTCAAACACCTTGACTTTGTCGGAATTTTTTAAAAATGCCTCTCTACTGGATTTTAGTATCGAAGTTTCAAATCAAAAGGGTACTGGTAGAATATATACAATTTATGATTAGCATGTCAAGATCATCCTTATAGAAATGATGAATCTATGCATGTGAATATGGATGGATACATGTAGCTATACATTATAAGTACATGTAGTCCAAAAGAAAATGGTGACTTTCTTGTATCATTCACTTGTCTAAGCTAATTCGATTCCCTAAGTTAGAGACGTGAGTTATATTTCTCAAATATGTAGTTTAAGTTACAATTACCATATTAGCTAACTAGTTTGATGACAACAACTAAATAGATAGTTATTTTTTGATTCACTTAGAACTAACCTTAGAACCTGTTGGAAACAAGAAAACCATAGTATCAAGTCTTATCATGATGCTAATTTCATTTCTTAGCTCAAAATAATATGTCAAAAAAGTAATAATCATATGGATCACGACTAGAGCACACGATGAATATGATATGATTTATATAAATTCGAATGACAAAGTATCCATCCTAGTGCATTTTGTTCTTCATACGAAAAATTATGAAAGGTCAAAAGAATAGCTAACTAATAAGTGGCCATTATGCAATTCAAAGAACAGAGATATCAAAACTAATATTAATTGTATGTAATAATTTATTATCATTGCTTAATTAACTTAATTCTGCTATGGTTTATTATTTATATGTGTTATTGGATAAAACTAAAGATCATCAGCATCAAATGCTGGATAAATTTTTAAAGAACTTCAATAATATAGAGATGTATCTTAATTAATTATTCTAGCAAGAATTATCCAGTATTTTGACGAATGCCATTATCTATAGCATATGAAAGGAAAAAGAAAAATTCTACATCGAGGGACTGGATAGCATTATAGCATTGGTTCTGTGTAAGTGCCTTCCAAAGATTATTTGTTAAACTAAAGAAGCAAGCAAGACATTATTTTACATAAACCACCATTGTCAAAGGCTGTTGATACAGTTTTAAAACGGTGAGAATTAATCCTCTAATCTACAGAAAGGAACCTATGATAGATGTACTAAGGAAGAAAAAGGATTACATGATGTTCTTTAGTAGTTTTGCACGTTAAATATTTTAAAGAAGGTAAGAAAGTTAATGTATATGATTATTTGCACCAAAAATTGGGACAAACACCCACTAGAGAGTTTCTAGAGAACTAAATGAAGAATATGAAGTGAAAACGGAGAAAACAAGTAATCAAAACAATACGAAACAAGCAATTAACATAGGAACGATGATTTATAGTAGTTCAGTGTGTTTACCTACATCCACCTTAAATAGATAGCTTTAATTATCACTTTGTAAGCCGAGTACAAGAGGGATTGGATGAAAATCCTTAGTTACAATAAAGTACAAAGCAATAAGCAGTCGCCTAGTCCCCAGAATGAACAATCAAGCCTGTATTTATAAAGAAAGATGGCGAAATATCTCGCTGAAAATTCGTTAGAAGGATCTCCAAAACCATATGGACCCACAAGAGGGATCGCATGGCCCAAATCCCATGGAATAAGGATCATTATCAATCCCTATTTTGGAAGAATTTAGGGGCGCAATTGCTAAGGAGCTTGCCCATGTTGTAATATACTTAGCCTCTAAGTATCATGACAATTGGATTGGTAGAACTTGAGTTATTGCTCGCTCTTTGCTACAATGTGAGTTGTTTCCTGATTTAGGTCGATCCCTATAGCGGGAAGAGGAATGATGTGACGACCCGGAATTTTTAAGTCTTTAAAAATCGAAATATTTAATTGATTTAAATATTCGATAGAATAATTTTAACTTGAATTCAAATATCACAAATTATTGGGTAATTTAATTATTTGAAGCTGGATAAAATGTAGAATCATAAGTTTTAAGCCTGTTAGGAATAATTGGAAGGCTTGTAAAATTTATATTGATAGTGCTGAAGACAATAGAAGTATTAAAATTGAAATTAACAGTGGTTTGTTCAGTTTTAATTTTTTATTGTTTAAATTGAATTTAAAAATAGCCTTCCGAGGAGAAGTCTCGGAATTTGACGAAATCCATTGGATCTGTAATATTGTATTATTATCGGATTTCGAATTTCGTAGTAATTGGAGCAGTTGTGTGAGCGTATGATATATAAACGCGTTGAACTTTGTTTTGAAACAAATTTAAATTTGAATAAAATATTTTTTTTTCTTAAACCGACAATACGTCAACCCGCCACCAATTCGTTCCTTCGTACTCCCTTCCTCTTCTCAAATCATACGATTGGGTCAAAAGAAATTAATAAATGGCCGATCGAAGTATAATAAGTCGGACCTAAAAACTATCTCTTTGAAAGCGAAATCGAGATATACTCTAAAAAGAAGAAGCTTTCTTTGGAAAATTTAATGGCCGCAACTAAAAAAAAAAGATAAGATAACGAATGAAACCAGATTGAACCCCTCTCTTCAAATCGCTCGTTCTATCGAAGGGATCGCAGCACGCGAGCGCCTCGCGTTCATCTTCTCGCTTCAGGGTTGCGAGCGAAGCAACTCTCGATTCTAGGGCGTGGAAGCTCGCAAGTTCGATTTGGAGGCTCGTCGATGGTAGTGGAAGCTCGAAGGTAGGAGGCGACTTCATCGGCTATGGTGGATAAGGCATCACGTAACTCGATTCGAGCTCGAGCCAGGGGCTTGACCGGCGACTTCGTCATTTTCGTGTCAGGTGGTTCGCGGTAGTGTGGGGCGCGAGTGGAAGGAAGGTGGATTGCGAGTGGGTTGCGCGATTCTTTCTGGTAAGGTCATACATGAGGTGTCGACTTCGGGGCAGGGTGCACTCGGGTGAAGCTGCTTATCGAGGAGTATCGACAGGTTGGTTGGTGAGAATCTCCAATCTGATTTACTACATTTTATATATAGATGAGTTTTGATATATAAGAACAATAAACCAGTTTATTTTATTTTGTTTACAAATTAGGTATATATGAACGAACTGCTATGTTGATTTCAGAATTTTTACTATGGATAATACAACTCTGCTTTATTTGAATATATAGATGGAAAGGGATTTCCTTAGGATTTAATATAGGTTTAAAAGAGAAAAAAACCTGTTTATTTTATTAGAATTAATATATGTATATATATGATTTGGGAAAATAAATAGGAATTTTAAATGTTGAGGGGTTTATACAAAATTAGATCTTTAAATTTAAATGTAGACAATAATCCTGCTATTCAATTTAAAAGTATGGATTATAATGATTTACTTGTTCAATTACTTTAGTTACTAAAATAATTAGGGAAAAAGTAATTAGTTCAAATGAACTTATTAGTGAAGTTAAATTGTTAGTTTAAATTTGAATCATTAGTCAAATTAAATTATTAAATGATTTAATAGTAATTAATTGTTTGAATATTAATAAAACCATCTAATGATTACAAGGTCTGGAAATTATGGAAAATCGAGTCTAGAAGGAAGTGGATTGCAAATATAAAGCAAAGGTGAGTTAATCTCAATCAGTTAAATTTAAATTTAAATAATTAAATTTAAATAATTGTTTGAATGGTTGAAATTGATTGATATGCTATAGTATGGTATATTTTGGAATTGGCATATTATATTGTGCTAACATCTGTGGATGCAGGGAAAACAGGTTGGAGGGATCCAACTGGATCCCTCAACATTTATTATTTAATATTCTCTGTTGTGATTATTTGATATTCTATGATGAATTATATTAGAATATTGTATGCTATGGTTCGTTTGGATATAACTGGGTATAGTGAATTACCAAAAATATATATATTAGATTCTGGAAAGAAAATAAAAGAATTAAATTTGTAAGTAAAATAATTATAGAAATTTGAATAAATTGAAGAATGAATTGGGAAAGAAATAATGTGCCCTTAAAAATTCTAGTAAATAAATCTTGAGTATAGAAAGGGAATTTTGAATAAACAGGAAATTAATGAATTTTAAAATTCAGTGTTATTATTTAAAAAGAACAAAACATTTATTTGAAATTCAAAAATTAAAATATTGAAAAGAATAAAGAAGACATTGGGATAAGATTTGGAATTTGTATATTTTAGTTAAAAGATTTAAAATCAAACGGAAATTAATAACATTAATAATAAAGCACATAATTAATGAATTTTGAAGTGGATTGAGTAAGTAAAAAGATTTAAATTCAAGTAGAATAAATTGGGAATCAATTTGGAAAATTGATTTAAGTGATTGAGGTTGGAAATTCTCCCTGGATAACCAAGTGCGTTTTCAAAGTAAATTTTTAAAATATAAGTTAAAAGTTTTTAAGTTGTTTTAAAAGCAAGTTTTGGAAAATTTATTATTTCTAATATTTAATTGCTAAAGTAAGTATTTCCTTTTAATCTATTTAGAGTGATTTAGTATTTGATTAAAAAGTGAAAGTTTAGTTTTATATTTTATTAAGAAACCTTATTTCTAAATAATTCATATAGCATGTATTCTTAGTAAATTATTGAAGTAGTTTTTAACTTAAATGTTTTTTTAAAAGTACATTACAAAGTTAAGCGTTTTAAATTATTTCAAAAATCTAGTTTGTGCTTGGTGATTTCAGTGGAGATAGAAAATATTTGGGAAAGTTTATTCTGAAAGAAAAATGATTTGAAATTGTTTTCAAAGGGTTGAAAATAGAAATATATCTTGTGAAGATATTTTGAGGTTAATAAATAATTTGGGAAAATTATTTATTGGTTGATGGTTGTTTGTAAATTTGGATTGATAGTTAAATCACCGACTATCAATATTGGACAAATACGTTGATCGTTTCGAAGAGACCGGGATCGAGATTAATTTCTCGAAAACCACTTCAATCCGGTTTGTACGTTTCATGGAAACGAGTTTGGATTCGAAGATGGAGCAGTGAAGTGCAAGGGCTAGTCGCTACTAATCCTAAGGATATTTCCAAAATGGATGTAGTAGGAATAGTGCCTTCGGTTCCGTTCGGACCCGGGACGGACTTGTATGGATGAATGCTTGCGAAACATCGTCAGGTGGACGATGGGCATTCTAAGGGATATATTTTAAAAGGTAACGCTTAGCCTCAAGCCTCATCAAATGGGAATGACTGAAAATCAGGGGTTATGCAGCAAGGCAAGGTGGGTAGCACCCAAGCAGGGTGAGGTCACTCCTGTCTATATTTCCCTTTTATTTTCGGCTTAGTGGACAGTTGCTGATCCCAACCGTGGGGTGATCTCACTCGGGATTATCCAGTAAGGGGTAGTCCCGGCCTTGTATTGCAGGGGAGCGGGAGTACTCCTCGGTACTGTGATCTAGGCCACGTACTGTGACAGGTGGTGCCCCAGTGCCTAGTCATTAGTTGGAAATCCATTCTCCCTACGAGCCTTCTACGAGTTTTGTTTGTATTACCCACTCTGTGGCTAGTAACTGGAATTTAATGAATGTAATAATTTCGGCTATTTTATAAGTATTTGTATATAGACCCTATTATAATATCAGAGGATTTCTATAAAAATTGTTTTAGCTATCGTAAGGTAAAAACCCGACATGTTTATTTGTGGCGTGGTCTTACGAGATGCTTTTGTTTTCAAAGGATTTTTGAGACTTTAATAATCAATTGAGTGTGATTTTCTCACGCTGGTATTCCAGACTGACTCGGGTGTTATTTAACTGTAATGCTCGGGTCAGACCGAGTATTATAGGATACAGGAGATGCCATGGAGCTCAGGAGACGAGCTGGATGATGATACATACTCTCGTACTTGCTTTTATGTATATTCCGCTGTGTTGAGTTGTTGTGTATCCATTTGTATGATATTGATGTCGAGCTGTGATTGATGTATTCTGATGATGTAATGTATAAACAGATATATTTGATTTTTGAGTTATTATCTATTATATTTTATTCCACTGCGATGGTTAGATTCTGATGTTGATTTCTATTTTCTTCTTCTACCTCTTCTTCTTTAACCCAAATGATTCGTTTTTCTGTGCAACTTGAGTTGATTTATGTAAAATAGTGTTGACTCAAGGGGTACAGATTTGCGGGTCGTTACAGTTGGTATCGGAGCTTAGGCTAGCGATAACCTTAGCTCTGGTGGGATTACTCATTAAATAGAGTCAATAGTACTCTAGACTTTTAATAGACATGAGCGCGTATTTGTTAGTGAATATTAAATGATTTTATATTGTATTGGTTTGTTTATTGAGTAGTTTATGGATTTGGGTCAATACGAGTAATTAACTTTATTGATAGGGATCTCTAAACACTTGAATAGAACAATTCGACACAGTATTGTTTTAAAGTAGGGTAAATGAAATAAGTTTACCCAAATTATTTTTGTATATGAAAAAGATATAATTTTTGTAAAGTATTATAGTATTTGGATGCTTGTTGTTAAGGAATGATAATATTAAATTATAAACACTAATGTGTAGAAATTGAATAAGAAATTGAAAACTTATAACCAAAGTTGAAGAATAAATTTATATTACAAAGTGGAATTTGAAAAATAGATTATAAATGTAATTTATAAATTGAAATAAACTTCATATATAAAGGTGATTATAATTTTGGAATAGAATTCCAGAGAAACATTTGAAGTTGAAATGAGATAAAATTCCAGAGAATGTTTGAATATAGATTTAAAGGAATTGCAATTTGGAATTTTTGGAAAAAATTTAAATTCCTTTGGGTTTGAAAATGGTTTTCAAAGGGTTGGAGGAATAATAGTAATATTTTGGAAATATTTTTGAGTTGTATTTGAAATCTTGTGAGATTTGAAAATTAAAAATAATTGAAATGTTTTAAAGAGATAAAAGCACTAAACTCTTTCGGTCGTTGGAAAATAATTCTGATGATGATCGCGACATCATCGGTGTTCATTTTCGAGTTTCCAAGAGAGGGATTGCTACCTGGATGATTTTGGATCGGTGTTTGTTTGCAAGAAGTTGAATTTGGTTTGGAAATGCAAAGGATTTTTTGATATAGTTGATTTCAAAGTTGATTTTGAAAATTTGGGAAATTGTTTAAACTCTGGAATCATATTTGAAATGTTTATGGAATAATAAAATATATACTTGGCTAAATAAAAGTAAAACGTGAATGGGATTGATAATAAATAGATAAAAGTATGGAGATAAATAAGTTTGTGACTTATAAAATTTAGAAGTGAAATAAATAAGCCAAAATGAAATTGATTTGAAAATTGGGAAGTGAATGAAAAATTCAAAACTTAAATTATAAAATAAATTGACCTCCAGTAAAATTGTTAAAGTGGTTTTGAGATAAAAATCAAATATTGGGAATAAATCTTGAAAAAAAAAATTAATAATTAATTGGTAATGAAATATGGAGATGGAATTTGAATTGGTTAAATGAAAGTCGAATACCAATTTAATGTGGCAAATGTTTAGTTTGTAAATAAATTAGGAAATGAGTATTTGATGTAACCAATATGGAATGCGAAATAAATTGAACGGAATCAATTAAAATGAAATCAAATTAAGTATAGATTGAATTGGTATCAACTTAAAATGGCTATAAACAAGAATGGATATTCTTTTAAGTAAATATTTTTGAACTTGCACAAAAATAATAATTGTCGTTTGACGTAAACGAGATTGTATAAATTATATGGGTTAACAGAAGCCAACGAAATTGGTTTTTGAATCAATTGTAATAAATATGGGCTTGATTAGATGAAAAATAAATTGAATGTAAGCAATGAAGTGTAAATGAATTCATCTTGGATTGTCGGTGAATTGAATATAATTGGAAGTATGAAATTCAAAATGGTTGACTGAATAAACTAATTTAAATTAGTTAGTAGATGAAATTGGTTGGTAATTGAAATCAAAATAAGGATTTAAATTGGAAAGTGCTTATAAAATATATATGTATATATAACTTGAGTTTTAAAGTTGAAATAACTTGACATAAAATAAAATAACTTAAGTAATATTTGAATAAAAGCTTGATTTAAGTAAAATTGTGAAATGGTTGTGTCGAGTTTAATGAAATGATCTTAAATCAAACTTGTTTAGTTAATGAAATGAAATGCAAGTTGAATACCAATTTGATGTGGCAGATGTTTGGCTTGTAAATATATATTATGTAATGAGTTCGTTTGGATTAAATGAATTGAATGTAAGAAATGGAGTGTAAGCCATTTAAATGGAACGAATAAGAATGAATTAAGTGAGATGGTGGGTGAATGGATTGAGAGCATTTAAATTTATGTCGAAACCTTATAAATTTACTTATGGACAGCGTTTTACTGTATATTGCTTGTGTTATACATGTGTTTAGCTATTGAAATTAAGAAAGTTGTTAATAAACTTTGTATATTTGTCACTTATCTATTTAAATTGAGTAAGTACAGGTTTTTGGAAGCCGTATGACTGGTTTTGACTGCGCTAACTGCTAAAATAAATAGCAGCTTGCTTAAAAATGCTAAATAAGGTACGTCTACGCAATGCAAATAGGGAATATGAACTGTTTTTCTGTTTTTCGACCGTATGGGTCGATGTATATATATTTATATCTTTTGTCAAATTGCCAAAGCTCTTCCGTACAAAGGAGACTTTGGCAAAAAAATTCGAAAATTTTGGGAGTTAGAAATTTTTTGAATCTTTTGAAAATTTTCACTAACGACAAATGAATTAAAATTTATAAGCAAATAGAATTACAACTGAATATTGAAATCTAATTTAAATTGTATAAGTAAAGTAAGATGAACTGAAGATATTGTTCAAAGAAATTAAAGATAGAAAAAGTTTGCAGACAAACTTTTATTTGAGATATAAAAACAAATTAGTAAGTGAAATTAATTTAAAGAATGATTAATCGAATATCGTTTGAAATGAGATGAATTGAACTCAATATTTTGAATTGGAAAGTGAAATAAACTCAAGTAAAAATTGAAAATAAAATTTGGATAAAAGATGGGAATAAAAATATTTAGGTTTGAAGTTAATTTGCAAATTTAAGCAAATTGAATTTATTTGAAATTGGAATACAAAAAGATTAAAACTGGAAGTTGTGACAAGGGAAAATGTGGTTAAGTGAATAACAATCAAAATAAATGGGAATAGAAGGAAAATTGATGTAGTTGATAATCAATTGGGGCAAATACGTAAGATGTACTTATATTATTTTATTCGCGTAGCTATTTGATCCAGATTCGGGCACAGAATTTCGAGATAGTTATATCGATCCGAGTTAGGATTTTTCACTCGATTTTCGACGGCGAACCCTGGATATGGATTTTGATTGATTCTGAAAATTCTCTATCATAGTTTTGACTATGCAAGGAAAATGACGGTTTCTGATCATGAGACCAGATCCGAGTCCGCACTAGGAAGTCGGGTGGACGATACTAGTTCGGAAGTGAAATTATGTGATCGAGTAGGCGATCGGATACGGTATTGCGTACGAATGATACAGGTACATCGTACGGGCTTAAATTGAATGAACATTGAAATTTTGGAAAGAAGTCAAATAAAGGTTTTTGAATGTTGTGATTGGATATTATTGCTAAACAGGATATGCAGGTATGAAATAGGGAAAGGAAAATTGGTTTTGATTTCAGATAATAAATTAGATTTGCTCGACAAAAAGGTATGTGTTTAAATTTCTATATGAAATTTGATTGGGTTTTTGGATCTAGCCACTTGGCTTTTGTTTCTTTTTGGATTTGGGAGGCCGTAGTGCCATATTGTAGTTGTACCGAGCTAGCCCCGTGAAGGAGATGCTGGCGAAATTTTTCAGGAATTTAGGGAGTTATAAAATTTTTGTGAAATTTTGAAAATTTAAATTTGGTTTTAAATTAAAACTTGAATAATTGAGCAAATAATATTGTTTGCAAATTATGGGGAAGTTTAGGTAGTTGGTAAAAATGATATTGGGTCTTCTATAAAGGATAGTTGGTAGAATGTTAGGTTGTTTGGTTTTGGGGATAAGTAAACAGGTGTTGGACCATTCTTCCTAACTACTAATTTCGGGGACGAAATTCTTTTAAGGGGGGAGGAATGTGAGGACCCGGAATTTTTAAGCCTTTAAAAATCAGAATATTTAATTGATTTAAATATTCAATAGAATAATTTTAACTTGAATTCAAATATCACAAATTATTGGGTAATTTAATTATTAAATTAAATTATTTGAAGCTGGATAAAATGTTGAATCTGAAGTTTTAAGCCTGTTAAGAATAATTGTAAGGCTTGTAAAATTTATATTGATAGTGCTGAAGACAATAGAAGTATTAAAATTGAAATTAACAGTGGTTTGTTTAGTTTTAAAATTTTATTGTTTAAATTGAATTTAAAAATAGCCTTCCGAGGCGTAGTGTCGGAATTTGACGAAACTAGTTCCATTGGATCCGTAATATTGTATTATTATCGGATTCAAATTTCGTAGTAATTGGAGCAGTTGTGTGAGCGTACGATATATAAACGCGTTGAACTTTTTTTTGAAACAAATTTAAATTTAAATAAAATATATTTGTTTTTCTTAAACCGACAATACGTACAACCCGCCACCAATTCGTTCCTTCATACTCCCTTCCTTTTCTCTCCCCATCTTCTCAAATCATACGGTTGGGTCAAAAGAAATTAATAAATGGCCGATTGAAGTACAATAAGTCGGACCTCAAAACTATCTTTTTGAAAGCGAAATCGAGATATGCTCTGAAAAGAAGAAGCTTTCTTTGGAAAATTTAATGGCCGCAACTAAAAAAAGGAGATAAGATAACGGATGAAACCAGATCGAACCCCTCTCTTCAAATCGCTCGTTCTATCGAAGGGATCGCAACACGCGAGCGCTTCGCGTTCATCTTCTCGCTTCAGGGTTGTGAGCGAAGCAACTCTCGATTCTAGGGCGTGGAAGCTCGCAAGCTCGATTTGGAGGCTCATCGATGGTAGCGGAAGCTCGAAGGTTGGAGGCGACTTCATCGGCTATGGTGGATAAGGCATCACGTAACTCGATTCGAGCCCGAGCCAGGGGCTTGACCGGCGACTTCGTCGTTTTTGTGTCAGGTGGTTCGCGGCAGTGTGGGGCGCGAGTGGAAGGAAGGTGGATCGCGAGTGGGTTGCGCGATTCTTTCTGGTAAGGTCGTACGTGAGGTGTCGACTTCGGGGCAGGGTGCACTCGGGTGAAGCTGCTTATCGAGGAGTATCGACATCTTGGTTGGTGAGAATCTCCGATCTGATTTACTACATTTCATAAATGGATGAGTTTTGATATATAAGAACAATAAACCAGTTTATTTTATTTTGTTTACAAATTAGGTATATATGAACGAACTATTGTGTTGATTTTAGAATTTTTACTGTAGATAATACAACTCTGCTTTATTTGAATATATAGATGGAAAGGGATTTCCTTAGGATTTAATATAGGTTTAAAAGAGAAAAAAAATCTGTTTATTTTATTAGAATTAATATATGTATATATATGATTTTGGAAAATAAATAGGAATTTTAAATGTTGAGGGGTTTATATAAAATTAGATCTTTAAATTTAAATATTGACTATAATCCTGCTATTCAATTTAAAAGTATGGATTATAATGATTTACTTGTTCAATTACTTTAGTTACTAAAATAATTGGGGGAAAAGTAATTAGTTCAAATGAACTTATTAGTGAAGTTAAATTTGTTAGTTTATATTTAAATCATTAGTCAAATTAAATTATTAATGATTTAATAGTAATTAATTGTTCGATTGTTCGAATATTAATAAAACCATCTAGTGATTACAAGGTCTGGAAATTTTGGAAAATCGAGTCAAGAAGGAAGTGGATTGCAAATATAAAGCAAAGGTGAGTTAATATCACTCAGTTAAATTTAAATTTAAATTATTAAATTTAAATAATTGTTTGAATGGTTGAAATTGATTGATGTGCTCTAGTATGGTATATTTTGGAATTGGCATATTATATTGTGCTAACATCTATGGATGTAGGGAAAACAGGTTGGAGGGATCCAACTGGATCCCTCAACATTTATTATTTAATATTCTCTGTTCTGATTATTTGATATTTTATGATGAATTATATTAGAATATTGTATGCTATGGTTCGGTTGGATATAACTGGGTATAGTGAATTACCATATATATATATATATTTGGATTCTGGAAAGAAAATAAAAGAAGTAAATTTGTAAGTAAAATAATTATAGAAATTTGAATAAATTTAAGAATGAATTGGGAAAGAAATAATGTGCCCTTAAAAATTCTAGTAAATAAATCTTGAATATAGAAAGGGAATTTTGAATAAACATGAAATTAATGAATTTTAAAATTCAGTTTTATTATTTAAAAAGAACAAAACATTTATTTGAAACTCAAGAATTAAAATATTGAAAAGAATAAAGAAGACATTGGGATAAGATATGGAATTTGTATATTTCAGTTAAAAGATTTAAAAACAAACGGAAATTAATAACATTAATAATAAAGCACATAATTAATGAATTTTGAAGTGGATTGAGTAAGTAAAAAGATTTAAATTCAAGTAGAGTAAATTGGGAATCAATTTGGAAAATTGATTTAAGTGATTGAGGTTGGAAATTCTCCCTGGATAACCAAGTGCGTTTTCAAAGTAAAATTTTAAAATATAAGTTAAAAGTTTTTAAGTTGTTTTAAAAGCAAGTTTTGGAAAATTTATTATTTCTAATATTTAATTGCTAAAGTAAGTATTTCCTTTTAATCTATTATAGCAATAATTATTTAAAGAGTGACTTAGTATTTGATTAAAAAGTGAAAGTTTAGTTTTATATTTTATTAAGAAACCTTATTTCCAAATATTCATATAGTATGTATTCTTAATAAATTATTGAAGTAGTTTTTAACTTAAATGTTTTTTTAAAAAGTACATTTCAAAGTTAAGCGTTTTAAATTATTTCAAAAATCTAGTTTGTGCTGGTGATTTCAGTGGAGATAGAAAATATTTGGGAAAGTTTATTCTGAAAGAAAAATGATTTGAAACTGTTTTCAAAGGGTTGAAAATAGAAATATATCTTGTGAAGATACTTTGAGGTTAATAAATAATTTGGGAAAATTATTTATTGGTTGATGGTTGTTTGTAAATTTGGATTGATAGTTAAATCACCGACTACCAATGTTGGACAAATACGTTGATCATTTCGAAGAGACCGGGATCGAGATTAATTTCTCAAAAACCACTTCGATCTGGTTTGTACGTTTCGTGGAAACGAGTTTGGATTCAAAGATGGAGCAGTGAAGTGCAAGGGCTAGTCGCTACTAATCCTGAGGATATTTCCAAAATGGATGTAGTAGGAATAGTGCCTTCGGTTCCGTTCGCACCCGGGACGGACTTGTATGGATGAATGCTTGCGAAACATCGTCAGGTGGACGATGGGCATTCTAAGGGATATATTCTAAAAGGTAATGCTTAGCCTCATGCCTCATCAAATGGGAATGACTGAAAATCAGGGGTTATGCAGCAAGGCTAGGTGGGTAGCACCCAAGCAGGGTGAGGCCATTCCTGTCTAGATGTCCCTTTTATTTTCGGCTTAGTGGGCGGTTGCTGATCCCAACCGCGGGGTGATCTCACTCGGGATTATCCAGTAAGGGGTACTCCCGGTCTTGTGTTGCAGGGGAGCGGGCGTACTCCTCGGTACTGTGATCTAGGCCACGTATTGTGACAGGTGGTACCCCAGTGCCTAGTCATTAGTTGGAAATCCATTCTCCCTACGAGCCTTGTACGAGTTTTGTTTGTATTACCCACTCTATGGCTAGTAGCTGGAATTTAATGAATGTAACAATTTCGGCTATTTTATAAGTATTTGTATATAGACCCTATTATAATATCAGAGGATTTCTATAAAAATTGTTTTAGCTATCGTAAGGTAAAAACCCGACATGTTTATTTGTGGCGTGGTCTTACGAGACGCTTTTGTTTTCAAAGGATTTTTGAGACTTTAATAATCAATTGTGTGTGATTTTCTCACGCTGGTATTCCAGACCGACTCGGGTGTTATTTAACTGTAATGCTCGGGACAGACCGAGTATTATAGGATACAGGAGATGCCGTGGAGCTCAGGAGACGAGCTGGATGACGATACGTACTCTCGTACTTGCTTTTATATATATATTCCACTATGTTGAGTTGTTGTGTATCCATTTGTATGATATTGATGTCGAGCCGTGATTGATGTATTCTGATGATGTAATGTATAAACAGATATATTTGATTTTTGAGTAAAGACCATTATTATCTATTATATTTTATTCCGCTGCGATGGTTAGATTCTGATGTTGATTTCTATTTTCTTCTTCTACCTCTTCTTCTTTAACCCAAATGGTTCGTATTTCTGTGCAACCTGAGTTGATTTATGTAAAATAGTGTTGACTCAAGGAGTACGGATTTGCGGGTCATTACAAACGATCCCTCTTTCTTATTTCTTTGAGGTAAGATCCCTGGAGTAGGCTTCCTATGGTCCTCATATCTTGTTCCTAAAGTTTCATATACATTGGATTATGGCTCTTGAGATATGGATTATATTCCACTGAATTGCACTTGTTTGGATGAAATAGGCCGATCCCTATGATTGAGAGGGATTATAGCCAATCCTTTTTCCAAGTTAAACTATGTTCCATACTTTGAACATTCTGCATTGCATATGTCTTAATTTTGTTCGATCACGGCTTTATATTGTTATATGTACATGATCTTTGGACCACATAATCATCGCTCTGGACTTACTAGCCTTAATGATAGTCAAATCTAATTTTCCCTATCAGTTTGGATATAGCTGGATCAAAATGTCAGATAACGCTTGCCTTCTAAAATACGTCTTGTGCTGAGCATAACGTGCTTTGAATCGAAGCAAGTTACAATCATCGACAAGAAATCCATCCAATCTTCTGAATAGTTGTATCCTTTCATCGAATTATTTTCCCAAAATTTCATACCTCTCTTTGATCGTCATGAGACTTGGTCGATTTCCAATAGTAAAAATTTAGGATTATATTCCATTGGTTGATATCTGTGTCCGGTTCTACCAAATTAGTAAGCTTTGGCTATCTAATCTAGTCTCGACTGTGAGAGCTTAACGTTTGAATTCAATTTTTGTCGACTTCAAAAATTGAACTTTTAGAACACTCACATGCACATTCAGGCATACGTTCTTGTTGTTGGCTCCTAGATGCGTTTGCACGCTTATGGCTCATCGCAAACTTTCATTGAACTAGTTGCAATTTCATTGGATTTTATATATATGTACTTTATTTAATTTTCATATCCATGTTTACATGCACATAGTGTTCATAACCGATCCATTTTTCCTCTCTCTTTCATTTATGTATATAGGGATCAACATCCTTTTAGCTGATCCCCCCTTTATCTTTCTTTCTTCTTCTTTTTATGTACACATTGAAAAGGATCGAACAGATCCCCCTTCGGTAGGGATCGTACATGATCCCTCTCAATATTGGAGACTGCATGTTTTTAGCTTCGTGAAGAAACTAAGGCAGTCTGATCCCTCTAGCTTCATATATAAACTAGCATTTCCTTCTTTAACCTTCACTTTACTTTATTTGCCTTTACTTTCTTCTCGACCGAACACTTCTTCCCATTTCTTTTGAACGTGCCTCTTAACCGTCCCCCTTGAAATTGTACTCCAAACCCATCCCTTGCAAACCAAAACAACCTCCATCCTTAAACAGCTACTCTCTCTTGCTTTAGACCACCATTTCATCTTCAATCTGAACCGAAATTGAAAATCTCCTCTTGAGAAACTCGTATTCTGTACGCTTAGGTAGGTTTTCTAGCCTTTAACCTTTAATTTGTGATGAGATGATGCTTTTGATCACGTTGCTGGATGGGTTAGAGCTTGATGCATATGGAGTCGTAATTTTACAGTTACATGAATGGGAGATGCTCGATATTGTTTAAGGAAGATGAGACATATGGATTAAGAGAGGGATCGATTAGAATATAGGTGAAGGAAAGGGATCAGAGTGAATGTTTGAGGAAAGTGTGAAAACATTGAAGTAGAGGGATCGATATTGAAGTTTGAGGAGGAAGTGGTCAGTTGCATTGTTAAATGGAGGGATCGGTTGTTTACTGATGTGGAGAGGGATCGGTTGCTCATGAAGTAAAGAGGGGTCGGTAATTTATGGAGCATGGAGGGATAGGCTATTTGCTTTAAGAGAAGTGTGGACATGGCTAAGTAAAGGGATCAGTGGAGGTGTGTTTGAGGATGGAGGGATTGGTCATAGGCTTTTCGAGAGGGATCGGTTGTTTTGCTTCATAAGAGAGATCAGTCATTTTTAAATAGAAGGATCGACTATGGGTACTTAGCCGATTCTAAGCTTTTTTAACCGAACTTGAACAATTGAGCATGCCAAACCATATTCACTTGTATGAAAAGTTAGCACCAATCTTATCTCAATGAACTTGAACATATGACGAAAATGAACAACAGGACTTGCATATCCAATATCGAACTCGAAATTGAACGACCAAACTCCTGAGACTTAGAATATGAACTAAAACTACACATATGGACTTTAATAATGGACTTCACACTTCTACATGTCGATCATCAATCCCAAAACTTACATAACTGATCAATCCAAATGCCAGGTTAGACGGTCAGCGATGATGGTCACTCTACACTGCAAAACACTGCACCACATTAGTCTATACTTAACACGAGGGGATAGGTAAATTTTTATAATCTCAATTATCTACCGAGTTTAGTTGACATGGGCTCTAGAAGTTTAGAGCATTTAGCCACAATGCCTTCTGGACAACCTTCACAACATAGCAATCCCAGAGCTGAGTCAAGTTTTGCAACTGTATCTGGCTGACTTTCCCTCGACCATCAAATTGAGGAACTGGAGGTTTTCGAACCACTGGTCGACCTTTTCTATGATGTTCCCATCCTTCCGATGGAAGATATAAGTCATGTCCCTGACATTATAGAAGGTGTTGTATTTTCGAATAACCCAACGGATTCCTAAGCCTCTAGATTTGGCGAGGCTGCTCTTTGTAGAATATGCTCTAAACATGGTATTCCGTTTGGACATTTTCTAGTCTCTTCAATGTATGACATGGCTCATTTGCCTTGGAGGGATATACGACATGTAATAAATTCATGTGCTAGGCCGGATGTGTACCCCTTTTCAATTCCTTTTTTAAGAGATGCTAAACTATTTAGGAATAGGTCCTACTCAACTGCATCTGAACATCTATGCCTTTCTTTATGGAACTTTTTTGCTATTTATGGATGTTCTATTCCTCTCACCATATTAAGCTCATTTACAATTTCAAACGACGAACAAGAAGCCTTTCGTACACTTTCCTCGAACCGTCGGCCAACTGTCAAGTTATAAATGGCGCTTGGAACAAGCTCAATGTCTTTAAAAATGAATGGTTTTATAGTCATTGTCAGTAATGAGTGGTCGAACTGCACTCTTCTAGTTGTTTATACTCATATCCCCACTTTAGGGATAAGAGTTAGTTGGCGGGCGATTAGATCGCACCCAATTCGTGTTTATACTCCAGTCCACACTCTAGGAACTTAGAGTTATTTCGAAAAATAGTCGAACAATAGTTTTCTTAATTGATTCATTTCCTTCCAAGTAAGGGGTTTAACTTAGCGAGCGATCGGATGTATCACGATTGCTTTTGATTCATGTTTGTACCATCACACGATAGGATTGACTTGGTTATCAGATAATCGAGTTGCATCCATCCCTTGTTAGGTATTCTGTCCATCGGGTTATGAGGAGAATCATCGAATGAATGGTCAAACCATTCTCATTTTGTTTAGTTCAATCATGACGGCTGGCTCCGAACTCTTGGTACCTACTCAAACAAGTCAATATTAGTTTGTCGGGTATCATAACTAATATATAATGCTACAGCAATCACAAAAATGAAGGAATTTTCAAACTTTATTTGCCAAATGGAAAGGAATGACATCATTTGTCTTATTACATATCTGGAAAATCAAATGCTAAAGAAAATTCAGAAATACAACTGAATGAAAAAGAATAAACTAAGTGAAATAGCTTCGTAAATGCTCGCTATTCCATGCTTGGGTGTGTGACCATCAATAGTTGCTAGCTTAAAAGTTCTCTCTCCAAGCCTTTGTTCAATGACATATGGTCCTTCCTAAGTAAGATTCATGTGTGATGGGGTAGGAAAATCCATTTCAAGGCAAGATCGCAAATTTCAAAGGTTCTAGGTTGGAGTTTAGTGTTGTAGTATCGGGCAACTCGATGTCGATATGCAGCTATCCTCAAATCAGCTTCTTCGTGCTTCTCATCTACAAAGTCCAAAGATTCTAAAAGGAAATCTCTGTTTATTCTAGATCGTAGTAGGTTACTCGATGAGAAGGAACTTCAAGTTCAACAGGAATGACGGCTTCAAAGTCATAAGCAAGGGCGAATGGAGTATGATCCGTCGCAGACTAATGGGTAGTTCTCTAAGCCCATAATGTTGTTGGGAATTTATCCACCCACTTGCCATTAGCTTTTTCCAAATGCTTCTTCAGAATGGACTTTATGATTTTGTTCACAGCTTGAACCTATCCATTTGCTTGAGGGTGAGCAACTATCACAAATCTGTTTTCAGTACTATACCGAGGGCAGAAGTCTTTGAATTTAGCGCTATCGAATTGTCCCATTATTAGTTACAATGGTTCGTGGATGTCCAAAACGATAGATGATGTTTCGAGCAATAGATTATTTCTTTATCATGATCGTGGATAAAGGTTCCGCTTCGACCCATTTGGTGAAGTAATCAACTGCGATGATGGCGTACTTCGCACTACCTTTAGTGATCGGTAAGGAACTGATAATATCTATCCTCCATATGGAAAACGGCCATGGACTGACCGTTTGTGTGATTTTCGTCAGTAGAGCTCTCAGAACTTTTGCATACACCTGGCACTTGTTGCATCGCTTAGTGTAATCAATAGCATCTCGGTTGATAGTTGGCCAATAATACCCATAACAGAGTATTTTCTTTACTAGGGTTTGTCCCCCAGTGTGATTGACACATTCCCTTTCATGAACCTCCTTTTCTTTCATAATGTGCGACATGCCGGAGTAGGGGAATAGAAAAACCATTTCTATACATGATTCCTTCCTAAATGATATACTATGATGCTTTGTAGAGTACTTGTCTCCATTTATTCCCCACTTAGGGAAAGACTCCCTGTAGCAAATAGTCTTTAATCGAAGTTATCCATGACTCCTTTCAGACTCCGTTTCAATACCCACTCGATTTCCATCTGGTTTATGCTCGAAGCATGTAGTACTTCGACTAGGAGTAAGCCCATTTGTTGTGCATCTCCAACGCTAGCAAATTTTGCCAATGATTCATCCTCTTCGTTTTGATCTCGAGGAATGTGCATGATGTCATAATACTCAAAACAAGTCAATAACTCTTCGACTTGGATAAGGTACGGAGTGAGTTATTGTCCTTTAGCCTGGTAATCTCCCTTGACTTTGTATACTACCAACTGGGAATCGCAAAAGATTTCAAGATATTTTATTCCCTGTTCTCTGGCAAGTTTGAGTCCAACAATCAGAGCTTCATACTCAGCTTCGTTGTTTATTGCAGAAAGTCAAGCTTCAAAGCATAGTAAATTGATTGATCTTTTGGAGTTACCAACATGATTTAAGCTCTAGAAAAATGATCATTGGATGCTCCATCCGTATAAATTTTCCACCGAATGGTAGGGGTTCCATAGCTCTTTGAGAGATCATTCGGTGTAGAAAATTCTGCTATAAAGTCCAGCAGTGCCTGTCCCTGAATGGCTCTCCGAGGAAGAAAAGCGATGTCGAATTGGCTCATTTCGATGTTCCACTTAAGTAACCTTCTGGACATCTTAGGTCATTGTTGGACCTATCATAACAGCTGATTGGTGTAAACGTTTGTAGGATGAGCCTAAAAACAAGGGTGGAGCTTTCGTGAAGCAATCAACAGGCAATATCCAGTTTCTCTATCTTCCGTAATTCCTTTCAGCTCCTGTTTATCACTTGCTAACATAATAAACTGGTATCTGGATCCTATTCTCCTCACGAGCAGTGCGACACTTATAACATGTACTGATATGACCAAGTAGATATACATGTCTTCATGATCCATTGGCTTTGACAATATGGAAGGCCTCTCTATATGGTTCACCAAAGCACGGAATGTGGCTTCACAATCCAATGTCCATTCAAAGTTCCTTTTCTCTCTTCTAATCAAGTCAAAGAACGGAATGCATTTATCGATGGATCTGGAAATAAATCAACTTAGGGCGGCAACCTTCCCATTTAGGCTCTGTGCTTGTTTGATGGTCTTTGGGGCACGAATGTTGTGAATTGCTCGAATCTTCTTGGGATTAGCTTTGATTCCACGAGCACTGATGATGAAACCCAAGAACTTTCCCAATGCCATGACAAAAGAACTTTTCAAAGGATTGATCTTCATTTTGTAATATCGAATGATATCAAACATTTCTTCTAAGTCTCTAATGTGGTAGTTTGATCATCATGACTTCACGATCATATCATCCTCGTATACCTTCACCATCTTTCTAATCTGATCTTTCAGCATTCTGTTGACTAGGCGTTTATAGATTGCTCTAGCATTCTTTAATTCGAATGGCATTACCATGTAAGAATACAATCCGACGTCGGCAATGAAACTGGTGTGCTCCTGGTCGGGAATGTGCATTGGTTATATCCAGAGTACGTATCCATGAAAGATAGCAACTCATGTCCTATGGTTGAATCTACCAGTTGGTCGATTCATAGAAGGGTAAAACTACCTTTTGTACACACCTCATTTAAGTTCAAGTAATCAACGCATCTCTTCCACTTTCCAGTCACCTTTCTTATAAGTATAGGATTAGATACCCATTTAGGGTAAAAGGCATCGTGAATAAACCTATTGCATTTGATCTTATCCACCTAAGGGCAGTGGATCTCTTTGGATCCATGCCAAGCATTTTCTGTTTCACCAGGACATGCCTCGAGTTGATATTTAATGCGTGGCTCGCAATGGCAGGCGAGATCCCATACATGTCAGAATGAGTTCAAACGAATATGTTAAGATTCACTCGAACAATACTAGCAAGTTCTTTCACTATCAGGGAGCTGAGCTATGATCAGATCTTTAGGACTCGTGATGGGTCACCGTGGCTAACTATGATATTAATCGTCAGCTCAACCGGTGCAACCTTGGTCTTTTTGGGCTCTTCCTTGTTATCCCTTGGATTTATGTTTTTATAGAAGGGACTGTGGCGGCTAAGCCAAGACAAGGCACTGGTAGTCAATCTTTGACGGTTTTGGATAAGGGTAGACTTGTCTACACCCTTACCTTTTTCCTTCCGTTGAGCGTCCCTCAACTCAGCTACATACTGGCCACGTTAGATCGCCTAATCATCATACACAACTCCAACACCATTATTAGTGAGGAACTTCAAAGTCAAACACCATAGGGCAAGAGCTGTCTGAAATTCAGCTAATGCTGGTCGGTCTAGAAAAGCATTGTATAGAGAATCAAGATCCAAGACAATAAATAGAAAAATCCATACTATCATGTAGTCGCCTTCTCCTAACTCCACGTGCAATTCAACATATCCGACAGCTTCGGTCACAATGTCGTGAAAGCCATGAATGCGAGCTTTGGACGGTTTCAAGACCTTGGCTTCCATCCTCATCTGATCGTAAGCCTTTTTGAAAATTAAATTTATGGAATTTCCATAATCAACCAAGATTCTCTTTAGTAAGGTGGGGCCGATCATGGCCGAAATGACCATTGGGTCGACCGTTGGTGCCTCTATCTTGTTTGCATCTTGTTTTTGAATACAATGTCATTCGCCGTTATACATTATTGTTTTGCCAGAGCCCCATCGTCTATACTTGGACAACGCTCAAAACTCATATGCTTGCTCATGCTAGCATAACGCCCCATCTCGTATTAGCTCTTATCAGCCGGATGCAGTCCTCCAACTATTGTATTAATCACAAATCTTCCACCAGTCCACGAGGGCTCCTCGTCCCTATGCGGCGCTTGTCCTCTGTTGGGGTCGGATGTTCCCTGTCCGCCGTCCTACAAGGCTTTAACAAACTACTATAATTTTCTTTCCTGGATTGGTTTCTTGATAACATCCTAGAGATCCTATATTCACTCATGTTTTGACCAAAACATTCGTTGAACTGGTAATATTTTCTAGTTTTTATGCCTCTCCATCGATTCTTTTGGAAGTGGTTTCCTATACTGCATAGTATTGTAGGTAGATAAGTAGACATTATCTAGAGATGTATTTAGTAATGTGTATGTATCATACATTGAAATCCAAGGCTTTCCTCTTCCAAAATCTCTCTTTCATTCACGGTTCCGATCACCACCTTTCTTTTGCTGATTTGGTTTATTCTGGACATTTACTTGAACTTTTCCAGAACTATCCTCGGACTGTTCCACTACAATTTTACTCTACACTCCCTCTCCACTTGGTCCCACAACATTCTTCTTCCTAGAGTATCTAGCTTCCTCTTTTATCAAATAATGATCTACTTTTGCATAGAAACGTTCCAATGTTGCGGTTGGTTTGCCAGCTAATCAATCGTCAAAGCAGATTTTGCATCAATCCCTTTTGTTACCGCCATAATATTGAATGGTCATTCAGATTACCGACTTCTATGACGGCCGTATGAATTCTCTCCAAATAATCGTTCAGCAATATTCTCAGAGCCTGGATCATGCTAGATAGGGACATTACATCTTTGGGGCGAGTTGCATGCATACGGAACTGCTCCATAAACTTCATCGCTAAATCATCAAATCAAGAGATTGACTATAGGGGTAATCTTGTAAACTACATTGTTGTTATGCTTGAGAGAATAATAGGAAAACATATTCTTTAGTTGCATCATTAGCTCATGCAGAATCCATAAACCATTCATATCTCATGACGTGCTTCCTGGGGTTGGTTTTTCCTCATAGGCAGGCATCGACGACATGCTGAACCTCCTTGGATACTCCGCATGTATATTATCGATGAACGAAGTATGGCTTCTCAAGATTCCCCAATCATCATTGGTCAAGTGTCGGCTCTCTCTCACTAGTTGTCTAACCATAGCAACAAGTCCGGCATTTGGATAGTTCAAGCTAAGCGGTAGTTGTGGTTCACCTCATGTGAATGGTTTGGTCGATGTCTATGAGCCGTTCCACGCCTTCTTGGCTCAACATCTTCACGTTCCATATCATGTACGTTCACTTCATTGTCATTCCTGGGAGGTAATTAGTCCACATTCATCTAGACTCCAACATCCAAATCAATAGCCGCAACTCCAACTTATGCTCCAACATGAAGAGGCATGCTTCCTCCTCTGGTGGAGGGATCGAACCCGATCCCTATATAGAGGGATTGGCACCAATCGGTCTTGGAAAGCTAGGTTGGTTTTCTAGTTGATGTCCAGAAGCTTTTGCATGATATTTTTCAATTCTGTGATGCTTGCGTCCGTGATAATCATCTGATGAACTAGAGCTCTCCGATGTAGAAAAATGGGTTGGCTTCCTCCGAACTTTCCCGTGTTGTTGATCTCTGAGTTAATTCGTTAGATCGATATTGGCTTGAATTTGTTGGTTCAATTGTCAGTGGTTATCCACCAACTCTCTCATCAGATTCTTGAGATTAGCACTTGAGATTAGCACTTGCGATTGAATTAGTTAGATTCTGGACATCAACTGTTTCGACAGCATTCACATCTGCTGGTAGATTGCTCGGGCCTCCTTGATGAATGTTAGCATTCTCGTTCCTTCTGCATTTTGAGAGGTAGATCTGGTGTTTCTAACCAATGTTGATAGTTTCCTTTGACTTTTGCAAATCTGAGTAGAATAAATAAGCTTCTTGATGATAATTATAGATCTCTTCGGGGGATTTATGCAATCCAGTAGCAGCAAAGGGATCCAAATATAGCTGAGAATCTATCTCTTAGGGAAAGCACCAAAATGTTTGCACCAAAAATTAGCACAAACACCCACTATAGAGTTTGTAGAGAAATAAATAAAGAATATGAAATAAAAACAGAGGAAACAAGTAACTAAAACAATAAGAAACAAGTAATTAAGAGAGACACATCGGTTTATAGTAGTTCGGCGTTGTTTACCTACTTCCACTTTGAATATATAGCTTTATTAACCACTTTGTAAACTGAGTACAAGAAGGATCAGATGAATATCCTTAGTTACTGTAACAACCCCACCGCAATACCCATATTAGCAAAGAACATTACAAATAATGCCGTCTGCTAATATGGAGAATACGACTTTTTAAAAGTGATTGAATATGAATATATCTTTATACTAACACCGACAAGTCGTTTATACCTTTTTACTTAATATCTGAACTAAAATTTAACATGTACAATATTAATACAAAGCAATAGACACACCGATTTCTCAAAATCAGAAAAATATATCATATACGCATCAGTCACAGATCACAGTGGAATAATTATCTCATATACATATACAAATTGCAAGTCTATAAAATAAAACACTATACTCACATGATATACAAGTTTTACAATTCTCTATCTCAATTATACATTTTATATATAAGGTCCAAATTCCTAAATGAGATAAACTAAAAGTCCAAAATTTTTCTCCTTGCTAGCATAATCATTTAAAGGTCAACGTGTCATGTAACCTGAAAAGTCTCAGCCTGACCCAAGCAAAATAACACTTGGGTCAGACTATCTCTAAATATCTAATAGGGTGAGAAAAAGATATAACACAAGAACAAACAACATATATGTAAACACAGATGTCCATGAAACAACAGGTCAGAGGAATTAATTTAACTTAGAGTTATCACAAGGCACATAGTTATACATTTAAGTCACAAACACATTTTAGTCACTAAACACAGAATAATAGAATTAACTTAACATCCATCACAAGACACAAGAACATATATTTATTTGACTAACATAAGACACAAGAATATATATTTATTTCACGAATATAGAATCATCATAGAATCCAAATATCCAAAATCCAAGAGATCCTAATCCAAACCGATCATAATGATCGTCCAAAACAATCGCAATGATTGTACTCAAAACCCATGGCAAATAGACAAACAAATTGGTATCCCTCGAACCGATTCGATATTAAGGATCATACTGAGACTAGGAATACATAATCACAGAATGATCTCAAGGATAGTCCATACCGATTAAGGTGATCGTAGAAACCATGACTCGATAAATCTACATTTATTTAATATTATTATATTATTATGTTCGAAAAGAAATCCAGGAGTAACTTCTTCAGGATCTAGCAGCCACTTGCCACACACCAAAAGAGAGTAAATTTTAAAGTGCCAAATACTATCACCTTCAGTAATCACTAGAATTTAACAAGTACGTCCCATACCATATGATGAAATTCAAGTATTTACTAAAAGCTAGTAAATATCACTTAATACGGATACCACTAAAAAACCTAAATTACATTCTCTTAAGGATCTAGCAACCACTCGTCGCACACCAGAAGAGAATACAACTCTAAAGTGTTAAGTACTTTCCCAATTCGATCACAAGAAGTTAACCCAAGTATCCCATACTACCTGGTGAAATTCATGTATTCGCTAGTGAGTTAGTAAATTCCGCTCAAACATTATATTCAATGAGTTAGACCATAATCAATAAAGTGTTATTCAAAAGCATTTAAACAATCGACAACACTATATCGATTATTATTACTTCCTAAATTATATAATTAAGGTTCTAAAAAGATTTATTTAATTTGTCACTTATTAAAATTTTCCATTATTTCAAATTGTTCCAATTGTATTTATTTTGTGAACAAAGATTTTCCATTTTCCGAAACCATAATGATGCTTAAATTTCCATAAAGTTGTATTATTCATGAATCGTAGTTTAAAACCATATACATACATACATACATATACATACACACACACACACACACAGATATATATATATATATATATATATATATATATATATAATTAATCACTTATTCTCTAAAACCCTATTTATTACTCCTAGAAATGTCCAAATTAGTATTCCTACACTGGTATAAAACAACTTATGTTTATACTAAAAAACCATGTTTCTAAATCGAGTTGTCAACGAAGAGTGAGAGTAGTGCAATGCCACCAGTCAACAATGAGGTAAAAAATCGTTCAATGCAACATTTTATTTAATAAATTAAATTTATATTTCAAAAAACATATTTTTAAATCCATAACTATTTATACCAGTAATACTTAATATAAATATATAATAAAACTATTTATAAAAGAGATTAGGCCAATTTATAAAACAAGTTTAATATTTATAACTTTAATAAACTCTCCTTACCAAATTATTGGTGTTTATAACTAAATATTTATCTATGTAATAAATAGATATATCTTTATTTAAGTCCAAAGCTTTGAATTAAATGATTCAAAATCCACTAACACATTAGAATTTATTATGACTAAATATTAGATTATCACAAAATTTTAGTCATGAACTAACTCCATAGAATTCTTACTCTTAACTATATACCAAATAAAACTTATAATATAAATTTATTATTGTAAATATATATTTATATATTACCAACTACCAAAATATTCACTCCAACATCTGGGTACAACATTACAAACACAACAACACTCAAAGGGTTCAAGCAATGGGTCGAGAATGCACCGGTCATTTCAACCTCTTCATCAATTGCAACTCAGTCACAAGTTTCAATTTGAAAATGCAATTTCAACCCTTTAAATCACATAATTTTAGAAAACTTACAACATGGAAGTTGTAGCACAAAGTTTAAGCTTTCATAACTTTAAATATTATCAAAATCCGATAAGAAATCAAAAAGTTATGCGTAAATTACTAATAATGTTTAGCATAGAAAATGGGATATGTTGTTCCATTGATTTGTTGTATATAAAGTACCAGTTCAAAAAAAAAATTAAAACAAAAGTTCTTTCTTAGGAAATCATATTTCTAGTGCAAAAATAATCAACACAATTGGATTTATCAATCAAAAGTTATGTCTATTTTGCTCTCAGGTATTAACTCATAAGTTTTTTATATGGTTGTGTTATAACATTAGTTTCAAACTCAATCTCACAGCGAAATTTCGAATCATGATTAAAAGATAACTTGTAGCTTATTGAAAGAACTTTATACCATAAAAAAATTGAGTTAGTTTGGATTATTCTACCACATATTATTGTTGTTTTACTGAGGCAATTTTTTTCACCAAATTTTCAGTAAACAATAACATAATAATCACACAAGTTCTCAACCAAATAGTAAACAATTCAATCAATAATCATTCAAACAATTATGCACAACAAACAAAGATTTATAAATAGGTATGTGAATAATTAACTCACCTTTAATGCATCCTATAGCTTGCAAATTGTTGCTTAGGGTTTGCTACACCTTCAACTTCACCAAAATTATCTAAAATAGCAAAAACAAAAACCAACCAGCAAACAATTCTAAGAAAAAGTAGATCAAAATTACACTTTTATTTTTTTAAAAGAGGGTTTAAACTACTTACTTTTTATTATAGAACAAAAGCCATTTGTTTTGATCTTGATTTGGGGTTGATTTTGATTCTAGGTTTAGAGAACAAAAGAGGTTTGGTTTTCTTCCAGATGTTTGAACAGAAAAATAAAGGAGAAAGATGTATACATACATCTTATTTCTCTCGTGCATGGGCCCAATAGGGTTTGGGTAAGTATCCAATAGCAAGTGTTGCTAATTTATTTACAAAGAAAGTGTTGTAATTTTGTTTTGTGACTTACACAACACCACTACTCTAACAATGTTACACAAAATTATAAATTAATTTCGCTATTTATCAAACCAATTAACAACTTAAAACAATTACGTTTCAACAAAAATTCCCAATATTAACACTTTACTTTAAACACCAAATTTAAATAATTATTTTAATAATATTTCAAAAGTAAATTGAAATCTTATTTAATAAATGAAATTCATTTCTTAATTAAATGTAATTAATTATTCACAACACTAAATTTAATTTCACAAATCACAATCAAAAATTTATTGTCTATAATTAAAATTAATCAATTAGTTAATTAACAACAAGGTTGTTATAGTTACAACAGAATACAAAGCAACAAGCAGCCTCCTAATCCTGAAAATGATTGATCCAGCTTGTATTTATAAAGGAAGATTGTGAAATATCTCCCTGAAAATTCGATAGAAGGATCACCAAAACCATATGCACCTATAAGAGGGATCGCATAGCCCAAATTTCAAGGAATATGGATCGTTGTCGATCCCTATTCGGGAGGAATTTAGAGGTGTGATCCCTATGGGAGCTTTCCCATGTTGAAATATGCTTAGCCTCCAAGTTTCATGCCAATTGGATTAGTAAAATTGAGTTATTGCTCGATCTTTGCTGCAACATGGGTTGTTTCCGAATTTAGGCCGATCCCTATAAAGGGAAGAGGACCGATCCTCTTTCTTAATCCTTTTGATGTGCGATCCCTAGGGTAGGCTTTCTAGGGTCCTTATATCTTGTTTTCAAAATTTCATATATATTGGACTTATGGGTCTTGAAATGTTGATTGTTTTCCATTGAATTGCACTTGTTTGGCTAAAATGGGTCGATCCTTATGATTGAGAGGGATTATAGCCGATTCCTTTTCTATGTTAAACTATATTCCATACTTTGAACATTCTGCATTGCATATATTTCAGTTCCATTCGGTCACGGCTTCGTATAATCATATGTACTCGATCCTTGGACCCCACGATCATCGCTCTTGATTTACCGGCCTTAATGACAGTTAAATCTTACTTGCCTAATCAATTTGGATATAGCCGGGTCAAAATGACGAATAACAATGATAATATACTACAACCAAAAATATTCTAATGTTACATATAATTCCTTTTAATCAAACAAAATGCATATAAAAAGCAAAGTGAAAATAATGAAAATTATGAAAAACATACTAAATAAACTTATAAAATCGTTTGTTGGAAAATTACAAAAACTCTACCATAATTTACCGATATGAGCATCAAGCAGTGAAAGAAGTTGGATAAAAGCGATTTCAATTTAATCATACTTGAAAACTAGGAGTAACACTAAAGTTAAATTGCAATGTAATACCACCAGGAAAGAAATTCAATATATAATATACGTTTATATGTCAAAGAAAACTAGGATAACATAACAATAAGAAGATGTACAATATTCTAGAAACCTAGTGCACATGCAATCTATGCCATTTTATATGTTTTATTTATTTAACGAACTCAGCTATCATAGTAGCAATGGAAGCACCACTTATGCCTAGAGAAGAAGGTAAATAAAATAGGATCCAAAGCAAGCTTTATAAGATTTCCAGCGACTGCAATCAAAGTATATGGAAAGGAATTCTTCAGAAGTGTAGTGGTACAAATAAAAAATCCACTCCTAATTCATTTAAAGGTTAATAAAATATCATTGATTTAGACAAGACACAAAGAAAGTATATATGTATCTTATTACCATGAACTCAATGATTAATATAGAGATAGTAACAAATACGTTTGGATAGTGCTAACTATGACAAGTGAAAACGTTGGACATGTAATAATGAAACAACTTGGTATATTTTAAAATAAATTAAACAAGACATAAAAGCATGGATATTCATAAATTCGACATGTGCTCTGAGATGACAATTTAGGCTATGTGACTAAGGAGATGACGCTTGTCGATGCTAGTGAGTCGGTCTATTGCGGCCTGGTAAATTAACAACAATTGATTACCATGGAGTTTTTGGGTGCCTTAGTAGATCGGTGGTTTAGGTTTTCAAATGCGTAAATAGATTTATGATTATTTGATGACAACAAAGTGGTTTTTGGAGGTGGATTAAGGAGAAGGCGATTTAGGTTTTCCGAGAGCATTGTAAAGTTTAGAAAAACTTTCATGAAAATTTTAGGAGGGTTAACCAAATATTAACCATAGCATTCCCCAAGAGATTATGGCTGCACTTGTTTTACAAATGCTGGAAATATTTAGAACTAAAAATAGGTTTTTTTAGTGAACATAATAGACATAACTATTGAATTTGTAAAGTTACATTAAATATTACATTTTATAACATTTAAACATATTAATGGATAATAAATATGAATAAAAAATATTCAAATTTTAAACAAAATAGTGAGTTATAATTAACTTAATTAATTAATTATTCAAGTATTTGATTAAATAAACGCATGAGGTTATTCCAATAGTCTAAGGAAAAGTAGGTCTTTGACCCCTAGTGACCAGACTATTGCCGAATCAATTTGAGATGCAAATCTCTACTACTAATAAAGAAAATTCATTAAACTAATTTACTCGGTGTCTTTTTGAAATTCCAAAAATGTCATTGCTTTCCGTTTACGATAATACAAACAGTCCGTATGCGAAGCACGGACCCATACTAGTATAAAATAAATAAAAATCAAATAATTAAATAAATAATAACTTAAATAAGGTAACGAATCTTATATTTATTGGAAAATAATTATAACAAACACAAATCCATTATGTTTAAGTAATGGTTATCAATATGATTAACGTAGTGAAATTTTGATTTCCCTCTTTCTAGTTAATTATCATTTACATATGAAAGAATAACTAGAAATGGACGAATGCCTAGCATTGATTAAAAATTTATCTTTTTGAATAAAGAATAGTTTTTATGAAAGGAAAATGGAGAAAGAAGAAGTGTATATCTTGGAAACAAATAATAAGCATTGTATATCAAATAGGGACTATTTAGCAAACAAGAACACATTTGGAAGTCTTATTTGCTACTTCACAATATCATGGTGAGTGGAATATGATATTTCATATTTATGTCAAAATATATTTATTCATTATGATTGGATAATAAACAGGGACTTAATTAAATTTATGAAGGTTGTTAATTAATTTAATTCATAAATGCATCAAACTTATAAATACTCCACTATATTATGTTTCTTATGATATTATTGTTATGCATGCTTAGTTATTTGTTTATTGTTGCGTATGTTAGCATCTATATAAATTATTACTTAATATAACCATATTCATGCATCATGATGTGAAATAGTATGGGATCATTATATAATGCAACTCATGTAAGTATGAGGGTGTATGTCACAAATTACACAAAGCAGAGAATAATAACTGAATATAAAGAGGATAAATAACAAAAGCAATCACACTGGATATTTTATACTGGTTCGGACATCCCGTCCTACGTCCAATCCCGAAGCTCTCCTTCTGTATTTTCTTTAACCAAATATCCCTCGCTACTCCCAAAGGAATAGGCTAATATAAAATGTATTTCCCTTATAACCATGTGTTTCAAATAACATGGATTTTGACTAATAGTATAATCCTTTTTATGATCTCCTTTGAGTATGTGAATGTGAGTACTTTGATTTATAGGAAGTGGTTTAACCAAAATAATATTTTTGTTATGATAGATTGAAAATATGTAAGTAATGTACGCACAAATATGTAAATAGAGAGTAACAAAAAATCAAGAGAATAGATTAGAATAATTATCCAATTCTCAATCGAAGTTTATATAGGTTTGAGTAGATGCATATGAGGAGTTGTTACTGTTTAAACAAACTTTACTTGTTTTAATGGCTGTAACCATTCTATAAAGGATGTTATTATTCAATATGAAATGAAACATCCTATGAGATTAGAGCAATTTCTATATGACAGATGTCTGTGGAAAAACCACAGACATCTGTAGCTTGAGGAATTAAATTTTTGAAAATATTCACAGATGTATGTGGGTGGCCATATTTGAATATTATGGTTTTTTATGCTAATGTTGAATATATGAATTCGTGTGTGCATACACACACACTCAAGGAGACCTTACAATGTTTTCCTAAGATTCTTAATACACTATTATAACCTTACTAATCATAGCATGGTCCATAAGTCTTTGTTTGATTTTGAGTCTCGATATCTATAAGCATGATGATCTCTTGTAGTATACACTTGTAATCTTGATAAGTTATGATATATGTGATTATATATTTGTTATCATTGAAATCATAGGATGGTGGTTCTAACATTCTATCCCTTTTTGATGATGACAACTATACAATTGTTAGTTATAAAAATAACTTATGCTTAATTTAACCTCCCCTATGTATATGCATATATTTCTCTCATTTTTTCATTATCAAAATGAAAGAAAAGAGAAGTTAAATAAGTAATACAAAACAAAATAGAAGTTAAATAACACAGTTCTTAAAAAATGAAAAAGATTATATGAATAAAGCTGGTTATATTGGTTTGAAGAATAGGAAAATGCGCCTTAATTTTCATAATACTACTAATGTTCTGTAGGATCTTGCTCGTATGCAGGCCAATTAGTTTGATCATTATACTCCTCATATTCTTGAATGGAAAGTCCTTGGAAAGCCATGTGAGGTTGATGTTGAAATTGGCGAGGGTCGGATAAGGACATATTATCACCATGTTCATCCTCCTCTTTAGGTTATTCTTGCTCAATAGTCTTCCCTTTGTCTTGAGAAGTTCCTTTATGAGAAGTATGAGCATGATAAATTGGCGTTTGAGTTCGAGGAGGTAGTGTAGGTGACGGAGAAGATGGTGATCAAGAGGATGATCTGCCACTTACCTTTTTGATTACTTTTCCTAAAGTGGAGATGACTTTTTCTAAAGTTTTTTCCATCTTAGTCATTCATGTTGAAAAAGACTGTTCCAAGCCAGTCATTTTATTATTCAAAGCCCACTGGTTGACTGTGATTAACTTTTTATTTTTAAGTGTTAAATCACGAATTGATTCATTTTTCATTAGTTCAATGTGAGGTTCTTGAATCTTCGAATCAGAATAGTATTCAGTATTATAACTAAAGGAGGCAGTTTGCTGTGAAGGACGTGGTGAATGGGTTTGTTGAGGAGCAGGAGGACGTTAAGGACCCAGATACATTTGCTGTTGTTGATGCATGGTCCATTAGGCCAACGAGATGAATAGAGCTCGTCATTGGGGAAGGTGCATTAAAGATAAAAATCATATACCGCTCTCCTTGACAGGGATTTCTTCAAAACGAGAAATATAAGAAGGTACCCCGAGACCATGTAAGAGACGTATAATATATGGTGCGTATATAATTGTGCGTTGATGATGAGACCAAAAGCCTTTTATTTTGTCATGAAAAACTTAGCCCAATTTACTTATATCCCACCATATATAGCATAGAGGACTTTGTAATCATTTTTGTATATTTGTTCATGACTTTCTAAGTGGGAAATTATCGTATTGACTATCATTGGATTTAATAACCGAGCCTTTGGACGTAAGTAAACTGATTTCCACTATGGCATTCTTTCTCCCCAAATTTGATGTGTGATTTCATCATGAGGCAAACTTCTTTGGCAGGGAATTTCTTCTAAATCAAGTTCGAACAAAGAACAATCTAATATACGACCAATTGTGTTTATGCTTATTTTCAAAATGTGACCATAAACACTTGTCCATAATCAACTGTTGTCATTCTCAGGCATCTAGATATCATTACTACATAAGTTGGCATATAAAGGAAAAATTGCAGGTTGATCGAATTGTATCTCATTTTCGTCAAAATTGATCAAATCTCGATAGCCGAAGGCGATGGTGAGTTCTTAAATTCCATATTCCCTAAACTTTCACAATCTGTAGAATGGGAAGAAATAAAGCTTTTTTGCTTTAACTCTTCAACTCTCTTGTTAGAAATCGTGCTATTTCGAAGCCACTCTTGGATGTGGGCATCGACGACTAGGGGTGTTTGAGAAGATGAAGAGTGACCTTTCTTAGATTGTTTGTTAACATGAGTCTTTGCCTTGGGAGCCATTTTTGAGCAATTGGAGCTTTTAGGAACTAGGGTTTAGTGTAGATCGGTAGATAGCTTTGTAATTAGTTGAAAGGGGGTAAAAATGAATATATAGGGCTTGTAGTAAATTTAGCCCGACGCTGATGATAAATGTCTGCGGGGGTATTACATACATCTGTGATTTCAGGGAAAATTTTCTAGAAACAAATGACAGACATCTGTGGTTTCAGAAAATACTTACCTGAAACCAGTGACAAACGTCTGTGATTTTTCCAACAGACATCTGTGCTTGTCTATGTAGAATATATTTTCTTTGAAAAAAAATGTTTATCTTTTATTAAAAAAAATTCATACAACAATATATATTAATTACAATATAGAGTAAATAATCTAGACGAAATGCTATCATAATCTTAGTTTTTGATAGAGTGGTCAGACTTTTTAATTTGTCGTAAATCCCATGAATTTGGCTCAAACTTTGTTTCTACTACTAACGGCTTTAGTGGAGACCAACTTGAATGAGCTGGAGTATCAATCCAGTCTTGGTTTGATGGTCCTATCTTGCATAAATTTCTTGGAGTAATGTTATAAACTTGGTAGGAGTTTCTTTGAAATGAAGAGATTTTTGATGTATGCAATTTTCTACTGTTGAATGTCCACAAGTTGCTATAATGAATTTTTCAAGAAAGTTAAGATAAGATCCTTGACGTCGCTGTTCATAATACATTTCTGATTGAAATCCTATCATCTCTTTTTGATGGTGATATATTTCATCAACTTTATTGTTGAGAGATGTTGATTTAGGATCCATTAACCAATTTGCTTTCTTTTCATAAGGAGAATACCAATGTGATATGTAGGTGATGCAATAATGTTTAGAGAGGCTGGTCGAATTGATGGAGACGTGGATTTAGTTGGTAATATGTAGGTGCTATGCGATGAAGGTGACCTACAATCGATAGTCGAACTAGTAGATTTGTGATCGAAAGATATTTTAAGTAGAAATGGTTTGCAAATGAATATTTATTTAGTTTGCAAAAAAATTAGTTTATATATAAAAGTTGTTTTATTATATATAAAAGTTTATTTGTTAGAATAAAAATTTAACCATATAATTTAAACAGAAGTTAGTTACTCTTTAAGAGGATAAAATTATCTGTAATTAATTGTACAAAATTTATTCTATGTAATTTATAGGAGTAAAATAAATTTTTATTATAGTTTACCAATTCGTTATAAGAACATATTTCTAGATCTCGTCTTAATTTTAAAAAAGTTATTTCACTCAGTGGTTTGATAAAAATATCCCCATGATTTTCAGTATTTACAAATTCAAGTGTTAAATTCCCTTTTTAATATTATCTCTTAGGAAATACTGGCGAATATCAGTGTGTTTTTTTCGAGAATGATTAATAGGATTTTTTGATAAATTTATAGCACCGGTATTATCACAATATATAGGAGAATTGTTTATGATTATCTTGAAGAGTATATTGCATATATATTACTTATGCATAGGTTAAGGCTACTGATATGACATGTGCCACTCATACTTTCTGCTAAACCATGAAATCAGAGATTGACCAATGAAATGACATGTGCCACTCGTACTTTTTCTATCTGTCTTGCAAATAGCAAAATCTACATCACTATCTGATACGAGTTCGAAAGAGCTGCCTTTAGAAAAGTCTGTATTCTTTGGTATGGGTTAAGTATCGTAGAATTCTTTTAACCGCTCGATGTTGTGACTCCTTAGGTTGTGCTTGAAATATTGCACATAAACATATGCTCATCATAATATCTGGTCTACTAGCCGTTAAATCTAACAGAGATTCTATCATACTTTGGAATGATTTTTGATCGAAATCTTTTCCATGTTCATCTTTATCGAAATCTACAGTAGTATTCCAAAGCGTTTTAATAAATCTTGACAGCATTTTTCTTGATTTATTAAATTTCCATTTTCTAGTTGTCTTACTTGCAAACCCAAAAAATAGTTCAAATCACCCATATGTGACATTTCAAATTCATTTTTCATAATGTCAGAAAATTCATTGCATAATTTTTCATTAGTTGATCCAAATATAATGTCGTCAACATATATTTGTACAATTGATATGTCATTGTATTCTCATTTTATAAATAAAGTAGAGCCTATTTTACCAATTTGAAAACTAGAATTTTGTAAATGAGTTCTCAATCTTTCATACCAAGCACGAGGTGCTTGTTTTAATCCATGTAGAGCCTTTCTAAGTTTATATACGTGATCGGGATATTTCTCATGAATAAATAGCGGAGGTTGTTCCACATAAACCTTTTCGTTTATAAAGCCTTTTAGAAAGGCACTTTTACATCCATTTTAATTTTTTTAAATTATAATGACATGCGAAAGCAAGTTATGTTCGTATTGCTTCGAGACGTGCTACTGGAGCAAATTTCTCTTCATAATCAATTTCTTCTTCTTGATTATATCCTTGAGCTACTAATCTTGCTTTATTTCGCACAATGTTTCCATTTTCATCCATTTTACTTTTAAAAACCCATTTTGTTCCAGTTATGGATTGATCGTTTGGTTTTGGTATAAATTCCCATATGTCTTCTTTTAAACTGATAAAGATCTTTTTGCATTGCAATAATCGAAAATCATCTTTTGATGCTTCTTTATGATTTTTAGGTTCAAAATTTGATATAAATGCAACTTGAATCATTTGATTCAACTATTTTCTAGTTGATACTTTTGTATTTAAATCATTGATAATATTATTAATTGGATGGTCGTTTAATATCCTAGGCGGTGAAGTTATCACATTCTCATTATTGTTATTGAAATTGTTAATATTATTTTCATGTATAGGTATATTAGTTTTATTTATAATTTCTTCATCATCGTCATTTTTACTATTTGTAAAGTTTTCATCGAATGATCCATGTAGTCTTTATTCTATAATCTTTGTTCATTTATTAAAAATTCTACATGCTTTACTTCGATCTGAAGAATCAATTTTTTTCTACATAATCTTTTGCGTTTAAAATAAAACACCTTGTTCCTATGACGATCCGAAATTTCTGGATATTTGAAATTGAAATATTTAATTTATTTTAAATATTTGAAAGATGATTTAACTTGAATTTCAAATATCACTATTTATTTGTCAATTAAATTATTGAATTTAATAATCTGAAATTGGTTTAAATAGTGAATTTTGGATTTTGAAGCAGGATAAAAATATTTCAAAGGCTTGTAAAATTTATATTGATAGTACTAAAGATAGTAAAAATGTTAAACTTGAATTTGGAAGTGTTTTGTCAAGTTTTGAAATTATATAGTTTAAATCGATATTTAAAAATAGCCTTCCGAGGCAATGTCTTAGAATTTGACGAAACCAGTTCCGCTGGATCCATAATAGTGTATTATTATCGGATTTCAATTTTCATAGCATTGGAGTTGTCGTGTGATCGTACGGTAGATAAACACTCTGAAATCTATATCGAAATTTAATATTATATCTGTGTTCAAAAAGCTATCTTCCCCATACGATCAAATTAGGACACGAAACCTTTTCCATTGTGTTTGGAATAGGGGTTTGACATTATAAACGTCTAGTAGCATGCCCCAATAGGAGATCGAGATTTTAAGTTGCATAATTATAACAATTTAAATTTAAATTTGAAATAATATATTCATGTTTTTCTATATCAATTAAGTTTTTGCAAGGCATACTACACGTTTCATTTTCTCTTACACTTGGCACTATTGTGACACGCGGCTTCATCAAAAAATAAATATTACCGTGTTCATTTTTTTCCAATTCCATAACCAAATCTTTGAAATTTAAAACAATAGAGTTCAGTCAAAAACAATGGTCAAGAAATTGAAAAATAAAAATAAAAATAATGTCGCGTACTCTATCGTCTCTTTTAAAATCGAAATCCCATCCCCCGCCATCTTTCCGGTTCAAACATCTGAGTCCTTTTCCTTGGAATCAGTGGCGATTTTAGGGCATCGCGATCTGTAGGCAAGCCGTGGGATGCGGCGAGTAATTGTAGGAAGGAGAGCAATGGTTTAGAGCAGCGTGACTGGGTCGCGTTTGCGCGAGGGGTCTGGTGGCTGAGCTAACGCAGCCATTGGAAGAGAGCACTGGAAGGTCACGGTGCGATTGCATGGAGTCGCGATGATCACGCGTGGGTCTAATGATGGATGCGTGGCGCAACAGTGGGGTCGCGATCGATAGGGCAGTGCTGAAGTCTTGGCACTCTGAGCGACAACAAATTAGGTTTTCTGTTTTTGGCTCGCCGCAGTGAGGTATTGAGATTCATTTTGCTATTGATTTTAATTAGATGAATAAAATGTTTATTCATAACAGAGAAAAGAAATTGCAGACAATTTTGAAAAAAATATATAACAGTAAAACATAAAATCTGGTTAGGATATTTGCTGAGAAAAAGAAATAGTATATATATATATATATTTGTTATAATCTATATAGAATAGGGAGTGATGTTTACTATCCAGTTTTCAAATTGTAGAGTTTTAATTATATATATATATATATGTATGTATATATGTATGTATGTATGTACGTATGTATACATTACAGTAAGATATAAAATTTTGCTTTTAATTTAAATGTACTGGATATGTTCATAAACAAAGGAAAATAAATATATAACGACAAGTTTATAAAACAGTTGATTTATATACAATAAAGAAATTTTTTATTGTTATTATAAAAACAGAAAAGGATATTTTACAGTAAAAAAAATTCTTTTTAAATTTAATACACATACATATTAAAAATATATATGAATAAAACAGTAAGTATACATATTTTAATTTACTGTTTTATTTTAAAATAAAGGATATGGTGGTTAATTTGTTAATTAACTTATTTAATTATTTTTAGTTACTAAAGGATTTTATTTAAAAAGAAAATTTGTTTAAAACTAAATCACTAGTTTAAATTTAAAATTTATAAGTCGAATTAAAATTTTAAAATGGCAATTGAATTGTTCATTCGTTTCGAATATTAATAAATTGAAAAATTGTTTATACAAGGTCTAATACTGTGAAGAAAACAAGCCTGTTTGGATCGGATTGCAAATTAAAGGCAAAGGTGAGTTAATCTCACTCATCTGGGTTTTATTTAAATTTATATAGTTAAATTTATAATTGTTGATTGTGTGCGTGGATGATAGATTATTATCAGTTATATTGGATTAGACCCTATGCGCCGCATAATAGCGGATGATATTATATTAAACCCATATACCGCGATATTCCACCTCGAAGTGGAATTGGTATTATATATGTATTTGGAGTGATTGATTTCCCGCATTATATAGTGGATGAGACCCTATGCGCCGCATTATAGCAGATGATATTATTTAATCCCATATACCCCGATATTCCACCTCGAAATGGAATTGATATTTTATATTGTGCTAACATCTGTGGATGCAGGGAAATAGGTTGGAGGGATCCAATAGGATTCCTCAAAATATTTGATTTGTTTAACTATTCTGCGTTATGATTTATTGGATAATCTATGATAGATTACGATGGTAATTGGAAATAATGGATGCTATGGTGTGCTTGAATATATATGGGTATATGGAGTTACCAAAAATATATAGATTTGATTTTTGAAAAGAAAATTAAAAGAGATAATTTGTAAGTAAAATTATTTTAGAGAATTTGGGATAAATTGAAGAAAAAAAAGAGATAAAAGTGAATTTTTAAATTCTAATAAATAAATTCCGAGTATGGGAAAGGAGATTTTGAATAAAAAGAGGAAATAATGAATTTTAAAACCTAAGTAATATTATTTAAAGGAATAAAGAATTTATTTTAAAATTCAAAGTATAAACCTTTTGTAAAGGATAAGTAAAGGAATTTGGAAAAGTATGAAATTGGTAATTTCAGTTAAATAAGTTTTTAAATCATAATTTAAGAAGTAAAATCTAAAGTTATTGGGTTTTGAAATAAAATAGAGTAAGTAAAGGAATTTATTTTGAAATGAAGGAAAATCTGAAAATCAATTTGGAAATTAATAAAGAATTTGAAAACTGTGATTTTAAAGGAATAAAACTATGGGACTCTATAAACTGGGTTTATAAAGTAAATTAAGATATCGGTGGATATTTTGGAAGTATAAAATTCATGATGGAAATTTATAGAGGAATGGGTAATTTGTTTGAAAAATAAATAGTGGTTTATTTTTAAAAAGGCGTGAAAGAGAAGTGGATTCCTTGAAAAGCCGAGTACATTTTCAATGCTGATTTTTAAGTATAAGTTGAAAGTTTTAAAGTTATTTAAAGGAATGTTTTTTTCTAGAAAGTATTATTTAAGTAGTTAAAATTTTAAAAGGTAACTGTTTGTTTAAAATTTATTATTAATGTCTAAATTTTATAAAGTAGTTTTATTTTAAAGATAGTTTAGTTAAAGTTTTATTTGAAAATTTGTATAGAATTTCGTAACTCTTATTTTAAATTTAATTTGGCTTAACTTTTATTTTGAAAATCAGTTTTATATTTATAAAGTAGTCTTATTATAATTATTTTTAAAGCATATAATTATGAATAAAGTGTTTAAGTAGTTTAATTTAAATGTTTTAAAGTATATTTTAAAATAAAGTGTTTTAAATTATTTTAAAATCTAAAGTATTTGTACTTGGTGATTTCGATAGAAACAGAAAATAGTGGGGAATTTATTCAGTGGATGGAAGATGGTTTGAAACTATTTTCAAAGGATTGAATAGTGGAAATATATCTTGCGAAGATATTTTGAGGTTAATAAATAATTTAGAAGAAATTATTATGGCTTGATGATTGTTTGTGAATATTATTTGATAGTTAAATAACCGACTATCAATATTGGCCAATGCGCTGATCGTTTCAAAGAGACCGCGATCAGGATTTATTTCCCGAAAACCACTTTGATCCGGTTTGAACATTTTCGTGATAAAGACAAGAGATTGGAGTTGAAGATGGATCAGTGAAGTGCAAAGGCTAATCGCTACTAATCTTGAGGGTGATTCCAAAATGGATGTAGTAGGAATAGTTCCTTCAGTTCCATTCGAACCCGGGACGGACTTGTATGGATGAATGCTTTCAGAACATCGTTAGGAGGACGATGAGCATTCTAAGTGAAATGTTCTACAAAGGTAACGCTTAGCCTCGAGCCTCATCAACTGGGAATGACCGAAAATCAGGGGTCATGCAACAAGGCTAAGTGGGTCGCGCCCATTAGGGTAAGGTCGTCCCTGTGTAGATGTCCCTTTTATTTCGGCTGTGTGGTGCGGTTGCTGATCCCAACCGTGGGGTGATCTTACTCGGGATTACCGAGTAAGTGGTAGGCCCGGTTTTGTGTTGCAGGGGATCGGGAGGGATCCTCGGTACGCTGATCTAAACCAGGTACTGTGACAGGTGTACCCCAATGCCTAGTCATTAGTGGGAAACCCATTCTCCCTGCATGCCTTTACGGTTTTGTTTGTATACCTATTAGCTGGAATTTAACAAATGTAACAATTTCGGCTATTTGAATATGTATTTGTATATAGACCCTATTATAATATCAGAGGATTTTATAAGAAATGTTTTAACTATCGTAAGGTAAAAACCCGACATGTTTATTTGTGGCGTGGTCTTACGGGATGCTTTTGATTTTCAAAGAATTTTTGAAACTTTAATAATCCAATTGAGTGTGAATTCTCACGCTGGTTTTCCATACTAACTCAGGTGTTATTTAACTATAATTCTCGGGTTAGAACGAGTATTATAGAGTGCAGATTTTGATGGACTGCTGTGGAGCTCAGGGGACGAGCTGGATGGCGAGACGTACTATCGCACTTGATTATTATTCTGCTGTGTATTCCGTCTTGGAAGGATGAGATATTATAAACATCATGGCTTAAGTTGTTGATTTTATTGAACTTGTTAGAAATGCGGATTACGGATCTTAAGGCTAGGATTACACTAGATGGGGGTGAATAGTGTTTATAAAGAATTGATAAATCTTTTTGAGTTTATGTTAATTTAGACACAGATGTATGCAACCTACAGATACAGGGATAATCACAGAAAAAAACATAGATGCAGAAATAAAATAAAAGTAGTAAAGGAAAGAACACACCGGATTTTATACTGGTTCGGAGTTACCCTACATCCAGTCCCGCAACACAAGTACGGATTTCCTTTCAAAAGCAATTGTACAGTAACACCCTCGATTTCAAGGCTACGAGGTATACCCTCCAGAATTTCAATCCTTTGGGTAGAGATATGTAACAACCAAGTATTTTCAACCATTCGCATCCACATATGTCGGACCTGAATTGCTCAAAATACCGCGTTGTAAATAAAATTTGGCAAATCTCAGAATATATAGTAAATAAAATCACAGAGTAATAATAGTGCAGCGGAAGTAAAAGAAATAGTAGTTCATAAAGCTACTATGTAAATGTATCAGAGTTACATAAGATACAACAGAAGAAATAAAGTACAAAAGAAGTCTCTAGATGATATCCAAGTACAAAATGAATACAACACAGGGATCAACAGGATAACTGGAAGTGAAACAGATAAAACTAGGCAAGCAGATAATCTCCAGCGATTCCAAATCTCCAGAAAGTGGAAATCCAAATCTGTGAATACTCAGGCTGACCCGAGCGTAAATAAAAATACAAACACTGGAGTCAGGACATTCATACTTATACAATGTAATCTAGCTCAAGTGAACTGTAGTAAAAGTACAAGTAACTTAAAGGATGCTTGGGACCTCCCAACCTCTAAGGATCCGTTAAACTATTTACTATATAGTATATTGCGCTATTATAATAATGTCTAACAGTAAAATAAACATACTTTTAAATAGCGTTAAGGCTTTACATTTTCCACCTTAACACAAATAATGCCAATAGTCTATACAATACCTGCATATCTCCTGATCGGGAGACTATGAGAAGATACTGCATAGGTACGACACAAATCGAAACTCGTAGTAAAGGCTCGATATGGTAGGTGACACGGCACACAAGACAATGCTAGGTTAGATATACCAATTACGCACACGGGCTGGTGGTAACGCAGCAGCCACATACGCCCACCTCGGAACACATTCCCAAAATCGGAGGGGCGCCCAAACAATCACAAAAGCAATAGAATGGTATCGAAGAAATTCGTCCGACCGGAGGAGCTACCTCTTTTGGCCCGAGATTGCTCCTGTTTTAGCCACCTTAAGCCAACTCATCGGAGTTGGGTCCACGTAACATACCTCAAGAACGTCACCACCATCCTACTTCATTCTGGGATCTCCACTGCGTACACGGTTAGTCAAAGTGGTTTTCGGTATCGACATAGAGTATGCCCATATCCGATCCCGGTCTCTTTGCCAACTAATCTTTATTATAACACGTGGTTATAACTTTAAAATAATATTTTACACTTAAAATATAGATATCATTTCAATCCAAATCTTTATCAAATAAAGATTAAATCATTTCCAAAACATTTCAATATATCAATATACCATATCTTTCAAATTCAAATATTTATCAAAATAAATATCAAATCATTTCTAATCATTTCAATATATTAAATTATCATATCCTTTCAAAACATCCTTTCAAATCATTTTAATATCAAAATATCGTATCTTTCAAAACTTCAGTTCAAATCATTTTAATATCAAAATATCATATCTTTCAAAACTTCATTTTCAAATCATTTTTATATCAAAATATCATATCTTTCAGAACTTCATTTTCAAATGATTTTAATATCAAAATATCATATCTTTCAGAACTTCATTTCAAATCATTTTAATATCAAAATTCATATCTTTCAAAACTTCATTTCAAATCATTTTAATATCAAAATATCATATCATTCAAAACTTCATTTTCAAATCCAAATATTCAACTTTAAATACCTTTTAAATTCAAAGATATCATTCATTTATTATCATTCCAAATCTCCTTTTAAATAGCTTATATTTCAATCAAACTAATTCATTTAAACCATTTAAAAGTGAAGTTTATATACTTTCAAATCAAATATTCAATTTCTAAAGTTTTAAACCATTCAGAGTTCATTTACTAAGTTAAAACCATAAACATTGAAATTTCAACCTTTCACGGCATTCAGAAAAAGCTGCTGTAAGTTATATTTGAAAACATTTCAATTTAAACCATTAAACATTATAAAAATCATATTTTAACATTCAAAGATGTTCATTAAAATACTCTTTTAATTTATGATTTTTATAAAGCAACCTTTACCGAAAAATTCAAATTTTTCAATAATTTCACTTAACAAATTCAATTGTACAATTTTTCCCATTTTTACATTTAAAACCTTATTAACACTTACGTTTTCATATTTCCATTTCACAAATTAAACTAAATTTCCAATTTATTAAATTAACTTAAACCTTTAAACAAAACCAAATTCCACATTTCCAAATCAAGTTGTATTTTAAGATTTCACTTTTAAGCATTCATTTAGGTAACCATTTTAATTCATAGAAAAATCAATAATATTTTATTAAATCATTTAAATTCAAATTCAAATCAAATTATCATATTTACCATTTTCCAAATAAGAATAAATTTTCATTTTATTTATATGACTTAAATATCATTTTTAACCAAAATTCTAAATTTCCAAACTTAAGTTATATTTCAATAATCCAATTTAACCATTCATTAATTACATTTTTAACTCGTAGAAAAATCATAATTTCTTTATTTTAAAACATTTCAGAAATCTATTTAAATCAAATTTCATAAATTTATATTTTTAAAATACTTAAAATATCCAAAACACTTTATAAAATAACCACAGGCCTGTATATAGTTTTCTAACCTAGGTCAAGTGATACAGATATATATCATTTCAATCCGCAGTTTACAAAGAAAAATCCGGGTTCTATCATTTCAAACCCACAATCCCAAGTTAAAGACTAATAAATAAAAACTGTTCAGGCCTATCATTTCAGCCCATAACGATTTTTCCCTATTCTAAAGTCTATTCGGGTATGTATCATTTCAACCCATAGTGAACCTAATCTACAGGGAACTTGCAGTATGTTAAACAGATATAAATGAACAGTTAACAAATATATAAATAACATATGCTATGACACGAAATTTAACAGGATGAACATCATATATAAATAATCACATGGCGGTTATAACATCATATATATTTTTCTACACATTCAGTTGTTGTTGTTTCACAACTGCATAAATGTAAATGTCGTGTGAGCTTTACTCACCTTTATAGCTGGAGATTGCAATACAAATGACACATCGGAATCAAAAGCACAAAGACAAGGCTACGGATTTGAGTAGAGAGTGAAATCCAAGCTATAGATCTTGTGTTACAACACAAAACAAAACAAATTTATAAATTTCAACACAATATTGAGATGAAATAACTTCGAAATAAAAAGCAATATGAATACACAACTTTTTGCCTTTCTTTCTACACTTGCTAGCACGGATTAGGGGATGTTTTGGTTCAGGTTTGGATATGGTTTGGGTCTGGTTTGGACCAAGGGATGCACGGCTACAAGCTAGAGATGATGGGGAAGTTACAACATAGGCATATGAAGAGTTTTATGCAATACGGTGGAGTTTTGGTTTGTCTTTGGCTCGGTCTACAAGGTCCTAGGCTCGGCCATGACTTGCTGCAAGTCTGGACAGAGGAGATGGTGATGTGTAGTGGTGATAGCAAGTTGGTGGTGGTGGCTAAAGGTGGTGGTGGTGGTGAATAATGAAGTGGTGAAGCATGTGGTGGTCAACAAGCATGGTTTAAGGGTAAATGTTCAAGTTTTTGTGGATTTTTGCATCATGGTGGCTCGGCCATGGTCAAGACCGAGGGAGTAGGTGGTGAAGGTGATAGGAAGGAGATGTAAGAGGTGGTGGCCATGGCTATGGAGAGGAGGCCGTGCAAAAGAATCCAAGAAAACAAGGCAAAACCATGAAAAAGAGAAGAAAAAACTAGAAAAAGTGAAAAAAAGAAGAAGAGCCATTACCAAATCCTTTTGGTCGTGAAAATAAAGTGTGAAAAAATAAGCTTTTCACGTGAATTAAAAGTGAGAAACTCACGGCTATGACAATAGAAAGTACGGCCAAAACATCAAGGGTAATTGAAAAGTCAAGAAAATGAAAGGACTTAGGAAAAGAAAGGTCACATGTTTTAAAGTTAAGTCTCTTAGAATTTCCTTTTCTATTTAATTAAATAAAACCAAATAAAATTAGGTAAATGAATTATAGAACTGAAAACAAAATAAAGTAAAATAAAAATAAATAAATAAATTTAGGAAAATAGAAAAAGAATTAAAGAAATTGCTTAAAATTTCAAAACAGAGTTCAAAATTTACAATTAAACCATCACAAGCTTTAAAAAAAATTCTATTCCATTTTTCAAAATATTCTAAAGAAATTTTTTGAAATAAGATAATTTTAAAACATATTCAACATGAAATAGATAATTAAATTTAGAGAAAATAGAAAAAGAACTAAGAAATTGTTTAAAAATTCAAAACAGGACTTAAAAATTACAAATAAAATATCAGTAGCCTTAGAAAATTTCTATTTCACTTTAAAACAAATAAAAGTCAAATAATTAAAATAATGAGGAAAAAAATAAAGTGGGAATGGGAATAAAATAATTTATTAAAAAAATATAAAGATAAATAAAGAATTACTTTAATTAATTAAAACATGGAATTAAAATTTACAACAGAATACAACTGACATTGAAAAATGTCAATTACACTTTCAAAAATGTTTTAAAACCAAAATATATACTATACATGTTATTTTACCCATATAAATATAAATTATGACATTACATGACCAACTAAAATATTATTTATATAATTTAAAATAAACAATTTTGTTAAATACATCAAATTTCACACATAGTTAAAAAAGGCATAACTTTCACATTACAAATCAGATTTCAACGAAATGAAAAGCAGTGTTCTTAAAATTTTATTTACTTTCATAATAAAAGATAAAAATTCAAAATTTCAAACTTTTAAATTTTTAAGTTAAAAGTCAAAGTTGACCATATTGACCAAAATACACTTTTTTGTAAAATATTCTATTTAATCATGTTTGGAATTCTAATTCACATCAAAATAAAAGTTTATATTTAAATTAACAAAATTTATCCATTTAAAATAAATAAAATAAATCTTTTAAATAAAAATCTAAATTAAAATAATTAAATATACAATTAAAATAATTAAATATACAATTAAAATAATCACAAAATACAGGGTTGTTACAAGATACTTGATTTCCGTGCCACAAGTTTGCCTAGTTGATTTACCAAAGCTACAATCACACCTTTTCTCGCTTGATTGATTTTCAAGGCCACAATCACACCTTTTCTCGCTTAATAGATTACAAAGAAGTCTATAACTCTGAATAGCACTGAGAACCTTGTTGAGATAGTGATAGAGAATCAAACTAGAATTAATCGAGTATGATTCAATGTTGATTTCGGCAGAGTAATGATAAGAATATGTTTTAAGAAATGTGGAAGAAGAAGAGGAGTGAAAAACTAGAAAATCTAATCATAAATTCGTTGAAACTGACCCCTATTTATAAAAGAACAACGGTCATGTCCATTGGTGAAGAGTTATGGCGAATAGACACTTCTTTTGCAATTTAAATTTTAAACCCAACTGTAACCATGTCGACATGGGGTACTTGAGCATGTCGACATCCCAAAGGATTTTTTGGTGTTTTGATTTTCTTTAAAAATAACATTTATTTTATATTAAAACTATTTTAAACTTTATAAATATACTTGACTATTGTTAAAATTCGTAAGTAAATATAGAGAATAATATATATAGAATTTAACTATAATTTTATATTTAAATCTAAGTATAAATATTAAAAGTTAAATATATTATATTAAAAGATAGTTTAAAATCAGGAGTAATTTGACTTTGAAATTAAAGATAATTTTAAGGCTAAAATTATTTAAAATTAGGATAGAGGTTTTTGATGCTTTTAAAAGGAAGGTTTTGAAAACATTTTGAAAACAGGATATAATTTTGAAAAATCATTTTGAATAAAAGGTTAGCGGATACAAAACAATGTTCCACTAGATTTTTCCTAGGATCCATCCAACTTAGGGTTCCATCCCTTTAGCAGGCTCGAAGTGGTTTCCGTTCCACGAATAAATTGGATTTTAAGATGCCAGTGCTTTTCTATGAGTTTTAACAAAAATTCCTAAAAATACTTAACCTTGAAATCTTGAACTCTTGAAAATCTTGAGAATCATGAGTCTTCTGTCTCGATATCTTGAACCTCTATACTGTACAATCTTCATTCTTGGTACCTGCATGATGAAATCCTGCATATACATATATATATAAACTTATAATTTTAGTATTTATATTTTATAATCCATTCTATGGTTGTTGTCATCAAAACCATCATCTCACGGACTAACAGAACTCTGATGCTGTATTCTGATGATGTATGTATAAAATAGATATAATATCTTCTGTGTAAAGATGTGTTATCATCTATTATATTTTATTCCGTTGCGTTGGTAAGATTCTGATACTATTTCTATTTCTTCTTCTACCTCCTTCTTTTGTTAAAACCCTAATGGTTCGTATTTTCCGTTCACTTTGAGTCGATATGATGGAGAATAGTGTCGACTTAAGGGGTACGGGTTTGCGGTCTCTTACAGTGGTATCAGAGCTAAAGGTTAAGCGAGAACCTTGCTTTGGTGGGGATTATCATTTGAATAGAGTCCGTAGTGCTCTAGAATGAGTTTGAGGGTATTAATAGATATGAGCGTGTATTTGTTAGTGAATATAAAAATTGTTTTTATATTGTGTTGACTTATCGGTTAAGTGTTTATAGATTTTGGTTGATATATGGGACGCCACATCATCGGCAGGGGTTTCTAAACTCTTGAACAAGATAAACCAACACAATATGGTTTTAAAAATAGGGTAAATGAAATAATTTTACCCAAAATTATTTTTGTATATAAAAGAAATATTTTTCCGTAAATTATTATAACTATATATGGCTGCCTGGTTGTTAAGAGATGATAATATTAAATTATTATCATTGTTAAGTGGAAGTTGAATGAAGAATTGAAATTATAACCAAAGATTAGGGAATAAATTCATTAACAAAATGAAATTTATAAATGTAAATTATAAATGTGATTTATAATTGAAGATGAAATAAAAATTCCAGAGTAATGTTTCAATATGAATTGGCAGGATTGGAATTTGGAATTTGGAATTTTAAGAAAGTTTTAAATTCCTTTGAATTTGGAAATGATTTTCAAAGGTTTTGAAATAAATGGTGATAGTATTTGAAGAATATTTTTGAATTGGGATTGAAATCTGGAGAGATTTGGAATTTAAAAATATTTGAAGGGGTAAAAGCATTTAAACTCTCTTTGGTCGCTGGAAAATAACTTTGATGATGACTGCAGCATCATCAATGTTCATTTTCGAGTTTACAAAAGAGGGACTGCTACCCGAATGATTTAATTTGGAGTTATTTGCAAAACTGGGTCGGTTTTAAAAAAAATAAAAATATAAAAAAATTCAAGGGATAATTGGATATGCAATTGAATTATGGATTTCAAATTGATTTTTGAAATATTGAAGTTTTGGTTTGTTAAAACCGTTTTGATTTTAAAATATAAAGGAATATTGAATATTTTATTATTGCAAAATTTAGTTTAAATTTTAATGCAAAGGAATATTTTGGTTTGATATAATTGATTTCAGAAATGATTTTGAAATGTTGAGAAATTGATTAAAGGAGACTCTGGAATCTTATTTAAAATGAAATTGGAATACAAATAAGCTGAAAAACTTATAGAAGTTAAAAATTCGAATTAAAATGGAATGTAATTGAATCCAGTAAATAAAAGTAAAAATTTATTTTATTGCAAGTAAATTTGTTGAAAAACAAATCTATTTAAATTTGTAAGTAAATGAACTAGAATTAAAGTTGAATAATGGAATCAATTTAGATTGTGTTGAGGAAAGTGAATTGTAGAGGAACTAAAAGAAGTAAAAGTTTAGAAATAAACTTTTTATTGAATTTGTGAATTAGATTCAACTTGAAAAGGGTCAAATAAGGGTAAGTTTGACTAGAGAATAAAGTTAGAAAGATAAGCCAATTAAAGATGGTTGGTGAATGGAATGGAAGTTAGTCAAGATTTGACTAAATAAAATAAAGAACTGGAATAAAATTAGTGAGTAAACTAATTGATTCAAGAGGGTAAGCAGATGAATTGGAATTGTATGTTGGACGATATTTAATTTAAAATGTAAAAAGAATAAGTGAAGTTATAAAATTAATTTGAAGTAAACCAAAATAACAAAAGTTTGGAAATAAAAATATTTGTTTGAGATTTAAGATAAATTAGTAAGTGGAAGTAATTTAAATAATGATATGAACCAATTGTGAATGGAAGATAGTTGGTAAAATTCAATATTCAGAGTTCGAAGATGAATTGAATTCAAGTAGAATTGAAAATAAAATTCTAGATGAAATTGGGCAAAAGTATTGAGATTTGAGATTAACTGGTAAATTTAAGAAAATGGAATTCATATGGGATGGGAGATCCAGTTTAAAATAGGTGGATATAAAGGCTAAAGTGGTAAAGTTATAATATAAGAGTATATAAAATGCTTATATTAAACTTAAGAAATGAATGGTGAAATTCTTAAGTAAGTTTGGTATTAGAAATATACTATGTAATTTTGGAATGGAGATTAAGTGAAGTCGTGAAATGGGATAATTGTGGTAGGTGAATAGAAATCAAAATAATGTGAATAAAAGAGAATTGATGTAGTTAATAATGAATGGATATAAATACGTAGGATGTACGTATATTATTTATTCGCATAGTGATTTGACCAGATTCGAGCATAGAATTTCGAGGTAGTTGTATCGATCCGAGTTGGAATTTTTCACTTGATTTTAGACGACGAACTCTGGATATGGATTTTTGATTGATTTTGGAAATTCTCTATCATAGTTTGTGGCTATGCAAGGAGAATGATCGTTTCTGATCAAGAAACCAGATCTGAGTCCGCACTAGGGAGTCGGGTGGACGATACTAGTTCGGAAATGAAATTGTGTGATCGAGTGAGCGATCGAATTGGGTATTGCGTACGGATGATATATGTGCATCGTACGGATGTAAATGAATAGATATGGAAACTTTTGGAAAGAAATGTGTAAAGCTATTTTGAATGTTGTAATTGAATATTATGGCCTAGTAGGATTTTCAGGTGTTTAAAAAGCAAAAGGAAATTGGGATTTTTGATTTTTGAAGATAAATTGAAATTTGCTCCGCAAAGGTATGTATTTAAATTTCTATATGAAATTTGATGATTTTATGGTCTAGCCACTTGGTCTTTTTGTTTTCTTTTGAGATTTGGGGCCCGTAGAGGCATTTTGTAGTTGTACCGAGCTAGGTGCGCAAAGGAGACGCTGGCGAAATTTTTCGAATATTTCAAGTGTTAGAAAATTTGTGAGAAATTTTGAAAATTTAAAATCGAGTTTTAAATTTAAATTTGAATGGTTGGGGAGGCGATATTGATTTGAACTAATGGAAGAAGTTTAAAAGCTAGTAAGGTTGATGGTGTCTTTATTAAAAGATGGTTTTGGGTATTGTTTAAACTATTTGGTGTGGGAAAATTGTTAACGGGTTGTGGGACATTCCTTTTAACTAGTAATTTCGGGGACGAAATTCTTTTAAGGGGGGAGGAATATGACGACCTGAAATTTCTGGATATTTGAAATTGTAATATTTAATTTATTTTAAATATTTGAAAGGTGATTTAACTTGAATTTCAAATATCACTATTTATTTGTCAATTAAATTATTGAATTTAATAATGTGAAATTGGTTTAAATAATGAATTTTTGATTTTTAAGCTGGATAAAAACATTTCAAAGACTTGTAAAATTTATATTGATAGTACTAAAGATAGTAAAATTGTTAACTTGAATTTGGAAGTGTTTTGTCAAGTTTTTAAATTATATAGTTTAAATTGATATTTAAAAATAGCCTTTCGAGGTACAGTATCAGAATTTGACGAAACTAGTTCCGTTGGATCCGTAATATTGTATTATTATCGGATTTCAATTTTCGTAGCATTCGGAGTTGTTGTGTGATCCTACGGTAGATAAACGCGCTGAAATCTATATCGAAATTTAATATTATATCTGTGTTCAAAAAGCTATCTTCTCCATACGATCGAATTAGGACTCGAAACCTTTTCCATTGTGTTCGGAATAGGGTTTTAACATTACAAACGCCTAGCGGCATGCCTTAATAGGAGATCGAGATTTTTGAGTTGCATAATTGTAACGATTTAATTTAAATTTAAAATAATATATTCATGTTTATCAAAATCAATTAACTTTTTGCAAGGCATACTACACGTTTCATTTTCTCTTACACTTGGAACTTTTGTGACACGCGGCTTCTTCATAAAATAAACATTGCCATGTTTATTTTTTTCCAACTCCATAACCAAATCTTTGAAATTTAAAACAATAGAGTTCAGTCAAAAGTAATGGCCGAGAAATTGAAAAATAAAAATAAAAAATAATGTCGCATACTCTATCACCTCTTTTCAAATCGAAATACCGTCCCCATCCATCTTTCTGGTTCAAACATCTGAGTCCTTCTCCTTGGAATCAGTGGCGATTTTAGGGCATCGCGATATGTAGGCAAGCCGTGGGATGCGGCGAGTAATTGTGGGAAGGAGAGCAATGGTTTAGAGCAGCGTGGCGGGGTCGCGTTCGCGCGAGGCTTCTGGTGGCCGAGCTAACACAGCTGTGGGAAGAGAGCACTGAACGGTCGCGGTGCGGTTGCATGGAGTTGCGATGAACACACGCGAGTCTGATGACGGTTTCGTGGCGCAACACTGGGGTTGCGATCGATAGGGCAGAGGTCTTTGCAATCTGAGCGACAGCAAAATGGGTTTTCTTTTTTTTGGCTCGCCGCAGTGAGATATTGAGATTCCTTTTGCTATTGATTTTAATTGGGTGAATAAAATGTTTATTCACAACAAAGAAAAGAAATTACAGGCAATTTTGAAAAAAAAAATATAACATTAAAACATAAAATCAGGTTAGGTTATTTCCTGAGAAAAAGAAATTATATATATATATATATATATATATTTGTTATAATCCATATAGAATAGGGAAGGATGTTTACTGTCCAGTTTTCCAATTATAGAGTTTAAATTATATATGTATATATGTATACATTACAGTAAAGTATAAAATTTTGCTTTTAATTTAAATGTACTGAATATGTTCATAATCAAAGGAAAATATATATATAACTGCAAGTTTATAAAACAGTTGATTTATATACAGTAAAGAAAATTTTTATTGTTATTAAGAAAAGAAAAGGATATTTTACAGTAAAAAAATAATAATTCTATTTAAATTTAATACACATACATATTAAAAATATATATGAATAAAACAGAAAGTATACATATTTTAATTTACCTTTTTATTTTAAAACAAAGGATATGGTGGTTGATTTGTTTAATTAACTTATTTAATTATATTTAGTTATTAAAGGATTTTATTTAAAAAAGAAAATTTGTTTAAAACTAAATCACTAGTTTAAAATTAAAATTTATTAGTTGAATTAAAATTTTAAAATGGCAATTGAATTGTTCGATCATTTCAGATATTAATAAATTGAAAAATTGTTTATACAAGGTCTAATACTGTGAAGAAAACAAGCCTGTTTGGATCGGACTGCAAATTAAAGGCAAAGGTGAGTTATTCTCACTCATCTGGGTTTTATTTAAATTCAAATAGTCAAATTTATAATTGTTGATTGTGTGCTTGGATGATAGATTATTATCAGTTATATTGGATTAGACCCTATGCGCTGCATAATAGCGGATGATATTATATTAAACCTAAATACCAAGATATTCCACCTCGAAGTGGAATTGGTATTATATATGTATTTTGATAGATTGATTTCCCGCATTATATAGCGGATGAGACCCCATGCACCGCATAATAGCGGATGATATTATTTAATCTCATATACCCCGATATTCCACCTCGAAGTGGAATTGGTATTTTATATTGTGCTAACATCTGTGGATGCAGGGAAACAGGTTGGAGGAATCCAACAGGATTCCTCAAAATATTTGATTTGTTTAACTATTCTGTGTTATGATTTATTGGACAATCTATAATAAATTACGATGGTAATTGGAAATAATGGATGCTATGGTGTGTTTGAATATATTTGGGTATACGGAGTTACCAAAAATATATAGATTTGATTTTTGAAAAGTAAATTAAAAGAGATAATTTGTAAGTAAAATGATTTTAGAGAATTTGGGATAAACTGAAGAAAAAAAAGAGATAAAGGTTAATTTTTAAATTCTAATAAATAAATTTTGAGTATGGGAAAGGAGATTTTGAATAAAAAGGGGAAATAATGAATTTTAAAACCTAAGTTATATTATTTAAAGAAATAAAGAATTTATTTTAAAATTCAAGGTATAAATCTTTTGTAAAGGATAAAAGAAGGAATTTGGAAAAGTATGAAATTGGTAATTTCGGTTAAATAAGATTTTAAGTCATAATTTAAGAAGTAAAATTAGAAGTTATTGGGTTTTGAAATAAAATAGAGTAAGTAAAGGAATTTATTTTGAAATAGAGGAAAATCTGAAAATCAATTTGGAAATCGATAAAGAATTTAAAAACTGTGATTTTAAAGGAATAAGACTATGGGACTTTATAAACTGGGTTTATAAAGTAAATTAAGATATCAGTGGATATTTTGGAAGTATAAATTTGATGACGGAAATTTATAGAGGAATGGGTAATTTATTTTAAAAATAAATAGTGGTTTATTTCAAAAAGGCGTGAAAGAGAAGTGGATTTCCTGAAAAGTCGAGTACGTTTTCAAAGCTGATTTTTAAGTATAAGTTGAAAGTTTTAAAGTTATTTAAAGGAATGTTTTTTAGAAATTATTATTTAAGTTGTTAAAATTTTAAAAGGTAACTGTTTATTTAAAATTTATTATTAATATCTAAATTTTATAAAGTAGTTTCATTTTAAAGATAGTTTGGTTAAAGTTTAATTTGAAAATTTATATAGAATTTCGTAACTCTTATTTTAAATTTAATTTGGCTTAACTTTTATTTTGAAAATCAATTTTATATTTTATAAAGTAGTTTTATTATAATTATTTTTAAAGCATGTAATTTTGAATAAAGCGTTTAAGTAGTTTAATTTAAATGTTTTAAAGTATATTTTAAAATAAAGTGTTTTAAATTATTTTATAATCTAAAGTATTTGTACTTGGTGATTTCAGTGGAAACAGAAAATATTAGGGAATTTATTCAGTGAATGGAAGATGGTTTGAAACTGTTTTCAAAGGATTGAATAGTGGAAATATATCTTGTGAAGATATTTTGAGGCTAATAAATAATTTGGGAGAAATTATTATGGCTTGATGATTGTTTGTGAATATTATTTGATAGTTAAATAACCGACTATCAATATTGACCAATGCGCTAATTGTTATGAAGAGACCGGGATCAGGATTTATTTCCCAAAAACCACTTCGATCCAGTTTGAAAGTTTTCGAGATGAAGACAAGAGCTTGGTGTCGAAGATGGAGCCGTGAAGTGCAAGGGCTAATCGTTACTAATCCTGAGGGTGATTCCAAAATGGATGTAGTAGGAGTAGTGCCTTCGGTTCCGTTCGAACCCGGGACGGAACTTGTATGGATGAATGCTTTCAGAACATCGCCAGGAGGACAATGAGCATTTAAAGTGAAATGTTCTAAAAAGGTAATGCTTAGCCTCGAGCCTCATCAACCGAGAATGACTGAAAATCAGGGGTTATGCAGCAAGGCTAAGTGGGTCGCTGCCATTAGGGTAAAGTCATCCCTGTCTGGATGTCCCTTTTATTTTGGTTGTGTGGTGCAGTTGCTGATCCCAACTGTGGGGTGATCTTACTCGGGAGTATCCAGTAAGGAGTAGTCCTGGTCTTGTGTTGTAGGGGATCGGTAGGGATTGGTACGCTGATCTAGACCAGGTACCGTGACAGGTGGTACCCCAATGCCTAGTCATTAGTTGGAAACCCATTCTCCCTACGTGCCTTTACGGTTTTGTTTGTATACCTATTAGCTGGAATTTAATAAATGTAGCAATTTCAGCTATTTGAATAAGTATTTGTATATAGACCCTATTATAATATCAGAGGATTTTATAAGAAATGTGTTAGCTATCGAAAGGTAAAAACGCGACATGTTTATTTGTGGCGTGGTCTTACAAGATGCTTATGATTTTCAAAGAATTTTTGAAACTTTAATAATCCAATTGAGTGTGATTTCTCACATTGGTTTTCTAGATTGACTCGGGTGTTATTTAACTATAATGCTCGGGTCAGACCGAGTATTATAAAGTACAGATTTTGATGGACTGCTGTGGAGCCCAAGAGACGAGCTAGATGGAGAGATGTACTTCCGTACTTAATTATTATTCCGTTGTGTACTCAGTCTTGGAAGGATGAGATATTATAAACATCATGGGTTGAGTTATTGATTTTATTGAACTCAGATGTTGTATTCTGATGATGTATGTATAAAATAGATATAATATCTTTTTTGTAAAGATCTGTTGAGATTCTGATATTGTTTCTATTTCTTCTTCTACCTCCTTCTTCTTTAAACCCTAATGGTTTGTATTTTCCATTCATTTTGAGTCGATATGATGGAGAATAATGTCGACTTAAGGGGTACGGGTTTGCGGGCTGTTACAGTTCCAAATACTCGAAAGTACGATACATTAGGTTTCTTTTTGAAAAATATTTTATAACATGTGTTTTTAGTCATTGGTCTAAGTGTTACACGATTCAATCATAAGATACGGTAGCAATAGCTTCGGACCAAAAACTTTTTGGGTAGATTGCTACTATTTAGTAAGGTTCGTGCACACTCTTGTAAAGTTTGATTTTTCCTTTCGACATAACTATTTTTTTGCAGTGTACATGGAAATGAAAATTTATGACTAATTCCCTTTTTGTTGCAAAAATTTGTAAATAGTTCATTTTCAAATTTGCCTCCATGATCACTTCGTATACTTTAATTTTCAAGTTCATCGAATTTGTAATTCTCTTAGCAAAAATTTTGAACATGTCAAAAGTGTCACTTTTATGTTTTAATAATAATGTCCAAGTATACCTTGAAAAATCATCAACAATTACAAATACATATTGGTTTTGATTTATTTAGTATACTAGATGATGTAGTTCGAGAGATTGGTTTGTGGAGATTTCCTTCTTAATTTAAAAGAACTTTTCTTTGATTTACCAAATTGACAAGCGTCACACAGGTTTTTAACCTTGTTGTTGATCTTATGTACTGCTCCAATTAATTCATTTTTATCTAGTTTGTTGATATTCTTAAAATTTATGTGACAAAAACGTTTATGCCATAACCATGGATCATCATGATTTGCAGCTAAATATAAATTTGTGTTGTTTTTAACATTCATATTTAAAGCATATATGTTTTGATTTCTAAATCCTTCGAAAACTTGAATTTTATTATGGTCAAAGATATTGCATTTGTTTTTCTCAAAATCAATTTTAAATCCTTTATCACATAATAGACTTATACTTAATAAGTTATGTTTTAAATTTTCTACCAATAAAACATTAATAATAATAGGAGAGTTAGAAATACTGATATTGATGACTTCTCCCGTGCCGATGACAAATGCTTTTGAATTATCTTCAATGTCACAGTGCCACCATCGATATATGTTATATTGGATAACATATGAACATTTCCAGTCATGTTCTTGGAGCAACCACTGTCAAGTATCCATTTCTTTTTACTTTATATTTTAATTTTGGGTACCTACAAAATAAAAAGAATTTAACGGATACCCACAATCTTTTTTTAGGGTCCTAGGTGTTAGTGGGAGAAGGTAGCTATATCCATGAGGATTTGGTTCCTTTAGAAATGTAATTACTGTTATATACGACTTTCTTTAAATATTCATCATAATACTTTTGTCTACTTAGTTTATTATTTGTTTTAGGAATCCATATTTTGATTATACTTGTATATGAATTCTTTATCTTTGCTTCTAACTTTGGCTTTTTAAAATTTATGTATAATGTGCAATAATTCTTTGCCTTTTTTAGCTTTTAAAACTCAATCCATTTCAGCTTCCAGATGGTTTAGATATTCTAATCAAATTTTCTAAATTTTGCTTTCCTTTGTTGAATTTTATCACATTGTTTGTTATTTTATCTAACTTATTTTTCAAATCACAAATTTTAATATTGCTAGAATCTATATTTGCTTGTTATTCTAGTTTTTCTTTTTCACGATTAACTTTTTCTAACTTATAATTTTCAAAATCATGTGATAAGATGTCATTTTAGGATATCAAAGTTGCATATTTTTTTGAATAATTTCTAATTCTTCATCTAAGATTATTTTTTCATCTTTTAATAATCTAATTTCTAATCTTACTATGGTTAACTTTCCTACATATTCATTATTTAATTTTTTTATTCTCTATGTTTATCATCTAATTCAATGATAATTTCCATTATCTCCTCTAATTAAGTTCAGGATGTACCTCATCAGTGTTAGCCATAAAACACACATTTGCTTGTTTCGGGTCGCTTTCACTATCTGCGTCAGATGAAGAAGATGAATATAAATCATCTAATAATACTTGAAAAGCTCTTTTCTTTTTTTGAAATATTCAAACTTGCTTTTCTTTTTATCATTATTGAGCCATTGACGATCCTTCTTTATGTGGCTAAAGTTTTCACACTCATAGTAGTTAATCGATGTTTGATTTGAGGGGTTTGGTTTGCCACCGTTTTGAAATCTGGTCATCTTCTTAAACCTTTTGAACTTGTTGTAATTTTTGGCAATAAAAATAATTTCATCTTCGTATATGTCCAAATCTTCATTACTTGCTTAGAATTCTTTATTTTTCTTTTCAAGATTTTGATCCTTTCTAGCCCGCAAGTTAGCTTCATACGACATCAAATTTTCTATTAGCTCTTCGACTTTGAGTTGAGAAAGATCATTAGCTTCTTCGATGGCTAAAACTTTTCTTTCCCATTAATTTGTCAAAGAGTTTAAATTCATGTGATTTAATCAAAATCTGTGAATTTGACTCCAAGTGCCATGAGGCCGTGTTGAATAGTTTGAAATCTAGCATAAATATCAATAATTCATTCATTTGCTTTCATTTTGAAAGATGAAAATTGGTTTTGTAAAATTGAGATTTTAGTTTGTTTGACTTTAGTTGTGCCTTCATGCATGACTTGTAAAGTGTGTTATATATCATATGTAGTGGTGCAAAGCATGACACGTGAAAACTCATTTTTGTTGAGTGAGCAGAACAGTACATTCATAGTTTTGACATTGTTAGATGCCGTTGTTTTTTGTGCATCAGTCTAAGTACTAATGCCGGTGTTAAGTGCTTCATATTTTTTTGATTGCTAGCCATATTTCTGACCTATTTGCTCTATAAAAATTCTCATATGAGTTAACCAATAAGCATAGTTAGAATTAGTAAATAGTAAAGGTTGTGCAATTGACCTTTTTAAAACTACTTTCCATATTAATGATTTTTCAACCCGTGTTACTGTAAATTGGAATAACCGAGCTCTAATACCAAACGTAACAATATAGGATCATTATATAATGCAACTTATATATGTAAGTGTGAGAGTGTATGTCACAAATTACACCAAGCAAAGAATAATAACCAATTATAATGAAGGTAAATAATAAATGCGATCGCATCAGATATTTTATGCTGGTTCACACCTCTTGTCCTACGTCTAGTCCTGAAACTCTCCTTGGGTATTTCCTTTAACCAAATTACATTCACTTCGCCTGGAGGAATAGGCTAATACAAAATGTATTTCTCTGACTACCTTATGTTCCAAATAACATGGATTTTAACTAATAGCACAATTCTTCCCATGATCTCCTTTAAGTATGTGAATGTGAGTACTTTGAGTTGTAGGAAGTGGTTTAACCAAAATAATGTTTTGGTTATGATAAATTGAGAATTTGTAAGCAATGTATATGCAAATATGTAAGTAGAGAGTAATAAGAAATCAAGAGAGTATATTAGAGTAATTATCCAATTCTCGATCTTTGAAGTACATATAGGTTTGAGTAGATACATATAAGCAGTTGTTACTGTTTAAACAAACTTTATTTGTTTTAATGGCTGCAAGCGTTGAAGAAAAGATGATATTATTCAATATGAAATGAAGCATCCTTTTAGACTAGAGCAGTTGCTATATGACAGGCTTCTGTGGAAAAACCATAGACATCTATGGCTTCAGAAATTAAATTCCTAAAAATATTCGCAGACATCTATGGCTTTCCCACAGACATATATTGATGGCCATATTTGAATATCACAGCTTTTAATGCCAATGTTAAACACATGAATTCGTGTGTGCATATATATATATATATATATATATATATATATATATATATATGTATGTATGTATGTATGTATATGTATATATATACACTCAAGTAGACCTTACAATGTATTTTTAAGACCCTTAATACACTATGATATCCTTACTAATCATAGCGTGGTTCATAATTCTTTGTTTGTCTTCGAGTCCTAGTATCTTTGAGCATGATGATCTCTTGTAGTATATAACTGTAATCTTGATAAGATATAATATATGTGATTATGTAGTTATTGTCATTGAAACCATAGAATGGAGATTCTAATATGATGTAGTTTATACCATGTAAATATTTGTCATTTACTATTGTATATTTAATTTTCGTTTATGTATGGATGTATGTATGTCATGTTTATTAGTTAGAATAGTACCTTATTTATATTAGCACCCTTTTTGAATAAAGTAACATTTCATCTGCAACTTTAACTAAAATTAATTAAGTAAGTACAACATAAACCCTTAATAATAAATGTAATAATAAACATAAATATGAAGTGCATATTTGTCTGGATGCCTATAGTGAAAAGATGTTAAGACAAGTTTCCTTAGCAAGACACATCTTATAAAAGAGTCATCCCAAAATACTTAGCAGAGACCAATGATAACCAAGTAAGATGCCCTTCTTAATTAATTAGTTGTTTGAACCATTTTTCAAATAACTCCACCTTTATAGATTGGTATTTTCTTTATAAGTGTATAGGTAAACCTTAAATCACTTATGGGTGTAAACCAACCAATTTAATGGTTAAGTATAATTATTATATGTAATTTCATTTTGGATTGCCATGATCCAACCAAATGGTGATTCTAACGAAGGAGAACATTTATTTTTATAATAAAATTTGGAGTTTAGAGACCACATTGCATGCGTAAGTCCTTATATTTCCTTTGTTATGTGGCATTAATGGGAGATTTCTATGACCACCATCTTCATTAGCACCATATCGTTTGTCATTTAAACTTTAACCACCATTATACGTATGGTTTATTATCATAATCACTCACTATTAGTTTAAAATATATATGTATTTAATGGAAAGATAAGAATCGGTGTTCCTTATGGATCTAAGTGCCTATATATACGTATGTGTATACATATGGGGACTTTGTAGTGTTAAATGCTAACACATGGTCTTGTCTATTCAGTTGGCACATACTTTTGTTAATGCAACAGCTGTGTCAATTTATTTACGTAGGCAAATACAAATATCCCTTATGATCTTAAATTGTAAAGCCAAGGTATATTTTCCTCTCATTTGTTGATTAACCTTTAAGGGGGTTAATATTGGCCTTTATCAAATTTAATCATGTTTATGTACCTACTTATTATCAACTTAAATTGTTTCATATAGTTAGTGAACATGGAGGTATGCATTTCCTCATTTTAATTAAATTACAATGCATTTATATATTCGTACATTATGAAATTGAATCTTATCATTCAGCTTTGTCTAACACCTCTCCTTTTCCCCTACCTTACAGGATAATAAGAGCAAGTCGGATATTCAGGAGTGAGTTGCTGTGAAAACCTTGGAAGAAATTTTGTAGTAGTATATATTTATCTATATTTTCTATTTGAACTTTGTGGTAACTCTCATGTACTTTGTGGCACTTGTGTTGCCTTTTTCCTTTTTCATTAAAACTTGTATTTATTTTCACTGCAAGTAAAGTATTTTGAAGTTTCCAATTATATTTTATTTCATCTGATGTATGAGATATATACAATACATGTACACTATTTTTTTTCATTTATTAGCCTTACCCAGATGTATCTCCCTTTTATCTATTGAAATTGGAGGTCGTTATGGTTCTAGATTTCCAAGTACTATTAGAGGTGGGTTGTTGCACATAATTACCCAAATAGTATATTCAACGGTATAGTTTTTCCAAGGTCACTATGAACACATTAGTTCTCATGAACTAAAAATATATTCGGGCCGAGTCGGAACAAAAATGTACCAGATAATCCAATGGTCTTCTGTTACCACAAGAGCACCTAACTTCTCGCATGACATAATAAAATAATCAAAACATTCTTACGGTAAGCACAAACACGATTTACTTTGGATGCATAGGTACACATTTTAGCCTCAATATCGACAAAGCCCTATGCATTGGAATCATGAACCTAACTAATCAGACACATAAAAATTAGAGTGTAGGGCACAACCATACACTATTCTCAACCTTTAAATCTGGTTTTAAATAATGAGTTATGTCTTTTGATCAATTTGAATATCCTACAACAATTTGATCTTCAAGACCTCTTGGATGCAATTCTACTCATTTAAGAGTTAAGTCTTACCATATCCACTACTGAAACAACCCTAATCAGTCATCAGTTCTCAATCCTCAAACTCATAAATATTAGGTGATAACTTACAAGTGAGCATATCAACAATTTATGTAACGATCCAGAATTTCAAACACTACTCATTTAAATATCTAAATTACTTAAATATTTGAGTCTTGAATTAAATGGGATTAAATTGATTTAATAGCCTTGTTAACTCCATTTTAATTAATAACTAATGATGATAAACTTTTTTTTGAAGAATGTTTACAAAAATAAGCGCTTTGAAGAAATTCAATAATGTGATCAAAAATCAATTTATCGATAAACGGATTTTTATTCATTAGAAGTTGTTCAAACTTTTTTTACATACACAAAAATACTTAGGAAATCACTAATATGAAATAAAAATATTTTGTACTAAGCCACTTTTAGGAAGCTTCTTGTAGGGCAGTAATATGGTAATTGGCTATGGGTATTGTAAAGACCTACCTTTTTGGTCAGTTTAAATCGACAATAAACCACACATGTCAGACTCATATATTCAAAAGGAGGATTATTATGGGTAAATAAGAAAAAGTAAAGAAAGAAAGAAAAATAAACACGGAATCTCGCAGCGGAATGACAAAATATTATAATCAAGTAAATAGTTCATGAAGCTGTTTACAAATAACATTTGATTATATTATTTTTTTACAATAAAGATTAGAGTTACATACAACAGGAATGAATAAACAAATACAGCGGAACAACATGATGCAGTGGTCATAATGTATTAAATAGTAATAGTACCAAATCTTCGTCTTCGTCCTCTAGAAAAGCAGTCCTCGATATACTGAAAAGCTCAGACTGACCCGAGCGAATTAAAAAGACAAAATACTCATGTCAGAACTAAAAGATCTTATGTAAGTAAAATCAATAGTAAATAAATATGAGTGTAACAACGTCAGAGATATTTACGGGGTTTTGACATCTTCTATCCAGTGTCAACGTGAGTGCAATAACTTAAGAGATGTTCGGGATTGCCATCTTCTAAGGATCCGTTCAACTATATACTATGTAGTATAATACGTTATTATAATAGTATCTACAGTAGAGTAAAGTATTAAAATAGCTTTAAGGCGTTACTCATATCCCCTTTAACACATTTTTATATATTCCCGTTGTCTATACAGATATCATAAGCACCACCAAACTGATGGGATACTCAGGGAGCACTCCATTGGTACGGTACAAACCAAACTCGTAAAAGGCACGAAAAGGCATGCGAAAAGGCACGCGAGGCAATGCTAGGGTAGAATTCTACCTTTTGCAGAACTGGGCTGGTGGTAACGCATAGCAGCTACTACTGCCCACCTCGGAACACAATCTCATAGTCAAATCGTGGGGTGGCCACCAAATCAATCGCAAAGTCATAATATGGTATCAAAGAAACATGTCCGATCGGAGGTGCGACCTCACTTGGCCCAGATATAGCTCCTGTTTTCGCCACATTAAGCTGACTTATGGGAGTCAGGTCTACGTAAATACCTCATACAGAATCGTTTGCCAAACCATCCTACTTCGTTCTGGAATCTTCTCCACATACACATTGTTAAAGTGGTTTTCAGTATTGGCAGAGAGTATGACAATATCCGATCCCGGTCTCTTTAACAACCAAACGCTTATTTCACATCCGTGTACACATTGTTAAAGTGATTTTCAGTATTGACAGAGAGTATGACAATATCTGATCCCGGTCTCTTAACAACCAAACGCTTATTTCACACCGGATTATTCTTTTAAATTTCCAAAACCGTTTCGTAAACGATATCAAAATATCATATTCAATTCAAACCATATCACTTTCGAAATTGTATTCACTCAAATATGTCATTTCACTAGAAAATATCATTTTAAACTCTCAAATTAGGTTATAATATCATTTACCATATCCTCTTAAAATCAAGAATTTAAATATAAACGCTTCAACTTTACACAATCTGAAATTTAGATAGCTTGAAATAGTTTTAAATGGTATAAATAGTTTAAATAGTTTTAAATAGCTTTAAATGATTAAAATAATTTATATATAGTTTTAAATGTTTTTAATAGTTTAAAATAGATTAAAATAGTTTAAAATAAGTTAAAATAGTTTAAATACTTTAAAATAGTAGAAAATATTTAAATTAGTTCAAAATACTTTAAAATGGTTTAAATGGTTTAAATAATTTAAAATAATAGATTAAAATAGATTGAAATAATTTACTATAGATTAAAATAATTTAACAGTTTTAAAATAGGTTAAAATAGTTTAAAATAGTACAATAGTTTGAAAATTTAGAAATTAGGATTTTTAAAATAATAAATCTTTAAACAGTTTACATTAAAATGATTAATTTGAAATTAATATAAAAATTGAGCCATTTCTTTCATTTCAACACATTTGGACCATGTCCAGCTTTCAAATCAACTAACTAAAATTGGTCCTTCAATTCAGATCTCCATTTAAAACCATTTAATCAATATCGATTTTAAATCCATGTTTGAGTTATCAATTTAAACCACTTTAAATTAAATAGATTTCAAAGTTATATTCAAACATTCTAACAACTCAATTTCGATAACTTTCATTTATGCTTCAAACATTGAACTTCGAAATTTCCATTTTAATCTTTAAACAATTCATCAAATCAAAATCCATTCAACATTTAACGCTTGGGTTTTCAAAAATAATTGAATTTATATAAATTAAATTCTATTTGAAAATATCACTTAACCGAATTCATAATTTATTGATTTAAAAATCATTTAATTTAACCAATCCAGTGTCCGTATATAATTTCTACCCTATGGTCAAGTTATACAAAAATATATCATTTTAATCCGCAAAAATCTAAATTTATGGGTATATATCATTTCAACCCACAATCCCGAACTTAATTCCAAATCCATGAAATCGCCTGAGTCTATCATTTCAACCCATAACGATTTCTTCCAAATCAGTCAGATCGTTCGGGTATGTATCATTTCAACCCATAAGGATTTTTAACAAAAACTAAGCGAACATGCAGTGTTATAACAATATAAATGTAATATCCAGTCATCCAATATCAACAATCAAACATCCATCGCAATCACCATTCAAATCAATAAATAAATGACATCAATTGACTGATTATCAATAACAGGTATTAGCAGGCAATTTGAAATACAATACTAAATTAAATGGTGATTAAATTCAATAATAGCCAGATTTAACTGGATTGACAATTTAAATATACCAAATATCAACCATTCAATTTCTAGTCATATCGTAAATTTAATTCAATTAACATAAGGCAGTTTAGTAGTTGTGAGTGGGTTAAAACACTCACCTTTGATTTTTCGACGATTTAAAATCCAAATAAAGGCCCAAATTTCAATAGTTTCAGAATTCATCTAAAGCAGTTCCATAATGTCCGTAATTTTGATGCGATCGCAATGCAAGAAACTTGCGTAAATCCGACCTCGTATGCAAAAATTATGGTAGTTAGAACATTTAATCTTAAATTTTAAACTAAATAAACAATTAAATAATTATACCGTACTCCACATCATCACGTTCAGGCTTAACCCTAGCTAGCTATAGCGTATCGCAACTGAGCTTCTCAAACTCCAACTGCCAACGTTCCTTTAATTTTTACAGCTACTCCAATATCATCAAAAAGTTCTGGAAAAAGCCGCCCTACGCTAGAGTTTCGGCGAACTCCGGTCACCTATAGGTCGTACGTCGCCGCCGAGCTCCTTTGGCCAAGTACTTCGATTCCTAACTATATTACGATAAGACGATACTATGGATCGACTTGTCTCGACACCTCATATGCATTAGCGCTCGCCGATCGATCCTAAGATGAAGATCCACCATCCAAATCCAAAAACCTAATATGAACGGCCAGAAAAAATCACCACTTTCTGGCCAAATGGTGATTCGAATCAAAAAATGAATCACTGCAATGGATTACGCTCGTCGAGAGCATTCCAATGATGTAACAACCCATAATTTTAATAAATATTTTTATTCAATTTATTTGAAAAAAAGTTTGATTTTAAATCATTTTAATTTGAAATTTTGGAAATTTCCAGTGTAATTTAGGATTTTGTTTATAATTTATTTTTCAAATATAATAAAATAAAGATTTTATGAAAATTTTATATTTTGGTCAACTGTGGTCAAACTTTGACTTTCAGTTGAAATTTTTAATTTTAAATTTTAAATTTCTAATCTTTTTCTTTGAAGCTAAAACTGATTCTGATATTAGTTCTGCTTTCCGTTTTGTCAAATTCTTTTTTATACTTTTTAAATTGGATGAAATTCATCATTTTACACGCAATTATTTTCAGTATTTTCATTGTTTATTTTTCTATTTTCCATCTTTTATTTGTTTGGGCTTTGAATTTTAATTGTTGTTTTGAGCTTATTTAATGGGCTTTTGATATTAGGCTTTGGAAACTCCAAGAGTCTTGAGTTACTTGTTTTAGTGGATGCCTTTTCATTTTTCTAGCCATTCATTCTTCCTAGCCAATCAAAACATCTGCCGCATTCTCATTCACCTAAAAAAACAATTCTTCCTCTTCTCTTCTCATTTGCATCACATGAAACAAAAATATTCAGTAAGTTTCTTTTTCTTTCTTCCCCTTCATCTTTCTCTTATATTTTGTATTGCAATCAATGTTCGGCCTCCACCAATCATCACCCCTAGCCTTGCCGACCATCTCATCCACCACCACCTGTACGGCTAGCACCACCTTATCTGATGACCTGACCAGACCATTGTCGTGACCCATTGATCAAATTCCTCCTCAAAACATCACAAAAAACCTAGGCGAACTCCACATATTCACCACCTTCATCCCTATTTGCCTTGGCCACCATCACTTCCACCATCTCCAGCCCCTTGACATGACCAGACCTAACCCCTTTGCTGCACCTAAGGATACCTGCACCTGACCTGAAGCAAGCATGGACCCAGATCGAACCCACTTTAGCCTATAGCCGAACCACTTGAACCACATGACCATTCATTTGCCTTGCCCTTTTTGCATTCCACAACCCCTACCTCTTCACTTCCCTTTGCCTAGTCGTATAATTACTAACCATAGCCGAGCATTTCATTCAATAACAAGCCTAGGCCAAACCACTTTTGGTGATAGTCAAGCCCATTGGTGAAGTGGCCGAACCACTTGCATGAGTCAAGTCATTTTGTTCCACTTTGTCTTTGTTTTTTATTGTTCAAATCTTATATTCTTTCGTGATTTAATCTATGCTTATATGTGTTTATATTTATTGTTTACAAGATTTGAATCTTGGCTCTCCATCCACTGGAATCTAAGTCATGCTTTGTCGCGCTTTTCGAAGTTTGTTCGTGTGTCTTGAATTTGATCTCTACCTTTAGAGGTGAGTTTATCACTCTCGACATTCGTACTTATATAACTGTGAAACAATGGCATGTGAATTCTAGTTGATGATATGATAGTAATATATATATGCGTGTGATATGATATTTGATGATGTTATAACCTGATATATATTTGTTACATCACCTGATATGATATGCCATATTATACTATTTATTTTATTTACTTTTTCTCACACTGCAAGTTCCCTGTTAGAATAGAATCACTATGGGTTGAAATGATACATACCCGAACGGACTTTAGGATAGAAAAAAATTGTTATGAGCCGAAATGATAGGCTCAAGCGATTTTTATCTTATTTTATTTGAATTGGGATTGCGGGTTTGAAATGATAGAACCCTGATTTTTATTTTTAAATTACGGATTGAAAAATGATACATATCTGTATCACTTGACCTAGGTTAGAAAATTATATACAGACCCATGGTTAATTTTTAATAATAGCTTTCTAAAATAAAATTTTATTAAGTATTTTGAACTTATAAATATATGGAATTTTAACTTAAATTTTATTTAACGATTTTTGAATATGATATATAATGGTTTTAATAAGTTAAATAAGTAAACATTTATAAGTAAATGAATGGTTTAAGAAAAACTGGAATTTTAAGAATTTTATTTATGATATATATGTGTGTGTGTGTGTATATATATATCTTAATAATTTAAAGTTTGATTTAATGATTTTTTTAAATATAATGAGACATTGGAATTTTATAAGTAAATAATTGGTTTAAACTAAATTAAAGATTTTATCTATGATAAATAACTTAATAGTTTAAATTTTATTTAATATGAAAGCTTAATTCTAACCTAATAATAATAATAGATTTTTTGTATGAAAATGGATATGTTTTGTATAAAATAAAACTATGATAAAAATTGAAATAGTATGTTTAAACATGTTACAGTGGTATTCGTAGCATTTTTAAAATGCTATGTAAATTTAGTTATGTTTTAAAAATGCTACTATTTCTAAATTTTTAATGATTTTAAAGTGCTATGTTAATTTAGTTATGTTTTAAAAATGCTACTATTTCTAAATTTTTAATGATTTTTAAAGTGCTATGTTAATTTAGTTATGTTTTAAAAATGCTACTATTTCTAAATTGTTAATGATTTTTAAATGGCTATGTTACTTTAGGTTATGTTTTGAAAGTGCTACTATTTCCAAAAGGGCAATGTTTTCCAAAATGATATGTTATTTAAGTTATATTGTTAAAAGTGTTATACTACTTCAAGTAATGTTTTAAAAATGCTGTAATTATAAAAAGATAACAATTTGGAAATGCTATTATATATATATGGATCATGTTTTTCAAGTAGTATGATTTCTAATAGATAACACTTTTAAAGTGCTATTGTAAGTGTATGGCTTTGGGAAAGTGTTATGATTTATAAATTATCATACATTTTGAAATGCTATAACTTATATGTACAGATTTGGAAATATAACCAATTTTTGGAAATGGATATTATTTTGGAAAATAATAGCATTTGATTTTAAATGGTTTTGGAATAGTATTGTTTTGAAATAAAAATCCATGGGTAATAACTGCGTTTGGTTGTTAAAGAGACCGAGAATGGAAGTTGTTATACTCTCTGCCAACTCCGAAAACCACTTTAACAACCGTGTACGCGGTGGAGATTCCAAAATGAAGTAGGATGGTGGCGACGTTCTATTGAGGTATGTACGTGGACCCGACTCCCATGAGTTGGCATAAGGTGGCTAAAATAGGAGCGATTGTGTGACGACCCGCCTTTCAAACTCCAGAAAGACATATCATCATTAAGAAAAGAAAGGGATAGAAATAGAAAAGAATAGAAAGAAAGAATACCAACATCAGAATCTCACAACGGAATGGAATAAAATATAATACATCACATACTATTACATAGTTATATATATACATCAGAGTTATACAATATCATACAACAGGACTATCATATACATATCTGTCAAAACATACATCCCGAAATACATCATACACTAACTAACACAGCGGAACTATATAGATAGATACATACGTCTGGTCTTCTGCTCCAACTCCTCCAGAAAACTCTATACTCCGAAACTTATCACTTGGGTACTCATAAAAATTTGAGTACCCAAGAGTTTATGAAAAAAACAAAATATAAACTCCGGGTCAGACATGGTTGTGGTATGAGTAAACGGTTAAAATTGTTTAACTTTGCAAATCATTTGAAAATAAAGGTATCACGTAAGACTTCCCACACATAAATACGGGTAAGTCTTTACCTTACGCTAACCAAACATTTTATAGGAAATTCAGTGATATTATAATAGTGTCTAGGGTTTTCAAGTAAAATACAGAAATAGCTGAAATGCTTACATCTCACATTTCAACATAGTTGGGCACAATCAAAACGTACGGCTCTTATTAGAAATTGGATCCCATATAATGGCAGGGCTATTGGGGTACCGCCCGTCACAGTACGTGGCCTAGATCACTGTACCGAGGAGCCACCCTAACTCCCCTGCAACACAAGGCCGGAACCATTCCTTACTGAACAGTCTCGAACAAGATAACCCCGCAGTTGGCTGCAGACCAACCGCCCACACAGCCGAATAAAAAGGGACATCTAGGCAGGGGTATACCTCGTCCTGCTTGGGCATGACCCACCTAACCTTGCTATACATCCCTTGTTTTAGCCATTCCCGGTTGATGAGGCTTGAGGTTGTGTTTACCTTTATAGAACATATCTCTTAGAATGCTCATCGTCTGCCTAACGATGTGCTGAAAGCATCAATCCATACAAGTTCGTTCCGGGTTCGAACGAAACTGAAGGCATTATCTCGTTACACTCATTTTGGAATCACCCTCAGAGTTAACGACGATAACCCTTGCATTCTGAAAACACCATCTCGATCTTCACTTGAGATGTCACGACCTAACGTTTAGTTTGGTTCGATGTGGTTTTCGGAATATCAAATTGACACCCGATCCCGGTCTCATCGAAATCCAAATGCCATTTTAAAGGCCAAGTTGTCTAAATTAATTTTAAACAGTTTAATTCAACAATTGAATTCACATAGCATTTATCACAAATAAATCATACACAGTCATCACAGATATATCCAGAATATCACAGAACATCACAGGATATAAATAAATATCAGAGTCAATCAAATAGAATCATCGATTCATATCTACATTTAGTTTGATTTATTTTAAACTTAGTTACTTGTTTAAGAACAAACCATTTTATTCTTGCTTAGTTAACTACTAATTAATTATCTATTAAATTTATTAATCACTTCTTAATTATTCATTTAATTAATTAATTAATTCTTAATTATTAATCAATAACCTAAATTATTAATTTATAAAACTCAATTACTCAATTAATAATTACCAGTTACTTAATTAACCATTAGTTAACAATTAACTTAATCATTTAATCCTTAATTAATTATTTAATCGGTAAACTTCTATTTGTTAATTAATTAACTTCAAATGGTTAATTAAATTTTTTAATTATAAATTGATTTACACAAGATTATTTATAAATCTTTAATTATATATTTAATTAAACCGTAAATTATTTATTTAACCATCGTTGTAAATTAATTACTAATCTTAATTAACTATCAAATCAAATGAATTAATCCTCTTACGTTTTGTAAAACTTCCTTAATAAATTTTAAGTAAAATCTTAGCTTAAAAATTTGTCAACACTAATATCTTGATTAATATACAATTGGTTTACCTCTTTATCTTAAGGTTTTATGCGGCTAACCCTGGAAATTGAAACCCGAGAAAACAACGTGATTTACTCGAGTAAAACTCGTGACTTCCCAAAACCTTTCTCACGCCTATCTGTTGCATTCCTCTTCTCCTTCCTCTATTCTTTCTTCTTCTCTTTTTTTATTAAGTTTAAGTTTTTAAACTACTGTTAAATCATCACACACGCACATGCAAGAGGACTCGAAGCAAACCTCAAATTTGATCGAGCAGAACACGCGACGCCACCGGAACTCAGAACAACAAACACGACGCCACCGTGCACGTGCACGGTGGTTCGTCACCACTCCCACGACCCCCCATGCCCCCAGCAAATAACATCACAACTACTCGTTCGAAAACAAAGCTCAAATCGATGCAATAAGAACGCAATCGAAACATGCTTGAAAACGCGAACTGCAACATGCACACGATAGAGGAAATCGTCTCGTCCTCTCGATCTCGACCACTTGCGACGATGTGGCTCCGGCCATACCTCGCCATCAACTCCCTCTACCACCTCCCAAAGCCTCACGGCGCTCGGTGGAACTACGGCGACGCAAACATCAAATGTGCAGACCCCAAAACTGCCAAACCAAAACCCTATTTTTGATTCGATTGAATAATTTTTGCATTAGAAAAATTTTCTACTATTTTTCCTATAACCATGCATCAATAAACTTGCTCCATAACAAATTTCAACATCAATTAGTGATTAAATCGACAGGAATCAAAGAAAATTCATTTTCGGTTCTTTATTGAACTGCTCTCTGGATGGTTAGCTAGAAATCATAATTTTTGTCTTAAAAATCATACTTTTGTATGTTGTTTCAAGATATAAATTCAAATTTACAATTTAAGTTATTCGAATTTTGACCATTATTTTACTTTTACTGTAAATTCGAGTTCACAGAGTTTATATTTCACATCTACCTTAAAAAAAAATTCAAGCCTTAATCTTTAGCTTAAAAAAATTTATTTAGTTAAGTTTCTAAGTAAAGAAAATGCTTTTATATAAAAAGTATAATTTATTCTCTGTTTCATTTATCTCAGCAACATAAAACTAGAAGAACATCATATAAGTAGAACATGCAGTAACAAACATCACAGAACAGTTTTATATCAACATAATTATTTTTCATGTATCAATTATTAATAACTAAATTTCAAAAATTAAGTTTACTCACCAAATATTACTGTTGAAAAAGAGGGGAAATTGTTGATGAAGAAAACCTGCAGTTTGAAATATTAAATTCATGTAACTTCCTTTTTGCCTTTGAATTTGATTGAGCTTGGAATTCAAAATGACATTGTTTGTATTTCTTTTGCTTTTCTCAGGTTTTGCTTCTTAAGTTTAAACGAACTAAATGACATGAACAAGTAGAATGATGTGGTATTTATAGAAAAGAACAGTTTTTGTACAGGGCACACTTCTTCTATAAGCCTTCCCTGGATATGGTCAAATTTTGCTTTATGTTCATGTACTAAAATCTGAGATGATATCGGTATTTCGGCTGTAAGATTTTCTTGGCAAAGAGTGGTGCTAATTAATGCATATGCTTTCATTTATGTCAACATATAATTAATCTTTGCTAACACACGAATTTGTATAAAGATATTTGTCTTATTTTCTTCCAACTTGAATAATGCATATTTCTTTAGTCAGGTACTACTTCTTGTCTGATATGTATTTGTACAATGATTTTTGTATAACAATTTTGTTTTATCTTCATCTAGCTTGAACACAATCTACACATTTGTGTTTGTCTGGTTTCAGGTTACAAAGTTACAAAACTAACCATTTATTTTATATGCTTACTTCTATTCTAAACTTAACTATCAAGTATTTTATTGACTTGTTTCATTTTTATACTTATCTTGATATTACTGTTTGAGGTTTTTAGGCTCAAGGAAAAAGTTTGGGAAAAATTTAGTTTCAGGGACAAGAAGTTTGCTTTTTAGGCTGAAGGACACTTTTTAGTGTAAATCACAGAATGATAGTTGTAACTATCATTTTCAGTTTACACTAGAAAGTGTCCTTCAGACTAAAAAATAAACTTGTTGTCTCTGAGACTAATTTTTTTTGTAACTTCTTCCTTGTTCCTATTTACCTGTTACTATTTTCTTATGTCTTCATACTTATGTTAATATCCATATTTTTATGTTATACTTATATTAAATATTTATAAGCTTATTTTATTTTAATTATAAGAGTTGTTGTTAGAATCACTTCTAAATCTTATTTTTATTTAAAGTTAAATTTTCCAAATATTTGATTTGTAACTTATATTTGCATTAATATATTTATATTTATATTTAATATGAATATAATTGTGTTATTGTAAATATTATCTGAAATTAAATGTCATTAATGCATAGCCTTTAATTTAATTGAATAAAACAGATTTTATTTTAAATATTGTTAAAAGAATCTATTTTAAATTTTGAAATTAAAATTTCCTTTATAACACATATATAACTAATAATGCCCAAAATCTTATTTATTTATAAATGAAAAACTTGTATTTTATTTAAATTAGATTAAAAACTTATTATAATACTATGGTCAAAATTCCGGGATGTTATATTCCTTCCCCCTTAAAAGAATTTCGTCCCCCAAATTTAAACAACAGTTAATTTAAAAGCTTTTATAATAATAATCCAAACACACATATCACCCATATAATAACAAACAAATCAAACAATCTATTCTAACAAACATTACTAGTTATCCGGACATAAATCTGGGTAAGTTTTCCTAAAACTATCCAGAGTTTCCCAGGTACAATCTCTGGGAACCTCACTCCACTACACCTTGACGAGTTTCACTACTTTGTTTCTGAGTTGCTTCTCGTCTTGATCCACAATCTGAACGGGATTTCTAACCACAGTCAAGTTGGGTTCTACTTCTAAATCTTCTTGAACAACTGGTTCTACAACCAGTGATGGGTCATGAACATATTTCCTTAAATGAGACACATGAAATACATTGTGAATCCCAGACATCCGTTCTGGAAATTCAATCCTGTAAGCTACAACTCCAATTCTTTCCAGCACTCGGAATGGAACAATATATCTCGGAGCAAGTTCTCCCGTCTTTCCGAATCTTATAGCACCTTTGATTGGGGAAACTTTGATAAAAACCAAATCTCCGACCTCAAATTCCAATGGTCTTCGTCTCTTATCCGCATATATCTTCTGACGATCCTGAGCAGCTTTCATCCTTTTCTTGATAAGCTCAACCTTCGCAGAAGCTTCTCGAAATAAATCGGGTCCGAGCACAAGACGATCTTTCAATTCAATCCAGCAGGATGGGGATCTACACGGTCTTCCATACAAAGCTTCATAAGGAGCCATCTTAATACTCGCTTGGTAACTGTTATTATAAGAAAATTCAGCTAGATGAATATGGTCTTCCCATGATCCTCCAAAATCCAATACACAAGCTCGCAGCATATCTTCCAAAATACGATTAAGCCTCTCCGTCTGTCCGTCCGTCTGAGGATGATAGGCTGTACTTAATCTCAAACTTGTTCCCATAGCTGATTGCAGAGCTTCCCAGAATTTGCTGGTGAAAATAGGATCATAGTCACTTACTATGCTGACAGGAATACCATGCAATCTGACTATCTCCTTCAAGAAAATCTCTGCCAGAGAAGCTGCAGTACGAGTTGCCTTAACTGGTATAAAATGGGCAGTCTTTATTAAACGATCAACAATTACCCATATCCCTTCATTTCCTTTCCTGCTTCTAGGAAAACCGTCGATGAAGTCCATCGAGATCATCTCCCACTTCCAATCTGGAATTTCCAAATGTTGCAATAATCCGGCTGACTTCTGTTGATCTTCCTTCACTTGTTGGCAGATGGCACAACTATTTACGAAAGCAGCTACATCCTTTGTCATATTCGGCCACCAGAAAACTCTCCTAATATCTTTATACATTTTCGAGATTCCCGGGTGAATATTCAATTTGGAGCGATGACACTCAGCTAAGACTTCTTGCCTCAGTCCATCTATATTAGGTACACATAAACGACCATTAATCCTTAAAGCATCTTGATCGTCCACCCTGAAATCCGAATATCGACCGTCCTTAGTTCCAAGAATTATTTCCTCGAAAGATTTATCCTCCATTCGCTTACTAATGATCCTTTCTTGGAGAGATGGAACGATCTCCAAAAGAGATAAGAATGCGTTCCTGCTAAGAGCATCAGCTGCAACATTCGCTTTCCCTGGAGTATACAGAATATCCAAATCATAGGATGCCAGAAATTCGACCCACCGATGCTGTCTCAAATTAAGATCTTTTGAGAGAAAATATATTTCAACGGTTTGTGATCCATGAATAACTCAAACTTTTCTCCCAAAAGATAATGTCTCCAGATCTTTAAAGAAAAAACAATGGCTAACAGTTCTAAATCATGCGTAGCATAGTTCTTCTCATGTGGCTTCAATTGCCGACTAGCATACGCAATTACCCTTCCATTCTGCATCAGAACTGCTCCCAGACCAACTAAACGTGCATCCGTATAAACTTCAAATTTGCTATTCCCATCCGGAATAGCAAGCACTGGTGCACTGGTTAACCTTGTCTTCAATTCCTGAAAAGCTTCTTCACATTGAGGTGTCCACTTGAATTTAGTTCCTTTCCTAGTCAGCTTAGTTAAATGCGAAGAAATCTTGGAATAGTCCTTAATAAATTTTCTGTAGTAGCCAACCAATCCCAGAAAACTGCGAACTTAAGTCGGTGTCTCCGACTGTTTCCATTCCAAAATAGTTTCAACCTTCGCTGGATCTACATAAATTCCTTCACCAGATACAATGTGCCCTAAAAATTTAACTTCTGATTTCCAGAAATGGAACTTCGAAAACTTTGCCTTCAACACATGCTTCCTCAGAGTCTCCAATACAATCCTCAAATGCTGCCTGTGCTCCTCTTCAGATTTGGAGTAGACCAAAATATCATTAATGAACACCAGAACGAATTTATTCAATACATCTCTAAAAACTCGGTTCATCGGGTCAACAAAATAGGCAGGAGCGTTGGTTAACCCGAAAGGCATAACCAACCACTCATAAAATCAATTCGGTCCCCTAAATGTAGTCAAAGGAATACTGTCTTCAGCTACTCTCAATTGATGGAATCCTGAAGCTAAATCCAGTTGAGAAAAGATAGAAGCTCCATGCAACTGGTCAAAGAGATCATCGATGCGAGGAAAAGGATATTTATTTCAAATGGTCACTTTGTTCAATTCTCTATAATCAACGTAGAACCTTAGCGAACCATCCGATTTGGTGACAAACACCGCAGCAGAGCCCCAACAAGAAAAATCGGGTCTAATCAAACCTTCTCCAAAAGATCCTGTGTCTGCTTAATTAACTCTTCTCTCTCCCTAGGAGCCATTCTCCTACTGGGCTGAGTCACCGGCACTGCTCCTGGAATCCAATCAATACGAAACTCTATCTCTCGATGTGGAGGCAGACACTTAACTTCTTCAAAGATATCAGGAAAATCTTGAACCACATTGATTTCTTCAACTTTCTCTTGAAAAGTCTCAACTCCTTGCAAAAGACTACTCAAGTGAAATCCAGAATTATCACATGACACTTTAGCAATCCTACCCAAATCAGTCTCCAGCGGAACTGTCCTCTCATCACAATTCAGGACTGCTTTATATTTATCGAGCCAATCCATTCCCAATACAAGATCAAATCCCTTAAAATTTAACACAAAAGGATCACAAGAGAAACTATGGGACAAATAAGAAATCTTCAAGTCCTTACAGATCGTATATAATTTGGTTGCTTCACCTATAGGATTAGATACAAAAATGGGACGATCCACAGTACTAGGGTTGAGAGAGAACTTTTCTACTGATTCCAGAGAAATGAAACTCAAAGATGCACCCGAATCAAACAAAACTTTAATATATTTTCCATCTAAGAGTAAGGTACCTTCCAATGCCCCTTTGCCTTGAGAAGAAAATGATGGACCGGCTTGCAGAGCAAAAACTTTATTCCGAGGTACCCTCTGCAAAAGTGGACAATTCTTGATCATGTGACCGGGCTGGTGACAATTAAAACACAACGATCTCTGAATTATTGCTGACCCTGGACCACTCTGACGTTGCTGTTGCTGAGATCTTTCTTGAGGACACTGATTTGCCAAATGTCCAATTTGCTGACAATTATAACACTTGTGGGATCTGTTATTGCTTCCTCCTAGTTTCTTTCCCTTGGCTTGCCTTTTCCAAAGTGGATTAAACTTTCTTTTATTTGGGTTAACGAAATTCCCTCTCGAAACTGCTGTTGTTGCCTCTGATTTCTTTCTCATCAAATTCTCATATCTTAAAGCCATATCAATTAAATCAGCAAAAGATCCTTTCAAAAGCACCGTCATCTTATCGTGAAATTCTGATTTCAATCCTTGCACAAACTTTTCATTCTTCTTGAGGGGAGTATCAATGAGTCCTAGCCCATAGCACGAAAGTTCATAGAATTTGGTCTCGTACTCAGAAACATTCCTTTCCTGCTTCAAATTCAGAAAATCCTGGTACAACTGAGTTTTCCCTGCGGTTGGCATAAACTTCTCCTCAAAAAACTCCTTAAATCTTTCCCATGAAATATCTTCCTCAGGAATATTTGCAACCGTTGTATCCCACCATGTTGCTGCGCCTCCCTGCAATTGCCACGATGCCATTTCCCTCTTCCGTTCATCCGACAATCTCATACTCTTAAAAATGCGCTCACAAGAGCGTAGCCAGGCTTGAAGTTCACTTATCGATTTTGAACCTTTAAATGGCTGGCCTCCAAGATTGTTGAAGTACTTACATAAAGTGGCAAAACTAACTTGAGGCGGTACTGGATTTACAGCCTCACTAGCATTTTGACTTCGACCATTATCAATCGAAGTACTGGCCCTAACTCTGCCTCTCCTTCCAGAACTCATGTTGGCCACCTGGACAGGTAACTCAAAAAATTTAGATGGATATATAATTATATGAAAATACAAATACGCACTCTTAAGATAAAAATTATTCAAGAGCCTAGGTACTCGCTCAACCTGGCTCTGATACCAGCTGTGACGGTCTAGGCTTTTCAACCATCGACAGCGGCCACAACTGGTAGGCTTTTCAACCATCCCAGCCCCACCGTGGCTTACATAGGTACCTCGGTTTTTCTTTTACGGCCAGCCACTCGACTCGCAACCAACCCCCCCGGGGACATGTAGGGGTAAGAGTCTCTCGTTCGCCACCAAACGCGAAGCGAGAGCCCCCTATCATGTTGTAATATAGCAAACTCGATCCTCGTCTCATCAAAATCCAAACGCTATTTTAAAGGCCAAGTTGTTTAAATTAATTTTAAACAGTTTAATTCAACAATTGAATTTACATAGCATTTATCATAGATAAATCATACACAGTCATCATAGATATATCCAGAATATCACAGAACATCACAGGATATAAATAAATATCAAAGTCAATCAAATAGAATCATCGATTCATATCTACATTTAGACTGATTTATTTTAAACTTAATTACTTGTTTAAGAATAAACCATTTTATTCTTGCTTAGTTAATTACTAATTAATCATCTATTAATTTATTAATCACTTCTTAATTATTCATTTAATTAATTAATTAATTCTTAATTATTAATCAATAACCTTAATCATTGATTTATAAAACTCAATGACTCAATTAATTATTACTAATTACTTAATTAACCATTAGTTACCAATTAACTTAATCGTTTAATCCCTAATTAATTATTTAATCAGTTAACTTCTATTTGTTAATTAATTAACTTCAAATGGTTAATTAAATTCTTTAATTATAAATTGATTTACACAAGATTATTTATATATCTTTAATTACAGATTTAATTAAACCGTAAATTATTTATTTAATCATCGTTATAAATTAATTACTAATCTTAATTAACTATCAAATCAAATGAATTAATCCTCTTACGTTTTGTAAAACTTCCTTAATAAATTTTTAGTGAAATCTTAGCTTAAAAATTTGTCAACACTAATATCTTGATTAATATACAACTGGTTTACCTCTTTATCTTAAGGTTTTATGCGGCTAACCCTGAAAATTGAAACCCGAGAAAACAACGTGATTTACTCAAGTAAAACTCGTGACTTCCTAGAACCTTTCTCGCGCCTATCTGCTGCATTCCTCTTCTCCTTCCTCTATTCTTTCTTCTTCTCTTTTTTTTATTAAGTTTAAGTTTTAAAACTACCGATAAATCATCACACACGCACGCGCAAGAGGACTCGAAGCAAACCTCACATTTGCTCGAGCAGAACACGCGACGCCACCAGAACTCAAAACAACAGACATGACGCCACCGCGCACGTGCACGGTGGTTCATCACCACTCCGACGACCCCCCATGCTTCCAGCAAATCACATCACAACTACTCATTCGAAAACAATGCTCAGATCGATGCAATAGGAACGCAATCGAAATATGCTCGAAAACACGAACTGCAGCATGAACATGATTGAGGACATCGCCTTGTCCTCTCGATCTCGACCACTTGCGACGATGTGGCTCCGGACATACCTCGCCATCAACTCCCTCTACCACCTCCTAAAGCCTCACGGTGCTTGGTGGAACTACGGCGACGCAAACATCAAATGTGCAGACCCCAAAACTGTCAAACCAAAACCCTATTTTTGATTCGACTGAATAATTTTTGCATTAGAAAAATTTTCTATTATTTTTCCTATAACCATGCATCAATAAACTTGCTCCATAACAAATTTCAACATCAATTAGTGATTAAATCGACAGGAATCAAAGAAAATTCATTTTCGATTCTTTATTGAACTGCTCTCTGGATGGTTAGCTAGAAATCATAATTTTTGTCTTAAAAATCATACTTTTGTATGTTGTTTCAAGATATAAATTCAAATTTACAATTTAAGTTATTCTAATTTTGACCATTATTTTACTTTTACTGTAAATTCGAGTTCACAGTGTTTATATTTCACAACTACCTTAAAAAAAATTCAAGCCTTAATCTTTAGCTTAAACAAATTTATTTAGTTAAGTTTCTAAGTAAAGAAAATGTTTTAATATAAAAAGTATGATTTATTCTCTGTTTCTTTTATATCAGCAACATAAAACTAGAAGAACATCATATAAGTAGAACATGTAGTAACAAACATCACAGAACAGTTTTATATCAACATAATATTTTTTTTCATGTATCAATTATTAATAACTAAATTTCAAAAACTAAGTTTACTCACCAAATATTACTGTTGAAACAGAGGGGAAATTGTTGATGAAGAAAACCTGCAGTTTGAAATATTAGATTCCTGTAACTTCCTTTTTGCCTTTGAATTTGATTGAGCTTGGAATTCAAAATGATGTTGTTTGTATTTCTTTTGCTTTTCTCAGGTTTTGCTTCTTAAGTTTAAACGAACTAAATGACATGAACAAGTAGAATGATGTGGTATTTATAGATAAGAACAGTTTTTGTACAGGGCACAGCTTCTAGTATAAGCCTTCCCTGGATATGATCAAATTTTGCTTTATGTTCATGTACTAAAATCTGAGATGATATCGGTATTTCGGCTGTAAGATTTTCTTGGCAAAGAGTGGTGCTAATTAATGCATATGCTTTCATTTATGTTAACATATAATTAATGTTTATTGACACATGAATTTGTATAAAGATATTTGTCTTATTTTCTTCCAACTTGAACAATACATATTTCTTTAGTCAAGTACTACTTCTTGTCTGATATGTATTTGTACAATGATTTTGGTATAAAAATTTTGTTTTATCTTCATCTAGCTTGAACACAATCTACACATTTGTGCTTGTCTGGTTTCAGATTACAAGATTACAAAACTAACAATTTATTTTATATGCTTACTTCTATTCTAAACTTAATTATCAAGTATTTAATTGACTTGTTTCATTTTTATACTTATCTTGATATTACTGTTTTCTTATGTCTTCATACTTATGTTAATATCCATATTTTTATGTTATACTTATATTAAATATTTATAAGCTTATTTTATTTTAATTATAAGAGTTGTTGTTAGAATCACTTCTAAGTCTTATTTTTATTTAAAGTTAAATTTTCCAAATATTTAATTTGTAACTTATATTTGCATTAATATATTTATATTTATATTTAATATGAATAAAATTGTGTTATTGTAAATATTATCTGAAATTAAATGTCATTAATACATAGCCTTTAATTTAATTGAATAAAAAAGATGTTATTTTAAATATTGTTAAAAGAGTCTATTTTAAATTTTGAAATTAAAATTTCCTTTATAACACATATACAAATAATAATGCCCAAAATCTTATTTATTTATAAATGAAAAACTAGTATTTTATTTAAATTAGATTAAAACATATTATAATACTATGGTCAAAATTCCGGGATGTTACAAATTGACGGGCTAATGAGGTAGCTCCTCTTATCGGACACACTTCTTCGTATGCCATTCTATTACTTTGTGATTGATTGGTGCACACCTTTGATTTTGGGAGTGTGGCTCGAGGTGGGTGGTAGTGGCTGCTATGCGTTACCACCGGCCCGGAAGTGTAATCGGTATATCTACTCTGGCATTGCCTAGTTGTGCCGTGTCACCTACCCTAGCGCGCCTTATACGATTTTTATTTTGTGTCTACCTATTGAGTATCCTCTGGTAGCTTCCCGATCAGGAGGGACTATGGTACTGTATAGACTACTGGCACTATAAAATGTGTTAAGGAGGATATTGGGTAACTCCTTAACAACTATTTTTAAATAAATTATACTTTACTTTAGAAACTATTATAATAGCGTATATTACTACATAGTTAATAGTTTAATGGATCCTTAAAGGATGGGCGGTCCCAAGCATCCTTTAAGTCACTTGTGCATTTATGTTACAGTTCACTTGAGTTGATTTACATTGTATAAGTATGTATGTCCTGACTCGAGTGTTTGGTGTTTTACTTTACGCTCAGGTCAGCCTGAGTATTAGCTTTGGATTTCACCTTTTGGAACCAGAGGATTTGCTAGAGTTTATCTATATATCTAGTTGTTATCTATTTCCATTCAGTATTTCTATTCAGCTTATGTATTAGCGGACATTTATGTATTTGGGATTTCTGTTGTATTTACTTTCAAACTGGTATTTTGTACTTGTTTTGAGACTATGTTGTAGTAGCTTCATGAAATACTATGGTTATTTTATTTTCACTATGATTTATTCTAATTTATTTATGTCTGTGATTGGTTTTATTTGCTCCAAAATATATTACATTTGATATCAGTGCTTTGGTTTTTGGCAAACCTTAGCCTACGGAGCAATAACTCATTAGAGATAGGGTAGAAATACCCTAGAATGAGTGAAATCAATCTTAGAATCATTTCTTTGTGAGAGAACATATTTTAAAGTATGAAGGGATTTTCAAATGATTTTCAAAAATTATTTTGATATAAAACTTTTCTTGTTTTGAGATCAAATTTTCCTAATTTATTTCCATTCCTTATCCACCTTGTTAATTAAATTCCTTGATTTGGATTTTCTATTCGGGTTGAATCTGGTATTTTGCTGTTACCCCTGCTCCAGCTTCTAGTGTTACCCAAGGTACACTTCAGGGCACCTTTTCTCTGTTTTCATGTTCGTGTTCTATTTTACACTAGAGCTTCCCATAGTTCTATTTCTGTGGATCTTTGGGATAAATTTGAGCATCTTCGTTCTCTTGAGTTTGTTTCTAAGCCTTTGTGTGTTTCAAATCCTATTGGTGGTCCTACGAACCTTAGTACGATTTGTAACCAAGTTAAACTTCTCTATGTCGGTCACTGTTTCAATGGTGATTTCTATGTTCTGGGTTTTGATGATTTTGATCTATTGCTTGAGGTGATTTGCGGAAGAGGCATGAAGTCGTTATCTCTTGTAAAACCCAAATTGTTTCTTTGAGGATGTGTGTTGATTATAGGGAGATGAACAAGCTCACTATGAGGAACAGATATCCTATGCCTCGCATTTATGATATGCTTGACCAGCTCCATGGAGCTACTATTTTCTCTCAGCATGATCTTGCCGTAAGTTTTCACCAGCTCAGAGTTACTAAGGAAAGTATTCCCAAGACTACTTTCCATACCGAGAATGGTTTCTATGAATGGTTAGTTAAGCCTTCTGGTTTGACTAACGCTCCTTCTTTCTTTGTTGATTTGATGAATCGTGTTTTTCATGATGTGCCTAAAAAATTTATTCTGGTCTTTGTTGATGATATTCTCGTCTTCTCTAAGTCTATGGGGGAGCATAAATCCCATTTGAGCTTTGTTCTGGGGACTCTTAGGAGTCATCAGTTGAAGGCTAAATTCTCGAAATGCCATTTTTGGAAGGATAAAGTACGATTTCTTGGGCATATTGTTTCTGGTAACGGAGTTTATGTTGATCCAGTTGAAATCGCTGCGATCAATGTAAGTCTTTCTTCTTTTCTCTCTTTATGGATAGATTGATCAAGTCAGCTCATTTCATTCCGGTCAAGTCTACCCGTTCTGCTTCTTGTTTGTTTGAGGTCAATATGAGGGAGATTATTCGTCTCCATGGTGTTCCTATCAGTATTATTTGTCTTCATAGAGATCCTATCTTTACCTGTAAGTTTTTGAAAGCTTTTCAGGAATCTTTGGGTACTCATCTGAATCTGAGCACTACTTACCTTCCGTAGACCGACGGTCAAACAGAAAGAGTGAATCAAATTCTCGAGGATCTTCTCCGTGCTTGTGTTCTGGATTATGGAGGATCTTGGGAAGATCATCTTCATCTTGTTGAATTCACCTATAACAACAGTTATCAGGCATATTTTCAGTCTTCTATTTTAACCTTATCTTAACCCTTTATCTATCTCATTTTATCTTTGAATTCTTTTGATTAGAATCTTCCAAATTTGAATTTCTATCCTTATTTTGAAATCCATTCTGGAATCATCGAGTGAGGGAGTGTAATTGTATTAATATTAAATTGTTTTATATATTATGTTGTTTGAGTCGTTGATGTTGATTTGGGATTTCGATCGATTCGTCTGATCAGCGATATCGATAGGATTTCCAAAACACTTGAACAGAACAAAGTGACACAATTTTGTTTTGAAATTTGGTAAATGAAAATGAATTTTTTTTTTTATTATCTCTTGAAAATTTATTTTGATAGGATTTGAAAAGTTGATTTTATTAAAATATAATATGGTTAAATTTAAAGAGTCTATAATGATTTGAAATAAATTAAGGTTGGAAGATAAATTTGAAATTGATTTGAAATTGGATTTATTTAAGAATTAAACTCAAATAAATTTAAATTAATTTTTTATTAAATTTGAGGTGTTAAGGATATGATTTTTATAACTTGATTTTGGTTTAAAGTAATTTAAATAATTATATCAAGTTGATTTGAATGAATGTATTAAGTTTAAATAAATTGAAGAAATATTCAGTCATTTGAAGTTAAAAGTTTTATTTAAATGATATTGCATTTATTAAGTAAATATTTCAAAACTAAATAATAGTAAATTGAATTTGATATATATATATATATATGGAATTATCAAAAATTTAGTTTTGAAATTATGGAATATTTAAAGTATTGAAATTGAAATGGTTTATTGAGAACAGAATTAAGTTGAAATTTATTAGTTAACTGAATGGGTTATTGAAATGATAATATTTGATTTAAGTTATTTCTTTGAAAACCAATGACTATTGACACAAGATATAAATAATTAAAATTATAAAGCATGGTTCATAAACAGATTTGGAATTTAAATGAATTAAAATTATGGATTTGAGAATTAAATTCCGATGATCTCAAACTTTGGTTTTAATATTCTAAAATGTTTATTTTTTAAAGGTATGTTTGAATATAAATTTTAAAATGTTCAAACCTATGCTCTTCTCTTATGTCACTGGAAAATAATTTCTGTGATGGCGGCCGCATCATCAACATTCATTTTCGAGTTTCGAAGAGGAGAGACCAATTTTTTGCTTTGCTGCACTTTTGGTTGATTTAAATTTGTTTGATTTAATATATAAAAAGAGGAATAAAATTTGGTTTAAATTTATTAAGTATGGATTGATCATATATATATATATAAGTATATGATTTTAGATTTGATTTGATCTGATATAAAGTATATATATAATTATCTCTTAATTGTTTGAGATAAGCCGGAGATTTAATTTCTTAAATTTATGATTCAGGGATGATTTCAATTATAAACCGAAGTCAAAATTTTGGATAAATAATTTGAATTTTTAGATAAATAATTGAACTGGAAAATTTATTTATATAATACTAAATTGCATTCCAATATAACTTACCTAATTATTCAGTAGTTAGGTAGGTAATTGGATAATATACAACATAAATAGTGTTAAAGGAATTTATAAAAACCTGAGTAGTTATGATAAGAGTAAATATAATTAATATATGTGATAAGATATATTAAGTGGAATAAATTTAAGACTAATTTGATAAAGTGAAAAGATGAGGGAAGCTTGCTCCTAGGTTTGTTGGTCCTTTCCGCATCTCTGAGAGGATTGGTTCTTTAGCTTATCATCTGGATTTGCCTCAGAAGTTTTCTGGAGTGCATAATGTATTCCATGTTTCGCATTTTCGTCGATATTTGCATGATCCATCTTTGATTGTCCAGCCTTCTTCTCTCGAGAGTTTGGATATTGAGCCTAATCTTACTATCGAGAGGAAGCCACTTCCTATTATCGATAGAGGTACGACGCAGCTGAGAAGGAAATCCTTCAACCTGGTCAAAGTGCAGTAGAGTACGGATGATCGAGATTGTACCTGGGGGACGAAGGAGAGCATGCGTGCTTCGAATCCGGAATTGTTTGTTTCAGGATTCATTTGCTTTTCTATCTTATCTTTCCTTATTTTCGTGTCTCGTTCCTTTTCGAGGATGAAAAGTTTTGAGTGGGGGAGAGTGTAACAACCCATAATTTTAATAAATATTTTTAATTCAATTTATTTGAAAAAAACTTTGATTTTAAATCATTTAAATTTGAAATTTTGGAACTTTCCAATGTAATTTTGGATTTTGTTTATAATTTATTTTCCGAACATGGTAAAATAAAGATTTTCTAAAAAATTTATATTTTGGTCAACTGTGATTAAACTTTGACTTTCAGTTGAAATTTTAAATTTGAATTTTAAATTTCTAATCTTTTTCTTCGAAGCTGAAGCTGGTTCTGATATTCGTTCTAATTTTCGTTTCGTCAAATTCTGTTTTATACTTTTTTAATTGGATGAAATTCAGCATTTTACACGCAATTATTTTCATTGTTTATTTTTCTATTTTCCATCTTTTATTTATTTGGGCTTTGAATTTTAATTGTTTTTTTGAGCTTGTTTCGAAATGGGCTTTTGATATTAGGCTTTGGAAACTCCAAGAGTCTTGAGTTACTTGTTTTAGTGGATGCCTTTTCATTTTTCAAGCCGTCCATTCTTCCTAGCCGTTCAAAACTTCTGCCTCATTCTCATTCACGTAGAAAAACTATTCTTCCTCTTCTCTTCTCATTTGCATCACATGAAACAAAAATATTCAATAAGTTTCTTCTTCTTTCTTCCTCTTCATATTTCTCTTGTATTTTATGTTGCAAGCAATATTCGGCATCCACCAATCATCACCCCTAGCCTTGCCGACCATCTCATCCACCACCACCACCTATACGGCCAGCACCACCTTACCTGATGACCTGACCTGACCATGGTCGTGACTCATTGATCAAACTCCTCCTCAAAACAACACAAAAACCAAACCGAACTCCACATATTCACCACCTTCCACCCTATTTGCCTCGGCCACCATCACTTCCACCATCTCCGGCCCCTTGACATGACCAGACATGACCCTTTTGCCCCCATCTAAGGACGCCTGCACCAGACCTGAGCCAAGCATGGACCAAGACCGAACCCACTTTAGCCTATAGTCGAACCACTTGAACCACATGACCATTCATTTGCCTTGCCCTTTTTGCATTCCACAACCCCTACCTCTTCACTTCCCTTTGCCTGGCCGTATATTTTCTTATTATAGCCGAGCATTTCATGCGGCAACTAGCCTATGTCGAACCACTTTTGGTGATAGTCAAGCCCATTGGTGAAGTGGTCGAACCACTTGCATGAGTCAAGTCATTTTGTTCCACTTTGTCTTTGTTTTTTATTGTTCAAATCTCATATTCTTTCATGATTTAATCTATACTTATATATGTTTATATTTATTGTTTACAAGATTTGAATCTTGGCTCTCCATCTACTCGAATCTAAGTCATGCTTTGTCGTGCTTTTCGAAGTTTGTTTGTGTGTCTTGAATTTGATCTGTAGCTTTAGAGGTGAGTTTATCACTTTCGACATTCGTACTTTTATAATTGTGAAACAATGGCATGTGAATTGTAGTTGATGATATGATAGTAATTTATATATGCTTGTGATATGATATTTCACGATGTTATAACCTGACATATATTTGTTACATCGCCTGATATGATATGCCATATTATACTGTTTATTTTATTTACTATTTCTCACACTTCAAGTTCCCAGTTAGAATAGAATCACTAGGGGTTGATATGATACATCCCGAAAGGACTTTAGAATAGGGAAAAATCGTTAATTACTGAAATGATAGGCTCAAGTGATTTTTATTTTATTTTAATTGACTTGGGATTGCGGCTTTGAAATGATAGAATCCGGATTTTTATTTTTAAATTACGGATTGCAATGATACATATCAGTATCACTTGACCTAGGTTAGAAAATTATATACAGACCCATGGTTAATTTTTAATAATAGTTTTCTAAAATAAAAATTTATTAAGTATTTTGAACTTTTAAATATACGGAATTTTAACTTAAATTTTATTCAATGATTTTTGAATATGATATATATGATGGTTTTAATAAGTTAAATAAGTAAAAATTTATAAGTAAATGAATGGTTTAAAAAATTGGAATTTTAAGAATTTTATTTATGATATATATATATATATATATATATATATATATATATATATATCTTAATAATTTAAAGTTTGATTTAATGATTTTTTTTAAATATAATGAGGCATTGGAATTTTATAAGTAAATAATTGGTTTAAACTAAATTAAAGATTTTATCTATGATAAATAATTTAATAATTTAAATTTGATTTAATATGGAAGCTTAATGCTATCCTAATAACAATAGATTTTTTGTACGAAAATGGATATGTTTTGTATAAAATAAAACTATAATAAAAATTGAAATAGTATGTTTAAACATGCTATAGTAGTATTCGTAGCATTTTTAAAATGTTATGTAAATTTAGTTATGTTTTAAAAATGCCACTATTTCTAAATTGTTAATGATTTTAAAGTGCTATGTTAATTTAGTTATGTTTTAAAAATACTACTATTTCTAAATTGTTAATGATTTTTAAAGTGCTATGTTAATTTAGTTATGTTTTAAAAATGCTACTATTTCTAAATTGTTAATGATTTTTAAAAGGGCAATGTTACTTTAGGTTATGTTTTGAAATTGCTACTATTTGCAAAAGGGAAATGTTTTCCAAAATGATATGTTATTTAAATTATATTGTTAAAAGTGTTGTACTACTTTAAGTAATGTTTTTAAAATGATGTAATTATAAAAAGATAACAATTTGGAAATGCTATTATATATATATGGATCATATTTTTCAAGTAGTCTGATTTCTAATAGATAACACTTTTAAAGTGCTATAGTAAGTGTATGGTTTTGGGAAAGTGTTATGATTTATAAATTATTAAATATTTTGAAATGCTATAACTTATATGTATGGATTTGGAAATATTACCAATTTTTGGAAATGGATATTATTTTGGAAAGTAGTAGCATTTGATTTTAAATGGTTTTGGGATAGAAATGTTTTGAAATAAAAATCTGTGGGTAATAATGACGTTTGGTTGTTAAAGAGACCGGGATCGAAAGTTGTCATACTCTCTGGCAACTTCGAAAACCACTTTAACAACCGTGTACGCAGTGGAGATTCCAGAATGAAGTAGGATGGTGGCGACGTTCTATAGAGGTATGTACGTGGACCCGACTCCCGTGAGTCGGCATAAGGTGGCTAAAACAGGAGCGATTGACAGGCTAATGAGGTAGCTCCTCTTATCGGACACACTTCTTCGTATGCTATTCTATTACTTTGTGATCGATTGGTGCGCACCTTTGATTTTGGGAGTGTGGCTCGAGGTGGGCGGTAGTGGCTGCTACGCGTTACCAACGGCCCGGAAGCGTAATTGGTATATCTATCCTGACATTGCATAGTTGTGCCGTGTCACCTAACCTAGCGCGCCTTATACGATTTTTGTTTTGTGACGTACCTATGGAGTATTCTCTGGTGGCTTCCCGATCAGGAAGGACTACGGTATTGTATAGACTACTGGCGCTATAAAATGTGTTAAGGGAGATATTGGGTAACTCCTTAATGCTATTTTTAAATATATTATACTTTACTTTAGACATTATTATAATAACGTTTGTTACTACATAGTAAATAGTTTAACGGATCCTTAAAGGATGGGCGGTCCCAAGCATCCTTTAAGTTACTTGTGCATTTATATTACAGTTCACTTGAGTTGGTTACATTTTATAAATATGTATTTCCTGACTCGAGTGTTTTGTGTTTTATTTTACGCTCGGGTCAGCCTGAGTATCAGCTTTGGATTTAACTTTCTGGAGCTAGAGGATTTGCTGGAGTTTATCTATTTATCTAGTTATTATCTATTTCCATTCAGTATTTCTATTCAGCTTATGTATTAGTGGACATTTATGTATTTGGGATTTCTGTGGTATTTATTTTCAAACTATGGTATTTTGTACTTGTTTTGAGACTGTGTTGTAGTAGCTTCATGAACTACTATGGTTATTTTATTTCCGCTGCGAGTTATTCTGATTTATCTATGTCTGTGATTGGTTTTATTTGCTCCAAATTATATTACTATCTACTGTTTTGAATTATTCAAGTTCGACATGTGTGGTTTTATTGTCGATTTGAATGGTCCAAAATAGTGGGTCGTTACAAATGATATATAATATGTTAGGGTTTTGAGGAGTATGATTTTGAAATTGATTCGGAAATCGTATTTAGAGTTTTGAATTGAAATTGGTTTCTGCCATTGGAGAAAGGAACAGATAGAAGTTGATGTACGCATAGGAATAAGAAATAGAAAGACTACTAGGGTTAGAGAAACAAAGCTATTTATATGAATAAATCCCGATAAGAATGAATATATACCGAATCGATTTGAATTGACAACAACGACACAAAAAGCCAGTTTCGCCTCCAAAACGAAAATGGGTCATCCAATATATCGAAATAGGAGTTTTTGATATTTTTAAATTCAATGGAACAGGTTTCAAGTCCTAATTCCACTGTATGAAAAAGTTAGCTATTAAAATCAACTTATTTCAAGTTGATTTCATTAATTTTATTTCTATGTGTTTGAAGCCCGTATGATCAAACGACAAGTCAGAACGCTACGAAACTTAAAATCCTACAATAATTCATCGTTACGGATCTGATGAAACTAGTTTTGTCAACATCCAAGGCATTGGTCAAAATGGCTATTTTCACGTTAAATAAATAAATTATTATTAGATTGATTAAATCACTTTTTAATTTCAAGTTTAATAACCAACAATTTTCATCATTTTTTATTACTTAGACATTTACAATAATCTAAAACAAATTTACATATCGATTCAGTGTTTAAATATTACCCTAATTGCAGTATTTAGTTTCAACTGTAAATATAATCCAGTTAGTTATATTTTAATTCCAATAAATTGATTTAATTTGGTTTCAATCTTTTTATTCAATCAATCATTACTCTAAGGACATAGTTAACATTGATTTATATCTTGTTACATTGGTACTCTACAATTATCATCTTAATTTACATTAATATTTAATTACATTTAATTGCAATTGATTGTAATTAAATGTAAGTATCAACATATTAAATAAATAGGTAATAAATAACAATTACAACCTTTTACTTAATTTGATCGCATTTAACAGTTTTATTATCTAAAAACAAATGTTATAACTATTTACACAACACTGATTTCATTTTTATTATTATCCAATCCCAATTTCTTACATATAATTTATGACGTTGACTTTAATGTTAAATTTTATTTCTTTATTTACAATCTATAACCAAATTTTAACTCTACAATCATTTCAATCAATTGGAATTACATTAAGATGCTCAGCAATCACCTTAAATTAACATTATTATAATTCATTCTAGTAATTCTCCTTGTTAATAAATCACAAATTTTTGTTTCTTCCAATATTAAATTACAAAATTTTAATTATCGGAAAATTATCGGTCGTTACAAGTATAAAGAGATATTTTCTCTCAACTTTTGAGGTGTAAAGTAGCACATAGGAGCACTTGGAGAGGTGAGCCTTCCATGGCCAAAAATAAGATGAATGGAAGGGTATTCAACTCTACTTCATGCCTATATAAACGCACATACACCTCTTGGATTCACTTCTTCAAATATACAAATAAAATCAAAGCACTCTTCACTACTTTCTCTTCACAAAATTCCTAAGAGCAAATCTAATCAAGGCAACTCTAAATCAACCCAAACATAAGTATAAGCCTTAGAACCACATTAAACCTTGTAGCAACATGAAGCTAGAAGATTTGGTGCACAAACTCTTGAACATGTCAAGGCCATGAGCAAATGTAGAGAGGGGAGAAGCTTGGCGAGAGCAAAGGGTGATGATAGGAAGTGTTTGGCTGCTTGCAAGATTGTGGTAGGAAGTTGGAGCTTGTACTTGGTTGTTAACATGGTTTTGGGTCAGCAAACTCACCATTTAAAAATATACGAAGTGTATAGTGCTTGTGTTATATTATAGTATTTGTTGATTATGTATTATTGCTTATTCTCTTATGATTCTTACTTTGAAAAAGCTAATGGCATATGTAATTTGTGTGATTGGACTTGTATGAATTGCATTGACTTGTGCATGGCCTTGTAACAATGCACATAAGGTTTGGTTGGACTTTATGAATTAGACTTGATTTGGTTATGGTTTATAGCCATAGTCGCTACAAATGCACTTCGAAAATACCTTATGTTCGCCGTTTTCTATAAATTTTTGTAGAGAGATCCTTAAGGGTTTCTCTCCATAGTCATGATTTACTATATGTGTAGATGTTACTGTAGATTGGATGATAAAATAATTGTTTGCAGAAGGAAAATTGATAAAACTTTTAACAACACAAAACTGGCTTAGGTTGCACACTCTAATTGCACTCGGCCGTGGCCCTTAAAAAACGTTGTCTTTGCCTCTATACCACTTTTTACAACATTATGAAAATGTTTTTTTTCGATTTGAGAGTTTAATTTACTTTCAAATGACGTTAAACTTAAGTATTTCTCTTCGATCTTTCTAGATATCATTTCTAACATACACTAGAGTAATTTAAAGGTTGTTCGGAATTTTTTATATATTTTTGATAATTTATTATGAGTTATTAAAGTAAGAGTTTTATTTTTTATATAAGGAAAACATGTTGTTTTCAAGTTTTGAATAAATTATAAAATATCTATTTTTAAGTAATATTTAAATAAATGTTTAAACCATATTATAAGTATTTTAAAGTACATATAGTTTTTAGAAATTAGCCAATTATTTATTAGTATTAAAAGCTTATGTTATATAGTACCGTTTTAAATTTTTTCACACATGTGTGTGTGTATGTGTCATTCTTAATTGGTTTTTAACCTATAAACAAATGTTTTACAAAGTGGTTTAAGAATGCTCAATGGCTTAAGCATGTTTGATTGTTTATACATATGAAAAGTAATTAACTATGCTTAAAACTAAAAGTCAACAAAGTAGGCTTATTTATTTGTTTTTAACCTATTAAAGTATACCCGTGCAAATGTGAATTTTTTTTTATGATTTTTGAATATTCTTATACCATTTCGGATAAGATTATGGACACGTTTATAAGTATTGAAAAGAGTAGAAATGAGTAGTGAAATAGTAGTATACATGTATATATATCTTTTATAAAGATATTTTAAATATATATACAAGTATTGTTAAAACAAAACATGGTCAAGCATCCCAAAGTATGTAGATGAGAAGGTGATCAAGTAGAAGTTTTAATGAAGCTTGGTGAAGCCATTATTTTCTTATATGTGACCCTGTCGCAAGTATTAAAGTCATTCATGTTTGAAGAAGCAAACAATGTGTATTTCTTGTGCATATGAATTACACAAATTAAAAGTCGCTAAAATCCCCCATATTAATTTAGGGTTTAAGAGAATTTGATTATAAGAAGTGACTTGGGAAAGAGAACCACCTCTCCCCAAAATATGGCCCCTAGGATCGTATATATAGATGAAGGTCCAGGCCCTACCGCCTCCATAGTGCCATCATGCTTGGTGTCGATAGTGTCTAAAGGAGCTTGGCGTGGGTGTTAAAGCGGTTTTGTTGAATTGATCTCTTCATCACTGTTGAAAACAAAGTCTTTGTGGATGTTGACTTAAATACCCCTTGTTTGAATGCTTTAGTTGTTGTCAGAAGGGAGTTGATGTGGTATTATGCTACTGGAACGTAGGTGAAGGCATGTTGAATTTCTTCGTCGTTGTCGAACTTTGGTATCATCATCATTGGACGTGCTTATTTAAGAAGATGCGGAAGAGTTTGAAGAAGCGATACTTACGGAAGTCACCAGCCCCATGCTTATGGAGGGAAGATGTATAAGAGGAGGAAAGTATGCCAAAGGAGGATGCTATAGTGGTGGATGGAGAAATGTTGACGGCATGAGCTATGTTGTTAGAGGGAAGCTCATATTGAAGAAATGCTTGTGGTAGAGCAACACTTGCGGCAGGAAGAATTTCGATGGAAGGAGGCAATAGTTGCAGTAGGACGACTCTTGTTGAAGGATAATGCTTATGGAAGGACGTACTAGTGGAGCCAACCCCTACGAAAGTAAAGCCTCAGTGGAACCAACCTTTGCGAAAGTACATTACTTGCGATAGCGTCCTTGTTGCTTCTTTGTTGATGGTGTAGCACTTCGCTTTGCCACTCTTTGGCTTCGAGGGGATTGAGTTGATTTTCATAGTAATATATTCCACCCTAGTGAAGGGAAAAACTTGACTTTTCAATTAAATCATTTCGACACCAATTCATTCACACTTATTAATGTTCCAGTGTTGATCTGAACCTTCCATTTGAGTCTGATCTGATGCTCCAACTTTTCCTATAAATACCGACTCCTCTTCTTCTTCCTCTTCTACTTGTAATTAGAAACTCAAACAAGAATTAAATTCTTTCTTTCAAATTCAAGCTGTTAGATAGAAAAACTTCGGATTTAAGGTAAGACTCATATTGCCTTGAATCTAAAGTTTCAACAATTAATTTTCGAATTTGTGTTTCTAAGATTTAGTATCGATTTCACTGCTTTGAAATCTGGTTTTGATTTGAGTTAGTCGATTATAATGTTTAATCTTACTTAGAGTCTTCATTTGCCAATTTACATTGATTTCATTTAGTTTGTATAATAATATTCTTAGGAAAATGGGTTCGTTGATTTGGGGGTTCTTATTAATACTGGATATGGGTTCAAATCTGAATCTGCTATATTCAATTGGAGACTAGTTAGAGAAATTACAGTAATAAATTAATGTGTTAAGGCTAAATGGGGTTTAGAACTTGCTATAAATCTATCATGTCATCAATTCAACTTGGGGAAGATGATTTTCTCTAACACTATCGGCACTGTCAATTGTCCCTCCGACTTAGTTGAAACAACTAGCAACTAAAAGAAATGTGAAGCCATTCACATTGTTTGTTCCAAGGATAAACATCATTGGCATGCTGCTATGGCCCTCCGATAGTGTCGGAGCCAACTTATTTTCACCCTTTTGACTTAGTTGAAATGTAGCATTCCAATATTGTTTACTTTAAGAAGTTTAATGTGAATAGTTTCATTTTTACTGAAAATGGGACTCAATGACTTCAACACCATCGAAGGGGAAACCAAAAGACTATAACGGAATCATGAGTAGTTGTAAGCAGCTTTGACATTATTAAAGGGTAGAGCCAATTGGCTTTGACACTGTCGAAGGGTGATCGAAAAGACCATGACATGAACTTTAAGTAGTTTTAATTTGTTTTGACACTGTCGAAAGGCTTAGATACTTAATATTGCTAACATTTTACATTTATTTTGTCTTAACTTATTTGGTTTAACCTTTAAGAATTATTATTTTCAAGGATTTCCACTCGTTTTGCTATAGTATGTTACTTGAACAATTCAAACTTCTCTTTGCATGCATTGCACATTTTAAATAAAGACTTTGGTTGTTTTCTAAGTAAGGAATAATATCACTTGGTAGAATTATGGGTAATAAGCGAACTGGCAAGCAACCTACTAGGGAGGCTAGCCAAAGGCCCAAGCCATCTCCTTTTGACAGTAAAAAAGAAGAAGATGTTTCCAAAAACTCATATATCTCTTCCCAAGCTAAAGTGGATACCACTCTCAGGGACTTTTGAATTACTGGCATCAAAGTCATTCCTCCTTATCCTACAGACATTATCTACAATCCACTATATGGGTATTTTGCTTATGTTGCAATTCATATATGGCATCTCAATATTGCTTCTATCCTTCCTATACTTTATATCAAGGTTTCTAAGGCGTCTCGGTATTGCTTTTATCCAGCTCTTGCCAAATGCGTATGCATATTTGACCTGTTTGGAGCTCATGGCCTTAGAATATGGAATCTCTTCTTTAGATGTTGATGTTCTTCATCACTTGGCCCATTTTGCAAAAGTCGACTACTCATCAGATTATCAAATATTTACTAATGTAATTAGAAAAGGTTTATATTGCTGACCTCGAGTAAGCTTTGGAACCATTCCATTGTTCGGTTTGGTCAAAAGATCCTTGGAAAACCTCCCTTAATCCAGCTCGACTCTAAGAGCAAGTGCTCTTTAGTAGCGGAAGATCCACGACCTACGCACATACATCACCCATCCAACCGGATATATCTAGTGTAATTTCATTACATTATCTTATAACTTACTACAATGTTATCTCATAGGTCATTTTCTTGGTTTAGTTTTCTCTATCCCAATAGCTGCTCTCACAGGAGAAAAAACTACTGTCGCTGTCTCGGTAGGAAAAGAAATTATTACCGCCGCTCCCTTCATCAAGCTAGAAAGTGACAACCAAACCTCTCAATCCAAGATGTCCAGGATCTCTGCTCTTAAAGCTGTAATTGTTAAGTCTAAATCTCAGGCAAAGAGAAAACTTGAAGAAAAAGCTGTTATCGCTGTTGTATACAATAAGAAGCCCAAAACTGATGAAGTTCAGATCTTCACAATTCCAAAGGAGGAAGAAGTCACTAATCTGATCAAACCATGGAAGTGAAAGAGACGTTGTAGCAGGATCGTATGGAATAGAAATGTGTAGATAGCAAAATATCACAAATAAATAAAAGTGACACCAGAGATTTATACTGGTTCGGACCACTGTCCTACGTCCAGTCCCTAAGCTCCTCTTAGGAATTTCACTAGCAAAAACAACCCTCACTTTACCCAGAGGAATAGGTTCAAAACTACCCAAACAGTCGAACAGGATTTCTTGCCTCGACTGTTGAAGAGGACTTTTACAACACAAAGAGTTTGTTGACTACTTGTGTTCTTAATAACACGGATATGTCAAATCAATGTACAACCTTCCTATAATCTTTCCTTGATGATAACAGTGTAGTTCGTAAAAGAATATGGAAGATTTGAAAAGATTGAAATCTTTGAAAAATGGAAATAGAGTGCTTTTGTGAATCTGAATGCTATAGATAAGATAGAAAGAATTAGAGTAAAATTATTTAAAAAACATATTTGATTAAGCCTTTATTTACAGTATATAAATAGTTGCAATTATTCATGAAGAGATTCGATGATTAGATGTGAATTAAAAGTTGTGTCTCTTAGCTGAATAGTTGCATCTATTCGTTTTCAAAAGTCTAAAATAAAATTTCAAAAGTCTGGTTATAGTCAAATATATATACAGCAAGGAAATAGGCAAATTCGGGTTATATTCAGACGTTTGAAAAAATCAGAACAGAAGTCTGAATATTATGTCGAATATATTTTTGTTTCAACGGACAAACGTGTGAATTAGAAATTTTAGATGTTTGTTTGCTGTGCCTTGTGCATGTCTTAAAAATGTGCATGTGTGTGTATCACCAAGGAAGATTTGAACAATATCTAAAACTAATACATACAGACTCAACATAATCTTAAATTAAGCCCTTGAAATTTGACTGTTGTAGAATTTCTTCCTGCAAAACAAAGTTAATCGATACTAATATATATATGTATAATTGTCATAATCAAAAACGCTATAAAGCGAGATCCAACATTCTTCCCCTTTTTGATAATGACAACTATATATGTAACTCCCCCTGTCGATATGCACATATTTTCTCCCCCTTTGTCATTGACAAAAAGGAGATAAATAGGTTAAGATAAATATGCACAATAACATACATAACATAAGCACAAGCAGAAAATATTACACACATATGAGTTCACCACCAAAGCAAACACATAGTAGAGTTTTGTGCCAAATAAAGCAGAGTACCAAAAAATATTACAAACCATAGATTTAAAGATTTAGTTTGCAAAAGTATCATAAAAGATATACCAAGATTACCAACTTTTCGTGGCCATCAAGCTAGGTCCAATACTTGCATCACCTCCTTTAGATCCATCATGTCCAGAACATGAGTCTGGGGCTTCTTCATCGTTTGAATTCGAAGGCCATTGAAATGGAGCTGGATCATAAGCTTGAGAAGATTGAGGTCCGAAGCATGTGATTTTATCCCAAATTTTGTTAAGAAAGTTTCTTAAAGAATCAAACTTTTTATTGGTCTTATGCTCAAAACGCTGCAAATCTTTGTGAATTTTTGGTTGATTGCGAGAGAGTACAACCAATGCTTGCTTAGGCTGAAGATCGGGAGAAACAATTTGAATATCTTCTTTCTCTTCTTCTTCTTGGACAAATGATGACGACAAGAAGATGATTCCACTATTGGAGTTTCTAGCTTTGATGCGATATGTTCATGCCAAGCTTGAAAGGACATATGTTCTAATGTTAATGGGTTCGGGTCAATATCCATAAGCTTCAATGTTTTTGGTCCAATCACTTTGATACTCAAGGTAGCAGTGTCGGGTATATCAATTTGATACTCAAGAAGAATACGTGTAATATAAGCACCATAATGAATTGTCTTATACTTCCGCTTATATGTAATATCCACCCATTCGTCAAGTATGATCTTAGCCCTATTTACTTGCTTATTAGAATAAATAACATATAAAGCTTGAAAATCCCGTTTATATACTTTTTCATAACTTCCTTTCCTTGGTTGAATTGTTCGGACTAAGATGCGATTTAGGAGACGTGCTTGTGGACGTAGATGAGTGGAGGTAAGATTTTTCAAGTTAACTAAATTGTCGAACAAAAACATATGAGAAACTTCATTACGTTCTTCCATGTTAACTTCTATAGTGTCAATATCTTGCCCTTGCCACACGCAATGCAAAATTTGCCCTAGACGTTGAATCAGAAGAAAAATACGCTTACCGCAAACTATAGACCATACGCAGTCAATTGTATTTCTTGGTGTATGATGATCCAAATTCAAATTAGCCAAGAAAAGTTTGACAAGCAAAGGGTAAATTTTGACATTGTTCATACTAAATTCTACTAAAGACTCGAAATTGAAGTGCCTAGCATATTGTTGAAGACGATATTTGTGAAAAGCATCAAATTTGACAAAAGCCCCTTTAAAGAATTTCGAATTTTTCAGAGCTTTACATCTTTCCTTTGCAATGTCATTCCATGGCCATCTTTGGATTTGATCTTCGGATGGAAGCTCGGATTCTTATTGTCTTGTTCGTTTTGGTCTATTTGCCATTGATTTTGGTTGGGTGGAAGTGTTGATTTTTGAATTTTAAAAAAAATAATGGAGGTTTGGTTTTTGTGTGGTAAAAAGGGGAAAGTGAAAAATAAGTGGAGGAGATGAAGTGGTGGGTAAAAAAAGAGGGGACGTGCCTTTTTAAAAAAGTGACTCTGCAAAAGTCAAACGTTTGAAAATTGAAAACAGACGTCTGTTTTTGAAAGATTTAAACACGAGGGAAATTAGTTCATTTTTGCCCTTTTTCGGACGTCTGTTTTATGGGAACCAGACGTCTGAATTTTATTTAAAATTTTGTCAATCTCATTATTCAGACGTCTGTTTTATTGGAAACAGACGTCTGTTTCCTGGAATTTTTCAGTGATCTGTTTTATACTCTGCAAATTTTATTTTTATTAATATATATATATATATATATATTTGTTAATACATTTATCATATAAAAAAATAAGCAGTATTACAAATGGTACAACATTAATTTTTTGGTGACGATGTCTTCTTTGGTGTTAATTCTCTATATCCCCATTAGCCATATAGTTCTTGTCCCATGAATTTCGGCTATATTGAGGTCTTTGTGGCGGGACCCAAGGATTTATCGGATCGTTTGATGTACGATATGAGGAAGATGGATTAAACGGATTAACCGGTCGAGGTAAGGATTCACTCATATCCTTTTTCTTCGAGCTGCAAAATTTTAACCCAATTTGTTCAAGAAGCTTAAGCGTTTAGCCGTTACTTTCTGTTCAAAATACAATTCACGTTGAAGGTCTATTTGCTGCTGTTGATAGTGATGAATTTTATCCATCTTTTTCTTTGAATCTGGAGAGATAAATAGCGCACGTTTGGCCTTCTTGGAATCTGGCGTATACCTGGTTCGATAATTTTCCCATTTATAAAAAGGCTCGTGTTTTGGTGTTGGCGTAGGAAGATGCGGTGATGCAGCTGAGCTATCGGTTGAGAAAGTTATGTTGATGGATGAGTTTGATTTGTTGGAGGACATTTTTTCTACGGAGTTTGAACTTTTTGTTTTGAAAAATAATTTGTTGTATTTTGTTTTAGTTTTTAATATGTATATATATATATGTAGGCTGAGTGTTTTAAGGAAAGTTTGGCGTAGAAACAATAGGAGTTTAGAGCCAAAAATTGAACTACTGGTTAATAATTGACTTTTATATGAATGGTCTTAGAAGGATGTTTTAGTTTATGTAATATTATGTAGCTAATTAAAGTGTATAGCTCAAATGGTTAAGTTATTAAACCCATAGTCAAGTGACCTAAAATCAAGTCTGACCTTTATCATGATGATGATTTTGATTTTAAAATTTTGTAATGTATTTTTATATTCGAAAAAGTAATTTAAATATCTTTTACTGACATTAAACCTAATTCTCAGCGTAGTTCAATAAATGAATTTTCTAAAAGTGGTTTGGTAAATATATCAGTTATTTGATTTTTGGTAGAAATATGTTCTATGTTGATAATTTCTTTTTCGATATTGTCTCGTAAGAAATAATGACGAATATCAATATGTTTTGTACGTGAGTGATTTACTAGATTTTTAGACAGATTTATTGCACTTGTATTGTTGCAGTAATTATTGATTTTGATAAATTTATTCCAAAACCTCTGAGTGTGTTCTTATTCTTGTTGTTAAAGCTTTTCTAATTCTCCTTCTTTAGCTGTGGATAATCTTTTATCATATCACCTTTTTTGTGAAAATTAAAACATTCTAAGTTTGAGGATGAAGGTTTATTTGAGGAATTCTTTTTGAAGCTACTCTTTCTGAATTTTAGAAATTTCTTCAAATTTTTTGCAATAAACGCTAGATCCTCATCTTCTGATTCTGATTCTTCTTTTCTCGCATGAAAAGCTACATTCTTTTTTTCTTGTGCCTGGTCCTTTTTGGCTTGAAGATTTACTTCATAAGACATGAGGTTACCTATTAGTTCTTCAGGTTTCATTGTTGATAAATCATTGGCTTCCTCAATGGCTAAAACCTTCCTCTCCCATTTGTCGGTTAAGGAGTTTAGTACCTTTGATATAATATCAAAGTCACTATATTTTTCTCCTAACCCTATTAAGGCATGAAGTATGTCTTGAAATTTTGAGTACATGTCGTTGATGGTTTCATTTTGTCTCATTGTAAAATTTTGGAACAGGTTTTTTAGCATTGAGATTTTTGTTTGTTTGACCTTGTTTGTACCCTCATGAATTGTTTTGTGTGTTTCCCATATCTGATGTGCAGCAGTACATATACTAACTCGATTGAATTCATTTCTATCCAAAGCACAAAATAACATATTCATAGCTTTGGCATTTGCACTTGCTTCATTTTTCTGAGCTATTGTCCATGCAAAGTAATTAGTTGTAGGTGATGTGAATTCTGTTTGAGTTGCATTCCAAGCATCAAAACATGTTGCTTGCATATATATCCTTGGTCTTGTTGCCCAATAATTGTAACGTAAACCATTGAATAATGGTGGTCTTTGTGTAGATTGTCCATCGGCAAATGTAGAGACAGTGGTTGTGCTAGTACTTGCGTTACTTTCCATATTATCAAAATATCAAATAACGGTGTTACGGTTATTGGATGTCCTTGCTTTGATACCAATTGAAAGAGACGTTGCAGCAGGATCATATGGAATATAAATGTGTAGATAGCAGAATATCAAAAATAAATAAAAGTGACACCAGAGATTTATACTGGTTCGGACCACTGTCCTACGTCCAGTCTCTAAGCTCCTTTTAGGAATTTCACTAACAAAAACAACTCTCACTTTACCCGGAGGAATAGGTTCATAACTACCCGAACAGCCGAACGGGATTTCTTTCCTCGACTGTTGTAGAGGACTTTCACAATACAAAGAGTTTGTTGACTACTTGTGTTCTTAATAACATGGATATGTCAAATCAATGTACAACCTTCCTATAATCTTTCCTTGATTAACAGTGTAGTTCGTGAAAGAATATGGAAGATTTGAAAAGATTTGTAATCTTTGAAAAATGAAAATAGAGTGCTTTCGTGAATCTGAATGCTATAGATAAGATAGAAAGAATTAGAGTAAAATTAGTTAAAAACATATTTGATTAAGCCTTTATTTATAGTATACAAATAGTTGTAATTATTCACGAAGAGATTCGATGATTAGATGTGAATTAAGAGTTGTGTCTCTTGGCTGAATAGTTGCATCTATTCGTTTTCAAAAGTCTAAATTAAAATTTCAGAAGTCTGTTTATAGTCAAATATATATACAGCAAGGAAATAGGCAAATTCGGGCTATATTCAAACGTTTGAAAAAATCAGACTAAAAGCCTCCCACTTTATGTAGGACCACTTGATGAGATTATTATAAATTCTTACAAAGATGCACTTCTCTTTGCCTACAACAATAATGTAGCAAATGTTCAAATTTTGGTTTCCCTTCTCTAGATCCTAAGTTGAATGACAGATTAATGGCTAAATTCAAGAGGATGGAATATGGGTCTATAGCAACTGAAGAAGAGGGAATAGACGTGGCCAAGTTATTAGCTTTTGACGATTCTCAAGTGGATGAGGAGATTGATTCAGATAAAGAGGAAAAAGAGAATGACGATGAGGATGCTGATTTAAAGGGCAATGATGAGGATAATAATGGCAAAAATGGTAGCCATAATGATGGCCCTATTGGTGAACGGTCCTTTTGGGCTATCAAAAGATAAGGATGGATCAGAAGATGTCAACCCTGAATCAAGTGCACAAGATATGGGGTTACCGGGATTACTGATCTTCCCAAGATAACCCCTTTTGGGATAGATGATCTTTCTCAGGGTGAAAGACCTAAAGATGTGTTTCTCTGGTATGGATTTCTTTGTTTAGATATCATAAGTTATTGAATGATTCTTAGTTAATACATTGATTGTTTTATATGAAGAGGAGTACAAAATACTATTACGATGTAATACTTGAGAAGAGACGGGCGGAAGTAGATTACTTGAATAGGGAGTTTAGCAGACAGATAAAAGAGCATAATAAGCTGTCAGAACAATACTAAATCTTCTTAAAAATACCTAAAAATTGAATGACTTTAAGGATAAAGAGATTCACCTCGGTTGAAAAAATTGCGTTTTCATCAAGATGAGCTCATAAAGGAAAATAATGAATTAAAGACACTCTTTTGGATGTTGATTGAAAATAGAGACATTTTAGTGGAATTTTTGTACAAGGCCTACTGTGGAGGGAAAGTTACCGCTTTTCTTATTTAGGAAACTAAAGTGGAGATTTACTCAGACGTTTCCACAAGAGAAATTTAGATGAGTTCTAATTCCCCACCCTAGAGAGTGTTGGAACGTTGCGAGAGTACGCTCTATTTCTGGCTCACAACCCCTTGAAAAACTTAAGTACAACAAGAATGGATTTATTCCTAAGTTCTTTTAGAGATCTATTTTGTATGAACCGTAATAAGATTGTAATATGAAATTGATTTTGCTCATGATTATACCGTTTTATTTTTTAATTCATTGTGTATACAGAAAAAAGCCCTCTCAAGCAGCTCGGTTTCCATAGATATTTTGAGTAAATATGTCAAGTTAAAAAGAGATTTTTCTAGAAAATCCTCCCTTCTCAAAACATCAAAATTGGCAAGATACTGTTTTTCTTAGATATTTACATGTGGTACTCTCGATTTCACTTTGAATATTTAGGTGAAGAAAAGGAAATGCTACTTAGGGAAATTCGAACGTATAATGCAAAACTGATATGCGGTCACAATAGTCCTCCAGACGGGGAATTGGACTACAGTGGATTTCCCTCTGTTTATACTCCAGAAGTAATATAGGATCCTTTCAAGGTGTCACTCACTTTGTTAGCTAAATCTTTTGAAAAAGTCAAAAATGTCGTTTCAAAACTTTGAGTGATATAAAATAAGATATATTTATGATTATTATCTATCTTTGGTAGGAGAGTGATGTAAATTTAATTTTGTGCATTTTAACTTGTAACCCTTGTTGCCATAATGAAAGAAATAGTTTTTTATATGCTAATTCTTGTTTTCTCTTATTTTTAACAGGAAAAAAATTAATAGTCATGCCTACCCTTATAGATTCTCTCTCTCAATGATTGATTTTAAGAAAAGGTTGGTTGCTGATTTCGAACAAAGGAGTTCTTCTAAAGATGCCTCTGCTATCAAATTCCTAAATAATCCGGAAGTGCAGGAATGGCGTAGGAAATTCTTATTTCAAAGAGTGATTGTTAGAGGTTTTAAGAAACAGATCACTAGCTTGGAAAAGGAATCCAAGAAAAAGACTGAAATAATTTCAAGCCTAAAGCGCTCGATAAAGTCTAGTCCTTCAATTGATTTCGACAATGTGATGGCTAGACTTTATTAACGAATAAGCAATCTAGAAAAAGAGCTATCAAATAGTCAAGCTTATTGTAAATCTTTAAAATTCGATGTTGGGGAAAGCATTACGAATCTTAATTGCTAGGTTGCTCATGCCACTCTTAGTGTTGAAAGGACGAAAAGATCTCACTCCCTAGCAATTTGAGAATTTCGTTATGATAAACCCTCCATCGGGTTTGAATGAAAAATTAGTCGGTGAATGGTATATAAAGGTTAAATTTGAATTCATGCATATATGAATAAGCAATAGGAAGATAAGATGTCACAACACTTCATGGATTAAGAAGGCAAGGTTTAAAAGCTTGAGCGCGAGAAATATTTCCTCAAAAAGCAAATTGCTAAGTAAGAAAGTCAAAACAAGACCACTAAAGGATCCAATAAAGCTTACAATTGTGCCTTGAAGACTCTCATTGAGTCTACTGATGATGTTGATAAACTTAGGAAGAAGGAAAAGAAGCTTAAGGGAGTTCTCTACGAAGCTATTCGCCATATTGTTAATCCCTTAATTTCTAAAAATTTAGATGAGATAGCGCGAGATCTTTGAGGTACAAACTTATTTTGATCTTTTTTAACTGTATACTGAAACATTGTACAAAATATTTTCTAAATTGAATGGATATTACCTCGCTTTTAGTTCTAAACAAAATTCTGGTTGTTGTTCTTAAACCTACTCTTTAGCAGTTCTTTTTAATGATTGAATTTTCAATGTTTGCTTTTAAGAATAAATTAAGAAATATTTAATTAGCTATGGAGATTCTCCAGAGATCTCATTTAGTAGAATCATCATCATCCAGAAATAACGGGAGAGTACCAAAAATCAATGTCTAGTAACAATAAGAGAAGTCCAGAAATCATCACCTAGAAATATAGGGATAAGTCTTTTATCTTATGCTACCCTTCGGGCTTTGAATACTTGATTTCTTTGTTTTTGTGCCACACTCCGAGCTTTGGACGTCTCAATCCTACGATTTGTGTCCCATTTTAGGAATTGGATGTTTTAATCCTTCATTCCATGCCACTCCTTGGGCTTTGATTTATGCTACTCTTTGGGTTCAAGATGTTGTTAAATCTTTGATTTGACCCCTTACCCCTATTTGAGGTGATGCATCTGGTCGTTCAGTGCATTTGGTTATCTTTAATCAAGCAGGACCAAAGACTTACCCGACCTCCCACTAGGGGGCGCTTCAAACAGGCCTAATGGGCAGAAATGAAGGCTAATTCGGTGCTTTGACCCAGCTTTCTTAGGCAGGGACCAATGGCTTACTCCGTCCTACCTCTAGAAGGTGCTTTAGACAGGCCTTATAGGCGAGAATAAAGGTTGGTCAGTGCTTTGACCCAGGCGGGGACCAATGCTTACTCCATCCTCCCTCTAGGAGGAGCCTTGACCTAGCAATCTAGGCATGTTCAAGGGCTTGCTGATGTTTTAGCCTGGCCATTTCTGACGTGGTTAAAGGCTTACTTGACCTCCCTCTAGGAGGCACATTGATCTAGCCATATTCGCACGATCAACGGCTTTCTACTATCTTAGGTAGTTTCCAAATTTGAGAATAATCTTACTTCCATCCATATAGATTTACTTATTCAAATGACCTTCATTATTGAATTCATTTAAGATCTTCTTACAAAGTTATTGAGCTTGCCCTGTCTAAAGAGGCTGACAATCATTCCTTCCAGTTTCTTGCATTGGTTGGTATCGTGTCCATTAGTTATATGCTAGTAACAGTATGACCCTCCAAGGTACCTTTCAAAATAAGGCCTTTTCTTCTACGATGGCCAATAATTGAGGTCACTCTTGGTTAGGAAATAGATATTTTCCAATGATGTAATAAACTTGCAATCTTTTGGAAGCTTCGATTTGAAGGCCGTTTGCCTTGACTGGTATTTAATTCCTTTGTTGCTTAGTTCAGGTGCTTCTTTTTCAATAACCTGCTTTCTTTTTAAAGCTCTTCAAACTTCATTTGGGGTTAATGAGCCACCTGTGATCTTATGGCAATTTTGAGCAAATGTACAGTAATCAGACATCATCCTTTCTTCAAATATGGTTCCTTTAGCATAAACTTTGATGGCTTTCTTCATTTTACAAACAGATTATCCTTCTTGAAGCACTCTACTCCTAATCCAAAAATCGATGCAGAGACAATGTGAAATGGATTCATACTCCAATCGTCTGGATCATACAAGTCTACTTGTTTCTTCTCATTTATGATTTGCAGTGCCTTAAATCTGAGTACTTGCTCTTTATAATGTCGAGGGTCACTACTGAATTGACAAGTGGTGTTAATTACCCGAGGTTAAGAGAACCCTTGTTCTAATCTTTTGACTTGGTTATTCATTGTAATAATTAAAGATAGACTTGGTACGGTAGAACAACTAAGATAAGGAATAGTGATTTTAGGATGTCAATGTAATCGGAGGTTCAAGCCATCCTTTTGTCGTCGAAAATATTAACCAAAATATGGTCTAACACCCCAAGGTATAGAGATGAGAAGGTGATCAAGTATTAGTTTTAATAAAGCTTGGTGAAGCCGATATTTTCTTATACGTGACCCTTTCACAAGTATTGAAGTCATTCATGTTTCAAGAAGCAATCAATCTTTATTTCTTATGCATATGAATTATACAAATTACAAGTCACCAAAATCCCTCAAATTGATTTATGGTTTAAGAGAATTTGATTACAAGAAGTGATTTGGGAAGGAAGACCTCTCCCCAAATATGGCCCTAGGGTTGTATTTATAGATGTAGGTCTAGGCCCTTCCACCTCCAAGGTGCCATTATGCTTGATGTTGATAGTGTCGAAAGGAGCATGGATGTTAAAGCGACATTATGTGTCTTATATAATGCTTCCGCCTTGCTTGAATTGACCCCTTCAACACCATTGACAACAAAATCTTTGTGGATGTTGAATAAATACCTTATTAATACCCCTTGTTTCAATGCTTTCGATGTTGACGAAAGGGAGTTGATGTGGTATTATACTATTGGAAAGTAGGCGAAGGCATCTTGAATTCCTACGTCATTGTTGAGCTTTGGTGTCATCCGGAATGGTACTTATTTGAGTAGATGCGGAAGAGTTTGAAGGAGTGATATTCGCGGAAGGCGACAACAGCACGCATGCGGTGGGAAGATGTACAAGAGGAGGAAAGTATGCCGGAGGAGGATTCTATATTGGTGGACGAGGCAATGTTGGCGATAGGAGCTACGTTGTTGGAGAGAAGCTCATATTGAAGCAATGCTTATGGTAAAGCAACACTTACGGCAGGAAGAACTTCGAGTTAGTAGTGGCGGTAGGACGACTCCTGTGGAAGGATAAGGCTTATGGATGGATGATACTAGCGGCGCCAACCATTGTGGAAGGAAAACTTTAGTGGAACCAACCTTTGCGGAAGGAATTTACTTATGGTGTCGTCACAGTTGATTCTTTGTTGATCGCGTAATATTTCCCTTCGCCACTCTTTGGCTTCGACGGGATTGGGTTGATTTTTGTAGTAATAAGTATTTACAATGGAGTTTTAATTAATAAAAATATTAATTAAATAAGAAGGGATTAGAGGTCGCTTATGTGACTTAATCGTGCTTTGTGTGGCTTAATTGTGCATTAGGTGACTTAATCATGCTTTATGTGGCTTTATCGTGCTTTGTGTGTGTTTGCTTGTTTATAGAAAGTATTTAGTCGTATACCTAACACTAATAGCCGATAAAGTAGGTTTTCTATCTATGAGAGTTAATAATGATGTTTGAATAGGGTTTAGAAGCAACATTGCTCTAACCTACCGGCTTAATTCTTGACCAAGGTGTAGTGCAAGTTGAAAAGGTCAGAAACGCGATAAGTATACGAGAACTGGTTTCCATTTATAATCATCTATTTATTTGATAGTCGATTATTTGACTATAAAAATTGATCAAATTGACTTTGGAAGTATCCAAAAGCTTCATCACTTATCTGATTTAAGAATCCTTGGGAAGGAGTAATGGTATGAAACGTCTCTAGCTTTAAGAACTTATATATACGAGATCCCTCAGGAAGGACTCCTCATTTTATAGTTCTCTTATTTCTAAAAGAACCAGAATTGAGTTAACCAAAAATTAATCGATTTAGTTTTGAAAAGTCTGATATCGGAAAGTGTTACTTATTGAATACCGCTTCAAACCTGATATACGGGTTCTATGTTTTGTAAGTAGTTGTAAAGTGGAATGTTATAGAGTTGAACTGTCTATCCTACAATTAAGTCCAAGAGAGAGGTCAGCATTAACATTTCAAACTAATGTTATAGTGTTGAACTGTATATTATTAGGTTAAGTCTAAGGGAGAGGTTGGTGTTAGTATTCGTTGGACGCTTATGTTGGAATCCTTATAGAAGTGGACTGTTCAAGATGTTCGAATACTGAGAGAGATTCGCGATCTATTCGAGTGATGAAGACTTATGTGTTGGGATACTAAATGTGACTTCACAATCAGTAATGGTAGAAAATAGAGTAGGGGCATAACCTGACATTTAACTAACCCATGGTAGGGTATTTCAACTCTAAATATGATGCTTACGGTTGTTGCACGTGGGAGTTGATGATATTCTAGATCATGTTTTAGATGTGGACCAACTATTTTTTCCTTTGTGACATGTTTTGTCTAGAGATTAATATGGTTTCAGAATATAGTTTCTGATCCTTGTGCAAGAAATTAGATTCGGCTTGACCGGAGAGATCTCCATGGAAAATTCATATGAAAACGTACCTTAGCAGTTTTGATTGTACTTCAAATATTATTGTGTGGGAAGATGCAAGCACCGCATGTATTTTTCTGATTTATATTCTACATCCTAGACATTAGCTATTATATCACCTTATGTACTTAATAGATGGGTGATTATTTTAACGAGATAACCGTTACGGTATTCCTTATGGTCTTAAAGGTACTATTACGTTCTAGCTACATATTTCTTAAGTTTCTCACACTAGACTTATGTCTAATTCCTGGTTTTATATTTTCCTTATTTCCATGGGTGCTCTTTAAAATAGTTTGAGGAAATTAAGTTTTCTTTGATGTTCGTTAGATCCTGAGGAGATGAGCTTGATGTTTTCACCTACCATGGTATTTCTTTTTTCGCTGCATTACAGTTATGCATATATCATCATTTTGAGGATAGGCTATTATAACAGGCTAATGATAGTTCTTAATATTATCACTCTGAGATGCTATGTAGTGATATTTTGTACTCACCTTTGATATTATATGTTATCGTTCCACTGTGAGATTCTGATATTATGTTATCTTCTTTCTTTCTCTATTTCCTTTTCTTTTACACTAACAAATTGTCTCTCCAGCACTTAAGTGCTCATCACATGAATATGGTAGATGTATTAGTATTGAAATTTAGGGGTCGAAAAGGCGGATCATTACACTTGGTTTCAAAGCTGAAGGTTTAACGAGAACCTTGCCTTTGGTTGGTTATGACTCATTAGAGATAGGGTAAGCAACACCCTAGTTTGAATTGAGTGTATTATATATAAGGCTTATATATATATATATATATATATATATATATATATTTGTTATATATAAGTTATATATTTAAATAAGTTGATAGTGTAGCCTATTTAGTGTATGGATTAATGATGTTTATCTATTATCCCTCATTGATCTGCTTAATCATGCTCAGCCAGTTTATGAGCATTGACTATTATTTGTAGATCGTTGATTTGTGCTTGACCAGTTATGAGTAGTTTTACCTTTTCAATACTTGGGTTTGGTAGAGTAATTTTGGTGCATTAAAATGAACAATTGTGAATTAAATTTCATAGTTCAACTATAAGGCGTTCAAAGACAATGTTGGGTTAAAAGTTAACTTTATTAAAAGATGTTAATCATAATCTAAATGAAAGATAATGTAACGACCCAGAGTTTCAGACACTTCATATTTGAATATCTAAATTATTTAAATATTCGAATCATGGATTAAAAGTTATTTGATTGAATTAATAAACTTGTTAACCCCCTTTTTTAATAATAACTAGTGATGGTAATTGAAGTTTGTTTACAAAAATAAATACTTCTAAGAAATATCGATATGACGTCATTAGGAACTAATTAACACACTTTGATTCATAAAGTAAATGGAACATTCTACAAGCTTCTATTGGATAAGGGATATTTGTGTGTGTAAGGGTAGTTAAGTAATTTGCTAAAGGTAAGAGGTGTAAAGGAGAAGTGATGGACATATGGTGGGGCGAGCCTTCCTCGGCATAGGGGGGGTTGAGAGGAAGGTTAGGCAACACCATCTTGAGCCTATATAAGAGGGAAAATACTGCTTGAATAACTTTATAAACTTTAGAAAATAAAATCAAACTCTTTTCATGCCTTCCTCTTCACAAATTCCTAAGAAAAATAAATTCAAAAACCTCCAATTCGACTCAAACTTGGAGTAGTGCCTTGAAATAACATCACAACACCTCCTAAAAAGTTAGATCTTGGAGAACCAAAGCCAAACTCTCCCATGTCTCTAGGCCATAAGCTATTACCAAGGAGGAGAGGGCAAAACATCAAGTGCAAAGCAAGGAAAAGGAAGGAAGCAAGGTGTTTGCAAGGTAGAGGAAGGCTTGATGGCTTGGATTTGCCTATTTTTTGGTTAAAGGTAGCTTACTCACCACCTTGAATGAAAATATTATGTATATGTGCTTGTGTTTGATTGTATATATGTTGTTTGAATTGATATTGACATATGTATAATTTTGATTTTGATTCTGGATTTAAAGCAAATATATGTGTGGACTTGAATGGACTTGTATGGCTCGTAGCTTATCCTTGAAATAAAGCACATAGGTGGTAGTCGGACTTTGGTTTAGATTGGACTCGGATTTCAAGTGCTTTTATTAGCGATAGTGGTTATAGATGCACTTAGGAATTGCCTTATGCTTGAAAAAATATTGGAACTTTGTAGAGAGATCCTTAGAGGTTCTCACAATATTTTTGATAACTTATATGTGTTCTTCCTTCCATAAAATGTTTGATTGTTAAAATATTGAATAACATATTGAAAAGTGTCCAAAGTTACACTTATGCAAAATTGCCCCATTTTAGCCTTTGTTTTGGACTTTAAAGGTTTGGAAAGATTTTTAAATTTTAGTATTTTGTTTCCTTCTTTCTAAGAGTGTTTATAACTCTTATTAGAGTATTATAAAAATGGTTTGAGATATTTTATGAATTTTTAAGAATTAGTTATGAATTTTTAAAGAAGAGGGTTTACTTTTTTAAATATAAAGGAAACATGGTTATTCCAAGTTTTTAAGTGAATATAAACTTGTTATTTTCAAGTAATATTTTGAGCAAATGTTTTAGAACCTATCAAGTATTTTACAGTATTTTAATTATATATAGTTTTTTGAAAATTTGATGACTATTTTATCAAAGTACAAATAACTTATGTAAAAAAATATCTTCTGAAATTGTTTTATTAATATCCAGTTTTGTAAATAAATTTCTATACTTATATACATTATTTCATAAAGGGTTTAAATTATAAATAAAGGATTTAGAAATGGGCTATGAATCGCATAGTGGCGAAGTCGCGTTTTGTTTAGTTACTCGTTTGAAAAATAATTAACTATGCTTAACACTAGAACTGACCAAGTAGGCTTATTTATTTGTGGGAGTTAAGATTGATGTTCGAGAAGGCGTACAAGCAATACTGCTTTAACCTACCGATTTCCCTCTTGACCGTGGAACAGTCAAGTCGGGAACGTCGAAAACGTGTTAATCAAGTTGATTTCGTACTCATTTATGGAAATCATTCATACTATGCTTAACATTAAAAGTTGATGAGGTGGACTTATATGTTTATGAGAGTCGAGAATGAAGTGTCTAGGCAAGGCTTTGATATGTAACCAATGCTCTAACTTACCTAGCTCCACTCTTGAACGAGGGATGGTATAAGTTGGAATGTCGAAAATGAGTTAATTATACGAATCTTGATTTATATAAGTGGTCATTTTGGATAGTCGATTACTTGACTATTGAACTTAACCAAATGGTATCTTAGATCTTTAAAAAAAATTAAGATAGCAACAAGTACAAAAATGGTTTTAGGTTTGTTGTGACAACGTGTTTATAACATTTGACTTTAACCCTTTTTTTATTATACTTATGAATGTAAATAGATCTTTAAAAGAATGTTTTAAAGATAAGCATGAGTGAAACAGTTTGGGTTTGTAGTGACAATGTTTAAGTAACATTAGTCTTAAACCTTTTGAATGGATTTGTGAAAATACTTAGATCTTTAAAATGGATATTATGAAGGAAATTACAAGTATGGAACCTTTCGAGGAAAAGATAAAAAAGTAAAGGTTTAAAATAAAAAATCTTGTTAGCGATTGGTGAATGAACTTATACCAATCAAGATAAGTATATATATAACTTCGGAAGTATTGATGGAGTATAAATGAATAGTAGTGATTGATAAATACTAACAAAAGCAGTTTTAATTAATAAAAAATTTAAGTAAATAAAAAGGAAATTAGAGGTTTTTTGTGTGACTTGAACGTGCTTTGTATGTTAATGCATTTGTGATAAGTATATGAGGCTCGGTTTCCATTTTTGATCATCTATCTTGTATGAATGGTCAATTAGTCGACTATCAAATTGTCCAAAATAACTAAGGAAATATTTAGAAGGAACATGAGGTTTATATGGTACAGTTATCTTCGAAGATGCAATACTGTACGTATAAACCGTCTTACTCTTTTAGAAAAAATGATAAGGATATCCGTCTGGATATGAGATTATCTCCACCCTTATGTATCGTCTATTTATTTTCAAAAAACCGAGGTTATGTTAACCAGAAACTCATTGATTGGTTTTAGAGCGCTTGGTTAGCGAGGGAGTGTACTTATATAAGATGACTCGAAACTATAACCACTTCAAAACCACATACTCGATCTATGTTCTGGAAGCGGTTGTGAAGTGGAATGTTATAAAGTTGAATTGTCTATCCTAAGGTTAAGTCCAATGGAGAGGTTAGGGTTAACATTTTGAACGACGCTATTGTAACGACCCGTAAATTTTTTATTAGTATATTTAATTTAATTTTGTGAAATTTTAAATAATAAAATTTTGAAATAAAAATTTAATATTTGGAATACGCCTAATTAAACATAGCAACTGGTAAATTTTCATCAAAAAATAAAAAAAATTATTTTCTTGTGTAATTTTATTTCAATTTATATCAGTTAAAATCGATGGTAATAAAATGTTTTCCAAACTTGAATATTTTTCTACAGAAAATTTATAAATCATCTTCTGAGCGAGGCGGTATATTTCGTTTCTTCAAATTTTGATTGTTATTGCTCCGTCGATCTTACTTTCGGCGAAATAGCAGCATTTTCGGTGCCGATCATCAACTTTTGATCGAATGATCATACCACTAATAGTAAATATTATAGATATTGAACTTATTAAGTAAATATTTCAAAACCAAATAATAGTAAATTGAATTAAGATGTGTATAAAATTATCACATTTAGTTTTGAAATTATAGAATATTTAAAACTTTGAAAATATATTTTGTAATGGTTTATTTGTGGTTCAAATCTGTATTTGAAATCAATATAATTTTGAATGGTTTATTTAGAGGCTAAATTGGAATTAATGATTTGAGATCTAATTAAATTTGAATTTTGGAATTTGAGTTGATTTGGAATTAATTGGCAAAATTTGAGGAAAACAATTTTATTATATATACTATTTTAATATTTAAATCGATTAAGTGGGAAGTATTATGATTTCTAAACTATGATTTCCAAATTTTTATAATTTGAAATGTTTTGGTGTTGAAAGTGCTATAACTTTGAAGTACTATGATTTTAGGAAATGGATATATATTTGAAATGAAATGATATTGTATTTGGTTTTGAAATGGAAATGATATTGTATGGATATGGGTTTTTAAATGACAATGATATTTTGGTTTTGAAGTATAAACTATTTTGAAATGACCGCGGTGTAATAATAACATTGGGTTGTTAAAGAGACCGGGATCGAAAGTTGTCATACTCTGTGCCAACTCCGAAAACCACTTTAACAACCGTGCATGTGGTGGAGATTCCTGAATGAAGTAGGATGGTGGCGACGTTCTATTGAGGTATGTATGTGGACCGACTCCCGTGAGTTGGCATAAAGTGGCTAAAATAGGAGCAATTGACGGGCTAATAAGGTAGCTCCTCTGATCATACACACTCCTTCGCTACCATTCTATTACTTTGTGATTGATTGGGTGCACCTTTGATTTTTGGGAGTGTGGCTCGAGGTGGGCGGTAGTGGCTGCTATGCATTACCATCGGTCCAGAAGGTAATTGGTATATCTACCCGGGCATTGCCTTGTTGTGCCGTGTCACCTACCTAGCACGCCTTATACGATTTTGTTTTGTATCATACCTATGGAGTGCCCTCTGATGACACTCAGTACGGGTGGGATTGCGGTACTGTATTGACTGTGGGAATATACAAAATGTGTTAAGGGGGATATGGGTAACACCTTAATGCTATTTTCAAATATATTATACTTTACTTTAGACATTATTATAATAGCGTATATTACTACATAGTAGATAGTTTAACGGATCCTTAGAGGATGGTTATCCCAACATCCTTTGAGTTACTTATATTTCTGTTGTTATTTCACTTGAGTTGGATTTATTGATATAAGAATGTTGATCCTGACTCGAGTGTTTTATGTTTTGCTTTACGCTCGGGTCAGACTGAGCGATACAGCTATTGAGACTCACCTTAGAGTTGGAGCTGCGCTTGGAGGTCCGGCTATCTATCCGGCTTTCAGTTATTCAGTTGATTCTAGTGATGTGTTATGATCTTGTATTTGACTATTGTTTTTTAGAACTCTATTGTATCTTATTTAACTCTATTATATATATAGTATCTTCATGAACTACTATTCTGTCACGACCCGTCTTCCACTTACTAGAAAGATGTATCATGAATTAAGAAAGAAAGAGATAGAAAGAGAAAGAAAGAGAAGAAAGAAGAAACAACAACAGAATCTCAACAGCGGAACGAATAATTTATATTAATAACAAAAGTATTACATGGTACACAACAACTATCAGAGTTACACTAATAATACAACATATACTAGACAGTTATAAACACCTGTCTAGATTATTACAACACAGTACAAAACAACTCAAACAACGACTGAGAGATACCAACACAGCGGAATACTAGATAACTATAACGTTGAAGCCTCCTGCTCCATTGCTCCTCCTCGTCAAAGCTAACCTGAATCTCTTGGCTACTCGTAAAAATTTGAGCACCCAAGAGTTAAAAAAACAGAAATAAACTCCAGGTCAGACATGGGTCTGGTGTGAGTAACAGGTTAAAGTTGCTTAACTTTTGAAAAATCATTAAAAAGAGAGGTATCACGTAAGACTTCCCACACATAAACATGGAAAAGTTTTTACCTTACGCTAACCAAAACATTCGATAGGAAATCCGGTGATATTATAATAGTGTCTAGGGTTTTCAAATAAAATACAGAAATAGCTGGGATGCTTACATCTCACGTTCCAACATAGTTGGGCACAATCAATACGTACGGCACTTATTGGATTTTGGATTCCATACAATGGCAAGACTACCGAGGTATCGCCCGTCATAGTACGGGGCCTAAATCGCCGTACTGAGGATCACTCCCAATCCCCTGCAACACAAGGCTGGAACCATCCCTTACTGGACAGTCCTGAACAAGACAACCCCGCAGTTGGCCGCGACCCAACCGCCCACACAGCCGAATATAAAAGGACTTCTAGACAAGGGAAAATCTCGTCCTACTTGGGCATGACCCACTTAGCCTTGCTACACCTCCCCTGTTTTAGCCATTCCTGGTTGATGAGGCTTGAGGCTACGATTACCTTTAGAGAACACGTCACTTTACCAAAGGCAGGATAGATAGCCGAACGAAACCATACAAGTTCGTTCAAGGTTCGAACGAAACCGAAGGCATTATCTCGTTACACTCATTTTGGAATCACCCTCAGAGTTAACGACGATAACCCTTCCACTCTGAATCTTCATCTTCACTTGAGATTCACGACCTATCATTAATTTGGATCGGTGTGGTTTTCGAATATCCAAATATGGAAACCCGATCCCGGTCTCATCGAATCCCAAACGCCATCCTTTAGGTCCAAGTTGTTTTAAATTTAAAAAAATTTAATTTAATTATCTATATACACACAGATAGATAATCACAGATTCACAATAGATAATCATCACCACAGATAATCCCAATTATCATTATCAGAAGATAATCCAAATCATCATCACAATGCAACAAATGCATCCATATCACACAACATTACCAATCTCATAGTTGAGATTTCAAACCATTCAAGGCGAACAAATATCATACATTCATAAGCAATGATTAATAATCACACCAAATATAATTAATTAAAATGAATTAAATTAATTACATCATCTCTAATTAATTTAAAGTAAATTAAATTAATTACTTCAATCTACAAATTCTGCTTATATAACCATTGGTTACAAACCAATCATCTAATTAATTCCCTTGATTAATCATTCTTTAATTACATTCAAGTAATTAATTTCACAAATTCATTATCCTTAACAAAATACAGTAATTAATCTTTGATTACTCCATCAAATAATTAATTATAATTAATTGCATTAATTCTTAATTAATTATATTAATTAATTACTTTAATGACTTATCAATGATTAATTAATCTCAATTAATTAATTCTTAATCACATCACTAATTATATTAATTAATGATTCCTAATTACATTTAAATTATTTAACTTCATTAAGTAATTAACCACAATTATTAATCACTTTTGATTAATTAACTTCAGTAATTAACTACTCTTAATTACTTCATTGAGTAAATTGATTACCCCTAAACTAATTATATTCAATAATTAATTATATTTATTAATCATCATTGATCAATTTTATTAGTAATTAATTACCCTTAATTAATTTCATTACTTAATTATTTTCCAAATGACTTAATCAATCAATGCTTAAATTAATTACACTAAGTAATTAATTATTAATTACTTTCACTAAGTAATTACCTTCCATAATAATTACACAAGCAATTAACCCCAAACTCTTCCATACTTCAATAAGTTACATTCAGTAATTACTCATCTTAATTACTTCTCAAAGTAATTATCCTTCATTAATCTCTTATCAACCCATCAAATGATTATTCTACATTAATTAAACTTAACTAATTAATTCAAACTAATCAAATTAATTAATTAATTAATTATAATGAGTAATTAATAACTTTAATTCCTTTCATAAAGTAATCATACTTAACCAAATTCCATAAATGATTATCTAATTTAATTAATCTAATTAATTATCAAAATTAATCACTTTAATTAATTAATAAATAATTCCAAGTTAATGACCTTCATTAACTTATCAACAATTCCTTAATTACCTTTCTTAAGTAATTAACTTAAATTAATCATTATTAATTAAAAATTTATTAATCATTTAATTAATCACCAATTGTTTAATTAATTAAGTTTTTAACTTAATTAATCTTACTCTCTTGATAAATTAATTTCTAATTATTAATTAAAATCTTAACTTATTTAATTAATGATCTTATTCCCAAATTAATTAATCTTAATTAATTATATTCAACCTTAATTAATTAATTCAAAATCCTTACTTAATTAATTAAATAAATTAATTAATTATCCATCTAATTACCTTACTAATTTAATAAATAAAAATCATCAAATCTTTGATTTATTTAAAATAAAACATTTCTTATTAATGATTACATTATCATTAACAAAGCAAATTCAAAACAACTTTTATTTAAACTTTGTTTTCAAATTACATTTTAAATTTTAAATTTAAAATGAAATCAAACTTAACTTGAACAAAGTTTTTAAAAATATTTTAAAAACCTTTTTAAAACTTTTGCAAAAGAATTTCTTATTTTATAAAAATGTTAAAGGAATTTATACCAAATTCATTTTAAGATACAAATCATGTTTAAAATATGTTTTCAACATCCAAAGTTGTTTAAACATTTAAAATTTTTAAAACTTCCTTTATTTGCAAAATTGTGACTCAAATTGGATTTTGATTCCAGATTTAAACTTATGTTTAAATCTCTACTTTCTATATTAAAGCCTTATCTTTAAATTCAAATTATTTAAACTCTTTTATAGTTGTTTAAACATTTTAATTTATAAAGTTTAAATTAAATTTTAAACTGGAATTCAAACCTAGTTCAAATCCATACTTTAAATTTAGGTTTAAATTCTGTTTAAAACCTGCTTTCAAATTTAAATCAAATTTTAAATTGAAAATTTACAGGTTTACAGAGAAACCTGTAACTACTGAAAATACCTGTGCCTCCCCTACAATTACTCCGAGCAAAATCTTATACCACTTCGAGCAAAAACCCGAATTACCCGAGGGTAACTCGAGTCCCAAAAATTTACAAATCCAACAGCTTCACCTGACACTCCACTGCACCATGCATTTGCACGGTGGTTCTGGCCTCCTCCAATCACCACCAAGTCAATGAACATGTCGACGCTCATCACTAAAACACATCCCGATCATCCAAAAACTCAACATCTACTTGAAATCAGATTTGAGTCCCCAAACCAAAACCTGGAAAAATACAGGAACAACTATCACCATCAAATCCCAAAACATGTAAAACCACCATTCCCTCTCCTCCGGCCATCGGAGGCTTTGGAACTCCGCCCAACACGTCTTCAACACCCAAGCAACCAACTCCCCAAATATTGAAGCAATCGAACCCCTATAGCCACCATGCCGATCAAAACACTGCACTGCCCAAAAACTAGGTTTAGAAATCTAATCCAACAATCACCATCACCATGGTGATCTTCCACCACCTCCACCATTTTTCCCTAAATCACTGACCACTTCCCTTCTTCCAGAAAGAATTACGACCCTTAAGTCCATCAAGTTCATCAAAATTTCCTCAATTTACACTTTCCTGTAAAAAACAGCAACGTTCTTAAATTCCAATACTAAAAATCGAAATTTTTGTTTCAAAAATCAAATTTAAGCTTTAGCTTTTGATTCATGCACCTGAAACTAAGAAACAATTAAATTGAATTTTACCTGTTTTTAGTTTACTTTGTTGTTTCATTATTTTCCAGTAAAACTGCAGGTTCTTTTTTAACTTAAACAAAATTTAAACTAAAATTTTATATAAATTAAATATACTTTTTTCAAGACTCATGTACTATTAAAGATTGATTCAAGAGCACTTGAGTTTTACTAAATTATGGACCTGGAACTTAGGAGGAAAAAAAACTGTAATAACATAAAACAGTAATCTATGCTCAAAATCAATTCATATACAGAAGACACATATACACAATACAATTTTTATCACCGCAAACAAGCATGCAATCATAACGATACTTAAGTTTTAAATTTGTGAGGTTATTCACAAACATACTTGTTTCATAGATGATTAGGCAACATAATTATTTACTTAAATTTAAATAATGTAATGTTACTCACCTGATGTAGCATGAAACAGAGCACAAGATTTTCTGAAAAGCTTTTACTCTTTGATTATAAACTGAGTTGTAGATTATTTTGAAGGTGAGTTGGAGGCTTGAACAGATTCCATATTGCAGAAGACAAAACCATATTCATTTTACTTTGAATTTAAACTTGAATTAAAGATTTCTCTTTATATACCCAGGTTGAAAGATGCATGCAGGCAAGCTTTGCTTTTGCATTTGAAAGTGATTTTACAGAGTTTATTTGCTTGCTTTAAAACTCAGGTTGAAAAGAAAAGGCTTGCATGCTTTAGTTTTTGAAAAAAAAGAATGCACAGGCTTTTAGAACAGATTAAAGAAAATGATTTTGCAGAGGATGTTGATTATAGATTTGAGAATGAACTATAGGTTTTGGAGAGTTTGTTACTGATTTGTTTCAATTGAAATCATATTTTCTAAACTTTGAAAAATGAAGATTAGAAAAGGAAAAGATTGAAGAAAACATTTTTATATAAGTGTAATTGATTTATTTAAAATTTAAAAAGAAAAAATAAAAATAAAAGGACATATGTAAAAAAACTAACGTTTGTCATCTTTTCAATTAATTAATTAACACATGTCATTATACCACTTACTATATTAACATGTATCTTAAGAATTATTTTATTTGTTTTTTTATTTAATTTTAAAAGTAAATAAAACCCCTTTTTTCTTTATTTATTAAATACATATATATATATATTATTTTCATAAGTAAATGCATATGCATCTCTTTTTAAAGAAAATGAAATGAAACAAATTATATAAAAATGGAAGCTTACTTACATAATTTAGATATGTTTATTCTTTTGAAATTTCAAAATTAATTCAAATTCAAATTCTAAATATATTTTTAAAAAAACAATTTAAAACTAATTTATATTAACATATTTAATTTAACAATAATAATATTGTCTTTTAAAACCTATCTATATTAATACATTTATTATTATTTGAAAATAACATATTTATTAATTTAAATAATTTATAAAAGAAATTATAAATTACTTATAACTTGTCTAACTTGTTTAGATGCATAAATGTTTTAATATATAAATGGTATTTTAAATTTCCATATATAATTCCAAATTATATTTATTAAGCTATATTCAAAAAGGAAATAAAATAAACTTTTGTTTATCTTATTTAAAATTTAAACTATGCTTTAAAATATATTTAAACAATTTAAAACATTTTCTTTAAGTATCTTAAAACTAAATAGTTATTTATTTAATAGTTTTGAATAGTTATATATTAAATAAAATAATAATTTCCAAATTATCAAAATGAATATTAGAATTTAAAAACAAGATTTTATTTGTTTATTAAACTTCAAATCAAAACTTATCTATCTACAATATATATAAATAATTATATATATACATTATAAATAGAAAGCATTTTATTAGCTTTTAAAAGATAAAATTCACCAATTAAACATTTACTTAATTGGATTATTAAATCAAGTAAATATTTATTAACAGAATTTATCAAATTCATTTAATTTTAAATACAGATTATTAAATTGATATTGTCAAAATTTCCAGGATATCACATTCCTCCCCCCTTAAAAGAATTTCGTCCCCGAAATTTAAAAGCAAAGGTACTTTAATAATCTCATTAAAGTTTTAATTTAAACACAAGCACATATCAATCATATGCTAACAACCAAAGCAACCAATTTATCTAATCAAACAAATTTAATTATCCCGACAAAATTATGGATAAAATTTCCTCGAGTTTCCCCAAGTATATATATACCGGGATACTTGCTCTACAGAATCCAAACAATCTAAACTACGAAGCTACAGAGTTCCTTCTCATCTAGATCTACAAAACTAAACAAGATATCAGACTACAGACGAGTCTGACTCAACAACCAAACCTTCCTGAAAAGTTGGTTCCACAACCAGAAATAGCTCATACATGTACTCCCTCAAAGATTCTCATTGAATCCAATTATCCAACTGGCAATTCAACTCTTGAAAACCAAAACACCAATCCAACCAAAACACAGAAGAGATCCAAAACACCTCGGAGCTAGCTTCCCAGACTTACCAAATCTTTATAGCTCCATGGTTTGGAGAAAAACTTATCCAAAATCAAATCTCCAACTCCGGAATCCAAATTCCTTCGTCTCTTAACCATAAAACTCTTCTGACAATCCTGGGCTGCCTACAAACTTCCTGATCAGCTCAATTTTAGCTGAGGCCTCTAAAAACAAGCTGGACCAAATCCAACACAACGATCTCCTCAGGATCAACCAAGACTAAGATCACCAACTCTACTCTTCAAACATCAGAAGAACAAACTCACTTCTTCTAGGAAAAGACAAAACAGAAACACTTCCAAACTGCTTCCGCTGCACAACTCTGATCTGGAAAAGAAGAAAAATGTTGATGATGAACGCGAGTACAATCTGGACAACACATCCCAGAATATGATTCAATAGATCCATAAAAGAAAACTCAGAAGTTTCACCAAAACCGAGCTGCTTCACCAAACTTTATCTCGGGAAACCAACCTTCTACTAATTGATCCACCGGTAGCACTCCTGGAATCCGGTCGATAAGAAAATTCAATCTCCAAATACAAATAAACCTCTGACTTCGCAGAAGAGATCCAGAAAATTTCTGATAACCCAAGAGATCACTCAACTATCGCAATTCACTTTTGCGATCAATCCAGAACAATTCCCAAAGAAAATTATTCTCTATTTACCAAACAAAGCAGCTTACACTTAACTATCCAATCCACCGATGAAACGGGTCCACTCTGCTGCTTCTGAACTCCTCCTTCAGAAAACTGCTATGCCAGAAAACTTCTTGCCAACACAGAATACTTCGAGCCGCACCGATGACACCAAAGCCAAAGACTTCCTATTCCATAAGCTCTTCGAGAAACTCGGACCCCAAAGCCAACCACTATACCCTGCTAAACCCAGCCAGAACACCGAAGCAGACACACTTTCTAAAACTTGTTCCAAAGAAAACTTCTTCGGAAACCTCCATAGTCACTGCATCTCATCACGCAACTATTATTTCTCGAGGTATTAAGATGCCATTACATACTTCTGCCAACTAACAGATCCAAACTCTACTCATCCAACTTCAAAGATAGACTCCGAACCTTAACAGGTTACCTTCAGAGATCGATGAAATCCTTACACCAAGCTACAAAACTCACTCGAGACGGTATTAGGTCTACAGTCTCGACAGATACACTTCCAACCTCAAACATTCAAATTCCAACCATTGGTAGTAGTCGTGTTACACACACCACTACCTCATCTACCTTTATAACCTATATTGGAAAACTTGAACAAGTAACCCAACAGATAGGTAGAAATAAGTATATATAAATATATATATTAAAATTACAAATATGCTCTCTCAAGAAGAAAACACTCCAAAGCCTAGGAGAAGAAAGAAGAAACAACAACAGAATCTCAACAGCGGAACGAATAATTTATATTAATAACAAAAGTATTACATAGTATACAACAACTATCAGAGTTACACAGATAATACAACACATACTAGACAGTTATAAACACCTGTCTAGATTATTACAACAGAGTACAAAACAACTCAAACAACGACTCAGAGATACCAACACTGCGGAATACTAGATAACTATAACGCAAAAGCCTCCTGCTCCATTGCTCCTCCACAATTCGTCAAAGCTAACTGAATCCCTTGGCTACTTGTAAAAATTTGAGTACCCAAGAGTTTAAAAAATAGAAATAAACTCCGGGTCAGACATGGGTCTGGTGTGAGTAACAGGTTAAAGTTGCTTAACTTTTGAAAAATCTTTAAAATGAAAGATATCACGTAAGACTTCCCACACATAAACATGAAAAAGTTTTTACCTTACGCTAACCAAAACATTTGATAGGAAATTCGATGATATTATAATAGTGTCTGGGGTTTCCAAATAAAATACAGAAATAGCTGGAATGCTTACATCTCACGTTCCAACATAGTTGGGCACAATCAATACGTACGGCACTTATTGGATTTTGGATTCCATACAATGGCAGGGCTACCGGGGTACCGTCCGTCACAGTACGGGGCCTAGATCGCCATACCGAGGATCACTCCCAATCCCCTGCAACACAAGGCTGGAACCATCCCTTACTGGACAGTCCCAAACAAGACAACCCCGTAGTTGGCTGCGACCCAACCGCCCACACAGCCGAATAAAAAGGGACTTCTAGACAGGGGAAAATCTCGTCCTACTTGGGCATGACCCACTTAGCCTTGCTGCACCTCCCCTGTTTTAGCCATTCCCGATTGATAAGGCTTGAGGCTATGATTACCTTTAGAGAACACATCTCTGAGAATGCTCATAGTCCACCTGACGATGTTCTAAAAGCATTCAATTCATACAAGTTCGTTCCGGGTTCGAACGAAACCGAAGGCATTATCTCGTTACACTCATTTTGGAATCACCCTCAGAGTTAATGACGATAACCCTTGCACTCTGAATCTTCATCTTCACTTGAGATTCACGACCTATCGTTAATTTGGATCGATGTGGTTTTCGGATATCCAAATATGGAAACCCGATCCCGGTCTCATCGAATCCAAAACGCCATCTTTTAGGTCCAAGTTGTTTTAAATTTAAAACAATTCAATTTAATTATCTATATACACACAGATAGATAATTCATAGATTCACAATAGATAATCATCACCACAGATAATCCCAATTATCATTATCAGAAGATAATCCAAATCATCATCACAATACAACAAATGCATCCATATCACACAACATTGCCAATCTCATAGTTGAGATTTCAAACCATTCAAGGCGAAAAATATCATCCATTCATAAGCAATGATTAATAATCACACCAAATATAATCAATTTAAAATGAATTAAATTAATTACATCATCTCTAATTAATTTAAAGTAAATTAAATTAATTACTTCAATCTATAAATTCTGCTTATATAACCATTGATTACAAACCAATCATCTAATTAATTCTCTTGATTAATCATTCTTTAATTACATTCAAGTAATCAATTTCACAAATTCATTATCCTTAACCAAATACAGTAATTAATCTTTAATTGCTCCATTAATTAATTAATTATAAATAATTACATTGATCTTAATTAATTACATTAATTAATTACTTTAATCACTTATCAATGGTTAATTAATCTCAATTAATTAATTCTTAATCACATCATTAATTTTATTAATTAATGATTCCTAATTACATTTAAATTAATTAAATTCATTAAGTAATTAACCATAATTATTAATCACTTTTGATTAATTAACTTCAGTAATTAACTACTCTTAATTACTTCATTGAGTAAATTGATTACCCCTAAACTAATTATATTCAATAATTAATTATATTTATTAATCATCCTTGATCAATTTTATTAGTAATTAATTACCCTTAATTAATTTCATTACTTAATTATTTTCCAAATGACTTAATCAATCAATACTTAAATTAATTACACCAAGTAATTAATTATTAATTACTTTCACTAAGTAATTACCTTCCATAATAATTACATAAGCAATTAACCCCAAACTCTTCCATACTTCAATAAGTTACATTCAGTAATTACTCATCTTAATTACTTCTCTAAGTAATTATCCTTCATTAATCTCTTATCAACCCATCAAATGATTATTCTACATCAATTAAACTTAATTAATTAATTTAAACTAATCAAATTAATTAATTAATTAATTACAATGAGTAATTAATAACATTAATTCCTTTCATAAAGTAATCATACTTAACCAAATTCCATAAATGATTATCTAATTTAATTAATCTAATTAATTATCAAAATTAATCACTTTAATTAATTAATAAATAATCCCAAGTTAATGACCTTCATTAACTTATCAACAATTCCTTAATTACCTTTCTTAAGTAATTAACTTAAATTAATCATTATTAATTAAAAATTTATTAATCATTTAATTAATCACCAATTGTTTAATTAATTAAGTTTTTAACTTAATTAATCTTACTCTCTTGATAAATTAATTTCTAATCATTAATTAAAACCTTAACTTATTTAATTAATGATCTTATTCCCAAATTAATTAATCTTAATTAATTAACTTCAACCTTAATTAATTAATTCAAAATCCTTACTTAATTAATTAAATAAATTAATCATCCATCTAATTACCTTACTAATTTAATAAATCAAAATCATTAAATATTTGATTTATTTTAAAATAAAACATTTCTTATTAATGATTACATTATCATTAACAAAGCAAATTCAAAACAACTTTTCTTTAAAATTTATTTTCAAATTACATTTAAAATTTAAAATTTAAAATGAAATCAAACTTAACTTTAATAGAGTTTTTAAAAATATTTAAAAAACCTTTTTAAAACTTTTGCAAAAGAATTTCTTATTTTATAAAAGATGTTAAAGGAATTTATACCAAATTCATTTTAAGATACAAATCATGTTTAAAATATTTTTTAACATCCAAAGTTGTAAAGACCCAGAATATCTGTCATTTGAAATTCAGATATTTAATTGATTTTAAATATTAACAAGTAAAATTTATAAGTCGAATAATTTATTTTTCGAATATTTAATTTAATTGGATAATTAAATCGATAATTTAATATTGAAATTACAGAAATAATTGAAAATTGGGTTTAATGTGATTAAAAAAGATTTGTATGATTTTATTTAATCATATTGGAGTTAGAATGATGTTATAGAACTTTTAAAATCGAATTTAAAGTTAATTTGTGGAAAATTGAATATTTTAATATTTAATCGACTGGTGAAAATGGCCATTTTTCAAACCTTCTCGGATTTCGACAAAACTATTTCCATCGGATCCGTAATGTCAAATTATTTTAAGGTTTCAAATTTCATATCAATCAGATTTACAGTTTGTTCGGGGCAAGCCAAAATGCATTGAAATTTGTTTAATCGATTTAATTTAAAATCGATCGTTTATTTCTGTAACTCGCACAGATGATCGAATTAGCCTCCGAAACCTATCCCATTGTGTCCAAAACGTGGGGTAAACCCTAGAAACGCCAGCCGGCACGCTTCGTTTGGAGTTCGGAAAATTTTGGATGAATAGTGCGTTGCCATTTTTCTATAAAAGTACCTCAACTTTCACATTTGCAAACAAGATGGCTAGGGTTTGTTTCGGCCGGCCTTAAGAAAACAATGGCCAGAAACTTCTCATCTTTTCTTCTTAATTTCTTCCAATCCGCCAACCAATTCAAGAAACCTCCAACACGAAAATTATAGAGCTAAGTGAGATCTACAAATCCATAAGGGTGCGATCGTTTTTAGTGGCACGGATTGTCGGCAATCTACGTTGAAACGCGCACGTTCGTGCTTGAAGTTCACAAAGGAGAGGGACGAGCTTTGTGCCATTCGAGGTGAAGATGGAGCAAGCTATGGTTGTTCATTTGGAGTTGTTTGATTGACTCCTCGTCGATTGTAGGTGACGCGTCTATTAGGGTTTTTTTGCACGATGTTGGGTTCGATCGCGTGAGAGTTACCTAGGAAGAAGATGAACGCGTGCGCGGCTGTGATTTACTCAAATTGAACGTGCGGCTCTGATTTGTTTGGGTATAAAAAATAAAAGAAATTGTAATTTAAACTATATTATAAATTCGTCAAACTTTAAAATGCGATATCTCTTTCATACGAGGTCGGAAATGCACGAAACAAATTGCGTTGCAAAAGTATTGTCGAGCACTACGCAATGGAGCTGGTTTGGATTCATTCGGAGCTAGTGAAAATTTCGGGTAAAATTAAACGCACGTTTAATTTTATTCGGAATAAAACGCTACAATTGTTATCGGAAACTCAAGGTGAGAACTTCTCACTCAATCGAATTGTTTCGATTTAAATTTTAAATAATTATATTTAAAATTGCTTGATTGTGTGATTGGATGATAGTTATTATCTGTTGTATTGAAATAGACCATATACGCCATATATTAAGCGGATGTTAGTTATTAAAAACATATACCGCGATAATTCCAACTTGTATGGAATTGGTATTATATATGTATTTGGAGTTGATTTCCCGCATTATATAGCGGATGAGACCCTATTGCGCCTCATAATAGCGGATAATATTTTATAAATCTCATATACCGCGATATTCCATCTCGAAGCGGAATTGGTATTGTGCTAACATCTTTGGATGCAGGGAAACAGGTTGGAGGGATCCAACTGGATTCCTCAAATGATTTAATTTGTTTCAATGTTGTGTGTTGATCTATTTATTATCTGCGTGATTATCTTTGTGATTGAAATCGCTAAAGGCCAAAATTTAGCCGAATATATTTTTGGTATTGTTAGATGCCTAAAATAAATAAAATTTGATTTTTGAAAAATTAAGTTGAGAATTCATAACAAAATTTAATTTTGGAATTGATCCATTTTAAATAAATAAACGTTGAAATTTTTATGTTATAAAAATTTTGATTTTTGCGAAATATAACCGAGATGTGATTTTTAGTTGATTAATTTATAAAATGGGTTAAATTGGGATTTTTGAATTATTATAAATGATTTATATAAAAGATTTACAAAATTAATATTTATAAATTAAATATTGGAATTATAAAACGAGTTTTTATAAGTGTTAAAGTGAAGTATAAATGGATTTCATAAGTGGATGAAATCTATAGATTTATAAATTGTGAAGTTATAAAGTGAATAGATTTTGTAAAATAAAAGATTTATAATTAATTAACTTATAAACTGGATTTTGGCGTGTAAATGGAATATGGATAGAATTTGTTAATAAAGTAATTTTATAAGTTGAAGTTGTTATAAAGTATAAATGGAATTTATAAACGTTGTTTTATAAATCCGAAATCGACTTATTTTAATAAGTTTAATTATTAAAGCTTATTAAAGGAAATATATCCACGATTTTGGGACAGTGGATAATATATTAAATAAAATACGTAGAAATTGAATTTGGTTAACGAAGTATATTCACGATTTTGGACGGTGAATTATATATTAAAGAAATATTTTGGGAAAGTGATATTTTAAATAGAATTAAAACGATTCAAAAATGTTTTAAAATGTATTAAGTATCAAAACCATAGATTTCAACATTCATTGTTGAAATAGACGTTTTCGAGAAATAGAAGGAAATTATGGACTATGGCACTGTTGTTATAGTAAATGATTTCCGAAAGGAAAAGTTTTGTGGAGTATTGGGGTTTATATATCTATCTTAATTTCGAATCCCTATACTAGTGATTTTGGATTGTCGTAATGATGTTTTACGTAATATTCGTTTTGACCCAAATGAATATGTTTAAGAGAATGTTTTCCTTAAAGAATAAAATTTATACTTAATTGTGATTTAAGTATATTGAATATTTCCCAAATGTTGAAAATAAATGGATTTGTGAATTACTTATTATTAAATAAGTATGGAAATGTTTTCCAATATGAAGTGCATGTTTTAAGATTATATCTTTTAAAGATAAATTGAAAGTGAATAATTGAAATCGATTTTAAAAATCGTATAAAAAGTGAATATTTGGAAATGTAAATTCACAAGGGAAATTTATAAGGGAGATTTGTTTTAAAAAAAACATTGATTTATTTTTAAAGTGTGGGATAAATTTACGAATTTGGAATGTAAATTTAATAAATCGGTAAGGATTTATTTGATTGGTTTAAATGAACCATTTTGAAATGAAAGTTGTAAAGGTGAAAAGTGATTTGAAATTTGTTTTCAAATGGTTGAAGTGTGGAAATTTATCTTGTAAAGACATTTTTGAAAATAAATAATTTAGGAAATTATTTGAAATCGGGATATGTTGTGAATATTGATTGATGGTTAAATAACCGACTATCAATATTGACCCTTAAATGGCTATTTGTTGTGAATTGGTTGAAATTGAATCCTACACTTATTTTTAAATTATTGCGCTCGTTATTCGGATTACCCATTCCGAATAGTGATACGATGTAATGGATAGCATTGAAGACCGGTGGTGAAGACCGGGTATTTGTGAAAGCGATAGGATGACCTATCGATTGTCTCTGCACCGTTAGCTACGGTATGGAGATTTCCTTTGTGATGGGAAATTCGATCGAGATTGTGAATACCCGAATTGCAAGGGCTTCTTTTGAAGTGCCTTCGGTTCTGTTCGAACCCGAAACAGACTTGTATGGTTACGTGTCTGACATTACATTTTGAGATATAAAGCAGATTTCTTTCAAATACATTTCTGTTGGTGACGGAGAATTTATTCTCTTAGTTAACACCCTTCTCTGAGACGTACGAGCTCAGAGGTTTTGTAGTTGAAGGTTATCAGCGATATACTCCCAATTTGGCAACGTGGCATGCTGAGTGTTGCTGTGTGATGATTTTTTTATTGATCATTTGTTGATCAAAGCGTGGCTTTGTAAAAAAGCGTAGCTTTGTGGACGAGACTTTGTCAGACCTCACACCCTGGAAATGGTCGAAACAGGAATATGCAGCAATGTTATGAGGGTCGCTCCCTTTAGAGTATGTCATTTCCTTCTGGAAAAGGGTGGTGTCAGGTATGGAGCCCTGATTCTTAACCTATGTGGTTGCTCCAATCTCATTTTTCTGTGTGGTTGTTGCTTGGTGATAGAGGGCCCTCGGATAAAGGTCCCAAAGGACCGGGGAGTGGCATACTCGAGTAGTAGTTACCTTCCCAAACTCTGGGTGCCCATAATTTTCCACACAGGCAGTCTAGAGTCAGGTTATCAGGTCATTCTGGATTCAGGAGTGCTATGGAGCTCAAGTGGCAAGCTGGATGGCGGGACGTATTACTTGTATATGATATTATCTTTCCGCTGTAATTTCGCTTCTAGGGACATGTTTGTATAGCTATCCATTGTTTGTTGTGTTGTATATTGTTGTTGTATACTCTGATGATAATGTAATGTATTAACTGATATAGTTCTTTGTTTTAAAGATTATTCATTTATATATTATATGTTGTTCCGCTGCGATATGTGAGATTCTGATATTGTTTCTGTTTAGTTTCCTTACTTCTTCTATCTTTTTCTTCTACCTCTTCTTTTTAACCCTCATGGTTCGGTTCTCCGGCATTCGATTGTTCGGCAGTTGATACAGTGGACGTATTGATGCCGACCTTCGGATCCCGACAAAACCTCGTATGTTACAAAAGTTGTTTAAACATTTAAATTTTTTAAAACTTCCTTTATTTTCAAAATTATGATTTAAATTGGATTTTGATTCCTGATTTAAACTTATGTTTAAATCTCTACTTTTTATTTTAAAGCTTTATCTTTAAATTCAAATTATTTAAACTCTTTTATAGTTGTTTAAACATTTTAATTTATAAAGTTTAAATTAAATTTTAAAACTGGAATTCAAACCTAGTTTAAATCCATACTTTAAATTTAGGTTTAAATTCTGTTTAAAACCTACTTTCAAATTTAAATCAAATTTTGAATTGAAAATTTACAGGTTTACAGAGAAACCTGTAACTACTGAAAATACCCAAGCCTCCCCTACAATTACTCCGAGCAAAATCCTATACCACTTCGAGCGAAAACTCGAATTACCCGAGTGTAACTCGAGTCCCAAAAATCTGCGAACCCAGCAGCTTCACCTCACACTCCACTGCACTGTGCATACGCACGGTGGTTCTGGATGCCTCCAGTCACCACCAAGTCAACGAACATGTCGACGCTCATCACTGAAACACATCCTGATCATCCAAAAACTCAACATCTACTCGAAATCAGATTCGAGCCCCCAAACCAAAACCTGGAAAAATACAGGAACAACTATCACCATCAAATCCCAAAACCTGTAAAACCACCATTCCCTCTCCTCCGGCCATCGGAGGCTTTGGAACTCCGCCCAACACCTCTTCAACACCCAAGCAACCATCTCCCCAAATATTGAAGCACTCGATCCCCTATAGCCACCATGCCGATCAAAACATTGCACTGCCCAAAAACTAGGTTTAGAAATCTAATCCAACAAACACCATCACCATGGTGATCTTCCACCACCTCCATCATTTTTCCCTAAATCACTGACCACTTCCCTTCTTCCAGAAAGAATTACGACCCTTAAGTCCATCAAGTTCATCATAATTTCCTCAATTTACACTTTCCAGTAAAAACAACAATGTTCTTAAATCCCAATACTAAAAATCGAAATTTTTGTTTCAAAAATCAAATTTAAGCTTTAGCTTTTGATTCATGCACCTGAAACTAAGAAACAATTAAATTGAATTTTACCTGTTTTTAGTTTACTTTGTTGTTTCATTATTTTCCAGCAAAACTGCAGGTTCTTTTTTAACTTAAACAAAATTTAAACTAAAATTTATGATAAATTAAATATACTTTGTTCAAGACTCATGTACTATTAAAGATTGATTCAAGAGCACTTGAGTTTTACTAAATTATGGACCTGGAACTTAGGGAAAAAAACTGAAATAACATAAAACAGTAATATATGCTCAAAATCAATTCATATACAGAAGACACATTACACAATACAATTTTTATCACAGGAAACAAGCATGCAATCATAACCATACTTAAGTTTTAAATTTGTGAGGTTATTCACAAACATACTTGTTTCATAGATGATTAGGCAACATAATTATTTACTTAAATTTGATTACTGTAAAGTTACACACCTGATATAGCATGAAACGGAGCACAAGATTTTCTGAAAAGCTTTTACTCTTTGATTATAAACAGGGTTGCAGATTGTTTTGAAGGTGAGTTGCAGGCTTGAACAGATTCCATATTGCAGAAGACAAACCTAGATTCATTTTACTTTGAATTTAAACTTGAATTAAAGATTTCTCTTTATATACCCAGGTTGAAAGATGCATGCAGGCAAGCTTTTCTTTTGCATTTGAAAATGATTTTACAGAGTTTACTTGCTTGCTTTAAAACTCAGGTTGAAAAGAAAAAGCTTGCATGCTTTAGTTTTTGAAAAGAAGAATGCGCAGGCTTTTAGAACAGATTGAAGAAAATGATTTTGCAGAGGATGTTGATCATAGATTTGAGAATGAACTATAGGTTTTGGAGAGTTTGTTACTGATTTGTTTCAGCTGAAATCATATCTTCTTAACTTTGAAAAATGAATATTAGAAAAGTAAAAGATTGAAGAAAACATCTTTATATAGGTGTAGTTGATTTATTTAAAATTTAAAAAGAAAAATTAAAAATAAAAGGACACTTGTAAAAACTAACATTTGTCATCTTTTCAATTAATTAATTAACACATGTCATTATACCATTTACTATATTAACATGTGTCTTAAGAATTATTTTATTTGTTTTTTTATTTAATTTTAAGAGTAAATAAAACCCCTTTTTTCTTTATTTATTAAATACATATATATATAAATTATTTTCATAAGTAAATGCATATGCATCTCTTTTTGAAGAAAATGAAATGAAACAAATTATATAAAAATGGAAGCTTACTTACATAATTTAGATATGTTTATTCTTTTGAAATTTCAAAATTAATTCAAATTCAATTTCTAAAAAAAAATTAAAAAAACCAATTTAAAACTAATTTTTATTAACATATTTAATTTAACGGTAATAATATTGTCTTTTAAAACCTATCCATATTAATACATTTATTATTATTTGAAAATAACATATTTATTAATTTAAATAATTTATAAAAGAAATTATAAATTACTTATCACTTGTCTAACTTGTTTAAATGCATAAATGTTTTAATATATAAATGGTATTTTAAATTTCCATATATAATTCCAAATTATATTTATTAAGCTATATTCATAAAGGAAATAAAATAAGCTTTTGTTTATCTAATTTAAAATTTAAACTATGCTTTAAAATATATTCAAAAAATTTAAAACATTTTCTTTAAGTATCTTAAAACCAAATAGTTATTTATTTAATAGTTTTGAATAGTTATATATTAAATAAAATAATAATTTCCAAATTATCAAAATGAATATTAGAATTTAAAAACAAGATTTTATTTGTTTATTAAACTTCAAATCAAAACTTAACTATCTACAATATATATAAATATATATACATTATAAATAGAAAGAATTTTATTAGCTTTTAAAAGACAAAATTCACCAATTAAACATTTATCTAATTGGATTATTAAATCAAGTAAATTTTTATTTCCCGAATTTATCAAATTCATTTAATTTTAAATACAGATTATTAAGTTGATATTGCCAAAAATTTCGGGATATCACATATTCATTTTGTTTCCACTGCATATTGTATATTACTCTGTGTCTATGATTATGTGATTTATTTATTTACTATATATGCGGAGTTTTGCCAAATATAAATTAACAATCTGGTATTTTGACCAATTCAAATCCGGCATGTGTGGATGCGAATGATTGAAAATATCAAGTTATTACATTTGGTATCAAAGCTTTGGATTTAGGCAAAACTCAGTGTGTAGAGTAAATTTAATTACAGAATCACTTTCATTCGTGCTTGAATCTCTTCCTATTTGACTCAATTCCTTTGAATTTCGGAACACTCCCCTCGGTTCCAAAATCCATCCTTATCTCTCCCTATTCGTATTCTGGAGTACCCTATAACTCTACTTTGAATGATCTCATTATAACTCGGCGGTCTTGCGAATCTTTGAATGCTTGCAAAGGGGTAAAACTCCTTTACAACAAGCATTGATTTACCAAAGATTTTTGTATCCTCGGTTTATGATGTTATCTATCTCCTGCTATGCCTAAATTCTATCTTTTGCAATCGAATGTCGATTTGCCTCGGAATTCTGCATTGATTTTATTCTTAAAGTCACGGTCGATCCGGTTGAGGTTGCCTACGATTTATATAACTTATCTGTCTTTCTATTTTGTTATTTAACCATCTTATCTTTGTTTCGAACCTATCTTTGAATCAAAATTCTCTTTGATTTGGGACCATCAAATTTGAATCTCTATCCTTGCTTTGAAATTTATTCTTGTATCGTCAAGGGAGGAAGTGTATATGTAAATTAATATTAAAAATGTTATATATATACATATACATACATACATATATATATATATATATATATATTGTGTTATTTGAGTTGTTAATGTTGATTTGGGTTTTCGATCGATTCGTTTGATCAACGCTGTGACGCCCCACCTCTATACCCACGCTAGCCAAGAACACTCCGGAGTAGTGCTGTCAACTAGCACGGAGAATGAGGCTGTTGAGGAGCGACCATCCATGTAATTGCTTATCACACGGTGGCTATAAATAATCTTCGGAAACAAACATAGAAATAATCATATCACAAATCAGTCACAGATATCCATATCACAAAGGCGGAAGAAGATATGAATATATAACTAACACATGAAAGTGTACATCAGAGTAGTGGTCAGTAAGTCCCACGATAATACAAAAGAATAGCAACACGTGCTATACAAAAGAATACAACTATGAGTCTATATCTCAAGTGTATACAACAAAAACTGCTAATCTAAACAGTTAGCCAAAAGTCAGAGTGATGAATCCCTGGGAAGAAGTCAAGCAGAAGCACCTGTAACATCTCGGTCTGACCCGAGTATTATTTAAGAAAATAATAAACGGGTCAGTCTAGCTATAAATATCAGATGACATGATATAACATAAAAGATATGGCATAAACATAAACATCCATAATGACATACCACTATAAGTATGTAAATAATGATCAACAGAAGATCAATCAATAAGAGATAATCAATATCACAAGAATCTTCTCAAAGATTCGAAAAGGGCATCATACCACAAACTTGTACTCATAACAAGTCAATGACATAAATTCTAGAAATCAATGCAAGAAGTCCAGAAATCATAGAAAAGAGAAAGAGGCCTATCACATGACGGTCCGAAGACCAAGGGGAGCTACCCCACATGTGTGAATGGAATCACACAGATTAAGGTCCAGACTAACCAAAAAGCAAAAAGGTATGTGTGAGTGGAATCACACAAGTGGTGTCTAGTCTAACCTCGCAACAAGAGACATCGCACAGTTGCTAGTCTAAATCATCAGAATGATCGTCATGATCAACGAGAAGTGTCAATTACACTAAGCTAGTAAATATAGAAGTTTAGCTTCATGTCCCATAACCACTTGCTTAACTTAAATATTTACGAACAAACTGTAAATCTTCACTAATAAAATTGTCACAAGAGGTTCAATCGAACAAGTCCAAGAATTAACCGACGAAGTGAACGCAAGCGTTTCATACCACTTGTTTTACTAAGTCGTTTAATTAGATTTCTCATCCGAGTGAGGTAAAGGTTTGTATATACTAATAGATTGGAAAACGGTTTAAGAAAAGAGCTTTGTTATTAAAAATAGAGTTGAAATTGTTTGTTAAAAGAGTTTTGATATTTACTGCTAATATTGAAACCTTTATATTATAAAGTGACAAAACACAGAAGCAATTGTAGAAACAATCAGTCACAAAAATCGCATACGGAGATGTGAATAAAATCCAAGGAAATCAGCTCAATGTTTTTCAGATAAGATCCCCTACGGAGTGGGGTCCAGGGGGGGTGGCAACCCCCCATGGTGGGGGTGCGGGGGCAACGCCACCGCCTACGGGATTCGACCTGCCCGGTCAGGTCGCGGGGGTCCAGGGGGCAGCGCCCCCGGCGGGGTGCGGGGCAGCGCCCCGACCAAAACGGTACGACCTAGTGAAGACAAAATGAGGTCTAACGACCTAAGGGGAATAGGGTCGAGCGACCTATAAAACTCGCGACCTAAAAGTTAGCTAGGTCGAACGACCTATAGAGGCATAGGGTGCAGCGACCTAAAACATCGCGACCTAGTGAAGACCTAAGGGAGGCGAGCGACTTATAAAACTCGCGACCTAAAAGTTAGCAAGGTCGAACGACCTATAGAGGCATAGGGTGCAGCGACCTAAAACATCGCGACCTAGTGACCTAACGGTTTAAGGGTCTTGCGACCTAACTGGAAACAAGGTCCAAACGACCTAACGACTTAAAGTGAAACCTGGCTGAGCGATATAAGGTCGGAGACGACCTACGACTTAACTCCGTGTGAGCGACCTACGACCTATGGTTGCTACGACCTAACGAGTTCCAATAGTGAAGGCTTAAGGTCTAACGACCTAAGGGGTACGACCTAAGGTCTTACGACCTAAGGTGTTGAGGTTGGACGACCTAACCAAATTGCATAGGCCATACGAGCTAAGGCCTATCGACCTAACTCCGAACGAGCTATATGCGAGTGACCTAGGGCGCTAACTCGCAAACGACCTAACGTTAACTCGCGAACGACCTAACTCCAGACGCGCCTTTTTAACGCGTGCGAGCTGAAGACCTGCCGACCTACGACCTAACTCCAAGCGACCTAAGGCCTAACGACCTATAGTGGACGAATGGGCTAAGGCCAGAAACGACCCAAATGAAGGTGACGACTTTTCCACGCGAACGACCTATAGATGCTGGGCGACCTAAGGGGGACAGAGCGACCTAAGCCAGAAATTCACCCCAAAACACTAAAAAGTGGAGTTTTTTGCCAATCCAATCCAAACCAAATGCAAATGTGCATGCAAACATGATAGGGATGCATTTCCAATAGCCCAAGATAGATATAGACTAGAATTGTGAGATAAAAATCTCACCTTTGCACCAAATATCAATGAAAATGAAGTTTTAAGGAAGCAAGAATCAATCCTTCTTCTATCTAAGCACAAGAAGCTTGAATCCAATGTCTTCTTCTTGAATTTGGAGTAGAAAGATGGATTGCAATTGAATTTGAGTTTTGGAATTTTAATTTCCCATTCCCTCCACCATTAATGCCAAAGCTTGATTAGTTAGGAAATTTATGAAGAGTGAGGAGAAGAGGGTTGGAACTTGGGCTTAATAGGCTAAACTAACCCAAAGTCCAAAGCGGGAAAAGTTAGTGAAATTTCACTAACTCCAAACCTATCGATGTTTATACTTAAAAAAGTTGTAAACGACATTTCGAACTCAATGGAAGTGGTCTCGAGTCCAAATTTGACCGTTTGCAAAAAGTAGCTTTTCGGACCAAAATCCGATTAACGAGTTAATATTTAAATAAAATATTTAAATACAAACTCGATAAATATGCGGGTTGTTACAAACGCTATCGACAGATTTCCAAAACACTTGAGCAGAGCAAACTAACACAGTATTTTTTCAAATTTGGTAAATAAAATAATTTTGTCTGATATTATATATAAGTATAAATTTTTCTGAAACTAAATTGTTAATGAATTTGTTGTCAGAAATGATAATATTTGATTTTCATTTATTGTTTTGTAAACCATTGACTATGGCATAATATAAATAAATGAATTTATAAAACTTGGTTTATAAATTGATTTAAAATTTAAATGAATTTAAATCAGGAATTTGGGAATTTAATTTGGGTAATTTCAAACTTTGGTTTTAAAGCTTTAAAGTGTATATTATTTAAAGTATTTTCAAATAAGAATTGTTTCAAAGAATTTTTAACTGTTTAAAATCAGTGCTCTTCTCTTTTGTCGCTGGAAAATAATCTCGGTGACGACTGCAGCATCATCGACATTTATTTTCGAGTTTCGAAGTGGAGAGACCATTCAGTAGCTTTGCTACATTTTTGTTTTAGAAATTATTTGAACAATCTCTCGGTTTGCATGCATCTATTCGTAGGCTATATTATGAAACTTCAGAGCAACATCTCATCTCAATTAGATGATATTGGAACTCTTCAGTATGATTTGATTTATATATATAGGTATATTATTTTAAGATTTAATTTGATTTGATATATATAATATATACATATTTATCTTTAAATTGTTTGAAGATGATCGGAACTTTAATTCTTAAATTTATGATTGAAGGTGATTTTAAAATAAAGCGAAATTTTTGTATAAATATTAAACTTGAAATGATTGAATCAGGAAAACGTTTATTTGTATAATACCCAATTTCATTCTAATATAACTTTCCTAAATTATTCAGAAGTTGAATATGTAATTGGATAATATACAATATAAAATGATTTTATAAATAAAATTTGAGTGTTTATAATAAATGTTGTACACTTAACTTTTAATTATAAATTTTTAATAGAGATAAATAGAATAATAAGTTGATTGAATAGTAAATGAGACAAATTAAATAAAATTTTGTTTTAAACATTTTGTATCAAATATTAATAAATTGAAATAAAATCAACTTAATGAAATATTTTGAGTTTAAAATCAATTGTTGAATATTAATCAATTTGAATTAAAAGTTATGTGGTTTAAATTAATTTCTTATTTTGTTTCCAATCTATTTTCTTTTGGTTGTTCTATTCTCCTACCTCCTTCCTTTTCGGAGACGAAAAGTTTTGAGTGGGGGAGAGTGTAACGACCCGTAAATTTTTTATTAGTATATTTAATTAAATTTTATGAAATTTAAAATAATAAATTTTGAAATAAAAATTTAATATTTGGAATATGTCTAATTAAACATAGCAACTGGTAAATTTTCATCCGAAAATATGAAAGTTTATTTTCTTGTGTAATTTTATTTCAATTTATATCAGTTAAAATCGATGGTAATAAAATGTTTTTCAAACCTGAATATTTTTCTACAGAAAATTTCTAAATCATCTTCTGAGCGAGATGGTATATTTCGTTTCTTCAAATTTTGACTGTTATTGCTCCGTCGATCTTATTTTCGGCAAAATAGCAGCATTTTTCGATACCGATCATCGACTTTTGATAGGATGATCATACCATTGATATATGTATACCGTTTTGATCGTCTCGTCATGCTGATCCCCGTAGTATATTCATTTGTGTGCTTCGGTGTTCGGTTCGCGACGGAAACCGTGAAATGATTAGCAATATCGGTCCCATTTTTAGAGCTTTTATTATTTTGTGACCATTCAATTTTCTAACGGCTGAAATGAATAGTCGCCAAAGTCATTATTTTCATAATTGTCACTTCACCTTCGGTCCTCCCGTTGCTTTGTATTTATTGCGGTACGTTTTACTCTGCCTTTTCCTTCACTGTTCATGCAAATAGTTAATATATATATAAAAAACTAACAGTGGCTTACTTTTTCAATTCCTTTACCCAATCTCCCTGTAGCAATTCATCCTCTCCAATTTTGACTTTCATGGCCACACGCAAGCCCAAAACAGCCTATGGCCAAGCACGTAGCCTTCTATCACCACCTATACCGATCACCCTCTCCCATAGTTAGCCACGCGTCTCCGCCTGCATGCCGAGCACCATCGAAACGTCCATCCGACCCAGCTTGCTCTTCGATCTCCACTGCTCACCAAACCAAGTCTACCTTCATGTTCTTATATATAGGTATTTTTATATACATTATATATATATATATGTATGTTACTATATATTAGCCTATTAAGTAACGTGTATGGTTTCTTCAAGGTGTCGGTGTGTGTGTTCGCATATTAGTGTGTGTGCATATATATATATATATATATATATATATATATATATATATATATATATATATATATCAGTTTATGTGTGATTTGTTAAATTGTGTTTGTATATATTTATGTATCTCGTTATGTTAGTATTCTCAATATACATATATATTGTTATGTTGGTATTTTGTAGTAAGTAAAATACATTATATAAGTATATATATGATATGACAGTAAAACATATGTTGCTTATATTTATAAGGTTTTGATTCATATACTAGTTATATTAGTTTTGCATATATAGGTTAGTGTATATCTTAGTTTTAAGTGATTTGTTGTTATTATATATATGTAAGTAAGTTATATGTATTATATTATAAGTCAAGTCTGTTAATTCATTTTAGCCTGTATAAACATATATGATGTATATATTACCTATCAGTCTATATAAGAAAGGAAATCTTATTGTTTACATACTTATCATTTAGGTAGATCAGTTAAAATATGTTTATATATATATATTTTTATAGATTTTAATATAATGTTTGTTATTTATCAGTTTAAAACATGTAAGTTTTATTTAAAATCGTTCGCATTGCATGAAATTCTGGGTTTATATTAAGTTATATATATATATATATATACATGTAACTATATAACCATTAGTTTATTTATATATATAACAATTGCATTATAAAAGCTAACATATGTTAATATACATGTATCCTAGTCTAATAATAAGTTTTATATAAATTAGGTTCTGTTGATATAGTTTATATATTTATAAAAGTTTTATGCATAGTACAGTGTCATATATGATAGATATTTTATGTTTTGTTGACATATATTAGGTGCGGTATGGGTGTGTTAGATATGTTATGCTATGCGTTTATATGTAAGTTTATTGTATATAGGTACGGGGTCGTATAAATGTTAATTTATATTACCTATAACTTATTTGGGTATTTGTATAAATTTACATTTGTATGTATAAAGGATTTCACTGTTTATAAGTATAAGTTACATAAGATTTTGAATATGGTGTGTAAATAGTGATCTCATTTTTATTTGTATTTAGAATTTAAATTGGTACGAATATAGTTATGAGTTATTTGAATATTTTTCTGGAATTTTAGAAGGTATATGTGTGAAAAATTGCATTTGTATAATTATAAATTTTAGTTTATAAAATGATTCATGTACTGTAATGTATGCAGTTATATAATATGCTATACATAGTTTTTTTTTCTAAAAAAATCTTTCATTACTGTTTAAGTTTATATAATTATAATAAATTGTTTATATTGATTTTTTGAAATATGAGAAAGATTTTATTTTATCTTATTTTGTTAAGAGTTAATATTAGACTTTAAATTATATATATATATATATATATATATATATATTCTCAACTATCTTATCTATCAGCATTAATCGTTGAATTCGTGCCAATCTGGCTTTGCTTTGGGATTCGTGCTTGAATTCATAGCTCATTTTTTCGTCTATTCTCTCTAGCCTCGAAAGGTGAGTAATCACTCACGATTAATGTTCTTATATTTATTAAATTTGATTTCAATTGGAACGACAATTGAAATATGCTGCTGTTAGTTATTTACATTGTTTATATATGCCATTATATGCTATATGTTCACCTGTGACATCTGACATCACTATCTATTATTTATATTAATGGCATACGCCTGTTATATTATTATCATATCTGTTATCACTCTGTAAGTTCCCTGTTAGTATAGAATTCACTATGGGTTAAATGATACATAGCTAAACGGACTTTAGAATAGGAGAAAATCGTTATGGATTGAAATGATAAACCCAAGCGATTTTCATTTGAATTGAATTTGGGATTGCAAGTTGAAATGATATATACCCGTATTTATTTTTAAATTACGAATTGAAATGATAAATATCCGTATCACTTGACCATATAGAAAATTATATATGGACACCGTGGTTTATATATAAAAATATTTTGAAATGATTTTTATGGTTTTGGAAAGAAATATATAGTTTTATATAAATATTGATTTCATATATTTTATAAATGTTATTTTATATATAGTTAAATTCTTGATTTTAAGCTATGTATATATTTGTTTAATATAAATATGTTTAAAAATAAAAATTGATTTTATTAAAATATAATATGGTTAAGTATTTATATAAATTATATTTAATATAGAGTTATAATGATTTTAATAAATTAAGTTGAGAAGATGGATTTGAAATTGATTTGAAATTGTATTTAATTAAGAACTATATTTAATTAAAATCGATTTGGAACTTATTGAATTTGAGATTTCAAATGATAAGATTTTATAACTTGATTATTGGTTTAAAGTGGTTAATAAATATTTCAAGTTTGAGTTTTATTTAAATGATACTGAATTTATTAAGTACATATTTCAAAACTAAATAATAGTAAATTGAATTAAGATGTATATAAAATTATCGCATTTAGTTTTGAAATTATAGAATATTTAAAACTTTGAAATATATATTTTTGTAATGGTTTATTTTTGGTTCAAATCTATATTTGAAATCAATATAATTTTGAATGGTTTATTTAGAGGCTAAATTGGAATTAATGATTTGAGTCAGATTAAATTTGAATTTTGGAGTTTGAGCTGATTTGGATTGGCAAAATTTAAGGAAAACAATTTTATTATATATACTATTTTAATATTTAAATCTGTTAAGCGGGAAGTATTATGATTTCTAAACTATGATTTCCAAAGTGTTATAATTTCAAATGTTTTGGTTTTGAAAGTGCTATAACTTTGAAGTACTATGATTTTTGGAAATGGATATGTATTTGAAATGAAATGATATTGTATTTGGTTATGAAATGGAAATGATATCGTATGGATATGGGTTTTTAAATGGCAATGATATTTTGGTTTTGAAGTATAAACTATTTTGAAATGACCGCGGTGTAATAATAACGTTTGGTTGTTAAAGAGACCGGGATCGGAAGTTGTTATACTCTCTGCCAACTCCGAAAACCACTTTAATAACCGTATACGCGGTGGAGATTCCAGAATGAAGTAGGATGGCAACGACGTTCTATTGAGGTATGTCCGTGGACCCTACTCCCGTGAGTTTGCATAAGTGTCTAATACAAGAGCGATTGACGGGCTAATGAGGTAGCTCCTCTGATCGGACACACTCTTTCGATACCATTCTATTACTTAGTGATTGATTGGGTGCACCTTTGATTTTTAGGAGTGTGGCTCGAGGTGGGCGGTAGTGGCTGCTACGCGTTACCACCGGTCCGGAAGCGTAATTGGTATATCTACCCAGGCATTTCCTTGTTATGCCATGTCACCTACCCTAGCACGCCTTATACGATTTTGTTTTGTACCATACCTATGGAGTGCCTTTTTATGACACCCAGTACGGGTGGGATTACGGTACTGTATAGACTATGGGAATATATAAAATATGTTAAGAGGGATATGGGTAACGCCTTAACGCTATTTTCAAATATGTTATACTTTACTTTAGACATTATTATAATAGCGTGTATTACTACATAGTAGATAGTTTAACGGATCCTTAGAGGATGGTTATCCCAACATCCTTTGAGTTACTTGTATTTCTGTTGTTATTTCACTTGAGTTAGATTTATTGTTATAAGAATGTTAATCCTCACTCGAGTGTTTTGTATTTTTCTTTACGCTCGGGTCAGACTGAGCGATGCAGCTATTGAGACTTACCTTGGAGTTGGAGCTTCGCTTGGAGATCCGGCTATCTATCCAGCTTTCAGTTATTCAGTTGATTCTAGTGATGTGTTCTGATCTTGTATTTGACTATTATATTCGAGACTTCTGTTGTATCTTATTTAACACTGTTATATATATTGTAGCTTCGTGAACTACTATTCATTTTGTTTCCGCTGCATATTGTATATTGCTCTGCATCTGTGATTCTATGATTTATTTATTTACTGTAATGTTGAGTTTTGCCAAATATAAATTAACAATCTGGTATTTTGAGCAATTCAAATCCGGCATGTGTGGATACGAGTGGTTGAAAATATCGGGCTGTTACAGCTATCTTGTGGGACTATATATCTTAAGGAGTATTCCAAGAGAGAGGATTGGGTTAGCATTCATCGGAGGACTTAAGCGAGAGTCTATGTGGAGATTCGAGATATGATTGAGATGTCAGAGACATATGGTTGTTTGTGACCTATTAAGGATGTAGGAATCCATATGTGATTTTGAGGTCAGTTGAGATATGGGGATCCATATGTAGTTTTAAGATCTGTTCGAGATGATGGAATCCATTTGGAGTATCATGTGCTGCTCTAGTGATGAAGACTCATGTGAACGATGTCAAACGTAGCCATGACATCGGAATGACAAAATCAGAGTAGCATGCACAATCTTAGGTTTAGCTTACCCATGAATGTATATCAACTCTAGATCTAAAGTATGATTATCGATATGTTGCGTGCGGGAGTTGTTGATACATGGTGCCACGCAGTTCATTATTGGGCTAGTTCTGTTTATCTTATAGTATATTCTATCCAGAGATATACAATGCTCAGAAGGAAGTTTCTGATCCTCGTCTTGGAGTTCATATTCGGCTAGACCAAAGAGATCTCCACGTAAAACCCATACACGTATGCGCCTTAGTTGTATTGATTATATACCGATTATTATTCTGTCATACGCATAACAACTATTTTCTAATTTATGTTCTATACCCTAGACATTATCTATTATATCAAGATATGTACTTGATAAATGGTTGTCTCATCTGGGGGGATAACTGTATGGTATTTCATGCGATCTCAAAAGGTGCTATTATATGTCACACATATTTCTTAAGTTACTCACGCTGGTTTACCAAACTGGTTCGGGTGTTATTTTCTTATAATGCTCAGGTCAGTTCTAAGTATATTTCTAGTTTTAGTTATGGATGCTTCGGAACTTATGGAAAGGAGCTGGAGGATAACCTACCATATTATTTTTATTTCCTCTACATTACTGTATTGTATATATCATCATATTTGAGGACCGGTTGTTATAACTGTCCAGGCTGATTGTAACAACCTGATATTTTAACAATTTTAAATAACGTAATTAACTAAATTATGTGAAATTTTAAAAAATTAAATTTGGAAATAAAAATTTAATATTTGGAATACGTCTATTTAAATATAACAAATGGTAAATTTTCATCAGATGATGTGGAAGTTTATTTTATTGTGTAATTTTATTTAAATTTAAATCAGCTAATGTTTGATGATAATAAAATGTTTTCCTAACCTGAATATTTTATATAATAAATTTGTAAATCATCTTCTAAGTGAGACGTCATATTTCGTTTCGCCAAATATGGACTGTTATTGCTCTGTTTATCTTATTTTCGGCGTTTTAGTAGCATTTTCGGTACCCAATATCGACTTATAATAGGTTGATCGTACCGTTGATATTTGTATACCATTTAGATCGTCTCATCATGCTGATCTCTATAGTATATTCGTTTGTCTATTTCGGAGTCCGGTGTGCGGTGCAATCTACGAAATGCCTAACGTATCGGTTTCGCAACCGAGTCTTTTTGGCTTTCCATGTCCTTCCAATTTCCAGCTATGAGATTTTGAATGGTCGTCAACTATTTATATTCCCTGAATTCAGCATTTTGACTATTGATTTACCCCTGCTTTTTTTCCTTTAATATATCATTTGGTTATATATATATATATATATATATATATATAGTTTTGAAACTGTTATCTCCCTGAAGGGTCTCAACTTCTCTATCTTATTTTTGTTTTACGTTTGTAGGAAAATATATACAAATAACAATAAACAAGTTATAATTCTCTACCTTACTTCCCTCATCTCGGCCAAAAAGCTTCCCACCTTCGCCTCTTGCTCCAACTTGACCACACCTTAGCCGCTTAACCTCACCACTGCCACCCCAATAGCACAGCATGTTCTTTGTTCCTCAACAATTACGTTTATCCCCCAATTCTGCTCGTACCACAGCTACCACCAAACTCACCACGTCACCCTCGCAACCCACACCAACACAGATCTTCATCTTTCCCCTTCCCCTCCCCCTACTTCCCCGTAGCATGCACGCAAGCAAACTCCACAGCCGAGAAACCATCAACCGAGCTCACCTCATCCCAGTCGCCCGCCACCACCACCGAACGCTCTACCCTTCGCTAGAACCCATCGCCCCTTCTACCTACTCTATCTTGTAGCCATATAGAGATGTGTGTGTGTGTGTGTGTGTGTATTCATGTATATGCAGATAAAACTCTAGGTAAATTTTGTTATATATTGATTTTTGTTGTGTATGTATAAAAATATATATAAAGTTGATTCGGCTGTAGAAGTTATATGTGTTATACATTTGATATAAACTGTATATTTGTATTTCTGAGTTGTTTCTTTTGTTTAGGCCCGATGCATATTTATATATTACAAAGTTATTCCTATATATGTTTTGTTGGTCGCATGTAAACAATATGCGTATATGTTTATAGTAAGTATATTTTAAAGAAAGTATATTAGTTTATAAATAGTTGATTTTATATATATATATATATATTATATAAAAAGGGTCTGCATGTATATATTGTCTGTGTGTACGGTAGGTAGCATGTATATAAGCAGATAGTTTTACATATTAGTATACTAATATGAATGTGTAAGTTATCTTCTCTCGTTGGAAAAGGATTCCGATGATGAATGCAGCATCATCGACGTTTATTTTTGAGTTTCAAAGTGGGGGATGCTACCGGAGTAGTTTTGCTTCAAAGTTGTTATGGTAAACAAATTTTGATTTAAATATTGGAAGTATGATTTGGTATGCAAAAGTTATAAGTACATGTATTTAAAAATGATTTGGAATGAAATCGGGTGTTTAATTCTCAAGTTTTTAGCTAAGTTATAGTATGGACACATGTATCCTCTGTATTAGGGTAGGTGTGGTTGTGCATTTTGTTTGATCTGTTTATCGGTTATTTTCATTTGTTGAAATGAAATGGAATTTTCGACGATTTTGGATAGTCGAAAACTTAAAATTTTGTATAAGTAATTTAAGCTAAGTGTTTTGTGAGAATATAAAGATGAGTTTATGTAACACTTGTACTTAAATGATGGTAGAATTTAAACAAGTTTTAAATTGATTGAATATCCATGTTAAGTAAAATGAATTGGATATTTTTGTACATACTATTAGGATGTAGTGGAGTATTATATGAATATGAATTTAAGTTATATAATGTTTAATTACTTGAAGTAAATTTTATGAAATTATTCATAAGTGATTTTAGTATTAAATAAGGAATACTAAGTGACATTGAATGTGAGTTAAAAATTGAAAGTAATTGGTATAGTCAAGGAAATGATTGAATAGAGTATGTAAGTTGTAGTAAATTATTTTATTCGCGTGGCAATTCTTGATCTACGATCGATTACATGGATTTCGATGTGATTTACACTGGTCCGAGTTAGGATTTTCGTTTGATTCTTAACAACGAACACTTGATATGGATTTTTGATATGATCCTGAAGTTTTCTATCATGGTATATGGCTAGATAAGGAGAACAAAGATTTCTAATCAAGGAACTGGATCGAATTCTGCACTAGAGAGGTCAAATGAGAAATGATAGTTTGAAAGTGAAATTTATGTGATCGATTTAGCGATCAAATTTATATTATGTACAAACGATATAAGTATATCGTACGGGCTTTAGTATATTCATATGATGTGTGTGTTAGCTTGTGGAGAGTTTGGGGATGACTATTCAAATTGTTTGGGGTAGCATGAGTGATCGACCAAGTAATACCTGAGGTTGTCGAGCATTAGGTGACACTTAGTAGATTATTTATCGTCCTTTGCGGTGAAATGGTTTCTAAACCTGGGTGAAGCATGAGTTATGGATACTAATGATTGTAGTATTTTATAGTATTGTTACGTAATTGTTTCTATGGTTGCCGGCGATTACAATACTGTTAGGTATTGATGGGTGGTTGTTGCTTTTATGCTTATGTTGGAATTTCGAGGCTGAAATTCTTTTAAAGGGGAAGAGTGTAATGACCTAGATTTTTGAATGATTTATAATTAAATATAGAAATGATTTGAATAGCTGAATCTTGGATTTAATGTGAATAAAAATAATTCTGGAAGCTTATTTAAATTTTGTATTATTAAGAATGAAAATAGCAAACTTTTAATTTAGGATTAAAAATGATTAAACTGGTCTGAATAATAATTCGTCTTAATTAATGGGTGAAATTATCACTCCAGGACACTGTCTCGAATTTTAACGAAACTAGTGTCATTAGATCTGAAATAATGAATTGTTGTACACCAACGAGTTTTGAGACCATCGGATATGTAGTGTGGTCGTGCATGCTCGAAATGTGTAGTATTAAATTTAAGAGAATACAATATATTATTATTTTTCTATAAATAGAGTTAAGTTTTTAACCTAAATTCTCATTTCCCATTTATCTTCATTACAAAATTCTGCCTGCCGCCACTCAATCTATGTTTAAGTACTTCTATTGGGATGATCTATACTTGTTTAAGTACTGTTCCGACTAAATCATTCGACGTTGCATCCCGGATTGCGAAGTTAAGAGTGTTCATTCATTTTTCCATGCCTAAGCTTGTGGTAGTCACTTCGATCCGAAGAAAACCACGGAAAAGGTGCTTCAATATGGTCTTTGATGGCCTACGCTTTTTAAATATGCATTTTAGTTTTGTAACACTTGCGACCACTGCCAAATGTTAGGAAAAATCTCTCGAAGAAACATGATGCCTTTGAACCCCATTCTTACAATCGAAATCTTTGATGTTTGGGGTATTGATTTTATAAGACCATTTCCTAATTCTTTCGGAAATTTGTACATTCTTCTTACTATTGCTTACGTCTCTAAATGGGCTGAAGTTATTCCATGTTAAAAAAATAACCACAAAGTTGTTGTGAAATTCATAAAAGAAAACAACTTTTGAGGTTTGGAACACCTCGCACAATAATAAGCGACAATGGAACCCATTTCTATAGTCATTCATTTGAAACTCTAATGAAGAAATACTCAATAACCCACAAGTTATCAACCCCTTATCTCCTCAAACTTGTGGTCAAGTTGAAGTATCAAATCGCTAAATCAAACAAATTTTGGAGGAAACTGTGAATAAAAATCGACAAGATTGGTCACAAAAATTAACAATGCGCTTTGGGCTTATAGAATTGCGTATAAAACCAATCTTGGGATGTCTCCTTTTAGGCTTGTATGTGGTAAAGCGTGCCATTTACCTGTCAAACTTGAACATAAAACATTATGGGAAATTAGGAACACAAATGTTGATCTTGAAAAAGCTGGCGAAAATAGAAAATTGCAACTCAATGAATTGGAAGAGAATAGGAACGACGCGTATGAAAATGAGAAAATTTACGAAGAAATAATGGAAGTTTTTCGTGACAAGTCAATCCTAAGGAAAATATTTTCGCCAAATCAATAAGTTCTTTTATATGACTCTCGACTTTATTTATTCCTTTGGAAATTAAAATCAAGATGGAAGGACCGTATATCGTACGTACAATTTTTCCACATGGTGACGTAGAAATAGAAAACCCTAGGGATGGATCGATTTTAAAGTCAACGGTCTTCGTTTGAAACCTTACTTGGAGTTGGTGAGTGATCGAGAGGAGGAGCTCATGATTCTTCATGAGTCATACTATGTCTAGTAAGAAATGTTAACCCTCTCTTGCAAATATGTACACGTTTTTCCTCCTTACACTCATTATATCATGCATTGACTGTGGGGACACGGTCAAAATCAAGTGTGGGTGGAATCTCATGTTATTTTGATTCTTCATGGTTTATTTTTTTGCATTTTCTTTCTAAAAACAAAAAAAATAAAACAAAAGAATTCCAAAACAGATTCTCTTTTTAGCATAATGATATGCTTTTGAAGAAACACGGTAGGATAGATATACGTTTTTTGTTATTAAATTGAAATTTTTGGAAATTTACTTGTCTTAACAAAAATAAAAATGAAAGTTTAATTACAATTAACTATGGTTTAACTAGTATATAGAAAGGTTCATGGGTGATAATTATGAAGTATATCCTAACTGAAATCTTTGACTAAAAGAGTGGTTGATTTAAAGTAAAGGCGATAATATTTTCAATCGTCTAAGTTAAGTGGAGCTAAGATGATTTTGCATAATTCTCTCTTTTCAAAGAAAAAATTTCATATAAAAAAAAAAGGCCTAGAGTCAGGTGTTCACATATAAGTGTATACACTTACCATGCTCTATGCCCTTCTCTCGTAAGCCCGAAAGGAAGTGCATGATCGGTATATCTGGCCTCAATTTAACCGAGTTAGGTGTGTGTAGATAAATTTTAAAATAATAATAATAACCACCTAGAGTCATGTGTTCATACACAAGTGTATACACTCGTCACGCTCTCTACTTTTCTCACGTAATCGCATAAGGCAATGCATGATCGGTATATCTGGCCTCAGTTTATCTGAGTTAGATGTGTAAATGATAATAATGTTAATATTTTTCGAAGTAGAGAGAGCAAGCAATTGAAATCCGAGCACTATTTTCACTTATTTGATTCAACTTGTTATTAAAAAGAAATAAAAATACCAGTTTGCAAAACTTTGATAATCAACTAAAGGATCCATTTCATAGTTGCATTATGTTACCAGCTAAAACAACTATCCAAACTCTAATTATAATAATAACTTAATTTTTGTTAGAAGTTTTGATGAGTAAAAGGACTAAAATTTCTTGATAATGGCCAAAACTTATATTTAACTGACTCTTGTAAGTTTAAAAGTAAATTCTTTATCTGTAAATATTTTTGAAAACTTGCATCATCTAGTTGCATTAAAATTTGCATATCGCATTTGGATTTTGTGGATAATATCCACTGAGAACCCTCACGAGACAACACTCGTCCTACTAGGGACGCCTAGAGGTTTAATGGCTTCTTACATATGCTCAATGCAATCGTGTTTCCTATGAAAACGGATTTGTCCTAGTTTTAGTTTATTCGAGGATGAATAAAAAGATAAGTGTGGGGGTATTTGATGTGCACGTAAAAGTGCATACTTTTACTTCAATATTTAATTTATTTTTATTTAAATAAATGAGCATATTAGGGTATTTTACATGTTTAAACCGAAATTTAATTTTTTTTCAAAATCATCATTCATTCCTCTTCATTTATGGGTAAAATGGTAATTTTGTGTATGATTTAATTTGAGAAAACTTGTTCACACATTTTTATTTTTATTTTTAGGGGATGAAGTACAAATATGAAGAAGTTTCATGGATGTATTCATGTACATATGTTGAAGGCAAATGAAGAATGAAAATAAAAGAATTTATGCAACATGGAAGACCCCACATACTCTCTGCCATGTGGTCCATAATTAAAATCACATGCAAATGTTAATGAAGGCTTAAAGGCATGTTAATGGGGAATAATTATTTCCCTAATGATTACTTGGAGGTTTCACTTTCTCAAGGGCATTTTAGGTAGTTTTCTAAAATATGAATTAGGGTTTTAAGCATGTATAAATACCCCTTATGTTTCATGTAATCATCTTCTTCTTTTCATGCAAGATTGTAGCCACAAATTAAAGTTAAATAAAAATTTCTTTAATGGCTTCTTAGCCATGTTTTTACTTTCATGCAATTTTTATTTATGCTTTCTTTTCATGCTCTTTTTATTTCATGCTCTCTCTTACTTAGTTTATGCTTCTCTTGTTTAATGTTAGTAGTATAGATTTAATTCTTGTAATTAGTTTAGTTTTATTTCATGCAAGTAGTTGGCTCTCTTTTATTTTAATTAGCTCTCATTTTTCACCCTTTTTATGTTGAAATCATTTTATGTTAACATGTTTTCAAAAATGAGTAGCTAAAGCTCTTCAATTTAGTGGTAATGAAGCTCTCATGAAACATATTAAATAACGTAATCATTTCATTTGTGATCTCTTTTTTGTGCTTAATGGAAACTTTGAATGATGATGGTTTATGTCTCTTTTTAGTGAATTTTAATAGCATATATTGACATCTCAAATAGGCTATGCTGTAGGATCGATTTCACCCTAGAGGGGGGGTGAATAGGGTGATAGTGTAAATTATAAAAATTAATCGCGGAAGCTTATCAATTAATTTCAATTCATATCACAGAATAGCAGCATAGATATCGCAGAATATAAATAACAGAATAAAACAGAACAACACAGAATTTACCCAGCTTCGGCAAAACCCTGCCTACGTGCTGCCCCCAAGGTTTCTACTAGAAATTAGATAGTCCCTCGCTTACACACGTAAACTCGCTATACCCGCTATTGACTAATCTAACTCTACGCTCAAAACCCTGCCACAACTCAACTACCGAGTTGCGAATTCTCAAGCTACGCTACGTAGCTTGCCCCCTAGTCACACGACTAGAAAAATAAAACGGTTTAAAAGAAAAATACAAATTAAAAACAATTCGAAATTAGAATAACCCTAATTAAAAATTTAATGCCCTTATAAAATAAAACACTCTTTAGAAGCCGGCCCCCTTTGTAACTCAACCCGTCTCTTTTATTTTTTCGTTCGTGAAAAAAAATGGCCGCTCCTCTTGCAGATTTAGGGCTTCGTCCCTTTGATCCAATTTAGGGCTTTTGAAGCGCCGATAATATATTGATTGATTCAATGATTATTCGCGTATACTGTTGATCGATTGTTGCTCACTTCGGCTGCTTCGTTGTTGTTGATGGAGTTCGACTTCGATTCGGTATGTGATTTTCGTTTATGCTATACTGTTATGCTTGATTGAACTCCATGATCAATTGCCTGTGATGATTAGGGTTTATATAGGAGTTAATTTCCTAAAAACTCGTTCGTCTGATTTCTTCAATTTTATGCTATCGGCCCTCTGATATTTGTTGAACGGTGATGATTTATTTGACTTTGTCAATTGCGTATTATCTTTGCTTGATGGTCACGTTGTTGATTCGTGACTTAGTCAATTTGCTTGGCTATCACGGTGTAATATACTCGGCTTGAATATTTCTCTGACTTGATAAATTTCGTACAACTTGATTTTTGATAATCAACGTTTTGACACGTGACTTGGTCATTATGTCTTTGATGTTTATTATTCTTCTTTGACTTCGATATTTTGTAAATTGGCTTCGGCCACTGTCTGCATTCCTGTAGCTTTGTTCAAGTTATCTTGGGCATTGTTGTATCCATTGCAGTCTTGTAATCTTCACTCTGACCATACTGCATTGTTTCGATGTCATTGATTTGTTTAGCCTCAGCATTGACTGGTTTCATGCTTGTTGTCACTGTTGCATGCTTGCTGTTGCATGCTTGTTTGTATGTTGCACTTGTTACCTTCACTGTGTTGCACATGCTATATTGTATACTTATGTCTTCTCTCTGACTTTGCTGTAAACATACACTTTGTTGATTAATATACACTGCTCTGTGTACATCTCCACTACTTCATTTTGTTGCACTGTATATTCCAGTGTGCCTTTGGTCATTTTATTGAACTTGAGTCTGAGCTTATATGAACTTGTTCAATGTATTGCTCCTTGATTTTCTAGGCCTTCACTTGATATCTGCTGCACCATGTAGAGGCTTTACTTGCATATAGTCTTGTTGCCTCTGTTTCATACATGAACTGTTGCACGTGTGTACTTTGTATTCATATGTGCCTGTCGAGTTCCTGTATTTGCATTCATCTGTGTTTCAGTTGTTTATATGCACTTCATCACTTCAGTATTGTATTGTTTTCACCTCTGGCCTGTTGTAGTTTGATTGTGTGATGTTGTACTTTGGTCTATTGGGCTGCATACATGTTGTAAGTGATTTGTGCTTAGTTGCATCACTGGTCCATTGAGGTTGATCACTTTTGCTGTCCATATTGTATTTGATACTGCTGTGTGCATGCAGTTTTGTAGGCTTGGAGTCTTTGTTCATTGATGATTTTGGTCGTTGCATTTGCTGGGTACACAGTCTTGACCTGTTGCAGTATGGTCCATTGAGTTTAATTATCTGTTGTAGCCTGACTTGGTCTTGTTTCATGTTGGCTTGAGTCTGGGCATGTGTACTCCCGACCGTTTTATTGCATTCGAATTTATTTTTGAATTTGCACCTGTGTTGAATCCAGTTTCACAACTTGGGTTTGACCTTGTGCTCGTGTCGTGATTTTCAATGTTATTGCACGTGTGTTGAACCCGGTTTTTCATTTGGGTTTGACCTGTGCTCACCTGTCCCTGTAAATCAATCAAGTGTATATATCGGCGTGCACGGCCTTGTGGCATATACAGTAATACACCGTGTATGTCACAAGTTGTTCGTGTATGATGAATTCAAATTTAAATTATGACGAACAACCCAAATAACTGAGGCAAATCATATTTTCAAAAAACATATTTTATTTTTGAATTGCAAAAATATTTCTTTTTCAATTTTACTGCGTTAGTTTATATTTTTGCAGATTTCTCAGATGCTGGATTCAAACTGGAACGGAGTTGAAGATAAATACGAGTGTGAGTGATATGTAGTGAGGTGAACTGTAAATATGTAATGTGATGTAATTGTAATCAAAGTTGTATAGTTATAGTGAGAGCTTGAAATTGTACTATTCAAAGTTGTAATAAATATTTATTTGAATAAAATATTCGTTTGAATTCAAATTCCGTGTTATTTATTTTATTCAGCAAATATTTATTTAATCTGTGAAAAATAAAATAGTATATTATCAAATACATTTAAACGAATGTATATATGTTTATTATCATCAAACAAAAATCATATAAGCGCATATTCAACAATCATCCCCTATTGATGATAACAAACATATATTTAAGATTTTGAATATGTTAAATGTATTTGATCATTGATATGCTCTAATTGCTCCCCCTATTTAAATGCTTCCTCTCTACATGATGCTCCCCCTACATATATGCATACAAATAAAAATATGCAAATGAGTCTAGATGCAAATAGAAAATTATTTGACCTTTGCTTGAATTTATTTGACAAAATCTTAACTTTTCTCTCCCCCTTTTGTTATCAGCAAAAGAATAATATTGTTAGAGAAAATAGAGATAAAGTAATCGATATCAATCCAACATTAAAACTCAATTGAATATAAATATTAAATTTCGATAAAAAGTCAAAAAAAAATCATAAATGTTTTGTTAGGCGCATATTCCACTTTTAGAATGATGGAAACGATGTCATCATATAAAACCATACAGTTGTGTCTATTTATGGTATATTTATATCAGGAATTTGAATATCTACTAACCATGCATAACCATTAGGACTTTTAAATGAGATTAGTAGTATTCCAATTTTATTTTTTAAAAAAATGAATTCAAGTATCTCCTAACCACGCATAACCGTGAGGACTTTTAAATGGGATTAGAATCAACTTGTTTATAAAAAAAATCAACTTTTGATATGCGTTCCATACATGCATAACCGTGAGGACTTTTAAATGAGCATGGAAGCACATAACAAATTCCAAGTAATTCACCCATGCATAACCGTGAGGACTTTTAAATGAGAGTGAATACTTTGGTATTTATTTATTATTATTATTAATTAAATTTTTTTTTTTAAATGTGAAAATGATAAACGAACGATTCTTGTTTAAAGTACCACATATCGACAAACTATATAGAATTTTGATGAGTGATGGTTGTTAGAAATATGATAGATATAGAGATGGTCATGGAATTTTTACCAACAAAAAGTTTTATAACTCTTGTTTAAATTTATAAAGAAATTCATTAATTATACCGTCTCGAGTCATAATATTTGATCAACATTAACACTCATCGCTTTTTCAATCACTATTTTTCTTTTCGATAAACATTAGGGAGTCAGATTAGTCAAAATAGTCATTTAAAATCAAATTCAAAAATAATTATGAAATTAATTTTTCAAAAATGACTAATCTGAACCTATGGCCAAAAATGATTTTCTCCAGGGGGTTTTATAAGAAAATTTTCTGCTATTTGAAAATTATTTGAAACGAAAAATATGCAGATATTTTCTTTGAAAAAACGATGCAGTTACTAAATGTCTCAACAAAAAATCACGTTTCACTAGTAATTTTTCTATCAACTAGATTACCAGTGTAATCTGCATCTGAATTTCTTTTTCACTCAAAATTATCATCAATTGAATTTTATAGACCAAAACATGAAGTGTGCACCAAAAATTTCAAATTCAATTTTAACAACAATTTAAATGACATTCTCTTGAATTTGAAATGAAGCCGTGTAAATAATCGAAAAACCGTGAATATAGAGTTAGCCATATTATAACCAATTGTAATATCCAACAAAACACTATTTTTAATCCAAAATGATATATATGAAATAATTCAAAGAATCTAGAGATTTTTATAGTGTTTTTGGCATAAGAATATAATTGGTCAACTATTTTGAATATGTCAAAGTCAAAATCACCATCTTTTCATCAAATCAATATTGGCTGATTTTAATTCAGAATATGGTGCAGATTATCACATTTAATATATCGTACAAATAAATATACCTTTACCTGTTTTACCTTTACGATATTTTTCGTTGTTGTCCATTGTGATTCTGTCACCTTTATACTAGGCTAAGGAACTTTGTTTTGTCGCCCATTGTGTTTCTGGAACAGCCAAAAACCAGAAAACACTATTGTTGTTCCTTAGCCTGCCACCACACCTACACGGGAAAAGATTTATGTGACCTATTTGTTTTTATAGGTCCATGGTTGTTAGTGGCAGAAAATTTTGAAAAACAATTTTGTAAAGACCCAAAATTATTTATAATTGTTCCCTTCGGCACCCAAATTTGTTTAACTTTGAGAGATTTTATATTTGTGCCTTTAGGAACCCAAATCGGTATAGTTTTCACTTGTTTGGGTCTATACCAACAATTATTGTGATTGTGTCCATATTTTCTACAAATTGTGCACATAGAATTAACTTGATTAATTTTGCTTTCAACAATTTTCGAACAATTATATCCAAGTCCTTGTCTAACCGTATTAACAGTTTGCTTTCCTAATAGCAAATTCAACGATTTTTCACTTTTTGAAAATTTATCTAAAGTCGTTGACAATTGTTGGACTTGTGATTTGAGTGATTCGTTTTCATTCAACAATTGTGTGCACCTTTTGATAGAATTTTCTCTTCTCGTATTTTCACTCTCTTTTAAAATCAGAATTTCATTTTCAAGTGATTTTATATTGATTTCTGATTTTTTAATTTCGTTTTCGAATGTTGGACACTTATCACACTTAGGGATCCTACTTTGATAGGTTTTAACTAATTGATCAAGTTGTTTATTTAAATCTATCAAAGTATCTTTTTGTGATTCAAGTTTGGCATACTTATCCCTAAGCCGTTCAAAACAGCCATTCACTTCATGGAAATAAATAAGTAATTAAGAGTGAGTAAGTTTTGATACCTCGCTTGGCTCGTCATCGTCGCTATCAGTTATATTTCCATGAAGGCACATATATGCTTTCTCAATTTCAGTGCTAACGCTTTTATTCCACGTGGCTGTAAAACATCTTCGTTTTGATTTCTTTTCTTTGTCGAGTTGAAATCGGGGATAATTGGGCTTGATATCACCGGGTTTGTTGCAAATGATCCCGTGTTCTTCCGAGTTGTCCAGTGCTTTGATTATTCTGCTTTTTAGTTTTTTATTTAGAGCTGGATTTATGTATTTGTGATTCCACCTTTTGAATTTCTTCATTATTAATGCCAGCTCGGCTACTCCATCATCATCATCCTCATCACAACTGCTATTTACCAATCATGTTAAGCATATTTCTTTAACTGAGTCGGTTGTGGAGGACTTCTCATTGTTGTTGACTGTTGCACCATATATTGCAATTAAAGTATTCCAAATTTCCTGTACATTGTCACAATGAGAGATGAAATTAAAATTATCTTGATTAATATAAGAATATAATATATGCATAGCAAGAGCATTAATCGAGATAATTTTCTTATGTGTTATATCACACCCATTTTCAATAATATCCCAACATTTAATATTAACAGATTTTAAATAAAATTCCATTTTTAATTTCCAATTCAAAAAAATTTGTTCCATCGAAAATAGAAGGAATAATATTGGAGCGACCCTCAACAAAAGTATTAATAAAAGAAGTCATTTCAAAAATTCAAAATTTTAAAACAAAAACCAATTTTTAAAACACAAATTTTTAAAACAAAAATTGATTTTTGTAAAAAAAATTAAAACAAAAACGGCTTTTGTTCCTAGCTCTGATACCACTTGTAGGATCGATTTCACCCTAGAGGGGGGGTGAATAGGGTGATAGTGTAAATTATAAAAATTAATCGCGGAAGCTTATCAATTAATTTCAATTCATATCATAGAATAGCAGCACAGATATCGCAGAATATAAATAACAGAATAAAACAGAACAACACAGAATTTACCCAGCTTCGGCAAAACCCTGCCTACGTGCTGCCCCCAAGATTTCTACTAGAAATTAGATAGTCCCTCGCTTACACACGTAAACTCGCTATACCCGCTATTGACTAATCTAACTCTACGCTCAAAACCCTGCCACAACTCAACTACCGAGTTGCGAATTCTCAAGCTACGCCACGTAGCTTGCCCCTAGTCACACGACTAGAAAAATAAAACGGTTTAAAAGAAAAATACAAAGTAAAAACAATTCGAAATTAGAATAACCCTAATTAAAAATTTAATGCCCTTATAAAATAAAACACTCTTTAGAAGCCGGTCCCCTTTGTAACTCAACCCGTCTCTTTTATTTTTTCGTTCGTGAAAAAAAATGGCCGCTCCTCTTGCAGATTTAGGGCTTCGTCCCTTTGATCCAATTTAGGGCTTTTGAAGCGCCAATAATATATTGATTGATTCAATGATTATTCGCGTGTACTGTTGATCGATTGTTGCTCACTTCGGCTGCTTCGTTGTTGTTGATGGAGTTCGACTTCGATTCGGTATGTGATTTTCGTTTATGCTATACTGTTATGCTTGATTGAACTCCATGATCAATTGCCTGTGATGATTAGGGTTTATATAGGAGTTAATTTCCTAAAAACTCGTTCGTCTGATTTCTTCCATTTTATGCTATCGGCCCTCTGATATTTGTTGAACGATGATGATTTATTTGACTTTGTCAATTGTGTATTATCGTTGCTTGATGGTCACGTTGTTGATTCATGACTTAGTCAATTTGCTTGGCTATCACGGTGTAATATACTCGGCTTGAATATTTCTCTGAATTGATAAATTTCGTACAACTTGATTTTTGATAATCAACGTTTTGACACGTGACTTGGTCATTATGTCTTTGATGTTTATTATTCTTCTTTGACTTCGATATTTTGTAAATTGGCTTCGGCCACTGTCTGCATTCCTGTAGCTTTGTTCAAGTTATCTTGGGCATTGTTGTATCCATTGCAGTCTTGTAATCTTCACTCTGACCATACTGCATTGTTTCGATGTCATTGATTTGTTTAGCCTCGGCATTGACTGGTTTCATGCTTGTTGACACTGTTGCATGCTTGCTGTCACTGTTGCATGCTTGTTGTTGCATGCTTGTTTGTATGTTGCACTTGTTACCTTCACTGTGTTGCACATGCTATATTGTATACTTATGTCGTCTCTCTGACTTTGCTGTAAACATACACTTTGTTGATTAATATACACTGCTCTGTGTACATCTCCACTACTTCATTTTGTTGCACTGTATATTCCAGTGTGCCTTTGGTCATTTTATTGAACTTGAGTCTGAGCTTGTATGAACTTGTTCATTGTATTGCTCCTTGATTTTCTGGCCTTCACTTGATATCTGCTGCACCATGTAGAGGCTTTGCTTGCATATAGTCTTGTTGCCTCTGTTTCATACATGAACTGTTGCACGTGTGTACTTTGTATTCATATGTGCCTGTCGAGTTCCTGTATTTGCATTCATCTGTGTTTCAGTTGTTTATATGCACTTCATCACTTCAGTATTGTATTGTTTTCACCTCTGGCCTGTTGTAGTTTGATTGTGTGATGTTGTACTTTGGTCTATTGGGCTGCATACATGTTGTAAGTGATTTGTGCTTAGTTGCATCACTGGTCCATTGAGGTTGATTACTTTTGCTGTCCATATTGTATTTGATACTGCTGTGTGCATGCAGTTTTGTAGGCTTGGAGTCTTTGTTCATTGATGATTTTGGTCGTTGCATTTGCTGGGTACACAGTCTTGACCTGTTGCAGTATGGTCCATTGAGTTTAATTATCTGTTGTAGCCTGACTTGGTCTTGTTTCATGTTGGCTTGAGTCTGGGCATGTGTACTCCCGACCATTTTATTGCATTCGAATTTATTTTTGAATTTGCACCTGTGTTGAATCCAGTTTCACAACTCGGGTTTGACCTTGTGCTCGTGTCGTGATTTTCAATGTTATTGCACGTGTGTTGAACCCGGTTTTTCATTTGGGTTTGACATGTGCTCACCTGTCCCTGTAAATCAATCAAGTGTATATATCGGCGTGCACGGCCTTGTGGCATATACAGTAATACACTGTGTATGTCACAAGTTGTTCGTGTATGATGAATTCAAATTTAAATTATGACGAACAACCCAAATAACTGAGGCAAATCATATTTTCAAAAAACATATTTTATTTTTGAATTGCAAAAATATTTCTTTTTCAATTTTACTGCGTTAGTTTATATTTTTGCAGATTTCTCAGATGCTGGATTCAAACTGGAACGGAGTTGAAGATAAATACGAGTGTGAGTGATATGTAGTGAGGTGAACTGTAAATATGTAATGTGGTGTAATTGTAATCAAAGTTGTATAGTTATAGTGAGAGCTTGAAATTGTACTATTCAAAGTTGTAATAAATATTTATTTGAATAAAATATTCGTTTGAATTCAAATTCCGTGTTATTTATTTTATTCAGCAAATATTTATTTAATCTGTGAAAAATAAAATAGTATATTATCAAATACATTTAAACGAATGTATATATGTTTATTATCATCAAACAAAAATCATATAAGCGCGTATTCAACATATGCTTGTTCCATTTTAAACATAAACTATTTGATCGTTTTCCTAAGTGATTTTGATGTGAAAGTTAAGCTAGAATCAAAATTTGATGGTTTATGTTACCAATTAATAGTAATAGATCATACGTAAATTAGATTTTATTTTTAATTTCATGTTCATGAGAGTTGATAAGTGGGTTCGAATGGGGTGTTAGAGTTTGACGGTTTAAGTTGTGCTAATTAATAGCGCAAATAAACTATACTTATAATAAACACATCAATCATTTCTACTTGATATTTTAAAGAGAGGTTATAAAGGAATTTTGTGTTGATTTATATAAATGATTGGAAGTGGATTTGCCTCTAAATTGCTCTTTAATATCATAGTTTAATTCACTTTTTCTCTAGCTCATTTTCTACCATTTTGCTAGTTTAAAATAAACTTCAAAACTTTGGGTTAATTTGATTGAGTATTATTAGAAGTTAATTCATTCCATGTGGAACGACATGTATTCGCATACGTACTATGATTGCACGCCATGTGCTTGCAGTTTTATAATGATAATATTTTTAACGTTGGTTTTCTTATCGATAGAAATTTCCATTGTATTCAGGCGGAAAACGTTTTAGTAGCGATTAAGGAAATTTTTTATTAACGAAAGTTTTGGAAGAAACACTATCAATATTTGCTACCAGAATTAGATTTTCTTGTAATGGCTGCTATGCCTGATTTTCAAGCCATATTCAATACTATGATGACAACGATGATGAGGAATGCTCCGAGTATGGTTGCTGGTGGAGGTGCTTCTGTGCAACCGTCTAGGGTTGATTTTGCTAAGTGAGCAAAGAATATTCTACTTTGGGAGTGAAGTCATTTTATGGAATGGAATCAGCTATAGAAGTGCAAGATTGAATTGACACTTGTGAGTGCATCTTTAGTGATATGAAGTGGATGATGCTATGAAAAGAAAGTTGGCTTCTAGACAATTTCAATGGCAGGCCATGAATTGGTAAAACGTCGTGACTATCGCTACTCGTGAAGATCGGTTTAGTTGGGAATAGTTTAAGATAAGGTTCGAGGAGAAGTTCTTTTCGGCTGCCCAGAAGTTGGTGTTGTTCAGGAATTTGCTGATTTAAAGCAAGGAGAGATGCCAGTTTCTGGGTATGTGGAAGAGTTTGATGCTTTATTGAAATATAGGATGCCATTCATCTGTACTTCGTTGAGAAAAAATGAGAAGTTCAACAATGGGTTGGATGACTATCTTGGAAAAAAGTTAGTGGACCATATTGATGAACCGTTTGAGAATCCTGTTAAAAAAGCACTTTGTTTGAACCTATATCCTAAGGCTAGGACAGCTATAGTTATTTCCACTCAGAGGAAGAGCCAAAACCACAGAAACATGGTGGAGGCAAGAAGAAGTAGAATGGAAAGAGAAAGCAGTCTCAAGGAAAGAGTGGCCATAAGAATGGTAAGTGGGAACCTACTTATTATGGGTGTAAGGAGAAAGGTCAATTGATTAAGGACTGCGAATTGAGTAATAAGAAGAAGTGATGCAATTATGACAAGCTCGAGAAGTTAAAGAAGGATTATCCAAAACAGATGAAGGATAAGCAAGTTGTGAAAGCGTACGATTTAGATGAATCCCAACTTCATCAAGTGCTCCCTCGATGAAGGAGAAAGGGAATTGAGTCGTCATTCAAGGTATGCTTTCAATTGGAGATATTCATGTTTGAGTTTTATTTGATACCGGGGGTTCACATTCATTCATATGTAGTGACCTAGTAAACATATTGGGATTAAGACCTGAGATAGTGGACCGACCTCTAACTGTGACGAACCCTATTGGAGGCTCTACTAACCTTTGCATGGTTTGTCGTGGCATGGTGTTATTAAGTCATGAATTCTCTTTTCTTTTTGATTGCTTTGTTTTGAATTCCATTAGGTTCAGGATTATCTTGGGAATGGACTAGCTTAAGAAGTATGCCACGATAATGGATTGCGAGAATCTAATGGTGACAATAAGAGACGTGGAAGGGTGAACGGTAGTGATTAGCTGCCTACCAAAGGATAGGTGATGGTTAGCTTTCTATATTCTCTATAAGTTTGATAGGAGGGTTTGTCATGTGTGCTGATCGTTGGAGAGTATCTAGATGTCTTTAATGAAGTGACCAGATTGTCGCCGCATAGAGGGATTGAGTTTTGGGTAGACTTAGTGAAGGAAGCCGACCTAGAGTTATGCCTTTGATGTGTATGGTACCCAGAGAGTAGAAGGAATTAGAGGTGCAAGTGAATGACCTGTGAAAGAATAGGTTCATTCAGAGGAGTATATCCGAGTGGGATGCACCTGTAGTATTTGCAACTAAGGAGGATGACTCTTTGAGGTTGTGTGGATTATCATGAGCTTAATAAAGTGATGAAAAAGAAAAAGTATCCACCCTCGCATATTGATGACTTATTTGATCAGCATCATGGTGTGAAGTTGTTCTCTCAACTGGATTTGGAAACGGGATTTTACCAGTTAAGAGTAGCAAGGAGAGTGTGCATATTACTGCTTTTCATAGGCCATTGGGTTTTTATAAGTGATTGGTGATGCCATTCAGGTTGACCAATGCTCCAGCATACTTTGTGGATCTCACAAATCGGGTTTTCAGAAACAAGTTAAATAAATCCATGCTTATGTTCGTGGATGATATTCTGATCCATTCCAGAACTAATGAAGAGTACAAGAGGCACTTGAGGATTGTACTAGAGATATTAAGGAAGCATAAGTTGAGAGCAAAGTTCTCTAAGTTTCACTTCTGGAGAGAAGAAGAGAGGGTCATATCGTTCGGGACTAGGTATAGTAGTGGATCCTACGAAGAAGGAAGTGGTCCAAGAATGGAACCAACCTTTGACAACCCCATTGGTATACTCATATTATTGAAAAATATTATAAATAATGTCGTCTAATAACACTGTAACGACCCATCTTTTTGGACGGTTTAAATCAATAATAAACCACACATGTCAGACTCAAACCATTCAAAAGAAAGGATTGTTATGGGGTAAATAAGAAAATAAAGGAAAATAAAACACAGAATCTCACAGCAGAATGACAAAATATAATAATCAAATAAACAGTTCATGAAGCTGTTTTACAAATAACATTGGTTACACTTTTACAATACAAAATCAGAGTATGTACAGCAAGAATAAAGAAATAATGCAGCGGAACAACAAGATACAGTGGATAAATATAATAAATAATAATAGTACAAAATCTTTATCTTTATCCTCCAGAAATAAGGTCTTCAATACACTGAAAAGCTCAAACTGATCTGAGCGAATTGATAAGACAAAACGCTCTAGTTAGAACTAAAATATCTTATGTAAGTTAAATCAACAGTAAATAAATATGAGTGTAACGGCGTCGAAGAAGTTTATGGGGTTGGACATCTCTTATCCATTGTCTAACGTGAGTGCAATAACTTAAGAGATGATCGGTATTTCATCTCCTAAGGATTCGTTAAACTATCTACATACATATTACAATATGCTATTATAATAGTGTCTACAGTAAAGTAAAGTATTTAAATAGTGTTAAGGCGTTACCCATATCCCCCTTAACACATTTTTTATGAATTCCCATAGTTTATACAGACACTGTAAGCCCCACCAAACTGATGGGATACTTAGGGGGCACTCCATTGGTACAATATAAATCAAACTCATAATGGGTGCAGTAAGGCATGTGACAAGGCATGCGAGGCAATGCCTAAGGTAGGGTACCACCGTTTTGCAAATCCGAACCGGTGGTAACGCATAGCAGCTACTACCGCCCACCTCGAAACACACTCCTAAAATCAAATCGAGTGGAGGCACCAAATCAATCACAAAGTAATATAGTTCAAAGAAATGTGTCCGATCGGAGGTGCGACCCCCGACATGGCTCCTATTTTAGCCACATCAAGTTGACTCGTGGGAGTCAGGGCTATGTTAATACCTCATACAAAATCGTTCACCAAACCATCCTACTGCATTCTGAAATCTCCGCCACGTACACAGTTATTAAAGTGGTTTTGGGTATTGGCAGAGAGTATGACAATATCCGATCTAGATCTCTTTGACAACCAAATGCTTATTTCACACCGGATGGTTCTTTTACATTTCCAAAACCGATTCATAATTGACATCAAAATATCATATTCTCAAAATCATTTCACTTTCGAAACCATATCCACAAAATAGGTTAAACCGTTATTTCAAAATCTCATATTTACTCAAAATAGGTCATTTCACTAAAAAATATCCTTTCAAATTCCAACGTAGGATATAAAATCATTTAACCACATTCGATTTAAATCAAGGATTTAAATATAAACACTTCAACTTTACACAGTCTGAAAATTTATAAAATAGTTTAGGTGGTCATAAATAATTTAAATAGTTGAAATAGTTTAAAATATTTTTAAATAGTTTAAATGGTATAAAATAGATTAAAATGGTTTAAAATATATTAAAATAGTTTAATATAGTTTAATATAGATTAAAATAGATTAATGTAGTTTAAAATCGATTAAAATAGTTTAAAATGGTTTAAAATAGTTTAATATAGTTTAAATAGTTTAAATAGATTAAAATGGTTTAAAATAGATTAAAATAGTTTAATAATTTTAAAATAGGTTAAAATAGTTTAATAGTTTGAAATCTTAATAATCAGGATTTTAAAATCAATTAATTTAACCAATCTGGTGTGCGTACATAATTTTCTGCCCTATGGTCAAGTGATACGGATATATATCATTTCAACCTGCAATCCTGAATAAAATTCAAAATCCATAAAATCACTCAGGTTTATCATTTCAACCCATAATGATTTTCCTTAATCTATAGATTGTTCGGGTATGTATCATTTCAACCTAATGGGATTTTCTAACAATAAACTAAGGGAACTTGCAGTGTTATAACAATATAAATATAACATCCAGTCATCCAATATCAACAATGAAACATCCATCACAATCACAATTCAAATCCACTAATAAATAACATCAATTAACTAATTATTAATAACAGGTATTAACTGGCAATTTAAAATCAATATTAAATTAATGGCGCTTAAATTCAATAAAAGTCAGATTTAACTGGGATGACAATTTAAATATATCAAACGTCAACCAATCAAATTCTAATTACATCATAAATTCAATTTAACTAACATAAGATAATCTAGTAGTTGTTGTAGGATCGATTTCACCCTAGAGGGGGATGAATAGGATGATACTATTAATTATAAAAGTTAATTGCGGAAGCTTATAAAATAATTTCAACACAGATCACAGAATAATAGCAGCACGGATAATAGCAGAATAATAAATGCAGAAATAGAACGACACAGAATTTACCCATCTTCGGCAAAACCCTGCCTACGTGTTTCCCCCAAGGTTTCTACTATAAATTAAGTAGTCACACGCTTACACAAGTGAACTCGCGACACCCGCTACTGACTAACCTAATTTTACGCTCAAAACCCTACCACAACTTAGCCACTGAGTTGCGAATTCTCAAACTACGCCACGTAGTTTGTCCCCTAGTCACACGACTAATGGTTTAAAATTGAAAATACAATTAAAACACAATTGAAAATATAAACTAAACCCTAATAATAATTTAGAGCCTAATATAATTCTAAACCCAAATAAAATAAAGGCCAGCCTAAAAATTAGTCTATCTCTTTATCTTTTATCGGCCCGTTCCTTCGTTTGTGATAATAGAGGCTCTTGTTTCATTGTTCGTTCCTTTTCCTTCAAAAATTAGGGCTTTTGTAATTTCGAAGAGGCCGACTTTAGTTGCTCGATCGAATGAATGATTTATCACGTCGTTTGCTTTGTCGATCGCATGTTTCTCTGATTTGCTCACGGCTCTTTGAAATTGATCGAGTTCGAGGTACGCCTTTGGTAAGTAATTTTTTGCTCTTTTTGCTTTTCTGGTTGTATGCTTGAACTCGATTTCTTTGCCGATGATGATTTGTGGGTTTATATATGGGTTCGATCTCCTTTATTTGTGTTCGTATATATTTGTTTGAATTTGTCAATTGATTTGCTCGGCCGTTCATGTTGATGATTTCTCTGACTTAATCAAATTCGTATAATTGATACTTGCTTCTCACGATATTGAATTTTGACTGGGTACAATTTCTTGTTTTCTGGGTTATCACGGCACTTTTTATATCTCCTGGCCACCACGGCTAGATTTGCATTTGACTTCGGTCTTGATTTTGTGTATGCGATTCCATGACTTCGGTCATCACCATTGCTTTGATATTGAACTGCACTGTGTGGACTTTGGCCATTTGTGTCAATCCTATAGCATACTCGACTTGTACCTTGATTTACTTCATGTGTTTCACTTGCACTTGTATACAGTTGAGTTTTTGATTCGACCCAGTCATTTTGTTCATACATTTGTAGCTGAAGTGGCAGCCTTTGGATTTCTTGAGTCTGATCTGGTTAATTTTCTTCATGCTTGAGTTTGAGTTTTTTTTATGTGTACTCGAGTGTATACTGTCTAGACTGTTTGATTGCATTTGAATTGTATACTTTATGTAGTCTTCATGCACTTGGTTTCAATATGCAAACTATACTGGTTTGCATTAATTTGTGTATACTTGATGCCTTGATTTTCATTTTGACTTCACTTGAATTTGTTCTGTGCCTTGTCTGGTTCATCTTGTAGTCTGGTTCATTGTTTCATTTGGTATGTCGTTGCTCTGAGCATTGCTTTGAGTCAGTGTACTCGGGTGTGATCTGTGCATTTTTGCCATGCTGTAGCTTGATTGCTCTGGTTCATGTGTCACTGTATATCCCTGCATGTTAATTCATACATGTGTGATTGTGCATTCATGTTATCCAGACCTGTAGCATGCATTGTCACTCTGGTTATTGTAGTTTGTTTATTCAAGTCATATATGTGTGTTCATGAATGTTTGCATTGATTGTTTTGCTTGGTGGTCTTGTGGCACTGCTTACTGTCATGTTGAATTGAGTTTGATCATTGTTGTTGTGCCTTGCTGTGTTGCCTTATCTTTGGTGCACATGCTTGCTTCCCCGACCTGTTTTAGTGTAACCTTCATACTTTATTGTTGTTGTTGCCACTGCCTGTTTCAGTTTGCATATGGTTTTGTACATTTGGATTTTTTGTTCGAGGCTTGTTTTAGTTGTCTTAACCATTTTCATGAACTTGCACCTATGTTGAATCCAGCTTATAGCTCGGATTTGACCTCGTGCCGAAGGTTATGACATTATTTTATTGCACTTGAGTTGAACCCGGCGTTTTGGGTTTGACCTGTGCTCACCTGTCCTTGTAAATTTATCAAGTGTATATATCGGTGTGCACGGCCTTGTGGCATATACAGTGATACACTGTGTATGTCACAAGCTGTTTGTGTATGATGAATTGAAAATTAAATGATGACGAGCAACCCAAATAACTGAGGCAAATATTATTTTAAAATCCACTTTTTGTTTAATACTGCAAAAATATTTCCTTTTCTATTTTACTGCGTCAGTATTTATTTTTGCAGATTGCTCAAATGCTAGATTCAATTTAGAGTGAAATTGAAGATAAAATAAGAGTTTGAGTGAATGAGTGATGTGTAGTGAGGTCTAATATAAATGTGAATCGTGATGTAATCAAAATTGTACTGTAATTGAAATTGTATAGTGAGAGCTTGAACTTCGTACTATTAAAAGATTGTAATAAATATTTGTTTGAATAAAATTTCTGTTTGAATTCAAATTCTGTGTTATTTATTTTTATTCAGCAAATATTTATTTAATCTATGAAAAATAAAATAGTACATTAACAAATACATTTAAACGAATATATATATATATATATGTTTATTATCATCAAAAAAAATCATATAATCGCATATTCAACAATCTCCCCCTTTTGATGATAACAAACATATATTTAAGATTTTAAATATGTTAAATGTATTTGATCATTAATATACTCTAATTGCTCCCCCTATTTAAATGCTTCCTCTCTACACAAAGCTCCCCCTTCATATATTCATGCAATTAAATTTATGCAAATGAGCCTAGATGCAAATAGAAAATATTTGACCTTTACTTGATTTTATTTAAGAAAATCTTAACATTTCTCTCCCCCTTCTGTTATCAGCAAAAGAGTAGTAGTGTTACAGAAAGTAGAGATAAAGTGATCGATATTAATCCAGCATTAAAACTCAATCGAATATAAATATTAAATTTCAATAAAAAATCAAACAAAAATCATAAATACTTTGTTAGGCACATATTCCACTTTAAGAATGATGGGAATGATGTCATCATATAAAACCATACAGTTGTGTCTATTTGTGGTATATTTATATCAGGAGTTTGAATATCTACTAACCATGCATAACCGTTAGGACTTTTAAATGAGATTAGTAGTATTCCAATTTTATTTTTAAAAAAAATGAATTCAAGTATCTTCTAACCATGCATAACTGTGAGGACTTTTAAATGGGATTAGAATCAACTTGTTTATTTTAAAAATAAATTTTGATATGAGTTCCATACATGCATAACCGTGAGGACTTTTAAATGAGCATGGAAGCACATAACAAATTCCAAGTAATTCACCCATGCATAACCATAAGGACTTTTAAATGAGAGTGAATACTTTTGATTTTATTTTATTTTATTAATATTTTTTCTACTATATAAATTTTTCTATTATTTTAAAAAAAATGTAAAATGAAAAACGAGTGATTCCTGTTTAAAGTACCACATATTGACAAACTATATAGAATTTTGATGAGTGATGGTCGTTAGAAATATGATAGAAATAGAGATGGTCATGTAATTTTTACCAACAAAAGTTTTATAACTCTTGTTTAAATTTCTAAAGAAATTTACAACTTATACCGTCTCGAGTCATAATATATGATAAATATCAATACTCGTCACTTTTTCAATCACTATTTATCTTTTCGATAATTATTAGGGAGTCATATTAGTCATAATAGTCATTTAAAATCAAATTCAAAAATAATTATAAGATCAATTTTTCAAAAATGACTGATCTGAAAATATGGTCAAAAATGATTTTCTCGAAGGGGTTATATGAGAAAATTTTCTGCTATTTGAAAATTATTTGAATTGAAAAATATGCAGATATTTTCTTAAAAAAATGATGCATTTACTAAATGTTTCTATAAAAATCACGTTCAACTAGTAAGTTTTCTATCTACTAGATTACCAGTGTAGTCTGCATCTGAATTTCTCTTTCACTCCAAATTATCACTAATTGAATTTGATAGACCACGAAGTGTGCACCAAAAATTTAAAACTCAATTTCAATAGCATTTTAAATGACATTCTCTTGAATTTGAATTTAAGCCATATAAATAATCAGAAACCATGAATATAGAGTTAGCCGTATTATAACCAAATGTATTATCATCCAACAAATCACTATTTTTAATCCGAACTAATATATATGAAGTAATTCAAAGAATCTAGAGATTTTTATAGTGTTTTTGGCATAATAATATAATTGGCCAATAATTTTGAATAAGTCAGAATCAAAATCATCATTATTTCATCATCTCATAATTGGCTGATTTAACTTAGACTACGGCGTAGATTATCACATTTACTATATCATTCAAATAAATATACCATTACCTGTTTTACCTTTACAATATTTTTCGTTGTTGCCTATTGTGATTCTGTCACCTTTGTACTAGGCTAAGGAACTTTGCTTTGTCGCTCATTGTGTCCTTAGAACAGCTAGAATCCAAGTAGCACTATTGTTGATCCTTAGCCTTCCACCACACCTACACGATGAAAGATTTTTGTGACCTATTTGTTTTTATAGGTCCATGATTGCTAGTGGCAGAATATTTTGAAAAATAATTTTGTAAAGACCCATAACTATTTATATATGTTCCTTTTGGCACCTAGATTTGTTTAACTTTGAGAGATTTTGTATTTGTGCCTTTTGGAACCCAAAGTGGAATGGTTTTTACATGTTTGAGTCTATACCAACAACTATTTTGATTGTGTCCAAATTTTCTACAAATTGTGCACATTGAATTTTCTTGATTAATCTCATTTCTAACATTTTTAGATTGATTATATCCAAGTCCTTGTCTAACTGTATTAACAGTTTGTTTTTCTAATAGCATATTCAACGATTTTTCACTTTTGGAAAATTTATCTAAAGTCGTTGACAATTGTTGGACTTGTGTTTTGATTCATTTTCGTTTAATAATTGTGTGCACTTTTTAATAGAATTCTCTCTCCTAGTATTTTCACTCTCTTTCAAAATCAGAATTTCATTTTTAAGTGATTTTATATTAATTTCTGATTTTTTAATTTCTTCTTCGAATGTTGGACACTTATCACACTTAGGGATCCTACTTTGATAGATTTTAACTAATTGGTCAAGTTGTTCATTTAATTCTATCAAAGTATCTTTTTGTGATTCAAGTTTGGCGTAATTTTCCCTAAGTCGTTCAAAACAGCCATTTACTTCATGGAAGTATACAAGTAATTCTGAGTGAGTAAGTTTTGATACCTCGCTTGGCTCATCCTGATCGCTATCAGTTATATCACTTCGAAGGTACAAATCAGCTTTCTCACTGTCACTGCTATCGCTTTTATTCCACGTGGCTGCAAAACATCTTCTTTTTTATTTCTTTTTTTTTTGTCGAGTTGAAATCGAGGATAATTGGGATTGATATCACTGGGTTTGTTGCACTTGTGACAAATGATCCCGTGTTCTTCTGAGTTGTCTAGTGCTTTGAATATTCTGCTTTTCAATAGTTGATTTGGAGCTGGATTTTCGTATTTGTGGTTCCACTTTTTGAATCTCTTTATTAGTAGTGCCAGCTCAGCTGCTTCATTATCATTATCCTCATCACAACTTCCTTTTACCAATCCTGTTAAGCATATTTCTTTAACTGAGTTGGTTGTGGAGGATTTCTCATTGTTGTTGACCTGTGCACCATATATTGCATCAAAAGTATTCCAAATTTCCTGTGCACTTTCACAATGAGAGATGAAATTAAAATTATCTTGCTTAATATGAGAATATAATATATGCATAGCAAGAGCGTTAATCGAGATAATTTTCTTATCTGTTATATCACACCCATTTTCAATATTATCCTAATATTTAACATTAACAGATTTTAAATAAAATTCCATTTTCAATTTCCAATTCAAAAAATATGTTCCATCGAAAATAAAAGGAATAATATTGGAACGACCCTCAACAAAAGTAGCAATTTTAAAAGTTCAAAAAAAATTAAAACAAAACTGCTTTTAGAAAAATGAATTTGTAAAATAAAAGTTGACTTCTATTCCTAGCTCTGATACCACTTGTAGGATCGATTTCACCCTAGAGGGGGGCGAATAGGGTGATACTATTAATTATAAAAGTTAATTACGGAAGCTTATAAAATAATTTCAACACAGATCATAGAATAATAGCAGCACAGATAATAGAAGAATAATAAATACAGAAATAGAATGACACAGAATTTACCCAGCTTCGGTGTTTGCACAAAAAATGGACAAACACCTCCAAGTCGTATTATTTAGTTGATTATATGTGATTTTCAATGATTTTAGATGAGTATATAAATATAAAAGAAGTAGGGGCTGAAATGTAAATGACACGCGGATTTATAGTGGTTCGGCCAGAATGTGCCTACGTCCACTTTATATGTTATTATCTTCTTTCCTTCAGATTACAAGTTTGAGAGCTCAAGCAAGGAAGGAACTTTCAAACTACTTCAAATGTTGGGCGAATTCTCACCCAGGAGACCATCAGTTCCTGACTGAAAGGGAATGCTTTTGGGCTTTCGAAGTGCCGATAATATGTTGATTGATTCGATGATTATTCGCGTGTACCCAAGACCAATAGGCGTCAGTTCCATCTTGGATCGCAGTCTCCATCCTCGTTCGGCGATACCCCACAAGCTCCATTCGGCACCTCCGTGGACACAGCCCCATTCGGCACCTCCATGTACCCAAGTCATTCGGCGTCTCCATGTGCCATGATCCATCCGGCCCATGCTCCTTCACCCATTCGGTATAGCCGGTCCAAGCCCTGCCGAATACCACCACCGGACCACGCTATTGCCGAACCACCTTCCCATCACATCTCCACCGGACCAACCTCTCCAATATCCACCCATCACCGGACCACCATAGCCGGACCAGGCACCACCGGTCCAAACTCCAACATCTCCCTACCGAACGAGGCTACCACCGGTCCAACCTCACCACCGAATGAACCTCGCCGAACCAGACAACTGCCAGTCCAGATCGCTTCAGCCCGGGCCCACCAGCAGTTATATACTTCCAAGACCCCTGCCCCCTACCTCATTCTATAAATAGAGGGGCAGGGGTACAACAATGGCAGACAAGTTTGAGAGCTCAAGCAAGGAAGGAACTTTCAAACTACTTTCATATACTAATATACAAAGCATTGTACTTGTAATCTGAAGGAAAGAAGATAATAACATATAAAGTGGACGTAGGCACATTCTGGCCGAACCACTATAAATCCGCGTGTCATTTACATTTCAGCCCCTACTTCTTTTATATTTATATACTCATCTAAAATCATTGAAAATCACATATAATCAACTAAATAATACGACTTGGAGGTGTTTGTCCATTTTTTGTGCAAACATTTTTGGTGCTTTCACTGAGAACTGAACTCCAGCTTCATCTTCTCCCACTCAACCTTCTTCCTAACAACATCACTCGTTGCTTAGAAATCATGCCTTCCAAACAGAGAAGGGATGTTAACAAAGGAAAAAACATCGCAACTAGCAGCCTTCCAGATCCAGCAATCACAGATCAGCCCACTTCAACAGCAGTACCAGATGAAAATCAGGAGAATCCAACTGGTCCCGCAACGGAACAACCAATCACTAGGGCAGATCTGGACAGGGTTGTAGCTGAAGTAACTAACCGCTTCACATCCCAACAAGAAACTTTGGTGGACCAACTCATGTCACGCTTAAGGGATGCTGAAGAGTCCAACCGCAACACGGAATCATGGGGTGAATCCCAATCCGGAGGATCCCGGAGGCAACAAAGGTCTTCACTCTTCGAAGAAGCTATCAACAGAAACAACAATGATAGGGGCCGCGCCCGGACTCAGCCCGAATCCCGACTCGAGGAAGCCCTTGGTGCCGAGCCCAGCGGGGGAGGCACCAGGCGAGGGTCGGATGTAGCTGAGCCAGTCATGCCACCTAATCATAGAAACCCCGCTGAACGGAGCCGAGCTAGAACCCAGCCCGAAGTTGACCCCATGGATGTGCTCGAAACAGAACCCCACAGGGGAAGATCAAGGCAGGGGGCAACTGTAGCTGGTCCTAGCGTGCATCCAAGCAGCCAAAGACAACCACTGGATAATGCTGGAGGTGATAGACTGTACCATCCCTACAGGTCGTCTGGACGAGATAGATCCCGCAGGGAAGAACCGAGCTCATTTTTGTCCGCTCCAAGTTCTGACGAACGAATGGCACGATTATTCAGAGAATGTGTCCAACGGGAACAAAGGGACCGGGGAATAGGCGCTAGGGTCACCAGTCCCTTTACCCGAAATATCGAAACTGCCATCACTCCCCGGGAATGGAAAATGCCAACCATGGAACCTTACAAAGGAACTTCCGACCCCATCGTACACCTGCAGAGATACACCCAGCATATGCTCATGAGTGGAGCAACAGAAGGAGTATTATGTAAATGCTTTCCGCTATTCCTATCAGATCTAGCTACCTCCTGGTTCTGCCATCTACCCCAAGGATCCATCAGCTCATGGGAGATGTTAAAAGAAAGGTTTATTAGCCAGTTCCGCATCCATGTGGAACAACCCAAGGATGCTTATTCTCTATCCAATGTCAAACAGAAATCCAGAGAGACGCTGCAACAATATCTAACACGGTTCAACGCCGCAGCGGCAGCAGTTCAAGATGCCGATGAAAAACTCACTCTAATGGCCCTCTGTAGTGGTGTACATCCAGACACCAAGTTTGCCAGAAGATTAACTAAGGAAAAACCAGCTACCTTGCCTGATTTCTTCCATGAAGCTGGAAAGTATATGAGACTTGAAGACGCTGCTACGGAGAGGCAGTCAGGGCAACAAGGCAAGATAGTACAGGACAAGGTTCCCACTGCAGCTAAGGACGCTCGAAGAAATGAATCTAGAGACAATGCTGGGGGCAGAAAGGTTGAGAAGCGCCAATATCGACCAGGGCCAAGATTTGACTCCTACACTCCTTTGAATGAAACAATCGAAAACATCTACCTAGCCACTCAGGGCGAACTCGGATACAAGCGCCCCCCGCACAAGAAAGAATCAGATAACGCACTCAAGTCCGGAAAGTCTTTTCCAATCTGAATGACGCTTGCCCGAAAGACTGCTTCCCACTTCCCCGAATTGACCAACTCGTAGACAGCACAGCTGGGCACGAACTCCTGTCTTTTATGGATGCATACTCCGGATATAACCAGATCCCCATGCACGCTCCCGATCAGGACCACACTAGCTTCATCACCGACCGCGGATTATATTGTTACAAAGTCATGCCTTTTGGACTTAAAAATGCTGGAGCTACCTATCAACGCCTCGTCAACAAAATGTTCGCAGGACTGATAGGACGAACTGTGGAAGTATATGTGGATGACATGTTGGTAAAGTCCAGAAAAGCCAACGACCATGTAAGCCATCTGGACGATATGTTTCAAGTACTTCGCCGGTATGGAATGAAGCTGAATCCTCTAAAGTGCTCCTTCGGAGTTTCATCGGGAAAATTCTTAGGATTCATCGTCCACGCCAGAGGAATCGAAGCAAACCCTGAACAAATCCGGGCTTTAAAAGAAATAAGGATACCTTCCACTCGAAAAGAGATGCAGAGCCTAAACGGAAAGGTGGCCGCCCTAAGCAGATTCATTTCCAAGGCAACTGACAAGTGTGTCCCTTTCTTCGAAGCACTAAAGAAAGACAAAGGGAGGTTCGAGTGGACCGACGAATGCTTAAAAGCCTTCCTCAACCTAATCAAACACCTTCAGAGACCACCAGTACTCTCAACTCCAAATGAAGGTGAAGTGTTATACCTATACCTCGCTGTATCATCTCATGCTCTAAGCGCCGCCTTGGTAAGAGAAGAAGACCGCACACAACGCCCGGTTTACTTTGTAAGTAAGAGATTTACAGGGGCAGAGGCCAGATATCCTAAACTTGAGAAATTAGCATATTGTTTATTGATCGCGTCACGAAAACTGCGACACTACTTCCAGTCTCACTCCATCAGGGTTCTAACCGATCAACCACTAAGACAAGTGCTCCATCGTCCTGACACTTCTGGGCGACTCCTCAAATGGTGCATCGAACTAAGTCAGTATGATATCACCTACCATCCTCGTACCGCTATCAAAGGACAAGCCATGGCTGATTTCATTGCCGAATTCACTATCAACGAAGGCAAGGAACAATCCGAAGTAGCAAAAAACATCAAGTGGAACCTCTTTGTAGACGGAGCATCAAACGAACAAGGCTCGGGGGCAGGTATTGTGATCATCACCCCCAGGGGAAGAAAGTTGTACTATGCATTGAGATTGGAGTTCACGGCCTCTAACAACGACGCTGAATATGAAGCAGTAATAGCAGGATTGGAAATGGCCCTAGAAATCGGAGTCAATTCCCTATGTATTCATAGTGATTCTCAGCTTATCGTAAACCAGGTACTAGGAGAATTCCAGACTCGGGGAGAACGGCTCACAGCATACCTAAAGAAAACCAAACTGCTGCTCGATCAATTGGACCATTATCTAATCAAACACATTCCTCGAGAAGAAAACCAAGAGGCAGATGAACTTGCGAAACAAGCTAGCATGATGAACAGCACCATTTCCGGGGCACTAGCAATCTCAAGGCAGCTAGCCCCAAGTTTCGAACAAGTGAATCTGATAACTACAATCGAAGGAGGAACCTGGATGACTCCTATCTGGAAATATTTGCAAGATGGCATACTACCCGACAGGCGAGACGAAGCCAAGAAGATTTTGAGGAAAGTTCCTCACTACACAATACAAGAAGGCATCCTCTACCGGCGTGGCTTCTCTAGCCCCTTATTGAGATGCGTCGCAGGAAGGGAAGCCAAGGAGATATTAACAGACATCCATCAGGGAGGATGCGGAGATCACACTGGAGGACAGACTTTGGCAAGAAAGATACTCCGATATGGATATTACTGGCCCACACTAAACAAAGATGCCCTAGACTTCGTTAAGAAATGCGACAGATGTCAGAAGTTCGCCAAGATCCCTCGTCTGCCCACAAACGAAATTACTCAAATGACCAGCCCTTGGCCCTTCGCTGTATGGGGAATTGACTTAATTGGCGAACTGCCAACGGGCCGAGGCGGAGCCAAATATGCTATAGTGGCAGTCGATTATTTCACCAAATGGGTGGAAGCGGAACCTTTAAATAAGATATCTTCAGCAAAAGTTATCAACTTCTTGATCAAAAACATTCTGTGCAGGTATGGAGTCCCCCTCAAGATCGTATCAGACAACGGACTCCAATTTGACAGCGAAGAATTTGCCGACTGGTGCCAAGAGCATGAAATTCATAAAAGCTTCTCATCAGTAGCTTACCCTCAGGCAAACGGACAAGTTGAAGCTGTCAACAAAATTCTCAAAGCCCTAATCAAGAAGAAACTTGAAAAGTCAAAAGGCGCTTGGGTGGACGAACTTCCTACGGCACTATGGGCATACCGCACATCTTTCAGAACAGCAACGGGACATACTCCTTTCTCTTTGGCATATGGATCGGAGGCAATGCTCCCAGTTGAGACTATTGTGCCTTCTCACCGTAGGATCCACTACAACCCAGAAGAAAACAAAGAACTCCTCCTCATGTCTTTGGATCTGATTGAGGAAAGGAGGAATGATGCAGCACTCAAAGCAGCAGCTCACAGACAAAAAGTGGCAGCACTATACAATTCCAAAGTCAAGCATCGCAGCTTACAAGAAGGAGATCTTGTCCTCATGCGAATCTTTCCGCGCCCCGGGGCGCTGGACCCCATCTGGGACGGACCATATGTAGTTCACAAAGATCTCCACAACGGAGCTTACATTTTGTCAACAGTGGACGGAGAGGTGTTCCAGAGGGCATGGAACATCCGACACCTCCGTCGATACTTTTCTTAACTTGTACTGCCCATATGAAGTGAATTAACAAAGAGAATCAGTGGACGTAGGCATTTTCATGCCGAACCACTTTAAAAAATCTTGTCTCTTTTTAACTTGTTCCTTTATGTCTTGGCTACTTGTTAAGTTTTATCCCTTTCTGTTGAACAAAATCCTATGGCACCTCCACTCAAGACGCACCGCGGCCTCATCTGGACTAGGCCTAACAGGTACGCTACGATTCTATGCACTCGCCAATGAGACTCTTTTGCTCCAGCATCCCTCTGCTGCGGGTTAACTCATTGCGCGCCTGCCCTCAAAGCCAACTGTAATGAGCCGATTATAAGTCATCATAAAGGCCGACTATAGCCGATGGCAGCTCATTACGGCGTTCGGCTCGCCGGTAACTGTGAACCTACTTTAAGCCCCAACATAAGGTGTGGCCAGCCAGGGGTAGTTCACGGCCAACGGCACCCACGCTAGCCGGCCACGGTAAATCGAATAATACCCACGATTACGGACCATAATGGTTCGGGTAGTTACCGTGCGCGATCTCGGCTCCGATGTGTCTTAAGTGCGGCTGTGGTAAAAAAGAAAACTCCCCGCGGAGGCGTAAGATGGGTGACAAATGTCTCCAAGACCCACAGCTAGGGAAAGTGACTACAAAACCCGTTTGCCACGAACTTAAGCACATCGACGGCCTTCCGTGACTGGAAGTTTTACTTTTACTATATTTCCATTCCATTTAAATATTTTTCTTCTATCCTGTATAACAAACTCTAAAGTGCAGGAAATCGAATAGGAAGCATTCACTCATGAGAATCTAAGCCTGCGTATTGGACGGCAGGGTACTCAGCTATATCCGTGAACAGTTACACATGACACTCAACGCTACCTCCTGCGAATAAAACATGAAGGGCGGTACTCTCTTCTCTTGTACATAAATGCGTAACTATAGCTTATTCGTACACTGGCATCGCAAAACGTGAAATTATATTTCAAGCAAAAACTTAACATCAAACACAACTAGAATCACAGGCATATACATAATTATACTTCTCACACGGCACATAAAGATAGCAACAACATTTGAACATGGCAAAATCAGCTTATATTATAAGATCACACGAAGTTATTCTTTGCAGATAATTTTATTACAGTTGCATATCAAAGACTAACATAAACAGTGAAAAGAAAAAAAAAAGAAACAAAAAGATGGCAGATGCATCCACACTCCATCACCAACTCCCCCAGCCTACTTAGCCGCAGGATCAGAGCCCCCAGCGTGTGGATCTGAAGTCCCACCTGTTCAGATCAGAAGAAGAATTCATTAAACGAACGATCAAGTTATGAAAACACGGAAAGAAAAGAAAGGGAAAAGAATAACTCACCAGCATCCGCCGCTTGATCCTCATCATCCAACTGCACGCCCGCTTCCTCCGCAGCAAGCAGCCGCATCCCCTCCTTCACCGCCGCTTGCTGCTCCTTTGAGAACTGAGCAGTAACCGCACTCAAGTTGAAAGCCTCTCCGCCTTCCTTACCCGCGTTCACCCTGGCCTCCTCTAAAGCCTGGAGATACACCTTGGCCATGACCCGAGGGTAATCGTCCATCCAAGACAAGCCGCCCTCTTTCCAAGTATGGAAGTACATATCCTGAAGCATCTCATCCATCATCCCCTCATTTTCCTCAAACTCCCTCACCCGAGCCTCGGAAGCTTGCAACTTAGCGACGGCGACGTCCCTCTCTGATTGGTATCTCAAGCAGTCAGCCTGGAGTGACCTCCTCATTTCCTCCTCCTTCAACTTGAGGGACCTCCTCATCTCCTCCAGCTCCTCCTTCAACTCGGCCTGAGCCATCTCCGCAGCCTCGAGCCTCCCTGACAACTCCTCTACCCGCTCGAGATCCGCATTTCGGACCTCATCCACCGTTGCGATAGCTATGTTAATCCGTTCCCTGCAAGCGACCTCCATCTTCCGTAATTCCGCCCTACTGGCCTTCTCCATGGTCTCTTTCAGACGCTTGGAGGCTTCCTCATGCTGGGAAATCTGGATGGCTTGGTCGGCGAGTTGCTTGGCCTGATCGGCAACCTTTAACCTCAACCGAATGTTAGCACTCCCGATCTCTTCCCCGGCCTTGACCAACTTAGCATGATGCTCCATTAACTTCTTGGTCTCTGCGGCCACCCGGTCGATATTAGCCTTGGCCTCATCCCCCATGGTGACTACCCGTGTAGTAAGTAAATCAAGATCTAAAGATTTGGCCTCGTCCAGCACTCTTACCATGGGGTTGCGGGGAAGGAGGTGCTCGCCCGTGGTCTCATCGAATGAAATGTCCCGAAAACTTGGGTCTAAATCAGGATGGCCGGCAAAAGGGTCACGAGGCACGGGGCGAGGCACATCGGGACGCCTTATATGAATGACTGTAGAACTCTTGGAAGGAGGAGGAGGGGGGGCAGGGCTCCGTGCTCTCCTCCGTAGTATCACGAGGAGGCTGAGTAGGGGGAGGCAGAGTAGGAAGCTGCGAAGCAGAAGAAGACTCAAATAAGGAACGGCTCCGCTTCCTTTTCTGAATGCCCTCTTCGATGACCCCAAGAAGAGGGCGGTACTTGACTACGTCCCCAGTGCGATCAGTAGAAGGTTTCGCGGAAGCTCTCCTCGACTTAAATTGTTCAAGGCGGTGTCGAACATCCGACGTTTTACCCGCCTGGCCTGCCCCTGGAATAAAGAACAAGTGTTACGAACATACAATAATCCGCAATTCAAAGAATGTGCTAAGTTAAAAAGAAAGAAAAGTGAGGAAACACATCTATTATACAAACCCGGCGGAGGAGTGGGATACTGCAATAAGTCCTGGATCTCATTCCAGGACGGAAGTGAACCGTAAAAAATTTCTAAGTCCTTATCGAAAATAGAATCGGCAGAAGACAAAAGTTCACCTTGCATCGCCGGAATCACCCTAGCTGAGGAACCCTTAGAGGATGGGTCAGTGCCAGCCACAGCTTTGCCGGTTTCCTTTGCCTTCTCCGTTCCCTTCTCCGTTTCCGACTCTCCCTCCGACTCCCCGAAGGCCCGACGGAGAGCCTCATCCAGTTCGAGGTCTTGTTCAGAGGTTAGAGCAGAAACACCACTACCACCTTGACCGTCGCCATCTCCTCCACCCTCCGACCCTTCTCCAACTTCGCCTCCTTCCTCCTCTTCTACACCTTCCTCCTCCGGGACAGTCGGGCAAGTACTTGGAGAAGGGCCATCGGACTTCCTCAGTTTCTTCCCCCCGACCACGGGACGCTCTGCGAAAGGCTCCCTCTTACCGCTCTTTACCTTATCCCCCTCCTTAGCTTTAGCAGCCTTCTCCTCAGCCGTGTCTCTTTGCTTAACCACGGACTGGTGCGGTAAGATCAAATTATACTCCAAGAGGGTTGCGTTCCTGATCAAGAAGGAGGCCGACCGGTCCCGTGCCGGAATAGCCTTTAGTTCAGCAGCCATTCGCACCAAGGAATCATCCTCCACAACTGCAATACCACCTGTCGCTAGCCAGAAATAGAAGCATGTCAGAAAAAACACTACAGTCAAAACATGGAAAATATAAATGAAATCCATCTTACAGCCAGAAGTGAAAAGGCGGAAAGAAACAGCATCGTCCTTGATGAAGAACCACTCTTTCTTGAACATGGTAAACTTGGAATATAGGTCCAGGACTGGTTTGAAGGGCACGGCCGCTTCCAGACTAATATACGGAGACCCCTTCTTATAGCCTCTCAGGTTGTACAAGTATCGAATTTCCCGGTTAGAAGGAGGACGCCCGTACCTCCTCTGGAAGATAACAAAGAGGCTCACCAGGATGGCATAAGAATTAGGCTGAAGCTGGAAGGGAGCCACCTTCAAATATGTGGTGAAGCTAATAATCCAAGCGTTGATAGGAGGGATAGCACCGCACATACAATGGTATCTGCTAAAAGCGAAGTAGCCCTCGGGAGGATTATATGGCATCACTCCATCTCCCGGCAGCAGCATAAGGGCCCTATCTATCCCGAAGGAACGGGATATGACGTCAAGTTGCTCCTCCTTTAGGGAGCTGGGAAAGCAATCCGGAGGAGAGATCAAAAGTTCCTGTGGACCATATCCATCCACTAGAGACCTCGGGATAGGTCGATGTTGCCCGGATCCTGGTTGGACTGGGGGCAAGGAAGAAGAAGGTTCTCCTGTGCCTCGAGACTTTTTTCTGTCTGATCGTGTTTCCGCTTTGCGAGACATTTTCTGCAACACAAGGAAAGCAAGGCATTAGGACAAGGAACATAGAAAAGTAAACAAACAAATGCGTGCAAGTGTGGGATTTCATTCGCAAACTAAAGTTTTCAAGTTCACAAGTTCATTCGGTTCCCAGTTCATTCGGTTTCCATCTCATTCGGTTTCCATCTCATTCGGTTTCCATCTCATTCGGTTTCCATCTCATTCGGTTACCATCTCCTTCGGTTCCCATCTCGTTCGGCCCCAAGGCCATAGTCCCATTCGGTAAAATGAAAACTTTCGTATGTATTCGGCAAAAGGGAACATACCTGGTTCGGTACTAGATTGGTCCGGCGCTTGATCGATTCGGTATTTGTTTGATCCGGTACTTAACTGGTTCGGTGCTCAATATGGTTCGGCTCTACTCGTTCGGTCAAGAAAAACAAGGGGGTACGGCCTCTATATATAGGCGAATTCACAACCACCGAACCAAACATTTTGCCCAACCGGACCAATAATACCGGACCACCATAAGCCGAATGAGAATAGCCGGACCAACCAAGAACTGAATGGAACTCTCTCTCTACCGTCCAAGACCAGGAACTAGTGGCGTGCAAAGCGCCTCCCTCAGATAAGTACCGAACTCCAGAACTAACTAATAAAATAAGATTATGATAACGGTGAATAAGTCGTAAAATCCTCACCGACGTGGATCAAATCGTTTACACGTGTACGCGACCTCGAATGGTCCATAGGCACGCTCTGAATGGTTATTAACCCTACCATCGTGGGAATTTACACTTTGACACGCATTCTTAAGCCCAGCGGTCATATGGATATTTGATAATTATGAAATGGCTAAGCTACTTACACATGTACGGGGTTGCGAACGATCCCTAGGCATGCTCTGAGCTGGCAATAAACCATCTTCACAAACATAAACCGGGCATCGACGATGCCAAGCCCCTTCGGGGCTCACTCTCTCGTCCTGAACGGCACAGTTCACTTCATCTCGAATATTTCGATCATGAACGGTCGCTATTTGAAATCATACTGAAACTGTAAGTCCCTTTGCAGGACATCAACAAGATACGAACATCTAGCCCATGGCGTTACAAAACGAGCCTTCCCACCACAGAAAAACAAAGCGCGGCACATGCAAGCACGTACCCCACTTTGGGGGGCAAATGTTGGGCGAATTCTCACCCAGGAGACCATCAGTTCCTGACTGAAAGGGAATGCTTTTGGGCTTTCGAAGTGCCGATAATATGTTGATTGATTCGATGATTATTCGCGTGTACCCAAGACCAATAGGCGTCAGTTCCATCTTGGATCGCAGTCTCCATCCTCGTTCGGCGATACCCCACAAGCTCCATTCGGCACCTCCGTGGACACAGCCCCATTCGGCACCTCCATGTACCCAAGTCATTCGGCGTCTCCATGTGCCATGATCCATCCGGCCCATGCTCCTTCACCCATTCGGTATAGCCGGTCCAAGCCCCGCCGAATACCACCACCGGACCACGCTATTGCCGAACCACCTTCCCATCACATCTCCACCGGACCAACCTCTCCAATATCCACCCATCACCGGACCACCATAGCCGGACCAGGCACCACCGGTCCAAACTCCAACATCTCCCTACCGAACGAGGCTATCACCGGTCCAACCTCACCACCGAATGAACCTCGCCGAACCAGACAACTGCCAGTACAGATCGCTTCAGCCCGGGCCCACCAGCAGTTATATACTTCCAAGACCCCTGCCCCCTACCTCATTCTATAAATAGAGGGGCAGGGGTACAACAATGGCAGACAAGTTTGAGAGCTCAAGCAAGGAAGGAACTTTCAAACTACTTTCATATACTGATATACAAAGCATTGTACTTGTAATCTGAAGGAAAGAAGATAATAACATATAAAGTGGACGTAGGCACATTCTGGCCGAACCACTATAAATCCGCGTGTCATTTACATTTCAGCCCCTACTTCTTTTATATTTATATACTCATCTAAAATCATTGAAAATCACATATAATCAACTAAATAATACGACTTGGAGGTGTTTGTCCATTTTTTGTGCAAACATTCGGCAAAACCCTGCCTACGTGCTGCCCCCAAGGTTTCTACTAGAAATTAAGTAGTCACACGCTTACACACGTAAACTCGCGACACCCGCTACTGAGTAACCTAATTCTACGCTCAAAACCCTGCCACGACTCAGCCACTGAGTTGCGAATTCTCAAACTACGCCACGTAGTTTGTCCCCTAGTCACACGACTAACGGTTTAAAATTGAAAATACAATTAAAACACAATTAAAAATATAAACTAAACCCTAATAATAATTAAGAGCCTAATATAATTCTAAACCCAAATAAAATAAAGGTCGGCCTAAAAATTATTCTATCTCTTTATCTTTTATCGGCCCATTCCTTTGTTTGCGATAATGGCGGCTCTTGTTTGTTCATTCGTTCCTTTTCCTTCAAAAATTAGGGCTTTTGTAATTTCGAAGAGGCCGACTTTAGTTTCTCGATCGAATGAATGATTTATCACATCGTTTGCTTTGTCGATCGCACGTTTCTCTGATTTGCTCATGGCTCTTTGAAATTGATCGAGTTCGAGGTATGCCTTCGTTAAGTAATTTTTTGCTCTTTTTTCTTTTCTGGTTGTATGCTTGAACTCGATTGCTTTGCCGATGATGATTTTTGGGTTTATATATGGGTTCGATCTCCTTTATTTGCTTTCGTATATATTTGTTTGAATTTGTCAATTGATTTGCTCGGACGTTCGATGTTGCTTGGATGTTGATGATTTTCTGACTTAATCAAATTCGTATAATTGATACTTGCTTCTCATGGTATTGATTTTTGACTAGGTTCAATTTCTTGTTTTCTGGGTTATCACGGCACTTTTTATATTTCGTGGCCACCACGGCTTGATTTGCATTTGACTTCGGTCTTGATTTTATGTATGCGATTCCATGACTTCGGCCATCACCATTGCTTTGATATTGAACTGCATTGTGTGGACTTTGGCCATTTGTGTCAATCCTATAGCATACTCGACTTGTACCTTGATTTACTTCTTGTGTTTCACTTGCACTTGTATACAGTTGAGTTTTTGATTCGACCCGGATCATTTTGTTCATACATTTGTAGCTGAAGTGGCAGCCTTTTGTTTTCCTGAGTCTGATCTGGTTAATTTTCTTCATGCTTGAGTTTGAGTTTTTTTTATGTGTACTCGAGTGTATACTGTGTAGACTGTTTGATTGCATTTGAATTTTATACTTGATGTAGTCTTCATGCACTTGGTTTCAATAAGCAAACTGTATTTGTTTGCATTAATTTGTGTATACCTGAGGCCTTGATTTTCATTTTGACTTCACTTGAATTTGTTCTGTGCCTTGTCTGGTTCATCTTGTAGTCTGGTTCATTGTTTCATTTGGTATGATGTTGCTCTGAGCATTGCTTTGATTTAGTGTACTCGAGTGTGATCTGTGCATTTTTGCCATGCTGTAGCTTGATTTCTCTGGTTCATGTGTCACTGTATATCCCTGCATGTTAATTTCATACATGTGTGATTGTGCATTCATGTTATCCAGACCTGTAGCATGCATTGTCACTCTGGTTATTGTAGTTTGTTTATTCAAGTCATATATGTGTGTTCATGAATGTTTGCATCGACTTGTTTTGCTTGGTGGTCTTGTGGCACTGCTTACTGTCATGTTGAACTGACTTTGATCATGTTGTTGTGCCTTGCTGTGTTGCCTTATCTTTGGTGCACATGCTTGCTTCCCTGACCTGTTTCAGTGTAACCTTCATACTTTATTGTTGTTGTTGCCACTGCCTGTTTCAGTTTGCATATGGTTTTGTACATTTGGATTTTTTGTTCGAAGCTTGTTTTAGTTATCTTAACCATTTTCATGAACTTGCACCTGTGTTGAATCCAGCTTATAGCTCGGATTTGACCTTGTGCCGAAGGTTGTGACATTATTTTATTGCACTTGAGTTGAACCCGGCGTTTTGGGTTTGACCTCTGCTCACCTGTCCCTGTAAATTTATCAAGTGTATATATCGGTGTGCACGGTCTTGTGGCATATATAGTGATACACTATTTATGTCACAAGCTGTTCGTGTATGATGAATTGAAAATTAAATGATGACGAACAACCCAAATAACTAAGGAAAATATTATTTTCAAAATCCACTTTTTGTTTAATACTGCAAAAATATTTCCTTTTCAATTTTACTACGTCCATATTTATTTTTGCAGATTGCTCAGATGCTGGATTCAATTTGGAGTAAAGTTGAAGATAAAATTAGAGTTTGAGTGAATGAGTGATGTGTAGTGAGGTCTAATATAAATATGAATCGTGATGTAATCAAAATTGTACTGTAATTGAAATTTTATAGTGAGAGCTCGAACTTTGTACTATTCAAAGATTGTAATAAATATTTGTTTGAATAAAATTTCTGTTTGAATTCAAATTCTGTGTTATTTATTTTTATTCGGCAAATATTTATTTAATCTATGAAAAATAAAATAGTACATTAACAAATACATTTAAACGAATATATATATATATATATATGTTTATTATCAACAAAAAATCATATAATCGTATATTCAACAGTTGTAAGTGGGTCAAAACACTCACCTTTGGTTTCAAATCGATTTTAAAACCCAAATAAAGGCCCGAAATTCAACAGTCTCAGAATTTGATCAAATCAGTCCCATAATGTTCGTAATTTCGATGCGATTGCAGCGGAATAAACCCCCATGAATTCGACCTCGTACGCAAAGGATATACACATTAGAACATTACACTTTTTAAAATTAACAATTAATAAAATAATATGAAAAATTAACATGTCACCATCGTTTCTAATTCTCAAAAACTCTAATTCACGTGTGCTATATGAAGCTGCCATGAAGACGACCTGCAGTGCCTCACCAAGTGAGTCGCTGCTATGATCGAAGGTCGTTCGTGCGCCACCACCATCCATGTGTCCCACCACCTCGTGACGAATGCCAAAACCCATCGATTGCATTACCAAATACCCAACCGCCGCCAATAAAGCCGAACCTAAATCCAATTATTCACGTCGATCTAACCACCCAACATCCAAGCGAACACAACCGATGCACTCCCTATGCCACTCTCCACAACACTATACCCTCGAATCAACGATCCATTGTCCATCATCAATCACCAAACGGATGGTCGAGAATTTTTTGGCCAATTTCGGACAAACTAAAACCCAATTGCAGAATTGAATGGCAGATTTCAGTTGCACTCGTCGAGTGCTTCGAACGATATATAATATGTTAGGGTTTTGAGGAGTTTGAATTTTGAAATTGATTTTGAAATTGGATTGAGGGATTTGAATTTGAACCGGTTTCTGCCATTGAAGAAAAGAAAAAACAGAAGGAATTGTATCTACAGTGGAAACTAAAAGACTGCTAGGGTTTGAGAAACAAGGCTATTTATATGAAAAAGCCCAATAAGAAAATTAACATGTATCACATTGGTAAGAACGACAATAACGACCCGAAAAGCCCGTTTCACTTTCGAAATGAAAATGAGTCATCCCATGTAACAAAATAGATGTTATCGATATTTTTAAATTCAATAGAACAGGTTTCAAGTCCTAATTCCATCGTATGTAGAAGTTAGCTTTTAAAATCAGCTAATTCTAATTGATTTCTATGCATTTCGAGCGCGCACGGTCAAGCGACAAGTCCGATCGTTATGAAACTTGAAATCCTACAATAATTTACCGTTATGGATCCGATGAAATTGGTTTCGTCAAAATCAAAAACAGCAGCCAAAATGGCTATTTTCATGTTAATTAATAAATTATTATTAAATTATCACTTTTTAAATTCAAATTTAATAACTAACAATCTTTATCATTTTTGATTAGCTATACACTTACACTCTTATAAAACAAATTTTCATGCCCAATTCAATGTTAAATATTGCACTAATTACAGTGTTCAATTTCAATTGCAATAAATTCATTAATTAAAATTTTATATTCCAATAAGTTTATTTATTCAAATTTACATCTTTATAATTCAATCAACTATCATCTTAGGATATAATTAACATTGGCTTACATCTTATTACATTAATACTCTACAATTATCATCTTAATTCATATTAACAGTAATATTAAATTAGATTAATATCAATATTTCCAATTTATTATCAATGAATTAAATAGTGAATTTGTAATTAAACCATTGTTACAACTTACCAATTTAAACATATTTCTATGTTTATTGTTAACAAACAAAACTAATAAATTCACATACTGATTAATATTTTATATTAACCAATTTTAATTTATTACATATAATTCCACCATTTATGTAACAACCCGCATATTTGTTGATTTTATATTTAAATATTTTATCGATACTAGGAATTTAGTCTGAAAAGCTACTTTTTGCATACGGTCGAATTAGGACTCGGGACCACTCTCATTGAGTTTAAAATGCCGTTTGCGACCTTTTTGAGTATAAGCTTCGATATGTTTGGAGAAAGTTGATTTTTGCTACTTTTCACTTTGGGTTTGGGTTTGGGCTCAGCCCTATGTCTAACTTATACTCAAATCTGAGCCACTCCTCCCCATTCACCCTCACTTTCTCCTCTTTTCAGCTTTAAAACATCAATGGTGGGAGAGATGGGAAATTAAAACTCCAAAACCCTAGTTTCCTTTTGCAAATCAAGCTCTAGCTCCAAACTAATAGAAGAACCCATTGGTAAGCTTCTCTTCTTCTTCTCCAACTCATTCTCTTATCAATTTCAGAAATTCCTAAACCTAATTTAGGAAATGTTTCTCTTGTTAGCTTAGAATCAAGCTTCTTGAGTTGGATTTGAAGAGTGGTTGATTCTCTTTTGCTTTCAAGCTTCTTTTTCAATTGCTTGGGTTCAAAGGTGAGATTTTTATCTCACATCTATGCTTATATTTATCTTCGATTGTTAGGTATGAATTCCTAACACTTATTCGTGTGCATTTGCTTTTGGTTTGGATTGATTTGGTGAATATTCCAATCTTTAGTGTTTTGGATTCAAATCTTTGAAAATCCTAACTTTGATGTTTGAATGTGTTTTTGATTGTGCATCGAAAAGCTCATAGGGCCGGGTAGTTGATTGGCATAATCCCTTAGCGCCGTTGCTCGAGAGAATGCAATTTGGTCGAGGTTGGACCTCATTTGGATGGGCTGGGAAGGGACTGGCAACAGGTCCGGTCGACCGAGCTCTGCTGTCGGCCGACCGACCTGCTGCCAAGTGCATAAGCACTTCTCTGTTTAAGGCTCGGTCGACCAACTACAGGGTTCGGCCGACCGACCTGCCTCCCGAGGAATTTTGAGAACAGGGTTCGGTCGACCGAGCTCTGTAGCCGGCCGACCGACCTGGTGCATTTTTGCCTATTTCGCCTAGTTGTTTGAATTTCCAACTTTAATTGATTCGTGTTGTTTCCTATGTGTATTTATCATTTGTTATGACTTTGATGACTCCTTTTTAGGGATTTTTGAATATCCATTTTGATGGATTCTTTATCGGTTTCGTTGGATTTTTATTCACATCTTCGTATGTGAATTTTAGTGATTGATTGTTTCTACAATCTTCTTTGTGATTTGTCACTTCAAGAATATAAAGGTTTTCTATACTAGTAGTAAATATCAAAACTCTTTCTTCAAATGATTTCAACACTATTTTAGTACAAAGCTCGTTTCTTAAACCGTTTTCCAATCTATTAGTATATACAAACCTTTACCTCACTCGTATGAGAAATCTAATTAAACGACTTAGTAAAACGATTGGTATGAAACGCTTGCGTTTACTTCGTCGGTTAATTCTTGGACTTGTTCGATTGAATCTCTTGTGACAATTTTCTAGTGGAGATCTACAGTTTGTTCGTAAATATTTAAGTTAAGCAAGTGGTTATGGGACATGAAGTTAAACTCATGTATTTACTAGCTTAGTGTAATGGACACTTCTTGTTGATCATGACGATCATCTTTGTGATTTAGACTAACAATGTGCGATGTCTCTTTGTCTACGAGGGAGACTAAACCCCATTTTGTGGAGTTTCGACTCAAATTGGTGGGGTAGCAACCCATGGTCTTCGGGCCGTTTGTGGAGCTTCGGCTCAATTTGTGATGGTTAGCAACCATAGAATTAGCGTTCCGTTTGTGATACACGTGTTGGTGAGCTTTATGCTCCCGTTTGTGATAGGCCTCCCCCCCTTTTTGTGATCTCTGGATTTCTTGAGACGATTTCTAGAATTTGTGTTTCACCAATTTTCGTGATTTCCATTGATAAGTTTTATCAATATTTGTGCATTGGTGAATTTGTGTGTCATTGACTTTTGTGATTGACATTGATATAATCGTCAATATTTATGGTTTGGTGAACGAAATAAGGAGTATGACATTCTTTGATTCTTGTGTAGATTCTGTGATATTGATTAATCTCTTGTTGATTTTCAATTACTTATATATATCACAGCTTGGCATTGTGATTATTATGTGTTTAGTCATATCTCTTACTCTATATCGTTTCATCTGATATTTATAGTTAGACTGGTCCGTTTATTATTTTCTTATTAAATAATACTCGGGTCAGACCGAGATGTTACAGGTGCTTCTGCTTGACTTTACATCCAGGATCAACTCCTTGACTTTTGGTTAACTACTTAGATTAGTAGTTTTTGTTGTATACATTTGAGATATAGACTCCATAATGTATACTTATTCTTTTGAGTAGTTCGTGTAACTATTCTTTTGTGATATTGTGGATCTTTTTAGACCACTACTCTGATGTACACTTCCTAGTGTAATATTCATATCTATTTCCGCCTTTGTGATATGAATTGTCAGTGACTGATTTATGTTATGTTTATTTCTATATTTGTTTCTGAAGATATTATAGCCACTGTGTAGTAGCTTTGAGTTTGTGTCGGTATGTCGGATTTCCCTCTTGATAAAGAAATGCATGTTATACTATCTGACATATCGATGCTCGCGCAAAACAATTACACGGATGGTCGCTCCTCAACAGCCTTATTCTTCGTGCTAGTTGACAGCATTCACCGTAATGTTCTTGGCTAGCGTGGGTATAGAGGTGGGGCATCACAGCTTGGTATCGAAGCCAAACTTCGGAACAATATGGAATAATATAACAAGGATCATCGTCCTAAGTCCGTCTTAGGAGTCGTGCTTTAGGATTTAATTTGAGTCTTCGTACCAATTCATCCTATTTTCCTTATGATTCCTTGTTTATCTATCAAGATTGCTTGATATTCAATTTGGTGAATAACCTTTTTCTTCTTCTTCTTTCTTTCTAAAGGAAGAGAAATGTCTAGACCAGGCCACCCCAGAGCCGTACCATCTAGCACTCCACCCCAGGATGGAGTTTTTATGACTGCTCAACAGCTTCTTGATTTAGTGACAAATGCTGAAGCAGCTGGAGCTAACCCGGAACCTACTCACCCAAAGTCAAGATTTGCACGCTTGTGCAGCGATTATACTAATTTGGGTGGGGAGCCATTCAAAGGTTCCAAAACTATTATTGAAGTACAGGCTTGGCTAAGGTCATGCGATCGAATCTTTTCTCGCATGAATCTTATTGACCTTCACCGAGTTCAGGTGGCCTCTAGTATGCTCCGAGAAAGAGCATTGGACTGGTAAGAGCTTCTTATTTCTGAGATTAATGAAGTGGATCTCACCTGGGAGCAATTCCGGGAACGCTTCGAGTTGAAATTCATACCAGAAGCTGAGAAGGTGACTTTGGCTCGCCGTTTTATAGACCTTGTTCAAGGTGAATCTTCCATGGCAGATTATGTCGCGTCTTTTGAATCTCTCTCCAAATATGGGGTTGAATACATCAACACCCGATTGAAGAAAAATCAGAGGTTCGTCTATGGCTTAAACAGAAATCTCAAGAAGCCATTACTTCTAAAATTAGAAGTTTCTTTTGACCAACTCATTGATATCGCTCTTCGTCTTGAAGAGGCAGATAGGGAGAATGATGTTGAAGTGGTGGGTTCCAAACCAAACTTCAACAACAACAAGAAAAGGCCCAGTAAATTCAAAGGCCCTTATCCTAATAAGAAAGGGAAGCAAGCAACCTCCGTGGCAAAGACTTCTTCCTTTGGTCGTGGGGAGTGCTATAATTGTGGTTCGAAGGACCATTATGCGAACAAGTGTCCCAAGTCTATCTCTTGTCGCTACTGCAATGGTCCCGGTCATGTTATATCTTCATGCCCCAAGCTTAAGGGCAAGAAGGAGGGAAAGCTTAATGTTGCTCAAGCCCCTGGCAACACATCTCGTGGCCAAGGTATTTCTCATTCTATTCTGGATGGAACTATTTTATTTCGTGATCATCCTATTCGAGTTTTTTTAATACGGGTGCGTCCCATTCTTTTATATCAAAAGAACTTGTTGATACTTTTTCTTTGGATGTTTTGTGTTTAATGACTTCTTTGAGAATTGCGAATCCGGTTGGTGGATCCACAACAATAAGTTTATTGTGTAAAGATGTCGAGATTATTTTGTGTGATTTTTCTTTCCGAGCCGATTTGCATGTCATGCGTTATTTAGGCTTTGGAATGATTTTGGGAATGGATTGGCTTAACCGTTATGAAGCTCATATCCTATGTCCTGAGCGGACTATTCATCTTCGACCTCCTCAATATATTAATCAGGTTTCCGTTATTCTTAAAGATTCAGATTCTGCTTTGGTTGCATCTTTATATTCTTTAAACCCTCGTGATGACGATGATGATGATGAGGGTGATATTATTTCTCTTATTCACGTCATTCGTGAATTTTCCAACATATTCGAGCCCGTTTTAGGGTTACCACCTAAACGAGCAATTGAGTTCAGAATTAATCTCATTCCTGGAGCTCAACCTATCACTCGCCCTCCTTATCGTATGTCTAATAAAGAAAACGAGGAGATGCGTAAACAATTATCCGAATTGGAAACGAAGCAATTTATTCGCTCTAGTTCCTCGCCTTGGGGAGCTTCAGCTATTTTTGTAAAGAAATCCGATGGTACACTTAGGCTTTGCGTTGACTACCGCAAGCTAAATGATCTTACTATCAAAAATAAATATCCTTTACCTTGGATTGATGATCTATTCGATCAACTTAGTGGTGCTAGAGTCTTTTCACAATTGGACTTGGCTACTGGATTTCATCAGCTTCGTATTGCAGAGGATAGCATTCCTTTGACATCGTTCCGTACTCGTTATGGATCTTATGAATGGCTTGTGATGCCATTTGGGTTAACGAATGCCCCGGCTTATTTCGTTGACTTAATGAATCGAGTTTTTAAAGACTTCCTCGATCGATTTGTTCTCATCTTTATTGATGATATTCTTGTGTATTCTAAAACCGAGGAGGAGCATGAAAAACATCTTCGGATTGTGTTGGAAACTCTTAGGAGTAATCAATTAAAGGCAAAATTTTCTAAGTGCCACTTTTGGCAATCTCGTGTGAAGTTTCTCAGTCACATTATTTCTGAATCCGGAATTTCCGTGGATCCTTCAAAGATTGAAGCGATTCAAGATTGGAAGAGACCGGAGAGTGTGACAGAGATTCGTAGTTTTCTTGGATTGGCGGGCTATTACCGTCGTTTTATTAAAGACTTTTCTAAAATTGCCGTTCCTCTCACTAGCTTGACGAAGAAAGGTGTTAAATACATTTGGTCGGACAAATGTGAAGCTTCTTTTCAGAAATTAAAAGAACTCCTTTCTGATGCTCCTATTCTTGTTATTCCCGAGGGGAATCAGGATTTCGTTGTTTATACCGATGCTAGTCGTGTTGGTTTGGGTGTCGTTCTTATGCAAAAAGAACGTGTTATTGCTTATGCTTCTAGGCAATTAAAGCCTGCTGAGACTAGATATGCCACTCATGATTTAGAGCTCGCGGCTATTGTTTTCGCCCTTCATATTTGGCGTCATTATCTTTTAGGAGAGAAATTTGTTCTTTATACTGATCATAAGTCTTTGAAGTATTTATTCTCTCAAAAGGAACTTAATTTGCATCAACAGCGTTGGCTCGAATTTCTTTCACCATATGATTTTGATATTCTTTACACTCCCGGTAAGGGTAATCGTGTCGCCTATGCTCTTAGCCGAAAACAACAAGTTGTTGTTTCTATGATGATATCCGAATGGAACGATCTTGAGATCTTATCCACTTGTGAGATTCGAGAGCGCGTATTTGATTTATGCTCATCATTTGTTTTATGTAGCCTTGAGGCTCATCCTTCTCTTTTAGACCGCATTCTTGAAGCTCAAAGGCTAGATCCTGAATTGGCTCTTCTTGGCCAAAATATTAAGGATAAAATTGATATTGAAGGTTTGAAAGACTTTAATATCGATTCTCGTGGCGGCATTCGGAAATTTGGTAGACTTGTCGTGCCAAATATTGGTGATCTTCGTAAAGATATTTTAGAAGATTCTCATCATTCTAAATTTACCATTCATCCCAGTAGTAGTAAAATGTACGTGGATATGAAGCGACTTTATTATTGGGAAGGAATGAAACTTGACATCGCTAACTTCGTTAAGCGTTGCATGACTTGCCAACTCGTTAAGGCCGAGAATCAAAGGTCGGGTGGGTTATTGCAACCTTTAGAAATTCCAATTTGGAAGTGGGACCAAATTTCCATGGATTTTATAGATGGCCTTCCCCGTTCTCATTCGGGTCATGATAGCTTATGGGTGATTGTTGATAGACTTACTAAATCTGCCCATTTTATTCCCGTTCGGTCTAACCGAACCGTACCTCTTTTGGCCAAACTTTTTATTAAAGAAATTGTTAAATTGCATGGAGTTCCTACTTCTATAGTTAGTGATCATGATCCATTGTTACTAGTGGATTTTGGAAGAGTCTTCAAAAAGCTTTGGGAACGAAGCTTAATTTTAGCACCGCTTATCACCCCCAGTCCGATGGACAAACCGAGCGTGTGAATCAAACACTTGAAGATCTTCTTTGTGCATGTGTTCTTGATTTTGGTGGAAGTTGGGAATATCATATTTCACTTGTTGAATTTTCCTATAATAATAGCTTCCAATCTAGTATTGGTATGGCACCTTTCGAGGCACTCTATGGAAGGCCATGCCGATCTCCTTCTTGTTGGCTTGAGGCCGGTGAGAAGCTGGTTTTAAGTCCATATTTTATTCGGGATTCCACAGAGAAAATTGACCTTATTCGACATAGAATGAACGAAGCCCAGAGTAGACAAAAATCCTACGCCGATAACCGAAGAAGGAAATTAGAATTTTCTGTTGGAGATCTTGTTTTTATTCGTGTTTCACCTATGAAGGGTGTTGTACGTTTCAGTCGATCGGGAAAGTTAGCGCCTCGATATATTGGGCCATTTTCTATCGCTGAACGTATTGGTTCCATGGCTTATCGCCTTTTATTACCGGCTCAATTTTCTGCTATCCATGACGTGTTTCACGTTTCTCAACTTCAGAAGTGTCTTCGAGATTCTGATTCTATTCTTGAGCCCGGTGTTGTGGAAGAGATTGAAGTTTCACCGAATTTAACTTATGAGCAGCATCCTGTTCGTATTATTGCTTCGGAAGTCAAACGACTTCGAAATAAAGATGTTCCGCTTGTTAAAGTTCAATGGTCTTTAAATCCTAAGGATTGTTCTTGGGAATCTAGAGAGTTCATCGAGCGAACACATCCGGACTTACTTTCTCGTGCTCTTTAAGGTGAACTTTTTATTTCAAATTTCTTTTGTGTTGAATATGCTTTTATGGTTGTTACTATATATCTTCTTCTTAAATATTGCGAGGACACAATTTCTTTAAGGAGGGGAGTCTGTAACAACCCGCATATTTGTTGATTTTATATTTAAATATTTTATTTAAATATTTTATCGATACTCGGAATTCAGTCCGAAAAGCTAGTTTTTGCATACGGTCGAATTAGGACTCGGGACCACTCTCATTGAGTTTAAAATGCCGTTTGCGACCTTTTTGAGTATAAGCTTCGATATGTTTGGAGAAAGTTGATTTTTGCTACTTTTCACTTTGGGTTTGGGTTTGGGTTTGGGCTCAGCCCTATGTCTAACTTATACTCAAATCTGAGCCACTCCTCCCCATTCACCCTCACTTTCTCCTCTTTTCAGCTTTAAAACATCAATGGTGGAAGAGATGGGAAATTAAAACTCCAAAACCCTAGTTTCCTTTTGCAAATCAAGCTCTAGCTCCAAACTAATAGAAGAACCCATTGGTAAGCTTCTCTTCTTCTTCTCCAACTCATTCTCTTATCAATTTCAGAAATTCCTAAACCTAATTTAGGAAATGTTTCTCTTGTTAGCTTAGAATCAAGCTTCTTGAGTTGGATTTGAAGAGTGGTTGATTCTCTTTTGCTTTCAAGCTTCTTTTTCAATTGCTTGGGTTCAAAGGTGAGATTTTTATCTCACATCTATGCTTATATTTATCTTCGATTGTTAGGTATGAATTCCTAACACTTATTCGTGTGCATTTGCTTTTGGTTTGGATTGATTTGGTGAATATTCCAATCTTTAGTGTTTTGGATTCAAATCTTTGAAAATCCTAACTTTGATGTTTGAATGTGTTTTTGATTGTGCATCGAAGAGCTTATAGGGCCGGGTAGTCGATTGGCATAATCCCTTAGCGCCGTTGCTCGAGAGAATGCAATTTGGTCGAGGTTGGACCTCATTTGGATGGGTTGGGAAGGGACTGGCAACAGGTCCGGTCGACCGAGCTCTGCTGTCAGCCGACCGACCTGCTGCCAAGTGCATAAGCACTTCTCTGTTTAAGGTTCGGTCGACCAACTACAGGGTTCGGCCGACCGACCTGCTTCCCGAGGAATTTTGAGAACAGGGTCCGGTCGACCGAGCTCTGTAGCCGGCCGACCGACCTGGTGCATTTTTGCCTATTTCGCCTAGTTGTTTGAATTTCCAACTTTAATCGATTCGTGTTGTTTCCTATGTGTAGTTATCATTTGTTATGACTTTGATGAATCCTTTTTAGGGATTTTTGAATATCCATTTTGATGGATTCTTTATCGGTTTCGCTGGATTTTTATTCACATCTTCGTATGTGAATTTTAGTGATTGATTGTTCCTACAATCTTCTTTGTGATTTGTCACTTTAAGAATATAAAGGTTTTCTATACTAGTAGTAAATATCAAAACTCTTTCTTCAAATGATTTCAACACTATTTTAGTACAAAGCTCGTTTCTTAAACCGTTTTCCAATCTATTAGTATATACAATCCTTTACCTCACTCGTATGAGAAATCTAATTAAACGACTTAGTAAAACGAGTGGTATGAAACGCTTGCGTTTGCTTCGTCGGTTAATTCTTGGACTTGTTCGATTGAATCTCTTGTGACAATTTTCTAGTGGACATCTACAGTTTGTTCGTAAATATTTAAGTTAAGCAAGTGGTTATGGGACATGAAGCTAAACTCATGTATTTACTAGCTTAGTGTAATGGACACTTCTCGTTGATCATGACGATCATCTTTGTGATTTAGACTAGCAATGTGCGATGTCTCTTTGTCTACGAGGGAGACTAAACCCCGTTTTGTGGAGTTTCGACTCAAATTGGTGGGGTAGCAACCCATGGTCTTCGGGCCGTTTGTGGAGCTTCGGCTCAATTTGTGATGGTTAGCAACCATAGAATTAGCGTTCCGTTTGTGATACACGTGTTGGTGAGCTTTATGCTCCCGTTTGCGATAGGCCTCCCCCCTTTTTGTGATCTCTGGATTTCTTGAGACGATTTCTAGAATTTGTGTTTCACCAATTTTCGTGATTTCCATTGATAAGTTTTATCAATATTTGTGCATTGGTGAATTTGTGTGTCATTGACTTTTGTGATTGACATTGATATAATCGTCAATATTTATGGTTTGGTGAACGAAATAAGGAGTATGACATTTCTTTGATTCTTGTGTAGGTTATGTGATATTGATTAATCTCTTGTTGATTTTCAATTACTTATATATATCACAGCTTGGCATTGTGATTATTATGTGTTTAGTCATATCTCTTACTCTATATCGTTTCATCTGATATTTATAGTTAGACTGATCTGTTTATTATTTTCTTATTAAATAATACTCGGGTCAGACCGAGATGTTACAGGTGCTTCTGCTTGACTTTACATCCGGGATCAACTCCTTGACTTTTGGTTAACTACTTAGATTAGTAGTTTTTGTTGTATATATTTGAGATATAGACTCCATAATGTATACTTATTCTTTTGAGTAGTTCGTGTAACTATTCTTTTGTGATATTGTGGATCTTTTTAGACCACTACTCTGATGTACACTTCCTAGTGTAATATTCATATCTATTTCCGCCTTTGTGATATGAATTGTCTGTGACTGATTTATGTTATGTTTATTTCTATATTTGTTTCTGAAGATATTATAGCCACTGTGTAGTAGCTTTGAGTTTGTGTCGGTATGTCGGATTTCCCTCTTGATAAAGAAATGCATGTTATACTATCTGACATATCGATGCTCGCGCAAAACAATTACACGGATGGTCGCTCCTCAACAGCCTTATTCTCCATGCTAGTTGACAGCATTCACCGTAATGTTCTTGGCTATCGTGGGTATAGAGGTGGGGCGTCACAGCTTACTACAACATTTGGTTTATTTACTGTTTACAATTTATAACCAAATTTTATATTTACAACCATTTCAATTAATTGAACTTGCATTGAAATAGTCATCAATTGCCTTAAATCAACATTATTACATTTCATTCTAGTTACATTCTCATTATTAAATTTTAAATATTTAATTTTTTATAATGTTAAATTCCAAAACTTATTTAATTAATAAATTTAATTATTGAAAATTACCGGTCGTTACAAACACAGAGAACATGGCTTGTTAAAGGCAACTAAATGTGAATATATCTTTAAAACTAACACTGACACACCATATTTACTAATTTTTTGAATCTCTGAAATAGAATTTGACGTGTGCATATAAAAAATAATCTAAGATGACAGTGGAATAACAAACATCATATACATACACAAACTACGAGTCTACAAAATATGATATTAGACCCCACATAATATACATCCAATACAAGTCATTACCTCAAAATGTACACCCTATATACAAACGCAAAATCGTATATGAGATAAGAAAAAATTCAAATGGTTTGTCTCCTTGCTAACACACCCATTCAAAAGTCAACCTATCCTATAGCCAGAAAAGTCTCGGTCCGACCCAAGTATTATAAAATAAATGGGTCAGACGATCTCTAAATATCCAAAAGGGTGAGAATAAGATATAACACAAGGATATATGACATGTAAATAAATATAGATGTCATATATAAACAAGTCACTAGAATAATCTAACTTGTAATCTATCTCAAGTCACGGAATATTTTAAATCACTAAACACGGATAAATCACCAAATCTCAGAATCCATCTCAAGACACAAATCATGAACATAGAATTATCACAAAACCCAAAATTCCTGAATAAATGCGATATCTCCAAAATCCAAGAAAATCCTAATCCATACCGATCATCCTGATTGTCCATACCGTTGTACTCATACCATGGAAAAAAAACTGGTATCATCCATATCGATCTGATACCACTGATCATCCGTACCGTGAAAAAAACCAAATACCAACCGATCTCTAGGATCGTCCATACCAACCACTATGATTGTAGAAACATAACTCAAAGACCGGAGAAGATAACTCATATTGATCGCAAGGATCGTAAAAAAAATCCAGGAGTATATCTCTTAAGGATTTATCGGCCTACACAAATGCCAAAGACCAAAAGATAACACACACTAAAGTGCCAAATACTGTCACTCTTAGTAATCACGACAACTTAACCAAAATGACCCATATCGCTTGGTGAAATTCAAGTATTTACTAGAAGTTAGTAAATCTCACTTATTACAGATATCACTATAGAACCTAAACTATATATCTCTTAAGGATCCATCAGCCTACTCAAATGCTAAACACCAAAAGAGAATACAACCCTAAAGTGTTAAATACTTTCCTAAATGCAATCATAAGAATTTAACCAAAGCATCTCATACCACCCGTTGAAATTCAAGTATTCTCTAATGGATTAGTAATTTACACTCAAACATTCTATTCAATGAGTTGTACAATATTCGATGAAGCGTTACTTGAGAGCATTTAAACCAATCAGTAACACTAATTCGATTATTAGTACTCCTCATATTATAGAATCAAAGCCCTCAAATTATTTATCTCAAAATCCAAAATTCACATAAGAATGCAAAAATAGCATATAAATAGCCAAAGTCTTAGTATAGAAAAATCTAATAAGATTTATTGTTTTGAAAGTCAATAATATCATTTATCATATATGAAATGATTTCTAAAATACTTTACGTATAAACTTACTTTCAAACTCCTTATTTAAAATCCACAAACTCATTTATCATTCAACTATATATATTTATCATTTGATAAGATAAACCATAATTCCAATTTTAATATCAAAATATTTATATATATATATATATATAGTTGTTCCAAATTCCTATTTAAAAGATCCATAGTTCACAAGCCATATTCCAAAGACTATATATATGAGTAACCCTTTATTTTATAAAACCATAAATACTAATATTCCTAATCTATATTGGTATTCAAATATTTGTTTATTTTAAACATTTCCATTTTGAAAATCCCTTTTTGAAGTATTTGTTTGTAAAAGAGAGTAGATAATATTTGAAATAATATTTATACAAAGAAATAGTACTTGAACATTTATTTGAAAAACGCGTTTTAAATTGAATTGGTTTAGGAAATTATTTTCATGAAATCCTTTTTAAAACTCAAGAAATCATTTTATATTTTTATACAGATAGTATTATCAAAACTAAGAATTATCATAAAATTTAAACTATCAAAATAAGAATTCAAATCCTAGAAAATTAAGAAGCATTAAAAGCATCAAGATGGTCAAAACAAGGTTCAAACAAAACAGCAAAAGGCAAACCAAGTTGGAATCAAAGTAAAACAAATGGCAATTCGACCCATTAGAACTCAAAAGTTTGAAAAATTAAAAACATAAAAGTTATAGATAAAAGGCTAAGCTTTCCAACAATAAAAAGATCATCAAATTTGGACTTTCAATTCGAAAGTTATGGCTGAAACAATTCTCAAGTTTAAAATTTATTACCTCTGTCGTTAATTCTCAGGATAACGACAAAGAAGTGCAATTTAGACCATTTTAGCCTCATAATTTTACAGAACTCAAAGCATAAAACTTATAGAACAGAGTCTGAGCTTTCTAGTATATCAGAAATCATCGAATTCTGACTACAAAGTAGAAAGATATTTTCCAGTTACCAAAAACATTAAGCTCAGAAACTGCAAATTTTACAAGAGCAGGGTAGAGGGTTTGCAATAGGTTTTTGATCGACCTATGCTCGGAATTTTAAAAACTGTTCAACATAAAAGTTGACACACACAATGTAAGATTTCCACAACATTAAATATTATAAAATTATGATGCACAACCAAAATGATATGACCAAAATAGTAACTTTGATTAGCTCAGGGAATGAATTTAACAGCCATAATTCAATTAGCAAGGAATTCCTCAGATAAGAATTTGTAATCTATAACAACCAAGCATCCAAATTAATCGGCCCATCATAAAATCACAAGCATTCAATAAGAATATTTAGAGATAGGTCTTGTGAGATTCTAGCTCACCTTAGATCCATATTTAGATCTGCTAACCACTCATATCTCAACCTTATACTTAAATTACAGCAACCCTAGAGTTCATCTCAACCAAAAACGAAAAACACAAAATTAAACCCATAAAAATTGAAATTGATAAGTCTAATTAATATAATAGTGTTAAATAACATCACCTTGATTTTATACAAATTTTCTAGATTTTATTTCTATTTAAATTTGGAAGCTTTAATTGAATTATTGAAGGAGGAAGAAGCCTTAGTTTTCTTCTTGGTGTTGTACGCACAAAGTTTCAAAAATGAAAAGAAATGAAGTTCTCTTCCTCTTCTTAAGAGTGTGTTTGGGTTAAATTAAGCCCACTTAGATAAAATACAAATCCCTTATTGTTTATTTGCTCTTACAACCAAATCCTTATACTAAAATTTACAAATAACCATTCTCTTTTTATATCATTAACCAATGACTCTATGAACAATTTTCTAAGTGTTTAAACCATAGCTCAACATTCAAACAAGAAGATTTCTTAAGTATTTACTAAAATGAACACTATCGAAAAGAAATATATAAATTCCAAATTTCCATTTATTTCAAAATAAAATTCAAACCACTTGAATATTCTTATCAAATTTTAATTCCAATTATCTTTTAATTAACCCTAAAATTCTCATTTTTCCAATATTCTAAAATTTTAGAATTGATCATTCTAAGACAATTTATCTTTTATAAAAGAATACAAATTTCAAACTAATTATTTAATTATCAAATTTAAATCATTATTTATTTTATTTAATTAACTTAAAATACCTGAGTTGTTATAGGCTTCCCCTTAAGGAAATTGCACCCCATCAATTTCCTTAATGAAATAAATCTATAATATAAATTTTCTTTAGCAAAGTTTTTATCACAAACAATCTCAAGAAATTTTAGACTTATCTCTTACTTTAACCATTACTATTATTTACAATATCCAAAAGGTTTATCATTCAATAATTTTTAAAATCATCAACTCAAAAAAAAAATTCCCAAATTATAAAAGATGATCATTCATACTCTTAAAACTTTCATTTAAAAGATTAACATATTTAACTTAAGTCCATTTAATTTGAAACTTTAATAATTAAATAAAGTACTTTAATCCGATTCCTTTATAATTAATTATTCCATCAATTCACAAAAAGAACCAAAAGTTTTATCTCATGTTTATCAAACACTCAAAGATAAATAAAATACTCTATCCTTTAAATTTTTAAGGAACTCTTAAAAAGTTTTAACCAATATATTAAGTTATTAATTAGAATTATCTCATTGTTATTCAAATCAAAGAATTTGTAAATTAAATTTACAAATGGATGTAGTTTTCAATTATTCTCTTTTCAAAAAAAGTTCCAATTAACTTCCTTTTAAATTTAACATGAACTAATTCCAAATATTAAAACATTTCCTATAACTTATCTCACTATATATAAAATAATATTAAGCAAGGAAATTTAGTGATTCATTTCGTCACTTGGCTGCAAGGTTGATTACATACAATGTCAATGTTGCCTTGCCAGGCTCTCTACTTCTCATAATTTATTCGATCGCTAAAATATCATTTTAATTTATTTTAAACTCAATATTTCCAAATTTCAAAACTAATTATTTTCCATGTCAAAATGTCTCATTCGATGTTTAGGAACTCCTATTGATAACATGCCATATATCGATCAAAATCCTTAAACAATTTATGGACAAGTCAACAAATAATTAACTATAAATTTTCCTTCGTTATATTTGTGTTATCATCACCAACATCCATGCATCCAATATAAATAAATACAACCAAGCAATCAATTCCTAATAACCAATCAACCAAAACTACATAGCTCTAATATTATTTAATATAACCAAATTAGAATCAAAATATCCCTAAATTATTATCCCGATAATCATTTTATGTTCCTATCCCTATATAGATAATCAATATAACTATCTACCACACACCCCAAGGGATAGGACTCTAAGTCTCACTAGGTCTAAATCTGTGATATTATACACTATTATGTTCTGACTCAGCTTTGATACAAACTATAATGACCTCACCTCTCTATACCCATATTTATATTAAACATTATAAATAATGTTGTCTAATAACACGGAGAATACGGCTTGTTAAGGACGACCAAATTGAATATATCTTTGAAACTAACACTAACACGTAATACTTACTGATTTACTGAATCTCTGGAATAAAATTTGACGTGTACAGTTTCAGTCTAAAGTAATAAAAACACAGGTTTCTCAAAATCAGAATAGTATAGCATGTAAAAAAATAACCACATATTACAGCAGAATAATAAACATCGTATACATATACAAACCGTGAGTCTATAAAATAAAATACTAGACCTATATAATATACATCCAATACATGTCACTATCTCAAAATGTGCATCTCATATACAAGCACAAAATCCTATATGAGACAAACTAAAAATTCAAATGGTTTATCTCCTTGCTAGCCCACCCATCCAAAAGTCTACCTATCCTATAACTTGAAAAGTCTCAGCCTGACCCGAGTATTATAAAATAAAAGGATTAGATTATCTCTAAATATCCAAAAGGGTGAGAACAAGATATAACACAAGGATATATGACATATAAATAAATACATAAGTCATATATAAAAAAGTCACTAGAATAATCTAACTCCGAATCTATCTCAAGTCGTAGTATATTTTAAATCACCAATCATAGATAAATTACCAAAACTTAGAATCCATCTCAGGACACAAATCATGAACATAGAATAAACACAAAGCCCATAATTCCTGAATAAATGTAATATCTCCAAAATCGAAGAAAAACCTAATCCATACCGATTGTCATGACCGTTCATACCTATTGCACCAATTGTACTCATATCGTGGAAAACAAAATCGCGTATCATCCATATTGATCTGATACCACTGATCGTCCATACCGTGAAAAAATACCAACAGATCTCGAGGATCATCCATACCAGTTACAATGATTGTAGAAACATAACTCAAAGACCATAGAAGATATAACTTGTACCGATCACAAGAATCGTATAAATATCCAGGAGTATATCTCTTAAGGATCTATCAGCCTACACAAATGTCGAACACCAAGGGAGAACACACTCTAAAGTGCCAAATACTATCACTCTTAGTAACCGTGAGAACTTAACAAAAACGTCCCATACCGCCTGATGAAATGCAAGTATTTACTAGAAGCTAGTAAATCTCACTTAGTACGGATGTCACTAGAGAATCTAAACTATATATCTCTTAAGGATCTATCAGCCTACACAAATGTTGAACACCAAAAAAGAATACAACCTTAAAGTGTTAAATACTTTCCTAAAAGCGATTGCGAGAATTTAACCAAAGCATCCCATACTACCCGATGTAATTCAAGTATTCTAGGTTTGTAATTTCCACTCAAACAATCTAAGCAATGAGCTATACAATATTCGATGAAGCATTATTGAGAGCATTTAAACCAATTAGTAACACTAAGTGGATTATTAGTACTCCCCATATTATAGAATTAAGGCCCTTAAATTTTTATCTCAAAATCCAAAAGCCACAAAAACGCAAAAATAGCACAGAAATAGCCAAAGGCTAAGTACAAAAAAAATCCAATAAGAGTTCAAGGTATTCAAAGTAAATAATATCATTTATCTTATATGAAATGATTTCTAAAATACTTTACGTATTAACTTACTTTCAAACTCCTTATTTAAAATCCATAAACTCATTTATTACTCAACTATATATATTTATCATTTGATAAAATAAACCATAATTCTTATTTTATTATTAAAATAATTTTATATATATAGCTATTCCAAATTCCTATTTAAAAGTCCATAGTTCACAAACCATATTCCAAAGACCATATATATAAGTAACCCTTTATTTTATGAAACCATAAATACATATTTCTAACCCATATTGTTATTCCAATATTTGTTTATTATAAACATTGCCATTTTAAAAATATATTTTTTTAGTTATTTTTTTGTAATAGAGAGTTCATAATATTTGAAATAAGATTTATATATATTAACAGTACTTAAACATTTATTTGAAAGCATTTTAAATTGAATTGTTTTAGAAAATTGTTTTCATGAAATCATTTATAAAACTCAGGAAATCGTTTTATATGTTTATATAGATAATATAATGGAAACCAAGAATTATCACAAAATTTAAATTATCAAATTAAGAATCCAAATCCCAAAAAATTGAGAAGCATTTAAAAGCATCAAGATACTCAAAATAAGGTTCAAATAAAACAACAAGGGCAAACCAAGTTGGAAGAAAAAGTCGAATAAAATGGAAATTTTAACCCATTGGAAATCAAAATTTTTCAAAACCCAAAACACTATAAATAAAAGGCTAAGCTTTCCAACAAGAAAATATTATCAAATACGGACGTATAGTTCAAAAGTTATGGCTGAAAAACTTCTCAAGTTTAAAAATCATTACCCATGTCGTTCAATCTTAGGAAGCGACAAATACGTGCAATTTAGATCATTTTAACCTCATAAGTTTAAAATCAAAACATAAACCTTATGAAACAATGTCCAAGCTTTCCAGAACATCAAAAAATTTCGAATTTTGATAAAAAAGAGAAAGGTTTGTTCAAATTACTAACAATGTTTAGCTTAGAAACTGCAAATTTTACAAGAGCAGGGCAAATAGTTTTCAACAATATTTTGATTGATCTATGCTTAGAATTTTTAAAAGTATTCAAAATAAAAGTTCACACACAATGTAAGATTTCCAAAAAATTAAAAATTATCAAATTCTGAAGAAAAATGGAAATGATATGACCAAAATAGTATATGATCGGCTTAAGGAATGAATTTAACAACCATAATTCAATTAGCAATTAATTCCTAATATAAGAACTTGCAATCTCAAGCAACTAAATACCCAAATCAATCATTCCATCATAAAATCACAAGATTGCAATAAGAATATTTAGAGACTGGTCTTATAAGGTTTTAACTCACCTTAAATCCATGTTTGGGGTTGCTAATTACTCCAATCCTCAACCTTGTACTTGAATTACAGTGACGCTAGAGTTCATCTCGACTAAAAACCAACACAAAATTAAACCCCATAAAAACTGAAATTGATAGTTCTAATTAATAGAATAGATAACATCACCTTGATTTTACACATATTTCCTAGATTTTATTTCTATTTAAATTTGGAAGCTTTAATTGAATTGTTGAAAGAGGAAGAAGCCCTAGTTTTTTTTCTTGGAGTTGTATGCAAAATGAGAAAAACTTGAAGGTATCTTCCTCTAATTTCTTTAAGAGTGGGTTTGGGTTAAATTAAGCCTATTTAGATAAAATACAAATTCCATATTGTTTATTTGCTCTTACAACCAAATCCTTATACTAAAATTTATAAATAACCATTCTCTTTTTATATAATTAACCAATGACTCTATGAACAATTTTCTAAGTGTTTAAACCAAAGCCCAATATTCAAACAAGAAGATTTCTTAAGTATTTACTAAAACGAACACTTTTTAAAAGAAATCTATAAACTCCAAATTTCTATTTATTTCAAAAATAAAAGATTCCACCCACTTAAATATTCTTATCAAATTCTAGTTTCAATTATCTTTTAAATAAAATTTTAAAATTCTTGTTTTTCCAATATTCTAAAATTTAATAATTTATCATTTTAAACAATTTATCTTTTATAAAAGAATACAAATTCAAAACTAATGATTTAAATTCTCAAATTTAAATCATTATTTATTTTATTTTATTTACTCAAAAATATGGACAGTTGCATAGCCCAAGAATGCTACGAATGTGAGAAGTTTCCTAGGATTAATGAGATACTATAAATGCTTCATTAAGGACTTCTCAAAGATAACAGCATCTTTGATCAATTTGAGAAGAAGAATCAGACTTTTGTTTGGGACGTGAAGTGTGAGCATGCATTTGTGAGTCTGAAAGAGAGATTGACAAGTGCACCGGTATTGAACATACCAAGTGGAAATAATGAGTTGACAGTATATACAGATGCATGTGGTACTAGATTGGATGTTGTATTAATGTAGAAGGGAAGAGTTGTTGTCTATGCTAGTCGACAGCTAAAGCTGCATGAAAGCAATTATCCGACTCATGATTTGGAATTTGCGGTGATAGTTTTTCTTTGCAAATGTGAGGGCATTATTTGTTGGGAGAGAGATTTGAGCTGCTCATGGAGTACAAATCCTTCAAGTACTTTTTCTCTCAAAAGGAACCCAACATTTCATCAACAACGGTGGTTGGAGTTCTTGGCCTCTTATGATTTTGGTGTTTCCTATACACTAAGAAAAGAGAATGTACTCGTTGATGCATTGAGTAAAAGAGGGATCAATGTTCTTGGAATGGAAGTAAATAAAGTATATTGCGGGATATGATTTTAGACCTTATTACGCGCTGGAACCAGAAATGTTAGCAAGTTTGTTGATCAAACATACTCTATTTGAAAATATCGGTACTAGTCAGAAGCAAGATGCTAGGCTAGTAGAGATCATAGCAATGATTGAAGAAGGAGTACATCTAAAGACATGAAGTAATACGAACTCGATCGATAAGGTAGGATTCGTAAGGATGGAAGATTATTTGTTCCCGATGTTGATGGATTAAGAGATGAATTTTTACGAGCGAGTCACCATTCCAGATTGACCATTCATCCCGGTGGTAACAAAATATACCGAGATATGAAGCAGAATTACTACTAGGAAGGTATGAAGAGGGGCGTTAGTGATTCATCTTGAAGTATATGAACTGGCAGTTGGCAAAGGCAGAGCAGAAGAAATCTAGCGGATTGTTGCAACCGCTAGATATTCGTGAGTGGAAATAGGAGCAAATATTGATCGATTTTATAGATGAATTGCCAAGGACTAAAGCAGGATATGATAGTATTTGGATCATGGATGATCGATTGACTAAGATAGCAAAATTTATACTTGTCAAGCCAGGTAGAACGACATCCAAACTGCAAAGTTGTATGTAAAGTGGATAGTACGATTTCATGGTACGCTAAAGAGCATTGCAAGCGACCGAAAACTATTGTTTGCTAGTGAGATTTGGAAGAGCTTACAACAGGTGTTCGGGACCGAGCTGCACCTTAGTTAGCTTATTAACCACAAATGGATGGGAAAATGGAAACAGTAAATCATATATTGGAAGATCCCTTGTGAGAATGCATTACAGATATTGAAGGATCATGGGATGACCATCTACGTTTGGTGGAGTTTGCATACAACAATAATTATCAGTCAAGTATTGGTGTGGCTCCGTATGAAGCATTGTGTGACCATGTAACACTCCTTCATGTTGGTGGGAAGAAGGTGAAAAACTGATACTTGAGTCATATATGATTAGAGAGACATCGAAGAAGATTAAGGTCATTCAGCAACGAATGAAAGTTGCTCAAGATTGATAGAAAAGCTACGTGGATAAGAGACAAAGGGATTTGGAATTTTATGTTGGAGATATGGTATTCATGAAGGTTTCTCCTTTGAAGAATGTAGTTTTATTTGGTCAAAAGTAGAAGTTGGTACCGAGATTCGTAGGTCCTTTTTTGATAGTTGAGAGGATTGGGAAGCTAGCATATAGGGTCGACTTACTCAGAAGATGGTGGGTGTGCACAATGATTTTCATGTCTCTTATTTATGGAAGTTTGTGCATGACTCACGCTTGATGATTACACCGGATCTGCTAGAAGATGTTGAGGTAGAACTAGAAGTTTATAGATCTTGTAGGCCACTTGGTATTATTAGGTACGATACAAAATAGCTTAGGAGAAAGTTAGTAAAGATAGTGAAAGTATAATTGAACGGAAGTGATGACAATAATACATGGGAGACTGAGGAGAGCACGAGCACTACATGCCCAGAGCTCTTTGAATGGTAAGAACCATCATTTATCGTATCAACTTTTACCATTGCATATCATAGTTGATAGGTTAGTATTCTACATGCTAGAGTAGGTTCACCTACACTATTGGTTGCATGGTTGCATGTTTGATATGGTTGATGGTTGCATATGATTGTTAGGCATGCGAAGTATTTATGATTGCTTATACTTTGGCTTGTCTAGGGATTTCGGAGGCAAAATTCCTATAGGGGGAGAATGTAACGACTCTTATTTTATGTATTGGAGGATCGTAAAATATTTTTATTCTATTCATTTGAGATCGTATGATTCTAAAATTTTGGAATATAAGTCTTATGAAAATTTTATACACCTATGATTTTTCCCGAATTTCTATATGACCATTTTGATCCTGAAAATATTGTTTATGCTATAAAATTTTAATAGGAGTCGAATTAAGGTCACAAACTAGTTCCAACACTTCAAGATGATGGTTTTCCATTTCATAGAATGGTCATAATTGAAAAACGAATTTATGGTTAGAAACTTATGCTTGTTTTAAGTTTTAACAGCTGTTGGTTAGAATTAGTGTATAATTAACTAAGTTCATTAGTAAGCTCATTAGTCTAATTCGAGATTTACCATAAATAATGTGCTAGAGAGTCAAATTAAAACTTTTTCTCTCTCCCAAATCATATCTAAACCCCATTAACCCTAGACACCCAAATTACTCACTATGTCAAACCGAATTGAAGATTAGTGAATAGATCGTCGATTAGAAGGTAGAGATCGTCATTTTGGCCAATTTACATTACTTTTGGCTACTGTCTATATTGGATCTACACTCAAATTGGTTGAATTTGACAATCGGTGAGTGATTTATAACTTCTCACTATCCTATGCATGTTTATATGGTAGACTTATAGATTTTTTGCATGATTTTTTAATCTAAAAATTCTTTTCTACCACTAGTCGCATGTTACCATATGTTGATGACCAAAATTGATAAAGTCTAATGTGATTTGTAGAATTGGCCTTGTAATTTACCTTATTCATACTCGTATGTTAATGGATTTCTTAGATTTGGATTAGAATTTGTTTAATTGTTATAATTCTATGAATTTCTTATTTGAATGGATGTTATTGCATGTTATTGTATGTTTATATGTTGTGCTTTGATGTTGTTTGCTAGTGTTTTGGATGTTAGGAAGATAGGTTGGTGAATTTGGCAAATCGGAGGCAAAGATGATCGGAATTGGATGAAACTTGAAGGGGAGGCTCTGGAGTATAGGAAGAGCTTGAGGTTTAAGTCATGAGTCCTAATTCCCTAAGAACACAAGTTGGTGTCGACTTCTTTATATCGATACTGAGTTGTTTGTGTTGGTTTAACGAGTCAGTGATTGGCATGGTTGGACAGAGCATGGCTAGAGGTCGGTACGGACTTGTTTAAGTCGATACCGAGATGTTTTAGTAGATCCAGTAATGGTGGAACTTCTAAGGGATAAATTAGAGATTATGTAGATTGTGTTGGAGGTGTTAGCTCATTCTCATCAAGGTTGGATGGTGATGTAACAGCATGACGAAAGCTTTGTATCTTTGGTTTGTGACTCGTGGTGGGAGTAAGTACCGAAGATAGCAGCTCAATAAAGGAGAGAGTTGTAGAATAAGGAACATGGTGGGTTCCTGGATAATGGAAACTGGATTAAGCAATAGAATGACTCAAAATATGAATGAAGAAAAAAAGGGCTCGGATGTGAATGTGCTAAGGAATTGTTTATACTCTGAGTGTTTTCTGTTGTACTCAAAGCAGGATATTGTAAGTGGGTAGGCCCATGAATCATGCAAGGATCTGTATATATTAGACCAGTGGCTTTGGGTCTAGTGTCTAGCTTTGGGCTATGAGACATGTATCGAGGTTTGGGTTGCATGATATGAGGGTTCAAAAAAAACCAGGATTTCCATTAATTCCTAGCGGTAAGGAGGCCATACGAGTTAACATATATTCAAGGCAGAGGGATAAGTGATAGTAGGCATTGCTTGATGGATGTTATGGTTGATTTGGTTGTTTTCTTTAGTGGACAACCACTCTAGAATATCATTGGGAGTAGGTCCTGGAGATAAGGATATCTGGACATCCACTATTCTATGTTGTATAGTACCTTTATGATATTGTAGAGTAGCGTATTATAGTGTTACGTGCCAACTCTTGGGTTGCAAGGATAGGTCAGGTATGGTTCATGTACTCTTATTCCTTGCCATATTTACATGTATAGTATTATGAGATTCATTTACTGCTCGCACCAGACTGTTGTCTGACCAAGGTTTTATGCTATGCTTCTTATTATCTTGGGTACCCTTAAATGAGTAGACTAGATAACTGGTCTAGGTGATGTAGTAGCTGTTAGGAGGATGAGCTGGATGGAGCTATCTTGTATTATATACATATGGATTTCCACACTTTTTCGCTGAGCAACACTATGGTGCTCGTGACAGTGCTTGCTTATTTCTATTTGTTAAGATAGTTTATTTGAGTTTATCATGTTGTATACTCTGTGACATTTGTGTACAACTCTATGGATATTATACTCTAATGATTGTTCACATTATTATTACTGTCTCTTCTATTGTATATGTGATATTATATTTTGTCCATGCTTGTGAGATATACGATAGGTTATGTGCTTCAACTGTTCATTTTAAACTTTGATGATCGTCCTATATCGATCGGGCATCACTTCAGTGCACTATTTAGTTATTATTGGTGTTGGTGGTATAGGGCGGTCGTCACAATCTCACTTCATACTTAGCTAACTTTGGCTAAGTGTCATTCCTCCCCCCGAGTGCTTCCCTTTTAGTGGCCTAGAACTTCTGCTCCATTCCCCAAGCTCTCATATCCAAAGCACCAACCACTCTTCCACAAAAACAGGTCGGTACCGAATAGAAGTGGTAGGTACCGAGTCTTGTACCCAGTCAAATTTTGGCTTCTAACTCCAGAAACTCCTTTCCTTTGCTAAGTCATGAAACAAAATGCCATTGAGCTGATTTCTATCGACTTCAATTCCAGTCATCGCCGGGGTTTTTATCGACCAGATTTCAATGCGACTTAAAACATAGGCGCCCCCTATGCTCTAGAGCCTCTCCTCCAAGTTTCATCTAATTTCAAGATAATTTGACTTTGTTTTGTTTGTTCCATCGACCAACTCCTAAGTAATTAAAAACACTAGCAAACCATATCAAAATACAACATACAATCATGAAATATCATCTATAAGCATCCATACAGACATGCAATTCAACAATACACGACAAACATCCTATCCTAGATCTAACTTTTGCACTAGCATGCCAATATGGCTAAAAGGAGTTGCAAAATAATTTAAAACCATTTTAAACCATATTAAATTCTGCGATAAACATGTATAAAGGTGCGATTAAAGTTAGAAAACATTTTAATATCAAAATCATATTAAAAACATTAATTTTAACTATATAAACAAGCATAGAATAGTGAGAGTTCAAGAACCACTCACCAAATACCCAAAATTATTACTTTGGTCCTTGGATCCAAGATGAACAGCCAAGAACTGGAATTTGCAAGCATTAAAATGATAGATCTACTAATCCCTTCACTAATTACTCCTCCAATGATGATTTAGGCTAAGATTTGTAGGAAAACAGTGACCTTTTTAATCCAATTAGGATTAATGAAGGTTTAGAACTATTTTAGGGAAGAAAGAAATGACTTAGATTAGTTCCTACAGCATCCCCTTAACACAACTCTCGATATTCATTAGTGGGATTATTCGGCTCAGTTAATTACCCAATAATAAAGGCCTGCAGCAACCAAAACTTAAAAAAGCTATAGCTTTTGAACGGTAAGTCTATTTTACTATTATTACCACTCAATGGAATGAGAAACCATCATCCTGGTGCAATGGAAGTGGTATCGGATCCTAACTTGGACCCTATCGAAAGTTATAGTCCATACAAGATCTTAGGGTCAAAATGGTCACATAAAATTCAACAAAAGCCATAGACATGGATTATGTCCTTGAGAGCCATTTCTCAAAATAATATAGTCATATGACCTTATATAAATTAAATAAAAATATTATGCGATCCTTCGATATGTAAAATATGGGTTGTTATACTCTCCCTCCCTAGGAATTACTCCCCTAAAATCACCAAATAAATCAAAGAATAGTCAACACCGTTACTATCTTCCATGCCTACTAATCAACCATCAAACATACCAAACTAGCAACCATGCAATCAATAATATAGATAAACCTATTCTAGCATGCGAGATTCTAAATTATCATATATTATCTCAAAGGTGAAAGTAAATATGATAAACAGTAGGCATTGCCATGCAAAGGGCTCCGAATATGTGGCGCTCATACCCTCCTCGGTTTTCCATGTGAAATCGCCTTTACTTTTTCCCTCATTAAACCTTCACTAACTCCACTATCTTCCTCTTAAGTTGTTTTGTATCATGTCTGACAATGTGAACTGGCCTACGAGGTCTCAAAGCTTTTGGTTCAACCTCAATATCATCAAGTTGATCTGGTGCAATTGTCATGCCTGAGTTGTGCACAAACTTCCGCAAGTGAGAGGCGTGGAAGACATTGTGCAGGCCAGCTATTCTCTGAGGTAAGCCGACTCTATATTGTTAGGATCCCAATCTTCTCTACTATTAGAAAAGGGACTATGAATCTCGGAGTCTACTTCCCCTTATTGCCGAATCAAATAACATTCTTCGATGAAGAAATCTTCACAAACACCATATTGCCGACTGAGAGCTCCAAAACTCTATGTTTTCTATCAACATAGCTCTTCTGCCTATCATGTGCAGCTTTCAACTCTTGTCGAATGATCTCAATCTTCTCTGAGGTTTCCCTAACTATGTCTGGCCCAAGTATTAGTTTTTCGCCCGCTTTCTACCAACATGAAGGAGCATTACACAGTCAGCCATACAATGCTATATGGTGCCATACCGATACTAGAGTGAAAACTATTATTGTATGTGAACTCAACTAAATGCAAGTAATTGTCCCAAAAGCTTCCGAAATTGAGTATGTGAGCTCGCAAGAGGTCCTCCAAAATATGGGTTACCCTCTCGGTGATAAACAGTACCGAGATCAGCTCGGTCCCCAACGCCTCTTGTAAGCTCTTCCAAAACCCACTCATGAATAAAGGGTCTCAGTCACTCACAATGCTCTTCAGCACACCAAGGAATCATATAACCCATTTCACACACAACTCGGTCAATTTACATGTTATTCTGCTAGACTTAATGGGTATGAATCGAGAAATCTTCGTCAATCTATCAACTATGACTATTGATACCCTGCTCTAGTCCTGGCAATCCATCAATGAAATCCAATGATATCTGCTTCCACTTCCAATTGGGAACTTCAAGTGGTTGCATCAACCCACTTGGCTTCTTCTGCTTTGCCTTCACCAAGTGGCAGTTTAGAACTTTGAGATGAATGTCTTGACATCCTTCTTCATCCTTCCCAATAGTAGACCTGTTATATATCATATTACATCTTGTTACTATCGGGATATATAGTCAAACTCGAATGGTGGCACTCTCGTAGCACCCGTTGGAACTTGGACAATCCACGGGAGAGTTAAAGAGTAAATTTCAATATTTTTCTTTCGGATTCTTATTGGGCTTAGGTAGTCTAAATATATATTAGATCCTCTAATAAAATTTTAAATAAAATAGTATTTTATTTTATTTGTTTAGAAGGAATTTTAAATTTACTCTAAGTTTGTATGTAATATGATGAATGTATTAAATACATTCATGTGTTTTAATGATAAGAGCAACACATAAGCAGTTTGTGTGTGTGTTTATATAAATATAGAAGTTTATAGATGAAAACCATTTGTTTTTTCTCTTAACACAAATAATTAAATAAGGAAAGATGAGGCCATAAAGGTAGAGAAGAAATATTTCACCGCTCTCTCTCTCTCCCCCTTTAATTAAATTAATCGACATATTAAATGACATTTGCTACAGAATTCATACATGACTTTGTTGTAAAAATATATTTTTAAACATTTAAGTAATAGTTACATATTTATGTATAAGTTCAATTACACTTATACATAATATAATAAAAGGTATTTTACTAATAGACAAAAGTTGAGTTATATTTACAAAAGGATGATAATGAATAAAGGTAAACATTTATGAAGAAGAAAAGGTAGAGAACTTTCCTCCTTCCTTTACTCGTTCAATCAATGTTATTTTAAATCAGTAATTAAACTCTTAAACATGTATGCATGTAAAATTAATTTTGACCATTCTCATATATTAAAATGAAGAATTAACAAATATAAATCAAATTTCAACTTAGGAAAAATTTTAAAGTTAAAATTATGATTTTACACAAAGTAAATTTTATAACCTTGAATTAAAAAATCACGCTCACATACATACATGTAATTAATTGCGAGCTACGTTAAAATTAAAATAACAAATAGATATGTATAGTTTGTTATTTAGCATATGTTAGAATTTGAAGTTACAAATATACACAAAAGTCTGATTATGTTTTTTAACAACTTTCAAACAAAAGTACACAATAACAAAAAAATTATAATCAAATAACAAATCTTGTAAAACTTATATTTAGTTTTCAAATGATTTCCAATAGATAACATCTATAATTTGTTAGAGGTGAAACAAAATAAAATAAAGTAAATAAATTGTTTCTAAAACAAGAACAAAGCAGACAACTTAGGCATGTATAAATTCATAATAAAATTTTAGATCTAAACTATAAGAATAACATGAACAACTAATTAAATAGGATGTCATATGTCATAGCTCTAATGTTCAGATGATGGACATGTAATCAAAAAGGGATAGCATAAAATGGATCTAAACCAAATTGATATTATGAACATATATTATTAATGAAAATGCAACAAAAAAGGAATTAGTTCAAGTTAAATAGATAAAATTATACTCAAATATGATATGCAAGAGATCTAATACTATGACTGAGAAGATTAGATATATAAATAAAATTAAAATTTAGCCATAAGATTTAGCCAATAAAACGCACCTTGAATGATGATACCTCCACAGATCTTCGATATCCACACCTAATCCTTGTAAGAGATGGATGAACCACTTGTGTTTCATTATTATTTTTGATGCTTGTATTTGATTTTGGAGTTGAAAATTTTTGAACATTTTATTTTCTTTTCTAACATGGAAGGTTAGAAGGAGAGAAGAGAGAAAATTATATGAGAGAGAATGAGTTGTCTATAGAAATAAATTAGTGGATATATTTTAATTAAAAGAACGAAATCATTGACATTATTTAATTAAAACTTCCCCTCTCTACTCCTCTCTCTCTCTCTTCACGTGATATCGCTTAAATTACATGACATCAAATGACATAATATTTTCATAAATTACTGCATGCAATTATCTTTTTTTAAATTACAAATTAATTAATCATTAATAACCCATTAGTAAATCTCTAATTATTTAATTAATTAAGTGCTTAACTAATAATTAATTAATCCTTAATTACTTGATTTATCAATTTTTAATCATCAATTAAAAATCTAATCTTATTTAATTAATGATTCTTAATTACAAGTTAATTATTCCTCAAATAATTAATCTTAAACCTAAATTAATTAATTTAAAACTCTTAATTACTTAATTAATTAATCCAAATCATTAAATAACTAAATTAATTATTCTTTTTAATTTCCTTAATAATTAAATGAATCACAAATCATTAAATCTTAATTATCTTTAAGATAAAACATTTCTTACTTATGATACTATCATTAACAAAGCATTTAAAAACAATTTACCTTCACATTTACTTTTAAATTTCATTTTAAATTAAGATTTAAAATGAATATAAACTTATCTTTAACAAAGTTTAAAAACAATTTAAAAACCCTTTTAAATCACATACTAAGAAGCACTTATCTTATAAAAAGAATTACAAGAATTTTAAACCAAATTCATTTTAAATTCAATCATTTTATAAAATATACTTTAACATTTTAAAGTTGTTTAAACATTTCATTTTTATAAAACTTATTTATTTTAAAACTAGAATCAAATTCATTTTTAATCCATGCTTTAAAACTTATTTAAAACTTTGTTTAAATTTTGTTTTAAACTTAAAAATCCATTTTTTAATTTAAATTCAGACAGGTTTTAAAAGAAACCCGTAACCAAAACATGACCTGAACCAGACCTCAATTGCTTCGAGCCAAATTCCTCAAGTCTTCAAGTAATTCACACAAACAACTCGAGAAAACTTCAAGTACCTCCTTAGCTTCAAACCCAAACTCACCAGATACAAAATGATGCACCGTGCACATGCACGGTGCCGCCGCCACCTCTGTTCGTCACCACACCCTCAAGCAAGACGACGATCATCCATGAACCCTAACCCGACCATCAAGTCTTCACCATCATCTCGAAATCAAGATCGAGCATCAAAGCACAAAACTGGAACATGAACCAAAACCTGGAAATCCCCTCGTTCTCATCTCTCTGATCACCAGAATGATGAGCCACCGGCCACGACTTCGTCAACCACCATGCTAACATTTCCCAGAACATCATGCAACTCGATTCACCATAGATATCATGGTGATCGAATTTCTGACCAAGTCTAAAAACTAGGGCCACAGGCTTAAAACCATCATCGCCGACACTACAGCACTTTGATCATCAATCCGATAATTTTCCCTTAATCTCTTATCATCACAGCGTCACCGGAGAAAACCCCAACCCTCCAGACCTCTGAGATCATCAGAAACCACCAGTTTTCTATTTTTCGTTCAACCCCAAATTGCTCTTACAATCTTAATCTAAAAATTATGATTTTAGTTTTAAAAATTCATGATTTTGAATAAGCTTTCAGATTATATACTTAGATCGGTGTATTAATATGTTTGAAATTTAACATTTATCAAGCTTACACTGTCCTACTGAGTTTTCCAGAGCATAATTAAATTAAATTTATTTAAATCAAAATTTAAACTTTACTTCTTGACCAAACAAACAAATTTTATTTGAATTATAAGTCCTAACAACAATTGGATCGGGAGAATATAAATTTTGATCATAAAACTTGAGCATGGAACTGTAACAGAGATACATAAATACAACGGCAATGCACTCATAAAACATCCAGATAATTCGCTTATAAAAACACACAGAACATTCTTATTTCCAAAGAATTAACATGCAACCATATTTACTTAAGTTATTTTTAATAAAAATGTTACTCGCCTGGCATGCATGATGAACAGAGCAACTTTGATTATGAAAACCTTGAAACTGGTGTTGAAACTTGAAACTGGAATGTGCTTTGATTTTAAAATTGAAATGCTAGCATAAATTTCTCCTCTGATCTTAAAAAACTTGAATGTTGAAAAAAAAATTCCTCTTACTTAAAAACTGGAGTTGCTGAAGATTGCTTGTTAATGAACCTTGCTTTTGATTTAGTTTGAAATTCAAGTTTGAGTTGCAGATTTGTTTTCTGGTTTTGAAGATGATTTCAAATAGTTGAATTTTGATTTGGTTAGAGGAAATACTGGTTTCATATTTGGTTTTTTTTTGAGGGGATTTACAGGTTTTGGTCTGAACATAATTTCCGGTTTTTTGGAAGATTGATCAAAGATTTTAGATTTCTGGTTTGAATGTTGATTACAGATTGTTTTGGCTTAAGTTAAGTTTTGAAAAAGAATAGAAAAAAAATGAAGGTGAGAAGAAATGTGTTTATATAAGTAAATTTTTGATTTAATTAAAATAAAAGAAAATGAAAATTAATAAGGACACTTGTCTAATGTATTAGCATTTGTCATCTTGTTTTTTTATTACTTAACACATGTTGTTTAGGTTACTTAATATATTAACACGTGTCCATTTAGTATTTTCTTTTTATTTTAAATGTTAATAAAGGTTTTTAACTTAATTAATAAATTCTTATGTAAATACATATATGAATTTCTTTTTAAAGAAGATGTAATAAAAACAAATTATAAATAAAAGCTTATCCGTATATCTTTAAAAATCCAAAACATTTTAAATATTTATCTTTTGAATTTTAAAATTTAAATTCAAATTCAACTTAAATTTTAAAATCCAATTTAAAGTCGATTTATAACAACACATTGAATTTAAAAATAACAACTCAATTTTCTTTTAAAAATCTACTTATATCTATCATATTATTATTATTATTTAAAAATAACAATTTATCAATTTCAAATAATTTATAAAAGAAATTATCATATTAATTCTATTACTACAATGAATTAATATATTATATTTATTAAGCCATATCTAAAAAGAAAGTAAAACAAACCTTATTATTAATCTTATTTAAACTTAAGCTTAAAATATATTTTAAACAAATAATATTTACCTTAAATAAATTTAGAACTATATACCTAACTATTTAAATAATCTATGAAAAGTTTTATTTTAAATTAATTAGAATTTTCCAAATTGCCAAACATATTTGAATTTTAAAACAAGATTTATTTATTTATTAAATTTCAAAACAAAGCTTATCTATTTACAATATATACAAATATATGCATTATAGATAGAAAAATTTTATTAGCTTTTAAAAGATAAATTTAAACAATTAAATTTATTAAAAGAAGATTATTAAATTAATTCATATTTTATTAACAAAGATTATCAAATCAATTTTAATTTTTAATACAGATTATTAAATTTATATTGCCCAAAATTCCGGGTCGTCACATTCCTCCCCCTTAAAAGAATTTCGTCCCCGAAATTTAAAAGCAAAGGTAATTTAATAATCTATCTAAGATTTTTATTTTAAACCACAAGCATATATTATCAACCATATGCTAACAACCATAGCAATCAAATTACCCAATCAAACAATCTAACTATCCAGACAAAATTCTGGATAGAATTTCCTAGAGTTTCGTAGGTATAAATACCGGAATACTCACTCTACCAAATCCAAACTAGCTATACTACTAAGCTACAGAGCTCCTACTCATCTAGATTCACAAAACTGAACAGGATATCAGACCAAACTCAAGTCCTGCTCAGCAACCAAATCTTTCAGAACTACCGGTTCCAAAACCAGAGATGGATCATACACGTACTCCCTCAGAGATACGTGAAACACAATGAATCCCAGTCTTCCAAACTGGCCATTCAATCTCAGAAGACCAAAGCACTTATCCTAACTAAAATACAGAAAGGATCCAATACCTCGGAGCTAGCTTACCAATTTTACCAAAACTTATGGCTCCTTTGATCAGAGAAAACCTTATCCAAAATCAAATCTCCGTCTCCTATCCATACAACTCTTCTAACGATCCTGGACTGCCTTCATCCTTCCTGATCAGCTCAACTTTCGCTGATGCCTCTCGAAACAAACAGAACCAAACAACCCAACAAAATGATCCTCTCAAGATCAACCAGAACCAAGAACACAAACTCTACTCACAAACATCAGAAGACTAAACTTACTTCTCCTATCCGGAAAAGACAAAATAGAAACACTCCCAAACTGCTTCCGCTGCACAACTCTAATCTGGAATAGATGAAAATGCTGATGATAAACACGAGCACAAACTGGAAAACACAACCCAGAAATATGATTCAACGGGTCCATAAAAAGAAAACTCATAAGTTCTACTAAAACCCTAGCTGCTTCACCAAACCCTCTCAAGAAACCATTCTTCTATTAAGCTGAACCACCGGTACCACTCTTGGAATCCTAGTCGATACAAAAACTCAATCTCCAGATGCGAAGGCAAACCTCTGACCTCTACGAAGACATCCAAAAAAATCTCAGACAGCCCAAGAGAACACTCATCCATCGCAAGTCACTTTTGCGATCTACCCAGCCTAATATCCAAAGAAACTTTTCTCTCTTTACCAATCAGAATAGCTTATTCTTATCTAGTCAATCCATCGAAGAAATCGATCCACTCTACTGCTTCTGAACTCCACCTATAGAAAAACTACTAAGCCAGAATACCTCCTTGCCGGGACACAGAATACTCCGAGCTGCACTGCTGACGCAGATGCCTTAAAACTTCCTAATCCAAAGCTCTTTAAGAAACTCGGATCTCAAAGCCATACACAAGCATCCTGCTGAACCCAGCCTCATTACCGAAGCAAACACGCCTTCTTAAACTTGTTCCAAAGAAACATCTTCGGAAACATCCATAATCACTACGTCTCACCATACAGCTACAACTTTCTAAGGTTGCCAAGATACCATCACATGCTTCTGCCTAATTGATAGATCCAAACTGCACTCAAACAACTTCAAAGATGGACTCTGAACCTTTAATAAGGTTTCCTTCAGAGATCGATGAAATCCTTACACCACAGCCAAATCTCACTCGAGATGGTATTGGGTCTACAGTCTCGACAGATACGCTTCCAACCTCAACACTCGGACTCAAACAACCACAAGAACTTAAATTGGAAAACCCGAACAGGTAACCCAATCAAATAGGTGTGTGTGTGTGTGTATATATATATGTATATATATATATATGTGTATATATATATATATCAAAATTACAAATACGCTCTCTCAGGATAGAAAACACTCCAAAGCCTAGGTATTCACTCAACCTAGCGCTCTGATACCAACTGTGACGACCCATCTTTCTCTCCACAGAAAGACGTATCATCTTTAAGAAAGAAAGGGATAGAAAAGAGAAAGATAGAGAAGAAAGAAAGAAACAACATCAGAATCTCAACAACGAAACGAATAAATTATATTAATCACATATGTATTGCATAGAACATCAATCAGAGTTACATAGATTATACATCACATACTAGACAGTTATAAACACATGTCTAGTTATACAACTCAAATACAACTCAACGAAACAACTTAGAGAACACACAGCGGATCACTATATATATCTACAAACGCTGAAGCCTCCTGCTCCATTTGCTCCTCCAAAATTTGTCAAAGCTAACCTGAATTCCTTGGCTACTCGTAAAAATTTGAGTACCCAAGAGTTTAAGAAAACAGAAGATAAACTCCGGGTCAGACATGGGTCTGGTGTGAGTAACAGGTTAAGGTTGCTTAACTTTTAAAAAACCTTTGAAAATAAAAGTTATCACATAAGACTTCCCACAAATAAACATGGGTAAGTTTTTACCTTACGCTAACCAAAACATTTGATAAGAAATCCAGTGATATTATAATATTGTCTAGGGTTTTCAAATAAAATACAGAAATAGCTGGAATGCTTACATCTCACGTTCCAGCATAGTTGGGCACAACTAAAACGTACGGCACTTATTGGAGATTGGATTCCATACAATGGCAGGGCTACTGGGGTACCTTCCGTCACAGTACGTGGCCTAGATCACCGTACCGAGGATTACTCACAATCCCCTGCAACACAAGGCCGGAACCATCCCTTACTGGACAGTCCCGAACAAGACAATCCTGCAGTTGTTTGCAACCAACTGCCTACACAGCCGTATATAAAGGGACCTCTAGACAGGGGTAAATCTCGTCCTACTTGGGCATGACCCACTTAGCCATGCTGCACATCCCCTGTTTTAGCCATTCCCGGTTAATGAGGCTTGAGGCTACGATTACCTTTAGAGAACACATCTCTTAGAATGCTCATCGTCCACCTGACGATGTTCTGAAAGCATTCAATCCATACAAGTTCGTTCCGGATTCGAACGAAACCGAAGGCATTATCTCGTTACACTCATTTTGGAATCACCCTTAGAGTTAACGACGATAACCCTTACACTCTGAATTTTCATCTTCACTTGAGATTCACGACCTATCGTTAATTTGGATCGATGTGGTTTTCGGATATCCAAATCTGGAAACCCGATCTTGGTCTCATCGAAATCCAAAACACCATCTTTTAGGTCCAAGTTGTTTTAAAGTTAAAACAATTCAATTTCATTATCTATATACACACAGATATATAATTCACAACATCACAATAGATAATCTATATTCAAGAAAATAGACGCAAGGAAGGAGTTGCGAAAAAATTTCGTCTCAGGGACAGCAAGTTTTCTTTTTAGTTTAAAGGTCATTTGTTAGTGTAAATAGAAAATAATAGTTACAACTATCATTTTGTGATTTACACTAAAAAGTGTCCTTCAGCCTAAAAGGCAAACTTCTTGTCCCTAGAACTAAATTTTTCTGCAACTTTTTCCTTAAGCTTAAAATCCCCTTCTATATTATCATCACAATAGATAATTCACATTATCTTCACAAACAGATAATCCACATTATCATCACAATTCGACCAAAGCATCCATATCACAAATCAGCACATACCTCATATCAAAGATATCAAACAATGCAAAGCATTCAATATCATACAGCATCCATAAGCAATGATTTATTAATCACATCTATAATTAATTTAAAATCACTACACCACAAAAGGCTTTTAACAGCGTTTGATAAACGCTGTAATATGATACAACAGCGTTATTACAAACGCTGTATAACGACATGCTGTCGTATATAGATAACTTACAACAGCTTTTATATAAACGCTGTTGAAACATCTCTGTGACAGCGTTTATTACGAGCTGTCAATAATCTTTTTACAGCGTTTTCAGACATGCTGTATTATGTTTCAACAGCGTTTATAATTTAGTTGTCGAAGATGTTCAAATTCTACTTTAACTGTTTACAACAGCGTTTTCTAAACGCTGTTACTGAATCATCAACAATTTCGACAGCATGTTAAAAACGCTGTGATTGAATCATCAACTATTTCGACAGCATGTGATAAACGCTGTTATTGACAGTTTCAAGATAATTACAGCACGAATTAAACGCTGTTGTTTCTTCATTGACAGCATTAATCAAACGCTGTCTTCTATTTATATAACAGCTTTCATATTCCACTCTATTTTTGAATATTCCAAAACTATATTTTAAGCATATTCAAGCAACTAGTATATATAACAGGTTCTAATAACTATTAATTGGTTACATAAACTAGTTAAGAGAATATTAATAAACAAAAGACATCCACAAACCAAGTTTCAATAATATCCATAAACAAAAATAACAAAGTAAACCAAGTTGCCACAAATTCTGTTAAACAAAGACACGTTATATGTTAAATAAAAGTATAATATCAATACAGTAAGTCCACACCAAATGCCAACAACAAAACGTGCATCTAAAAAGTTTCATATGCTTGCTACTTGCTACGGAAGAAGAATGTGTCATCGCCATCTTTAATTACCTGCAATGAAGAAATTTGAAATGATCAGTGAGTAAACGCCATCTAAAAATTTGAAGTTTCATATGCTAAAATGCTTAACTGCGCCAAAAAATCACTATATGGATCTAGACATTACACAATGCATGCTCTGTGCACACAAAACTCCTGACAGCAACCATCTTCTCTGTTGCATTATTACTAAATCAACCACTTCAGTTCTGTACATTTCAATTTCCATACATTTTAGTCTGTTGCATTACACTATGCATGCTCCTTCCTCCTCACTATGCATATCACCACTCAAGTTCATCCACTTCCCACTGCCCTGCACAAACTTCATCCAACCACCTCACTGCCCTGCACATACAACCTCTTACTGCCACGACCATTCACTTCCCTAAAAAAAACCTCACTGCAACTTGCCCACTGCCATCACAAAATTGTGCATTACTGCACATCCATACAAACCACCCACCTAATCACCATCACACTAACTTCAACTGCCTCTGTTTCACCATCATACAATCACTGCTTTCACCATTTCACCATGCATATCCCTGTCACAAAACTCTAACGAACACCTCTGCCACCATACCTTCACTAGTTCAATCACCATATCCTTGTCACAAAGCATACAACTCCATTTACATACTGCCTATTACATACCCATTGTTCCATCAACCTTAACCATCAACTTCACACATGCTTCAAACCTGATAAACCTCTGCTGTTACCAATTCTCACTGCCTTACCTTTATATCACCTATACAAAAACTTTCACCTCTGCACATAAACAACTTGCCATTGCAAACTCGAACATCAGCAACATACATCCTTCCCAGTGCCATAACACTCATCCATATCCAAACCATACCTAAAAATACCAACACATCAACCATAGTTGCATCCCCTCCAAACTGTCATCACTGCCATTCAACTACACCCTTCGACCACCCTTAAACCTAAACAAAACATCTCACTACTGCCATACATTGTCACAAAACTACACTTCAGTGCTGCTCTTCTATCAACCCACCATCAAACTGCTGATAACACTCCTTCATCAACCATCACTTACAAAATACCCTCTGACCACACCATACTTCCCCTACCACCAGCATACAACACATCAACCTTTAGCAAACTTCATTTGCCTTCCCTCAACTTCACTATCACCATTTCCAAACTTCCCCCATCAAACTGTCCCACATAACTCCTCCACCAAACATCATAACCAATGTACTACACTGCTGTTACACCATCTCATTTCGACAGCTTCCCCTACATCAAAACTGCACACAGTCATCACCAGCCTACATACTGTTGCATCACCAAACAACTACACCACTGTCATATAAAACTGAAATCAGTTCACACTTCCATCAAATACAATAAATACCCCAACTTCAACACTTCATTATCACTTCACATCCTCACCTTCCTTTGCCAAGCTCCTCCTCTTGCTACTGCCTATAAAAAAATTCCAGGTTTATCCCAACTCCTTTCAGAGGAAAATAAAAAAAGTTGCGCAAAGTTGATTGTGTGTTTAAGTTGCAGTCAAGTTCATCAAGGTTTGAAACTAACCACTGTAGCGTCCCATTAACTTTACAAGTCCAACACCATTCTCAGCACTTGTAGCTTCAACATGTGCTGCATTGATTGCTCTCTGAGCTTCTTCAACCGCGGTATCAAAACCAAAGGACTTATCAATAACCTATAATTTTTACATGCAATGATCATGTAAGTACTGTATCACTGATTCAGACAAGAAATTTCAAGTATATTGCATGTTAAGTACCGCAATATCGTTGTCAATAGTCTTAGGGATTCCAACGACTGCAACTTTCAGTCCCCGCCTTCGAATTTCCTACAGATAAATGAATATTATTTGTCTTCAATTTTTAAATTTCAAAGTGAGAAAATATAACGATAAGCAAGAATGTCTCTGCTAATAAAGCAAATCCTAAGGAGTAAAGAGTCTAAAGACTTTTTTACAATATAAAAAAGGTCCAAATTTTGAACTTACATCTTAGAGTTTTCTGTTATTACAGTTGGATACAGTGCGTTTGGTTATTAAAACTGAAACTTTATGCAACTGTTTTCATTGTTCAAAACAATCTTGTTTTGTCCATTTCTTCCATAACTCTATACTGTAGAACGGTATTATTACATTCTCATGTGCATTTGTGCACATGTACAGATACAAATGAAACTGATTTGTTTCAAATACCTCATAAATGATAGAAGCACCCTTCTGAGTACCATCACCTCCAATAATGTAGACCTGAGACAAGAAAATTATCAATACTTTCACCTAAATGTACTATGTATCATTCATATGCATGAAAAATCATTAATTGATCTAAATGTTCCTTGCATAGCATACGGGGAAAAACAGAACAAAAGATACCTGATTGATCCCACGATCTTGAATGCTATCGACTATTTTAGAAGTATCATGTCCACCTCTCGATGTACTTAGAATAGTACCACCTCTTTTGTGAATATCATTTACGCTTTTGGGTGTTAATGGAATTGTGTTGCGAGAATAGAAACCTTTGTATCCACCCTATAATTTCAACAATTCACATTAATTCCAGTGATTATCAAACTATAAAAAATGATATAAAATCAATATAACTCACCTCAATGCCAAATACTTTGGTAACACCGTACATATGTAATAAACCACATACGATTTCCCTAATCACAGTGTTAAGCCCAGGGCATAAACCTCCGCAAGTTACAATGCATGCATGTACCTCATCTGATTCAAAATATACCTGGAATTTTTTCACACCAATATCATTTAATCTAATCAAAGCATAGTTGTTATAATCATAACAAAGAATAATTTGACCAAGCTCGAAATTCAACTGAGGAACATATCATCTTACTTGTAATTCTAGGACAAAAAAACACACACACACACACACTAATGAACTAAATTTTAACAGTGTCACGGAAAATGCTCAAGTTCTACATATTTACTATCACAACTACTTGGACAAGAAAATGCACTTCTTTAGATTTACATTTGATGCACAGGAGGTTCAGCTTTAAAAATAATTCTAAAACATAAATTTGACTACTTCAAATGGATATGTGCATTACGCAGAACCAGTTCAAAATACTACTGTGTACAATATTAAAATATAAAACCAACAGATAGTAAAATATAGGAACCAAATGTTGAGTGTCTTTACCAAGCTTAGCATGAAAAAGAGGAGTTTGCATCATGACTTAAAACAATATCTTTAGCAGTGAAAAGAGGGATAAATAACCTTAACACTGAATAGAAGAAAACATCGTTAGTACCATGATGCCAGAAACATTAAATGGCAGCCTTTCAGAGGAAAAATAAAATATAAATAGAAGAGCTATCTCTTTAACTCCTATGTTAATTAAGACTGATTAACACACAAAAAACAATTATTGGAAAAGGGTTGCCGAAGGATAGCTCATATGGCAAAACAAAGAAATGAAATTAAATATTTGAGGCTCAAACCTTTACAGGGATAATTCATCTTGCTAATAATAGAATGCGATGATAAAAAATACACCTCCTAAGAACGCAGGGGACTAGCCGGATTACCTAGATTTTCAAAAGAATAATAGGCAGAATGTATTGTATTGTACCTTCTTTATATATGCATGGTTAGAGCTACCTGTCTCTTCCTCCATAGGCTGATCAATTGTTCAATCTAATGCCAATATGCTACCATCTAAACTCTCTCCATCTTTTGACATAGTATCCATTGCAAACAAATACAAGACCAGGGCACTGATATCACTTTTCTTTTAACCTGTAAATGCAAAATTACCAAATATAGGTTTTATTTTTTTCAATTAATGTATGAAACTATTCCACATTGCATATCTTCATTTATTGGGTTGCCCGAATGATTCTAAGGTAAATGAATTAAAAGCAACACAAATTCTCGTTAACTAAGCATATCTTCGTATATGTAATATTTTATTTATGTACAAAAATAAAAAGAAACTCAGACGCCTCCAAATGTCAAATTTCTGCTCATGTGCATAACACCAAAATCCAATTCCAGCTGGATTAAAATTCACCAGAAAAATAAAAAAGAAACCTAAAATCATTGGTTATTGAAAAATTAGGATAAACCTTAATAAAAACACTACATTTTCAATACTAAATTTTACTTAAAAACAAATTTTGCTTCTACACAAGATTATAAGTAACAGAATCAAACAATATGGGTAAGATTTATTATCAAAAATAATGTTATTTCGTTTACTTTGGTTGGAATATCATATAAAAGACATTGCTTGTTTATATTGGGATAAAAGAAGTAAAGTTTTTCTAATAGCGAAAGCTTTGGGAAAAAACAACGCTAGTGCTTATTCAACCGGGAATTGGATTAGGATAGTATTAAAAAAAGAAAAGTACACTATTGGTATAATCAGTATGGTAATGTCAGAAACTCACCAATGACAATCTCTGTTCACAGTACAACTTGTGGCATGACTAATACATTATTCTTATTAGAGAAAAGAACTATACGAAAGAATTGCAACTTCAATAGTACTACATACACGTAACTTGAAGTTTGCACGAAGGAAGAAAGTCGTGCCTCCCCTTTGACTAAGCATATGGAAAATATGTAATTGTTAAAATACCCATTTAAAAAGTTACAAACTCTGTTTTCTTCGTTTTTCCACTATATAGTTGTTACTTGCAAATGCCAATTTCCGGCTTATGATGTTGATTTGGAATGGAGTTAAATTACTAGTGTGTTCTTTCTTCGGTTATATATAGATCCTTATATTTAGTTAGATTTCAATGAGTTGGGACTAGATAGTTTAACAAAGATTTTTTATTATATTCCAGAGATGTAGGATATATCATGATAAAATTGAGCTATAAAGTAAAATTACTAGAAGTACATGGTCAATATGATCATCCTTACTCTTGGTAAGTCTTTGAATCACAAGTGACTTATAGGAGACTTCTTTGCCTTAGTTTTCCACATTTTCTATACCCTTCCGTTTTATCTTTGTTTTTGCATCTGAAAATGTTGACCACTTTAACCTGTTAAGAAAGTAGGTTGGGTCAAGTATCAGCTTTCACCAGGAGTAGAATACGATGATAAATGAATTTATTTCAAGTGAAATCAATCTAACCATTGTGCTTCTTTCATTATTAAATCTGTATTAGAAAGAGCAGCTGATCCATTAGTGCTAGTTATAACACACCTAACATGTCTTTATGATGCAATCAAACACTGACTGAAAGCTAGTGTCTTGTCATGTTTGTCCTTCTACAACTCTCTGGTTGATCACTTTGCAACATCCCAATCTGCTATTTAATCTTAGAAGCTGCAACACTGAATCACTGCAGGCTCGCAATACTTGCCGTATTAAGAATTAGATGCCCCCTGTAAAACACCTTGTATTAGCTATAGATTTGCAAGTAGTTCGTACCAGTGGAGCATCCCTTTAACACAGACCATTCCTCAGTGTTTGATTGCATCCCACCTTCTAGCTACTATGCAGGCTGCAATTTGATTCATATTACTTTAGATTTCCATCAGCCACATTGCAAGCTATTATCCTTCTCTCTTCAACCAAACACCCAGCCTGTCTCTAAAGTTTTTAGTAGTTACTCCCTAATTTCTATAATACATGCTCTTGTTTTAATGCTTGTATTAATAACTTTTGTGGATCATCTTTTTTATGATTCTTTTTGCTATACTAATAGGGATGAAATATACTGGACATCAGACTGCAACATGACACTTACTTCATATTCTTTCATCTTGCCAATAATCTTGACCCTTTCCTAGAATAATGGATAAGTAATAAGGAAAATACATTAGAACCATAAAAATAAGTAACACAAATGCAATCAACAAAATTACATAATGCTAGAGGCTAACAAAATGGTTGCATTACTTTATCACCACTGGCAAAAGGTCGTAATTTTAGGAAAAATTTAAAAAAACATCAGTACCCTGTATAATCTATTTTCAAGGTAACCAGTATATATCTAAGTACAAATAAACCAAAGACAATTTACTGCTACTATTCACTAATGAAGAATTTCGCATATAGGCCCAAATTAATATTTACAACTACAAGGCTACAAAGCAAAGGCATCTAGAAAGCATTGAATCAACAGCCTGCTACTATTCATAAGAAGTAATTTTTTGCACTTAGGCTTGCATAAATGTGTTCAATTGCAAGGTAATGGCTATGCGCATATCACAGCAATGGCGAACGAAACAAAGACAAGGCAACTGACTTTGGGCGTGACTCAATTCATGGCAACATGACAAACTATAAATCAACTTCAATAGGGACATGTAACCCTTATCATGTAAGGAAACAAGACTGAAAGTATAAAGGTGGAAACTAATTCAAAAGTACAGGGACAGGGACGCACAAAAATTTAGTCAAAAACAATGAAACAAACGAAGGCCTGAATTAATTAAGCCTGACATACAATCAAAACAAATTAAAACAACTAGCAGAGGACACACATAACAAAGCAGGGTAAGGATGTATGAATCAAGATACAAACGCATGACAGAACCAAATTTTAAGACTACGGACAACGCATTGAGACAGTAAAAGATGAAAGTGAGGCTTAAGCCAACGATTTTATTCAACACAGAGGAAAGTAAAACAAGGCATGAAAGCAATAGGACAATAGAGCATTACCCCAAAAAAATTTCACGCAGTAGGTTTTATTTAATTTTAAAGACAGATGGATTTCAGTACGTAGCCACTAATTACTTCAACAAACACTAATTTTTTTCAAAGAACTGCAGTTGGAATCAAGAATATAACAACGCATTTAAATATTCAAAGATAGGTTTTGTGAGGATCAACTCACCTTAATCTTCTTAATTCAGAACTCTGGTCAACGATAGAAAAACCTTTCAATTCAGCATTCCTAGTCATTACTGGAAAAAAAACATAAACATCCACTTTAGGAAAAATGGAGAACAAAAAATCTAAAGATAGAAAGAGATTTCCCAAATTCGCAGATGGAGGAGAGAATTGAAAATTTTATTGCCAGCTTCATTCATTGCTTGTTCGCTTTATGGAAGGAGAAGGGGAGATTAACAAGGGTTTGTTGGTTTTTTAGAAACTGGAAAAGAAGGGAGAGATGGAGAACATGACGGGAAATTAAAAAGTTAGCGGTCAAACAAAAAAATTCGGAACAAAAAGGAGGGAAATAAATGACAGCGTTTCCTATTTACTTTGATAAAAGAGTTACGGTTAAAAACAGCTTTTTTGGTTTAAACGCTGAGATTGAATGCTGTGTATAGTAAGTTTTCTTGTAGTGAATGAATTATATTAATTACTTCATCTTTCATCACATAAATCTTGCTTACATAACCATTAATTAATTGCAAATCAATTAATTAATCATTTTCTAATTATCCACCTTAATTAATCACCCTTGATTAATCATTCTCTAATTACTTTAAGTAAATAGTCTTTAAATTAATTACACAAATTAATTATCTTCAAACAATTTCAGTAATTAACCTTTAATTACTTCATTAATTAACTAACTATAATCAATTATATTAATCCTTAATTAATTACAATTAATTAAATACTTTATAATCACTTAATATTGATTAATTAATCTTAATTAATCAACCCTTAATTACATCATTAATTATATTAATTAATGATCCCTTAATTACTTCTTAATTAATTATTAATCATATTTAATAATTAATCTTTAATTAAACTTTATTCATTAATCACTCTTGATTAATCACATTTAGTAATTAACTACCCTTAATTACTTTGTTAAATAAATTAATTACTCCTTAATTAATTACATTGAATAATTAATCTTTAATTAATTATATTTATTAATCACCCTAGATTAATCTCATTAAGCAATTAATTACCCTTAATTAATTACATCACTTAATTATCTTCAAATTACTTTATTAATCAATTCTTAAATTAATTACACTAAGTAATTAATTATTAATTACTTTCACTAAGTAATTATCCTTCATATTAATTACACGAAGTAATTAATCCCAAATCACTTTCATACTTCAATTAATTACATCCTGTAATTCCCATCACTAATTACTCTACTAAGTAATTATTCTTTATAAATTACACTAATTAATTATACTTAACCCATCATCCAATGATTATTTAAATTAGTTAAACTAATTAATTAACTTAAACTAATCACATTAATTTAATTAATCACATTAAGTAATTAATTCCTCTTAATTACTTTCATTAAGTAATCATACTTAAACAATTCCATAAATGATTATCTTCAATTAATTAATATAATTGATAAATAAAAATTAATCACACTAATTAATTATTTAATCATCCCTAGTTAATTATCTTCATTAACTATTTATAATTCTTTAATTACTTCTCTTAAGAAATTAAACTAAGGTTAATCATTATTAATTACAAATTAATTAATCTTTAATAACCCATTAATTAATCTCTAATTATTTAATTAATTAAGTGCTTAACTGAAACTTAATTAATCCTTAATTACTTGATTTATCAATTTTTAATCATTAATTAAAAATCTAATCTTATTTAATTAATGATTCTTAATTACAAGTTAATATTCCTTAAATAATTAATCTTAAACCTTAATTAATTAATTTAAAACCCTTAATTACTTAATTAATTAACCCAAATCATTAACTAATTAAATTAATTAATTATTCTTTTTAGTTTCCTTAATAATTAAATGAATCACAAATCATTAAATCTTAATTATCTTTAAGATAAAACATTTCTTACTTATGATATTATCATTAACAAAGCATTTAAAAACAATTTACCTTCACATTTACTTTTAAATTTCATTTTAAATTAAGATTTAAAATGAATATAAATTTATCTTTAACAAAGTTTAAAAACAATTTAAAAACCCTTTTAAATCACATACTAAGAAGCACTTATCTTATAAAAAGAATTACAAGAGTTTTAAACCAAATTCATTTTAAATTCAAATCATTTTATAAAATATACTTTAACATTTTAAAGTTGTTTAAACATTTCATTTTTATAAAACCTATTTATTTTAAAACTAGAATCAAATTCATTTTTAATCCATGCATTAAAACATATTTAAAACTTTGTTTAAATCTTGTTTTAAATTTAAAAATCCATTTTTAAATTTAAATTCAGACAGGTTTTAAAAGAAACCTGTAACCAAAACATGACCCGAACTAGACCTCAATTGCTTCGAACCAAACTCCTCAAGTCTTCGAGTGATTCACACGAACTACTCAAGAAAACTTCGAGTACCTCCTTAGCTTCAAACCCAAACTCACCGGATATAAGAAGATGCACCGTGCACATGCACGGTGCTGCCGACCACCTCCGGTCGTCACAACATCCTTAAGCAAGACGACGATCGTCGACGAACCCTAACCCGATCTTAAGGTCTTCACCATCATCTCAAGATCGAGCATCAAAGCACAAAACTGGAACATGAACCAAAACCTGGAAATCCCCTCGTTCTCATCTTTCTGATCACCAGAAATGCTGATGTGACGCCCCACCTCTATACCCACTCTAGCCAAGAACATTACGGTGAATGCTGTCGACTAGCACGGAGAATAAGGCTGTTGAGGAGCGACCATCCGTGTAATTTCTTTGCGCGAGCACCGATATGTCAGATAATAGAACATGCATTCTATTTCAAGAGGAAATCCGACATACCGACACAAACTCAAAGCTACTACACGGTGGCTATATAAATCCTTCGGAAAACAAATACAGAAATAAGCATAACACAAATCAGTCACAGACAATTCATATCACAAAGGCGGAATAAGATATGAATATTACACTAGAAAGTGTACATCCGAGTAGTGGTCTAAAAAGATCCACAATATCACAAAAGAATAGTTACATGAACTACACAAAAGAATAAGTATACATTATGGAGTCTATATCTCAAATGTATACAACAAAAAACTACTAATCTAAGTAGTTAAACAAAAGCAAGAGAAATCAATCCCAAGAGAGAAGTCAAGCAGAAGCACCTGTAACATCTCGGTCTGAACCGAGTATTATTTAATAAGAAAATAATAAACGGATCAGTCTAACTATGAATATCAGATGAAACGATATAGAATAAGAGATATGACTAAACACATAATAATCACAATGCCAAGCTATGATATATATATATATATATATATATATATATATATATATATATATACTTAGTTGATAATCATCAAGAGATTAATCAATGTCACCAAATTTACACAAGAATCAAAGAAACGTCATACTCCTTATTTCGATCACCATACCGTAAATATTGACGCTAATATCAATATCAATCACAAAAGTCAATGACACACAAATTCCAGAAGACTACACAAGAAATCCAGAAATCACTAAAGTCAATGACACACAAATTCCAGAAGACTACACAAGAAATCCAGAAATCACTAAAGTCAATGACACAAATTCACCAATGCACAAATATTGATAAAACTTATCAATGGAAATCACGAAAATTGGTGAAACACAAATTCTAGGAATCTACACAAGAAATCCAGAAATCACAAAGGGGGGAGGCCTATCACAAACGGGAGCATAAAGCCCACCAACACGTGTATCACAAACGGAACGCTAATTTCATGGTTGCTAACCATCACAAATTGAGCCGAAGCTCCACAAACGGCCCGAAGACCATGGGTTGCTACCCCATCACAAATTGAGTCGAAACTCCACAAAACGGGGTTTAGTCTCCCTCGTAGACAAAGAGACATCGCACATTGCTAGTCTAAATCACAAAGATGATCGTCATGATCAACGAGAAGTGTCAATTACACTAAGCTAGTAAATATATGAGTTTAGCTTCATGTCCCATAACCACTTGCTTAACTTAAATATTTACGAACAAACTGTAAATCTCCACTAGAAAATTGTCACAAGAGGTTCAATCGAACAAGTCCAAGAATTAACCGACAAAGTAAACGCAAGCGTTTCATACCACTTGTTTTACTAAGCCGTTTAATTAGATTTCTCATACGAGTGAGGTAAAGGTTTGTATATACTAATAGATTGGAAAACGGTTTTATAAACGAATTTGGTATTAAAATAGTATTGAAATCGTTTGAGGGAAGAGTTTTGATATTATCTACTAGTATAGAAAACCTTTATATTTTTAAAGCGACAAATCACGAAGAAGATTGTAAGAACAATCAATCACAAATATTCACATACGAACACGTGAATAAAATCCAAATAAATCGATAAAGGATCCATCGAAATGGATATTCAAAAATCCCTAAAAAGAGTCATCAGGGTCATAATAGATGATAACAACAAATAGGATTATCACGAATCGATTTAAATTGGAATTTCAATCCAAAAAGGCAAATTGGACTCAAACAGCAGGTTCAGTCGACCGAACAGAGTTTTCAGTCGACTGACCCTGTGCCTGGAAATTTTCCAGGTTCAGGAAACTTTCTGTTTCCAGTTTCAGTCGACTGTGCAGAGTTTTTCAGTCGACTGAATCATGCCTGGAAACTCTCGGGTTTCAGGTTCAGTCGACTGAACAGAGTTTTCAGTCGACTGAATCATGCCTGGGCTGTTTTTCAGCCTTATTCAAATGAAGAGCAAACTCTTCCAAAATGCAACCGGACGAACATTGGCTCTAAGGGTTTATGCCAATCGGCAACCCGGCCCTATGTGCTCCTCGATGCATCACCAAAAGCATGATCAAACATCCATAAAAGGATTTCACACAAATTTGACTTAAAAACCCAAAAATTGAAGTATTCACAAAACCAATCCAAATCAAGAGCAAATGCACATGAAGAAGTGTTAGGAATTCATACCCAACAACCAAAGATAATTATATTCATAGATGTGAGATAAAAATCTCACATTTTCTCAAAATCAAACAAGAAGAAGCTTGAAAGCAAATGGAGAATCAACCTCTCTTCAACACAACCCAAATGAGCTTGAATCTATGCTCAAAAACAAGAACATTCCCAAAATTAGGTTTAGGAATTTCTGAAATTGGTAAGAGAACAAGTTGGAGAAGAAGAGAAGCTTACCAATGGGTTCTTCTTGAGTTTGGAGCTAGGAATTTGATTTGCAAGAGAAACTAGGGTTTTGGAGTTTTAATTTCCAATCTCTCCCACCATTAAAGCTAAGAAAACTGAAAAGAGAAAGAAGTGAGGGAGAATGGGGAGAGTGGTTCAGTTTTGGAGTATAAGTTAACATAGGGCTGAGCCCAAAAACCAAACCCAAAGTAAAAAGTAGCAAAAATCAACTTTCTCCAAACATATCGAAGCTTATACTCAAAAAGGTCGCAAACGGCATTTTAAACTCAATGGGTGTGGTCCCGAGTCCTAAATCGACCGTATACAAAAAGTAGCTTTTCGGACTAAAATCCGACTAACGATAAAATATTTAAATAAAATATTTAAATATAAAATCGATAAATATGCGGGTTATTACAGACTCCCCTCCTTAAAGAAATTGCGTCCTCGCAATATTACAAGAAGAAGATATATAGTAACAACCATAAAAGCATATTCAACACAAAAGAAGTTTGAAATAAGAAGTTCACCTCAAAGAGCACGAGAAAGTAAGTCCGGATGTGTACGCTCGATGTACTCTCTAGATTCCCAAGAACAATCCTTAGGATTTGAAGACCATTGAACTTTAACAAGCGGAACATCTTTATTTCGAAGTCGTTTGACTTCCGAAGCAATGATACGAATAGGATGTTGCTCATAAGTTAAATTAGGCGAAACTTCAATCTCTTCCATAACACCGGGCTCAAGAATAGAATCGGAATCTCGAAGACATTTCCGAAGTTGAGAAACGTGAAACACGTCATGCATAGCAGAAAACTGAGCCGGTAATAAAAGGCGATAAGCCATGGAACCAATACGTTCGGTGATAGGAAATGGCCCAATATATCGAGGCGCTAGTTTTCCCGATCGACTGAAACGTACAACACCTTTCATAGGTGACACACGAATGAACACAAGATCTCCCATAGAAAATTCTAACTTCCTTCTCCGGTTATCGGCATAGGATTTTTGTCTACTCTGGGCTTCTTTCATCCTATGACGAATAAGATTAATCTTTTCTGTGGAATCACGAATAAGATCTGGACCTAAAACCAGCTTCTCACCGGCCTCAAGCCAACAAGAAGGAGATCGGCATGGCCTTCCATAGAGTGCCTCGAAAGGTGCCATACCAATACTAGATTGGAAGCTATTATTATAGGAAAATTCAACAAGTGAAATATGATCTTCCCAACTTCCACCAAAATCAAGAACACAAGCACGAAGAAGATCTTCAAGAGTTTGATTCACACGCTCGGTTTGTCCATCGGACTGAGGATGATAAGCGGTGCTAAAATTGAGCTTCGTTCCCAAAGCTTTTTGAAGACTCTTCCAAAATCCACTAGTAAACAATGGATCACGATCACTAACAATAGAAGTAGGGACTCCATGCAATTTAACAATCTCTTTGATAAAGAGTTTGGCCAAAAGAGGAACGGTTCGGTTAGACCGAACGGGAATAAAATGGGCAGATTTAGTAAGCCTATCTACAATCACCCATAAGCTATCATGACCCCAACGAGAACGGGGAAGGCCATCTATAAAATCCATGAAAATTTGATCCCACTTCCAAACTGGAATTTCTAAAGGTTGCAATAACCCACCGGGCCTTTGATGTTCGGCCTTAACGAGTTGGCAAGTCATGCAACACTTAACAAAGTTAGCAATATCGAGTTTCATTCCCTCCCAATAATAAAGCCGCTTCATATCCGCATACATTTTACTACTACCGGGATGAATGGTGAATTTAGAACGATGTGAATCTTCTAAATATCTTTACGAAGATCACTAATACTTGGCACGATGAGTCTACCAAATCTCTGAATGCCGCCACGAGAATCGATATCAAAGTCTTTCAAACCTTCAATATCAATTTTATCCTTAATATTTTGGCCAAGAAGAGCCAATTCGGGATCTAGCCTTTGAGCTTCAAGAATGCGGTCCAAAAGAGAAGGATGAGCCTCAAGGCTACATAAAGCAAGAGATGAACATAAATCGGGAACACGCTCTCAAATCTCCCAAGTGGATAAGATCTCGAGACCGTTCCATTCGGATATCATCATAGAAACAACAGCTTGTTGTTTACGGCTAAGAGCATCGGCGACACGATTACCCTTACCGGGAGAATAAAGAATATCAAGATCATATGGTGCAAGAAATTCGAGCCAACGCTGTTGACGCAAATTAAGTTCCTTTTGAGAGAATAAATATTTCAAAGACTTATGATCTGTGTAAAGAAAAAATTTCTCTCCTAAAAGATAATGACGCCAAATCCGAAGAGCAAAAACAATAGCCGCGAGCTCTAAATCATGAGTGGCATATCTAGTCTCAGCAGGCTTTAATTGCCTAGAAGCATAAGCAATAACACGTTCCTTTTGCATAAGAACGGCACCCAAACCAATGCGACTAGCATCGGTATAAACAACGAAATCTTGATTTCCATCGGGAATAACAAGAATATGAGCATCAGAAAGAAGTTCTTTTAATTTCTGAAAAGAAGCTTCACATTTGTCCGACCAAATGTATTTAACACCTTTCTTCGTCAAGCTAGTGAGAGGAACGGCAATTTTAGAAAAGTCTTTAATAAAACGACGGTAATAGCCCGCCAATCCAAGAAAACTACGAATCTCTGTCACACTCTCCGGTCTCTTCCAATCTTGAATCGCTTCAATCTTTGAAGGATCCACGGAAATTCCGGATTCAGAAATAATGTGACTGAGAAACTTCACACGAGATTGCCAAAAGTGGCACTTAGAAAATTTTGCCTTTAATTGATTACTCCTAAGAGTTTCCAACACAATCCGAAGATGTTTTTCATGCTCCTCCTCGGTTTTAGAATACACAAGAATATCATCAATAAAGATGAGAACAAATCGATCGAGGAAGTCTTTAAAAACTCGATTCATTAAGTCAACGAAATAAGCCGGGGCATTCGTTAACCCAAATGGCATCACAAGCCATTCATAAGATCCATAACGAGTACGGAACGATGTCAAAGGAATGCTATCCTCTGCAATACGAAGCTGATGAAATCCAGTAGCCAAGTCCAATTGTGAAAAGACTCTAGCACCACTAAGTTGATCGAATAGATCATCAATCCGAGGTAAAGGATATTTATTTTTGATAGTAAGATCATTTAGCTTGCGGTAGTCAACGCAAAGCCTAAGTGTACCATCGGATTTCTTCATAAAAATAGCTGAAGCTCCCCAAGGCGAGGAACTAGAGCGAATAAATTGCTTCGTTTCCAATTCAGATAATTGTTTACGCATCTCCTCGTTTTCTTTATTGGACATACGATAAGGAGGACGAGTGATAGGTTGAGCTCCAGGAATAAGATTAATTCTGAACTCAATTGCTCGCTTAGGTGGTAATCCTAAAACGGGCTCGAATATGTCGGAAAATTCACAAACGACGTGAATAAGAGAAATAATATCACCCTCATCATCATCATCGTCATCACGAGGATTTAAAAGAATATAAAGATGCAACCAAAGCAGAATCTGAATCTTTAAGAATAACAGAAACCTGATTAACATATTGAGGATGTCGAAGATGAATAGTCCGCTCAGGACATAGGATATGAGCTTCATAACAGTTAAGCCAATCCATTCCCAAAATCATTCCAAAGCCTAAATAACGCATGACATGCAAATCGGCTCGAAAAGGAAAATCACACAAAATAATTTCGACATCTTTACACAATAAACTGATTGTTGCGGATCCACCAACCGGATTCGCAATTCTCAAAGAAGTCATTAAACACAAAACATCCAAAGAAAAAGTATCAACAAGTTCTTTTGATATAAAAGAATGGGACGCACCCGTATCAAAAAGAACTCGAATAGGATGATCACGAAATAAAATAATTCCATCTAGAATAGAATGAGAAATACCTTGGCCACGAGATGTGTTGTCAGGGGCTTGAGCAACATTTAACTTTCCCTCCTTCTTGCCCTGAAGCTTGGGGCATGAAGATATAACATGACCGGGAACTTTGCAGTAGCGACAAGAAAGAGACTTTGGGCACTTGTTCGCATAATGGTCCTTCGAACCACAATTATAGCATTCCCCACGACCAAAGGAAGAAGTCTTTGCCACAGAGGTTGCTTGCTTCCCTTTCTTATTGGGATAAGGGCCTTTAAATTTGTTTGGCCTCTTTTTGTTGTTGAAGTTTGGTTTGGAACCCACCACTTCAACATCATTCTCCTTATCCGCCTCTTCAAGACGAAGAGCGATATCAACGAGTTGGTCGAAAGAAACTTCTAACTTTAGAAGTAATGGCTTCTTGAGACTTTTGTTTAAGCCATAGACGAATCTCTGATTCTTCTTAAGAGGGGTGTTGATGTATTCAACCCCATATTTGGAAAGCGACTCGAAGGAGGCGACGTAGTCAGTCACGGATGACTCACCTTGAACAAGGTCTATAAATCGTCGAGCCAATGTCACTTTTTCTGCTTCTGGTACGAATTTTAACTCGAAGCGTTCTCGGAATTTCTCCCAAGTGAGATCCGCTTCATTAATCTCAGAAATAAGAAGCTCGTACCAATCCAATGCTCTTTCTCGGAGCATACTTGAGGCCACCTGAACTCGGTGAAGGTCTATAAGATTCATGCGAGAAAAGATTCGATCGCATGACCTTAGCCAAGCCTGTACTTCAATAACAGTTTCGGAACCTCTGAATGGCTCCCCACCCAAATTAGTGTAATCGCTACACAAGCATGCAAATCCCGACTTTGGGTGAGTAGGTTCCGGGTTAGCTCCAGCTGCTTGAGCATTTGTCACTAAATCAAGAAGCTGTTGAGCAGTCATAAAAACTCCATCCTGGGGAGGAGTGCTAGATGGCACGGCTCTGGGGCGGCCAGGTCTAGACATTTCTCTTCCTTTAGAAAGAAAGAAGAGGAAGAAAAAGGTTATTCACCAAATTGAATATCAAGCAATCTTGATAGACAAAACAAGGAATCATAAAAGAAAATAGGATAGAACGGTACGTAGACCCGAATAAAATCCTAAAGCACGACTCCTAAGAAGAACTTAGGACGATGATCCTTGTTATAATATTCCATATTGTTCCGAAGTTTGGCTCTGATACCAAGCTGTGACTCCCCACATCTATACCCACGCTAGCCAAGAACATTACGGTGAATGCTGTCGACTAGCACGGAGAATAAGGCTGTTGAGGAGCGACCATCCGTGTAATTTCTTTGCGCGAGCACCGATATGTCAGATAATATAACATGCATTCTATTTCAAGAGGAAATCCGACATACCGACAAAAACTCAAAGATACTACACGGTGGCTATATAAATCCTTTGGAAAACAAATATAGAAATAAGCATAACACAAATCAGTCACAGACAATTCATATCACAAAGGCGGAATAAGATATGAATATTACACTAGAAAGTGTACATCGGAGTAGTGGTCTAAAAAGATCCACAATATCACAAAAGAATAGTTACATGAACTACACAAAAGAATAAGTATACATTATGGAGTCTATATCTCAAATGTATACAACAAAAAACTACTAATCTAAGTAGTTAACCAAAAGCAAGAGAAATCAATCCCAAGAGAGAAGTCAAGCAGAAGCACCTGTAACATCTCGGTCTGACCCGAGTATTATTTAATAAGAAAATAATAAACGGATCAGTCTAACTATGAATATCAGATGAAACGATATAGAATAAGAGGTATGACTAAACACATAATAATCACAATGCCAAGCTGTGATATATATATATATATATATATATATATATATATGTATGTATGTATGTATGTATGTATGTATATATATATATATACTTAGTTGATAATCATCATGAGATTAATCAATGTCACCAAATCTACACAAGAATCAAAGAAATGTCATACTCCTTATTTCGATCACCATACAATAAATATCGACGCTAATATCAATATCAATCACAAAAGTCAATGACACACAAATTCCAGAAGACTACACAAGAAATCCAGAAATCACTAAAGTCAATGACACAAATTCACCAATGCACAAATATTGCTAAAACTTATCAATGGAAATCACGAAAATTGGTGAAACACAAATTCTAGGAATCTACACAAGAAATCCAGAAATCACAAAGGGGGAGGCCTATCACAAACGGGAGCATAAAGCCCACCAACAAGTGTATCACAAACGGAACGCTAATTCCATGGTCGCTAACCATCACAAATTGAGCCGAAGCTCCACAAACGGCCCGAAGACCATAGGTTGCTACCCCATCACAAATTGAGTCGAAACTCCACAAAACGGGGTTTAGTCTCCCTCGCAGACAAAGAGACATCGCACATTGCTAGTCTAAATCACAAAGATGATCGTCATGATCAACGAGAAGTGTCAATTACACTAAGCTAGTAAATATATGAGTTTAGCTTCATGTCCCATAACCACTTGCTTAACTTAAATATTTACGAACAAACTGTAAATCTCCACTAGAAAATTGTCACAAGAGGTTCAATCGAACAAGTCCAAGAATTAACCGACAAAGTAAACGCAAGCATTTCATACCACTTGTTTTACTAAGCCGTTTAATTAGATTTCTCATACGAGTGAGGTAAAGGTTTGTATATACTAATAGATTGGAAAACGGTTTTATAAACGAATTTGGTATTAAAATAGTATTGAAATCGTTTGAGGGAAGAGTTTTGATATTTACTACTAGTATAGAAAACCTTTATATTTCTAAAGCGACAAATCACGAAGAAGATTGTAAGAACAATCAATCACAAAAATTCACATACGAAGACGTGAATAAAATCCAAATAAATCGATAAAGGATCCATCGAAATGGATATTCAAAAATCCCTAAAAAGAGTCATCAAGGTCATAATAGATGATAACAACAAGTAGGATTATCACGAATCGATTTAAATTGGAATTTCAATCCAAAAAGGCAAATTGGACTCAAACAGCAGGTTCAGTCGACCGAACAGAGTTTTCAGTCGACTGACCCTGTGCCTGGAAATTTTTCAGGTTCAGGAAACTTTCTGTTTCCAGTTTCAGTCGACTGTGCAGAGTTTTTCAGTCGACTGAATCATGCCTGGAAACTCTCGGGTTTCAGGTTCAGTCGACTGAACAGAGTTTTCAGTCGACTGAATCATGCCTGGGCTGTTTTTCAGCCTTATTCAAATGAAGAGCAAACTCTTCTAAAATGCAACCGGACGAACATTGGCTCTAAGGGTTTATGCCAATCGGCAACCCGGCCCTATGTGCTCCTCGATGCATCACCAAAAGCATGATCAAACATCCATAAAAGGATTTCACACAAATTTGACTTAAAAACCCAAAAATTGGAGTATTCACAAAACCAATCCAAATCAAGAGCAAATGCACATGAAGAAGTGTTAGGAATTCATACCCAACAACCAAAGATAATTATAGTCATAGATGTGAGATAAAAATCTCACCTTTTCTCAAAATCAAACAAGAAGAAGCTTGAAAGCAAATGGAGAATCAACCTCTCTTCAACACAACCCAAATGAGCTTGAATCTATGCTCAAAAACAAGAACATTCCCAAAATTAGGTTTAGGAATTTCTGAAATTGGTAAGAGAACAAGTTGGAGAAGAAGAAGAGAAGCTTACCAATGGGTTCTTCTTGAGTTTGGAGCTAGGAATTTGATTTGCAAGAGAAACTAGGGTTTTGGAGTTTTAATTTCCAATCTCTCCCACCATTAAAGCTAAGAAAACTGAAAAGAGAAAGAAGTGATGGAGAATGGGGAGAGTGGTTCGGTTTTGGAGTATAAGTTAACATAGGGCTGAGCCCAAAAACCAAACCCAAAGTAAAAAGTAGCAAAAATCAACTTTCTCCAAACATATCGAAGCTTATACTCAAAAAGGTCGCAAACGGCATTTTAAACTCAATGGGAGTGGTCCCGAGTCCTAAATCGACCGTATGCAAAAAGTAGCTTTTCGGACTAAAATCCAACTAACGATAAAATATTTAAATAAAATATTTAAATATAAAATCGATAAATATGCGGGTTGTTACAACTGAGCCACTGGCCACGACTTTGTCAACCACTATGCTAACATTTCCCAGAACCTCATGCGACTCGATTCACCATAGATATCATGGTGATCGAATTTCTGACCAAGTCTAATAACTAGGGCTACAGGCTTAAAACCATCACCGCCGACACTACAGCACTTTGATCATCATTCCGACAATTTTCCCTTACTCTCTGATCATCACTACATCACTAGAGAAAACCCCGACCCACCAAACCTCTGAGATCATCAGAAACTACCAGATTTCTATTTTTCGTTCAACCCAAACTGCACTTACAATATTAATCTAAAAATTATGATTTTAGATTTAAAAATCATGATTTTGAATAAGCTTTCAGATTATATACTTACATCAGTGTATTAATATGTTTGAAATTTAACATTTATTAAGCTTACACTGTCCTACTGAGTTTTCCGGAGCAAAATTTAATTTAATTTATTTAAATCAAATTTTAAACTTTACTTCTTGACCAAACAAACAAATTTTATTTGAATCATAAGTCCTAACAACAATTGGTTCAGGAGAATATAAATTTTGATCATAAAACTTGAGCATGGAATTGTAACAGAGATACACAAATACAACAACAATGCACTCATAAAACATCTAGATAATTCACTTATAAAAACACATAGAACATTTTTATTTCTAGAGAATTAATATGCAACCATATTTACTTAAGTTATTTTTAATTAAAATGTTACTCACCTGGCATGCATGATGAACAGAGCAACTTTGATTTTGAAAAGCTTGAAACTAGTGTTGAAACTTGAAACTGGAATGTGCTTTGATTTTAAAACTGAAATGCTAGCATGAACTGCTCCTCTGATCTTAAAAAACTTGAATGTTGAAAAAAAATGCATCTTACTTAAAAACTGGAGTTGCTGAAGATTGCTTGTTATTGACCTTGCTTTTGATTTAGTTTGAAATTCAGGTTTGAGTTGCAGATTTGTTTTCTGGTTTTGAAGATGATTTCAGATAGTTGAATTTTGATTTGGTTAGAGGAAATACTGGTTTCAGATATGTTTTTTTTAGGGGATTTACAGGTTTTGTTCTGAACATAATTTCTGGTTCTATGGAAGATTGATCACAGATTTCTGGCTTGAATGTAAATTACAGATTGTTTCAGCTGAAGTTTTCTTAAGTTTTGAAAAAGAATAGAAAAAAATGAAGGTGAGAAGAAATGTGTTTATATAAGTAAATTTTTGATTTAATTAAAATAAAAGAAAATGAAAATTAATAAGGACACTTGTCTAATGTATTAACATTTGTCATCTTGTTTTTTAATTACTTAACACATGTTGTTTAGGTTACTTAATATATTAACTCATATCCATTTAGTATTTTCTTTTTATTTTAAATGTTAATAAAGGTTTTTAACTTAATTAATAAATTTTTATGTAAATACATATATGAATTTCTTTTTAAAGAAAATGTAATAAAAACAAATTATAAATAAAAGCTTATCTATATATCTTTAAAAATCCAAAACATTTTAAATATCTATCTTTTGAATTTTAAAATTTTAAATACAAATTCAACTTAAATTTTAAAATCCAATTTAAAGTCAATATATAATAACGCGTTTAATTTGAAAATAACAACTCAATTTTCTTTTAAAAATCTACTTATATCTACCACATTATTATTATTATTTAAAAATAACAATTTATCAATTTCAAATAATTTATAAAAGTAATTATCATTTTACTTCTATTGCTAAAATGAATTAATATATTATATTTATTAAGCAATATTTTAAAAGAAAGTAAAACAAACCTTATTATCAATCTTATTTAAACTTAAGCTTAAAAGATATTTTAAACAAATAATATTTACCTTAAAAAAATTAGAACTATATAATTAACTATTTAAATAATCTATGAAAAGTTTTATTTTAAATTAATTAGAATTTTCCAAATTGCCAAACATATTTGAACTTTAAAACAAGATTTATTTATTTATTAAATTTCAAAACAAAGCTTGTCTATTTACAATATATACAAATATATACATTATAGATGGAAATTATCTTATTAGCTTTTAAAAGATAAATTTCAACAATTAAATTTATTAAAAGAAGATTGTTAAATTAATTCAGATTTTATTAACAAAGATTATCAAATCAATTTTAATTTTTAATACAGATTATTAAATTTATATTGCCCAAAATTCCGGGTCATCACAATCACTCTGGACTTATGGAATTTGGTAATGGTCAAAATTCCAATATCATCTATATTCAACATTATAGTCCAAACACAAAGTCCTTGGTCCAATAATAACAATTATTATTAACCATAATGCTCTGGCCAGAGACTTCGACTTTGAGTTAACTTTAGTTAGCCATGATACTAACCTCATATAACCAAGGAGATGAATCCTCTTTCGAATATTGTTTCACTTCCAACGCTTCTACTCGACCCAACTATAGTCATTCGATGAACTCCATGCAACGATTTAACTATAGTTAAAGCAGGGCTTCTACTTTGAAGATCAACGGTATTCTTTAGTCGAGAGAACTGTGAAAATTAGTCACATTGATATTTTCTATTTGACCTTAATTATTTTAACCAACAGAAGACTATCAAGTGAGTCATTCTATAGTTATCTAATAATTATCAGTACGTAACCACTTGGTGCCCCTAGTAGCCATGAGTAATATGCTACCCAAAATTTAGGAGGCATTATGTACTCTAGTCTCAACAGATATATCGATATCTAGTTTCGATACATCTTGACTGGGAATATTTAAATTGGTATATTTATTTTCATTGGGATAAATTACTCATGCTTACAACACTTTATGACTATTATCACAAACACACCATTTATGGATTTTCTATTAAGTATAATTTTAATTAAATTAATTAATTAATATAAAAAAATTATATCAAGTATATAATAGAAAGAAAACACCATTTATTTTGAACATGATTGGTTATCGAGTTAATATATGTGACAAATCACATAATTGCCCCTAGGTCATACCCTTAACTCTATCAATCTCCCACTGGCACATAGGGTCAATCATGGAATTTCATTCCAAGTTCTCAAACCGATTTTCTCAAAACCAATTGGGTCGGTCCCTCAATGAACGCGTTTAATTTTATACTTTGTTAATCAACTCTCTCCGATGTTGATAAACTACCTTTATCGTGTCGAATAATTCAAAGTATGTCTCTAGACTTCTAGTGAGCTTTAAATTCTATTATGAACTGTATCATGACATTATTATCATATAATAATGTTATGGGATTCTCAACATTTGGAATCACCCTCGGCTCGGTTATAAATTTGTGCATTTATATTTATATACATTGCTTTTATTGTGGCATTATTCAAGTTGACGCACTTAGTCTTTTTCATTGAATCAGGCATATTCTTTCATTTAGAACATTTCTAACTTAAAGATTCTTAACTTGAATTTAATATCAACATATTACTCAATATCACTTATGAAAATTTAAGTCTTAACACTCCTTCCTTCATAAGGAGTTTGTTGTTTGTGTAAATAATTCTCTAGTATTTCATAAGTACATGAGGAAAACCTCAAACAACCATTTAGTGAAATCAATTTGAGTTTGATATTTTCTTCATGTATCAAATATACAAACAAATCATGATATCATAGACAGCATAACATGTATGATAATTCCTATTGCCAATATACAAGGAATCCATCTTACATGTTCTGTACTAAACATTTTAATATGGTGTTCTTGCATATTGTTTGAGACATTCTCAATACCATTTACGCTTATTATAAAAGACGTTATTTACAGATCCAACATTGGGTATTAAAACCACTAAGGATAATTTTAAATCCAGCACACCATTAACGATGAGAAATGAGTTGTTTACTTATGGCTTAAAAATATCTATGCACCTTCTAACGTTCTTTCTTATGAACACATGCTTCTTTTGCATTTCGACTAATAGTCAAACTATTTAATATTTCTATCAAAATGTCTATTCGTTCTGATGCGTATAAAATGATGTTTTCTATCATTTCTTATATCATATCCAAAAACCCACAAACTTAATATCTCTCCCACTAACTTTATGATGTTTTGGTTGTTATGTGCAAACAATCTATTCTAAATCATTATTTAGAATTCTCCATTTCAGCACATACTTCACAAACACAAATTCATACTATGCAATAATTTTGTAAGTAAATCTGAACTAACTTAACCACATTGAATGGTGAATTTGTTACGTTAATTTCAACAACTAAAACTTTGTGATGCTTTGGTTGTTATGTGCAAACAATCTATTCTAAATCATTATTTAGAATTTTCCATTTCAACACATACTTCGCAAACACAAATTCATACAATGCAATAATTTTGTACGTAAATATGAACTAACTTGAGCACATCGAATGGTGAATTTGTTATGTTAATTTCAACAACTAAAATTTATGATATTATTCTTATCAATACATCTCATTGTATTCCAAGTGCATTTGCCTTTCTCTTAAAGACACATTTTCAGCCATTGGATCATATCCCTTTGGGTATAACTATCAAAATCATATTTTGATAATATACTTGGAATCTATTTCTGAACTACACATTGTACTATATCATAGAGTCAATACTCTTAATGGTTTAACTAAACAATTGAAGATTATTTATTTTTGACAATGACAAGAAACTCATGGTTTCTGTCTAATGTATAAGAATATTCATTAGACGTTATAATGTACTGTGTTCATTTAGTTTCGGTCAACTTCATTTCATCCCTTATAATCATTTTTATGCTTGGATCATATCCAGATTTATTTTATATCAATAATAATTTCTTAAAGAAATTCTTTCGCTCCGAAGTTTGTATTTCTTGAAAAAAATAGTTGTTTCTCAGTGCAACGAAACAAGCATTCATAAACATTTTATGAATTGCCTTATATAAAGCTGATTTTGGATTAGTTCATAATATATTTATGTTTCCAATATAAATTAGTCATCTAATGACTATTATTCCTAAAAATTTCTTATGATGATTCATACAAGATCTCTTACATATGACTATTACGTACAGTCTTTCGACTCGCACAACCTGTCAACTCCTTGGTCTATGAAATGTAGGGGTTTCTTATAAAACTGTTTCTTGTGTGGTAAACTATTATTTAGATGATATTAATTTATCCCTTGTATACTACTCATAAGTACACACCTTATAAAAAGAGTTTAACTCAACTTCACTCATCATTAATCATGCTTTATCCAACAAAGTTCGATTACTCCTTATTAATACATCATTATGTATTGTAGGGACAAGTGACCTTTGAGGTTTCCTTACCCATTTAGGTACGTTCAAAACTCTTTTCAATATACTTACCTATTTGATCAAATCAAGTCATTTATTTTGCAAGTTATATTATTTACTTCTGTTTCATATTCTAAAAGCTTATCATGACTTATACATATGTATCAAATACATATTCGTGTCTGTTATAAATCATCAATGAATATCACGAAGTATGTGGAACTGTTTTGGTAATAAGAGATGTACTATTGCATACATCCATATGTATTAATCCAAAAAGTTCATTAATTATTATGACGCTCCCACAAAATGGGTGCATCGCCCTTAATTATTTGAGATATAATTATCAGTATCATATGATCCATAATCATATAATAAAAATTATTCCTCGAAACTTTAGCTTAGTATATAATTCCAAAATAATTGTAAATAATTTTAGATACTTCAGTACCTTCATTGCCTCACTTTTGTTATGAAAAAATACCATATTATAGTTTTATTTCGCAATGAATATTCATAATATTCATATTGAAATATAATTGTGCCTATTTTTCAATCGATGCCCAAAAATAGTTAGTATTTCATAAATAATGTTCGGTATGTTTTATGAAAACAATTTTCATAACTTGATGCAATCAATAAGTGTTATATGATATGCTCTAATTATTTTCATCATTACTATAACAGCGTATTGAATTTGGAGGTCCATTATTCACTTAATGTAGATAATTTGTTTCATATATTGTAACTAGTTACAATGGAGAGTTCTTTGATCAAATATCTTGAACTCAAAGAAATAAATCTCATGAAAAATAATTTTCTATAAGAAAATATGTTTTAGAATCGAAGTCATACTTCTTATTCCAATGTTAAATATCACACATTATTATTACAATTCTCATCTCTGATGTTTCTTTATAAAGCAGAAGTGACCATTCACTCTCTTTATCCCAACTATACCTTAAATCACATCTACTATCGTACATTCGTTTTTCTTTCCAAATGGTAGAACAATTCAAAATAATACTCTTACTATAATATATAACAAACTCTTAACAAAAGCGCACTCAGTCATCCTTGGTATTTAAGGACATCATATATGATGCACTTTGCGTAAATTGATCAAACTGACATTTTAGTGATCGAGTTCTTAGATCTATCTTGTAGTTTTGGTATAGTGCTACATTTAACATAATACAATCTTTCTTGTAACTGATCAAATTAAATACTCGATCTCACAGTATGGTTTATTTATATGCTTCAAATGAACTAATTTCATCAAAGTATCATACATTATAAATAGTGATCATTTGAAACGACCCAGAATTTCACCGCTTTAATTTGGGAATATTCGATTAATTCTAAAAATTCAAATAATAGATTTTATAATTAAAATCAATCTTTTAAATAATAAAAACTAATAGTGAAATAGTTTTTAAATTTTGTTTTAAAATATATACAGTTCAAAAAAAATCAGAAATGTGACCGTAATTCGTTTTCCGAATTTTCGACTTCTCGACTTCTCGTCGGCTAAACATGATAGGAAACGTTGTGAACACTTCTGTATAGATATACACATTTGTAAATTAGTTAGCATTCACATTCATTTACAAATAATTAAAATCATATACATATATACATATATGTATAATAACGCATTTAGTTAAGTTAAATTGAATAATTTAAAAGATGCCTTATGAAACATATGTAAGCATAAAGTACATTTGGCATTAAAAACATAATAGCTAAGCAAAGGGAGGGGAAGACAAGCTTGTGGGCTCAGGTACATGAAGGTGAGATGGCATGGTGATGTGGCAAGAGGAGATGGATGGTAAAGGACCAAGGGCATTAAGGTAATTTACTTTGTTTCTTGCTTATAAATACCCATTTTATTTCTTTAATGTTGTCTCCTCTCCCTTCTACCATATCTTTCTCATACCCTACCAAACGGGGGTTTTCTTTTTTTCAAACCGTAAATTTTTCCAATGGCTACAAATTTCATAGGTATAACTTCTTCATATTTTGGGCTTAGCAATGTCAAAATTTCATTTCCTTCATACTCAGTTTCGGACCCAAATTTTCAAGTTTGAAAATACCACTTCTTCTTTTGACCATATGTTCCATAAAACTGGTCCGAATTGAGTGATTCCTTTTTTGAAATTATAGAGAGAAAATTTTCCAAGAACTTTCCCATTTAATTTTTCCAAATTCCACGAGTTACTTGTCTAAAAATAAGTTGGAAGATGATTATTTTCAGGTTTGATTTTTATGAATCGATTATCATCCGAAATCCCTCCAGCTTTCAAGGCCAAGCTCCACCACCCTTAGGATATGTGTACCATATCTTAGCAAAACCATAAGGCCAACAAATCTTGTTCTTATCAAAGTTAAAGCTGGAATCTAGGTTGATCTAAAGTTCTAGTGGAAGTTCGGAGTGGGTTGGTGGCTTTTGGGCGAGTATAACTCATGAATTCATTTAGAAGTTCTATTTTTAAATCAATGCTTACTTTGATGACGAAATCATTGTTTAAGGTTTTTATATTGATGTTGATTAAAATATTTACATATATGTTGATGTGATGTTTGGTTCGACTTAGAGATCGAAGTTGAAATGTGTGTATGGATAGAAAGTTATGTTCTTTGCTTGGTTATGTAAACCATGACATGTATATGTGTTGTGTTTGTATTGTATATGCTAAAAGTTAGCACTTGTGTATGTGGTTATATGTTAAAGGAAAGTTAGTGATTAGTTGCGACTTCAAAATCCTCTGGTCGAAAACTAGTTTTCTAACTTTAGTTTCTTGAAATGTTTTAATAAAGCTTCAAAACCTTACATTTGTTTTCAAAAATTTATTCTAAGTTATAAAGTAAGTTAAAATAAAAAGAGAGTTTTTGGAAGCAATTTAGAACATAAATCGAGTTTTGAAATTATGGGTCATATAGCGATGTCGCTATAAATGCAATTCGTAAAACAAACTCTTTTAACAAATTAAAAGTGTTTCGTTTAAGTATATTTTTGAAAAATGTTTTCAAAACATATTATAAGTAATAAAAGTAATTATTTCATTAATTATTTATTTATTTATGATTGTTTAATTAATTAACTTAATAAGGTAATTAGTGCTTAATCATTAGTTAATGAAGTAATTAGTACTTAAGTATTAATGAAGTGAGTTAATTTTAATTTAAAATTAAACCTCATGGCATCCTGTGCTAAAAGCTTTTATGCTCCTTCATTCTTGTTCAATAATTTGCGTTACCCTAATCATACCAAAGGTTCTTCCTATATCGATCGCGATTCTTTGCCTTTGCGTTCTTATGCTCAAGTGGTCGAGAATTTATCTTTTGCTCCTCCACAATTTCTTGCCCAAAAACCCGAAGTTAAGAATTGGTTCGAATCTAGGAAGGGGAAGAGATGTTGCTTTAGATGCGACGATTTTCATCACTTAGCGAAAGACTGTAGAGATCCTGTTAGATGCTTTTATTGTGGTGTGTTTGGTTACAAATCGGTCGACTGTTCGATGAAAATGAAAACTTTATCTGGAGACTGCAAAAAATTCTCTAACACGGACCATGGATTCCAATTTGTATTGAAATGTATGAAATTGAAAAGAGTACTGTTAGACCACCTCTGGATTCAAAGAAAAGAAGGCTTAGATCTCTTGGAAGAACTGTTCTATCACTTTGATATATCGATTTAGTTAATATTGGTAGGAATTATACTAAAAAGTTTAGAGATCCAAAAGAATACTTTGGGGATTATGCTTCTTCAACTTTTAGTAATAACTTGGACGAAAGTATTAATGTGGAGATGAATAGTGGGTCCGTCCTTCCTTTAATGATTATTTGGGTTTCTCTGTTCCTAATAATAGAAAGGAATGGTTTTCTGTTGAATCTATGCTTCTTGATCCAGTTGTTTCACAATTTAATATGATTTCTCTTCCAAATGAAACCATGGATAAAGCGAAAGATAATGGATGCGAAGTTGGCGTTGTAGCCTCTGATATGAATAGCAAGTTTAGTCTTTCTCATAATAAAAAATTTAAAGCCAGAATTAATCACTTGGAGAATTTCAAGCTGGTCACTTCAAATAGTTTCGATTGTCTTAGAGTACTTGAGGATGAAGAATCGGATTATGATCAAAATGTTGCTTCAATTAGTGGTTTTTTCTAGCTATTGTTTGATGGATAACAGTTCTAAGGTTGAGGAAGTTTCTGTTGCTCATTCCTCGAAAAATTAAGATAAGTATTTTAAGAATTCTGATGGTGCCTCTGTTTTCTCTTCTTCTCATATATCCTTGTCTATGATCTTTTGAGTATTCTGAGGATGGGGATCTTTCTTCTTCTCCTATTAGTTGTCATGATTTGTTAATTGAATATGATATTGATAAAGAGATCTCCAGTGTTGCTTTATCTGACAGTCTGGTTGTGAGAGATGTCAGATTAAGGAATCCAGATATTTTAATGTTTAGGCTTAAAGCAAATGATCTTATTATATGTTTTAAGGTTGTATTGGATGATCTTTTCGACTCAGTTGGATTTAAGTTGGATACTTAGATTGCTGCATTCAATTTAAACTCTGTGAATGTTTAAAACAAATTATGTTGAATCTATATCTGATAATTGGAAAGTTGTTGAAATGGTGGATGGTTATGTGAATTCTAGTGGCATGAGAGATGATGTAGAGACGGTACATATCAGTGCGTGCAACTTTTCTGAGACCTGTGCGTCGCTTAATGAAGCTTCTTGGATTAGTTGTGATATGTCAAGTTAATAGAGGGGTGATAAACGATTGTTTGGTGAAGGAACATGTTTAACTGAGATGTTTGTTAAAGAATCTCAATATGCACACAAATATCAGTATGCACATCTGGTCCTTCTCTGTGTGCAGCAAAAGGAGATTTAGTGTCTGCTTTTGTTATTTCTCGTGGTAATGATTTGGTCGACGATTGTTTTATGGGTTCAGTTGATGAGGTGAGGTGTTCAGAGATGATGGATTCTTAAACAAGTATGTCATTGATGATTTACAACATGATACGATTGGATCAGTGGGCAGCAGTGTTGATGGTTTTATGAGCGAAGATTTGGAGTATGCTATGTTTTTCCTTAACAAATGTCAAATCTAGTGATACCGGTAGCAAATCTGCATCTTGTTCTACGTCTTTGAGGAGAGGTAGGTATGGGAACTCTGTGGCTGTAAGTGAAACATTGTACTGCCAGGATCCATAATAGTTGGTCTCTGTCTATAGCTTGGTGACCACAAGTGGTGCTACGAATTCAGGCTTATGTATGATTTTCGATTTGGGTAGTACGTATTCTTCATATGTTTTAGGTAGTTTGTCTTTTTCTGAGTTTTATCAGTTACTTAGAGATACCGCTTTTGTTTTTTCTGATGTTGAGACGGATTTAGCGTATATTAAAAGTGGGGAATTTGATAGGACTAGATTTATTGGTTTATGAGAATTATTAGTTGGAATATCAGAGGTTTGCATGATTTTAATAAGTGTGATAAAATAAGAACTTTTTTAAAGACTATTCTATTGACATTGCACTTTTATAGAAAATTAAAATTGAATGTCCTGATATTCGTTTTTATAGATGATTAGGTGGTTATCATTTTAGCAACTGGGCTTATTTACATTCTGTCGGCACTTCTGGGGGTTTACTTATTGGATGGAGGGATAATTCATTCAAATTGCTTCAATGTATTTTCAAGCAACACTCTCTGCATACTATTTTCATTAACCTTTGTGGTAATTTTATTTTAAATATTTCTAATGTTTATGGGCCGAACAGAAAATTGGTCGTCGGATTCTATGGAAAGAATGTCTAGAATTTAGATCTTTAGCTCTTAGTTCTTGGATTTTGGGAGGTGATTACAATGTTACGCTTGTTCTAGGAGAGTGTTCACCAATGGAAGGCGATTTCTCCGCTTTGGAGGAATCTGATCAATTTATTATTAATTCTAATTTGATTGAAATTTCTCTTTCTAATGGAGAATTTACTTGGAGTAATACTAGGGAGTCCTCATCTACGGCTCTTCTTGATAGGTTTTTCGGTAGTAATGAAATAAATGATAAATTTCTTATTTGTAGAGTTTCTATTTTGCGTTACACTTATTCTGATCATTGTCCTATTATTCTTACGTGTGACCATCATAGAGTTATTAATAGATCTTTTAAATTCGAAAAAATGTGGTTATTAGAATCTAATTTTTCGAATTTAATTAAAAATAAATGGACTTCGATGAACTTTTATAATATTAGATATATAGATAATTTTGCTAAAAATTTTGTTTTAAAACTTAGGGATCTTCATAACTTTCTTAAAAATTGAAGTAAAAATGTTTTTGGTAGTATTAAAATTAAAAAAGAAAACATTGTTTCTGAAATGCTCAAGATAGAAGAAAATAGACAACTAAATCTTGGTGAGCGTAATATTCTTGCTAATCTTAAAGAAGAGCTTAATTAAATTTTACAAAAAGAGGAGGTTATGTGAAAACAGATATCTAGAATTCAATGGATTAATGAAGGTGATAATAATACCAAAATTTTTCATAATATGGCTAATAGTAGAAAATGTAGTAATACGATTAATTCTATTTTTGTGAATAATGAGGAATTGGTCGACCAAAGAGATCTTAACAAGGCTTTTAACGACTGTTTGATATTCGGTAATAAAATAAGCATAGAATTAACGCTAGATGGAATGATCTTTATCCTTCTAACTTTAGAATTGACCATTCCAAATTTGATAATCCTTTCTCTGAAGAATTTTTTTTGAAAGCTATTAATGACTTGCCTGGTGACAAATCCTCGGGTCCTAATGGGTTCCCTATTTTCTTTTACAAATTTATTTGGATGTTTTAAAATCCGATTTAGTTAGCATGTTTAATGAATTCTATAATGGAAATTTGCAATTAGGAAGATATAATTTTGTAAATGTTATTTTATTGCACAAAAAAATCGCTAATAACTTGAAAGATTTTTGACCTATTTCCTTAATTAATTATTCGTTAAAATTATTTCAAAAGTTTTAGCTAATAGACAAAGTAAAAGAATAAATGATCTAATTGACTATTCACAAACTGCTTTCATTAAGGAAAGAAATATCACTGATGGTATGGCAAATGTTCAAGAATACATTAATCGATGTTGTAAGAATATATTACTTGTGCGATTTCAAAACTGGACTTTGCGAAAGCTTTTGATTTGGTAGATTGGGATTTTCTAGTTGATATATTTCATGCTAGAGGTTTCAGTCATAGATGGATTAGCTAGATCATGACTTTACTTAAAACTAGCAACTCTAGAATAATGGTTAGTGCATTTTAGGTAATAAAATTCAATCTAAACAAGGTCTAAGGCAAGGTGATCATTTATCGCCTCTTTTTTTAACTTAGCCGCAGATATTTTCGCTAAGATAATTAGAAAAGCGGTTGATAATGGATCTTTGGGGAGTGTTGGTAGTGAAATCTCGCGAAATGGTCTATCAGTCCTTTAATTTGTAGATGATACCTTGCTATTTACCTCTCATTTTCCTAATTATGTTATTTCCCTTAAATATATTTTATATAGTTTTGAACTTCTATTAGGTTTAAAAATAACTTTTGATAAAAGTTCGGTTTTAGTTTTAAATGAGTTTGAAAAGGTTGAACATTTAGTTGCTAATACGTTTAATTGTAAAACTATGAATTTTTCATTTGGTTATCTTGGTTTTTTGATTAGACCAACTAAACTTAAACATGATGATCGGTTTATTATCATTGATAAAATTAAAAATAGGATTTTTAATTGGAATGGGAGATTTTTATCGGGAGAGGTTAGATTAGTTCTTATAAACTTTGTTTTATCAGCTCTCCCGGTCTATTGGATGCCTATGCATCTTTTTCCAAAATGGATGATTAACAAAATTGATAAAATAAGAAGGGACTTCTTACGGAGTGGGGAAAACTCCAACAGTAGTATTAAACGTTTAGTAAATTGAGAAACTTTTTGTAAATCCAAAAAGAAAGGTGGTTTAGGAGTCATTAACTTGAGTAAGATGAATATGTGTTTGTTAGGTAAATGGTTATGGAAATTTAAGGATATTAATGATAATCCTATTTGAAAAGAAATCTGTAGGATCGATTTCACCCTAGAGGGAGGGGGTGAATTGGGTAATGGTATTAATTATAAAAATTAATTGCGGAAGCTTATAAAATATTTAATTCACAGTTCACAGTAGAATAATAGCAGCACAGAAAAAATAGCAGAATAATAAAATGCAGAAATAGAACGACACAGAATTTATCCAGCTTCGGCAAAACCCTGCCTACGTGCTGCCCCCAAGGTTTCTACTAGAAATTAGATAGTCAGACGCTTACACAAGTAAACTCGCGACACCCGCTATCGACTAAACCTAACTCTACGCTCAAAACTCTGCCACAACTCAACCACTGAGTTGCGAATTCTCAAACTATGCAACGTAATTTATCCCCTAGTCACACGACTAGAAAATACAACGATTTAAAAGGAGTTTAAATTTAGAAAACAAATTTAAAAATAAAGCCCTAATTAAAACAAAATCCTATTAACAAGGCCGGCCCTTTTGTTTCTTCATTTGTTCTAGCCCGTTCCTTTTTCTTTGAGAATGGCGGCTTTGTTAATCTCGTTCGTTCCTCTTTGCAACTGAATTAGGGCTTGTGGTATGATTAAAGTCGCCGACTCCAGTAGCTTCGATCGAGATCTCCAGTAGCTTCGATTGAGATTAATATATTGCAGTTCCTTGCGTTCGTCGATCGTTTGTCTCTTTGAATTTCTATCAACTACTTCAATTCGATCAAGTTCGAATTATAATTGGTATGTTAATTTTTGCTTTTTCTTTTACTGGTTTTGGCTTGCTTGAACTTGATGGTTTTGAAATTGCCGATGATGATTGTTTATATAGGGTTTGTAACCCTTGAGTTTCTTTCGTACAAAATATGTTTGAATTTGTCTTGGCCGATTGATGTTGCTTGGATGCTCATGATTATTCCTGACTTGTTCGTAATCGTATATTCTTCGTTACTTGATGGTCACGGCTTTGATTTTGAAATTGCGATATATTTGGTCAAAACGGAACTTTGATTTCTTTTTGTGATGACCATGGCTTCGACTCTGTTCCTTTTTCTGTTGACTTGTTTGATTAAAAACACGACTTTGACTTGGTTACACACGGCTATGTACATGAATTTTTGTATCACTGTAACCTGTACTGTTGCCTAACCTTTGTTGCCTCTGTTCATTGTTTAGCTCGGCTAGATCACTTGTTGGCATTTGGTTGTAGTTGGTCTGACCTTAACTTTACTTGAGCATCAACTGGTCTCTGATCTTTTGTTCAGTGTAGTCATTGTATACACGATGGATATTTACTTGGTTGAAACTGGTCACTCATGTTGTAAGTGATTTGTGCATTTGGTTTGAGTCACTGATTTATGCATTGAGTTGCATCACTGGTCTTTGCACTGTGTAGTTGCCATATTTGTGCTCGAGCTCTTTGCACACTGATGCATTCTGGAGTTGGTCTTGTTGCAGTTTGGCTTTGTGTACATGTATATAGTTGTGTAGCTTCACTTGCATTTGTATTCTGATTCATTTGTTCTTCTGTACAACACCTTTTCTTTGTTTTTCATTAAGGTCTGCATCTCTAATATGGAAGCTTCACTATTTCATATGATAGTTGAGTTTGTGCATTTTCTTTGTGGTTACTTTGGTTACTGGTTCATATCTTGTAATTGTAGACTAGCTTGCACACTTTGATCTACTTCATACCAGTAGCATTCATTAGCTCATGTGTTTCCATTGTTTATGTATTTGTGATACTCTGGTTTTGTATCACTTGATTTACAGTGCATTGTTGCTTGTGTATACTTGTGTGGTGGTGCACTTGCTTTGTGATTTTGTTGGACCTAGTTGTCCTATCTGCAGTGCACTGTCCGCTGTTCTATACGTTTGCTTCATGCTTCATTGTTATCTGGTAGCTCTCGAGTCTGTTGGCACTGGTTCGTGTATATGAGCAGTTTTCGTTTATTTTGATTTTGGTCGAGGCTTTGCATTTGAGTTGAGTCATGGCAGCAATGGCTTGACCTTTGCATTTTGTTTGTTGTTTGGTGCCTTCTTGAATTTGTGTAGATTGTGCATTACACTTGAGTTGAATCCAGTTTCACAACTCGGGTTTGACCTTGTGCTGAAGTCGAGATTTTATTTATGTTGCACCTGAGTTGAACCCGTCTTTTTATTTGGGTTTGACCTTGTGCTCACCTGTCATGTAGCATGATCAAGTGTATATTGGTGTGCACGGCCTTGTGGCATATACAGTGATACACCGTGTATGTCACAAGTTGTTCGTGTATAATGGATTCAAAATTAAATGATGACGAACAACCCAAATAACTGAGGAAAATATCATTTTCAAAATTCACATTTTATTTTATATTGCAAAAATATTTCTTTTTCAATTTTACTGCGTCAGTGAATATTTTTGCAAATTGCTCAGATACTGGATTCTAACTGGAATGAAGTTGAAGATGAACTACGAGTGTGAGTGATATGTAGTGAGGAATTTATGTAAATATGAAATTGTGATGTATTGTAATCAAAATTGTATATGTATAGTGAGAGCTTGAATTTGTACTATTCAAAAATGTAATAAATATTTGTTTGAATAAAATTTCTGTTTGAATTCAAATTCTGTGTCATTTAATTTTATTCGGCAAATATTTATTTAATCTATGAAAAATAAAATAGTACATTAACAAATACATTTAAATGAATATATATATATATATATATATATCTGTGTTTATTATCATCAAACAAAAATCATATAAGCGCATATTAAACAATCTCCCCCTTTTGATGATAACAAACATATATTTAAGATTTTGAATATGTTAAATGTATTTGATCATAGATATATCCTAATTGCTCCCCCTATTTAAATGCTTCCTCTCTACACAAAGCTCCCTCTATATATATGCATACAAATAAAAATATGCAAATGAGCCTAGATGCAAATAGAAAATTATTTCACCTTTGTTTGATTTTATTTGACAAAATCTTAACTTTTCTCTCCTCCTTTTGCTATCAGCAAAAGAGTAATAGTGTTAGAAAAAATAGAGATAAAGTGATCGATATTAATTCAACATTAAAACTCAATTGAATATAAATATTAAATTTCAATAAAAAATCAAACAAAAATCATAAATATTTTGTTAGGCTCATATTCCACTTTTAGAATGATGGGAATTATGTCATCATATAAAACCATGCAGTTGTGTCTATTTGTGGTATATTTATATCAAGAATTTGAATACCTACTAACCATGCATAACCGTTAGGACTTTTAAATGAGATTAGTAGTATTCCAATTTTATTTTAAAAAAATGAATTCAAGTATCTTCTAACCACGCATAACCGTGAGGACTTTTAAATGGGATTAGAATCAACTTGTTTATTTAAAAATCAACTTTTGATATGCGTTCCATACATGCATAACCGTGGGGACTTTTAAATGAGCATGGAAGCACATAACAAATTCCAAGTAATTCACCCATGCATAACCGTGAGGACTTTTAAATGAGAGTGAATACTTTGGTATTTATTTATTATTATTATTATTATTATTTTAAAATAAAAATAAAATGAAAAATGAACGATTCCTATTTAAAGTACCACATATCAACAAACTATATAGAATTTTGATGAGTGATGGTCGTTAGAAATATGATAGAGATAGAGATGGTCATGGAATTTTTACCAACAAAAAGTTTTATAACTCTTGTTTAAATTTCTAAAGAAATTTACTAATTATACCGTCTCAAGTCATAATATATAATAAATATCAACACTCGTCACTTTTTCAATCACTATTCATCTTTTCGATAATTATTAGGGAGTCAGATTAGTCAAAATAGTCATTTAAAATCAAATTCAAAAATAATTATGAAATCAATTTTTCAAAATGACTAATCTGAAAATATGGTCAAAAATGATTTTCTCGAGGGGGTTTTATTAGAAAATTTTCTGCTATTTGAAAATTGTTTGAAATGAAAAATATGCAGATATTTTCTTTGAAAAACGATGCAATTACTAAATGTCTCAAAAATCACGTTCAACTAGTAATTTTTCTATCAACTAGATTACCAGTGTAACCTGCATCAGAATTTCTCTTTCACTCAAAATCATCATTAATTGAATTTGATCGACCAAACCATGAAGTGTGCACCAAAAGTTTTAAACTCAATTTTAACAGCAATATAAATGACATTCTCTTGAATTTGAATTGAAGTCGTGTTAATAATCAAAAAACCATGAATATAGAGTTAGCCGTATTATAACCAAATGTATTATCCAACAAAACACTATTTTTAATCCAAACTAATATATATGAAGTAAATCAAAGAATCTAGAGAATTTTATAGTGATTTTGGCATAAGAATATAATTCGACAAACTATGTTGAATAAGTCAGAGTCAAAATCATCATTTTTTCATCATCTCATTATTGGCTGATTTAATTCAGAATATGGTGCAGATTATCACATTAAATATATCGTTCAAAATATACCATTACCTGTTTTACCTTTACGATATTTTTCGTTGTTGTCCATTGTGATTCTGTCACCTTTATACTAGGCTAAGAAACTTTGCTTTGTCGCCCGTTATGTTTCTGGAACAGCCAAAATCCAGAGAACACTGTTGTTGTTCCTTAGCCTGCCACCACACCTACACGATGAAAGATTTTTGCGACCTATTTGTTTTTATAGATCCATGATTGTTGGTGGCAGAAAATTTTGAAAAACAATTTTGTAAAGACCCAAAACTATTTATAATTGTTCCCTTCGGCACCCAAATTTGTTTAACTTTGGGAGTTTTTATATTTGTGCCTTTTGGAACCCAAATCGGTATAGTTTTCACATGTTTGGGTCTATACCAACAATTATTGCGATTGTGTCCATATTTTCTACAAATTGTGCACATAGAGTTGACTTGATTAATATTGCTTTCAACAATTTTCGATTTACAATATCCAAGTCCTTGTCTAACCGTATTAACAGTTTGCTTTCCTAATAGCATATTCAATGATTTTTCACTTTTTGAAAATTTATCTAAAGTCGTTGACAATTGTTGGACTTGTGTTTTGAGAGATTCATTTTCGTTAAACAATTGTGTGCACTTTTTAATAGAATTCTCTCTCATAGTATTTTCACTCTCTTTTAAAATCAGAATTTCATTTTCAAGTGATTTTATATTGATTTCTGATTTTTTAATTTCATCTTCGAATGTTGGACACTTATCACACTTAGGGATCCTTCTTTGATAGTTTTCAACTAATTGGTCAGATTGTTCATTTAATTATATCAAAGTGTCTTCTTGTGATTCAAGTTTGGAATATTTCTCCCTAAGTCGTTCAAAACAGCCATTCACTTCGTGGAAATAAATAAGTAATTCAGAGTGAGTAAGTTTTGATACCTCGCTTGGCTCGTCATCGTCGCTATCAGTTATATTTCCATGAAGGCACATATCTGCTTTCTCACTCTCACTGCTAGAACTTTGATTATCTTCATCACTTGTATTCCACATGGCTGCAAAACTTCTCCTTTTTTATTTCTTTTTAAAGTCGCGTTGATTTTGAGGACAATTGGGCTTGATGTGTCCGGGTTGGTTGCACTTGTGACAGATGATCTTCTGTTCTTCAGAGTAGTCTAGTGCTTTGGCTATTCTGCTTTTCGCCTTTTGAATTCGAGCTGAATTTCCATATTTGTAATTCCATCTTTTGAATTTCTTTATTAATAGCTCCAATTTTGTTGCTGCATCATCATCATCACCATCACTTTATGTTGTTCCTTTAAGAGTTATTGATTTCTTTCGAGTGTCACTTCCTTCACGCTCTTCCTTGAATTTCATTTCTAGCTCATAAGTGGTGAGATTACCGATGAGTTCTTCAATTTTCATCTGTTTTAAATCTTTTGATTCTTGAATGGCAGTCACTTTTGATTCAAATCTTCGTGGAAGGACTCTGAGGATTTTTCGGACTATCTCCAACGCTGTGTATGATTTTCCAAGAGCTTTCGATTTGTTTACGATATTGGAAAGTCGTCCATGCATCTCTTTAACATTTTCTTCCTTTGCCATTGTGAAGTTCTCGTATTCACTGCTTAGCATGGCAAGGCGAGATTCTTTGACTTGAGATGTTCCTTCGTGAGTCACTTCTAGTGTGTGCCATATTTCCTGCGCAGTTAGACAATGTGAGACACGATTAAATTCAAATTGATCCAATGAACAGATAATAGAATTCATAGCTTTAGCATTAGTATTTTGTAATTTATTTTCTAGTTCTGTCCATTGTTCCTTTTGTTTATCTACTTCCTGATTATCTATAGTTATAGTCGGTGTACTATAACCTGTCTCAACAATATTCCAAGCGTCAATGGTTTTCAGAAAGATTTCCATCCTATCTTTCCAGTAAGCATATTCACCATTGAACATTGGTGCTCTAACTATGGACTGACCCTCAGCAAAAACATTATTAAAAGAAGCCATTTTAAAAATTCAAATTTTTAAAACAAAAACTGATTTATTTTTTTAAAAAACGAATTTTTAAAATAAGAGTTGACTTCTATTCCTAGCTCTGATACCACTTGTAGGATCGATTTCACCCTAGAGGGGGGTGAATAGGGTGATGGTATTAATTATAAAAATTAATTGCGGAAGCTTATAAAATATTTAATTTACAGTTCGCAACAGAATAATAGCAGCACAGAAAAAATAACATAATAATAAAATGCAGAAATAGAATGACACAGAATTTACCCAGCTTCGGCAAAACCCTGCCTACGTGCTGCCCCCAAGGTTTCTACTAGAAATTAGATAGTCAGACGCTTACACACGTAAACTCGCGACACCCGCTATCGACTAAACCTAACTCTACGCTCAAAACCCTGCCACAACTCAGCCACTGAGTTGCGAATTCTCAAACTACGCCACGTAGTTTGTCCCCTAGTCACACGACTAGAAAATACAACGATTTAAAAGGAGTTTAAATTTAGAAAACAAATTTAAAAATAAAGCCCTAACTAAAAACAAAATCCTATTAACAAGGCCGGCCCTTTTGTTTCTTCATTTGTTCTAGCCCGTTCCTTTTTCTTTGAGAATTGCAGCTTTGTTAATCTCGTTCGTTCCTCTTTGCAACTGAATTAGGGCTTGTGGTATGATTGAAGTCGCCGACTCCAGTAGCTTCGATCGAGATCTGCAGTAGCTTCGATTTAGATAAATATATTCCAGTTCCTTGCGTTCGTCGATCGTTTGTCTCTTTGAATTTCTATCGGCTACTTCAATTCGATCAAGTTCGAATTATAATTGGTATGTTAATTTTTGCTTTTGCTTTTACTGGTTTTGACTTGCTTGAACTTGATGGTTTTGAAATTGCCGATGATGATTGTTTATATAGGGTTTGTAACCCTTTAGTTTCGTTCGTACAAAATATGTTTGAATTTGTCTTGGCCGATTGATGTTGCTTGGATGCTCGTGATTATTCCTGACTTGTTCGTAATCGTATATTCTTCGTTACTTGATGGTCACGGCTTTGATTTTGAAATTGCGATATATTTGGTCAAAACGGAATTTTGATTTCTTTTCGTGATGACCACGGCTTCGACTTCGTTCCTTTTTCTGTTGACTTGTTTGATTAAAAACACGGCTTTGACTTGGTTACACACGGCTATGTACATGAATTTTTGTATCACTGTAACCTGTACTGTTGCCTGACCTTTGTTGCCTCTATTCATTGTTTAGCTCGGCTAGATCACTTGTTGGCATTTGGTTGTAGTTGGTCTGACCTTAACTTTACTTGAGCATCAACTGGTCTTTGATCTTTTGTTCAGTGTAGTCATTGTATACACGATGGATATTTACTTGGTTGAAACTGGTCACTCATGTTGTAAGTGATTTGTGCATTTGGTTTGAGTCACTGATTTATGCATTGAGTTGCATCACTGGTCTTTGCATTGTGTAGTTTCCATATCTTGTGCTCGAGCTCTTTGCACACTGATGCATTCTAGAGTTGGTCTTGTTGCAGTTTGGCTTTGTGTACATGTATATAGTTGTGTAGCTTCACTTGCATTTGTATTCTGATTCATTTGTTCTTCTGTACAGCACCTTTTCTTTGTTTTTCATTAAGGTCTGCATCTCTGATGTGGAAGCTTCACTATTTCATCTGATAGTTGAGTTTGTGCATTTTCTTTGTGGTTACTTTGGTTACTGGTTCATATCTTGTAATTGTAGACTAGCTTGCACACTTTGATCTACTTCATACCAGTAGCATTCATTAGCTCATGTGTTTCCATTGTTTATGTATTTGTGATACTCTGGTTTTGTATCACTTGATTTACAGTGCATTGTTGCTTGTGTATACTTGTGTGGTGGTGCACTTTCTTTGTGATTTTGTTGGACCTAGTTGTCCTATCTGCAGTGCACTATCCACTATTCTATACGTTTGCTTCATGCTTCATTGTTATCTGGTAGCTCTCGAGTCTGTTGGCACTGGTTCGTGTATATGAGCAGTTTTCGTTTATTTTGATTTTGGTCAAGGCTTTGCATTTGAGTTGAGTCATGGCAGCAATGGCTTGACCTTTGCATTTTGTTTGTTGTTTGGTGCCTTCTTGAATTTGTGTAGATTGTGCATTACACTTGAGTTGAATCCATTTTCACAACTCGGGTTTGACCTTGTGCTAAAGTCGAGATTTTATTTATGTTGCACCTGAGTTGAACCCGTCTTTTTATTTGGGTTTGACCTTGTGCTCACCTGTCCTGTAGCATGATCAAGTGTATATTGGTGTGCACGGCCTTGTGGCATATACAGTGATACACTGTGTATGTCACAAGTTGTTCGTGTATAATGGATTCAAAATTAAATGATGACGAACACCGAAATAACTGAGGAAAATATCATTTTCAAAATTCACATTTTATTTTATATTGCAAAAATATTTCTTTTTCAATTTTACTGCGTCAGTGAATATTTTTGCAGATTGCTCAGATACTGGATTCTAACTGGAATAAAGTTGAAAATGAACTACGAGTGTGAGTGATATGTAGTGAGGAATTTATGTAAATATGAAATTGTGATGTATTGTAATCAAAATTGTATATGTATAGTGAGAGCTTGAATTTGTACTATTCAAAAATGTAATAAATATTTGTTTGAATAAAATTTCTGTCTGAATTCAAATTCTGTGTCATTTAATTTTATTCGGCAAATATTTATTTAATCTGTGAAAAATAAAATAGTACATTAACAAATACATTTAAATGAATATATATATATATATATATATATATATATATCTGTGTTTATTATCATCAAACAAAAATCATATAAGCGCATATTCAACATAATCATTTCTAAATATTACTATAATGGTAGTAATAATTTACATCAAATTACTCCTACAATTATATGTAAATAGTCTAATTTTTGAAAATCAATTTTAAAATGTCATGAGATTTTTAACCTAGGTACTAATACAATAGTTCATTTAGGAAATAGTACTTCTTTTTGGCATGACCGTTGAATTTCTGTTATCCCTCTTAGGATAGAACTTAAAGCGCTTTATGAAATTTGTAACTTTGGGAATGCTTTAATGATAGATGTTTTTCCTTCCAAAAATGCGCCCCTTGGAATTTTAGTTTCAATATAATTTTAGTAGGTACTACCCTTAGGCAACTTTTTTTGCTTTATGCTAGATTGAATCTATATAATATTGATAATGAAAATGATAATATTAATTGGGAATAGGATAAGAGTAAGAAATATACTTCTAATTCTTTTTTATAGATTTCTTAACTTCTCGGGTGTAGCTAATAACTCTTTTAAATTTATTTGAGAAACAAATGCTCCTCCTAAATCTAAAATTCGTATGTGGTTAATCATGCATGGAAAACTAAATACTTTAGAATTTTTAAAAAGAAAAAATATGCAAATTGATAATAAATTTTATTTTTTTAATCTGCATTTTGAAGATATTAAACATGTATATTATGATTGCATGGATACTTACTACAATGTGAATAATATTCTCAAAATCTGCAACTTTAGTCTTATAACTAAAATTTCTGATTATGGTTAGTATTGGAATAATTTTAGATTTAAGTTTCAAATGGAAAATAGGTTTTTAATTGACACTTTATTCATTATAATTTGTTGGTCTATTTGGTTTGAGAGACACTGGAGAATTTTTAATAATAATAATAGTCATTTTAATAAATTGATTTTTATAATTTCTTCATTTTGTTTAAATGGATCTCAAATCCTAAATATAAATTAGCAAAAAAACAATCACTTTAAAGAATATCTTAATAAGGTTAGTAATAATATTAAGTCATTTAAACATAAAAACAATATTTTTGACATTAGTAATTATAGTATTAACATTTTTTCTAACTTAAATAATGATTTCACTATTTATCATAATATCCTTTTGATGAAAGGACCATAAGGATAATTTTTAATTTGTTTTAAATTTTTTTAGTTTTAGTTTGTTTTTGTTTTTGTTTATAGATCTTTAACTTCTCTCGATCATGGATTCTTTTTAGTCTTTTTTCTATTTTTTATTGTTTTCTGTCCTTTTATCTTAGCTTTTGTATCATTACTTTTATTTCATTTATACATATATGTATATAAATTTCATTTATATATGTGTGTGTGTGTGTTTTTTTTCTTATAATTTTCTTTAGTTCCTTTTCAGTTACAAGTTTAGGCCAGAAATGGTGTTAGATTCTTTTTGTGGGTTCACATGATTGCTGATGGTAGGATTCCTGTTTGCAGTGAGAAGTTTTCTCAGTTTTTTACATCTTCATTATGGCGGTCTTCATTCTGGATGATTCACGTTTCAGCGAGGTGCTCCCTCCAGTTTTACCAAGTCTATAGAGTGATGCTTTCCATTCCAGATTATTCACATTTCCATTTCTTTCGAGTCTACAACTTGGCGTTTCCTTCTCAGATGGAGATGGCTTCTAGTATCATTGGCTCTGAGATGCTCCATAGTTTTTTAGGTATTTCTAACACCTCAATAACGGCGGTGGCCTTGCAAGTGATCGATATTGGGGTGTAATGGGCAGTTTCCATGTCGGAGCTCATTCTAGGGGTACCTGAGTTATTTTCTTCATTATTTGTACCTTGATTGCTACCTACCAGGCATGTTGGCAGCACCTTGTCATCTATGATATATACATATTTAGATGTGTGCTCTCCTCTGTTCTAGAGGATCACTCATGTTTCTCAAAAAGTAAGTTAATTTTAATTAGTTAACAAAAAATGGTTAGTTATATTTTTAATTAATTTTTTAAGGATTGATTTACATTTTAGTATTTCTTAAAGATTAATTTTTAATGAATCATTTATTATAAAGGGTTTAATTATTTAATTAATTACTAGTTAAGTTAAGATTTAATTAAAGCGTTATTTCAGATTTAAATTATTATGTAATAAAGGTTTAAATTTTTATTTAATTATTAATTAAAGATTAATTATGTTTTAAATATTTATATAAAGATTAAATATTATTTAATTATTTATATAATGGATAATTATTATTTAATTATTTATTTAATAGTTAATTATTAATTAAAGGTTTAGTTATTATTATCAAGTAAAGAGTTTAATTGCTATTTAATTTTTAAATGGAAGTTTTAAGTATCAAAACCCTTTAGTTATGAAGATCGATGTTATTTTAAAGTAACTTTCTTTTAAAAGAATATTCTAAATCCACGGGATTTCCTTATCGACTATTATTTAATAAACCCAATCGAATATGAAACTCAATGACGTCTGTTTGGCAGAATAAATCACAGTTCTACTAATTAACTTGTATTTAACATTTGTTTGGTAGAATAAATCACCATTCTACCATAGTTCACCAAGTGAATTATGTTGACACCTATTAGGCAAAATAAAAACCCTTTCTGCCATTATATTAACTTAGGCATGTGCTTAGCAGAATAAATCCCCATCTGCTATTTTGGTAACTTGGATATTTACTTGTATGATTGATTGTTATTGGCTGATTTCCTTATACACATTTGCTTCTTATGTAAATACCCATGTTATAACTTGAAAAGTAAACTCGGTTAAATGAGAACCATTATGGTCACTAAGCTTCTTTCTGATTTTTAAGGTCAATCATACTTTTAATAATGGTTTCAAGTTAAGTAATGATTTAAAAGTGTTTTACATAATCTTTTTGTTTATCAGAAGGACTTAATTAAATGAGTTCATTAAAGAAGAATTATTTTAAACAAGGAATATTTATAAGAAAGTTTTATAAATGATTTTGGATATTTATAAAGGAAGTTTTATAAATAATTTTAAAAATTTATAAAGAGATATATAAATGGTTTTAATAGTTTTGTATATGGGTTTGGAATTTAAGTAAAGAAGATTCATTAATAAAAGAGATGTATTAAGAGGATTTATAAAAAGGAATTTATAAAAGAATTTGAGACTGGATTTTCTTCAACTGACCTTCTTAATTTTGGTGGTATAGACATTCGTTCAACACTTAACACTGATGGAATATTATTTGAGGTTATCTTCATCTATAATTTAAATAAAATTTTGTTTTGATCCTTTGATATGATTTGAAAATGAGAAATCTTTCACAAATGTTTTGTGAATATACTATGTCGATGAGATAAGTATATGAATGTTTTTGATAAACACATATGAAAAGAGTTTTAATAAATGAAAGATTTAATTTAAGGCTTAGTGTTTGTTATGGGTAATCAAATCTTTGAATTATTGCTGGTTGTTTCTTTGATAGTAAAATAACCGACTACTAAACAGGACCAAAATATAACTCCGAAAATATTTAGGAGAAACACGTAAGTAATGTGGCACAGTCGTCTTCAATGATACTATACTGTGCGTATAAACCTTGTTTTGTTCTCCTAGGATAGGGAAATATATCCACTTAAAGGGTTAGGGGGTGATCCCTACTCCTATGTATTGTTTGATTATTTTCGAAAGAACCGAGCTTGAGTTTACCAAAAGTATTGAATGTTGTTTCGAAGAGACCAGGATCAGATAAGTATAAATTTTCCAAAAGCCACTTCGATCCAACTCAAGTGTTTCTAAATGAAGACAACTTGAAGATGATTGAAGATGGAGCTTTTGAAGTGCAAGGGCTACTTACTACTAATCCTGATGATGAATCCAAAATGGATGTAGTAGAGGTAGTGCCTTCGGGTTCATTCAGACCCGAAACGAACTTGTATGGATGAATGCTAGTATTGCATTTTTACCTGGAGGGTAGTGTTAGCATTCCAAGATGGTTTGCTATATAAAAAGTAATCATAGCCTCAAGCTTCATCAACTCGGGAATGACTAAAATCAGGGGATATGCTTGAAAGCTATGTGGTTTGGTACCATTAGAGTATGGTCATCATCCAATCTAGATAGATATTATAGATCATGTATGCTAAGGGCCCATTTAGGTTGTTGATCCCAACCAAGGTAATGACATATTCAACGTTATCCAATAAGGGGTAGGGCTGGTCTTGATTCACAGGGAGTCCATATGAGGCTCTCGGTGTGTTTAATCTAGAGATGTACTGTGATAGGTAGTACCCCAGTGTAGGATCGATTTCACCCTAGATGGGGGTGAATAGGGTGATACTATTTATTATAAAAATTATTGCAAAAGTTTATATAAAATAATTTCAACTCAGATATAGCAGAATAATAGCAGCGCAGATAATAGCAAAATAGTAAATGCAGAAATAGAACATACAGATTTACCCAGCTTCAGCAAAACCCTGCCTACGTGTTGCCCGCAAGGTTTCTACTAGAAATTAAGTATTCATACGCTTACACGTAAACTCGCGACACCCGCTATCGACTAACCTAAGTCTACGCTCAAAACCCTGCCATAACTCAGCCACTAAGTTGTGAATTCTCGAACTACACACCGTAGTTTGTCCCCTAGTCACACGACTAGAAATTACAAGATTTTAAAAGTAAATTGCAAATAAAAACAATTTAAAAAATACAAAACCCCAATTTTTTAACTAAAGCCCAAGATAATAGAAGTCGGAATAAAAATATAGAGATAAACAATTTATCCCCTTTTTCTTCTAATCCTTTGGCCGACTTCTTTGTGAGTAATGGTTGCTTTGTCTTCGTCCGTTCCTTTTCCAGATTTAGGGTTTTGCTTTGTTGAAGCTGCCGACTTTAGTTGGTTGATCGAATATGTGATTTCACTTTCCTTGCTCTATTGATCGACCGTCTCCTTGTAGCTTGCTTCGGCTGCTTCGATCGAGTTCGATTTTACTGGTATGTTATTCCTTTTGCTTTTCTGGTTGATATGCTTGAACTCGATCTTGATTCGAGTTGAATGATTATTCTTTGTTGCTTGAACTCAAATGATTTCGTATGCCGATGATGTTATGGTTTATATAGGATTTGAATTCCTATTTTTTCGTTCGTCTGATATTTTGTTCGGCCACTTGATTATGTTTCAATGACTGTGATTTTTCTGACTTGTTCATATTCGTATATTTCTTGATTCTCACGGCAATGATTCTGATTTGATTCCTTGGCCACCACGGTATTGTGATTATCTGGAAGTTTTGGTTCCATGAATTTCTGATGACTTCGGCATAGTTTGATTTGAAACTGTAGTTGTCTTTGACTTGGTTTGCAAACTTGAATTTGTGAACATAATTTTGAGATGAGAATTTTACTTTGACTTTTCATTTGCTATGAGAATTGACTTCGATCATTTTTGAAAATTCTTGCCTGATTTTGTTTCTGCATATACTTGTGCATTTGTATCATATAGTGTGTGTGTGTGTGTGCGTGTTAGCTTTGGATTTCATGTATATTGTCACTGCTCGACTGTTTTGATAATTTATTGCTGCACTTGATTTTCCTGTACACTTTTGGTCTTCACTTGATATATGATGCACCACCGTTATCCCTGTTTCATATCTGAGCTTGTATTTGGCTGCAGCCTTTTGTACATGTTGATTTTCTGATTGCTTGGTTAACATTGTTTCAACTCGACAGTCGAGTCTTATGACTCCACCTGAGTTCATATGCATTGATGTTGGATGTGGTCTCTGGTCTATATGCATTAGTACTTCTCAGTGTGTGGTTTTGATACATGTCCTTATACATATTTTTATCGCACCACTGTTGTCACACTGGTTCATTATTGACTTCATTGTTTTTTACTGTGTACATTTGCTTGAGTCTGGTTTGGTTCATTGTTCCATTTCCTTGTATCTGAATCTTTTGAACTTCCTTTTGTACTTGAATGCATGTTAAACTTAACTATGTGATTTGCAATGTTGTACTCCTGATCATGCTATATTATTCCATGAGTGTTGAGGCTTTACTTGAGCTATATTGGTTTGTAACCTCACTTGAATACTGCTCCATTTTTGTGACGACCGCCCATGACTCCTGCACTAAACAAGGAAATAGTGCGCTGGAAGGCGTGCCCGGCAGCCATGGACGATCATCAAGGTAGGGTAAACACAGAATAGTCTATCGTATTACTCACAGCGCATGGATAAAATACAATAGAAAAGTATACATAGTGAAGCTCCATAGAACAGAATCTCATCATATAAACTCATAATAGTTTGGTACAACAATCTAAAAAGTCAATACAGCAAGCCTCACTACATATCACTCAGAGAATCATACAAACAGCGGAACATCCAGTACATATAGTAAGAAAAACAATATGCAAAAGCCTCCAGCTCGTCTTCGTCATCAACATTGTTGGTCACTAAGAACAGCACCTGTCACCTGCTACCTAGTCTGCCCATCCCAAAACGGGTGAACAGCCCAAGGTAATAAGAGTTGAACATAAAACCTTGAGTCAGACAAAAGTCCTAGTGAGCGGTAAATCAACTATCAAACATACCAAAAGAGCATAAAGGGTAAAAAGGAATAGGAACCCAACCATCCCACTCCACCTCTTTCTACAGTGATAGCCCCCAGACCCACTAAGCAGAAATAAACATAGCAAAACATACATTTAAAGTAAAACAATTATCACTCGAGTCAAGGTCGATGTTTTCCAAGCACAAACCCCCAAGGCCTAAACCAAGATCAGATAAGCACCCACAAAACATCGCTCTTGAGACCGAGTGACGATACAGCCATAGCATCCAAACATCCACGACTCTGGCTATCACTGTTATCATTGCCTCGATATCACCGTTAATTGAATGACCGGCTCATTCTTTCATCCGTCCGTCAAGGGCTAATGGTAACCCCGGTTCTAGACATAACTCCGCACGTCATCGTGACCCGTGCCTAGGACTATAGAATCTGCCCAGAGTACTAAACCATTAACTATTAGTCTTGGGATTATCGAATCTGCCCAGCGTACTCTTGCTTTGAGCATGCTAGAACCTTCAACAACGATGAGATCTCAGCCTTCTAGTCATCCTCCTCGACGACTATTTCCATACTAGCTCAAGCGCCTCTCAAGCCAACCATTATCCACAAACTCGAACCATATCACCGAGTTATCAACATGCTTGGGATGATCCCGTCTGGATTAAACCAAGTCTATCTCACATCATGCTTTGCTTCATCACATCATAGCAAAGTCCCGTCTCAACATCATGCTTTGCCTCATCGCATCATAGCAAAGTCCCATCTCAACATCATCATCAAATCTATCCATATGAGCTTTATCATCCGCTTCATATGCCACGAGCAGCTTTCCTTATTCAAGAGCCTTTCCACTTAGCTTTTGAATCATCTTCGACCAACTTGTCCAAATTCCAATCATCAATCAATCAAATCAATCATTAATCCAAGTAATCAATCATTCAAACAAGATCTAAATAAACAGTTATAACAATAATGGAAATCTTGTAAATAAATAGTCCAAATCTAACAAGCATGAATTCTAAGTAATATCTTGATGAATGAACTAGCATAGGTTAACATGTAGTAAAGTGGATATCAAAACTTTATGAACGATGGATCTACATGCAGACTAAAGGAAAATGCATGAAATCACTATCTTTAACACACAAACAAGCCACCAATCCAATATACTCCTTTTGGTCTGTGTGAGAGATAACCACCACTCACCGAATCACCTACACACCTCAAAAACAACTAACTTCAGATCTGGACAGCAAAGGATCTAGCTCGATCCGCCAAAACTCCGCTTCAAAAGATGAAATCTCTCTTCAATGGATGGAGATCTTCAATCTAAGCTCTTGGATCTTCGATTTAGATAGATGGAAGAACAAGATTAAAGTGGAGAAAAGAAGTGAAGAAGTGTAGTACACGAGCTCCCAAAATAGCAGCACTTCGTCGCTTCAAAATCCGGATCCCAAAAATGAAGATAGGCACTCCTATTTATATGCCGAATCCTTAAGTCGTTCGCCCCCCCCCCCCCCTTAAGTCGGTCACGACTTAACAACATTGCCGACCCAACGACCTACGACCTAACCATGAAGCCGACCCAACGACTCAAGCTTATGCGCGACCTAAAACATGCACAACCTAACTCCTTAGGCCTTTACGCGACCTACGACTTACGACTCAAGCCTCTACACGACCTAACTACACACACGGCTTAGCGACCTACGACTTAACACACATGCGCGACCTAACACACACGGTCTAACACTTAGGTAGGACCTAAGACTCAACAGGATACGACTTAGCGACCTAACACACTGCCGCATTTCTACCTAAGTCCTAAGTCGTTTGGACGACTTAACAACCTACCGACTCAACATAGGAGACGACTCAACGACTCAACACAGGAGACGACTCAACGACTCAACCTATTGCCTTAAGTCGCTCGAACGACCTAACTATAACACGGCATCGCCGACCTAACCTTAACTCATTCACGACCTAATCCAACACACGACCTAAGCCTCAACACGAGAATTCCTTAAGTTGCTTACCAACTTAAGCCGTTAACTCCTAAGCCGCTAACTACCTTAAGCCGCTACTATCCTTAAGCTGTCCCAATCCTTAAGTCTCTATCCCTTAAACCGTTATCCCTTAAGTCGTTCAAATCTCTTAAGTCGCTTACTTCTATAGATCGGTCACTACTATAGGTCAGTCCAACTCCTAAGTCGCTCCACCGTCTCATGCTACAACACGACCCAACCCTGGACGACTCATCTCTGGACGACTTAAGCTCCAAACAAATTAAATTCTAAACGACTTAACAACACTAACGACCTAATGACAACAGTTCTACGATCTTTCGATACATAAAATACGGGTCGTTACATTCTCTCCCCCTTAGGAATTTCGCCCCCGAAATTCCAAACAAACAAGAGCAACCTAAACTATTCTGCATGCCTACCATCCATAGCAATCAACAAACCATGCATCCAATTACTAGCCTAGCATGCAGAATTCTAAGACTAGAACAAGTTACAATTTCATGAGATGCCACGACACCTTAGGGCCATACCTCGAAGAGTTCAGGATGAGCTGTCTTCATCCTCTCTTCCTCCTCCCATGTACAGTCGTTAACATCATCACTCCATTGTACCTTGAGCAACCTGACTACCTTCCTCCTAAGTTGTTTCGTGTCAGTTCCCACAGCACGAAGCGGCTTACGAGGTCTCTCAACGACTGGATCAACTTCTAAATCTTCACATCTATCAGTAGAAACCACTGTATTTGGGTCGTGCACATACTTCCGTAGATACGATACATGAAAAACATTGTGCACACCCGACATCTTTTCTGGTAATTCCAATTTATAAGCGAGCTTTCCAATTCACTTGATGATCGGGAATGGTCCAACAAATCTCGGAGTCAATTTCCCTTTCTTCCCGTATCGAATAACATTCCTCAGGGGAGAAATCTTCACAAAAACCATATCACCTACGTCGAATTCCAAATCCTTACGCTTATCGGCATAACTTTTCTAACGATCCTGGACTGCCTTCATTCGTTGTCGAATGATCTCTATGCAATCCGTAGTCTGTCGAATCATTTCTGGCCCAAGTATCAACTTTTCTCCTGTTTCCAACCAACATGTCGGAGAGTTACACGGTCTTCCATATAATGCCTCATATGGTGCCATACCAATACTTGACTGGTAACTGTTATTATACGAGAATTCGACCAAATGAAGATAATCTTCCCATGATCCTATGAAGTCCAAAACACATGCTCTGAGGAGATCTTCCAAAACTCGGTTGACTCTCTCGGTCTGACCATCTGTTTGAGGGTGATAAGCTGTACTCAAACACAACTCGGTTCCCAAAACTTCCTGGAAGCTCTTCCAAAATCCACTAGTGAACAATGGGTCTCGATCGCTCACTATACTCTTCGGAATACCATGGAATCGAACTATCCACTTAACATATAGCTCAGCCAATTTCGATGCAGTCCTAGTTGATCGAACAGGAATGAATCTTGCACTCTTAGTCAATCGATCTACGATGACCCAAATCCCTTCATTTCCCGCCCTGGTTCTAGGTAGTCCATCGATAAAATCCATCGATATTTGCTCCCACTTTCATGTAGGTACTTCTAATGGCTGAAGCAATCCACTGGGCTTCTTCTGCTCGGCTTTTACCAACTGGCAGTTCATGCATTTGGAAATAAAATTTCCAACATCCTTCTTCATACCTTCCCAGTAATAGGTTCTCTTCATATCCCGATACATCTTATTTCCACCTGGATGAATTGTCAACTTCAAGTGATGACTCTCCTTCAGAACTTCATTTCTCAATTCATCTATATCGGGAACAACCAGTCGTCCTTGTTTCCGAAGCGAACCCTCTCGATCGATTTCGAATCCTTTATCCTTTTCTGGGTCCAATCCAGATTCCAAATCACGGATAATCTAGACAAGATTATCGTCTCGCTTTTGGCTCTTGCCAATTCTTTCCACCAGAGTAGGTCTTATTGATAAGTTTGCCAACATCTCAGGTTCCAATTCACATCTGGGCCTGAAGTCAAATCCAGCCAAATACTCGAGACTCTTCCATTCCGAAAACATGGCTCCCAATCCTGCATGTCTTCGACTTAACGCATCTGCCACTGTGTTACCTTTTCCCGGAGTATAGGCTATACCAAAATCATATGATGCTAAAAACTCTAGCCATCGTTGCTGTCGAAGATTCAAATCCTTTTGGGAGAAAAGATACTTCAATGACTTATGATCTGTAAACAACTCGAATCGAACTCCCAAAAGATAATGTCTCCACATCTTCAGAGAAAATACAATTTCCGCTAACTCCAAATCATGAGTCGGATAATTCTTTTCATGCGGCTTCAGTTGTCGACTTGCATACGCAACAACTTTATCCTTCTGCATTAGCACTGCTCCAAGTCCAGTACCACATGCATCGGTGTAAACCACCATCTCATCATTTTCACTTGGAATAGTCAAAACAGGAGCACTTGTCAGTCGCTCTTTTTAAGGATTCCGAAAGCTTGTTCACACTTAGCATCCCATTTGAATACTTGGTTCTTTTTCGTCAATCCTGTTAATGGTGCAGCTATCTTGGAAAAGTCTTTGATAAATCGACGATAGTATCCTGCTAATCCAAGAAAACTTCTCACATCAAATGCATTCTTAGGTCTAACCCAATCCTGGATCGCTGCCACCTTGGCGGGATCAACCGCTATTCCACTTCCAGAGATAACATGGCCTAAGAACCTCACTTCGCTCTTCCAGAAGTGACACTTCGAAAACTTAGCCCTCAGCTGTTGTTTTCGCAGGGTTTCCAAAACAATACGCAAGTGCGTCTTGTGCTCTTCTTCAGTTCTGGAATAAATCAAAATATCATCCACGAACACAAGTATAAACTTGTTCAACTGATCCCTGAACACTCTATTCATAAGATCCACAAAATATGCTGGTGCATTGGTCAATCCAAACGGCATTACCAGCCACTCATAGAAACCGGATGGTGTCCTGAAAGCAGTCTTCGGCACACTATCCTTTGCCACTCTCAACTGGTGAAATCCCGTTGCCAAATCCATCTGAGAAAACACCTTAGCTTCGTGAAGCTGATCAAACAAATCATCTATTCTCGGCAATGGATACTTGTTCTTCTTAGTCACTTTATTCAGCTCACGATAATCCACACACAACCTCAACGATCCATCCGTTTTGGTTGCAAACACAACTGGTGCACCCCATTCGGACACACTACGCCGAATGAATCCTTTCTGTAAAAGGTCATCAACTTGCACCTTCAACTCTTGTTGTTCCCTAGGCGCCATCCGCCTAAGAGGCATCACAACAGGTCTGGCTCCTTAAACTAGATCGATACGAAACTCGATCTCTCTATGCGGCGGTAACCCTTTGACCTCGTCAAAGACATCCTCAAATCCATTCACAATAGGCACCGATGACAGTCCATCCCGTGGAACAACTAGCGAATACATGAAGCTCATAAAGACGCCTTCTTCATGATTACATCGTATCACAACCCTTCGCCCCTCCACATTCTCGACTGTCACCTCCAGCCTCTTACAATCAACCCTTGCCGCATACTTCCTAAGCCAGTCCATACCCAAAATAATTTCGAACCCCACAAAGTTCAGAACAAAACAATCACAAACAAAAGAGCAATCATGACTCCATAAAACCAGACCACGGCATACCATACACAAACAAGACGAACCCCCAACTGGATTAGTCACAACCAATGGTCTATCAACAATATCCGGTTCCAAACCCAACCGGCCTACAAGTTCACTACAAACAAAGGAGTGCGACACCCCAGTATCAAATAACACTCTAACTGGAACACCACAAATGGAAAGGGTACCTTGAACCACCACACTCTTTCCTTTTTCTTCGGTAGTAGGAGCTTTCGAAGATGATGGCACAGCCCCCAAAGCATAAGCTTGCACAATCTGTTTGTCCTTCCTTGGTTCCGGACAATTCCTCCTGATATGCCCCAGCTTGTCACAGTTGTGGCACTTCACCGGCACTCTCGGATTCTTACAATCTCTAGACAAATGGCCCTTCTGCTGACAATTGTAGCAGGTCACTTCACCCTTCGGCTTCTTCTGGCCATCCTTACCCTTCTGTTGCTGCTGCTTCCTCTTCTTGTTCCCACCTTGCTATGGTTTAGATTCCTCCTTAGTCACAGCAACAACAGATCCTTCCTTAGGAAACAGATTCTCGTGCCTGAGAGCCTTCTCCACAAGCTTCTCAAACGGATCGTCCAAATGATCCACCAACTGTCTCCTAAGATAAGTGTCCAAACCTGTCACAAACTTCTCATTCTTCTGATATGGGGATTCAATATACGACCGAGCATACTTGGACAAGGCTTCAAACTCAGAAACATACTCAAGAACTGGTCTTCCACCTTGCTTGAGTTCCACAAACTTCTTGAACAGAACAGATTTCTGAGCTGTAGAAATGAACTTAGCCTCAAATCTAGCTTGGAATTGCACCCAAGTAATTTCTTCCTCTGGAGTACCAATGGTGATAGGGTTCCACCAATCAGAAGCTCTTCCTTGAAGCTGTCTTGATGCAAGCTTCCTCTTAGTTGCATCCTCAATTCCCAAATCACCAAAGATCCTTCTACAAGCATCAATCCATCTCTGGACTTCAATGGTTGATTCTGTTCCCAAGAAAACCTTTCCTCCAAGAGTAGTATAGTCTTTGCACAACTTAGCAAAATCCACTGGTTTTGGATCTTGAACCTGAACTCCAACATCTACCGTTGGCCCCGGAGCTGGCATCCTTCTCATGATCGAAGTCATCATGGCCTCGAACATAGAAGCATAATCAGCAGCGCCCTCAACAGTACGGCCTTCCCTAGCAGCTGGTCTCTCTCTTCGACTCATTCCTAATATCTATAAGAAAATGATTAATACACCTTGAGAAACAACTGCATAAGAGGTTCAAATCCTTCTAAGCTACTATATTATATATATAGTAATCATCCATCAAAATTAAAATTACGTCTCTCATACATAGTTACGTCAGCGAGCGTTGGCTAAAATCGATTAACCAAAGCTCTGATACCAAATGTGACGACCGCCCATGACTCCTGCACTAAACAAGGAAATAGTGCGCTGAAAGGCGTGCCCGGCAGCCATGGACGATCATCAAGGTAGGGTAAACACAGAATAGTCTATCGTATTACTCACAGCACATGGATAAAATACAATAGAAAAGATTACATAGTGAAGCTCCATAGAACAGAATCTCATCATATAAACTCATAATAGTTTGGTACAACAATCTAAAAAGTCAATACAGCAAGCCTCACTACATATCACTCAAAGAATCATACAAACAGCGGAACATCCAGTACATATAGTAAGAAAAACAATATGCAAAAGCCTTCAGCTCGTCTTCGTCATCAGAATCGTTGGTCACTAAGAACAGCACCTGTCACCTGCTACCTAGTCTACCCATCCCAAAACGGATGAACAGCCCAAGGTAATAAGAGTTGAACATAAAACCTTGAGTCAGAAAAAAGTCATAGTGAGCGGTAAATCAACTATCAAACATACCAAAAGAGCATAAAGGGTAAAAAGGAATAGAAACCCAACCATCCCACTCCACCTCTTTCTACAGTGATAGCCCCCAGACCCACTAAGCAGAAATAAACATAGCAAAGCAGACATTTAAAGTAAAACAATTATCACTCGAGTCAAGGTCGATGTTTTCCAAGCACAAACCCCCAAGGCCTAAACCAAGATAAGATAAGCACCCACAAAACATCGCTCTTGAGACCGAGTGACGATACAGCCATAGCATCCAAACATCCATGACTCTGGCTATCACTGTTATCATTGCCTCGATATCACCGTTAATTGAATGACCGGCTCATTCTTTCATCCGTCCGTCAAGGGCTAATGGTAACCCCGGTTCTAGACATAACTCCGCACGTCATCGTGACCCGTGCCTAGGACTATAGAATCTGCCCAGAGTACTAGACCATTAACTATTAGTCTTGGGACTATCGAATCTGCCCAGCGTACTCTTGCTTTGAGCATGCTAGAACCTTCAACAACGATGAGATCTCAGCCTTCTAGTCATCCTCCTCGACGACTATTTCCATACTAGCTCAAGCGCCTCTCAAGCCAACCATTATCCACAAACTCGAACCATATCACCGAGTTATCAACATGCTTGGGATGATCCCGTCTGGATTAAACCAAGGCTATCTCACATCATGCTTTGCTTCATCACATCATAGCAAAGTCCCGTCTCAACATCATGCTTTGCCTCATCGCATCATAGCAAAGTCCCATCTCAACATCATCATCAAATCTATCCATATGAGCTTTATCATCCGCTTCATATGCCACGAGCAGCTTTCCTTATTCAAGAGCCTTTCCACTTAGCTTTTGAATCATCTTCGACCAACTTGTCCAAATTCCAATCATCAATCAATCAAATCAATCATTAATCCAAGTAATCAATCATTCAAACAAGATCTAAATAAACAGTTATAACAATAATGGAAATCTTGTAAATAAATAGTCCAAATCTAACAAGCATGAATTCTAAGTAATATCTTGATGAATGAACTAGCATAGGTTAACATGTAGTAAAGTGGATATCAAAACTTTATGAACGATGGATCTACATGCAGACTAAAGGAAAATGCATGAAATCACTATCTTTAACACACAAACAAGCCACCAATCCAATATACTCCTTTTGGTCCGTGTGAGAGATAACCACCACTCACCGAATCACCTAAACACCTCAAAAGCAACTAACTTCAGATCTGGACAGCAAAGGATCTAGCTCGATCCGCCAAAACTCCGCTTCAAAAGATGAAATCTCTCTTCAATGGATGGAGATCTTCAATCTAAGCTCTTGGATCTTCGATTTAGATGGATGGAAGCACAAGATTAAAGTGGAGAAAAGAAGTGAAGAAGTGTAGTACACGAGCTCCCAAAATAGCAGCACTTCGTCGCTTCAAAATCCGGATCCCAAAAATGAAGATAGGCGCTCCTATTTATAGGCTGAATCCTTAAGTCGTTCGGCTCCCCCTTAAGTCGGTCACGACTTAACAACATTGCCGACCCAACGACCTACGACCTAACCATGAAGCCGACCCAACGACTCAAGCTTATGCGCGACCTAAAACATGCACGACCTAACTCCTTAGGCCTTTACGCGACCTACGACTTACGACTCAAGCCTCTACACGACCTAACTACACACACGGCTTAGCGACCTACGACTTAACACACATGCGCGACCTAACACACACGGTCTAACACTTAGGCATGACCTAAGACTCAACAGGATACGACATAGCGACCTAACACACTGCCGCATTTCTACCTAAGTCCTAAGTCGTTTGGACGACTTAACAACCTACCGACTCAACGCAGGAGACGACTCAACGACTCAACACAGGAGACGACTCAACGACTCAACACAAGAGACGACTCAGCGACTCAACCTATTGCCTTAAGTCGCTCGAACGACCTAACTATAACACGGCATAGCCGACCTAACCTTAACTCGTTCACGACCTAATCCAACACACGACCTAAGCCTCAACATGAGAATTCCTTAAGTCGCTTACCAACTTAAGCCGTTAACTCCTAAGCCGCTAACTACCTTAAGCCGCCACTATCCTTAAGCCGTCCCAATCCTTAAGTCGCTATCCCTTAAACCGTTATCCCTTAAGTCGTTCAAATCTCTTAAGTCGCTTACTTCTATAGATCGGTCACTACTATAGGTCGATCCAACTCCTAAGTCGCTCCACCGACTCATGCTACAACTCGACCCAACCCTGGACGGCTGTGACGCCCCACCTCTATACCCACGCTAGCCAAGAACATTACTGTGAATGCTGTCAACTAGCACGGAGAATAAGGCTGTTGAGGAGCGACCATCTGTATAATTGCTTTGTGCGAGTACCGATATACCGGATAAAAATATAACTTTTCATCTCAAGAGGAAATCCGACATACCGACACAAACTCAAAGCTACTACACAGTGGCTATAATTTCTTCGGAAACAAATATAGAAATAAACATAACATAAATCAGTCACAGACAATTCATACAACAAAGGCGGAATAAGATATGAATATTACACTAGAAAGTGTACATCAGAGTAGTGGTCTAAAAAGATCCACAATATCACAAAAGAATAGTTACACGAACTACACAAAAGAATAAGTATACATTAAGGAGTCTATATCTCAAATGTATACAACAAAATAACTACTAATCTAAGTAGTTAACCCAAAAGTCAAGGAGTTAATCCCGGATGAGAAGTCAAGCAGAAGCACCTGTAACATCTCGGTCTGACCCGAGTATTATTTATAAGAAAATAATAAACGGATCAGTCTAACTATAAATATCAGATAACATGATATAGGATAGGAGATATGACTAAACACATAATAATCACAATGCCAAGCTGTGATATATATAAGTAATTGAAAATCAACAAGAGATTAATCAATATCACGATAATCTACTCAAGATAAAAAGGAATGTCATACTCCTAATTTCATTCAACAAGCCACAATAAATGACATATAAGATATGGCATAGGCGTATAATATCCATAATGGCATACTACTATAAGTATGTAAATGATAATCAACAAACGATTAATCAATATCAAAGAATCTTCTCAAAGATCCAAAAAGGGTATCATACCCAAAACTTGCATTCACAACAAGTTAATGACACACGAAATCACCTATGCATAAGAATTGATAAATCATATCAATAGAAATCACAAAGTTGGTGAAACATAACTTCCAGAAATCAACACAAGAGATCCAGTCAATGACACACGAATTCACCTATGCACAAGAATTGATAAATCATATCAATAGAAATCACAAAGAAATAGGTGAAGAAGAAAATTCCAGAATTCGACACACGAAATCCAGAAATCACACAAAATAAAGGGGGGAGGCCTATCACATGAACGGGAGCATGAAAACTCACCAACAGCTGTAACACATGAACGAGAAGCTATCTCATGGTAGCTAACCATTAATTTGACACACGAATGGTCCGAAGACCTGACACACGAATGGCCCGAAGACCGTGGGTTGCTACCCCACAAATTTGACACACGAACGGGGTTTAGTCTCCCACGCAGACAAAGAGACATCGCACATTGCTAGTCTAAATCACAAAAATGATCGTCATGATCATCGAGAAGTGTCAATTACACTAAGCTAGTAAATATATGAGTTTAGCTTCATGTCCCATAACCACTTGCTTAACTTAAATATTTACGAACAAACTGTAAATCTCCACTAGAAAATTGTCACAAGAGATTCAATCGAACAAGTCCAAGAATTAACCGACAAAGTGAACGCAAGCGTTTCATACCACTTGTTTTACTAAGTCGTTTAATTAGATTTCTCATACGAGTGAGGTAAAGGTTTGTATATACTAATAGATTGGAAAACGGTTTTATAAACGAATTTGGTATTAAAATAGTATTGAAATCGTTTGAGGAAAGAGTTTTGATATTTACTACTAGTATAGAAAACCTTTATATTTTTAAAGTGACAAATCACGAAGAAGATTGTAAGAACAATCAAATCACAAAAATTCACATACGAAGACGTGAATAAAATCCAACGAAATCGATAAAGGATCCATCGAAATGGATATTCAAAAATCCCTAAAAAGAGTCATCAAAGTCATAATAGATGATAACAACAAATAGGATTATCACGAATCGATTTAAATTGGAATTTCAATCCAAAAAGGCAAATTGGACTCAAACAGCAGGTTCAGTCGACTGAACAGAGTTTTTCAGTCGACTGACCCTGTACATGGAAATTTTTCAGGTTCAGGAAACTTTCTGTTTCCAGTTTCAGTCGACTGTGCAGAGATTTTCAGTCGACTGAATCATGCGTGGAAACTCTCGGGTTTCAGGTTCAGTCGACTGAACAGAGTTTTTCAGTCGACTGAATCATGCCTGGAAACTCTCGGGTTTCAGGTTCAGTCGACTGAACAGAGTTTTTCAGTCGACTGAATCATGCCTGGGCTGTTTTTCAGCCTTACTCAAATGAAGAGCAAACTCTTCCAAAATGCAACCGGACGGACATTGGCTCTAAGGGTTTATGCCAATCGGCAACCCGGCCCTATATGCTCCTCGATGCATCACCAAAAGCATGATCAAACGTCCATAAAAGGATTTTACACAAATTTGACTTAAAAACCCAAAAATTGGAATATTCACAAAACCAATCCAAATCAAGAGCAAATGCACATGAAGAAGTGTTAGGAATTCATACCCAACAACCAAAGATAATTATAGTCATAGATGTGAGATAAAAATCTCACCTTTTCACAAAATCGAACAAGAAGAAGCTTGAAAGCAAATGGAGAATCAACCTCTCTTCAATCACAACCCAAATGAGCTTGAATCTAAGCTCAAAACAAGAACATTCCCGAAATTAGGTTTAGGAATTTCTGAAATTGGGAAGAGAATAAGTTGGAGAAGATGAAGAGAAGCTTACCAATGGGTTCTTCTTGAGTTTGGAGCAAGGAATTTGATTTGCAAGAGAAACTAGGGTTTTGGAATTTTAATTTCCAATCTCTCCCACCATTAACACTCTAAAAACTGAAATGAGAAGAGAATGAGGGTGAGTGGGGAAGAGTGGCTCAGATTTGAGCATAAGTTAACATAGGGTTGAGCCCAAAAACCAAACCCAAAGTAAAAAGTAGCAGAAATCAACTTTCTCCAAACATATCGAAGCTTATACTCAAAAAGGTCGCAAACGGCATTTTAAACTCAATGGGAGTGGTCCCGAGCCCTAATTCGACCGTATGCAAAAAGTAGCTTTTCGGACTAAAATCCGACTAACGATAAAATATTTAAATAAAATATTTAAATATAAAATCGACAAATATGCGAGTTGTTACAGACTCCCCTCCTTAAAGAAATTGCGTCCTCGCAATATTACAAGAAGAAGATATATAGTAACAACCATAGAAGCATATTCAACACAAAAGAAGTTTGAAATAAGAAGTTCACCTCAAAGAGCACGAGAAAGTAAGTCCGGATGTGTACGCTCGATGTACTCTCTAGATTCCCAAGAACAATCCTTAGGATTTGAAGGCCATTGAACTTTAACAAGCGAAACATCTTTATTTCGAAGTCGTTTGACTTCCGAAGCAATGATACGAATAGGATGTTGCTCATAAGTTAAATTAGGCGAAACTTCAATCTCTTCCACAACACCGGGCTCAAGAATAGAATCGGAATCTCGAAGATATTTCCGAAGTTGAGAAACGTGAAACACGTCATGCATAGCAGAAAACTGAGCCGGTAATAAAAGGCGATAAGCCATGGAACCAATACGTTCAGTGATAGGAAATGGCCCAATATATCGAGGCGCTAGTTTTCCCGATCGACTGAAACGTACAACACCCTTCATTGGTGAAACACGAATGAACACAAGATCTTCCACAGAAAATTCTAACTTCCTTCTCCGGTTATCGGCATAGGATTTTTGTCTACTTTGGGCTTCTTTCATCCTATGACGAATAAAATCAATCTTTTCTGTGGAATCACGAATAAAATCTGGACCTAAAGCCAGCTTCTCACCGGCCTCGAGCCAACAAGAAGGAGATCGACATGGCCTACCATAGAGTGCCTCGAAAGGTGCCATACCAATACTAGATTGGAAGCTATTATTATAGGAAAATTCAACAAGTGAAATATGATCTTCCCAACTTCCACCAAAATCAAGAACACAAGCACGAAGAAGATCTTCAAGAGTTTGATTCACACGCTCGGTTTGTCCATCGGACTGGGGATGATAAGCGGTGCTAAAATTAAGCTTCGTTCCCAAAGCTTTTTGAAGACTCCTCCAAAATCCACTAGTAAACAATGGATCACGATCACTAACAATAGAAGTAGGAACACCATGCAATTTAACAATTTCTTTGATAAATATCTTGGCCAAAAGAGGAACAGTTCGGTTAGACCGAACGGGAATAAAATGGGTGGATTTAGTAAGTCTATCAACAACTACCCATAAGCTATCATAACCCGATCGAGAACGGGGAAGGCCATCTATAAAATCCATGGAAATTTGATCCCACTTCCAAACTGGAATTTCTAAAGGTTGCAATAACCCTCCGGGCCTTTGATGTTCGGCCTTAACGAGTTGGCAAGTCATGCAACGTTTAACGAAGTTAGCGATGTCAAGTTTCATTCCCTTCCAATAATAAAGTCGCTTCATGTCCGCGTACATTTTACTACTACCGGGATGAATGGTAAATTTAGAATGATGTGAATCTTCTAAAATATCTTTACGAAGATCACCAATATTTGGCACGACAAGTCTACCAAATTTCCGAATGCCGCCACGAGAATCGATATCAAAGTCTTTCAAACCTTCAATATCAATTTTATCCCTAATATTTTGGCCAAGAAGAGCCAAGTCGGGATCTAGCCCTTGAGCTTCAAGAATGCGGTCTAAAAGAGATGGATGAGCCACAAGGCTACATAAAACAAACGATGAGCATAAATCGGAAACACGGTCTCGAATTTCGCAAGTGGATAAAATCTCGAGATTGTTCCATTCGGATATCATCATAGAAACAACAGCTTGTTGTTTACGGCTAAGAGCATCGGCGACAAGATTACCCTTACCGGGAGTATAAAGAATATCAAGATCATATGGTGCAAGAAATTCGAGCCAACGCTGTTGACGCAAATTAAGTTCCTTTTGAGAGAATAAATATTTCAAAGACTTATGATCTGTGTAAAGAACAAATTTCTCTCCTAAGAGATAATGACGCCAAATCCGAAGAGCAAAAACAATAGCCGCGAGCTCTAAATCATGAGTGGCATATCTAGTCTCAGCAGGTTTTAATTGCCTAGAAGCATAAGCAATAACGCGTTCCTTTTGCATAAGAACGGCACCCAAACCAATGCGACTAGCATCGGTATAAACAACGAAATCTTGATTCCCTTCGGGAATAACAAGAATAGGAGCATCAGAAAGAAGTTCTTTTAATTTCTGAAAAGAAGCTTCACATTTGTCCGACCAAATGTATTCAACACCTTTCTTCGTCAAGCTAGTGAGAGGCACGGCAATTTTAGAAAAGTCTTTAATAAAGCGACGGTAATAGCCCGCCAATCCAAGAAAACTACGAATCTCTGTCACATTTTCCGGTCTCTTCCAATCTTGAATCGCTTCAATCTTTGAAGGATCCACGGAAATTCCGGATTCGGAAATGATGTGACCGAGAAACTTCACACGAGGTTGCCAAAAATGGCATTTAGAAAATTTTGCCTTTAATTGATTACTCCTAAGAGTTTCCAACACAATCCGAAGATGTTTTTCATGCTCCTCCTCGGTTTTAGAATAAACAAGAATATCATCGATAAAGATGAGAACAAACCGGTCGAGAAAGTCTTTAAAAACTCGATTCATTAAGTCAACGAAATAAGCCGGGGCATTTGTTAACCCAAATGGCATAACAAGCCATTCATAAGATCCATACCGAGTGCGGAACGATGTCAAAGGAATGCTATCCTCTGCAATACGAAGCTGATGAAAACCGGTAGCCAAGTCCAATTGTGAAAAGACTCTAGCACCACTAAATTGATCGAATAGATCATCAATCCGAGGTAAAGGATATTTATTTTTGATAGTAAGATCATTAAGCTTGCGATAGTCAACGCAAAGCCTAAGTGTACCATCGGATTTCTTCACAAAAATAGCTGAAGCTCCCCAAGGCGAGGAACTAGAGCGAATAAATTGCTTCGTTTCCAATTCAGATAATTGTTTACGCATCTCCTCGTTTTCTTTATTGGACATACGATAAGGAGGATGAGTGATAGGTTGAGCTCCCGGAGTAAGATTAATTCTGAACTCAATTGCTCGTTTAGGTGGTAATCCTAAAACGGGCTCGAATATGTCGGAAAATTCACAAACGACGTGAATAAGAGAAAAATATCACCCTCATCATCATCATCACGAGGATTTAAAGAATATAAAGATGCAACCAAAGCAGAATCTGAATCTTTAAGAATAACAGAAACCTGATTAACAGATTGAGGATGTCGAAGATGAATAGTCCGCTCAGGACATAGGATATGAGCTTCATAACGGTTAAGCCAATCCATTTCCAAAATCATTCCAAAGCCTAAATAACGCATGACATGCAAATCGGCTCTGAAAGATAAATCACACAAAATAATCTCGACATCTTTACACAATAAACTGATTGTTGCGGATCCACCAACCGGATTCGCAATTCTCAAATAAGTCATTAAACACAAAACATCCAAAGAAAAAGCATCAACAAGTTCTTTTGATATAAAAGAATGGGACGCACCCGTATCAAAAAGAACTCGAATAGGATGATCACGAAACAAAATAATTCCATCTAGAATAGAATGAGAAATACCTTGGCCACGAGATATGTTGCCAGGGGCTTGAGCAACATTTAACTTTCCCTCCTTCTTGTTTTGAAGTTTGGGACACACATGCATAAAATGGTCCGGGCTTTTGCAATAGCGACAAGTACGAGGCTTTGAACACTTGTTCGCAAAATGGTCTTTCGAACCACAATTATAGCATTTCCCTTGAGTAGAGGAAAAGGTCTTTTCAGCAGGAGTTGCTTGCTTCCCTTTCTTATTGGGATAAGGGCCTTTAAATTTGTTTGACCTCTTTCTGTTGTTGAAGTTTGGTTTGGAACCCACCACTTCAACATCATTCTCTCTATCCGCCTCTTCAAGACGAAGAGCGATATCAACGAGTTGGTCGAAAGAAACTTCTAACTTTAGAAGTAATGGCTTCTTGAGGCTTTTGTTTAAGCCATAAACGAATCTTTGATTCTTCTTAAGAGGGGTGTTGATGTATTCAACCCCATATTTGGAAAGCGACTCGAAGGAGGCGACGTAAACAGTCACGGAGGACTCACCTTGAACAAGGTCTATAAATCGTCGAGCCAATGTCACTTTCTCTGCTTCCGGTACAAATTTCAACTCGAAGCGTTCTCGGAATCTCTCCCAAGTGAGATCCGCTTCATTAATCTCAGAAATAAGAAGCTCGTACCAATCCAATGCTCTTTCTCGGAGCATACTAGAGGCCACCTGAACTCGGTGAAGGTCAATAAGATTCATGCGCGAAAAGATGCGATCGCATGTTCTAAGCCAAGCTTGTACTTCAATAACAGTTTCGGAACCTTTGAATGATTCCCCACCCAAATTAGTGTAATCGCTACACGAGCGTGCAAATCCCGACTTTGGGTGAGTAGGTTCCGGGTTAGCTCCAGCTGCTTGAGCATTTGTTACCAAATCAAGAAGCTGTTGAGCAGTCATAAAAACTCCATCTTGGGGTGGAGTGCTAGATGGCACGGCTCTGGGGCGGCCAGTTCTAAACATTTCTCTTCCTTAAGAAAGAAAGAAGAAGAAGAAAAGGTTATTCACCAAATTGAATATCAAGCAATCTTGATAGATAAATAAGGAATCATAAGGAAAATAGGATGAATCGGTATGAAGACTCGAATTAAACCCTAAAGCACGACTCCTAAGAAAGACTTAGGACGATGATCCTTGTTATAATATTCCATATTGTTCCGAAGTTTGGCTCTGATACCAAGCTGTGACGCCCCACCTCTATACCCACGCTAGCCAAGAACATTACTGTGAATGCTGTCAACTAGCACGGAGAATAAGGCTGTTGAGGAGCGACCATCTGTATAATTGCTTTGTGCGAGTACCGATATACCGGATAAAAATATAACTTTTCATCTCAAGAGGAAATCCGACATACCGACACAAACTCAAAGCTACTACACAGTGGCTATAATTTCTTCGGAAACAAATATAGAAATAAACATAACATAAATCAGTCACAGACAATTCATACAACAAAGGCGGAATAAGATATGAATATTACACTAGAAAGTGTACATCAGAGTAGTGGTCTAAAAAGATCCACAATATCACAAAAGAATAGTTACACGAACTACACAAAAGAATAAGTATACATTAAGGAGTCTATATCTCAAATGTATACAACAAAATAACTACTAATCTAAGTAGTTAACCCAAAAGTCAAGGAGTTAATCCCGGATGAGAAGTCAAGCAGAAGCACCTGTAACATCTCGGTCTGACCCGAGTATTATTTATAAGAAAATAATAAACGGATCAGTCTAACTATAAATATCAGATAACATGATATAGGATAGGAGATATGACTAAACACATAATAATCACAATGCCAAGCTGTGATATATATAAGTAATTGAAAATCAACAAGAGATTAATCAATATCACGATAATCTACTCAAGATAAAAAGGAATGTCATACTCCTAATTTCATTCAACAAGCCACAATAAATGACATATAAGATATGGCATAGGCGTATAATATCCATAATGGCATACTACTATAAGTATGTAAATGATAATCAACAAACGATTAATCAATATCAAAGAATCTTCTCAAAGATCCAAAAAGGGTATCATACCCAAAACTTGCATTCACAACAAGTTAATGACACACGAAATCACCTATGCATAAGAATTGATAAATCATATCAATAGAAATCACAAAGTTGGTGAAACATAACTTCCAGAAATCAACACAAGAGATCCAGTCAATGACACACGAATTCACCTATGCACAAGAATTGATAAATCATATCAATAGAAATCACAAAGAAATAGGTGAAGAAGAAAATTCCAGAATTCGACACACGAAATCCAGAAATCACACAAAATAAAGGGGGGGAGGCCTATCACATGAACGGGAGCATGAAAACTCACCAACAGCTGTAACACATGAACGAGAAGCTATCTCATGGTAGCTAACCATTAATTTGACACACGAATGGTCCGAAGACCTGATACACGAATGGCCCGAAGACCGTGGGTTGCTACCCCACAAATTTGACACACGAACGGGGTTTAGTCTCCCACGCAGACAAAGAGACATCGCACATTGCTAGTCTAAATCACAAAAATGATCGTCATGATCATCGAGAAGTGTCAATTACACTAAGCTAGTAAATATATGAGTTTAGCTTCATGTCCCATAACCACTTGCTTAACTTAAATATTTACGAACAAACTGTAAATCTCCACTAGAAAATTGTCACAAGAGATTCAATCGAACAAGTCCAAGAATTAACCGACAAAGTGAACGCAAGCGTTTCATACCACTTGTTTTACTAAGTCGTTTAATTAGATTTCTCATACGAGTGAGGTAAAGGTTTGTATATACTAATAGATTGGAAAACGGTTTTATAAACGAATTTGGTATTAAAATAGTATTGAAATCGTTTGAGGAAAGAGTTTTGATATTTACTACTAGTATAGAAAACCTTTATATTTTTAAAGTGACAAATCACGAAGAAGATTGTAAGAACAATCAAATCACAAAAATTCACATACGAAGACGTGAATAAAATCCAACGAAATCGATAAAGGATCCATCGAAATGGATATTCAAAAATCCCTAAAAAGAGTCATCAAAGTCATAATAGATGATAACAACAAATAGGATTATCACGAATCGATTTAAATTGGAATTTCAATCCAAAAAGGCAAATTGGACTCAAACAGCAGGTTCAGTCGACTGAACAGAGTTTTTCAGTCGACTGACCCTGTACATGGAAATTTTTCAGGTTCAGGAAACTTTCTGTTTCCAGTTTCAGTCGACTGTGCAGAGATTTTCAGTCGACTGAATCATGCGTGGAAACTCTCGGGTTTCAGGTTCAGTCGACTGAACAGAGTTTTTCAGTCGACTGAATCATGCCTGGAAACTCTCGGGTTTCAGCTTCAGTCGACTGAACAGAGTTTTTCAGTCGACTGAATCATGCCTGGGCTGTTTTTCAGCCTTATTCAAATGAAGAGCAAACTCTTCCAAAATGCAACCGGACGGACATTGGCTCTAAGGGTTTATGCCAATCGGCAACCCGGCCCTATATGCTCCTCGATGCATCACCAAAAGCATGATCAAACATCCATAAAAGGATTTTACACAAATTTGACTTAAAAACCCAAAAATTGGAATATTCACAAAACCAATCCAAATCAAGAGCAAATGCACATGAAGAAGTGTTAGGAATTCATACCCAACAACCAAAGATAATTATAGTCATAGATGTGAGATAAAAATCTCACCTTTTCACAAAATCGAACAAGAAGAAGCTTGAAAGCAAATGGAGAATCAACCTCTCTTGAATCACAACCCAAATGAGCTTGAATCTAAGCTCAAAACAAGAACATTCCCGAAATTAGGTTTAGGAATTTCTGAAATTGGGAAAAGAATAAGTTGGAGAAGATGAAGAGAAGCTTACCAATGGGTTCTTCTTGAGTTTGGAGCAAGGAATTTGATTTGCAAGAGAAACTAGGGTTTTGGAATTTTAATTTCCAATCTCTCCCACCATTAACACTCTAAAAACTGAAATGAGAAGAGAATGAGGGTGAGTGGGGAAGAGTGGCTCAGATTTGAGCATAAGTTAACATAGGGTTGAGCCCAAAAACCAAACCCAAAGTAAAAAGTAGCAGAAATCAACTTTCTCCAAACATATCGAAGCTTATACTCAAAAAGGTCGCAAACGGCATTTTAAACTCAATGGGAGTGGTCCCGAGCCCTAATTCGACCGTATGCAAAAAGTAGCTTTTCGGACTAAAATCCGACTAACGATAAAATATTTAAATAAAATATTTAAATATAAAATCGACAAATATGCGGGTTGTTACAACGACTCATCTCTGGACGACTTAAGCTCCAAACAACTTAAATTCTAAACGACTTAACAACACTAACGACCTAATGACAACAGTTCTACGATCTTTCGATACGTAAAATACGGGTCGTTACAATTTTCCAGACCCTTGTATACCTGTAATTGCATTCACCACTTTGCACTGTGGTTTCTCTGACCAGTCTGAGTTGAACATTTTGATTTTCTGGCCAGCTCATTGAATATGTTACATTGATGTTGAGCTGGTCTCTTTCAGTGATGTAATTTTGTTTCTTTGACTTGTATGTGGTCAGTGGTGGCCTGTTGGCATTTGAATTTGGTCTGCACTTGTGTTGAATCCAGCTAATAGCTCGGGTTTGACATTGTGCTAATATCGTGACTTAATATTTATTTAACTTGAGTTGAAAACAGCTTTTGATTTGGGTTTGACCTTGTGCTCACCTGTCCCTGTAACTTTATCAAGTGTATATCGATGTGCACGACCTTATGGCATGTACAGTGATACACTGTGCATGTCACAAGATGTTCGTGTATGATGAATTCAAAATTAAATGATAAGAACAACCTAAATAACTAAGGTAAATAATATTTTCAAAATCACATTCTACTTTACACTGCAAAATACTTTCTTTTCAATTTTACTGCGTTAGTGTTTATTTTGCAGATTGCTCAAATGCTGGATTCAATCTGGAATGAAGTTGAAGATCAATTTTGAGTGACGAGTGATATGTAGTGAGGTGCTGATGTAAATGATAATTGTGATGTAATCAAAATTGTATATATATAGTGAGAGCTTAAATTTGTACTATTCAAAATTTTTAATAAATATTTGTTTGAATAAAATATCTATTTGAATTTAATTTCTGTGTTTTTCATTTTATTCATCAAATATTTATTAATTACGTGAAAAATAAAATAGTACATTAACTAATACATTTAAATGAATATATATGTTTATTATCATCAAAAAAAATATACTTTCATATTCAACACCCAGTACCTTGCCTTTGATGGAATCCATTTTCAAATACGTGCCTTGTACGGACTTAGTTGTGCCCAACTACTGAAATGTGAGATGCAAGCATTTCAGCTATATTAATATGTATTTATATCTTAGACGGTATTATAAAATCACTGAATTTTCTATAGAAGTGTTTTGGTTATCGTAAAGTAAAAACAAGTTCATATTTTTGTGCAGCATGGTCTTACGACGTAAACTTGATTTCAAAGGACTTTATAAGTTATAATAAATAAAATTCCTTGTGATATGAGTTTCTCACGCTGGTCTTACCAAACCGACCCAGAGGTTATTTTTCTTATAATGCTCGGGCCAACACGAGCATATTTCCCAAATTTAAATGGATTCTTTTAGAGCTTTCAAGAGAGAGATGGATCCTCCAAGACGTATTCACGTACTCTATATTCTTCCGCTATTCTATTTTGTTCTTGTATGTATTTCTCAACAATTATAAGGATAGACGGTTGTAACTATCCAGGCTTAAACTAGGTTAGTGTACTCTAATGTTGTATATTAAAGCTCTTTCTTTTTATAAAGACTTGATTTATATATTATATGTTATTGATCACATTTTTGTGAGATTATGTTCCATCTTCTTTTCTCTTCACCCCAAATGACCTATCTTTCGGACACTTAAATGATCGGCACACGAATATCATGGATGTATTAAGTATCATCTTTAGGTGTAAGAAAGAAAATCGTTACACCATTCACCATATAACACATACATATGATCATATATGGATCACATATTCATAGTCTCGTATTGCTTTTTTGGGCTCGGAACTCATAAATGCAATACATGGTCTTGACCAAATATACATGTTAGCGAACAAATTAAGAATATATTAAATAGCTTTAAAACCAGGCACTTGCATGGGTGTCAAAACGTTAACATGCAATAAGCATATTACTAAGTATATGTTATATTTCTATTTGCCAATTTATAATTTAGTTCATTTGTATATTTTAATTGATAAACGTTTTATCAATCATTTTATCAATGTAGATTATTGTAAAAAAAAATATAATATGTTCTTACAATGTTAGAAAGGTTAAATGTTATCATTTCATTTTTCTAATAAGGCTCCCACTAGTCTTTTATATTTCGCTAAACCCTAAGTTGAAACATAGAAGTCTTTCAAATCATCTAGTGGGTGTTAAGACTCGTCCATCTTGGAATTCTGACCTTGAGTTTTCCCAATAAGTCATAGCTCCATGGACATTGGATAACTCCTTATAGGTTGTATCGTATGTTGAATATGCTAGTAAATGATTTTTGTTAGCTGATAATAAACATATATATATATATATATGTATTCATATAAATGTATTTGTTAATGTACTATTTTATTTTTCACATAATTAAATAAATATTTGCTGAATAAAATAAATAACACAGAATTTAAATTCAAACAAACAAAATATTCAACAAATATTTTATTACAATTTTGAATAGTATAAATTTGAGCTCTCACTATATATACACAATTTAAATTACAATACAATTTCGATTACATCACAATTGTCATTTACATTTGTACCTCGCTACATATCACTCGTTCATTCATATTTATTCTTTAACTGTATTCCAATTTGTATCCTGCATCTGAGTTATCTACAAAATAAATACTGATGCGGTAAAATTGAAAAAGAAATATTTTTGCAGTGTAAAATAAAATGTTTTTTTAATATTATTTGCCTCGGTTATTTGGGTTGTTCATCATCATTTTCATTTGAATCTATTCATTCACGAACAGCTTGTGACATGCATGGTGTATCACTGTACATGCCACAAGGCCTTGCACATCGATATACACTTGATAAAGCTGTAGGGACGGGTGAGCACAGGGTCAAACCCGAGCCGAGGCTGGATTTAACTCAGGTGCGACACAAATACATCACAAAATTATCGAGTACAAATTCTCATGCAATAAGAAGCCAGAACTAGACCATGCTAACAAGTGCACAAATGTGTACACATGAGAACAGATTCGACAATGGAGTCAAAGAATATGAAAATTTGAGTGAAACCAGAAATATACAAACTACACATGAAACTAGTGGACTGTACTCAGACTCAAGGAAATGTGCAATACAAAGTACTCAAACCATAAATGAATTCAAATATAAATGGCATCAATATCACCAACAAGTCAACCGAGTGAAAGTCTCAACATTAAATAGTAACAAAATTACAAACAGTTTTGAGCACAATGAGGCATGGATTCACAAATAATAAAGACTGGAAGAAACTGCAACAAGCCTCAACAGTCAAAGTGTACACATGTGGTCAGAGAACACAATAAACTGTTTGAAACAGCATACATATATACATGCATATTCACACATGTACACATATGTGAGTTCAAAAGCAACAACACATGTTCTACTAAGTGGATCAACACCTCAAGTACAAAGCAGTGCAAGTCAAATATAATGTTAATAAACATAGTAGCAAGTTCACATCAAACCAAGTGGATAGGCACAATAATTATACACATACATACATATATATGTGTGTGTGTGTGTGTGTGTGTGTGTGTATGTACATGTTTTATATATGCACGGTTTTTTTAACAGCAGAGCAAAATGAGATACAATGGAAGCAGTTCAATGTGCAAGCAAAGCTACAACTCAATGCAAGCTAACATACATATATACATGCAGTATCACTAACACTGACCACATATAAAACATGGACAATGGTGAACTTAATTGAACCAGACTTGTATGCCACACATGAACTAAGTAAAGACTCCAAATGCAACAAGCTCCGGACCTCAACTTCAATATTTACAAGTTGATAGGTAGACAGCGGCTCAAATGAGCAATTTTAGACAAGTGCACAATTAAAGAGTCAAATGTATCAAGACATCAAAACCAGACATCAAAAGCAAACAGGTTGACAAGATGCAGTGATGTGGTAAACAAAATGGCATATATATATATACACACACACACATATGCATTAGGACACGACTCAAAGCAACTCGAGCTAGCATATCAGACTATAACAAGACCAGTCCAGATTGGAAGCAAATGCAAATTGGCTCAAGGCTGCAACCTAGTACAGCTTAAATTGAAAATAATGGTAACAACATCGAAATGATGTGCGACCAGATCAACTCAAATGCAACGAATGAACAAAGTCAATATCGTAGAAATGTCAATCTGAACATGTCAGATTTTAAAATAACAAAGTCAAAGCCATGTGGCTAAGGAATCGAACAAGTCATAAAAGAAATTAGAAGAAAGCCGATTATCTCAAAATATTATCACAAATTCAAAGCGGCAGAAGTCAAACCAGAAAAGAATGGAACCAAATCCAAAGCAAACGCAAGTCATGATAATCAAGCAAAGGAATATACGAATTGAACCAGTCAAGGTTAATCATATGCACTCAAGCTAAATTGAACGGCCAAGCATATTAATTGAAGAAGTCAAATAAAATACATATGAATGAGATTATTGGATTTCGAATCCTATTTAACCCAATCTCATCATCAGCTAATAGGCATTCGAGTTCAAGTAAAAAATATCAGAGGGCAAGCATCAATCAAGAACTCAAATCAAGTCAAGTATAATATAAATCGAAAAGGGAACAAACGTAAAAATTCAAAGCATCATTCGATCTTGACAAATTGAAGCAGCCGAAGTGGAAACAAGCAGCAATCAATCCAAAGAAACTCTATATTTCAATCGAAGCAAAAGAACAAGCAATGGCTTCAATTTGCAAAGCCCTAAATCTGAAAGAGGAACGAATGAAGAAACAAAAGCATAAGGGCCAAACAAAAGAAAAGGGAGGCAAGTTCATTTTCTTAAGCATTAATTTTGGGTCGGTCACCTTATAAATTATATTGGGCTGAATATATTAAAATGGCTTTGTTTTTATATTGTTTAGTTTATTTTGTAATTCTTTGTTTTAAACTTTTGTAATTTACTAGTCGTGTGGCTAGGGACAAACTACGGGGCGTAGTTTGAGAATTCGCAACTCAACGGCTGAGTTGTGGTAGGGTTTTGAGTTAGAGTTAGGTTAGTCGATAGCGGGTGTCACGAGTTTACATGTGTAAGCGTCTGACTACTTAATTTTTAGTAGAAACCTTGGGGGCAGCTTGCAGGTAGGTTTTTTCGAAGCTGGGTAAATCTGTGTAGTTTTGTTTCTGCATTTATATTATTCTACTATTATCTGTACTGCAATTATTTTATATATTTCTGCATTATATTTTTATTATCATTAGTATCACCCTATTCACCCCTATACCATCTAGGGTGAAATCGATCCTGCATCGTATACATTCCCAACCCTTGGTACCTTATCCTAATCTAATTTCGACCTTAAGTTTGCTCAAAAAATATATATAGTTATCTTACCTTGTCTATTCAATATATTAATAATACTAAATATAACAATCCTAGCTTGAGTTCACTCAATAACTAAGTATGATAGTAATTTATTAATATATATAGGGCAGAGGACAACGTTATATTGAAGATTCGTAATCTTCAATATATTATACTGAGTGATATCGACCTATGGAATAATGTATTTCTTATGAAATACCCTTGTGATTTAAGTGTCGGACACATTAGAATTCATAGTTTACGTGCATTTACATATGTATTTATCCCTTAAGTATGATTGGGTTTCTTTAATGTTCCACCTTTAGTTTATAAATTCATACCATATAAGTTTTATTATTATATAACTTTTATATTTCGTATTACTTATGCAACAATCTTAGGTATAATATTATACTAATTAAATCTTATTTAACTAATTTTAATTAATTAACTCTTTAATTAATTTTATACTAGTATTAGAAAACAACTTTTATATTGGACATGTCTACTATAACCTTTATAACATACGTTATAAGCTTTATAGTATTTATATATCATACACATACACACGCACACATATGCTATAAGCTTAATAGTATAACAGCTACATCTTATATATTTTTATTTTTATTTAATTAATTAACATTTGATTAATTTATTAAACTGAACAATTTTAGTTAAATCATATTAATTTCAAAATTTTATCTAATATACATACATGTATACTTATGTTATCTTAATCACTTCAAAATAACATAACATATATCAATATATACAACATACGCATATAAGCATTAATTAATCAACTCATTTAATCAATTATTTTCTCAATCTTATTAATAAATTTTAAATTTCAAAATTACTATTTAAATATTTCCAAACATTTTGAAATTTTCATTACCTTTTCAAACATTTTGAAAATTTATGTTATATTATAACCTTTTATAATAAACAAGTTTTTATTTTAGATTTAACTTTTAAATTTTAATTAACTGACACTGTTGTGGGCTGGTCCAGTTTCAACATTGGTATTAGAGCAACATATAAGCAGTATGTGTGTGTGTATCAGTGTGTGTGTAAATAAACATGTAGATAGAAAGCTTTTGTTTCTTTCTCTTAACACAAATAATTAAATAAGGGAAGATATGGCTATAAAGGTGGAGAGAGAAACCTTTTTTTTAATTAAATTAATTGACATATTAAATGACATTTATTACAGAATCCACATACGCCTTTGCTGTTAATTTTTTCTAAATATGTAAGTAAAAGTTACATATGTATGTGTAAGTTCAAGTTACACTTATACATGATATATTAAAAGGTATTTTACTAATAGGCAAAAGTTGACTTATATTTACAAAAGGAAAATTAATGAATTAAGATAGACATTTATGAAGAATGAAAGGTAGAGGACTTTCCTCATTTCTTTACTCATTCAACCAATGTCATTTCAAATCAGTAATTAAACTCTTAAACATGTATGCATGTAAATTAATTTTGACCATCCTCCAATATTGAAATCAAGAATTAACAAATGTAAATCAAGTTTCAACTCTAAGAATTTTAAAGTTAAAAATTATGATTTTACACAAAAGTAAATTTTACAAACTTGAATTAAAACAATGCACTCAACATATACATAACTAGTTGTAAGCTACATTTTAAAATTAAAATAAAAAAATGAATATGTAAAGTTTGTGATTTAGCATGTGTTAGAATTTGAAGTTAACAAATTTACAAAATAGTCCACTTTCAAACAAAAGTACACAATAACAAAAAAATATTCAAATAACAATCACGTAAAACTTATATTCAATTTTCAAAAGATTTCAAATAGACAACATATGTAATTTATTTGAGTTGAAACAAAATAAAATCATATAAATAAACATTTTCTAAAACAAGAACAAAGGGGACAACTTAAGCACATATAAGTTCATAGTAAAATTTCAGATCTAAACTATATGAACATCATAATAAACTAATTAAATGAGGTGTAATATGTCATAGATCTGATGATAAAATGATGGATATGCAATCAATGGGGATGGCACAAAATGGATCTAGATCAGATTAATATTATGAACATATATATTATTGAAGAAGATGTGACAAAAAGGAAATTAGTACAGGTTAAGTAAATAAAAATTATATTCAGATGTGATATGCAAGAGATATAATTATATGAATAAGAAGGTTATATGAGTAAATGAAATGAAAATTTTACCTTAAGATGTATCCGATAAAACACACCTCGAATGATGAGATCTCCTCAGATCTTCGAGATCCACACTCGTTCCTTGCTAGAATTGGAAAAATCACTTGTATTTCAGTATTATTTTTTATGCTTGTATTTGATTTGGAGTTGAAAATTTTGTTTTGTTTCCTTCCATGAATGGTTAGGAGGGGAGAGAGAAGAAAAAAAATGAATGAGAAAGAATAAGTTGCCTGTAGAAATGAATTAGTGGATATGTTTTAATTAAAAGAATGAAACCTTTCTTAAAACTTTAGTTCAAACTTCCCTAATTAATTCCCTTAATTATCTCTCTCCTCACTCCTTTCTCTTCACATGATATGGCTGAAATTACATGTCATCAAATGACATTAAATTTCCATGAAGTTATCTTTTATTAAATACATTGATATCGTATATCAATGCGCACAAATATAACTTCTATAAATGCATTCAAATAATTACAAACAACTCCTAAACATCAAATAAATTAAACAATAATTAATATTTCTTAAATATTAATTAATTTAATAAATTTACAATATTTTATAAATTAATTAAATCATGTGGGCTTTTAGATAATTCATCGCTACGGTTTGCGATTCAAAAGTGTAAATTTAATTAGTAATTAATATCGAACAATTTAAATATTAACGTTCACACGTCACCTTAGCTAGTGGTGTGACATTTTGACTAAATTTATCGCTTACACATCTTTTGGTAAAATACAATTTTACTTATTATAAGTGGTACCTAGTAGTGATGATTATTTACACCAATTCTCTTTGTCAAAACTATATCACTTTGGATTTATGGAATTTGCTAATTGTCAAAATTCCAATATTGTCCATATTCAACTTTATAGCCCAAACCTAAAGTCCTTGGTCCAATACTAACAATTATTATTAACCAAAATGCTTTTGGCTAGAGATTTTGACTTTAACTTTGACACTACAAGATACATCATCATTTCTGATGGTTCGAAACCATCGGTGTTCATCGAAAGCTGATGGTAGCTGCAGGGACAAGCCATCGAAAGGAAGGTTGCCACCAAATAGTACTTCCCATAGCTTTCTGACGGTGGCGTCATTTGGTTTCTGATGGCTCCCAACGGCATTAACGACAGCTTTACTATTGAATATGCGAGTATATGATTTTTGTTTGATGATAATAAACAAATATATATTTGTTTAAATGTATTTGTTAATGAACTATTATATTTTTCACATAATTAATAAATATTTGCTGAATAAAATAAATTACATAGAATTTAAATTCAAACAAATATTTTATTCAAACAAATATTTATTACAATTTTGAATAGTACAAATTTGAGCCCTCACTATATATACATAATTTCAATTACAATACAATTTTGACTACATCACAATTTTCATTTACAATGTTATCTTCACTACATTTCACTCATACACTCATATTTGTTCTTCAACTCTATTACAGATTGAATCCAGCATGTGAGCTATCTGCAAAAATACACACTAATGCAGTAAAACTAAAAAGGAAATATTTTGCAGTATAAAATAAAATATGTATTTTGAAATTATTATTTGCCTCGGTTATTAGGGTTGTCCGTCATCATTTTTGAATTCATCATACACGAACAGCTTCTGACATGCACAGTGAATCACTGTACATGCCATAGGGCCGTGCATACCGATATACACTTGATAAAAATGCAGGGATAGGTAAGCATAAGGTCAAACCCAAATCAAAAGTCAGGTTCAACTCAAGTGAAACAAATAAAGTCACGACACAAGCACAAGGTCAAACCCAAGCAATAAGCTGGATTCAACACACGTGCAATCCAAATGTACACATGAATAAAACTCAAGTCAGTGCACTGGTGAAACAATAGCTCAATGCAAACAAAGCACATGAATACATATCAAGCAAGACAGTTGTAACGTACGCGATTTTTCGTTGCCGAAAAACCGAAATGTTATGGGTTTAAGAAAGAAGAAAGGAAGAAGAAGAGAAAGAGAAGGAAAGAAAATAGGAAAGAAGGAAATAGAAAAGAGAACAGAAAATTTTAAAATAGAAGAAAAAGAGAATAGAGAACATAGAACGGAACAGAAAACAACAGAACAACAGAATCTCACAATTCGCAGCGGAACAACATATAATATATAATGAATAATCTTTAAACAAAGAACTATATCAGTTATTACATTTTATACATTACATTACATCATATCATCAGAGTGTACAACAACAACAAATAGTGCAGCGGAAAAAGAAATACTATATAAACTAGTAATACGCCATGCCATCCAGCTTGCCTCCAGCAACTCCAGAATATCCAGAATATCCTGATAAACCTTAACTCTTGACTGCCCGTGTGGAAATTGGTGGGCACCCAGAGTTTAGGAAGGAAAACAATAAACTCCAAGTCAGTCATGTGACTGGTGTGAGAACTCAAAACAGTTTATTTATCTTTAAAATCAAAAATAGAGGAATATTTTTAAATTCAATTCGCAATGCTTTTAAAAATGAGACTACCATAAGGCCTCCCGCACACACACACAATGCAAACGCAGAATCGGAGGAGATTTCTCCTTATGATAGTCAAAGATGCTTGATACGCATTTAAAATAACATTTGATATTATTACTAGTGCATAGTGTAGGGGAAAAATTCATTTCGAAAGTAGAATATAAATCTTAGCCAACATACGACCATTATCGTATGCCTACTATAGCTAACTATGTTCAATAGCAGGTTACCGCCACATTCCATAGCAGGTTATACAACTAAAACCGTACAAGTCACGTATTGTTTCTTTGGATTTCCAACAAATGGTCAGGCCAAGGAACTTCCCATTGCCACATGAGAATGCCTCTGGAAAGACATCCCCGAGAACCAAACCGGAACTCTGCCAACACAAGGCCGGGTTACCCCTAACTGGGTAACTACTGACACGAGCACGCCATTTCCCGATCGTAAACGACCTTTCTCACGGGATCCCGATAGCCAACAACCACAAAGTAATAAATTCGCAGTAACCACATAGGTTAAATATCTGGGCTCCATACCATGATACAACCTCTATCCAGAAGGAAATGTACATACCCTAAAGGGAGCTACCCCTCATAACCTTGCCGCATCTTTCCTGTTTTGACCATTTCCGGGGTGTGAGGTTCGACGAAGTCATGTCCACAAAAACATACTTTATACAAAAGCCATGCTTTGGGTCAACAAATTATCAACACAATGATCACCAAGATAGACGATCAAATAAACGATCCTATCACAATAATCAACACAATGATCATTTACAGCAACACTCAGCATGTCACATTACCAAATTGGGAATATATCGCTGATAACTTCAACTACATAACCTCTGAGCTCGTACGTCTCAGAGAAGGGTGTTAAGCTAAAAGAATAAATTCTCCGCCACCAACAGAAATATATTTGAATGAAATCGACTTTATATCTCAACTTGTAATGTCAGACACACAATCCATACAAGTCTGTTCCGGGCTCGAACAGAACCGAAGGCACTTACAAAGAAGTCCTTGCAATCCGAATAATCTCTAATCACGTTCGGATTTCCCATCACATATGGAGATCTCAATACCAGGGATCAGCCAGTGCAGAGACAATCAACAAGAAACCCTTTCGCTTTCGAAAATATCCGGTCTTCAACACCGATCTTCGAATGCAATTCATAACGACATATCACATATTCGGAATGAGTTATACGACCCCAAGGTCCTTTCCCGGTTAACCCGAATAGTGAGCGCTTATTTTAAAAAATAAGTGTGGCATTCAATTTCAAACAAATCACAACAAATACCTATTTAAAGGTAAATATTGATAGTCGGTTATTGAACTATCAATAGATATGCACAATCATCACCAGATTCCAAATAATTTTCCAAATTATTTATTTCACAAAAATATCTTTATAAGATATAAACATAATTTCCATACTTTAAAAATAAATCAATATTTATTTTTAAATCTAATTTCCCAATTTCATTTATAAATTCTATATTGAATTTACATTCCAAAATATTTATGAATATACGATTTCCATTCAATTTCTAATATTCATTTTCAATTTATCTTCAAAAAGATAAATTCCAAATATTCACTTAATATTGGAAAAGCATTTCTATACTTATTAAAAATAAGTAATTCACAGATCTTTTTATTTTCTATACTTAGAAAATATTTAATATACTCTAATCGAAATTAAGTATATATTTCATTCTTTTAAGGAAATCATTCACTTAATCATATTTATTTGGAATGTCGCGTAAAACATCGTTACGACAACCCAAAATCACTAGTATAGGGATTCGAAATTAAAATAGATATATAAATCCCAATACTATACAAAAAACATTTCCTTTCGGAAATCATTTAATATAACAACAGTGTTATAGTCCACCATTTCCTTTTATTTCTCGAAAGCATCTATTTCAACAATAAATGTTGAAATCTATGGTTTCGAATCTCAATACAGTTTAAAACATCTTTAGATCGTTTTAATTCTATTTAAAACATCCCATCTAAAATAATTTCTTTAACATAATATTCACTATTCAAAAACGTGAATACACTTGTTAATAAATTTCATCACTTCTATTCATTTTATTTTAAAGAATTATTCACTGTCTAAAACATGAATATAACTCCATAAATAAATTACAACAATTCCTTATCAAAATAAGTCGTTGCGGATTTATAAAACAATGTTTATAAATTCTATTTCTATTTATTTTATAACAATTTCCTTTTATAAATTTCCTTTATAAATCTATTCAATTTCATATCTTAATGATATACTAAAATTCATATTATAAGTCAAATACTTATAATTTATTTATTTACAAAATCATTCCTTCAAACTTCCCAAATCTATAAATCTTATAACTTCTAAGATTCATTTATTTATCCACATCTATTTCCTAAATAACTTTATAAATTTTTATTTATAAAATTCTATTTATAACTTCACCGTTATAATTCTATAAATTTCATTCATTAGTGAAATTCATTCACAATTCTTTCTAATACCTATAAAAGCTCATTTTATAATTCCAATATTTTTAATTTATAAATATCAATTTATAAATCTTTTTAATATAAAACAATTTATATTACTATTTTAAAACGTCTTTCAGCTCCTTTATAATTTCATCATTTTAATTTATAAAATAATCAAATTTCATAAATTCTATAGATTTCATTCCTTTATGAAATCCATTTACAAATCATTCTATCACTTATAAAAGCTCGTTTTATAATTCAAGATATTCTAAATTTATAAATATCAATTTATAAATCTTTTAATATAAATCAATTTATATTATTACTTTAAACATCTTTAAACTCTTTTATAATTTCATCATTCTGATTTATAAAATAAAAATTTTATAAATCCTATTTCTAAACTTCTTATAATAAATTCAGAAGTCCCAGTTCAAACTATTTTAAAAAATCACTAATCCCATATTTTCAAAAATCAACTTTTAACTGTATTTCTCAAAAATCATAATTTTTATAATATTAAAATTATAACGTTTATTTATTTAAGATGAATCAATTCCAAAAATATTTTATAAACGTATATTTCCAAAAATCACTTTAGAAATTAAAATTATTGTTTTAACTTCAAAAATTGGATCCGATGATGCAACACATCAATATTCAATCACAACTTTCAAACATCATATATCATCCATGATAACAATCAAATATCACAATATATGAAATCAAATAAATATTTGTGAGGAATCCAGTTGGATCCCTCCAACCTGTTTCCCTGCATCCACAGACATTAGCACAATACCATTCCGTTTCAAGACGGAATATCGCGGTACATGGTATTTTATAAATATATATCCGCTTACTAACGGCGCAATAGGGTCTCATCCGCTAAAAGAAAATGCGGGAAATCAATCAACTGCAATATATACATATGCCAATATATATATATATTGCTATATATAATATAATACCAATTCCACTTCAAGGTGGAATATCGCGGTATATGTGTGTAATAAATAACCTCCGCTTACTAACGGCGTATAGGGTCTATTCACATCCAATATATATATATATATATAACAATCATCATTCAAGCATTCAATCAACACAGTCAAGCAAATTTTAAATCTAACTATTTAAAATTTAAATAAACAATAAAAATTCCTTTTGAGTAAGAAGTTCTCACCTTGCTCTTATTTTGCAATCCACTTCCATTTCAGCTCGTTTTCTTCACAGATTATACCTTGTATAAATAATTATACAATTCATTAATATTCGAATTAAATTGAACACTTAAATTATCGTTCAATTTATTTACTTAACCAAATTTTTTTATTTTAACTAATTTTCCAATTTATTAATATTCGAAATAAATCTGAGCAATTAAATTTTAATTTCTTAATTTTAGCTGTAAATTAGCTTTAAACCAATTTTTCTTCTTTAAATAAATTTATCGAACTAAAAATTTATTTTACTTTAAATTGATATCTTTATTTTAAATCGGTTTCTTTTAATAAGTTAATTAACAAAAGGTTCGATTAAAACTAAATTTATTTTTTTCCAAAATTATACCTATTAGTATTTAACAACTGTCTAAATCTAATTTGTGTAAACTTTCGAATATTTTATCTCATTTTCACATTATCTTAATTTTTTTTTTCTTTTAATCTCACTGTATATTTATATTAAAATAAAATAAAACAAAACAAGATAAAAAAAAATTAGAATTTACCTAACTGCTAACAGCCACAACCACCCCCCATGTGACGACGTCGCCATCAACCACAGTGCCCGGATGCGTCGCCGAACCCTTCCACCACATCGCGACATCACGTCGCCGCCGCCGAAGCCTCGCCTCGAACGCAATCGCCGCCATCGTCCATACACGAGCCCACCTCGATTGGAGCCGCCACCGCGCGACCCAGTGAAATCACCACCCCAAATTGACGCCGCTGCCGCCGCCGCCTACGCCATCAAGCACGCGACCTACATCGAGAAACCCTAGCCTTGTCGTCGATCTCGCCATTTATTTTCACGCGGCCACCATCTCTTTTTTTTCGAACTGATGAAGGGAGGATTGGCTTCGATTTGAAATTGGAAACCGCGGCCATTGATTAGAAGATGATTTCGATTTATTTTTTTCGTTTGAAATGTTTTGAACGATAGCAGGCTTCGGCCATTATTGTTTTGATCTGCCCATTTTCTTCTGAGTTTGAAATGATGTTGAGTGGCATTGTAAAGAAACAGGGAGATAGGAGGTACGTGATTTTTCTTCTTTGCAGGGAATAGGTCTGCTTACAAACCTAGGGTGGCTGATGTTGACAACTTTTAATTTTAAATTCAAATTGAATTTGATTCAAATTTCCAATGCATTTATACGTCGTGTGCTCACATATCAACTCCGAAAAATACGAAATTTGAAATCCGATAATAATTCAATATTACGGACCCAATGGAACTAGTTTCGTCGAATTCTGAGACTGTATGAAAAATGACTATTTTTAAATATCGATTTAAACGATATAAATTCAAAACTGAACAATTCACTATTAATTTCAAATCTGAAGCTTCTATTATCTTCAATATTATCAATATAAATTTTATAAGCCTTTGAAATATTTTTTAAATCAGCTTAGAATTTAAGATTCAAATTTTTATTCAACTTTCAATAGATTAAATTTTAAAATTTAATCGCCAAATTCAAAGTTATATTGAAAATTCAATCCAAACCATCATTCAAATATTTAAAATTAATTAAATGTTTTATTTTTAAATTATTCAAAATTCTGGGTCGTTACAATCTCCCCCCCTTAAAAGAATTTCGTCCCGAAATTGCAAGTTAGGAAGAATGCCCTTATCCCGTCTACTATTTTCACAACTCAAAATAGTTTTATCAACCTACTAACCTAAATCTTTTTGCTAAAGATTCACTATCATTTCAACTAGCTTTTCAACTTCAATTATAGGTTTCAAACAACATTGTTTTACTAACCATTCAACTTTAAATTCAAATTCAAATTTCAAACTTTCAAAATTTCTCAAAATTTTTCTAACACCCTAAATTTTCGAAAAATTTCGCCAGCGTCTCCTTTGCGCGACTAGCTCGGTACGACTACAAAATGGCACCACGGCCCCTCAGAATCAAAAAGAAAAGAGAAAAGCCAAGTGGCTAGAGAAGAAAGTCATCAAATTTCATACTGAAATTGAAATATGTACCTTTTTGTCTAGCCATTCAATTTTATCTTTGAAATCAAAATCCAAATTCCTTTATACACCTGTATAACCTGCTAGTAGTAGCATCCAAATCCAATATTCAAACTATTTTGCCAATTCTATCACAAAATTTCAATATATGTTTCTTATATAACTTTACTTCACTATTGAAGTTATACATCCATTCTCATTCAAATTTTCATTTCAATTTCAATTTCATTCACAATTTAAATTCTATTTGAATTCAATTCACAATTTGAAATTCCATATACTAGTGATAATAATTCTATATTATCACTTCTTAACAATCATGCAACCATATACTATAATAATTCATAGAAAATCATTTCTTTTCTATACAAAAATAGTTTTGGGCAAAATTATCTTATTTACCCGATTCAAAAACAATTTTATATTCACTAACAAATACGCGCTCATATCTATTATTACACTCAAACTCATTCTAGAGTACTACTGACTCTATCTCTAACGAGTATCACCCAACAGAACCATGGTTGTCGCTTGACCATAAGCTCTGATACCAAATGTAAAGATCTAGGCTTTTCAACCGTCGACAGCAGTCACAACCGGTAGGCTTTTCAACCATCCCAGCCCCACCGTGGCTTACACTGGTACCCCAGACCTTGCTTTTACGGCCAGCCTCTCGACTGTCTCAGGTTACACCTAACCAACCCCCTAAAAGAGGATGTGTGGGAGTAAGAGTCTCCCGTTCGCCACCTAACCGCGAAGCGAGAACCCCCCCATCACATAGCCCAATAGCTTAACAAGACTGGTGTGAGAACTCAAAACAGTTTATTTATCTTTAAAATCAAAAATAGAGGAATATTTTTAAATTCAATTCGCAATGCTTTTAAAAATGAGACTACCATAAGGCCTCCCGCACACACACACAATGCAAACGCAGAATCGGAGGAGATTTCTCCTTATGATAGTCAAAGATGCTTGATACGCATTTAAAATAACATTTGATATTATTACTAGTGCATAGTGTAGGGGAAAAATTCATTTCGACAGGAGAATATAAATCTTAGCCAACATACGACCATTATCGTATGCCTACTATAGCTAACTATGTTCAATAGCAGGTTACCGCCACATTCCATAGCAGGTTATACAACTAAAACCGTACAAGTCACGTATTGTTTCTTTGGATTTCCAACAAATGGTCAGGCCAAGGAACTTCCCATTGCCACATGAGAATGCCTCTGGAAAGACATCCCCGAGAACCAAACCGGAACTCTGCCAACACAAGGCCGGGTTACCCCTAACTGGGTAACTACTGACACGAGCACGCCATTTCCCGATCGTAAACGACCTTTCTCACGGGATCCCGATAGCCAACAACCACAAAGTAATAAATTCGCAGTAACCACATAGGTTAAATATCTGGGCTCCATACCATGATACAACCTCTATCCAGAAGGAAATGTACATACCCTAAAGGGAGCTACCCCTCATAACCTTGCCGCATCTTTCCTGTTTTGACCATTTCCGGGGTGTGAGGTTCGACGAAGTCACGTCCACAAAAACATACTTTATACAAAAGCCATGCTTTGGGTCAACAAATGATCAACACAATGATCACCAAGATAGACGATCAAATAAACGATCCTATCACAATAATCAACACAATGATCATTTACAGCAACACTCAGCATGTCACATTACCAAATTGGGAATATATCGCTGATAACTTCAACTACATAACCTCTGAGCTCGTACGTCTCAGAGAAGGGTGTTAAGCTAAAAGAATAAATTCTCCGCCACCAACAGAAATATATTTGAATGAAATCGGCTTTATATCTCAACTTGTAATGTCAGACACACAATCCATACAAGTCTGTTCCGGGCTCGAACAGAACCGAAGGCACTTACAAAGAAGTCCTTGCAATCCGAATAATCTCTAATCACGTTCGGATTTCCCATCACATATGGAGATCTCAATACCAGGGATCAGCCAGTGCAGAGACAATCAACAAGAAACCCTTTCGCTTTCGAAAATATCCGGTCTTCAACACCGATCTTCGAATGCAATTCATAACGACGTATCACATATTCGGAATGAGTTATACGACCCCAAGGTCCTTTCCCGGTTAACCCGAATAGTGAGCGCTTATTTTAAAAAATAAGTGTGGCATTCAATTTCAAACAAATCACAACAAATACCTATTTAAAGGTAAATATTGATAGTCGGTTATTGAACTATCAATAGATATGCACAATCATCACCAGATTCCAAATAATTTTCCAAATTATTTATTTCACAAAAATATCTTTATAAGATATAAACATAATTTCCATACTTTAAAAATAAATCAATATTTATTTTTAAATCTAATTTCCCAATTTCATTTATAAATTCTATATTGAATTTACATTCCAAAATATTTATGAATATACGATTTCCATTCAATTTCTAATATTCATTTTCAATTTATCTTCAAAAAGATAAATTCCAAATATTCACTTAATATTGGAAAAGCATTTCTATACTTATTAAAAATAAGTAATTCACAGATCTTTTTATTTTCTATACTTAGAAAATATTTAATATACTCTAATCGAAATTAAGTATATATTTCATTCTTTTAAGGAAATCATTCACTTAATCATATTTATTTGGAATGTCGCGTAAAACATCGTTACGACAACCCAAAATCACTAGTATAGGGATTCGAAATTAAAATAGATATATAAATCCCAATACTATACAAAAAACATTTCCTTTCGGAAATCATTTAATATAACAACAGTGTTATAGTCCACCATTTCCTTTTATTTCTCGAAAGCATCTATTTCAACAATAAATGTTGAAATCTATGGTTTCGAATCTCAATACAGTTTAAAACATCTTTAGATCGTTTTAATTCTATTTAAAACATCCCATCTAAAATAATTTCTTTAACATAATATTCACTATTCAAAAACGTGAATACACTTGTTAATAAATTTCATCACTTCTATTCATTTTATTTTAAAGAATTATTCACTGTCTAAAACATGAATATAACTCCATAAATAAATTACAACAATTCCTTATCAAAATAAGTCGTTGCGGATTTATAAAACAATGTTTATAAATTCTATTTCTATTTATTTTATAACAATTTCCTTTTATAAATTTCCTTTATAAATCTATTCAATTTCATATCTTAATGATATACTAAAATTCATATTATAAGTCAAATACTTATAATTTATTTATTTACAAAATCATTCCTTCAAACTTCCCAAATCTATAAATCTTATAACTTCTAAGATTCATTTATTTATCCACATCTATTTCCTAAATAACTTTATAAATTTTTATTTATAAAATTCTATTTATAACTTCACCGTTATAATTCTATAAATTTCATTCATTAGTGAAATTCATTCACAATTCTTTCTAATACTTATAAAAGCTCATTTTATAATTCCAATATTTTTAATTTATAAATATCAATTTATAAATCTTTTTAATATAAAACAATTTATATTACTATTTTAAAACGTCTTTCAGCTCCTTTATAATTTCATCATTTTAATTTATAAAATAATCAAATTTCATAAATTCTATAGATTTCATTCCTTTATGAAATCCATTTACAAATCATTCTATCACTTATAAAAGCTCGTTTTATAATTCAAGATATTCTAAATTTATAAATATCAATTTATAAATCTTTTAATATAAATCAATTTATATTATTACTTTAAACATCTTTAAACTCTTTTATAATTTCATCATTCTGATTTATAAAATAAAAATTTTATAAATCCTATTTCTAAACTTCTTATAATAAATTCAGAAGTCCCAGTTCAAACTATTTTAAAAAATCACTAATCCCATATTTTCAAAAATCAACTTTTAACTGTATTTCTCAAAAATCATAATTTTTATAATATTAAAATTATAACGTTTATTTATTTAAGATGAATCAATTCCAAAAATATTTTATAAACGTATATTTCCAAAAATCACTTTAGAAATTAAAATTGTTGTTTTAACTTCAAAAATTGGATCCGATGATGCAACACATCAATATTCAATCACAACTTTCAAACATCATATATCATCCATGATAACAATCAAATATCACAATATATGAAATCAAATAAATATTTGTGAGGAATCCAGTTGGATCCCTCCAACCTGTTTCCCTGCATCCACAGACATTAGCACAATACCATTCCGTTTCAAGACGGAATATCGCGGTACATGGGATTTTATAAATATATATTCGCTTACTAACGGCGCAATAGGGTCTCATCCGCTAAAAGAAAATGCGGGAAATCAATCAACTGCAATATATACATATGCCAATATATATATTGCTATATATAATATAATACCAATTCCACTTCAAGGTGGAATATCGCGGTATATGTGTGTAATAAATAACCTCCGCTTACTAACGGCGTATACGGTCTATTCACATCCAATATATATATATATAACAATCATCATTCAAGCATTCAATCAACACAGTCAAGCAAATTTTAAATCTAACTATTTAAAATTTAAATAAACAATAAAAATTCCTTTTGAGTGAGAAGATCTCACCTTGCTCTTATTTTGCAATCCACTTCCATTTCAGCTCGTTTTCTTCACAGATTATACCTTGTATAAATAATTATACAATTCATTAATATTCGAATTAAATTGAACACTTAAATTATCGTTCAATTTATTTACTTAACCAAATTTTTTTATTTTAACTAATTTTCCAATTTATTAATATTCGAAATAAATCTGAGCAATTAAATTTTAATTTCTTAATTTTAGCTGTAAATTAGCTTTAAACCAATTTTTCATCTTTAAATAAATTTATCGAACTAAAAATTTATTTTACTTTAAATTGATATCTTTATTTTAAATCGGTTTCTTTTAATAAGTTAATTAACAAAAGGTTCAATTAAAACTAAATTTATTTTTTTCCAAAATTATACCTATTAGTATTTAACAACCGTCTAAATCTAATTTGTGTAAACTTTCGAATATTTTATCTCATTTTCACATTATCTTATTTTTTTTTTCTTTTAATCTCACTGTATATTTATATTAAAATAAAATAAAACAAAACAAGATAAAAAAAATTAGAATTTACCTAACTGCTAACAGCCACAACCACCCCCCCATGTGACGACGTCGCCATCAACCACAGTGCCCGCATGCGTCGCCGAACCCTTCCACCACATCGCGACATCACGTCGCCGCCGCCGAAGCCTCGCCTCGAACGCAATCGCCGCCATCGTCCATACACGAGCCCACCTCGATTGGAGCCGCCACCGCGCGATCCAGTGAAATCACCACCCCAAATTGATGCCGCTGCCGCCGCCGCCTACGCCATCAAGCACGCGACCTACATCGAGAAACTCTAGCCTTGCCGTCGATCTCGCCATTTATTTTCACGCGGCCACCATCTCTTTTTTTTCGAACTGATGAAGGGAGGATTGGCTTCGATTTGAAATTGGAAACCGCGGCCATTGATTAGAAGATGATTTCGATTTATTTTTTTCGTTTGAAATGTTTTGAACGATAGCAGGCTTCGGCCATTATTGTTTTGATCTGCCCATTTTCTTCTGAGTTTGAAATGATGTTGAGTGGCATTGTAAAGAAACAGGGAGATAGGAGGTACGTGATTTTTCTTCTTTGCAGGGAATAGGTCTGCTTACAAACCTAGGGTGGCTGATGTTGACAACTTTTAATTTTAAATTCAAATTGAATTTGATTCAAATTTCCAATGCATTTATACGTCGTGTGCTCACATATCAACTCCGAAAAATACGAAATTTGAAATCCGATAATAATTCAATATTACGGACCCAATGGAACTAGTTTCGTCGAATTCTGAGACTGTATGAAAAATGACTATTTTTAAATATCGATTTAAACGATATAAATTCAAAACTGAACAATTCACTATTAATTTCAAATCTGAAGCTTCTATTATCTTCAATATTATCAATATAAATTTTATAAGCCTTTGAAATATTTTTTAAATCAGCTTAGAATTTAAGATTCAAATTTTTATTCAACTTTCAATAGATTAAATTTTAAAATTTAATCGCCAAATTCAAAGTTATATTGAAAATTCAATCCAAACCATCATTCAAATATTTAAAATTAATTAAATGTTTTATTTTTAAATTATTCAAAATTCTGGGTCGTTACAACAGTGATCAAAAATGAAGCAGTTCCAGGTTTCTACAAAACTCAATAGTTCGACAAGGTCAATTATACAAAGGGTGATGGCAGGAAATAGAACACGTGCATATTTACGCAAGTAATTCGAGAATCATAGTGCAGACAGACTCAAGTGCATAAAGACAGTATATACACACTAGACTTCAAGCCTGACATGAACCAAGTGCAACTGGAAACCCAAAACTGCAAAACCTGAAGACTGCAGGTCCAAAACATCACATACACATATACATGCAGTATCATCAACTAAACCAGAGCGCGTACAAATGCAACATGTAGACATCAAGTAGATGAGCAAGGATGCAAACATACATCATAAAACCAGAGTGCACAGCAACTATCAGATGAAGACTCAAGTATCAATTGCACTGCCTCAACAGTTAAAGCGTCATCAACAAAGTGAAACTACACATATACGTGAACCAGTGCACTCAACCAGAATAATGAACTACCAACACACATATACACACATACATATGTATGTATGGTGATAAATAGGTTTAAAACAATGAGACGGTAATGGCATATATGCAACTAGACTTCGAGTCAAGCAATGGACAGTGGACTCATAAAGAAACAATGCTATAGACGCAAGCTTCAAAAGGTACCAAACTCGAGTGATTCGATTGCAACAAGATAACAGTGACACAATCAAGACATTAAGTATACATAACTCAATGCATCACAGTGCAACAAAATACAAGTGCCGACCAGACTGCACATTCAAGTTCAAGCCTCAAGTAAATATGAATATACATATATCATGAAACAACAGTTACAAAAGGGTACAAGTCGAGTATGCTACAAACATGAATAATCATGCCGAAGTCAGTAAGCACAAAGAAAGGAATCAATGTCAAGGCAAAAATCAAGGTCGTGGTCAAATAATATCAAACAAAGTCAAGGCCGAAGTAAAAAGAAACCAAATTAAACAAGCCATGGTGTCCAAGAAAGCAATTCAAAGCCGTGACAAGAAAGTAAATAAAATATACGATTTTGAATAAGTCTGAAATCGTCACAAGCATCCATACAAAGATCAACGGCCAACGTATGATTATCAGACAAATTTGTACAAAATATACGAATGAAAATTAAGGGATTCGAACCCTTTTTATACCCGAAAACATCATTGGCAAAAATCATTCGAGTTCGAGCTAAACAAAGAACAATAAATCAACAACTCGAATCGAGTCGAATCAAGGAAAAACAACAGTGCATTTAAATGACATAATTCACATACTAGATTCATTTATTCGAACTCAATACTGGGAGTAGCCGCAAGCGCAAAAGAACTGAGCAAATCATAGCCATCGATTCATTACACAAAGGAACCAGAGGGAAATTCAATTCGAACATCAATTTCAAGTGGCGCCTCAGTAATCAGCAAAGCCCTAATTTTGTTTAAAGAGGAAACAAACGAACATCGAACGAGCAGCCATTTTCAAAGATCGAGTTATAAGGAGTTGGGCCGAAGATATAAAAAGAAAAGGGGATTCTCCTTTAGTTGTTTATTGGGCCGGTTTCCACTATATTATTATTTATCATAATTTGGGCTTACAATTATATAGTGCTTTGTATTTTTAAATTGCTTTATTCTATATTTCTTTTTAATTTTGGTAATTTACTAGTCGTATGATAGAGCACAAACTACGGTGGTGTAGTTCGAGAATTCACAAATCAGTGGTTGAGTTATGGTAGGGTTTTGAGCGTAGAGTTAGATTAGTCGATAGCGGGTGTCACAACTTTACGCGTGTAAGCGTCTAACTACTTAATTTCTAGTAGAAACCTCAGGGGCAGCACATAACCAGGGTTTTGCCGAAGCTAGGTAAATCTGTGTGTTCCATTTTCTGCCTTTTATATTCTGCTATATCTATGTTGCTATTATTCTACTGTGATTTGTGTTGAAATAATTTTATATAAACTTTCGCAATAAATTTTTATAGTTAATATTATCACCTTATTCACCCCCCCCCTTTAGGGTGAAATCTATCCTACGAGTGGTATCAAAGCTAGGAACAAAAGCCATTTTTGTTTTTAAAAAAGTTTGATTTTTCAAAGACCAATTTTTCTTACAAATTTGAAATTTTAAAATGACTTCTATTAATATTGTTTTTATTGTGGGTCGGTTCAATATTATTCCTCCTGTTTTTGATGGAACGGATTTTCTGAATTAGAAATTAAAAATGGAATCTTATTTAAAATCTATTAATGATAAATGTTGGAATATTATTGAAAATGGGTGTGATAGAATAGATGAGAAAAATACTTTGATTTTTTCAAAATCTGTTGCCACTAACAATCATGGACCTATAAAAACAAATAGGTCACAAAAATATTCTCTCATGTAGGTGTGGTGGCGGACTAAGGAATAACAACGTTGTTGTCTGGATACTGGCTGTTCTAGACACACAGGGGGCGATAAATCAAAGTTCCTTAACCTAATACAAAGGGGGCAGAATCACAATGGAAAACAATGAAAAATTATCTTAATGGTAAAAGAGGTAATGGTATATTCATCTTGAACGATATATTAAATGTGATAATCTGCACCATAATTTGATTTGAATCAGCCAGTCATGTGATAATAAAATGAATGATGATTTTGATTCTAACTTATTCTGATATGTTCTTATTTGACTTGTTCTTATTTTTGATTCTGATAGTTGGCCACTTATCTTTATATACCGATAGTTTTTGGATTAATGATATTGCAAGATTAGATGATAAGAGATATTATCTTGTATTGACTTTTGATGATATATGTGAATATATTAATAGATCTCACACGATGGTCACTGTTGGTAAACTTGCACGACTTCAAATTAAAATTCAAGAGAAATTCATTTAAAAGATGTTAAAAATGATTTTAAGATATTTTGGTGCACACTTCACGGTCTGGTCTATCAAATCCAACTAATGATAATTTTGAGTCAATAAGAAAATTCAAATGCAGAAAACACTGGAAATTTTGTTGATAGAAAAATTACTAGTGAAACATGATTTATGTTGACATTTAGTAGTTGCATCATTTTTCAAAGAAAATATCTGCATATTTTTCATTTAAAATAATTTTTAAATAGCGGACATTTTTCTTATAAAATCCCTTCCATAAAATCTTTTTTTGTTGACCTTGTTTCAGATTAGTCATTTTTGAAAATATGATTTTATAATTATTTTTGGATTTGATCTTAAATAACTACATTGACTAATCTGACTCCTTGTTGATTATCTAAAAGATAAATTGTGATTGAAAAAAGTGATGATTGTTGATATTGATCATATATTATAACTTGAGACAGTAATCGTAGTAAATTTCTTTAGAAATTTAAACAAGAGTTATAAAAACTTTTTGTTGGTAAAATTTCCATGATCATTTCTAATTCTATCATATTTTTATCGACCATCACTCAACAAAACCCAATATAGTACGTCAATATGTGGTATTTTAAATGGGAAATCATTCGTTTTTCATTTCTTTATTTTTTTAACAAATAAAAGCATCCAAAGTATTCACTCTCATTTAAAAGTCCTCACGGTTATGCATTGGTGAATTACTTGGAACTTTTTATGTGCTTGCATCTTCATTTAAAAGTCCTCATGGTTATGCATGTATGGAATGCATATCAAAATTGATTAATTAAATATACAAGTTGATTCTAATCCCATTTAAAAGTCCTCGCGGTTATGCGTGGTTAGAAGATACTTGAATTCATTTTTAAATTTTTTTTTGGAATACTACTAATCCCATTTAAAAGTCCTAACGGTTATGCATGGTTAGTAGATATTCAAATTCCTGATATAAATATACCACAAATAGACACAACTATATGGTTTTATTTGATGACATTTTCCCTATCATTCTAAAGTAAAATATGCGTCAAATAAAGTATTTATGATTTCTGTTTGATTTTTTATTGAAATTTAATATTTATACTATATTCAGTATTAACGTTGTATTAATGTCTATCACTTTATCTTTATTTTTCTAACACTATTACACTTTTGCCGATAACAAAAGTGGGAGAGAAAGGTTAAGATTTTGGAAAATTAAAGTCAAATATTTTATTTTCTATATGCAACTAGTTTCATTTATTCATTTACATATTTTTATGCATATATGAAGGGGGAGATTTGTGTAGAGAGGGAGCATTCAAACAAGAGGAGCAAATCGAATAATTAAATACATTTAATAAATTCAAAATCTTAAATATATGTTTGTTGTCATTAAAAGGTTGAGACTGTTGAATACGCGAGTATATGATTTTTATTTGATGATAATAAACATATTTATATTCGTTTAAATGTATAATGTACTATTTTATTTTTCATATAATTAATAAATATTTGTTGAATAAAATAAATAACATAGAATTTAAATTCAAACATATATTTTATTCAAACAAATATTTATTACAATTTTGAATAGTACAAATTTGAGCTCTCACCATATATACAAAATTTCAATTACAATACAATTTTGACTACATCACAATTTTCATTTAAAATATTCTCTTCACTACATTTCACTCATACACTCGTATTTGTTCTTCAACTCTATTCTAGATTGAATCCAGCATCTGAGCTATCTGCAAAAATACAAACTGATGCGGTAAAATTGAAAAGGAAATATTTTTGCAGTATAAAATAAAATATGTATTTTGAAAATATTATTTGCCTCAGTTATTTGAGTTGTTCGTCATCATTTTTGAATTCATCATACACGAACAGCTTGTGACATGCATAGTGAATCGATGTACATGCCACAAGGCCGTGCACACTGATATAAACTTGATAAAAATGCAGGGACAGGTGAGCACAAGGTCAAACCCAAATCAAAAGACAGGTTCAACTCAAGTGAAACAAATAAAGTCACGACACAAGCACAAGGTCAAACCGAGCTATAAGCTGGATTCAATACTGGTGCAATCCAAATGTACACATGAATAAAACTCAAGTCAGTGCACCAGTGAAGCAATAGCTCAATGAAAATAAAGCACATGAATACATATCAAGCAAGATAGTGATAAAAAATGAAGCAGTTCCAGGTTTCTACAAAACTCAACAGTTCGACAAGCTCAATTATACAAAGGTGATGCCAGGAAATAGAACATGTGCATACATACATAAGTAATTCGAGAATCATAGTGCAGACAGATTCAAGTGCACAAGGACAATATACACACACTAGACTTCAAGCCTGACATGAACCAAGTGCAACTGGAAACCCAAAACTGCAAAACATGAAGACTGCAAGTCCAAAACATCACATACACATATACATGCAGTATCATCAACTAAACCAGAGAGCGTACAAATGCAACATGTAGACATCAAGTAGATGAGCAAGGATGCAAACATACATCATAAAACCAGAGTGCACAGCAACTATCAGATGAAGACTCAAGTATCAATTGCACTGCCTCAACAGTTAGAGAGTCATCAATAAAGTGAAACTACACATATACATAAACCAGTGCACTTAACCAGAATAACGAACCACCAACACATATATACATACATATGTATGTATGTATGGGGATAAACAGGTTTTAAACAATGAGACAGTAATGGCATATATGCAACATGACTTTGAGTCGAGCAGTGGACATTGGACTCATGAAGAAACAATGCTACAGATGCAAACTTCAAAAGGTACCTGACTCGAGTGAATCAAGTGCAACAAGATAACAGTGACAAAATCAAGGCATCAAGTATACAAAACTCAATGCATCACAGTGAAACAAAATACAAGTGTCAACCAGACTGCACATTCAAGTGCAAGCCTCAAGTACACATGAATATACATATATCATGAAACAGCAGTTGTTAAAAGGTACAAGTCGAGTATGCTGTAGACATGAACAATCATGCCGAAGTCAATAAGAAAAAAGAAAGAAATCAATGTCAAGGCAAAAATCAGAGCCGTGCTCAGATAATATCAAACAAAGTCAAGGCCAAAGTAAAAAGAAACCAAATTAAACAAACCGTGTTGGCCAAGAAAGCAATTCAAAGTCGTGACAAGCAAGTAAACAAAATATATGATTCTGAATAAGTCAGAAATCATCACAAGCATCCATACGAAGATCAACGGCCAAGCATATGATTATCAGACAAATTCAAACAAAATATACGAACGAAAATTAAGGGGTTCGAACCCTATTTAAACCCGGTAACATCATAGGCCAAAATCGTTCGAGTTCAAGCTAAACAGAGAACAATAAATCAACAACTCGAATCGAGTTCGAATCAAGGAAAAACAAAAGTGCATTTAAATGACATAATTCACATATCATATTCATTGATTCGAACTCAATACTAGGAGCAGCCGCAAGCGCAAAAGAACTGAGCAAATCATAGCGACTGATTCATTACGCGAAGGAACCAGGGGGAAATTCAATTCGAACATCAATTTCAAGCGGCGCCTCAATAATCAGCAAAGCCCTATGTTTAAAAATGAAACAAACAAACAATGAACGAGCAGCCATTTTCAAAGATCGAATTACAAGAAGTTGGGCCGAATATAGAAAGAAAAAGGATTATCCTTTAGTTGTTTATTGGGCCAGTTTCCACTATATTATTATTTATCATAATTTGGGCTTACAATTATATAGGGCTTTGTATTTTAAAATTGCTTTCTGTATTTCTTTTAACTTTGGTAATTTACTAGTCGTGTGACTAGGGCACGAACTACGGTGGTGTAGTTCGAGAATTCGCAACTCAGTGGCTGAGTTGTGGCACGGTTTTGAGCGTAGAGTTAGGTTAGTCGATAAGGAGTGTCGCGAGTTTATGTGTGTAAGCGTCTGACTACTTAATTTCTAGTAGAAACCTTGGGGGCAGCACGTAGGCAGGGTTTTGCCGAAGCTAGGTAAATTTGCGTGTTCTATTTACTGCCTTTTATATTCTGATATATCTGTGCTGCTATTATTCTGCTGTGATATGTGTAGAAATTATTTTATATAAACTTCCGCAATAAATTTTTATAATTAATAGTACCACCCTATTCACCCCCCCCCCCTCTAAGGTGAAATCGATCATACATTTACGACGGCCACCGTGTACACGTGGTTAGCCACGGTTTAATTACTCTTATGTCAACAGCCGAAAGCCAATGGTAGCTAGCCATCGGAAGCCGCTTAGTTATTGTTTACTAGTCAGCTGTTAGAAGGCGTTAGTTATTGTTTGCCAGTAAAACGTCAAAAACCGTCGGTAACCATTGGAAAACTGGACCGTTTTTTTATTTCCACTATCATTCAGATCCCAAACAAAACATACATATCAATATATATTGCAGCTCAATTTCACGCATATAAATCATATATATGAGTCCAAATCATGTATACAGCATCAATAATGAAAAACATCATTTATAATAAATCAAACTCAAACAATTCAACATACAATAAAACATTCCAACAACATAAACAAAATCAGCATCCAACTTCTCATTATGTATCAATCATGTCAAAAAAAAACCCAATACATCATCCAACAACTCCTCAAAATGTATTAAACATACCTAAATACATCATCCTCACCATCTCCAAGTGCATATATATACGCTATCTCAACATAAACTAAAATAGCATACCTATCAAACCTCATCATCGCCTCTGGAACCTGTTGGCGAAGGAAACGTGTCATGCTGCTGCATATACGTAGCAATGCGCTCATCCAACTATGTCATCTCTATAGCGCAATGGCAGTCTCGTTCCTTCAACTCAGTAATCTTAGCTCTCAGGTCCTGAATCACTACTTGGTCTTGAGCTTTTTGGTAGTGCTCTACTTGTATTTAGCCTACAACATTTATATGATTTAATGAGGGATTTTATCCAATGGCCAGTAAAAAACATGGGTTGCACTATAACAGTGTGATACATAAGATCATATATGAAAGTGATTTTATAGCTACATCTGATTTTAATTATAAGATCATATATTATCAGATTTAGCAGTGTTTGCAACCAAATTAGTCACAAGCACCCAAGAATAGATTTACGTAGAGAAGTAAATGAATAAAATAAAATTAAAACAGAGGAATAGAGTAAACTAATAAGAAAATCAAAGCTATAATCAAGAAAACAAGGATTTATGGTGGTTCAGCGTCATATGCCTCCATCTACTTTGAAGATTCTCTTTATTGATTCACTATTAGTTTGATTGCAGCAAAAAGCAGTAAAAAGTAAGGAAAAAACTTGATTACAATAAAGAACTATGTAACCAGCAGCGTAAACATCCTCAGAATGACCCCCTAGGCCAGTATTTATAGGTAAAGGTGACCACCAATCTCTCTAAAACTTCAGTTATAGAACCTTCTTATCTATATGGGCCCATCATAGGAGTCGCTAGGCCTAAATCCTAATGAATAGGGATCGGTAGCAATCCCTTCATTGGTCGATTCTTAGGCAGTGATCCCTATGTTGGCTTCTTTATGTTTAGACATGTTGGTTCTTCAAATATCATGTTGATTGGACAAGTGGAACACATGCTTTTGCTTGATCCTTGGTTCAGATCCACTTGGAGGTTATCACTGCCGAACCCTTCTAAATGGATCATGTCGATCCCTCATGACTGACTCCAGTATGCCGATCCATGCACTTATACGTATGTCGATCCATGCTTGCTTAATCATGCTCATCCCTTGAATTCCATCATGTAATTCCGATCCCTCTAATTCCACTAAGCTATGTCGATCCCTCTTTTTCCATAAGCTATGTCGATCCCTCTTATTCCACTAAACTATGTTTGTCCCTCCTATTCCACAATGCTATGTCGATCCCTTGAGCTCCAACCTAACTCCATTATTTCTGGAATGTTGCATCATTAATCTACCAACTTCATTCAGTCCTAGCTTCATATAACCATTTGAGCTCTGCTTTCAAGTTCTAGGGTTGTTGCTCTATGTCTGTCCTTCTCGATAACAGTCGGATCTATCTTACGCAATCAATCTAATATAGCTGGGTTAGGATACCGAGTAACACTTGCCCCCTAAAGTACATCTTGTGAATAACATGACGTGCTTTGAATCGAAAAAAGTCGAAATTACTACAAAAAAGTCCATCTAGCTTCCTAACTGGTTACTATTCCTTTGCCGAATCATTTTCCAAGGCATTGAATTATTCTCCATCGATCGCTAAGACGCTTGGTCGACTTCCAATAATATAAGTCCAATGTCGTATTCTGTCAGCGTATACAAATCCGGTCATGCGGGACTTATAAACTTTTTATTATCTGGTCTGGCCTCGAACTTAAAGGTTTTAGGTCTGATTTCAATTTCTGTTGATTTCAAAAAGGTTGAAAATAACTCATATGTATATTCATATACATGTTTCTATCGTCGTCTCCCGGACATGTTCGAACGTTCATAGGTCGTTACCAATTTCATAGTATTTTTTCGTTTTCAGTAAAACCTTCATGAGCACCATCGTCATTCATTTTTCACTCATCCATCCTTTTCCTTTTTCATTTTTCCTTTCAATCTTATTTTTTATATGTAGGGATCGGCATTCAACATGATGATCCATTGCTGAGGCTACGCAAATAGGATCGACAGGTCCCAATGTCGATCCCTCCTCACCTTTGACTCGCTCAACATTTTCGTGACTGAACCCTCCCCTATCCATATAAATATGAGCCTCACTTTTTTCCCTTCTTCATTTTTCATTCTATTTTCCTTAGCATGAAAATTTTCCTTTCGAACCCAGGCTTCCTAAACTCTTGACCTCAAATCCAACTTCAACCCAATTTATCCCATAACCTTGCCTTCCTTCTGCTTGGGATTTTATAATCCTCAAATCCTCTTCCCTATTTAAACTCGCATCACCACATCTTCATATAAGAATGAGTTTACAATTCTCCTTCTAATTACATGATACAATCCTTAGCGTGTAATCGTCAATAAGTGTTTGGGGGTGGCGAGTTGGAGCATTTTTCGAGCGTCTTTAGGTAGATGGCTTGATGGGTTGTATTAGGATACATGAGAGAGAAGAAAAAGAAGAAGGAGAAGGGTACGGTTAAAGTTCTTGACGGAGGAGTGGTCATCAGTATAGGAACATAGGGGTCGGTATGTTAATGTATGGCTACGGCAAGGTTCGGTTGCTTCGCTAATTTTAGTTGAGGAGATGATGGAACTTAGGAAGACTGAAGACTGGGATTGGCAAGGGAAAGGTTTGGAGAGGGATCAGTATGAAGTGGAGTTATAGGATAGGGATCGGTAGGAAGGTCCTTGATAGAGGGATCGGTATGAGGTGTTATAAGATAGGAATTGGTATGAGGCCTTTGATGGAGGATCGGTATGAAGTGGTCTAAAAGATGGATCGGTAGGAAGGTCTTGGAGAAGGGATCGGTAGTGAAGTCCAGGGATCAGCGTATGCATTATAGACTAATCTAACTCAACTCATTCGAACACTCAAAACTTGTTTACCTTGCTGAACTTGAACATAAGATGATAATGAACGATATAACATGCATACTCAAATTGTTGAACTTGAAATTGATCAACCAAATTTCCGGAATTTTAAATATGGACTAAGTGATAAACTTGCTAATGAACTTAAGTAACAGACTTCATAGTTTGACGTGCCGATAGTCAATCCTAAAGCCTTCGTTGTCGACCCATTTTCTTACCAATTGAGATGGTCAGCGATGATGGTCTCTTTGGACAAAACTCCCAAGTCTCGTCATTTTATTTTGCCTTTCTGTTTTCAAACTGTTTATGTCTGTTACATACTACATTGCACTGCACTAGTTCACACTTAACATGGGGGAACAAGTTATTATTTCTAATCTCGATTATCTACTGATATAGCCAATACAGATTCCAGATGCTTAAAGCGCTCAATTGACATGCCTTTCGATTCGGTGACACGACATATTAGTTTGAAGCGAAGTCAAGTTCTGCAATTATATATGGAAGGCTTCTCCAAGCCATCATGTAAAACGAACAGAAGCTTCTAACCCACAAATCAATCTTTTCTTCGACATTCCAGTCCTTTCAATGGAAAATATTAGTCCTGCTCTTGATGCTGTTGAGGGTGTCATTCTTCTTGATAATCCAGTGGATTCATAAGCTTCTAGAATTGGCGAAGCTGCTCTTCGTCGGTTATGCTCAATCAATGGAATTCTGTTTGAGGACATCTTGGTTCCTACAAGGTAAGATAGACCTCACTTGCCCCCAACCAGAATACAGCATGCACCAAGTTTATTTGTTGGGCTGGATGTGTTTTGTCGTTCAACTCGTTTGTCCAAGTGATGTTGAGATATCTTGGGATCGCCCTTACACAACTTCATCCCAACAGTTATGCTTTTATTCATGGGACTTTCTTGTTGTACATGAATGTTCTATTTCGTCCGCCTACTACTAAAGATATCAGATTCACCTATAATTTCAAAAGATGATCGGGAAGCCTTTCTTATGTCTTCCTCGAGCCTTCGCCAAATTTTCAAGTCCTAACGGGCGCTTGGAACAAACTTTCACTATTTAAACATGAATGGTTCGATGTGCGATACCCTCCTAGATTCGCAAGACGATTGTTAGAAGGACGTAAGTATTACTTTCACTTTTCTCTCAAGTTCACTGACCTAAGTCATAACTTTTCCTTTGAATCCACTAACTCTGGAGTTCTTTCAGGTGTTCACCCATACCCTAAAGGCGCTGATTTTTCTAGGGCTGTCGCTACCATCCATGCTACCCCCATTGAGGACCGGGACATCTAACTCCTCGTAACCGACAAATTACTATTTTTGTTTGGATTGTTGGAAGATGGCCGCAACATCGGACTTCTTGGAAGCGTGGCATTACCCAAGAATATTCCAAAATGAAGAAGGCACACAGTTAACCCTTTCATGCCCCCAACTGAGGGGACTCGGGATGATGCTAAGGAGGGAGAGATTAAAGATTCTCAAGTCGATAAACTAGGAGATGTCGATGCAGGCCTCGAAAAAGTGCCAATGGTTGAACCGTTGCAAGTTGGACAATCCCAAACACTTGCAAAGAGAAAAAAGAGGTTGGAGTACAGGCTATAGACAAACCACATCAGACCCAGAGTTTGTTATTACTCCTCTTGAAGAGGAATCATCATCTAAACATTTGGAAAGTTTATTGAAGGGATTCTCTAATCTTCAAATTTCGGACATCATGTCTTACAACCTTCCAAACATTAACACCGAAGGACTTAACTCTTCCACCAGAAGTGGCGATGGCATCCTACCTTCCAATAAAGGGGAGAACATGTCGATGAGCAAGGCTACCATCACCGGTCTGTTGGGGGGAACACTAGGACACTCATAACCTCATGCAAGCCACTATACATTTGTTATTGATCTTTCATACAACAATTTCTAATACGCTCTCATTTGGTCTTTACAGGTGCAATGTCTCAATCGAGAGCCTTCGACCGTCGCTGAAGCTCCTCAGCATACCATCGACTAAGCTGGGATTATGAGTCCACCCAATACAGAGGAAAGGATGAGTGATAGGGGAAGAATTATAAATCGAGGGACTCTTCTTCTTCTTCTAAATGAAAATCCCAATCTCATACATCTCGTCAAGGCGAACAACCTAATTCTCCGGTTCAGAGCGGAGAACAATCTTCTTATCATAGCCCTCACATCACAACGTCCTACGAGCATCACTATAGCTCTTCAAGCTCCCGATAATCTCGTGAGCGCCTATCAAGAAAATACCCACTCTCTACCTCTGATATGCCCCTTCCGACTACTGCTTTCGACACTTCCACCCTAGAGAAATTGACCAAGCTTAAGGCCACTTTCTCGAAAATTTTCTTCGATGGTCTTAAATTCCTTCCTCTATTAATGTAATCCCAGGTCATGCCAAGGAAAGCTCTCTTGAATGCATGAATGACATATTTGTGTAGCACGAATCATTTATACACTTGGTAGAGAATGTCTCTGAAGTCTCTATTGAGTGACAACATAAGATTGACCACCTCAAGTTGGAAGCTATGCATGACAAAGATATAATCAAGCATCAGGACGCTGAACTGCTACAATTTAAAACCCAAATTGCTGAAGCAGAGAAGAACGCCAAGGAAATGGCAGAGGCGGTAAGCTGGTTGGACGCTATGCACAAAAAGGAACTCGATGCGGCACTTCATCGCAGCGGGGAACTAGGTTTAGAAAAGGATTCCTTACATAAAGAGAAGGAAGCTCTTGCTCGCCGCGTTGAGGAACTTGAAGAACTTTTAAAGAAAGAAAAGGAGGAAAAAATCGAAACTTGAGAGGAATCGTAGTAATACTATGAAGAAGTCATTGAGGATAAGAGCTTGAAGGCAAAACTTGACAAATAATTTGCTAAAATTGATGCTCTCAAAGAAGTGGCCCGAGAAGAAGGCCGAAAAGAGATGGTCGAACAAGTCAACTCCTAGGTGGAAGCTGCCATGGAGTCCGGTATGAACGAGATCAAGGACATATTCGATTTGCTAATCATTGAATACAATGCTAAAGTCCTGCTCCACCGCGAATTAAATTTTCTTGGCGAGGGCTACCTTGAATCACTTACTGAAGCTTGGGAGAAAATTGTTAAGATGAAGAAGGAAGAGCTGGGTGAAGCTGAATTTAATGAGGAAGAATTAGTGAGGGAGGTTCTTCGTGGAAACGAGCCTTCGGAACTGGCCATTGTAAAATTTCAATTTTTCAAGGTTCTACACCTACTGAAGGAGGAGAGGATATTGTCGAGTCTTTAGGAACTGATATTAAGGGTTACTCTCCAATCCAAGTAGCCGAACCATTAACTTCTCTTAATATGGAGCAGAATCTCGGCTACGATCCAAATAAGCTCGGTGCCTCGGAACACACTGATAAGACCAACATGAGGGAGCAGATAAAAAATGAGGAATTGTTGAAAAGAAAGGTTAAAATCGATCCCGCTGAGGTGGATGTCGAAGATCCTCATCTCGTGCCATTGCATATTATTCCACTAGATGGGTCGATCCCTGATGAACTCCTCCTCCCTCCTTAAGCTCTCCGACCAAAGGCGGTAAAAGGTCTCGAAAGAGAAGTACGAGTGGCTCTACCCCTAAAAAGTCCAAAAGAGAAAGAAAACCGAAGAAGTAGTTTTTGCTTAAAGTCACTATATATAGTTTTCATAATTATTTCTTTCACTAGTCGTAGTTGTACGGGTATGAATCCTGACCTTTTGAAATAACTTGTACTGAAATTTTGGCACCTATAAATAAAAATTTTGTTTTCGATTAAGCATCGTGTGAATTGTTATTTAAATAGTTGAATGATTACTTTCCATTCAATGTACTTGTAATTCATTAACTTTGAATTCCATTAACAATTCACTGTCTCTATCCCAAGGCCTCCATACGGTCATGGTCTGGAGTCGTATCAAACACCAAGCTCAGGCCCTAGTGTTACGTTGTTGCATTCAGCGATATTTTTTTATTGTGGCTCTGCCCCTGGCATTGATTTGGTGAGGCCAGAAATCGAACAGTCGAATTATATCCTTAGCGAGTTTATATTCCTTGTGTCGATTTCAGGTTGAAGTTTGTGGAATAGAAAACGGTCGAAATCAACTCATTTATTCATTGAGTTTGTGGAATAGAGAACAGTTGAAATCCACTCATCTATTCATGGAGTTTATGGAATAGGGAACGGTCAAAATCCACTCATCTATTCATGAAGTTTGTGAAATAGAGAATGATCGAAATCCACTCATCTATTCATGGAGTTTGTGGAATAGTGAACGGTCGAAATCCACTCATCTATTCATTCATGGTTATACTCCAGTCTGATCTCTGGGGACTTAGTGTTATTTTGTTGGCAGTCAATATCCGCCTGATTTATGTTTATACTCCAGTCCACGCTTTGGGGGACCTATAGTTGTTTTGCGGGCAGTCGGTATCCGCCCGATTTATGTTTATACTTCAGTCCGCACTCTGGGGATTTAGAGTTATTTCAGGAGCAATTAGGTTGTACTTCTTTTGGTTGATTAGTTTTGTTTCAGTCCCACAGTCCGTGTAGGAATTTTTTAATCTCTAAATTGTCAACCATATTCGTTTTTCCATTCTTTGGATCATTTATAGGAATTATTAAATGAGCAAATTAACTAAGCTCATCTTGTTTGATCCCATGGGGGTAAGCATGATTGATCAATTTCAAACTCTGGGAGCTTGTTCACACATATCGATATCAATCAGTTTCGATATGTTAATCATAACAATAAAGAAAGCTTGAAACTTTATTCATTAAATGGAAAGAAACAAAATAATCTGTCTTACTACGTATTCAAAAAATCAAATGCTAAAGCAAAACATTGAAAGTAAATAGAACTGAAATATAAAGGAAATAATCTAAGTGAAATAGCATCATAAATGCTCGTTATTCCACGCTCTCGAAAGTGTAATGCTATCAACAATCGCTAGCGTGAAAGTTCCTTCTCCAAGCAGAGGTCAATGACATATGGTCCTTCCCAAATCGAATTCATGTGTGACGGGGCAGGACAAACCCGTTTCAGGATGAGATCGCAAATTTCGAAGGTTCTTGATCGCACTTTTGTGTTGTAATAACGGATGACTCGATGTTGATGTGCAATTGCTCTCAAATCGGCTTCTTCGGACAGTGAGAAATGCGGAATACGGATCTTAAGGTTAGGATTAACACTAGAGGGGGTGAATAGTGTTTAAAGAAATTACTAAATCTTTTTGAGTTTTTGTTAATTTGAACACAAATGTATGGAATATTCAAACAAAGATACGATCATAGAATCAAACACAGATGCAGAAATAAAGTAAAAGCAAAAAAGGAAAGAACATACCAGATTTTATATTGGTTCAGAGTTACCCTACATTCAGTCCCGCACACAAGTACAGATTTCGTTCCAAAAGCAATTGTACAATTACACCCTAAATTTCAAGGCCACGAGGTACACCACTGCAGATTCACAATCCTTTGGGTAGAGATACTTGATTTGAAGGGCAACAAGTTCACCCAATTGATTTCCTAGGCTATAATCACACCTTTTCTAACTTGATTGATTTCCAAGGCCACAATCACACCTTTTCTCGCTTGATTGATTTCCAAGGCTACAATCACACCTTTTCTCGCTAAATTGATTACAAAGAAGTCTATAATTCTGAATATTACTGAGATCTTGTTGAGATAGTGATAGAGAATCAAACTAGAAATGATCTAGTTAGATTCAATGTTGATTTCGGCAGAGTAATGGTAAGAATATGTACAAAGAAATGTGGAAGAAGAAGAGGAGTGAAAACCAGAAAAATATGATTACAAATTCGTTCAAAACTACCCCTATTTATAGTAGAACAACAGCCATGTCCATTCGTGAAGGGATATGATGAATAGACACTTCTTTTGAAATTCAAATTTTAAAATCAACTGCTACCATGTCGACATGGGATACTTGAGTATGTCGACATGCTAAAGGAAATTTTGGTGATTTGTTTTTCTTTTGAAAAATAACTTCTATCATATATTAAAACTATTTTAAACTTTATAAATATACTTAACTATAGTTAAAATACATAAGTAAATATATAGAATAATATTTTGGTATATATAAAATTTACTATAATTTTATATTTAAATATAAGTATAAATATTTAAAAATTAAATATATTATTATTAAAAGATAGTTTAAAACTAAGGATAATTTTGATTTTGAAAATAAAGATTATTTTGAGGCTAAAAGTATTAAAACCGGGATAGATGTTTTTGATTCTTTTAAAAGGAAGATTTTGAAAACAAGATATAATTTTGTAAAACATTTTGAATAAAAGTTAGCAGATACAAAACAATGTTCCACTAGATTTTTTCGTAGGTTCCATCCTACTTAGGGTTTCATCCCTTTAATGGGGTCGAAGTGGATTCCACTCCACGAATAAATTATATTTTAAGATGCCAGTGCATTTCTAGGAATTTTAACAGAATTCCTAATTAAATTACCTATTATTGAAATCTTGAACTCTTGATAATCTTGATACTCATGAGTCTTCAATATTGATATCTTGAATCTCTATACTGTATAGTCTTCATTCTTGATACCTGCATGGTTAAATCCTGCATATACATACATATATATCTAAACTATAGTGTTAGTATTTATATTTTATAATCTTGTTCTAAGGTTGTTGTCATCAAAACCATCATCTCAAGGACTAACGATCTCCCCTTTTTGATGATGACAACCTTTGTTTATAAAATATTACTACTATCCTAATAACTCCCCCTAAAACTAATAAACTCCCCCTTAATCTATGCCTAACTACCCTATTTTATATTTCTCACCCTTTGTCACCAACAAAAACTAACTCGAAACTATATAACTCCAAACTATATAACTCCCCCTCATTCTTGTATTAAAGTACCTGCATTAATAAACTATACAATGGAGTGTATAATGGATAGATTAAGAGATAATGATACTGATAATCACAATTATTAATCAAATATCATATAAATATCGATGCATATTTATACATGTTTTGCACACCAAATATCAACCCAAACCAAAGAAAATCAAATCAAATCAAATCAATTCAAGCAATCAATTAAAATTAAACAAAGTAATCAAATGAAATCAAACATTACGAGGTACTTCCACCCATCCTTCTTCTCCAATATAGGGTCTTCTTTAATGGCATCCCAATTTTCATTATCATTGGTGAGAGAGACAGGAGGATGTGCTTCATTATCATCCTTGTGTAAAGAGGAAATCATCCATCGTATAGCATCGAAATGCTTTTCTTTCTCCTTGATCATTTGCATTTGACTCAACTCTAAGTGTTGCTGGTTACGAAGAATGAACGAAAGAATATTCTTGAAAGAATTAAGTGTTTCTTCAAGATTCTCGGTTAAATTATGAATTGGATTGGCCATAATTGAGTTTGTGAGAAGAATTAGAGATAAAATAGATAAGAGATAATCCTGAGTGATGAATTCTGGAAGAAACAGGTATTTATAGGTGTAGAAATTCGTTTGAAATGAATAGACATAAGGTAGTTATTTAAATTTCATATTCAAAATGAAGTGTCATTTCCGACCAGTACATGTCGACATGGTCAAGGGGGGATGTCGACATGGTCCAGTGAATTTTGATGGCTTATTTTGATTTTGTGAATAATTGTGTATATATATATATTTATATAATATACTAACAATTATTCTAGAGATAGGATAAGCTAGATAACGGAAAGGAAATTCAATTTCATTGAATAATAGAATGATACAATGATTAATCATAAAGAACAACATGAACATTCAAATCAAAACAAACTAAACTAGTACAACATGAAATGAAAAGACAGAACTAGTTAGAGGATGACGAAGATGAAGACAATCCAAGCTTCTTTCTAACTTGGGAGAAAAACTTGTTCATCTTCGATGACATTTTATCCAATTTCTTACTAATGGACCGTTTAAAAATCCATTGATTCTCGACAGTAGTCTTTTGATTTTTGAGTAGGGTTTTGTTGGTTGGATTGGAAGGATAGTCAATGCTTTCCAAAGAGGTTTCATCTTCTTCTTCTTCTTCTTCTCTTTCCTTTTATCCCCTTCTTCTTCCTCTTCCTCCTCTTCCATCTCCTCATGAGCCAAACGCTCTTCCTTTTCGGCAAGAGTCTCATAAGGTTGAAAAAAAATGGAATTTTCATAAGAGAAATATTTGAGTGATTAAAAACTTTTCTTGAAATAAATTCTTCTCCTTTGAAATCTACTCCAAAATAGTTAAAAATTCGAGTGAGATACATTCCATGATACAAAGTGTTTTCTCCCATTTCAAGATTTTTGGGACGAAGTTCATCCAAAATAACTTGTGCCCAATTAATATCATAATTTCCAAATATAGCAAAAAGTGATTTGTAGACTTTTGAAATTGGGTTCCTGAAATTCCTCGATCTTGGGTTCAAAGTATGTTGCAAAAGAAGATTAACAATTCAAGCTTTTAGTCGAAATTTTTGATTTTTGAATTCAAAATCATCATTTCTTTCGAAAATGTGATGAAAAGTCTCACGATCATTTTCATAGATATTAAAACTAGAAAGATCCATTCCCATGCTTTTGCAATTGAGAATGGTACCCAAAAGATCACAATTTAAAACGATTCTAGTGCCTTTGACACTACTTCAAATCTCATCATTTCCATTATAAAATCCACGGTTTAAATTTGCATAGAAAATTTTAACAAGACTTGGATAACAAACAAAATCATTTTGAGAAGCATCAACAAGAATAAGAACTTGATTGTTTGCAAAAAAATAATCAATTTCATAAGATGAAAAATCTTGAAATAAAGCAAACTTTCCGGGATGAACTTTTTGTTAATCGACGGAAATTCTATGGAGTTAGAAAACCGTCGAAAAATTTTAAATTAAAAATAACCGCAAGCGCACCGCGCACACTTGAAGTACGTGATGAATATGGGTCGATCCGTAGGGAGTCGTTAGAGTTTTAAAAATCTATTCAATCAAATTAGACCAAATGGAGGAGAAATTGTTAACAAGAACTAAAATGAAGCTAAACTAGAATTAAAATGTGATTAGAAAACTATTGGACTAGAGAACAATTTAGAGGCAAATCCACTCTCAAATTTTTGTAAATCAACAAACACATAATTTATGATCTCTAACTTTGATATTAAGTGAAATAATCATTGCATTTATCATAAGTATGGTTTGTTTATGTTATTAGTTAACATACCTCAAACCATCAAACTATAATACAACAATTATACCACTTATAATTCTCATGAAAATGAAGCAAAAGCAAAAGCTATTTTACGTATGATCTATTTACTATTGTAACCAGTAATATAGATCATCAAATTTCATTTTTACTTTCATTTCATAATCAAAAATTAATTAGCAAATGACGATGTAAATTGTGTTTATGTTGAATAAGAATAGCTCATTTGCATAAGCAATATAAACTATCAAACCCACTTGTATAAACTTACATCAAAATTCACATTCATGAAGCATAAACAAAGAGATCATAAATCATAAAAATGTTGAAATTATATAAAGTTAGAGAGCTTCATCACCCCTAAATTGAAGGGGTTTGGCTACTCATTTGTCGCATTGAAGCAACACAAGTAAATTTCAACATTAAAAAGAAAAGAGAATAGAAAATAAGCAAAGAAAGCAAAAGAGATTAGCTACTAACTACTTGCATAAATGTAAATCTAAGCTATGTGCATAAAGAGAAGAGAGCATAGAAATAAACATTAACAATAACATAAAGAAAAACATGTAGAAAAGAGAGAAGAAAGAGGCTTGAAAGCCATTTTTATTTCATAGAACATTGACCATACACTTTGATTTCTTAATTTCCTAAGTAAAATGAAAGAGTAGAAGATGATTTTTTCATGTACATAAGAGGGCTATTTATACATGCATAAAACCCTAATTCTATTTTTAGGGAGCTTCCTAAATTGCCCTTTAGGAAGTGTGGCCACCAAGTAACCATTATCCACTAATTAATCCATCATTTATTTTGCATGAAGCTTTAACCTCCACTTAGTTGTCCATTAGCTCCAAATTGTACGTTTAGGTAAGTAGGTGGGGTCCTCCATGTTCATGGCTTGAATTATTTCCCTCTTCTTTCCTTTGTATTCATTTTTGCATGCATATATCTTCGTATAAGCCTCTTCCATATGCATCCAAATTCCTATAAAAATTATCAAAAAATGTCCAAGTAAAAATTCTTACATTGACACATGCACAAAAATGACCGTTTTGCCCTTGAATGAAGATGAAAATATGATGGTTTGGAAATAATTGAATTTTGGTTTTAAACATGTTAAAATTCCCAAATATGATGTTTATTCAAATAAAAAGAGATAAAATATGGATGTAAATATATGCACATTTACGTGCACATCAAATACCCCCACACTTATCTTTTTATTCGTCCTCGAATAAAGGAAAACTAAGATAAATCTGTTTTCGTAGGGAGCACGATTGCATTGAGCGTATGCAATAAGCCGTTGAACCTCTGGGTGTCCCCAGTAGGACGAGTGTTGTCTCGTGTGGGTTTTCAGCGGATACTATCCACAAAATCCATATGCAAGATGAACATATTGACAAAATGCAAGATGTATTTACAAAGAGATGAATGCAAGTTTTCAAAAATATTAACAAATGAAAGATTTATTTTAAAATTAACACGAATAAGTTAAATATAGGTTTTGGCTATTATCTTGAAAATTTATATCATTTACTCGTCAAAGTTTCCAACAAAAATCAAGTTATCATAACAAATAGACTATAGTTTAACTCGTTGTTTTGGTTAATAACATATTGTAACTATGAAATGGATCCTTATGTGATTATCAAAGTTTATCAAAGTGGTATTTTCATTTATTTTTAACAACAAATCAGATAAGTAAAAATAGTGCTAGGATTTCAATTGCTTGCTCTCTCATTATTTGCAAGAAAAATTACACACCTAGCTCAGGTCTACTGAGGCTAGATATACCACCCATGCACTGCCTTTCGGGCTTATGTGAGCGGAGTACAGAGCATGGCGAGTGCACACACTTTCGTGCATACACCTATCGACCGTAGGTGGTTTTTATTAAGTCTGTTTTTTTACAAGTGTTTCATACATGCATAACCGTGAGGACTTTTAAATGAGTATGAAAGCACATAATCAAAGATTCCAAGTAATTCACCCATGCATAACCGTGAGGACTTTTAAATGAGAGTGAATGCTTTGGATGTTATTATTTTTTTATATGTTTTTTATTTATTTTAAGAGAGAGAGAGTTTTGCAAAATCATCTTAGCACCATTTAACTTAGAAGGTAAAAATGTTACATCATTTACTTTAAATTTACCAACTTTTTAAACAAAGATTTTCAAATAGAACATACTTCATAATTAACATATATGAACCTTCCTATATACTAGTTAAACCATTGTTATTTGTAATCAAACTTCATTTTTATTTTTGTTAAGACAAATAAATTTTCAAAAATTTCAATTTTATTAACCAAAACTTATACTTATCTCATAGTGTTTTTTTCAAAAATAAATCAAAGCGCTAAAAAGAAAATGTTATTGAGATTTAGAAATTTTGAGATTATTTTTTTAAGTAAGAAAATGAAAATTCAAAAATGCCATGAAACTAAAAATAAAAATGAGACTCCCCCCCCCCCCTCCCCCCCCCCCCCACACTTAATTTTGACTGTGTCCTCACAGTCAATCCATGATATAATGAGTGTGATGGGGAAAACTATATACATATTTGTAAAGAGGGTTAGCATTCTTACTAGACGTAGCTTGGCTCATGAAGGATCATGAGCTCCTCCTCTTGGTTACTAGGAAATTCCAAGAAAGGTTTCAAATGATGACCGTTGACTCTGAAAATCGATCCATCCCTAGGATTTTCTATTTCTACGGCACCATGTGGAAAAACAGTTCGTACCACAAATGGTCCGGTTCATCTCGTTTTAAGTTTCCCAGGGAATAAATGAAGTCTTGAGTCATACAAAAGAACTTTCTGGTTAGGTGAAAATGTTTTTCTTAAGATTGACTTGTCATGAAAAAAAATTGTTATTTCTTTGTAAATTTTCTTGTTTTCATACGCGTCATTCCTAAGTTCTTCTAATTCGTTGAGTTGTAGATTTCGGTTTTCGCCAGCCTTCTCAAGATCAAAATTTAAGTTCTTAATTGCCCACAACGCTTTGTGTTCAATTTCAATGGATAAATGGCAAGCTTTACCATAAACTAAACGAAATGGAGACATCCCAATGTTAGTTTTAAAAGCAGAACGGTAAGCCCAAAGTGCGACGGTCAATTTTCGAGACCAATCTTTTCGATTTTTGTTAACAGTTTTCTCCAAGATTTGTTTTATTTGTCGATTTGAAACTTCAACTTGACCACAAGTCTGAGGATGATACAGAGTGGATAACTTGTGGGTTATCGAGTATTTCTTCATTAAAGTTTCAAAAGAGTGGTTACAAAAATGGGTTCCATTATCACTGATTATTGTGCGAGGTACGCCAAACATCGAAAAGATGTTTTCTTTGAGAAATTTCACAACAATTCTATGCTCATTGGTTTTGCAAGAAACAGCTTCGACCCATTTTGAAACGTAATCGACAACGAGAAGGATATACAAGTTTCATAAAGAATTGGGAAAAGGTCCCATAAAGTCAATACCCCAAATATCAAAGATTTCAATCGTAAGAATGGGATTTAGAGCCATCATATCTCGTCGAGAAATTCGTCCAAGCATTTGACATCATCGCAAGTTTTACAAAATTCGAATGAGTCTTTGAAAAGAGAAGGCCAGTAGAAACCACATTGAAGCACCTTTTCAGTAGTTTTTCGAGGATCGAAATGTCCACCACACGCTTGTTCGTGGCAAAATGAAAGAACACTCCTGATCTCATTATCCGGAATGCAACGTCGAATGATTTGGTCGGGACAATATTTGAACAAGTATGGATCGTCCCAATAGAAATATTTCACTTGGGACATGAATTTGCATTTGTCCTGTTTGGACCAAGATGAAGGAGTTTCTTTAGTGACTAAGTAGTTCACTATATCAGCGTACCATGGGTCGATAGAAATTGAAAGAAGTTGTTCATCGGGGAAGTTTTCATTGATTGGCAAAGAAGATGGTGCATTCGGAAGACGAGACAAGTGATCAGCTATGACATTATCAGATCCCTTTTTGTTTTTTATTGTAAGGTCAAATTCTTGAAGTAAAAGGATCCAACGAATCAAACGAGATTTAGCATCCTTTTTAGCGAAGAGATATCGAAGCGCAGAATGGTCAGTGTAGATCGTAATGTGCGAACCTATCAAGTAAGGTCGAAACTTTTCGAGAGAAAAAACTGTAGCTAGAAGCTCTTTTTCGGTTGTTGTGTAGTTGAGTTGAGCGTCGTTCAGAGTCATACTCACGTAGTAAATGACGTGAAGGATCTTGTTAATGCGTTGTCCTAAGACAGCACCAACAGTAAAGTTTGAAGCATCACACATTATTTCGAAAGGAAGATCCCAATTAGGTGAGCAAATGATTGGGGCAGAAATGAGTTCGTTCTTAAGACGTTCAAAAGAAGAGATGCAATCAGAGTTAAAATCGAAAGGAACGTCTTTTCCAAAAAGAGTCGTCAAAGGACGAGCGATTTTACTAAAGTCTTTCACGAAGCGTCGATAAAAGCCAGCGTGTCCTAAAAATGATCGAATGTCCTTAACAAATTTGGGAATGGGTTGATTGCAATTACGTTGATTTTTTGCTTTATCTACCTCAATTCCTTTATTTGAGATGATATGTCCAAGGACTATACCTCGTTTGACCATAACGTGGCATTTTTCCCAATTCAAAGTCAAATGTTTTTCTTTACATCAATTTAGAACCAACTAAAGATGATGTAAACATTGGGAAAAAAATCGCCAAAGATTGAGAAATCGTCCATAAAAACTTCTAGAAAGCGTTCTCTCATGTCGAAAAAGATTCCAACCATGCATCGTTGGAAAGTCGCAGGAGCGTTGCAAAGTGCGAATGGCATACGTCGATAAGCGAAGGTACCGAATGGACACGTAAAAGTCGTTTTCTCTTGATCTTCGAGAGCGATTGGAATTTGATTATAGCCGGAATAACCATCAAGGAAGCAGTAAAATTCACGGCCGGCTAAACGTTCGAGCATTTGGTCGATGAAAGGAAGGGGGAAGTGATCCTTACGTGTTGCAGCATTTAGTTTTCGATAATCAATGCAAACACGCCAACCCGTTTGAGAACGAGTTGGAATAAGCTCATTTGAATCGTTCTTGACAACGGTTAGCCTAGACTTTTTCGGTACAACGTGAATTGGGCTAACCCATGAACTATTAGAGATTGGGTAAATGATTCCGTTATTGAGAAGTTTAAGAATTTCATCACGCACCGCATCTTTCATTTTCGGATTAAGCCTTCGCTGCGCGTCACGAGTAGGCTTGGCATCGTCGATTAAATGGATGCGATGTTGAACAAGAGTGGGACTAATTCCCTTTATATCGAAAATCGACCATCCAATTGCTTCTCTGTTTTTTGAAAGAATAAAGAGTAATGAGGTTTCTTGATCAAGGGAGAAAGTTGCGGAAATTATGACGGGTAACGTTTCGTCTTCACCTAAGTATGCGTACTTAAGGTGATCGGGAAGTGGTTTGAGGTCCAACTTCGGGAGTTTTTCGATCAAAGAGTTGGATTGAGATTCGGACTCAACTTGAAGCGATTCAAAGGGAAGAGTGTATTCAATCTCGTTGGGAATTTCGGGAAACAACTTTTCGTACTCGTCTTCGCGTTCGTCGTTAAGGTCAAGTGTCTCGTTTTCGAAGTTTTCGTGAATGGCACTAACTTCCAATGTTTCGTCACGAGGTTCATTCGATTGGCTTTCAAGATTGAAAATGTTAAGATCCAAAGTCATGTTTCCAAAAGAGATTTTCATTGATCTGTTATGATAATTGATTAAGGCATTTGAGGTGGCTAAGAAGGGTCGGCCTAAAATCAACGGAATTTGAATCGAGGGATTCGTCATAGGTTGTGTTTTGAGAACGATAAAGTCAACGGGGAATGTAAATTTCCCTACTCGAATGAGCACGTCTTCGATTTCTCCCACGGGCTTCTTAATGGAATGATCGGCAAATTGAAGCGTAACTTTCGTGGGTTTGAGGTCACCTAAGCCTAATTGTTCGTACACGGAGTGTGGAATCAAGTTGACACTCGCGCCTAAGTCTATCAAACATTTGTCAATCATCTTGTCTCCAATTGTACATGAAATCGTAGGGCAGCCAGGATCTTTGTATTTAACGAGCATGGATTGGGACAAGACTTCACTCAAACTAGCAGCTAAGAAGACTTTTTTGGGCACTTGAGTGTGTTGCTTTTGGGTGCACAAGTCCTTAAGAAATTTCGCGTAAGTGGGGACTTGCTGAACAATGTCAAGAAGTGGGATGTTCACTTTTACTTGTTTAAAAATTTCCAACATCTTTTCCATTTGGTCCGAGTGTTTCCTTGGTCGAAGACGATGTGGAAATGGAACACGATACTCGGTAGGCGGGTCTACGCGAGTAGAAGAGGAAGAATTTTGATTGTCGTTTGAATCGATGTTTGGCTCCACATTCTATTCTGAGTAGTTCGTTGTATTAGAAGTGTCGAGAAAAGTTTCCGGTAAATCATTTGGATTATTGACTTGATTATCGATTTGTTTACCAGAACGGAGAGTTGTGATAGCATTCAACTGGGTGACGTTGCTATCTTGAACAACATGGGCTTGATTTGAATTCGCGTTTTGATTTCTAGGATTTGGAAGGGGCAGGCTTGGGAATGTTCCTCGTTCATGTTCACTTACAGACGTGGCTAATTGACTCTTTTGCATTTCGAGTTTTGCAATCGATTGGTTTGCGTTCTGCATATATGAAGTCAATAAATTTTGCAAATTGCTGTTTGATTGAAGGCTTTGAGTAGTTGCCTTAGCAAACATTTCAAGAGTTTTCTCAAGCGAAGTTAAACGTTTATCGTCTTGTGGAGGATGAGCAGAATTTGGTGGAAAATTTGGTTGTTGCGGTTGATTATGAGACGGGCCCGCAAAGTTTGGTTGAAAATTATTGGGCTGAAAGGGAGGATTCGAAGCATTATTCGGAAATGCTTGAAAATTGGGACGAATCGTATTCGTGTTGGGATTGTTTTGGCTCCACGCGAAATTCGGATGATTTCTCCAACCAGGGTTGCACGTTGGAGAAAACGGGTCGTTTTTGGCTTTATTGAAAGCATTAATTTGTTCGATAGAGTAGGGATACTGATCGGCTATATGATTAGGATCATTGCATTTATAACACATCGGTTGGGAAGCTTGGTTCATTTGATTCGTTGAGAAAACATTATCGAATTTTTTAATCATTGCGTCGATCTTAGCTTCCAAAGCAACAGAAGATCCTATCGAGTGTGCACTCGATCGTGAGTAGATTGATTTTTTGTTCGAGCGTTCCCATTGGGACGACTTTTCAGCAAGGTTTTCAAGAAATTGCCAAGCATCATCATGATGTTGGGCAAGAAAATTGCCTTAGCACATTGATTAGAGCATCGTTCGTGAGCTGTTTTCGAGTCCATCGTATAAGATTTGGCAAATCGTCCATTTTTCAAAGTTATGATGTGGACATTTTATCAGAAGCTCTTTGAATCTTTCAAAATATTTTCCAAATGGTTCATCCTTGAATTGATGAAAATTTACAATTTTGTTTCGAGTTCTACTTGTTTTTTTCAAGGGGTAGAAATTTTTTAAGAAAGCTTTCACAAATTCTTCCCACGATTTAATTGAGTTCGAAGGTAAGTTGTACAACCATTTTTCAGCGTAACCCGTAAGAGCAAATGGGATTAATCGAAGTTTGATTCCGTCATCAGAAAGTTGCTGGAGTTTAATGGTTGCACAAACTTGTTCGAATTTAGTCAAAAAGATATATGGATCATCGTGCTCGAAATTGCCAAATTTCGGAAGTGTGGCAATATGGTTCGAGTGAATTTCAAAATGGTTACCCGTAGGGGCGGGTAACGTGATGCAAGATGGAATAGAAACTCTATCAGGAAAGATTCTATCCATAAGAGTTCGAGGGGCGTTTTCGTTCGCCATTTCAGGAGGATCGTCTGTTCGAGTTAAACGGTTTGTAGAAGGGTTGCAAGTCCAACGATTCGTTGTTGTGTCACGAGTGCAAGTACGCATGCACAAGTGAAAGTCGAGAAGAGAAAGGAGTTAGAATTGAGTTTAGGGAATAAAAGAAGATTTGAAAACGCGTTTTTGTTTTTTGACCTTTTTTTTTTTTACAAAGAAGAAAATTATTTAACAAGTGAGATTTATTTTCAGAAAAGTTTGATTTTTGTTTTGTTTTTGGTTTTTCAATTTTTTTTTATGTTTTTGGTTTTGTATTTTTTTTTGAATTTTTAAATATTTACCAAAAGGATTATTTTTTAAAATGGAAATTGATTTTTGTTTTTGACTTTTCAAAAAAAAAAATCTTTTTGAAAAGATTTGTATTTTTTGGATTTTTGTTTTTGATTGAAAATTTTCAAAGGAAAGGAAAAAATGATTTTTTTTTTTGAAAAATCAAGTTAAATTTACAATTTTTTTTGGATTTTGGATTTTTTATTTTTTTTTAAATATGCATGAACTAATGTAACTAAATGAATGCAAAGGACTTAATTACAGTTTTCTGTTCTTAGTAGCTCCTAACCCAAAATTGTATAATCACACTATGTCTTAAATCAATAAAAATATTTCTCAGTCAGGTAACAGACAGGGGTTAACGGTGCACCACGAATCACCGTAGCAATGCAACCGAAGGTTTAAGTACCTTCAGAGGAACAAATAGTGTAATATTTACGTATCACCGTAATTTTTATAACTGGTTATTACTCTACCATAGCCTAGACACCAAGAAATAAAATCGTTCAAATAAAACAATTGTGAAGATACAATTAAGCCCTTAGTGAGCACGTGACACCCTTAGGTCCAACGTCTAACCTTTATTATTAGTCAAATTCTACGATGAAATGCATTTGTGGGCTAAGAAAAGGGTGATGAAATCCCTCACCTTATGTGAATTGGGGTATTGCCCTTAGAAAATAAAACAAGATGAGATGAATGCAAAACAAAAATTAAACGTGTATTAACAATGCAACTAAAATAAAATTTGTTTTTGGTTTTTTGGATTTTGAATTTTATATATATATATATAAATGCAAATGCAAGCAACCAACAATGCCGATCAAATTAAAAACAAGGGAAAAGGGCACGATACCAGAGCGTGCATATTTTATTAGCAATTATTTTAAAGCGGCATTCTTTTTTTTAGCAAGCTAGCTGAGCAATTATTTTTTTGCAAGCACTTCTTTCATTTGCGAATTTCTGCTTTGGCAATCTGCAAATAAAACAAAGATATATTCAAGTTATTTTTTATGAAAGAAGCACTAAAACAGAGGAAGGTCGAAATAATTGAAATCAAAAGAAATAATTGAAACTTTTTTTTTGGAACTACAGACAAGTTGAAACAAAAATAATTCAACAAAACAAACTAATAAACTACTCTTTTTAAGACAATTTTTTTTCTTTTTTCCGTTTTTTAAACAAAGAAAAACAGAACAGCAAATTTAAAACTAACAAAACGAAACAAAACAACTAATAAAACAAAACAATTTCATGCTCAGGCCTTCAATACAAACCCAGCCCAAATGAATTCATCTTTTCGAGAACCACTGTTGTCCATAACCAATACTTCTCTTTCAAAATGAACGAGACCTCAAATCAGAAGAAAAATAAAATTGAAAATCCACTGCTTATCAATTCAATTCAGTTCGAAAATTTAAAACTCCACAACCAAAATTGATGAAATCATCTCGGTTTCGGGTTCGAGCAGAAATACTCGGCGGTTGCGTGTGGAGTTAGGAACTGGGTGGAGCGTTGTAGGATTTGGGAATTTCTGTGAAGCGCGATGGTGGCTTCAGTGATTAGTGGAGTTCGAGGTGGTCAAATTGCGTGACGGCTCAGGTTGCAATCGGTTGTCGCTTGAAGTTGCGGTCGTAATTTTTTTTTTGAATTGTGTTTTGTGATGGACAGCAGTTCGTGATGGAGGTTGACTGGTGATTGGTGGTTGGTTGCCGATGAGTGATTGTTGAGGGGGTATTTGAGGTGGTAACAGTTGAAGCAAGTGGTGCGTTTGTATGGAAAAGAAGGGGCAGTGCAAGTTGTTGACAGAATTGGTTTATAATGGGTGTTTTGTATAGAGGAGCAGTAGGTGGTGACTGGGAAGGTGTTTATGGTAATGAAGGAGCTTGTATGTGGAGATGTTCAGAGAGTTTTGATGGTCTGGGTGGTTTGTCTGTTGCGATGTGGAGTTTGGGTGAAGCAATTTCTAGAGTAGCATGTCTGTTGACTGCAGTGATATGGTGTGAAGATGATGAGGCTGTTTTTGGCTAAGGAGAAAAGATGCACAATTTTGTATTGTTGACAGTAAATGGAGATGGAACAGTTAGGCTATGAGACTAGAAAGAATGAACTGCTGGTTTGGTATCAGTGGAGTATCAGTGTGTATGTGTGGCGAATGGCAACTATGCAGAGTTAGATGATGGTGATGGAGAGTATATATGTTCGTGAAGTAGGTGGAGAAGTTGGTAGGAGAATGTTTTATGCAAGTGGTGGGTTTTGGTTGTGGTTTGTTTGGTAAGTGAAGAGGATTGATGAGGAGATTGTTGCAAAGTTGTATGAAGGAGGCAGTTTGTGGCAGTAGAATGGTTGAAGTTTTGACAGTGTTGTGGGTTGCTATGGTTAGGACAGAAATGGAAGATGCTTGAATGAATGGTGAAGTTGGTAGAGTGTAGCAGCAGTTTTAAGGCAATGGTATGGAACAGAGGCAATGGTATGTTGTGGTGATGTGAGGCTGAGGGAATGATGATAAGCAGTTGTATGTGACAGGGGAGCTGCTGCTGTTAGAAGTTGAGGAAAGGCAATTAGATGGTGGTTGAACTTGTATGGTGTCAGTGTGGTAGATGAAGGGATAGAGGAGCTGTCATGGAACAGAGGGGAGGTTTTGGAAAATGACAGTGGGTAAGCCAGTAACAGAGGCTTGTTGGTATGGGGATATGAACAGTGAATGAGAACAGAGACTGCAACAGAGAATGTAAACAGTGAAGAAAAATGGAATGTAACGGTGTTTTTTTTTAAATTGTAAATGGAAAATGTAATTGAAAAGGAAATGAAATAAAATTGAAGATGAATGCAATGTTCTTTTTTTTCGAATGTGATATGCAATGCAAATGGAAAATAAAATAGAAAACAGGCACACAACACAATATCACCAAAAATCACAAAACACACAATATATTTGTTTTCTTTTTTTATAAAAAAATGCAAACACACACAAAAATCAATGAAAACTAATTCGAAGAATAGAAAATTAAAATCAAAACAATTCCCCGGCAACGGCGCCAAAAACTTGTTAATCGACGGAAATTCTATGGAGTTAGAAAACCGTCGAAAAATTTCAAATTAAAAATAACCGCAAGCGCACGGCGCACACTTGAAGTACGTGGCGAATACGGGTCGATTCACACGGAGTCGTTAGAGTTTTAAAAATCTAATCAATCAAATTAGATCAAATGGAGGAGAAATTGTTGACTAGAACTAAAATGAAGCTAAACTAGAATTAAAATGTGATTAGAAAACTATTGGACTAGAGAACAATTTAGAGGCAAATCCACTCTCAAATTTTTGTAAATCAACAAACAAATAATTTATGATCTCTAACTTTGATATTAAGTGAAATAATCATTGCATTTATTATAAGTATGGTTTGTTTATGTTATTAGTTAACATACCTCAAACCATCAAACTATAATACAACAATTATACCACTTATAATTCTCATGAAAATGAAGCCAAAGAAAAAGCTATTTTAAGTATGATCTATTTACTATTGTAACCAGTAATATAGATCATCAAATTTTATTTTTACTTTCATTTCATAATCAAAAATTAATTAGCAAATGATGATGTAAATTGTGTTTATGTTGAATAAGAATAGCTCATTTGCATAAGCAATATAAGCTATCAAACCCACTTGTATAAACTTACATCAAAATTCACATTCATGAAGCATAAACAAAGAGATCATAAATCATAAAAATGTTGAAATTACATAAAGTTAGCGAGCTTTATCATCCCTTAATTGAAGGGGTTTAGCTACTCATTTGTGCCATTGAAGCAACACAAGTAAATTTCAACATTAAAAAGAAAAGAGAATAGAAAATAAGCAAAGAAAGCAAAAGAGATTAGCTACTAACTACTTGCATAAATGTAAATCTAAACTATGCGCATAAAGAGAAAGAGAGCATAGAAATAAACATTAACAATAAAATAAAGAAAAACATGTAGAAAAGAGAGAAGAAAGAGGTTTGAAAGCCATTTTTATTTCATAGAACATTGACCATACACTTTGATTTCTTAATTTCCTAAGTAAAATGAAAGAGTAGAAGATGATTTTTTTCATGTACATAAGAGGGCTATTTATACATGCATAAAACCTTAATTCTATTTTTAGGGAACTTCCTAAATTGCCCTTTAGGAAGTGTGGCCACCAAGTAACCATTATCCACTAATTAATCCATCATTTGTTTTGCATGAAGCTTTAACCTCCACTTAGTTGTCCATTAGCTCCAAATTGTACATTTAGGTAAGTGGGTGGGGTCCTCCATGTTCATGGCTTGAATTATTTCCCTCTTCTTTCCTTTATATTCATTTGTGCATGCATATGTCTTCATATAATCCTCTTCCATATGCATCCAAATTCCTATAAAAATTATCAAAAAATGTCTAAGTAAAAATTCTTACATTGACACATGCACAAAAATGATCGTTTTGCCCCTAAATGAAGATGAAAATATGATGGTTTGGAAATAATTGAATTTTGGTTTTAAACATGTTAAAATGCCCAAATATGATGTTTATTTAAATAAAAAGAGATAAAATATGGATGTAAATATATGCACATTTACGTGCACATCACTTTTCCATAATTAGCATAATTGATGTATGCTTTTATGGCCTCTGCATTATTGAAGAGTTTCTCTTTTATCTTTCTAGAACTTCTCATTGTGGAGGGAGTTGCTTGAAGAAGCCATTAGAGTAGAGAGTAGAGAGCTTGAAGTTTTGAAGAGAGAGTTTGAACTTGAAAATGAAAGTGAAAAGATGTGATAAAAGATAGTGAGTAAATAGATTTTCAAAGGACATATTCTCTGGTCAAAAGGTAGCTTTTCGGAGAATTGAATGAAGTGAAAAGGTGGAGAGAAATTCAACCATTTGAATTCAAATTTTGAATTTCAAATTCTGTACCCATGTTGACATCATGGTAGGGACTATGTCGACATGTGCCTTTGAATTTCCATGATTATTTTTCTTAAGTATTCTAATATATATGTAACGACCCGCCTTTTTGGACAGTTTAAACCGACGATCAAATACACATGCCGGTTCCAAACCATTAAAAAAAGGCAGATGGTTATTGGGGTAATTAAGAAAAGAAAAGAAATAAAGGAAATGAAACAACACAGAATCTCGCAGCGGAACGATAAAATATAATAGTCAAATAAACAGTTCATGAAGCTGTTTACTATACTTAGACAATTATTTATACAACATTTATCAGAGTTATACATATACAACAGAACAAATAAATAATGCAGCAGACAACATGATGCACAGATAATAATAGTAATAGTATACCAAATGTTCGTCTTCGTCCTCCAGAATAGATCTTCAAAAATCTGAAAACTCAGGACTGACCCGAGCGTAATGAAAAGACAAAACACTCGAGTCAGGACTAAAATATCCATATGAAAGTTAAATCAATCGTAAATAAATATGAGTGTGACGGCGTCAGAGATGTTTACGGGGTTTGACATCTCATATCCAGTGTCAACGTGCGTGCAATAACTTAAGAGATGTTACGGGATTTTCCACCTTTCAAGGATCCGTTAAACTATCTACTAGGTAGTAATGTACGCTAAGTAGATAATGTCTATCAGTAATATAAAGTATCAAAATAGCGTTAAGGCGTTACCATAATCCCCCTTAACACATTTTATATTCCCAAAAGCATATACAAGACCGTAGTTTCCCCAAAACCGGAAGTCACCAGAGGGCAATCCATATACTCAAGGTACAAACCAAAACGTAGTGGTCGCCAATAGGATAATCAGTATGACAAGGTACATGAGGCGATACCAACTAGGATACTAGTAGTTGCGTGATCCGGACTGATGTTGAGCATAGCAGCTACTACCTCAACACCGCGAAACAACACTCCCAAATCAAGGGGTGCACCCAAATCAAATCACAAATGTAATAGATATGGTATCGAAGAAGTGTGTCCGCTAGAGGTGGCGAACCTCAATGGCCCGGCGCGGCTCCTGTTTTAGTCATGTCAGGGGTCATCCAATATCGTTCTCTTTCTTCAGTCAACGCGTTCACCAGACCATCCACTTCATTCTAGATCAACACTCCGCGTATAATAGTTATTAAAGTGGTTTTCGGTATCGACAGAGAGTATGTCCATATCCGATCCCGGTCTCTTTAATAACTACGTATTATTACACTGATGGCTCTTTTATATTTCAAATCGATTCATGATTGATAACAAAATATCATATTCGCTTTAAAATCAAATCCATTTCAAAATCATCATATATTCAAAATTATCAATTTTGTCCGATAAATCAATTTCACTTCAAAATTTGATTCGAATTCAATTTAGGATATAATCTCTACTTTAACCTAGTTCGTATTTAAACCAAAAGTTTAAATATAAACATTTCCGTCTCTTTAACCAGTTTGAATTTAAGAAAATAGTTTAAATAGTTTAAAATAGTTAAATAATTCAAAATAGTTTAATAGAAAATATTTAAATAGTTTAATCAAAAATAATTTGAATATAAAATGGTTTATATATAAAATAGTTTGGAAAAAATCAAAAATTATTTGATAAATAATTCCAAAGTCAAACCGGTCAACTTTCCAAATTTCCTATCCAAATCAAATCCAAATTCCATTTCGATTTAATCGATTTATTCCAATTTCAACTTGAATAAATTTCTATTCCACGTAAATTTCGATTTCAATTCACAAATTTCTTTAAATTTCAATTCAATTCCAAATTAATTTAAATCTAAATTTCAAATAAATTTTCAATTCCAAACTCAAACTTGAAATATCATTTCATATCAATTTTCTTAGAAATATTCAGAGTTCGATTAAAAGTCCAATCTTTTAAAACAAATCAACTTTCAAAAATTTACACCGTATTTCAATTTTCAATTTAAATCTAAACTTCGATTTTATTTAATAATTTCGTTTACCAAGTTTAAATTCTAACATTTCGAGCTCCAATTCAAAATAATTCAATTTCCATAAATTGGATTTTATTCTTAAAATCAATTCATTTAAATAATTTCAAAACAACTTTTAAAATCATTTAATTTATCCAACTCGGTGTCCGTATATAATTTTCTAACCTATGGCCAAGTGATTAGTTATTACAATTAAATGTCATGGATGAATATATCATTTAAATCAATCACAGTGTCATATGTATGCATAGCAGGATATATATAAACAAATAAACATCCAAACATTTAAATATCAACCAATAACATCCATCGAAATACATCATCCAATAGGCAATACAATTCACGGCAATTTCATATTTATCAATGTCAGGTAATTTAATCACAATTCAATTTTAATTTAAATTTAACTGTCAATTTAATTTTTTTAACGGTGAATTCAAATGACAATCAATATGATAATTAAATTTTATCAAACAACAACAAATAAAAATCATAACTATGCATAATGTCAAATTTAACTAGCATAAAGATATTTAGTACGTTGTGAGCGTTATAAAACACTCACCTTGATTTTACGATTTTAAATCAAATCGAACGACGTTCGATTTAACATAAAATTTTAATGAGCTCCAAACACTTTCGGATCTGCACTGCACCGCAGCTCTCATCTCCGTGATTCCGGCGCTTCTTCTCCAACGTGAAATTCACGTATGCAAACCCATTAGCCGCCGATCTTCAAGCAATTTTCATGACCACCTCGTCGATTTCCAGAACGATCAGCTAGCGCCACCACGAAGCCCTTCACCAGAGCCACCTACGCGCCAAGTTTCATCCCGTCATTCGCCGTCGTTTGCACGCAATCCAAGGAAATACGTACACACTTCCAAGTCAGATCTGGACGAATCCATGAAAAATTAGCATACATCAACCGTATGGATTTGAAGAGCTCGTCGAGATTTACACTTTTGCTTTTGGAATTTTTCGATTTCGTCGAACGGATTGAGAGATATTAAGGAAAGAAGATCGGAAATTTCTGGCCATGGAATAGGTGGCGGCCATGATTTAGAATTAGGGTTTCTGGGTTAAAATAATAATAAAACTATCTCGGTTTGCGTGCGTATTTATATAGGTAGGTCCAAAATCATCCGAACTCCAATCGAGACGTGCCGCCAGGCGTTTATAAGGTTTTACCCCCATTTCGGACGCAATGGAACTAGTTTCAAGGCCTAATTCGATCATATCTGGAAGATAGCTTTTCGAAGTCGATTATTTTAATTAAATTCGAAATTAAATTTCTACGCGTTTCAAGCTCGCACGGCCAAACGACAAGTCCAATTGCTACGAAAATTGAAATCCTACCATAATTTACTATTACGGATCCGATGAAACAAGTTTCGTCGAAATCCGAGACTGTTTGAAAAATGGCTATTTTAACTCGTCAATTAAATATTAAAATATTCAATTTTCACAAATTTACTTTTAATTCGATTTTAAAAGTTCTACAACATCATTCTAACTTTAATATGATAAAATAGAATTTTACAAATCATTTTTAATCATATTAAACCCGTTATCCAATTATTCAAATAATTTCAAATATTAAATTATTCAACAAATTACATTAATAATCATTTTCCTTCAATAATCACCTTAAATTCTCTAATTAAAATAGCTAAAAATACGGGTCGTTACACTCTCCCCCACTCAAAACTTTTCGTCCCCGAAAAGGAAAAGAAGGGAAAAGGAACTAAGTATAGAATTCAACATTAGATATATTTTATTCAAAGTTACCAACTTATAAAACAATGAAATTCCATTTATAAAGTCATAACTACGCTTCCACAATGTTACTCCGAACGGCTTTCTAAATTTAAAAGTTAGTTATCAAAACAAGTTATAAAATTTAAAAACTTGAAAAAATTTCTAACACCCGGATTCACGAAAAATTTCGGCAGGGTCTCCTTTCCGCGGCTCGATCGAAAAATTTTACAATTCAATATATAACACAAATATAACCAATATATATCAAATATACATCTCATCTCAATGATGAGGCATCCCATATCTGGGGAAACAACATATATATATCACCAATACTATATAAAACCATAAGCGTACCTTTTATTTAGCATTTATTAGCAGTTTACTTACATTTTGTATTTAGCACAGACGCAAGCTCTACAACGAAGCGCAACCCCTTTGCTACCTACTAAAATGCTCAATAACTAAGTTAGAACCATGCATATAAAGATAGATCGATATATTTAGCCTACACAACATATATATAACCTATTTAGCTTCAAAACTGAGATTCCAATTTCAGGACAACAAACAAATCTCAGTTTTAGGTCACCTAAACTATAAAATTTGGCAACAGAATCTAAACAAAAGTTGTTTTATTCATTTCAAGCTTTCCGGAATGTCGAAAATCATCGAATTCGGACTATACATTCAAAAGTTACGGCCATTTTACTTAGAGGATACGCCTCAGCCTGGGCAATGAATTGCGCAGGTCAGCGACGTTCACCCACGTTTTCGACCTTCTAAACGATATCAAAACACAAAATACTTAAAACAAAAGTTTTAGCTTAAGTTCTTAGCTTTCCATAAAGTGCAAGATCATCAAAATCCGATAAACTAGTCAAAAGATATGGCGAAAATTCTAATGGTGTATACTACTGATTTTACTTATTTTTACACAGGACAGCGGGTAACACTCAAGTTTTTAACCAAGAAGACGAAGGAATTTCTCAAGTTATTTAAACAAAAGTTGTGCTATAGTTTCTAAGCTTTCCGAAAAGTCCAAAATCGTTGAATTCCGTTCAGCCATTTAAAAGTTATGGTTGTTTTCGTTTCAGCATATATTGGACAATGTTGGATTTTTTTTTTTCCAAAAAATTGCTTTTATTATTTCAAAGTACAAAACATCAAAACTTCAAATTTTCTAAAGAACAATCATAAACACAAAGTCATCTATTTTCTTATTCATCCATGCAATAGGTTTACATTCAATTTGTTTCCGATTTATTCAAGTTTGTTTCATTCACATTTTTAATTCAAGTCAATTTGCTCCCAATTTGAATTTAATTATTTAAAATTTTATTCCGTTTATTCAATTCCATTAACACTAATGAATTCTACTTAATCAATTATCATCCATCTAACAACCAATGCATATCAAACATTAACATCCATCCAAAATCTACACTAAATCAATTATACATTTCCAAGTCAATTTTAATTTCATACACTTCCAAGTTTATTGACATTTAGTTATATTCAAATTTAATTAGTTTCCATTTACCAATTTTATATTTCATTAAGTTTAAATTTTATTCATTCACTTATACATGTATCATTCATTTTACAGCTTAAATTTCTTTTATATTTACAACTATCAATAGATCTTTACATTTTATTTTTCACTCTCACACTGGTACATTATTTCTCTACTTATCCTTATTAGCATTTTAAACCCTTTAAGTATTTGGTAAGTTATAGTTATGCAAATAGAATGTAGTTAAACAACATACAACTTCTTTTCATTTAAAGTTGAATTTTCAATTTATCAATTCTTAAGTCATTACTTAAATTTCACTATAATTTAATTTCACATTTACATTCACATATAGTATTTTCATTTTATATTAACATAATTGTGAATCATCTTTAAATGTTAATTTAAATTCCAATTATTTACTAACAAATTTATTTATATTTGCAAACCATTAATTAAATGCATATTTCATTATTCAAACCTATACTTGTATATTATCCAATTAACAATTCATATAACATTTTTGAACTTCTTAAGTATTTTGGTAAGTTATATCTAAGCTATAGAATGAAATTTAATACTATGCGAGTTTTACAGTTTCAATTTTATTTTAAGTTCATAATTTCCTAATTCTAAGGATTTCTACTTCAATTGATATTTTCACTTAGCTCTTAGGTTCATTTCTCATTTCACAATTCAGAAGTTCCTTAATGATTCAAGTCTAAATTCATTTCAATCATAAAAAAAATCATTAATTATTAAAGAACTTAAGAATTCCAATCCCGGTTTCATTTCAAATCAAGGTTTGAAATAATATATACTTATATAATTTATATATCAAATCATACTATAGAGATTGCAAAACAAAATAAAATTTGAGTCAAAACAAGGTTTAGACAAGCTATTAAGTGGTCTCCCCCACTCGGACTCTCGAAAATAAACGCCAATGATGCATGCACACATCATCGAAATCATTTTCTAGCGTCAAGAGAAGGGAATATAACACTTATCATAAAAAAAATCATTCGAAAACAATTTCAACTCAATTATACTATCATATAATGCTCATATTATATTTTTCAAATTCTTGTAAGTCAATCTCAAACACCGGAATTTAAATTCCCAAATCCAAGTTAAAATTCATTTATATTCATTATCAATTGTGTTTACAAGATTTCATTTTTCTAAATCCATTGTTATTTAATCAATTGTTGTAAATATTGACTGATCAAACAATAACGATAATAATCTAATATTATCATCTCCTAACAATCAATTAAATCAAATGAATAAATATTCAAATAATTCTTTTATATAAAATATATTCCAAAATGATATTGTGTTGGTTTGTCCTATTCGAGTGTTTAGAAATTCCTATCGACGCCTTGGCGTCCCAAGTATCGACCAGAATTCATAAATACTCAACGGAACAAATTAACACAATATAAAACCATTTTATATCAAATAACAAGTACGCTCTCTCATATACACTCAACTCATTCATATAGTTTACCTCTATTTCAATGAGTTATTCCCCACTAGAGCCAAGGTTTATCGCTAAACCAAAGCTCTGATACCAACTGTAACGACCCGCCTTTTTGGACAGTTTAAACCGACGATCAAATACACATGTCGGTTCCAAACCATTAAAAAAAGGCAGATGGTTATTGGGGTAATTAAGAAAAGAAAAGAAATAAAGGAAATGAAACAACACAGAATCTCGCAGCGGAACGATAAAATATAATAGTCAAATAAACAGTTCATGAAGCTGTTTACTATACTTAGACAATTATTTATACAACATTTATCAGAGTTATACATATACAACAGAACAAATAAATAATGCAGCAGACAACATGATGCACAGATAATAACAGTAATAGTATACCAAATCTTCGTCTTCGTCCTCCAGAATAGATCTTCAAAAATCTGAAAACTCAGGACTGACCTGAGCGTAATGAAAAGACAAAACACTCGAGTCAGGACTAAAATATCCATATGAAAGTTAAATCAATCGTAAATAAATATGAGTGTGACGGCGTCAGAGATGTTTACGGGGTTTGACATCTCATATCCAGTGTCAACGTGCGTGCAATAACTTAAGAGATGTTACGGGATTTTCCACCTTTCAAGGATCCGTTAAACTATCTACTAGGTAGTAATGTACGCTAAGTAGATAATGTCTATCAGTAATATAAAGTATCAAAATAGCGTTAAGGCGTTACCATAATCCCCCTTAACACATTTTATATTCCCAAAAGCATATACAAGACCGTAGTTTCCCCAAAACCGGAAGTCACCAGAGGGCAATCCATATACTCAAGGTACAAACCAAAACGTAGTGGTCGCGAATAGGATAATCAGTATGACAAGGTACATGAGGCGATACCAACTAGGATACTAGTAGTTGCGTGATCCGGACTGATGTTGAGCATAGCAGCTACTACCTCAACACCACGAAACAACACTCCCAAATCAAGGGGTGCACCCAAATCAAATCACAAATGTAATAGATATGGTATCGAAGAAGTGTGTCCGCTAGAGGTGGCGAACCTCAATGGCCCGGCGCGGCTCCTGTTTTAGTCATGTCATGGGTCATCCAATATCGTTCTCTTTCTTCAGTCAACGCGTTCACCAGACCATCCACTTCATTCTGGATCAACACTCCGCGTATAATAGTTATTAAAGTGGTTTTCGGTATCGACAGAGAGTATGTCCATATCCGATCCCGGTCTCTTTAATAACTACGTATTATTACACTGATGGCTCTTTTATATTTCAAATTGATTCATGATTGATAACAAAATATCATATTCGCTTTAAAATCAAATCCATTTCAAAATCATCATATATTCAAAATTATCAATTTTGTCCGATAAATCAATTTCACTTCAAAATTTGATTCGAATTCAATTTAGGATATAATCTCTACTTTAACCTAGTTCGTATTTAAACCAAAAGTTTAAATATAAACATTTCCGTCTCTTTAACCATTTTGAATTTAAGAAAATAGTTTAAATAGTTTAAAATAGTTAAATAATTCAAAATAGTTTAATAGAAAATATTTAAATAGTTTAATCGAAAATAATTTGAATATAAAATGGTTTATATATAAAATAGTTTGGAAAAAATCGAAAATTATTTGATAAATAATTCCAAAGTCAAACCGGTCAACTTCCCAAATTTCCTATCCAAATCAAATCCAAATTCCATTTCGATTTAATCGATTTATTCCAATTTCAACTTGAATAAATTTCTATTCCACGTAAATTTTGATTTCAATTCACAAATTTCTTTAAATTTCAATTCAATTCCAAATTAATTTAAATCTAAATTTCAAATAAATTTTCAATTCCAAACTCAAACTTGAAATATCATTTCATATCAATTTTCTTAGAAATATTCAGAGTTCGATTAAAAGTCCAATCTTTTAAAACAAATCAACTTTCAAAAATTTACACCGTATTTCAATTTTCAATTTAAATCTAAACTTCGATTTTATTTAATAATTTCGTTTACCAAGTTTAAATTCTAACATTTCGAGCTCCAATTCAAAATAATTCAATTTCCATAAATTGGATTTTATTCTTAAAATCAATTCATTTAAATAATTTCAAAACAACTTTTAAAATCATTTAATTTATCCAACTCGATGTCCGTATATAATTTTCTAACCTATGGCCAAGTGATTAGTTATTACAATTAAATGTCTGGGATGAATATATCATTTAAATCAATCACAGTGTCATATGTATGCATAGCAGGATATATATAAACAAATAAACATCCAAATATTTAAATATCAACCAATAACATCCATCGAAATACATCATCCAATAGGCAATACAATTCACGGCAATTTCATATTTATCAATGTCAGGTAATTTAATCGCAATTCAATTTTAATTTAAATTTAACTGTCAATTTAATTTTTTTTAACGGTGAATTCAAATGACAATCAATATGATAATTAAATTTTATCAAACAACAACAAATAAAAATCATAACTATGCATAATGTCAAATTTAACTAGCATAAAGATATTCAGTACGTTGTGAGCGTTATAAAACACTCACCTTGATTTTACGATTTTAAATCAAATCGAACGACGTTCGATTTAACATAAAATTTTAATGAGCTCCAAACACTTTCGGATCTGCACTGCAGCGCAGCTCTCATCTCCGTGATTCCGGCGCTTCTTCCCCAACGTGAAATTCACGTATGCAAACCCATTAGCCGCCGATCTTCAAGCAATTTTCATGACCACCTCGTCGACTTCCAGAACGATCAGCTAGCGCCACCACGAAGCCCTTCACCAGAGCCACCTACGCGCCAAGTTTCATCCCGTCATTCGCCGTCGTTTGCACGCAATCCAAGGAAATACGTACACACTTCCAAGTCAGATCTGGACGAATCCATGAAAAATTAGCATACATCAACCGTATGGATTTGAAGAGCTCGTCGAGATTTACACCTTTTCTTTTGGAATTTTTCGATTTCGTCGAACGGATTGAGAGATATTAAGGAAAGAAGATCGGCAATTTCTGGCCATGGAATAGGTGGCATCCATGATTTAGAATTAGGGTTTCTGGGTTAAAATAATAATAAAACTGTCTCGGTTTGCGTGCGTATTTATATAGGTAGGTCCAAAATCATCCGAACTCCAATCGAGACGTGCCGCCAGGCGTTTATAAGGTTTTACCCCCATTCCGGATGCAATGGAACTAGTTTCAAGGCCTAATTCGATCATATCTGAAAGATAGCTTTTCGAAGTCGATTATTTTAATTAAATTCGAAATTAAATTTCTACGCGTTTCAAGCTCGCACGGCCAAACGACAAGTCCAATTGCTACGATAATTGAAATACTACCATAATTTACTATTACGGATCCGATGAAACAAGTTTCGTCGAAATCCGAGACTGTTTGAAAAATGGCTATTTTAACTCGTCAATTAAATATTAAAATATTCAATTTTCACAAATTTACTTTTAATTCGATTTTAAAAGTTCTACAACATCATTCTAACTTTAATATGATAAAATAGAATTTTACAAATCATTTTTAATCATATTAAACCCGTTATCCAATTATTCAAATAATTTCAAATATTAAATTATTCAACAAATTACATTAATAATCATTTTCCTTCAATAATCACCTTAAATTTTCTAATTAAAATAGCTAAAAATACGGGTCGTTACAATATATATATATATATATATATATATATATATATATATATATATAATTTTTAATGTCTATATATATCTGGAATATTAATAGGATTATAGTATATTCCAAAAAATATTATGATACTATTAAAAATAATAATAAATAAATAAATAATAAAAATAATAATAAAATAATAAAAATTTAAAATGCAAACAACACACCAATCCAAAATCAATCAATCAAGCATCCAATTCCAAACATGTAATTTCAACCAATTGTATTGTAAATGTGTACCTTTTTCTGAGTCCGTTTCTCTGAATTCATCGGAGTTGTGAACTACCGTGAAACACATATTTGAATTATCTGTATAACGATCATCGCCGCTTGAGGACGAGTCTGAGCCATCTAGAGTAGCAGTAAATGCACGTTTTTGTTTCTTTACGGAATCATTGTTTATAGGAAGATTTTGCTTATCTGGATACGGACAGTCTCTTTTGATATGGCCTGGTTCGTCACAGTTGAAACATTTGATATTGTTTAGCACTATATTCCGATTTCCAAAGTTCTTATAGTTGTTTCTCTTGAGACTATTCATCTTTCTGTATTTCAGAAATTTCCGAAAATTCTTGGTCATAAGGGTTATCTCTTCATCATTATCGTTGTTTGAGTCTGATCCATCGGTCAATGCATTGAACGCCAATGATTTCTTTTCAGATGCTTTGCTTTCTCTTCTCTCAATCATTTAGACTTCAAACAACATTAGATTTCCAATTAATTCTTCTATCTTTAAGGTACTGATATCATTTTCCTTTTCGATCGCAAGTGTCTTTTGATCCCATTCTGGAGTAAGAGAATTTAAGATTTTTCTGACTTGATCTTCTTCCGAAAATTCATTTCCCAAGGATACTAGAGAATGCACAATGTTCTGAAATCTACTTACATATATGAAATAGACTCATTAGAATTCATTTTAAATAATTGAAACTGGTTTGTGAGCATGGAAATTTTGGTCTGTTTAACTTTGCTTGTTCCTTCGTGAGTAACTTGCAAAGTTTTCTAGATTTCATATGCAGACTTACAAACTGACACTCTATTAAATTCATTTCTATCAAGTGAACAAAATAGAATATTCATAGCTTTAGAGTTATTTTGTGCAACAATCTTTTGCTCGGCAGTCCACTGTGCAAAACCAGGTGTGGGTTCAGAATATTCAGTCTGTGTGACATTCCAAGTGTCTAGTCCTATAGATTGTAAATATATTTTCATCCTACATGCCCAATATGCATGGTTACTGCCATTAAAAAGTGGTGGTCTGACAGTAGACTGATCTTTTACAAATGAACTAGTGACAGGGATAATAGAACCAGTGTTGGTAGTGTTAACAGTACTAGTGTTGGTAGCCATTTTGAAAAAATTTCAAAATTTAGATTATGAAAACTTTGAAAACATCGCTCTAATACCAAATGTGAGAAATGCGGAATACGGATCTTAAGGCTAGGATTAACACTAGAGCGGGGTGAATAGTGTTTAAAGAAATTACTAAATCTTTTTGAGTTTTTGTTGATTTGAACACAAATGTATGCAATATTCAGACACAGATACGATCATAGAATCAAACATAGATGTAGAAATAAAGTAAAAGCAAAAAAGGAAAGAACACACCGGATTTTATACTAGTTCGAAGTTACCCTACATCCAGTCCCGCACACAAGTACGGATTTCCTTTCACAAGCAATTGTACAATTACACCCTCGTTTCAACGCCACGAGGTACACCACTTGTAACGACCCGTATTTTCGCTACTTCGAAAATGAGAGATTTCGAACGATTTAAAATCTAAAAGGATAAATCTTATAAAGATAATAAAAGTATGTTAAAAGATTTAAAAATTTGTTAATAATCGTTTTACAAAAATAACCAAAATTTGTCGCATTTTGTTAGTTTTACATACGCGGTAAAATTAGAGATTTTGATATTAATTAAATATGATTTTTTAATATAAAGAGACATGTTTTAATTTATTTAAAGAAGTAAAAAGTTCATTTTAAAGTTTGGTTTACATCAATATATAGCTTAATAAAAACGTCAAATTTTGACTGTAAACTTTGTCGGCGGAAAACACCGTTTTCAACCAAAACAAGTTGTCGACAAGTTGTTGCAACTTAATACATTTTATAACTTAAAATTACAAGTTTACAAACTATTTAAACACTTTACATTTAGCACTAAAAGACAAAAGGAGTTTACTTTTGAAAATAGTTTACATAAATAAAAAAATAAAAGGACATGATTTGACATAAAAACAATATCATTACTAAACCATCTTTCCACCATTAATGCAAATCAAATCAAGCAAAAGTCTTATTTCCTTTTTACACAAAGTTTAAGAAAAAAAAAAGAGTAATCATTTTATAAATTCAAATCACATTAATGAGATGTTACTACTTTACATGGAAAAGGAGCAAAATATTATTTTAACATTTTAAAAGTTTAAGAAAAAGAGGCAAACATCATTTCATTAAGTACAAACTTACATCCTACCATCATTTCACCATTAATGCATGTCCTTAAAGAGTTAAATCAAGGGTAGAAAAGTAAATTAAAAAGTCAAAAAGTAAAGAAGGGTATTTTAGTCATTTGCCATCCAAAGCTCAAATATAAATATGCATCCATACCTTTCATTTTTCACACTTCATTCTCTACCTTCTTCTTCACTTTCTTCTTCTTCTTCTTCCTCTTTGAAGCTCTCTTTAATGGCTTCTTCTTCTCTTCCAAAATGCTTACTAACTTTTTCAAAACCATATTAAATCAACTCCAAACACCACCAAACTTTGTCAAAGACCTTAGAATACCATGAGAACATGGTTTAACATCTAATAAGTGAAGAAATGATGGAGAAAGAGGAAGAATAGGAGGAGGCCGAACTTATGGAAGAAGTGGTCGATGAAATGGAGTAAAAGTTGATTAGTTGAAGTTTTAGTGAAGTGTTGTTGATATGAATGTTGGTAGGAAGTTAAACATTTGGGTAAAGGTGAGAAATTCTCATCGCTTTTAAATTATATTGATTATCATGCTAAATTGTTATGTTAGATAATCACTATTTGATGATATGTATGTTTGGTTGATTGTTTGGATATGTTGGATAATCCGTAGTAATATTATGACATTTACCATATTGAAAATGTTGATGTTATATGATTGTTATATGGATGTGATGATAATTTGGATATCAAATTCCTATTGATTTAGTAATCACTTTTGTTTAAAAGACCATATTTTAGTAATATGAGAAATTGTGGAAAAACAAGTCTCTTTTCATTTAGAAGTGAAATTTAAGTTATAATGAAAGAGAATTTGAAATTTGAAGTGAAACGGATTTGAAAAGAATAGCTAATTAGAAAATTGAAAGTTAGATGAATAGTGAAATTGAAATTAAAATCGATTTTGAAAAAGTGAAGTTTAGTTTGAGATTAAATTGAAATTTAAATTGGAATTAGATTTGAAATCTAAGTTTTAAATGTGTTTAATTTGAGATTAGAATTGAAATTGAGTTAAAATTGGGATTTAAAATTTAATATAAAAATAATGGGAATATAATAATATTTTAATGTGGTAAGAGTGAAAATATATATTAAATACTTTAAAAGATGAAAATATTGATTTAAAAGGGTTTCTAATCATTTTATAAGTATTGAAATCCAATTTGAATAAATTATTTCAAATGTTGAAAAATAAGTTAAAACTAGACGCGTCGCGCAACGGTAGTTCGCGATTTCGCGTTGAAAAGTTCAAATGAATGTGTAGAGTGGAATATTGCTCGGAATTCTTTGAGATGAGAAAATTCCGGACTATTATATCCATATCTTCTAAATGAAGAAAGAAAATCAAAGTTTCGATAAGTAGATTTTGAATTATGTCCAAATCAATTTTCTAGAAAAATCGCGCTAGTGCAGTTTAGTGACCATAAAAGGAAATCTGTTTAAATGGATGTTTTTAATTAAGGAAAAAATATGGAATAAATTTGATAAATCTATTTAAATGATTTAAAAGAGATTTGGATTGGAAAATATGAATTAGCGAATGTTTAAAAGTTGTTTTAATCAAATAAGCTTATATAGCACTTTCCGCAGCACTTTTATGCTGTGAATTATATAACTTTTGGAATATGAGTTTAAATGTAATGATGTTTCCCAGAATCAATTGTGAATGTTTTAAAAAGGATAATTAAGCGTTTTGAAAGATAATTTGGAATATTTATAAGCAATTCCAAAATAAGTTGAAAATCTGAGTATGCGGAAACGACTAGTACATTTGTCCCGCCTGTGAGATCTGGGAAGATAAAACAAGGTGTTTAACTAAGGTTAGGGATGGAGCAACCAGTGCCCTGAACTTACCTGGCCTATGTTTTCTTTTCTTAGGCGAGGGGTGGAACAGATCGAAAGGAAAGCCCGGATGCTCTCAAAATAAAAAGATTCTGTTAAGTTTTCCAAAATAAAAGAAGATTGGTATTACCCAAAAGTTAAGCAATCTCCAAAATGAATGATTTCTACGAACCTGTGAAGTTTAGAAAAGAATTTATAATGAATTTTAGGAATGATAAGATTTGAAAGGAATGAATTGGTAAATAAGAGTATTGGATTTTGACTTACAAGTGAGATATAAAAATGGAATTTATAAACACCGTTTTGTAAATCTGAAATCAATTTAAATTGATAAGTTAAATGTTAAAGGAATTATATTCGCGATTTTGGACAGTGAATAATCCTTTAAATTAAATGGATGTTTTGGAAGGTGATATTATAAAGGGAATGTTTTCCTTAAGTTAAAAGTTAAGAAATTTGGATCAAGAATTAAGTAAAGAAATCTGAGATATTTTCCAAAACAAAAGAATGAATTACTTAGAATTATCCTAAGTTGAAAGAAAGAGAATTTCGAAATCATCCGAAGAGAATTAAAGTGAAAAGAGACTTAATAAATCCTATATTCTCATATTCACTTTTTATCGATGATTGGATTTCGAAGGAACCGGAGTCGGATTTGGTTAATTCCTATCCGAAAACCACTTCGAACCAATGTGTACGTTCGAACGTGAAGACATGTTGAAGATGGTGATTGAAGACCGTGGATCTTCATAGCGTGAGGACTGCTTGTTGATTTGCTCAGGGTGCGCACCCATTGTAGAGTTATATATAACAGTGGTCTCCTCGTGATGGAGATTTTGCGGATTGCAAGGGCTTCTCGCCTAGTAATGGCCGAGGAAAGTACCTTCGGTTTGTCCTGTTCCTGGACAACTTGTATGGACGTTTGTCTGACGTTGCATTTCTAAAGATTACGTACATTGGTTTTTACAAACGTACATCAGTGGTGGCGGAGAAGGCAACTTCTCTAGCTTAACACCCTCCTTGAGACATACGAGCTCAAGGGTTGTATTTTTGTGGAAGGCAATTAGTAGTTAACGGAAATGGCAATGTGGCATTCAAAGATTTGATATGTGCTTTGTGAAAAGGTAATCGTAGCCTTAAGCCTCATCAAACCGGAAATGACCGAAACAGGATTAGATGCAGCAGGGCTATGTGGGTCATTCCCATTAGGGTATGATCATCCCCTTCTAGATATATTTCTTCCCGCTGTGACGTCGGGATGTTAATTAATGTGGTGTATGGAAAACGAGCGCTCGGTTAAAGGTCGGCAACGACCGGGGGATGACATATTCGGTACTATCTAGTTACAGAGGTAGGCCGGTCTTGTGTTGGTAGAGGGCAGATGTTCTGTGCCTCGGGACATCCATCTAGAGGTGTACCCATTTCGGAAGGTAGATCCTGCGCCTGGTCATTTGTATGGAAATCCATTCTCCAATAAGAACCTACGGTTTTGTTTGTATTGGCGTAATGAATAGCCTCGAAATGCTATATGGGTAACCATTTCGGATAAGATTAATAAGTTTATTTGCAAATGTTTTCAAAGAGATGTCATTAGAAATAATATCAAAGGTTTTGATATAAAAGTGTTTTAGTTATCATAAGGTAAAAACCCGTTCGTGTTTATGTGTGGACGTGGTCTTATGAGATACTATTTATTTCAAAGAATTTTATCCAAAGGCTGATATATGACACTGTCATTTATTATTGAGTTTTTCTCACGCTGGTTTATCAAGCCTGATCCGGGTATTTTCAATACTTGGGTCAGATCCGAGTAGTTTCAGGATAGTCGAAGACGGTTGGAGTTTCCAGGGGAGAGCTGGAGATATTCATGGACGCATGAAGATATTCTTTCATCGCCTTTGCTTAGTGCATTTTGTTTGATGTTGTCAGCAATTGTAAGGGCAGGTTTTATAACTGTCCAAGCTGAATCTAGGTTAGACTCTGATATTGTATTTTAAAATTTTCCGCTGTAAATATTATTATTGAAATAATATATGTTATTCCATTCGTGTGAGATTCTGTTCTGTCTATTTTTCTTAATCACCCTTCATGTTCCGTATTTTCGTGCAATTTGAGTTGGACATGGGTGGTTTATTGTCGATTCAAAGGGTACGGGAAAACGGGTCGTGACATTTGGTATCAGAGCTGAAGGTTAAGCGAGAACCTTGGCTCTGTTATGGGTAAAGTCTCATCAGAGATAGGATTAGTAATATCCTAGGATGAGTAACTCATTAGAGATAGGGTTAGTAACGCCCTAGAATGAGTTATGAGAGTATTATATATATGAGCGCGTATTTGTTAAATTTATAAAAATGATTTTGTTTTAAAAGAAATTGGTAAATGAAATAATTTTACCTTGGGTTTATATTATAAATACTAAAGGGGATATTATTATCTTTTGGGTTAAGGATTGATTGTGATTTAGCTTAGTGAAATTAAAATATGAATATCTTGTGATTAGAATTGCACAAATTTGACTATAAGATATTTCATATAAAATTAATTAGTTGAAAGCTAGAATTTAAAATTTTGACCATATACCCCTAGACCTTTGGTATTAAGAAATAATAATGATTAAGTGATTATCATAATGAATGGATTTAAAAGCTAAGTACAAATATCTTGTGAAGTAAAATTCGCAATTTGATTATAAGATATTTGATGATAATATTGAAGCTAGAAGTGTAATTAGAGGAAGTAAAGTGAAAATTTACACTTAGAAAAATTCTTATCAATAAGACAGAAAAGATAAGCCAAAATTGAAATTTTGGGTTAATATATTATGAAAGGATAAGTTCTATAACTTATAAATGAGATAAGGTAATTTGGAATTTAGACACTTTGATTAAGTTTAAAAAAAATCAAAGTGAAATTTAGGAACAAGAAATATAAGAAATATCATCCTAATATAAAAATTTGAATTAATGATACATTAGGGTAACATTTGTAATTCAAAATGAAGTAAGATGAAAAGTGGATGGTTTTGAATAATATGGTTAGTAGTTGAATGTTGGATGAAAATGTTTAAATAACAAATACCATGTGAATTAAGTTTCACAAATTTGACTATAAGGTATTTGATGGATTTAAGATTAAGAAATTTTGATTTGGCAAATGGATAGGTAAATAAGTTAACTTTGTAAGAAAAAGGATGTACACTTAGTAAAGTTGTCTGATTAATATATGGATTAGATAAATAATATTAGCTAAATTGAAACCTTAGGTAAAGAAAACTAGGGATTAAGTTTTATAACTTATTTATTTGGAATAATAGAATTCCACATTTGTTGAAAACCCTAATTGAAGTAATGACGATTTGAAGATTAGGGATATGTATATATACTCTTAGGAAGTAAAAATATATTATACAAGTTAAGTCATATTTGTAAGCTTAAGTAATAATGGATTTAGAAGAAAGTAAATGGTTGTGAAATAAACTTGGATTAATAGAAGTTTTGGAAGAAATGTATTAAGTAAAGATAAATGTGAATAAGTACATAAGTTAAACGTAGATAAATTTTGATCTAAGATTTGAGTATAGAACTTTGAGGTGTTTACACCAATCCGAAAAAAGGATTTATCACTCAATTTTTGATGGCGAACATTGATGAGAGTTTGTGATTATGTACACGAGTTTTCTATCATAGTTGAGAGCTATGCAAGGAAAGCAAGAGTTTGTGATTAAGAAGTCTGATCAAAGTCCGCAATAGAAAATCGGGGGATCGATACTAGTTCGAAAGAAAAGTTGTGGATTGAATAATAGATCGAATCAAATATAACATATATTATGATGTTTTGGGTATGTCAACATAGTAGTTGGATAGTTATCTTAAATAGTAGACGCTAAGATATAAGGGTTGGACTTATGTTTTAATATATAGACCTCAGGTGTAGTACATGCTTAGGTCAGAGGATGGGTTATGTGGATGTATTCATTTATCTTGATATAGTATTAGTTTGGTTGTTTTTGGATGTATAATCTTATTTGATAGTTGGATACATTATCTTAAGTGTGCAGTACGCACTAGGATGGGAAGGATAGAAGTTTGACTTGATGTATGTACATATAACCGTAAGTACGTAATAGATACTTAGGTTAGTGTGGGGAATCTTTATATGCATGTTTGGCATCATTTGTTTTAGTATTGTTATGATATCGGCCTTCTTCTTTTCTATCATCAGTAGAAATAAGTCAAATTATTTGAGGAGATGAGTATGAGATAGATTCCTTTATCTAACTTTCATTTCGAGGACGAAATGCTTCTAAGTAGGGGAGAATGTAACGACCCGTATTTTCGCTACTTCGAAAATGAGAGATTTCGAACGATTTAAAATCTAAAAGGATAAATCTTATAAAGATAATAAAAGTATGTTAAAAGATTTAAAAATTTGTTAATAATCGTTTTACAAAAATAACCAAAATTTGTCGCATTTTGTTAGTTTTACATACGCGGTAAAATTAGAGATTTTGATATTAATTAAATATGATTTTTTAATATAAAGAGACATGTTTTAATTTATTTAAAGAAGTAAAAAGTTCATTTTAAAGTTTGGTTTACATCAATATATAGCTTAATAAAAACGTCAAATTTTGACTGTAAACTTTGTCGGCGGAAAACACCGTTTTCAACCAAAACAAGTTGTCGACAAGTTGTTGCAACTTAATACATTTTATAACTTAAAATTACAAGTTTACAAACTATTTAAACACTTTACATTTAGCACTAAAAGACAAAAGGAGTTTACTTTTGAAAATAGTTTACATAAATAAAAAAATAAAAGGACATGATTTGACATAAAAACAATATCATTACTAAACCATCTTTCCACCATTAATGCAAATCAAATCAAGCAAAAGTCTTATTTCCTTTTTACACAAAGTTTAAGAAAAAAAAAAGAGTAATCATTTTATAAATTCAAATCACATTAATGAGATGTTACTACTTTACATGGAAAAGGAGCAAAATATTATTTTAACATTTTAAAAGTTTAAGAAAAAGAGGCAAACATCATTTCATTAAGTACAAACTTACATCCTACCATCATTTCACCATTAATGCATGTCCTTAAAGAGTTAAATCAAGGGTAGAAAAGTAAATTAAAAAGTCAAAAAGTAAAGAAGGGTATTTTAGTCATTTGCCATCCAAAGCTCAAATATAAATATGCATCCATACCTTTCATTTTTCACACTTCATTCTCTACCTTCTTCTTCACTTTCTTCTTCTTCTTCTTCCTCTTTGAAGCTCTCTTTAATGGCTTCTTCTTCTCTTCCAAAATGCTTACTAACTTTTTCAAAACCATATTAAATCAACTCCAAACACCACCAAACTTTGTCAAAGACCTTAGAATACCATGAGAACATGGTTTAACATCTAATAAGTGAAGAAATGATGGAGAAAGAGGAAGAATAGGAGGAGGCCGAACTTATGGAAGAAGTGGTCGATGAAATGGAGTAAAAGTTGATTAGTTGAAGTTTTAGTGAAGTGTTGTTGATATGAATGTTGGTAGGAAGTTAAACATTTGGGTAAAGGTGAGAAATTCTCATCGCTTTTAAATTATATTGATTATCATGCTAAATTGTTATGTTAGATAATCACTATTTGATGATATGTATGTTTGGTTGATTGTTTGGATATGTTGGATAATCCGTAGTAATATTATGACATTTACCATATTGAAAATGTTGATGTTATATGATTGTTATATGGATGTGATGATAATTTGGATATCAAATTCCTATTGATTTAGTAATCACTTTTGTTTAAAAGACCATATTTTAGTAATATGAGAAATTGTGGAAAAACAAGTCTCTTTTCATTTAGAAGTGAAATTTAAGTTATAATGAAAGAGAATTTGAAATTTGAAGTGAAACGGATTTGAAAAGAATAGCTAATTAGAAAATTGAAAGTTAGATGAATAGTGAAATTGAAATTAAAATCGATTTTGAAAAAGTGAAGTTTAGTTTGAGATTAAATTGAAATTTAAATTGGAATTAGATTTGAAATCTAAGTTTTAAATGTGTTTAATTTGAGATTAGAATTGAAATTGAGTTAAAATTGGGATTTAAAATTTAATATAAAAATAATGGGAATATAATAATATTTTAATGTGGTAAGAGTGAAAATATATATTAAATACTTTAAAAGATGAAAATATTGATTTAAAAGGGTTTCTAATCATTTTATAAGTATTGAAATCCAATTTGAATAAATTATTTCAAATGTTGAAAAATAAGTTAAAACTAGACGCGTCGCGCAACGGTAGTTCGCGATTTCGCGTTGAAAAGTTCAAATGAATGTGTAGAGTGGAATATTGCTCGGAATTCTTTGAGATGAGAAAATTCCGGACTATTATATCCATATCTTCTAAATGAAGAAAGAAAATCAAAGTTTCGATAAGTAGATTTTGAATTATGTCCAAATCAATTTTCTAGAAAAATCGCGCTAGTGCAGTTTAGTGACCATAAAAGGAAATCTGTTTAAATGGATGTTTTTAATTAAGGAAAAAATATGGAATAAATTTGATAAATCTATTTAAATGATTTAAAAGAGATTTGGATTGGAAAATATGAATTAGCGAATGTTTAAAAGTTGTTTTAATCAAATAAGCTTATATAGCACTTTCCGCAGCACTTTTATGCTGTGAATTATATAACTTTTGGAATATGAGTTTAAATGTAATGATGTTTCCCAGAATCAATTGTGAATGTTTTAAAAAGGATAATTAAGCGTTTTGAAAGATAATTTGGAATATTTATAAGCAATTCCAAAATAAGTTGAAAATCTGAGTATGCGGAAACGACTAGTACATTTGTCCCGCCTGTGAGATCTGGGAAGATAAAACAAGGTGTTTAACTAAGGTTAGGGATGGAGCAACCAGTGCCCTGAACTTACCTGGCCTATGTTTTCTTTTCTTAGGCGAGGGGTGGAACAGATCGAAAGGAAAGCCCGGATGCTCTCAAAATAAAAAGATTCTGTTAAGTTTTCCAAAATAAAAGAAGATTGGTATTACCCAAAAGTTAAGCAATCTCCAAAATGAATGATTTCTACGAACCTGTGAAGTTTAGAAAAGAATTTATAATGAATTTTAGGAATGATAAGATTTGAAAGGAATGAATTGGTAAATAAGAGTATTGGATTTTGACTTACAAGTGAGATATAAAAATGGAATTTATAAACACCGTTTTGTAAATCTGAAATCAATTTAAATTGATAAGTTAAATGTTAAAGGAATTATATTCGCGATTTTGGACAGTGAATAATCCTTTAAATTAAATGGATGTTTTGGAAGGTGATATTATAAAGGGAATGTTTTCCTTAAGTTAAAAGTTAAGAAATTTGGATCAAGAATTAAGTAAAGAAATCTGAGATATTTTCCAAAACAAAAGAATGAATTACTTAGAATTATCCTAAGTTGAAAGAAAGAGAATTTCGAAATCATCCGAAGAGAATTAAAGTGAAAAGAGACTTAATAAATCCTATATTCTCATATTCACTTTTTATCGATGATTGGATTTCGAAGGAACCGGAGTCGGATTTGGTTAATTCCTATCCGAAAACCACTTCGAACCAATGTGTACGTTCGAACGTGAAGACATGTTGAAGATGGTGATTGAAGACCGTGGATCTTCATAGCGTGAGGACTGCTTGTTGATTTGCTCAGGGTGCGCACCCATTGTAGAGTTATATATAACAGTGGTCTCCTCGTGATGGAGATTTTGCGGATTGCAAGGGCTTCTCGCCTAGTAATGGCCGAGGAAAGTACCTTCGGTTTGTCCTGTTCCTGGACAACTTGTATGGACGTTTGTCTGACGTTGCATTTCTAAAGATTACGTACATTGGTTTTTACAAACGTACATCAGTGGTGGCGGAGAAGGCAACTTCTCTAGCTTAACACCCTCCTTGAGACATACGAGCTCAAGGGTTGTATTTTTGTGGAAGGCAATTAGTAGTTAACGGAAATGGCAATGTGGCATTCAAAGATTTGATATGTGCTTTGTGAAAAGGTAATCGTAGCCTTAAGCCTCATCAAACCGGAAATGACCGAAACAGGATTAGATGCAGCAGGGCTATGTGGGTCATTCCCATTAGGGTATGATCATCCCCTTCTAGATATATTTCTTCCCGCTGTGACGTCGGGATGTTAATTAATGTGGTGTATGGAAAACGAGCGCTCGGTTAAAGGTCGGCAACGACCGGGGGATGACATATTCGGTACTATCTAGTTACAGAGGTAGGCCGGTCTTGTGTTGGTAGAGGGCAGATGTTCTGTGCCTCGGGACATCCATCTAGAGGTGTACCCATTTCGGAAGGTAGATCCTGCGCCTGGTCATTTGTATGGAAATCCATTCTCCAATAAGAACCTACGGTTTTGTTTGTATTGGCGTAATGAATAGCCTCGAAATGCTATATGGGTAACCATTTCGGATAAGATTAATAAGTTTATTTGCAAATGTTTTCAAAGAGATGTCATTAGAAATAATATCAAAGGTTTTGATATAAAAGTGTTTTAGTTATCATAAGGTAAAAACCCGTTCGTGTTTATGTGTGGACGTGGTCTTATGAGATACTATTTATTTCAAAGAATTTTATCCAAAGGCTGATATATGACACTGTCATTTATTATTGAGTTTTTCTCACGCTGGTTTATCAAGCCTGATCCGGGTATTTTCAATACTTGGGTCAGATCCGAGTAGTTTCAGGATAGTCGAAGACGGTTGGAGTTTCCAGGGGAGAGCTGGAGATATTCATGGACGCATGAAGATATTCTTTCATCGCCTTTGCTTAGTGCATTTTGTTTGATGTTGTCAGCAATTGTAAGGGCAGGTTTTATAACTGTCCAAGCTGAATCTAGGTTAGACTCTGATATTGTATTTTAAAATTTTCCGCTGTAAATATTATTATTGAAATAATATATGTTATTCCATTCGTGTGAGATTCTGTTCTGTCTATTTTTCTTAATCACCCTTCATGTTCCGTATTTTCGTGCAATTTGAGTTGGACATGGGTGGTTTATTGTCGATTCAAAGGGTACGGGAAAACGGGTCGTGACACCACTCCAGATTCACAATCCTCTGGGTAGAGATACTTGATTTCAAGGGCAACAAGTTCACCCAATTGATTTCCTAGGCTATAATCACACCTTTTCTAACATGATTGCTTTCCAAGACCACAATCACACCTTTTCTCGCTTGATTGATTTCCAAGGCTACAATGACACCTTTTCTCGCTAAATTGATTACAAAGAAGTCTATAACTCTGAATAGCACTGAGATATTGTTGAGATAGTGATAGAGAATCAAACTAGAAATGATCTAGTTAGATTCAATGTTGATTTCGGCAGAGTAATGGTAAGAATATGTATAAAGAAATGTGGAAGAAGAAGAGGAGTGAAAACCAGAAAAATATATAAATTTGTTCAAAAACACCCATATTTATCGTAGAACAACAGCCATGTCCATTCGTTAAGGGATATGACAAATAGACACTTCTTTTGAAATTCAAATTTTGAAATCAACTGCCACCATGTCGACATGGGATACTTGAGTATGTCGACATGCCAAAGGAAATTTTGGTGATTTGTTTTTCTTTTGAAAATAACTTCTATCTTATATTAAAACTATTTTAAACTTTATAAATATACTTAACTATAGTTAAAATACATAGGTAAATATAGAGAATAATATTTTGGTATATATAAAATTTTACTATAATTTTATATTTAAATCTAAGTATAAATAATTAAAAATTAAATATATTATTATTAAAAAATAGTTTTAAACCACGGATAATTTGACTTTGAAAATAAAGATTATTTTGAGGCTAAAAGTATTAAAACCAGGATAGATGTTTTTGATTCTTTTAAAAGGAAGATTTTGAAAACATTTTGAAAACAAGATATAATTTTATAAAACATTTTGAATAAAAGTCAGCGGATACAAAACAATATTCCACTAGATTTTTTCGTAGGTTCCATCCTACTTAGGGTTTCATCCCTTTAACGGGCTTGAAGTCGATTCCATTCCGCGAATAAATTGGATTTTAAAGTGCCAGTGCTTTTCTAGGAGTTTTAACAAAATTCCTAATTAAATTACCTATTATTGAAATCTTGAACTCTTGATAATCTTGACACTCATGAGTCTTCAATCTTGATATCTTGAATCTCTATACTGTACTGTCTTCATTCTTGGTACTTGCATGGTTAAATCCTGCATATACATATATATCTAAACTATAATGTTAGTATTTATATTTTATAATCTTATTCTAAGGTTGTTGCCATCAAAACCATCATCTCAAGGACTAACACGGACTTCTCATCTGTAAAGTCCAAAGACTCCAAAAGAAGATCTTTATATGTTTTAGGATCGTAGCACGTCACTCGATGAGAAGGGACTTCAAGCTTGACAGGAATAACGGCTTCTGAACCGTAAGCAGGGGAAAATGGAGTATGGCCATTCATGGACTTTTGAGTGGTCCTGTAAGCCCAAACTACTGTAGGAAGTTCACTACTCACTTGCCTCTAGTCTTTTCCAAACGCTTCTTCAGAATTGACTTAATGATTTTATTTATAGCTTCAACCTGTCCATTTGCCTGAGGGTGAGAAACCGCTGCAAATCTCTTTTCAATGCGGTATCTTCGGCAAAAGTCTATAAAATCAACATTATCGAATTGAGTCCCATTTTCTGTTACAATGGTCCATGGAAGACCAATGCGACATATGATGTTTTGGACGACAAAGTTGATTATTTCTTGGTTATGATTGTTGGTTCCGCCTCAGCCCATTAGGTATAGTAATCAACCGCCACAATAGCATACTTTATGCCACCATTAGAGATTGGTAATGAACCGGTAATATCTATACCCCACATGGCGAATGGCCATGAGCTGACCATTTATGTGATTTCTATTGGCGAAGCTCTCGAAACTTTTGGATATATTTGGCATTTATCATATCGTCTTACATAATCGACTGCATATCGATTTACGATTGGCCAACAATACCCATAACGGAGTATCTTTATTGCCAGAGTTTGCCTCCCAGTGTGATCGTTGCATTCTCCTTTATGAACTTCTTTCAAAACACGTTTTATCTCATCATGAGCGATACGCCGAAATAGAGGAACTGAGAAACCTCTCCTATACATGACTCCTTCTTGCATAATATATCGTGAAGCTTTGAGAAGGACCTGTCACATTTCATTTCTTTTATCAGGCATGACCCCATGTAGTAAATAGTCTTTAATTGGAGTCATCCACGATTCCCTTTAAGATTCCACCTCCAGTGCTTGATCGATACCCATCATGTATATACTTGGGTTATCTAATAATTTGATTAGTACTAAACCCATCTACTGTGATTGCCGGTACTAGCGAGCTTTGATAACGAATCAGCCTCTCTGTTTTGATAACGTGGAATATGTTAAATATCATAATATTCAAATTCAGTTAACAACTCCTGAACTCGGGTAAGATAAGGGGCAAGCCGTTGTCCCTTAGCTCGGTAGTCTCCTCTAACTTGATACACCACCAATTGCGAATCACAAAAGATTCCAAGAGATTTAACTCCAAGTTCTTTGGCGAGTTTAAGTCCAGCAATTAGAGCTTCATATTCAGCTTCGTTGTTTGTCGTTGGGAAATCAAGCTTCAGAGCATAAAAAATAGATTGATTCTTAGGAGTTACAAGCACAATCCCAGCTCTAAAGCAATGATCACTAGACGCTCCATCAGTATATAACTTCCATCGTGCAATGAGGATTTCACTTTCTTTTGGAAGATCATCCTGCATAGTAAACTCTACTATGAAGTCCGCCAAAGCCTATCCCTGGATAGCTCTCCAAGGGCGATAAGTCATATCAAATTGGATGAGCTTAATGTTCCACTTAAGTAACCTCCTAGACGTCTCAGGTCATTTTAGGACTTGTCGTAACGGCTGGTCGGTGTAAATATTGATCGTATATACCTGAAAGTACGGGCAACGCTTTCGTGATGCAATTAGCAAGAAGTACGCCAGTTTCTCCATTTTTGGGTAATTCCATTCTGCTCCTTTCATTCGTTTACTGACGTAAAACACCATTCTCTAGATCCGATTTTCTTCACGAACCAAGGCGGCACTTATAGCATATGCGGACACAGCCAAATAAATGAACAACTCCTTATGATCTACCGGCTTTAATAAAATTATGGGTCTCTCCAAATGATTTACCAGAGCTTGGAACGCGTCTTTACAATCCTATGTCCATCCGAAGTTTCTTTTTCCCTTTTTAATCAGATCGAAGAAAGGAATGCATTTATCAGTAGCTCTAAAGATAAATCAACTTAAAGCGACAACCTTCCCATTCAGACTCTGTGCTTGTTTAATGGTTCTTGGCACTTGGATATCATATATAGCCTGAATCTTCTCTGGATTAGCTACTATTCCACGAGCATTGACAATAAAGCCCAAAAACTTTCCCAATGCTACACCGAATGGACATTTCAAAGGATAGATTTTCAAATTGTAATATCGGAGGATGTCGAACATTTTTTCCAAGTCTTTGATATGGCCACTTGATCGTCGGGACTTTGTGAGCATATCATCCACATACACTTACATTGTCTTTCCAAACTGATCCCTAAACATCCTATTAACCAATCGCTGATAGGTTTCTCCGGCATACTTTAATCCAAACGGGATTGCTACGTAATAATACAGCCCAACGTCTGTAACAAAACTAGTGTGCTCCTAATCAGGGATATGCATTGGGATTTGGTTATATCCCGAATACGCATCCATAAACGGTAACAATTCATGTCCTACCGTTGAATCAACTTGCCGATCAATCCTAGGAAGGAGAAAATTGTCTTTTAGACATGCATTGTTCAAATCTGACTAATCAATGCACGTTCTACATTTTCCATTCGCCTTCTTTACAAGCACGGAATTAGACACCCACTCAGGATAGAGGGCATCACAGATAAACCCATTGACCTTTAGTTTATCCACCTCCTCTTTAAGAGCAGCAGATCTCTCTGAACGCATGCCTCGTCCTTTTTGCTTCATCGAAACATACTTTGGATCAATATTCAATGCAAGGCTTACAATGGCAGGCGACATTCCACATATGTCAGAGTTATTCCAAGAAAATACATCTAGATTCGCTTGGAGGAAACCAGCAAGTTCTTTCATCATCGGGCGGCTGAGCTGTGACCCAATCTTCAAGACTCGTGATGGGTCATCGTGGCTGACCAAGATATCAATCGTTAGCTCAGCCGGTGCAGCCTTGGTTTTATCGGGGTCCTCTTCATCATCTCTTGGATCTATATCTCTATGGAACCAATGCACCCAAGCCAAGGCCCATGAACTAGTTGTCGATCTTCAGTGGTTAGGATGCGGACAGCTTTGTCCATACCCTTTCTCTTCTCCTTATGACGAGCTTCCATCAACTCAGCTACATAACAGGCATGTCCAGTCGCTTGATCGCCATGAACAACTCCTACACCATAATCTGTTGGAAACTTTAGAGTTAAACACCATGGGAAAAAAGCTTCTTGAAATTCAAACAGGGCCAGTCGGCCCAAAAAAAAATTATATGGAGAGTCGACGTCCAAAACAATAAATGGTAAGATTCGCATTCTCATTCCTTCACCTTTACTCAATTCAACAGGTAATTCCATGTATCCTACAGCCTTAGTTGCAACTCCATTAAAACCACAAATTCAAGCTTTAGATGATTTCAAGTCTTTGACCTCCATTCTCATCTGATCGTACGTCTTTTTGAAGATTATATTCACCGAACATCCACAATCAATCAAAATCCTCCTTGCCAATGCAGGACTAATCATAGCTGAAATGACCATCGGGTCAATTGTTGGAGCCTCTACTCTGTCTGCATCTCTGCTTCTAAACACAATATCATCCGCTATGGTGCGATGCTGTTTTGCTGGAGCTCTATCTTCCGTATTCGAACAACATTCAAAATCTACATGCCTTATCGCGCTAGCATAACGCTCTACCTCTTGCCAATTCCTATCTGTAGGGTGCATTCCCTTAACTATTGTTTTAATCACTAGTCTTTCATCGGTCCATGCAAGCTCTTTAGCCCTACGCAGAGCTTCACCTCAATTGGGGTCGGATGTCCCATGTCCGCTACCCTACGGGGTTTTCACAAACTGTTGTAACTTCTTTTTCCGAATCAATTTTTCTATGACATCCTGGAGGTGACTACATTCATTCATATTGTTCCTATAACATTCGTGAAACTGACAATACTTCCCAATCTCCTTCTATCTCTCTGACGACTCTTTTGGTTATGGCTTTCTATACTGCATGGTATTACAAGTGGATAGATAAATGTTCTCCATGGACGTGTTTAGTAGCGTTTAATTTTCATACATTAGAATCCTGGGGTTTAGTCTCCCAAAATCCCTCTTCCGCTCTTGATTCCTATCTCTATCTTTCTTTGGTTGATTCGGCTTATTCTGAACATTCACCTGAACTTTCCTAGAATTGTCATTAGACTATTTTATTGTAATATTACTTTGTACTGCTTCTCCACTCGGTCCTGCAATGTTCTTTTTCCTGGTGGACTTTGCCTCCTCCTTCCTTAAAAACCGAGCTGCCTTTGCATTGAAGCGCTCCAACGTGGCAGGCGATTTTCTAGCCAGCCAATTGCCAAACTCAGATTCTGGATCGATCCCTCTCCTCACGGCCATGAGTATAGCATGATCATTTGGGTTTCTAAACTCAGTGGCGGTGGTATGAAATCTCTTATTCAACAATTCCCATAGGTATTGGATCACACTGTAAAGGGGCATCGCATCTTTAGGATGAACTACATGCATTCGGAATTGCTATACAAACTTAGTAACCAACTAACTAAATCTCGAAATTGACCACAAAGGTAGTCTCGTGAACCACATCGTTGTTATCCCGAAAAGGTTATGGGAAAACATCTACAATTGGTTGCGTCGGTAGCTCTTGCAGAATCCATCAACCATTCATATCTCATGATATGGTGCTTGAGGTCGGTTTTTCCCTCGTAGACAGGCATTGATGGCATATTGAACCTCCTCGGGTATTCCGCATGCAGAACGTTGTCTATAAACGGGGTATGGCTTCTTGAGATTCCCCAGTCATCATTAGTCAAACCTTGATTCTCTCTCACCAACTGTCTAACCAGTGCTGATAAATCTGGCATCTGTATGGATGGTGCCAAGCGGTAGTCTCGCCCCACCTCACGTAAACAGTCTGATTGATGTCTACAGACCATTTCATACCCTCTTGGTTCACCATCCTCTTGATGCGCACCTTGAGCATTTATCCAGTTGTCATTTCAACGAAGTACCTGGTCAGCATTCGTTCGAGCTCCAACATCCAAGCTTCCAGGAGTAACTCCAACACGATCCCTTAAGTGTAGCAGGGGAATCCGTCCTTTAGAGGAGGGATCGGTACCAATCCTTAGCGAGGCACCGATCGATCTTGGCAGACCATATTAGTCCGCCAAGCAATGCTCTGATGTTTCTATGTGATCTCCTACAAGCCTGCGATGCCTAAGCCTTAACTATTCATCCAATGAGCTTGAACTTTCCGATGCCAAGTATGGAGTGGGATCCCTCTTGGCCTTCTGACGTTGTTGTTGGAAAATCTAGTTCATTAGGCTAATAATGGTCTAAATTTACTCATTTAATTGTCGACGGCTTTCCATCAACTCTCTCATCAGGTTATGAAATTCAGCTCGGGTTATATAATTTGTAGGGTTTTGAACTTTAATCAAATCAGCATTCAAATTTGTAGGCTAGTTGCTTGGGCCTCCTTGTTGAATACTAGCAGTCTCATTCCCATTAATATTTTGAGAAGTAGCTCTGGTATGTCACACAATTATCAATCTCCTTGTTTATATTTCTGCAAATCTGAGTAGTGTAAGCAAGTTTCTTGAAGATAGCTAGGGATCTCCTTCAGGGGATTTGCCCAATCCAGTAGCAACAAAGGGGATCCTAACAGACTGAGAATCAGTTCTCAGTGAAAGCACCAAAATGTTGCAACCAAATTGGTCACAAGCACCCAGGAATAAATTTATGTAGACAAGTAAATGAAGAAAATAAAATTAAAATAAAGGAATAAAGTAAAATAACAAGCAAATCAAAGCTATAATCAAGAACACAAGGATTTATAGTGGTTCGGCGTCATATGCCTACGTCCACTTTGAAGATTCTCTTTATTGATTTATTATTAATTTGATTGCAGCAGCAAACAGCAAGAAGTAAGGAAAAAACTTGATTACAATAAAGAACTATGTAATCAGCAGCGTAAAAATTCTCCAAATGACCCCCTAGGCCAGTATTTATAGGTGAAGGTGACCATAAATCTCTCTGAAACTTCGGTTATATGACCTTCGTAATACCCCTTATTTTTAGTAACCTTATTTAGAATATTTAATTAGATAAATAAAATAAACTAATGTTATTTAATGATTAGAGGATTGATATTTGTGATTAATAGGGGTAGTCGTGCCATGTTAATGAGTAAATCAAAATGAGATAACATGAGATAAAATAGGCAAGCGCATTATAGGGAGAAGGATATTCTTATCCTCTAAACCCAAAATTTACCTCCACACGTTCATTTCATTTCATTTACTAAAATTTATCAAGTAGAGGTCGGCCACCATTTTAAAGAATAAGAGGAAGAAAGTTAAAGGTAGAAGCAAAATCGAAAGCAAATTCGCTCAAATCTCAAATCCTTAATCTCAAAAGCTAAGTTGAATAATAACTACATCTCATTTTCATAAAAAAATTCGATTTTAAGTTGAATCCGAAGTGTTTTGCATGATTATGCCATTTTTTGATGGCTTAAATGTTTATATATGTTTGTTGATGATTTAGGCTTATTCGTATAGATTTATGATATGTTTTGATATGAAAACCCTATCTAATGGCATACGAATGCCTTGCAATTTGAGATTTAGACCAGAAATTATATTTTAGATATGAGTTTCAATTTTCATAATTTTTCAAATTAATGCGGATTTTATATTAATTTTCTAGTGAAGAAAATGATTTATTGGGTTATAAATAATTTACGGTTAAGATATAAATAATTTGGGTCTAAAATTTACATATGTTAAAAACCATATTAAAAAGGATTTTCTGGAAATTTTGTATAATTTTCCAAAGTGTTTTGATGAATATATGAAATTATTTAAGGTATAAGACTTAAATGTTTTATATATTTATAAAAGGAGAATGGGTAATTTGTAAAATAAAATTATTATTTATTTCTGAAATCTTGGTAGAACTTTTGAAAAAAGAAATTTAGCAACCAATTAATTTGATAAACAGATTAGGTTAGTTGAAAATTGTTTCTCCTTGAAGTTAATTTTTTTTTTTACATGTTTTTACCATGTTCCACCACTTTCGGTACCAAGGCTTCCGACCTAGACATTTCGCTACTATTGCTTCGAAACCAATGCACATGGTATCAATACATTTGGTATGTAGTAAATTGGATAGAGGTGGAAGGAACAGGACCGAAACGAAGGGTTCCGATGGGGTCAAAGCATGCCATTGTTTTAAAATGAAGTAGCGCCTGCTTTTCTTTCAAAGAGTTAGCTTTGGAGTGGATTGGCTTCCGACCTGGTCAAATGATTTCAAACAAATGGTTTCGAATGAGTTGCACTCTTTTGTTTTAAGAAATGCTTTCGAAGAGGTCGAAACCCTTAGCTGCCGCATTTCCTACCTTTCAAAGTCAATGGTTTTGGAAGGTATACTTTGTTTTTAAACTTGGCCACTTCTCCAATGCTTTGGGAAGGGTGTTTTTGACATCATCACTTCTTTGCTTAGGAATGCTTTCGAAAGATAGGCTTTTGACTTAAATGGTTTTAGTGACCCTTTTGCTCTGTTGAAGTATAACCCAAATGGTTTCGAAGGAGATGGTTTAAAGGGTTTCGAAAGGAGTTTTTACACATGTTTTAAATTGAACCCAAGTGCTTTCGAAAGGTTGTTGTTTATGAAGGTTTTGATGCTTTCGAAAGATTTTAGGAAATGGTTTCTAAAGGGTGGTTTCCCAATTGTTTTGAAAGGTTCGAAAGGGTACTTTTCTAGCTGTTTCGTAAGGGATAAAAGGAAGTTTTTTCCAATGGTTTTGAAAGGCAGTTTTAAAGTGTTTTGAGATACGATGCCTAAGGTTTTATAGCTTTTGATGGAACGGTTTTTCATGGGTTTCGAAAGGTTTCGAGAATGGTTTCAAAAGGAATGTTTTCGCCTTTCGGCCTAGGTGAAATAAAGGGTTTTATTTGATTTTGAAAGAGGTGCTTTTAAAGGTTTAGAAGGGGGTACTTTCAATGGATTCAAAAGGGATACTTTCAAAGGTTTAAATGTTTTCATCAACTAAGGTTTGAGTAAAGTGTATAAAACCTGGCAAGATAATTTTGAGCAAAGCATAGAGTATATGTATTTTCCTTATGTGAGTTAGATTTAAAGGTTTTAAATTAGTTTGAAGAGGTTTTCAAGAAAAAATTATGGGAAGGTTTCCCTAAGTAAAATGACTCGAATATTAGAATACCAGATGGGACTGGTATAGGGACACGCCCCATACATTAGCTATTTGTCCCAGCTAATTTTAGTCCAAAATTCCAACGTGCAGGGCTTTGTCACTAGTAAGACTAAAATTATGATCACGCACAGAAGGGAATATATGTTTGTATACAGATAGGTTATTGGTGAGCTCGCAAAACCATTAGGGTCATGTGACCCTGGGAGATGTTAAGTTAGGACAGATCATCCAGAAAAGGAGTATTTAATAGATAGTTAAGGACAGACCGTCCAGAAGAGGAGTACCTAACAGGTGTTAGATTATTTTGATTATATTTTCTAGTGGTCTTGAGTCAGCCAAAGGTTAGTCGTTAGCGAAAAAAACTATAGAGTTTGGATAGATAATCCATTTGTTACCTGATATGTATGTTTAAATAATAATGCTTTACAGTTTTAACCAGCTTTGGTTGTAGGAAATGGAATTGCAAAAGATATGTTTTAAAAGGATATTAGTGACGGCAAACTCGTTCTACTAAGCGACGTGGTCTCACTTCATATCAAATACCAAGATGTATAGTATTACTCACATCAAGCTATATGTCTGACTTGAAGTTTATGTTTTCCCCTTAAACTCTAGGGTGCTCAAAATTGATTTGAGTAGGCTGAGGTTTGAGGTTTTACAGGTTTTTGTAGGTTGACGAATAAAGCTTCCAAAGACGAGTAGGTGGCTGATGGATAGCTATTTAGGAGTTGTTGTTTTGTTTTGTTTTGTTTTATTCCACTGTGCAGTATTTAAGTATGTCCATATAGTACTTTGGTTAACCAAGGGGGCATTATCGTATGTCGCTCTTAGTGTATTCATGTAATGATTATATTTTATCTGAACCTAGGAAACGGCTATGGGATTATGTAATTTGGATGTGAAACATGTGTTCTGGAAATGTAATGTGAAAAGATGTTTTTGGAATCTATGATTTTGTTTCATATTCAAATGCTTCTTATATTATGGATACCATTAACGTAGTCGTATTTAGTCGTCGGAAGTTAATACTATAGATGACTACAGCATCTGTAGTGCTTAGCTTTGGGCCTCTAGATAAGGGATGCTACCACTTGGTATCAGAGCATAGGTTTATGGAAAACTTTAAACTAAAAATGATTTTGAAAACATAATCCTAAGGAATTAGAATTAACATCGGGGTATGAGATGATGCTGTAGTAACGTACTTGTATTTGCTATATATATAATATATGATATATCACTATTCTCTTATCTCCAATAGGCTATTCTACTATATCTCACAAGGCATGAATACATATATGGACGCTAGAAGAGGAAGAGTTAACCTAGGAGGGGACATCACCACCACCAATAGGAATGCCCGACCCAATACGAGGAGGGCTCATGGTCAGGCTGAAGCTGAGAATGTTGGTGCTGGAGTCCCACAAGTAGATATGGGAGCCATGTATCAGTTTTTCGTGAACATGATACAAGTTGGGATTGCTGCTGTAATTGTTGGAGTGAATGCAGGAGTAGGAGTTCAGGAAGCTCCATTTTTCAACGATTATGCTAAGTTGAGTGGAGATTATGCTAAACTTGGAGGGAAGCCATTTATTGGAACTGAGGATGATATCGAGGTGGAGAACTGGTTGCTATAATGTGAAAGGATTTTTTCTAATTTGAGGCTCAATGATGAGCAGAAGAGAAGGCTTGCTTCTAGACAGCTTCAAGGAGGCTTTATTTTGGTGGAATAGTGTAACAGTTGGTGTGGATGAGGAGACAATGACATTGGCAGAGTTTAAGAAGAGGTTTCAAGAGAAGTTCATGGCGCAGTCTGTTTTGATTCTAAAGTTTGATGAGCTTGAGCAAGGAGAGATGAGCATTTTGGAGTATACTGGTAGGTTTAAAGAATTGGTTAGGTATGGTTGTACCATTGTTGATACGGTAATGAAGAGGAATGAAAAGTTCATTGAGGGATTGAAGCCTAAGTTGGCTAGGGCTACCTTACCGCATATTAGAGATCCCTGCGATGTGGTAGTGGAGACGGTGTTAAGATATGAAGAGATGCTTGCTTGTTTGGAGAAGAAGAAGGAGAAAGAGGTCCAGGTTGGGCAAGGTTGGAAGAGAAAGATCTTTCACAAGAAGGGTGCTCAGAAAGGTTAAGCAGCGAAGAAAGGGAAGTCTGAAGTGGTTTGTTTTAAGTGCGATAAGAAGGGACATTTTGCTAATGAGTGTGGTACTGGAATGGTTAAGGAAGTGATCGGGAAGAAGAATATCAGGTGCTTCAATTGTGATCAGATTGGCCACTATAAGAATCAATGCAAAGAGTCCGTTAAGGACAGGAAGGGCAAGTTGTATGCATTGGAGCCTGCTTCTTCGAAGCCAATAGTGCAGGAGAACGGAAAGACAGTTTTGGGAGGTACGCTTCAGATCCATGATATGCCTATTAGCGTTTTTTATATTGGTGCATCGCATTCTTTTATATCTTGAGTTTTGTAGATAAGCTTAACCTAGAACCTACATATTTAGTTACTTCCATAAGAGTTGCAAATCTGATATGAGGGTATGCGACACTTGGGATGAAGTGTGACCACTTAGAGTTTGACTTGCTAGGTTACAACTTTGTTTGCAGTTTGCATATATTTGACTTTATAGGGTTCAAAATCATATTGGGCATTGATTGGTTAAGTAAGTACGATGCTAGTACATTTTGCTACGATAGGAAAATATCACTTAGACACCCTGATTGTAGTGATCGGATTGTATATACTATAGAAAACCTTAGTTGTGAGGTGAATACTTTATTGGGTGTTATGGAGTTGGAAGATGAGTTAAATCGTGTTTCATGGTTAGAGAATTCGCATATATCTTCGATCCGGTAGTAGGATTGCCACCGAAATAAGCCATTTAGTTTCAGATAGATTAGGTGCCTAAAGCAGAACCGATTAGTAGGCTGCCAAGAAGGATGACACCTATAAAGATGAGGGAGCTGAAGGTGCAGTTGGTGGATTTGGATGGAAAGAATTTTATCAGACCTGGTAGTTCACCTTAGGGAGCAGCCATAGTGTTTGCTAAGAAGTCAGATGGATCGTTAAGGTTATATATCAATTATCGTAAGTTGAATGAGAAGACGACAAAGAATCGATATTTGTTGCCTAGAATTGACGATTTTGATCAGCTGAGTGGAGCCAAGATATTTTCTCAGTTGGATTTGGCTATAGGGTTCCATGAGCTTAGGGTGGCGGAAGATAGTATACCTCTGACGGCATTTAGGACCAGGTATGGATTGTACGAATAATTAGTTATGCCGTTTGGACTAACTATTGCGTCGGCATTCTTTGTAGACTTGGTGAACCAAATTTTTAGAGAGCACTTGGATAGATTTGTGTTAGTGTTCATAAATGATATTTTGATATACTCTAAAGATGAGAAAGAGCATGAAGTTCATCTTAGAGTGGTTCTTGAAACTTTGAGAGAACATCAGCCGAAGGCGAAGTTTTCGAAGTGTCATTTCTGGAAGAAGGAAGTGAAGTTTCTTGGTCATGTAGTTTCAAAAAGAGGATTGGTAGTAGATCCAACTATGATCAAAGCGGTGAATAGTTGGAAGAGACCAGAAACAGTGACTAAGATAAGAAGTTTTCTTGTATTGGTTAAATATTATCAGAGGTTTATAAAGGATTTTTCATGGATAACAGTGCCGATGACCAAGCTAACGCGAAAGATGTGAAGTTTGTTTGGACCAATAAGTGTGAGGAAGCATTCCAGAGCTTGAAACACTTATTGACCCATGCACTTGTATTAGTAGTTCGTGGGGAATCAAGATTTGGTAGTTTTTACGGATGCATGTGGAATTGGATTAGGAGCGGTATTAATGCAGGAAGGCAAAGTGATTGGCTATGCTTTTAGACAGCTTAAACCGCATGAGATTAGATACGCGACTCATGACTGGGAGTTAGCTGCAGTTATTTTTTCTTTGAAGGTGTGGAGACATTACCTTTTGGGCGAGAGGTTTGAGCTTTATACAGATCATAAATCATTGAAGTATTTGTTCTCTTGGAAGGAACTAAATATGACACAGAACAGGTGGTTAGAGTATTTAGCCGCTTATGATTTTGGAATTGATTACACACAAAGGAAAGGCAACAGGGTTGCAGATGCGCTTAGTAGGAAGCATCAGAATGCAGTGTTGGCTATGATAGCAGAATGGAAAGACTTAAAAGCATTGTCGACTTGTAGAGAGTGGAGATCTGAGGCTCGGTCTAGTGGAGAATCAGCTAGATTATCTTGTTTAGAAGTCCCACAAGTATTGATTGAGAAGATTGCTTTTAAACAGGAAGAGGATCCAGTATTGACTGAAAGGATCGGGAAGTTAAGGGATGAAACGAGGAGCGATGACTTAAAGGATTTCAGTCTTGACCAAAGTGGATGGTTGAGAAAGAAGGGTAGATTTTGTGTTCCACATGTGAGATATAAAGAAGGAAATTTTGGAGGAATGCCATCGTTCGATGTTCACTATTCATCAAGAAGGAACGAAGATGTATTAGGAAATGAAGAGAAGTTTCTTATGGGAAGGAATTAAGAGAGATGTTGGCTTATGGGTGAAACAATGTTTGAACTGTCAGCAGGTGAAAGACGAGCATCAGAAGCCAAGTGGGTTTCTTCAGCCATTGGATATTCTGGTATAGAAGTGGAATTCTATTTCTATGGATTTCATAGAAGGGTTTCCGATCTAATAGAGGAAATGAAAGTATATGGATCATATTGGAAGGATTGACCAAGAGTGCTCATTTCATTCCTGTTAAATCAAATAAGACGACACCTGTATTGGCTAGGTTATTTATGAAGAATGCGATTAGACTGCACAGAATTCCTAGTAGTATTGTTAGTGATAGAGATTCTGTATTCACTAGCGAGTTCTGAAAGAGCCTACAGGAGAGCTTAAGAACCAAGCTCGAGATGAGTATTGCTTACCATCCGCAGACAGATTGGCAAATGGAAAGAGTTAACAAGATCTTGGAAGACTTGTTAAGAACTTGTGTGTTAGACTTCGGGGGATCATAGGAAGACCATCTACACCAAGTTGAATTTTCGTATAAAATAGTTTAGATTAGCATAGGGATAGCACTGTTTGAAGCTTTATATGGAAGACCATGCAAATTTCCCGCATGGTGGTTATAGAACGGAGATAGCTTAGTCCTTGGTCTCGATTTGGTAAGAGAAGCAATAGAGAAGATTGAGCTGATAAGGGCAAGAATAAGGAAGCTCGGTCTAAGATGAAGAGCTATGAAAATAGAAGATGAAAAGATTTAGAGTTCTCCATTGGATATCATGTTTCCGGCAAAGTATCGCCGATGAAAGGTGTTATCAGGTTCGGGGAGATAGGGAAGTTAGCACCGAGATTCGTTGGACCTTTTCCTATTGTTGAGAGGATCGAAAAACTCGCATATAGAGTAGAGTTACCAAGCAGTTTGGCAGGATTTCATGATGTTTTCCATGTATCTCATCTGATTAAGTGTGTTAGGGATCCAGACACTACAATAGCACCGACTGTGTTAGAGGATTTAATAGTGGAACCAGACTTGACTATAACGGGAAGCCTATCCGAATAGTCGTAAGAGATGAGAAGAAGTTAAGGCGGTCGGATTAGTAAAGGTCCAGTGGGGAGACGATGATGGAGAGTGTACTTGGGAGATTGAGAGCAGGATTAGAGACGCTTATCATGATCTGTTTGATGGTATGTTTTACCTTTGATTGATTTGAAGTGTACCTTATCGTAATTTCGAGGCGAAATTCTTTAAGGAGGGGAGATTGTAACACTCTATATCTATAGTAACGTTATTTAAAATATTTAATTAGTTAAACTAAATAACATAATGTAATATGATGATTAGAGGATTGAGATTTGTGATTAATAGGGGTAGTCGTGTCATGTTAATGAGTAAATCAAAACGAGATAAAATGAAATAAAACAAGTGAGGGAAAAATGGGGAGAAGGATATTCTTATACCTTAAACCCTTGGGAATTTACCTCCATATGTTCATTTCATTTACTAAAATTTATCAAGTTGTGGCCGGCCACCATTTTAAAGAACAAGAAGAAGAAAGCTAAAGGGAGAAGCAAAATTGAAAGCAAATTCACTCAAATCTCAAATCCTTAATCTCAAAAGCTAAGGGAATAATGATTACATCTCATTTTCTTAAAAAAATTTGGTTTTAAGTTGAATTCGAAGTGTTTTGCATGATTATACCATGTTTTTGATCGATTAAATGTTTATATATGCTTGCTGATGATTTATGCTTATTCATATAGATTTTATGATATTTTTTGATATGAAAACCATATTTAATTGAATCTAAATGCCTTGCAATTTTTGATTTAGACCAGAAATGGTATTTCAGAGATGGGTTTCAATTTTCATAATTTTATGAATTAATGGGGATATATTAATTTTCTAGTGAAGAAAATGATTTATTAGGTTATAAATAATTTACGGTTAAATTATAAATAATTTGGGTCTGAATTTTATATATGTTAGAAAACATATTAAAAAGGATTTTCTAGAACTTTTCTAGAATTTTCAAAAGTGTTTTGATTAAATATAAAATTATTAAAGGTATGAGACTTAAATGTTTTATATATTTATAAAAGGAGAGGAGGTATTTTGTAAAATAAAATTATTGTTTATTTCTGAAATCTTGGCAGCTCTTTTTAAAAAAGAAACTTAGCAACCAATGAAATTTTCATAAACGGAGCAGGTTAGTTGAAAAGTATTTCTCTTTTAAGTTAAAAACAAAATTTACATGTTTATAACAACTTTTGGTACCAGGGGTTCCGACCTAGATGTTTCACCGTTATTGCTTTCGAAACCAATGCGCATGGTATCAATACATTTTGTACATAGAGAATTGGATAAGGTATAGGATCAAAACATAGGGTTCTGAAGGGGTCAAAGCATACCTTTGTTTTAAAATGAAGTAGCACCTGCTTTCTTTCAAGAGTTAGCTTTGAATGGGTTAGCTTTTGACCTGGTCAAATATTTTCAAAAGAATGGTTTCATATGGGTTGCGCTCTTTTGTTTTAAGAATGCTTTCGCCCCTAGCTGCCGCTTTTCCTACCTTTCAAAGTCAATCGTTTCGGAAGGTATACTTTGTTTTTAAACTTGGTCACTTCTCCAATGCTTTTGAAAAGGTGGTTTCGACATCGTCACTTCTTCGCTTAGGAATTCTTTCAAAAGATAGGCTTTCGATTTAAATGGTTTTAATAACCCTTTTGCTCTATTGAAGTATTAACACAAATGGTTTCGAAGGAGATGGTTTAATGGGTTTCGAAAGGAGTTTTTCCACTTGTTTTAAATTGAACCCAAGTGCTTTCGAAACATTGTTGTTTATGAAGGTATAGATGCTTTCAGAAGGTTTTAAAGAAGGGTTTCTAAGGGGTGGTTCCTGAATGGTTTCGAAAGGTTCAGAAGGGTATTTTTCTAACTGTTTCGAAAGGGCTAAAGGAAGGTTTTTTCAATGGTTTTGAAAGGAAGTTTTAAAGCGTTTTGAGGATGTCTAAGGTTTTATAGCTTTCGAAGGAAAAGTTTTTCAAAGGTTTTGAAAGTTTTGAGAATGGTTTCGAAAGGATGGTTTTGGCCTTTCGGCCTAGGTGAAATAAAAGGTTTTACTTGATTTTGAAAGAGGTGCTTTCAAAGGTGTAGAAAGGGGTACTTTCAATGGGTTCGAAAGGGGTGTTTTCAAAGATTTAAATGTTTTCATCAACTAAAGTTTGAGTAAAGTATATATACATATATAACATGGGAACGTGATTTTGAGTAAAGCATGGAGTATGTGTATTTTCCTTATGTGAGTTAGATCTAAAGGTTCTAAATCAGTTTGAAAAGGTTTTTAAGGAAAATTTATGGGAAGGTCTCCCTAAGTAAAATGATTCGGATATTAGAATGCCAGATGAGACTGGTATAGGGTCGCACCCTATACATTGGCTATTTGCCCCAGCTAATTTAGTCCAAAATTCTAGTGTGTAGGGCTTTGTCATAGGTAAGACTAAAATTATGATTACATACAGAAGGGAATATATTTTTGTATATAGATGAGTTATTGGTGAGCCTACAAAACCATTAGGTTCAGGTGACCCTGGGAGATGTTAAGTTAGGGACAATGTCCAGAAGAGGAGTATTTAACAGATAGTTAAGGACAGACTGTCTAGAAGAGAAGTACCTAACAGTGTCAGATTATTTTGATTATATTGTCTGGTAGGCCCGAGTCAGACAAATGTTAGTAGTTTGCGAAACAAAACTATAGAGTTTGGACAGATAGTCCATTTGTTACCTGATATGTATGTTTACATAATAATGCTTTAAGTTTTAACCAGTTTTGGTTGCAGGAAATGGAATTGCAAAAGATATGCCTTAAAAGGATTTCAGTGAGGGGAAACCTGTTTCGCTAAGCGACATGGTCTCACGTAATATCAAATACCGAGATGTATAGTATTATTCACACCAGGTTATGTCTGACTCGAAGTTAATGTTTTTCCCCTTAAACTCTCGGGTGCTCAAAATTGATTTAAGTGGGCTGAGGATTGAGGATTGAGGTTTTACAGGTTTTAGTAGGTTGACGAATAAAGCTTCCAGAGATGAGCAGGTGGTTGATGGATAGCTATTTAGGAGTTTGTTTTATTCCACTGTGATGTATTTAAGACAATTATGTCTATATAATACTCTCGTCAGCCAAGGGGGCATCATCATATGTCGCTCTTGGCATATTTATGTAATGATTATATTTTATTTGAACCTGGGAAACGACTGGGATTATGTAATTTGAATGTGAAACATGTGTTTTGAAAATGTAATTTGAAAAGATGTTTTTGAAATCTATGATTTTGTTTCATATTCAAATTCTTCTGATATTATGGATCCCATTAACATAGTCGTATTTAGTCGTTGAAAGTTAATACTATGAATGACTGCATCATCTATAGTGCTTAGATTTGGGTCTCTAGATATGGCATGTTACAACCTTCTTGTCCATATGGGCCCACCATAGAGGTCGCTAGGCCCAAATCCCATTGAAGAGGGATCGCTATTGATCCTTTCATTGGTCATTTCTTGGGTAGCGATTCTTATGGTGGCTTCTTCATGTTTAGACATGTTAGCTCTTCTAATATCATGTTGATTGGACAAGTGGGACTCGTGCTGTTGCTTGATCCTTGGTTTAGATCCACTTGGAGGTTATCTCTGCTGAACCCTTCTAAATGGATCATGCCGATTCCTCATGACCGACTCCAGTATGCAGATCTATGCCCTTCTACGTAGGTCGATCCATGCTTGCTTTGTCAAGCTCATCCCTTGAATTCCATCATGTAATGCTGATCCCTCTAATTCCACTAAACTATGTCGATCCCTCTTATTCCAGTAAGCTATGCCAATCCCTCCTATTCCACAATGCTTAGCCGATCCATCCTATTCCATAATGCTATGCCGATCCCTTGAGTTCCAACCTAACTCCTATATTTCTAGAACCCTGCATCGTCTGTCTACCAACTTCGTTCAATCTTGGCTTCATATAACCATTTAATCCCTGCTTTTGGGTTCTATAGTCGTTGCTCCATGGTCGTCCCTCTCGATAACAGTCGAATCTATCTTGCGCAATTAGTCCAATATAGTCGAGTCAGGATACCGGGTAACAAATAGTATTTTATATGAAATAGTGGAGATGAGCAGAGGATCATGGAGGAGGCGTGACATGGAATAGCATTGGGATTTACAGACATTATTACCTTGCTTGCATTGATAAAATTGAGAATGATTGGGATATCTTCTTAATCTAGTGTTTATGCATGTATATATAAGAAAAAAGGTTACATGGATAGATTATCCTGATTATGTTTAGAACCGAAATTTTGCTTACGTTTGTTTTTGAAATTTCACCTTGATAATCTACCTATTCTATTATATTAATTATAAGATCTAATGTTAGTTTGATCTTAAATTTTTAATCTATATATAATTTGTCTAAACTATAAATCTGATCCGAACTAACTTGAAAATTAGTTGGTTGGGGTGATTGAATATCAATTTCAGTTATTGCAAAATCAGTAATTGGGTTGCATCTTATTTTTTACATACGTAGGGATAATTTATAACAAAATCGCTAATTCGGTTGTTATTTTATTAGCTATATTAATTAATATTTTAAGAAGAATTTGTTTTCACATTAGGTGGTCATATAATATTCATCTCAATATCTAACTATATTTTAGTGTGCATTTAACTTTTATATAAGAAAATCATTTTATAAGCTACATCTAATTTCAATTATAAGATCATATATTATCAGATTTAGTATAATCATATATTATCATGTATTATCTATAACATTTTACCTATTACTAGGAAGACCAAACGCAAGTAAGCAACACATGTGACTTTCAGTATCAAACCCAAAAGCAATTTCCGACGAATAGTCTAAACAATTTCAAGTTCGTTGCAGTTGAGAGATTAGTAAATAGTCAAATCTAAACATACTATTCATTACCCCTTAGTTCCTAAATCCATAACGCCTATTCCTCGTTGGTGGATCCATGACAACTTCAAAATCGTGTCCTCCTTGTCAGTAGTCAACTATTCCCATCCCGTTCCCTCAAGCAGCTATGCTAGCTGTTGCATAAATTTTTCCTGCATTTCCATATAAAAATACAATAGGAATTTACACTATATTATTTTAATTCTTTATAACTAATTAATTAAATTGATTATTAATAACTTATCACTTAAAACATGCTAACATGGGCCTGTTCTGATTTCGAGGCATGCCATGTGTACGTGTTTATGCCATCCCCATTTTCATGCTCGATGGCATGAGTACGGGTAAACGCATCCATGTAGGAGATATGACCCGGGCACTCTCTTTCCTAAAATAATAGTTATGTATTATTATTGTATATACAAAATTATATAATGTAATAACTATTTATAATCACAATTAATAAATTTACCAGCTCTTGATGGTAATATTGGAATGACTTAGAACCACCTTGGTGTGTGACTAGATTCTTATTTCTATTTGTAGAGTTCCTCTCTGACTCTTCCTGTAAATTTAAATTGAACATTTGTAAATTATATTATATTCGGAACAAGTTAAAGTGATATTTTGACTTATCGGAATATACTCTTATATTGTGTGATAGATTGTATATGAAACTTCAATTTAAATAATTAATAAGAGATTAGTAAATTTACCTTTGCTTCATCGCTATTGCAGTAAGCAACCCAAGCTTCCCACACCCTTGCGTCCATCCAGTCAGGCTTCTTCCCTGCTTTTTTAGCATTTGACATCGTGTCGCGGTAGTTCTTCCTCATTTTCTCTATCCAGTAGTTTCTGTAAAGGAGGTGGTCAACTTCTTACAAGTCTACTGCCCCCTCCACATTGAAAAAATATAAGTTATACATTTATACTTAGTTAACAAATTATACAGTGGTTATATATAATAATATACAAATTTACACTTACGAGAAATTCCTACCAGAGACACTCTAGGATGTGGGGTGGGATACTATCCCACTTAGGCTAGTAAGCGATCATCTTGCTTCTGTAAGCAAGCTTGGAAACATCAAGAACAACTTCCAATGGCTCCAACTTAAATTCACTATGTCGAATATGATATAGACCATTAATAAATCATGACTAATATATCATGCACAAAATATTTATGATGTTGAAATAAATTTGATATTTAATCGTTTCCTCTGGGGTATAACGTTAATATGGAGGCGCTATGCCTGCTATGATAGGCCACTGCCATCACCTCCCAAGGAACCTAAATAAGAAGAACTCCGATGTCAAAACGACATAATACCTACCACAGACATATCATTTTATTATGGTAGAACATATCATTTAATTATGAGAAAACATATCATTTTTCATGAGAAAAATGTAAATTAATAATCACATAAATTACCTGCTATCAAAATGCACATTATTAATCAGTCCTCGTCGTTTTATGATTCGGACTCGATTTCATACGCTATATCATTTTCCGCTGCAGTCACAAATGCTTCCCTAAAACATGCGATTCATTATTTAGAGGCGCAATATGATCATTGGTTATTATTATTTTGCTGTTTTGCTCAAGATCTGCTTGATATGCTTGTTCGTTTGGAATATTCTTTCCATCAAATGTAAATCTTGCATTTGTTTTAAAAACAGCTGACAAATCTGCTTTATCTCTTTTTAGAGATGGATATGGAGCGTAATAAATTTGTGATGCTTATTTAGCTAGTATAAAAGGATTGTGCTTATGATAATGCGAGGTATGATTTATTTCAATAAGTTTATGATTTGTGTGCACGTTGACTCCAAGCTTTGGAATATTGCTGAACCAATTGCATCTACACAAAAAAACTTCCTCCGTGGGTAGTGTGAAATATGTCAATTGCAATACCTAGGTTAACATGCCGTAAAAATTATTTATATGATTATTTGGATCACCAATACCTTTAACAAATACATGGGTGTTATTAGACAATTTTTTAGCACCGTATTCTTTAGGGTTGAATATCATTTGATGAAGAATATTGGATATGTCTTAACAATTCATTTTGGTCCCAACACAAGATGTATCAATCCTTCGTCAACCACACAATTTTGTCAGATTGTAAATGTAGTTCGAAAACCAACCAACGAATTCTTTATTGAGATCGCCGCATGGATGTCGTGATTTGTAAACACTGTTGATATAGATAATATATTGCATTATAATCTACATGTGTATTATTGAAATAAATATATCGAGAATCATTATTTAATATTACTTAACAAATAATCTTTAGCACAATTAAGAAGAACATATGTATGTGCTACATGATAATCTCTATTCTCTAACCATAGTTCCACACATTTTTCAGTAGGTCTGCCATGTTGTCTAAAAATAGATAACATTGCTTGAGAAGAATCTTGCTTCATCATTACATGGAACAATTTCAAATGATAAGTTCACATGGTCACTGAAATTATGAGAGAATTAAAACGAAGCTTCTTCTTCAATATATGATTTACAAATCGAACTTTCAACTCGTGCATTTTTCTAATGATTTTATTTAGATGATTTAAGTACCTATAAAAAATTATTTCAAATTAAATTTTACTTATATATGTAATTAAACTAATATTTAACATACTCAACATCAGTACCTCTCAAATGCATACATCCATTCATGTTGCATGGAACCTCGAAGATGTGCTTCATATGGAAGTTGAATAGGTAAATGCTCCATTACGTTAAAGAAACCTGAAGGAAATATTTTCTCCAATTTATAGAGCAGTATAGGGATCTGTACCTCAAGTTTATGTAGACGTTCAACTTTTAATGTAGACGAACAAAGCTTTTTATAAAACAAATTAAGTTTTGTTATAACCATCCAAACTTTTACGGGCAATAGTTCTTTGAAAGCAACGTGTACAAATTTTCCATCATTACATGACAATCGTGGTTTTCATCCCACTCAGTTTACCGTATTTAAAGTCGACACATCTACGAAGATTAGAAGAAATCCATCAGGAAATCTTAATCATTCCATCCATTTTAATAGAACTTTAAATTGATTATTGTCCAAGTCGTAGCATGTTTTGGATTTTTAGTGTCATTTGGCTTGATATGAAGCACAGGACGCTTACATAATACTTGTATATCACGTCTTGATTTTAAATTATCCTTAGTCTTTCCCTTAACATTCAAAATTATATTAAACACATTATCAAACACGTTTTTCTCATTAAGCATCACATCAATATTATGACCAATTAGGAGATCTTTCTAGTAAGGAAGCTCTCAAAATATACTTTCTTTGCACCAATTAGGAATCGTCGATTTACTTGGATTTTCAATTTGTACTCCAATTTCATGTATCTTTGGGTAATCCTTTACAAGATCACATATTCCTTTGCTTGACCAAATCATTAGTAATTGCATAGTCTCCACTTTATTAGCTGTAAAAAAAAAATCTATCTCTTCCAAAAGGATGATTAATATGGGAAAATCACCAATGACAATCAAACCATAAAATTTCCTTCCCATGCAGTAAAGAAAATGCTTGTGTTTATTCCATGCAACAAGGACAAGCTATACGCCATACTCCAACCTGAAAGCATTGGATACGCAGGAAAATCGCTGATGTCCATAACAAAGAAGCGAACATACAAAAATTTATTTTTTCTGACATATCGTATGTTTCAACTCCTTCATGTCATAGTGTTTTCAACTCTTCAATCAATTGTCGTAAATAAACATTGATTCTTTTTGTCGGATCATCGGGCCTCAGAATGATAACAGTGAGAAACATATAACGAGTTTTCATATACATCCATGGAGGTAAATTGTAAGGCGTAACGATAATAGACCAAGATGATATTTAGAATCAAATTGAGAGAATGGTGAAAATCCATCCGTACATAAATCAAGTTTAACATTACGGCTCTCCACCGCAAAAGCGGGATATTTCTTATCAAAATGTTTTCATGCTTCTCCATCAGCTGGGTGTATTAACGTACCTTCTTCATGTGTTCTCACACTATGCCATCTCATATGAGGCATTGTTATAGAAGATGCATATAACCTTTGAAGTGTAGAACTGATGGGTAAGTAATGCATACACTTGTATGGAACTTCATTTCCCTTCTTTTTTCTTGGTTTGTATCTTTCCTCATTACATATTCTACACTTCCTAAGATCGATATCCTATTTTCAAAACAACATGCAACCATTTAAACATGTATCTATTTTTTTATACAGCAAATCAAAAGCAGACATAAGTTTTTTCACTTTATAATAATTTCGCACATTAAATTATCAGTTGGCATATGCTGTTTTGTATCTTGTACAGCAGCTGTAAATCCAGCTTCTGTGAAGTTGTATTTTGATTTCATCGCAATGCATTCTAAAGTTACTGATAATTGGGTGCAAAATTTTACAGCAATCCCAAAGGGTTTTTTAATGGCATCCAATAAATCATATTTTCTGTGCTCCAACATTTGGTTCTTCTTCGACATTTATATCGTCATCATCAACTTCGACCGTAGGCAACATTGATCGTATTGCATCTTCAACTATATCTTCTTTGGAATTTGCCCTAACAATATTATTACCTACCTCCTCCTCTGACCGTACAGGATTAGGTGCTACATATTCTCCACGACGATTTCACACAAAATAATCCGACATGAAACTGTTTTGGCACAAATGAACTTTAACCATATCCGGTATCAAATGCTTCAAGCGTTTGCACTTGCAATATGGACATCGAATTTCTTTATTATTTCCATTATTACTTAAAGTGAATTCAAATAATACGTGTACACCATTATAAAAACATTTCTTTATTGAATCTTTCGATCCCTTTCATTGATACATCTAGCTCCTCTGATCAACAAAATAATTGACCATTTTTCCTATTTAAAAAATATGATAGAAATTTAAAGAATTGTTAAATTTTTATTTTTCATTTCATTTATATATTTTAATATTTTATTAATTATTAACATTTCTATTCATTTATACATTTTCAATTTTAACAAATTATTAATTTAATATTAATTTTCTAGTTTATTTTTTCTACTTTGATGGTCAATCATCCTACTTTCCATTATAAACACAATAATAATTACATTTCATAAAACATTTCAATTTAACCGATTCAACAGAATTTTCGTAGCACTTCCCCTTTGTTTCTTGTATCATACACAAATGCGTGTACGTAGGGAACAAAAGGAAGTGATGTCGAAATTTTATGAACCATTTAAGATGAAATGATTTACAAAATGTAATTACTTTATTGTGTTTGTGACTTGTCCAATATAGAGACAAATCCGATAAATATTGTAATAGATGAATATTGATTCTCATTTTGTAACAAAAACGAATATGCATATAACGATCATATACAATTAGACGGGGCAAAAAACTCTCTAGATTTAAAAAAAATAAAGCAAATTATGCACTAATTTATTTATATATTACCATTACATATACATTATAATTTTTTGTCCATTAATAACATATTATCATTTGTACAATAATTTTTTTAATATTTTAATGTTTTATTAATTATACAATACATTATATAATTTTTATTTTTTATAAAATCTTTTATATTTTCAAATTTGATGAATTATGAGTATAATATTATATTCTAAAAAAATAAACTACAATATGCACTAATTTACCGCATGCCACACATTCTCACAAACTAGTTTTCATAAATAATTAAGGGTCTAAACTAATAAAAGGTTATGTAAATAAATTTTTATTTTTAACATTTTAGAAAGCACATACGCTTGGAGCTGAACTATCAGTGGGGTATAATAAACAATCAGTGGGGTATTATAAACAATCAGTGGGGTATTATAAACAACTAGAATCATAAATTAACCCTAATTTAGCAATTCAGCAGTAATTAAGGTTAGGTAAAAAAATACTTGATTGGAGCTGAACTAATGGCCTAAGCTTGTTGAGATTGGAGAATGAAGAATTTGAGGATGGTCGGGGAGTCCTACGAGCAGCGACAATGGAGTTGGGGTGAAAAGAGCTATGTTTTTGGTGTGTTTTGGGGGAGATGATGAAATGAAGTAGCTCTCAGCATGTTGGCTGTATAATCATGATGTTCCGACGGCTGTCAGCGGCTTTAGCTATCGACGGCTTTCGACGGCCGCTATATATTTTTTATTACATTTTCTCACTTTTTAAAATAAATAAATTAGTTTGTTTGAAAATTTTAATTTGTAGAAAAATTGAATAGTTTATATCAGTTATTAATGAATATGAAATAAGTATAATGATTAAAACCTATTTTGCTTGCCTTTTCAAATTAATTTAAAAATAAATAAATTATGGTTATACACAATTTTACAAAATGAATTCATAAAACTATTATGTATCATAAATTTCATCAAAATTTTATAACCGATAGACTGAAACTTGCAGAAAATGATTGTTCATGTTCGATTTTCAATTAAGTTACTTATCGAATATAATTATTGTACAACAAAAAAGACTATCTACAACACTAATTTAATTAATCAAAAACTTTCATAAATTTGAATTAGTGAATAAAAATATTTCTACAAATTTTTAGGATATGAATTATTATATTTAATCAAATTTCAAACTCATTTAACTAATATATTATAATAAAGTAATAGAGTTAAATAAATAAAATGACTAACCATCGGCAACCGTCGGATTCCTAATGACGGAGCTGTCGACGGCTGTCGGAAGCATCCGTTGTAATTTACTGTATGTCTTGTAGTGTGAGTTAACATTGGCTAACCATGATACTAACATAGTATATCACCTCCGACTAGTACCGAAATGCTCTGGCTAGGGACTTTGACTTTAAGTTGACTTTAGTTGACAGTTATACTAAACTAGCATCTCGACTCTGACTTTGAGTCTACTACACCTTCTATTTTTTCCATGGTATCAGCTAATCTAGCATCTTACCTCTGACTAGTACTGATCTGCTTAATCAAATAGGTTTGATCGTCAAACTCGCCAATATTTCTAGCTCTAACTCACATTGAGGTCCGAAGTCATAGCCAGTAATATACTTCAACTGCTTCCACTCTAGGAACATCGCTCCCAAACTGGCATGTTTCCTATTTAATGCATCGTCAATTGCATTTTCCTTATCAAGCATACAAGAAATGTCAAAGACGTAGGAGGTCAAACATTATAACCATCGTTGCTAGCGAAGATTGAGATTCATTTGGGAGAAAAGGTACTTCAAGGATTTATGGTCTATGAACAGCTCGAACCTTTCTCTTAATGGATAATGCCTCCAAATTTTCAAAGCAAACACTATCACCGCAAACTCCAAATCATGAGTTGGATACTTCTTCTCGTGCGGTTTCAACTGTCGATTGGCGTAGGCGACAACCTTTCCTCTCTACATCAACACCACACCAAGTCCAGTACTACATGCATCTATGTATACTATCAGCTCCTCATTTACACTCGGAATAGTCGATGCTAATGCACTTGTCAACCTATCCTTCAGACTTACAAATGCGTGCTCACACTTCGCATCCCAAATAAAGATATGATTCTCTACCTTTGAGAAGTCCTTGTTAAAAGGTCTATAATATCCCGCAAATCTAAACAAACTCCTCACATCATTAGCGTTCTTGGGTTGATTCCAATCTTGAACCACTACAACCTTATCAAGATCTACTATAATGCCTTGCTCAGAGACAACATGGCCCAAGAATCTCACTTCCCTCCTCCAGAAGCGACACTTCAAAAACTTCGCTTTTAACTTGTGCTTCCTCAACACTTCATGCACAATCCTTAAGTGTGTCTTGTGTTCCTCATCTATACTAGAATAGACCAAAATATTATCTACGAACACAAGCACGAACTTGTTTAGTTGATCCCTAAAGACACGGTTCATGAGATTAAAAAAAGTATGTTTAAGCATTGGCTAGCCCGAAGGCATGTCCAACCACTCATAAAAACCGGACAGTGTACGAAACGCAGTGGTTGGCATACTCTTCTTCGCTACTCTCAACTAGTGAAATCCCATCGCTATACCTAACTGAGATAACACATTTGCACCATGGAGTTGATCGAACAAGTCATCGATATGCGAAAGTGGATACTTGTTCTTCCTCTTCACCTTATTCAGCTCACGGTGGTCTACATACAACCTCAGAGAGTCATTCGCCTTTGTGGCAAATACTACAGGTGCACCCTACTCAAATATGCTCCTACGAATGAACCCTTACTTCAACGGGTCATTCACTTGCACCTCCAACTCCTTTTGCTATCTAGGTGCCATATGCCTCAAAGGCATAACTATCGACTTGGCATCCTTTACGAAGTCTATGCAGAACTAGATCTCTCGGTATGGCGATAATCTGGTCACCTCCTCAAACACATCCAAATATTTTTTTGCGATAGGCACAAATGACAACTCATCCTGTGGAACTTCAAGTGAATATAGAAAGCAAACCATAACCCCATCCTCTTGCAAGCAGCCAATCACTACCGTCCACTCCTCCACAGCCCCAATCATTACCAATAGCTTCTCACAATCCACCACTACCGCATAATTCCTCAGCCTGTCCATCCTCAAGATAATCTCGAACCCAACAAAATTCAAACCAAAGTAATCACAAACAGAAGGGCATCTATTACTCGGTAATACCAAACCACGTCAAACCATACACAGGCTAGTTGAGCCTCTAATAAGGTTCATCACAATCAAAAGTTGGCCAACTATTTCAGGTTTCAATCCCAGTTCGTCTACTAGGTCATTAGATATAAAGGAATATGAAGCCACACCGTCAAACAAAACATGTATAAGAACATCAAAAAAGGAAAGCATACCTTGAATAACAAAGCTTTTCCATTTCTCCTTCTTCGAAGGAGCACTCGACGAAGTTGGGATAACATCCAAAGCATATACCTTCATAATCTGATTTTACTATGCTGGTTCTAGGCAACTCTTCTGCCTATGTCCAAACTTGTCGCAATTGTGACACTTCTTCTTTCCGTCGGCTTCGTAATCTCTAATCAAGTGACCCTTGTCTCCATAACCATAATAGACTTGATCCTACTTAGCCTTCTTTTGAGCATTCTTTCCCTGAAACTGTTTTCTCCTACCATTCTAGTTCTTCTTTGCCTCCACCGTCTTGTTGCAGTTTGGCTCTTTTTTAACCACAGCAGCTAATTTAGACTTGGGGTATAAACTCTTATGCCGAAGAGCTTTCTCGATGTGTCTTTCAAATGGCTCATCAATACGACTTACCAACTTCTCCTTCAGATAATCGTCCAAACCCATAGGAAACTTCTCATTCTTCCTTAGCTGAGTGTCAATGAAGGATATCCCATATTTCAACAAGGCATCGAACTTAGCAACATATTCGGAGACATGTCTTTCTGCTTCAAATTAGCAAATTTTCAGGATAACACCGACTTTTGAGCAGCCAGAGTGAACTTCTCCTTGAATCAGGCCTTGAACTGGTCCTAGGTACTGATCCTTGGGTGTAGAAACTCTAACAGCATTCCACCAGTTCTTAACTCTCCTTTGAAGATGTCGAGAAGCAAATCTTCTCTTCATAGCATCGTAAAATTCAAGGTAATCAGAGATTCTTTCGTAGGTGTCTAACTAATCCTGCACTTCCATGCCTAATTCTATTCTTTGGAATGGTTTGCTACCAAGACTGGAAAAATTCTTATTCAACTAAGCAAAATCAACTCTGGGCGCTTGCACTTGAGCACCACCACCAACAGCAACATTCGAAGCGACCGCTTGGGCATTTTGCTGCATGTTACGCATCATGGTATTGAATATTTCCTACAAGTTAGGGTTAGCAGCCCCCTAATCTACTCCTTCTTTAACTCTAGAAATGGAGTTCCTCATAGTGTTTCTTGTATGTCGACTCATTCTTGATCTGTAATGAGAACGATCAATCTCTCATACAAGAAAACTGCATTAGTGGTACTTGTATGTGCATGCAACTTATATACTACACATACACACACGCTATATGGTTTTGAAAATCAAAATATATAACAAGTACACTCTTTTATGTTTATATATATACGCTCTCGAATTAGCCTAGAGTGATAAATCCTTCCCTATCCCTACTGGACTACAGTATCAACTTAGGTTAATGTATAACCTAAGCTTCGATACCAAATGTGACGACCACCCTAGACCATCAGCACCCAATATAGTCAAATAGTGCACTGTTGACGTGCCTGGTCGATGTAGGATGATTGTTAAAGGTTAAAAAGAAGTAAAAACATCACAGAACCTTTTGTATATCTCACAGCGTATGGAATAAAATATAATATGCATCACATATATAAAATAAAAGAGACGGTAATAATTCAATGAACCAGATATTAAAGCATAGATCCACAAAGTTGTATAACATAGTAATAGAGTTCATATAAAAATAAATAAACTCAATAATTTTCTTATAATAGTAAAACAAACAGTCTAGGCATCAAAATGTTACATAGCGGAATAAGCATAATATCCATATATAATACGAGAAAGCTCCATCCAGCTCATCCTCAACACAGCCATCACCTAAATCTACTATCTAGTCAACTCATTTAGGAGTACCCGAGATTATAAGAAGCAAAGCATAAAACCTCACGGTGTGAACGATAATTGAATCTCAAAATACTATACAAGCCGACATACTAAGGAACAAAGTTATCGAAACCATACATGATCTATCCTTACAACTAAAGAGTTAGCATACAATAAGTATATTGTGCTACCCTGCAACATCATAAGATGTACTGCAATCTAAGTACGGCGACGGGTGTCCAGGTATCCATATCCCCAATACATATCGCAAGTGACATCCCTAGAGTGATAGACCATGGAAGAAACAAACCAAAGAAAACGTACCATCAATCAAACAATCCTCATTATCACTCAGTATGTTCTAAATATATAACTCGTATGACCTTTCACTTGTCAGGGATTAGTGGATAAATCCCAGTTAGTGTACTGTTCTTTAGCCCAAAGCTGATATTAGACCTATTCTACCAGTCCAGGGTACACGGATCCATTCCATCGATCTAGGGTAGCCAAACAAAGTACCCATGAGTGCACTCACAATACCCCCGCTTTTAGGTATATAAGAAAACACTCCGAGTATCAATGATCCCTTAACATGCATATCCAAGCCCTTTCCTTACTTCATCTAATTTTCATTATCTTTAAGGAACCTTTCCAGGATAGAACCATTCAACATTCTATTCATAGGTCACCCTTCCTAGAACCCGCCCTTTGTGGATAATCATTCTAACTACTCCTTTTTACATCGAGCCGCCATTATCGAAACCAACTCCATGCGTCATCGAATTTCCATCACCAAAGTTCTGAAGCTATCATCATGCCATTACATCACTATTAGACCTTAAGTGAACAAAAAACACTTCCTGCATGACCTGCAGAGCCCCTGCACTTCCCCTATAAGTCTTATCCACTCTGCTCCTCAAAGTTCATGTCGGTACCGAGCAGAGGATCTTGATACCGAGATATTTTTTTACTTTATACTTAGTCAACTTGGCTAAGTGTCATTCCTCTACCGAGTGCTTCCCTTTTAGCAGCCTAGAAAGCCTGCTCCATTCCCCGAGCTGCCATATCCGAAGCACCAACCATTCTTCCACAAAAACAAGTCAGTACGAGTAGAAGTGCTCGATACCAAGTCCTATACTTAGCCAATTTTTGGCTTCTAACTCCAGAAACTCCTTTCCTTTGCCAAGTCACGAAACAAAATGCCATCGAGTTGATTTCTGCCAATTTCAATTCAACTCATCATCGGAGCTTTCTACCAACTAGATTTTGATGCGACTTGAAATGTAGGATCCCCTTATGCTTCAAAGCCCCTACTCCAAGTTTCATCTAATTTCGAGCTAATTTGACTTCGTTTCGCTCATTTCATCGACCAATTTCTAAGTAACTAAAAGCACCAGCAAACCATATCAAAGCACAACATACAATCATGATCTATACACATCCATACACACTTGCAATTCATTAAAATATGACAATTATACAAATGCTATCCTAGATCTAACTTTTACACTAGCATGTCAATATGATTAAAAGAGGTTGTAAAATCATTTAAAATACATTTTAAATCATTTTAATTTCGGCCATAAACGTGTATAAATGTGCGATTAAAGTTAGAAAACATTTTAATATCAAAATCATATAAAAAACTCAATTTTTACTATATAAATAAATATAAAATAGTGAGAGTTCAAGAACCACTCACCAAATGCCCAAGATTACCACTTTGATCCTTAGATCTGAGATGAACAGCCAAGAATCTGAGTTTGCAAGCATCAAAATTATAGATCAACAAATCCCTTTACTAATTACCCCTTTACTGATAATTTAGTCTAAGATTAGTAGAAAAAAGATGAGCTTTTTGATGAAATTAAGATTCATGAAGGTTTAGAACTGTTTTTAGAAAGACAGAAATAACTTAGATCAGTTTTTACAACCTCACCTTAGCACAATTCATGAAATTCACTAGTGAGCCTAAGTTTCGGCTTAGTTAAAAACCCACCAATGCAGGCTGATGGCAGCCAAAGCTTAAAACATCCAAAACTTTCAAATGGTAAGTCTGTTTTACTATTATGATCATTCCACGGAGTGGGAAACCATCATGCTTAAATAATGAAAGTAGTTTCGGACCTTATCAAAAAGTTATAGTTCATACAAGATCTTTAGGGTGAAAATTGTCACATAAAAATTCAACAAAAATCATAGATGTGGAAATGTCCCCAAAAGTCATTTCCCAAAATATCATAGTCATACGACCTCATATGAATTAAATAAAAATATTTTATGATCCTTTGATACATAAAATATGGGTCGTTATGGTTTTTCATGGCTTCATCTCCATCCCTGGCCATTACTTCACTACCTCTGCCTAATACCTTAGCATGTCCTTCTTCTGTCACCTCCACTACACCTGACTCGTCACTTGTCTTCATCCATAAACAACCCTTTATCTCACTGTCAACTTCCATGCACACACCTAAACCGCTTGACCTACCCTCTACACTGCCTTCCTCCTCTACAACTTATGCCTCTGCCACTGCCAACCCTCCTCCCCCCGCTACTCCACATGAACTTCCCTTTTTTAAAGCAAAACCTAGAAATGCTTGTCGATATGTTCCCCAATCCTTTAACCTAACTTGTGAAGGTTGCCCGTTGCCTATGCGTGTGGAGGTGCAATCTGAAGGTATTAACTATCAGAAAAATCACTTGGTAGGTTTTTTCTTAGATGAAAAACAACCATACATGGCTGTCATGAATCATCTTCGGAGGATATGGAAACGGAAAGGCAGTTATAAGGTGAAATCTAATAACACAAACTTCTATTTTGATTTTTCAGATGATGATGATAGACGAAAAATACTTGAAGGTAATCCTATGTTTATTGGAGGAAAGATGTTTATCATCACATTATGGAAACCTAATTTTAAAACTATTCAAGCATAGATTAAGACCGTGCCAATTTGAGTACATTTTCTTAAAATACCTCTTTTAGCATGGACATTGTTAGGTATCAACTGGCTTGCATGCCATATTGGTGAACTTGTATGCTACAATGAAGCTACGGAAAAAATGCAACGTTTTGAATACGTAAAGTGCCTCATTGAAATAACAGCAGAAAAAGAACTGCCTGACTTTATCAAGTGTGGTCAGGGAGATGATATTACTTTTGTTTAAGTATACTATGATTGGAGACCTTTGATTTGTGTGCATTGAAATTTTTTGGCCATGACACCTCTTACTGCATTGACAAACAACAAAATACACCTTCAGGATTGAATCAAATGGAGACTAAACATGGCACTAACATTTCACACTAGGATACCGAGATTGGGCTAACTGATACAAAGTGCAGTAGATGGAAAATACAGAACATGGTTTTGTTGCATGGAAATTTAGAAAAGGCAAACAATGGGTTAAGAAAAATGGAAGTGTACACAAGGACAAAGAAATATATGCTAAAAAACTGATGGTAAGTCAAATACAAACGAGTAGCACAACATGCACGTGATATTACAAGATGGGCTCTTACATGATCGTGCACAACACTCTATACACAGCAGCCCATATTAATGATGACAACCAACCATGCGTTGACCCTCAACATTCTAACCAGCAACATGATCAAACCAACACAACATCTAACCATCTTGTTGTTCCTTCATAGAATCCTATCACAAACCAAAATTTATCCAATATTTCAACATCTTAAGTGATATTACATCTGAGCCTGACCCACCACCTTTCATTCAACATGCTCCTAATGTGCCTTTAACCCAATCTGAACACACACCACTAGTTCCACAAGCCAACCACATTAACATCTCTACCACAAACACTCATGTTGATCCCCATCAGAAAAACCATTCCACCCTACCATACAGTCAATTGATTAAAGACAACATCATACATAATGATACCTTCTCTGATCAGAACATGTCTATAACTACTCTTCTAAGATACACCCCCTCCACACTTACCAAAACACACCAACACCACTCATAATACTACCTTAACTGCTTCCATTTCCAACACCACCATTACTTCTGAGGTACACAAGTCTAAGAAAAAGAAGAACAAGAAAGGAAAAATAATAAAAGAAAAGCATCAAAATGTGATGACTATGACAATGGGCATGAATACACTATTAATGAGTTGCAGCTGGATACAATAAATACAGATGATGATGAAACTATCCTTCCAAATGCAAGTTCATCTGGACTACGAAAATCTGGTAGGAGGAAAAAACCATTTTCTTCCCATGCTTGACAAAATTGGTAGTTGGAATTAGGGGAGCACATCTCCCTATAAAAAAATAGCAAATAAAATCTCTCATACAATAACATGATCTTCACATTATTGGTAATTTGGAAACAAAACTGAATGCTCAGAAAACTAAAGATATTTGCAAATACATTAATCCGAAATGGTCATACATACGCAACCTAGAGCATGTTGAATATGGTAGAAACCGTATATTATGGAACCCTCTAACTTTTAATGCTATCACTATATCTTCCACAAATCAATTTAACCACCTTCTTGTTACGAACATTCCCTCCTCCTCTACTTTCTACATTACATACATACACGCGCGCGCGCGCACACACACACATATATATATATATATATGCATCTTGTAACAGAGATGCTAGAAATCAGATGCACACTTTCATACAAAGCCAAAACCTTGCCTCTTCCCCTTCATTTCTCCTGGGAAATTTCAACTATATGTATTCTACATCCCAAAAAAATTTGGTGGTACTCCCTTATCCCTTCATGAAATTGACTCTTTCTTCCAAACTATCAAACTACTAATCTTTACAAAATCATATCCATTGGCCCTTCCTATACTTGGAACAATAAGAAGAAGAATGGCAGAAGAAATTTTTGTACTATTGATCACTCTCTTTTCAACTATCAATCGCTATCCACTTGGCCATATCTTATCACCAAAATCCTTCCTACTAGAATCTCCGACCATGGCCCTCTCATCCTTTCATGGTGTATGGAGCCTAGAAAAAGTCATGCATCTTTTAAATTTTTTAATCATCGGACTAATCATGTTGACTTTGAAACAATTATTTTACAGGGTTGGAACATGGAAGTATATGGTAATCCTTTGCATGTCTTGCAGGCAAAGCTAAAGAATGTTAAAAATACTCTATGACCACGGGTTAAAGCTACTTTTGGAAATGGAGCAATAAAATCTAATCAGATCAGAGAACTATTGTCAAAGGCACAACATGAAATGCTAGCTTGTAACATCCCCTACTTGGAGTCTCAAAACTAATGGCTACGAATGCTGTAGTCATCCATAGTTATTAATCATCGACGACCAAATATGGTAATGTTAGCTATATTGATATCACATAAACAAATGGATATGGAAAATTTTAAAATCAACAAACAACTTTCTCATTCCATTTCAAAGCATTTCAAATTCATTACATAATCCCAATACGAGAACCACGTTCAAAGAAAATATAATTATTACAGCATACGCCAAGAGCGATATATGAAGATGCCCCTTGGATGATCAGAGTATATAACTAGGCAATTAAACATCTTTGCCTTTATAACAAAAATATAGTGGAATCAAAATGGAAAAGAACTCTAAATAGCTATTATGCCTCCTGCATGTCTTCGGAAGCTTATTTGTCTAAAAAGGTACTTGAAAACCTCAACACTCAAACTACTCAAAATCAATTGAGAAACCGTGAGTTCAAGGGGAAAATATAAACTTTGAGTTAGACATAAAGTTTGGTATGAATAATAATTTACTGTTGAGACTTGGTTTTGATTCATAACACAAAGCTATCACTACGACATACAGATTTGATGACTGCTACGACAAAAAGAGAATATATACTACAAGGAGATAAGACTTCAAAAATGGTGCATCAATTATATTATTTTGTTTTCGAGTCTTAGGTCAATTTTGTTAAAATCTCTCCTCGTTTACATATATATTAGCTTATATATTTAACCGTCATATTTTCAAATAATATATATATAAGCATATAAAATATATATATTATATTATAAAAGTGTTTAAAGTTATATATATATATATTACTATATCTGTGTAAACTATGCATATTGCACAGATTTTACCAGGTCAGTCGACTGACCCAAAGGTTCGGTCGACTGACACTAAAAATTCTGTGCAACATGCACAGGTGCACAGATATACAAATATATAATTAAAAATTCGTTAGAATATTCAGTCGACTGACCCAGAGGCTCAGTTGACTAAATTTCTACAACAGCTACTTTTTGAAAAGACATGACTTTTTGTGAAGAGTTACGAACCTCTATGAAAAGATTTGGATGCCACACTTCAATCGAAACTCTTCACCGACAGTTGCTGCTTTCTAACCTCTATAAATACACACCCTAACTTGATTCCAAACCACCGAATTTTCTTATCTTTCTAATCTAACTCTCTTGAATCTATTTGCTATTATACTTTCAATTATTCTGCATTAAAGCACATTATACCTTTCTATTCTTCATAAAATTCAAATATATATATTTATACTCGAGAAGAAGATTATAGGAAGGCGTACTACAAGTGACAAATCTGTGTTATTAAAACACACAAAGTCAAAACAATTATTTGTATTTGTTTGAAGTCATGTTCTGCTGCTCGGACGTGTGAAGTCCTCTTTGGCTATTGAGGCAAAATCCTGTTCTGCTGCTCAGGCACCTGTTCGGCTGCTCAGGGGTTGTATAGACCTGTTCTTTTGGGTTAAATGAGGGTTGTTTTTTAGTGAAATTCCAGAAGGAGTCTGGGACTGGACGTAGGACGGTGCTTCGAAGCAATATAAAAATCTCTGGTGTCATTACTATACTGCTTTTGTATTCCGCACTATTTACTATGTTACTATCATCACTATACTTTGTATTATCATATATCCATGTTACACGATCCATAGCACACTTTCATTTGGTATCAGAGCCTGGAATTCTATTGATCGTCACAACATCATAGAATAATGACCAAAAAACGATCCAGTCGAAATACAACAGGCAAAATCCCTGTCAAAGCCACCAGTGAGGACTATAAAAAGGTACTTTCTAATTTATAAATTTCAGTAAAAGATAATAATGAATTATTTAGTATAAGCAATAAGATTTCAAAGCTTAATTTTATTATTTTAGAAAAGATGAAAGCTGTTGAACTTGAAAATGAGAAATTGAAAAATGAGAATTTAGATTTAAAAAATCAACTTGGTGTTTTAAAGAATAATTTTGAGGCTCTTACAGATTTTCTAGACGAACAAAACACCATATTTAAAAAAGAGAGAAAAATTTTCAAAAGAAAATTTTGATTTGAAAAGACAAAATGATTTATTACAATCCCCTTTAGATAATTCAGAATCTCAAAATTTCCTTCTCAGAAATGAGAACTGTACGTTAAAAAACGAGAATTCTGAATTAAATGAGAAAATTGATATTTTGAATAATAGTAATATTTCTTTTGAAAATAATTATTGGGACATTAAAGCTAAATATGATAAACTTAACACTGAAGTCATAAAATTTCATAAAGGTCAAAATGATTTAAACATGATTTTATCTAGTTCTTGACCTTTACATGATAAAAGTAGTTTAGGATATAATAAAACTGATCGTAGAAATAGCATTAGACACATTTTTGTAACGATCCCAGTTTTGAATCAAATTTAAATTGGTAATTAAAATAAATTCTTGAATTTAAATTGTGAATTAATTTGAATTTTTCAAATTAAATAAGATATGTGCTTATTTATTTATATAAGTAGATAGTAATTTGAAATTTTGAATTTAAATTTTTCCAAAATAAAATGTGTTTGTTTTGTATTTATATAAATATGGATATAAATAGAATTTTGGTTTTTTTGAAATTTAAGAATAAGTATTGAAAATAAATTGGATTTAAAAGAATTTTTTTAAAAGTAAATAAGAATTTTTTTCTAATATATATATTAATATATGAAAATTAAGATTTGAGATTAATGTAATCATTTTCAAAAGGCTATTTTAAGACATATATATGTGTGTGTGTACTTAGTAATGTATAATTGGTTTAAAATTCTTTCTTTTAATTTTATATAAATAAAGTTTGTATATATACATAAATATAAAAACATTTAGTTTTGGTATTTGTGAATTTTACATAAGATAAAAATTAATTTGTATGTATGTAAAATATATTTATGAAAACATATGTATATAAACATAAAAATATGATAACTTTTGAAAGGTGTAAATTTATTAACATAAGGGTTTAAACAAAATTCATAAATTAAATTAAGTAAAGGATTTAAACATAAAATCTTTATTTGTGACATTTGTAAAACAATAAGATTATGTAATTAACAAATGTAAGATCAGTGACAACATTAATTTACAAGTGTTAGTAAAATTTAACAAGTGGCAAGATAACATTTTTCTTTAAATTTAGAATTATATAAAATATGTTTTTAAAAGAAGAAACCTGGTTAATCATCTCAGTTCAAACTTTCTCTTCACCTTCTAAAAAAAATCAAAACAAAAGTATTTTCAACCTGGAACCAAACCACAAACCAGATTTCAGGGTTTAACATGATTCAAGAGCAAATCAGGCAAAGATCAACTTCAACAAGCTAAGAATCAAATACGAGTTTCAAAAAAAAATCAACAGATTCAATTCTGTAAACATCAAGCAACTACCAAGATCAAAATCAAGATCAACTCAGATTCAATGGAAAATGATTCCAGATTAAAAACAAAACCAAAGTTCCAGATTTTATAAAACCTGTCCTCTGTTCAAAGCAAGGTGAGCTAACTCTCAAATCTATAAACATATATGTGATCAATATTGATTGTATGTGTGAAATGTGGATTGTATGAATATGTCTATATATATATATATATATATATATATATATATATATTTGTGTGTGTGTGTGGTTACAGAGATATATACATTTTCTTTTTTCTCTGTTCAACATTTCACAGACTAAATCCATAAAGAAATTCAAATACTTCTTCCTCAATTTGTTTTACGTGATGATCTTTAATTAAAAATTGATCCTAACAACATAATACTAATTTTAAAAATGATTCCAACTATATTTGTTAAGAATTTATTTCTAAAATAAATTATTACAGTGAACTTTTTAGAAATGATAATAATCAATCATGTTAATCTCCAATTTGGAATTCATAAACTGAATTGTACTATAGAATGATGAATTTAGATAATAAAATTGATACTTTTCAGTTGTTAAATTATGGGAAATCATGAGTTGAACAAAAATGACACTTTTGTCAAATTCCGTCGAGCGACGAGATGAAGTTCATCAAGTTTTGGCCGGAACATGGTTCGAGCATCGAGGATCAATGGAAAAATAGAGTGAAGGTTCTCAGGTGGCTGTGGCGATCAATTGACGATAAAATAGGGTTTTAGACTGGGTTTTGATAGCGGTGTTCCTCGGGATGTTTCCAGCATTGATAGTTGATCGGAATCGATCACGAGGAGATGGGTCGATACGTCGCGACATGGCGAAACTTTGGGCTTGGTGGCTCGTGACCAGATGATCAGAAATGATGGCGGGACGAGGATTTCGATGACTAGTTTAAAATAATGGTGGTGTTGACTCATTCAAATTCGATTCTCTGGTGATTCGTCGAAACTGGGTGGTCATGGACGTCGGGCTGATCGCTGATGACGTGCTGGAAGGAGCGTTGATGGTCGGAAACCAGTCTGGTGATCGTGCACGTGCACACTCATATGTGTGTATCTGGGTTTAAAGTGGAATTGGGAAGAAGATGAAGATACTCGGGAAAGGTCTCCGGAAAGCGAAGCATTTTCTCGAAGTAATGAATCACGGAGTAAACTCGAAGTCAAGCTCGAGATTAGGCTCGGGTATTCAAGCATTTGACCAGGGTTTTGTTAAATAGATACCAGGCTTCAAAAATTTGAAAAGGAAATTGTTTTCAGGTTTTTAAATTCTCAAATAAATCAAGTTTTTAAAATTTTAAGACAACCAAGTTTGAACTATCTTTTAAAATAAATTTATTTGAGCTCAAAGTATTTCAATATACATAACCTTTAATTTAAAAAGTTTATTTTTAATAAGATAATTAAGGAATAAATTAAGAAAATAAAATGTTTTAAAGTTTAGTTAAATTAAAGGTTTAAAGTTAATTGGTTAATGATAGTTAATTCCAAAGTGTTTTTCAAAGAATTTAATGATAATTAAGATAAATGGTTTATCTTAAGTTAATTGGGTTCTTAATTAATTAAAGGATCTTTATTGATAAATAAAGAATAATTACTTAATGTAATTAAAAGGTAGTAATTAAAAGGATAACTACTTAATAAAATTAATTTAAGGATTAATTAATTAATAATTAAAGGATAATTTATTTATGTAATTAATTAATTAAGGTAATTGATTTGAGGATAATTAATTAATTAAAGGTTAATTAATTAATGAAAGAGATTAAGGGATGATTTATTAATTAAAGGTTAATTTATTATTATAATTAATTAAGGATAATTAATTAAATGGTAATTAATTAAGGGTTAATTAATTAATTAATTAAGGGTAATTAATTAAAGAATAAAATAATAATTAAAGGTTAATTATTTAATGATTAAAGGTTAATTGATTTATTAATAAAGGTTGATTAATTAATAATTGAAAGTTAATTAATTTATTATTAAAGGTAAATTAAATAATGATTAAAGGATAATTAATTAATGTTTTGTAATTAATTAATATTAATTAACTAGGATTAGAAAATTATTCATAAGTAATTAATATGATTTAAATTAATCAAAGGATTAATTAATCTTACTTATGGATGTTTGGATTGTATAAAATGCTTTAATTTGTTTGATATCCCTGATGTGTGATGCTCTTTTTGATTTGAGCTGTGATGAATGTAATTTATTTATCTGTGATGAATGTAATTTATTTATCTGTGATGAATTTATATTGTTCATATGTGAATCTGTGAATGAAGATAAGCGTTATAGGATTATACCGCTTATCGATATTGTTGTGTTTCGATTGTGATGATTGATGATATTGCACTATTGTGTAAAACCCTTAGACTACACCATAGACACATAAATATGGATTTTATGGTAAATCAGTTAAGTCATGGATATTTTAAATTTAGAAGTTGAATTTTGAATCCAAATGGTTTTGGAAATTGAATTGGGTTGAATATGAAAAGCTTTTGAAAAAGGGAGTTTGAAATTAAAATTAGTTTGAATATAATATGTCTTGTCTAAAGTTTTGAAATTATTTTGGAAATTTGGTTTGAAAGGTTTATACAAGTTATATAATATATATATGGATTTTTAAACCATATTTAAAGCATTTTAAAAGTATTATTTTGGGAATTTAAATTTAATCCAAGTTTATACTTTAAAGATATAACTTGTGCATATTTGATCGGATTTTTCTGAAACAAAAAGGATTGTTTTTCAAATAATAATAGCTTTCATATAAAGAAAAGATTTCCAATTTATGTTGAAAAGATTTTGAATGAAAATTGTTTTGAAAGCTATGAATGAATCTTTGTTAAAGATTGGTGAACTTTGTTTTCAAATTGAAGAGGATCTTAAAGGTGTATCTTTTGTACTAAAGATTTAGAATTGAAATAGTTTTGAAAACTATGTATGAATCTTTGTGAAAGATTTGTGAACTTTATAAAGTGAATCTTTTTGTTTAAAAAGATTTAAAATGGTAATTTGTTTAAACCATTTGAAAGAAAGGTTTTGGGTAATAAGTTGTGACTTAACCAAGATCCCACTATATCCATATGGTTTTAAAATTAAGCGCTTATTATTCAGCTTAGTCGGGAGAGGACTTTGTGTCATAAAACCCATTCTGAATACGATATGACTATATGGATAGCATTTGAAGACCGGTGGTGAAGAATGGATATTTTCGAAAGTGAAAGGATTACTTGTCGAATGTCTCTGCACCGACTAGTCCCTGGTATAGAAATTTGATCAACCTTGGTGATGGGGAGTCCGGACGTGATTAGGGATTATCAGAATTTGCAAGGGCTTCTTTTGAAGTGCCTTCCCTTCTGTTCAAACTCGGAATAGACTTGTATGGATGTATGTCTGATGTTACACTTTGAGATGTAAAGCTGGTTTCTATCAAATACATTTCTGTTTGGTGGCGAAGAATTTATTCTCCTAGCTTAGCACCCTTCTCTGAGATGTACGAGCTCAGTGGTTGTGTAGTTGATGGTTACTAGTGATACATTCCCAATTTGGTAGTGTGGCATACGAAGTGTTGTTGATCATGTGTTGATCGAAGCATTGCTTTTGTGAAAAGCGTGCTTTATGGACGAGACTTCGTCGAGCCTCACAACCCAGAATGGTCGAAACAGGAAAGATGCAGCAAGGTTATTTGGGGGTAGCTCCCCCTGAGGGTATGTCCATTTCCTTCTGGATAGAGGTGGTATCATGATATGGATCCCAGATACTTAACCTATGTGGTTGCTGCAAAACTTATTGCTTTGTGGTTGTTGGTTGAGAGGCGCCTCGGATAAAGGTTGGTTACGACCAGGGGATGGCATACTCGTGACAGTTAGTTACATAGTTACAGAGGTAGCCCGGCCTTCTGTTGGCAGAGAGCTGGTTAAGTTCTCGGGGCGTCCCTCCAGAGGCGTACCCATGTGGTCCAGGAAGTTTTTTAGCCTGACCATTTGTTGGAAATCCAATTACCAATACGCACCTTGTACGGTTTTAGTTTTAGTTGTATAATCTGCCATTTACTTTTGGTGGTCACCACTGTTTAGATGGTAGCTATAGTAGGCATTGTTCGAAATGTCTATTGTGGCTAAGATTAATATTACACCTTCGAAATGTTTTCTGCACTATGCACTAATAATAATATCAAAAGGTTTTTCGCGTATCAAGCATGTTTGACTATCATAAGGAGAAATCTCCTCCAATTGTGCGTTTGCATTGTGTGGTGGGAGGCCTTATGGTAGTTTCATTTTTCAAAAAGCATTGCGGATTTCTTTTTAAATTCTTTTGTTTGTTTTTATTCAAAGAAAACTATTTTTGTTTGCTCACACCAATCCCATGACTGATCTGGAGTTTACTGTTCCCATTCTAAACTCTGGGTGCCCACAATTTTCTACACAGGCAGCCTAGAGTTAGGATTTTCAGATAATCAAATAGTACGTGTAGATTCGATAGCATTCAATCTTTGGATATTGGCAATCACATTTGGATCGAGTTGCTTCACTTCAGCATTGATGGTGGTTCTCGCTTTTTGATTTTTATAGCTTTGGAGCTTGGGCAATGGAGATGTGGGATATCTTTCTCTCTATCTTTTTCAAACTCTGTGTGGATATCGTTCTGCTGTTGTATCTCTGATGTATATTGATATTCATTTGTATTAGATTGTGGTATTATTGTTGTAATCAAATATTGTATATCAATGTTATTCATTCTGTTTCCGCTGTGTTGTTATACCTAATGTGTTATAAGCTCCTGCGAAGTGGATTCAACGTTTGAATCCGCGGCATTCGAATAAGGGTGAAGTATGGATGTCGGTTTTCGAACGCGAAAATCCGGGTTGTTAAACTTTCATGTATAGTAAATATGTAAGTGCTAGTTCTAGATTACGAGTAAAGTCTAAATCCAATTTTTCTAGAAATTCAAATACTGCTATGACCAATAATGTTTATAATTTCTTTAGAAGTACAAAATGATTGACGGGAAATATGAATAAAAATTATCTAAGATTTGGATTCCTGTTAATTGGAAAAATAGAAAAAAATACATTGATGATTATTTTGATATGGTAGTTAATAATGAAAATTATATTTTTAAAGGTTCAACCGCACCTAGATGGGTATGGTTTCATAAAAATTAGAAAATTATAAGAACCTTGGGTATCGCATGCTTTAAATGTTGATTTTTTTCTGATACCTTACATTATAAGTAGTAGTTATTTTGTTCTATATTGTTCATTTTCTTTATTCCTTTTTGTCGTTGACAAAGGGGGAGAAATATTATTACTAACATTGAGAATGCAAAATATAGAGTGTCAAAGATTCAGGGGGAGTAAGTATTTATATTATATATATAGTCGAAATCTATATTTATTTACAGGTTGTCATCAATCAAAAAGGGGGAGAATGTTGAGACTTGGTTTTGATTCATGGCACAAAGCTATCACAACAACATACAAATTTGACGACTGCTATGACAGAAAGAAAATATATATTACAAGGAGACAAGACTTCAAAAACGATGTATCAATTATATTGTTTTGTTTTTTGAGTCTTAGGTCAATTTTGTTAAAATCTCTCCTCGTTTACGTATATATTAGCTTGTATATTTAACCATCTTATTTTCAAATAATTTATATATACAAGCATATAAAATATATATATTATATTATAAAAGTGTTTAAAGTTATACATATATATTACTACACCTGTGTAAACTGTGCATATTGCACAGATTTTACCAGGTCAGTCGACTGATCCAGAGGTTCGGTCGACTGACCCAGAGGTTCAGTCGACTGACACTGAAAATTCTGTGCAACATGCACATGTGCATAGATATACAAATATATAATTATAAATTCGTTTGAATATTTAGTCGACTGACCCAGAGGCTCAGTTATCTGAATTTCTACAACAGCTACTTTTTGAAAAGACACGACTTTTTGTGAAGAGTTACGAACCTCTATGAAAAGATTTGGACGCAACACTTCAATCGAAACTCTTCACCAACAGTTGCTGCTTTCTAACCTCTATAAATACATACTCTAACTTGATTCCAAACCACCGAATTATTATAGAATTTTCTTATCTTTCTAATCGAACTCTCTTGAATCTATTTGCTATTATACTTTCAATTATTCTGCATTAAAGCACATTATACCTTTCTATTCTTCATAAACTTCAAATATATATATTTATACTCGAGGAGAAGATTATAGGAAGGGTGTACTACAAGTGCCAATTTTGTGTTATTAAAACACACAAAGTCAAAACAATTTTTTGTATTTGTTTGAAGTCCTGTTCTGCTGCTCAGGCTTGTGAAGTCCTCTTCGGCTGCTGAGGCGAAATCCTGTTTAGCTGCTCAGGTCCCTGTTCGGTTGCTTAGGGGTTGTATAGACCTGTTCTCCGAGTTAAGTGAGGGTTGTTGTTTTTAGTGAAATTCTAGAAGGAGTCAGGGACTAGACGTAGGACGGTGCTTCGAACCAGTGTAAAAATATCTGGTGTCATTTTACTATATTGCTTTTATATCCACACTATTTACTGTATTACTATCATCACTATACTCTGTATTATCATATATCCATATTACACGATCCACAGCACACTTTCATTTACCATCTCAAACCATTTAGATATCTAGTGAGACCACGCCGCTTACCGAAACGGGTTTTCCCCTCACTAGTACCCTAAAACTTTATTAAACCATATGTTGTGCTCCTGCATCCACAATGGTTAAAACATAATAGTTCAAAATAATACGATAATATGCAAACAAGTAAATAAATTTTGGATTTCCCATCCCCCTTTCATTTTGACTAACTGTCTCATTTATAGTTTCTAGGGTCACTATTAACCTATAAGTTTTCATAGGCTTACTAATAACTTGTTAAAGATTGTGGACTCCTTATATGTTTCATAGTTTTCATGGGATCACTAAGAACCTATTAGCCCATGCCAATAACATTATCTTTTCATGGGTTCTCCTGAATCTATTGGTATGCCCAATAACTTCCCTCCTATCCTAGTTTGCATGGGTTGGTTAGGAACCTATTGACTTCTGCCAATAACTTAATCCAGATATAGTTTTCATGGTTTCACTACAAACCTATCGGCCCCTGCCAATAACTCGGTCTAATCATAGTTTTCATGGGTTTACCATGAACCTACTGGCCTCTGCCAATAATTTTTCCTAAACATAGTTTTCATGGGTTTACTATGAACCTGTCTACCTGACAACCTCTTTAGACAGTATTCTGGCATCCTATATTCTGGTCTATCTGACCTCCTGGATGCAATTCTACTCATTCAGGAGTTGACTTAATTTACATTCACTATTGGGTCAACCTAGCTGGTTATTCTACTTTTTCCCATAATATAGTTAAGGATCCATTATAATATGAATATATATATTTATGTGTGTGTGTATACATGAAGAAGTAAACATAACAACATGATAATACCAACATGATAATACCAACACCCGCGGTTTAATATCCTTGAAATAATTTTATATAAAACTTTATTAACCCTTTAACCTATTAATCAAGGAAAACTTCTTCAAAAACTCCATACTTAAAATTATTTCAAAACTCTTTTATTATGCCATGGATTTCCTTTAAAATGAGATTGGGTTATTTGTTTTGAAAACTAAGGCTTTCGAAACCTTAAAACTTTACTTTCGAAACCAATGGAAAACTTCCTTTCAAAAGCATTAAAATCTTCTTTTCAAAACTTTAGGCACCTGCCTTTCGAAACACTTTAAAACCTTCCTTTCGAAACCTTTCGAATGTATTAAAGTATTACCATTTAATTATAAAAGCATAGCTTCAAAACCATTTGAAAGTACCCCTTTCGAAACCATTGGGTTTACTTTAAAACATATCTTATTAGGTCTAAGTGAATACAGACGAAAGCACCCCTTTCGAAACCATTTACCTTTAACAAAACGTGATTATGGAAAAACTTGATGGCTTCGAAACCATCCTTTCGAAATCTTCAAAACATTGAGTAAAACATTGAAGGATAGCATTGAAATACCCTTTCAAAGCCATTGCCTTCGAAACCCTTGAACCCTTTCGAAATCTTTTACCAAGTCGCTTAACATAGGTTTAAAACAAAAGCTACCTTTCGAATTGGTTGATGACTTCAATACATTCAAAAGGCATAGGAACGACAGATGGGTTTCGACTTGGTCAAACCCACCCTTTTGGAAAGCATCAGATTTAAAACTAAGTAACTACTTCGGAAGCTACAATTTAAACATGAGGCAGCAACCCCTTTTTGAAAGCAATTTAGAAAGACCCCTTCGAAAGCATCTATTTCGACTCCTTTGAAAGCTATTAGCAATACAAGGCATACGCTTATCATTTGAAAGTAAAACATAGGTTTCGACCCCATTGGAAGCAATGGTTTTGATGTCATGCCTTCCGCTTTTCTCCAATCCACTTTGTACCATCATTGTGATACTTGTGTATTGGTTTTGGCTCTGGTAGGTTGCGACTAGGTCGAAGCAGAAGTAACGGGTCGAAAGGTGCTTCTGAAAGAGGTGGAACCCCTTTTTTTGGGTAAAGACTGATTTAATGCCAATTAAAGCAATTACTTTATAACTAACCTGTCTAATTGTAGGCATTTGATTGGTTGCCATAATGTGACGCCCCACCTCTATACCCACGCTAGCCAAGAACACTACGATGTAGTGCTGTCAACTAGCACGGAGAATAAGGCTGTTGAGGAGCGACCATCCGTGTAATTGTTTTGTGCGAGCACCGATATGTCAGATAGTACAACATGCATTTTTTTTTCAAGAGAGGAAATACGACATACCGATACAAACTCAAAACTACTACACAGTGGCTATATAAATCCTTCGGAAATAAATATAGAAATAAACATAACATAAATCAGTCACAGACAATTCATATCACAAAGGCGGAAATAGATATGAATATTACACTAGGAAGTGTACATCAAAGTAGTGGTCTAAAAAGATCCACAATATCACAAAAGAATAGTTACACGAACTACACAAAAGAATAAGTATACATTATGGAGTCTATATCTCAAATGTATACAACAAAAACTACTAATCTAAGTAGTTAACCAAAAGTCAGAGAAATTAATCCCAAGTGAGAAGTCAAGCTGAAGCACCTGTAACATCTCGGTCTGACCCGAGTATTATTTAATAAGAAAATAATAAACGGATCAGTCTAACTATAAATATCAGATGAAACGATATAGAATAAGAGATATGACTAAACACATAATAATCACAATGCCCAGCTGTGATATATATAAGTAATTGAAAATCAACAAGAGATTAATCAATATCATCAAATCTACACAAGAATCAAAGGAATTGTCATACGCCTTATTTCGTTCACCAAACCATAAATATTGATGATTATATCAATGTCAATCACAAAAGTCAATGACACACAAATTCACCAATGCACAAATATTGATAAAACTTATCAATGGAAATCACGAAAATTGGTGAAGCACAAATTCTAGAAATCATCTCAAGAAATCCAGTCCATGACACACGAATTCACCTATGCACAAAAATTGATAAATCATATCAATAGAAATCACAAAAATAGGTGAAGAAGAAATTCCAGAATTCGACACACGAAATCCAGAAATCACACAAAAAGGGGGGAAGGGCTATCACACGAACGGGAGCATGAAAACTCACCAACATATGTATCACACGAACGAGACGCTATCTCATGGTAGCTAGCCATTAATTTTTTGACACACGAACGGCCCGAAGACCATGGGGTGCTACCCCATCAATTTGAGTCGAAACTCCACAAAACGGGGTTTAGTCTCCCTGCAGACAAAGAGACATCGCACATTACTAGTCTAAATCACAAAAATGATCGTCGTGATCATCAAGAAGTGTCAATTACAGTAAGCTAGTAAATATATGAGCTTAGCTTCATGTCCCATAACCACAAGCTTAACTTAAATATTTACGAACAAATTGTAGATCTCCACTAGAAAATTGTCACAAGAGTTTCAATCGAACGAGTCCAAGAATTAACCGACGAAGTGAACGCAAGCGTTTTATACCACTTGTTTTACTAAGTCGTTTAATTAGATTTCTCATACGAGTGAGGTAAAGGTTTGTATATACTAATAGATTGGAAATCGGTTTGAGAAAACGAGCTTTATTATAAAATAGTATTGAAATCATTTGAAGAAAGAGTTTTGATATTTACTACTAGTATAGAAAACCTTTATATTTTTAAGGTGACAAATCACAAAGAAGATTGTAGGAACAATCAATCACTAAAATTCACATACGAAGATGTGAATAAAAATCCAACGAAACCGATAAAGAATCCATCGAAATGGATATTTAAAAATCCCTAAAAAGGAGTCATCAAAGTCATAGCAAATGATAACAACACATAGGAAACAACACGAATCGATTAAAGTTGGAAATTCAAACAACTGGGCGAATTAGGCAAAAATGCACCAGGTCGGTCGGCCGGCTACAGAGCTCGGTCGACCGGACCCTGTTCCAAAAAAGTCTCGGGAAGCAGGTCGGTCGGCTGAGCCCTGTAGCCAGTCGACCGGACCAGAGACAGAAAGGTGCCTGTGCACCATAGTAGCAGGTCGGTCGACCGGCCACAGGGCTCGGTCGGCCGAACCTGTTCCCAGTCCCTTCCTAACCCATTGAATACAATGGCCAATCACTACCAAATTGCAACCGTACGAGCATCGGCACTAAGGATTTATGCCAATCGACTACCCGGCCCTATGAGCTCCTTGTTGCATCACCAAAAACATATTTGAACGTCAAAGCTATGGTTTTTAAGAATTTGGCTTTCAAAACACCAAAATTGGAATATTCACAAAACCATTCCGAACCAAAAGCAAATGCACACGAATAAGTGTTAGGAATTCATACCTAACATTCGAAGATAATTATAAGCTTAGATGTGAGATAAAAATCTCACCTTTGAACCCAAGCAATTGAAAAAGAAGCTTGAAAGCAAAAGGGGAATCAACCGCTCTTCAAATCCAACTTAAGAAGCTTGATTCTAAGCTAAAAAGAGAAACGTTTCCCAAATTTAGTTTAGGCATTTTCTGAAATCAAAGAGAAAAGAGTTCGAGAAGAAGAAGAGAAGCTTACTAGTGGGTTCTTCTATTAGTTTGGAGCTAGAGCTTGATTTGCAAAAGGAAACTAGGGTTTTGGAGTTTTAATTTCCCATCTCTCCCACCATTGATGCTTTAAAACTGAAAAGAGGAGAAAGTGAGGGTGAATGGGGAGGAGTGGCTCAGATTTGAGTATAAGTTAAACATAGGGCTGAGCCCAAACCCAAACCCAAAGTGAAAAAGTGGCAAAAATCAACTTTCTCCAAACATATCGAAGCTTATACTCGAAAAGGTCGCAAACGGCATTTTAAACTCAATGGGAGTGGTCCCGAGTCCTAATTCGACCGTATGCAAAAAGTAACTTTTCGGACTAAATTTCGAGTATCGATAAAATATTTAAATATAAAAAAATCGATACATATGCGGGTTGTTACAGACTCCCCTCCTTAAAGAAATTGCTTCCTCGCAATATTTAAGAAGAAAATATAAAGTAACAACCATAAAAGCATATTCAACACAAAAGAAGTTTGAAATAAGAAGTTCACCTCAAAGAGCACGAGAAAGTAAGTCCGGATGTTATCGCTCGATGAACTCTCTAGATTCCCAAGAACAATCCTTAGGATTTGAAGACCATTGAACTTTAACAAGTGGAACATCTTTATTTCGAAGTCGTTTGACTTCCGAAGCAATGATACGAATAGGATGTTGCTCATAAGTTAAATTAGGTGAAACTTCAATCTCTTCCACAACACCGGGCTCAAGAATAGAATCGGAATCTCGAAGATATTTCCATAATTGAGAAACATGAAACACGTCATGGATAGCATAAAATTGAGCCGGTAATAAAAGGCGATAAGCCTTGGAACCAATACGTTCAGTGACAGGAAATGGCCCAATATATCGAGGCGCCAATTTTCCCGATCGGCTGAAACGTACAACACCTTTCATAGGTGACACATGAATGAACACAAGATCTCCTACAGAAAACTCTAACTTCCTTCTCCGATTATAGGCATAGGATTTTTGTCTACTCTGGGCTTCTTTCATCCTATGTCGAATAAGTTCAATCTTTTCTGTGGAATCACGAATAAAGTCTGGACCTAAAACCAGCTTCTCATCGGCCTCAAGCCAACAAGAAGGAGATCGGCATGGCCTTCCGTAGAGTGCCTCGAAAGGTGTCATACCAATACTAGATTGGAAGCTATTATTATAGGAAAATTCAACAAGTGAAATATGATCTTCCCAACTTCCACCAAAATCAAGAACACATGCACGAAGAAGATCTTCAAGAGTTTGATTCACACGCTCGGTTTGTCCATCGGACTGCGGATGATAAGCGGTGCTAAAATTAAGTTTCGTTCCTAAAGCTTTTTGAAGACTCTTCCAAAATCCACTAGTAAACAATGGATCACGATCACTAACAATAGAAGTTGGAACTCCATGTGATTTAACAATCTCTTTAACAAAGAGTTTGGCCAAAAGAGGTACGGTTCGGTTAGACCGAACGGGAATAAAATGGGCGGATTTAGTAAGTCTATCAACAATCACCCATAAGCTATCATGACCCGAACGAGAACGGGGAAGGCCATCTATAAAATCCATGGAAATTTGGTCTCACTTCCAAATTGGAATTTCTAAAGGTTGCAATAACCCACCGGGCCTTTAATACTCGGCCTTAACGAGTTGGCAAGTCATGCAACGCTTAACGAAGTTAGCGATGTCAAGTTTCATTCCCTCCCAATAATAAAGTCGCTTCATATCCGCGTACATTTACTACTACCCGGGATGAATGGTAAATTTAGAGTGATGAGAATCTTCTAAAACATCTTTACGAAGATCACTAATATTTGGCACGATAAGTCTACCAAATTTCCAAATGCCGCCACGAGAATCGATATCAAAGTCTTTCGAACCTTCAATATCAATTTTATCCTTAATATTTTGGCCAAGAAGAGCCAATTCGGGATCTAGCCTTTGAGCTTCAAGAATGCGGTCTAAAAGAGAAGGATGAGCCTCAAGGCTAAATAAAACAAGTGATGAGCATAAATCGGATACGCGGTCTCGAATCTCACAAGTGGATAAGATCTCGAGATCGTTCCATTCGGATATCATCATAGAAACAACAGCTTGTTGTTTACGGCTAAGAGCATCGGCGACACGATTACCCTTACCGGGGGTATAAAGAATATCAAGATCATAAGGAGCAAGAAATTCGAGCCAACGCTGTTGACGCAAATTAAGTTCCTTTTGAGAGAATAAATACTTCAAGGATTTATGATCGGTATAAAGAACAAATTTCTCTCCTAAAAGATAATGACGCCAAATCCGAAGAGCAAAAACAATAGCCGCGAGTTATAAATCATGAGTGGCATATCTAGTCTCAGCAGGCTTTAATTGCCTAGAAGCATAAGCAATAACACGTTATTTTGCATAAGAACGGCACCCAAACCAACGCGGCTAGCATCGGTATAAACAATGAAATCCTGATTCCCCTCGGGAATAACAAGAATAGGAGCATCAGAAAGGAGTTCTTTTAATTCCTGAAAAGAAGTTTCACATTTGTCCGACCAAATGTATTTAACACCTTTCTTCGTTAAGCTAGTGAGAGGCACGACAATCTTAGAAAAGTCTTTGATAAAACGGCGGTAATAGCCCGCCAATCCGAGAAAACTACGAATCTCTGTCACACTCTCCGGTCTCTTCCAATCTTGAATCGCTTCAATCTTTGAAGGATCCACGGAAATTCCGGATTCGGAAATAATATGACCGAGAAACTTCACACGAGATTGCCAAATATGGCATTTAGAAAATTTTGCTTTCAAACGATTACTCCTAAGAGTTTCCAACACAATCCGAAGATGCTTCTCATGCTCCTCCTCGGTTTTTGAATACACAAGAATATCATCAATAAAGATGAGGGCAAACTGGTCGAGAAAATCTTTGAAAACTCGATTCATAAGGTAAACGAAATAAGCCGGAGCATTCGTTAGACCAAATGGCATATCAAGCCATTCATAAGATCCATAACGAGTACGGAACGATGTCAAAGGAATGCTATCCTCTGCAATACAAAGCTGATGAAATCCAGTAGCTAAGTCTAATTGTGAAAAGACTCTAGCACCACTAAGTTGATCGAATAGATCATCAATCCGAGGTAAAGGATATTTATTTTTGATAGTAAGATCATTAAGCTTGCGGTAGTCAACGCAAAGCCTAAGTGTTCCATCGGATTTCTTCACAAAAATAGCCGAAGCTCCCCAAGGCGAGGAACTAGAGAGAATAAACTACTTCGTCTCCAATTCGGATAATTGTTTACGCATCTCCTCGTTTTCTTTATTGGACATACGATAAGGAGGACGAGTGATAGGTTGAGCTCCAGGAATGAGATTAATTCTGAACTCAATTGCTCGCTTAGGTGGTAATCCTAAAACGGGCTCGAATATGTTGGAAAATTCACGAACGACGTGAATAAGAGAAATAATATCACCCTCATCATCATCATCGTCATCACGAGGATTTAAAGAATATAAAGATGCAACCAAGCTGGAATCTGAATCTTTAAGATTAATAGAAATCTGCTTAACAGCTTGAGGATGTCGAAGATGAATAGTCCGCTCAGGACATAGGATATGAGCTTCATAACGGTTAATCCAATCCATTCCCAAAATCATTCCAAAGCCTAAATAACGCATGACATGCAAATCGGCTCGGAAAGAAAAATCACACAAAATAATCTCGACATCTTTACACAATAAACTGATTGTCGCGGATCCACCAACCGGATTCGCAATTCTCAAAAAAGTAATTAAACACAAAACATCCAAAGAAAAAGTATCAACAAGTTCTTTTGATATAAAAGAATGGGACGCACCCGTATCAAAAAGAACTCGAATAGGATGACCACGAAATAAAATAATTCCATCCAGAATAGAATGAGAAATACCTTGGCCACGAGATGTGTTGCCAGGGGCTTGAGCAACATTAAGCTTTCCCTCCTTCCTATTTTGAAGTTTGGGACATACATGCATAAAATGGTCCGGGCTTTTGCAATAGCGACAAGTACGAGGCTTTGAACACTTGTTCGCAAAATGGTCTCTGGAACCACAATTAAAGCATTTCCCTTCAGTAGCGGAGAAGGTATTTGCAGCAGGAGTTGCTTGCCTCCCTTTCTTATTGGGATAGGGGCCTTTGAATTTGTTTGGCCTCTTCTTGTTGTTGAAGTTTGGCTTGGAACCCACCACTTCAACATCATTCTCCCTATCCGCCTCATCAAGACGAAGAGCGATATCAACAAGTTGGTCGAAAGAAACTTCTAATTTTAGAAGTAATGGCTTCTTGAGATTTTTGTTTAAGCCATAGATGAACCTCCGGTTCTTCTTTAAAGGGGTGTTGATGTATTCAACCCCGTATTTAGAAAGCGACTCGAAGGAGGCGACATAATCAGTCACGGAGGACTCACCTTGAACAAGGTCTATAAATCGTCGAGCCAATGTCACTTTCTCAGCTTCTGGTACGAATTTTAACTCGAAGCGCTCTCGGAATTTCTCCCAGGTGAGATCCGCTTCATTAATCTCAGAAATAAGAAGTTTGCACCAGTCCAGTGCCCTTTCTTGGAGCATACTAGAGGCCACCTGAACTCGGTGAAGGTCAATAAGATTCATGCGAGAAAAGATTCGATCGCATGACCTTAGCCAAGCCTATACTTCAATAACAGTTTCGGAATCTTTGAATGGCTTCCCACCCAAATTAGTGTAATCGCTGCACAAGCATGCAAATCCCGATTTTGGGTGAGTAGGTTCCGGGTTAGCTCCAGCTGCTTGAGCATTTGTCACTAAATCAAGAAGCTGTTAAGCAGTCATAAAAACTCCATCCTGGGGTGGAGTGCTAGATGGTATGGCTCTGGGGCGGCCTAGTCTAGACATTTCTCTTCCTTAAGAAAGAAAGAAGAAGAAGAAAAAAGTTATCCACCAAATTGAATATCAAGCAATCTTGATAGATAGACAAGGGATCATAAGGAAAATAGGATGAATCGGTACGAAGACTCAAATTAAATCCTAAAGCACGACTCCTAAGAAAGGCTTAGGACGATGATCCTTGTTATGATTTTCCATATTGTTCCGAAGTTTGGCTTTGATACCAAGCTGTGACGCCCCACCTCTATACTCACGCTAGCCAAGAACACTACGATGTAGTGCTGTCAACAAGCACGGAGAATAAGGCTGTTGAGGAGCGACCATCCGTGTAATTGCTTTGTGCGAGCACCGATATGTCAGATAGTACAACATGCAATTTTTTTTCAAGAGAGGAAATCCGACATACCGATACAAACTCAAAACTACTACACAGTGGCTATATAAATCCTTCGGAAACAAATATAGAAATAAACATAACATAAATCAGTCACAGACAATTCATATCACAAAGGCGGAAATAGATATGAATATTACACTAGGAAGTGTACATTAGAGTAGTGGTCTAAAAAGATCCACAATATCACAAAAGAATAGTTACACGAACTACACAAAAGAATAATTACACATTATGGAGTCTATATCTCAAATGTATACAACAAAAACTACTAATCTAAGTAGTTAACCAAAAGTCAGAGAAATTAATCCCAAGTGAGAAGTCAAGCTGAAGCACCTGTAACATCTCGGTCTGACCCGAGTATTATTTAATAAAAAAATAATAAACGGATCAGTCTAACTATAAATATCAGATGAAACGATATAGAATAAGAGATATGACTAAACACATAATAATCACAATGCCCAGCTGTGATATATATAAGTAATTGAAAATCAACAGGAGATTAATCAATATCACCAAATCTACACAAGAATCAAAGGAATTGTCATACGCCTTATTTCGTTCACCAAACCATAAATATTGACGATTATATCAATGTCAATCACAAAAGTCAATGACACACAAATTCACCAATGCACAAATATTGATAAAACTTATCAATGGAAATCACGAAAATTGGTGAAGCGCAAATTCTAGAAATCATCTTAAGAAATCCAGTCAATGACACACGAATTCACCTATGCACAAAAATTGATAAATCATATCAATAGAAATCACAAAAATAGGTGAAGAAGAAATTCCAGAATTCAACACACGAAATCCAGAAATCACACAAAAAGGGGGGAAGGCCTATCACACGAGCGGGAGCATGAAAACTCACCAACATATGTATCACACGAACGAGACGCTATCTCATGGTAGCTAGCCATTAATTTTTGACACACGAACGGCCCGAAGACCATGGGGCGCTACCCCATCAATTTGAGTCGAAACTCCACAAAACGGGGTTTAGTCTCCCTCGCAGACAAAGAGACATCGCACATTGCTAGTCTAAATCACAAAAATGATCGTCATGATCATCAAGAAGTGTCAATTACGGTAAGCTAGTAAATATATGAGCTTAGTTTCATGTCCCATAACCACTAGCTTAACTTAAATATTTACGAACAAATTGTAGGTCTCCACTAGAAAATTGTCACAAGAGTTTCAATCGAACGAGTCCAAGAATTAACCGACGAAGTGAACGCAAGCGTTTCATACCACTTGTTTTACTAAGTCGTTTAATTAGATTTCTCATACGAGTGAGGTAAAGGTTTGTATATACAAATAGATTGGAAATCGGTTTGAGAAAACGAGCTTTATTATAAAATAGTATTGAAATCATTTAAAGAAAGAGTTTTGATATTTACTACTAGTATAGAAAACCTTTATATTTTTAAGGTGACAAATCACAAAGAAGATTGTAGGAACAATCAATCACTAAAATTCACATACGAAGATGTGAATAAAAATCCAACGAAACCGATAAAGAATCCATCAAAATGGATATTTAAAAATCCCTAAAAAGGAGTCATCAAAGTCATAGCAAATGATAACAACACATAGGAAACAACACGAATCGATTAAAGTTGGAAATTCAAACAACTGGGCGAATTAGGCAAAAATGCACCAGGTCGGTCGGCCGGCTACAGAGCTCGGTCGACCGGACCCTGTTCCAAAAAAGTCTCGAGAAGCAGGTCGGACGGCTGAGCCCTGTAGCCAGTCGACCGGACCAGAGACAGAAAGGTGCCTATGCACCATAGTAGCAGGTCGGTCGACCGGCCACAGGGCTCGGTCGGCCGAACCTGTTCCCAGTCCCTTCCTAGCCCATTGAATACAATGGTCAATCACTACCAAATTGCAACCGTACGAGCATCGGCACTAAGGATTTATGCCAATCGACTACCCGGCCCATGAGCTCCTTGTTGCATCACCAAAAATACATTTGAACGTCAAAGCTATGGTTTTTAAGAATTAGGCTTTCAAAACACCAAAATTGGAATATTCACAAAACCATTCCGAACCAAAAGCAAATGCATACGAATAAGTGTTAGGAATTCATACCTAACATTCGAAGATAATTATAAGCATAGATGTGAGATAAAAATCTCACCTTTGAACCCAAGCAATTGAAAAAGAAGATTGAAAGCAAAAGGAGAATCAACCACTCTTCAAATCCAACTTAAGAAGCTTGATTCTAAGCTAAAAAGAGAAACATTTCCCAAATTAGGTTTAGGAATTTTCTGAAATCAAAGAGAGAAAGAGTTGGAGAAGAAGAAGAGAAGCTTACTAATGGGTTCTTCTATTAGTTTGGAGCTAGAGCTTGATTTGCAAAAGGAAACTAGGGTTTTGGAGTTTTAATTCTCATCTCTCCCACCATTGATGCTTTAAAACTGAAAAGAGGAGAAAATGAGGGTGAATGGGGAGGAGTGGCTCAGATTTGAGTATAAGTTAAACATAGGGCTGAACCCAAACCCAAACCCAAAGTGAAAAAGTAGCAAAAATCAACTTTCTCCAAACATATCGAAGCTTATACTCGAAAAGGTCGCAAACGGCATTTTAAACTCAATGGAGTGGTCCCGAGTCCTAATTCGACCATATGCAAAAAGTAACTTTTCGGACTAAATTTCAAGTATCGATAAAATATTTAAATAAAATATGTAAATATAGAAAAATCGATACATATGCGGGTTGTTAGACATAACTTCTCAAATTCTTTGCAAAATATAACTACCACATAATTTCAGATCTAAATCAAAGGTTAATTTAATAAACAAGCCATTCCATTAAACAAAACCAATAAAGCAATAAAGTCCTCCTTCTAAAATAATTTAATTTCCATAGTAAATCACTTAGAAAAAAATCCCCAAAAATTACTGTAATTTAATTTCACTTTGTTGTCTAACATAAAAAATTTCTAGACCCAGTTTCTTATGATCGAAATAAATTTTTAAACCTAATTCATTCAAATTTTCCTTTGAAAATTCATATTAAAATTACCGTAACTTGGAAAATTACAAAAATCAAACCCATCTCCAAAACCATATTTTACATGGCATAAAATTTTCTCATGGCATTCGAAATTAATTATTATTAGTTTTACCCTTAAAACTATGTAAAATAATTATCAAATTATTTTGTTTGAATCCAACACGTCCAAATCCATACATATCATTAATCAAAAATCATCATAATAATAGATTTAATCTTAAACCCGAAAATAAATGATCGTAAAAAAATAGAGATGATCTAGATTATTATTCACCTTGATTGGAATAAGGAACTTGGGATTTGATTGAGATTCCCCTAGCTTGAATCCTTAGTTTTAAATTGATTTTCTCCTCTTTTCTCCTAATGGCCGGCTTTGTTCTTCTTTTGTTTACATTTTTGTGAAATGAAAATGAATGTGTATGGTGGTAAAGCCATGAATATATAAGATTGCAACTATTTCCTAATAAGTCCCTGTGGAAATTAATTAGCCTATAAGCCATTCTTACGCCCATTTAAATAATCAAGCACGGGCCTTAGTTTATTTTCAAATCTCAATCCCCTTATCACTCTAATTATTTACATTATTCTATTTTATTTTTCTAATTAAATCTCATGAATGATGTTATCAAAATTAAGGATGTTACATGCTCCCATCCTTAAAGAATTTCGTCCTTGAAATTCAGTAAGGACTAAATACTAAACTTAGCAATCATCTGCAACAAATCCTAACAACCATACTAGCCTACCTGATAGGCAACTATCTATATAAATCTAATATAGACATACCCTCAAAGTTAGATCAGGATAAGTATCTCTAATCCCGTGTTCTGCCTCCCAAGTACAGTCCTTCTCGTTGTCGCTCCACTGAACTTTCACCAACTTGACTGTCTTGTTCCTCAATCTTTTCTCATCTCTTGCTATAATCTAAACCAGCTGTCTAACAAAGGTCAAATTAGCTCTATTATCAAATCTTCCAACCCTGTAGGAGGAATAGTAGTCTCTGGATCATGCATATACTTGCGAAGATGAGACACATGAAACACATTATGGACACCTACCATACCGCTTGACAACTCTACTCTGTATGCGAGCTTTCTAATCCTTTATATAATCTGGAATGGACCAACATATCTCGGTGCCAATCTTCCTAACTTTCCAAATCGTACCACACCCTTCATTCGTGATACCTTGATGAATACCTTATCCCTAACTGAGAACTCTTGGTCTTTACGCCTCTTATATACGTAACTCTTCTGTTTGGACTGAGCTTCCTTCATCCTTTCTCGGATTAACACAATCTTTTCTGTCACTTCTCTAACCAGATCTAGACCTAAGACTAATATATCCCCAGTCTCCAACCAACATGTTGGTGATTTGCTTGGCCTTCCGTACAAAGCTTCAAAATGCACCGTTCCTATACTAGTCTGATAACTATTATTATAGGAAAACTCAACAAATGTAGGCGATCCTTCTAAGATCCACCAAAGTCCAATACACAAGCTCTCAATAAATCCTTGAGTACTTTGTTGACTCTCTCTGTTTGCCCATCCGTTTGAGAATGATATGCAGTACTAATCTTAAACTTGGTACCTAATACATCCTATAGACACTTCCAAAATTTGCTAGTAAACAAAGCATCTTTGTCACTGACTACACTACCAGGAATCTCATGTAGTCTAACTATGTTCTTCATGAACAACTTAGTTAAAATAGGTGTCATCCTGGTTGACTTAACTAGAATGAAATGAGTACTCTTAGTCAACCTTTCCACTATAACCCGTATACTTTCATTTCCTCTATTTGACATTGGAAACCCGTCAATAAAATCCATGGATATCGAATCCCATTTCCAAACTGGAACCTTTAAAAGTTGAAGCAATCCACTCGGCTTTTGATGTTTGACTTTCAGTTGTTGACAGTTTGCATACTGCCTCACCAACAAGCCAACATCATTCTTCGTACCTTTCCAATAGAAGCTCATCTTCATATCTTGAATCTTGATCCTTCCAAGATGAATCATAAATTTGGATTAATGATATTCTCTAAAACTACTTTCCTTAAGACCTCAACATTCGGAACACACAACCGTCCCTTCTTTCTCAACCATCCCCTCTGGTCAAGACTAAAATCTTTTAGATCATCGATCTCGTTCCAATCACACTACTAGTAATGGATCCTCCTTTTACTTAGAAGCAATCCTCTCGATCAACACTGGTCGAACTTCCAAACAGGAAAACATCGTGGCACTTTGACTAGAACTAGCAGTCGATCTTAACTGCACACTACAAGTAGTCAAAGCTTCTAAATCCTTCCATTCTGCCAACATAGCTAACACCACATTCTGATGTCTTCTTCTAAGAGTATCCACTACTTTATTTCCTTTCCCAGGAATATATTCTATACCAAAATCATAAGCAGCTAAAAACTCCAGTCACCGCTGATGTCTCATATTCAGCTCCATTTGAGAGAATAAGTATCTTAAAGACTTATGATTTGTATATAGCTCAAACCTCTCTCCTAAGAGATAATGTCTCCAAATCTTCAATGTGAAGATCACCGCAACTAACTCAAAATCATAAGTAGGATATCTCACTTCATGTCATCTAAGCTATCGTGAAGCGTAGGCAATCACTTTACCCTTCTCCATCAATACAGCTCCTAATCCACTTCCACATGCATCAGTATACACCACCAACCCTTGGTTTCCGTCTGGAACTACTAACACCAGTACATTAGTCAACAAATGCTTTAACCTAAGGAATGCTTCCTCACATTTATCGGACCAGATAAACTTCACCTCCTTCCTGGTTAGCTTAGTTAAAGGCACTGCTATCCATGAGAAATCTTTAATGAATCTCCAGTAATAGCCAGCAAGTCCAAGAAAACTCCTAATATCAGTCACTGCCTTTGGTCTCTTCCAATTATTAACAGCTCCAAATTTATCTGGATCGACTGACAACCCCTTCTCTAAAACCACTATGACCAAGAAACTTAACCTCTTTCTTTCAAAAATGACACTTGGAAAACTTCGCCTTCAGTTGATGCTGCCTCGGCGTCTCAAGCACTACTCTAGGACAATCCCCATGCTCTCTTTCATCCTTAGAGTATATCAAAATGTCATCTATAAACACTAATATGAACCTATCCAAGCACTCTCGAAAAATTCGGTTCATCAAATCGACGAAGTAAGCAGGTGCATTCGTTAACCCGAATGGCATTACTAACAACTCATACGAACCATACCTAGTCTGAAATGCTGTCAAAGGAATACTATTGTTTGCATCAAAATTGGTCACAAACACCCAATTACCGATGAAAGCACTCATTCACAATCATAGATCACAGATAACAAGTATGTAGAGAATTAAAAAATAAAGAACACTTAAAAATTTAGATGAAAGCAGTAAAGAACACGGAGTTTATAGTGGTTCGAAAATTCGGCCTACGTCCACTTTGAAGTTGGTGACTTTATTGCTATTAACTTACTGATTATAACTGATTACAGTGGATTACAGTGATAAATTTCAAGTACCACAGCAGCCTTGAAGTATGAAAATGGTTCCGGCAGAGTCTGGACGTCAAAGAGCCGAAAAATATCCTTTTTCTGTAAGCCCTGGGATGCTATTTATAGGTGTACGATGCAAATATCTCGCTCAAATCTTGGGAGATTCCTTCTGGCATGAGAGTGGGCCCATGCGATCGATCCCATATAATTTTGACTCGATCCGTGATCGATACGAACGAATTTCGTATCGATCAAGATCTGATCCAATCGAGTCGACATTTGGAAGGAACGTTCTTTGGGTTGTATGTAAGCTCCTGTGAAAATTTCATAGCATTTGGGCTTGTGGATTGCGAATTATGATCGATGCAAACTCGAGTTTTCGGTAGGCTGTTTTAGTTCGAATCGATATATTCGTATCGACCGGTTTGGGTCGATGTTGATCACACGCCTGCAAGTTGTCGTAGCGCTTGATTTTAGGATCGATCCAAAGTTCATACTGAGTTGACCGAGTCTCCCCAACATTCGTGCCTTGTTCATATCAATTTGACTTGTGCATGTTCAATTCGATTGAAACTATTCCATTCGTACCGATTGTCGTGACTCTGTTTGTATCGATCGGTTGCTCTGTCATATTCATATCGATTGAGCGCTTGGGTTTTGTTCGTATCGACGAAAAGTGTCTACTTCGTATCGATCTGTGGTCAACCAGTACGAAGAATGTACGATGTTTGATCGACACAAACTAGATACTTGTGTTGTCGTTGATGGATACGAAATGGGCAGGAGCCGATCGATTCGAAGTGGGCCTGCTTTCTGATGGATACGAAGAAGGCCATCTTCGGTGGACACGAACAAGACAACTATCGATCGATTCGAAATGGAGATGTTGGATGATGGAGTCGAATCAATCGATACGAACGAAGCATGTTCCCCTGAGGGATAAGAATTGTGTAGTTCCAGATGGATTTGAACAAATCGATTCGAACATGGTCTTTTGATGGATACGAACGGCTTGATCACTCGAATTGTATCAATCATATCACGACATACGAACTCCAATTGACTTGAAATTTGGAACGTTGGCTTCTACGGCTTTGCTCGTCGTGTCTTGTCAATTGTAGCTTGATCCGGACTCGGACAAAATTCATCGATATCCATAGCGAGCCTGCGTACAACTAATCTTTGGGACGAACTGTCTTTGTTTTTCAGTTAATCTTTTGGTATCACGGCCTTGCTAAAAGGCGAGATAAAACTTGCCCCCGAAAACATGTCTTGCGATAGGAAGGTGTGTTTTGTAGTTTGATAAGCTGGATGTTCGTATCCTGTTAATGACCTGCAAAGAAATTGATAGTCTTATCTGACCGCGAATGACGACCGTTTGGGATTGTATGTTATTCGTGGTAGCATGTGACCGTTCAAGGTCGGTGCCATTCGTGGCGAATGGTGATCGTTCGCGATCGGGTGCCGTTCGCGGCGAATTGTGACCATTCGCGGGTGTCATTCGAGGCGAGTTGTGACCGTTCGCGGTCGTGTGTCGTTCGAGGCGAGTCGTGATCGTTCGCGGTCGAATGCCGTTCGAGGCAAATTGGGACCATTTGCGGTCGGATGTCGTTCGAGGCGAATTGTGTGTGTGCCCCGGGGAGACTTAGTATCGTTAATGTCAGATTTCACGTTTGAGTGAATTTTTGAACTGTTTGTTATGGCAATTTATCGCCATCTCAGAGCATGCCTAAGGACTGTTCGCGACCCCATGCATGTGTAAGTGGCTTAGCCGTTATGAAACCATGAATAGTCGATTTACATTCAAAATGAGTCTTTCAATAGAAATGTCCAATAAAATCAAGTCCAAACATAAGAAATGGAAAACAAAAGAAAAACAGGGACGTCAAAGTGCAAACACCTACATTGATGCGATTTATAGTTGTATCAGAGCATGCCTGAGGACCGTTCGCGGTCTTGTACGTGTGTTAATGACTTAATCGCGTTGGTGTGGAGTTTGCCACTTATTCGTCATTATTTTGATCAATTGATGACAAGCGGACGCCCCGATCCTGAGCCATTCCCAGTTGATGCAGGTGGTGGCCGCTCTCGTTCCACCGTGATTGCTCCCCTTCTCACATATTGTGATAATAAACCATTCCGAATATGTCCCTCAACCTCATCCTTCAAGTGTCTGCAGTCATTCGTGCTATGACCGTTCAGCTTGTGGAATAAGCAATGCTTGTCTGATCTTCTCTCATTGCTGGTCGGATCCCTCCTCATTAGCTTTCGATAAGGAATCTGCCCCCGGTGTCCTGGTAGATTCACTCCAAAGTCTCATTCAATTTCGTATAAGAGGTGAATCTAGGTTCCTTTCGTGGTCTCAATCACCGCTATCATCGGCCTTCCGTTTCTCTTTATCAGTTCCTACACCTTTTTCAGGAGGATTTCCCCCTTTGACTACATAAACATCAATTCCTTCTTCTTCCTCTGTTTCAACATTTGCATCCTCTAATCGTAAAAATCCTTCAGCCTCATGATAAAATTCTCCTAGATCCATTTGTAAATCCCTTGTCAATGAATTCTTTAATTCTAAGCCATCAGCTATGCCAGATACAGCTGCCATCAAAACCATGGATGGATCTGGTCGATCCACCCACGCTGCCGCTGCGTTGAATCGCGTCAGAAAGCTCCTCAAAGATTCTCCAGCTCTTTGCTTTAGTGCTTCCAAACTCATCACATTCTTGGGTCTCGAAATGTGAACCCTGAATTGCCTCATAAACTTCTTGGTCAAATCGGTCCATGTTTCAATGGAGCCACTCTCCAGTTGTCTAAACCTTAGCACCGCAATGTCTGTCAAATACAGTGGGAAGCACCGGTCCATGACTTCCTCCGATGCTCACAACACCTCCATGTGCCTCATGTATCGTGTCAGATGAACTGCAGGATCCGTCCTCCCATCATATGTCTCCAATGTTGGTAACTTGAATTCTGGTGTATTCTTGGCTTGCCTGATCGTAGGAGCAAAGGGGCCACTATTCACATCTTCCAGATCTCTATTTACTAGTCCGCCTCTCATAGCTCGTATGATCATCTCTGTTAATCTGTCACTATTGTCAAGCTATAGCCCTTGTCTATTGCTTCTAATCTGCCCCTTCCCTCCCTCGAGTTCACGAGGATTCCTAGAATATGCCCTCCTGAACGAAAATTCATTTCCCTGTCTATGTCGTGTTGCGCAGCTCCACCTGGTATTCCGCTCGGGATTGGGTCAACATGCTCTGGGTAAGTGCCCCCTAGTTCTGGGGCTGTGCCATATGATCCTGCTCCATTCTGAATTCTGGTTGCTCCGTGCTCCCGATCCCTACATCCAGCATCTCCTATGGCTGCGTTAGCTTGATTCCGTACTCTGGTTTGTCCAGTTCATCGAAGTAAGTTCTACATCATCTCTTCTTGTCTTTTCAGAAGCTCTTCAAGCATAGCTCCCATCATCATCTCCATCTCGTCTCTGGTGATGAAGACCGAGGCTTGGTTCGCTCCTGAGGAAGCCTCCTAACTCCCATCATGCTGACTCCTTTCTGCTCTTTGCCTTCTACTTGATTGCATTGTCATAGCTTTTTAGATCTGAATCTTTAAGCCTTCAAATTCAACTTCCAAGCGACAGAATCCCTGAACTATCCCTCTTAGTGAAATCACCAAAAAGTTTGCGTCAAAACTTGGTCACAAACGCCCAATTACTGATGAAAGCACCCATTCACAATCACAGATTATAGATAACAAGTATGTAAAGAATTAAAAAATGAAGAACACTCAGAAAATTTAGATGGAAGCAGTAAAGAGCACAAAGTTTATAGTGGTTCGACAAGTTGGCCTACGTCCACTTTGAAGTTGGTGACTTTGTTGCTATTTACTTGCTGATTACAACTGATTACAGTGGATTACAGTGATAAACTTCGAGTACCACAACAGCCTTGAAGTATGAAAATGGTTCCGGCAGAGTCTGGACGTCAAAGAGCCGAAAAAGATCCTTTTTTATAGGCCCTGGGGTGCTATTTATAGGCCTAAGATGCAAATATCTCGCTCAAATCTCGGGCGACTCCTTTTGGCATGAGAGTGGGCCCATGCGATCGATCCCACATAATTTTGACTCGATCCATGATCGATACGAATGAATTTCGCATTGATCAGGATTTGATCCAATCGAGTCGACATTTGGCATAAATGTTCTTTGGGTTGTACGTAAGCTCCTGTGAAAATTTCATAGCATTTGGACTTGTGGATTACAAGTTACGATCGATGCAAACTCGAGTTATTGGTAGGCTGTTTTAGTTCGAATTGATATATTCGTATCGACTGGTTCAAGTCAATGTTGATCACGTGCCTGCAAGTTGTCGTGGGGCTTCATTTTAGGATTTATCCGAACTTCATGCCGAGTTGACCGAGTCCCCCTAATATTCGCGCGTTGTTCATATCGATTTGACTTGTGCATGTTCGAGTCGATTGAAGCTATTCCATTCGTATCGATTGTTGTGACTTTGTTCGGATCGATCGGTTGCTCTGTCATGTTCGTAACGATCGAGCGCTTGGGTTTTATTCGTATCGACGAAAAGTATCGATCTGTGGTCGATCGGTACGAAGTATGTATGATGTTTGATCAACACGAACTAGATACTTGTGTTGTCGCCGATGGATATGAAATGGGCAGCAGCCGATCGATTCGAAGTGGGCCTGCTTTCTGATGGATACGAAGAAGGCCATATTCGGTGGATACGAACAAGACAACTGTCGATCGATTCGAAATGGAGATGTTGATGATGGAGTCGAATCGATCGATAAAAACGAAGCATATTCCCCTGAGGGATACGAATTGTGTAGTTCCAGATGGATTTAAACAAATCGATTCGAACATGGTCTTTTGATGGATACGAACGACTTGATCACTCGAGTTGTATCGATCATATCTCGACCATACGAACTCCGATTGACTTGAAATTTGGAATGATGGCTTCAATGGCTTTGTTCGTCATGTCTTATAAATTGTAGCTTGATCTGGATTCAGACAAAATTCATCGATATCCATGGCGAGCCTGCATACAACCAATCTTCGGGAGGAACTGTCTTTGGTTTTCAGTTAATCTTTTCGTATCACGGCCTTGCTAAAAGGTGGGATAACAACTATCGTCTGTCACTCTTAACTAATGGAAACCTATCACCAAATCCAACTGAGAAAACACTCTCAATTGATTAAATAGATCATCTATTCTCGACAAAGGGTACTTATTCTTAACCGTCCTCTCGTTCAACTTACGATAGTCGATACACATCCTCAATGACCCATATGGTTTCTTAACGAACACTGTGGCCACTCCTAAGGCGAACTACTTGGTCTAATAAAATTCCTTCCTTCTAGATTCACTAGTTGCACCTTCAATTCCTTTATCACAGTCAGTATCATCCTACTAGGTGGTCTACTTACAAGTTTAGCTCCTGGCACAAGATCTATCTGAAACTCAACAGCTTGTTTCGGTGGTAGTCCCGTAACCGGCTCAAAGACATCTACAAACTCTCTTGCTACTCGAACATGACTTGACACTTCTCCCACTTCCATAGCACTTAACCAAGCACAACTACTCTGGTAAGAATTCTCTACCGAGAATATGATTCGGTTATGACTATCAGGGTGTCTTAATGACATCTCTCCATTCTGGCAAAATGTCCTAGCCTCGTACTTACTCAACCAATCCATACCCAAAATGATTTCGAAATCTATGAAATCAAAAACATACAGACTGCATGCAAACTTATGACCTAACAAGTCTAGTTCTAACTAGCCACATCTCATCCCTAGAGTTGCATACCCTCCTATTGGATTGGCGGCCCTTAAGGAAATAACAAGGAATGTGGTATCTAAGCATAAACTATCAACCAAATTTTGAGATATAAATGAATGTGATGCACCGGTATCAAATAGTATCATAAATGGTATACTCTGAATCAAAAGCGTACTTTCCATCACCGTCTTCCTTTTTCAGCTGCAGTTAGCCTAGCATACGATGGTCCAATAGCATAAACCTTTTCGTTGTCCACCCTAACTGGTTCTGGACACTGATTCTTATAATGGCCAACTTGGTCACAATTGAAGCACTTCACACCTTTCTTTTCTTCAGCCTTCTTCCCCTTTCATGACCGGCACTCATATACATAATGACCTTTCTTGTCACACTTGAAGCAAACTAAATTAGCCTTTGCCTTTTGAGATCCATTCTTCTTAAAGAACTTCCTCTTCTTTCCCTAAGGGCCCTGAGTTTCAACCGGCTTTTCTCTAGCACAAGTAGCAAGCATCTCCTCATATCGGATTTCCATCTCCACAACTGCAGTACAAGGATCACGGTTATGTGTCAGGGTCGCCCTAGCAATCTCATGCCTCAATCTCCAAATGAACCTCTCATTCCTCCCGATGATGGTGTCTATAGTAGCATACCCATATCGGGAGAACTGATCAAACTTAGTAGCATACTCAGTTACCGACATCTCTCCCTACATCAGAACCATAAACTTTCTCATCAATGCCGACTTAGCTACCTCAAATAAGAACCTTTGTTCGAATTTTCTTCTAAAATCTACCCAAGTCTACTCCTCCTTCGGAACTCCGACAGTAACACTATCCCATCAATGAAGTGCTGCCTCTTGCAATCGCCTAGAGGCCAGCCTCCTCTTCTACTCATCATCAAAATCCAAATCGGTGAAGATTCTCTCACAGTGCAACAGCCATTTCTCAACTTCTATAGCATTCTCCGTTCCCATAAACGGTTTCTCACTAAGACTGGTGTAGTCTCTGCTCAGCTTAGCATAATTATTCTCAACTAGAGCTACAGGATTAGCTCCTCCAACATTTCCAGCAACACCAGCTGCAGCTCCTGCTTAGATCATATTGACAAAAAACCGATACATCGCCCCCATATCCACTGGTGGATTTCCAGCACCCACATTGGCATTAGCATTTTGGTTGGCATTAGCCTGTCAACCAGGGTTCCTCCTTGTGGGTCGAACATTTCTGTTAATTGTGGCGCTTCCTCCACTAAGATTTCCTCTTCCGTTTCCTGCCTCCATATCTTCTTTCTCGTATATCTGCATACGAGCCTTAGTAAGATACTGAAAATGGTCTAAGAGAGAGGGGACTACGTACTTATATATATGTCTATATATGATATACAAGTACGTTATTATAACGTTAACCCAAACCCCGATCTAGTTTTCTGATTCATTGGATTATGTTTGAAAATCTTTTAGGTTTAAATTCCTTTTAAGTTCTCATAAACCTATGCTCTGATGCCAACTTGTAACATCCCCTATGTGTAGGCCAAAAACTAATGGCTATGGATGTTGTAGTCATCCATAGTTATTAATCCTCGGCGACCAAATATAGTAATGTTAGAAACATGGATATAACAGAAACACATAGATATGGAAAAAAATTAAATCAACAAACAACTTTCTCATCCTATTTCAAAGAATTTCAGATTAATTATATAATCCCAATACGAGAACCACGTTCAGAGAAAATATAATTATTACAACATATGCCAAGAGTGACACATAAAGATGCCCACTTGAATGATCAGAGTATATAACTTGGCAATTAAACAACTTTTCTTTTACAACAAAACACAGCGGAATCAAAATGGAAAGAACTCTAAATAGCTATCATTCCTCCTACACATCTCCGGAAGCTTATTTGTCTAAAGAGGTACTTGGAAACCTCAACTCTCAAACTACTAAAAAATCAATTGAGCACATAAGAGTTTAAAGGGAAAACATAAACTTCGAGTCAGACATAAAGCCTGGTATGAATAATAATCTACCATCTCAAACCATTTAGATATATAGTGAGACCACGTCGCTTAGCAGAATTGATTGTTCCCCTTACTAGCATCCTAAAACCATATACTGTACTCCTGCATCCGCAATGGTTATAACATAGTAGTTCAAAATAATATGATGATAATCAAACAAGTAAATAAATTCTGGATTTCCCATCCCCCTTTCATTTTGACTAACTGTCTCATTTATAGTTTCTAGAGTCACTATTAACCTATTAATTTTCATAGGCTTACTAATAACCTATTAAAGATTGTGGACCCCCTTTCTGGTTCCATAGTTTTCATAGGATCACTAAGAACCTATTGGCCCCTGCCAATAACATTATCATTTCATGGGTTCTCCATGAACCTATTTGTATCCCCAATAACTTTCCTCTTATCCTAGTTTTTATGGGTTGATTGAAAACCTATTGACTTCTGTCAATAACTTAATCCGGATATACTTTTCATGGGTTCACTAAACCCACCAATCTGTCGATGTTTCAGGAGCGCCCAATCAAACCTAGTGGCCCCTGCAATAACTCAGTCTAATCATAGTTTTCATGGGTTTACTATGAACCTACTGGCCCCTGCCAATAACTTTTCCTAAACATAGTTTTCATGGGTTTACTATGAACCTATCAACCTGACAACCTCTTTAGACAATATTTTGGCATCCTATATTTTGGTCTATCTGACCTCCCGAATGCAATTCTACTCATTCGGAAGTTAACTTAATTTATATTCACTCAACCTAGTTGGTTATTCTACCCTTCCCCAAAATAAAGTTATGGGCCCATTATAATGTGAATACACACACACATATGAAGAATTGAACGTAATATCATGATAATACCAACACCTGTAGTTTAATATCCTTGAATTCTTTTATATAAAACTTGATTAATCCCTTTAACCTATTAATCAAGGAAAACTACTTCAAAAACTCCATACTTAAAATCATTTCAAAACTCTTTAATTATGCCATGGATTTCCTATAAAATAAGATTGGTTATTTGTTTTGAAAACTAAGGCTTTCGAAACCTTAAAACTTTACTTTCGAAACCACTGGAAAACCTCCTTTTGAAAGCATTAAAATCTTCTTTTCAAAACTCTAGGCACCTGCCTTTTGAAACACTTTAAAACCTTCCTTTCAAAATGTTTTGAATGTATTAAAATATTACCATTCAATTATAGAAGCATAACTTCGAAACCATTTGAAAGTACCTCTTTCAAAATAATTAGGTTTACTTTAAAACATATCTTATTGGGTTTAAGAGAATACAAGCATAAGTACCCCTTTCGAAACCATTTACCTTTAACTAAAAATGATTGGGGAAAAACTTGATGGCTTCGGAACAATCCTGTCGAAAGCTTTAAGACAATGAGGGATAGAATCGAAACCCCTTTCCGAAGCCATTGCCTTCGAAACCCTTGAACCCTTTCGAAAGATTTTAGGAAGTGGCTTAACACAGGTTTAAAACAAAAGCTACCTTTCGAATTGCTTGATGACTTCAATCCATTCGAAAGGCATAGGAACGACAGAAGGGTTTCGACTTGGTCGAACCCACCATTTTGGAAAGCATTGGATTTAAAACTAAGTAACTCCTTTGGAAGCTACAATTTAAACATGAGGCAACAACTCCTTTTCGAAAGCAATTTAGAAAGACTCCTTCGAAAGCATCTGTTTCGACTTCTTTGATAGCTTTTAGCAAAACAAGGCAGGCGCTTATCGTTTGAAAGTAAAACATAGGTTTCGACCCTATCGGAAGGAATGGTTTTGACGCCATGCTTTTCGCCTTTCTCCAATCCACTCCATACCATCATTGTGATACCTTGTGTATTGGTTTCAGATTTGGTAGGTTTCAACTAGGCCGAAGTGGAAGTAATGGGTTGAAAGGTGCTTTTGAAAGAGGTGAAACCCACTTTTCTAGGTAAAGACCGATTTAATGTCAATTAAAGCAATTACTTTATAACTAACCTGCCTAATTGTAAGCATTTGATTGGTTGCCATAATTTTCAAATTCTTTACAAAATAACTGCCGCATAATTTCAGATCTAAATCAAAGATTAATTTAACAAATATGTTCTTCTATTAAACAAAACCAATAAAGAAATAAAGTCCTCCTTCTAAAAAAAATTAGTTTTCATAGCAAATCACTTAAGAAAAATCCCCAAAAATTACTGAAATTTAATTTCAATATGTTGTCTAACATACAAATTTTCCAGATCTAATTTCTTTATAAAATAATTAAAATAAATTTTTAAACCCAATTCATTCAAATTTTCCTTTAAAAATTCATATTAAAATTTCCATATCTTAGAAAATTACAAAAATTAAAACCATCTCCAAATCATATTTTACATGACATAAAATTTTCTCATGACATTCGAAATCAATTGTAATCGGTTTTACCCTTAAAACCGTGTAAAATAATTATCAAATTGTTTTGTTTGAATCCAACATGTCGAAATCCAAGCATATCATCAATAAAAAATCACCATAATAATGGATTTAATCTTAAACCCAAAAACAAATGATCATAAAACAAAATAGAGATGATCTAGATTATTATTCACCTTGATTAGAATAAGGAACTTGAGATTTGATTGAGATTAATTTCCCCTGGCTTTTCCCCTATTTTCTCCTCATGACCGGTTTTCTCTTCTTTTGTTTACATTTTTGTGAAATGAAAATGAACTTGTATGGATGGTAAAGCCATGAATATATAAGGGTGTGGCTATTTCCTAATAAGCCCTTATGTAAATTAATTAGCCTATAAGCCATTCTTAAGCCTATTTAAATAATTAAGCATGGCCCTTAATTTATTTTCAAATCTCAATCCCTTTATCACTCTAATTATTTACATTATCCTATTTAATTTTTCTAATTAAATCTCCTGAATAATGTTATCAGAATTAGGGGTGATACATAGCTGCTCTTGACGATGTACAACCATCTTCCAATGAACATACCTTAAACCAGCAACTCTAGGTAGCTCTTCAGCATGAAGTGGACATGAATAAACAAAAACTTGGAAAGGACATTTTTTTCCAAGGTGAAAGGAACTCTACTTTTTTCCACACTGCACTCACTATTAAGCAATCCAGAAATAATATTAGAGCCATACATGACCAGAATGATTGCTTGAAATTGGAAGATAAGCAGATACAATAGGCTTTCATAGATTATTTTTTCACTTGTTTCTCTAGAACTGCTACTAATCCTTCTTTGGTTGATCTGCAAAATATCCAAATCCCTAAACTCTCAAATAGTAATGCACTGAACCTCGTCTCTCCAATATACTACTAAGAGATTAAGGCTGCTCTCTTTATTTTAAATCCCAAGAGCACTGGTGGACCAGATGGATTTAATACCCATTTTTTCAAGGTAACGTGGAAAATCATTGATCCTATTTTTACTAGAGCCATTCTTCACTTGTTCACAACCAATATTTTACTTGGTGGAATTAACGCTACAATCTTGCTATGATGCCTAAAATTGATGATCTTACATCTGTTTACCATTATCGACCTATTGCCCGCTGCAATGTAATATACAGATGCATCACCAAAATCTTAGCCACTAGAATGAAACCAGTCCTAAACAAGGTTATCTCACCTAATCAAATAGCTTCTCTAAGCAATTGAAATATTTCTGGTAATATACTACTCACACATGAACTGTTGAGAGGTTATAATAATAATAATAATATTTCATCTCAATGTATGATGAAGTTAGATGTCCAAAAAGCTTTTGACTCATTGGATTGGATTTCTATTGTGGCTATTATGACTAAAATGAGATTCCCTAAGGCCTTCATTTCTTGGATATATACATGCATCTCTACGGCTAATTTCTCTGTAATTATTAATAGTGGGACTGCTGGCTATTTCAAATTAACAAGGGGAATCAGGCAGGGTGACCTTATGTCAGCTTATATTTTCATTATTGTCATGGAAACATTAAACAATATCCTCAATTCCCCTGTCCATCAAAATAAGATGAGAGCTCGTCCTAAATGCAAAAGACCTTTGATCACATCATTTATGTTTGTTGATGATCTAGTCATTTTGTTAAGCCTGATTCTAGTTCCATTAATGCCATCAAAAATTCACTTGAGGAATTTCAAAGAATTGCTGGTCTTCGGGTTAACAAGAACAAATCTCATATCGTTATTATTGGGCTCCCTAACAACGTCAAAGAGGCCATTATCAATCAGTCTAGGCTCCTTTCTATGCTTGAAACTTCTGTCTACCTAGGTATCCTAATGACTACCTTGAGAATCACTACCTCCTAGTGTACGCCCATATACAAAAAAATTATTACAAAACTCAAAAACTGGCCCACTCATCTTTTATCACAAGCTGGAAGGTTAACTATAATATTTGGCATGTCATCATATTGGTCTCGAATGTTCATTCTTCCTAAGAAGCTTCTGTCTATGATTAATAGTGCAATGAATCACTTCTTCTGGCATGGGGAATGTCACTCCAAAAAGCCTATTCCTATTACTTTCTCAAAAATATGCAAACCTAGAAAGAAAGGAGCCTTGGTATCATCAACTTATACTACTGGAACGTAGCTGCAGCCTCTAAACACATCAATGATCTTATATCTAAGAAAGAAAATCTTTAGGTTGAATGGATGATCATAAATTACCTTCATAACAAGCATTTTTGGACTAAGAGCCAACCTAACAGTGCTAGCTGGTTCTGGAAAATCGTTCTCAACATCATAAACATTACTCTCCTTTCGTTAAATATAATGCTTTCTTAGATATTCAAATCTTCTTGTGGCACTCTCCTTGGGCTGCCAATGGCGTTATTCTAAATGATATACTTGACTCAACATTGAAATTCTCTACTAGTATTCCTAACTCAGCAAATATCCATAATTTCATTCATAATGACAGAGTGGTGATGCTACTACTAGCTTTGCTGTTGTGAGGACTATATGGGATATGATCATGAATGAAACAATTGAGAACACTCCGTACCTCCTTCAATGGACAAAAAACTCTATATCAAAAGTATACAAACACATCCTCCCTGATAGTTTACACCCGATCTCTCTTTGTTATCGAAGAATATGGAATAAACCGGGTTCTGAAAATTATAATTTATTGGTATGGAAAGATATACATAACTCCCTCCCCGCTAGAGACAAACTCCTTGCTAGAGGTTACATACAAATAAATCAGTGTGTTTTCTGTACCATTCATCTGAAAATAAAAAGCATTTGTTCTTTGAATCTAATGTTGTTTATCATATATGGAAGAAAATCCTACTTGATGTTGATCTATATTACTCCAACAATGATCGTAGACAATAATGGTACGAAATTTTCAAAAGATCTAGATGGAAGTCGAATTCTGGAAATAGGATCCCGATTGTGCTAAAATGTTTCATTCAAATATTATGGAGGGAAAGAAATCTAAGAATTTTTTATTACAAGTTCAGAAGAAAAAAAGATATTCTCTCTAAAAGGAAAGGACTAATCAATAAAAGAATGCGGATCTTAGCCTCTGATATAGACAACTTCACATGGAATTAATTAGTATTTATGGAAATTGGGCTTATGTTTTATTGGCTCGATTGCCTTTTTAATTCTCCTTGTTTTTTTTTCCTTTTTTCCATTTTTTTCTATGCTGCTTTGTGTTTTTTCTATCCCATTTGATCCTCTATTTGTATCTTTGTAATATTTTATAATAAAGTTGGTAGGGGTCCAGCTTACAATCCCGCTTGCCCTGCTAAAAAATATATGGGTTGTTACATTGGCCAACTTCTTTCATTTAATATCCAACTGCTAAAACATTCTACTATATCCAATGTCATTTCTCCGTAATAGTTTCTAGGAAATAGAGAGCGTCCAGGGGTGTATTTAAAAGAATATGGAGCAATTTTTTTACCAATTAATATAAATGTCTCAATAGCTTTATTGTATCCAGCAAAAGTTGGTGCATAAGCACGTTCATGAATAATCTTACTATCCACCCTCCGTTGCTTCGACAATTTCCTAAAGAAGCTATTAGATTTTTTTAAATGATATAAGCAATAGCTGCATCTTTGTAATGCAGTTATTATTTCAAGATACAAATGCGAGTATATTATAATTATTCTGGTAATATTATTATAACCATGTAAAAGTAATATTAAGAATTATTGCTATTAATGTACAATTAACAAATGAATATGAAAATATAGTTAATTTAATTTTGTTTACCTTCATTTCCATCTTTTATTGATGCTAACATTCAACATCCGGAAGTTTTTCTTTTCATGAAAGTAGCATCGACAAAGTTAATACGACGAAAATATTTGAAACTAAATGAACAAGTCTCTAATCCAATAAAAACACGCTCAAATCTTCTACTTATAGGATTTCCTTTCAAACTAGTGGTGCTATCCGGGTTTGTTGTATTCACTGAATTAATATATGCTGCTATAAATGATGATATGATAAACCTGAAGTTCCATGCAACTCTTTAATTGCTAGAGCTTTTTCTTTATAAGCATAATGGTATCCAAGAATAATCCTGAATTTAGAGTTACATTGTGTGATAACATTTTTGGTTTTCATAGAAGGATTATAACTTATGACTAATTCTTTAACAAACCCACTTGAAATTGGAGGACAGTTTACATCAAAAACTCCAACACCACATGTAATAATATTGTTCATATATTTAACAATGCTTGGAATAGTAAAAGGATAAGATGCATGAATTTTAAATGTGCAATCAAGTTGAACACATTTTACAGCAACATGCTTTTTGTCATTTTTCACACTTTTAAGCTTATATCCATTGACAAGTTGATAGAGTATCAGCTTGTTTCTAAAGTCTTTAACAGTATTAAAGCATTGACCGTCTTGTAAAAATTTCAATTGGACTGATGCAATCCATTCTATGAATATTTAGCAGACTGTAAGTTGTACCATCACAGCAACCAATTTCAGAGCTAACATCTTCTACGTAATTACTTGAAATTGGTAGTTTTAGAAACGGATGTTGATATACTGATATACCTTTAATATCAATGTATATGATAAGAGAATCCACATTGTTAAATATAAAATGACACAATAAAGCTTGCAAATCAAATTTTGATTCAATAGTTCTTTTTTTTAATCTTTAAGATAAATCCAATGGTACGAAGTTAAGTTTTTTCTATTTTAAAATATTAAATCTCTCATAAATTTTAATTTTGAATCCTGCAAAAGACGAATATTGTAACCATTTCATTTGAGCATGAAACAAACAAAACGGAAGGCGTTTCTGACCCGAAATTGTAGTAAATAAATTATTCTAACTATATTAAAGTTTAAGCCTAATGCAATTAAAACTACATCGGTCTATTCAATAAATATAATGCAGTTAAAAGTAATTTATACTACAATTTAATAAATTCAATTTTACTAGATAATTCTAATGTATTTATATATGAACAATGAATTTTTAAAGCTTATATATTAAAATAAATTTATTTACTGCATTTTACATTTTAAATAATTTACTTATTTGCTTGTTTAACTACAAAACTCAATCAATTGTTTAAATTAACCTTTTAAGGTGATAACATACAAATTTATTTATTTAATGCATTTTATATAGTGCAGTAAATTTTTTAACAGATTTTAGACTAAAAGTACAAATACTTCTTAATTAAATACATTAATAATTTAGCTGCATAAGTCTAATGCAGTTAAATATGACCAATAAACTTTTAAAGGTTATAATTCAATCCATTGTAGTTAAATTTTTAACTGTTTTAAATAGAGAAGTGTGAATATTTTTGAATTAAGTTAAATTAACTGCTTAAGTAAATGTAGTTAAACATATAAACTGATATTTCAAAGTTGATAATCTAAAAATATAATACTTATTTGAATTTTATAATGTTGTTTCATAGGATATTTTATTTAGTTAATCGAATAATTCTGATGTAGTTAAACATATAAATTAAACTATTAAAGCTAATATATATATATATATATATATATGTGTGTGTGTGTGTGTGTGTGTGTGTGTGTGTGTGTGTGTGTGTGTGTACGTACTTAAAATTTCAACCGCTTTTAAAGTTGGAATTTTATGTAATATATAGTTAAGTTAAATTATTTATTTAATTGCATAACTCTAATGCAAGAAAAGGTGAACATAGTTAATGCAGTTAAATGCAAATAAATATAAACAATAAACTCTATACTTAATAATTTATTTAACATCATAAGTCTAATGCTGTTAAAGGTGAACATATTTCCATTACTCCGTATTCCCGTTATCAGTAAATACGTTATAAAGTTATATAATTCAATAGATATTTTCCGTACCTGTTTATATTAGATTCTACAACAATAAGAGGAAATCGATTTAATTCCAATAAAGACATAGAAGATCTGGATCCTTTTGAAGATTTGGATTCTTTTAGTGGAGATTGGTTTAAATCTGTTGAAATTTCCGACATAATGGTAAAAATAAATTGAAATAATTAAAAATTATGAAATCTAATAATTGATTTAGTAGCCATACCTGATTTATAAGATCGATTAGATCCGATGTTCGTCGATATGAATTTAACTTTTTGGACTGAGAATGAATTTAATATGCATGAAAAAGACAATTTATATGAAGACTCAAACTAAAAACGGAAACGATATAGAAATGAAGAAAGACACTTTTGAAATTCTAAAATGATTCCTTGTTGTTTTTCGTTTGTGAAGTTTGAGGAGAACCATATTTTTCTTAAACAAGAAAATAGTGTCAAGGGCAAAATTTCTCAGCATATTAGCCTCAAAGACCAGTCTTCAGTATTTTAGCATGAAGGACGACTTTTGAATTTCAATCCGGAGGGTGGACAAGAAATTAACGACCAGGACAAATACACAAATGAGTCTGGAGCGGCATCAAGCTTATATGGTGTTGTCGGCGAGGGCGGTTGTTGCGATGGCGTTGGCTGTGAAGGTGGTTGGCTCGATGGTGGATGACAACGGCTAGAGTTTTGAAGTACCTCGATTTGAAATTATCTGATGATGGAAAATTGATGGCTCTAATGGCAAGGACACCGTGGTGAAGTGGTGTTTTAGAAGAAACAACAATTCGAGGAAGAAGAAGAGGAAGCCATAGAAGAATTAGGGGAAAAGAAGTGGCATCAGCCGTTAAGTATCTGCTTTTCAGTTTGTAGGTATCATTTTTGAAATATTTATTACTTTTGACTTTGTGATTTTTGTTGTATAACAAAATTATTATACTGTAATAAATTTACATTTTGAAGCGAACATTTTTTAATTTTTTTTTTTGGATTCATATTGGTTTGATTGATAGTGTATTGTAATAAATTCACACAATGTATTATATTATATTATTTTATTTGTTTGATTCTATAGAAAAATGAAGTTGTTACATAGTAAATATATGGCGATAATTGAGTTGAATTAGTATTTTGTTAGTATCAAATATTTAATGAATTTTGTTTAAGTATCAGTTTTATTGCTAATTTGAGGATCAGTTTTTAGGTATCAGTTTTAGCGACAATAGGTATGATTTTTGTAAAAACTATTTTATTTTTTATCTAGAGATGAACCACTGCCGTGCTCGCCATTGGCATACTACCTTAGTTGAATGTAATTTATGTTTATGCCGGAGCGGAACCACTTGATCTGGCTTGCATCGGAGAATGAAGATACTTGAGTCAAAGCATTGTTATATGAGATAACGATATAATTTCATGAGCTTGATATATGTTGATTATGGGTGGTCTATTTGTGTTTTAAATATGGTGATGAACTGATTTTATACAAGGATGAATGTTATGATTGAAATGCTTGTTCAAGAATGAACTATAAACTGAGATAACAGTGATCGAATTTGATACATTTGAGAACCTAGGAGATTATGGGTGGTTTATTTGAGTATCAGCTGTTAGGTATCCGTTTTAGGTAGCAGTTTTTAGTTACCGTTAGCAGTTTTTAAGTTAAGAGTTATCGGTAGCATGTGATGGAGGCTACGGTGAGGCTGGTGGTGCAAGTGATGGCGGTAGATGGTGGTGCGACGAGTGGTGGTTGATAATTTTGACGGTTTATCATTATGACTAATTTTGAAAGAATGTTTGTTCTTATCACTAATTTTGAAAGAAAGTTTGTCCGTGTGGCCAAGATATTGATGTTGTGTGCTTGAGGCTATAAAAATACAAATGTTTGTCCTTTATACAAATAACTTTTTTTATAAATTTTATCCGTTGATTTTTTTTTGGATTTTAATTATTAACCGTTGACATTTAAATTCTAAAAAAAATGGCCATATTTGATGACGATTATTTCTTTAATTTTCAGAAATCAGTCATATCACCGTGTCAGCACGTCAACGCAAGCTTGTACACTATGGACCCCATAAAAATCCACAATAAATCCACGAAAACCCCCCTTATTTAACCTTTGCCATTAAAATTTCTTTTTTAACTCTTCCTTCGTTAACCCACCAACCTCCAACTTTTTGTTTGACCATTCATGCTTTTAAAATCAACAACGACGACTTCTCTCCCTCCTCCCAGCCCTAATTTTGATTTCATGGCCATCGCTCCTGCAACCAAAGAGAATACCGAAAAATCTGAATCGGCTTCCGATACGTTTTCCGTTCACTCCAGCAACTCTTCTGGTCGAAGAGATGTCGATTCTATGGTAAGTGATTTTAAAATTTGAGGTTGATTTTATTTTGTTTTTCCGGTAATTGTTAATTTGTTTGGATATTAGATGCAATCATCATTTAAAAGTGAAGAGTACCGGCTATTGTTTCGGCTTCCTCCCGATGAGGTCAGTGCATTATATCTTTCATTGAATATATTTATCAGAATTTTAAATGCCTTCTAAGTATAGCAGGGATATTTGAGTTGCAGTTTTCGGACAATATATTTTATGCACATTTTTCTTTCTGTTTTGCAATCACAGATTTTTCGTGGTGAAATAAGTAATTGTTTAAAAATTAGGCGAAGAATCAGAAACTTGACATTTGTTTTTTTATGGGGAACAAAGTGCATTAGAGGGGACATCTAAGTGCGGTATGTATGCAAATTGATTGATGGCAGCATTAAAACTACGGAAATGACTTGCTAGTGTCCTGGGCATGGTCTTTGAAAATTAGTTATCATATAGGCTGCATAACAGATGGCTAGTATTTATTCTTAGACAAACATTTGATGCAAATTATTGTTAATATATGTAGTTTTGGCAGACATATTGTGGAACTCTTCTTAGACTTAGTTTGGGCTCAATGAATATCTTGACGATTAGTTCTCTGTCCCATCCCATACAAAGTAGGCCATCAACTCATGTTTCATACCAGAGATGAGCATTCAGAGTATTTCAATTCTTTGTTAGGAGAAATTTTATGTTAGCAATGGTGATCATTAAAATATCGAGTCATGTTTCCTCTGCATGGGATGGTGGTGATGTCTAAGGAAAACTAGTGAAATGAATACTCAGCATCATCAGAGTTACTAATTTGAGTAGTTTTGCTAGTTCCAATGTTTTCTTTTTATGTTTTACCACTGATCGTACTCTAAATTTTGAATGAACATATAAATACTTAAAATTGAAAAGCATTTGAGTGCATAGCTGAAATGAAAAACTTTAGAAGGTGTCACAAAAATTACTGTGGTACTCATTGAAGCTGATGAATAACAGTTGTAATAGATGCAAAGCAGAAGTTTGCATAATGTCTGTGGTCAATGACTAATATACTATCATTTGTACATCTCGTTGTGTTTGGAGCAAACACCAATCAATCATAACAATCAATTTACATAGAATTTTTTCATAGTGTGCAGAAATGGGGGAAAATTTGTATCTCTTGCTTACCTCACCTTTGGTTTAACGGCAAAATATACCTTCTGTCCACATTCACCAAGATATACGGTGATATAGTGCGGTAAAATCAAAAATTATTTTTAATTTCTTACGATCGATAAAACAATATGGATTACAATTCTTATATTAAGTTATATTAAACGGTTTTTTAACGATTAAACTCATTTATGAGCGTAAGTTATATATACCATAAAAAAGTTAGCATAAAGTTGTAAAATCATTTCCAAGAACTAGTATTTTGTCACATGCGAGTATGCGATGCATTTGTGTATTGAAATATTTTTGAAACAACATATTATACATTTTAATAATAGTTTGTTTTTTGCATATAGTATCGACTATTTTAAATCGACAAAATCCATCATAAAAAATGCATAGCTAAAAATGATCTTCGAAATATTGTATTTTAAATGAAAACTAATATGTGAAACTAGAAACTATTTTTCTTCTATGAATTTTAATTTTCGTTTGTACAAAGTATAGTCAAATAACTTTGGAACATAAAAATATATGAATTACAGTTGAATAATTTTTATTTGTGATTCTTCCAGAGAACTTAGTATACGAAAAGCAAGTGTTTTAAAATAAATAAATTTGATCATGGTTAAGAATTGACATAAAAAGCTCATTCATTAAATGCAAATAATATTAAAATATTGTAAAAATACATGATATATTGACTTTTATTTTGTGTATAATATAATTTTATAGCAGAATTTATAGTTTTCATTAACTTCTATTTTCGGAATAATGAATGATGTAATATAAATAATTTTCAGATATCAAAATCCAATTCTTCATGAAATATTTGATCAAGAACAATACAAGAATGATACTCATCGAAAGTGACTTGAATTTTGTATTTATGAATAGGAATATTAAAATTATAATGTTATTCTAAAATATTAGAAGTTAGAAAGATAGATCATCCATAAATAACATAACATTTAATAAGAGAAGTTCATGAGAAGTTAAATAGGTACAATATTAATTATATAAAATTTAATACAATACTACCAAGAATGTGTATTTTTTTTTTTAAAATGTATGTTATGATATAGAGAATATAACATACATAACTTAATTGGAAACCTAAGAAAAAAAAATACAGTCCTTATCAAAATTGGAAATCATCAATAATTCAAATCTGTGGCCTCATATAAGTATCGATTTTTAATGATAAATATAGAGGAATTCTGAGAAGTTTGCATTTACACAAAAATATGACACCAAAGATGTTATTATAATCATCAAAGAATACTACTATTATTATTTAAAGGTAATGTCTAATGAACGTGCATCTTTACAAATAATGCATTATTAGTAACACATACCTAATTATGTGAGTGGATGGGTATTTAAATGGCTCGATGATATTTAGTATACTATTAATAGAAATTCATTGTTTGTTATTTTTTCACAATGACACGATAGACGTGATGCACCCATATAGGTATACTCCATTAATTTTGAATTTCTTGGTAAACTAGACGTTTACTGTTATTCTTGAAAACATTGTATTTCTCATTGTCATCTTATTGCTTATTACTTCAATCAGATGAAGTACTTTTGGAGGCTAGATACTGTATTTGTGTCGTACACAATTAATTTCAGTATATGAAATTCATCTACAAGCAAAAAAACTTAAAACACAAAGGACAATTTAACGACTTTCTTAGTAAACCTGATGTTGTTTGTAGACTTCTAAGAGCGTATCCAATAAAATGCCCACATTTCATTTATTGGCAAAGTGGTTTACTGTTATTCTTGAAACCATTGTATTTCTCATTGTCATCTTATTACTTCAATCAGACGAAGTACTTTTAGAGGTTAGATACTGTATTTGTGTTGTACACAATTAATTTTAGTATATTAAATTTATCAACAAGCAAAAAATTTAAAACACAGATGACAGTTTAACTTGAGACGAGGCATTGTTTTTCTTTGATCTAGTTGTTCGAGCTTTATTTACGTGCTACTTTGCGTTTATAAGGCCTGTCTTTTATACTGTGGCAGCTTGTACTTCATTTCATCCAACGCTAAGCTTTTCTTAGGATGCTAAGAAATAGGTGATATCAATATTTTTTGTTTACTTTGATCAAATTAAAAACAATTACAGAAAAAGATTCAATTACTTTCATTATTTGTCTGCGTGAATAAAGTGCCACGCTTATCATTAAAAAAAATTACTTTCATTATTTGTTTAAGCTATTCATACTCTAATAGTATTTCAAAACCGTTCGTTTCAAATTATGCATGCTATTAATTAAAAGTTATTTTTCTCCATTCAAGAAAGGGTAAAATAAATGTAACTCTTTAGTTTCTCATGTCATCCAAATTTGATTTTAATAATTTATTAATTATTCTACCACGTTTCTGTTTCTTTTTAATTCTACTTTTCTTATATTTTTTAAATATACCCTAAAGTAATCTACTATCATTTAAAAGCTTTATATGTTCATTGTCATCATACTTTCATTCTGAAACCTTTATGATTATTTGGTATACAAATATTTGAATATAGTTTTGTATATAAGTTTTATTATGTATAAATTATGTTAAATATTTTGTTATAGTTATGATATATAAGTATCATTGTTTATAATAAATCATGTTTCATTTACTTATTGGCGAAACAATTATATACGTATGTGTATATATCTGTCATAGTGAAATAATGACATTCTAATCAAATAATTTGAATTTCATACAATATGCACTTGGTACAATATGCATTTAGTGTTATTTATGTAAAAATTATATGGTAAGTTTATTTTCGCCCAGGCTCCATCTTGACCTCGTCTGTGCTCTAGGGTCACTCATAGCACCTAGTCTTTTGCTTTGCTCTGAGCAACATAGATTGTTGCCCTCATGACTTATATATTGATTTGGTCTTGTGCTAATTTATCTGTTGGCTGATCCAGTGTTTATATGTTATATTTTTGTGTGTGCGCGCGTGCGCCCGCGTGTTACTTGATGCATGATCTAGTTTGCTGATTAGATTCATTTTACAACCAGATCCTTGTTGAGGATTTCAATTGTGCACTTCAAGATAATATTCTTCTTCAGGTATATGTTTGGATTTCTTCACCCTTAACTACATTCAGTTTCTTCTGCATTTTTAAATTAAAAAAATCAACATTATTTAACTGTTTCCTAATGCTATCATTGTTCGTTGCTAGTCCCGATGAATCTTATCGGCCTATGCGCATCATCATATAGTATCATTTGTCATAGGATGTTGTCATTACTATTCTCATCTAAATGTCATTTCTACAGGGCCATCTGTATTTATTCACTCATCATGTCTGCTTCTATTCCAACATTTTTGGATTTGAAACAAGGGTAATATCAACTATTTCATTCTTTTTTTCAGAAACCTTTTGATTGCCATTCATACCAGTTAGAAATCGAACACTTATTTCGTTGTGTACAGATATTTTTATCCTGAGGGATGCAAATCCATGTTCTGAATGATTCAAATATAAAAAATGGAACAACAGTTACTATAAATTAACTCATGCATTTTATTAGAGTTTATATCGCTTATATTATTGTGAATAAACTTATATCATCATAGCTTGATTTGATCTTACGGCAGTGGCCTGTTTGGTACGTCATTTGGCGTGTGTTTCGTTTTGAGTTCTTCAAATCAAAATCAAGGTTTTAAATTTCGGATTTCGGTCGCGTCTCGTCTTGGAAGTTTTACATATAATATCTCATATCGAACGAGATCTCGGAGGAGATGAGTGTATGTTGGACGTAGATCTTAGATTTTAAAGTCTATCTTTTGGTTGCTTCAGAGTAACTTAAGCATTTAAATTGACTTTTTAGTTTTTCCTATAATAGTTGTTATCTAATTATAAACTCTTTAACATGCACCATTTATATGAAACAATAATATTAGTGTTTCTTTTTAGAGGAGAATGATAACGTGACTGATTTGGTATATTGACTGAACGGATATTACTCATTTGAATATTAAACGTAAAATAAATAAAAGGTCTTTTATTTTTTCTTAGTCGTTAAAACGTGAAAAATTGAATTAGAGGGTTATTAAAAAGTCATTATTGTGCAATTTCTTTCGGACCCACATAAGAAGTGCAATAAATATGTAAATGAAAAAAATATTACTTTATATGAGATCTTCTATTGAAATCTTACCTCAAATTTCTCTTTCGATCTTATTGGATAAGTTGAGTGTTAAATAAGATATAAATAAAATTTAGTGTCTCGTTTCGTTGAATTTCGTCTCGCTCAAGTTCGAAAATGAGATCTCGAGCGAGATCTCATGTAGATAATGAGATTTGAAACAATGCTCAAAATGTATTTTATTTTTCAGTATGTATTTTCTAAAATATTTTTTGTTAGAATGAATTTAGAGAAGAAACACGATTTCTCTATCGTTTTATGCATCCTAGGTTTGGAAATAATCAAGCTTTAAAAACATAGTCAACATAGCTTCACTAAAAATCATTTCTTCTGTCTTTATTTTTAGGACCTTATTCTCAAATCTTGGTTTTAGTTGATTTTAATCAAACTCGATAATCAAAATTCAAATCAAATCGGTGAATCAATAAGCTTAACTAAAAAATCCCCTACATTCTTCAAATTGGTTCAAGTCTTTTAAGGTTTGAATCCCAAATTTACATGTTTTGATTTTTCTAAATCGAATGTTAGTTTTTTTATAATTAAATTGCATAAGAAAATTGTTCTATGGAGTGGACGAAAAGAAAGGGATTATGGTTGAAGGTGAATTTAGAAAGTAGAATTATTGAATTTGTTTTATTTAACTTTAAGTGCTGGTGGGGAAAATATCTTGACGGATGTTAATAAAATCACTTCAATTCAATAGAGTGGAAATATATTAAAGAGGCAATAGACGATTTAAGATTGAAAAAAACTAAGTATTTTTTTCTCTCTTCAAGATATCCAAACCAAACATGTATTCTGTTTTTTCTTAAATACTACAAAACTAAAAGTAAAAACGGATTAAAAGCTAAAGACAAAACCACTGACTACCTAATAGAATCATATTTTAAATCTTGATTACTTATTTTATAAAGTACTAATGTCATTGTGCATGTGTGCTTGAGTTGGAAAGAGGTTAAACGTTAGCCCATTTGTTATTTCAATTGTGCACATATACTTGTATATGCATGCTGGTATATACGTATATGTGTGTATGTTTATATACATACACATAAATAGACACAAACATATACACTCGTTCGGACCACTAGTCTAGTGTTAAGACAGTGTGGCTCAGGAGGTCTTTAGTTTGAAACCCTGGACATAACACAGACATTTTCGGGCAAACTGTCCTACTACTTTAATTATTTTAACAATCAGCATTCTTAGTGCAGAAAACGATTCCTTTTCATGAAGTTACACATGTTCGAAAAGCAAAGACAGCTGCAATTTTTCCTAATGCAATAGAGATTGTTACTGGGGAGAAAAAGGTGAACAGTCGTGTGGTTATTTCTGTATCAATACCTTGCTTTTTGATATTAAATTTTATTTCAAAAGAAAAGGCCTACACTTATATTGTATTACTTTTTTTAATAAAGATTTTGTGCAACATATTATATCATATTACATTTCATACTTTGAGGGCAATATTTCCACCTTATAATTATATAATCTTTTTTCCATTTAAATTCCTTGTTGAAGCAGTTTACAACAGCTGTTAGTTATTGTACTAATCCTGCATTACAAATTGTAGCACTTCTTTTGTTCTTTCTTGTCTCGCGATGAAGCGTACAGACTTATCATAGATGGCTGGGCTCAACACAATAATGATGCAATTAGCCTCCTTAATGTAAGCATTTTGTTACTTTATCTCCCAACATTTGAAGACAACATGAAACTCCCTTGTCAGTTTTTGTATCAGCTGTTGGATGTTTCCAGTATCAGCTGTTGGATGTTTCCAGTGGCCTACCTTGTAATTTTATTCTCAAATGCATTTGGCTATTGAAAGCTATTCCTACTACAGTTTGTGCTAAACTTCATATATTATGAAAATACATATGATATTTTGTCTAGGATAAACTGTGAATAGATTGCAATACATTTTGACCTATTAGATTGTTTTTTAGCATTGTTTGATTCTCAGTTGCTTCAAACATAAGCAAAAAGAGACATCAATTTTTATATTTCATGTTTGTCTCGGCAAACCCAGTTGAAATGTCTATAAAGATTTCATGGAAAGTTCAATTATACTACGTTCTTTATGTTCTCTTGCTATGCTGTTAAAGGCTCTGCCTAGGATTGTTAGGATCTGTCTAAGCTTTTTTAGCTTGACAGCCAGTACGTAGCAGAGCCATAATCTCCATCTCACCTTGCATAGTGTGTTTTATTGGTACCTTGCAATTTTGACTTATTGCAATATTGTGACACCATAGCACGTGCTTAACTTATTGCTACCATTTATTTATTTATTTTGGCTTCAGGAGTCTATGTCGGATAATGTTAATGCTACATCCCTTGTTAATGTGGACCAATCAGGTGCATCTATGCAATTGGAAGATGCTTCTTCATCTGCAAGCAGGTACGTCGGAATAGAAAATTTTGTAAACTGCAATAAAACCATCATATGACATTGAACTATAGTAGGAGAAAGGACGCCGTTGGCTTAGAAGAACATAATTCTTTGTTAAATGGCGAACATGATATTGATGAGAAAGAGATTGCTCTGAAGTGCGACGAAACTGGAAAAGAAGAGAAGGTTGTTAACCTGTCATTTTTAGATACCTGGAAGATTGAGGATGTTGATGCTCCAAAGAGTATGATTTTTTCTTGTTTTGACAAGTTTATTTTTAAATAACAATCTTCCATTCTGACTATATTCTTTTTGCAGTACCTGAACCTTATACATTTGTTATGGAGGCAACATTCCCGGTAATATAAACTTATGTTTACAGCCTGTATTTCATGTATGTATTTATTTGTTTTTAGCTCATAATTGAGATATCTATAGCTTCAACTTACGTGCGTGTAAACAACAATCAAAATCTCTTATACGAGCGTTATAGCACGTGCTTCGCACGTGAATTGTTTTTCAAAAAATTGGATATGTTTAATATAAAGAGAATGATTTGCAAAAGTATTGCATTGAAATCATGTGTAGTTCGATTGAATTTTTTATTTCTAAGTTGCACATTTAATTTTTTTTTGTTAGTTTGAGTTTTATATTATTATTTAATAAAGATTGAATTTGTAAAATAAATTTATTTGTTAGATCCTAATTTTAAGTGATATTAAGATTTGATAATATTTGTAGAGAGACATTTTGAAATTGTAAAGGAAGTTGAATGGTTAGATTCTATTTTTAAGTCATATTAAGATTTAATGATATTTTTAGAGCATTTTTGGTGGTTTATGCTGACACCAAGAAGTACGATAGGTATTACAACTATTATTAAAGATAAAGATATCATGTTACTTATTTTTAGCAAACTCCTATAACCTTTTGATTTTGTCGGTAATTTGTATTGAGATAGAAAACCAGAACATGTACTTTCAGATGTTATTTGAGAATATAATTCGGACCTTCATTTGCTCTCATTACATTTTCTAATTTTATTTCAATGTCTACATCTAGTAATATCTTTTGCATTATAGGTTTCCGTGTTGGAGTTTTTCAATCTTTTCATATCTGATCAAGCTTTAGATTTTCTTGAAAGTTTTCATCAAAAATGTGGTGATAAAGGTAAATTTATTAAAAGGTTTAGTTTGAATGCATATAAACAGCGTTATAACTTGCTATTATTTTATTTGGTATTCTGCTGTTTTTTAGGTAGGAATTTAATCTTTATTTTGTGTTCCAGAATTTCAGTGTAGTCCATGGCATGAGAAGGAATCATTAGGATATGCACGTAAACTGTCTTTTCTTCATCCGGTCAAAGTGTACTTAGGTATAACGCAAGTCCCAACTCCTTACTTTATTAAATTTAATTTCTTGTGTTATACCTTTAAGTGGTTTCTTCACATTCTTGCTTGAATTTTCTCTTAAATAAATATAATGGTTCTTGCTGCATTTAGGTGCAAAGTTAAGTCGCTGTCAAGAGGATCAAACATATCGAGTATATAAAAACAGGTCATCCCCTAGCTTCTTTTACTTATACATTTCCATTATGATTCCAGCAAGAATTATTTTAAGCTTATAATTTTAAAAGAGGCCATAATTGCAATGAAACCTTCACATCAAAATATGATTGAATGATTAAAAGCAAAAGGTAAAGGTAGTATGGCAGACCCAGATGAATTTAACGGTCATTTCTTCCAAATCTGTTGGGACATCGTTGTGATGATCTCTGGTTTTGGCCAATTCAGTTTTTGTATTGGGAGAACTAATCCCCTTAGGTTGGTTGTCAACTATCATCACCCTGCTTCCAAAAAAGAAGAAGATAATATCAAGAGTTTTTCAGATTTGTGATCTATTAGTCTTTGTAATTTCCCTGATAAAATAATCTCAAAACTAGTAGTTAACCAATTAAAGCTCATTTTTAATGATATTATCTCACCATCTCAAACTGGTTTTACCAACAATTACATGTAATATACTACTTCTCCAAGAACTTGTTTACCAGATTAACAAAAAGGTTCATGAATCCAACTTAGTCATTAAGCTAGATATGACCAAGGCATACGTAGAGCAGACGATTAGAAGCAAGACCTACAGACCCGAACCGTTGCGTTCTGAGATGACCCGATCCTAATTCGATTGGTCTTGCATTGGGCGTGTGCAACAAAAAATACCATAAAGATGCGATCAAACGCCATCCAATCTGATCCGACTCGAAAGTTCCGATCAAAATAACATGAGAATATAGACATTTTTAGTGTTATTACCCAAATCGGATCCAAACCAAACATCAGGTTTGGTCAGATCTAAGTTTGAAAATCCTTAGTTTGGATCGAACAAAACCCAAGATCCGTTAGGCTGAATCCTGGTTCGATCCAATGGGTAGAATTGCTGCCCCTAAGCATTATGATATAATCTCAATTTTTTTTCTTTCGAAATTGGTACTTAGATGGTAGTACATAGTAGTAAATTGTAATACAAGTCTTAGATAGTATATAACAAACTACATGTCATATATGTTCAACCACGCTATGCAAGTTTTAAACTTGATACCTCTAGGATCAAATTCAGAGCGGCCATGCCATTGGGATAGTTGTGTGGGGCCATGTTTTTTTGGAACACTTTTGGGAGCTTTTGGTTTTTAAGAAGATTTTATGGATAATATAGAGAGTTATCTGTTATTTTTGGTATTTTTATTTTGATAATGCCCAACCAAATGGGTACTTTAAACTCTAGAGAAAAGTTAGACAAGAGGACCCGCTATCTTTGAGCTTATTAATTTTTTTTGAGCAATGGCATACCAATTGTTTACTTTACATCAAGCAGAGAAGTTAGGTAAGGGCATCCACTATCTCCTAACTTGGTTCCTATTGCAGAAGTTCTCAATAATCCTGTTTATGTACTTGTTTGAGATGGCAGCTGGCTTCATGACCACTAGCATTTGCGAAAATGCATTAAAAACGTTATGGATTTACTTGAGATATATGAAATGCAAACATTATGGATCGACTAACTAATAAAGAAAAAAAAACCTTCTCCAAAACATCTACACATAACCTAAAAGAATGGGAGTTTACATCTAAGTCACCTTTCATATATCCAGAAATTAAATAAAAAAAGGTGGTAAGAACTCCTTTTTTCCATCCGATTATTGTCAAAACAGCAGATTGGATTACAAATTGGAATTCTTCTTTAATATCACAAATGGGTCGTACACGTTTGTTACTATTACTTCTTTGATTCCTTTTTCAACAGAATTTCAAAAATTATGTGCTAGCTACTTCTGGGGTTGGAAAGAGAATGAAGGAAAACATCGTTGGATAGCAGCATAGAACAAACTGTGCCTATCTAAACAGGAAGCTAGCATAGATTTTAAAACTCCAAAGATATCCACGGCTTACCACTTAAATTTTGGGCTTGATTTTTCCAAAATGTCTCTTTGGGTTCAATTCTTGAATTAAAAAAATAAAATGTCAACAGCCCAAGTTTTGATTGGAACTCCATATACTTTTGAGGCCTAGAAAGGTATGGAAAAGACAAACGAAACTTTTGATTGTATCAGGGCCACCCGTAGTCCTTAAGTAGGTTGGATTACAATTTCAAGTTAAAAAATGCTTGAAATGCTATATAGATGAAAAAGGACATTCAAGTCCTATTCAGTGTAATATGGAGCAAAAGTTTCGTACGGAAATTACTCTGCAATGGTCTTCCACTCGGCTGTGACACTTGAAAAATTATCATCCCTTTAACTTCCAAATATAGATTTTGTTCATCCAACAACATTAAAAATGATTCACGCTATGTTTAATAATAGCAACATGTGGAACCAGTTTGAAGGTTTGATGGGGCTAAGATGGAACAAAGGTTTCATTCGCTTGAGACTACTCCTTTGGACTTATGGTCTTTGGCTAGAAGAACATCTGTCTATGCTTCCTTTTCATACTTATTTTTCATGCTGTGTTTTGTTTGTTCGAAAATTTGATGTTCTAGAAATTAAGCGCTATATGATGATAAGTCTATGTATCTTACAAAAATCATTAGACTTGTACATGAGGACAGAAAAACCCATGTCAAGGCCACTCCATACGCTGATCCACGTAATAGATTCCTAAACCTATCCTTTCATAGATTTCAATATTACTGACATTTGATCGCATCCACTCATGGTATTTGAACATATGTTTACATATATCAGTTTGCTTTTGCTTTTTTTTTTTTTTTTTTTTAATACAGTTTCTCTTTACGTAATATAAATTATAGCTCACATCATATGAATACCCTTTATTTTGAACTATCTCTTGCTTATATTTAATTGTAAGTTTGTGTCTATAAATCACATCTTTTTTATTCCTTCTAAAAGTTGTAAGCCATGGAGGATACGGCTTTCCTCCAAATATTATTAAAAATTACGCTACACACTTTTCCTTATCGGATTACCCATTTGGGGACTTCTAGATTTTTTGACGAGGCGGTATTTGTTCCAAAAGGAAAATAAATAAATGAAGAGCAAACTTGGTATCATAAAATGTTGCTTCTTTGAGAAACATTCAATTTGAATTCTGACAGATATGAAATCTGAAAATGCTACATAGTGTTTGAATGTCTGCAACTTCATTAACAAAATAATTCTATCTTCTATATGCTTTTAAATTTTATCCATTTATTATTTTATGCTGACTGAAATCGTAAAATAGGTTCTATACTAATTTTGTTTCTTTCCCGAATCATTTTCTCATGCATTTCAAATCCGAGATATAACTGTATTTTTCTCCACCTTACCCTAATGGTATAGCATATGGTGTAAAAATATGTACATCTACTGAAGCTAAATTAGACTTTGATGATCTGATCGCATCCTGAACTAATAAATTGTTCCATTATTGATAATATCTTGATTTTTAAATTTATATTTGCATGTATTCTCTATCTCCGCATATGATATAAATTTTGTGGTGTTATAATGCTGCGGCTCTTCTTTGATTCCAGTTTTATCTATTATATATATACTGAATGCGATATATATTTATATTCCAGCCACTTGATGTTGCAGACAGCACAGCATGTTAGTGATGTGCCCTATGCAGATTATTTTCATGTCGAGGTAAGATATTAATAATTATATTCTTGATTTGAGTTTCTTCAGTAATTCTATATGAGTAATATATACATATATATATACACATGCATGCATGCATACACATGTACACACGTGTGTGTACAGGGAGGTGCCGTTCTTTTCAATATACTGGGAAACCCTTTTTTGGTAGTACCCCATTATATCATCCATACATAATGTATATAGATGCAGGAAAGTTCAATGACTACCTTATTTTAGAACATCCAATCATATTTGGAGCTATAATGTTCCAAATGCTATAAATTTTTGCAAATAACTAAATATGTTCATAACATACTCAAGACCATATGTAACGACCCGCCCTTCTCGGCCCTCGAAAATCGACACAAAATATGCTACAATATAATATGCCGACGATCGGGTGCCGGAAAAGACAGATTGTTGAGGAAAAAGAAAGAAGATAGAAGAAAGAAGGATCTAAATAATAACAGAATCTCACAATCGCAGCGGAACAAAATATAATAGTCAATAACAGATCTTTACACAAAATGAAAACTATATCTGTTTTATATATTACATCATCAGAGTATCACAAACAAACAACAATTACCAACCTGACATTTTCAAACAATCACAGCAACGTATATAAACAAATACGGATAATACGTCTCGGTCTCCAGCTCCTCTCCTGAGCTCCATAGCATCCTATCCTGAACATATAACACTCGGTCTGACCCGAGCATTATAATGAAATAACACCCGAGTCAGTCTGGAATATCAGCGTGAGAAAAATACACCCGAATTGATTATTAAAGTTTCAAAATCCTTTGAAATCGAAAACATCTCGTAAGACCACGCCACAAATAAACATGTCGGAATTTTTACCTTATGATAGCCAAAACATTTCTTATCAAAATCCTCTGATATTATAATAGTGTATATATATAAATACTTATTCAAATAGCTGAAATTGTTACTAATTAAATTCCAGCTACTAGACACAATCGTGGGTAATACAAACAAAAATCGTACAAGACGCGTAGCGAGAATGAATTTCCAACTAATGACTAGGCACTGGGATACCACCTGTCACAGTACGTGGCCTAGATCACCGTACCGAGGATTACTCCCAATCCCTTGCAACACAAGACCGGGACTACCCCTTACTGGATAATCCCGAGTAAGATCACCTCACGGTTGGGATCTGCGACCGCACCTTAATGGACGCTACCCACTTAGCCTTGCTGCATAACCCTTGATTTTCAGTCATTCCCGGTTGATGAGGCTTGAGTCTAAGCATTACCTTTTAGAACGTTTCACTTAGAATGCCCATCGTCCACCTGACGATGTTCCGAAAGCATTCATCCATATAAGTCCATCCCGGGTTCGAACGGAACCGAAGGCACTACTCCTACTACATCCATTTTGGAATCATCCTCAGGATTAGTAGCGACTAGCCCTTGCACTTCACCGCTCCATCTTCGACTCCGAACTCGTTTTTCCCACGAAAACGTACAAATCGAATCGAAGTGGTTTTCGAGAAATTAATCCCGATCCCGGCCTCTTCGAAATGATCAACGCATTGACCAATATTGATAGTCGGTGATTTAACTATTAATTAACATTCACAAACATCCATCAAACAATAAATAATTGCCCAAATTATTTATTATCCTCAAAATATCTTCGCAAAATATACTACCATTTTCAATCCCTTGAAACAAATCACACACTCCTTATGGAATAAATTTTCAAATATTGATTTCCACTAAAAACATCCAAGCCAAATACTTTAGATTTATAATAATTTAAATTAAAGCTATTTACATACTTTAATTTAAATATATACATACTTTTTAAATGTTTCAAATAAAACTGCTTTATAAAATATAAATTATTTTTCTTCAAAATAAAAGTTAAGCCATACTAAATTTTAAAATAAAGTTATGAAATCCTATACAAGCTTTCAAATAAAACTTTAACCAAACTATCTTTACAATAAAACCATTTTATAAAATATAAATATTAATGATATTCTTTTAAAGCATATACCAATTAATCTTTTAAAATAATTACTACTATAACAAATTTATTAAATATTTACTCTTAAATTTTTTACAACTTAAACAATAATTTCTTAAAACATTCTTTTAAAAACAAATTTAAAACTTTGATTTTTACTAAAAAAAAATCTGTCTGAAACGTACTTGGCTTTTCAAGGAACTACACTTCCATTTTTCAGAATAAACTAAAGAATCTTTTTATAAATCCTACACGATTTACCTCAATTTAAATTTACGTTTAAATCCCGTAAATTTCTTCCAACACTTTAAAGATAAACCCCTTTTTATTTTTAAACACATTTCCTGGAATTCACTCTCCAAATATACTTAAATTATTAAAATACGGCTACTAGAAATTATTTAAAAAAAATAATACTTGAGAAAATATAGGGGAGATTCTAAGTGATTTAAACCAAATTACTTTTAAAATAAAATTATTAAATCCATTATTTATATTAAAATTCTCTTTTTTGGAAATTTAATACTATTTTACCCCTTTAAAATAATTGAGTACTACAAATTCTTTAAATAAATATTTACTTTGTACTTGAAATAATTAAAAGTAACATTTTCTTCAAATATCCTAAACACATTTTAAACCGCTAATTTATATTTTGGAAGTTTTCTTTGGAATCATACTTAATTTCCAGGGAAAACACTTTCCATCTTTAGAAATAATCCATCTTTAATTTTAAAACAATTTATACCTTCTTATAGAATTTCCCACCGAAAGTCTATACTTTCAATATTTATTCCCCGATTAATATTCCATTTCATTTATAAACCCAATTTATAAATTCCCATTACTCATTTCCTATTAAATCACAATTTCAAAAAAACACTTAAATTCCAAACCAATTTCCTGTATTTGATTTCCTTAAATTCATCACTTAAAATTTCCTTTTCACTTCCCTTTTAATCTCAATTTATTTTATTTATATTTTAAAATTCCAGACTATGTTTATCCAATCATAACACGGCACAATTTAATTTTCAAATTAATCTATCACAGTATATAAATGAAATACATCATCAATTATGGAAATAATTTCTATATTGTGAGGAATCCAGTTGGATCCCTCCAATCTGTTTTCCCTGCATCCACAGACGTTAGCACAACAAATAAATATCGATCAAATCTGATAATAATTATCACATTCAACTAATCAACCAATCAAACATTTAAATATTAGCTATTTAAATTAAATGACATCCAGATGTGAGTGAGATTAACTCACATATAATTTTCGACGAGCGTTCAAATTTTAAATTAAATCGAACGGCGTTCGATTTAATCTAAATTTTTACTTGCTCAGAATGATGCCAAACCTGAGCTGCAGCGTAGAGCTTCTCGCTGCGGTTCCAGCACCGTCAATTTCGTCGAAATCCGACTATGCAAGCAAAAGATATACTAATTTAAAGTTTGTAAATATATTTTGATATAACTTAATTTAATTTCAATTTTTTTATATTTTACCAATACAAAATCAGGCCGAACATCTTCCTCTTCTCGTACGCTACTGCCTGTTATTCGAACCCAAACATCGCCATCCAAGTCAAAAATCGCGGCCATCCACGATGATAACTAGCTCGATCGGAGACCTCTACGACGAAGACCATAGCGCCAACATCAATCGACCAAAATTTCGCCAAGCTCGGTTCCATGCTCGTCTCGAAAAGCACGCCTAAACGCGTCACCTTCTCGAGCAGATTCTGGCCTCCACGACGTTTTGTTGGCGATCTCCACCGCTCAATATGTAGAGCTTGCAGAGCTCTTCAATTCTCTAGTTGGAGGATTTTGAAATAAACGAGTGGATTTAGAGAGATTTGAGGTAGAAGATTGGAGAGTTACGGCCATTGAAAATACAGAAGCGGCGGCCGGTGAAAATAGGGCTAGGGTTTTCAACTTGTGCGTATATATATACACGTAATCTAATTATATTATTATTAAATTCACTTTTAAACAACTTTTTCAAACGATTTTCAAACAATGCGTGCCGACAGGCGATTATAAGGTTTTACCCGCCTTCCGAACACAATGGAACGTGTTTCGGAAGCTAATTCGATCACATGTGGAAGATAGTTTTTTGAATCGATTTAAAATATTAAATTATCGATTTAAATTTCAACGCGTTTCTCACCCGTAAGGATAAATGGTAATTCTAAACGCTACGAAAATTGAAATCCGATAATAATACACTATTACGGATCCAATGGAACTGGTTTCGTCGAATTCCGAGACTGTGTCCGGAAGGCTATTTTAACTTGTCGATAAATTCGAACGATTTTCAAAATCATCGAAATTTTTAAAAATTCCACTTTTTAAAATTTTACTAACTCAATTATAAATCATATAAAATTTATAATCACATTAGAAACCATTCTGATTCATTTCGAATCAAAATCTGATTATGTGCATTATTATATTGTTAAATTTCATTATTAAATTAATATAAAATTTCAAATTTAACTTATCGACTTTTGATTCCATTCAAATGTCCAATATTATAATTCAAATCCATCTAGACTTAAAATAAATCTTAGAAACCATTCCCATCCAGATTGACAAATTATCCCTATTCCAAATATTTAATTATTATTATTCAAATCCAATTGAATTTCCATATTTGAAATTTAACTAATCTTATTAATTTAACCAAAATCTTTTTATTCAAAATCAATTCAAAATCCACATTTAACATTTAAAATAAATTAAACGTTCAAAATCTAACGACCAAAATTCTGGGTCGTTACATTCCTCCCCCCTATAAAAATTTCGTCCTCGAAATTTGTCAGAGTAGGAAAATGCTACTAAACTCACTTACTTTCCCCAAAATTCATTCAAGTAAAACTCACATTCACTTCTCAAAACCTTTTAGCTCAATTCCAAAACCATTCGCTTTATTTTTAATTCAAAAGTTTCGTTTACAACATCATTTCAAAAATTAACCTTTTCTTGTTAACTCAAATTTTCAAAATCCTTGAAAAAAATTTATCTCCCAAAATTTTTGAATTTTTTTGACAGCGTCTCCTTTGTACGGAGAGCGTTTCACAATATCGCAATAGATATAAATATATATATATATCGACCCACACGGTCGGAAAACAAAATATATACCACAATATATGTATCATTTCTCAATTTTATTGCGTTGGCGTACCTTTTGATTAGCATATTAAAAGCAAGCAGCTAATATATATTGCATATACGCGCTTCAACTCTATCGATTGTCTTCCGTACCTGTACTTACTCAAACAAGCCATAAGTTTTCAATAGTATAAGATTTTTAACAACCTTCCATATATTTATCTTAGCTAAACACAACAATTACATAGTTCAAACAACAAATTTCATAATTCAACCTGTTAACCATATATTATAAGCAAATCCCAAGATTTCAATCACCATTTTAATTTCCTAACAAATCCAACTTCATTTTATTTCACTCGAATGATTTACAATCAAGTTTACTTTTTAAAATTCATATTTACTATAACAAATTCATTTTCACTTCAATATGATTAACATATGCTTTACTTACATCAATTTATTTCAATTCAATTCCAAATTGATTCACAATCAAATTTTTATTTTAAATTTGATATACTTGCATTTCTTTTATGATCCACTTGCATTTATATACAAAACCACTTAATTAGATTCCAACCCATTCAAATTTATTCAAAAACCAACTTAATTTGCTTTTCTTAATTTATTAGCTTTGTTTACAACAAAACGACTAATCTCAATGCAAATTTGATGTCATTCAAGCAAACAACAATCACTGAAGTTTATAATCATTTGAAGTTAATTCCAACTCAAACTATATTAATTTTACTCCATTCGAAATTATTTACAACCCAAATATCCTCATTTTTCTTCCATTATCAAATTAAATTCCTATTCTTATACTTCCAATTCATTATCCATATATGTTTATGTTAATATCATTCCTATTTACCACTCATACATTCTTATTTCATCACGATAAGAAATTAAAATTCTTTCACTTGTACTAAAATTTTATTATCTAAACACATTTCATTCAAGACCCCTTATAAAGCTCGACCACAATCATTTTTCAATTTGCTTAAGTTATTTCAATAACAAAATAACTCCATTTCTTCTCACCTTAATCTTATTTCCATTTTAATTTGATTCTTATTCGATCAAATTCCAATCCATAACAAATTTTAATTCAATTTATTTACTTACTCAATCCATTCTAATTTTAATTCACTTCCTCAATTCATCTCTAAATTTAGTAATAACATAACCATTCCAATTATTCTAAACCAGAACTGGGTTTTATTTTACTTTTCGAATTTTACAAGCTACCAAAATTTTATTCGTTCCAGTACAAATTCATTTAATTTAGCTTACGCTAAATTCATCCTCAACGATTCTTTTGGATTTAGTTGAGTGAAAATTTACTTCACTCAATATCATTTCAATTAAATTAAATTTTCTTTCAATTCTTTTCCGATTCTAATTCAAGTTCAACCAAATTTTATTTAGCCAACTTAAATTCATACCATTTCCTTTACTATTTTAAATAAGAATTTAATTCTATTCAAGATTATTTATAACACAACTGAGTTTGATTTTAATTCAATTCAAATTTAACTCGATTCTTTTAATTTAAGTGAAATCCAATTCGATCCAATTTTATTTCTTCTTTTATATAAGTTCAAGCCTTATTTACTGACTTAAGTCCATTCAACTTTTATATTTCACTTGCCTTATCTCAATTTACATTTCATTTAGAATTCAATTCTTAAACTTTCCATTCTTTTTATCATAACATTCAACCATTTCTATTTAGGTTTTACAATTCATCTCCTATTCTTAAGTTCATCAACTTATTTATTTAAAAGCTTATATTGCTCATTTTAATCCATTTACATCTTACAATCACAATTCTAGATTATGTATATATATACCACTTAATAACTTAAGGATATAAATTTTCATTACACAATTATAGTCATTCTACATTTCAACTTTATATCCAATTTAATTCAATCACAATTCCAATTTATTTAACTTATCCAGCGTTAAATTCAAATATATTGTATTCACTACCATTCATTCAAGTTAAACTTTAATTCCAGGACTAAATTTTCATTTGTCCTTTCTTATTTAAATCAACTCCACTTACAGGTTCAACAGTTGATTCATTTTGACCTTCACATTTATATTTTTAAATAGGATTCTCAGAATTCAATTGCCCGGTTTTATTTAAAAATCATTTTGAAATCATAAATAACACATACCCACTTGGTATATCAAATCAAATCTCCGAATTCCAAAACACTTGGTTTTACCAAAACAAATTTCCCTTTTGAAATTTCTAAAACCACTTGTATATCCAACAAGTCCAAACAAATATCATAACCAATCACCACGGTAGCAATCCATCACTTTAGAAACTCGAAAATGAATTCTGATGATGTGGCCACCACCATCAGGATTATTTTCCAACGACTGAAGTGAGTTCAGTGCTTCCTTACTTCCACAAATTCCTTTTCAAAAACAATTTCCATTCAAAAATATTCCCAAAATAATACTCCATTATTGCCCTCCAATACGTTGAAAAACATTTCCACCATTCCCAAGATTTCCAAACCTTTGTTTAAACGCTTTTGAAAATTTCTAGGATTTAAATTCTGGTCTAAATCAAATTTTAGTTATTCTTCTTTTGGATAAATCATACTTATAGAATTCTATTTGGTTATAAATCATTTCAAATTTTAGATTCTTATTTGATTATAGTATTAACACCCAAACATCCACTTATTTATATATAATTTCAGAAAATTATTTCTTTTATATCAAAATATAATTTTGGGTAAAATTATTTCATTTACCCACTTTAAAAACAATACCATGTCGGTTTATCTTGTTTAAAAGTTTAGAAATTCCTATCGATACGGTTGTACCTCCCGTACCGACCAGAATTTATAAACACTCAACCGATAAGTCAACACAGTAAAAAACAGTTTTTATATTCACTAACAAGTACGCGCTCATAGCTATTAATACACTCAACTCATTCTAGAGCACTATTGACTGTTTAATGAGTAATTTCCCCACCAAAGTCTAGGTTGTCGCCAACCTAAGCTCTGATACCACTGTAACGACCCGCCCTTCTCGATTCTCGAAAATCGGCACAAAATATGCTACAATATAATATGCCAACGATCGGATGCCGGAAAAGACAGATTGCTGAGGAAAAAGAAAGAAGATAGAAGAAAGAAGAAGGAACTAAAAAATAACAGAATCTCACAATCGCAGCGGAACAAAATATAATAGTCAATAACATATCTTTACACAAAATGAAAACTATATCTGTTTTATATATTACATCATCAGAGTATCACAAACAAACAACAATTACCAATCTGACATTTTCAAACAATCACAGCAGCGGATATAAACAAATACGGATAATACGTTTCGGTCTCCAGCTCCTCTCCTGAGCTTCATAGCATCCTATCCTGAACATATAACACTCGGTCTGATCCGAGCATTATAATGAAATAAGTCTGGAATACCAGCGTGAGAAAAATACACCCAAATTAACTATTAAAGTTTCAAAATCGTTTGAAATCAAAAGCATCTCGTAAGACCACGCCACAAATAAACATGTCGGGTTTTTACCTTACAATAGCCAAAACATTTCTTATCAAAATCCTTTGATATTATAATAGTGTCTGTATACAAATACTTATTCAAATAACTGAAATTGTTACATTAATTAAATTCCAGCTACTAGCCACAATCGTGGGTAATACAAACAAAAATCGTACAAGGCGCGTAGGGAGAATGAATTTCCAACTAATGACTAGGCACTGAGGTACCACCTGTCATAGTACGTGGCCTAGATCATCGTACCGAGGATTACTCCCAATCCCCTGCAACATAAGACCGGGACTACCCTTTATTGGATAATCTCGAGTAAGATCACCACACGGTTGGGATCAACAACCGCACCGTTAAGCCGAATAAAAAGGGACATCTAGATAGGGATGACCTCACCCTAATAGGCGCTACCCACTTAGCCTTGCTGCATAACCCCTGATTTTCAGTCATTCCCGGTTGATGAGGCTTGAGGATAAACGTTATCTTTTAGAACGTTTCACTTAGAATGCCCATCGTCCACCTGACGATGTTCCGAAAGCATTCATCCATATAAGTCCGTCCCGCGTTCGAACGAAGCCGAAGACACTACTACTACATCCATTTTGGAATCATCCTCAGGATTAGGAGCGACTAGCCCTTGCACTTCACTGCTCCATCTTCGACTCCGAACTCGTTTTTCCCACGATAACGTACAAACCGGATCGAAGTGGTTTTCGAGAAATTAATCCCGATCCCGGTCTCTTCGAAACGATCAACGCATTGGTCAATATTGATAGTTGGTGATTTAACTATTAATTAACATTCACAAACATCCATCAAACAATAAATAATTGCCCAAATTATTTATTATCCTCAAAATATCTTCGCAAAATATATTATCATTTTCAATCCCTTGAAAACAGTTTCAAACCACACACTCCTTATGGAATAAATTTTCAAATATTAATTTCCACTGAAAACATCCAAGCCAAATACTTTAGATTTATAATAATTTAAATTAAAGCTATTTACATACTTTAATTTACATGTATACATACTTTTTAAATGTTTCAAATAAAACTGCTTTATAAAATATAAACTATTTTTCTTTAAAATAAAAGTTAAGTCATACTAAATTTTAAAATAAAGTTATGAAATTCTATACAAGTTTTCAAATAAAACTTTAACCAAACTATCTTTAAAATAAAACTATTTTATAAAATATAAATATTAATGATATTCTTTTAAAGCATATACCAATTAACCCTTTAAAATAATTACTACTATAACAAATTTATTAAATATTTACTCTTAAAATTTTTACAACTTAAACCATAATTTCTTAAAACATTCTTTTAAAAACAAATTTAAAACTTTGATTTTTACTAAAAAAAATCTGTTTGAAACGTACTTGGCTTTTCAAGGAACTACACTTCCATTTTCAGAATAAACCAAAGAATCTTTTTATAAATCCTACACGATTTATCTCAATTCAAATTTACGTTTAAATCCCGTAAATTTCTCCCAACACTTTAAAGATAATCCCCTTTTTATTTTTAAACACATTTTCCATTTCTTGGAAATCACTCTCCAAATATACTTAAATTATTAAAATACGGCTACTAGAAATTAGTTAAAAGAAAATAATACTTGAGAAAATATAGGGGAGATTCTAAGTGATTTAAACCAAATTACTTTTAAAATAAAATTATTAAATCCATTATTTATATTAAAATTCCTTTTTTGGAAATTTAATACTATTTTACCGCTTTAAAATAATTGAGTACTACAAATTCTTTAAATAAATATTTACTTTGTACTTGAAATAATTAAAAGTAACATTTTCTTCAAATATCCTAAACACATTTTAAACCGCTAATTTATATTTTGGAAGCTTTCTTTGGAATCATACTTAATTTTCAGGGAAAACACTTTCCATCTTTAGAAATAATCCATCTTTAATTTTAAAACAATTCATACCTTCTTACAGAATTTCCCACCGAAAATCTATACTTTCAATATTTATTCCCCGATTAATATTCCATTTCATTTATAAACCCAGTTTATAAATTCCCATTACTCATTTCCTGTTAAACCACAATTTCAAAAAAAACACTTCAAATTCCAAACCAATTTTTTGTATTTGGTTTCCTTAAATTCATCACTCAAAATTTCCTTTTCACTTCCCTTTTAATCTCAATTTATTTTATTTACATTTTAAAATTCCAGACTATGTTTATCCAATCATAACACAACACAATTTAATTTCCAAATTAATCTATCACAGTATATAAATGAAATACATCATCAATTATGGAAATAATTTCTATATTGTGAGGAATCCAGTTGGATCCCTCCAATCTGTTTTCCCTGCATACACAAACGTTAGCACAATAAATAAATACCGATCAAATCTAATAATAATTATCACATTCAACTAATCAACCAATCAAACATTTAAATATTAGCTATTTAAATTAAATGACATTCAGATGTGAGTGAGATTAACTCACCTTGAATTTTCGACGAGCGTTCAAATTTTAAATTAAATCGAACGGCGTTCGATTTAACCTAAATTTTAACTTGCTCAGAATGATCCCAGACCTGAACTGCAGCGTAGAGCTCCTCGCTGCGGTTCCAACGTCGTCAGTTTCGTCGAAATCCGACTATGCAAGCAAAAGATATACTAATTTAAAGTTTGTAAATATATTTTGATATAACTTAATTTAATTTCAATTTTTTTATATTTTACCAATACAAAATCAGGCCGAACATCTTCCTCTTCTCGTACGCTACTGCCTGTTATTCGAACCCAAACATCGCCAACCAAATCAAAAATCGCGGCCATCCACAATGATAACTAGCTCGATCGGAGACCTCTACGACGAAGACCATAGCGCCAACATCAATCGACCAAAATTTCGCCAAGCTCGGTTTCATGCTCGTCTCGAAAAACACACCCAAACGCGTCACCTTCTCGAGGAGATTCTGGCCTTCATGACGTTTTGTTGGCGATCTCCACCGCTCAATATATAGAGCTTGCAGAGCTCTTCAATTCTCTAGTTGGAGGATTTTGAAATAAACGAGTGGATTTGGAGAGATTTAAGGTAGAAGATTGGAGAGTTATGGCCATTGAAAATATACAAGCGGCGGCCGGTGAAAATAGGGCTAGGGTTTTCAACTTGTGCGTATATATATACACGTAATCTAATTATATTATTATTAAATTCACTTTTAAACAACTTTCTCAAACGATTTTCAAACAATGCGTGCCGACAGGCGATTATAAGGTTTTACCCGCCTTCCGAACACAATGGAACGTGTTTCGGAAGCTAATTCGATCACATGTGAAAGATAGTTTTTTGAATCGATTTAAAATATTAAATAATCGATTTAAATTTCAACGCGTTTCTCACTCGTACGGATAAACGGTAATTTCAAACGCTACGAAAATTGAAATCTGATAATAATACACTATTACGGATCCAATGGAACTGGTTTCGTCGAATTCCGAGACTGTGTCCGGAAGTCTATTTTAACTTGTCGATAAACTCGAACGATTTCCAAAATCGTCGAAATCTTTAAAAATTTCAGTTTTTAAAATTTTACTAACTCAATTATAAATCATATAGAATTTATAATCACATTAGAAACCATTCTGATTCATTTCGAATCAAAATCTAATTATTTGCATTATTATATTGTTAAATTCCATTATTAATTAACATAAAATTTCAAATTTAACTTATCGACTTTTGATTCCATTTAAAAGTCCAATGTTATAATTCAAATCCATCTAGACTTAAAATAAATCTTAGAAACCATTCCCATCCAGATTGACAAATTATCCCTATTTCAAATATTTAATTGTTATTATTCAAATCCAATTGAATTTCCATATTTGAAATTTAACTAATCTTATTAATTTAATCGAAATCTTCTTATTCAAAATCAATTCAAAATCCACATTTAACATTTAAAATAAATTAAACGTACAAAATCTAACGATCAAAATTCTGGGTCGTTACACCATCTCTACAAAAATTGAGCTCATTTGAATGCATCTAACAGAATAAACTTGATAAACGGTTATAAATAAATGTTTCAATGGTTATTTTGATCTATAACTTTGGAAAGGTTAACATTGATCTCATTTTTCGTAGAGATGATTTACGTATACATGTATGTATGTATGATGTGTGCGCGCACACATGCACGCGCGCGCGCGCACATACACAGACGAACGCATGCATATACATATGTCTATGTAGAGAGCACCTCTATCATATCTTGAGCGCTGCACTATTCAAAATGCTATGAACTTTTGTAGATGTTTATCAATGTTATGAATATCATCTCTCCAAAAAATGAGACTGTTTTGAAATTTTCAGCGTCTTCAATACACACACACACACATATACATATGTATATATGTATGTCTATATATACATATGTCTGTGTAGAGAGCGCCTCTATCATATCTTGAGCGCTGCACCATTCTGAATGCTGTGAACTTTTGTAGTTGTTTATCAATGTTATGAATATCATCTCTACAAAAAACGAGTGTGTTTTGAAATTTCCAGCATCTTCAAAATCAGAAGTCAATTATTCGCCGTTAAAACATTTATTTTAATTGTCTATTTTTTACATCCTTCTCAATTATGTTTAATTTTATTCTAATCCACCTTTGTACCTGCAATATTCTGTTAGAGATGATATTTATTTAACATAAGTAGTTTCCTTGTGTATGCTATTTTTGTGGTCCATGCATTCTCGAAGTGGCTAAGAAAGCTTTACGATGATTGCTTCAACCTTAAAGAATAAGTTAAATTCTTCGTTATGTAGTTACATTTCAGTAATTAGAGATGAAAATTTTGAATTAAGCCTTGTTAAATACTTGACTTGTTTTTGAGTCTTTCGACTGCAGTCATAACAGCAGGTAAAGTAATCTTTCTTTTTTATACTTGTCATTTCCGCACTAAAGTGTAAGGGCTTGTTGTTGTGCCATTACCATATTAAGGAGCTGCTTGTTTGATGAAAATATAAGTAGGCTTGGGTTATCATCGTGGGAAGATTAGTATATGGACTGATAGAGTAAGCATGAATTGTGCTAGGCAAGTTCACATGCATAATGGTATATTATCGACATGCTGTTCAGTTTGACTTTTTGTTGGCCTTTCTCATTATATGAACATATATAACATGTTTTCACTTGCGTCTCCCATATTTTCCCTTGCATATCAAATTGTTTTAATGCCCTTTTTTTTTTATGGAATTCCTTGTGGTTCCATCTCCTGAAACTTCCAGCCAGGATATTGAAGTGATAAAATCTGTGAGGCAAATGCATTTGATGAACTTTAATCTTATGTTTATAATATCAAATGTGTAGAGAATACTGAGCGTGGAAAATAATGGTAATGAGGAAAATAGCTGCATTTTGAAGGTGTACTGCAGTGTGCCCTTTTCAAAGAAAACTATGTTTAAGGGTATTTCTATCAACTCCCTTTTTTCTTCTTTGTCTTGTTGTTATATCAAGGTGCAATCCTGTTTTATGGTGCCACTGTTGTTATTCCGTTATTGAACATATATTTTTATGAATGGATTATTGTTATTTCTATCAAATTGTACACCATGACCATCTGATTTTATAGGCAAGATCGAGCAATCAACTAGAGATGAGTTGCGTGAAGTTCACGGGATTTGGGTTAATAATGTATCATCTACTTAAATAATAATAAATAAAATGTTCCGATGACAGTCGCAGAATCAAAACTGATACTACTATTGTTTTGTCCAGGCACATGAATTATTGAAGCAGAAAACCGAGACCAAAAGTAATGATTTTTATTAAAACTTGGTGTCACAGTTGCTGTTACAACTTAAAAGTTTTTTCTTCTTCTTACAGTCTTCGTGTTTTTATCAGGCATTGCCAATCAAATCTCCCAATTATACCAGGATGAAGAAGTTGCTGGAAGTTCTTCAAAGTCTGAAGGGCGTTCTGATAATTTACACGCAACAATAAACCATGGGAAAGCTCCACAAACAGTGGTCGAAAATAATACTGACCTTAGTATTAGTAAATCTATACAAAAAAATCATGATCGCATACAGTTACCAGCGATCTTCGGAGAATTATGGACTAGTTTGCTTTCATATGCTAAGTCTAAAAACCAGTTTTCATTGCTTCTATTTGTGTCAGTATTCATTTTAATTCTAATGCAGGCAAGTTATTCTCTCTCCATTTGTTCTGATAATAGCAATACCATCTAATATTTATTTTTCATCTGACCTGCTTATACTTATTGGTTTGCTTGCAGATAAGCATCATTCTTTTATTAACTAGAGTACCTGAAGTCCATGTAATTACCCAAAGTGGCAACACTCAAGTAGGTTTTCAAAGAGAGTACATAGAGTGGTTAGAGAAACGCGCAGATTATCTCAAAGAAGACATGCTAATAGCCGAAACGCGATTGAAGAGGATGCAGCAGGAATATATAATGCTCAAGGCACAGTTGCTTAACCTTGAAAAGGTCAAGCACAAGTTGTGAACACTACAAAAATACTAATTCAATGTGTGTGATTGCAGTTATAGATAAAATGGGTTTTTTTTCCCTCCGTGTGAATATGTTATTCCCATATAAGAGAAGACTAAAGAATAGATGAACATACGAAAGTTAAACAGTAAATATAACCCAAACAGAAATGGAGTGAGGTGGTTTATTAATTTGCAGGGAGCACGTATATTTTATCTGTAATTTATTCCAGGTTGATTTCCTTGTTTTTTTTTTCTTCCTTTTTTGCTGCAGATTTTACTTTATTTAACATTTAGTAGACATTTGTAAATCAGTAACCCTAGCATATACGTTTTCTTCAAAACAATGGTTAGAAAAACGTTTAAAGGCGATATCTTATATTAACCATGGCAAATTCTATTCCAACCTACAAAATAACTTAGCAGCCCTTCACAATTTAAAAAAATTTGTAAAACCACATAATTACTTAGTAGCTCCTGTTTGTTTCAAAGTTACCCTTAACAGTTGTCGCAAAGCGAAAAAAAAAAAAAAAAAAAAGACGGCAGTAGACACGTAACAGTTCCTCATTGTGCCTTTTCCTCATGCCTTCAACGTCTACAGCAACCAATGAAACAAGCATCAAACGTTAAAATGTAACCAAAAAAACAAAAACTGAACAACCACACGGGGCGACTACGGGGTTAGTGTCAATACCACTCTGAAGTTCTCCGTGGTTGCGTACAGAATCATGCAGTGTATTTTTGTGGTTATATCATGAACCTAGTAATGACCCTGTAGCAGTTATCGTCAATCCCAGTAATCGACAGCCTAGGACTGCATTTGCAAAAAATCGAAAAATTTTCAATTTTTTTTGTAATTACCTGCTGTGATTGCAGCTGAAGATCATTTTCCTCTGCAGAATCCACCATCTAATAGTTTAAAAACAAAATTTTTATTTAATGATTTGAAAATTAGGTTAGGGTTTTGAAGATTATGTGTTTTAAACGGTAAAACTTATGTAAGAAATAAAGAATTGAAAAGAATGCTTCCTAGGGGTATTATCGAATTTAAAATTTTATTTTTTTTAAGAGGGCAACTAATTGAAAATAGATGTTGGAATAGAATTTGCCATTTACCATTCATACTATATTGCCAAAAAGGTATCGACAATAACTACAACTAAAATTATATGTCTGACGCAATATATCTCTACAGACAACAACTATCTCCACAGCTAAACCAATATAATAAAACCAAGAAACTGATGGAAACGTTTTTTGCTTGTTTGGTCATGTGCATACTTCAATTTCCTTTGGAATATTACTCATCTTTTATCGCAAATGAAAGTCTGAGTTTTGTAATATATAGGCAAGTTGGTCCTATTATACATTATTTGTGTAAGAAATTGAGAAGATAGCCTATGTTTTACCAATTTATAATACTCGCAAGTTGCAACTACATGTATATTATAATCGTTTGGTGCCAGAAGCTTGCTAACATAAAATTCTAAAACGTATTATTTATGTTTCTTTATTCTAACAATATCATCGATGCAACAAGAGCATCTTATGTGATATATCCGTTGATCTTTTCTATTGACTTAATTTCTTGAAAGCTGATATTTTCTGGGAAAGCGATCCATTAGCCGATTATAAAGAACTTATATGCGTAAGATGCTTCTAAAGTCTTCCTCTGTGAAAGAAAATAAAACGAATGAATAATCTGGTAATAGGTTTATAAACAAATCCAACAAAAGAATGCTAGTTTATTCTATTTTTCCCGAGTTTTTGTTCAGGATCATGTTCTGAAAAAATTTAACTTTACATTTATATTCAAATAAAAAATTTAATCCATAAACCGTATAAATGAAATTTCTCTTTTTATATTTATAATATTAATTTAACACTTTTTTTAACATTTTTATATGTGTAAAATAATTTCAATCTAATGTACTAAAATGTTATTACATTTATGGAAAGTAAATAACATCAGCTTGCACTGCAAATGTTTATCGTGCATAATACTTGTATATCATCCAACATCTTCTATAGTTGCCCCATGCCTTGTAGAATTGACACATCCAGTGTTTCATTAGTTGGTTGTTCAACGGCAGATGGTGCCATTTTGGACTTCGCTTGCATTGGTCACGATTCTTCGTGGGAACATCAATATCCAACTGCCCTGATCTCCTTGTGGGCACTCTTTCATTTAACAACTTCTGTTTTCCAGATTGAGAAATAAGCTCCTTAGTGGAAACAGCAAAATAACCTCTGCCCATATTTCCATGATGTTCATCTTCATGAAATCACAAACTTCAAGTAACGTGCAATACAATAGGAAAAAATAAACAAGAAAAAAGTTACAGGCCTCTATTTTTTTTATGTTGCTATAAGAAAAGTCTCTGTACATATGAATATGTAAATTTAGTTCTTATTTTTTGAAAAATAGAAAACGCAAGTTGCTTTGCACTTTTCTGACAGAAAATGCAAGCTATCTTGCAACTTCTAGACTGATTTTTTTTTTAAAATTTTGAAAATTATAAAACTTTTTAAATTTTTGAAAAGCGCTAGTTAACCCGCGCTTTCTATCAGAAAAGTGCAAGCTAGTTTGCGCTTTTATTTTAATTTTTTTTAATGTTTGAAAATTTTGAAATTTTTGAAAAATGCAATTTCAAGCTAGTTTGTGCTTTCTAATTTTGAAACTTTAAAATTTTTCGAAAATTTTGAAATTTTTGAAAAGCGCAAGTTAACTTGCACTTTTTATCATAAAAGCGCAAGCTAATTTGTGATTTTTCATTTTTCATTTTTTTTTGAAATTTTGAAATTTCAAAAATTTTTAAATTTTTGAAAAGCGAAAGTTAATTTGCACTTTCTATAAGAAAAACCCAAGATAGTTTGCGCTTTCTGATTTAGAAAAAACAGAGACTTAATTTATATACTCATTATCGTAGGGACTTTTCTTACGACAACATCAAAAATAGGGATCTCCGGTGCAAAGCCTCAAGAATAAAAGATACAAGCTTATAATTCCAAATTCTCTCTCCCAATCAACCAATCAACCTTACTAAACGTTGCTATGAGAAAGCCTTAGATGATGATGGCTGGTGTATGCATAAGCCGGTAGATGTCGGAATTTACTTGCAATTTCCATGTGATTGCTATGTGGACCTGTCAAAACATGACCCAACCCAACCCATTTACGCTACTTAATAATGTGTTAGGTCAACACATTTATAAATTTTATTAAATAAGTTATGAGTTAGATTGATCCATTTTTAAAAGGGTTACAAATGGTTAATTCAGTTTCTCATTCATTAAAAACTTAAAAATATAAATTTTGAAAATAAGAATTTTGAACACACATTATAGTTTTCCATGAAGACTAAAAGTTGTACTCAGAAAATAACAGACTCCGTATCTTCATATTTGAACTCCACCCAGTGCGGAAGCCGCTATTTTTTTGTTCAGACTGCAATAACTACTTCATACTAACTCAGAATTAGACGAGATTTCGACTAGTGAACTCTCACCTAAATTACGGACAATATGAAATACTCGGATACTTCGTTTTGTGAACGCACACTGTAGTTCTCCATGGGGACCGACGGTTGTACTTAGAAAAATAATAGGCTAACCACGTTCCCATGTTTGAACTTCGCCCAGTGCAGAAGCCGCTATTTTTTGTTCATACTGCAATAACTTCTTCACACTAACTCGGAATTAATCGAGTCTTCAACCAATTAACTCCCACCTAAATTAGGGACAATATGGAACACTTCATCTTGTGAACGCACATTGTAGTTCTCCATGGAGACTGACAGTTGTACTTAGAAAATAACAGGCTACCACATCCTTATATTTGAACTTCGCCTAGTGCAGAAGCTGCTATTTTTTTTTGCTTAGACTGCAATAATTTCTTCATACTAATTAGGAATCAGACGAAACTTCGACCAATTAACTTCGACCTAAATTACGGATAATATGAAATACTCAGATATTTCATCTTTTAACGCACACTATAGTTCTCCATGGAGATTGACAGTTGTACGTGGAAAATAACAAGCTACCACATCCCTGTATTTGAATTTTGATGAAAATTAGAATTAGAATTTTAAAATTTTAAAATTTGATTTTTATCGAAATTAAAAACATAAAATTTATAATTAAAATTATTTTATATTTTTTGTTTTTTATTAGCCAAATCAAATTTAAAATTTTAAATGGGTTAAATAAGTAACCCGTTTATTAAATTGATTGGGTCATAATGGGTTGGGTCATAAATGAGTTAAAAGAATGGGTCATAAATGGGTTGGGTCAAACTCGACTCAACCTATTTCGACCCAACCCATTTGACAAATCTATTGCTATGTGTTATTCGTGATCTTTTACCAATGACATTTGGAGGATATTAGATTTTAGAATGATGAAGAAATATATATGAAGCTCTTGGATGATCTGGTGCAAAATAGTGTATGGAAAAGTTAAAGAAAAAACAAAATACCATCTACCTATAGATCGCATTGATCGATACCGATCCATGAATTATTCAATTCTTAATGAAGTTTTGATACAATAAGATTTGGAACATGTTTTAGAGTTACTACATGAAGCAACGATGAATTCATAAACAAATGCAGCAAAAGATGAAGCAAACCAAAGGAAAAACAACAAGCCCACCGATCAATATTTATCCATGGCATCTCCCGATGCTGATCGAAGGTGTTGAGTCAAGAAATATACCTAATATTTCTTCCTCTTTTATGGATATAAAAAAGGTATTTTTGCATAACATTTTAGAGAAGAGATATCGACTCGGATTCCTGATCAGTCCTCTATATTTATAAACATAAGGGGACATCAACAAAAGAAAGATCATATTATTTTTAACCAATGGAAGACTCTACTACTTTTCTGTCTTAAGTTTTCCGTTGATATCGAGGTTTTAAGTTGTATAATCTATAGAAATTAGCAAAAGCAACGAAAAAATTTCAAAATAAAGTGGATGTAAGAAAACACTGAACCATTATTGTAGCATCTCTTTCTAGAGGCCCAAAGCTAAGCGCTATAGATGCTGCAGTCATCTATAGTGTTAACTTTCGGCGACTAAATACAGCTATGTTAATGGTATCTATAATATCAGAAGCATTTGAATATGAAACAAATTACAGATCTCGAAATAACATTTTTTTTCCACTACATATCAAAACACATGTTCCATATTCATAATACATAATCGCAAAACGTTTCCCAAGCAATGATAAAATATACTTACTACAAAATACACCAAGAATGACATATGAAGATGCCCCCCTGAATGATCAGAGCCATAAATAACTTAATACACAGCGGAAATAACAACAAAACAAAGAACAACAATGTAATGCCCTTGAATTTTGATTAACATTATTCGAGATATTTAGTTGGATAAATTAAATATAATAATGTGAATAATTAGGGAGATGAGATTAATAAATCCAATGGCAGCGTCTTAACGAATAAACTAAAATAAGACTTAACTAAATTAGAAGGAGGAATTTTCCCAAGGGATAAACATGAAAATGAGGCTATGTTTCTTCGTGTAAAATCTCTTCCTCCACCTTAATAAATTCTCATTTTTCATTCATAACTCCTCACTACTTTCGGTCGGCCATTAAAGTGTTTAGAGAAGAGCATAAGTTGAAGTAAAAGCTAAAAAATTAAAGTTAGGAAATTATCTCATTCTCCAATCAACTAATCAAGGTGAATAATGATGTTTATCACATCAATTTCTAGGTTTGGTTCGGCTATGGGTTTATGTATGATCCATATGTATGTTTTCGTTAAGATAAAATCATTTAAACCCTTGTTTGGATAAGACATAGGTATTTTTGAATGATAATGGGATAATTAACACATTTTATTCGGTTTTGGTTAAATTCCGAGTTGTTTTTATCTTCACATGCTTTGAAAATTTTATTTGTTAGAGAGAACATATTAATAGATTTTCTAATTTTTTTTCAGATTTTTCTAAGGTGAATTAATAGTTATATAAAATTATTTAAGGTATGAGACTTAAATGTTTTATATGATTATAAAGAAGAAATGGGCTTTTTCAAAATTATTTAAATTTCCAAATAAGGAATGTCGGTAGCATTTTGAATATAAAATTCTGGCAACTTATCAGATTTGGACAAATAAGGCAGGTGGGGGTACAAAAGAACTATTTTAAAGTACAATTTTCACTATTTCAACTCTTTCGGCAAGAGTTTTCACATTCATTCCTAACCTTCCGACAAGGTCAAAAGATATCAAACCTTTCGACTACGTCAATAACCAATGCATATGGTATCAGGTAACTGGTACATAGTGAATTGGAAGTGGTCGAAAGGTTCAGGGACGAAAGGTTAGAGCTTTCAAAAGAGATGAAGTTTTGTTTTGATTCTAAAGAAAATACACATGCTAGCTTTCGAAACCGTCAAATGGTTTAAAAGGAAAAGGTTCGATTATTTTGCTTTTTTGTTTAATTGAGACCTTTCAACAAAGTCAAAAGGTATAGCTTTCGATAAGGTCGAAAGCATAGTTGCTGCTTCCAAACTTTTCGACCTAGATGGAGTCAAACATAATCTTTTATTTTCTAAAACTTGCCGCCTCTCCATTAATTTTGAAGGGTTGGTTCCAACACAAACACCTCATTGTTTTCGAATGGTTTTGAAAGGTTTGAGTTTCATTGAATTCAAAAGGTTTTGAGTTTCATTGAATTCGAAAGGTTTTGAGTTTCATTGAATTCGAAAGGTTTTGAGGTTCAATAATTTCGAAAGGTTTCGAGTTTCATTGAATTTGAAACGCTTTTAGTTTTATTGCTTTCAAAAGGTTTATAAATGGTTTTATAGGGGGTATACCCCAAGTTTTCGACAAAGTCGAAAGGTGAAATCTTTCGACTAAGTCGAAAAGAAACCTTCCGACAAGGTCGAAAGATATGACCTTCCAACAAGGTCGAAACGTATTGTTTTCCAAAGGCTAATGTTCATTTTCTTTCGAATGAGGCTTCATTCGAAGGGTTTAAAGTGATATTATAAGCCATTTTTCTTAAGTAAAATTTTGCTAATTTGAAAGGGGTTCCTTTGAAGGGTTATAACATAAAATACTTATCTTAATTTGAATATACAAGGAGGATCCTTATATAAATAAATGTTATTAAACCCTGGGGACACCGGGGTGGGTTTGATGTTTTCGATACATATTTTGGAGTTACAAATAGAAATATGCTTTCGAAAATATACATTGGAGCTATCAATGTGTTTTTAGTTAATTTAACCTAGTTGGGGCTATCAATGGGAATGGGTTAAGCATGTGGAATACATGGGAAAAATGAATAAATCATGGGGATCATGATATTTTAATCGACCAAATGGTGGGTCCTTGGTTACCTAGGAAAATCATAGAATGTGCGGTGGATGGCCCATATCAAATTTCTAAAGTAAAGAATGTTTTGCCAGAGGTGGTTAGCCTTAGGATTTGGCACCTAGGGGTTCATAGTCATCCTAGGAAAACTATGAAGTGTGTGGTGGGTAGCCCACACCAATTTCTAAAACAATGTATGATGGATAATATGCATTTATTTTAATGAATTGGGACAGATAGTCCTATCAAAGTTTTTACGGATAGTCACTTGAAGATTTTTAGATGGGATATCAAATAAATGGGTGGATGAGATATCCAATACATATGATTTATGGTTTTATTTCATATTATGTTAAGATTAATCATTTTGGATGCAGGTGCATATTAAATGATTATCATGTTTTTTTTGGGATACTAGTGAGGGGAAAACTCGTTCCGCTAAGCGGCATGGTCTCACTAGATCTCTATTTATAATAAAAGATGATAGGGGATTATTCATATCAAGCTTATTGTCTGACTCAAACTTTGTTTTTCTCTACAAAATCTTGGGTACTCAAAATTAATTTGAGTAGTCTGAGAGTGAAAGACTTTCAGGTTCTTGACGAATCAGCGTCCAGTGACGTGCATGAAGTAGGGTTAGCTATATAGTAGCTAGTTTGTATATTCCGCTGTGATGTACTAAGAACTAGAAAGTTCATATTTATTAGTTCTCTTATCATCATAAGGGGTCATCTTCACGTGTCGCTCTTATCGTATTTTGTATATGTATATGTGATCTGAACATGGTTAACGTCTGAGATTATGCAATTAAATCTTAAATTGTAATTTGCATGAAATGAGAAATTCTGTTTATTGGAAGTTTAAAAAATTTCATATTCATGTGTTCCTATGTATCAAAATTAACAATGCTGCATTCGGTCGCCAAGAAATAACAACTATGGATCACTACAACATCAGCAGCAATTAGTTTTGGGCTCCATAAGGCAGGATGTTACAAGTTGATACCAGGGCATGGTTTATGTACTTAAAATGAATTTAAACCTTAAAAGATTTTTAAAGCATAATCTAATGAACCTAAAATATGGTTGGGCTTGGGTAAGTGTTATAATAACGTATGTGTACTTTACTATGAATACCTAAGTATGTATTCCCCACTCTCTTAGACCGAGTTCTTCTGTATCTTACAAAAATTGGATTTCAGGTAGTATGGAAGTAGGATATGGAGGCAGGAAACGGAAGAGTGAATAAAGGTGAAAGATGCACCATAACAAGTAGAAATGTTCGACCCAATACTAGGAGCAACCATCATCGACCGACAAATGCAAACCCATATGAAAATGCTAATGTTGGTATTGAGATCCCGCCAATTGATATGGGGATAACGTATCAGTTCTTCATGAATATGATGCAAGATGGAGCAACTGTGGAAGTGGCTATAGGGAATGCTGGAGGAGCTAATCTAGTGGCCCTAGTTGGCAATAATTATGCCAACCTAAGTAGGGATTACGCTAGGCTTGGATAGAAGCCTTTTCTGGGAACTAAGGATGTAGCATAAGTGGAAAACTAGCTATTGCATTATGAAAGGATATTTGCTGATCTTGGCATGATGGATATACAGAAGAGAAGATTAGCTTCAAGGCAATTGAAGGAAGCATAATTGTTTTGGTGGAACGAAGTTACCGTGGGAGAGCCAGAGGAAGACTCGACTTGGGCTGAATTTTGAAGGAGGTTCGAAGAAGGATTTCTATCAGAGGTTGCCAATTTAGCATTGCTCGAGAAATTTGCAAATTTAGTCCGGGGAGATAAATCAGTGATTGACTATGGTACGAAGTTTGATGAGTTGTCCCGTTATGGATATGCTACTCCTGATACTGTCATTCGAAAAAATGATAAGTTTATCAGGGGGTTGAATCTTGAGATCGCCAGAGTAACCATGCCAAACCTCTGGGATTTGTGTCATATTGTTGTCAAGATGGCTATTCAGAATGAAGAGACGCTTTCTACTTTTGGAAAAGGGAAACCAACCGAGGTTTAGAATTTTCAGGCTAAGAAGTGAAAGTTCTTCAAGAAGAAAGGTGCCCAGTCGGGGGTAGCAGCCAAGAAGAGCAAGGCTGATATTGTCTGCTACAAGTATGACAAGAAATGGCACTATGCTAATGAGTGTCGCTCGGGTAATGGAAGAGCAGTTGCAGTGATGCCAAATGTGAAGTGCTACAACTGTGGCCAGATAGGGCATTACAAGGACAAGTGTCCGGAGGCTGCTGAAGCTGGAAAAAGAAAGGTCTTTCCGTTGGAACCATCATCCTCTAGACCAACGGCTGTTGAGAATGGAAAAGTTGTATTGGAAGGTATGCTTATGATTCCTAGTACTCCAGTTAGGATACTATTTGATACAGGTGCATCGCACTCATTTATATCTCAAGTATTTGGTAGATTGCTTATGTCTAGAACCTTTATACCTTATTACTCCTTTAAGGGTTGTGAATCCTATAGGAGGCTATGCAACTCTGGGAATGAGATATGACCAGTTAGAACTTGATTTGTTAGGCCATGTGTTTGCATGCAGTTTATATATTTTTGATTTCGTGGGTTTGGGGATCATATTGGGTATGGATTGATTAGATAGATACGATGCTAGGATAATTTTCCAAGAGGGAGAAATATCATTGAAACGCCCTAACAGCCATAACCAAGTTATTTACTCAGTAAGAAGTTCGAACGGAAATTCTTATGCGTTATTGGGTGCAATGGGAACAAATGCAGAGTTGAACAGTTTTATGTTGCAAGAGAGTTTGTGAATGTGTTTGAACTAGTTACGGGATTGCTACCGAAAAAAGCAATCGATTTTTGGATAAATCTTGTACCAGAAGCTGAACCCGTAAGTAGACTACCTAGCAGGATGTCACCAACTGAGATGAAGGAATTGAAGGTGCAACTAGTGGAATTGAAAGGAATGAATTTCATCTGACCCAGCAGTTTTCCTTGGGGAACGGCTGTTGTATTCGTGAAGAATCCAGATGGGTTGTTAAGGATGTGTATCGACTATCGTTTGTTGAGGATAATCAAGAATAAGTATCCTTTCCCGAAAATCGACTACTTTCGATCAGTTGAGTGGAGCCAGAGTGTTTTCCTAGCTTGATTTGGCGAAAGATTTCCATCAGCTAAGAGTTGCAGAGGACAGTATTCCTTTGATGGTGTTTAGGACCAGATATGGGTCTTACGGATGGTTGGTTGTGCCATTCAGGCTTACAAATGCACGAGCTTTCTTTATAGATTTGATGAACCAGATCTTCCAAGATCACTTGGATAGGTTCGTGTTGGTTTTTATTGATGACATTTTGGTATATTCTAAGAATGAGAAGGATCATGCAGATCATCTTAGAATAGTGTTGGAAATGCTAAGGCAACATCGAATAAAAGCGAAGTTCTCGAAGTTCCATTTCTAGAAGCAGGAAGTGAAGTTCCTTGGTCATGTAGTTTCTGAGGAACGTTTAGCAGTTGATCCATATAAGTTCGAAGTCGTTAACAACTGGAAAAGACCAAAGACAGTAAATGAGATTTTGAAGTTTTCTTGGACTTGCAGGATACTATCGAAGGTTCATTAAGGATTTCTCGCGGATATAAGCATCCTTAACTATGCTAAGCAGGAAGGACGTGAAGTTTGTTTGGTCCGACAAATGTGACGAGGCATTTCTTAAATTGAAACATTTGTTAACCAATGCTCTCGTGTTAGTGTCCTGTATAGGAACCAGAGGTTGGTCGTTTACACCGATGCATGTGGTATTGGGTTAGAGCTGTGCTAATGCAGAATGGAAAGGTTATTGCCTATGCTTCTAGACAGTGTAGACCGCATGAAATAAGATAGCCTACTCATGATTTGGAGTTAGAAGTGATAATCTTCACATTGAAGGTGTAGAGACATTACCTTTTGGGATAATGTTTTGAGCTATTTACGGAAGTCTCTACGGTATTTATTCTCTCAGAAGGGGTTAAACATGAGACAACAGTGATGGCTGGAGTTTGTTGCATCTTATGATTTTAGCATTGAGTATACACCGAGAAATGGAAATAAGGTAGCGGATCGACTTAGAAGGAAACATCATAATGTGGTGTTAGCTATGCTGGTGGAATGGAAAGACTTGGAAGCACTGGTTTCTTGCAGAGTGTAGTTGAGGTCGACCGCTGGATCTAGTCGGAATATCACCGTAATGTCTTATTTGGAAGTTCGACCAGTTCTGATCGAGCGAATTGCTTCTAGGCAGAGAGAGGATTTAGTGTTAGCCGAAAGGGTTAGAAGGTTAGAAGCTGGAACCAAGATTGATGATTTAAAGGATTTCATTCTTGACCGCAAGGGTCGATTGAGAAAGAAGGAACGATTATGTGTTTTGGATGTTGGAAATCTTAGGAAGGAAGTTCTCAGGGAATGTCATCGATCGAAGTTTACGATTCATCCTAGGGAACCAAGATGTATCAGGATATAAAGAGAAGTTTCTTCTGGGAAGAATGAAGAGGGATGTTGGCTTATGGGTAAAACAGTGTTTGAACTTTCAACAAGTAAAAGCCAAACATCAGAAGCCAAGTTGTTTGCTTCGGCCTTTGGACGTTCCAGTTTGGAAGTGGCACTCGATATCCATGGATTTTATTGACGGGTTGCCAAGGTCAAACTAGCGCAACGAAGGTATATAGGTCATAATGGACAGATTGACCAAGAGTGCATATTTCTTTCCAGTAAGGTCAACCAGGATGACATCTGTTTTGGCTAAGTTGTTCAGAAAGAATATCGTTAGACTGCATAAAATTTCTAGTAGTATCGTCAGTGTTAGAGATGCTTTGTTTGCTAGCAAGTTCTGGAAGAGCCTGTAGAGTGTGTTAGGCACTAAGCTCAAGATGAGTACCGCATATCATCCTCAAATGGATGGGCAGACGGTGAGAGTCAACAAGATACTAGAAGCTCTGCTGAGGGCTTGTGTGCTGGATTTTAGTGATTCTTAGGAAGATCACTTGTAGCTGGTGGAGTTTTCCTATAATGATAGTTATTAGACTACTATAGGAATGACGCATTTTTAAGCTTTGTACGAAAGGCCATGTAAATCACTTGCATGTTGGTTAGAGACCGAAGACAGATTGGTCCTTGATCCATATTTGGTAAGAGAGGCAATAGAAAAGGTCAAGTTGATACGGGAAAGAATGAAGGAAGCTCAGTCTAGGCAGAAGAGTTACGCAGACAAAAGGCGTAAGGATCTAGAGTTCTTAGTTGGAGATAGAGTTTTCATCAAGGTATCGTCGATGAAAGGTATGGTTCAGTTCTGGATGATTGGAAAGCTAGCACCGAGATATGTTGGACCATTTCCTATATCAGGTGGATTTGGAGACTCGCATACCGAGTAGATTTACCGAACAGTTTGTCCGAGGTCCACAATGTGTTTCATGTTTCTCATCTTAGGAAGTATTTTCATGATCCTAAAAATACTATCACTCTGGTAGCACTAGAGGACCTAGTGGTGGAACCGGATATGACTTTTGTGAGAATACCTGTTTGTGTTGTGACCTGTTTGTGTTGTGGCAAAGGATAAGAAGAGATTAAGAAACAAGACAGTCGGGTTGGTGAAAGTTTAGTGGAGCGACAATGTGAAGGACTGTACTTGGGAGACATAAGACATGATTAAGACTACTTTTCCTAAGCTGTTTTAGATGGTAAGTTCTATATAGGATTTATATAGAATCTAGCTGGTAGGTTATACTAGCTTTGCGTGCATGGGATATACGCTTGTTTTGACCTTACTAAAATTTCGGGGATGAAATTCTTTAAGGAGGGAGTTTGTAATGCCCCTAAATTTTAATTAACATTATTCGGGATATTTAGTTGGATAAATTAAATAGAATAATGTGAATAATTAGGGAGATGAGATTAAAAAATCCAATGGCCATGTCTTAATGAATTAACTAAATAAGACTTAATTAAATTTAGAAGGAGGAATTTTCCTAAGGGGTAAACATGGAAATGGGGCTGAATTTCTTAGTATAAAATATCTTCCTCCACCTTAATAAATTCTCACTTTTCATCCATAACTCCTCACCTACTTTCGCCGGCCATTAAAGTGCTTAGAGAAGAGCATAAATTGAAGTAAAAGCTAAGGAATTGAAGTAAAGCTAAGGAATTAAAGCTAGGAAATTATCTCATTCTCCAATCAACTAATCAAGGCAAATAATGATGTTTATAATCTCAATTTCTTTGTTTGGTTCGACTATGGGTTTATATTCGATCCATGTGTATGTTTTGGTTAAGATATAATCATTTAAGCCTTTGTTTGGATAACACATAGGTGTTTTTGAATGTTAATGGGATAATTAACACGTTTTATTCAGTTTTGGTTAAATTCCAAATTGTTTTGATCTCCACGTGCTTTGAAATTTTTATACGTTAGAGAGAACATTTTAATTGATTTCCTGGAATCTTTCCAGATTTTTCTAAGGTGAATTAATAGTTATATAAAATTATTTAACATATGGGACTTAAATGTTTTATATAATTAGAAAGTAGAAAGGGGCTTTTTCAAAATTATTTAAATTTCCAAATAAGGAATGTCAGTAGCATTTTGAATATAAAATTCTGGCGACCAATCAGATTTAGACGAAAAAGGCAGGTAGGGTATAAAAGAACTATTTTAAAGTACAATTTTCACTATTTCAAATCTTTTGGCAAGAGTTTCTGCCTTCATTCCGAACCTCCCGACAAGGTCGAAAGGTATCAAACCTTTCGACTAGGTCAATAATCAATGCACATGGTATCAGGCAAGGGTACGTAGTGAATTGGAAGTGGTGAAAAGATTCAATGATGAAAGGTTAGAGCTTTCGAAAGAGATGGAGTTTCGTTTTTATTTTAAAGAAAATATGCCTACTAGCTTTCGACAAATAGATTTCGACATTGTCAAATGGTTTTAAAAGAAAAAGGTTCCAATTGGTTTGCTTTCTTATTTTAATTGAGAGCTTTCGACAAAGTCGAAAGCTATAGCTTTCGACAAGGTCGAAAGCATAGTTGTTGCTTTCAAACCTTTCGATCCAGATGGAGTCAAAGGTAATCTTTTATTTTCTAAAACTTGTCACCTCTCCATTGATTTCAAAGGGTTGGTTCCGACACCAACAGCTCATGTTTTCGAGTAGTATCGAAAGGTTTTGAGTTTCATTGAATTCGAAAGGTTTTGAGTTTTAACGATTTCCAAAATTTTTGAGTTTCATTTCTTTCGAAAGGTTTATAAATGGTTTTATAGGGGAGATACCTAGGCTTTCGATAAAGTTGAAAGGCGAAACCTTTTGACTAGATCGAAAAGAAACCTTCCAATAAATCATGGGGATCATGATATTTTAATTCTCCAAGTGGTGGGTTCTAGGTTAACCTAGGAAAACCATGGAATGTGAGGTGGATAACCCACATCAACTTTTTAAAGTAAAGAATGTTTTGCCAGAGGTGGCTAGCCTCGGGATTCGGCACCCAAGGGTTCATAGTCATCCTAGGAAAACTATGGTGTATGTGTAACGACATGATATTTTGGACCATTCAAATCGACAATAATCCACACATGTCAGACTTGAATTGCTCAAAATATCAGATTGTTAATTTGAAATTTGGCAGAGCTGAGCATATACAGTAAATAAATCAATCACAGAATCACAGACACAGAGTAATATAATATAGCGGAATAGATAAATAGTAGTTCATGAAGCTACCATATAAACATCAGAGTTAAAAATAAAATACAGCAGGATAACTCAACTACACTGAAGTCTCGAATACAAACAGATGACATCTTTGAACCAATCAACTGGAAAAAAACTGAAAGATGAATCGATGGTTGGATATCCAAATGAGATCCAAACTCCAAAGGTGAGTCTTAAATGCTGTATCACTCAGTTTGACCTGAGCGTCAAACAAAACATAAAACACTCGAGTCAGGATTAACATTCTTATATCAATAAATCCAACTGAAGTGAAATATCAACTGAAATACAATTAACTTAAAGGATGTTTGGGATAACCTACTCTAAGGATTCGTGGAACTATCTACAATGCAGAAAATATACGCTATAACACCGTGGTCATTTCAATAAATTTATACTTTAAAACCAAATTGTCATTTCCGTTAAATAAATAAATAAATAAATATCCTCAATTTCACAAGTAGATTCCAATCAATTCGAATTCCAAATTCACATTTAATTAATTTAGATTTATCCATTTCAATTCAATTCAGTTTCTTAATAACAAATTCAATTTTTATTGATTTCAAATACCGATCTGGATCACAAATAATCCATTTAAATTCTAGCATTTAAAAGCTTTAGTATTCAACATTTTCAAAGTTCAATTTAACGGTTTCATATAGATCTCGACTTAACTAATTATTATTTAGTCTATAGATATCCACTTAATAAATTCAGTATTATTTAAATAACCTTAATTTACCCTTAAACTAAATGTTCCTTTCGATTTGTTTAAACTTGAAATATCCATTTAGTCACTTTGAATCAAAAATCAAATTTTAAAATCAATCTTAAACTTCAACTTTAATAGTTTAAATGGATTAAATTTAGTAGAATTCTTAATTAAATACAATCTCAATTAATTTCGCTTTATCTTCTCAACCTTAACTTATTCAAATTATTATGACAATATATTTTGATATATAGATTTAAATAAATACTTAATCATATTATATTTATTAAATCAATCTCAATAATTTTATTATTAACTCTTTATATAAAATTACCATATATATATATGTGTATATATCTATATATATAAAATATTTTAGGTACCAATATTTATTAAAAACCATATATTTCTTTTCAAAACCATAGAAATTATTTTCAAACATTTATATATGGAATAATGGCGTCTGTATATATTTTTCTATCCTATGGTCAAGTGATACAGATATTTATCATTTCAATCCGTAATATATACGGGTAGATATCATTTCGACCCGCAATTCCAAATTCAATTCAATGAAAATCGCTTGGGTTTATCATTTCAACCCATAACGATTTTCTCCTATTCTAAAGTCCATTCGGGTATGCATCATTTCAACCCATAGTGAATTCTATACTAACAGGGAACTTGCAGAGTGATAACAGATAATATAAATATAACAACATACATATATCATCAATAACAATATAATATAAACAATAGGATATGGTGTCATATCCCACATGTGAACGGTCACAGATAATAGCATATATAACAATTTAAATAACTACAGCAGCATATTTCAATTGTCATTTCAATTAAAATCAAATTTAATAAATAAAAGAACGTTAATCGTGAGTGATTGCTCACCTTTCGAGGCTAGATAGATTTGAAAAAGAAACGAGCTATGAATCCAGGCAGGAATTTCAAAGCAAAGCACGATTGAACACAAATTCAACGATCAAAGCTGAAAATGAGAAATCGATGAGAAAATCAATCAGTTTAATATATACAGAATATATATATATTATTATTATTTTATAATAATCAATATCTTAATTTCAGAAAAATATTAAAATAATACGTGTATACACACACACACACACACAATTAAACCACTATCGTTAAAATGCACATTTTTAAAATATTATAACCAAAATCTTATATATATGTATTCAATCTATATATAATACAATATATATGCAGACCCATATTTTAATAAATATATGTAGTGCGAATATACATATATGCATAACAAAAGAAGAGAAAGCTTTATATTCAATATACAAATATGCATAGGTATTAGAGCTACATACTTGACTGTATTAAACATATACTATATGTATATAATATGGGAAAAATCTAAACATATTATATGTAGCGGCAATTAAAAATAAAACACAATAATCAAAACAGCCTAAAATTCACATACTTATGAATATATAAGTTGCTAATATAAATATCATATACCCTAACAGACGTGTTATATAACTCTTTAATATAAATACTCTAAGAATTTTTTTTATTACACAAATAAATAACTCACAGATTTATGCGTATAGGCTTTTACATAAATGAATAATGAATGATATAAACTTATATAGTATATGCAAACTATATATATATATATATATAATATCAATTCTAAAATCTGCTATAATACAACCTATCATAAAATGCAAATATTTGAAACAAAAATATAGTAAAATTATATACTTTGAAACAGCTTTAGATACATATATGCTGTATATATCCTGAAACCACTTGCCAAATATATAACACAAAAATCACAAAAATCTTCAGATCTGACTTAAATAAAATCAAGTAACTCATTTTATTAAAACTTATATCCATTAACCGATCCAATACCAACTTATAAAATTTATATACTTTAAAACAATAACTTAAGCATAGATTGACAAGAGAAATATATATACATAAACCCATTATAATTTTACACGTACCTCTATATATATACATACAGAGAAACACGGCAAGGACAGATGTGGAGGATGGCGCGACACACGAGGAGATGAGTAGGCGGAGAAGGTGGTGGTGATTGAGGCCGAGCTAAACAAGAGGAAGCAAGGCAAAACAAAGGGAAAAATCAATAGAAAAATGAAGAGGAAAAGTAAAATTGGAGGAAGCCATTACCTATTTTCTTTTGTGGCCATGAAAAATGAAGATGGGAAGTAAATTTTTTCACATGAAAAAGTGATATAGGCGGCTAGGGTTAAGGAATGTACGGTAAAATTTGTGGAGAAATTATGGTAGGAAATCAAAGGGGTGGAAAGATATAAAGGCAAGAAATCAAACGTAACGTATGCCTATAATTAAAACAGGTAACGTATCTTAATTGATGCGTTTCCTATATATTAAAGAAAGCTGTATACAAAAATCTTCTCTAAACAAGTAAATACAATAACGTTTAATATACATTTTAAAATATATGCCCTTTAAGACAATAACGTATATCTATTTGAAATTTCTTTCCAAGAAATAAATAAGGAATCTAAACACTTAACCATTTAATTAATAAATGAATGTCTAAATAGAAAAATAAGGTAGAGATAGATATTATGAAAAATAAACAAATAGTTTTAGGAAAAGTAGGAAATAAATAAAGAAAATACTTTATTTAATGGAAACTAGAATTAAAAATTGTAAATAAAATTCAACTCTTTGGAAAATTTCAACAACACTTCTAAACAAATAAAAGTCAAATAAATAAAATAAATGCTGAAAAAAATAAAGTGTAAATGAAAATAAATTAAGGTCTTAAGAAAATAGAAAAATAAACAAAAAATTACTTTAATTAATTGAAACTAGAAATTAAAAATTGTAAACAAAATACGATTGACATTGGAAAATTTCAATTGCACTTTTAAAAATGTTTTTAAAACTAAAATATATACATCACATGTCATGTTACACATGTAAACATAAATTAGAACATGACATGACAAACAAAAATATTACGTATATAAAAATAAAATAAACAATTTTGTTAAATACAACAAATTACATCCAATAGTGTAAAAAGCATAACTTTCACAATATTAATCAGATTCCAATGAAACGAAAAGCAGTATCCTTAGAATTTTATTTACTTTCATAGAATAAATATAAAATTCAAAATTTCAAAATTCAAAATTTTTAAAATCAAAGTCAAAGTTTGACCATATTGACCAAAATTCACCTTTTTGGAATATATTCTATTTATTCATGTTTGGAATTCTAATTCGTATCAAAATCAAATTTATATTTAAAATAACAAAATTATCTATTTTAATAAATAAAATAAAGTTTTTAAATCAAAATTCAGCTTAAAATAATTAAAATATGCAATTAACATAACCACAAAATACAGGGTTGTTAGTGTGGTGGATAGCCCACACCAAATTTTCTAAAACAATGTACGATGGATAATATGCATATATTTTAATTTTTGTGGGTAGATAGTCCTATTAAAGTTTTGACGGTTAGTTATTTTGAAGATTTTTAGATGGGATATCTAATAAATGGGTGGATGGGATATCCAATACATATGATTTATGGTTTTATTTCATATTATGTTAAAACTAATCATTTTGGGTGCAGGGACATAATAAACGATTTGCTTGTTTTGTTTTGGGATACAAGTGAGGGGAAAACCCGTTCGGCGTGGTCTCACTAGATATCTATTTATGATAAGTGATGATATGGGTTTATTCATGCCATACTTATTTTCTGACTCGAAGTTTGTGTTTCTCCACAAACTCTCGGGTACTTAAAATTAATTTTAGTAGTAAGAGAGTGGGAGACTTTTAGGTTCTTGACGAATAAGCTTCTGGTGATGTGCATGAGGCAGGGTTAGCTACATAGGAGTTATTTTGCATATTCCGCTGTAATGTACTAAGAACTGTAAAGTTCGTATTTATTTGCTCTCTGATCATCATAAGAGGACATCTTCATATGTCACTCTTATCGTATTTTTTTACATGTATATATGATCTGAACGTGATCAACGTCTGGGATTATGTAATTAAACTGTAATTTGCATGAAATGAGAAATTGTTTATTGGAATTTTAAATTTTTTCTTATTCATGTGTATCAATTTTAACAATGTCGCGTTCGGTCACCAAGAAATAACAATTACGGATGACTGCAACATCAATAGCAATTTTTTTGGGCCTTAGAAGGCGGGATATTACTAGAAACTCCTAAATAACTATCCGTTAGCCTCCTACTCGCCCTCAGTAGCTTTATTCATCATCCTACTAAATCCTAAAAACCTTACCTCTCAGCATACTCAAATCAATTTTGAGCACCCAAGAGTTTAAGGGGAAAACATAAACTTCAAGTCAGACGTAAAGCTTAGTGTGAATAATATTGTACATCCCGGTTATTAATTTTAAGTGAGACCATGCCGCTTGGCGGAGTAGGTTTTCCCTCACTAACATCCTTTTAAAACATATCTTTTGCAAATCTTTTTCAACAACCAAAACTGGTTGAATACTGTAAAGCATCATTATGTAAACATACATATCAGGTAATAAAAGAACTATCTGTTCAAACACTTTAGTTTTGTTTGGATGATTATTAACCTTTGCGGACTCGGGCCTAGCAGAAATATAATTTTTTTTATCTAACACATGTTAGACACTCCTCTTCTAGATGGTCTATCCCTAACTATATGTTAAATACTTCTCTACTGGACGGTTCATCCCTAACTTAATGTTCTCCCAGGGTCACCCGATCCTAATGGTTTTGTAGGCTCACCAATATTCTATGTTTATACGAACATATATTCCGTTCTGTGTGTAATCATAATTTTAGTCTTACCAGTGACAGCCCTGCACACTGGAATTTTGGACTAAACATATATTCCCATTATGTGTAATAGCAACATAAATAAAGTCAGGACACGAGGACAAGGTCAAACCCGAGCTATAAGCTGGATTCCACACATGTGCAAATCGAAATGTACAAGTTCAATAAAATGGTCAAGACAACTAAAACAACTCGACCAGTCCAACATCAAAAATGAACAAGTACAAAAAGTAGTGAACAATACAAAATCCAGGAGACAAGACAGTCAAGTTCAAATGTAAACAAATGAAGACTTATGGGGCAGTACAAAGTATAAAGGAACATATATATGAAATGCAGCAGTGGCATGGCACTAAGGCATAAAATGAGCAAAGATTCAAAAGCATTTCAGTGCAGACAGCACAGTCAAAGTCAAATACAAAATATATGTATACACATATATGAAAGCAAATCTACTACATGATGTAGTAGCCTCAACAGCAAAGATCAGTGAACAACAAGTGGAACAAGACCACCGAACCAGACTTAGCAACATATACAACATGAAATGATCAAGTTCAATATCCAAGCAGACTCATATACAAAGTGCAAACCTTTAGCACACATATGTACAAAATACCATAACAAGTTGAATGTCAACACAAATGCTCAAAACCAGACTCAAGGAAACGAAGAAAGAATGAATGCAACAAAACCAACATGACTCGATGCAACTCAGATTTGAAGTAACAAGAAGGATCAACTAAATAGAAATGATGACTGAAAGCACTACATAAACTCAACACAAATGCACAACAACTATCAAGTACAGACTTAATGAAACAACACTACAAACAAGCTACTGGTCCCAAACAACCAATATCACACATAACATCATGCATACAACTGAATACAAGTCGAAATGCTCACCTCACAAAAAATGCAAAGCTATGTAGTGAAACTAAGTGCAGACAAGCTACATGAAGACCAACATCAATGGACAGTGGTAACTTCAAACTATAGATGCAATCGAACAGTCCAGACAGTAAAAAACTCGGAGTGAAGCAATGCACAAAACAATATCATAAAGAAATTCCCAAATGGCCGAAGTCAATTTGTAGTTACAAAAATTGCAATAGTACAAGTGAATGTAACAGCTGTTTTAAAATAACAAAGTCAAGTTTAAAATGCCATGGAATCAAAACCAAAATAAAGTGCAAGTCGAGTATGCTATAGGCATGAAGTCAAAAGGAAAAAGAACATAATCAAAGTACCAAAGTCAAGGCCGAATTCAATCTGAATTTATTAAGTCATGGAACAATAGGGTACAAGTTGAACAAGTCAACAGAATCAAATTCCAAAACAATTCAAAGCTGTGGTGGTCAAGAAATCGGACAATTCATGATCGAAGCCGTGAGAATCAAGTAACAAAATATACGAAATTGAACTAGTCCATAGAAATCACAATCATTCAAGAATAATCGAATGGCCAGCTTGAAATTATCAAACGAATTCAAATATTACATTCGATCGAAAATTTAGGGTTTTCAATCATATAAAACCCATTAACATCGTTGGCAATAATCTCATTTGAGTTCAAGAAACAACAGAGAAGAATAAATCAATAACTTGAATCAAATAGAGTTCAAAGCATATAAACTTGAGGAATCAAGAAAATACATACCAGGATTATCCAAATCGAACTCAAATTGAAGCTACCGTGAACATATAAATCGATCGAAGAAAGGTTTCAAATCATTTAATCAACAAATGTAATCGAAGCTTCGAATTTCCAAAGACCTAATTATTGAAAGAGTACCAATCGAGTAAAGGAATGAGGCCGTCATTTTTTACAAAGCAAAGCAGGCCGAAGAAATATAAGAAAGGGGGACAGTTTATTTATTTTTACATCACTATATTTGGGCTGGCCTTTTTATGGGTTTATATTTATCATATACAACTTTAGTTTATAAATTAGGGTTTCATTATTTTTAAATTGTTTTTATTTGTAATATACATTTAAACTTTTGTAATTTCTAGTCATGTGACCAGGGGACGAACTACGGTGGTATAGTTTGAGAATTCGCAACTCAGTAGCTGAGTTGTTACAGGGTTTTGAGCATAGAGTTAGATTAATCGATAGGGGGTGTCACAAGTTTACGTGTGTAAGTGTCTGACTACTTAATTTCTAGTAGATACCTTAGGGGCAGCATGTAGGTAGGGTTTTGCCGAAGCTGGGTAATTCTTTGTGTTCTATTTTCTACTTTTAATATTCTGCTAATATCTGTGCTGCTATTATTCTGCTATATCTGTGTTGAAATTAGTTTATATACTTCAACATTAGATTTTTATAATTGATAGTATCACCCTATTCACCCCCCTCTAGGGTGAAAATGATTCTACAAGTGGTATCAGAGTTAGGAACAGAAGTCAATTTTTGTTTTAAAAAAATTTGATTTTTTCAAAAACTAATTTTTATTTTAAAATTTTGAATTTTTAAAATGGCTTCTTTTAATAATTTTTTTGCTAAGGGTCAATCCATAGTTAGACCACCAATGTTCAATGGTGAATGTGCTTATTGGAAAAACAAAATGAAATTTTTTCTGAAAACATTGATGCTTGGAATATAGTTGAAACAGGTTATAGAGCACCAACTATAGTGGTAGATAGTCGGGAAATAGATAAACTATTCCAATGGATCAATGGACAGATCTAGAAAATAGACTACAGAATGCTAATGCTAAAGCTATGAATTCTATTATTTGTTCATTGGATCAAATTGAATTTAATCGTGTCTCGCATTGTGTAACTGCGCAGGAAATATGGCACACACTTGAAGTGACTCACGAAGGAACATCTCAAGTCAAGGAGTCTCGCTTTGCCATGCTAAGCAGCAAATACGAGAACTTCACAATGGCCAAGGATGAAAATGTCAAAAAGATGTATGGACGAACTCCCAATATTATATACAAATCAAAAGCTCTTGTAAAATCATACACAAAGTTGGAAATAATCTGGAAAATCCTCAGAGTCCTTCCACGAAATTTTGAAGCCAAAGTTACAGCAATTCAAGAATCAAAGGATTTGAAGCAGATCAAAGTTGAAGAACTCATCAGAAATCTCACCACTTATGAGCTAGAAATGAAATTCAAGGAAGAGCGTCAATGAGGTGATATTCGAAAGAGATCAATAGCTTTTAAAGGAACAATGGAAAGTGATGATGATGATGGAGCAGCCAAGATGGCGCTACTAATAAAGGGATTCAAAAAGTGGAACCGCAAATAGGGAAATGCAGCTCTAAATCAAAAACTGAAAAGCAGAATAGTCAAAGCACTAGATAACTCAGACGAGCAAGAGATCATTTGTCACAAGTGCAACAAACCGGGTCATATCAAGCCCAATTGTCCACGGAATCGATTCAGCCAAGGAAAGAAATAGAAAAGGATAAGTTTGGTAGCCACTTATGATGAAACTGATGAAGATGATAAAAGCACTGGCAGCGAGAGAGAAAAAGAGCAGATATGCGTCTTCGAGGTGATATAACTGACAGTGATGATGACGAGCCAAGCGAGGTATCAAAACTTACGCATGAAGAGTTGGTTATATATTTTCACGAAGTAAATGTCTATTTCGAACGACTTAGGGAGAAATACACTAAAATTGAATCACAAAGAGATACTTTGATAGGTTTAAATAAATATCTTGATCGGCCAGTTAAAAACTATCAAACCAAAAGCCCTAACTGTGACAAGTGTCCATCATTTGAAGAAGAGAGTAAAAAATAGAAATCAAAATTAAATCGCTTGAAAATCAAATTTTGATTTCGAAAGAAAGTGAAAATACCAGAATTGAAAATTCTATTAAAAAATACACACAGTTATTAAATGAAAATGAATCTCTCAAAACATAAGTCCAACAACTATCGACGACTTTAAGAAAATTTTCAAAAAGTGAAAGATTGTTAAGTATGCTATTAAGAAACAAACTGTTAATACGGTTAGACAAGGACTTGGTATAATCAATTAGAACGTGATAGAAATGAAACTAATCAAGTCAATTCAAAGTGCACAATATGTGGAAAAACTGGACACAATCAGAATATTTGCTGGTATAGACCCAAACAAGTGAAAACTATTCCAATTTGGGTTCCAAAAGGCATGAATATAAAACCCCTTAAAGTCAAACAAATCTGAGTGCCAAGAGGAAGAAATATAAATAGTTTTGGGTCTCCAGAAACATATTTTGCGAAATCTTTTGCCATTAACAACCTTGGACCTAAAAAAAAATAGTTCACAAAAATCTTTTATCGTGTAGGTGTAGTGGTAGGCTAAGGAACAACAACAGTGTTATCTGGATATTGGCTATTCCAGACACACAATGGGCAACGAATCAAAGTTCCTTAGCCTAGTACAAAGGTGACAGAATCATAATGGACAACATGGAAAAATTACCGTAACGGTAAAAGAGGTAATGATATATTTATTTTGAACGATTATTTAATGTGAAAATCTGCACAGTAATCCAATCAGCCGGTTATGTGATAATAAAATAAAAGTTGATTTTGATATATATATATATATATATATATATATATATATATATAAACATTTTGCTCTTCAAAATCCTGGCTAAACATACAAGATGAAATTCTGGTTTCATCTTAAAACCGAAGGCATTCATAAAATGAGAGATGTGGAAATTATTCACCTTAGCTTTATGATTTAGGATGCGAGATTTGATCTTATTAAGTGATTTGATTCGTTCTCTTGAAAATCCTAACTTCATCTTTTCTTGAGATTGATAATGGTGGCTGGCCTTAGTAATATTTTTGCTTGAGAATGAAATGAACGTGCGTATTGATTTCGTAAGTGTGTAGGGTATAAGCTTATTATATTTCTATTTTTCCCTCCCTTATTTCCTAACACTTATTTCCCTCTTAGTTCTTTTAATTCATTGTACATATAGGCATGGCTATCCCTTATTAATCCCAAATCTCAATCCACAAATCATCTTACATTATTTTATTTAACTTGACTAATTAAATATCCTAAATAATGTTACTAAAAATATGGAGTGTTACAACAATAAATCCATGTATGATTTTTTTTCTTTACATTACATTCTTTTATATGCTTTACTTATATTTGTTAGATCTAGATCTGAGACTGATTGGTTTGAACTCATTAAGAATATAGATCAAAGTATAAATTCATTAGCACCAATTACCAATTACATTTCAAATCATAAGTTCCATGCATTCTCTTTGAGGGCGTTAGATATAATAATTTGGTACGGAGCTATACACGAACATATAAATTAAATATATTTTACAAGTAATATGTAAATAACCAAAGGAAAATTTTATTAATTTTGGAAATATATATATTTAGCGAATAAAAATTCATTTGAGTTTGACAAAAATGCTTTATGTTGAACTAGAAAGAAGAAGTATTTTACAAATAAGTTAAAGTGGAGTTTTCAATCGTATTGATGTTAAATTTTATAAAAATACAAGTAATGAATGTTTTACTGATAAATGAAATTTAATGTAATGTAATTCTTCAAAAATTCTAGTAAGTTAAGTTGGTCAGTGTTGCCTAGTGATCATGGAAAAAATTCTTGAGATCGCGGGTTTGAGCTATAATCTTCTATACCGTGTAATCCTTAAGACGTGGAGCGGTTAACCCGTGAAAAAAATAAAATGCTTGGAGGATTGATGCTCTATGTTAGGCTTGTTCAAAAAGGGGGTCAGTTGTGGCGGCCCATCTAAATCCTTTTGCTCTTTTCTCCGAAGTAGAGTTTATTTTAAATGTCATTTGTGGTTGACAATAATATATAATAAGGCTAATAAGTCCGCCTTTACATCCAAAATCCACAGTAGAAAAAGATAACTTTAATAACTAACTGCCTCCTATACGCCTTCGGATGCTTTATTCATTTAAAAAATGATCCTAAAAACCTTAAATCTTAGCCTACTTAAAATCAATCGAGTGCTCGAGGGTTTAAGAGGAAAACATAAACTTTGGTCAGATATAAAGTCTGGTATGAATAAAAATCTACCATCTCAACTCATTTAGATATCCAGCAAGACCAAGCCGCATAGCGGAAGAGGTTTCCCCTATTAGTATCCTAAAACCTTTTATAAAATCATATGTTGTGCTCCTGCATCCACAATGGTTAAAACATAATCATTTTAAAATATTATAATGATATGCAAACATATTAAAACATACTGGATTCTCCATCCTTTGTTTAATTGACTCCCTGTTATATTTTTTAGTTTATAGGGTCCCTATTAACCTATTAGTATTCATGAGCTTAATAATAACCTTTATATAATGTATGGACTCCCTGTCCTATTCCATAGTTTTCATGGGTGCACTATGAACCTATTGACCCTCTTCCAGTTAACTTAATTAATTCATGGGTTCCCCTGAACCTGTTGGTAACTCCAATAACTTCTCTCTCTTATCTTAGTTTTCATGGGTTGACTAGGAACCTAGTGACAACTGTCAATAACTTAAGCCGGATATAGTTTTCATGGGTGCACTACAAACCATTTGGCCCCCGCCAACCACTCTAATAACATAGTTTATATGGGATCACTATGAACATGTTGGTAACCCCAATAACTTCCTTGTCATTGTTTTCATGGGATCACCACGAACCTATCAGTCTGACAGCTTTCCAATGTAGGCATCCGACATTTTGGTCTCCCTGACCTCTTGGATGTGAATCTATTCATCTAGGAGTTCATATAATTTATATTCACTACTGGATCAACCTAGCTGGATATTCTGCCCTTTCCCAAAATACAACTATAGGATCCAAACAATGTGAATATATTTATATCTGAAGAAGTAATCATAATAACTTAACAATACCACTCCTATGGGTTTAATATAGAACATGGTTAATCCCTTTGACATAATATTTTATCAAGGAAAGCTTCTTCTCAAAACCGTTACAAAATCTCCTTTAATTTAGCCATGGATTTTTCCTTTTAAAAATGAGTTTGGTTTATAAAACCTTTCGAAACCTGGCTTTCGGCTTCGTAGGATGACCTACTTCGTAAGCCTTAAAAACTATCTTCAAAACATTAGGCTCCTGCCTTTTTAATACATAAAACTTTCCTTTTGAAACCTTTCGATTATATTATAGTATTAGCATATAACTTTTAAAGTATAGCTTCAAAACCAGTTGCAAGTACCCCTTTTGACACCATTGGAAGTAACCTTCCGAAATTATTGAAAGTCCCCCTTTTGAAAGTATTAGGTTTATACTTGAATCATTTTTTGAGCCAAAGTGAATGGATGAATGAAACTCTTTCGAAACCATCCTTTTTCATACATAAAAATATTGGGCAAATATGATGGCACCGGCATCATCCTTTCGAAAGCATAAAACATCTTGGTAAAATAGTGGAAGGTTGGCGTCAAAACCCCTTTCAAAACCATTGCCTTTGAAACCCCTAACCCCTTTCAGAAGCAGTATTAAGTGGCTTATATTTATAAAACAAGCTGTACCTTTCGACAACATTGATTTCTTCAAAACCATTGAAATGCATCAAATCATAGAAGGGTTTCGACTTGGTCGAAACTGCCCTTCCGCTAGCTTCAATTAAAAACTAAGTAACTTCTTCGGAAGCTACTACTTTAAAACAAAGGCGACAGCTCTCCTTCGAAAGCTTCTTTAGAAATACCCTTTTGAAACCATTGGTTCTGACTACTTCGAAACTCTTTTGTAAACATGCAAGCGCTTTTCTTTTAAAATAGAACAAAATAAAGGAACCAACCTCTTTGGGTGGTAAGTTTTGAAACCCTACCTTCCGCCTTTCTCCAATTTACTACGTACCAGCTAAATGATACCATATGTATTGGTTTATTGTTTTTGATCTAGAAGGTTTCGACTGGGTTAGGGGAAGATCTGGGTCGAAAGCTCCTTACAAAGGAGGCAGAACCTACTTTTCTGACTAAAAGGCTGTTTTACCAAATAAAGTAAATATTTTCTAACAAACTTGCCCACATGTAAACACATGATTGCTTACATAAACTTTCAAATTATTTTGCTAATATTTATCAAAATTTTCTCAGATCTAAAATCAATTAACATTTAACAAATAAGCTCTTCCCATTAACAAAACAATTGAATCATCTAGGTTCCTTTCAAAATAATCTAATTTCCATACTAATTCACTTATTAAAAATCCCCAAAAATTCCAAAAATTCACTTTAATAATGTTGCCTAACATATCAAAATTTCTGTCATAAATTCTTAATATAATTTCCGAAATAAATTTATAAACCCAATTAACCATATTTTCCTTTGAAAATTCATAAGTAGTTCTCCACGGCTTAGAAAATTATAAAAATTGAAACCCAACTCCAAAATCATGTTTCTCATAACATAATTTTTTTCCATGGCATTGAAACAACATTAAAAACTGATTTTACCCTAAAACCATGTGTAACCCTATTTAAACAATCTTGTTTAATTAAACAAATCAATATTCTAGCATATCATCATCCAATTTATTATAAAATCGAATTTACCCTTAAATTTGAAAACATATGATTCAAAGTAAAATAGAAATGGAATTATTATTCACCTTAGGTTGGATAAAGAAATTGGAGATTGATTCCTTCTAGCTTAATCCTAAGCTTTTACTTTGATTTCTCTTCTTATCTTCCTCCTAATGGCCGACCTTGATATTTTCTTTCTTACGTTTATTTTACTTATGAAAAATGTACGTGAATGGTCTTAGGGAAAATAGTATAAGTGTGGGAACGTGGGCGGCAATTTACTCAAATACCCTTATTTTTATTTAGTTAACACCCGACCATTTATCACCTCCTTCATTTTAAATAATCACAGCCACTAAATTTATTATCAACCTTAATCTCCTTATCACTCTACATTATTCTATTAAATTTATTCTAGTTAAATCTTCTAAATAATGTTATAAAGAATTAAGGGTGTTATAGGCTCCCCTCCTTAAAGAATTTTGTCCTTGAAATTCAGTAAGGACTAAGTAGCAAACATAACAATCATCTATAACATCTCCTAACATCCATACTAGCCAACCCGACTAGCAGTTAATCTATATAAATCTAATATAAACATACCATTAAAGAAGATCAGGAAAAGCATCTCAAATCCTATCCTCTGTCTCCTAAGTACAATATTTCTCGTTGTTGCTCCATTGAACTTTCACCAACTTGACTGTCTTGGTCCTCAATCTTTTCTCATCTCTCGTTGCAATCTAAACTGGTTGTCCAACAAAGTCCAATCAAGCTCTACTACCAAGTCTTCCAACTCTGTTTGAGGAATGGTGGACCCTAGATCATGCACGTACTTGCGAAGATGAGACACATGGAATACATTATAGACACCTACCAAACACCACATTCTGATCCCTTCTACCAAGAGCATCAGCCACCTTATTAGATTTTCCTGGTATATACTCTATACCAAAATCATAAGCACTCAAAAATTATAGCCACCTCTGTTGCCTCACATTTAACTGCATCTAAGAGAATAAATATCTTAAAGACTTATGATCGATAAACAACTCAAATCTTTTCCCAAGAGATAATGCCTCCAAATCTTCAAGGCAAAAATCACCGCGGCCAACTCTAAGTCATGAGTATGATATCTCACTTAATGTGGCCTAAGCTGTCTAGATGCATAGGCAATGGCTTTGCCTCTCTGCATCAATACCTTTCCCAATCCAGTCCCACATGCATCGATGTATACTACCAAACCTTGGTTTCCATTTGGAACTACTAACACTGGAGCATTCGTCAACAAATGTCTTAACTTAAGGAATGCTTCCTCATATTTGTTGGACCAAACAAACTTCACTTTATTCCTGGTAAGCTTAGTCAAAGGCACTGCTATCCGCGATAAATCCTTGATGAATCTTCGATAATAGCCAGCAAGTCTAATAAAACTTCTGATCTCGGTCACTATCTCCGGTCTCTTCCAATTGCTTACAACTTCAATCTAATCTAGATCGACTGACAACCCTTTTTTTGAAACCACATACCAAAAAACTTAACCTCTTTCTCTCAAAAATGACATTTGGAAAACTTTGCCTTAGCTGATTCTGCCTAAGCGTCTCAAGCACAACTCTAAGATGATCTTTATGCCCTCTTTAATCCTTAGAGTACACCAAAATGTCATCTATAAACACCAACACAAATCTATCAAATACTCTCGGAAGATTCGGTTCATCAAATCTACAATGAAAGCAGGTGCATCCGTCAATCCAAATGGCATTACTAACCACTCATACGAACCATACCTAGTCTGAAATACAGTCAAAGGAATACTGTCCTTTGCCACTCTTAAATGATGGAACCCCATCGCCAAATCCAAACAGGAAAACACTTTGGCTCCATTCAACTGATCAAATAGAGCATCAATTCTTGGCCGAGGGTACTTATTCCTTATTGCCCTTTTGTTTTGTTTACGATAGTCGATGGACATCCTTAACGACCCATCTGGTTTCTTCACGAATACCACGACCGCTCCCCAAGGCGAACTGCTTGGCCTAATAAAATTCCTTCTTTCAAGATCCACTAGCCACACCTTCAATTCCTTCATCTCTGTCGATGTCATCCTGCTAGGTAGTCTACTTACAGGTTCTGTTCCAGACATAAGATCTATTCGAAACTCAACAACTCGTTTCGATGGTAATCCCATCATTGGCTCAAAGACATCTACGAATTCCCTTGCTACATGAACCTGACATAACTCTTCTACCACTTCCATAGCACTCAACAAAGCACAAGCACTCCCATTGGAGTTTTCCATTGAGAAGATGACTCGATTATGACTATCTGGGTTTCTTAATGATATTTCCCTATCTTGGAAAAATATCCTAGCCTCATACATACCAACCAATGCATACTCAAAATGATCCTGAAATCTACGAAATCAAAAACTTACAAACTACATGCAAAATTATTACCTAAGAAATCAAATTTCTAACTAGTCATATCTCATCCCTAGAGTTGCATAGCCTCCTTTTGGATTCGCATCCCTTAAGAAAGGTAACAAGGTATGTGGGTTCTATGCATAAACTATCAACCAAATACTGCGATATAAATGAATGTGATGCACCACTATCAAATAGTGCGCTAACTAGTATACTTTGAATCTAAAATGTTCCTTCCATCATAGTTTTCCCTTACTCTGCTATAGTAGGCCTAGAAGAAGAAGGTGGTCCAATAGAAAAACCTTCTCTCTATCTTCCCTAATTGGCTCTGGACGGTGGTTTTTATAATGCCCAACTTGGTAGTAGTTGAAGCATTTCACATTCTTCTTCTCTGCAGTCTTCTTCCCTTTTCCTGTTCTGAACTCGTGAGCATAATGACCCTTCTTATTACAGTTGAAGCATATAATTCAGCCTTTGCCTTCTCGGCCGCATCCCCTTTTCGGGCTCCTTTCTGTTTAAAGTACTTTCTCTTCTTCCTCGAAGGACCTTGGGATTCGACTGACTTTTCACTAGCATAACCAACCAACATCTCTTCATGGCGAATGGCCATCTCCACCACTATGTTACAAGGATCACAAATATGGGTCATGGTTATTCTAGCAAGCTTCGGTCTCAGTCCTCGAATGAATCTCTCATTCCTTCTGATGTCAGTGTCTGTAGTGCCATATCCATATCGAGACAGCTCATCAAACTTGGCACGACTCGATTACTGACATATTACCCTGGAATGGATCCATAAACTTCCTCATCAACTCTGACTTAGCAGCCTAAGATAAAAACTTTTTCTCGAACCTCATTCTGAAACCAGCCTATGTGAGCTCTTCCTCTGGTACTCCGGTGGTCACACTATTCCACCAATGAAGCACTGCCCTTTGCAACTGCCTAAAGGCCAGGCTCCTATTTTACACATCATAAAAGCCTAGATCAATGAAGGTCCTTTCACAGTCAATAGCCAATTCTCAACTTCAACAACATCCTCCATTCCAGAAAATGGCTTTCCACCAAGACTGGTGTAGTCTCTGATTAGCTTAGCAAAGTTATTCCCAACTGAAGCCATAGGATTAGCTCCTCTGACATTTCCAGCAACCCCAGCATGCAAAAGATTAGCCAACAACTGATACACCATTCCTGCATCCACCGGCGGTTTCCAACACCTACATTGGCTTCAGCATTTGGATTAGCGTTAGCCTGTCGACCTTGATTCCTCCTGGTATTAGGTCGAGCATTTCCATTAGTTGTGGTGCTTCTACCACCTAAATTTCCTCTTTCGTTTCCTGCTTACATATCTTCCTTCTCGTAAATCTAAATATGAGCCTTAGTAAGATACAAAAGAATGGTTTGAGAGAGGGGAACACGTACTTATATATATATATCATATATCAAAAATAAGTACGTTACTATAGCATTAGCCTAAACCCCATCATATTTCTGATTCATTGGATTATGTTTGAAAAAGCTTTAGGTTTGACTTTCTTTTAAAGTTTCATAAACCTATGCTCTGATACAAACTTGTAACACCCCCCTACTTGAAGGCCCAAAACTAACGGCTACGGATGCTGCAGTCATCCATAGTTATTAATCCTCGACGATCAAATACTACGGCGTTAGATACATTGATACACGGATCATAAGAATATGGAAAAATTATAAAAAATTAAAAGCACATTTCCGCATTTCATTCAAAACACTTCATGTTCATTACATAATCCTACAAGCGTTAAACACGTTCAGAAAAATATAATTATTACCCATACACTAAGAGTGACATATGAAGATGCCTCCTTGGTTGATCAGGGTATATAATAAAACTAATAAGTCTGCCTTTACATCTAAAATACAAAATGGAAAAAAGATAACTCTAATAACTAACTGCCTCCTACACGCCTACAGAAGCTTTATTCGTCTAAGAAGAGAACCTAGAAATCTTAAACCTCAATTTACTCAAAATCAATTGAGTGCCCTTGAGTTTAAGGGGAAAACATAAATTTCGAGTCAGACATAAAGCCTGGTATGAATAATAATCTATTATCTCAAATCATTTAGATATCTAGTGAGGCCATGCCGCATCTCGAAACGGGTTCCCCTCATTAGTATCCTAAAACCTTTTATAAAACCATATACTATGCTCCTGCATCCATAATGATTAAAACATAATCATTTTAAAATATTATGATGATATGAAAACATACTAAAACATACTGGATTCTCCATCCTCTGTTTAATTGACTCCCTGTCATATTTTGTAGTTTCTTGGGTCACTATTAACCTATTAGTTTTCATGGGCTTACTAAAAACCTTTATATAATGTATGGACTCCCTATCCTATTCCATAGTTTTCATGGGTGAACTATGAACCTATTGGCACTTTGTCAATTAACTTAATTAATTCATGGGTTTCCCTAAACCTATTGGTAACTCTAATAACTTCTCTCTCTTATCCTAGTTTTCATAAGTTGATTAGGAACCTCGTGACAACTGTCAATAACTTAATCCGAATATAGTTTTCATGGGTGCACTACAAACCAATTGCCCCTACCAACCACTCTTTATAAGATAGTTTTCATGGGATCACCATGAACCTATTGGTGACCCCAATAATTTTATAGTCATAATTTTCATGGGATCACCATGAACCCATCTCTCTAACAACTTCCCAATTTAGGCGTCCTACATTTTGGTCTCCCTGACCTCTTGGATGCGAATCTATTCATCCAAGATTTCATTTAATTTATATTCACTACCGAGTCAACCTAGTTGGTTATTCTACCCTTCTCCAAAATACAGTTATGGGATTCAAAACAGTGTGAATATATTTATATTTGAAGAAGTACTCATAATAACTTAACAATACCACTCCTATGGGTTTAATATAGAACATGGTTAATCCCTTTAACCTAATATTTTATCAAGGAAAGCTTCTTCTCAAAACCATTACAAAAACACTTTTAATTTAGCCATGGATTTTTTCTTTTAAAATGAGTTTGGGTTATAAAACCTTTCAAACCCTGGCTTTCGACTTCATAGGATGACCTTCTTCGAAAGCCTTAAAACCTGTCTTTAAAACATTAGGCTCCTGCCTTTTTAATACTTTAAAACCTTCCTTTCGAAACCTTTCAATTATGTTAAATTATTGGCATTTAAATTAAAGTATATCTTCGAAACCAGTTGAAAGTACCCCTTTCGACACCATTGGAAGTAACCCTTCCAAAATTATTGAAAGTCCTCCTTTCAAAAGCATTGGGTTTATACTTGAAATATTGTTTGGGTCAAAGTGAATATAGGTTAAAGCAACTCTTTCAAAACCACCCTTTTTCTTACATAAAAATATTGGGGAAACATGATGGCCTTGGCATTATCCTTTGGAAAGTATAAAACATCTGGTTAAAATAGTGGAAGGTTGGCGTTGAAACTCCTTTCGAAACCATCGCCTTTGAAACTCCTAACCCCTTCCGAAGGCAGTAGGAAATGGCTTATATTTATAAAACCAGCAGTACCATTCGACAACATTGATGTCTTCAAAACCATCGAAAGGCATCAAAGCATACAAGGGTTTCGGCTTGGTCGAAACTGCCCCTTTCGAAAGTTGAAAATAAAAACTAGGTAACTTCTTCATAAGCTACTACTTTAAAACAAAAAAGGCAGCAGCTCTCCTTCGAAAGCTTCTTTAGAAATACCCTTTTGAAACCATTGATTTTGACTACTTTGAAACCCTTTTGTAAGCAGGAAAGAACAAACAAAACAAAACAAAACAAAGGAACCAACCCCTTCGAGAGCTACGTTTTGACACCTCCCTTCCGCCTTTCTCCAATCCACTACGCACCAGTTAAATGTTACCATGTGTATTGGTTTACTGGTTTCGACTAGGTTAAAGGCCAAAGCTTAGGGCCGAAAGCTCCTTCCAAAGGAGGCAAAACCTCCTTTTCTGAGCAAAAAGCTATTTTTCCCAAATAAAGAAATTTTTTGTAACAAACTTGCCTACATGTAAACACGTGATTGGTTACATAAACTTTCATATTATTTTGCTAATATTTTCCGCAATTTTCTCAGATCGAAAACCAATTAACATTTAATAAATAAGCCCTTCCCATTAATAAAACAATTAAATCATTTAGGTCCTCGTTTTAAAATAATTTAATTTCCATACTAATTCACTTAGTAAAAATCCTCAAAAATTCCAAAAATTCACTTTAATCATGTTGCCTAACATATTGAAATTTCAAACCCATATTCTTAATATAATTATGGAAATAAATTTATACACCTAATTAACCATATATTCCCTTGAAAATTCATAAGTAATTCCGCACGGCTTGGAAAATTATAAAAATTGAAATCCAACTCCAAAATCATGTTTCTGATAACATAAAAAAAATTTCATAGCATTTAAACAATATTAAAATCCGGTTTACCCTAAAGCCGTATGTAACCCAATTTAAACAATCTAGTTTAAATTAAACAAATTAATATTCGAGCATATCATCGTCCAATTTATCATAAAAACTAAGTTACCATTAAATTCAAAAACATATGATTCAAAATAACATCGAGATGGAATTATTATTCACCTCAGATTGGATAATAAAATTGGAGACTGATTCCTTCTAGCTTGATCCTAAGCTTTTACTTTGATATCTCTTCTTATCTTCTTTCTAATGGTGGCCTTGTTATTTGCTTTCTTACATTTGTTTTACTTATGAAAAATGAATATGAATGGTCTTAAAGAAAATAACAGAAGGGTGGGAATGTGGGGAAATTTACTCCAATACCCTTATTTTTATTTAGTTAACACTTAACCATTTATAAGCTCCTTCATTTTAAGTAAGCATGACCACTAAATTTATTAATCAATCTCAATCTCCTTATCACTCTACATTATTCTATTTAAATATCCTGAACAATGTTATCAAAAATTAGGGGTGTTACAATAAAGGGAAAAAAATTCCTTTCTGAAGCTATATCTATGAAATAAAAAGCACTTTATTCTACATTAGATGAAAAGAGCCAAGCACCCGATGGTTTTATAGCTAAATTTTTTAAAATTCATTGGGAAAAAATCGAAGATATTTTTTATGAGTCCATGAAAGAAGTTTTTGAGAATGCAAGTTGGTAAAAGAAGTTAATCACGCTTTCATAAATCTTGTCCCAAAAAATGTAAGTCTATTTCTGTTTCTGATTAATGTCTTATAGATTCTTGTAATATGTACTGCAAAATTATTTTCAAAATAATCAGTAATAGAATTAAATGTTTGCTTCCTTTTTTAATTTTAGAAGACTAATCAGCATTCATTCAGGGGAAATACATCGCTAAAAATAGTTTGTTAGCGCATGAACTTCTCAGAAGCTTCAAAAGAAAGGGTTCATGTAACAACCCTGTATTTTGTAATTATTTTATTGCATATTTTAATTATTTTTAATGTAAGATTTTGATTTAAAAACTTATTTTACTTATTTGAAATGATTAAATTTATTATTTAAATACAATCTTGATTTTTATATGAGTTATAATTCCAAACTTGTGTAAGTTGAATATTTGCCTGAAATGCTGATTTTGGTCAAAATAGTCAAACTGTGACTTTCAACTTAAAATTTTAAAAGTTTAAAATTTTAATTTTTTTCTTTTATTATGAAAGTACATAAAATTATAAGAACACCAATTTTCGTTTCGTTGAAATCGGATGTAAATTGTGGAAGTTATACCCTTTACAATATTGTGCGTATATAGGGTTATTTAACAATGACTATTTCAAATTGTATAAATTACTTCTTCTTTGTTATATTTTATTTTAATATGTGATAATATGTTATATTATGTATATTTTGACTTTTAAGTATTTTTAAAATGATAATATAATTTTTCTAAAGTTTATTTGAATTTATTTCAATTTATAAAGCCTAGTTTGGTATTTACTGCATTTTTCTTTATTTAAAATTCTATTTAATAAAAATTAAATTATTATTTTACCTTGAAAATGTTTTAAAACCATTTTTAATTCAAATTTTGTGTTTTAATATTTTTTTATGAAGTAATAAATTTTCCAAAGTCATTGGAGATCTTCTTGTAATTTTTATGTCAGGGTTGCTATTTTTAAGCAATTTCTTATTTCCTTTTTCTATTTTACTTAAAATAAATTATTTATTTTATTTTATTCTTACTTAGTTTCGGTTTTAAATAACATTTCTGATTTTATTTTGTTTTTATAAAATTAAAAAGAAAAGGAAATGCAAAAGGTTTAGAAAGTTAAGAGATCTTAAAAGCCTGAAACGTAAAGACGTTTTATCCGTTTTTTTGGCAATTAATACATCAATTTATCTTAGCCATTCCTTTCCTCATCCTTTACAGCCGACTCCCTCATATTATTCATGAATTTTCAAGCTCCAAAACCCTAAAAATCATGGCCTCCATCTTGAGAGAAAATCTGGTAATGGCTACATCTTTTTTCTACCTTTTTCTTCTCATTTTCTATGTATTTTGCCTAGTTTTCTATGCTTTCTGGATTGGCCTCTACCACCCACCATCACCACCATACTCTCCACCATCCCCTACCACTCTTCCTTGGCATCATCTCCAGCCATCATTTCAGATCCATCCATGGCCACACCTCCCTTGGTGACAAAACTCCACAAAATTGCAAATAATGACCAAAACAATGCCCTAGCCACCACTATTACTTCACCACCTTCATACTTCACCATGGCCACCACCTCTAGCCACGACCACCACCTTGCTACCACCACTACACTTCATCTTAGCCTCTATCCAGATCTGAAATTGACATGGCCAAGACTCCATGAATCAAAACTCCACAAAAACAATGCATAAAGCCTTGAAACATTCATGATAGCCACCTTATCACTTCATATCTTCATCCACCACCTTGGCCACCACCATAGGCCGCTACCACCACCTTTTCCAGACCTCCCCACACCCCTCCACCTACTGTCCAAACCTTTACAAGTATGGCCAAGCCCCACTTGACCCAAGGCCGAGCCTTGTTGTGCTCAAAAACTTCATATATGTTGCCTTGACCAATTGTATGCTTCATGTTATAACCCTACCACTCCATACTCCTTCTAGCCGTGAGTTATGGTGCCAAACCTGAGCTATATCATCATCATGGCTGAACCCAAGAACCTCCTAGGCCAAGCATTTGAATGGTTAAAGCAAGGTCAAGTAATCTATTCCTTTGTTGCTTCGTATTTTCATTGTTTTAACATTGTTTTGCGTTGAATATTTATGTGTATATTGTCTTGTTTTGGTTATTGTTTACAAGACAAATATCAAGGCTCTCAATTCATTCAAATCAAAAGTCATGCTATATCGTGCTTGTCGTGCTTTTGGAATCGCACTTGTGTTTGTTGTTTTGGTCTTCAGCTTGAAAAAGTGAGTCTTTCTCACTCTGACATTTATACTTATGAAAAGTGAATTGATGTCAAGTGTTTAGTAATATAAAATGTTTATGCAAGTTAATGATGATCATATGATATGCTATGCCATGTTATTACCATATTATTACCATGTTAAAACTGTTAATTTTCACCTGACATCTGATATATGACTGTATATTGTGATATTGACCCTGTTTATATTATTTCTGCATATGATCACACTACAAGTTCCCTGTTAGAAAAAAAATGTTATGGGCTGAAATGATAGGCCTAAATGGTTTTAAATTTTTCATTTTTACTTAGGATTGCGGGTTTGAAATGATAAAACCCGGATTTTCTTTGTAAATTATGGGTTGAAATGATATATTACCCATATCACTTTACCTAGCGTAGAAAATTATATACAGGCCCGTAGTTAAAATATGTTTTTCTAAAATTTTAAATATTTTAGAAACTTAATTATTATAATATTTTGATTTTAAATTTAATAAAAAAAGGATTTTTGTAAATTATTATTGATTTTCTGAATAATTGTAAGTGAAATGAATTAATGAAAAAGTTAGAAATTTTGAACGTGAGTTATTTTGGAAATTTTGATTTAATTATAATTGGAAATTTAATTGAATATTGAATTATGATAAATTTATGATAATTTGAATTTAAATAAATTTAAAGTGATTTTTATATCATATTAATGATTTTAATAAAGGTGAAATGTGAAATGAATGAATATTGTAAGTTGAAATTTTGAAATATAACTAAAACTGGAAATTTATGAAATTGACGTAAAGGTGAACTTTTAGTTAAGTAAATAAAAAATAAAACTAAGTTATATTTGAGAATTTGAACTTAAGTGTTAAGTTGAAATTTAATGTAATGGATTTTAAAAATTCAACATTGCATTTTAATAAGTGAATTATTATTAAATCTTGATTTTTGAGTGGAAATTTAACTTTATAAAATCATGAACTTGAGGAAAATTAAATGATGTTATAAATGTGAAAATGTATGATTTTATAAGTTAAAAATGTTTTTAATAAAAATATAATTGGTTGAGAAATTTTATTGAATATTTGAAGTTAATTGACTGCATTTTTTTGAAATGCTATTAATTACAATGTAAATGATATTACAGCATTTGTAAACGCTGTAGTTGATGATAATGAACTAAAAAGCAAAGTTGAATTAAAAGCTATTATAGCACTCTTTGTAAGTGCTATAATTTTTGAATTTAACTAAGTTATTCTAATTTAAGTAAACTTATTATAACATTTTAAAATGCTGTCTTTTGTTAAATTGAACTGTTTTGAATGTAACTTTCCGTATAAGTTTTCTAAATGATGCAAAAAGTGAATTTTCATGGTTTTGATAAACTTAAGTGAATAAATAAACTTTGAAAGTTGAAATTTTTGGAAATTTAATAATTTAATTATTAAACATAATAACTTCATTGAAATGATAAAAAGAATTTTTGGAATATAAACAGTTTTGAAATATGAATTGAAATGGTATTTTAGATTTAATAAAATGAATAATGATTTGAAATGAATGAAGTTTGAAAAGATACGATATTTTGATATATTAAAATGATTTGAAACGATGTTTTGAAAGGATATGATATTTTGATATATTAAAATGATTTGAAACGAAGTTTTTGAAGATATGATATTTTTGATATTAAATGATTTGAAAAACGGAGTTTGAAAGATAGGACATTTTGATATTAACATGATTTAAAAAGAAGTTCTGAAAGATATGATATTTTGGAACTGAAGCTTTGAAAGGTTATGATATTTTGATATATTAAAATGATTTGAAAGGTAGTGTTGAAAGGGTATGAAAATTTAATATATTGAAATGGTTAGAAATGACTTGATATTTATTTTGATAAATATTTGAATTGAAAGATATTTTACGATGATATATTGAAATGGTTTTGGAAATGATTTAATCTTTATTTTGATAAAGATTTGGATTGAAAAGGGTATTTTATTTTGAAGTATAAAATATTGTTTTAAAGTTATAACTACGGGTTATAATAACGATTGGTTGTTAAAGAGACCGGGATCGGATATTGTCTTATAGCCGGCCAATACCGAAAACCACTTTAACAACTGTGTACGCGGTGGAGATTCCAGAATGAAGTAGGATGGTGGCGACGTTCTCGAGGTATATTACGTGGACCCAACTCCCGTGAGTTGGCATATATGACTTAAACAGGAGCTATACCGGGCTACACAAAGGGTCGCACCCTTTCATTGAGCATGCTCCATCGGAAACCATTCTATTACTGTTGTGATTCGATTCGGTGGCGCCATTTTGATTCGGGGGTATTGTTCGAGGTGGGCGGAAGCTGCTGGCTTGCCGTCACCACCGGTCCGGGAGTGCAAACGGTGTATTCACCCTGGCATTTCCTTGCGTGCCGTGTCATATCCTTTTATCGAGCCCACTACGATTTTGGTTTTAAAGATCCGACCGCGTTAAGGTTCACCATCCCCTTAACGCTATTTTCTATATGATTATACTTTACTGATTAGACACTACCGTATATAGCGTATATTACTACATAGTAAATAGTTTAACGGATCCTTAGAGGATGGGCGGTCCCAAGCATCCTTTAAGTTACTGATGCATTTTTTTACTGTTCACTTGAGTTGATTTACAGTTTATAAGTATTTATGTCCTGACTCGAGGGTTTTGTATTTTGCTTTACGCTCGGGTCAGATTGATTGAGTTAGCATTCAAGATTCACCTTCGGCGTTAGAGCTTTCCTTGAAGATCCAGCCATCTATTTTGTTTCAGTATCCAGTGGTTCAGTGATGTACCTGATTTGTACCTGATGTATCCTGTTACTCTTCTGTTGTATCTTATTTAACTCTGATGTATCTCATATTTTATATAGTAGCTTCATGAACTACTATCTCCTCTTTTACTTCCGCTGCATTATCATTACTCTGTGTCTGTGATCTGTGATTTTATTTACTGTATATTCTGAGATTTGCCAAATTTTTATTTACAACGCGGTATTTTGAGCAATTCAATTTCGGCATGAGTGTCTACCCATACACTTATAATGGATGCGAATGGTTGAAAATACCGAGTCGTTATAGTTCAGATAAGTTTTGCATGAAATTTGATCTTCAAAAAATCTATGACCAGAATAGATTTTTTATTTGTCATATGCTAAAAGTGATGGGTTTTCCCTTGAAGATGATTAATGTCATTAAAGAATGTATTACTACTCTGTCCTTTTCTATTCTAATCCAAGGGGTCCCAAAAGGTTTCTTTACTAGTAATTGTGGAACTAGACAAGTGGACCCTCTCTCCCTGTATCTCTTTTGCATAGCTATGAAATATTTTTCTATTCTTATGGAAAAGTATGTAAATGAAGATAAGATGATTTCGATAAATAAGATCTCCCCTATTATTATTCATTTACCTTACTCAGATGACTTGAAGATTTTTTATAAAGCTATTGAGAAACATGCAAATAATTCACGAGACTTATTTAACCACCTTGGCTCTAAAGAAAGGTTGAGTATTAATCAAATAAATCTTAAATCTACTTCAGTAATGCTTATAGAAATAGAATTCTAATTAAAAGCATTTTGAAAGTGAAAGAAGATTATTTACCTGTCAAATACTTGAAAGTTCCTGTATCTTCTAATTATTTACATTATTCTAACTTTAGGAATCTCCTATATAGAATAAAGGAAAGAATAGAAAGCTGGGACAATAAATTATTGTCAATTGGCTGAAGGGGAAATTAGGCTGGAGGACTTCTAATTCCAAGGAATAAATTTTCAAGGCTAACATTTCTGAATATTTAGTTTTAAGGACAATTTACAGAAAAATGATAAATTTATTTATCTTTTTAAATTATACAGAAAAATGATAAATTCATATATTAATTTTTCAGTATAACTGAAAATGATAACTTCGTTTATTCTTTTTCTATAAATTCTCCTTAAAACTAATTTTTTAGAAGTATTGTCCTTAAAACTTATCACCTTAACTAAGAAGCTCTTTGATTGAAAATCCCCTTGGTGGGAGAGCAGAAGTTATCCACTCAGTCATTGCCCTTATGATTCTGTATTGGTTGATGATATATCAAATCACTATAAGAAAATATTCTATTAATAGCAAGCGGGGATAACAAGGAAACATGACTTGGTATAGTTAGGTAGTTAGTTGTAATTTAGGTTAAAAGTTGACTCATGCGTAAGAAATGCGGATTATGGATCTTAAGACATAATTAACACTAGAGGGGAGAGTGAATAGTGTTTAATTAATTTTATGAGTCTTTTGAAATCTTTTCAAATTAAATCTAAACAGATGCAATTCACAAACACAGAAATAATCACAGAATCAGACATAGATGCAAATAGTAAATAAAAGCAGTAAAGGAATATACACACCAGAATTTTATTCTGGTTCGAAGTTACCCTATATTCAGTCCCACACAATTTATTATGCAGATTTCTTTTCAAATATAATATCGATATTACAACGTCGATTTTAAAGCCATGAAATACACCCTCCTGTCTTCGAGTCCAGGGCAAACTCTCTTGATTTAACCAGGCTATAAGATCACCTAATTGATTTACGGGCTACAACCACACCTAATTGATTTACGGGCCATAATCACACCATTTCCAATCACACTTTGATAGAGAGACTCGATACAGTTTGATCTTTCAATCTTTGATTACAAATGATCCTATAACTCCAAATAACACTGTGATCTTTGAGAGAGAGTGGCAGAGGATCAAACTAGAGATAATCGAGTTTGATTCACTTTGAATTTCGACAGATTTTTTATAAAGAATTTGAAATATGAAATAATATTTGAGTGGAGAAGGAGTAGATAAATGAAGAAAAACTAACTTAAAATTCGTTGAAACAACTAGCATTTATAGGAGAATAACGGTCATGTCCATTCACAAAAGGTTATGATGAATAGACACTTCTTTTGAAAGTTTGAATTTTAAATTCTACGGCTACTATGTCGACATGTGGAGACGAGGGATGTCAACATGCCTATGTTAATTTTGAAAATAGATTTAGCTTTAAAATGTTTTTTATTCTGAAACTTGTCAAAACGATTTCTAAACTTTGTAAACAACTTTGAATATAGTTTAAACTTATAAAAGAGTTTTAGAAAGTAATATAAAAAATAAATATAGATTTCTGTAAAATATATTAAAGCTAAAATATTAAAATCAAGAAATAGTTTAAAAAACAAGAGATGATTTTGAAATTAATACGACTAAAAATGGCTTTTGAATTAAGGCTAAAATATACAAATTGATAGAGATGACTTTAAAAGATAGTTTTGAAAAAATAAATCATTTTGAAAATTTCATGGATTCCATTCCACTAGAGAAGGTCATTGGTTCCATCCCACTAAAGAGGTCATGGGTTCCATCCCACTATTAAAGCGAGAAGGTGGATTTCATTCCACAATTAAAATCAGAATAAAGATTTCAGTGCTATTATGAATTTTTAACATAAATCTAGACTCTATTACTTATCTTGATATCTTGTACTTTTGATAATCTTGAGTCTTCAGTCTCGATTTCTACAATCTTGAATTCGTTAGTCTTGAATCTCTATACTCGGTCTTGAATCAATATACTGTACAATCTTCATTCTCAGTGCCTGCACACACACACACATATATATCCTACATATACATACATACATACATACATACATACATACATACATACATACACACATACATACATATATATATATATATATATATCTAGACAAGAATATTAGTATTTATATTTTATAACAAGTCCTAAGGTTGTTGTCATAAAAAACATCATCTCAGGAACTAACAATCTCCCTCTTTTTGATGATGACAACCTTTGTTTATAAAGTCTACTCCAATAAATTTTGATTCTACTCAGCGCTCCCCCTTATTTCAGCAACTCCTCCTTAATCTACTAACCCCCTTAATCTAAGCCTATCTAATCTATTTTATAATTCTCCCCCTTTGTCATCAACAAATAGTAAGCCTAAACCACATAACTCCCCCTTAAACTAATACTATGGAACTAAGTGCTAATAACGAAGTATAATAAGCACAACATAAATCTAATTTTATTAAATATGATGTTATAGTACGTATATATATGAAACATATACACAAATATATACAAGTACACAAAATATAAAAGCATTAAAAAAATAACAATCTAACGAGAGTCCTTGACAATTGATGACTTGTGAATCGAATAATTATGTAGCGACCCGACTTCCTATCTCCAGAAAATCGCATCACTAATTAAGAAAGAAAGGGATAGAAGAAGAAAAGAAAGAGAAGAAAGAGAAAACAACACATCAGAATCTCACAGCGGAACGATTTAAATATAACATAGAACATATACATAGTATCATATACATCAGAGTACACAACTAAACATCTCAATTTAGACAGTTATATCATTTCTGTCTAATACAATACAAGACATCATACAGACAACAACACAGCGGAAACTCTAATCATATCTACACGCTGAAGCCTCCTGCTCCAAAGCTCCTCCAGAATTCGTCAAGAGATAACCTGAATCACTTGACTACTCATATATAATATGAGTACCCAAGAGTTTAATAAAACAGAAAATAAACACTCGGGTCAGACAGGGGTCTGGTGTGAGTAAACGGTTTAAGATTGCTTAACTTTAGAAAATCCTTTGAAAACAAAAGGTATCACGTAAGACTTCCCACACATAAACATGGAAAAGTTTTTACCTTACGCTAACCAAAACATTTGATAGGAAATCCAGTGATATTATAATAGTGTCTAGGGTTTTCAAGTAAATATGAAATAGCCGAAATTGTTACATTCATTAAATTCCAGCTACTAGCCACAAATGTGGGTAATACAAACAAAACCGTAGGGTCTCGTAGGGAAAATGGGTTTCCAACAATGGCAGGGCTACTGGGGTACCGCCCGTCACAGTACGTGGCCTAGATCACCGTACCGAGGATTACTCCCTTCATCCCCTGCAACACAAGACCGGCACCGTTCCTTACTGAACAGTCCCGAACAAGACCACCCCGCAGTTGGCTGCAGACCAACTGCCCACACAGCCGAAATATAAAGGGACCTCTAGACAGGGATGTATCTTGCCCTCCAGTGGGCGCGACCCACGAAGCCTTGCTGCACCTCCCCTGTTTTAGCCATTCCCGGTTGATGAGGCTTGAGGCTGCGATTACCTTTATAGGACCAATTATCTTAGAATGCTCATCGTCCACCTGACGATGTTCTGAAAGCATTCAATCCATACAAGTTCGTTCCGGGTTCGAACGAAACCGAAGGCACTATCTCGTTGCACTCATTTTGGAATCACCCTCAGAGTCAACGACCATAGCCCTTGCACTCTGATTCACCATCTCGAATCTATAAGCACTATTCCGTCAAACTCATTTCGGAATCACCCACAGAGTTATACTGACGTATAGCCCTTACACCTCGAGTCTTCACTTGCTCCATTTGGATTAACGACCTAACGTTTAATTGGAATCGATGTGGTTTTCGGATTCCAAATATGGAAACCCGATCCCGGTCTCATCGAAACCAAACGCCATTTTAATGTCCAAGTTGTACTTAAGGGATTTAAACAATAGATAATTAGAAATATTACTTAGCATAAATGGATGTATTCACAACACAGATAGATAAGCATCTATTATCACATGCATCTATACATATCACAAAGCAGCATATATGTATCACATTCAGATATAGCATATCCACATCATCACATATCAATCAATGCCATCCAACAACATCCAATATCATTAACTCATTAAATGATATAAATCATCCAATCATTAACCATTCATAAACAATTTGATTCAACCTTGATTAATTTAATAAATCCTTAAATTAAATTAATTCTTCATTAAACACTTGGATTATCTTCAATCCAATACTATTCATTAATTAATTACAAATTAATTAACTAACATCACTTAATTACCCAACTCAATTAATCTTCCCTGATTAATTATCACTTAATTACTATAAGTAATTATTGCTTAATTACCAAATTAATTAATCATCCTGATTAATTACTTCCAAATTATACTAAGTAATTACCTCTTAATTACTTTCTAAATTAATCAACCTTGATTAATTATTCTCTAATTATTCTGATAATTATTCCTTAATTATCTTTAATTAATTACACTTGATTAATAATTATTAATTAATCACATTGATTAATTACTTTTAATTAATCATACTTAGTTAATTACTTTTAATTAATCACCTTTGATTAATTACTTTAATTACATTTAGTAATTAAAACTAAATTATAAATTAATTATTCTTAAATTATTAATTAACAATTAATTAATTATTTTCATTAATTAATGATTACTCATTAATTAAAATTCTATCTTAATTAATTACTTAAACAAGTAATTAATAACTTAATTAATTACTCTTAATCTTTTATTAATTAATCATTAATCAAATAATTTAAACCTTTAACTAATTATTAATTTAGTCTTTAATTAATAACTCAAGTGATTAACTCTTAATCACATTTACTTAATTACTTTTCATAAAGTAATTATTCTTTACTTAATTACCTTTAGTAATTAACCACTTAATTACTTTAATTACTTCCCAAGTAATTATATTAATCCAAAGTGATTATCTTAATTAATCATAAGTTAATTATTTAATTAACTATTTAACTAAATCATTTAAAATTAATTAAATGATTCTTAACTTATTATATAAAAGATTCTTAATTAAGAAACCTTATCTTAATTTAATCATTTATTCATAATTAAAACTTGATAATTAAAATTAATTTAATTATCTCAATTATCTTTACAAATTTAATTATCTTTAATTAAATCAAAATTCAAACTTACTAAAGATAATCTTTATTTCCATTGATTATCAAATTCTAAATTATTAAACTTAATTTAAATAAAATATAATGATTTAGAAATAAATTAAATTTAAACATATTTAGAGTTGAACTTTGAAATCTTTTAAAATCTTTCCCAAATTTATTTATTAAAGTTTAATATAAACTTAAATTTAAATCCACTTATTATATTTAAAAACTTCCATATTTTAAAATATATAAACTTGTTTAAAACATAATTTGAAACTTGCTCAACCTTTGATTTAAAAACTAAATTTCTAAAACAAATATTCTTTGCATTAGCGACCTACCCAACTAGTTCTAATCCCTGACCAAAACCCGAGTAAACTACCCAAAGACCCAGTGATTACCCCGAGTTCCCCTTCCTACCCCCACTGCTTCGAGCCATATCCACAAACCCCCGATGCCTGCTTCGTGTTCAATCCATCTTCCCCCACAACCCACCATTGAAACACGAACTGTGCACGTTAACGTGCACATCGCCGTTGGTCAACGGCGATCCCCTCTCCGGCCTCCACCAAGTCACAAACGCCCTTGACAACAGCACGCAACCTCCAGCAAACCCAATTCAATCAAGCTCCGAAGAATGACTGTCGAACCCAAATTTTTCGAGACACCATCACCGGTAAATCCAACCTCCACGGCATCACACACTTCGAGAAGTCCCACCATTACTTCCCAAGCTTCATCGCAACCCACCAACCCCTCAGCAACACTCGCGATCACCTTCGGTAATAACATGATGATGCAGTAGCCCATTGAACATCATCGGTAATTACAGCAACCAAAAACCCTACTTCTTCAACTATCGGCCATCACACTCAATAGAAAAATCAAGGAGCATTTTTCTGATGGTCCCCTACGTCACCTCGACCTTCGTGCTCATCCACGCCAACCAATTTGCCGCCGATCGCCCCCAATCAACCAAAATGCCCAAAACAGAAAAATCCTAAATTCTCTTAAACTACCAAAGTAAAAATCATGTTAATCACACTAAAATTCATAATTTTCAATGGCTAATTCATACATGAAATCAAAACTCAAAATTGATTTAATTAATTTTTGACTCAACTTACCATTTACTGTAAATTTGAAAATTTTAAACAAGTTATCCAATTTTAAAACTTACAAGCATTTTTAGATGAGAAGTTAGATGATTACAAACATCTTTTATATACAAATCAAAGTCAAATTCAAATCCATTATCAAGTTATTGATTTTATCATGAGGTTGATCTGTTTTATACATGCTGAAATCTTTCAAACTGTACAGGTATTCCAACCCATATGCTCAAACATGCAATTCAAACTCTCACATATAAACATGCATTTAATTCAATCAAGTAATAGTATGATATTCATTCACAATTCAAGATAGAATCAAGTTTAAATCTGTTTTTAAAATTTATTTACTCACCTGAAAATGGAAGGAGATAGAACTGCACATAAAGCTTCCCAGACTTGCAATTTATCTTTCAAGTTGAAAAATAGAATTCTTTGCATGTTAATGTTGTACATCCTGATGCTTATTTGATTTCCAGATTCTTGCATGTTGGTGTTTTACTTGCAGTTGATGATTTCCAGGCTTCAATTTAATTTGCATGTTATTGAATATGTTGTCTGCTTGATTCCAGTTTTGTTTGATGTTTCCTAACTTTGCATGTTGAATGTTTTAATTGTTGCTGCTGCATTTGAAGATCTTGTTTTAGCCTCTGTTTTGAATTTTCAGATTTGCAGATTATTCATTTTTCCTGATCTTCTTTTGATTATTTGAACTTTGGTTTGAAGATAATGAAATTATTTTTCTTTTTTAGATTGTATTCATCTTTGAGAAATGAAGAAAGAATTTGCTGAAGGATAAAATCTTTTCTTTTGATTTTACAAATAAATTTTAAATTTAAGTTTACAAAAGAAAGACATTTGTCAATCTTAAGCTTTGATTAACTTACACCTATACCAATTAATTTACAAGTGTTGTTAATGTACATTAATATTCTTACATGTGTTATATAAGTATTATTTATATGTTTTTCCTTTAAATGTATTTATCTTTAATAATTTATTAAATCCTTATATACATATATTTATGTAATATAAAATGTACATACTTATATTTTAATAGATATTCATATGAAACAAGTAATTTACATTTTTAATTCAATCATGCTTATATTTTTGAAACATCTATTTTAAATTTAAATCTTATTTAAAAGCTTAAAGTACATATTTATCATAAATAAGGAATTAACTTTGTTATTATAAATTTAAATCTCAATTATCAATTTAAAGTCATTAAATCAAATTATCATTTTAAATTCAAACTAGATATACTCAAGTTTGAAAACTATTATTAAATTCAAATTAATGCAATTCCTATTTCAAATATATATATACAAATATATATACACATTTCAAATAGAACATTCTAACATTAAATTTATTAATTTCCAAATTAAATTTTAAAACAAATATCAAATCACAATATATACATTCATATATATTATAATTTGAATACAAAGTTTTATTACATTAAAACATCTTATTTACCAAAATAAATAATTCCAAAATCAAATTATTATTAGCTTTCAAAAGAATTAATCTTGCCTATTCATATTGTAAAGAAATTTATTGACAGATATTAACAAATTATTATTATTAACCTTTAAAATAAATTTAACTTGTCAATTTATAATATAAAATGATCAAATCAATTTAATTATTATCAAAGATTATTAAATTGATATTGCTCAAAATTCCGGGTCGTCACATTCCTCCCCCCTTAAAAGAATTTCGTCCCCGAAATTTAAAAGCAAAGATAATTTAATAACCCAGTTAAAGAATTTAAATTCTTATCAGCAATCAAACAAACAATCATACATTATCAATCATAGCAACCAATTCAAACAAACAAACAATTTATCTATTCAGAAAAATTCTGAATAGAACTTCCTAATATTATCTAGAGTTTCCAGATACCTATACTGGAACACTCACTCTACAGAATCTTAACTAACTACTCTACTAAAACCAAGAACTCCCTCACCTGATTCTTCAAATCTGAACAAGATATCAGGCTAAGCTCAAAACCAACTCAACTACCAGATTCCTTCTGGACTGCTGATTCTATTACTCAAAGAATCATACACATATTCCTCAGAGATATGTGAAATACAATGAATTCCAGCTATCCAAACTGGCAATTCAATCCTGAAGATCAAAATCAAATCTCTAGAGATCACAGATAAAACTCCAAATACCTACAAAGCTAACTCTCCAGTTTTACCCATTCTTTATATCTTCTTTGATCGGATAAAACAAAATCCAAATTCTAACTACACATTCCAAAATTACTCAATTCTTAACTGCACAACTCTTCAGATGAGCCTGAGTCACCTCCAATATCCTGATCAGCCTAACTCTTGCTGATTGCTCCATGAAACAACAGCACCAGCTCAAACCAAATCTCCAGGTCCTACTCAACAAAATGGCTCTCCCAAAAATAATTTGCTGAAATCCAAAATACAACTCTATACCACAAACATCAATGGACTTCAAACATACCTCTCCTATCTGGAATAGCCAACAGTTGTACTTGACAACCTTGCCTTCAAATCTAGAAAATTCCTTCATACTTAAATTTCCTGTAGAAATCCTCTACTGCAACATCCGGTTGTTCCCATTCCAGAATAATTCCCAACTTGCTTCCGCTGCACAACTCTGATCTAGAGCAGATAAGAATGCTATCGAAGGACACAAGCACAATCTTTCTCCATACACAGTTCATCCGACTCATAAAAATCTTATTGACCATTCCACTTGGTCAAAACATCTCAACAGAATCTCAACTTAGAATAAGATGATCAATCCAAAGAATCCTGAGCTGCCTCTCCAAACTCTTCTCGCTCCAAGAGTCATCCTACTACAAGATTGAACCATCAATACTACTCCTGAAAATCCAAGTCGATAAGAAATCTCAATCTCCGATTCAGGTAGACCTCAGATTTCCCCAAAAAGCATCTGGAGAATCTCCGACTACTTCATAGTTTCCACCACTACTTGAGATGCCTCAATCTCAAACCAAAGAATACTCCAAGATCCCTAACTAATCGCAAGTCACTTTTGCGATCTCTCTCAGTTCAGATTCCAAAGAACTGTCTCCCAACCAGAACAGCTTTTCCTATCCAAGACCAATCTTCAAGAATGGCTTATCTATCAGAAAAACTGATAGATCACTTCCAACAGATATCTCGCCCTGCTGAGCCTTCCAAAGAAAAGAATAAGCCTTCACCATCTGCCTAGTCTGCCGATAGTAGAAATCCAAAGATTACTGAATCATCGAAGAAATAGACCCATGCTGCTACTTCCAAACTTCTCTTCAATGATACAGCTAAACCAAAAGATCATCCTTAACCACAAACTCCTGAAACTCAAAACTAACACCCAAATCCTCTAAAACATCCTTGAGACGAGTAGACATCTTCTCAAGAAACTCCGCTCCAAACCAAACACCGCCACTTATCTTCTTAAGAAAAACAAATGAGACCATGTCCGAATTGAGGTAACTCATCGACCTTAGTCTCCTACTTCAATAAAGATAAGATACCCTTACTTAAGATCCAGAAAATCTCTAAACGTCTGAACCTTCCCTGCAGCAGACATCAATGCTCTTCCAACACCATCTAAATCTGGCTCCAAAAGAAACATCTTCAGAACCATCTACGGATACTGCATCTCATCTCACCACACAGCTATTCCTTCTTGAAGTCACCACTTGCTTCTATTAAGCTGACAAACTCAACTCTTGGAAATCCCGCACACTCGAGAGCAAATCAACTTCACACTCCAAGAATATACTCCAATTCTTGAAAAAGACTTCCTCTGGACTCAAAGAAATCCTTTCTACAAAGCACAAAACTTATTCGAGATAGTATTAGATCTACAATCTCGATAAACACACCTCCAACCACAACATATAAACCTCAACCAATAGTGGTAGTTGTGTTACACACACTTCTACCTTATCTACCTTTATAGCCTATGTTGGAAAATCCGAACAGATAACCCAACAGATTAGGTAGTTATATAAATATATATTTATATAAAAATTACAAGTACGCTCTCTCAAGATAGACACCACTTCAGAGCCTAGGTATTCACTCAACCTAACGCTTCCTAAAGAAAGATATACTTCAGAGCCTAGGTATTCACTCAACCTAACGCTCTGATACCAGCTGTAGCGACCCGACTTCCTATCTCCAGAAAATCGCATCACTAATTAAGAAAGAAAGGGATAGAAGAAGAAAAGAAAGAGAAGAAAGAGAAAACAACACATCAGAATCTCACAGCGGAACGATTTAAATATAACATAGAACATATACATAGTATCATATACATCAGAGTACACAACTAAACATCTCAATTTAGACAGTTATATCATTTCTGTCTAATACAATACAAGACATCATACAGACAACAACACAGCGGAAACTCTAATCATATCTACACGCTGAAGCCTCCTGCTCCAAAGCTCCTCCAGAATTCGTCAAGAGATAACCTGAATCACTTGACTACTCATATATAATATGAGTACCCAAGAGTTTAATAAAACAGAAAATAAACACTCGGGTCAGACAGGGGTCTGGTGTGAGTAAACGGTTTAAGATTGCTTAACTTTAGAAAATCCTTTGAAAACAAAAGGTATCACGTAAGACTTCCCACACATAAACATGGAAAAGTTTTTACCTTACGCTAACCAAAACATTTGATAGGAAATCCAGTGATATTATAATAGTGTCTAGGGTTTTCAAGTAAATATGAAATAGCCGAAATTGTTACATTCATTAAATTCCAGCTACTAGCCACAAATGTGGGTAATACAAACAAAACCGTAGGGTCTCGTAGGGAAAATGGGTTTCCAACAATGGCAGGGCTACTGGGGTACCGCCCGTCACAGTACGTGGCCTAGATCACCGTACCGAGGATTACTCCCTTCATCCCCTGCAACACAAGACCGGCACCGTTCCTTACTGAACAGTCCCGAACAAGACCACCCCGCAGTTGGCTGCAGACCAACTGCCCACACAGCCGAAATATAAAGGGACCTCTAGACAGGGATGTATCTTGCCCTCCAGTGGGCGCGACCCACGAAGCCTTGCTGCACCTCCCCTGTTTTAGCCATTCCCGGTTGATGAGGCTTGAGGCTGCGATTACCTTTATAGGACCAATTATCTTAGAATGCTCATCGTCCACCTGACGATGTTCTGAAAGCATTCAATCCATACAAGTTCGTTCCGGGTTCGAACGAAACCGAAGGCACTATCTCGTTGCACTCATTTTGGAATCACCCTCAGAGTCAACGACCATAGCCCTTGCACTCTGATTCACCATCTCGAATCTATAAGCACTATTCCGTCAAACTCATTTCGGAATCACCCACAGAGTTATACTGACGTATAGCCCTTACACCTCGAGTCTTCACTTGCTCCATTTGGATTAACGACCTAACGTTTAATTGGAATCGATGTGGTTTTCGGATTCCAAATATGGAAACCCGATCCCGGTCTCATCGAAACCAAACGCCATTTTAATGTCCAAGTTGTACTTAAGGGATTTAAACAATAGATAATTAGAAATATCACTTAGCATAAATGGATGTATTCACAACACAGATAGATAAGCATCTATTATCACATGCATCTATACATATCACAAAGCAGCATATATGTATCACATTCAGATATAGCATATCCACATCATCACATATCAATCAATGCCATCCAACAACATCCAATATCATTAACTCATTAAATGATATAAATCATCCAATCATTAACCATTCATAAACAATTTGATTCAACCTTGATTAATTTAATAAATCCTTAAATTAAATTAATTCTTCATTAAACACTTGGATTATCTTCAATCCAATACTATTCATTAATTAATTACAAATTAATTAACTAACATCACTTAATTACCCAACTCAATTAATCTTCCCTGATTAATTATCACTTAATTACTATAAGTAATTATTGCTTAATTACCAAATTAATTAATCATCCTGATTAATTACTTCCAAATTATACTAAGTAATTACCTCTTAATTACTTTCTAAATTAATCAACCTTGATTAATTATTCTCTAATTATTCTGATAATTATTCCTTAATTATCTTTAATTAATTACACTTGATTAATAATTATTAATTAATCACATTGATTAATTACTTTTAATTAATCATACTTAGTTAATTACTTTTAATTAATCACCTTTGATTAATTACTTTAATTACATTTAGTAATTAAAACTAAATTATAAATTAATTATTCTTAAATTATTAATTAACAATTAATTAATTATTTTCATTAATTAATGATTACTCATTAATTAAAATTCTATCTTAATTAATTACTTAAACAAGTAATTAATAACTTAATTAATTACTCTTAATCTTTTATTAATTAATCATTAATCAAATAATTTAAACCTTTAACTAATTATTAATTTAGTCTTTAATTAATAACTCAAGTGATTAACTCTTAATCACATTTACTTAATTACTTTTCATAAAGTAATTATTCTTTACTTAATTACCTTTAGTAATTAACCACTTAATTACTTTAATTACTTCCCAAGTAATTATATTAATCCAAAGTGATTATCTTAATTAATCATAAGTTAATTATTTAATTAACTATTTAACTAAATCATTTAAAATTAATTAAATGATTCTTAACTTATTATATAAAAGATTCTTAATTAAGAAACCTTATCTTAATTTAATCATTTATTCATAATTAAAACTTGATAATTAAAATTAATTTAATTATCTCAATTATCTTTACAAATTTAATTATCTTTAATTAAATCAAAATTCAAACTTACTAAAGATAATCTTTATTTCCATTGATTATCAAATTCTAAATTATTAAACTTAATTTAAATAAAATATAATGATTTAGAAATAAATTAAATTTAAACATATTTAGAGTTGAACTTTGAAATCTTTTAAAATCTTTCCCAAATTTATTTATTAAAGTTTAATATAAACTTAAATTTAAATCCACTTATTATATTTAAAAACTTCCATATTTTAAAATATATAAACTTGTTTAAAACATAATTTGAAACTTGCTCAACCTTTGATTTAAAAACTAAATTTCTAAAACAAATATTCTTTGCATTAGCGACCTACCCAACTAGTTCTAATCCCTGACCAAAACCCGAGTAAACTACCCAAAGACCCAGTGATTACCCCGAGTTCCCCTTCCTACCCCCACTGCTTCGAGCCATATCCACAAACCCCCGATGCCTGCTTCGTGTTCAATCCATCTTCCCCCACAACCCACCATTGAAACACGAACTGTGCACGTTAACGTGCACATCGCCGTTGGTCAACGGCGATCCCCTCTCCGGCCTCCACCAAGTCACAAACGCCCTTGACAACAGCACGCAACCTCCAGCAAACCCAATTCAATCAAGCTCCGAAGAATGACTGTCGAACCCAAATTTTTCGAGACACCATCACCGGTAAATCCAACCTCCACGGCATCACACACTTCGAGAAGTCCCACCATTACTTCCCAAGCTTCATCGCAACCCACCAACCCCTCAGCAACACTCGCGATCACCTTCGGTAATAACATGATGATGCAGTAGCCCATTGAACATCATCGGTAATTACAGCAACCAAAAACCCTACTTCTTCAACTATCGGCCATCACACTCAATAGAAAAATCAAGGAGCATTTTTCTGATGGTCCCCTACGTCACCTCGACCTTCGTGCTCATCCACGCCAACCAATTTGCCGCCGATCGCCCCCAATCAACCAAAATGCCCAAAACAGAAAAATCCTAAATTCTCTTAAACTACCAAAGTAAAAATCATGTTAATCACACTAAAATTCATAATTTTCAATGGCTAATTCATACATGAAATCAAAACTCAAAATTGATTTAATTAATTTTTGACTCAACTTACCATTTACTGTAAATTTGAAAATTTTAAACAAGTTATCCAATTTTAAAACTTACAAGCATTTTTAGATGAGAAGTTAGATGATTACAAACATCTTTTATATACAAATCAAAGTCAAATTCAAATCCATTATCAAGTTATTGATTTTATCATGAGGTTGATCTGTTTTATACATGCTGAAATCTTTCAAACTGTACAGGTATTCCAACCCATATGCTCAAACATGCAATTCAAACTCTCACATATAAACATGCATTTAATTCAATCAAGTAATAGTATGATATTCATTCACAATTCAAGATAGAATCAAGTTTAAATCTGTTTTTAAAATTTATTTACTCACCTGAAAATGGAAGGAGATAGAACTGCACATAAAGCTTCCCAGACTTGCAATTTATCTTTCAAGTTGAAAAATAGAATTCTTTGCATGTTAATGTTGTACATCCTGATGCTTATTTGATTTCCAGATTCTTGCATGTTGGTGTTTTACTTGCAGTTGATGATTTCCAGGCTTCAATTTAATTTGCATGTTATTGAATATGTTGTCTGCTTGATTCCAGTTTTGTTTGATGTTTCCTAACTTTGCATGTTGAATGTTTTAATTGTTGCTGCTGCATTTGAAGATCTTGTTTTAGCCTCTGTTTTGAATTTTCAGATTTGCAGATTATTCATTTTTCCTGATCTTCTTTTGATTATTTGAACTTTGGTTTGAAGATAATGAAATTATTTTTCTTTTTTAGATTGTATTCATCTTTGAGAAATGAAGAAAGAATTTGCTGAAGGATAAAATCTTTTCTTTTGATTTTACAAATAAATTTTAAATTTAAGTTTACAAAAGAAAGACATTTGTCAATCTTAAGCTTTGATTAACTTACACCTATACCAATTAATTTACAAGTGTTGTTAATGTACATTAATATTCTTACATGTGTTATATAAGTATTATTTATATGTTTTTCCTTTAAATGTATTTATCTTTAATAATTTATTAAATCCTTATATACATATATTTATGTAATATAAAATGTACATACTTATATTTTAATAGATATTCATATGAAACAAGTAATTTACATTTTTAATTCAATCATGCTTATATTTTTGAAACATCTATTTTAAATTTAAATCTTATTTAAAAGCTTAAAGTACATATTTATCATAAATAAGGAATTAACTTTGTTATTATAAATTTAAATCTCAATTATCAATTTAAAGTCATTAAATCAAATTATCATTTTAAATTCAAACTAGATATACTCAAGTTTGAAAACTATTATTAAATTCAAATTAATGCAATTCCTATTTCAAATATATATATACAAATATATATACACATTTCAAATAGAACATTCTAACATTAAATTTATTAATTTCCAAATTAAATTTTAAAACAAATATCAAATCACAATATATACATTCATATATATTATAATTTGAATACAAAGTTTTATTACATTAAAACATCTTATTTACCAAAATAAATAATTCCAAAATCAAATTATTATTAGCTTTCAAAAGAATTAATCTTGCCTATTCATATTGTAAAGAAATTTATTGACAGATATTAACAAATTATTATTATTAACCTTTAAAATAAATTTAACTTGTCAATTTATAATATAAAATGATCAAATCAATTTAATTATTATCAAAGATTATTAAATTGATATTGCTCAAAATTCCGGGTCGTCACAAATTAGGGTAATGGAGACAAAAGTTTCCATATTGTTCGACAAAATTACCATTTTTGTCAAAACAGACTGCTCCAACGCAAATAACTTTATCGTCTTTGTCCATTAGCATTTCTTCCTCTTCTTTTTTGTCCTCTACTGGACTATGAATATGTATGTTAGATGAATCATCTTTAATTACAATAGGGTCCGCATGATTATCCATTAGAAATGCAAATTTCTAAGAATTTTGCCCTGTTTCTCTTGTTCCTTTGCCATCCTTATTTGAGTGAGTTGTAATTCAGTTAGCATTTGCAGAGAATGCTTCATGATTTCCTCAATCTTCATTACTCAAGCCAATGTAATTCATTGAAATGGACCAATATTAGGAGAAGGGATGGAAAAGGTTGCAATTTGGTTTGATTTAGAAGTGGAGGCCATTATTTTATATTTTCTGAAGTTTCTTATAGAGAAAATGAAGTAAGAAGGTAGAAAAATTCGAAATGTTATGATTATATAACAACCAAACTGATTTTAAGGGAAAATCAAAATTTCAAATTTTACAGTTTTACGTCGACATGGGGGGTAGGGGCATGTCGACATCCCTTTGAAATTTTGACAATTTTGTTTTTCTTTATTTATTTAAATATATATGTTACTATATATATATATATTCTATATCTCAGTTATAGAACAAATACATAGTTCTCTTCTTAATTCAATAAAGGTTGATTGATTCAAGGGTTTGGTCAGAATATCAGCTATTTGATTCTCATTGTTGATAAATTAAAGAGAAATAATCTCTTTACATATATTATCTCTGAGAAAATGATGTCTGATAGAATATGTTTTGTTTTGGCATAATGAGTAGAATTTTTGGTTAAGTTTATTGCACTTGTATTGTCTAATAAATCAGTGATTTTGAAATATTTAATCCAAATACTTTAGGGTCTGTTGCATATAGATAACTTAAGAACAAGCTAAAGTAGCAGAGAAATATTCTACTTCAGTTGTTGATAGTGAGACATAATTTTTCTTTTTACCAATCCAAGAAACCATAGAATGTCCTAAAAAGTGACAAGTTCCACTTTTACTTTTTCGGTCTGATTTACAACCACCATAGTCAGCATCACAATATGAGATTAAATCAAATGAATCATTTTTGGGTAAAATAGGCCATAGTCTAAAGTGTGTTTAACATATCTTAAGATATGTTTAATAGCTTTTAAATGGGTTTCTTTGGGTTGAGATTGGTATCTTGCATAGAGATAGACACTATTCATGATATCAGGCCTACTCGTAGTTATATAGAGTAGTGATTCAATCATTTTCTTTATAAATTTTGATCAACATCTTTTGACATGTATTTTTTATTTGAGGCTTCATTGGTTGCCATAGGAGAAGGTTTTCCACTCGTAGTAGTCATACCAAACTTACTAACTAGATCCCTAGCATACTTTTCTTGACTAATGAAAATACCACAATTTAATTGTTTTATTTGCAATCCTAAAAAGAAAGAATGTTCACCCATATGACTCATCTCAAACTCTTTTGTCATTATTTCAGAAAAATCTTTGTTCGTTTCATTGTTTATTGATCCAAAAATTATATCATCTACATAAATCTGTACTAATTTGATATCATTTTTGTTTCTTTTGATAAAAGAGTATTATCTACTTTATCAATTTCAAAATTGTATTGTAATAGGTAAAATCTTAGTCTATCATATCGGGCTCTAGGAGCTTGTTTCAGACCATATAAAACTTTCTTTAATTTGTAAAAAATGATTTGGAAACTTTTCTTCTTTTTCAAAAAGTGGAGGTTGTTCAACATAAACGTCCTCTTTAACAAAACCATTTAAAAAGGCACTTTTAGTATCCATTTGAAATAATTTGAAATTGTTGTGGTTTGTGAAAGCAAGTAGAATTCTAATGGCTTCTAATCTTGCTATGGGTGTAAAGATTTCATCATAGTCTATTCCTTCTTGACAATAACCTTGCGCGACAAACCGAGCTTTATTTCTAACGACCTCACATTGTTCATTCATTTTATTTTTATAAACCCATTTAGTTCCTATTATAGTTTTGTCCTCAGGTCTAGGAACAAGTTTCCATACATGATTTCTAATGAATTGATTCAGTTCTTCTTGCATACCAAGAATCCATGGATCATCAGATGATGCTTCCTTTGGATTTTTGGGTTCAATAGTTGATATGAAAGCTACATTACTCATCTTTTTTAGTTGATTCCTAGTTCTAACAATAGATTCAATATTTCCTAGTATATTTTCTATAGGATGATCTTTTAAAAGCCGATACCTTTATCGAATTTAGGATCAAGTTTGTCTAAATTGTCCTTTGTATTTAGAATAAAGCATTTACTTACAAAAAGTTAAAATAAGATACCTTTGGTTTCTTATCGAAAAGAAGTTCATATAATGTTTTATTTGTTAGAGGTCTAATTAAAATCCTATTCAAAATGTAACAAGCTGTAGCGACTGCTTCAGCCCAAATTTTTTTGGTAATTTACAATCTAAAAGCATAGTTTTTGCACACTGTTTAATCGTCCTAATTTTACACTCTACCACTCCGTTTTGTTGTGGAGTTCATAAAAAAGAAATATTATGAGTTATTCCTCTTTTATTATAAAAATTCTCAAAATTTTCATTTTTAAATTCTCCATCGTAATCGCTACGAATAGTTTTGATTTTTAAAGAAAGTTTATTTTGAATTCTTTTTGCAAAAGTTTTAAATAAATCAAAAGCATCACTTTTATGTTTCAGTAAAAATGTCCATGTAAATCTAGAATAGTCATCTACAATTACGAAAACATATTTACCGTATTGACAAAATTTGAGATGGACTAAACAGATCTAAATGAACTAACTCAAGATATTTTGAAGTTGAAATCATATCTTTCAATTTAAATTAACTCTTCCTAAGTTTTTCTAATTAACAAGCATCACATATACTATCTACTTTAATATTCATTTTAGGGAGACCACTTACTAGATCAAGTTTTGAAAGTCTAGATAAGAGTTTGAAATTCAAAAGCCTAAATCTTTTATGCCAAATCCAAGGGTCACTTGTATTAGCCAAAAGGCATAGGTTATCATTTGAGATTTTCATACCAAGAATATAAATATTTTTCTTCCTAATTCCTTCAAAGATAATATTTGATTTATATTCTTCGATGTGACACTTATCCTTTTCAAATCTAATTTTATAGCCCTTGTCGTATAGTTGACTTATGCTAGGTAAGTTGTGTTTTAGATTCCTAACTAATAAAACATCAGAAATAGTAGAAGTTTTAGAGTTACCGACATTGTCGATGCCAATCACATATCCTTTTGAATTATCTTCAAAGTTGACCAGTCCTCCATGTTAATAAATTATGTCATTCAGTATCTCCGAATTACCAGTTATGTGTCTTGAACATCCATTATCAAGTATCCATTTTCTTTTCTTGATTTGCACCGTTTGTCCATTGAGTGTTGATTCTTCAAAAGCCATATAACACATCTGTTCCTACATAACACACCAAGTTGGTAGGTAACTTGATTTTCTATAATAACAATATGCAAACTTATAAGATAATGATGATTTGGACAGCTTTGAACTAATGTTATACGAACCTCCAAAAATTTCCATTTTAAACTTTTCAAAATTCAGATTATGACAAGTTTGAAAAACAATGCTCTGATACCAGATGTAGGAAATGCGGATCTTAAGGCAGAATTAATACTAGAGGGGGTGAATAGTGTTTAGTTAATTTTATAAATCTTTTTGAAATCTTTTCAAATTAAATCTAAACAGACGCAATTCACAAATACAGAAACAACCACAAAATCAAACATAGATGCAAATAATAAATAAAAGAGTAAAGGAAAGTAAACACTAGAATTTTATACTGGTTTGGAGCTACCCTATGTTCGGTCCTATATAATTTCTTGTGCAGATTTCTTTTCAAATATAATATCGATATTACAGCCTCGATTTCAAGATCACGGATACATTCTCCTATCTTCGAGTCTTGGGCAAACTCTCTCTTCATTTACCCAGGCTATAAGATTATCTAATTGATTACGGGCTACAATCACACCCAATTGATTTACGGGCCATAATCACACCATTTCCAATCACACTTTGGTAGAGGGAGACTCGATACACTTTGATCATTCGATATTTGATTATAAATGATCCCATAACTCTAAATGGCACTGAGATCTTTGAGAAAGAGTGGCAGAGAATCAAACTAGAGATGATCGAGTTTGATTCACTTAGAATTTCAGTAGAGTTTTGTTAAAGCATTTGAAATATAAGAGAATATCTGAGTGGAGAAGAAGCAGTAAAGAAATGAAGAAAAATTAACTTAAAATTCGTTGAAACAACTGGTATTTATAGGAGAACAACAGTCATGTCCATTCGCCAAAGATTATGATGAACAGATACTTATTTTGAAAATTTGAATTTTAAATTCTATGGCTACCATGTCGACATGGGGAGATGAGGGATGTCGACACGCCTATGTTAATTTTGAAAGTAGATTTAGCTTTAAAATGATTTCTATTCTAAAACTTGGAAAATTAATTTCTATACTTTGTAAACCATTTTGAATATAGTTTAAACTTATAAAAGAGTTTTAGAAAGTAATATATAATATAAATATAAAAGTAATATTAAAAACTAAATATAGATTTCTATAGAATATATTAAAGCTAAAATATTAAAATTTAGAGATAGTTTAAAAAAAGAGTTGATTTTTAAATTAATACGATTAAAAATAGTTTTTGAATTAAGGCTAAAATATTTAAATTGATAGAGATGACATTAAAAAGATAGATTTGGAAAATAAATAATTTTGAAAATTTCATGGATTCCATTCCAGTAGAGAAGGTCGTGAGTACCATCCGCTAAAGAGGTCGTGGGTTCCATCCAATTATAAAAGCGAGAAGGTGGATTCAATTCCACAATTAAAATTAGAATAAAGATTTTAGTGCTATTATGAAGTTAACATAAATCTAGACTCTATTAATTATCTTGATATCTTGAACTCTTGAACCCTTGATAATCTTGATATCATGAGTCTTCAGTCTTGATTTCTACAATCTTGAATTCATCGGTCTTGAATCTCTATACTCAGTCTTGAATCTTTATATTGTATAGTCGTCATTCTCAGCACTCGCATACATATATACTCACACGCGCGCACACACATACACAGATATATATATATATATATATATATATATATATATATATATATATATATATATATATATAAGAATATTAGTGTAACGACCCAAAAATTTTCAACCCTCGAAAATTTGATACTAATACGTTCACTGTAGAAGTGCCAAGCATCCAAACGTCGGAAATTCCAGATTGTTAGGTTTAAGAAGTTAAGAGGTAGAAGAAGAACATGAAACAAACACAGAATCTCACATTCACAGCTGATCAAAATATAATATGAAATAATAGCATTTATACAAAGAAAAGCTGTATCTGTCAATTTATATATAATACATCATAGTTACAATCATTCACGGATAAACAGGACAATTATAACAACTTGTCCCAGAAAATACTCTAATACACAGTGGAATATACTCCATAAGTTCCTGCCGTCCAGCTTGCCATCTGAACTCCAGAACGTCCTAACCTAAAAATCTGTAATACTCGGTCTGACCCGAGCATCACAATCAAGTAACACTCGGGTCAGGCTGGAGACCAATGTGAGTATACCCATAAATTTGAAATACTAAGTTTTAAAACTTAACCGAGACCCGTGGTAACTCGTACCTTACTACGAGTTCTTAACTTGTTACCGTCAATCACTTATTACCAAACAATATTCAAGAACTGTTACTCGGTTAAAAGGCCAGGTTACTTAATTTATTCCATTCCAACCTATTTGGTTCTAAACTCAAATTTATAAAGAATTATTGTAGATTACAAATCGAAGTGGTTTCGGATATTGCTGATATCCAAACCCAGTCTCTTCGAATCCAGTGTCATCTTTAATCCAAGTTATTTAAGTGAATACAATTAATTTTAAATACAGGATGTCACATTTACACAGCAATTCATTATCAATAGATAACCCACATTATCATAGTTCAACCCAATATATCATACCTCAGAACATCACAAATTAACAGACTAGAGACATTAATCCAAACATTCAATACAATTTACTCATCCATAAGCAAGATTAATTTGTCATCTAATCTAATTAATTTAATTAACACAAAATAAATTAATTACCTTTAAATCCTACTTAATTCATCATCTATTAAACCATTTAATTAATTATTGAAATTAATTAATTATTCTTTAATCATTTAATTATTACATAATTAATTAACCTTTTAATTACTTACATTAATTAATGATCCTCTAATAAATTCCATTAAGTATTATCCTTTAATTAAATTAATTATCCTATAATTACTTAAGTTAATTAATTAAACTTTAATTACTTAAGCCCTTAATTAATCTAAGATAACCCATTATCTTAATTAATGACTTAATTAAATCATTTAAATCTTATTTAAATTAAAGGATTGAAATTAATTTATTCAAAATCACTTGAGACCTTCTGATTAACTAAAGTTCGATACATTTATCTAAACTCTTACTTAATTGCATCCTTTATATTTTTGAAACAATTGGGGATTAATTTAATTAATTAACTAACATAAAATTATTTCAAATCAAAACAATTTAAATTCGAAACATTAACTTTATAATTTATATTTTTGATGCTTATTTGAAAGCTTGTTTCAATACTTTTGCTTTGAAAACCCATTCATTATTCCTCTTTGAACCTTTGTTACTATTCCTTTACTTTAATAAACTTATGTAATTAATTAAATGACTAACATACATTTAATTATCTCTGACTTAAACAATTTATGTTTAAACCTTTATTATTTATTCCTGAATCGGCCCAATACCCAGCCTAAAATCTTTCTCCTTCCTTTCTCTCTTCCCACTCTACACTACAGCAACCAACTGGAGCCAATCCCGAGCCTAACCCGGTGAATACCCTTGTTCGAACCCGAGCACAACCTACGTCTTCTCCCCTTACATCACGGCAAAACAAACCAGACATCCAGAGATACGCATGCATGTGCACACGAGACCAGATCAACTCCGACCAAGGTCCGACCACCATCAAATCGGCGACGACCTCGCCATCGACCCCACTACCAAAACCCCAAACGAGCCCTCAAATCAAAATCTAGCGAGCGAACAATAGCAGACACCAGAACCCTTCGCCAAGATCCATCATGCATCGTCATCTCCGTTCATCAGAGATCCTGTCATCAAGCCTGGACCTTCGCTTGACCTCCATCTTTCCTTCCCTCCACCTCCAGTCCATCTCGATGCCACCATGATGACGAGATTGCCCAGAAACAACCCCGACCAAAAACACAATCTAAACCCTAAATCCATCCCGCCGCGCCACTATGACGATCTAGAGAATGGCCGGTTATTTTTCCCGCGATCCCCTCCACGTGTGCTACTATCAGCGTCAATCGCGACGCTCATCTACCTGATCACCAGGAATCGACGAACAAATGATTTCCGTTCACCTTGTGATATCTCGACAACCACGAGCCTAAAAATCTTGAAACTAAAATCATAAATCACAATTTTAAAGTGGTAATTAGATTACATAATCGAAACGAAGAATTTAGACATTCGATTTTTCTGACTATAATTAGTTTCCACTGTTCTTCCTTGTTTTTGAAATAATTTCACAATATATTAATTTGAAATTATTTTTAAAAATAAGATCTGATTGGTACTAACATCTTTCTTTTAAAGATCAAATCCTAAAAGAGATTGGTAAAGGAGATTAGGATTTTTTTAATAACTTATTTAGTCTGTTTAAACAAAGATAGAGTAAGATATCAATGTATAGACATTCACATATATATACATAGTTATCCAACTATATTCTAGGAAAAATACATCCATGTAAATTATATTCTCAACATAACAACAGTTGTTTGTCACATGCATTAGTGTGTGAACACATATTAAGTTTCTTTTAAAATAAATGTTTACTCACAGTTCGAAAAACAGGGATTAGACTTTTGAAATTTTGAATCTGCTCCTGATCTATATTAATTTGATCTGCTACTTGATGTTTGAACTGAATTCTCTTGATTTATGTTGATCTTTGAATTAGCTCAGGTTGAAAACTTAAAAAATGTTTACTTGTTTGATTTCTTTCCTGGTTTTAGTTTTTATTTTGAAAAATGAGAAGAAGAATGGATTGAGAAATAGATCAGTAAAAAATTAGAGCCTTTACCACATTTTATTATATTTTAATTTAAAAGAAACATATAACCACTTGTAATTTGCATGGCATGCACAAGCAACAAATGTCAAATGCAAGTATTTTATGTTTTTATATGTTTTTTTTATAAATTATATATTATGTTTTAAATTTTCATATATATACAAATTTCATTTATATCATGTAAAATTTTAAAGGAAAATGTTTTAAACTTTTTATTAAATCCTATTTTTAAGCTTAAGCTATTATCCCCGTTTTGAATTAATAAATAATTATCTTAAGTGTTTTGAAAATGCCCAATTTAATTTTAAATAACTTTTGAAAATTATTATATTGAATTTAAAACATAACTTCCAAATCACAATATATATATATATATATATATATATATTTACATACTTATATACTTGTATATGTATATACTAATAATTTTCAACATTATAAAGTTTGCATATATCTATTTATATAAATTTATTAATTTACTATAAGATTTACCATTCCTAGATATTTATAATTCAACACTTATTATAGTTTCAAATCCATTCATATTCATCCAGATATTTTTTAATTATTTGAAATTTTATTTATTTAACTAGATAAAATTAAAATCTGAGTTAAATATCCAATTATTAGATGTCTAAAAATCCGGGTTATCACATTCTCCCCCTTTAGAACTTTTCATCCACGAAAAGGAACGAAGCAAAAATTTTCATTACAATGCTTATTATCAGTTAAATTATTCTTAAACATTTAACTCTTAACTCTTTTTATTTAATTTTAAAAAAAACTTTAAAAATCTACATTATATTATCAAAATAGTTTTTATAGAAGTACTATTTATAACTCGTTGTCGCAACAAGTCCATCCTTGTTCTCACAGAAATTCGATCATATGTTGATGAGGCGTAGGACTGAAAATCTATAAGTACTTGGTAAACCCTTTTTAACACCAGTGAAAATACTTGGAAAATATTTTGGTGAAAATATAGAAAACATTTTTAGTGAGAATGCTCTGGAAATCATCATCCCCTCCGTGGTCGCAGTTAATCCGATGATTACGTTGCCTTCCCGGCAAAACCATAGAAAACTGTAGGCCACCATGTCCCTCGATTACACCGTGGAACCCGCCATAGATCACAGCTACACCCAGGTTTTACACCGCCATCACGGCAAAAACCCATGTAACTGTAGGCATCAGCGCCCTCGAATTTCGCTTCCAAATGAAACTTCTCCAGTCCTACATAGATCGCAGGCTACATAAGTCGAGTGCCAATGTAGCCTATAGGCACTCATTGCCACACGAATTTTGCTATATCTTCATAGATTGCAGTCTACCGATGTTACGTCGCCCTCTCGGCGAAATCAAATGTAGACCGTAGGTACTCACTGCCCCCGACTTCCGCTATGGTCCACAGTAGATCGCAGTGGCATCGAATTACACCGTCGTCACAACATAACCCAAATGCCTCCGTAGGCATCAGCGCCTTCGACTTTCCCTGCCCACACACAATCTTCAGAACTTTAGTTTTCCCGGACTTCCTCCCAGGATCAAATTTAGACCCCCCTTAGGGCTCAAGGCAGAACCACCCCATGGATCTCCTAAGAAGTTCATTTCATGAGAGCGCCTTTTTCCCCACAACCATTCTCAAAATTTTTATACCATACACAAATAGTATCTTCCAAATCATTCTCTTTATATGTATCACATATAAATCTCCTTTACACAAAATTGATGTCCCAAAATAGATAATTCTCAAACTTGGCTTTCCAAACTCCTGAAATTGATTTTTCCAAAAAATCAAAAGCCTTTCAAAATCCATGGGTCCCAAAAAGTTTTTTTTTCCAAAATCATTCTCATAAAATTATTTATATATATAGATGTATAAAATCTTGAAAACTCTTTAGATCACTTTATGCTTATAAAAAATTTCCTTTTAAATAAAATATCTTTTCTTCTGACTATAGATTTAACAAGGGGGAGTTTATCATATATAACAAAAATATATTTAAATTTATTTTTGTCAAATCAAATTTTCAAGTTTGGTTACTCTTATAAAGTTATTTACCATATTACTTACTTTCATAAAGTGAATTTTAATAATAGAAATATTCAACTTCCACTTTTATTCATCATATAGTTTTCAAAATATTCTTTTCTTTTCAAAAATCATTCTTTCAAAATATCTATTTCATTTAAGCACGTACGATGTGCATATATCATCAATATACAATATCAAATCTAATTGCTCACTCGATAATACAATTTCACTTCCGAACTAGCATCGTCCACCTGACTCCCTAGTGCGGACTCAGATCTGGTTTCCTGATCAGAAACCGTCATTCTCCTTGCATATCCATAACTATGATAGAGAATTTCCAAAAACAATCAAAATTCCATATCCAGGGTTCGCTGTCGAAAATCGAGTGAAAAGTCCCAACTCGGATCGATATACTATCTCGAAATTCTATGTTCGATTCTACAACAAATCATTATGCGAATATATTTATTTGAAATTATTTTTAAAAATAGGATCTGATTGGTACTAACAATTTTCTTTTAATGATCAAATCTTAAAAGAGACTGAAAAGGAGATTGGGATTTTTTTAAAACTTATTTAGCCCGTTTAAACAAAGGTAGAGCAAGATATCAATATACAGACATTTACATATATATGCATAGTTATCCAACTATATTCTAGGAAAAATACATCCATATAAATTATATTCTCAATATAACAACAGTTACTTATCACATGCATTAGTGTGTGAACACAAATTAAGTTTCTTTTAAAATAAATGTTTACTCATAGTTTGAAAAACAAGGACGAGGCTTTTGAAATTTGAAATCTTCTCCTGATCTTTGTTGAGTTAGTCTGCTGCATGATGTTTGACTGAATTCTCTTGATTTATGTTGATCTTTGCATTAGATCAGGATGAAAACTTAAAAGATGTTTGTTTGTTCGATTTCTTTCTTGGTTTTAGTTTTTCTTTTGAAAAACGAGAAGAAGAATGGATTGAGAAATAGATCAGTAGAAAATTACAGCCTTTACCTCATTTCATTATATTTTAATTTAAAAGAAACATATGGCCACTTGTAATTTGCATGGCATGCACAAGCAACGAATGTCAAATGCAAGTATTTTATGTTTTTATATGTTTTTTATAAATTATCTATTATGTTTTAAATTTTCATACACACACACACACACACAAATTTCATTTATCTCATGTAAAATTTTAAAGAAAATGTTTTAAACTTTTTATTAAATCCTATTTTTAAACTTAAGCTATTATCCCCTTTTTGAATTAATGAATAATTATCTTAAGTGTTTTGAAAATGCCCAATTTAATTTTAAATAACTTTTGAAAATTATTATATTGAATTTAAAACATAACTTCCAAATCACAATATACATACATACATATATATATATATATACATACTTATATACTTTTATATGTATATACTAATAATTTTCAACATTATAAAGTTTGCATATATCTATTTATATAAATTTATTAATTTACTATAAGATTTATCATTTCCAGATATTTATAATTCAACACTTATTATAGTTTCAAATCCATTTATATTCATCCAAATATTTTTTAATTATTCGAATTTTGTTTATTTAACTAAATTAAAATTAGTATCTCAGTTAAATATCCAATTATCAGATGTCCAAAAATCCGAGTTATGACAATTAGTATTTATATTTTATAACAAATCCAAAGGTTGTTGTCATTAAACCATCATCTTAGGAACTAACATTGTGTACATGCTATTATTAACTATAACGACCCGCATTTTTCCCATAATTAAACCATAGAATTTAATAAGATTTTATACTTTAATATTGGAAGAAATTAAAATTTATGATCTATTAATGAGAATATATACTAAAACGAAGCTTAATAATGTTAATTTAAGGCAATTGATAATTATTTTAATGCAATTTCAATTAACTTAAATTATTGTGAACATAAAATTTGGTTATAAATTGCAAATAAGGAAATAAACCAAATGTTGTATTAATTGGTGAATTAATAAGCAATTAATTGTAAATGGATTAAATCAGTGTTGCATAAGTAGTTATAACATTTGTTTGCAGATAATAAACTTGTAAGTGTGATTAAATTAAGTAAAAATGTGACAATTGTTACCCATTTAATTAACTGAAAATTAAGCCCACGTCCTTATAATTAGACTTAGTCTGCATAAACTCCTCCTGTTTCGAAACTTATATTTCCGATCCCTATTTTTATTTGTGGCTAAATTTATTCAATAAATACCCCTGTTTACCTCTCGCGCTTATTTTAATGGTGGTCGTGATTTCAACTGCAAGTTTTTGATTCTGATTTAGTTCGATCATTGTTTTAAGATATTATTTCGGATTCATGGCTTTAGCTTCTTCCAGGTAAAATATTGGTTGGATTTGTAGTCAATTTTGTTTAATTTTCATTAATATTGCGATATTGCTTGATAATGTTGGTATTTTATTCCATTTGTTTTTCTTGTTTAAATTAAATGGAAATCACAAATATTTTCCTGTTTATTTTAGCTGAAAAATTAATGCGTGTGTATAGGGTAATGTTCAATGATATATTTTGTTAGCTTTGATTAAGTTCAGATTTGTCTGGAATTATTATAAATATTTTACAAACTCGTCCGTAATTAGTTTGAATAAGTATGGTGAAGATGCTATGCAAATTACTAATAGTTGCCAATTTATCTGCATTTTTTTTTACAATTATTGCTTACATATCAGCAAATAATATTAATATTTCAATGAGTTTGATTAAGCTCAGATTTGTGCCGATTTATCTGCATTTTTTACATATATTGCTTACATACCAACAAATTTTTTTGCTTACATATCAGCATATTATTAATATGCGCTGATTATCTACAATTTTTTAAAATTATTGCTTACATATCAGCAAATAACATATATATTCTAGTTTTTTCTTTGTTATTTTTTTTGTAATTGTAATTCTGTTTTGGTTTTTAAATTACAGTGTTCTTGGTAATGTTGGTGTGCTTGTGCTGTTGAAGTTTGGATATCATAACTTTTCTTTACGTCTTCATTTTGATAGTTCGGTTGTTATGTTGAGAAGTTCTATTTTTGGAAAATGGATTGAATTGAGTTCTTTATCATTTGAATTATACTATATTAGAGATGGATTGAGAAGAAATGTTGAAACTAATTCTGATCTTAAATCTATTTTGTTGTTGGATGCTCAGTGAGGATTACTTTGTTATTTTTGTTGATGTTGTTCCTACTAGTTTTTTGCCAACCAATATGATAGGTGATGTTAAATACTTGCAGTTATAATGAATATGCAGAAAAAACAGAAACGTATGCACTTATCTTAAATAATTGCCATCTTTTCAGCAAATATGAAGGTATATGCAAAATTTCATATATATGGAATTGTTGCATATATTTCAGCAGTTTAAAAAATAATTACCTATTTTTCTACAATAATCTGAATAACTATGAGATGGAAAATATGTTGTTTCTAATTATAGATACCATCAGAATTTTCCTCACTTTTGCCCAATAGATTGGTATTCCAATGAAACTATAGAAAAAACTGTTAAATTATAGGCAACTTTTCTTGTATATGGTGTAGTTGCATATATCTCAGCAGTTTTAAAAATTAATTGCTTATTTTTCAGCAACAATTTGAATAACTGTAAACTTGAAAATACGGCATTTGTAATTATAAATATCATCAGATTTTTCTTCACTTTTTCCGAAATAGATTGGTGCTTTAATGAAACTATTCAAAAAATTGCATGTAAAAATGTGTTTAATCTGCTTAATTGAATTATTACTGAAAAGTAAGCAATTAAAGTGAATTGTTGCAACCATATATGATACTGTCAGTAATGATTATTTTTTTATACATAAATATTGCAAAGATATTTAAAAGTGCTCAATATAGTTGCATATTTGTCTATAATAACTGTGAATAATTAACATTAAACTATTCAAAAAATTGCACATAAAACTAAGTTTAATCTGTTTAGCTCATTTACTACTGAAAAGTAAGCAATTAAACTAAACTGTTGCAGCCATTTGTGATTTTGTCAGTAATGCTTATTTTCGTTTATACATAAATCTTGCAGAGATATTCAAAAGTGTTCTACATAGTTGCATATTTGTCTACAATAACTGTGAGTAATTGACATTAAATCATTCAAAAAATTGCATATAAAATTGAATTTAATCTGTTTAACTCAATTATTGCTGAAAACTAAGCAACTAAACTGAAATATTGCAGCAATATGTGATATTGTCAGCAATGTTTACTTATTTTTGTTTGTACATAAATATTGTAGAGATATTCAAACATGTTCAACATTGTTGCATATTTGCCTATAATTATTGTGAATAATTGACATTAGACTATTCAAAAATCTACACATAAAACTGAGTTTAATCTGTTTAACTCAATTATTGCTGAAAAGTAAGCAATTAAAGTGAATAATTGCAGCCATATGTGATATTGTCATTAATGCTTACTTATTTTCGTTTGCTCATAAACGTTATAGTGATAATTGATTTAATAATAAGAGTGAAATCAAGATAAATGAATTTATTGGGATTTTAAATTATAATTAATGAATTTACAGTTGAAACCGAACACAGGAATTAGTGTAATACTCATTGTTGAATTGATAGGGAAATTTGTTTTAAAAGATTATAAATCATTTAGTAATCAAAAATGATAAAAATTTTTAGTTATTAAATTTGAATTGAAAAACTGATTTAATTAATTTAATAATAATTTATTTAATTAACGTGAAAATGGCCATTTTGGCTACTATCTCGGATTTCGACGAAACTTGTTTCATTGGATCCATAACGGTGAATTATTATTGGATTTCAAGTTTCTTAGGAATCAGACTTGTCGTTTGATCGTATAGACTCGAAATGCGCATAAATCAATTTAATTGAATTCAATTTGGAACAAGCTGATTTTAATGCTAACATCTTCGTACGATAGAAATAGGGCTTGAAACCTTTTCCATTGAGTTTAAAAATATCAAAAACATCTATTTTGGTATATGGGATGACTCACTTTTGTTTTGGGGACAGAACGAGCTTTTTGCATCGCGTTATCGTTTCAATCCAAATCGATCTAGTTCATCCTTTCTATTTCATCTTTGCCTATATATAGGCCGTTATAAACCCTAATTGTTTCTCATTCTTATTTCTATATGTACTATTACTTCCACCTCTTCCTCCTTCTCAAATGATATAATATGAAACCCTAAATCCTAAATAAATTTCAAATTCCAAATCAATTTCAAAATTCAAACTCCCTCAAACCATGACATATTATGTACCGATTCGAAGCTCTCGACAAGCTCATTTCAAATTTGCATTTTGTTTTTCGATTCGCGACATTGTGTCTATAATTTGGCGACTAAATCTCGTCCATTCAATCGGAGGATGTTCAACGACGATGGATTGTCAAACATAGGGTATGGTGTTGTGGAGATTGTCACGCACTGTTCATCAGTGCGGCTCGCTCTTCGAAGTTGATGGCCAGATCAACAGAAAATACGATTAGGTCAAAAAAATATAATGGCAGCGGTTGCATCGTTTTGGGGTCGCGACTGTGCGCTTGCGTCGTGGGCTAGGGGGAAGGGCGGCGGCTCTCGGGCATGGTCCCGGTCGATGGATGGGTGGGCGATCATGTCAATTGGTGGTGGATGAGTTGCTTTAGGGTGTAGGGTTCGCGTTTGAACATCTAGAGATAGAGGGTTTCATGTTATTTAGGTGACGTAGCACGAGAGAGGTAATCCTCTTATTTTATTTTAATTTAATTTAAAATCTATTATCGAACCGTCTAATTATCATAACATTTACGTATGAGTTCGGATTTATGCGCAGTTTGCTCTACTGCGATCGTATCAAAATTTCAGACATTTTGGAGTTAGTTTGGATGAATTATGAGACTGTTCAAATTTGGGCCTTATTTTGGATTTCAAATCGATTTGAAATCAAAGGTGAGTGTTTTGAAACACTAACAACTACTAAATTATCTTATGTTAGTTAAATTAAATTTATGATGTGACTAGAAATTGACTGGTTGACATTTGGTATATTTCAGTAGTCATTCCAGTTAAATATCACTTTTGTTTCATTTAATAATCATTAATTTAATATTTAATTTAATATAAATTGAAAACCTGTTGATGATAATCTGTTAATTTATGTTAGTTATTGGTTGATTGAATGATGATTTTGATGGATGCCGATTGTTGATATTGGATGATTGGTTGTTATATTTATATTATTATAACACTGCAAGTTCCCTTAGTTGTTGTTAGAAAATCCTTATGGGTTGAAATGGTACATACGCAAATGCTCTATAGATTAGGAAAAATTATTATGGGTTAAAACGATAAACCTGAGCGATTTTATGGATTTTGAATGTTAATTCGGGATTGCGGGTTGAAATGATATATTTCCGTAAATTAAAATTATTGTGGATTAAAATGATATATGTCCCTATCACTTGACCATAGGGTAGAAAATTATATACGAACATCGGATTGGTTAAATTAAATGATTTTAAATCCTTAAATTTTGAATTCAGTTAAATGAGATTTTGAATTAAAATTGGATTTATAAAACTGAATTATTTTCGAAAATCCAATCTTTAATGTTGAAATTGGAATTGGTTTAAAGGAATTGTTTAAAGAAATTTAATTGAAATATTAAAGTTGAATTTGAAGTTTTACTGAAATTTATTGGAATTGAGTTATTGAAAAAGTAGAAACGTAAATTTGAAATCTACAGAATTTATAGTTTGAACTTGGATTTGAAATCAATATTGGTTTAATGGTTTTAAATAAGAATCTGAACAGAAAGACAAAAATTGGGTTTGTTGAATTGAAAGCTGGACATGGTCCAGATGTGTTGAAATGAAGGAAATGATTTAATTGATATTAATTTCAAATTTATTACTTTAATATAAACAGTTTAAAATATATTATTTTCAAATCCTAATTATTAAGACTTTCACACTATTAAACTAATTTAATCTATTTTAAACTTTTTTAAATCTATCTAAACTATCTTTAATCCACCTAAACTATTTTAATCTATTTTAAAATTATTTTAAACTATTTTAACTATTTAAAACTATTTTAATCTACCTTAAACTACAAAAATCCATTTAAACTATTAAAACCATTTAAAACTATATTTAAAATATTTTAACCATTTTGAAATCTATTTTAAACTATTTAAACTATTTATAACTATCTAATTTATATTCTAAATTTCAGACTGTGTAAAGAGGAAGTTGTCATATTTAAATCCTTGATTTTAAAAGCGAACATGGTTAAACGATGTTATAACCTAAGTTGGGATTTGAAATGATAGTTGCTAATGAAATGACATATTTAAGTAAATATGATGATTTTGAAACAAGGTTGTAATTAACCTATCTTATCGTTAATTTCAAAAGTGAATATGGTTTCGAAAGTGAAAATAATTTCGAAAGTGATATGGTTTGAATTGAATATGATATTTTGATATCAATTATGAAATTGTAACGACCCGTTAAATTCAATGATATTAAATGAATCAATTTGATATGTTTTCTAATCTAATTTAAATTGAAATAGAAGTCTTAGGATTTTTAATGGAGTAAATGTAGGGGTTAGCTAGTAACTGTAATTAAAAGTAAATAATTTAAAATGTTTATATGACATAGATTGAAATAACGAAAATTTGTGTTTGTGGTTATAAGTCATAATTAGTTGATTAAAATAGTATTAATGAAATAATAACTGAATTTAATTGCAATATATAAACATCAGAAAAATTTAATTGGTGGATTAAATTTGTTAAAGTTCATAAGTTTTGTAATTTAGTTTAGTAGAACTTTAAATTATAAATGAAGATTGAAATAAACGATAAATTTAATTATGTCAATGGTGACTCAAGACCTAGGTTATAGGAATTGGAACATAATCCAATTTGAATTAAGTAGAAGAAGGATTTGGTTAATATGTAAGTTATTGTTCAAGGTATTGAATAAAAACTTGGAATCCAATCATAATTTAATGATAATAACGTTAGTATTAGAGAATAAAAATATTTCAATGCAGTACCCGAATGAACGGAATAAAATGAATATATATTGAATGGAAATGAAATGTAAATTTGCACATTTGGTTGAAAGTTAATTTTAAGAAACATATAAATGTTGAATTTGTGAATATTAATATAAATATTAACTTGAATGGGATTCATTAATACAAAGATGTAATAAGTGTAGATAGTAAAAATTTAATGGCTGTAGTGGATAAAAAAATCTAGTAGTAACATAAAATTTATTTATATGGAAAAAGAGTATAGATTTGAACAAATTTATGAAAATTTGATAAGAACAGTGGTTGTAATCAGTTTGGTTATTTAATATTTGGAAGATAGAGATTTGTAAATCCGTTAATAAATTTATAATGGGAAGGAATGGTAAGAATGTAAAAATTATAAGCATTTGATTCAATTAAGGGAATTAAATTATAATAAATGGCCATTTAATAAATTCAACGTTCTGTGAGAAATCATAATAGTTGTGTAAAATGTGTACAAACTACAACTTGGAAATTTATTGGATTTATAACGGTTTTGGTATTACATTTATGAGTTTAAAAGTTATTCCATTCTGTAAAGTAATAAAAGCTTATTTAGGTGACTAGAATTTAGCGTAACGACTATTGTGTGTTACCTATTCTTGTTGCTTGTTAGTTTAAATTTTGGGAATCAAATTCAATTTATCCGCCAATTTACCGCAGTTAAAGTGAAATGAATTGGTGAATGAGTAATGTTAAATGCAAATAAGATGTAACCAAGAAAATCCCATTTATAATAATTTACGTAGAATAAAGTAAAGAAACCAGGAAATGAAAATGTGAAAATGTGGATGCAATGAGATCTTAAGTAATAATAACTTTGTTAGGTAAGTGATAACGGATTTTTTTTGTATAACCAAATAAAGATCCAAATTTATTTGGAAATTAATTGCAATCAATTGAATTTATTGCAATTAAATGGATTTAATATTTAATAGTTATGTAACTATTATTTGGAAGAAATTGGAGTTATTTGTAATAAGTATGAACCTAATGTTAATTTTTCTTATAGGATTGATAATTGATATGGAATGAAAAGAAGAAAATTTGGGTCAGTAAAATTTGGAATTTATGCATAATAAAATGGATTCTAACGTTAAATACTACGTTATTGAGATTTAAATTAGACTTAAAGAATAATGATGTGAATCAGGAACTAATGTTTATGGCATCTTTATTTTAGGTGAAAGTTGAGAATATAAAGATTTAAAAATCTAAAGTATGGGTTTTGAGAATATAATTTATAAAATTCTTAAATATAAGAAAGTGTAGAAATTAACATTGCAATTAATATACTGTCAACTTTTAATTCACAGCTAAGCCCGTTAAATCTTTTTAATTGATTACGAATCATATAAGAAATAAAATTTGGCCAATTTTAGAATTTAATATAAAATTTGGATTTTTATAATTTATTTAATTTATTTAATGAATATTAAAAATAGCCATTTTGGCCACGGACTCGGATTTCGACGAAACCAGTTTCATCGGATCCGTATCGGTGAATTATTATAGGGTTTCAAGTTTCGTATCGATCGGACTTGTCGTTTGATCGTACGGGCGTGAAACGCCTTGAAATCAATTTTTATAAAATCAATTTGAAATCAATTTGGAAATTTTGTTTTCAGCATAACTTCTTCATATGATCAAATTTGGACGTGAAACTTTTTCCATCGCGTTCAGAATATTTTAAATTACCTATTTGGATATATAGATTTACGAAATTTCGTTCCGGAGACATAGCGGGCTTTTTGGGCCATAGTTATTCCGCACGTTCATTCTACGGTCTATCTACACTACCTCTAACCCTCTATATAAACCCAGCTATTCAGCCCAAGCCTCCGCCTAATTTCATTTATCTGCGCGTATTTCTTCAAGCTTCTCTTCTTCTTCAATGGGGGCTAACCCTAGATCCAGTCAGTTCAAAAAACAAAATGAAAATTCAAAATCTCCAGAAAAATTCCCCAAAAATATATGTTAATCTTCTCGAAACACGTAATCTCATGGTGAAATTCGTTTTTCAAATGGAGTTATCGTTTACCCAGAATAAATTGAAACAGTCCCGACCGTTCATCACGTCCTCACAAACTTTGTCGGATCGAGAAAATATTTCTGGGTATTGGGGAGATAGCCGAGGGGATCGCATCTGGGTGGTTTTTGCATCGAGTTAACGGCTGGATGAGGCGAATTAATTCGATTAGGGTTACGACCCTAGGGGAGATAGGCGGCGGCGGCGAGCACCAGGGAGGACCGGACTGTATGGGGGGGGTGCGGCTAGGCATGAGGAGCTCGATGATGATGATGGCGCGGCGTATGGAGGCCGGTGCTGGAAGCAATCAGCGGCCAAAGTTGGTCAAGAGGGGGGGGGGGGGGGCGTGTTCTGTGAATTCGCATGCGTATAACCTGGGCGCGCGTTTAAGATGATGACGTGGAATGTTGTGTATGTAAATGTGTACCATTCTTTGCTATTTTAAAATTTAAATTCAAGTGCAAATTCCGACATAACTCTCGCATACGATCTCCGATTCACGTGAGATTTTTTTTATCAGGATCGTAATTAAATTCCGGACCTGATGACGCTGATTAGGATGAATTTTGAGATGGTCAAATTTTTGGGTTTAAATCGAATTTAAATTTGATTTAAATTCAAAAGGTGAATGTTTTAACCCACTCACAACTACTAGAAGCTTTTATGTTTGTTAAATTAATTTTAGAAATGAATAGAAATTTATTTATAAGTATTTGGCATGTTTATTTCACTCATATGTTGAATTGCATTTTTTAAATTTAACTGTTAATTTAATTTATTTATTGCGTATTAATTGATAGTTAGAATTTATTTGTTTGCCTATAAACTGCTAGTTAACAATTATATAGATTATTACTGAATATAAACTGTTAGATTAATAGTTGTTAAATTTAATCTGAATAAAATTGCCAGTTATTACCTGTTATATATTATCAAATATAAATTGTTATTGATTGATATTGCTTGATGGTTGTGATTGGATGATGGATGATGTTGATGAATGGATGTTTATTGTATATCATTAAATTTCAAATTTTCATGCATATTTCATTTCATTCGGGATTGTGGTTTGAAATGATATATAACCGCAAAATTTTATATCTTTTAAATTGCGGATTGAAATGATAAATATCCGTATCACTTGACCATAGGATAGAAAATTATATACAGGCACCGCGGTATATATATAACTATTTAAATGTGATTTCTATGGTTTGGATGGAATACGGTTTATATTAATCTTAAATTTTATATTGTATAAATATTTTTCTTCCATATATATATACATATGAAGTTGAAAATTTTGAAATTAAAAGGTGTATAAAAATCTTTATTAAAAATGGAAGAAAATTAAGAAAATGGAGTTTAATAATTTATATCATATGTTTAAATGTTAAGTTTGGAAATTTTAAGATATGATATTTATAATTGGATTTTTCCCGAAATAAATTGAAATGAATATTCTAGTATAATTTGAATTGGGAAAAATATATATATTTTATTACTAGAAATTGAAGTCTTATTATTTATGGATTTTATATGAATATTCAAGACTAATTAATAGAACAATTGATTTGTTGAAAGAATAAAATCCATCTTTAGTTTAAAATATTAATACTCCAAATGGATATACATATATATAAATAAATTGAAGTGGTTTTGGAACTTGAGAGAGATAATATAAATTTTGGTTTAGACTTTAATAAAGAAATGTATTTGTAAAGCCATGAGAACTATTTTCTTTACAAAGTAACATTTAAGTTAAACCAATTAATTCATATACCGTTGAATGTCCAAACCATTCAAGTTTTTAGAAGTTATGGTTTTAAATTATGATTTTCAAAATATTATGCTTTGAAATATTTGATTTTCAGACGTTATGAAGTTAAAGCATTATGATTTTGGAAAAGAATTATATTTGGGATAAGTGATAAAATATGGTTTTGGGTTTTGAAATGATATCGTATTCATGGTTATGAAATGGAATGTTTATTCTGATTTTTAAAGTATAACCTATTTTTAAATGACCGCGGTGTTATAATAACGATGGGTTAGCAAAGAGACCGGGATCGGATATGGACATACTCTCTGTCGATACCGAAAACCACTTTGACTAACCGTGTACGCGGTGGAGATTCCAGAATGAAGTAGGTGGTGGCGACGTTTCCTGTAAGGTAAATACGTGGACCCGACTCCCGTGAGTTGGCATAAGGTGGCTAAAACAGGAGCGATTCTCAGGCCAATGAGGTCATTCCTCTGATCGGACCCTCCTATTCGATATTATACTTTGACTTTGGATTGATTCAGTGGCCACTTCTATATTTTGATTTTGGGGGAGTTAGTCCGAGGTGGGCGGTAACTGCGGCTACGCTTTTCCACCAGCCTGGATAGCAATTGGTATATCTACCCTGGCATTGCCTAGTTGTGCCGTGTCACCTACCATACCGAGCCTTTACTACGAGTTTCTATTTGTGTCGTACCTATGGAGTATCCTCTGGTAGCTTCCCGATCAGGAGGTATTACGGTACTGTATAGACTATTGGCATTATTTGTGTTAAGGGCTATATGGGTAACCCCTTAACGCTATTAAAAAGTAAGTTTATTTTATAAATAGACACTATTATAATAGCGCAATATACTACATAGTAAATAGTTTAACGGATCCTTAGGAGATGTAAATCCCGAACATTTCTTGAGTTAATGTACTCATATTTATTTCTGTTAATTTAACTCACATAAGATCTTTTAGTCTGACTCGAGTGTTTTTGTCCTTTCAAATTCGCTCGGGTCAGTCCGAGCGTTTCAGGATCGAAGATTTTAGCTTTGGAGGACGAAGACGAAGAATCCGTATTATATTAATTATAGTATTGCACCACACTCTAAATTTCCGCTGCATTGATTGTATTGGTATGTGTAACTCTGATATTCATTGTATAAGTAAAATAAATATTTTGTAAACAGTTATCATGAACTGTATATTGATTATTATATTTTATCCTTCCGCTGTGAGATTCTATTTTGGTTTATTTCTTCTCTGTTTTTTTTTATTTACCCCATAACAATCCACCCTTGCGTATGCTTTGAATTGGCACGTGTGTCGGTTTAAAGTATGCGAAAAGGCGGGATGTTACAGTTGGTATCAGAGCTTTGGTTTTGCGATAAACCTTGGCTTTGTGGGGTTTGACTCTTTGTTAATAGGGTAGTAATACCCTATGGGAGTCACTGAGCGTATATATATGAGAGAGCGTACTTGTTAGTGTTATAAAAAGATTTTGATATTGTGTTAATCTGTTCCGCTTTATATTTATAAATTCTGGTTGATGCATGGGACGCTATGGCATCAATAGGAATTTCTAAACACTTAATAGGACAGACCGACATAATATTTGTTTTTTAATATAGGTGAATGAAATAATTTTGCCTATTATATTTTCTATATATAAAAATATTTTTATAAAGATATATATATATTTGGTTGCTATAGATTGGGTGTTAGGAAATAAAAATATTTATAACAATTGAAGCTAAGTTGAAATTATAATAAATCAAATTGGAGATTTTAGAACTTAAGTCCGGGATTTTGAAAATCTGCTTTCAAAGGATTTATGAAATATAATGATTTGGTTTATAAATATTTTCTTATATAAATATTTAGTATAATTCGAAAGAATTGGTTTAAGAGGATTTTGAAGAAAATAAGTTTGTACTTTCCTCTCTGTCGCTGGAAAATAATTTCGGTGATGGCGGCCGCATCATCGACTTTCATTTCCGAGTTTCGAAGGAGAAAGGCCACTGTAGTAAATTCTACTGCAGATTTGTTTTGAAATTATTTAAAATTTTAATTGTTTTAAAGGATAATTAGAGATATAAAAGTTGTAAGAAATTAATTATCTATTATTTTTAAAGTAATTTTGAGGTTTGACCCGGTATTTGATTCTTAAATTTCCATTAATTAATTGTTTTAAATTATTTTAGTGAAATAAAAGGTAAGTAATTAATTGAAACCTCTAATGTAGGTAAGAGAATTAATGAAAAGTTATAAAGAGAAATTTGAAATTGTTACAAAGAGTAATATTGATTAACATTAAATTTAATTAAAAGATGAGATAAAGCTTGTATAAGTTTAATTGCATTTTTCTTTGACATAAATAACTTACCAAATATAAAAGTTGAAATGTTAATTAAGAAATTGGATTAGAATATTATACAAGTAGAAATTTTGGAAATAGTGAAGTATTCAATAAATCGTTGTTATAAATGAGAAATTATTGGTATAAACTTAAGTTATAATTGAAATCTCAAGTTAAAGATAAGTAATATAAATAGGTGATATGAACTTAAGTAGATAAAATGAAATTCTTTATTAAATAAGGATTGATGTGGAGGGTTATAAACTTCAGTACGGTATGAAAGCTACTAGTTTAAAATTAATAAAATGGAATTGAGAAGAAACTTGTAAATTTTCACTTACATTCTTAAAACATACATAACTTACCATATAATAAAAGTTGCAATGTTATTAAGAAAATGAAAGGAGAAATCTTACAAGTGAAGCTTGAGGTAAAAGGTATTCTATTAATTTGCTATTGTTAATGAGAATTAATTGTATAAGCTTAAGATAAATTGGAAATTTTACTATATAAGTAAAGGTAAGTAGTATAAATAGATGATATATACTTTAGTCAATAAATTGGAATACAAATATAATGAATTTTGTAATAAATGGAAAATAAAATTGTAAGAAACAAAGAAATCCCTCCATGAATGAAAGAAAGAAAATCAACCCACTGAAGCATGAAATAAATGTATAATAAGTTAATTTGGTTGTTGGTTTGAATTGTTATTGTTGATTTATGTTTGTTGGGTAAGGAATTTGAAGTTGTTGGATGAATAAATAATCTATCCTTGTTCCATCTAAGACTGTTGAGTAAAGGATGCACTTGATAGTTAATTTCATTTCATACAAATTTCAAGTTTGAACCCAAACAACAAATTGGTTGATGGATTAATGGTTGCTTGTTTGTGGTGTGTGCTGTTTGTTAAAAATCTATGGTTGTTGCATTTGATTGGTTGATTAATGGTCGAAACCACCTAAACATTTCACTTTCATATAAATATTTAACCTTTTAGATTATATAAGTGAATACAGGTGATGGAAGCAACTGCTACTGCTTTTGGTTCCAAAATAATAAGCGTATATTGCCCGACAAATAGGTACGTTTTCGGATTACGTTTAAAGCGCTATTTTCCCGTGTTGGGATATAATATTTTGATAATATATGTAATATATTTGTATATTTTGATATTATATTTTCTCCCAAGCCTCACCGTACAAAGGAGACTCTGCCAAAATTTTCCGTAAATTTTGGACTTAGAATTTTGTGAAAATGTTTTCCAGCTTTAATAGTCTAAGTATAAAAGAATATAATGATTATAAACAGGTATATTTTATTTAAGAAAATAAATTTAGTAAATTATTGTTTATAAATAATATTTGAAATAAGATGTACTGTTTATTCTTCCTTCTCCCTTCTTTTTCCTTTTCGGGGACGAAAAGTTTTGAGTGGGGGAGAGTGTAACGACCCGTTAAATTCAATGATATTAAATGAATCAATTTGATATGTTTTCTAATCTAATTTAAATCGACATAGAAGTCTTAGGATTTTTAATGGAGTAAATGTAGGGGTTAGCTAGTAACTGTAATTAAAAGTAAATAATTTAAAATGTTTATATGACATAGATTGAAATAACGAAAATTTGTGTTTGTGGTTATAAGTCATAATTAGTTGATTAAAATAGTATTAATGAAATAATAACTGAATTTAATTGCAATATATAAACATCAGAAAAATTTAATTGGTGGATTAAATTTGTTAAAGTTCATAAGTTTTGTAATTTAGTTTAGTAGAACTTTAAATTATAAATGAAGATTGAAATAAACGATAAATTTAATTATGTCAATGGTGACTCAAGACCTAGGTTATAGGAATTGGAACATAATCCAATTTGAATTAAGTAGAAGAAGGATTTGGTTAATATGTAAGTTATTGTTCAAGGTATTGAATAAAAACTTGGAATCCAATCATAATTTAATGATAATAGCGTTAGTATTAGAGAATAAAAATATTTCAATGCAGTACCCGAATGAACGGAATAAAATGAATATATATTGAATGGAAATGAAATGTAAATTTGCACATTTGGTTGAAAGTTAATTTTAAGAAACATGTAAATGTTGAATTTGTGAATATTAATATAAATATTAACTTGAATGGGATTCATTAATACAAAGATGTAATAAGTGTAGATAGTAAAAATTTAATGGCTGTAGTGGATAAAAAAAATCTAGTAGTAACATAAAATTTATTTATATGGAAAAAGAGTATAGATTTGAACAAATTTATGAAAATTTGATAAGAACAGTGGTTGTAATCAGTTTGGTTATTTAATATTTGGAAGATAGAGATTTGTAAATCCGTTAATAAATTTATAATGGGAAGGAATGGTAAGAATGTAAAAATTATAAGCATTTGATTCAATTAAGGGAATTAAATTATAATAAATGGCCATTTAATAAATTCAACGTTCTGTGAGAAATCATAATAGTTGTGTAAAATGTGTACAAACTACAACTTGGAAATTTATTGGATTTATAACGGTTTTGGTATTACATTTATGAGTTTAAAAGTTATTCCATTCTGTAAAGTAATAAAAGCTTATTTAGGTGACTAGAATTTAGCGTAACGACTATTGTGTGTTACCTATTCTTGTTGCTTGTTAGTTTAAATTTTGGGAATCAAATTCAATTTATCCGCCAATTTACCGCAGTTAAAGTGAAATGAATTGGTGAATGAGTAATGTTAAATGCAAATAAGATGTAACCAAGAAAATCCCATTTATAATAATTTACGTAGAATAAAGTAAAGAAACCAGGAAATGAAAATGTGAAAATGTGGATGCAATGAGATCTTAAGTAATAATAACTTTGTTAGGTAAGTGATAACGGATTTTTTTTGTATAACCAAATAAAGATCCAAATTTATTTGGAAATTAATTGCAATCAATTGAATTTATTGCAATTAAATGGATTTAATATTTAATAGTTATGTAACTATTATTTGGAAGAAATTGGAGTTATTTGTAATAAGTATGAACCTAATGTTAATTTTTCTTATAGGATTGATAATTGATATGGAATGAAAAGAAGAAAATTTGGGTCAGTAAAATTTGGAATTTATGCATAATAAAATGGATTCTAACGTTAAATACTACGTTATTGAGATTTAAATTAGACTTAAAGAATAATGATGTGAATCAGGAACTAATGTTTATGGCATCTTTATTTTAGGTGAAAGTTGAGAATATAAAGATTTAAAAATCTAAAGTATGGGTTTTGAGAATATAATTTATAAAATTCTTAAATATAAGAAAGTGTAGAAATTAACATTGCAATTAATATACTGTCAACTTTTAGTTCACAGCTAAGCCCGTTAAATCTTTTCAATTGATTACGAATCATATAAGAAATAAAATTTGGCCAATTTTAGAATTTAATATAAAATTTGGATTTTTATAATTTATTTAATTTATTTAATGAATATTAAAAATAGCCATTTTGGCCACGGACTCGGATTTCGACGAAACCAGTTTCATCGGATCCGTATCGGTGAATTATTATAGGGTTTCAAGTTTCGTATCGATCGGACTTGTCGTTTGATCGTACGGGCGTGAAACGCCTTGAAATCAATTTTAATAAAATCAATTTGAAATCAATTTGGAAATTTTGTTTTCAGCATAACTTCTTCATATGATCAAATTTGGACGTGAAACTTTTTCCATCGCGTTCAGAATATTTTAAATTACCTATTTGGATATATAGATTTACGAAATTTCGTTCCGGAGACATAGCGGGCTTTTTGGGCCATAGTTATTCCGCACGTTCATTCTACGGTCTATCTACACTACCTCTAACCCTCTATATAAACCCAGCTATTCAGCCCAAGCCTCCGCCTAATTTCATTTATCTGCGCGTATTTCTTCAAGCTTCTCTTCTTCTTCAATGGGGGCTAACCCTAGATCCAGTCAGTTCAAAAAACAAAATGAAAATTCAAAATCTCCAGAAAAATTCCCCAAAAATATATGTTAATCTTCTCGAAACACGTAATCTCATGGTGAAATTCTTTTTTCAAATGGAGTTATCGTTTACCCAGAATAAATTGAAACAGTCCCGACCGTTCATCACGTCGTCACAAACTTTGTCGGATCGAGAAAATATTTCTGGGTATTGGGGAGATAGCCGAGGGGATCGCATCTGGGTGGTTTTTGCATCGAGTTAACGGCTGGATGAGGCGAATTAATTCGATTAGGGTTACGGCCCTAGGGGAGATAGGCGGCGGCGGCGAGCACCAGGGAGGACCGGACTGTATGGGGGGGGGGGGGTGCGGCTAGGCATGAGGAGCTCGATGGTGATGATGGCGCGGCGTATGGAGGCCGGTGGTGGAAGCAATCAGCGGTCAAAGTTGGTCAAGAGGGGGGGGGCGTGTTCTGTGAATTCGCGTGCGTATAACCTGGGTGCGCGTTGAAGATGATGACATGGAATGTTGTGTATGTAAATGTGTACCATTCTTTGCTATTTTAAAATTTAAATTCAAGTGCAAATTTCGACATAACTCTCGCATACGATCTCTGATTCACGTGAGATTTTTTTTTATCAGGATCGTAATTAAATTCCGGACCTGATGACGCTGGTTTGGATGAATTCTGAGACGGTCAAATTTTTGGGTTTAAATCGAATTTAAATTCGATTTAAATTCAAAAGGTGAGTGTTTTAACCCACTCACAACTACTAGAAGCTTTTATGTTTGTTAAATTAATTTTAGAAATGAATAGAAATTTATTTATGAGTATTTGGCATGTTTATTTCACTCATATGTTGAATTGCATTTTTTAAATTTAACTGTTAATTTAATTTATTTATTGCGTATTAATTGATAGTTAGAATTTATTTGTTTGCCTATAAACTGCTAGTTAACAGTTATATAGATTATTACTGAATATAAACTGTTAGATTAATAGTTGTTAAATTTAATCTGAATAAAATTGCCAGTTATTACCTGTTATATATTATCAAATATAAATTGTTATTGATTGATATTGCTTGATGATTGTGATTGGATGATGGATGATGTTGATGAATGGATGTTTATTGTATATCATTAAATTTCAAATTTTCATGCATATTTCATTTCATTCGGGATTGTGGTTTGAAATGATATATAACCGCAAAATTTTATATCTTTTAAATTGCGGATTGAAATGATAAATATCCGTATCACTTGACCATAGGATAGAAAATTATATACAGGCACCGCGGTATATATATAACTATTTAAATGTGATTTCTATGGTTTGGATGGAATACGGTTTATATTAATCTTAAATTTTATATTGTATAAATATTTTTCTTCCATATATATATATACATATGAAGTTGAAAATTTTGAAATTAAAAGGTGTATAAAAATCTTTATTAAAAATGGAAGAAAATTAAGAAAATGGAGTTTAATAATTTATATCATATGTTTAAATGTTAAGTTTGGAAATTTTAAGATATGATATTTATAATTGGCTTTTTCCCGAAATAAATTGAAATGAATATTCTAGTATAATTTGAATTGGGAAAAATATATATTTTATTACTAGAAATTGAAGTCTTATTATTTATGGATTTTATATGAATATTCAAGACTAATTAATAGAACAATTGATTTGTTGAAAGAATAAAATCCAACTTTAGTTCAAAATATTAATACTCCAAATGGATATACGTATATATAAATAAATTGAAGTGGTTTTGGAACTTGAGAGAGATAATATAAATTTTGGTTTAGACTTTAATAAAGAAATGTATTTGTAAAGCCATGAGAACTATTTTCTTTACAAAGTAACATTTAAGTTAAACCAATTAATTCATATACCGTTGAATGTCCAAACCATTCAAGTTTTTAGAAGTTATGGTTTTAAATTATGATTTTCAAAATATTATGCTTTGATGTATTTGATTTTCAAACGTTATGAAGTTAAAGCATTATGATTTTGGAAAATAATTATATTTGGGATAAGTGATAAAATATGGTTTTGGGTTTTGAAATGATATCGTATTCATGGTTATGAAATGGAATGTTTATTCTGATTTTTAAAGTATAACCTATTTTTAAATGACCGCGGTGTTATAATAACGATGGGTTAGCAAAGAGACCGGGATCGGATATGGACATACTCACTGTCGATACCGAAAACCACTTTGACTAACCGTGTACGCGGTGGAGATTCCAGAATGAAGTAGGTGGTGGCGACGTTTCCTGTAAGGTAAATACGTGGACCCGACTGTCGTGAGTTGGCATAAGGTGGCTAAAACAGGAGCGATTCTCAGGCCAATGAGGTCATTCCTCTGATCGGACCCTCCTCTTCGATATTATACTTTGACTTTGGATTGATTCAATGGCCACTTCTATATTTTGATTTTGGGGGAGTTAGTCCGAGGTGGGCGGTAACTGCGGCTACGCGTTTCCACCAGCCTGGATAGCAATTGGTATATCTACCCTGGCATTGCCTAGTTGTGCCGTGTCACCTACCATACCGAGCCTTTACTACGAGTTTCTATTTGTGTCGTACCTATGGAGTATCCTCTGGTAGCTTCCCGATCAGGAGGTATTACGGTACTGTATAGACTATTGGCATTATTTGTGTTAAGGGCTATATGGGTAACCCCTTAACGCTATTAAAAAGTAAGTTTATTTTATAAATAGACACTATTATAATAGCGCAATATACTACATAGTAAATAGTTTAACGGATCCTTAGGAGATGTAAATCCCGAACATCTCTTGAGTTAATGTACTCATATTTATTTCTGTTAATTTAACTCACATAAGATCTTTTAGTCTGACTCGAGTGTTTTTGTCCTTTCAAATTCGCTCGGGTCAGTCCGAGCGTTTCAGGATCGAAGATTTTAGCTTTGGAGGACGAAGACGAAGAATCCGTATTATATTAATTATAGTATTGCACCACACTCTAAATTTCCGCTGCATTGATTGTATTGGTATGTGTAACTCTGATATTCATTGTATAAGTAAAATAAATATTTTGTAAACAGTTATCATGAACTGTATATTGATTATTATATTTTATCCTTCCGCTGTGAGATTCTATTTTGGTTTATTTCTTCTCTATTTTTTTTTATTTACCCCATAACAATCCACCCTTGCGTATGCTTTGAATTGGCACGTGTGTCGGTTTAAAGTATGCGAAAAGGCGGGATGTTACAGAAATGGTTTTGGAAATGTGAAAGAAACAACCGATGTGAAATAAGCATTTGGTTTTAAAGAGATCGGGATCAGATATTGTCGTATTCTCTGTCAATATCGAAAACCACTTTAACAATTATGTACATGGTGGAGATTCCAGAATGAAGTATAATGGTTTGGCAAACGATTCTGTTTGTCAGCTTGATGTGACTAAAACATAAGCCACGCCGAGCCAAGTGAGGTCGCATCTCCGGTCGGTCATGCTTATTCAATACCACATTATGACTTTGTGATTGATTTGATGGCCACCCCTCGATTTGATTTAGGAGTGTGTTTCGAGGTGGGCGGTAGTAGCTGCTATGCATTACCACCAGTCCGGATTCGCAAAACAGCAATATCATACCCGAGACATTGCCTCGCATGCCTTGTTTGAGTAAACCACCAGTTTGGTGGAGCTTACGATACTGTATAGACTACGGGAATTTATAAAATGTGTTAATGGGGATATGGGTCGCCTTAACGCTATTTTAATGCTTTACTTTACTGTAATAGCGTATTGTACAATGTAATAGATAGTTTAACAGATCCTTATGAGATGGAAATCTCAAACATCTCTTAAGTTATTGCATGCACATTAGACACTAGATAAGAGAAGTCAAACCTCATAAACATCTCTGAAGCCGTCACACTCATATTTATTTTACTGTTGATTTAACTTACATTAGATCTTTTAGTTCTGACTCGAGTGTTTTGTCTTTTTAATCTGCTCGAGTCAATCTGAGCTTTTGGTGTATCAAAGATTGCTTTAGGAGGACGAAGGCAAAGATTTAGTACTATTATTATTTATTATATCTATTCCCATTGTATCACATTGTTCCGCTGTGTTATTTATTTATTCCTACTGTATGTTCTCTAATTCTGTATTGTAAAAGTGTAATCATATGTTATTTGTAAAACAACTTCATGAACTGTTTATTTGAGTATTATATTTTGTCATTCCCTTGTGCGGTTCTTTATTTTGTTTTTCTTTCTTTCTCTGATTTTTCTTGCCTACCCCATCAAAATCCTCTCTTTTGAATAGTTTGTGTTTGACATATGTGGTTCATTGTTGATTTAAACAGTTCAAAAAAGCAGGTCGTTACATTTGGTATCAGAGCTTTGGTTTAGCGATAACCTTAGCTTTGTGGGGGTCAGACTCATTAGAAACATGATAGTAATACCCTAGAATGAGTCATTGAGTGTATATATAAAAGAGAGCGAATTTGTGGATGTTACAAAATGTTTTTTTATTGTGTTAACTTGTTCTATTTAGTATTTATAAATTCTGAACGGTATATATGACGCTATGACATCGATAGGGACTTCTAAACACTTAATAGGGCAGACCGACACAATATTGTTTTGAAATATAGATAAATGAAATATTTTGCCTAGTATTATATTTTGTGTATAGAAGAATAATCTTTATAAGTTTATTTAATTGTACGTGATATGTTTGGTTGTTTGTTGAGAAGTGAAATTTATAAATATTAGTTGAAAAAAGGGATTGTAAATAAAGTAAATATTAATTGGAAATTTAGAACTTAAGTTACAGGGTTTTGAAATTATTTTCAAAGGATTTTGGGATATAATATTAGTAGTGTTTGGAAGTATTTTCTTGCAAGATGAGTTCAATATGGTTTAAAAGAAATACTTTAAGAGGAATGTTTGAAAGGAAATAAGTTTGTACTCCTTTCTCTGTCGCTGGAAAATGATTTCGGTGATGAGTGCACCCATCATCGACGTTCATTTTCGAGTTTCAAAGTGGGATGATCACTGTAGTAGTTTTACTACACATTTGTTTGATAAATAAAGCTTGATTTTAAATTTCTAAATATGATTGGATATATATAAGTTATGTATGTATGTATGTATGTATGTATGTATGTATATATATTAATTTAAAATGATTCGAAATGTAACCTGGTATTTAGCTCTTAAGTTGCTGCAAATTTATTGTTCTAATTATTGAAATAGAATGGAATCTTGACTATTTTAATAATTGGAGGCTACTAAAATGGAAATAAAGTAATTATGAGTTAAGTGATTATTGAAAAAATTATATGAGAAATGTAAATAGAAATTAATAATTCGTAACTTAAAGATAATGAATTCTAAGAAAATGTAAAAGGTTGAACATTTTGTTATATAAAATAAATAAGATAAACTTGTGTAACATTCAATTGCATTCTTAAAACACATATATAACTTACCAAAATATTTAAAAGTTGAAATGTTAATAAGAATATGTAATAGAATATTATACAAGTAAAACTTTAGTAATGAAGGTGTTTAATGGAATTACTTCTATAAATAAGAATTTTGATGTTATAAATTATTATAAACTTAAGCTAATAATGTGAAATGTTCTAACCGAATTTATATGAAGGGTGAATACTATAAGTAAACGATTATAAACTTAAGAATTGTTTGAAGCAAATTATAATTGAAGTAAATAGTAAAAGTGAATACTACATATGAAAGAAATCAAAAATGAAAAGAAAAAAGAACAAATAAAAAAAATCTAAGTGTGGGTTGCTTCACAAATGAATATTGGTGTTAAAACGAAATCAAAATAAATAATAAATGCAAAGTAAACTGAAATAAATTGTATGTAATACTTAAATAATGAATTCATTGATTATTTTAAACAATTGAATTGAGGTAATTGATTATGTAAGTAAATGGATGTAAAGTAATGAAAATTTGCATTGTATGTATAAATGAGAAATGAATTTTTTTTGTAAGTAATGAATGTAAATTAATTGGAAAATAGCATATATGAATGAAAAAATTGAATGAATAGTAAATTATATGAACGAGATTAATAAGAACAAACTTAAATGACATTCGAATTTATTGGTTATTTGGCTTGTGGGATGATTGGGAAGTGATACTTTAAATTGTTTAGGATGTATGGATAATCTATTAAGTTTTATCTAAGATTATTGAGTAGATGGTATACTTAGCAGTTTATTTATCATTCTATATGATTAAAAGTTTCTAAACCCGAACAAACCATTTGTTTTGGTTGTTATGGGTATATGGCCGATTACTTTGATTTCATGTAATGATTGTATGCATTTAGTTGCAAGTGATTGTTGTTATGTTGTGTTGATTTGTTATTGAGAAAACTAAATATTTCTCTTTTACATAATTATTAATTTGTTTGGACTATATAAGTGAAATATGGGTTTATGGAAGCAATAATTACTGCTTTTGGTTTCATAAATAAGTGTTGTTTGCCCAATAAGTAAGTACGTTTTCAGATAATGGGTTTCTAACAATATTATATTGTTTTTCCGTGGTTTGGAATATATTATTTTGAAATATGTGTTATATATTGATATTATTTATTTTATTATTTCTCTCAGACCTCACCGTATAAAGGAGACTCTACCGAAATTTTCCGTGAATATTGGACTTAGTAAATTTTGTGAAAATGGAAATGTTTTTTTAAACTTTTATTGAACTTGAATATGAAAAGATTTAACTATTTATAAATTGATATATTTTAGTTAAATTATTGAATTGCGTTAATTAATTGTTTATTAAGTTTACTACTTCGAATAAGATATATAAATTACTTAATTCCTTCTTTTCCTTTCTTTTCCTTTTCAAGGACGAAAAGTTTTGAATGTGGGAGAGTGTGAAGACCGACATATTTTCGATAAATAAAATATTGAATTTAATAAGATTTTGTAACTCAATATTGGAAGAAATTAAAATATGTGGTTTATTAATGAGAATAAAAACTAAAATGAAATTTAATAATGTTAATCTAAGATAGTTGATAATTATTTTAATGCAATTTCAATTAATTGAAATTATTGTAAACATAAAATTTGGTTATAAATTGCAAATAAGGAAATAAACCAAATGTTGTATTAATTGTTGAAATAATATGTAATTAATTATAATTGGATAAAATCAGTGTTGCGTAAGTAGTTATTGTAACATCCCGCCTTTTCGCACGCTTTAAATCGACACACATGCCAATTCAAACCGTTCGGAAGGGCGGATTTTTATGGGGTAATTAAGAAAAATAAGAAAGAAATAAAACAAACAGAATCTCACAACGGAAGGGTAAAATATAATAATCAAATATACAGTTTATAAAGCTGTTTACAAACATTTGATCTTATATAATACATAACAGAGTTACACATACCAATATCAATGCAGCGGAACAGTATGAGTGAAGTGCGATAATATAAATAATAATAATACAAATCTTCGTCCCCCAGAGCTAAATCTTCAAATCCTGAAATGCTCGGACTGATCCGAGCGAGTTTGAAAAGACAAAAACACTCGAGTCAGAACTAAAATATCTTATGTGAGTTAAGTTAACAGAAATAAATATGAGTGCAGTAACTCAAGAGATGCTCGGGATTTACATCTCCTAAGGATCCATTAAACTATTTACTATGTAGTATATTTCGCTATTATAATAGTGTCTAATTGTAAAATAAACTTACTTTTTTCTTAGCATTAAGGGGTTACCCATATAGCCCTTAACACGTAATAGTCCCAGTAGTCCATCCAGTATCAACGCATCTCCAGATCGGGAGACTACCCTAAATACTCCACGGGCTACGGGAGAAAACCAAACTCGTACAAGGCACGATAGGGTAGGTGACACGGCACAACTAGGCAATGCCAGGGTAGATATACCAATTACGCTTCTGGGCTGATGGTAACGCGTAGCCGCAGCTACCGCCCACCTCAGACAATCTCCCCCCTAAAAAAAAATCAAAAGTGGCCACCGAATCAATCCAAAGTCAGAGTATAGTATCGTAGAGGAGTATCCGATAAAGGGCGCTAACCCCTTTGGCCCGTCGATCGCTCCTGTTTTAATCACCTTATGCCAACTCACGGGAGTTGGGTCCACGTATTTACCTTACAGGAAACGCCGCCACCATCCTACTTCATTCTGAAATCTCCACCGCGTACACGGTTGTTAAAGTGGTTTTCGGAGTTGGCAGAGAGTATGACAACTTCCGATCCCGGTCTCTTCAACATCCAAACGTTATTATAACACCGCGGTCTTTAAAAATAGTTTATACTTTAAAACCAGAATATAATTATCCATTTCAAAACCCATGAATACGATATCATTGCCATTTCCAAAGCAACTCATTTTGATATTATTTTTATAAAACCCAAATCAATAATATCACTTTTATTTCAAATATATTTTTTCCAAAATCATATTGCTTTAAAATTTATAATATCTGGAAACCAAACATTTGAATTATAACTTCCAAAACATAATACTTCGAAATCCATAACTTTAAAACCATAACTTCTAAAACTTGAATGGTTTGGATATTCAAACAACATATAGAATAAAATAGTTTGAATTTAAATTTACTTTATAAAATAATTTCCACGGCTTCACAATTTTATTTATTTAAAATTTTAGGTCTAAACCCCATAAATTTAGATTCACTTTCAGTTTCAATAAAACACTTCGGTTTCAATAAATTCAAACTTTGAGTATTTAACAATTTCAAAACTAAGGTTGGAAATTCTATTCAACAAATTTATTGTCCTATTATTTAGTTTGGAATATTCACAAAATAAATCCATAAAATAAAACTCAAATTTTTAACAATTAAATATTTCCTTCAATTTAGTTATACTAGAAATATTCATTTAATTTATCTTGAATAAAAATCCATTTATAAATATCATACCATTAGAATTTCCAAGTTTAATAAGTTACACCAACTTGTGGAGTTTAATTTTTAAATAAGCTCAATTCCAAATAAATTTCCATTTTATTTTCCAATCTTAAATGATTTGAACCATTTAAAACTCTATATATATACAATAGCTTAAACCTGTACTTAATAATATGAATTATCAAACTCCATTATTCAACTTATTTATTTTCATTTAACAAATTCATACATAGCTTAAATTCAATAATTTAACTATATATATATATAAATTAAGACTTTATATAAGATCAAAAATTAATATTTATTAAACCGTATCCTATCCAAACCATAGAAATTATTTTCAAAATAATTATATATATAGACCGACGGTGTCTGTATAGAATTTTCTATCCTATGGTCAAGTGATACGGATATTTATCATTTCAATCCACAATTTAAAAATAAAACATTTGCGGTTGTATAGCATTTCAAACTGCAATCCCGAATGAAATGAAATGCATGATAACTTGCAGATTATATAATATAGAACACATCATACATTCACCAAACATCAATCATCAATCATTTATTACAATCACTGTAACAACCCGCATATTTATCGATTTTATATTTAAATATTTTATTTAAATATTTTATCGTTCGTCGGATTTTGGTCCGAGAAGCTACTTTTTGCAAACAGTCGAATTGGGACTCGAGACCACACCCATTGAGTTCAAAATGACGTTTGCGACCTTTTTGTGTATAAACTTCGATATGTTTGGAGATAGTAGAATTTTGCTACTTTTCACTTAGGGCTTTGGGTTTAGGTTGGGTTCAGCCCAATGTTCTAACTTAATACCCCAAACCGAAACCCCCTCTTCATTCACTCCCTCTTCCTCTACTTTCAGTTCTATAGAGATTAATGGTGGAAGAGAATGGGAAATAGAAATCCAAAACCCTAGTTTCCATTTCCAAATCAATTTCTAGCTCCAAATTCAAGAGAACCCATTGGTAAGCCTTCTCTTCATCTTCTCCAACTCATTCTCTCTTTGATTTTAGAAATTTCCTAAACCTAACTTAGGGAATGTTCTTCTTTTGAGCTTAGATTCAAGCTTCTAGTGTTGAGATTCTTCCCTTGTCTTAAAGCTTCTCCTTCATTGATTTGGGTTCAAAGGTGAGATTTTTATCTCACATCTATGTCTATATCTATCTTTGATTGTTGGGTATGAATTCCTAACACCTATTTATGTTCATTTGCTTTTGATTTGGATTGAATTGGTGAATATTCCAATTTTTGGTGTTTTGTAGTCAAATCTTTAAAAATCCAATCTTTGATGTTTGAACATGATTTTGGTTATGCATCGAAGAGCATATAGTGCTGGGTTGTCGATTGGCATAAATCCTTAGCATCCATCGCTCGTTCGATCGCATTTCGGTTTGGTTTTGCCATTTTTGGGCTAGGCTGTTTTTTTGCCTAGCAGAAGATTTCAGACGTCTAAAATTAATTTCAGACGTCTGAAACCAAATCCAGACGTCTGTTTGAAAAATCCAGACGTCTGGAAAGGGGTCTGGAAAAGGCAGAGACTAAATCCAGACGTCTGAAATCAAATTCAGACGTCTGGTTGAAAATTTCAGACGTCTGAAATGGCCCAGGAATTAAAAATAAAAGGGAGAAAACACATATACTTCCAGAACCTAAGGCCAGACGTCTAGGAACACCTACCAGACGTCTGGAATTGTTTAATTTGCCTATTTTGGCTATTTTTGAGTAAATTTCCAAGGTTTATCGATTTTTGTTGATCCGGTTAGTTGTTAATACTTATTATCGACTTTGATGACTTCTTTTTATGGATTTTTGGAAATATCCATTTTGATGGATTTGGTATCGATTTCTTTGCATTTTATTCACGTCTTCGAATGTGAATTTTGGTGATTGATTGTTCTACAATCATTTTTGTGATTTATCACTTTAAAAATATAAAGGTTTCAATACTAGTAGTAAATATCAAAACTCTTTCATCAAAACAATTTCAACACTATTTTATTTACAAAGCTCGTTTTTCTCAAACCGTTTTCCAATCTACACTCGTATGAGAGATCTAATTAAATGACTTAGTAAAACAAGTGGTATGAAACGCTTGCGTTTACTTCGTTGGTTAATTCTTGGACTTGTTCGATTGAATATCTTGTGACAATTTTCTAGTGGAGATCTACAATTTGTTCGCAAATATTTAAGTTAAGCTAGTGGTTATGGGACATGATGCTAAACTCATATATTTACTAGCTTATTGTAATTGACACTTCTTGATGATCGATGATGATCATTTTATGGTTTAGACTAGCAATGTGCGATGTCTCTTTGTCTATGTGGAGGACTGTTCCTCATTTTATTGATCTTCGTCTCATTTCTTGCATGGGTCGTACCTATTTAGGTGCGTCGATGTTTGTTTACACATCGGTCGTACCTTTTTAGGTGCGTCGATGTTTATTATGCATGGGGTGTACCTTTTTAGGTGCATCGATGTTTGTTTACTTCGTGGAGCAATCGGTTCAATAAGTTGGGACATGGGGCGTATCTTTCTAGTTGCATCGATGTTCGTCTATGCATGGGGCGTATCTTTCTAGGTGCGCCGATGTTCGACTTTGCATGGGGTGTATCTTTCTAGGTGCATCGGTGTTAGACATAACATGGGGTGTATCTTTCTAGGTGCATCGATGTTTATTTATGCATGGGATGTATCTTTCTAGGTGCATCGATGTTTATTTATGCATAGGGCGTATCTTTCTAGATGCGTTGATGCTAGAGCATGGGTCGTACCTATTTAGGTGCGTCGATGTTCGACTGTGCATGGGGCGTGTCTTTCTAGGTGCGTCGATGTCCAGTTTATGGGATTGGCCATCCTTTTTCTTGTGATTTCTGGATTTCTATTTGATGATTTCTGGAATTTATGTTTCACCACCTTTTTCAGTTGGCATTGATATGTATGTCATTTATTGTGGCTTGGTGAATTAAATGAAGAATATGACATTCTTTTTGATGCTATGAGATTCTTGAGATTTTGTATGACTTTCGTGATTTTCTAATGTATACTTGTTGAAGTATGACATTTTTGGTTATCATACGTTTTATTATTATATCTCTTCTTATATCTCATTTTATCTGATAATTATAGCTAGACTGATCCGTTTATTATTTTCTTCTTAAATAATACTCGGGTCAGACTGAGATTTTACAGGTGCTTCTGCTTGACTCCTTATCAGACCATCATCTGATCTTTTGGCTAACTACTTTAGTTTAGTAGCTTTTGTTGTATAAAATTGAGATATAGACTCCTTGATGTATACATATTTTTGTATTGCACTTGTATCTATTCATTTTTGCGATGTTGTGGATCTTATTTGACCACTACTCTGATGTACACTTTTATATGTAATATTCATATCTATTTCCGCCTTTGTTATATGAATTATCTGTGACTGATTTATGTTATGCTTATTTCTATATTTGTTTCCGAAGAATTTATATAGCCACTGTGTAGTAGCTTTGAGTTTGTATCGGTATGTTGGATTTCCTCTTGAAATAAAATGCATGTTTTACTATCTGACATATCGGTGCTCGCACAAAGCAATTACATGGAAGGTCGCTCCTCAACAGCCTTATTCTCCATGGTAATTGACGGTATTACACCGTAGTGTCCTTGGCTATCGTGGGTATAGAGGTGGGGCGTCACAGCTTGGTACCAGAGCCAAACTTCGGAACAATGTAGAATAATTTTGCAAGGATCATGTCCTAAGTCTTTATTAGGAGTTGTGCCTTAGGATTTATTCGAGTCTTCGTACCGTTCTATCCTACTTTCTTTTATGATTCCTTGTTTTATCTATCAAGATTGCTTGATATTTATTTTGAGAATAACATTTTTCTCTTCTTTCTTTCTTTCTTAAAGAAGAGAAATGGTTAGACCAGGCCGTCCCAGCGCCGGTCAATCTAGTGCTACTCCCCAGGATGGAGTATTTATGTCTGTCCAGCAACTTCTTGATCTAGTTAAGAATGCTCAAGCTGTCAGCCCCATTCCAGAGCCTACTCATCCTAGATCCGGTTTTGCACGCTTGTGCAGAGACTATACCGATTTGGGTGGAAGGCCATTCTGGGGATCCGAGAGTGTTATTGAAATTCAAGCTTGGCTCAAATCATGCGATCGCATCTTTTCTCGCATGAACCTTATTGACCTTCATCGAGTCCAAGTGGCTTCTAGCATGCTCCAAGAAAGAGCATTAGATTGGTATGATCTTTTAATTTCTGAAATCGTTGAAGCGGATCTCACTTGGGAGCAATTCCGAGAAAGATTCGAATTGAAATTCGTGCCAGAGGCTGAAAAAGTAACTTTGGCCCGACGTTTTATTGACCTTGTTCAAGGTGAATCTTCCGTGACAGACTATGTCGCATCTTTTGAATCTCTTTCCAAATACGGGGTTGAGTACATTAATACCCCATTGAAGAAAAATCAGAGATTTGTCTATGGCTTGAATAAGAATCTTAAGAAGCCATTACTTCTGAAACTTGAGGTTTCATTTGATCAGCTTATTGATATCGCTCTTCATCTTGAAGATGCCGATAATGAAGGTGATGTTGAAGTTGTGCGTGCCCAACAGAACTTCGACAATAACTTGAAGAGGCCTATCAAATTCAAAGGCCCCAATTCTAATAAGAAAGGGAAGCAACCAATTCCGGTAGCAAAGACTCCTACCTCTAGTCGTGGACAATGCTACAATTGTGGTTCCACGAACCACTATGCAAGGGAGTGTCCGAAACCCCTCTTTTGTCGTTATTGCAAAGGTTCGGGTCATCTTTTATCTTCATGTCCTAGGCTTCCTAACAAGAGAGAGGGAAAGCTGCAAGCCCCTAACAACTCTTCTCTTGGTCAAGGTATTTTTCACTCAATCCTTGATGGCATTGTTTTATTTCGTGATCTTCTTATTTGAGTTCTTGTTGATACGGGTTTCATCTCATTATTTTTATATCAAAAGAACTTGTGATTATTCTTCTTTAAACATTTCTGGGCTTGATGACTTCTTTGAGGATTGTGAATCCGGATGGTAGATCCGCAACACTCAATTTGTCTTTATTGATGTCGAAATTATTTTATGTGATTTTTCTGTCCGAGCCGATTTTTACTTAGGCTTCAGAATTTACTTTTGTAAGGATTGGCTTAATTATTATGAGGCCATATCCTTTGTCCCGTGTGGACTATTCATCTTTGACATTTTCAATCTGTTAAGCAGATTTCTATTTTTCCTTTATGATTTTGATTCCAACTTGATGGCATCATTTTATTCCTTAAGCCCACTTATAAGGAAAGTGTTATTTCTCTCATTCATGTTGTTTGAGAAATTTTCCGGTATTTTTGAGCTTGTCTTAGGATTATCACCTAATTAATCTTTCGTGTGGTGCTAAGGTCTTTTCAGTTTGACCTTACCACCGGTTTTCATTTGCTACGAGTTGCGGAAGTTAGCATTCCACTTACCGCATTCCACACTTGTTATGATTCCTATGAATGAATTATTATGTCATTCAGTTTGTCCAGCTTATTTCATCCATTTTAGGTATCGAGCATTCTATCGAATATCTCGATGATTCCACTTTTTGCATTTATTGATTTTGGATGAAAATAGCAATTTAAAATTTTGCAAAATCTTTTTCATAAGATTTATTTAGAAGTATAACTGGATTTTTGTTCTTAAAACGAACAAAGAATATTCGTAGAAGTTTTTGAGAAACTTACTTATCCTATAGAACATGATTTTGTGATTGTATTGCCCATTTAGTGTATTAAGAATTCTGGTCGATGCGCTTGATCAACGTTATCGATAAGAATCTCCTAAACGCTTTGATGAGACAGTCAGACATGATATATTGACTTGTAAAAATGTAAATTTTTGTAGAAAGATTATTACATAAAAATAAAAATGTAATTTTGAAATTTTTAACTTTTCGAGAAAGAGGATTATTTAAAAGAACTCTTCCTTTCGATACTCTTATTCTTGTGATTCCTGAAGCGGAACCAAGACTTTGCTATTTGTACCGATACTAGTCGTATTGGTTTGGATGCCATTCTCTTGCAAAGGAGAACGTGCTATCACTTGTGCTTCTAAATCATTATAGCTTATCGAGACTAGATATGCCACTCATGATCTAGTACTCGCGGCTATTGTTTTTACTTTTGGAATTTGGCATCATCATATTTGGATGAGAAATTTGTTCTCTACCTCGATCATAAATCTTTGGAATATTTATTTTCTCATAAGGAACTTCATGTCGACTCGAGTTCCTGGCATCTTATGATCTTGATATTCTGGAAATTGTGTTGCCAACGCGCTTTGTCGTAGGAAACATGTTGTTGATTCTTTGATGTTGTCTGAATGGAATTATCTTTTTATCAAGTTCATCGAACGTTTTGATATACTTCGTTTTATTGAGCTTTATCTCATTTTTTTATGGACTAGCGTCCGATGTTCTTTTATGGTGTTCGGTTCATCGGATGTACTGTTATTATACTACATCGATGTTCCGTCTTATCTGGATCAATGGATGTACCATTATTATACCACATCGTTGTTCCGGTTTATCGGTTCATTGGACATACCGTTTTTGTACTACGTCGGTGTTCCGAAATTATTCGGGCTTTGGTTCATTGGGCGTACCGTTTTTGTACTACGCTGATGTCCCAAATTATTTGAGTTTCTAGTTTCTCGGGCGTACTGTTATTATACTACGTCGTTGCACCAGCTCAATTTTCTGCTATTCTTGACGTTCTCCATGTCTTTTATCTACGGAAATGCCTTAGGGATTCCGGTTTTTATTCTTGTGCCCGGTGATATTGTGGAAATTGAAGTTTCACCAGATTTGATTTATGAGCAACATTCCATTCGCATCATTGCTTCGGAGGTTGAGCGCCTTCGGAATAAAGATATTCTTCTTGTGAGAGTTCAATGGTTCTCAAATCTTAGGGATTACTCTTGGGAATCTAGAGAATTCATCGAGCGATCCCGTTTGTACTAACTCTTTCGTGCTCTTTATGGTGAACTTCTTATTTCAATTTTCTTTTGTGTTGATATGCTTTTATGGTTGTTACTCTTTATTTTCTTCTTAAGTATTGCGAGGCGCAGTTTCTTTAAGGAGGGGAGTCTGTAACAACCCGCATATTTATCGATTTTATATTTAAATATTTTATCGTTCGTCGAATTTTGGTCCGAAAAGCTACCTTTTGCAAATAGTCGAATTGGGACTCGAGACCACCCCCATTGAGTTCAAAATGACGTTTGCGACCTTTTTGAGTATAAACTTCGATATGTTTGGAGATAGTAGAATTTTGCTACTTTTCACTTAGGGCTTTGGGTTTAGGTTGGGCTCAGCCCAATATTCTAACTTAATACCCCAAACTGAAACCCCCTCTTCATTCACTCCCTCTTCCTCTACTTTCAGTTCTAAAGGGATTAATGGTGGAAGAGAATGGGAAATAGAAATCCAAAACCCTAGTTTCCATTTGCAAATCAATTTCTAGCTCCAAATTCAAGAGAACCCATTGGTAAGCCTTCTTTTCATCTTCTCCAACTCATTCTCTCTTTGATTTCAGAAATTTCCTAAACCTAACTTAGGGAATGTTCTTCTTTTGAGCTTAGATTCAAGCTTGAAGTGTGGTTGATCTTCCCTTGTCTTAAAGCTTCTCCTTCATTGATTTGGGTTCAAAGGTGAGATTTTTATCTCACATCTATGTCTATATCTATCTTTGATTGTTGGGTATGAATTCCTAACACTTATTTATGTTTATTTGCTTTTGATTTGGATTGAATTGGTGAATATTCCAATTTTTGGTGTTTTGTAGTCAAATCTTTAAAAATCCAATCTTCGATGTTTGAACATGTTTTTGGTGATGCATCGAAGAGCCTATAGTGCTGGGTTGTCGATTGGCATAAATCCTTAGCATCCATCGCTCGTTCGATCGCATTTCGGTTTGGATTTGCCATTTTTGGTCTAGGATGTTTTTTTGCCTAGCAGAAGATTTCAGACGTCTGAAACCAAATCCAGACGTCTGGTTGAAAAATCCAGACGTCTGGAAAGGGGTCTGGAAAAGGCAGAGACTAAATCCAGACGTCTGAAACAAAATCCAGACGTCTGAAATCAAATTCAGACGTCTGGTTGAAAATTTCAAACTTCTGAAATGGCTCAGGAATTAAAAATAGAAGGGAGAAAATACATATACTTCCAGAACCTAGTGCCAGACGTCTGGGAACACCTACCAGACGTCTGGAACTGTTTAATTTGCCTATTTTGGCTATTTTTGAGTAAATTTCCAAGGTTTATCGATTTTTGTCGATCCGGTAAGTTGTTAATACTTATTATCGACTTTGATGACTTCTTTTTATGGATTTTTGGAAATATCCATTTTGATGGATTTGGTATCGATTTCTTTGCATTTTATTCACGTCTTCGAATGTGAATTTTGGTGATTGATTGTTCTACAATCATTTTTGTGATTTGTCGCTTTAAAAATATAAAGGTTTCAATACTAGTAGTAAATATCAAAAATCTTTCATCAAAACGATTTCAACACTATTTTATTTACAAAGCTCGTTTTTCTCAAACCGTTTTCCAATTTACTAGTATATACAAACCTTTACCTCACTCATATGAGAAATCTAATTAAACGACTTAGTAAAACAAGTGGTATGAACCGCTTGCGTTTACTTCGTTGGTTAATTCTTGGACTTGTTCGATTGAATCTCTTGTGACAATTTTCTAGTGGAGATCTAAAATTTGTTCACAAATATTTAAGTTAAGCTAGTGGTTATGGGACATGATGCTAAACTCATATATTTACTAGCTTATTGTAATTGACACTTCTTGATGATCGATGATGATCATTTTATGGTTTAGACTAGCAATGTGCGATGTCTCTTTGTCTATGTGGAGGACTGTTCCTCATTTTATTGAGCTTCATCTCATTTCTTGCATGGGTCGTACCTATTTAGGTGCGTCGATGTTTGTTTACACATCGGTCGTACCTTTTTAGGTGCGTCGATGTTTATTATGCATGGGGTGTACCTTTTTAGGTGCATCGATGTTTGTTTACTTCGTGGAGCAATCGGCTCAATAAGTTGGGACATGGGGCGTATCTTTCTAGTTGCGTCGATGTTCGTCTATGCATGGGGCGTATCTTTCTAGGTGCATCGATGTTCGACTTTGCATGGGGTGTATCTTTCTAGGTGCATTGGTGTTAGACATTACATGGGGTCTATCTTTCTAGGTGCATCGATGTTTATTTATGCATGGGATGTATCTTTCTAGGTGCATCGATGTTTATTTATGCATGGGGCGTATCTTTCTAGGTGCGTCGATGCTAGAGCATGGGTCGTACCTATTTAGGTGCGTCGATGTTCGACTGTGCATGGGGCGTGTCTTTCTAGGTGCGTCGATGTCCAGTTTATGGGATTGGTCATCCTTTTTCTTGTGATTTATGGATTTCTATTTGATGATTTCTGGAATTTATGTTTCACCACCTTTTTCAGTTGGCATTGATATGTATGTCATTTATTGTGGCTTGGTGAATTAAATGAAGAATATGACATTCTTTTTGATGCTATGAGATTCTTGAGATTTTGTATGACTTTCATGATTTTCTAATGTATACTTGTTGAAGTATGACATTTTTGGTTATCATACGTTTTATTATTATATCTCTTCTTATATCTCATTTTATCTGATAATTATAGCTAGACTGATCCGTTTATTATTTTCTTCTTAAATAATACTCGGGTCAGACTGAGATTTTACAGGTGCTTCTGCTTGACTCCTTATCGGACCATCATCTGATATTTTGGCTAACTACTTTAGTTTAGTAGTTTTTGTTGTATACAATTGAAATATAGACTCCTTGATGTATACATATTTTTGTATTGCACTTGTATCTATTCATTTTTGTGATGTTGTGGATCTTATTTGACCACTACTCTGATGTACACTTTTATGTGTAATATTCATATCTATTTCCGCCTTTGTGATATGAATTATCTGTGGCTAATTTATGTTATGCTTATTTCTATATTTGTTTCCGAAAAATTTATATAGCCACTGTGTAGTAGCTTTGAGTTTGTATCGGTATGTCGAATTTCCTCTTGAAATAAAATGCATGTTTTACTATCTGACATATCGGTGCTCGCACAAAGCAATTACATGGATGGTCGCTCCTCAACAGCCTTATTCTCCATGGTAATTGACGGCATTACACCGTAGTGTCCTTGGCTATCGTGGGTATAGAGGTGCGGCGTCACAATCACCATCCAATTTGAACAAAACATCAATATATAGCATAAAAAAATATAACAGGTATCAATGAACAGTTTATATTCAATAATAAGTTAATAACTGTAAAATTGGAAGTTTATACGCAAAATAAATAAATTTAACTGTCAGCTTATATGCAAAAATAAAATTAAATAACAATTTAATTTAAATAAATGCAATCTAATTGAGATGATGAATAAAATATGCCAAACAGTCATAAATGAATTTCTACTTATATCATAAATCAATTTAACAAACATAAGAAATTTTAGAAGTTGTGAGTGGGTTAAAACACCCACCTTTTGAATTTAAATTGAATTTAAATTCAATTTAAACCCAAAATTTTGACCGTCTCAGAATTCGTCCAAACCAGTGTCATCAAGTTTGGAATTTTATTACGATCCTAACAAAAAAATCGCGCGTAAATCGGAGTTCGTATGTGAAGGATATTCGAATTAAACGAGTTGAAATCAAAATCAATTTAAAACAAAATAAATAAACTTACCCAAACAAAAATAAGCCACGTCATCAAACAACATAGCATGCAACAGTTCCCTCTTCCCAAACGTTTGCTCACGCAACTACAGGAAGCCCGCCTCCACTGGAAACCCTAAAGCACAACACTTAAATTTTGAACGCCACCACAAGCCACGCCACGTCGATCCACCTTTGCCGCCGCCCCAATCACCTCAGGCCGACCTCCATGGTACCTCACGCGACCCCCACGGCCCTCCATTTTACAACTGCCGCCGCTCCCCTTTACGGCCAAACACGACGAAACTAGCGACCCACACCAACAACGAATGGCATGGATGAACCCTACTCGACAATCTCTACGCGATGATGCTCCCCGATCGTCGCCAGGACGAAGATCCACCGTTGAAACATAAAATCCTACTATGAACGGTCTGAATTGATTCGAAATTTCCGGACAAACGGTGAACCGGATTGGAAAACATATTCCACTAGAAGATTATGCCTATTGAGAACTTCAACATATATTTTTTTGGGAATTTTCCGGGGACTTTGAATTTTTGACTTTTATTTTGAAATTGAGATTGGATCTAGAGTTTGCATCCATTGAAGAAGAAGAGGAGCTGATGAAATTTTATGCACAGACAAATGAGAAAAGGCAGAGGCTAGGGTTTAACAGGGTATTTATAGATAAAGTTGGAAAATAGATGGATCAGATTGATAGGTATACGTGCTACCGCTAACGTGGCCCAAAAAGCCCGTTCTGATCCCGGAACGAAATTGGTTAAACCCATATATCAAAATATATGTTTTAAAATATTTTAAACGCAATGGAACAGGTTTCACGTCCAAATTCCATCGTATGCAGAAGTTATGCTGAAAACAATATTTTCAAATTGATTTCAAATTGATTTCAATTAAATTGATTTCAAGGCGTTTCGCGTTCGTACGATCAAACGACAAGTCCGATCGCTACGAAACTTGAAATCCAATAATAATTCACCGTTACGGATCCAATGAAATTGGTTTCGTCGAAATCCGAGTCCGTGACCAAAATGGCTATTTTTACCCTAATTAAATAAATTAAAAATTCATTAATTAAATCACCTTTTCAATTTCACTTCCAAAATTTACAAATTTTATCAGTTTTGATTTCTTAAACAATCTTAGTGATTTAAACCAATTTAGATGTCAATTAATTGATTCAATCATAAATTTCAGCGTAAATTCAAATTTCGTTATATTTATCAATTATAAATTAACTTTTCAATAGTTCCATTGAATTCACTATTCATCCTTTTTATTCAATCCATTACAATCAAATGTATGAAATTAACATTGGTTCAAAGCTATTACATAAATATTTTCCAATTTGAACTTAATTTTCAATTAACGTAAAAATTTATATTTACTTTCGATTAATTACAATAAATCCAAATTATCATATTTTAAATCCAAATAAATAAATAAAGCTTGATTCCCGTTTAAAAAATTTTAACTCATTCAATTGCAATTAACCTTTTTATCATAAATTAAATTTCGATATATTGATAAAACTTTTTTCCATTCTATTTATTCATAAATCATCATATTATGAAGAACATTTACGTTATTCCCCATTTATTACCTTAATTTATTTAACGTAACATTTAATTTATATTTATTGCAATGATTTCCAATTTATTTGAATGAACATAGTATATAACTCATAATTATTGTAATTCATTATCTTATATTGATTTTATACAATTACCATTAACTTTACATTCAATTACCATTCAATGTATATTTATTCATTAATCAATTCGATATTTACGTTTGTTTCCTTCTATTTGATTTATAACCTAGTATACATTTACATAAATTCCAATTCATTCCATTCATTAATGGGCATTGCGTTGAAATTTAATTTATTAGCTAATATCAACATTATTACCATTAATTACAATTGGATTACCAATTTTATTCAATACCCTAATTAAATAACATATATTAATTCAATAGTTACATTTGTTTTCTCATATTTCATTAAAATCAAATCATAACGTTTAAATTATTTTATTGAATTAGAGTTTCGTTCAAGTCATTAATTATTAACTTGCATTAACACGTTTCCTAAATTTACAATCTATTACTGTAACAACGTGTTCTTACATTAACTAATTCAATGCCTACCCTATTTCTTCATATTCAATTTATATCCAGGTAAAAATCTTTTTACTACTTAATTCATTTGAATTTTATTCAGATTACCATAAATAGATTTTAAATTACCATTGTTATATTTTCATTTAGCATTCATTCACATATTAATTTATCACCTTTATATTTCTACTACATTTACTTACAAAATCTCTACTTCACTAACAAATTTAATTTTCGAAATTTACGGGTCGTTACACTCTCCCCCACTCAAAACTTTTCGTCCTCGAAAAGGAAAAGAAGGGAAAAGAAGAATTACGAAATTAGTATATCATATTTAAATTTATAAACAAATAAATTTACAAAATTAGTTAATTTAGATAAAATATACGAATTTATAATCATTAAATCTTTTTATACTCAAATTAATAAAGTTTGGAAAGTAATTTCAAAATTTTCCCAGTCCAAAATTTACGGAAAATTTTGGCTGAGTCTCCTTTGTACGGGGAGGCTCGGGAGAAAATATAATATCAAATATAACAAAATATCACATATATTTTCAAAATAATATATCCCAACACAGGAAAAATATATAAATTAACGCTATAAAACCGTAATCTGAAAACGTACCTATTTGTCGGGCAATTTACGCTTATTTTATGGAACCAAAGCACTATCAATTGCTTCCATACCCTGCATTTCACTTAGATAATCCAAGAGAGTTAATAATTTTATAGAATGAAATATTTTTCGTTGTTTCAATCAATAGCAAACAAATCCATACAACATCCATCACTAACAACAGACAATATACAACCTTCATACAAAATCAAACAATTCAATCATTCATTAAAACAAAACAACAGTTGTTTGGGTTCAAAACTTCAATTTGTAGAGAATGAAAAATAAACTACTAAGTGCACCATTTACTCAACAGTCTTTGATGAAACTGAATAGGCTATTCATTCATCCAAACAATTTTAAAGTATCCTTACCCAAACAACCATAAACCAAGCAAACAACAATTTCAAACAATAAATCAAGTTTATTCTTATTAATTCCATTTCATAGCATTTATTGTCTGATTTCCTTTTTATTTATATAATGTTTTATCCTTTTTATTTCCATTCATTGCATTACATTCATTTATTACTATTATCATATAAAATCAAAGTAGTAGGTAAATTTATTAACTTAAGTTTTTAATCCTCATCATTTTTTTTTCTTTTTTTCTTTTTCTTATTTTATACAGAAGCAACTTTAATCTATTTACTTAAGTTTATGATTACTTGATTACAATACCTACTTTTCATTATTTTTAATTAGTATCATCTCAATAATACTTAAGTCTTTAATTATCTTCTTACAATAATTACTTCCTATCACAATTTATTATAGAAATATTTCCATTATAACTTAAGTTTATAACTCTATACCACCAATTCTAATAAAAGCAATTATTTGTACACTTTCATTACATACTTTTACCATACAATTTCCATTACATTTCTTATTAAACATTTCAACTTTTAATATTTGGTAAGTTATATATATGCTTTTAACGAAGTAATTGAAAGTTATACAAGTTTTCTCATTTCTTTTAATTGATTCATTATTAAATAATTTTTTTTACCTTTTATTAAATGTTCAATAATTATATCCTTTATTTCATAGGTTCCAATTTCAAATTTCATTTAATACTATTTATAACCTAGCATTAAATCTCTTATTTCCTTTAGAGGCTTCAATTTATTAATTACCTTCGTTCCAATTCACTACAGTAATTAAAACTATTTATTAATGTAAACTTAAGAATTAAATACCGGGTTTTATTTCAAATCATTTTAAAATATTAGATGAAAATATACTTACAACCTATAAATCCAATTATATTTAAACAAATTAAAAATTCACTTATATTTATCAAAATAAATCTGTAGTAAAACTACCACAGTGGCCTTCCCCTTCGAAACTCGAAAATGAAAGTCGATGATGCAGCCGCCATCACCGAAATTATTTTCCAGCGGCAAAGAGGAAAGTACAAAACTTATTTTCTCCAAAATCTTCTTTAAAACAATTCTTTTAAATATTTATGTCAAAATACTTCTAATAATATTATTACTATATTTTCAAAATCACTCAAAAGAAATATTCAAAACCTCGGAATTTACGTTCTAAATTCCGAATTTCCTTTTTACTTTATTTTCAATTTTACTTCGACTATTAATTATAAAGTTATTACCTAACAACCCATATATTGCAACCAAATATATATATATATATATATTATTTAAAAATTTATTTTATATATATAAAAAATATAATAGGAAAAATTATTTCATTCGCCTACAATAAAACAAATATTATGTCGGTCTGTCCTATTAAGTGTTTAGAAATCCCTATTGATGTCACAACGTCCCATGCACCAACCAGAATTTTTAAATACAAAACGGAACAGATTAACACAATATTAAAACCTTTTTATAACACTAACAAGTACGCTCTCTCATATATACACTCAGCGACTCCCATAGGGTATTATTACCTATTAATAAAGAGTCGGACCCCGCAAAGCTAAGGTTTATCGCTAAACCAAAGCTCTGATACCACGTTGTAACATCCAGCCTTTTCGCACGCTTTAAATCGACACGCGTGCCAATTCAAACCGTAAGGAAGGGCGGATTTTTATAGGGTAATTAAGAAAATAAGAAAGAAATAAAACAAACAGAATCTCACAGCGGAAGGGTAAAATATAATAATCAAATATATAGTTTATAAAGCCGTTTACAAACATTTGATCTTATATAATACATATCAGAGTTACACATACCAATATCAATGCAGCGGAACAGTATGAGTGTAGTGCGATAATATAAATAATAATAATACAAATCTTCGTCTTCGTCCTCCAGAGCTAAATCTTCAAATCCTGAAACGCTCGGACTGACCTGAGCGAGTTTGAAAAAACAAAAACACTCGAGTCTGAACTAAAAGATCTTATGTGAGTTAAATTAACAGAAATAAATATGAGTGCAGTAACTCAAGAGATGCTCGGGATTTACATCTCCTAAGGATCCGTTAAACTATTTACTATGTAGTATATTGCGCTATTATAATAGTGTCTAATTGTAAAATAAACTTACTTTTTCTTAGCATTAAGGGGTTACCCATATAGCCCTTAACACGTAATAGTCCAAGTAGTCCATCCAGTATCAGCGCATCTCCAGATCGGGAGACTACCCTAAATTCTCCATGGGCTACGGGAGAAAACCAAACTCGTACAAGGCGCGATAGGGTAGGTGACATGACACAACTAGGCAATGCCAGGGTAGATATACCAATTACGCTTCCGGACTGATGGTATCGCGTAGCCGCAGCTACCGCCCACCTCGGACAATCTCCCCCCTAAAAACAAAATCAAAAGTGGCCACCGAATCAATCCAAAGTCAGAGTATAGTATCGAAGAGGAGTATCCAATAAAGGACGCTAACCCCCTTGGCCCGTCGATCGCTCCTGTTTTAGCCACCTTATGCCAACTCACGGGAGTTGGGTCCACGTATTTGCCTTACAGGAAACGCCGCCACCATCCTACTTCATTCTGGAATCTCCACCGCGTACATGGTTGTTAAAGTAGTTTTCGGAGTTGGCAGAGAGTATGACAACTTCCGATCCTGGTCTCTTCAACAACCAAACGTTATTATAACACCGAGGTCTTTAAAAATAGTTTATACTTTAAAATCAGAATATAATTATCCATTTCAAAACCCATAAATACGATATCATTTCCATTTCCAAAACAACTCATTTTGATATTATTTTTATAAAATCCAAATCAATAATATCACTTTTATTTCAAGTATATTTTTTCCAAAATCATATTGCTTTAAAATTTATAATATTTGGAAATCGAACATTAGAATTATAACTTCCAAAACATAATACTTCGAAATTCATAGTTTTAAAACCATAACTTCTAAAACTTGAATGGCTTGGATATTCAAACAGTATATAGAATAAAATAGTTTGAATTTAAATTTACTTTATAAAATAATTTCCGCGACTTCACAATTTTATTCATTTAAAATTTTAGGTCTAAACCCCATAAATTTAGATTCACTTTCAGTTTCAATAAAACACTTCGATTTCAACAGATTCAAACTTTGAGTATTTAACAATTTCAAAACTAAGGTTGGAAATTCTATTCAACAAATTTATTGTCCTATTATTTAGTTTGAAATATTCACAAAATAAATCCATAAAATAAAACTCAAATTTCTAACAATTAAATATTTCCTTCAGTTTAGTTATACTAGAAATATTCATTTAATTTATCTTGAATAAAAATCCAGTTATAAATATCATACCATTAGAATTTCCAAGTTTAATAAGTTACACCAACTTGTGGAGTTTAATTTTTAAATAAGCTCAATTCCAAATAAATTTCCAATTTATTTTCCAATCTTAAATGATTTGAACCATTTAAAACTCTATATATATACAATAGCTTAAACCTGTACTTAATAATATGAATTATCAAACTCCATTATTTGTTAACCGGCATCTTGGCCCGGTTACAAAACGACAGTTGAAGAAATTATCATTAGCACTAGACAAGATTCTGATCAAGAAGAGACTGGAGGTGTTAGCAAGTTGTCAGGCCCACAGCAAAGCAAGAGCATTCGACCTGCCTGGCCTGGTGCGCAGAAGTCACCTACTATGGGCAGTACCGTGTTCCTAAGCCCATGAGGGAAGTCCAACTCATCTCGTCTATAAATAGAAGGGCAGGGGCATAATGAAAGGGGTCTTTTTCCGGGAACACTGGGGAGACTCTTCCATTTTCTGTACTCTCCTCTTTTTAATTCAAACTTGTATTCAAGTGATTGATCTACGGATTGTATCTGTATTCATGTAATTGAGAAAGCAATTAGGATAAAACTCAAAGTGGACGTAGGCAGTTACGCCGAACCACTATAAATCTGGTGTTCTCGTTTTTGTTGTTCTTTCTGCATTGAATTACGCTATTCTTCTGTTTTGATTTACTCTCTTCATTAATCTCTCTACATAACTCTACTCAAGGGTGTTAGTGACCAATTTTGGTGCTAACATTTTGGTGCTTTCACTGAGAATTGAATTCTCAGCTTGATTGGATCTCATCATCTACTAGTGGATTTCCATAGTCGCGAGATAGATCCAGTTGTTTAATAGAAAACTTCCTATTCTACTCAGATTTGAAAGAAATCTAAAGGAAGCCAACAGCCGTAAGTTAATCAAGTGTTCGTGTTTATGTGAAAGGATTGGATTCACTGATGTACGCAAGATCTTAGGATTGGACGTTGAAGTTTACACTCAAGTTGAATGAAGGCCGACCCTCCACCAAAGTCAATTCAGCCGATCGCCCCAGAAAAGACGTATGCCGATCGCTCCAGATAAGGCGTATGCCCCTCTATGCCAATCCATGCCTCCAGGCCGAACCATACCTCTATGCCGATCCATGCCTCCAGGCCGATCCATGCCTCCAGGCCGATCCATACCTCCAGGCCGATCCACACCTCCAGGCCGAACCATACCTCCAGGCCGACCCACACCTCCAGGCCGATCCACACCTCCAGGCCGACCTCCAGGCCGACCCACACCTCCAGGCCGATCCACACCTCCAGGCCGACCTCCAGGCCGACCCACACCTCCAGGCCGATCCACACCTCCAGGCCGATCCACACCTCCAGGCTGAGCCGCATTCATATGCCGAACGACACCCAGAAATGCCGAGCGGCACTCGTACGCCGAACGACATTTAGGCCGAGCGGTATTCCTATGCCGAACGACATTTAGGCCAAACAGGACCCAGGCCGAACAGGATTTAGGCCGAACAGGATTTAGGCCAAACAGGATGTAGGTTGAACATGATTTAGGCCGAACAGGATCCAGGCCGAACAGGATAGGCCGAACATGATTTAGGCCGAACAGGATTTAGGCCGAACACGAATTAGGCCGAACAGAAATTTGGCCGAGCAGAAATTTGGCCGAACAGAAATTTGGCCGAGCAGAAATTAGGCCGAACAGAAATTTGGCCGAATTGGCCGAACAGAAATTTGGCCGAACAGAAAGAAGGCCGAACAGAATTTAGGCCGAATAGAATTTAGGCCGAGCAGAAAGAAGGTCGAACAGAAGATAGGCCAAACAGAACCGATGCCGAACGCTCCTGAATGCCGAGCGCTCTCTAATGCCAAACACTATGGAGTGCCGGGCGTTCTTGAATGCCGAACAGTGTGGAATGCCAGACAATCTTGTATGCCGAGCAACTTTGTCATGCCGATCGAAACTTAAATTACACCTGTCTCTTATACGACCCCTATTTTCAAAAAAAAATATTTTCGGGTACGACTCAAATTTTCAAAAAAGAAGCTAAAAAAAATCGGCCGAACCCTAGCCGCAGCACAGTGCCTCCAGATAGTGAATTCAAAACTCAACTTAATAAAGGAGCATTCTATCTACTTCCCTTACCTCCCCTGATCGACCAGGGCATAGAGGATCTAGCGACGCCTTCTGAAAGGCAACAAGGGAGCGGACAAACAACCGCTACTCGAACGATACTCTCAAAGGGATATCATACTGATCACCTTTGAGGGGAATCGACCTCCATATATATTTTGGCAGCCAGTCAGCTGGAGAGCCTCCTTCGACCATAGATCGTTTCTATGACAAAAATGAATCTAAACAAAAGTGTGAAGCAGCAGAACAGACTAAGAAAAATAACAATGAAGGCCCGTTGGCTACGGATGCAGATCCTAGTAGCCAAAACAAGACCTCAAAATTTGGCTCATATGCTCTTTGAAAGATTCAATTGACAACCTCTACTTGAAGACTCACGACTCGGAGGGGTATTGGAAACCAACCTCGAGAGAGTACACCGAAGTCTAAAGAAAATCAAGGGAATGTTGTATATTCCCAGATGCTCACTGATCCTAACACGGACGATTACAAACAACTCTGAGGTGTGATTGAAAAGCCGATCTGGATAGGAACGCTTCAATATTATGTACAAGTCCTACAGAATGGCGGGCAGCGAACATCCGATGCCTATTAATAAAAGGCTATGATTATCAATTGGACCGCTGACGGCCAACATCCCTTTGAAAGGAGCCAGGGGCAAAGTCGAATAGCGAGCACACGATGCTGCTTCACTTATCAATGAGATTTATCCTAATCTTCTTTGAATTATTTCCAAATCTATTTCTATTTTATTTGTTCTATGAACTACGGATAACTTGAACTAAACTACTTTCAAAACAATGTCGATGACCAGGTACTCGGATTTGGTCGCCAACCAATCCATGCAGACCATGATCGGACATATGGAGCTATATCTAGACGAGCATAATTCAATCTCTTATCATCAATCATGTGCCTTTGATTTGGGCCTATGGACTAGATATTGAAAAGCTCATCACGATCAGAGATCGATACAAAGTGAGTAGGACTGACCTCACATTCATCGACCTCCACATTTGACTGGGGGGCCAAGCAAGGTTTGGAATGAGTATGCCTCGATCATCCACTCAAATCGAGTCACGGAACGAAGTTCGATAAAATACAGATGCCCCTCCTAAGCTCAGTGACGTCGGGATCTGTCTAGAGTTGATGTGATTTAAATCTACACATCAAATCCAACCTTCAACACAAAAGGTTGTTCGAAGGCCCGACTTGAAATAGTTGTGGTGGACTGCCTACTCATTAACCATCGCTATTAATGCATAGCACGGCTTCACCTTGGAACATTTACCTTCTTCCTTGACTTGATTGGAAGAGCTATAATCACCAAGCGGACGAGAATCGATCGTCCATTTTCCAAATTCCGTCCCTCATGCTGGAGGCAGAATCCCATTCCATGAGCAAACGTGGTTCGATTGTTCATTCGACAACATTAGCCTCGATACGGTAGATGAATACAAATTAAAGAGTGGAAATACGACTGCTCTCGACTTAAACCTCCAAGTCCCAGAGCGCGGACTGGAGTAGTCTAAAGTCCCCAGAGTGCGGACTCGAGTATAAACGACTTAAACCTCCAAGTCCCCAGAGCACGGACTGGAGTACTCTAAGTCCCCAGAGTGCGGACTCGAGTATAAACGACTTAAACCTCCAAGTCCCCAGAGCGCGGACTGGAGTACTCTAAGTCCCCAGAGTGCGGACTCGAGTATAAACGACTTAAACCTCCAAGTCCCCAGAGGGCGGACTGGAGTACTCTAAGTCCCCAGAGTGCGGACTCGAGTATAAACGACTTAAACCTCCAAGTCCCCAGAGCGTGGACTGGAGTACTCTAAGTCCCCAGAGTGCGGACTCGAGTATAAACGACTTAAACCTCCATGTCCCCAGAGCGCGGACTGGAGTACTCTAAGTCCCCAGAGTGCGGACTCAAGTATAAACGACTTAAACCTCCAAGTCCCCAGAGCGCGGACTGGAGTACTCTAAGTCCCCAGAGTGCGGACTCGAGTATAAACAACTTAAACCTCCAAGTCCCCAGAGCGCGGACTGGAGTACTCTAAGTCCCCAGAGTGCGGACTCGAGTATAAACGACTTAAACCTCCAAGTCCCCAGAGCGCGGACTGGAGTACTCTAAGTCCCCAGAGTGCGGACTCGAGTATAAACGACTTAAACCTCCAAGTCCCCAGAGCGCGGACTGGAGTACTCTAAGTCCCTAGAGTGTGGACTCGAGTATAAACGACTTAAACCTCCAAGTCCCCAGAGCGTGGACGGGAGTACTCTAAGTCCCCAGAGTGCGGACTCGAGTATAAACGACTTAAACCACCAAGTCCCCAGAGCGCGGACTGGAGTACTCTAAGTCCCCAGATTGCGGACTCGAGTATAAACGACTTAAACCTCCAAGTCCCCAGAGCGCGGACTGGAGTACTCTAAGTCCCCAGAGTGCAGACTCGAGTATAAACGACTTAAACCTCCAAGTCCCCAGAGCGCGGACTGGAGTACTCTAAGTCCCCAGAGTGCGGACTCGAGTATAAACGACTTGAACCTCCAAGTCCCCAGAGCGCGGACTGGAGTACTCTAAGTCCCCAGAGTACGGACTCGAGTATAAATTACTTCAACCTCCAAGTCCCCAGAGCGCGGACTCGAATATAAGCGATTCGGATCTCCAAGTTCCATGAATATGAACTATGACACAGATGACTTGAATTTGTCAAATCCCTGACATACGGGCTAGAAAGTATTCTAAGTGCTCGAAGCACAGAATGGAAGTTCAACAACTCCTGAAGAGTTTCAGAGTTATATGAAGATGGACCGAGAAGTCTATGTTACTCACAACTGCTTGGATTAAAATCACAATCACAAAGAAAACTGAATAATAAGAGTCTTTTGTGAGACGGAAAAAGGAACTAAACTTTATTCACAAATAAGTTCCTATTACAACCCCTCCAAAGTTCGGAGTCGACATTCTATTTACAAGGACTAAGAAAATAAATGAAAATAATTACATGACTTAAACTAACTCTCGTTGAACTAGGATAGTAATCACTTCTTGTGCTTCTTCAACTCCTTTCCAGACGGCTCCTCTCTAGAGCATTTACCCTTGGTACTCTTCTTTGATAGAGGGGTAGCAACTGAAGAAGCACGGGGAACTTCCATGGGCTTGGACCCGCCAGGAAGGATGACCTTCAACGGCTTGTTCAAAGGATCGTCCAAGTCCACAACTCGGGGTTCGACTTTGACCTTGAACGTCTCCTCCTTCTCTTTCTCGAGCCGCTCTTTCATGCTCAATTCGGATGTGCGCTCAGAGGCGCCTGTAATTTCTACTTCATAACCCCCGTCGGTAGGAGAGGAGGTTCCGGACTTGTCTTCATCAAGCGCTCCGATCACCTGAGCACGGACGGAAGTACTCTAAGTCTCCAGAGTGTAGACTAGAGTATAAACGACTTAAACCTCCAAGTTCCCAAAGTCCGGACTGGAGTACTCTAAGTCCCCAGAGTGCTTACTCGAGTATAAACGACTCAAAAACCTCTATGTCTCAAGAGTGCGGATTAGAGTGCTCTAAGTCCCCTGAGTGTGGACTAGAGTATAAACGACTTAAAAAACCTCTACATCCCCAGAGTGCGGACTACGATACTCTCAGTCCCCAGAGCACGGACTAGATTATAGAAGACTTGAGAAAAATCTCTAAATCCCAGAAGTGGACTAGATTACTCTAAGTTCCCAGAATGCGGACTGGAGTATAAACAAGTTGACGAAAATCTTTGCGTCTCGAACTGTGGACTAAAGCATAAACCGTTCGACAAATCTCTAAGTCCCGGAAGCGTGGACCGAAGCATGAACACAAATTGGGCGCGAGTCAACCAGGGGGAGAATAACACTAAGTCACCAGAATGCAGAGTGGTGTATAAACATCGATAAATAGACGAGTGGGTTCCGACCATTCTCTATTCCGCAAACTTCGGCGTGAAATCGACCGAAGGATTATTAACTCGCTAAGGATGGAGTTCGACCATCCAACTAGTGGCCTGGCCAAATCAATGCTGGGAGCAGAAGTACAAATCTCTAAAAGATGAATACGACAGCTCACCATAGCTCTAGCTTGCGTTCTTTACAACTTAAGGCAATGACTACAGGGAGGCCCCAACACAGAACCAATTGAAACGACATCCAAAGCTATGGGCAACCGACTATATCATACCTCGGATCGAGGGCTATTAACGATCCGCACCAAGCACATACGAATGTGATTCGGATGTTCCTTGAAAAAATATGACCTCCAGAGTGTGGAAAGGACAGTAAACCATGACGACTTGGTCAAAAAATTCTCCAGCACCCTCCTTCGATCCGTCAGGAGGAGTATGAAGCTGGATGAGCATGACCTGACCGCATTTACACCAACTTTACCCCAAGATCTGATTACGCGACATGAACCAAAATGGACGTGGCTGACCGTCCAGTGTCAAAATTATGTCTTGAAAATGACGAGGCATTGAAGTATTCCTCTTGGAATGAAAAACCACAATACAATACAGGATAGGTGAGACTTAGCCTCCCACCGACTGACCTGATCCCACGATTCAACGGGAAAAAGAGTCAAGCTAAAGTGGGCGTGGTTGGCCTTCCTACTTATCAGTATATGCCCTAGTCCTGGGGGCACGAGCGAGAAGCAAGATGAATGCGAACCGACTATTCACCTATCAACTCTATGTCTTTGGAGTTTAGGTGAGAATATAAACATAGCTAGGGCAAGACTCAACCGTCCATGCAGTACATTTATCAACCCGAGACTGAGAGAAGACGCATGGTCATCCAAAGACTGGCTACGATAGCTCAGTATTGAAACTTATATATAGTGCTTACAGCTACTCAAGGCTACGACCGAAAGGATGCCTAGAGATAAAACCGTTAAATCGATACCTTAGCTCATGGGCAATTGAGTTTTACTCCAACCCGAAGGACGGGTAAAGGGTCATGAATACATTGAATAGGAAGTGCGTTACTCGAATATACAAGCAAATTCAAACTCATAGCAAGATCCAGCTATACGGTTGCACGCCACTCAAGACTGACCCCTACTCGACATTTCCTTCAATGCGCTTTCAAGCCTGATCTTTGACCATTTGATGATAATCTATTAGAGCCTTCAGAGCCCTTTACTATTAGACTTAATAACTCACGACAAGACTCTAGGATTCGACCAGAGTAACCATCAACATTGGCCGTTCCAACCATATTTCACATTGAATGTTATGAAAAATAGTTACATCTGAACTCAAAGAATCTGGGATGGCACCTGCTAAGTTGACGGTCGACATTACAGCCAGCCATAGCGACCCTTTCCGGGTGCTGAGTATCGAATCACAGCTCAGGGCAATGATGATAAAAGAATTAGTTGGATTTTTATGAATAAACGATGATATGTTCCCTTGGACCCATTTTGACACGCATGTGTGATTTCACTAACTATCGCGAGCCATGCATTGGATATCAACTCGAAGCGACAAAAGCTAGGACAATATCTATTGATTTCATCATGAAAGCTCCACTCTTACTTTTAGGCTCACCCCATCAACGTCTTGCCTACCAGTTGTTGCGACAGGGATACAATGACCTGAGACTTCTGAAAGACTACTTAAATAGAATATCAGACTAAGCTAATTCGATATCACTTACTTCCCTCGAAGGGCTATCCAAGGACGGAAACTAGCAGACTTCATTGCTGAATCCACTGTGTCAGACGACACAAACGACCACAATGTCATACCTCCCGTTCGATGGAAGATGAATACCGATGAGGCATCTAACGATCGTTGTTTGGGGGCTGGCATAGTTCTTGTGACTCCTAAAAACCGATCAATTTGTTATGCTTTGAAGCTTGAATTTCCAGCAACAAATAACAAAGCCAAGTATGAAACATTGATTGCCGGCTTAAGACTCATCAAAGAACTGGGAGTAAGATCGGTTGAAATCTTTTGCGGCTCGCAACTGGTGGTGTACCAAGTGCGGGGAGACTACCAAGCAAGGGGGCAGAGACTTGCCCCGTATTTGGTCCAAGTTCAGGAGCTTCTAGCGAATCTCGAGTATTATGATATTTCACATGTCCCGCGTGAGCAAAACAGAGCTGCCGATTCATTGGCAAAATTTGCAAGCAATGGCGATGCGCAGCAGATGGGATTGTTTCCTGTTGAAACCTCACATGCTCCGAGTATGAATATGATGGAGGTAGATTTCGTGTTAGAAACCGAAATCGATAAGGAATCATGGATGACCCCAGTTAAGCAATATTTACTACAGGGGGTCTTACCCGAAAGAAGGAGCAAAAGGTGACAAGTCATTCGTAAGGCTTCGCGATATGTAATGGAGAGCGGAATAATGTATCGAAGGGGATCCTCGACCCCCTTACTCCAGTGCATAGCCCATGATGAGATAAAACGAGTCCTGAAGGAAGTCTATGAAGAAGAATGTGCTATAGCATCAAGGGGAAAACCATGATAAAAAAAATACTCTGCTATAAGCATTACTGGCCAACTATCAATCCAGATGCGGTTGATCATGCTAGACAATGCGACGAGTGCAAGATGTTTGCAAAAAATCCGGGGACCCCACCGATGGAAATTATTCAAATGGCTAGTCCATATCCATTTGCCACTTGGGGGCACTGAAATCATCTTCTTGCCGATCCGAAAGGTGGTGCGATATACACCATCATAGCAGTTGATTACTTCACCAAATGGGCAGATGAAGAACTCCTAACCACGACCAAGAAGAAGAAAATAATCAACTTCTTTATCCTTAACGTCATCTGTCCTTATGACCTTCCATGATCCATTATAACTGCAGATGGACGGGTTGAAGTTGCGAACAAAATGATAGAGTCTGTACTGAAGAGAGGTTTGGAAAACTCCTCAAGTGGTTGATTGCAACCCATATTTCACAGAAAATACAAACAAGGAATCGCGATTGAATTGCAATTAAACCAGATGGAGTTGGCGATGACTTATGAGCATATAAAACGTATCCGAGCCAATGGCAAGAATATGTACCCGAACGTGCATGTGTACATCCGAAAAAGTTCGACTTCTTGAAATTAACAGAAATTGAATTCTCGCTAAGGGTTATTAAGAAAAGACTGGATCAGATAGCCGAAGCTTACTAGCTCTGTAGAATCAGACACGGATGGCCACTGATGAACTACAACCCTGGATTTATAATACTGGGAATCGACCAAGCATCACGATGACCAAAGAAGGATACAACTCCTTGGAAGGATAAATTGGAGGATAATGACTACTCAAGAAACATGATGGATTTCTTTCTGAAGACAAGGAATACTCGCTGATTCAAAGCGTGTCGTGTTGCTTCACACGACACACTTTGGGGGGCAAATGTTAACCAGCATCTTGGCCCGGTTACAAAACGACAGTTGAAGAAATTATCATTAGCACTAGACAAGATTCTGATCAAGAAGAGACTGGAGGTGTTAGCAAGTTGTCAGGCCCACAGCAAAGCAAGAGCATTCGACCTGCCTGGCCTGGTGCGCAGAAGTCACCTACTATGGGCAGTACCTTGTTCCTAAGCCCATGAGGGAAGTTCAACCCATCTCGTCTATAAATAGAAGGGCAGGGGCATAATGAAAGGGATCTTTTTCCGGGAACACTGGGGAGACTCTGCCATTTTCTGTACTCTCCTCTTTTTAATTCAAACTTGTATTCAAGTGATTGATCTACGGATTGTATCTGTATTCATGTAATTGAGAAAGCAATAAGGATAAAACTCAAAGTGGACGTAGGCAGTTACGCCGAACCACTATAAATCTGGTGTTCTTGTTTTTGTTGTTCTTTCTGCATTGAATTACGCTAATTCTTCTGTTTTGATTTACTCTCTTCATTAATCTCTCTACATAACTCTACTCAAGGGTGTTAGTGACCAATTTTGGTGCTAACATTATTCAACTTATTTATTTTCATTTAACAAATTCATACATAGATTAAATTCAATAATTTAACTATATATATATATATATATATCTAAAATTAGGATTTTATATAAGATCAAAAATTAATATTTATTAATCCGTATCCTATCCAAACCGTAGAAATTATTTTCAAAACAATTATATATATAGACCGACGGTGTCTGTATAGAATTTTCTATCCTATGGTCAAGTGATACGGATACTTATCATTTCAATCCGCAATTTAAAAATAAAAAATTTGCGGTTGTATATCATTTCAAACCGCAATCCCGAATGAAATGAATGCATGATAACGTGCAGATTATATAATATAGAACACATCATCCATTCACCAAACATCAATCATCAATCATTTATTACAATCACCATCCAATTTGAACAAAACATCTATATATAGCATAAAAAAATATAACAGGTATTAACGAACAGTTTATATTCAATAATAAGTTAATAACTGTAAAATTGGAAGTTTATACGCAAAATAAATAAATTTAACTGTCAATTTGTAAGAAAAAATTAAATTAAATTACAATTTAATTTAAATAAATGCAATCTAACTGAGATGATGAATAAAATATGCCAAACAGTCATAAATGAATTTTTACTCATATCATAAATCAATTTGTAACGTATGCGATTTTTCGTTGCCGAAAAACCGAATAGTTAGGGTTTTAAAAAAAAAGAAAAAGACGGAGGAAGAGAGAAAAAGGTAGAAAATAGAGAGAAAAGAAAATAGAAAATAGAACGGGACAGAAAGAAAACAACAGAACAATATCAGAATCTCACAATCGCAGCGGAACAACATATAATAATAAATGAATAATCTTTAAACAAAGAACTATATCAGTTATTACATTTTATACATTACATTACATTACATTATCATCAGAGTGTACAACAACAAACAACAAACAGCGGAAAAAGAAATACTATATACTAGTAATGCGCCATGCCATCCAGCTTGCCTCCAGCAACTCCAAAAATATCCTGATAAACCTTAACTCTTGACTGCCCGTGTGGAAATTGGTGGGCACCCAGAGTTTAGGAAGGAAAACAATAAACTCCGTGTCAGTCATGTGACTGGTGTGAGAACTCAAAACAGTTTATTTATCTTTGAAAACAAAATAGAGGAATATTTTTAAAGTCCATTCGCAATGCTTTTAAAAATGAGACTACCATAAGGCCTCCCGCACACACACACATGCAAACGCAGAATCGGAGGAGATTTCTCCTTATGATAGTCAAAGATGCTTGATACGCATTAAAAAAAAGAACATTTATTATTATTACTAGTGCATAGTGTAGGAAAAATTCATTTCGAAAGCAAAGATATAAATCTTAGCCAACATACGACCATTATCGTATGCCTACTATAGCTACTATGTTCAATAGCAGGTTACCGCCACATTCCATAGCAGGTTATACAACTAAAACCGTACAAGATCGTATTGTTTCTTTGGATTTCCAATGAATGGTCAGGCCAAGGAACTTCCCATTTCCACATGATAACGCCTCTGGAAGGACGTCCCCGAGAACCTAACCGGATCTCTGCCAACACAAGGCCGGGTTACCTTTCAAACTAGGTAACAACTGACCGAGTATGCCATCCCCCGGTCCTTTGGGACCTTTATCCGAGCGCTCATAATCAACATCACACCATGATAATAAAGTGTTTCAACATGAGTGAGTATCTAGGCTCCATACCATGATACCACCCTTTTCCAGAAGGAAATGCACATACCCTAAAGGGAGCTACCCCTCATAACATTGCTGCATCTTTCCTGTTTTGACCATTCCGAGGTGTGAGGCTCGACGAAGTCTCGTCCACAAAGCCACGCTTTATACAAAAGCTGTGCTTTGGGTCAACAAATGATCATAGAAATGATCACAAAGATAAACGATCAAACAAATGATCCTATCGCAAATGATCAACACAATGATCATTTCACAGCTACACTCAGCATATCACATTACCAAATTGGGAATATATTGCTAATAACCTTCAACTACATAACCTCTGAGCTCGTACGTCTTAGAGAAGGGTGTTAAGCTAAGAGAATAAATTCTCCGCCACCAACAGAAATATATTTGAAAGAAATCAGCTTTATATCTCAATTTGTAATGTCAGACATACTATCCATACAAGTCTGTTCCGGGCTCGAACAGAACTGAAGGCACTTACAAAGAAGTCCTTGCAATCCGGATATCCACAATCCTGATCGGATTCCCCATCACATATGGAGAACTCTATACCGGAGCAACTCGGTGCAGAGTCAATCGATAGGTCATCCTATCGCTCTCGCAAATATCCGGTCTTCAACACCGGTCATCAAATGCAATCCATAACGACGTATCACATACTCGGAATGGGTTATACGACCCCAAGGTCCTTTCCCGGTTAACCCGAATAGTGAGCGCTTATTCAAAAATAAGTGTGGCATTCAAATTCAAACAAATCACAACAAATACCTTTCAAAGGTAAATATTGATAGTCGGTTATTGAACTATCAATGGATATGCACAACATCACCAGATTCCAAATAATTTTCCAAATTATTTATTTCCTAAAAATATCTTTACTAGATATATAACTTCAACACCTCAAAAATAAATCAATATTTATTTTTAAACAAATTCCACTTTCTTTTACAAATTCCATAGTGAATTTATATTTCAAAATATTTATGAATATACGGTTTCAATTATTCATTTTCAATTTATCTTCAAAAAGATAAATTCTCAAAATATTCACTTCATATTGGAAAACATTTCCATACTTATTTAATAAGTAATTCACAATCTTTTTATTTTCTACACTTGGAAAATATTCAATATACTTAAATCGAAATTAAGTATATATTTCATTCTTTAAGGAAATCATTCTCTTAAACATATTTATTTGGGCCAAAACGAATGTTACATAAAACATCGTTACGACAACCCAAAATCACTAGTACTGGGATTCGAAATTAAAATAGATATATAAATCCCAATACTATACAAAACATTTCCTTTCGGAAATCATTTACTATAACAACAGTGTTATAGTCCACCATTTCCTTCTATTTCTCGAAAACGTCTATTTCAACAATGAATGTTGAAATATATGGTTTCGAATTTTAATTCATTTAAAACATCGTTAGATCTTTTTAATTCTACTTAAAACATCACATCCAATACATTTCCTTTAACATATTATTCACTATTCAAAAACGTGAATATACTTCGTTAACCAACTTCATCATTTCTATACATTTTATTTTAAAGGATTATTCACTGTCTAAAACGTGAATATAACTCCATTAATAAGTTATAACAATTTATTTATCAAAATAAGTCGTTTGCAAATTTATAAAACAACGTTTATAAATTCCATTTCTATTTGTTTTATAACAACTTCCTTTTATAAATCTCCTTTATTAACCTATTCGATTTATAACTCAATTATATACCGAAAGTCCATATTATAAGTCAAATGCTTATAATTTATTTGTTTGCAAAATCGTTCTTTTTAACTTCCCAAATTATAAATCTTATAACTTATAAGATTCATTTATTTATCCAAAATCTATTATTTTAATAACCTTACAAATTTTATAAACCTACTGCTTATAAAATTCCATTTATAACTTCACCGTTTATAATTCTATAAATTTCATTCATTTATGAAATTCATTCACAATTCATTCTAACACTTATAAAAACTCGTTTTATAATTCCAAAATTTTAATTTATAAATTAACAATTTATAAATCTTTTATAATTTCATCATTTTTGATTTATAAAATAATCAAATTTCATAAATCCTATTTTTAAACTTTTTTATAATAAATTCAAAAATCCCGATTTAAACCATTTTATAAAATCATTAACCCCATATTTTCAAAAATCAACTTTTAACTATTTTTCTCAAAAATCATAATTTTTATAACATTAAAATTATAATGTTTATTTATTTAAAATGAACCAATTCCAAAAATATTTTATAAACGTATACTCTTCAAAAATCACTTTAAAAATCCTTTTAAAATTCCAAAATTTGGTCCAATGATGCTACACACCAAATAGTCAATCACGACTACAACGACATCATATATCGTATATGATAATCAACGAATATCAAAATATCCATAATCAAATAAATACTGTTGGGGAATCCAGTTGGATCCCTCCAACCTGTTTTCCTGCACCCAAAGATGTTAGCACAATACCAATTCCGTTCCAGTACGAAATTATCGCGGTATATGGGATTTAAAATATTATCCGCTTAATAGGCGGCGCAATAGGGTCTCATCCGCTATATAATGCTGGAAAAATCAACAACTGCAATATATACATATGCCAATATATATATATTGCTATTATATATAATACCAATTTCACTGTTTATGAAATATTCGCGGTATATGTTTTTAATAAATAACATCCGCTTGCTAACGGCGCATAATGTCTATTTTAACAATCAATAGATAACAATCATCATTCAAACATGCATTCAAGTATTTTAAATATGACTATTTAAAATAAAAATCGAAACTGATTCGATTGAGTGAGAAGTTCTCACCTTGATTTCAATTTCGTTTTAGCGATTTATTTCGAATAAAATTAAGCGGACGTTTAATTTTACCCAAAATTTTCACTAACTCCAAACGACTCCAATCCAATTCCATAGCTCGTCCATACGATTCCAACGCAACTGGTTTTGCGCGTTTTCGACCTCGTATGAAAAAGATATGATTTTTATAAGATACACGATTTATATAAACTAAATTTACAACTTTTTTTTTAAACCTAAATCAACATGGGCCGTTGGACCTCCTGCACCTGCATCATGACCGTCACTCCCCTTCTCCTCTCTCTTTCACGTTCGCGTATCTCTTCCTGATAATAGCCGAACCCATTTCATAAATTAGGGTTTAATTATACGACTTTCACGAGCAACATGAACACGATCAGGACACATCATCTCGAAGCCCATCTTCCCCTCCACTCTCGGCCCAAGCATCACCAAGCTCGGCTATCACCTGACATCGAAACGCGCGCATGAAGTTGCGGCCTTCATGAGTGATTTGCCGATGATTCTCTGCTCCAATTACGATCATGACCGTTGAACATGAAGTACTCGAGGAGATCTATAAGTTTCATGTTGAAGGATTCTTGAATTGGTTGAAGGATTTGGAGGATTTGAGGGAGGAATATGAGATGATTTCGGCCGTAGGTTGTTTAATGGAGGTGGCGGCTGAGGGTTTGAAACCCTAGGGCTCTATAAATTTTGCAAAAGTGAATTCTATATGTCCTTATATAGAAAATTTTCCAATTTACTATTCACCCAGAATTTCCGAACTCCAAACGAAGCGTGCCGGTTGGCGTTTCTAAGGTTTACCCCGCGTTCTGAACACAATGGAACATGTTTCGGAAGCTAATTCGGTCATTTGTGCGAGTTATGGCAATAAACGTTCAATTTAAAATTAAACCGATTAAACGATTTTCTAGGCGTTTTAGCTTGCACCGGACAAACGGTAAATCCGATTGACACGAAATTTTAAACCATACAATAATATCACATTACGGATCTGATGAAACTGGTTTCGTCGAAATCCGAGTCTGTTTGAAAAATGACTATTTTAACTTGCTAAATTAATATTAAAAATAATTTCGATGCGTTTCGAGCTTCCACGATCAAACGATAACTCCGATTGCTACGAAAATTGAAATCCGATAATAACAAACTATTACGGATCTAATGGAACTGGTTTCGTCCAATTCTGAGACTGTTCAAAAAATGGCTGATTTCAACTAGTCGATTTAATATTAAAATATTCAATTTTCACAAATTAACTCTTAATTCGATTTTAAAAGTTCTATAACATCGTTCTAACTTCAATATGATAAAATAAAATTTTACAAATCATTTTCAATCATATTTAACCCAATTTTCAATTATTTCTGTATTTTCACATATTAAATTATGGATTTAATTATTCAGTTAAATCCAATTATTCAAAATAAAATTTATTCGACTTATAAATTTACTTATTAATATTTAAAATTAATTAAATACTCAAATTTTAATTAATAATAATCCTGGGTCGTTACACAATTTAACAAACATAAGAAATTTTAGAAGTTGTGAGTGGGTTAAAACACTCACCTTTTGAATTTAAACCCAAAATTTTGACCGTCTCAGAATTCGTCCAAACCAGCGTCACCAAGTTCGGAATTTTATTATGATCCTAACAAAAAAATCGCGCGTAAATCGGAGTTCATATGTGAAAGATATTCGAATTAAACGAGTTGAAATCAAAATTAATTTAAAACAAAATAAATAAACTTACCTAAACAAAAATAAGCCACGTCATCAAACAAAATAGCACGCAGCAGTACCCTCTTCCCAAACGTTAGCTCACGCAACTACAGGAAGCCTTCCTCCACTGGAAACCCTAAAGAACAACACGCAAATTTCGAATGCCACCACAAGTCACGCCACGTCGATCCACCTTTGTCGCCGCTCCAATCACCTTAGGCCGACCTCCCTGGTACTTCGCGCGACCCACACGGCCCCCCATTTTACAGCCGCCACCGCTCCCCTTTATGGCCAAACATGACGAAACCAGTGACCAACACCAACAACGAATGGCATGGATGAACCCTACTCGACAATCTCTATGCGATGGTGCTCCTCGATCGTCGCTAGGACGAAGATCCACCGTCGAAACATAAAAAACTTAGGGTAACGGTCTAAATTGATTCGATATTTCCGGACAAACAGTGAAACGGATTGGAAAATGAATTCCACTAGAAGGTTATGCCCATTGAGAACTTCAACATATATTTTTTTCGGAATTTTCTGGGGACTTTGAATTTTTGACTTTTATTTTGAAATTGAGATTGGATCTAGAGTTTGCATCCATTGAAGAAGAAGATGAGCTAATGAAATTTTATGCGCAGACAAATGAGAATAGGCGGAGGCTAGGGTTTAGCAGGGTATTTATAGATAAAGTTGCAAAATAGATGGATCGGATTGATAGATATACGTGCTACCGCTAATGTGGCCCAAAAAGCCCGTTCTGATCCCGGAACGAAATTGGTTAAACCCATATATCAAAATAGGTGTCTTAAAATATTTTAAACGCAATGGAACAGGTTTCACATCCAAATTCCATCGTATACAGAAGTTATGCTGAAAACAATATTTTCAAATTGATTTTAAAGCGTTCGTACGATCAAACGACAAGTCTGATCGCTACGAAACTTGAAACCCTACAATAATTTACCATTACGGATCCGATGAAACTGGTTTCGTCGAAATCCGAGTCCGTGACCAAAATGGCTTTTTTTACCCTAATTAAATAAATTAAAAATTCATTAATTAAATCACTTTTTCAATTTCACTTCCAAAATTTACAAATCTTATCAGTTTTGATTTCTTAAATAATCTCAGTGATTTAAACCAATTTAGATGTCAATTAATTGTTGATTCAATCATAAATTTCAGTGTAAATTCAAATTTTGTTATATTTATCAATTATAAATTAACTTTTCAATAGTTCCATTGAATTCACTATTCATCCTTTTTATTCAATCCATTACAGTCAAATGTATGAAATTAACATTGGTTCAAAGCTATTACTTAAATATTTTCCAATTTCAACTTAATTTTCAATTAACGTAAAATTTATATTTAGTTTCGATTAATTGCAATAAATCCAAATAAATAAATAAATCTTTGTTCCCGTTTAAAAAAATTTAACTCATTCAATTGCAATTAACCTTTTTATCATAAATTAAATTCCGATATATTGATAAAACTTTTTTCCATTCTTTTTATTCACAAATCATCATATTATGAAGAACATTTACGTTATTCCCCATGTATTACCTTAATTTATTTAACGTAACATTTAATTTATATTTATTGCAATGATTTCCAATTTATTTGAATGAACTAAGTATATAACTCATAATTATTGCAATTCATTATCTTATATTGATTTTATACAATTACCATTAACTTTACATTCAATTACTATTCAATGTATATTTATTCATTAATCAATTCGATATTTACGTTTGTTTCCTTCTATTTGATTTATAACCTAGTATACATTTACATAAATTCCATTTCATTCCACTCATTAATGGGTTTTGCGTTGAAATTTAATTTATTAGCTAATATCAACATTATTACCATTAATTACAATTGGATTACCAATTTTATTCAATACCCTAATTAAATAACATATATTAATTCAATACTTACATTTGTTTTCTCATATTCCATTAAAATCAAATCATAACATTTAAATTATTTTATTGAATTGGAGTTTCATTCAAGTCATTAATTATTAACTTGCATTAACACGTTTCCTAAATGTACAATATATTACTGTAACAACGTGTTCTTACATTAACTAATTCAATGCCTACCCTATTTCTTCATATTCAATTTATATCCAGGTAAAAATCTTTTTACTACTTAATTCATTTGAATTTTATTCAAATTACTATAAATAGATTTTAAATTACCATTGTTATATTTTCATTTAGCGTTCATTCACATATTAATTTATCACCTTTATATTTCTACTACATTTACTTACAAAATATCTACTTCACTAACAAATTTAATTTTCGAAATTTACGGGTTGTTACAGTTATAATATTTGTTTGTAGATAATAAACTTATAAATGTGATTAAATTAAGTAAAAAGGTGACAATTTTTAATTGTTACCCATTTATTTAATCTGTTGAATTAAATTGGAAATCAATTGCAATTAAAGGTAATTAAATATGACGTTAATATGAATTAAGACGATAACTGTAAAAGTGAAAGTAATAAAATGTATAGTAATGTCAATTATGTTCATAAGGCAATAATTGATTTACTAATAAGAGTGAATTCAAGATAAATGAATTTATTGGGATTTTAAATTATAATTAATGAATTTACAGTTGAAACTGAACACTGTAATTAGTGTAATATTCAATATTGAATTGATATGGAAATTTTTTAAAATGATTATAAGCCCTTTAGTAATCAGAAATGATAAAAATTATTAGTTATTAAATTTGAATTGAAAAAGTGATTTAATTAATTTAATAATAATTTATTTAATTAACGTGAAAATGGCCATTTTGGCTACTGTCTTAGATTTCAACGAAACCAGTTTCATCAGAACCGTTATAGTGAATTATTGTAGAATTTCAAGCTTCGTAGCGATCAGACTTGCCGTTTGATCATACAGACTCGAAACGCGTAAAAATCAATTTAGTTGAATTACATTTGAAACAACCCGATTTTAATGCTAACTTCAATGTATGATTGAATTAGGACTTGAATCCTATTCCATTGAGTTTAAAAATATCAAAAACATCTATTTTGATATATGTGACAACCCACTTTCGTTTCGGGGACATAACAGGCTTTTTGCGTCGCGTTATCGTTTCAATCCAAATCAATCTGGTTCATCCATTCTATTTCAACTTTGCCTACGTATAGGCAGGCTGTTATAAACCCTAATTGTTTCTCATTCTTATTTATATATGTACTATTACTTCTACCACTTCCTCCTTCTCAAAGGAAGAATATGAAACCCTAAATCCCAATTCAATTTCAAATTCCAAATCAATTTCAAAATTCAAACTACTCTAAACCGTGACATATTATATACCAATTCAAAGATGTTGACGATCACATTTCAACTCTATAGTTTGTTTTTCGATTTGGTTCTGTATGTGTCTAGAATTTGGCGATTAAATCTCAGACATTTAATGGGAGGATGATCAACGATGATGGATCATCGAACAAATTGTATGTTGTTATGGAGTTTGTCATGCGCTGTTCATCGGTGTGGCTAGCTCGTCGAAGTGATGGCCAGATCGATCGGAAATACGATTTGGTCAAAAATAATAATGGCAGTGGCTGCATTGTTTTGGGGTCGCGACTGTGTCGCCGGCGTCGTAGGCCATGGGGGAAGGGGCGGCGGCTCTTTGGCGTGGTTGCGGTCGATGGATGGTAGGCAATCATGTCAAGTGGTGGCAGATGGAATTATTTCATGGTGTAGGGTTCGCATTCGAACATCTGGAGATGGAGGGTTCCACTCGATTTAGGTGACGTGGCGTGAGAGATGTAATCCTCTTATTTTATTTTAATTTAAAATCTATTCTCAAATAGTCTAATTATCATAACTTCTACATATGAGGTCGAATTTACGCGCGGTTTGCTCCACTGCGATTGTATCGAAATTCTGGATATTTTGGAGTTAGCTTGGATGAATTCTAAGACTGTTCAAATTTGGACCTTATTTTGGATTTCAAATCGATTTGAAATCAAAGGTGAGTGTTTTGACACACTGACAACTACAAATGATCTAATGTTAGTTAAATTAAATTTATGATATGATTAGAAATTGATTGGCATGTTTGGTCTATTTAAATAGTCATTCCAGTTAAATATGACTTTTATTACATTTAATTGTCATTTAGTTTAATACTGAATTTAATTGTAAATTGAATACCTGTTGATAATAATCAGTTCATTTATTTAGTTATCAGTTGATTGAATGATGATTTTGATGGACACTGATTGTTGATATTGGATGATTGGATGTTATATTTATATTGTTATAGCACTGCAAGTTCGCTTAGTTGCTGTTAGAAAATCCCTATGTGTTGGAATGACATATACCCAAATGATCTATAGATTAGGGAAAAACCATCATGGGTTGAAATGATAAACCCGAGCGATTTTATGAATTTTGAATGTTAATTCAAGATTGCGGGTTGAAATGATATATAACCGTAAATTAAATTATTGCGGATTGAAATGTCATATGTCCATATCACTTGACCATTGGGTACAAAATTATATATGTCCATATCACTACCCATCAAAGCAGAGCTCACCTGCTCCCTCAAATCTCCTCTAGTCAGCTTCTTTCATTCCTTTTGTGTGTACAAGTATATAGATATTTATATGTCAATGTATATATTGGTTTTAGTTTATATATATTTGAGTATATACATAATTTATTTTATTTTGTTTTGGTCGATAAATCTATTGAAAAGAAAGATATATACTTTCCAGAACCTTATATATATATATACATATCCTAATCTTATAATCTGTTAGATACATATGTTAGATTTTGTAATGAATATATATATATATATATATATATATATATATATATATATATATGTTAGTTTATATATATTTTACAGTTTTATAAGTTTCAAATTTTATACTGTTGGGTGTAAGTGGAATTTTAAGTCTGGTACACTTATTCGTACATTTATAAAAAAAATTGTATACATAATATACGTTGTATATTACAGCATGTATACATTGGCTACATATATAATGTTACAACTTTTCATTTACAGCTTTTCAAATTTGCAGTTTATATATACTACCTATTTTACACCATCTGCATATGTATGAATATAGTAGCTTTAAAGTATATATTACATTATAATACATATGTTTAAGTGTTAGTTTATATATATATTTGCTTGTACATATATAAAGTTTGAACCGTTTATATTTTATGCTACATGGTATACGTCCTTAAACGGTTACCCTGTGTACAACATTCTTTTAGGAGTAGATTTTATAATAACCCTTATTTTTATAAAATATGTTTATTTATTAGAAAGGTTTGGTAAGAAATAGTGATTTGAAATAATATATAAAAGATATTAATCTGATATGTGTTTTAAATTGAAAATTGACTTTAATAAAGAAAAATCAATAATAATGTATATATTTTGTTTCAGTTATATCAAGATGATTCTAATTATTCTCATCAATTCAAACTATCAGCTTTGTTCGTTGAATCCGTGTTCACCTTAGTTTGCTTTGAGATTTTTCATTTTGATGGGTCGATTTCCTAGTTCAGGATTCAATTCATAGATTATTCTGCTGTCAAATTCCTCTAGCCTCGAAAGGTGAGAAATCACTCACGATTAAATTTTATTTCATTTGAAACGACAATTGAAATATGCCGCTGCTAGTTATTTAATTGGTATATATATGCTATTATCTATATCTGGTCACCTATGACATTTGACACCATGATATGTTATTTATATTTTATCTGTTATTGATGATATATGCCTGTTGCTGATTGTTATATTATTATCATATATGTTCTCACTCTGCAAATTCCCTGTTAGTATAGAATTACCTATGGGTAGAAATGATACATACCCGAACGATCTTGTAGAATAGGAGGAAAGCGTTATGGGTTGAAATGATAAACCAAGCGACTTTCAATTGAATTGAATTTAGGATTACAGGTCGAAAAGATGTATACCCGTAAATAATTAAATTGCGAACTGAAATGATAAATATCCATATCACTTGACCATATGATAGAAAATTATATACAGACAGGTTGGTGTATATATATATTTGAAATGATTTCCATGGTTTTTAAAATGGAATATATGTGGTTTCAATAAAAATTAATTTTTAAATATTATATATAATTAAAAGTTATTTTATAAAGGTTTAAATTTTTGATTTTTAAATTTTATGTTTGGAAATTTAAAATTTATAAGTTCGTTTTAAGTTATAATTTTTTAGATTTTCTTATAATATCGATATTCTTTTAAAAAAACATAAAATGGATTTTATAATAATTTTTAATAAATTAAAGTTGTAAAGATAATTTGAAATTTATTTGAAATTGTATTTTACTAAGAATTATACTTAAATCAATTTGGGTTGGAATTTATTAAATTTGAGATTTTAAAGATATGATTTTATAACTTGATTTTGATTAAAAGTGATTTAAATGAATATTAATGAATTTACATAAATTGAAATAGAATATTTGATTTTATTTAGATTTGTAATTTGAAGTTTTATTTATATGTTATTGGAATGATTAAGTAAATATTTCAAAACTAAGTAATAATAAAGTGAATTTGAAATGTATATATAATCATCAAATTTAGCTCCGTAAATGTTTGAATATTTAAAGCTTTGAAATTTATTGAAATCGAAATGGTTTATTTTTGAAATTCAAATCTATACTGAAATTGACATAAAATGGTTTATTGAGATTCGAATTGAAATGGAAGAACTGAGATTTGATTTAAATATGATTTTGGAATTCGTGTTAATTTGAATTGATTTATGAACTTCAAGGAAACTACTTTTATCATGTAAAGTATTTATATATATATATAAATATTTATACATTATAAATTATTTTAACTATTTTAATATAAAACTATTTTAACATATATATATATATATATTACTTTAATACAAACTATTTTAATATTTTTTAAGATAAACTATTTTAACTTATAACTATTTTTAATATACTAACTATTTTATTTATAAACTATTTTATTTATAAACTATTTTATTATATATACTATTTTCTATATCCAAACTGTTTAAGTGGGAAGTTATGTTTTCAAAGTATTATGTTTTCAATGTGTTATGATTTTAAAGTGTTATAGTTTCTAATTTTTATAATTTTGAAAGTGTTATAACTTTGAAAGTGCTATGATTTTGAAAATGAATATATTTGAAGTGAAAAATAATCTCGAATTGATATGGTTTTGAAATGGATATGATATTTTTGTTTTGAAGTATAAACTATTTTGAAATGACCACGGTGTTATAATAACGATTGGTTGTTAAAGAGACCGGGATCGGTTATTATCAAACTCTCTACTAATACCGAAAACCACTTTAACAACTGTGTACGCGATGGAGATTCCAGAATGAAGTAGGATGGTGGTGATGATTCTATTTGAAGTATATACGTGGACTTGACTCCCGTGAGTTAACTTAAGGTGGCTAAAATAGGAGCAATTGACGGGCCAAGTGAGGTAGCTCCTCCAATCAGACACACTACATCGATACCATTCTATTACTTTGTGATTGATTGGGTGCACCCTTGGATTTTTAGGAGTGTGGATTGAAGTGGGCAGTAGCTGCAGCTATGCGTTACCACCAGCCCAGAAGTGTAATTGGTATACCTACCTTGGCACTGTCTAGTTGTGTCGTGTCACCTACCATATCGAGCCCACTATGAGTTTGGTTTGTGTCATACCTATGGAGTGCTCCTTGATAGCCCACTAATTTAGTGGAGTTTACAGTACCGTATAGACTACGACATTACAAAAATGTGTTAAGGGGTATATGGGTAACCCCTTTCCGCTATTTTAATATTTTACTTTACTATAGACATATTATAATAGCTTATCTTACTAAATAGTAGATAGTTCCACGGATCCTTAGAAAATGGATATCCTAAACGTCCTTTATGTTACTTGTATCTTAGCTGATATTTCAATTGAGTTGGATTTATTGATATAAGAATGTTAATCCTGACTCGTGTGTTTTGTGTTTTGCTTTATGCTGGGGTCAAAATGAGTGTCACGGTATTTGAGACTTACCTTTGGAACTGGAGCTTCGCTTGGAGATCCATCTACATCTATTCAGCTTGCAGTTATTCAGTTGACTCCAGTGATATATTCAGATCTTGTTATTTGATTATTGTATTGAGACTTCTATGTATTCGAGACTTCTGTTGTAGCTTGTTTAACTCTTTTATATATATAGTAGCTTCATAAACTACTAGTCATTTGTTCTGCTTATTGTTATATTACCCTGTGTCTGTGATTCTGTGATTACTTTATTTAATGAATATGCTTAGTTTTGCCAAATATAAATTAACAACTTGATATTTTGAGCAATTCAAGTCCGACATGTGCAGATGCGAATGGTTGAAAATAGTGGGATGTTGCAAAACTATTAAAACCTTTTAAAACTATATTTAAAGTATTTTAACCATTTAAAAGCTATTATAAACTATTTAAACTATTTATAACTCTCTAAACTATTCCTAAATTTCAAACTATGTAAAGAGGAAGTGCTTATATTTAAATTCTTGATTTTAAAGTGAATATGGTTAAGTGATGTTATAATTTAAGTTGGGATTTGAAGTGATAGTTGCTAATGAAATGACATATTTGAATAAATATGATGATTTTGAAATGAGGGTGTAATTAACCTATCTTATCGATAATTTCAAAAGTGAATATGATTTTGAAAGTGATATGGTTTGAATTGAATATGGTATTTTGATATCAATTATGAAACGGTTTTGAAAATGTAAAAGAACCATCCGGTGTGAAATAAGCATTTGGTTGTTAAAGAGACCGGGATCGGATATTGTCATATTCTCTACCAATACCGAAAACCACTTTAACAACTATGTACATGGTGGAGATTCCAGAATGAAGTAGGATGTTTAGTGAACAATTCTGTATGAGGTATTTATGTAGCCTTGATTCCTATGAGTCAGCTTGATGTGACTAAAACAGGAGCCATGCCGGGCCAAGTGAGTTCGCAACTCCGATCGGACATGCTTCTTCGATACCACATTATGACTTTATGATTGATTTGGTAGCCACCCTTCGATTTGGTTTGGGGGTATATTCCGAGGTTGGTGGTAGTAGCTGCTATGCGTTACCACTAGTCCGTTCCGCAAAACGGTAGTATCCTACCCTGGGCATTGCTCTCATGCCTTATCACATGCCATATTGCGCCCACTATGAGTTTATTTTGTACCGTACTTATGGAGTGCTCTCTGGGTAAACCACGGGTTCGGTGGTGCTTGCGGTACTGTATAGACTGTGGGAATTTATATAATGTACTAAGGGGGATATGGGTAACGCCTTAACGCTATTTTAATACTTTACTATAGACATGTTATAATAGCATATTGTACTACATAGTAGATAGTTTAATGGATCCTTAAGAGATGGAAATCTCAATCATCTTTTAAGTTATTGCATGCACGTTAGACACTAGATAGGAGATGTCAAACCCCGTAAACATCTCTAAAGATGTCACACTCATATTTATTTTACCGTTGATTTAACTTACATAAGATCTTTCAGTTCTGACTCGAGTGTTTTTTCTTTTCAGTTCACTCGGGTCAGTTTGAGCTTTTTAGTTTATCGAAGATTGCTTTCGAAGGACGAAGACTTAGTGCTATTATTATTTATTATATTTAGTCTCACTACATCATGTTGTTCCGCTGCATTATTTATTGATTTCTGCTATGTGTACTTTGATTTTGTATTGTAAAAGTGTAATCAAATGTTAGTTGTAAAACAACTTCATGAACTGTTTATTTGATTATTATATTTTGCCATTCCGTTGTAAGATTCTATGTTTTGTTTTTCTTTCTTTCTCTACCTTTTCTTATCTAGCCCATAACAATCGTCCCTTTTGAATGGTTTAGGTCTGACATATGTGGTTTATTGTTGATTTAAACCATTAAAAAAGGTGGGTCATTGCACTAACAAAAATAAAAAATTTGCAGTTCAGTTTACTCTTCCTACCTTCATACCGCCAAGAATACCTCTTCTCACCTAAAACTTCCAAATCCAAAATTGCTGTGTTGTGAAATTCACAAATCCCTCTTCATTTGGAAATCCATAAACTTAAGACCATTCTTCTTTTGTCCAACCTACTGAAGCTCGATTGTTCCACCTTGCTTAAGCTCATTTCCTCGACCTTGCTGAAGCTCGATTCCACCACTCCGTTGAAGCACAATTCGTCAACTTTGCTGAAGCATTGAGTGGTACCGAACTTGACATTTTAGGCATATTTTTCAATTTATAATTTTTATGGAGCATTGAGTTCCTTTTAGTGCCTTAAATATTACTAGACAAAACTGAGCTCTTGAATTATGTACTATATTATTAAATACACACTTTGCATTTGTATTGTTGTTTTTTAGGGGATAAGATTGCTAAGAGTTATTCCAGCAATTTTTCCGTTTGGATAATAGAAGAAAATTTTGTCGTTAAGACTTGGTCCTGATTTATTGAAGTTACAATATACACTTGCGATTAAAGTGTTCTTTTTGATATTCTTTAGAAGAATTTTCCATTAAGACCAAGTCTGAAATAATGTTATAGTTACACTCACGATTCCTCAACTTCACTGAAGCACTTGGTGAAGAATGTTTTTATTATTTGCATTCGCTTCTTCAATGTGGCTTCCGCATTTTAAATAGTAGAAATGAAAAATTGAAGTTTATTTTTTTGGTAAGTTTAAAAGAGTGAATGCAGATAGGAATTTAAAGTTTATGTTTGTAAGGTATATTTTTTAGGATTTTCATAAGTACCATTTCAAACTGAATGCATTTCACTATAAGTAAAGTGAAGTGTGATGACCCAGAAATTTTGAATATTTAAAATTAGAATATTTAATTGATTTTAAATATTTGATAGTTAGTTTTAATATGAATTTCCAATATCACTATTTATTTGAAAATTAAATTATTAAATTAAATAATTTGAAATTGGATAAATTATAGAATCTTCAGTTTTAAGCCTGTTAAAAATAATTTGAAGGCTTGTAAAATTTATACTGATAATACTAAAGATAGTAGAAGTGTTAAAATTGAATTTGGAAGTGTTTTGTTAAGTTTTGAATTTTTATCATTTAAATTGAATTTAAAAATAGCCTTCCGAGGAGCAGTCTCGGAATTCGACGAAACCAGTTCCATTGGATTCGTAATATTATATTATTATCGGATTTCAATTTTCGTAGTGTTTGGTGTGATCATTTAGCCGTATGATAAGTAAACATGCTGATAATTAAATCGAAATTTAGTATCATAATTGGGTCAAAAAAGCTATCTTGTCCATACAATCGAATTAGGACTCGAAACCTTTACCATTGCAATTGGAATAGTGGTATAACATTATAAACGCCTAGCGGCACGCCTCGATAGGAGGTCGAGATTTTTAGCTACGAATTCAAGTCGATTCAAATTTAAATTTAAAATAAAATATCCATATATTGTTTTGACTGCTCAATGGTTCACCTCAGAAACTTTTCAAAACTTTTCCCAACATCTCAAATCACCGTACAAATTATATTCAACACGCGACCATTTTCAAATCACGCAGTATTCTTTTCCCAAAGTCAGTTCGAATCGTTCATAATACGCTACCCTATCCCTTCTCCTTTATTAAAAGAAAATCGGAGTTTTTCTTTTCTTTAGAAAAAAAGAAAAAAAATGGCGATTGGATATGCGAAAATCAAATTGCCTTTCATCACGTTGAACCACGGTCGAATCAAATCACGAGGCTTGGTTCATCGTGTTAGGATCGATGCGTGGTCGGGGAAGGGTTTCGCGATGGGGAAGTTGGGTACGTGGTGATGACCGAGGAGGAGGCGATGGTGGCAAGGGTTTAGGCGAATGCATTATTCTGTGGTGGCTTGGGTCGTGATGGTGATGTAGGGCGCTCTGGTGACGCACACGAGCAAATTGGAGGAAAGGGTTTCTCGCGAAGGAAGGAGACACTCGCAGCATAGTGATGCTCACAGGTCGCGGTGGCGAACGTGAGGGAGGCTCATATCACGCAGCAAGGTATATGTTTGATTTAAATTTAATAACACTTATTTATGAATTTATCTTCAAAAAAAAGGTAGAAGAAAAGAAAATTTTACTTATAACTCATGTTTGATGTTAATAGTAAGGTGTACATATATATTAACAAATTATTTTCATAACTTAAATCTAATTTTACACATATGTTTATACAGGGAAAATAATATATATAAGGTTTAGATATAGATTTTTCTTTTAAAAAAAAGAGGGGCGGTATAATTTTTTTATGGGTATATATATGGATATAGAATTTGAAATCTATATAAACTATTTATGGGAGGATTGAAAAAGGGGAAGCAATTAAATAAATCATTGTTAAGTAATTTATAAAATGAGATAACTGGTCTGGTTATTACAAATATTAACAAATCCATAAATGTTTATACAAGGTCCAAATCGGGAAGAAATAATCGAGTTGGAAATGGATTGCAAACATCAAAATCAAAGGTGAGTTAATCTCACTCATCTGGTTGTTATTTAAATTTAAATGGTTAAATTTAAATGATTGGTTGAATGATTGAATTGATTTGATGTGCTATATTATATATAGTAGTATATATAGTATATATTGGAGTGATTGATTTCCCGCATTATATAGCGGATGAGACCCTATGCACCACATAATAGCGGATGATATTATATTAATCCCATATACCGCGATATTCCACTTGGAAGTGGAATTGGTATTTTATATTGTGCTAACATCTGTAGATGCAGGGAAACAGGTTGGAGGGGTCCAACTAGATTTCTCAATTTTATTTAGATCGTTTAATATTCTGTGATGAATATTATTGATAATTGGAATATTGAATGCTATAGTTTACTTGAATATATTTCGGTAAACTGAGTTATCAAAATATATAGAATTGGTTTTTTAAAAAGAAAATAAAAGAAAAGAATTTGTAAGTGAAATAATTATAGAGAATTTAAATAAATTTAAGAATGAACTGCATAAGAATAATAGTGGTTTTAAAATTCTAATAAACAAATTCCATGTATGAAAAGGGAATTTTGGATAAATAGGAAGATAATGAACTTTAAACTTAAGTATTATTATTTTAAAGAATAAAGCATTTATTTTAAATTTAAGATTTAAATTATCGAAGAAAAAAACTAAAGAAGGAATTTGGGAAAAATCTAAAATTGGTGTTTTCAGTTAAATTTTTTTAAATCATAATTAAGGAATAAAATCTGAAATTAATGGATTTTGAAATGAATTGAGTAAGCAAGGATATTTATTTCAAAATGGAGTAAATTGGAAATGAATTTGGAAATTGATTTAAGTGTTTGAAATTGGAAATTTAAAGGAGAAGCGAGACTTGAAATTTATAAACTGGGTTTATAAAAGTGAAGTAATATATTAGTGGATATTTGGAAGGATAAATTCACGATGGGAATTTATTAAAGGAATGAGAAAATTTGTTTAAAAATAAATAGTGATTTATTTTTAAAGGATGTGAAGAGAAGTATTTTTCCCTGGATAGCCAAGTACATTTCAAAGTAAATCTTTGAATATAAGTTAAAGTTTTAATGTTGTTTTGAAAAGCATGTTTTAGAAAATTTATTATTTCTAAATGTTTAAATTCTAAGGAAAATATTTTTTCAAATCTATTATCGTAGAAATTATTTTAAAGGTGACTTGGTATTTTGTTTTAAAAAGAGAAAATCTAGTTTAATATTTTTTAAAGTAACCTCATTTTGAAATATTCCTATAATATATATTTTTAATAAAGTATTGAAGTAGTTGTCAATTTTAATGTTTTAAAGTATATTTTATAATAAGGTGTTTTAAATTATTTTAAATCTAATGCTTTGTACTTGGTGATTTCAGTGGAAATAGAAAATATTTGGGAAATTTATTCTGTAAAAGGGAGATGGTTTGAAAACTGTTTTAAAAAGGTTTGAAAGCGGAAATATATCTTGCGAATATTTTGAGATTAATAAATAATTTAGGGAAATTATTTATTGTTTGATGGTTGTTTGTGAATGTTAATTGATAGTTAAACCACCGACTATCAATATTGGACAATGCGTTGATCGTTTCGAAGAGACTGGGATCGAGATTAATTTCTCGAAAACTACTTCGATCCGGTTTGTACGTTTTTGTGGGAAAACGAGTTCAGAGTCGAAGATGGAGCAGTGAAGTGCAAGGGCTAGTCGCTACTAATCCTGAGGATGATTCCAAAATGGATGTAGTAGGAGTAGTGCCTTCGTTTCTGTTCGAACCCGGGACGGACTTGTATGGATGAATGCTTTCGGAACATCGTCAAGTGGACGATGGGCATTCTAAGTGAAATGATCTAAAAAGGTAACGCTTAGCCTCAAGCCTCATCAACCGGGAATGACTGGAAATCAGGGGTTATGCAGCAAGGCTAGGCGGGTAGCGCCCATTAGAGTGAGGCCATCCCTGTCTAGATGTCCCTTTTTATTCGGCTTAGTGGTACGGTTGTTGATCCCAACCGTGGGGTGATCTTACTCGGGATTATCCAGTAAGGGTAGTCCCGGTCTTGTATTGCAGGGGGTCGGGAGTGATCCTCGTTATGCTGATGTTGACCAGGTACCGTGACAGGTGGTACCCCAGTGCCTAGTCATTAGTTGGAAATCCATTTTCCCTACGTGTCCGTACGGTTTTGATTGTGCCAAACTATTGCTGAAACGTGAGATGCAAGCATTTCAGCTAGATTCTATTTTACTTTCTATGAAAACTATTATAATATCAGAGAATTTTAATAAAAAGTGTTTTAGCTATCGTAAGGTAAAAACCCAACATGTTTATTTGTGGCGTGGTTTTACGAGATGCTTTTGATTTAAAAAGAATTTTGAAACTTTAATAATCAATTTGTGTGTGGTTTTCTCACGCTGGTTTTCGAGACTGACTCAGGTGTTATTTAACTATAATGCTCGGGTCAGACCGAGTATTATAGATTACATGAAAGGATTCTGTGGAGCTGGATGGTGATACGTACTCCCGTATTTGTTTTAGATATTCCGCTATGTTGTTTTGCTGTGTATTCAGATTGTGAGGACAGGTTATGATTACTATCCAGTTGTGTGTTATGTATATTCTAATGAATGTAATGTATAAACAGATTTGTTTTTGTGTAAAGATCTGTTATTATCTATTATATTTTATTCCGCTGTGATGGTTGGATTCTGATGTTGTTTCCTATTTTCTTCTTCTACCTCTTCTTCTTTTAATCCAAATGGTTTGTATTTCCGTACATCTTGAGTTGATTGTGGGAGAATAATGTCGATTCAAGGGGTACGGATTGTCGGGTTGTTACAGTTGGTATCAGAGCTTAGGTTGGTGATAACCTTGGCTCTGGTGGGGATTACTCATTGAAAATAGTGTACGTAGTACTCTAGAATGAGTTTGAGCTTATCAATAGTTATGAGCGTGTATTTGTTAGTGGATATAAATATGGATTTATATTGTGTTATATGAACCTTCATCGGCACAGTCTGGACAACTGTATTGAAGGGGTTTCTAAACACTTGAATAGAACAATTGCACAATATTGTTTTAAATGTGGGTGAATGAAATAATTTTACCCAAGAATATATTTTAATATACAAGAAATATTTTCTTAAATTGATATATAACTTGGATGTTTGGATGATAATATTTTAAACGAATAAGAATAAAAAAAATAGAATGATTCGGATAATCGAATGGAAATTGGTATGATCATAAATTATACAAATGGATTATAGTTAAAATTTGATTTAAATCAAATTTGAAAATTTAAAACCCCAGAGATTTTGGAAGTGTTTTGAAGAAAAATAATAACATTATTGCTTTAGAAGTATTTCTGAAAGGAAATTGTTTCAAATAAACTTTGGGAAGGGATATAGCATTGAACTCACTTCAGTCGTTGGAAAATAATTTTAGTAATGACTGTAACATCATCGATGTTCATTTTCGAGTTTCTAAGTGAAGGATTGCTGCCAAATAGATTTGTTCCGAAGAATTAGTTTGTTTTGAAATTTCAAAGGAAATTTGTTGAGGATGAAAACCAGGATTGGTTTAAAAATGCGAAAAATGTGATTTTGAGATGATTTTTAAATAAGGAAGGAAAATATGAGCTTTGAATGTTGGAATTAAAATTTAAAATGGAAAAGTTAAATAAATTTAATTTGGAGAAATTTAATTGTGGGAAAATTTAATTGATGACGATTTGAAAGAAATAAATTGAATTAGAATTAACTTAAGCTAAATAAATGGAGGAGAGTTGAATTGAAGTCAACTTAAACTAAGTTTAATGATATTGGGTTGGATTTAAATCAAGTGAAAATAAAATTGAATTGAAATAAAATTCAGTGAGTTATAGATAATATTTAATGGAATGAAATTCTTAAATAAATAATTGTAAACAAAGTAAGCATTGAATTGGAATAAATAAACCCCGATAGCTATAAAAGAAGTGAAAATGCTTAAATAAAATTAGTAAGTAAACTCATTAATTTGAATAGTTAAGCAAATGAATATTGGAAGCATAATTAATTTATGTTGTGTTAAGTAAGGATTTGGAAATAAACTTTTATTTGAGATTTAAAATAAATTAGTAAATGTAACTAATTTAAAATAAGTATGGAAACGAAATAAGTTAGAAGAGTAAGTCGAATTTAATGAACTTAAGCTAAGTTTAAAAAAGAGTTGGATTTGAATTAAACTGAAAATAAAATTTAGTTGTATTCGAATAAAGTCGAAATGGAATTGAATTAAAATGAATTCAGGAAGTTACTGATAGTATAGAATGAAATAAAATTCTTACTGGAGTAACTAAGTGTAAACTAAGTAAGTATCGAATTGGAATAAATATACTTCCGAAGCTTATAAAAGAATTGAAAAGCATTGAAATAAAAATATAATCCCTAGTTAAAAGTAAAATGTGAATATGATTGACTGTAAATGGATAGAGAAGTATGAATATTAATGAATGAGTAGCTTATAAAAATTTAAAGAAAAAAAGGGAATAAATAAGCCGAAATGAAAGTGTTGGTATTTTGGAAAATGGGAGAAAATCCAAACTGGAATTAAAAAAAATTGAACTCAGGAAAATTTAATGAAGTGATTTTTGTAATAAAATCGAATATTGATTTAAAGGTTGGAAGTAAGCTAATTAGCTAAATAAATAATTTGATAGAGTATGTTAATAAAATCTAACTCAGCTAAATAAAATGGATTGTAAGTTAATAAGGAAGTTTGGAAATAAACACGAATTATAAATAGAATTTGACTTGGATTGGTAATGAATTAAATAAGTGGAGATGTTGTAAAAATAAAATGGAATTGGATTATAATAGAAATAATTTGAGTTATAAATAAAATCCAATTCGAGTATAAATGAGTTAAATATGTGCTTGGATATTATTTTCATAAATTGAGAAGGTGAATTAAAATAAAATGGATGGGCTAACTAAATTAAATGGAATTTGATTAGATGAGAATCAAATAGAAGTGAACTTAAGTTTGAAGTTGGAATAAATTGAAGTAAATCAACTTAAGTTAAAAATAATGAGAAGCTCGACTTCGAGTAGGAAGGGTAGACCATTAAATAAAAGCTTGGGTTGAATTAATTTGAGAATGATTAGTGGTATACAAGTATGGAATGTGTCGAGCTAAATAAAATGGTTGTGAATGAATTAAAATGGAAGGAATTAAATATAAATTGAGTTGGAATCAATTTAAAATGGTTATAAGCTTAAGTAATTATTTATTCACATAAATACAATCAAATTGCGTAGAAATAAATTGTCTTTGGACGAAAACGAGATTAAATAAAATTCTATGAATTGGTAGAAGTAAATAAAATTGAATTTTGGAATCAATTGAAATAAATGAGAGTTGTTTGGGTTAAAAATGAATTAAATGTAAGCAATTGAGTTTTAAACCATTTAAATAGAATGAAGTTTTATATGAATTGGTTGTAAACAATTAAAATTAATATCGAAACCCTATAAGTTTCTTATAAATATTGTTTAACCTGCACTGCTTATAGAAACTCGTATGTTTACTAGTTAAATATGTAAATGTTGTTGATACATGATTTTGGCACTTACATATTTGAATTGAGTAAGTACAGGTTCAAGAAAGCCGTTCGGCTGGATTTGATCGCGCAAAATGCTAAAAAATAAGCCGTTTGCTTAAAAATGCTAAATAAAGGTATGCCTACGCAATAAAAATTGGAAATATGAACTGTTTTTGTTTTTCTGACCGTGTGGGACGATGTATATATATTTATATCTCTTGTCAAATTGCAAAAGCTCCTTCGTACAAAGGAGACTCTGCCAAAAAATTTCAAAAATTTTGGGAGTTAGAAAATTTTTGGAAATTTTTTATTAGGGCAAAACGATTTCAAAATGGGAATTGAAATAAGGAATTTTGAAAATGGAAATTGAAACTAATTTAAAATAATGATATGAATCAGTTATGAATGGATGATAAAATTTAATATTCAGAGTTGAAGATAAATTGAATTCATATGGAAATGGGAAAACTAATTTGAATAGAAGTAGATATGAAAACTTTTATAAGGAAATGTATAAATTGATTTTAAAAGCTATGATTGGATATTATTGCTAAGTAGGATATGCAGGTATTATAAAGGGAAAGGAAAATTGGTTTTGATTTCAAAAGATAAATTTGAATTGCTCGACAAAAAGGTATGTGTTTAAATTTCTATATGAAATTTGATTGGGTTCTTGATCTAGCCACTTGGCCTTTTATTTTCCTTTGGAATTTGAGAGCCCGTAGAGGCATTTTGTAGTTGTACCGAGCTAGACGCGCAAAGTAGACGCTGGCAAAAATTTTCGGAAATCTAGAGAGTTAGATTTTTTTTTTGATAATTCAAAATTTGGTTTTAAATTCAAATTTGAATTGTAAATAATATTATTGAGATATATGGATAAGTTTGGAAAGTTAGAAAACGGGTTAGTGTGTCTTTAATAAAAAGATTGTTTTGAGAATTGTTCGGAATTGTTTGGTTTTGGGAAAAAGTAAATGGGTATTGGACCATTCTTCTTAACTAGCAATTTCGGGGACGAAATTCTTTTAAGGGGGAGGAATGAGACGACCCGGGAATTTTGAATATTTGACATTAGAATATAATTGATTTTAAATATTTGATAGTTAGTTTTAATATGAATTTCCAATATCCTATTTATTTGAAAATTAAAATATTAAATTAAATAATTTGAATTTGGATAAATTATTGAACCTTTGTTTTACGCCTGTTAAAAATAATTTGAAGGCTTGTAAAATTTTTACTGATAATACTGAAGTTAGCAGAAGTGGTAAAATTGAATTCGCAAGTGTTTCGTTAAGTTTTGAAATTTTATCGTTTAAATTGAATTTAAAAATAGCATTCCGAGGCGCAGTCTCAGAATTCGACGAAACTAGTTTCATTGGATCCGTAATATTATATTATTATCGGATTTCAATTTTCGTAGAGTTTAGAATGATCGTTTGGCCGTACGATAAGTAAACGCGCTGATAACTAAATCGAAATTTAGTATCATAATTGGGTCCAAAAAGCTATCTTGTCCATATGATCGAATTAGGAGTCGAAACCTTTTCCATTGGAATTCGAATAGGGGTATAACATTATAAACGCCTAGCGGCACGCCTCGATAGAAATCGAGATTTTTAGCTACGAATTCATGTCGATTTAAATTTAAATTTAAAATAAAATATCCATAGATTGTTTTGACCGCTCAATGGTTCACCTCAGAAACTTTTCAAAACTTTTCCCAGCATTTCAAATCACCGCACAAATTATATTCAACACGCTACTGTTTTCAAATCACGCAGTATTCTCTTCCCAAAGTCGGTTCGAATCGTTCATAATACGCTACCTTATCCCTTCTCGTTTATAAAAAGAAAATCCGAGCTTTTATTTTCTTCAAAATAAAAATAAAAATAAATAGCGACTAGATACGTGAAAATCAAATTGCCTTTCTTCGCATTGCAACCAGAGTCGAATCAAATCATGAGGCTTGGTTCATCATGTTGGGATCGATGCGTGGTCGGGGAAGGGTTTCACGATGGGGAAGTTGGGTCGTGGTGATGACCGAGGCGGAGGCGATGGTGGCTAGGGTTTTGGCGAATGCATTATTCTATGGTGGCTTGTGTCGTGATGGTGATGCAGGGCTCTCTGGTGACGCACGCGAGAAAATTGGGGGAAAGGGTTTCTCGCGAAGGAAGGAGACAGTCGCGGCATAGTGATGCTCGCGGGTCGCGGTGGCAAACGTGAGGAAGGCTCGTATCACGCAGCAAGGTATATGTTTGATTTAAATTTAATAACACTTATTTATGAATTTATCTTCAAAAAAAGTAGAAGAAAAGAAAATTTTACTTATAACTCATGTTTGATGTTAAAAGTAAGGAGTACATATATATTAACAAATTATTTTCAAAACTTAAATCGAATTTTACACATATGTTTATACAGGGAAAATAATATATATAAGGTTTAGGTATAGATTTTTCTTTAAAAAAGAGAGGGGCAGTACAATTTTTTTTATGGGTATATATATGGATATAGAATTTGAACTCTATATAAACTATTTACGGGAGGATTGAAAAAGGGGAAGCAATTAAACAAATCATTGTTAAGTAATTTATAAAATTAGATAATTGGTCCGGTTATTACAAATATTAACAAATCCATAAATGTTTATACAAGGTCCAAATCGGGAAGAAATAGTCGAGTTGGAAATGGATTGCAAACATAAAAATCAAAGGCGAGTTAATCTCACTCATCTGGTTGTTATTTAATTTTAAATTGTTAAATTTAAATAATTGGTTGAATGATTGAATTGATTTGATGTGCTATATTATATATAGTAGCAATATAGTATATATTGGAGTGATTGATTTCCCGCATTATATAGCGGATGAGACTCTATGCGCCGCATAATAGCGGATGATATTATATTAATCCCATATACCACGATATTCCACCTCAAAGTGGAATTGATATTTTATATTGTGCTAACATCTGTGGATGCAGGGAAACAAGTTGGAGGGATCCAACTGGTTTCCTTAAATTTATTTAGATCGTTTAATATTCCGTGTTATGAATATTTGATATTCTGTGATGAATATTATTGATAATTGGAATATTGAATGCTATGGTTTACTTGAATATATTTCGGTACACCGAGTTATCGAAATATATATAATTGGTTTCTTAAAAAGAAAATAAAAGAAGAGAATTTGTAAGTGAAATAATTATAGAGAATTTAAATAAATCTAAGAACGAACTAGATAAGAATAATAGTGGTTTTAAAATTCTAATAAATAAATTCCGTGTATGAAAAGGGAATTTTTGAATAAATAGGAAGATAATGAATTTTAAACTTAAGTGTTATTATTTTAAAGAATAAAGCATTTATTTTAAATTTAAGATTTAAATTATTGAAGAAAAAGAAAGAAAGAAGGAATTTGGAAAAAATCTAAAATTGGTGTTTTCAGTTAAAAGATTTTAAATCATAATTAAGGAATAAAGTATGAAATTAATGGATTTTGAATTGAATTGAATAAGCAAAGAAATTTATTTCAAAATGGAGTAAATTGGAAATCAATTTGGAAATTGATTTAAGTGTTTGAAATTGGAAATTTAAAGGAGAAGTGAGACTTGAAATTTATAATTTGGGTTTATAAAAGTGAAGTAATACAACAGTGGATATTTGGAAGGATAAATTCACGATGGGAATTTATTAAAGGAATGAGAAAATTTGTTTAAAAATAAACAGTGATCTATTTTTAAAGGATGTGAAGAGAAGTATTTTTCCCTGGATAGCCAAGTACGTGTCAAAGTAAATTTTTGAATATAAGTTAAAGTTTTAATGTTGTTTTGAAAAGCATGTTTTAGAAAATTTATTATTTCTAAATGTTTAAATTCTAAGGTAAATATTTTTTTCAAATCTATTATCATAGAAATTATTTTAAAGGTGACTTGGTATTTTGTTTTAAAATGAGAAAATCTAGTTTAATATTTTATAAAGTAACCTCATTTTCAAATATTCTTATAGTATATATTTTTAATAAAGTATTTAAGTAGTTCTCAATTTAAATGTTTTAAAGTATATTTTATAATAAGGTGTTTTAAATTATTTTAAATCTAAAGCTTTGTACTTGGTGATTTCAGTGGAAATAGAAAATATTTGGGAAATTTATTCTGTAAAAGGGAGATGGTTTGAAAACTGTTTTAAAAAAGGTTTGAAAGCGGAAATATATCTTGTGAAGATATTTTGAGATTAATAAATAATTTGTGGAAATTATTTATTGTTTGATCGTTGTTTGTGAATGTTAATTGATAGTTAAATCACCGACTATCAATATTGGACAATGCGCTGATTGTTTCGAAGAGACCGGGATGGGATTAATTTCTCGAAAACCACTTCGATTCGGTATATACGTTTTCATGGAAAAACGAGTTCGGAGTCGAAGATGGAGCAGTGAAGTGCAAGGGCTAGTCACTACTAATCCTGAGGATGATTCCAAATTGAATGTAGTAGGAGTAGTGCCTTCGGTTCCGTTCGAACCCGGGACGGACTTGTATGGATGAATGCTTTCGGAACATCATCAGGTGGACGATGGACATTCTAAGTGAAATGATCTAAAAAGGTAACGCTTAGCCTCAAGCCTCATCAACTGGGAATGACCGAAAATCAGGGGTTATGCAGCAAGGTTAGGTGGGTAGCGCCCATTAGGGTGAGGTTATCCCTGTTTAGATGTCCCTTTTTATTCGGCTTAGTGGTGTGGTTGCTGATCCCAACTGTGGGGTGATCTTACTCCGGATTATCCAGTAAGGGGTAGTCCCGGTCTTGTGTTGCAGGGGGTCGGGAGTGATCCTCGGTATGCTGATCTAGACCAGGTACTGTGACAGGTGGTATCCCAGTGCCTAGTCGTTAGTTGGAAATCCATTTTCCCTACGTGCCCATACGGTTTTGATTGTGCCCAACTATTGCTGAAAGTTTAGATGCAAGCATTTCAGCTAGATTCTATTTTACTTTCTATAGACACTATTATAATATCAAAGGATTTTAATAAAAAGTGTTTTAGCTAACGTAAGGTAAAAACCCGACATGTTTATTTGTGGCATGGTCTTACGAGATGCTTTTGATTTCAAAAGAATTTTGAAACTTTAATAATCAAGTTGAGTGTGGTTTTCTCACGCTGGTTTTCCAGACTGACTCGGGTGTTATTTAACTATAATGCTCAGGTCACACCGGGTATTATAGATTACAGGAATGGATGTTGTGGAGCTGGATGGCGATACATACTCCTGTATTTGTTTTAGATATTCCACTGTGTTGTTTAGCTGTATATTCAGATTGTGAGGACAGGTTATGATTACTGTCCAGTTGTGTGTTATGTATATTCTGATGAATGTAATGTATAAACAGATTTGTTTTTGTGTAAAGGTCTGTTATTATCTATTATATTTTATTCCGCTGCGATGGTTAAATTCTGATGTTGTTTGCTATTTTCTTCTTCTACCTCTTCTTCTTTTAATCCAATTGGTTCGTATTTCCGTACATCCTGAGTTGATTGAGGGAGAATAATGTCGATTCAAGGGGTACGGATTTGCGGGTCATAAGATGAAGCTTCATCAAAATTTGATTTATTTTCGATGTGAACGAATGTAGATCATATTCGTTGCGATGATGCAGTAGTCGTATGAGGCATGATGTTTGAAATATGTTTGAAATGTGATATAACTTCAGCTATTTTGCATCTATTTCAGTTTGATTTTATAAGATATTTTTTGTTATTTCATTCTATGATCCCCCAATGCTATGCTTTGCCGAGTCATAGTCATCAAGATGTATTTTTAATCTATATGAAAGTAATTTAGTATTTTGAACACGTCATGGTTAATATTCTGCATTTATATTTATATACAAGTAGTTCTTAAATTCATATATTTTATGCATGTACCTTAACCATTTAAGTTAAAATAGGTGCTATTTAATTATTCACTCCATTTTTTGGATGATGGGCATGGTATAAGAAATTGATATAACAACATTAAATAAAAATAAGTGAGAGTAGTACAAGGAAGAATGAGGAATATCATAGTATTTTGAATGTTTGGGTTCAAGCTACCCTCTTATAACTTAGTGTTATGAATACTAAAGTTATTCTAATGCTCACGTTCTAAAATGGAACATATGTTTAAGTATCTATTATAAAAAGCAATATTTACAATTACATATGAATTAAGTTAATAACTAAATTTGTAAAAGTCTAATCTTTTATGTAAATATGAATTATTCTACATACACGTATATATCTGTGTATATAATATGTGCTAGCGAAAGGTTGAGTTATTCCAAATATTCTATCACACATCATGCGTATGTGTGTTTTTAGTTTCAGAAAAAGTGTGTAAACATTAATGCTAATTGATTAGCATACACGGTATATTTTATGAAAGCATATTAAACAAAAAATACTAGTCGATGCTTACTTTTTTTAAAGATTGTTATCCCATTAGATGTAAAAAAATTTGAACATTGTTTTCACCATAATTTAAGTCATGATAGCTACAAAAGGAAGGAAAATGCCTAATTTTTCACCTAATGTATGGTGGATATCCATGACATCAAGGGCAAGCAAATCACAAGAATTCAAAAAATAATTATGTGATCCCATTATAGGGACTTTCTTTTTTTTTTGACCTAATAGATATGTTTATCACATTCTATTGTTTGCAATTGCTGATGAAAATCATCCTAAAAATCTTAAGCTGTTAAACATGGATATTATCCTTTTTAATCATATTATAATAGTATTGCAACATAAAAACAAAACCGTACAAAGTGATTAATTATTTTGTCGCTAAACAATGCTTAAGCATGGTGACAACTTCATTTCTTGTCTTCGACCTAATAATATAGATTAAACTTATATTGTCCCTTGTGATATATAGTTCACAGAAAACCATGAGTTTATTTCCCATGCATCCACCTTATTGAAATATTTGAATTTCTAAGTAGAATGTTAATATTCCACTCATGATCTCTATATTTGCTCTTATAATATTGTATATACACATGTATGTGTGTGCATGCACCCTCACACACACATATTATAAACTAATTGATAATAGCCTAACAATATAAGGGAAACACAATTTCCCCTTTCTAATTAGCATCCATGTGGAAAATATAAGTAAAATCTTATTTAGTTTACAAGAAAATTGTAGAAATATATCATTTATGTGAAATTCAAATATTCAAAGATAGGAATAAATTGCATAGTTTTCAAATTTCATACATGTAAGTTGATTCTTTGATTTATCTACATTAATGCAACTGTTTAAGTTGCATTACATGTTAAATATTTAATAAAGATATTGATGTTTGAAAACTCTGGTTATCTTAATGATAAGTATCATGTTTGCATGTTAATGCATAATTAACATAAATCTTGTTACAAGATACTCTAGTATTACCTATTAGTGGAATGGAAAAAATACTATGCATATACGAATTGAATCGATTTGATGCTCCAACTAGGGAAATTTGTAAATCTTTTGATTCGATCGTAGCTGTGGCATGGCTTCACAAGGACCATGTAATTTTAATTTCATGTACTGATATTGGAGGTGTGAGGTGTATATTTATGTTTCCCTTTCTTTTCTTGATCTTGCACTTGATTTCCTTTTATGATCTACTATTATTATGTTTTGCATTTCCTTTTCACTTCTGCGCAGTCAATCTTTTTGAATTTTTTGATATTTCAGTCATAAAAAAGTAAAACATATCTTATTATTTTATCTGTTAAACTTTGTTACTATGTTAAGCACTTAATTATTGTTGTAAAAATACATTTTCTCAATCCGTGATTGGCTACACCAGCCTATAATGCTTAGATGACTAGTTCTAACTGGCTATCGATCTTATTAACAAAATAATAAAGTATCATTTCATAGTAGGGTAGGTATAAGGCAGTCATCAACATAAACATATTACATAGGCAACACATTTGGTCTTGGTTCTTTTTTCTTCATGTAGAAATCAACACACACTTGCATGTTATCGAGTCTATTTTTTACAACATTTAATCATTTGTTGCTTACTAATACAGTGAATGTATGGCTGTATTTTATCATTGAAAACAGGTATATGATACCTTCAAATATTGGAGAAGTAGCTTACATATTCTTAACTACTACATAAGGAATTCCAAAAGGGTTAATACTAGTTCAACTATTATGGGTTAATCTGGTAACTGATGAACCTCCTACTACTGCTCTTCGATTCAATCCACCTAATAGAGATATATGTATTGTTTTTCACATTATATATAATATTACGTTTGGATACATATTTGTATGCTTAGTACTTTGTTGATGAAAAATGTTATGAAAATATATTATAATTTGATTTACGATTCTGTTAAATCATGTACATTACAATGTGTTAATCATGTAATTTTGAATTGTTATAATATATATACGTTGAAATAAGCATATAGTAGAATTGCAAATGAAAACCGAATGTATATAGCATTTGAAAATGTGCTGAAAAATAATTTATACTCACTGTTGTGTTTCAAAACTTCTATAAAAATTCTATAGAATTTTAAAAATGCTTTGAAGAATATGCGTTGACACGACTTTCACATGCTATAGCATTTGATAAACGTTTGTAAAAAGGTTTATAGCAATAAGTGAGACGCTATAGAAAGTTAATTAAACCAAAAATATACTCAAAGATGATGGAAAGAAAACGATATAACTGGTTACTTTTAATAGCGTTTATACTTATGTTATGGTATATGTCAGACATATTATAAGAAGTTGTTTTAAAGCATTTATAAAAACGCTATAATAGCCTTTTGTAGTGTTTTTAAAATGCTATTAAAGGGCAGATTGTTGTAATCTCATGCCTCATACTAGGAAAATTAATAAATTATGTGTTGATTTTTTCTAAGGAGGGAAACATCATAAAATAATGTGGGATGTGATCTACAGACCTAAGGAAGAGGGAGGAACGGGCCTGAAAAACTTTACTAAGCTTAGAAAAACAAAAGGTATGAAACTTCTATGACATTTCTCAACCAAAATCAATATGTGATCTAAATGGCTATATAACAAATACTGCTTGAATAAATTTTTTAGGCTATGAATATTGACAATAATAGCTCTTCTACTTGGAAAACCATTCTTAAAACTAGAGAGAAAGGTATACTTTACATTAGAAGAGTAATTTCAAATGGAGATACTCCTTCGTTATGGTTTGACCCATGGACTAATGATAAATTGATAGTAGATTTGCGGGTTGGGATCGGCTTGAGACCAGTAGGATAGCTGAAAATAACATGAGCAATATTATGAGAAATGGTCAATTAGATCCCTTGATTTTTTCCAAAACAAGAGAACTTAAAGCCCCAATTAACCAGGTCATTATTTGTACAGGTCATTATTTGTACAAATAGTAGAGATGATTATTGGGAATAGGATAATGGAAAATTCTCATTTAAGGATGCTTGGGAAAAATCAAGAAGTCGTTATGACATTCAACCTTGGGTTGAAGTTGCGTGGCATAGTATTAATAGCCATAAAATGGCTTTTTGTGCTTATTAAGCTTATATGTGTAGACTTAACACCAAAGACAAATTATTATAACAGGATGACTCCATTAATCCAAAATGTGTTCATTGTGAAATAGAAAATAAAAGCAGTGATTCTCTCTTTTTTAAATATAATTTTAGTGCTTTCATTTGGGTCGATTCATCTTAAGCTTAGACTTTCTCCTTATAGTTTTCTGAACATGTTGGATGAATTGAATGAAATTAGTAATAACTTCAAACATAAAGATCATGTCCAAGATTTAGCTGTTTTGTAACTTCTATATATTATATCTAGTAACAAAGAAACTCTCATATCCTTGACAACTTTATGCATGATAAATTGGAGCTTATTAGAAGAATTACTATTGATATCAACTTGCAAGTAGTAGCTTCAAATAGAAGAATAGATAGAAATACACTCAATTGTGAGGTCTTCAATAGCTGGTGTATTGACTTGAAAGACAAATGATGATTTTAATGTCCTCCGTGTGATAAACTTCGGTCCATCTACGATTGATGAAAATTCTCCAGTTCCAAAATATCGCTAGTCGACACGTCAATCTTACGTTCATTAACTATGGGGGATGTTTTTCCGAACTATAGTTGGTGAATGAATGTTATTGGAGGCTTTGGCAGTGGAATTGAAAGTTGTAGAAGTTAGGTGATGAGAAGCTAGGACTTCTTTTTGGGAATATAGCATTGATTATTGTGTTTATTTTTTATTTTTTATTTCATGTTATTTGCTAGCTCGTGCATATATGGTTACTATGTACTAATGTAAACAGTTATGTATAGCAATAAAGAAAACTTCACTCTTCTTTCCTGTAGAATAATACATTGGTATTATTTAGGTTTTTAATGAGGTAGTAGTACTAATTTTCAAAAGAAAAATCACACATATCATACATTTATAATCACCTATTAATAGCATGGAACATAACCAATAGAGCACTAAATATAAATCGTAACCGAGTGATGTAACAGACATGGGTATAATCAAACTAACAAGCATTTAATATAGACGGGCACATAACAAGTCTAAATATATGTTAACTTACTACAAGTTATATACAACATATAACATACAATAAGAATAAAATAATAGATGAGCATACAACAAGTCTTCAGAGCTAAATGGCTTCTGCCATATGATAATCATCCAAGTGAGGTATATAAAATACACTATTGTAATAAATCAATCACACAACATAAATAGGAGATTGAGATGCACATAACACTATTCCAGGAGTCTACACCACAACACACAACACATTCCTACAATCTTAAGTTATTCCCAGTCATTGTGAAACGTATGTCCATCTGCATGCCATAGTATGCTGTAAGTCCATGCTATGCATGGTCATAATCTAATTTTCAAATGGTAACAGACCATTTGGTTTTGTGACATCTGGGCAATTTTACTCACATCAATACAAGTACACAAGTAACAAACACTCAATGAGTATAAAAGTGATGCTACAGATTCACAATCAACCAGCTAGGATAGACACTAGTCTATTTAGACAAATAACAAACAACAATAGCACACCACTTAATTTGGCACACATTTGATAGACATACTTATGAGATAGCAAGCAGTTGATTACACATAGTAGTAACATAGCACATAGTAAAATTTGGCGAGTACATAACAAATTGTACATCTTACTCTACTATATATACCCTTCTGATGAATGGTATTAGCATTCAAGAAGTAACCAAAAGAATAGCCACTCAGGTGTCACATTCCACCTTACCTGGTGCTATTCAATTTTTTACTAGATGTCTGTAAATATCACTCAACATCGCACAATATTCTATATAATGAGTTAACTGAATAACCAAAAAAATATTACTAGGCATCTTATACTACTCGAAACATAACTACTTTTATTCAATATTCTCATTACATAAATGTTCATATGCCTCATCTAATTTAACAATTTATTTTGAAAGATATATTATTATAACACACACTCTGTCGTCCAAACTACCATTCAATCATATTGTTGTAGTAATATAAATTCTCCTAAAGGGTTTGTATTAATTAAATATCCATGTTCTTCCTAAATTTCTTTTTTATAAACTCAAGCATTTATTTTAAAAATTTCATTCTAAATCACATAAAAATACATTCAAAATTTTAAATATTTAATTTATCCAAAATATCCAAGATTTTTAAAATATTTTCGATATACAAAAATAAAATTCCCATTTATTAATTAAAATAGTCAAATATAAATACTTTTGTAAACATTACAATTTCATATTTAAACAAAATATAATTAAATATAAATACTTCTCTCTATAAAATACATTAAAAATATAATTTTAGATTTAGATTTATTTTTAAATATTGGTTACGGCTTTGAGCAAATAGCTCTAGTAAAGTAATCGGTGGTCGACCGTAGCCCATATTAGCAGTCGAACTGTGCAAGGCAGCGGTCGACCAAAGTGACATGGGAGGTCAAATACCCCCTCCCCCACGCACAAACTTGGAGATATTTTTCTCCACGTCTTTCCATTTCCCCTTACTATAACCTAAGAATGACTTGATTTCTTATCGAATTGGGCATACACAACATATACAAACATCATACAACAAGATTAAAATGTCCAATCTTTTGGAACTAGGCCAATTGGTTAAATGGGTAAATTTCAAAAAAAATTCCGTTTCGGATCTTATTGGGTCTACGATGTCTAAACTCATTTAAATCTGATCTAAATTAATTTTAAATAAAATCATTGCTTTATTTTATTTATTTATAGAAATATTTTATTTGATGTTCTATATAGTATATAATGTGCATATGTGTATTATATACTATAATGTGCATATGTGTATCATATACCCATGTACATACACATTCAACACATACAATGTGCATGGTTTAACATGCCCGTGTCTAAGTGTCGAGATTTACACCGCAACTGACATGCTAGCCCCTCCATATACATATATGCCGTCAATTTATATATATATATATATATATATAAAATTCAATGATATAAATTATATTTCTATATAACTAAACATGTGTATATATATATATTAATATAAAAGTAATCTTATTTTAATGTATACATACATATGTATATAAATAAAATGATATATATTAATCCAAATATAAACAATTTCAAATTCAAATTCAAAATTAAAAATTTAATGGTTAAAGTTAGATCGAGATCTGAAATACCTTTTAAACTTAAATTCTAATTTATAATTTGCCACCGAATTTTGTGTGTGTGTGTATATTGTGATGACCCGCCTTTTCGACCGTCGAAGATCGACACTAATACATCCTTGGTATTCATATGCCATAAATTCAAGTGCTGGAGAGGCAGGTAATTAGGGGTAAAAAAATAATGATAAAAGATATAACAAAATAGATTCTCACATTGCATCGAACAACTTATAATTATATAGATAATACATACAATCACTCTAAAAATGAGATCAGAGTCATAATTAATACGAATCTGGCCAGGACAGTTAAAACTTCCTATCCCTATAGGTGCTAGTTAGATTCTTATATATAGTTTAAGGGAAATAAAAACAGATATCTATCTACAGAGGAAATCCCCAACTCCATTGTAATGACCCGTATTTTTAACTATTTTAAATTATCAAATTTGATATAATTATTAAACGAAAATGGTGAGAAATAAAACTTAATCATTTATTAATAAAATTTATTGGATATAAACTTAGATAAAATTTTAAATAACAAAATTCAATAAGAAAACATTTATTGGGTACGAAATGAATAATTTTTGCTATATACAATAATTGCAAAGATTTTGAATTACTGCAAAATGGAAGCACTGTTTTATTAATTGAATTCATTTTAAAAGTTAAAATTTATAAGTTAAATAACTTATATTGATTGTTCAAATTTAAAAATGGAATTATTTAAATAGTTGAATCCTGAATTTAATATGAATGAAAATGATGTAAAAAGTTGATTTAAATTTTTATTAAACAAGAATGAAAATTGTTAACTTTTAAATTTGAACTTAAAAGTGATTAAATTGATTTTGGGAATTTCTCGCTTTAATTAACGGGTAAAAATATTTTTTTGGGCACCGTCTTTGATTTCGACAAAACCAGTTTCATTTGATCCATAAAAGTGATTTATCATACGATTTCAAGTTCACAGAGATTAGACTTGTCGTTTGCTCGGACGAGCTTGAAATGCGTAGGATTTATTTTCAGAACTTTAATTAAAATAATTTGATTATGAAAATCTATCTTCTGAATATGATGGAATTGGCTCCTGATATGTATTCCATTATGTTCGAAATAGGGGTATTACATATAGAATGCCTGGCGGCACGCTTCGTTTGGAGTTTGAAAATTTCATGGATGAATAGTGCCACGAAATTTTCTATATAAGGACTTGAAATCTTCTACTTTGCAATGCAAAACTCTAAAAGAAACCTGCAGCCGCTGTTATACGACTAATGATCGAAAATTCATTCCTTTCTCCTCTTGGTATCTTCCTATCCACTTAACGAAATCAGACGACACCAAAAGGAAAAGTGTAGAGCATGAAGAGCTCTACATGTTGTATGGTGGAAAAGCGACCCGAGTTTGCCAGAATCGAAGCTTGAAGAGCCAGAAGGTTTTCTCGAATCGCGTGGCAACCGCAGCGGCGGAGGCGATGATACTTGGCTGTGGTGGAGGTGGCCGAGGTGTGCAACATGGTGTGGTCGGATGGAGCTCCAGTCAACGATGGTGGTGCGCGCGTGGAAGGATGGGGTCGCTATATGGGTTCGATCGAGCATTGTCTGGGAATGAGGATCTAGGGTGGGTTAATTATAATTAGTTTAAATGTTAATTAGTTTAAATGTTAATTAGTTTAGTTAATTTTAATTTTAATTATCGTTATGCTAATTATCGTATAAGGTTTTCATTCGAGGTTCAATTCGAATGAAACGAGTTGCATTAGATTCATATCAGAGTCGTCTATGACATGGAATTGTATTGGAAATTATTCGACTTTGAAAAAATTTAGTTTCAAATAAAGGAGAGTGTTTTAAAATGCTCACAAAATACTAAAATATTTTTGATGTTCGTTAAATTGATATCATGAAGTAATTTAATTTTATTGACTGTCGTTTGGTAATTTTATTGACATTTAAATTGACATATGAATTGACTGTTAGAAACTAAAATTGGCAGTTAAAGTGAAATTTGAATTAAATTGATAGTTAAACTCCCGATCAATTATAACCAGTAAACTGTTCTGTTATATTGACTGTTTGGATGTTGATTATGATGGATGCCTATTGGTTGATATTTTGGATGATTGGATGTTTATTTATTATATATATATATATTCTATTATCACCATGTATACTACTGACAGTATATAAACTGTTATTTGAATTATTCTGAATAAATTAAGAAATAGGTTGAAATGATATATACCTATGACACTTTGATTTGGATTGAAATGATATATATCGATCCCTAAAACTAAAATCGAAATAACTGATCATTTAGCCATAGGATAGAAAATTATATACGGATACTGGATTGTTAAATTAAATGGTTTTAAAATTCTTGATTTTGAATGATATTGTCTTTGAAAGAAAATTTGAATTTATGTAACTAAATTATTTTCAATTTGAGTTATAAATGTTGAAAGTGAAAATTGGTTAAAGGAATTAGTTAGAGAATTTGATTTGAAATTTGAAGTTACAAACGAAATATTATTTGAATTATGGAAATTGATTTATTTAAAGGATTTGAACTTTTATTTGGACTTTGAAATATTGCCAATTAAAGGTTATTTAGATGGACATTTCAAATTTAGGCTTGTAACTGAATCATTTTAAAGATTTGAACCTTAAATTGAACAATGAAGTTAAATTCGATTTAAATGAATTAAATCGATATTCTAAATTGAACTCGAACTTTATCTATAAACTGAAATGGTTTAAAATAGAGAATTGAATTGAAACTTAAACTATTTGAATCGAATAAGTGAAAATCATAATTGAATTAATTTAATTGGAAATCGAAATCGAAATTAATTTGAATTGAAATTGAAGTTGATTTGAATTGAACTCGAAATTGAAGTTGATTTGAATTGAACTTGAAATTGGAGTTGATTTGAATTGATTTGAGATTTAAGATGATTTGAAATGGAAGATTTGAAATTGAATCAGTTTGATTTAAATTTAGACCTGAGTCCAGATCAATTGGAAATGGAATGAAACAGTTTTAAATTTGGAACTATTTCACTACGAACTATTTTACTATAAACTATTTTAAATTCATCTTTTTAAATTTTCAAATCATTCAATATATAACCTATTTTAACATCTAAACTATATTAACTATCTTAACTTTTCACACTATTTTAAACTGTTCAATCTATTTTCAAAAAATTCAAATTGTTTAAGTTGGTAATTGTTATATCTAAATCTTAGATTCAAATGTAAATTTGGTTAAATTAAAGTAATAACCTAAGTTGAAATTCGAAACTGTTTTTGAAATGAATAAAATGATTTTGAAATGAAATTGATTTCGAAGTGAATGTGATGATTTTGAAATGAAATTGATTTTGAAGTGAATTTGATATTTTAATATCAAGTATGAATCATATTAGAAATGTAAAAGAACAAACCGGTGTGTAAAATGTTTGGTTGTTAAAAAGACTGGAACCTCTTATTGGCATACTCTCTGTCAATATTGGAACCACTTTAACAACTTTGTATGCAAAAGAGACTCCATAATGAAGTGGTTGGATTTGATGTACGTTTGCTAGATTTGAAGATAGAGAACGATGATGGAGTGGCCCCGACACTTGTGCCAATTTGAAATGACTAAAACAGGATGGCTTGAACCAGGCCAAGTGGGCTAGCTACCCCTAGCGAACACCCGTTCTTCGATTTTTCTTATAGACTCGGTCCATACTATTACCTTTGTTGTTGATTTCGATTGGTGCACCTTGATTGGGACAACCTCCCTTTGACTCGAAATGAGATAGGTGGACGCAGCGGGCGGTCGATGTGACGATGCGTTACGACTAGCCTGGTGACTCCAAATGGAAGCGTGCCTTGGGCGTTGCCTCATGTGCCTTGTTATACTTTTATCTTTATACGAGACCACTACAAGTTTAGTTTAGCATTGTCGTATCATGGCGCATCCCTATCTATTGATGTTCTATTGGTTGTGTTATATGCAAACTAAACGACAATGCTTAAAACCGCGTTAAATGAGGATTAATGTAAAGCCTTAACGGTAAGAAAAATATTTATATTATTGGTAAAATATTACATATATAGCGTATTCTACTATATATAGATATTTTGACGAATCCATAAGAGATGAAAAATCCCGTAACATCTATTGAGTTAAGTATGCACGTTGTATACTAGATAGTAGATGTAAAACCCCATAAACATCTCTAATGCTATTACACTCATGTTATATGTGATATTGATTTGACTCACATAATAATATTTTAGTTTTGACTCGAGTGTATTGTTTTACTATATGCTCGGGTCAGCCCTACGTATTTCAGTGTATCAAAGATTATTTTTTGGAGGACCAAGATGAAGATTTGGTATATTATATTACTAGTATTATTCCCACATCATGTTGTTCTGCTGCATTATTCTGCTAATCTGTTGTATGTATAACTCTGATAAATGTTGTATAAATTATAATCAAATATATAGTATAAACAGCTTCATGAACTGTTTATTTGATTATTATATTTTGTCATTTCATTGTGAGATTCTGTGTTTGTTTTCTTCTTTTCTTATTTTTCTTAATTAACCGCATTGATTATCTGTGTTTCAGATTATTTTGAGTTGAACATGTATGGTTTATTGTCGACTTAAAACATCTAAAATGTGGGTCGTTACATTCATGCTCCAAGTTCCTCCAAAATGCTCCAAACTCAACCTGACTACTTGGATGCTTGGACAAATATGGCACGTAGAGTTTAAGGGAAAAGAAAATAAACTCCTGGTCAGTTGTAGAAAAGAAAATAAACTCCTAGTCGGTCATGCGACTGCTGTGAGAAAACACAAAAGGACAGATACTTTTGAAAACAAAAGGTATCTATTAAGACCATGCCACACATAAACACAGATGGATTTTTACCTTATGATAACAAAACATTCATACGTAAATTTAGAGAAATTATTTCTAATGACTTTCTTTGAACACCTTCCAAATATATATATATATATATATATATATATATATATATAACATAGCTGAAATGCTTGCATCTCACATTTCAGTATTTGCACAACTAAGTCCGTAAAGATTGTATTAGAAATTGGATTCCAATAATGGCAGGTAAGGAATTACCTTCCATATAGTATGCCTTCAGAGGAAAGTATCGAGGACCTACAGACAGTCCTCTGCATCTGGCAAGACCGGCCTATCCCTTTTCAAATGACCAACACAATGATCTTGGATGGTATCGAATATGACGACCTCGATTGTTACCAACCTTTATAGGGATTCCATAGCATACACCACATACTCGATATATAGAGAGTAGTCTAGAAAGGTGATGACTATACTAATGGTTGCGAACCACATAGTCTTACAACATACTATGTTTAAGCCATTTCCGGGTGTGAGGCCTGAGGTAACGTATTACCCTTCGTAGAACATTCTGCTTTGAAAGCTGCATTTCCATTTCTAATAACACACTATTGATTTCCACAAAAGTACAATCTCAGAGCTCATATGTCTTAGAAATGGGTGTTAACTATAAGAAGGGTTACCTCCTACACCACCAAGTAGATGCACATTTGTAAAAATCAAGGTATGTGGTCTTAGAAATACGATGTTAGACATTCATCCATACAGGTTGTCCAAGAACAGGACAAACCAAAGGCATTCCTCCTACTACATCCTGTTTGGGAATTACCCCTAGGATTAGCAGTGAGTAGTCCTTGCATCAAACATTTCAAAATGAAGATACCATTGCCACCATATATATATGATATGGGAATTACCCCTGAGGTTAGTGATAAACAACCTTACATTATGAAGATCTCTGTCTTCAAAATCATTGCCTTCTACAAGTTTTCACTTTTGAACATATATTGGTTCGAATAGGTTTTTGGATAAGAATCACCCAAATCCGACCACGGTGTCTCTGAACCAATGTAACGTCCCGCCTTTTCGCACAATTTAAACCGACACACGTGCCAGTTCAACCATACGGAAGGGCGGATTGTTATGGGGTGAATAAGAAAAAAACGAGAAAGAAATAAAAGAAAACAGAATCTCGCAGCGGAAGGATAAAATATAATAATAAAATGTATAGTTTATAAATCTGTTTACAAAACATTTATATACTACATATCAGAGTTACACATACCAATAACAATGCAGCGGAATTAAATGATGTAGTGGAATAATATAGTAGATACTAGTAATACAAATCTTCGTCTTCGTCCTCCAGAGCTAAATCCTCAAATCCTGAAACGCTCGGACTGACCCGAGCGAATTGAAAAGACAAAACACTCGAGTCAGAACTAAAAGGTCTTATGTGAGTTAAATCAACAGGAGTAAATATGAGTGCAGTAACTCAAGAGATGCTCGGGATTTACATCTCTTAAGGATCCGTTAAACTATTTACTATGTAGTATATTGCGCTATTATAATAGTGTCTATTTGTAAAATAAACTTACTTTTTAATAGCTTTAAGGGGTTACCCATATAGCCCTTAACACAGAATATATTCCCATAGTCTATACAGTACCGTAATCTCCCCCGTACTGGGCGTCGTCAGAGGGCACTCCATAGGTATGGTACAAAACCAAAATCGTATAAGGCGCGATAGGGTAGGTGACACGGCACAACTAGGCAATGCCAGGGTAGATATACCAATTGCTATCCGGGTTGGTGGTAACGCGTAGCCGCAGCTACCGTCCACCTCGAACTAACACCCCCAAATCAAAGAAATCAATAGTGGCCACCGAATCAATCCAAAGTCAGAGTATAGTATCGAAGGAGTGCGTTCGATCAGAGGAATGACCTCATTGGCCCGAGAATCGCTCCTGTTTTAGCCACCTTATGCCAACTCACGGGAGTTGGGTCCACGTATTTACCTTACAGGAAATGTCGCCACCAACCTACTTCATTTTGGAAACTCCACCGCGTACACGGTTAGTCAAAGTGGTTTTCAGTATCGACAGAGAGTATGCCCATATCCGATCCCGGTCTCTTTGCCAACCCATCGTTATTATAACACCGCGGTCATTTGAAAATAGTTTATACTTTAAAACCGGAATAAAATTTTCCATTTCAAAACTATGAATACGATATCAATTTAAAACCCAAGACAATATGATATCATTTTATCTCAAATATAATTCTTTTCCAAAATCATACTGGTTTAAAATTTAAATATCTGGAAACCATTTGAATTATACTTCCAAAACATAATATTTCGGAATTCATACTTTTTTTTAAAATCCATAACTTCTAAAACTTGAATGGTTTGGATATTCAACGAATATAAAATAAATGGTTTAACTTTAAAGTTACTTTGTAAAGAAAAATAATTTCCATGGCTTTTCAAATATATTTCTTTATTTAAAGTTTAAACCATAATTTAAATATCACTTCAAGTTCCAAAAAACCCCTTCAATTTCTATATATATATATATATCCATTTGGAGTATTAATATTTCAAAACTAAAGTTGGATTTTCTTCTTTCAACAATTAATGTTCTATTATTTAGTCTTGAGTATTCATATAATTCCATAAATAAAACTCCAATTTCTAGCAATTAAATATTTTCTCAAATTTACTTTATACTAGAATTTTCATTTTTAATTCATCTTGGAAAATCCAATTATAAATATCATACCTTAAAATTTCCAAACTTAAACATATAAGATAAATTTCCAAATTCTATTTTCTCAATTTTTCATTTTTATTCAACAGGTTTATACACAACTTAATTTTAAAATTTTTAACTTCATATGTATATATATCGAAGAATAATATTTTATAAAATATCAAAATCAAATTTTTATAAGCCGTATCCCATCCAAACCATAGAAATCACTTTAAAATAATTTATATATAGACCAAGGTGCCTGTATATAATTTTCTATCCTATGGTCAAGTGATACGGATATTTATCATTTCAATCCGCAATTTAAAAATAAAGTTTTGCGGTTGTATATCATTTCAAACCACAATCCCGAATGAAACGAAAAATGCATGATAACTTGCAGTTTAATGATATAAAATAAAACATCCATTCATCAACATCATCCATCATCCAAATTACAATCATCATCCAATAATAATTCAATATCAATATATATCTGATAATATATATCAGGTAATAACAGGCGGTTATATTCAAAAATAAATTTAATCAACTATTAAACTAACAGTTTATATTTAGTAATAAATTTTATAACTGTTTACTAGCAGTTTATATGCAAATAAATAAATTCTAACTGTCAATTAATATGCAATAAATAAAATAAATTAACAGTTAAATTAAATAACACGATTTAGCAGATATGATGAACAAACATGCCAACAGTTATAAATTAATTTCTACTCATATCTAAAATAAATTTAACAAACATAAAACTTTTAGAAGTTGTGAGTGGGTTAAAACACTCACCTTTTGAATTTAAATCGAATTTAAATCCGATTTAAACTCAAAAATTCGACGGTCTCCAAACCTGTCAAAACCAGTGTCAAAAGATCTGGAATTTAATTTCGATCCTAATAAAAAAAATTGCGTGAAACGGAGTCCGTATGTACGAGTTATGATTATTAGAACTAATTAAAATCAAAATTAACAAAAATAAATTAAACAAAAATAAAATACCGTGCCACATCCACTCTTTCCTCGTGAAAAACGCGTATGCTTCTTCTTGATTGCTAACTTTGTTCCGTAATTTTTCTTTTATTTCGATTTACTTTAATTTTCCTCCTTATTATATGAATGTATGCATTTTTAAAAGGTTTGAAAAAAAAGAAGATTTGAAAAAGAAGAATTGAAAAAGAAAATGATTAAAATAAGAACTGAAAATGGAAGAGAAAATCTAGATTTGAAAAGAAAGAAGAAGGTTTGAAATAGAAGAAAATTTGAAAAAGAAGTATATTTGAAGAGGAAGGAAAAGTTAAAATCAGAGATAATAAGGAGATTTGAAGGAAAAAAAGGAAAAAAAGAAGAAGATTATAATGGAGGCTGTGGTTTCATTTGCGTCGTATCTTATTTATAAGGTTAGAGTTAGGTTTAGGATCAAAGAGATTTGAAAAGAGAGACCGCTATTATTTAGAAATAAATGAAATGACGTTTCAGAAAATGAAGTTGGAAAATGAATGGAAAGAAATAAAGTAAATATGAACAAACTTGGTTTTGAAATATAGTAAATATGAACAACCTTTTTAAAAGTAGAAGGTATTAAAAAGAGGTAATTATTTATTAGAAAGGGAATGAATGGACTAACTCTATACTGTAAACATACTTTTAGGATTCAAATTTCAAAACAATTGTTTACTTAATGAATTTTGTTAACCCTAAACACACCAAAATTAACTTCATTAACTCAAGTAATATTCGAATTTCTACGCATTTGGGTTTTTGTCTATGCATAATAATTTTTTATAATTACCTTAAAAATGAAAACATTCGATTTTTTTTCCCAAAATGATCTCTAATTACCATTAAAACACCCTTTTTGTTTACCATAAAACGCGCGTTTTTTTATTATTAAATCTATTAATTGCAATCACCGTTTTCTTTTCTTTTAATTGAAATATTTGAACTACATTAATTGCAATCACACAAAATTAAATTTTAAAACAGACAACTAAAATGCATAAAAAAAAATAAAAAAAAATGTTTATACACAAGAGTAATAAATAGATTATTTTCCTATTCTTATAATTAGTTTGTAAGCTAAACACAGTTCAAATAAACATATATTTCTTTCTTTAAAAATCAATCTTTCTATATTTTTATTTAAATTAAATTAAACCTACATTCATAGATGAAACATTCATTTTATTGATGTAAATGTTTTTTTTTTTGAATCAAAACTTTTCTTATATTTCACAAAACATAAGCTGCTTTTAATTGCACCTATTACAATTAGTATTCTCTCTCCTATTAATTTCAGTTGATTAAGTTTCAAAATGGGCTAAATGAATGTAATGATAAGTAGAACAATTACTTCCTATTAACGTAATATTTAGATGTTAAATTTTCATTTATTTTGCAATACTTCAATTAAATTAATAAATATTGCTCTCTATACTTAAATCTATATTAACAAAACGTTAGCTTTGGATTGGTAGAATTTGATTTACCAAAGTTTACTTACATAATACAAACTATATTAATTTGCCACCTATTAGTTCTTAATTATATTTTTAAGTTCGTTACCTATCCACCTATTATAATTCCATCTATAAAGCAAATTTAGTTAGCCTTAACATTACTACACTAAATCTACAATCAGTTTCAATTAATATAGAATTATATCTTAAATACTTACCATTTATTTATAAATTAGGTTACCTTCCAATAAATTTTATTCCCAAGTATTTGATTGGATGCCATCTTTACTATGTCTATTATTAATTAGCTTCAAATTCTGCAATTTAACTTCTTAAATCCACCCTTTGCTATATTATAAATAAAATTTACATTGGTTACATTTCACATAAATGTATCATTTATTTACATTTATTACAAACTTATTTCCAATTCCAACTAAAAAATCTAAATAAATGAATAAGCAACCTACCATAAACATCACCGTTACCTTTTTGTCACATACAAAATCTTTTATTACAAAAATCAATTTTTGCATATATTTTCATACTACAAATTCAATTTACTTATGTTCAAATTGTAGCCAAACCTGACTTTTAAATTATTTTATATAAAATTGGGATTTCATTAAGTTTAATAATTATTACCCTTAATTGGCATTTATCACCTTGTATTCTCGTTATCATTTCATAGATATGATTTCCAATTCCTTATTATTGACTTAAATTGGCATTACTAACATTGCATTAAACGTTGTTACTTAAATCTCTACCCAATAGTAATTAATACCCTAAATAAATACGCTTACTCCTTTCATTATTTATTAATTATCATAAGAAACGTTTAATCATTTCAACAACATCTTAATTTCAAATTACCTACATTGATTGTATACGTTTTCCGTTATTATCATTTATTAGAATTCTATTCAACTTTCCATCTTATGCATATAGTTAACCTTTCTATTGATTTTTCCTTCAAAATTTTCAGTTACTTCTTAACTTATGTAACAACCCGCATATTTATCGATTTCATATTTAAATATTTTGTTTAAATGTTTTATCGTTAGTCGAATTTTAGTCCCAAAAACTACTTTTTGCATACGGTCGAATTGAGACTCGAGACCACCCCCATTGAGTTCAAAATGACGTTTGCGACCTTTTTGAGTATAAGCTTCGATATGTTTGGAGAAAGTTGATTTTTGCTACTTTTCACTTAGGGTTTTGGTTTGGGCTGAGCCCACTTATGTATTCAGTTCCAACCCTCTCCTCTTCATTCACTTCTTTTCTATTTTCCTAATACTCAAGCTTTTATGTTAATGGGGGAAAGGAAGAGGAAATAGAAACTCCCAAGCCCTAGTTGCTCTTGATAATCCAAATTCTTGCTCCAAATTCAAAGAGAAGGATAGGTAAGCCTCTTCTCCATCTTCTCCATCTCTTCTCCTCTTCAATTTCAGAAAATATCCTAAACCTAATTTAGGAAAATATGTTTTATTCTTAGATTGAAGCTTGTTGAGTAAGAGTGAAGAGTGGTTAGCCTTTCCTTTGCATTTGAGCTTCTTCTTCTTGTTCTTGAGTTAAAAAGGTGAGATTTTTAATCTAACATCTATGCTTATAATTCTCTTCTATTGTTAGGTATGAATTCCTAACACTTATTCATGTGCATTTGACCTTGATTTGGATTGCTTTTGTGAATATTCCAATTTTTAGTGTTTTGAGTTCAATTCATTAAAAATCCTAACTTTGATGTTTGAACATGTTTTTGGTGATGCATCGATGAGCTTATAGGGCCGGGTAGTCGATTGACATAAACCCTTAGCGCCGTTGCTCGTGCGATTGCAAATTGGTCGGGATTTGCACCTCCATTGAAATAGGGTAGGAAGTGCAAGTATACAGGTTCGGCCGACCGACCCCCTGGTCCGGTCGACCGACCTGCTTCTAAGTGCATAAGCACTTTCTGTTTTAGGGTCCGGTCGACCGACTACAGGGGTTCGGCCGACCGACCTGCTTCCCGAGGATTTTTGTGGAACAGGGTCCGGTCGACCGAGCCCTGCAGCCGGTCGACCGACCTTATGATCATTGCCAGATTAGTCTATTTTGCTAATCCATTTGAATATCCAACTTTAATCGATTCGTGTTGTCTCCCTTTTGTTGTTGTCTTTTATTATCGACTTAGATGACCTTTTCTTTGGGAATTTTAGATATATCCACTTTGATGGATTTTACATCGATTTCTTTGGATTTTATTCACGTCTTCGAATGTGAATTTTTATGCCCGATTGTTCCTACAATCTTCTTTGTGATTTGTCACTTTAAAAATATAAAGGTTTTCTATACTAGTAGTAAATAACAAAATTCTTTCATCAATACGATTTCAACACTATTTTAATTACAAAGCTCATTTCTTAAACCGTTTTCCAATCTATTAGTATATACAAGCCTTTACCTCACTCGTATGAGAAATCTAATTAAACGACTTAGTAAAACAAGTGGTATGAAACGCTTGCGTTTACTTCGTTGGTTAATTTTTGGACTTGTTCGATTGAACCACTTGTGACATTTTCTAGTGGAGATCTACAATTTGTTCGTAAATATTTAAGTTAAGCTAGTGGTTATGGGACATGAAGCTAAGCTCATATATTTACTAGCTTATTGTAATTGACACTTCTCTTTGATCATGACGATCATTTTAGGTTTTAGACTAGCATTGTGCTATGTCTTTGTGATTTGGTTCATCGGACGTCCGGCTGTACGACGTCGTTGTTCCCTTTGATTGTGATTTGGTTCATCGGATGTCCCGCTGTACGACGTCGTTGATCCTTTTTCTTGTGATTTCTGGATTTCGTGTGTTGAATTCTGGAATATATGTTTCACCAACTTTTACGATGGGCATTGATATATATGTCATATATTGTGGCTTGGTGAATGAAATTAGGAGTATGACATTCCTTTTTATCTTGGGTAGATCTTTGTGATATTGATTAATCTCTTGTTGATTTTTCAATTACTTATATATCACAGCTTGCATTGTGATTATTATATGTTTATGTCATATCTCTTATTATATATCACTTCATCTGATATTTATAGCTAGACTGATCCGTTTATTATTTTCTTATTAAATAATACTCGGGTCAGACCGAGATGTTACAGGTGCTTCTGCTTGACTTCTCATCCGGGATTAACTCCTTGACTTTTGGGTTAACTACTTAGATTAGTAGTTATTTTGTTGTATACATTTGAGATATAGACTCTATGATGTATACTTATTCTTTTGTCTAGCACTTGTATCTATTCCTTTGTATTACTGTGGATCCTTTTGACCACTACTCTGATGAACACTTTCATGTGTTATATTATCTATTTCCGCCTTTGTGATATGAATTGTCTATGACTGATTTGTGTTATGTTTATTTCTATATTTGTTTCCGAAGATTTTATATAGCCACTGTGTGATAGCTTTGAGTTTGTATCTGTATGTCGGATTTCCTCTTGAGATGAAAACTTATATTATTACTATCTGACATATCGGTACTCGCACAAAACAATTATACAGATGGTCGCTCCTCAACAGCCTTATTCTCCGTGCTAGTCGACAACATTACTCCGTAGTGTTCTTTTCTAGCGTGGGTATAGAGGTGGGGCGTCACAGCTTGGTATCAGAGCCAAACTTCGGAACAATATAGAATAATTTAGCAAGGATCATGTCCTAAGTCTTTCTTAGGAGTTGTGCTTTAGGATTTTATTCGGGTCTTCGTACCGTTCTATCCTATTTTCTCTATGATTCCTTGTTTTATCTATCAAGAATTGCTTGATATTTATCTTGAGAATAACTTTTTCTTCTTCTTTATTTTTTATTAAAGAAGAGAAATGGTTAGACCTGGCCGTCCCAGCGTCGGTCAATCTAGTGCCACTCCCCTAGATGGAGTATTCATGTCTGCTCAACAACTTTTGGATCTTGCAAAGAATCAAGAGTTTATCTATGCTTTGAGTAAGAACCCCGAAATGGTTCCACCTCTGAAACTTGAAGTTTCTTTCAATCAGCTTGTGGATGTTACTCTTCTTCATGGAGAGGTTGGTAAAGGAAGTGTTTGTGATATTGGGACTTCCAAGAAGAGGCATATTAAGTTCAAGAGCCTTAATCCCAGTAAGAGAGTGAAGCAAACTACTTTTGTAGCAAAGACTCCAATCCCTAATCGTGGAGGATGCTACAATTGTAATTCTATGGAACACTATGCGAATATGTGTCCAAAACCCCATTCTTGTCGCTATTGCAAGAAACCGGGTCATCTTATATCTTCATGTCCCATTCTTCAAAGCAGGAGAGAGGGAGAGCTGAATATTGTGCAAGCTCCTGGTAACACTTCTCTTGGTCAAGGTACTTTTCACTCAATCCTTGATGGCATTGTTTTATTTCGTGATCTTCTTATTTGAGTTCTTTTTGATATGGGTTCCATCTCACTATTTTATATCAAAAGAACTTGTCGATTCTTTTTCTTTGAATATTTTGTGCTTGATGACTTCTTTGAGGATTGTGAATCCGGATGGTAGATCCGCAACACTCAATTTGCTTTTTATTGATGTTGAAATTATTTTATGAGACTTTTCTTTCCGAGCCGATATTTTTACTTAGGCTTCGGAATTGATTTTTTTGAAAGGATCGGCTTAATCATTATGAAGCCTATATCCTATTTTCTGAGTGGACTCTTCATCTTCGACATTTTCTATCTGTTAAGCAGATTTTTGTTTTTCCTTTGTGATTTTGATTCCAATTTGATGGTATCATTTTATTCCTTAAGCCCACTTATAAGGAAAGTGTTATTTCTCTCATTCATGTAGTTTGAGAAATTTTCCGGTATTTTTGAGTTTGTCTTAGGATTATCACCTAAGAAATCTTTTGTGTGGTGTTGAGGTCTTTTCAGTTTGACTTTACCACCGGTTTTCGTTTGCTACGAGTTGCGGAAACTTACCGCATTCCGCACTCGTTATGATTCTTATGAATGACTTATTTTGTCATTCAAATTGTCCAGCTTATTTCATCCATTTTATAAATCGAATATTCTATGAATATTTCGATGAGACTATTCTTGTATTTACTGATTTTGGATGAAAATAGTAATTTAAAATTTTGCAAATCTTTTTCATAAGATTTATTTATAAGTAAAACTGGATTTTTGTTCTTGAAACGAACAAAGAATATTCTTAAAACTTTTTAAGAGATTTATTTATCCTATAAAAGATGATTTTGTGATTGTATTGCCCGTTGAGTGCTTTAAGAATTTTGGTCGATGCGCTTGATCAACGTTATCGATAGGAATTTCCTAAACGCTTTGATGAGACAATCAGACATAGTATATTAACTTGAAAAATGTAAAAATTTTGTAGAAAGATTATTACATAAAAATAAAAATGTAATTTTGAAAGTTTTAACTTTTCAGGAAAGAAGATTATTTAAAAGAAATTCTTTCTTTTCGATACTCTTATTCTTGTGATTCCTGAAGGGGAACCAAGACTTTGCTATTTGTACCGATACTAGTCATATTGGTTTGTATGCCGTTCTCTTGCAAAGGAGAACGTGCTATCACTTGTGCTTCTAAATCATTATAGCCTATCAAGACTAGATATACCACTCATGATCTAGTGCTCATGGTTATTGTTTCTACTTTTAGAGTTTTGCATCATCATATTTGGATGAGAAATTTGTTCTCTACCTCGATCATAAATCTTTGGAATATTTATGTTCTCTTAAGGAACTGCATGTCGACTCGAGTTCCTAGCTTCCTATGATCTTGATATTTTATTTATTCCCGAAGGGGAAATCGTGTTGCCAATGCGTTTAGTCATAAGCAACAAGGGGTTGTTTCTTTGTTGATGACCGAATGAAATTATCTTTGTATCAAGTTCATCGGGTGTTTTGATGTACTTTGTTTTATTGAGTTTCATCTCATTTCTTTTATGAACTTGCGTCCGATGTTCTTTTATTGTGTTCGGTTCATTGGACGTACCGTTTTTGCACTACGTCGGTGTTCCGAAATCATTCGGGCTTTTGATTCATCGGATGTACCGTTTGTACTACATCGATGTCTTTGCTTTTGATTCATCGGATGTACCGTTTGTACTACATCGATGTCTATGCTTTTGATTCATCGGATGTACCGTTTGTACTACATCGATGTCTTTGCTTTTGATTCATCGGATGTACCGTTTGTACTACATCGATGTCTTTGCTTTTGATTCATCGGATGTACCGTTTGTACTACATCGATGTCTTTGCTTTTGATTCATCGGATGTACCGTTTGTACTACATCGATGTCTTTGCTTTTGATTCATTGGATGTACCGTTTGTACTACATCGATGTCTTTGCTTTTGATTCATCGGATGTACCGTTTGTACTACATCGATGTCTATGCTTTTGATTCATCGGATGTACCATTTGTACTACATCGATGTCTTTGCTTTTGATTCATCGGATGTACCGTTTGTACTACATCGATGTCTTTGCTTTTGATTCATCGGATGTACCGTTTGTACTACATCGATGTCTTTGCTTTTGATTCATCGGATGTACCGTTTGTACTACATCAATGACTTTCCTTTTGATTCATTGGATGTACCGTTGTACTACATCAATGTCTTTGCTTTTTGATCCATTGGATGTACCATTGTACTACATCAATGTCTTCGCTTTTTGATTCATTGGATGTACCGTTGTACTACATCAATGTCTTCACTTTTGGATTCATTGGATGTACCGTTGTACTACATCAATGTCTTCGCTTTTTGATTCATTGGATGTACCGTTGTACTACATCAATGTCTTTGCTTTTGGATTCATTGGATGTACCGTTGTACTACATCAATGTCTTCGCTATTTGATTCATTGGATGTACCGTTGTACTACATCAATGTCTTCGCTTTTTGATTCATTGGATGTACCGTTGTACTACATCAATGTCTTTGCTTTTGGATTCATTGGATGTACCGTTGTACTACATCAATGTCTTCGCTTTTTGATTCATTGGATGTACCATTGTACTACATCAAGAGCATAGACATCGAATATAGATCTTCTCCATATGATCAGATTTGGACGTGAAACCTTTTCCATTGCATCAGAATAGGGGTTTAACATTATAAACGCCTGGCGGCACGTCTCGATAGGAAATTGAGATTTTGGGATGCGATAATCGAGATAATTTGAACTTGGATTTAAATTTAAATATAGATAATATAACTGAAGTACTGTAGCAGTTGACACGTGAAGAACATCTTAAAACACGTGTCCACTAAAATAACACGTGTTCCCTTCTTCTGTGATAACGAACCAAGAGAAAAAAAAGGAGGGAAGTGCGTTTCAAAACAGTGATAACTTGATCGAAAAAAATATGAGTAAACGCAACTTCATTTCCTTCTCTGTCAAACTAATCTCCTCATCTTTCTTTTTTTCAAAAAATTGAAACGAGAATAAATAAAAAAAATGAATGGACGCTAGCGATGTGAAATCGCGATCTAGTTAGGGTCTGGTGGCTTGGAAAATCGATTCAAGGACAACTCTATGGAAGCTCGCGATCGAGTGGGGTGCGGCGATCGCTCTCGAACGAGGCATGCCTGGAAGCGACGACGTCGAGGTTTCAATGGCGCAACAAAACACGGAGTGGTGGCACGGGGGTTGGTTTCGGCATGGAAAGTGGCACGATTTGCTGGGTGTCGCAAGGGACTCGGTCGGAGTTCGATGAAACCCATCTCGAGGCAATGCTGGGTCGCGATTTGTGGATATCGAGCAACTCGTGATGGGCGTTTCCTGTGCGTTGTAGGGAAGATTGCTATTGTTGGATGGAGTATTCAGAATACTTCGGCAGTGAGGTATTTTGATAATCTATTTGTAAATTAGGTAATTAAATGAATTTATTATAGGATGAAATCTATAATAGGAAACAAAAAGAAAAAATTTATTACAACAGGTATAAGCAATTCTGTTTTATATATATGTAGGTCAGAAAATTATAGACAGCAAGATAAAGTTTTGTTTTTTTGAATAATAATAATAATAGTAATGATATAGATGAACTAGTTAACTTTTAAGGTAATTAGTATATTTGTTTGGGAAATTAGGACATAGTTATAACCTGTCATAAAATTTATAAATTGGAAGAAGGAAAATGTAAATTAGGTCGGCCCAATTACCATTTGAAAAATTAGGTTAAAATTATTAGTTGAACTAATAAATAGTAATTTTTTTATATTATTTCAAATGTTAATAAATCAATTAATGTTATACAAGGTCTAAAATCAGGAAGAAACAAGCTGGTTTGGATCGGTTTGCAATATCAAAAAGCGAAGGTGAGATCTTTTCACTCAAATTTGGAATTTCCAGTTTAATTTTAAATAGTTATATTTAAAATTGATTGCCGGTGTGCTTGGATGATTGATTTATTATCAGTTATATTAGTTTAGACCCTATGCGCCGCATAATAGCGGATGATATTATATTAAACCCATATACCGTGATATTCCACCTTGAAGTGGAATTGGTATTATATATGTATTTGGAGTGATTGATTTACCGCATTATATAGCGGATGAGACCCTATGCGCCGCATAATAGCGGATGATATTATATTAATCCCATATACCACAATATTCCACCTTGAAGTGGAATTGCTATTATATATGCATTTGGAGTGATTGATTTCCCGCATTATATAGCGGATGAGACCCTATGCGCCGCATAATAGCGGATGATATTTTATAAATTCCATATGCCGTGATATTCCACCTTGAAGTGGAATGGGTATTTAATTGTTGTGCTAACGTCTGTAGGTGCAGGGAAAAACTAGGTTGGAGGGATCCAACTAGATTCCTCGAATATTGAATTTGTTTCATATATTATGTTGATTATTTACAATCTGTGTGATTATATTTGTGATGGAAACCGTTGAAGGCTATAATTTAGCCAAATATATTTTTGGTATCGTAGGATGCCAGAAATAAATAAAATGGGATTTTTTTGAAAATTTAAGTAGGAAATTTATAATAAATTCATTTAAAAGAATTTAGTGAATTTAAAAGAAGAAATTTGAATAGATAAAGTTTTATTTTGAAAAATTATTGAATAAATTCCAAAAAATATGGGAAAATATTTTAATAAAGGAATTTTGAGTAATATTGTTTAATAGTAGAAGAAATTATTTAAGATACGGATTTTAAATATTTGAAAGAGATAACGGAATTTATTTCGAAAAGGAATTGAATTTAGAAATTAAATTTGGGATTTAATTTGGGGGTTGAAATTAATTTTCGAAATTGATTTGGGAAATTAATTTGGAGTTAAAATAAATCTTAGGAATCGATTTGGAAATTTGATTTGGTGTTTTGGAAATAAATTGCAGAATCGATTTGAAATTGATTTGGTGTCAAAAATAAACCTTTGGGAAATTGATATGAAATTTTATTTGTTGATTGAAGTAAATGTAGAAATCAATTTGGAATTGGATTTGGTAATTGAAATAAATTTGGAAATAAATTTGAAAATTGATTTGGTGTTGAAAGTTAATATTTGGAAAACGATTTAAAAAATCGTATATCTATGGATATTTGGAAATTTAAATTCACAATGGGAATTTATAAAGGAAAGGAAAATTTGTTTCAAAATAAACATTGGTTTATTTTTAAAGTGTGGAAAGAAATTTACGGATTTGGAATGTAAATTTAAAACAAATCGAAAAAGATTTGTTGATTTATTTAAATGGGCCATTTTGAAATGGAAAGTGCATTCTTCCCTGGGAAGCCGAGTATATTTCAAAGTAGCTTTGAAGTATAAAATAAAAAGTTTTAAAGTTTATTTTAAAAGAATATTTTAGAGAAATTATTTATTGTGTTTTTTTAAATCTTTAAAGTATAGATTTATTTTAATTAATTATGGAAGTTATTATTTTAAAGATTTAATTGATATTTGATTTAGAAAAGGGTTATTTAAATATTTAAACTCTATTTACTAATTTTATTTTAAAAATTAGTTTTGGACATAAGTTTTTATGAGTTATTAGTATAATATTTTCATAACTAATATTTAAGAAAGTGTTTCAAAATAGTTTTATTATAAATATTTCCAAGTATATATGTTTGGATAAGTATTTTAAATTACTTTTAAAGTATTTGGACTCGGCAAATTTTCAATGGAATTAAATAAATATTTGGAAATTTATTCCACGTGAGGAAGGTGATTTGAAATTTGTTTTCAAAGGATTGAAGTGTGAAAAGCGATTTGAAATTTGTTTTCAAAAGATTGAAAGGTGAAAAGTGATTTGAAATTTGTTTTCAAAGGGTTGAAGTGTCAAAATTTTATCTTGCGAAGATATTTTTGAAAATAAATAATTAGTGAAAAATTATTTAAATCTTGGTGATTGTTGTGAATGTTGATTAATAGTTAAATAACCGACTATCAATATTGGCCTTTCAATGGCATTTGAATTTTGATGCGACCGGGGGTCGGATTCCAAATGGATATCAGAAAACCACATCGAACCTTTGTGATTGTGATGGATCTTTTATTTAAAAAATCAAAGTGGAAATTTGTTGTGATTTGTTTGAAATCTGAATGAACACTTATTTTTAAAAATAAACGCTCATTATTCGGATTAGCCGGGAGAGGACCTTGTGTCATAAAACCCATTCCGACTAATGATACGATGAAATGGGATTGCATTTGAAGATGATGTCGAAGACCGGGTATTTTCGAAAGTGAAAGGATTACCTGTCGAATGTCTCTGCACCGAGTTGCTTCGATATAGAGATTTTATCACCCTTTGTGATGGGGATTCCGGACGTGATTTATGAATATCCGGATTTGCAAGGGCTTCTTGTAAAGTGCCTTCGATTTCGTTCGATCCCGGAACGAACTTGTATGAATATGTGTCTGACGTTACACTTTGAGATGTAAAGCTGGTTTCTATCAAAATACATTTTTGTTGGTGGCGGAGAATTTATTCTCTTAGCTTAACACCCTTCTCTGAGACGCACAAGCTCAGAGGTTATGTAGTTGATGGTTACTAGTTATACATTTCCAATTTGGTAATGTGGCATACGAAGTGCTGCTGATCATTTGTTGATCGAAGCATGGCTTTAGTGAAAAGCGTAGCTTTGTGGATGAGACTTCGTCAAGCCTCACAACTTGGAATGGTCGAAACAGGAAAGATGCAGCAAGGTTATTTGGGGGTAGCGCCTCCTTAGGGTATGTCATTTCCTTCTGGAAAGAGATGGTATCATGGTATGGAGCCCAGATACTTAGCTTATGTGAATACTGCAAATTTATTACTTTGCGGTTATTGGTGTTGAGGATCCTCGAATAAAGGTCGCAAACGACCGGGGGATGGCATACTCGTGTAGTTGTTACCTAGTTACAGAGGTAACCTGGCCTTGTGTTGGTAAAGATCCGGTTAGGTTCTTGGGACATCCCTCCAGAGGCGTACCCATGTCGCCCAGGATGTTCCTTAGCCTGACCATTTGTTGGAAATCCAATTATCGATACGTGCCTTGTACGGTTTTAGTTGTAGAGCCTGCCATCTAATATGGTAGCCATAGTAGGCATACTATAATGGTACGTATGCTGGCTAAGATTAATATTATACCTGCAAATGTTTTTCCACTATGCACTAATGATAATATTAAAAAGATATTTTACGTATCAAGCATGTTTGACTATCATAAAGAGAAATCTCCGCCAAGTGTGCGATTGCATTGTTTGTTTGTGCTGGGAGGCCTTATGGTAGTTTCATTTTCCAAAAAGCATTACGGATTACTTTTAAATTCCTTTGTTTTCTTTTGTAAAAGAATAACTATTTTTTAAGATCTCACACCAGTCCCATGACTGTCCTGGAGTTTATTGTTCCCTTTCTAAACTCTGGGTGCCCATAATTTTCTACAAGGGTAGCCTAGAGTCAGGTTGTCAATTACTCTGGAGCGAAGTCAAGAAGTTGTTGTGGAGATCAGGAGTTAAAGCTGGATGGTAGCGCGTATCACTTATATATATAATATTTCTTTTCCGCTGTTTGTTGTTGTAAACTCAGATAATGTGATGTATAAACTGATATAGTTTTTTTGTTTTAAAGATTATTCATTTATCTCTTATATATTGTTCTGCTGCGAAATGTGAGATTCTATATTGTTTTCTGTTTCTTCTTCTATCTTCTTCTTCTTTAACCCTAACGATTTGGTTTTCCGACATTCGACCGTGCTGCATTTGATATAGTGGACGTATTGATGTCGACTTTCGAAAGTCGAAAAATCAGGCTCTTACAATTTTGTATCAAAGCATTTGGTTAAGCGACCACCTTGGCTCTGGTGGGAGTTTCTCATTAGAGATAGAGTCAGTAGTACTCTAGAATGAGTTGAGTGTAATAATAGATATTAGCACGTATTTGTTAGTGAATATAAAAAAATGTTTTATATTATGATGATTGGTTTGTTGAGTGGCATATGTTGGTGGCGGAGAATTTGGTCTCTTAGCTTAACACCCTTCTCTGAGACGTACGAGCTCAGAGGTTATGTAGTTGATGGTTACTAGTGATACATTCCCAATTTGGTAATGTGGCATAAGAAGTGCTGCCGGTCATTTGTTGATTGAAGCATGGCTTTCGTGAAAAGCGTAGCTTTGTGGACGAGACTTCGTCGAGCCTCACAACTCGGAATGGTCGAAACAGGAAAGATGCAACAAGGTTATTTGGGGGTAGCGGCCCTTGAGGGTATGTCATTTCCTTCTGGAAAGAGGTGGTTTCATGGTATGGAGCCCAGATACTTAGCCTATGTGAATGCTGCAAATTTATTACTTTGTGGTTGTTGGTGCTGAGGATCCTCGAAAAATGTTCGCAAACGACTGGGGGATGGCATACTCATGTAGTAGCTACCTAGTTACAGTTGTAACCGGCCTTGTGTTGGCAGAGATTCGGTTAGGTTCTCGGGGATTCTCTCCAGAGGCTTACCCATGTGGCCCAGGAAGTTCCTTAGCCTGACCATTTGTTGGAAATCCAATTATCAATACGCGCCTTGTACGGTTTTAGTTATAGAACCTGCCATCTAATATGGTAGCTATAGTAGGCATACTATAATGGTACGTATGCTGGCTAAGATTAATATTATACTTGAAAATGTTTTTCTACTATAATAATAATATTATTAAAAAGAGATTTTGCGTATCAAGCATGTTTGACTATCATAAGGAGAAATCTCCTCCAAATGTGCGATTGCATTGTGTGTGTGCCGGAAGGCCTTATGGTAGTTTCATTTTCCAAAAAGCATTATGGATTTCTTTTAATTCCTTTGTTTTCTTTTGTAAAAGAATAACTGTTTTTTAAGATCTCACACCAGTACCATGACTGACCTGGAGTTTATTGTTCCCTTTCAAAACTCTGAGTGCCCATAATTTTCCACACGGGCAGCCTAGAGTTGGGTTGTCAATTATTCTGGAGCGAAGTCAAGAAGTTGCTGTGGAGATCAGGAGTTGAAGCTGGATGGCGGGGCGTATCACTTATATATGCAATATTCTTTTCCGCATTTGTTGTTGTAAACTCTGATAATGTGATGTATAAACTGATAAAGTGTTTTTGTTTTAAAGATTATTCATTTATCTACTATATATTGTTCCGCTGTGAAATATGAGATTCTATTATTTTTTTCTGTTTCTTCTTCTAGCTTCTTCTTCTTTAACCCTAACGGTTTGGTTTTCCAACATTCGACTATGCGGCATTTGATACAGTGGGCGTATTGATGTCGATTTTCGAAAGTCGAAAAATCGAGCTGTTACAACATAAAAATAAGTTTAAAAGCAAAATTAAGAGAGATACTACGAAAGCAGTTTCTAAAGATTTTAAAACTATCAAAATATGGATTCCTAAAACAAATAATAACTTAATTAGGAATAAGCATATCAAAACATTTATGGAAACTGTTCATAAAAATGAGAATTATATTTATAACGGGAATTCTGAACCCTCTTGGGTTCAGTTTCCTAAGACGTAAATCTTAGGACCCTTAAAAGAAAAGTAGGTACCAATTTAATCTTTATTTTTTGTAGGTACCACTTAAAAAGAGAGGAAAATGGATTTTAGACAGCGGTTGCTCGAAACACATGACTGGTAATAAGCAAATGTTAACAAACATTGTCTACTCAAATAGAGGATCAGTCACTTTTGGAGATAATTCAAAAGGTTATATCATCGGCAAAGGCGATGTGAGCAATAACGGTATCTCTAACTTACCTCTCATTACTGATGTTTTATTAGCTAAAAACTTAAAACATAATCTATTAGGCATAAGTCAAATATGTGATAATGGTTTTAATATATCATTTTCAGAAAATAAATGTAACATTTTTGATAAAAATCAAAATTCAATTTTTGAAGGTATAAGAGATAGCAATATTTATATTTTAAATATGAATATAAATTATAACACAAACATGTGTTTAGTAGCTATAAAGAATGATTCTTGGCTATGGCACAAAAGATTTTGCCATATAAATATTAATACTATTAACAAAATTGCTAAAAATAAACTTGTTAAAGGACTAAGTGATACGAAATTCAAAATTGATAATATTTGTAATGCATGTCAGTTAGGAAAATTAATAAAGTCTTCTTTTAAATCTAAGAAAATCATATCTACAACTTAATCACTTGAACTACTACATATGGATCTCTTTGGACCTACTCAAGTTCAATCTGTTAATCACAATAGGTATGTGTTTGTAATTGTAGACGACTTTTCAAGATATACATGGACTATTTTCATGAAACATAAAAGTGATAACTTTGAGAATTTTAAATTTTTTGTAAAAAGAATTCAAAACATAAAAATTTTGAAAGTTAAAAATATTAGAAGTGATCATGGAAGTGAATTTGAAAATGAAGTTTTTGAACATTTTTGTAACAAGAAAGGAATTAATCATAATTTTTCTTTTCCTAGAACACCACAACAAAAAGGAATTGTATAAAGGAAAAATAGAACATTACAAAAATGTGCAAGAACTTTATTAAATGGAAGCATTCCACCTAAGCATTTCTGGGCAAAAGCTGTTGCAACTGCTTGTTATGTTTTGAATCATGTTTCTATTCGATCACTAACAAAACATACCCCATATGAACTTATAAATGGCAGAAAACCTAATATATCATATTTCAAAGTTTTTGGTTCAAAATGTTTTATACTTAACAATAAAGATCAGCTTGGCAAGTTTGATCTAAACAGTGAAGGAATATTCATAGAATATTCAAAAAGAAGCAAAGCTTATCGATTTTTTTAATATAAGAACTAAAGTAATCGAAGTAATTTTTCATGTTTCAATCGATGAAAATGTCAAAATTTCTTCTAAACTTACAAACATGGAAAATAATTCAAATAAAATTCTAACAAATAATTCAGAAGATGGTGATATTATTTTTCAAAATAATACCACTGAGAATACTAGAGAAATTGAAAAAATTGTTCATAATGAAAATGCTGTAAGATCTCCTCCAAGAATTCTTCGAGATCACCCTGTTCAATATATAATTGGAGAAGTAAATTCAAATGTAAGAATAAGACATCAATTAAATCAAATGGGCCATATAGCTTTTCTCTCTAATATAGAACCTAAAAATATTAAGGAAGCCTCCACAAATGACTATTGGATTATAGCTATGCAAGAAGATCTAAATCATTTTGAAAGAAATGAAGTTTGGGAATTAGTTCCTAGACCAAGTAATCAATCCGTCATTGGTACAAAATGGATTTTCAAAAACAAAGCTGATGAGCAAGGTAACATAACTAGAAATAAAGCTAGATTAATAGTACATGGATATAATCAAGAAGAGGGAATATACTATGAAGAAACGTTTACTCCTGTTGCCAGATTAGAAGCTATATGTATTCTATTGGCTTTTGCATGTTTTAATAACTTTAAATTATATCAAATGGATGTTAAAAGTGCTTTTCTAAATGGATATATAAAAGAAAATGTCTATGTTGAACAACCTCCTCTTTTTACTCATGAAAATTTCTAGTACATTTTTATAAACTTAAAAAAGCATTATATGGTTTAAAACAGGCACCCTGTGCTTGGTACGACCGACTTAAAATCTATCTAATGGACTTTAGTTTTGAAATTGGAAAGGTTGATCAAACTTTATTTATTAAGAAAACTAAACAAGATATTCTAATTATACAAATAGATGTTGATGATATTATGTTTGGTTCAACAAATAATAATTTTTATCAGGAATTTTCGACTATCATGACAAATGAATTTGAAATGTCATATATGGGAGAACTATCGTATTTTCTTGGACTGCAAATCAAACAATTGCAAAATGGCATTTCTACTAACCAAGAAAAATACTGTAATAATCTAACTAAACGTTTTGGTATGGAAAAAACTTCTGCCAAGCCAACTCCTATGAGTACTACTATACATCTCGATAGAGATGAAAATGGTAAGAGCGTCGACCCAAAACTATATTATAGCATGATTGGATCATTACTTTACTTAACTGCTAGTCGACTTGACATTATGATGAGTGTTTGTTTATGTGCTCAATTTCAAGCAATTCCTAAAGAATCACATATGCGAGCAGTAGAATGCATAATTCGTTATCTTTGCAAGACCAATGATTTAGGACCGTTTTATCCAAAAGAACGTCCTTTTGAATTAGTATCATATAATGATGCTGATTTTGAAGGAAGCCGGACAGATAGAAAAAGCACAAGTGGAACTTGTCATTTCATCAGACGATCCTTAGTATCTTAGTTTAGCAAGAAACAAAACTGCGTTGCACTATCAACATGTGAAGTAGAATAGATATCTGCAGCTTTAGCATGTGCTCAAGTAATCTACATGCAACAAACATTGCAAGATTTTGATATAAAATTAAGCGAATCTATTATATATTGTGATAACACTAGTGCAATATATTTATCTAAAAATCTTGTCAATCACTCACGAACTAAACATATTGACATTCACCATCATTTTCTTTGTGATAATATTGAGAAGGATATAATAAATTTAGAATTTGGAAATTCTGAAAATTAGTTTGTTGATATTTTCACTAAACCACTTAATGAAAGTTGTTTTATAAAACTAAGAAGAGAACTAGGTATAATTTTTTAAAAGAATTATAAAATTTCTGTAATATTTTTTTTTTTTTTAAAAAAGTTTTTTTGGCTGGTACTTTAACTTAGTACCTCTAGCTTGGAAATCCTATGTCTCTACCATTTCGCTACTTGATGTTTCACAACTATGTTTTTGACATATTCTTTCATATTTATTTCACTTTTCTCACGGATAATTTTCAACTATGAAAATTCTAACTAGTTTCTCCTCCTCTTATTATTTCCTGGTTATCCTTTGTTCCATCTACCTATTACTATTTTTAATCTTCTAATTATTATAAATACTTGAATGGTTTCTGCTTATCTCTCCATCATAATCATATATTATTCCATACTAACAACAATATCCTCCCAAAACAACTCTCCATATGGCTTTGAATATTCCTTCGTCGATTTCTCAACACGTTCTTCTAGATCATCAAATTTGCCTACACCTACCCTGTATTATGAACTAGTTAGACCATCCAGCTATCATATTGGTCATACTCCAAAAAAAAGAAAGCACATCGTTTTTTGTTCTTTGGTTCTCCATTAACAAAGAAAAAGATTGATGATTTACATCAATATCAAAGGGAATCAATAGCAATTCAACGTGAAATATACTATGAACAAAAGATGAATTCAAAACGACTTAGTTTTCTAGAGCAATTTGGATGGAAATTTTATGGGGCATCTCCGTCTGATGTTTATTGTAACAGCCCGTAAATCCGTACCCCTTGAGTCAACACTATTCTACCTAAATCAACTCAAGTTGTACAGAAATACGAACCATTTGGGTTAAAGAAGAAGAGGTAGAAGAAGAAAATAGAATACAACAACAGAATCTAACCATCGCAGCGGAATAAAATGTAATAGATAATAAATAATTTTACTCAAAAATCAAATATCTCTGTTTACATATTACATCATCAGAGTACATCAATCACAGCTCAACATCAATAACATACAACTGGATATACAGCTACTCAACACAACGGAATATATATATATAAAACAAGTACGAGAATCCGTATCGTCATCCAGCTCGTCTCCAGAGCTCCACAATATCATATCCTGTATCCTATAATACTTGGTCTGACCCGAGCATTATAGTTAAATAATACCCGAGTCAGTCTGGAATACCAGCGTGAGAAAATCACACTCATTTGATTATTAAAGTTTCAAAAATCCTTTGAAAATAAAAGCATCTCGTAAGACCACGCCACAAACAAACATGTCGGGTTTTTACCTTACGATAGCTAAAACGATTTTTATAGAAACCCTCTGATATTATAATAGGGTCTATATACAAATACTTATAAAATAGCCGAAATTGTTACATTCATTAAATTGCAGCTACTAGCCACAAAGTGGGTAATACAAACAAAACTCGTACAAGGCTCGTAGGGAGAATGGATTTCCAACTAATGACTAGGCACTGGGGTACCACCTGTCACAGTACGGGGCCTAGATCACCGTACCGAGCAGTACGCCCGCTCCCCTGAAACCCAAGACAGGGACTACCCCTTACTGGATAATCCCAAGTGAGATCACCCCGCGGTTGGGATTAGCAACCGCCCACTAAGCCGAAATAAAAAGGGACATCTAGACAGGGATGACCTCACCCTGCTTGGGTGCTACCCACCTAGCCTTGCTGCATAACCCCTGATTTTCAGTCATTCCCATTTGATGAGGCTTGAGGCTAAGCGTTACCTTCATAGACCATATCCCTTTGAATGCCCATCGTCCACCTGACGATGTTTCACAAGCATTCATCCATACAAGTCCGTCCCGGGTCCGAACGGAACCGAAGGCACTATTCCTACTACATCCATTTTAGAAATATTCTCAGGATTAGTAGCGACTAGCCCTTGCACTTTACTGCTTCATCTTCCGATCCAAAATCATTTTTCACGAAACGTACAAACTGGATCGAAGTGGTTTTCGAGAAAAAAATCTCGATCCCGGACTCTTCGAAACGATCAACGCATTTGTCCAACATTGATAGTTGGTTGTTTAACTATGAATTTATATTCACAAACATCCATCAAACAATAAATAATTTCCAAAATTATTTATTTACCTCAAAAATATCTTCACAGGATATATTTTCACTTTTCAAATTCCTTTGAAAACAGTTTTCGAAACTATCTGCCTTTCTCAGAATAAATTTCAAGTATTTCTATTTTCACTAGAATCCCAAGCACAAAACTTTAGATTTTAAAATAATTTAAAAACACTTTATTGTAAAATATATTTAACATTTAATTTAGAAAAATTTACTTTAATGCTTAATTTAAAATAACACTTTAAACAAAATACCAAATCATTCTTTAAATAAATATTACGATAATAGATTGAAGAAAATACTTACTTTGGAATTTACTTTTAAACATTTAAGTTAAGACTGCTTCAATAATTTACTAAAAATATATACTGTATAAACATTTGAAAATAAAGTTACTTAATGAAATAAACTCTGGATTTCTATTTTTAAACAAACAAAATACTAAGTTGCTTCTTGATAGTTACTGCTAAATTAGATTAAAGGAAAATACTTACTTTAGATTATAAATATTAGAAATAATAAATTTTACAAAACTTACTTTCTTTTAAAAAAACAACTTCAAAACATTTAATTTGTATTTACAAATTTACTTTTAAAAACATGTACTTTGCCATCCAGAGAAAATTCCAACTTCAATCACTTAAATCAATTTCCCCAAATTGATTTCCAATTTATTTTATTTGAAATTATCTCTTAAGTTACTCAATTCATTTCAAAATTCATTAATTATGGATTTCATTATTATTGTTATTATGTTCCGTTTGATTTTAAATCCTTTAACGGAAATATACAAATTCCAGATTTTTCCCAATTTCTTCCTTATTCCTTTCAATAAATTGAATCTTAAATTTAAAATAAATGTTTTCTTCTTTTAATTAATATCATTGAAGATTTAATATTCATTAACTTCCTGTTTATTCAAATTTTCCTTTTTATATTCAAGATCTATTTATTAGAATTTTACAGTCACTTCATCCCTTTTCCAATTCATTTCGTTTCATTTAAATCCATTCTGAATTTTCATTTCCTTAAATATTATTCATAACTCCCCGAATTCTATTTCGATTCAAATTTATTTCTCTATAATTATTTTATTTATAAATTCACTTCTTTTAATTTCTTTCCAAGATAATTTATATGTTTTGGAAATTTATTATACCCAATCATACTCAATCGGACCATAGCGTCCAATATTTCAATAAAGTTCATCATAGAATAGCAAATAATCACAACAGCGGGTATAGAATAATTTAAATAAATGTTGAGGAATCCAGTTGGATACCTCCAACCTGTTTTCCCTGCATCCACAGACGTTAGCACAACATAAATACCAATCCCAAAATATACCATACTATAGCACATCAATCAATTCAACCATTCAACAATTATTTACATTAAATCATTTAAATTTAAATTTAACTGAGTGAGATTAACTCACCTTTGACCTTTAAATTTGCAGTCTGATCCAATCTTGACTCGAGTTTTCGATATTTGACCTTGACTAAATATTAGATGATTCATAAATATTTGAAATAACCGAACAGTCAATTACTATTATTAATTTAATATAAACGAATTTTTCTCTGAATAATTTCTTAGAGGTTAAAGTAATTAAGTAAGCTAATTTAATAAATTAATCCCCATTTATTCAAAATCAATAAGTAATTGGAAATTGATGTATATGTATATTTATTTCCTTTCATTTTGAATTACATCTAAATATCTATATAAAAAAAGAGTTAAGTAAGCTTTATAAAATCTAATTTATATAAATCCTTTAATATTTTAAAATTCCTACTTATTAACAGATCTTATATATATATATATATATATATATATATATATTCTATTCCTGTTTTATTTATGTACATCGATAAATAATTATTTATACACAATCCCAAATATGGATTTAACTATATACATATTCATATATTCCAAAACTCCTGTTTATCATATATTTCCAACTAATAGTCTAGATTGTAAACTAATCTCTGTTTAGTATAATTACTTCACTAATACATATTCTTTTTTTTATGAAAAAAAATGTTTTCTGTGTATCAGCATATTGATACTAACCTCCTTGCCGTACGCACATGAGACAACATCTTATGCACGCTGCGACCCAGATGCATCGCCCTAGTATATCGCGATGTTGCACGCGAACTCGAGCCCCCACGATCGCGAAACCCTAATTTCCAAAATCGAATTCGAGTTGAATTCGACGCATCCCTAATTCGAGCGCTATGGCGATTAAATCTGCCTATTCGTCGCCATTACTTGGTGAAAAGCTTCGGCCGACTCCTTTTTTTTTAAAGAAGAGGCTTTGGCCATTTATATTTATTTTTTGCACGAAGTTACTTTGTTTTTGAACCAAGTTATTTTGTTTCCTGCACGAAGAAGATATCTAATATTTTTTTTAATATTATTTAATCAAACGAAGAAGTGTATGGAAGAAGCTACGGAAACGTATTCACTTCGGCTGGATTTGATTTTGAATGAGGAGAGAGCGTGCTTTGAAAGGAAAAGGGGGAACACGAGTAGATGGTTGCGTGAAAAATTCATCTAGCTACAGTGTTTTGAAAAAATATAAAAGCTGAAGCAGGGTTGAAAAAGTTTTGATAAAATTTTGATGAAGATATATCCTCAGCTGATGTGAATTTTGAGTCATATTCAAATTTTAAATTTAAATCGACTTGAATTTTCGATATAAATCTCAATGCGTTTATATATCGTACACTCACACAACAACTCCAAATGCCACAAAATTGAAATCCGATAATAAATCAATATTACGGACCTAATGGAACTGGTTTCGTCGAAATCCGAAACTGTGCCTTGGAAGGCTATTTTAAATATCGTTTTAAACGATAAAATTTCAAAACTGAACAAACCACTATTAAATGTAATTTTACAACTTCTATTACCTTCAGTATTATCAATATAAATTTTACAAGCCTTTAAATTATCTTTTATAGGCTTAAAATTCCAGATTCAATATTTTACTCAACTTCAAATTGTTTAATTCAATTATCAAATAAATTGTGATATTCGTAATTCAAGTTAAAATTACTCTATTGGATATTTAAAATCAATTAAATATTCCGATTTTAACTGCTTGAAAATTCCGGGTCGTAACATTCCTCCCCCCTTTAAAAGAATTTCGTCCCCGAAATTACTAGTTAGGAAAAATGGTCCAATACCCGTTTACCTATCCTCAAAACCAATCAATTCGACATCCAACCAACTATCTTTTTACATAAGACCATCATCATTATTCTTATTAACTCTCCAAACCTTTCCTTAGTTTCAAACTATACTGTTTGTTTAACCATTCAAGTTTCAGTTTAAATCCAAATTTTGAATTATCAAAATTTTCTCAAAATTTTCTAACTCCCTAAATTTTCAAAAAATTTCGCCAGCGTCTCCTTTGTGTGGCTAGCTCGGTACAACTACAAAATGGCTCTACGGCCTCCCAAATTCAAAAAGAAAACAAAAAGCCAAGTGGCTCAATCCAAATTCCCAATCAAATTCACACCAAATTTAAATACATACCTTTTGTCGAGCATTTCAAATTTTTATCTTTGAAATCAATCCAATTCTCTTTTTCCTTTATATTACCTGCATATCCTGTTTAGTACTAATATCCAATCACAATATCCCAAAAACATTTTATCGACTTCCTTACAAAATGTCAACATTTATTCATTTGAATATTAACTTAGAATATGTTTGTAATATCAATTTCCAATTAAGAAATTCACCATTCCTTACTTAAGTTAGTATAAGCATTTTATACGCTTCTTATGTTTATTTTCACTTTACCACTTTAGTTTATATTCATTTCTATTCAAATCGATTCTTTCATTTCCATATGAATTCAATTTATCATTAACTCTGAATATTTAAATTTTATTTGTCATTTATTGCTAATTCATGTCATTACTTTAATTAGTTTCATTTACTAACTTATTTCAATTTTTTTTTTCAGTTTTAAACCGTTTTGTCGTTAACAAAATTTTCCAAAAATTTTCAAAATTTTCTAACTCCCAAAATTTCTGAATTTTTTTGGCAGAGTCTCCTTTATACGGAGGAGCTTTTGCAATTTGACAAAAGATATAAATATATATACATCGACCCACACGGTCGAAAAACAGAAAAACAGTTCATATTTCCTATTTTTATTGCGTAGGCGTACCTTATTTAGTGTTTTTAAGCAAGCGGCTTATAATTTTTAGGAAATAGCACAACCAAATCCAGCCACACGGCTTCCAGGTACCTGTACTTACTCAATTTAAACATGTAAGTGCCAAATATATGAAGTTTAACAGTATATCACTTATTTGCAATAGTTAAAACATATGAATTCTAAAAGAAACTCATACCAAACATTTTTCCGTAAGCAATTTATATAGTTTCCATGCCAATTCAACTGTTTCAATTAATTCATAAACCATTTTCATTCAATTTGAATGGTCTTCAATCCATATATTCTCATTTTCATTGCATTTTAAATTTGAATCCATACACTTGCATTTCATTTTATTAACCAAACTAGTTCATTCAAAATCCATTAACAATGGTGGTTCATCTTCATTACCAATTAAATTTCCTTTTTATTTCAATTCATTCACAACCATTTATTTAGCCCGACACATTTCATTTCAATTTTATTCACAATCCATTCATTTACATTCCATTACATATTTGTTTATTCCAAACTGTTTTATTTAGCTCGAAGACAATCTAAGCCATTCCATTCAATAACCATTTCAATTTTTCTTATAGACTCCAAGTTATTTCAATTCCTTAACATTTTAAATGGTTTACAATTATTTATTTAAGAACTTTCATTCCATTAAATATTATCTATAACTCACCGAATTTTATTTCGATTAAAATTTATTTTCACTTGATTTAAAACCAACCCAATATCATTAAACTTAGTTTAAGTTGAATTAAATTCAACTCTCATCCATTTGTTTATCTTTAAGTTAATTTACTTCAAATTTTTATATTTAGGCTCATCTTCATTTCACAAGTAATTTTTTTTTCTCTTCTATTCAACTTAATTCTCTCTCAATTAAATCTCATTTTAAATCCATAATTCCATTTGATTAATTATTACAAAATTTAACTTTTTTGATTTAACTCATTCAATTGGTTACATGGTCATTTCCAATTTATTTCCACTTATTTGGATTTTATTTGCAATTCAAACCATTACTCTTTTAATCCAATTTGTTTTATTTAATACATTTCCGATTATATTTAATTTATTAACTTTTCAAGTTAAATTTTATTTATAGCTCAAGTTCTAAGCCCACTATCCATTTTCAATTTACCATCCAATTTCATGACTCACAATTCAACTTCATTCTCAATTACATTTACTCCGACAACCATTTAAGTCGAATTTAGTTTGTAACTTGAGTTTATTTCCAAACTTCATTATAAACTCATAATTCAATTCCATTAACTAATTAGTTATCTAATTAGTTCTTCCCCTGGTTAAAATTCAACACTTAATTTTTAATTCCAAATATCACTTCATTTAATTTTCTTGATTCAATTTATTTAATAATTCAAGTTTGGATTTTCTTTTCATTTTCCAATTCATCATAATATTAATTTTGGGCTTTGTATTCCATTTCATTTTCAATCTTATAAGTCACAACTTATTATTTTATACAATCATATTCATTATATGCTTGAATGTATTCATCTTTTATTTTTAATTCGAGTTTTACACTTATTTATAATCCAAGCATATTTTATTCGATGGATTTTTAATTCTGATTCTTTTATAAGTTATTCTAATTTATTTACTTCAATCCAATCCCTAACCAATTTATTTTCCATTTATTCAGGTAAGAATCTAATTCCATTCAATAACTCAATCGAATTTTTATTCCAATTCAATTTTATTTTAAACTCAGATTTATTTAATCTCAATTCGATTTCAACTTAATTCGAATACAACTGGATATTATTTTTAGCATATTCAATTAATTTCAATCCAGTTAATTTTTTTTAAAAACACCCGGCTTTTGGTTTCAAATCATTTTGAAATCTCCAACATCCCAAATCACACTTCTCAAAAATCAAATCCATCCTGGTTTTATTCCCAACAAATTTCCTTTGAAATTTCAAAACAAATAGGTTTTCCTGAACAAATCAATTTGGCAGCAATTCATCACTTAGAAACTCGAAAATGAACATCGATGATGCTGCAGTCATCACCGAAGTTATTTTCCAGCTACTGAAGTGAATTCAATGCTATATTCCTTCCCAAAATCTATTTGAAATAATTTCCTTTCAGAAATACGTCAAAATAACAATGCTTTTATTTATCTTCAAAATTGTAACGACCCGAAAATTTCCGTCAGTTAAATTTCGTCATTTTAATAAGATTTGATAATTTAACTTTAGAAAGAAGTAAAAAGATTTATAGTTGATAATGAAGCATATGCTGAAAAAGAAGTGAAACCATAGAAATTTAAGCTAAGTATTAATAGTTGATATAAAATGACGAATAAATTGAAATGATGTAAATGGTTATACTAGGCTAAGAAGAGAATATAGGAAAATAAAGGGTAAGTTGTGAATTTATTTAATGGATTAATAATATTAGATAGTACATTAAATTAAATCAATGTCCTGTAGAGGTTGGAGTATGGTTAGTAATAAAAGCTTTTAAAGGAAAAAAAAACCATTAATTTATAAATGAAAATCAATGCATTAAATTAGGTGTAACTGAATGCATGTAAATAATTTTGTAAGAATAAGTTAATAAACAATTTATTTGTGCATACCCGATTTAATTGAAATAACAGAAAAGAGAAGAACTTGATTTGCCTAGATATATATATATATATATATATATATATATATTGATAAACTATAACTAAATAGAAAGTTTGGTAGTAAATGGGATATAAGAAGACAAAGGCAACTAGTAAATTAATAAATGAATTCATAATAATAAGTAGTAATTAATGCATATATATTTGGCATTAGTGATAATTACAAAACTTTACCCATATGTCTAATTTATTTAATTAAATCTAAATCTATGGCAACATTGTTGTAATGATGGTTGTAAGTGAATTTGAATGTAAAAGGGTAACAATTATTTAGGTTAACCATTTTGAGTATGTTAAGTTAAGAATGGCAATCGATTGAAATAAATCTAAATTTATTTTTTTGTTTTGGTTAATGTGTTCTAGTTAATAAAGGGGAGTTTATAAGAAATGAAGCATGCACTAATGACATGTGTTATAATTCAAATGTTATTTATACCCACAAAATGTTATTTACTGAATAGAAAGATTTTAAATCAATAAGCGAATTTATTGAGGTTCCAATTTATAATTTATAACATTTAATGTAGACTCAATTACAATTAATTGACTTAAATCGTGCAGTTAGCGTAGATTTGTTTTGTAATTGGAGTAGTTAATCCTATAAGATGAAGTTAATGCTAATTCTATTTATAATTGGACCATTTGTTGATATAGATTATAGAAAGCAAGATTTATAATTTAATTTAAAGTATCAAAATTCAACAATTGTATTTATTGCAAATAAAGTGGAATTTTAAACGTTTAAATATTTCGTTATTGAAATTAAAATGGAATTTGTGGATAATAAGGTGAAATCATGAACCAATGTTAGTGGCATCCTTATTTTGGTAAAAGTTGAGAATATAAAAGTTTAAAAAAATCTAATAAATGGGTTTTTGAGGATTTAATTTACAATTCCTAAATATAAGGAAGTGGAGAAATTAACACTGCAATTGATAAACTTATCAACTTTTAATTCACATCTAAACTTGTTAGATCATTGAAATTGATTAAGAAATATATAAGCGATAAAATTTGGTCAATTTTAGAATTTAAATATAGAATTTGATTTTTATAATTTATTTTAATTTATTTAATTAATATAAAAATAGCCATTTTGGCCACAGACTCGGATTTCGATGAAACCAGTTTCGTCGGATCCGTATCGGTGAATTATTGTAGGGTTTCAGGTTTCGTATCGATCGGACCTGTCGTTTGATCGTACGGACGCGAAACGCCTTGAAATCGATTTAATTAAAAACAACTTGAAATCAATTTGGGAATATTGTTTTCAGCATAACTTCTTCATACGATCGAATTTGAAAGTGAAACTTTTTCCATCGCGTTCAGAATATTTTAAGTTTCCTATTTGGATATATGAGTTTAACCAATTTCGTTCCGGGGTCAGAACGGGCTTTTTGGGCCAACTACCGTTTAGCACGTTTATAAATTCGTCCCACCTATTCTATTGCTCTTTGTCAATAAATAGGCAGTGATAAACCCTAGCCTCCATTCTATGATCATTTGCTTTACGTTCATTTCTTCAATTCTTTCTCTTCCTCAATGGATGCAAATTTCAGATCTAATTTCAAATACAAATCAAAGCTAAAATTTCAAACACCTCAGAAAATTCTCCAAAAAATATATGTTGATGTTCTCGACGAACGTAATCTGCTGGTGGTATTCGTTTTTTCATTCGATGCACCGTTTTCCTAGAAAAATTTAAAACAGTTCCGGCCGTTCATCACGGCGTCACAAAAATTCATCGGATCATCAATTGCTTTCTGGGTATTATGGAGATAGCCGAGGGGAGTGCATCCATGTAGGTTTTGCGGTGAATTAACGGTTGGATCTTGCAATTTTATTGGATTAGGGTTTGAAGGGGGCGGCGGCGGTTGAGACAAAGGGGGGGCCGGACCTTGGGGTTGCTTGCGGCTTGACGAGGGGAGCACAGAGGTGGTGGTCGGCCTTGCAAACGGCGGTGGCTAGGGGTCAAAATTTTTGATCAAAGGCGGGGTCAACGCGTGAGGAAGAGTGCGTTCGTTCTGTAGGGGGGTTTCGGTCCTGGAGTCGCGCAATAGAGAAGAAGACGCATGCTCCTGGTGACGTGGCATGGTTTGATGTTTGTGTAAATGTGTTCCATCTTTATTTTTATTTTAATTGTTTTCCCATCGCATTTATCGTCATAATTTTTACATACGAACTCCGTTTCACGTGCGGTTTTTTTTGTTAGGATCGAAATTAAATTTCGGATCCGTTGACGCTGGTTTGGATGGATTCTGAGACCATCGAAATTTTGGATTTAAATTGGATTTAAATTCAAATTAAATTCAAAAGGTGAGTGTTTTAACCCACTCACAACTTCTAAAACTTCTTATGTCTGTTAAATTAATTTTAAATATGAGTAGAAATTTATTTATGACTGTTTGGCATGTTTTATTCATTATCTCTGTTAAATTGCATTTATTTAATTTAACTGTTAATTTATTTTATTTATTGCATAAATTTGACAGTTAGAATTTATTTATTTGCATATTAACTGCCAGTCATAGTTATGCTAAATTTTAATTTCATATTAACTGCCAGTTAAATTTACGTTTATTTTTGCATATAAACTGCCAATTAACAGTTATTAAATTTATTTTGAGTATAAACTGATAATTGATACCATTATTTATCACCTGCTATGTATTGATGATTGTTTGAAATTGGATGATGGCTGTGATAAATGGATGTATGATTTGATGGATGAATGGATGATTAATTTTATTAATTGCAAGTTGCTATGCATTTTTATTTCATTCGAGATTGCGGTTTGAAATGATATACAACCGCATTTATATTTTCAATTGCGGATTGAAATGATAAACATCCGTACCACTTGACCATAGGGTAGAAAATTTTATACAGGCACCGCGGTATATATATAATTTTTTTTTTTTGAAATGTTTCTATGGTTTTGTAAAGTTATATATATATATATGATTTATGAGATATTGATTTGGTTATTGATAAAGGCTATTATATATATATAGTAATTTCCGGTTTTTAAGCTTTGTATAAATTTGATTTGAAGTTTAAATAAAGTTTGATTTTAAGATCAAATAAGATTAAACATTTATTTAAAATTTAATTTCTGGAGTTTTTTTGACTTAAATGGGAATAAGATTTGGAAGATGAATATTAAGTTAAAGTGAAATTTAATAAAAGTTAGAATTTTTAAAGGATATGATTTTATAACTTGATTTTTGTGCAGAGTGATCTAAATGAGTATCAGGTTGTTTTAAATGAATATATCAAGTTAAATAGATTGAAAATTTTTCCAGTTATGTGAAGTTAAAGGTTTACTTAAATTATATTGAATTCAATAAGTAAACATTTCAAGTCTAAATAATAAGTAATTGGATTTGATACATATGGGTTTGTCAAATAAGTTTGTTTTTGAAATGGTGAAATATTTAAAGCTTTTAACCATAAGAATTGAAATGGTATTTGGAAGTTTAAATCGATATTTAGAATTGATTTGTGAAATCTAAAGAAGCTATTTTGTTTTATAAAAGTAGTTAAATATTTAACCATTTAAGAGATGGAAATTTGTTTCGAGGTTATGATTTTCAAGGTAGTATGATTTGGAATTATTATATATAAGAGTTGTGATTTCTAAATATTTCACTTTGAAAACCCTATGATTTTGGAAAAGAATATATATTGGAAAATAAAATGACATTATATGATATTGGGTCTAAATGATATCGTATTGATTTGGGGTTTTAAAAATATAAACGATATCGTATTTATATGGGTTTAAAATGGATTTTGTTCTGGTTTTAAAGTATAATTATTTTAAAGGACCGCGGTGTTATAATAACGTTTGGTTGTTGAAGAGACCGGATCGGAAGTTGTCATACTCTCTGCCAACTCCGAAAACCACTTTAACAACCGTGTACGCGGTGGAGATTCCAGAATGAAGTAGGTTGGTGGTGGCGTTTCCTGCAAGGTAAATACGTGGACCCGACTCCCATGAGTTGGCATAAGGTGGCTAAAACAGGAGCGATTCTCGGGCCAATGAGGTCATTCCTCTGATCGGACACTCCTCTTCGATATTATACTTTGACTTTGGATTGATTCAGTGGCCACTTTTACTTTAATTTTTGGGGGAGTTTGTTTCGAGGTTGGCGGTAGCTGCGGCTACGCGTTTCCATCAGCCCGGATAGCAATTGGTATATCTACCCTGGCATTGCGTAGTTGTGCCATGTCACCTACCCTAGCGCGCCTTATACGATTTTGTTTTGTACCATACCTACGGAGTGCCCTCTGACGACGCCCAGTACGGGGGAGATTACGGTACTGTATAGACTATGGGAATATATAAATGTGTTAAGGTGGAAAATGTAAAGCCTTAACGCTATTTAAAAGTAAGTTTATTTTACAATTAGACACTATTATAATAGCGCAATATACTACATAGTAAATAGATTAACGTATCCTTAGGAGATGTAAATCCCGAGCATCTCTTGAGTTACTGCACTCATATTTATTTCTGTTAATTTAACTCACATAAGATCTTTTAGTTCTGACTCGAGTGTTTTTGTTTTTCAAATTCGCTCGGGTCAGTCCGAGCGTTTCAGGATTGAAGATTTTATTTTCGGAGGAAGAAGACGAAGATTTCATTATTATTACTATAGATAATATGGTTTCACTACACTCATATTGTTCCGCTGCATTGTTATATGGTATGCGTACTCTGATATGTATTGTATAAATAAATCAAAGGTTTTTGTAAACAGATTTATGAACTGTATATTTGATTATTATATTTTATCCTTCCGCTGTGAGATTCTGTTTCTTTCTCTGTTTTCTTATTTATCCCATAACAATCCGCCCTTACGTATGGTTTGAATTGGCACGTGTGTCTATTTAAATCGTGCAAAAAGGCGGGACGTTACAAAAATACTTCCAAATCTCTGGAATTTTAGATTCCAAATCCTTCTTAAATCAATTTTAACTATAATTTATTTGCACAGCTTATTCTCATACAAATTCTCATTTGATTATATTTCAATTTATAATTTACATTTATAATTCATATTTATAAATTTCATTTTATAATGAATTTATTCTCTTAAACTTTGGTTATATTTTCAATTTCTAGTTAGATTTTTACTTAACAATGATAATACTTTAATATTATTCTTCCTAACATTCTAGCAACCATGTGTTAGCTAAAATAGTATACAAAAACTTTCTTTATATCAAAAAAATATATTTTGGGTAAAATTATTTCATTTATCCACATTTAAAACAATACCGTGTCGATTTTTCTATCTAAGTGTTTAGAAACCCCTTCGATACAGTTGTCCAGACTGTGCCGACGAAGGTTCATATGCCACTCATTAAACCAATCAACTCAATATTAAAACAATTAATATCCACTAACAAATACACGCTCATATCTATTAATACGCTCAAACTCATTCTAGAGTACTACAGACTCTAATTTAAATGAGTAATTTCCTACCAGAGCCAAGGTTATCACCAACCCAAGCTCTGATACCACTGTGACAGCTCGCAAATCCGTACCCCTTGAGTCAACACTATTCTACCTAAATCAACTCAAGTTGTACAGAAATACGAACCATTTGGGTTAAAGAAGAAGGGGTAGAAGAAGAAAATAGAATACAACAACATAATCTAACCATCGCAGCGGAATAAAATATAATAGATAATAAGTAATTTTACTCAAAAATCAAATATCTCTGGTTACATATTACATAGTACATCAATCACAGCTCAACATCAATAACATACAACTGGATATACAACTACTCAACACAGCGGAATATATACATAAAACAAGTATGAGAATACGTATCGTCATCCAGCTCGTCTCCTGAGCTCCACAGCATCATATCCTGTATCCTATAATACTCGGTCTGACCCGAGCATTACAGTAAAATAATACCCGAGTCAGTCTGGAATACCAGTGTGAGAAAATCACACTCATTTGATTATTAAAGTTTCAAAAATCCTTTGAAAATAAAAGCATCTCGTAAGACCACGCCACAAATAAACATGTCGGGTTTTTACCTTACGATAGCTAAAACGATTTTTATAGAAATCCTCTGATATTATAATAGGGTCTATATACAAATACTTATAAAATAGCCGAAATTGTTACATTCATTAAATTCCAGCTACTAGCCACAAAGTGGGCAATACAAACAAAACTCGTACAAGGCTCGTAGGGAGAATGGATTTCCAACTAATGACTAGGCACTGGGGTACCACCTGTCACAGTACGGAGCCTAGATCACCGTACCGAGGAGTACGCCCGCTCCTCTACAACACAAGACCAGGACTACCCCTTACTGGACAATCCCGAGTGAGATCACCCCGCGGTTGGGATCAGCAACCGCCCACTAAGCCGAAATAAAAAGGGACATCTAGACAGGGATGACCTCACCCTGCTTGGGTGCTACCCACCTAGCCTTGCTGCATAACCCCTGATTTTCAGTCATTCCAATTTGATGAGGCTTGAGGCTAACCGTTACCTTCATAGACCATATCCCTTTGAATGCCTATCGTCCACCTGACGATGTCTCGCAAGCGTTCATCCATACAAGTCCGTCCCGGGTCCGAACGGAACCGAAGGAACTATTCCTACTACATCCATTTTGGAAATATCCTCAGGATTAGTAGCGACTCGCCCTTGCACTTTACTGCTTCATCTTCCAATCCAAAATAGTTTTTCCCGAAACGTACAAACCGGATCGAAGTGGTTTTCGAGAAATAAATCTCGATCCCGGTCTCTTCGAAACGATCAACGTATTTGTCCAACATTGATAGTCGGTTGTTTAACTATGAATTTATATTCACAAACATCCATCAAACAATAAATAATTTTCAAAATTATTTATTTACCTCAAAAATATCTTCACAGGATATATTTTCACTTTTCAAATTCCTTTGAAAACAGTTTTCGAAACTATCTGCCTTTCTCAGAATAAATTTCAAGTATTTCTATTTTCACTAGAATCCCAAGCACAAAACTTTAGATTTTAAAATAATTTAAAAACACTTTATTGTAAAATATATTTAACATTTAATTTAGAAAAATTTACTTTAATGCTTAATTTAAAATAACGCTTTAAACAAAATACCAAATCATTCTTTAAATAAATATTACGATAATAGATTGAAGAAAATACTTACTTTGGAATTTACTTTTAAACATTTAAGTTAAGACTGCTTCAATAATTTACTAAAAATATATACTGTATAAACATTTGAAAATAAAGTTACTTAATGAAATAAACTCTGGATTTCTATTTTTAAAGAAACAAAATACTAAGTTGCTTCTTGATAGTTACTGCTAAATTAGATTAAAGGAAAATACTTACTTTAGATTATAAATATTAGAAATAATAAATTTTTCAAAACTTACTTTCTTTTAAAAAAAACAACTTCAAAACATTTAATTTGTATTTACAAATTTACTTTTAAAAACATGTACTTTGCCATCCAGAGAAAATTCCAACTTCAATCACTTAAATCAATTTCCCCAAATTGATTTCCAATTTATTTTATTTGAAATTAATCTCTTAAATTACTCAATTCATTTCCAAATTCATTAATTATGGATTTTACTATTATTGTTATTATCTTCCGTTTGATTTTAAATCCTTTAACGGAAATATACAAATTCCAGATTTTTCCCAATTTCTTCCTTATTCCTTTCAATAATTTAAATCTTAAATTTAAAATAAATGTTTTCTTCTTTTAATTAATATCACTGAAGATTTAATATTCATTAACTTCCCGTTTATTCAAATTTTCCTTTTTATATTCAAGATCTATTTATTAGAATTTTACAGTCACTTCATCCCTTTTCCAATTCATTTCGTTTCATTTAAATCCATTCTGAATTTTCATTTCCTTAAATATTATTCATAACTCACCGAATTCTATTTCGATTCAAATTTATTTCTCTATAATTATTTTATTTACAAATTTACTTCTTTTAATTTCTTTCCAAGCTCTAATTTATATGTTTGGGAAATTCGTTATACCCAATCATACTCAATCGGACCATAGCGTCCAATATTTCAATAAAGTTCATCATAGAATAGCAAATAATCACAACAGAGGGTATAGAATAATTTAAATAAATGTTGAGGGATCTAGTTGGATCCCTCCAACCTGTTTTCCCTGCATCCATAGACGTTAGCACAACATAAATACCAATCCCAAAATATACCATACTATAGCACATCAATCAATTCAACCATTCAACAATTATTTACATTAAATCATTTAAATTTAAATTTAACCGAGTGAGATTAACTCACCTTTGACCTTTATATTTGCAGTCTGATCCAATCTTGACTCGAGTTTTCGATATTTGACCTTGAATAAATATTAGATGATTCATAAATATTTGAAATAACCGAACAGTCAATTACTATTATTAATTTAATATAAACGAATTTTCCTCTGAATAATTTCTTAGAGGTTAAAGTAATTAAGTAAGCTAATTTAATAAATTAATCCCCATTTATTCAAAATCAACAAGTAATTGGAAATTGATGTATATGTATATTTATTTCCTTTCATTTTGAATTACATCTAAATATCTATATAAAAAAAAGTTAAGTAAGCTTTATAAAATCTAATTTATATAAATCCTTCAATATTTTAAAATTCCTACTTATTAACAGATCTTATATATATATATATTCTATTCCTGTTTTATTTATGTACATCGATAAATAATTATTTATACACAATCCAAAATATGGATTTAACTATATACATATTCATATATTCCAAAACTCCTGTTTATCATATATTTCCAACTAATAGTCTAGATTGTAAACTAAACTCTGTTTAGTATAATTACTTCACTAATACATTTTTTTTATGAAAAAAAAATGTTTTCAGTGTATCAGCATATTGATACTAACCCTTATTAAAGAAAATAAATTCCATTACCTAACCAAAAACATCTCGAGCAAGCACTAGCCTCGGTCAGACCCAAATCCACCATCAGCTACTCAAGAAAATGCTCCGTCGACCAACTCGCGCTCACCCTCGCTCGTGCCGTCGAACACGCCACCTCCTTGTCGTAAGCACATGAGATAACATCTTATGCATGCTGCGACCCAGATGCATCGCCCTAGAATATCGCGACGTTGCACGCGAACTCGAGCCCCCACGATCGCGAAACCCTAATTTCCAAAATCGAATTCGAGTTGAATTCGACGCGTCCCCAATTCGAGCGTTGTGGCGATTAAATATGCCTATTCGTCGCCATTACTTGGTGAAAAGCTTCGGCCGACTCCCTTTTTTTTAAAGTAGAGGCTCCGGCCATTTATATTTTTTTTTGCACGAAGTTGCTTTGTTTTTGAACCAAGTTATTTTGTTTCCTACATGAAGAAGATATCTAATATTTTTTTATATATTATTTAATCAAACGACGAAGTGTATGGAAGAAGCTACGGAAACGTATTCACTTCGGCTGGATTTGATTTTGAATGAGAGAGAGCATGCTTTGAAAGGAAAAGGGGGAACACGAGTAGATGGTTGCATGAAAAATTCACCTAGCTACAGTGTTTTGAAAAAAAATAAAAGCTGAAGCAGGGTTGAAAAAGTTTTGATAAAATTTTGATGAAGATATATCCTCAACTGATGTGAATTTTGAGTCATATTCAAATTTTAAATTTAAATCGACTTGAATTTTCGATACAAATCTCAACGCTTTTATATATCGTACACTCACACAACAACTCCAAATGCATAAAAATTGAAATCCGATAATAAATCAATATTACGGACCCAATGGAACTGGTTTCGTCGAAATCCGAGACTGTGCCTCGGTAGGCTATTTTAAATATCGTTTTAAACGATAAAATTTCAAAACTGAACAAACCACTATTAAATGTAATTTTACAACTTCTATTACCTTCAGTATTATCAATATAAATTTTACAAGCCTTTAAATTATCTTTTATAGGCTTAAAATTCCAGATTCATTATTTTACTCAACTTCAAATTGTTTAATTCAATAATTCAATTATCAAATAAATTGTGATATTCGTTATTCAAGTTAAAATGACTCTATTGGATATTTAAAATCAATTAAATATTCCGATTTTAACTGCATGAAAATCCGGGTCGTCACATTTATCAACCTGCAACCTCTTACTCTCGGAATCCATGAGATCAGTCATCACAATCTCCACCTGTGTCTCCAAATTCATGGGAGCGTGGAAATCACCGGTCTCCATTAAAACCATACGAAGAGAAGACTAAGATTGAACGAGACGACTCCAAGTCTCCCAATTCATCCACTTCTTCACCAAAATAATTTTTTTCTATTTTCATTCTTATTTGTATGAATTTTTTGTTTAATTATTGAATATATATATATATTTTTCATGCAAAATATACTGTACAAATGCTGCAAATAAGAATTCAGCCGACTGAACGAATTTGGCCAGTCGACTGAATCTAGAAACAGAGAGTTTCAGGATATCGATCAGTCGACTGACCATATACGATCAGACGACTGAATGACTAATCTAAGCATACCAACTTCTGTTTCACCTACTCTTTACCCTATTAACTTACCTTCTTCTTTTTAACTTTTCACTTTTACTTTCCCCTCATCGGCATTTCAAAACCCTAACTCTCAACATTTTCAAATTCCTTTTCTCAATATAATTTCAAATGTCTCCAAGAAAACCTAAAAGATCTAGAAAAGCCTCAACCTCTTCCTCTGAACCTATTGATACCCAAATAGCTCAATGACTTTATGTTGCCACCACTATTCAAAGGTGGAACAAAATGAAGGAAGCTCGTTTTCTCGAAGGATCTTTTGTTGTGTTTCCAAACTTTTCTTAATATAGTATTCAAGTGCTTGCAAGAAGAAGTCATTTAGAATCTCTTCTTGACCACAATGAGAACAATCTCAAAATTAATCATACTATGGTAGAACCCTTTTATGCACATTTAAATTTGGGTCATCAAAATCAACGAAATTGTGACAATTGCGTATGGAGTTTAGTTTGTGGTTAATAAGTATTCTTGTCATTAGATAGAATTGGACACATTCTCCACACACCAACAAATGGTATTTCGTTAGAAGATTTAAATGTACCTATAGGCGAATGAGATGAAGTAAGCCATAGGTTTTTGAAAGATGACATGAGTGAATTAAAATCTATCGCCTTATGCCCTACAGGTCGAATTATGCATCGAGCCTTAATACGTACAATTCTTCCACGTACTAGTTCTTATGAGCTTGTATATCCGAAAAATTATAGGGGGCTGTATGTAATTTGGGGAGATGACCAAATCACTTGGCCTAAGCTTATTCTTGATGAGTTCTTATCTTTTAACCGAGGTCGAATGAACATCATCTATTACGGCGAGTATATTATGCGGCTACTTATGAACCTACAAGTTCCTATTTCGAAATCTGATACCTCCATTATTAAAACTCTAAATAGCCGCATAATTTGTGACGCCCCACCTCTACACCCACTCTAGCCAAGGACACTATGGTGTAATGCCGTCAACTAGTGTGGAGAATAAGGCTGTTGAGGAGCAACCATCCGTGTAATTGCTTTGTGCGAGCACCGATATGTCAGATAGTACAACATGCATTTGTTTTCAGGAGAAAATCCGACATATTGATACAAACTCAAAGCTACTACACAGTGGATATATATATTCTTCGGAAACAAATATAGAAATAAACATAACATAAATCAGTCATAGACATCCATATCGCAAAGGCGGAAATAGATATGAATATAACACTTAAAAGTGTGTATCAGAGTAGTGGTCAAACAAGATCCACAATATCACAAAAGAATAGCTACAAGTGCTAGACAAAAGAATATGGATACATTAATGAATCTATATCTCAAATGTATACAACAAAAACTACTAATCTAAGTAGTTATCCAAAAGTCAGGGTGATAATCCCAGATGTGAAGTCAAGCAGAAGCACCTGTAACATCTTGGTCTGACCCGAGTATTATTTAATAAGAAAATAATAAACGGATCAGTTTGGCTATAAATATCGGATAAAATGATATAGAATAAGAGATATGACATAAACATATGATAACCATAAAGCCATACTGTGATAAGTATGTAATTCAAAATCAACAAGAGATTAATCAATATCACAAGAATGTTCTCAAAGATAAAATGGAATGTCATACTCAATATCTTTATTCACAAAAAGTTAATGACACACAAATTCACCAATGCACAAATATTGATAAAACGTATCAATGAAAATCACGAAAATTGGTGAAACACAAATTCTAGAAATTGTGATATCCCGGAAATTTTAGCAATAGCAGTTTAATAATTTGTATTTAAAATTAAATTGATTTGATAAATGCTGTCAATAAAAATTTACTTGATTTAATAATCCAATTAAATAGATGATTAATTGGTAAATTTTATCTATTAAAAGCTAATGATTGCTTTTCTATTTATAATGTATATTTATATTTATATATGTTATAGATAGATAAGTTTTGATTTTAGAATAATGAACAAAAAGAATATGGTTTTTAAAATTCTAATATTCATTTTGATAATTTGAATATTATTATTTTATTTAATAAATAATTAATTGGTTTAAAATACTTAAAGAAATTGTTTTAAATTGTGTAATTGTATTTTAAACATAGTTTAAATTTTTATAAGATAAACAAAAGTTTATTTTATTTCTTTTTGAATATAGCTTAATAATTATAATTTGGAATTATATAAGTAAATTTAAAATACCATTTATATATTTAAACATTAATTCTTTTAATAAAGAAAATAAGACAAGTAATTTATGATTTCATTTGTAAATGATTTAAAATTGATAAAAATGTTATTTTCAAATAATGATAAATGTATAAATATAGATAGATTTTAAAAAGGCAATATTATTATTTTAAAATTAAAAATATGTTAATATAAACTAGTTTAATTTGGATTTTTAAAATGTGTAAATAGAATTTGATTTTGAATTTATTTTGAATTCAAATGAATAAACATATTTAAATTTTTTTTAAGCAATCTTTCATATTTTTATAATTTGTTTCATTTTCATTTTCTTTAAAAAAGAAATGCATAAACATTTATATATGAAAATGATTTATATACATAAGTATTAATAAATAAAGAAAGAGTTTTATTTACTTTTAAAATAAAATAAAAACAAATGTTAACATTTTAAGCAACTAATGAGACAAGTGTCAACATATTAAGTTATCAAAACACATGTGTTAGTAAATGAACTCTTGCAAAAGACAAGTGTCCTTTTCATTTTAATTTTTCTTTTAATAAATCATTCATACTTATATAAACATGTTTCCTTTATCTCTATTCTTTTCTAATTTTCATTTCTCAAAGTTAAGAAGAAAAGTTTTCAGCCGAAAACAAATTTGTTTTCAAACTCTCAAACCTGAAATCAAATCAACATCCTACAATTTGTTTTCAAAATCAAACCTGAAATTCCTTTCAAAAAGCAAATGAAAAGCCTGCATTCTCAAGTCTGTAATTCACTTCCAAAAACAAATCTACAAATCTATTTCCTCAAAACCAGTAGTCTATTACCAAATCAGAATTACAAAGTTTTCATAAAACTGTAATTCCTTTTAAAAGCAAAATGAAAGTACCTACATTTCCTTCTTTTTCAACCTGGAAAATCAAACCATCAAAGCATGCAACTTCAAGTTTTCCAAATTAAAGATTCAAATGCATCTAGCCTGCAACTCAACTTGAAAAACAATGTGCAACTAAGTTTATAAGCAAAGAAGTAAAAGTTTTTTTTTTCTGGAAAATCTGTGCTCTGTTTCATGATATACCAGGTGAGTATTCAAAATTTTAAGTATTAAAATGTTGCCTGATTATGACTTATGTGTGTTACCTGGATTTCATGTTGATTTGTATGATTTACCTCATTAGTTTAGAACCCAAAAATAGTTATGATGATGTATGTTGTTCCTATATTATGAATTCTATTGAGTGTATGGATATAAGCTTACTGTTTTATGATTTTTACAGTATTTACTAAGTTACAGGTCCAAAGTTAAAAAAAAGAAAAAAAAACTTAAGTGTTTTTTTAATTAATCTTTACTAATACAATAGATTTGGTTAATGTATGTTTAATATATCACAAATGACAAAGTTTAAGGTTTTGTTTAAGATTAAAAAAAAAGGGAAAATAATGACTGCAGTTTTACTGGAAACAAATGTAATAGCAAAGTAAACTGAAATCTAACAAAAACAAGATGATTAATTCTTAGTTCCAGGTGTTTGAATCAAAACTTTAAACTAAATTATGATTATTAAAAACCAAATTTCAAATTTTAGTGTTGAGATTTATATGCAATGCTGTTTTTTTCTTCTGGGAAGTGAAAGGGGAAAGTTTTTATAACCTAGTTTTGGGTATACTCTGGAATTTGATCGGCATTGATTCCCTGGTGGATCGAGTTCTCTGGTACGCTGGGTAAAGGAAGCTAGGGGATGGAAGAAGACTTGGCCGAAGTTTTAGAATCTCCGATGGCCGGAGGAGAGAGGCTGAGGGTTTTCCAAGTTTTGGGGTTTGAAGCTTTAAACTGTTGACAGGTTTGGTTTAGGGATACTCGAATCTGATTTCGAGTGGATTGAGGGGTTTTGATGGTCGCGTAGTGATTGGAGGATGGTCGGCGACTTTCTCGTTGCCTGAGTAGTGGTCGGAGGTGGCTACAACCACCGTGCATATGCACGGTGAAGAAGTTGGTGTCAGGTGTTTTGTGTGGGGTGCAGGGTAGTTTGTCTCGGGTTATACTCGGGATAATTCGAGTTTTGCTCGAAGTTTTGAAGGGGTTTACTCGAAGTAAACTGAAGAGTGGCTCGGGTTGAAGTGAGGTTACAGGTTTAATCCCGATCTGTTTTAAAATGTAAAACTGAGTTTGAAAAAAAAATGAAAAGGGTTAAACAAATTTTAAAACTTAAATTTAAAGTATGGATTGAAACTAAGTTTGAATCCCAGTTTTAAAATTTAATTTAAATTTTATAAATTAGAAATGTTCAAACAATTTCAAAAAGGGGTTGAAATAGTATAAGTTAAAAGTAAAGTATTAAAGAAAAGTAGAGATATAACTTTGGTTTAAATCTAGATTCAAATTCAGATTTGAATCATAATTTAGAAATAAAGGAAGTTTCTAAAATTTTAAATTGTTTAAAAACAACTTTGAATGCTTAAGGTAATTTAAATATGATTTCTATTTTAAATAAATTTAGGTCTTAAATTTCTTTAAACACCTTTTATGAAATAAGGAAGTCTTAACAGAAGTTTTAAAAAGGTTTTAAATTGTTTTTAAACCTTGTTATAGTTAAGTTTGATTTCATTTTAACTTTAAAATTTAAATTGTAATTTGAAATTAAATTTTAAGTTAAGTTGTTTTAAATTACTTTGTTAATGATAAAGTAATTATTAATAAGAAATGTTTTATTTTAAAATAAATCAAAGATTTAATGATTTGAATTCATTCAATTAGTAAGATAATTTAAATAATTTAATTAATTAATTTGTTTAATTAATTAAAGATTTGAAATAAATTAATTAAGGTTAATTAAATTTGTAATTAATATTAATTAATTTAAGTTAATTACTTAAGAAAGGTAATTAGAAGAATTAAAGAAAAGTTAATGAAGGTCATTAACTTGGGATTATTTATTAATTAATTAACTTAATTAATTTTGATAATTAATTGGATTAATTAATTTAAATAATCAATTATGAAGCTTAATTAAGTATGATTACTTTACGGAAATAATTAAAGATATTAATTACTCATTGTAATCAATTTATTAATTGGATTAGTTTAATTTAATTAATTAAGTTTAATTAATTTAGAATAGTCATTAGATGGATTGGTAAGAAATCAATGAGGAATAATTACTTAGAGAAGTAATTAAGATAAGTAAATTACTGGAGATAATTAATTGAAGTATGGTATTTTGGGATTAATTACTTTGTGTAAATAATAATGAGGATAATTACTTTGTGAAAGTGATTAATAATTAATTACTTAGTGTAGTTAATTTAAGCATTAATTGTTTAAGTCATTTGAAAATAATTAAGTGATGTAATTAAGTAAGAGTAATTAATTACTAATGAGATTAATCAAGGATGACTAATAAATATAATTAATTATTAAATGTAATTAATTTAGAAGTAATTAAGGAAGTACTTAAGGGTAGTTAATTACTAAATGTAATTAATCAAGAATGATTAATAATTGTGGTTTAATTAAGATTAATTACTTAATGTAATTAATTCAAATAAGTAATTAATTAAAATGTAATTAATTAAAATGTAATTAAGGATCATTAATTAATATAATTAATGATATAATTAAGGATTAATTAATTAAGATTAATTAATAAATGATAAGTGATTAAGAAAGTAATTAATTAATGTAATTAATTAAGGATTAATGTAATTAATTATAATTAATTAATTAATGAAGTAATTAAAGGTTAATTACTGATTTGGTTAAGGATAATTAATTTGTAAAGTTAATTAAGGATAATTACGTGAATGTAATTAAAGGATAATTAATCAAAGGTGATTAATTAAGGTAATTAATTTGAGGATAATTGATTTATTGATTTATGATCAATTAATGGTTAAGTAAGCAAGATTTAAAATGAGGAAGTAATTAATTTAATTCATTTAAATTAATTAAAGATAGGTAATTAATTTAATTCACTTTAAATTAATTAGAAATAGAAGTAATTAATTTAATTCATTTTAAATTAATTATAGATGGTGTGATTATAGATCTTTGCCTATGAATGGATGATATTGTTTACCCTGAATAGTTTGAATCTCAGACATGAGATAAATAGTGTTGTGTGATATGGATGCATTGTGATGATGATATAAGTATCTATTGATGATGATAATATAGATTATCAATTTTTGATGATTACCTATTTATGATAATAATGATGATTATCTATTATGATGATGTGAATTATCTATCTATGTGTATATGGATAATTAGATTGAATTGTTTTAAACTTAAAACAACTTGGACCTAAAAGACACGCTTTGGATTTCGATGAGACCGGGATCAGGTTTCCATATTTGGATATCCGAAAACCACATCGATTCCAATTAACGTTAGGTCGTGAATCCAAGTGGAGCAAGTGAAGACTCGAGGTATAAGAACTATAAGTCTGTATAATTCTGTGGGTGATTCCGTAATGAGTTTGATGGAATAGTACTTATAGGTTCGAGATGGTGATTTAGAGTGCAAGGGTTATCGTCGTTAACTCTGAGGGTGATTCCAAAATGAGTGTAACGAGATAATGTCTTCGGTTTCGTTCGAACCCGGAACGAACTTGTATGGATTGAAAGCTTTCAGAACGTCGTCAGGTGGATGATGAGCATTCTAAGAGATGTGTTCTCTAAAGGTAATCGTAGCCTCAAGCCTCAACAACCGGGAATGGCTAAAACAGGGGAGGTGCAGCAAGGCTTCGTGGGTAGCCCCCATTGGAGAGCAAGATTTACCCCTGTCTAGAGGTCCCTTTTTATTCGGCTATATGGGCGGTTGGTTCGCGACAACTGCCAGGGTTGTCTTATTCGGAACTGTTCAGTAAGGAATGGGTCCGGCCTTGTGTTGTAGGGGAGCGGGCGTACTCCTCGGTACGGTGATCTAGGCCACGTATTGTGACGGGCGGTACCCCAGTAACCCTGCCATTGTATGGAATCCAAAATCCAATAAGTGCCAACGGTTTTGATTGTATTACTCAATTTTGTGGCTAGTAGCTGGAATTTAATAAATGTAACAATTTCGGCTATTTCATATTTACTTGAAAACCCTAGACACTTTTATAATATCATTGGATTTCCTGTCAAATGTTTTGGTTAGCGTAAGGTAAAAACTTTTCCATGTTTATGTGTGGGAAGTCTTACGTGATACCTTTCTTTTAAAAGGTTTTTCAAAAGTTAAGCAACTTTAACCTGTTACTCACACCAGACCCATGTCTGACCCGGTGTTTATTCTTGTTTTTCATAAACTCTTGGGTACTCAAATTTTTATGAGTAGCCAAGGGATTCAGGTTAGCTTTGACGAGTTATGGAGGAGCAAATGGAGCAGGAGGCTTCTGCGTTAGATATATAGTATTCCGCTGTGTTGGTATCTCTGAGTCGTTTGTTGAGTTGTTTTGTACTGTAATAACTAGACAGGTGTTTATAACTGCCTAGCATATGTTGTATTAACTGTGTAACTCTGATAGTTGTTGTATATCTATGTAATACTTATGTTATTAATATAATTGATTCGTTCCGCTGTTTAGATTCTAATGTGTTGTTTTCTTCTTCTTCTCTTTCTTTCTATTTTCTATCCCTTTCTTTCTTATTAGCGATGCGTCTTCCTGGAGATAGGAAGTCGGGTCGTTTCAGAAATCATCAATGGAAATCCAGAAATCACAAAAAGGCGGGAGGCCTAGCAAAAGACGGAGGCATGAAAACTCACTAACACGTGTATCACAAAATGGAACGCTATTCCATGGTTGCTAACCATTAATTTTGAGCCGAAGCTCCACAAAACGACCCAAAGACCATGGGTCGCTACCCCACCAAATTGAGCCAAAGCTCCACAGAAACGGGGTTTAGTCTCCCTCGTAGACAAAGAGACATCGCACATTTGCTAGTCTAAATCACAAAAATGATCATCAACGATCATCAAGAAGTGTCAATTACAGTAAGCTAGTAAATATATAAGCTTAGATTCATGTACCATAACCACTAGCTTAACTTATATATTTACGAACAAATGTAAATCTCCGCTCGAAAATTGTCACAAAAGATTCAATCGAACAAGTCCAAGAATTAACCGGCGAAGTAAACACAAGCGTTTATAGCACTTGTTTTACTAAGCCGTTTAATTAGATTTCTCGTACGAGTGAGATAAAGTGACAAATCACAAAAATGATTGTAGAAACAATAAATCACAAAAATTCACATTCGAAGACGTGAATAAATCTAAAGAATTCGATTACAAATCCATCAAAGTGGAAATACCCTTGCGACTTAACAGCCACGACTTACGACTTAACATAATTCTACACAAGAAACCAGCGGCTCAACGCATGCGACTACACAGCATACGACCTAAGAGATCAGCGACTTAAGAAATAGCATGCGGCTTAAAGCAGGTGCGACTTAAAGGGTGGTACGACCTAACTGCAACCGACCTAAGGAATGGCGCGACCCTAAGCATGTGCGACCTAACAGTGCAAGCAGGCCGAGCGACCTAAGGCAGGCCGACCTAACAGTAAGGCAAGCGGCCTATGGGGTTGCGACCTAAGAGGTTGCGACTTATGGCATGGCGTGACTTAAGGGGTAGAGAATAGGCCGAGCGACTTAAGGTAAAGCGCGACTAACACACAGGGACCAGCCGAGCGACTTAAGGAGACCAATGGCACGACCTAAGTGACGCGACCTAGCCGAGCGACTTAACAAATACGGTTTAACATGTGGCCGAGCAACCTAGGGACGAAACGACCTAAGGGGTAAAGAAGGCCGTGCGACTTAATGGGATGACCTAGCATGGCGCGACCTATAGGTTGCGACCTAAGGCACAGAACGACCTAAATTGCAGGCCGAGAATCATATGTGCAGGCCGGATGACCTAAGCAAAAAAAGGCCAAAAACTCTCTCAATTTGCATCCGATCGAGCACGAATGCTAGGGGATTACGCCTATCGGCTACCCAGTCCTATTGGCTCCTCGATGCATCACCAAAAACGTGTTCAAACATAAAAGATTGGATTTTTAAATATTTGAACCCTAAACACTAAAAATGGGATTTTCACCAATTCAATCCAAACCAAGAGCAAATGCATATGAATAGGTGTTAGAAATTCATACCCAACAATCAAAGATAGTTATAGAAAAAGATGTGAGATAAAAATCTCACCTTTACACAAAATCAATGAAGAAGAAGCTTGAAAGCAAAGGAATAATCAATGGCTTCTCTTTGAATTTGGAGTTAGATGTTGGATTTGCAAATGAACTATGGCTTGGAGTTTTAATTTCCCATTCCTTCCTCCATTTTTGATGAAGCTTGAGTGTTAGGAAATGAAAGTGAATTTATGTAGGGAAGGGGGTTGAACTAGAATTAATAGTTTAGGCTAATGGGCTAAACCAAACCCAAAGCCCAAAGTGAAAAAGTGGCAAAATTCCACCAACTCCAAACATATCAAAGTTTATACTCAAAAAGATCTCAAACGGCGTTTTGGACCCAATGGAAGTGGTCCCGAGTCCTAATTCGACCGTATGCAAAAGGTAACTTTTCGGACTAAAATCCGACTAACGATAAAATATTAAAATAAAATATTTAAATATTCAATCGTAAAATATGAGGGTTGTTACAGACTCCCCTCCTTAAAGAAATTGCGTCCTCGCAATATTTAAAAAGAAATTACAAGGTAAGAACCATGAAAGCATATCAATACAAAAGAAATTTGAAATAAGAAATTCACCTCATAGACCACAGGAAAGAAAGTCCGGATGTGTTCGCTCGATGAACTCTCTAGATTCCCAAGAGCAATCCTTAGGATTTGGGGACCATCGGACTTTAACAAGTGGAACATATTTATTTCGAAGGCGTTTGACTTCCGAAGCAATAATACGAATAGGATGTTGCTCATAAGTTAAATTAGGTGAAACTTCAATTTCTTCCACAACACCGGGCTCAAGAATAGAATCGGAATCTCGAAGGCACTTCCGTAATTGAGAAACGTGAAACACGTCATGAATAGCCTAAAAATGAGCCGGTAATAAAAGGCGATAAGCCGCGGGACCAATACGTTCGGTGATGGGAAATGGACCAATATATCGAGGCGCTAATTTTCCCGATCGACTGAAACGTACAACACCCTTCATAGGTGAAACACAAATAAACACAAGATCTCCCACAGAAAATTCTAATCTCATTCTCCGGTTATCGGCATAGGATTTTTGTCTACTCTGGGCTTCTTTCATCCTATGACGAATAAGGTCAATCTTCTCGGTGGAATCACGAATAAAATCTGGACTAAAACCAGCTTCTCACAGGCCTCAAGCCAACAAGAAGGAGATCGACATGGCCTTCCATAGAGTGCCTCGAAAGGTGTCATACCAATACTAGATTGGAAGCTATTATTATAGGAAAACTCAACAAGAGAAATATGATCTTCCCAACTTCCACCAAAATCAAGAAAACACGCACGAAGAATATCTTAAAGAGTTTGATTCACACGCTCGGTTTGTCCATCAGACTGAGGATGATAAGCGGTGCTAAAATTAAGCTTCGTTCCCAAAGCTTTTTGAAGACTCTTCCAAAATCCACTAGTAAACAATGGATCACGATCACTAACAATAGAAGAAGGAACTCCATGCAATTTAACAATTTCTTTGATAAAGAGTTTGGCCAAAAGAGGAACGGTTCGATTGAACCGAACGAGAATAAAATGGACGGATTTAGTAAGTCAATCGACTATTACCCGTAAGCTATCATGACCCGAACGAGAACTGGGAAGGCCATCTATAAAATCCATGGAAATTTGGTCCCACTTCCAAATTGGAATTTCTAAAGGTTGCAATAACCCACCGGGCCTTTGGTGTTCGGCCTTAATGAGTTGGCAAGTCATGCAACACTTAACAAAGTTAGAAATATCAGATTTCATTCCCTCCCAATAATAAAGTCGCTTCATGTCCGCGTACATTTTACTACTACCGGGATGAATGGTAAATTTAGAACGACGAGAATCTTCTAAAATGTCTTTACGAAAAGCACTGATATTTGGCACGAGAAGTCTACCAAATTTTTGAATACCGCCACGAGTATCAACATCAAAGTCCTTCAAACCTTCAATATCAATTTTATCCCTAAAATTTTGGCCAAGAAGAGCCAATTCGGAAACTAGCTTTTGAGGTTCAAGAATGCGGTCTAAAAGAGAAGGATGATCCTCAAGGCTACATAAAACAAGAGATGAATATAAATCGGAAACACGATCTCGAATCTCACAAGTGGATAGAATTCCGAGATCATTCCATTCGGATATCATCATAGAAACAACCGCTTGTTTCTTACGACTAAGTGCATCCGCAACACGATTTTCCTTTCCGGGGGTATAAAGAATACCAAGATCATAAGCTGCAAGAAATTCGAGCCAACGTTGTTAACGCAAATTAAGTTCTTTTTGAGAAAATAGATACTTCAAAGATTTATGATCGGTGTAAAGAATAAATTTTTCTCCCAAAAGATAACGACGCCAAATTCGAAGGGCGAAAACAATAGCCGCGAGCTCTAAATCATGAGTGGCATATCTAGTCTCGGCTCGCTTCAATTGCCTAGAAGCATAAGCAATAACACGTTCTCTTTGCATAAGAATGCACCTAAACCAACGCGACTAGCATCGGTATAAACAATAAAATCTTGGTTTCCCTCGAGAATCACAAGAATAGGAGCATTGGAAAGGAGTTCTTTTAATTTCTGACAAGAAGCTTCACATTTGTACGACCAAATGTATTTAACACCTTTCTTCGTCAAACTAGTAAGAGGCAAGGAAATTTTGGAAAAGTCCTTTATGAAACGGCGGTAATAACCTGCCAATCCAAGAAAACTACGAATTTCCATCACACTCTCCGGTCTCTTCCAATTTTGGATCGCTTCAATCTTTGAAGGATGCATGGAAATTCCGGATCGGAAATAATATGACCGAGAAACTTCACATGAGATTGCCAAAAGTGGCATTTAGAAATTTTTGCTTTCAATTGATTGCTCCTAAGAGTTTCCAACACAATCTGAAGATGTTTTTCATGCTCCTCCTCGGTTTTAGAATACACAAGAATATCATCAATAAAGATGAGAACAAACCGATCGAGGAAGTCTTTGAAATCTCTATTCATAAGGTCAACGAAATATGCCGGAGCATTTGTTAAACCAAATGGTATAACAAGCCATTCATAAGATCCATAACGAATACGGAACGATGTCAAAGGAATGCTATCCTCTGCAATACGAAGCTGATGAAAACCGGTAGATAAGTCTAATTGTGAAAAGACTCTAGCACCACTAAGTTGATCGAACAGATCATCAATCCAAGGTAAAGGATATTTATTCTCGATAGTAAGATCATTAAGCTTGCGGTAGTCACGCAAAACCTAAGTGTACCATCGGATTTCTTCACAAAAATAGCCAAAGCTCCCCAAGGCGAGGAACTAGAGCGAATAAATTGCTTCGTTTCCAATTTGAATAATTGTTTGCACATCTCCTCATTTTCCTTATTAGACATGTGATAAGGAGGATGAGTGATGGGTTGAGCTCCAGGAATGAGATTAATTTTGAACTCAATTGCTCGCTTAGGTGGTAATCCTAAAACGAGCTCAAATATGTCGGAAAATTCACGAACAACGTGAATAAGAGAAATAATATCTTCCTCATCATCATTATCATCATCATGAGGATTTAAAGAATATAAAGATGCAACCAAGCTGGAATCTGAATCTTTAAGGTCAATAGAAATCTGCTTAACAGATTGAGGATGTCAAAGATGAATAGTCCGCTCAGGACATAGGATTTGAGCTTCATAGTGGTTAAGCCAATCCATTCCCAAAATCATTCCAAAGCCTTAGTAGCGCATAACATGCAAATCGGCTCGGAAAGAAAAATCACACAAAATAATCTCGACATCTTTACACAATAAACTGATTGTTGTGGATCCACCAACCGAATTCGCAATTCTCAAAGAAGTCATTAAACACAAAACATCCAAAGAAAAAGTATCAACAATTTCTTTTGAAATAAAAGAGTGGGACACACCTGTATCAAAAAGAACTCGAATAGGATGACCACGAAATAAAATAATGCCATCAAGGATAAAATGAGAAATACCTTTACCACGAGATGTGTTGCCAGGGGCTTGAGAAACATTAAGCTTTCCCTCCTTCTTGCCTTGAAGTTTAGCACAAGAAGATTAATAATGATCCGGGCTTTTGCAATAGTGACAAGCACGAGGCTTTGAACACTTGTTCGTGTAATGGTCTCTAGAACCACAATTGTTGCATTGTCCACTACCAAAGGTAGAAGTCTTTGCCACAGAAGTTGCTTGCTTCCCTTTCTTATTGGGATAAGGACCCTTAAACCTACTAAGCTTTTTGTTGTTGTTGAAGTTTGGTTTGGCACCCATAACTTCAACGTAACTTTCTTTATGTGCCTCTTCAAGTCGAAGAGCGATATCAACGAGTTGACCAAAAGAAACTTCTAACTTTAGAAGTAATGGCTTCCTGAGATTTTTATTCAAGCTATAGATAAATCTTTGGTTTTTCTTCAATGGTGTGTTTATGTATTCGACCCCGTATTTAGAAAGTGACTCGAAGGATGCGACATAATCTGCCACAGAAGGTTCACCTTGAACAAGGTCAATGAAACGGCGAGCCAAAGTCACCTTCTCAACTTCTAGCACAAATTTTAATTCGAAACGTTCCCGGAATTTCTCCCAAGTAAGATCCGCTTTATTTATTTCAGTAATCAAAAGCTCATACCAATCTAATGCTCTCTCTTGGAGCATACTAGAGGCCACTTGAACACGGTGAAGATCAATAAGATTCATGCGAGAAAAGATTCGATCGCATGTTCTCAGCCAAGCCTGGACTTCAATAATAGTTTCAGAACCTTTGAATGGCTTCCCACCCAAATTGGTATAATCGCTGCACAAATGTGCAAACCAGACTTAGGGTGAGTAGACTCCGGATTAGATCCGGCTACTTGAGCATTCCTTACTAGATCAAGAAGCTGCTAGGAAGACATAAATACTCCATCTTGAGGAGTAGCACGAGATTGACCGGCGCTGGGACGGCCAGGTCTAACCATTTCTCTTCCTTTTGAAAGAAGCAAAGAAGGATAAGGTTATTCACCAAATGAATACCAAGAATTCTTGATAGAAAAACAAGGAATCATAAAGAAAATAGGATAAATCGGTACGAAGACTCGAATTAAATCCTAAAGCACAACTCCTAAGATGGACTTAGGACGACGATTCTTGCTAGATTTTTCTACATTGTTCCGAAAATTGGCTCTGATACCAAGCTGTGACGCCCCACCTCTGTACCCACTCTAGCCAAGGACACTATGGTGTAATGCCGTCAACTAGCGCGGAGAATAAGGCTGTTGAGGAGCGACCATCCGTGTAATTACTTTGTGTGAGCACCGGTATGTCAGATAGTACAACATGCCTTTGTTTTCAGGAGGAAATCCGACATACCGATACAAACTCATTGATACTACACAGTGGCTATATATATTCTTCGGAAACAAATATAGAAATAAACATAACATAAATCAGTCATAGGAATATAACACTTAAAAGTGTGTATCAGGTAGTGGTCAAACAAGATCCACAATATCACAAAAGAATAGCTACAAGTGCTAGACAAAAGAATATGGATACATCAGTTAGTCTATATCTCAAATGTATACAACAAAAACTACTAATCTAAGTAGTTAGCCAAAAGTCAGGGTGATAATCCCAGATGTGAAATCAAGCAGAAGCACCTGTAATATCTCGGTCAGACTCGAGTATTATTTAATAAGAAAATAATAAACGGATCAGTCTGGCTATAAATATGAGATAAAATGGTATAGAATAAGAGATATGACATAAACATATGATAACCATAAAGCCATACTATGATAAGTATGTAATTGAAAATCAATAAGAGATTAATCAATATCACAAGAATCTTCCCAAAGATAAAAAGGAATGTTATACTCAATATCTTTATTCACAAAAAGTTAATAACAGACGAATTCACCAATGCACAAATATTGATAAAACATATCAATGAAAATCATGAAAATTGGTGAAACACAAATTCTAGAAATCATCAATGGAAATCCAGAAATCACAAAAAGGGGGGACGCCTATCACAAAACGGGAGCATGAAAACTCACCAACACGTGGGTCACAAAATGGAACGCTATTCTATGGTTGCTAACCATTAATTTTGAGCCGAAGCTCCACAAAACAGCCCGAAGACCATTGGTCGCTACCCCACCAAATTGAGCCGAAGCTCCACAGAAACGGGGTTTAGTCTCCCTCGTAGACAAAGAGACATCGCACATTTGCTAGTCTAAATCACAAAAATGATCATCAACGATCATCAAGAAGTGTCAATTACAGTAAGCTAGTAAATATATAAGCTTAGCTTCATGTCCCATAACCACTAGCTTAACTTATATATTTACGAACAAATTGTAGATCTCCACTCGAAAATTGTCACAAAAGATTCAATCGAACAAGTCCAAGAATTAACCGGTGAATTTAACACAAGCGTTGCATAGCACTTGTTTTACTAAGCCGTTTAATTAGATTTCTCGTACGAGTGAGATAAAGTGGCAAATCACAAAAATTCACATTCAAAGACGTGAATAAATCCAAAGAATTCGATTACAAATCCATCAAAGTGGAAATACCCTTGCGACTTAACAGCCACGACTTACGACTTAACTTAATTCTACACAAGAAATCAGTGGCTCAATGCATGCGACTACACGGCATACGACCTAACAGATCAACGACTTAAGAAATAGCATGCGGCTTAAAGCAGGTGCGACTAAAAGGGTGGCGCGACCTAACTGCAACCGACCTAAGGAATGGTGCGACCCTAAGCATGTGCGACCTAACAGTGCAAGCAGGCCGAGCGACCTAAGGCAGGCCGACCTAACAGTAAGGCAAGCGGCCTATGGGGTTGCGACTTATGGCATGGCGCGACTTAAGGGGTAGAGAATAGGCCGAGCGACTTAAGGTAAAGCGCGACCTAACACACATGGACCAGCCGAGCGACTTAAGGAGACCAATGACGCGACCTAAGTGACGCGACCTAGCCGAGCAACTTAACAAATACGGTTTAACATATGGCCGAGCGACCTAGGGACGAAACGACCTAAGGGGTAAAGAAGGCCGTGTGACTTAATGGGGACGACCTAGCATGGCGCAACCTATAGGTTACGACCTAAGTCACAGAATGACCTAAATTGCAGGTCGAGAATCATATGTGCAGGCCGAACGACCTAAGGAAAAAAGGCCAAAAACTCTCTCAATTTGCAACCGATCGAGCATGAACGCTAGGGGATTACGCCTATCGGCTACCCGGTCCTATCGGCTCCTCGATGCATCACCAAAAACGTGTTCAAACATCAAAGATTTTTAAAGATTTGAACCCAAAACACTAAAAATTGGGATTTTCACCAATTCAATCCAAACCAAGAGCAAATGCATATGAATAGGTGTTAGGAATTCATACCCAACAATCAAAGATTGTTATGGACAAAGATGTGAGATAAAAATCTCACCTTTACACAAAATCAATGAAGAAGAAGCTTGAAAGCAAAGGAATAATCAATGGCTTCTCTTTGAATTCGGAGTTAGATGTTGGATTTGCAAATGAACTAGGGCTTGGAGTTTTAATTTCCCATTTCTTCCTCCATTTTTGATAGGGAAGGGGGTTGAGCTAGGATTAATAGTTTAGGCCAGTGTGCTAAACCAAACCCAAAGCCCAAAGTGAAAAAGTGGCAAAATTCCACTAACTCCAAACATATCAAAGTTTATACTAAAAAGATCACAAACGACGTTTTGGACCCAATGGAAGTGGTCTCGAGTCCTAATTCGACCGTATGCAAAAAGTAACTTTTCGGACTAAAATCCGACTAAAGATAAAATAATAAAATAAAATATTTAAATATTCAATCGTAACATATGCGGGTTGTTACACAATTAGTCTAATGAAATTGCCTCCTAGACCTCTCACTATCATGTCTTTCCAAGAATGGAAATCACGACCTCGTAAACAAGCTACTACCCTAGAGCAACAAAGAGACGACTTCGTACACCAACACCATCCCAAAGCACCCGAGAATCCATTGATCTACTTGTGCGAAATCAAGTCATTTTGGATTCTCGCATCAAAATCTCAACAAAAAGATCGACAAGAAGTTTGACAAAATGAAAAGCTTTTCCGGGTATTTATAGGGTGCAATCTCTTGTTCCTCTTCCACAATTACGGACACTTCACATCGTGATCCGGGTAAACGTCCAGCTCCTCGCTTTACTTGGTCTACATCCGAAGAACACACAAGTTCTGACACAAGCGAAAATGAAAGTGGCAGACAATTTGTGGAAAGTTCATCAAGAGGCAACGGACCAATACAAGTGGAAGAAGAAACAGAGTCTGACTCTGATGAGTAATATTGATATTTCTTGGTTCATTCTACTATTGTTTATTTTTATGAGCTTATATAAGTAGCTCAGTACAATTTGAAACATTATTTTTTTATGATTGTTATGTTGTTAAGTTCAGAATGATAAACTATTGTTTATTCCTTTTTTTTGTCGATGACAAAGGGGGAGAAATTTGTATGACTAACCATTTTTTGCAGGATTAGATATGTCGCCAGATATTCAGGGGGAGATATATATAACTTCCGTTATATATTTCTTAAAATATAGTATCATCTAAAATAGGTTGTCATCAATAAAAAAGAGGTAGAATGTTGAATCATGAGTTTCGATTCATGACAAAAAGCTTAAACAATCAGTGATGAGACTATATGATCAAGCGACAAAAAGAGAATGAGATATGCTACTAAAACTACAAAGGCGACAAGACTTCAAAACTGAGTATAATATTTTTATTTATTGAAGTTTTTAGTCTTAGAATTGTTAAAATACATCCTCAAGTAGTTTACACAAAATCAAAGTTGTTTTAAAATTGAAATTCTTGAAAAAAGGTGTGAACTGTGCACTTACAACTAGGTCAGTCGACTGATCAAAAATGACCAGTCGTTGAACCTGTTTAATTGCACATGTTCACTTTGTTTTACACCATCTTTGAATATTCAGTTGACTGGTCATTTTTTGTCAGTCGACTGAATGATTCTAACAGCTATTTTTCCTGAAGAGACACTTCCATTTGTAAAGAGTTGCGATTCAATTTAAAGAGATATGGCTGCATCTTTTGATTAAAACAGCTCATGAATAGTTGTAGCTGTTTATCTACTATATAAACACATGAGATTCACTTCTCAATTCACTATATTTTTTTTTCTGATCATACTCTCTACAATTTATCCCTACATTCTATAAGCAATCACAATTTATATATTTCTTGAATCTTTGAATTATTAACATATTCTTCGATTCAAAGCAATATTTTCCTTTCTAATCTTTATACACACAATATATACTTGAGGAAAAGATTATAGGAAGGGTGTACTATCAAAGACAAATCAATGTTATCAAGAACACAAAGTGTCAAACAATTTTATTGAAACTTTTGAAATCCTGTTAGTTTGTATTAGGCGGAAAAGTCCACTTCGCTTGTTGTGGCGAAAAAATCCTATTTGGCTGCTCAGGTGTTGTTCACCTATTCCTCTGGGTTAAGTGAGGGGTTGTTGAGTAAAATTCCGAAGGGAAGTCTGTGACCGGACGTAGAATGGGAAGTTCGAACCAGTATAAAAAATCATGGTGTGCTTATTCTTATTTACTTTACTATTATTATCTATTTTCGCATTTAGATTATATTACAATCCATATTATGCAATCCTAGGTGATAACTAGCCACGTAGGAGTTAGTTTCAATTAAAACTAACTTTGGAAACACCAAACCACTTCTCATTAATGACATAGAAAAATATTTTCATATTTTATTAAAATTTTAACAGAGGTTTCATATTTCCAAACATATATATTTATTGAGTTGAAACCATGTTGTCTAATATGGTAAATTCAAAACCAGTCAGTATTGAGCAAAGGATCCATAGAAACTATACTAATTATACTTAGTACTAATTTCCGTATTCAACTTGTACTATTCGTCAAATAACGGTGAAATTACCTTTTAAATTCATACGAATAGGACGAGTTCCCTTATCAGAATTTAATATAGGGTTTAACCAATATGTTTTCTATATCAAGAAAATCTTATTACTAAAATATGGTTTAACTTTTGGAAATCTCCTAATCTCTTTTTATCTTAGGAAAATGTGGTTTGAGTAAATCAAATTTACTATCCCCTTCGTCAGACCAGCCCGGATAGCTAGAGCAGAACTCGGACACTGGTTTTCCAAGCTTGGGCCTAGAGACCATCTCTTTGTCATCCATAAGGCGATCAAGTTATTTGATCAACTCCAAATCCCTAAATTTCTTTTAAAATGCTTTAATTTTTATTTGAAAACCATTCATAAAAGATTTGGGAAGGAAAATTAAGTTTAAAAAATGATTTTCAGAAGTTATCAAAACGTTGCAAAAACGGCTGTGAATAGTGTTTTTAAAGCTTCTTTGATCAAACTCTAATTTCTTTTCATCTATGCCCATTTTAGTAAATCAAAGCCTTTTCAAAACATTTTAACATATTTATGAAATTTATTTTATACTTTTAAATATTTTAAAATATCCATTTAAAGAGTTGAAATCTATATTTTATGAATTGCCAAAACACGATGTTTTCGGAAACTTGATTTAACATACCTCAAAATTTATAAAATGAAACCTTGATTTTTATTCTTCATTTGAATACTATAGCTATAGGAGTTCGTAAAATTCTTATTTTTAAATAAGTCCAAGCAATATTCCATTCTACATATTGATTTATCTTTTACGGCCTAAAATCACGAACTGCCGTCACACGACGCGCCTATTTTGGCTCCAATTTCATATCTTTTCAAAACTTTGGTGAAATGAGTTTAATGTCTATAAAAAATTTATAAATCATTTTAAATCATTTTATTCATGTTTAAAGAGGTTTAACTTTGGTGAAATAAGGAGAAAGTGATTTCTTCGTGTCAATTTGATATGTATTTAACGTGAATTATTTCTATACCCAAGAAAATATGTTATCATATCCAAATATGAAAAAAAAATCATCGTAAAAAAGCATATAAATCATATCATACCATCATAGATTTATAAAATAAATTAGTAGAGTTTCTCACTTAATAGCTTTCCCGATCTTACTTTAAGTGCTACGACAGCAACTATAGCTCCGCTATTCCTATACCGAGGCTTATGAATCCTGTTGTAGGACTCTTAGAGGGGTTCGGCCTTGGGCTTATAAGGGTGGAGGAGTGCTTAGATGGGCTTGGCCTAGGTGGGAAAAGAAGTGGAGATTACTAACTCGGCTTCAAACTCAAAGTGTTATCTCTTTATATATTACGACTTATTATGGAAAAACTTCAACTCCATTTTTTTAGTTTTCCTAAGATTCCATGGAAGCCATTAATGAAGATGAATAAGAATATGAATAAATCCTAGGAAATTAGAGAAGGAAGTGTGGATGAATGTGAAGAGGTATGCCTTATATTTATAGGAAGAAATTTGAAGCAAAATATCATGATATTTTCACCAAACATCACATCATCTTTCCACTCACCACCACCACTACACCTCCATATGCTTTGTCCGCACATGCCCACCCCACTCCACATCATCTCCATCACTTCCCTTTGCTTGTAAGGCATGTATCAAGTTGACATAAGGGAGATATGTCATCATTAGCTTAGATTTTATTCTTTATAAATATCACAATATTTATTTTATTTACTATTAGTAATTGATAAATGTAAATGTTAATTCTAAGCTGTATATATGTGTACATGGATGTATATATATGTATATGTGTGCATGTATCTTACATATAACATATAACATTGCACAACTTCTTTATGTCAACAATTATGAATTCTAATTCCAATTTCCGATCATATTTTTACTTCTCAGTTAATATATTTATAAACGAAGTTTAAAAATAATATTTCTGTTATTATTTAATAACTAAAAGGGCCTCATTTGGTTTTAAAATAATTATTAAATGATTCAAACACAATTTAAAATCAAAAATCAATTATTCAAAAATGATGATACCATTGTTGATGTCATAAAAACATTTTATTTCTATAAATAAAATAAATAATTTTATTACACATCCTTGCTTATCTGTATAAAAAAGTGTATATATCTAGACTTGTTCGTGATTCCTAAAGGCTAACAAGCAGTTTATCAATAAAACAAAAAATATTTATTCAAAAAAGATTACCGTTATTAATTATTGTTCAAAACATTATAATTTGTATTCTAAAATATTATATTTGAATATTTTTAAATTAAATATTATCCAAGGTGATAAATTCATGGGTCGTTACAGACTCCCCTTCCTTAAAAGAATTTCGTCCTTGAAATTTATGACAAGAAGAAGATAACTCAAAGTGAAATATATTAGATACGAGGAAATACATACAAAGATATGATTGAGCATACTATTTCATTATAAAACATACATACATACATACATACATACATACACACATACACACTATATATATAGACAATCCATCCATCCTAAACTCAGTATGTGATGACCCAGATTTTTGGACCAGTTAAAATTGCCGAAAAATCCGTCCGTTCTAAAACTATTAATGAAAACTACCAACTTAATACACCATACTTGATTAATATTCAACATTATTAAATGTATAGGGTAAAATTTTGCTTTTAAAAGTTATCAGAGTAATCAATTTAATCTACATGGTGTGCTTATATACAAATCAAATACAAATAAATCTAACGCTGCACAACTCTAATAAGTGAGATAGCAATAGCCATTCCAACTAACTCAATAAACATGTCAAATGCGGAATAAAATAATAAGCAGGAAAATATAATAGCACGAGATAAACCACAAACATTAACAGATAAACAAGAAAAGGTTATATTATTTTAGGGGCTGCATCACTACCACTTGTGACTGCCTACGTACCCATATCTAATTGGGTACCCAATCAGATATAGGATCAAGCCAACATAGTTCTCCTACCGTAAATAGGACTCATGGAGCCTACGATGCAACAAATAAATATGCAATTCCCAAAACTACCCACTTTGGCATAATCTTTAAATTTAGATTTTCAAATCTAATCACCTTTATGGAAATTATCTCTTTGGACTTTATTCTCAAACTATTATTTCAAAACTTTTGAAATATATATATCCTTTATATTCAAATTATACTTTACATCGGGATCTTATATCAAAGCACTTTCGAAAAGTTTGTTTGAAAATCCCAAATACTGTAATAAAAACATATCAAACCATATGCAATCAGGTCAGGAGGTTTCTCCCAATAACAAGGCAACTGGGTCCCAGCCTTAATACAATCGATAAATAAGTATATTTCTCTATTCCAAGAGCGGACTATACCAAAAACACATGCCCACCTTTTTAGTTACGGGTTACTCGAATCATTGGTAACATAATAAATCATTTTATATCCCAAAGCGATAAATCATTTCACACTAATACTCACAAGTACTTTCAAATCTATAATAATTTTCATTTCCCAAATCTGTTCAAAAATCATCTTAAAACCATCGGGTTTAGTCCTCGAAATTCTTTCCGTTTTATGAAATACTTCTATAAAACCATTCATTATATAAATCACTTTTATACGATATAACTTCAAAATATTCATTACTAAACATTTCTATTTCTTTTAAAGGGAAAAAATTCATAACAATTCCATTTAAAAACTAATTTTCAAAACAATTCATTAAATTGAAGTGGACCAAATACTACCGCTAAACACCATATAGTCAAATTATGAAATAAATCACAAGGTCTTAGCCTACAATTATTTTCTACCCAGCCTATGCATATGGATAATAAATTAGTCATAAACTGGTCGAGTAAATTCAACAATCAATAATAATAATCAGTGCTCATAAACTGGTCGAGCAAAGTCAATAAGCAATAAATAATAATCAATGCTCATAAACTGGTCGAGCTTAATTCAAACAATCAATCAATGAAAAAATGCAATAATAAATGATAAACAATGCTTCATTCTATCAAATATTTATAACACTTTAACGGTTTGATATTTATTTTGGAGCATCCAGGCTTTCCCTTCGACATGTTTCATACCTCGCCCAAGTCTCTTTGGATCTCACAGACGAAACACATGTACTAGCCGTTTCCGCATACCCCACTCAATATTTAACTTATAAATTTTAAAACTTAATTAATCATCCAAACATAATATCAAGCAAGGAAATCAAACCATTGTTCTAGTACACAAAGTAAACAAGCATTTAACAAGGGTTTTCAAACAACTTAACACTTAAAGTTCTTTCAACTTAGCAATGGTTTTAATGAACATAAAATAAGAAATAACTTACTTTGGATTCCACTCCATCAAACTTTAAGGCAAGGAACTTAAGATCTAACGTTCCTACCATGCTTCGAAACCAAATGAATATAAGCTCGAATTCCTCCTTCCTAGTGCTTGTCCAAGGGTTGAGATGGAAGTTGGCCGAAAGTATAAAGAAGAAGTGTTGGAGCTTTGAACTTGAATTCCCAAAATTAGACCCGAAAAATAGGTCAGCTCCTCTCTTTTTTTTGACTCTCTTACTCTCAAAATTTGAAAACTTGTTAACATAAAAGTAGTTTAAAATTCTTTTCTCTTGAATTTAAAAAAAAAGAATCACTTGATTTTGGTTAATTTTGAAGACGATATGGTCGAAAGAAAAAGAGATATTCTTGGATTCACAAAAATAAAGCCCGAAAATACACTTCAAAGAGTTGAGTTTCAGGTATAGGAAACCTCAAAACTGAAAAAAGAAATCAACATAAAAGTTGTAGCCACTGAAATTTGATGTGGATTAAAAAAATAATTCTTAATTTGGATAAGTTATGATCAAGTCACGATCAAAACAAAATGGCCTATTCTCTTGCTTAAAAACTGGATCGAAAATGCACTTGAAAGAAGTGAAATTTTGACATGATTATCTTCATAATGAGACAAAGTGGTCAACACTGAAGTTATAGCCACTGGAAAAATACATGATTACAAAAAAGAAACTTACAGTTTGAGTTGGTTTTGAAGAAGTTATGGTAAAGAGAAGAAGCGGTAAAATGTGGAGAAAATAGGAGTTTGATTTGAAGAGAATAAACATTGATTTCTTTTGAATATTTTATAAATATTTTGACATTATTTCTTTTTAATTTTTTATATGACATGAAGGCCATTAAAGAAAAGTGGAATAAGATGAAGAAGCTTGAGAAAAGAAGAAGAAGAAAAACGTGAATGAATGTGAAGAAAGAGGTGGATATTTATAGAAAAAGAAAGAAGTGGTAAATTCACCAAAACAACCTCTTACCAAATTACCAAACTAACCTTACTTTAACCTAAAGCGTTCTACACTTAACATCATCTTTCACATCCTTACTTTATGTCTTAGTCATTTAAAGATTAAGTAAAGAATATCATAATTATGTTGGCTTTAATTTGATGTGATTTGATGTTTACTTTTTCTTACTTTTGTTAATTCTTTGTTACTTTTACTAATGACTTCAAGAAGTTTTGTAATATTATTTAGTAAAAGTAAATATGTTTAGTGAATTAATTAAAACTTACACTATTTGAATATATATTCCTATATAAGAAAAAAAAAGTGCGACGACGTTGCGACAACTTTTAATCGACAAAACGTCGTTTTTCGATAAAATGTTTTACGGTCATATTTTAACGTTTTAGTTAAACTATTTATTTATGTAAGCCAAATTTAAAAATAAATTTGTACAATGCTATTTAAAAATATAAACACTCATAAATAATTAAGATAATTTATTTAACCATTGAAACATACTTTTCTAAAATCAGCATTTTGTCACTTTTATCGATATAGGCAAATGCTACTATTTTTATGTTTGTTTCTACTTTCAAATCCTATCGAATATTATTTAAATCATAAAACCTTTTATATTTTATATTTAAAATCACTCTAAATAATATATTTTAAAGCGGTCAAATTCTGGATCGTTACATTCTCCCCTACGTAAAAGAATTTCGTCCTCGAAATTACCAGAACCAAAAAATATAACGAAAAAACAACAATTAACGAAAGTTGAGCACACCAAAAATAGTAATATCACCCATAAACCGGTCGGAGGTATGGTGCCTTATCCTATCCATTTTATTTATCAAATTAAGGTTGTTTCATTTTTAAAATTCCTTGGTTGATATACTAATCCTAGATGAATTTTACTTAGATACCTAACCTAAGCTCTGATACCACGTGTGACGACCCGGATGTTTGCGCCAAAATTGGTCACAAACCTCAAGTATTGTGAAAGCACCAGATTATGAATATAGATCAGCAATATTCCAAGCACAAATCTCAGATCTAAGCAATGTTAAGTATAATAATTCAGAAATAACAATCAGTGACACGAGATTTATAGTGGTTCGGCTATCTCCGGCCTACGTCCACTTCAAATGATGATCTTTTATTGATTTTCCTTGCTGGTTACAGATGATTACAACAATTTCAATGGAGAAATTCGAGTAAAACAGTTGTGATGAAGTGTAAAATTGAATCCAGCAGAGTCTGGACGTCGAATAGCAAAAAGATCCCTTTTCTGTACGCTCCAGGGGCTATTTACAGGTGTAGGAGGCTGATATCACATTCAAATTCGAAAGATTCCTTCTGGCACGTGAGCGGGATCACGCGACCGATCCCATAAAATTTCGACTCAATCTGTGATCGATACGAACCAATTTCGTATCGATCAAAAAATGATCCAATCGAGCTAAAACTTGGCATGAATGTTCTTTATCTTGCACGTAAGCTCCTGTGAAAATTTCATAGCATTTGGACCTTTTTGTAAGATATGATCGATGCAAGACTGTGATTTTCGTAGGTTGCCGATTTCAAACCCATGGTTTCGCATCCACCCCTTTCACATCGATTAGAAGCACATATAGTGACATGGAGCGAGTTTCCTGGATCGATCCAATTTCAGTGGCGAATTGACTGGGTCGCATTCGCGCCTTGTTCGTTCCAAGATTGAAGCCTAATTCCTATCGGTTATTCCATCTGTTCGTGTTGACTTCGCACCGGTAGTATTCGCACCATTCATACATAGGGTCTTGCTCGCATCGATCAATTGTGGCTCTGTTTGCGTCGATCGACTATCGACCGATCGATACGAAATAGTTGTTTGCCTGGGTATCGACACGAACTGCGTAGTTTTCAAAGGGGTGCAAATAATACCGATGCGTTGACATGGATTCGAACATATGGAGTGCAAAACGAGATTTCTCTGGAATGATACGAACTAAATGGATACAAACAGAATGACCACGGATCGAGTCGTACCTCATCGATTTGAAGACGATCGATTCGAAGTCGCTAGCTCCTGATGGATTCGAACTCGATGGCGGCTCTCTGATGGATACGAACAATGTATCTTCTTCAACTTTTATCGATCATATCTCTATCATACGAACTCCAATTAACCTAAAATTTGAAATGCAGCCTCCCCTAGCCTTGATCATCACCTCCAAGCGATTCCGTCCTGATCGGAGCTCTGCCAAATTTTAATGATATCGATCGCAGCCTTATTTCCGATCGATCTCCAGTCCTGATATCCATCCTTTCTAGCCAATTTGTTAATATCCCAGACTTAACCAAAAGGTGGGATAACATTTGACCCCAAAAACATGCCTTGTGATAAGAAGGTGTGTTTTGAATAATTCCGAATCCGATATCCAAAGTCCATAGCCATATCATCCGAATGCATCGTTCTTGACTGCTCCGAGTCGATATTTGATGCCAAATCCAGTAACCAAAGCCTTTAGTCAATTCCATACCCATCTGAACTCGATAGCCGAGTCCTAATCCATCCTTATCCAATAGCCAATAACCGAATCCAGGACCTCTTCAGATCGATATCCAAATCCGTAACCTCTCCGGGTTCTTGCCAAGCGCAATCCACACTTGACGACCGTGGTCCAGTGTCCTTGGACATTGAGCTAACCTCTCCGGGTTCTTGCCAAGCACAATCCACACTTGAAGACCGTGGTCCAGTGTCCCTGGACGTTGAGCTAACCTCTCCGGGTTCTTGCCAAGCCCAGTACACACTTGATGACCGTGGTCCAGTGTCCCTGGACGTTGTACAATGCCATGGCTTAAGTCCTAAGCTGAATCCTGGTCACGCTGGACCCTTGTCGAGCATAGTCTATACTCGGTGACCTGAAAATAACAATTAATAACACAGGGCCTAAGTCCTAGGCCAAATCCTGGTCTCTTCGGACCCTTGTCAGCATAGTCCATACTCGATGACCTGAGTAAGCCGACTTGCCACGTTCGGGCAAAGTGACTCGCACCTTGCCAGGTATAATCCATACCCGATGACCGTTTACCAAAAACCAGACAAAAAATCAAATCGAAATATAATCCAAAAATCCAAATCAAATCAGAAAATCAAAAATCCGAACCAACGTTCAAAATAGAAAACAGTCATCCAAACGAGATTCCAAGCCGAAAAGAAAATAAAACTAGGAGTTCAAACCAAACTCCAAAACCAAACCAGAAAAACAAGTGTCCAATCCGAAAACAAAAGACAGGTTTTACAAACCATAGCGTCGCGGTTTATCATCATTCAGAGCATGCCTAGGGGATATCTCCATCCCCATACATGAGTAAATGTCTTTGCCGTTTGCCAGTAGCTTGCTACTTATTTCATATTATCCCAGTCAATTGATAACCAATCGACCGTCATTCCTGGGCCTCATACCATCATGGTTTGAGGTAGAAGGAGGTTGCTCCTGCTCCACCGCTGCATTCTGAGCCCTAACATACTGCCTCAGTTGTCCATTCCTCACATGCTCCACAATTATGTCCTCTAAGTGCGTGCAGCTATTGGTAACATGTCCGTCCAAATCATGGAAGAGACAATGCCTTCCTGAGGCCCTTTCACGTTCAGATGGTTCTCTCCTAGCCGGCCTTCGATAGGGAAGGAGATTTTGGGTTTCCATGTATATTCGCTACAGCGTCTCGTTTAATCCTGTGTATGTGGAAAACTTTGGGTCCTTCCATAGCTTCCTAGCTTTTCCTGAATCGTCATCCAGCTTCCTTTTTCCTTTATCTCTGTCTAAGCCTCCATTGTGGTGGTCCTCCACCCTCAGTCGCATTCACCTCCTTTAACTTCAAGTCCATACACGCATCTTCTTGTCGAAGGAATCTTTCAGCTTCGTGAAAGAATTCTTTAAGATCCAATGGTGCGTCTCGTATTAGAGATACCTTGAAATCTGAATCCTCTTTGACTCCAGATATGGCTACCATCAAAACCATCGACGGATCTGGCCGATCTAGCGATACGAAATTGGTTCGTATCGATCACAGATTGAGTCGAAATTTTCCGGGATCGGTCGCGTGGTCCCACTCACGTGCCAGAAGGAGTCTCTCAAAGTTTGAATGCGATATCAGCCTCCTACACCTATAAATAGCCCCCTGGAGCCTACAGAAAAGGGATCTTTTTGCTATTCGACGTCCAGACTCTGTCGGATTCAATTTTACACTTCATCACAACTATTTTACTCGAATTTCTCCATTGTAATTGCCGTAATCATTTGTAACCAGCAAGGAAAATCAATAAAAGATCATCATTTGAAGTGGACGTAGGCCGGAGATAGCCAAACCACTATAAATCTCGTGACACTAATTGTTATTTCTGAATTGTTATACTTAATATTGCTTAGATCTGAGATTTGTGTTTGGAATATTGCTGATCCATATTCATAACCTGGTGCTTTCACAATACTTGGGGTTTGTGACCATTTTTGGCGCAAATACTTGGTGCTTTCACTGTGAAGGATCAACACCCGTTATACCAGATTCGGAATCCGGATTTGAAGGCTTGAAGGAATTAGATTTGAAAGACAATGACTCAACGGACAAGCAGGAGACAAAGAGCTGAGAGAAGCCAACAGGAAGGAAGTCAAGAAGCATCCTCTGGAGCTGGAGAAGGACAAGCTTCGATCTACATAACCAGGGATGAGATAGAGGCTATGGAAAATTCGATGCATGAAAGAGTATTGAAGAGTCAACATGAGATGCTGTAGAATTTCTTCGAAAAGATGAGAGCAGCAAATGCACAGAACTTAGGACCGACTACAACTGAAATGTGGAACAGGGAGCAAGGGTTGCGGAACCCAATGGAGGACAGAATACAGAGAGAGAGGGTAATCAATAAGGGCTTAGGGGCGGCTCATAGGATCTGACACTAGAAGACCTTTGGATGGAGCCCAACAGGCTAGAGCGAGCGTTGACATTAATGTGCCACACGAAGAATATGTACCAGAGTTCCCTTGGGGGGCATGGGGGGCAACCTTTGACAGACAATGCTGGATTAGCTGAGATTATTAGGAGAACTATGCATGGAGGTCTGACCAATAGAGATTTGAAAGGAGTGAACAAGAGTCCGTTTACTCGGGAGATCAGGATAGCTTGAAATCCACCTGAGTTCAAGCTACCGAGCGTGGAAGTGTGCAATGGCAAGGCTGACCCAACCGATCACGTGATGAGATACACCAGACATATGGAAGTGATGGGGGCATTGGAGGAAGTTACTCTGTACTTGACGGATACAGCTGCGATGTGGTTCAGGCAGTTGAAAGAGGGATCTATTAGGACGTGGATAGAGTTGGTGGACAGGTTTTTGAGGAAATTTCAGGTTCATATCAAATGGCCAAAGACACGGACATCAATCAAGCAAAGAACGGATGAGTCACTCAGAACTTTCCTGACTCGGTTCAATGCAACGGTTGCTTCTGATCAAAAAATGATCCAATCAAGCTAAAACTTGGCAGGAATGTTCTTTAACTTGCATGTAAGCTCCTGTGAAAATTTCGTAGCATTTGGACATGTGGTTTGTAAGACATGATCGATGCAAGATTGTGATTTTCGTAGGTTGCCGATTTCGAACCCATGGTTTCGTATCCATCCCTTTCGCATCGATCAGAAGCACGTGCGCATAGTGATGTGGTGCGAGTTTCCTGGATCGATCCAATTTCTGTGGCGAATTGACTAGGTCGCATTCGTGCCTTGTTCATTCCAAGATTGAAGCCTAATTCCTATCAGTTATTCCATCTGTTCATGTTGACTTCGCACCGGTAGTATTCGCACCATTCGTTCATAGGGACTTGCTCGCATCGATCAATTGTGGTTCTGTTCGCATCGATCGACTATCGATCGATCGATACAAAATAGTTGTTTGCCTGGGGATCGATACGAACTGCGTAGTTTTCAAAGGGATGCGAATAATACCGAATCTTTGACATGGATTCGAACATATGGAGTGCAAAACCAGATTTCTTTGGAACGATAAGAACTAAATGAATACGAACAGCATGACCACGGATCGATTTGTAACTCATCGATTCGAAGACGATCGATTTGAAGTCGCTAGCTCCTGGTGGATTTGAACTCGATGGCGGCTCTCTGATGGATACGAACAGTGTATCTTCTTCAACTTGTATTGATCATATCTCTATCATACGAACTCCAATTAAACTGAAATTTGAAATGCAGCCTCCCCTAGCCTTGATCATCACCTCCAAGCGATTCCTCCTGATCGGAGCTCAGCCAAATTTTAATGATATCGATCGTAGCCTTATTTCCGATCGATCTCCAGTCCTGATATACATCCTTTCTAACCGATTTTTTAATATCCCAGCCTTGACCAAAAGGTGGGATAACACCGAATTTTCGGACCAGTTAAAATTGCCGAAAAATCCATCCGCTCTAAAACCATTAATGAAAACTACCAACTTAATACACCATATGTGATAAATATTCAACGTTATTAAATGTATAGGATAAAATTTCACTTTTACAAGTTATTAGAGTAATCAATTTAATATACTTGGCGTGCTTATATACAAATCAAATATAAATAAATCTAACGCGACACAACTCTAATAAAAGAGACAGCAATAGCCATTCATACTAACTCAATAAACATGTCAAATGCGGAATAAAATAGTAAGCTAGAAAAATACAATAACACAAGATAAACAGCAACCATTAACAAATAAACTTGAAAAGGTTATATTATTTTAGGGGCTGCATCACTACCACTTGTGACTGCCTACGTACCCCTATCTATTTGGGTACCCAATTAGATACAGGATCAAGCCAACATAGTTCTCCTACCGCAAATAGGACTCATGGAGCCTACGATGCAACAAATAAATATGCAATTCTCAAAACTACCCACTTAGGCCTAATCTTTAAATTTAGGTTTTCAAATCTAATCACCTTTACGGAAATTATCTCTTCGGACTTTATTCTCGAATTATTATTTCAAAACTTCTGAAATATATATATATATCCTTTATATTCAAATTATACTCTACTTAAGGATCTTAAATCAATTCACTTTTGAAAAGTTTATTTGGAAATCCCAAATACTATAATAAAAACATATCAAACCATATGCAACCAGATCAGGAGGTTTCTCCCAATAACAAGGCAACTGAGTCCCAGCATTAATACAATCGATAAATAAGTATATCCCTCTATTTCTAAGAGCGGACTATACCAAAAACACATGTCCACATTTTTAGTTACGGGTTACCCGAATCATTGGTAACATAACAAATCATTTTATATCCCGAAGCGATAAACATTTCACACTAATACTCACAAGTACTTTCAAATCTATAATAATTTTCATTTCCCAAATCTGTTCAAAAATCATCTTAAAATCATCGGGCTTAGTCCTCGAAATTCTTTCTGTTTTATGAAATACTTCTATAGAACCATTCATTATATAAATCACTTTTATATGATATAACTTCAAAATATTCATTACTAAACATTTCTCTTTCTTTTAAAAGGAAAACATTTCATAACAATTCCATTTGAAAACCAATTTTCAAAACAATTCATTAAATTGAAGTGAACCAAATATTACAGCTAAACACCTTATAGTCAAATTGTGAAATAAATCATAAGGTGTTAGCCTACAGTTATTTTCTGCCCAACCCATGCATATGGATAATAAATTGCTCATAAACTGGTCGAGCAAAGTCAACAATCAATAATAGTAATCAGTGCTCAGAAACTGGTCGAGCAAAGTCAATAATCAATAAATAATAATCAGTGCTCATAAACTGGTCGAGCCTAATTCAAACAATCAATCAATAAAATAAACGCAATAATAAATGAGAAACAATGCTTCATTCTATCAAATATTTATAACACTTTAACGGTTTGATATTTATTTTGGAGCATCCGGGCTTTCCCTTCGACATGTTTCGTCCCTTGCCCAAGTCTCCTTGGATCTCACAAACGAAACACATGCACTAGTCGTTTCCGCATACCCCATTCAATATTTAACTTCTAAATTTTAAATTACTTAATTAATCATCCAAACATAATATCAACCAAGGAAATCAAACCATTGTTCTAGGAAACAAAGTAAACAAGCATTTAACAAGGGTTTTCAAAAAACTTAACACTTAAAGTTCTTTCAACTTAGCAATGGTTTTAATGAATATAAAATAAGAAATAACTTACTTTGGATTCCATTCCATCAAATTTTAAGGCAAGCAACTTAAGATCTAACACATACTTCCTACCATGCTTCGGAACCAAATGAATATAAGCTCGAATTCCTCCTTCCTAGTGCTTGGCCAAGGCTTGAGACGGAAGTTGGCCAAAAGTATAAAGAAGAAGTGTTGGAGCTTTGAACTTGAATTCTCAAAATTAGGCCCGAAAAACAGGTCAGCTCCTCTCTTGTTTTTGACTCTCTTGCTCTCAAAATTTGAAAACTTGTTAACATAAAAGTTGTTCAAAATTTTGTTCTCTTGAATATAAAAAAAAGAATCACTTGATTTTGGTTAATTTTGAGGAAGATATGGTCGAAAGAAAAAGAGCTATTCTTGGATTCACAAAAATAAAGCCCGAAAATGCACTTCAAAGAATTGAGTTTCAAGTTTAGCAAACCTCAAAACTGAAAAAAGTAATGAACATAAAAGTTGTAGCCACTGAAATTTGATATGGTTTGAAAAATATAATTTCTTAATTTGGATCAGTTATAATGAAGTTATGATCAAAACAAAATGGCTTATTCTCTGGCTTAAAAATTGGACCAGAAAATGCACTTGAAAGAAGTGGATTTTTGAGATGATTATCTTCATAATGAGACAAAGTGGTCAACATGAAAGTTATAGCCACTGTTGATTGAAAAAAATAAATTTACAGTTTGAGTCGGTTTTGAATAAGTTATGGTCAAGAGAAGAAGAGATAAAATGTGGAGAAAATAGGAGTTTGATTTGAAGAGAATAAACATTGATTACTTTTGAATATTTTATAATATTTTGACATTATTTTTTTTTAATTTTTTATATGGCATGAAGGCCATTAAAGAGAAGAGGAAGAATATGACGAAGCTTGAGAAAAGAAGAAGAAAAATGTGAATGAAAGTGAAGAAGGAGGTGGATATTTATAGAAAAAGAAAGAAGTGGTTAATTTACCAAAACAACCTCTTACCAAATTACCAAACTAACCTTACTTTAACCTAAAGCATTCTACACTTTTTCAATACTTAACATCATCTTGCACATCCTTACTTTATGTCTTAGTCACTTAAAGATTAAGTAAAGAATATCATAATTATGTTGTCTTTGATTTGATGTGGTTTGATGTTTACTTTTTCTTACTTTTGTTAATTCTTACTTACTTTTACTAATGACTTCTAGAAGTTTTCTAATCTTATTTAGTAAAAGTAGACAGGTTTAGTGAATTAATTAAAACTTACAATATTTGAATATATGTTCTGTATAAGAAAATAAAGGTGCGACGACGTTGCGACAACTTTTAATCGAAAAACATCGTTTTTCGATAAAATGTTTTACGGTCACATTTTAACGTTTTAGTTAAACTATTTATTTTGGAAAACCAAATTTAAAATAAAATTTTATAATGCTATTTAAAAATATAAACACTCATAAATAATTAAGATAATTTATTTAACCATCGAAACGTACTTTTCTGAAATCAGCATTTTGTCACTTTTATCGATATAGGCAAATGTTACTATTTTTATGTTTGTTTCTACTTCCAAATCCTATCGAATATTATTTAAATCATAAAGTCTTTTATATTTTATATTTAAAATCACTCTAAGTAATATATTTTAAAGCGGTCAAATTCTGGGTCGTTACACAGTATATGCCTTTCTTATTCTATATTCGGTTTCCCAAGTGCAATCTTTAGCATAACCACTCCACTGAAATTTAACTAATCTTACAAACCTTCTCATTAATCACTTCTCATCATGATCCACAATTCGATTAGGTTGCCTGATGACAGTCAAATTTGTTTCCACGTCTAAATCTTCTTGGGCAGCTGTCTCCATAATTTATTTAGGGTCATACACTTATTTTTGTAAATGGGACGCACGAAAACATTGTGTACACCTGACAACCTTTCTAGTAATTCTACTCGATAGGCTAATGGGCCAGTTTGCTTAACAAAGGGAAAAAGGTCTAATATATTGAGGTCCTAACTTCCCATTTCTTCCAAATATCACAACTCCCCTCATCGTGGAGACATTCAAGAATACAAAATCTCCAATCAAGAATTTTAATTCCTACACTTCTGATCGACGTTGCTTTTCTACCTACTTTTAGCTCCTTCAGCTTCTTCCTAATCATATATACCTTTTCCGAGGCTTCTCGAATCATATCAGGACCAAGTACTAACCGATCTCTAGTTTCATTCTAATATGCCGTCGATATACATGGACAACCATATAAAGGTTCATAAGGTGCCATATTAATACTTGCCTGGTAGTTGTCGTTATATGAGAACTCTACCAGATGAAGATGGTTCTCCCATGAACCTCTGAAGTCTAAGATAAAAGCTCTCAAAAGATCTTCTAACACTCAGTTTACCCTTTCTGTTTTCCCATCAATTTGGGGATGATATGTGGTGCTTATACATAGCTTTGTTCCCAAAGTTGTCTATAATGCCTCCTAGAACTAACTGATAAAGATTGGATCTCAGTCATTTACCATGCTGCTCGGTACTCCATGTAATTGAACAATTTCTTTCATATATATATATATATATATATATATATATATATATATCTACAAGACTAGATGCAGACCTTATTGGTTTTACTGGAATCAAGTGTGCGCTTTTAGTTAATTGGTCTATGATAACACAAACGCCTTCATTTACCTACCTCTTCCAAGGTAAGCCATCGAGAAATCCATTGATATTCGGTCCTACTTCCAAGTTGGAATCTCGAGAGGCTGAAGTAGTCCTACAGCCGTTTGTTGATTGCTTTTTATTTGCTGGAAATTTTGACTTCTACTAACATGAATGGAAATGTCCCTCTTTATATCTTCCTACTAGAAAGTCTTCTTCATGCCTCGATACATTTTGGTTACTCCAGGAAGTATTGTAAGTTGAAAATTGTTACATTCGGCTAGAACTTCCTGCCTAATCCCTTCATCATATGAACCACATATTCTCCAATTCATTCTTAAAATTCCTTATTCAATCACTTTGAATCCCTTCCATCTTCCCGGTATCGTATTCTCCTCAATTGCCTTGGCTATCCTTAAAATTAATGGATCCTTGAGTTGGTTCTCCGTTATATGGTTAATCAAGGCTGTACGTATTACTAAATAAGATATAACGGCATACCTTTTGCTTAGCGCATCTGCTACTATATTGGCTTTTTCGGGTGTATATAAAATGTTAAAGATCATATCACGTATGTAATTCTAGCCAACGCTGTTGTCTCATGTTTAGATCCTTCTGCATGAAACGATACTTAAAAGATTTATGATCCGCGAAGAGAACAAACTTTTCATCCAGTATATAATGCCTCCACATTTTTAATACAAACACAACGGCTAGTAATTCTAAGTCGTTTGTTACATAGTTTCGCTCATGAATTTTTAACTACCTAGTTGCATAAGCGATAGCCTTCCCATGCTACATCAGTACGACACCCACTCCTTCTACACAAGCACTAATATATACGGTTAAACCACTGCGTTCTTAGTAATAGCTAGGATTAGAGCGGTAGTTAACCATTTCTTGAACTCTTTGAATGCTTCTTCATATTTTGATGTCTATTAAAATTTAACATTTTTCATAGTCAACATTGTTAGGTGAGAGGAAATTTTTGAGAAGTCTTGAATGAACCTCCGGTAATATCCTACCAATCCTAAAAGGCTATGGACGTCCATCGAGGTTTGTGGTTGTTTCTAGTCTAGAATGGTTGTAATTTTCCCTGGATCAACTGAAATTCCAATCCTTAACACAACATGTCAAAGGAATCTTACCTCTTTCTCCCAGAAGTGGAATTTTGAGAATTTAGCTTTAAGCACATTCCTCCTTAATATTTCCAATAAAATCTCTAAATGCCTTTCGTATTCTTCCTCGGTCTTTGAATAGATAAGATATCTCAATGAAAACCGACATGAATTTGTTGAGTACATCTCTAAATACTCTATTCATAAGGTCCATAAAATAAGTGGGTGCATTTGTCAGCCCAAAAGGCATAACCAACCACTCAAAGAAATCATTTGGATATCTGAATGTAGTTAAAGGAATGCAATCTTCTGCTATCCTTAGTTGATGGAATCCTATAGTCAGGTCCATTTATGGGAATACTCAGGCACCATGAAGTTGATCAAACAAGTCATCAATATGGGGTAGAGGATACTTCTTCTTAATCGTCTGCTTGTTCAGGTCTCGATGGTCTACAAAAAGTCTTAGGGAGCCATCTGATTTTGCAACGAAAACTACTGCTGCTCTCCAACTTAAGCAACTAAGTCTAATTAATCCTTTCATTAACAACTCACCGGTTTGATATCTCAACTCATCCTTCTATTTTGGAGCCATCCTTTGAATAGGGTGAATAACAGATCCCCATTGGGAATCAAGTCGATTTGAAACTCAATTTCCTTATATGGGGGTAAACTTTTCACTTCTTTAAAAACATCCTAAAACTCCTTAACAATTGGTATTTCTTCTAGATGTTTTTGAAACAAATAATGGGCACATACGAAATTATCCCTTCTAAAATTTTCGTTCATTATTTCAAAATGTTCAGCTCTTTTACTTTGCAACATCACTGTCCTTTTAACACAATCAAGGACAACTTTATATTCAAACAACCAATTTATATCGAGTAAAATCTCAAATCCAATAAAGTTAAGGACAATTAGATCACATGAAACTTTTTAGGATAAGTAGGTAACTCGGACTTTTTCACAGACAATACACAGATTAGTTGTATCACCTATGAGGTTGGACACAAAGATATGGGGATATACTATTTTTAATGTAAGTTTTAATCAATCGATCAATTCCTCATAAATAAAACTATTGGACGCCTCAGTATCAAATAATAATCTTGTTAAATATTTATTAACATAAATAATACCTTCCAGAACTCCCTTTCCTTTCACATCCATGGAAGTTCAGGGTTTATCCTTGATAATAAAAACTCTAACTTGTTCCCTTTTCTTTATTGTCGAGCAATCATTTACCATGTGCCCTGATTGGTGACAATTGTGGAAGGTCCTTTTCTAAACCTTAGGATTCTTACAGGTGGTGGAAAGATGGCCCTTCTGTTGGCGATTATAACAAGTAACATCTTTCAAATGTTTTTCCTGAGATCCTCCTCCTGGCTTGCCTTGTCATGAATTCTTACCTTGGTGATTGAATTTTCTCTTCTCCTAACTGTTGTTGTTTGTTTGAGCTGTGGGGGGATTCTGTTGATTCAAGAGTTTTGATTCATGACACAAGCTTCATATATCATACGACGAAAGCGAAAAAAAGAGAATAAGTGTATATTATGCACTACAAAGGAGACAAGACTACAATCCAGAGTTTATTATGAATATTTTAATGTATTTAGTCTTAGAATATTGTTAAAATCATTCCTCAAGTAGTCACATGCACACACGAATTCGTTTATACACAAATAAGTGTACACTGTGCATATAACTACAGGTCGGCTGACCGACCAAAAACTTCGGTCGACCGACCCTGTAGTCAGTGCACAGCTACTCTCTGTTTTTTGTACACGATTTCAAACTCAGCTGACCGGCCAGTTTTTCCGGTCGACCGACCTGCATATAACGGCTAGTTTTCTGAAGAGTTGCGATTGTTTCATGAAAAGGAATGTCCCTCAATCCAAGAGATACGGACATAACTTTTGATTGAAACTCTTCATGAAAGATTGTAACTATTCTACAACTATATAAACATGTTCAAATCACTTCTGCAATCACCAATTCTTGTTTATATTTCTGAAATCTATTCTCTATTTATTTCTGCAAATAAAAGCATTCATTCTCATTCAATATCTCTAGAATCTCTGAATTAAATTATATACTTTGATTCTACGAGATTATCTTCCTTCTAAATCTTCACATACACTACATATTCTTGAGGATTTGATTATAGGAAATTGTACTATCAAAAGGCAATCCGTGTTATTCAGAACACACTCGTCAACAAAGTATTTGTATTAAGTTGAAGTCCTCTTCGGCTGTTGAGGCGGAAAAATTCCTGTTCGGCTGCTCAGGTGTGATATACCTATTCCTCCGGGTTAAGTGAGGGGTTTAGTATAAATCCAGAGGATAGTCTGGGACTGGACGTAGAACGGGAAGTTCGAACCAGTATAAAAATTCCTGGCGTGCTTACTTTAATTTTATTCTACTGCTATTATCAGTTTCCGCATTTATATACCATATTACACGATCCTTAGTACTACACGTACACTTACATTTGGTATCAAAGCAAGGTCATCCTATAACCGTCACAAAGTTATTTGATATTTATTTCTAGTAATATGGCAACGACACAAACTAACGATTTTGGCACTAACACTAATACTAATTTCACAGAGGGTCAATCAACTTCACGACCTCCATTTTTTAATGGTCAAAATTATAATTATTGGTCAACTAGAATGAGAATCTATATACAATCTAGTGGATTTGATATCTGGAATATTATACAAAGAGAGTACATAACTCCTACTGGAGAATACTCAACTTATATAACACACAAAAACTAGATGCTACATCAAATGCAAAGGCTATGAATATTTTATTTTGTGCATTAGATAGAAATGAATTCAATAGAGTTAGCATGTGCACTTCAGGTTATGAAATTTGGAGAACACTTAAGATAACACATGAAGGTACAAACAAAGTTAAATTAAGCAAAATCTCTATGTTGAAAAATCAATTTGAAAATTTCAAAATGAGGCCAAATGAATCTATAAATGACATGTACTCTAGATTTCAGGATATTTATCATGCTTTATTATCACTAGAACAAAAGTTTACTGATTTTGATGTTGTTACAAAAATCTTGAATTCTTTAACGGACGAATGGGAAAGAAAAGTCTTAGCCATTGAAGAAGCAAGTGATTTGTCAACATTAAAACTAGAAGAATTGATAGGTAATCTAATGTCCTACGAAGTAAATTTGCAGGCAAAAAGAAATGGAGCACAAGAAAAGAAAAATATGGCTTTTCAAGCAGAAAAAGGCGATTCCGACTCAGAAAATGAAGATATGGCGATGATCGCTAAAAGTTTCAAAAAGTTTTTGAAATTCAACAGAAACAAATTCAAGGGAAACAAAAATAACTCCAACAACAATTCTAATAGCAGCATACCATCATCTTCAGCAATGGAATGTTATGAATGTCACAAGAAAGGTCACATGAAGAAAGATTGTCCAGAAAGAAAAAAGAGCAATTTTAAGAAGGACAAATCCAAACGAAGAGCTTTTTCTGTCACTTGGGACGACACTGACTCATCATCCTCTTCAGAGAGTGAAAGTGATAATGAACAAGCAAATGTGTGCTTCGTGGCTTCATCAGACGATGTAAGTGATTTTACTTTTGAAGATTTAATTGAAATAAATTCTGAATTAATAAATGTAACAAAGCAACTTAAAAAGAAAAATAAGGAGTTGCAAAGAAAATTAGATAGAACAGTCTTAGAAGTAGATATGCTGAAAGATGAGAAGAAAATATTAAAAGAAGAACTCGAAAGTTCTCAACAATCAAATTCTAACTTATCCTCTCAAATTTCGTCAATATTTGAAGAACTAGAAATTCAAAAGTATAAAAATGATGATTTACTTATCAAAAATAATAGTTTAAACTCTAAGATTAAGGATTTAGAGTTAGAAAAATCTAGTCTTAAAATAAAATTTGATGATATGTCTAAAAATGTATCTAATTTCAATAAAGGAAGAGAGAATCTTTCTAATATACTAGAAAATTCTCAATCCTCTAACAATAAATCTGGAATAGGATTTAAGAAACAAAATAATTTTACTAAAAGTAGGATTAATAATGATATTAAGAAAACAGTTTACCCAAATACTAAAACCATAAAAATATGGATTCCAAAAACAAATAGTGTTTTGATAAGGAATAAACATATCAAAATGTTCATGGAAACTGTTCATAATAACAAAAACTATATTTATAAAGGGAGTTCTGAACCCGTATGGGTTTGGCTTCCTAAGATCTAACTCTTAGGACCCTAGAAAGAAACGGGTACCAACTTTTTATAAATGTTTTTGCAGGTACCACATAAGAAGAGAGGAAAATGGATTTTGGATAGCGGTTGCTCAAAACACATGACTGGAAACAAAGAAATGTTGTCAAACATTATATACTCAAATGGAGGAGCAGTCACCTTCGGAGATAACTCAAAAGGATATATCATCGACAAAGGCGATGTCAGTAGCAACGATATCTCTAATTTACCTCTCATTACTGATGTTTTATTAGTTAAAAATTTAAAACACAATTTATTAAGTATTAGTCAGCTATGTGATAAAGGTTTTAGTATAAATTTCTCTGAAAATAAATGTAATATTCTCGATAAAAATCATACCATTATCTTTGAAGGAATAAGAGATAAAAATATTTATATTTTAAATATGAATTTTAACAATGATTCAAATTTATGTCTAATAGCTAAGGAAAATGATTCATGTCTTTGGCACAAAAGATTTTGTCACATCAATTTTAAAACCATTAATAAGATAGCTAAAAATAAATTAGTTAAAGGATTACCTGACATAAAATTCAAAACTAATATATTTTGTGATGCATGTAAATTAGGAAAATTAACAAAATCGTCCTTTAAGTCAAAGAAAGTAATATCTACAGAACAACCACTTGAACTTTTACACATGGATCTTTTTGGTCCAACTCAAGTGCAATCTATTAATCATAATAGATATGCATTTGTTATTGTAGATGATTTTTCTAGATATACTTGGATTTTCTTTTTGAAAAATAAAAGTGATACGTTTGATAATTTTAAAATCTTTGTTAAAAGAATTCAAAATATTAAAAGTTTGAAAATTAAAAATATAAGAAGTGATCATGGAGGAGAATTTGAAAATGAAGCTTTTGAACAATTTTGCAACAAGAAAGGTATTAACCATAATTTTTCGTTTCCTAGAACACCACAACAAAATGGAGTTGTAGAAAGAAAAAATAGAACGTTACAAGAATGTGAAAGAACTTTATTAAATGGAACCACTTTATCAAAACATTTTTGGGCAGAAGCTGTAGCTACTGCTTGTTATGTGTTAAATCGTGTTTCTATTCGACCATTAACTAAGAATACTCCATATGAATTACTAAATGGAAGAAAACCAAATATTTCATATTTTAAAGTTTTTGGCTCTAAATGTTTTATTCTAAATACTAAAGATCAACTAGGTAAATTCGATCCAAAATCCGATGAAGGAATATTCATTGGATATTTGGAGCGAAGCAAGGCTTAACGAATTTACAATAAAAGAACTAAAATTATTGAAGAAAGTTTACATGTTTCTTTTGATGAAAATTTTAAAAATATAAATCCAAATGTTATGAAACTACTCAGAATGAAAATATTAATACTGAACAAACCTTCGATAATGATCATGATATTACTGAAAATGAGAATATTACTACTAATATAATAAAATCTCCACCTAAAATTTTACGACATCATCCTGTGCAAAATATAATTGGAGAAGTAAATACGAACGTTAAAACTAGACATCAATTAAATCAAATTGGTCATGTAGCGTTTCTCTCTAACATAGAACCTAAAAATATAAAAGAAGCTTCAACTGATGACTACTGGATTCTTGCCATGCAAGAAGAACTAAATCAATTCGAATGAAACGAAGTTTGGGAACTCGTTCCTAGACCTAGTGATCAAACAGTCATTGGTACTAAATGGGTTTTTAAAAATAAAGCAGATGAACTAGGAAATATAACTAGGAATGAAGCTAGGTTAGTTACACAAGGATATAATCAAGAAGAGGGAATAGACTATGAAGAAACATTTGCTCCGGTCGCCCGACTTGAAGCAATATGAATCTTATTAGCTTTCGCGTGTTTTCATAATTTTAAACTTTATCAAATGGATGTTAAAAGTGCTTTTTTAAATGGTTTTATAAAAGAAAATGTTTATGTTGAACAACCTCCATTATTTATACATGAACAATTTCCTGATCAAGTCTATAAACTTAAAAAGGCTTTATACGGTTTAAAACAAGCACCTCGTGCTTGGTATGATCGTGTTAAAAATTATTTACTAAATTCTGGTTTTGAAATTGGAAAGGTTGATCAAACTCTTTTTATTAAAAGAGATAAGCATGATATTTTAATTATCCAAATTTATGTTGATGATATAACTTTTGGATCTACAAATGAAAAACTATGTCAAGAATTTTCTAAAATAATGACAAATGAATTTGAAATGTCTCATATGGGTGAGTTAAATTATTTTCTTGGTTTACAAATAAAAAAAATAGAAAATGGAATTTTTATTAATCAAGGAAAATATTGTTATAATTTAATTAAACGATTTGGTCTAGAAAACACTACTGCCAAACCTACTCCGATGAGTACATCGATGTATCTCGACAGAGACGAAGAAGGCAAAAGTGTTGATCAAAAACTATATCGTAGTATGATTGGATCGTTATTATATTTAACAGCGAGTCAACGCGACATTATGATGAGTGTTTGTTTATGTGCTCGATTTCAAGCAAATCCCAAAGAATCACATATGCGAGCAGTTAAACGTATTATTCGTTATCTAACTAAAACCAAAGATTTTGGACTATTCTATCCAAAAGAATGTCCTTTCGAATTAGTCTCATATAGCGATGCTGATTTTGGAGGAAGTCGGACGGATCGAAAAAGTACAAGTTGAACATGTCATTTCATTGGGCGTTCATTAGTCTCTTGGTTTAGTAAGAAATAAAACTGTGTTTCTTTATCAACATGTGAAGCAGAATATATATCTGCTACTTTGGCATGTGCACAAGTCGTATATATGCAACAGACACTACAAGATTTCAACTGTTATCTTGAAAAATCTATTATTTATTGTGATAATACTAGTGCAATAAATCTTTCTAAAAATCCAGTAAATCACTCACGGACAAAACACATTGATATTCGTCATCACTTCCTTCGTGATTGTTTGGAAAAAGGTTTAATAAATTTAGAATTTATTAATACTGAAAATCAAATTGCAGACATTTTTACTAAACCGTTAAATGAAAATAATTTTATAAAATTAAGACGTGACTTAGGTATAATGTCTTTAAAAGATTTATAAATAGAAAATATGCAAAAATATTGAAAAACAAAAATTTGTTTTATTTCTGACCAAAGCGGGATTCGAACTCATGATTTCTGACTAGTTTGATAGATGTCATATTATAGCCACTTGAGCTATGGGTGTTTCTTGTCTTAGCTTACCTTAAATTTTATTATACTACTGTTGTCTTTCAGAAATACTATTCTTAGACCTATAACTTATGAATCAAACATTAACAACTGTTTTTTTCTTAAAATCTCTGTGATAATATTTGAAAACAATCCTTATCCACATATTTTTCAGAAAATATACGATTATAAATACAATGCTTATTTTTTTTCTAATGATATTCTAAAAACAAAACCTTACAAAAAAAATTATAATGTCTTCAAACAATGAAGTTTACAATTCCGACAATTCCCATATATCATTCTCATCTCCAGATGATGATTGTTCCGATCGTATTCCGGAGAATGGTCCCTATCCTACTTTTCCATTGCCTAATCGTGTCCTTAATTTTTCCTCTCCGGATAAAGATCCCAGACACGGATGGAAACCATGGGAAGATTCCCATACAGGCTATACACCTAACAATAAAAAGGGGAAGCATACAATGGTTATATCTCCATCAACAAAGCAAAAGATTGATGAAATACACCATTACCAACAACAGCAAATGAATATGCAACGAGAGCTCTACTATGAACAGAAAGTAACTGCAAGACGTCTAAGCTTTCTAGAAAAAATTGCCATGAAAGTTTGTTCATCAAAAAAGGATGAAGTTGCTGAACCTTCCTATAGAACTCCATCCCCTTCAAAACTTGTTCAAACTCCAATAGCTCCAAAATGGTCACTTGTAGAAGATGTTCCATCTCCAAACTCATGGGAGCGTAAGTTTTAAAGAATGGTGGCTAATTTATATATATATATATATATATATATATATATATATATATATATATATATATATATATATATATGTATATTGCTTTAAGCAAAATGTATAAATATAATATAATAATAAAATTTATACGACTCTACATATATATATAATTTATATTTTAAATAAAATGTGCATTTTTAACAATTCGGCCGACCGAATAACCTGAGTCGGTCAGCCGACACCAGGCCGCAAGCATCAAATATGCACATTTAACAGGGTCAGTCGACCGAAACTCTAAGTCGGTCAGCCGAGCCCTTTCCCGAAACTTTCAGCTAACCTCTGTTTCCTACGTCGGTCAGCCGACCCAGAGAGTTCGGTCGACCGAACATGTTTCCAACTGTTGACTTTTTCTGTTTACTTCATACTATTAACCCACCCCTTCACCTTTTCAACCTACCTCTTCACTTCTACTTTCCCAATTTCGGTTTTTACCCTAGCCCCCATTAAAATTCTCTCAATTATTATTTTTTCTTCAACAAAAATCAAATGGCTCCAAAGAAGAAATCAAAGACTGCCGGAGGTTCATCTTCGACACCTCCCGTTGATACTCAAATTGCTTCATGGCTAGTCAACAACGTAGCACTTCAAAGATGGATACGACTTCAAGATGCCAAAATCTTTGAAGAATCATTCGTAAGTTATCCTGATTTCGTTACCTATCGAATTGAAGATGCCGCAATTAGAAGTGGGTTAGATGCTTTCTAGACTACCGCAAAAATAATTTGAAAATTAACCACATTATGGTTAAATTGTTTTTGGCTAACCTAAATCTTGTCAATCCACCTAGAAACACTGAAAATTGTGTTTGGACATCGGTTTGTGGCACCTCAATCTTTCTCTCCATTGATCGAATTAACCATATATTAGATGCTAGACCGGGTGGAATTTCATTACACGACGTAGACTGTAATATATCAAGTCGTACCACATCAGTCATTTATTTTTTCGAAGATGATGCTACGGATTTTAGACAGACATCATCACTTAGACCCAAAGCTAGACTCTTTCATCCTTTCATGATGAAATCAATTATACCAAGAGGTGTCTCCTACCACTTTGTGTATCTTGAGAATTTTAAAGCTTTATATGCTTTGTGTTCAAATACACAAGTAAATTGGGCACAATTACTCATGGATGAGTTTCTTACATTCAATCAAGGAAAGATGCTTCATATCTATTATGGAGAATACATAATGAGATTGATTAATAGCTTCATCCAACATGCTCCGGAATCCGAAACTTCCAAAGTTCGTTCTTTTGATTCAAGGACCATAAAACTAATGAAGTTTCCCGATGCACCACCTAGATTTTTAACCTTTAACCAATGGCAAGTACTCCTCGAGAACAACTACGCCGTAGTCAATCTACACCTCATCCATCAACTCATGCTCTGGAGCGTCTAACACGTCAACACTCTGTTCAAAGACCAACTCCCGGAATGAGTACAGAAGCGGCTATTGATATTTTGGCTCAAAATAAAATAGCCTTAGATGCCCGCCTTCGAAAAATTGACGGTCGTTTAAGAAAATCAAGGGCTTCTTCATCAATCTATGGGATGCATTATCATGTACTATCGAAGCCGGTGCCTCTTATGTTGCTCCCGGAAAAAGGCCAGCACCAAACTTCTCGTTTTCCACTTCAGAGAATACAAGCTCCGGTACATCAGGAACTCACACTTCTAATACTCACAGACGTGGTAAGGAACATGCTCCTCCGGAAGAAAATATCCGTCCAGAATTTGGGGATTCCGATGATGATGAGGAGTGATCATATTGCTTTACAATTTGCTATCTCATAATTTTTAGTATTTTTTTTTAGATGTTGTGTACTACAGTAAAACATCAATATTCCTATTTTCTTTGAGTATGTATTATTTAAAACTTGATGTTTTTTCTTATGTTGTGTCACATATTCCATATTGTTTAAACATCCACTAAGTATTCCTTTTTGTCGATGACAAAGGGGGAGAAATATATGCAAGCTAACAAATTTTTGCAGAAATGTCGCCATATATTCAGGGGGAGAATTACAATATATACTACTTCGTCACATAGGTATTGTCATCAATCAAAAAGGGGGAGAATGTTGATTCAAGAGTTTTGATTCATGACACAAGCTTCATATATCATACGACGAAAGCGACAAAAAGAGAATAAGTGTATATTATGCACTATAAAGGAGACAAGACTACAATCCAGAGTTTATTATGAATATTTTAATGTATTTAGTCTTAGAATATTGTTAAAATCATTCCTCAAGTAGTCACATGCACATACGAATTCGTTTATACACAAATAAGTGTACACTGTGCATATAACTACAGGTCGGCTGACCGACCAGAAACTTCGATCAACCGACCCTGTAGTCAGTGCACAGGTACTCTCTGTTTTTTGTGCACGATTTCAAACTCAGCTGACCGGCCAGTTTTTCGAGTCGACCGACCTGCATATAACGGCTAGTTTTCTGAAGAGTTGCGATTGTTTCATGAAAAGGAATGTCCCTCAATCCAAGAGATACGGACACAACTTTTGATTGAAACTCTTCATGAAAAATCGTAACTATTCTACAACTATATAAACATGTTCAAATCACTTATACAATCACCAATTCTTGTTTATATTTCTGAAATCTATTCTCTATTTATTTCTGCAAATAAAAGCATTCATTCTCATTCAATATCTCTAGAATCTCTGAAATTAATTATATACTTCGATTCTACGAGATTATCTTCCTTCTAAATCTTCACATAAACTACATATTCCTGTTCGGCTGCTCAGGTGTGATATACCTATTCCTCCGGGTTAAGTGAGGGGTTTAATATAAATCCAGAGGATAGTCTGGGATTAGACGTAGAACGGGAAGTTCGAACCAGTATAAAAATTCCTGGTGTGCTTACTTTAATTTTTATTTTACTGCTATTATCAGTTTTCGCATTTATATACCATATTACACGATCCTTAGTACTACACGTACACTTACAGATTCTTCTTATCCAAAGCATCACATCGAAAACCCATATTTACCAGATCTACAAAGGTTCCCTTCACAGGTGCAGTCATTCTGTCCAAATACTACTCCTTTATCCTAGTAATAAACATTTTGTTTTTTCTTAAGAGGCGTGTTTATCAGCCCTGGCATAAAGAGAGATAATTCATTAAATTTACTTGAATGCATGGATAGTTCTCCCTGCTTCAAATCCACTAAACTTCATTAGAGACATGACTTTCTAGCTACGGGCATGTATTATTACTCTAAAACTTCTTTAAACCTTACCGTGGAGATATTATCTTCTGATTCATTGAGAGTAATGGACTTTCACCAAGCTAGAGCCCCTTCCTGTAATTGCTAGGAATCCAAGAACCTCTTTTGATCATCATTGATGTTTAATCCCATTGTAAGGACCCACGTTTTTGGACAGTTTAAACAGACAATAAACCACACATGTCGAATCCAAACCATTCAAAAGGAAAGATTGTTACGGGGTAAATAAGAAAAAGAAGAGAAAGAAATAAAACAAACATGGAATCTCACAGTGGAATGACAAAATATAATAATCAAATAACAGTTCATGAAGTTGTTTTACAAATAACATTTGATTACACTTTTACAATACAGATCAGAGTACATACAACATGAATAAATAATGCAATAGAACAACATGATATAAAGGGATAAATATAATAAATAATAATAGTACAAAATCTTAATGTTCATCCTCCAGAAATAAGGTCTTCACTACACTGAAAAACTCAGACTGACCCGAGCGTAATGAAAAGAAAAAACACTCAAGGTGGAACTAAAAGATCTTATTTAAGTAATATCAACAATAAATAAATATGAGCGTAACGACTTCAGAGATGTTTACATGGTTTGACATCTCCTATCCAGTGTCAACATGAGTGCAATAACTTAAGAGATGTTTGGGATTTCCATCTCCTAAGGATCCATTAAACTATCTACATACATAGTACAATACACTATTATAATAATGTCTAAAGTAATGTATTAAAATAGCATTAAGGGTTACCCATATCCTCCTTAACACATTTTTATATATTCCCGTAGTCTATATAGATACTAATCCCCACCAAACTAATGGGATACTCAGGGATCACTCTATAAGCCTGGTACAAACCAAACTCATAGTGGGCACGATAAGCCATGTGACAAGGCATGAGAGGCAATGCCTATGGTAGGATACTACCGTTTTGCGGATCCGGAGCGGTGGTAACGCATAGCAACTACTATTGCCCACCTCGGAACACACTCCCAAAATCATATCAAGGGGTGGCCACCAAATCAATCACAAAGTAATATGGTATCGAAGAAATGTGTCTGATCGGAGGTGCGACCTCACTGACCCGGCATGGCTCCTATTTTAGCCACATCAAGCTGAACCGAGGGGGCAGGGCTACGTTAATACGTCATACAGAATCGTTCGCCAAACCATTCTACTTCATTCTGAAATCCACCCCACGTGCACAGTTGTTAAAGTGGTTTTGGGTATTGTAGAGAGTATGACAATATCCGATCCCGTTCTCTTTAACAACCAAATGCTTATTACACACCAGATGGTTCTTTTACATTTTCAAAACAATTTTATATTGATATTAAAATATCATATTCTCAAAAATCATATCACTTTCAAAATCATATTCACTTTCGAAATCATATTTTCAAAATAGGTTAAACCCTCATTACAAATCATCATAATTGCTCAAAATATGTCATTTCACTAGAAAATATCATTTCAAATCCCAACTTAGGTTATAACATTATTTAATCATATTCGCTTATAAATCCAGGATTTAAATATAAAAAATTCAGCCTTGCACAGTTTATTTTTAGAAAATAGTTTAAATAGTTTTAAAATAGTTTTAAATAGTTTTAAATACTTTAAAATACTTTAAATGGTTTAAAAAGTTTAAAATAGACTAAAATAGTTTAAAATAGATTAAATAATTTAAAATTGTTTAAAATAGATTAAAATAGGTTAAATAATTTAAAATAGTTTAAAATAAATGGTTTAAATTAGTTAAAAAAATAGGTTAATATAGTTTTAATAGTTTAATACAAAAATGGTTTGGTGATTGAAATGGTTTATGTAAAAAATTTCTTGAAAATCGAAATAAATCTGGATTTAGAATAATACATCTTTAAACAGTTTATATTAAAATAAATAAATTTGAAATTAATATCAAATTAAACTATTTCTTTCATTTCAATAAATCTGGACCATATCCAGCTTTTAAATCAACAAAATTCAATTTTGTCTTTCAATTCGGATTCTCATTTAAAACCATTTAATAAATATCGATTCCAAATCCATGTTCGAACTACAAATTTGAACTATTCCAAAGTTAGTAGATTTCAAAGTTAAAATATTCAAATATTTCAATAACCCAATTTTGATAAATTTCATTTGTACTTAATTTAAAATTTCAATTTAAATTATTTAAATAATTCTTTTAAACCAATTCAAAATTTTAACATTCAAAACGTGGATTTTTGAAAATAATTCAGTTTATATAAATCAAATTTTTTATCAAAATATCATTTAGCCGAATTCAAAAATTTAAGGCTTTTAAAATCATTTAATTTAACCAATCATGTGTCCGTATATAATTTTCTATCGTATGGTCAAGTGATATGGTTATATATCATTTCAACCCGCAAACCCAAATTGTCATTCAAAATCCATAAATTCGCTCGAATTTATCATTTCAACACATGACGATTTTCCTAGCAATATCTAAGGGAACATGTAGTGTTAAAAAAATATAAAAATATAACATCTAGTCATCCAATATTAACAATCAAACATCCATCACAATCATCATCCAAATAAAATCAATAGACAATAACAATTGACTGATTATCAATAATAAGTATTTAACGGGGAATTTAACTTCAATTTTAAATGAAATAGCGATTAAATTCAATAAAAGTAAGATTTAACTAGAATAACAATTTAAATATATCAAATAACAATCAATTAACTTCTAATCCCATCATAAATTTAATCTAACTAAAAAAGATAATCTAGTCGTGAGTGGGTTAAAACAATTATTTTTAATTTTCGATGATTTTAAAATCCAAAAATAACCAAAATCTAATAGTCTCGGAATTTGACCAAACCAACTCCATAATGTCCGGAATTCCAATACGATTGTAGTGGAGTGAACAGTGTGTAAATCCGACCTCGTATGCAAAATTTATTAACATTAGAAGTTTAAAATTCAAAATTTAAATAAAATAACAATATAATTAATAGCTTACCATAACACGCCACATCAACACGTCTTCGTGAAACCCCAGTTGCAATAGACAATCACTATCGCGTTCGAACTACTAAAGCCGCCAGTCCAAATCAACGTCGCCGAGCCCCAAATGACCCAGCCACCTCGATCAGAATTCCATGCCACCTTCCCCATGCTAGGCCGACTATCCCGGCGCCATGCGACACTATCCACTGGCCGTAAAACGCTTCGTCGCCATTAACACTGAATTAGGGTTTGGATCTGCAGCCATTGCAAGGAAGAAGAAGCAGATAGATGGAATAGACAAATACATAAAGAGATAAGAAATAAAAGGCTGCTAGGGTTTAGAAAAATATATATTTATATAGACAAAGCCTGATAAGAAAGAATGAACATATCGAATTGGTTCGAAACAACAATAACGACCTAAAAAGCCTACTCCATTTTCGAAACGAAAGTGAGTCATCCCATATATATAAATAGATATTTTTGATAATTTTAAACTCAATGGAATAGGTTTCAAGTCCTAATTCCATTGTATGAAGAATTTAGATTTTAAAATCAACTTATTTTATTTTGAATTCATTAAATTAATTTCTACGCGTTTCAAGCCTGCACGATCAAATGACAAATCCGATCGCTACTAAACTTGATATCCTACAATAATTCAATGTTACGGATCCAACGAAACTGGTTTCGTCGAAATCTTGATAGTGCCAAAATGGTAATTTTCACATTAATTTAATAAAATATTATTAAATCAATTAAATCACTTTTCAATTCAAATTTTATAACTAACAATTTTTATCATTTCTAATTACACAAAAATTAGTAATCTTTTCAAAACCAATTTCCTATGTCAAACTCAATATTAATTATTACATTAACTACAATGTTCAGTTTCAATTGAATAAATTCATTATTATTTTAAATTCCAATAAATCTATTTATTTGATTTTTCATCTTATTATTTAATCCATTATTACTTTATGGACATAATTAACATTGGTTTGTCATTTATTACATCAACGTTCTACAGTTATCTTTTTAATTCATATTAACTACAACGATGAATAGATTAATTGGAATTGATTTTCAATTTAATTTCAACGGATTAAATAGTGAAGTGATAGTTAAACAATTTTTACAAACTTACAATTTCAAACATATTCCTTTGTTTATTGTTCATAAATAAAGCTAATTGATTCACACACTATTTAATCATTCTATATTAACCAATTTTAATTAATTACATAAAACTTCACCATTTATATACAACATTTGGTTATTTACTTATTTACAGTTTATAACCAAATTTTGTATTTATACTCATTTCAATTAATTGAAATTGCATTAAAGTAGTTATCAATTACCTTAAATTAACATTACTAAAATTACATTCTAGTTATTTTTTATCATTATAAAATCTTAAAATTTTAATTTTCCACAACATTAAATTCCAAAACTAATTTAATTTAATAAATTTAATTACCGAAAATTACGGGTCGTTACACCATTAATGATTTTCTCATAAGAGTGAAGCCAAGCTTGAACTTCAATAATAGACTCCGTGCCCTCGAATGCTCCTGAGCTGGTATAATTCTTGCATAGAGTAGCAAAGTTAACTTAAGGTTGCACATGATCTATTACTTCTTCAACCACTCGAGCATTTGGAGTTCGACCATTGACGGTCGTTATGCTGCTACCTCTCCTTCCTTATCCTCTTCTGTTACTCGTTTCCCACTATCTATATATTGAAAAGAAACACCTTAAGGATATAGATGAGATTTTCTTAGGGAATGGGTATTAAGAATAAAATAACTTGGATAGATTTACTCGGATAAAATTACAAATATGCACTCTCATTGACTAAACTCATTCTAGGTCTCTAATGATTCGACGACATCAAGGCTTAGGTGTTCACTCAATCTAAGCTCTGATACCAATTGTGACGACGCGCCTGTTCGAACCTCGAAGATCGATACTAATACATCATTGGTATTCACATTGCCACAAATTCAAGTGCCAGAGAGACAGATAATTAAGGGTAAAAAGAAAATAAATATAGAAGATAGAACAAAATAGGTTCTCACATTACATTAAATAACTTATAAGTATATAGATAGTACGTACAATAACCTACAAAATGAGATATCAAAGTCATAGCAAGTACTAAACCAGCCAGGGACAATAATAACTTCCATTCCCTACAGGTGCCGATAGCTATTTATACATAGTACAACGAAAATAGGAATAGATAACTTTCTATAGAGGAAATCTCCTGGCTCTATGCTTCAAGCTCCTCCAAAATGCTCCAAACTCAACCTGACTACTAGGCTGCCCAGAAAAATAGGGCACCTAGGGTTTAAAGGAAAAGAAAATAAACTCTGGGTCAGTCATGAGACTGGTGCGAGAAAACTTAAAAGAACAAAAACTTTTAAGATCAAAAGGTATCTCATAAGACCACGCTACACATAAACACGAAGATGTTTTTACTTTATGATAATCAAAACATCTCATACGTAAATTCAGAGGTAACATTTTCAATGACTTTCTTTGAAAAACACCTTTCAAATAAATATATAAATAGCTGAAATGCTTTCATCTCACATTCCAGCATTTATACAACTAAGTCTGTAAATATCGTATTGGAAATTGGATTCCAACAATAGTATATAAGGGACTACCTTTTCGACCGTATTTCTCTGGAGGAAAGTATTAAGGACCCAAAAATAATCCTCTGCATCGGGCAAGATCGGCATATCCCTTGTCGAATGATCAACACAATGATCCTGCATAGTACCGAATATGACATCACCCCGATTGTTACCAACCTTTATCGGGATCCCATAGCATACACTACATACTCGATATATAGATAGTGATCTAGAAAGGTGATGACAATATTCTAATGGTTAAGAACCACATAGCCTTACGACATACCCTATTTAAGCCAATTCCGGGTGTGAGGCCTGCGGTAACGTATTACCTTTCACAGAATGGATTCTACTTTGAATGCCACATTGCCATTTCTAACAACACATTATTGATTTCCATAAAAGTACAACCCCCGAGCTCATATGTCTCAGAGAAGGGTGTTAAGTATAATAGGGGTTACCTTTATACCACCAAATAGATATACGTTTATAAAAATCAAGGTACGTGGTCCTGGAAATGCAATGTCAAACATTCGTCCATACATGTTGTCCTAGAACAGGACAAATTGAAGGCACTGCTCCTACTACATCCCATTTGGGAAACAACCATGTGATTAGTAGCGAGTAGTTCTTGCATCAAAGATTTCAAATGAAGATACCACTATCACCATATATATGATATGAGAATTACCCCTGAGGTTAGTGGCAAGCAGCCCTACATTATGAAGATCTCTGTCTTCAAATTCACTATCTTCAACATGTTTTCACTTTTGAATTGGTTAGAAGTGGTTTTCGAGTAGGAATCACACAAATCCAAACTCAGTCTCTCCAAACTAATCTATCTATAAAATGATGTCCATTATGTGGTTGGTTGTTATTCACTTAATCAATATCCTTTTATCGAATAAAATATCTCCTAGAGATATACATCTTTAAATCATTTTTTAGTATATACGAGATTATTAAACCTCTTTTTAACTTTGGAAACACCAAACCATTTCTCATTAATTGCATTGGAAAATATTTCCTTATTTTTTTCAAAATTTAATAGAGATTTCATATTTCTAAAACATACCTTTTTATTATGTTGACACCATGTTATTTAAGATGGTAAATTCAAAATCAGTTAATATTGAGTAAAAAGGATCCATAGAAATTATACTCAATACTACTTTAAATATTCAACTTGAACTATTCGTCGAACAACGGTGAAATCACATTTTAAATTCATAGGAATACATGAGTTCCCTCCTTGGAATTTAATAAAGAATTTAATAATGTGTTTTCTATATCACCAAAAATATACTATTCAAAATCTTGTTTAACTTTTGGAAATCTCCTAATCTCTTTTTATCTTTGGAAAATGTGGTCTGAGTAAATCAAATTTACTATGCCCTCCGTCAGGCCATTTCAGATAGCTAGAGCGGAACCTAAACATTGGTTATCCAAGCTCGGGTCTAGAGGCTATCTATTTGTCACCCATAAGGCGATCAAGTTATTTGATCAACTCTAAACCATTAAATACCATTTAAAATTCTTGGCTTGTTATTTGAAAACCATTCAAAAAATACTTGGGAAGGTAAATTAAGTTTAAACCATGATTTTCAAAAGTTACCAAAACCCTTGCCAAAACCGCTGCGAATAGTGTTTTTAAAGCTTCTTTGATCAGACGTTAATTTCTTTTCATCTATGTCCATTTTAATAACTCAAATCCTTTTTAAAAACATTTTTAACATATTTATGAAATTTATTTCATATTTTCAAAGATTTAAAAACATCTATTTTAAAGACTTGAAATCCATATTTTATGAAATGCCAAAACACGATGTTTTTGGAAACTTGATTTGGAAATATCTCAAAAATTATAAAATGAAATCTTTATTTTTCTTCTTTATTTTAAATTATAGTTATATGAGTTTGAAAAATTCTTGTTTTGAATAATTCCAAGATATATTCCATTTTAAACACTGATTTAACTTTTACGATGCAAAATCATGAACTGTCGTTACACGATGCCCCTATTTTGACTTCAATTTCATATTCCACCTCACCATCACCACCACACCCTTTATGTGCTTCAAGCGCACATGCTCACCTCACTCGACATCATCTTCATCATTTTCCTTAGCTTGTAAGGCATGTATCAAGTTGACTTAAGGGAGATATGTCATCATTAGCTTAGATTTTCTCCTTTATATATATATCACGATATTTATTTTATTTACCATTAGTAATTAGTAAATTCAAATGTTAATTATAAGGTGTACATTATGTATATTGATGTATATATGTGTATATGTGTGCATATATGTCACATAAAACATATAACGGTATGTCAAACGATTAAGAATTAAGATTTCGATTTCCGATCACATTTTTACTTCTCATTTAATATACATATATTTGTAATCAATGATTAAAAATAATATTTCTATTATTATTTAATGATTAAAAGGACCTCATTTTATTTTTGTAAATATTAAATCACTCAAACTCAATTTAAATTCAAAAATCAATTATTCAAAAATGATGATATCATTGATGATGTCACACAAATATTTTATTTTAAAAAATAAAATAAATAATTTTATTACATATTCTAGATTTTATGGATAAATGAATGTATATATCTAGACTCGTTCGGGATTACTGATGGTTAACAAGCAGTTTATCGATAAAACGATTTTCAGTCACTTTATTGATATTTTTGTAAATACTTATTCAAAATAAGATTTCCATTATTAACTATTGTTCAAAACATTATAATTTGTGTTATATAATCTTATGTTAGAATATTTTTAAAATAAATATTATTTTTTAAAGAGACAAATTCAGGGGTCGTTATATATACATAAATACACGCATAAGTAGTATGTATATATATATACGAAAAATAATTTTTCTCTTAAATGTAAATATAATATACATATATTATGATTAGTATGTAAAAATCATTTATAATGTAATATAATAAAGTTTGTGTATATATAGTATAATATACATATATTTCTTTCTGGCCATATCAATACTTTTACAAAATCAATTTTTTAAATTAAATCCATTTAAAAATACCCTTTTTTAATTTAAAACTAAATCCACGTGGAAAAATTAAACATTTTTTTGTTTGAAACAAAATATCAAGTAATGTTTGTAAATTTATGTATAATATTATATATATGTGTGTGTGTGTGTGTGTGTGTGTGTGTGTGTGTATACATATATATACATGTATTATAAATCATTAAACTAAGTTAATTTATTATATTTTAAAATTATATTGCCACATATATCATTTTAAAAGAATTCATAAATATTATATACTTATATTTATATATTAAAAATTAACCTTTTGTTTTAAAATCCTTTTAAAATTATTTTAAATCCAAATTTTTTATTTTATTTTATTTCTAGCCGAAGCTTTGCTTTTATGTTTATATAATTTAAATTTAAATTTAATAACAATATATTAATATATTTATATTCTAGTTTGACAAAACATATACATAAAGATTCATGATAAATTCATTAAATCTAACTATATGTAAATATGAATAAATGACAAATAAATATATACATTTTTGAACTAGAATATTAACTTGACTATAGCCCAATAGTAACACATTGAATGCTAAATTAAATGAACTCCTTTTGGATCTGAATTTAAAGTCTTCCAATAAGTTCTACCCAATTGAAACATCTACACATCTTGTTGATACTTGATTCGACCTTGTGTTATTGAAACATGAAATAATAGAGAAGGGGACAGTGGTTTCGGCAAGATGTATAAGGCTCCAAAAAAAGTAATACAAATGAGGGGTTAAGGATATTTTCTTGGAAGTGGGCCAAACTACAGTGGAGTTAAAGGGTAAATTTCAAAAAATTCCTTTATTGGATCTTTAATGGGCCTATGAAGTCTAAATTCATTTAGAAATTTTATAATTTCTTTTAAAAAAGTCATTATTTTATTTAACTCTATAAATGAATTTTTATTTTAAATTATCTATATTATAATTTATATATGATAGAGTTAGGGGTATGCCCTATGGGCAATTCTATAATCCATTGTAAGTTATTAACTTTATAATCAACCCTCTTTCGTAATAAAGGTGTTTTTCTTTCTATTGTATATTTGTTATAATACGTTATAACTAATTAAATATGTAAGTAAAATACATTTAATCGAAAATCAATAAAAGGTGTGTTTGTGATAGTACTTACAAATATTTGTAATCATGAGTATTGTATCACAGTATAATAAACACATCATTTTAGATGTTCCCAGTTAAGACGCATCGATATTGGATATCAATCCATATGATGAGACTAGAGAATGTAACGCACTCCTAATTTTAGGCAATTGATTACTCATGATTGATTGGGAGCATCGAAAGTTTATGTACTGATAGTTATAGGATAACTATAGAATGGCTCACTTGATAGGTTTCATTTGGTTAATATAACTAAGGTCAAATATAAAATATCAATGTGACTAATTTTCACAGTTCTCTTGATTTGAAAAGACCGTTAACCTTCTATATGAAAGCTCCACTTTGTACATAGTCAAATTATAACACAACATCTATCGAGTAACTATAATTGGGTTGAGTGGAAGTATTAGAAGTGAAACATTATTCAAGAGATGATTCATCTCCTCAGTTACATGGGGCTATTATTGAACTAAGGACTTTGTGTTTGGAATATAGAGTTGAATATGGATGATACTGGAATTTTGACCATTTACCTAATTCCATAAGTCCGAAGTGATATAGTTTTGACGAAGAAAATTGGTGTAAATAATAGTCACAATCTGGTAATGCTTAACAAAGTGAAATTGAATTTTACTTAAACCAAGTCAACAATAAATTTGGCCAAAATTTCACACCACCTGTTAAGTGATGTGTGAACTTTAATATTCAAATAGATTGATATTAATCACCGACTAAATTTACACCAAAATAATAGCACAACCGAATCATTGAATACTCCTTTGACCACATGAATTAATTAACTTATAATAGTTATAAATTAATTAAGTTAATTAATATTTAAGAAATACTAGTTAAAATTTTATTTTGATTTAATGAACATATTAATTAATATATTTATAGAAGTTATAAATATATTATCAATATATGATATAGATACGTGTTTAAATTGGATTTAAATGCGATGAATGTTGTATGGGCTAAGACTGGATTTAAACCCCATATGGGCAAGGGTAGTTCGGCCATGCAACGATCGGGATGGAAGTAGTTTCGATATAGAGAATAGGCTAGGGTTTTGATAAAATAAAGGAAGTGAATGGGTAAGAGAGAAAAGTGGATCTAAATCCTAACTTATCTTTATATTTTCTCCTCTATAAATAAATCATAACCCTCATTCTTCTACCGACTTTTTCACGTCTCCACTACCTCTAGTTCTAGTTGTAGTTCATCCTCCCTTCTTCTCCATTATTAAGCTCAAATCATATTAAAATAGACAATTATTGATAGTCAGATATAATTCAAGAGACAGCACCTACAGAATCGGAATATAATTCATGAGTTTAGATCAACTTTTCAATGTGTGATCCTTTAGCATTTGTGAAAGGTAACTATTTAATATGCAAATATACACCACTAATCTATTATTTATATATATATTATTTTATTAGTTAGGTGACGATTCTAGTATATCGGTATATCGTCACATTAAGAATGGTTGAATGTTGTATACTTATATAATTAAAAAAATAACACAAACCTGCCTAGATACTCATGGCTTAAGTTGAAAAAAATAATTTTTCTAATTAAATTAGGCTAGCATAAACTTTATAATTTAAATATTTAATATTATAATATACAAAAATATGTTTTAAAAATTACATATAAATTGTTTTATACTTAAAATATTTTTTGACTTGAATTTCTTTTAATATATAAATATATATATTAATAAACATCATTTAAATATTATTTAACTCCAATCACTTAAATAAATCAATATATCATATAAAATATAATTTAGATTTTATAAAATCAATTTCACACCTGATAAACTTTCGGCTGCAAAGGAGCCTAATTTTTTATATGTTAATTAAAGTTTAATATAAATGCCAAAAATTAAATTTAAATTTAAAATTGACATATATATTTCACTCATATATATATATTATCAAACATTTATAAGTAAATACACACACACATACTTCATACGTAAAATTTAAAAAACTAATTTTGTTTTTAATTTAAAAAATAATAATTAAATTTTATTTTATATTTTAAATGTTTTTCAAATATATATATAATTGTATGTATATATTTTATAAATTCTATATATATACACACTTAATTATATATATATATATATTAGTGTCAAAAACGACCGCTAACATTCGAACAATGTGAAAACCCCACAAATCTAATAACCGATTCAAATAGACTGAAGTAGAGAGTAGAATATGAAGAATAGAAAATTCAAATAGTATGAAACGAATATAAGAGTTTTAATAGAAGTTTGGCTGACTCCGGCCAACGTCCACCCTAAAAAATTTCCTTTTATTTATACTGATGATTACTATAAGAATAATTTGAATCCCACTATTAAAAATGGTAGAGTGTAGCCAAGAGAGAAGGCCCCTTTTACCTGAGCCATTGATGTTGTATTTAAGACTGACTAATTTCAAGCTGAAAATCCATGTGTAGAAGACGAACGACCGACAAGTCTGCTCACCAAAAATGGGGCCCATCCTTGCCATCCTAGGGGATTGGCACCATTTCTATATGGGGTCGACACTGATAGGTCAAGGAGGTCTTGTGAGGATCGGCAATCCCTTTTGTGGGTCCCCCTCTATGTCAACTTCATGTGTCCATGTTGTTTGCATGGTTCCCTTGGTGAAATTTGGTGATGCTAGTCGATTTCCGTTGAGTTGATCTGTTAAATTGAGAGTCTGTATTCATAGTGTTTCAATCTGATCCCCTGCTTAGGGGAAGTAATCTGATCTGGTCCCCTGTTTAAGGGAAGTGCCAAACCATACTTAACCAATTCTTAGATGCCATTCGTTTGAATCCGCTTGACTATCATCCATAATCTTGCTTATAACTGATCTCCGATCCTGATAATCATCTTTTCAGGCTCCATGCCCCGGTGATCATGAAATCTATTTTGCAAAATCCTGGTATCATGGCCTTGCCAAAAGGTGGGATAACATTCACCCCCCTCAGCATGCTTTGTGATAGGAAGGTGTGTTTAGAATTTCTATAAGTCCGAAGTCCATAATCCATAGACAACCGAGTATTCCAATCCAAAATCCATTCCTTTACCAAACTAAATCACTATGAGCCATCCCGTGTTTTCCCAGAAGTTAGTATTTTCATGTCGAATCCTCAATCCCTCTGGATTGTTAGTGTAATCCTCGACTATTCCAAGTCAATAGTCAATTCTTAATCCTTACCCGAATCCATATCCATCCAAAGCTAGTAACCGAATCTATGATCTCACCGTATCATTTGCCAAATCCAAAGCCTCGATCTCACTAAATTATTTTCCATTACCAAGGTCTTGCTAGACCAGCAGTCTGGTTCATAGTCTCTCCAGACCGATTCGTGGTCTCTTTGGGCCCTTGGTAAGTTCAATCCAAATCAATGACGAGTAGGCCGATCCTATCACTCTCAGGAAATGCGGCCTACCCCTTGCACTCCGACCCACCACTCTAATAGGACATATAGCGATGTAAATACGAATTTTGGCCTCTTCGGGCCGACCATGCTCTTTTCGAACCCTTGCTGGACCCCATTTAGTCTCTAGCGAGAATGTCATAATGATAAGTAGGCCGATCATGCTCAAGTGAAGCAGCCTACTTCTTGAACTTTGGTTCTGTCTCTCCGGTCGGAATATAACACGATCTATTGGGTTTTGTTCTTCAATCTTCATTCCCCAGTCAAGGACGTAAGCCAAGGACTTAAGACATGATGCACGAGTCCATCATGTCACTCTTCGACGAAGGGACTCGCACCTTGTGGCTATTGCCCCGTCTCTCCGGTTCGTACAACCATGACCTGTTTCATTTATTACTCTAATGCGGATTTGAGCGTTATAAAATCCATTTAATAAATTAATTATTATTAAATTTAAGTTCTTTCAACCAGGAAACCAGAAAACAAGAAAAACCAAATGTTGCCTCTTTAGGCATGATGGTTCATCATCATTTCAAAGCATGTTTAGGGACCAACCTCGATCCCGTACATGTGTAAGTGACTTAGCCATTTTATTATAGAATTTGTTATTTATATAGTTCATGCCATCCTGATAAAGAGATGATGATCTATGACCTTGATCTAAGGCCATTTCAATTGTACGCGGACGGTGGCTGCTCCTGTTCCACCGCTGCAACCCGAGTCATCGCTTACCATGGCAGCCTGTCATCCCTATCATATTCCTCTACAATATCCCGTAAGTGCCTACATTTGTAATATGCCCATCCAACTTATGGAATAGGCAATACATTCTAGACCTATGTTTACTACTCTGCAGAATCCCTCCTTTGAAGTTTCCATTAGGGAAGTTGCCCCCTTATCTCCAGATAAATCCGTTCCAAGCTTTTCGTCTATTCCGAATAATTGGATAACTTCGGTTCCCATCCATTCCTTTTCCTTTTTGATTCATCATAACCATCATCTTGCTTTCTTTTTCCCTTATCCTTCTTAGACCCTTCCGCAACACTGTCCTCCGTCTTTTGCAGCATTAACCTCTTCCTCTCTATCAGCCTTAGCATCTTCCTATCATAGGAACCTCTTAGCCTCATGATAAAATTCCCTAAGATCCATCGGAGGATCCCGTTCCAGTGACACCTTAAAATCTTTATTGTTAGCTATCCTTAATGTCGGCGCCATCACAACCATCGACGGATTGGACCGATCCATTGAAGCAACCGTCGCATTAAACCTTGTTAAGAAATTTTCGTAGAGTTTCCCAGTCCTTTACTTCATTATCGTCAATGCCATCATATTCTTGGGTCAAGTGATGTGGACCCAGAATTGCCTCATGAACTTATCCACCAAATCCTTCGAAGTACCAATGGAACCGTTCTCCAATTGTCTAAACCACAATGCAGCTATATGTGCTATGTACAAAGGGAAACGTCACGCCATCACTTCTTCTGATGCCCCCAGCACTTCCATATGCCTCATATACCTCATCATATGGATAATAGAATTCGTTTTTCCATCATATCTTTCCAATTTTGGTAACTTAAACTCCAATGGATTCCTAGCGTGCCTGATATTTGGAGTGAATGGACTCTTATTCACATCTTCAAAATCCCCGTTCATCAATCCTCTTCTTATAGCTCATCTGATCATCTCCGCAAACTTATCATTGCCATCTAAAGGTAGCCTCCAATCCATATTACCAGTCTGTAATGCATGAGGGTATTCCAAAAAGATACTCCTCCAAACGTGCACCTGCATTTCAATCTACATCAACTTGAACAACACCGACCACTGGCCTACCGGCATTGGAACCAACCCAACCTAAGGGTATGCCCTCCAAGCCTAGGGGATTGGTTCCTCTAAGGGGATCAGTGCGGAACTCAGTTACTTGCCTGGGATTTGCCCCTGGCTGCTCCGTTCCATTCTCCTAACTGTTAGCTCCGTTTCCATGCTCCTGATTCTGATTTTCTGCAAATCCTGCTACTCGAACTCCTTGGTCTAGTTTGCTAATAGCCCCTGCTCCAGCCTGTTTGATTTACTAGAGGAAATTCTGCATTATCCCCTCTTGTCTCTTCATCATTCGCTCCTATATCGTCTCCATCATAGTCTCTATATCATTCCTAGTGCCGTAGATGGAGGGTTAATTAGCTTTAGCTCCTGAGAATGCCACCTGATTCTCTCTATGGCGACTTCTATTTGCCAATGATCTCCTTGCTGATTAGCTAACCATTGCTTCCTAGATTCGAGTGTCCAAGCTTCCAAATCTGCGGTGCAAGTCTTCTCAGTGAAAGCACCAAATGTTAGCGTACAAAAATGGCTGTCAACGTCCAAACAATTTAAAAACACCACAAATCCAATAACCAATTCAAAAGAAGTGAAGTAGAGAATAAAATATGAAGAATAAAAAATTCAAATGGTAAGAAATGAACATTAGAGTTTTTATAATAGTTCGGCTGACTTTGGCCTACCTCCACTCCAAATATTTTCCTTTTATTTATACTATTGATTACAATTACAATGATTTGGATCCTAGTAACAAAAATGGCAGAGTGCAACCAAGAGAGAAGCTCTCCTTTCCCTGAGCAATGATCCTGTATTTATAGAAGAAGATGGATAAATGTCTAGATGAAAATCATTACGTAGAAGACCAAGGACCAGACGAGCTTTCTCACCAAAATATAGTCCTTCCGAGCAATCCTAGGGGATTGGCACCGATCCCTATAGGTGAGATCGACACCGATCAGTTAAGGAGATCTTATAGGGCCTAAGGATCCCTCCTACGGGTCCTCCTTTATATCTACTTCATGTTTCCATAGCTGTTTGCACAGTTCCCTTGGTGAAATTTTGTGATGTTGGTCAATTTCCATTGAGTTGGTCTGCTGATTTGAGTGTCCATATCCATAGTGATTTGATCTAATCCCCTGCCTAGAGAAAGTAATTCGATATGATCCCTTGCTTAAAGGAAGTGCCAATCCATATTTAACTAATTTCGAGATGGCGTTTGTTTGAATACGCTTAACTATCATCCATTACTTTGCTTATAACTGATCTCCAATCCTGATAATCATCTTTTCAAGTTGGATGCCATGATGATCGCGAAATCAGTTTGTCAAATCCATGATATCACGGCCTTGCAAAAAGGCAGGATAATAATATGTAATATTTTATATATATAAATTAAATCATATAAACATACATTTGGACGATATTTTTGTATACTAGATGAACTAACATGTCCGTTGCGGTGTAAACCCCAGCACTTATAGACGGGCAGGTTAAACCTTGCATGGATTGCCAAGTTACGCATGCACACTTATATATGTGTATATGATGCACACACATACATATAATATTAACTACATGATACGCCTCATGTGGTTGTGTCTCCTGTCATTGATGTTCGCTTTGTTGATGTTATTGATGACAGTTATGTGACTAATTTGGATTCGGCCCCTTTTTTAAATGATTCTTTTAGGGATTGTCTAAGCAGGACTTAATTCATGAGCCTTTAGAAATGAGATTTGACCCTAAGAATTGTAGGTTCTATAAGTATGTTGCTAGAGATAAAGAGGAAAGATGACTATATTACCATGTTGAGGGTGAATGCCTTGTCCTTTCAATTTTAGTTCGGTTGAGTGATCTAAATTGCCTTATTATCTCGGATGCCTCTTGGAATAGGAAACACCTTTACTGCTCTGATTCTATGGATTTTGTACATTCATTAGCTTCTCTTTTCTTTGGGTTCTACCATGTTATTGGGTCTAAATCTTTAGATGAGGGGAGTGAATCTTCCTCCTTGGAAGGAGACTAGCTTAGGTTGTTCTTGATTAGTATTTTCACATTTCCATCAAACTACCATGCTTTACTTTTTTTATATAGTTGTTCTGGTGCATGTACCTGAACACCTATTTCAAATTCTTTTATTCATGTGGACGACCCACTATAAATACCAACTATCTTTGCTTAAAAAAATTACACAGTAGAAAATATTTTATAAGTATAAACAATATAATGATTTTATTTAAAAGAAATTTAGAAATATTCTAAATAAACTAGATTTCATAGGCCCAATAAAGATCCGAAATGAATTTTCTCTAAAATTCACCCATTTCTTTGCCTTTGGGATGACCCAATTCCAATAATGGTAATTGAGCCTAATAGTCTATGCGGTCTAAATTAGTCATGTCAGTGTTAACTAATGAAGCTCGCAGCCCAGATTACAGGGTGTCTAGAAAGGTAGTGTTGAAGGATTGAGCTTGGGTAATCAAGTAGTTTGCCCTACCCCGCTACCAGCCTGAAATAAAAGTATACACATTATAAATGTTATAATATTATGAATTTTTTTAATGTTCGAAAATTAATACAAATTGATTTCAACATTTGTAAATTTTATTAATAGGGTCAATAAAATATATTAATTTTATAAGTTAATTAATAAATAGATATATACATGTTTTATATATCATGATATATGTTATGTTACTTAAGAATGTTAAAATAACATAAGCATATATGCATGTATATGAAATAAATTTTGAAATTAATATAATTTAATCAAGATTGTTTAATTAATTAAATTAATATATGATATAGATGTTATACTATAAAGGTCATAGTATATAATAAAAATTCAATATAAATGTTATATTAAGATAATATAGAATTAATTACCATGTAAATTAATTAAATAAGAATTAATTAATATAATATTACAGGATTATTATATAAGATAATTGAAATATAAATGTTATATAATAAAAAAACTTATATTATATAAATGTACAAACTAAAGGTGAAACATTAAGAAACCCTAAATAGACTTAAGGAATAAATGCCTACTTAAAATGTACATATACCGTGATTTCTGATAGGTTTGACACTTGAATCATAAGGGTATTTCATAAGAAATACATTATTTCATAAGTCTATATCACTCGATATAATATATTTAAGATTGTGAATCTTTAATGCAATGTTGTCTCTACCATATATATATATATATATATATATATATATATATTAACAAATTACTTTCATGCTTCTTAGTTGTTAAGAAAACTCAAGCTAAGGATGTTATGTGTAGTATTATTAATATATTGGATAGAAGAAGTAAAATAACTATATGTATTTGTTGAGTAAACTCAATGTATATATACTATACTTAAGCCGTTGCAATATGGTAGGTATGAGTGAATGATTTCATTTTGATTTGTTGAGAAAACTCAAGGTAGAATTGAAACTGGGACAAGGTACCAAGAGTTAGGAGTTGTACATGATACCATCGATAAGGATATCCTTCATTCGTGGAGTTATGACTTATTGAACAAACTCAAGGTCAGATTCCAAGACGGAAGAGTCCTAACACCTACTAGTGAGGTCGAAAGACTTCTATATTTCGACTTAGGGTTTGGCAAAAACATAAAAGACTAGTGGAAGCTAATTAGTAAAATGAAACATAAAGTTTAACCTTACAAATATTATAAGAATATCTAATATGATACCATACTAATAATCTACCAATTAAACTTGCCAGAAGATGTCAACTACCAAACTATTTTTTGAAAGTGACAAGCTTACTGGACCTAACTACACTGATTGGCTATGAGTGATTAAGATAGCATTGACTTACAAGCATCTTTGGTCTACTATTACACGTAAACCTAAAGAACAGCCCGCTGATGATGCGGACCTTGAACTTTGACTTGCTTAAGTGAAATGGGTTTCAGACCTGGAGATCACCTAAGTTTTCATGTTGTCTACTTAGACAAGCCATTGCAGAGGCAGCTTGAAAACATGTCTGTTTATGAGTTATTTAAAAGTCTCAAGGCCCTGTTTGGTGAGCATTCATATTTCACAAGGTATGAGCTTAGGAAGAAGTTGTTCGATACCAAAATAACTAAAGGACAGAAAGTGAACAATTATGTATTATTGATGAAGGGCTATATTGATAGGCTTTCGCAATTGGATGTATAGATAAATAATAAATTACTAGTAGATTTGACCTTGGTTCTATTACACCTCAGTATGGACTATTCACACTGAATTTCAATATGAACTAATTGAATGTGAATCTCGTGGAATTCCTCGATCTGTTGAGGTCAACCGAGTCTGCATCTAAGGATCAAGATATTGTGCTTGCTGTAAAGGGAGGTGCATTATCTTCGAAAGGTTTGAATAAGCAAAAAAGAGAAGGTAAGAAGAGAAAGAAAAGTAAGAAGATGGATGGCAAGAGTGAATGTCATTACTACTACAAGAAAAATCACTGAAAAAGAAACTGTCCTGGTTACTAAAAATTGTTAGGCAAAGAAAGCAGAATTGTTCTACAGCTCCGTCAGGTGCATTTTTGATTCAAAGTTGTTTTGTAGTCAATAAAATGTCTTGGATCTTAGATACTGGATCTGGAACTCGTATATGTAATTCATTATAGGGGCTTAGGAACCAGCACCACGTGGTAAGCAGAGAGCCGAGGGTCCAAGTGGTTGATGGATCTATTGTAGATGCAACAGTAGTAGGAGATCATCATTTTCGTTTGAATAGTGGAGTAGTTTTCATATTAAATAAATGATATTTTGTAAAAGACTTTATTTGTATGATTATTTTTGTTTCTAGATTGTCTAAGTCTAGATATATATTTTGTTATGAAAATAATGTTATGAACATCAGTGTGAATGGAAATAAAGTCTGTGATGATGTCCTTTTAAATGGCATTTATGTAATCAGCTAATTATATGTATTCTGTTAATAATTCTTCAAAAAATATAAGGGATACTTATCTTTGGAATTATAGGCTTGGTCATAATAATGAGAAACGACTACACAAAACAAAGGTTTTCTCCCATCACTTGATTCTGAATCATTTGACACGTGTGAGTCATGTATCAAGGATAAAATGACGAAGCATCTCTTTAGTGGAAGCAATGAAATAGCTGATGAACTCTTAAGGTTAGTACATAGTAACGTATGTAGCCTGATGCCTGTAATCATCAAAGATAATAGTTCTTACTTTCTAGCTTCACTGATGATTTTTTGATACTGGATATATGCTATCTTTTAAAGCACAAATCCAATGTCTATGGGTAATTTATTGAATATAAAAATATCGTAAGAAACTAAGTGGGGTGTAAGATTAAGATTCTTCAATCAGATCGACAAGGTGAGTATGTTGGATAGGAATTCCAGTAGTGGTTAAAATGTAATGGGTTTATCTCTTAGATTACTCCACTTTATACTCCATAACATAACAGTGTGTCGAAGAAAAGGAACCAAACTTTATTAGGTATGGTTTGTTCCATGGTGAGTAAGGCTAGTTACCTCTGTCCTATTGGGTATATGCAGTAGAAAATGTGGCGCTTATTTTGAACTTGTTGCCCGCTATATTTGTACCTAAAACGAAATATGAGATGTGTTATGGTAAGAAACCACTACTCAAGTGCTTGAAGATGTGGGTCATTCGACGTACGTTTAGAATGGCAGTCTGAATAAATTAGAGACAAGATCGATGCTATGTAAATCTATGGGGTATCCTAAAAACTCAATGACATATACTTTCTAAATATCAAGGAACACAAAGTTATTGCTTCTTGACATCTGTCTTTCTCGGAAAAGAACTTCTATTAAAGAAAATTAATATCAAAGTCGTAGACTTGGATGAGATCGAAGTAGTTAGCATTGAGGCTAAACTAGTGGGAGAATCAAGTACACCCATATACGAAAACAAAAACCTATTGGAAGGTCTGTTAGGGAATCTCTTACACCAAAGAGATACTATGGTTTTTTCGATGATGGTGAGAAGGAGGGTCATGTCTTAGATGATGACACTCATTTATCTTTCAAACAAGCATTGCAAAGTAAATACTATGCACTCTTGTTCAAGCAATGAAATCCAAGATGGATTCCATGTATGAAAACAAAGTATGCACTCTGTCACACATACTTGAAGGGATAAAACCTATTGGCTGCAAATGGATTTTTAAGAAAAAGTAAATGCAAATGTGGAAGTAGATACTTATAAGGCAATGATAGTTGCGAAAAGATTTCATCAAATTCAAGGTGTTGATAATGACGAGACATTTTCTCCCCTAGCCATGCTTAAGTCTATTCAGATTATACTAGCATTGCTGCATTCTATGACTACATGTCGTAGCTTACGGGTTTTTTGGTCATTGGGAGTGAGGGTAAGGCTTGTAAGTTGTTACAGTTCAAACTTAAAAAAGCTTGAAGTAGTTGGAACAAGTGTTTTGATAAGGTAATCAAATAGCTTGGTTTTTATTAGAAAAAAGAGGAAACATGCATATACAAAAAGGAACAAGGAAACACTATCCTATTCTTAGTGCGATATGCAAACGATCTATTGATGATTGGCAATGACATTTCATTATTGCAGCTAGTGAAATCTTGGCTTTCCAAGAACTTATCCTTGAAGGATTTGAAAGAAGCAGCTGTATACTAGACATAAAGATCTATAGAGATAGATTTAAGAGGCTATTGGAATTGTCCCAATCATTGTACTTAGATACCATATTGAAATGATTCAGTATAGAGAATTCCAAACATGGAAATGTTCCAACACAGACTAGAATCATTTTTTCTAAGAAGGACGCTCCTCACTCTGATTAGGAGAAAGAGCGTATGAAGAGGATCCCCTATGCTTTAGCCATAGACTCCATAATGCACACTATGCTATGTACAAGACTAGATATGGCATACACATTAGGATGCGTAGGCCGATGCCTTCTAATCCTAGAGAAAAGCATTAGGCATCAATCAAATGTACATCGAAGTATTTAAGACATACTCGGGCCTTATTCCTCATTTATGGGAATGCCCTTATGAAAGAGGATACAGACTCTAACTTTCAAAGTAATACAGATGAAAATAAATCAATGTTTGGTTATGTCTCTACACTTAGTAGCATAAATGCTAGTTGGAAAAGCTTCAAATAAGAGACAATAGCCAATTCAACAATGGAGGTCTAGTCCATCGCCCTTAATGAAACAGGTAAAGAGAAAGTCTGGATGCGCAAGTTTTTGAGTGAGTTCGAAGTGATTCCCAATATAGAGAATCCTATGGCATTATTCTACGATAACGATGTGATAATTGAGATATCATAGGAACTAAGAGTGCACACAAAGTCACGACACATTCTTCGAAAGTTCTACCATATTAGAGAATTCGTTAAGAAGAAAGAGGTCGTGATACAAACGGGAGATACCAAGGACAACGTAGCAGATCCATTCACTGATGTTGTAAGTCAGTCAGCTCTCGAGAAGCTAATTAGAGGGATGGGTTTGAAATTTCATAATTACATCAAAGTGCAAGTGGAAGATTGATAGAGTTAAGGGTATGACCTATGGGCAATTCTATAATTTATTGTAAATTAATTAACTCTGTAATCAATTCTCTTCGTAATAAAGGTGTTTTACCTTCTGTTATATATTTGTTATAATGTGTTATACTAATTAACTATTTAATTTAAATACATTTGATAGAAAATCCATAAATGGTATGTTTGTGATAGTAATTACAAATAGCTGCAGTCGTGAGTATGTATCATAACATAATAAACACAACATTTTAAACATTCTTAGTCAAGATATATCGAGACTGGATATCAATGCATCCATTGAGATTAAAGTACATCACGCTCTCCAAATTTAGACAGTTTATTGCACATGATTGCTAGGTCCACCAAGGGGTTACATATTGATAGTTATTGGATAACTACAAAATGATTCACTCGATAGTTTTCTATTAGTTAATATAACCAAGGTCAAATAGAAAATTTTGATGTGACTAATTTACATAGTTCTCTTGACTTCGTAATGCTGTTGATCTTCATACAAAAGCTCTGCTTTGATTACAGTCAAATTATGGCATGGTGCCTATCGATTGAGTATAGTTAGGTCGTGTAGAAGTATTGAAAGTGAAACACTATTCAAATGGGGATTCGTCTCCTTGGTTATATGAGGCTAGTATCATGGTCAACTGTAGTCAACTCGAAGTCAAAATCTCTGGCCAGAGTAATTCGTTAATTATAACTGTTATTATTGAATCAAGAACATTGTGTTTGGACTATAAAGTTGAATATGGATGATATTGGAATTTTGACCATTACACAATTCCATAAGTTCAAAGTGATATAGTTTTGGCGAATAGAATTGGTGTAGATAATAGTCATAATTGGGTAAGTTTTGGCGAATAGAAATGGTGTAAATAATAGTCATAATTAGATAACTCTTAACAAAGTAAAATTGGATTTTATCCAAACCTAGTAAGCGATAAATTTGACCAGAATATCACACCACATGCTAAGTGACGTGTGAACGTTAATAATTGAATAGTTCGATATTAACGGCTGACCAAATTTACACATAAGGAGTTGCACAATCGAGTCATTGAATACTTCTTTGCAACATGAGTTAATTAATTTATAGTTGCTATAAATTATTTAATATTTATGAAACATGTATTATAAAATTTTATTTTGATTAACAAATATATTTACAATAATTGTAAATATATTAATTGATATATGATCTCAATACACATTTAAATTGGTTTAAATGCAATGAATATTTTATAGGCTAAGGCTGGATTTAAAGCCTATATATGCAAGGGGTGTTTGATTTGGGAGCGATTTTGATATGGAGAATAGGTTAGGGTTTTGATGGAATAAAGGAAGAGAATGGATAAGAGAGAAAAGTGGATCTAGATTTGAACTTATCTCTATAGTCTCTCCTCTATAAATAGATCATAGCCCTCATTCTTTTACTGACTTTTTGAGACGTTTACTATCTTCACCCTCTAACCGAAATTTGTTCTCCCCTCTCCTTCATTTTCCAAGATCAAATGAAATTAAAATAAACATAAATCGATAGTTGGTGGTCTACAATTAAGGAGAAAGCACCTTCAGAGTTGGAATTTAATTTTGGAGTTTATTTCGATGCTTTGAGGTGTGATCCTTTGGCATTAGTGAAAGATAATTATATGAATTATGTTTATATACTAATTATGACGACCCGAACTCGATGTCTGACAAACAACATCAAATTTGTATCGCCGGAGCTTGCAACACCATTAGATGATAAATAACACGGTGGAAATAAAAGATGATATCACTGATACAACATGAAGACAATATCCAGTACATCAATTTGATACAATGATAATCATCAATATCAGAGAATATACAACACAAAATACAGCGGAACACGATACAATATGAGATGAGTCTTCACAGAATCTAATACTGCAACTCCAATCCAAAAATCCAAAGACAAAGCTCCAAAACATCAAGATCGATCCACCATCACGGTTGCACAAGATAAGCAAGGTCAGTCGTCTAAGGAATAAACTAGCTCCAGATAATCTACTAAACCCGATTATCTGAAAAAACCAAACTCTAGACTCTCATGTGTAAAATTGTGGGCACCCAGAGTTTAGGAAAGGAACAATAAACTCCAGGTCAGTCATGGGACTGGTATGAGCAAACAAAAATAGTTCTGGTCTTTAAAAACAATCAAAAGATTTTAAATTGGAAACCCGCAATGCTTTTTGGAAAATGAAACTACCATAAGGCCTCCCGACACACACACAATGCAAACGCACACATGTGGGAGATTTCCCTTTATGATAGTCAAATATGCTTACTACGCAAAACTCTTGATATTATTATTACTAGTGCATAGTGGAAAACATTTCAAAAATATAGTATTAATCTTTACCAGCGTAGGTACCATTATATTATGCCTACTATAGCTACCATTTTAATGGCAGGTTCTACAACTAAAACCGTACAAGGCGCGTATTGTTTTGTTTGGATTTCCAACAAATGGTCAGGCTAAGGAACTTCCTGTTGCCACATGGGAACGCCTCTGGCGGGACGCCTCGAGAACCTACCGGATCTCTGCCAACACAAAGCCGGTTAACCCCTTCCCGGGAAGTAAAACCTAAGATATGCCACCCCCGGTCCTTTGGGACCTTTATACGAGGATCCTCTACACCAACAACATCACACATGAATAAATATACTACAGTGCCTACATGAGTAAGTATCTGGGCTCCATACCATGATATTACCCTTTTCCAGAAGGAATGGTAACACCCTAGGGGAGCTACCCCTGAAACCTTGCCGCATCTTTCCTGTTTCAACCATTACCAGTTTGTGAGGCTTGATGAGGTCTTGTCCACAAAGCTACGCTTTACACGAAAGCCATGCTTTGATCAAAAATGATCAACAAATGATCATCAACACACAGCAGCACTTAGCATGCCCCACTACCAAATTGGGAGTATATCGCTGATAACCTTCAACTACATAACCTCTGAGCTCGTACGTCTCAGAGAAGGGTGTTAAGCTAAGAGAATAAATTCTCTTCCACCAACAGATATGTATTTGAAAGAAATCTGCTTTATTTCTCAAAGTGTAATGTCAGACATACAACCATACAAGTCTGTCCCGGGTTCGAACAAAACCGAAGGCACTTCCGAAGAAGCCCTTGCAATCCGAGTATTCACAATCCCGATCGGACTTCCCATCACTTAGGAAATCTCTACACCATAGCTACTCAGTGCAGAGACAATTGATAGGTCATCCTATCTTTCTCGCAAATACCCGGTCTTCACCACCGGTCTTCAAATGCTATCCATAACGTCGTATCATTTTTCGAAATGGGTTATATGACACAAAGTCCTCTCCCAGCTAAACTGAATAATGAGCGTAAATTTGAAAACATATGTATATGGGATTTCAGTTAAGTCACAACTTAATAATTCCAAACTTTCTTTCAAATGGTTTAAACTAATCACCATTTCAAATCTTTTGAACAAAAAGATTTGTTTCACAAAGTTCACCCAGTTTCACAAAGATCCATTCATGGATTTCAAAACAATTTCCATTTCAATTGGATTAACTCATTAAATCTTTAAGTCAATATTTAACTCATAGCTTTCAAAACTCGTTTCCAAAGATTCATTCATAACTTGAAAAAACCATTCAAACTTGAAATTCCTTTAATACAAATTGGAAATTAATTTCTTATATGAAAGCTTTTATCATTTGAAAACAAACAGTTTTATTTCGAAAAATCCGATTTTGTTTATACAAGTTAAAATCTTTGGGTAAATTCGAATTCGCAAAACAACACTTTAAAATGGTTTAAACCCATATAAACTTGTATAATCCTTTTAAATCATAAATACCGAATATAGAATTCAATGTCAGATATTGAATTCCAATTTAAATCAAATTATTAAATTTCAAATCTTAACCGAGTAATTGAGAATAACTTTTATTTTTGAAATCCCTTTTCAAATTTTTTTATATTTAACTCGATTCCATTTCCAAAATCTGTGATTTAACCGATTTCCACATGCAATCCATATTTGTGTGTGTATAAGTGTGGTGTAGGGGTTTTACACAATAGTGCACAACATCAATAATCATAGATATACCAATATCGATAAGCGGTATGATCCATAACGCTTATCTTCATTCATAGATTCATAGACAAAGTAAATTTATCAATCACAAAGATTCATCATTATAATTCGATGTGGGTTTCGGATAACCAATTGGAATACGACTCCTAGTCGCATCGAAATTCAAATGCCATTTTACGGGTAAAAGAGTTTTCACATACATACAGAAACAAGTCACAAGTCACAAGTCACAGGTCAGCATAAGGCAATTCACATCACACAGTATCACAATCACAAACAGAAATATCAATCCAGTACACAATATTCGATGATAGTTAATTATCTTCAATTTAAGGTGAAGGTGATTTAAAAGAATTAACCACATAACTGTTTTTATTGATTTATTTAAATCAATGATTAACTATTCTTAATGATAAATTAATTAAATTTTAATTTATTATTCCTTAATCAATTATCTTAATTAACTAATAATCATAAATTAATTAACTTTAGTTATCTAATTAACAATTCTTCATTACAAATAAATTAAATACTTAATTGTTAATTAAACAAATCTTTAATTTCAAATTAATCAATCTCAAATCACTTAGTTAATTACAATTTTTAAATTAATTAACCATTCTTAATTTCCCTTTTTAAACAATTAATAATAATTATTATTTGTCTTAATTAACATTTTCAAAATCTTCCATACACTTAGAAATCAATTTATTACTAATCTGAAAACTTTGACGTTAATTAAATTTTAGCACTTGTTTTATATTAACTACTTAATTAAAGTATTAATTAGATTTTAGAAAACATTCTAAAGTACTAACTGGAAATAATTAAAGCTTGTAATATGGTCTTAAATTGTCAAACATTAATTATTTTGTTAACACTAAAATTTGTTTACATAACTTTAAATTTTGTTCGGCTTAACCCTGTTTAAAATAAAACCCAAGCTTTACCCAGGTTTCACTCGAGCTAATACTCGAGTCTCTTTCCCTATTCCCCGAGTCATCCCTCTCTCCCTCTCGTACACTTCTTCCTCTTTTTATTTTTTTCCAGTAAGTTAAATTCAAGTTAAATTATAACAACAGGAAACAAACTCACGTACTCGAGTACGAACCCGAATCATCCACCCACCTTTCTCGAGTATCACTCGCGTCAATCGTCACTCAAATTTTTTGCTCACACCATTCACTGCCGTGCACGTGCACGTTTCTGATGACCATCTCCGGTCAACGCTACATCATCGAGCAAGTCGACGATCGCCTACGAGTTAATCTCCGACCACTCAAAACTCCATCACCATTCGAAATTAGATTCGAGTTCGAAATCGAACCTCGAAACACAGATGGGAGCTTCCACCAAACCTGGGAACATCGCCGTTCACCCAACCGCGACCACCAGAAAGCCTCAAACTCCGGCCAAACACTCGACAACATCCCCTCTATTATCTCCCAGAGCCACGTCGCACTCGGTCGACTATCGACCTCGAACGAATCAAAACTTGCACACTCGAACAAAACTAGGTTTTCTAGTTTCAAAAGCTCGCCGCCGCCACCACGACCAACTACACATCATCACCCTATTTTTCCCTGAACCGCCGTTCGTCCTTCTATCGCCAGACGAAGTCCTAACTACCTCAAGTCAGTGCATCTCCAGAAATCATCAAAAGAATGAAATTCGAACAACCCTAAACTGCTCCTCAATCCTAAGCCTAAAAATTATGATTCAAGTTTTAAAAATCATGTTTTAGTATGAGAATTCAGTTTGTATACCTAAATTCGAAAATTAAAAGGTTTGAATTTTAACTTATTTAAAACTTTGCTCAGGTATATTGGTTTCCAGAGACATTGAAAAATTGTTTTAACTTTAATAAATTTTTAAAACTTAGTTTAAAATCAAAGTAACAACCTTTTTTTTAACCCTACGTCCTAATAGCAAGTAGAATAAGGGGAAGTGATTTTTGAAGTTGTTTTTAGAGCCTGTGTGTTACATAGGCATATGCATACAGACATACAGCATCAACTCCGCACACATATATACACATAAATATGCATTCAAACAAGTTACAACTTTTTCCATCTCATTCATCATCATTGAACATAATTAAAATAGAAGATTTATTTTTAAAGAAAGTTTGCTCACTTGAACGGAAGAACATAGAACAATTGTTGTTTTGAAAAATGCAGTATTGAATCTTCTTTTAAACTTGCTTTGTTTTCTTTGAATAATGTTTTGAGCTTGTAAGAATGATGATACCCATTTTATTTTTCTGGTTTTGCTTAATTTTTTTACTGAGCGAACTAGAATAAAAGATACACATATATATAGAAAGAGCAGTTGTATAAGGGGAAGGTTTTACCTGGTTTGAGTTTTATCTTTTGGTTGAACTGATTTTTTTGTTTTTGTTTGACTAAAGATATTTTCTTTGTTTACTGATATGACTTTAACATATTTTCGGTTGAGATGATTTCCGTTTGTGCTTGAGAAGAAAGCATTTAATGCTTGTGTCCCTATTTTTGTTTACATACAAATCATATTTGAATTTTTATATGTGCAGTTTTTATGTTGTAGATATTTTTGTTTGTTTCATTATCTTCTTTTGCAAGCCCTTGTGTTTTATTATTTCCTTGTTTACATAATTCACATGCAAATTTGTATGTATTTCATTTTTTATTTTTTTATAGTTTATCTTATGTTGTCATATGACCATAAAATTTATTATTAGCAAAAATTCTTGAATCTTTATTTCTATTCATAGTTAAACAATCCAAACATTTTTTAAATAACTTATATTTTATTTTATATTTTACACTTATATTTAATATTGATAGGATAATTTTTATTTTGAACATTTTATAACCTTTTAAAGAAAATGAATTAAAACATAATTTATACATTTAATAAATAATCATACATATTATTTTTCCCAAAGTATAATTTTTAAATCCAATTCATTTTGAATTACATTTTGAATTTCCAAACCAAAAATTTATTTATAATCCAATTCAATTGAAAATATTTATTTTGAGTTTTAAATCCAAATTTTAAAATAAATAAGTATATATATCTTATTAAATTTGAAAAATTCAAATAAATCCATAATTTAACCCAAAAATTTAATTTAATTACAAATTTAAATTTGTCTTTAAACCGGGATCGTTACACTAATAATCTATTATTTATATATCATATTTTTTTATTAGTTATGTAATAATTCTGGTATATCAGTATATCGTCACATTCAGAACGGTTGTATGTAAATATGCTTATATATTTTTATAAAAATATGAAAATGTACATGCCTTGATACTCATTATTTAATTTAAGAAAAAATTTATTTTTTAATTTATATTAATTTAATACACATTATTTAATTAACATAAACTTTGCAATTTAAGTATTAAACTATTCAAAATATTTTTTTAAAATTAAATACAAATAGTTTAATACTTAAAATATTTTTTGACGTGAAAAATAAATTTTTAATATATATATATATATATATACATACAAATATATATATATGTGTGTGTGTATAAAAATCATTTGAATATTATTTAATTTAAATCACTTAACTAAATCTATAAAATAAACAAATATATCATATAAAATATAATAAATTTTATAAACTCAATTTCACACCTGACAAACTTTCAACTGCAAAAACCTAATTTATTTATATTTTAAGTAAATATTAATATAAATGCTGAAATTTAATTTTCAAATTGATTTTAAATTACAAAATATATATTGAAATATTCAAATGCTTAAATGTCATCTAGATTTTTTGTAAAATATCTAAACATTAAACTTATAGTTTCAAAATAATTTTTTATAATATTATTATTTATTTCCATTTGGAAATTTAAGCTTAATAAATTTAAAAAAAATCAACTTTGCTCCAGCATTACTAGGTAAGCGTGTGTGTCTATATATATATATATATATATATATATATATATATATATATATATATCACTCATATTTATGTAACACACCGCCTTTCTTACTTCGAAAGATGAGTCATTAAGGGTAAAAGAAAAGGAAAGATAAGATAGAAGAGAAGAAACTAACATAGAACCTCACAAACGCAACTGTACAATATATATTACTCAACATAATATATTATAAAATCATTTCAAAAATGTTGCATCCGAGTCATTTTAATACAAATTCTAGTCAAGGACAGTTATACTAGCTTGTCCCTAACTAACAGATACAACATACATATAATACAGTGGAAAAAAGGTAATAACTAGTTATTGATGAAGCCACTTGCTTCAATCTCCTTCAAGATGAATCTACAGAAAATCCTAAACTACTTGGTTGTCCATTCAAATTTGAGCACCCAAGATTTTTGGAAATGGAAAAATAAACTCCGAGTCAGACATGGGTCTGGTATGAGTAATAATTTTTAACTTTATAAAAACTTTTAAATCAAGGTCATCTCGTAAGACCACACAACACATAAACACCTGCAGGTTTTTACCTTACGATAACCAAAATATTTGTATATAAAATCTAGTGATATTATAATAATGTCTAGGGTTTTCAAGTAAATAATTAACATAGTCGAAATTTTTACATTAATTAAACTTCAGCATAATAGGTATACAACTAAGACGAAAGGCACCTATTGGGAAATGGATTCCATACAATGACTGGGCTATTGGGGTACCACCCGTCACTGTAATGACCCATAATTTTACCACTTTGAAAATGAAATATTTAAAATATTTAAATATTTAAATATATAATTTTCAAACTTAAATAATCATGTTTCATACAATAAATAAGAACAGTAGACTTATTTTTAGAACTGAATAATGATTTTGTTTACCGTAACATTGACAAAATTGACAAAAGCTGACTTTGGATAAAATTGGATGTACGGTCAAACAATTGTTTTAAAAGATGAATAACTCCTTCTAAAATCATTATATAAAGATAATAGCACGTTGATAAAAGTTTTATAATTATATATATATACTTATGTTATAGTGCTTGACAAATTTCATCGCGCATTAACAAAATCAATGTCATATTTTGTAAACGAATTTTGATACTGTTTTACATTATTTTATAAATAAAATACACTCACTTTAATTATTTAAAATAATTAGAAATTTATTTTCAATTTTTATTTACATGAATAAATAGTTTAACAAAAAAGTCAAAATGTAACCGTACAACGTTTTGTCAAAAATCAACGATTTGTCGAATAAAATTCGCCACAACGTTTTTGCACCTTTATGTATATATACATGTACACATTTTTAAATATGTTGAGCATTAATAATTAACTAATCATGTTTACTTTTTCTAATTAGGGTTAGAAATTTCTATAAAATCATTAAGAAAAAGTAAACATAAAAGGACAAAATCATGTCAGATAAAATCTTTACTTTATTCCTTATGCATTAAGTGATTACGACATAAAGTCGTGATGTGAAAAAGTGGTGGTAAGTATTGAAAAAGAAAGATAAAGTTAGGATATTTTGGTAATTTTGTAAATGATTAATCACCACTTCTTACTTTTCCTATAAATACCAATCCATTCTTCTCATTTTCTTCACACTTCTCATTCTTCTTCTTCATTTTTGAGCTTTCTTTTGCTCATTAATGGCTTCTCTTCCTTAAGAGAGGCAGGAGGGCTAAAAATAGTGAAGTACTTAAGTACCAACCCACCAATTACTCTCTAACAGCTTCTTAATTCACTTCTTCTTTTTCTTTTCTTTAAATGCCTTAGGCCATGAGTATTGAGATTGGGAGGATATGGCTATGAGCTATGGAGATGGGAGAAAGGATTGGACCGAGAGCATAATGGAGGAGGAAGGATGGTCCTGAGCATGGGCAATTTGTTGGGGTTGTTTATGGATGTATTAGTGAAGTATATGTTAGTTTAGTGAAGTATGGTTGGATAAGAATGATGGTAGGAAGTTCATCAATTTAGTTAAAGGTGAGTACTCAATGTTTATTAAACAGTAATTAATCTTTTTTTAAGTATGATAATATGACCATTTAATCTCTTAATAATTTGTATGAATGGTTTATAACTTAAATGATTTTATGGTTGATATATGGATGTTGATATGGCTGATAACTTGTTTGGGATAATGTGACGCCCCACCTCTATACCCACGCTAGCAAAAAGTATTAATAGATAATACCGTCTGCTAAGACGGAGAATAAGGCTGGATAGGAGCGACCATCTATAGTCTTGCTTTAACTATCTATTAAATACGTCGACAATAATCACACCAAACCGATCGACATATCCAATGAATACTTAAAACAAAACCATAGGTGGCTGGAGGATCTATCAGAACAGAATATAAGAACTCAAACGTAGGAAACATCATAGAACAGTAAACCATCATATACATATATACCGATACATAGCAGAATATACAAAATAATACATGTCAAGTGGTATAGCCAACCACAATATACAGACAAATCCAGAAGAATAAATATCAGAGTTTCAACATAATAGGACTACACAAAAGCTATGACAAAAAGAAGCTAGCGAAGTAGTCCATGCGGAAGCAAAATAGGCTAAGTCCAAAGTACCTAACCTGAAACGTCTCGGTCTGACCCGAGTATAAAATACACGGGTGAGTCTAGCTAAACAAATCAGTTAGATAAACTGAACAACAATAAACCTGAAAGGTTACAAAGTATAACAAATATCTCTAAAAGAGATAACACAATCATCAACAAAAGATGAATCATATAGAACAAGCCTCATATCATCGACGACATAGATAAACAAAGGATACAGTTATCCCAAATCAAGCCAAAAGGCAAATAACAAATACCCATAAGGTATAGAAGTTCCACAAGGTAATGGCTATACTTCATGCGGCTCAAAAAGACCAACACCGAAGGGCGATACCAAGGGAATATACATATCAATGAAACATCATAAAATTGCTTTAGCTCATTACTGTATAAACAAGGATCCATGAGCCTGAAGACTCCAAACCCAATATCACCCATGCGGCTCATAACGACCAACATCGGAAGCGATACTAAAGGGCAACAATCCCGAAGGCACAAACCCAATATCACCCATGCGGCTCATAAAGACCAACATCGTAAGCGATACTATAGGGCGACAAACCGTAGTGGTGAAGGTCCGGAGGCCCAGTACTGGACACCACTAACTGGCGGAATGTGTTACAACTCTCGAAAAGGAATCCGAAAAGTGTTAACGTGCGTCCCATAACCACTCGTTCGCACTAAACGGTTTACTATCCGTCAGTCACTTTCACACTCAAAGCAGTACAAAGTTTACCTCATATCATCGATAAACCAAACCCGAAGGTCAAAACGATCAATCGAATAGGTCGGGGACTAATCGGGAAGACAAACGCACGGATTCATGGTCCGTGTTTTACCTAACCATTTAATCTTCCTTCCACTTCGCTCGAAGTGCGAAATTGTGTGTGTGCATTATAAATAGAATTTATAATTTGGAGAAGGGAGCTTTTAATACGATTTAGAGAGATTATTTATAAAACCCGTGAATGAAGTCAAAAACAAGCCATCAAAGTCAAATATGCAATAACAACAAATTGGAATCAACACGAATCGATAAAAGTTGGAAATTAACTCAAAATTAGCCATAATAGGTAAAACTGCGCATTTCAGACGTCTGAAATTACCTTCCAGACGTCCGAACCACTACCAGACGTCTGAATGGTTTTCCAGACGTCTGGATTTTGTCTCTGCCTTTTTACATCTTTCAGGGACCAATTCCAGACGTCTGGGTTTCCAAACCAGACGTCTGAATTCGAAACCAGACGTCTGAAATTAAAGTTCAGACGTCTGAAATCCCCCTGTAGGCAAAAAATCATCCAAGCCCATAAAGGCAAAAATCCAAATGAATTGCAAACGAACGAGCGATGGATGCTATGGGTTTATGCCATACGACAATCTAGCACTATTGGCTCTTTTATACACCTCCAAAAACATGATTAAAACATCAAAGTTATGATTTTTAGAACTTTTGACTTCAAAACACCAAAAATTGCAATGTTCACAAAACCAATCCAACTCAAAAGCAATTGCACGTGAATAATTGTTAGGAATTCATACCTAACAACCAAAGATACTTATAGTCATAGATGTGAGATAAAAATCTCACCTTTTTGCACACAAACATAGATGAGAGCACAAACACAAGAAGGAGGTTAACCACTCTTCACTTCAACTCTACAATCTTCAATCTAAGAACCAAAACATATTTTCCCCAAATTAGAGCTTAGGAATTTCTGAAATTGAAGAGGAGAAGAGATGGAGAAGATGAAGAGGAGGCTTACCTATCCTTCACTTTGAATTTCAAGCAAGAATTTGGAGTTTGCAAATGGAACTAGGGCTTGGAGTTTCTAATTCTTCTTTCTTTCCCCCATTTTCAGTTTTCTTAAGCTAAAGGAATGAAATGAGGATGAATGGATGAAGAGTTAGTGAGCTAGAGGGTTAAGAGGAGATTGGGGTTGAACCCAAACTCAAGCCCAAGTAGAAAAAGGGGCAAAATTTCGCAAACACCAAACATATCAAAGATTATACTCAAAAAGATCGCAAACGCCATTTTGGACTCAATGGAAGTGGTTTCGAGCTCCAATTCGGCCGTTTGCAAAAAGTAGCTTTTCGGACCTAAATCCGACTAACGACGCTATATTTAAATTAAACATTTAAATATAAAATCGTTAAATATGCGGGTTGTTACAGATCTCCCCTCCTTACAAAATTGCGTCCTCGCAATTCCTAGAGACGATATTTGTAACAACTACAAACATACAACATCCAAAAGTAAAGGAAATAAGCTTGAGATGAAAAGACATACTCACCGTTTCAAAGCGAATAAAGAAAACCCGGATAAGATCGCTCAATAAATTCTCTGGTTTCCCAAGTACAATCATTGGGATTAGCGGACCATTGAACTTTAACGAGCGGCACGTCCTTATTTCGAAGGTGTCGCACCTCCGTGTCAAGTACGCGAATAGGCTACTGTACAATAGATAAGTCCGGTGAGATCTCAAGCTCTTGCAAATCATGAGAAACAATAACAGAATCCGACTCCCGAAGACACTTTCGAAGTTGTGAGATGTGAAACATGTCATGAATACCAGATAAATGGGCTGGAAGTGAAACTCTATAAGCCACAGGGCCAATACGTTCAGTAATAGAAAATGGTCATATATAACGGGGAGCCAATTTCCCAGTCGTACTGAAGCGCATAACCCCTTTCAAAGGAGAAACACGAATAAAAACAAGATCACCAATCGAGAACTCGAGAGGTTTCCTACGGCTATCCGTGTAGGATTTCTGGCGACTTTGTGCCTCTTCCATTCTCAACCGAATAAGATCAATCTTCTTGGAAGAATGACGAACAAAATCCGGGCCAAGAATAAGCTTCTCTCCAGATTCCAACCAACACGAAGGTGATCGACATGGCCTTCCGTACAAGGCTTCGAATGGAGCCATACCGATATTAGATTGAAAACTATTGTTGTAGGAGAATTCTACAAGAGGTAGGTGATCCTCCCAACTTCCACCAAAATCAAAAATACAAATACGAAGAAGATCTTCCAAGATACGATTCACCCATTCAATCTGTCCGTCAGACTACGGATGATAAGCTGTACTAAAATTAGGCTTTGTCCCCAAAGCTTGCTGAAGACTCTTCCAAAAATGACTCGTGAATAAAGGATCACGGTCACTCACAATAGAACTAGGAACACCGTGAAGTCTCACGATTTCCTTGACATACAACTTAGCCAAATGTGAAGCAGTCCTACTAGACTTAATAGGGACAAAATGAGCAGACTTAGTGAGGCGATCAACAATAATCCAATTGCTAGAATGGCCTGATCTCGAGCGAGGTAGGCCGTCAATGAAATCCATAGATATCTGATCCCATTTCCACAATGGAATTTGAAGAGGCTGAAGAAGACCAGAAGGACGCTGATGTTCGTCCTTTATACGCTGACAAGTTATGCAATTACTCACATAACTCGCCACATCGCGCTTCATGCCTTCCCAATAATAAAGGCGACGCATATCGGCATACATCTTGCTACCACCAGGATGAATAGTATACTTAGAACGGTGACAGTCATCAAGAATGTCATGCCTAAGTGCAAAATCAGAAGGCACAAAAAGACGGTTCTTCTTACGAAGACACCCATGAGAATCAATGATGAAATCTTGCAACGCCTCATCACAAGATCCAGACTCACAAAGCTGAATAAGATGCAACAAATCAGGTGTTGGGCGCATTTCTAAACAATGCCAAACCATACCATCTCCAAGCATTGCCGTTCCAACCTACCTCCATCCACTACCAGTCCATACTGCTACCGAACCAGCTACCTCCTCCCACTGCCGAACCAGAAGCAAGATAGACCATCACCGAACCATACCATCTCCTAGCATTGCTGGTCCAAGCCACCTCCCATCCACTACTGGTCCATCGCCACCGAACCAGAGTCCCCTCTCCTCCATCACCGAACCAAGCTCCACCGGACCAACCTCACCTCCACCGGTCCAAGGCCTCCCCGTTCCAACCACTAGCTCGACCCTCTACAACCGGACCAAGTCCTCACCAACTGTCCACCGAACCAAGGCTTTGCCGAACCACCTCTTCCAGGCCAGATTGCTTCAGCCCAGGACCACCAGCAGCTATATACATCCAAGACCCCTGCCCCCAGCCTCACTCTATAAATAGAGGGGCAGGGGTACAGCAATGGCAGACAAGTTTGAGAGCTCAAGCACGGAAGGAACTTTCAAACAACTTTCATATACTTGTATACAAAGCTTTGTACTTGTAATCTGAAAGTAAAAGGAGAATAACATATAAAGTGGACGTAGGCACGTTCTGGCCGAACCACTATAAATCTGTGGGTCTTTTACAGTTTAGTCCCTGCTTTTTATATATTTGCGTAAATCACCCAAATCACTAGAAACAACATAAAATCAACTAATTCGTACGACTTGGAGGTGTTTGCCATTTTTTGTGCAAACATTTTTGGTGCTTTCACTGAGAGCAAGGAGCTCGAAGCTTCAGCTTCTCCCACTTAATCCTTTTCCTGTCAGCATCGTTCATTTGGAAAACATGACTCCCGGACGGAAGAAAGATGCTAACAAAGGAAAGGACATCGCAACTGGCAGCATCCCAGATCCAGTGATCAGAGACCAAGACAATCGTCCAGTTCCAATAGAAAATTTAAATCAGGCAAATCCGACAGCCCCTACTACGGAACAACCATTTACAAGGGCGGATCTGGACAAGGTTGTGGCTGAAGTAACTAACCGCTTTGCATCTCAACAAGAAGCCTTGGTGGACCAACTCCTGTCACGCTTAAGAGACGCTGAAGAATCCAACCGCAAAACTGAATCATGGGGTGAGTCCCGGTCTGGAGGATCCGTGAGGTGACAAAGGTCTTTCTTCTTCGAAGAGGCTAACAACAGAAACATCCATGGTAGGAGCCGAGCCCGAACTCAGCCCGAATTCCGACCTGAGGAAACACTTGGAACCGAACCCAACGGGGGAGGTGCCAGGCGGGGGTCGGATGTGGCTGATCCTGTCATGCTACCTAACCATGAAAATACCAGCAGACGGGGCCGAGCTGGAGTCCGGCCCAAAATTGGACCCGAGGAAGTGCTGAGAACAGAAGCCAGCAGGGGAAGATCAAGGCAAGGGCCAACTGTGGCTGACCCCAGCATGGCCCCAGAAGACCAGAGGCAGCCATTGGAGAATGTTAGGAGTGACAGACGATACCATCCCTACAAGCCGCCTAGACGGAATCAGTCCCCCAGGGAAGAACCAAACTCATTTCTATTCGCTCCAAGTTCTGATGAAAGGATGGCGCGATTGTTCAGAGAGTGCGTCCAACGGGAGTAAAGGGATCGGGGGATAGGTGCTAGGGTAACCAGCCCCTTCACCCGCAATATCGAAACTGCCATCACCCCCCGGGAATAGAAAATGCCAACGATGGAACCTTACAAGGGAACCTCTGACCCCACGTACACTTACAGAGATATACCCAGCATATGCTCATGAGCGGAGCAACGGAGGGATTATTGTGTAAATGCTTCCCACTTTTCTTCGCAGATCTAGCTACCTCCTGGTTCTGCCACCTACCCCAAGGGTCCATCAACTCATGGGAAATGTTGAAAGAAAAGTTCGTCAGTTAGTTCCGTATTCATGTGGAACAACCCAAGGACGCTTATTCCTTATCTAATATCAAACAGAAACCCGGAGAGATAGTGCAACAATATCTAACCCGATTCAACGCCGCGGCGGCCGCGGTCCAATATGCCAACGAGAAACTTATCCTAATGGCCATCTGCAGTGGTGTACATCCAGATACTAAATTTGCTAGAAGACTAACCAAGGAAAAACCAGCTACTTTACCTGATTTCTTCCATGAAGCTGGAAAGTATATGAGACTTGAAGACGCTGCCACTGAGAGGCAGTCAGGGCAACAGGCTAAGACAGCTACAGACAGGGTCCCCGCTGTAGCAAATGATGTTCGAAGAAGTGTCTCTAGAGACAATGCTGGGGGCAAGAAGGGAGAAAAGCGCTTATATCGACCAGGACCAAGATTTGACTCTTACACTCCTTTGAATGAAACAATCGAAAACATCTTCCTAGCCACTCAAGACGAAGTTAAATACAAGCGCCCCCGCACAAGGAGTCAGATAACGCACTCAAGTCTAGAAAGTTCTGCCGCTTCCACGAATCCCATGGACATGACACCAATGAATGCCACCATCTCTGGGACTTGATTGAAGAACACATCAGAAGGAAGAGACTGGAACGCTATGTAAAAAGCCAGAACAGGACTTCAACTCCTACCAATGAGAATCCTGGACTACCCCCTAGAAGCAGGCGGAGGAAATCGCAACACCAGCGGCTCTAGTCAAGAGAAGAAAGTGGTCCATACCATATCAGGAGGGCCGCACATCGCAGGCAGAAGCTGGGCGGAGATGGAAAGATATGGTAAGTCACTTAGGAACGATGAAGGCTACGTTAATTCGGTCATGGATGAATGCCACCCGAAACGGAAAGAGAATGACGACATCACATTCAGTAGGCGTGACCTAGAGGGAAGACAGTACCCACACATGGATCCTATGGTCATCTCTGCTTGGTTCGGTCCAGCCAAAGTTTTCCGAATTTTAATAGACACTGGATGCTCCGTAAATATCCTATTCAAGCATGCTTTCGACAAAATGAAGCTGTCAATGAAGGATGTGTCTCCCTACAACAAACCACTACATGGTTTCACTGGAGATGCGAAGATGCCCCTCGGGCAACTGGACCTTTTTGTTGAAATAGGAAGTCATCCCCGCTCCGTTGTGCAAAAGCAAACATTTGTGCTAATAGCGAACCACTCGACCTACAATGCCTTTTTGGGAAGACCAGCCTTGTCTAACTTCCAAATTGTCCTAGCCCCATGGTGCCTGAAGATGAAATTTCCAACAGATAACGGAATAGGAGAAATAGAGGGAGATCAAGACGCTGCTCGAGACTGCTATGTAACTGAACTTCGCAATAACCGCAGAAAAGATAAAGGAAAAAATGCAGAGACTACTCTCTGCATGAAAAACTTGGAAGCATAGCAACTAAAAAAAGCCCCTCCTCTTCGATATATCAGTGACCCTTTCAATGAATTAGACCCCAGGGACAAAGAGGAGGAGGCCACCGCCGAGCCTGAAGAGGCTATGGAATTCATAGCTGTAGACAAACATGACTCAAGTAGACTATGGAAAATCGGATCTCAACTAAAAGAAGAGTTAAAGGATCAACGCATTGATTTTCTTCGCCACAACATGGATGTATTTGCATGGACGCACGCTGATATGACAGGAATCTCCCCAGATGTAGCATGCCACGTACTGAACATCGATCCCACGAACGTGCCAGTAAAGCAGAAAAAGAGAAGCATGGGGGCAGAACGATCAGCAGCCCTAGAGGAAGAAGTGAAGAACCTACTTGCCAATGACTTCATACGAGAAGCCATCTACCCAGAATGGATCGCCAATCTGGTACTGGTAAAGAAAGCTAATGGGAAGTGGCGAACATGCATCGATTTCTCCAACTTAAATGACGCTTGCCCGAAAGGCTACTTCCCACTCCCCCGAATCGACCAACTCGTGGACAGCACTGCCGGACACGAACTCTTATCCTTTATGGACGCATACTCAGGATATAACCAGATCCCTATGCACGCCCCCGATCAAGACCACACTAGTTTCATCACTGACCGGGGATTGTACCGCTACAAAGTAATGCCTTTTGGACTTAAAAACGCCGGAGCTACTTATCAGCGCCTTGTCAACAAGATGTTTGCGGAACTAATAGGACGCACTATGGAAGTTTATGTAGATGACATGCTGGTAAAATCGAGGAAAGCCAATGATCATATAAACCACCTGGATGAGATGTTTCAAGTACTTCGCCAATATGGAATGAAGCTGAACCCTCTAAAGTGCTCCTTCGGAGTATCGTCGGGAAAGTTCTTGGGATTCATCGTTCATGCCAGGGGGATTGAAGCAAACCCCGAACAAGTTCGAGCTTTGCAAGACATCAAGATACCATCCACTCGAAGAGAGATGCAAAGCCTAAACGGGAAAGTGGCCGCCCTAAGTAGGTTCATCTCTAAAGCAACCGACAAATGCATCCCTTTCTTCGAAGCTCTAAAGAAAGATAAAGGAAAGTTCGAATGGACTGACGAATGCTCGACAGCCTTCCTTAACTTAATCGGACACCTCCAGAGACCACCGGTACTCTCAACTCCAAATGAAGGCGAGGAACTATACTTATACCTTGCTGTATCGTCCCATGCTTTAAGCGCCGCTTTGGTGAGAGAAGACAACCGCGCACAGCGGCCCGTATACTTTGTAAGCAAGAGATTTATAGGGGCAGAAGCCAGATACCCTAAACTTGAGAAGCTAGCATACTGTCTGCTAATCACGTCACGGAAACTACGACACTATTTCCAATCTCATTCCATCAAAGTTTTAACCGATCAACCGCTAAGGCAAGTACTCCATCGCCCCGACACTTCTGGGCGATTACTTAAGTGGTGCAATGAACTGAGTCAATATGATATCACCTACCATCCTCGCACCGCTATCAAGGGGCAAGCCATAGCTGATTTCATTGCCGAATTCACTACTAACGAAGGTAAGGAGCAATCTGAAATAGCAGAAGATATCAAGTGGAATCTCTTCGTAGATGGAGCATCAAATGAACAAGGCTCGGGGGTAGGTGTTGTGATAATCACCCCCAGGGGAAGGAAGCTGCACTACGCCCTAAGGTTGGAATTCGTTGCCACCAACAATGACGCAGAATACGAAGCAGTGATAGCCGGATTAGAACTTGCCCTGGAGATTGGAGTCGATTCTTTATGTCTCCGTAGTGATTCTCAAGTTATTGTGAATCAAATACTAGGAGAATTCCAGGCTCCAGGAGAACGACTCACAGCATATCTGGAAGACCAAGCTGCTGCTCAATCAATTGGATCACTATTTAATCAAACACATTCCCCGAGAAGAGAATCAGGAGGCCGACGAACTAGCAAAGCAAGCTAGCATGAAGGACGGCGCCGCTTCACGAACAATAACCATCTCACAGCAACTAGCCTCGAGTTACGAGACAATGAATATGATAGCTGCAATCGAAGAGGAAACTTGGATGACTCCTATCCGAAAATATTTACAAGATGGCACACTGCCTGACGAGCGTAACAAAGCTAAGAAAATCTTAAGGAGATCTTCCTGCTACACATTACAAGAAGGCATCCTCTATCGGCGCGGCTTCTCTAATCCCTTATTAAGGTGTATCGTTGGAAGGGAAGTCAGGGAAGTCTTATCCAACGTCCATCAAGGAAGTTGCGGAGATCACACTGGAGGGCAGACTCTGGCAAAGAAGATACTCCGATATGAATATTACTGGCCCACTTTAAACAAAGATGCCTTGGACTTCGTCAAGAGATGCGACAGATGTCAGAAATTTGCTAAGATTCCTCGACTACCCACGAAGGAGATTACTCAAATGACCAGCCCTAGGCCCTTTGCAGTATGGGGAATTGACTTGATTGGCGAACTACCAACCGGCCGAGGCGGAGCCAAATATGCTATAGTGGCAGTCGACTATTTCACCAAATGGGTGGAAGAGGAACCTCTAAATAAAATATCTTCGGCAAAAATTATCAACTTCTCGATCAAAAATATTCTATGCAGGTACGGAGTCCCACTCAAGATCATATCGGACAATAGACATCAACTTGACAACGAGGAATTCGCCAAGTGGTGCCAAGAGCACGGAATTCACAAAAGCTTCTCATCTGTGGCTTACCCCCAGCAAATGGACAAGTCGAAGCTGTCAACAAAATCCTCAAAACTCTAATCAAGAAGAAACTTGAAAAGTCAAAAGGCGCTTGGGTGGATGAACTTCCTACGGCACTTTGGGCCTACCGCACATCTTACAAAACATCAACAGGGCATAATCCTTTCTCTTTGGCATACAGATCGGAGGTCATGCTCCCAGTTGAAACTAGTGCCTTCCCACCGTAGGATCCACTACAACCAAGAAGAGAATGAAGAACTCCTACACATGTCTTTGGATCTAATTGAAGAAAGGAGAAATGATGCAACACTTAAATAGGCAGCTCACAAGCAAAAAGTAGCAGCACAATACAACTCTAAAGACAAACGCCGCAGCTTACAAGAAGGAGATCTAGTCCTCAAACGGATCTTCCCGCGCCCCGGAGCACTAGATCCAATCTGGGACGGACCCTATGTAATTCATAAAGATCTCCACAACGGAGCTTATATTTTGTCAACAGTGGACGGAGACGTGTTCCAGAGGGCATGGAACATCCAACACCTCCGTCGATACTTTTCTTAACTTGTACTGCCCATATGAAGTGAATTAACAAAGAGAATCAGTGGACGTAGGCATTTTCGTGCCGAACCACTTTAAAATCTTGTCTCTTTTTAACTTGTTCCTTTATATCTTGGCTGCTTGTTAAGCATTATCCTTTTCTGTTGAACGAAATCATGTATAACGACATTTCCATACTGGAACTTCACGGTGCAACCTCACCTGTACAAGACCCAACAGGTACTATGCGATTCTATGCACTCGCCAATGAGACACTTTTGCTCCAGCATCCCTCTGCTGCGGGTTAACTCATTACTCGCGACTGCCCTTAGAGCCAACTGTAATGAGCAGATTATAAACCATCAAGAAGGCCGACTATTGCCGATGGCATCTCATTACGGCGTTCGGCTCGCCGGCAACTGTGAACCTACTTTAAGCCCCAACATAAGGTGTCTCCAGCCAGGGGTAGTTCACGGTTGACGATCGGCACCCATGCTAGCCGACCACAGTAAATCGAATAATGCCCACGATTACGGACCATAATGGCTCGGGTAATTACTGTGCGCGATCTCGGCTCCGATATGTCTTAAGTACGGCTGTGATAAAAACGATAAACTCCCCACGGAGGCGTTAAATGGGTGACAAATGTCTCCAAGACCCACAGCTAGGGAAAGTGACTACAAAACCCATTTGCCACGAACTTAAGCATATCGACGGCCTTCCGTGATTGGAAGTTTTACTGTTTCTCATATTTCCATTTCATTCAAAAACTTTTCTCCTATCCTATATAACAATCCTTGAAGTACAGGTCACAAAATAGGGGAACTCTCGCTTGTGGAAATATGAACTCACATCCGGATGACGGAACACCCAGCTACATTCCATACTCAGTCACTCAAGACATTCAAAGCAACCCTCTACAACTAAAACACGAAGGGCGGTACTATCTTCTCTTGTATACAAATATGTAGCTTTAATTTATTCACACGTCATATTGGCATTACAAGACATGAAACAATATTTTGAGCAGAAACTTAGCATCAAATGCGATTAAATCACATGCATAAACACGCAGCTGTATTTCTTATGCAACATATCAAAATAACAACCACATTCGAACATAACAGAATCAGCTTATGTTATAAAATTACAGAAAGTCGTTCTTTACAAATAATATAAATACAAGTTACATTAATGTTTCGAACTGACATAGACAGCAACCAAAATATGTACAAGTCAAGTCAAAGAACCGGAGCTTCGCCTCCATCCCGCTAGCCCTCCGGATCTACTTAACTGCATGGTCAGAACTCCCCGCATGTACTCCAGAGGCCTCGCCTGCTCAATTCAGAAGAGAATCCATCAATAGTCGTAAAAGATAAGCAATCAAATCATGAAAAGATCTAAAGGAAAGACTTACCAGCGTCTGCTCCCTGATCATCATCATCTAGCTGGACGCCTACCTCATCCGCAGCAAGCAGCCGCATGCCCTTCTTAACCGCCACCTTCTCTTCCTTAGTGAATTGGGCCGTAACCACATCCATCCTGAAAGCCGCACCACCTTCCTTATCCGCATCGGCCTTAGCTTCCTCCAAAGCCCGGAGATATATCCTAGCCATAACCCGGGGATAATCGTCCATCCAGGACAGGTTGCCCTGCCTCCAAGTACGGAAATACATGTCCTGGAGCATCTCATCCATCATCCCCTCGTTCTCCTCAAACTCTTTCATCCGGGCCTCAGAAGCCGACAGTCGTGCGACAGCAGCATCTCTCTTCAATCGGTATCTCGAGCAGTCATCCTGAAGGGACTTCCGCATCACTTCCATCTCCTCCTTCAGCTTGGCCTGAGCAAGCTTTGCGGCCTCAAGCCTCCCAGATAACTCTTCTACCTGCTCAAGATCCACTCTCCGAACCTCGTCCACCGTTGCGATGGCCATGTCAATCCGTTCCTTGCAGGCAGCCTCCATCTTTCGTAGTTCTGCCTTACTCGCCTCTTCCAAAGTCTTCTTCAACCGCCTGGAGGCTGCCTCATGCTGAGAAATCTTAATGGCTTGATCGGCAAGCTACTTGGCTTGGTCAGAAACCATTAACCGTAGTCGGATGTTGGCACTCCCAATCTCCTCTCCAGCGTTGACTAGACGGGCATGATGTCCCATCAACTTCCTGGTCTCCTCCGCGACCCGGTCGATATTAGCCTTAGCTTCGTCCCCCACGATAACTATCCGAGTAGTAAGCAAATCGAGATCTAAGGACTTAGCCTCATCAAGCACCCGTACCATAGGGTTGCGGGGAAGAAGATGCTCACCTGTGGCCTCGTCAAAAGAGATGTCCTGAAAACTCGGGTCTAGATCCGGGTGGCCAACAAATGGGTTGCGAACCAAACAAGGGTGGTCTATTGGGGTGACGGTTGGATTTTCGGACGGATGTGGGGAAGGCATAAGCTCGGTACCTTCCTCAGTAATATCATGGATAGGCTGGACTGGAGGCTGAGGGCCAGGTGGAGGTTCAAACGAAGATCGCCCCCTCTTCCTCTTTCGCATATCTTCTTCAATAACTCCGAGAAGTGGGCGATATCTAACAATATCTCCAGGACGGCTAGTTGACGGCTTCGGTTTGGCAGAAGCTTTGAGTAGCTTGTACTGTTCAAGGCGGTGCCGAATATCTGATGTCTTGGCCACCTTACCTGTTCCTGGAATAAAAACCAGGTGTTACAAGCATGCATGAAACTATGATCCAAGAAATATGTTAAGTAGGAAGGAACACTTATTTTACAAACCCTGAGGGGGAGTGGGATACCGCAATAAGTCCTGAATCTCATTCCAGGACGGGAGTTGGCCATAAAATATTACTAAGTCCTTATCATAAAGAGAGTCTACGAAAGTTAGGAATTTGCCTTGAACCACCGGAGTTGCCCTAGCTGAAATACCCTTAGAAGATGGATCGGCACCAGTCCCAGCCTTATCAACCTTCTTCGCCTTCTCCACCGAGGCTGATCCTTCCTCCATTCCCTCAAAAGCCTGGCGAAAGGCATCATCCGTCCACTCCTGGATCTCCCCTGCCTGCTCAGAAGACAAAGCCCCGGCACCACTACCACCCTGTCCTTCACCTTCTCCATCTCCTCCTCGCCTCTTTCCTCCTCTCCACCTTCCTCCTCCGGAATATCTGGGCATGTGCTAGGGGAGGGTCCGTCAGACTTCTTAAGCTTCTTCCCCCCGACGACTGGAGGTACCGAGAAAGGTCTCCTCTTGCTACTCTTCGCGGTGGCCCCATCTTTAGCTTTAACAGCCCTCTCCTCGGCTGTATCTCTCTGCTTAACCACAGATTGACGTGGCAAAATCAAGTTGTGCTCCAAGAGAGTGGCATTCCGGATCAGGTAAGAAGCCGACCTTCCCTTCCAGAGATAGCCACTACCTCCGCAGCCATCTGTACAAGGTGATCATTCTCCACGACCGCAAAGCCACCTGTCGCTAGCAAGAAATAAAAGCACATAAGAAGAAGCATTGTATTCAGGACAAGGAAATTATGAATGGAATTCAACTTACAGCCATAAGTGAAAAGGCGAAAAGAAACGGAGTCGTCCTTGACGAAGAACCATTCCATCTTAAACATGGTAAACTTCGAGTATAAGTACAAGACCGGCTTGAAGGACACGGCCGACTCTAAACTAATGTACGAAGACCCCTTCTTGTAGCCCCTAAGATTGTATAGATATCGGATTTCCACGTTAGAAGGGGGCGCCCATATCTCCTCTGGAAGATAACGAATAGACACACCAAGATGGCGTAGGAGTTGGGCTGAAGCTGAAAAGGAGCCACTTTCAGGTAAGTAATGAAGCTGACTATCCACACATTGATCGGAGGAATGGCCCCGCACATGCAATGGTATCGGCTATACGCGAAATATCCTTCAGGGGGATTGTACGGCATCACTCCGTCCCCCGGCAACAGCATGCTCGCTCTGTCAATCCCAAAGGAGCGAGAGATAACATCAAGCTGCTCCTCTCTGAGAGAGCTCGGAAAGCAATCAGAAGGAGAGTTCAGAAGCTCTTGGGGACCATACCCGTCTACTAGCGACCTCGGGATGGGCCCACGACGTTCCGGTCCTGGCTGGGCTGGGGGCACAACGTGGGACTCTCGTCTATCCGTAGATTTTCTCTTTTCTGATCGAGTTTCCACATTGCGAGACATTTATCTGCAACACAAGAAAAGTATATTGTTAAAACATACAAACAATTTAGTCTGGAATTTCACCCATAAGTCAAAACGCTCAAGCTCCCAGTGTCATTCGGTAAAGAAATGTAAAATTTCATTCGGTATTTAAAGTCTCAGGGTTCATCCGGTGGCTCAAATACAAATTCATTCGGCATTTCCCGTTCTCATTCGGCAGTTCAAACCCACAAGGTTCATTCGGTACTCAGAATCCACGATTCCATCCGGTGACTCAAGTATATAAGATCGTTCGGCAAAAGAATGTCTCACCTGGTTCGGCAATCAGAATTGATTCGGCACTTCAAATAGTTCGACAAACAAGACTGGTTCGGCACTTGGTTGACTCGGCACTTGGTTGATCCGGTATTCGGCTGATTTGGCTATCTCAAAACGATAAAGGGATAACGAAGGCCTAACACCCCTATTTATAAACGAACGCAGGATGACCAGACCGTATGGTTCGGCACACAAGGCCGGATGAAAATCACCTAAGCTAAAACAAAGCGCGACATATGGTGGCATATGCCCCACTTTTGGGGGGAAAGTGTTGGGCGCATTTCTAAACAATGCCAAACCATACCATCTCCAAGCATTTCCGTTCCAACCTACCTCCATCCACTACCGGTCCATACTGCTACCGAACCAGCTACCTCCTCCCACTGCCGAACCAGAAGCAAGATAGACCATCACCGAACCATACCATCTCCTAGCATTGCCGGTCCAAGCCACCTCCCATCCACTACCGGTCCATCGCCACCGAACCAGAGTCCCCTCTCCTCCATCACCGAACCAAGCTCCACCGGACCAACCTCAGCTCCACCGGACCAAACCTTACCAACCTCCACCCGTCCAATGCCTCCCCGTTCCAACCACTACCTCGACCCTCTACAACCGGACCAAGTCCTCACCAACTCTCCACCGAACCAAGGCTTTGCCGAACCAACTCTGCCAGGCCAGATTGCTTCAGCCCATGCCCACCAGCAGCTATATACATCCAAGACCCCTGCCCCCAGCCTCACTCTATAAATAGAGGGGCAGGGGTACAACAATGGCAGACAAGTTTGAGAGCTCAAGCACGGAAGGAACTTTCAAACAACTTTCATATACTTGTGTACAAAGCTTTGTACTTGTAATCTGAAAGTAAAAGGAGAATAACATATAAAGTGGACGTAGGCACGTTCTGATCGAACCACTATAAATCTGTGTGTCTTTTACAGTTTAGTCCCTGCTTTTTATATATTTGCGTAAATCACCCAAATCACTAGAAACAACATAAAATCAACTAATTCGTACGACTTGGAGGTGTTTGCCCATTTTTTGTGCAAACATCAGGATCACGCCGTTGAGCATCGGCAATACGATCCAATAAAATAGGTCGAGCTCCCAAACTAAATAATAGAATAGGAGAAACAGAAGATGAACCTCGATCACGAATTTCACAAAAAGATAGAGTCTCAAGACATCCCATTCGGCAAGCATCATAGAAACAACATCCGAATGTTTGCGACTAAGCGCATCTGCAACACGATTTCCCTTACCAGGGGTATACTGGATATCAAGTCATAGGAGGCAAGAAACTCGAGCCAACGTTGTTGTCTCATATTGAGTTCCTTCTGAGTAAACAAATACTTCAAGGATTTATGATCGGTATAGAGAATGTAGCGCTCGCCTAATAAGTAGTGTCGCCAAATCATCAAGGCGAAGACGATGGCGGCTAACTCAAGATCATGAGTGGCATAGCGAACTTCATTCGGACGCAGTTGCCTAGAAGCATACGCAACTACCAGATCCTTCTACATAAGAACAGCACCGAGACCACTACCACAAGCATCGGTGTAGACAACAAGATCATGATTCCCTTCGGGAACCATAAGAATAGGAGCATTTGTGAGAAGTTCCTTCAATGTCTGAAAGGAAGCTTCACACTTGTCGGACCAAACATAACGAATGCCTTTCCGAGTAAGGCTGGTGAGAGGAAGCACAACACGGGAAAAGTCCTTAATGAACCGACGGTAATAAACCGCCAATCCAAGGAAACTACGGATCTCATGCACATTCTCAGGCCTCTTCCAATTCTGGATGGCTTTGATCTTTGAGGGATCGACCGAAATGCCATCAGAAGATAAAACATGGCCTAAGAACTTAACTTTATTCTCCCAAAAGTGGCACTTGGAGAATTTGGCTTTAAGTTGATGATGACGGAGAGTACTCAAGACAATACTCAAGTGATTAGCATGCTCGGCTTCAGACTTAGAATAAATAAGGATAACATCAATGAATACAAGGACGAACTTGTCGAGATATTCCCGGAATACTCGATTCATTAGATCTACAAAGAAAGCAGGAGCCGTTCGTCGAACCGAACGGCATAACGAGCCACTCAAAAGAACCATATCGAGTGCGGAAAGCTGTAAGAGGTATGCTGTCCTCCACGACTCGTAATTGATGAAAACCTGTGGCAAGGTCGAGTTGAGAAAAGACCTTAGCACCACTCAATAAATCGAACATATCATCGATCCTAGGCAATGGATACCTATTTCTGATGGTTAACTCATTAAGCTTGCGATAGTCAATGCAATGCCTAAGAGTTCCATCAGATTTCTTCACGAAGACGACCACGGATCCCCATGGGGAAAAACTGGATTGAATCAACTGCTTGGACTCAAGCTCTAAAAGCTACTTCTTGAGTTCCTCATTTTCCTTTGTAGACATCCTCGTAGGAGGACAACTAACTGGCTGCGCACCTGGAATGAGATCAATGCGGAACTCAATTGCCCGCTTGGGTGGCAAACCCGATACAGGCTCAAAAACATCAGGAAAGTCACAAGCAATAGGAATACGAGATATATCATCATCATCTCGCGAGTCAAAAGAATATAAAGCCATCTCGGAATTATCCACATCCCGAAGAACAAGAGATAGCTGAGTAGGCGAATCCGGATGTCGAAGATATATAATTCTCTCCAAACAAATAATCCTGGCATCATGTATCACTAGCCAGTCCATACCTAAAATCATATCAAATCCCAGACAAGAGATAACGTGCAGATTCGCATGAAAAGAAAAACCACATAAAACAATCGCAACATCATCACAAAGCAAACTAAGGGTCGCGGATCCCCCAATAGGATTCGCAATCCTTAAAGAAGTAACCATACAAGAAACATCCAAAGATAAATCATCGACGAGCTTTTTCGATATGAAGGAATGTGAAGCACCCGTATCGAAAAAAACTCGAATACTATGATCATGAAATAAAACAGAACCTTCCAAAATAGATGGAGATATACCTTTGGGTTGAGAAGGACCTTCAGAAGCCTTGGCAGCACTAAGCTTGCCAGACTTGGCACCACCAGGAACAGTAGGGCAAGCTGAAACATGATGACCTTCCTTCTTGCAATAGCGGCAGAAGAGAGGCTTAGGACAAGCTCGAATAATATGATCCGGAGAGCCACAATTAAAACACTTTCGAATAAAAGGTGTTCCAGAAGGCTGAGTCTAAGAGCTAGAACCACCAGTCTTCTTCTTCTTAGAAGGAAAAGACCTCTTCTGAAATGGAAACTGCTTCTTTTTGGGGTTCTTAGAAACCTCAACATCCTCACCACTATGACACTCCTCGACAGCTTCGAGATGAAGTGCCGAATCTACTAATTCTTCAAAAGAAAGCTTAAGCTGAAGCAACAAAGACATCTTAAGATACTTCTTAAGACCAGAGACAAACTTTAAATTCTTCTTATAAGAAGTGCTAATGAATTCAAGACCATACTTAGATAAAGCCTCGAATGATGCAACATACTCAGAAACAGAAGACTTCCCTTGCTTCAACTCAAGGAAGCGACGGGTCAATAAAACTTTTTCAGATTCAGGAACGAACTTGAGTTCAAATCGCTTCCGAAACTGAGTCCAAGAAAGAGTAGACTCATCTATTTCAGCTATAAGAAGCTCATACCAATCAAGGGCACGCTCTTGTAATATGCTAGAAGTTACAAGAACTCTATCATGGTCAGAAAGATCCATACATGAGAAGATACGCTCGCATGTGCGAAACCGAGCTTGGACTTCAAGAACGGATTCAAAGCCTTTAAACGGCTTTCCTCTAAGATGAGCAAAATCACTACACTGACGTGCAAAGGCAGACTTGCGAGGTGGAGACACTTGAGGAGGAACTGGAGGCTGAGTGCTCCTAAACAACTCCATAAACTGATCGGCAGACATATAAACGCCATCCGGGTGTGTGCCACTGGATTGCCCAACATCCGAACGTCGTCCCCTGCCTCTTCCAGCCATACGCTGAAAGAAAGATAAGAACGAGATTATTCACAAGGTAGATATTACAATATGGAATACTACGGAATAAAATGCATTCCTAGACGTATTCCCAAATTCTATATAACCTTGATGGAATAAAGAGACACGATAATTCAAAGATTTGTATCACTTATACACTTTGATGTATCGTAATATGTGCTTCTATTCTGTGTTTATCATACTTTGTTCTGAACTCAGCTCTGATACCAAGCTGTGACGCCCCACCTCTATACCCACGCTAGCAAAGAGTATTAATAGATAATACCGTCTTCTAACACGGAGAATAAGGCTGGATAGGAGCGACCATCTATAGTCTTGCTTTAACTATCTATTAAATACGTCGATAATAATCACACCAAACCGATCGACATATCCAATGAATACTTAAAACAAAACCATAGGTGGCTGGAGGATCTATCAGAACAGAATATAACAACTCAAACGTAGGAAACATCATAGAACAGTAAACCATCATATACATATATACCGATACATAGCAGAATATAAAAAATAATACATGTCAAGTGGTATAGCCAACCACAATATACAGACAAATCCAGAAGAATAAATATCAGAGTTTCAACGTAATAGGACTACACAAAAGCTATGGCAAAAAGAAGCTAGCAAAGTAGTCCATGCGGAAGCAAAATAGGCTAAGTCCAAAGTACCTAACCTGAAACGTCTCGGTCTGACCCGAGTATAAAATACATGGGTCAGTCTAGCTAAACAAATCAGTTAGATAAACTGAACAACAATAAACCTGCAAGGTTACAAAGTATAACAAATATCTCTAAAAGAGATAACACAATCATCAACAAAAGATGAATCATATAGAACAAGCCTCATATCATCGACGACATAGATAAACAAAGGATACAATTATCCCAAATCAAGCCAAAAGGAAAATAACAAATACCCATAAGGTATACAAGTTCCACAAGGTAATCGTTATACTTCATGCGGCTCAAAAAGACCAACACCGAAGGGCGATACCAAGGGAATATACATATTAATGAAACATCATAAAATTTCTCGAGCTCATTACTGTATAAACAAGGATCCATGAGCCTGAAGACTCCAAACCCAATATCACCCATGCGGCTCATAACGACCAACATCGGAAGCGATACTAAAGGGCAACAAACCCGAAGGCACAAACCCAATATCACCCATGCGGCTCATAAAGACCAACATCGTAAGCGATACTATAGGGCGACAAACCGTAGTGGTGAAGGTCCGGAGGCCCAGTACTGGACACCACTAACTGGCGGAATGTGTTACAACTCTCGAAAAGGAATCCGAAAAGTGTTAACGTGCGTCCCATAACCACTCGTTCGCACTAAACGGTTTACTATCCGTCAGTCACTTTCACACTCAAAGCAGTACAAAGTTTACCTCATATCATCGATAAACCAAACCCGAAGGTCAAAACGATCAATCGAATAGGTCGGGGACTAATCGGGAAGACAAACGCACGGATTCATGGTCCGTGTTTTACCTAACCATTTAATCTTCCTTCCACTTCGCTCGAAGTGCGAAATTGTGTGTGTGCATTATAAATAGAATTTATAATTTGGAGAAGGGAGCTTTTAATACGATTTAGAGAGCCCGTGAATTAAGTCAAAAACAAGCCATCAAAGTCAAATATGCAATAACAACAAATTGGAATCAACACGAATCGATAAAAGTTGGAAATTAACTCAAAATTAGCCAAAATAGGTAAAACTGCGCATTTCAGACGTCTGAAATTACCTTCCAGATGTCTGAACCACTACCAGACGTCTGAATGGATTTCCAGACGTCAGGATTTTGTCTCTGCCTTTTTGCGTCTTTCAGGGACCAATTCCAGACGTCTGGGTTTCCAAACCAGACGTCTGAATTCGAAACCAAACGTCTGAAATTAAAGTTCAGACGTCTGAAATCCCCCTGTAGGCAAAAAATCATCCAAGCCCATAAAGGAAAAAATCCAAATGAATTGCAAACGAACGAGCGATGGATGCTATGGGTTTATGCCATATGACAACCTAGAACTATTGGCTCTTTTATACACCTCCAAAAACATGATTAAAACATCAAAGTTATGATTTTTAGAACTTTTGACTTCAAAACACCAAAAATTGCAATGTTCACAAAACCAATCCAACTCAAAAGCAATTGCACGTGAATAATTGTTAGGAATTCATACCTAACAACCAAAGATACTTATAGTCATAGATGTGAGATAAAAATCTCACCTTTTTGCACACAAACATAGATGAGAGCACAAACACAAGAAGGAGGTTAACCACTCTTCACTTCAACTCTACAATCTTCAATCTAAGAACCAAAACATATTTTTCCCAAATTAGAGCTTAGGAATTTCTGAAATTGAAGAGGAGAAGAGATGGAGAAGATGAAGAGGAGGCTTACCTATCCTTCACTTTGAATTTCAAGCAAGAATTTGGAGTTTGCAAATGGAACTAGGGCTTGGAGTTTCTAATTCTTCTTTCTTTCCCCCATTTTCAGTTTTCTTAAGCTAAAGGAATGAAATGAGGATGAATGGATGAAGAGTTAGTGAGCTAGAGGGTTAAGAGGAGATTGGGGCTGAACCCAAACTCAAGCCCAAGTAGAAAAAGGGGCAAAATTTCACAAACACCAAACATATCAAAGATTATACTCAAAAAGATCGAAAACGCCATTTTGGACTCAATGGAAGTGGTTTCGAGCTCCAATTCGGCCGTTTGCAAAAAGTAGCTTTTCGGACCTAAATCCGACTAACGACGCTATATTTAAATTAAACATTTAAATATAAAATCGTTAAATATGCGGGTTGTTACAGATAAATTATAAGAAATTATAATAAAATAGTCAATTAATGGAAATGAATTGAAATAATAGGTGCAAGGAGTTTATTTAGCCTCTTAATGGTTTTTAGAATATAAAAAGGTTGAAAAATGAATATTATAATAATATAATATTATAAATGATTTAAAAGTGAAAAAGCGATTTAATATGAAAAAATATTGGTTTAAATGTTTGAAAATGATTTATAAATTTTTTATAAACATATAAAAGAGTTTTGGTGAAGTTTGAAAGGTAAATGAAAATTTAATCAAAAGTAGGCATGTCACATAATGGTAGTTCGTGATTTCGCACCATAAAAGTAAAATAAGTGTATAAAGTGAAATATAGCTCGAAATTCTTTGAAATAAAAATTTTCTGGACTGTTATAATCATATTTTTCCAACGAAGAAAGAAAATCACGATTTCATTAAGTAGATTTTGTGATATGTCCAAAATAATTTTCCAAAAAGCATCGCAGTTTTCCAGTTCCGAATCCAAGAGGGAATTTCTTTATAAATACTATTTTAAATGATTAAAAATATGAAATAAATTTGATAAATCTATTAAAATGGTTTGAAAGAGATTTGAATTGGAAAATAAGAATTTTCAAACATTAAAAGAATTAAATAAGCCGTTTTAAGCACTTTTCGCAGCACTTTTCTGCTATAGTTTCTATAACTTTTGAAATAAAGGTTTAAACTTAACGATTCTTTCTAGAATCATTTAGAAATATTTTTAAATAAATAATTAAGTGTTATAAAGTTAAATTGGAAGTTTTATAATTCTTTTAGAAAGAGTTCAATAAATGCTTATTATAAGACTCAAACAATATAATAGAAATCATTTCCTTGAATGAAATAACAAACTGAGTATGCAGAAACAACTAGTACAATTGTCTCGCTTGTGTGATCTAAACGGTAAAACAAGGTGTATAAATAATGTTAGAAATGGAGTAAACAGTGCCCTGAACTTGCATGGCCTGTGTTTTCTCTTTTAGACGAGGGGCAGAACAGATCGAAGGAAAAGCCCGGATGCTCTAAAATAATATTTCCAATATGGGATTTAAATAAATTATTTGGAATTATTATAAATTCCTATATTTTAAATTAATTGTTTGTGTTTGCAGTAAACTATGTCTACATGGTTTTGACCCGTTTAAAAGTTATGGTTTGAAATGGAAATTTTTTGTTAAGAGTTAAGTAAATGATTTGAAAATGTTTTCCTAAGTAAAAGGTGAATTGATTTGGAATTATTCCAAGATCAAAAAGGTTTTCCCAAAGTAAAAGTGTGGAGTTTTCCAAGAGTTAAACAAGGATTTGAATAAAATGGCTTTGGGTTTGTTGTAATGATGTTTTACATAACGTCATTTTTAACACATTCATAAGGATTTGGAGATAGAAAATCTTTTTTAAAGGTTTAAACGTGACTTTAAATAAGATGACTTGGTATTTCCCAAGATTGAAGAGGAGTTTTAAACGAAAGATTTAAAGAAGTAACGTTGGAATTTTTTCCTTGGTAGAAGAGAAAATAATTTGGAATTATTTTTTAGATTTAAGAAAGGTTTAAATAAAGCAAATGATTTGATAAATGAGGCTTAATGACTCAATATACTATTGAAAAGGAAATGGAATAAATTGAAAAGAATATATCTAATAAATAAATTTGATTTAAATAAAAGATGAAGCAATTGATTGATGATTGATATCCACATATGAACTAAATTTTTTTTTAACGATAATTGGGTTCGAAGGAACCAGGGTTGGATTTGGATGATTCCTATCCAAAAACTACTTCTAACCAATGTATACATTCGAAAGTGAAAACGAGTTGAAGATGATGATTATTGAATACTGAAGATTTTCATAGTGGAAGGATTGCTCGTTGACATTCTCTAGGTAGCTCCCAATATTGAGACATTTATAGCAGTGGTTCTATCGTATTTTTAAATCTTCAGATTGCAAGGACTACTCGCTACTAATGGTAGTTCGAGGAGTGCCTTCGGTTTCGTTCAGTCCTAGAAAGAACTTGTATGGATGAGTGTCTGACAGTGCATTTTGATTACATAAATTGATCTCTATCGTGGCCGAGAAGGCAACTTCTCTTAGCTTAACACCATTTTCTGAGATGTATGAGCTAAATAGTTATAAGTTGGTAGAAATCAGTTGTGTGATTAAGGAATGACAATGTGGCATTCAAAGTGGAACTTGCTATGATCAAAGCGTGGTTTTGTATGAAAAGCATGGCTTTATCTAAGTTGAACGTAACCTCACCCCCAAGCCTCACATCTCGGATATGATATGGGAACTATGTTACATATTTTAGGCTTAGTATGATGAGAGTGGCGTATGATCCCTCAAGGTGACTAGCGTCATATGATCTAGGTCACCAAGGTGTCTAGAAGGGACCCTTATTGTATGGTATAGTGGCGTGTAAGTCTTTGCATGAGAAGCCATCGGATACTAAGAATAGTGGAAATATGAGGAATATGTGGTGTGCGAGTCCTTGCACGAAAAACCATCGGGTTCTGGGGACTATGCGTGGTTATCGAGGTTTCTTATCATGTTGGAAATCCAATTCCATTACAAGCTTTATGGTTTTGATTGTAGTCCCAAAATAGCTGTAATGACTTGCAAACATTTCAAATACCTCTTTTGGTATCATATGTTCCGTCTAGTATATTCCGTTAACCTAGTCTAGATATATTCCCTTAGACTTAGTCTAGGATTGATACCTTATTTGAATAAGTTTATTTGAAAGATGTTTTCCAAAAGAATGGCGTTAAAGATAACATAAAATTATTTTGGTAATAAAAGGTTTTTGGTTATCATAAGGTAAAAACACATCTGCATTTATGTGTGGGCGTGGTCTTATGAGATACCCTTCTTTCAAAGGTTTTGATAACATCATCATGAGCTATACATTTAAAATTTCAAGTATCACACGTTGGTTTATCAAGCATGATCCGGGTATTTTAAATACTCAGGTCAGATCCGAGCAGTTTCAGGATTTGTGGAAGATGCTTGGAGTTTCCAAAGGAAAGCTGGATATCTTCATCATCAGATGGATGCATTCTACTATCCGCTGCATATATTGCATTTGTTTTGTTAGCATTTATAAGGTCATGTGTTATAACTATCCAGGCTGAATCTAGGTTAGACCCTGGTAGATGTTTTAAAATTTTCCACTATAAAGATTATTGTTGAAATAATATATGTTACTCCATTCATGTGAGATTTTGTTTTTCTGTTCCATTCTATCTTTATTTTTCTTTCTACCCTTAAATACGCTTATTCGTGAAAATTGAGTTGGACATTTGTGGTTTATTATCGATTCAAAGGGAACAGAAAAATGGGTCGCTACAATTGGTATCAGAACTTAGGTTGAGCGAACACCTAGGCATTGCTGGGGCAAGACTCGTCAGAGAGAGGGTTATTAATACCCTAGGAGGAGTAACTCATTATAGATAAGGTTTGTAACACATTAGAATGAGTTTAAGAGTGTATATATGAGAGAGTATTTGTTATTTAATATAAAAATTATTTTGTGTTGATTTATTTGTTGAGTGATTTATGGATCCTGATCGACGCGCCTGATCACCGTTATCGATAAGGGTTCCTAAACATTTAAACAAGGTGAACCGACAGATTGATTTTGAAAATTTTGGGTAAATAAAATAATTTTATCTAAGCTTATGTATTATTTATAAAGAGATAACTTTCGAAAATGGTATAGTTATTAATGGTGTGTTAGCTTGTAGTTAAGAAAACGATAACCTTTAAGTATTACCATCCGTTAATTTAACAAAAACTGTCAGGGGCATTTTCACCATCACCGAATCGAAGCCCTGGAAGCACCACCGGACCGGCTCCACATCATTCCTGCCGAACCACCCACCTACTGAGCACCGCCGAATCACATTACCGAACCATCCTAACCGGACCAAGCCACTACCCTACCGAACCAGATCCCCTCTCCTCCATCATCGGACCAAACTCCACTTAGCCACTACCGGACCAACGTCCCACCGAACCAACTCTCCACCCAAGCCATGCCGAACCAACTCACTCTAACCACTACCGGACCAAGTGGATACCAAACCAACATCGCCAGACCAGATTGCTTCGGCCCAGGCCCACCAGCGGCTATATACATCCGAGACCCCTGCCCTCAACCTCACTCTATAAATAGAGGGGCAGGGGTACAACAATGGCAGACAAGTTTGAGAGCTGAAGCACGGATAGAATTTTCAAACAACTTTCAATTACTTGTAATAAAAGCTTTGTACTTGTAATCTGAAGAGAAAAGGAGAATAACATATAAAGTGGACGTAGGCACGTTCTGGCCGAACCACTATAAATCTGTGTGTCTTTTACAGTTTAGTCCCTGCTTTTTATATATTTGCGTAAATCACCCAAATCACTAGAAACAACATAAAATCAACTAATTCATACGAATTGGAGGTGTTTGCCCATTTTTTGTGCAAACATTTTTGGTGCTTTCGCTGAGAGAAGGAGCTTGAAGCTTCAGCTTCCCCCACTTAACCCTTTTTCTATCAGCGTCGTTCATTGCCTGGAAAACATGCCTTCCGGATGGAAGAAAGATGCTAACAAAGGAAAGAACATCGCAACTGGCAGTATCCCAGATCCAATGATCAGAGACCAAGACAATCGTCCAGTTCCAACAGCAAATTTAAATCAGGCAAATCCGACATCCCCTGCTGTGGAACAACCAATTACAAGGGAAGATTTGGACAGGGTTATGGCTGAAGTGACTAACCGCTTCGCATCTCAACAAGAAGCCTTAGTGGATCAACTCATGTCACGCTTAAGGGATGTCGAAGAAACCAACCGCAACACTGAATCATGGGGTGAGTCCCAGTCTGGAGGATCTAGGAGACGACAAGGGTCTTTCTTCTTCGAAGAGGCTAACAACAGAAACAGCTATGGTAGGAGCCGAGCCCGGACTCAGCCCGAATTCTGACCTGAGGAAACGCTTGGAACCGAACCCAACGGGGGAGGTACCAGGCAAGGGTCGGATGTAGCTGATCCCGACATGCTACCTAACCTTGGAAACACCAAGGAACGGGGCCGTGCTGGAGTCCAGCCCGAAGTTGGACCTGAGGAAGTGCCAAGAAGAGAACCCAACAGGGAAAGATCAAGGCAAGGGCCAGCTATGGCTGACCCCACCATGCCCCCGGAAGACCAGAGGCAGCCATTGGAGAATGTTAGGAGTGATAGACGATACCATCCCTAAAGGTCATCTGGACGGAATCAATCCCGCCGGGAAGAACCAAACTCATTTCTGTCCGCTCCAGGTTCTGATGAAAGGTTGGCGCGATTGTTCAGAGAGTGCGTCCAACGGGACCAAAGAGATAGAGGGATAGGCGCTAGGGTAACCAGCCCCTTCATCCGTAATATCGAAATTGCTATCACCCCCCGAGAATGGAAAATGCCAACAATGGAACCTTACAAGGGAACCTCTAACCCCGTCGTACACCTACAAAGATACACACAACATATGCTCATGAGCGGAGCAACAGAGGGAGTATTGTGTAAATGCTTCCCAGTATTCTTGACATATCTAGCTACCTCCTGGTTCTGCCATCTACCCCAAGGGTCCATCAGCTCGTGGGAAATGTTGAAAGAAAAGTTCATCAGCCAATTTCGCATTCATGTGGAACAACCCAAGGACGCTTATTCCTTATCTAATATCAAACAAAATCATGGAGAGACAGTGCAGCAATATTTAACCCGATTCAATGCCGCAGTGGCTGCAGTTCAAGATGCCGATGAGAAACTTATCCTAATGGCCCTCTGCAGTGGCTTGCACCCGGATACTAAATTTGCTAGAAGACTAACGAAAGAAAAACCAGCTACTTTACCCGATTTCTTCCATGAAGCTGGAAAATATATGAGACTTGAAGATGCTGCCACTGAGAGGCAGTCGGGACAACAGGCTAAGGCAACACCAGACAGGGTTCCCGCTGCAGCAAAGGATATTCGAAGAAATGACTCTAGAGACAATGCTGGGGGCAAGAAGGGAGAAAAGCGTTTATATCGACCAGGACCGAGATTTGACTCTTACACCCCTTTGAATGAAACAATCGAAATCATCTTCTTGGCCACCCAAGATGAAGTTAGATACAAGCGCCCTCCGCACAAGAAGGAATCAGATAATGCAATTAAGTCTGGAAAGTTCCGCCGATTCCACGAATCTCACGGGCATGACACTAATGAATGCCATCATCTCCGGGACTTGATTGAAGAACACATCAGAAGTAAGAGACTAGAACGCTATGTGAAAGGTCAGAACAGGACTTCAAATCCTGTTAATGAGAACCCGGGGCTGCCCCTCTCGGAAGTAGGCGGAGGAAATCGCAACACCAGCGACTCCAGTCAAGAGAATATAGTGGTCCTTACCATATCAGGAGGACCACACATCGCCGACAGAAGCTGGGAAGAGATGGAAAGATACGGTAAGTCACTTAGAAACGATGAAGGCTACGTTAATTCTGTTATGGAATAACACCACCCGAAACGGAAAGAGAATGACGACATCACATTCAACATGCGTGATCTAGAGGGAAGGCAGTACCTACACATGGACCCTATGGTCATCTCTGCCTGGTTCGGTCGAGCCAAAGTTTTCCAAATTTTAGTAGACACTGGAAGCTCAGTAAATATCCTATTCAAGCTTGCTTTCGACAAAATGAAGCTGTCAATGAAGGATGTGTCTCCCTGCAACAAACCACTACATGGTTTCACTGGAGATGCGAAGATACCCCTTGGGCAACTGGACCTCTTTGTTGAAATAGAAAGTAATCCCTGCTCCGTTGTGCGAAAACAAACATTTGTACTAATAGAGAATCATTCGGCCTACAACGCCTTTTTGGGAAGACCAGCCTTGTCTGACTTCCATATTATCCTAGCCCCATGGTGCCTGAAGATGAAATTTCCAATAGATAACGGAATAGGAGAAATGGAGGGAGATCAAGACGCTGCTCGAGACTGCTATGTAACTGAACTTCGCGATAACCGTAGAAAAGATAAAGGAAAAAATGCAGAGACTACTCTCTGCATGAAAAGCTTGGAAGCATAGCAACTAAAGAAAGCCCCTCCTCTTTGATATACTAGTGACCCTTTCAATGAATTAGACCCCAGCGACAAAGAGGAGAGGCCACCGCCGAGCCTACAGAGGCTATGGAATTCGTAGCTGTAGACAAAAGTGACTCAAGTAGACTATTGAAAATCGGATCTCAACTAAAAGAAGAATTAAAGGATCAACTCATTGATTTTCTTCGCCACAACATGAATGTATTTGCATGGACGCACGCTGACATGACAGGAATCTCCCCAGACATAGCATGCCACGCACTGAACATCGATCCCGCCAAGGTGCCAGTAAAGCAGAAAAAGAGAAGCATGAGGGCAGAACGATCAGCAGCCCTAGAGGAAGAAGTAAAGAACCTACATGCCAATAACTTCATACGAGAAGCCATCTACCCAGAATGGATCGCCAACCCGGTGCTGGTAAAGAAGGCTAATGGGAAGTGGCGAACATGCATCGACTTCTCCAACCTAAATGATGCTTGTCCAAGGACTGCTTCCCACTCCCCTGAATCGATCAGCTCGTGGACAGCACCGCCGGACACAAACTCTTATCTTTTATGGACGCATACTCAGGATATAACCAGATCCCTATGCACGCCCCCGATAAAGACCACACTGGAGGGCAGACTCCGACAAATAAGATACTCCGATATGGATATTTCTGGCCCACCTTAAACAAAGACGCCTTGGACCTCGTCAAAAAATGCGACAGATGTCAGAAATTTGCTAAGATCCCTCGACTACCAACAAATGAGATTACTCAGATGACCAGCCCTTAGCCCTTTGCAATATGGGAAATTGAGTTGATTGGCGAACTGCCAATGGGCCGAGGCGGGGCCAAGTATGCCATAGTGGCAGTTGACTATTTCACCAAATGGGTGGAAGCAGAGCCTCTAAATAAAATATCTTCGGCAAAAGTTATTAACTTCTTGATCAAAAATGTTTTATGCAGGTACGGGGTTCCACTCAAAATCATATCGGACAATGGACTTCAATTTGACAGCGAGGGATCCACCGACTGGTGCCAAGAGCACGGAATTCACAAAAGCTTCTCATCTGTAGCTTATCCCCAGGCAAACGGACAAGTCGAAGCTGTCAACAAAATTCTCAAAGCTCTAATCAAGAAGAAACTTGAAAAGTCGAAAGGCGCTTCGGTAGATGAACTTCCTATGACACTCTGGGCCTACCGCACATCTTTACAGAACATCAACAGGGCATATTCCTTTCTCTTTGGCATACGGATCGGAGGCCATGCTCTCAGTTGAAACAGTAGTGCCTTCCCACCGTAGGATCCACTACAACCCAGAAGAGGACGAAGGACTCCTCCACATGTCTTTGGATCTAATTGAGGAGAGAAGAAACGATGCAGCACTCAAAGCGGCAGCTCACAAGCAAAAAGTGGCAGCGCAATACAACTCCAAAGTCAAGCACCGCAGCTTACAAGAAGGAGATCTTGTCCTCAAGCAGATCTTCCCGCGCCCCGGAGCGCTAGATCCAGTCTGGGATGGACCCTGTGTAATTCATAAAGATCTCCACAACGGAGCTTATATTTTGTCAACAGTGGACGGAGAGGTGTTCCAGAGGGCATGGAACATCCAATACCTTCGTCGATACTTCTCCTAACTTGTACTGTCCATATAAAGTGAATTAACAAAGAAAATCAGTGGACGTAGGCATTTTCGTGCCGAACCACTTTAAAAAAAACTTGTCTCTTTTTAACTTGTTCCTTTATATCCTGGCTGCTTGTTAACTGTATCCTTTTCTGTTGAACAAAATCCTGTGTAATGGCATCCCCATTCAAGACACTTCACGGCGCAACCTCACCTGGACAAGACCCAACAGGTACTATGCGAATCTATGCACTCGCCAATGAGAGACTTTTGCTCTAGCATCCCTCTGCTGCGGGTTAACTCATTGCTCGCGACTGCCCTCAAAGCCAACTGTAATGAGCCGATTATAAGCCATCAAGAAGGCCGACTATAGCCGATGGCAGCTCATTACGGCGTTCGGCTCGCCGACAACTGTGAACCTACTTTAAGCCCCAACATAAGGTGTGGCCAGCCAGGGGTAGTTCACGGTTGACGATCGGCACCCACGCTAGCCGGCCACAGTAAATTGAATAATACCCACGATTACGGGCCATAATGGCTCGGGTAGTTACTGTGCGCGATCTCGGCTCCGATATGTCTTAAGTGCAGCTGTGGTAAAAAGGATAAACTCCCCGCGGAGGCGTAAGATGGGTGACAAATGTCTCCAAGACCCACAGCTAGGAAAAGTGACTACAAAACCCGTTTGCCACAAACTCAAGCATATCGACGGCCTTCCGTGATTGGAAGTTTTACTGTTTCTCATATTTCCATTACATTTAAAAACTTTTCTCCTATCCTATATAACAGTCCCTAAAGTACAGGTCACAAAATAGGGGAACTCTCGCTTGTGGAAATATGAACTCACATCCGAATGACGGAACACTCAGCTACATTCCATACTCAGTCACGCAAGACATTCAAAGCAACCCTCTACAATTAAAACACGAAGGGCGGTACTTTCTTCTCTTGTATAAAAATATGTAGCTTTAATTTATTCACACATCATATTGACATTGCAAGACATGAAATAATATTTTAAGCAAGAACATAGCATCAAACACGATTGAAGCACATACACAGCTATACTTCTTATGCAACACATCAGAATAACAAACGCATTCAAGTATAGCAGAATCAGTTTATGTTATAAAATTACATAAAGTCGTTCGTTGCAATGACATAATTACAACCTGAAAGTACATTAATGTTTTAGAACTAGTGTATATAGGAATGTCAAGTAAAACAAAAAATGCCCAGATCAAGTCAAAATAGTCGGCAGCATCAGAACTTCATCTCTATCCTTCCAACCCCCCAAGATCTACTTGACCGCAGGATCAGAACTCCCAGCATGCTGACCAGAGGTTCCACCTATCCAATTCAGGAGAAGAATCTATTAGACCAACGATAAGCAATCGAGTTGAGAAAAGATTAAAAAGGGAAGACTTACCAGCGTCCGCTCCCGATCATCGCCCTCCAATTGCACACCGACTTCCTCGGCGGCAAGCAGGCCCATGCCTTCCTTCACCGTCGCCTTCTCCTCCTTGGTGAACTGTGTGGTAACCACATCCATTATGAAGGCCGCGCCACCCTCTTTATCCGCTTCAGCCTTGGCTTCCTCCAGAGCCCGGAGATATATCCTAGCCATAACCCGGGGATAATCGTCCATCCAGGACAGGTTGCCCTGCCTCCAAGTACGGAAATACATGTCCTGGAGCATCTCATCCGTCATCCCCTCGTTCTCCTCAAACTCTTTCATTTGGGCCTCAGAAGCCGACAGCCGTGCGATGGAAGCATCTCTCTCCAATCGGTATCTCGAGCAGTCAGCCTAAAGGGACTTTCGCATCACTTCCATCTCCTCCTTCAGCTTGGCCTGAGCAAGCTCTGCGGCCTCAAGCCTCCCAGATAACTCCTCTACCTGCTCAAGATCCGCTCTCCGAACCTCGTCCACCGTTGCTATGGCCATGTCAATTCGTTCTTTGCAAACAGCCTCCATTTTTCGCAACTCAGCCTTGCTAGCCTCTTCCATGGTTCTCTTTAGTCGTCTGGAGGCCGCCTCATGCTGGGATATCTTTGAGGGAGCTCGGAAAGCAGTCGGGAGGAGAGTTCAGAAGCTCTTGAGGGCCATATCCGTCCACTAATGACCTCAAGGCAGATCCATGTCGCACTGGTTCCGGCTGGACTGGGGGCACAGCGGGAGACTCTCTTCTGTCCATAGATTTCCTCTGTTTTTCTGATCGGGTTTCAACTTTACGAGACATTTAGCTGCAACACCGGAAAAACATATCGTTAGAACAGAGGATATAAGCAAGCAAGTGTATGTACTATGAAAATTTCACTCATAATTTAAAACGCCCATAACTCCTAGTATCATTCGGCAAAGCCGATACAAAGGTTCATTCGGTATTTGGGGTCTCAAGAGTTCATCCGGTAATTCGGTGATAGGCCCATTCGGCACTCAACACCCAATCTCGTTCGGTATTCATCCTCCATGGGTTTCATTCGGTAGTCCATAATAAGAACTCATTCGGCAAAAGAGAACATACCTGGTTCGGTGCTTGATTGTTCCGCACATGGTTGGTTCGGCACTTACTCGGATTGATTCGGCTATCTCAAAACGATAAAAGGTAACAGCAACCTGAAGCCCCTATTTATAGGCGCAACTCATCGACCGGACCAACTGGTTCGGCATACCCAGGACCGAACGAAGCTATCTCAGCTGCAGGAAAACAAAGCGCGGCATATGCTGGCATATACCCCACTTTGGGGGGCAAATGTTAGGGGCGTTTTCACCATCACCGAATCAAAGCCCTGGAAGCACCACCGGACCGGCTCCACATCATTCCTGCCGAACCACCCACCTACTGAGCACTGCCGAATCACACTACTGAACCATCCTAACCGGACCAAGCCACTTCCCTACCGAACCAAATCCCCATTCCTCCATCACCTGACCAAACTCCACTTAGCCACTACCGGACCAACGTCCCACCGAACCAACTCTCCACCCAAGCCATGCCGAACCAACTCACTCCAACCACTACCGGACCAAGTGTATATCGAACCAACATCTCCAGACCAGATTGATTCGGCCCAGGCCCACCAGCGGCTATATACATCCGAGACCCCTGCCCCCAACCTCACTCTATAAATAGAGGGGCAGGGGTACAACAATGGCAGACAAGTTTGAGAGCTCAAGCACGGATAGAATTTTCAAACAACTTTCAATTACTTGTAATAAAAGCTTTGTACTTGTAATCTGAAGAGAAAAGGAGAATAACATATAAAGTGGACGTAGGCACGTTCTCGCCGAACCACTATAAATCTGTGTGTCTTTTACAGTTTAGTCCCTGCTTTTTATATATTTGCGTAAATCACCCAAATCACTAGAAACAACATAAAATCAACTAATTCATACGACTTGGAGGTGTTTGCCCATTTTTTATGCAAACAAACACCTTGTGAATTAAGTTTCATGATTTCACTATAAGATGTTTGATAATAATACTAGGTTAAGATAATTGAATTAATATAAAATGAATTTATAAAATTGATTTTATAAACACAGTAATCTCTAAAAGATTTTGAAAATAATAATGGTATTATTTTAAATAAAAATAAGTATTTTACGATAATTAGTTTGAGAGGCTCAAACATAAACTAAAAATGAGAAAGAGATGCGTTTGGATAGTGAACACTTCTCTTAAGTATTACTCTTCTTGTTAAAGGGATATGTGATCTATTGGTAGTGCCCAGTTCCTTGGTAAGGTTTGGGAGTTGCTCGATCTATATAATTTTCTTAAGTTAAAGAGATAATATGAATCATTAATTGATAAATTGATTAGCAATCTTTATAACAGTGTTTAAACCAAAGATAAATTGGGATCGCCAATTAATATGATAAAGCTGAATTTTTGATGATTTTGGACAGCCGAAATTTCTGACTCATCCTAACTCAGAGCTAAGAAATTGATGAAAAGTTTTGATAGAAGATTATTAAATATGTTGAGTAAATGAAATTAGATAAGTATAATTTATAAACAGGATTTACAAATAAATAGGATTTATAAATAAAAAGGATTTAAAAGATGAGAATTTGATTTAAATGTGGGTAGTTTTATAAATTTGTTTTTCAAAGCTAGAAAAATAATAATAGTATTAAATAGGAAATGAGTTTTGTAACTTATGAATTTAAGATAATAGTAAATTACAACAAAATTTAAATTGGTTAAACAGACAGATTTAAGTAAAATCAATTTGAAATTTGGAGTTTGTATATACTCTTAAGATGTAAAGATATATCACACAAATATAGATTTAAGTCATAAATTATTTATAAAATTAAGAAAAATAATGACTCTTTAAAAAGATAATTATAATCTGGAAAATGTTCTATTGCATAAATTAAGAAATTGGACTTAAAAGTGATTGATTTGCATAAGTCCTAAGATATAATAAACTTAAGTAATAGTTTTACGAAGTGATTCATAAACAATATTAGTATTAAAGGAAATATACTAAGTAAAAATTATTGTAAATAAAAAATAAAAATAAAAAAACAAAAAAGCGTTTTTTATAATAAAGATAAATTGCCTATTGAGTGAAAAATTGTTCCTTCGGAATATTTTCCATTAATAAAAATATTTGAAAATAAATAATTAAAGGGATTATATAAAGAAACATCTATATAAAATGTTGTGACTTAATATAAAAGTTTTTATAAAAAGTTTTTGGAAGTTAATAAATGCATATGTTATTATAGATCATTTCATTACATGAATTTGATCTAAGATTCAAGTACAGAACATTAAGATGTTTACACCAATCCAAAAATGGATTTATCACTCGATTCTTGACGGCGAACATTGATGAGGGTTTGTGGTTAGGTGCTTGAATTTTCTATCATAGTTGAGAGCAATGCAAGGAATCAAAGGTTTATGATCCAGAAGCCTAAATAGAGTTCGCACTAGAAGATTGGGGATCGACACAAGTTCGGAAGAAAAGTTGTGTATTTGAATAAAATATCAAATCATATATTGCATCAGATGGTCTATGTATATCCTAAAAAATTAATATTAAAGATAAATATTTTTGGAAAATACATTTGGGGTTTGTTTTGGTGTAATTACAGGGACGAAATTCTTTTAAGGAGGGAAGTCTATAACGACCCATAATTCTACCACTTTGAAAATGAAATATTTAATATATTTAAATATTCAAATATATAATTTTCAAACTTAAATAATCAATTTTTATATAACAAATAAAAATGGTAAACTTATTTTTAGAACAAAATAAAGATTTTGGACTTTTATCGTAAGATTGACATAATTGACAAAAGCTGGTTTTGGATAAAATTGGATATCCGGTCAAAGTTTTAAAAGATAAATGACTCATTCTAAAATCGTTATGTAAAGATAATAATAGGTAGATAAAAGTTTTATAATTATATATATACTTATGTTATGGTGTTTGACAAATTTCGTTGCGCATTAACAAAATCAATGTCATATTTTGCAATCGAATTTCGATATTGTTTTATATTATTTTATAAGTCAAGTATACTCGTTTTAATTATTTAATTCATAAGAAATTTATTTTCAAGTTTGGTTTACATAAATAGATGGCCTAACAAAAACATCAAAATGAGACCGTAAAACATTTTATCGAAAATCAATGTTTCGTTGAATAAAAGTTGCCGCAACGTTGTATCACCTTTATGTATTTATACATGTACACATTTTAAAATATATTAAATTTTAACAATTAACTATTCAAGTTTACTTTTTCTAACTAAGGTTAGAAATTTCTAGGAAATCATTAAGAAAAAGTAAACATAAAAAGACAAAATCATGTCAAATAAAATCTTTACCTTATTTTCCTTATGCATTAAGTGATTAAGACATAAAATAGTGATGTGACAAAGTGATGGTAAGTGTTGAAAAAGTAAGAATAAGTAAGGATATTTTGGTAATTTTGAAAAGGGTGAATTTTGTAATTCACTACTCCTTACTTTTCCAATAAAAACCCTTCCATTCTTCTCATTTTCTTAACACTTCTCATTCTTCTTCTTATTCTTCATTTTTGAGTTTTCATTTGCTCATTAGTGACTTATCTTCTTTAAGAGAGGTAGAAAGGCTAAAAATAGTGGAGTACTTAAGCACCAATCCACTAATTACTCTCTAACCTCATCTTAATTCACTTCTCCTTCTCTTCTTCAAACGTCATTAGGCCATGAGTATTGAGATGGGGAGGCTATGACTGTGAGCTATGGAGGTGGGAGGAGGAAGGATGGTCGTGCGTGTGGGCAAGGTGGTGGAGTTGTTTATGGATGTATTAGTGAAGTATAAATTAGTTTAGTGAAGTATGGTTGGATAAGAATGTTGGTAGGAAGTTAATCAATTTAGTTAAAAGCGAGTACTCAATGTTTATTAAATAATAATTAATAACCTTTTAAGTCTGATAATATAACCATTTAATCTCTTAAAGATTTGTATGAATGGTTGATAACTTGAATGATTTTATGGTTGATTATATGGATGTTGATATGGTTGATAACTTGTTTGGGATAAATTACGAGAAATCATAATAGAATGATTAATTAATAGAAATGAATTCAAATAATATATGTATGGAGTTTATTTATTTAGCCTCTTAATGGGTTTGAAAATATAAAAAAGTTGAACATGAATATTATCACAATACAATATTATGAAATGATTTAAAAGTGAAAAAGAGATATAATATGGAAAAATATTGGATTAAATGTTTGGAAATGATTTATAAATGTTTCATAAACATATGAGAAGTTTGAAAAGTAAATGAAAATTTAGTCAAAAGTAAGCGCGTCGCGTAACGGTAGCTCGCGATTTCACGCCATAAAAGTTAAATAAGTGTACGAAGTAGAATATAGCTTGGAATCCTTTGAGATAAGAATTTGCGGAGTATTATATTCACAGTTTTCCAAAAAAGAAAGAAAATCAAGATTTAATTAAGTATATTTTGAAATATTTCCAAAACAATTTGCTAAAAACATCGCGGTTTTGCGGCTCGAAATCCAAGAAGGAATTTCTTTATAAATGATACTTTTAAATGATTAAAAATATGAAATAAATTTGATAAATCTATTAAAATTGTTTGAAAGATATTTGAATTGGAAAATAAGAATTTTCAAACATTAAAAAGTTGTTTTAATCAAATAAGCTGTTTTAAGCACTTTTCGCAGCACTTTTCTGCTGCAGTTTCTATAACTTTTGAAATAAAGATTTAAACTTAAACATTCTTTCTAGAATCATTTATAAATGTTTTTAAATAAATAATTAAGTGTTTTAAAGGTAAATTGGAAGTTTTATAATTCTTTTGAAAGAGTTCAAATAAATGGTTATTATAACACTTAAACAATATAATAGAAATCATTTCCGTGAATGAAATAATAAACTGAGCATGCAGAAACAACTTGTACATTTGTTCCACTTATGGGATCTAAATGGTAAAATAAGGGGTGTAACTAAGGCTAGGAATGGAGCAACTAGTATTCTGAACTTACTTAAAGTTAATTTTTTTAGGTTTGCAGCAAACTAACATAACATAGTTTTTGACCCATTTTAAAGTTATGATTTGAAATGGAAAATCTTTGTTAAAGAGTTGAGTAAATGAGTTGTAAATGTTTTCCTAAGTTAAAGGTGAATTGATTTGGAATTATTCCAAGATTAAAAAGGTTTCCCAAAGTAGAATGTGAAGAGTTTTCCAAAAGTTAAACAAGGATTTGAATAAAATGGTTTTGGGTTTGTTGTAACGGTGTTTTACATAACATTATTTTCAACCCATTTAAATAAGGATTTGGAAATAAAGAATACTTATTAAAGGTTTAAACATGATTTAAATAAGATGACTTGGTATTTTCCAAGATTAATGTGGTGAAAGATTTAAAGAAATAATGTTTGAATATTTTCCTATGTAGAAGAGAAAATGATTTGGAATTATTCTGAGATTTAAGAAAGGTTTAAATAAATCAAATGATATGATAAATGAGGCTTAATGATTTCATATACCCTTGAAAAGGAAATGGAAAAAATTGAAAAGAATATATCTAAGAAAGATATTTGATTTAAATAAAAGATGAAGTAATTGATTAATGGTTGATACCACATATGAACTAAACATCATTTTATTGATAATTGACTTCGAAGAACCAGGGTCGGATTTGGACGATTCCTATCTGAAAACCACTTCGAACCAATGCATACATTCGAAAGTGAAGACATGTCAAAGATGATGATTACTGAAGACCGAAGATCTTCATAGCAGAAGGACTGCTTGTTGACATTCTTTAGGTGGCTTCCAATATAGAAACATTTATAGCAGTGGTTCTATCGTATTTTGAAATTTTTAGTTTGTAAGGACTACTCTCTATAAATGGTAGTAGGAGAAGTGCCTTCGGTTTCGTGTAGTCCCAAAACAAACTTGAATGGATGAGTGTCTAACAGTGCATTTCTGATCACATAAATTGATTTCTCAACATATTATCTGCTTGGTGGTAGGGAAGGCAACTTCTCTTAGCTTAACACCCTTTTCTGAGACTTATGAGCTTAGAAGTTATACGTTGGTAGAAATTAGTTGTCTGATTAAGGAATGGCAATATGACATTCAAAGTGAAACCTGTTATGATCAAAGTGTGGTTTTGTATGAAAAGTGTGGCTTTGTCTAAGTTGAGCGTAACCTCACTCCCAAGCCTCACATCTCGAAAACGATTAGGAAACTATGTTACATATTTTAGGCTTAGTATGACGAGGGTGGCATATGATCCCTTAAGGTGAATGGCGGCGTATGATCTAGGTCACCAAGGTGTCCATACGGGACCCTTCTTATATAGTATAGTGGCGTGTGAGACCTTGCATAAGAAGCCACCGGATATCAAGAAGTGTGGCAATATGAGGAATAGTGGTGTGTGAGTCCTTGCAAGAAAAACCACTAGGTTGCTGTTGCTATGCGTGGCTATCGAGGTTCCCTGTCATGTTGGAAATCCAATTCCAATACAAGCTTTACAGTTTTGATTGTAGTCCCAAAAAAAGCTGTAATAACTTATTAACATTTCAGCTACCCCTTTTGATATCATATATTCCGTCTGGTATGTTTCGTTGACCCAGTCCGAATATATTCCCTTAGACTTAGTCTAGGTACCGATACCTTATTTGAATAAGTTTATTTGAAAGATGTTTTCAAAAAGAATGTCATTAAAGATAATATCAAATTATTTTGGTAATTAAAGTGTTTTGGTTATCATATGTATTTATGTGTGTGTGGGTAGTCTTAATAGATACCCTTCTATTCAAAGGTTTTGATAACATCGTCAAGAGCTATACATTTAAAATTTCGAGTATCTCACGCTGGTTTACCAATCCTGATCTAGGTATTATTAATACTCGGGTAAGATCTGAGTAGTTTCAAGATTAGCTGAATACGCTTGGAGTTTCCAGAGGAGAGCTAGAGACCTTCATTATCATATGGACATATTCTAGCATCCGTTGCATCTATTGCACTTGTTTTGTCTGCATTTGTAAGGGCATATGTTATAACTATCCAGACTAAATCTAGCTTAGTGTGATGACCCGGCTTACTACGCCCAGGAAGACGTGTCATCAATAAGAAAGAAAGGGATAGAAATAGAAAAGAACAGAAAGAAAGAATAACAACATCAGAATCTCACAGCGGAACGGAACAAAATATAATATATCAACATTACTATTACATAGTTATATACATCAGAGTTATACAATATCATACAACATGACTATTATATACATATCTGTCAGAACATACATCTCAAATATCATAAACTAACTAACACAGCGGAACTATATAGATAGCTACATACGTCTGGTCTTCTGCTCCAACTCCTCCAGAAAACTATATACTACGAATACTTATCACTTGGCTACTCATAAAAATTTGAGTACCCAAGAGTTTATGAAAAAAAATATAAACTCCGGGTCAGACATCGGTCTGGTATGAGCAAACGGGTTAAAGTTGTTTAACTTTGAAAATCATTTGAAATAAAGGTATCACGTAAGACTTCCCACACATAAATACGGGTAAGTTTTTACCTTACGCTAACCAAAACATTTTATAGGAAATCCAGTGATATTATAATTGTGTCTAGGGTTTTCAAGTAAAATACAGAAATAGCTGAAATGCTTACATCTCACATTCCAACATAGTTGGGCACAATCAAAACGTACGACGCTTATTGGAAATTGGATCCCATACAATGGCAGGGCTACTGGGGTACCGCCCGTCACAGTACGTGGCCTATATCACAGTACTGAGGAGCCACCCTAACTCCCCTGCAACACAAGGTCGGAACCATTCCTTACTGAACAGTCCCGAACAAGATAACCCCGCAGTTGGCTGCAGACCAACCGCCCACACAGCCAAAATAAAGGGACATCTAGACAGGGGTATACCTCGTCCTGCTTGGGCATGACCCACCTAACCTTGCTGCACATCCCCTGTTTTAGCCATTCCCCGTTGATGAGGCTTGAGCCTGCGTTTACCTTTTATAGAACATACTTCTTAGAATGCTCATCGTCCACCTGACGATGTGCTGAAAGCATTCAATCCATACAAGTTCGTTCCGGGTTCGAACGAAACTGAAGGCATTATCTCGTTACACTCGTTTTGGAATCACCCTCAGAGTTAACGACGATAACCCTTGCATTCTGAAAACACCATCTCGATCTTCACTTGAGATTACACGACCTAACGTTTAATTTGGATCGATGTGGTTTTCGGAATATCAAATGGATACCCGATCCCGGTCTCATCGAAATCCAAACGCCATTTTAAAGGCCAAGTTGTCTAATTAACTTATACAGTTTAAATTTAACAATTGAATTCATATAGCAATTTAACACAGGTAAATAACATCAGATAAATCATGTAGCAATTTAACTCAGATAAATCATACAGAATCATCACAGATATATCCAGAATATCACAGAACATTACAGATATAAATAAACATCAGAGGCAATCAATATAATCATCGATTCATATCAACATTTAGTTTGATTTGTTTTAAACTTAATTGCATACTCAAGAGTAAATTATATTTTATTCTTTGCTTAATCAATTACTAATAAATTAACTTATTTCAATTCATTAATTACTTAATTAATCATTCTCTTAATTAATTAATTATTCTTAATTATTAATCAATAACCTTAATTATTGATTTATAAAACTCAATTACATAATTAATTATTACTACTTTCTTAATTAATCATTAATTATTAATTAACTTAATCGTTCAATCATTAATTATTTAATTAATTCGTTAACTACGATTTGTTAATTAATCAACTTCAAATGGTTAATTAAATTCTTCATTACAAATGATTTTATACAAGATTATAATTAAAATCTTTAATTACAAATTTGATTACATTTTGAACTACTTATTAAATTATTTATAAAATTGATTACATTCTTAATTTACTTTGAAATTAACTTAATTATTCTTCTTTGTTTTCTGTAAAACTTTAAAGTTCTTCTTATATTAACTAGTTTGTAAACATTATCCTTGATTAATACTTAACTTACATAACTATATACTTTAACTTAATAAAGTTGGCAAACACTGGAATTAAAACCTGAAGTAAACCTCGCATCTAACACGGATCAAACTCGAGATTCCCAGAGCCTCTCTCGCGTCACTCCCCGTATCCTTTTTCTTCTCCCCTGATTCTTATTTCTTTTGTTTCTCTTTTTTTTTTAAATTCAAGTTTATGTTTTAAACTCTAAACTATAGTAGGCACACACATACACGACCCAGGAACAACCCGAAGTCACTAGCCAGCAAACTCGAGATTTCGTCGAGTCGACCCTGACGCGAACTTCTCCGCCGCCGTGCACGTGCACGGCGGTCCACCGCTCCAACGCCACTCGCCGCCACTCACAAACCACATATCTTCCCTTCACTCGAAATCATGGCCCAGAAGTTCACGCAAAGCTCGGGATCGAAAAACGCCTGAAAAGTCGAACTGCAACATAACTACGGTAGGCAAATTCACCTCGCTCTCGCGATCACGTAAACCTGACACGACAAGGCTTCGGCCAAACCTCGCCATCGACACTCTCCATCACCTACCCAAGTTTCACGGCACTCGGTGGAGCCTCGGCGACGCGACCACCGAATGAACAGAGCACAAAATACCGACCCCTTAAACCCTACTTTGATCTTCCCTCAAAAATTTTGCATTCGAAAATTATTTTAACAATTTTCTGGTGATCTCACAACATTACTCTAGCTTCATGTCGAATTTCATCAAAAATTATTGAATGAATCATCTGAAATTCATAGAAAAGCATAAATGGTTTACTGATGAAACACAGTTAACTAAAATTTATAATTCTAGTCTTAAAAATCATATTACTGAATGTTGTTTCAAGATATGAATTCGAATTTAAAATTTATGCTATTCGAATTTTGATTATTATTTACTTTTTACTGTAAGTTTAAGTGTTCAGTGTTTAAATTTTGAACAGACAGTATTTAACAAGAATTCCAGAACTTTAAACATCCACATAACAAATCTTCATAAACTACATAATAAAAGTTAGATTAGAAATAAGTTTACTCACCAAAATAAATCACTGTTGAAACTTGAAACAGAGGATGGTAACAGAGAAGTATTGGATGATGCAAGAGTACTGCAGTTTGAAGTTTGAAATTCCTGTAAACTTTCTTTGCTTCCTGACTTTTGAACTTGAAATTTGTTTATTCTTTTCTTGCTTTATCAGTTTTTTTGAAGTTATGACTGAACTAAATGGTAAGAACAGATGAATACATATTTATAACTTTGAACAAAAAGTCTTCTTGAAAAAGCTTTAACTTGACATAATATCTTGCTTTATTATATATTTTTTTTATGTACAAAAACCTGAGATGCTTTGAGTATTTCGGCTAGAAGATTTTTTTTCAGGCAAAAAGTGTGCTATTTAATGTTTGTGTTAACATATATGTTAACATATCATAATGTTTGCTAACACAACATTTTGTATAAGATATTTCAGGTTTTGTTTGTACTAATGTGTTCATATAAGTTTACACTTTGAATGCTTTGCTGATAAGCTTGTTTTGATACTTGTAGATTTTGTGTTTTTATTTATGCTAGCATATTATTATTGTTTGCTGTTAACTTTGTTTTGTATTATTTTAGATGTGAATATTTATCTTACTATGCATATAAAATTTGCTTTATCATCCTTTAACTTAAACACAAAATTTTATACACTGGTTGTGACTAATTATGTATGTTTGTCTTAACATAGTTAACATTTTATTTATATCTTAAATTCATGTTATAGTTTTGTACTTATGTTTATGTATACTAATGTTTATAACTATATTTATGTTATACTTATATTAAATATTTATAAGCTTATTTTATTTTAATTATAAAAATTGTTGTTTAAAAACACTACTTAAATCTTATTTTTATTTAAAGTTTAAATTTTCCAATATTAGATTTGTAACGTATTTGCATTAATGTATTTTATATTTATATATAATATGAATAAAATTGTATTATTGTACTTATTATTATTAACTACTTTGATACTTTTGATACTAAATGTCATCCATACATAATTTTTAATTTAATTAAATAAAACAGATTTAATTTTAAATGTTGTTAAAGAGTCTATTTTACATTTTGAAATTATAAATTCGTTTATAATACATATACAACTAATAATATCCAAAATCTTATTTATTTATAAATGAAAATATTGTATTTTATTTAAATTAGATTAAAAACTTATTATAATAATAGGGTCAAAATTCCGGGATGCCACATTCCTCCGCCCTTAAAAGAATTTCGCCCCCGAAATTTAAACAACAGTTAATTTCAAAAACTTAATATTAACATTCTAAACATACATATCATCCATACAAACAAACAATCAAACAGTCAATTCTAACAACATTACTAGTTATCCGGACATAAATTTGGATAAGCTTTTCTAAAACTATCAAGAGTTTCCCAGGTACAATCTCTGGGATCTTCACTCCATTGCACCTTGACGAGTTTCACTACTTTGTTCCTGAGTTGCTTCTCGTCTTGATCTACAATCTGAACAGGATCTCTAACCACAGTCAGGTTGGGTTCTACTTCTAAATCTTCCTGAACAACTGGTTCTATCACTTATGATGGGTCATGAATATATTTCCTCAAATGAGACATATGAAATACATTGTGAATCCCAGACATCCGTTCTGGTAATTCAATCCTGTAGGCTACAGTTCCAATTCTTTCCAATACTCGGAATGGACCAATATATCTTGGAGAAAGTTTTCCCGTCTTTCCAAATCTTATAGCACCTTTGATTGGGGAAACTTTGATAAAAACTAAATCTCCGATCTCAAATTCCAAGAGTCTTCGTCTCTTATCTGCATATTTCTTCTGGCGATCTTGAGCAGCTTTCATCCTTTTCTTGATAAGCTCAACCTTCGCAGAAGCTTCACGAATAAGATCGGGTCCGAGTACAAGTCGATCATTCGATTCAATCCAACAAGATGGGGATCTACACGGTCTTCCATACAGAGCTTCATAAGGAGCCATCTTAATACTCCATTGATAACTGTTATTATAGAAATATTCCACTAGATGAAGATGGTCTTCCCATGACCCACCAAAATCTAATACACATGCTCGCAGCATATCTTCCAGAATACGATTAAGCCTTTCTGTTTGTCCGTCCTGTAGGATCTAGATTAACCCTAGAGGGGGGGGGTGAATAGGGTTATAGCAAATTTTCTCGAATTAAACACAGAGATATAATTGCAGAAATAAATATGCTGAAAAGTAAATCACACACAAAATTTACCCAGCTTCGGCAACCCCTGCCTACTGCTGCATTCACTGATTTCTATTAGAATTAAACAGTATCACGCTTACAAACACTCTACTAGACTCGCAGACATTTGCTCCACGCTCACAAACACTCTACTAGACTCGCACACCCTGCTCGCAAACATTTGCTCCACGCTCACAAACACTCTACTAGACTCGCACACCCTTCTCCGCCTATAGAGTTTCGCTTACTCGCAAACTTTGCCTCCCGCCTATAGAGCTTCGCTTACTTGCAAACTCTGCTCCCGCCTACAATAGAATTTTGCAAACTCGCACACCCTGCTCACTGAACTAATTCTAACTAGACAATCTGACACTACCTAAACCCTAGGTGGTGATTTACAAAGTTTTGATTTGAAAAATAAAAAACGATAATTAAAAGACAATAGAAAATAAACCTTAACCCTAGTTAACAAAATAATAAAGCCTAATTTAAAAATAAACCCTCTTTTATAATACTATAACAAGGCCGGCACCTTTATCTTTAGCCCGTTTGACTTTGCTCCGTTCCTTTTTGCTGTTGCTTGTGAAATTATGGCCGATCCTCTTTCGTTCCTTTTTGCAAATTAGGGTTTCTGCAAATTGCCTTTACTCCTTGCGATTTAAACTAGGGTTGTGCAAAATTAAAGGCGCCGACTTCGTTGATCGTTCAGATGGTTGTTGTCGTGATTGCTTTGACGATCATATATTTCTTCGATTTGCTTACGGCTTCTTCAATTTTGGATCGAGTTCGTTCTGTTCTTCGGTATGTGCTTTTCTCTTTTTTTTTGCTTTGCTGTTCGATGCTTGAACTCGATGAAATAAATGCCAATGATGATTAGGGTCTTAATAGGATTTGATTTCCTATTTTTGCGTTCGACTGATTGCTTCAAAAATTCTTGCTTTGTCGTTCGATTACACTTTGATGCTGAGGATTGATCTGACTTTGTCAATTTCGTATTTCTAGTAGCTTGATTCACACGGCTTTGAATTGATTTCGTGATTTGTGATATTCGACTTTGTCATACGCATATTTTCGACTTGTTTACTCATCTTGATTTACACAGCTTCATTCATCTTTGCATTCCTCCACTGTAGCATTGATTTTGTGATTTTTCACTTTGTTGCTCGGTTACTGATGCATTAGTTGTTGGCATATTTGCTTTGTACTTCATTTGAGGTTGTAGCTTTGGTCTTTGTTGCTCTGGTCCTGTTGCCTTCAGTTGCTTGTTGAAGATATTGCACTGCATCACCACTGTTCTTTGCATTTGTACATATGAATGCTCACTGTTGTTTGTACCTGTACATATGTGTATACTGAGTTTGCATTTGATTTTGTAGTTTGGTGTCATGTTTGCTTTGAGTCTGCAACTTGGAGTCTGCAACTAGTAGCTGGACTTGATTATGTTTTGATTCAAAGACTTCTGTTCACCTGCATGTATTGTTGATTCATAGTGATATTCGTTCATTTGTGTTTCACTGGTAGTATCTGTTGTATCACTTGGTCATGGAGCTGCTGTACTACTTTGGTTCATTTTCATGTTTGTTGCAGTCCATATTCTTTTGTGTCTATTGTTTGCATTGTTGCAGTTGGTCAATTTTTTTTTTCATCTGTATATTGATGTAATCTTCATTTCCTTGTATTGTCATCACTGTGTACTGATGGTCTTGAGCATTTGCACATTTGTTCACAACTGCTTCGAGTCATTCTCTTTTATGTTCACTGGCCTGTACATTTGAGTTGCAGTGTTGGTCTGGCTTGCTTGAGTTTCACTGTGATAAGTCGTGCATGTGTGTTGCAGTTGTTTGTATGCACTTCATCACTTCAGCATTGCATTGTTTTCACCTCTGACCTGTTGGTTCATTGTGATGTTCATTTGCATTGTTGCCTTGTTGACTGTGTTGTTGCATTGTATTCTGGTCAGTGGTGCTTTGAGTCTGCACTGCTTGTTGATGTTGCTTGTGGCACTTGTACAGTGTTGTACTTGTTGTCTTTGATCTAAGCATATTTATATTGAACTACCTCCTGTACTTGTATTTTGGTTCTTCATGTAGCCTTTTGGTCTGACTGTTGCATTTGTATACTTGGTCGAGTCCATTTGCATTCTGCAGGCTTGTACTGGAACTGTTTGTAGTCAATTGCTTTGTCTATTTGCCTTGAGTTGAACCTATCTTGGGTTTGACCTTGTTTTTGATTTCTGTGCTTTTTTTTTGATTTTTTGCACACAAGTTGGCGAGGCAGTGCACACGTATACGAATGTACACGTGTGTACTGCAGCCACTCATAGTTACCTGTCCCTGATAAAAATACTGATATGCACAGATATTGCACAGTCAAAAATGATGACGAACAACCCAAATAACTGAGGCGAACAATGTTTTCAAAATCATCGTTTCTTTCAAATTTCAAAAATATTTCTCTTTCAATTTTACTGCGTTTGAAAATATTTTTGCAGATTACTCAGATGCTGGATTCAAACTGGATTATAGTTGAAGACAAAAATATGAGTGTGAGTGATATGTAGTAAGGTTGTGATGTAAATGTGAAATGTCATGTATAGTAGTCAAAATTGTATATGTATAGTGAGAGCTTGAAATTGTACTATTTAAAATTGTAATAAATATTTGTTTGAATAAAAATTTCTGTTTGAATTCAAAATCTGTTTAACTTGTTCTGTTTGAATTCAAATTCGAATTCTGTGTAATTTAATTTTATTCAACAAATATTTATTTAAACTATGAAAAACAAAATAGTACATTACCAAATACATTTATATGAATGTATATATGTTTATTATCATCAAACAAAAATCATATAGCGCAAAGCACATATTCAACAATCTCCCCCTTTTGATGATAACAAACATATATTTAAGATTTTGAATATATTAAATGTATTTGATAATTTCATTTGCTCCCCCTATTTGAATTCTCCCTTTTTATGTGATACTCCCCCTACATATATGGCTCCCCCTACATATATGCATACAAATAAAAATATGTAAATGAGTCTATATGCAAATTGAAAGTTATTTGACCTTTGCTTGATTCTATTTGACAAAATCTTAACTTTTCTCTCCCCCTTTTGTTATCAGCAAAAGAATAATAGTGTTATAAAATAGGGATGAAGTGGTAGACATGAATCAAACATTTAACTCAATTAAATATAAATATCAAATCTCAATAAAACTCAAACAAAAATCGTAATTACCCTTGTCAAGCGCATATTCCACTTTCAGAAGTGATGGAGATAGAATCATCAAAAATTCATATAGATATGTCTATTTGTGGTATATTTATTTCAGGAAATTTGAATATCTACTAACCATGCATAACCGTTAGGACTTTTAAATGAGATTAGTAGTATTCACAATTTTTTTTTTAAAATGAAATCAAGTATCTTCTAACCACGCATGACCGTGAGGACTTTTAAATGGGATTAGAATCAACTTGTCTATTAAATCAATTATTTTTAATATGCGTTCCATACATGCATAACCGTGAGGACTTTTAAATGAGCATGGAAGCACATAATCAAAAATCCAAGTAATTCACCCATGCATAACCGTGAGGACTTTTAAATGAGAGTGAATACTTTGGATATTTATTTTTATTGCTAAATATAATAAGTTGAAGCACAAATAATTTTCCTTCATAGATTTAAAGATATTGAAGAACGAATGATTTCCTTTGTAAACTACCACAAATTTACATACTATGTGTAATTTTGATGAGTGATGGTCGATAGAAAGATGATAGAAATAGAAATGATCATGGAATTTTTACCTAACAAAAAGTTTTTATAACTCTTGTTATGAAATTCTAAAGAAATTTCCTAATTGTATTTTCTCGAGTTTTAATATATGATAAATATCAACACTCATCACTTTTTCAATCACTATTCATCTTTTCGATAATCATTAGGGAGTTAAATTAGTCAAAAAAAATTTCGTTTAGAATCAAATTCAAAAATCAATTTTTTTTTAAAAAAAATGATCAGTCAATCTCTATAATTCCCAAATCTAATCGTAATTTGGAAAATCTGTCTTCGGGGAGAGGTTTTGTGAAAATATCAGCAAGTTGAGTTTCAGTTGAAATATATTCAATGCAAATGTCTTCTTTAGCAATGTGATCTCTAAGAAAGTGGTGTCTCACATCAATGTGTTTTGTGTGAGAATGATGAACAGGATTATTTGACAAATCTATAGCACTCCTACTATCACATTTTAATGGGACTTGTTTATAGACTAAGCCAAAATCAGAAAGAGTTTGCATCATCCATAGAATTTGAGCACAACAACTTCCCAAAGCAATATATTCTGCTTCAGTGGTGGATAATGCAACACAATTCTGTTTCCGACTTGACCATGAGACTAATGAATGTCCTAGCATGAAACATGTCCCACTAGTGCTTTTTCTGTCAACTAATGAACCAGCATAATCAGCATCGGAATAACCTACTAAATCAAAATTTTCACAAGAAGGGTACCATAGTCCAAATTTGTGTGTGTGTGAAAGATATCTCAAAATTCGTTTAGTAGCTTTTAAATGAGATTCTTTGGGATTAGCTTGAAAACGTGCACACAAGCACACAGCAAACATAATATCAGGTCTAGAAGCAGTAAGATAGAGAAGTGAACCGATTATCCCTCGATATTTCTTTTGATAAATAGCAATTCCTTTCTCATCTTTGTCCAACTTTGTTGATGGACTCATAGGAGTTCTCAATGGTTTGGAATTTTCGATTCCAAATTTCTTCAATAGCTCCAACACATATTTGGATTGTGAAATGAAAATACCATCACTGCTTTGCTTAATTTGAAATCCAAGAAAGTATTTCAATTCGCCAACCAAACTCATCTCAAATTTAGCCTGCATGACTTGTTCAAAATTCTCACACAAGAGCTCATTAGTAGCACCATAAATAATATCATCCACATAAATCTGAACAATCAAAAAATCACTTTCTTTATGTAATAGAAACAGTGTCGTGTCAGCACTACCCTTTTTAAAACCATTTTCCAAAAGATATGTACAGAGGCAGTCATACCAAGCTCTTGGAGCTTGCTTAAGACCATATAATGCTTTTTTTAGCTTATACACATGATTTGGAAATTCATGTTTTTCAAAACCGGGTGGTTGTTCAACAAAAACTTCTTCTTTTAAATCGCCATTCAAAAAGGCACTTTTTACATCCATTTGTTTAAGTTTGAAACCCTTGTAACATGCAAAACTTAGCAAGATTCTAATGGCTTCTAACCTAGCAACTGGAGCAAATGTTTCATCAAAGTCTATGCCTTCTATTTGGTTATAACCTTTTGCAACCAACCTAGCCTTGTTTCTAATTACATTTCCTGATTCATCAAGTTTATTTTTAAACACCCATTTAGTCCCTACAATTGGATAGTCATTAGGCCTAGGAACTAATTTCCAAACTTTGTTTCTCTCAAATTGATTAAGTTCATCTTGCATTGCTAAAATCCAATTTTCATCATTAAGAGCCATTTCAACAGAATCAGGTTCAATCTCAGAAATAAAACCACTATGATAACAAAACGCACACAAATTTTTATTAAATGAAGAACGAGTACGTATACCTTCTGTAGGATCACCAATAATTAATTCAGGAGGATGATTAGGTTTGAACCTTAATTTATCAGCATCAACAGTCCTTCTTTCAGTTTTCTCACTAAATGTCCCTTCTTCAGTGCCTTCAGGATCTACCCCATCGTCAACCATCTTTTCAGTCGTTCTATATTGGTCAGATTCATCAAATTTCACATTGATTGATTCAACAATTGTTTTTGTTCGTTTGTTGTATATTCTGTAAGCCTTGCTCCTTGTCGAGTATCCCATGAAAATTCCCTCATCAGCCTTAGATTCAAATTTTCCAAGTTGATCACCTGTGTTAAGAATAAAACAAGGGCATCCAAATACACGAAAATAAGAAATGTTAGGTTTTCTTTCATGCCACAATTCATAAGATGTTTTGCCAAGTATTGGTCTAACCATTACTCTATTCATTACATAGCATGACGTATTTACTGCCTCTGCCCAAAAGGTTACAGGTAGATTATACTCACTCAACATGGATCTTGCCAATTCTTGCAATGTACGATTTTTTCTTTCAACCACCCCATTTTGTTGAGGTGTTCGTGGAGCAGAAAATTCATGTTTTAAACCATTTTCTTCACAAAAACTTTCGAATTCCAAATTTTCAAATTCGCCTCCATGATCACTTCTCAAGTTTTTAATTGAAACTCCTTTTTCATTTTGAACAAGTTTTGCAAATTTTGAAAAATATTCAAAAGATTCAGACTTTTTGGCTAAGAAATAAACCCATGTAAATCTAGAGTAATCATCAACTAATACATAACAATAACGTTTTCCATTTAAGCTTGCAATTTCATTTGGTCCAAATAAATCCATGTGAATTAATTCAAGAACCCTTGATGTGCTAACAATGTTTTTAGGACGAAATGATGATCGACTAAGCTTGCCCAAGGAACATGCTTTACACACTTTGTTATTTTTAAATTTCTGATGTGGTAACCCCCTGACTAATTCTTTTGTTTCAAGTTTTTCTAAGAGGCTCATGCTAGCATGACCAAGTCTTCTATGCCATAAAAATGCTTCTTCATCTGTGACTATCAAACATCTAGACAGATTTAGATTATCAAATGAAAGTGAGTAAACATTTCCTTTTCTTTTGCCCATAAAAACAATGTTATTAGAATCTTTATCAATGATTTTGCAAGTATCACTATCGAAGACAACATTCATACCTTTGTCACATAGTTGGCTAATAGAAATGAGATTGTGATGCAAATTCTCAACATATAAAACATTAGTTAAAGAAAAATTACCGTTACCTACTTCACCTTTACCAATGATCTTACACTTACTGTTGTCTCCCATGATCACATTTCCGCCTTTAAAATTCTCTAGACTAAGGAACTTCGATTTGTCACCTGTCATATGTCTAGAACAACCTGAATCTAGAAACCATTCTTGTTGCTCCTTAGCCCGCCAACAAATCTCACTAGTTTCCTCTGAGCTGGCTTCTGAATCTGATTTTGCCATCAAACATATATTAGCTTCCTCTCCTTCTTCACCATCCCAAGTTGCTGCAAAGACTTTGTATACAAAAGTTAAAAAACGTTTAAACATATCTCTAGAGTTAAAGTAAAAAATAAACCGTGCCCTGATACCACTTGTAGGATCTAGATTAACCCTAGAGGGGGGGGTGAATAGGGTTATAGCAAATTTTCTCGAATTAAACACGGAGGTATAATTGCAGAAATAAATATGCTGAAAAGTAAATCACACACAAAATTTACCCAGCTTCGGCAACCCCTGCCTACTGTTGCATTCACAGATTTCTATTAGAATTAAACAGTATCACGCTTACAAACACTCTACTAGACTCGCAGACATTTGCTCCACGCTCACAAACACTCTACTAGACTCGCACACCCTGCTCGCAAACATTTGCTCCACGCTCACAAACACTCTACTAGACTCGCACACCCTGCTCCGCCTATAGAGTTTCGCTTACTCGCAAACTTTGCCTCCCGCCTATAGAGCTTCGCTTACTTGCAAACTCTGCTCCCGCCTACAATAGAATTTTGCAAACTCGCACACCCTGCTCACTGAACTAATTCTAACTAGACAATCTGACACTACCTAAACCCTAGGTGGTGATTTACAAAGTTTTGATTTGAAAAATAAAAAACGATAATTAAAAGACAATAGAAAATAAACCTTAACCCTAGTTAACAAAATAATAAAGCCTAATTTAAAAATAAACCCTCTTTTATAATACTATAACAAGGCCGGCCCCTTTATCTTTAGCCCGTTTGACTTTGCTTCGTTCCTTTTTGCTGTTGCTTGTGAAATTATGGCCGATCCTCTTTCGTTCCTTTTTGCAAATTAGGGTTTCTCCAAATTGCCTTTACTCCTTGCGATTTAAACTAGGGTTGTGCAAAATTAAAGGCGCCGACTTCGTTGATCGTTCAGATGGTTGTTGTCGTGACTGCTTTGACGATCATATATTTCTTCGATTTGCTTATGGCTTCTTCAATTTTGGATCGAGTTCGTTCTGTTCTTCGGTATGTGCTTTTCTCTTTTTTTTTGCTTTGCTGTTCGATGCTTGAACTCGATGAAATAAATGCCAATGATGATTAGGGTTTTAATAGGATTTGATTTCCTATTTTTGCGTTCGACTGATTGCTTCAAAAATTCTTGCTTTGCCGTTCGATTACACTTTGATGCTGAGGATTGATCTGACTTTGTCAATTTCGTATTTCTAGTAGCTTGATTCACACGGCTTTGAATTGATTTCGTGATTTGTGATATTTGACTTTGTCATACGCATATTTTCGACTTGTTTACTCATCTTGATTTACACAGCTTCATTCATCTTTTCATTCCTCCACTGTAGCATTGATTTTGTGATTTTTCACTTTGTTGCTCGGTTACTGATGCGTTAGTTGTTGGCATATTTGCTTTGTACTTCATTTGAGGTTGTAGCTTTGGTCTTTGTTGCTCTGGTCCTGTTGCCTTCAGTTGCTTGTTGAAGATATTGCACTGCATCACCACTGTTCTTTGCATTTGTACATATGAATGCTCACTGTTGTTTGTACCTGTACATATGTGTATACTGAGTTTGCATTTGATTTTGTAGTTTGGTGTCATGTTTGCTTTGAGTCTGCAACTTGGAGTCTGCAACTAGTAGCTGGACTTGATTATGTTTTGATTCAAAGACTTCTGTTCACCTGCATGTATTGTTGATTCATAGTGATATTCGTTCATTTGTGTTTCACTGGTAGTATCTGTTGTATCACTTGGTCATGGAGCTGCTGTACTACTTTGGTTCATTTTCATGTTTGTTGCAGTCCATATTCTTTTGTGTCTATTGTTTGCATTGTTGCAGTTGGTCAATTTTTTCATCATCTGTATATTGTTGTAATCTTCATTTCCTTGTATTGTCGTCACTGTGTACTGATGGTCTTGAGCATTTGCACATTTGTTCACAACTGCTTCGAGTTATTCTCTTTTATGTTCACTGGCCTGTACATTTGAGTTGCAGTGTTGGTCTAGCTTGCTTGAGTTTCACTGTGATAAGTCGTGCATGTGTGTTGCAGTTGTTTGTATGCACTTCATCACTTCAGCATTGCATTGTTTTCACCTATGACCTGTTGGTTCATTGTGATGTTCATTTGCATTGTTGCCTTGTTGACTGTGTTGTTGCATTGTATTCTGGTCAGTGGTGCTTTGAGTCTGCACTGCTTGTTGATGTTGCTTGTCGCACTTGTACAGTGTTGTACTTGTTGTCTTTGATCTGAGCATATTTATATTGAACTACCTCCTGTACTTGTATTCTGGTTCTTCATGTAGCCTTTTGGTCTGACTGTTGCATTTGTATACTTGGTCGAGTCCATTTGCATTCTGCAGGCTTGTACTGGAACTGTTTGTAGTCAATTGCTTTGTCTATTTGCCTTGAGTTGAACCTATCTTGGGTTTGACCTTGTTTTTGATTTCTGTGCTTTTGTTTGATTTTTTGCACACAAGTTGGCGAGGCAGTGCACACGTATACGAATGTACACGTGTGTACTGCAGCCACTCATAGTTACCTGTCCCTGATAAAAATACTGATATGCACAGATATTGCACAGTCAAAAATGATGACGAACAACCCAAATAACTGAGGCAAACAATGTTTTCAAAATCATCGTTTCTTTCAAATTTCAAAAATATTTCTCTTTCAATTTTACTGCGTTTGAAAATATTTTTGCAGATTACTCAGATGCTGGATTCAAACTGGATTATAGTTGAAGACAAAAATATGAGTGTGAGTGATATGTAGTAAGGTTGTGATGTAAATGTGAAATGTCATGTATAGTAGTCAAAATTGTATATGTATAGTGAGAGCTTGAAATTGTACTATTTAAAATTGTAATAAATATTTGTTTGAATAAAAATTTCTGTTTGAATTCAAAATCTGTTTAACTTGTTCTGTTTGAATTCAAATTCGAATTCTGTGTAATTTAATTTTATTCAACAAATATTTATTTAAACTATGAAAAACAAAATAGTACATTACCAAATACATTTATATGAATGTATATATGTTTATTATCATCAAACAAAAATCATATAGCGCAAAGCACATATTCAACACGTCCGTCTGAGGATGATAGGCTGTACTTAATCTCAAACTTGTTCCCATTGCTGATTGCCGAGCTTCCCAGAATTTGCTAGTAAAAATAGGATCACGGTCACTTACTATGCTGACAGGAACACCATGCAATCTGACTATTTCCTTCAAGAAAATTTCTGCCAAGGAAACTGCAGTACGAGTTGCTTTAACTGGAATAAAATGGGCACTCTTCGTTAAACGATCTACAATAACCCATATTCCTTCATTTCCTTTCCTGGTTCTAGAAAAACCGTCGATGAAGTCCATCGAGATCATCTCCCACTTCCAATCTGGAATTTCCAAAGGTTGCAATAGTCCTGCAGACTTTTGTTGATCTCCCTTCACTTGCTGACAGATGGCACAACTATTAACAAAAGCAGCTACATCCTTCTTCATATTCGGCCACCAGAAAACTCTCCTCATATCTTTATACATCTTCGAAATAACCGGGGGGATATTCAATTTGGAACGATGACACTCAGCTAAAACTTCTTGCCTCAGTCCATCAATATTAGGCACAGACAAACAACCATTAATCCTTAAAACACCTTGATCATCCACCTTGAAATCCGAATACCGACTGTCTTTAGTTCCAAGAATTATTTCCTCAAAAGATTTATCCTCCATTTGCTTACCAATGATCTTTTCTTGGAGAGATGGAACGACTTCCAAAAGAGATAAATCCGCATTCCTACTAAGAGCATCAGCCACGACATTTGCTTTCCCCTGGGTATACAAAATATCCAGATCATAAGATGCCAAAAGTTCGACCCATCTCTGCTGTCTCAAATTAAGATCTTTTTGAGAGAAAATATATTTCAACAGTTTGTGATCCGTGAATAACTCAAACTTTTCTCCCAAAAGATAATGTCTCCATATCTTTAAAGCAAAAACAATAGCTAACAGTTCTAGATCATGCGTAGCATAGTTCTTCTCATGGGACTTCAATTGTCGACTAGCATATGCAATAACTCTACCATTCTGCATCAGAACTGCACCCAATCCAACTAAACATGCATCCGTATATACCTCAAATTTGCTCTTCCCATCTGGAATAGCAAGTACTGGTGCACTAGTTAGCCTTGTCTTCAATTCCTGAAAAGCTTCTTCACACTGAGGTGTCCACTTAAATTTAGCTTCTTTCCTAGTCAGCTTGGTCAGATGCGAAGAAATTTTGTAATAATCCTTAATGAATTTTCTGTAGTAGCCAGCCAAACCCAAAAAACTGCGAACTTCCGTCGGTGTCTCCGGCTGTTTCCATTGCAAAATAGTTTCAACCTTTGCTGGATCTACTGAAATGCCTTCACCAGAAACAATGTGCCCTAAAAATTTAACTTATGATTTCCAAAAATGGCACTTTGAAAACTTTGCCTTCAACACATGTTTCCTCAGAATCTCCAATACAATTCTCAAATGCTGCCTGTGCTCCTCTTCCAATTTGGAGTAAACCAAGATATCATCAATGAATACCAAAACAAACTTATTCAACACATCTCTAAAGACTCGGTTCATGAGGTCAACAAAATAGGCAGGCGCATTGGTTAACCCGAAAGGCATAACCAACCACTCATAAAAACAATTCGGTCCCCTAAATGCTGTCAAGGGAATACTATCCTCAGCTACTCCCAATTGATGGAATCCTGAAGCTAGATCTAGTTGAGAAAAGATAGAAGCTCCATGCAGCTGGTCAAAAAGATCATCGATGCGAGGAAAAGGATATTTATTTCGAATGGTCACTTTGTTCAATTCTCTACAATCAATACAGAACCTTAGCGAACCATCCGATTTGGTGACGAACACCGCAGCAGAGCCCCAACATGAAAAACTGGGTCTAATCAAACCCTTCTCCAAAAGATCTTGCGTCTGCTTAATCAACTCTTCTCTTTCTCTAGGAGGCATTCTCCTACTAGGTTGAATCACCGGCACTGCTCCTGGAATCAAATTAATATGAAACTCAATCTCTCGATGTGGCGGTAGACAACTAACTTCTTCAAAAACATCAGAAAAATCTTGAACCACATCGATTTCCTCAACTTTCTCTTGAGAAGTCTCAACTCCTAGCAATAGACTACTCAAGTGAAATCCAGAACTATCGCATGACACTTTGGCAATCCTACCCAAATCAGTCTCCAGTGAAACTGTCCTCTCATCACAATTCAGGACTGCTTTATACTTATCGAGCCAATCCATTCCCAAAATAAGATTAAATCCTTTAAAATTTAACACATACGGGTCACAAGAGAAACTATGGGAAAATAAGAAAGCTTCAAGTCCATACAGTTGTATCCAATTTTGTTGCTCCACCAATAGGATTAGATACAATAATGGGCCGATCCACCGTACTAGGGTTAAGAGAAAACTTTTCTACTGATTCCAAAGATATGAAACTCAAAGATGCACCCGAATCAAATAAAACTTTAATATATATAATTATATAAAAATACAAATATGCACTCTCAAGATAAATATTATTCCAGAGCATAGGTATGCGCTCAACCTAACGCTCTGATACCAGCTGTGACGACCCGGCTTCCTACGCCCAGGAAGACGTGTCATCAATAAGAAAGAAAGGGATAGAAATAGAAAAGAATAGAAAGAAAGAATAACAACATCAGAATCTCACAGTGGAACGGAACAAAATATAATATATCAACATAACTACTACATAGTTATATACATGAGAGTTATACAACATGACTATTATATACATATCTGTCAGAACATACATCTCAAATATCATAAACTAACTAACACAGCGGAACTATATAGATAGCTACATACGTCTGGTCTTCTGCTCCAACTCCTCCAGAATACTCTATACTCCGAATACCTATCACTTGGCTACTCATAAAAATTTGAGTACCCAAGAGTTTATGAAAAAAAATATAAACTCCGGGTCAGACATCGGTCTGGTATGAGCAAACGGGTTAAAGTTGTTTAACTTTGAAAATCATTTGAAATAAAGGTATCACGTAAGACTTCCCACACATAAATACGGGTAAGTTTTTACCTTACGCTAACCAAAACATTTTATAGGAAATCCAGTGATATTATAATTGTGTCTAGGGTTTTCAAGTAAAATACAGAAATAGCTGAAATGCTTACATCTCACATTCCAACATAGTTGGGCACAATCAAAACGTACGACGCTTATTGGAAATTGGATCCCATATAATACAGGGCTACTGGGGTACCGCCCGTCACAGTACGTGGCCTAGATCACAATACCGAGGAGCCACCCTAACTCCCCTGCAACACAAGGCCGGAACCATTCCTTACTGAACAGTCCCGAGCAAGATAACCCCGCAGTTGGCTGCAGACCAACCGCCCACACAGCCGAAATAAAGGGACATCTAGACAGGGGTATACTTCGTCCTGCTTGGGCATGACCCACCTAACCTTGCTGCACATCCCCTGTTTTAGCCATTCCCGGTTGATGAGGCTTGAGGCTGCGTTTACCTTTTATAGAACATACTTCTTAGAATGCTCATCGTCCACCTGACGATGTGCTGAAAGCATTCAATCCATACAAGTTCGTTCCGGGTTCAAACGAAACTGAAGGCATTATCTCGTTACACTCGTTTTGGAATCACCCTCAGAGTTAACGACGATAACCCTTGCATTCTGAAATCACCATCTCGATCTTCACTTGAGATTACACGACCTAACGTTTAATTTGGATCGATGTGGTTTTCGGAATATCAAATGGATACCCGATCCCGGTCTCATCGAAATCCAAACGCCATTTTAAAGGCCAAGTTGTCTAATTAACTTATACAGTTTAAATTTAACAATTGAATTCATATAGCAATTTAACACAGATAAATAACATCAGATAAATCATGTAGCAATTTAACTCAGATAAATCATACACAATCATCACAGATATATCCAGAATATCACAGAACATTACAGATATAAATAAACATCAGAGGCAATCAATATAATCATCGATTCATATCAACATTTAGTTTGATTTGTTTTAAACTTAATTGCATACTCAAGAGTAAATTATATTTTATTCTTTGCTTAATCAATTACTAATAAATTAACTTATTTCAATTCATTAATTACTTAATTAATCATTCTCTTAATTAATTAATTATTCTTAATTATTAATCAATAACCTTAATTATTGATTTATAAAACTCAATTTCATAATTAATTATTACTAATTGCTTAATTAATCATTAATTATTAATTAACTTAATTGTTCAATCATTAATTATTTAATTAATTCGTTAACTACGATTTGTTAATTAATCAACTTCAAATGGTTAATTAAATTCTTCATTACAAATGATTTTATACAAGATTATAATTAAAATCTTTAATTACAAATTTGATTACATTTTGAACTACTTATTAAATTATTTATAAAATTGATTACATTCTTAGTTTACTTTGAAATTAACTTAATTAATCTTCTTTGTTTTCTGTAAAACTTTAAAGTTCTTCTTATATTAACTAGTTTGTAAACATTATCCTTGATTAATACTTAACTTACATAACTATATACTTTAACTTAATAAAGTTGGCAAACACTGGAATTAAAACCTGAAGTAAACCTCGCATCTAACACGGATCAAACTCGAGATTCCCAGAGCCTCTCTCGCGTCACTCCCCGTATCCGTTTTCTTCTCCCCTGATTCTTATTTCTTTTGTTTCTCTGTTTTTTTTTAAATTCAAGTTTATATTTTAAACTCTAAACTATAGTAGGCACACACATACACGACCCAGGAACAACCCGAAGTCACTAGCCAGCAAACTCGAGATTTCCTCGAGTCGACCCTGACGCGAACTTCTCCGCCGCCGTGCACGTGCACGGCGGTCCACCGCTCCAACGCCACTCGCCGCCACTCACAAACCACATATCTTCCCTTCACTCGAAATCATGGCCCAGAAGTTCACGCAAAGCTCGGGATCGAAAAACACCTGAAAAGTCGAACTGCAACATAACTACGGTAGGCAAATTCACCTCGCTCTCGCAATCACGTAAACCTGACACGACAAGGCTTCGGCCAAACCTCACCATCGACACTCTCCATCACCTACCCAAGTTTCACGGCACTCGGTGGAGCCTCGGCGATGCGACCATCGAATCAACAGAGCATAAAATACCGACCCCTTAAACCCTACTTTGATCTTCCCTCAAAAATCTTGCATTCGAAAATTATTTTAACAATTTTCTGGTGATCTCACAACATTACTCTAGCTTCATGCCGAATTTCATCAAAAATTATTGAATGAATCATCTGAAATTCATAGAAAAGCATAAATGGTTTATTGATGAACTGCTCTAAACACAGTTAACTAAAATTTATAATTCTAGTCTTAAAAATCATATTGCTGAATGTTGTTTCAAGATATGAATTCGAATTTAAAATTTATGCTATTCGAATTTTGATTATTATTTACTTTTTAGTGTAAATTTAAGTTTTCAGTGTTTAAATTTTGAACAGACAGTATTTAACAAGAATTCCAGAACTTTAAACATCCACATAACAAATCTTCATAAACTACATAATAAAAGTTAGATTAGAAATAAGTTTAGTCACCAAAATAAATCACTGTTGAAACTTGAAACAGAGGATGGTAACAGAGAAGTATTGGATGATGCAAGAGTACTGCAGTTTGAAGTTTGAAATTCCTGTAAACTTTCTTTGCTTCCTGACTTTTGAACTTGAAATTTGTTTATTCTTTTCTTACTTTATCAGTTTTTTTGAAGTTATGACTGAACTAAATGGTAAGAACGGATGAATACATATTTATAACTTTGAAAAAAAGTCCTCTTGAACAAGCTTTAACTTGACATAATATCTTGCTTTATTATATATTTTTTTATGTACAAAAACCTGAGATGCTTTGAGTATTTCGGCTAGAAGATTTTTTTTCAGGCAAAAAGTGTGCTAATTAATGTTTGTGTTAACATATATGTTAACATATCATAATGTTTGCTGACACAACATTTTGTATAAGATATTTCAGGTTTTGTTTGTACTAATGTGTTCGTATAAGTTTACACTTTTAATGCCTTGCTGATAAGCTTGTTTTGATACTTGCAGATTTTGTGTTTTTATTTATGCTAGCATATTATTAATGTTTGCTGATAACTTTGTTTTGTCTTATTTTAGATGTGAATATTTATCTTACTATGCATATAAAATTTTCTTTATCATCCTTTAACTTAAACACAAAATTTTATACACTGGTTTTGACTATTTATGTATGTTTGTCTTAAAATAGTTAACATTTTATTTATATCTTAAATTCATGTTATAGTTTTGTACTTATGTTTATGTATACTAATGTTTTAACTATATTTTATGTTATACTTATATTAAATATTTATAAGCTTATTTTATTTTAATTATAAAATTTGTTGTTTAAAAACACTACTTAAATCTTATTTTTATTTAAAGTTTAAATTTTCCAATATTTGATTTGTAACGTATTTGCATTAATGTATTTTATATTTATATTTAATATGAATAAAATTGTATTATTGTACTTATTATTATTAACTACTTTGATATTTTTGATATTAAATGTCATCCATATATAATTTTTAATTTAATTAAATAAAACAGATTTAATTTTAAATGTTGTTAAAGAGTCTATTTTACATTTTGAAATTATAAATTCCTTTATAATACATATACAACTAATAATATCCAAAATCTTATTTATTTATAAATGAAAATATTGTATTTTATTTAAATTAGATTAAAAATTTATTATAATAATAAGGTCAAAATTCCGGATGTCACACTTAGACTTTGATATATGTTTTAAAACTTTCCATTGTAAAGATTATTGTTGAAATAATATATATTATTCCATTCATGTGAGATTCTGTTTTTCTGTTTCGTAGTGTCTTTATTTTTCTTTCTACCCTTAATGATTTGCTTATTCGTGCAAACTGAGTTGGACATGGTGGTTTATTATCGATTCAAAGCTTACGGGAAAACATGTCGTTACAGTCACAGTGTATCTCTAAATAAAATAACACCGAAGAACTCGTCGGGATCCTCTGCCAACACAGAACGGCCAACCACTCGACTAGTAGCACCGAATATGATGACCCTTAGTTAATGAGCCTTGAAGCATACAAATGAGAGATAATGTCGACCCTAGATAGGGATGATCATACCTTAATTGGGAGCGACCAACTTAGCCATAATGCATCTCGCCTGTTTTAGTTATTCTCGATTGATGAGGCTTAAGGTTACGTTGTATCTTTTATATAGCACTTCCCACTTGGAATGCTAACACTACCTTCCATGCAAAAATGCGATGCTAGCATTCATCCATGCAAGTTCATTCCAGGACTGAACAAAATGCTTGAGAACTTCGCCTTCAATTTCATCATCTTCAAGGTACCTTCACTGTAACGACCCGTTAAGTTCGACCATTTAAAATTGTTTGTTTAATAGGATTTTGTAATTTATTTTAGTTGAAAGAATAAAGGTGGTAGATAAGTATTAAAATGAAGGCTAGAATAAATTATATAGAAGTGACTTAGAAACCTATTTAAAGACATTTGAATAAAATTCAAATGAATTAAGTAGAGAAAGAAAGAAAAATTCTTACCTGTACATAAAATTTAATATGGGAATATTAAACCAATTTAATGCAATAAAAGATTGTGAACGATAAATTGAATAGATTAAGAAACCCTGTTATTGCAAGTCAATAAATTTGTAAACCCTAATGAACATCTCAAAATTTATAAATTTATTGAAATTTAAGACATAGCATAAGCGTAGAACTATAGGTATGATGACAAACTTTTATAAATTGTCTAATTAAGGGTCAGCAAATTTATTTGGAAATCAAACTCAATTAAGGGTAAGTAATTATGATGGATTGATGGCATAAACGTTACTAATTTTTATCATAGTAACGGAAGTGCAGATGGAAGGCAACTGTAGAAATTTAAGTACGTATTAACAATTGAAAGGGACTGTCGATTGAGTGGAGTACTTTAGGTTGTCTTACTAAATTTAGAATTTAACATAAGACAAATAGAAATAAATCAATAAACGTATAGATTTTAAGTTTATTATGATGAATTATTTTAGTGATATGACTTAGAATAAATGAAATAATTTGGGTTAATTGGTATTTAATGGAATTAAAGGTTGCAATATTCATAGGTAAGGATTTAGATGAAATAGATTGATGTATGAAAAATTTAATTTGATAAATGGCAATAAATTCCTTTAATTTGTGCAATTAATGTATGTTTAATTGATAACGATAAAAAGTTGATTTTTTTCAGTGTAACCAACGTAAAATATTATCATAGCATGATACTTGGTTTGAATAGAAGGATTTGATTTAATGTGAAAATTTTTGTTCTAAGTATTGAATAAAATTGGGAATCAAATTTTTTTTTTATGATAATAACGTTAGTATTGGTTAATAAATAGATTTCAATGCAGTAACCAAATAAATGGAATAAGATGAGTATATATTGCATAGAAATGAAATGATAAATTATTGATGTAATGGAAGATATAACCATGTCAATTATGCATATAAGGTAATAAGGTAATGAAACCGAGGTAAATTAATTAATTGAGACTTTAAGTAAAATTAACGTGTGGAATTGACCAAGGTTCAATAAAATGAGAATTTGATTGGTTATATTTATTGGTTGAGAAATGTAAATGTGTATTTGGGGAATAAATTTAGTCAGACTTAAGTATTGAATTTAATTAATTAATATATATGATAAATGATGATTAAATAAAAACCCAATACTCTATATATATGTATAATATTTGAGTGAAAATAATAATACACTTATAAATGTGGAATTAAGAGTTTACAACAACTATTTTAAGTAAAGAAATTGTTCATTCAAGTAAATTTGAAACATCGCAATAGGTGTAGATTAAGTGTTGCGTTAAATAAATTATAAAGGAATAAATTTATAGAAACGTAGGAACGGAAGAATGAACATTATAGTAACGTAAAACGTATTATAGGATAATAATTAAGTATAGGCTTGTAAATTAGATGTATGACAATAAATTTTGTACGTAAATCTTTCTATTAGTTGATAAGTCTTATTTTGATCAATTTAAAGGAATACACTAAATTTTGTAGTTAGTACGGAATATTGATGAGTGAATGAATAAGATGAAACAAAGGTGGAATGTATTAGTTGAGGTTTTAAGTTGTTTATGTGATAAGTTACCAAAATTATAATTTTATCTAAATACAGTAATTTATGCAAACAAAAGATGAACATTTTGAAATATTACCACAGTGATATATAAAAGAAACGTTAACTATGTAGTTGGAGAATAATTGATATATTTTGAGTTGGATAATAGAAATCAAGTTATTTATATAATTAGATTTAAGATGAGAGTATAAGTATATGATTAAATAATTGGGTTTTGCGAATAAAATTTATATACTTATATAATTAGAAAACGCAGAGGTTAACACTGCGAAATTTATATACTTATAAATTTTAATTCACATCCAAGCTTGCTAAATTATTTGGAATTGATTGGATTATATAAGTAATGAAATTTGGCCAATATTTAAAGTTGAAAGAAAATTTGGATTTTATGATTTATTTTAATTTATTTAATAAATATTAAAAATAGCCATTTTTGTCACGGACTCGGATTTCGACGAAACTAGTTTCATCGGATCCGTAACGGTAAATTATAATAATGTTTCAAGTTTCGTTGCGATCGGACTTGTCGTTTGATCGTACGGACTCGAAACGCCTTGAAATTTACGCATTTTGAAATCAAATTGAAATTTTTATTTTTTTAGCATAACTTCTTCATACGATCGAATTTGGTCGCGAAACTTTTTCTATCGCGTTCAGAATATTTTGAAACACCTATTTGGATATATAGTTTTAACAAATTCGACTCCGGAGGCAGAACGGGCTTTTTGGGCCAACTATCGTTTAGCACGTTCGTTATCCGTACCCACCTAGCCTTCTTTTATCTGTCTATATATTTGCGATTATAAACCCTAGCCACTCCTTATTTTCATTTTTCTATACGTACATCTCCTTCTCAACTCCTCATTCCAATGGCAGAAAACCTAATTCCCAAATTCCAAAATTTTATTTCAAAAAAAAAAAAAATATTTGTGGATCTGCAGCAGCTTCTGGTCGCGCTTCGGGTTTCAGAGGAGAAAACCCTAGAGCAACTTCGGGTCAGGAAGAAAATGACTCGGGTCGCTCCGGGTCGTTTTGGCGAAAACTCCAAGCAAGCATCGGGGAAATGAGGCGGCGCCCCGAAGTCGAACCCGAAGTTGACACAGGACCAGAATTTTTCATTTTTCAAATTTTCATAACTTTTGCATACGAGCTCGGATTCACGCGCGGTTTGTTTTGCTGGGATCGTATCGGAATTTCTGACGTTTTGGCACTGGTTTGGATGAATTTGGAGACTGTCCAATTTTTGGGTTTAAATTGGATTTGAATTCAATTTAAATTCAAAAGGTGAGTGTTTTAACCCACTCACAACTACTAGAAGCTTTTATGTTTGTTAAATAAATTTTAGAAATGAATAGAAATTTATTTATGAGCTTTTGGCATGTTATTTCATTCATATCTGTTGAATTGCATTTTATTGAATGTAACTGTTAATTTAATTGATTTATTGCGTGTTAATTGGCTGTTAGAAATTTTTGGTTGCATATGAACTGCTAGTTAACAGTTATGTCAATTATCACTGAATATAAATTGTTAGATTAATAGTTGAAAATTTTAATTTGAATAAACTGCCAGTTATCACCTGTTATATATGATCATATATATAATTGTTATTGATTGATATTGCTTGATGTTTGTGATTGGATGATGGATGTGTTATTGAAGGGATGTTTTATTTGATATCATTAAACTGCAAGTTAGTATGCATTTTTCATTTCATTCGGGATTGCGGTTTGAAATGATATACAACCGCAGTTTTATTTTTTAAATTGCGGATTGAAATGATAAATATCCGTATCACTTGACCATAGGATAGAAAACTATATACAGACACCGTGGTCTATATATAACTATTTTTAATGTGATTTCTATGGTTTGGATGGAATACGGTTTATAAAAATCTTAAATTTTATACTGAATAAATGTTTTCTTCCATAGTTATATGCATATGAAGTTGAAATTTTGAAATTAAAAGGTGAATAAATTTCTTTATTAAAAATGGAAGAAAATTAAGAAAATGGAGTTTGATGATTATATCCTATGTTTAAATATTAAGTTGGAAATTTTAAAGATATGATATTTATAATTGGATTTTTTTCCCAAAATATTTTGAAATGAATATTCTAGTAAAAATTGAATTTGGAAATATATATATATATATATGTTACTAGAAATTGAAGTCTTATTAATTATGGATTTTATGTGAATGGTCAAGATTAATTAATAGAATATTGATTTTTGAAAGGATAAAAATCCAACTTTGGTTGAAATATTAATGCTCCAAAATGGATATAAATATATATAAAATTGAAATGGTTTTGCGACTTGAAGTAATATTTTGGATTTTGGTTTAACTTTAAAAGAAGAAATATTTGGAAAGCCATGTAATTTATTTCTTTATAAAGCAACAGTAAAGTTAAACTTTTTTTTTTATTCGCATACCGTTGAATATCCAAACCATTTAGTTTTGAAAATAATGGTTTTAAAATGCTATGGATTTTCGAAGAATTATGTTGAAAGTTACAAACAGAATATTGGTTACATGGGATATTAAATAATAAAAAGTGACATAATTTTTTGGAAAGGAATAATTTTATTTGGGATAAACGATATCATATTGTTTTGGGTTTTAAAAGAAGAAATGATATCGTAATATTACGGTTTGAAATGGATTATATTCTGGTTTTAAAAGTATAAACTATTTTTAAATGACCGCGGTGTTATAATAACGATTGGTTGGCAAAGAGACCGGGATCGGATATGGACATACTCTCTGTCGATACCGAAAACCACTTTGACTAACCGTGTACGCGGTGGAGATTCTAGAATGAAGTAGGTGGTGGCGACGTTTCCTGTAAGGTAAATACGTGGACCCAACTCCCGTGAGTTGGCATAAGGTGGCTAAAACAGGAGCGATTCTCAGGCCAATGAGGTCATTCCTCTGATCGGACGCTCCTCTTCGATATTATAATTTGACTTGGATTTGATTCAGTGGCCACTTCTATATTTTGATTTTGGGGAGTTAGTCCGAGGTGGGCGGTAACTGCGGCTACGCGTTTCCACCAGCCTGGATAGCAATTGGTATATCTACCCTGGCATTGCCTAGTTGTGCCGTGTCACCTACCATATCGCGCCTTGTACGAGTTTGGTTTTCTCCCGTAGCCCGTGTGGTATCCTCTAGTGGCTTCCCGATCAGGAGGGGCTATGATATTGGACGGACTACTGGGACTATTACGTGTTAAGGTGGAAAATGTAAAGCCTTAACGCTATTTAAAAGTAAGTTTATTTTATAAATAGACACTATTATAATAGCGCAATATACTACATAGTAAATAGTTAAACGGATCCTTAGGAGATGTAAATCCCGAACATCTCTTGAGTTACTGTACTCATATTTATATTCTGTTTATTTAACTCACATAAGATATTCTAGTCTGACTCGGGTGTTTTTGTCTATTCAAATTCGCTCGGGTCAGTCCGAGCATTTCAGGATAGCAGATTTTAGCTTTGGAGGACGAAGACGAAGAATAAGTATTATGTTATATATAGTATTACACCACACTCTTTCTATTCCGCTGCATTGCTTGTATTGGTATGTGTAACTCTGATATTTATTGTAAAAGAAGAATCAAGCTTTTGTAAACTGTTTATGAACTGTATATTTGTTATTATATTTTATCCTTCCGCTGTGAGATTCTGTTTTTGTTTTATTTCTTCTCTGTTTTTCTTATTTACCCCATAACAATCCGCCCTTGCGTATGCTTTGAATTGGCACGTGTGTCGGTTTAAAGTGTGCAAAAAGGCGGGATGTTACAGTTGGTACCAGAGCTTTGGTTTAGCGATAAACATTGGCTTTGTGGGGTTTGACTCTTTGTTAATAGGGTAGAAATATCCTATGGGAGTCGCTGAGTGTATATATAAGAGAGAGCGTACTTGTTAGTATTAATAAAAAGATTTTAATATTGTGTTAATCTGTTCCGCTTTGTATTTATAAATTCTGGTTGATGCATGGGACGCTATGTCATCAATAGGGATTTCTAAACACTTAATAGGACAGACCGACATAATATTTGTTTTTAATATAGGTGAATGAAATAATTTGCCTATTATATTTCTATATATAAAAATAGTTTTATAAAGATATATATATATTTGGTTGCTATAGATTGGATGTTAGGCAATAAAAATATTTATAATAACTGAAGCTAAGTGAAATTATAATAAACCAAATTTGGAGATTTAGAACTTAAGTCCGGGATTTTTGAAAATTTGCTTTCAAAGAATTTGTGAAATTTATTGATTTGGTTTATAAGTATTTTCTTATATAAATATTTCGTATAAATTGGAAGAATTGTTTTAAAGAAGATTTTGGAAAAGAATTAAATTCTGTACTTTCCTCTCTGTCGCTGGAAAATAAATTCGGTGATGACGGCCGCATCATCGACTTTCATTTTCGAGTTTCGAAGGGGAAAGGCCACTGTAGTAAATTCTGCTGCAGATTTATTTTTGAAATTTTCTAAAAATTTTCTTTTATTGTTCTAAATATAATTAGAGATATAAAAGTTGTAAGAACTTATTTATCTATTATTTTGAAATAGATTAAAATTTGACCCGGTATTTAATTCTAAATTTTTCCGTTAGTTAATTGTTTAAACTTTGTTAGTGAAATATTAAGTAAGAAAGTTAATGCTAGGGATAAGGGAAGTAAAAGTTTTTAACTGATAAATAATGGAAAAGATTTATTGAAGAATGAATGAATTGAAACCTCTAATTGAAATAAGAGAATAACTGCAAAGCTATAAAGAGGAATTTGCATACATATGAGACAAAGGGTAATATGAATAAACATTAAATTTAATTAAAAGAATGGAGATTAAACTTGTATAAGTTCAATTGCAATTTCCTTAACATAAATAACTTACCCAAATATAAAAGTTGAAGTGTTAAATGAGAAACTGGAATTGAATATTTTACAAGTAGGAATTTAGGAAAAATGAAGTATTCAATAAATTACTGTTATAATAAGAATTTATTGGTATAAACTTAAGTGATAATTGAAATTTTACCCAAATTAAAGGTGAGTATTATTAATAGGTGATTTTAACTTAAGTAAATAAAATGAAATTCTTTAATAAATAAAGATTGATGTGTACGGTTATAAACTTAAGTATGTTTTAAAATGCTACTAGTAATATAATAAAAAGTAGGTAATATAAATAAATGTCTGTAAACCCTAGATAATGAATTAATAAGATCCTTTATTTATAAAAATGGAGGTTTTAAGGTTAATAATTTAAGTGTAAGTAGAGGGTTACTGTAATTAAATATAATAAAACGTAAACATTAAATAAAGGAATGAAATTAAGGGTAAGTTGAAATTGTAATTTATAAAACGAATATATATTTATTGAACCATTAATAAATAAAAAGGAATTGAGAAGAAACTTGTAAATTTTCACTTGCATTCTTAAACATACATAACTTACCATATAATAAAAGTTGCAATGTTAGTAAGAAAATGTAAGGGGAAATCTTACAAGTGAAGCTTGAGGTAATTAAGGTATTCAATAAATTTGCTGTTATAAATGAGAATTAATTGTATAAACTTAAGTTAAATTGGAAATTTTACTATATAAGAAAGGGTAAGTAGTATAAATAGATGATATAAACCTTAGTCAATAAATTGGAATACAATATAATGAATTTTGTAACAAATGGAAAATGAAAATTGTAAGAAACAAAGAAATCCCTCCATAAATGAAAGAAAGAAAATAAAACCACTGAAGCATGAAATAAATGTATAATAAGCTATTGTGGTGTTGATTTGAATTGTTTGGTTGATGTATGGTTGTTGGGTAAGGAATTTTGGAGTTGTTGGAGGAACAATAATCTATCTCTATTCCATCTAAGATTGTTGAGTAACGGATGCACTTGATAGTTATTTCTCACTCCGTAAAATTTCATAATTTGAACCCGAACAACTAACGGTTGTTGATTGAATGATTGTGGTTTGTGGTGTGTGCCGTTTGTTAAAATGTATGGTTGTTGCATTTGATTTGGATATGAATGATTGAATCTACCCAAACATTTCACTGTAATATAGATATTTAACTTTTAGATTTTATAAGTGAATACAGGGGTTGGAAGCAACTGCTACTGCTTTTGGTTCCAAAATAATAAGCGTATTGCCCGACAAATAGGTACGTTTCCGGATTACGTATAAAACGCTATTTTATATATTTTCCCGTGTTGGGATATTTTATTTTGGATAATATATGTAATATATTTGTATATTTGGATATTATATTTTCTCCAGAGTCCCTCCGTACAAAGGAGACTCTGCCAAAAATTTTCGTAAATTTTGGACTTAGAATTTGGTTAAAGATATTTTTCCAACTTTAATAGTTCAAGTATTAAAAGACATAATGATTATAAAACAAGTGTATTTCATTAAAGGAAATTAATTTAGTAAATTATTGTTATAAGTTAATATTTGAAATTAGATATACTGTTTTATTCTTCCTTCTCCCTTCCTTTCCCTTTTCGGGGACGAAAAGTTTTGAGTGGGGGAGAGTGTAACGACCCGTTAAGTTCGACCATTTAAAATTGTTTGTTTAATAGGATTTTGTAATTTATTTTAGTTGAAAGAATAAAGGTGGTAGATAAGTATTAAAATGAAGGCTAGAATAAATTATATAGAAGTGACTTAGAAACCTATTTAAAGACATTTGAATAAAATTCAAATGAATTAAGTAGAGAAAGAAAGAAAAATTCTTACCTGTACATAAAATTTAATATGGGAATATTAAACCAATTTAATGCAATAAAAGATTGTGAACGATAAATTGAATAGATTAAGAAACCCTGTTATTGCAAGTCAATAAATTTGTAAACCCTAATGAACATCTCAAAATTTATAAATTTATTGAAATTTAAGACATAGCATAAGCGTAGAACTATAGGTATGATGACAAACTTTTATAAATTGTCTAATTAAGGGTCAGCAAATTTATTTGGAAATCAAACTCAATTAAGGGTAAGTAATTATGATGGATTGATGGCATAAACGTTACTAATTTTTATCATAGTAACGGAAGTGCAGATGGAAGGCAACTGTAGAAATTTAAGTACGTATTAACAATTGAAAGGGACTGTCGATTGAGTGGAGTACTTTAGGTTGTCTTACTAAATTTAGAATTTAACATAAGACAAATAGAAATAAATCAATAAACGTATAGATTTTAAGTTTATTATGATGAATTATTTTAGTGATATGACTTAGAATAAATGAAATAATTTGGGTTAATTGGTATTTAATGGAATTAAAGGTTGCAATATTCATAGGTAAGGATTTAGATGAAATAGATTGATGTATGAAAAATTTAATTTGATAAATGGCAATAAATTCCTTTAATTTGTGCAATTAATGTATGTTTAATTGATAACGATAAAAAGTTGATTTTTTCCAGTGTAACCAACGTAAAATATTATCATAGCATGATACTTGGTTTGAATAGAAGGATTTGATTTAATGTGAAAATTTTTGTTCTAAGTATTGAATAAAATTGGGAATCAAATTTTTTTTTTATGATAATAACGTTAGTATTGGTTAATAAATAGATTTCAATGCAGTAACCAAATAAATGGAATAAGATGAGTATATATTGCATAGAAATGAAATGATAAATTATTGATGTAATGGAAGATATAACCATGTCAATTATGCATATAAGGTAATAAGGTAATGAAACCGAGGTAAATTAATTAATTGAGACTTTAAGTAAAATTAACGTGTGGAATTGACCAAGGTTCAATAAAATGAGAATTTGATTGGTTATATTTATTGGTTGAGAAATGTAAATGTGTATTTGGGGAATAAATTTAGTCAGACTTAAGTATTGAATTTAATTAATTAATATATATGATAAATGATGATTAAATAAAAACCCAATACTCTATATATATGTATAATATTTGAGTGAAAATAATAATACACTTATAAATGTGGAATTAAGAGTTTACAACAACTATTTTAAGTAAAGAAATTGTTCATTCAAGTAAATTTGAAACATCGCAATAGGTGTAGATTAAGTGTTGCGTTAAATAAATTATAAAGGAATAAATTTATAGAAACGTAGGAACGGAAGAATGAACATTATAGTAACGTAAAACGTATTATAGGATAATAATTAAGTATAGGCTTGTAAATTAGATGTATGACAATAAATTTTGTACGTAAATCTTTCTATTAGTTGATAAGTCTTATTTTGATCAATTTAAAGGAATACACTAAATTTTGTAGTTAGTACGGAATATTGATGAGTGAATGAATAAGATGAAACAAAGGTGGAATGTATTAGTTGAGGTTTTAAGTTGTTTATGTGATAAGTTACCAAAATTATAATTTTATCTAAATACAGTAATTTATGCAAACAAAAGATGAACATTTTGAAATATTACCACAGTGATATATAAAAGAAACGTTAACTATGTAGTTGGAGAATAATTGATATATTTTGAGTTGGATAATAGAAATCAAGTTATTTATATAATTAGATTTAAGATGAGAGTATAAGTATATGATTAAATAATTGGGTTTTGCGAATAAAATTTATATACTTATATAATTAGAAAACGCAGAGGTTAACACTGCGAAATTTATATACTTATAAATTTTAATTCACATCCAAGCTTGCTAAATTATTTGGAATTGATTGGATTATATAAGTAATGAAATTTGGCCAATATTTAAAGTTGAAAGAAAATTTGGATTTTATGATTTATTTTAATTTATTTAATAAATATTAAAAATAGCCATTTTTGTCACGGACTCGGATTTCGACGAAACTAGTTTCATCGGATCCGTAACGGTAAATTATAATAATGTTTCAAGTTTCGTTGCGATCGGACTTGTCGTTTGATCGTACGGACTCGAAACGCCTTGAAATTTACGCATTTTGAAATCAAATTGAAATTTTTATTTTTTTAGCATAACTTCTTCATACGATCGAATTTGGTCGCGAAACTTTTTCTATCGCGTTCAGAATATTTTGAAACACCTATTTGGATATATAGTTTTAACAAATTCGACTCCGGAGGCAGAACGGGCTTTTTGGGCCAACTATCGTTTAGCACGTTCGTTATCCGTACCCACCTAGCCTTCTTTTATCTGTCTATATATTTGCGATTATAAACCCTAGCCACTCCTTATTTTCATTTTTCTATACGTACATCTCCTTCTCAACTCCTCATTCCAATGGCAGAAAACCTAATTCCCAAATTCCAAAATTTTATTTCAAAAAAAAAAAAAAATATTTGTGGATCTGCAGCAGCTTCTGGTCGCGCTTCGGGTTTCAGAGGAGAAAACCCTAGAGCAACTTCGGGTCAGGAAGAAAATGACTCGGGTCGCTCCGGGTCGTTTTGGCGAAAACTCCAAGCAAGCATCGGGGAAATGAGGCGGCGCCCCGAAGTCGAACCCGAAGTTGACACAGGACCAGAATTTTTCATTTTTCAAATTTTCATAACTTTTGCATACGAGCTCGGATTCACGCGCGGTTTGTTTTGCTGGGATCGTATCGGAATTTCTGACGTTTTGGCACTGGTTTGGATGAATTTGGAGACTGTCCAATTTTTGGGTTTAAATTGGATTTGAATTCAATTTAAATTCAAAAGGTGAGTGTTTTAACCCACTCACAACTACTAGAAGCTTTTATGTTTGTTAAATAAATTTTAGAAATGAATAGAAATTTATTTATGAGCTTTTGGCATGTTATTTCATTCATATCTGTTGAATTGCATTTTATTGAATGTAACTGTTAATTTAATTGATTTATTGCGTGTTAATTGGCTGTTAGAAATTTTTGGTTGCATATGAACTGCTAGTTAACAGTTATGTCAATTATCACTGAATATAAATTGTTAGATTAATAGTTGAAAATTTTAATTTGAATAAACTGCCAGTTATCACCTGTTATATATGATCATATATATAATTGTTATTGATTGATATTGCTTGATGTTTGTGATTGGATGATGGATGTGTTATTGAAGGGATGTTTTATTTGATATCATTAAACTGCAAGTTAGTATGCATTTTTCATTTCATTCGGGATTGCGGTTTGAAATGATATACAACCGCAGTTTTATTTTTTAAATTGCGGATTGAAATGATAAATATCCGTATCACTTGACCATAGGATAGAAAACTATATACAGACACCGTGGTCTATATATAACTATTTTTAATGTGATTTCTATGGTTTGGATGGAATACGGTTTATAAAAATCTTAAATTTTATACTGAATAAATGTTTTCTTCCATAGTTATATGCATATGAAGTTGAAATTTTGAAATTAAAAGGTGAATAAATTTCTTTATTAAAAATGGAAGAAAATTAAGAAAATGGAGTTTGATGATTATATCCTATGTTTAAATATTAAGTTGGAAATTTTAAAGATATGATATTTATAATTGGATTTTTTTCCCAAAATATTTTGAAATGAATATTCTAGTAAAAATTGAATTTGGAAATATATATATATATATATATGTTACTAGAAATTGAAGTCTTATTAATTATGGATTTTATGTGAATGGTCAAGATTAATTAATAGAATATTGATTTTTGAAAGGATAAAAATCCAACTTTGGTTGAAATATTAATGCTCCAAAATGGATATAAATATATATAAAATTGAAATGGTTTTGCGACTTGAAGTAATATTTTGGATTTTGGTTTAACTTTAAAAGAAGAAATATTTGGAAAGCCATGTAATTTATTTCTTTATAAAGCAACAGTAAAGTTAAACTTTTTTTTTTATTCGCATACCGTTGAATATCCAAACCATTTAGTTTTGAAAATAATGGTTTTAAAATGCTATGGATTTTCGAAGAATTATGTTGAAAGTTACAAACAGAATATTGGTTACATGGGATATTAAATAATAAAAAGTGACATAATTTTTTGGAAAGGAATAATTTTATTTGGGATAAACGATATCATATTGTTTTGGGTTTTAAAAGAAGAAATGATATCGTAATATTACGGTTTGAAATGGATTATATTCTGGTTTTAAAAGTATAAACTATTTTTAAATGACCGCGGTGTTATAATAACGATTGGTTGGCAAAGAGACCGGGATCGGATATGGACATACTCTCTGTCGATACCGAAAACCACTTTGACTAACCGTGTACGCGGTGGAGATTCTAGAATGAAGTAGGTGGTGGCGACGTTTCCTGTAAGGTAAATACGTGGACCCAACTCCCGTGAGTTGGCATAAGGTGGCTAAAACAGGAGCGATTCTCAGGCCAATGAGGTCATTCCTCTGATCGGACGCTCCTCTTCGATATTATAATTTGACTTGGATTTGATTCAGTGGCCACTTCTATATTTTGATTTTGGGGAGTTAGTCCGAGGTGGGCGGTAACTGCGGCTACGCGTTTCCACCAGCCTGGATAGCAATTGGTATATCTACCCTGGCATTGCCTAGTTGTGCCGTGTCACCTACCATATCGCGCCTTGTACGAGTTTGGTTTTCTCCCGTAGCCCGTGTGGTATCCTCTAGTGGCTTCCCGATCAGGAGGGGCTATGATATTGGACGGACTACTGGGACTATTACGTGTTAAGGTGGAAAATGTAAAGCCTTAACGCTATTTAAAAGTAAGTTTATTTTATAAATAGACACTATTATAATAGCGCAATATACTACATAGTAAATAGTTAAACGGATCCTTAGGAGATGTAAATCCCGAACATCTCTTGAGTTACTGTACTCATATTTATATTCTGTTTATTTAACTCACATAAGATATTCTAGTCTGACTCGGGTGTTTTTGTCTATTCAAATTCGCTCGGGTCAGTCCGAGCATTTCAGGATAGCAGATTTTAGCTTTGGAGGACGAAGACGAAGAATAAGTATTATGTTATATATAGTATTACACCACACTCTTTCTATTCCGCTGCATTGCTTGTATTGGTATGTGTAACTCTGATATTTATTGTAAAAGAAGAATCAAGCTTTTGTAAACTGTTTATGAACTGTATATTTGTTATTATATTTTATCCTTCCGCTGTGAGATTCTGTTTTTGTTTTATTTCTTCTCTGTTTTTCTTATTTACCCCATAACAATCCGCCCTTGCGTATGCTTTGAATTGGCACGTGTGTCGGTTTAAAGTGTGCAAAAAGGCGGGATGTTACATTCACTTCGAAACGCTAGTGTTTGATCTAAATGGTTTCAGGTAACATATCTGATCCCAGTCCCTTCAAAACAACATTCGTTGGTTTCCAATAAACTCAAACCCGACTCTTTAGGAAATAAATAGTCAAAGATAAGAGTGGAGATAACCTCCTAACCGTTAGTGGACGAATTTCCTTATCATTTGTCTTAGGAGAACGAAATGAGATTTATATGCACAATACAACATCATTGGAGATGACTGTGTCATATAACTCATGCGTTTCTCCTAGATATTTCCTAAGTTACGTTTTGGGTCCATGTTTGGTAGTCGGTTATCTAACTATAAAATAAACAAACAACCAATTCCACATGAGATTCATTTAGCTATAGCAACCAATAAGCCTTAAAACATTCATATACTTATATCTCAGACATAAGTATATACAAAAAACATTTGTGAATAACTTCTTACCTCAAAATCTTGTTAAAAAGGATTAAACAAATGTTGTTTAAAATGAAGGTAAGGACAACCCTAAACACTATCCCTTCGGTGTTAAGCGTGGAACGGATGTTCCATACCACTATTTTTAAAAGGTTGGTTTAGAGAAACCCAGATCTCAAATTCTTTTTTATTTCTATCAATAAATCATTTTTAGTCAAATCTATTTCATTCATGAAATCTCTTCTACTTAAAATCCAAATCCAATCCAAAATACTTTCCAACTTCCCAAATTCATTTATAAAACACTTTATCAATATTCAAAATCATCTATAATAATTGCTTTTACAATTATCCAAACTTTTTATACAAATTTCTTATAAATATCCAACCCTTATTATAAACTCCTTTTATGAATATCCAAGTCATTTTCTAAAACTTCTTTTATAAATACCCCCAAAATCATTTATAAAACTTCTTTATAAACCTTTCCTGTTTAACCACTTCTTTATTAACATTAAATCATTGTAGCTTACTTCAATAGGCCAAATCCAATTTATAAATCTTCCTTATTTATGAAATGTTCTTTGCTTAATTCAAATCCAATGTAACACCCCTATTTTTTGATAACTTTATTCATGCGATTTAATTAGAATAAATTACATAGAATAATGTAGAGTGATAAGGAGATTGAGGCTGATTAATGAATTTAGCGGCCGTGCTTATTTAAAATGATTTAAGTGTTAACTAAATAAAAACAAGGGTATTGGAGTAAATTGCCGCCCATGTTCCCATCCTTAAACTATTTTCCCTAAGACCATTCGTGTTCATTTTTCATAAGTAACACAAACGTAAGAAAGCAAATATCAAGGCCGGTCATTAGGAGGAAGATAAGAAGAGAAATCAAAGTAAAATTTCGAATCAAGCTAGAAGGAATCAATCTTAATCAATCTCCAATTTCCTTACCCAATCTAAGGTGAATAATAATTTCATCTCTACTTTACTTTGAATCATATATTTTCAAATTTAATGGTAAATTCGTTTTTATGATAAACTGGGTGATGATATGCTAGAATATTGATTTGTTTAATTTAAACAAGATTTTTTAAATAGGGTTACACATGGTTATAGAGTAAAGTTAGTTTTTAATGTTGTTTAAATTCATGGAAACATTTATGTAATGAGAAACAAGATTTTAGAGTTGGGTTTCAATTTTTATAATTTTCCAAGCCGTGGGGAATCACTTATGAATTTCCAAATGAAAATATGGTTAACTGGGTTTATAAATTTATTTCAAAAATTATATTAAGAATTTGGATTTGAATTTAGATATGTTAGGCAACATGATTAAAGTGAATTTATGGAATTTATGGGGATTTTTACTAAGTGAATTAGTATGGAAATTAAATTGTTTTAAAAGGAGAACCTAAATGATTTAATTGTTTGGTTAATGGGAAGGGCTTATTGGTTAAATGTTAATTGGTTTTAGATCTGAGAAAATTGCAGCAAATATTAGCAAAATAATTTGAAAGTTTATGTAACCAATCGCGTGTTTACATGCAGACAAGTTTGTTACAAAATGTTTATTTTGTAAAAACAGCCTTTTACTTAAAAAAGTAGGTTCCGCCTCATTCGGAAGGCGCTTTCGACCCAGAACTTCCGCCTCTAACCTAGTCAAAACTAGTAAACCAATACACATGGTATCAATTAGCTGGTACGTAGTGGGTTAGAGAAAGGTGGAAGATAGGATATCGAAATGTAGCTCCCGAAGGGGTTGGTCCAGTGTTTTGTTTTATTTTAAAAGAAAAACGCTTGCCTTTTTATGAAAGGGTTTCGAAGTTGTCCAAACCAATGAATTTAAAAGGGTATTTCTATAGAAGCTTTCGAACGAGAGTTTCCCCTTTGTTCTAAAGTAGTAGCTTTTTTTATTTGAAGCTTTCGAAAGGGCTAGTTTCGACCAAGTCGAAACCCTTCTATGATTTTATGCCTTTCGTTTGTTTTGAAGACGTCGATGTTATCAAAAGGTATCGCCTATTTTATAAATATAAGCCACTTCCTACTGCCTTCTAAAGGGGTTAGGGGTTTTGAAGGCAATGGTTTTGAAAGGGGTTTTGACGCCAACCTTCCACAAATTTACCCAGATGTTTTATGCTTCCGAAAGGATGGTGTCGATGCCATCATGTTTCCCCAATATTTTTATGTTTGAAAAAGGATGGTTTCTAAATAGTTGCTATCGCCTATATTCACTTTGACCCAAATAATGCTTCAAGTATAAACTCAATGCTTTCTAAAGGGGGACTTTCAATAATTTCAAAAGGGTTACTTCCAATGGTGTTGAAAGGGGTTCTTTCAATTGGTTTCGAAGCAATGCTTTTAAATTTAAATGCTACCACTTTAATATAATCGAAATGTTTCGAAAGGAAAGTTCTAAAATATTAAAAAGGCAGGAGCCTAATGTTTTGATGATAGGTTTTAAGTCTTTCGAAGAAGGTCATCCTAAGAAGTCGAAAGCCAGGTTTTGAAAGGTTTTATAACCCAAACTCATTTTCAAAGGAAAACTCCACGGCTAAACTAAAGGAGTTTTTGCAATGGTTTTGAGAAGAAGCTTTCCTTGATAAAATATTAGGTTAGAGGGATTAACCATGTTCTATATTAAAACACACAGTAGTGGTATTGTTAAGTTATTATGATCACTTCTTCAAACATAAATATATTCACATTGTTTTAAATCCCATAACCATATTTTGGGGAAGGGCAGAATAACTAGCTAGGTTGACCCAGTAGTGAATATAAATTAAATGAACCCCTGGAGGAATAGATTCGCATCCAAGAGGTTAAAGGGACTAAAATGTAGGATGCCTAAATTGGGAAGTTGTCAGGGAGATAGGTTCATGGTGATTTTCATGGCCCGTTTTTCCATGCCCTTTGAATCGACAATAAACCACATATGTCCAACTTAAATTGCACGAAACAAGAAGGATAGTAAAGAAAATAAGAGAGAGCATAATCTCACACGAATGGAATAATATATAATATTGAACAAATATCTTTACAGTGGAAAACTTTTAAATACATATATCACACTCTAACCTAAATTCAGCTCGGACAGTTATAAACTTCTGTCCTTACAATTGCTAACAAACATCAAAATACAATAAACTAAGTACAGTGGATAATATAATATGTCTATACATAGATGAATATCTCCAGCTCACCTCTGAAAACTCAAACCGTCTTCGACTAACCTAAAACTACTCGGATCTGACCAGAGTATTGAAAATACCTGAATCATGCTTTATTAACCAGCGTGAGAAAAACTCAATAATGAATGATAGTTTCATATATCAGCCTTTGAATAAAATCCTTTAAAAAGAAAGAGTATCTCATAAGACCATACCCACACATAAACACAGACGGATTTTTACCTTATGATAACTAAAACACTTTTATATCAAAACATTTGATATTATTTCTAATGACATTCTTTGAATTTTTTTGCAAATAAACTTATTAATCTTAGCCAAAATTGTTGCCATTATTAATTCCAACAACTAGGCTCTATAAACAAAACCGTAGGTTCTTATTAGTGGATGGATTTCCATACAAATGACCAAATGAAGGATCTACCTTTCGAATTGGTACACCTCTAGATGGATGTCCCGAGGCATAGAACATCTGCACTACTACAAAACAGGCCATTTGCATCGATTGTTTACCCCCCTTTTGCATCAGTTCAACAACTGATGCATATGCAACCGATGCAACAGGCTTAACAGTTTTGCATCAGTTCTGAAACCGATGCAAAAAGGTCCTTTTTGCATCGGTTGTTACTAACAACTGATGCAAAATATCATGGTTGGTTGCTTGAACACAGCCCCCATGTTGCATCGGTTGTAATGAAAACCGATGCAACAAAGTAACTTGTTGCATAGGTTGTTGTTGAAAACCGATGCAAATTAATCCCTCTATTGCATCGGTTTTTTATAACAACCGATGCAAACTAATCGCTCAGAAACCATTATTACAGTACTCAAATAGACTATATATATTTATATTATTGATAATCTTATATATATATATATATATATATATATATAAAAGAAAAAAACATGCACAAAAAAGAGAACATTGCATTCATCTTCAATTTTGTTACAGATTTTCAATTACATTTCAATTCATTGGCACTTTCATCACTGTACATTCTCGATTTCTATAAAAAAACCCACCACTGACCATCCATTCAACCACTCATAACATCTCTGCCATCAACCAAAAACCCAAAGCAATCACCAAACCCTGCATATTCAAAAGAGTTTTCATTTTTAATCTGACTGCTAATGCAATAATTTGGATGTTGGTCAGATCTTGTCAAGCAAGGAGGCAACGCAGGTTCCGAACCTTCTTCAGGCATAACTAACTGGTATGAGTTTTCTTTGCATTTATTTTCTTTTACAAGAAACTGATGCCCTTTAACAATATCAGCATTAGACATTTCAGATCTCCCATGGGAATCGCAGACAGTGTCATTAGGGACATTATCGTATTTGGCATTTTCATTAATAGTGAATTCTTTTGGAACTTGAATAGCTGACGTATATGACTGTGGTGGCATCAAAGGATCCTCGGATCCCACTAAACAACCCATGTTTTTTGATGTATGTTCAACAGATTTAAGCTCACACTTAGTTTGATATTCAGAATCGGTCTCTGTCTTGGATTCAAGTATGGTTGAAGCATCCAGATAGTTTTCAGTTTCACTAGTGATCTCATTGCCTGGAATTTCCATTTCAGAAATATCTGATTCAATCTCTAAATCATCGGAGCTTATTTGAGTAGGTTTAAATTGAGTATCATCCATAAGTATGTCATCACATGGTACGGGACTAATAGGCTTCAATATTTCTGATTTTTCATCCCATCTGACAGAAGGAGGACTAGGGCACGTTCTAATGGCATTGGCCTTATCATGCATATCTGAAGCAAAGGTGCTACCTTGAATTATATGTGACTTTGAAATACATGGAATATTGATCTTCGATTCATCTGGCAATCCTGATGAATTTGAATCTATGATTATTGGTTCAATAAATCTCAACCTTCTCGAATCAAACGATGATGGTCTGCTTTCAAGATCAGGTTTACGTCATGAGGTGGATAAAGGTGAAGTATCAGTTGAAAAATGATCTTCATCAGCATTTGAATATGTAAATCGAGCACTGTAAAAATAGTTGCAGATAAATTGATTGCCTTTATAATTTTAGATAATACATTTGACTCACACATTCTGCATGGCTTAATAAATGATACATAGTTTGGAAGGAAACCTGCTAAAGTGCTGGGATAATGATGAACCTAGTCAACCATCCACACAACTACTGTCAAATCCACAACAACCATCAACGTTGCTTCACCCATACAACTCACTTGAACCACTACTGTTACATTCTTCTCTGGCTTTCTCCTCACGAAAACTTACCACAGTAACGTCATCACTCCTCAGCCACAACACATTCATACAACCAAGCCTTACTGTCATATTCACCAAGAAAAAACTGCATGTAGCACTTCTCAATCCACTGCACACATTCATACAACCAAGCCTTACTGTCATATTCAACAGCCAACTACATTGCTCAACTAAAAATCCACCCCGACACCTTCATTGCAAATAAACAGCTGGCACTGCTGTAAACACGTTCAAAACCATCAACAATTGCCATTCCTCTTCAAACCCAAAAAAAAGACAGTAAGAAAGAGAATAGAACAAACCTCAATCGAACAATCTCAACAACCCAATTGCACTAGAAACCATCGACTTCCCCACTCACGATTGCCAAATACTCCACCAGTCACCAACCTCGAAATCACACAGTTCCCCCCATCTTGATTTCTCATTGTTATGTGGTGGTGTTATGGAACGGGAGTTGCAGGTTTGTGTGGCCGGTATGGTGTGTACTGATATGTATCAGTGGAGCATAAGGCAGGGATATGGAGTTTTAGTAGTGGTGAATGTTGAATGAAGACAGGGAGTGATATACAGGTGCACAATGTGGAGTATTATGCTGTATGGATGTCTGTAGTGGGTGATGTCTGTAGTGGTTGATAGGCTCAGTGTGGTATGTGCGGCAAGGAATCTATATAACATAACAGTGATTATGGAAGTTGAAGTATGAAGAGGCACGGGGGAGGGGATGAAATGTTTATAATGCGAATGTTTATGTAGATGTTGGTCAGAGATGGTGGAGGAGGTGGTTAGAGGTGAAGCAGTGATATGGCAAAGAATATTTGACTTAATTTGAATTCACTGTTGTTGATTTCTTTCTCTTTCCAATGTTTTACTTTGTAACGCATTGCTTTAAGTTCTTGTGCTTCTTTTAGTGTTAGATTGTGGCTACAACCAGTAAATGCTAGCATATCCTTTTCATATCTGTAATATTAAATTAAAAATCAAGTTAATACATTACTCTTTTGCTTTGAATTTGAATCAACTGCCCTGGTAGAATATCAGAAAGTTCTGCATATAACTTTGTGTCACATGTCTTGGACTAATTTATCTGATAAAACTAATGGACATTATGCAACTTTAACATTTCTTTATGAATAGCATAAAGTTTTATGTTATAACTAATAGCAATTTATAAGTACCTCAAATGGAGGGCAATGTAATGGCTACTTCCATTTCTCAGTCTTTCAATAAGCTTATTTCCAAGTCTTCAATTTGGGGTGTGTACTTAAGCGCCTTGTAATTGGCACGACATCCAATCTTCCGTATTGAAGGAGCAAGGCCATTGTTTGCAATTCTGGAGTCCGTGTGAGTAAACTTTATCACCTTGTGTTTCTTTAAAATTTTCTCATAGTTTTTGTAATGGAATGCCTGCACAGATATAAATAATGCGTTTGGTTAATTTCTTACATAAGAACAGCAAAAACTTATGTAAATTTTAGAAAATGATACCTTTGACCGGGAAGTAGGAGCTCTTACAAACGGTCTGACTGATTTATATTTATCAGGCAGCCTCTCAACAATTTCAATATCATCTTTTAGAGTATCTATAAAATGTTTCCAGTTAAATATATCTTTGAATTCACTACAAATCATGGTTTATGTAAGTTGAACTGAGGCTGTAGCAGTTGCTTGTATGTAGTGATGTAGTTGTTGTTTTGTGATTGTCTGGTGGTACAGGATGAAGGGGATGGTGAACTGCAGTATTGTATGCAGGCAAATGCAGTATAGTTCATTTTGATTTTACATTCAAGTTTAAACCCTCTTCTACCACAACAATTCCTCACCGTTGCATCACTTACAACAGCAACCACCTCTCTGTTTCACATCTTACCACATCCAAACTTACTGCTCCACAAGCCTGACCCTCCATCCCACTGCCTAACAGTTCTACTTCAACCATATTCAGAATACAATCCTATACACAACCATATACCAATCACTACCCTTCATAGCCACCATTACCCGACTACAACCCATCATCTTGCAACTGCCTCTTGCCTTCTTGGTTCATCACACAACTGCCTTCCATTGCTGAGACATCCCTACCCTGTCCATACATACATCCACTAACATTTCTTTTTTACTTCACAGTTCAATCACAGTACATCATACCAAACCAAACGCTGTCATTTCCCTCGACTGCAACCAGTATTGCCATACAGCTATAACCATATTAGTCACCCTCCACTTCACTGTCCCCCTCCACTTTACTGATAGCACTTCTCTTCGACCAAGCTTCTATTGCCATCAACATTTCCTTGTCAAAAATCATGGTAACTACCACCAAGAAGCTCCATAAACAACTACCATTGCTCATCTCCATAAACAACTACATCGCTATTTAAATCAACTTCTGCACATACAACAACTTTTGATCACGGTATTATTATAGCATCGTGCTCCCAGAAGGTTTAAATCAAGATTGTGGAACATGGTACCTAGTTAAAGTATCCCAAGCCCCAAATAATACAATGTTAAATATAACTACTATAGCATGATTTTCAATGATAAATGTTTGAATTGCAATTGTTGGTGGCGAGGGAATAGTTAAACGTGTGTAAATGTACCAATGCATTACCATCGTTGAGTAGGATATCCGCATCCATTAAGACATTTGTTTAGAAAATTCTTGCCACTGTAATCACAAACAGGCATGCATCTGTCATATTAAAAATTGATACTGGTCAATATCTTTCTATTTCTTTTCCATTGATCCAAACTTGTCCCTTTCCCATTTCCATCATGTCAATACTAACAGGGTTATTTCCTTTTGGAGCTTTTATTACCCGAACATCTCCTGCCTCAACGACTAAATCTGATCTCTAAAAACCTCGCTCCAAGCCTAATCCCAAATTAACCCGCTGGACCTCCTCTCTAGACCGCTGCTCTCTTCATTGATGTGTTCACCACTTTACTACGCAACACAGTCCTCTTAAAGGATGCTTGCTCTGCCACAAATGATAACTTAATGATGCCTCCTAGAGTTAATGTGAAGAAAAATGCTCAATAACGCACGCAACTCATCTTCGTCCAAAATATCCTTCTCCACTATCATCTGTAGCATCGACTTCCTGAAATCTGTCAACAGATCGCTGCTCTCTTGAACCAGGGCCACGCCTTCTTCTACCTTATGCTACTACTGTTGTTGCTACTGAAGCGTGTGCATTGCTTCCTTTTTGATCATGGGCAGGGCCGGAGAAGATGGGGGTGCTGGATGCGTCATGGTCTTCCTCTATGATGGAAGAGGACGAAGGCATGGAGGCGGCGGTGACTGATTTGGAGTTGGATGTGGTTTTGGTTGTTGCGTGGATTTACCGGATGAGTTAGGAATGAAAAAAGAGGAACATAGGGAGATCTAGAAAACATGAAAGGAGAAAAAGAATAAAAAGAATGAAGTAGAAGACACGCTATTTAAATTTTCAAAAGCTTTGGAGCCAATTTTTCATTATTTCCCACCTAAATTTCATATTGCCATCAACATGTAGTTGCATCGGTTGACTTTTAAACCGATGCAACTAAAACTATTTGCATCGGTTGTTGGTGAGAACTGATGCAAATTTTGATTTTTTATTACCTTTTGCTTTTCATGTACCAATTGCATCGGTTATTAAGATAGAACTGATGCAAATAGTTCTATTTGCATCAGTTTTTACTTGAACCGATGCAAATGAGGCGAAGCAATATGCACTTTTTGTACTAGTGCTGTCCTCTACCAACACAAGACCGTCCAACCTCTATAACTAGACAGTTCCGAATATGTCATCCTTCGGTCGTTACCGACCTTCAACCGGGCACTCTTTTCCATACACCACATTAATTTACATCCTGATCGTCATAGTGGAAAGAAATATATCTGGAAGGGAATGATCATACCCTAATTGGGAATGACCCATTAGCCTTGCCGCATCTAATTCTATTTCGGTCATTTCCAGTTTGATGTGGTTTGAGGCAACGATTACCTTTTCCCTAGCACATATCACATCTCCAAATGCCACGATAAAATTTCCGTTGACTACTAATTTCCTTCCACAAAAATACAACCCTTGAGCTCATATGTCTCAAAGAGAGTGTTAAGCTAAGAGAAGTTGCCTTCTCCCCCACCACTGACGTACGTTTGTAAAGAACAATGTACGTAGTCTTTAGAATGCAATGTCAGACAAACATCCGTACAAGTTGTCCAGGAATAGGACAAACTGAAGGCACTCTCCTACTACCACTAGCAGCGAGTAGTCCTTGTAATCCGAAAAATCTCCACAACGTAGAGAGCACTATTATATGTAAATCTGTAATTGGGGCTACCCAGAGCAAGTCAACAAGTAGTCCTCATGCTATGAAGATCAACGGTCTTCAATAATCATCATCTTTAATATGTCTTCACATTCGAACATATACATAGGTTCAAAGTGATTTTCGGATAGGATTCACCCAAATCCGACCCCAGCTCCTTTGAAATCCAATTATCGATAAAAAGTGAATATGAGTATACAAGATTTATTAAGTCTCTTTTCACCTTAATTCTTTTCGGATGATTTTGAAATCTCTTTCTTTTGACTTAGAATAATTCTAAGTAATTCATTCTTTTGCTTTGGATAATATCTCAAACTTCCTCACTTAACTCTCGATCCAAATTCCTTAACTTTTAGGTGGGTCAAAAATAATGTTATTTAAGACATCGTTTAGATAAACTTTATTATAAATCTTTGCAAACATTTTTGAATAAATTGGATCTAAATCATTCTAATTTTACTCAACATCAATTTTCGTATTCAACAGTGCTATGGGCGGAATAACGGTGAAGTCACCTTTTAAATTCCACGAATAGGATGAGTTTCCTCTTTGGATTTTAATACCAAGTATAAGAAGATTATCTCTATACACTCCAAGTCATAATTTGTTCATTTTAGAGATTGCTTGAATTTTGGATAATACCAATCTTCTTTTATTTTGGGAAACTTAATAGAATCTTTTTATTTAAGAGCATCCGGGCTTTCCTTTCGATCTTTTTGACCCCTCGCCTAAGAAAAGAAAGCATAGGCCAGGTAATTTCAGGGCACTAGTTTCTCCATCCCTAATCTTAGTTAATACCTTGTTTTATCTTCTCAGATCTCACGGGCGGGACAAATGTACCACTCGTTTCCACATAATTGGTTATCGACTTTATTTTGGAATTGATTATAAAGATTCCAAATTATCTTTCAAAACGCGCAATTTTCCTTTTGAAAACATTCACAATTGATTCTGGGAAAAAATCGTTACGTTTAAACTCATGTTCAAAAAGTTACACAATTCGCAGCATGAAAGTGCTGCGGAAAGTGCTATATAAGCTTATTTGACTAAATCAACTTTTAAACATTCGATAATTCATGTTTTCCAATCCAAATCTCTTTTAAAGTATTTAAATATATTTATCAAATTTATTCCATATTTTTTCATAATTAAAAACGTTCATTTAAATGGATTTCCTATTATGGTCACTTAACTACACTAGCGCGATTTTTTTCTAGAAAATTGATTTGGACTTAATTCAAATCTACTCAACGAAATTTTGATTTTCTTTCTTCGTTTAGAAGATATGGATATAATAGTCCGAAATTTTCTTATCTCGAAGAATTCCGAGCTATATTCCACTCTACAGATTCATTTGGACTTTTCGGCACGAAATCGCTAACTACCTTTGCGCGGCTCACCTAGTTTTAACTTATTTTTCAATATTTAAAATAATCTATTTAAATAAGGTTTTATCACTTATAAAATACTAAAAATCATTTTAAATCAATATTTCCACTTTTTAAAGTATTTAAAATGAATTTTCACTATTACCATATTATAATATTATTTTATATTTATTATTTTAATATTAAATTTTACATTCCAATTTCAATTCAACTTCAATTCTAACTTCAATTAAACTCGGCTAGAACTTAGATTTCAAATCTAATTTCATTTAAACTTCAATTCAACCCTAATTTCAAATTCAATTTTCAAAATCGATTTCAATTTGAATTTCACTATTCATCTCAATTTCAATTCACTATCATTTTTAATCATGTTCCACTTCAAATTTCAAATTCTCTTCTATTTTTATTTTGATTTCACTTTTAATTGAATGGAGACTTATTTTTCCAAAGCACATCATATCACCAAAATATGGTCTTTTTAACAAAAAGATCATTAAATTAAAATGAACACAGCCAATTTCCATATTTATCACTAACATAACATCCATTCAAACGATCACATAACATATGATTTCAAATCCAACATTCACTAGTAATACCATAATGGGATATATTTTCATAATTCAATTATCTAACCAAACTATCAATCATCCATATTAACAATCAACATTGTTTCAACATAATCAAAATATAATTTCAAAAGCGATGAGGATTGCTCATCTTCATATCCCCTTCATCAATCTTTTTTCTGAACTAGCGTGCTTTTTATTTCTCAAACGTCTCGAGTTTGTCGGTTCCTCTCCTTTTCTTTTTCTTTCCCTTTCTTTTCTTTTTTCTCTTTATTTATATTATGGACATGGGCTTTTTTTGAAAGGGAATGGGGTGTATGCCCTTGGGTAGTGGGGTGGATAAAGGCTTGGGTAGGCGGCTAGGTGTGCTTTTGAGGGGGGTAGGCTCGGCTAAGGCTTGTATACGGCGGGTATGGGGATATTTGATCTCAGTTTTGGGGTCTAGGGAAAGGGTAGGTGGGTTTGGATGCTCGAGTTAGGGAAGATGTCGGGTGTGCGTGAGTTATGGGGGGTGTAAAGGTGTGTAGGCTCGGGTAAAGGAGGTATGGTTGATGGTGTGGCTAAGTTTTGGTGATGTGGAGGTGATAGCTTGAAGGTGGAAGAGAAATGGAGAAGTAAAGAAGGAGTTTGGAAATTTTGTGGAATGAAAGTGAAGTGAAAATGAATGGATTTGAGGTTGTATTTATAAGTGGAGATTTTAGTGGTAAATGACACTAATACCCTCTTCATTTTTAAATTTAAATATAAATTTTTCTACTACATGAAAAGTGGGTATTTAATGTGATGTTAAAAAGAGAAATGATTACTCATTTTTGTTTAATTTAAATGTACAAAAGGAGGGAAGACTTTTCATTGATTAGATATGCATTTATGGTTTTTAGGAATTGTATAAGTTTAATAATAAGAGGTGTTATGGTTTATAATTATTTTAATACTTAATTTTTCTATTTTTCCATGCTTATGCATAACATCTCATTAATGAGATAAGAGGTAAAGTAATGATGTTGTTTTATAAAGTTTAATTTAATTTGAAATTAGTCAAATCATGCTTTTATATTTCTTTATTTATTTAAACTTTTCAAAAGTAAACTCCTTTGTTATTTAGTGCTAAATATAAAGTGTTTAAAAAGTTTGTAAACTCGTATTTATGTGTTAGAAAATGTTTCAAGTTGCAACAACTTGACGACAACTTATTTTGGTTGAAAACGATGTTTTTGTTGACAAAGTTTACAGTCAAAATTTGATATTTTTGTTTAGCTATATATTGAAGTAAACCAAAGTTTAATATGAACTTTTTACTTCTTTAAATAAATTAAAACATGTCTCTTTATATTTAAAAATCATATTTAATTAATATCAAAATCTCTAATTTTACAGTGTGTGTAAAACTGACAAAATGTGACCAAGATTAGTTATTTTTGTAAAACGATTGTTAACATACTTTTAAATCTTTACTTTTATTATCCTTATTAGATGTTTTAAATAAGATTTACCTATCCATAAATATTTAAACCTATTTATTTAAGCCTTTATATATTTTTAACACAACTTAATTTTTGTTAATTTATTCTAAATTCTAATTTATACCAGTTAATTTATTAACTATAAGAATAGATAAATTTCTCCATTATTATTTATTATATATAACATATTTATTTAAGTTTTATATTCCTTTTAAATTTAAAACGAACGAAATCTCTCATTTTCGAAATAGCGAAATTACGGGTCGTTACAGTCTCCCCTCCTTAAAAGCATTTCGTCCTCGAAATGAAATCAAAGATATAGAACTACAAATGTCAACAATATATGTCATAGGAAATACTAGTACTAATACTGATCTTGATATACAATCATCGATCCTATCCCCAACATGAGTGCGTACTACACACACTTGAGGTAATCACATAGTCATAAGTCAACTATCTACATCAGTAAACCAAAATATCATACTAAAGGACTAAACCCCAAATCTTAGTGCGTACTTAAGTTAATAACAACTATTATAATACAACCCAAAATATCCTAAAATATCCTTAAGTGTGAAACAGTACTCATCGGATGAACCCTCTGGTGGTGCCTCTAAGTCGATATCTACTGTTTGCTATACTTCCTCCCGGTCCTCAACTGGCTCCTCATCATCTGTCATCTTTAGAGCTATGTCCCAATCTAGCGGCTACAACTGCTAGCCTCCCGGAATCCACGGCTCATGCTTCTCCATCTCAATATCCTACAAACCGAGATCTTCAGCTATGTCTCTGGAAAGGGAGATCCTATCTCCAAAATAGGCATACCCATCTCTCAAATGATATGCTCATCACTCTCTAAATCATCATCCTCATATATCCGTGCATCGTATGTCCCTAAGTCTTCCGTCTCCATTGCCAAGGGTTCCTCTATCAACGGCTCGATCTCCTATGATTCTTCCATGGGTTCCTCCATAGGCACTTTTTATGCTCCTTATCCTCACTTAAAGGATCCAACATCCAATCATCTGCCTCATCTTCGGCTTCTGTCCCTACATTAATGCCTGTGCCTATTGGCAACACATCCTCCTCATCTGAAATTACTATCAACTCTTCATCTTCTAATATATCTATCGGATGGTTGAATGATTCTAGCACTATCACTGAGGGCTACCCTACTTTCATATCCTCCTCATCACTCGAAATCGGTTTATCCAAAACTTCTAAATCTTCTTATTTAGACAAGGCTTCCCTAAATATCTGCTTAATTGCAAGTATTTTGGCCTTGGTTACTTTCTACAATTTATATAAAAGAACTTAAGTTAGTTATCATTTCTTATCAAAGATCCCATCTAACTTTATTTTTTTCATCTCATTTTATTAATTGCTTCTTACTTATTTATTAACGTTTTTCTTTTCATTCTTTTTAAATGAGATTAATATTTTTAGCTTTTCTAATAAGTTCTAACAGAATTTGGTATTGAGAAAGGAGCAAAATGATAGTCTATATATATTGATTCCCAAAATACATTCATACTAAGTGACTTCTATGGAGTACACTCAAAAAGTTTTACAAAATTCATATGGTTGATATACTTAGATAGCATTTACTAATACATGCTTAACTAACTTATGCTTCCACTATCCCTTTTCCTTTTTCTACACTAGTAGGTGGATGAGTAAGGGTAACAAAATGCCTAGGTTGTTTTGCCGTCTTGAGCATTGGACAGTCTATGACGATATGCCCTATAACATGGCAGTAATAACAGCTCTTTGGAATAGTTTTCTTAAAGGTCTTAATGTTTATTCCATGGTCTACATTCTTTTGCAAGGTGACCTCTTTGTCTACATTTGAAACAATAAACTTTATTCTTCTTATACCTTTTCTTCTTGGCTGGTACTTCAGTAGTTGGCTGTGAAAAACATCTTCGAATTTTAGGGCATTGCTTATCATCTCCTTAAATGATCCATGGATGAAACTTACCATGCTATGCTGGAACTCATCAAACTTTCTTAACAAATCCTTAACTTCCATGACCTTTTTCGATCCCAAAAACTTGCTTTGACTTAGGAATTCAAATTCCCGACAAAGTAAAGAAAAGTTCAGTGGGTTTGGTCTTTTGTCAAAAGAATATTATTTTTCTACATATAATCATCAAATACCTTATAGCTAAATTGTGAAACTTAATTCACAAGGTATTTGTTCTTAATCCTTTTAAATTAACCCATTTTATACTTATCAAATCATTGTTATTTCTTAATATTGAATGTCTAGGGTCATATGATAAAAGTTCTAAATTCTAGTTCTCAAACAATTGATTCTATGTGAAAAATTTTAGAGTCAAATTGTGAAATTATAATCGCAGGATATTCATACTTTAGTTTTACTAAGCAAAATTATAATCAATCCTTAATTTCTAACTTGAAATAATAATATCCTCTTTATATACTTGAAATATAAACCCAAGGTAAAATTATTTTGTTTACCAATTTCTTTAAAACAAAATCACTTTTATAAAATTAACAAATATGCGCATAAAATATAACACTCTCATAACTCATTCTAAAGTGTTATTACCCTATCTCTAATGAGTTATTGATCCTAGGATATTACCAATCCTATCTCTGATGAGACTTTACCCATAACAAAGCCAAAGTTCTCGCTTAACCTTCAGCTCTAACACCAAATGTCATGACCCGTTTTTCTGTACCCTTTGAATCAACAATAAACCACACATGTCGAACTCAAATTGCATGAAAATACGAAACATTAAGGGTAATAAAGAAAATAAGACAGAACAGAATCTCAAACGAATGGAATAATATATAATATTGAATAAATATCTTTACAGCTGAAATTTTTTAAATACATATATCAAAGTCTAACCTAAATTTTGTTTGGACAATTATAAACATATGTCCTTACAATTGATGACAAACATCAAACTAAAACAAACTACATATAGCGGATAATAGAATATGCTCGTATGTAGATGAATATCTCCAGCTCTCCCTTACAAACTCCAACCGCCTTCGACTAACTTAAAACTACTCAGATCTGACCCAAGTATTGAAAATACCCGGATCGGGCTTGATAAACTACCATGTGAAAAACTCAATAATGAATGATAGTATCATATATCGACCTTTGAATAAAATCCTTTTAAAAGAAAGTGTATCTCATAAGACCACGCCTATACATAAACACGGACGGGTTTTTACCTTATGATAACTGAAACACTTTTATATCGAAACATTTGATATTATTTCTAATGACATTCTTTGAAACATTTGCAAATAAATTTATTAATCTTAACCGAAATTGTTACCATTATTAAATTCTAGCATACTAAGCTCAACAAACAAAACCGTAGGTTCTTATTGGAGGATGAATTTCCAAACAAATAACCAGGTGAAGGATCTACCTTTCGAATGGTTACACCTCTAGAAGAATGTCCAAAGGCATCGAACATCTGCCCTCTACCAACATAAGACTGGCCTACCTTTGTAATTAGATAGTACCGAACATGTCATCCCCTAATTGTTATCGACCTTTAACCGAGCGCTTGTTTCCATACACCATATTAATTTACTTCACGAACGTCATAGCGGGAAGAAATATATCTAGAAGAGGATCATACCCTAATTGGGAATGACCCACTTAGCCATGCCGCATCTAATCATGTTTCGGTCATTTTCGGTTTGATGAGGCTTGAGGCAATGATTACCTTTTCACATAGCACATATCACATCTCTGAATGTCACATTGCCATTTCCGTTGACTACTAATTGCCTTCGAAAAAATACAACCCTTGAGCTCGTACATCTCAAGGAGGGTGTTAAGCTAAGAGAAGTTTCCTTCTCTACCATCACTGATGTACATTTGTAAAAACCAATGCACGTGATCTTTAGAAATGCAATGTCAGACAAACGTCCATACAAGTTGTCCAGGAATAGGACAAACCGAAGGCATACTCCTACTACCACCAGTAGCGATAGTCCTTATAATCCGAAAAATCTCCACAGTGTAGAGAACACTGATATATATAACTCCATAACGAGAGCCACCCAGAGCAAGTCAACAATCCATCCTCAAGCTATGAAGATCCATGGTCTTCAATAATCACCATTTTCAACATGTCTTCACATTCGAACATATACATTGGTTCGAAGTGGTTTTCGGATAGTAGTCACCCAAATCCAACTCCGGTTCCTTCGAAATCCAATTATCGATAAAAAGTGATTATGAGTATACATGATTTATCAAGTCTCTTTTCACTTTAATTCTTTTCGGATGATTTTGAAATCTCTTTCTTTTGACTTAGAATAATTCTAAGTAATTCATTCTTTTGCTTTGGATAATATCTCAAATTTCATCACTTGACTCTCAATCCAAATTCCTTAACTTTTAGATGGGTCAAAAACAATGTTATTTAAGACATCGTTCACGATAAACCCTAAAATAAATCTTGGCAAACATTTTTGAGTAAATAGGATCATAGAAATCATTCTAATTATACTCAACATCAATTTTCGTATCCAATAATTGCTATGGGCGGAATAACGTTGAAATCACTTTTTAAATTCCACGAATAGGACGTGTTCCCTCTTTGGATTTTAATACCAAGTATAAGAAGACTATCTCAATGCAATCCAAGTCGTAATTGGTTCATTTCGGAGATTGCTTAAATTTTGGATAATATTAATCTTCTTTTATTTTGGAAAATTGAATAGAATCTTTTTATTTAAAAGCATATGGACTTTTCTTTCAATCTGTTCCACCCCTCGTCTAAGAAAATAAAACATAGGCCAGGTAAGTTCAGGGCACTGGTTGCTCTATCTCTAACATTAGTTAAATACCTTATTTTATCTTCCCAAATTTCAAAGGCGAGACAAATGTATTAGTCGTTTCTGCATACTTAGTTATCGACTTTATTTTGGAATTGATTATAAAGATTCCACATTATCTTACAAACATTAATTTTCCTTTTAAAAACATTCACAATTAATTTTGGGAAAAATCGTTACGTTTAAACTCATATTCAAAAAGTTATACAATTCACAGCCTAAAAGTGTTGCAGAAGTGCTATATAAGCTTATTTGATTAAATCAACTTTTAAACATTCGATAATTTATATTTTTTAATACAAATCTCTTTTAAACTATTTAAATAGATTTATCTAATTTATTCCATATTTTTCCATAATTAAAAACGTTCATTTAAATGGATTTCCTGTTATGGTCACTTAACTGCACTAGCGTGATTTTTTCTAGAAAATTGATTTGGACTTAATTCAGAATCCACTTAACTTTTTGATTTTCTTTCTTCGTTTAGAATATATGGAGATAATAATCCAAAATTTTCTTATCTCGAAGAATTCTGAGTTATATTCCACTCTACACATTTGCTTGAATTTTTCGGCACAAAATCGTGAACTACTTTTGCATGACGCACCTAATTTTAACTTATTTTTCGATATTTGAAATAGTCTATTCAAATTGGGTTTTATCACTTATAAAATCATTACAAATCATTTTAAATCAATATTTTCACTTTTTAAAGTATTTAAAATGAATTTTCACTATTATCATGTTACAATATTATTTTGTTTCTATTATTTTAATATTAAATTTTAAATTCCAATTTCAATTCAATTTCAATTCTAACTTCAAATTGCACTCAATTAAAACTCAGATTTAATTTCTAATTTCAATTAAACTTCAATTTAACCCTTATCTCAAATTCAATTTTCAAAATTGATTTTGATTTCAATTTCACTATTCATCTCAATTTCAATTTCACTGTCCTTTTTAATCCCGTTCCACTTCAAATTTCAAATTCTCTTTTATTTTTAATTTAATTTCACTTTTAATTAAAAAGAGACTTATTTTTCCAAAGTATATCGTATCACCAAAATAGGTTCTTTTTAACAAGATGTCATTAAATCAAAATGAACATAACCAATATCCATATTTATCAGTTAATTAAATCCATTCAACCGACCACATAACATATGATTTCAAATCCAACATTCACTATTAATACCATAATGAGATATATTATCATAATTCAATTATCTAACCAAACTATCAATCATCCACATTAACAATCAAATTGATATAAACATTCATATGTTATAAGGGTTTAAATGTGATTGTTTTAACATAACCAAAATATAATTTCAACAGCGATGAGGATTTCTCACCTTCATATCCACTCTGTCAATCTTTTTTCTGAACTATCGTGCTTTTGTTCCTTGAATGTCTTGAGTTTTATGTTTTCTGTCCTTTTCTTTCCTTTTCTTTTCTTTTTTCTCTTTTTTTATATTATGGTCGTGGGCTTTTTTGGAAGGGAATGGGGTGTACGACCTTGGGTAGTGGGGTGTGAAAAGGCTTGGGTAGGTGGATAGGTGTGCTTTTGAGGGGGTAGGCTCGGCTAAGGCTTGTATACGGTTGTTATTGGGATGTTTGGTCTCGGGTTTGGGGTCTAGGGCTCGGTTAGGTGGGTTTGAAGGCTCGAGTTGGGGAGGATGCAGGGTGCATGAGTTATGGGGGGTAGAGGTGTGTAGGCTCGGGTAAAGGAGGTTTGGGTGATGGTGTGGCTAAGTTTGGGTGATGTGGAGGTGATAGCTTCAAGGTGAAAGAGAAATGAGAAGTAGGGAAGGAGTTAAGAAATTTTGTAGAACGAAAGTGAAGTGAAAATGATTGGATTTGATGTTGTATTTATAAGTGGAGATTTCAGTGGTAAATGACATTAATACCATCTTCATTTTTAAATTTAAATATTCATTTTATTTTACATGAAAAGAGAGATTGGATGGGTATTTAATGTGATGTTAAAAAGAGAAACGATCACTCATTTTTTTTAATTTAAATGTACAAAAGGAGGGAAGACTTTTCATCGATTAGATATGCATTTATGGTTTTTAGGAAGTGTATAAGTTTAATTATAAGAGATGTCACTTTCTTATGGTTTTAATTATTTTAATACTTAATTTTGTTCTTTTTCCATGCTTATGCATAACATTTCATTAATGAGATAAGAGGTAAAGTAATGATGTTGTTAAGTTTGATTTAATTTGAAATTAGTCAAATCATGATTTATACTTTTTTTATTTATTTAAACTTTTCAAAAGTAAACTCCTTTTGTCTTTTAGAGCAAATAGTGAAGTGTTTAAAATTTTTGTGAACTTCTATTTGTGTCTTAGAAAATATATCAAGTTGCAACAACTTGACGACAACTTACTTTGGATGAAAACGGTGTTTTTTTGACAAATTTTACAGTCAAAATTTGACCCTTTTGTTAAGCTATATATTGAAGTAAATAAAACTTTAAAATGAACTTTTTACTTGTTTAAATAAATTAAAACATGTCTCTTTATATTTAAAAATCATATTTAATTAATATCAAAATCTCCAATTTTACAGTTTATGTAAAACTGACAAAATATGACAAAAATTGGTTACTTTTATAAAACAATTATTAACATAGTTTTAAATCTTTTAATATACTTTTATTATCTTTGTTAGATGTTTTAAATAAGATTTAACTTATCAAATAAATATTTAAACTTATTTATTTAAGCCTTTATTTATTTTTAATAGAACTTAACTTTTGTTGATTTGTTCTAAATTCAAATCTATACCTTTTAATTATTAACTATAAGAATAGATAAATTTCTCCATTTTTATTTCTTATATATAACATATTTATTTAGGTTTTAAATTCCTTTTAAATTTGAAATGAATGAAATTTATCATTTTCGAAGTAGCGAAATTATGGGTCGTTAAAGTGATCCCGTGAAAACTATGACTAGGACGTTATTGGGGTTACCAATAGGTTTATAGCGATCCTATGTAAACTATGTTATAAAGAGTGGTTGGCATGGGCCAATTGGTTTGTAGTGCACCTATGAAAACTATATCCGGACTAAGTTATTGACAGTTGTCACTAGATTCCTAGTCAACCCATGATAACTAGGATACTAGAGAGAAGTTATTGGAGTTACTAATAGGTTCTGGGGAACCCATGAATTAATCAAGTTAATTGGGAGGGGGCCAATAGGTTAATCAAGTTAATTGGGAGGGGGCCAATAGGTTCATAGTGCACCCATGAAAACTATAGAGTAGGACAGAGAGTCCATACATTGTATAAATGTTATTAGTAAACCCATGAAAACTAATAAGTTAATAATGACCCTTGAAACTACAAAATATGACAGGGAGTCAATTAAATAGAGGATGGGGAATCCGATATGTTTTAATATGTTTACATATCATTATAATATTTTTAAAATTATGTTTAACCAATGTGGATGCAAGAGCGCAATATATGGTTTAATAAAATGTTATAGGATACTAGTGAAGGGAAACCCATTCCGTTACACGGCGTGGTCTCACTAGATATCTAAATGATTTAAGACCGTAGACCATTATTCATACCAGACTTTATATCTGACTTGAAGTCTATGTTTTTCCCTTAAAATCTCGGGTACTTAATTGATTTTGAGTATATTAAGATTTAAGGTTTTCAGGTTCTCTTCTTAGAAGAATAAAGCTTCTGGAGGCGTGCAGGAGGCAATTAATTATTAGAGTTATCTTTTTTCCACTATGTATTTTGGATGTAAAGGCAGACTTATTAGCCTTATTATATACTCTGATCAACCAATGGGCATCTTCATATGTCGCTCTTGGCATATGTGTAATAATTATATTTTTATGAACGTGGTTAATGCTTGTGGGATTATGTAATGAACATGAAGTGTTTTGAATGAAATGTGGAAATGTGTTTTTAATTTGTCATAATTTTCCATATTCTTGTGATCTGTTTATCAATGATCTAACACCATCGTATTTGGTCGCCGAGGATTAATAATATGATTGCATCATCCGTAACCGTTAGTTTTGGACCTCCTAGTAGAGGGATGTTACAAGTTGGTATCAGAGCATAGGTTTATGAAACATTAAAAGAAAGTAAAACCTAAAATCTTTTTCAAACATAATCAGATGAATTAGAGATATGATCGAGGTTTTGGCTAATGCTATAGTAACGTACTTGTATGTGATATATATATATACACACACTACTAATAAAGAAAATTCTTTGAATTAATTAAGTCGGCATCTTTTTAAAATACCAAAAATGCCCTTACTTTCCGTTTACAATAATATAAACAGCCGGTGTTCAAAGCAGGACCAATTCTAGTATATATAAAATTGTTCCCTTCTCTTAGACCGTTCTTTTGTATCTTACTAAGGCATGTATGAAAATTTACGAGAAGGAAGATATGAAAGAAGGAAACGGAAGAGGAAATCTAGGTATAGGAAGCGCCATAACTAATGGAAATGCTCCACCAAATACGAGGAGGAATCAAGGTCGATAAGCTAATGCTAATCCAAATGCTGAAGCTAGTGTAGGTGCTAAAAATCCATCAGTAGATGCGGGGATGGTGTATTGGTTGTTGGCCAATTTTTTGCAAGCTATGGTTGTTGGAAAATTCAAAGGAGCTAATCCTGTGGCTCCAGTTAGGAATAACTATGTTAAGCTAAGCAGAAACTACACCAGTCTGGGTGGAAAACCATTTTCTGGAATAGAGGATGATGTTGAAGTTGATAATTGGTTATTGCACAATGAAAGGATCTTTACTGATTTAGGCTTGGATGATGGGCAAAGGAGGACACTGGCCTCTAGCCAGTTACAAGGGCAGCGCTTCATTGGTGGAACAGTGTGACCGCCGGAGTACCAGAGGAAGAGATGACATGAGCCAATTTCAGAATGAGGTCCGAGCAAAGTTTTTATCTGAGGCGGTAAGTCGGCGTTGGTGAGGAAGTTTATGGATCTAGTCTAGGGTAATATGTTAATAATCGAATACATTGCCAAGTTTGATGAGCTGTCTCGATATGGATATGCCATTATAGACACTGACATCAAAAGGAATGGGAGGTTCATTTGAGGATTGATACCGAAGCTTGCTAGAATGACCATGACCCATATCTATGAACCTTGTAATGTAGTGGTGGATATGGCCATTCACCATGAAGAAATGTTGGCTAGTTGTGCTAGTGAAAAGTTAGTTGAATCCTAGGGTCTTCCGGGAAAGAAGAGAAAATTCTTTAAAAAGAAAGGATCCCAAAAAGGGGATGCGGCCAAGAAGGCGAAGGCTGAATTAGTGTTCTTCAAATGTGATAAGAAGGGTCATTATGCTCACGAGTGCAGAACATGCAACGGGAAGAAGCCTGCAGAGAAGAAGAATGTGAAATGCTTTCACTGCGACTAAGTTGAGCATTACAAGAACCAGTGTCCAGTGCCAGTCAGGGCGGACAGAGGAAAGGTTTTTGCTATTGGACCACCATCTTCATCTAGGCCTATTATAGCAGAGAAGGAGAAAACTGTAAGGGAAGGCATATTTTTGATTCAGAGTATACCAGTTAGGATACTATTTGATACTAATGCATCATATTCATTTATGTCACAGTATTTGGTTGATAGGTTATGCATAGAACCCATGTACCTTATTACTTCCTTAAGGGTTGCGAATCCAATAGAAGGATATGCAACTCTAGGGATGAGATGTGACTAGTTAGAACTTAATTTGTTAGGTCATAAGTTTGCACGCAGTTTGTATGTTTTTGATTTGTAGATTTCGAGATCATTTTGGGTATGGATTGGTTGGTTAAGTATCAGTACAAAAAAACACACATTCGATGGCAATATGGTACAGCATGCTAATGTTTTGTGCTGTCTTTTAAGGGCTAAGCTTTAATAAAATAGCGAGACCAGGGAACCCTCTCCCCTGCAACAAAACAGAAAATGAAACGCAGTAGAAAATTTCCTTCCCTCTCGTTTCCCTTTCCTACATTTCACTCCCAAAACCACTTTACCCCTTTCGCCCTGGAAACCCTGACAACAACAAATCTTCTCTGATTCAGCCTCCAAATAATCGATTGAGCTTAACCAAGAAACCCTAATATCTCCTTTTTCCATCGAAGGAAACCCTAGTTGAAGTAAAATATTTTATTATTCTTGTTTTTCCTAATTCAATATGTTCAATTGGTCGGTTTTGCATTATTTGATCATTTTGATCTATTAATTTAACCTATTTGATTTTATTAGTTCATTTAATGAATTTATTGGCTTGATTTTGCATGGTTTTTCAAATAAATTATTGAATAAATGTTGTTATGAAAATTTTAGCTGAATATATGAATTTGAATAAATGTTGCAGTTACATTAATGAAATGATATTGGTATTCAAAGCAATTGTTTTAAAATTCAGTTATTTTGGATATTTGGTTTAAGTGCGGATATTTACAATTATTTATTGTATAATGCATAAATTATAAACTAGCATGAAACAACGATTACACCATGAGATTTTACAGGCTAGGAATATTAATATTATTTACTCAATATTAGTTACGTTTAGTGTAAATGAAGTACATATATAATTTTATATGATCAACTTTATTAAGTACCCCACGCATATTTGTTGACTAATGTCACTTTTTTGTTAACCATCATTTGCGAGCTTAAATTTTTATGTTTTTGTAGGTATAATAACATGTAATTTGTTTTTTCCTAGTTCTTTCTCTTAATATGCAATATATTTATGATTTGTAGCTGATTTGTTTTCTTTCGTCCTTCTTTTTAACGAATTTTCTTGCATAAAAATTTAGATGATTTCTAAAATCTTCTTGTAACAAACAACTGTATTTCTATTAAATTTTTATTAATATAAAACTGTATGTATTTCCATAGGAAGGCTGTATTCCAAGCATTAACCATTTTGATCAAAAATCAATGGAAAATGGTAATATTTTGTCTTTGTTTTATGAGTTATTAATTGCTATTGCTTATTTTAATAAAATTAAAATTTCACTTTGTTTTCAATGCTAAATATAAAGATTCTATTTATATGATCAAAATTTTACCTATAACTACTTATTGTGATGGGTACAAAGATATAGGAATGCCTACCACTTTGGATACAAAAGCCATCCCTCTGTAAATGTTTAACTGATATACACGAGACTCTGAATACAAATAAAAATTATTCAGTTTTCCTCCACTACAACATTTGAAATTTTTTTAACTATAAACTGATTTAGAAACAAAAAATGATTTTGCATTATTTAGCATGCTCACACTTATTTATATACTTTTTTAAAAATTTGTAGCTTGGAATATAATACAAAAATAATTTGATATAATTCTTGAAACCATTCAAAATTTGTTTTGCTCACGTTAAATTCAATCTTATATTCTTCTCGACATTCATTTATAGCGTTTGTATTGGTTCATACTCACTATGAAGTTTTTTTGATGTATTTTTTTTGGATAGAGCCGCCAAAAAAATGTCGTAGGTCCACTGAACACTTTGCATTGTCAGCTGTAGGATCACCTGAAGCTTGCTATTACTGTAACGACCCATAAATTTCGTTCATTAAATTTGTCATATTAATAAGATTTTGGAATTTAAATTTATAAAGAAATAAAAATTTTATAATTTATAATGAAGTAAGTGTTAATAATTAACCTATGAAATATTATATCGATTAATATAGACTTAATTAAAAAGGTTGAATTAAATCAATCTTATTTATTGGAAACTAAATTTATTGGTAAGCAAATTTATAATAAATTAGTTTATTTCAAGAAATTGAAATTTGATATTATAAGGTATTGGAATTAAGATAAAAATGGGAATGTTGAGGCATGTAAGGTCAAATTGATTGCATTTAATAAACCGGGAAATAAAATTCATTAAAGGTAATTAGTTATTATGTTAATATAAATTAAGATAATATTTGAAATTAGTGTTAATTCCATTCATACATGTAAACAATTATTATAAGTTGCATGTTGAAATTGTTGATTGAATTGGAATTGAAATTAAATTTTTATGAACAAATAAAGGTTCACAATAATAGGAATTTGAGTAAAACAAGTGTAATTCCAATAAGTGAAACAGTGTAAATGTTATAACTTGGTTACCAAATTTATATACGGAAGTGGATGTAAATATGAATTTATTTAAAGAAATAAATTGGCAATAGAATGAAGTTTAAATTAATTGAAATAGTGGGAATAATATAATTTGTTAAAAATGAAATATAGGGAAACAAATGTAAGTATTGAATTAATATATGTTAGTTATTAAGGGTGTTGAATAAAATGGGTAATCAATTTGCAATTAAAGGTAATAATGTTGATGTGAGTTAATAGATAAAAATATCAATGCAATACCAATTAATTGCAACAATTTTAAGGTTACAGTTGAGTGAAATTAGTAAATGGGGAAATAATTCAAAGGTTATACCAATTAATGAAATAATATGTAATAAATGACAATTTGATGGAATCAATACTAGATAGGTGAATTTAATAATTGTTAGTTGATAATCTAAGCATGAATGGGTGTAAATTGGGCAATAGTGAGAATTATTAATTATTACCCATTCATTTAATTTATTGAATTAGATCTTAATTTGTAACAACCCGCATATTTATCGATTGTATAATTAAATTTTTATTCAAATATTTCATCGTTCGTCGGATTTTAGTCCGAAAAGCTACTTTTTGCAAACAATCGAATTGGGACTCGAGACCCCTTCCATTGAGTTCAAATTGCCGTTTGCAACCTTTTTGAGTATAAACATCGATATGTTTGGAGCTAGCTAAAAATTTGACCTTTTTCACCTAGGGTTTGGGTTTGGGTTCAGCCCACTAGCCATAATAATACCCCAAACTGAATCATCCCTCCCCATTCACTCTCACTTCCTCCTCTTTTCAGTTCTGAAGTAAAAATGGTGGAAGAGATTGGAAATGGAAATTCCTAAGCCCTAGTTTTCTTTGCAAATCCAACTTCTAGCTCCAAATTCAAGAGAACCCATTGGTAAGCCTTCTCTTCATCTTCCCCAACTCATCCTCTCTTTGATTTCAGAAAATTCCTAAACCTAATTCGGGTGATATTTCTCTTTTAAGCTTAGAATCAAGCTTCTTGAGTTGGGATTGAAGTGTGGTTGATCTTCCTTTGTTTTCAAGCCTCTCAATCTTGTGCTTTTGGGTTTAAAGGTGAGATTTTTATCTCACATCTTGGTCTATAATTATCTTCGATTGTTAGGTATGAATTCATAACACTTAATCTTGTGCAATTGATTTTGGTTTGGATTGATTTGGTGTATATTCCAATTTTTGATGTTTTGAAATCAAAATCTATGAAAATCCTTCTATGGATATTTGGACATTGATATTTGAGGCGTATCGAAGAGCCGTTAAGGATGGGTTGTCGCTAGACGTAAATCCTTAGTCGTCGTTGCTCGTTCGATCGCTTCCGGTATTTATTTCGGCCATTTTTGGTCTAGCTTCAAGGAATGCCCTGAACCCCAGTTTCATACGTCTGAAACGTTAGATTCAGATGTCTGAATATTATACTGGGAAGATTTGTATTCCCAGATTCAGACGTCTGAATCTATATTTCAGACGTTTGAATTAGTTTGTTTTGGACCAGAAAGGAAATAGGCTAAAAGTTGCCTATTTCAGACGTTTGAAATATAGGGTTCAGACGTCTGAAATATACTCTGGAAAACTTTTGGTTTTCCAGATTCAAACGTCTGAATCCTCGATTTCAGACGTCTGAATCTGCAGTCTTTTGCCTATTTGCCTATTTAGCTTGAATTTCCAACTTTAATCGATTTGTGATGATTCCCTTTTTGTTGTTATCATTTATTATTGACTTTGATGACATTTTCTTCGTCATTTTTGGGAATATCCACTTCGATGGATTCAGTAATCGGTTTCTTTGGATTTTATTCACATCTTCGAATGTGAATTTTGATGATTGATTGTTTCTACAATCATTTCTATGATTTGTCACTTTAAAAATATTAAGGTTTTCTATACTAGTAGTAAATATCAAAACTCTTTCTTCAAATGATTTTTTAAGAAAGCTCATTTTCTCAAACCGATTTCCAATCTATTAGTATGTACAAACCTTTACCTCACTCGCATGAGAAATCTAATTAAACGACTTAGTAAAACAAGTGGTATGAAACGCTTGCGTTTACTTCGTCAGTTAATTCTTGGACTTGTTCGATTGAATCTCTTGTGACAATTTTCTAGTGGAGATCTACAATTTGTTCGTAAATATTTAAGTTAAGCTAGTGGTTATGGGACATGAAGCTAAGCTCATATATTTACTAGCTTACTGTAATTGACACTTCTTGATGATCGATGATGATCATTTTATGGTTTAGACTAGCAATATGCGATGTCTCTTTGTCCATGTGGAGATCCGTACCACAATCTATTGAGTTTCGTCTCATTTCTTTGTGGACTAGCGATCCATGTACTTCTAATGTGCTTTTGATTCATTGGATGTACCATTTGTACTACATCAACGTCTTTGCTTTTGGATTCATTGGATATACCGTTTGTACTACATCAATGTCTTTGCTTTTGGATTCATTGGATGTACCGTTTGTACTACATCAATGTCTTTGCTTTTGGATTCATTGGATGTAACATTTGTACTACATCAATGTCTTTGCTTTTGGATTCATTGGATGAACCGTTTGTACTACATCAATGTCTTTGCTTTTTGATTCATTGGATGTACCGTTTGCACTACATCAATGTCTTTGCCAACCTTTTCTTGTGATTTCTGGATTTCTATATGATGATTTCTGGAATTTATGTTTCACCACCTTTTTTAGTTGGCATTGATATGTATGTCATTTATTGTGGCTTGGTGAATTAAATAAAGAATATGATATTCTTTTTGATGCTATGAGATTCTTGGGATTTTGTATGATTTTCGTGGTTCTCGAATGTATATTTGTCGTAGTATGATATTTTTGGTTATCATACGTCTTTTTATTATATCTCTTATTATATCTCATTTTATTTGATAATTATAGCTAGACTGATCTATTTATTATTTTCTTCTTAATTAATACTCGGGTCAGACTGAGATATTGCAGGTGCTTCCTCATGACTTCCTATTTGGAACCATCTTCTGGCTTTTGCCTAACTACTTTAGATTAGTACTTTTTGTTTGTTCTACATTTGAGATATAGACTCCATGATGTATAACTAATCTTTTGTCTTGCACTTGTATCTATTCTTTTGTGAAATTGTGGATCTTGTTTGACCACTACTCTGATGTACACTTCTATGTGTTATATTCATATCTATTTCCGCCTTTGTGATATGAATTATCTGTGACTGATTTATGTTAGGCTTATTTCTATATTTGTTTCCGAAGCTATTATAGCCACTGTGTAGTAGCTTTGAGTTTGTTTCGGTATGTCGGATTTCCTCTCGAAATGAATTGCATGTTATTCTATCTGACATATTGGTGCTCGCACAAAGCAATTACACGGATGGTCGCTCCTCAACAACCTTATTCTCTGTGCTAGTTGACGGCATTACACCGTAGTGTCCTTGGCTAGCGTGGGTATAGAGGTGGGGCGTCACAGCTTGGTATGAGAGCCAAACTTCGGAACAATGTAGAATAATTTAACATGGATCATCGTCCTAAGTCCATCTTAGGAGTCGTGCTTTAGTATTTTATTCGGGTCTTCGTACCATCCTATCCTATTTTCTTTTATGATTCCTTGTTTCATTTATCAAGATTGCTTGATATTTATTTTGAGAATAACTTTTCTCCTTCTTTCATTCTTAAAGAAGAAGAATGGTTAGGTCTAACCGACCCAGTGCGGGTCAGTCTAGTGCTACTCCCCAAGATGGAGTATTCATGTCTGCTCAGCAGCTTTTAGATCTCGTGAAGAATGCTCAAGCTGCAGGACCCAATCCAGAGCCTACTCATCCCAGATCTGGTTTTGCACGCTTGTGCAGAGACTATACCGATTTGGGTGGAAGGCCATTCAAAGGATCCGAGAGTGTTATAGAGATTCAGGCTTGGCTCAAATCATGCGATCGCATCTTTTCTCGCATGAACCTTATTGATCTACATCGAGTCCAAGTGGCTTCTAGCATGCTCGAAGAAAGAGCATTAGATTGGTATGAGCTTTTAATTTTTGAAATCGTTGAAGCGGATCTCACTTGGGAGCAATTTCGAGAAAGATTCGAATTGAAATTCGTGCCGGAGGCCGAAAAAGTAACTTTAGCACGGCGTTTTATTGACCTTGTTCAAGGTGAATTTTCTGTGACAGGCTATGTCGCATCTTTCGAATCTCTGTCCAAATACGGGGTTGAGTACATTAATACCCCATTGAAGAAAAATCAGAGATTTGTCTATGGCTTGAATAAGAATCTTAAGAAGCCATTACTTTTGAAACTTGAGGTCTCATTTGGTCAGCTTATTGATATCGCTCTTCGTCTTGAAGAGGTCGATAATGAAGGTGATGTTGAAGTTGTGCGTGCCCAACAGAACTTCGACAATAACTTGAAGAGGCCTATCAAATTCAAAGGCCCTAATTCTAATAAGAAAGGGAAGCAACAAACTCCAGTAACAAAGACTCCTACCTCTAGTCGTGGACGATGCTACAATTGTGGTTCCACAAACCACTATAAAAGGGAGTGCCCGAAACCCCTCTTTTTTCGTTATTGCAAAGGTTCGGGTCATCTTTTATCTTCGTGTCCTAAGCTTCCAAGCATGAGAGAAGGAAAGCTGCAAGCCCCTGGCAACTCTTCTCTTGGTCAACGTATTTCTCTTTCAGTCCTTGATTTCATTTGTTTTGTGATTATCCTTTTCAAGTTCCTGTTGATATAATCATCTCGTTATTTTATATCAAGAGAACTTGTGATTCTTTTTCTTTGAACATTTATGGGATTGATGACTTCTTTGAGGATTGCGAATCCGGATTAGTGGATCTGCAACACTCAATTTGCTTTCTATTGATGTCGAAATTATTTTATGTGATTTTTCTCTCCGAGCCGATTTTTACTTATGCTTCGGAATTGACTTTTGTGAAGATTGGTTTAATTATTATGAATCCATATCCTTTGTCCCGTGTGGACTTTTCTTCTTCGACATTTTCAATCTGTTAAGCAGATTTCTATTTCTCCTTTGTGATTTCGATTCCAACTTGATGGCATCATTTTGTTCTTTAAGCTCACATGATGAGGAAAGTGTTATTTCTCTCATCTAAATAGTTTGTGAAACTTTTCGGTATTTTTGATCTTGTCTTAGGATTATCACCTAAGTAATCTTTTGTGTGGTGCTAAGGTCTTTTCAGTTCGACTTTACCACCGGTTTTCATTTGCTACGAGTTGCGGAAGTTTCAACTTACCGCATTCCGCACTCGTTATGATTCTTATGAATGACTTATTATGTCATTCAGTTTGCCCATCTTGTTTCATCCATTTTATAAATTGAGTATTCTATGAATATGTCGATAAATTTATTGATTTTGGATGAAAATAGAAATTTAAAATTTTACAAATCTTTTTCATAAGATTTATTTATAAGTACATTTGGATTTTGATCTTAAACGAGCAAAGAATATTCTCAAAAATTTTAAGAGATATTTTCATCATATAGAAGATGATTTTGTGATTGTATTGCCCGTTGAGTGCTTTAAGAATTCTGGTCGATGCGCTTGATCAATGTTATCGATTGGAATTTCCTAAACGCTTTGATGAGACGGTCAGACACAATAAATTGACTTGTAAAAATGTAAATTTTTCTGGAAAGATTATTACATAAAGATAAATGTAATTTTGAAAGTTTTAACTTTTCAGGAAAGAAGATTATTTAAAAGAAATTCTTTCTTTTCGATACTCTTATTCTTGTGATTCCCGAAGGGAACCAAGACTTTATCTTTTGTACCAATGCTAATCGTATTGGTTTGGATGCCATTCTCTTGCAAAAGATAACGTGCTATCACTTGTGCTCCTAAATCATTAAAAGCCGATTGAGACTAGGTATGCCACTCATGATCTAGTGCTCGTAGCTATTGTTTTCACTTTTAGAGTTTGGCATCATCATTTTTGGGGAGAAATTTGTTCTCCACCTCGATTATAAATCTTTGGAATATTTATTTTCTCATAAGGAACTTCATGTCGACTCGAGTTCCTGGCATCTTATGATCTTGATATTCTGGAAATCGTGTTGCCAATGCGCTTTGTCGTAGGCAACAAGTTGTTGATTCTTTAATGTTGTCTGAATGGAATTATCTTTTTATCAAGTTCATCGGACATTTTGATATACTTCGTTTTATTGAGCTTTATCTCATTTCTTTTATGGACTGGCGTCCGATGTTCTTTTATGGTGTTCGGTTCACCGGATGTACTGTTAGTATACTACATCGATGTTCCGTCTTATCTGGATCAATGGATGTACCATTATTATACTACATCGTTGTTCCGGTTTATCGGTTCATTGGGCGTACCGTTATTGTACTGCGCCGTTGTACCAAATTATTCGAGTTTCTAGTTTCTCGGACGTACTGTTATTATACTATGTCGTTGCACCGGCTCAATTTTATGTTATTCATGACATTTTCTCACGTCTTTCTACTACGGAAATGCCTTAGGGATTCCGATTTTTATTCTTGAGCCCGGTGTTATTGAGGGGATTGAAGTTTCACCAAATTTGACTTTTGAGCAACATTCTATTCGCATCATTGCTTCGGAGGTGGTGCGCCTTCGGAATAAATATGTTCTTCTTGTGAAAGTTCAATAGTTCTCAGATCCTAAGGATTGCTCTTGGGAATCCTAAGAATTCATCGAGCGAACCCGTTCGGGCTTACTCTTTCGTGCTCTTTATGGTGGACTTCTTGATTCAAATTTTCTTTTGTGTTGATATGCTTCTATGGTTGTTACTTCTTATTTTCTTCTTAAGTATTGCGAGGAAGCAATTTCTTTAAGGAGGGGAGTCTATAACAACCCGCATATTTATCGATTGTATATTTAAATATTTCATCGTTCGTCAGATTTTAGTCCGAAAAGCTACTTTTTGCAAACAATCGAATTGGGACTCGAGACCCCTTCCATTGAGTTTAAAATTCCGTTGGCAACCTTTTTGAGTATAAACATCGATATGTATGGAGCTAGCTAAAAATTTGACCTTTTTCGCTTAGGGTTTGGGTTTGGGTTCAGCCCACTAGCCATAATAGTACCCCAAACTGAATCATCCCTCCCCATTCACTCTCACTTCTCCTCTTTTCAGTTTTAAAGTAAAAATGGTGGAAGATATTGTAAATGGAAATTCCTAATCCCTAGTTTTCTTTGCAAATCCAACTTCTAGCTCCAAATTCAAGAGAACCCATTGGTAAGCCTTCTCTTCATCTTCCCCAACTCATCCTCTCTTTGATTTCAGAAAATTCCTAAACCTAATTTGGGAGATATTTCTCTTTTAAGCTTAGAATCAAGCTTCTTGAGTTGGGATTGAAGTGTGTTTGATCTTCCTTTGTTTTCAAGCCTCTCAATCTTGTGCTTTTGGGTTTAAAGGCGAGATTTTTATCTCACATCTTGGTCTATAATTATCTTCGATTGTTAGGTATGAATTCCTAACACTTATTCTTGTGCAATTGATTTTGGTTTGGATTGATTTGGTGTATATTCCAATTTTTTGATGTTTTGAAATCAAAATCTATGAAAATCCTTTAATGGATATTTGGACATTGATATTTGAGGCGTATCGAAGAGCCGTTAAGGATGGGTTGTCGCTAGACGTAAATCCTTAGTCGTCGTTGCTCGTTCGATCGCTTCCGGTATTTATTTCGGCCATTTTTGGTCTAGCTTCAAGGAATGCCCTGAACCCCAGTTTCATACGTCTGAAACGTTAGATTCAGATGTCTGAATATTATACTGGGAAGATTTGTATTCCCAGATTCAGACGTCTGAATCTATATTTCAGACGTTTGAATTAGTTTGTTTTGGACCAGAAAGGAAATAGGCTAAAAGTTGCATATTTCAGACATTTGAAATATAGGGTTCAGACGTATGAAATATACTCTGGAAAACTTTTGGTTTTCCAGATTCAAACGTCTGAATCCTCGATTTCAGACGTCTGAATCTGCAGTCTTTTGCCTATTTGCCTATTTAGCTTGAATTTCCAACTTTAATCGATTTGTGATGATTCCCTTTTTGTTGTTATCATTTATTATTGACTTTGATGACATTTTCTTCGTCATTTTTGGGAATATCCACTTCGATGGATTCAGTAATCGGTTTCTTTGGATTTTATTCACATCTTCGAATGTGAATTTTGATGATTGATTGTTTCTACAATCATTTCTATGATTTGTCACTTTAAAAATATAAAGGTTTTCTATACTAGTAGTAATTATCAAAACTCTTTCTTCAAATGATTTTATAAGAAAGCTCGTTTTCTCAAACCGATTTCCAATCTATTAGTATGTACAAACCTTTACCTCACTCGCATGAGAAATCTAATTAAATGACTTAGTAAAACAAGTGGTATGAAACGCTTGCGTTTACTTCGTCGGTTAATTCTTGGACTTGTTCGATTGAATCTCTTGTGACAATTTTCTAGTGGAGATCTACAATTTGTTCGTAAATATTTAAGTTAAGCTAGTGGTTATGGGACATGAAGCTAAGCTCATATATTTACTAGCTTACTGTAATTGACACTTCTTGATGATCGATGATGATCATTTTATGGTTTAGACTAGCAATATGCGATGTCTCTTGGTCCATGTGGAGACCCGTACCACAATCCATTGAGCTTCGTCTCTTTTCTTTGTGGACTAGTGATCCATGTACATCTAATGTGCTTTTGATTCATTGGATGTACAGTTTGTACTACATCAATGTCTTTGCTTTTGGATTCATTGGATGTACCGTTTATACTACATCAATGTCTTTGCTTTTGGATTCATTGGATGTACTATTTGTACTACATCAATGTCTTTGCTTTTGGATTCATTGGATGTACCGTTTGTACTACATCAATGTCTTTGCTTTTGGATTCATTGGATGTACTGTTTGTACTACATCAATGTCTTTGCTTTTGGATTCATTGGATGTACCGTTTGGACTACATCAATGCCTTTGCTTTTTGATTCATTGGATGTACCGTTTGCGCTACATCAATGTCTTTGCCAACCTTTTCTTTTGATTTTTGGATTTCTATATGATGATTTCTGGAATTTATGTTTCACCACCTTTTTCAGTTTGCATTGATATGTATGTGATTTATTGTGGCTTGGTGAATTAAATAAAGAATATGATATTCTTTTTGATGCTATGAGATTCTTTGGATTTTGTATGACTTTCATGGTTCTCGAATGTATACTTCTCGTAGTATGATATTTTTGGTTATCATACGTCTTTTTATTATATCTCTTACTATATCTCATTTTATCTGATAATTATAGCTAGACTGATCCTTTTATTATTTTCTTCTTAAATAATACTCGGGTCAGACTGAGATATTGCAGGTGCTTCCTCATGACTTCCTATCTGGAACCATCTTCTGACTTTTGCCTAACTACTTTAGATTAGTAGGTTTTGTTTGTTCTACATTTGAGATATAGACTCCATGATGTATAACTAATCTTTTGTCTTGCACTTGTATCTATTCTTTTGTGAAATTGTGGATCTTGTTTGACCACTACTCTGATGTACACTTCTATGTGTTATATTCATATCTATTTCCGCCTTTGTGATATGAATTATCTGTGACTGATTTATGTTAGGCTTATTTCCATATTTGTTTCCGAAGATATTATATCCACTGTGTAGTAGCTTTGAGTTTGTATCGGTATGTCGGATTTCCTCTCGAAATGAATTGCATGTTATTCTATCTGACATATCGGTGCTCGCACAAAGCAATTACACGGATGGTCGCTCCTCAACAGCCTTATTCTCCGTGCTAGTTGACGGCATTACACCATAGTGTCCTTGGCTAGCGTGGGTATAGAGGTAGGGCGTCACATTAATCAAATGCAACATTCGTTGTTGTTAGTAGCTTATAGGTGGGAATAACGTAAATTTTATTCATAATATGATGATTAGTTGAATTAAAAGAATGGAAGGCAGGATTTATAGATTTATTGGAATTTAAAATTTAATAATTGGATTTATTGCAAATAAGTAGAATTGGATATTAAATTTTACGTTAATTGAAATGAAGACGGTATATGAGGAAATTTATGTAATTGTTGAATCCAATGCTTAATCCATCTATAATATGACTATTGGTTGATTTAAAGTATAGAAAGCGAGATTTATTAATTTAATTGAAGTATAAAATTCAATAGTTGAAGTTATTGCAAAATAAATGAAATTAAACGTTTAAATATTACGTTATTGAAATTAAGACGGAATTTGAGGATAATAATGTAATAAACCATGAATCCAATGTTAATTTCATCCGTTGGATAATAATGAAATGAACAATAGAATGAAAAGTAAATTCAATGGGATTATTGAAATTTAACGCTGAAATCGTTGAATGAGTCAACGTTTAATTGACATTTAAATTTGTTTAAATCATTGTAAATGATTAAGAAATTAAAAGTGTTGAAATTGGTCAATTATAGGATTGAAATTGAAGGTGATTTAATTAATTAATTTAATTAGTGTAAAAATAGCCATTTTGGCCACTGACTCGGATTTCGACGAAACTAGTTTCATCGGATCCGTAACGGTGAATTATTGTAGGATTTCAGGTTTCGTAGCAATCGGACTTGTCGTTTGATCGTACGTACTCGAAACGCCTTGAAATTAATGAAATTTGAATAATATTGATTTTAGCATAACTTCTTCATACGATGGAATTTGGACTTGAAACCTTTTCCATTGCGTTTTAAAATATTGTAAAACATCTATTTTGATATATGGGTTGACCCAATTTCGTTTCGGAGTCAGAACGGGCCTTTTGGGCCACTTTGACGTTAGCGCTTACATCTATCTTATCCGATCCATTCTATTTCAAATTTGTCTATAAATATGTCGTTGTAAACCCTAGCCTCCCTACTTCTCATTTGTCTGTACGTATAATTCAGCTATTCTCTCCTCCTCAATGACAGATAAACAAAAATTTCCACTTCCAAATCCAATTCGAAATCTAATCCAAAGCTAAAAATATTTCTCTTCAAACTACATCGAATTATATATGGATTTGAATCTCTCGGTGAGCGCAAGTCAAATATATAATTTGTTTTCTGATCTGGGTTTCGATGTGGCCGAAAATCGATGAACTATCCATGGCCGTTCATCACGCCGCGACCAAATTCATCCGATCTTCGAATCGATTTCTGGGTATTGCAGAGGGGACTAAGGGAGTCGATCTATGTGGTTAGTATCGTGAGTTGACAGTCAGATGGGGCTGCAAAATTCATTAGGGTTTAGGTTATACAGCGGCGGCTGCGTCTCGTGTGGCGCACGATCGAGAGATGGGGTGCCAGGGATGGTCGCAACCCTTAGCACGGTCGGCGGCGTGTCTAGGCATGGCCGTTGCGCCCAGCAGCGGCAGGTGAGAGTCGCGTGGAAGGAGGCTATGCACGTGTCGGCCTGTAGCATTAGCGTGCGTTCCTGTTGTTGTTGCAAAGAGAGATGATGACGTGGTGAAATGGGTATGTGGAGGTATATTTTGTTCTTTTATTTTTATTTTAAATTTTAAATCTAGTCACAGAAATCGTCATAACTTTCTCATACGACATCCGATTGACGCGCGGTTTTCTCCACTAGGTTCGTATTTAAATTTCAACCTTTTTGGCGTAGGTTTGGACGAATTCTGAGACTGTGTAATTTTTGGGTTTAAATTGGATTTAAATTCAATTTAAATTCAAAAGGTAAGTGTTTTAACCCACTCACAACTTCTAAAATTTCTTATGTTTGTTAAATTGATATATGATGTGATCTAAAATTTATGTATGATTGTTTGACATATTTTTAATCATCATCTCAATCAATTTCATTTATTTAAATTAAATTGCTATTTAATTTATTCATTGCATTTAAATTTCCAGTTAAATTGTTAATTAATTATTCATTGCATGTAAACTGCTAGTTAAACAATTATTAGTTTATTATTGAATATAAACTGCTATTTAATAACTGTTGTTTATTGTCCATTCTATATTGATGCTATTGTTTGAATTTGATGATGATTGTGATAAATGGTTGATGGTTGATAGTGGATGAATGGATGTTGTATTTTATATTGTTATAAACTGCAAGCTATTATACATTTTCATTTCATTCGGGATTGCGGTTTGAAATGATATATAACTGTAATTTTTATTTTAAATTATGGATTGAAATGATAAATATCCGTATCACTTGACCATAGGATAGAAAATTTTATACAGGCGCCGCGGTATATATATAAACTTATTTTTTTGAAATGATTTTTCTATGGTTTTGGAAAGAGTACGGTTTAATAAATAATAAATTTTGATGTTATATGAATATTATTTTATATTTACATAGTTAAATTCTTGAATTTAAGCTATGTATAAAATTGATTAATAAAAATGAGTTAAATAATAATGTTTGATTTCTTTTATATAAAGTGATGAAGTATCTATTTAAATTCTATTGTATATAGAGTTTATAATGACTCAAATAAAATTAAGGTTGGAAGATAAAAGGGAATTTGATTTGAATTAAAGCATTTAAGGATTACCCTCGGAAAATTTGATTTGAAATGTAAATAAATTTGAGATTTTAAAGGTTATGATTTTTATAACTTGATTTTGGTTTAGAGGATTTAAATAAATATTAATCGCTTTAAATGAATATTATCAAGTTAAATTAAATAGAAAGTATATCCTGTTATTTGAAGTTTAAAGACTTTGCTTAAATGATATTATATTTATTAAGTAAACATTTCAAATTTAAATAATAGTAATTGAAATTGATATATATATAGAATTATCAAGAATTAGTTGAATGGTGGAATATTTAAAGCTTTGAAATATATTTTGGTTTATTGAGAGGTTCAAATCGGTATTTGGGATTTATTTGAAAGATTAAAGAAGCTATTTTATTATACAAAGTAATTTAATATGTAAATCATTGAAGTATATTAAGTTATGTTTCAAAGCTATAGATTTCAAGGTATATAGATTTGAAAGTGCTATGATTTCTTGAAAAAGGATATATTTGAAATAAAATGATATCGTATTGATTTGGGCCTTAAAATAAAAATGATATCGTATTTATATGGTTTTGAAATGAATATTTTATTTTGGTTTTGAGTATAATTATTTTAAATGACCACAGTGCTATAATAACGTTTGGTTGTTGAAGAGACCGGGATCAGAAGTTGTCATACTCTCTACCAACTCCGAAAACCACTTTAACAACCGTGTTCGCGGTGGAGATTCCAGAATGAAGTAGGATGGTGGTTGCGTTTCCTTTGAGGTAAATACATGGACCCGACTCCCGTGAGTTGGCATAAGGTGGCTAAAACAGGAGCGATTCTCGGGCCAATGAGGTTGCACCATTGATCGGACACATCCCTTCGATTTTATACTTTGACTTTTGGATTGATTCGATGGCCACTTTTGATTTTCTTTTTGGAGGTGTGGCTCGAGGTAGGCGGTAGCTGCGCGCTACGCGTTACCACCAGCCCAGATGCGTAATTGGTATATCTACCCTGGCATTGCCTGGTTGTGCCATGTACCTACCCTATCGCGCCTTGTACGAGTTTCTATTTGTGTCGTACCTATGGAGTATCCTCTGGTAGCCTCCTAATCAAGAGGTATTACGGTACTATATAGACTATTGGCATTATTTGTGTTAAGGGCTATATGGGTAACCCCTTAACGCTATTAAAAAGTAAGTTTATTTTACTATTAGACATTATTATAATAGCGAAATATACTACATGGTAAACAGTTTAACGGATCCTTAGGAGATGTGAATCCCGAGCATCTCTTGAGTTACCGCACTTACGTTAGACATTGGATAGGAGATGTCAAATCCCGTAAGCATCTCCGATGCCGTTACACTCATATATTTTTTCTGTTGATTTAACTCACATAAGATCTTTTAGTTGTGACTCGAGTGCTTTGTCTTTTCAATTCGCTCGGGTCAGCCTGAGCATTTCAGGATTTGAAGACCTTACTTCTGGAGGATGAAGGCGAAGATTTTATTATTATTATATATTATATTAGTCCACTGCATCACATCTGTTCCACCGCATTAATTATTATTCTCTGGTATGTATACTCTGATATGTATTGTATAATATAATCAAATGTTTTTGTAAAACAGCTTCATGAACTGTATATTTGATTATTATATTTTATCGTTCTGCTGCAAGATTCTATTTTGTTCTTTTTCTTTCTCGGCTTTTTCTTATTTACCCCATAACAATCCGCCCTTCCGTAGGGTTTGAATTGGCACGTGTGTCGATTTAAAGCGTGCGAAAAGGCGGTATATTACAATTACTAAGTTCCTTTGCCATATCCAAGGCTTTTTATTATAACATGTAACGTTTTAACCGAATTCGTATATTTTATATCACTTTTATTAATGTCAATATAAGATGGAACAGTTTGAAATGGTTTGATAATAGAAGTGGAGGATAATAGATATGCAAAGTAAGATTATATATTCCATGGACTGTTTTTGAGTTGAATGGCTAGTTCTACAGGTCACTAATAAACTTACGAATCTATTTATCACGTGTGTTAATAATATGAAATGATGCCTATGTTAAACGTGTGTTCTCTTTTACTATTTTGTCACTAATGCTCGGTATTTTATGTGTATTAAGAATACATATCAAATAATTATAATTTTTTTAATATAATCTAGAATAATTGGCGTATTAAGTAAAATAAACAAGGTGGCTAGAGACCAGAAGATACTTTTCGCTGTTCAGGCTCTTCTTTAAATCAGGGACCACCTAGTACGTTTGATATTCCATAGGCCGCTCTTATGGGAAATCTTTTTCTATAGCTTCAGCACAAGCAGGATCAGCTGATGGAAATTCACTAAAAACTGCCTGGAAAGTTGAAACTGAAAGTCTTAAATTTATATAAACTAGCTCTCTACAAATTAAGCTTAGTAGAATAGCATTGGTAGACTCTCTTGCCAAGCAGATTCGTCAAAGAATAAAAATCAGGATACCTAATCTACTATTTAGACTGCAAAGTAAGTCTGGGACGGTAGGAAGTGAGTAAGCAAGACTTGACGAACAGTTGGTACAGAGTGCAGAAGAAACCACAGCAATTGATTTGAGGCTTTGCCGAGAATTTGAAGACATGTTCCTTTAACATATTGCCATCGATGAAGTTGGAAGATGGAAAGTCATTGCAAGTTTTGAGGGAAAATTTTCCAAACAGAATAAAATAGCTTCCACCAGACATGCATTTTGATATTAATAGTGTGAAAAGGATTGTTCTTGAAGCTGATGATTACCAGCCATAAATCTCCAGAGAAAGGTTTGAGATCTTTAATAAAAGGAGTGTTGGATCTTGCAAAAGAATCTTCACAACTTTGTATAGATGAGGTACACATGATGCAGTTACTACGGCTACAAATGATGCATCTAGACTAGGGAGATATCCGTCTTTCAAGCGTAAGGTGGTTGCCATTGCATCTGTTGCACTGGAAGCTTTTGAAAATGAAGCTAAAAAAAGTTTATTGCTTTGGTTGATATGGAACGTGCTTGTGCTCCTCCCCGGCATTTCATGTCTTGTTGAAAGGAGGATGGAGAGATAGAGGTGTGAGGATAAGCTAAAGAATTGACCCTCAAAGAAAATCATGAAGGGGAGCACTCAATGTTAAATAGAGCATCAAGTCCCCAACCATGGTAAATAGGTGAATCTTTGAAATCGTTGAAAGAGATAGATGCAAAAGAAAGTTCGATCTTGCAGATTGCTAGTCCTAGTGGAGAAATAGCCCAGGTGTATTTACTATTCCAGTAATGCTCTGAGTTGATAATAAAGTCCGACAACAAACACAATTCTAATAGTAATTTTTTTCTTACACAAATGTTTCAAGGAAAAAAGCAAGCATTGACTTTGAAAGTGTGTAGGACCGTGCAATATGGATATAATAATGCAGAGTATATAGATAATAGCAATGTACTAAATAATGCGGAATATAAAAGCAATATAATAATAAAAATAACACCATAGATTTTTATACTGGTTCGAAGCAATGTCCTACGTCCACTCCCAGACTCCTTCTGGAATTTCACTAAAACAACAATCCTCACTTAACCCGAGGAACAGGTATACATTATCTGGGCAGCAGAACAGGATTTTCTTCTCAGCAGTAGAAGTCACCGATATATAAAAGAATATCTGACACTGTGTGTTCTTGATAACACTGATTTGTCTTTGATAGTACAAACCCCCTATAATCAAATCCTCAAGTATATGAAGTATATGTGAAGATATGAAGAGAAGGTAATGCTAAGAATCGAAGATTATGAATGTTTATTTGAAGATTCCAAGCAATAAAATGCTTGTTTGTTGTTTGAATGCAAGTATGAGAGCACAAGAAGAATATAAGAAAGTTAGAAAGATTTTCGATGAATGTGAAGCGTTTGGGAAATGTATTTATAGCAGTCAGAGAGTTACTACCATTGGGGAAGAGTTCTGACCAAAAGGAGCTTCCATTTCCGTTCAGAGAAGGATCAAAACTTTTCGTAGAATGGATATATATGTTCAAAATATGACAGTGGGGTTCAAGTCAGTCGATTGGCCATTTTTGGTCAGTCGACTGACTATGTAACAAATTTTAAAAAATAAGCACTGCATACTCGTGTATATGCACCAGTCAGTCGACTGCATATTTGTAGCCAGTCGACTGGCTGTAGTGTTTTTACACAATTAGCTCTGTTTTGATTAAAAACCGAGAACAATGAAGTACGGACCACTTGAGGATTGATTTTAACAAATTTCTAAGGCTTGAACATAAGTAATAAACAGTGAAAACACAGATTCAAAGACTTGATATCACGATAGTCGTTTGATTGTCTCTTTTTGTCGAGATTGATCATGTATTATCTTTTTCATCTAAATTGCTTTGTCATGAATCAAAACTAGTGATTCAACATTCTCCCCCTTTTTGATTGATGACAGCATGTATATAATAATCCTAGAGAACACATATAAAAACTCTCCCTGAATATATGAAACTTCTTGTACCTGCATTAAAATGGTTAGTACAATTTTTCTCCCCCTTTGTCATCGACAAAAGGAGAGATAACAAGTACTTTCAATATTAAGTGGAGAAAGAAAAACCAAAGTGAGACTTAATTAGAACAAGTCTCAAAGATAAACAATAAACAAAAAACATCCAAATGTTCAAACTAAAGGATAGGAATTCCAATAAGCAAATAACAATAGTACCTACCAAACTTACCAACAAATCAAAACAAAAGAACTTATTCATCAAGATCCCACTTATACTCTCCTTCTGGTGCAGTCTCCTTCTATGGTCTAGAAGTGCCTTGAGCACCACTGCCTGCTCCACTAATGTCGCTACTAGTATGCTCCTCTGATGTAGACCATGTAAATCGAGGTGCTGGATGCTTTCCTTGGGCGTTGGAAGTGGCAGCAGTGGAGGAAGAACAAGATATGGCATCCTATAAAGTAGAGAAAAAGCCTCTGATTTTATCAAGCTTCTTATCCATTTTCTTTAGTCTTGAATCCAGTGTAAGTTGATTTAGGGAAAGGATTTCAATGGATTCACGGGTGCTGGAGGAGGTAGCTAAACAAATTTCTCCTTCTTCTTGATGTGTTTCCATCTCTATAATTATAGAACCTCCATATTGTTGTTGAGATTGTTGACGCTTCCAATTTTCATATGCGGTAATAGGTGGAGGTCTTGTTGGTAGCTTCATAAGACTAATGGTCCATATATTTATCATTCCGATAGTAGAGAATTTTGAATCAGGTTGACAAACACCAGAATCTAGAAGAACTCTCATTATATATTCTCCAAAGCAAATAATGTTCATATTCCCATAGGGGAATGAGTAATTCATCCAAAATACGACGTTACCAATTTACGCGTGTATTTTCCCATATTACATAGAGAGCTTTGAAGTTTTCTGGATATATTAATTCATACGATCCGGTTCGTGGAAAAATAGACCGCATAAGAGTCTTGTGCAAGATTTGTGCTCTAGGCCATAGAAGCTTAGAACGCAATATAGTCATATCGTCACCCATGAATATGTGGCATTTCAAATTCTTTGGCCATTATTTTAGAAAATTCCTGACATAATTTTTCATTTGTAGATCCAAAAATAATGTCATCAACATAAATTTGAATAATTAAAATATCTTGCTTGTTTCTTTTAATAAAAAGAGTTTGATCAAGCTTTCCAATTTCGAAACCGTAATCTATTAAATACCTTTTAAGACGATCGTACCAAGCACGAGCTGCTTGTTTTAAACCGTAAAAGGCCTTTTTAAGTTTATAGACATGGTCAAGAAATTGTTCGTGTACGATAAAGGTGGTTGTTCAACATAAACTTTTTCTTTTATAAAACCATTTAAAAAATCACTTTTTACATCCATTTGATATAATTTAAAGTTATGAAAACATGCATAGGCTTGTAAGATTCATATTGCCTCTAGTCTTGCGACTGGAGCAAACGTTTCTTCACAGTCAATCCCTTCTTCTTGATTATATCCCTGTGCAACTAATCTAGCTTTATTCCTAGTAATATTTCCTTGTTCATCTACTTTATTTTTAAAGACCCACTTTGTACTAATAACTGATTGATCACTAGGCCTTGGAACTAAATCCCAAACGTCATTTCTTTCGAATTGGTTTAGCTTTTCTTGCATAGCGATTAACCAATTTTCATCATTGGATGCTTGTTTAATATTTTTAGGCTCAATATGAAAAAGGAAAGCTACATTGGCCCATTTGATTTAATTGACTTCTTGTTCTAACAGATGAACTGAGTTCTCCAATGACATTAGTGAAAGGATGATCCCTTTAAAATCTAGGTGGAGTTCTTAATTCATTGTTATTGTGAACTACGTTTTCATTATTTTCAAAATTTGAAATTTATGTTTTGTGATATTATCAGGAATCCTTCATAATCTCTTATACTTGGGATTTGTTTAAAATTTTCATCGAAGGATACATGAAGTGTTTCTTCGATGATACTGGTTCTTTTATTATAAATTCGATAAGTTTTGCGTTAATCTGAATATCCTACAAAGATTCCTTCATCGGATTTTGGATCGAATATGCCAAGCTGATCTTTTGTGTATAAAATGAAACATTTTGAGCCAAAAACTTTTAAATAAGAAATATTTGGTTTTCAACCATTAAGAAGTTCATAGGGAGTATTCTTATTTAGTGGTCGAATAGAAACCGATTCAAAACATAGCAAGCTATTGCAACTGCTTTAGCCCAAAAATATTTTGGCGACGTACTTCAATTTAAAAAAGTCCTTGCACATTCTTGTAAGGTTCTATTTTTACGTTCTACAACTCCATTTTGTTGTGGAGTTCTAGGAAACAAAAAATTATGGAATATTCCCTTCTTCTTACAAAAATGTTCAAAGGCTTCGTTTTCGAATTCACCTCCATGATCACTCCTAATGTTTTTGACTTTCAATCCTTTAAAATTTTGAATTCTTTTGACAAAAGTTTTGAAATTATCCAAAGTATCACTTTTATTTTTCATAAAAATAGTCTAAGTATATCTAGAAAAATCATCAACAATTACAAACATATATCTAATGTGATTAATTGATTATACTTGGTTGGTCCAAATAAATCCATATGTAGTAATTCAAGTGGTTGTAAAGTTGAAATAACCTTTTTAGATTTAAAAGATGACATACTTAATTTTCCTAACTGACATGCATCACAAATATGATTAATTTTAAAATTCATTTTTGGTAGACCTTTTACTAAATCATTTTTAGAAAGTTTATTTATAGCTTTGAAGTTGATGTGACAGAATCGTTTATGCCATAACCAAGGATCATTTTCTTTGGCTATCTAACACATATCTGAATTATGGTTTATTTTCATATTCAGAACATAGATATTTCTATTTCTATTTCCTTTAAAGATAAGATTTTGATTTTGATCAAAAATACTACATTTATTTTCAGAAATGTGATTTTGAATCCTTTGTCACATAGTGGCTGGTACTAAGAAAATTATGTTTTAAATTTTTGACTAGTAAAACATTTCAAATAAGAGGTAAATTTGAAATACCATTGTTGCTCACATCGCCTTTGCCGATGATATAGCCTTTGGACTTGTCTCCAAATGTGATGGAGCCTCCATTTGAGTAAGTAAAGTTTGATAGCATATCTTTGTCTTCTATCATATGTTTTGAGCAACCATTGTTGAGTATCCATTTTCCTCTTTTCTTGAGTGGGATCGACAAAAAATATGAGATAACATTGGTACCCACCTTTTTTAATAGGGTCCTAAGAGTTAATCTTAGTAAACCAAACCCAAGACGGTTCAGTATCCCATTTGAATATGTAATCTTTATTTTTATAAACAGTTTCCAAAAAGGTGTTAATATATTTCTTCTGAATCAAACTTTTATTTGTTTTAGGAACCCAGACTTTTATGATCTTTAGGTAAGTATTCCTTTTTGACTGTTTTGCAGTAGGATTAATATATCTCTAAATTTTCTTTTTAGGTGGAGCTTTTGTTTTCTTAACATATCCTAATCCTTTCCTACTTGAAACAGATTGAGAACTATCAATAATTTTAGATAAAGTTTCTCTTCCTTTATTAAAGTCTGAAACATTTTTGGTGATGCTATCAAACTTAGTTTTGAGACTAATATTATCTAATTCTATCAATTTTACTTTTGTCTTTAATTCGTGATTTTTAGAAACAAGAGTGTCATTCTTTTCTTTTTGAATTTCAATTTTTTGACTCAAAAGTGTGAGTTAAGAACTAATATTAGAGAGTGATTCTTGTAATTTTTCAAATTCTTCCTCTAGTATTTTCTTCTCATCTTCAGGCATATCGCTTTTAAAATCTACTTTGTTCTTGTATTCATGAGTTTCCTTATATTTTCTTTTGAGTTTTTTGAGAGTGACAACTAGCTCTGAATTTATTTCTATATATCATCAAAGGTAAAATCACTAACCTCATTTTCAATAGCCATGAAGCAAACATTAGCTTGCTCATTTTCACTGTCACTGCTGCTATATGATGAAAAGGTATCTGAATCGTCCCATGTCACAGAGAATGCTTTCTTTTTCTTACCTTTTCTGCCTTTGTTGAAGTATTTTTTCTTTAGTTCTGGACATTCTTTCTGGATATGACCTTTCTTATGGAAATTAAAACATTCTAGTACTGAAGATGATGGTTTACTTGGAAAGTTTCTTTTTCCATTGTTTCTGTTGTTTTTCCAGAATTTCAAGAACTTTTTGAAATTTTTTGCAATAAAAGCTAGATCTTCTTCATATGAATCTTCATCCTTTTCTTCTTCAGCATGGAAAGCTATGTTCTTTTTGTCCTGAGCTTGTACTCGTTTTGTCAGCAAGTTCACTTCATATGACATTAGATTTCCTATTAACTCTTCTGGTTTTATGGTAGAAAGGTCATTAGCTTTTTCAATAGCTAAGACTTTTTCTTTCCTATTCATCCATTAAAGATTTAAGTATTTTTGATACAATATCAAAATCGGTGAATTTTTCACCTAATCCTAATAGTGAATGATAGATACCTTGAAATCTGGAGTACATATCATTGATAGATTCATCTTGCTTCATTTTGAAATTTTGAAACTGATTTTTGAGCATGGAGATTTTGCTTTGTTTGACTTTGTTAGTTCCTTCATGTGTGATTTTAAGTGTTCTCCATATTTCATAAGCTGTTTGACACATGCTAATACGATTAAATTCATTTCTATCTAGTGCACAAAATAACATGTTCATAGCTTTAGCATTGGCAGAAGCATCTAATTTTTGTGTGTTTGTCCATGTGGAGTATTCTCCTATAGGAAGAGTGTATTCATTTTGTGTGATATTCCATGATTCAAAGCTATTTGATTGCATATGGATTCTCATATGAGTAGCCCAATAATTATAGTTCAAGTCACTGAAAAATGGAGGTCGTGTAGTGGATTGACCTTCTATAAAACTGGTGTTAGTGCTTACAGTGCTAGTGCTTATAGTGCTAGTGCTAGTGTTACTATCCATATTAGCAAAGAATCAAATAACTATGTTACGATTAGATGAAACCTTGCTCTGGTACAAATGTAAGAATGTAGGACCATGCAATATCGATATAATAATGCAGAGTATAGAGATAATAGCAATGTAGTAAATAAGGCGGAATATAAAAGCAGTATAATGATAAAAATAACACCAGAAATTTTTACATTGGTTCAGAGCAACGTCCTACGTCTAGTCCCAGACTCCTTCTGGAATTTCACTAAAACAACAATCCTCACTTAACCCGGAGGAATAAGTATACACAGTCTGAGCAGTAGAATAGACACGTGAATAGTAAAACAGGATTTTCACCTCAGCATCAGAAGATGACTTCACTAATATAAAAGAATATTTGACACTATGTGTTCTTGATAATACTAATTTGTCTCTGATAGTATAAACCTCCTATAATCAAATCCTCAAGTTACGAAGTAGTGAAGATATGAAGAGAAGGTAATGCTAAGAATCAAAGATTATGAAAGTTTATTTGAAGATTCAGAGCAATAAAATGATTGTTTGTTGTTTGAGTGCAAGTATGAGAGCATAAGAAGAATATAAGAAAGTTAGAATGATTTTCGGTGAATGTGAAGTGTTTGGGAACATGTATTTATAGTAGTCAGAGAGTTACCGCCATTGGTGAAGAGTTCTGACCAAAAGGAGCATCCATTTCCATTCAGAGAAGGATCGCAACTTTTCGTAAAATGGAGATGTCTATTCAAAATATAATGGTTGGGTTCAGGTCAGTCGACTGGTCGTTTTTGGTCAGTCAACTGACTATGCAACAAATTTAAAAAAATAAGCAGTGCATTCTCGTGTATGTACCCCAGTCTGTCGACTAGATGTTTATAGCAGTCTACTGGCCGTACTGTTTTTACACTAGTAGCTATGTTTTGATTAAAAACTAATAACAATGAAGTATGGACTACTTGAGTATAGATTTTAACAAATTTCTAGGACTCGAACATAAGTAATAAACAGTGAAATCATAGACTCAAAGTCTCGATATCACCATAGTCCGTTGATTGTCTCTTTTTGTCGAGATTGATTGTGTATTCTCTTTTTCTTCTAAATTGCTTTGTCATGAATCAAAACTAGTGATTCAACAGACTTGGTCCATGTGGTAGAGTTGGTTAAGTTGGAACATAAAGTCCAAAGTGAAAAACTAAATATAAACAAGGATTGCAAAACAAGGATTTTAGAAATATCTAATGGAACTGAGATGAGAATTTCTTCTAACATAGAAAGCATATTCCTATAAATAGTATAACGTACTTTACAATAGTTAAAAAAATAAAGAAAAACAAATAACTTTACATTATTTTGAAAAAAGATAACATATTCTTAACGTTGTTTTGAAATTATATAAATTTCTAAAAAGGTTGGATCCTTCTATCCATTTCAATAAATATGTAACTATCTGGTTTTGTTTTTGAAAAGTTGTTTTCTTTTAAATTTAGCAATGTTTTTGGAAATGTATTTGTCACAAAATAAATCTTTTACTCTTTACTTTTTATGTGTTCTTTCCTATTTAATAGTGTTCAGGTTTCTGTATTGGATACATTTACCGTGTTTTCATAAGTGTCACATTACATTTTTGCATTTATATTATGTCAATGCTTATTTAGAGTAGATCTGATATTCTGGTTTTTTCATATGTGAGTCTTATGATATGAGAAGTATATGTTTCATTTCTAGAATTCATATAGTGAATGGATATATTTTCCATGCATGGATAGATAAATAAGTAGTTTAAGTCAATGGATATGTCATACATATCAAAACTGCCTCAAAATGACTCCTGTTAATACTGATGTTCACTGTATAGTTGGTGGAATCACCTCAAAGCTCACGATACTTGTTAAAGACTACACTGCTTCAGATTCTGACTAGTACAATCATGTGCTATCAAGTTAAGCTTATATGGTTACTTTTTTCTAACATTTGTGACAACCCTAGATTTTATGTATATTTTAATTTTGACTTTATTTCATTTTGAATTTTTTTTGCTTGTTTCATTTCAAACATTTTATTTTTAAATATAAACTTTGATTATTATGTGAATTATAATTCCAAACGGTATAAATTGAATATTTTCCTGAAATGCTGATTTTGGTCAATTTGGGTCAAACTTTGATTTTTAAATTTCAAATTTGAATATTTAAATTCTTAAATTTTATTTTTTATTATGAAAATAGATTTAATTACTTGAATACTGCTTTTTGTTTCGTTGAAAACGGATATAAACTGTGAAAGTTATGTATATTTCAATATTGAGTGCAATTTGTTTTATTTAGCAATTTTGTCTATTTTAAATTATAAAAATTATAATTTATTTGTTATATTTTATTTTAATATTTGTTAATATGTTATTTTATGTATAATTTTGTCTTATATTTTTTTTAAAATGAAGTAAATAATTTTCCAAAGCCATTGGTAATTTTCTTGTAATTTTTATGTCATGTTTGCTATTTTTAAACAATTTCTTTATTCCTTTTTCTATTTTTCTCCAATTTAATTATTTATTTTATTTTGTAAATGATAAATAAATTATTATTTTTCAAATTTTCACTTCATAATATTTTTAAAATGAAGTGGGTAGTTTTCAAGACTAGTAGTGATTTATTTGTAATTTCTGGACACTGTTTTGTATTTTTAAGTAATTTCTTTCATTCTTTTTATATTTTCTTTAAACTTAATTATTTATTTTCTTATATTTTTACTTGGTTTCGGTTTGTAAAGTATATTTCTGAGTTATTTTGTTTATATAAAATTAAAAAGAAGTGGAAATTTGAAGAGACTTAACTTTATAACTTGAGACTTTTCGTTAGCCAAGACTCTTCATTTTCCGTGACTTTTCATTTGCTTTGTTGTTTGGCAGTACACTTCATTCTTTGGCTGTGAGGTTTATTGCATTATTCACGTGAATTTCCATATCATCTTTGTTCATTCTCACGGCTAATAAAAGATGGGTAATGGCTTCCTCCTTTTATCACTTTTTCTTTTTCTTTTTTTCAATTGTTTCGCTTGATTTTGCCTTGCTTCTCTTGCTTTTCTCGGCCTTACACCTCCACCATCTCCTCCACCGACCACCACCAATTCCTTCCCCACATTAACCATGGACAAACTCCTTCCTCCTCTGACCAATACAAGCCGTGCCTCTCCCCTTGACAAAAATTCCACCAAAAGCATTACAAACCCCTTAAAACAATGAATGCCTAGCCTAGTTCCTCCACCACCTTCACATATCACCTTGGCCACCACCTCTAGCCACCGCCACCACCTTTCTACCACCACTACACATCACCTTAGCATCTATCCAGATCTGAAGCATGAAAGGCCGACCCAAACCTCAGGGTCGAGCCCAAAAGTGGTGCCAAAACCTCACTATTTTTGCCTAGCCTCTTCACATTCCTACCTTGTAACTTCCCTCCATGTTCATGCTTGTGGCCGTGCATTCTTGAACCCAAACCCGTGCCTAAACATGTCCAAACCTGAGCTAAACCAAGCCCTAGGCCAAGCATGTGTTGTAGGAAACAAGGCAAAAAGCATCCAATGCAATATTGCTTTTCATTTCGAAGCTATTTCTATTGAATGTCGTATTGAATTTATAATTTATATTTGTCTTGTTTATGGGTTGTGTACAAGATCTCTAGCTTGGTTCTTCCCTCACTTGAATCCTAATTCGTGTTATCGTGCCTTCTGGATATTCGTTTGTGTGCTTTGACGTGTTATCTCCAGCTTGAAACTGGTGAGTTATTCTCACCAGACAATCTGTACCTATATAACTGATAAACCGACACCACTTGAATCTGTAAATGTATTTCATCCTGTTATAACTGCTATATTATGATCATATGATGTTTACACCTGTTATTGCACCTGTTATATCACATATTACTATTATATTATACTATTATGTTATTTATATCAGTTACCACCATTGCAGGTTCCCTGTAGATAAAAATCACCATGGGTTGAAATGATACATACCCGAACGGACTTTAGAATAGAAGAAAATAACTTAAATTGGTAAATTTAATCTTTTAAAAGTTAGATAAATTTTCAATCTGGTAATTTTGATCAATATCTTTTTAACAATATATACAAAAGATATGAATTATTTGTCAAAGCAAATGAAATTTTATTATGTTTATAATATATTCATTTGATATATATTGTGAACATAATATCTTTCGTTTTAAATAAAGATGAATTTTCAAATTGTAATATATATATATGTGTGTGTGTGTGTGTGTGTGTGTATGTTATAATTTGAGTTGTTTTGAAATTTATTTAATCTATTGATAATTTATAATTGTAATTTAAAAGCTTAATTTCAAAATAAATATTTTTCAAAAGATAATTTAGTTAATTTAATTTATTTTCAATTATAATATAATTACTTTTGAATACGATAGTTTAAAAGGATTTAAATAAAGTTTTGTTTTGTTTTCTTTAAAAATGTTTAATTTTAAAATGGTTATAAATATATAAAAATAAAAGTTTTAGGTTTTAAAAAATACATATATAAGAAATTCATTTATATTATAATTAGTTTTAAGAATATTCTCTTTAAAAATTAAGTTTATATTTACGTAAATAAGCATTTAGTAATTTAGTAAATTAAATATGTAAGTTATATTATCTTTTAAAATTAAATAAAAATTAATTAAAAACACTTAAGACATGTGTAACCATGTTAATCACCCTAACAACACATGTAAAGTAATTAAGTGAATTTAATGACAAATGTAAATGCTAGAAGACAAGTGGCAACATATAATTTTAATTTTAATAAATGTTTTTAAGAAGAAAATTTGTTTTCTCAAACATTTTTTTTTCTTTGTCTTCATTTCTTGACTCAATTCAATGGCAATCAGTAATTTTTTTTAAAAATCTGCAAAATTTAAGTTCTTCTCAACAAATCAAAATTTGAAGCAAATTAAAACCTGAAATCTGCAAATACAAATCAACTTCAATCTTCAATCTTCAATCTGAAAATTGGAAATCTGCTGCAACCTTCAACTGCAATTTAAATGTAGATCCACTTCAGTTTAAAAGCTGCAATTTAAAGAGATTTTCAAGATTCATTTCAACTTTGATTCATCAAAATGTAAAGCATGCAAAGGCATTAAATTTCTTCAGCAAGCTTTTTCCAGAATTAAAGTTCAAGCCTGGGAAATGAATTAAATCTGCTCCGCAACTTTATCAGGTGAGTAAATGGAATTTTAAAAACAGATTGATTCTAGATTTCATCTTGATTTTGTGATGATATCATGATGTTATATGAAATATTTGTTTTAAAATTTGTATGCATGTTGAGTTGAGTATATTGAATTACCTGTAAAATTTAGGATGATTACTGTGTTTATTAAAACAGTTTCAGATCCATTAATAATTTCAATAACTTGATTTAGAACACGAACTGGACTTTGATTTGTAAATGAAAGTTGTTTACAATCATGTTGTAACGACCCAGGATTTTAAGTAATTAAAATTTTAATATTTAATTAATTTTAAATATTAATAAGTGAATATATAAGTCAAATAAATTTTTATTTGAATAATTAAATCGATAATTTAATATGTTAAATTATCGAAATAATTAAAAATTGAGTTAAATATGATTAAAAATGATTTGTAAAATTTTATTTTATCAAATTGAAGTTAGAACGATATTATAGAACTTTTAAAATTGAATTTAAAGTTAATTTGTGAAAATTGAATATTTTAATATTTAATTATCGACTGAAAAATAGCCAATTTTTGAACAGTCTCAGAATTGGACGAAACCAGTTCCATTGGATCCGTAATAGTTAGTTATTATCGGATTTCAATTTTCGTAGCAATTGGAGTTATCGTTTGATCGTGGCAGCTCGAAACGCATCGAATTATTTTTAATATTAATTTGGCGAGTTAAAATTGCCATTTTTCAAAAAATCTCGGATTTCGACGAAACTAGTTTCATCGGATCCGTAATGTGATATTATTGTAAGGTTTCAAATTTCGTGTCAATTGGATTTACCGTTTGTCCGGTACAAATTAAAACGCCTAGAAAATCGTTTAAATCGGTTTAATTTAAATCGATCGTTTAATTCCATAACTCGCACAGATGACCGAATTAGCTTTCGAAACATGTTCCATTTTGTCTGGAACGCGGGGTAAACCCTAGAAACACTGGTTACGGCGCGTAAATCGGAGTTTGGAAATCCCGGATGAATAGTGTTCGTAAATTCTCTATAAATAGCCCCTTTAATTCACAAAAAAAATAATAAAAAAATATTTCTAAACTCTAAACCTAACAGAGCCGCCGCCATCTCCTGAAACCAAAGGTCGAAATTGTTCATCTTCTCCCGTCAGTCTCTCTCGATCCATTCACTTTCAAGCTTCGTGTTCAACTGCAAAGTTATAGATCTCCTCGAGATCTTTAAAACCAACGGCTATGATCGTTTTCTATGCCACGAATCAACGGATATTTGCGTTCAAAGGCCATAGGGTCGGCCTCGTAATGCGCGCCAAGATGGAGGCCGAGTTCTCCAAGCTTGCAGCCGAGTGTTACTCGTGTCATGCTCTTCGAGGTGGAAGCTCCTGATCGATGTGAAGTGGTTTGTGTTTGGTGCAAATTTAAACCCTAATATTTGATGGTTGGGTTCTTGCTCTTGTTCGTTGCTGGAGATGTTGTGCGTGGGTGATGGAAGAAGGAAGCTACGGCTATGATGAGGGGGTTTGGAGATCCAACGGCCAGAAGTGTTGTAGGTTATAATAAAAAAAGAAATTGTTGTAAATTTTAATTATAAAAATTGTGTAACTTCATAAATGCATATCTTTTTCATACGAGGTCGAAAACGCGCGAAACCAGTTGCGTTGGAATCGTATGGACGAGCACTACGCGATGAAATTGGATTGGAGTCGTTTGGAGTTAGTGAGAATTTTGGGTAAAATTAAACGTCCGTTTAATTTTATTCGAAATAAATCGCTAAAACGAAATTGAAATCAAGGTGAGAACTTCTCACTCAATCGAATCGGTTTCGATTTTATTTTAAATAGTTAGATTTAAAATATTTGAATGCATGTTTGAATGATGATTGTTATCTATTGATTGTTAAAATAGACATTATGCGCCGTTAGTAAGCGGATGTTATTTATTAAAAACATATACCGCGAATATTTCATAAACAGTGAAATTGGTATTATATATAATATCAATATATATATATATTGGCATATGTATATATTGCAGTTGTTGATTTCCCGCATTTTTTAGCGGATGAGACCCTATTGCGCCGTCTATTAAACGGATAATATTTTAAATCCCATATACCGCGATAATTTCGTACTAGAGCGGAATTGGTATTGTGCTAATGTTTTTGGATGCAGGAAAACAGGTTGGAGGGATCCAACTGGATTCCTCAACAGTATTTATTTGATTTCAGATATTTTGATATTTGATTGATTATCATATCGATATATGATATCGTTGTAGTCGTGATTGACTATTTGGTATGTAGCATCATTGGACCAAATTTTGGGATTTTAAAATGATTTTAAAGTGATTTTTGAAAGTATACGTTTATAAAATATTTTTGGAATTGATCCATTTTAAATAAATAAACGTTATAATTTTTAAAGTTATAAAAATTATGATTTTGAGAAATACGGTTAAAGATTGATTTTTGAGAAATATGGGTTAATGTTTTTATAAAATAATTAAATTGGATTTTTGAATTTATTATAAAAAGTTTAAAAATAGGATTTATAAAATTTGATTATTTTATAAATCAAGAGAATGGTGAAATTATAAAGGAAATTAAAGATGTTTTAAAATAATAGTATAAATTGATTTTATAAAGGATTTATAAATTGATATTTATAAATTAAAACATTTGAATTATAAAACGAGTTTTTATAAGTGTTTGAATGAAGTGAAAATGGATTGCATAAGTGAATGGAATTTATAAAATTATAAATGGTGAAGTTATAAATGAAATTTATAAATAGTAAGATTTATAAATTTTGTGAAGTTACTAAATAATATATTTGGATAAATAATTGAATCTTATAAGTTATAAGATTCATAATTATGAAGTTTAAAAGAACGATTTTGTAAAATAATCGTTTTATAAGCATTTAACTTATAATGTGAACTTTTGGTTTATAATTGAGTTATAAATCGAATAGGTTAATAAAGGAGATGTATAAAAAGGAAGTAGTTATAAAACAAATAGAAATAGAATTTATAAACGTTGTTTTATAAAATTCGCAAACGACTTATTTTGATAAGTAAATTGTTATAACTTATTTATGGAGCTATATTCACGTTTTAGACAGTGAATAATCCTTTAAAATAAAATGAATAGAAATGATGAAATTGGTTAACGTAGTATATTCACGTTTTTGAATAGTGAATAATATGTTAAAGAAAATGTTTAGATTTGATGTTTTAAATAGAATTAAAACGATCGAACGATGTTTTAAAATGTGTTGAGATTCGAAACCATATATTTCAACATTTATTGTTGAAATAGACGTTTTCGAGAAATAAAAGAAAATGGTGGACTATAACACTGTTGTTATAGTAAATGATTTCTGAAAGGAAATGTTTTGTATAGTATTGGGATTTATATATCTATTTTAATTTTGAATCCTATACTAGTGATTTTGGGTTGTCGTAACGATGTTTTACGTAACATTCGTTTTGGCCCAAATAAATATGTTTAAGAGCATGATTTCCTTAAAGAATGAAATATATACTTAATTTCGATTTAAGTATATTGAATATTTTCTAAAGGTTGAAAATAAAAGATTTGTGAATTACTTATTAAATAAGTATGGAAATGTTTTCCAATATAAAGTGAATATTTTGAGAATTTATCTTTTTGACGATAAATTGAAAAGGAATATTGAAACCTATTGAAAATCGTATATCAGTAGATATTGTGAAATATAAATTCTCTGTGGAATTTATAAAAGAAAAGTGGAATTCGTTTAAAAATAAATATTGATTTATTTTTGAAGTATTGAAAATTATATATCTTGTAAAGATATTTTTGGAAAATAAATAATTTGGAAAATTATTTGGAATCTGGTGATGTGTGCATATCCATTGATAGTTCAATAACCGACTATCAATATTTCCCTTTGAATGGGTATTTGATGTGATTTGTTTGAATTTGAATGCCACACTTATTTTTGAATAAGCACTCACTATTCGGGTTAACCGGGAAAGGACCATGGGGTCGTATAACCCATTCCGAATATGTGATACGTCGTTATGAATTGCATTTGAAGACCGGTGTTGAAGACCTGATCTTTTTGAAAGCGAAAGGACAACTCGTCGATTGTCTTTGCATCGAGTAGCTACGGTATAGAGACTCCCTATGTGATGAGAAGTCCGGACGTGATTAGTGATTATCCGGATTGCAAGGACTTCTTTGTAAGTGCCTTCGGTTCTGTTCGAGCCCGGAACAGACTTGTATGGATTGTATGTCTGACATTACAAATTGAGATATAAAGCAAATTTCTTTCAAATATATTTCTGTTGGTGGCGGAGAATTTATTCTTTTAGCTTAACACCCTTCTCCGAGACGTACGAGCTCAGAGGTTATGTAGTTGAAGGTTATCAGCGATATATTCCCAATTTGGTAATGTGACATGCTGAGTGTTGCTGTGAAATGATCATTGTGTTGATCATTTTTGATAGGATCATTTGTTTGATCGTCTATCTTGGGGATCATTTCTATGATCATTTGTTGACCCAAAGCATGGCTTTTGTATAAAGTATGTTTTTGTGGACGAGACTTCGTCGAGCCTCACAAACCGGTAATGGTCGAAACAGGAATTGTGCGGCAAGGTTTTCAGGGATCGCTTCCCTAGGGTATGACCATTCCTTCTGGAAAAGGGTAGTATCATGGTACGGAGCCCAGATACTTACTCATGTTGAAACACTTATTATTATGGTGTGATGTTGGTTAGAGAGCTCTCGTTTAAAGGTCCCAAAGGACCGGGGGTGGCATATCTGAGGGTTTGTAATATCCCTTGGGAAAAGGGGTTCCCGGCCTTGTTTAGCAGAGAACGGTTTGGTTCTCGAGGCGTCATTCCAGAGGCGTTTCCATGTGGCAATGGGAAGTTCCTTGGCCTGACCATTTGTTGGAAAATCCATTCTTCAAATACGAGCCTTGTACGGTATTAGTTGTATTACCTGCCATCTACTTATGGTGGCGCCCCACTGTTTGGATGGTAGCTATAGTAGGCATAGTTCGAAATGTCTATGTCGGCTAAGATTTATATCTTTATTTTCGAAATGAATTTTCTCTACACTATGCACTAGTAATAATATCAAAATGTTCTTTTTAATGCGTATCAAGCATCTTTGACTATCATAAGGAGAAATCTCCTCCGATTCTGCGTTTGCATTGTGTGTGTGTGCGGGAGGCCTTATGGTAGTCTCATTCTTAAAAGCATTGCGAATTGACTTTTAAAATATTCCTCTATTTTGATTTTAAAGATAAATAAACTGTTTTGAGTTCTCACACCAGTCACATGACTGACTCGGAGTTTATTGTTTTCCTTCCTAAACTCTGGGTGCCCACCAATTTCCACACGGGCAGTCAAGAGTTAAGGTTTATCGGGATATTCTGGATATTCTGGAGTTGCTGGAGGCAAGCTGGATGGCATGGCGTATTACTAGTATATAGTATTTCTTTTCCGCTGTTTGTTGTTGTTGTTTGTTGTTGTACACTCTGATGATGATGTAATGTAATGTATAAAATGTAATAACTAATATAGTTCTTTGTTTTAAAGATTATTCATTTATTATTATATGTTGTTCCGCTGCGAATTGTGAGATTCTGATGTTGTTCTGTTGTTTTTATGTTCCGTTCTATTTTCTATTTTCTTTTCTCTCTATTTTCTATCTTCTTATCTCTTTTTCTTTCCTTTTTTTTTTCTTAAACATTGATAATTCGTATTTCTGTTCATCTTGAGTTAATCTATGGAGATTAGTGTATATTCAAGGAGTACGGATTTGCGGGTTTTCACAAGTGGTATCAGAGCATATGGTTAAGCGACAACCATGGTTCTGTTGGGTATTACTCATTAGAGATAGAGTCAGTAGTACTCTAGAATGAGTTTGAGTGTAATAATAGCTATGAGAGCGTATTTGTTAATAAATATAAATTGTTTTGTATTGTGTTGACTTATCGGTTGATTGTTTATAGATTCCGGTCGATGTAGTCTAGCTAACTATCGTAGAAAGGGGTTTCTAAAATCTTAAAAAAGATAAACCGACACGATATTGTTTAAAATTGGGTAAATGAAATAATTTTACCTTGATTATATTTTATATATAAAGGAAAAATTTTCAGAATTATTAAAGTGTATATAAGTTGATTGTTTAGATGTTTGAATAATCTAAATAAAAAAATAATTGTATAAGCAAAAGAATTGAATTATAATCAAAGTGATTTACAATTGTGAAATAAACTTATATATATAAGAAGTGAAACTATATGGATATATTTATGAATATGAGTTATAAATAAAAATGAATCTTAAATAGAATTGAATTTGATTTGGAAGTGAACCAACTTGAATATGAATTAGTGAATATAAACTAATTGAAAATGAATGTTAGAAAACATCCACTGTTAATGAATCAAATGTGATTAAATTGAAAACCATTTCATTGAATATTAATGAGAATATGAATGAATATTTATTGGTTATGAATGCTAGTTGGTTGATGGTTAAATATATTGCTTTTGTTGCATTTGCTATGTTAACATATATAATTATTATGTTACTATATGTTGTATATTGATACTATTGTCTACATGCATGTTCTCATGTTGTTTGTTGAGTGTTTAGTAGGTGCGGATCGCGTTTGCTTCGCATTTGGAGCTCGCTTTCGCGCTATATTAGCCATATATGCTCGCTAATAAAATAATAAGGTACATATCTCGGATTACATATCGTACTTTTACATTTTTTCCCTTCGGGATGCCTCATTACTTGATGAGATGTATATTTGTGATATATATACTGTCATTTTTTTTTCGGATCGAGCCACGCAAAGGAGACTATGGCGAATTTTTCCGGAAATTTAAGGCGTTAGAAAAATTTGAGAAAATTGGAAAATTTTGAAAACTATAACTTTGATTTTGGAGTTGAAAGTTAAACAATAGTAGTTGTTTTTGAAAAGATAACTAAGTGTGATTTGAAAACTTAGTAAAGTATGGTGAGAAGTTTAAAATTTGTTTTGGGAAAGTTAATAGATTCTGTAACTTTTCTTACTTGTTAATTTCGAGGACGAAATTCTTTTAAGGGGGGAAGATTGTAACGACCCAGGATTTTAAGTAATTAAAATTTGAATATTTAATTAATTTTAAATATTAATAAGTGAATATATAAGTCAAATAAATTTTTATTTGAATAATTGGATTTAATTGAATAATTAAATCGATAATTTAATATGTTAAATTATGGAAATAATTAAAAATTGAGTTAAATATGATTAAAAATGATTTTTCAAATTTTATTTTATCATATTGAAGTTAGAACGATATTATAGAACTTTTAAAATTGAATTTAAAGTTAATTTGTGAAAATTGAATATTTGAATATTTAATTATCGACTGAAAAATAGCCAATTTTTGAACAGTCTCAGAATTGGACGAAACTAGTTCTATTGGATCCGTAATAGTTAGTTATTATCGGATTTCAATTTTCGTAGCAATCGGAGTTATCGTTTGATCGTGGCAGCTCGAAACGCATCGAATTATTTTTAATATTAATTTGGCGAGTTAAAATAGCCATTTTTCAAAGAGTCTCGGATTTCGACGAAACCAGTTTCATCGGATCCGTAATGTGATATTATTGTAAGGTTTCGAATTTCGTGTCAATTGGATTTACCGTTTGTCCGGTACAAATTAAAATGCCTAGAAAATCGTTTAAATCGGTTTAATTTAAATCGATCGTTTAATTCCATAACTCGCACAGATGACCGAATTAGCTTTAGAAACCTGTTCCATTGTGTCCGGAACGCGGGGTAAACCCTAGAAACGCTGGTTACGGCGCGTAAATCGGAGTTTGGAAATCCCGGATGAATAGTGTTCGTAAATTCTCTATAAATAGCCCCTTTAATTCACAAAAAAAATTTAAAAAAAAATATATTTCTAAACCCTAAACCTAACAGAGTCGCCGCCATCTCCTGAAACCAAAGGCCGAAATTGTTCATCTTCTCCCCTCAATCTCTCTCGATCCATTTACTTTCAAGCTTCGTGTTCAATTGCAAAGTTATAGATCTCCTCGAGATCTTTAAAACCAACGGTTATGATCGTTTTCTAAGCCACGAATCAACGGATATTTGCGTTCAAAGGCCATAGGGTCGGCCTCATAATGCGCGCCAAGATGAAGGCCGAGTTCTCCAAGCTTGCAGCCGAGTGTTACTCGTGTCATGCTCTTCGAGGTGGAAGCTCCTGATCGATGTGAAGTGGTTTGTGTTTGGTGCAAATTTAAACCCTAATATTTGATGGTTGGGTTCTTGCTCGTGTTCGTTACTGGAGATGTTGTGCATGGGTGATGGAAGAAGGAAGGTACGGCTATGATGAGGGGGTTTGGAGATCCAACGGCCAGAAGTGTTGTAGGTTATAATAAAAAAAGGAATTGTTGTAAATTTTAATTATAAAAATCGTGTAACTTCATAAATGCATATCTTTTTCATACGAGGTCGAAAACGCGCGAAACCAGTTGCGTTGGAATCATATGGACGAGCACTACGCGATGAAATTGGATTGGAGTCGTTTGGAGTTAGTGAGAATTTTGGGTAAAATTAAACGTCCGTTTAATTTTATTCGAAATAAATCGCTAAAACGAAATTGAAATCAAGGTGAGAACTTCTCACTCAATCGAATCGGTTTCGATTTTATTTTAAATAGTTAGATTTAAAATATTTGAATGCATGTTTGAATGATGATTGTTATCTATTGATTGTTAAAATAGACATTATGCGCCGTTAGTAAGCGGATGTTATTTATTAAAAACATATACCGCGAATATTTCATGAACAGTGAAATTGGTATTATATATAATAGCAATATATATATATTGGCATATGTATATATTGCAGTTGTTGATTTCCCGCATTTTTTAGCGGATGAGACCCTATTGCGCCGTCTATTAAACGGATAATATTTTAAATCCCATATACCGCGATAATTTCATACTGGAGCGGAATTGGTATTGTGCTAATGTTTTTGGATGCAGGAAAACAGGTTGGAGGGATCCAACTGGATTCCTCAACAGTATTTATTTGATTTCAGATATTTTGATATTTGATTGATTATCATATCGATATATGATATCGTTGTAGTCGTGATTGACTATTTGGTATGTAGCATCATTGGACCAAATTTTGGGATTTTAAAATGATTTTAAAGTGATTTTTGAAAGTATACGTTTATAAAATATTTTTGGAATTGATCCATTTTAAATAAATAAACGTTATAATTTTTAAAGTTATAAAAATTATGATTTTGAGAAATACGGTTAAAGATTGATTTTTGAGAAATATGGGTTAATATTTTTATAAAATAATTAAATTGGATTTTTGAATTTATTATAAAAAGTTTAAAAATAGGATTTATAAAATTTGATTATTTTATAAATCAAGAGAATGGCGAAATTATAAAGGAAATTAAAGATGTTTTAAAATAATAGTATAAATTGATTTTATAAAGGATTTATAAATTGATATTTATAAATTAAAACATTTGAATTATAAAACGAGTTTTTATAAGTGTTTGAATGAAGTGAAAATGGATTGCATAAGTGAATGGAATTTATAAAATTATAAATGGTGAAGTTATAAATGAAATTTATAAATAGTAAGATTTATAAATTTTGTGAAGTTATTAAAGAATATATTTGGATAAATAATTGAATCTTATAAGTTATAAGATTCATAATTATGAAGTTTAAAAGAACGATTTTGTAAAATAATCGTTTTATAAGCATTTAACTTATAATGTGAACTTTTGGTTTATAATTGAGTTATAAATCGAATAGGTTAATAAAGGAGATGTATAAAAAGGAAGTAGTTATAAAACAAATAGAAATAGAATTTATAAACGTTGTTTTATAAAATTCGCAAACGACTTATTTTGATAAGTAAATTGTTATAACTTATTTATGGAGCTATATTCACGTTTTAGACAGTGAATAATCCTTTAAAATAAAATGAATAGAAATGATGAAATTGGTTAACGTAGTATATTCACGTTTTTGAATAGTGAATAATATGTTAAAGAAAATGTTTAGATTTGTTGTTTTAAATAGAATTAAAATGATCTAACGATGTTTTAAAATGTGTTGAGATTCGAAACCATAGATTTCAACATTTATTGTTGAAATAGACGTTTTCGAGAAATAAAAGGAAATGGTGGACTATAACACTGTTGTTATAGTAAATGATTTCCGAAAGGAAATGTTTTGTATAGTATTGGGATTTATATATCTATTTTAATTTCGAATCCTATACTAGTGATTTTGGGTTGTCGTAACGATGTTTTACGTAACATTCGTTTGGGCCCAAATAAATATGTTTAAGAGCATGATTTCCTTAAAGAATGAAATATATATTTAATTTCGATTTAAGTATATTGAATATTTTCTAAAGGTTGAAAATAAAAGATTTGTGAATTACTTATTAAATAAGTATGGAAATGTTTTCCAATATAAAGTGAATATTTTGAGAATTTATCTTTTTGACGATAAATTGAAAAGGAATATTGAAACCTATTGAAAATCGTATATCAATAGATATTGTGAAATATAAATTCACTATGGAATTTATAAAAGAAAAGTGGATTTCGTTTAAAAATAAATATTGATTTATTTTTGAAGTATTGAAAATTATATATCTTGTAAAGATATTTTTGGAAAATAAATAATTTGGAAAATTATTTGGAATCTGGTGATGTGTGCATATCCATTGATAGTTCAATAACCGACTATCAATATTTCCCTTTGAATGGGTATTTGATGTGATTTGTTTGAATTTGAATGCCACACTTATTTTTGAATAAGCGCTCACTATTCGGGTTAACCGGGAAAGGACCATGGGGTCGTATAACCCATTCCGAATATGTGATACGTCGTTATGAATTGCATTTGAAGACCGGTGTTGAAGACCGGATCTTTTTGAAAGCGAAAGGACAACTCGTCGATTGTCTTTGCACCGAGTAGCTACGGTATAGAGACTCACTATGTGATGGGAAGTCCGGACGTGATTAGAGATTATCCGGATTGCAAGGACTTCTTTGTAAGTGCCTTCGGTTCTGTTCGAGCCCGGAACAGACTTGTATGGATTGTATGTCTGACATTACAAATTGAGATATAAAGCAGATTTCTTTCAAATATATTTCTGTTGGTGGCGGAGAATTTATTCTTTTAGCTTAACACCCTTCTCTGAGACATACGAGCTCAGAGGTTATGTAGTTGAAAGTTATCAGCGATATATTCCCAATTTGGTAATGTGACATGCTGAGTGTTGCTGTGAAATGATCATTGTGTTGATCATTTGTGATAGGATCATTTGTTTGATCGTCTATCTTGGTGATCATTTCCATGATCATTTGTTGACCCAAAGCATGGCTTTTGTATAAAGTATGTTTTTGTGGACGAGACTTCGTCGAGCCTCACAAACCGGTAATGGTCGAAACAGGAATTGTGCGGCAAGGTTTTCAGGGATCGCTTCCCTAGGGTATGACCATTCCTTCTGGAAAAAGGTAGTATCATGGTATGGAGCCCAGATACTTACTCATGTTGAAACACTTATTATTATGGTGTGATGTTGGTTAGAGAGCTCTCGTTTAAAGGTCCCAAAGGACCGGGGGTGGCATATCTGAGGGTTTGTAATATCCCTTGGGAAAAGGGGTTCCCGGCCTTGTTTAGCAGAGAACGGTTTGGTTCTCGGGGCGTCCTTCCAGAGGCGTTTCCATGTGGCAATGGGAAGTTCCTTGGCCTGACCATTTGTTGAAAAATCCATTCTTCAAATACGAGCCTTGTACGGTATTAGTTGTATTACCTGCCGTCTACTTATGGTGGCGCCCCACTGTTTGGATGGTAGCTATAGTAGGCATAGTTCGAAATGTCTATGTCGGCTAAGATTTATATCTTTATTTTCGAAATGAATTTTCTCTACACTATGCACTAGTAATAATATCAAAATGTTCTTTTTAATGCGTATAGAAACTAGGGTTTAGTTATTTTTTTTTTAATTTGTGTGAAGGTGCTATTTATAGAGAATTTACGAACACTATTCATCCTGGATTTCCAAACTCCGATTTACGCGCCGTAACCAGCGTTTCTAGGGTTTACCCCGCGTTCCAGACACAATGGAACAGGTTTCGAAAGCTAATTCGGTCATCTGTGCGAGTTATGGAATTAAACGATCGATTTAAATTAAACCGATTTAAACGATTTTCTAGGCGTTTTAATTTGTACCGGACAAACGGTAAATCCAATTGACACGAGATTTGAAACCTTACTATAATATCACATTACGGATCCGATGAAACTGGTTTCGTCGAAATCCGAGACTTTTTGAAAAATGGCTATTTTAACTCGCCAAATTAATATTAAAAATAATTCGATGCGTTTCGAGCTGCCACGATCAAACAATAACTCCGATTGCTACGAAAATTGAAATCCGATAATAACTAATTATTACGGATCCAATGAAACTGGTTTCGTTCAATTCTGAGACTGTTCAAAAATTTTCTATTTTTCAGTCGATAATTAAATATTAAAATATTCAATTTTCACAAATTAACTTTAAATTCAATTTTAAAAGTTCTATAATATCGTTCTAACTTCAATATGATAAAATAAAATTTTACAAATCATTTTTAATCATATTTAACTCAATTTTTAATTATTTCCATAATTTAACATATTAAATTATCGATATAATTATTCAATTAAATCCAATTATTCAAATAAAAATTTATTTGACTTATATATTCACTTATTAATATTTAAAATTAAGTAATATTCAAATTTTAATTACTTAAAATCCTGGGTGGTTACACATGTAATTTATCATCTAATAATAGTTATAGGGTTTTAAAATGAATGAGTTACTCATATTTTCAAATTGCAGTGGAAAAATCAAATTTGGGCGAAAATTTATAATTTCAAATTCTAGTTTTGAATTTATAATCGAATTAAAATTGGAAAATTATGATTTTTAGTACTTGTATCATAATTTTTAATTGTGTAAATAGTGAGATATTTGGGTTTGTTCGTTTTGGGAACTTCGGTGATTTGCCGAAGAACAACGCGATGATTGCAGCTGTAATTTTGACCGAAGCATGTTTATAGGTTATAGATGATGGGAAAATTGCTTCTGAATTTTTCCAATGTCATAGTTGATCGAATTAGACTAAATTAGGGTTTTTCTGAGTGTTTTGTTCGGCTTTGTTGTCGAGACCATTGCGACTTGGTTTAAGGATCGAGTTCGATCGCGTTTGGGGATGTTGGAGCTTATGGTCTTGGTTTTCTATGATGGAGTTGGCAGAGTTCATCGGCGATTGGGTTGGCCGTCGTTGGGTTTATTTTGGGTATTCGTGTTTCTGTAGTTTTCAAGCTTATGGTCCAAATTTTGATTTGTGAGTTCTTTGAAGGATCTGGGTTCGTGATCGTGTTTGCATGGGTTCTTGTGACCGATGTAGATGGTCACGACGACCTGTAATGGCCGTAGGCAATGGCGCACGTGCACCATGCACGTTGATGTGTGCCCTGGAGTTTTGTTTTGGGGAAGACGATATAATCTCGAAGGGGTGCTCGCGTTGTTTCCGGGGGTGACTCGAAGTTATTGCATACTGGTGTGCTTCGGGTTTGATTCGTGTTTTATTGGTGTTTGTCTCGAGTTGTTTTGACGCTGTTTTCGGTTAGTACTGTGCAATATTAGGTCGCATATGAAACTCGGGTTTGAGGATTGTGAGATTTTCTGGTTTTACTGTATGTTGAACTTGTGTTTAAATAAATAAAGGAAGCTTATAAAAGAAAACAAATTTTTAAAGGTTAAATTTGTTGTTTTAAAATAAACATAAATCAAACTTTTAAAAATGCAAACTGAATTTATTCTCAAATTAAAAAGTTTTGAGGTGATATCTTTTGTAAGTAATAATCTTAATTAAATTTTGAATTTCAAGTTAAAATAATATTTTAAATATAAATAGTGAAACAAAAGTTTTAAAGTAAATCTTAAAGTAATATTTAATAACTAAGTTTTCAAATTTACTTCGAAAATAAATAAGTTTAAATTAGATAATTAAAAGGATTTTGAGATTTGAAATTGTTTTTTTCCTAAATGCTTATTTTCAAATAAAGTTAAGTTAAAATTTTGAAAACCAAATAGAATAATTCGTTTTTAAGTTATTTAAAATTTGACTTATTTCAATTAATTGATTTATGAAGATAATTAAGGTAAATTTGATTATTGATATGAACTTAAGAGTACTTAATTAATATGATTGTTAATAAGTAAAGTTTAATTTAAGATTAATGTTTTTCCTAAATTAATTAAGGATTTTTAAATCTAGGAAGTTAATTAATTAATTGTTTATTAAATTTTAAATAATTAGTTAATTGTTTATTTAATTTTAAATAATCACTTAATTATGGATTAATTAAGTGTGATTACTTAAGAAAGTAATCAATGGTTAATTATAGAATGTAATTAAGAATGATAATTACTTATGGAAGTAATTAGAGAGATCACTCATAGGAGTAAATTAATTGAAGTGATTATTGGTTAATCACCTGATGATATTAATTGAGGGATTGATTAATATAATGGTTTGAAGTTAATTAATTATGAAGTAATTAATTAATTAATTATGTATTATTAATGATGGGCTTAATTATCCGTTAAGTAATTAATTAAGAGAGTAATCAAGATTTATTAATGAAGTAATTAGAAGATAATTACTTATGTAAGTAATTAAAGGTTAATTACTTAATTAATTTAGTTAATTAATGTGATTAATTAATTAATGAATGTGATTTATTTAAAATCAATTACAATGTGTAATTAATTAAAATGTTATTAATTTAAGAAATAAATAAATTAATGATTATTGATTAATTTAATTGTTTAATAATTACTTAATGAAGTAATTAAGGATTAATTAGATTAATTAATCAAGGGTTAATATAATTAATTAAGAAGTTAATTAATTAAAGATAAGTAATTACAAATTATTAATTACTGATTATGATTATTGTGTTGATCAATTACAAGTTAATTATTTAATTAAAGAGAATTATTAATTAATGGGATCATTAATTAATATATTTAATGATATTAATCAAGGTTGATTAATAAAGTAATTAATTTAAGTATGATTAATTAAATGTAATTAATTAAGGTTTAATGTAATTAATTATAATTGATTAATTAATGGAAGTAAATGAAAGATCATTAATTATTGTAATTAATGATAGTAATTAAAGGTTAATTACTGAATATGGATAAGGATAAATACTTGAATGTAATTAAAAGATAATTAATCATAGAAGATTAATTTAAGAGATGATTAATTTATTTATTTGAAATAAATAAATGAAGAAGGATTAGGGTTAATCCAATTGATTAAGAGTTAATCAATTCTGCTTTGGATGATTGATTAATATTGGTTGATTGACTGATATTGGCTGATCAATAATGGGTGATTGATATTGGGTGATTGGTTGATACTGGATGATTTGAATATCTCTGTTATGTGATATGTTGCTTTGTGAGATGAATGTTTGATATGAATTATCTGTTGTGATAATGTTATTCATCTATCTATTATATCATCCTGCATATAAGTTTTAACTGTTTAAAACCCTTAAGTACAACTTGGACATTAAAATGGCGTTTGGTTTCGGTGAGACCGGGATCGGTTTTCCATATTTGGGATTCGAAAACCACATCGATTCTAATTAAATGTTAGGTCGTGAATCCAAGTGGAGCTTTGTGAAGACTCGAGGTGTAAGAACTATACGTCAGTATAACTCTGTGGGTGATTCCGTAATGAGTTTGATGGAATAATACTTATAGGTTCGAGATGGTGATTTAGAGTGCAAGGTCTATGGTCGTTGACTCTGAGGGTGATTCCAAAATGAGTGCAACGAGATAGTGCCTTCGGTTTCGTTCGAACCCGGAACAAACTTCTATGGATTGAATTCTTTCAGAACATCGTCATGTGGACGATGAGCATTCTAAGATAGATGTGTTCTATAAAGGTAATCGCAGCCTTAAGCCTCATCAACCGGGAATGGCTAAAACAGGGGAGGTGCAGCAAGGCTTCGTGGGTAGCTCCCACTGGAGAGCAAGATTTCCCCCTGTCTAGAAGTCCCTTTTTATTCGGCTGTGTGGGCAGTTGGAATCGCGCGCCAACTGCTGGGTTGTCTTGTTCGGGACTGCGCAGTAAGGAACGGTCCCGGCCTTGTGTTGCAGGAGAGTTAGGGTGGCTCCTCGGTACGTTGATCTAGGCCATGTACTGTGACGGGCGGTACCCCAGTAGCCCTGCCATTGATGGAAACTCATTCTTCCTACGAGACCCTACGGTTTTGTTTGTATTACCCACTTTTGTGGCTAGTAGCTGGAATTTAATAATGTAACAATTTCGGCTATTTCTTATTTACTCGAAAACACTAGACACTATTATAATATCACTGGATTTCCTATCAAATGTTTTTGTTAGCATAAGGTAAAAAAAATTCCATGTTTATGTGTGGGAAGTCTTACGTGATACCTTTTCTTTCCAAAGGATTTTCTAAAGTTAAGCAACTTTAAACCATTTACTCACATCAGACCCCTGTCTGACCCGAGTGTTTATTTTCTGTTTTATTAAACTCTTGGGTACTCATATTGTATATGAGTAGTCAAGTGATTCAGGTTTGCTTGACGAATTCTGGAGGAGATATGGAGCAGGAGGCTTCCACGTGTAGATATATTTATGGTTCCGCTGTGTTTGTTATATCTATATCTTGTGATAACTTGAGTTGTATAGTTAGACAGATGTTTATAACTGTCTAATATCTGTTGTATAAGTTGTGTATTCTGATGTATTATGATACTATGTAATATTTTATGTGATAAATTATATTTCATTCGTTCCGCTGTGAGTTCTCTGATGTTGTTCTATTTCTTGTTTCTCTTTCTTTCTTCTTATATCCCTTTCTTTCTTAATTAGCGATGCGACTTCCTGGGGATAGGAAGTCCGGTCGTTTCAGCTGAAATGATAGGCCTGAATGATTTTCAATTATTTTCTTTTACTTGGGATTGCGGGTTTGAAAGGATCAAACCTGGGTTTTCTTTGTAAATTACGGTTGAAATGATATATTACCCGTATCACTTTACCTAGGCTAGAAAATGAAATACAGACCCGTTGTTAAAATATGTTTTTCTAAATTTTTTAAAATATTTCAGAAATGTAAATATTATAATATTTTTGATTTAAACTTAAAAAAATAAAAATTATTTTTGTAAAGTATTATTGATTTTCTGAAAATTTATAAGTGAAATAAATTAATGGTAAAGTTAGAAAATCTGAAATGTAAGTTATTTTGGAAACTTAAAATTGGTGATAATTGGAATTTAAATTAAATATAAAAATATGATAAATTCATGATAATTTGGATTAAAGTGAATTTGAATGACTTTATAATATATTAATGATTTTTGAATAAAGTTAAAATTTGAAATGAATGAATATTTAAGTTGAAATTTTGAAATATAACTAAAATTGGAAATTTGTGAATTTGGCTTAAATGTGAATTTTAAGTTAAGTAAATAAAAATGAAATTAAGTTATATTTGAAATTTAAACTTAAGTTTAAGTTAAAATTTAATTTAATGAATTTAAATTTAGTGTTGGAAGTTAATAAGTGAATTATTATTCAATACTGATTTTTGAATGGAAATTTAACTTTATAAAATCATGAATTTAAGGAAAATTAAATGATGATTATAAAAGTGAAATTATATGATTTCATAAGTTAAAAAAATGATTTAAATAAAAATATAATTGTTTGTGAAATTATATTGAATATTTGAAGTTAATTAACTGCATTTCTGAAATGCTATTAATTCTAATGTAAATGATAATACAGGATTTGTAAATGCTGTAGTTGATAATAATGAACCAAATGGCTAAGTTTAATTAAAGGCTATTATAGCATTTTTGTAAATGTTATAACTGTTGAATTTAACTAAGTTTTATTTGAAACTAATGTAACCATATTACAACATTTTTAAATGCTATCTTTTGTTAAACCGAACTGTTTTGAATGTAACTTTCTGTAGCAATTTCTAAATGCTGCGAAAGTTGAATTCTCATCAGTTTTAATAAATTAAGCGAATAAATGGATTTTGAAAGACTAAAATTTTGGAAATTCAATAATTTAATTATTAAATATAATAACTTCATTTTAATGATTTAAAATGAAGTAATTTTTTTCGAAATATAAACTATTTTGAAATGTGTTTTGTAATGGTATTTAAATTAAATAAAAATGAATGTGGTTGAAGGATATGATATTTTGATATTTTGAAATGGATTTTGAATGATATTGAAATTTGAAATGATATTTGATTTCGAAGTATAGAATACATTATGAAATTTTAACCACGGGATGTATTTAATTTATTGTTTAACTGATTCTTAAAGGATGGGCGATCCCAAGCATCCTTTAAGTAATTGCGCATTTCTACTACAGTTCACTTGAGTTGGTTTATATTACATAAGTATATATTGTCCTGACTCGAGTGTTTTGTATTTTACTTTACGCTCGAGTCAGCCTGAGTATTTACAGCTTAGCTTTGGATTTCTTTCTGGAGCTAGGAATCGCTGGAGATTCCACTTGTCTAGTTATATATTCCTTTCAGTTCAGTTGTTCTATTTCAGCTCTGGTATTTATAAACTTCTATGTATTTGAGATTTCTATTGTATATGTTTTTCAGACTGATATTATATATTATGTTTTGTGAGTTTGTAATAGTAGCTTCATGAACTACTATGGTTTTATATTCCGCTGCGAGTTATTCTAATATGTTCTGTGTCTGTGATTCTATGATTGTATTTCATTTGCTCCAAATTTATTTACGATGCGTTATTTTGAGCAATTCAAGTCCGGCGTATGTGTCTACCTATGCACTTACAGTGGATAGGAATGGCTGAAAATATCGGGTTTTTATAGATGGTATCAGAGCTTTGGTTTTAGGAAAACCATAACCTGCGGAGCAAAAACTCATTAGAGATAGGGTATAAATATCCTCGAATGGGTGAAATCAATCTCAGAATCATTTCTTTGTGAGAGAACGTATTTTCAAAGTATAAATAATTTCCAAATGACTTTTTTAAAGTATTTTCAAAGATTATTGTGGTATAAAAAATTTCTTATTTTGAAATCAAGATTTTTCTAAACTTCATCCCTTCTGAATCCACCTTGTTTAGTAATCTCTTGGTTAGGATCCTTATCAATTAAGATTCCTTGAACTTTGGAACACTCCCACTTGTTCTAAATCCAGTCTTGTCCCTATTTTATTCCTTTGATTTTGGAGCATTCCATAACTCCACTTTGAAATGACCTCTATAAAGATCGATGATTCCGCCAATCTTTGAATGATTTGTAAAGGGGTGAAACTCCCTTATATTTGGCATTGATTCACCGAAGATTTCTATATCCTCGGTTTACGATGCTATCTATCTCCTGCTCTACCCAGATTCTATCTCTGGCAATCAAAGGTCGATTTGCCTTAGATTTCCGCATTAGATATATTCCCAAAGTCACGGTTGAGCAGTTAAGGTCGCCCGCAATTTATATAGGCTTATCCATCTTCTACTTGGTAATAAAATTATCTTATCTTCGTTCGAGCTTATCCTCGAACCAGAATTCTATTTGATTAGAGTCCTCTAAATTTGAATCTCTATTTGTTTGAAATCTATCCTCGAATCATTCTTTGGGAATTTGTGTTTGGTTGTATTTTGGAATTTGTGCATACATCAAAATTATTATTTTGATAAGGATGACCCTATTTTCGATATAAAAGTGAAATGTTTTTGATAAGGATTATATACCTTTTAAATGAAAATTGAAATTTCGAAAGGATTTGAAATTTCGAAAGGATTTGAAATTTTGAAAATTTATAAGAATTTGATTTATATAAAAAGGATTTATAACTGAAAGGTTTTAAATTTGAATTTCGAGGAATCGAACGCTGGTGTTTTGAAATCGGTTTTAAGATTTTGGAAAATATATAATAATAATATGATTTAAAGATATTTTCTGAATAAGAAATATTTCAAATGTATTCGAACTAATCCCAATGATTTTGAAGAGATTTCAAAGATGTTAAAGAAAATGAAAGTCCAGAACCCACTTATGTCGTTGGAAAATAATTTCGGTGATGAATGCATGCATCATCAACATTGATTTTCGAGTTTCTGAGTGGGGAGAGGCCACCCTAGTAGCTTTTCTGTGCGAGTGATTTTATGAAACAAAATTTTGATTTCAAATTTGAAGTATGGTTTGATATTCGAAGGATATATGTATGTGTGTGTGTGTGTGTATTTGAAATGATTTAAAGTAAACTGGTGTTCAGTCCTCGAGATTCAGATTTGTTTTGGTATAACCTTATCTATTGGAATTGATTTACTGATTTGTTGGTGATTTCCAACTCTTGTATTGAAAATATGATTTCTTCGACAATTTGGAAGATTCGAGCACTTCCAAATCAAGGTTAACTTTTCTAAGCCAAGAAATTTTGAAAGGTATAAGGTATTTGGTAAAGAATATAAGTTTAGTCTTGTATGATTTAATCTTTATTTTGATAAAGAATTTGAATTTGAAATGATAATTGATTTTGATAAATCAATATTTGAAGTTTATATTTGTATGAAAGGATATTTGGTTTACTTGTAATTTGAGTTTATATAAAATATTAAGATTTATGAAATGAATATTTCAAAACTAAGTAAGAATGAAGTAACATCTTAGTAACATCAGTTTCGAAATGTTTTAAAAAAAAAAATAGTCTTCAAATGTTTGAGAAAAATTTGGTTTTAAATGTTTTAACATAGTAACATCTTTATGAAACTATTTATTTAACAAGTTGGAATAGATACATAAGTTGTACGTATGCTGTTTTATTCGCATAATTAATTTGATCCAAGTTTGAGTACACAAGTTCGAGGTGAATTACACCATTCCATGTTAGGATTTTTCATTTGATTCTTGATGGCGAATATTTGATATGGATTTTGGGCTTAATTCTAGAATTCTCTATCATATTATATGGCTATGCAAGGAGACTAATGGATTTTAGTCGAGAAACCATATCGAAGTCCGCATTAGGGAAGTCGAATGGACAATACTAGTTCGAAAGTGAACTTGTGTGACCAAGTGAGCGATCGAATGTAATTTTGCCAAATGATGACATATGTAAGTAATAATGAAGTAAAATTTGAGATATATGAAATTATAAAATTTAGTTTTCAAATATGGTATATTTAAGCTTTGAAATATATTAAAGATTGAATATTTTATTTTGTAAATCAAATCTATATTTGAAATTTGATAATATTTGAAATAGTTTTGTTGGAAAACTAAATTGAATTGAAACTGATTGTTCGAATTGGATTAAAATTGGAAATTTTAGATTTGGGTTTAATTGAATAAATTTGTGAAATGTAAAGAATTAAAGGAATGTTTTATGATTTCAAATGTATGATTTCGAAAGGTTATGATTTTCAAAGTGTAATGATTTCAAGTATTTTGGTTTCAAAAGATTTACAATTTTGAAAGTATTATGATTTTTAATAGTGAATATATGTTTGAAATAGAAATGAATTTGTTTGACATAAATTTTTTGATTTGGAAATTTGGATTATTTTCTAAATCTATTGTTTGAGAAACTTTGAAACTGAATATATATAATTAGAAAGAAATGATTTGGTGAAATCATATATGATTTTGAAGCTGAATTGATATTGAAATGGTTTGAAATTGAGAACCTTGTTTATTTAAATACTTTGATTTGGGAATTATCGAACTTATATAAAAGTGATTTGTATAAGTATGAAGTGATTTGAAAACTATTGATCTGTAAAGGTACTAAATTTGTAAATTGAGATCTTATATAATCGAAGTCTATATAAGTGTGATTTGATGTACATTTGATTTTGGAAAGTATTCGATTTGAAATGAAATCTTATATATAATGGACTTTATATATGTATGATATTTGAAAGTGATTTTGAAAGGTACTATATGATACATATTTTCGAAGTAAAGATTTGGAAAGTGCCTTCCGCTTGATATCCGCTTTGTGGCCACACTGTGGATTCATTCTATCGATATTATTCTCTCTCTTTGATTTGGGTTTTCCGGATATGATACTCGAGTGTCCATCGAATTCCACGGCGATCTCTGTGGTCTTATGATCGCGACTGCATAGCGCAACTGCCTGGTTGAGCTGGTCTGGGGGTACGGATTGTTTCCTGGGGGATCCAGGCATGACCATTGTGTACCCTGCACTCTATGTAGATCGCATTATTAGCGAAACTGCCTAGCTGAGATGGCCTAGGGGTATGGATTGTTTCCTGGGGGATCCAGGCGTAAGTATTGTGTATCCTGCACTCTACTAGTCATCATGGCGTAACTCGCAGGGCTGAGAAAGCTTACAGATACTGATTGTTTCCTAGGGGATCCATGCGTAACCATTGTGTATCTTCCATCCATGGTTAGACAACTATTTTGGTTTGGTTGATTTGTTTGTATTGTATTTTCCATAACTGTTTTAAATTATTTTTCAAGTATTTTCACTGGGTGTTGAAACAAGTCTACTAAGTACCTGGAGAAGTCTAGCTTTGCGCCTGATCAACGCACTGCCAGAATCTACAGGAATGAAAGTAAACTTGTTAAGACATCGAGTTATAAAAGTATTTTGATAAAGTATTATATAAAGAATATTTTGTTCAGTTATTTTTCCCTTCTAAAGATTTAAAATGTTTGAAATATTGTTTACTTTGAACCATCAGATTTGAAGCAAATGACTATTCATCATACTATAAAAAAAATTAGATTGAAATGTATAATGGTTTAAATAATGGTTCATCCTTGTCTTTCAACCTGCTTTCCCTCCTAGCTATCTTTTTTCCCTACCTTCTTTCGGGGATGTCTTCCAACCTATTGTTCTTTCTTGTTGTTTCTCCGCTTCCTTCCTTTTCGAGGACGAAAAGATTTGAGTGGGGGAGAGTGTAACGACCATAGATTTTTATGTATATTTTAATTTTGACTTTATTTCATTTTGACTTTTTTTACTTCTTTCATTTCAAACATTTAATTTTTAAATATAAACTTTGATTATTATGTGAATTATAATTCCAAATGGTATAAATTGAATATTTCCTAAAATGTTGATTTTGGTCAATTTGGGTCAAACTTTGATTTTTAAATTTAAAATTTAAATATTTAAATTATTAAATTTCATCTTTTATTATGAAAATAGATTTAATTACTTGAATACTGCTTTTCATTTCGTTGAAAACGGATATAAACTGTGAAAGTTATGTATATTTCAATATCGAGTGCAATTTGTTTTATTTAGCAATTTTGTCTATTTTAAATTATAAAAATTATATTTTCTTTGTCGTATTTTATTTTAATATGTGTTAATATGTTATTTTATGTATAATTTTGTCTTATATGATTTTTTTAAAATGAAGTAAATAATTTTCCAAAGCCATTGGTAATTTTCTTGTAATTTTTATGTCTTGTTTGCTATTTTAAAATAATTTCTTTATTCCTTTTTCTATTTTTCTCCAATTTAATTATTTATTTTATTTTGTAAATGATAAATAAATTATCATTTTTCAAATTTTCACTTAATAATATTTTTAAAATGAAGTGGATATTTTTCAAGACTAGTAGCGATTTATTTGAAATTTCTGGACACTGTTTTGTATTTTTAAGTAATTTCTTTCATTCTTTTTATATTTCTTTAAAATTAATTATTTATTTTCTTATATTTTTACTTGGTTTCAGTCTTTAAAGTATATTTTTGAGTTATTTTGTTTATATAAAATTAAAAAGAAGTGGAAATTTGAAGAGACTTAACTTTATAACTTGAGACTTTTCATTAGCCAAGACTTTTCATTTTCCACGACTTTTCATTTGCTTTGTTGTGTGGCCGTACACTTCATTCTTTGGCCGTGAGTTTTATTGCATTTTTTCACGTGAATTTCTATCTCATCTCCATTCATTCTCATGGCTAAGAAGGGTAATGGCTTCCTCCTTTTATCACCTTTTCTTCTTCTTTTTTTCAATTGTTTTGCTTGATTTTGCCTTGCTTCTCTTGCTTTGCTCGGCCTTACACCTCCACCATCTCTTCCACCGACCACCACCACTTCCTTTACCACATTAACCATGGCCAAACTCCTTCCTCCTCTGACCAATACAAGCCGTGCCTCTCCCCTTGACAAAAATTCCACCAAAAGCATTACAAACCCCTTAAAACAATGTTAGCCTAGCCTAGTTCCTCCACCACCTTCACATATCACCTTGGCCACCACCTCTAGCCGCCGCCACCTTGCTACCACCACTACACATCACCTTAGCCTCTGTCCAGATCTGAAACATGAAAGGCCGAACCAAACCCCTTGGCCGAGCCCAAAAGTGGTGCCAAAACCTCACTATTTTTGCCTAGCCTCTTCACATTCCTACCTTGTAACTTCCCTCCATGTTCATGCTAGTGGCCGTGCATTATTGAACCCAAACCCGTGCCTAAACATGTCCAAACCTGAGCTAAACCAAGCCCTAGGCCAAGCATGTGTTGTAGGAAACAAGGCAAAAATCATCCAATGCAATATTGCTTTTCATTTCAAAGTTATTTCTATTGAATGTCGTATTGAATTTATAATTTATATTTGTCTTGTTTATGGGTTGTGTACAAGATCTTTAGCTTGGTTCTTCCCTCACTTGAATCCAAATTCGTGTTATCGTGCCTTCTGGATATTCGTTTGTGTGCTTTGTCATTTTATCTCCTGCTTGAAACAGGTGAGTTATTCTCACCAGACAATCTGTACGTATATAATTGATAAACCGACACCACTTGAATCTGTAAATGTATTTCATCCTGTTATAACTACTATATTATGATCATATGATGTTTACACATGTTATTGCACCTGTTATATCACAAGTTACTATTATATTGTACTATTATGTTATTTATATTAGTTATCACCATTACAAGTTCCCTGTAGATTAGAACCACTATGAGTTGAAATGATACATACCCGAACGGACTTTAGAATAGGAGAAAATCGTTATGGGCTGAAATGATAGGCCTGAATGATTTTCAATTATTTTCTTTTACTTGGGATTGCGGGTTTGAAACGATCGAACTCGGGTTTCCTTTGTAAATTACGGGTTGAAATGATATATTACCCGTATCACTTTACCCAGGCTAGAAAATGAAATACAAACTCGTTGTTAAAATATGTTTTTCTAAATTTTTTAAAATATTTCAGAAATGTAAATATTATAATATTTTTGATTTAAACTTAAAAAAATAAAAATGATTTTTGTAAAGTATTATTGATTTTCTGAAAATTTATAAGTGAAATAAATTAATGGTAAAGTTAGAAAATCTGAAATGTAAGTTATTTTGGAAATTTAAAATTGGTGATAATTGGAATTTAAATTAAATATGAAAATATGATAAATTCATGATAATTTGGATTAAAGTGAATTTAAATGATTTTATAATATATTAATGGTTTTTGAATAAAGTTAAAATATGAAATGAATGAATATTTAAGTTGAAATTTTGAAATATAACTAAAATTGGAAATTGTGAATTTGGCTTAAATGTGAATTTTAAGTTAAGTAAATAAAAATGAAATTAAGTTATATTTGAAATTTAAACTTAAGTTTAAGTTAAAATTTAATTTAATTAATTTAAATTTAGTGTTGGAAGTTAATAAGTGAATTATTATTAAATATTGATTTTTGAATGGAAATTTAACTTTATAAAATTATGAATTTAAGGAAAATTAAATGATGATTATAAAAGTGAAATTAATGATTTCATAAGTTAAAAAAATGATTCAAATAAAAATATAATTGTTTGTGAAATTATATTGAATATTTGAAGTTAATTAACTGCATTTATGAAATGCTATTAATTCTAATGTAAATGATAATACAGCATTTGTAGATGCTATAGTTGATAATAATGAACCAAATGGGTAAGTTTAATTAAAGGCTATTATAGAATTTTTGTAAATTTTATAATTGTTGAATTTAACTAAGTTTTATTTGAAATCAATGTAACCATATTACAACATTTTAAATGCTATCTTTTATTAAACTGAACTATTTTGAATGTAACTTTCTGTAGCAATTTCTAAATGCTGCGAAAGTTGAATTCTCATCAGTTAAATTAAGTGAATAAATGAATTTTGAAAGACTAAAATTTTGGAAATTCAATAATTTAATTATTAATTATAATAACTTCATTTTAATGATTTAAAATGAAGTAATTTGTTTCGAAATATAAACTATTTTGAAATGTGTTTTGTAATGGTATTTAAATTAAATAAAAATGAATGTGGTTGAAAGATATGATATTTTGAAATGGATTTTGAATGATATTGAAATTTGAAATGATATTTGATTTCGTAGTATAAAATACCATTTTGAAATTTTAACCACGGGATGTATTTAATTTATAGTTAAACTGATTCTTAAAGGATGGGCGATCCCAAGCATCCTTTAAGTTATTGCGCATTTCTACTACAGTTCACTTGAGTTGGTTTACATTATATAAGTATATATTGTCCCGACTCGAGTGTTTTGTGTTTTACTTTACGCTCGGGTCAGCCTGATTATTTGTAGCTTAGCTTTGGATTTCTTTCTGGAGCTAGGAATCGCTGGAGATTCCACTTGTCTAGTTATCTATTCCTTTCAGTTCAGTTGTTCTATTTCAGCTCCGTTATTTATAAACTTCTATGTATTTGATTTCTATTGTATATGTTTTTCAGACTGATATTATGTACTATGTTTTGAGAGTTTGTAATAGTAGCTTCATGAACTACTATGGTTTTATATTCCGCTGCGAGTTATTCTGATATGTTCTGTGTCTGTGATTCTGTAATTGTATTTCATTTGCTCCAAATTTATTTACAATGCGATATTTTGAGCAATTCAAGTCCGACGTGTGTGTCTACGTATGCACTTACAATGGATACGAATGGCTGAAAATATTGGGTTGTTACACATCTTTAGTCAAGTACTTGTATAGTTTTTGATTTCTTAATTTATAATCCGGTAACCTCTCTACACTACATCAGGATTCTTCATTAGATGCTGTTCGAAGATGTAGACCGATTTATTTATTTTTTCTTTTTTATTTAATTTTTTCTTTTTTTAATTTTTTTCTTCAGGAGTTACCTCTGTCCTTTTGGCCATCAATGAAAGACTAAAGCTTCTAAAAGATCGAGATAGTGATGACTGTGAAAGTGCATTTGAAGCTTTAGGTCAAAGCGGAATGGATATGTCAACAGACCTAAATAAATCAATTTCCTCGTCATTCTTTGTTTTATAAATTGTTTAGAACATACAGGTACATTTCTTAGTTTTGTTTAGTGCACTGTTGTTATAAATTGTTTAGAACATACACTCACCACCTATTTAAGTAATGGAGATTGTGTATATTTTTTTCCTTTGCAGTTATTTACTAGTTTTCACTCTTAGTTGGGCCTATTATTTTCCACTTGGGGTATAAATTTAATCTCTTGTTATAAAACAACTTTTAGTTTGGCCAGTTTGTCTATTTGAGTTGAGATTTTATGGATTTGAATTACAGGTATGAAGATTCCTATAAAAAATTTATTAATGAAATCAATGCCTTAGCTAGTTATCAATGGTGGGAAGGATTAATATACACATATCTTTTCTACTGCTGCATACCCTCTTGCATTATCTTGGCAACAAAGGGGTGCAGGAGAAAGAAATAACACTACTTCGTGAATTTGTGCGGTCAGAGTATGATCATGCATGCCTAAGATCATGTCGTTTGCGTGGTTTATATGAAGGGCTTAAGGTATTAGCGTAGCATTTATCATGTTCTAACTGATTCTTAGGAGATAATATTTCTCCATTTTTACATACAATTATACTATGTTAGATAGGTGGTAGCAACATCAGATCTAGTGTTATTAACACCAGAATGCAAGACTGAGCCATTGTTTTGTTTGAAGTTTCGCATGATAAATTAGCTTGAGTAAATAAGTGCATATGGTTAGAATTAGACGCATGAAGTTGAACATTTATACTTCACTTGCTAGTCATGTTATCATGCGATACAATATGTGGCTGCACTGGATTCAAGGTTGTTACTGAACGGTTGGACCACAATCTTGCCGAGTGTTTAGGAATCAGTTAATCTGGGTACTAATTTTTTTTCAAAGAAGAAGACTTGGTTATCTGAGTCTCAAACTCGATTAAGTGTCAGTTTAACCGAGACTCAATTAACTGAGTATCTGCTAACTGTGTCTCAAACTTAGTTGAGCCTCAGTTAAACTGAGACATGGTTTAGCTAAACTCGGTTTCAATGGAGACTCAGTTAACTGAGACTCGGTTTAGCCGTGTCTCGGTTTCAATTGAGAATCAATTTAACCGTGTCTCAGCAAGAACCAAGTCCAACTTAAAAACCTAGTCTAATTTTTGAAAAATGATTGCACCTATATTGGTATACTAAGAGGACCGCTTAGCTAACAACATTGACGACCAGTTTATGTGATTTGTAAACAGACCACTTCATACGTCGATAATATGCAGCTTGATTTTACTACAAGTAAATTACCGAGTTTGTTTATTATTTTTTACTCTACTACACTTGCAAATGCTACTTGATTTCATGGCATGTTGTATACTTTGTATTAGTCAATCGGCTAATGAAATAGTGTGATGAATATTTAGTGTTTGCATTACGAATCCGATTTAACTTTATTTACACTTTTTTGATGAATTGATTCTCAAGCATTACTTTTTCATTATAGGTAGATAGATGACTACGATGCAAAAAAAGGTTGCAACGAGTTATGGATCGAAGTTATTTTAGCTGTTAGAACTACTCTTTGGTTTTAACGTATGTACTACTTGCTTTTGTTTTGCTATTGCTACTTGTTCTATATTTTGTTTATGAACTATAGATGACAGACTATTTACGTATGGTGTAAGAATATTGTATATTTAGATTATGAAATTTCATACGTTGCTTATCAAATATGTGTCCAAGATGTGATATTGATACAATATGTTGATTTTGAAATGTGGCATTGATATAATATGCTAATTTTGAAATGTGGTATATATACACATTGTGGCTGATGTTTACTGAAATGGAATTTATAGAAAAGTAGAAAAAGCCTAATTGACTTAGCTTTGTATAAAATTTAGCCGCGTTTTTAAAATTCCGTTAAAACACTCCACGACATTTTTTAAATGCCGTGTAATATTTTAACAGTTTTTTTAAATGCCATTAAATTGTATCTAAAAACATAACCAAATACAATTCAACAGCGTTTTTAAAACGCCATTAAAACATTCCACAACGTTTCCTAAACCGCGTTGAATGTTTTAACAGCGTTTTAAAAATGCCATTGAATTGTTTTAACAGCTTTTTGAAAATTGTCGTTAAATTAGACCAAATACTATTAAATGATCTCATGACACCAGGGAAACGCTATAAAAAATGACATCTAACATCGTTTATTCCTTGTCATTGTATATCTCTGACATATAATGACATGTCGATATACAGTGTATGTAAAAATGCTGTTAATAACTTTTATAGTGTTTTTGAAACGCTGTTAAAGGTCCTGTTTATCTAGTGAATGAGACTACGATATTTTGCCAAGACAGGGAAATATCATTGAGACATCCAGATAGCCATAACTGATTCATCTTCTTAGTGAAAACTCCAGCGGGATTGTTTGTGCTTTGTTGAGTGCTATGGAAGTGGAAAAAGAGCTATATCAGGTTCAGGTAGCAAGGGAAATTGCAGGTATCTTTGAGCTGGTTTTGGGATTATCGTCAAAAAGAGCTATTGAGTTTTGGATAGATCTTGTGCGTGAAACTGAACCTATGAGTAGACCACCTAGCAAGATGACACGGACAAAGATGAAGGAATTGAAGGTGCAGCTTGTAGATCTTGAAGGAAGGAATTTTATTACGCCAAGCAATTCATCTTAAGGAGTGGTTGCAGTATTCATGAAGAAACCGGATGGGTCATTAAGGATATGCATTGACTATTGTAAGTTAAATGAATGGACAATAAAGAATAAGTACCCTCTGTCGAGAATTGATGATCTGTTTGATCAATTGACTGGAACCAGAGTGTTTTCCCAGTTGGAATTGGCGACGGGATTCCATCTATTATGAGTGGTAGAGGACAATATTCCTTTGACTGCATTCCGGACTAGGTATGGTTCGTATGAGTGGTTAACGCCATTTAGATTGACGAACGCACCTGCTTTCTTAGTGGATTTGATGAACCAAGTCTTCTAAAAGTATTTGGATAGATTCATGTTGGTGTTTATAGATGACGTTTTGGTATACTCTAAGGATGAAAGAGAGCATGAAGATCATCTTAGAGTTGTGCTTGGGACGTTGAGGCAAAATCAGATAAATGCGAAGTTTTCCAAGTGTCATTTTTAAAAGAAAGAGGCTAAGTTTCTTAGTCATGTGGTTTCAAAAAATGGGTTGCCAGTCAATTCCGATAGGATCTATGAATAATTGGAAGAGACCAGAAACGGTGACCGAGAGTAGAAGTTTTCTTGGACTTGCTGGCTATTATCGAAGGTTCATCAAGGATTTGTAGTAGACAGAAGTGCTTTTGACTAAGCTTACCAGGAAGGAAGTGAAGTTTGTTCTGCCCGACAAATCTGAGGAAGCATTTCTTAAGTTAAGGCATTTATTGACCAATGCTCCAGTGTTAGTAGTTCTAGATGGAAATTAATGCTTGGTAGTGTACACTGATGCATGTGGGACGGGATTGGGTGAAATATTGATGCAGAGGGGCAAAGTCATTGCCTGTGCGTCTAGACAGCTTTGGCCGCATGAAGTGAGATATTCTACTCTTGACTTAGAGTTGGTTGCGGTGATTTTTGCCTTGAATATTTGGAGGCATTATCTCTTAGGGGAGAGATTTGAATTGTTTACCTATCATAAGTCTTTAAGATATTTATTCTCTCAGAAGGAGTTGAATACGAGGCAACAGAGATGGCTGGAGTTTTTGGTTGCTTTTGATTTTGGCATAGAGCATACACCAGGAAAAGTTAATAAGGAGGCAGATGCTCTTAGTAGAAGGGATCAGAATGTGGTATTGGTAATGCTGGCAGAATGAAAGGATCTAGAAGCTTTGGCCAGTTGTGGTTTGTAGTTAAGATCGACTGTTATTTCTAGTCAAAGTACTAGCATGATGTCCTATTTAGCAGTTAGACTAGTGTTGATCGAGAGGATTGCTTCTAAGTAGAAGGAAGATCCATTGTTAGCTGAAAGGATCAGAAGGCTTGAGGTTGGAACTGAAATCGATGATCCGAAAGAGTTTTATCTTGACCAGAGAGGATGGTTGAGAAAAAAGGGGCAATTATGTGTTCCAAGTGTTGAGAACTTGAGGAAAGAAGTTCTTGAGGAATGCCATCGATCCAAGTTTACAATTCATCCTGAAGGGACCAAGATGTATCAAGATATGAAGAGGTGCTTTTTTGGGAGGCATGAAGAGGGATGCTGGCCTGTGGGTTAGACAGTGTGTAAATTGTCAACCAATGAAAGTCTAACAACAGAAGCCTAGTAGGTTAATTCAGCTTCTGGATATTCCAGTTTGGAAAAGGGATTCGATATCCATGGATTTTATAGATATGTTTCCAAGGTCAAGGAGAAGAAATAAGAGTATATGGGTTATTGTGGACAGGTTGACCAAAAGTTTCCATTTCATTCCAGTCAAATCGACCAGGACAACACCTGTTTTGGCAAAGTTGTTCATGAAGAACATAGTTAGACTTAATGGAGTTCCTAGTAGCATAGTCAGTGACAAAGATGATTTTTCACTAGCGAATTCTGGAAGAGTCTATAGGATGTGTTAGGAACTAAAATTAAGATGAGTGTAGCATGTCACCACAGATGGATGGGCAGATAAAGAGAGTCAACAAGGTGCTCGAAGATTTGTTGAGAGCTTTTGTGTTCAATTTTGGTGGAACTTGGGATGATCACCTGTATTTGGTTGAGTTTTCTTATAATAATAGTTACCAGACTAATATAGGAATGGCGCCTTCTAAAGATTTATATGGAAGACCATGCAAATCATCAGTACGTTGGTTGGAGACTGGATACAAATTGGTCTTAGGCCTAGATTTGGTTAGGGAGGTGTCATAGAAGATTGAGTTAATCCGAGGACAGATGTAAGAAGCTCAATCCAGACAGAAGAGTTACGTAGATAAGAGGCGCAAAGACCGAGAGTTCTCAACGGGGGACGAAGTTTTCATTAAAGTATCACCGACGAAGGGTGTGGTACATTTTGGAAAATTAAGAAAGTTGGCACTGAGATAGGTTGGCCCATTGCAAACTATAGAAAGGATTAGAAAGCTCGCGTACAGAGTAGAGTGGCCGTGCGGTTTGGCAGATGTCCATAATGTATTCCATATGTCTCATCTTCGCAAGTATGTAAATGATCTAAGATCCACCATTCCTTTGACAAAGTTGGAATACTTGGTTGTAGAGCCTAATTTGACTTTTGTTAGACAACCAGTTCGGGTTGTAGCGAGAGATGAGAAAAAATTGAGAACCAAGACAGTAAAGTTAGTGAAAGTTCAATGGAGCGACAACGAGAAAGACTGTACTTAAGAGATAGAGGAAGGGATTCAAGATGCTTATCCTTATCTGCTTTGATGGTATTACTATATTAGATTTGAAAGGGACAGAAGATTAAGCATCTTAAGGCTAATTTAATGCTAGAGGGGGGTGAATAGTGTTTAACGGATTCTAAGACTTATATGAACTAACTGAAAATTATGACATAAAGAAATGCAAAATTTAATCACTGAACAATTATAGAATCAAATACAGAAAGTAAATAAAATAAATAAATGGAAAGAACACACCGGATTTTATACTGTTTCGGAGTTACCCTACATCCAATCCTGTACAAAGGCAAAGCAACTCATACAGATTTTTATTATACAAATGTTGAGATTACATTCCTCAATTTCTAAAGGCCTTGAGGTACCCTCCTGTCTCACGAGTCTGGGGCAAACTCTCTTGATTTACGGGCCACAAGATTACCCAATTGATTTCCAGGCACAACCACACATTATAGAGAGACTCGATAAACTTTTGATTACAAATTAATCCTATAACTTTGAATAGCACTTTGATCTTCGAGAGAGGGCAGAGAATCAGACAAGAATGAGATTCTAATTTGATTCACTTAAGAGTTCGGTAGAACTTCGGCACGATCTTAAAAATATGAAAATGATAGAATATGGATTTTGGGAAAAGAAGTGAAGAAAATATGAAAATAGTGATAAAAAAATTCATTTGTGAAGGCTATTTATAAAGCACCAATGGTCATAACCATTCGTGAAGACATTTAAATGAATAGACGCTTCTTCTAAAAATTGAAACTTTTGAATTCGACGGACACCATGTCAACATGGGGTATCCCATGATGTCGACATCCCTATGTAATTTTTTTTTGTAAATGAAGTTTAAAACAAGAGTTTATTTTAGAAACAAAAATAATATTTTAAGGATGTAACATCTTTTTGAAAAATCATTTGAAAAGATAATTTTAAGGCTAAAATATTTTGAAAAGCACTTTTGAAAATCATCTTGAAAAACCATTTTGAAGTAGTTTTGCAAGCTTCTTCCTACAGAATATCCCATCACATCAGGACACGAAAACTTGTACAAAACCGAGATGTTTGTGGTTTTATGCCACTTGTCGTAGATTTGTAAGCTACTTGTCGTGGGTTTGTAAGCCATTAAGAAGGTAGAAATGGATTCCATCCCAAATGAAATTCGAAATGAAGATTCCATGCTATTATGAAGTTTTAACAAAACCTAGACACATATCTTGAAATCTTGATCTCAATACTCTAGTGTCTTCAATCTTGAGTCTTGAGTCTTTATACTGATTAGTCTTTAGTAATCAATACCTACATATACATATCTATATATCCTGCATATACATATCTATCTAGACAACAGTGTTAGTATATATTTTGTAATAAGATAAGTTAAAAATGTTGTTGTCATCAAAACCAACATCTTAGTTCCTAACAATCTCCGCCCTTTTGATGATGACAACATGTATTTATAAAATATACATATCAATCCATAACCCCTATCATAACTCGCTTTACTCCATAACTCCCCCCCACTCCAAGCCAATTATTATTTTATAACTTCTCCCCCTACGTCATCAACAAAAACTTCTTGAAAATCCCTGAACTTGTTATAAGATAATCAACCATAATAAAATAGGATAAATCATAAATAAGTGGAATAAGTGCTAAGTGTGATCATAAGTGTAATCCAAAAACTAAATCAATCATCAACCAATCATATTTATAGTAATTATTCAATCCAAACATATATACAATCCATACCAAATAAGTTAAGTCAATCAAGTTTAAAACATATCAATCAAATCAAACAAATAACATACAGAATGACTAGACATTCCTTGGTACTTACACCCATCCATCTTCTCCAAAGATAGGGTCAGCTTTGATGGAAGCCATTCTTCTTTATCTTTGTTGAGAGTGAGTGGTGGATTTCCTTCAAGATCGTCCTTGTTAAGGGATGAGATCATCCAACGAAGAGCGTCGAAATGTCTCTCTTGCTCCTTGATCATCTGTATTTGACTTAATTCTAAGTCACGATGATTACAAAATATGGATGTAAGAAAATTCTTGAAGGAAGTGAGAGTTTCTTCAAGATTATCACTTAGATTCTTAATAGAAGAAGCCATATTTCAAGAAATAGGTAGAACTATGAAAGAGAATGATTAGAGATGAAGTTTTACAATTTATTCTTGAAGTAACAAATATAAATAGGGGTAGAAAGTCGTTTGAAATGAATAGACACAAGTTAGTTACATGAAACTAAAATTTGATAGTGTAACTATTTTTTGCCCGTTGGATGTCGACATGGGGGATGGTGTATGTCGACATGCCTCTACTTAAAATGACATTTTGCTTCGTTTTGAATATTATGAACAAATCTATTAAACTAAAATTTATATAACATAAAAACAAGAAATTACAGAGACAGTGAAGTTGAATAACAGGAAATGAAAGATTCCATTAATAATTCTAGTCAACATTACATAAGAATATAATATTAACTAAAATAAAGGAAATACAAAGATAGAACTTAAGATAACATGAATTAAAACTAGTAAGATGAAGACGAAGAAGATGATAGTCCATACTTTTTACTAATTTTCTCGAAGAACTTGCTGATTTTAGTGTAAATCTTATCCATTTTCTTACTCATTGATCTTTTAGGTGTCTTTTGATTTTCCACTATAATTCTTTGATCATTGAGAATGGGCTTGTTGGACGGATTAGCTGGATTAGTAGGATATTCAATACTTTCAAAGGAGGTTTCTTGATCTTCCTCTTCCTCCTCTTCAATTTCCATTCCTTCCTCTTCCTCTTCTTCTTCCTCCATTTCTTCCATTTCTTCATGAGCAAGTCTTTCTTCCTTTTCCGTAAGTGTTTCATATGGTTGAAACACTAATGGAATTTGCATAAGGGAAATGTTTCCATGGTTGAACACTTTTCTAGTTATAAATTCTTCCCATTTGAAATCAACTCCAAAGTAATTGAAAATTCGGGTGAGAATTCCATGATGTAATGTGTTTCCACCCATAGTAAAATTCTTGGGCCTTAGCTCATACAAGATAACTTGAACCCAATTAATATCATAATTTTCAAGAATTGCAAAAGGAGCTTTGCAAACTTTTAAAGTCGGGTTGTTGTAGTTTTTCGATCTTGGTATAAGAGTTTGTTGGATAAGAAGATTAATAATTCTTGCTTTTGGACGAAAATAACGATTTTTGAATTCGAAATTGTCATCCCCTTCAAAGATGTGATGAAATGTCTCTCGACCATTTTCATTGATTTGAAATTCCGAGAGATTTATTCCGATACACTTACATCCCAAAATATTTTCCAAAATTTCACAATCCAAAACAATATGTGTTCCTTTAACACTACTCCAAATTTGTCCTTCTTCCCCATCATAAAAATCACGATTTAAATTCGCATAAAACATCTCAACAAGATTTGGATAACATACAAAATCATTTTGTTTATTATTAACTAAACCAAGAATAGAAGATTGTTGAAAAATATTTTCAATTTCATAACAAGGAATATCTTCAAAAATAGCAAATTTTCCCGCATGAATTTTACCAAAGTTTACATAGTTGATGTAAGCTTTTATAGCTTCTGGGTCATTAAAAAGAAAGTGTTTTGACAAATTTTGGATGCCTAATGGTGTTAGGAGTGCTTGAAGAGGACATTGAAAAAGTTTGAGAGGAGTTGAAGATAATGAAGACAAGTTTGAAATTTGTAAACTGAAAAGTGATAATGAAGAGAGTGAGATAAATAGAGATTCTATAGACATGTTCTCTGGTGAAGAGACATCTTTCGACAACATTGAAGTTGGTGAAAAGGTGGAGGGAGATTCGAAAGCTTGAATTCAAATTTGAAATCAAATTCTGAGGGGCATGTCGACATGGGGTATCCGGGTATGTCGACATGTGCCTATTGAATCAAAGGATAAGTTTCTATTCCTAATTCCTAATATACATATATATTATATTCTATGTTCTAATTATATAATTCCTATGATAACATTAAATATAATAATACTTAAATGTTAATAATTTAATACTTATGATATTATTAAAATAATGTTATTTTTTAATTTAAAATTGAAATTTGAAGGGATATATTTGAATTTAAAATTTCAAGGAATTTTAAAACAATAAAGCAAACAAACAAGCATCCATTCAAACAAGAAAAATAAAAAATAATGTAAATGCTTACCTATTTTTGGATCCATACTCCTACCGTTATTTGATTCATGAATAGCTATGAAACACATATTTGAATTATCCATCTTCTTTTCATCGTCACTGGATGATGAGTCTGAGTCATCAAGAGTTGCTGTGAATGCTTTCTTTTTTTCCTTGACGAGTCATTGTTTGGAAGGAATGACTATTTATCTGGATACAGACAATCTTTTCTATAATGCCCGACCTTATTGCAATTGTAGCATCTATCATTCTTGATGTTCTTCGTATAATTTCTAGAATTCCTTTGATAATTTCTTTTGTAGTTATTTATTTTTCTATATTTTAGGAATTTTTGAAAGTTTCTTGTCATGAAGGCAATCTCCTCACCACTATTTGGTTTCGAATCTTCAGTTGTTGCATTGAATGCTAATGACTCTTTTGCTGTAGCCTTGTTTTCTCTTCTTCCTTGCAGTTGAACTTCACAAGACAACAAATTCCCAATCAATTCTTCTATTTTCATGAGGCTGATATCACTTGCTTCTTCGATTGCAAGTGTCTTTTGATCCTATTTCGGAGTGAGTGAATTTATATTTTTCTGACTTGATCTTCCTCCAAAATGCTTTTTTCCAGTGCAATTAGTGAATGAACAATATCTAGAAATTGACAATACATGTTGGAAATAGACTCGTTTGCATGCATTTTAAACAATTGAAACTGATTACTTAATATGGAAATTTTAGTCTGTTTAACTTTGCTTACTCCTTCATGACTAACTTGCAAAGTTTTCTAGATTACAAATGCAGACTTACAAATAGACACTCTATTAAACTCATTCCTATGTAGTGAACAAAATAATTTATTCACGGTCTTTATAGTAATTTTGTGCAACACCCTTTGGCTCAGCAGTCCACTGGGCAAAATTGGTAGTTGGTTCAATATACGCAGTTTGTATGATATTCCAAGTGTCTAATCCTACAGATTGTAAATAAATTTTCATTCTACAAGCCCAATATGCATAATTACTGCCATTGAAAAATGGTGGTATGGCAGTAGACTGACCTTCTACAAATGAACTAGTGTTATTGATAACAGAACTTGTGCTAGAGTTGACATTACCAGTGTTGGTAGCCATTAAAACAATTTTCAAGTTTTAGATTATGAAAACTATGAAAACATATGCTTTGATACCAATTGAAAGGGACAACGATATAAGAATCTTAAGGCTAATTTAACACTAAGGGGGGAGGGACGAATAATGTTTAATGGATTCTAAGACTTGTATGAACTAACTTAAAATTATGACACAAATAAATGCAAAACTTAATCATTGAACAAATAAAGAATCAAACATAGATGCCGAAAGTAAATAAAAAACAGTAAAGGGAAAGAACACACCGGATTTTATACTGGTTCGGAGTTACCCTACATCAAATCCTATACCACGGCAAACCACCTCATACAGATTTTTATTACACCAATGTGGAGATTACATTCCTCAATTTCTACAGGCCTTGAGGTACCCTCATGTCTCACGATTTCGGGGCAAACTCTCTTGATTTATGGGCCACAAGATTACCCATGTAACGACCTGAAATTTTCTAACCCGAAAATTCCAAATAGTTATGGAAAAGAAGACGAGATAGAAGAAGAAGAACAAAAACAACAACAACTCACATTCGCAGCGGGTAAAATATAATAATAAATAATAATAGCTTATAAAAGAATACTATTATGTCGATTACATTTACTATACATCAGAGTTTAACATTTTTTACAGTCACTGAATATTTACAATTATCATGTCTCAGATTAACAATAATATAAATACAGCGGAATACTCTATACGATATTACCATCCAGCTCCCCTCCTGAGCTCCAGTACGTACCTACCTGAAAATCTGTAATACTCGGTATGACCCGAGCATTACACCAAAGTAACACCCGGGTCAGGCTGGAAACTAGCATGAGTAAACTCATCCAACATGGAATACTAAAGCATACAACTTATATAAACCCGGGGTAACATATTTCAATTTAACTAATTCACAATTTGCTATAGACAACACTTATTTCGCATATCCATTCTAAGTTCCAAACTTAGATAAAATAATCCAATTCACTTAAATCATTTCACTCCAGCTTATTGATTTCACAAAACAATTTAAAAAAATTCGAAGTGGTTTCGGGTATTTCCCAATACCCGATTCCGGTCTCTTCGAGACTCATGCCATCCTATTCCAAGACATCCAAATGAAAAACACAACATTTCGTATCAGAGATATCAACTCATTCAAAGCATCCAATACCATTCAATCATCCATAAGCAATACTTAATCACATACCAATTAATTCAATTGATTCTAATTGAATTTCTAACCACATTCATTTAGATTCCTTCATTCAATATTAATTAATTCCAAATCAATTAATTAGTCAACGCTTCACTATTCATCTTAATTAATCACCCTGGATTAATTATTTCTAATTACATTCAAGTAATTATCTTAAATTAACTTCACGATATTAATTGTACTTAACCAAAATTAATAAGAAATATTAATTACTTCATGAATTAATTAACTATTTTAATTACATTAATCCTAAATTACTCACATTAATTAACTTCATAAGTCACTTATTATGGATTAATCAATCTTAATCAATCAATCTTTGATTATCTCGTTGATTATATAAATTAAGGATTTTCAATTATATTCTAATTTATCCTAATCAAATTTAATTATATTAATAAAACCCCAGTATTAATCATACTTGATTTATCTCCACCTGAAATTATCTACTTTTGATTTACTGCATTAAATAAATTAATTCTCCTTAATTAATTATCTTAATTTACTTTCGATTAATTACACAGAGTAATTATATTTTATTCATCACCTTAAGTAATTATTTATCACACCATCAAATGATTATTCCGAATTACTTATACTTAGTTAATTAACCTACAATTTAATTTATTATTTATTCAACCCTTTCATTACTAAGTTAAATAACCCAAACCATTAATTAATTGGATTAATTAATTATCCATTACAAAGCTTAATCACATACAAATCATTAAGCCCTTTAGTAGCTTTTAAAACGGAAACATTTTCTTATTTATGTTTAAGTTTAAAACAACTTAAAATTCTCAATACTTCGAGTTAAGAAACAATTAACTCGAGAACCAACCAAAACCAAAATCACCAGATCATCAATTCATAGTGCATATCAAATCAATTCAATCATTCAACGAAATATTTAAATTTAACCATTTAAAATTTAAATAGAAATCCAACAGAGTGAGATTTACTCACCTTTGCCCCCCTTAAATATGTAATCCACTTCATTCTCGATTTGATTCCACGATTTCCAACCTTGAATAAACATTTATATGATTTATTGACACTTGGATACATATATTTAATCAATCATTTAATTTAAAACTAAATTTCTTTAAATAAAATCAATTAATTAACAGTTCGATTTTAACTAAATAATTTATTTCTTAATCTTATCTAAAAATAATAATTTCTTAAAACCATTAGATTAACTTAGGTTTTAGATTAAAGTACTGTCGATTTTAAAAGTGCTCAAAATAATTTCCTATTGTATTGTAGTTTATATATTTGTGCATATTGTCAATGGTACCATGATAATTGAAGAAACAGGAATTATACCTCACGGAAAACAACGAACCAGGCTCTCCCTCTCGCAACCCTCACGATCGGGGCTTTGGAACCCAGTACGATGCCTAAAGCAGCCTTGCTCAGTCGCCAAACCCCACGTAGCCGCCTCCTTCCTCGAAATCGCAGCCTCGCTCGAAATTAGATTGAGCCGACCAATCGCACCATCGCGATGCTCCAACAAGCCTTAACCTCGTCTCCCCTTCGAGCTGTCTTTGCTAAACCCAGTGCGCCCGTGTCCACCTCGTGAGCCTCGAACCTCGCGACTTCAGCCATTGATTTAGGGTTTTTTTTAAAAAAAAAAAGGAACAGGCTTTGTGCTGGAATGAAGAACGAGGGAGAGGGAAGAACGAGTTGATCAGCCATTCTTCTTTTTTTTTTTGAACGATGGATCTGGAGATAATGTTAAAGCACGGCTAAGAAGAAGTAAAAGGAGGCAAGAGGGAGCTTCTTGAATACGCTTGTTAATAAACTATCTCTGACATGTTGATTTTTACATTTTTGTTATATTATAAGGCTTACGAATCGTCTCGTTAAGCATAGCGCGAAATTCTAAACCCCGAATCAGACATGCCGACTGACGTTTATAGGGTTTTACCCGTATTCCAAACACGATGGAACGTGTTTCGAAGGCTAATTTGATTGTATGCGCGAGTTACGGAAGTAAACGATCAACTTTAAATTAAATCGATTAAAATAGTTCTACGCGTTTCGAGCTGCTAGGGTCAAACGACAACTCCAATTGCTACGAAAATTGAAATCCGGTAATAACTAACTATTATGGATTCAATGGAACTGGTTTCGTCTAATTCCGAGATTGTGCCTCGGAAGGCTATTTTTAAATTCAATTTAACCGATATATTATTTAAAACTGAACAAATTACCTTTGAATTAAATTTCAACCATTCTATTATCTTCAGAATTATCATTAAAAATTTCATAAGCCTTCAAATTATTTTTAACAGACTTAAAATTACAAATTCAGCATTTTATCCAATTTCAAATTATATGATTCAATATTTTAAACTTATAATCCAATGATTTAATTTCAAGTAAATATTAATATCTTGAATTTCAAGTTAAAATTAACTTTTAAATATTTAAAATCACTTTAATTATCCTGTTTTTAAATTGCTAAAAATTCTGGGTCGTCACATTCCTCCCCCCTTAAAAGAATTTCGTCCCCGAAATTACTAGCTAGGAAGAATGGACCAATACCCGTTTACTTTTCCCAAAACTCACAATTCAACATCCTACCAACTATCTTTTATTAAAGACCCACTATCACATCAACCAACTTTCCCAAACCTTCTATAGTTTCAAACAATACTCCTTTGCTTAATCATCTAAACTTCAGTTTAAAACTAAAATTTGAATTATCAAAATTTTCTTTAAATTTTTCTAACTCTCAAAATTTCCGAAATTTTTTGCCAGCGTCTCCTTTGCGCGGCTAGCTCGGTACTACTACGAAAGGCCTCTACGGGCTCCCAAATTCCATACAGAAAACAAAAACCAAGTGGCTACATCAAAAACCCAATCCAATTTCATACAGAAACCAAAATACATACCTTTTTGTCGGGCAATTCACATTTATCTTCCAATATCAAATCCAATTTTTCTTTTTCTCTTTATAATACCTGCATAACCTACTTAGCAATAATATTCAATCATAGCCCTTCAAATCATTTTATACATTTCCTAACAGAAGTTTCCACCGTTTCATATGAATTCAATTTATTTTCGATTTCTAATATTGAGTTTTATCTTTCATTTAAACTGATTCATATTAGTTTCATTTACTAGTTTACTTAAATTTCCAATTTGAAATTGTTTTGTCGTTAACAAAAATTTTCCCTAAAATTTACAAAAAAAATTTAACTCCCAAAATTTTGAAATTTTTTTGGCAGAGTCTCCTTTGTATGGAGGAGCTTTTGCAATTTGACAAGAGATATAAATATGTATACATCGACCCACCCGGTCGGAAAAAGCAAAAACAGTTCATATTTCCTAATTTTATTGCATAGGCGTACCTTATTTAGCGTTTTAAGCATGCAGCTTATTTATTTAGCAATTAGTGCAATCCAAATCCAGCCAAATGGCTTCCCTGTACCTGTACTTACTCAATTTAAACATGTAAGTGCCATATATAGAAATTCTATTAGCATTTCACTTACTTTTAATGGCTAAACACAAGCATTTCAAAAACAACAAACACCAAATGCTTACCATAAGCAATTTATATAATTTAAAGCTAATCCAATTGCTTTCAACCAAATTTACATGCCATTACATTCAATTTTAATGGTTTACAATGCAATTGTTTACATTCAATTCATTTTTAAGCAAAAAAAACTCGTATTCATATCAATTGATTCAAAAATCGATTATATTTGCTTCCACTAAATCATAGAATTTAATTAAATCTCGTTTACGTTAAACGACAATCATTTCTACGCAATTTGATGATATCCATGTGATAAATAATTACTTAAGTTTTATAACCAATTTAAATTGATTCCACCTCAATTTCATTTAATTCCATTCCATTTTAATTTATTCTCAACCCCTTTTATTTAGCTCAACACATTCCATTCTTGTATACTACTAGCCATTCCCAAAGTAATTCAATCCAAGCTTTTATTTAATGGACTTTTATCCTTGTTCAAAGCCAAGCTTCCATAAATTGTAAGCTTAAGTTAATTTACTTTAATTTATTCCATCATCAAACTTAAGTTTACTTCGATTTGATTCTCATTTAATCAAATTCCATTAAATTTAGTTAGCCCATCCACTTTAATTTTAATTGTTATTTTAAATTCACCTTCTCAATTTATCAAAATAATAACCAAGCACATACTTAACTCATTTGAACTTTAAATTAATAGGCCACCGAACTTAAGTTCAGTCTGATAATCTCATTCCAATCACATCGTTGATTTAATTATTTTTTATTCAATCAGACTCCATCCATTTATTTCTTAAATCAATTAACCCATTTTTTTTACCCATTTAAATTTTTGAATTCATCTACTTAACTCATTTCTAATTTATTTTATTAATACAGAGTCATTTTCAATTTATTTCCATTCACTTGGGTTTTGTTTTTGCAACTCAAACTATTTCTATCATAATCACTTCTCTTATATCCAGTCTACTTGCAAATCTCATTAAATATTATTCAAATCACCCTTGAATTTTATTTATAATTCAAACCATCACATTTTTTTCCACCCTATTTTATTTTTACAACATCTCCTCTAATTTATTTCATTATTAAATCCAAGTCGAGTTCTATTTACAATTTGAATTCATTTTCAAACTCCATTATTAATTTACAATCCATTTATTTACCAAAGTTATATTTTATTAACATATTCAATCAAACAATTATTTAACCAATTAGCCTATTTTCAACTTCTAAATCAATATTCGATTTTAATGATAAAGAATCACTTCTTCAATTTCCCGAGTTTCAAATTTTATTTTATAATTCCAGTTTGGGTTTCCTTATTTTCCAAAATTCCAATATCTTTATTTAAAATTTTTAGAAATGCTTTTAAATTCACATCATACTATTAAAATAACTCTTTATACAAAATACTTTTTATAACTCGATGTCTCAACCAGTCCATCCTTGTTCTCATAGAAATTCAGTCACACGTTGATCAGGCGTAGAACTGAAAATCTATAAGTACTTAGCAGACTCATTCTCAACATCCAGTGAAAATATTTTTGAAAATAATTTTATTGAAATTATAGAAATCAGTTTTTGAAAATATAGAGGAAATATCTTTGGTGAGAATGCTCTGGAAATCATCACCCCCATCCATGGTCACAATTACATCCCAGGGTTACGTTGCCGTCGCAGCAAAAGTCCATGTAACTGCAGGCTCTCCGCGCCTCTCGATTACGCCATGGAACCCACACAACAAATCACAGTTACATCCAGGGTTACGTTGCCGTCACAGCAAAAGTCCATGTAACTACAGGCTCTCAGCGGCCTCTGATTTTCATTGACGAAATGAAACTTCTCCACTCCTACATAGGTCGTAGTCTACCGATATAAAATCAAACGCAGACTGTTGGCTCTCAGCGGCACACACGACTTACGCTATAGTATACTCAATTCATAATCCTCAGGAACTAGTTTTGTCCGGACTCCTCACAGGATCAACTTTAGAACCCCCCTGGGGCTCAAGGAAGCACCACCCTGTGGCACTCCTGAGAAGTTCATTTCAAGGGAGCGCCTTTTTCTCCAGAGCCATCATCAAAACATTTTATACTATACATATATAGTATCTTTCAGATCATACACCTAGTATGATCTCATACAAAGCTCTTTTACTCAAATCGATAAGTTCCAAAATAGGCTTTCCAAATTCCATATATTGATTTTACCCAAAAATCAAAAGCCTTTCCAAATCCAAAGGTTCCCAAAACCTTTTCCAAAATCCTCATAAGATCCTTTATATATAAATTTTTAAAACTTTGGATCTTTTCAAACTTGCATAAAATTCCTTTTATACTTCAAACACTTCCAAAATCCTTTTTCTTCCAACAACAGATTCAACAAGGGAAGAATATATATACAAAGATATAACTTTTTTTGTTCAAAATCAAATATTTAAATTTGATTACTTTTTCCAAGATCAATTTCCTTTCTATTCAACTTCACTTAAATTTTCATTCACTTATTCACATTTGCCTTTATCCCCATTTGGATTATTGCCTCAATTCTTATCCCAGTTTGAACTCTGACCAGTTTATATTTAGGAAATAGCTCGGAAATTTAAAAAAAGATAAATAGTTGAAAAATAATTATTAGTTTGTAAAATAGCTATAAAATGGGTCACTAACTATAAAATAGTTAAGAAATAGCTGAATAGTTTCAAAAATTGTAGATAATTGCAAAATAGTTGTAAAATAGAAATTAGTTTGTGAAATAGTTGAAAAATAGTAATTAGTTTAGAAACAGTTGAAAAATGGTTAAATAGTTCCAAAAATAATCGTAAAACAAGTATATAAAATAATTTGGCTTTAAGAGAGAAAGGTTGTATATATTTAATAGCTTAGAAAAATAAGTTTATATCAAAACAATTTATATTGAAAATAGTCAAGAGCCAACTGTTCACCTCCCCAACAATTTAATTTAAATCTTCATTTAAATTGACCCAATTCCAATTCAAATAACTCCAAATTCCATTGGACTTGATTAATCCCTAATTCAAGTTGAATTGATTCTTAATTTCCTTTCAACTTCAAATCAAATTCCGTTTGATCTTAACTTGTACAACTTTAATTACAATTTCAATTTCTATTAATAGTCAATTACATTCACATTTTGCTTCTAACTCAGAATTATTCATTTTATTTAGCCAATATATTTTTATTATTCCATAAACATTTTAATCAAGATTCCAGAGATTAAACAAATTTCCAAAATTTCAATATTACCTTAGAATTAAACTATATCCAAAATTCTTTGGCAAATTCAGTTTCCCCTTTGAATTTCAAAACCAAACCCAGTTCACAAACAATTCCAATGTAAAACAATGTGGTAGCAATTTCTCTTCTAGAAACTCGAAAATAGACATCGATAATGCTGCAGTCATCATCGCCGTTATTTTCCCAAAAATTCCAAATTCCCAATCCATCCAATTCATATTTAAACATTATTCTGAAATTTCATCTTACCTTATTTTCACATATTCTCTGGAATTCTATTTCAAATTATAATCTCATTTATTTATGAAGTTTATTTCAATTTATAAATTACAATTACAATCTATATTTCAAATTCCATTTTGTTATATAAGTCTATTCTTGAACTTTGGTTATAAGTTCAGTTTGGTCGTATTTTATATTACTTCTTAACTTTAATTTCAATAATTAACAACCAATCAGCTTAACATTTATTAGAAGAAAATATTGCTGTATATATCAAAATATATGTATACAAAATCATTTAAAATCGTTATATAAGAAAATAACAAGTACACGCTCATATATATATATATATATATATATATATATATATATATATTCTCAACTCATTCTAGAGTACTATAGACTCTATTAAATGAGTAATCCCCACCATAGCCAAGGTTCTCGCTTAACCTTTCTGCTCTGATACCAAATATAACGACCTGAAATTTTCTAACCTGAAAATTCCAGATAGTTATGGAAAAGAGACGAGATAGAAGAAGAAGAAGAAGAAGAACAGAAACAACAACAACTCACATTCGCAGTGGATAAAATATAATAATAAATAATAATAGCTTATAAAAGAATAATATATATGTCGATTACATTTAATATACATCAGAGTTTCACATTTTGTACAGTCACTGAATATTTACAATTATCATGTCTCAGATTAACAATAATATAAATACAGCGGAATACTCTATACAATATTGCCATCCAGCTCCCCTCCTGAGCTCCAGAATGTACCTACCTGAAAATCTGTAATACTCGGTCTGACCCGAGCATTACACCAAAGTAACACCCGGGTCAGGCTCGAAACCAGCGTGAGTAAACTCATCCAACATGGAATACTAAAGCATACAACTTATATAAACCCGGGGTAACATATTTCAATTTAACTAATTCACAATTTGCTATAGACAACACTTATTTCGCATATCCATTCTAAGTTCCAAACTTAGATAAAATAATCCAATTCACTTAAATCGTTTCACTCCAGCTTATTGATTTCACAAAACAATTTAGAAAAATTCGAAGTGGTTTCGGGTATTTTCCAATACCCGATTCCGGTCTCTTCGAGACTCATGCCATCCTATTCCAAGACATCCAAATGAAAAACACAACATTTCATATCAGAGATATCAACTCATTCAAAGCATCCAATACCATTCAATCATCCATAAGCAATACTTAATCACATACCAATTAATTCAATTGATTCTAATTGAATTTCTAACCACATTCATTTAGATTCCTTCATTCAATATTAATTAATTCCAAATCAATTAATTAGTCAACGCTTCACTATTCATCTTAATTAATCACCCTGGATTAATTATTTCTAATTACATTCAAGTAATTATCTTAAATTAACTTCACGATATTAATTGTACTTAACCAAAATTAATAAGAAATATTAATTACTTCATGAATTAATTAACTATTTTAATTACATTAATCCTAAATTACTCACATTAATTAACTTCATAAGTCACTTATTATGGATTAATCAATCTTAATCAATCAATCTTTGATTATCTCGTTGATTATATAAATTAAGGATTTTCAATTATATTCTAATTTATCCTAATCAAATTTAATTATATTAATAAAACCCCAGTATTAATCATACTTGATTTATCTCCACCTGAAATTATCTACTTTTGATTTACTGCATTAAATAAATTAATTCTCCTTAATTAATTATCTTAATTTACTTTCGATTAATTACACAGAGTAATTATATTTTATTCATCACCTTAAGTAATTATTTATCACACCATCAAATGATTATTCTGAATTACTTATACTTAGTTAATTAACCTACAACTTAATTTATTATTTATTCAACCCTTTCGTTGCTAAGTTAAATAACCCAAACCATTAATTAATTGGATTAATTAATTATCCGTTACAAAGCTTAATCAAATACAAATCATTAAGCCCTTTAGTAGCTTTTAAAACGGAAACATTTTCTTATTTATGTTTAAGTTTAAAACAACTTAAAATTCTCAATACTTCGAGTTAAGCAACAATTAACTCGAGAACCAACCAAAACCAAAATCATCAGATCATCAATTCATAGTGCATATCAAATCAATTCAATCATTCAACGAAATATTTAAATTTAACCATTAAAAATTTAAATAGAAATCCAACAGAGTGAGATTTACTCACCTTTGCCCCCCTTAAATATGTAATCCACTTCATTCTCGATTTGATTCCACGATTTCCAACCTTGAATAAACATTTATATGGTTTATTGACACTTGGATACATAGATTTAATCAATCATTTAATTTAAAACTAAATTTCTTTAAATAAAATCAATTAATTAACAGTTCGATTTTAACTAAATAATTTATTTCTTAATCTTATCTAAAAATAATAATTTCTTAAAACCATTAGATTAACTTAGGTTTTGGATTAAAGTACTGTCAATTTTAAAAGTGCTCAAAATAATTTCCTATTGTATTGCAGTTTATATATTTGTGCATATTGTCAATGGTACCATGATAATTGAAGAAACAAGAATTATACCTCACAGGAAACAACGAACCAGGCTCTCCCTCTCGCAACCCTCACGATCGGGGCTTTGGAACCCAGTACAATGCCCAAAGTAGCCTTGCTCAGTCGCCAAACGCTACGTAGCCGCCTCCTTCCTCGAAATCGCAGCCTCGCTCGAAATTAGATCGAGCCGACCAATCGCACCATCGCGATGCTCTAACAAGCCTTAACCTCGTCTCCCCTTCGAGCCGTCTTTGCTAAACCCAATGTGCCCGCGTCCACCTCGCGAGCCTCGAACTCGCGATTTCGGCCATTGATTTAGGGTTTTTTTTTATTTTTATTTTTTAAAAAGGAACAGGCTTTGTGGTGGAATGAAGAACGAGGGAGAGGGAAGAATGAGTTGATCGGCCATTATTTTTTTTTTTTTTGTTGAACGATGGATCTGGAGATAATGTTAAAGCATGGCTAAGAAGAAGTAAAAGGAGGCAAGAGGGAGCTTCTTGATTACGCTTGTTAATAAAATATCTCTGACATGTTGATTTTTACATTGTTATTATATTATAAGGTGTACGAATCGTCTCGTTAAGCATAACGCGAAATTCTGAACCCCGAATCAGACATGCCGACTGACGTTTATAGGGTTTTACCCGTATTCCGAACACGATGGAACGTGTTTCGGAGGCTAATTTGATTGTATGCACGAGTTACGGAAGTAAACGATCAACTTTAAATTAAATCGATTAAAATAGTTCTACGCGTTTCGAGCTGCCAGGGTCAAACGACAACTCTGATTGCTACGAAAATTGAAATCCGTTAATAACTAACTATTACGGATTCAATGGAACTGGTTTTGTCTAATTCCGAGACTGTGCCTCGGAAGGCTATTTTTAAATTCAATTTAACCGATATATTATTTAAAACTGAACAAATTACCTTTGAATTGAATTTCAACCATTCTATTATCTTTAGAATTATCACTAAAAATTTCATAAGCCTTCAAATTATTTTTAACAGGCTTAAAATTACAAATTCAGCATTTTATCCAATTTCAAATTATATGATTCAATATTTTAAACTATATAATCCAATGATTTAATTTCAAGTAAATATTAATATCTTGAATTTCAAGTTAAAATTAACTTTTATATATTTAAAATCACTTTAATTATCCTGTTTTTAAATTGCTGAAAATTCTGGGTCGTCACAACGCAATTGATTTCCAGACACAACCACACCTTATAGTGAGACTTGATAAACTTTTGATTACAAATTGATCATATAACTCTAAATAGCACTTTGATCTTCGAGAGAGGGCAGAGAATCAAACAGGAATGAGATTCTAATTTGATTCACTTAAGAATTCGGCAGAATTTCGGCACGATCTTTTTTTTGTTAATGGATTCCAGAACGATCTTAAAATATGAAAATTACAGAATATGGATTTGTGGAGAAGAAGAAGTGGAGAAAATATGAAAATAGATAATTAAAAAATTCGTTTGTGAAGCTTATTTATAAAGCACCAACTGTCGTAACCATTTGTGAAGAGATTTAAACAAGTAGACACTTGTTTTGAAAATTGAAACTTTTGAATTCAATAGCCACCATGTCGACATGGGGTATCCTATAGAGTCGACATCCCTATTTAAAAAACAATATAAAATTTGTCTTTAAAAATGAAGTTAAAGACAAGAGTTTATTTTAAAACAAAAACAAATAATATTTTAAGGCTAAAACATCTTTTTGAAAAATCATTTGAAAAGGTAATTTTAAGGCTAAAATATTTTGAAAAGCAGTTTTCAAAATCATTTTGAAAAACTATTTTGAAGTTGTTTTGAAAGCTTCTTCCTGTAGAATATCTCATCACATTAGGACTCGAGAACTTGTACGAAATCAGGATGTTCGAGGATTTGTAAGCCGCTTGTCATAGGTTTTTAAGCTACTTATTGTGGGTTTGTAAGCTCTAAGAAAGTAGAAATGGGTTCCATCCTAAATTAAATTCGGAATGAAGATTTCCATGCTATTATGAAGTTTTAACAAAAAATAGACACATATCTTGAAATCTCGATCTCGATACTAGAGTCTTCAATCTTGAGTCTTGTGTCTTTATAATGATCAATCTTCAGTAATCAACACCTGCATATACATATCTATATATCCTGGATATACATATTTATCTAGACAACAGTGTTAGTATATATGATATCCTGGAAAATTTGAAGCAAAATTAAATGTAATAATCCCCTTTATAAAGTATTTTAGATTGATAAAAATTGTTATTTTAAAACAATAATGATAATGGGTTGTTTTTAAATATAGATAAATAAATTTTTAAATAGAATTATTAATTACACTTTGAATTTGGTTTTGTTAAAAATATATATGTATTGTTGAATTGATTTTAAATTGGAATTTTAAATTTGAATTTGAATTTGGATTTAAAATTGAAATTCAAAAGAGAGATATTTTAAGATGTTTTGGATTTTAAAATATATAAATAAGCTTTTATTTGTATATAATTTGTTTTATTATATTTTCTTTAAAGAAATTTAAATATATATATATATATATATATATTTAGATAAGAATTTATAAATTACGTAAAAAGCTTATTGTTAATATTTAAAATAGATAAAATAATGCTTATGACAAGTGTTAGCTTTTTAAATCATGTTAATAACATATGTCATAAGATTAAAATATGAGAATGACAAATGTTAATAAATTGTACAAGTGTCATTTTAGTTTTGATTCTTTTTCTTATATTTTTAAAATCACAAATTCAGCCTATATAAACACATTTGTTCCTTCCCTTCTATTTCTTTTCTATATTCCTAAATTCAAAACTAAGAAAAACAATACCCTGTAACAAGTACTCAAAAACAATCTGATAATCAATATTCTTCAACCAGAAATAAATCAAAATAAATAATCATGTACACCATTTTCAAAAGCAAGAACAAAGCTTGTAACTTTTCTTCAACCAGAAATTCAAAAGCAGAGATTATCAAGTCTTCTAAGATTTAAAGCAATCAACTTAGTTTTAAAAAATGGCTTGATCATTTCAACATAAAGTATTTTTTAGTTCTAAGAAGATCTAAGCAATGCAAGTTTCCAGTTTTAAAGCAATGCAAGTTTTCAAATCCAAAACTGCCCTCTGTTTCATGCATGCCTGTTGAGTAGCATCCCTTTTTAAAAAAAGTTAAGTATGAATATCTGATTGCATGTGAATTTTTGAAACAAAGTAAGTTTTGTGTATATATAAATTTTTTGAGATATTGATGAATATATATATATATATATATATATATATATGCATGCCTGTTGTAATAGTAACCCCTCTGTTCTTAGTTTTCAAGCTAAGATCTTAAATCACAACCCATTATTTATTGAACCAATCACTGTTAGGACTTAGAATTCAAACAAAATTTGTTTGTTTAATCATGAAGTAAAGTTTAAATTTTTGTTTAAATCAATTAAAATGGGAATTGCTTTGTAAAATCAAGTAGACCAGGCAATCATTAGTTTTGTTAAAATTCAAACATCCTAAATCATTGATTCAGGCATATAATCTGAATCCTTAAACAAAATTACGATTTTTAGGAGTAAAATCACAATTTTTAAAAGTGTGATGAGGGAGTAGTTTGAGTTGATCAGTATTGGGTGTTCTGAGTAGCGTTTGGTGATCTAGTTGCTCGGGATGATTGTGGTCTTTCCTGGAGGTGGAGAAATGAATGGAGAATATGGGAAAAATGTTAGATGGGGCTGTAAGTCATTGAGATGGTGGTAGGTGATCGGAAATGTTTTTAACCTATTTTTGGTGCTTGTTCGAAAATGCATTCGTTCTATCGCCTCTGGTGAATCGAGTTCCCCGGAACTCTGGGAATTGGTGGCAGGAAGGATGGCGAAGGTGTTGCTATAAGGTCAGATGCTCTAGTGGTCGGAGGAGCGAGCACGAGGAGATTTACAGACTTTGGTCTGTGGTTCCAAGTTTGGGCTTGAATGCTCAATTTCAATATCGAGCTGTTGTTGTAGTTCTGATGATCGAGGGTTGGTGTGAGTGTGATAGCTTATGTGGGGAAGGCTTTTGTGATGATCGGAGTTGGTTGGAGCCACCGTGAATGTGCACGGTGCATTTTTGTTTTTTTGGTGAAGTTTGGGTTTGAGCAGAGAACGGTACTCGAGTTTTTCTCGAGTTATTTGTGTGTGTTGCCTGAAGTTCTTTGGATTGTGGTTCGGAATTTTTGAGGGATGGCTAGGGTAGTTTGATTTGTTATAGGTTTTAAAACCTGTCAGATTTTCAAACTATAAAATGAAACTTTAAATTGAAAGCAAGATTTAAACTGAGTTTTAAATCAAATTTTTAAGTATGGGTTCAAATTAAATTCCTGTTTCCTACTTTTGAAAAAATAAAGTTTTATAAAAATCAAAATGTTTGAACAAATGTAAAGGTTTAAAAGTATATTTTTTTAAATGAATTAGTTTTCCAAGAAAATGTTTAAAACTTTATTTATATAAAATCCTTCTATAAAAAATTTTCTTTAACGTTCGATTTAAAAGGTTTGTAATTATTTTAAATTTGTTAAAGTTAAATTTGTAATCTTTTTAAAAACATAAATTTGAAATGAAATTTAAAGGTAAAATGTTTCAAAGGCATTTGTAATGATAATTAAGTCATAAATAAAAATAATATTTTATATTAAAATTAATTAAGATTTAAATGATTTGAATTTGTTAAATTAATAAGGTAATTAAAGAGTCATTAACTAATTTAATTAATTAATCATTATAGATTAATAAATAAGTAATTAAAAAATTGTTAATTAGTTAATGAAGATCATTAACTAGGGAATATGAATGATTAATTTATGTAATTAATTTAAGATAATTAATTAGATTAATTAATTAAGGATAATCATTTGTAGAATTGTTTAAGTATAATTACTTAATGAAAGTAATTAAAGGAATTAATTACTTAATCTAATTAATTAAATTAATATGATTAGTTTGAGTTAATTAATCAGTTTAATTAATTTAAGATAATTACTTGATGATTTGTTAAGTATAATTACTAAATGTAATTAATAAAGTGTAATTACTTAGTGAAGTAATTGATGGGTAATTACTGGGATGTAATTAATTGATAAATGGAAGTAGTTTTGAGTTTAATTACTTTGTGTAGTTAATAAGAAGGATAATTACTTAGTGAAGTAATTAAAGATTAATTACTTAGTGTAATTTTTAAGAATTAATTAATAAAGTTATTTGAAGTTAATTAACTAATGTAGGTAATTAAAGGTAATTAATTACTGATGTGATTAATCAAGGCTGATTAATGAAGAATAATGATTAAATGTTGTTAATTAGAACAATAATTAATTGAAAAAGTGATTAAGGATCATTTATTAATGTAATAAATGAAGTAATTAAGGGTTGACTAATTAAGGATAATTAATCAATATAAGCGATTATAGAGGAGTTAATTAATTGGAATTAATTAAGGATTAATGTAATTAATTATAATTAATTAATTAATAAAGTAATTAAATGTTATCCCGCCTTTTTCAACAAGGCCGTGATACCAATAGATCGACCGAAAAAACCAAAGATAGCTCGTCTCAAAGATTGGTCAATTCAGCATCTCAATAAGGCAAGTTCTGTTGAATGATTTCTCATCTAAGATCCCCTACGGAGGGGGGGTCCAGGGGGGGTGCCAACCCCCCAAGGTGAGGGTGCGGGGGCAACGCCACCGCTACGGTGTTCGACCTGACCGGTCAGGTCACAGGGGTCCAGGGGGCAGCGCCCCGTCCAAAACGGTATGCAACTTAGAGCATGGAGTATCCAACAACCTAAAGAATGCAGCGACTTAGCCATGTACCCGACCTATCGAGTTAAGGTTTCGAGCGACCTAGTCCCCTACAGAACAAACAGCGACCTAACATTCTCTAGGTCCCCGCGACTTAACTTCGCCAGGAGCTACAGTAAGCTCACGACTTAACTACAACGAAGACCTCACGACCTAAAGCATGACCGACCTAAGCGGCTCAGCGACTTAAGGCATAAAGTGGTCCAGCGACCTAAAACTAAACGAGTTAACGCCTTACGACTTAAAGAATAGAGCGACCCAACCATTTCGGAAGCTACAGTAACCCCGCGACCTAAGAAAGTACACGACTTAGCGACCTATCTCCCTCCAGGATAAGTCGCTCGCGATCTAAGAAAGTACACGACTTAGCGACCTATCTCCTTCCAGGTTAAGTCGCTCGCGACTTAAAAAGGCACCTCAACAAAGTTAGGTCGCTTGCGACCTAACTCCTCCCCTTAACTCATAGGTCGCTCATGACCTAAAAGATACCCCCTTTTTCCCTTAGGTCGCTCCATGCCATAGCTCCTAATGCCAATCTCCCTAGGTCGTCCCTACCGACCTACGACCTACCTTGCACCATTACCATTTAGGCCGCTCCTGATACCTCAACATGGAAGCCGCTTACCACTCTCCTTAAGTCGCTCTACGACCTACTGCTCCATTGAGAAGAGATCAAGTGTTGTAAGGTCCCCACTAGGTCGTTCCACGACCTACGACCTACCTTAGGTCGTCCACACGACCTACGACCAACTTTAGGTCGTTCACGACTTATGCCCAAAAACTCCTATAAATACGGCATGAACTCCAACTAGGAGGGGACTTTTGGTGGGGGGGGGGGGATTCCAAGACGCCGATACTCTGCAGTTTTCTCCACTCCTCCAACACTTCAAGCATCGAAGATTCTTCATCAAGAGATCCACTTCATTCAAGAGAGATTCGAAGAGCAATTCACCATCAAAGTTCTAACTTCTTTCTCCGATCGTGTTGTAATTGTAAGATCGTGTTGTAAAGGTGTTGTAATCGCTTTTGGGGGGGGGGGGGGATTCCAAGACGCCGATACTCTGCAGTTTTCTCCACTCCTCCAACACTTCAAGCATCGAAGATTCTTCATCAAGAGATCCACTTCATTCAAGAGAGATTCGAAGAGCAATTCACCATCAAAGTTCTAACTTCTTTCTCCGATCGTGTTGTAATTGTAAGATCGTGTTGTAAAGGTGTTGTAATCGAGAGATCGTGCCGTAAAAGTGCTGTAATCTTGTAAAAATGTGTACAAAGAAGATAATGGAGAATGTAAAGTGGAGGTAGGCTTACTAGAAGTCGAACCACTAAAAAATCTCTGTCTCTTTTACTTTTCCGCTGTTTTCCTTTTTACTTTGTTTCCCGTATAAACGGGTGGTGCTTTCACTTCATCACAAGATACACCGGGTGTTAGCGTTTAACCAATTTTTATCGTTAACATTAAAGGTTAATTACTGTAATTGTTTGATGATAATTAATTTGTGTAATTAATTAAAGGATAATTACTTAATGTAATTAGAGAATAATTAATTAAGGATGATTAATTAAGATGGATAATTAGAGAATGGTTAATTAATTGGTTTCTAGTTAATCAATGGTTAAGTAAGCAGGATTAGTAGGAATGGAAGTAATTACCTTAATTCATTTTAAATTAATTAGTGATAATGTGATTGTTTAAATCTTTGTTTTTAACGGTTAAATATTTTCGAATGCTTTGGATTACTTGATATCTCTGATGGGAGAAATGTGTATATATGTGATAATTGGATGCTTTGGAATTATGATGATATGAATTATCTATTTGTTGGATTGTGAATTATATATCTGTATGAATAAAGATAATAAACCAATTTTTTTTAACTTTAAAACAAATTGGACTTAAAAGATGGCTTTTTTGATTTTGAAGAGACCGAGGTCGGGTATCAGTAAATACTCAAAACCACTTCGATTTATAATCTACTATGATTCTTTATAAGATATGATATGTGAAATAAATGGGCTGGAATGGAATATTTTGAGTGAACTAGATCTTTGAAACTGAGTAAGGATACTTAAAGACGGTTTGTGAAATGAGTTTTGGATATAATAAGTTATAAACTCGTAGAGGGGATATGAGTTACCCCAGATTTCTATTATATTTTATAACTTAGTATTTCAAATTGTATGGGTTTACTCGCATAGGTTTCCAGCCTGACCCGGGTGTTACTTTGATATAATGCTCGGATCAGACCGAGTATTACAGATTTTCAGGTAAGGACGTTCTGGAGCTCAGAAGGCGAGCTGGATGGCAGAAACGTATGGAGTGTAATCCGCTGTGAAATATTGTTATTTATCTGGGACAAGTTTTCTTAACTCTCCAGTGATTGTGAAATGTTGAAACTCTGATGTAATAAAATGTAATTGGCTGATACAGCTTCCTTCGTGTAAAGAATATTATTTGATATTATATTTTATCCGCTGCGAATGTGAGATTTTGAGTTTGGTTTTCTGTTCTTCTTCTATCACTTTTTCTTCTTTTACTAACTATTTGGAGTTTTCAGGATCGAAATTTCCGGATCGTTACATTTGGTATCCGAGCAGAAGGTTACGTGAGAACTTGGGCTCTGGTGGGTATACTCATTAAGGATAGGGTCAATGGTACCCTAGAATGAGTTGAGTGTATATATATAGGAGAGCGTACTTGTTAGTTTCTTCTATAAAGGTTTAAATATGGTTTTTAAATAAAATAAATGACATTTATAAAATGGTTATTGTATCTAATAATGAGATGGTTATTTTTTGATAATAATCAATGATAAAGCAAATAAAATATTTAAGGGAATAACCTTTAGATAAGTATGACTTATAAATTGAAGTGGATTTAAAAAGTGGAGTTTTAAAACCTAAGTCTAGAAACATATGAATTGTTTCAAATTTTAAAAGAAAAGAATAAATGATATTATTCAGTTTATTTTGAATGTGATCTTATTTTAAAAGAAGAGTTGTTTGAAAGATTTAAAGAAAACTGCTTTGAATTAAAATCCAAAGGTGGTTTAAATTTAAAATAATATATATATATATGGCTTGGAAAGCCAAAAAGTAAATATGTATATATGTGTGGGTATACATAATATCAAAGATGATTTGAAATAAACTATAAGGTGTTGAGTTTTGATTTTTCCTGAAGTGTGATGTAAAACCCAAAGTGATATAAGTTTTGAACTTATAAGTGGGAAAGAATTTTGAAATTTGAAATGGAGAATTCAAATTTGAGTAAGGTTAATGGGATTAAATTGAATCTAACTTGGAGGAAGTTAACTTAATTTAAATTGAAAAATTAATTGGAAATTGGCAATTGATTGGGAATTAAACAGTTTGGCTCTGAACTATTTTCAAATATATTATTTTAAATCTATTTTTCCTAGCTGATTACTATAAAGCTTTTTAAACCTAAAACTATCTTATTCTTTATTTACAATTACTTTTGGAACTATTAAACAACTTTACAACTATTTTATAAACTAATTACTTTTTTCAACTGTTTTATAACTAATTTCTGTTTATAATTATTTTGCAAATATTTGACTATTTTCCAACTATTTTATCATTACTTAACTATTTTACAAACTAATAATTATTTTTCAACTACTTATGTATTTTAAAACTTTTCCAGCTATTTTCTAAACTTAAAATTGGTCAGAGTGCAAACTGTTTATGATTAACTACCAATTGAGATAAGGATTAAAGTAATAATCCAAATGGAATTGAAACAATTGTGAATAAGTGTGTAGAAATTAAAGTGAGTATGAATAGAAAGGAGAAATTGATTTAGCTAATAATCAATGAAGATAAATATGTAGGATATACGTATATTATTCTATTCGCATAGTAATTTGATCCAGATTCGAGCATAGAATTTTGAGATACTATATCGATCCGAGTTGGGAGTTTTCACTCGATTTTCGACGGCGAACCTCGATATGGATTGTTGATTGGTTCTGGATATTCTCTATCATAGTTAGGGCTATGCAATGAGAATGACAGTTTCTGATCAAGAAACCAGATCTTAGTCCGCACTAGGAAGTCGGGTGGACGATACTAGTTTGGAAGAGAAATTTTGTGATCGAGTGAGCGATCAGATTTATATAGCGTACGGATGATATGTGTACATCGTACGGGTTTGAATGGAATTGATATTGTAAATGTAAGGATAAGAAATGTAAAAAGATTTTTGAAATGAAGAGTATAATTTGTGAAATTTATGAGGAAATAAAGTAGAAATTAAATATTTCTATGGTTGAAATTTACTTTATGAAGATAAAGTAATATGGTAAGTGACTTTATAGAGTAATCAAGCTTGAATATTGTTTTGGCATAAACAAGATTATGTATGTATTATTGATAAACTCCCCTTGTTGAATCTATTTCCAAAAGAAAAGGGTTTTTAAAAATATTTGAAGTATAAAAAGAAAATTTATATAAGCATGAAATGATCTAAGATTTTTCAAGGTTATATATATATATATATATATAAAATATTTTTTGAGAATGATTTTGGAAAAAGGTTTTTGGAACATATGGATTTGGAAAGGCTTTTGACTTTTGGAGAAAAATCAATTTTGGAATTTTGGAATGCATATTTTTGAGAATTATCGATTTTGGGATAATTGATTTTGAGAAAGGAGATTTATACGAGGTTCATACTTGGTGTATGATTTGGAAGATACTATAAGGGTATAGTATAAAGTGTTTTGAGATTGGCTCTGGGGAAAAAGGAGCTCCCTTGAAATGAACTTCTCAAGATTGCCACAGGGTGGTACTGCCTTGAACCCTAAGGGGGGTTATAAAGTTGATCCTGTGAGGAGTCCGGACAAACTAGGTTCTGAGGATTATTGGATAGCGAAAGTCGAGGGCGCTGATGCCTACAGAGACATTTGGGTTATGCTGTGATGACAATGTAACTCGATGTCACTTCTATCTACTGCAGACCATAGCGAAAGTCGTGTGTGCTGCTGTGAGCCAACAGTCTACGTTTGATTTTACATCGGTAGACTGCGACCTACGGTAACATAGCGAAAGTCAAGAGGCCATGAGAGCCTAAGGCTGCATTAGGATTTGACTGATGTAGTCTGCAACCTATGTGGGGTGGTGAAGTTTCATTTGGCAGCGAAAATCGAGGGCGTTGATGCCTACAGTTACATGGACTTTTGCTGTGATGGCAACGTAGCCCAGGATGTAACTGTGATATGTGGCGGGTTCCATGGCGTAATCGAGGCGCGCGGAGTGCCTACAGTTACATGGTCTTTTGCTGTGATGGCAACGTAACCATAGATGTAACTGCGGCCATGGATGGGGGTGATGATTTCCAGAGCATTCTCACCAAAGATATTTCCTCTATTTTCAAAAATTGTTTTCTATATTTTCAACAAATTATTTTCCAAGTATTTTCACTGGGTGTTGAAAACGGGCTTACCAGGCACTTATAGATTTTCAGTCTTACGCCTGATCATCGTATGACCGAATTTCTATGAGAACGAGGACGGACGTGTTGAAACATCGAGTTATAAAATGATATTTTTATAAAAACTATTTTAGCAATATTATATAGATTTAAAGTGTTTTAAAAAAAATGTTAAAGGAAAATTTTAACTGTTATTAAGAATTTTAGTAAATTTTGGCTTCGTTCCTTTTCGAGGACGAAAAGATTCAAAGGGGGAGGAATATGATATCCTAGAAAATTTCAAGCAAAATTAAATGTAATAATCCCCTTTATAAAGTATTTTAAATTGATAAAAAAATTTATTTTCAAAAAATAATGATAATGGGTTGTTTTTAAATATAGATAAATAAATTTTTAAACAGAATTATTAATTATAATTTGAATTTGGGTTTGTTAAAGATATATATATATATATGTATTGTTGAATTGATTTTAAATTGGATTTTTGAATTTGAATTTGAATTTGAATTTGGATTTAAAATTGAAATTCAAAAGTGAGATATTTTAAAATGTTTTGGATTTTAAAAATATATGAATAAGCTTTTATTTGTATATAATTTGTTTTATTATATTTTCTTTAAAGAAATTTAAATATATATATTTAGATAAGAATTTATAAATTAAGTAAAAATCTTATTATTATATTTAAAATAGATAAAATAATACTTATGACAAGTGTTAGCTTTTTAAATCATGTTAATAACATATGTTATAAGATTAAAATATGAGAATGACAAATGTTAATAAACTGTACAAGTGTCATTTTAATTTTGATTTTTTTCTTTTATTTTTAAAATCACAAATTCAGCTTATATAAACACATTTGTTCCTTCCCTTCTATCTTCCTAAATTCAAAACTAAGAAAAACAATATCCTGTAACAAATACTCAAAAACAATATGATAATCAATATTCTTCAACCAAATATAAATCAAAATATATAATCTTTTAAACCATTTTCAAAAGTAAGAACAAAGCTTGTAACTTTTCTTCAACCAGAAATTCAAAAGCAGAGATTAACAAGTCTTCTTAGATATAAAGTAACTAATTCAGTTTGAAAAAAAGGCTTGATCATTCAACATCATGTATTTTTCAGTTCTAAGAAGATCTAAGCAATGCAAGTTTCCATTTTTAAAGCAATGCAAGTTTCCAAATCCAAAACTGCCCTCTGTTTCATGCATGCCTGGTGAGTAACATCCCTTTTTAAAAAAAAAACTTAAGTATGAATATTTGATTGCATGTGAATTTTTGAAACAAAGTATGTTTTGTGTATATATGAATTTTCAGAGATATGGATGAATATATATATATATATATATATATATGCATGCCTGTTGTAATACTAACCACTCTGTTCTTAGTTTTCAAGCTAAGATCTTAAATCAAAACCCATTATCTCTTGAACCAATCACCGTTAGCACTTAGAATTCAAACAAAATTTGTTTGTTTAATCATGAAGTAAAGTTTAAAATTTTGTTTAAATAAATTAAAATGGGAATTCCTTTGTAAAATCAAGTAGACCAGGCAAGCATTAGTTTTTTTACAATTCAAACTTACTAAATCATTGATTCAGGCATATAATCTGAATCCTTAAATAAAATTATGATTTTTAGAAGTAAAATCACAATTTTTAAAAGTGTGATGAGGGAGTAGTTCGAGTTGATCAGTATTGGGTGTTTTGAGTGGCCTCTGGCGATTTAGTTGCTCAGGATGATTGTGGTCTTTCCTGGAGGTGGAGAAATGAACGGAGAATATGGGAAAATGTCAGACGAGGGTGTAAGTCACTGAGGTGGTGGTAGGTGATCGGAATTGTTTTGAACCCTAGTTTTGGTGCTTGGTCGGAAATGCATTCATTCTATCGCCTCTGGTGGATTAAGTTCCCTAGAACTCTGGGAATTGGTGGCTGGAAGGATGGCGAAGGCGTTATTGGAAGGTCAGATGCTCTGGTGGTCGGAGGAATGAGCACGAGGAGATTTCCGGACTTTGGTATGTGGTTCCAGGTTTAGGCTTGAATGCTTAATTTCAATTTCGAGCTGTTGTTGTAGTTCAGATGACCGAGGGTTGGTGCAAGTGTGATAGCTGATGGGGGGAAGGCTTTGGTGACGATCAAAGTTGGTCGGAGCCACCGTGCATGTGCACGGTGCATTTTTGTTTTTCTGGTGAAGTTTGGGTTTGAGCAGAGAATGGTACTTGATTTTTTCTCGAGTTGTATGTGTGTGTTTCCCGAAGTTCATTGGGTTGTGGCTCGGAATTTTTGAGGGATGGCTCGGGTAGTTTGATTTGTTACAGGTTTTAAAACCTGTAAGATTTTCAAACTTTAAAATAAAATTTGAAATTTAAAGCAAGATTTAAACTGAGTTTTAAATCAAATTTTTAAGTATGGGTTCAAATTAAATTTTTGTATCCTAGTTTTGGAATAAATAAAGTTTTATAAAAATCAAAATGTTTGAACAAATTTAAAGGTTTAAAAGTATATTTTTTTTAAATGAACTAGTTTTCGAAGAAAATGTTTAAAACTTTATTTATGCTATAAAAAGTTTTCTTTAACATTTGATTTAAAAGATTTGTAATTGTTTTAAATTTGTTAAAGTTAAATTTGTAATCATTTTAAAAACTTAAATTTGAAATGAAATTTAAAGATAAAATGTTTCAAAGGCTTTTGTAATGATAATTAAGTCATAAATAAAGATAATATTTTATCTTAAAATTAATTAAGATTTAAATGATTTGAATTTGGTTAAATTAATAAGGTAACTAAAGAGTCATTAATTAATTTAATTAAGTAATGATTATAGATTAATAAATAAGTAATGAAAGAATTGTTAATTAGTTAATGAAGATCATTAACCAGGGATTATGAATGATTAATTAATGTAATTAATTTAAGATAATTAATTAGATTAAATAATTAAGGATAATCATTTGTGGAATTGTTTAAGTATAATTACTTAATGAAAGTAATTAAAGGAATTAATTACTTAATGTAATTAATTAAATTAATGTGATCAATTTAAGTTAATTAATTAGTTTACTTAATTTAAGATAATCACTTGATGATTTGATAAGTATAATTACTAAATGCAATTAATAAAGTGTAATTACTTAGTGAAGTATTGATGGGTAATTACTGGGATGTAATTAATTGTTAAATGAAAGTAGTTTTGAGTTTAATTACTTTATGTAATTAATAAGTAGGATAATTACTTAGTGGAAGTGATTGAAGATTAATTACTTAGTGTAATTAATTTAAGAATGAATTAATAAAGTTAGTTGAAGTTAATTAAGTAATGTAGGTAATTAAAGGTAATTAATTACTGATGTGATTAATCAAGGCTGATTAATAAAGAATAATTTTAAATGTGGTTAATTAGAACAATAATTAATTAAAGAAGTGATTAAGGATCGTTAATTAATATAATTAATGAAGTAATTAAGGGTTGATTAACTAAGGATAATTAATCAATATAAGCGATTGTAGAAGAATTAATTAATTGTAATTAATTAAGGATTAATGTAGTTGATTATAATTAATTAATTAATAAAGTAATTAAAGGTTAGTTACTGTAATTTTTTGAGGATGATTAATTTGTGTAATAAATTAAAGGCTAATTACTTAAAGTAATTAGAGAATAATTAATCAAGGATGATTAATTAAGATGGATAATTAGAGAATGGTTAATTAATTGGTTTCTAATTAATCAATGGTTAAGTAAGCAGGATTTATAGTAATGGAGTAATTAACTTAATTGATTTTAAATTAATTAGTGATAGTGTGATTGTTTAAATCTTTATTTTTGATGGCTATGTATTTTTGAATGCTTTGGATTGCTTGATATCTCTGATAGGAGATATGTGTTTATCTGTGATAATTGGATGCTTTGGTTGAATTGTGATGATATGGATTATCTATTTGTGGGATTGTGAATTATATATCTGTATGAATAAAGATAATAAATCAAATTGTTTTAACTTTAAAACAAATTGTACTTAAAAGATGGAGTTTTTGATTTCGAAGAGACTGGGGTCGGGTATCAGTAAATACTCGAAACCACTTCGATTTATAATCTAAGATGATTCTTTATAAGATTTGATATGTGAAATAAATGGGCTGGAATGGAAAATTTTGCGTAAACTGGATCTTTGAAACTGAGTAAGGATACTTAAAGATTGTTTATGAAATGATTTTTGTATATAATAAGTTATAAACTCGTAGAGGGGATATGAGTTACCCCGGATTTCTGTTGTATTTTATAACTTAGTATTTCAAATCGTATGGGCTACCCACGCTGGTTTCCAGCCTGACCCGGGTGTTACTTTGATGTAATGCTCGGGTCAGACCGTGTAATACAGATATTCAGGTAAGGACGTTCTGGAGCTTAGAAGGCGAGCTGGATGGCAGGAACGTATGGAGTGTAATCCACTATGATATATTGCTATTTATCTGGGACAAGTTTTTTTTAACTGTCCAGTGATTGTGAAATGTTGAAACTCTGATGTAATAAAATGTAATTGACTGATACAACTTCCTTTGTGTAAAGAATATTATTTGATATTATATTTTATCTGCTGCGAATGTGAGATCCTGATTTTGGTTTTCTGTTCTTCTTCTTCTATCTCTTTTTCTTCTTTTTCTAACTATCTGTAATTTTTGGGATCGAAATTTCCGGTTTGTTACGATATATATTTTAATAAGATAAGTTAAAAAAAATATTGTCATCAAAACCAACATCTCAATTCCTAACAAGATTTATGTAGATTAACTGCTAGTCAGGTAAGCAAGTATGGATGTTAGGAGTTGTTACAGATGATTGCTATGTTTGCTAGTTAGTCCTTACTGAATTTTGAGGATGAAATTTTTTAAGGAGGGGAGCCTATAACACCCCTAATTTTTGATAATATTATTCAGGAGATTTAATTAGAATAAATTAAATAGAATAATGTAGAGTGATAAAGAGATTGAGGTTGACTAATAAATTTAATGGTCGTGCCTATTTAAAAGGAAGGAGCGTATAGATGGTTGAATGTTAACTAAATAAAAATAAGGGTATTGGAGTAAATTGCTATCCACGTTCCCACCTTTATATTTCCCTAAGACAATCACGTTCATTTTTAATAAGTAAAATAACATAAGAAAGCAAATATCAAGGTCGAACATTAGGAGGAAGAAAAGAAGAGAAATCAAAGTAAAAGCTTAGGATCAAGCTAAAAGGACTCAATTTCAATCCATCTCCACTTTCCTTATCCAATCTAAGGTGAATAATAATTTTATCTCTATTTTATTTTGTACCATATTTTTTCGAATTTAAGGGTAAATTTTTTTATGATAAATGATGATGATATGCTAGAATATTGATTTATTTAATTTAAACAAGATTGTGTACGTAACGAATGTTATTTGCGACCCTCGAAAATAAATATTAATACGTCCATCTCACAATTGCAGTGGAAAAATATATAATAAATAATAACATATCTTTATGCAAAAGAAACCATAACTATTAATATACATACCATCATCAGAGTGCAACAATCAACAAATCAATTTGGATAGTTATAATACTTGTCCTCACAAGTGCTGAATATACAACATAAACACACAACGGAATATACTAAGTATATGGAATACGTCCGAGACTCCTCCGGCTCATCTCTTGAGCTCCATAGCATCCTAGGTGAATCTGTAATACCCAGTCTGACTCGAGCATTATAATAAAATAACACCTGATTCGGTCTGGAAAACCAGCTTGAGAAAACACACTTAATCGGAATTTTTACCGTTATCAAAATCCTTTAAAAATAAAGCTATCTCGTAAGACCACGCTACAGATAAATAAGATGGATTTTTACCTTACGATAACCAAAACCTTTTTATATCAAAATCATTTAATATTATAATAGTATCTATAGAAAATAAACTATAAAATAGTTGAAATGCTTGCATCTCACATTTCAACATACTTGGGCACAATCAAAACCATACGACGCTTATTGGAGAATGAATCCGTATAATGACCAGGCATTGGAGTACCACCTATCACGGTATACCTCTATAAAATGTACTGTGATCGAACCTGTCGATCCTTGCCAACACATGACCAGCCTACCCTTTACCTGATAGTACCGAATATGTCATTACCTCTATTACTTTGCAATCCTTTTGAGATCTCATGCACAACCAATCCATAAATACGTAGATGTATGGTAATCTAGAAAAGTTACAACGTACCCTAATGGGTGCGATCCTTAGCCTTGCTGCATCTCCCGTGATTTTCAGTCATTCCCGCTCTATGAGGCTTGAGGCTACGATTTACCTTTTAAGAAATTTACACTTAGAATGCTCATTACCCTCTAATGACAATGTGTGGATAGCATTCATCTGTACAAGTTGTTCTAGGTATGTATTTTGACGCCCCACCTTTATACCCACGCTAGCCAAGAACACTCCGGAGTAGTGCTGTCAACTAGCACGGAGAATAAGGCTGTTGAGGAGCGACCATCCATGTAATTGCTTATCACACGGTGGCTATAAATAATCTTCGGAAACAAACATAGAAATAATCATATCACAAATCAGTCACAGATATCCATATCACAAAGGCGGAAGAAGATATGAATATATAACTAACACATGAAAGTGTACATCAGAGTAGTGGTCAGTAAGATCCACGATAATACAAAAGAATAGCAACACGTGCTATACAAAAGAATACAACTATGAGTCTATATCTCAAGTGTATACAACAAAAACTGCTAATATAAACAGTTAGCCAAAAGTCAGAGTGATGAATCCCTGGGAAGAAGTCAAGAAGAAGCACCTGTAACATCTCGGTCTGATCCGAGTATTATTTAAGAAAGTAATAAACGGGTCAGTCTAGCTATAAATATCAGATGACATGATATAACATAAAAGATATGGCATAAACATAAATATCCATAATGACATACCACTATAAGTATGTAAATAATGATCAACAGAAGATCAATCAATAAGAGATAATCAATATCACAAGAATCTTCTCAAAGATTCAGAAAGGGCATCATACCCCAAACTTATACTCATAACAAGTCAATGACATAAATTCTAGAAATCAATGCAATAATTCCAGAAATCATAGAAAAGAGAAAGAGGCCTATCACATGACGGTCCGAAGACCAAGGGGAGCTACCCCACATGTGTGAATGGAATCACACAGATTAAGGTCCAGACTAACCAAAAAGCAAAAAGGTATGTGTGAGTGGAATCACACAAGTGGTGTCTAGTCTAACCTCGCAACAAGAGACATCGCACAGTTGCTAGTCTAAATCATCAGAATGATCGTCATGATCAACGAGAAGTGTCAATTACACTAAGCTAGTAAATATAGAAGTTTAGCTTCATGTCCCATAACCACTTGCTTAACTTAAATATTTACGAACAAACTGTAAATCTTCACTAATAAAATTGTCACAAGAGGTTCAATCGAACAAGTCCAAGAATTAACCGACGAAGTGAACGCAAGCGTTTCATACCACTTGTTTTACTAAGTCGTTTAATTAGATTTCTCATCCGAGTGAGGTAAAGGTTTGTATATACTAATAGATTGGAAAACGGTTTAAGAAAAGAGCTTTGTTATTAAAAATAGAGTTGAAATTGTTTGTTAAAATAGTTTTGATATTTACTACTAGTATTGAAACCTTTATATTATAAAGTGACAAAACACAGAAGCAATTGTAGAAACAATCAGTCCCAAAAATCGCATACGGAGATGTGAATAAAATCCAAGGAAATCAGCTCAATGTTTTTCAGATAAGATCCCCTACGGAGGGGGGGTCCGGGGGGGTGGCAACCCCCCAAGGTGGGGGTGCGGGGGCAACGCCACCGCTTATGGGGTTCGACCTGCCCGGTCAGGTCGCGGGGGTCCGGGGGCAGCGCCCCCGGCGGGGTGCGGGGCAGCGCCCCGTCCAAAACGGTACGACTTAGTGAAGACAAAATGAGGTCTGACGACCTAAGAGGGATAGGGTCGAGCGACCTAATGGTTGCGACCTAGGGGTCTAAAGGGCACGACCTAGTGGTCCAGCGACCTAAAGGGTAAAGGTCATGCGACCTAAAATGGGTTCGCGACCTAACACTCAAACGACCTAAAGAAATTAAGGAGCCGAGCGACCTATAAGAAGCAGCGATGTAAGTAGAAACGAGGACCAACGACCTAGGGGTTAGGTCATGCGAGTTAAGAAGGTCAGCGACCTAACAAAGATACGCGACCTAATAAAGAAACGCGACCTAAAGGCACGCGACCTAGCGACTTAAGAGGCGAGCGACCTAAGTGTTACGACCTAAGAGTCGAACGACCTAGCGTGGAAGCGGCCTAAAAGCCAAACGCCTAACGACCTAAGGTCATACGACCTAGCGACCTAAAGCCATACGACCTAACGACCTAAGGTCATACGACCTAGCGACCTAAAGTCATACGACCTAGCGACCTAAGGCCATACGACCTAGCGACCTAAAGCCATACGACCTAGCGACCTAAGGTCCATACGACCTACGACCTAAGGTCCATACGACCTAACTCCGAAGACGTTAGAAAATGGCCAGGACGACCTACGACCTAAGGTCCATACGACCTACGACCTAAGGCTCAACGGCCTAATTCCGAGGCTAACGACCTAACGCTGCAGGGGGAATTTAAGGCCAGAAACGACCTACGACCTAAGGGTTAGGTCGCGAGCGACCTAACTCCGAACACACGAAAATGGCCAGAACGACCTAAGTGCAGAAAATTCACCAAAACGCTAAAAATTGGAGTTTTTCGCCAATCCAATCCAAACCAAATGCAAATGTGCATGCAAAAGTGATAGGGAATCATTCCCAATAGTCCAATATAGTTATAGACCAGATTTGTGAGATAAAAATCTCACCTTTGCACAAATCCAATGAAAAAAATGAAGTTTTAAGCAAGCAAGAATCAATCCCTCTTCTATCTAAGCACAAGAAGCTTGAATCCAATGTCTTCTTGAATTTGGAGTAGAAAGATGGATTGCAATTGAATTTGAGTTTTGGAATTTTAATTTCCCATTCCCTCCACCATTTTTGAAGAAGCTTGAAGAGTTAGGAAAATAGAAATGAAGTTATGAAGAGGAGGGGTGAAGGTTGGGTCTAATAGGCTAAAAGCCCAACCCAAAGTCTCAAGTGAAAAAGTAGTGAAATTCTACTATCTCCAATCATATCAATGTTTATACTTAAAAAATTGTAAACGGCATTTCGAACTCAATGGAAGTGGTCTCGAGTCCTAATTTGACCGTTTGCAAAAAGTAGCTTTTCGGACCAATATCCGATTAACGACAAAATATTTAAATAAAATATTTAAATATAAAATCGATAAATATGCGGGTTGTTACATGTATAAACCGAATCTATGGAATCATCGTCTTCAATATCCGCATGATATCACAACTCATAATGCTCAAATTTGATCGAAGTGGTTTCGAATAATCAAATCTGATCCCGGTCTCTTCGAAATGATCAACGAATTTGGCTATATTTGATAATCGGTTATTTAACTATCAAATTATACACATAAGCAGTCACTAGGCCCATATTATAAATCTTTCAAAAACATTCATTTCAAAATATATTTACAAAGATATATATTCTAATCTCCACCATTATTTCAATATTCAAAGCAATTTTCGAATGCTTATATCCTTAACAGGGTATTACAACTCATATCAACACTCAGAAATATTTCCCAATCCAATTTATAATTCATTACTTAGAAAAATATTTCTGTATAAATCATTTCGTTGCTAAAATATCTCCAAAACCTTTAATTCCTATACTTAAGAAAAAATTATAAGTCTATTTCCTAAAATCATCTCTAGTATCCATACTTAGGAAATATTCCATACTTATCTCGATAATCTTTGGAATTTTTATTAACTCCCTTTACAATTTCCAAAAATTATCGATTATACTAATTTATAACGCCACTAGCAATTTATAACTCCTTTAATAAATTTAGATTCATTTTCTTTTTGAAGTTCCCATATCAAATTCCTTTTTCTTAAATTTTCTAAAGTTCTCGAATTCCATTATAAGATTTTCTCCTATAAAATCACATCCATTAAATAAAACCAGGTTGACAAATCTCGAGAGCATTTATAAATAAATTGAAATCACTTATTTTAAACTATATATAATAATAATAATTTCAAAACATGGTCAAATGATTATTTAAAATATCAAAGCACTTTTAAGATAAACATCAATAACTAATTCCATTTCATTTATAAAATTTCTAATTGATTTACTAAACTTGTTTATAAAACTTAGAGTTTATTTCAAAAAATTTAAATATTTAAACGCTAACTTTCTAAAATGTTTTAATCCAATTAATAGCTTTTAATGCTACATAGTTTAATAAATAAAAGTCCTTTTCTAAAATAAACTTTAACAAGGTGTGAAACCATGTTAAAATTCAACATATCCATTCTATGCTTACAAATCTCTCTTGATTTATCACAAATCAATTCACATTTCCAATTCCATAACTAATCCCAAATTCCAAAATAGAATTCACTATTTCTTTCTGAACCGATTACCGTATCTCATTTTAAATTCACTCTGTGAATTTATAATTCCAATTTATCAAATGATAATAATTCCACTTATTTATAAACATCGTTTATAAATTTCATAATCTCATTTTCAGTTTATAACAGGTTCATATTACTAAAACCCATTTATAAATCAATTTCTAATTAAAATTCCATTTATAAATATATTTCTTAATAAACCCAAACAATATTCCAGAACCATTCAAATCTCGATTTCGACTTCCACTTCATATTCCAAAAATCCCAATTAAAAATCCACTGTCTAAAAATACTTAAATTAGTTCTCAATTTGAAACCTTTTCATGGAATAGCTAAATAAATATGAAAAATCAAATTTATCTATGTTATCTAAATCAATTCCTTTTTAATTAAACCAAAATTCAATATAAATATTTCACTTCTAAAATTGCCTTTAAATTTCTTTCCAATTCCAAAAATAATATTTATAACATTTAAAACACTAAAATTAAGGCCAGTGCTATTATACCATCCAATAAATCACATCATATCATAATCTATTACAAATTATCCAAACACATCATATATCGCTGTAGATAAAATTTAAAATCAACACTTTTGAGGAATCTAGTTGGATTCCTCCAATCTGTTTATGTGCATCCACAAGTGTTATATAAAATAAAATATTAATCTCGCTTCGAGGCGGGATATCGCGGTTATATAGGGTCATCCACGGGGCGCATAGTGCCTCATCCACTCCAATCGGTGGGAATATATCCAACTACTAATATTTATAATATAAAATCCAACTGATAATAATTTATCAATTTAATCAATCATCCAATATTTAATTTTTAATATTTTAAAATTAAAACCAGCAGTCCAAATGAGTGAGATTTACTCACCGAAATTTCCGTTGTTGCTTTCACGTTTCTGTTTGAATTAAAATTAAACAAGCATTTAATTTTAATCTAAATTCCTGCTAGCTCCAATCGACTCCAATCTAATTTTTATGTGTAGTATTAATGAATACGAGCCTAGTGCAACTTGATTCGTTCAATTTCGACCTCGTATGACAAAGTTATGATATTTATAAATTTACACAAATATAATATAATTAAATTTACAAAAAAAACATTTACATTTTTTTTATTTGGAATTAATCACGGCCTCTTATCCTCTTTCTTCCCCCTTGCGTTCTAAAACACCACACACCCCTTAGTATTCCCAAAACGGGCACACCAAAGGATGTGGTGCATTATAGGTATAGCTAAAGCATCACAAAAACTAAGATTCACAAGACAAATAAGAAAAAGCTGCCGAAAACATTCAAATAATAACTTATCATTCAGAATTAATCTTCATCTCAAAATATGTTATAAAAACATAGCATGTCTCAAAAACTAAAAATCTCTCATGTCTTATGAAAATACATCTCAGTCTCACATAATCATAGTACAAAAAAAATAATAATAATCCCTCTATCAAGTGCCAATTCATCATAAAACAAATGAAAAAGATGAAAAGTAGAAGAATACATCTGAAATGAGAAAAATCTAGACACGAATCTCCAAGCAACCTGAATCAACTATCCTCAACTCTGTTGGCCTATTGGGAAAAAAAGGAAAGATAGAGAAGTAGGTAAGAAAATAATTTTTGTGAGTGAAAGTAATTACAAGCATTCCTAAGTATGATAAAGATAATAGACTAAGCTATAGTTCTAGCATGAAAGGAAGATACAGAAAAGATAAAACTCACATAAAATGCCGTTTCTGATTATGTTTGAATGTTTGCTTTGATTGTTTGCAGTTGTCTTAAACTGTTGTGATTAGGCTGGAACCCTAATCTTATCTCAACTACTAACTTGATTAGGCTGAAATCCTAATTCTACCCATTGATTGGCCTTTATTATCTCTGTTATGCCACTGCGAACCCATCCTGTTGGTCCAACAGTAAAAGAAACCGCTTAGTACTTAGAATGCAGTAGCGAATTATTTACCCTAATCGACGCCGCACGCCCGGTCGTCGTCGGTACACACTAATTGTCGCCCCCTATTTGACCCTTTATTTATCCTAATCATTATAAGCGTGCCCAACATCATCCACTATGAGACCATCAGCCCTCGACCTGAAAGGGAATGCTACAGGTACTGGTCCTAACAAAAAAAACCTCTAACTTTGCGCCCCTTTCCCAAATCCTCAAATTTGAGCCTCTATCTATTGGCCGCTTATTTACCCTTATCAGCATAAGCGTGTCCAGCCTCACCCACTTGTGAGACCATCAGTCCTAAACTTGAAAGGGAATGCTGTCGGTACAGGCCACTACTGCTATATTTGCTTATTAACTTAATCCAAGATCTAAGTTTTAAAATAAGCCCATAATGTTATTTCGTTTTTTCTAATTATAATTATAACCTATGTGTTATAATTGTTCTTGCAACTGTTACTTTTCTATTTTGTCTTTCTAGTTATATCCACTTGCTATAGTTATGCTTGCAAATATCTCAAATTTTCCTATTTCAGTCCATCTCCATTTTATTTCAGTTTTTCTCATTTTATATCTGATTTCTATAAATTTAATGTTTTTCTATTTGAACCCATATTTGCAAATTCTTCTCTTTTTAATATTTTATTCACGTCAAAAAGGTTTAAATCTCTATAAAAAGAAACCAACATTTATGGGCTAAATTTTTACTTAAAACGGATGTAAGTAATTGAATAAAATAGCTGAATAAAAATAGACTGAAAAGTACTTCTGAAATTTAATTAAAAACTGACTATAAACAAACTTACATAAAATTGTCTCAAAATTACAGAAAAAATACAACTATTGAGAATCTTATTATTATAAATTGCTTACAAATCATAAATAATTACAAACAATCACATTTGGTTCTTAGTTTTAGTCCTAGGCCTTACTGGATCCACTTCTAGGATGTAGAATATTTTTATCAAAAAGATCTCCTCTCCAGAAAATTTTCTATTTACGGTTCAGCCTCATGCAATGAATCCAATTGGGAGAAAATTTGAATGAGAAAAATAGCTAGACCTAAGGTTCTATTTATAGTGTGGCTTAAGGATCTCAGACCATCGGATTTAAAGATTTAATATGGTGCAATCACATCATAGGCTCACTAGGAACCATCGGATGCATCTATGAATGCGTAGAATTTCACAAAAATCGAATTTACACTCTTCGGCTCGTACCTGGACCAAAAATCGTCCAGGGAAGGCACCGATCTGCCTAAGCTATTTACGGGTCGACCTGTAGGTCGACCGACCGTAGCAAGGGTCGTACCTACGGGTCTTTTTTGCCGTTTAAATATAGAATTCTGATTGTCTTATTCTTCTCATAACTTTTTCATACTAGCTCAGATTTCGATAAGTTATTTGGAAATTGATCAAAAAATTACCGTGGACCCATTGGTGAAAATCCCATAGCTAAATTATGAAAATTCCAAAAACATTCTTTTTCACTGCTAATAATTATTTTAGTTATTTAATTATCTAAAAATGCGGGGTGTTACATTCTCCCCCTCCTTAAAGGATTTCTCCCTCCAAGTCTCCAAAGACAGAAGAATGAAATAAATATTTTCAATCATATTCCACAACCACATATTCAACCATCATCCATTACATCCATTGTCTTAAGCTTTTTAATGAAATTTATGATATATGCAATAGTGTAGTGTCAATGTCCCTAACTAATGCAAAAGATTAGGTAGTCTACTGATTCAGTTGACCTTCTTTTTTGGCGCTCATGTCCTGACATTTATCCAAATGAATGCAAATTCCCTAATGACGACTGATAGTTCTATATGCATGCTACAATCATCATCCAAATGCAACAGTCATATGATTATCACCCATTTATGGCAACCATGAAATAAAAATGCAAGTGAACACACATCCATATGCATATGCTTTAGTGACTTAGTTAGGCCAATCTCTAAGAGATAATAGTGCCTAGTGTGTGTATTTGCGTCCATTAGCATCCGCTAACAAACACTTGCAACCACTTGCATCCAACATACATAACATGTTCGAGTAACAAGTTTACATTCAGTTCTACCGTCCATAGGTTAAATCCTAAGATCTACCCTCCCAAAGGATACTAAAGGAAAGAACTATTCAAAACTAAGATGGAAATAGGAAATTCAAGATATACCGTCGAAAGAGACGTAGATAAGAGATAAATATTTTCTCCTCAGCCTCCCACATAGCGTCTTCAATACTGTCTCCCCACTGCACCTTAACCAAAGGGACTTCCTTATTCCTAAGCTTCTTGATATCATGTCCAACGATCTAGGTTGGCATGCGATGAATCAATGCTTCTCTCTCCACTTCAACTTCCTCAAGTTGGCTAGGTTCCACTACCTCTGCTGAGTCATGTAAGCACTTTCTCAAGTGCGAAACATGAAAAATATCATGAACTTCCGCGAGTCTTTTCGATAGCTTTATCTGACACGCCTTCTTTCCTACCCTTTCCACAATAAGGAACGGTCCTACGAATCTGGGAGCAAGTTTCCCACTTGATCCAAACCTCATTACCTTTCTTAGCTAACACACCTTAATGAAAACCAAATCTCCTACCTCGAACTCAATATCACTTCTCCGCTTATCTGCATAGGATTTCTGTCTGTCTTGGGCCGTCTTTATTCTTCTTCTAATCAAATCAATCTTTTCTGAAGTCTCTCTAACCATGTCGAGACCAAGCAGCAATCTTTCTATAGACTCCAACCAATACGAAGGCAACGTGCAAGGGCTTTCATAAAGGGCTTCAAAAGGAGGCATCCCAATCTAGCCTGAAAACTATTGTTATAAGCGGATTCCACTAAAGGAAGGTGCTCGTCCCAAGCCCCCCCCCTCCAAAATCAAGAATGCACATCCTAAACAAATCCTCAAGAACTCTATTAATTCTCTCTGTTTGACCATATGTTTGTGGGTGATAGGCCGTACTCAATCTAAGCCATGTCCCTAAAGCCTCTTGTAAGCTCCCCTAAAACTCGGTAGTAAAGATAGGGTCTCTATCTCTCACTATGCTAGAGGAAACTTCATGAAGTCGGACTATCTCACGAACGTATGTGGATGCCAAATAAGGTGCTTTCCTCTTACTCTTGACCAGAATGAAGTGGGCGCTCTTAGTCAAACGATCTACAATCTGTTAGGAAATCAAATCTACGTTTTCGATGACAACAACTATACAGAAATCGAATATGTGTATATAGTTCTATTTACAGGTACTTTCTAGAGTAACACCATTAGAAAGAAAAGAACAAGGCTCAAAGAACATTACAAGAGACTACAAGTCGATAGGACCAATGTAGCAACAAGAAAGATGCACAAAGTAAACATGCACAGGTTTGTCTGGGTGCACTAGCCAGACGTCTGAAGAAATCCTCTAGAATACAAAATTGACAGGATCAGACTTCTGATTAATGCACTCAGACGTCTAAAAGGCTACTGTATACAAAAAATATATATAGCCAGACGTCTGAAACAAATACCGGACGTCTGATGATGAACTTGGAATTTAAAATACAAATTACAACTACCGTGTTTGAAAAGACATCTTCGCTTCTCTTCGCTGCAACTCTTCATCACCATCAGAAGCAACTATAGAGCACCTTTTTAATGGATGCAACTACTCTAGGAATCTCTCTATCACTATATATAACATCAAGAGTCAAAGAAGAACTCACTTTACTCACTTGCGATTTTTACTTACATACTCTGTTATATTCTTGATCTCTAACAATCTATACTTGTATTTCACTCTTCCGTATATTCAGATCTCCTCAATCAATACTCTCGAGATATTTATATTGGAAGCATTTGTACTTAATAGTCAATATCCGTGTTATAGAACACATATTTGACAAGAACAAGCTATTTTAACCAAGCCAATTCCTCCGGGAGAAGTGAGGGTGTTTGATAGTCGAATTCCGAAGGGGAGCTTCGGAGCTAGACATAAGATGGGAAGTCCGAACCAATATAAAATCCTAGTGTGCTTATTCTATATTTACCTAGATTAATTTTATCTTAGTTGGATTATATAGTTTGTCACATATACTTGCATATACACTATACGATCCACACTATAGACTTTCAATTGGTATCAGAGTAAGGTTTGATCAAAGTACAGTAACACTTTTTTGAATCACTTTAATATGGAAAGTATTTTTCAAGAGGGACAATCCACAGCACGAACCCCACTTTGGCTCTAACTATGCACACTGGTCAACACGTATGAGAATTTTTATAGAAGCTAATGGTTTAGAAATTTGGTCAGCCACTCAAGATAAATATGAAGCACCTACTATTGCTATGAACACATGGACCGATGCATAAAAAATGGCAGCTTCTAATAATGCCAAAGTTATGAATGTTTTATTTTGCTCACTAGATAAAAATAAAATTTCACGTGTCATGTTATGTAACACTGCATTTGATATTTTGCGTACGTTACATGTTACACACGAAGGCACAAACCAAGTTTAGCAAACTAAGATTTCAATTTTACCAAATCAATTCTCACAATTTAAAATGAAACAAAATGAATCTATAGTAGATATGTACTCTAGATTCCAAACCATTCAACATGATTTAATGGCACTTGAAGTCAAATTCACAAATTTTGATCTAGTATCTAGAATATTCAATTCTTTAACTCCATAGTGGGAAAGAAAAGTATTAGCTATCGAAGAAGCTAATGATCTCTCAGCACTCTTAGTTGAAGAGTTGATAGGAAATTTAATGTCCTATGAAACTAACTTGCAGGCATGAAAAGAACTAAATTCGGAAAAGAAAAACATAGCATTCCCAGCAACAAATGAAGATTCCAACTTAGACGAAGAAGAAATTGTATTTATTGCCAAAAATTACAACAAATTCAAGAAGTTTAGGAAAATGACTAAATTTCAGAAAGGAGGAAAATCAAGCTCAACAAATCAAACATCAATCAAATGTTATGAATGTTATTAATTTGGACATATGAAGAAAGACTGTCCCAAGCTCAATAATGATAAAAAGAAAAACAAATTTGAAAAGTTCAAAAAGAAGAAGGCTTTCAAAGTAATATGGGATGACTCGGATTCTTCATCATCTGATAGTGATAGCAATAGTGACGGAGAACAAGCTAATGTGTGTTTAAAGGCACAAACTGATGAGGTATGTACCGAACTTAGCTATGACGAATTATTAAAACTTAGCATGGAATTAGATGATAAATATAGATAAATTTAAAAATTGAATAAAGAACATATAGCCAAAATAAATGGATTAGAACTCGAAGTAGAAATGTTAAAAGTTGAAAAAATTATCTTAGAAGAGGAACTAGAATTATCTCAACAAAAAATTAAAAATAATTTGTTCGAAAATGAGGTTATTGCTCTTGATTTTGATAAAATTAAAATGGTAAAGGATAATTTGTTAGAAGAAAATGTCAACTTGAAGAGTAATATTGAAATATGGAAAATCGAAAATTTAGTATTAAAGGAAAAATTCGATAAAATTACAAATAATGTTACAAAATTTAATAAAGGAAAACAAGATTTGGAAAAACTTATCAAAACTTCAAAACCTTCAGGTAATAGAAATGGAATAGGATAAAAATACTCCTAAACATAGAGGAAATAATGTTAAGAATTATAGTTATAAAAATACTAAAAGTTCACCTAAGTCGAATATAAATACCAAAAATATGAAAATTTGGATTCCTAAGACAAATAATAATTTGATTAGACAAAAAAATAGTCTATAATAAAAATTATATTTATAATGGTATCAAATCATCTTGGGTATGGCTACCAACTACTCCTAACATCCAGGACTTGAACAAAGTATATGGGTACCAATTAAAACATCTTTTATTTTGTAGGTACACAAAATAAAAAAATAAGCAGAAATGGATACTAGATAGCGGATACTCCAAGCATATGACCGGAAATTCAAAAGTGTTATCAAATATAACATATATCGATGGTGGAACAGTAACCTTTGGAGATAACTCAAAAGGACATGTCGTGGGCATTGGAGAAGTCGTCAACTCTGGTATTTCTAACTCTCCTATTACTACAAATGTTTTATTAGTAGAAAATCTAAAACACAACCTATTAAGTATTAGTCAATTATGCGATAAAGATTTTCAAATCAATTTCGAAAAAGATAGATGTAATATTTTTGATAATAACAAACAATTTATATTTGAAGGTTCTATAAACAAAACTATTTATGTATTAAATATGAATATAAATAAAAATTCATATTTGTGTTTAACCGCCAAACATGATGATCCAGGTTATGGCATAAACGATTTTGTCATATCAATTTTAAATATATTAATAAATTAGCAAAATATGAGCTGGTTAGAGGTTTACCTAAAATAAATTACAAAGTAGAAAATTTATGTGACGATTGTCAAATTGGAAAACTAAATCTAAAAAAAAATATTTCTACAAAACAACCATTAGAATTATTACATTTTGATTTATTTGGTCCAATACAAGAACGATCTATAAATCACCACAAATATGTTTTTGTAACGACTGCGATTTTTCGTCCACGAAAACCGACATCAATACGTCCACTGTATTAACTGCCGAGCAATCGAAGGCCGGAAAACCGTACCGTTAGGGTTAAAGAAGAAGAAAAAGTAGAAGAAGATAGAAAAAGATAGAATAGAGCAGAAAGAAATAACAGAACATCAACATAATCTCACAATTCGCAACGGAACAACATATAATACATAAATGAATAATCTTTAAACAAAGAACTATATCAGTTATTAAATCACATTACATTACATCATTCAGAGTGTACAACAACAAACAACATCAACAGCGGAAAAGAAATATTATACACTAGTAATACGCCATGCCATCTAGCTTAGCTCCAGCAACTCCTGAATTCCAGAATATCCTGATAAACCGTTTACTCTTGACTGCCCGTGTGGAAATTGGTGGGCACCCAGAGTTTAGGAAGGAAAACAATAAACTCCGAGTCAGTCATGTGACTAGTGTGAGAACTAAAACAGTTTATTTTTCTTTAAAATCAAAATAGAGGAATATTTTTAAAGTCAATTCGCAAATGCTTTTAAAAATGAGACTACCATAAGGCCTCCCGCACACACACACAATGCAAACGCAGAATCGGAGGAGATTTCTTCTTATGATAGTCAAAGATGCTTGATACGCATTAAAAAGAAACATTTGATATTATTACTAGTGCATAGTGTAGAAAAATTATTTCGAAAGTAAAGATATAAATCTTAGCCAACATACGACCATTATCGTATGCCCACTATAGCTACCATGTTCAATAGCAGGTTACCGCCACATTTCATGGCAGGTTCTACAACTAAAACAGTACAAGTCTCGTATTATTTCTTTAGATTTCCAACAAATGGTCAGGCCAAGGAACTTCCCATTGCCACATGGAAACGCCTCTGGAAAGACGCCCCGAGAACCTAACCGGATCTCTGCCAACACAAAGTCGGGTTACCTTTCAAACTAGGTAACAACTGACACGAATATGTCATCCCCCGATCGTAACTGATCTATCCGAGGATCCTCGATTTCCAACAACCACAAAATTTGCAGCAACAACATAGGTTAAATATCTGGGCTCCATACCATGATACCACCTCTATCCAGAAGGAATGACATACACTAAAGGGGTGCTACCCCCTAATAACCTTGCTGCATCCTTCCTGTTTTGACCATTTACGGGGTGTGAGGTCCGACGAAGTCTCGTCCACAAAGCCACGCTTTATACAAAAGCTGTGCTTTGGGTCAACAAATGATCAAAGTAATGATCATAAAGATAAATGATCAAACAAAGGATCATATCACAAATGATCAAACAATGATCATTTCACGGCAACACTCAGCATGCCACACTACCAAATTGGGAGTATATCACTAATAACCTTCAACTACATAACCTCTGAGCTCATACGTCTCAGAGAAGGGTGTTAAGCTAAGAGAATAAATTCTCTGCCACCAACAGAAATATATTTGAAAGAAATCAGCTTTATATCTCAATTTGTAATGTCAGACATACAATCTATACAAGTCTGTTCCGGGCTCGAACTGAACCGAAGGCACTTACAAAGAAGTCCTTGCATTCCGGATAATTTCTAATCACGTCCAGACTTCCCGTCACTAAGGGTGATAAAACCTCTATATCGGAGATCAGCCGATGCAGAGCAACTCAACGGTAATCCTTCCATTTTAAAAAATATCCGGTCTTCAACACCGGTCATCAAATGCAATCCATTACGACGTATCACATATTCGGAATGGGATATACGACCCCAAGGTCCTTTCTCGGCTAACCCGAATAGTGAGTGCTTATTCAAAAATAAATGTGGCATTCAAATTCAAGCAAATCACAACAAATACCTATTTAAAGGTAAATATTGATAGTCGGATTATTTAACTATCAATAGGCATGCTTAACATCACCAAATTCCAAATAATTTCCCAAATTATTTACTTTCCAAAATATATTTATGTAACGCCCCGAAAATTTTAGACTTTCGAAAATTCAACATCGACACTCACTTTATCGACTGCCGAATATCGAAGGCCGAAAACCGAGAAGTTATGGGTTTTAAAAAGAAAAGAAAAGAAAGAAGAGAGAAAAAGAAAAATAGAGGGAAAAGAAGATAGATAATTTTTAGAAAACAGAGAATTTTAAAAATAGAAGATAGAAGAATTTTAAAATAGAACGGACAAAAGAAAACAACAGAACAACAACAGAATCTCACAATTCGCAGCGGAACAACATATAATAATAAATGAATAATCTTTAAACAAAGAACTATATCAGTTATTACATTACATTTCATTTCATTACATCATATCATCAGAGTGTACAACAACAACATCAAACAATGCAGCGGAAAAGGAAATACTATATAAACTAGTAATACGCCATGCCATCCAGCTTGCCTCCAGCAACTCCTGAATATCCTGAATATCCTGATAAACCTAACTCTTAACTGCCCGTGTGGAAATTGGTGGGCACCCAGAGTTTAGGAAGGAAAACAATAAACTCCAAGTCAGTCATGTGACTGGTGTGAGAACTCAAAACAGTTTATTTATCTTTAAAATCAAAAAGAGAAATATTTTTAAATTCAATTCGCAATGCTTTTAAAAATGAGACTACCATAAGGCCTCCCGCACACACACACATGCAAACGCAGAATCGGAGGAGATTTCTCCTTATGATAGTCAAAGATGCTTGATACGCATTTAAAATAACATTTGATATTATTACTAGTGCATAGTGTAGAAAAAAATTCATTTCGAAAGTAGAATATAAATCTTAGCCAACATACGACCATTATCGTATGCCTACTATAGCTAACTATGTTCAATAGCAGGTTACCGCCACATTCCATAGCAGGTTATACAACTAATACCGTACAAGTCACGTATTGTTTCTTTGGATTTCCAACGAATGGTCAGGCCAAGGAACTTCCCATTGCCACATGAGAATGCCTCTGGATGGACATCCCCGAGAACCAAACCGGATCTCTACCAACACAAGGCCGGGTTACTCCTAACTGAGTAACAACTGACCGAATATGCCATCCCCCGGTCCTTTGGGACCTTTATCCGAGAGCTCTCTAATCAATTCACACAATCATAAAAACAAAGTGTTTCAACATGAGTAAGTATCTGGGCTCCATACCATGATACCACCCTTTTCCAGAAGGAAATGGACATATCCTAAAGGGTGCTACCCCTCATAACCTTGCCGCATCTTTCCTGTTTTGACCATTCACGGGGTGTGAGGCTCGACGAATTCACGTCCACAAAAACATACTTTATACAAAAGCCATGCTTTGGGTCAACAAATGATCAACACAATGATCATTAAGATAGACGATCAAATAAATGATCCTATCACAATAATCAACACAATGATCATTTCAGCATCACTCAGCATGTCACATTACCAAACTGGGAATATATTGCTGATAACTTCAACTATATAACCTTTGAGCTCGTACGTCTCAAAGAAGGGTGTTAAGCAAAGAATAAATTCTCCGCCACCAACAGAAATATATTTGAAAGAAATCGGCTTTATATCTCAACTTGTAATGTCAGACATACAATCCATACAAGTCTGTTCCGGGATCGAACAGAACCGAAGGCACTTACAAAGAAGTCCTTGCAATCCGGATATTCACAATCCTGATCGGATTTCCCATCACTTAGGGAGAACTCTATACCGGAGCAACTCGGTGCAGAGTCAATCGATAGTTCATCCTATCGCTCTTGCAAATACCGGTCTTCAACACCGATCTTCAATGCAATTCACAACGACGTATCACATATTCGGAGTGGGTTATACGACCCCATGGTCCTTTCCCGGTTAACCCGAATAGTGAGCGCTTATTCAAAAATAAGTGTGCATTCAAATTCAATCAATTCACATCAAATACCCATTCAAAGGGAAATACTGATAGTCGGTTATTGAACTATCACTGATATGCATACATCACCAGATTCCAAATAATTTTCCCAATTATTTATTTTCCAAAATATCTTTACAAGATATATAATTTCAACACTTTAAAAATAAATCAATATTTATTTTTAAACAAATTCCACTTTCACATATAAATTCCATAATGAATTTATATTTCAAAATATCCATGCATATTCTTTAAATAATTCATTTCAATTTATCTTCAAAAAGATAAATTCTAATTATTCACTTCATATTGGAAACTTTTCCATACTTATTAAAAATAAGTAATTCACAAAACTTTTTATTTTCAACCTTGGAAAATATTCAATATACTTAAATCGAATTAAGTATATAATTCATTCTTTAAGAAAATCATTCACTTAAGCATATTTATTTGGGCCAAAACGAATGTTGCGTAAAACATCGTTACGACAACCCAAAATCACTAGTATAGGGATTCGAAATTAAAATAGATATATAAATCCCAATACTATACAAAACATTTCCTTTCGGAAATCATTTACTATAACAACAGTGTTATAGTCCACCATTTCCTTTTATTTCTCGAAAACGTCTATTTCAACAATAAATGTTGAAATCTATGGTTTCGAATCTCAACATGTTTTAAAACATCGCTAGATCGTTTTAATTCTATTTAAAACATTCACATTCTAAACAATTTCTTTAACGTGTTATTCACTGTTCAAAAACGTGAATAAACCATGTTCACAAATTCCATTATTTCTATTCTTTTTAACTTAAAGGATTATTCACTGTTTACAACGTGAATATAACTCCATTAATAGGTTATAACAATTAACTTATCAAAATAAGTCGTTTGCGAATTTATAAAACAACGTTTATAAATTCCATATTTATTTATTTATAAAAACTTCCTTTTTATAAATTCCTTTATTAACCTATTCCAGTTTATAACTAAATTTTAAACTAAACGTTCACATTATAAGTTAATTACTTATAAAACGATTATTTTACAAAATCGTTCATTTAACTTCCCAAATTATTAATCTTAACTTATAAGATTGTTTATTTATCCAAAATTTATTCTTTCGATAACTTTATAAATTTTATAAACCTACTGCTTATAAAATTTCATTTATAACTTCACAGTTTATAATTTCATAAATTTCATTCATTTAGGAAATTCATTTTCACTACATTCAAACACTTATAAAAACTCGTTTTATAATGTCCATAATTCAATTTATAAATATCCATTTATAAATCTCTTAATATAAATTAATTTATATTATTCTTTTAAACGTCTTTAAATTCCTTTATAATTTCCTCATTTCGATTTATAAAATAATCAAATTTTATAAATCCTATATTTAAACTTTTATCATATATTCAAAAATCCAATCTAAATTATTTTATAAAATCATTAGTTCATATTTCTCAAAAATCGACTTTTAATCGTATTTCTAAAAATCAGCTTTTTAACTATATTTCACAAAAAACCATAATTTTTATAACTTTAAAAATTATAACGTTTATTTATTTATAATGGATCAATTCCAAAAATATAGTATATTTTCAAAATCACTTTTAAAATCATTTTAAAATCCCAAAATCTGGGTCCCATGATGCTACACACCAAATAGTCAATCACGACTAACAACGATATCATATATCGATATGATAATTCATCAAATATCAAAATATCTGAAATAAAATAAATACTGTTGAGGAATCCAGTTGGATCCCTCCAACCTGTTTCCTGCATCCAAAAACATTAGCACAATACCAATTTCGCTCCAGTACGAAATTATCGCGGTATATGTTCTTAATAAATATTATCCGCTTAATAACGGCGTAATAGGGTCTCATCCGCTAAACAAAAAATGCGGGAAATCAACAACTGCAATATATACATATGCCAATATATATATATTGATATTATATATAATACCAATTTCACTGTTTATGAAATATTCGCGGTATATGTTTTTATAAATAACATCCGCTTACTAACGGCGCATAATGTCTATTTTAACAATTAATAATTTACAGTCATCATTCAAACATGCATTCAAATATTTTAAATCTAATTATTTAAAATAAAATCGAAATCTATTCGATTGAGTGAGAAATTCTCACCTTGGTTTTAATTTCCGGTTTAAGCTTTTATTTCGAATAAAATTAAACGCGCGTTTAATTTTACCCGAAATTCTCACTAACTCCAAACGACTCCAAACCAACTCCATCGCGTAGTGCTCGTCCATACGATCCCAACGCAACTGAGTTTGCATTTTTTCGACCTCGTATGAAAAAGATACAATTATTTGAAGTTTGCTCGAATTTTTTATATAATAAATCACAACTTAAATAAAAATTTTAAACCCCACACATCACAGCCCTCCAATGCAGATCTAACGGCCCCCAAATCATCTTCCCCATTCACGCGCTTCACGTCTACAGGCAACATGAATTTTTGAGGCCGAACCCACTTTCTAAACTAGGGTTGAACTTTATCACCTCCTCGCTCGATATTAACACGATCAGGATACACCAACGCGAAGCCCATCTCCTCCACCATGTTCGGCCCCCACCCCATGAAGCTCGGCCCCCTATTCCACCCTGTAGGGCGTGCGCACCTGACCACGAACGGCCCCCCCTAGACGCCACCACATCGCTCCGTTTTACATCACAGCCGTTGGATCTTGAGATCTCGACGTGCTCTTCATCTTTCATGTTGGGAGTTTCGTCTAATAGTCGACGGATTTGGAGATTTGGAGGGAGGAAGGTGGGTGTTTTCTGGCCATTGGTTAATAAGTGGCGGCTAGGGTTTGTTAGGGTTTCATTTTCTTTTTTTTTTTTTTATTATGAAGAGAGAGAGGGGTGTATATTTATAGGAAAAGCAAGCGTAAACACTATTCATCCCGGGAATTCCGAACTCCGATTTAGACGCCGTAACCAGCGTACCTAGGGTTTATCCCGCGTTCCGGACACAATGGAACAAGTTTCGGAAGCTAATTCGGAAGTATGTGCGAGTTATGGCTGAAAACGTTCAATTTAAATTAAACCGATTTAAGTCGATTTCTAGGCGTTTTAATTTGTACCGGACAAACGGTAAATCCAATTGACTTGAAATTTGAAACCTTACAATAATATCACATTACGGATCCGATGAAACTGGTTTCGTCGAAATCCGAGACTTTTTGAAAAATGGCTATTTTGACTCGCCAAATTTAAATTAAAAACGATTCGATGCGTTTCGAGCTGCCACGATCAAACGATAACTCCGATTGACACGAAATTTGAAATCCGGTAATAACTAACTATTACGGATCCAATGGAACTGGTTTCGTTCAATTCTGAGACTGTTCAAAAATTGGCTATTTTACAGTCGATTATTTAATATTAAAATATTCAATTTTCACAAATTAACTTTTAATTCGATTTTAAAAGTTCTAAAATATTTCTATAACTCCAGTATGATTAAATAAAATTTTCCAAATTATTTTCAATCATTTTTAACTCAATTTTTAATTATTTCCATAATTTAACGTATTAAATTATCGATTTAATAATTCAATTAAATCCAATAAATCAAAATAAAATTTATTCGACTTATAAATTCACTTATAAATATTTAAAATAAATTAAATATTCAAATTTTTAATTAATAAAAATTCTGGGTCGTTACAATCTTCCCCCCTTAAAAGAATTTCGTCCTCGAAATTACAAGTAAGAAAGGTTACAGAATCTATTAACTTTCCAAAATTCATAATTAAACTTCTTACAATAACTTTACTAAGTTTTCAAATCATACTTAGTTATCTTTTCAAAAACAATTATATCATTTAACTTTCAACTTTAAAACAAAGTTAAAATTTTCAAAATTTTCCCAATTTTCTCAAAATTTTTCTAACGCCTTAAATTTTCGGAAAAATTCGCCATAGTCTCCTTTGCGCGGCTCGATCCGAAAAAAAAAAAATGACAGTATATATATCACAAATATACATCTCATCAAGTAATGAGGCATCCCGAAGGGAAAAAGTATAAAAGTACGATATTTAATCCGAGATATGTACCTTATATTTTATTAGCGAGCATATACGGCTAATATAGCGCTAAAGCGAACTCCAAATGCGAAGCAAATGCGATCCGCACCTACTAAACACTCAACAAACAACATGAGAACATGTACATAGACAATAATCTCAATATACAACATATAGTAACATAATAACTATATATGTCACTTAGCAAATGCAACTAAACAACAAATGCAATATATATTCAACCATCAACCAATTTACCATTCAACAAATTCATAATCAACATATTCATTTATATTCTCATTAATATTCAATGAAATAGGTTTTCACTATCAAATCACATTTGATTTATTTACATTGGATTTACTAACATCCATTCTCAATTTTAATTAGTTTGCATTCACTAATTAAATCCAATTCACGTTCAATTCTATTCAAATTTATTTATCTTTAATTTGAATTCAATTTCATAGCTTTCAATTTCATTAACACTTAATGAATTACATACAATCAATCAACAATCAAATAACAACCAATGTATATTAATTTCAACCAAATTATCTCACTTTACATTCATTTTGGTTTAACATTAAATTGACTTCTATTCCAATTGGTTTTATTAAATTGATTTTTCATTCAATTGATTCACAATTCAATTCATTCATTCAATTAAATTTCTAAAGTTGAATTTCATTCATATACTCAAGTTCACATTCATTTAATCCACTTGATTATTTACTTCGATACCAAAATCAATTCCATTCAACAACACTTAAGTTGTATTCCATTTAACTTTATATTCACTTTATATTTACAACTCATATTCATAAATATATTCCTATAGTTTCACTTCTTATATATATAAGTTTATTTCACAATTGTACATCACTTTAATTATAATTCAATTCTTATAATTCATTTGTTTATACAATTATTCTTTTATTTAGATTATTCAAACAACTAAACAATCAACTTATATACTTTAATAATTTTTTTTTTTTTTGAAAATTATTTCTTTATATATAAAATATAATCAAGGCAAAATTATTTCATTTACCCAATTTAAAAACAATATCGTGTCGAATTGTTCTATTCAAGTGTTTAGAAACCCCTTCGGCATAGTCTTGCGGACCACGCTGACGAAAGTTCATATGCCACTCAATAAACCAATCATCACAATATAAAACAAATTTTTTTTTTATTCACTAACAAATACGCTCTCATAGCTATTATTACACTCAACTCATTCTAGAGTACTGCTGACTCTATCTCTAATGAGTAATACCCAACAGAACCATGGTTGTCGCTTAACCATCAGAGCTCTGATACCAAATGTAACGACCGAAGGAAGCGGTCACAACCGGTAGGCTTTTCAACCATCCCAGCCCCACCGTGGCTTACACTGATATCCCAAACTTGCTTTTACGGCCAGCCTTTCGACTGTCACAGCTTACGCCTAACCAACCCCCTAAAAGAGGATGTGTGGGAGTAAGAGTCTCCCGTTCGCCACCAAACCGCGAAGCGAGAACCCCCCATCACATAGCCCAATAGCTTAACAAGACTGGTGTGAGAACTCAAAACAGTTTATTTATCTTTAAAATCAAAAAGAGAAATATTTTTAAATTCAATTCGCAATGCTTTTAAAAATGAGACTACCATAAGGCCTCCCGCACACACACACATGCAAACGCAGAATCGGAGGAGATTTCTCCTTATGATAGTCAAAGATGCTTGATACGCATTTAAAATAACATTTGATATTATTACTAGTGCATAGTGTAGAAAAAAATTCATTTCGAAAGTAGAATATAAATCTTAGCCAACATACGACCATTATCGTATGCCTACTATAGCTAACTATGTTCAATAGCAGGTTACCGCCACATTCCATAGCAGGTTATACAACTAATACCGTACAAGTCACGTATTGTTTCTTTGGATTTCCAACGAATGGTCAGGCCAAGGAACTTCCCATTGCCACATGAGAATGCCTCTGGATGGACATCCCCGAGAACCAAACCGGATCTCTACCAACACAAGGCCGGGTTACTCCTAACTGAGTAACAACTGACCGAATATGCCATCCCCCGGTCCTTTGGGACCTTTATCCGAGAGCTCTCTAATCAATTCACACAATCATAAAAACAAAGTGTTTCAACATGAGTAAGTATCTGGGCTCCATACCATGATACCACCCTTTTCCAGAAGGAAATGGACATATCCTAAAGGGTGCTACCCCTCATAACCTTGCCGCATCTTTCCTGTTTTGACCATTCACGGGGTGTGAGGCTCGACGAATTCACGTCCACAAAAACATACTTTATACAAAAGCCATGCTTTGGGTCAACAAATGATCAACACAATGATCATTAAGATAGACGATCAAATAAATGATCCTATCACAATAATCAACACAATGATCATTTCAGCATCACTCAGCATGTCACATTACCAAACTGGGAATATATTGCTGATAACTTCAACTATATAACCTTTGAGCTCGTACGTCTCAAAGAAGGGTGTTAAGCAAAGAATAAATTCTCCGCCACCAACAGAAATATATTTGAAAGAAATCGGCTTTATATCTCAACTTGTAATGTCAGACATACAATCCATACAAGTCTGTTCCGGGATCGAACAGAACCGAAGGCACTTACAAAGAAGTCCTTGCAATCCGGATATTCACAATCCTGATCGGATTTCCCATCACTTAGGGAGAACTCTATACCGGAGCAACTCGGTGCAGAGTCAATCGATAGTTCATCCTATCGCTCTTGCAAATACCGGTCTTCAACACCGATCTTCAATGCAATTCACAACGACGTATCACATATTCGGAGTGGGTTATACGACCCCATGGTCCTTTCCCGGTTAACCCGAATAGTGAGCGCTTATTCAAAAATAAGTGTGCATTCAAATTCAATCAATTCACATCAAATACCCATTCAAAGGGAAATACTGATAGTCGGTTATTGAACTATCACTGATATGCATACATCACCAGATTCCAAATAATTTTCCCAATTATTTATTTTCCAAAATATCTTTACAAGATATATAATTTCAACACTTTAAAAATAAATCAATATTTATTTTTAAACAAATTCCACTTTCACATATAAATTCCATAATGAATTTATATTTCAAAATATCCATGCATATTCTTTAAATAATTCATTTCAATTTATCTTCAAAAAGATAAATTCTAATTATTCACTTCATATTGGAAACTTTTCCATACTTATTAAAAATAAGTAATTCACAAAACTTTTTATTTTCAACCTTGGAAAATATTCAATATACTTAATCGAATTAAGTATATAATTCATTCTTTAAGAAAATCATTCACTTAAGCATATTTATTTGGGCCAAAACGAATGTTGCGTAAAACATCGTTACGACAACCCAAAATCACTAGTATAGGGATTCGAAATTAAAATAGATATATAAATCCCAATACTATACAAAACATTTCCTTTCGGAAATCATTTACTATAACAACAGTGTTATAGTCCACCATTTCCTTTTATTTCTCGAAAACGTCTATTTCAACAATAAATGTTGAAATCTATGGTTTCGAATCTCAACATGTTTTAAAACATCGCTAGATCGTTTTAATTCTATTTAAAACATTCACATTCTAAACAATTTCTTTAACGTGTTATTCACTGTTCAAAAACGTGAATAAACCATGTTCACAAATTCCATTATTTCTATTCTTTTTAACTTAAAGGATTATTCACTGTTTACAACGTGAATATAACTCCATTAATAGGTTATAACAATTAACTTATCAAAATAAGTCGTTTGCGAATTTATAAAACAACGTTTATAAATTCCATATTTATTTATTTATAAAAACTTCCTTTTTATAAATTCCTTTATTAACCTATTCCAGTTTATAACTAAATTTTAAACTAAACGTTCACATTATAAGTTAATTACTTATAAAACGATTATTTTACAAAATCGTTCATTTAACTTCCCAAATTATTAATCTTAACTTATAAGATTGTTTATTTATCCAAAATTTATTCTTTCGATAACTTTATAAATTTTATAAACCTACTGCTTATAAAATTTCATTTATAACTTCACAGTTTATAATTTCATAAATTTCATTCATTTAGGAAATTCATTTTCACTACATTCAAACACTTATAAAAACTCGTTTTATAATGTCCATAATTCAATTTATAAATATCCATTTATAAATCTCTTAATATAAATTAATTTATATTATTCTTTTAAACGTCTTTAAATTCCTTTATAATTTCCTCATTTCGATTTATAAAATAATCAAATTTTATAAATCCTATATTTAAACTTTTATCATATATTCAAAAATCCAATCTAAATTATTTTATAAAATCATTAGTTCATATTTCTCAAAAATCGACTTTTAATCGTATTTCTAAAAATCAGCTTTTTAACTATATTTCACAAAAAACCATAATTTTTATAACTTTAAAAATTATAACGTTTATTTATTTATAATGGATCAATTCCAAAAATATAGTATATTTTCAAAATCACTTTTAAAATCATTTTAAAATCCCAAAATCTGGGTCCCATGATGCTACACACCAAATAGTCAATCACGACTAACAACGATATCATATATCGATATGATAATTCATCAAATATCAAAATATCTGAAATAAAATAAATACTGTTGAGGAATCCAGTTGGATCCCTCCAACCTGTTTCCTGCATCCAAAAACATTAGCACAATACCAATTTCGCTCCAGTACGAAATTATCGCGGTATATGTTCTTAATAAATATTATCCGCTTAATAACGGCGTAATAGGGTCTCATCCGCTAAACAAAAAATGCGGGAAATCAACAACTGCAATATATACATATGCCAATATATATATATTGATATTATATATAATACCAATTTCACTGTTTATGAAATATTCGCGGTATATGTTTTTATAAATAACATCCGCTTACTAACGGCGCATAATGTCTATTTTAACAATTAATAATTTACAGTCATCATTCAAACATGCATTCAAATATTTTAAATCTAATTATTTAAAATAAAATCGAAATCTATTCGATTGAGTGAGAAATTCTCACCTTGGTTTTAATTTCCGGTTTAAGCTTTTATTTCGAATAAAATTAAACGCGCGTTTAATTTTACCCGAAATTCTCACTAACTCCAAACGACTCCAAACCAACTCCATCGCGTAGTGCTCGTCCATACGATCCCAACGCAACTGAGTTTGCATTTTTTCGACCTCGTATGAAAAAGATACAATTATTTGAAGTTTGCTCGAATTTTTTATATAATAAATCACAACTTAAATAAAAATTTTAAACCCCACACATCACAGCCCTCCAATGCAGATCTAACGGCCCCCAAATCATCTTCCCCATTCACGCGCTTCACGTCTACAGGCAACATGAATTTTTGAGGCCGAACCCACTTTCTAAACTAGGGTTGAACTTTATCACCTCCTCGCTCGATATTAACACGATCAGGATACACCAACGCGAAGCCCATCTCCTCCACCATGTTCGGCCCCCACCCCATGAAGCTCGGCCCCCTATTCCACCCTGTAGGGCGTGCGCACCTGACCACGAACGCCCCCCCCTAGACGCCACCACATCGCTCCGTTTTACATCACAGCCGTTGGATCTTGAGATCTCGACGTGCTCTTCATCTTTCATGTTGGGAGTTTCGTCTAATAGTCGACGGATTTGGAGATTTGGAGGGAGGAAGGTGGGTGTTTTCTGGCCATTGGTTAATAAGTGGCGGCTAGGGTTTGTTAGGGTTTCATTTTCTTTTTTTTTTTTTTATTATGAAGAGAGAGAGGGGTGTATATTTATAGGAAAAGCAAGCGTAAACACTATTCATCCCGGAAATTCCGAACTCCGATTTAGACGCCGTAACCAGCGTACCTAGGGTTTATCCCGCGTTCCGGACACAATGGAACAAGTTTCGGAAGCTAATTCGGAAGTATGTGCGAGTTATGGCTGAAAACGTTCAATTTAAATTAAACCGATTTAAGTCGATTTCTAGGCGTTTTAATTTGTACCGGACAAACGGTAAATCCAATTGACTTGAAATTTGAAACCTTACAATAATATCACATTACGGATCCGATGAAACTGGTTTCGTCGAAATCCGAGACTTTTTGAAAAATGGCTATTTTGACTCGCCAAATTTAAATTAAAAACGATTCGATGCGTTTCGAGCTGCCACGATCAAACGATAACTCCGATTGACACGAAATTTGAAATCCGGTAATAACTAACTATTACGGATCCAATGGAACTGGTTTCGTTCAATTCTGAGACTGTTCAAAAATTGGCTATTTTACAGTCGATTATTTAATATTAAAATATTCAATTTTCACAAATTAACTTTTAATTCGATTTTAAAAGTTCTAAAATATTTCTATAACTCCAGTATGATTAAATAAAATTTTCCAAATTATTTTCAATCATTTTTAACTCAATTTTTAATTATTTCCATAATTTAACGTATTAAATTATCGATTTAATAATTCAATTAAATCCAATAAATCAAAATAAAATTTATTCGACTTATAAATTCACTTATAAATATTTAAAATAAATTAAATATTCAAATTTTTAATTAATAAAAATTCTGGGTCGTTACAATTTATTAGATATATAATTTTCCACACTTCAATCATTTGAAAACAAATTTCGAATCAATTTCCTTAAACGAAAACACTTCAATTATTTATCCATTTTAAATTTAAAATGGTTCATTTAAATAAATCAAATAAATCCTTACTGATTTACTTTTTTATTTACGTTCCAAATCCACAAATTTATTCCCACGGTTCAAAAATAAATCAACGTTTATTTTTAAACAAATTTCCCTTTCTTTTATAAATTCCCTAGTGAATTTACAATTCCAAAATATCCATGAATATATGATTCCCAAATCGATTTTTAATATTCATTTTCAATTTGTCTTTAAAAGATAAAGTCTTAAAATATTCAATTCATATTGGAAAACATTTCCATACTTATTATAATAAGTAATTTACAAATCCATTCATTTTCAACACTTGGAAAATATTCAATATACTTAAATTGAAAATTAAGTATATATTTCATTCTTTAAGAAATCATTCTCTTAAACACATTTGTTTGGGCCAAAACGAATGTTGCGTAAAACATCGTTACGACGACCCAAAATCACTAGTATAGGGATTCGAACTTTAGATAGATATATATAAATCCCAATACTATACAAGAAAAAACATTTCCTTTCGGAAATCATTTACTATAACAACTGTGTTATAGTCCACCATTTCCTTCTATTTCTCGAAAACGTCTATTTAAACAATGAATGTTGAAAACTATGTTTTCGATGTTTAACACATTTTAAAACATCGTTAAAACGATTAACTTCATTTTATAATATTCATTTTCCCAAGCATATTCATTTTATTTGATAATATATTCACTGTCCAAAATCGTGAATATACTTCCTTAACCAATTTCAACATTCAATTTATCAAATTCCATTGATTTCGAATTTATAAACAATGTCTATAAATTCCATTTCTATTTATAGACTTCGATTTATAAATCTTCTTCATTAATCCAATTCAATCTATATATCTCAATTATATACCAATAGTCCATATTATAAGTTAAATACTTATAATTCATTTATTTACAAAATCGTTCTTTCAAAACTTCACAAATCACAAATCTTATTACTTATAAGATTCCTTTATATTTTATAACAACTTCAACTTATAAAATCTCCTTTATTAACAATTTCTATAAATATCCTATTTATATGCTTAAAACCCAGTTTATAAGTTAATTACTTATAAATCTTTTATTTTACAACATCTATTCATTTAATAATCTTCACAATTTATAAAACTGTATATTTTCAATGAAATCCATTTTATACTTCTTTTTAACACTTAATAAACTTGTTTTATAATTCCAATATTTTTAATTTATAAATATCCATTTTATAAATCTTTTATAAAAATTGTTTGTAGTAGTTCAAAAATTCCAATTTAAACCATTTCATAAATTTATTAACTATTTATTTCAAAAATCACTCTTCGCTTTCATTTCATAAAAATCATACTTTTATAACATTAAAATTTTAATGTTTATTTATTTTTAACAATTCAAAATTTAATAAAACGTATACTTTCGAAAATCACTTTAAAATTCCTTTTAAAACCAAAATCATTATTTTAAAACTTCAGAAATGGATCCGATGATGCAGCAGCACCAAATAGTCAATCACGACATCCAAATATCATATATTGATATGATAATCAACAAATATCACAATATCTGTAAATAAATCAAATATAGTTGAGGAATCCAGTTGGATCCCTCCAACCTGTTTCCCTGCATTCAAAGATGTTAGCACAATACCAATTCCGTTTCAGTGCGGAATTATCGCGGTATATGGGATTTTATAAAATATTATCCGCTTAATAGACAGCGCAATAGGGTCTCATCCGCTATATAATGCGGGAAAATCAACTCCAAGTACATATATAACACCAATTCCACTGTACTATGAAATATTTGCGGTATATGTTTTTAATAAATAACCTCCGCTTACTAACGGCGCATAATGTCTATATTAACAATCAATAGATAACAATCATCATTCAACATACAATCAACAATTTTAAATCTAACTATTTAAAATTAAAATCGAAACCAATTCGATTGAATGAGAAATTCTCACCTTGATTTTAATTTCGTTTTCAGCTTTTATTTCGAATAAAATTAAACGCGCGTTTAATTTTACCCGAAATTTTCTCTAACTCCAAACGACTCCAATCCAATTCCATAGCATAGTGCTCGTCAAAACGAATCCAACGCAAAAAATTTCGTGCGTTTTCGACCTCGTATGAAGAAGATATCACATTATAAAGATCAAACGAATTTAAATATAACTAATTTACAAAATCTTTTCTATTTTTAACCTTCGGCGAATCTGGGCCATAGGATTTTCATCCCCCCTCATCAGGCCGTCGCGCCCTTTCCTTCTCCCCTCATCATTCTCGCGTATTCTTGTAGAGAAGCCGAACCCATCACTTGAAAATAGGGTTAAATTATGCGACCACCACGCTCCACTATACATCGATCAGGTGATGTCGTTCAACTCGCCATGACGAGAGCTACCCACGCCTAAAGTGCCAAGAAACTCGGCCACCTCATTACTCCTAGATTTTCATGCGATCGGCAGGCCTTTGTGGCACGATTCCCATAAATCCACTCGCCTAAATATGATCACAACCGTTAGATCTGGAGATCTCGTTGCTCTCTACAAGATTGTAGTTGGGGGTTTGTTGAAACGATTGACGGATTGAAAGAAAAATGGGGAGGAAGTGTGCGAATTTCCAGTCGTTGTTTATATAGGAGGCGGCGGCTCTGTTAAACCCTAGGGTTTTATTATTTTGCGAAAGTGAAGAGAGCAAGGGCTTTTATAGAAAATTTTCCAATTTACTATTCATCGAAAATTTTCCTAACTCCAAATCTCGCGCATTGACTGGCGTTTCTAGGGTTTACCCCGCGTTCCGAACACAATGGAACGCGTTTCGGGAGCTAATTCGGTCATCTGTGCGAGTTATGGCAATAAACGTTCGATTTGAATTAAACCGATTTAATCTAATTTCTAGGCGTTTTAGCTTGCCTCGGACAAACGGTAAATCCTATTGACACGAAATTTGAAACCTTACAAAAATATCACATTACGGATCCGACGAAACTGGTTTCGTAAAAATCCGAGACTGTTTGAAAAATGACTATTTTAACTCGCCAAATTAATATTAAAACAATTTCGATGCGTTTCGAGCTGCCACGATCAAACGACAACTCTGATTGCTACGAAAATTGAAATTCGATAATAACAAACTATTACGGATCCAATGGAACAAGTTTCATCCAATTCCGAGACTGTTCAAAAATTGGCTATTTTTCAGTCGATAATTAAATATTAATATTCAATTTTCACAAACAAATTTTAAATTCAGTTTTAAAAGTTCTATAACATCACTATAACTCCAATATGATTAAATAAAATTTTACAGACCAATTTTAACCATATTAAACCCAATATCCAATTATTTCTGTAATTTCAACTATTCAACTATCGATTTAGTTATCCAATTTAAATCCAAATATTCGAAATAAAATTTATTCGACTTACAAATTTCACTTATTAATATTTAAAATCAATTAAATATTCAAATTTTAATTAATAGAAATTCTGGGTCGTTATAGACTTCCCCCCTTAAAAGAATTTCGTCCTCGAAATTACCAAGTAAGAAAAAGTTACAGAATCCATTAACTTTCCAAAACAATCCGTTCAATTTAGATTTTACAAATCTCTTAAGTGTTTAACTTTCTCCAAAATTCATAGTTAAACTTCTTACAAAATCTTTACTAAGTTTTCAAATCATACTTAGATATCTTTTCAAACCAAATCAATTGTTTAACTTCCAATTCCAAATCAAATTTATAGTTTTCCAAAATTTTCCAATTTTCTCAAAAATATTCTAACGCCTTAAATTTTCGGAAAAATTCGCCATAGTCTCCTTTGCGCGGCTCGATCCGAAAAAAAAATTACAGTATATATATCACAAATATACATCTCATCAAGTGATGAGGCATCCCGCAGGGAAGAAATGTAAAAGTACGGTATGTAATCCGAGATATGTACCTTATTTATATTATTAGCGAGCATATACGGCTAATATAGCACGAAAGCGAGCTCCAAAAGTGAAACAAGCACAATCCGCACCTACTAAACACTCAACAACAACATGAGAAACATGCATATATGAAAGTGATATGAATATACAACATATAGCAACATCTACATATGCCAATATAGCAAATGCAACTAAAGCAATAAACGAAACCACCAAATCAATATAAATTTACTTCTCATTAACATTTAATGAATTGGTTTTCCAATTGATTCGTTAACATTGGATTTCATTAACATTCATTTATTCATTTTCCAATTAGTATACATTCACTAATTTATTCACATTGATTCGCTTTCAATCCAAATCAAATCCAATTCTATTCAAATTTACATATTATTCATTTGAATTTAATTACATAGCTTCCAATTTCGCTAATTCACTTTCATTAACACTTAATGAATTTATATACAATCAATTAACAACCAATGTTTATTCAATACAACCAAATTTATTCACTTTCATTCAATTTGGTTCAACACATTTAATTCCAATTGGATCATATTAAATTGACTTCCATTCAATTATTCAATTTCCAATAACATTAGCTTTTAATGAATTAACACTTATATTCATTGTTTCATACTAATTATTTACATTCAATTGATTTACATTCAATCCATTCATATTCTCATTAATATTCAATCCGTTTATTAATTCAATTGCTAATTCTTTTAACAATATAAAGTTGAATTTCATTCATATAACTCAAGTTCAAATTCCTAATGACTTCATTTTATTAATTCACTTATTTATTTACTTCGACACCAAAAATCAACTTTATTCAACATCACTTAAGTTATATTCCTTTTCAAACACCTTTTGTTTAACTTAACTTAAGTTTTCACTTATAATTCCAATTCAAATTCCAATCCTATTTAACTCTTCTTTAATTTAACTCCATCCTTTAAGTTAAATTTATTCCATCAAAATTCAAATTGTATAAGTTATCAACTTATTGATCATTCCCATAAATATTTTAAATAGGATTCTAGAGTCTTTTCAACCTTTAAAAACCATTTTTTTTAAATCAATTCAAATTATCTTTTGAATTTCCAAAACCAAATCCAAATTTTCCAAACAACTTTCATTTAAAATAATTTGGCAGCAATCCCTCTTTTGGAAACCGAAAATGAACACCAATGATGCCGCGGTCATCATCGGAATGATTTTCCAACGACCGAAAAGAGTTTAGAGTTTTATCTTTCCAAATTTTTTTCCCAAAATATCAAATTTCTTTCAAAACACTTCTCTGGAATTTTATTTTCAGATTATAAACCATATTTATAAATCTTTTACTTATATAATTTCACTTCTTATATATATAAGATTATTCCATCATTGTAAATCATTTTAATTATAACTTCATACTTATAATTCATTTGCTTATACAATTATTCTTTTACAATGTGTTTCATTTAACTTATTCAAACAACTTTTATTTACCTGCATATAACTTACATTTTCAACGATCAACAATCAATTCATATACACTTAAATAATTCAGAAAAATTTATTTCCTTTATATATAAAATATAATCGAGGTAAAATTATTTCATTTACCCAATTTAAATAATACTATGTCGACATGCCTCGTTTAAGTGTTTAGAAATCCCTATCGATAATATGGCATCCCACACACCGATCAGAATCCACAAACAGCTCAACGGATAAGCAAACACAATATAAAACATTTTTATATTCACTAACAAATACATGCTCGTATCTATTATTACACTCACACTCATTCTAGAGTACTACTGACTCTATCTCTAATGAGTAATTCCCAACAGAGCCATGGTTGTCACTTAACCATAAGCTCTGATACCAAATGTAACGACTGCGATTTTTCGTCCACGAAAACCGACATCAATACGTCCACTGTATCAATTGCCGAGCAATCGAAGGCCGGAAAACCGTACCGTTAGGGTTAAAGAAGAAGAAAAGGTAGAAGAAGATAGAAAAAGATAGAACAAAGCAGAAAGAAATAACAGAACATCAACAGAATCTCACAATTCGCAGCGGAACAACATATAATACATAAATGAATAATCTTTAAACAAAGAACTATATCAGTTATTACATCACATTACATTACATCATTCAGAGTGTACAACAATAAACAACATCAACAGCGGAAAGGAAATATTATACACTAGTAATACGCCATGCCATCTAGCTTGCCTCCAGCAACTCCTGAATTCCAGAATATCCTGATAAACCTTTTTCTCTTGACTGCCCGTGTGGAAATTGGTGGGCACCCAGAGTTTAGGAAGGAAAACAATAAACTCCGAGTCGGTCATGTGACTGGTGTGAGAACTAAAACAGTTTATTTTTCTTTAAAATCAAAATAGAGGAATATTTTTAAATTCAATTCGCAATGCTTTTAAAAATGAGACTAACATAAGGCTTCCCGCACACACACACACAATGCAAACGCAGAATCGGAGGAGATTTCTCCTTATGATAGTCAAAGACGCTTGATACGCATTAAAAAGAAACATTTGATATTATTACTAGTGCATAGTGTAGAAAAATTATTTCCAAAGTAAAGATATAAATCTTAGCCAACATACGACCATTATCTTGTGCCCACTATAGCTACCATGTTCAATAGCAGGTTACCGCCACATTCCATGGAAGGTTCTACAACTAAAACCGTACAACTCTCGTATTGTTTCTTTGGATTTCCAACAAATGGTCAGGCCAAGGAACTTCCCATTGCCACATGATAACGCCTCTGGAAAGACGCCCCGAGAACCTAGCCGGATCTCTGCCAACACAAGGTCGGGTTACCTTTCAAACTAGGTAACAACTGACACGAATATGTCATCCCCCGATCGTAACCGATCTATCTGAGGATCCTCGATTTCCAACAACCACAAAATTTGCAGCAACAACATAGGTTAAATATCTGGGCTCCATACCATGATACCACCTCTATCCAGAAGGAATGACATACACTAAAGGGGTGCTACACCCTAATAACCTTGCTGCATCCTTCCTGTTTTGACCATTTACGGGGTGTGAGGTTCGACGAAGTCTCGTCCACAAAGCCACGCTTTATACAAAAGCTGTGCTTTGGGTCAACAAATGATCAAAGTAATGATCACAAAGATAAATGATCAAACAAATGATCATATCACAAATGATCAAACAATGATCATTTCACGGCAACACTCAGCATGCCACACTACCAAATTGGGAGTATATCACTAATAACCTTCAACTACATAACCTCTGAGCTCATACGTCTCAGAGAAGGGTGTTAAGCTAAGAGAATAAATTCTCTGCCACCAACAGAAATATATTTGAAAGAAATCAGCTTTATATCTCAATTTGTAATGTCAGACATACAATCTATACAAGTCTGTTCCGGGCTCGAACAGAACCGAAGGCACTTACAAAGAAGTCCTTGCATTTACAAAATCTTTTCTATTTTTAACCTTCAGCGAATCTGGGCCATAGGATTTTCATCCCCCCTCATAAGGCCGTCGCGCCCTTTCCTTCTCCCCTCATCATTCACGCGTATTCCTGTAGAGAAGCTGAACCCATCACTTGAAAATAGGGTTAAATTATGCGACCACCACGCTCCACTATACATCGATCAGGTGATGTCGTTCAACTCGCCATGACGAGAGCTACCCACGCCTGAAGTGCCAAGAAGCTCGGCCACCCCATTACTCCTAGATTTTCGTGCGAACGGCAGGCCTTTGTGGCACGATTCCCATAAATCCACTCGCCTAAATACGATCACAGCCGTTGGATCTGGAGATCTCGTTGCTCTCTACAAGATTGTAGTTGGGGGTTTGTTGAAACGATTGACGGATTGAAAGAAAAATGGGGAGGAAGTGTGCGAATTTCTGGCCGTTGTTTATATAGGAGGCGGCGGCTCTGTTAAACCCTATGGTTTTATTATTTTGCAAAAGTGAAGAGAGCAAGGGCTTTTATAGAAAATTTTCCAATTTACTATTCATCGAAAATTTTCCGAACTCCAAATTTCGCGCGGTGACTGGCGTTTCTAGGGTTTACCCCACGTTCCAAACACAATGGAACATGTTTCGGGAGCTAATTCGGTCATCTGTGCGAGTTATGGCAATAAACGTTCGATTTGAATTAAACCGATTTAATCTTATTTCTAGGCGTTTTAGCTTGCCCCGGACAAACGGTAAATCCTATTGACACGAAATTTGAAACCTTACAATAATATCACATTACGGATCCAATGAAACTAGTTTCGTCGAAATCCGAGACAGTTTGAAAAATGACTATTTTAACTCGCCAAATTAATATTAAAACAATTTCGATGCGTTTCGAGCTGCCACGATCAAACGACAACTCTGATTGCTACGAAAATTGAAATCCGATAGTAACAAACTATTACGGATCCAATGGAACAAGTTTCATCCAATTCTGAGACTGTTCAAAAATTGGCTATTTTTCAGTCGATAATTAAATATTAAAATATTCAATTTTCACAAACAAATTTTAAATTCAGTTTTAAAAGCTCTATAACATCACTATAACTCCAATATGATTAAATAAAATTTTACAAACCAATTTTAACCATATTAAACCCAATATCCAATTATTTCTGTAATTTCAACTATTCAATTATCGATTTAATTATCCAATTTAAATCCAAATATTCGAAATAAAATTTATTCGACTTATAAATTTCACTTATTAATATTAAAATCAATTAAATATTCAAATTTTAATTAATAGAAATTCTGGGTCGTTACAGTTTTCGTAATAGTTGATGATTTTTCGAGATATACATGGAATTTATTTTTAAAACATAAAAGTGATGCTTTTGGTTAAATATTTGCTAAAAGAATTCAAACTCAAATGGATTTGAAAATTGAAAAAATTAGAAGTGAACACGGTGGAGAATTCGAAAATGATCTTTTTACTAATTTTTTGCAATAAGAAAGGAATAAGTCATAAATTTTCTTTTCTTCGCACACCTCAATAGAATGGTGTAGTAGAAAGAAAAAATCATACGTTACAAGAATGTGCACGAACACTACTAAATAGTAGTTGTCTACCAAAACATTTCTAGGCCGAAGCTATTGCCACAGCTTGTTATGTGTTGAATCGAGTAACCATACGTCCTATGACTAAACAAACTTAATTTGAAATATTTTTTGGAAGAAAACCTAAAGTATCATTCTTTAAAACTTTCGGATCAAAATGTTTTATATTAAATACAAAAGATAATTTAGGAAAAGTTGACCCGAAGGCCGATGAAGGAATCTTTGTTGCATATTCGGATCGCAGCAAAGCATATAGGATTTTTAATAAACGAAATAATACTATTGAAGAAAGTTTACATGTTTCATTCGACGAAAATCTTCTTAACCATCATACTAATGATGATGAAAAAATAATTCCAATAACAAATACAACAAACTCTATTAATAATGAGAAAAATGCACAAAATAATACTTTGATATCATCCCCTAGAGTTCTTAAGGATCATCCAGAAGATAATATCATTGGAGATCTTAATTCTGGAGTAACTAGAAATCAACTTAATCAAATAAGCCATATTGCATTTGTGTCAAATTTTAAACCCAAAAATTATAAAGAAGCTTCAAGTGATAATTTTTGGATAATCGCTATGCAAGAAGAATTAAATCAATTTGATCGTAATAATGTTTGAGAATTAGTACCGAGACCAGAAGATCAATTGGTTATAGGAACAAAATGGGTATTTAAAAACAAAGCTGATGAAAACGGAAATATTGTTAGAAATAAAGCACGTTTAATTATTCAAGACTATAATCAAGAAGAAGGTATCGGTTATGATGAAACCTTTACTCCAGTAGCGAGATTAGAGGCTATTCGTACATTACTCGCTTTTGCAAATCATCACAATTTTAAACTATTTCAAATGAATGTCAAAAGTGCCTTTTTAAATGGTTTTATCAAAGAAAACGTATATGTTGAACAACCCCCATTATTTTTTCATGAAAAATATCGTGACCATGTTTTTAATTTACAAAAAGCATTATATGGATTAAAACAAGCTCCTCGTGCATGGTACGAAGGTCTAAGAAATCACTTAATTAAATCTGGTTTTCAAATAGAGAAAATCGATACAACTTTATTTATTAAACGGGAAAATAATGATATTTTTGTTGTACAAATTTACATTGACAATATTATTTTTGGTTCAACCAACGAAAATCTATGTAATCAATTTTCGAATATTAGGAAAAATGAATTTGAAATGTCTAATATGGGAGAATTAAATTTATTCTTAGGTTTACAAATAAAACAACATGAAAATGGTATTTTTATTCATCAAGAAAAATATTGCAACGATCTATTACATCGTTTTGAAATGGATAAAACTTCAAGCAAACCAACACTAATGAGTACTAATGTTCACTTAAAAAAGGATGATAACGGAAAAAATTTCGATGAAAAATTATATTGTAGCATGATTGGTTCCTTAATCTATTTGACGGCTAATCGACCTAATATTATGATGAGTGTATGTCTCTGTGCTCGATTTCAAGCAAAACCAAAAGAATCTCACCTAAGAGCTGTTAAACGTATCTTACAATATCTATCTAGTACTAGAGATTACTGTTTGTTTTACCCTAAAGGATCATCATTTGAACTAGTTTCATATAGTGATGCGGATTTCGGTGGATGTAGAACAGATCGTAAGAGTACTAGTGGAACATGTCACTTTATCGGACAATCATTAGTTTCATGGTTTAGCAAAAAGCAAAATTGTGTTTCCTTATCGACTAGCAAAGCCGAATATATTTCTGCAGCTCTAGCATGTGCATAAGTGATATACATGCAACAAACACTTATGGATTTCAGTAAAATTATCAATAAATCTCCAATATATTGTGATGACACGAGTGCAATAAATTTATTAAAAAATCCCGTAAATCACTCGCGAACTGAACATATAGATATATGACGTCATTTTTTACGTGATAATGTTGAAAAAGGAAATATTTCATTACAATACGTAAATACCGAAAATCAAATAGCAGATATTTTCAGAAAACAACTAAATGATCAAACTTTTATTAAACTCCGACACGATTAGGGACATGCTCTCTTAATGATCTTCTAATTTTATAACCGCTCCTTCATTTTTGTTATGATTAGCTAATAATTTTCTATCCACAATCCTTCACGTTTTTGAAAATTATCTATAAATAATTTTTGAACTTATATATAAATATTCATACAACAAGAAAGAAAAAAATATTCACAATTCATATTTTTTTTCAACAAAATATAGTCATGACTTTTGAAAATTCTTATCTATCCATCTCGACACCTACAACGGATAGCTCGGCTGATACACCACAACGACTTCCTACACCCATACCAAATCAGGAACCGACATATAGGTGGTCCTCATATCACATGGGATTCACTCCCAATAACAAGAAGTCCAAACGATCTTTATTTGTCTCTCCTAACACAAAGGAGAAAATGATGAAATACATCACTATCAAAAACAACAAATAGTTCTACAACGAGAACTATATTTTGAACAAAAGTCATGGCACGTCGACTAAGCTTTTTGGAGCAAGTAGCGATGAAGTTTTGTACTTCACGAAAGAAAGATGTCCATGAACCACTTTCGATGCCTTGTAGTTCCTTGGATCGCTCTTCCTCGTATCGTACACCTTTGGACCCTTTACCAAGGTGATCTCTGGTTCCCCGAGAACCCATGAACGTGGAAATATATGGTCTCCACTCAAACCTTGGAGGGATAACAAGTCAGATGATCGCAAAACTCCATCGCCATCTAAATAGATTATATTTTTTCTGTATTTGTATCTACATATATTTGTAAAAGATTTCACAAAAATAATACTACATTTCTTTTTAAACAACAGAGGGTCGAGAAATAAGCAACACCTTTAAAATTTAGGCTATTTTTAGAAAGATCGCTTGTTTTAGACGTCTGGATATGGACCTCAGACATCTGACATTCTGATATCCCATAATTTTTCAATATTTTGCATATGTCAAACGTCTGTATAACCCTCCAGACGTCTGAAAATTTGATCTGCCTCCTTGAAATAGATACCAGACTATTTCAGACGCCTGCACTTTGAACCAGACATCTGACTAATATCTCTACCACCAAATTATAAAACCCGACCTATTTCAGACATCTGATATTGTAACCAGACGTTTGAAAAATCTCTATGACTATCAAATTTTTAAAACTTGACTAAACCCAAACGTCTACCAATTAAACCAGATGTCTTAAATAATTTACTATGTTCCAATCAAGGCAAATCAGACGTCTGAATTCGCTTCCAGACATCTGAAATGTAATTGACACTTTAAAACACCCAGATAACGTCAAATTTTTTTCTAATCTCACTTCTATTTTCAACTTGTTATACTCCATTAATGATTTTTTTCTCAAAAACATCTTTTCTTTTCACACTTGCTCGATTACAATGCCTCCTAGAACCAAAAACCCTAAGAAATCCAAAAGAAAACAAGACCAACCAACATCCTCAAATCCTCAAGTTTTCTCAGATGATCAAATCGAAAGATTGATGAATCGAGCACCACACTTACTCAAGAGATATGAGGATATATAGAAGAAGAAACTTCACAGAGGTCCATTTTATAACCTGCTTAAATTTCAAATGTATGATTTGGATGAAATGTGTGAGAATGCCGGTCTAGAAACATTGATATCATTCTCTTCCAATGACATCCACATCGATCAATTGGCTATATTTCTTTTTTACGCAAATTTGGATAGCATGGCAGTATGGAACACTGAAAATGAAGAAAATTGGTTATGTTCTAGCGTGTATGGAAACATGATTAGACTCACTCCAGGAATAATGGGAAGAGCACTCGGATGTTCCGATACGGGAGAAGATCTATATAAATTCCTGATACACGCTTCAAACCAAGGAATAGTATAACACATCAAATATGGGAGGATGAAATGCCTAAATTTGCATTAAATATCTATGATCAAAAAGCAAGACTTCTTACTTGAATGATCATCAATACCATCATTCCACGTCTGGGAAGTCATGAGCAGATAACCGAGTTAGAACACAAAGCTTTATATGCTATATTTAGCGGAACAAGGGTGAATTGGGCCAAATTTATTTTTGATGAGATCAAACATTTTTGGACTCGATCACGGCCATCAATTATCTACCCCACATACATCATGAGACTTATACGTGCTCACAACATCCCCTCCTACTTATCAACTTTTGAAGAAATCTCTCCAAAATATGCTTCAACAAAGTTTTTCTCACTAATGCACCTAAAAGAAATTCCTCGAAAATTTATATCTTTTAAAGATTGGGCGCATAATCGTCAAACTAGACAAGTTGGGCCACCACCTCGACCGCACAATTAACCATCGCAAGAGGATGAACAACATCATGAGACAACTCCTCCTCCTCCTGCACCATTTGATTATACAAACCAGGATGAGATATTGAAAACTCGAATAGAAACAAATCCAAATGAAAGCGTTCGAGATCTCACTCTTAAAAATCAACATATATTGTCTCAAAATCAAAAAAAATTGGCTAACCATATTGACAGCTTTGAAACATCTTTTGCCACATGCCTAACAACATTTGAAACATCACTTTCAACTCTATTATCGGTTCTCAAAGAGGTACTTCAAAGGGTCCGCAGTCTGACACCCCCTTCCAAAGATTGGACAACCCAGTGCCTTCTTCTCCCTCGAAAATTCCAAACTTTTTGAGGATGAACCTCTAAAACAAGCTTCGACATCTCCTATAAAGCAACCTAGCTCTTCCCAAAAAGAAGACAAAGGAGATGATCAAGAAAAAGCTTCTCCGAAAGACTCATAGATTTTAGGACTCCAACTTATGTGCACTTGACAATATCTATGAATGTACTCAATTTCAAATTATTAATGAAATTATCTTTTTTGTGTTATCTTTGACGATTGGCTAAAATTTTAGAATTCTTTTTGATAATGCCAAAAGGGGAGAAATATACATATATATAAAAACTATAAATAAGCACATATTTAGGGGGAGATTTATAAACTATATATAAGTGCATTGTATAGTTGTCATCATCAAAAAGGGGGAGATTGTTGGAAAATCAAATCTATGGTTTCGATGACAACAATAATACAATGGAAATCGAACATTCATATATATTTCTATTTACAGGTACTTGCTAGGGTAACATCAATAGAAAGACAAGAACAAGGCTCAAAGAATGTTACAAGAGACTACAAGTCGATAGGATCAATGGAGAAATGAGACAGATGCATAAAGTAAACATGCACAGGTTTCAGACGCCTGGGTGCACTAGGCAAACGCTTGAAGAAATCTTCTGGAATACAAAACAGATAGGAGCAGACGTATGGTTAATGCACTCAGACATCCGAAAGGCTACTGTATATAAAAATTATATATAGCCTGACATCCGAAACAAATACAAGACGTTTGATGCTGAACTCGGAATTTAAAATTCAAATTACGACTGCCGCATTTGAAAAGACATATTCGCTTCTCTTTGCTACAACTTTTCATCACCATCAGAAGCAACTATAGAGCACTTGTTAATGGATGCAACTACTCAAGGAATCTCTCTATCACTATATATAACATCAAGAATCAAAGAGAAGAATTCACTTTAATCACTTGCGATCTTTACTTACATACTTCGTTATATTCTTGATCTCTAGAAATCTATACTTGTATTTCACTCTTCCATATATTCATATCTCCTCAATCAATACTCTCTAGATATATATTGGAAGCATTTGTACTTAATAGTCAATATCCATGTTATAGAACATATACTTGACAAGAACAAGCCATTGTAACCAGCATATTCCTCCGGGCGAAGTGTGGGTGTTCAATAGTCGTATTCTGAAGGGGAGCTTCGGGACTGAACGTAGTACGGGAAGTCCAAACCAGTATAAAATCCTGGTGTGCTTATTCTATATTTACCTAGATTAATTTTATCTTAATTGCGTCATATAGTTTGTCACATATACTTGCATATACACTACACGATCCACCCTATAGACTTTCACAATCACCCAAATACTGGTATTCCCCTTCCTAGATCGGGGTAAACCATCTATGAAGTCCATCGAAACACTATCCTACTTCCGGTCGGGCATGTCCAATAGTTGAAGCAATCCGCCAGGCTCTTCTACTCTGCCTTAACCCTTTGGCACACAAAGCACTTAGCCACAAACTCAGCTAAATCCTTCATTACGCCACTCAAATAAAACACTCTCTTCATGTCCCTATACATCTTGTCACCAGCCGAATGAATGGTCATCCGAGAATGGCATGCTTCTGCTAGAACTGCACTAATCAAATCACTGATGCGAGGGGCATAAAGTCTTCCATCTCTCCTTATCCACCTTTACTATCAATGGAATAGCATTGGAGTTGTCTAGAGACCTCTCCTCTGCAAGTCCTATCCATAATATCCACGAGCTTTGAAGCATCTCGTTGCCTTGAGCCAATCTGATCTATAAGGGTAGGCTTAACCTCAAGTACCACCAATAATCTAGGAGTAATGTCCATAGAGGGTTTAAAATCAAAGGTGGAAATAAACTTTAGTCTTTTCAACTCCACGAACATTAGGCTAAGGGTGGTTCTCTTCTTACTTAATGCATCCTCAACCACGTTGCCCTTGCATGGGGTGTAAGCTATCTCAAAGTCATATGATGCTAGAAACTCCATCCAATGATGTGGCCTCAAGTTTAAATCATTTTGTGAGAATAGGTACTTCAATAATTTATGGTCGTTGAAAAGCTCAAACCTCTCTCCTAGCAAGCAAGTCTCTAAGATTTGAGCACGAAAAGAAAAATAGCCAGCTACATATCATGGGTGGGGTAGTTCTTCTCATCAGTTCTCAACTGTCTACTCCCATAGCATACTACCCTCCCTTCCTGCATCAATACTTCCCTAAGGCCAGTCTCACATGCATTAGTGTATACTGTAAAAAGGCTTAGCTCTTTTGGGTAAAACTAACATTGGTGCACTAGTAAGGGTCCTCTTTAGCATCGTGAAGGAATCCTCACAATCTATGTCAAATATGAATGCCGCGTTATTCTTAGTGAGGCGAGTAAGCGATGCTGAAATCTTAGCAAAATATCCAATAAACTTCCTATAATAAATAACCAAACCTAGGAAGCTTCTAACTTCAGTAGTGTTCTTGGGGCCACAGCTACTACCTTAGTAGGATCCACAGCTATACCCTCTCTTGAGACTACATGCCCCAAGAAACACACCTCCTCACGCCAAAAGTGACACTTTGAGATTTTGCTTTCAGCTGATGAACACGAAGTGTATGAAGAACCTCCTCAAGATGAATAGCATGCTCTTCCATACTCTTTGAAAACATCAGAATGTCATCCACAAACACTACAAAGAATTTATTTAGGACATCTTGAAAAACACGGCTCATCAGATCTACCAAATAGGTTGGGGGATTGGTCAGCAATCCATCTGGTGTCCTAAATGCTGTCTCATCGATGCTAACGTCAGCGACCCTAAGCTGATGAAATCTAGTGGCTAAGTCAAGCTAAGAAATATAAAGAGCCACCAACTGATCGAAAAGATCATCTATCCTACGAAGTAGGTAATGGTTCTTCATCATGAGCTTATTTAACTCTCTATAGTCTATGCAAAGTCGAAGTGAACCATCCGCCTTGGTAGCGAAGACGATTGGCGCCCCTCACTCAAATATGCTCCATTTGATGAAGCCTTTCTCTAATAGCTCGCCAATTTGCTTTCTCCTTCCTCTCCTTAGGAGCCATATGTCTCATGAGCAATGCCACTGGCTTAGCACCGTCATTCAGATAGATCCTAAAGCCAATCTCTCTCTTAGGAGGTAGCCCTCTAACCTTCTCAAAAACGTCTGGGAAATCTCTAACAGCTGGAACTGAATCTAACTCTTCTATTGATGAATCAAGGGAATAAAAGAAGCTCAACATGACCGACCCCTGTGCGTCGCAAGAAAACTTGAGGGTCTATCTGCTACATGTCCCTAGCTTAATGACTCTCCTCTCGCAGTCCAACACGCACCATAAGTGGATAACCAGTCCATCTCCAAAATCATCTCATATCCCGAGAATCCTAGTACATAAGCATCATAATCAAACTCTAAGCCTAGTACAAAATTTTCAAACCCCTATACATCATGGATAAATGTATTGATCCTCTTATAGTGTTTGAAACAATTATAGGGTCTACAATTAGAGAAATATCTAAGTGCAAACAATCGACTAAGGAACTAGAAATGAAAGAATGTGATGCTCCAGAGTCAAAAAGAGTCCGAATAGGAAAATGCGAAATAGATATCAAACCTTCTACGGAGACTTTCCTACCTCGGTCCGGTCATCTACTAAAAGGTGCTACATCCAAAGCCTGTACTTGCGTCGTAGGTGCACCTGCTCTCTGTCTTGTCCTTTGAGGACAAGCTCTACAAAGGTGTCCAGGCTGCCCATAGTTGTAACACCTCCCCTTCATCGTGTCCTTCTTACAGTCCTTTGAGTAATGCCTAACCAATCCACAATTATGACACTTCTCTCCCTTCTTTATCTGTCCCTTTTGAGGTCCTCCTCCTTTATTCTTGTCCTTATCCTTCTTATTCTTCCACCACTACTTAGAGTTTACTGATTTACGAACCTCCTTAAACTCTTCTTCCTTAGCAACATCCGATATGAGGGCCATTTCCCTAAGTGACTCATACGTCATTCCCATAGGTACATGTGTCAATACAACCCTTGGAGGGGCTGGTTCAAACCCTTAGCAAACTTGGTGGCCTTCTTATAGGGTGTATTAATAAGCTCCATCCCGAACCTCGATAACTCATTAAACCAATTTATATACTCTTTCACCGAAAGACTCCCTTACTTTGGACTAATGAATTTCTCCAACTGCATGCTTTCCTCAGCTTGCGATAAGAAATTTCTCTCAAACCTTTTTCGAAATCCAACCCAACCAATGCCTCTGCCCTCCATCTCTATAATCTCCTACCAGTAAGAAGCCTCTCCCTTCAGCTACCAAGATGCAAGCCGAAGTCTCTGTCGGTTCTCCAATCCTAAGAGCCCAAATATTCGCTCTGTATTCCTCAACCAAGTTCATGCCTCTAAGAAATCCTCATTGGCGGAAAATGTCTTGCCTCCTAGATTAGTGAAGTCCTTGCATAACTTAGAAAAATTGGCTGCTGTATGTAGATTAATGGGACCTCTATTCGCTGGTGTTGCATTGGGAACTTGCCCTTGCACCTCTGGTGCCATAACTTGGTGGTATTTACAGAACCAGCCGGAGACTTGGACACCCTTTGGAAGATTTGGGGTGTCCTCCATTCCATGCAAAGAAAAGAAAATTTAGGCCCGAAAGAATCGAAAGAAGGTTCAACTGGACTTTGAGGGGATTTTTATAAAAACTCTCCTATACTTGAAAACTATTTCTATAATAAGAGTTTCTTCTTGAAAAATACTTTTAGTTTGATGATAGGTTACTTTGAAAAAATACTTTACTTTTAAAACAATTTATAGGAATCCTGTAACCTTAGGCTTTGATACCAATGAAACTCCCCATACAATTTAGTGTTTCCAAAAAGGGCACACCAAATGTTGTGGTGCATTATAGATATAGCTAAAGCATCACAGAGACTAAGATTCACAATACAATTAAGAAAAAGCAAAATTAATCTTCATTTCAAAATAAGTCATAAAAACATAACATGTCTCAAAAAATCAAAATTGCTCATATCTTATGAAAATACATCTCAGTCTCACATAATCAGAGTACAAAAATAACAATAATAATCCCTCTCTCAAGTGTCAATCCATTATAAGCCAAATGAAAAAGATGAAAAGCAGAAGAATACATCTGAAATGATAAAACTTCGAAAATGGATCTTCAAGCAACCTGAATCAACTATCCTCAACTCTGCTGGACTATTGGAGGAAAAGGGAGACAAAGGAGTGGGTCAGACAAATGTTTGATGAGTGAAAGTAATTATAAGTGTAGGATCGATTTCATCCAGAGGGGGGAGAGGTGAATAGGGTGATATTATCAATTATAAAAATTTATTGCGGAAGTATATAAAATAATTTCAGCACATACAATAGTCGTGTAGCAGCAACATAGATAATAGCAGAATGAAAAATATGAAAATAGAACACACGGATTTACCCAGCTTCGGGAAAACATTACCTACGTGTTTCCCCTAAGGTTTCTACTAGAAATTAAGTAGTTAGACGCTTACATGCGTAAACTCGCAAAACCCGCAATCGACTAACCTAACTCTACGCTCAAAACCCTGCCACAACTCGACCACTGAGTTTCGAATTCTCGAATTACACAACAGCAGTTCGTACCTTAGTCACACGACTAGAAAATACAATTGTTTAAAAGGAAAAATACAAATTTAAAAACAATTGTAAAATAAAACCCTAATTTTTAAACTATAGAAGCCCAATTAATAATGTAAAGGAACCGACCTAACTAAAAATGATTCCCCTGTTAATTTTTGTATTATCTTCGGCCTGATTCCTTTGAGAACAAAAATGGTAGCTTTGCTCCTTCATTCCTCTCTGATAGAATTAGGGCTTTGAAAATTCGAAGGCGTCGCTTTCCATTGATCGATCGAAATGGTTCTCGTGCTTGCTTTGACGATCAATTGTCTTCTGATTTGCACACAGCTCCATCAAATTAAGTCGAGTTTGAATGATATTTAAATTGGTATGTGTGTCCCCTTTCGATTTATACTATACATGACTTGATTCGAGTTCCTAATTGATGTTGTGATTTGTGATGTGCTTGAATTCGAATGATTAATGTCGATGATGTTTTAGGGTTTATATAGGGTTCAATATCTTATAATTTCATTCGTATATTGTATACGAATTCGTCTGATACTTTTATGGTTGGCCGCTTGATTATGTTTATGCGTGAGATTGATCTTGACTTGTTCAAATTCGTATATTTTGTTTACTTGACTTTCACGGCTTTGAATTGCTTGTGATTGATTTCTTGGCCACCACGGTTTCGAATTTCTGGCATTTTTTTGTTACTTCGGCATTCCTTTGAATTATTCCTCTATACATTTAGTTCGACCAATGACTCGATTTAAAATTTGGACTTTGTTAATTCATTGTTCCTCATGTCATTCGACTTCGGTCATTTTTGAAAATTCCTGCTTGATTTTGTTTCGGCCATTAGTCTTCTTGTAGCTTGTCTGCACTTGGTTGATGGTCATCGCTACTTTGTCTCACTGTTGGTATCTGCTTCTGCTGTTCCATGATTTGATTATGTGGTCTGTACATTTATTATTCACTGGAGCTTGTTAGTTCTTCGTATCCACTGATGAGGTTGATTTAGTTGAACCTGCATGCTATGTTTGCATTACTCCATATATTCATGTAGTCTCACTTCCACACTGCTTTATGTACTTTGGTTCTGGCCTCATATGATTTTTCAAGTGAAGCTTGAACTGTTTATTCGAGTTTATTGTATATGCACTGACTTCACTTGAGTCTGGTTCATTTGGGTATGCACACATGTTTGTATCGTCACATGATGTTCTGGCCTTCTTCAACATTTCCTATTTATGGTTTGTTTGGAGTCTTAATATATGTGATGCATGTTTGAGATTGCTTATTTGATGTTGTGGCCATTTCCACTTGTTCAATGTATGATCTGGTTTACTGGTTCAGTGTCTGCTCTTATTTCACTTGATGGTCTGGTTTACTTTAACACGATCTGGTGCATTTAAGTCATGTACATTGAGCTTGATTGCTTGCATATTGATGTTGCTTTATTTTTGTTTTACCGGTGCATGTTGTGTCTGCATTCACCACTATTTGTACACTTTCATTTTGACCTGAGGAGGTTGTAATTTGATGTGCACTGTCTTTGCTTTTGAGCTTGCTGCACCATGTTGTCTTTGAGTCAATTGTGCATGTCTGATGCACTTGAATATGCTATGCACTGTACTTCATGTATATGATATCACCTCTGTTGTCTGCATTGTCGATTTGTATTTGCAAGCTTGGAGTTGCCTCTGGTCATCAAACCACTTGATATATTTTTGCCTTTTGGTTCCACTGTACATATATTTTCTTGTTGTCTCATTTTATATGTCACAGTCTTGAGTTTTGTGTAGTTGTCATATGGACTGCCTGGTTAGACTTTGACTTTGGCATGTTGTTCCATGGCTTTGGCATTGATTGAGTTCATCGTGGTTTGTTGTATTGATTCAAATGTATTATGCATGTATATAGATCATAATTGTCATTTTCATGTGTACGACTTGAACTTTGGTTAAGGCTTGATTTATGTGTCTTGACCATTCCATTTTGATTTGCACCTGTGTTGAATCCAGCCTTTAGCTCGGGTTTGACCTTGTGCTCTTGTTGTGACTTTATTTGTGTTGCACTTGAGTTGAACCCAGCTTTTAATTGGGTTTGACCTTGTGTTCACCTGTCCCTGAAATTTTATCAAGTGTATATCAGTGTGCACGGCCTTGTGGCATGTACAGTGATACACTGTACATGTCACAAGTTGTTCGTGTCTGATGAATTCAAATTTAAATGATGACGAACGACCCAACTAACTGAGGCTAATATTATTTTCAAAATACACATTTTATTTTATACTGAAAAATATTTCCTTTTCAATTTTACAGTGTCAGTGTATATTTTTGCAGATAACTCAGATGTTGGATTCAGTCTAGGGTGAAGTTGAAGATAAAATACGAGTGAATAAGTGAAATGTAATAAGGTGAATATGTAAATGATAACCATGATGCTATTGAAATTGTATTGTAATTGAAATTGTATATATATAGTGAGAGCTCAAATTCGTTCTATTCAAAATTGTAATAAATATTTGTTTGAATAAATATCTATTTGATTAAATACTATGTTATTGATTTTATTCAGTAAATATTTATTTAATTATGTGAAAAATAAAATAGTACATTAACAAATACATCTAAATGAATATATATATATATATATATATATATATGTTTATTATCATCAAACAAAAATCATAGAGTGGCATATTCAACAATCTCTCCCTTTTGATGATAACAAACATATATTTAAGATTTTGAGTTTGTTATATGTATTTGATCATTCTATTTGCTCCCCCTATTTGAATGCTCATTCTCTACACAAAGCCCCTTCATATATGCATGCAAATAAATAAAAATGAACAAATGAACCTAGATGCATATAAAAAATAAAATATTTGACCTTTGTTTTCCAAAATGTTGACCTTTCTCTCCCCCTTTTTGTTATCAGCAAAAGAGTAATAGTGCTAGAGAAATAGAGATATAGCGATATACATTAATATAATATTAATACCTAATTGAGTATAAATATTAAATTTCAATAAAAAATCAAACAAAAATCATAAATACTCTGTTAGGCGCATATTCCACTTTTAGATTATAGGAATGATGTCATCATATAAAAACATAGCCGTGTCTATTTGTGGTATATTTATTTCAAGAATTTTAATATCTACTAACCATGCATAACCATTAAGACTTTTAAATGAGATTAGTAGTATTCCAAATTTAAAAAAAAATGAATTCAAGTATCTTCTAACCACGCATAACCGTGAGGACTTTTAAATGGGATTAGAATCAACCTGTCTAATTAATTAATCAATTTTGATAGCGTTCCATACATGCATAACCGTGAGGACATTTAAATGAGCATGGAAGCGCATAAAAAATTCGAATTAATTCACCCATGCATAACTGTGAGGACTTCTAAATGAGAGTGAATATTTCGGATGTTTTTATTTAAAAAAATAAAATGAAAAATAAATGATTCATGTTTAAATATTGACATACTATATTGGATTTTGATGAGTGATGATCGATAGAAATATGATAGAAATAGAAATGATCATGGAATTTTTACCAACAAAAAGTTTTTATAACTCTTATTTAAATTTCTAAAGAAATTTACTAATTATACCGTCTCAAGTTATAATATATGATCAATATCAACACTCATCACTTTTTCAATCACTATTTATCTTTTAGATAATCACTAGGAAGTTAGATAAGTTAATGTTGGCATTCAAGGTCATAATCAAAAGTATAGAATTAAATTTCCAAAATGCCTATTGAGACGAAGTCGACAAAAATTATTTTCTAGAAGGGGTTTTGTAGAAATGTCTGCCAGTTGAGAATCGGTTGAAATGAAATTTATGCAGATATTTTCTTTGGAAATATGGTCTCTAACAAAATGATGTCTAACATCTATATATTTTGTCCGTGAATGATGTACAGGATTATTGTGAGATCAATTGCACTTTTACTATCACACATTAGTGGTACATGTTTAAAATTTAGACCATAGTCTTGCAAAGTTTGTATCATCCATAAAATTTAAGCAGAGTAACCACTTAGAGTAATATACTATACCTTTATGGTGGATAGTGTAATACAATTCGGTTTTCTGCTTGACCATGCAACTAATGAATGTCCTAACGTAAAACACATGTCACTTGTACTTTTTACATCAACCGAACTTCCAGCATAATCTACATTTGAATATCCTTTTAATTCAAAGTTATCATTAGTTGGATACCAATGACAAAAAAGTGGAATGTGCAACAAATGTGTTATAATTCTTCTAACAGCTTTTAAATGAGATTCTTTTGGACTAGATTGAAATCGTGCACATAAGCCGACAGAAAACATGATATCAGATCAAGAAGTGGCAAGATAAAGAAGTGATCCAATCATATCTCAATATTGCTTTTGATCAACTGCCTTATCTTTGTCATCCTTGTCGAGTCTAATTGTTGTGCTCATATAGGTTTTTGTAGGTGTAGCATCTTTCAATCCAAATTTGTTGACCAAATCCCTAATATATTTCATTTGAGAGATGAATGTAACTTTATCGCTTTGTTTGACTTGAAATCCTAAAAAGAATTTAACTCTCCAACCAAACTCATTTCAAACTTTTCCTAGATAACCTTTTCAAATTTCTCATACAACATATGGTTATTCGCACCATAAATAATATCATCAACATATATTGAACAATCAAAAGATCATTGTTTTCATGCAACGGGAACAGTGTGGTTTCTACAAAACCCTTTTTGAACCCATTTTCAAGGAGACAAGTGCTAAGACATTCATACTAAGTTCTAAAAGCTTGTTCTAATCCATATAATGCTTTCTTATGTTTATATGCATGATTAGGGTATTCATGACTTTCAAAACCTTCTTATTGTTCAACAAATACATCTTCTTTCAAAATTCCATTAAGAAAAGCACTTTTAATATCCATTTTTCTTAGTTTAAATCCTTTATAGCATGTAAAAGCTAACAATAACCTAATGGACTCTAGTTTTGCCACTGGTGCAAAAGTTTCATCAGAGTCAATTCCTTCCTTTTGATTATAGCCTTTAGCAACTAACCTAGCTTTATTCTTAAACACATTTCCATATACATCATATTTGTTTTTAAAGATCCATTTTGTTCTTACAACTGGATAATCATTAGGTCTAGGAGCTAGAGTCCAAACATTATTTCACTCAAATTGATTTAGTTCTTCTTGCATAGCCATAAACCAATTTTCATCATTAAGAGCTACATCTACATCTTTGGTTTCAATTTCTGAGATAAATCCACTGTATAGACACAAATCACACAAATTTCTAAAGGAAGAATGAGTTTGAATACCCGCAATAGGATTTCCTATTACCAATTCTAGAGGATGATCTGCTTTGAATTTCAATTTCCCTAGATCCAGATTTTTTTTGGACTTCTTTTGTGGTTATGGTTTCTTTTGATTTTTCATTTTCATCTTTTTCGTTATCCTCTTCTATATTGCTTTTGATTGTTTCCTTGTTCTGATCCTCAATTCCTTCATTAAATTTCACATTGATTGACTCCATGATTGTTCTTGTCCTTTTGTTGTGTACTCTATAAGCTTTGCTTCTGGATGAGTGTATCCCATGAACAATCCTTTGTCGGCTTTTGCCTTAAATTTTCCCAGTTGATTATTTATATTAAGAACGTAACACGGAAAACCAAAAACCTTGAAATATGCAATGTTTGTCTTTTTACCGAATCATAGTTCATACGGTATTTTCTTAAGAATTGGCCTAATCATGATTTTATTCATTACATAACAAGCTGTATTTACTGCCTCTCCCAAAAAGACAAGGGTTATTCATATTCGTCTATCATAGATCTAGCCCGCTCTTGTAAGGTTCGATATTTTTTTTCGACTACTCCACTTTGTTATGGAGTACGTGGGGAAGAGAATTCATGTCTAAATCCGTTTTCGTCACAAAAATTTTCAAATTCATAATTTTCAAATTCTCCTCCATGATCACTTTTTAGTGAAATGATAGAAACTCCTTTTTCATTTTGAACTAATTTTGTGAATTTGGTGAAGTAAGAAAAAGTTTCTACTTTTTTAGCTAAGAAGTATACCCACATGTATCTAGAGTAATCGTCAATTAATACAAAATTATATTTCTTTCCACCTAGACTTGCAATATCGTTTGGTCCAAACAAATCCATATGAACTAGTTCAAGAACTCTAGAAGTACTTAAATTGGCTTTGGCATGAAATAACGACTTTAAGTTTTCCCATGGTGCATGCTTTACATAAAATTTCTGTTTCAAAATCACGTGATGGTAGAACTCTTACCAAATCTTTTCTTTTCAATTGGTTTAATAGATTCATGCTAGCATGCCCTAATCCCTATGCTACAAATTTACTTCTACATCCTTAGTGTACTGACCTGGGATTTTGGACATCTCGAGATGTGAATATTAGTATATAATATCCATTAATACTGTATTTTAGTATACAATATTCCCATTAATAAATAATGTATGATTGTTAACAATTTTCTAAACCAGTGTAACTTTAATTTTCAAATCGATATCAAATTACAAATTTAATTTAAATAGAATTTCTTATATGTATGTTTTGGTTTAAAAGAAAACATATATATATATATATTGTTTTAGATTTAAAAATATGTATTTTTATTTTTAAAGATAAATATGTATATTTTATTCTAAAGTTGAAATATAATAGAAAATTTAAATTTATTTAAAATCAAATATTTTTACATATAGGATAATAAATTTACATGTAATAAAATTGGACGGAAATTCTTAATGAAGAAAAAGTGATATTTATTATTTTGGCATATATATAAACAATGTTGTTTATATAAAATATAAAGTGTTGAAAACTTCTATAATAATAGTATATATATATATAAGTTAGAAAGGTTGTATATATATGAAATGATAAGTTAAAAAGGAAATTTATAATATTTAAGCTGATAAAATGTTAAAATAAAAGAATGTGTATAATAATCACTTAAATGATTATAGGAGAAACTATCTATATGTATATATATATATATATAGCAAAAGGAATTGATTTATTTGGAACAAATATATTTTTATATTATCAATAAAAATTTCTATATATGGTAACATACATAATTTAAAATCAAGAATGTTAAATTTTGTTTAAAATACATACGTATTTATATAAAACAAATGAACTAAGAAGTTATTTTAATTTACTAGTTTTCACCTTTATTTTAAAATGGATAAGTGTCAAATGCAATGCCACTTTGTCAATATTAACTATGGTTGTTTAACTTTATAACTACTTATATATGTACTTTAAATGTTTTATTGTTTATATGTCAAAATATAATAAGGGAAAATAAAATGTTAAACCTTTAAATTTAATTGCAGGTCTTCAGTATATAATAATTATTAAATTCCAAATGTTAAATAAAATAAAGTGTTATTTCAATATAGTTTCTCATTTGCATTTTTAGTTTTAAATGTATAGCACAAACACTACTTTGACAAATAATGTAAATGGGCTGTTTAAATTCTTGGATTATACTTGCATATGTTTTATTATTGTATGATTTATATATATATCAATAGGAAGGGTTGCAAATCATTTACTGTTATGGGAGAGTAGGTTAACCAAAACTAGAAAACAGTTTTTAACAAAGTGTAAACAGTGGGTAAAAGGTGATTAATTTTATCAGTAAACAAACTAACATTTGGCACCTATAATATGAGAAAATCCAACATAATAATTTTTAGTTTCTTTTCACAATCTTCATTCAGCAGGAGACAAAATCTATCCCAGCCACCAAAAATCTTGTTAAGCTATCATCTGTTGGCTGCAAACATATGTATATAAAAATGAGCATATAGATCTGAGCTGTTTTGGAAAATTAAAACCTGTAACTTAAAAATAGAAGCCCCTATTCAATTTCATAAAATCAGAAAACACAAATTTAAAAGAAAAGAAGAAGTAAGCACTCTGTGAACTAGCCTGTAAGTTTATAAAGGTCTGGAGCATCTCTGTTCTAACTCAAACAACCAGAAGAATTCAAAATCAAGATACTAAAGTTTTCAGTTTAAAGAATTCAACTTCAACTTTTAAAAGTTCTGGGTCCAAGATGTGGAAGGTGAGAAACGTTTAACCTTTAACCTGGATATGAAAATTTAACTGTTATTCTGTTTACTGTGAAATTTTTGTTATTCCAGTAATTCAAAAATCCACATCTCATCACCTACATCATTTTGCATATTGGTGTAAACTAGGAATCTGTTTTTTTTCTAGTATAGCTTGTGTTAAAAATAGATTTGTGAAAATTTATGTTGTGTAGTTCCTTACCTTAGGTTTTGCAGTAAATAAAACACTTTAGTAAAAGTTTCATGTTTTCAATTCAAAGAATCATGCATGCAATTAGGATGTTTGTAGAAAATTATGAACTTGAGTAGTTAGATTGGAAATTTTTAAAGATCTATGGCTTGAGAAATTGGTAGATGAACATTTTCAGTTCAAAAATGAATCTCAGGCGACCTCGCCATCATGGGGTGGAGCGGCCAGGTCAGGGAGGGATGGTGAACGTCAGGAAGGTGCCTACCGAGGCGGAATCGTGGTTTTGGGCATGGATTGTGAGAACAAGTAGATTGTAGGGTTTTGGAGAAGTTTTGTGAGGCGGGTGAACGCGACGAAATTGGGTGATGATGGGGCAACCGAAAGTCAAGGGGCTTGGCACGGTGATAGTTGCATGGGTAGGCTTTTGATTGAGGTAGGTGGTGTGGGATGAAGTGGTCCATCATTGCTGAGGCAGGTCGATTATATTGGGTAGGTCGATTTTCTGGGTTCTAGAGGGTTGATAATTTATCGATTTTTCGATCGGAAAGTTGTGGGGCATTGGCGAAGTGGCTTTTTGGAGCGTGAGAGGGATAGAGACTGGGTTTGAGTGTCACATCGGTGAGATGGACGGAGGTGAGGTTGTACATGTGCACACCGTGCACAAAGGGTCTCAAAACTGGATTTGAATCGGGTGTGGAGGTTTGGGTTCGATCTGAATTGCATTCTGTTCGAGGTTATTCGTTGTTCGTTGCGAGATGGCAAGTTGATCAGAGTTTTTATGTAGTTTGAATTTGCTTTGAGTTCCTGATGAAGGAACAGGAGTCGGAGTCGTGTGTTTGGAGAAGGAAGGCGGGTTTGTGCTTCTTTGTTTTGGGCTTCGGCCCGCTTAATAATTTAAGTGTTTAATTTGTGGAATATCGATGTAGTTTATAACCAAGTTTAAAGTAAAAGTAAAATCTTCAAAGGTTAAACTTTCCAATGTTTTTATCAAACAAGTTAGTCAAAGAAATTATTTAAAACCAAATTTCCATTAATCTTTAAATATTTACTTAAATCTTTTAATATAGACCAAGAAATTTTGAAAATAAAACTTGTTTACTGTAAGGATTTAATCTCTAAAGTAAAAACAAAATCTAAAATCAATTTACTTTCCAAAAGTTATAACAAACTTGTTATTTTTAAATAAATATTTTAAAACCAATTTACTTTGATGTAAATGTTTATTTAAAAATTTATATAGATAAAGGAAATTGGACAAATAAACTTGATTTGCATTGAGATTTTTATTTTAATTTGGGTATTTAAATAAGTTATTTTAACATTTAGTAATCAAGTTTGTAAAAATAATTTATTTATAAACTCTTGGATTTTTGAATAAGTGAAATATAATTAAAATAATTAAAGGAAAATAAATGTTTGTACTTTGAAATGAATTCGAGTTCTTAAGTGATATTATATTTATAATAATTATTTAATTTCACATAAAGTAAAGTGTTATAGAGTGGATGGTTTATATCGACGGATGCTACGCCGTCGTACGATCCATTGTGAAGTTAAATAAGAAAATTTTATAAGCTTGCATAGATAGGATTTAATTATCAATTTGAAATGAATGCCATTATATAATTTTACAGCCTATCTATTATGACGTTCCCAAACTGAATAGTTGTGTTTATTTAGATTGTTCAAACTGGTTGACATCTGGACAGCGGAAATAGACACCATTCCGTTGAATAGTTAATATAAATTTCTATGGATAGTGTAACCATTGATATGATATTATCTGTGTAATTGTTACTAGCAATAAAAATCTCTGATCCGTTGTTCATGCATACATCCATTATGTGCCTGTTAATTATATTTGAGAATATAGTGTGAATCGATATATAGAAGCTGATTGATTTGAATATCTGTGTGATTGTGAATTGTGAATTGATAAGTATCATTGAGATTGATAAGCCTTATTTTGTTTGGGTTAAATTTGAAACTAGTTTTGTTTTAAAAATAGGTATTATTTTAGAAATGATTTAAAGTAATTGTTAGATTTTTTGGAAATATCAAAAGTAGTAATTTGTTATTATTTTTGAAAATCTTTTTAAGGTATAATTTTTATAAGTAAGTATTATTTAAATTGTTTCAAGTATTAAACTATTTTGTAATGTTACTTTAAAGGATAATTTTTATTAAATTAATATTTAAGTATATTTTCTTCAATATGAATCTATTTAGTATAAACGTTGTTTTGAATAATATTTTATAACTACTTTTATAAAGAGTATTTTATTTATTAAACTTGAAAATAATATTTGGAAATTTATAGGTATGATTTGGAAAGAAATGGTTATATATATATATATATATATATATATACATGTGTATATATATATATATTAAGTGGAATAAGCTTTCTTATTAAATTGTAATCCATTTGGATTTTAAATGTGAACAAGGCTTAAGAGTAGAAATGGGAAATAACTTTGTTGTATTGATTGATTGTTTGATAGTTAAACAAACGACTGCCAAATTTGGACAAAAACCTAATTTGGAAATATGTAGAGGAAACTCGAGAATTATATGGTACGGTTACCGATCGAGGTACTGTACCATATGTATAAACTCGTTTGTTCTCTAGGATGAATTATAAGGAGACCCGTCCACAAACGGTTAGGAGGTGAACTCCGATCTTGTATTTCGTCTGTGTATTTCCTAAAGAACCGGGGTTGAGTTTACCAAGAAATAGACAATGTTGTTTCGAAGAGGCCGGGATCGGATTTTAGATCCGAAAACAACTTCGATCCAACGAGTACGTTTTCGGGATGAAGACAAGAGCTTGGAGTCGAAGATGGAGTAGTGAAGTCCAAGGGCTTCTCGCTACTAATCCTGAGGGTGATTCCAAAATGGACGTAGTAGGAATAGTGCCTTCGGTTCCGTTCGAACCCGGAACGGACTTGTATGGATGAATGCTTTCAGAACGTCATCAGGCGGACGGTGAGAATTCTAAGTGATATGTTCTAAAAAGGTAACGCTTAGCTTCAAGCCTCATCAATTGGGAATGACTGAAAACCAGGGGTTATGCCGCAAGGCTAAGTGGGTAGCACCCAAGTAGCGTGAGGTCATCCCTATCTAGAAGTCCCCTTTTGTCTCGGCTATGTGGGCAGTTGATGATCCCAACCGTAGAGTGATCTTGCTTGAGCTATCCAGTAAGGGGTAGTCCAGTCTTGTGTTGTAGTGGATTTAGGGTAGATCCTCCGTACGCTGATCTAGACCAGGTACTGTGATAGGTGGTACCCCAGTGCCTAGTCATTCATTGGAAATCCATTCTTCCTACGAGCCTTTTACGGTTTTGATTGTATAACACACTTTGTGGCAAGTATGCTGGAATTTAATCATGTAACAATTTCATCTATTTTGAATAATTATTTGTATATAGACCCTATTATAGTATCAGAGGATTTTATAAGAAATGTTTTAGCTATCGTAAGGTAAGAACCCGACATGTTTATTTGTGGCGTGGTCTTACGAGATGCTTTTGTTTTCAAAGGATTTTCAAACCTTAATAATCAAGTTGAGTGTGTTTCTCACACTGGTTTTTCAAGACTGACCCGGGCTTAGTGTTTTTCCTGTTTGCTCGGTCAGACCGAGCATATTACAAGGTTTAGCTGGAAGAGTGGAAGCTTTAGGAGAAGAAGTTGGATCAGGAGACGTATTCTCGTAGATGTTTATATTCAGTCTGTTTTTGGTCGTGTGATTATTGTTGTAAGGACAGGATTGATATAACTGTCTGAGTTGTGTGGTTGTGACTCTGATTTAAAGTCTGTATATATTATTAATGCAACAGTTTTGGTTTTATGTAAAGATATATTTATATTATAGTATATTCAATCCTCTGTGAGATTCTGATTGTTCTCTTTTCTTCTATCTTCTTTCTATTTCTACCTTCTGTCTTTCTTTCACTATCCGTCTTTCTGTGCCATTTGGCAGACAAGTGTGGTTCAAAGTCAGTTTATATCGGTATGGAAAAAATGAGACGTGACATTGTGGTATCAGAGCCTAGGCTGAGTGAATGCCTAGGTTCGAGTTTGTTGCTCATTAGGAATAGATTCTATAGAAATTGGTTGAGTCTGAGTGTATATATATACACGAGAGCGCATATTTTTTAATTGTACAAAAATGATTTTTATATTGTGTTAATAGATCGGTGAAGTGGCATATGGATTCTGGTCAACACGAGTAGCTAATGTTATTGATAGGGATCTCTAAACACCTGAACCAGGCCAACGGACACAATATTGTGTTAAAGGGTAGATGAAATAATTTTACCCAAAATATATTTTCTATATATAAGTATAATTTTTAAATATATATGATATTTAAAATGATTGGTTGAGACGATAACAATTTATCATCTAGAATTGAGTGGTTTTAGCCGATAACCTTAAGTATATGCATTGGTTGCCCTTTTGACTAGAGTATACCCTAAGAAACTGAACCTTTAAGAATTTAAATTTTTGGAAAATGGATTTTATTGAGTTTATTTACTAGATAAATTTGGAAAACTTTTAAAAACTAGTAAATTTTTGGAAAATTTTCCACTCTTTAAAGATAATTTTAGAATTATGGACTTTTAAAAAAAGATGTTTGAAATTGTAAAAACCTTGTAATAATTTATTTGTTATATATATATATATATATATATGTATGGATTTATAAATTGAAGAAATAAGTTGTTTATAAAACTTACTATATACATATGTGTATTTTCTCTCCTTATAATTACTTTTCAAATATATATACTTAAATTATCTTGAAAGGATGATTTTATAAAATCTTGGATAGTAGGAATTTAAAATGGTGAAAGGAATTTTGAAATGTAAACCTTGATGTACCCCTTAGACTATAGAATTCTTAACCTTAGGATCTCATCTTTGGGTTTTGGTTTTGATTATTAAGAACCCGTATCATCTATTGTGGTGGAGCTTTGGCCAGAGCTAGAAGAGATGTTGACTTTGGCCGAGTCAGAAGGTTCGGGGTGGATCTTAACGAGCCATCCTTGTATGAAGAAGAGCCGGAAGTACTAGTAAAGCCGGTTGAGCAACCCTAGCCTCAGCCTCAACCACAGCCTCGGCCTCAACCCAGCCTCAACCTCAACAAGAAGATCTAGTGGAGGATTTCGACAGCGAAGAGGAATTCGAAGTCGAAGCGGAATTCGAAGTCGAAGAGGAAGAAGAGGAGTTTGAAGGCGAAGAGGAATTTGAAGTGGAGGAGGATTCCGAATCTGAAAATGACGATGCGGTCATTTGGGATTTAGGTGAAGCTGTTGAGGAGCCAGCTGCTAGTGTAGGTTTCATTCGTAGATTGCCTAATCCAGAGGATGTTTGGGTTTCTGATAGTGATGGGGAGGCCAGGGTGTTGTCAGGGCCCCAAAGGGAGGACTCTGGTAGTGGGAGTCCGTAGTAGGTGTTGGGTGTTGTCTCTAGGAAGTGTATATAGCTTTTGTATGTGTTTTGACCCGTGGACGTCATGGATGTTAGATGTTTGGTAGGGTGATATATGTCTGTATATAAGAATAGTTGATGGATGATGATAACATCTGTAGAAATATTTTGGATGGTGCTTAATGTAATGTATATTTTGATATACGATGTGAATCTATATGTTTACCAGTGTAGTTTGAGTTGTTATTGATAGGTTATAATTTGTGTGTGGATAATTCATAAACTAGCTATGGAATTTCGGGGACGAAATTCTTTCTAAGGGGGGAGGAATGTAAAGACCCAGGATTTTGGGCATCCTGAGTTGTGAATATTAGTTTATAATATCCAATAATATTGTATTTTAATATAAAATATTCCCATTAATAAATAGTGTATGATTGTTAACAATTTTCTAAACCAGTGTAACTTGAATTTTCAAATCTATATCAAACTACAAATTTAATTTAAATATAATTTCTTGTATGTATGTTTTGGTTTAAAAAAAATATATTGTTTTAGATTTAAAAATACGTATTTTTTTTAAAGATAAATATGTATATTTCATTCTAAAGTTGAAATATAATAGAAAATTTAAATTTATTTAAAATCAAATATTTTTACATATAGGATAATAAATTTACATGTAGTAAAATTGAACGGAAATTCTCAATGAAGCAAAAGTGATATTTTTGATTTTGGCATATATATAAACAATGTTGTTTATATAAAACAAAAAGTGTTGAAAATTTCTATAATAATAATATACATACATTTAAATTATAAAGGTTGTATTTATATGAAATGATAAGTTAAAAAGGAAATTTATAATATGTAAACTGATAAAATGTTAAAATAAAAGAATGTGTATAATAATCACTTAAATATTATAGGAAAAACTATCTATATGTATATATATAGATAGCAAATGGATTTGATTCATTTGGAACAAATATATTTTTATATTATCAATACAAATTTGTATATATGGTTATATATATAATTTAAAATCAAGAATGTTACATTTTGTTAAAAATACATATGTATTTATATAAAACAAATGAACTAAGAAGTTATTTCAATTTACAAGTTTTCTCCTTTATTTTAAAATGGATAAGTGTCAAATGCAATGCTACTTTGTCAATATTAACTATGGTTGTTTAACTTTATAAATATACTTATATATATACTTTAAATGTTTTATGGTTTATATGTGAAAATATAATAGGTGAAAATAAAATGTTAAACCTTTAAATTTAATTGAAGGTCTTGAGTGATTTTATATATAATAATTATTAAATTCCAAATGTTAAATAAAATAAAGTGTTATTTCAGTATAGTTTCTTGTTTGCATTTTTAGTTTTAAATGTATAACACAAACGCTACTTTGACAAGTAATGTAAATGGGCTGTTTAAATTCTTGGATTGTACTTGCATATGTTTTATAATTGTATGGTTTATATAAATATAACAATAGGAAAGGTTGCAAATCATTTCCTGTTACGGGAGAACAGGTTAACCAAAACCAGAAAACAGTTTTTAACAAAGTGTAGACAATGGGTAGAAGGTGATCAATTTTATCAGTAAACAAACTAACATTTGGCACCTATAATATGAGAAAATCCAACATAATAAATTTTAGTTCCTTTTCAAAATCTTCACTCAACAGGAGACAAAAATCTATCTCAGCCACCAAAAATGTTTTCAGGCTATCATCTGTAGGTTGAAACATATGTATATAAAAATGAGCATATAGATCTGAGCTGTTTTGGAAAATTAAAACCTGTAACTCAAAAACATAAGCCTCTGTTCAATTTCATAAAATCAGAAAAAAAAATTAAAAGAAAAGAAGAAGTAAGCACTCTGTAAACTAGCCTGTAAGTTTATGAAGGTCAGGAGCATCTCCGTTCTAACTCAAACCACCAGAAGAATTCAAAAGCAAGATATTCAAGTTTTCTGTTAAAAGAAATCAACTTCAACTTTTAAAAGTTCTGGGACCAAGATGTGGAAGGTGAGAAACATTTAACCTTTAACCTAGAAACGAAAATTTAACTGTTATTCTATTTACTGTGAAATTTTTGTTATTCCAGTAATTCAAAAATCCACATCTCATCACCTAGATCATTTTGCATGTTGGCGTAAACTAGGAAAATGTTTGTTTTCTAGCATAGCTTATGTTAAATAGATTTGTGAAAATTTATGCTGTGCAGCTCCTTTACGTCAGGTTTTACAGTAAATAAAATACTTTAGCAAAAATTTCATGTTTTAAATTCGAAGAATCAAGCAGCAATTAGGATGTTTGTAGAAAGTTATGAATTTTAGTAGTTAGATTGGAATTTTTAATGATCTATGGCTTGAGAAATTGGTAGGTAAACATTTTCAGTTCAAAAATGAATCTCAAGCGACCTCGTCGTCGTGGGGAGGAGTGGCCAGGGAGGGCTGGTGACCGTCGGGAAGGTGCTGATCGAGGTGGAATTGTGGTTTTGGGCATGGATTGTGAGTGTGAGTGGATTATATGGTTTTGGGGAAGTTTTGTGAAGTGGGTGAATGCGACGGAACTGGGTGACGATGGGGCAACCGAAAGTCGAGGGGCTTGGGATGGTGATAGTTGCATGGGTTGGGCTTTTGGTTGAGGTAGGTGGTGTGGGATGAAGTGGTCGGTTGACACTGAGGCGGGTCGATTTGAGTGGGTAGATCGATTTTCTGGTTTCTAGAGGGTGGATAATTGATCGATTTTTCGATCGGAGAGCTGTAGGGCATCGACGAAGTGGCTTTTCGGAGCGTGAGAGGGATGGAGACTGGGTTTGAGTGTCGCATCGGTGAGATGGTTGGAGGTGAGCTTGTGCATGTGCACAGCGTGCACGAAGGGTGTTGAAACTGGATTTGAATTGGGTGTGGAGGTTTGGGTTCGATCTGGATTGCATTCTGTTCGAGGTTCTTCGTTGTTCGTTGAGAAACGGCGAGTTGATCATAGTTGTTATGTAGTTCGAATTTGCGTTGAGTTCCTGATGAAGAAACTGGAGTCGGAGTCGTGTGTTTGGAGAAGGAAGGTGGTCCTATGCTTCTTTGTTTTGGCTTCAGCCCGCTTAATAATTTAAGTGTTTAACTTGTGGAATAAGGATGTAGTTTTTAATCAAGTTTAAAGAAAAAGTAAAATCTTCAAAGGTTAAATTTTCCAATGTTTTTATCAAAAAAGTTAGTCACAAAAATTATTTAAAACCAAATTTCCATTAATCTTTAAATATTTATTTAAAGTTATTAATATAGATCAAGAAATTTTGAAAATGAACCTGTTTGCTGTAAGGATTTAATCTTTAAAGTAAAAAAAAATCCAAAATCAATTTACTTTCCAAAAGTTATAACAAACTTGTTATCTTTAAATAAATATTTTAAAACCAACTTACTTTGATGTAAATGTTTATTTCAAAATTTATATAGACAAAGGAAATTGGAAAAATAAACTTGATTTGCATTCACATTTTTATTTTAATTTGGATATTTAAATAAGTTATTTTAACATTTAGTAATCAAGTTTGTAAAAATAATTTATTTATAAATTCTTGGATTTTTGAATAAGTGAAGTATAATTGAAATAATTGAAGGAAAATAAATGTTTATACTTTGAAATGAATTCGAGTTCTTAAGTGATATTATATTTATAATAATTATTTAATTTCACAGAAAATAAAGTTTTATGGAGTGGATGGTTCACATCGACGGATGCCACACCGTCGTAAGATCTATTGTGAAGTTAAATAAGAAAATTTTATAAGTTTGCATAGATAAGATTTAATTATCAAGTTGAAATGAATGCCATTGTATAATTTTATGGTCTATCTGTTAAGATGTTCCCAAACTGAATAGTTGTGTTTATTTAGATTGTTCAAACTGGTTGACATCTGGACAACGAAAACAGACACCATTCCACTGAATAGTTAATCTAAATTACTATGGATAATGTAACCATTGATCAGATATTATCCGTATAATTGTTAGTAGCAAAAAAAATCTCCGATCTGTTGTTCATGCATACATCTGTTATGTGTCTGTTAATTATATTTGAGAATACAATATGAATAGATCTATGGAAGCTGATTGATTTGAATATCTGTGTGATTGTGAATTGTGAATTGATAAGTACCGTTGAGACCGATAAGCCTTATTTTGTTTGGATGGATTTTGAAACTAGTTTTGTTTTAAAAATAGATATTATTTTAGAAATGATTTAAAGTAATTGATAGATATTTTGGAAATATCAAAAGTAGTTATTTATTATTATTTTTGGAAATCATTTTAAGGTATAATTTATATAAGTAAGTATTATTTAAAATGTTTCAAGTATTAAAATATTTTGTAATGACACTTTAAAGGATAATTTTATTAAATTAATATTTAAGTATATTTTCTTCAATATGAATCTATTTAATATAAATGTTTTTTTGAATAATATTTTATAAAAACTTTTATAAAGAGTATTTTATTTATTAAACTTGAAAATAATATTTAGAAATTTATGAGTATGATTTGGAAGGAAATGGTTATATATATATATCAAATGGAATCAGCTTTCTTAATAGATTGTAATCCGATCGGATTTTAAATGTAAACAAGGCTTAAGAGTTGAAATGGGAAATAACTTTGTTGTATTGATTCATTGTTTGATAGTTAAACAACCGACTATCAAATTTGGACAAAAATCTAACTTTGGAAATATCTAGAGGAAACTCGAGAATTATATGGTACGGTTACCGATAGAGGTGATATACCATACGTATAAACTCGTTTGTTCTCTAGGATGAATTATAAGGAGACACGTCCACAAACGGTTAAGAGGTGAACTTCGATCTTTTATTTCATCTATGTATTTCCTAAAGAACCGGGGTTGAGTTTACCGGGAAATAGCGAACGTTATTTCGAAGAGAACGGGATCGGATTTGAAATCCGAAAACCACTTTGATCCAACGAGTACGTTTTCGTGATGAAGACAAGAGCTTGGATTCGAAGATGGAGCAGTGAAGTGCAAGGGCTACTCGCTACTAATCCTGAGGGTGATTCCAAAATGGATGTAGTGGGAATAATGCCTTCGATTCCGTTCGAACCCGGAACGGACTTGTATGGATGAATTCTTTTAGAACATCGTCAAGCGCATGGTGAGCATTCTAAGTGATATGTTCTAAAAAGGTATGCTTAGCCTTAAGCCTCATCAACCGGGAATGATTGAAAATCATGGGTTATGTAGCAAGGCTACGTGGGTAGCGCCCAAGTAGGGTGAGGTCATCCCTATCTAGAAGTCCCTTTTTATCTCGGCTGTGTGGGCGGTTGCTGATCCCAACCGCGGTGCGACCTTGCTCGGGCTATCCAGTAAGGGGATTCCATTCTTGTGTTGCAGGGGATTTAGGGTGGATCCTCGGTGCGCTGATCTAGATCAGGTACTGTGATAGGTGGTACCCCAGTGCCTAATCATTCGTTAGAAATCCATTCTTCCTACGAGCCTTTTATGGTTTTGATTGTATAACCCACTTTGTGGCTAGTATGCTGGAATTTAATCATATAACAATTTCAGCTATTTTTAATAAGTATTTGTATATAGACCCTATTATAATATCATAGGATTTTATAAGAAATGTTTTAGCTATCGTAAGGTAAAAACCCGACATGTTTTTTTATGGCGTGGTCTTACGAGATGCTTTTGTTTTCAAAGGATTTTCAAACCTTAATAATCAAGTTGAGTGTGTTTCTCACGCTGGTTTTTCCAGACTGTCCCGGGCTTGGTGTTTTCTATATATGCTCGGGTCAGACCGAGCATATTCCATGTTTGGCTAGAAGAGTGGAAGCTTCAGGAGAAGGTGTTGGATCTGGAGACGTATTCTCGTAGATGCTTATATTCAGTCTGTTTTTGGTCGTGTGATTATTGTTGTAAGGACAGTATTGATATAACTGTTTGAGTTGTGTGGTTGTAACTATGATTTAAAGTCTGTGTATAATATTAAAGCAATAGTTTTGGTTTTATGTAAAGATTTGTTTATATTACAGTTTATTCGATCCGCTATAAGATTCTGATTGTTCTCTTTTCTTCTATCTTATTTATATTTCTACCTTCTTTCTTTCTTTAACTATCCATCTTTGCATGCCATTTGGCTGACAAGTGTGGTTCAAAGTTGGTTTAAATCGGTACGGAAAAATGGGATGTGACACTTAGCTACCAAATATTTTGAAAGAGTGAGATCATCAAAAGATAGAGAGTATATGTCACCTTTCCTCTTACCTGAAAATAAGATTTTTTTTGATGATTGGTCAACAATTTTGCACAAGTCAGAATCAAAAATAACATTCATTCCTTTGTTACATAACTGATTAATTGAGATTAGATTATGGTGTAGGTTTTCAACATATAATACGTCATTTAAGGCAAACTTACCATTACCTACTTTACCTTTACCAATGATCTTGCATTTCTCATTATTGCCCTTAGTGACTCTCCCTCCTTTGTGATTTTCTAGGCTAAGAAACTTTGATCTGTCGCCTGTCATGTGCATGGAGCAAGCTGAATCTAGATACCATTCTTGTCATTCCTTAGCCTGCCAACACACTTCATTTTGTTCTTCACTTTCACTGTCATTTGTTTCCCCTATGAAGCACTAATTATTAAATCCTTTATGGTGAGACTGGGGGGTTCCTTCATGATATGCTTTAAGTGCATACCAGATTTCCTGCGCAGTTAAACCATGTGAAAAAAATCATATTCAATTTGGTCTAAAGAACAAATAATAGCATTCATAGCCTTGATTCCGTTAGTCGTTTAATTTCATAACTTTTCCATTGATTCATATGTTTTCTGTTTCTTGATTATCTATCTAACTGTTTGTGTCCTATAACCAGTTTCATCAATATTCCAGACACCAATGGATTTCAGAAAAAAATTCATTTTTAATTTCCAATTTAAAAAGTATGTTCCATCAAATATAAGAGGAACTATACTGGACCGAGCCTCAGCAAAAGTAGTATTAAAAGAAGCCATTTAAAAATTAAAATTTGTACAGTAAAAATTGGCCTTTGAAAAATCAAATTTTTAAAACAAAAATGGATTTTGTTCCTAGCTCTGATACCACTTGTAGGATCAATTTCGCCCTAGATGGGGGGTGAATAGGGTGATATTATCAATTATAAAATTTATTGCGGAAGTATATAAAACAATTTCAGCACACATAATAGTCGTGTAACAGCAGCACAGATAATAGTAGAATAAAAAATACAGAAATAGAACACATAGATTTACCAAACTTTGGCAAAACCTTGCCTACGTGCTGCCCCCAATGATTCTATTAGAAATTAAGCAGTCAGATGTTTATACATATAAACTCACAACACCCGCTATCGACTAACCGAACTCTACGCTCAAATCCCTGCCATAACTTAGCCCTGAGTAGCGAATTCTCGAACTACACCACCGTAGTTCGTAGCCTAGTCACACGACTAGAAAATACAATCGTTTAAAAGGGAAAAATACTAATTTAAAAACAATTATAAAATAAAACCCTAATTTTTAAATTATAGAAGCCTAATTAATAATATAAAGGAGCCGGCCCAACTAAAAATGATTCCCTTGTTAATTTTTGTATTATCTTCAGCCTGATTCCTTTGAGAACAAAAATGGCAGCTTTGCTCGTTCGTTCCTCCTTGATAGAATTAGGGCCTTGAAAATTCAAAGGCGCCGCTTTCTGTTGATCGATTGAAATGATTCTCGTGCTTGCTTTGACTATCAACTGTCTTCTGATTTGCGCACAGCTCCTTCAAATTAAGTCGAGTTTGAATGATACTTGAATTGGTACGTGTGTCTCTTTTTAGATTTATATTATACTTGACTTGATTCGAGTTCCTAAATGATGTTGTGATCTATGATATGCTTGAACTCGAATGATTAATGTCGATGATGTTTTAGGGTTTATATAGGGTTCAATCTCCTATAATTTCGTTCGTATATTCTATACAAATTCATTTGATACTTTTATGCTTAACCACTTGATTATGTTTGTACGCTTGAGATTGATCTTGACTTGTTCAAATTCGTATATTTTGTTTACTTGACTTTCACGGCTTTGAATTGATTTTGATTGATTTCTTGGCCACCACGGTTTCGAATTTTTGGCCTTTTTTTGACTTTGGCATTGCTTTGAATTATTCCTTTGTATGTTGCGCTCGGCCAATGACTTGATTTAAAATTTAGACTTTGTTAATTCATTATTCCTTATGTTATCTGACTTTGGTCATTTTTGAAAATTCCTGCTTGATTTTCTTTTTTCCGTTAGTCTTCATGTAGCATGTCTGCACTTGGTTGATGACATCTTTACTATGTCTCACTGTTGCTATCGGCTTCTGCCGTTCCATGATTTGATTATGTGGTCTGTACATTTATTATTCACTGGAGCTTTTTAGTTGTTGGTGTCCACTAATGATGTTGATTTAGTTGAACCTGCATGCTATGTTTTCATTGCTCCATATATTGATGTAGTCTCACTTGCACACTGCTTTATGTACTTTGGGTCTGGTCTCATCTGATTTTTCAAGTGAAGCTTGAACTGTTAATTTGAGTTCATTGTATATGCACTGACTTCACTTGAGTCTGGTTCTTATGTGTATGCACACATGTTTGTAGCATCACTTGATGTTCTGGCCTTCTTCGACATTGCCTATGTGTGGTCTGTTTGGAGTCTTCATATATGTGATGCATGTTTGAGATTGCTCATTTGATGATGTGGCCATTTCCATATGCTCAACGTATGATCTGGCTTACTGGTTCAATGTATGGTCTTATTTCATTTGATGGTCTGGTTTACTTTGACCTGATCTGGTGCATTTAAGTCATGTGCATTGAGCTTGATTGCTTGCATATTGATGTTGCTTCATTTTTATTTTACTGGTGGATGTTGTGCCTGCATTCACCACTGTTCGTACACTTTCATTTGCACCCAAGGAGGTTGCAATTTGATGTGCACTATCTTTACTTTTGAGCTTGCTGCACCATGTAGTCTTTGAGTCACTTGTGCATGTCTGATACACTTGAATATGCTATGCACTGTACTTCATGTATATGATATCACTTTTATTGTCTGCATTGTCGATTTTTATTTGCAAGCTTAGAGTTGCCTCTGGTCATCAAACCACTTTATATATTTTTGTCTTTTGGTTCCACTATACATATATATGTGCTTGTTGTCTCATTTTATAAGTCGTAGTCTTGAGTTTTGTGTAGTTGTCATGTGGATTGCCTGGTTAGACTTTGACTTTGGCCTGTTACTCCATGGCTTCGGCATTGATTGAGTTCATCATGCTTTGTTGTATTGAGTCAGATGTATTATGCATGTATATTGATCTTAATTGTCGTTTTCATGTGTACGACTTGAACTTTGGTCGAGGCTTGATTTATGTGTCTTGTCCATTTCATTTTGATTTGCACTTGTGTTGAATCCAGCTTATAGCTCGGGTTTGACCTTGTGCTCGCATTATGACTTTATTTGTATTACACTTGAGTTAAAACCGGCTTTTAATTGGGTTTGACCTTGTGCTCACGTGTCCCTGCAATTTTATCAAGTGTATATCGGTGTGCACGGCCTTGTGGCATGTACAGTGATATACTATGCATGTCACAAGTTGTTCGTGTCTGATGAATTCAAATTTAAATGATGACGAATGACCCAAATAACCGAGGAAAATATTATTTTCAAAATACACATTTTATTTTATACTGAAAAATATTTCCTTTTCAATTTTACTATGTCAGTGTATATTTTTGCAGATAACTCAGATGCTCGATTCAATTTGGAATGAAATTGAAGATAAAATACGAGTGAATGAGTGAAATGTAATGAGGTGCATATGTAAATGATGATCGTGATGTGATTGAAATTGTTTTGTAATTGAAATTGTATATATATAGTGAGAGGTCAAATTTTTACTATTCAAAATTGTAATAAATATTTGTTCGAATAAAATATCTATTTGAATTTAAACTCCGTGTTATTTATTTTATTCAGCAAATATTTATTTAATTATGTGAAAAATAAAATAGTACACTAACAAATACATTTAAATGAATATATATGTTTATTATCATCAAACAAAAATCATAGAGTAGCATATTCAACAATCTCCCCCTTTTGATGATAACAAACATATATTTAAGATTTTGAGTTTGATAAATTTATTTGATTATTATATTTGCTCCCCCTATTTGAATGTTCCTTCTCTACACAAAGTTCCCCCTTCATATATGCATGTAAATAAATAAAAATGAATAAATGAACCTAGATGCATATAGAAAATAAAATATTTGACCTTTTTTTCCAAAATCTTAACCTTTCTCTACCCCTTTCGTTATCAGCAAAAGAGTAACGGTGTTTGAAAAATAGATATATAGTGATAGACATTAATACAATATTAATACCTAATTGAGTATAGATATTAAATTTCAATAAAAAATCAAACAAAAATCATAAATACTCTGTTAGGTGCATATTCCACTTTTAGATGATAGGAATGACGTCATCATATAAAACCATATAGTTGTGTCTATTTGTGGTATATTTATTTCAAGAATTTGAATATCTACTAACCATGCATAACCTTTAGAACTTTTAAATGAGATTAGCAGTATTCCAAATTTTTTATTAAAAAATAAATTCGAGTATCTTCTAAACATGCATAACCATGAGGACTTTTAAATGGGATTAGAATCAACCTATCTACTTAATTAATCAATTTTGATATGCGTTCCATACATGCGTAACCGTGAGGACTTTTAAATGAGCTTGGAAACACATAAAAAATTCCAATTAATTCACTATGAGTAACCATGACACTTTTAAATTAGAGTGAATACTTTGGATGTTTTTATTTAAAAAATAAAATGAAAAATAAACGATTCATGTTTAGAGCATCACATATTGACATACTATATTGGATTTTGATGAGTGATGATCGATAGAAATATTATGGAAATAGAAATGATTATCGAATTTTTACCAACAAAAAGTTTTTATAACTCTTGTTTAAATTTCTAAAGAAATTTACTATTAGAATTTCTACGAAGATTTTCCTACCTCGGTCCGGTCCACTACTAGAAGGTGCTGCATCTAAAGCATATACTTGCACCATAGGTGCGCTTGCTCTCTGACTTGTCCTCTAAGGACAAGCTTTACCAAGGTGTCCAGGCTGTCCATAGCTGTAACACCTCCCATTCATTATGTCCTTCTTACAGTCCTTTGAGTAATGCCAAACCAATCCACAATTATGACACGTCTCGCCCTTCTTGATCTTCCCCTTTTGAGCTTCTCCTCCTTTCTTCATGTCCTTATCCTTCTTATTCTTCCACCACTGCTTAGAGTTTACTGATTTACGAACCTCCTTAACCTCTTCTTCCTTAGCAACATCTCATATGAGGGCCATTTCCGCAAGTGACTCATACGTTGCTCCCATAGGTACATGTGTCAATCCAACACTTAGAGGGGCTGGTTCAAACCCTTAGAAAACTTGGTGGCCTTCTTATATGGTGTATTAATAAGGTCCATCCCGAACCTCGATACCTCATTAAACCAATTTATATACTCTATCATCGAATGACTCCCCTGCTTCGGACTGATGAATATCTCCAATTGCATGCTTTCCTTGGCTTGTGACAAGAACTTTCTCTCAAACCATTCCTGAAATCCAACCCAACCAATGTCTCTACCCTCCATCTCTACAATCTCCCACTAGTAATAAGCCTCTCCCTTCAGCAACCAAGATGCAAGCTGAAGTCTCTGTCGGTTTTCCAATCCTAAAAGCCTAAATATTCGCCCTATATTCCTCAACCAAGTTCGTGCCTCTACGAAATCCTCCATGGTAGAAAATGTCTTGCCTCCTAGATTAGTGAAGTCCTTGCATAGCATAGAAAAATTGGCTGCTGTAGTGGATTAATGGGACCTCTACCCACCGGTGTTGCATTGGGCACTTTCCCTTGCACCTCTGGTGCCATAGCTTGGAGGTATCTACGGAACCAGCCAGGGACTTGGACATCCTCTGGATGATTAGGGGCGTCCTCTATTCCATGTAAAGAAAAGAAAATTTAGGCTCGAAAGAATCGAAAGAAGGTTGCACTGGACTTTGAGGGGATTTTTATAAAAACTCTCTTATACTTGAAAACTATTTCTATAATAAGAGGTTCTTCCTGAAAAATACTTTTAGTTTGAAGATATGTCACCTTTGAAAAATACTTTACTTTTAAAACAAGTTTTTAGGAATCCTGTAACCTTAGGCTCTGATACCAAATGAAACACCACATACCCCTTAGTATTTCCAAAAGGGGCACATCAAATGTTGTGGTACGTTATAGGTATAGCTAAAGCATCACAGAGACTAAGATTTACAAGAAAATTAAGAAAAATCAGTGAAAAACATTGGAAAATAACTTATCATTCAGAATTAAATTTCATCTCCAAATAAGTCAAAAAAACATAACATGTCTCAAAAAATCAAAATTTCTCATATCTATGAAAATAATCTCTGTCTCATATAATCAGAGTACAAAATTAACAATAATAATCCCTCTCTCAAGTGTCAATCCACCATAAGCCAAATGAAAAAGATGAAAAGCAGAAGAATACATCTGAAATGAAAAAACTCTGAAAATGAATCTCCAAGCAACCTGAATCAACTATCCTCAACTCCGCTGGCCTATTGGAGGAAAAGGAAAGACAGAGAGGTGGGTCATACAAATGTCCGGTGAGTGAAAATAATTGCGAGTGTAGGATCAATTTCACCCTAGAGGGGGGTGAATAGGGTGATACTATCAATTATAAAAATTTATTGTGGAAGTATATAAAATAATTTCAGCACAGATAATAGTCGTGTAATAACAGCACAGATAATAGCAGAATAAAAAATATAGAAATAGAACACACGGATTTACCCAGCTTCGGCAAAACTCAGCCTGTTGGGGATGCGGATTAAGGATCTTAAGGCAAAAATAACACTAGAGGGGGGGTGAATAGTGTTTTAAAGAATATATGAACTATATGACTAAATTAAAACTTTCAACACAAATCTAAACAGAATTCTAACACAGAATGATCACAAAACATATACCAAATGCAAATAGTAAAGTAAAGCAAGTAAAAGGAAAGAACACACCGGATTTTATACTGGTTCGGAATCCTCCTACATCCTGTCCTGCACCAAGGAAATATCCTTGTACAGATTTTTATAAGCCAATATCCAAATTATAACCCTCAATTTCTAAGGCCTTGAGGAACCCTCCTATCTCCGAGTCTGGGGTAAACTCTCTTGATTTACGGGACACAAGATCACCCTAATACTTTCTAATACCAATCCTTTTGAATGGATAGATTCTATGGACTTTTTGAATACAAATTAATCCTATAACTCTGAATAGCACTTTGATCTTTAGTAGAATGATGGAGAATCAAATAGAGAGAGTATCTAAATGATTTCCTATTGAGAGTTTGGCAGAATGATGGCACGATCTTGAAAATATGAAGTTTTATGGATATGGAATGGTGGAGAAGAAAGAGTGAAGAAAATAAGAAAATTAGTTGTTAAAAAATTTCGTTTTGGAAGACTTTATATAGATGCACAACAGTCATAACCATTAGCGAAAGGTTTTTGAACGAATGGACACTTCTTTTGAAAATTGAATTTTGAATCCAACTGTCACCATGTCGACATGGGATATCCCCATATGTCGACATCCCTCAGTTCAAAATTTTAGAGATGTTGTTTTGTAAAAGCATTTGAATTTAAAACGAGCTGAAACTTCTCTGAAGCAAAATAAAGTGTTTAAACAATATTTTGAGATAGAGAATGAATATAAAACATTATTTTAAATATATATATATATATATATAATTGATATAGACCGTCAATTATATAAGTAGTATTTAAAATCAGAATAAGTTTTGATGTTTTAAAAATAGAAGTTTTTAAAATCAGAATGGAGGAATATTTAAAGGCTAAAACAAAGTTTGAAAACATTTTTGAAAACATAATTTTGAAAGCTAAAACATTTTGAAACACAGATTTAATAACATTTTGAAAAATCTATTCAAACTGAAATTGCAAGAACCTTCCTACAGAGCTCCTCCATAGGACTCGAGAACTTGTACAAAGTAGTCTAAATGATTTTGATTTTCGTGGGTTTGTAAGCCACTTGTCGTAGGTTTGTAAGCTACTTGTCGTGGGTTTGTAAGCCACTGGTTTCGATAGAAATTGGGTTCCATCCCAAAAGAAAATTGGAAGAAAGATGTGAGTGCTATTATGAAGTTTTAACAAAATACTAGACACTTATCTTGAGATCTTGAAATCTTGATTCTCTAGAGTCTTGAATCTTGAATCTCTAATCTTCATCTTGATGCTTGAGTCTTTATACTGATCGGTCTTCGATAATACGTGCATATACTTCCTATATACATATATATATATATATATATGTATATATATAGAAATGTTAGTATATATTTTATAAAGTAAAGTATAATAACTATATTAGGTTGTTGTCATCAAAACATCATCGACTCAGTTCCTAACAATCTCCCCCTTTTTGATGATGACAACCTTTATTTATAAAATATTCTTACCATACCATAACTCCCCCTTACTCCGTGATTTCTTCTTAAAACTACAACTCCCCCTTACTCCATGACTCCCTCTTACACCAAGCACATATATTTTTATAACTTTCTCCCCCTTTGACATCAGCAAAAAGGAATAAAAGATTTACCTGTTCTAAGATAGTCAAGTATATATAGAATAAAAGTGTAAAGTGAACGTGTAAGTGATCAAGTGTGTGAGCATATATATAAGTGTAACTTGACAATCAAATCAATATCATACATAGTAAACCAATCATGAAGTTATATACAAACCAAATCCAAATCAAACTTAAGTAAACAATTCAATCAAATCGTAATCAAATCTAAATCAAATCAAATCAAATAAACAAACAAACAAACATACATAATGATCAGATATTCTTTGGGACTTCCACCCATCCATCTTCTCCAAAGATAGGATCAGTTTTGATAACATCCCAATTATCTTTGTCGAGAGTGACCGGTGGATTTGCTTTGGGTTCGTCTTTGCTAAGGCTTGAGATCATCCAACGAAGTGCGTCGAAGTGTCTCTCTTGCTCTTTGATCATCTGCATTTGGCTTAATTCTAAGTGCCTTTGATTTCTAAGTACAAAAGACAGAATATTCTTGAAAGAGGTAAGAGTTTCTTCAAGATTTTCACTTAAATTCTTAATTAGAGAAGCCATAATTTAAGAAATAAGTTGAAGTATGAGAGGAGATGAATAGAAATGGCGGTAGAGGAGTTTTTCTAGAAGAAATACGTATTTATAGGAGTTATTGTCCATTCAAAATGAATTGTCACTTGGTAGTTACAAGAATTTGAAGTTAGAAATTGTAACTACTTTCTGACTGTTATATGTCGACATGGGGGGATCGGCCATGTCGACATGGTCTAGACAGAATGACCAAGTTGAGTTATTTTTGATTTTTAAGTTTATTTTTATACTAATGGACCTATATAAACTTAAAATAAATAACAATCAGAGATATATAAAGCTGGAAAACAGAGAATAAGATAGCATTACTTATATTAGTTAACATTACATAATCTTAACTAAAAAAGTAGAAAATACAAAGATAGATAAACGATATCTAGAGAGATAATGGCTAGGATTAGTTTGATGAAGATGATGATGAAGACAAGCCAAGTTTCCTGCCTATCTTCCCAAAGAACTTTTCGATCTTGGTGGAGATTTTATCCATTTTCTTGCTAATAGATCTCTTAAGAACCTTTTGGTTTTGAGCAAGTATCTTTTGATTCTTGAGTAAGGTTTTGTTGGATGGATTGGCGGGTGTATGTGGATATTCTATACTTTCCAAAGAGGTATCTTCATCTTCCTCTTCTTCTTCAATTTCCATTCCTTCCCCTTCTTCTTCCTCTTCTTCCATCTCTTCATGAGCAAGTCTCTCTTCCTTTTCGGCAAGTGTTTCATATGGTTGAAACATAAGTGGGATTTTCATAAGACAAATGTTCCCATGATTGAACACTTTTCTACTTACAAACTCTTCCTTTTTAACATCCACACCAAAATAATTGAAAAACCGAGTAAGGTAAATTCCATGATAAAGAGTGTTTTCTCCCATATTAAAATTTTTGGGTCTTAACTCATCCAAAATAGTTTGTGCCCAATTAATATCATATTTTCCAAAAATAGAAAAAAGAGCTTAACACACTTTTGAGGTGGGATTATTGTAGTTTCCCGACCTAGGAATAATTATGTGTTGAATAAGAAGGTTGACAATTCTTGCTTTTGGGCGGATAAAGCGATTCTTAAAATCCATGTGGTTATCGCTTTCAAAAATGTGATGAAAAGTCTCTCGATCGGTTTCATTGATTTTAAATTCCGAGAGATTCATACCGGTAGATTTGCAACACAAAATAGTACCCAAAATATCGAAATCCAAAACAATAAGTGTTCCTTTAACACTACTCCAAATTTGATCTTCATTTCCATTATAAAATCCACGATTTAGGTTTGCATAAAACATTTTGACAAGGTTTGGATAACAAACGAAATCATTTTGCTTGTTATCAATCAAGCTAAGAATGGAGTTTTCTTCAAAAAGTTGATCGATTTCATAAGAAGAAAAATCATCAAAAATGGAAAATTTTCCCGTATTGACTTTACGATAGTTTACATAGCTTATGTAAGCTTTGATAGCCTCCGGGTCATTGAAAAGATCATTTTTGATGGATTTGGGCAGCCTCATAGTTGATGGGTTACTTGGGGAAGCCATTGATGAGTGTTTGAGAGGAGTAGAAGATAATGAAGAAGGTTTGAATTATGAGAATAAAGTGAAAAGAGATGATAAGAGAAGTATATTAAATAGATTCTCCAAAGTCATTTTCTCTGGTCAAGAGGTATCTTTTCAGAATTTTGAAGTAAGTGAAAAGGTGGAGGGAAATTCAAAAGTTTGAATTCAAATTTTGAAATCAAATTTCTGAGAGGCATGTCGACATGGGGTATCATGGCATGTTGACATGTGCCTATTGAATTTGAAAGAGACGTCTATTTCTAAAATCTAATAAATTCCTAAAATCCTAAGAAAACTAATCTATATTCTATATCTATATTTAATTCCAGTAATAATATTAAATATAATAATATAAAATATTTTAATATTTAAAATATTATTAAAATAATATTATTTTGAATTTAAAATTCAAATTTTAAAGAGTGATTTTGAATTTAAAAATTCAAGAAATTGCAAACAAAATCAAAATAAGCAAGCATCCAATAAAATTAAAATAAATGTGTAACTATTTTTAGATCCAAACTCCGATCGTCTTCTAATTCGAGAATAGCCGTGTAGCACAGAATTGAATTATCAGTTTTCTTCTCGTCATCACTGGATGAATCTGAATCGTCAAGAGTTGTTGCATATGCCTTCTTTCTTTCCTTTGGTTGCTCGTTGTTTGGTTGAAATGTCTGTTTGTCTGGATATGGACAATCCATCTTGTAGTGCCCTGTTTTGTTGCAGTTATAGCATCTATCACCATTATTGTTGTTGTTGTAGTTCTCCGAAGCATTTCTGGAATTTCTTTGATCATTTCTTTTAAAGTTATTCATCTTTCTATACTTCAGAAATTTTCTGAAATTTCTGGTCATGAAAGCAATTTCTTCATCACTCTCTTGTTCTGAATCTCCAGTTGTTGCTTTGAATGCGATCGATTTCTTTTCCGTTGCCTTAGATTCTTTTCTCCCTTGTAGTTGAACTTCATAAGACATTAGATTACCGATTAACTCTTCGATCTTCATTTGACTAACATCATTTGCCTCTTCAATAGTAAGTATCTTTTGATCCCATTCTGGAGTGAGTGAATTGAGTATTTTTCCGACTTGATCTTCTTCTGAGAAACCCTTTCCTAAAGCAATCAATGAGTGTACAATGTCTTGAAATCGACAATACATGTCGGAAATAGACTCATTTTCATGCATTTTAAACAATTGAAACTGGTTAGTTAATACGGAAATTTTAGTCTGTTTAACTTTGCTTGTTCCTTCATGAGTTACTTGCAAAGTTTTCCAGATTTCAAATGCAGACTTACAAACAGAGACTCTATTAAACTCATTCCTATCTAGTGAACAAAATAGTATATTCATAGCCTTAGAATTGTTTTGTGCAACTGTCTTTTGCTCAGTAGTCCACTGGGCAAAATTTGTAGTTGGTTCAACATATTCAATTTGTGTCATATTCCAAGTATCTAAACTTATGGATTGTAAATAAATTTTCATCCTACATGCCCAATATGCATAATTACTGCCATTAAAAAGTGGTGGTCTGACAGTAGACCGACCTTCTACAAATGAACTAGTGTTAGTGCTTGTGTTGACAGACGTAGTAGTGACAGGAGTGACATTACTAGTGTGTTGTGCCATTAAAACTTTTCAAAATTCCAGATTATGAATACAATGAAAACCAATGCTCTGATACCAATTGTTGGGGATGCGGATTAAGGGTCTTAAGGCAGAAATAACACTAGAGGGGGGGGTTAATAGTGTTTTAAAGAATATATGAACTATATGACTAAATTAAAACTTTCAACAAAAATCTAAACAGAATTCTAACACAGAATGATCACAGAACATATAACAAATGCAAATAGTAAAGTAAAGCAAGTAAAAGGAAAGAACACACCAGATTTTATACTGGTTCGGAATCCTCCTACATCCAGTCCTGCACCAAGGCAATATCCTTGTACAGATTTTCATAAGCCAATATCCAAATTACAACCCTTAATTTCGAAGGCCTTGAGGAACCCTCCTATCTCCGAGTCTGGGGTAAACTCTCTTGATTTACGGGACACAAGATCACCCTAATACTTTATAATACCAATCCTTTTGAATGGATAGACTCTATGGACTTTTTGAATACAAATTAATCCTATAACTCTGAATAGCACTTTGATCTTTAGTAGAATGATGGAGAATCAAATAGAGAGAGTATCTAAATGATTTCCTATTGAGAGTTTGGCAAAATGATGGCACGATCTTGAAAATATGAAGTTTTATGGATATGGAATGGTGGAGAAGAAAGAATGAAGAAAATAAGAAAATTAGTTGTTAAAAAAATTCGTTTTGGAAGCCTTTATATAGATGCACAACAGTCATAACCATTGGTGAAAGGTTTTTGAACGAATGGACACTTCTTTTGAAAATTGAATTTTGAATCCAACTGTCACCATGTCGACATGGGGTATCCCCATATGTCGACATCCCTCAGTTCAAAATTGTAGAGATGTTGTTTTGTAAAAGCATTTGAATAAAAACTAGTTGAAACTTCTCTGAAGCAAAATAAAGTGTTTAAACAATATTTTGAGATAGAGAATGAATATAAAACATTATTTTATATATATATATATAATTGATATAGACCGTCAATTATATAAGTAATATTTAAAATCAGAATAAGTTTTGACGTTTTAAAAATAGAAGTTTTTAAAATCAGAATGGAGGAATATTTAAAGGCTAAAACAAAGTTTGAAAACATTTTTGAAAACATAATTTTGAAAGCTAAAACATTTTGAAAAACAGATTTAAAAACATTTTGAAAAATCTATTCAAACTGAAATTGCAAGAACCTTCCTACAGAGCTCCTCCATAGGACTCGAGAACTTGTACAAAGTAGTTTAAATGATTTTGATTTTCGTGGGTTTGTAAGCCACTTGTCGTAGGTTTGTAAGCTACTTGTCGTGGGTCTGTAAGCCACTGGTTTCGATAGAAATTGGGTTCCATCCCAAAAGAAAATTGGAAGAAAGATGAGAGTGTTATTATGAAGTTTTAACAAAATACTAGACACTTATCTTGAGATCTTGAAATCTTGATTCTCTAGAGTCTTGAATCTTGAATCTCTAATCTTCATCTAGATGCTTGAGTCTTTATACTGATCAGTCTTCGATAATACCTGCATATACTTCCTATATACATACATACATACATACATACATACATACATATATATATATATATATAGAAATGTTAGTATATATTTTATAAAGTAAAGTATAATAACTATATAAGGTTGTTGTCATCAAAACATCATCAACTCAGTTCCTAACACAGCCTACGTCCTGCCTCCAAGGTTTCTACTAGAAATTAAGTAGTCAGATGCTTACACACGTAAACTCGCAACACTCGCTATCGACTAACCTAACTCTATACTCAAAACCCTTCCATAACTCAGCCAATGAGTTGCGAATTCTCGAACTACACCATCGCAGTTCATACCCTAGTCACACGACTAGAAAATACAATCGTTTAAAAGGAAAAATAAAAATTTAAAAACAATTATAAAATAAAACCCTAACTTTTAAACTATAGAAGCCCAATTAATAATGTAAAGGAGCCGACACAACTAAAAATGGTTCCCCTGTTAATTTTCATATTATCTTCGGCCTAATTCCTTTAAGAACAAAAATGGAAGCTTTGCTCGTTCGTTCCTCTCTGATAGAATTAGGGCTTTGAAAATTCAAAGGCACCGTGATTCTCGTGCTTGCTTTGATGATCAATTGTCTTCTGATTTGCGCACGGCTCCTTCAAATTAAGTCGAGTTTGAATGATATTTGAATTGGTATGTGTGTCTCTATTTAGATTTAAACTATACTCGACTTGATTCGAGTTCCTAATTAATGTTGTGATCTGTGATATGCTTGAACTCGAATGATTAATGTCGATGATGTTTTAGGGTTTATATAAGGTTCAATCTCATATAATTTCGTTCGTATATTGTATATAAATTCGTTTGATACTTTTATGCTTGGCCGTTTGATTATGTTTATGCTTGAGATTGATCTTGACTTGTTCAAATTCATATATTTTGTTTACTTGACTTTCACGGCTTTGAATTGCATGTGATTGATTTCTTGGCCACCACAGTTTCGAATTTTAGGCATTTGTTCGTGACTTTAGCATTGCCTTGAATTATTCCTCTGTACGTTGAGTTCGACCAATGACTTGATTTAAAATTTTGACTTTGCTAATTCATTGTTCCTCATTTTATCTGACTTCGGTCATTTTTGAAAATTCCTGCTTGATTTTGTTTCTGCCGTTAGTCTTCATGTAGCTTGTCTGCACTTGGTTGATGGTCATCACTACTTTGTCTCACTTTTGGTATTAGCCTCTATTGTTCCATGATTTGACTATGTGTTCTGTACATTTATTATTCACTGGAGCTTGTTAGTTTTTCGTATCCAATGATGATGTTGATTTAGTTGAATGTGCATGCTATGTTTGCATTACTCCATATATTCATGCAGTCTCACTTGCACACCGCTTTATGTATTTTGGGTCAGGTCCCATCTGATTTTTCAAGTGAAGCTTGAACGATTTATTCGAGTTCATTGTATATGCACTAACTTCACTTGAGTCTGGTTCTTATGTGTATGCACACATGTTTGTGGCATCACTTGATGTCCTAGCCTTCTTCAACATTGTTTATGTGTGGTCTGTTTGGAGTCTTCATATATGTGATGCATGTTTGAGATTGCTCATTTGACGATGTGGCCATTTCCGCCTGTTCAATGTATGATTTGGTTTACTGGTTCAATGTCTGGTCTTAGTTAATTTGATGGACTGGTTTACTTTGACCTGATCTGGTGCATTTAAGTCATGTGTATTGAGCTTGATTGCTTGCATATTGATGTTGCTTCATTATTGTTTAACTGGTGGATGTTGTGTCTGCATTCACCACTATTTGTACACTTTCATTTTGACCTGAGGACGTTGCAATTTGATGTGCACTGCCTTCGCTTTTGAGCTTGCTACATCATGTAGTCTTTGAGTCACTTGTGCATGTCTGATGCACTTGAGTATGCTGTGCATTGTACTTCATGTATATGATATCACCTCTATTGTCTGCATTGTCAATTTGTATTTGCAAGCTTTGAGTTACCTCTGGTCATCAAATCACTTGATATATTTTTGCCTTTTTGTTCCACTGTACATATATGTGCTTGCTATCTCATTTTATATATCGCAGTCTTGATGTTTTGTGTAGTTGTCATGTGGACTGCCTGGTTAGACTTTGACTTTGGCCTACTATTCCATGGCTTCGGCATTGATTGAGTTCATTATGGTTTGTTTTATTGAGTCAGATGTATTATGCATGTATATTGATCATAGTTGCTATTGTCATGTGTACGACTTGAACTTTGGTCGAGGCTTGATTTATGTGTCTCGACCATTCCATTTTGATTTTCCCCTGTGTTGAATCCAGCTTATAGCTTGGGTTTGACCTCGTGCTCGTATTATGACTTTATTTGTATTGCAATTGAGTTAAACCCGCCGTTTAATTAGGTTTGACCTTGTACTCACCTGTCCCTGCAATTTTATCAAGTGTATATCGATGTGCACGGCCTTGTGGCATGTATAGTGATACACTGTGCATGTCACAAGTTGTTCGTGTCTAATGAATTCAAATTTAAATGATGACGAAAAACCCAAATAACCGAGGCAAATATTATTTTTAAAATACACATTTTATTTTATACTGCAAAAATATTTTCTTTTCAATTTTACTGTGTCACTGTATATTTTTGCAGATAACTCAGATGTTAGATCCATTCTGGAATGAAGTTAAAGATAAAATACGAGTAAATGAGTGAAATGTAGTGAGGTGCATATGTAATGATAATCGTGATGTGATTGAAATTGTATTGTAATTGAAATTGTATATATATAGTGAGAGCTTAAATTTTTAATATTCAAAATTGCAATAAATATTTGTTTGAATAAAATATCTATTTGAATTTAAACTCTGTGTTATTTATTTTATCCAGCAAATATTTATTTAAAAATATGAAAAATAAAATAGTACATTAATAAATACATTTAAATGAATATATATATATATATATATATGTATGTATGTATGTTTATTATCATCAAGCAAAAATCATATACTAACATATTCGACAACAAGAATTTCTAAGAAAGATAAAGATAATAGTCTAAGCAATATCTTTAGCATGAAAATAAGATACAAAAAAGATAAAAGTTGCATAAAATACTATTTCTGATTCTGTTTGACCTTTTGTTTTGATTGTTTGCACTTGTCTTAAACTACTGTGATTAGGATGAAACCATAATCCTATCTCAATTGCTAACTTGATTAAGATGAAATACTAATTCTACCCATTGATCGGCCTTTCTTATCTCCATTATGCCACTGTGAACATATCCTGTAGGTCCCACAGCAAAAGAAACCTCTTAGCGCATTTGACGCAGTAGTGAATTAGTTACCCTAATCGATGTCGCATGCTCGGTCATCGCCGATGCACAATAACTGTCTCCCCTTATTTGACCCTTTATTTACCCTAAGCAGCATAAGCGTGCCTAGCCTCACCCATATGTGAGACCATCAGTCCTCGACCTAAAAGGGAATGTTGCCGGTACTGATCCTAACAAACAAATCTTCTAACTTGCGCCCCTTGCCCAAATCTCCAAATTTGATCATCTATCTATTGGCCACTTATTTACCCTGGTCGGCATAAGTGTGACCAGCCTCACCCACTTGTGAGACCATTATTCCTAGGCCTGCAATGGAATGCTGCTGGTATGGGCCACTGTTACTGTATTTTCTTTTCAACTTAATCCAAGATCTATGTTTTAAAATAAGTCCTTTCTATTATCTATTTCTTTCTAATAATAGCCTACGTGTTATAATTGTTCTTGCAACTGTTACTCTTCTATTTTCTCTTTTTAGTTATAACCACTTGTTATAGTCATGCTTGCAAATATCTCAAATTTTCCTATTTCAGTCCACCTCGTTTTTATTTCATTTTTTCTCATTTTATATCCGATTTCTGTAAATTTCGTGTTTTTCTATTATAATCCATATTTGTGAATTCTTTTTTTTTAATATTTTATTCACAAAATAAAGGATTACATCTCTATAAAAAGAGACTAACATTTACAGGCTAAATTTTAACTTAAAACAGATGTAAGTAAATGCAAGTGACTATAAATAACTACAAATAGCTGAATAAAATAGCTGAATAAAAATAGACTATAAAGAACTTCTGAAATTTACTTAAAAACTGACTGTAAATAAACTTACATAAAACTATCTCAGAACTGTAGAAAAACTACAACTATTGAGAACCCTATTATTTTAAATTACTTACATATCTAAAATAATTATAAAACACTCACCTGTGGTCCTTAGCTCAAGTTCTGGGCCTTCCTAGATCCACTTCTAGGGTGTACAATATTTTTAACAAAAAGATCTCCTCTCCAGAAAATTTCTATTTACGGTTCAGCCTCAGGAAATAAACCCAATTGGGAGAAAATATGAATGAGAAAAATAGACAGGCTTAGGGTTCTATTTATAGTGTGGCTTAAGGATCTCAGGCCGTCGGATTTGTAAATTTAATATGGTGCAACCACGTCATAGGCTCACTAGGAACCATCGGATGCAGCTGCACAGTATTTCAAAAAAATCGAACTAACAATCTTCATCTCGTACCTGGATGAAAAATCGTCCAAGGAAGGCACGGGTCGACCTAAGCTATTTGCGGGTTCATATTACTAAAATTTCATATTATCATTTTCAGTTTATAACAGGTTCATATTACTAAAATTCATTTATAAATCGATTTCTAATTAAAATTTCATTTATAAATCTATTTCTTGATAAACCCGAAATATATTCTAAAACATCTCAAATCTCGATTTCGACTTCCATTTCGTATTCCAAAGATCCCAATTAAAAATCCACTATTTAAAAATGTTCGAATTAGATTCTTAATTTGAAACCATTTTACGAAATAGCTAAATAAATATCAAAAATCAAATTTATCTATGTTATCCAAACCAATTCCTTTTTAATTAACCTAAAATTCAATATAAATATTTCACTTCAAAAATCGCCTTTAAATTTCTTTTCAATTCCAAAAATAATATTTATGAAATTTAAAACACGAAAATTAAGGCTAGTGCTACTATGACATCCAATAAATCAAATTACATCATAATCTATCACAGATCAAACACATCATACATCACTATAGAAGAAATTTAAAAACACCACTTTTGAGGAATCCAGTTGGATCCCTCCAACCAGTTTCCCTGCATCCACAGAGATTATATAACAGAAAATACCAATCCTGCTTCGAGGTGGGATTTCACGGTAATATAGGGTCATCCGCTATCATGCAGAGCGCATAATGTCTCATCCGAAGTTTCCTTTGTTGCTTTCACGTTTCCATTTGAATTAAAATTAAACAAGCGTTTAATATTAATCAAAAATCATGCTAAGTCCACTCCAATTCCTTTACGTAGTATTCGTGAATACGAGCCCGGTGCAACTTGTTTCGTTCGATTTTGACCTCGTACGACAAAGTAATGATATTTATAAGTTTACTTGAATTATAATATAATAAAATTGACGATATTTATAAGTTTACTTGAATTATAATATAATAAAATTGAAGAAAAAAAACATTTATATTTTTTGTTCAAAATTAATCACGGACGCTCATCCTTTTACTTCCTACTAGCGTTCGTTACAACAGCTCGAACCAGGCTAAAACACAAAACAAGGTGCGACTTTCACCATCACCGTGCCTCCTCTAGCCATGACGGAAACCCAGCTGAACCAACCATGATTGCGCTTGACTCCCCTCTTCCTTCCAGCATCCACAAAGATACCAATTTTGCCTGCATCATTGACAAAACCGAGCCTACATGCCACTAGAATGGAGGCAAATAGGGCCAATTCTAGCATCTTCATCATAGATCCACTGTTGATCTTCCATGGCTTGCTATGCTCCACGTTTTGTTAGTTGAAGCATCAACCAAAATCGGCCTTTAGTGGTTTAATCGAGCCACGGCCGTTCAATGAGGCCTATGCGGGAAGAAGGAGAAGAATGTTTTGTTCTTCTTCCCTTTTTTCTGCTTTCAAAAATAATTTGAAGAGGAAACGCGATTTATGCCTGAAGGAGGTAGGCTCGTACAAGGATAAATTAGTTGAGTAAATGTAGGGTGGCTCGAAATGGAAGAAAAACTAGAGATGTGATAATATATATTTAAAATTCCAAAATATCAAGATATTTATTTCAAACCTCGATCGAGGCGTGCCGCCTGGCGTTCCAAATGTCATGCCCCTATTACGAATGCAATGGATTAAATTTCGAGGCCCAATTCGATTGTATGGAGAAGACAGCTTTTTGAACCCAATTATGGTATTAAATTTTCAATATTAATTTCAACGTGTTTCTATCCCGTATGACCAAATGATAACTCCAAATGCTACGAAATTTGAAATCCAATAATAATACGCTATTACAGATCCAATGGAATTGGTTTGATGAAATCAGAAACTGTGCCTTGGAAAGCTATTTTTATATGTTAATTAAAATGAGAAAAATACAAAATTTGTTAAATCATTTTTAAAATCAATTTAAAAGTTTTATCATCTTCATTTTTGTTAATAGAAATTAAATAAGCCTTTGAATCATTTTTATCCAGCTTAAAACCCACAATTCAATGTTTTTAAAAATTTCTAAATTATTAAATTTAACAATTAAATTACCCTATAAATTGCTATATTTGAAATTGAAGTTATTAATTCTATAAAATTAGTTTTTTAAATATTCAAAATCAACTAAATATTCCAATTTCCAATAACCAAAATTCTAGGTCGTTACATTGTGTTTTGATTGGGCCCAACTATGTTGAAATGTGAGATGCAAGCATTTCAGCTATTTTATTGTTTATGTTCTGTAGACACTATTATAATATAGATGATTTTAATATAAAAAGGTTTTGGTTATCGCAAGGTAAAAACCAATCGTATTTATGCATGGCGTGGTCTTACGAGATACCTTTGTTTTCAAAGGATTTTGGTAACGGTAAAATTTATGATTGATTATGTTTTCTCACGCTGGTTTTCCAGATTAACTCGAATGTTATTTTATTATAATGCTCAGGTCAGACCGAGTATTGCAGATTCAGGTTAGCATCCTACGGAGCTCAAGAGACGAGCTGGAGGAATCTCGGGCATATTCCACATATTTAATTATATTCCACTGTGTGTTTATGCTTTATATTCAGCACTCATGAGGACAAGTATTATAACCATCTAAATTGATTTGTTGATTATTGTACTCTGATGATGGTATGTACATTAACTATAGTTTCTTTTATATAAAGATATTTTATTATTTATTACATTTTTTCACTGCGGTTGTGAGATTCTGTGTTATTGTTTCCGTTTCTTTTTTCTTTCTTCTTCTTTCCCCTTAATAATCCGTTTTTCTGACATTCGTTTTCCCTACATATATAATATAGTGGATGCGTTGATGTTGATTTTCAAGGGTTGAAAATCCCGTTCGTTACATAAACAATCTTATTTAAATTAAACAAATCAGTATTCTAGCATATCATCATCCAATTTATCATAAAAAAATTATCATTAAATTTGAAAACATATGATTCAAAATAAAATAGAGATGAAAGTATTATTAACCTTAGATTGGATAAGGAAATTAGAGATTGACTGAGATTGATTCCTACTAGCTTGATCCTGAGCTTTTACTTTGATTTCTCTTCTTCTCTTCCTCCTAATGGCTGGCCTTAATTTTTTCTTTCTTACGTTTGTTTTACTTATCAAAAATGAACATGAATGGTCTTAGGGAAAATAGTATAAGGGTGGGAATGTGGGTGGCAATTTACTCCAATACCCTTATTTTTATTTAATTAACACTCAACCATTTATAAGCTCCTTTATTTTAAATAAGCACGGCCACTAAATTTATTAATCAATCTTAATCTCCTTATCACTCTACATTATTCTATTTAATATATTCTAATTAAATCTCCTGAATAATGTTATCAAAAATTAGGGGTGTTATGGCTCCCCTCCTTAAAAAAATTTCGTCCTCGAAATTCAGTAAGGACTAATTAGCAAACATAGCAATCATCTGTAACAAATACTGACATCCATACTAGCCTATCTGTTTAGAATTTAATCCATATAAATCTAATATAGACATACCATCAAAGCAGATCAGGATAAGCATCTCGAATCCCATCCTCGGCCTCCCAAGTACAGTCTTTCTCGTTATCGCTCCACTGACCTTTCACCAACTTGACTGTCTTGCTCCTCAATCTTTTCACATCTCTCGCTATAACCCGAACTGGTTGTCTAACAAAAATCAAATCAGGCACTACTACCAAGTCTTCCGACTCCGTGTAAGGAATGGTGGACCCTGGTTCCTTTGTTTTGTTTTGCTTAAAATGAAAAGCGCTTGCCTGTTTACGAAAGAGTTTCGAAGTAGTCGAAACCAACAGTTTCGAAAGGGTATCTATAAAGATGCTTTCGAAGGAGAACTTCCTCCTTTGTTTTAAAGTAGTATCTTCCAAATAATTTACTTTGTTTTTATTTAAAGCTTTTGGAAGGGCTAGCTTCGACCAAGTCAAAACCCTTCTATGATTTGATGCCATTCGATGTCTTCAAGACATCAATGTTGTCGAAAGGTACTGCTAGTTTAATAAATATAAGCCACTTCCTACTGCTTTCGAAAGCGGTGAGGGGTTTCAAAGGTAATGGTTTCAAAAGGGGTTTCGACACCAACCTTCCATTATTTTACCCATATATTTTATGCTTTCCAAAAGATAGTGTCGATGCCATCATGTTTCCCCAATATTTTTTTGTAAGAAAAATGATGGTTTCGAAAGAGTTGCTTTCTCATATTTCACTTTGACCCAAATAATGTTTCAAGTATAAACCCAATGCTTTTGAAAGAGGGACTTTCAATAATTTTAGAAGGGTTGCATCCAATGGCGTCGAAAGGGGTACTTTCAACTGGTTTTGAAGCTACACTTTAAGTTAAATTCTAATGCTTTAATATAATTGAAAGGTTTCGAAAGGAAAGTTTTAAAGTATTAAAATGGCAAGAGCTTAATGTCTTGAAGATAGGTTTTAAGGTTTTCGAAGAAGGTCATTCTATGAAGTCGAAAGCCAGGTTTCGAAAGGTTTTATAACCCAAACTCATTTTTAAAAGAAAAAAACCATGGCTAAATTAAATGAGTTTTTGTAATGGTTTTGAGAAGAAGCCATCCTTGATAAAATATTAGGTTAAAGGGATTAAACATGTTCCATATTAAACCCACAGAAGTGGTATTGTTAAGTTATTTTGATTACTTCTTTAAATATAAATATATTCACATTGTTATGAATCCCATAACTGTATTTTAGGGAAGGGCAGAACAACCAGCTAGGTTGATCTAGTAGTGAATATAAATTAAATGAATTTCTAGATGAATAGATTTGCATCCAAGAGATTGGGGAGACCAAAATTTAGGATCCCTAAATTGGAAAGTTGTCAGAGAGATAGGTTCATGGTGATCCCATGACAACTGTGACTAGGAAGTTATTGGGGTTATCAATAGGTTCATAGTGATACCATGAAAACTATGTTATAAAGAGCGGTTGGCAGGGGGTCAATTGGTTTATAGTGCATCCATGAAAACTATATCTGGATTAAGTTATTGACAGTTATCACTACGTTCCTAGTCAACCCATGAAAACTAGGATAAGAGAGAGAAGTTATTGGAGTTACCAATAGGTTCAAGGGAACCCATGAATTAATTAAGTTAGTTAGCGGGGGCCATTAGGTTCATAGTGCACCCATGGAAACTATGGAAACCCATGAAAACTATGGAATAGGACAGTGAGTCCATACATTATATAAAGGTTATTAGTAAGCCCATGAAAACTAATGGGTTAATAGTGACCTTAGAAACTAAAAAATATGACAAAGAGTGAAATAAATAGAGGATGGAGAATCAAGTATGTTTTAATATGTTTGCATATCATCATAACATGTTAAAATGATTATGTTTTAACCATTGTGGATGTTGGAGCATAGTATATGTTTTTATATAACGTTATAGGATACTAGTGAAGGGAAACCCATTCCGCTATGCGGCATGGTATCACTAGATATCTAAATGGTTTGAGATGGTAGATTATTATTTATACCAGGCTTTATGTCTGACTCGAAGTTTATGTTTTCCCCTTAAACTCTTGGTTACTCAATGGATTTTGAGTAGATTAAGGTTTTCAGGGTTTCTTCTTAGAAAAATAAAGCTTTAAGAGGCATGTAGGAGGCAATTGGTTATTAGAGTTATCTTCCTTCCACTGTGTATTTTAGATGTAAAGGAAGACTTATTAGTCTTATTATATACTCTGATCAACCAAGGGGGCATCTTCATATGTCACTCTTGGCGTATGTGTAATAATTATATTTTTCAGAACATGGTTAACACTTATGGGATTATGTAATGAACATGAAGTGTTTTGAATGAAATTATAATTTTTCGATATTCTTGTGATCTTTGTATCAATGTATCTAAGACCGTCGTATTTGGTCACCAAGGATTAATAACTACGGATAACTGCACAATCCGTAGCCATTAGTTTTGGGCCTGCAAGTAGGGGGATGTTACATCCATTTACCCAAAAACATTTTATAAATTTCCAAATTCCTTTAAATATCTTGTTTAAAATACAATAACTTTGAAACTATTTCAAAAATAAAATTAAATATTTATCCTTACAGAAATAAAACGGAGACTTAGCAACCACAATGGTGGTTATAATTTGATTTTTGTAACGATCCTTAATTTTAATTAATTTTAAATTGATAACTAAATTTCATTTTTGAATAAAAATTTGTGAAATTAATTGGTAATTGATATAAAATATCAGTTAAATTATGAATTACTGGAAAAATGTATTTAAATTTAATTTGAACTGGGATTTACAAATAATTTAAAGAATGAAATATACTACAAAAATAATAAAATAAATATATATATATAAAGAGATACAAGATAATAAGTATTAAAGTTAAAAATAAGTAGTAAAGTTAAAAATAAGCATTTAAATTAGAAATAGAAATGAAAAGAAAAAATATATATATATGTATATGATGAATTATAAATTTTAAAGTAAATAAAATTAGACAAATTCCAAATAACATATGAACTATAGAAATTTATTTATATTGTAAAGCAATGTACAAAGCAAACAAATGAAAATATAAGCACAAACAAAACATAACTAAAACAAGAGTATATATATGTACTTAGAAAAATCTATTAACATAAAGTATTAAAGCTGCCAGGTAAGTAAGAAAATAAACAAAGTAAAAGGAAAATCTATTGACATAAAGTATGTAGCCTGTAAAGAAGTTTAGTATGCAAGCAAAAAGAAATAAAATGTATTCAATATGTACAAACTAATATATGGACAAGGACAAGTAGGTATGGAATGAAGTAAGGCAAAAGTAATATGTATACAAGTATGTAAAAGCAAGATATCAGCTGAGTTATCTTCTGCCATGCCTAGTATTGTACAAACAACATTTTATCACCTTACACAAAAATAATAACACCTTGTAAACACTTCTTCTTTTCTATATATTTACCTGCTTCCAGTTTCGTTCATTCCAAGCTAAGCCGACCTGAAGTATTATCAACTAAAACTTAAACAAAATCCAACTTTAAACTATAATACAAATCCAGACAACCAGAAAATCAAAGGGAAAAGGGATTTTCAGCTTGCAATGTCACAGTCTGTTCAAACATGAGGCTCTGTTTATTTTTGGAAATTAGTGAGTAACATCAACCTTTTAAAATTTTAACAAACTTGACTTGGTTGCATTTACATCTGGAAAACAAGTATAGTTTTATATATTTGAATGCTCTGAGAGTATACATAAGTTTATAAACAATTTTATTTTGATCTGTGTAAATTTACTTACTTGTTCTCTGTTTTTTTTTGTTTCAGAGTTGAGTAGTTAGTCAAAAACTCAAAATACTTTCATGCAACCATTGTTAGACTTAGAAATTAAACAAAATTAGTTGGTTTAAACATAATCAAGATTTTAAAACATGTTGCAAGCTAAACAGTGTGGTAATGTCTCTGTGAACTCAGTTTTACAATGAAAGGCTAAACATATGGAAAGTTCGAAAATTTCAAAACATTGATTCAATTACATAACTTGAATCCACTCTTAAAAATAGGATTTTTAAAGCTAGAATAAAGATTTTTAGCTCAGTATTTCAAGAGCAATTTGTATTTGAACCAAAACTGCATTTTTATAAATTTCTAGTGGTTTAATCAATAATTGATGTTGAAATTTGTTGTGGAGTTAGATTATTGATTCAGGAATATAGGAAAAATGTTGAATGATTTTTCTAATGCTATTTTTTTTAAGTCGAATCAAATTTAGGGTTTTTGGTTCATATTTTTGGGGTCTGCTTACTCGAGGATATCGTCGCCGTGGTTCAACCGAGCTTCACGAGATTTTGGGAGGTGGTAGAGGGAGATGATGGTGAGGTGAGGCCGGAATAGCTAAGCAAATGGTGGTCGAGGTTGTGTGGACGTGGTGATTTTCTCTGACGCGTTCGAGTTGCAGTTCGTTCGATCATGCATATTTTGATTTTGTAAATTTTGCGTCGAACTGGGTTTGGGTTTCGAACGTGGGGTCGCTATGTGGTTTGCCGGGGGCATCGTGGGTCGCCGAAGTGGTGGCGGAACACCGTGCACGTGCACGGTGGCGAGGGGTGTTAGCGTTTGAATGTGCGAGCGTTCGAGTGATACCTGGTGCTATTTATACATAGTTAAAAATTAACTACTAAAAATGAAAGAAAGAAAAAAATGAAGGAGAAGAAGAAGATGCGTGGCGAGTTTTCTCGAGTGTTACTCGTAGTGTTTGGGTGTTGGTCTCGAAGCAGGGATAGGGGGAACTTAGGTTGAATATAGCAACAGGTTTTACTAAGCCTGTTCTGTTTGTTTGAAATTTTAAATGGAATTTGAAATTTGCAAAGAAAGTTAAATCAATTTTTTTTAAAACCTGGATCTAACTCTAAATTCTAGACTTTGAATTAAAAAATTAAGTTTTACATCAATAAGTCGAAAGGTTAGCATATTCTTTTAATCTGTAACTTTAAAGGAGAATTTGATTTTAAATCTTTTTAAATTTCTTTATAGCAAAAAGGATACTTTAACATGTGAATTTGAGGTTTAAAAACAATGGTTTTAAACATTATTAAAGTTAAATTGGTACTTATTTTAAACCTTGGATTTAAAAATGAAAATTAAAGGTAAAATTAAAATGAATGGTTTCAAACATATTTGTAAGTGATAAGTAAATCAATATTAAAAATGAAAGCTACTGTAAGTTAATGAAGATTCAATAATTTTAATTCAGTAATTATTTAGTAAATTAAAATAGATAAATTATAAATTTGGATGAATTAAATAAGTGAGTAAAAGTTTAAATTAAGTAAGGAATAATTAATTTGTAAATTAAGGTTTAAAGATTAATTAATTAAGGAATAATTTATTTGTAGACCAAGGATTATTAATTAGATATTAATTTATGATTATAGTTGATTTAATCAAGTGATTAAGCAAAAATCAATTGAAGGATAATGTTATAAATTAACCAGTGTAATTTATTAAGAAATAATCATAAATTAAGGAGTAATTAATTAGTCATGGTAATTAATTAAAGATAATAAATTACGGATTAATTATTAATGAAGAGTTAATTAATGATTAATTAAAGGATAATTTATTAAATATTTTGTAATTAATTGATTGTTAATTTACCATAACTAGAAAATTATTCATAGAAATTAATCTGATTTAAACCCATCAGATAATTAAATTGACCCTATTTATGGATGTTTAGATTTTATTGGATGTTGAATTGTTTGATATCCCTGATATGTGATGCTTTGCGATATATCCTGATTTACGTTGTGATATGTAATGTAATCAATTATCTGTGATGTAATTTATTATCCGTGATATATATATATATATATATCTGTGTTATGTGAATGTAGGATAAGCGTTATCGTTTATACCACTTATCAGCTATATTTCTGTATTTTAATCTGTGATGATTGAATGACGTTGCACTGTCGTGTAAAACCCCTGCACCACACCATACACACACAAATATGGATTTCACATGGAAATCGATTAAGTTGCAGATTTTTGAAAACAGTTTTGAATTTGAATTTTAAATTCAAATGGTTTGAAATGGAATTGGGTTAAATGTGAAAAGTTTTTGGAATGAAATTTGAAGATAAAATTTATTTTTGAATAACTTGATTATGCCTTGAAATTTAAATAATTAGATCTAAACTTGAATTCAAAATTTGGAATTGAATTCTATGATTTGAAACTAGGGATTAAAGATGTTATACCAATTATATATGGGTTAAGGGTTAAACTATTCTAAAAGTATTGATTTGGGAATGTGAATATAATTCAAAGGCTTTAACTCGTGCAAATATAATTGGATTTTTCTGAAACGAAAACTATTTGTTTTCAAATAATAAAAGCTGTCACATAAGTAATGAACTTCCAATTTGTGTTGAAAGGTTTCAAGTTTGAAATAAAATTGAATTGTTTTGAAAGGCTATGAATGAATCTTTGGAAACGAGTTTGAAAGTTATAAATTAAATCTTAATTTAAAGATTTAACGAGTTAATCAAATTGAAATAGAGATTGTTTTGAAATCTATGAATGGATCTTTTTGAAATGGGGTTGACTTTGTGAAATGAATCTTTTTGTTTAAAGATTTGAAATGGTAATTTGTTTTAAACCATTTGAAAGAAAAAGTTTTGGGTAATAAGTTGTGGCTTAACTGAGACCCCAATGTTCATATGTTTCCTGTAAATATTGCGCTCACTATTCGGTTTAGCCGGGAGAGGACCTTTGTGTCATATAGCTCATTCCAAATATGTGATACGATGTTATGGATAGCATTTGAAGACCGGTGGTGAACACCGGATATTTTTGAAAGCGAAAGGATAACTCATAGAATGTCTTTGCATCGACTGGTCCCCGGTATTGAGACTCCATATATGATGGGAAGTCCGGACGTGATTAGGGATTATCCGGATTTGCAAGGGCTTCTTTGGAAGTGCCTTCGGTTCTGTTTGAACCTAGAACAGAATTTTATGGATTGTATGTTTGACATTACATTTTGAGATATAAAGCAGATTTCTTTCAAATACATTTCTGTTGGTGGCGGAGAATTTATTCTCTTAGCTTAACGCCCTTCTCTGAGACGTACGAGCTTAGAGGTTATGTAGTTGAAGGTTATCAGTAATATATCCCCAACTTGGTATTGTGGCATACTGAGTGCTGCTGATCATTTGTTGATCGAAGGGTGGCTTCTGTGAAAAGCGTGGCTTTGTGGACGAGACTTCGTCGAACCTCACAACCCAGTAATGGTCAAAACAGGAAGAATGCGGCAAGGTTATTTGGGGATCGCACCCCATGAGGGTATGTTCATTTCCTTCTGGATAGAGGTGGTATCATGGTATGGAGCCCAGATATTTAACCTATGTGGTTACTGCGAATTTATTATTTTGTGGTTGTTGGTTATCGGGATCCCGGGAAAGGTTGGTTACGACCGGGGGATGGCATACTCATGCCAGTTGTTACCCAGTTAAGGGAAACCCGACCTTGTGTTGGCAGAGATCCGGTTAGGTTCTCGGGGCGTCCTTCCAGAGGCATACCCATGTGGCAATGGAAAGTTCCTTGGCCTGACCATTTGTTGGAAATCCAAAGAAACAATACGAGCCCTGTACGGTATTAGTTGTATAACCTGCCATGGAATGTGGTGGTAACCTGTTATTGAACATGGTAGCTATAGTAGGCATAAGTGCGAAATGCCTATGCTGGCTAAGATTTATATTATACTTTCGAAATGCTTTCTGCACTTTGCACTTATAGTAATAATATCAAAGAAATTTGCGTATCAAGCATGTTTGACTATCATTAGGAGAAATCTCCTCCGATTCTGCGTTTGCATTGTGTGTGTGTGTGTGGAAGGCCTTATGGTAGTCTCATTTTCTAAAAGCATTGCGAATGTAATTTAAAATATTTCTTTGTTTGTTTTTAAAGATAAACTGTTTTTGTTACTCATACCAGTTGTCACGACCCAAACTCGATGTCCAACAAACAACATCAAATTCGTTTCGCGGGAGCTTGTAACACCATTAAATGATAAATAACACAGCGGAAATAAAAGATGATATCATTGATATAACATGAATACAATATCTGATACATCAATTTGATACAATGATAATCATCAATATCAGAGAATATACAACATAGAATACAGCGGAACACGATACAATATGAGATAAGTCTTCTCAGAATATAATACTGCAACTCTGATCCAAAAAGCTCCATAGACAAAGCTCCAAAACTCCTTGCTCGATCCACCATCAAGATTCCACAAAGCTAAACAAGTCTCGTCCATATCCAAAGAAAACTGAACTAGCTCCAGATGATCTACTGAACCTAATTATCTGAAAAACCAAACTCTAGACTGCCCGTGTAGAAAAATTTTGAGCACCCAGAGTTTAGGAAATAAACAATAAACTCTGGATCAGTCATGGGACTGGTGTGAGAAAACAAAAATCTTTAAAAACAAACAATGAAATATTTTTAAAATAGATTCGCAATGCTTTTTAGAAATGATACTACCATAAGGCCTCCCACACACACACAAAGCAAACGCAGAATCGGAGGAGATTTCTCCTTATGATAGTCAAAGATGCTTGATACGCCTTAAAAAGAAACATTTGATATTATTACTAGTGCATAGTGTATGAAAAATCATTTCGAAAGTAAAGATATAAATCTTAGCCAGCATAGACATTTCGAACTATGCCTACTATAGCTACCATCCAAACAGTGGGGCGCCAGCATAAGTAGATGGCAGGTAATACAACTAATACCGTACAAGGCTCGTATTTGAAGAATGGATTTTCCAACAAATGGTCAGGCCAAGGAACTTCCCATTGCCACATGGAAACGCCTCTGGAAGGACGCCCCGAGAACCAAACCGTTCTCTGCTAAACAAGGCCGGGAACCCCTTTTCCCAAGGGATATTACAAACCCTCAGATATGCCACCCCCGGTCCTTTGGGACCTTTAAACGAGAGCTCTCTAACCAACATCACACCATAATAATAAGTGTTTCAACATGAGTAAGTATCTGGGCTCCATACCATGATACTACCCTTTTCCAGAAGGAATGGTCATACCCTAGGGAAGCGATCCCTGAAAACCTTGCCGCACAATTCCTGTTTCGACCATTATCGGTTTGTGAGGCTCGACGAAGTCTCGTCCACAAAAACACACTTTATACAAAAGCCGTGCTTTGGGTCAACAAATGATCATAGAAATGATCACCAAGATAGACGATCAAACAAATGATCCTATCTCAAATAATCAACACAATGATCATTTCACAGCAACACTCAGCATGTCACATTACCAAATTAGGAATATATCACTGATAACCTTCAACTACATAACCTCTGAGCTCGTACGTCTCAGAGAAGGGTGTTAAGCTAAGAGAATAAATTCTCCGCCACCAACAGAAATATATTTGAAAGAAATCAGCTTTATATCTCAATTTGTAATGTCAGACATACTATCCATACAAGTCTGTTCCGGGCTCGAACAGAACCGAAGGCACTTACAAAGAAGTCCTTGCAATCCGGATATCCACAATCCTGATCGGATTCCCCATCACTTAGGGAGTCTCTATACCGTTGCAACTCAGTGCAGAGACAATCGATAGGTCATCCTATCATTTTCGCAAATACCCGGTCTTCACCACTGGTCTTCAAATGCTATCATAACGACATATCACATATTCGAAATGGGTTATACGACCCAAAGGTCCTTTCCCGGCTAACCCGAATAGTGAGCGCAACATTTAAACATATGGATATGAGATTTCGATTAAGTCACAACTTAATGATTCCAAACTTTCTTTCAAATGGTTTAAACCAATTACCATTTCAAATCTTTTAAACAAAAAGGTTTATTTCACAAAGTTCACTCAGTTTCACAAAGATTCATTTACGGATTTCAAAACAATTCCCGTTTCAATTTGATTAACTCATTTAAATCTTTAAATCAAAGATTTATCTCATAGCTTTCAAAACTTGTTTCCAAAGATTCATTCATAACTTGAAAAATTATTTTCGATTCAAACTTGAAATCTCTTTAATATAAATTGGAAGTTCTTACTCATATGAAAGCTTTTTATCACTTAGAAACAATAGTTTTATTTTGGAAAAAACCCCGATTCCATTTATACAAGTTACGATCTTTGGTTTAATTCAAATTTCCAAATCAACGCTTAAAAATGGTTTAAACCCGTATAACTTGTAAAATCCTTTTTAAATCATAAATACTGAATATAGAATTCAATTTCAGATTTCTTTTGAATTTCAATCTAAATCCGATTATTTAAATTCCAAATCTTTATTAGTTATTCAAAAATAACTTTTATTCTTAAAACAGCTTTTCAAAAGCTTTTCCACATTAAAACTTAATTTATTTCCAAAAATATTTGAATTAAAAATTCAAATTGAAACTTATTTAAAAATCTGTGACTTAACCGATTTCCTCGTGAAATCCATATTTGTGTGTGTATAGTGTGGTCCAGGGGTTTTACACAATAGTGCACAACATCAATCATCACAGATATATCAGTATCGATAAGCGATATAATCAATAACACTTATCTTTATTTACAGATTCATAGATAAATAAATTTATCAATCACAAAGATTCATCATTAAGATTCGATGTGGGTTTCGGATAACCAACTGGAATCCGACTCCCTGTCGCATCGAAATTTATATGTCGTTTTAAAGGCCAAGGAGTTTCATGTATATATATAGAATCAATCACAATTTACAGTACAGCATCAGGCAATTCACAACTCATGGCATCACAATTACAAACAGAAAATAACAATACACAATCTACAAGCAATCATCTCTAATTCTTATTGTAATTAATTCAATTTTATTATTATTACTTAATTCCTTTATTCACTCTATTTAATTAATTACTTTTTTTATCAAGTTATTTTTTTTAATTAACTTAATTAACTATTCCTTAACCATTAATCAATAACCTTAATTATTAATGAAACTTAATTTATCATTTATAAATTCTCAATTAAATTACTTAATTGATTAACTATTAATAATTTATAGATTTACTTAAGTGGTTAATTACAAATTTATAAATCACTTAATCATTCATTAACCTCTAATTACACTACTTTAATTATTCTTAATTACTCCCAAAAATAATAGTAATTAATTAATAATAATTATTCAACTTGATTAATTATTTCTTGATTACTCCTTAAAATAATAAATTAAAAATGATTGTCATTGTTTATCTCAATTAACGATAAAAATCTTCCTTACTTTGAAATCAATTCATTATTAGCTTGAAACTTTAGTGTAATTTACATTAAGTATTCATCAACTTAATCAAAACATTAATTTAGATAAAAAAAATTGTTAAGCATTTCCTTCCAATAATTAAACCTGAAATAAAATTTTAACCTCAAGTTGTCAAATAGACTTCTAAAATTTTTTTTAAAGGGTTTGCTTAATCTACCTTTATCATGCTTCAGGCTTGAGGAAATTGACCCGAGCGAATTGCCGTTCTTACTTGAGTAACAACCCGAGCTCCACTGTGCTTTTCCCGAGTCCTTCTTCTTCCCCTCTCGTACTCACTTCTCTTCTCTTTTTCTTTTTCTTTCTTCAGCTTGGTTTAAATTTAAACTTATATACAGGAGCACTCACCTAGGCCCCTAAACCTAACTCGAAGCAAACCCAACATTTACCCGAGTATCAACTCGAGTTGTCAACCACCGGGCTTCCTGACACATCGCGCACGGTCGTGCACGTGCACCGATTAGCTATCCCCTTCTGGCCATTGCCGAGGCACTCAGCAAGTCGACGCTCGCCACGCCATCCCTTCCGACGTTACAGAACCACAATGCCACCAACCAAGCAAAAACGAACTCTTCAATCGAAACTGGGACCAACCTGATTTGAACAAAACCCATCATCTCTGACGATTTCATATACGATTACCCACGCCATTTCGATAGGAACTTCGTCACACCCCAATGCTTCGATTCCCCTAGGTCCGACCACGCTCGATCTCTTCACGGCAACGAACAAATTCGAAAATCATTACTGGCCAAAACAAGTTTTAAACCCTAAATTCGATTCAATTGATCAATTTACTCAATAGAAATTTTTTTCAATATTTTTCCCATGATTCTTGACACTAAATCCTTCTTCTGACCAAAATTCGAAGAAATTAATCCCACCGATTGAATGAATTTGACAAATATGCATTTTCTTATCATCTCATGAGTTCACGTTATTCACTCACTTAAAAATCCTAATATCTATATTAAAATTCATGATTTACCCACACGAATTTAAGGATACAACCCAAACTTGAAAATTTAGAAATAAATAATTCCATCTGAGTTAATTTGTCACTGTCATATCTCATTTTATAATACCCTATAAATATTTTTACTTGGAATTTATTTTTAAAACTTAGATTAGAGTGTTATAAATAGTTTTTATTCAAACATCATAATCTAAATGTTATTATTCAAAAAGATATGGATTTTTTCTTAAATTGAGTTTAAAACCTGAGACTTCAAACCAAAGACATGTCTGTACACAGACATATATGTATACACAGTCATATATACACATTCAGGCATTTTCACACTTATGCTAACATATTTCTTAAGTAACCATCTAACACTGATCACATGCAAATCAAAGTACATATGGTTTTAAAAATTTGCTCACCAGTATATGAAGAACAGAGGTGGTAAAAGTTGTACAGGACATTCACACATTCATTTCAATACAATTTTCTTTTTCTTTTTATTGTTTTTGTTTTAAAGATCTTTTTTTTTTTTTAAGAGATGTTTCCAGATGTATACTTGAATCAATAACTCAACATTTAATTTTACATGTTTTACAAGATCTTATGTATTTTATTGTTGCCAGTAAAAAGATAAAAATATAACTGGAAGTTACTTTTGCTAACATCATCTTTTTTTTTTTTAATTCCTTAGCCAAATATTGGTTGGACAGGGAGTTTGAAATTTTAAACCTGAATTCAAAACCATGTAACTCTAACAGGGACCTATATATGTATATCTGAACACACCTATATCATCATAAGCATGCATACATAACATAATCATGCAAGCACATCAAGATTTAAAGTTTTAAATATAGGAGGTTTGCTCACATTAACTTGAAGAACAGAGGGCAGCTCTGTGTTTTGAATCTGCAGTTGATATTGGTTGAATCTGTTTTGCTTTAAATTGAAGGATGTCTCTATATTTTCTTCTTGCTATTTGCTTTTACAGGTTGCTTTTGTTTGGTTTAAACGAACAAGTGTATATGGATGGGTATTAGATAAAGGCAATAGCTTGGTATAGGGTGTTATCTAGTATAGGTTTGGAATAGAAAAGCTATATACTACATATATAAAACATGGACAGTACGTCCTTTATAGTGAGAAAGGCAGGCACTAAGTTTAAACAATTCACATATAGTACTATGCTATATTTTTTTTTATCAGGTTATTAGTTTCTACATGCTGAGATGTTTGCATTTATTACTTTGGTACATTATGTTTTTGTTTGCAACCCATGCTTGTATACATTTCATTTGTTTACTTTGTATAAGTATGCACAAGTGTACTTTTGCTTATGCTTTATTTTCTTGTATTCGGCTGAGAAGATTTTGGACATGCTGAGAGGATGTGGCATTAAATGTATGTCCCATTTGGTTTACAACTTATACTATTTTAATTATGTTTGTACAGTTCTTTTTGCTTATACACAATGGTTTTGTTTATTTAAGCATGTGCATATGTTCTTTCTTTATTTATTTTCTTGCATGCCTATTTTATATGTGTTTCATTTGTTATCTTTTATAGTTTGATTACTTCTTGAATTTGATGTTTTATGTTTTGTCTGTTTTTTTATTTGCTTTGTAGATATTGTGACATTCTATATTAATATGTTGTTATTTTTATTTATTTAAACTTTAATTTTTCAAACATTAAATTTATAACGTATATTTTATTTTACATTTTACACTTATCACTTATATTCAACATTGATACGTAGTTTATATTTTATTTTATTTTAAACACTTTATTTATAATTCAATTCAACTGAAAATATTCGCTTTGAGTTTTAAATCAAATTCTAAAACAAATAAGTAAATACATCTTATTAAATTTGAAATTTTCAAACAAATTCGTAATTTAACCCAAAAATTAAATTAAATTATACTTTTAAATTCGTCATTAAACCGGGATCGTTACAGACTTCCCCCCTTAAAAAGAATTTCGTCCTCGAAATTTGCCAGAGAGATAACGAAGATAGATGAAAGATAGATGTTAACGCTTAAATTTGAACGCTAACACCCTGGTGTATAAGATGTGATTGTGAAAGCACCACCCGTTCGTACGGGAATCAGAAATAAGCAGTAAGTATGCAGAAAAACAGTAAGAGACACAGTATTTATAGTGGTTCGGCTTATAATCAAGCCTACGTCCACTTTAATCTCTTTATCACTAGTTTGATTACAATTCTTTACAAGATCTTTCAATTACAACACACTTCAAGTGATAGGATATGCAAAACAAGTAGCTCAAACTTTGATGTTGACCATCATCAAAGTATCCATGGTGAATGTAGATGATATCTTCATGGAGTTCCTTTAGAAGTTTGTTGGATCTCAAGAGCTTTGAAGTAGTCTGGAATTCGGCGGAGTAATGGCGCTTGAAGAGAATGAGCCCAAAAAAAGTCCTTTGAACGTTGGAAGTGGTCCTCTATTTATAAGAGTTCTGGTCTGGAAATTTTGCTAAGTTCTAAGTCGCCACCGACTCAGTATAAGTCGTGACCGACTTAACCTATCTCATTGCCGATCTAACGAGCTAAGCCCGCGACTTAATGGAAGCAAGCCTGTCTGAATTGAGTTGCGGCCGAGATAAGCTGAGTCGTAGGTCGGTGCCGAGACAAGCTGGGCAGTAGGTCGTCTCCCCCTCTTTAATGCATTGCTCCCGACTTAACTGGGAGTGCATGTTTAAACAGGTCATGAGTCGGTCACGACTCAAGCGTAAGTCGTGAACTTGTTCCATTCAATTAGGTCGGTAGGCATGTTAAGCCGGTCCCTTAGTTAAGTCGGTGACTTCATTGGGTAGTTAGGTCAGCAACATGTTAGGTCGGATCCTTCTGAAGCACTAGGTCGGCAACTTATTGAAACCTTAAGTCGGCAACCTATTGGATCTGTTAGATCAGCATGGCCTTAGGTCGGCAACTCTTCTGGGTCGGCATCGAATTGGGTCGGTCACCTTGTTAACTAGTTAGGTCGGCCAACCTGCTAAAGCTTTAGATCGGTCTTCGTGCTTGCGCTGTTGAGTCGGAACTTCTTTATGCCTTAGGTCGGCATCTATGTGAAAGTATTAGATCGGCATGTTTCTTAACTAATTAGGTCGGCAACTCTTCTGAGTCGGCATCTCTTGAGTCGTAACCGAGATAGGGTTAACATTTGCCCCTCGAAGTATACGTCTTAGGCTTAAGTCGTGTGCTTCGAATTATCTCTTATCTCGGCCCTTCATTGAGTCGGCACGTTATTAGATCGGGCACGGTCCAAAAGTTAGGCCGGTGAAATGCCGCTTCAGTTCCTTTCACCACGAGGTATAAATCATATCCCCTTCTTCTTTTTCATTACCTGCTCTCTTAATTCCGCCATTAAAATTCTCCTGAGTTCTTAAAGGCGATTCCATTCTACCTGATCATCAGCACTTCCTACTATTCAGAGCGTAAGTGAATCCTCTTCTTCGATTATAGATCACTGTTAGTTCGTGAATTTCACCATCTAAATCACTCCCTGACATGACGCTTTATCGCGAATCCCATTATGTTCACGGCTGATGGAGTTTAGGTTGCTAGGTTCGATTTTAACTGTCCGATGAGACGATGAAGATGGTTCACCGATGCAGGCTAGTGGATTTTGATGTGTGCTAGGATTGCAAGGTTTTGAATTGGTGCATTGGACGATCTGGAAGTATGAACTAATAGGAATGAAGTGTGGGTTTTTTGATTCGAGGGGGTAGCTAACGGTTTGAGTGGATCGAAGTATTCATTTTGATGCGACCCGTTGATTTCAGGCGACTTAGCTTTTGGCCGATTCAATCCTTAAATCGTGGCCGTGTTAATGCATGTGGGAAACCCACCGACCTACCATTCTGCCGATCTAAGATTTAAACCGTGACCGAGATAATGCCAGAAAGAAGTTTACCGACTCAAACTTTAAAGCTTAAGTCGTGACCGAGCTAACACTTGAGAAATTCCTGCCTTTTGAACCAGAACTTGCGACCTAGTGAACGAGTTGCCAAGTTAAATCATCTTGACCTTGACCCGCTACCGATCTAACCTTATCCCGTAAAAGATTTTTAGAACGTAGCCGAGATAGTACTTAGGCTTTGACGTTTAGGAGCATATACCCACTTTATGCATTTTGACTTTGACTACCGGACTAAGCTGAATAAACTTTGAATTGTGATCAAACTTTGTACTGCCCCAACTTTAAATTTGTTTGAACGTCATTGTATTACTTCACAGATCATTCTCACTTTTGAGCCGCAAACCTGTTGAGAATAACATACAAACAAAGAAAACCAAGGCGCACATACTGCCATTGACTGCCCATATCAAATGACAGATTAGTTAAGACAAGATAAAAGATATGAACATATTGCATGAAATGTTGTGAACCAATTGACTAAAGTAGAATATTAATGCAAAGTATCAACAATTTGAACTGATTTGCTTGCATCAACATTGTATTTGCATATTCAAACTCAAAACAAAGATTCCTGGTTTTTATAACTAACAAATGTTTGCTAGGTTTTATTCCAGTTACCTTTGCTTATTGTTTGATTGATACTTGTACAACACTTCACACACTTTAGGAAACGTGCACCTTCATGTTTGAATATCCAATTGCTTGTGTAGAATGACTTCCCATCAAAGAGAAGAAGTAGCAAGTCAAGAAGAAGAAACTTTCCCGGTAACTGCTCCTATAGAGAATCCTCCGGAAAGAACTTCGACTATTCTATCTTCGAGAACATTTATTCAGTTGCGTACTCAATTCGGCTTTGCTGAAGATGATGTCATATTTCCCGGACCAAATGATACTGCTGACAGACCTCCCTATGGTTTTGTCGCGGTTAATCGTCAAATGTGCTTAAGTGGGGCGATCCCACCTTTCAATGACTTTCTTCGAATTCTTCTTCTCCGGATGTCAATTTCTCCGTTCCAACTTCATCCTAATGGTTACGCTATCTTGATGGGGTTGGCTGTTTTGTTCAGAAGACATCTTGACCGACTGCCGAGCTTCGAAGAAATTCGCTACTTATGCTCGTTTGCAAAGAGCAAAGACCATCCTTCTCTTATCATTGTGAGAAGTGCAAGAAACCGCAAGCTCATTCTTGATCTTACTGAAAGTGTCCATGGATTTTTAAACCAATTTTTCTTTGCTCGCAGTCCCCCAGAGTTTTATGCTTCTTGGAGAGTAGGAAGTAAGATCATTTATTTCCGTCTTTCCACTTTCTTTCTTAACTCTTTTCGGGGTCCAAATTGCTAATCTCATTCTTTGCTTTTTTTAGCACTTCCCCTTCCCTCTAGAGATCCGATACATAGGCAGACTTTTGATAGGCTGAGCGCTGTAGCCGCAGAAGAGAGAAGTATCAAGTTTCTACTAAGCGACGAATTTCTACATCAATACGAACTTCTCCACCCTTCTCGCTATACTCAGCTTTGTGAAGCTCCGACTGAAGTTCCCGATTCTCCGACGAAAACTCTCGACGCCTCGGTCTCCACTAAAGATCGTGTGCAGGGAGAAACTTCTACTGGAACTCCATTAGTGAAGTGCTCTACTCCACGAGACGACACGGGGCCATCCGAAAAGTCCGCGCTTCCCCCCATTACTGAAGAAGAAGAGGAGCAACCTTCCCAAACTATGAAAAATGCCGATAAAGGAACTGATGGAGGGAACCAGGCTAGGCATGACGATGATGATGTCTTTGGGGATTTAAGTGACTTATTTATCTCTTCCCAAGAGCTCTCTAAAGATGATCCTGCTCGTGGTAAAGTTATACCTCCAACAATTGAAGTGACATCTGCCCTCCAACTGACTCCAACTTTTTTATTCCAAGAATTGCCACCGATAGCGAAACCTATTACATCCCCCCAACTGAGAAGTGGTTCGTTAGCCCAATGCGAGTAGTTTGCACTTCACACACCACTTAAGAATTTTCCAGCACACTTATGCACTTATCTTCTTATGCTTTAAAGATTTCTGAAGCTTATCTTTTCTTATTTCAGATTCTCCAATGACACGCGGTGGATCATACTATCAAGATTTTCAACGCTATGGTGGGCGTGGACAGTATAATTATGGGCGCTACTTCTCTTCCTATAGGGAGTCTGATGAAGAGAGGGCTGCTCGAAAAGCTCGGGAAAGGAGGGATAGGGATGAGCATCGCGACTCCCCGCAGAGAGGTGACGATTCCTATAAAAGGAAATCACACGATGACCGGGGAAAAGGTCATGTAGTAGAAGATTCGAGCAAACGAGCTCGACATGGTGAGAGACATGCTTCCACCACTCCCGACAAGCCTACTGCCCCTGCCCCTCTTGATATTACTTCTGACTCTCCTGCTCTTGGGAAGGAGGACATCCAGACAATAATAAGTAGGCCTAAATTTCAAGTGGGACCGGGCCCAGCCACTTTACAAAGTCGTTTTCCGCAGTGGTGTTTAAAGGGTGTGAGGTTCGATCTCGACCTAGTCCCTATTGACAAGCCTGCTATGCTACGAAATCTTGACGCCGTTAAACTTGATATCGAGAGGATGTCAAACTGGCAGAAGCTTGTTGATGAGCTTCAACGAGTTAACCGTGCCAACTTAGAGGCTATGCTCACCATGGAAAACGATAAGGCTGAGTGGCAGAAGGTCCTTGAGCAGCATGATACCGAGATGAGAAGTATTACTTCCTACAACGAGGAGCTCGAAGCAAAGGTTGAGAAGTTGAAAGACGAGCTTGCTGCTTCCTCTACTTCATACTCTCAAAAAGAAGAAGTGCTTCTCAGACAAGTTAGAGATGCTCATGCCAGTCAGAGAGACGCTGAGGACAGGCTTGAAGTACAAAAAAGAATCAGTGACGGCTATGTCTCTGATATTGCCGAGCTTCGAAAGAAAAACAACTCCCAGGAGGCGGAGATGCAAATGCTCAAGCTTCAGCTTTCTAAAACGGAGAGGGAGCGCGATGAGGCCGTCGCCGGCAGAATCGCAGCTGAGGAATCTCACGAGGAGACTAAGAATAGCTTTGGTTCGACACTATTCGACTTCTACTTACATAGCGTCTTGGGGCGTGGAAGCCTTGCTTTTCTAGGTCCCAAGTACGAGATCACTTTAGCCGAAGTGTGGGAGGCTGCCCTCGATATGCTTGGTGCCGAGGGTGCTGGTTATGATGAGTCAGCCTTGGAAAGGCATTATTTTGATGAGGACGCTCGCACTGCTCTCGCCAGGGGAAAGGAACAACTTGCAAAACTAAGAACCGAAGCGACAGAAGGGGGGCAGGTTGAAGGAACTACCTCAACTACCCCGGTTCAGCCACCTTCTTTGTCCGAAATCAACATCATTGGTTCCAGTTCCCATTTTGCTTCTCCTACCAAAATTACTACTGAGATTACAAGTGTACATGGTGGAGATGAGGGCGATGAGAGCGCTGACGCGCAAGCATATGAAGTTGATATCAGGAGATCAGCTTCACCAGGTAACCTCACTGTTAATCCCGCCACTGTCAATTCTGTTCAAGCGGGTTATTCATTTGCTTCACATGAGTTTCATGAACTCCTTGGTTATCTTCTCAATCTCGATGAGCCTTCATCTCCTCTCTCTACTAACTTTATTGGTGAGCCTTCATCTCCTCTTTTTACTGACTTTAACCTCTTTTCTTCTGTAGAGAAAGCACCAAGTACTGCTCAAACTTCTACTCCTCCGGTTATCCTTCCTCCATCTCTTCAGGTGGCGCCTCCTACTGCCTCGCAACCCAGATCACAGGAAGAACAAATAGAGGCTCTTCACGGCTTGGATGATCCCGTCGCTTCGCAAGAGCAGAAAGATGAGAGACTTGAAGGAGGTGATATATCCCCGGAGCGAACTCCTTCTGACGACGTTGTTCTATCTAAACTTGTCACTCCGGGGAGTGAGTCTTCCTCGCAAAGGAGAAAGAAGCGTGGGACATCCAAGAGGAGGGGGAAGAAAATCATCGCCACTGAAGAGGAGCCGGAAGTTGAACCGATTGCGCCTTCCTCTCCTACTTCCCTTATGCCCACCGATCGTCCTGAAAAACTGATCATCCGGCCGGGTAAAGGGTCTAAAGGCAGCAAAAGAAGTGAAGATCTTTAGTTTCTAGTTTTTTTGTGTTTTGCATGTACTGGCTGAGAATTGTGCGGGTACCGGCCCCCGCTTTTCTTTATTTTGAAACCTGTACCTGCACTATAGTTGAATAAAATGATTCTTCGTTTGTACAAACTTTTGTTTGAGTTTGAGAATACATTTATTATTCATTTTGGCATGAGTTTATTTATATGATATTGCAGCGAGCTTATGGCATGTCACTTGAGTGTTACCTTTTGCTGGTTTGGCTATACCATTTTTATGTGTAATTATACCATATTGCCCCCATTCCATAAGTTTGCTGCAATATTCTATACTTCGAGGGGACTTGCACTCTTATTTGCTAAAGAATAATTATTTTACTCTTTAAAGAAAATTTTTGTAGAGTACGACCCCCCTTCGCTTAAGTTTCTGCATTTTGCCCTTTGAAGAAATCACTCCTTTCTTTTGCCTAAGTACATTTTTTACCAAGTGAATTCTTTTATGCGGCAAAGCGGACCTCTGAAGGGTACTTTAACTCCCTCTTTTCCCCTTTTTTTTTTTTTTTTTTTTTTTTTGAGGAAGATCATTCTCTATAATAGGTAAAATACTCTTCCTTTGGAAGTTAAAGTATGCCCTTGACGAGGATTTTTTATATATAGAAAGTTGTACCTCTGAGGAGGGATTTTTACGTTTCAACACTTGGAAGTTTTATTTCAATCTCGGCGAAACGTGTACCTCCAAAGAGTTTTGCCTTAGAAAGCCTTTCCACGTTTCAACACTTGGAAGTTTTATTTCAATCTCGGTGAAATGCGGGCTTCCGAAGAGGTCTTTCTTCTTGATCGTGCCTCCGTAGAGGTTTTTCATTTTGTTTGCATTTCAACTTTGGTGAAGTGAAACTCCGAAGAGTAACTACTCCGACTCTTGGTGAAATGTGCCCCCGAAGAGGTCTTTATCCTCTGAAGGGTTGTGCCGTTGAGTAGGGCTTTAGTTTAAGCTTCAAACATGGGAAGCGTGCCTCATTGGAGGGCTTTAGTTTACACTTCAAACTTGGGAAGTGTGCCTCATTGGAGGACTTTAGTTTACACTTCAAACTTGGGAAGTGTGCCTCATTGGAGGACTTTAGTTTGCGCTTCAAACATGGGAAGCGTGCCCCATTGGGGGACTTTAGTTTGCGCTTCAAACATGGGAAGCGTGCCCCATTGGGGGACTTTAGTTTGCGCTTCAAACATGGGAAGCGTGCCCCATTGGGGGACTTTAGTTTGCGCTTCAAACATGGGAAGCGTGCCCCATTGGGGGACTTTAGTTTGCGCTTCAAACATGGGAAGCGTGCCCCATTGGGGGACTTTAGTTTGCGCTTCAAACATGGGAAGCGTGCCCCATTGGGGGACTTTAATTTGCACTTCAAACTTGGGAAGTGTGCCTCATTGGAGGACTTTAATTTGCGCTTCAAACATGGGAAGCGTGCCCCATTGGGGGACTTTAATTTGCACTTCAAACTTGGGAAGTGTGCCCCATTGGGGGACTTTAATTTGCACTTCAAACTTGGGAAGTGTGCCCCATTGGGGGACTTGTGCCTCCGAAGAGGGCTTGTGCGTTTTCTGTCTGCTTGCCCATGCCTCTTCACCATCTGCTCCTTAGCGATTCCTCGTTATCTTTTCCACAGCCATGTTCTTTTCTTTGCCAGTTATTTGTCTTTTTTTTTTTTTTTTTTTTTTTTTTTTTTTTTTTTTTTTTTTTTTCAGAGGAATGCTTCTCATTGTTAAGTGAATCCATAGGGTAGACCCAAACTACCTGACTAGATGTCTGTTTGCACAAACGAACTTTGTCGGTTGGTGAGGGCCTGAACTCTTCGCGTTGGGAAGGTGCCCTTTTGGTTGTATCAACTGTTCGTGAGGAACATTTCTTATGCAGGAATTCAATTTGGAACCTTTTCTGGCTTGACATTTATTTGCTCATTGACTTATAGGAATCGCTTCGCTTTGCGAAGTGCTGACTAGGTAAGCTTTGCTTTGATTGCCTGCAATATTAAATCGATATTTTAGCAATATATTCAAGATATTTGGCATATCGAAATGAAACAGGTCTTTTATAGTAATAGAAAACACAAGATTTATAGTTCCTATGCTTCATTTGCAATGCTTTTACAATGACTTTTAATATGAGAATGATAAATCCATCATTCTTTTACAATTTGTAACAAAGCCTTAAAGTAAAACATGGATGCAAATCATTGCTGTCCCAAGCTTCCTGGGATCGAATCTCCGGTGTAAGAACAAGAGCATTCTCTCTCTTCGGGGTTTTTCTTAGAGCACGAGCGTATCCTTCCATCCCATCATGATTCCTGCCCGTCGGGTGAGAGTCTCCCCTGATTGGATGAGGATGGGTCATTCCTGTCTCTTTTGACATATTGCTGGAGTTTATTCTGTCTCAATAGTTCTTCAATTAAATTCCTTAAATGACGACATTCGTTGGTGTTATGACCAGGTTGGTTGTGAAACTGACAGAACCTCCCATTACGCATAGCATTTTTCCCAACCTTCAACTCAGGTGGCTTAGGATAATCAAAAGTATCCTTAGTTGCGAGAAAGATGTTTTCCAGAGTATCAGCTAAGGGGGTAAAGTCTGAAGGTTTAAAGCGGCGAGCTTTCTTCAAGTCTCTCTGCTCTTTTCCACCATCATTCTTCCTTTTCTGACCTCTAGATTCTCTTTTATCAGAAGTAACACTGACATTCAAGATTTTGGCCTCGATTGCTCTTGATGTCGCAGGGAAGCTTTCCAAACGCATAAATTCATCAGCCTTCTTATAGAATTTCTCAAGTGAGTTTGGCTCCTTCATTTTTAGCCATTTACCGAATTCACTCGATTTATCGATAGCCCGCATTAGATAAGTCAAAACCATCCTTGGCTCTGCGTTCTCGACTTCAGCTAGGGCTATATTGAAACGATTTAAGAATGATCTGGTAGATTCTCCGGGGTTTTGTTCTAGACTCGAGAGGGACATTATATCCTTGGCTTTTGTAGCATATAGCCTGAACTGATCCTTGAACTTCCGTGTTAAGTCAGAGAATTGATCCACGGATCTAACTGGCAGCTTTGTGAACCAAAGTAAGGCCACTCCCTCCAAGTATACCGGAAAGTAACGGCACTTGATCTCATCAGTTGCACTTGCCCCAGTCATATGCCAATCATACTTGTACAGGAAATGGTTAGGGTCGCTTGCCCCTCGATAAGCCGGGATGGTAGGAGGTACAAACTTCTTGGGAAACTCTGCCTTCAAGATTTTTTCGGTGAAAGGTGTCTTACTCGGGGCAAATCCCCAATCATTTTCATCCTCTTGCCTTTGCATGCTTTCTTTCATAATTGAGCGAACCATCCCTGATAGGTACTCCTCATCGTTCAAAGGTCTTGCCGGGCAGACGTCTGCGTCCGCTGTTCTTTCGGAAGTTTGCCTTGGCAAATATTCGCGAAAAATTGGTTGCGGCCTTGAACCTTCAGCTTGGGAAGGTCCCCTTGCGGTGGTGTTGTCCGCTTTTTGAGGAATACCTTTCTCTTGGGGGTCACGGGCATCTTCAGCATAGATTGTTTCATTATCCTGTCGTTGGTGATTTGCCTCAAGTAGGGCGTTTAACCTATCCATAATCAAGGCATTCTGGGCATTCTGGGCTTCCAACTGCGCATTTTGAGCATTCAATTGCTGATTCAATCCCAAAACTATGGCGTCCAATTCTGCTCGTGTAATTCCAACACTCGGAGCTGCTTCATTTGGAGCAAGAGAAGTGGTAGTATTTTCATGGGCATCACCGGATCTATCAGATCTAAGCTGTCTTCCAGTAGCCATTATCTCGGATAAACTTCTAGTCCTTAGAGAGATTCTTCCAACAAACTTTCACGAAGCAACGGTGAAGGTATTCCTGAGTTCAGTTCTCAGTGAAAGCACCAAAATGTTAACGCTTAAATTTGAACGCTAACACCCTGGTGTATAAGATGTGATTGTGAAAGCACCACCCGTTCGTACGGGAATCAGAAATAAGCAGTAAGTATGCAGAAAAACAGTAAGAGACACAGTATTTATAGTGGTTCGGCTTATAATCAAGCCTACGTCCACTTTAATCTCTTTATCACTAGTTTGATTACAATTCTTTACAAGATCTTTCAATTACAACACACTTCAAGTGATAGGATATGCAAAACAAGTAGCTCAAACTTTGATGTTGACCATCATCAAAGTATCCATGGTGAATGTAGATGATATCTTCATGGAGTTCCTTTAGAAGTTTGTTGGATCTCAAGAGCTTTGAAGTAGTCTGGAATTCGGCGGAGTAATGGCGCTTGAAGAGAATGAGCCCAAAAAAAGTCCTTTGAACGTTGGAAGTGGTCCTCTATTTATAAGAGTTCTGGTCTGGAAATTTTGCTAAGTTCTAAGTCGCCACCGACTCAGTATAAGTCGTGACCGACTTAACCTATCTCATTGCCGATCTAACGAGCTAAGCCCGCGACTTAATGGAAGCAAGCCTGTCTGAATTGAGTTGCGGCCGAGATAAGCTGAGTCGTAGGTCGGTGCCGAGACAAGCTGGGCAGTAGGTCGTCTCCCCCTCTTTAATGCATTGCTCCCGACTTAACTGGGAGTGCATGTTTAAACAGGTCATGAGTCGGTCACGACTCAAGCGTAAGTCGTGAACTTGTTCCATTCAATTAGGTCGGTAGGCATGTTAAGCCGGTCCCTTAGTTAAGTCGGTGACTTCATTGGGTAGTTAGGTCAGCAACATGTTAGGTCGGATCCTTCTGAAGCACTAGGTCGGCAACTTATTGAAACCTTAAGTCGGCAACCTATTGGATCTGTTAGATCAGCATGGCCTTAGGTCGGCAACTCTTCTGGGTCGGCATCGAATTGGGTCGGTCACCTTGTTAACTAGTTAGGTCGGCCAACCTGCTAAAGCTTTAGATCGGTCTTCGTGCTTGCGCTGTTGAGTCGGAACTTCTTTATGCCTTAGGTCGGCATCTATGTGAAAGTATTAGATCGGCATGTTTCTTAACTAATTAGGTCGGCAACTCTTCTGAGTCGGCATCTCTTGAGTCGTAACCGAGATAGGGTTAACAATAGAGAAATATCTTTCCAGATCAAACTGGATATCAATTCTGCATTTGGTTTACCAAATCAGAATTATTAACAATAGATGCGAGAACAAACTCAATTAAGTACGAAACAATTGGGTTATCTGATCTACGAAGTATACAGAGGTATTGGTTAGATCGAAGGGATAACTAACCATTCGTAGAATATATCGAAACCCAATGAAATAGATAGAAATAGATTCGATTACGATTTCAGATTCAAGATTTAATTCATTTACGATTTGTTGAAAAATGAAACTAAGGGTAGTTTTAGTGTCGAACAAAATTCGAACAATTTAATCGTAAACGAGAAGATTACCTTATAAAATTCATTTCCTTAATCAGATGTTGAGGTTGAAGAATCATCTCTGATTGCATACCCTCTCCTTACTAAAGTTTGCTTCTTTGCTGGACAGTTGTTGATCCTATGTCCTGGCTTGCGGCATTTATAGCATCCAGTAGATTCCTGATCTGGCCTCATAAATGGCTCTCTCATTCCTGGCTTCCAATCATTCTTGCATTTATCCGAGTAGTGACCTTTCTCCAAGCAATTGAGACAAGTAACATCCTTCTTTTTCTTTTGTATACTTTTCTTCCCTTTATTTTTCCTCGATTTCCTTCCACCAAACTTCCTTTTTCTCCAATTCAGATACTTGCATCTACATTCTCCTCCGGATCTTTTTGCTTTTCCAGAGTATCGTATCGATAGCCCATATCAATTAATTCAGAAAAAGATTCCTTTACGTGAGTAGTCATCCTTTACTGAAACTCCTTGTTCATTCCCCGAATAAACTTTTCATTCTTCTTTAACGGTGTATTCACCAGTTCTGGACCAAATCGAGATAATTCAATAAATTTGTTTAAGTATTCTTCAAACGATAAATTCCCTTGCTCTAAATCCATAAACTCCTGGCACACTCTAGAGATACCAGCAGACGGCATATATCGCTGCTCAAACACTTCCTTGAAATGACTCCAAGTAAATTCATCTGTCGACTCATCCACGGTAACAGTTTCCCACCAAACTAAAGCCTCTTCCTGGAGTTTCCATGAAGTTATCAACCGCATTTGATCATCTTTTAATTTTAGTCCTTCGAAAATCTTTTCGCACGATCGAATCCAGGCATGTGCTTCGATAACGGTTTCTTTGCCAGTGAATGGCTTTCCACCAAGTCTAGAAAAATTTTGATATAAATCAGCCAAATTCAATTGAGATTGAATAGGAATATCTGTCGTTGCAGGGTTTTGACCAGCTAAAGTAGTACTTTCCTGTCTCCTATTTCGTCCTCTTCTTCCACTCATTCTTACTATCTATAAATAGTAAGAAATCTGATTTAGGCATTCGGACAAAATATCTCAGAGAATAACAACAGATAAAGAAAATAGATTAAGAAATTTTGGGTTTTGGTTCCACTGGTTGTACTCAATCTAGGGTATACTTCACCCTATCTCTAATGAGCCATCTAAGGTGTTACACTCCGAAGCTAAAGTTCTTACTCAACCTTCAGCTCTGATACCAAAATTGTCACGACCCAAACTCGATGTCCAACAAACAACATCAAATTCGTTTCGCGGGAGCTTGTAACACCATTAAATGATAAATAACACAGCGGAAATAAAAGATGATATCACTGATATAACATGAATACAATATCTGATACATCAATTTGATACAATGATAATCATCAACATCAGAGAATATACAACATAGAATACAGCGGAACACGATACAATATGAGATAAGTCTTCTCAGAATATAATACTGCAACTCTGATCCAAAAAGCTCCATAGACAAAGCTCCAAAACTCCTTGGTCGATCCACCATCAAGATTCCACCAAGCTAAACAAGTCTCGTCCATATCCAAAGAAAACTGAGCTAGCTCCAGATGATCTACTGAACCTAATTATCTGAAAAACCAAACTCTAGACTGCCCGTGTAGAAAAATTTTGAGCATCCAGAGTTTAGGAAATAAACAATAAACTCTGGATCAGTCATGGGACTGGTGTGAGCAAACAAAAATCTTTAAAAACAAACAACGAAATATTTTTAAAATAGATTCGCAATGCTTTTTAGAAATGAGACTACCATAAGGCCTCCCGCACACACACACACAATGCAAACGCAGAATCGGAGGAGATTTCTCCTTATGATAGTCAAAGATGCTTGATACGCCTTAAAAAGAAACATTTGATATTATTACTAGTGCATAGTGTATGAAAAATCATTTCGAAAGTAAAGATAAAAATCTTAGCCAGCATAGACATTTCGAACTATGCCTACTATAGCTACCATCCAAACAGTGGGGCGCCAGCATAAGTAGATGGCAGGTAATACAACTAATACCGTACAAGGCTCGTATTTGAAGAATGGATTTTCCAACAAATGGTCAGGCCAAGGAACTTCCCATTGCCACATGGAAACGCCTCTGGAAGGACGCCCCGAGAACCAAACCGTTCTCTGCTAAACAAGGCCGGGAACCCCTTTTCCCAAGGGATATTACAAACCCTCAGATATGCCACCCCCGGTCCTTTGGGACCTTTAAACGAGAGCTCTCTAACCAACATCACACCATAATAATAAGTGTTTCAACATGAGTAAGTATCTGGGCTCCATACCATGATACTACCCTTTTCCAGAAGGAATGGTCATACCCTAGGGAAGCGATCCCTGAAAACCTTGCCGCACAATTCCTGTTTCGACCATTACCGGTTTGTGAGGCTCGACGAAGTCTCGTCCACAAAAACACACTTTATACAAAAGCCGTGCTTTGGGTCAACAAATGATCATAGAAATGATCACCAAGATAGACGATCAAACAAATGATCCTATCTCAAATAATCAACACAATGATCATTTCACAGCAACACTCAGCATGTCACATTACCAAATTGGGAATATATTACTGATAACCTTCAACAACATAACCTCTGAGCTCGTACGTCTCAGAGAAGGGTGTTAAGCTAAGAGAATAAATTCTCCGCCACCAACAGAAATATATTTGAAAGAAATCGGCTTTATATCTCAATTTGTAATGTCAGACATACTATCCATACAAGTCTGTTCCGGGCTCGAACAGAACCGAAGGCACTTACAAAGAAGTCCTTGCAATCCGGATATCCACAATCCTGATCGGATTCCCCTTCACTTAGGGAGTCTCTATACCGTTGTAACTCAGTGCAGAGACAATCGATAGGTCATCCTATCGTTTTCGCAAATACCCGGTCTTCACCATCAGTCTTCAAATGTTATCATAACGACATATCACATATTCGAAATGGGTTATACGACCCAAAGGTCCTTTCCCGGCTAACCCGAATAGTGAGCGCAACATTTAAACATATGGATATGAGATTTCGATTAAGTCACAACTTAATGATTCCAAACTTTCTTTCAAATGGTTTAAACCAATTACCATTTCAAATCTTTTAAACAAAAAGGTTTATTTCACAAAGTTCACTCAGTTTCACAAAGATTCATTTACGGATTTCAAAACAATTTCCGTTTCAATTTGATTAACTCATTTAAATCTTTAAATCAAAGATTTATCTCATAGCTTTCAAAACTTGTTTCCAAAGATTCATTCATAACTTGAAAAATTATTTTCGATTCAAACTTGAAATCTCTTTAATATAAATTGGAAGTTCTTACTCATATGAAAGCTTTTTATCACTTAGAAACAATAGTTTTATTTTGGAAAAAACCCCGATTCCATTTATACAAGTTACGATCTTTGGTTTAATTCAAATTTCCAAATCAACGCTTAAAAATGGTTTAAACCCGTATAACTTGTAAAATCCTTTTTAAATCATAAATACTGAATATAGAATTCAATTTTAGATTTCTTTTGAATTTCAATCTAAATCCGATTATTTAAATTCCAAATCTTTATTAGTTATTCAAAAATAACTTTTATTCTTAAAACAGCTTTTCAAAAGCTTTTCCACATTAGAACTTAATTTATTTCCAAAAATATTTGAATTAAAAATTCAAATTCAAACTTATTTAAAATTCTGTGACTTAACCGATTTCCTCGTGAAATCCATATTTGTGTGTGTATAGTGTGGTCCAGGGGTTTTACACAATAGTGCACAACATCAATCATCACAGATATATCAGTATCGATAAGCGATATAATCAATAACGCTTATCTTTATTTACAGATTCATAGATAAATAAATTTATCAATCACAAAGATTCATCATTAAGATTCGATGTGGGTTTCGGATAACCAACTGGAATCCGACTCCCTGTCGCATCGAAATTTATATGCCGTTTTAAAGGCCAAGGAGTTTCATGTATATATATAGAATCAATCACAATTTACAGTACAGCATCAGGCAATTCACAACTCATGGCATCACAATTACAAACAGAAAATAACAATACACAATCTATAAGCAATCATCTCTAATTCTTATTGTAATTAATTCAATTTTATTATTATTACTTAATTCCTTTATTCACTCTATTTAATTAATTACTTTTTTTATCAAGTTATTTTTTTTAATTAACTTAATTAACTATTCCTTAACCATTAATCAATAACCTTAATTATTAATGAAACTTAATTTATCATTTATAAATTCTCAATTAAATTACTTAATCGATTAACTATTAATAATTTATAGATTTACTTAAGTGGTTAATTACAAATTTATAAATCACTTAATCATTCATTAACCTCTAATTACACTACTTTAATTATTCTTAATTACTCCCAAAAATAATAGTAATTAATTAATAATAATTATTCCACTTGATTAATTATTTCTTGATTACTCCTTAAAATAATAAATTAAAAATGATTGTCATTGTTTATCTCAATTAACGATAAAAATCTTCCTTACTTTGCAATCAATTCATTATTAGCTTGAAACTTTAGTGTAATTTACATTAAGTATTCATCAACTTAATCAAAACGTTAATTTAGATAAAAAAATTGTTAAGCATTTCCTTCCAATAATTAAACCTGAAATAAAATTTTAACCTCAAGTTGTCAAATAGACTTCTAAAAATTTGTTTAAAGGGTTTGCTTAATCTACCTTTATCATGCTTCAGGCTTGAGGAAATTGACCCGAGCGAATTGCCGTTCTTACTCGAGTAACAACCCGAGCTCCACTGTGCTTTTCCCGAGTCCTTCTTCTTCCCCTTTCGTACTCACTTCTCTTCTCTTTTTTTTCTTTCTTCAGCTTGGTTTAAATTTAAACTTATATACAGGAACACGCACCTAGGCCCCTAAACCTAACTCAAAGCAAACCCAACATTTACCCGAGTATCAACTCGAGTTATCAACCACCGGGCTTCCTGACACATCGCGCACGGTCGTGCACGTGCACCGATGAGCTATCCCCTTCTGGCCATTGCCGAGGCACTCAGCAAGTCGACGCTCGCCACGCCATCCCATCCGACGTCACAGAACCACAATGCCACCAATCAAGCAAAAACGAACTCTTCAATCGAAACTGGGACCAACCTGATTTGAACAAAACCCATCATCTCTGACGATTTCGTATACGATTACCCACGCCATTTCGATAGGAACTTCATCACACCCCAATGCTTCGATTCCCCTAGGTCCGACCACGCTCGATCTCTTCACGGCAACGAACAAATTCGAAAATCATTACTGGCCAAAAAAAGTTTTAAACCCTAAATTCGATTCAATTGATCAATTTACTCAATAGAAATTTTTTTCAATATTTTTCCCATGATTCTTGACACTAAATCCTTCTTCTGACCAAAATTCGAAGAATTTAATCCCACCGATTGAATGAATTTGACAAATATGCATTTTCTTATCATCTCATGAGTTCACGTTATTCACTCACTTAAAAATCCTAATATCTATATTAAAATTCATGATTTACCCACACGAATTTAAGGATACAACCCAAACTTGAAAATTTAGAAATAAATATTTCCATCTGAGTTAATTTGTCACTGTCATATCTCATTTTATAATACCCTATAAATATTTTTACTTGGAATTTATTTTTAAAACTTAGATTAGAGTGTTATAAACAGTTTTTATTCAAACATCATAATCTAAATGTTATTATTCAAAAAGATATGGATTTTTTCTTAAATTGAGTTTAAAACCTGAGACTTCAAACCAAAGACATGTCTGTACACAGACATGTATGTATACACAGTCATATATACACATTCAAGCATTTTCACACTTATGCTAACATATTTCTTAAGTAACCATCTAACACTGATCACATGCAAATCAAAGTACATATGGTTTTAAAAATTTGCTCACCAGTATATGAAGAACAGAGGTGGTAAAAGTTGTACAGGACATTCACACATTCATTTCAATACAATTTTCTTTTTCTTTTTATTGTTTTTGTTTTAAAGATCTTATTTTTTTTTTTAGAGATGTTTCCAGATGTATACTTGAATCAATAACTCAACATTTAATTTTACATGTTTTACAAGATCTTATGTATTTTATTGTTGCCAGTAAAAAGATAAAAATATAACTGGAAGTTACTTTTGCTAACATCATCTTTTTTTTTTAATTCCTTAGCCAAATATTGGTTGGACAGGGAGTTTGAAATTTTAAACCTGAATTCAAAACCATGTAACTCTAACAGGGACCTATATATGTATATCTGAACACACCTATATCATCATAAGCATGCATACATAACATAATCATGCAAGCACATCAAGATTTAAAGTTTTAAATATAGGAGGTTTGCTCACATTAACTTGAAGAACAGAGGGCAGCTCTGTGTTTTGAATCTGCAGTTGATATTGGTTGAATCTGTTTTGCTTTAAATTGAAGGATGTCTCTATATTTTCTTCTTTCTATTTGCTTTTACAGGTTGCTTTTGTTTGGTTTAAACGAACAAGTGTATATGGATGGGTATTAGATAAAGGCAATAGCTTGGTATAGGGTGTTATCTAGTATAGGCTTGGAATAGAAAAGCTATATACTACATATATAAAACATGGACAGTACGTCCTTTATACTGATAAAGGTAGGCACTAAGTTTAAACAATTCACATATAGTACTATGCTATATTTTTTTTATCAGGTTATTAGTTTCTACATGCTGAGATGTTTGCATTTATTACTTTGGTACATTATGTTTTTGTTTGCAACCCATGCTTGTATACATTTCATTTGTTTACTTTGTATAAGTATGCACAAGTGTACTTTTGCTTATGCTTTATTTTCTTGTATTCGGCTGAGAAGATTTTGGACATGCTGAGAGGATGTGGCATTAAATGTATGTCCCATTTGGTTTACAACTTATACTATTTTAATTATGTTTGTACAGTTCTTTTTGCTTATACACAATGGTTTTGTTTATTTAAGCATGTGCATATGTTCTTTCTTTATTTATTTTCTTGCATGCCTATTTTATATGTGTTTCATTTGTTATCTTTTATAGTTTGATTACTTCTTGAATTTGCTGTTTTATGTTTTTTTTGTTTTTTTATTTGCTTTGTAGATATTGTGACATTCTATATTAATATGTTGTTATTTTTATTTATTTAAACTTTAATTTTTCAAACATTAAATTTATAACGTATATTTTATTTTACATTTTACACTTATCACTTATATTCAACATTGATACGTAGTTTATATTTTATTTTATTTTAAACACTTTATTTATAATTCAATTCAACTGAAAATATTCGCTTTGAGTTTTAAATCAAATTTTAAAACAAATAAGTAAATACATCTTATTAAATTTGAAATTTTCAAACAAATTCGTAATTTAACCCAAAAATTAAATTAAATTATACTTTTAAATTCGTCATTAAACCGGGATCGTTACACCAGTCCCACGACTGACTTGGAGTTTATTGCCCCTTTCCTAAACTCTGGGTGCTCACTATATTCACATGGGCAGTCTAGAGTTGGGTTTTTCAGATAGTCAGGTTTAGTAGATTATCTAGAGCTTGTTCAGTCTTTGGTTGTGGATGGACGAGACTTGCTTGTCTTGGTGCATCGTGATGTTGGTTTAAGCTGTTGCTGGAGTTCTCTCTTGAAGACTATCTTAGAGTTATTTGTTCCGCTGCTGATGTTATTTATTTTCTTTTCCGCTGCTATTTTATCGTATCATATCTCTGATGTATATTGATATCTATTGTATCATCTGTTGTATCAGATATTGTATCAATGCGTATATCAATGTATTATAAATTTTTCTTCCGCTGTGTTGTTATACTTAATTGTGCTATAAGCTCCGACGACTCGGATTTGAACGGTCGAATCTGCGGCATTCGAGTACGATCTAAAGTATGGATGTCGATTTTCGAACGCGAAAAATCCCGTTCCTCACAATTTTACTTATCTGTTTTAACTTGGCACCATATAAAAACAGGTATACAAGGAATCAACACATAACAATCAATCAACTTAAGTAAATGTTCAAGTTAATTTTGATAGCAGAATGGTGTTTTGTTATGCTAATAGATGTCATTTAGTTCTCCTAATCATATGTGGTTACCTAAGGGTAAGTGACACAGAAATCCCTTGATTTAAAATAAATCGATAGAAAACATTAAAAAAACCAATTACTTAATCTCTAAGAGATTTAAAAATAAAATAAAATCCTTACAAATGAGAATCAAATCATTATTAAACAGTAATAAACTCTAATTAAACTAATTAATCCTTATTAAACATAATTAACTTTAACCAAATATTAATTTAAATAAAACCCTTTTTCAAAATAATAATTAAGCAATAATTATCTTAAATAAATAAATAACAAATTAATCCTTAATTAATAATTAAATTTAATTAAGTAGCAAATCATAATCAACTTAATTTATTAACAATTAAGTTTAAAACCATTATTAACAAATGATTAAGTACTAATTAACTTAATTAATTAATTTGTCAATTAAATAATCATTAAATAAATAAATAAATAATTGTTCTCTAGTTACTAAATTAAAGTTAGAAAACATTTCGAAAAAGATTTTAAGTGAAAATAAGTTTAGATTAGAAAAATAGTTAGATTTTCCAAATTGCATGTATAGCGACTATGGCTAAATGGACCCGTAATTTTCAAAACTTCGCATTTTGATTTTCTAACTTTTAAAACTTACCATTTGACATATTATCATATATAGAACATAAAAATTAACTTTTGAAAACGAAATAAAAAATTTAACATGAAAACTTTTCAGTTTGAAACAAAAATCAAACTTCCAATAAAAAGCGGATTTCTGCGTCGTTTTTGATTAGCGAATCGCTATCTTTGTGTCATAAACCCACATACAACACATACAACATTCCAACATAATGTCACGTCATAACATTATAGCACAATCATAAGCATGAATATTAATTCACAATTTTAACTAACTTTTCCAGTATTCAAAGTATAATCCTTACTGCCTACTCAAACTTCGGCATAAGAAACCAACACCAAATCAACATATATGCATGCATACACAGCATATAACATTACCACATACTTCAGCAATATTTTAACTCATAAAATTTACAACTTTAAAAAGTTAGCAACTTGGATTTTAAAACACGAACTTTACTCACTGTAACTTACCTAAATCAAACTAAACTTCCGCCGAACTTGGCTACAACACTAGAAAACCGCCTTAGCTCTAAGATATAACCTAGTATGGACTTGTTGGAAGCAAACATAGCTCGGCCAAGAGGAAATTTGGGATCGACCCTGGTTTTTTACAGGTGTAGGGGTTTGCTTTGTGAAGAGAAGAGGTTTGGAAGTGAATGGAAGGTGTTTATTTATATTTTTACACTATTTTATTTTAGGAATTTGGAGATGGAATCCATTGAAATACATGAAGATAAAAAGAGGGTTTTGACATGAAAACGTAAATGAAAACAAAGAAGAGGATGTAGGAATGAGAGGGGTGTATATAGGTTTAGGAATTTTATTTAAAATACATAAAGTAGTTATAATTAAATATATACACATGCATGCACCACCATACCTCTCCTCTCCCTCGTGTACATGTTACCCCCCAGGCCATATTGTAAGGTACTTAAGATATGGCATGTCATTTGTGTATGAGTGTGTAAGTATGTTTATATGCATATATATGCCTTCTATACCATAATTTGTCACATCCACTTTTATGCTTAACTAAATATGTGTTAGTATATAAATAAGTGTGTTTTATTATTACAAATCCTATCATATATATATGTGCATGTTGCACCAAGTGTGCACACATTCCCGACGACTTTCGGGTGTTGAAAAGATGAAATTTCAAAAAACGTTCTTTGTTTACATTTTCTATTTTTATTTGAACTATTTTATCATCATTGTTAAATAGTTAAAATTTGTTTATTTGCTAATAAAATCAATTTATTGATTATATAAAATATATTTAAATAGCCTACTTCAAAGTGGAAAAATCTTGGGTCGTTACAAATCTATTTTACCATCAATTGTAATTATTTTAAAGAGTTATATTTTAATTAACAAACCTATTTTTTATATATTTAAAATTATTAAATATTCGCAAATCAAAACGGTAAAATTCTAGATCGTTACAATTTCTATATATTTTTATTATTAAACTATCTATAAGTATATGTATATATTTTATACATAAAAAGAAAAATAAAAAATTAATTTTATCTTTAATTTTAAAAAAGAATAAACAATTAAATTTTGTATATATTATAAATGCTTTTCTTGTATATAATTATATATATATATATATATATATATAGATATTATTTCAACCTATATATATTATTTGGAACAATATATACACACACGTAATATTTTGTATGCATAAATTAAATCATTGAAACATATATTTAGACACTACATTTGTATATTATAAGAGCTAACAGTCTATTCCCATGTAAATCCTAACATTTATACATGGGTATGTTAAACCTGGCATGGATTTCCATGTTACACATGCACCCACGTATATATATATATATATATATATATATATATGATACACGAATATACATAGTGTACAATCATTTACATAATAGAAACTATATTATAAATAGAAATGAAATAATGATTTTATTGAAAAGAAATTTAGAAATATTCTAGATAAACTAGACTTCATAGGCCCAATAAGGATTCAAAATGATTTTTTTTTGAAATTCACCTATTTCTTCTGCTACGAGCTAGCCCAGTCCAATAATACACACAGATGCACACACATACAGGTATGTGTGTGTGTGCGCGCGTGTGTTTGTGTGTGTCAAATATCGTATGTGCGTATGTGCATGTGCAACATAATAAATGTGTATATGTTTGGTGAAACGACCCAGGATTTTAATTATTTAAAATTTGAATATTTAATTAATTTTAGATATTAATACGTGAATTTATAAGTCGAATAAATTTTTATTTGAATAATTGGATTTAATTGAATAATTAAATCGATAATTTAATACGTTAAATTATGGAAATAATTGAAAATTGAGTTACATATGATTGTAAATGAGTTGTAAAATTTTATTTTATCATGTTGGAGTTAGAATGATATTTTAGAACTTTTAAAATCGAATTAAAAGTTAATTTGTGAAAATTGAATATTTTAATATTAAATCGACTAGTGAAAATAGTCAATTTTTGAACAGTCTCAGAATTGAACGAGACTAGTTCCATTGGATCCGTAATAGTTAGTTATTATCGGATTTCAATTTTCGTGTCAATCGGAGTTATCGTTTGATCGTGGCAGCTCGAAACGCATCGAATTGTTTTTAATATTAATTTGGCGAGTTAAAATAGCCATTTTTCAAAAAGTCTCGGATTTCGACGAAACCAGTTTCATCGGATCCGTAATGTGATATTATTGTAAGGTTTCAAATTTCATGTCAATTGGATTTACCGTTTGTCCGGTACAAATTAAAACGCCTAGAAAATCGTTTAAATCGGTTTAATTTAAATCGATCGTTTATAGCCATATCTCGCACAGATGTCCGAATTAGCTTTCGAAACCTGTTCCATTGTGTCCAAAACGTGGGGTAAACCCTAGAAACGCTGGTTACGGCGCGTGAATCGGAGTTCGGAATTTCCGGAATGAATAGTGTCGTTCGGTTCCCTATAAATAGCCCCATCTCTCTCTAAAATAAAAAAAAAATTGAAACCCTAGCCGCCTCCATTGTCATGCACGGCCAGAAAACTCTCCTCTTCTCCTTCATTTATCTTTCAATCCTTCAATCATTTCAAGAAACTTACAACTAGAAAGTGGTAGAGCGTAATGAGAACTACAAGATCAACGGTCAAGATCGCGATTAGCTTCACGAATCAACGGGAATTTGTGTTCAAAGGCAGGCCGTTCGGCCTCGAACTGCGTGCAGAAGGCTTGACCGAGCTCAAGGGGGAGGTAGGCGTGGATAGCTCTTGGTCGTGGCTACAATATGGAGCTCCCTGATCGAGTTATAATCAAGCATAGAGGTTGTAAATTTAAACCCTAAATTTGAAAGCTATGGGTTTGGTTACGTGAATGTTATCTGGAAGATGAAGTCGCACGCGTGAAGGAAAGGGGAGATTGAAATCTACGGCTATGATCAAGTTTAGGGTAAAATATTAGAAAAAGTTGTAAATTTATTAATTTAAAAATCGTGTAAACTTCATAAATTCATATCTTTTTCATACGAGGTCGAAAACGCGCGAAACCAGTTGCGTTGGAATCGTATGGACGAGCACTACGCTATGGAGTTGGATTGGAGTCATTTGGAGTTAGTGAGAATTTCGGGTAAAATTAAACACGTGTTTAATTTTATTCGAAATAAATCGCTAAAACGAAATTGAAATCAAGGTGAGAACTTCTCACTCAATCAAATCAGTTTCGATTTTTATTTTAAATAGTTAGATTTAAAATATTTGAATGCATGTTTGAATGATGATTGTTATCTATTGATTGTTAAAATAGACATTATGCGCCGTTAGTAAGCGGATGTTATTTATTAAAAACATATACCGCGAATATTTCATAAACAGTGAAATTGGTATTATATATAATAGCAATATATATATATCGGCATATGTATATATTGCAGTTGTTGATTTCCCGCATTTTTTAGCGGATGAGACCCTATTGCGCCGTCTATTAAGTGGATAATATTTTAAATCCCATATACCGCGATAATTCCGTACTGGAGCGGAATTGGTATTGTGCTAATGTTTGTGGATGCAGGAAAACAGGTTGGAGGGATCCAACTGGATTCCTCAACAGTATTTATTTGATTTCAGATATTTTGATATTTGATGGATTATCATATTGATATATGATATCGTTGTTGTCGTGATTGACTATTTGGTATGTAGCATCATTGGACCAAGTTTTGGAATTTTAAAATAATTTATGAAGTCATTTTTGAAAATATACTATATGTTTGGAATTGATCCATTATAAATAAATAAACGTTATAATTTCTATGTTATAAAAATTATGATTTCTGAGAAATATAGTTAAAAGTTGATTTTTGAAAATATGAGGCTAATGATTTTATAAAATAGTTTAATCGGGATTTTTGAAATTATTATAAAAAGTTGAAAATATAGGATTTATAAATTTTGATTATTTTATAAATCAAAATGATAAAATTTATAAAGGAGTTTAAAGATGTTTTAAAATAATAGTATAAATTGATTTATATAAGATTTATAAATTGATATTTATAAATTAAAAATATTTGAGTTATAAAACGAGTTTTTATAAGTGTTAGAATGAATTGTGAATGAATTTCATAAGTGAATGAAATTTATAGAATTATAAACGGTGAAGTTATAAGTGGAATTTTATAAGCAGTAGGTTTATAAAATTTATAAAGTTATTGAAAGAATAGATCTGGATAAATAATTGAATCTTATAAGTTATAAGATTTATAATTATGAAGTTTAAAGGAACGATTTTGTAAAATAATCGTTTTATAAGCATTTAACTTATAATGTGAACTTTTGGTTTATAATTGAGTTATAAATCGAATAGGTTAATAAAGGAATTTATAAAAGGAAGTTGTTATAAAATAAATAGAGATGGAATTTATAAACGTTGTTTTATAAATTCGCAAACGACTTATTTTGATAAGTAAATTGTTATAACTTATTTATGGAGCTATATTCACGTTTTAGTCAGTGAATAATCCTTTAAAATGAAATGTATAGAAAGGATGAAATTGGTTAACGTAGTATATTTACGTTTTTGAACAGTGAATAATATGTTAAAGAAAATGTTTAGATTTGATGTTTTAAATAGAATTAAAACGATCTAACGATGTTTTAAAATATGTTGACATTCGAAACCATAGATTTCAACATTCATTGTTGAAATAGACGTTTTCGAGAAATAGAAGGAAATGGTGGACTATAACACTGTTGTTATAGTAAATGATTTCCGAAAGGAAATGTTTTGTATAGTATTGGGATTTATATATCTATTTTAATTTCGAATCCCTATACTAGTGATTTTGGGACGTCGTAACGATGTTTTACGTAACATTCGTTTTGGCCCAAATAAATATGTTTAAGAGAATGATTTCCTTAAAGAATGAAATATATACTTAATCTCGATTTAAGTATATTGAATATTTTCCAAGTGTAGAAAATAAAAAGATTTGTGAATTACTTATTTAATAACCATGGAATTGTTTTTCGATATAAAGTGAATATTTTGAGAATTTATCTTTTTGAAGATAAATTGAAATGAATAATTGAAATCGTATATTCATAGATATTTTGAAATATAAATTCATTATGGAATTTATAAATGAAAAGGAGAATTTGTTTAAAAATAAATATTGATTTATTTTTGAAGTGTGAAAATTATATATCTTGTAAAGATATTTTTGGGAAATAAATAATTTGGAAAATTATTTGGAATCTGGTGATGTTGTGCATATCCATTGATAGTTCAGTAACCGACTATCAATATTTCCCTTTGAATGGGTATTTGATGTTAATTGATTGAATTTGAATGCACACTTATTTTTGAATAAGCGCTCACTATTCGGGTTAACCGGGAAAGGACCATGGGGTCGTATAACCCATTCCGAATATGTGATACGTCGTTATGAATTGCATTTGAAGATCGGTGTTGAAGACCCGGTATTTGCGAGAGCGATAGGATGACCTGTCGATTGACTCCGCACCGAGTTGCTCCGGTATTGAGTTCTCCATATGTGATGGTGAATCCGATCAGGATTGTGGATATCCGGATTGCAAGGACTTCTTTGTAAGTGCCTTCGGTTCTGTTCGAGCCCGGAACAGACTTGTATGGATTGTATGTCTGACATTACAAATTGAGATATAAAGCCGATTTCTTTCAAATATATTTCTGTTGGTGGCGGAGAATTTATTCTTTTAGCTTAACACCCTTCTCTGAGACGTACGAGCTCAGAGGTTATGTAGTTGAAGGTTATCAGCGATATATTCCCAATTTGGTAATGTGACATGCTGAGTGTTGCTGTTAAATGATCATTGTGTTGATTATTTGTGATAGGATCATTTATTTGATCGTCTATCCTGGTGATCATTTCTATGATTATTTGTTGACCCAAAGCATGGCTTTTGTATAAAGTATGTTTTTGTGGACGTGACTTCGTCGAGCCTCACACCTCGGGAATGGTCAAAACAGGAAAGATGCGGCAAGGTTATGAGGGGTAGCGCCCTTTAGGATATGTGCATTTCCTTCTGGAAAAGGGTGGTATCACGGTTGTAACGTCACGAATTTTCGTTCCTCGAAGATCCGACATCGACACTCACTTTATCGACTGCCGAGAAATCGAAGGCCGAAAACCGAGATGTTATGGGTTTTTAAAAAGAAAAAAAAAAGAAAGAAAGAAGAGAGAAGAGATAGGAAAAGAAAAATAGAGAAGAAGAGAAAATAGAGAGAAAAGAAGATAGACGATTTTTTTAGAAAACAGAGAATTAGAAAAACAGAAGATAGAAAATAGAGGGAGAAAAGAAATTTGAAAATAAGAGAATAGAAAATTTTAAAATAGAACGGGACAGAAGAAAACAACAGAACAACAACAGAATCTCACAATTCGCAGCGGAACAACATATAATAATAAATGAATAATCTTTAAACAAAGAACTATATCAGTTATTACATTACATCACATTTCATTACATCATATCATCAGAGTATACAACAACATACAACAATAAACAGTGCAGCGGAAAAAGAAATACTATATACTAGTAATACGCCCTGCCATCCAGCTTGCCTCTAGCAACTCCAGAATATCCAGAATATCCTGATAAACCTAACTCTTAACTGCCCGTGTGGAAATTGGTGGGCACCCAGAGTTTAGGAAGGAAAACAATAAACTCCAAGTCAGTCATGTGACTGGTGTGAGAACTCAAAACAGTTTATTTAACTTTAAAATCAAAATAGAGGAATATTTTTAATCAATTCGCAATGCTTTTAAAAAATGAGACTACCATAAGGCCTCCCGCACACACACACAATGCAAACGCAGAATCGGAGGAGATTTCTCCTTATGATAGTCAAAGATGCTTGATACGCATTTAAAATAATATTTGATATTATTATTAGTGTATAGTGTAGAAAAAATTCATTTCGAAAGTAGAATATAAATCTTAGCCAACATACGACCATTATCGTATGCCTACTATAGCTACTATCCAAACAGTGGTGACCACCATAAGTGAATAGCAGGTTCTACAACTAATACCGTACAAGTTTCGTATTGGGAATTGGATTTCCAACAAATGGTCAGGCTAAGGAACTTCCTACTGTCACATGGGATCGCCTCTGGCTGGACGTCCCGAGAACTTAACCAGCTCTCTGCCAACACAAGGCCGGGTTACCTTTATCACTAGGTAACTACTACACGAATATGGCATCCCCCGGTCCCATCGGACCTTTAACCGAGCGCTCGTCACCAACAACACCACACAGAAATAGATATAGTGTATCAACATGAGTAAGTATCTGGGCTCCATACCATGATACCACCCTTTCCAGAAGGAAATGCACATACCCTAAAGGGAGCTACCCCTCATAACCTTGCCGCATCATTCCTGTTTTGACCATTACCGGGATGTGAGGCTCGATGAATTCACGTCCACAAAAACATACTTTATACAAAAGCCATGCTTTGGGTCAACAAATGATCAACACAATGATCACTAAGATAGACGATCAAATAAATGATCCTATCACAAATAATCAACACATTGATCATTTCAGCATCACTCAGCATGTCACATTACCAAAATGGGATATATCGCTGATAACTTCAACTATATAACCTTTGAGCTCGTACGTCTCAAAGAAGGGTGTTAAGCAAAGAATAAATTCTCCGCCACCAACAGAAATATATTTGAAAGAAATCGGCTTTATATCTCAAATTGTAATGTCAGACATACAATCCATACAAGTCTGTTCCGGGCTCGAACAAAACCGAAGGCACTTCTTACGAAGCCCTTGCAATACGGGTATTCACAATCCCGATCGAATTTCCCATCACTTAAGGAATCTCTATACCAGGAGCTACCCAGTGCAGAGACAATCGATAGGTCATCCTATCGCTTTCGCAAATACTCGGTCTTCAACACCGATCTTCAAATGCAATTCATAACGACGTATCACATATTCGGAATGGGTTATACGACCCCATGGTCCTTTCCCGGTTAACCCGAATAGTGAGCGCTTATTCAAAAATAAGTGTGCATTCAAATTCAATCAATTAACATCAAATACCCATTCAAAGGGAAATATTGATAGTCGGCTATTGAACTATCAATTGATATGCATACATCACCAGATTCCAAATAATTTTCCAAATTATTTACTTTCCAAAATATCTTTACAAGATATAAAATTTTCACACTTCAAAAATAAATCAATATTTATTTTTAACAAATTCCATTTTCATTTATAGATTCCATAATGAATTTATATTTCAAAATATTCATGCATATATGATTTCAATTTTTCATTTCCAATTTATCTTCAAAAAGATAAATTCAAAATATTCACTTCATATTGGAAAATATTTCCATACTTATTAAAAATAAGTAATTCAAATCTTTTATTTTCAACCTTGGAAAATATTCAATATACTTAAATCGAATTAAGTATATATTTCATTCTTTAAGGAAATCATTCACTTAAACATATTTATTTGGGCCAAAACGAATGTTGCGTAAAACATCGTTACGACAACCCAAAATCACTAGTATAGGGATTCGGAATTAAAATAGATATATAAATCCCAATACTATACAAAACATTTCCTTTCGGAAATCATTTACTATAACAACAGTGTTATAGTCCACCATTTCCTTTTATTTCTCGAAAACGTCTATTTCAACAATAAATGTTGAAATCTATGGTTTCGAATCTCAACACATTTTAAAACATCGTTAGATCGTTTTAATTCTATTTAAAACATTCACATTCTAAACAATTTCTTTAACGTGTTATTCACTGTTCAAAAACGTGAATAAACTTCTTTAACAAATTCCATTCTTTTATTCATTTTAATTCAAAGGATTATTCACTGTCTAAAAACGTGAATATAACTCTATTTCTAAGTTATAACAATTAACTTATCAAAATAAGTCGTTTGCGGATTTATAAAACAACGTTTATAAATTCTATTTCTATTTATTTATAAAAACTTCTTTTTTTATAAATTCCTTTATTAACCTATTCCCGTTTATAACTAAATTATAAACTAAACGTTCACATTATAAGTTAATTACTTATAAAACGATTATTTTACAAAATCGTTCTTTTTAAAGACTTTTCAATTTATAAACCTTATAACTTATAAGATTTATTTATTTAACCAAATCTATTCTTCAATTAACTTCACAAATTTATAATCTTACTATTTATAAATTTCATTTATAACTTCACAGTTTATAATTCTATAAATTTCATTCATTTATGAAATTCACTTTCACTACATTCAAACACTTATAAAAACTCGCTTTATAATGTCTAAATCTCAATTTATAAATATCCATTTATAAATCTCTAAATATAAATCAGTTTATATTATTATTCTAAAACGTCTTTAAATTCCTTTATAATTTCATCATTTCGATTTATAAAATAATCAAATTTTATAAATCCTATATTTAAACTTTTATCATATATTCAAAAATCCAATCTAAATTATTTTATAAAATCATTAGTTCCTTTCATTTCTCGAAAATCGATTTTTAATCGTATTTCTAAAAATCAGCTTTTTAACTATATTTCACAAAAACCTTAATTTTTATAACTTTAAAAAATTATAACGTTTATTTATTTATAATGGATCAATTCCAGAAATAAAGTATATTTTCAAAAATCATTTTAAAGATCATTTTAAAATCCCAAAATTTGGGTCCAATGATGCTACACATCAAATAGTCAATCACGACTAACAACGATATCATATATCGATATGATAATCAATCAAATATCAAAATATCTGAAATAAAATAAATACTGTTGAGGAATCCAGTTGAATCCCTCCAACCTGTTTCCTGCATCCAAAAACATTAGCACAATACCAATTTCGCTCCAGTACGAAATTATCGCGGTACATGTTTTTAATAAATATTATCCGCTTAATAACGGCGTAATAGGGTCTCATCCGCTAAACAAAAAATGCGGGAAATCAACAACTGCAATATATACATATGCCAATATATATATATTGATATTATATATATATAATACCAATTTCACTGTTTATGAAATATTCGCGGTATATGTTTATATAAATAACATCCGCTTACTAACGGCGAATAATGTCTATTTTAACAATCAATAATTTACAGTCATCATTCAAACATGCATTCAAATATTTTAAATCTAACTATTTAAAATAAAATCGAAATCTATTCGATTGAGTGAGAAGTTCTCACCTTGGTTTTAAATTTCCGTTTTAGCTTTAATTTCGAATAAAATTAAACGCGCGTTTAATTCTACCCGAAATTCTCACTAACTCCAAACGACTCCAAACCAACTCCATCGCGTAGTGCTCGTCCATACGATTCCAACGCAACTGAGTTTGCATTTTTTCGACCTCGTATGAAAAAGTTACGATTTTTTCAAAGTTACACGATTTTATAACTTATAAATTTACAACTATTATTTAAAAATCTTTAACCTAAGCCATTGGATCTTGCTTTCTTCCCATCTGGACCGTCCCTATGCTTCACCTTCTTCTTCAGTAACTCACGTACGTGAGTTTTCACGTTGAACCCAACACAGCCGCCCCCTAGGGCTTAATTATGCTTCGCCTACGTCGCATTAAAACTTTATCGGAGACCATCATCTTGAAGAGCATCACGAGTATGACACTCGGCTGGAGTAACTTGGAGCTCGGCCTCTCCATAATGCACGAATTGCGTGCCAAACTGTAGATGAACGCAGGCCATAAACGCCTCCAAACGACGACGATAAGGAAAAGTGACCGTTGGATCTGTAGATCTCAGTGTGTTCTACAAGATTGTAGTTGGAACTTTCGCCTAATTGTTAATGGATGAAGAGAAAAGAGGAGGAGAAGTTTGATGTTTTTCGGCCATCCATTATCAGGTGGCGGCTGATGAAGTTAGGTTAGGGTTTTAGTTTTTAAATTTTAGAAATTTTGTGATTTTAACTTCTATTTATAGAAAAAGCAAGCGTAAACACTATTCATCCCGGGAATTCCGAACTCCGATTTAGACGCCGTAACCAGCGTACCTAGGGTTTATCCCGCGTTCCGGACACAATGGAACAGGTTTCGGAAGCTAATTCGGAAGTATGTGCGAGTTATGGCTGAAAACGTTCAATCTAAATTAAACCGATTTAAACCGATTTCTAGGCGTTTTAATTTGTACCGGACAAACGGTAAATCCAATTGACTTGAAATTTGAAACCTTACAATAATATCACATTACGGATCCGATGAAACTGGTTTCGTCGAAATCCGAGACTTTTTGAAAAATGGCTATTTTGACTCGCCAAATTTAAATTAAAAATAAATCGATGCGTTTCGAGCTGCCACGATCAAACGATAGCTCCGATTGACACGAAATTTGAAATCCGGTAATAACTAACTATTACGGATCCAATGAAACTAGTTTCGTTCAATTCTGAGACTGTCCAAAAATTGGCTATTTTACAGTCGATTATTAAATATTAAAATATTCAATTTTCACAAATTAACTTTTAATTCGATTTTAAAAGTTCTAAAATAACATTCTAACTTCAACATGATAAAATAAAATTTTACAAATCATTTTCTATCATATTTAACTCTATTTTCAATTATTTCCATAATTTAACGTATTAAATTATCGATTTAATTATCCAATTAAATCCAAAAATTCAAATAAAAATTTATTTGACATATAAATTCAATTATTAATATTTAAAATTAATTAAATATTCAAATTTTAATTAATAAAAATTCTGGGTCGTTACAATCTTTCCCCCTTAAAAGAATTTCGTCCTCGAAATTACAAGTAAGAAAGGTTACAAAATCTATTAATTTTCCAAAATTTATAATTAAAATTCTTTCAAATCTTTACTAAGTTTTGAAATCATATTTAGTTATCTTTTTCAAAAACAACTACTATTGTTTAACTTTCAATTCTAAATCAAAGTTAATAGTTTTCAAAATTTTCCCAATTTTCTCAAATTTTTCTAACGCCTTAAATTTTCGAAAAAATTCGCCATAGTCTCCTTTGCGCGGCTCGATCCGAAAAAAAAAAAATGACAGTATATATATCACAAATATACATCTCATCAAGTAATGAGGCATCCCGAAGGGAAAAAAGTATAAAAGTGCGATATTTAATCCGAGTTATGTACCTTATATTTTATTAGCAAGCATATACAGCTAATATAGCGCAAAAGCGAACTCCAAATGCGAAGCAAACGCGATCCGCACCTACTAAACACTCAACAAACAACATGAGAACCATGCATATAAACCATAGTATCAATATACAACATATAGCAACATAATAACTATATATGTCACATAGCAAATGCAACCAAACAACAAATGCAAACATCAACCAACTACCATCCATAATCAATATATTCATTCATATTCTCTTTAATATTCAATGAAATGGTTTTCACTTTAAATCACATTTGATTCGTTTACATGGGATTTTCTAACATTCATTCTCAATTCAATTAGTTTCAATTAGTTAACATTCACTAATTAAATCCAATTCACATTCAATTCTATTCAAATTTATTTACTTCTAATTTGAATTTAATTACATTAGCTTTCATTTTCATTAATACTTAATGAATTATATACAATCATATAACAATCAATGTGTATTAATTTCAACCAAATTTCTTTGCTTTTAAATTGATTTTCATTCAATTTTTATTCAACTTCTAATAACATTAGATTTTAATGAATTAACACTTACATTCATTAATTATTCCTTATCAACTTATTTACATTCAATTTATTCATTATTTCAATTCAATTACAAAGTTGAATTTCATTTACATAACTTAAGTTATATTCCATTTATACATCCTTTATTTACAACTCATATTTTATATAGTTTCACTTCTTATATATATAAGTTTATTTCACAATTGTAAATCACTTTAATTATAATTCAATTCTTATAATTCTTTTGCTTATACAATTATTCTTTTATTTAGATTATCCAAACAACCTAACAATCAACTTATATACACTTTAATAATTCTGAAAAATTATTCCTTTACATATAAAAATATACTCAAGGTAAAATTATTTCATTTATCCAATTTAAAACAATATTGTGCCGAATTGTTCTATTCAAGTGTTTAGAAACCCCTTCGGCATAGTCTTGCGGACCACGCTGACGAAAGTTCATATGCCACTCAATAAACCAATCATCACAATATAAAACAATTTTATATTCACTAACAAATACGCTCTCATAGCTATTATTACACTCAAACTCATTCTAGAGTACTACTGACTCTATCTCTAATGAATTAATACCCTACAGAACCATGGTTGTCGCTTAACCATCAGAGCTCTGATACCAAATGTAACGTCACGAATTTTCGTTCCTCGAAGATCCGACATCGACACTCACTTTATCGACTGCCGAGAAATCGAAGGCCGAAAACCGAGATGTTATGGGTTTTTAAAAAGAAAAAAAAAAGAAAGAAAGAAGAGAGAAGAGATAGGAAAAGAAAAATAGAGAAGAAGAGAAAATAGAGAGAAAAGAAGATAGACGATTTTTTTAGAAAACAGAGAATTAGAAAAACAGAAGATAGAAAATAGAGGGAGAAAAGAAATTTGAAAATAAGAGAATAGAAAATTTTAAAATAGAACGGGACAGAAGAAAACAACAGAACAACAACAGAATCTCACAATTCGCAGCGGAACAACATATAATAATAAATGAATAATCTTTAAACAAAGAACTATATCAGTTATTACATTACATCACATTTCATTACATCATATCATCAGAGTATACAACAACATACAACAATAAACAGTGCAGCGGAAAAAGAAATACTATATACTAGTAATACGCCCTGCCATCCAGCTTGCCTCTAGCAACTCCAGAATATCCAGAATATCCTGATAAACCTAACTCTTAACTGCCCGTGTGGAAATTGGTGGGCACCCAGAGTTTAGGAAGGAAAACAATAAACTCCAAGTCAGTCATGTGACTGGTGTGAGAACTCAAAACAGTTTATTTAACTTTAAAATCAAAATAGAGGAATATTTTTAATCAATTCGCAATGCTTTTAAAAAATGAGACTACCATAAGGCCTCCCGCACACACACACAATGCAAACGCAGAATCGGAGGAGATTTCTCCTTATGATAGTCAAAGATGCTTGATACGCATTTAAAATAATATTTGATATTATTATTAGTGTATAGTGTAGAAAAAATTCATTTCGAAAGTAGAATATAAATCTTAGCCAACATACGACCATTATCGTATGCCTACTATAGCTACTATCCAAACAGTGGTGACCACCATAAGTGAATAGCAGGTTCTACAACTAATACCGTACAAGTTTCGTATTGGGAATTGGATTTCCAACAAATGGTCAGGCTAAGGAACTTCCTACTGTCACATGGGATCGCCTCTGGCTGGACGTCCCGAGAACTTAACCAGCTCTCTGCCAACACAAGGCCGGGTTACCTTTATCACTAGGTAACTACTACACGAATATGGCATCCCCCGGTCCCATCGGACCTTTAACCGAGCGCTCGTCACCAACAACACCACACAGAAATAGATATAGTGTATCAACATGAGTAAGTATCTGGGCTCCATACCATGATACCACCCTTTCCAGAAGGAAATGCACATACCCTAAAGGGAGCTACCCCTCATAACCTTGCCGCATCATTCCTGTTTTGACCATTACCGGGATGTGAGGCTCGATGAATTCACGTCCACAAAAACATACTTTATACAAAAGCCATGCTTTGGGTCAACAAATGATCAACACAATGATCACTAAGATAGACGATCAAATAAATGATCCTATCACAAATAATCAACACATTGATCATTTCAGCATCACTCAGCATGTCACATTACCAAAATGGGATATATCGCTGATAACTTCAACTATATAACCTTTGAGCTCGTACGTCTCAAAGAAGGGTGTTAAGCAAAGAATAAATTCTCCGCCACCAACAGAAATATATTTGAAAGAAATCGGCTTTATATCTCAAATTGTAATGTCAGGCATACAATCCATACAAGTCTGTTCCGGGCTCGAACAAAACCGAAGGCACTTCTTACGAAGCCCTTGCAATACGGGTATTCACAATCCCGATCGAATTTCCCATCACTTAAGGAATCTCTATACCAGGAGCTACCCAGTGCAGAGACAATCGATAGGTCATCCTATCGCTTTCGCAAATACTCGGTCTTCAACACCGATCTTCAAATGCAATTCATAACGACGTATCACATATTCGGAATGGGTTATACGACCCCATGGTCCTTTCCCGGTTAACCCGAATAGTGAGCGCTTATTCAAAAATAAGTGTGCATTCAAATTCAATCAATTAACATCAAATACCCATTCAAAGGGAAATATTGATAGTCGGCTATTGAACTATCAATTGATATGCATACATCACCAGATTCCAAATAATTTTCCAAATTATTTACTTTCCAAAATATCTTTACAAGATATAAAATTTTCACACTTCAAAAATAAATCAATATTTATTTTTAACAAATTCCATTTTCATTTATAGATTCCATAATGAATTTATATTTCAAAATATTCATGCATATATGATTTCAATTTTTCATTTCCAATTTATCTTCAAAAAGATAAATTCAAAATATTCACTTCATATTGGAAAATATTTCCATACTTATTAAAAATAAGTAATTCAAATCTTTTATTTTCAACCTTGGAAAATATTCAATATACTTAAATCGAATTAAGTATATATTTCATTCTTTAAGGAAATCATTCACTTAAACATATTTATTTGGGCCAAAACGAATGTTGCGTAAAACATCGTTACGACAACCCAAAATCACTAGTATAGGGATTCGGAATTAAAATAGATATATAAATCCCAATACTATACAAAACATTTCCTTTCGGAAATCATTTACTATAACAACAGTGTTATAGTCCACCATTTCCTTTTATTTCTCGAAAACGTCTATTTCAACAATAAATGTTGAAATCTATGGTTTCGAATCTCAACACATTTTAAAACATCGTTAGATCGTTTTAATTCTATTTAAAACATTCACATTCTAAACAATTTCTTTAACGTGTTATTCACTGTTCAAAAACGTGAATAAACTTCTTTAACAAATTCCATTCTTTTATTCATTTTAATTCAAAGGATTATTCACTGTCTAAAAACGTGAATATAACTCTATTTCTAAGTTATAACAATTAACTTATCAAAATAAGTCGTTTGCGGATTTATAAAACAACGTTTATAAATTCTATTTCTATTTATTTATAAAAACTTCTTTTTTTATAAATTCCTTTATTAACCTATTCCCGTTTATAACTAAATTATAAACTAAACGTTCACATTATAAGTTAATTACTTATAAAACGATTATTTTACAAAATCGTTCTTTTTAAAGACTTTTCAATTTATAAACCTTATAACTTATAAGATTTATTTATTTAACCAAATCTATTCTTCAATTAACTTCACAAATTTATAATCTTACTATTTATAAATTTCATTTATAACTTCACAGTTTATAATTCTATAAATTTCATTCATTTATGAAATTCACTTTCACTACATTCAAACACTTATAAAAACTCGCTTTATAATGTCTAAATCTCAATTTATAAATATCCATTTATAAATCTCTAAATATAAATCAGTTTATATTATTATTCTAAAACGTCTTTAAATTCCTTTATAATTTCATCATTTCGATTTATAAAATAATCAAATTTTATAAATCCTATATTTAAACTTTTATCATATATTCAAAAATCCAATCTAAATTATTTTATAAAATCATTAGTTCCTTTCATTTCTCGAAAATCGATTTTTAATCGTATTTCTAAAAATCAGCTTTTTAACTATATTTCACAAAAACCTTAATTTTTATAACTTTAAAAAATTATAACGTTTATTTATTTATAATGGATCAATTCCAGAAATAAAGTATATTTTCAAAAATCATTTTAAAGATCATTTTAAAATCCCAAAATTTGGGTCCAATGATGCTACACATCAAATAGTCAATCACGACTAACAACGATATCATATATCGATATGATAATCAATCAAATATCAAAATATCTGAAATAAAATAAATACTGTTGAGGAATCCAGTTGAATCCCTCCAACCTGTTTCCTGCATCCAAAAACATTAGCACAATACCAATTTCGCTCCAGTACGAAATTATCGCGGTACATGTTTTTAATAAATATTATCCGCTTAATAACGGCGTAATAGGGTCTCATCCGCTAAACAAAAAATGCGGGAAATCAACAACTGCAATATATACATATGCCAATATATATATATTGATATTATATATATATAATACCAATTTCACTGTTTATGAAATATTCGCGGTATATGTTTATATAAATAACATCCGCTTACTAACGGCGAATAATGTCTATTTTAACAATCAATAATTTACAGTCATCATTCAAACATGCATTCAAATATTTTAAATCTAACTATTTAAAATAAAATCGAAATCTATTCGATTGAGTGAGAAGTTCTCACCTTGGTTTTAAATTTCCGTTTTAGCTTTAATTTCGAATAAAATTAAACGCGCGTTTAATTCTACCCGAAATTCTCACTAACTCCAAACGACTCCAAACCAACTCCATCGCGTAGTGCTCGTCCATACGATTCCAACGCAACTGAGTTTGCATTTTTTCGACCTCGTATGAAAAAGTTACGATTTTTTCAAAGTTACACGATTTTATAACTTATAAATTTACAACTATTATTTAAAAATCTTTAACCTAAGCCATTGGATCTTGCTTTCTTCCCATCTGGACCGTCCCTATGCTTCACCTTCTTCTTCAGTAACTCACGTACGTGAGTTTTCACGTTGAACCCAACACAGCCGCCCCCTAGGGCTTAATTATGCTTCGCCTACGTCGCATTAAAACTTTATCGGAGACCATCATCTTGAAGAGCATCACGAGTATGACACTCGGCTGGAGTAACTTGGAGCTCGGCCTCTCCATAATGCACGAATTGCGTGCCAAACTGTAGATGAACGCAGGCCATAAACGCCTCCAAACGACGACGATAAGGAAAAGTGACCGTTGGATCTGTAGATCTCAGTGTGTTCTACAAGATTGTAGTTGGAACTTTCGCCTAATTGTTAATGGATGAAGAGAAAAGAGGAGGAGAAGTTTGATGTTTTTCGGCCATCCATTATCAGGTGGCGGCTGATGAAGTTAGGTTAGGGTTTTAGTTTTTAAATTTTAGAAATTTTGTGATTTTAACTTCTATTTATAGAAAAAGCAAGCGTAAACACTATTCATCCCGGGAATTCCGAACTCCGATTTAGACGCCGTAACCAGCGTACCTAGGGTTTATCCCGCGTTCCGGACACAATGGAACAGGTTTCGGAAGCTAATTCGGAAGTATGTGCGAGTTATGGCTGAAAACGTTCAATCTAAATTAAACCGATTTAAACCGATTTCTAGGCGTTTTAATTTGTACCGGACAAACGGTAAATCCAATTGACTTGAAATTTGAAACCTTACAATAATATCACATTACGGATCCGATGAAACTGGTTTCGTCGAAATCCGAGACTTTTTGAAAAATGGCTATTTTGACTCGCCAAATTTAAATTAAAAATAAATCGATGCGTTTCGAGCTGCCACGATCAAACGATAGCTCCGATTGACACGAAATTTGAAATCCGGTAATAACTAACTATTACGGATCCAATGAAACTAGTTTCGTTCAATTCTGAGACTGTCCAAAAATTGGCTATTTTACAGTCGATTATTAAATATTAAAATATTCAATTTTCACAAATTAACTTTTAATTCGATTTTAAAAGTTCTAAAATAACATTCTAACTTCAACATGATAAAATAAAATTTTACAAATCATTTTCTATCATATTTAACTCTATTTTCAATTATTTCCATAATTTAACGTATTAAATTATCGATTTAATTATCCAATTAAATCCAAAAATTCAAATAAAAATTTATTTGACATATAAATTCAATTATTAATATTTAAAATTAATTAAATATTCAAATTTTAATTAATAAAAATTCTGGGTCGTTACAACGGTATGGAGCCCAGATACTTACTCATGTTGAAAACACTTTATGATTGTGTGAATTGATTACGAGCGCTCGGTGAAAGGTCCCAAAGGACCGGGGGATGGCATATTCGGTCAGTTGTTACTCAGTTAGGGGTAACCCGGCCTTGTGTTGGTAGAGATCCGGTTTGGTTCTCGGGGATGTCCATCCAGAGGCATTCTCATGTGGCAATGGGAAGTTCCTTGGCCTGATCATTCGTTGGAAATCCAAAGAAACAATACGAGACTTGTACGGTTTTAGTTGTATAACCTGCTATGGAATGTGGCGGTAACCTGCTATTGAACATAGTTAGCTATAGTAGGCATACGATAATGGTCGTATGTTGGCTAAGATTTATATTCTACTTTCGAAATATTTCCTACACTATGCACTAGTAATAATATCAAATGTTCTTTTTAATGCGTATCAAGCATCTTTGACTATCATAAGGAGAAATCTCCTCCGATTCTGCGTTTGCATTGTGTGTGTGTGCGGGAGGCCTTATGGTAGTCTCATTTTTAAAAGCATTGCGAATTGACTTTAAAAATATTCCTCTATTTTGATTTTTAAGATAAATAAACTGTTTTGAGTTCTCACACCAGTCACATGACTGACTCGGAGTTTATTGTTTTCCTTCCTAAACTCTGGGTGCCCACCAATTTCCACACGGGCAGTCAAGAGTTAGGTTTATCAGGATATTCTGGATATTCAGGAGTTGCTGGAGGCAAGATGGATGGCATGGCGTATTATTATGTATAGTATTTCTTTTCCGCTGTTTGTTGTTGTTTGTTGTTGTACACTCTGATGATGATGTAATGAAATGTGATGTAATGTAATAACTGATATAGTTCTTTGTTTAAAGATTATTCATTTATTTATTATATGTTGTTCCGCTGCGAATTGTGAGATTCTGATGTTGTTCTGTTATTTCTTTCTGTTCTATTTTCTATTTTCTTTTCTCTCTCTATCTTTTCTATCTTTTTCTCTCTTTTTCTTTGTCTTTCTTTTTCTTAAACCATAACATTTCGGGTTTCCGGCCTTCGATTTCTCGGCAATCGATAAAGTGAGTATCGATGTTGAATTTTCGAAAGTCGAAAATTTCCGGGACGTTACATTTGGCATGCCCACGTGCAGGTGTTGGGATTTACATCACAACAGACATGTTAGCCCCTCTTATATAAAAATATGTTGTCCAAATGAATGTTTGTGTGCATACATATCTTGTTATATAGAATACACATATAAAAATAATGATTATATCGAAAGTACATTAAGTATTATCATATAAAATTATATTTGAACAGATGAAGAGATCAAAGCAAATAAATATGCAATCATTTATTAAAGAAGAAGGATACGTGTACGATCAATATCCTTATAATAAAGAGTGCCTTTTCGTTTTAAAACTTAAAAGGCACATGTAAACATATCAATATATGTATAGATAGAGTGAACGAGGTTTTGTATTATGATACATAATGATACAATTTCATAATGATGTATATATACATATATCAAATTAATTTTTTTAAATATACTTTTAATACATTTTAAATGCATATTAAATGCACTCTACAGCCTAATTTAAATATATGTGCATGTATTCAAGCCATTATATATATATATATATCCACTATACATATTTTGTAACGACCTGAAATTTTGGCTATTAACTTTGAACTTTTAATTTGTTTTAATTGAATTTGAATTATTAATTAATTTTGAATATGGAGATTTTGAAAGAATCAGTAAAATAATTTAACATTTCAGATGTAGCGAATAATTGGATTTGGTAAATATAAATTAATATTTGAAATTGGGATAATATGTGAACCTGGAAATAATTAGACATAGAAATGATGCCTAAAATTTATTTAAGTTCTTTTTGGATTAGAATTATGATATGTACTTTTGAATGGGATTTAAAAGTCGATAATTTTGAAATAAAACTTTGTATATTAATTAATTAGTGGAAATTAATATATATATATATATATATATATATATAGTAACAGTGTAAATAATTGAACTTCGATTTAAAATGAATCGAAATCATTTCTAAAATTTAATATGGATATAAATTCTATTTGAATTATAATGGAGTCGGTAAGTTTTAAAAATTGAAAAATTAAACGATTTCGATGATTTTGAAAATCGCTCGATTTAATCGACGAGTTAAAATAGCCTTCTCGGGCATAGTCTCGGAAATCAACAAAACCAGCTCCATTGGATCCATAATAGTATGTTATTATTGGATTTCTAACTTTGTAGAGTTTGGAGTTACCGTTTGGTCGTATGACATAGAAATGCATTGAAATAAATATCAAAAATTTAACAATTTAATTCAATTCGAAAAGCTATCTTCCACATATGATTGAATTAGGCTCGAAACTTATCTCATTGTGTTCGGAATAGGGGTAAACATTATAAACGCTAGGCGGCATGTTTCGTTTGGAGTTCGTTTGAAAAAGCACGTTAACGTTAGAAATAGTATTAAAATAATATAGGTATACGTATATATACGCGCACTGTAACAAAACCCTAGTTTTGTTATACGCAGCCAACAGTATTCATTTTAATGGCCGAAACACTCCCTCGCTCTCCCACATTTATCTCTCCATCCATCGAATTTCTTCAAAAACTTCCAACTGCAATGTTGGAGAGCTCGATGTACTCTATAAATCCAATGGTTGGTTTTGGCTACTGTAGTCACGGCACAAAGATGAAAGAGGCGACGATGGGTTCGAACTCTACTGTAATGTTGCATTTGAGAAGAAAAGAGTCGCGGCCTGGATTTGCTCGATTCGAAAGCAACGGCATAGATTTGATCTGGCAATAAAAATAAAAGGGAAAAGTAAATTTATTTATATTATTTATATTGAAAACTTTGAAAACCCATATCTTCATCATACGAGGTTAGAATCGGACGAAACAAGCGGCGATGGAATCGCAACGACGAGTAATATGCACTGGAATAGATCTGGAGTCAATTGAAGCTAACAAAAATTTCAAATAGTTAAAATTAATAAATGATTGATTGGTTAAATTGATGCATTTTTATCAGTGGATGTGATATTATATATATAGTAGTATATATATATTGGAGTGATGGATGTTCTCGCATATATATAGCGAATGAGACCTTATGTGTCTCGCACAATAACGGATGACTCTATATACCGCGATATTCCGCCTTGAAGCGAAATAGGTATTTTTATGTTGTGCTAACATCTATGGATGTAGGAAAACAGGTTAGAGGGATGCAACTGGATTTACCAAAAATGTTTAATTAAATTTCATATTTATTCGTATATGATTTGTCTAGATAATCTGTGATAGATTGTTGTGTGGTTTGAATTGATTGGATGTTATGGCTGAAACCCTAGTTTTGTTATACACAGCCACTGGTATTCATTTTAATGGCCGAAACATTCCCTCACTCTCCCTCATTTATCTCTCCATCCATCGAATTTCATTGAAAACTTCCAACTGCAATGTTGGAGAGCTCGATGTACTCTATAAATCCAATAGTTGGTTTTAGTTATTGTCGACCATAGAAAGAGCAGAGAGACCGAGTCCATCTTCAGTTTGAATGGAAAATCCACGGCATAGCCGAGTGTGACCTTGTTGAGGTTGTGGGTGGGGCTAGCCTTGTCGCACATATAGATGGTGATGGATTGGGTCACAGTGGCATGTGGGGGTCGCGACACGAAGATGAAGAAGTCGACGATGGGTTTGATCTCTACTGTAACGATGAGTTTAAGAAGAAAAGAGTTGTGGCCTAGATTTTCTACAAAGGTATAGATTTGATCCAGTAATAAAAATAAAAGGGAAAAGTAAATTTATTTATATTCAAAATTTTGAAAACCCGTAGCTTGGTCATACGAGGTCATAGTCGGACGAAACAAGCGGCGCTAAAATCCCAGCGACGAGTACTTTGCGCTAGAATAGATCCAGAGTCAATGGAAGCTAGCGAAAATTTTAGGTTAAATCGAACGTGTTCGATTTAATTTAAAATTGGAACATTTAGCAGCGTAAAAATCAAGGTGAGTTAATCTCACAAATTTTGGACTGCTAATGATTAATTTTAAATAGTTAAAATTAATAAATGGCTGATTGGTTAAATTGATGCATTTTTATCCATGGATGTGATGTTATATATAAAGTAGTGTGTGTGTGTGTGTGTGTGTGTGTATATATATTGGAGTGATCGATGTTTTTACAGATATATAGCGGATAAGACCCTATGCGTCCCGCATAATAGGGGATGACCCTATATACCGCGGTATTCCGCCTCGAAGTGGAATTGGTATTTTTACATTGTGCTACCATATGTGGATGCAGAAAAACGGGTTGGAGGGATCCAACTGGTTTCGTAAAAAATGTTGAATTAAATTTCATATTTATTTGTATATGTTTGTTCGGATAACCAGTGATAGATTGTTGTGTGATTTGAATTAATTGGATGCTATGGCAGGTTTTGACCTAGATTTTGATATTTTTAAACACCAGTAATATATGCTTTAAATTGGAAAAGAAAATTAAAAGGATTTTTGTACTTAACTAAATCGGGATATTGTGAAGAGGTTTCTGGAATAAAAGTATATAATAAAGGATTTTTAAATAATAAATCTGTAAATGGTACTTGTTTAAAATAAAGGTTGTAAAATCGAGATTTTAAATATTTTGAATATAGAAGTGAATTTGCGAAATAAGAATAAAATTGGTTAAACTGGAGTTCAAGTGAGATTTTCGAATTTACGAAATGGAGTTGGAATCGAAGAACTTGACTTGTTTTAAGAGTAGGATTTTCAATTATTAAATTGGTGATTTTAAAAGTGTTAAATATACTCTAGAAATTAGTTATTTAAGTATTTTAATTTTTTTAAAGCATATTTAATTATTAATAGTAACTTCATAATGATTTTTAATGATTTATTATTATCTAAGAAATGGTCAGCATTTTTGTTCTAAAGATTAAATTATTAAATATTAATATGGCTTTGTATAACAACCTTTATTTTGAGTATATTTTCCAAGATCAAACTAGAAATTTATTTTAAAATTTACAAGCATTATTTTGAGATAATTTTTAAAATAAAGTTTTGGAAAGGTATACTCGCATGGCGTAAATCGGAGGTAGTGAATGTCTGCAGTTAAGTTTCGAATTTCTCTAGGATAGAGACGTAACCATTGAGCTATGATCCATGGTTTGATACTGCAATGGTACTTTCCACATTATTTTAAAAGGGTTTTTCATATATTTTCGGAAAAGGATACTTTGTGAATTTATTAGATTCGATAAGATAAGTATATATTCTAAAGAAAAAGAGTTAATTTATTTAAAATTTAAATTAAATAAGACTCGGTATTTTCAGTGAAAAGAAGTATTTGGGTGAATTGATTATTTATTTAATAGTTAAATAACCGACTATCGAATATGGACCTAAATGTACCTTTGGGAGTATGTAGAAGAAGCATTGGAATTATATGGTACAGTTACCATTCGAGGTGCTATATTGTACGTATAAAATCGTTTCGTTCTTCCAGGACATTTATAAGGAAATCCATCCACTAGCGGTTATGAGATGATCTTCGATCTTATTTTCGTCTGTTTATTTCATAAAGAACCGGGATTGAGTTTATCAGGAAATAGCGAACGTTGTTTCAAAGAGACCTAGATCGGACTTGTTATTCTAAAATGACTTCGATCCAACGAGTATGTTTTCGAAATGAAGACAAGAGCTTGGTGTCAAAGATGGAGCAGGGAAGTGTAAGGACTAATCGCTATTAATCCTGAGGGTGATTCTAAAATGGATGTAGTAGAAATAATGCCTCAGTTTAGTTTGGACCGGAAACGGACTTGTATGGATGAATGCTATTAGAATATTGTCATTGGAGGGAAATGAGCATTCTAAGTGAAATTCCTAAAAAGGTAATCGTAGCCTCTAGCCTCATCAATTGGGAATGACTGAAAAGTAGGGGGATGCAGCAAGGCTAAGTAGGTAGCACCTAAGTAGGATATGTCTATCACCTTTCTAGATACTCTCGGATATTATTACTACGATTATGGAAGGAGCATGGAAAAGGGTAGGAACACCCGAGGTGATAGCATATTCGGCCTATCTAGGTCAGGGATAGTCCGGTCTTGTGTTGCAGGGAATCCTAGTGTGGTCCTTGGTACACTGTTCAGGCATGTGGTATCCTAGTGCCTAGTCATTCGGATGGAATCCATTCTCCAGTAAGCGCCGTACGGTTTTGATTGTGCCCAACTATGCTGGAACATGAGATGCTAGCATTTTAGATATTTGAATAAGTATTTGTACTTAGACGCTAATATAGTATCAGAGGATTTGATATGAAATGTTTTGGTTATTGTAAGATAAAAACCCACCGTGTTTATTTGTGGCGTGGTCATACGAGATACCTTTGATTTTCAAAGGATTTTGGTAACTTTAATAATTCAAATTGAGTGTAATTCCTCATGCTGGTTTTCTAGACTGACTCGGGTATTATTTTATTATAATGCTTCAGTCAGACCGAGTATTTTAGGTTCAGATTAGGATGCTATGGAGCTCAGGAGACGAGCTGGAGACCGAGACTTATTCTTATACTTGATTTTATTCGGTTGTGGTTTTTTTTTGAAATTACCAGTAATTATGAGGATATGTTGTTATAACTGTCCAGGCTGGTAATAATTGATTGTGTACTCTGATGTGAAATATGTATATTACAGTTTTGACTTGTGTAAAGAACTATTGATATTTTATGTTATTTAATCCGCTATGAGATTCTATTTTCATTAGTTTCTTCTTTCTTCTACCTACTTCCTTTTCCCTCAACAATTTGTCTTTCCGGCACTCGATCGTTTGGCATTTTATACAATGAGCGTACTTATGTAGATTTTTGGTGGTCGAAAGGGCGGGTCGTCACATATTTACATATACAAGTTAGAATATATATATACGCACACACACTTTACCTTAAATATAATTTGAATACATTTTTACTATACTTTAAATACCGATTAAATACATTTTAAAATCACACTAAAACACATTAGTACACGTTAAATGCTCATTAAATACATTTTAAATGCACTTTAAACACACATTAGTAACTTTAAAAGCACTTTAATGCACATATATTGGGGAACAAAACTTATACATATATGTATAAAATTTATATAGTCATGTAAATTGACAAATATATGTATGTGTACACACACCCATGTATATTGAATAACACATACACACACAAATATATATATATGGATTAAAAGATGTTCTATAAACGTAAACATTAGTGTATAAATGAATTGTTAAAAGGAAGTGATTATAAATCAATATAAATTTCAAATAAAATTATTATTATTATTTTATGAGCAATGATTAACATGAATTCACAAATGAAATATATATATATATATATATATTCATACACGGCATATCGGCGTAGAAATTCCTTATATCCTAACTAATTGATATGTGCAATACGATAAAATAAGTTTAACATAATTGAATTGATAAGGGTACCTTTCACCAATGCCTATGATTCTCACATTGAAACAGAGATGTGTACTCCTTGAATCATATTCTAAATCAAAAGGTGTTACCTCTCGAATTGCTAATCGGAGACTATCGAATAGCATTGAATTTGATGTATTATGAACTTGAGAATTTTTCACATTATTTTTAACGTACCATGGCCAAAAATTTCTGGGTACAGAGATGTAGTTTTGAGCGAAGAGATATTATGAAATGAAAGAGCTAAGTCTTATTAAAGAAAAAGGAATTAACGTTGTGATTAATACCCTTTCCCTTATAACTACATAGCCTTTTCATTTCTAAACTAAAAGAAAACTCCTTCATCCACTCATATCATAGTCGGCCAAAACTAAGGCTGGCTTATGTGTGCTTGTTCATGGACATTAAACATATTTAAGTCGATATAAAAAATTCTCGCATTTAAATCCATTTTGATCGTGTATCGATATCATATATCATTCAGTATATTTATAACTATTTTAAATCCCTTTTTTTGTCAAAATTGTACCACTTTGGACTTATGGAATTTGGTAGTGCTTGAAATTCTAATATCGTCTATATTCAACCTTGTAATCCTAACACAAAATTCTTGATTCAATATTAATAATTATTATTAATCAAACTACTCTGGCTAGAGATTTTTACTTTGAGTTGACTTTGGTTGACTGCAATACTAATCCTATGTAACCGAGGAGACAAATCCTCTCTTTAATAGTGTTTCACTTCAAATACTTTCATTCGATCCGACTATAGTCATTCAATGGATACCATGCCATGATTGTATATAACCAAAGTAGTATTTTCATATCGAAGATCAGTAGTATTCTCAAATCGAAAGAACTGTGCAAGTTAGACACTTTGGTATTTTTTGTTTGATCATATTATATCAACCAACAGAAAACTATTGAGTGGGTCATTCCATAGTTATCCAATAACTAACGGTATGTAACCTCTGATGTCCCTTAAGACCACGAGTAATAGAGTGCCAATATTTGGAAAGCGCTGCGTACTCTAGTGGAAAGCGTTGCGTACTCTAGCCTCAGTGGATGCATCGATGTCCAGTTTTGATACATTTTGGCCGGGAATATTTAAAATTATGTGCATATCATATTGTGATATAATACCCATAGTTACAACTACTTGTAACTGCTATCACAAACACATCATTTATGGACTTGCTAACATTATATTTAAACTAACTAACTAAATATTTATAACAAGTATAGAACATAACGGAAACACCTTTTATTTTTAACAAGATTGCTCATTGAGTTAGATTTATTTAACAAATTACATAACTGTCCCTAGGGCATACCCTTAACCCTATCATGTTTAAATAAAAGAGAGAAGGAGGAGCTAAAAGTGAATTAAGATCCATAAATCACACTACCAATTCAAATCCCATTTGAATCAAATCCAATACCTATATCCCACACCTATAGCCGGCAATACTAAACCCTTATGGGCCTTCCTTCCATTTCAACCTTGATCCAATAATATACATTTAAATCAAATTTAAACATACATCGATACGTATATCTACAACTTTTATATATGCACTATTTTCAACATTGGTCAAATCAAATCAAATGAAATTTTATAATTAATATTTCATAAATATTAATTAATTTACAATAAATATAATTAGTTAAATTAGGTGGTAGTCAAAGTATTAAGCATTTCGGTTGTGTGAATCTTAGGTGTAAATTTGCTTAGCATTAATATCGAACAATTTGAATATTAACACTCATACATCACCTTAACTTATGTTGTGACATTATGGCCAAATTTATCTGTTACGTGGCTTTGGTAAAATCAAATTTTACTTTATTTAATCACTATGCTTTAGTAACAATTATTTATAGCAATTCTTTTCGTCAAAACTATATCACATTAAGATTTACGCAATTTGGTAATGGTCAAAATTTCAATATCATCCATATTCAACTATATAGTCCAAACACAAAGTTAGTGGCACAATAGTAATATTTATTATTATCTGAATCGCTCTGGGCAAAGATTTTGAGTTGACATCTAATGACCTGATACTAATCCTATATAACCAAGGAGATTAATTCTCTCTTGAATAGGATTTCACTTCCAATTCTTCCACTCGACTCAATTATAGTCATTCGATGGACGTCATGTCACAATTTTACTATAATCAAAGCGGGGTTTCTACATTGAAGTTCGGTAGTATTATCAAGTTGAGGGAATTTTGTAATATTGTCATATTGATATTTTCTGTTTGACCTTAGTTCAATTTAACCAACAGAAACCTATTGTTTGAGTCATTCTATAGTTATCCAATAATTATCTGTACGCAACCCTTCGGTGCCCTCAACAACCATTAGTAATACATTCCCCAACATTTGGACAGCGTTACATATTCTAGTCTCATTAGATGCACCGATATCCAGTCCTGATACACCTTGACTAGGAACATTTAAATCCGTGCATTTATTATATTGTGATAAATTTCTCATGATTATAACACCTTATAATTACTACAAAAAATACATCATTTATGGATTTTCTGTTAAATATACTTAAATTGAATAATCAATTATTTATAACACATTCTAATACGTATATAACAAAAAGAAAACACCTTTTATTTTGAACAAGATTGGTTATCGAGTGAGATATATATAACTAATTACATAATTGCCCCTATGGCATACCCCCAACACTATCAATCTCCTACTTGCACTCAGGTCAACTATTGAATCTTTATCACATCCCTTTGACCAGTTTAATGAGAACTGATCGAGTTAGACTTTTCGTGAATGGATCTACTGCATTGTTTTAATTTACTACTATATCAATTAACTCTCTCCGATGGTGATAGATTATCTTTCTCACATGGAACTATTAGGAGTTTGTTTCTCGACTTCTAGTGAGCTATTATCATTACATTGTTATGATATAACAATGACTAGTATTCTAAATACTTAAAACCCTAGACTGGTTATAAATTTGTGCATTTATATTAATATATTGCTTGTATTATGGCTTATTCAAGGTTATGTACTCAACCTTTTCATTGAATTAGCTACGACCTCTTGTTTGTAACATTTTCAACTTAAAGCTCCTTAACTAAGCTTTGAACATGAATCTAATATTGACATACTATACTTAATATCACTCATGAAGTTGAGTCTGTACATTCCTTCATATGGAGTTCATTGTTTCTATAAATATTTCTCTATTATTTCATAAATATTCAAGGATACTCTAAACTATAAATTAGAAATATCAATTTTAATTTGATATCTGTTTCATGTATCAAATACATTAGTTAAATACAACATTGTAGGCAATACAAAATGTATGATAATTCTTATTATCACTACATGAGTAATCCATTTTACGTGTTCCAGATTAAATATTTTAATATGGTGTATATGCATATTGTTTGAGACATTTTCAACATCCTTTTACGCCGATTAAAAAAATATATCATTTACAAATCCAATGTTAGGTATTGAATAGCGAAACTATAATGACTTTACCTCAAGTGCATCATTGGCAATCATAAGTTCGTTGTTTGCCTTTAGAAATATCTTAATACTTTGAATAGTTCTTTCTTATGGACACAACTTCCTCTGCATTTTGACTGAAACTCAAACTATTTGATATTTTTATCAAAATATTTACTCAACTCAAGCTTGATACTTTCATATCACTTCTTGGATCACATCCAAAAATCCACAAACTCAATATAGCTCCCACTGACTTCGAGACACTTTGGTCGTTATGTGCAAACAGTCTATTCTTAATCATTATTTATAATATTTCATTTCAGCACATATGTACAAAAACATGGCACTAATTCTGTGATAAAATTCGATTTAACTTGAGCGTATTGAATGACAAATCTGTTATGTCCATTTCAACAATTAAAATTTATGATGTAACTCTTATAAAAGTTGCTCACTATATTCAAACTGTATTAGTCTTTCTCTTAAAGGAACATTTGCAGCCATGGATCATATCCCTTGGGGTACAACTATCAAAATTCATATTTGATACTGCACTTGAAATCCAATTTGGACATATGCATTATACCATATCGTAGAGTTGATACTCTTAATGGCTTAATTGACAACTAAGGATTATGTATTCTTGGGGTTGATAAGAAACTCATATTTTCTCTTTAATATGCAAGAATATTTATTAGACATTCTAATGCTTTGTGTTCATTTAGGCTTTGGTAATTTCATTTCATTCTTCATAATTATTTTTACGTTTGGATCGTATCCATATCCATTTTACTACCAATAATTCCTAAAAAAATTCTTTCACTATAAAGTTGGTGCTTCTTGAAACAACAATTGTTTCTTAGTGCAACGGAATAGGTATTCATAAACACTTTATGAATCACCTTATTTATAAAATTAATTTGGTTTTAGTTTACGATACTCATGTTCGAAACATAAGTTGTCCATCCAATGACAATCATTCCAAAATTCCTTTTTGGTGATCCATACAAGATCACTCATGTATAATTATTATGTGTAGTCTTTCAACTCACACAACCCATGAACTCCTTGGCCTAACATATATTAGGATTTCGTATAAAACCTTGTCTTGCATGATTTTTTAAAATATACTCTGGTTGAAATTAATTTTCACATTATGTACTACTCTTAAGTACACGATCTAACAAAAAGAAGTTAACTCAACTTCACTCAGCATCGATCGTACTTCATTTAACAAAGTTCAGTTATTCCTTATCGATACATCATTATGTATCATGGGGAGGAGTGAATTGAATTTTTATTCATTTTAGATACGTTCAAAACACTTTCCAATGTACTTACATATGTGATCAAATTGAATTATTTTACTTTCCGTTGCATGTAATTTCATCTAGTTTCATTTTATATTCTATGAACTTATCATATACATGCTACATGTGTATCAAATGCACATCTTCACGTTTGTGATAATTCATCGGTGAATTCAGTGAATAATATGGAAATGTTTTGATATTATTAGACTTAAGACTGCATGTATGCATATATACATGCACATACAGAGATACACAAACATACATACATACATATATATATATATCAATCTGAAGAGTTCATCAACTCTTATGTTGCTCTCACATAATGGATGCTCTGCCCTTTATTATTTGAGATATGATTCATTAGTACTATATGATTCCAAATTAATTGCAAATAAATATGGATACTACTGTATTTCCAGTGCATCGCAAATACCACTACTATGGTACAATTTTGTAATGAATATTCATTATATTCATACTAAAATAACACTACCTCTGGTTTTTAGTCAACGTTGAAAATAATCATTATTTCATAAATAATTTATGGTATGTTTTACGAAAACAATTTTCGTAACTTGATGTGACCAATAAGTGTTATATGACATGCTCTCACTATTTCCTCCATGACTATAATAGCGTATGAAATATGAAGCTCCATTCAATTACTTAATTTAGGCTATTTATTTCATTAACTATAACTAGTTTACGGTCGAAAATTTTCAAATCAAATATCTTAAATTCAAAGAAATAAATCTCATACAGAACAATTTTCTATGTGAAAATACATTTCAGAATAGAAATCATGTTTCTCATTTTAGTGTTAGTTATTTTTTATTATTTTACAATTCTCATTTCCAATGTTTCTTTATGAAGCACAAGTGATTTTTCACTCTTTATCCCAAACCGTGCCTTAAGTTAACCTACCCTTATATGTTCTTTTTCCTTTCTAAATGGTCCTACCATCCAAAGCAAACCTTTACTACAATATCTTAATGAACTCTTTACAAAAATGCTCTCGGTCATCCTTAACATTAAAGATCTCAAAAAAGTTTCATTTTACATAAGATGGTCAACTAAAATTTCAATGATCGAATACTTAGCTCTATCTTGTAGCTCTTGGTAATGTTACATTTAACACAACAAGATCTTTATTATAATCAATCATATTAAATACATGATCTCTCATTGTGGTTTTCTTGCTTATTTCGAATGGTTTAAGTTCATTATGATTTTCGTACAATAGGATTGTGACCATTCACCATATAACATTTATATATGATTGGAAATGGATCAAATATTCATATCCTTGTATTGCTTTTAGAGTTCAAAAATCATTGAAGACAATACATAATATCAAGCAAGTACTCACGTAAGTGACCAAGGTTCGAACTTATTTAGTAGTTATATATTAGCAATTGCATGGTTCAACAAGCAAAAATTTATTGGTAAGTGTCATCCGACATTCAGACCCGACTATATTGAACTGATTGTACAAGTTAGATTCGACTACCATCAAGGCCGATAAGTCCAAAATGACGGTTGTGAGTCCTATAAGTCTAGTATAGATGATAACATAAAAGTGTTGTCTAATGGAATTGATAGATATGCAAGGTAGAGTGTTCGAAGTATGAAAAATGGTTCAACATATATGAGGGATCGGCATAAGTTGACTTCCATCATAGGGATTGGTATGTTTCGAGGAGCAAGAGTATTTCAATAGAAAATAATCAATATCTCAAGATCCATAAGTCCAATGCATACGAACTTTGTGAGTATGGTATGGGGACCCTAGAGGGCCTACCTTAAGGATCGCACCTCAAGAAGATGAAATTAGAGGGATCGACACTCTTCTCTTGGTAGGGATCAGCAGGAATCAGCAAACAATCCATGTTGAAGCAAAGATCAAGCAATAACTCAAGTTCTACCGATTCAATTGGCATGAAATTTGGAGGCTAAGCATGTTTTAGCATGAGGAAGCAACCTTAGGGATCTCACCCCAAAATTCGACCAAAGTAGGGTACGGTACCGATCCCTCTTCTTTGGGAAATGGGTCATGCGATCCATCTTGTAGGTCCATATAGTTCTGAAGGTCCTTTTACCGAATGTTCATAGAGATATATGGCTATCTTCGTCTATAAATACAGGCTTGGTTGTTCATTTTTAGGAATTTTACGCTGCTAGTTGCTTTATATTCTTTTGTAACTAAAGATTTTCATCTGATTCCTATTGTATTTAGTTTGTAAAGTGATTAATAAAGCAAGCTGATCAAAGTAGACGTAGGCAGGCAAACAATGTCGAACCACTATAATTCGTTATATGCATGTTACTCTTTCAATTTACCGCTATTTCTTTGTTTCTATCCTCTGTTTCATTTTATATTTTTCATTTATTTCCATTTGTAATTCCTATTGGGTGTCTGTGCCAATTTTTGATGCAAATATTTTAGTGCTTTTACTAAGAGCCTTGATTCTCGGCTTATTGGGATCCTTTTGTTGCTATTGGATTGCATAAATCCCCCGAAGGAGATCTACAGTTATCTTAAAGAAGTTTACTTCTTCTATTTAGATTTACAAAAATCTAAGAAAAGCTATCAACAATGGTGAGGAACACTAGATCTACTTCTCAGTACATAGAAGGAAGCAAGAATACTAGCATCTAGCAAGGAGGCTCGAGCAGTCAACTGATGGATGAAAATGCTAAACCAGTTGAAGTCCAGCATCAAGCTGATTCCATTACATGTGTTGAATTCTATAATTTGATAAGAGAGCTAGTGGATAGCCATCGATAATTAAATCAATAGATTCAAGTAAATATCAATCTAATGAACCAACTTAGTTAGCAATAACGAGGGAAAGCTAGTGTGGACCCTACCCCTTACTCAACATCGGAGAGTTCTTGTTTTTTGAACGAGTATTGTAGACACATGTGTCATAGAATGTACGGATTTCGTGCAGAAACTTCCAAGCATCAACAGGAAGACTTACTTGGTCTACCAGGACAGATCGGTGCCAATCCCTCTATAGGGATCAGTACCGATCCCTGCTCCAAATGAGGGAACTTACCTATACATGCTAGGATCTAAGCTGGAGTTGCTATGGCTGATCTAAATAATGGATTTTAGTTGAATGTTGACCAACTACTTCCCTGAAATGATGATGAAGTGAATGTACGTGGTATATATTGGGAGGATGGTGAACCAAGAAGGCATGGAATAGCCTGTAGATATCAACTGGGTCATTCATGTTAGGTGGAACACGACAATCGTTTGACACCAACTATCCAAATGCCGTACATATCGGCTATGGTTAGACAGTTAGTGAGAGAGAGCTAAGACTTAACCAATGCTGACCGAGGAATCTCGAGAAGCCATACCTCATTTGCTAAGAATGTCCTACATGCAAAGTATCCAAGGAGGTTCAACTTGTTGTCGATGCCTGCCTACGAGGGAAAAAATGATCCTAGGCAGCACATCATGAGATATGAATGGCTAATGGATTCGATATGAGTATATGATGTAACCAAGTGTAGTTGTTTTCTTATAACTCTTTTTGGAATAGGAACAATGTGATTTACAAAGTTACTTCACGGTCGATCTCTAGATTTGATGATTTGGCAACAAGGTTTGTGGAGTAGTTCGATATACATGCAACTCGCCCCAAAGGTGTAATGTCCCTATCCAGCGTGATCCAAGCTCTGGGAGGATTGTTGAAGGATTACTTGAAGCGATTCCATATAGCTATTACAGAAATCTAAAATTCAAACAACCATGTAATATTGATGGTTATAGTAAGAGGGATTGATCCAGAGTCTGGTTTTAGTGATTGGTTAGACGGCAAGCCATCCACAACATAGGAGCACTTTTACACAAAGAGGGCTCGGTATTTGAAGAAGGAGGAATTAGATGCTCTACGAAGAAAAATGTTGTAGGACCAAGTGGAGAGGTAGTACAAAGTAGTTTAACAGTGAAGCAGTCTGCTGATAGCTCTAAAAAAGTTCAAGTGAATATCCTGAACAAACTGAATCAACAAAAGAAAGGTGGTGATAGGAGCCGAGAATGAACGAGAGATTCTGGAAAAGGGAAGCCTAGGATTTCAATGTAGGATACTCACACGCCACTAAATGCATCACTAGAGATTATATATTTATCTACTTGCAATACCACGCAGTACATGAAGCTGCCTTTGAAAGAATCAATTGAGAAGCAGACTGGAAAATATTGTTGGTTTGATGAATGATCATAACACAAGTCCAGGATATTATCGCAAAGCTGGTTCAAGAAAGAAAGTTACAGTAGTTTGTAAAAAAACATAGGATGGCAGGCAGGGGACATCCGACCCTAATCGATGACAAGAACCACACATGGCCGAGGAGCCTTCGCTTACTAGCGAAAGATTGGTAATTAATACAATAGTCGGAGGACCACATTCAATTGATAAGACTTAGCATGAGATGGAGCAATATGCTAGTGCGATTAAGCATATGAATTCTGAATGTTGTTCAAGTACAGAAGATGTAGCTCTGGCAAAATAGAAACGTAAAACGGCAGATTATATTGCATTTAGAAACAGAAAGACAAGGTGGATGCTCCGACAATCGACTCAATGGTCATTTCGGCCATGATCGACCCCCCTTTAATGAGAAGGATATTGGTTGATTGTGGTAATTCTATAAATATAATTTTCAAAAAGCTTATGATCAGATGAGGATGGAAGCCAATGACTTGAAATCGTCTAAAACCCGCATTCATGGTTTTAACGATGCTGCAACTGAAACTATTTGTCGCATTGAATTATCCATGGAGTTTAGAAAATATAACCACAGAAGAGTGCGGATTTTTCCATTGGTTGTTATGGATGTTGACTCTCCATTCATTTCTTTTCTATACCGACCGACCCTAGCTGAGTTCCGAGCAACTCTTGCCCAATGGTGTTTGGCTTTTAAGTTCTCGAAAATAATGGTGTTGTAGTTTTTCATGGTGATCAGGCGACCAAACGTGCCTGTTATGTAGCTGAATTGAGGGACGCTCATTGAAAGGAAAATTAAGGGTATGGGTGTGGACAAGTGGGTCCGCATCCAAGCCATTGAAGATTGACAGCTAATGCCTGAGCCTTGGCACAGGCCCCATAGTCGGTTTTATAGAGACATAGATCCGATAGATGACAAGGAGGAGCCCAAAAAGACTAAGGCTACACCAGTTGAGCCGACGATTGACATCACAGTCAGTCATGACGACCTGTCACGAGTCCAAAATATTAGATCACAGCTCAGCCCTCTGATGATGAAGGAACTTGCTGGATTTCTCCAAGCGAATCTTGATGTGTTCACTTGGACTCACTCTGACATGTATGGGATCTCGTCTGGCATCGCAAGCCATGCATTGAATATTGACCTGAGGCATGTGCCGATGAAACAAAAAATGTGTAGTGTGGATCCAAGAGACATGCCGCTCTTAAAAAGGAGGTGGATAGGCTCAACGGTAATGTGTTTATTCGTGATGCCCTCTACCTTAAGGGTGTATCTAATCTTGTATTTGTGAGAAAAGCGAATGGGAAATGGTGGACATGCGTTGATTACTCGAACATGAACAAGGTATATCCAAAATATAGCTTTCCCCTTCCAAGGATCGACCAGTCGGTAGACTCAACCATAGGATATGAATTGCTACCTTTTGTGTATGCATACTCAGGATATAACTAAATCCTAATGCACATTCCCGATCAAGAGTACACTACTTTCATTACCAACGTTGGGTTATATTGCTCTGTGGTACTGCCGTTTGGACTAAAGAATGCATGATCGACCTACCATCGCCTGGTCAACGGAATTTTAAAGAATAGATCAGAAAAATGATGGAAGCATGTGTGGATGATATGCTCGTGAAGTCATGACGGTCTAGCGACCACGTTAGAAACCTGGCAGAAATGTTTGATATTTTTCGATACTACAAAATGAAGAATAACTCTTTGAAGTGTTTTTTTAGTGTAGCATCAGGAAGTTTCTTGGGTGTCATCGTTAATGCCTGTGGAATCGAAGCTAATCCCGAGTATATCCAATTATTCGCAATATCCAAGCACCAAAGACTATCAAAAAGTACAGAGCCTGAATAAGAAAGTTGCCGCCCTGAGCCGATTTGTTTATAGAGTTACTGATAAATGCATTCCTTTCTTTGACTTGTTTAGCAGAGGAAATAGAAATTTTGAATGGAGACAAGATTGTAAAGATGCATTCAAAGCTTTGGTGAACTACTTAGAGAGACTTCCCATCTTTGTAAAAGCCGGTGGATCATGAAGATTTACATATCTACTTGGCCGTGTTGGTATATGCTATAAGTGTCGCATTGCTTCGTGTAGAGAATCGAATCCAGAGACTAGTCAATTATATTAGCAAGCGATTGATAGGAGCTGAAAGGAACTATCCGAAGATAGAGAAACTGGCATACTATTTGTTGATTGCTTTGCGAAAGCTCCGCCCTTACATTTAGGCACATCCTGTTACTGTACACTGACCAGCTGTTACAATAGGTCCTGCAACAATCTGAGACGTCTGGAAGGTTGCTCAAGTGGAATGTCGAACTTAGCCAATTTGACGTCACTTATTTTCATAGGAGGGCTATCCAGGGTCAGGCAATGGCATGCTTTATAGTAGAATTTACTATGCAAGGGGATTTCCCAGAGAGTAGTGAAATCCCTACCATATAATGGATGTTATATACAGATGGAGCATCCAATGATCATTGTTCAGGAGTTTGAATTATTGCTTGTAAATCTCGAATATCGGTCAATTTTCTATGCTTTAAAGCTCAATTTCCATGCAACAAACAATGAAGCTGATATGAGGCATTGATTGGTGGACTTAAACTCACTAGAGAACTGTGGATAAAGTCTCTTGAAATCTTTTGCAACTCACAATTGGTAGTATACCAAGTCAAGCGAGATTACCAAGCTAAAGTACAATGACTTGCTCCATACCTTACCCAATTCCAAGACTTGATGATTGACTTTGAGTACTATGATATTACGCACATTCCTTAGGATCAAAACCAAGAGGCTGATTCATTAGCGAAGTTTGCTAGCACCAAGGATGCATAATAGACGGCCTTGGTTCCATTTGAAGTATTAAATGCTCAAATTATAAGCTAGATGGAAATCGACTGAGTATTGGAGATGGAGCTTGAGAAGGAACCATGGTTGACTCTAATTAAAGACTATTTGCTACAGGGAATTCTTCATGAACGAAGGGATGAAAAATGATAAGTCCTTTGTAAAGCTTCATGATATATCATGCAGGAAGAAGTTATGTACAAAAAGGTTTTTCCGTTCCCTGGCTCCGGTGTATCGCTCATGATGAAATAAAATGAATTCTAATGGAAGTTCATGAAGGGGAATGTGGCGATCACACTGGGGTGTAAATTCTAGCAAAGAAAGTACTCTGTTGCAGGTACTATTGGCTGATCGTTAATCGATATGCTGTCGATTATGCAAGGCTATTCTAAAGTGTCAGATATATGCAAAAATTCTAAGAGCTTCGCCTATGGAAATTAGATGAATGGCCAGCCCATAGCTGTTTGCCATGTAGGGTATAGATATTAACAGTTCCTTGCCAACCTCTAAGGATGGTGCGAAGTATGCCATCATTGCATTTAATTACTTCACTAAATCGGAAAAGGCGGAACCTTTAGCCATGATCACAACAAGAAATTAATCAAGTTCATCATTTGGAACATCATTTGTCATTTTGGCCTTCTACGAACTAATATAACAAATATTAGGTCTCAATTCAACGGTGCCGAATCTAAAAACTTCTGCCGTTGGCATCATATTGAAAAGAGTTTGCGCCAGTTGCTCACCCTCAAGCTAACGGATAAGTTGACGCTGTAAACAAAATCATAAAATCTATTCTGAAGAAGCATTCAGAAAAGACTAGAAGTAAGTTGGTGGATAACTCCCGACAGCACTATGGGCTTATAGGACCACCCACAGGTCCACGATTGGACATACTCCATGCCCTTGCTTACGGTTCTGAAGCTATTATTCCTGTTGAACTCGAAGTTCCTTCTTATCAAGTGACCTACTACAATCTCAGAACAAATAAAGTTATCCTCTTGGAATATCTAGACCTTATAGATGAGAACCATGAAGAAGCTAATTTGAAGGCAGCTGCGCTCCGACATCTAGTCGTCTGGTATTACAACACTAAAGTCCGACCTAGAACCTTTGATATCGGCGATCTCATCTTGAAATGGGTTTTTCCTACCCTATCGCATATGAATCCTACTTAGGAAGGGCCATATGTAATTGAACAGAGGTTTGGAGGGAACTTTCAAACAAGCGACTGTTGATGGAGGGCATGAAATAGCAAGCATTTATGATGCTATTTCACTTAATTTATTTATTTTTCATTTAATTGTATTTAATTTCAGGATTGCTTTAGTATTTGATTTTCAAAGATATGTAATAACACAAATTATGTCATTTCTTTCCGTTTGGAAAATAAAGTTTTGAATTACCTTTATGTCTGTGTTTGCTGTAGTAGTACGTACTAGTTACGATACTAGACTAACTAGTATTGACATGTTCGAGTAGGTTCCCAGAGTTTAGAGCTGGCTGATTACTATAGTTCACGACTGAGCTAAGAAAAATGAGAATGGTCCAATCGTTCATTTGATGATTCATGCTCACAACCCAGTGGACAAAATGCCTAATGAGGGATGGATGTGATTCGACCATCCAATAACCAACTTAATCCTATCAAATGATGGGACAAATATGAGTCAAAAGTGATCGTGACATGACTGATCACTCGCTCGGGCTTGCGGGCAAGTCAAACAATTAAGAAAAGTACGATCCGGCTATTCTTAAAAATAGCTCTAAGTCCCTAAGGTGTAGACTAGAGTATAAACTTAAGCCGTGTGCGATTCGACCACCCACTAACTCTTATCCCTAGGATGCGTATATGAGTATAAACAAATGGATGGGTGCGGTTCGACCACTCACTATTCCGTGAACTCCCACCTAAAATTGATAGGAGGAGTATAAACTCGAAAAGGATTGAGTTCGGTCATCCACCTAAGTCCACTAAACCAAGATTGGGAGAAGGTGTATAATCATTCAAACCGCTGAATTCGACAACGTAACATTAGGGCTTGAACCCCGTGTTTGGTATGAATCAAGACCACGACCAAATGAAGGCCTTGGGATAGAAGTAATAGATTATCATCGAAAGCAACAAGCAATGAATTACAAGTACATTGAATGGAAATTAATTGCTCTACCACTTAAATAAAATCGCATAAGAGATCGATAGAAATAAAAGAAATTTTATTTGCATAATAAACTTCAAAATTATGATTCAAGTTTATTTAAAAAAGGGGCCACACCCACACAATCATGGCCAACAAAAGAGAAAAATAGCTATGCAAACTATATACAAATTAAGACGGAGTAATGACTATTTCTTCTGCCCTTTCTAAATCTCTTAGGAGTGCCACCACCCAAACTCTGCATGTCCTTTTCCTTAATCCTTTACCGCCCTTGGAAGGAGAGCTTTCGAAGGTTAGAGGGAGTTCTTGGGGAACCAATCCGCCAGGTAGGATGACTTGTAATGGGATGAGATTTGGATCATCAATGTCCACATCGGCAGGTTCGGCCTTATCTTTTTTCTTTAGTAATTCCTCCCTCTCGATGTGCTCTTTTAAGATAAGCTCATTGGCATGTTCAGTGGTGCCTGTAATCACAATGTCATCTAACTCATTAGGCAATGGTGGTTCTTCAGCGTTATCATCATCAAGTGTTTCGATAACATGGGCAACGGTTCATGGAGTGTTGGTGGCCGTCGAAATCTATGTAGATGTCGATTGTCGTTCCACAGTGGCACCACTTTTTGGAGTTTGGCTGGGACCTGGAAGACCTGTAGATTCTTGGACATAAGAAGATAAGACCATGACTATTGGACATGAAAAACAAAATCTCTCAAAAAATGGAGAATAGAGAGGAATACCTACACCTGGCTGACTCTCTGTTATTATCAGAGTGCCCCTTCTAGAATAGGGGTTACCACCACAGATTGATAACTAGGTTTTTCCAGATCGTAGAATTGATTCTGTCCCAGGACGAGAGAGATTGATGCTTCGGCTACTTGAAAAGAAGAGGGGCCTTTGGGATTGGACTCCAACGACTCAGTAATGTTTTTCCATTTGCCGGAGGGTGCTAAAATTTCAAAATATCGAAGTCTCCCAGCGGCATGGTCTAGAAGTTCTTTCCCACGAAGAATCTCCTACACTAGTTTCTCTTCGTTTAAATTAGCTTCATCAAGGGTTCTCTTTTTCATTTCAAAAATATATTCTCAAGCCTCGATGAGCGACTCAAGATAACCTTCACCAAGAAAGCATAGATCATAGTAGATAAAGACTTTAGCATTGTATTAATGATTAGAGGATTGAACATGGCCTTAATTTCATTTTGTCCAGCTTCTTTAGCATCCTCTACCTGGGCCACGATCTGTTTTCTCATCTCATTGTGGTCTACTTCTGTCTCCTCTTGTTTAAGGACTTTAATCTGAGGAAGTTTCTCATCAAGCTTAATCTTCAAAGTCCGGGCTTCAACGGCCTCTTTGCAATATCTTTGCGATTCCTCTTGAGCTTCAATTTTCAATTCCTCTCCTTCTTAAGAAGTTCTTCAAGCTCCTCAATGCGATAAGCCAAAATATTTTTCTCTTTTTGCATGGTATCTTTTTCCAAGGCAAGAGCACCGCTGTGGTTGAGGGAAACATTAACTTCCTTTTTGTGGCAGCCTCTAGACGAATCACCTCCTCAGATTGTTTCTTTAGCACTTTCTTCTGCCATGCCAGTTTCACCGCCAAATTCGAGATCTCAGTGTCTTGGTGTTTAATTATACCTTTATCAAGGATCACCTCTAGTTTGAGATGATTGATTTCATGCCGTCTCTTGATAGACATCTCAGAAATCTTCACTTCTAAGGGCTGGAATGATTCATGTTGGAAAAAAACATCGTTGATGCATGTGAGAGAACTTGCCTTAGCATTTCCTAGGATTGTACGAATGGAGGGGAGGAATTTAAGCCCATCGAAATAAATCTTTGGAAAATTGACCTTAAGTTCGATTGATTATTCTACTATGGAAGCTTCAGGAGCCGCAGTCAGCAAGGACAGATCAAAAGCGACGATTGGACTTTAGCTAGACGTACGGTCATGGGACTGCTTGGAGCTGGATGAACCAGTTCTCAAGTGGTAAAGTAACTTGAGGACTATGGAAAAATATCTGGTTTCCACTATGCATTGGAAGGTTAGGTTGAACTTTCTAAAGGGACGATCGAGATTGGAACTTATGATTGGAAGATAAAGATTCCCTTAAATGATGACTTATTTCTCGACCGTCATCCCTTTCTCCATGCCAACCCAATTCTGATTGGCGATTAGATTCGTATTGTGTCGTGGGGCTCCTCAACCAACCAAAAGTTTGGGATTGAGACATCACACTGCAAAAATCAACCAAAAATTTATAAGTGATCATTATACAAAAAGTAAATGGAGATCGTGTAATGAAGTGCATGTGATTGTGAGTGTCCTAGTATCCTCCCGACAGACCAGTAGTTGCAGCCTATCTTATAGGAGTTTTCTCTCCTTTGCTGGTGGGAAGAATGTTATCACCACTTTTTGTGGGAGAATTGAGCCCCTCAATACTGATGTTAGGGAATTCATAAGTCATGATATCATCAGGGATTTAGAGATTTGAAAACCATTTCATCGAGCTTTCTAGACGTTGGGAAGATGACTCTACGAAAGTGATAACAAACTCAGGCTCCATAGCAGTAATTCTCCTACAGAGCTTATTTGCAAGCTTCTTTCTTCTCTTAGCTGGAATGTAAGATTGCATTCCTTATGACGGTTCGACCACAGGTGCATTGCCAAGACCTGCATCAGCATCGCCGGGATCGTTGGTCTTGGCACCCCTAATTTCGCCCTTTTCGACGTCATCCTAACCCCCCTTGAGTGGGGGCACAACAGGGTTACTGATATCACCTTCTTGTTCTGTAGCATACCTGGTAGCGCAATGCTTCCGGAAAGCCCAATGTTGCAACCTTGCTCTCGCAACCCGAATAGAGAAACCATTCGTTGGTTACAAGGATTAAAATGCCTCTTGTTCGACCAAAGTGGCATGAAATGTAGAATTTCCCTTGCAAAACTATCGCCCTCTGGACGTGGATGGACACCTTTAAAATTTTAAATTGTTAGTTGATTCATGATATGACTTGGATTAAAGAATTTGATAATAGATTGAAGACGACACTTACGTCCTTCCAACCATTGCCTTGCAAAGCCGGGTGGAAATCAGACGTTGGTCCATTTGTCTTCGAAGAGGCTGAGCTTGATCCAAGCACCCATTAAGACTTTAATATTGGGAGAAGGCTTGAGGAAAATATAGGAAAGGTTCCCTGTCTGTTGTTTGAAGTTATAAACAAACCTGATGTCCTCAGAAGTTGGTGAATGGAACATAACGTTCATAAATAGTAAGAAAGTACTATGGAGAAAAGCATAGTTGCTCGGGTGTACTTGAGTAGGAGTTATTCCAAGATGTTTTAGCATCTCCCAGATAAAAGAATTAAAGGGCGGCACGCATCCGGCCTAGCATATGAACTTATTTATGTTGTATATCCTTCCGACGGTGAATGAGCCTTGCCATTCACCGAAGGAACCAGACCGTCTTCGAAGGGAATTCCGTGTCTAGAACATAGTCTACGAAGAATAGCCTCACCAATTCTAGAGGCTTGAGAATTTGTTGGGTTATCTAAAAATATAATGCTTTTACAGAGTGGGGGTAGGACTTATATCTTTTGCTAGAAGGATGGGAACATCAGAGAAAAGGTCGACCGATGGGTCGGAAACTTCCAGTTGTTTAGTTTGACGATCAGGGGAAAGCCGGCCAGATATAGTTGTAGTAGTTTACTTAGCTTCGGGATTATTATGTTGTGAATTTGGTCCAAAGGACATTGCCGCTAAGTGCTCTGGACGTCTAAAGTCTATTTCAACTATACTCAGTAGATAATCGAGATTAGAAAAGTTACATGTCCCATCGTACTAAGTGTAAGCTAGTGTGGTGCAGTGTCGTGTAGCGCAAAGATAAATAGCTTAAAGTAAGAAAACAAAGTTAAACGAGAGGCTTTGAATTTCGACTAGAGTGACCATCATCGTCGACCGTCTCAACGGGCAAATAAATTGATCGATTATGTAAGCTTTGGGATCGATCATCAGCATATTGAAGTGTGAAATCCGTTGTTAAAGTCCATATGTTAAGTTTTAGCTCATGTTCAAAGTCTCAAGGATTTGATCATTTAATTTCTAGTTCAATAGTGAATATGCAAGCCCTATTATTCACCCGCGTCATATGTTCAAGTTCATTAAAATGGGATTGGTTATAATTTCTCATGAAAGTGACTAATACCAAATGAAAATGCTGTGATACCAAATGAAAGTGACCGTGCTATAGGATCGAAATGGCCAACAATTGTAAACAATGTAAATGTAGTGGTAGTACATATAAACTAAGTTTTCTACTGATGTGGAATATGAGTATAAAAAGTAAACAATTAAAGTAGTAAAGAAAATGATACTAGAGATTTTTATACTAGTTCGAACTTTTGTTCTACGTCCAATCCCAGACTCCTTCTGGAATTAAAACTAGCAACCCTCTCTTAACCCAGAGGAACATGCATTACATCGCTTGAGCAATCGAACATGACTTCTACCGCCTAGACAGCCGAATAGGAATTCTACCGCCTGAGCAACTGAATAGGACTTCCAATACAAATAGTAAAGTTGTTTCTGACAAAGTATGCTCTTGAATTGCACTGATAAGTCAATATTGTACACCCTTGCATTCTTTATTCCTGCTAATAGTGTTAGAGCAATATCTTTCTCCCACGTTGTCATCGACAAAAATAAGAGTTTATATGATGAAAAAATTACATTTCACATAAGTGTTAACATAGAACAATATAGAACAAAATAACTACTACTTATAATGTAAGGTATCAGAAAAAAATTAACATTTAAAGCATGTGATACCCAAGGTTCTTATAATTTCCTAATTTTTAGGAAACCATACCCATTTGGGTGTGGTTGATCCTTTAAAAAAATAATTTTCATTATTAACTACCATATAAAAATAATCACCAACGCATTTTTCTTAATTTTTTCAATTAACAGAAACCTAATACTTAGATAATTTTTATTCGTATTTCCCGTCAATGATTTTGTACTTCTAGAGAAATTATAAACATTATTGGTCATAATAGTATTTGAATCTCTATAAAAATTGGATTTAGACTTTACTCGAAATTTAGCAGTAGCACCAACGTTTTTATTATACATAAAAGTGTATCTAGGGCTATTTCTACGATTAGTTCTATTATATCCTAAACCACTTTTATTATTTAAAGGTTTAGAAGTAGATAAAATCATGTTTAAAACGTTTTGAACTTTATTAAATCTTGTGACTTCAGTGTCAAGTTTACCAAATTTAGTTTTAAGTCATAATTATTATTTTCAAAAGAAATATTACTGTTTTTCAATATATCAATTTGCTTGTTTTAATTCGGAATTCTCCTTTTTTAAAGTACAGTTCTCAATTTCGAGAAGAATAATTCGAGATTCTAAATTATCTTTAGGTAATCGTAATAAATAATTTTGTCTTTTCAAATTCATAATTTCTTTTGAAAATTTTTCTTTTTCAAACATAGTATTTTGTTCGTCTAGAAATTCTTTAAGAGCCTCAAAATTATTTTTCACAACACCCTGTTGATTTTCTAAATCTAATGTCGCATTTTTCAATTTCTCAGTTTCAAGTTTGATTGATTTCATTTATTCTATAATAAGAAAATTAAGCTTTGAGATCTTATCGCTTATACTAACTAATTCATTATTCTCATTTACTGAAATTTGTAAATCAGAAAGTACCATTTTGCAGTACTCATTGATCGTTGCTCTAATAGTTTCAGGCTTTTTGTTTGTTGTATTTCGACCGGATCTTTTTCTAGCCATTATTCTATGATGTCGTGACGATCGATAGAATTCCAGGCTTTGATACCAAATGAAAGTGACTTATACCAAATGAAAATGCTTTGATACCAAATGAAAGTGACTATGCCATAGGATCAAAATGGCCAACAGTCGTAAACGACGTAAATGCAGTGGTAGTACGATATAAACTAAATTATCCGCTGATGTAGAATATGAGTATAAAAAGTAAACAATTAAAGTAGTAAAGAAAATGACACTAGATATTTTTATACTAGTTCGTACTCTTGTTCTACGTCCAATCCCAGACTCCTTATAGAATTAAAACTAGCAACACTCCCTTAATCCGGGGGAACAGCGCTTGAGCAATCGAACAGGACTTCTATCGCCTAGACAACCGAATAGGACTTCTACCACCTGAGCAACTGAAAAGACTTCCAATACAAATAGTAAATTTGTTTCTAACTAAGTATGCTCTTGAATAGCACTGATAAGTCAATAATGTCAATAATGTACACCCTTCCTATAATCTTTTCCTCAAGAGTAATGTGCATGATTGTGTGTGTATGTAGAATAGGAAGATTAGAATTACTTTATTAGATATGGAAGTGAGATGCGAAGCAATGAATGTATAAACTTATGTAAGCAATAGATTTGAGAATGTTATGCATGTTAGATCAAGAGAGATAGAAGAATTAAGTTATTTGATCAATGAAACTCAAGTGTATTTATAATAGATACTGAGATGCAACTGCTGGTGAAGAGTTTTCTACGAACAGCAATAGTTGCAACCCTTAGGAAGGAAGACAACTATTCGGAAAAGAGGTGTCTTTTCATAAAAAACGACAGTTGCAGGATTCGGTCGACTGACTTTGATCATTCAATCGACTGAATTTAAAAACATGCACATATAATTTAAAATGCACAGACTCAGTCGACTGAATCGATTGAATTTTGTTAATAAATAAAAATCACTGTAGCTCCTTCGGTTAGAGCACTTGCCTTCTAAACTAGTGATCCGGGTTCGAGCTTCGCTCCGTGCATTTTTTGAAAACTTGATTTTGATTAAAATATGCATGCAAGTTTATTTGAATGTGAATGATGATTCATGAGGAAAGATTTTAACAAAGCACTAGACTCTATATACATATTTGATGACCCTTGATAAAATATATAACTATACGAACCATACTTTGAGTCGTTGAGTTTGGATGTTGTTGTAGTCGTAGATTCGTGAATTGTTGTTTCATGTCAACAATCAAAACCTAGATCCAACAGCTCAAACAAGTGACTATGGATTGGTTTTCAAGTTCAATTCAAAGGCTAGAATTAGCCAAGTACATATATGTCGATCCCTATATAGTCGATGCCTATCCCACAGCAAAAAATAGTTGACCCTTTTCTCCACATGATTCTTACCAGTCCTATCACCTAACCAACTTTACTGATTCCTCCATGCTAATTTCCACAGCAATCCCTTCCCTTCACCATTCCAGTCGATCCCTCCTTCATCCAAGAAAACGACAGACCTCTCCATGTGAATTGAAGGTGGCCGATCCCTCTCCTTCCACTCTCTTGTGCTACCCTTCAAACTTTTTAGCTGGACCCTACCATATCCCACTTCTCATCTTCTCCAAATAGCTTCGGCCATCAATTATTCATTACATCGCACTCTAAATCGACATTAATAGGATGGAATACATCGTCTCATCATAAACTCAAAATCTAAAGACAAGCAAACCTACCTAAATATATAAAAGATGAGTTGTACGAGAAGAAGTATTGGATTACAATTAAAATGGAAGGCAAAATGATGATCTAGACCAAAATAGGAAGGTGAGGTTATAGATGAAGGTAGCTTTTAATTCGAAACAAAGGGGTCGGGTGTTCTTTCAAGACAGGGAAGGGTTCGGGATCAGACTTAAGGAAACATGAAGATGAAAGGAAATAGGGAAGAGATGAATAAGTGAAGGTTGAGGGGAAGGAGTGCTTACCTATATATGCGGACAAGGGATAGGAAAGTGTCTTCGAGGTCAACGCAAAATAGGAAGGGATCAGCTATCAAAATACCAACCTCTATTAGCATACGTTAAAAGAGAGAGAGAGAGAGATCAGCTAGAAATATGCCGATCCTTATAAACATAAGAAAAAGGAGGGATCGGCTAAACATATGTTGATCCCTGCAAATGCTCAAAAAAAAGAAAAGAAAAAATAGGAGGGAATGACTACAAGCATGTATGCAGACAAATATAGGCAGAGAAATTATTAAAAGCATGTACATACAAAATGCAATGAAATTGCATCTTTCTCAATGAAAATTGGCGAAAACCCGTGAGCATGCGAATGCATTCGAGAGCCAACTCCAAGAACGTGTATTTGAACATGCATGTGCAGGGTCTTAAAGTTCAATTTTTGAAATTGACGGAAATTGAAATCAAACCAGAAGCTTTTAAGTTCGATGCTAGACTAGATAACAAAAGTTTATTAGTCTCATGGAACCAGACTTATATATCAACTAACATAATGTAACCTTGGATTTGTACTAGCGGAAATCGATCAAGTGTCATAGCGAACAAAGAGGGATACAACATTTTAGGAAATTAATTCGATAGCGAGATAGCAACTATTCAGAAAACTAGATGGCTTTCTTTTCGATGACTCTAATTTTCTTTGGTTCAAAGCATTCCATGTTCAGCACAAGACATACTTTGGAAGGCATGTGTTATCTGGCATTTTGACTTGGCTATATTGAACTGATTGCACAAGTCAGATTTGAAAGCTATCAAGGCTGATAAGTCTAGAGTGACAGTTGTGGGGCCTGGAAGTCAAGTATAGATGATAACACAAAGTCAAGGTTGAATGGAATTGATAGATATGCAAGGCAAAAATTTCGAAGTAAAATTGGTTCAACATAGAGGTAGGATGCGCATAAATTGACTTCCATTATAGGAATCGGTATGTTTCAGGGAGTAAGAGCATTTCAATAGAAAACAATCAATATCTCAAGATCCACAAGTCCAATGCATATGGAACTTTGTGAGCAAGATATGGGGACCCTAAGGAGCCTACCCTAGGAATCACACCTCAAAAAGATGAAACTAGAGGGATCGGTGGGATTGAGCAAGCGATCCATGTTGAAGCAAAGATCAAGCAATAACACAAGTTCTACCGATCCAATTGGCATGAAATTTGGAGGCAAAGCATATTTTAGCATGAGGAAGCAACCACAGGGATTGCACCCCAAACATCGACCAAAGTAGGGATCGATACCGATCGCTTTTCTTTGGGAATTAGGTTGTATGATCCCTCTTGTGGGTCCATATGGTTCTGAAGTTCTTTTTACCGAATTTTCAAGGAGATATTTGGCCATCTTCATATATAAGTACAGGCTTGGTTGTTCATTTTTGAGATTTTTACATTGCTGGTTGCTTTATATTTTTTTTTGTAACTAAGGATTTTCATCTGATCCCTATTGTATTTGGTTTATAAAGTGAATAATAAAGCAATCTGTTCAAATTGGACGTAGGCAAACAAAGCCGAACCACTATAAATCGTTGTGTGCATGTTATTCTTTCAACTACTGCTATTTCTTTATTATTATCCTCTGTTTATATTTTATATGCTTTATTTATTTCTCTTTGAAACTTCTATTGAATGTTTGTGCCAATTTTTGGTGCAAACGATAAGTATATTTTATATATCTCTTTGTTAGTATTAACTCACTTCATTTGTATATTCTAATTGATAAACATTTTACCAGTTATATTTATTACACAAATTTATCGATTTAGACCATTTTAATTTATGCATATGAGACGTTCTTAGAATATTAGAAAGGTTAATGTTACCATTTCATTTTTCTAATAAGGTTCCTACTAGATTTTATTTTCTCAAAACCCTAAAAGAAGCATAGAAATCTTTCGATTTCTCAAATGGATGTTAGAACTCGTACACCTTGAAATCTTGACCTTAAGGAAAGCTAAACAAATCACAGACCAGCATACCATGGATAACTTCTTATTTTTTTATCGCATACAACTGCCAATCTTGTGGTTCTTGTCCTAATTTCATCTTTATCTTGAGGAAATCTCAATAAATAAAAAGATATTATTCATTCATACCCACCATTTCATGATGGTCAAAGTATAGTGTAGATACTTTGAGAAAAGCCCAACATTTCATGATAAGCCAAATGCAGAACAGATATTCAATTTGATCTGATAAAACATTCTCCATGTATTCTTTGGTTGGCTCCTGTCTAGCAGATTTCAGGGACAAAATTTTCTTAAGGGGGGAATCTGTAACGATCCCACTTTTGAGTCAAATTTAATTTGATAATTAATATAAAATTTTGAAATTAAATTGTGAATTAATTTGAATTTTTTTCCAAAATTTAATAAGAAATGTGTTTATTTATATATACATTGTAGAAAGAATTTTTGTTTGAAACTCAAATATAAATGTATTTAAAATAAATTGGATTTGAAGAATATATATTTTAAAATCAATAAAATTTGTTTTCTAATTATATCATATATGTATCTCTATATTTTGAAAGTTATGTTTTGAATTCAATATAACAATTTTATAAAAGTTAATTAAGTTAAAATTCAATATTTTTAACACTAATATCTATTTATAGTTATCCATGTAAGTATAATAACTTAAGTTTAATTTTAAATAAGATTTAATAAAGAGGTTAATATTCTTTCGTTTTAATTTTAACATGAGATAAGTGTAATACATATACAAAACATTTAAAACATAATGCATATAGAAAAATAAAAAAACATAAATTAATAAAAACTAAGTTAAGGGTTTAAAACATAAAAATACTTGTATTTAACAAGTGTAAGATTATAAATTCATGTAATTAACATTCGTAAGCCATATAGCATAAAAAAATAACAAGTGGTAAAATATTTGTTCTTCTTTTAATTTGAATTGAAAATATATATTGATTAATAAAGAAAAAAGCTGGTTATCTCATTTCAGTTCAAAACTAAACCTTTCTTTCATCTTCAAATTAAAACCTGGAAACTGAAAATAAAACTAGAAACTAAAAGCAAAGAAAAATAATACAAAACAGAAATCAAAATAAGGATCTGATCATTTCAGATCAAAAGCAAGCAAAGTATAGATTCATTTCAGATCAAAAAGAAAAAAAAATCAAATCTGAAATCAAAGCAAAGCAGAGCAGATCATTCCCAACTTTCAAAACCTGGAAGTTTCAAGTTTTAAAAGCAAATCACAAAGCAAGATTCAAGTTGTTGTTCCAGATCAAATATAATTTTCAGAAATCTGGACCATCTTCAGTTTTCAAATCAAGATCAAAATCCAATTTCAAAGCTTCAAGTACAAATTCTAGTTTGCAAAATTATTTCAAGCGCTTCTACCCTTCCAGGTAAGCAAACGTTATTTTTCTTTAAACCTTGATATGGTTATATCTTGATGATTGTGAAAGCGATGATATGGAACATGTTTGAATGTTTGTAAATGTGTTTGCATGTATACAAATATATTTGCAAATATTTGTGCATGTTTGTATAAACACATATATACTTCTCTGTTATATTATAGGCTCCAGTTCACCCAACAAAAAATCATATCTTCAAAATGAATTGATTTTAGACCAAGATTTTAAAAGAAAAAGGATTGTAACATGATAGTGTAAATTTTAAAAATGGTTACAGGAATTTATATTAAGTATTTATCTCAAAAGTTTATAAATAACAGTGAAATTCAAAAATGGGATAAAATCGATAATGCTTATTTCAATTTTTGATTTTATAAACTGAAACATTAAGCAAAATGATGAATTTTGATATATAAATCTGGGTTTTTAAGTCTATATGCATTGGGTATTTCCGAGTTGAAAGCTTTGGGCATTTGGGTCAATTTTCGATGATCGACATCGAAGTTTGTGTCAGGGTTTGGTATGGATGCGGCCGGAGTGCCATGGATCAAGGGAAAAATAGTAGAAGGATTTTAAGGTGGAAGAAGCGGCAATGTTTTAGGGTTTAAACCCATATATTGGTCGAGGTTGGATTTTGGATTGTTGTGGCGACCTTAGAGCACCGGAATTGATAGCCCGGTGGGAATCGAAGCAGAGGGAGTTGTCTCCAGTCGAAGTTGCATGGTCATAGGAGGTCGATGGCGATGGTTTGAGGCGGTTTATCAATTAGGTTTAAGTTACAGATTTCGTCAAAATAGTCCGTTTTCGATTTCTTACAGGTTCGTCGGAATTGGGTGATCAGGAGGATAGTGCATGTCTTCAACGACATGTCAAAGTAGGCGAGGTTAGTAGGAGTGAATCCGACGATCTGTACACGTGCATGCGTGGGATTGTGTATCTGGGAACATTATTGTTTGGGGAAGAAAAGGGGTACTTGGGTTCGTGTTCGTGTAAATACAGGGATTGCCTCGAAGCAGAGAAACGAAGGAAGAAAACTCGAAGCTGCGCTCGGGTGAAATAAGAGTTTGGCTCGGGTTTGTTTTTACCATGTTTTAAATTTTAAAATTTTAAAATTAAAATAGTTTTTATAAATTAAATAAATCAAGTCTTAACACTATTTTCTTAAATCAAATTCTTTTATATATAATATATGTTTTATTTAACATTTGATTTAAGAAGTTATATGATTTGTTTAACTTAAATTTGTAAGTTATTTTAAATTTAATATAGAAATGTAATCAAGTGTGAATCAAAGGATAAAATGTTTAAAATTTATATGTAAATGATAAATAAGTAATTAATAAGATAAATGAATTATCCTTAAGTCTATTAAGGTTTTTAGTGATTAATGATTAATTAAATTAATAAAGTAATTAAAGAGTAATTCATTAACTTAATTAATTAATGATTAACTAAGTAAAATTAGGGAATAAATCCTTAAGTAATTAATTTAATTTGAATTAATTAAATTAATTATAGTATGGATTACTAAGTCTTGCTTATGGATTAATAATAATTTTGTTTTAGAGATTAAAGGTTTAAAAGTTAAATATTTTTAAAATTAATTGATAATTACTTTGTGTAATTAAATTAAAGCTAATTACTTTGTGTAATTGATTTAAAAGCTAATTACTTGGTTTAATTAAATTAAAGCTATTTACTTTGTGTAACTATATAAGGCTAATTAGTTATTGTGATTAAATTAAAGAATGATTAATGTAATTAATCAAGGGATTTATTAGTTAAGGTTAATTAACAACTAAGGCAAATTAATTACTTAATGAAAGTAATTAAGGATAATTAATTAATGTGATTAATTAATTAGGGTAATTAATTTGACGATAATTAATTAATTAAAGATTAATGTAAGTGATTAAAGGATAATTAATAAAAATGGTTTGTAATTAATTAATGTTAGTTATTTATTCATGAGTAATTTAGGATAATTAATTAATGACTAAAGGTTAATTAAATATTAATTAAAGGTTGATTGATTTATTAATTGAGATTGATTAATTAATAATTAAAAGTTGATTAATATATTATTAAAGGTTAATTAATAAGTGATTAAAGGGTAATTAATTTAAAATGGTTTGTAATTAATTAATGTTAATTAACCAGGATTAGTAATTAATTCATAACTAATTAATCTGGTTTAAATTAATCAGATGACTAATTGATCTTACTTGCGGATGTTTGGATTGTATGGAATGCTTTGAATTGTTTGATATCTCTGATATATGATGCTTTATGATATGAATTATTTTGATTTGAGCTGTGATGAATGTAATTTATTTATCTGTGATGAATTTATATTATTTATCTGTGAATATGTGAATGAAGATAACCGTTATAGTATTATACCGCTTATCGATATTATTTTGCTTGGATTGTGATGATTGATGATATTATATTGTTGTGTGTAAAACCCCTGGACTACACCACACAAACACTATTATGGATTGAATGAGGAAATTGGTTAAGTCACAGATATTTGAATTTAATATTATGAAATGATTTTAAAGATTGAATTTTGAATCCAAATTGATTTTGGAAATAGAATTGGGTTGAATATGAAAAACTTTTGAAAAGAAAATTTGAAATTGAATTTAGTTTGAATAGAATATATCTTGTCTAAGTTATGAAATTATTTTGGAAACTATGGTTTGAAAGGGTATACAAGTTATGCAATAATATATATAGATTTTAAACCATTTTAAAAGCATTACTTTAGGAATTTGAATTATCCCAAGTTTATTATTTAAAGACTATAACTTGTGCATATTTGATCGAATTTTTCCGAAACAAAAAATATTTGTTTTCAAATGATAATGGCTTTCATACAACGAAAGAACTTCCAGTTTTAGTTGGAAAGATTTCAAGTTTGAAATGGAATTGTTTTGAAATCTATGAATGAACCTTTGTTAAAGATTGGTGAACATTTTTTTCAAATTGAAGAGGATCTTAAAGGTGTGTCTTTTGTATAATAGATTTGGAATTGAAATAATTTTGGAAGCTATGAATGAATCTTTGTGAAAGATGGGGAACTTTATTTCAAATTGAAAGTGAGCTTAAAAGGAGAATCTTTTATTTAAAAGATTAGAAGTGGAAATTTGTTTAAACCATTCAAAAGAAAGGTCTTGGGCTTTAAGTTGTGACTTAACTAGGATCCCACTATATCTATATGCTTTTTAAATTAACCGCTCGTTATTCAGTTTAGCCGGGAGAGGACTTCATGTCATATAACCCATTCCGAATAGTGATACGACGAAATGGATAGAATTTGAAGACCGGTGGTGAAAATCAGGTATTTTCGAAAGCGAAAGGACCATCTGTCGAATGTCTCTGCACCGAATGGCCCCGGTATAGAGATTTGATCACCCTATGTGATGGGGAGTCCGGACGTGATTAGGGATAAACCGGATTTGCAAGGGCTTGTTTGAAGTGCCTTCGGTTCTGTTCGGGCCCGGAACAGACTTGTATGGACGTATGTCTGACATTACACTTTGAGATGTAATGCTAGTTTCTATCAAATACATTTCTGTTTGGTGGCGAAGAATTTATTCTCTTAGCTTAACACCCTTCCCTGAGATGTACGAGCTCAGAGGTTATGTAGTTGATGGTTACTAGTGATACATTCCTAATTTGGTAATGTGGCATGCTAAGTGTTGCTGATCATTTATTGATCAAAGCATGGCTTTTAGGAAAAAGGTAGCTTTTTGGGATGAGACCGTCAGGACCTCACACCCCGAAAATGGTCGAAACAGAAAGAATGCGACAAGGTTGTTAGGGGTATCACCCTTTAAGGTATGTCCATTTCCTTCTGGATAAAAGTGATACCATGGTATGGAGCCCAGATACTTAACTTATGTGGTTAATTCAAATTTGTGCTTTGTGGTTGTTGGTGTTGAGAGCTTTTGTACAAAGGTCAATGACGAACGACGGATGGCATACTGGTGTCAGTAGTTACCTAGTTACAGAGGTAACCCGACCTTGTGTTGGCAGAGATCCGGTTAGGTTCTCGGGGCGTCCCTCCAGAGGTGTACCCATGTGGCATAGGAAGTTCCTTAGCCTGAACATTGTTGGAAATCCAATCATCCAATATGTGCCTTGTATGGTTTTAGTTGTAGAACCTGCCATCTAATATGGTAGCTATAGTAGGCATACTATAATGGTATGTATGCCGGCTAAGATTAATATTATACTTGCAAATGTTTTCCACTATGCACTAATAATAATATCAAAAGGATTTTCGCATATTAAACATGTTTGACTATCATAAGGAAAAGTCTCCCCCAAGTGTGCGATTACATTGTGTGTGTGCGGGAGGCCTTATAGTAGTTTCATTTTCCAAAAAGCGTAGCGAATTTCTTTTTATTTCTTTTTGTTTTTTTTGTTTCAAATAAAACTATTTTTGTTTGCTCACACTAGTCCCATGACTGACCATGAGTTTATTGTTCCCTTTCTAAACTTTGGGTGCCCACAATTTTCCACACGGGCAGCCTAGAGTCAGGTTTTCAGATAATCAAATAGTAGGTGTAGCTTTGGAAATCTTCGAAGTCTTTGGTTCGGAATCGCATTTGCTTCATTGCAGCATGGTTGGAGTTTTGGAGCTTTGGCATTGTGGATGAAATCTGTTGGATTCTTTCTCTCTCTCTTTTGGAAGTCAAAGTTGATGTTCAACTTAATGTTAATCTTTCCATTGTTGCATCTCTAATAATATTGATCAATTCTTATTGTATCAGATGTTGTATTCATGTTGTACATCAATGATATTCATTTGTTTTCCGCTGTGTTGTTGTACTTAATGTGTTATAAGCTCCGACGAACCAGATTCGACGTTTGAACTGTGGCTTTCGAATACGGGTGATGTATTTGATGCCGATTTTTGAAGGTCGAGTCGGGTTTGTTATATTTTGTATCAGAGCTGAAGGTTGAGTAAGAACTTTAGCTCGGATTATAACACAATAGGTGACTCATTAGAAATAAGGCTACAAATACCCTATAATGAGTATATTCGTAAGATATCCATCCGTATGCCTGAGTAAATTCTCTTACTATCCACTGATAGTGAGTATGAGTGCAAGAAGAAGACGTGGTATGGGACAGAGGAGTACCACTACAAATGGTCGATACCCTACAATAACAAGGAAAATTTTTTCCTATCAATCTCTTTTGATCATCATCCAATATCAATTCTTTGATGGTTTCGTGGCAGCTACAAGAAGAAGCTTCGATGTGGTGGTGGCCCTGCGAATCGTGTAGATAAGTTCCTATTCATATTCTCTTCATCAGTTTTTTATCAGCTTTTCGTTTTTAACTTTAATAAATTTAAAATTTTAATTGAAATAAATTGGTTAACGAAATATAAAACTGAATTGGATTATATCCATTTGTCTATTCTTTGGGGTCCCATTTATTCAACGAATGGTTAGTTATCCTTTCGAACTAACCAGTGCCCCTGCATATTTCGTAGATGTGGTGACCCGAACATCTCGTGTAGTATTGAATGAGTTCATTCTTATAATTATTAATGATATTTTAAAATCAATAAAATTTGTTTTCTAATTATATTATATATGTATATCTATATTTTGGATTTATGTTTCGAATTCAATATAACAATTTTCTAAAGTTAATTAAAGTTGAAATTTAATATTTTTAACACTAATATTTATTTATAGTTATCCATGTAAGTATAATAACTTAAGTTTAATTTTAAATAAGATTTAATAACGAGGTTAATAATCTTTCTTTTTAATTTTAACATGAGATAAGTGTAATTTGTATACATATACAAAACATTTAAAACATAATGCATATAGAAAAATAAAAATACATAAATTAATAAAAACTAAATTAAGGGTTTAAAACATTAAAATACTTGTATTTAACAAGTGTAAGATTATAAATTCATGTAATTAACATTCGTAAGCCATATAGCATAAAAAAATAACAAGTGGTAAAATATTTGTTCTTCTTTTAATTTGAATTGAAAATATATATTGATTAATAAAGAAAAAAGCTGGTTATCTCATTTCAGTTCAAAACTAAACCTTTCTTTCATCTTCAAATTAAAACCTGGAAACTGAAAATAAAATTAGAAACTAAAAGCAAAGAAAAATAATACAAAACAGAAATCAAAATAAGGATCTGATCATTTCAGATCAAAAGCAAGCAAAGTATAGATTCATTTCAGATCAAAAAGAAAAAAAAAATCAAATCTGAAATCAAAGCAAAGCAGAGCAGATCATTCCCAACTTTCAAAACCTGGAAGTTTCAAGTTTTAAAAGCAAATCACAAAGCAAGATTCAAGTTGCTGTTCCAGATCAAATATAATTTTCAGAAATCTGGACCATCTTCACTTTTCAAATCAAGATCAAAATCCAGTTTCAAAGTTTCAAAAACAAATTCCAGTTTGCAAAATTATTTTAAGCCTTCTCTGTTTCTTCCCATCTAGGTGAGCAAACATTATTTTTCTTAAAACCTTGATATGGTTATATCTTGATGATTTCGAAAGTGATGTTGTGGAACATGTTTGAATGTTTGTAAATGTGTTTGCATGTATACAAATATATGTCCATGTCTGTATAAACACATATATGCTTCTCTGTTATATTGCAGACTCCAGTTCACCCAATGAAAATTCATATCTTCAAAATGAATTGATTTCAGGCCAAGATTTTAAAAAGAAAAAGGACTGTATCATGATAATGTAAATTTTAAAAATGATTACAGGAATTTATATTAAGTATTTATCTCAAACATTTATAAATAATAGTGAAATTCAAAAATGGGATAAAATCGATAATGATTATTTCAATTTTTTATTTTATAAACTGAAACGTTAAGCAAAATGATGAATTTTGATATGTAAATATAGATTTTTAAGTCTGTATGCATTGGGTATTTCTGAGTTGAATGATTTGGGCATTTGGGTCGATTTTCGATGATCGGCGTCGAAGTTTGTGTTGGAGTTTGGTCTGGTGGTGGCCGGAGTGCCGTGGATCGAGGGAAAAATAGTAGAAGGATTTTGAGGTGGCTGATGCGGCGGCTCGACAACATTTTAGGTTTAAACCTATATATTGGTCTAGGTTGGATTTTGAATTGCTATGGCTACGTCAAAGCAACGGAGTTGATTGCTTCGGTGGGAATCGAAGCAGGAGGAGTTGATGAAGCTCCAGTTAAAGTTGCATGCTCATCGGCATCGATGGTGATGGTTCGTGGCAGTTTATCAATCAGGTTTAAGTTACAGATTTCACCAAAATAGTTCGTTTTTTATTTTTGGCTGGTTCGTCGGAATTGGGTGATCAGGAGGATAGGGCAGATCGTCGTCAACGTGTCGAACTAGGTGAGGTTAGTCGGAATGACTCCGACGATCTGTACACGTGCACGCGTGGGATTGTGTATTTGGGAACATTATTGTTTGGGGAAGAAAAGGGTTACTCGGGTTCGTGTTCATGTTAATACAGGGATTGTCTCGAAGCAGAGGAAGAAAGGAAGAGAACGCGAAGCTGGGCTCGGGTCAAACAGGAGTTTGGCTCGGGTTTTTTTTAATCAGGTTTTAAAATAAATAAAAAAACTGTTTTTAGAAATTAAATAAATCAAGTTTTAAGACTATTTTCTTAAATAAAATTCTTTTATATATATATTATATGTTTTATTTAACGTTTGATTTAAGAAGTTATATGATTTGTTTAACTTAAATTTGTAAGTTATTTTAAATTTAATTTAGAAATGTAATCAAGTGTTAATCAAAGGATAAAATGTTTAAAATTTATGTGTAAATGATAATTAAGTAATTGAGAAGATAAATGAATTATCCTTAAGTATTAAGGTTTTTAATGATTAGTAATTAATTAAATTGACAAAGTAATTAAAGAGTGATTCGTTAATTTAATTAATTAATGATTAATTAAGTAAGATTAGGGAATAAATTCTTAAGTAGTTAATTTAATTTGAATTAATTAAATTAATTATAATATGCATTAATAATTCTTGCTTATGGATTAATAGTAATTTTGTTTCAAAGACTAAAGGTTTAAAAGTTAAATGTTTTTATAGTTCATTGATAATTACTTTGTGTAGTTAAATTAAAGCTAATTACTTTGTGTAATTGATTTAAAAGCTAATTACTTGATGTAATTAAATTAAAACTATTTACTTTGTGTAACTAGTTAAGGCTAATTAGTCATTGTGATTAAATTAAAGAATGATTAATGTAATTAATTAAGGGATTTATTAATTAAGGTTAATAAATAATTAAGGGAAATTAATTACATAAAGATAATTACTTAATGAAAGTAATTAAGGATAATTAACTGATGTGATTAATTAATTAAGGTAATTAATTTGAGGATAATTAATTAATTAAAGATTAATTAATTAATGTAAGTGATTAAAGGATAATTAATCAAAATGGTTTGTAATTAATTAATGTTAGTTATTTATTCATAAGTAGTTAAGGGTGATTAATTAATGATTAAAGGTTAATTAAATATTAATTAAAGGTTGATTGATTTATTAATTGAGATTGATTAATTAATAATTAAAAGTTGATTAATTTATTATTAAAGGTTAATTATTAAGTGATTAAAGGGTAATTAATTTAAAATGGTTTGTAATTAATTAATGTTAATTAATCAGGATTAGTAATTTATTCATAAGTAATTAATCTAATTTAATCAGATGACTAATTGATCTTACTTATGGACGTATGGATTGTATGGAATGCTTTGAATTGTTTGATTTCCCTCATGTATGATGCTTTGTGCTATGAATTATCTTGATTTGAGCTGTAATGAATGTAATTTATTTATCTATGATGAATTTATATTATTTATCTGTGAACGTGTGAGTGAAGATAAGCGTTTTAGGATTATACCGCTTATCGATATTATTGTGCTTGGATTGTGATGATTGATGATATTATATTGTTATGTGTAAAACCCCTGGATTACACCACACACACTAATATAGATTGCATGAGGAAATTGGTTGAGTCACAGATATTTGAATTTAATATTATGAAATGGATTTAAAGATTGAATTTTGAATCCAAAATGAATTTGGAAATGGAACTGGGTTGAATATGAAAAACTTTTCAAAAAATTTGAAATTGAATTTAGTTTGAATAGAATATATCTTGTTTAAGTTTTGAAATTATTTTGGAAACTATGGTTTGAAAGGTTATACAATAATATATATGGATTTTAAACCATTTTAAAAGTATTATTTTGGGAATTTAGATTAACCCAAGTTTATACTTTAAAGACTATAACTTGTGCATATTTGATCGGATTTTTCCGAAATGAAAGGTATTTGTTTTCAAATGATAATGGCTTTCATATAACGAAAGAACTTCAAGTTTTTGTTGGAAATGTTTCAAGTTTGAAATGGAATTGTTTTGAAATCTATGAATGAATCTTTGTTAAAGATTGGTGAACTTAGTTTTCAAATTGAAGAGGATCTTAATGGTGTATCTTTTGTATAAAAGATTTGGAATTGAAAATGTTTTGAAAGCTATGAATGAATCTTTGTGAATGGTGAACTTTGTTTCAAATTGAAAGTGATCTTAAAAGGAGAATCTTTTATTTAAAGGATTAAAAGTGGAAATTTGTTTAAACCATTCAAAAGAAAGGTTTTGGGCTTTAAGTTGTAACTTAACTAAGATCCCACTGTATCCATATGCTTTTTAAATTAAGCGCTCATTATTCGGTTTAGTACGGAGAGGACTTTATGTCAAATAACCCACTCCAATAGTGATATGACGAAATGGATACCATTTGAAGACCGGTGGCGAAGGCCGGGTATTTTCAAAAGCGAAAGGATTACGTGTCGAATGTCTCTGCACCGAATGACCTCGGCATTGGGATTTGATCATCCTATGTGATGGGGAGTCCAGACATGATTAGGAATTATTCGAATTTTCAAGGGCTTCTTTGAAGTGCCTTCGGTTCTGTTTGGGCCCGGAACAGACTTGTGTGGACGTATCTCTGACGTTACCCTTTGAGATGTAAAGCTGGTTTCAATCAAAAACATTTCTGTTTGGTGGCCGAGAATTTATTATCTTAGCTTAACACCCTTCTCTGAGACGTACAAGCTTAAAGGTTATGTAGTTGATGGTTACTAGTGATACATTCCCAATTTGATAGTGTGGCATGCTGAGTGCTGCTAATCATTTGTTGATCAAAGCATGGATTTTGTGAAAAGCGTAGGTTTGTGGGACGAGACTTCATCAGGACCTCACAACCCGGAAATGGTCGAAACAGGAAGGATGCGACAAGGTTATTTGGGCTAGCGCCCCTTAGGGTATGTCCATTTCCTTCTGGATAAAAGTGGTATCATGGTATGCAGCCCGGATACTTAACTTATGTGGTTATTGCAAATTTATGCTTTGTGGTTGTTGGTGTTGAGAGCTCTCGGATAAAGGTCGGTGACAACCGGGGGATGGCATAGTCGTGTCAGTAGTTACTTAGTTACAAAGGCAACCCGGCCTTGTGTTGGTAGAGATTCGGTTAGGTTCTCAGGGCGTTCCTTCAGAGGCGTACCCATGTGGCATAGGAAGTTCCTTAGCATGACCATTGCTGGAAATCCAATCATCCAATACGCGCCTTGTACGGTTTTAGTTGTAGAACCTGCCATCTAATATGGTAGCTATAATAGGCGTACTATAATGGTATGTATGCTGGCTAAGATTAATATTATACTTACAAATATTTTCCACCATCCACTAATAATAATATCACAAGGATTTTTGCGTATTAAGCATGTTTGACTATCATAAGGAGAAATCTCCTCCAAGTATGCGATTGCATTGTGTATGCACCGGGAGGCCTTGTGGTATTTTCATTTTCCAAAAAGCATAGTGAATTTCTTTTTTTTTTCTTTTTTTTGTTTTGTTTCAAATAAAACTGTTTTTGTTTGCTCACAACAGTCCCATGACTGACCTGGAGTTTATTGTTCCCTTTCTCAACTCTGGATGCCCACAGTTTTCCACATGGGCAATCTAGAGTCAGGTTTTCAGATAATAAAATAGTAGGTGTAGCTTTGGAAATCTTCTAAGTCTTTGGTTCGGAATCACATTTGCTTCATCGCAGCATGGTTGGAGTTTTGGAGCTTTGGCATTATGGATGAAATCTGTTGGATTCTTGCTCTCTCTCATTTGGAAGTCAAAGTTGATGTTCAACTTGATGTTAATCTTTCCGTTGTTGTATCTCTGATAAAATTGATCAATGCTTATTGTATCAGATGTTGTATTCATGTTGTACATCAATGATATTCATTTCATTTCCGCTGTGTTGTTGTACTTAATGTGTTATAAGCTTCGGAGAACCAGATTCGACGTTTGAATCTTCGGCATTCAAATACTGATGATGTATTTGGTGTCGATTTTCGATGGTCGAGTCAGGGTCGTTATAGCAAATTTAGACAGCATTGACTATTAGGTTTTGATACCACTGTTGGAATTTGGTCAACGCACAACGGGTTAAATGGGTAAATTTCAGAAAATTATTCGATTTTGGATCTATTGGACCTATGAAGCCTTAGTTGATTTAGAACTAATTTAAATTAATTTTAAATAAAATCATTATTCGATTTAATTTATCAATACAAATATTTTATTTGATGTCATATATTTCTAGTATTAATAAAGAAATTCAATGGGTAGGATTTCCACGGTGTCCTTTTGAAATTCCAAAAATACCTCCATCGATCGATGGAATCTCACCACCAGCTTGCAACATCCACCACCTCTTCTTCTAAACTATCTATCAATGGAATTTTATCATTAATTTGTCGCCAATACTACTAACAAAACAACTTGAAATAAAAGTGTTTGTAACTACTAAAATATTTACACTTACAACACAGAACCGTCCATTCATTTTTTCTCTATTTCTAATATCAATAATGAAAATTCGATGAATAGGATTTCCATGGTGTCCTTTTGAAATTCCAAAAATACCCTCATCCATCAATGAACTCCTATAATCGGTTTGCAACATCCACCACCTCTTCTTCCCTACTACCTATTAACGAAATTTTACGACCAATTTGTCACTGATACTTTTAACAAAACAACTTGAAATAAAAATGTAATAACTAATAAAATATTTACACTTGCAACACACATCCATCCGCTCATTTTCTATGTCAAATAAAATATAAATATCTCTACCTTTTAGATGCATGTACATGCAGTTTATAATAGTTATATATAACGTCCATGTGTATATCATATAAACATGTATGTGTACGTGCATGTGCAACATATGAAGTGTGCATGGTTTAACATGCCTATGTCTAAGTTTTAGTTTTTACACTGTAACAGACATGTTACCCCTCCATATACATGTATGTTTTCTACTTATATAAGTACTTATAGAATTAAATGATATAAATTATATGTAACAAAATTAAACACATATATGTTTATATATATAATAATTTAAAAGTAATCATATTTTAATACAAACATACATACATACATACATACATATATATATATATATATATAAAATAACATTTATGAATATAAACATAAACAATTTAAACTTCAAATTCAAATTTCAAAATTTAAAACTAGATCTAGATATGAAATATCTTTTAAACTTAAATTCAAATTTATATTTTGATAATAGATCATATATTATTAACATATATGTATATATTTAAATACATACGAAAAAATTAATTTTTTAAAATGCAAATATAAAATATATATTTGTGTATATATTAAAATTAATGTACTAAAATCATTTATAATATAAAATATTATTTTATAATAAAGTACATATATAATATAATGTATACATATTTTTTCCAGCCATATTTATATTTTCCTAAAATCAATTTTTTAGTTAAATCCATATAATAAAATCCTTTTTTAAAATTTAAATCTAAACCATGCAGAAAAATTAAAAAATTATTTGAAATAAAATATCAAGTAATGTATGTAAATTATATTAACATATACATGCATGCATACATACACACATAATTATATATATACACACACACACACACACATATATACATATATACATATATATCCACATACACACATACCATACATACATACATACATACATATATATATATATATATATATATATATATATATATTATAAATCATTAAACTAAGTTAGTTTGTTATATTATAAAACTATATACATATGTTTCATATATTATATTAACATATACATGCACGCATAGGTACATACATACATATATGTATACACACATATATACATATGTATATCCACATACACACATACCATACATATATATATATATATTATAAATCATTAAACTAAGTTAGTTTGTTATAATATAAATTACATACATGCATTTCGTATATAATAAATAAATAAATATATAGGCATAAAAAATAATTATTTTATTTTTGAAATATTATCATGTATATCATTTAACCAAATTTTAAAATATTATGTACTTATATTTATATACTAAAAATTAAGATTTTGTTTTAAAATCATTTTCAAATAATTTTATGATTCAAAATTTTAATTTTTTTTCATTTAGTTTTTAGTCAAAAGCTTCTATGTATATATAATTTTTTATTTTAATAACATTATGTTTATATATTTATTTTCTAGGTTGATAGAACATATATATAAAGATTCATGATAAATTCATCTTATCTAACCATATATAAATATGAATAAAGGAAAATAAATGCATACATTTGTAAATTAGGATATTACCTTGATTATAACCCAACAGTATCACATTAAATGCCGAATCAAACGACCCAACAGTATCACATTAAATGCCGAATCAAACGAAATCCTTTTGGATCTGAATCTAAAGTCTACTAGAAAGTGCTACCGACTATAAGATATATGCACCTTGCTATATTTAATTTGATCTTGTGTTTTTCAAGCATGAATTGATGGAGAAGGGAGACAATTGTTTCCACTTGAGGTGGGTAGTACGGAGGCTCCAAAAAAAAGTAAAACAAAAGAGGGGTTAAGGGTGTTTAAATAGAAGAGAAAAGAAGGAGCTAAAAGTGAATCTAGATCCATAAATCTCTCTACCAACTCAAACCCCTTTTGCATCAAATCCAACCCCTCTTCCCCAAATTTACAGCCGATCATACTAGCCCCTTTCATAGGCCTTCCTTCCATTTAAAGTCTGGTCAAATAATATACATTTAAATCAGATTTAAACATACATCGCCATGTGTGAAATAAATTTTATAAATGCACTATTTTCAATATTGATCAACACAACTCAAATAAAACTTTATATTTAATATTTCATAAATATTAACTGATTTATTACAGTTATAATCAATTAATTTAGGTGATAGTTAGAGTATTCAATATTTCGGTTGTGTGACTCTTAGATGTAAATTTGGTCAGTGATTAATATTGAACAATTCGAATATTAACGTTTACACATCACTTTAGCTAGCAATGTGACGTTATGTCCAAATTTATCGCTTATATAGTTCCGGTAAAATCCAATTTTACTTATTTTAAACATTACCCATCGGTGATAATTATTTACGTCAATTCTCATTGTCAAAACTATATCACATTAAGACCGAAGGAATTTGCTAATGGTCAAACTTCCAATACCATCCATATTTAAATAGTCCAAACACAAAGTCTTTGATTCAATATTAACAATTATTATTAACTGAACTACTGTGGGCAGAGACTTTGAATTTTGAGTTGATTTCAGTTGACCATGATATTAACTCCATATATCTAGGGAGATGAATTCACTCTGAATAGCTTTTCATTCCAATGCTTCAACTTGACCCAGTTATAATCATTCGATGGACATTGTGACATGATTTACCTATAATCAAAGTAGAGTTTCTACACTGAAGCTTGATAATATTCTCAAATGGAGGGAATTGTGTAACGTTGTCACATCGATATTTCAATTTGATCTTAGTTATATTAACCAACAAAATAATATCAAGTGAGTCATTCCATAGTTATATAATAACTATTACCGCAACCCCTTGGTGCCTCCAGCAACTATGAGTAATATAATCAATATTTAGAGAACGTTGCGTACTCTGGTCTCAATGGATGTATCGATATCCAGTCTCGATACATCTTAACTAGGAACATAAAAAATGGTTCATTTATTATACCGTGATAAATTTCTTTTGATTACAACACCTTGTAATTACTATCACAAAATACACCATTTGCAGATTTTCTATTAAATATAATTAAGTTGAATAATCAATTAATTATGACACATTATAATAAGTATATAACAAAAAGAAAACGCATTTTATTTTAAACATGATTGGTTAAAGAGTTAGATATATGTAACAAATTACATAATTTCTGCTAGGCATATCCCTAACTCTATCACAATCAACAATTTGGCATAATGTACATTGAATAATGAGACATTTAGGTCTACGTGCAAAGTAAAATTGATGGACGACTTCATCACCATTTTACAACCAAATTCATTACATATCATCAAAAGCAATTATTCTGGACATAGGTGTAAGTAACTTATTTGATGTTAGCAAGCTAAAATACCTTTAAATTCTTAATTTCTCTTCAATTTTCAACTGGGTCCTTTTCAACACTCACTGGTTCTTCATACAGGATTGCCAAATTTGATAAAAATTAATCTTTGATGTTTCAAGGTTGTAGCTATGGGTTAAGAAGCATATATTTGAATATCATCATTATAGGATTTTAATTGATTTATTTTGAATTTTTAAATAAATTAGGATATAGTAACCAACTCAAAAAAATTCAATTTAAATACCTTTTAAATGTATTTTTTCACACAATACTTTTATTTATACAACAGCTTATATTTATATAAATCGCATTTTCACAAATTAAATAATTTATTTTTACATCAAAATGAACACCATCTTGTTTTCTCAAATTAACTATTTTATAAATTCGTTCACCAAATAAATTCCAAAATACTTTCAATTTTCACTATTTAACTTTATAAAATTATTAATTCAGTTTTAGTTTATTTAAAATAATTCATTTCAAATTTAGAAATACCAATATTAATAAAAAGATATAATTACATTATTTTATTATTCCCTTTTCATGAAATACTTACTTTATATATTTTCAAACCACCTCAAGTTTCCATTATATTTTTTATTATTTATATCCATTAGTCAATTAAGTCAACATTTAAAAATTCTAAATTAATGCTTCTTAATACTGGGTTGTTTTGTTATTTCATTATCTATATAGTCGTTAAGCTATTTGTTATATTATTACCCAAGCTAGTTTTGATGCATTATGATGCTTTCATGTACATGTGATGAAATGCTTTTATGTGTATGGTGTTATTATGGCATATGCAAATTCACTAAGAACCCCTTAAAATGTGACATGTGTTGGAACTGGGCTAGCAAGCAATTGGTTAATTGAGTGAATTTCAATTTTTTATACCATTTTAGATTATATTAGGCCTATGAAGTTTAAATTTATTTAGATCCGGGCTATATAAAATTTTAATTAAAATATTTATTTTATTTACTTGATTAAAATAAAGATACTTTGCTTTATATATAATATAAAATGTGTGCAAGTGTATCGAATGCATATATACGTGTATGTGCACGTGCAATATATAATATGCACGTGGGTTAATATGCATGTAAGTAAGTACCGTGATTTACACCGCAATCAACACATTAGCCCCTTTATTTACATATTTGATGTCTATTATTACTTTAAAATTAAAATAATATAAAGTATTCACACATACACACACACATTTATATATATACACACAAAATTAAATAGTTATACACACTAAAATAATTATGTGTGAATTTATTTTAGATATATAGATACTACTTTTACTATAATATGTTGGTATATTTGGTTTGAAAGAAATCAAAGAGTTCTAATAATATAAACACATCTGTGGATAATTTGACATACGCAATAGCCTTGTTTTGTTTTATTTGGATTTCAAATCCTAGTTATAAAATAGTTAACAATATTAGTTTCAAAGAATGTCTTAAAAAGGTATAATTCTATTTTGATCTATTGAATGAAAATTTAGTTCCTAAAAGTAGTAATAATAATAACGCTCTAAATTCCTTTTTAATAGAAATGAGTGTTAAGGGATCATCTAAGGCAATGTTTCTAATAGGAATAGACCATAAATTATTATTTTTTAGCATTTATCATTCATTTCAAACGTATACAAGTTCACCCTTTATTATAGTGTAATGTTCTTAATCTATTTCTCATCTAATTATTATTTAGTTTTATTCCATTCAAGTTATGTTTTTTTTAATTCGTATGTACTTCTTAGTTTATAATGTCTCTTATTTAGTAAGTTTATTTTATTTTACCATGGCATATATATGTATATAAAATATAACTATATACAATTTAAAATATAACTATATACATACATATATATATATACATATATACTCTGTGTGTGTATATGTGTCGATCTAACCATATGGTTGAGGGTTTGTTTTCAGTTTGGCTATACTAGTGCTTAGATAGAATTAGCAGATCTTACTATCATGGATGAATGGAGATATAAGAGTATAGTTAGGGTTCAAATTAGTTTTATTATTTCATTTTATTTTATTAGTCATTTTATGTTGTAATGACCTGCCTTTCTGGACAGTTTAAGTGGATGGTAAACCACATACGTCAAACTCAAACCATTCAAATGAGTAGATTGTTATGGGGTAAATAAGAAAAACACAGAGAAAGCAAGAAAATAAATACAGAATCTCGCAGCGGAATGACAAAATATAATAATCAAATAAATAATTCATGAAGCTGTTTCAAATAACATTGGTTAACCTTTATAATACATATTAGAGTTACATAAAAGAAGAATAAATAATAAATAAATGCAGCGGAACAACATGATGCAATGGAATAAATATACTAAATAATAATAGTACAAAATCTTCGTCTTTATCCTCTAGAAAGCGGTCTTCGATAAAGTGAAAAACTCAAACTGACCCGAACGAAGTGAAAACACAAAACACTCGAGTCAGAACTAAAAAATCTTATGTAAGTTAAATCAATAATAAATAAGTATGAGTGTAACGGCTTTAGAGATGTTTACAAGGTTTGACATCTCCTATCCAGTGCCTAACGTGAGTGCAATAACTTAAGAGATGTTCGGGATTACCATCTCTTAAGGATCCATTAAACTGTCTATTATGTAGTACAATACGCTATTATAATAGTGTCTACAGTAAAGTAAAGTATTTAAATAGTGTTAAGGTGATACCCTTATCCCCTTTAACACGTTTTATAGATTCTCATAGGCTATATAGTACCGAACGCTCCTCCGTGAGGTTTACCCAGAGGGTACTCCATAAGTATGGTACAAAACAAACTCGTAGAAGGAACGATAAGGCATGTGAACATGGTACTCGAGGCAACGCCAGGGTAGATACACCAATTGCGGATCCGGACTAGTGGTAACGCTTAACAGCTACTAGCACCCACCTTGGAGCACACTCCCATAATCAAAATCGAGGGGTGGCCACCAAATCATCACAAAGTCATAATATGGTATCGAAGAAATGTGTCCGATCGGAGGTGCGATCTCACTTGGCCCGGCGTGGCTCATGTTTTAGTCACATCTAAGCCGACTTACGGGAGTCAGGGTCACGTAAATACCATATACAGAATCGTTCGCTAAACCATCCAAGTTCATTTTTGGAATCTTCATCACGTACACAATTGTTAAAGTGGTTTTCGGTATTGGCAGAGAGTGACAATATCTAATCTCGGTCTCTCTAACAACCAAACACTTATTTCACATCGGATGGTTCTTTTACATTTTCAAAACCAAATTAATAATTGATATCAAATATAATATTCTCTAAACATACTACTTTCAAAATCATATTCACTGTCAAAATCATATTCACTTCCAAAACCATATTCACTTAGCATTAATACAAAATATTGAAATATATGATTTCTCTCTTCCGTCAAACTTCCTTCATGGCAGCAAATTCCATCCCTTCCGTCCTTCTTTCGCACCCTCTTGTTCTTCCTGCTCCCATCGCTTCTCTTCATACGTCTACTCCTCTATGTCACCATCGTCCTGCTCCTGACCCTCCTCTTCCGCCGCTGTTAGCGGTATCATCTCCTATTATCCCATCATCTTCTTCTTTTCCTTTGTCTTTATCTATTCCATTGTCTCCACTTCTTCCTGAGCCTTCCCAACTGATATGGACTTCCCTCTTCAAGCGTAAACCGAGTAACGTAGGGGAGTACATACCAATTGAGACGCCCCCTGAGTTCAAGGATGAGATTATGATTCCTTCCTCTATTGTTATTGAAGTTGGTGCTCATGAATGGCGTGACTACCTGGTTGGCTTTTTCCTTGATAAGCCTCTATCTTGTTCAACAGTAATTAATTTCTTGAAAAAGTAATGGAAACTCAAAGGATCGATCAAAGTTAGATCAAATGGCTTCCTTTTTCTTATTCTTTTCATCCAATGATGAAGACAGGAACAAAATTCTACAAGGTGACCCTATTGTTATGCAAAATAAACTTTTTATAATCAAGCAATGGGATCCAATGGTGGGAAATGCTTGTGAGAATATTTCTTCTGTGCCTGTGTGGGTTAAATTCTCTAATATTCCACTATATTCATGGTCTCATATTGGAATTAATCGGTTAGCTAGTAGGATGGGAAAACTTGTTTATATGGATGAATCAACAGAGAGATTGGAGAGGCTATCTTTTGCTAAGTGTATGGTAGAAATAAAACCTGATTATAGTCTGATTTATTCATTTCCTGTTCAGCTACTAGACGGAGGAACGCAAATTGTTTATATTGAATACCACTGGAAGCCTGATATTTGCCCTCAATGTTGTGTATTTGGTCATACAGAAACTAATTGTGAAAAGAAAAGCTTAAAGAGAAGCGTGGCTATAGATAAGAATGAAATGAAGAATAAATTTAATGAAGTCAATGATATTGTCTCTAGGGATGACATGAAAGAAACCAGGAATAAAACGAGTCAGAGGAAACAAAAATGGCAAGTTGTGAATAAATCTAGAAGAAAGAAGTTTTAATCTTCTTATAGGATGTTAATTTGGAGGTTATTCATGAAGATGAAAATTCTGATGGAAAAAAGGAGCTAGGAAATGATGAGCATAAGGAAGGTGAGATTGAAATTCAATTTCCTGACAAGGTAGAGGTTTTTGGAGTTAAGAAAAGCAAATATGATAATACAAATGTGCTGAAAGAAAATAGTTTTCACTTTCTTGTTGAAATGGGTGAAGTAGATTCTGATGAGGCTGCTCGCATGATAAATCTTGTAGGAAATGATGCAAGTGATGAAAGTATGAGTGGTAATCTTGAAACAAGTGGGGATCTGTTAGATGGTGTTATGAGAAACTGTGCTTCTAGTGAGCTAGTACTTGAATGCAATTTGAGTTTTGATTCTTTCACAACTGCATGCAAAAACCATGAACCTAATGAAAACTCAACATCACTAAGTGAAGGCACATCTGCTGTTATAAAAGAAAACTTCAGTGCTCCTCAATCTGTTGATCCCCCCAATCCAGACTTATCCACCCTTTTCTATTCTTCAGCTATAAACGAAAAGACTAACTCATTAACTTCTTCCCTACTAAAAAAAAGTCATGAAACAACCACCTTTGTTAAGTCTAGCTCATCTAACTCTCTTCCAATTTATGTGCATGTCTCCTCTGTGCATGTGAACAATCCAAACAGCCACTTATGTCATTCAAATCCTATAAACTTCCTTTCGTCCAACAAAGCTACCATCTCCCATAACACCGAGCAACCCTATAAACATATTCCTGCCCCCCATGCTTGGAAGCCCCTTTCTCTTTCTCTCTCATTTTCTTCTACTTCTCAACCCTCCAGTGATGCCAATCAGAATGTGGTCCAACACTCTGGTCTCGTTTCTTCTTTTAATAGCAAGTCATCCAATACATTAAAACTGCATTTTGGCTTGGATCTCAACCCGAGTGGCAGCTCCCTTACCACCTCTACTTTTCTAGGAATTAATGTCCAATCCACTCCTATGACTAGGAGTAACAAAAAGAAACTCCTTTTTAATCATATAGTTGATCAATGATGAACAACATAGGTGCATGGAACATTAAAGGTGCACACTCAGACATCAAGCTAAACCAATGTAAAAACATTATTGCTACTCACTCTCTCAGCCAACTTGCAATTTTAGAAACTAAGTTAAATGCTTCTTTATCTTCCAAAGCTGTTAATTTCATTAACCCTTCATGGAAGATGATTAATAATCAGTCTGAAGCTCCTTTTGGTAGGATTCTTGTTGTGTTTGACCCTATAATCTATGCCTTATCTCCTATCATTTCAACTTCTCAGCTTATCCATTTTCATTATATCCATGTCTCTTCATCCACTTTCTTTTACCTTACTGTAATTTATGGTCTTAACTCAGCTTCAGCTAGACAATCCTTCCTTAATCTTCTCCCTTCATTTAGATAAGAAACTCGCCCATGGATAGTTCTAGGCAATTTTCACTGCTCCCTTCTTTTATCTGATAGGCAAGGTGGCAATCCCCTGTCTCTTAGGGAGATTAAGTCCCTTAACTATTCCATCTCTCGATCTAACCTTATTGGCGTCTCTATTGTGGGTACTCCATTCTCTTGGAATAACTCAAGAAGATCCTCACTTAGAACTTTATCGGAAAAAGATTTCTCCTTTTCTAATCTATATGCTCTCAATAAATGGCCTAATATCTATAACCTCCTTCCTATGCCTGGCCTATCCGACCATTCTCCCCAAATTATCTCATTTGATGCTGCTTTGAGGATAAGATAATCAAATTTTAATTTTTTTAATGCTTTGGCCCTACACCCTGATTTTTTTTCTGTTGTTAGTCAAGCATGGACCTTTCCTTTTTTTCGTAATCCTATGTATGTCTTGCAATGTAAGCTTAAAGATGTCAAATCTGCATTAAAAGAGTGGTCTTCGAGAAAATTTGGTAATGGCAATTTGGTTTCCACCGGCCTTAGTTTCAAATTATAACATGTTCAAGAGTTGATGCTCAATGATACTACCAATAGTGAGTTGGCGGCCCAAGAAGCTACCTTGTCTACGTAGCTTTATGAGGCTTTGAAGCATGAAGGCCTCATGATTAAACAAAAACTTAGGATGGAGTGGTTCAAGGATGGCGATAGGAACTCTTTGTTACGCCCCACTTCGAGAGCCTCATTAACAAAGAGTATTATATAGATAATACCATCGGCAAATGCGGACAATAGAGTATAATGGAAGCGACCATGTGTAATCTTACTTTAACTATCTACTGAACATGTCGAAAAGTGGAATCTTTTTTTCATCTCATGTGGTTCGACATATTCAATAAATACTTAAAGCAAAACTACAGTGGTTAAAAGATCTATCAGAACAAAGCATAATAGCAAAATGAACATCATCAGTTAATAAGCAGATAGTCTCAACACAATATAACATCAAGTACGGATCCAAATATAAAAGTGGGTACAAAGCCACTACTCACACATCCATGAGTCAAAAGAATATACACAAGATAATCATAATAATAGAGTATCATAAAGGATGGATAACAAGTAAAGATATTTATAATATAGTGGATATATCTTAAGCGGAAGCACCAAAGCAAGCTAAGTCCAACGCGACCTAACCTGAAACAACTCGGTCTGACCCGAGCATAAAATACTCGGATCAGGCTAGCTAAACAATTCAGTTACATAAACTGAACAATGATCATGATAAGATATGAGGCAACATATAAAATAATAATCTCCAAATGAGAAACATATATCATGGTAATAAAGACCAAAATCTCTCACATAGACAAGAAATAAACATCTAAGTAGAGATGTATAACAAGCCTCATATCATCGGCATAACATAAGCACAAGTGCCAGCGTAGGCATAAAACAAGTTCCACAAGGTAGTCGTGCTTATATCGTGTGGTTGCATAAAACCACCACCAGATGGCGCTACACGAGGGAATATAAATCACACAGGAAAAAATTAGCACACTAGCACTGTACTAAATCACACAGGAAATATACCCAAGTGACATACCCATCACTTTAGCTAAGGGGCAACACCTAAAGGGGACAGCCCGAAGACATTGTCCAAAAGGTGATGAGCCAGAAGGAGACAGTCTAAAAACACTATCCCAAAGTCAATAAACCCAAGGGAGATAGTCCGAAGACACTGTCCCAAAGGTATCACTCAGGAAACACGCCGTAGCGGGAAAGGCTCATACGCCCAGTACTCGTTTACCACTAACGGTAGGAATGTGTCACGACCTCTTAGCAAGGAACCCATAAAGTAGTAACGTGAGTCCCATACCCCAACGTTCGCACTAAATGGTTACTAACCAATCGGAAGCTTCCACACTCAAAGCAGTAAAAAGTTCACCTGATGTCATCGGTAAACTAGGTCAAAAGGCCAAAATGATCAATTATATAGGTCGGGGATTAATCGAAAAGATAAACGCGCAGATTCATTGTCCGTGATTTACCTAACCATTTTATCAACTTTCCACTTCGCTCGAAGTGTAGAAGAGTGTATATTTTACTTAGAAAATTGTTGGAGAAAGCAGATTTTTAAATGTTTGAAAACCTCTTTAGAAATAGCCTTTGAAATTCTCCTATTATGCAGTAATTAATTTAATATTTAAAATAATACTAAATAATAGTTTCAAAAGTTAATTTTATGGAAAATCACTTTAAAATGATTTATAAAATCCGTGCACGAAATCTAGAGACAAATCTCAAAGAAATCGAAAAATCTTAGGAAAAATAGTTGAAATTATACAGAGTATAAAATCGTTGAAAACAAGTCAAAGTCACTAGTTCGACGGCAGATTTGAACCTGCAAAAAGAGACCACGTGACATTAAAATCGGCAGGAATGTAGACCAACTTCCCTACTTCAAACTGCAAAAAGAATCGGGCAATTACGACTTGAAATGAAGAAACGGCGTCGTTCCAAAGTCGGAAAAAAATCACAAAACTCTACTGTGTCAAAACAGTGCAAAGGTCCAACTTCGATGACATGATCGAAGGGCAATATGAACTCAGATCTTGATGGAAATTTGTAGGAGCATATTACAGTACTCCTACTTTGATACGCGAAAAGAGTCGTTTGGTTCTGAATTGAAACGAAGAAATGGCAACATCTCAAAGTTGGTCCGACGATAACTGAAAATGATCGTTGTTGTAAAACAGTTTATGGGTGCTATTTCGGCAATAGAAATGAAGTATCTAAAGCACCCAGATCTAAACCAAACTTTGTAAAGTTGAATATGTCGACCTCATCTTTCTAATGAGACCAAAATCGATGAAATCCGACATCGGACCTGCTCGCAGCGCGGTCGAGAATTTGGACGTTTGAACTAAAATTAATCACTATTTTTCAAAACAGTTTCTAGGTGCTACTTCGACAGTAAAAACGAAGTATCAAACGCACTCAGATCTTAATCAAATATTGCATGGTTGAAATATCAACCTCATCTTTCCAAATAGACCGAAATTGATAAAATTCAACATTGGACTTGCTCGCAGCGAGATTGTGAAATTGGACGTTTGAACTAAAATTAAACATTGTTTTTCAAAACAATTTATGGTTGCTACTTCGGCAATAAAAACGAAGTATCAGACGCACGCAGATCTTAACCAAATTTTGCAGGTTGAAGATCTCGACCTCATCTTTCCAACGAGACCGAAATCGATGAAATCCGACATCGAACCTGCTCACAGCGAGGTCGCGAAGTTGGACGTTTGAACTAAAATTAATCACTGTTTTTTAATTTTTTTTTCCAACACAGTTTTAGAAAGTTACAAACCAACATTCCAACCATGGCAAATATCAAATGGGTTTCTAGCTAGCATTTATTACCTTTCACCAGGGAAGAGAATGATCAAACACAAAGATTAACAATCCCCAAGCAGGAGGATGAAGATCAATGAGCTTGAGTCAATGAAAATGTACAAAAACAATGATTACTAATTTATTTCAAAAATCAAAGAATGAATTAGAGGTGAGTTTTGTGATTGCTATTACGTCTTTTAATGGTTTGGATTAACTCTCTTTGATTTGGTGTAGATTGGAGTTTTGCTTAGGAGGCCATGGCTAGGTTTAGGAGTTTTCTAATTAGGGTTTTGTGGTAATGAAATGAAGTGTTGGTTGAAATGGGAGAGTAAAAGATAATTTATAGGCTAATGGTTAGGGTTATTGGGTCTAATACCCATTAGGACTTAGTATTATTCATGTGTATATAGATAGACAATTTTCTCTAACTAAAATCTACATACAAATTACTAAATACAATTCATACCATAGAAAATTATGAAAAGATATTAACAATTATTTTTAGCCATTTCATAAAATCCTATATCAACAATATTTTACATATTAACCCCTAATTTCCCCGAAACACCGTTTATAGTTAATATTAGCCAAAAAATCACATTTTGCAAATAAATTGCAAATTAAATTCCCAAATCAAATATTGCACTATTTTACACATAAAATTTTGCAATTTTATAAATTTCAAATTTCCCTAATTAATTTCCATAAAATGCTCCATTTTACACTTAAGCCCAAAACTATTAATTTATTCAAAATAACTAAATTTTGAACAAATTAGCCACATTAAAAATTCATTAATAGCTCCAATTAAATTAAAATCACAATTTTAATTTACTATTTGGTAATTGCAATCACAGGTTGTTACGGACACCCTCCCCTTAAGAAAATTATGTCCCCGCAGTTCCTTAAATATGGAAGTTATCTATAACATCTAATCCTCAAAATAAATCAAACCAAGGTGAAGTAAAGATACTCACCAGAAATAGATGAAGATAGAAAACCAGGATAAGTACGCTTGATAAGTTCTTTGGTCTCCTATGTGCAGTCCTTAGGATTAGACGACCATTGAATTTTAACAAGCGGGACCTCTTTGTTTCGAAGGCGTCTAACCTCCGAATCAAGCACACGAAGAGGTTGCTGGTCAATAGATAGATCAGGAGAAATCTCTAAATCCGGTATAATAATCGGATCAATAACATAATCAGGATCGCGAACACACTTGCAAAGCTGAGAAACATGAACACGTCATGCATTCCAAAAAAAGAGTAGGCAGGGCAACACGATAAGCTATAGGGCCAATGCGTTCCGTAATAGGAAATGGTCCGTCTTAGCGAGGAGCCAATTTCCCAGTGGAGCTGAAACGCACAAACCCCTTAATAGGAGATACCCGAATAAATACTTGATCCCCAATTGAGACTTCAAGAGGTTTCCTACGGTTTTTCGCGTAGGATTTCTGACGGCTTTGCGCCTCTTTCATTCTCTGACGAATAAGAATAATCTTCTCAGAAGATTCCTGAACTGAATATGGACCAAGAATAAGCTTCTTGCCAGATTCTAACCAACAAGATGGAGAACGACATGGCCTTCCGTATAAGGCTTCGAAAGGAGCCATGCCAATACTCGACTGAAGATTGTTGTTGTAGGAGAACTCCACAAGTGGCAAGTGGTACTCCCAACTACCTCCAAAATCAAGGATACAACAGCGAAGGAGATCTTTCAAGACACGATTCACTCTCTCAGTCTGACCATCAGTCTATGGATGATAAGCAGTAGAAAAATTCAGCTTTGTGCCCAAAGCTGATTGAAGACACTTCCAAAAGTGACTAGTGAATAACGGGTCACAGTCACAAACAATGGAACTAGGGATACCATGAAGTCGAACGACATCCTTCACATAAAGCTTAGCCAAAAGAGGAGCAGTCCAAGTGGACTTAATCGGAATAAAGTGAGCAGACTTGGTCAATCGATCAATGATGACCCAAACAGAAGTATGGCCCGACCTCGATCGAGGTAGACCGTCAATAAAATCCATCGAAATCTGATCTCATTTCCACAATGGAACCTCTAATGGCTGAAGAAGACCGGAAGGGCGCTGATGCTCGACCTTGATAAGTTGACAAGTCATGCAATTGCTCACATAACTTGCAACATCACGCTTCAGGCCTTCCCAATAATATAAGCGACACATGTCGGCATACATCTTGCTAGAACCAGGATGAATGGTATACTTAGTACGATGACAATCGTCAAGAATGTCACGCCCAAGTGCAGAATCAGAAGGCACAACAACACAGTTCTTCTTGCGAAGGCACTGATGGGAATCAATACTTTAATCTAATGACGTCTCATCACTGGACCAGTCTCAACAGGATGAATGAAAGGCAACAAATCTGGATCTTGCCGCTGAGTATGGCTAAAGCGATCCAATAAGCTAGGTCGAGCTTCCAGGCCGAATAATAATATCAGAGAATCAGGAGGCGAAGCTCGTTCACGAATATCACAAATAGATAATGTCTCAAGAATATCCCATTCGGCTATCGTCATAGAAATAACAGCCGAATGCTTACGACTAAGCGCATCTGCTACACGATTACCCTTGCCAGGGGTATACTGAATGTCAAGGTCATATGAGGCAAGGAACTCAAGCCAACAATGCTGCCTCATATTAAGATCCTTCTGAGTGAAGAGATATTTCAAGGACTTATGATCGGTATAAAGAATGAAACGTTCGCCCAATAAATAATGGCACTATATCTTCAAAGCAAAGACAGTGGTAGCTAACTCAAGATCATGAGTAGGATAGCGAACCTCATTCGGACGTAGTTGCCTAGAAGCACAAACAACCACCCGATCCTTCTGCATGAGAATGGCACTGAGACCGCTACCGCATGCATCTGTATAGACAACAAGATCGTGGTTTCCTTTGGGAACCACAAGATTAGGAGCATGAGTGAGAAGTTCTTTCAATCGTTGAAAAGAATCTTCACACTTGTTTGACCAGATATAACGGACGGCCTTACGAGTAAGGGTAGTCAATGGAAGCACAACACGGGAAAATACCTTTATGAACCGGCGGTAATAACCCGCCAATCCCTGAAAGCTACATATCTCATGCACATTCTCAGGTCGCTTCCAATTCTGAATGGCTTCGATCTTGGCGGGATCGACAATTATGCCTTCAGAAGATACAACATGACCAAAGAACCTAACCTCATTCTCCAAAAAGTGGCATTGGGAGAATTTGTCTCTAAGATGATGAAGACGAAGTATATCCAAGACAATCCTCAAATGATGGGTATGCTCTGTCTCGGATCTAGAATATATTAGAATGTCGTCAATGAATACAAGAACAAACTTATCGAGATATTCTCAAAATACTCGATTCATGAGATCGACAACGAATGCAGGAGCGTTTGTCAAACCGAACGGCATGACTAACCACTGAAATGAACCATATCGAGTATGGAAAGCGGTAAGTGACACACTATCATCCGCAACTCGAAGCTAATGAAATCCTGTGGCAAGGTCAAGCTGAGAAAAGACCTTCGCACCTTAAATGATCAAACATATCGTCAATCCGAAGCAATGGATACGATTCTTGATGGTCACCTCATTAAGCTTGCGGTAATCAATGCAAAGCCTAAGAGAACCATCGGACTTCTTCATGAAGACCACCACAGGACCCCACGGCAAAGAATTGGACTGAATAAAATGCTTTGCTTCGAGTTCTACTAATTGCCTTTTGAGTTCCTCATTTTCCTTTGTAGACATCCTCGTGGGAGGATGACTAACTGGATGAGAACCGTGAATGAGATCAATACGGAACTCAATAGCCCGCTTAGGCGGTAAATTCGAATCTGGCTCAAAAATATCGGGGTAATCCGGAACAATAGGAATATAAGATATATCACAATCATCATCTCGTGAATCCAGAGCACATAAAGAAGCTTCGGAGATATCTACATCCCGAAGAACAAGAGCTAACTGAGCGGAAGAGACAGGGTGACTAAGAAATAGTACACGCTTAGAACAAATGATTTTGGCATCGTATCGAATGAGCCAATCCATCCCCAATATCATGTCCAAACTCAAATAAGCCATAACGTGCAGATTCGCACGAAAAGAAAAACCACAAAGATCAGTATCAACATTCTCACAAAGCAAACTAAGGGTCGTGGATCCGCTAATGGGATTCATAATCCTTAGAGATGAAACCAAACAAGAAACATTTAAAGGCATAATATCAACAAGTTCCTTTGATAAAAATGAGTGAGAAGCACCCGTATCAAAGATAACTCTAATAGACCGATCATGAAATAAACTAGAACCTTCGAGAACGGAAGGATGCGTACCTCGAAGCTAAGATGAAGATGCAGGAGCCTTGGCAGCATTAAGTTTGCCAGATCTAGGAGGTGCAGTAGGACAAGCGGAAATAAGATGACCCTCCTTCTTACAATAGCGGTAGATAAGAGGTTTGGCACGCTCTTTGACCATATGGTCGGTAGATCCACAGTTGAAACACTTCCGAATGGAAGGTGTTCCACTAGGCTGAAAATGAGGCTGAGAACCAAAACCAGAACTGATAAACTTCTTCTTCTTTTGGGAAGAGGAAGAATTAGGCTTGTGGAAAAACCTCTTCTTGTTGGGGTGCTTGGGCACCTCAACATCATCACCACTATCCTTCTCCCTCTCGACTGCGTTGAAGTGAAGCGTCGTATCTACAAGCTCTTGAATGAAAGCTTGAGTTGAAGCATCAGTTTCTTATTGAGGTACTTCTTTAGACCCTCAACAAATTTTGGATTCTTCTTATGTGGTATGCTAATGAACTCAAGGCTATACTTGGACAGGGCCTAGAAAGAAGAAACATTATATGAAACAGTGGATTTCCCTTGCTTAAGATCAATAAAGCGGCGGGCAAGTGAAATCTTTTCGGATTTCGGAACAAATTTGAGCACGAAACGCTCACGGAACTGAGCCCAAGTAAGAGTGGTCTCATTGACCTCGGCAATGAGAAGCTCATACCAATCCAAAGCACGGTTCTAAAGCATACCGGAAGCTACAAGAACTCTGTCATGATCAGGAAGAATCATGCGAGAAAAGATGCGCTCGCATACGCGGATCCATGCCTGGACCTCAAGAACAGACTCGGAGCCATTGAACGTCTTGCCCCCCAAGATGTGAGAAATCATTGCAGAGGCGCGCAAAGGCAAACTTGCGCAGTGCATAAAAAACTGGAGTAGGAGGCTGAGAGTTCCGAACAAGCTCCATAATATGATCGGTAGTCTTAAAAACGCCTCCCGGATTGCCCAGCATCCGCAGAATGACGGGTCCTACCTCTTCTAGACATACTGAAAGTTAAAATAAGATACGAGTTAAGCATGATTCAAAGATAGATAATTCAAAGTGGAAAACTACAGAATATAAATGTATACCTAAACATATTCCTAACTTATCTATCCAATGTCATGAGGAAAGGGCTTTGTAATATTTGAATCATACAAGAATGTATTGTACTAAGTGTTACTATTCTGTGTTTACTATACTTAGTTCTGAACCTCGCTCTGAAACCAAGCTATTAGGCCCCACTCCGAGAGCCTCATTAACAAAGAGTATTATATAGATAATATCGTGTGCTAATGCGGACAATAGAGTATAATGGAAGCGACCATGTGTAATCTTACTTTAACTATCTACTGAACACGTCGAAAAGTGGAATCTATTTTTTTCATCTCATGTGGTTCGACGTATTCAATAAATACTTAAAGCAAAACTATAGTGGCTAAAAGATCTATCAGAACAAAGCATAATAGCAAAATGAACATCATCACAGAATAGCATCAGTAATAAGCAAATAGTCTTAGCATAATACAACATCAAGTACATATCCAAATATAAAAGTGGGTATAAAGCCACTACTCACACATCCGTGAGTCATAAGAATATACACAAGATAGTCATAATATCATAGTATCATAAAGAGTGGATAACAAGTAAAGCTATCTATAGTATAGCAGATATATCCAAAGTGGAAGCACCAAAGCAAGCTAAGTCCAAAGCGACCTAACCTGAAACAACTGGGTCTGACTGGAGCATAAAATACTCGGGTCAGGCTAGCTAAACGAATCGGTGAGATAAACTGGACAATGATCATGATAAGATAATAAGGAAACATATAACATAATAATCTCCAAAAGAGAAACATATAACATGGTAATAAAGACCAAAATCTCTCACATAGAGAAGAAACAAACATCTAAGTAGAGATGTATAACAAGCCTTATATCATCGGCATAACATAAACACAAGTGCCAGTGTAGGCATAAAACAAGTTCCAAAAGGTAGTCACGCTTATATCGTGTGGTTGCATAAAACCACCACCGAATGGCGCTACATGAGGGAATATAAATCACACAGGAAAACATTAGCGCGCTAGTACTGTACTAAATCACACAGGAAATATACCCCAGTGACACACCCATCACTTTAGCTAAGGGGCAACACCTAAAGGAGACAGTCCGAAGACACTATCCAGAATGTGATGAGACAGAAGGAGACAGTCTGAAAACACTATCCCAAAGGCAATAATCCTAAGGGAGACAGTCCAAAGACACTATCCCAAAGGTATCACTCAGGAAACACGCCGTAGTGGTAAAGGCTCGTAGGCCCAGTACTCATTTACCACTAATGGTAGGAATGTGTCACGAACCCTTAGTAAGGAACCCGTAAAGTAGTAACGTGAGTCTCATACCCCAACGTTCGCACTAAATGGTTTACTAACCAATCGTAAGCTTTCACACTCAAAGCAGTAAAAAGTTCACCTCATGTCATCAGTAAACTAGGCCAAAAGGCCAAAACGATCAATCGAATAGGTCGGGGATTAATCGGAAAGATAAACGCACGGATTCATGGTCCGTGTTTTATCAAACCATTTAATCACCTTTCCACTTCGCTCGAAGTGTAGAAGAGTGTATATTATACTTAGAAAATAGTTGGAGAAAGCGGATTTTCAATCGTTTGAAAACCTCTTTAGAAATAGCCTTGGAAGTTCTCCTATTATGGAGTAATTAATTTAATATTTAAAATAATACTAAATAATAGTTTCAAAAGTTAATTTGATGGAAAATCACATTAAAATGATTTATAAAATCCGTGCATGAAATTTAGAGACAAATCTCAAAGAAATCGGAAAATCTCGGAAAAATAGTCGAAATTATACTAAGTATAAAATCGCTGAAAACAAGTCGAAGTCACTAGTTCGACGGTAGATTTGAACATGAAAACAGAGTCAAATTGGGATGAAAATAGGTAGGCATGTAGACCAACATCCCTGCTCCAAACCGCAAAAAGAATGGGGCAATTTCGACTTGAAACGAAGAAACGGCGTCGTCCCAAAGCCGGACAAAAATCACAAAACTCCGTTGTAAACAGTACAAAGGTCCAACTTCGACGACATGGTCGAAGGGTCATATGAACCCAGATCTCGATGAAAATTTGTAAGAGCATATTTATAGTACTCCTACTTTGATATGCAATAATAATCGTTTGGTTTTGACTTGAAACAAAGAAATGGCAAAGTCTCAAAGTTGGTCGGATAATAACTGAAAATGATCACTGTTGTAAAACAGTTTCTGGATGCTACTTCGGCAATAGAAACAAAGTAACTAATGCAACCAGATCTAAACTAAACTTTGTAAGGTTGAAGATGTCGACTTCTTCTTTCCAACGAGATCGAAATCGATGAAATCTGACATCGGACCAGTTCGCAGCGAGGTCGCGAAGTTGGACGTTTGAACTAAAATTAATCACTGTTTTTCAAAACAATTTCTGGGTGCTACTTGGCAATAAAAACAAGTACAAATGCACCCAGATCTTAACCAAATTTTGCAAGGTTAAAGAACTCGACCTCATCTTTCCAACGAGATCAAAATCGAGTAAATCCAACATTGGACATGCTTGCAGCGAGGTCGTGAAGTTGGATGTTTGGACTAAAATTAATCATTGTTTTTCAAAACAGTTTCTGGGTGCTACTTTGGTAATAAAATCGAAGTATCAAACGCATCCAGATCTTAACCAAATTTTGCAAGGTTGAAGACCTCGACCTCATCTTTCGAACGAGACTAAAATCGATGAAATCCGACATCCGACCTTGCTCGCAGCGAGGTCGCGAAGTTGGACGTTTGAACTAAAATTAATCACTTTTTTTCTCCAAAATAGTTTCAGAAACTTGCAAACCAACATTCCAACCATAGAAAATATCAAATGGGTTTCTAGCTAGTATTTATTACCTTTCACCAAGCAAGAGAATGATCAAACACAAAGATTAGCAATCCCCAAGCAAGAAGATGAAGATCAATGAGCTTGAGTCAATGAAAATGCACAAAAACAATGATTTCTAATTTATTTCAGAAATCAAAGAATGAATTAGAGGTGGGTTTTGTGATTGCTATTACCTCTTTTAATGGTTTAGATTAACTCACGTTGATTTGGTGTAGATTGGAGTTTTTCTTAGAAGGTCATGGCTAGGTTAGGAGCTTTCTAATTAGGGTTTGGTGGTAATGAAATGAAGTGTTGGCTGAAATGGGAGAGTAAAAGATAATTTTTAGGCTAATGGTTAGGGTTATTGGGTCTAATACTCATTAGGACTTAGTATTATTCATGTGTATATAGATAGGCATTTTCTCTAAGTACAATCTACATACAAATTACTAAATACAATTCATACCATAGAAAATTATGAAAAGATATTAACAATTATTTTTAGCCATTTCATAAAATCTTATACCAACAATATTTTACATTTTAATCCCTAATTTCCCCCAAAACACCGTTTATAGTTAATATTAGCCAAAAAAATCACCATTTTGCAAATAAATTGCAAATAAAATTCCCAAATCAAATTTTGCACTATTTTACACATAAAATTTTGCAATTTTATAAATTTCAAATTTCCCTAATTAATTTCCATAAAATGCTCCATTTTACACTTAAGCCCAAAAATATTAATTTATTCAAAATAACTAAATTTTGAACAAATTAGCCACATCAAAAATTCATTAACAGCTCCAATTGAATTAAAATCACAATTTTAATTTATTATTTGGTAATTGCAATCACGGGTTGTTACACTCTTTTTTTTTACCATTCATCTCTTAAAGCTTAGCAGTCAAGAGAGATAATTAATGTGCTTAAAGATGTCAATGGTGACTATATCTCTAATCCTACCCTTTTTGCTAAATTTTTTCTTGACCATTTTAGCAAGTTTCTTGGGAACAGTAATGAATTCAATCCTTCCCTTGACCTTCTTAACTCAATAAACATTCCCCGAATATCTCCTGAAGATAATGAGTTTCTCTCAACTGCTATTTCTGACTCAGAGATTAAAATTGCCCTTTTCTCTCTCAATTCAAATGCTTGTGGAGGACCTGATGGCTTCAATGCCTGCTTTTTTACTTCTTGCTGGGAAATTGTTAGTTCTGTCTTCATTAAGGCTATTCAAAATTTCTTTAACAAATGCAGAATGATTGGATCTATTAATGCTACTAATATAGATCTCATCCCTAAGGTGAAAATGCTTGTCATGTCTCTGATTTCAGGCCTATCTCTTGCTGTAACACCATTTATATGTGTATCTCTAAGATCATTGCCACTAGACTCAAGATGGTTATGCCTAACATCATCTCTTCTAATCAAGCTGCTTTCCTTAATGGCAGAAGTATCCTAGATAATGTTCTTTTGTCTCATGAATTACTGAAGGGGTACAACACCTCTCATGTTTCCTCCAGGGCCATGATGAATCTTGATATTTCTAAAGCTTTTTATTCTCTTCACTGGGCTCTATAGCTAGAATTATGGGTTTGATGAATTTCCCTAAACATTTTATGGCATGGATTAGTTCATGTATCTCGACTGCTAGATTCTCTATTATGGTTAATAACAGAAATGTGGGATATTTTCAAAGCAAACAAGGAATTAGACAGGGCGACCCAATGTCTTCCTATCTATTCATTTTAGTTATGGAAGTTTTAACTCAAATTCTCAACCACCTTGTTACTGAGGGAAGTTTCTCTGTTCACCCTAAATGTAAGAATCCCCTCATTACTTCCTTAATGTTTGCCAATGATCTGGTGATTTTCTTCAGGCCTAATATGATGACAGTTAGCTCTATTATAGGTGGTCTCGATAAATTCTTCAAAATTACTGGCTTATTCATTAACTTATATAAGTCTGGTATGATGATAGCTGGAGTGGGAAATGACATGATCAATCAAATTTCTAATTATACTTCCATACATCAAAGAGCTGAAATATCCAAGTACTTAGGTATTCCCTTGGCTACTTTGAGAATTATGAGATCTCAATGCTTGTTGTTTGCACCAAAATTAGTCACAACACTCTTTGGGAGTCTTTGAAGAGATAATAATGAAGAATGTAAATTGAAAATGAGGATTATCTAACAAAACTCCTAGTTACGGTAATATAAATGCGTAGACAAGCGATTTATAGTGGTTCGGCGTGTTGCCAACGTCCACTGTGAAGTTTTTGCAGTTTTATTGATTCTCTTTCAATAATTACAAGTTGTTACATTGACCAACAGCAAGTTAAAACTGGAATTCGAATTCAACAGCCAAAATATGATGTAGGATGATGGAGATCTCAATCCGGCAGAGTCTGGGCGCTTGAGAGTCAAAAGATCCTTTTTCTGTTGGCTCTGGGGCTCTATTTATAGGCGTAGGAGGCTGAGATCGTGATCAAATCTCAGGAGACTTTTTCTGGCACGTGAGTGGGCCCACGTGACCAACCTCAGAAAGTTTCAAGTCGATCTGTGATCGATATGAAGTCATTTCGTATCGATCAAGATGATGTCCAATTGAGCTGAAATTTGGTGGAGACATTCCTTAGCACGTGTGCAAGCTTCTTTGAAAATTTCATGGCATTTGGATCAGTAGATCACGAGTTATTGTCGATATGAAATAGTGTTCTTCGAGAGGCTGTTTGGTTCGAATCCACCTTTTCGCATCGATGGTTTCGAATCGATGGTGGCACGCGCTGTTGTGATGACGTGGAGCGCAAATTTCGATTCGATCCGGTCTTCAATCCGAGTTGACCGCATCGACTCCATATACTTCGGCTTGTTCGTATCGAGGGATGACATGTCACCAAGGCTAGTTGACTCGATGGATTCGAATGATGCCTTATTCATGGATACGAATTGCAACTGCTGGTGGATACGAATCACTGATGGATACGAAGCAGGGTAATCTAATGGATATGAAATGCTTTGACTAGATGGATTCGAAGGGATGCTTCCTTGATGGATACGAAGAAGTCATTGGTCGATCGTTACGAAGTGCATCATCTACTGATGGGTACGAAGTCCACCGATACGAACCCGATGGATTCGAACACGGCCGCTCCTGACCGATACGAAGTAGATGATCTGCCGATGGGTTCGAATGAGACCGAGTCAAACCGAGGTACTTCAATGGATTCGAACTGATCGATACGAACCGAGACACTTTGATGAATCCGAAGTTGATCGATACGAAAGTGATCAATTCGAACCAGAGTTCGGTGATGGATACGAAATCTGGGCTTTTCCCTTCAATTTGAATCGATCATAACTTGAACGTATGAACTCGGATTGACTTGAAATTTGAGATGCTGACTTCTATGATCTTTCTTGTCATGTCCTATCAATTGTAGCTCAATCTGGACTCGAACAAAATTCAGCGATATCCATAGTGAAGCAAAGTATGACCAATCTCTGAGTCGAACTGTCCTTTGCTTTCGATCGATCATTTGGTATCACGGCTTTGCCAAAAATGGGATAACATTTTCCCCCCAAAGTACATAATGTGGAAACATGATGTGCTTTGAAAAGCTGCAATTTCTCCCTGAACAATCATTGCTCCCTTGTCGAAGGTTGTAACCTTACGTTGATATGATTGACTGCTGTAGAATAGTGCTTAGCTGTTGGTTGTTGTAATCATAACAAGATGAGTATTCGGTCCCTGTGAATGTTTAAAATTGAATATTAGTCCAACATATATGCACATTATGTTAATTTGACTCTCGTTAACGTTGTGTGTTCACGAGTTGTTGTCAGTTTTGTTTGTTATTGAATTTCGTATCGATTCTTTCCTGAACCGATTTGAAATTCGAGTTGAAACAATGCTTGATGGTTGTTTTTGATTATCCTCTTGTATCGATCCTCTCCTGAATCGATGTAAAAGGCTAAAAAGTAATTTTTCATATCGATGCGAGTCGAAATGATGGATATGAAATGATAGTTCGTACCGATGAGCTTGGATGGATACGATATATGTGTTCGTATCGACAGGTTTTGATGGATATGAAATTTTTGCTCGTATCGATACGCTTTGATGGATACGAAATTGTTGTTCTTATCGATATGCAGTGGATGAAGTTGTGAACTTGTTGACGTGAACGAGGTCTTCGAGTCGATGTGCTCACTGTCTGTTTCGCATCGTTGGAATTCAATGTCTTCAGCACAGCCTTAGTTGTATACTTCGTATCGATGAAGTATGAGTGTGATTTCGTATCGATAAGGCCTCAAGCATATGGATTCGAATGGAGCTTTCGAACCAGTCCGTGTTTTGACTGGTTGCGACCGGTCAAGTTGACTGGGAGGCGAATCGACTCGGTTCTTCTATGGCTTCATATAAATAGTGTGGACTTAGCCATTTTTCACCTTTTTTAATTTTACTGTTGCCTTCTACTTCGTATCAATAGAGAGTTCAAAAGAAAGAATTGCTTAGTCTTCGAATCGGTTCAGTCCTTCAATTCTTCAAACTTAAACATTAAACTCAGGTAATTTATGGACAGAATCATGTTTAGATTGATGAAACTCGAAATCTCAATCCATCCTTCTTGCTCTTATGATCGGTTTTGATGAATTTAAGATCTGGATGGCGAGAGCAAGATTGGGGATGGAGCACGACCATGGAGTTAAGGCCTTTTTGAAGAAGAAGGAGTCGTGGAGTTTTCGAATCGAAAGAGATTATGCAATTTCGTATCCATACGAATATGAGAGCGGCGATCGTTGCGAAGCCAATGTTCTCAGATCAATGCAAAACGGTGTGCCCTTGGTCGATACGAAACGCATCGTTTCGAACTGGATCGATACGAAACGTATCGAGTCGAACCTGATCGATACGAAACGTATCGAGTCGAACCTGATCGATACGAAACGTATCGAGTCGAATCTGATCGATACAAAATGTATCGATTCAAACGTGATCGATATGAAACGTATCGATTCGAACATGATCTATACGAAACGTATCGGTTCGAACATGGTAGATGATATATCTTTGACTCAACACGAATATGAACTGCAGCGATCGATTCCAAGTTGAAATTAGACGAATTTAGAGAACTTTTGCACATAAAAATATTTGACTCTGACGAGCTTCTGCCTTGCATGACTGAACTTGACCGTAGAACTGCATATTGGACTACCTTTCGAAGCTTGTCGATGGAACCGTAACTTAACAAAAATATAATGAACTTTAACTTGGATTGACCGCTTGCGTTTGGATGGCACGGTTGTGACGGCCAGCGATGACGGTCATTTCCGGTTTGATTTTTGGAGTTTTTTCCTTCATGCATTTCAGTTTATTCTATAGAATTTGCTCAAGTAATGCTTAGCACTGCACGACAAATTCATGCACTTTACACCGGGGAATGCATGGGCTTTTTAGCATCTAATGATGATTTCTCATGAGTTAGCTAGTTATGGAAACTTCAAGTTCGCAGCCGCAAGAAACTCAGAGTTCACTCCCTCCCGTGCTTGAAGTACCGGAGAATGAGAATGAAGTTATCGGTCCAGCTCCGGACGAGTTACCTGACGCATCCTTCATTTATAATCCATTAGACTCTGTCCCGTCCAATATTTCGGAAGACACGCTAGGAAGAATATGTTTAAGGCATGGTTTGTCGATGGACGACGTGCTACTGCCGGGGCCAAATGATAGACCGCACAATCCACCAGAGGGATACACCGCATTCAATCGCCACGCGTGCGCAGCTGTGACACTCCCTCCGTTTAACCAGTATATAAGAGAAGTATTGTCGTTTTTGAGGATTGCCCCATCTCAACTGCATCGGAACGGATACGCATCACTCAATAGCATGTTCATTGCATTTATGGAGTATCTCTATCAACCGCCACTCCCAAATGAGATCAGATACATGTTTAACATCAAGAGTCGGGCCGATAGTCCATCTTTCACATTCTTGGAGGCGGTGAGAAATTGCCAAGTGATCACGGGGTCTTGGACAAGATTGAGTTACTTCAGGACAGAATGGTTTTATGTTAGGTGCCCCCCAGGGTTCGCTCGACGATGGCTATTTAGACATGAGTATTGCTATTTTTTCAAGTAGTTGATAAAACTGATGTATTTTGAGTCGACCTCACATCTTTTTTCTTTTTCGGCCGTAATTCAGCGACCTGAAGGTGAGCGTTTCAAGGAGATAGTTTGGGTTTTTCAAGAAATCCCAAATGAGGAGAGGAATATTGAGTTGCTATTGACAGACGGGAATCTCATAATCCTTGGGTTGATTGAGCGGAGGCAAAGCATAAAGCTTGATGGTGTCTTAAGAACCGCCTCAAAAGAACGAGTTAAATGAAGAAAACCCAAAGTTATCGTAATTGAGGAGGCTGACTCGGAGAGAACTCATACCGATGAAGAACCATTGGGCGAATCTGTAGATGTCGCCCCAGATATCGAAGAGCAAAGAAAAGGTAAGGCAGCTGTAGTTAAGACATCTAAAGAGGGAAGATGGAAATCGGTTGTCACGGCCCGACCCGCTCCCGGAATTAGAATTTCGAAGATGTCTCCTCCGAGAACTGAGAATCTTTATGAAGGGCTCGCCGACATTCCAATTTCGGACGATGTGTCCTTGCAGCACGATGCCAGATTGGATGAACTTTCAGAAGCCTTAGTTTTGAGCGAGTCTCTGCCCATTAGTGCGGTTGACACATCTGGTTGGTCGGGGGGTTGCACCACATTCACACTTCACGGCACTACACGATTTCTAAGTGTAATACGTTCACTATGAGAGATTACTAATTTCGTTTTATGTTTTTGCTTTGCAGATACTATGTCTAGTAGAGGTTCGATGCTTGGCAGTCTTCGTAAGAAACGCCGGTCTTCTTCATATTATGAATTACGCAGGAGGGAAGGAGATAGAGACTATGACTATGGGCGCTCGAGTCATGAGCGCTCTGACAGAGACAAAGATTACAGGCGTCGGTCTCGATCTCGCACACCACCTCCTAGAGCTCCTGCACCGCCTCCGGTTCATGTTTCGAGGCCTCCAGAAACTTCACGACCCAAGCCGTCTTCCCAACCATCGAGGTCTGATACTCATCGCAGAACGGAGATCGCGGCCTCCCCATCAATAGAACAGACATTGACGGAGCCTTCGAGGGAATGAGCGGTTAGGCTTGCTCAACTGAGGAAAGAATTTCCTGAAATTTGCTTTGACGGGTTCGTCTTTCCCCCGCATTAAAAAGGATACCGTCGACAGCTGCACCTATGATGCATGACTATCTCTAAGACGTATTCTTTCAGTATCAAGAATGGTCGAAGACCGCTAAGAAAGCGTCAAAGGTGGCCTTTGATCGAGCGGCTACAATTGAGAAGTTGGAGAAAGAACTTGGTCGAAAGGACCGCAATATTCAGGCGCTCGGTAGTGAGGACGAGTCCTCTCGAAAGTCAGAGATTGAAGCTCTCAGAAAAGCGGATGAAGCTCAGGCAGCGATGGATAGGATGAAGCGTGAGCATTAGCTACGGTGGAGGACATGGGCCACTGAAATACCATCGTAACTGCCGAGCGGGATGCAGCCTTGAAAGAGCTAAACGAGCTCAAGGCCAAAGTTGCAGATATTATGAAGGAGAGGGACACTGCTAACGTTTCCGCACAGGAAGCGTGTGATCAGCGGTGGAATTTTGGAGAGAAAGGGATGCGGCCTTGGAAATGGTCCGCGAGACAGAAGCCGAAGTCGATGAGAAAGTTCGTCAAGAAGAGACTAAGCTAGAGACAGGGACAGAAGAACTTCTCATTACTTATAATGTTAATGTGCTGAGGCACAGGAATTTGGCATGGCTTGACGATTATCCGACACATTTGTTCAAAGCCTGGAATTTATTAGTCGAAGAAGAGAAAGCATCACATCTAGGCAAAGTTTTTGATGAGTACGAGTTGGAGAAACGTTAACTGACTGATGATGAGAAGAAGGTTCTCCATGATTTCACGATCTCTCATGCTAAAGAGAGACTGAGTACCCAACACTTGAAAGTTGGTGAGGGGTATGGCGTTGTGCATCCAGCTACAAATTCAGAGATGATTACTTCATCTGGATCGGAGTAGACGACAGTGACTGAGCCGCAACTGGTCGCAGGCTATGACCCCGAGCAGCCACGCTTATCTCTCATAAGGGAGCATTCTTCTGAAGTTGTTCAGTCAGCTACAAGTCAAGTTGAGGAAGGTACTCTACACAAATCTACTATGTGTCTGAATTGAAGTGTTTGTATTGAAGCGTGTTCTGACAACTTCTTTTCTTTCTTGTCCAGTAAACAAAGTTGCACCGACAGTGCCTCCTGCAAGTCAAGAGTTGCATCAAGTGCAAAAGGTCATCACCACTGAGGCAGCTATTACGACTACGGTCGCACCGACAGAGACGGCACAGGGGGGTCGTTTACTTTCGACGAACAGATGATGAATGAACTCTTGGGCCAACACAGTGACCCTTTTGCTGACATGCCATTTGTTCTCGGCTCGTTCTCGCACGTTTCTATTGGATCGTCATAGTCCACCACTACCTATCGTGAGTCTCGTGCTGCTCGTGAGGCTGAGATACTTGCTCAAATCGATGCAGAGATGGAAGCGGCAGCACTCGGTGGTGATTCTGAAAGTGTTACGATGGCGGTCGGGCCCACTCCTCTTGTGGCGACATCTTCTAGGGACACGCTAGTCGGAACCAGTGCGCCCGTTCCGCCCCCGGTGGTAGATCCGACTCCACCGGCTCCTCCAGAAGAGAATATTCCTTTAAGTTCAAGTTCAGAGGAGTATATCGATATCATGCCTTCGCCAGAAGAAGATCCGCCAAAGGGTACGGGGTCGAAGCGGAAGACTGCTAGTGGTTCCAGTGGTTCCGTGTTGAAAAGGAAACCGAAGATGAAGAAGTAGACGATCCCCTCTAGTGCATTTTTGGCAGCTAGGAAGTCACTTTTATTTTCCTTTCATAGGCTATGTATAGATCCAGGCTTGCCCCCCTTCTAGTAGGAATTTTTTGGAAGAACTTGTACATGAATCTTCACATACAGTTAGTTGAAATAAAATTCAATTTCTTTGTTTTAATTCTCATTTCATTTGTGCTTAAGTATTTGCAGTGTTTGGTTTTCAGTCCGGTGTACTTGTGGTGTTTTTACCGTCAAGTAGAGTTTGTTTTATATGTCAAGTCTGGAAATCTTGATCACATGTCGTGACTGATGAATGAATTGAACTTCGGACATTGTTTTACTTCGGTTAGTGATTAACACTTAGCTTTTTGCCCCCCAATCTCGGGGAACAACATTTGTATTTCAGTAGTCGATCGCACTTATTGCAAATCTTAAGCATATGTCCACACTCTGGGGACTTAGGATAATTTGAGATCGATAATCTGGTTCGCACTCTGGGAATTTGAGAGTTATTGATGTTTGTAATACGGTTCATGCTCCGGGAACCTGCAATTGATGTTTATACTCCACTTCACGCTCTAGGAACTTGGAGTTAGTATTGATATTTCGGTTCGCACTCCGGGAACTTTGACTTGGTATTTGTGCTCCAATTCACACTCTGGGAATTTGAAGATAGCATGTATGTTGGGTTCGCACTCCGGGGACCTGGAATTTTGTACTCCAATTCACGCTCTGGGAACTTGGAGTTAGTATTGATTTTTCGGTTCGCACTCCGGGAACCTGGAGTTGATGTTCGCGCTCCAATTCATGCTCTGGGAGCTTGGAGTTAGCACGGATGTTTTGGTTCACACTCCGGGAACCTGGAATTGATGTTTATACTCCAATTCACACTCTGGAAAGTTGGAGTTTGCATTGATGGGTTGGTTCGCACTCCGGGAACCTGGAATTGATGTTTATACTCCAATTCACATTCTGGAAAGTTGGAGTTTGCATTGATGGGTCGATTCACACTCCGAGAACTTGGGATTGATGTTCATACTCCAGTTCGCACTCTGGGAACTTGGAGTCAGCCGATAGACGGTTAGTCACACTTATTTGGGCTTTTAGGAATTCGTTCACACTCTGGGAACGATGGATTTGATGTTTATACTCCAATTCGCACTCTGGGAATTTGGAGTCAGTTCACACTCTGGGAACGATTTATTTGATGTTTATACTCCAATTCGCACTCTGGGAATTTGGAGTCTGTTCGCGCTTTGGGAACGATTTATTTGATGTTTATACTCCAATTCGCACTCTGGGAATTTGGAGTCCGTTCATACTCTGGGAACGATTTATTTGATGTTTATACTCCAATTCACACTCTGGGAACGATTTATATGATGTTTATACTCCAATTCGCACTCTGGGAATTTAGAGTCCGTTCGCACTCTGGGAACGATTTATTTGATGTTTATACTCCAATTCGCACTCTGGGAATTTGGAGTCAGTTCACACTCTGGGAACGATTTATTTGGTGTTTATACTCCAATTCGCACTCTGGGAATTTGGAGTCCGTTCGCACTCTAGGAACGATTTATTTGATGTTTATACTCCAATTCGCACTCTGGGAATTTGGAGTCCGTTCTCACTCTGGGAACGATTTGTTTGATGTTTATACTCCAATTCGCACTCTAGGAATTTGGAGTTAGTTGTAGGACTGTCGTGTGTCGGTCCAGTTCTGCCTTTGATGTGATGGCTTGCCCCCGAGCTGAGGTTTCACTTAGTGAGTGGCCGGTCGTATCACAGTCACCTGCTATTTGAATAAATTCCATTGTTCGATGGAACTTAGCTCTTCGTGTGTCGTGATTGTTGAATGTTGCATTCGGTGAATCACGACTCTAGCTTGAAGAGATAGTAATTTATTGCTGGAATGGAAAAACATGGCAAAGTCAGTGCCTTATTACAAATTCAAATTTCAGAATGTAAAGGAAATTGCAAAGTATTCATAGATTGAATAGAGCCTGTCATGTGTAACAGTGACGAAGATCCTCGTCGTTCCAGGCTCCTAACAAAGCGGGTCCTCCACTAACGGCGTTTATCACCAATCTTCCGTGGGGACAAGTGGAGTCCTCTTATCTCGGTCGATTGGGTTCATTATTTTGATTCGATGGGACCGCTTCTCCAGGCTGCGGCGCCCAAACAAACTGTTCCAGCTTCCTTTCTCTGATCAATTTTTCAACGAGATCTTGTAAGTGACGACACTCGTTCGTATTGTGCCCGTAGCTTTCATGGAACCTGCAAAATTTTCCCATCTGGATTTGCCTCTCTGACGACAGTTTTGGTGTAGGTTTTTGATACTGAATTGTATTACAGGTTTGTACATACAAGTTCTCCAGTGAAGTATTCAAAGGGGTATAACTGTCAAACATAGGATTTTTGCGCTGTGGGCCACGATTTTGATCTTGTTTTCTAGTTTGATTCACGCTCTCTCTTCGTCGTGCTTGTTTGTTTTCAACGTTCGACTGAACTTTTTCGGAGCTCTCACCGGACGGTTTGATTGCGACATTGCTTTGGATCCCTTCCATGCTTGGTCCTGCATCAGTTTGCTTCCTAGACTGTTTCGCGTCTTCCCTTCTAAGGAATTGAGCCGCCTTGGCGTGGAAATGGTCCAATGATGCAGTGGTTTTCCAACTAACCAGTTGCCAAACTCAGAATTGGGGTCGATCCCCTTAGTCAACGCCATAAGGATGGAGTTATCGTTCGGATTGCTGATCTCAGCACTTGCGGTATGGAATCTCTCTAAGTAGTGTCTGAGTGTCTCTCTAGGAGCTTGGGTGATGCTAGATAGAGTGTTGATATCTTTTAGCCTTACAACGTGAATGCGGAATTGTTCAACAAATTTTGTGGCCAACTGGTTGAATGAAGAGATGGATCGAGGTGGCAGTCGAGTGAACCACATGGTAACGATGCCCCCTAAGAATATGGGGAAACTACGACACTTCACTGCATCGTCAGCTCTGGCAACTGTCATCGACCACTCATATTTTAGAATACGTTGGTTGGGGTCGGAGTTTCCCTCGTATATGGGTAGAGTTGGCATCCTGAATCGCCGTGGGGGTTCAGCGGTAAGAATATCGTCCATAAAAGGAGTGTGACTTCGGTAAATTCCCCAATCGTCATTTGTGAGACCCTGGCTCTCACGGATCATCAGACGTATCATGGTCGGAAGATCCGGCATTTGTATGTTCTGTGCGGCTCGTGCCGGAATGTGATTGAATCCCACATCTTGGAGTTGGACCGGATACTGTCGGCGGTCCAAATCTTGCCTTCTTGGCTCGTAGTCCTCTGGGACGTATGGTTCAGGAGTACGTCCATGCTGGCGACTGTCCGGGTTCGACTGATCTTGGGAATCGACCCCTGGTTTAGCCTCGACGTTAGTGGTGCGGTATTCTGCGGTGCAGTGAGGAATGGCACCTCCTCGGGAGGAGGGCCTGGTTTGGAAACTGGCTGATGGACCAACTCTCAGTTGTCCAACGGTCAGTGCCGGTTGATCTCCAGCGCCTGGCATGTGACTCACATCCAGCCGGGGTTGTGGAGCTCGATTATGATAATCAAAAGATGAAGAACTTTCGCTGGAGGAGCGAGAAACATGGTCTCTCTTGGATCTCTTTTGCTTCTGGCGATCCAGCTGGTTGATCAGCTCGGCGTTAGCGCGTTGCTGTTCTGCTAGTTGTTCCCGACTCTGGGTCAGCTCTTGGAGTAATAACTGCAACTCTTGTCGGGTAACCGGACCTGATGGTTCCGAATGTCCAGTAGCATCTTGATTAGATGGAGGTAGTGGCGCAGGATTCTGTCTATCCTGTTCCTCTTGATTGATGGCGTTAGAGGTGGTCCTCGTGCTAACCATCTTGAAAGTTGAATTCATTTCGTAGACTTTATGAAAATCTGAATAAAAGGGAAGGAACTTGGATTTGATCTGGATCTCTCTCTTAGATTTATTCAATCTGGTATCGATGACAGATTCAAAGAGCAGGAGAAAATCTGGGTTTTCTCAGTGAAAGCACCAAAGTGTTTACACCAAAATTGGTCACAACACTCTTCGGGAGTCTTTGAAGAGATAATAATGAAGAATGTAAATTGAAAATGAGGATTATCTAACAAAAACTCCTAGTAACGGTAATATAAATGCGTAGACAAACGATTTATAGTGGTTCGGCATGTTGCCTACGTCCACTGTGAAGTTTTTGCAGTTTTATTGATTCTCTTTCAATAATTACAAGTTGTTACAATGATCAACAGCAAGTTACAACTGGAAATTCGAATTCAACTGCCAAAAATATGATGTAGGATGACGGAGATCTCAATCCGGCAGAGTCTGGGTGCTTGAGAGTCAAAAGATCCTTTTTCTGTTGGCTCTGGAGCTCTATTTATAGGCGTAGGAGGCTGAGATCGCGCTCAAATCTCGGGAGACTTTTTGTGGTACGTGAGTGGGCCCATTCGATCAACCTTAGAAAGTTTCAAGTCGATCTGTGATCGATACGAAGTCATTTTGTATCGATCAAGATGATGTCCAATTGAGCTAAAATTTGGTGGAGACATTCCTTAGCACATGTGCAAGCTTCTGTGAAAATTTCATGGCATTTGGATTAGTAGATCACGAGTTATTGTCGATACGAAATAGGGTTCTTCGAGTGGCTGTTTGGTTCGAATTCACCTTTTCGCATCGATAGTTTCGAATCGATGGTGGCACGCGCTGTTGTGATGACGTGGAGCGCAAACTTCGATTCGATCTAGTCTTCACTCGGAGTTGACCGCATCGACTCCATAAACTTCGGCTTGTTCGTATCGAGTGATGACACGTCACCAAGGCTAGTTGACTCGATGGATTCAAATGATGCCTTATACATGGATACGAATTGCAACTGCTAGTGGATACGAATCACTGATGGATACAGAGCAGGGTAACCTAATGGATACGAAATGCTTTAACCAGATGGATTCGAAGGGATGCTTCCATGATTGATACAAAGAAGACATTGGTCGATCGTTACGAAATGCATCATCTGTTGATGGGTACGAAGTCCATCGATACGAACTCAATGGATTCGAACACGGCCGCTCCTAACCGATACGAAGTAGATGATCTGTCGATGGGTTCGAATGAGACCGAGTCGAACCGTGGTACTTAGATGGATTCGAACTGATCGATACGAACTGAGACACTTTGATGGATTCGAAGTTGATCGATACGAAAGTGATCAATTCGAACCAGAGTTCGGTGATGGATACGAAATCTGGGCTTTTCCCTTTAATTTGAATCGATCATAACTTGAACGTATGAACTCGGATTGACTTGAAATTTGAGATGCTAACTTCGATGGTCTTTCTTGTCATGTCCTATCAATTGTAGCTCAATCTGGACTCGGACAAAATTCAGCGATATCCATAGTGAAGCAAAGTGTGACCAATCTCTTAGTTGAACTGTCCTTTGTTTTCGATCGATCTTTTGGTATCACGGCTTTGCCAAAAAGCGAGATAACACTTGCCATTGTATGAGAGAATTTTAGCAAGACTCGTTGTATGGAGTAATAGGCTCCTAAGTCAGGCTGGTAGGCTTATGCTAATTAAATCAATCATTTTCTCCATGACAGTGTATTGGTCGAGTTCTTTCATCCTTCTTATCAAGCTGATTAAAATGATTAGGAGTGCTATGTTAAGTTTTTTTCGGCATGGATATTTTCACTCTAATAAACTAACTCCATGTGCATTTTCCAAGCTTGAATTTCCTTTGTCCAAAGGCGACCTAGGTATCAAAAATATGATATTATCGAATCTTGCTGCCTTTGTTCATCACATTGACAACTTCCTGAATAATAAAGATAACATACGGGTGAAATGGTCTTACAAACGCTTTATTGGCAATAAGAATTTTTGGACCATGTTTATTCCTCAATCTTGCAGTTGGACTTGGCATTGTATTCTAAAATTGAGGAATGATATTCTTCCCCTTGCTAAAAGTAAAATTGCTTTTAATTGTCGATTATCCTTTTGGCATGGCCCGTGGATAAAGGAAGGCCTTATCTTGAGTCAGCTACTTGTTGATACGCAAAGATTTTGATCAATGACAATGTGCTTTAACAAACAAGGAAGAAATATATGCAAATGCTAAAGGAAGATAGATGAAGACCAAACAAACTTAAATTATGTTTTTACATATGTCATTAGGCTAGATATATTGTTAAAATCTATCCTTAAGAAGCTTGCATGAATACTAGAAAATTTTTATAAACTTCATTTTTCAATTTAGTTTTAACTATGCAGGTTTTATGAGTTCAGTCGACTGAACAGGAACAGTCAGTCGACTGAAACTGGAACAAATTTATACACATGCACAGTTTCAGTCGACTGAATGTTCCTGCACATTCGACTGAATTTGGTCCCGAAAATTTTACTTCATATTTTCAGTTGACTGAATTCCCTACTCAGTCGACTGAATTTGAACTTGCGAATTTTCTCTAAAAAGACACCTTCTCCCTCCCAAGAGTTGCAACCATTCATCAATGGAAATTGTTAGCACCAAAATTGGTCACTAACACCCTTAGAGAGTTTGTGTAGAGAGATTAATGAAGAAGATAGATAATATAAATTAAAATGCGGGAGACGAGAACACAGAATTTATAGTGGTTCGGCGTTGTAGCCTACGTCCACTTTGAAGTTGATCCTTTTATTTCTTCACTTTAATCTTGATTACAGATACAGTCCGCTTTTAAATATTCAAATACAATTGTGAAATAAAAGTAGAGGTCTTGGGTGAGGTTAGAAAATGGCAGAGTCTCCTCAGTGTTCTCCCAAAAATCCCCCTTCTTCTGTGCCCCTGCCCCTCTATATATAGACGAATGTGGACTGGACTTCCCTGGTGGGCCAGATGGCTAGACAGCTTGGTCCAAACAGGGCATGCTCTGTGTGCCAAGTAGAACATGCCGACCGATAGGAACGCCAACTGATAGTAATGCCGAACGACAGATGTGCCGAGTCCTCCTAATGCCGAATGATCTCCTTGTTGAATGGAGGAGGTGGGCCAAATGATCACTTCGGCCGAGTGGGAGGAGGCCGAGCATACTGACTTCCTTAGGGAGCACTTGTGCCGAGTGAACTAAGCCGAACGATCTTCTGGAGGCCGAACGTTCCACAAATTGCCGAGCAGTGTGCTAGTGCCGAACAATAGTTGGATGCCGAGTACTATGGGATGCCGAACGCTTTTGTATGCCGAACGTCTATAGGTGCCGGGCGTCACTTGTATGCCGAACGTTCCCAGAGGCCGAGTGCTCCTTTATGCCGAGCGTCCTCCTACGCCGAGTATAACTCTGTACGGCCGAACAATCCCTGATGCCGAGTACAACTCTGAATGACCGAACGTCTAGTTGCCTGGTCGATTTTCCAGGTAACATTTTGCCCCCCAAAGTACGCCGTGTGTTCGAACAGGGTGTGCTTTGAACTACTGGATCAGGGCATCGTCACCGGGTGTTAAGGATGCCGAACGATACGAGTGCCGAGTGAAACCGTTTCGTCCGGTAGAGCCGGTCAAAGTCTCTTCGACTTCTCCTTCCTCTTTATAAAAACCACCTCCTTCTTCTTCCTTTCTTTACTTTTACTCCTGCAATCCCGAATTTTCGAGCCACCCTTGCAATCAAAATCTAAGGGCTTCTCAAACCTTTCTAAAGCTCGATCCACGAACTAGGTACAATCTCTTTACCTAACTCCTTTTCCTGGTGAGTTCCCACTGATTCACATGGGTTCAATGTAGACGAGAATTCGAATTTTTACTTGGAGTGTTTCCAAAGTTGAGCGACGTGAGGTAGGTAGAGAGAGTCAAGTATGAATGCCTTGTAGGGTTCGAGAGGGAGTTAGGCGGAGGAGAGGAAGGTATGTAGGCTACGCCGAGCGTTAGAACTCGGCATGATCTTAGGTCGACCCGGCATAACGACGGCCGAACGATGGGTTAGAAGGAAGATGTGCAAGTCAGTGGGTAGGCCGGGCGTTGTTTCGGCCGAATCGTGTTTTGGCCGAACGACACTATCTCAGTGCGAACTGAGGTTCGGCCGAACTATGGCTATAGGCCGAATAGTAGTCTTGCCGAGTCACCAATTAACCGAACAAACTGGCATGCCGGACATAGTTGAATGCCAAACATACTTACATGCCGAACACGTATAAATGCCGGACCTATCTTCATGCCGAACATAATTAGAAGCCGAGTATAAACCAATGCCGAACAAATACAAATGCCGAACAAACTAAGTGCCGAACATACTTATGTGTCGAACATACTTAGCATGCCGAGCGTAAATAGGTGCCGAGCACACATACATGCCGGACATATACAAATGCCGAACATACTCCCCTTGCCCAATTTCGTAGCTGGCCTTTACTCGGCAGTATCTTATTGCGATCGTTATTCAGAAGGCTTTCGGAGACGGTCAGCGATGACGGTTTTCGGAAGCGACGTTTTTAGGCTTGACGTTATATTAAATGCTTATGCACGATTGATTGCACTAGTTCACACACCACACGGGGGGTGGGGGGGTTATCTGCGTTGTTAATTCTAACGTCAATCATTTTTCGAGTATAGTTCACACAGGTGCTTGGCCGGGTCTGCTATTTATTCAAGATGTCCAAAAGATCCAGTTCTGCTACACTTTCCGACAAACCTGGGCCGTCTTCTAAGCGAACGGCCCCCGACACAACTGACCCGTCAGTTTCCCCTGCTCATGACTGGGCTCCCGATACTTTGGAATCTTCGATCTTACTGGATGACCCAGTTGACTCACAGGCTTCGAGAGTCACTGAGGCCGCTCTTAAGCGGATATGTTCTATTCATGGTATTCCGTTTGCTGACGTGCGTGTTCCGTCGGGGCATGACCGCCTACATCTACCCCCAGTGGGATATACGGCGTGTAGCAAGTTCATGTGCTGGGTTGGTATCGTGCCACCTTTCAATCTATTCCTTCGCGACGTGCTGCAGTACCTGGACGTTGCCCCGTCTCAGCTTCATCTAAATGGTCACGCTTTCATTTATGGCACGTATATGCTCTTCATGGCCGTCCTCTCTAGGCCTCCAACCCCTGGCGATATAAGGTACATATACATGACCAAGAAACGGGGAGACAGCCCCTCTTAAATGTTCCTTGAGCCACATCGGAAGTACCAACTTTTCACTAGCGCGTGGAGTAGCAAATTCGCCCTGTACAAGCAGGAGTGGTTTTACGTGCGCTGCCCCCAGGGCTTTGCAAGGCGATGGATTGAAGGAAGTAAGTCTTTTTTCCGAGTTGATAACCGCTCCCGGTTTAGGCCGAGCTTCTCCTAACTTGTCGTTCTATCTTTTCAGGTTCCATCCCCCGCCTCGAGGGCCGAGGATACTCTGATGCTGTTGACGCCATTAGAGCTCTTCGCGCTGAAGAGCGAGATATCCGAGCCCTCATTTCCAATGAGTCATTATCAAAGTTTGGCTTGTTAGCCCCTGGCCGCCGGGTTACTCTTCCAGAGGGCGCCTCGCTTCCCAAGCCCGTACACGTCAGAGGGAAAAAACTGCCTGAATCATCCGTTCGCCCTTCTCTTGAAGCTCCGGAAGAAGGGGAAATTCAAGGCGAGTCACCCGAAAAGCAAGGTGAGGATTTGGGCTCTACAGCCGAAGTTCATGATATTGAAACGTCATCTTCCCATTCGAAGGGGAAAAAGGAGCTGGCGTGCAAGTCGAGGAAGGAGAAAGTTTGTGGGACTTCCAAAGTTACGCCTATTCAGCCAGAGAAAGAGGCTTCTCCACAGCGCGTTGAAAGTTCTCTGAAGGGCTTATCGAATCTCTCCATTCCCGAAGACTTGCTCAACTATGATTTCAACGATCCGGAGCTGTTTAAGTTTCGCTCCCCCGTCAGGGGCGATGCGGGTGTCCTGGCCCCGATCTAAGGGGAAAAGACTCCCGTTAGCAAAGCAACTGGTCCGTTGGGGGGTAGCACTAGGACACACACAGACACATGCATTTCACTTTGCATCTACCTTTCTTTCACCATTCTGCTCTTTCACTAATTCGCTATTGTTCGATTGCAGGTGACATGGGGCGCTCTCATGGATACGACCGCCTTCGCGGCTCATCGACTTTACGCCGGTCTGGTCGGGACTCGGGCCTCGGGAAGCGCCGAGACAGAGACAGCGACAGCGACCGAGATTATCATTCCCGGGACTCATCATCCCGGAAGAAAACTTATTATCAGCCCGAACACCGCCAGGAGACCTCTTCTCATCAAGAGCGAAGCAAAGACAAACGTGGCCACGAGAGGTCGCATTCTGATGCTCCCCGGGACCAACACTCTGACTCTTCTTCTACCCGGCACTCCCGAGATTCTCATAGGAAGGGCGAACTCTCAAAGCCGCCTCCTCCCGCTCCTGTAACAAACCCGACAGTGCCGGAGAGATTGAACGAACTTAAGGCTAAGTTTCCAAAGATTTGTTTTGATGGGTTAAAGTTCCTCCCGGCGATCCATCCTATTCCCGGAGATGTTAAACAAAATGCTATTGCCTGTACCAACGACGTCTACGTGCAACATGACGCCTTCGTTCACCTGGATGAGAAACTTTCTGAAGTCTCTATGGAGCGCCAGCATGAAATTGACCGCCTAAAGCTTGAAGCTATTCACGACAGGGATATCATTAAGGCACAGGATGAAGAAATTGCTGCCTATAATTCCGAGCTTGAAGCGACTCGTCAGAGCGCTAAGGACACCGCCGAGGCTGTTTACCGCCTCGAATTAACTCATAAGAAAGAGCTCGATGAAGCGGTTCAACGGTGTGGGGCATTAGCTTTGGAGAAAGACTCCGTTCAGAAGGAGCGGGACACACTTAGTTATCGGGTCAAGGAACTCGAGGAGCAACTTCTCGTGGAGAGGAAAGAGAAAGTGGCTGCCCAGGTTGAGGCACAACATTATTGCGATGAGATTGTCACCACCCGACTCCTAGAGGAGAAATTAAAAGGACGATCTCTCCAAAGTTGAGGCCCTAAAACATGAAGCCCGTGAGGAGGGTAAAAAGATAGCGACTGCCGATATCGACTCTCGCCTTGAGGCAGCTAGGGAAGAAGGTAGGGAGGAAATTAAGACTGAATTCGACCCGCTGACCGCCGAGTTCAATGCCCGAGTCCTCATGCATAGGGATTTAACTTTTCTGGGCGATGGTTACCTCGAGTCTCTGATCGAGGCATGAGAGACTTTGATTCAGATCAAGAAGGTCGAGAGCGGTGCCGAAGAAGTCGATGAGGAAGCTTTAATTAAGGAGTTCTTGAAGGGAAAAGAACCCTCGGACCTATCAGCGGCCAAGGCCCTTTACAGCAAGGTTTTTCCTTCGAGGAAAGGAAAGGAAGTGATTTCAGGTCCATCCGGCGCTATGCCCCCAGTTCATGTACCTACCCAGCCGGCTAGCCGGCCGATGCTTGATCCCTTCGAGCGGCATCTTGGCTACGAACCGGATGCCCCCGGGCTTGGCGTTCATGTCCTATCTCCCATCCTAGAGGGTGAGACCCCTCTGACAACCGAGATTCCACCGGCGCCCGGTAAGCGATATCTTTGTTTTATAGGGTTCCTGTGTTTCTCTAGAAGCTGCCGCGCCCTAACACTTGTTCTCTTGTGACTTTGTGCAGGCCGCTCTGACCCGAGCCTTCTCCGAGGAGCGATGCCGCCAAGGAGGTGGAGACAAAGGCGAGTGAGGCCACTCAAGTCGGCGAAGATCCAGGTCCAGATGCTCAAGTAATCGGGGCGCTGGATGAAGGCAAATCTGACTCTTCCTCGGAGAGTTTCGAAGTAGACATCACAGGCGCCTCTGAGCACACATCCGACTTGAGCATGAAGGAACGGCTCGAGAAAGAGAAAAGAGACACGATCTCAGTCAAGGTCGAGCCGCGTGAATTGGACCTGGGTGATCCTCTGAACAAACCATTGAAGGTCATTCTTCCTGGAAAGTCCCAGCCCATGGATGTTCCCCCTACGTCTTCGGTCGTCACCCCTCCGTCAGGGAAGGATTCCAAGAGTAAGCGCTCTGGGAAGGAACCGTCCAGGAAGAATTCGAAGAAACACAAGAAGTGACCATCGTCCCCGTTCAACGAGGACTAGCTTAAGTCATGTACTAATTTTTGTAGACTGTGCAAATAGGCTGTTGGCTCTGGACTTTGGAGCGTTTTTGTAACGGGAAGATTTTTTTTTGTGAATAAAATTTGATCTTCACTTGTGTCTTCTCAAAAGACTTTTATTATTCAGTTTCTTTTATGGTTGTGATTGAAGTCTGAATTATTGTGGGTAACTTGGACTTCTCGGTTTGCCTTTACATGGCTTGGGAGCTTCCCTGGATTTGATCAATCCCCACTTGGTGCTTCAAGCACTTGGAATATTTCATAGCCCGTATGTTGGGGACTTGACGTATCCAAGTTATTTGTGTCGTAGTTCCTATTCAAGGAACTCGGAGGTCTGAACTACTTGTAATTAAGTCTATACACCGGACTTCGAGTACTCCAGCCCGTGCCCCGGGGTCTTGGAGATTTTGAATCGTTTATATTCGAGTCCGCACTCTAGGGAATTAGAGTATTCCAGTCCGCACTCCGGGGACTTGGAGATTTTTAATCTTTTATACTCGAGTCCGCGCTACGGGGACTTAGAGTACTCCAGTCCGCACTCCGGGGACTTGGAGATTTTTAATCGTTTATACTCGAGTCCGCGCTCCGGGGATTTAAAGTACTCCAGCCCGCACTCCGGGGACTTGGAGATTTTTAATCGTTTATACTCGTGTCCGTGCTCCGGGGACTTAGAGTACTCCAGTCCGCACTCCGGGGACTTAGAGATTTTTAATCGTTTATACTCGAGTCCGCGCTCCGGGGAGTTAGAGTACTCCAGTCCGCACTCCGGGGACTTGGAGATTTTTAATCGTTTATACTCGAGTCCGCACTCCGGGGACTTAAAGTACTCCAGTCCGCATTCCGGGAACTTGGAGATTTTTAATCGTTTATACTCGAGTCCGCGCTTCGGGGACTTAGAGTACTCCAGTCCGCACTCCGGGGACTTAGAGATTTTTAATCGTTTATACTCGAGTCCACGCTCCGGGGACTTAGAGTACTCCAGTCCGCACTCCGGGGACTTGGAGATTTTTAATCGTTTATACTCGAGTCCGCGCTCCGGGGACTTAGAGTACTCCAGTCCGCACTCCGGGGACTTGGAGATTTTTAATCGTTTATACTCGAGTCCGCGCTCCGGGGACTTAAAGTACTCCAGTCCGCACTTCGGGGACTTGGAGATTTTTAATCGTTTATTATAAGCGTACGTACGCCAGCCAGGATATCATAATCTTTAATTGCGCGTCATAGGACTATCATATGAAGAGACATTGGTCATTCATGGAAAAGATGGCTTCAAGCCTTTATTGATGAAAACAAGCTAGATTATCTAATTACATTGGAAATAAATGCAACTATCGCATAAAGGAAATAGACTAAGTGTAATAATGCCGCAAATGCTCGCTGTTCCATGCTCGAGGGAGTGCCGCACCATCGATGGTCGTTAGCTTGAAAGTTCCTTCTCCAAGCCTTCGTTCGATGACGTATGGACTTCCCATGTGGGATTCATGTGCGAAGAGGTTGGAAAGACTCGTTTCAAAACGATATCTCCCACACTAAAGGTTCTTGGTTGGACTTTTCCATTATAATATTTAGCGACTCGGTGTCTGTATGAGGCTGCTCTCAAATCAGCTTCTTCGCGTTTCTCATCGATGAAGTCTAATGATTCCAATAGGAGATCCCGGTTTGACGCAGTATCGTAATAGGTTACCCGGTGTGACGGAACTTTAAGCTCTACGGGTATGACGGCTTCCATGCCGTACGCCAGTGCGAATGGTGTGTGGCCAGTCGCGGTCTTGTGGGTTGTTCTATAGGCCCAAAGTGCTGTTGGGAGTTCGTCCACCCACTTGCCTCTAGCCTTTTCCAAACGCTTCTTCAATATGGACTTGATGATTTTGTTGACGGCTTCTACCTGCCCATTCGCCTTCGGGTGACCAACCGCTGCGAACCTTTTCTCAGTGCCATACCTCTGACAGAACTCTTTGAATTCCTTGCTTTCGAATTGAGTTCCGTTGTCCGTTATGATGGTCCGCGGGAGGCCAAAAAGACATATGATATTTCGTACAACGAAATTAATGACTTTCTTGGTGGTGATTGTGGCCATTGGCTCTGCTTCCGCCCACTTGGTGAAATAATCGACTGCCACTATTGCATATTTTGCGCCTCCTTTGGCTATGGGCAGAGATCCAATTAGGTCGATTCCCCACATTGCAAATGGCCAGGGACTAACCATTTGTGTGAGTTCCGTTGGCGGAGCTCTTGGAATCTTTGCATATATCTGGCATTTATCACATCTTCTTGCATAGTCTGCTGCATCCTGATTTATAGTCGGCCAGTAGTATCCATAGCGGAGGATTTTCTTTGCTAATGTTTGCCCCCCAGTATGGCCGCCGCATTCTCCTTCATGAACTTCCCCCAAGATTCGCTTTATTTCGTCGTGTGCTACACATCGAAGCAAGGGGGTTGAGAATCCCCTTCGATACATTATTCCATCTTGTATCACATAACGCGAGGCCTTACGAATGACTTGGCGTCTTTCGCTTCTTTTCTCAGGTAAGTCCTCGTATAGCAAGTATTGTTTGATCGGGGTCAGCCATGATCCCCTTTCGAGTTCGGTCTCCAATACGAGATCTATCTCCATCATGTCAATACTTGGAGCAAGCAGAGTCTCGACAGGGAACAATCCCATCTGCTATGCATCGCCAGTACTCGCGAATTTAGCTAACGAGTCGGCCTCCCTGTTCTGTTCGCGCGGGACATGCGAGATGTCATAATATTCCAGGTTTACCAGTAGTTCCCGGACCCGAGCAAGGTAAGGAGCCAGCCTCTGTCCTTTCGCTTGGTAGTCTCCCCGTACCTGATATACCACCAGTTGTGAGTCGCAGAAGATTTCGATGGACTTCACCCTTAGTTCATTGGCAAGTCTTAAGCCGACAATCAGTGCTTCGTATTCGGCTTCGTTATTTGTCGCTGCAAATTCGAGCTTCAAAGCGTAGCAAATCGATCGGTTTTCGGGAGTTATCAGAACTATCCCAGCTCCCGACCAACGGTCGTTAGATGCCCCATCAGTGAACATCTTCCATCGGACAGGAGGGATTTCTTTGTGATTTTCACCCGGTTCATCCGGAATGGTGAACTCAGCAACGAAGTCGGCTAATGCTTGCCCTTGGATGGTCCTTCGCGGCAGGTAGGTGATATCAAACTGGCTTAGCTCGATGTTCCACTTTATCATCCTACCGGAGGTTTCTGGTCGTTGGAGTACCTGTCGCAAGGGTTGGTCAGTGTAAACACTGATTGAGTGCGCCTGAAAGTAGGGACGAAGCTTGCGTGATGCAATCACCAGGCAATAGGCAAGTTTCTCGATCTTTGGATAATTCTTTTCTGCCCCCGTCAGTCGTTTACTAACATAGTACACCGGCCTTTGGACCTTGTCTTCTTCGCGAACCAGGGCTGTACTGATAGCGTGCCGGGACACAGCCAAATATACGTACAACGTCTCGTGGTCTACTGGTTTTGACAACACCGGAGGACTTTCCAAGTGTCTTACCAGGGCTCGGAATGCTTCCTTGCAGTCAGTCATCCATTCGAAGTTTCTCTTTCCTTTCTTTATGACATCGAAGAAAGGAACACACTTATCTGTGGCTCTGGATATGAATCGACTGAGCGCAGCTACTTTTCCGTTCAAGCTCTGTACCTGTTTTACGGTTCTAGGTGCCTGTATATCTCGGATGGCCTGGATCTTTTCCAGGTTAGCTTCAATTCCTCGTGCATTTCCAATGAATCCCAAGAACTTCCCTGATGCCACAACGAATGAACACTTTGAAGGATTGATCTTCGTCCCATAGTGCCTTAGTACACCAAACATTTTCGCCAAGTCTTGGATGTGGTCGTTTGACCGTCGTGACTTCACGAGCATGTCATCCACATAGACTTCCATTGTTCTACCAATCTGATCTTTGAACATCCGATTTACCAGACGCTGGTAAGTTGCTCCGGCGTTCTTCAGTCCGAAGGGCATCACTACATAGCAGTATAGCCCGACATTCGTGACAAAGCTGGTGTGTTCTTGGTCTGGGATGTGCATCGGAATTTGGTTGTATCCAGAGTATGCATCCATAAATGACAATAACTCATGCCCTGCAGTTGAATTGACCAGTTGATCAATTCGTGGTAGCGGGAAGCTATCCTTCGGGCATGCTTTGTTTAAATCAGAATAGTCAACGCAGGTTCTCCATTTCCCGTTTTCTTTCTTTACCAACACAGGGTTGGACACCCATTCCGGGTAGAGGGCATCGCGGACAAATCCATTGGCTTTGAGTTTATCCACCTCCTCTTTGAGAGCCGTAGACCTCTCCGAGTCCATGCCTCTCCTTTTTTGCTTCACAGGTATGTGTTTCGGGTCTATATTCAACATATGGCTCGCAATTGCAGGGGAAATCCCACGCATATCAGAGTGCGTCCAGCGAAGACATCAAGATTCGCTCGGAGGAAATCAGATAAATTCTCCGCCATTAGAGGATCGAGCTGCGACCCAATTTTAAGAACTCGTGTTGGGTCGCTGTGGCTAACTGGAATATCGGTTGTTAGTTCGGCCGGTGCTGCGTCTGGTTCCCTGGGTTCCCCTTTGTCATCTCTCGGATCTATGTCTCCAACGATCCGAGAATATCGCCCGAGCCAGGGCTCGGGCGCTTATTGTCAATCATCAGAACTCGGGATGCGGACGATGTTGTCCGCAGTCTTCCCCTTTTCTCTGCGCTGGGCCTCTTTTAGCTCGGCAACGTAACATGTACGTCCGGTTGCTTGGTCGTCGTGCACTACGCCAACTCCTTTGTCCGTCGGGAATTTCAGTGTGAGACACCATGGGGATAAGACCGCCCTGAAATCTGCGAGGGTCAGTCGCCCCAAAGACACGTTGTATGGTGAATCAACATCCAGCACTATGAATGGTAGGATTCGCACTCTCCTGCGTTCACCTTGTCCCAGTTCAACTGGGAACTCCACATATCCTACCGCGTCTGTGGCTGCGCCGTTAAAGCCATGGATTCGGGCTTTAGATGGCTTCAAATCCTTAGTTTCCAGCTTCATTTGGTCATACGCTTTCTTGAAGATGATGTTAACGGAACTACCACAATCAATTAGGATTCTCCTTAGGAATGCCGGTCCGATGGTTGCGGATATGACCAATGGATCGATGGTGGGAGCTTCCACTTTATCCGCGTCTCTATTCCTAAATACAATATCGTCGTGCATCGTGCGCTGCTGCTTTGCGGGAGTTCCATCCTCCACATTTGAACAGCACTCATGCTCTGTATGTCTCAAGGAATTAGCATTTCGCTCCATTTCCTGCTAATTTTTATCCGCAGTATGAGGTCCACCAGCAATTGTGTTAATAATCAATCTTCCCACAGTTCGAGTAGGGTGCTTTGGTTGGTGTAGAGCTGGGCCATGTCCGGGGTCTGAAGTCTCTTGTCTTCCTTCTGGTGTATCTTTGACGAATTCATGCAGCTTCTTCTGCCTAATCAATTTTTCAATAGCGTCATGGAGATGCCTGCATTCGTCTGTGTTGTGCCCATAAGTCTCGTGAAAGCGGCAATACTTTCCAGTCCGCTTTTGCTCCTCTGTTGATTCCTTAGGGCATGGTTTTCTGTATTGAAAAGTGTTGCAGGTCGATAAGTAGATGTTTTCAAGAGACGCATTCAATGGAGTGTATTCGTTGTAGGTTGGGATCCTTGATTTCCATTTCCCCATTTCCTACTTCTTTCCAGGGTTTCCACTTCCAGCTCCCTTAGGCTGCTCGGGCTTATTTTGGACGCTGGCCTGAGTTTTTCCAGGGTTATCGCCGGTTGCTTTCATGGCGGTATTGCCCTTTATAGACTCCTGAACGGACCCTGGTGCCTTGTCTTTCCTTATCCACCGAGCTTCTTCCCTCCTTATGAACTGGTGGGCTTTCGAGTAGAAACGTTCCAACGTAGCTGGTGGCTTTCCTGCCAACCAATCCCCAAACTCAGAATCTGGATTCACTCCGCGCATTACCGCCATCAAAATTGCATGGTCGTTTGGATTGCTCACTTCAGTAGCGGCAACATGAAATCTATGCAAGTATGCTTTCAGTGACTCTCCAGGAGCTTGGGTCACGCTTGATAAGGACATCACATCCTTGGGTCGAGTGGCGTGTATCCTGAATTGTTCTATGAATTTCCTTGCTAATTCGTCGAAGTTTGAGATTGTCCGTGGAGGAAGCCGAGTTAACCACATGGTGGCAATTCCGGACAGAGTTATTGGAAAGCACCTGCACTTAGTTGCGTCGTTGGCCCTTGTTGAATCCATCATCCATCCATACCTCATCACATGTTGTCTAGGGTCAGTTTTTCCTGCATAGGCGGGCATGGTGGGCATGTTAAACTTCCTTGGGTATTCAGCCTGTAGAATGGTATCTGCGAAGGGAGTATGACTATTAGACATTCCCCAATCTTCATTAGTCAAACCTTGATTCTCTCTCATCAACTTCCTGACCATAGCTGTCAAATCCGGGGTTTGTATGGTAGGAGGAAGGTTGGGTTCCGCTCCACGGGCTCGATTTCTAGTAGAGCGGTCAGTGACACCCGCTTGGTCATCTTCATCCTTGCGGCGTCTACGCTTGGGAGGTTCATCAGCTGAAGTTGAGCTATCATCTTGGAGTAGGGGACAGGGCTACCTCCGGCATTCTGATGCTGCTGTTGGGCAAGTCGGGTTATGAGGTCAGCATTAACTTGCATTTGCTCAGCGAGTTGCCTTCTGCTTTCCGTAAGGTCCTTTATCAAGTCATTCAATTCTGCTCGTGAAACAGCTTCCGCTTGGTTTTGGCTGGAGGGCCCCGTGCCTCGAATAGCTTGTTGATCGTTAGGTCCAAGTTGTTGAACACTAGCGGTTTCACGGGCATCTACATTTTGGGAGGTCGATCTTGTTCGTGGTCTTCCCATGGTAGAGTCGTGGGTGGTAACTCTGAGTAGAATCAATAGATGCCTTATGAATAATTACGGATCTTCTTCGGGGGATTTATATAATCCAGTAGCTACAAAGTAGATCCTCACAACCTGAGAATTCGGTTCTCAGTGAAAGCACCAAAATGTTAGCACCAAAATTGGTCACTAACACCCTTAGAGAGTTTGTGTAGAGAGATTAATGAAGAAGATAGATAATATAAATTAAAATGAGGGAGACGAGAACACAGAATTTATAGTGGTTCGGCGTTGTAGCCTACGTCCACTTTGAAGTTGATCCTTTTATTTCTTCACTTTAATCTTGATTACAGATACAATCCGCTTTTAAGTATTCAAATACAATTGTGAAATAAAAGTAGAGGTCTTGGGTGAGGTTAGAAAATGGCAGAGTCTCCTCAGTGTTCTCCCAAAAATCCCCCTTCTTCTGTGCCCCTGCCCCTCTATATATAGACGAATGTGGACTGGACTTCCCTGGTGGGCCAGATGGCTAGACGGCTTGGTCCAAACAGGGCATGCTCTCTGTGCCGAGTAGAACATGCCGACTGATAGGAACGCCAACAGATAGTAATGCCGAACGACAGGTGTGCCGAGTCCTCCTAATGCCGAATGATCTCCTTGTTGAATGGAGGAGGTGGGCCAAATGATCACTTCGGCCGAGTGGGAGGAGGCCGAGCATACTGATTTCCTTAGGGAGCACTTGTGCCGAGTGAACTAAGCCGAACGATCTTCTGGAGGCCGAACGTTCCACAAATTACCGAGCAGTGTGCTAGTGCCGAACAATAGTTGGATGCCGAGTACTATGGGATGCCGAACGCTTTTGTATGCCGAACGTCTATAGGTGTCAGGCGTCACTTGTATGCCGAACGTTCCCAGAGGCCGAGTGCTCCTTTATGTCGAGCGTCCTCCTACGCTGAGTATAACTCTGTACGGCCGAACAATCCCTGATGCCGAGTACAACTCTAAATGACCGAACGTCTAGTTGCCTGGTCGATTTTCCAGGTAACAGAAATGGAAGCATCTCTTGTTTGCAACCTTTGAGAACATATGCATCTCTTCTATAAGTATATATACATGATTCTAACATCATTTAATTTACCGAATTCTCTTGCTTTAATCTAACTATTCTCTTGTTCATATTTTCTAGATATTCTCAAAGCAATCACTAATCTATTGCTTGAATCATTGTTATTTGTTTATAACATTCTTTTGATTCATAGCAATTCACATTTCCTAAATCTTCACAAACACGTTGCATATTCTCAAGGATAAGATTATAGGAATATTGTATTACATTAGACTCATTAGTGTTGACAAGAACACAACAAGTCGAATATTGTATTTTAGTAATTGAGTTGAAGTCCTCTTCGGTAATTGAGGCAAGAAATCCCATTCGGTTATTCGGGTAAGTTGTAAACCTATTCCTCCGGGTGAAGTGAGGGTGTTAGTTAGTGAAATTCCTAAGTGAAGCTTAGGGACTGGACGTAGGACGAGAGGTCTGAACCAGTATAAAATCCTGGTGTCCCATTGCATTTACCTACTTTATCTACCTAGACTATTCCGTTATTCCATATTACACTATCCTACCGCATAGCTTACTCTTTCAATTGGTATCAGAGCAAGGCCGTCCTATAACCATAACACCGTGATTAGACACATTGATAATATGGAAAATAACGCAAGTACAAGAACAACATCTGCCTATAGTTCTACATTTGCGGAAGGACAATCTACCCAAAGACCTCCTCTATTCAATGGACTAAACTATAACTATTGGGCTACAAGGATGAGGATTTATATGCAAGCAACAAGTTTCGAAGCCTGGAATGCTACTCAAGCAGAGTTCGTTGTACCCACAACCGATTATCCTACATGGACACAAATTCAAAAGAATGAAGCTAGTGCAAATGCCAAAGCTATGAATATGCTATTTTGCGCCCTGGATAGAAATGAATTCAACCGTGTTAGCATGTGTACTACTGCATATTAGATATGGGAAACACTTAAAGTCATACATGAAGGAACAAACAAAGTTAAACAAACAAAGATATCCATGCTGAAGAATCAATTCCAAAATTTTAGAATGCGACAAAATGAATCCATCAATGACATGTACTCAAGATTTAAAGATATTCATCATGCTCTAATCGGATTAGGAGAAAGATACACGGACTTTGACATTGTGTCTAAAGTTCTAAATTCACTCACTGATGAATGGGAGAGAAAAGTAATAGCAATCGAGGAAGCAAATGATCTATCTACGATGAAACCAGAAGAATTGATTGGAAATCTTATGTCGTATGAAGTAAATATGCAAGCTAAAAAGGATCAAGCTCAAGAAAGAAAGAATGTTCCTTTTCATGCGGAAAGGGAAGAATCAGAATCTGAAGATGAGGATCTAGCATTTATAGCCAAAAATTTCAAGAAATTCTTAAAGTATAGAAAAGGAAACAAAAACAGATTCAAAAAGAATTTCTTGAACAAACCTTCATCCTCAAACATAGAATGCTTCAATTGTCATAAGAAAGGACACATGCAAAAAGATTGTCAAGAACAAATGAAGGAAAATCAGAAAAACTTCAACAACAAAAACAAGAAGGGTAAAATCAAAAAGAAGGCATTTTCTGTAACATGGGACGATTCAGATTCATCTTCATCCGAAAATGATAGTGATAGCGACAATGAACAGGCAAATGTATGCTTCATGGCTCAAGAATCTGAGGTAAATAATTTAACTTTCGACGATTTAATTGAAGTAAACACTGAACTTTTAAGCACAATAAAAACTCTTAAAAAGAAACTCAAAGAAACTCAAAGAAACTCGTGAAAATCAAAACAAAGCTAAATTTGAAAGAGATATGTTAAAAGATGAAAAGAAAATCTTAGAAGAAGAACTTGAAAAAGTTCAAGAATCTCATTCAAATTCGGAAACTCAATTATCACTTTTAAGTCAAGAAATTGAAACTCAAAAAACAAAGAATGATATAATTTCTTCTGAAAATCATGAGTTAAAAATTAAGATTAAACAAGTTGAGTTAGAAAATATTAGTCTTCAATCTAGATTAGATAACATTACTAAAAATATTTCTAACTTTCACAAAGGAAGAGAAAATTTATCTAAGATTTTAGAAAATTCTCAATCCTCTTCAAGTAAACATGGATTAGGATATAAAAAGGAGTCAAAAATTCCTACAAAGAAAGGTAAAAATTTTAAGAGGAATATGGATTCAAAACAACAAATATTGCCAAAGAAAACTATTAAAACTAAAGTAGAAAACAAGGTAGTTAAAATTTGGGTACCAAAAACTAACAATGTATTAATAAGAAATAAATATATTAAAACATTTATGGATAATGTTCATCATAATGAAAACTATATTTATAAAATGGATACTAAACCAAATTGGGTTTGGTTTCCTAAACTCTAACTTTTTAGGACCCTATTAAAAGGTGGGTACCAATAATTTCATATTTATTTTCAGGTCCCACTCAAAAACAAGAAATGGATATTAGACAGTGGTTGTTCAAAACACATGACCAGATACAAAGATATGCTTACAAACATCACATACTTTGGTGGTGGCTCAATTACCTTCGGAGACAATTCAAAAGGGTATATCATTGGCAAAGGAGGTGTGAACAATTACGGTATATCAAATTTACCTTTTATAACAAATGTTTCATTAGTTGAAAATTTAAAACATAATCTACTTAGCATAAGTTAGTTGTGTGACAAAGGTTTTAAAATACCTTTCTCAAATAATAAATGTAGTATTTTTGATCAAAACCAAAATCTTATTTTTGAAGGTAATAGAGATAGAAATATTTATGTTTTAAATATGAATATTAATCATCATTCAAGTATGTATTTACTTGCCAAAGATAATGATCCTTGGTTATGGCACAAAATATTTTGTCATATAAATTTTAAAACCATTAGAAAACTCTCTAAAAATGAATTAGTAAGAGGTTTACTCAAAATAAACTTTAAAATAAAAAATCTTTGTGATGATTGTCAAAAAGGAAAATTAACGAAATCAACTTTCAAATCTAAGAAAAATATTTCGACTTTACAACCATTAGAATTACTACATATGGATTTATTTGGACCAACACAAATTCAATCCATCAATCATAATTGATACGTATTTGTAATAGTTGATGATTTTTCAAGATATACATGGACTATTTTTATGAAAAAAAAAGTGACACTTTTGAGCATTTTAAAACATTTGTCAAAAGAATTCAAAACACTAAAGATTTGAAAATTAAAAATATTCGAAGCGATCATGGAGGCGAATTCGAAAATGAAATTTTTGAAACTTTTTGTAAAAAGAAAGGAATAAATCATAATTTTTCTTTTCCTAGAACTCCTCAACAAAATGGAGTTGTAGAAAGAAAGAATAGAACATTACAAGAATGCGCAAGAACATTGTTAAATGGATGTTCTCTACCAAAACATTTTTGGGCAGAAGCCGTTGCTACTGCATGTTATGTATTAAATAGAATATCAATTAGACCATTAACTAAAAATACTTCTTATGAACTATTTAATAATAAAAAGCCAAATATATCTTATTTTAAAATATTTGGATCAAAATGTTTCATTTTAAATACAAAAGATCAACTAGGAAAATTCGATTCAAAAGCTGATGAAGGAATTTTCGTAGGATACTCAGAACGAAGCAAAGCATATCGAGTATTTAATAAACGAACAAATTTAATTGAAGAAACTTTGCATATATCTTTTGATGAAAATGTTAATAAAAATTTAAATATAAAAGATGATGAAGAATTAATAAATATAGAAGAAACAAACCTTCAAAATAATAATAATGAACTAAGATCTCCTCCTAGAATATTACGAGATCATCCAACTCAAAATATAATAGGAGAAATAAATTCTCAAGTTAGAACAAGAAATCAACTAAATCAAATGGGTCATGTAGCTTTCATTTCATCAATAGAACCTAAAAATCCAAAATAATCATCAAAAGATGATTATTGGATTATCGCAATGCAAGAAGAATTAAATCAATTTGAACGTAACGATGTTTGGGAATTAGTTCCCGGTCCTAATAATCAATCAGTAATTGGAACAAAATGGATTTACAGAAATAAAGTAGACGAACAAGGTAATATAACAAGGAATAAAGCAAGACTAGTAGCACAAGGATATAATAAAGAACAAGGTATTGATTTTGAAGAAACTTTTGCTCCCGTTGCAAGACTTGAAGCAATACTTATTCTATTAGCCTTGGCATGTTTTCACAATTTTAAACTTTATCAAATGGATGTTAAAAGTGCATTTTTAAATGGTTTTATTAAAGAAAATGTATATGTAGAACAACCTCCATTGTTTATACATGAAAAATATCTGAATCATGTTTTTAAATTAAAAAAGGCACTATATGGTCTTAAACAAGCACCTCGTGCTTGGTATGAAGGACTTAAAAGTTATTTATTAAACTCGGGATTTAAAATTGGAAAAGTAGATCAAACACTTTTTATTAAAAATACTACCAAAGATATTTTAATAATTCAAATATACGTAGACGATATTATTTTTGGTTCAACAAATGAAAATTTATGTAAAGAATTTTCAAATATAATGATTAATGAGTTCGAAATATCTCATATGGGAGAATTATCATATTTTCTCGTACTTTAAATCAAACAATTAACAAATGGAATTTTTATAAACCAAGAAAAATATTGTACTAATTTAATTAAACTATTCGGCATGGAAAACACTTCTGCTAAACCTACATTTATGAGTACAACTACACATCTCGATCAGATGAAAATGGCAAAGGTGTAGATCAAAAACTGTTTAGAAGTATGATAGGTTCTTTACTTTACTTAACCGCTAGTAGACCTGACATAATGATGAGTGTTTGTTGTGCACGTTTTCAGTCCGATCCTAAAGATTCACACTTAAGAGCAGTAAAACGAATGATGCGATATCTTAACAAAACTAAATATTTCGGTCTTTTTTATCCAAAGGAGTGTTCATTTGAGTTAGTATCATATAGTGATGATGATTTTGGTGGATCTCGAACAGATAGAAAAAGTACAAGTAGTACTTGCCATTTCATTGGAAAATCACTTGTATCTTGGTTTAGTAAGAAACAAAATTATGTCTCGCATTCCACTTGCGAAGCAGATTATATATCAGTTGCTTTAGCTTGCACTCAAGTCATATACATGCAACAAACACTTAAAGATTTTAATATAAATTTAACAAATTCAACAATATACTGTGATAATACAAGTACAATAAACTTATCTAAAAATCCAGTTAATCACTCTCGTACAAAACATATAGATATTCGTCATCATTTTCTACGTGACAATATCGAAAAAGGAATAATTAATTTATAACATATTTCTACCGGAAACCAAATTGCGGATATATTTACTAAACCTCTATTAGAAAACTCCTTTATAAAACTTCGACAAGAATTAGGTATAATATTCTTTAAAGATATTAATTAGAAATACATTAGAAATAGTCCCACATTTCAGTTGACTAAAACAAAATACTCAGTCGACTGAATAAGAATTTCAAATATTTTCAGCTATGTTATATGTTACATTATATAACTTATAGACCACCCATTTTTAAACTAAATTATTAAATAAGAACCATACATTTTAACAAAATTCTCTTTACCATTAAATCTCTATGCGGTTAAAAAATCTTATTAAATTATAACCATTATTTGTTTAGTAAAATTCTACTATAAATAAATTCTTAAAAATATTTTTATTTTCATCTCGATTTTATATAAAATCTTAAATAACATAAAATGTCGTCCAATAACTCCTTTTCTCCAATCAATATCACCTCATCAGTTGATAACACTCCAACGTCGCCAAAACTTCCCACACCAACACCAGCACATGAGCCGGTTTACAAATGGGAAAATTATCATACTGGTTTCACTCCAGAATCTAAAAAGGCGAAACGCGGACTCTTTATTTCACCTGACACAAAAAGAAAGATTGATGAAATTCATCACTTTCAACAACAACAGATAGATCTTCAACGAGAGCTATACTTCGAGCAAAAAGTTACGGCAAGACATTTGAGCTTCCTAGAACAAATCGGTTTACGCTTCTGTGGATCAAAGAAGAACGAAGTGGCTGAACCCCTACCTCGCCCTGTTAGCTCACTTGATCCATCTTCATCTTATCGTACACCAGTCGATCCTATGAATCCTTGGACGTCTCCTAAGACTACTTAATATAGTCCGAACTCAAGGCATATAAATTACATGAAGAATGAAGGAAAGAAGTCTCCAAGTTCACCCTCAAAGAAATAGTTAAATTTTGAAATATTTGTATGTTGTTTCATCAATATTTTTGTAACTATTTCTTTAAATAAATTGTTTAATTTCAAAAATTAACTGAAATAACAAAAATGCATGTTTCAGTCGACTGAACGCCCCTGCTCAGTCGACTGAAAATATAACAGAAATTAATATTTACATAGTTCAGTCGACTGGAATCATCTGCACAGTCGACTAAAAATTCAATGGAAAATTTCAGCAAAAAATTCAGTCGACTAAATGTATTGTTCAATCGACTGAATCTAACACAGAAAATTTCGGCCTTTGATTCAGTCGACTGAACAGAACATTCAGTCGACTGAACGCCACTTCCCAGGCAAAATTTCCCCTTTTAACCACCAGATTTTACCTTACCAATTCACTTTTTACCTCCTACAAACTTTCTTCCCCAAATCAATTTAGAAACCCTAGCCCCCAAATTCCTCAAAATCAACTAAATTCTCACCCCAAATGGCACCAAAAAGATCACGAGCTTCATCTTCTTCATCCTCCGAGTCAATTGATGCTCAAATAGCACAATGGCTTTGCGATGGAACCGCTATCACTCGATGGAACAAGATGAAGAATTCCTGAATTTTCGAGCATTCTTTCGTTGATTTTCAAAGTTTTCAAACCTACAACATCCAAGCGTTAACAGATCCGGCAGGTTTAACTTCTCTTTTAGATTTAAAACGAAATGACCATGCCATTAATCATGTAATGGTAAAATTATTTTATGCTAATCTTAATCTTGGACACCAAACTCCGAAAAATCCAAACAATAGTGTTTGGAGTATGGTGTGTGGAAAGAAAGTTTGGTTTTCCTTGGATAGAATAGCACACATTTTAGAGTCTCCAAATGTCGGGAGAAAGCTAGAGGAGATAGAATTCAATCCACACATTCGCGACAACATCAACCATCGATTTATGGATGATAATATCAACTTTAGGGATTTTAAGTCCACCTCCCTTCGACCTATGGCGAGAATCCTCCATAAAGCCCTAATGAGAACGATTACTCCTCGCACGGGCTCGTACGAAATTGTCTACCCAAATAACTATCGAGCTCTATATGCTATTTTTGGCAATATACAAGTTAATTAGGTACAACTTATTCTTGATGAGTTTCTCACTTTCAATAATGGAAAAATGCGCACTATCTACTTTGGAGAGTACATCATGCGACTTCTCCTCAATGTCGATATGCCATTACCTGAGTCGGAGAATACAATGGTCCATCAAATTAACCATCGGACCATAAGCCTAATGCAACTCCCATCTCGACCTCCTCGCATAATATCACTCGCCGAATAGGAAGCAAGGCATCAAGAACAACAACAACAACCTCCTCAACCTCGCCACGAAGAACATCTCGAGTAAGATGATGAAATTCGTCTTGTTGACCCAAGCTTCACTACCAACCAATCCTTGGGGATATTGTCAAGAAATCAACAAATTCTTGACACTCGCCTTAAAAAGGTAAATCATAAGCTTGACAAAATCAAAGGATTCTTCAACAAGCTTTGGGATACAATCTCGTGCTCAAGCACCACTACTGCTTCAACACTCACGGCAAACGTCTGGCACCTACGTTTACATGGATGACATCCGAAGAGCATACAATTAGCAGCGCTAGCGGAGCTAGTTGTGGCCAAGGAGGAAGAGCACGTAGACCACCAACAGGAGGACCCATCATACGTGAACCAACAGGAAGAGAAGGTTCATATGACTGGGATAGAGATGAGTGATTATTTTGTTTTGATGTGTATTTTTAATTTTCTAGTGGCTTGTATAAATAGCCATTTTATGTTTGTCTGTCACTACATTTTTTTTCTCCAGTCATGATTATGCAAATATTCTCTATGCTTCAGTGATTGTTTTGATAAATTATTACTGCTGTTAGTTCTTCCTTTTTGTCGATGACAAAGGGGGAGAAAATCTATGGTACTAACTTTGTTTTATAGGAAAGATAGTGCATACATTCAGGGGGAGAAAATAAGTAAAACGTCTCTAGAATAATTAAGGGGGAGAATGTTGATACGCAATGATTTTGATCAATGACAACGTGCTTTAACAAACAAGGAAGAAATATATGCAAATGCTAAAGGAAGATAAATGAAGACCAAACAAACTTAAAGTATGTTTTTACATATGTCATTAGTCTAGATATATTGTTAAAATCTATCCTCAAGAAGCTTGCACGAATACTAGAAAATTTTTATAAACTTCATTTTTCAATTAAGTTTTAACTATGCAGGTTTTATGAGTTCAGTCGACTGAACAGGAACAGTCAGTCGACTGAAACTGGAACAAATTTATACACATGCATAGTTTCAGTCGACTGAATGTTCCTGCACAGTCGATCGAATTTGGTCCCGAAAATTTTACTTCATATTTTCAGTTGACTGAATTCCCTGCTCAGTCGACTGAATTTGAAACTGCGAATTTTCTCTGAAAAGACACCTTCTCCCTCCCAAGAGTTGCAACCATTCATCAATGGAAATGGAAGCATCTCTTGTTTGCAACCTTTGACAACATATGCATCTCTTCTACAAGTATATATACATGATTCTAACATCATTTAATTTACCGAATTCTCTTGCTTTAATCTAACTATTCTCTTATTCATATTTTCTAGATATTCTCAAAGCAATCACTAATCTATTGCTTGAATCATTGTTTTTTGTTTATAACATTCTTTTGATTCATAGAAATTCACATTTCCTAAACCTTCACAAACACATTGCATATTCTCGAGGATAAGATTATAGGAATATTGTACTACATTAGACTCATTAGTGTTGACAAGAACACAACAAGTCAAATATTGTATTTTAGTAATTGAGTTGAAGTCCTCTTCGGTAGTTGAGGCAAGAAATCCCGTTCGGTTGTTCGGGTAAGTTGTAAACCTATTCCTCCGGGTGAAGTAACGGTGTTAGTTAGTAAAATTCCTAAGTGAAGCTTAGAGACTGGACGTAGGACGAGAGGTCCGAACCACTATAAAATCCTGGTGTCTCCTTGCATTTACCTACTTTATCTACCTAGACTATTCCGTTATTCCATATTACACTATCCTACCGCATAGCCTACTCTTTCACTACTTTCTTTCAAGCAGCAAATGCAAACTGGTATAAGCAATCAGGCCTTAGCCGTCAATTATATTCATGATGGACGTATTGTCTTCCCTTATTCCAGTAATCAATATGTCAGACGGCTTTGTTGCCAATTACAAGTTTGTCTTGTGCCTTTTGCTCATGAAGATGGAGTTTCATGGTTCTTCTGTCAAGATACTTTTAAGATTAATGGCCTGTACAAGCTCTTTGCATGCCAAAATAATTGTGTAACATTTAGCTGGTACAAGCGTATATGGCTTAATCACAATTCTGAAAGGCAGAACCTGATCCTATGGAAGCTCTTCAGCAATGCTCTGAAAACTAAAGTTTTGTTGAGACAGAAAGGTTACACTATTGATACTACATGCAGTTTTGTCAATCTGCTGATTAAGATACTCTGTACTTATTCTTTAGCAGTCCCTATGTGCATATGCTATGGATCTCTACTAATAGCCTCATTAACGGCAGGATTGTTGCTTCCATTAGTGAAGTTGAATGGGATCTGATTTACGAGGCAACGAGGTGGAAAAGTGAATCTACATTTGTTCTCCAGTTCTCTCTTAAAGTCTTCATCTTCATCATTTGGGATGAAAGAAACGCAATAATTTTAATGCTAAGAGGAAAACTATCCTGCAAATGAAAGAAAGTATTAAGTGTGCTTTGAGGAATGGATTCGCTGCTTCTAAGCATGACTTTGATCCTGGCTTACTGGGTGCTCTATCCTAGATGCTTCACTGCTTGATTCTGTCCCTGCTTCTCTTGTCGTGTTTATGTGTTTTTCATCTTTTCTTTTCCTGTCTCTTTCTCCTTGATATGCCCTATTTTTTCTTCTTGTTTTCTTGTTTCTCTGTCTCTTTCTTGCCTATGTATTGGGTAGCTATATTTCTTTTCCTCTTGGTATTTTCTTTCCATGGTATATCAATAAAATGGTAGGGGTCCATTTAACCCCGTTGCCATGCCAAAAAAAAATTATATTCACTTTAAAAATCATATTTACTCAAATATGTCATTTCACTAAATGGTATCAATTTCAAATTCAACTTAATTTGTATCATCATCAAGGATTTAATTATAAATACTTCAGCTTTACACGCTTAGAAATTTTACAAAATAGTTTATATAGTCATAAGTAGTTTTAATAGTTTAAAAATAGTTTAAAATAGTTAAAATAGTAGAAATATTTTAAATAGATTTAAATTTGATTTAATTAGATTTAAAATTTTTTATAAAGATTTAAAATTGCTTAAATTGATTTAAATTTTCTTAAATAGATTTTAAATAGATTAAACAAATTTAAAATAGATTAAATAGATTTAAATTATCTTAATATATTTTAAATATATTAAATAAATTTAAAATAAATTAAATAATTTAAATTATATTAAATAGATCTATAATAGATTAAACAAAATTTAAAATAGATTAAATAAACTAAATTATATTAAATATTTTTAAAACAGACAAAATAAATTTAAAATAGATTAAATAGATTTAAATTATATTATATAGATTTAAAATAGATTAACTAAATTTAAAATAGATTAAATAGATTTAAATTATATTAAATTGATTTAAACTAGATTAAATAAATTTAAAATAGATTAAATAGATTTAAATTATATTAAATTGATTTAAACTAGATTAAATAAACTTAAATTAGATTAAATACATTTAAATTATATTAAATAGATTTAAAAATAGATTAAATAAATTTAATTAGTCTAAAATAAGTAAAATAGATTAAATTGGATTTAATAGATTATAATAGATTAAATAAATTAAAATAGTTTTAAATTTATTAAAATAGTTTATTCAATTAAAATAGTTTAAAATAGAATTCAAAGTTATATCCAAACATTTTTAATAACTCGATTTCGATATACTCATTTATATTTGACACTTCAACTTTGAAATTCTAATTTAAATCCTTTCTACAATTCAATAAATCAATTCCAACTTTAGCATTAACGCTTGGATTATCGAAAATAATTCGGTTTTTATAAATCAATTTCTATTTCAAAATTCCAGTTAACTGAATTTGAAATTTAAAAAATTAAAAATCATTTAATTTAACCAATCCGGTGTCCGTATATAAAAATTTCTACCCTATGGTCAAGTAATTTGGGTATTTATCATTTCAATCCACAATTTAAAATTTTACAGTTATATATCATTTCAAACCACAATCCGAAATTAAAAAAGTCCATAAAATCGCTCGAGCCTATCATTTCAACCCCTAACGATTTGCCCTAATCTAAAGATCATTTAGGTATGTATCATTTCAACCCATAGCGAACTTGTAGTACTATGACAATACAAAAATACAACATCCAGTCATCCAATATCAACAATCAAATATCCATCACAATCATCATCCAAATCAACCAATAAATATCAATAGATAACTGATTATCATAACAGGTATTAAATTGACAATTAAATTCAATATTAAATTAAACGATGATTAAATGCAATAGAAGTCAAACTTAACTAGAATGATAATTCAAACATGCCAAACATCAATCAATTAATTTCTAATCACATCATCAATTTAATTTAACTAAGATAAGGTAATCTAGTAGTTGTGAGTGAGTAACACTCACATTTGCTTTCAAATTGATTTGAAATCTAAAATAAGGTTCAAAAATTTGACGGTCTCAGAATTCATCCAAACCAGCTTCAAAATGTCCCATAATTTGATACAATCGTAGCGGAGAAAACCGCACGCGAATCTAAGCTCGTATGAAAAAGATATGCTAATTAGAAGGTTATAAAAATATTATAAAATAAATAAATAAAAAGAAGCACGTCACCACGTTCGAAGCCTTCCCTCGGAAACCTTAACCGAAAGTGTCGCGATCAACAGTACGAAGTGCCTCCACCTACCATCGATTGCACGTGCCTTAAACCAAAGCCACCCAAACAGATGCGTCGCCTTTACCTGCACGGCCTTCCAGACCAACCCGCGAACCCTCTACGTCTAGACCGACGAGAATAGCATAGTCGGCGCCCAAAATTTTCGAACCCTAACGAATTTTTTAGCAACCATCGGACCATCCAATCATCAAAAACCCCACGGATGAACTGCGTACAACAATCTCCATAACCCAGTACACTCCAATCGTCGATCGATTGAAGTCGATCGCAACCCAATGAACGGTCGAGAATGATTTGGCCAATTTGGGAAAAACCATAACCTGATTGCAAAAACAAACTGCAGATCTGAGTTGCGCTTGTCGAGAGCTTCGAATTGATATATAATATGATTTTGTTTGAGGAGTTTAAATTTTTGATTTGATTTTGATTTGCAATGGAATCTAGAAATTTTGGGTTACTGCCATTTGAGAAGGAGGAACAGACGGAAATTGATGTACGTGCAAAATAAGAAAAAATTTGACAACTAGGGTTTGGCAAAACAAGACTATTTATATTAACAAAGCTTGATAAGAAAATGAACACATTGAATTGGTACGAACGACAAATAGCGATCCAAAAGCCCATTATGCCTCCAAAATGAAAGTGGGTCATCCACTATATTAAAATAGATGTTTTCAATATTTTTAAACTCAATGGAATAGGTTTCAAGTCCTAGTTCCATCGTATGAAGAAGTTATCATAAAATCAACTTATTTCAAATTGATTTCAATTGAATTTAATTAAATTGATTTTTACGCATTTCGAGCCCATACGATCAAACGATAAGTCCAACCGCTACGAAACTCGAAACCTTACAATAATTCTCTATTATGGATCCGATGAAACTAGTTTCATCGAAATCCGAACAGTGGCCAAAATGGTTGTTTTCCATTAATTAAATGAATTTAAATTAAATTAATTGAATCACTTTTTAAATTTCAGATTTGACAACCAACAATTTTCATCAATTTTGATTATTTGGCCATTTACAATAATTTAAAAAAAATTACATATGAGTTCATAAATATTACACTATTACAGTGTTCGATAGCAACTATAATTAAATCCAGTTAATATAATTTAGTTCTAATAAATTTATTTAATTTGGTTTCAATCTTTTTATTCGATCAATCATTACTCTATGGGAATAGTTAACATTATTTTACATTTTATTACACTAATATTCTACAATTATCATCCCTAACATATTAGTTGCAATATTACAATTACATTGAATTTTTTTCAATTTTATTATAATTTAAAACCTCGATAAATCAATTTATCTTTGTTTCGCTCTTTTCATTAGATCAATTATTGCTTTGTGAATATAATTAACATTTCTATACATTTTATTTCATTCATCTATTTACAGTTATCGTCTTTACTCACATTATGTAACATTCAATTACATTTATTTGAAATTGATTAAATAAATTGGTAACAACTAATAATTGTCACCGGTTCTATATTTAATAACATTCATTAGTTTATTATTTACAAACAAATATTATAACAAATTACACTATACTAATTCTATCCAATTACAATTTATTACACATTATTTCATTAATAAATCAACATTTAAATTATCAAATACTCTTTTAATTTAGTTATCAATTAATACAGACATTACTACAATTAGTTTACAGTCTATAACCAATTATAACTTTTTAATCATTCCAATTAATTGGAATTACATTCAAAGCAGTCATTAATTACCTTAAATTAATACTATTACATATCATTTCAGTTATATTCTTATTATTAAATCACAAATTTCATTTCTTCCATTATTAAATCATAAAATCTTATTAAATTAACTGTTTTTAAAAATCGAAAATTATGGGTCGTTAATATGTACATTATGGACTCGAGTCAGTAGGACTGGGGGTATATTTTATTGTATAGGGGGTACTGTTATCTACCACACTTGTTGGCAGCACTAAATTTAGTGTAGAATAAAAGACATAAGTGTTCTCCTCCTCAATTAGAAGATTACTCATTTTTCTCAAAAAAATATTTATTTCCAAAAATCGTTCAATAAAATATTTTAATAGAGCATTCTAAATCATAATAAGGTTACAAAATGCCTCAACGTATATCTTTTTCAAAACATTTTCCCATTAAAAACAATTTTTAACTAAATTATCGAACTAAAATACCCCTACCAAAATAAAATATTTCAAACCTAACACCCTTTCACAAAATTACTTTCAAATAAAATATTTTTTTACAATATGCATTTCTCCTTACAAAAATTTCTTCACCAAACTATTTTATTTTTAAACCAAATACTTTGTTTTTACGCATGTAACAATTTTCAACAAATTACTTTATGCCTAAAAATATACGTTTTTCCTTCTCTAATAAAATATCTTTAAAATGTATATTTAAATTTTATTTACTTAAAAATAAAAAGTGATTCCAACTTATTAAAGTCAGGTTTCAATTATAATTTATAATATGTGTGTGCCACCCGAGTTATAACTAACACTTAACCTTCTTATACGTGTTCATCCTACACCACTCCTACTTTATTTATCAATTATACAAGGATCATCATAAATAAATGAAACAACCCTGTTGTAATTATCTAATTAATTAAGTTTAATCATGCTTAATTAATTTTATTAGAAAGCTGTGAAATTTGATTGTGAAATTAAGTCTTGTATGTGAAGATAGTTGATTTAATTTATTTAAGAAATATGTTTCAATTCTTAAAAGATTTTCGATTTAAATTTTGAAATGTTACTAAATCAATTATTTAAATTTGGCATTAGGATAAATGTTAATATGGAGATTTGCTATTTAAAATGAGAATTTATAGTTTATTTTCTTATTAAAAATAATGATGATGACTTTTATTTTCAAAATTTATATTTAATTTACAAGATATTTAATAGAAATGAGAATATTTAGCTTGTTGATTGGTTTTGGTAAACTTGAGCAATCAAAATAGGATAAACAAAACATTGTTTAAGGAGAAAATAATGTTTTATAATGAGTACAAAAAAAGAAATAATAAAGTAATAGTAAGATTTATCAATAAGTAATGCGAATTTGACATGTTATTTATTTTGGGAAAATTAAGGAAATCAATGTCGTTAAATAGAACATCGTTTAGTACACATTGGTGTTATAAAGTTATAAAACCACTTCTCTTAGAAAATTAGCAAAACCATACTATTGGATCAATATCTCAACCCTTTCACCCCAAATAAGAGAAATAGGAGATAAGAAACATGCTTGTAGTATTTCTCATTCTCATTTTATTTCGTAAATTGAAAAACACAAAATTTCCTAAATCCCAAAATACTAGTTCGAATAATCCCTAATTCTAGTTGCAAATCATAAAGCTTTCAACTAATTCTTATAAAAATTAAAAAATGGTAATCTCCTACACCTCCTAGTACATCAATTAGGGTTATTAATCGCAGTTTTATTTCTTGACTGTAATTTTCTTTTTGCAACTTCTAAGTAACCTTGTTAGTTATTAAGAAAAGCTAGCTTAAGAGAATCCAGCATTATTTCATCAAATTCAAGTTGAAAGGTGGGTCTACCTCACACAGCTATCTCTAAATAAAAGCATGACTCATTTTTTGGTCAAAGTGGATGAATAAATGATTGTATTGATCTCAATCTTTTGGTATTATTCATATTTCATATTGCTTAACTCTAACTGCTGTAACCTTAGTTTTATGATCACATTTAGTTGATAACTATGGTTCTTTATATGGATGCATACATTCTGAAATCACCCTAGGACAATCGCTTAAGATACTGGATTGAATTGCCATCGCCAGAGTTTGGCCGGGAGAATTTCTGGAGCTGGTACAGCTCTAGAACATGTCCTAGCTAATGGACCAGTGGGCAACACCAGTGCGCTGATGGGCAAAAATCTAGAATTGATTCAGCTCCAGATAAAAAACACCTGGTTCCCCTGTTTGTTCTCCCGTTCATCGCTAGGTGTATTGTTGATGTTTTCTTGTGTTTTGAGCGTTTATAGGGTTCTTTTGACATCCATTTCCATTGGTTTACTAAATATAAAAATAGATGTGGAGATAAAATAAAAGTAGAACTTTATGGACCAAATTGTTGTTCTAATATTGTGTGTGTTGTAGTGAATTATCTGATGCTCTTTGGACTTTGAATCACTTAGATTCAAAGGTTTGAAATTTTTTGAATTTATATCTATCAAAATACTTTTATTTAAAGAAGAGTTTATTTAAAGTTTACAATTATTAAACTTATTTCTAAACTAATATAATTCCTTTGATAAATGGTTTTAACAAATAGTGTTATATATATATATATATATATATATATATATATATATATATTAAGTATTACTAGTATAAATGGTTATGGATTGGGAAATGCGGTTTTGGATAAATATAAGCCTAGTTTAATTCTAAGTAAAAGTGGTTACATACACACACACCAAAATGGGTTTGGGAGAGTAGAAAGTATGATTTTATATGATAAACTAGTACACACACACATATACATATATAGGGTTTCAAAACATGGTTTGCTAACTAAGCATCTGATATGGAGAGACAACCATGTGTATAAGTGCAATTATGAAACAATTCGGATTCATGGAAGATTTTATCAAATAGTGAATCTTTATATAAAGTTAAATAATAAAGGAATATTTGGAAAAATATATTGTCTGTTTTCTAAATTATAAACTCTTATAAGAAAAATGTTTTGAGAACCTTCATTCTATAATGTGGTGAGTACTAATAATCAACTTAGTATTATCGATTGGTTTAAATGATTTTGAATAATGCTTCATCAAATATAGTATAACTTATTGAATAGAATGTTTGAGCGTAACTTACTAGCCCATTAGTGAATACTCGAATTTCACCGAGTAGTATGGGATGCCTTGGTTAAATTCTTGCGATTTCTATTAGAAAGTATTTAACACTTTGGAGTTTTATTCTCTTTTGGTATTCGGTGGGACTGATAGATCCTAAAGAGAATATAGTTTAGGTTTTCTGATGTTATGCGTAATGAGTGAGATTTACTAGCTTCTAGTAAATACTTGAATTCCACCAGATGGTATAGGACATTTTGGTTAAGTTCTAGTGATTACTGAAAGTGATAGTATTTAGCACTTTAGAGTATATTTTCTTTTGATGTTCGGTGGGATTGATAGATCGTTAAGAGATATATTGATGGGTTTTTTTACGATTATAAATTTATAAAGATGGATAATCTAGAGTCTTTGAGTCATGGTTGCTACGATCATCTTGATCTGTATGGACTATCCTTGAGATCGGTTGTGATTCTATGTTCCCAGTAAGAGTAAGATCTTTGGAATCGGGTCAATGTGAGCGATATCTTTGTTTGTTCGTTTGTCGTGGTCTGATTAGACTCATTACTGTGATGAACCGGTATTTTGGCAATATTAATTCGATAATCTTCTTATATAATCATTTATATTTGCAAACTTATCTTTTCAAAACAAATAAAATATGCTATATATATACTATTGTTTATATATATATGTAGATTTTGAATAAAATTATGATTTGAAATTCAAAGTAAATATCTTAAAAATAAATTAATTTAAAAACTCTACATCTAAACGCTAAGTGTATATATAGTTATTAACTAAAGTAAATAGCTTAAAATTAAATAGGAATGAATAAGAGATTTTATCTTATTATGTAAACATAAAATAAATAAAAGATAATATAAAAAGAAAATGTATAAATAAAAAATATATATAAAACATAATATAAAAACATAAATAAATATAAATACATGCATTAAGACAATCGTAAGCTAGGAGTGTCATGCTAATACAAGTGGAAATTGTTTTCTTTTAAAAAATATATAAATAAAATGTTATAGAGAACTAGGCCTATATACAGTTCAAAAACTTTTTCATATACATATTTCTCAGTCTCTTTTCTTTCTTTCATCTTCCAAATTAAAATTAGAGAGAAACTAAATCAAAATTCTCTAATTTTTCAACCTAAGCAAGCAAAGATTCAAACAATTCATATTCAAGTTGCAGTTCAAAATCAACTATCAGTTTCAAAATCTAGCTAAGTTTTCAAAAGCTTGTTCTCTGTTTTACAAAATACAGTGAGTAGACAATCTTTATTTATGCTTAATCTGTTTTATATGTTGTTGCATGTGATAAATAATTAAAGCAAAGTTGTAGAAATGTTGCATGAATGTATTTTATTTGAAATTTAGTGAATTACTGTGCATATATCCCTATGCATGTCTGTGTGTACTTATATTCAAGCTCTGTTCCTAAATTATAGGCTCAATCAACCTAAAGAAATTTATATCTCTTCATCTATACAATTTCTGGCTATGATCTCTAAAGGAAAGATGTTTGTATGGATGTTATATTATTTTTAAAAATAGTTCCAATGAATATACTGGGTAAATATTTCTAAAAGGAGAAATTACAGAGAAAATAAATTCAAGACCAAAATTTTATTTTTAAAATTCCAAATTTTAATCATATAAACTGATTCGTATCAAAAAATGATGAATTTTGACAATCATATGATGATTTTTAAGTTTGTGGTTGTTGAGATTTCTTGAGTTGAATGGTATTGGGAATTTCATCAATTCTCGACGATCAAAGGAGGGTTGGGTGTGATGCTTGATGCTGGAGGAAGCTTGTAAGATGAGGATCAGGGGAAAAATGATCGGTGGATTTCTAGACCACCGTGGTGGCATGGCGACGGCGATCTAGGGTTTTGAAGCCTATTCTGGTCGATGAAGATGTTGAAGCAATTGCTTCGTCATGGTTGCACTGGAATGGATCCGAGGTGGGGAAACGAAGCGTGGTTTCAAGATGAAGCATTGGGTTGGTCGGCGAGCTCTTGGGTGGTCGTAGGCGGCGGCGCGAGGTGTTTTCGTCGATCGGTTTGGGTTCGAGGAAGTGCTAGATTTGCTTGATTTCGATTTCCAGTTGGTATCGATGATCTAGGTGGATGGGTCGACTGAGGGGGAGATCGGCGTTGTGTTGGTTGTCGAAACATTGGTCGGAGTTGATTAGATCGAGGGTGCAGGTGCACGTGTGCATGTGTCTGGTGTTGTTTGTAGAAGAAGTAGAAGGGAGGAGTCGGGAAAGTTGGGGTTTTGCTCGAAGTCAAACACAGGTTTCACGAGGGAAGAAAGGGAAGAGAAGTGGCTTGGGTTTGGTTCAAGAAGTTTTGTCTTGGGCTGGGGTTTCTTTTGTTTGTTTAACCAGGTTTAAAAGTAAAATTATTAACAAAGTATAAAAAGCTAAAGAAAATGAATAAGTTTCAAAGCTTAAAAATAAAAGAAGATAAACAAGTTTCCAAAGTAAATTATTAACCAAGTTCCAAAGCAAAAGTATTAAACAAGTTTTCAAAGCAAACTCCAAATTTAAAGTTAAATGTTTTTAAAATTTCTTTGACTTAAAATAATTATATATTAGGTTAATTTTTAATTAAATCCCTAAGTGTTTTCAAATGAGATTTAATAATGTAGTTAAGTAAGTGTTTAAGATAAATGTATTAAATTTTAATTAATAAAAAGGTCTCAAGTGATTTTAAATAAAATAATTTCAAGCATTTAATTTAAATAAGATTTAATTGATAATTAACTAATTAAAATAATTTTACCCAGATAAAATTAAATGATGTAATGAAGTGGATGATTAAGGAAAATGTATTAAATTTTAATTAATTAAGGACCTAAGTAATTGTAATGGGTAATTAATTACTTCCAATAATTAATTAAAGTAATAATAAATGGTTTGTAATTAATTGTTATTAAATAAGCAGGATTTAAAAGTAATTAATTTATTTGCGTTAATTAAATTAATTAGAAATGGTATGATCAAGTATCTTGCTTATGGATGATTAAATTGTATCGAATGCTTGGATTGATTAATATCTGTTCTCTGATAATTTGTAATGTTCTATGATATGAAATGCTTTGGATTGAGCTGTTGATAAATGTGATCATTTATTTAAACAGTTATCTGTGATGAATTTCTATGTGAATATGATATTTTGAATTTAAAATAAATTGTTTGCTTAAACAACTTGGCTTAAAGATAGCATTATATTCAAAGAGACCGGGATCAGATATCGGCAATACCCGGAACCACTTCGATTAGTAATCTATAATTCTTTATAGATTTGATTATAGAATCAAATAGGCTAGAATGGAATAAATTAAGTAAACTGGACCATTGTAACTAAGTAATAGTACTTAGATATTATATTATGAAATAAGTGTTGGTCTATAACAAGATAAGAACTCGTATTGAGGTATGAGTTACCCTGGTTTTCAAAGAAGTTTTATAACTTAGTATTTCAAGTTATATGGGTTTACTCACGCTAGTTTCCAACCTGACTCGAGTGTTATTTTATTGTAATGCTCAGGTCAAACCAAGTATTACAGATTTTCAAGTTAGTAAGTTCTGGAGTTAAGATGACGAACTGGATGGCAAAGACGTACGGTGTATATTCCACTGTATAATAGAGTTTGTATTGATTGTATTTGGGACAAGTTGTCATAACTGTCCGGATTATTATGAATGAATTGTACTTTGGTATATTGTCTGTAAATTGACCATTACAGCTTTCTTTGTATAAATGTTGTTATTTGGTATTATATTTTGATCAGCTGCGATTGTGAGATTCTGTACTGTTGTTTTCTATTTCTTCTTCTACCTCTTTTTCTTCTTTACCCTAACAAACTGAAATTTTCGACATTCGATTGCTCGGCACTTCTATAGTGAGTGTATTAGTGTCGAATTTTCGTGGTTGAAAATGTCGGGTCGTTACATTTGGTATCAGAGCGAAGGTTAAGCGAGGACCTTGGCACTGGTGGGGATTACTCATTAGAGGTAGGGTCATTAGTACCCTTGAATGAGTTGAGCGTCTTATATGAGAGCTTACTTGTTATTTTCTTATACTAAAAACGGTTTTAAAAGTAGCTTTTATATAAGCCTATATTTTGGTATATAAAGCAATGGTTTTTCTAATTATTATATATATATATATTAAGGTAATTGGTTGTTGATTATTAAAGTTGAATAAGATCATAAGAATTTAAGTGGTAATATATATAACCAAATAGGAATTGGATAATATGAACTATACAAATAAGATAAGCTAGAAATGGATTCAAACCAGAAATTAAAATCCTGAAATTTGTAGAAATGTTTGCAGAATGTTGATTTTATTTTCCAATAAAATATGAGATAATATATAATGAATCGGTTTCCATATATGGTAATCTTGTTTATTATCTTAAATGTTTGTTGTATCTTAATAAAGGGATGTTTATTATTAAAATAAACAATGATAAAGCTAAATGGAATGTTTTAAGGAAGTAACCACTTAGGTAAGTATGGCTTATAGATTGAAAAAGATTTAAATTGTGATGTTTTAAAATCTAAGTCCAGGAAAATTTGGAATTGTTTCAATGTGTAATAAGATATTATAAATAATGTTATTCAGAATATTTTTGAATAAAGGGATCTTGTTTTAAACAAGAGTGTTTTGAAAATTTCAAAAGGAAATTGTTTTGAATTAAAAAATCCAGGATGGTTTAATATTTGAGGGTGTGACTTGATATACAAATAAAATAAATATGTATATATGTGGACATGCATAATAACAAAGTTGATTGGAAGTAAGCACTAAGTGTTGATTTTTGAATTTTCCCCTGAAATGTGATGTAAAAAGCCAAAGAGAAATAAGCTTTGAACTTGTAAAGTGGGAAGTAATATTGATGGAAAATTTAAATTTAAATGGGGAAATTAAAATTGGGGAAGGTTGATTGGATTAAATAACTTAAGATTTAACTTAGGGAAGTTAAATGGGTTGAATTGAAAGGGAGTTATGTGTGATCTCAAACTGGGTTTGAGTCCTGGAAATCGGTAACGGATGCTATTGATGGTTTTTTAGATAACTTGGATGTTTATTTACTTTGACTTAACCTGGTATCATCCTTTTATTATTTATAATCTATGAAGCTGTGAATTGGAATATTTAAATGAATTAAGAAGTAGATTGAGATAATATATATATATTCATTGCTGAAATCAAATAGAATTAAACTTTATTTTGAAACCATTTAAATGATTTTGGTTTTTAGAGATAAAAATTGAAATTATGGAAATGGAATCACTTTGAACTTAAGATTTAAGTGTTAAAAATGAACTTGCAAACTGAAATTGGTAAGAATTGGTTGCAAAGTCAGAAGTTAAAATTGGGTTATAAATTGGATTTCAAAGATTTAAACTGTTTAAAAAGATTTGAACTCTTACTTAAACCTTGAAATAAGTTAAGTAAAGATAATTTAAAATAAATATTTGGATTTCTACTTATCAAGTCTAATATAGGTTTGGAAGTCCTACTACAATCCAGTCTAAGAGAGTGATGGCTCAAAGTGAAGAATGGAAGGCTAGACGTGCAGTAAAACAAGGAAGGAATTGAAGGGTATATTCCAACGGTTTTGCTCTGAGATCTTATGCTTTAAGTGTCATAAGAAAGGACTTTTCATAATCCATTGCCCTAAAGTGAGGAAGGTGAAGCGTAAACCCGTAGAACCAGTCAATGAGTCGACTATTTCCTATCATTATAAGAAGTTGGGACACATTGCTAGGAATTTTCCCAAGAGACGAAAGAAGAGTCAGATTGTGGAATGTCATGCAGGAGGCCTAAGGGTTATCCAGATTGATGGAAAGATAGGAATCTTTTATGGTAAATGTTATAGGTGGAGACTTCCTGTTGAAAAGTGCATGTTTAGGCTTTGCCCATTGGAAAGAAGTCCCAAGAGAGGATTCTTGTAAGAATACTAAGGCTCTATTCTTTTCCAAACCCCTAGGTGATGGAGAAGGCGTCTTGATTTATGACTTTTGTAGGACTCTTATTTTTGGATAAATGGGTGTAAAGTTTGAACTACTAGTGTGTGGTCTATCAATGTATGGAATATTTTATGGCCGTATAATCAAATATAAAATCACTTTTTATTTATTTGAGAATGGAATTGAAATTAGTTCAAATTGAAATTTGATTTTAACTAATTGGAATTGTAATCAAAGTTGAGTAAGTTTAAATTCTAATGGGAAATGATTTGATTTTGGAATGGAAATCAGGGTTAATTCAAATGATTGGAATAGGAGATTGGGAAATTTAACCAATTTGACTCGGAAACTATTTTCAAATAAATTGTTTTGAATATAAACTATCTTATAGTTATTTACTATATAACCTTTCTTAAAAAAACCAAACTATCTTATACTTATTTTACAACTATTTTGAAAACTAATTGCTATTATACAACAATTTTACATCTGTTTTACAAATCAATTACTATTTTACAAACTATTTTATAACTACTTAACTATTTACAACTATTTTACAACTACTTACCCATTTTAAACCTTTCCAGCTATCTTCTAAACTCAAGCTGGTCAGAGTGCAAACTGTTTATAATTAAACACCAAGTGAGATAATAATTGAAGTGATAACCCAAATGGAAATTGAAGCAATTGTGAATAAGTGGATAGAAATCAAAATGAATGTGAAATAAAATAAAATTGATTTAGCTAATAATCAATGAAGATAAATACGTAGGAAATATGTATATTATTCTATTCGCATAACGATTTGATCCAGATTCGAGCATAGAATTTCGAGATAGTATATCAATCCAGGTTGGGATTTTTCACTCGATTTTCGACGGCGAACCCTGTATTTGGATTTTGATTGATTTTGGAAATTCTCTATCATAGTTATGGCTATGCAACGAGAATGATGGTTTTTGATCAAGAAACCTGATCTGAGTCCGCACTAGAAAGTCGGGTGAAGGATACTAGTTCGAAAGTGAAATTGTGTGATTGAGTGAGTGAGCGATCGAATTTGACATTGTGTAAGGATGATATATGTACACCGTACGTGCTTGAATGAAATAGATATTGAAAATTTTGAAAAGAATGTAAAATGATTTTTGAAATGGAAAAGTATATTTTGAGAAATATATGATGAATAAAAGTGGAAGTTGGATATCACTATAATTGAAACTCATTTTATAAAAGTAAGTAATGGAGCAAGTAACTTTATAAAAGAAATCGAATTTGAATGTTGATTTGGCATAGGTAAAGTTATATATATTGGTTTTGTATGATAAACTCTTCTTACTAAATTTATAACTAGAAGAAAAGATCTTTAAAAAATATTTTGTTCTAGTTAAAAGAATTAACTTATATATATCTATATATATAAATGATTTTATAAAATTAGGAAAAAGGGTTTTGGGACTTACTGATTTTGAAAATCTTTTATTTATTTTTTGGGAAAAATCAATTTTGAAAATTTGCAAAGCCATATTTGGAAACTATCGATTTTGAGATATCGATTTTGTGTAAATGGGATTTATATATGAGACATATAAAGAGTATGATTTGAAAGATACTATATGTGTATAGTATAAAATGTTTTGGGAATGCTGTTGGAAAAAAGTACTCCCATTTAGGGTGAAACTTTTAGTAGGAGATCCACGGGGTGGTTCTGCCTTGAGCCCTAAGGGGGGTTCTAAATTTGATCCTAAGAGGATGTGCGGACAAATTGAAGTTCATGAGGATTGTGGTTGGGGTAGCGAAATTCGAGGGCGCTGATGCCTACAGAGACATTGGGTTTTGCCGTGACGACAGTGTAACTCGGTGTAACTGCGATCTTTTGCGCATCATAGTGGAAGTAGACGAGCAGTGATTGCCTAAGGTCTACGTTCGATTACGCTGGGAGAGCGATGTAACATTGGTAGACTGTGATCTATGAAGACATAGCGAAAGTCATGCGGTAGTGAGTGCCTAAAGGCTACATTGGAACTCGGTTGATGTAGTCCACAATCTATCTAGTCTGTGTGGTGAAGTTTCATTTGGCAGTGAAATTTGAGGGGCTGATGCCTACAGTTACATGGCTTTTGCCGTGATGGTAACGTAACCCTGGGTGTAGCTGCTGAAAGTGTGCCATGGAATGTGTAACATGGATATATGATAATCCAGAGTATAGTGATGATAGTAATACTACAAATAGTGCGGAATATAAAAGCAGTATAGTAAAATGACACCGGAGATTTTTATACTGGTTCGGAGAACCGTCCTACGTCCAGTCCCAAACTCCTTCTGGAATTTCACTAAAACAACAACCCTCACTTAACTTGGAGGAACAGGTCTATACACCCCTGAGCAGCCGAACAGGGAACTGAGCAGCTGAACAAGATTTCGCCTCATCAGCCGAAGAGGACTTCACTCACCTGAGCAGCAGAACAGGACTTCAGCAAATACAAAAAATAGTTTTGACTAATGTGTGTTCTAATAACATGGATTTGTCACTTATAGTACACCCTTCCTATAATATTCTCCTGGAGTATAAATATTATATTTGAAGTATATGAAGAATAGCAAGGTATATTATTGCTTTAATGCAGAATATTTTAAAGTTGATAGCAAATAAATTTCAGAAAGTTAGATCAGAAAATAAGAGAAATCGATTGCGATTCGGTGATTTGAAATGAAGTTGGAGTTTGTATTTATAAAGGTTATAAGGCAGTGACTGTTGATGAAGAGTTTCGATCGAAGTGTTGCATCCAAATCTTTTCGTTAAAGGTTCTCAACTCTTCACAAAAGTCGTGCCCTTTCAAAAAAATGGCTATTATAGGAGTTCAGTCGACTGAGCTATAGAGTTATTCGACTAAAGATTTAAAAGTAATTTGAATTTTAAATTCGTATATATTTATGTAACTGTGCATGTTGCACAAAAACTCCAGCATCAGTCGACTGGCTCTGTAGGTCAGTTGACTGACCTGGTTATTTTTGTGCAGTTTGCACAATTACATACGTATATTTATTTCTATAACTTTATATTACTTTAATAATTTAAATGTGTGCTTATATATGTATAAAATATTTAGTAAATATAGTGATTAAATATATAAGCTAGTGTAAACATAATCGAGGAGAGATTTTAACAAATATTGACCTAAGACTTAAAAAAATACCATAGTTGATGCACTGGTTTTTAAAGTCTCGTCTCCTTTTCTCTTTTTATCGTAGCAGTCGTCAAATTTGTATGTTGTAATGATAGCTTCATGTCATGAATCAAAACCAAGTCTCAACATTATCCCCCTTTTTGATTGATGACAACTTGTAAATAGATATAAATTTTGACTATATACATATACATATATATATATATATATAACATAAATACTTACTCCCCCAGAATCTTTGACGTTCTATATCTTGCATTTTTATTGGTAGCAATTATATTTCTCCCCCTTTGTCATCGACAAAAAGGACTAAGTAATATGATATTATAATGTGAAAAATGATATGAAATAAAACCAAGAACAATCATCCACACATTTAGCATTCATAGACAAGAGTGTTCAAAATAAAAAGCTAGAATGACTATTTAGTACAAGCCATATTAATTGAAAAACAAATGTCTTGAATGAAAGAAATGAACATTTTACTCCATCGGATATTTATCCCTACCACCATCTCCTTCATCACCATCATCATCACTACTAGCTTGATCGTCCTCAGAAGAAGAAGAAGACCATCTAAATATGAGTTGCTTACCCGCATCGCCTATAGTAGCTGTAGATGTACCGAAAGAGCATGATATAGCTTGCCATAATTTTGTGAAAAATCCTTTGACTTTATCGAGCTTCTAATCAACTTTGAGGATTTTTGATTGGAAAATTTGTTGATTACGGCACATTATATTAATGGCCTCACATGGTTGAAGACCTTCATTGGAATTTTAATTTCTTCTTGTTGATAACGAGTTGATGTTTGACGAGATGGTCGGTGAGAAGGCTCGCCTTGTTGTCTGGTTAAACTTGAGGTGTTTGCCTTTGGGTCCATTCTTCAAAAGATATTATATTAGAGGGTCGGGCAACCGGTAATTTCATCAAGGCTAAGGTTCAAGCGTTCAAACAACCAACAGTAGAAACTGGTGAACTAGTTCCCGAACATCACAAGCTTTGAGAAGACGCATAATATATTCGCCGTGGTAAATTATATTCATCCTACCTTTGTTGAGGCTCAAAAACTCATCAACTATTAAACGAAGCCATTGTACTTTGATGTTCCCAAAAATTGCATACAAAGCTCTAAAATTATTTTCATAGACAAGTTCATAACTCCCGGTTCTAGGAGTTAAGGTTTTCATTAGAGCTCGATGGATGATTCGTGCTTTTAGTCGTAAAGACAACGATTTTAACTGACACATATCATCTTCTAGAAACAAATGGCTTACACGGTCTCGAATAACCAATTCAACATCAACAGTAGCTAATTCAACACCATCATTTTCTGTTTTAAGAATATGAGCCATGCGATCTGGAGAAAAGAAGACGGGCTTACCACAAACGAGACTCCATATGCAATCTTGTTGATTTGGAACATCTTGGTGACCCAAATTCAGATTAGCATGGAACAATTTCACCATAATTTGGTTGATTTTGTGTTTATTGTCGTCAATATCAATTAAATGCTCTAAATTGTTCCTTCGAGCGAGCTCTTGAATGTGATAGGGTGAAAAATCAGCGAATTTGACCAACGAACCTTCGAATATTCTTGAATCTCGCATCCATCTCCACCTCTTCATTGCGGTATCATTAAATAGCCACTGTTGAATTTGTTCATTCGATGGAGGTTGAGATGAAGAGGAGGCTTGACCTTTTCATTTTGGTGCTGTTTGATTTTGATTTGAGGAGAAAAATTGTAGTTTTGGAGAGCTTAGGGTTTTTAAGACTTTGAAAAACTGAAGTGGAAAAGAGGAGAGAAGGTAAAGTGAAAGATAAAGGGGTAAAAGGGGGTAGGTGAAAAGGTAAAAAGCTCTTCAGATCTACAGTTCAGTCGACTGGCTCTGGGCATCAGTCGACTGAAGCTGAAGGTTGATAATATTCGACCTTCTGGTCCAGTCGACAGAGGCCCTGTAATAGTCGACTGGGCCTGTTATATAAGCAATTATATTACAGCGTCGGTCCACCGGCTCAGGGCTTCAGTCGACTGAAGCTGAAGGTGGATAATATTCAACCTTCTGGTCCAGTCGATTGAGGACCTGCAATAGTCGACTGGGCGTGTATATATTAAAAACATGTTTGCAGTGTCAGTCGACTGATTTCCAGATCCAGTCGACCGACCTGTAGTATTTTACACGATGAATTTTTTTATATGATGAAAGTTGTGTTTATTTTATTTATGTTTGTCAATTCTACTAATATATATAATTTTTATTTTAATGAATGATATAGAACTAACTTTATTTTGCTGTTAATATTTAATATATTTTTCTATATATGAGTCGTCGTTTATTGCACCGGAAATAAATACATTTCAAATATAAACATACATAAATAGAGAATTTATTTAAAAAATACTACGAAAAATGATTAAAAACTATGATTATTTCTTAGGACTCGGTGTCTTGAATTCTTTCAGTTGCTTACAACGAACATTTGAAGCTTCGTTGCAATCCCACGAATTTGGTGAGTATGGTGGTCGCGAAGGAGACAAAGTGGAAGGGCGTCTGATAGGCGAAACCTCATTTTCATCTATCGGGTGCGACGAAGCCTCGCATAATTTCATTGCTATATGCTTGATTATACCTATACATCTGGAGTTTATTTTCTGTTCATAATACATCTCCTATTGTAGCATTAGAGATTCCTGTTGATAATGGTGGAGATCGTCAATCTTTTGTTTTTTGTTTGGGGAAATATCAACAGTCTTCTTTCCCTTTTTCTTGTCCGGAGTATATCCGGTGTGGTAGACCGATGATGGTGAGCCTTTATGGTCTGGAGTTTTTGGAGAGTTGGTCGAGGCAATGATTTCGATAGAGTCGGTTGTAGAGGAAGTTGACATTGTTTTAAAAACTGATGTTAATTGATGATTTACTTCAGAGAATCGAATGATGTCTTTTATTTTGTTTTGAGTGCATAGGAATAGGAATATGCACCTATTTGTAGATTTATTTTTAGAAAAAAATAGGATACTAACAGCCAAAAAGTATGTAGAGACAATGGTTTTCTGTTGGCTAAGCTAATTTGGATGGTTATAATATTTATAAAATTAGTAATGTAAATTATAAAGATAACTGTGACGTATAATGTAACACAAAATACTTGTTACTATATAATAAAACGGCCATAAGAGACTAGAACAGAAAACATTAATAGCTCAAGTGGTTAAGACACCTGAGCTATTCACAACAGGTCACGAGTTTGAGTCTCAGCGTGGTCAGAATTTCGAATTTTTCATAAAAAATTTAATTTTGACTTTTTAGTTAAAAAAATTTATATTTTTATTTATATACCCTTACTTGAAATTATCCCGAGCTCATGTCACAATTTTATAAACGTATTCTCTAATAGTGGTTTAGTAAAAATATCGGCTAACTGATTTTCTGATGGTACATAATCCAGATTTATTATATCTTTTTTTATATTATCACGCAAAAAGTGATGTCTAATATCTATATGTTTTGTTCCCCAGTGATTTACTGGATTTTCAGACAAATTTATTGCAATAGAATTATCGCAGTAAATTGTTGATTTTGATAGGTTGATTCCAAAATCTTTAATTGTCTGTTGCATATAAATTACTTGTGTGCAAGCTAGTGCTGCAGAAATATATTTTGCTTCACAAGTTGATAGGGAGACACAGTTTTGTTTCTTACTAAATCATGATATTAATGATTTACAAATGAAGTGACATATACCATTTGTACTTTTTCTATTTGTTCACGATCCTCCGAAATCAGCATCACTGTATGATACTAATTCAAAAGAACACTCTTTTGGATAGAAAAGTCCAAAATTTGTAGTTTTACTAAGATAACGTAGTACACGTTTTACTACACGTAGATGTGATTCTTTCGGGTCTGCTTGGAATCGTGCACATAAGCATACGCTCATCATAATATCTGGTCTACTTGCTGTTAAATAAAGTAGTGATCCTATCATACTACGATATAATTTCTGGCCTACACTTTTGCCGTTGTCATCTTTATCAAGATGTGCTGTTGTACTCATAGGAGTTGGTTTGGCAGAAGTGTTTTCCATTCCAAAACGTTTGATAAGATTATTACAATATTTTTCTTGATTAATAAATATTCCATTTGAAACTTGTTTAATTTGAAGTCCTAGAAAATATGATAATTCTCCCATATGGGACATTTCAAATTCTCTAGTCATTATTTCAGAATTTTTTTACATAATTCATTATTAGTTGAGCCAAATTGTAACAACCCACATATTTATCAATTTTAAATTTAAATATTTTATTTAAATATTTCATCGTTCGTCGGATTTTAGTCCGGAAAGCTACTTTTTGCAAACAGTCGAATTGGGACTCGAGACCCCTTCCACTGAGTTCAAAATGCTGTTTGCAACCTTTTTGAGTATAAGCTTCGATATGTTTGGAGTAAGTTGATTTTTGCTACTTTTTCTATAGGGCTTTGGGTTGGGTTCAGCCCATTTGCCCAATTCTGGTTATATCAACCCAACCCCTCTCCACTACTCTTCATTCATTCCTCATTTGCTAACTCTCTCAAGCTCAAGAGAATAATGGGGGAAAGGTGTAGCAACCTGACTTTCTATCACCAGAAAATCGCATCACTAATTAACAAAGAAAGAGATAGAAGAAGAAAAGAAAGAGAAGAAAGAAAAACAACGCATCAGAATCTCACAGCGGAACGATTTAAATATAATATAGAACATATACATAGTATCATATACATCAGAGTACACAACTAAACATCTCAATTTAAACAGTTATAACATTTCTGTCTAATACAATACAAGACAATCATACAGAATAACACACAGCGGAAACTATAACTATATATCTACACGCTGAAGCCTCCTGCTCCAAAGCTCCTCCAGAATTTGTCAAGAGATAACCTGAATCACTTGACTACTCATACAGAATATGAGTACCCAAGAGTTTAATAAAACAGAAAATAAACACTCGGGTCAGACAGGGGTCTGGTGTGAGTAAACGGTTAAGATTGCTTAACTTTAGAAAATCCTTTGAAAAGAAAAGGTATCACGTAAGACTTCCCACACATAAACATGGAAAAGTTTTTACCTTACGCTAACCAAAACATTTGATAGGAAATCCAGTGATATTATAATAGTGTCTAGGGTTTTCAAATAAATATCAAATAGCCGAAATTTTACATTCATTAAATTCCAGCTACTAGCCACAAAAGTGGGTAATACAAACAAAACCGTAGGGTCTCGTAGGGAAAATGGGTTTCCAACAATGGCAGGGCTACTGGGGTACCGCCCGTCACAGTACGTGGCCTAGATCACCGTACCGAGGAGCCACCCTAACTCCCCTGCAACACAAGGCCGGGACCCTTCCTTACTGAACAGTCCCGAACAAGACCACCCCGCAGTTGGCTGCAGACCAACTGCCCACACAGCCGAAATATAAAGGGACTTCTAGACAGGGATGTATATTGCTCTCCAGTGGGAGCTACCCATGAAGCCTTGCTGCACCTCCCCTGTTTTAGCCATTCCCGATTGATGAGGCTTGAGGCTGCGATTACCTTTATAGGACCAATTATCTTAGAATGCTCATCGTCCACCTGACGATGTTCTGAAAGCATTCAATCCATACAAGTTCGTTCCGGGTTCGAACAAAACCGTAGGCACTATCTCGTTACACTCATTTTGGAATCACCCTCAGAGTCAACGACCATAGCCCTTGCACTCTGAATCACCATCTCGAACCTATAAGCACTATTCCGTCAAACTCATTACGGAATCACCCACAGAGTTATACTGACGTATAGCCCTTACTCCTCGAGTCTTCACTTGCTCCACTTAGATTAACGACCTAACGTTTAATTGGAATCGATGTGGTTTTCGGATATCTAAATATGGAAACCCGATCCCGGTCTCACCGAATCCAAACGCCATTTAAATGTCCAAGTTGTACTTAAGGGATTAAAAAATAGATATTTAGAAATATCACTTAACATAAATGGATGATTCATAACACACAGATAGATAAATCATAATTATCACATTCATTCATACATATCACAAAGCAGCATATATATATCACATCCAAATATAGCATATTTACATCATCACCCATCAATCAATGTCATCCAACAACAACCAATATCATTAACTCATCCAATGATATATATCATCCAATCATTAATCATTCATAAACAAGTTTGATTCAAACTTGATTAATTTAATTAATCCTTAAATTAAATTAATCCTTAATTAATCACTTGGATTATCTTCAATCCTACTTCTTATTCATTAATTAATTACAAATTAACTAATTAACTAACATCACTTAATTATCCACATCAATTAATCTTCCTTGATTATTATCACTTATTTACTTTAAGTGATTATTCATTTATTTACAATATTAATTAATCATCTTGATTAATTACTTCCTTAATTATACCAAGTCATTACCTCTTAATTACCCTTTAAAATTAATCATACTTGATTAATTATTCTTTAATTATGCTGATAATTATTCCTTAATTATCCCTTCATTAATTATACCTGATTAATCACTTTTAATTAATCACACTTGATTAGTTACTTTTAATTAATCATATTTAATTAATTACTTTTAATTAATCATCTTTAATTAATTACTTTAATTACATTTAGTAATTAAAACTTAATTATAAATTAATTATTCTTTAAATTATTAATTAACGATTAATTAATTATTTCCATTAACTAATGATTATTTCCATAAATTAAATTTCTTTCTTAATTAATTACTTTTGCAAGTAATTAATCACCTGATTAATTACTCTTAATCCTTTTATTAATTAATCATTAACTAAATAATTTAAACCTTTAATTAATTTTATTAGTTAATTTTTAATTAATAACACAAGTGGTTAACTCTTAATCATATTGCTTAATTACTTTTCATAAAATAATTATCCTTTACTTAATTACCTTCTGTAATTAACCACTTAATTACTTAATTACTTCACCAAGAAATTATACTTAATCAACTCCAAAGTGATTATCTTTAATTAATCACAAATTAATTATTTAATTAATTAATTAACTTAAGCATTTAAAATTAATTAAATGATTCTTAACTCTTTATATTATAAAGATTCTTGATTAAGAAAACATCATCTTAATTAAATCATTTATATTAATCAATAACACTTGATTTTAAATAATAATTGAATTATCACAATTATTCTCACAATTATTTATCTTTAGATAAATAAAATTCTAATTTACATAATATAATCTTCATTATAATTGATTATAAAATTCATAATCATTATACTTTATTTAAAATATAATATAACCTTTTAGAAATCAATTTATAAATAACACATCTTAAATTAAACTTTTAAATCTATAAAACCTTTCCAAATTTATTTATTAAAGTTTAATACAACTTTATTTCAAAATCCACTTATTTTATTTTTAAAACTTCCATATTTTTAAGATATATAAACTTGTTTAAAACATAACTTTGAAACAAATTTAGTTTTGAAACTTGTTTAACCTTTGTTTTAAAAACTTTATTCCTAAAATCAAATTTCCTTTGTAGTAACAACTTAAACATCTTGTTCTAAAGCCTGAATATCTAATACCCGAGTAAACCTCACTAAAACCCGAGTAACCCTCTCCAAAAACTCGCGTCAACCCCGATACTTTCCTGAGTAACCCCAACTCTTCCACCTGCTTCGAGAAGTAACCCAAAACTCCCGAGACCATCTTCGAGTCCTCCTACCTCTCTTCCCAGAACCCTGCAGTAGCCCATGAACGTGCACATAAACATGCACGACGTCAATGACCAACGGTGAACTCCACTCCGATCATCCCCAGGTCGCACTCGACCTCCACATCCAATTGCATCACCCAGAAAATCCAAATTCGATCGAGAACGAAATCTCGACCTTCAACCCAAAACTGTTCGAAAGCTCCATCCTCAAATTCAACCTCCGCCGGCCATCCCCCTCTCCAGAGACCATGCCACCACCACAGTAGCTTCCCCACATTCCCCTGAACCTTCGGCAATGCACACGATCACTTCCGAAAGCAATATGATGACGCAACACCCCAATGAACATCATCGGAATCTACAGCATACTAAACCCTACTCACTCAATTCATGATCAACTCGATCAATAGAAAATTCCAATTGCATTTTTATGATGATCTACAACCTACCCTCCGCCTTCATGATCAACGACGAGGTCCAATTCGCCATGGTTTGCCGTAAATCGATCAATTTGCCCAAAACAGCAAAATCCTAAATTCACACTAAAAACTAATCAAAAAATCATGATATGTTCATTAAAAATCATGATTTCCAATATGTAATCTAGTTATAAGATCAAAACTTAAGATTGAAATAATAAAGATTTGACCCAAATTAAAAGTTTTACTGAAAATCTCTAAATTTGAACTAAATACCCATTATAAAAACCTATAATTATTTTAGAAGGAAGATAGCATGATTCTACACAACTATTGTTTACAACTTATATGCCAATTCAAATCAAAAATTTAGATATCGAATTTATTATGAAATATTGAAACTATGTTATAAACACAGTGACATTTCTTTGTAATGTTACAGACAATCAATATACAAAATTTATACATAAATCAGATTTTTAATCCAAGTGTTCAAATGATATCAAGATGCTCAATTCCCAAACATGATGAAATTCAGATTTCAAACTGTTTTTAGAAGAAATTCATTTACTCACATTTTTATTTGTAGAGAACAGAACTGCATATTGCTTCCCAGGCCTTTTAAATTCATTTGCATGTTGAATTGTTGATAAATTCCAGAATGCATGTTGATTTAAATCTTGCTGCTGCATTTGAAAATCTTGCATTTGATTGAATTTTTTCCAGATTTACTCCTGATTTTAATTTGCCTTTCATCTCTTTCTTGTTTAAGATTTTCTATAGATTTTCTTTTCTTTCTTTTTTTTCAACTTTGTTTTTTATTAGCATTTTTCTTTTCAGATTTGTATTCATCTTTGTTTTGCAATAAATTGCTGAAAGGAGAAAATAATTTGCTGAAAATAAAACTCATCTTTTATTTCACAATTTAATTTTTAAATTTAATAAACCAAGAGAATGACACTTTTCATTTTAGGCCCCTGGTTTGCTTACAAATATATGTTCAAAGTTTACAAATGTCTTCACATAAATCAAATGTTAACAAGTGTTTTATAAGTTTTATTATTGTTTTTATTAATGTTTCTTTTAAATGTTATTTTATCTTTAATAATTTATTTAAGCCTTATATACATATATTTATGTAATATTCATATGAAATCAAGTAACTTACATTTTGATTCAATTTAATGTTTATAATAATAAGCAATTAACTTTGTTATAAAAATTTAAACTTCAAATATCATTTCAAAAATATTAAATCAAATTAACATTTCAAATTTCAAATTATATATATATTAAAGTTTGAAAACACTTATTAAATTCAGGTCAATAAAATTCCTATTTCAAACATATATATACAAATATATACACACATTTCAAATAGAAAAGCAATTTAAAATTAAATTTGAAAATTACTATATTAAATTTTAAAACAAATCTCAAATCACAATATATACATTCATATATATTACAATTTGAATATAAAGTCTTGTTACATTAAAAACTTCTTATTTACCAAAATAAATATTTCAAAAATCAAATTATTATACACTTTCAAAAGAATTTAATCTTGCCTATTCATATTGCAAAGAAAATATTAATAGACATTAACAAATTATTATTTTCAGCCCTTGAAATAATTTTAACTTGTCACTTAATAATATAAAATGATTAAATCAATTTAATTATTATCAAACATTATTAAATTGATATTGCTCAAAATTCCGGGTCGTCACATTCCTCCCCCCTTAAAAGAATTTCGTCCCCGAAATTTAAAAGCAAAGATAATTTAATAACCCTAGCTAAAGAATTTAAATTTCAAACAGCAACCACAAAATCAATCATAGCAACCAATTCAAGCAAACAATTTTATCTATCCAGACAAAATTCTGAGTAGAACTTTCTAATATTATCAAGAGTTTCCCAGGCACCTATACTGGAATACTCGCTCTATAGAATCTTAATTACAATACTACTACAACCAAGAACTCCCTCATCTGATTCTTCAAATCTGAACAAGATATCAGACTAAACTCAAAACCATCCCAACTATCAGATCCTTCTGAACTGCTAATTCTATCACTCAAAGAATCATACACATATTCCTCAGAGATATGTGAAATACAATGAATTCCAGCTATCCGGACTGGCAATTCAATCCTGTAAATCAAAATCTAATCTGTAGAGAACACAGGAAAACTCAAAATTTCACCGGAGCTATCTCTCCAGTTTTACCCAGTCTTATAGTTCCTTTGATTGGATAGAACTAAAGTAATATCCAAATTCCAACTTCACATTCCAAATCTCCTCAATTCTTAATTGCATAACTCTTCCGATGCTCCTGAGTCACCTTCAATATTCCTGATCAGCCTAACCCTTGCTGATTGCTTCAAGAAACAACAGCACCAACTCAAACCAAATCTCCAGAACCTACTCAACAAAATGGCTCTCCCAAAAATAATTTGCTGAAATCCAAAATACGACTCTATACCACAAAAATAAATGGACTTCAGACCTACACTCCTATCTGGAATAGCCAAACAGTTGCACTTGACAACCTTACCTTCAAATCCAGAAAATTCCTTCATACTTGAATTTCCTGTAGAAATCCTATAATCCAAGAAAACTGCAACTTCCGGTTGCTCCCATTCTAGAATAATTGCCAACTGGCTTCCACTGCACAACTCTGATCTAGAGCAGATAAGAATGCTATCGAAGAACATAAGCAAAATCTTTCTCCAAACACTGTTCATCAAATTCATAAAATTCTTAGTGACCATTCCACTTGGTCAAAACATCTCAACAGAATCTCAACTCAGAATAAGATGATTAATCCTTCTCCAAAGAATCCTGAGCTGCCTCACCAAACTCTTCTTGTTCTAAGGGTCATCCCACTATATGGTTGAACCATCAATACTGCTCCTAGAAATCCAAGTTGATAAGAAAACTCAGTCTCCGATGCTGGAAGACCTCTGATTCCTCAAAAGCATTTAGAGAATCTCCATATGTGATGCCTCAATCCCCAAACCAAGAATACTCAAAGATTCCAAACTAATCACAAGTCACTTTAGCGATCCTACTCAGTTCAGATTCCAAAGAAACTATCTGCTTCACTAACTAGAACCGCTTTTCCTATTCAAGATAAATCTTTCCCGAATGGCTTATCTACCAGGAAACTGATAGATCACTTCCACAAATATCCTACTTTGCCGAGCCTTCCGAAGAAAAGGATAAGCCTTCACTATCTGCATGGTCTGCTGATAGTAGAATCCCAAAGATTACTGAATCATCGAAGAAATGGATCCACGCTGCTGCTTCCAAACTTCACTTTAAAGATACAGCTAAACCAAAGATCTTCCTTAACCAAAAGCTCCTTGAAACACAAAACTATCACCCAATTCCACTAAAAATCCATGAGACGAGTAGACATCTTCTTAAGAAACTCGGCTCAAACCCAATACCAACCACTTATCTTCTTAAGGGAAAACAAATGAGACCATGTCGAAATGAGGTAACTCATCGACCTTAGTCTCAATCTTCAATAAAGATAAGACACCCTCACTTGAAATCTAGAAAATTCCTAAACATCTGAATCTTCCCTGCAGTAAGCATCAATGCTCTTCCAATACCATCTTAATCTGGCTCCAAATGAACATCTTCAGAATCATCTATGGATATTGCATCTCATCACACAGCTATTCCTTCCTGAAGTCATCAAGATACTATCACCAGGTTCTCCTCAGCTGACAACTCAACTCTAGGAAATCCTTGCTTATTCGAGAGCAAATCAACCTCACACTTCAAGAATATACTCTAATCCATGAAAAAGACTTCCTTTGGACTCAAAGAAATCCTTTCACCAATCTACACAAACTTATTCGAGACTATATTAGATCTACAATCTCGACAAATACATCTCCAACCACAACATATAAACCTCTTCCATTAGGGGTAATCGTGTTCCACACACTCCTGCCTTATCCACCTTTATAACCTATGTTGGAAAATCCGAACAGATAACCTAACAGATTAGGTAGTTATATAAATATATATTTATATAAAAATTACAAGTACGCTCTCTCAAGATAGACACCACTCCAGAGCCTAGGTATTCACTCAACCTAACGCTCTGATACCAACTATAGCGACCCGACTTTCTATCACAAGAAAATCGCATCACTAATTAAGAAAGAAAGAGATAGAAGAAGAAAAGAAAGAGAAGAAAGAAAAACAACACATCAGAATCTCACAGCGGAACGATTTAAATATAATATAGAACATATACATAGTATCATATACATCAGAGTACACAACTAAACATCTAAATTTAGACAGTTATAACATTTCTGTCTAATACAATACAAGACAATCATACAGAATAACACACAGCGGAAACTATAACTATATATCTACACGCTGAAGCCTCCTGCTCCAAAGCTCCTCCAGAATTCGTCAAGAGATAACCTGAATCGCTTGACTACTCATACAGAATATGAGTACCCAAGAGTTTAATAAAACAGAAAATAAATACTCGGGTCAGACAGGGGTCTGGTGTGAGTAAACGGTTAAGATTGGATAACTTTAGAAAATCCTTTGAAAAGAAAAGGTATCACGTAAGACTTCCCACACATAAAGATGGAAAAGTTTTTACCTTACGCTAACCAAAACATTTGATAGGAAATCCAGTGATATTATAATAGTATCTAGGGTTTTCAAATAAATATGAAATAGCCGAAATTGTTACATTCATTAAATTCCAGCTACTAGCCACAAAAGTAGGTAATACAAACAAAACCGTAGGGTCTCGTAGGGAAAATGGTTTCCAACAATGGAAGGTCTACTGGGGTACCGCCCGTCACAGTACGTGGCCTAGATCACCGTACCGAGGAGCCACTCTAACTCCCCTGCAACACAAGGCCGGGACCCTTCCTTACTGAACGGTCCCGAACAAGACCACCCCGCAGTTGGCTGCAGACCAACTGCCCACACAGCCGAAATATAAAGGGACTTCTAGACAGGGATGTATCTTGCTCTCCAGTGGGAGCTACCCACGAAGCCTTGCTGCACCTCCCATGTTTTAGCCATTCCCGGTTGATGAGGCTTGAGGCTGCGATTACCTTTATAGGACCAATTATCTTAGAATGCTCATCGTCCACCTGACGATGTTATGAAAGCATTCAATCCATACAAGTTCGTTCCGGATTCGAACAAAACCGAAGGCACTATCTCGTTACACTCATTTTGGAATCACCCTCAGAGTCAACGACCATAGCCCTTGCACTCTGAATCACCATCTCGAACCTATAAGCACTATTCCGTCAAACTCGTTACGGAATCACCCACAGAGTTATACTGACGTGTAGCCCTTACACCTCGAGTCTTCACTTGCTCCACTTGGATTAACGACCTAACGTTTAATTAGAATCGATGTGGTTTTCAGATATCCAAATATGGAAACCCGATCCTGGTCTCACCGAATCCAAACGCCATTTAAATGTCCAAGTTGTACTTAAAGGATTAAACAATGGATATTTAGAAATATCACTTAACATAAATGGATGATTCATAACACACAGATAGATAATTCAAAATTATCACATTCATTCATACATATCACAAAGCAGCATATATATATCACATCCAGATATAGCATATTTACATCATCACCCATCAATCAATGTCATCCAACAAGAACCAACATCATTAACTCATCCAATGATATATATCATCCAATCATTAATCATTCATAAACAAGTTTGATTCAAACTTGATTAATTTAATTAATCCTTAAATTAAATTAATCCTTAATTAATCACTTGGATTATCTTCAATCCTACTTCTTATTCATTAATTAATTAAAAATTAACTAATTAACTAACATCACTTAACTATCTACATCAATTAATCTTCCTTGATTAATTATCACTTAATTACTTTAAGTGATTATTCACTTATTTACAATATTAATTAATCATCTTGATTAATTACTTCCTTAATTATACCAAGTCATTACCTCTTAATTACCCTTTAAAATTAATCATACTTGATTAATTATTCTTTAATTATCCTGATAATTATTCCGTAATTATCCCTTAACTAATTATACCTGATTAATCGATTTTAATTAATCACACTTGATTAGTTACTTTTAGTTAATCATATTTAATTAATTACTTTTAATTAATCATCTTTGATTAATTACTTTAATTACATTTAGTAATTAAAACTTAATTATAAATTAATTAATCTTTAAATTATTAATTAACGATTAATTAATTATTTCCATTAATTAATGATTATTTCCATAAATTAAATTTCTTTCTTAATTAATTACTTTTACAAGTAATTAATCACCTGATTAATTACTCTTAATCCTTTTATTAATTAATCATTAACTAAATAATTTATACCTTTAATTAATTTTATTAATTAATTCTTTAATTAATAACACAAGTGATTAACTCTTAATCATATTGCTTAATTACTTTTCATAAAATAATTATCCTTTACTTAATTACCTTCTGTAATTAACCACTTAATTACTTAATTACTTCACCAAGAAATTATACTTAATCAACTCCAAAGTGATTATCTTTAATTAATCACAAATTAATTATTTAATTAATTATTTAACTTAAGCATTTAAAATTAATTAAATGATTCTTAACTCTTTTTATTATAAAGATTCTTGATTAAGAAAACATCATCTTAATTAAATCATTTATATTAATCAATAACATTTGATTTTAAATAATAATTGAATTATCACAATTATTCTCACAATTATTTATCTTTAGATAAATAAAATTCTAATTTACATAATATAATCTTCATTATAATTGATTATAAAATTCATAATCATTATACTTTATTTAAAATATAATATAACCTTTTAGAAATCAATTTATAAATAACACATTTTAAATTAAACTTCTAAATCTTTAAAACCTTTCCAAATTTATTTATTAAAGTTTAATACAACTTTATTTCAAAATCCACTTATTTTATTTTTAAAACTTCCATATTTTTAAGATATATAAACTTGTTTAAAACATAACTTTGAAACAAATTTAGTTTTGAAACATGTTTAACCTTTGTTTTAAAAACTTTATTCCTAAAATCAAATTTCCTTTGTATTAACAACTTAAACATCTTGTTCTAAAGCCTGAATATGTAATACCCTAGTAAACCTCACTAAAACCCGAGTAACCCTCTCCAAAAGCTCACATCAACCCCGAGACTTTCCTGAGTAACCCCAACTCTTCCACCTGCTTCGAGAAGTAACCCAAAACTCCCTAGACCATCTTCGAGTCCTCCTACCTCTCTTACCAGAACCCTGCAGTAGCCCATGAACGTGCACATAAACATGCACAACGTCAATGACCAACAGCGAACTCCACTCCGATCATCCCCAGGTCGCACTCGACCTCCACATCCAATTGCATCATCCAGAAAATCCAAATTCGATCGAGAACGAAATCTCGACCTTCAACCCAAAACTGTTCAAAAGCTCCATCCTCAAATTCAACCTCCGCCGGCCATCCCCCTCACTGGAGACCACGCCACCACCATCGTAGCTTCCCCACATTCCCCTGAACCTTCGGCAATGCATGCGATCACTTCCGAAAGCAACATGATGACGCAACACCCCAATGAACATCATCGGCATCTACAGCATACTAAACCCTACTCACTCAATTCATTATCAACTCGATCAATAGAAAATTCCAATTGCATTTTTCTGATGATCTACAACCTACCCTCCACCTTCATGATCAACGACGAGGTCCAATTCGCCATGGTTTGCCGTAAATCGGTCAATTTGCCCAAAACAGCAAAATCCTAAATTCACACTAAAAACTAATCTAAAAATCATGATATGTTCATTAAAAATCATGATTTCCAATATGTAATCTAGTTATAAGATCAAAACTTAAGATTGAAATATTAAAGATTTGACCCAAATTAAATGTTTTACTGAAAATCTCTAAATTTGAACTAAATACCCATTATAAAAACCTATAATTATTTTAGAAGGAAGATAACATGATTCTACACAACTATTGTTTACAACTTATAGGCCAATTCAAATCAAAAATTTAGATATCGAATTTTATTATGAAATATTGAAACTGTGTTATAAACAAAGTGACATTTCTTTATAATGTTACAGACAATCAATATACAAAATTTATACATGCATCAGATTTTTAATCCAAGTGTTCAAATGATATCAAGATGCTCAATTCACAAACATGAAATTCAGATTTCAAACTGTTTCTAAAAGAAATTCATTTACTCACATTTTTATTTGCAGAGAACAGAACTGCATATTGCTTCCCAGGCCTTTTAAATTCATTTGAATGTTGAATTGTTGATAAATTCCAAAATGCATGTTGATTTAAATCTTGCTGCTGCATTTGAAAATCTTGCATTTGATTGAATTTTTTCCAGATTTACTCCTGATTTGAATTTACCTTTCATCTCTTTCTTGTTTCAGATTTCCTACAAATTTTCTTTTCTTTCTTTTTATTCAACTTTGTTTTTGATTAGCATTTTTCTTTTCAGATTTGTATTCATCTTTGTTTTGCAATAAATTGCTGAAAGGAGAAAATAATTTGCTGAAAATAAACTCATCTTTTATTTCGCAATTTAATTTTTAAATTTAATAAACCAAGAGAATGACACTTGTCATTTTAGGCCCCTAGTTTGCTTACACATATATGTTCAAAGTTTACAAATGTCTTCACATAAATCAAATGTTAACAAGTGTTTTATAAGTTTTATTATTGTTTTTATTAATGTTTCTTTTAAATGTTATTTTATCTTTAATAATTTATTTAAGCCTTATATACATATATTTATGTAATATTCATATGAAATCAAGTAACTTACATTTTGATTCAATTTAATGTTTATAATAATAAGCAATTAACTTTGTTATAAAAATTTAAACTTCAAATATCATTTCAAAAATATTAAATCAAATTAACATTTCAAATTTCAAATTATATATATATATATATATTAAAGTTTGAAAACACTTATTAAATTCAGGTTAATAAAATTCCTATTTCAAACATATATATACAAATATATATACACATTTCAAATAGAAAAGCAATTTAACATTAAATTTGAAAACTACTATATTAAATTTTAAAACAAATCTCAAATCACAATATATACATTCATATATATTACAATTTGAATATAAAGTTTTATTACATTAAAAACTTCTTATTTACCAAAATAAATATTTCAAAAATCAAATTATTATAAACTTTCAAAAGAATTTAATCTTGCCTATTCATATTGCAAAGAAAATATTAATAGACATTAACAAATTATTATTTTCAGCCCTTGAAATAATTTTAACTTGTCACTTAATAATATAAAATGATCAAATCAATTTAATTATTATCAAACATTATTAAATTGATATTGCTCAAAATTCCGGGTCGTCACAAAAGGATTGGAAATTAGAATTCCAAGCCCTAGTTCATTTGCAAAATCCAAGCTCTAACTCCAAATCCAAAGAGAAGCTATTGGTAAGCATCATCTTCTTCTTCTCCAACTCATTCTCCTTTCAATTTTCAGAAATTCCTAAACCTAACTTTGGTAATGTTCTTCTTTTAAGCTTAGATTCAAGCTTCTTGTTTTGAGATTGAGGTGTGGTTGATCTTTCCTTTGCTTTCAAGCTTCTCCTTCCTTGATTTTGTGAAAAGGTGAGATTTTTATCTCACATCTAAGTCTATGATTATCTTTGATTGTTAGGTATGAATTCCTAACACTTATTCATGTGCATTTGATTTTGATTTGGATTGGTTTTGTGAATCTTCCAATTTTTAGTGTTTTGGGTTCAAATCTTTAAAAATCATAGCTTTGTTGTTTGATCAAGCTTTTGGTGATGCATCAAGGAGCATATAGGGTCGGGTAGTCGATTGGCATAAACCCTTAGCGTCGTTGCTCGACCAGTTGCAAATTAAGTGAGAGTTTGCGCTTCTATTAAATAGGGTAGGAATTGCAAAAATTGCAGTTCGGCCGACCGAACCCCCTGGGGCGGTCGACCGAAGCTGTAGCCGAAACTTTCTGGCCTATTTTTGGACGACCGGCTTAGGAAGTCCGGTCAACCGACCTGCTCCTATTTCTCTATTTGCCTATTTATGCTTGTTTTGCTTTGTTTTTCCAATTGTTAATCGATTCTTCTTCTCCGATTAGTTGTTATCAGCTTTGTCAACTTTGATATCTTCTATTTTTGGAATTTTTGGGTATTTCCACTTTGATGGATTCGGTATCGATTTCTTTGGAGTTAATTCACGTCTTCGTATGTGAATTTTAGTGATTGATTGTTTCTACAATCATTTTTGTGATTTGTCATTTTAAAAATATAAAGGTTTTCTACACTATTAGTAAATATCAAAACTCTTTCATCAAAACGATTTCAATACTATTTTATTATAAAGCTCGTTTCTTAAATTGTTTTCCAATCTATCAGTATATACAAACCTTTACCTCACTCGTATGAGAAATCTAATTAAATGGCTTAGTAAAACAAGTGGTATGAAACGCTTGCGTTCAATTCGTCGGTTAATTCTTAGACTTGTTCGACTAAATCTCTTGTGACAATTTTCTAGTGGAGATCTACAATTTGTTCGTAAATATTTAAGTTAAGCTAGTGGTTATGGGACATGAAGCTAAGCTAATATATTTACTAGCTTAGTGTAATTGACACTTCTTGATGATCGATGATGATCATTTTTGTGATTTAGACTAGCAATGTGCGATGTCTCTTTGTCTGTGAAGGAGATTAAACCCCGATTTTAGTGGAGCTTCGGCTTGGTGGGGTAGCGACCCATGGTCTTCGGGCCGTTTTAGTGGAGCTTCGGCTCATGGTCATCGGGCCATTTTAGTGGAGCCTCGGCACAAAATTAATGGTTAGCAACCATGGAATAGCTTTCCGTTTTGTGATACACGTGTTGGTGAGTTTTCATGCTTCCGTTCTAGTGACAGGCCTCTTTTCCTTTTTTGTGATTTCTGGATTTCTATTGATCGATTTCTAGAATTTGTGTTTCACCAATTTTCGTGATTTACATTGATAAGTTGTATCAACTATTGTGCATTGGTGAATTTGTGTGTCATTAACTTTTTGTGAATAAAAGTATAGAGTATGACATTCCTTTTTATCTTTGAGAAGATTCTTGTGATATTGATTAATCCCTTGTTGATTTTCAATTACATACTTATCATAGTAAGGTATTATGGTTTTTATATGTTTATGTCATATCTCTTATTCTATGTCATTACATCCGATATTTATAGCTAGACTGATCCGTTTATTATTTTCTTATTAAATAATACTCGGGTCAGACCGAAATGTTACAGGTGCTTCCACTTGACTCCACTTCTGGTGTTTACTATTCTGACTTTTGCCTAACTACTTAGATTAGTAGTTTATTTTTTTGTATACATTTGAGATAGAGACTCCTCGATGTATACATATTCTTTTGTCTAGCACTTGTATCTATTCTTTTGTGATATTGTGGATCTTGTTTGACCACTACTCTGATGTACACTTCTATGTGTAATATTCATATCTTTTTCCACCTTTGTGATATGAATTATCTATGACTGATTTGTGTTATGTTTATTTCTATATTTGTTTCCGAAGACATTATAGCCACTGTGTAGTAGCTTTGAGTTTGTGTCGGTATGTCGGATTTTCTCTTGAGAAGAATGCAAGTTATATTTTATCTGGCATATCGGTACTCGCACAAAACAATTATACAGATGGTCGCTCCTCAACAGCCTTATTCTCCGTGCTAGTTGACGACATTACACCGTAATGTCCTTGGCTAGCATGGGTATAGAGGTGGGGTGTTGCAGCTTGGTATCAGAGCCAAACTTCGGAAAAATGTAGAATAATTTAACAAGGATCATCATCCTAAGTCCATCTTAGGAGTCATGCTTTATGAGTTAATTCGGTCTTCATACCGATTCATCCTATTTCCTTTATGATTCCTTGTTCTATCTATCAAGATTGCTTGATATCCATTTTGTGAATAACCTTTTTCTTCTTCTTTCTTTCTTTCTTAAAAAAGAGAAATGGTTAGACCAGGCCATCCCAGCGCCGTTCAATCTAGTGTTACTCCCCAGGATGGAGTATTCATGTCTGCTAAGCAGCTTTTAGATGTTATGAAGAATGCTCAGGCTGCTGGACCCATCCCTGAGCCTACTCATCCTAGATCCGGTTTTGCACGCTTGTGCAGAGACTATACCGATTTGGGTGGAAGGCCATTCAAGGGATCCTAGAGTGTTATTGAAATTCAAGCTTGGCTCAAATCATGCGATAGCATCTTTTCTCGCATGAAGCTTATTGATCTACATCGAGTCCAAGTGGCTTCTAGCATGCTCCAAGAAAGAGCATTAAATTGGTATAATCTTTTGGTTTCCAAAATCGTTGAAGCAGATCTTACTTGGAAGCAATTTCGGGAAAGATTCGAATTGAAATTTGTGCCGGAAGCTGAAAAGGTAACTTTAGCACGGCGTTTTATTGACCTTGTTCAAGGTGAATCTTCTGTGATGGATTACGTCGCATCTTTCGAATCTCTCCCTAAGTATGGGGTCGAGTATATTAATACCCCATTGAAGAAAAATCAAAGGTTTGTCTATGGGTTGAACAAGAACCTTAAAAAACCTTTACTTCTAAAACTAGAAGTTTCTTTTGATCAGCTTATTGATATCGCTCTTCGACTTGAAGAGGCCGATAAAGAAAGCGATGTTGAAGTTGTCGGTGCCAAACAGAACTTCAACAATAACATGAAGAGGCCTATCAAATTCAAAGGCCCCACTCCCAACAAGAAAGGGAAGCAACAAACTCCGGTAGCAAAGACTCCTACCTCTAGTCGAGGACAGTGCTACAATTGTGGTTCCACAGACCATTATGCTAATAGGTGTCCGAAACCTCTCTTTTGTCGTTATTGCAAAAGTTTGGGTCATCTTTTATCTACCTGTCCCAAACTTCCAAGCAAGAGGGAGGGAAGGCTTAATGTTGTGCAATCGCCTTGTGACACTTCTATTGGTCAAGGTACTTTTTATTCAATCCTTGATGACATTGTTTTATTTCGTGATCTTCTTATTTGAGTTCTTTTTGATATGGATTTTTATATCAAAAGAACTTGTTGATTCTTTTTCTTTAAACATTTTAGGCTTGTTGACTCCTTTGACAATGGCAAATCCTGTTGATGGATCCGCAACGCTCAGTTGGTTTCGTATATTGATCTCGAAATTATTTTATGTGATTCCGAGTCGATTTTTACTTATGCTTCGGAATTGACTTTTGTACGGATTGGCTTAATTATTATGAAGCCATATCCGAAGTCCCGAGTGGACTATTCATCCGTGACATTTTTAATATGTTAAGCAGATTTCTATTTTTCTTTGTGATTTTGATTCCAATTTGATGGCATCATTTTATTCTTCAAATCCACAAGATGAGGAAAACGTTATTTTTCTCATTCGAGTAGTTTGTGGAATTTTCCGGTATTTTTGAGCTTGTCTTAGGATTATCTCCTAAGCAATCTTTTGAGTGGTGTTAAGGTCTTTTTAGTTCGACCTTGCCACCGATTTTCATTTGCTACGAGCCGCGGGAGTTAGCATTCCACTTACCGCATTCCACACTCGTTATGATACTTATGAACGACTTATTATGTCATTCAGTTTATCCAGCTTATTTCATCCATTTTATGTATCGAGTATTCCACAAATATCTCAATGACTCCATTCTTGTGTTTACTGGTTTTGGATGAAAACAAAATTTAAAATTTTGCAAATCTTTTTCATAAGATTTATTTATAAGTATAATTTGATTTTTTTCTTAAACGAGCAAAGAATATTCCCAAAACTTTTAAGAATCATATAGAAGATGATTTTGTGATTGTATTGTCCGTTGAGTGCTTTAAGAATTCTGGTCGATGCGCTTGATCAACGTTAACGATAAGAATCTTCTAAACACTTTGACGAGACAGTCAGACACGATATATTGACTTGTAAAAATGTAAATTTTTCTAGAAAGATTATTACATAAATATAATTGTGATTTTGAAAGTTTTAGCTTTTCGGGAAAGAAGATTATTTAAAGAACTATTTTCCGATACTCTATTCTTGTGATTCCCGAAGGGGAACCAAGATTTCACTGTTTCTACAGTTGCTAGTTGTATTGGTTTGGGTGGCGTTCTCTTACGAATGAGAATGTTTTATCATTTATGCTTCTAAATCATTAATGCCTACTGAGACTAGATATGCCACTCATGATCTAGTGCTCGTGGTTATTATTTCGCTCTTTGTATTTGGCATCATTAATTTTTGGGTGAGGAATTTTGTTCTTCTCACCGATCATAATTTTTGAAAATCTTTATTTTCTCATAGGGAACTTCATGTTGACTCGAGTTCCTTGCGTCTTATGATCCTAATATTCTTTGTATACTCCGGGAAGGGAAATCATGTTGCCAGTGCGTTTAGTCGTAAGCAACAAGTGGTTGATTCTTTGATGATGTCTGAATGGAATTATCTTTTTATCAAGTTCATCGGACGTTTTGATATACTTCGTTTTGTTGAACTTTATCTCATTCCTTTTATGTACTAGTGTCCGATGTTCTTTTATGGTGTTCGGTTCATTGGACGTATCGTATTTGTACTACGTCGGTGTTTCGAAATTATTCGAGCTTTGGTTCATCTGGCGTACCATTATTGTACTACGCCGTTGTTCCAAATTATTCGAGTTTCTAGTTTCGCGGGTGTACTGTTATTATACTACGTCGTTGCACCGGCTCAATTTTCTATTACCCATGACATTTTCCATGTCTTTCGACTATGGAAACGCTTTTAGGTTTTCGATTTTTATTCTTGAGCCTGGTGTTATAGTAGGGATTGAAGTTTCATCAGATTTGACTTTTAAGCAACATTCTTTTTGCATCATTTCTTCAAAGGTTGAGCGCCTTCGAAATAAAGATGTACTTCTTATGAAAGTTCAATGGATCTCAAATCTCGAGGATAGCTCTTGGGAATCTAGAGAATTCAACGAGCGAACACATTCGGACTTACTCTTTCGTGCTCCTTGTGGTAAACTTCTTATTTCAAAATTTCTTTTGTGTTGATATGTTTTTATGGTTGTTACTCTTTATTTTCTTCTTAAGTATTACGAGGACGCAATTTCTTTAAGCAGGAGAGTCTGTAACAACCCGCATATTTATCAATATTTTATTTAAATATTTCATCGTTCGTCGGATTTTAGTCCGGAAAGCTACTTTTTGCAAACTGTCAAATTAGGACTCGAGACCCCTTCCATTGAGTTCAAAATGCCGTTTGCAACCTTTTTGAGTATAAGCTTCGATTTGTTTGGAGTAAGTTGCTTTTTGCTACTTTTTCTATAGGGCTTTGGGTTGGGTTCAGTCCATTTGCCCAATTCTGGTTATATCAACCCAACCCCTCTCCACTTCTCTTCATTCATTCCTCATTTCCTAGCTCTCTCAAGCTCAAGAGAATAATGGTGGAAAGGATTGGAAATTGGAATTCCAAGCCCTAGTTCATTTGCAAAATCCAAGCTCTAACTCCAAATCCAAAGAGAAGCTATTGGTAAGCATCATCTTCTTCTTCTCCAACTCATTCTCCTTTCAATTTTCAGAAATTCCTATACCTAACTTTGGGAATGTTCTTCTTTTAAGCTTAGATTCAAGCTTCTTGTGTTGAGATTGAGGTGTGGTGATCTTTCCTTTGCTTTCAAGCTCTCCTTTATTGATTTTGTGAAAATGTGAGATTTTTATCTCACATCTAAGTCTATTGTTATCTTTGATTGTTAGGTATGGATTCCTAACACTTATTCATGTGCATTTGATTTTGATTTGGAATGGTTTTGTGAATATTCCAATTTTTAGTGTTTTGGGTTCAAATCTTTAAAAATCATAGCTTTGTTGTTTGATCATGCTTTTGGTGATGCATCGAGGAGCATATAGGGCCGGGTAGTCGATTGGCATAAACCCTTAGCGTCGTTGCTCGACCGGTTGCAAATTGAGTGAGAGTTTGCACTTCTATTAAATAGGGTAGGAATTGCAAAAATTGCAATTCGGCCGACCGAACCCCCTGGGACGGTCGACCGAAGCTGTAGCCGAAACTTTCTAGCCTATTTTCGGTCGATCGACCCAGGAAGTCCGGTCATCGGACTTGCTCCTATTTCCCTGTTTGCCTATTTATGCTCGTTTTGCTTTGTTTTTCCAATTGTTAATCGATTCTTCTTCTCCGATTAGTTGTTATCACCTTTGTCAACTTTGATAACTTCTATTTTTGGAATTTTTGGGTATTTCACTTTGATGGATTCGGTATCGATTTCTTTGGAGTTAATTCACGTCTTTCTATGTGAATTTTAGTGATTTATTGTTTCTACAATCAATTTTGTGATTTGTCACTTTAAAATATAAAGGTTTTCTATACTAGTAGTAAATATCAAAACTCTTTCATAAAAACGATTTCAATACTATTTTATTACAGAGCTTGTTTCTTAAACCGTTTTCCAATCTATTAGTATATACAAACCTTTTCCTCACTCGTATGAGAAATTTAATTAAACAGCTTAGTAAAACAAGTGGTATGAAACGCTTGTGTTCACTTCGTCGGTTAATTTTTAGACTTGTTCAACTGAATCTCTTATGACAATTTTCTAGTGGAGATCTACAATTTGTTCGTAAATATCTAAGTTGAGCTAGTTGTTATGGGACATGAAGCTAAGCTCATATATTTACTAGCTTAGTGTAATTGACCTTTTTTGATGATCGATGATGATCATTTTTGTGATTTAGACTAGCAATGTGCGATGTCTCTTTGTCAGCAAGGGAGACTAAACCCTGCTTTAAGTCGAGCTTCGGCTTGGTGAGGTAGCGACCCATGGTCTTCGGGACGTTTTAGTGGAGCTTTGGCTCATGATCTTCGGGCCGTTTTAGTGGAGCCTCGGCTCAAAATTAATGGTTAGCAATCATGGAATAGCTTTCCATTTTTAATACACGTGTTGGTGAGTTTTCATGCTCCCGTTCTAGTGACAGGCCTCTTTCCATTTTTTGTGATTTCTGGATTTCTATTGATCGATTACTAGAATTTGTGTTTCACCAATTTTCGTGATTTACATTGATAAGTTGTATCAACTATTGTGCATTGGTGAATTTTTGTGTCATTAACTTTTTGTGAATAAAAATATAGAGTATGACATTTCTTTTTATCTTTGAGAAGATTCTTATGATATTGATTATTCTCTTGTTGATTTTCAGTTACATACTTATCATAGTAACGTATTAAGGTTTTTATATGTTTATGTCATATCTCTTATTCTATATCATTACATCCGATGTTTATAGCAAGACTGATCCGTTTATTATTTTCTTATTGAATAATACTCGGGTCAGACCGAGATGTTACAGGTGCTTCCACTTGACTCCACTTCTGGTGTTTACTATTCTGATTTTTGCCTAACTACTTAGATTAGTAGTTTATTTTGTTGTATACATTTGAGATAGAGACTCCGTGATGTATACATATTCTTTTATCTAGCACTTGTATCTATTCTTTTGTGATATTGTGGATCTTGTTTGACCACTACTTTGATGTACACTTCTATGTGTAATATTCATATCTTTTACCACCTTTGTGATATGAATTATATGTGACTGATTTGTGTTATGTTTATTTCTATATTTGTTTTCGAAGACATTATAGCCACTGTGTAGTAGCTTTGAGTTTGTGTCGGTATGTCGGATTTCCTCTTGAAAAGAATGCAAGTTATATTTTATCTGGCATATCGGTACTCGCACAAAGCAATTATACAGATGGTCGCTCCTCAAGCCTTATTCTCCATGCTAGTTGACGACATTACACCGTAGTGTCCTTGGCTAGCGTGGGTACAGAGGTGGGGCGTCACAAAAATATATGTCATCGACATATATTTGAACTATTAATATATCATTTTTAGAGTGTTTAATAAATAATGTTTGACCTACTTTTCCTATTTCAAATCCAGAATTAATTAGATAGCTTTTAAGACGTTCATACCAAGCACGTGGTGCTTGCTTTAATCCATATAAAGCTTTCTTAAGTTTATATACATGATCTGGATATTTTTCATGAACAAAAACGGAGGTTCTTCAACATAAACATTTTCTTTAATATAACCATTTAAAAATGCTCTTTTAACATCCATTTGATAAAGTTTAAAATTATTAAAACACGCGTATGCCAATAAGATTAGTATTGCTTCTAGTCTAGCAGCTGGAGCAAACGTTTCTTCGTAATCTATTCCTTCTTCTTGGTTGTATCCTTGTGCTACTAGTCTTGCTTTATTTCTAGTTACATCTCCTAATTCGTCTGCCTTATTTTTACAATCCCATTTAGCTCCTATAACCGTCAGATCGGTCGGTCTGGGTACTAGTTCCCAAACTTCGTTTTGTTCAAACGGATTTAATTCTTCTTGCATAGCAATAATCCAATTTTCATCGGATGATGCTTCTTTAGTATTTTTAGGTTTTATAGTAGAGATAAAAGCTATATTACTCATTAAATTTAATTGACTTCTAGTTCGAACATTTGAATTTATTTCTCCAATTATATTTTCTGTAGGATGATTTCGTAAAACTCTTCGAGGAGATCTTATTGTATTAGTAGTATTTCTATTTTATAAATTATAAACAATGTTTTCATCTTCTCTAGATAAAATGATATCGTCGTCTCTTGAGTTGTTTATTATTGTTTTTGTTGTATTAAGTAAGTCATTGTCATTAATTGTAGTAGAAACAAGTTTACCATTTTCATCGAAAGATAAATGGAGTGATTCTTCGATAGTATTTGTTCGTTTATTAAAAATTCGATAAGCTTTACTTCGATTCGAATATCCAAGAAATATTCCTTCGTCACATTTTGAATCGAATTTTCCTTAATATAAAGCATTTTGATCCAAATATTTTAAAATAAGATGTATTTGGTTTCCTACCGTTAAAAAGTTCGTAAGGAGTATTTTTGGTGAGAGGTCTAATAGAAACATGATTCAAAACATAACCAGCAGTTGCAACAGCTTCTGCCCAAAATTGTTTTGGTAACGTGCTTTCATTTAGTAAATTCTTGCACATTCTTGTAGAGTTCAATTCTTTCATTCTGCAACTCCATTTTGTTGTGGAGTTATAGTAAATTTAATATTATGAAATATTCCTTTCTTTTTACAATAGTTATCAAATTGTATATTTTCAAATTCACCTCCGTGATCACTTCCAATATTTTTAATTTTAATACCTTCTAAATTTTGAATTTGTTTACCAAATGTTTTGAAATTTTCAAAGGTATCACTTTTATTTTTCATAAACATATTCCATGTATATCTAGAAAAATCATCAACTATTACAAATACGTATTTATTATGATTTATGGATTGAATTTGGGTAGGACCAAATAAATCCATATGAAGTGATTCGAGCGGTTGTAATGTCGAGATAACTTTCTTAGATTTAAACGAGGATTTAGTTAGTTTACCTAATTGACATTAGTCACCTATCATTGACTTTAAAATTCATATTTAGTAATCCTTTTACAAGATTATTTTTAGAAATTTTATTTATATTTTTGAAATTGATATGACAAAATTGTTTATGCCATATCCATGGATCATTTTCTTTAGCTATTAAACATAAATCTGAGTTATTATTAACTTTCATATTTAAAACGTAAATGTTTTTATCTTTGTTTCCCTCGAAAATAAGATTTTGATTCTGATCAAGAATACTACACTTATTTTCAGAAAATGATATTTTAAATCCTTTATCGCATAACTGACTTATACTTAATAAATTATCTTTTAAATTCTTAACTAACAAAACATTTGTAATTAGAGGTAAACTAGATGTATCGTAATTTCTCACATTGCTTTGGCCGATGATATATCCTTTGGAATTATCTCCAAAAGTGACAGACTCTCCATCTGAGTATGTAATATTTATCAGGATATCCTTATCCCATATCATATGTTTTGAGCAACCACTGTCGAGTATCCGTTTTCCTCTTTTCATGAGTGGGTCCTGCAAAAAATATGAGATATCGTCGGTACCCACCTTTTTAATAGGGTCCTAAGAGTTAGGTCTTAGGAAACCAAACCCAAGAGGGTTTAGTATCCCTTTTATAAATATAATTTTTATTATTATGAACATCTTCTATGAATGAACTAACATACTTCTTTCTTATTAGTTTTTTATTTGTTTTAGGTATCCATATACTTATAGTATTAGAAACTAGTCTATTTAAAGATGTGGGTGTTTTATTAGTTTTAACTTTGTTCAAATTACTAGATTGTGACTTTTTAACTTCCTTCATATATCCTAAACCATGTTTATTACTTACAGATTGTGAATTCTCAATAATTCTAGATAAATTTTCTCTTCCTTTATTAAAATTTGAAACATTTTTAGTGATTCCATTTAGTTTAATTTTTAGACTTGAATTTTCTAGTTCTACCATTTTAATATTAGTTTTTAAAACATGATTCTCAGAAATAAGACTATCATTCTTTTCTTTTTAGGTTCCATTTCTTGACTCAATAATATAAGTTGAGAATTAATATTAGAGAGAGATTCTTGATTTTTTTCAAGTTCTTTTTTCAATATTTTCTTCTCATCTTTAAGCATATCTCTTTCGAATTCTGCCTTTTTCTGATTTTCTACAGCTTCTTTATATTTTCTTTTAAGACTTTTTAAAGTATCTAATAATTCAGAGTTTATTTCTATCATATCATCAAAAGTAAAATCACTAACCTCATTAGCTTTAGCTATAAAACATACATTAGCTTGTTCATTATTGCTGTCACTTTCACTTCCCGAAGAAGAGGATGAGGAATCTGAATCATCCCATGTGGCTGAAATGCTTTTCTTTTGAATTTTTCCTTCCTTTTATTTCGTATTCTTTCTTTTGATCTTGACAGTCCTTCTGCATATGCCCCTTTTTGTGACAGTTAAAACATTCCATAACTGATAAAGACGGTAGTTTATTGCTGGTTGAACTTCTTTTGCCATTGTTTCTAATTCCTTTTCTATATTTCAAGAATTTCTTAAAGTTCTTTACAATAAAAGCTAGGTCGTCTTTGTCTAAGTCTAATTCTTCTTGTTCGGCATGAAATGCTATATTCTTTTATCTTGAGCCTGAACCTTTTTGCCTGCAAATTTACTTCATATGACATTACGTTTCCTATTAATTCTTCTAGAGATATTTTGAAAATATCGTTCACTTCTTCAATAGCGAGAACTTTTCTTTCCCATTCTTTCGTTAAACAATTAAGGATTTTGGATACAATATCAAAATATGAATATTTTTCCCCTAGTCCTACTAATGAATGATATATAAACTGAAAGAGTACATGTCATTTGTGGACTCATTTTCTTTCATTCTAAAGTTTTGAAATTGACTCTTGAGCATGGATATTTTGCTTTGTTTAACCTTGTTGGTTCCTTCATGTGTGATTTTGAGTGTACGCCATATTTCATATGCAGTATTGCACATGCAAACACGGTTAAACTCATTTTTATCTAAGGCATAAAACAACATATTCATGGCTTTTGCATTAGCTGTGGCATCTAATTTCTGTGTATTTGACCAAGTGGAATATTCTTTAGTAGGAATAGTATATTCTGTCATAGTTATATTCCATGATTCAAAATTGTTTGCTTGCATGTATATTCTCATTCATGTGGCCTAATTGTTATAATTCATGCCATTAAATAGTGGTGGACGTGCAGTGGATTGTCCTTCAACAAAGCTAGTGTTAATGCTAGTGCTGGTGCTAGTGTCCATATTATTAGATTATTAGATAAATGTGTTATGGTTATATGATAACCTTGCTCTAATACCAAATGAAAGTGTGCTATGGATCGTGTAATATGGATATATGATAATCTAGAGTATAGTGACGATAGTAATACTGTAAATAGTGTGGAATATAAAAGTAGTATAGTAAAATGACACCGAAGATTTTTATACTGGTTCAGAGCACCGTCCTACATCAAGTCGCAGACTCCTTTTGGAATTTCACTAAAACAACAACCCTTACTTAACCCTGAGGATCAGGTCTATACACCCCTGAGCGGCCGAACAGGGACCTGAGCAGCAGAACAGGATTTCGCCTCAACAGCCAAAGAGAACTTCACTCGCCTAAGTAGTAGAACAGGACTTCAACAAATACAGTAAATAGTTTTGACTAATGTGTGTTCTGATAACACGAATTTGTCACTTGTAGTACACCCTTCCTATAATCTTCTCCTCAAGTAAATATTTATATTTTTAGTATATGAAGAATAGAAAGGTATACTATTGCTTTAATGTAGAATATTTGAAAGTATGATAGCAAATAGATTTCAAAAAGTTAGATCAGAGAATAAGATAAATCGATTGTGAATCGATGGTTTGAAATGAAGTTGGAGTTTGTATTTTTAAAGGTTAGAAGGCAGCGACTGTTGGTGAAGAGTTTCGATCGAAGCGTTGCATCCGAATCTTTTCGTTAAAGGTTCACAACTCTTCACAAAAGTCATGTCCTTCCAAAAAATGGTTGTTATAGAAATTCAGTTGACTGAGCTACACAGTCAATCGACTGAAGATTCAAAAGTAATTTGAATTTTAAATTCGTATATATATGTAACTGTGCATGCTGCACAAAAACTATAGTGTCAGTCGACTGACTCTGCAGGTCAGTCGACTGACCTGGGCATTTTTGTGTAGTTTGCACATATATATATATATATTTCTATAACTTTATATTACTTTAATAATTTAAATGTGTGCTTATATATGTATAAAATATTTAGTAAATATAATGATTAAATATATAAGCTAGTGTAGACATAATCAAGGAGAGATTTTAATAAATATTGACCCAAGACTTCAAAACAAAATACCATAGTTGATGCACTAGTTTTTAAAGTCTCGTCTCCTTGTCTCTTTTTGTCATAGCAGTCATCAAATCTGTATGTTGTAGTGATAGCTTCATGTCATGAATCAAAACCAAGTCTCAATAGCTGCGATCTATGACGGTTCCATGGTGTAATCGAGGGGTGCGGAGGCCTATAGTTTTCAACGATTTTGCTGGGATGGCGACGTAATCATCGGGCTAACTGGGACCATGGAGGGGTGATGATTTCTAGAGCATTCTCACAAAAATGTTTTATATATTTTCTCAAAATGTTTTCAAAGTATTTTCACTAGGTGTTGAAAACGGATCTACTAAGTACTTATAGATTTTCAGTCCTACGCCTGATCAACGTATGACCGAATTTCTATGAGAACGAAGATGGACTATTTGAAACATCGAGTTATAAAAAGTATTTTGATAAAGCTATTTTGATAATATTTTGTAGATTTTAAAGTTTTTTTTCAGTTTTAGAAAAAAAAAGTAAAGAGTTAAGAATGTTTAAGGAATAATTTAACTGGTAATTCACGGTATTATTTAAAATTCTTTCCTTGTTCCTCTTCAGGGACGAAAAGATTTAAAGGGGGGAATGTGATGACCCGAGATTTTGGCGATGTTAATTTAATAATCTTCTTATATAATCATTTATATTTGCAAACTTATCTTTTCAAAACAAATAAAATATGTTATCTATTTACAATTGTTTACATATATGTAGATTTTGAATATAATTATGATTCGAAATTCAAAGTAAATATCGTAAAAATAAATTAATTTAAAAACCCTACATTTAAACACTAAGTGTATATATATAGTTGTTAATTAAAGTAAATAGCTTAAGTTTAAATAGGAATGAATAAGAGATTTTATCTCATTAAGTAAACATAAAATGAATAAAAGAAAACATAAAAAGAAAATGTATAAATAAAAAATAAAAAACATAATATAAAAAACATAAATAAATATAAATACATGCATTAAGACATTTGTAAGCTAGGAGTGTCATGCTAATACAAGTGGAAATTGTTTTCTTTTAAAAAATATAAATAAAATGTTTTAGAGAACTAGGGCTGTATACAGTTTAAAAACTTTTTCATATACATATTTCTCAGTCTCTTTTCTTTCTTTCATCTTCCAAATTAAAACCAGAGAGAAACTAAATCAAACTTCTCCAAGTTTTCAACCCAAGCAAGAAAAGATTCAAGCAATTCATATTCAATTTGAAGTTCAAAATCAACTATCAATTTCAAATCTAGCCCAGTTTTCAAAAGCTTGTTCTATGTTATCTGCTCAACAAAATACAATGAGTAAACAATCTTTTTTATGCTTAATCTGTTTTATTGTTATTGCATGTGATAAATATTTAAAGTAAAGTTGTAGAAATGTTACATGGATGTATTTTGTTTGAAATTTAGTGAATTACTGTGGGTATTCCGTGTGCATGTCTATGTATATGTATATTCAAGCTTTGTTCCTAAATTACAGGCTCAATCAACCTAAAGAAAGTTATATATCTTTATCTATACAATTTCAGGCTATGATCTCTAAAGGAAAGATGTTTGTATGGTGTTATATTATTTTTAAAAATAGTTCCAGGTGAATATATTTGGTAAATATTTCTAAAAGAAGAAATTACGGAGAAATATATTCAAGATGGAAATTTGATTTCTTTTAATCCAATTTTTAATTATATAAACTGATTCATATTGAAAAATGATGAATTTTGATAATCATGACGTTATTTTAAAGTTTGTGGTTGTTGAGATTTCTCAAGTTGAATGGCATTGGGAATTCGTAGATTCTCAATGATCGAAGGGAGGTTGGGTGTGGCACTTGATGCTGGAGGATGTCGGTGCAATGAGGATCAGGGGAAAAATGATCGGTGGATTTCTAGACTAATGTGGTGGCCTGGCGACACGATCTAAGGTTTTAAAGCTTGTTTTGGTCGATGATGATGTCAAGGCGATTGCTTCATCATTGGTGCATCGGAATGGATCGGAGGTGGGGGAAATGAAGCGTAATTTCGAGACGAAGCTTTAAGTTGGTCAGCGAGCTCTCGAGTGGTTATAGGCGATGGCGCGAAGTGTTTTCGTCGATCGGTTTGCGCTCCAAGAAGTGCTTGATTTGCTCGATTTCAATTTCCAGTTGGTATCGATGATCTGGGTGGATGGGTCGACTAAGTGGGAGATCGGTGGCGTGTTGGTGGTCGGAACGTTGGTCGGAGTTGATCAGATTAAGGGTACAGGTGCACGGTGCAAGTGCACGGTGCAGATGTGCATGTGTCTGGTGTTGTTCGTAGAAGAAGAAGAAGAAGAGAGGAGTCGGGAAAGTTGGGATTTTTCTCGAAGTCGAACGCAAGTTTCACGAGGGAAGAAAGGGAAGAGAAGTGGCTCGGGTTTGGCTTGAGAAGTTTTGCCTTGGGCTCGGTTTCTTTTGTTTGTTTAACCAGGTTTAAAAGTAAATATATTAACAAAGTTTTAAAAGCTAAAGAAAATGAATAAGTTTCAAAGCTTAAAAATAAAAGAAGATAAACTAGTTTCCAAAGTAAATTATTAACCAAGTTCCAAAGAAAAAGTATTAAACAAGTTTTCAAAGAAAACTCCAAATTTAAAGTTAAATGTTTTTGAAATTTCTTTGATTTAAAACAATTATATATTAGGTTAATTTTTAATTAAATCCCTAGGTGTTTTCAAATGAAATTTAATAATATAGTTAAGTAAGTGTTTAAGATAAATGTATTAAACTTTAATTAATAAAAAGGTCTCAAGTGATTTTAAATAAAATAATTTCAAACCTTTAATTTAAATAAGATTTAATTGATAATTAAGTGATTAAAATAATTTTACCTAGATAAAATTAAATGATGTAATGAAGTGGATGATTAAGGAAAACGTATTAAATTTTAATTAATTAAGGAAAACGTATTAAATTTTAATTAATTAAGGTCCTAAGTAATTGTAAAGAGTAATTAATTAGTTCCAATAATTAATTAAAGTAATAATAAATGGTTTGTAATTAATTGATATTAATTAAGCAGGATTTAAAAGTAATTAATCTATTTGTGTTAATTAAATTAATTAGAAATAGTGCGACCAAGTTATCTTGCTTATGGATGATTAAATTATATCGAATGCTTGGATTGATTAATATCTCTTGTCGATGTTCTGTGATATGAAATGCTTTGGATTGAGCTGTTGAAAAATGTGATCATTTATTTGAATAGTTATCTATGGTGAATTTCTGTGTGAATATGATATTCTGAATTTAAAATAAATTATGTACTTAAACAACTTGGCTTAAATATGGCATTTGATTCAAAGAGACTGGGATAGGATATCAGCGATATCCGAAACCACTTCGATTAGTAATTTATAATTCTTTATAGATTTGATTATAGAATCAAATAGGATAGAATGGAATAAATTAAGTAAACTGGACCATTGTAACTAAGTAATGGTACTTAGATATTATATTGAGAAATATGTGTTGGTCTATAACAAGATAAGAACTCGTATTGAGGTACGAGTTACCCTGGTTTTCAAAGAAGTTTTATAACTTAGTATTTCAAGTTATATGGGTTTACTCATGCTGATTTCCAGCCTGACTCGGGTGTTACTTTATTGTAATGCTTAGGTCAGACCAATATTACAGATTTTCAGGTCAGTACGTTCTGGAGTTTGGGAGACGAACTGGATGGCACAGACGTATGGAGTATATTCCGCTGTGTAATAGAGTTTGTATTGATTGTATTCTGGGAAAAGTTGTAATAACTGTCTGGATTATTATGAATGAATTATACTTTAGTATATTATCTGTAAATTGACCGTTACAGCTTTCTTCATGTAAATGCTATTATTTGATATTATATTTCGATCCGCTGTGATTGTGAGATTCTGTACTGTTGTTTTTTGTTTCTTCTTCTACCTCTTTTTCTTCTTTACCCTAAGAATATGAAAATTTTGATGTTCGATTGCTCGACATTTCTACAGTGAACATATTAGTGTCAAATTTTCAAGGTCGAAACTTCGGGTTGTTACAATTACGATTTGTATGGACGATCATTACGATCCGTACGGATTAAGATCTCTTGGATTTTATGATGATTCTCTATTCGTGAAACAAATATATATTCTTGTGCCTTGAGGTGGATTTTGAGTTAAATTAATTCCATGACTTGTTTTATCTTGGACATCTGGATTTACTTATATGTCATATATATTTATGTTATATCTTGTTCTCACCCTTTTGGACATTTAGAGATAGTCTGACCCAGGTGCACGGGTTAGGACGAGACTTATCAGGTTACAGGATAGGTTGACCTTTGGATCGTTGTGCTAGCAAGGAGATAAACATTTTTCACCATTGGTTTATCTCATTTAGGATTCATATTTGTTTTTGAGATCTATAATTGAGATAGAGATTTGTAGCAGTTGTATATTATGTGAGTCTTGTCTTATATTTGATAGACTCTTGGTCTTGTATATGAATATGAGGTTTATTATTCAGTTGTGATCTATGATTACTATTTCATATGATATACTATTCTGATTTTGAGAAACCGATGTGTTTATTTCTTTGAATTAAGACTGTAAAATTCAAATTTTATTCCAGAGATTAAGAAAAACTGTATGTATGACGTGTCATTGTTAGTTTAAAGATATATTCACAGTCGGTTGCCCTTAGTAAGCCGTATTCTTCGTATTATTAGACGAGATATTTAGAATGCTCTTTAATAATATGGGCATAATGTTGGCTTCATTACAATAAACATCATTTTAGCTTATGGTAATGGTGATTAAACAAACAATACATACACATAAGCATGCAATCTTCAGACAAAATGCTCTTTCAATCTATATTCTAACCCAACCTAAGGTGTAAATCAACCTACCCAAGGTTTAGTGAATTGCTAAACCTAAGCTCCGATACCAAGTATGATGCCTCACTATTTTCAGTATCTAAAATCAAACGTTATCAAATTACGCTTACAAATTATTTCAGATATTAAAAGCAGTGGATCGTGGATATATAAATTAAAAAAAAATGCTAAACAAAGCGGAAAAGCTCATAATGGAAGTTAAATATCAATATATATAAATGCATATATATATGTGTGTGTGTGTGTGTGTGTGTCATTTCAACAATTAAATACCACAAAAATCCAATACACCTTATAGTATACATATTTCAGTACATCAACTATTAAAACAACAATTATATAACTATGATATAAGAGATATACCGAATCATCCTTTAGATATGACTCATTCCAAACCCTTTGTTCTCTTCTTTCCTTCCTTCTACAAACTTACAAATACACATATATACATATAATAAAGGGAAAAGTGGTCAACAATATTTGGACTTTGCCAATATCTATAACCCTGACCATAAGAGAACCGTAGGCTATTGCATAGAAAAAGATTGTCAAAGTACCCATTCGGGATCAAATCCATGTAGTTCTATTTTCTACTCTTCTCCTACATCAAAATGCTTGTTAGCATATTACAACTACAGCATCAATACAACCAACGCAATCAATACAACCAATGCAAGCAGAAATAATATTCCTGCTCATCCATCACAATAAATCATTATTTAAGGTAACAAAAATAAAAGCATACTTTTCCATTAGACATCAACAACACTTAATATTAACATCAATCGTCAAATAGGAAAACAAAAGGGATATACTTTCATACGTACTAATCATTAACTATAGTAACACATCATCAATGTAAGTATAAGTCATCAAATGTATGCTAATCATACTTAAATATTAACACAATAACAATCATCAAATATGCACTAATTCAATTGATATTAGTAACATAACATCAATCAACAAATGTGTATTAATTATATCAATATTTGTAACACAACATCAATTATCATAAAGCCATATGATAGAGTTAGGGCTATGCCCTAAAGGGCAATTGTGTAACTTGTTACATATATCTAACTCAATAAACAATATTGTTCAAAATAAAAGGTGTTTTCTTTGTATTATATACTCGATATAGTGTATTGTATTAACTAATAAATTTAATTAAATATATATATTTAATATAAAACTATAAATGGTATGTTTCATGATACTAGTTACAAAGTGTCGTAATCGTGAATAATTTATTACAATGAAAATAAATTTGTCATTTTAGATATTCCTAGTCAAGATGCATCGAGACTGGATATCAATACATCTAGTTGAGACTAGAGTACGTATGTAACATCCCCTATGTTGAGGCCCGAAGCTAAGTGCTACAGATACTACGGTCATCTATAGTATTAGCTTTCGGTGAAAAAATATGGTAATGTTAATGTTATCCATAATATCAGAGGCACACGAATATGAAATAAATTCACAGATTTCAAAAACAATTTTATTGATTAAATTTCAAAACAATATTTCATATTCGGTTACATAATCCAAAACGAACCTCAGGTTCGATCAAATATAATTATTACAAATTACGCCAAGAGCGACATATGAAGATGCCCCCTTGGGTGATCAGAGTACTAAGTAGACATCTCAGTCTTATATACAATAAAGCGGATATAAAACTAAATAGCATGTATATGGCTATCTTTGCCTCCTACACGTCCTCCAAAGCTTATTCGTCCACTTACTAAACCTGAAAATGTCAACTCTTAGTCTACCCAAATAAATTTTGAGCCTCCGAGAATTTAAGGGGAAAAACAAAAACTTCAAGTCATACATAAAGCCCGGTGTGAATAATATTATTACATCTTGGTTTCCTGATATTAAGTGAGACTACGCCGCTTAGCGGAATGGGTTTCCCCTCACTAATATCCTTTAAAAAAAACCATATCTTTTTGCAAATCAGAATCCTGCAATCAAATTGATTAAAGCAATAGTAGTAATATATATATATGCACATAAGTCAAGTAATCAATGGACTATCTGTCCGAACAATATAGTTTTGCTTGGCTGACTACTAATCACGGGTTGACTCGGACCTACCAGACATAATAAATAATCTAACTTATGTTAGACACACTCATGGATGGTCTATCCTTAACTTACTTCTTCCAAGGTCAACTAATCCTAATGGTTTTGTAATGACCCACTATTTTGGACCATTCAAATCGACAATAATCCACACATGTTAGACTTGAATAATTCAAAATAAAAGATTGTAATAAAATTTGGAGCAAACAAAATAATTCATAGAATCACAGACACAGAAATATCAGAATACTCGTACCATAGTAGTTCATGAAGCTACTATATACATATTCTCAAAACATATACAAAATCTCATAGTAAGACAGATACAATAGAAGTCAGGATACATAAACAACAATACCGAGATAGATACAGAATAAGAACAAACTGCAAGAAGTAGACGAATAGATAGACAGGTAAACTCCAGCAAAACTCTGGCTCCAAAAGATGAATCCAAAGCCATGATTCTCAGGTTGACCCGATAAAGTAAAACACAAACACTCGAGTCAGGACATACATACTTATACAATGTAAACCAACTCAAGTGAACTATAGTAGCAATGCACAATAACTTAAAGGACGCTTGGGATCGCCCATCCTTTAAGGATCGGTCAACCTATCAATTAAGTAGTAATAAACACTATCCTAGAAATATCCATATTTAAAGTAAACAATGTAAATAACAGTGTTATTGTGACTAGGGTAGCGTAGAGGTGCAGTCACCGCTCACCTCTAGCCACACTCTTAAAATCAAAGATGTGCATCAAACAATCACAAGGAAATCACATAGCACACAAAGCAGTGTACCCGTGGTTATAAATTTCAAAATGATTTATAATTGCGAATTAAAATAATTCATTTAAACCATTAAAAAGTGAATTTGTTATTCCTTCAAATCAAAGATTCAATTCCCAAAAATTTAGCCTTTTCTGAATTTATTTATTCAGTTAAACGCTTCAAATAAACTTCAATTTAAACCACTTTTAACTTATAAAATTTCATACTTTTTCACTATAAAAATGGTCATTCAAATACCTTTGAACTTATGATTTTTATAATATAGATCACACAAATAAATATAAATAATTTCACCTATTAAATTCAAGTGCACAAATTTCCCATTCTTTACCTTTTAACAATTATTTTAACTTAAATTTCAAATTACCATTTCATACATTAAAATAAATTTCCCCTTTTATTTAATTTACATAAACTTCCATTTTAAAACCAAATCTCACAATTCCAAGCCATGTTAAAACTGTCCATTTATTTAACATTTTAAACTAATTACATAAATTCAAAACACATTGTAAGTTGCTTAACTTTATTTTACAAATAACTTGATATTTTCTTTTACTTTATATTTATCCAATTCATACATCAATTATATTAATTACCAAGTTAAGCGCATAATTCCATTTTTACTTAAATTCCCAATCTTAAGTTAAATCAAACTTTCACACCACAACTCAAACCATTTATTAACTTATACCATTTAACCTTTTAGAAAAATCACTGCTTAACCATTTTAAATCCCATACAAAGTCAAATTTCATATTATTTTTTTCCTTCCTTTACCATACATGAAATTTATAAGGAATCATATTTTGAAATCAACCACGGGTCCGGATAATATTTCACACAGAAATTAATCATTTATATCCGAAATCAGTAAAAATTTTGGGTTTTTGATTATTTCAAACCCGCAATCCCAAGACAAATACAAATAAATAAAAATCACCCAGGCCTATCATTTCAGCCCGTAATGATTTTTCCCTATTCTAAAGTCCGTTCGGGTATGTATAATTTCAACCTATAGTGATTCTATTCTACAGCGAACTTGTAGTGTGGGAACAGAATAAAATAAACAGTATAACAACATAAAGCAGTATCAGATGATATGACAGATAAATAAACAGGATTAACATCATATAATTTATAACACGGGCAGGTATAACATGATGTAATAATTTCTACACTTTCACTTGCTATCAATTCACAGTCATATATGTATAAATGTCAGGTGTGATTACTCACCTTTTAAAGCTGGAGTTCGCAAAACAACAACACGAATGAATTCTAGAAGGCACGATAACATGACTATGGACTCAAGTGGGAAGAGAGCCAAGCTATTGATCTTGTAACAACCAATAGAACAGGACAAATATAAACATAAATTCAATACAACATATATTGAAACAATCTTTGAAATAAGAAGAAAAATGAACACAATTGCTTTGGCCGTGCTTTCAACAATCAATTGCTTGACCTAGGGAATTAATATGGTTTGGCCATGACATGGTATGGCTCGGGTATGGGTCTGGTTTGGACTCAAATGCACGGCTACAAGAGAATAGGAAGAGGTAGTGGAGTTACAACAACAAAATTCAAACTTCTTCACAGCTAGTGATTAGTGATAGTGTTTGGTGTTGAGAGCAACATGTTTTAATTTTAGAATTTTAGGGATTTGAAAATATTTATAGTGATACTATTGTAAAGAGGATAGTGAGAAGGTGAAGGAAGAAAAAATATATGTTTTTAATTTATTTTTGATTCCTTCCCTTTTATTTCCAGTAGTTAGGGTCAAAATCTTCCGCCAATTCTAATTAATGTAAAATTAATTGATACCCGAGCAAATAATTTCCCAGAATGTTAATATAGTAAATAAATATATATATTCAAATTTCAAATTTTGAATAAAATTCCATAATTAAGATATAGAAAATATAAACATATATGTATATATTTACACTAAAAATGTAAATACATATTAGGTCCACAAGTAAAAACTCTAAATATAGAATTTGATGCCTATTACCGTATTTGTTAGTTTTCCATAACACATGAAATCAAGGCACATTCATATTATTGACATAATTCAAAAATTAGGATATATGTTAATTAATGCTCACCTAGTTGTCAGTCCATTCAATTAATTTACTATAGTATATGAAATCAATATATAACCAATCATATACCTATCCCAAAATCAAGATATATGTCAATTAATACACAATCAAATTATTATATATTGTTTTCATTTTAAGTAATTAAATCTCCATTATATACTAAAATTAAGTGTTTCCCAAAATCTAAGGTTATACAGACTCCCCACTTAAGAAAATTGTGTCTCCATAATTTCCTCTTAGGAGAAATCTAAAATGTTTACATAAACACATATAATTTTCAAAATACGTATATACATACCTTCAAAGCCATATCTTAAAAAAAATTAAGGTATTTTTCAAACATTACATTCCAAAATAAATATATTATAGTGGATTTCCTTTTCAAAATTACTTCACAAAAGATTTTCAAAATCAAGGTTTATAATTGTGGAGTTCTTTTCAAAGCATCATGAAATATTTAATTTTTTTGGTAAAGTTTTGGCATAAGGAGTGCACGGCATTGACTAGTTAGAGGAGGGGCAGGTGATAGGCGGTGGATGGTGAAGAGGAGGAGGTGGTGGTGGCTATGGCCGAGCATGGAAAGAGAAGAGCACGACCAAAACATTGCAAAAACAATACGAAAAGTGCAGAGAAAAGTAAAAAACAAGAAGACATTACCACTTTTTTTTCTCAGATCTGAACTTACGTCGCAACAATAAAGATGGGAAGAGATTTTTCGCATGAATATAGAGATATAAGAGGCTAGGAATTAAGGAATAAACGGCAACAAATATGTAGGAGTTATGGTATGAAATTATGGATGGAAAGATAAAGAGGTAATGAATCAAAACGTACGTATGCCTTTAATTAAAAATAGGTAACGTATCTTATTTTGATTTGATTCCCATCTATTTAATAAAATATATGCCAAAGAAATAATTCAATAAATACATAACGTTTATATAAACACTATATAAATAAATAAGAAAATGGTTATAGAAACGTATAAATTAATTGCTATTTACATCTTTGTATGTTACTTATTTTACAAAGTATATATCCAAATTATATGAAACAAAATGGACAATGTTGTAAATATATACATAACATGTAATGATACATATATATACACAATTATAATCTGATATATCAACCAAAAATATTACTTATATTAATTAAAATAAACATTTAAAGGTATGCCTTTTAAAACAATAACGTATATATATTTGAAATTTCTTTCCAAGAAATAAATATGGATCTAAATACTTATCCATTTAATTACTAAATGAATGTATAAATAAGAAAAATAAGGTAGAGATAGATATTATGAAGAATAAATAAATGGTTTTAGGAAAAGTAGGAAATAAATTAAGAAAATACTTTATTTAATGGAAACTAGAATTAAAGATTGAAAACAATATACAGTCAACATTTGAACATTATAACTATACTTTTAAAAAATGTTTTAAAAATAAAAATATGCATAACATGTCATGCTACACAAATTAGAACACGATTTTACAAACAAAGATATTATTTATATAAATTTAAAATAAACAAATTTGTTAAATAAAACAATTTACACACAATACTGTAAAAAGCATAACTTTCACAATATTAATCCAATTTCAACGAAACGAAAAGCAATATTCTTGAAATTAAATCTATTTTCACAATAAAAGATAAAATTCAAATATTTAAATTTAAAATTCAAAGTTTGACCATTTTGACCAAAATCCACTTTTTTGAAAATATTCCATTTATTCAGGTTTGGAATTATAATTCACACAAAATCAAAATTTATATTTAAAATAACAAAATTTATCCATTTTAATAAATAAAATAAAAAATTTAAATCAGAAATCCACTTAAATTAATTAAAATACACAATTAAAAATAATCATAAAATGCAGGGTTGTTACACTCTCCTCCACTCAAATCTTTTCGTCCTCGAAAAGGAATGAGGTACGTAAAACACAGAAAAAGGCAGAATGAAATAGGATGAAGAAAAGATGACAACGAAGACTGAAATTATACTTGATAACTGTGGTTATAGGTAAGTTTATCAAGGTGGAAAGTAGGAATGGCTAGAAGGGAAAAATAGGTTGAAAGACAAGGATGAACCATTATTTTAAAGCTATATAAATTTCAATTATTTAGAAAGGTGAAATAAATGATCAAAATATCCTTTATATAATACTTTATCAAAATACTTTTATGCCGATGTCTTAATAAGTTTATCCTTGTTCCTGTAGGCTCTGGCTATGCGTTGATCAGGCGCAAAGTTAGAATTCTCCAAGTACTTAGTAGACTTGTTTCAACATCCAGTGAAAATACTTGAAAAACTTTTAAAAACAGATATGGAAAGTACAATTCAAACAAAACAACCAAACCAAAAGATGTCGATCATGGATCTCGGATACACAATGGTTACGCCTGGATCCCCCAGAAAACAATTGTACCCGTAGGCTGACTACCGCAGCCCTGCGATTACGCCATGAAGACTGGTAGTACCGCAGATACACAATGGTTATGTCTGGATCCCCCAGGAAACATCCGTACCCGTAGGCTCTCGCAGCACCTGCGAATTATGCCACGCAGCCGCGCTAAAAAAACCCATGGAGATCGCCAGGTGGGACACTCGAGTATCACATCCGAAAAACCAAAAATTAGAGAGAATAATATCGATAGAATGAATCCATAATATGGCCATAGAGCAGATATCAAGCAGAAGGCACTTTCCATATCTTTACTTCGAAAATATATATCAGATAGTACCTTTTGAATCACTTTCATATGCCATACTTACATAAAGTCCATTGTATATAGGATTCCATTTTCAAATCGAATACTTTCCAAAATCAATAGTTTATCAAATCACACTTATATAGACTACGATTATATAAGATTTCTCTTTCCAAATTGAGTACCTTTCAAATCAATAGTTTTCAAATCAATTTCATACATATACAAATCCATTTTATATAAGTTCGACCACTCCCAAATCAAGTATTTTGAAAAATAAGGTTCTCAATTTCAATTTATTTCAATATCAATTCAGTTTCAAAATCATATATGATTTCACCAAATAATTTCTTCCAAATTAAATATCTTCAGTTTCAAAGTTTCCAAAAATAGTAGGTTTAGAAAATAATCCAAATTTCCAAATCAACATAATTTCTGTCAAACAAATTTATTTCCAAAAACCATCATATAAATACTGGTTTTTACATTCCAGTCTATTTTCGAAACCAAATATTTCTCAAAATCAATTATACCCAAAATGTTTTCCAAATTCGTAACTATCCCTTTAAAAACTTTAAACTATTTATTTCAATTCAAAAGATCCAATTTACCTTTTGCACATTATTTACTTAACAAAAGTTTCAAATTCATTTAAGTCATACTCTTCATGCTTAAAACATACAGAACTAAACTTATATACTTTATCAAATGTTTTATATTCTTTGAAATTTCTTGGATTTGAAAATTAAACCTCGATTTGGAAGTGTTTGAACCTTCAAAATAGTTAGTGAAATCAAATTTAAATCCAAGAGTTGTAAATCAGCAACAAATCAGTAAACCAATTTTTATAAATAGAGTTGTACTAAATCAAATTCGAAACTCGAGGACTGAACACCGGCTTACATTAAATCATTTCAAATATATATACACACACACACACTCATATACATACATATATCTTTCGAAAAAGCAAATCATACTTCGGAATTTGGAATCAAAATTTGTTTCACAAAATCACTCGCATAGCAAATCTACTAAAGTGGCCTCTCCCCCACTCTTAAACTCGAAAATCAATTCTCGATGATGTGTGCACTCATCACCGAAATTATTTTCTAGCGACACAAGTGAGTTCTGGACTTCTATTTTCTTAAAACATCTTTGAAATCGCATCAAAATCATTGGAACTTGTTGAAATCATTGGAAACATTTCTTATTCGGAAAATATCTTTAAATCTTATTATTATTATTATATTTTTTCCAAAATCATAAAACCGATTTCAAAAACACCGGAGTTCGATTCCTCGAAATTCAAATTCAAAACCCTTCAGTTATAAATTATTTTTATATAAATCAAATTCTTATAGATTTTCAATATTTCAAATCCATTCAAAATTTCAAAATTTCATTTTTACAAGGTATATAGTCCTTATCGAAAACATTTCACTTTTATATAAAAAATGTGGTCATCCTTATCAAAATAATAATTTTGATGTATGCACAATATCAAAGTACAACCAAACACAAATTTCCAAGGAATGATCCAAGGATGGATTTCAAAACAAATAGAGATTCAAATTTAGAGGAAACCTAATCAAATAGAATTATGATTCGAAGATAAGCTCGAACGAAGATGAGATAATTTAATTACCAAATAGAAGATGGATAAGCCTAAATAAATCGGGGCGACCTTAACCGGGTCAACCGTGACTTCAGGAATATAATCTATACGAAAATCTAAGGCAAATCGACATTCGATCGCCAGAGATAGAATTCAGGTAGAGCTGGAGATAGATAGCATCGTAAACCGAGGATACAAAAATTTCCGGTGAATAAATGCCAATTGTAAAGGAGTTTCACCCCTTTACAAATCATTCAAAGGTTTGCGGAATCACCGATCTTTATAGATGTCATTCAAAGTGGAGTTATGGAATGCTCCAAAATCAAAGGAATACAAATAGGGGAGACGGGAATGGATTTCAGAACAACTGGAAGCGTTCGAAAATTCAAGGAATACTAATCGATAAGAATCCTAACCAAGAGATTACTAACAAGGTGGATACCGAAGGGATGAAGTTTAGAAAATCTTGATTTCAAAATAAGAAAATTTATACCAATATAATATTTGAAAATCCTTTAAAATCATTTGAAAATCATTTTATACTTTGAAAATACGTTATCTCACAAGGAAATGATTCTGAGATTGATTTCACTCATTTTAGGGTATTTCTACCCTATCTCCAATAAGCTTTTGCACGGCAGTATAAGATTTGCCTAAAACCAAAGCTCCGATACCAAATTGTAACGACCCACTATTTTGGACCATTCAAATTGACAATAATCCACGCATGTCAGATTTGAATAATTCAAAATAACAAATTGTAATAAAATTTGGAGCAAACAAAATCATTCACAGAATCACAGACACAGAAATATCAGAATACTCGCAGCGGAAATAAAATATCATAGTAGTTCATGAAGCTACTATATACATACTCTCAAAACATATACAAAATCTCATAGTAAAATAGATACAATAGAAGTCAGGATACATAAACAACAATACTGAGACAGATACCGAATTGGAACTAACTGGAAGAAGTAGACGAATAGATAGACAGATAAGCTCCAGCAAAACTCTAACTCCAGAAGGTGAATCCAAAGCTGTGATTCTCAGGCTGACCCGAGCGTAAAGTAAAACACAAACACTCGAGTTAGGATATACATACTTATACAATGTAAACCAACTCAATTGAACTCTAGTAGCGATGCACAATAACTTAAAGGATGCTTGGGATCGTACATCCTTTAAGGATCAATCAAACTATCAATTAAGCACTAATAAACACTATCCTAGATATTTAAAATAAACAATGTAAATAACAGTGTTATTGTGACTAGGGTAGCGTAGAGCTGCAGTAACCGCTCACCTCTAGCCACACTCTTAAAATCAAATATATGCATCAAACAATCACAAGGAAATCACATGACACACAAAGCAGTGTACCCGTGGTTATAAATTTCAAAATTATTTATAATTCCGAATTAAAATCATTCATTTAAACCACTAAAAAGTGAGGTCATTATTCCTTCAAATCAAATATTCAATTACCAAAAATTTAGCCTTTTCTGAGTTCATTTATTCAGTTAAACACTTCAAATAACTTCAATATAAACCATTTTTGACATATAAATTTTCATATTTTCCCCTATAAAAATGGTCATTCAAATACCTTTGAACTTATGATTTTTATAAAGTAAATTACACAAATAAATACCAATAATTTCACTTATTAGATTCAAGTACACAACTTTCCCATTCTTTACCTTTTAACGATTATTTATCACATAAATTTCAAATTATCATTTCATACATTAAACTAAATTTCTCCTTTTATTTAATTTATTTAAACTTCCATTTTAAAAACAAATCTCACAATTCTAAGCCAAGTTAAATTCCAATTTCCATATAACTATCCATTTATTTAACATTTTAAACTAATTACATAAATTCAAAATGCACTGTAAGTTGCTAAACTTTATTTTACAAATAACTTGATATTTTCTTTTACTTTATATTTATCCAATTCATACATCAATTATATTAATTACCAAGTTAAGCTTATAATTACATTTTTACTTAAAATCCCATTATTAAGTTAAATCAAACTTTCACACCACAACTCAAGCCATCTTTTAACTTATACCATTTAACCTTTTAGAAAAGTCACTGCTTAACCATTTTAAATCCCATAAAATGTCAAATTTCATATTATTATTTTTCCTTCTTTTACTATGTAACAACCTGTATGATTTTATTAAATTTTATTATTTTATTTACGTATTTAATTGGATTTTGGTGAAGTTTTAAATAAATTTATTTGCAAATAAAAAGTTAATATTTGGATTACGTCCAATTAAACATAGCATATGGTAAATTTTCAATTTATTTTATCAAAGTTTATTTCGTTGTGAAATTCTACTAAATTCAAGCTAGCTAATAATTGTTGATAATAAAATATTTTCAAAAGCGGAATATCTTTACATAGAAAAATTCTAAATCCTCTTCTGAGCAAGGCGTCATCTCTAGTTTTTCAAAATTCGGACTTCTATAGCCCCGTCGCTCTTATTTTCTGCATTTTACTGTTTTCTGCTAGTGAAAAATTCGAATTTTTATGATTCAATCGTACCACTTATATCTGTATACCGTTGTGATCGTCTCGTCGTGCTGATCTCAACAGTATATTTACTTCTGTATTTTGAAACCCGATGCACAGCGGAAACAATAAATTTGTTCGTTATAACCGTACCGAAATTCTGACTCTATATTTTTCTTTCCGTTTCAAAACTGAAACGTGCAGCCCAAACAAAATAAATTGATTTAAAAACTTTGCAGCTAAATCATAGCTTGTGAACGTTGCCCTTGCATTTCATTTAAGAGGTGCGTTTCTATAGCTCCCTGGATTCACGCGTTCTCTGATTTAATGTAGCCTCTGTTTCATTTTCTTTCTTCCCATTTTTCCTTTCTTTCTTCTCCTATTTATATTTTTGCCTGACCCTCTTGCACCCTCTCACTTTAGCGCCACCGGAACCTAACCACCAAGCGCCATGCGCCTGCTACCTCACATCGGCCACCTCCCACCGACCATCACTTCAGCCCAAGCCTTCACCCATGCAGTCGCGACCACCAATACCCATCACCGACTCCGCCTTGCCTTTCCAATTGCTCCACCATCGGCCTATGGCCGATCTGCCCTGCTCCGGCCTTGTTTCCCTGCCACCCTGTCCCGTATGCCGACCATCAGCCCAATCTCCTCCATGATCCGCCTCAGATCCTATCTCCTCCGTCGTGTCGTCCGCCTCTACCCGAATCCATGACAGGCTCGGTAGCATCAACCCATCCGCCACATCACCACAAACCCACACACGGAGCTTGCTACAACCGACTTCCCTCCCTCTACCTCTCGGCATCACCCAATCATTGGCCACCGGACACCACGCTGCATAGATACTCGAGCGCCACCGCCAACCGAGCTAGGATTGCCTTCAGATCCTCCATCTCGTATGCTTGAACTTGTAACCTTATTCTTTCTCTTCAAACACAGTTTGTATAAAATGACTTTCTTGTTTTGAACCTTGTTATTTTGATTTCATTTATATATACTAGTATATGGATGTTATATATATCTCGTATGTGTAGTCTGCATGTTTTACATACTAGGTCGATGCATGGGTATGCGTTAGAATATAGATATTTGTTTAAATCTAGAATAGTCTATATGTTTTAACTTGTATGTATGTATATATATTTTACAGTTGATTTTATAACTTTTGCACATGAGTTTATTTCCCTGGTAGCTATAGTGTATATTGTTTTCCAGAACCTTACATAATGATTTTTGTATATATGTTTTATAAAAGAAGTGTTTATCTTTATATAATCGTTTCGGATACATTTGCGTATATTTAGTTATAGTATACATTAGAGTTTATATTTCAAGATTTTAGTTATATACTCTATTAGTTTAAGTTATATTAGTATGAGATACTCTGTTAGTCTTGTGCGAATAGGTTGCTGTATTTATATAACATGTTTTAAGTATGCAAGCTATTTTGTTTCAAACCATATGTTTAAAATTGTATATACATATATACTAAGATGTTGTTTTAAAAGTTTATACAATATATATTAGTCATTTATACTATAAGTCTATAAAAGTTATATAGTATTCTGTGTTGTATTTTCATACTTCAGTTGGGTTCTACAAAATTAAATGAGAAAGGTTGATTTGTATAGACAAAGATAAGTTGATATAAATTTGTATACCTATAGGCTTGAGTTTGCTAGATACATATTCTTTTGCCTAATGGCTGCATATATGCATACGCACGTTATAATTCATATTTTATCAAAGTTCATAAAAGATCTGTTTAACAAACTCAATAAGATTCGTATAGTATTGCTTGGTAGGTAGTATTCATTTTAAACAATACATTGAGTCCACGCACTTATATAGGGTACTCGAATTTTATGTTAAACTTGGATCTGAAGCTATTGTGGGTATAGGTGGGCTTGTTTGAGTTAGAGAGTGCTTATAATATGTATAATTACATAAAGATCGTTTGCAGTTCATTTATATGGTCTTGCAAAATGTATTTATATTTTATTTTAATTTTTATTTCCTCCATAAAGTTGTCGCGCATGTGTATTGGTTACATCTATAAACAGCTTATATATGAGTGTGTATATATATATATATGTTTAATTTTCAAGTACAGGAATGGTTGCGCATTTTAGTGAAATAATGTTTCGATCTATACATTTCTATAGGTTGATATGCATATTGCTTAAAAACATGATAAACACATAAGTATTATATAGCATGGGGTCTACATGTATATATGTGTAAGTGTTGATTTAAGGTCTGCATTAATAAATATGTCTACCATAGTTGCGTCTATCAAGTTTCTGATTTGTCCTCATCAACATTTATATCAGCTTTGTCAGGCCTGATTTCTGCCGAGTTTGCTTTGCTTCGATTCACCATTCGAATTTCGGTGTCAGTATCAGTTAGCGTATCCGTGACATTCTTGATTTCTCTAGCCTCGAAAGGTGAGCAATCACTCACGATTAATGTTCTTTTATTTATAAAATTTGATTTCAATTGAAACGACAATTGAAATATGCTGCTGTTAGTTGTTTTTACTGTTATGACTGCTTTTATCTGTATCTGTTCACTTATGACACCTGACACCATTATCGGTTAACTATTTATGTGATAATAATACAGATTGGTTGATAATTGATTGTTTGATTGATTGTTGTTTAAATTGGATGTTAATTATTATTGTTAAGTGATAACTAGTTTGCTAGTTTAATTTGGTGTAGTATAGTTTACAAAATTTAACGGATTATATATGACGGACCTGGATTTATTAAAACCTGACCCCGCCATATGTGAATTTGATTAGTTATTTGACCCATTAATTGTCATAGAAATTGATAAATTATACTTTAAATCTTGGAATGTAGTTTGGATTAATTTTTGTAGTTTTAAACTGAAATTTAAAAAGGAAGGACAAGTGAAACTGTAATGTAAAAATCTTTAATCTACATGAAATGATAGTGTAGATTCTAGAAATAATTATACAAATAACAATGCGAATTAATACGATTATTTCGGGATTATTCGATTTATCAATTGAATTGATTATTGTTATTGCTTCTTTATTTACCTTGACACCATTCCTGTCATCACACTGCAAGTTCCCATTGTTATATTTGATTTTAAATTGAAATGAGTTGAAATGATAGACCCAAGCGGTTTTTATTTAATTAAATTTGGGATTACGGGTTGAAATGCTATCCACTCGTATACATTTGGTGTACGGATTGAAATGATAACATCCGTAACACTTGACCATATGATAAGAAATATATAGTCTTATTAAATGTAAATTCTTAAATACATCTACAAAGAGTAATGATAAATATAGAGTTAATTATATCTAGCTTAAATCAAGATTTGATTAAATACATAAATTATGATAAATATTTATAAGAATTTTATTTCGGACAAATTTTGCAATAATATTGAACAACTAAGATTGGAAGATAAATCTGGGTTATTTTAAAATGGTTATAGATAAGGAGTTATTTATTTAAATCAATTTGAAATTTATCGAAGGAGATATTTCACGTTTAATAAAATTTAAGAAATATTGAGTAAAATGAAATTTAGGGTCACTAAAATGATATTGAATCAAATAAGGGAGGGTCCAAGACGAAATAATAATTATGTAAAAATCGAGAATCTATATGAAACGGTTAAATTTAAATTGTTATAGTTAAGCTATGAACTATATTGTAATCAAATGGTTTAGAAATTTGGATATGTATTTGGAACCAAGATAGTTGAATTTGTTAGTAGATAACAGATTGAATTAGATATCAATTGAGGATGAACTAAATTGGAATTTTTATTTAGAAAACTAGATTGGGAAAAATTTAGTTGAAATGTTGAATACTTAAAGTATGGAAAAATATTGAAATAAAAGAGGAAATTGGGATATCAAATCCAAATTTGAGAGTTATAAAATTGAAGTATAGGGAAATTTAAATTGATAAAATGAGATTGAATTTAATTTGAATGGGAAGGTCGGGTTGATGTGAAACGATATGTTAAGTTAAGGAAATTGAAAGTGCTATACCGAATACAGCATTTAATATATATAAATACTATTTTGGGAATATAATCATTTGAAGTGAAATTGACATTTGGGTTTGAAGTATAAATTAAGTGAATGACCACGGTGTAATAGTGTATATTTCTACCCTGTTGATAGTTCTATGGACCCTTAGAGGATGGACATCCCAAACATCCTTTAAGTTATATTGTATTTCAGTTGATATTTCATTTGAGTTGAATTTATTGATATAAGAATGTTAATCCTGACTCGAGTGTTTTGTGTTTTGCTTTACGCTCGGGTCAGACTGAGTAATACAGCATTAGAGACTCACCTTTGGAGATTAGAGCTTCATTTGGAGATCCAACTATCGTTTCAGCTTTCAGTTTTAGTTGACTGGTTCAGAGAAGTCATCGGCTCGTACTGAAGACTTTTCTGTATTCAAGATATTCTGATGTATTTTATTTTAAAACTCTGATGTATATAGTAGCTTCATGAACTACTATTCTTTATCTATTCCGCTGCATTTTATTACTCTGTGTCTGTGATCTGTGATTGATTTATTTATTGTATATGTTACGTTTTGCCAAATTTTAAATTAACAATTCGGTATTTTGAATTATTCAAGTCGGACATGTATGGTTTTATTGTCTATTTGGATGGTCCAAAATAGCGGGTCGTTACAGTTGGTATCAGAGCTTTGGCTCTAGGCAAAACTTGACATATATGGTAAATTTACTTACAGAATCACTTTCGCTCGAGTTGAATCTCTTCCTTTCGACTCGATTTCCTTTGAATTTTGGAATGCCCCTCGATTCCGAAATTCATCCTTGTCTCCCTCTATTTATGTTCTTTGATTCTAGAGTATCCAATGACTCCACTGAATGTTTTGACAAAGACTGAATGTTTTATAAACGGACGAAACTCCGTACAATTGGCATTGATTCACCGAAGATTTCTGTACCCTCGGTTTGCGATGCTGATATATCTTGATATGCCGAATTCTATATTTGGCGATCGAATATCGATTTGTTTTAGAATCCCGCATCGATCATATTCCTGAAATCACGGTTGACCCGGTTAAGGTCGCCCGCGATTTATAGAAATATATCCATCTTCTATTTTGTAATTTGATTTTTTTCCCAACTTTGTTGAGCCTATCTTCCTATCAGGATTCTATTGATTAGAGTTCCTCTAATTTAAATCTCTATCTTTGTTTTGAAGTCCATCTCTTGAATCACCCTTTGAAAAATCGGGTATATTTGTATTTTGGAATTGTTTTATATATCAAAATTATTATTCTGATAACTATGATCTTATTCTATATATAAAAAGGAAAATGTTTCGACAAGGATTACATACCTATATATAAAACAAATAAGAAATGTCTGAAAGGATTTGAAATTTTGAAAATTTATAATAAATTGATTTATAACTGAAGGGTTAGATTTGAAATTCGAGAATTGAATTCCGGTATTTTGAAATTGGGTTTTAGATTTTGGAAAATATATATAAATAATACGATTTAAGGGTATTTTTTTTCGAATAAGAAATGTTTCGAAATGAGTTCAAATGAATTCCGATAATTTTGAAGAAATTTCAAAGAAGCTTTCAAGAAAGTAGAAGTCCAAAACTCACTTATGTCGCTGGAGAATAATTTCGGTGATGAGTGCACGCATCATCGACATTGATTTTCGAGTCCCAGAGTGGAGGAGAGGCCACTTTAATAGCTTCGCTATGCAAGTGATTTTGTAAAACCTTTTTGATTACAAAGTCCGAAGTATAATTTGATATTTTAGAAAGATATAGGTATATATTTGAAACAATTTAAAATGAGACTGGTGTTCAGTCCTCGAGTTTCAGATTTAATGATTGGTTTATTGATTTATGAATCTTTAATTTGGAAATTTGACTTCCCTAACTATTTTGAATGTTCGAACACTTCCAAATCAAGGTTTAAAAGTTTAAAGCTAGGGAATTTGCAAAAAGTATAAAATTTGTGATAAAGCATATAAGTTGAGTTTTTATGTTTAAGTTAGAACATTTTGTTAAATAAATGAATATGACTATTTTGAATTATACTAATATGGAATTTAGTTTGAAATGTATTGACAAATTTCAGTTTTAAATAATGGTTTCAAAGGGTAAATTGGATATTTCCAATAGAAATAAATTGTTTAAAAGGTTTTAAAGGGATAATTATAAATTTGGAAACCATTTTGGGAATAATTGATTTGAGAAAATGTATGCTTTTGAAATTAAATTGAAAAAAAAAACCAGCACTTATATGGTGATGTTGGAAATAAATTTGTTTGCCTTGAATCAGTTTAATTTGGAAACTGGGATTACTTTATAAGCCTATTATTTTGGGAACTTTGGAAATAAGATATCTAATTTGGAAGAAATTTGGTGAATTCATATATGACTTTGAAACTAAATTTGATATTGAAATGATTTGAAATTGAGGACCTTATATTACTAAGCACTTGAATTGGGAGTGGTCGAACTTATATAAAATGGATTGTATAAGTATGAAGTTGATTTGAAATCCATTGATTTGAAAGGTACTCAATTTGGAAAGAGATTTTATATAATCTAAGTCTGTGAAGGTATGATTTGATCTACTATTGATTTGGAAAGTATTCGATGTGGAAAAAAATAGAATCCTATATATATGGACTTTATATAAGTACGATATTTGAAAGTATTTGAAAAGGTACTATATGATATATATTTTCCAAGTAAAGATATGGAAAGTGCCTTCTGCTTGATATCCGCTTTGTGGCCACAGCGTGGATTCATTCTATCGATATTATTCTCTCTGATTTTTGGTTTTCCGGATGTAATACTCGAGTATTCCCACCGTGGCGTAACCCACGGTTTCTTTTTCTCTCGTGAATGCACAGCGAAATTGCCTGGCTGAGTCTTGCCTAGGGGTATGGATTGTTTCCTGGGGGAACCAGGCGTAACCATTGTGTATCCTGCAATCTGTGTAGGTCGCGAATAGTAGCGCAAGTGCCTGGCTGAGTCTTGCCTAGGGGTACGGATTGTTTCCTGGGGGAACCAGGCGTAACCATTGTGTATCCTGCACCCTACTAGTCATCATGGCGTAACTCGCAGGGCTGAGAAAGCTTACGGATATGGATTGTTTCCTGGGGGAACCAAGCGTAACCATTGTGTATCTGCGAACCATGATCGGACAAAGGTTTTGTTTTGGTTGATTTGATTGGATTGTACTTTCCATATCTGTTTTTAAAAGTTTTTCAAGTATTTTCACTGGGTGTTGAAACAAGTCTACTAAGTACTTGAAGAATTCTAGCTTTGCGCCTGATCAACGCATGGCCAGAGTCTGCAAGAACGAGGATAAACTTGTTGAAACATCGAGTTATAAAAAGTATTTCCGAAAATTTTGGTTTCAATATAAAAGTACTTTATTATAAAAGAAATTCCAACAAGGTAATTTTGAATTAATATTTGAAATCTAAACTCTTTGGGTCTGAGGATAACTATTCGTGCCCGATACGAGTCTCTTGAATCTACCTTATCTGCTCAGCTTATTTATTCACCTATATTCTGTTTCCTGAATCTACCTTTTCTTTCCTTTTGAATATAATCTTTAAGATACTGGTTATTTATATACTACTTGGTTTAATAGAAGATTTTTTTTAAAATTTTTTTTTTAAATTTTTTTTTAAATATTTTTGAAGTTATTTATTAAATGAAACTCTTTAAAGAGAATGATTATTAAATTATTGATAATATGTGAAAGGTATCTTGAGTTAAATTAAAAATCTCATAAATTTTGGATTTAATATTTTCAAGAGTCTTTGTAAATATAAATAATAATGGAAATAATTGTTTCAAAAGAAGTTTGAAAAGTATTAAATATTAAAGAAAAATTAAATTGCAAATGAAGTTTCAAATGAATATTTCAAGTAAAATTCATATAGTTTTAAATAAATTATCTACCCTTGACTTTCAATGTACTTTATTCCTGGTTGTTCTATTCTCCTACCTCCTCCCTTTTCGGGGACGAAAAGTTTTGAGTGGGGGAGAGTGTAACGACCTGTAAGATTTTATTAAATTTTATTATTTTATTTACGTATTTAATTGGATTTTGGTGAAGTTTTAAATAAATTTATTTGCAAATAAAAAGTTAATATTTGGATTACGTCCAATTAAACATAGCATATGGTAAATTTTCAATTTATTTTATCAAAGTTTATTTCGTTGTGAAATTCTACTAAATTCAAGCTAGCTAATAATTGTTGATAATAAAATATTTTCAAAAGCGGAATATCTTTACATAGAAAAATTCTAAATCCTCTTCTGAGCAAGGCGTCATCTCTAGTTTTTCAAAATTCGGACTTCTATAGCCCCGTCGCTCTTATTTTCTGCATTTTACTGTTTTCTGCTAGTGAAAAATTCGAATTTTTATGATTCAATCGTACCACTTATATCTGTATACCGTTGTGATCGTCTCGTCGTGCTGATCTCAACAGTATATTTACTTCTGTATTTTGAAACCCGATGCACAGCGGAAACAATAAATTTGTTCGTTATAACCGTACCGAAATTCTGACTCTATATTTTTCTTTCCGTTTCAAAACTGAAACGTGCAGCCCAAACAAAATAAATTGATTTAAAAACTTTGCAGCTAAATCATAGCTTGTGAACGTTGCCCTTGCATTTCATTTAAGAGGTGCGTTTCTATAGCTCCCTGGATTCACGCGTTCTCTGATTTAATGTAGCCTCTGTTTCATTTTCTTTCTTCCCATTTTTCCTTTCTTTCTTCTCCTATTTATATTTTTGCCTGACCCTCTTGCACCCTCTCACTTTAGCGCCACCGGAACCTAACCACCAAGCGCCATGCGCCTTCTACCTCACATCGGCCACCTCCCACCGACCATCACTTCAGCCCAAGCCTTCACCCATGCAGTCGCGACCACCAATACCCATCACCGACTCCGCCTTGCCTTTCCAATTGCTCCACCATCGGCCTATGGCCGATCTGCCCTGCTCCGGCCTTGTTTCCCTGCCACCCTGTCCCGTATGCCGACCATCAGCCCAATCTCCTCCATGATCCGCCTCAGATCCTATCTCCTCCGTCGTGTCGTCCGCCTCTACCCGAATCCATGACAGGCTCGGTAGCATCAACCCATCCGCCACATCACCACAAACCCACACACGGAGCTTGCTACAACCGACTTCCCTCCCTCTACCTCTCGGCATCACCCAATCATTGGCCACCGGACACCACGCTGCATAGATACTCGAGCGCCACCGCCAACCGAGCTAGGATTGCCTTCAGATCCTCCATCTCGTATGCTTGAACTTGTAACCTTATTCTTTCTCTTCAAACACAGTTTGTATAAAATGACTTTCTTGTTTTGAACCTTGTTATTTTGATTTCATTTATATATACTAGTATATGGATGTTATATATATCTCGTATGTGTAGTCTGCATGTTTTACATACTAGGTCGATGCATGGGTATGCGTTAGAATATAGATATTTGTTTAAATCTAGAATAGTCTATATGTTTTAACTTGTATGTATGTATATATATTTTACAGTTGATTTTATAACTTTTGCACATGAGTTTATTTCCCTGGTAGCTATAGTGTATATTGTTTTCCAGAACCTTACATAATGATTTTTGTATATATGTTTTATAAAAGAAGTGTTTATCTTTATATAATCGTTTCGGATACATTTGCGTATATTTAGTTATAGTATACATTAGAGTTTATATTTCAAGATTTTAGTTATATACTCTATTAGTTTAAGTTATATTAGTATGAGATACTCTGTTAGTCTTGTGCGAATAGGTTGCTGTATTTATATAACATGTTTTAAGTATGCAAGCTATTTTGTTTCAAACCATATGTTTAAAATTGTATATACATATATACTAAGATGTTGTTTTAAAAGTTTATACAATATATATTAGTCATTTATACTATAAGTCTATAAAAGTTATATAGTATTCTGTGTTGTATTTTCATACTTCAGTTGGGTTCTACAAAATTAAATGAGAAAGGTTGATTTGTATAGACAAAGATAAGTTGATATAAATTTGTATACCTATAGGCTTGAGTTTGCTAGATACATATTCTTTTGCCTAATGGCTGCATATATGCATACGCACGTTATAATTCATATTTTATCAAAGTTCATAAAAGATCTGTTTAACAAACTCAATAAGATTCGTATAGTATTGCTTGGTAGGTAGTATTCATTTTAAACAATACATTGAGTCCACGCACTTATATAGGGTACTCGAATTTTATGTTAAACTTGGATCTGAAGCTATTGTGGGTATAGGTGGGCTTGTTTGAGTTAGAGAGTGCTTATAATATGTATAATTACATAAAGATCGTTTGCAGTTCATTTATATGGTCTTGCAAAATGTATTTATATTTTATTTTAATTTTTATTTCCTCCATAAAGTTGTCGCGCATGTGTATTGGTTACATCTATAAACAGCTTATATATGAGTGTGTATATATATATATGTTTAATTTTCAAGTACAGGAATGGTTGCGCATTTTAGTGAAATAATGTTTCGATCTATACATTTCTATAGGTTGATATGCATATTGCTTAAAAACATGATAAACACATAAGTATTATATAGCATGGGGTCTACATGTATATATGTGTAAGTGTTGATTTAAGGTCTGCATTAATAAATATGTCTACCATAGTTGCGTCTATCAAGTTTCTGATTTGTCCTCATCAACATTTATATCAGCTTTGTCAGGCCTGATTTCTGCCGAGTTTGCTTTGCTTCGATTCACCATTCGAATTTCGGTGTCAGTATCAGTTAGCGTATCCGTGACATTCTTGATTTCTCTAGCCTCGAAAGGTGAGCAATCACTCACGATTAATGTTCTTTTATTTATAAAATTTGATTTCAATTGAAACGACAATTGAAATATGCTGCTGTTAGTTGTTTTTACTGTTATGACTGCTTTTATCTGTATCTGTTCACTTATGACACCTGACACCATTATCGGTTAACTATTTATGTGATAATAATACAGATTGGTTGATAATTGATTGTTTGATTGATTGTTGTTTAAATTGGATGTTAATTATTATTGTTAAGTGATAACTAGTTTGCTAGTTTAATTTGGTGTAGTATAGTTTACAAAATTTAACGGATTATATATGACGGACCTGGATTTATTAAAACCTGACCCCGCCATATGTGAATTTGATTAGTTATTTGACCCATTAATTGTCATAGAAATTGATAAATTATACTTTAAATCTTGGAATGTAGTTTGGATTAATTTTTGTAGTTTTAAACTGAAATTTAAAAAGGAAGGACAAGTGAAACTGTAATGTAAAAATCTTTAATCTACATGAAATGATAGTGTAGATTCTAGAAATAATTATACAAATAACAATGCGAATTAATACGATTATTTCGGGATTATTCGATTTATCAATTGAATTGATTATTGTTATTGCTTCTTTATTTACCTTGACACCATTCCTGTCATCACACTGCAAGTTCCCATTGTTATATTTGATTTTAAATTGAAATGAGTTGAAATGATAGACCCAAGCGGTTTTTATTTAATTAAATTTGGGATTACGGGTTGAAATGCTATCCACTCGTATACATTTGGTGTACGGATTGAAATGATAACATCCGTAACACTTGACCATATGATAAGAAATATATAGTCTTATTAAATGTAAATTCTTAAATACATCTACAAAGAGTAATGATAAATATAGAGTTAATTATATCTAGCTTAAATCAAGATTTGATTAAATACATAAATTATGATAAATATTTATAAGAATTTTATTTCGGACAAATTTTGCAATAATATTGAACAACTAAGATTGGAAGATAAATCTGGGTTATTTTAAAATGGTTATAGATAAGGAGTTATTTATTTAAATCAATTTGAAATTTATCGAAGGAGATATTTCACGTTTAATAAAATTTAAGAAATATTGAGTAAAATGAAATTTAGGGTCACTAAAATGATATTGAATCAAATAAGGGAGGGTCCAAGACGAAATAATAATTATGTAAAAATCGAGAATCTATATGAAACGGTTAAATTTAAATTGTTATAGTTAAGCTATGAACTATATTGTAATCAAATGGTTTAGAAATTTGGATATGTATTTGGAACCAAGATAGTTGAATTTGTTAGTAGATAACAGATTGAATTAGATATCAATTGAGGATGAACTAAATTGGAATTTTTATTTAGAAAACTAGATTGGGAAAAATTTAGTTGAAATGTTGAATACTTAAAGTATGGAAAAATATTGAAATAAAAGAGGAAATTGGGATATCAAATCCAAATTTGAGAGTTATAAAATTGAAGTATAGGGAAATTTAAATTGATAAAATGAGATTGAATTTAATTTGAATGGGAAGGTCGGGTTGATGTGAAACGATATGTTAAGTTAAGGAAATTGAAAGTGCTATACCGAATACAGCATTTAATATATATAAATACTATTTTGGGAATATAATCATTTGAAGTGAAATTGACATTTGGGTTTGAAGTATAAATTAAGTGAATGACCACGGTGTAATAGTGTATATTTCTACCCTGTTGATAGTTCTATGGACCCTTAGAGGATGGACATCCCAAACATCCTTTAAGTTATATTGTATTTCAGTTGATATTTCATTTGAGTTGAATTTATTGATATAAGAATGTTAATCCTGACTCGAGTGTTTTGTGTTTTGCTTTACGCTCGGGTCAGACTGAGTAATACAGCATTAGAGACTCACCTTTGGAGATTAGAGCTTCATTTGGAGATCCAACTATCGTTTCAGCTTTCAGTTTTAGTTGACTGGTTCAGAGAAGTCATCGGCTCGTACTGAAGACTTTTCTGTATTCAAGATATTCTGATGTATTTTATTTTAAAACTCTGATGTATATAGTAGCTTCATGAACTACTATTCTTTATCTATTCCGCTGCATTTTATTACTCTGTGTCTGTGATCTGTGATTGATTTATTTATTGTATATGTTACGTTTTGCCAAATTTTAAATTAACAATTCGGTATTTTGAATTATTCAAGTCGGACATGTATGGTTTTATTGTCTATTTGGATGGTCCAAAATAGCGGGTCGTTACATACTATACATGAAATTTGTAAGGAATCATATTTTGAAATCAACCACGGGTTCGGATAATATTTCACACAGAAATTTATCATTTATATCCGAAATCAGAAAAATTTCCGGGTTTTTAATTATTTCAAACCCACAATCCTAAGACAATTGCAAATAAATAAAAATCAACCAGGCCTATCATTTCAGCCTGTAATGATTTTTTTCTATTTTAAAGTCCGTTCGGGTATGTATCATTTCAACCCATAGTGATTTTATTCTACAGGGAACTTGTAGTGTGAGAACAGAATAAAATGAACAGTATAACAACATAAAGCAGTAACAGATGATAGATAGATAAATAAACAGGATTAACATCATATAATTTATAACACAGGCAGGTATAACATGATGTAATATTTTTACACTTTCACTTGCTATCAATTCACGGTCATATAAGTTGTAATATCCCGAAAATTTTGAATTTAAAATTTAGTAATATATTTGAAACTTTTTTGAAATTTAAATTGAAAAGTTATAAAGAAATAAAATATGAACAAAGTTTAGTGTTTTTAGTTAAAACTTTTAAAAAGAATTTAAAAATTGTTAAAGTAAGTTATGATAAAATTATAAAAATTCAAATCACATAATTATAATCTAACAGGTAAACATTCAAACAAATAAACAAATAAGTCTATGAATAATTAAACAAATAAACAAGTAATCTAACATTTAAGCAATATAAACATATAAACAAATCAAACAAAATAACACTTATAAAAAAAATATAAAAAACATATGAACTGTACCTATAAAAGAAAATGCAAGAAAGTAAAACATTCAAACAAATAAACATGTTACTAAATTAAATCAGCTAAGTTTAAGAACCTAAAACAAAACAAAATATGCTGAAATTAGCAAAGTAACTACAAACTAGTCAACTAGAATATGTAAGTAAAAGAAAATAAAAGAAAATTAAACAAACTCTTACATTAGCAAAATAAACAAGACAGCATGCTGAGAATATACAAAGCATGAAACACTACATACTTTCATTAAATGCAAGCATCTACAAAGAACATACCTGCATTCAATGCTTTTACTTCCAGCATGGTTATCCTGTACTTGTTTTAATAAACCCCAGTGAACCATCTGTTATAAATAAACATCAACCTGCCTCTTTATTTCATTCAACAAACTTCTGCAAACCTGAAAAAGAAAACATCATATTTCATAAATTCAAAAGCATTCAGGTGATCAAAACAGAAAATAAAAAGAAGTTAAACTGCAGACTTCCAAAACCAGAGTGCTTTCTGTTTCAAAACAAATTTCTGTGAGTAACATCAACTTTATGGCTTTAAGTTAACTGTAAAGATGATTCTTGTTTCATAGCATAGTATATGCTTATCTTTGAATATAGTTGGTAAATATGTATATAAATATACAGGCTACCCTGTATATTCTTCTTCTCTGTTATGGGTTACAGGGTAGACTTGCATTCAAACTCCAGTAGTTTTCATCTAAATCATAGTAAAGCTTCAGTTTTAAAAGCAAACAAGATAATGGAAAGCAAATATGGTTATTAAAAAAAACAGATTTAAACCTCAAGTCTGTAAGGTATTATCACTAAAGTTGTTTACAGGAAATCAAAGGAAGATGTGATAAATTCAAGTATTATAAAAAGCTAATCCAAGTTAATAGCTTAAATCCTTACTGTAAATCATGATTTCTAAAACAAAAGTGAAGAATTTTAGTTTAGTATTCAAAGGGAAATTTGCATTTGAATAAAAATTGAATTTCTACCAATTTCGTGTAAGTGAATCAATGTAAATTGCTGAAATTTGAGTTGAGGCAAGCCTAACCATTCTTGATATTGGGAAAAATACAAATTTATTTTTCCATTGCATGAATTGGGAATACGAGATCGTTTTAGGGTTTTTCTTCCAGTTTTGAACGCGCTTAGAAAAAAGAGGATTTCGCCCTTTTGAGTTGACCGAGCTTCACGATGACTTGAGGAAGGGTAGCTAGGGGTGTTATCGAGCCATGGACGGAGTCGCTGGGTTTCTGGCGGCGTCAGGCGTTGAGGCGAGGCAATTGTTCAGGGGTTGTTCGTTCAAGCTTTTGGGTTCGAGAACGAGATTTTGAATTTTTGATGGGTTCGAACCTGTGAGTGTTTGAGAGGCATGAGCACGTCGTCGATGACGTGTGGACGACCAGAAGTTCGACCAGAGGAGGCGATTCCAGTTGTGCACGTATACGTGCACAAGTTGATGATCAGAAAGGTTATAGCCTGAAGCCTTTCAGGTTGGGTTTTCTTAGGGGTTGTACTCGAAGCACGACTCGAGGAAAACTGGAGAGAAACCGAAGGGATACGCGGGGGGGTTTCAGCGTTGAGTCGTGTAAAAGTTTTGACTTAAACAAATTTTGAAAATTTTTATTGACACGGGTAGAATTGGGCAGAAACTCGAAGCAGGCAGCGTTCGAACTCGAGCGTGACTCGGGGGAGACTCGGGTTGGCCACCTGAAACAGCAAGTTCAGTTGAGGTTTGTCGAAAACTTAAGTTTAAACAATGTTTATAAGCATTGTTTATAAAATGAAGAAAGTTTGTAAATGGAATGTGAAGTAAATAAATTAATGATAAAATAAATTATGATTTAAATTTTTTTTTTAATAATAATAAATAAATAAAAGCAATTAAATTAAAGTTGTAAATTTAAAAAAAAAAATCATTAAGTTAATAATTTAAAATGATTGATTCAAAATTGATAGTTAAATTAAGATAATTTATTAAGGAATAATAAATTAATATAGTCAATTGAGATTTAATTCAATTGTAATTATAAATAATAAATCATCGTTTTGAAGTAATCAAGAAAAATAATAATAATAATATTTATAGGGTTAATTTATTAAATCCAGATACATCATTTTACAAAATTGTTTAATAAGTAAATAATGTAGTTTAAAATGATAATTAAGTAATTAAATTGATTTATAAACAATTAAGTGTTTAAATGAATTTGTAAGTAAGAATTTGTAAATTTTGAAACAATAAATTGAGTAATCAAAATTTAGTTTATTTATCCAAATTCTCATCATTAAATTAAATTAATTTAGTGGTAAATTTATTTAAATCACATTGGGAAGAAATTAACTATTGTTGTTAACTTATATTGATATCTCTGTTCTGTTTGTAATTCTGTATGATGTAATGGCCATGTTATTACACTGTGATTATGATTTGTTCTGTATTGATGTGAAAACCCTGTTGTCCGTAAAACGGCATTTAAACTTCGATGCGACAGGGAATCGGATTTCAGTTGGTTATCCGAAACCCACATCGAACCTGTGAATATTTATGAATGACATCCACATGTTTTGAAATTTGACACCCACTATTCGAATTAGCCAGGAAAGGACCTTTGGGTCGTATAACCCATTTCGAATATGTGATTCGACGTTATGGATAGCATTTGAAGACCGGTGTTGAAGACCGGGTATTTGCGAGAGCGATAGGATGACCTGTCGATTGACTCTGCACCGAGTTGCTCCGGTATAGAGTTCTCCATATGTGATGGGGAATCCGATCAGGATTGTGGATATCCGGATTTCAAGGACTTCTTTGGAAGTGCCTTCGGTTCTGTTCGAGCCCGGAACAGACTTGTATGGATAGTCTGTCTGACATTACAAATTGAGATATAAAGCCGATTTCTTTCAAATATATTTCTGTTGGTGGCGGAGAATTTATTCTTTTAGCTTAACACCCTTCTCTGAGACGTACGAGCTCAGAGGTTATATAGTTGAAGGTTATCAGCAATATATTCACAATTTGGTAATGTGACATACTGAGTGTTGCTGTGAAATGATCATTGTGTTGATTATTTGTGATAGGATCATTTGTTTGATCGTCTATCTAGGTGATCATTTCTATGATCATTTGTTGACCCAAAGCACAGCTTTTGTATAAAGAGTGTTTTTGTGGACGTGACTTCGTCGGACCTCACACCTCGAAATGGTCGAAACAGGAAAGATGCAGCAAGGTTATTGGGGGTAGCACCCCTTAGGGTATGTGCATTTCCTTCTGGATAGAAGTGGTATCATGGTATGGAGCCCAGATACTTAACTTATGTGGATATCGCAGATATATATATATATATGATTTTGTGATTTGTTGCTGGGGCCCTGGTTAAAGGTTGGTTACGACCGGGAGATGGCATACTCGTGTCAGTAGTTACCCAGTTAGGGGTAACCCGGCCTTATGTTGGCAGAGATCCGGTTTGGTTCTCGGGGACGTCCTTCCAGAGGCGTTCTCATGTGGCAATGGGAAGTTCCTTGGCCTGACCATTTGTTGGAAATCCAAAGAAACAATACGAAACCCTGTACGGTTTTAGTTGTAAAACCTGTCATGCAGCGTGGCGGTAACCTGCCACAAAACATGGTAGCTATAGTAGGCATAGTTCGGAATGTCTATGCTGGCTAAGATTAATATTCTATCTTCAAAATGATTTTTCTTCACTATGCACTAGTAATAATATCAAAGAATTCTTTTCTCGTATCAAGCATATTTAACTATCATAATAAGAAATCTCCTCCAATTCTGCGTTTGCATTATGTGTGTGGCGGGAGGTCTTATGGTAGTTCCATTTTTAAAAGCATTCCGAAAATTCTTTTATAAATCTTGTTTTATTTAAAAGTAACTGCTGTTTTGTTTACTCATACCAGTCCCATGACTGATCCGGAGTTTATTGTTCTCTTTCCTAAACTCTGGGTGCCCATTATTTCAACACGGGCAGCCTAGTAGCAGGTTTCTATATTTTGGAGTAGCAGTATTTTGGAGCTCTTATCTTGGATATATCTTAGGAGCTATTGGAGATTTCAGGTGTTAGTACTTGGGAGTTCGTAATCATCTCTCTCGTTTGAGAATTTTTGGATATATGACCACTGTTGTATTATCATGATATTGTATTTAGAGATTGTGGTGTATGTATTATGTACTCTGTTGCAGTATGGATATTATGTTGATGTTGTAACAGTGATGTTATTTATGATATTGATTCTGTTCCGCTGTTTTATATTCATCTAATTGTTGTTATAAGCTCCGGCGATGCGAATTTGATGTCGTTTATTGGACATCGAGTTTGGGTCGTCACATAAGTATAAATGTCAGGTGTGATTACTCACCTTTTAAAGCTGGAGTTCGCAAAACAACAACAAGAATGAATTCCGTAAGTCATGATAACATGACTATAGACTCAAGTGGGAAGAGAGCCAAGCTATTGATCTTGTAGCAACCAATAGAACAAGACGAATATAAATATGAATTCATTACAACATATATTGAAGCAACCTTTGAAATAAGAAGCAAAATGAACAAAATTGCTTTGGCTATGCTTTCAACAATCAAATGCTCGATCTAGGGAATTAATATGGTTCGGCCATGACATGGTATGGCTCGGGTATGGGTCTGGGTTGGACTCAAATGCACGGCTGCAAGAGAATAGGAAGAGGTAGTGGAGTTACAACAACAAAATTCAAACTTCTTCATAGCTAGTGATATTGTTTGGTGTTGAGAGCAACATGTTCTAATTTTAGAATTTTAGGGATTTGAAAATATTTATAGTGATACTATTGTAAAGAGGATGGTGAGAAGATGAAGGAAGAAAAAATATATGTTTTTAATTTATTTTCGATTCCTTCCCTTTTATTTCCAGTAGTTATGGTCAAAATCGGATAACTTCCGCCAATTCTAATTAATGTAAAATTAATTGATACCCGAGCAATTAATTTCCTAGAATGCTTATATAGTAAATAAATATATATTCAAATTTCAAATTTTGAATAAAATTCCATAATTAAGATATAGAAAATATAAACATATATGTATATATTTACACTAAATGTGTATATACATATTAGGCCCACAAGTAAAAACTCTAAATACAGAATTTGATTCCTATAACTGTATTTGTTAGTTTTCCATAGCACATGAAATCAAGGAACTTTCATATTATAGACATAATTCAAAAATTAGGATATATGTTAATTAATGCTCAGCTAATTGTCAATCCATTCAATTAATTTACCATTGTATATGAAATCAATATATAACCAATCATACACCTATTCCAAAATCAAGATATATGTCAATTAATAAAAAAATCTGATTTTAATATATTATTTTCATTTTAAGTAATTAAATCTCAATTATATAATTAAATTAAGCGTTTCCCAAAATCAAGGGTTATACAGACTTCGCACTTAAGAAAATTGCATCCCCGTAATTTCCTCTTAGGGGAAATCTAAAATGTTCACATAAACACATATAATTTTCAAAATACGTATATACATACCTTCCAAGCCATATCTTAAAAAAAATTAAGGTATTTTTCAAACATTACATTCCAAAATAAATATATTGCAGTGCATTTCCCTTTTGAAATTACTTCACAAAAGATTTTCAAAATCAAGGTTTACAATTGTGTAGTTCTTTTCAAAGAATCATGAAATATATATTTTTTTGGTGGAGTTTTGTCATAAGGAGTGCACGGCCTTGACTGGTCAGAGGAGGAGGAGGTGATAGGTGGTGGATAGTGAAGAGGAGGAGGTGGCGGCGGCTATGGCTGAGCATGGCAAGAGAAGAGCATGGCCAAAACATTGAAAAATAAATAAGAAAAGTGAAGAGAAAAGTAGAAAAAGAAGAAGACATTACCACTTTTTTTCTCAGATCTGAACTTGCGTTGCAAAAATGAAGATTGGAAGAGATTTTTCACATGAATATAGTGACATAGGAAGCTAGGGATTAAGGAATAAATAGCAACAAATATGTAGGAGTTATGGTATGAAATTAATGGATGGAAAGATAAAGGTGTAATAAATCAAAACGTACGCATGCCTTTAATTAAAAATAGGTAATGTATCTTAATTTGATTTGATTCCCATCTATTTAATAAAATATATACCAAAGAAATAATTGCACTTTTAAAAAATGTTTTAAAAATAAAATATATGCATAACATGTCATGCTACACGAATTAGAACATGATTTTACAAACAAAGATATTATTTATATAAATTTAAAATAAACAAATTTGTTAAATAAAACAATTTACACACAATACTGTAAAAAGCATAACTTTCACAATATTAATCCAATTTCAATGAAACGAAAAGCAGTATTCTTGAAATTAAATCTATTTTCATAATAAAAGATAAAATTCAAAAATTCAAATATTTAAATTTAAAAGTCAATGTTTGACCATTTTGACCAAAATCCACTTTTTTGGAAATATTCCATTTATTCAGGGTTGGAATTATAATTCACACAAAATCAAAATTTATATTTAAAATAACAAAATTTATCCATTTTAATAAATAAAATAAAAATTTTAAATCAGAAATCCACTTAAAATAATTAAAATACACAATTAAAAATAATCTTAAAATACAGGGTTAATACACTCTCCTCCACTCAAATCTTTTCGTCCTCGAAAAGGAATAATGTACGAAAAACACAGAAAAAGGCAGAATAAAATAGGATTAAGACAAGATGACAACGATGATTGAAATTATACCTGATAACTGTGGTTATTTGTAAGTTTATCAAGGTGGAAATTAGGAATGGCTAGAAGGGAAAAATAGGTTGAAAGACAAGGATGAACCATTATTTTAAAGCTATATAAATTTCAATTATTTAGAAAGGTAAAATAAATGGTCAAAATATCCTTTATATAATACTTTATCAAAATACTATTATGCCGATGTCTTAATAAGTTTATCCTTGTTCCTGTAGGCTCTGGCTATGCGTTGATCAGGCGCAAAGTTAGAATTCTCCAAGTACTTAGTAGACTTGTTTCAACACCTAGTGAAAATACTTGAAAAACTTTTAAAAACAGATATGGAAAGTACAATCCAAACAAAACAACCAAACCAAAACATGTCGATCATGGATCGCGGATACACAATGGCTACGCCTGGATCCCCCAGGAAACAATCGTACCCGTAGGCTGACTACCGCAGCCCTGCGATTACGGCATGAAGACTGGTAGTACACAGATACACAATGGTTACGTCTGGATCCCTCAGGAAACATCCGTACCCGTAGGCTCTCGCAGCCCCTGCGAATTATGCCACGCAGCCGCGCTAAAAAAACCATAGAGATTGCCACGATGGGACACTCGAGTATCACATCCGGAAAACCAAAAATTAGAGAGAATAATATCGATAGAATGAATCCACAATGTGGCCATAGAGCGGATATCAAGCAGAAGGCACTTTCCATATCTTTACTTCGAAAATATATATTAGATAGTACCTTCTAAATCACTTTCATATGCCATACTTATATAAAGTCCGTTGTATATAGGATTCCATTTTCAAATCGAATACTTTTCAAAATCAATAGTTTATCAAATCACACTTATATAGACTTCGATTATATAAGATTTCTCTTTCCAAATTGAGTACCTTTCAAATCAATAGTTTTCAAATCAACTTCATACTTATACAAATCCATTTTATATAAGTTCGACCACTCCCAAATCAAGTATTTTGAAAAATAAGGTTCTCAATTTCAATTTATTTCAATATCAATTCAGTTTCAAAATCATATATGATCTCACCAAATCATTTCTTCCAAATTAAATATCTTCAGTTTCAAAGTTTCCAAAAATAGTAGGTTTAGAAAATAATCCAAATTTCCAAATCAACATAATTTCTGTCAAACAAATTTATTTCCAAAAACCATCATATAAATACTGGTTTTTACATTCCAGTCTATTTTCGAAACCAAATATTTCTCAAAGCCAATTATACCCAAAATGTTTTCCAAATTCGTAACTATCCCTTTAAAAGCTTTAAACTATTTATTTCAATTCAAAAGATCCAATTTACCTTTTGCACATTATTTACTTAACAAAAGTTTCAAATTCATTTAAGTCATACTCTTCAGCTTTAAACATACAGAACTAAACTTATATACTTTATCAAATGTTTTATATTCTTTGAAATTTCTTGGATTTGAAAATTAAACCTCGATTTGGAAGTGTTTGAACCTTCAAAATATATAGTGAAATCAAATTTCAAATCCAAGAGTAAGAAATCAGCAACAAATCAGTAAACCAGTTTTTATAAATAGAGTTGTACTAAATCAAATTCGAAACTCGAGGATTGAACACCAGCTTACTTTAAATCATTTCAAATATATATATATATATATATATATATATATATATACACACACACACATATATCTTTCGAAAAAGCAAATCATACTTCGGAATTTGGAATCAAAATTTGTTTCACAAAATCACTCGCATAGAAAATCTACTAAAGTGGCCTCTCCCCCACTCTTAAACTCGAAAATCAATGTCGATGATGCGTGTACTCATCACCGAAATTATTTTCCAGTGACACAAGTGAGTTCTGGACTTCTATTTTCTTAAAACTTCTTTGAAATCTCATCAAAATCATTGGAACTTATTGAAATCGTTGGAAACATTTCTTATTCAGAAAATATCTTTAAATCTTACTATTATTATTATATATTTTCCAAAATCTTAAAACCGATTTCAAAAACACCGGAGTTCGATTCCTTGAAATTCAAATTCAAAACCCTTCAGTTTTAAATCAGTTTTATATAAATCAAATTCTTATAAATTTTCAAATTTTCAAATCCATTCAAAATTTCAAAATTTCATTTTTACAAGGTATATAGTCCTTATCGAAAACATTTCACTTTTATATAAAAATGTGGTCATCCTTATCAAAATAATAATTTTGATGTATGCACAATTTCAAAATACAACCAAACGCAAATTTCCAAGGGATGATCTAAGGATGGATTTCAAAACAAATAGAGATTCAAATTTAGAGGAACCCTAATCAAATAGAATTGTGATATGAAGATAAGCTCGAACGAAGATGAGATAATTTAATTACCAAATAGAAGATGGATAAGCCTAAATAAATCGCGGGCGACCTTAACCGGGTCAACCGTGACTTCAGGAATATAATCTATGCGAAAATCTAAGGCAAATCGACATTCGATCGCCAGAGATAGAATTCAGGTAGAGCAGGAGATAGATAGCATCGTAAACTGAGGATATAGAAATTTCCGGTGAATAAATGCCAATTGTAAAGGTGTTTCACCCCTTTACAAATCATTCAAAGGTTTGCGGAATCACTGATCTTTATAGAGGTCATTCAAAGTGGAGTTATGGAATGCTCCAAAATCAAAGGAATACAAATAGGGGAGACAGGAATGGATTTCAGAACGAGTGGAAGCATTCGAAAATTCAAGGAATCCTAATCGATAAGAATCCTAACCAAGAGATTACTAACAAGGTGGATACCGAAGGGATGAAGTTTAGAAAATCTTGATTTCAAAATAAGAAAATTTATACCAATATAATCTTTGAAAATCCTTTAAAATCATTTGAAAATCATTTTATACTTCGAAAATACGTTATCTCACAAGGAAATGATTCTGAGATTGATTTCACTCATTTTAGGGTATTTCTACCCTATCTCCAATAAGCTTTTGCACTACAGTCTAAGATTTTCCAAAAACCAAAGCTCCGATACCAAATTATAATGACCCACTATTTTGGACCATTCAAATTGACAATAATCCACACATGTCAGATTTGAATAATTCAAAATAACAAATTGTAATAAATTTTGGAGCAAATAAAATCATTCACAGAATCACAGACACAGAAATATCAGAATACTCGCAGCGGAAATAAAATACCATAGTAGTTCATGAAGCTACTATATACATACTCTCAAAACATATACAAAATCTCATAGTAAAATAGATACAATAGAAGTTAGGATACATAAACAACAATACCGAGACAGATACCGCATAGGAACTGACTAGAAGAAGTAGACGAATAGATAGACAGATAAGCTCCAGCAAAACTCTAGCTCTAGAAGGTGAATCCAAAGCTATGATTCACAGGCTGAGCCGAGCGTAAAGTAAAACACAAACACTCGAGTCAGGATATACATACTTATACAATGAAAACCAACTCAATTAAACTGTAGTAAGAATGCACAATAACTTAAAGGATGCTTGGGATCGCACATCCTTTAAGGATCAACCAAACTATCAATTAAGTAGTAATAAACACTATCCTAGATATTTAAAGTAAACAATGTAAATAACAGTGTTATTGTAGGGTAGCGTAGAGCTGCAGTAACCGCTCACCTCTAGCCACACTCTTAAAATCAAAGACATGCATCAAACAATCATAAGGAAATCACATGACACACAAAGCAGTGTACTCGTGGTTATAAATTTCAAAATGATTTATAATTCCGAATTAAAATCATTCATTTAAACCACTAAAAGGTAAGGTCATTATTCCTTCAAATCAAATATTTAATTACCAAAAATTTAGCCTTTTCTGAGTTCATTTATTCAGTTAAACACTTCAAATAAACTTCAATATAAACCATTTTTGACATATAAATTTTCATATTTTCCACTATAAAAATGGTCATTCAAATACCTTTTAACTTATGATTTTTATAAAGTAAATTACACAAATAAATATCAATAATTTCACTTATTAAATTCAAGTACACAAATTTCCCATTCTTTACCTTTTAACAATTATTTATCACTTAAATTTCAAATTATCATTTCATACGTTAAACTAAATTTCTCCTTTTATTTAATTTACTTAAACTTCCATTTTAAAACCAAATCTCACAATTCCAAGCCAAGTTAAATTCCAATTTCCATATAACTATCCATTTATTTAACATTTTAAACTAATTACATAAATTCAAAATGCACTGTAAGTTGCTTAACTTTATTTTACAAATAACTTGATATTTTCTTTTACTTTATATTTATCCAATTCATACATCAATTATATTAATTACCAAGTTAAGCTTATAATTCCATTTTTACTTAAATTTCCATTATTAAGTTAAATCAAACGTTCACACCACAACTCAAGCCATCTATTAACTTATACCATTTAACCTTTTAGAAAAATCACTGCTTAACCATTTTAAATCCCATAAAAAGTCAAATTTCATATTATTTTTTTCCTTCTTTTACTATACATGAAATTTGTAAGGAATCATATTTCGAAATCAACCACGGCTCTGGATAATATTTCACACAGAAATTTATCATTTATATCCGAAATCAGTAAAATTTCTGGGTTTTTAATTATTTCAAACCCACAATCCTAAGACAATTACAAATAAATAAAAATCAACCAGGCTTATCATTTCACCCCGTAATGATTTTTTCCTATTTTAAAGTCCGTTCGGGTATGTATCATTTCAACCCATAGTGATTCTATTCCACAGGGAACTTGTAGTGTGAGAACAGAATAAAATGAACAGTATAACAACATAAAGCAGTAACAGATGATATGATAGATAAATAAACAGGATTAATATCATATAATTTATAACACATGCAGGTATAACATGATGTAGTAATTTTTACACTTTCACTTGCTATCAATTCACGGTCATATAAGTATAAATGTCAGGTGTGATTACTCACCTTCTAAAGCTGGAGTTCGCAAAACAACAACAAGAATGAATTCCGTAAGGCATGATAACATGACTATAGACTCAAGTGGGAAGAGAGCCAAGCTATTGATCTTGTAGCAACCAATAGAACAAGACGAATATAAATATGAATTCATTACAACATATATTGAAGCAACATTTGAAATAAGAAGCAAAATGAACAGAATTGCTTTGGCTATGCTTTCAACAATCAAATGCTCGATCTAGGGAATTAATATGGTTTGGCCATGACATAGTATGGCTCGGGTATGGGTCTGGGTTGGACTCAAATGCACGGCTACAAGAGAATAGGAAGAGGTAGTGGAGTTACAACAACAAAATTCAAACTTCTTCATAGCTAGTGATATTGTTTGGTGCTGAGTGCAACATGTTTTAATTTTAGAATTTTAGGGATTTGAAAATATTTATAGTGATACTATTGTAAAGAGGATGGTGAGAAGATGAAGGAAGAAAAAATATATGTTTTTAGTTTATTTTCGATTCCTTCCCTTTTATTTCCAGTAGTTAGGGTCAAAATCGGATAACTTCCGCCAATTCTAATTAATGTAAAATTAATTGATACCCGAGCAAATAATTTCCTAGAATTCTTATATAGTAAATAAATATATATTCAAATTTCAAATTTTGAATAAAATTCCATAATTAAGATATAGAAAATATAAACATATATGTATATATTTACACTAAATGTGTATATACATATTAGGCCCACAAGTAAAAACTCTAAATACAGAATTTGATTCCTATAACCGTATTTGTTATTTTTCCGTAACACATGAAATCAAGGAACTTTCATATTATAGACATAATTCAAAATTAGGATATATGTTAATTAATTCTCAACTAATTGTCAGTCCATTCAATTAATTTACCATAGTATATGAAATCAATATATAACCAATCATATACCTATTCCAAAATCAAGATATATGTCAATTAATACAAAATCTAATTTTAATATATTATTTTCATTTTAAGCAATTAAATCTCTATTATATACTAAAATTAAGTGTTTCCCAAAATCAAGGGTTATACTGACTCCCCACTTAAGAAAATTGCGTCCTCATAATTTCCTCTTAGGGGAAATCTAAAATGTTTACATAAACACATATAATTTTCAAAATACGTATATACATACCTTCAAAGCCATATCTTAAAAAATTAAGGTATTTTTCAAACATTACGTTCCAAAATAAATATATTGCAGTGCATTTCCTTTTTGAAATTACTTCACAAAAGATTTTCAAAATCAAGGTTTACAATTGTGTAGTTCTTTTCAAAGAATCATGAAATATATATTTTTTTGGTGGAGTTTTGTCATAAGGAGTGCACGGCCTTGACTGGTCAGAGGAGGAGGTGATAGGTGGTGGATGGTGAAGAGGAGGAGGTGGCGGCGGCTATGGCTGAGCATGGCAAGAGAAGAGCATGGTCAAAACATTGGAAAATCAATAAGAAAAGTGAAGAGAAAAATAGAAAAAGAAGAAGACATTACCACTTTTTTTCTTAGATCTAAACTTGCGTTGCAAAAATGAAGATGGGAAGAGATTTTTCGCATGAATATAGTGATATAGACAACTAGGGATTAAGGAATAAACGGCAACAAATATGTAGGAGTTATGGTTTGAAATTAATGGAAGGAAAGATAAAGAGGTAATAAATCAAAACGTACGCATGCCTTTAATTAAAAATAGGTAACGTATCTTAATTTGATTTGATTCCCATCTATTTATTAAAATATATGCCAAAGAAATAATTCAATAAATATATATCATTTATATAAACACTATATAAATAAATAAGAAAACGGTTATAGAAACGTATAAATTAATTGCTATTTACATTTTTGTATGTTACTTAATTTACAAAGTATATATCCAAATTAAATGAAACAAGAGTGACAAATGTTGCAAATATATACATAACATGTAACGTTACATATATATACACAATTATAACATGATATATCAACTAAAAATATTTCTTATATTAATTAAAATAAACATTTAAAGGTATGCCTTTTAAAACAATAACGTATATATATTGGAAATTTCTTTCAAAGAAATAAACAGGGATCTAAATTCTTATCCATTTAATTACTAAATGAATGTATAAATAAGAAAAATAAGGTAGAGATAGATTTATGAAGAATAAATAAATAGTTTTAGGAAAGTAGGAAATAAATAAAGAAAATACTTTGTTTAATGGAAACTAGAATTAAAGATTGAAAACAATATACAATCAACATTTGAACATTATAACTATGCTTTTAAAAAATGTTTTAAAAATAAAATATATGCATAAAATATCATATTACACAAATAAGAACATGATTTTACAAAAAAAGATACTATTTATATAAATTTAAAATAAACAAATTTGTTAAATAAAACAATTTACACGCAATATTGTAAAAATCATAACTTTCACAATATTAATCCAATTTCAACAAAACGAAAAGCAGTATTATTGAAATTAAATCTATTTTCATAATAAAACATAAAATTCAAAAATTATAATATTTAAATTTTAAATTTCAAAGTCAAAGTTTGACCAGTTTGACCAAAATCTCTTTTTTTGGAAATATTCCATTTATTTAGGTTTGGAATTATAATTCACATAAAATCAAATTTTATATTTAAAATAACAAAATTTATCCCTTTTAATAAATAAAATAAAAAAATTAAATCAGGAATCCAATTAAAATAATTAAAATATGCAATTAAAATTCACAAAATACAGGGTTGTTACAGGCTTTGCGGGATCACCAATAACCTATCTTTACTCCGTATATTCCTTTCTACGTGTAACATCACTTTAGTCTTACCTATAACAATGCCCTACACACTGAAATTTTGGACTTATATTAGATAGGGGCTATTAGCTGAAGTATAGGGCATGACCCTGCACCAGTCCTATTTTGATATTCTAATATCTTAGTCAATTACTTAGGGTTAACTACCACATCAAATTTTCCTTCAAAACATTTCTTCCAAATTGATTTATCCCTGTTTAAATCATACTTAAATAATGAAAATGTACTCTTTGCTTTACTCAATCCTTTTCCATGATATGTGATTTACACAAAACAATTTTGATGAAAACCTAAATCAATAGGGTTATCTATCCCTTAAAATAACTTAAAGTCATTCTTTACTTTGAAAACATAAGGTTTTAAATCCAAGATATCACCTTCGAAATCTTTGACTAACCTTAAACAAAACCTTTCGAAATCAATGAAATTATCGCTTGCGAAAGCTTTATTGTAACAGCCCATTTTTTTAACAAGTATTTTTCACTTGTATTTTTTTTTTAAAAAAAAAAAACTTTGGGGTTTATTTAAAGTGATTAAAAAAAAATTAGGATTAACTAATAAGATCTCTGAAAAAATCAAGTTTTAATTAAGAAAACATTAATAGCTTAGGTGGTTAAGACATCTGGGCTATTCACGACAGGCCACGAGTTCGAGTCTCAGCATGGTCAGAATTTCTAATTTTTTTTAGTATATAAATGAACTGGGTAATTACGCCTTAAAAAAGGCGCCTAAATTTAGGGAATAAATACCGTATATATATGTATATATATATATATATAAGATTATATATAAGAAAACGTATAGAACTTTAATCCGTTATTTTTCTCTTTCCAGAAAAATTTACTTCCCAATTTATATACATATATAATTTGATTTAAATCATTTCCTTAAAATACTAAATATGGAAATTTAAAGTGTGAAACGGTTAAATTTGTTAAAAGACAACTCCATTTGAATTTTAATAAAAGGAATTTTGTATATATATATAATATGTGAAAACCAATTAAGTTTGTTAAGTAATAATTTTGAAGAATTTAGTGTATTAATGAACTGTTGGATTTCGCGTTTAAAGGACGCGTAAAAATCTATGGTAGGTAACGGAATAAAACGTATAAACTTAAAAATGTTATTTTTATAGAAATTTTTGATGTTCTGTATTACGTCAGTTTGATGTATTGTAAAAAAAATCATATTTTTAATATTTTTGGATATAAAATATCAGTCAGTGATTTTATAGCAAACGTTATTTTGTTTTAACGGACAGTTTGGTTTTTTTTAAATAAATTTATATACGTTTCATTCCTAAAGCCTTACATAATTTTTGCCATTTCATTTATTGCAATCAAACTAAAAATCAAGATTGATAAACTAGAAATGAATCACACATATAAGTAAAGTCCAAATCTGTTTATCCTCTGTTTCAAGCAGTACTACACAAAATCAAGTTCCTCAATCACGCATAAATATTGAAATCAAAGCTTCTCATAAAATTTGCAGTAATCGCATGCATTAATTTCAATTGGCAGTTTTAAATCTCGCAAGCCATATTCCCACAATCAACGCATGTTTTAATAAATATGGGTAACGTTCAAACATTATAACTGAGAATCGATATCACACATATAAAGATCAAAATGTATAAAATGAAATAAAAATGAATATGAAGTAACGTTCGAAATATTTTTCCCTCTGATATCCTTTTACACAATCAATGCATGCACTTTAAGGACTGAAACGTGCATATCCTATATTCTCCCATTCTCTGCTTCCAACAGCTCTACCAAAATCAAGTACATGAATCTCGCAATTCATTGAATAAATCAAACCATTTACCACGCTTGCCATTTTTTTTTCCTCTGCTTTAATCACGTATCTATATTCACAATTTATGTCAATATAACTGATGCTTGCTTGCCCTTCCTTTGATCAATATTCCCTTAAGTAACATTCACGCATTCATGTTAACAACTTTATATCTGTGTAACTGACATGCTATATCAGTGGTTCTTTCATCACGCAAGAAGATCTCAATCAAACCTTTTCGAACATATTCTTTTGTTCAAAACTGGAAATGTGTTTTGCCTTTTCTTTTCTCAGCAATAAAATCACGTATTCATATCTTTCGTCTCTAATAGCTTCAAGTCTTCAACTGATTGCTCTCCCTCCCCATTGATCTTGCAGCAGTTCAAATCTTTTTAATTTTTTTGCAACGTTCGAACTTTATCTATTTCCTTTGAACTGATGAGGAAATTTCGCAGTCATATCAACCAAATTTATATCAATAAAACTGATGCTTTTACCTCTCCTTTAATTCGCACTGCCTATATATATACCCACCTCACCAGTTTCTTTCTCCGCATCTAAATATCTCTGCCTTCCCCTTCCTCGTACGTTCAAGATCCATCAGGTAATAAGTCTTATTGTTTTTTTTTTCCTTCCAGTTTTCCTTCCTCTTTCTCTTGATGTTGTTCTATCTGTGCCTTGCTCGGCCACACTACTATTTATTCACTTTGTCTTTCTATGAGACTCTTATCATCTGCCTTGAACTAAACATATGGGATCTGGATATGTTGAACTGTTTTTGTTTTGGAAAGTTAGGTCTAGAAACAGAGAGGAAGTGAGATCTTGTGTGTGTGTTATAGGCTTAACTCTCGACACATAGGTAGTGGAATGTTGTGCAAAATTGTATATGGGAACTGTGTTGATGTCATGCCAGGTAAGTTGTAGGGCCTGGGAGTTATTTTGGGAACAGATCTGTCGAAGAAAAAAAATATATACTTGAGGTATAAATTGCGTGAACATAAGATGGTCTGGAGTTGTTTGAGAGGAGTAGGAAGGGCAGTGTTGTCAAAATATTTAAGAAAGAGGGATGGGTTCATTTAGTAAGGATCTGATGATGCTTAGTTTTTTGTTGCTTGAATATGTGTTGGCAGGGATGTTAGACTGGGTTGTGCATTGGTGTCACCGTGTACGTGTATCACAGTCACAAATATTTAGAAGCATGCATTTGTTTTGTATCTGGTTAGGAGTTGTTTTGGTTCGTGTAGAGGTCTGATAGGAACAGTGAGAAACCCTTTTTGCATGTTTGAGTTGGATGTTAACAAGGCCTAGAGAGTTTTCTTTCATTTGCAAAAAAAAAAAAAAAAGAAAAAAAAAACAAGGGGTGAGGATGGGAAAGAGGTAGGCTAGGACTGTGAGTTCAGTTAGTCTGCATATATGTAACCTTCATATGATAGAGGAAGCAGAGAATAAGGAGGAGAGGAGATGTACACATTCAGTAGATGCTTTGATTTAGTCGCATGATTTTACTCGAAGTCGTTGCATAAAATTCTCGAAGTCTTTATATTTGTCCCAAAGATTTGTTGCATTTTTCTCGATGAAATTCCATGGTTAGCTCGAAGAAGTGGGGTTGTGGCGCGTGTAGCTGATGATGAATTCCTGTCTGATTGTAAGTTTGTAAAGCCTGCAAGTTTAAATTTAGACTGTAAAGAAATATTGTAAGAACTTAGGTTGATTTGCAGTAGTAGATGATATTTTTAGTAGTTGGATCCAGGTAAAAGGAAAAGAAAATAATGAATGAAAGTGGCAGAAGAGATGTAAGTATGTGGAAATGTTGGCGTGAGTGCGTGTACGCGAGTAAGTGTAATGGAAGTGTGCACGTGTACATGTACCCCGGCATAATAAGAAAACTCCACCATTTTGCCTTAGTTTGTCTTTAGGAAATTTTATCATGGTTATAGTGTTAGCACAGTTCGTGTGTTTGGAAATGTTTTGGTTGTTGTACACGGTAGAGTGGTCGAGCAAGTCAAACAAAAAAATTCTCTCCCTACTTTTAAATTTTTCTTTGACCGTAAATTCTAAAGTCGCGTATTCAATATTTTGAATCTTGTTCTAGATTTAAATCTAAGCTTGACATCCGAGGGATTTTGATCGTTACTCTCTGTAGTTCTTTTCCGGTGAATCATCGTTTTGAAATTTAAAATCTTTCTGCAGCCATCAGGTGAGTATTTCTCACCAGACATACGTATTTATATTTTGGTAAATTATTGCAAGTGTATGTGTAAAATTGTATTTCACTATTATCTGTCTGTAGTGTAATATAGAATGATGGACCCCATTTAAATTGACACCTCATCAGTATTATCTGTTATATTATTTCTGCAGTTATGTTATTGTTTATTTACTGCTTAAATCACCACTGCAAGTTCCCTGTTATTATAGATGGTATGGGCTGAAATGATAGGCCTAATTGATTATTATTGTTCACTTGTTCTGTTAACTGCTGTAAATTGTCTTGGGATTGCGGGTTCGAAATGATAGAACCTGGGGTTGTGTAAATATCGGATTGAAATGATATAAATCCGTTTCACTTGACCTAGGCTAGAAAATCTTATACAGGCCCGTGGTTTATATATTATTTTCTGAAATTATTTTAAATTATTTAAATTTAGAAATTTGATGGTATTCTAATTTAAATTATATAAAGGATTTTTATGAGATTTACAATGATTTAAAAGGGGTTAAATAAATAAATGTTGAGTTAAAATTTTGGAATATAACTTGTTTAGAAATTCTATATTTTTGGAAAGGAAAAGATTTCAATACAGAAATAATAAATAATAAGTTATATTTGAAATTTGATGTTTAGCTAAAAGTCTATTACAGCATTTAATTGCTGTCTTTTGAAACTTGACTATTTTAAACCCATAACTTTAGATAGCATTTCCTAGATGCTGTAGAAGTGAAATTGATTTATTTAAAATTTCATCTCTATTTTGGGAATACGTTAAGATTTGGAATTTAAATATGAAATTGCTAATAAAGTAAGAAGTTGAGTTTGGAAAGTTTTAAAAGAAGAAAATTGATTTCTATTCTTTTGATAAAAGCAATAAATTCCAAATTTAATTGAATAAATTGAAATGGTATATTTTCAAAGGAAATGTTTTAAATCAAGGATTTGAAATTAAAGGTATTTGAAATATATATATATTGATTTGAAAATATAAATACCATTTTTCAAACTATAACCACGGGTTATAATAACGTTTGGTTGGCAAAGAGACCGGGATCGGATATCTGGCATACTCTCTGTCGATACCGAAAACCACTTTGACTAACCGTGTACGCGGTGGAGATTCTAGAATGAAGTAGGATGGTGGTGACGGTTTCTTTAAGGTAAATACGTGGAGCCGACTCCCGTGAGTTGGCATAAGGTGGCTAAAACAGGAGCGATTCTCGGATTAATGAGGTAGCACCTCTGATCGAACGCACTTCTTCGTATGCCATTCTATTACTCTTGTGATTGTTTTGGTGCGCACCTTTGATTTGGGAGTGTTGTTCGAGGTGGGCGGTAACTGCGGCTACGCGTTTCCACCGGTACGGATAGCAATTGGTATATCTACCCTGGCATTGCCTAGTTGTGCCGTGTCACCTACCATAGCGAGCCTCCTACGAGTTTCTATTTGTGTCGTACCTATGGAGTATCCTCTGGTAGCTTCCCGATCAGGAGGTATTACGGTACTGTATAGACTATTGGCATTATTTGTGTTAAGGGCTATATGGGTAACCCCTTAACGCTATTAAAAAGTAAGTTTATTTTACAATTAAACACTATTATAATAGCGCAATATACTACATAGTAAATAGTTTAACGGATCCTTAGAGGATGGGCGGTCCCAAGCATCCTTTAAGTTACTTGCTCTATATTACAGTACACTTGAATTAGCTTACACTATATAAGTATGTATGTCCTGACTCGAGTGTTTATGTTTTATGTTACGCTCGGGTCAGCCTGAGTTGCAGTTCAGTCACCATCCCGGAGCTAGGACTTCTGTAGATCCTTTCAAGTTGTTGGCTTCTCTCTGTCCGCTATCTTATTTATGAAAACAAGACTTTGGGATTTTTATTTGATGATTTAAACTATATTTGGGATGGAAGACTTTGTAATTTGTATTTGTTGAGACTATTTATAGTGGCTTCATGAACCACTAAGTATTTTTAATTCCGCTGCGAGTATTCTGATTCTGTGTCTGTGATTCTGTGATTAATTATTTACTGTATATTTTGAGTTCTGCCAAATTTATTTTTACAACGCGGTATTTTGAACAATTCAAGTCCGACATGTGCGGATGCAAATGGTTGAAAACACCGCGTCGTTACATTTGGTATCAGAGCTTTGGCTCTAGGCAAAACTTAGAATGTATGGTAAATTTGACTTACAGAATCACTTTCATTCGAGCTTGAATCTCTTCCTTTTCGAATTTTGGAACGTTCCCTGCGGTTCCGAAGTTCATTCGTGTCCCTCACTATTTATTTTTCTTTCGATTCGGGAGTATCCCATAACTCCACTTAGGATGATCTTTATAGTGAATTGGCGGTTTCGCCAATATTCTAATATAGCGGTGAAACTCCTTTACAACTAGCATTGATTCACCGGAGATTTATATTTATCCTCGGTTTAGATACTAGTATCTTTGGTTATTCTGAACTCTATCTCTTCAGATCGAATGTAGATTTACCCCAGAAAATCCACATCGATCTGACTCTTTAAGTCACGGTTGGCCAGGTTAAGGTTGCCCGCGATTTATATAAACTTATCTGGTTTCTTATTCTGTTATTTAACCATCGGATCTTTTGATTCCAACTTATCTTTAAATCAAAATTCTCTTTAATTTGAGTCCTTCAAAATTTGAATCTCTATCCTTGTTTTGAAAAAAATTTATTCTCATATTTGGGAAAAATCTAATATTATATATATAAGTATAATTTTTAGAATTTAACTAGTTTTTTTAGAGATAATAGTGTTTGATTTCATTTATGGTTTTGTAAACCATTGGTTTTGTCTTATATAAATAATTGAATATAAACATGGTTATAAATTTATTTGGAAACAGAAATGAATTTAAAATAAGAATTTAAGAATTTAATAGTTTCAAACCTTGTGTTTAAAGTCTTAAAAGGATATATTATTATTTAAATTTTTTTCAAATATAAATTTGTTTCCAAAGAATTTTAAAGTTTTAAAAATCAGTGCTCTTCTCTTTGTCGCTAGAAAAAAATTTCAGGGATGAGTACAACATCATCGACATTCATTTTCGAGTATCGAAGTAAAGAGACCACGATGTAGTTTTGCTTCAAAAATTTAATTAATTTGAATTTCTAAAATATGACTTACTTTATAATATATATAGATATATGATTTAAATTGATTTGACATATGCTATATGTATGTATTTATTTATCTCTAAAGGGTTTGAAGTTAATTGGAAATTTAATTCATAAATGTATGTTAAAAGGTGATTCTAATGATAAAATAAAGTCAAATTTGGAATGAATATTTAAACTTGAATAATATAGTTGGAAAATTTTACTTGTATAAATTGCATGCCAATATAACTTACCTAAATCATTCAGAAATTAACTATGTAATTGGATAATGTATAATATAAAAGGATTTTATAAATAAAAATTTGAGTGGTTATAATAAATGTTATACACTTAAAGTTTCAGTTACAACAAGACAAATAGAGGTAAATAGAAATAAAATAATAATTGAATAATATACAATATCAAATGGTGTTAAAGGAAATTTAGAAATATATTGGAATAGTTATATTAAATATAATCTACTTAATATGTGCGATAAGATATATTAAGCAGAATATATTTAATAATAATCTGGAATAAAGAAGAATTAAATTTGTTGAATAAAGATGATTATGATAAATGACTATACAAATTTCAGATTTTAGAAAATAATTGGATAATAAGATAATTAATTTGGAAATAGTTAAGATTGATTTAACTTCTGTAAAAATCAAATGAATTAAATCAATTATTGAATATTAATTAATTGAATTTATATGGTTTAGATATTGAGAAAAATATTTGACATAGATGAGAAAAATATTGAGAAAAATAAATTTAATTATAGTTTGGAATAAAGAAGAAACTAAATGGGGATTTAGTTTATTTTGGGAAATGGTAAATTTACTTTAACAATTAAGTTAAATTACCATTTCAAATTTGGATTAAAATTAAACATTTTAAATTAGAATGTTATAATACCTTGGGTAAAATTTGGATAAAAAAAAAATTGAATGATTTTTTTTAGTGTAGGGATATTATACAAGTAAATATGTAAATAAATAAATGTTAAAATTTTAAGTATAGATAGATGAAATCAATGATTAATTTAAAATTGAATTTTTATTGTTTAGATTAATGATTCTAATTTAAGTTTCAATTTAGTTTTCTTTCAGGTCGTTTCCATTCACCTACCTTCTTCCTTTTCGAGGACGAAAAGTTCTGAGTGGGGGAGAGTGTAACAGCCCATTTTTTTTAACAAGTATTTTTCACTTGTATTTTTTTTAAAAAAAAAAAACTTTGGGGTTTATTTAAAGTGATTAAAAAAAAAATTAGGATTAACTAATAAGATCTCTGAAAAAATCAAGTTTTAATTAAGAAAACATTAATAGCTTAGGTGGTTAAGACATCTGGGCTATTCACGACAGGCCACGAGTTCGAGTCTCAGCATGGTCAGAATTTCTAATTTTTTTTAGTATATAAATGAACTGGGTAATTACGCCTTAAAAAAGGCGCCTAAATTTAGGGAATAAATACCGTATATATATGTATATATATATATATATATATAAGATTATATATAAGAAAACGTATAGAACTTTAATCCGTTATTTTTCTCTTTCCAGAAAAATTTACTTCCCAATTTATATACATATATAATTTGATTTAAATCATTTCCTTAAAATACTAAATATGGAAATTTAAAGTGTGAAATGGTTAAATTTGTTAAAAGACAACTCCATTTGAATTTTAATAAAAGGAATTTTGTATATATATATAATATGTGAAAACCAATTAAGTTTGTTAAGTAATAATTTTGAAGAATTTAGTGTATTAATGAACTGTTGGATTTCGCGTTTAAAGGACGCGTAAAAATCTATGGTAGGTAACGGAATAAAACGTATAAACTTAAAAATGTTATTTTTATAGAAATTTTTGATGTTCTGTATTACGTCAGTCTGATGTATTGTAAAAAAAATCATATTTTTAATATTTTTGGATATAAAATATCAGTCAGTGATTTTATAGCAAACGTTATTTTGTTTTAACGGACAGTTTGGTTTTTTTTAAATAAATTTATATACGTTTCATTCCTAAAGCCTTACATAATTTTTGCCATTTCATTTATTGCAATCAAACTAAAAATCAAGATTGATAAACTAGAAATGAATCACACATATAAGTAAAGTCCAAATCTGTTTATCCTCTGTTTCAAGCAGTACTACACAAAATCAAGTTCCTCAATCACGCATAAATATTGAAATCAAAGCTTCTCATAAAATTTGCAGTAATCGCATGCATTAATTTCAATTGGCAGTTTTAAATCTCGCAAGCCATATTCCCACAATCAACGCATGTTTTAATAAATATGGGTAACGTTCAAACATTATAACTGAGAATCGATATCACACATATAAAGATCAAAATGTATAAAATGAAATAAAAATGAATATGAAGTAACGTTCGAAATATTTTTCCCTCTGATATCCTTTTACACAATCAATACATGCACTTTAAGGACTGAAACGTGCATATCCTATATTCTCCCATTCTCTGCTTCCAACAGCTCTACCAAAATCAAGTACATGAATCTCGCAATTCATTGAATAAATCAAACCATTTACCACGCTTGCCATTTTTTTTTTCCTCTTCTTTAATCACGTATCTATATTCACAATTTATGTCAATATAACTGATGCTTGCTTGCCCTTCCTTTGATCAATATTCCCTTAAGTAACATTCACGCATTCATGTTAACAACTTTATATCTGTGTAACTGACATGCTATATCAGTGGTTCTTTCATCACGCAAGAAGATCTCAATCAAACCTTTTCGAACATATTCTTTTGTTCAAAACTGGAAATGTGTTTTGCCTTTTCTTTTCTCAGCAATAAAATCACGTATTCATATCTTTCGTCTCTAATAGCTTCAAGTCTTCAACTGATTGCTCTCCCTCCCCATTGATCTTGCAGCAGTTCAAATCTTTTTAATTTTTTTGCAACGTTCGAACTTTATCTATTTCCTTTGAACTGATGAGGAAATTTCGCAGTCATATCAACCAAATTTATATCAATAAAACTGATGCTTTTACCTCTCCTTTAATTCGCACTGCCTATATATATACCCACCTCACCAGTTTCTTTCTCCGCATCTAAATATCTCTGCCTTCCCCTTCCTCGTACGTTCAAGATCCATCAGGTAATAAGTCTTATTGTTTTTTTTTTCCTTCCAGTTTTCCTTCCTCTTTCTCTTGATGTTGTTCTATCTGTGCCTTGCTCGGCCACACTACTATTTATTCACTTTGTCTTTCTATGAGACTCTTATCATCTGCCTTGAACTAAACATATGGGATCTGGATATGTTGAACTGTTTTTGTTTTGGAAAGTTAGGTCTAGAAACAGAGAGGAAGTGAGATCTTGTGTGTGTGTTATAGGCTTAACTCTCGACACATAGGTAGTGGAATGTTGTGCAAAATTGTATATGGGAACTGTGTTGATGTCATGCCAGGTAAGTTGTAGGGCCTGGGAGTTATTTTGGGAACAGATCTGTCGAAGAAAAAAAATATATACTTGAGGTATAAATTGCGTGAACATAAGATGGTCTGGAGTTGTTTGAGAGGAGTAGGAAGGGCAGTGTTGTCAAAATATTTAAGAAAGAGGGATGGGTTCATTTAGTAAGGATCTGATGATGCTTAGTTTTTTGTTGCTTGAATATGTGTTGGCAGGGATGTTAGACTGGGTTGTGCATTGGTGTCACCGTGTACGTGTATCACAGTCACAAATATTTAGAAGCATGCATTTGTTTTGTATCTGGTTAGGAGTTGTTTTGGTTCGTGTAGAGGTCTGATAGGAACAGTGAGAAACCCTTTTTGCATGTTTGAGTTGGATGTTAACAAGGCCTAGAGAGTTTTCTTTCATTTGCAAAAAAAAAGAAAAAAAAAGAAAAAAAAACAAGGGGTGAGGATGGGAAAGAGGTAGGCTAGGACTGTGAGTTCAGTTAGTCTGCATATATGTAACCTTCATATGATAGAGGAAGCAGAGAATAAGGAGGAGAGGAGATGTACACATTCAGTAGATGCTTTGATTTAGTCGCATGATTTTACTCGAAGTCGTTGCATAAAATTCTCGAAGTCTTTATATTTGTCCCAAAGATTTGTTGCATTTTTCTCGATGAAATTCCATGGTTAGCTCGAAGAAGTGGGGTTGTGGCGCGTGTAGCTGATGATGAATTCCTGTCTGATTGTAAGTTTGTAAAGCCTGCAAGTTTAAATTTAGACTGTAAAGAAATATTGTAAGAACTTAGGTTGATTTGCAGTAGTAGATGATATTTTTAGTAGTTGGATCCAGGTAAAAGGAAAAGAAAATAATGAATGAAAGTGGCAGAAGAGATGTAAGTATGTGGAAATGTTGGCGTGAGTGCGTGTACGCGAGTAAGTGTAATGGAAGTGTGCACGTGTACATGTACCCCGGCATAATAAGAAAACTCCACCATTTTGCCTTAGTTTGTCTTTAGGAAATTTTATCATGGTTATAGTGTTAGCACAGTTCGTGTGTTTGGAAATGTTTTGGTTGTTGTACACGGTAGAGTGGTCGAGCAAGTCAAACAAAAAAATTCTCTCCCTACTTTTAAATTTTTCTTTGACCGTAAATTCTAAAGTCGCGTATTCAATATTTTGAATCTTGTTCTAGATTTAAATCTAAGCTTGACATCCGAGGGATTTTGATCGTTACTCTCTGTAGTTCTTTTCCGGTGAATCATCGTTTTGAAATTTAAAATCTTTCTGCAGCCATCAGGTGAGTATTTCTCACCAGACATACGTATTTATATTTTGGTAAATTATTGCAAGTGTATGTGTAAAATTGTATTTCACTATTATCTGTCTGTAGTGTAATATAGAATGATGGACCCCATTTAAATTGACACCTCATCAGTATTATCTGTTATATTATTTCTGCAGTTATGTTATTGTTTATTTACTGCTTAAATCACCACTGCAAGTTCCCTGTTATTATAGATGGTATGGGCTGAAATGATAGGCCTAATTGATTATTATTGTTCACTTGTTCTGTTAACTGCTGTAAATTGTCTTGGGATTGCGGGTTCGAAATGATAGAACCTGGGTTGTGTAAATATCGGATTGAAATGATATAAATCCGTTTCACTTGACCTAGGCTAGAAAATCTTATACAGGCCCGTGGTTTATATATTATTTTCTGAAATTATTTTAAATTATTTAAATTTAGAAATTTGATGGTATTCTAATTTAAATTATATAAAGGATTTTTATGAGATTTACAATGATTTAAAAGGGGTTAAATAAATAAATGTTGAGTTAAAATTTTGGAATATAACTTGTTTAGAAATTCTATATTTTTGGAAAGGAAAAGATTTCAATACAGAAATAATAAATAATAAGTTATATTTGAAATTTGATGTTTAGCTAAAAGTCTACTACAGCATTTAATTGCTGTCTTTTGAAACTTGACTATTTTAAACCCATAACTTTAGATAGCATTTCCTAGATGCTGTAGAAGTGAAATTGATTTATTTAAAATTTCATCTCTATTTTGGGAATACGTTAAGATTTGGAATTTAAATATGAAATTGCTAATAAAGTAAGAAGTTGAGTTTGGAAAGTTTTAAAAGAAGAAAATTGATTTCTATTCTTTTGATAAAAGCAATAAATTCCAAATTTAATTGAATAAATTGAAATGGTATATTTTCAAAGGAAATGTTTTAAATCAAGGATTTGAAATTAAAGGTATTTGAAATATATATATTGATTTGAAAATATAAATACCATTTTTAAAACTATAACCACGGGTTATAATAACGTTTGGTTGGCAAAGAGACCGGGATCGGATATCTGGCATACTCTCTGTCGATACCGAAAACCACTTTGACTAACCGTGTACGCGTTGGAGATTCCAGAATGAAGTAGGATGGTGGTGACGGTTTCTTTAAGGTAAATACGTGGAGCCGACTCCCGTGAGTTGGCATAAGGTGGCTAAAACAGGAGCGATTCTCGGATTAATGAGGTAGCACCTCTGATCGAACGCACTTCTTCGTATGCCATTCTATTACTCTTGTGATTGTTTTGGTGCGCACCTTTGATTTGGGAGTGTTGTTCGAGGTGGGCGGTAACTGCGGCTACGCGTTTCCACCGGTACGGATAGCAATTGGTATATCTACCCTGGCATTGCCTAGTTGTGCCGTGTCACCTACCATAGCGAGCCTCCTACGAGTTTCTATTTGTGTCGTACCTATGGAGTATCCTCTGGTAGCTTCCCGATCAGGAGGTATTACGGTACTGTATAGACTATTGACATTATTTGTGTTAAGGGCTATATGGGTAACCCCTTAACGCTATTAAAAAGTAAGTTTATTTTACAATTAGACACTATTATAATAGCGCAATATACTACATAGTAAATAGTTTAACGGATCCTTAGAGGATGGGCGGTCCCAAGCATCCTTTAAGTTACTTGCTCTATATTACAGTACACTTGAATTAGCTTACACTATATAAGTATGTATGTCCTGACTCGAGTGTTTATGTTTTATGTTACGCTCGGGTCAGCCTGAGTTGCAGTTCAGTCACCATCCCGGAGCTAGGACTTCTGTAGATCCTTTCAAGTTGTTGGCTTCTCTCTGTCCGCTATCTTATTTATGAAAACAAGACTTTGGGATTTTTATTTGATGATTTAAACTATATTTGGGATGGAAGACTTTGTAATTTGTATTTGTTGAGACTATTTATAGTGGCTTCATGAACCACTAAGTATTTTTAATTCCGCTGCGAGTATTCTGATTCTGTGTCTGTGATTCTGTGATTAATTATTTACTGCATATTCTGAGTTTTGCCAAATTTATTTTTACAACGCGGTATTTTGAACAATTCAAGTCCGACATGTGCGGATGCGAATGGTTGAAAACACCGGGTCGTTACATTTATTAAAACTTAGACATCCTTTTTCAAAACCCCTTCAAAACATGCCTTTCGAAAGCATTTGATTCTTCCACTCAAATAATCAAAGTAAATCTTTTGAAAACATCGAGAAATCTCCCCTTGAAACCTACATTATAGACCTTTCGAAAGTTTTGGGTTCAGGTAAAAGTTTGTGGAGCGTAGCTTTGAAACCATATAAAACCATCCCTTTTGCAACCTTTAGGTTTAACTTTTAATTGAATAGAGGGTCTTAAAAGAACTGGGGCGAAAGCATTTCTTTCGAAAGCATTATTCGTAAGTAAAAGAGAGTGGATTGTTTTGGAAAACAACCCTTTCGAAAGCATGGAGAAGCGGCTTCAAAGTTTAAAGGCAAAAACATCCTTTCGAAAGCATTTATTCGAAGGGTTGAATGCAGCAACATGGGTTTCAAACCCTTTCAAGAACTTAATTTTAAAACAAGGGTGGCAACCCCTTTCCAAACCCTTTTCCTAAAAACAAAGGCATACTTAACTAAGTCGAAAGCTAATATAACTCCTTCGAAAGCTTCATTTGTAACCAAAATAGTTCCAAGTTTGTAAAGGCTACATTTACCCCTTCTAAAGCATGGTTTCGACTCTATACCTTCCACCTATATCCAATCCACTACTTGCCAAGGCATTGATACCATATGTATTGGTTTCTACTTGTTCAAAGGCAGAAGTATGGGGTCGAAGGTTGCAAATGGAAGTGGCAAAGCGGTAAATACTTGCAAAACTTACTATTAGCCTTTTAAAGTAATTTCTTTCCAATTAACTTTCCTTATTTGTCAATGCATAATTGGTTGCCAATTCTTTTTTTCAAAAGTCTTTTTCTAAAAATGCTGCCGAATTCTGTAATTAAAAATTAAATTTTTTTAACAAATTAGCCCTTCACATTTTCGAAATATATAAAACATTTAAGTCTCATACCATAAATAATTTTATATCCATAATAAAATACTTAGGAAATTCTCCAAAACTTCCCGTAAATCACTTTTAATATGTTTTCTAACATAATTAAATTTTAGACCCAAGGCCAACATATAACTGCCGAAAATAATTTAAACCCAATTTTAGTCATTTTCTTTCATAGAAAACTCATAGTAAATCCCCAATAACTTAGAAAATTATGAAACATAAAACCCATCTCTAAAAAAATTCTTTTGATGATATATCAAAAATACAAGCCATTTGGATGTCATTTAATAGGTTTTTCAAATCAAAACTTATCATAAAATCTACATGAGACAACATAATTCATCAACAAGCATATATATATAAATATATCCATTTAAACAATCAAATTCTAGCATTTTACTTGCAAAATAAATTTGGATCTCAACTAGAACCTGAAATCAATAAAAATGAGAGGTAAACCTATTACACACCTTAGCTTGTTGTTAAGGAGGTTGAGATTTTCTCTTGGATTTATTTGCTTAAGATTCCTACTTGAATCCTTGCTTATTTTCCTTTTATTTTCCCTTAATGGTGGCTGGCCAAGCTTTTGAACATTTTTAATTTTGTTTGCAAATGTTGGAAATAGATAAGGAATGAAATTACGAAGCGTTTAGGGTATATGAACTTAGTTTATTCCTATTTTGTCCTCATCTTATTCCTCTTACTTCATTTTAATTCTCTCTGGCTTATAGATTAATTAGGCATGCTACCTTATGATCATACAAATCTCAATCTCTTAGCCATTTACATTATTTCATTTAGTTTATCTAATTAAATGTCCTAAATAATGTTAGTAAAAATTAGGGTCATTACAGACTCCCCTCCTTAAAGAATTTCTTCCTCGAAATTACGATAAGTTACTCATAAAAATCAATCATTAAGGTAAAAAATACCATGAAACAAGTCATGATAATTATCTCTAATTCTGCTCTCATCTTGCCAAGTCTAGTCTCTCTTGTCATCACTCCACTGGACTTTAACTAATCTGACCGTCTTGTTCCTTAGTCCCTTCTTATCCTTCACCACTATACGAACTTATTTTCTAACTATAGTCTTATCTGGTTCCATTACTAAATCATCTAACACAGTCGGTGCAATAGTAGTTTCTGGATCTCGAGTACACTTCCTTGGATGAGAAATATTAAAAACATTATGGACTCGTGTCAAACTATTTGGTAACACTACCCTATACGCAAGTTTCCCAATCCTGTCTAAAATAGGAAATGGACCAACAAATCTCGATGCTAAATTTCTTAATTTTCCAAACCGGATTGCATCATTCGTTTGTGATATCGTGACAAAACCATACTGTTAGTCTTTCCATCTTCTATCAGCATAGCTCTTTTGCCTAGACTGAGCTTCCTTCATTATGGCTCGAATGAACTCAATCTTTTCCACAGCTTCTCTAATCAAATCCAAACCAAGAACTAATCTATCCCCGGTCTCTAACCAACAAACGGGAGATTTGGATGGCCTTCCATACAAAGCTTCAGACGATGCCATCCCTATACTAGTCTGATAACCATTGTTATATGAAGAATCGACTAAGTGCGGATGGTCTTCCCATGATACCCTAAAATCTAGCACACGACCTCTTAACAAATCCTCTAATACTTTGTTAACTCTCTCTATTTTCCCATCAGTCTGTGGATCGTAAGCGGTACTCATCTTAAGCTTAGCAGCCAAAGTCTCCTATAGACTCTTCTAAAACTCGCTAGTGAATAAGAAATCTCTATCACTTACTATACTACTAGGATTCCCATATAGTCTAACTATAATCTTCATGAATAATTTAGTCTCTACAGGTGCCATCCCGATAGACTTTATTGGAATGAAATTAGCACACTTTGTTAATCTGTCCACTATACCCCAAATACTTTCATTTCCTCGATTCGATCTTCGCAACCCGTCTATAAAACCCATTGAGATAGAATCCCATTTTCAGATTGGAACATCTAAAAGCTGAAGTAACCCACTTGGTTTCATATGTTCAGCTTTTATCTGTTGGAAATTCAAACATTGCTTCACCTATAAGCCTACATCTCTCTTCATGCCTTCACAGAAGAAATTTCTTTTCATGTTCTGATACAACTTCCCTTATAATATTTCCCATATTCGGAACACACAGTCTTCCTTTCTTCCTTAGCTACCCATTATGGTCAAGACTGAAATGTTTTAAGTCAACGGTCTCTGTTCCATTCCTTAACTTTTTGATCCATTCAGCCAACAATGGATCCTCCCCTTGCTAAGAAGCAATCCTTCACAAGTCGAATTTCTAAATATGATAGCGTGGTAGTTTCTTTGCTAGAACTACGCTTAGATCTCCATTGTACTCCAAATGTGGTCAATGCTTTTAAATATTTCCACTCAGCTATCATCGCCAATACTGCATTCTGATGTTTTCTGCTAAGTTCATCCAAATTTACTTAGGGTTAACCACCCCATCAATTTCCCTTTAAAACATTTCTTTCAAATTTATTTAGCTCTTTTTAAATCATACCTAAAAAAGAAAAATGTACTCTTTGCTTTACTCAATACCTTTGGCATGATATATGCTTTACATAAACAATGTTGATGAAAACCCAAATCAATAGGGTTATCAATCCCTTTAAAACAAGTTAAATTCCTTCTTTAACTTATAAAAAATTAGGTTTTAAATCCAAGATATCACATTTGAAACCTTTGTTTTACCTTAAACAATAACTTCCAAAATCAATGAAATCATCTCTCGCGAAAGCTTTATTAAAACCTTAGAAATCCTCTTTCAAAACCCATTTAAAACATGCCTTTTGAAAGCATTGGAACCTTCCACTCAAATACTCAAAGTAAACCTTACGAAAACATCGAGAAATCTCCCATTTGAAACCTACATTATATACCTTTCAAAAGTATTGGGTTTAGGTAAAAGTTTGTGGAACATAGCTTCGAAACCATATAAAACCATTTCTTTCATAACCTTTGGGTTTAAATTTTAATAGAACAAAAGGTCTTAAAAGAACTGGGTCGAATATATTTGTTTCGAAAGAAATATTCCTAAGTAAAAGAAAGAAGATGGTTTCGAAACCAACCCTTTCGAAAGCAAGGAGATGCGCCTTCAAAGTTTAAAGGGAAACACCCTTTCGAAAGCACTGATTCGAAGGGTTGAATGTGGCAATATGGGTTTCGAAACCTTTCGAAAGCTTTATTTTAAAACAAAAGGGCAACAATCTCTTTCGAAAGCCTTTTTCTAAAGCAAAGGCATATTTGACTAACTCGAAAGCTAATATAACTCCTTCGAAAGCCTCATTCGTAACCAAAATAGTTTCAAGTTTATAAAGGCTACATCTATCCCTTTGAAAGCACGATTTCGACTTTATACCTTTCGCCTATCTCCAATCCACTATGTACCAAACACCGATGCCATGTGTATTGGTTTCGATTTAGTTAGAGGCAAAGTATGGGGTCGAAAGGTTGCACATGGAAGTGGGGAATCAATAAATACTTGCAAAACTGATTATTAGCCTTTTAAAGTAATTTCTTTCCAACTAACTTGCCTTATTTGTCGACGCATAATTGGTTTCCAATTCTTTTTTTCAAAATTCTTTTTCTAAAAGTGCTGTCGAATTTAGTAATTAATAAAACATTTAACAAATTAGCCCTTCACCTTTTCGAAACATATATAAAAATTAAGTCCCATATATTAAATAATTTTATATCCATAATCAAATACTTGGAAAAAATCTCCAAAAATTCCCATAAATCACTTTAAATATTTTTTCTAACATATTTAAATTTCAGACCCAAGGCTAACATATAACGGTTGAAATAATTTAAACCCAATTTTGGCCATTTTCTTTCATAGAAAGTTCATAATAAATCCATAATAACTTAGAAAATTATGAAACATGAAATCTATCTCTAAAATAACGTTTTTCACTATATTTCAAAAACGCAAGCCATTTGAATGTCATTTAATAGGTTTTCAAATCAAAACTTATCATAAAATCTATATAAAGCAACATAATTCATCAACAAGCATATATATCCATTTAAACGATTAAAACATAGCATTTTACTTATAAAAATAAATCGAGATCTCAAATCTGAAATCAATAAAAATGAGATGTAAACCTATTGTTCACCTTAGCTTATTGTTAAGGAGGTAGAGATTTGCTCTTGGATTGATTTGTTTAAGCTTCCTACTTGAATCCTTGCTTTTCTTCCTTTTGTTTTCCCTTAATTGTGACCGACCAAGCTGTTGAACGTTTTTAGTTTTGTTTGCAAATGTTTGAAATAGATAAGAAATGAAAGTAAGAAGGGTTTAGGGTATAGAACTTAGTTTATTCCTATTTTTCCCTCATCTTATTCCTCTACTTACTTCGTTTTCATCTCTTTGGCTTATATATTAATTAGGCACGACTACCTTATGATTATACAAATCTCAATCCCTTAACTATTTATATTATTTTATTTAATTTATCTACTTAAATATCCTAAATATTGTTAGTCAAAATTAGGGTCATTACAACTTAACGCTCTCCAAATGTTGGGTAGTGTATTACACATGACTACTGGAGGAATTTATGGGTTACATACTGATAATTGTTATATAATCATAGAACTTATCATTCGATGGTTATCTGTTGGTTAATATAACTATGGTCAAATAGAAAATATCGATGCGACTGATTTACAAAGTTCTCTCGACTTGAGAATACCGCTCATCTTCAATATGAAAGCTCTGCTTTAATTATAGTTAAATCATAGCACGGTGTCCATCGAGTGACTCTAGTTAGGTCGAGTGAAAGTATTGGAAGTGAAGCACTATTCAAGGATTCATCTCCATGGTTTATAAGGCCAGTATCACGGTAAAATGAAGTCAACTCAAAGTCTTCGACCAAAGAATTTCAGTCGATAATAATTAGTGTGTCAAAATGGGTTGCAATAGTCAGTGTACCCAAATGAAACAGAGGTTTTGAGCACTCCATGTTTTTCTAAAATGCTACTGCGTCCATTGTGATAAAATGTAGGCTCCATTTCCTAGACCTTCCTGATAAAATATAGCCTTTACTAGAATAGGTAGGGTGCCTCAAGGCCAAGGGGAAATTTTCTCTAGGAGTAAATTTCCTTTTTGGAGCGGACGATAGTCAATCTTAGAATCATATTATTTCACTGCCTTCTACTAGAGTTCAAAACAATCCGTGCTCTTTCTCCTCGATGAGATCTAGGGACCTGTTTAACAATTACTCACTCTCCTTTGATTTATAGTAGATTATCGTATGAGATGAGGTTGTAATTTTGATGGGAAGCATAACTATAAATTATAGGCCAAATAAAGGGAGTGTATCCTATTGTAATTTTTGGGGAAGTGTAATAAACACAAAGTCTAATGGCAGCTAATCTATCTGATCTCCCTTATCATTTTCCAAACGCTCCTTTATATGCGTTTTGAGAACCTCGTTGACCTCTTCAACCTAACCATTAGCCTACATGTGAGGCAATATATGAAAGCTTATTCTGATTCTGTGTTGCCGTTAGAAGTCGGTGAATTCATGATTATCAAACTTCCATTCCAAGATCATCTAGGGTTGAACTTCATACTTGATAAAGTAAAACGCAACCACTATTGTATATGTAGCTCCACCCATAACTATTAGAAGTTTTACATTTAGATCAATGCCCATGAGATTTTCTTTTCTACGGTTTTCCCCCAGTGTGGTCTCCTTGATTGTCGTGGTGTACGTTATGCAATATTTCCTTAGCCTCTCTTGCAGCTATGCAACTTAGTTGTAACGTCCCGCCTTTTGTACGCTTTAAATCGACGATAAACCACACACCTCAGACTTAAACCATACAGAAGGGCGGATTGTTATGGGGTAAATAAGAAAAAGGAAGAAAGAAATAAAACAAAATGAAATCTTGCAGCGGATTGTTATGGGCCCACCACGCTTTCGCTGCATATTATTACTCTGTGTCTATGATTCTGTGACTATTTATTCAAGTCCGACATGTGCGGATGCGAATAGTACAAAATAGCGAGTCGTTACAGTTGGTATCAGAGCTTTTGGTAGCTCTAGGCAGAACTTAGCATATAGGGTAAATGTACTTATAGAATCACTCTCATTCGAGTTTCAATCTCTTCCTTTTGACTCGATCCCCTTGAATTTTGGAACGTTCCGTCTGTTTCGAAATTCGTTCTTGTCCCTCACTATTCATATTCGTCTGAATTCTAGAGTATTGCATAACTCCACTTCGAGTGATCTTTATAATGAATCGGTGGTCTCACAAATCTTTGAATTATTTGTAAATGGGTGAAACTCCTTTACAATAGGCATTGATTTACCGGAGATTTTAGTACCCTCGGTTTACGATGCTATCTATCTCCTACTATGCCTAAATTCTATTTCTTGAGATCAAATATTGATGTACCTCGAAATTCAGCATCGATCTTATTCTTGAAGTTACGGTCGACCCGGTTAAGGTTGCCCGTGAATTAATTAAGCTTATCCATCTCCCGATTCTGTTAATTGAATTATCTTATTTTCTGTTTCGAACATATTATCGAATCAAAATTCTCTTTGATTTGACTTCCATCAAATTTGAATCTCTATACTTATTTTGAAATCATCCTTGCATCGTCGAACGAGGAATTGTATTTGTAAATTAATATTAAAATGTTTTAATATATATCGTGTTGTTTGAGCTGTTGATGCTGATTTGGGTGTTTGATCGATTCATTCTGATCAACGCTATCGATAGAATTTCTAAAACACTTGAGCAGAGCAAATTGACACAATATTGCTTCGAGTTTAGTAAATAAAATAATATGGAATGATTTTATCATATATACGTATAGATTTTTCTAAAATTAAATGTTAATGAATCTGTTGTCCGTAATGTTAAAAATTTAATTTTCATTTATTGTTTTATAAATCATTTACTATTTCATAATATAAATATAATGAATTTATATAACTTGGTTATAATTTAATTTGCAATTTGAAATGTATTAAAATTAGAATTTGAGAATTTAATTTTCGGTGATTTCAAACTTTGATTTGAAAATTTTAAAGTGTATAGTTTTGAATATTTTCAAATTGAGATCATTTCAAAAGGTTAAAATGTTTAAATCAGTGCTCTTCTCTGTGCCGCTAGAAAATAATTTCGGTGATGACGGCTGCATCATCGACATTTATTTTCGAGTTTCGAAGTGGAAAGACTATCTTGTAGCTTTGCTACGGCTTGTTGTGTAGAATAATTGATTTGAATTTCTTAACATGACTTGATTTAAAAAATATATTGAAGATTTTAAATTTGATTTGATATATAATGTGTATATACATTTATTTTATCTATAAAATGGTTTGAAGTTAATCGAAAATTTATTCTTAAAATTTTGATTTAAGGATGATTTTCAATGAAGCCAAAAGTTTTGACTAAAACACTTATCTTGAAATAACTGAATTTGTGTGAAATTTAATAAAAATTAAAAAATAAATTTTAAAATATAAATTTGATATTTGAAATGCGCCTTGTTAAACATATCGACCGGTAAATTTTCGTCCGAAAATATGAAAGATTATTTCGTGCGTAAATTTACTTCAATTTAATCAGTTAAAAAGCGATGAAAATAAAATGTTTCAGAAACCTAAATATTTTTACATAGAAAAATTCTAAACTATCTTCTGAGAAAACACCATTTTTCGTTTTTTCAAATTCGGACATCATTAGCTCCGTCGATCTAATTTTTCTGCGCTTTTCTTGCATTTTCCGTAATAGAAAATTTGAAAATTTTATAATGCAATCAAACTACCGATATCCGTATGCCGTTTTGATCGCCTCGTCGCGCTGATCTTTATGATATATTTGTTTGTGTATTTCGGAGTCCAGATGACAGCGAAATCTATGGAACGATTCCCGTATCGGTTTTTGAAATTTGTCTTTAAAATTTCCAAGACCATTCGTTACTCGGCTGTTCGAAATTATCACCCAACTGTCTTTTATATTTCCTAGAGAATTAATTTTGGCTCTCATAATGCTTAAATTTTGGGGTTATTCATTTATATATGTTTATCGTTTTGAAAAGTGAACATCTATATGTATATTCCAAAGTTTTTCATAGTTTTACAATGCATGCTCCACTTATCTGCATTTTTTCGAGAAACATTTGGACTTCTTCATGTTGCCGTTTCACACAGTTCTTTCTCCCTCCCATCTTCTTCTTCTTTAGCCTTTTCGTTTTACTGTTGTAAATATATATATATATATATATATATATATATATATATATAAACGCAACTCCTTGTCCACTATGCACCAGACCTCACCATTCATTTCACCTAATCCATCATTAACCACCATTTTCAAGCCTCCATTGGCCTACACTTCCAGATCCGCAACCGCCTAACACACGACCCAAACAGTCTCCGCGCTGCCACGCAACCATCCTCATGGCTGAAAGTTGTTGCTCAACACCTCCTAGTCGATACGATCCACAACGTTGTAGCAAGCGCGGCCTCTCCGAGATCCACTCCCCTCGGTTACAAATAGACATCGTAACCTCTTTCCCACGCCGCCTCTCTACCAGGTCGGAGCTGCTCCTTCTTTCTTCTCTTCGGCCTTAGCCATTGCCTAAACTGCTCCGCCGAATGGCCTCGGCCATCTTGCCTTCTCGCTGTCTCTTCTTTTATTGCAGATAAGTGTATATATATATATATATATATATTATGTTGCTATAGTATAAGTTATGTATATGATTAACTGTGTGTGATGGTTAGAAAGTAGAGAGGAATGTATTTCACTGTATATTTATATACAAGTATCGTATGTTTGTGGTACTGATTATTATATTATAGAGGATATACAATTATATATATATATATATGTATGTATGTATGTATTTATAAAAAAAATAGTTTAAATATAGTATTATATATAATAGTTGTATATGAGTTACAGACTTATTATTATATTTATAAGCAATTATATTCATTTGTATGCATAAGTTTATACTAGTTACTATTGATAATTGAAATTTGGATATAATACGTTGTTTTTAATAACTAGAGATAGTTCAAACCTGTATATTTCTTTCAAATTTGTGTTGCTATTTCCATTTTGTGTACAACTAATATATAATATGTATAAGTTATTTGTTATATCTTGATGTGTTGTAATGTTTTGAAAGAATAAACGTAAGTCATATAGGTTATAAAATCTGCATGTTGTAGTATAAATATAAGTATATAAACAATTGGTTACAGTTTCAATGTTGGATTTGAAATAACTTATGCATATATTTTGGACCTGATTGCTTGTTACTTTGGTTTACTATCAAAATTTTAGTTATAATCGACTTTTTTGTTATGTACAGTGTTAACAAGTATATAGATGTATGTGTTCTGTTTTATATAAAAAAAGGTTTTATAAGTTGATTAATAGATATCGATTATTTTATACATTGATTTTAAATCTGTACATGTATATATAATGCTATATATATAGGTATTTTATTTACGTTGTTTGTATATAATGGTTTTAAGATTTATGTATGTATGTATGTATGTATGTATGTATGTATGTATGTATGTATGCGCAAGTGGTACATTTAGATTTAAAGAATATTTACTTTTAGAGCACCTGATATGTATGTGGTGCCACAGTAAACAATAGTGCATAGGTGAAGATATAGGCCACAGTATTTTGTACTGGGGTTGTAGAGTTATATTTAATAGTAAAATATTATAGGGTACAAATCTTTTTATTATATAGGTCAGTAGTCTATACCCTATATATACTTTAATAAAGCTTGTTTCAAATCAATGTTTAAAACTTTGAAGGTGTAGGTACAGTTTGTATGTACGTGTAAAATATATATATATATTTCTTACACATATATAAAGTTAATTCGTTTGTATATAGACAGTATATGTAAGCATACAAAGATTAGATTTTATAAGTTGTCCATATATAATAAAAGTGATATGTTAATTTAAATTTATGTGTTTATTATTTAAAATAATATGTGTTTACACAAATATTGATTTCATGATAATGATAATAATAATAATATGTTTAGCGTTGCCTATTCTGATTTGTTTCATCGATTCTGTTAACAACCTTGTCCGGTGTGCATGTTCTCTCCGCCGAATCGTGTCCAATTTGCTTTCGTGTTCAGATTCGTAACTCACTTCATTGTCCGTCCTCTCTAAGCCCCGAAAGGTGAGCAATCACTCACGATTTATATTCTTTTATTTATTAAATTTGATTTCAATTGAAACGACAATTGAAATATGCTGCTGTTAGTTATTTGCACTGCTATATATGCTATTACCTGTATCGGTTCACCTGTAACATCTGACACCATTATCTGAATTTGTGCAATGATAATCCAGTTTGGTTGATAACTGATTGTTTGTTGTTTATATTTGATGTTAAATTGTAATGTATAAAGTGATAAATATTATGCAATTAAATTTGATGTAGGATAGTTAAAAAAATTGAATCGACATATATGTTGAATTTGATTAGTTAAATTTGTAAAATATGACCCCTTAAATGTTTAATTATTTGACACACAGAAATAGTGTTAATTACACCTTGAATCATTTAAATGTATGTTGTTTAAATCGTTGTAGTATGAAATTGAATAATATATGACAAGTGAAGAACCATAATGTAATAATCTTCAATCTAAATGAAATCATAGTGTAGATTCTAGAAATATTATATTAATTTTCACAAACAACAAATGTAAATTAATACGATTATTTTGGGATTATTGAATTGATTATTGGACAGTTATGGATTGTTGTTATTGCTTGTTTATTTACTTTGACACCACCCCAGTTATCACATTGCAAGTTCCCTTTGTTATGCTTGATTTTGAATTGAATTGGAATCGGGTTGAAATGATAAATACCCAAATAAAACTTGACTAAGGATAGAGAATTAAATAAAACCCGATTGGTCAATAATGATTTGATTTAAAATTAAAATAAAGACTTTATTTGAATAAATAATAATTTTTGAAATGAAGTTGGAATTTGAATTTTTATGAAAGGGAATGTTAATAATTTAATAATTTGAAGCGAAATATAAATAAAGTAATTGATGGAAGATCGTTGTTAAATTTAAGAAATTATATAATAATTAGGTTTTGGAATTTATTTAATAATTAAGTTTAAATTATTAATTGAGTTTTGAAATTATTTAATAATTAAATAAAATTAAATTATTTTATAATTAAATAAAATTTGAAATCTTTGAGAGAAATTGAATTTTTGAACAAGTGAACTTGAACTACGTTAACAAATGTAATTCGGTTTCTTTATAAATTAAGTTAGAAAAATTTAAGTAGGTTAATAAGTAAAATTTTAACTTCTTGAATATGTGAAATTTAGTTTTTTTATTAATTGAGTTTGAAACTTTGTAACTAAGTAGATAAATAAATGAAATTGAATTTCTTTAACAAGAAATAAATGCGTTGTGTTGAAACAAATATAAGACTTGCAAGTTAAAGAATTGTGATTTGACGAATTTAACTTAATTAAATTTGTAAGCTTTGATATAATGAAATTGAATGTAAGTAATTGATTTAATGAATTGGAAATTAAATGGAAATTGTTTGAATGATAAATTAGCTTAACGAATATCGAATGAAATCGATAAGTAAATTTAAATTGATTGCAATGTTAAATTAAATTAATTAAAATAATTTCGGAATGAAACTTATATACAAACTTGAATCAATATTGGAATTGTTTTAAATAAAAATTGAAATTGAAAGTGAATTATAAGATTCAGGAATGGAAATTTGGATGTTTTGAAATGTAAATTTTGGTAATTTATATAGAATGACAAATGAAATGTTGATTTAGATATTCTAATTGAAATTGAAATCCATTTGGTTTTGAGATAATATAAACGACCAATCGGTGTAATAATTACGGAAGTTATTAAAGAGACCGGAATCAGTTATGGACATACTCTCTGTCTAAACCGAAAACCACTTTAATAACTATACGCGAGTAATGATCCAGAATGAAGTGGTTGGAATGATGTACGTGATGACTGAAGAAAGAGAACGATAATGGATAGCCTTGACACTTGTGTCAAATTGGAAATGACTAAAATAGGAGCCGTGCCGGGCCAAATGGGGTTAGCCACCTCGAGCGAACACACTTCTTCGCAAACTACTCATTACTTGTTATTGGTTGGTGCACCCTCGTACTTTTGGAGTGTTGTTTCACGGTGTTGCGATCGTTGCGGCGTTGCATTTTCACCAGTCCGGATCAGGAAAACGGCAGTTTCACTACCTTGGGTATTGCCTTATGTGCCTTGTCATACTTGTATTCCTATATACACGACCACTACGAATTTGTTTTGTGTTATACCTATGGAGTACTCCCCGATATCCCACTAGTTTACGGTGGAGTTTACAGTGCTGTATAGACTATAACGCTTATATAAAATGTGTTAAGGGGGATAATGGTAACGCCTTAACACTATTTTGATATTTATATTACTGGCATTATCTATTTAGCGTATATTACTACATAGTAGATAGTTTAACGAATCCTTAAAGGATGGTTATTTCAACGTCCTTTGAGTTATTGTATTTCAATTGTTATTTCACTTGAGTTGGATTTATTGATATAAGAATGTTAATCCTGACTTAAGTGTTTGTGTTTTGCTTTACGCTCAGGTCAGACTGAGTGCACCAGTATTCAAGACTCACCTTTGAAGCTGGAGCTTCGCCTGGAGATCCAGCTTTCAGATATTCAGTTGATTCCAGTGATGTATTCTGATTCTTGTATTTGACTATTGTATTCGAGACTTCTGTTGTAACTTATTTAACTCTGTTATATATATAGTAGCTTCATGAACTACTATCTTTTGCTTCCGTTGCATATTATTACTCTGTGTCTGTGATTCTGTGATTATTTGTTTACTATATATCTGAGTTTTGCCAAATTAAAATTAACAATTCGGTATTTTGAATTATTCAAGTCCGACAGTGCGGATGCGAATAGTACAAAATAGAGGGTCGTTACAATTTCCTTAGCCTCTCTTGCAGCTATGAAACTTAGTTGTAACATCCCGCCTTTTTGTACGCTTTAAATCGACGATAAACCACACACGTCAGACTTAAACCATACAGAAGGGCAGATTGTTATGGGGTAAATAAGAAAAAGGAAGAAAGAAATAAAACAAAATAGAATCTTGCAGGGGAACGACAAAGTATAATAATCAAATAAACAGTTCATGAAGAATTTAACAAAATATTTGATTTTACTTATATAATATATATCAGGGTTACACATACCGGAGAATATAAATAATGCAGTGGAACTGTAGTGGGATACTATAATAAATAATAATAAATCTTCGTCTTCGTCCTCCAGAATACATCTTCCAAATCCTGAAATGCTCAGGCTGACCCAAGCGAATTGAAAAGACAAAACACTCGAGTCAGAACTAAAATATCTTATGTGAGTTAAATCAACAGAAATAAATATGAGTGCAATAACTTAAGAGATGCTCGGGATTCACATCTCCTAAGGATCCGTTAAACTATTTACTATGTAGTAATATTTGACTATTATAATAATGTCTATTTGTAAAATAAACTTACTTTTTAATAGAATTAAGGGGTTACCCATATAGCCCTTAACACGTAGTAGTCCCAGTAGTCCATACAATATCATAGTCCCACCTGATCGGAAAGCCACCAGAGGATACCACACGGGCTACGGGAGAAAATCAAACTCGTATAAGGCGCGATAGGGTAGGTGACACGGCACAACTAGGCAATGCTAGGGTAGATATACCAATTACGCTTCCGAGTCGGTGGTAACGCGTAGTAGCTACTACGGCCCACCTCGAGCCACACCCCCAAATCAAAAATCAAAAGGTGCCATTGAATAAATCCTAAGTCAGTGTATAATATCGAAGGGATGTGTCCGATAAAAGGTGCTACCTTCTTAACCCGTCAATCGCTCATGTTTTAGCCACCTTATACCAAATCACGGGAGTCGGGTCCACGTATTTACCTCAAAGGAAACGCCGCCACCATCCTACTTCATTCTGGAATCTCCACCGCGTACACGGTTGTTAAAGTGGTTTTCGAAGTTGGCAGAGAGTATGACAACTTCCGATCCCGGTCTCTTCAACAACCAAACGTTATTATAACACCGCGGTCATTTCAAAATAATTTATACTTCAAAACTGTAATATAATATCCATTTCAAAACTATATAAATACGATATCATTTCCACTTTTAAACCAAATCCATACGATATTATTTTTATAAAAACCCAAATCAATATAATATCATTTTATTTCAAATATGTCCTTTTCAAAAAAAACCATAACATTTTCAACATTATAACGCTTCGAAATCAAAATGCTAGAAATATAACCCTTTCAATTTATACTACCTTGAAACTCATAACTTCCACCATTGATGTGGTTTAAATATTTAAAATACTTTATATAACCACAATAGCTTCTTTAATTTTCACAAATTAATTCCAAAACAACCCGAATTTCTAGATTTCTAAATTTAATATATTTCAAAGCTTAAATATTCAATATTTCAAAACTAAATTTTATAATTCATTTATGTACAAATTTCACTTTTACTATTATTTAGTTTTGAAATATTTGCTTACTAAAACCAATATCCTTTAATTAAAACGTCAAATTTCAAAACTAAATATTCCTCAATTTATTCACTTAATCACCTTAAACCCGAATTAAGTTATAAAACCATATTCTTTTAAATTAAGTTCCAAATGGATTCTTATTAAATATAGTTCTTAATTAGATAAAATCTCAATCAATTTCAAACTATCTTCTCAACCTTGATTTATAAAAATCAATATAAACTCTATATTAAAATATAATTTAAGTAAATCCTTATCCATATTATATTTTAATAAAATCAAACTTTATTATTTAACTTATTTTATACTTTAAATAAATTTTATTCATAGCTTAAACCAAGGATTTAACTATATATAAAAGAACCTTTATAAAATATCCTAATCAATATCTCCAAAAATCGTATATTTCTTTACAAACCGTAGAAAATCATTTCAAAATATTTTTATATATAGACCACGGTGTCTTTATAAAATTTTCTACCCTATGGTCAAGTGATACGGATATTTATCATTTTAATCCGTAATTTAAAATAAAAATACGGTTATATATCATTTCAAACCACAATCCCGAATGAAATAAAGTGCATGACGAATTTGCAGTTTAAAACAATACAACATCCATTCATCCAATGTCAATCATCAACCATTTATTACAATCATCATCCAATTTAAACAATAACATCAATATAGAGCATATAATAAATAACAGGTAATTACTAACAGTCTATATTCAATAATAAATTAAATAATCTATCTAACTGGCAGTTTATATGCAATAATAATTTAAATAACAATTTAATTCAATAAATTAAAATTTAACTGGAATGATGATAAAAATATACCAAATAGCGATAAATAAATTTCAAATCACACCAAAAATTCATTTAACAAACATAAGAAATTTTAGAAGTTGTGAGTGGGTTAAAACACTCACCTTTTGAATTTAGATTGAATTTAAATCCAATTTAAACCCAAAATTCCAAAAGTCTTAGATTTCGTCCAAACTAGGGCCAAAAGGTCCGGAATTCTAATACGAACATACCGAAGAAAACCGTGCGTGAAACGGAGTTCGTACGCGAGAGTTATTGATGTTAGAACGAGTTGAAAATTAAATTAGAATAAAAGAAATAAAAAAAAAACCACAATTTTGCCACGTCAACAACATTCTCATGAACCCTAATTCGCACAGCACCCATCAGGTGCGTAGCCGCCGCCAAAAATTGCTCCCCCCACGTATGACGATCCCCCGATCAGCCACCACTAGTAGCGGCGCCTCCCTCCACTCTCCACAAGCTCTAACTGCGGTGAGCTCCGGCGCCACCGTCCTCCTCCCATCACGCCTCCAAACGCACGGCAAAATGGCCAGAATTTGACGATCTTCAAACCCTAGGGCACGGTTGAAACCGCTAGATCCACTTGCCTTGCCTCCCTCTACACTTTTGCGCAACCTGATCAACAAACGAACGACAATCCACCGTCCAATCCATCGACCTCTTATGAACGGTCGAAAACAAACCTTAAATTTCTAGACAGTCAGTGCATGGAATAGAAAAACGAACTACAGATCTGAGATGCGTACAACGAGAGCTTCGATGTATAATTTTTCTGAATTTTTTTGAGGATTTTGAAATTTCAATTTGTTTTTTGAATTGAAATTGGATTTGGGATTGTCCGCTATTGAAATGAGGAGGTGAAGAGGAATTGTACGTGCAGACAAATGAGAAATAGAAGTAGGCTAGGGTTTATAACGGGGTATTTATAGACAAAGTTGAAATAGAATAGATGGACCCGATTTGTAAACGCGTTGAACGATAAATGGCCCGAAAAGCCCGTTCTGACTCCGAAACGAAATTGGGTCAACCCATATATCAAAACATATATTTTAAAATATTATAAATGCGATGGAACAGGTTTCAGGTCCAAATTCCATCATATGAAGAAGTTATGCTAAAATCAAATTATTTCAAATCGATTTCAATTGATTTACAATTTCATTGATTTCAAGGCGTTTCGAGTCTGTACGATCAAACGACAAGTCCGATCGCTACGAAACTTGAAATCCTACAATAATTCACTGTTACGGATCCGATGAAACTGGGTTCGTCAAAATCCGAGTCAGTGGCCAAAATGGCTATTTTTCCATTAAACAAAGAAATTTATAAATTAATTAATTAAATCAAATCTTAAATTTTAATTCCATAATTGACAAATTTTACCTTTTTAAATTTTCTTAATCATTTACACTAATTTAAACAAATTTATATGTCAATTTAGAGTTGATAAATTTATCAATTCCGATATTAACCTCAATTCATTAAATTCAAAATTATAATTTTAATTTCCAAAAATTCTATTTAATTTACTTTTCCTTCTTATTATTCAATTCATTATTATCCAACGGATGAAATTTACATTGGTTTATGGTTTATTACATTATTATTCTCAAATTTCATCTTAATCTCAATTAACGCAAAATTTAATATTAAATTTCATTAAATTGCAATTAATCCAATTATTGAACTTTACACTACAATTAAATTAATAAATCTTGCTTTCTATTCTTTAAATCAACCAATTGTCATATTATGAATAGAGTTAGCATTATTTTCAATTAATTCCTTAATTTATACAAATATAACCTTAAATTGAGATTCCATGCAATTTATTCCAAACTTGATTTAATGGACTACATAAATGATTGCTTTATAATAATCGTTGCCACTAACCCTTAATCATATTTGTATAAGTTATCATTTCCAAACAATTACATACGGAACATTGATTTTTATCCAATCACTATTTATTCATTATTAATCCATTGATTAATCCAATATTTAGATTTACTTTTCTTATATTAATTTATTACCAAATATTCCTCTTTACAATCAATTATAACCGAAATAGTTGTTTCAATCAATTGGGTTTGCATTGAATTAATTATTTATTAGCTCACATTTACATTCTTCCCATTCATTCCCGTAATAAATTCATTAACGGGTTACAAATTTTTTTATTCCTTTAAATATTAAATAACAAGATTGATTACATAACACTATTCTTATCCAATTATCACTAAATTTATACTAATTCATCAATTTGTTCAATATATCTCTTATTTCCTTAAAATAAATTTATGTTTCTATTAAATTTTCATTCACACTTCCGTTACTATATTGATAATTATTAAAGTCATGTTTATTATCAACAATAACATTGTAATTACTTTTCTAACATTGATTGTATAAATTTCCAATTTCTTACGTATTACTTCATCGGTAAATATAATTTTGAATTCGTTTCTCCATTTACTAATTTCAATCAATTATAACTTTACAATATGTTTCAATTAATTGTAATTTCATTTTTAACATTTACTTCATTATAAATTATAAATTTTTTATTTCTTCCTAAATTTAATTACAAAATTTTCTAAATTCAACCAAATTAAAATTATCGAATTTTACCGGTCTTTACACTCTCCCCCACTCAAAACTTTTCGTCCCCGAAAAGGAAAAGAAGGGAAAAGAGGAACATATGAATCAATATATTATTCAAACATTATATTCATAACAATAAATTTACAGAATAGGGTAATTTAAATAAAATATATAGATTTATGACAATTAATTCCTTTATATTCAAATTAACAAAGTTTGGAAAATATTTTCAAAATATTTTCTAAGTCCAACCCGGGAAAATAATATAATAACGCTATAAAACCGTATTCCGAGGACGTACCTTTTTGTCGGGAAAATTTACGCTTATATTATGAAACCAAATGCAGTAGCAGTTGCTGCCATAACCTGTTTTTCAGTTATATAATCCAAAAGAGTTAACAATTATATAAAATAAAATATTTAAGGTTGTTTCAACTACAAACAAACAATTCAATACAATCAATAATCATTTGCAACAAGGCATACAACCATCATATGGAGTAAATACAAATCAATCATCCATCATATCAAACAAAATGAATAGTTGTTTGGATTCATAACTTTAAATTGTACATAATGGACAACAAACTATTAAGGCATCATTTACTCAACAATCTTAGATGAAGCTAAATAGATTATTCATTCTTCCAACAAATTTAAAGAATCTTTTCCCAAACAACCATAAACCAAAACAAACAACCAACAATTTCAAAAAATAGATCAAATTCATTCTTTATCATTTTTTTCATTATATTTGTTGTTGGCTTTCTTTTTATTCATATAATGGTTCATTTTTTTCTTTTCTTATTTGCATTTTCTTCATACAAATTTTTTTATTTTATTTATTAACATTCATTTATTTATATTAAACTCATTTTCATACATTTGGTTGTTCATTTCTCTTTTTTTATTTATATAATGGTTTATCTTTTTATTTTACATTTATTTCTTGCAAAATTTCCCTTTTTATTGCCTTATATTCATTCATTTTTCAATTTCATTTATTTTCACTCATTTATCCATAGTATTCATATTTTAATTCAATTTCTTTGCATATTAATTCATTTACTTAAGTTTATAATCTTATACTTACAATACTTATTTCCTATTACCTTTATTACAGTAACACTTCAATTATAACTTAAGTTCACAACAATTACAACATCAAATTCTTATTTATTGAAGAATTTCATTGAATAATTTCATTATTTCAAATATACTTGTATAATATCCTATTACATTTCTTATTTGACATTTCAACTTTTAAATCTTTAGTAAGTTATAAATGCTTTTTAAGAATGTAATTGAAAGTTATACAAATTTTCTCATTTCTTTTAATTAATTTACTGTTCAATAATCATATCAATTTAAAAAAATACAATTTCAACTTACTAGAAATTTCATTTATAACCTAGCATTTAATCTCTTATTTTAAATTAAAGGTTCCAATCATAAATTAGTTACAACCCAATTCACTACAATAATTGAACTATTGATTATCAGAAACTTAAGAACTAAATACCGGGTTTTTATTAAAATAATTTTAAAATAATAGATAAAAGTATATATTAGCAACATAGATATCTAATTATATTTAAAACAATTTAAAATTTATATTTTTTTATCAAAATAAGTCTGCAGCAAAACTACTACAGTGGCCTTCCCACTTCGAAACTCGAAAATGAATATCGATGATGCGTGCACTCATCACCGAAATCATTTTCCAGCGACAGAGAGGGGAGTACGAAACTTATTTCTTTTAAAAATTTCTTTAAATCAATTCTTTCAAATAATATTGAAATATTTATATCAAAATATACTTCTAAACAATATTATTATTATATTTCAAAATCATTCAAAAGAAAGTTTCAAAACCCCGGAACTTAAGTTCTAAATTTCCAATTTTCATTTATTTTATTTTAAATCTTATTTCAACTATTATTTATAAATTGCATTTCCTAACAACCAATATATTGCAACCAAATATCTTATTTGTGAAATTTATTTTATATATAGAAAATATAATAGGCAAAATTATTTCATTCACCTATATTCAAAAACAAATGTTGTGTCAGTCTGTCCTATTAAGTGTTTAGAAATCCTTATTGATGCCATAGCGTCCCGTGCATCAACCAGAATTTATAAATACAAAACGGAACAAATTAACACAATATTAAAACCTTTTTATACACTAACAAATACGATCTCTCATATACATGCTCAACGACTGATCATAGGGTATTACTACCCTATTAATAAAGAGTCAACCCCCACAAAACTTAGGTTTATCGATAAATCAAAGCTCTGATACCATATGTAACGTCCCGCCTTTTTGTACGCTTTAAATCGACGATAAACCACACATGTAAGACTTAAACCACACAGAAGGACGGATTGTTATGGGTTAAATAAGAAAAAGGAAGAAAGAAATAAAACAAAATGGAATCTTGCAGCGGAACGACAAAATATAATAATCAAATAAACAGTTCACGAAGCTGTTTTACAAAATATTTGATTTTACTTATACAATACATATCAGAGTTACACATACCGAAGAATATAAATAATGCAGCGGAACCGTATGAATGTAGTGGGATACTATAATAAATAATAATAAATCTTCGTCTTCGTCCTCCAGAATACGTCTTCCAAATCCTGAAATGCTCAGGCTGACCCGAGCGAATTGAAAAGACAAAATACTCGAGTCAGAACTAAAATATCTTATGTGAGTTAAATCAATAGAAATAAATATGAGTGCAATAACTTAAGAGATGCTCGGGATTCACATCTCCTAAGGATCCGTTAAATTATTAACTATGTAGTAATATTTCGCTATTATAATAATGTCTATTTGTAAAATAAAATTACTTTTTAATAGCATTAAGGGGTTACCTATATAGCCCTTAACACGTAATAGTTCCAGTAGTCCATCCAATATCATAGTCCCTCCTGATCGGGAAGCCACGAGAGGATACCACACGGGCTACGGGAGAAAACCAAACTCGTACAAGGCGCGATAGGGAAGGTGATACGGCACAACTAGGCAATGCTAGGTTAGATATACCAATTACGCTTCCGAGTCGGTGGTAACACGTAGTAGCTACTACGGCCCACCTCGAGCCACACCCCCAAATCAAAAATCAAAAGTAGCCACTGAATAAATCCAAAGTCAGAGTATAATATCGAAGGGATGTGTTCGATAAAAGGTGCTACCTTCTTAACTCGTCAATCGCTCATGTTTTAGCCACCTTATACCAAATCACAGGAGTCGGGTCCACGTATTTACCTCAAAGGAAACGCCGCCGCCATCCTACTTCATTCTGGAATCTCCACCGCGTACACGGTTGTTAAAGTGGTTTTCGGAGTTAGCAAAGAGTATGACAACTTCTGATACCGGTCTCTGCAACAACCAAGCGTTATTTTAACACCGCGGTCATTTCAAAATAATTTATACTTCAAAACCGTAATATAATATCCATTTCAAAACTATATAAATACGAAATCATTTCCATTTTTAAACCAAATCCATACGATATTATTTTTATAAAAACCCAAATCAATATAATATCATTTTATTTCAAATATATCCTTTTCAAAAAATTCATAACATTTTCAACATTACAACGCTTCGAAATCAAAATGCTAGAAATATAACCCTCTTAATTTATACTACCTCGAAACTCATAACTCCACCATTGATGTGGTTTAAATATTTAAAATACTTTATATAACCAAAATAGCTTCTTTAATTTTCACAAATTAATTCCAAAACAACCCAAATTTCTAGATTTCTAAATTTAATATATTTCAAAGCTTAAATATTCAATATTTCAAAACTAAATTTTATAATTCATTTATAAACAAATTTTACTTTTAATATTATTTAGTTTTGAAATATTTTCTTACTAAAACCAAATCCTTTAAATAAAACTTCAAATTTCAAAACTAAATATTCCTTAATTTATTCACTTAATCACCTTAAACCCGAAATTAAGTTATAAAACCATATTCTTTTAAATTAAGTTCCAAATGGATTCTTATTAAATATAGTTCTTAATTAGATAAAATCTCAATCTATTTCAAACTATCTTCTCAACCTTGATTTATAAAAATCAATATAAACTCTATATTAAAATATAATTTAAGTAAATCCTTATCCATATTATATTTTAATAAAATCAAACTTTATTATTAAACTTATTTTATACTTCAAAAAAATATTCATAGCTTAAACCAAGGATTTAACTATATATAAATGAACCTTTATAAAATATCCTAATCAATATCTCCAAAAATCATATATTTCTTTACAAACCGTAGAAAATCATTTCAAAATATTTTCATATATAGACCACGGTATCTGTTTGATGTGATTTTTTGTTTGATGATAACAAACATATATATATCAATATATATATGTGTTTGCACTTTGGACTATATTCATATTGAATAATTATTAGTATTTTTTATTCAATATAATATTTTATTACAACACTTAAACAATACAAAGTTTTCAGCTCTCTCTATATATATACATACATCAGTTCATACATTTTACTTTTCTCACTACAACACTCAACACTCAGTTTTTTCACTCTGTCTGCACATCTGCATCTATCTGCATTGTCCAGCTCCACTTCTCGTCCTGTCTCCTATGTACCTGTATAATTAGCAATTACAACAGTAATCTGAAAACAAACAAATTTAAATTTGCAAAAATAAAATTTGTTTGTGTCTCAGATACATGGGTTATTGTCATCATCTTTGATTGTGCAATATCTGTGCATATCAGTATTTTTTATCAGGAACAGGCAATTATAAGTGGCTGCAGTACACACGTATACATTCGTATACATGTGCACTGCCACGCCAACTCGTGTGCACAAACTACAACAAAACACAAATTCATTCAAAGCAACATAACAGAGAAGAACAAAGACCAAGTGCAGCATCAGAATGCACCAACCAGAATGAACCAGTGATACAAGGCAACAAGTACAACACTGCACAAATTCAACATGAAGCAGTGCAAGCTCTCAAAGATACAACAGTGAAAGAAACTGCATCACAGCAGCATGAAACATCAAAATACACAAAATATGAAACTGCATCAATGCAGTACAGAACATAGTATATATATAGTGATGCATAGCAACTGCATAGCAGCTACAAACACCAAGTGCAACAGTGAACACAGAGTACAATGCAACATTTTCATAATGCAGTGATGGTTGCAGATTCAAGTTCAAGTTACATGTTAAAATGCACAAAGACATGGCAAGAGTCGCAAGACCATCAAGCAGTAAGCAAGTGCAACTGGAAACAACAGAAATTGTACAACATGGTCAGAGTACAATGCAACATTTTCATAATGCAGTGAAGCATGCTCATGGAACACAGCAACAACAGAGCTACATGAACAAATGCAACACTGTGTAGAAATGTAACAGCAATTACAGTGACAAACTGCAACAAACAAAGTCTCGACCAAAATCAGTAACACAATGCACATACAACAACTTAGCACAATGCACAAAAGTCACAAACAAGGTCAAACCCAAGATAAGTTCAACTCAAGGCAACATGAACAAGTGTAGCATCTGTATCAAAGCAGTGGAAACAAACTCAAGTGCACGTGAACATGGCAGCAGACCAGTGACAACAACCAAGTAAAGAACATGGATGTACAAGGCAATGCACCAATGCAAGTGACTAATGCAACATGAAGTGAATCAAGTTCAAAACATCATAACAACAAGTACAGTGTTCCTCAAAGATGAATTTGAGCTAGAAACAAATGAGATGCACCAGCAAGCTGTCAAGAATCAGATCACAACTACATGCAGATCAAATGAAGTTCTGATTCAATCCCATAGCAAAATCAAGTCACAATGAAAGTACAAACCCAAAAATATATGCATACACACATACAAATGTATATATGCACATATATAGTAAACTGGTGAATGTGCAGTAGGGAACACAAGACAGTGGCAAGAACAAGGCAGTGCAGAAATCAAGCCGAAGTTAAAGAATAAATTCGTATCTTTTGATTAAGTCTTTGATTAAGACAAAGATTTCTAATTTGGAAAGAAATCTTTGCAGCAAATTTCTCGAATTCATATATGGTCAGTATTAATTCAAATGAGGACCGAGACAACAAATACAGCAAGAAATTTTTCGAATCAATTAATTCGAATTCAAATATGGTCAGCATTTATTCGAAATTGAATCAAGAAAGGAATACTCCAAATCCAGAACAAATTCAGGAAAATAATCAACGACATGAAGAAATCAAATCTGACAGTGTTAATTAGGGTTTCAACCCTATAAATACACCCCAAGAAATCATCATAGACAACAGAACAATCGAGTTCGAAAATCACAAAACCACAAACAAGCAAAAAGATTACATACCGCAACAGTAAACTCGATTGTCAGAGAACGAGCTAGCAACAAGCATCAAATCATCAGAGAACGAGCGTGAGAAAGATCAACACAAGTCAAAGAATCAATCATCAGAACAAAGCCCCAAATCTCACAGAAGAACCGAAGCCCTAAATTGAAAAAGAAAAGGATCGGCCATTTTTTTTTCTCACAAACAAAAGAAAATGGACCGGGTAAAAAAAAGATAAAGGGAAGTGACCGCATATCCTATGTTTGTATTGGGTTAAGGTTTTTTTTATTTTTATAAAGGCAAGATAATTTAAATAGTTTTAAATTTAGTGCTTGCTTTTATAATTTGGTTTATTTGTATGTTCTTTTCAAAACAAAACATTATAATTTATCACCTAGGGTTTAGGTGTTGACAGATTGTCTAGTTAGAGTTAGTCCAGTTAGCAGGGTTTGCAAGTTTGCAAAACTCTATAGGCGGTAGCAGGGTTTGCAAGTCTGTTAGAGTGTTTGTAAGCGGGAAACTGTTTAATTCTAATAGAAATCTGGGAATGCAGCAGTAGGCAGGGGTTGCCGAAGCTGGGTAAATTCTGTGTGTGATTTATTTTTCAGCATATTTATTTCTGCAGTTTGCTTCTGTGTTTCATTCGCAAAAATTTGCTATAACACTATTCACCCCCCCCTAGGGTTAATCTAGATCCTACAAGTGGTATCAGAGCCAGGTATTTTACTTTAACTCTAGAGTCATGAATCCACCAAATAATGCTTTTTCTGAGGGGCAATCTATTGCTAGGCCACCCATGTTTAATGGGAATGATTATGCTTATTGGAAAGTTAGAATGAGTATTTATCTTAGTTCTGTCGATTATGATGTTTGGGATATTATTGAAACTGGCTATAAATCCCCCACTATAGTTGTTGGTGATACTGAGATTCCTAAACCTAAGGATAGGTGGGACGCTAACGATAAGAAATTAAAAACTACAAATGCCAAAGCAATGAACGCTTTGATCTGTGCTCTTGATAAAAATGAATTTAATAGAATTTCTCATTGTACAACAGCACAGGAGATTTGGCACACTCTGGAGGTGACACACGAAGGAACTTCTCAAGTCAAGGAGTCACGACTAGCTCTATTTAGCAATGAATACGAAAACTTTGTGATGGAAAAGGGCGAGAGCATAAAAGATATGTTTGGACGATTTTCAACTTTGGTGTACAATGCTAGAGCGCTTGGGAAGGTCTTCACTGAAGTAGAGCTTGTACGGAAGATACTGCGAGTCTTACCAATGAACTTTGAGGCAAAAGTCACTGCGATAGAAGAATCAAAAGATCTGAGTAAACTAAGCATGGAGGAGTTGATCGGAAACTTGATGACATATGAGCTTGAGCTAAAGGCAAAGGAGGAACGTAACAACTCCGAATCAAAAAAGAAGACGATTGCCTTAAAAAGCAAAGAAGAAAGGATGAAGAAGAAGATCCAATTGAAGAGCTTGCGATGGCTGTCAATAATCTTAGAAAATGGTCAAAATTCAGGCCACGCAAGAAGAAAACAAGTGGTAATAAGTCAAAAGATTCTAATGATTCCGGTAATGAATTAACATGCTTTAACTGCAAAAAGCCTGGCCACTTCAAACAAAAATGTCCACTTCTCAAGAACAACAAAGGAAAGAAAAAGAAGAAGAAGGCCTTTGCAGCAACTTGGGATGATGAAGAAGGAGAAGAAGTTTCAGATAATAGCTCAGAAGAGGCTAACTTGTGCCTTATGGCAAAATCAGATTCAGAAACAAGTTTAGAGGAATCCAGTGAGGTACGTAACTATTCTTATAAAGAACTTATTTTGATGTGTTATGATTTTACTAATACAATTGATGCTCTTGAAACTAAAATTGAAAAATTGAAGTCTGACAGGAGAGAACTCGTTCATGAGAATACTAGGTTAGAAACTGAACTTGAAAATATTCAAAACCTAGACTGTAAAAAATGTAAAATTTTAGATTCAGAAATATCAAGACTTAAGAATAGCTTCGATAATCTTGAAAAAGAAAACTCGAGTCTTAAGGAAACCATTGACACTAGAAAAAGGGATTTTATAAATAGATGCACCACACTTGTGACTGAAAACACAACACTAAAAACCAAAGTCCAAAATCTTGAGAAATCTCTGAATAACTTTTCAAGAGGAGAAAAATCGTTTAACATGTTATTGGGAAATCAACTCTTTGCTAACAACAGAAAAGGACTAGGTTTTGGGAAAACACAGGTTGATGATCATGCAAAAGGTAAGAGTGTCTTTGTTAGAAGTGAAATTGGACATCGTGTTGAAAATTGTAGTCATAGGAACAAGAACACAAAATTTATACAAGTTTGGGTTCCTAAGAATTCTACAAACAAATTTCATGTCTATAGGAACAAAAATAAAAGGACAAAACAAGTTTGGGTTCCAAAGGGATTGTTTGTTCACAATGCTTCAGTTACTAATATCATTGGACCTAAGAGTTTCTCTAGGTCATCCTCCTCTCTCTTTATGTAGGTCTGTTGGCGGGCTAAGGAGCAACAAGAATGGTTTCTAGATTCAGGTTGTTCTAGACATATGACAGGTGATAAATCTAAGTTCCTTAGCCTAGAGAAGTTTAGAGGTGGAAATGTGATCATGGGAGATAATAGCAAGCGTAAGATTATTGGGAAAGGTGAAGTAAGTAATGGTACTTTTTCCTTGACTAATGTTTTATACGTTGATAATTTGCATCACAATCTCATTTCTATTAGCCAACTATGTGACAAAGGTATGAATGTGGTTTTTGATAGTGATACTTGCAAAATCATTGATAAAACTTCTAATAACATTGTTTTTATGGGCAAAAGAAAAGGAAATGTTTACTCACTTTCGTTTGACAATCTAAATCTTTCCAGATGTTTGGTAGCCACTGACGAAGAGGCATCTTTATGGCATAGGAGACTTGGACATGCTAGCATGAGTCTCCTAAGAAATCTTGAAACGAAAGAATTAGTCAGAGGGTTACCACATCAGAAATTTAAAGATAACAAAGTGTGTAAAGCATGTTCCTTGGGCAAGCTTAGTCGATCATCATTTCGCCCTAAAAACATTGTTAGCACATCAAGGGTTCTCGAATTAATTCATATGGACTTATTTGGACCAAATGAAATTGCAAGCTTGAATGGAAAACGTTATTGTTATGTATTGGTTGACGATTATTCTAGATTTACATGGGTTTATTTCTTAGCCAAAAAGTCTGAATCTTTTGATTATTTTTCAAAATTTGCTAAACTTGTTCAAAATGAAAAAGGAGTTTCAATTAAAACTTTGAGAAGTGATCATGGAGGCGAATTTGAAAATTTAGAATTTGAAAACTTTTGTGAAGAAAATGGTTTAAAACATGAATTTTCTGCCCCACGAACACCTCAACAAAATGGGGTGGTTGAAAGGAAAAATCGTACATTACAAGAATTGGCTAGATCCATGTTGAGTGAGTATAAACTACCTCTAACTTTTTGGGCAGAGGCGGTGAATACTTTGTGCTACGTAATGAATAGAGTAATGATTAGACCAATACTTGGCAAAACTGCTTATGAAGTGTGGCATGAAAGGAAACCTAACATCTCTTATTTTCGTGTTTTTGGATGTCCTTGTTTCATTCTTAACACAGGTGATCAACTTGGAAAATTTGAATCAAAGGCCGATGAGGGAATTTTCATGGGCTATTCAACAAGGAGCAAGGCTTACAGGATATACAACAAACGAACAAAGACAATTGTTGAATCAGTCAATGTGAAATTTGATGAATCTGATCTGGAAAGGACGACTGAAAAAACGGGTGATGATGGGGTAGATCATGAAGGCATTAAAGAAGGGACATCTACTGAGAAAGATGGAAGTAGGACTGTTGATGCTGATAGATTGAAGTTCAAATCCAATCATCCTCCTGAATTGGTTATAGGAGATCCTACGGAAGGTATACGCACTCGCTCTGCATTTGATAAAAATTTGTGTGCGTTTTGTTGTCATAGTGGTTTTATTTCTGAAATAGAACCTGATTCTGTTGAAATGGCTCTTAATGATGAAAGTTGGGTTTTAGCAATGCAAGATGAACTAAATCAATTTGAGAGAAATAAAGTTTGGAAATTAGTTCCTAGGCCTAATGACTATCCAATTGTAGGAACTAAATGGGTGTTCAAAAACAAACTTGATGAATCAGGAAATGTAATTAGAAACAAAGCTAGGTTGGTCGCAAAAGGATATAACCAAATAGAAGGCATAGATTTTGATGAGACATTTGCACCAGTTGCTAGGTTAGAAGCCATTAGGATTTTGCTCAGCTTTGCTTGTTAAAAAGGTTTCAAACTAAAACAAATGGATGTAAAAAGTGCATTTCTAAATGGTGATCTGAAAGAAGAAGTTTTTGTTGAACAACCCCCCGGTTTTGAAAAACACGATTTTCCAAATCATGTGTATAAACTTGAAAAAGCATTATATGGTCTTAAGCAAGCCCCTAGAGCTTGGTATGACTGCCTTTGTACATATCTTCTGGAAAATGGCTTTGAAAAGGGGAGTGCTGACACGACATTGTTTCTATTACATAAAGGAAGTGATTTTTTGATGGTTCAGATTTATGTGGATGATATCATTTATGGTGCTACTAATGAACTCTTGTGCGAGAAATTTAAACAAGTCATGCAGGCTAAATTCGAGATGAGCTTGGTTGGAGAATTGAAATATTTTCTTGGATTTCAAATCAAGCAAAGCAGTGATGGCATTTTCATTTCGCAATCCAAGTATGTGTTGGAACTGTTGAAGAAATTTGGAGTTGAGAACTCCAAACCATTGAGAACTCCTATGAGCCCATCAACAAAGTTGGACAAAGACGAGAAAGGAAGTGCTGTTGATCAGAAAAAATATCGAGGGATAATTGGTTCACTTCTCTATCTTACTGCTTCTAGACCTGATATTATGTTTTCTGTGTGTTTGTGTGCACGTTTTCAATCTAATCCTAAAGAATCTCATTTGAAAGCCACTAAACGAATTTTGAGATATCTTTCACACACACACAAATTTGGATTATGGTACCCTTCTTGTGAAAACTTTGATTTAGTTGGTTATTCTGATGCTGATTATGCTGGTTCATTGGTTGATAGGAAAAGCACCAGTGGGACATGTTTCATGCTAGGACATTCATTAGTTTCATGGTCAAGTCGAAAACAGAATTGTGTTGCATTATCCACCACTGAAGCAGAATATATTGCTTTAGGAAGTTGCTGTGCTCAAATTTTATGGATGATGCAAACCCTTTCTGATTTTGGCTTAGTTTATAAACAAGTTCCATTAAAATGTGACAGTAAAAGTGCAATAGACTTATCAAATAATCATGTTCATCATTCACGCACAAAACACATTGATGTGAGACACCACTTTCTTAGAGATCACATTGCTAAGGAAGACATTTGCATTGAATATATTTCAACTGAGGCTCAACTTGCTGATATTTTCACAAAACCCCTCCCCGAAGACAGATTTTCTAGATTACGTTTGGATTTGGGGATTATAGAAATTGACTAACCATTTTACATTGTTAGGTTGAAATATTCTTGGATATATACTTTCAACTTCAATTTCTAGGATTCAAACAAGTTTTGGATATTTTTCCAAAGATTGATTCGAATATGGTATTCAGTACTGGATATTACATAATATAATTAACTTGGTAACTTATTCCACGATCATTTCTATTTCTACCATCTTTCTATCGTTCATAATGGTTTGATAAAATAAGAAGAGTGAATTATTTTAAATTTAAAATAATAATAATAATAATAATAATAATAATAAATAATAACTCTCATGCATCCATTCTCATTTAAAAGTCCTTATGGTTATGCATGGATGGAGCATGTGAGTGAATTATTTTTATCATTACTCCATTCTCATTTAAAAGTCCTTATGGTTATGCATGGATGGAGTATGGTAACTAAGTATTCTGGTCTCACTTAATAGTCTGGATGCTTAGACTAATAAGTAACTGCTAATCTCATTTAAAAGTCCTTATGGTTATGCGTGGTTAGTAAGTGCTTATTTTTTTTGTTTTTATGCTTAAATGTCAAATTAATGTTAAAATATCTCTCTTCTTATTAAAACTAATCATCGACCCATCCTCTACAATATGGAAGTTTTTATCTCGTTATGATATATTATTTTTTGTTCCTGCTGTTCCATTTTTTTTGTCAGTCTTTTGATAATGACAAAAGGGGGAGAAGAACAAGATTTTGATGAGAAAGTAAATATTTTTTGACCTATTTCAAAAAATTTGGTTAAATGTTGTTAGTTAATTTTTCTTTAGTTCTTTTATTCTTTTGAAATTTTTGTTATCTTCTAAACAGGGAGTGGTCTTGGTTGTAGGGGGAGCATTCAAATAGGGGGGAGCTAAAAATTTCGTGTTCAAACACATGTATTAGCATTTCAAAATCTTTAATATATATGTTTGTCATCATCAAAAGGGGGAGATTGTTTGATGCGATTTTTTGTTTGATGATAACGAACATATATATATATCAATATATATATATGTGTTTGCACTTTGGACTATATTCATATTGAATAATTATACTATTGCACAGAATCTATATAATTCAACTAGTATTTTTTATTCAATATAATATTTTATTACAACACTTAAACAATACAAAGTTTTCAGCTCTCTCTATATATATACATACATCAGTTCATACATTTTACTTTTCTCACTACAACACTCAACACTCAGTTTTTTCACTCTGTCTGCACATCTGCATCTATCTGCATTGTCCAGCTCCACTTCTCGTCCTGTCTCCTGTGTACCTGTATAATTAGCAACTACAACAGTAATCTGAAAACAAACAAATTTAAATTTGCAAAAATAAAATTTGTTTGTGTCTCAGATACATGGGTTATTGTCATCATCTTTGATTGTGCAATATCTGTGCATATCAGTATTTTTTATCAGGAACAGGCAATTATAAGTGGCTGCAGTACACACGTATACATTCGTATACGTGTGCACTGCCACGCCAACTCGTGTGCACAAACTACAACAAAACACAAATTCATTCAAAGCAACATAACAGAGAAGAACAAAGACCAAGTGCAACATCAGAATGCACCAACCAGAATGAACCAGTGATACAAGGCAACAAGTACAACACTGCACAAATTCAACATGAAGCAGTGCAAGCTCTCAAAGATACAACAGTGAAAGAAACTGCATCACAGCAGCATGAAACATCAAAATACACAAAATATGGAAACTGCATCAATGCAGTACAGAACATAGTATATATATAGTGATGCATAGCAACTGCATAGCAGCTACAAACACCAAGTGCAACAGTGAACACAGAGTACAATGCAACATTTTCATAATGCAGTGATGTTGCAGATTCAAGTTCAAGTTACAGGTTAAAATGCACAAAGACATGGCAAGAGTCACAAGACCATCAAGCAGTAAGCAAGTGCAACTGGAAACAACAGAAATTGTACAACATGGTCAGAGTACAATGCAACATTTTCATAATGCAGTGAAGCATGCTCATGGAACACAGCAACAACATAGCTACATGAACAAATGCAACACTGTGTAGAAATGTAACAGCAATTACAGTGACAAACTGCAACAAACAAAGTCTCGACCAAAATCAGTAACACAATGCACATACAACAACTTAGCACAATGCACAAAAGTCACAAACAAGGTCAAACCCAAGATAAGTTCAACTCAAGGCAACATGAACAAGTGTAGCATCTGTATCAAAGCAGTGGAAACAAACTCAAGTGCACGTGAACATGGCAGCAGACCAGTGAAAACAACCAAGTAAAGAACATGGATGTACAAGGCAATGCACCAATGCAAGTGACTAATGCAACATGAAGTGAATCAAGTTCAAAACATCATAACAACAAGTACAGTGTTCCTCAAAGATGAATTCGAGCTAGAAACAAATGAGATGCACCCGCAAGCTGTCAAGAATCAGATCACAACTACATGCAGATCAAATGAAGTTCTGATTCAATCCCATAGCAAAATCAAGTCACAATGAAAGTACAAACCCAAAAATATATGCATACACACATACAAATGTATATATGCACATATATAGTAAACTGGTGAATGTGCAGTAGGGAACACAATACAGTGGCAAGAACAAGGCAGTGCAGAAATCAAGCCGAAGTTAAAGAATAAATTCGTATCTTTTGATTAAGTCTTTGATTAAGACAAAGATTTCTAGTTTGGAAAGAAATCTTTGCAGCAAATTTCTCGAATTCATATATGGTCAGTATTAATTCAAATGAGGACCGAGACAACAAATACAGCAAGAAATTTTTCGAATCAATTAATTCGAATTCAAATATGGTCAGCATTTATTCGAAATTGAATCAAGAAAGGAATACTCCAAATCCAGAACAAATTCAGGAAAATAATCAACGACATGAAGAAATCAAATCTGACAGTGTTAATTAGGGTTTCAACCCTATAAATACACCCCAAGAAATCATCATAAACAACAGAACAATCGAGTTCGAAAATCACAAAACCACAAACAAGCAAAAAGATTACATACCGCAACAGTAAACTCGATTGTCAGAGAACGAGCTAGCAACAAGCATCAAATCATCAGAGAACGAGCGTGAGAAAGATCAACACAAGTCAAAGAATCAATCATCAGAACAAAGCCCCAAATCTCACAGAAGAACCGAAGCCCTAAATTGAAAAAGAAAAGGATCGGCCATTTTTTTTTCTCACAAACAAAAGAAAATGGACCGGGTAAAAAAAAGATAAAGGGAAGTGACCGCATATCCTATGTTTGTATTGGGTTAAGGTTTTTTTTATTTTTATAAAGGCAAGATAATTTAAATAGTTTTAAATTTAGTGCTTGCTTTTATAATTTGGTTTATTTGTATGTTCTTTTCAAAACAAAACATGATAATTTATCACCTAGGGTTTAGGTGTTGACAGATTGTCTAGTTAGAGTTAGTCCAGTTAGCAGGGTTTGCAAGTTTGCAAAACTCTATAGGCGGTAGCAGGGTTTGCAAGTCTGTTAGAGTGTTTGTAAGCGGGAAACTGTTTAATTCTAATAGAAATCTGGGAATGCAGCAGTAGGCAGGGGTTGCCGAAGCTGGGTAAATTCTGTGTGTGATTTATTTTTCAGCATATTTATTTCTGCAGTTTGCTTCTGTGTTTCATTCGCAAAAATTTGCTATAACCCTATTCACCCCCCCCCTCTAGGGTTAATCTAGATCCTACAGTATCTGTATAAAATTTTCTACCCTGTGGTCAAGTGATACGGATATTTACCATTTCAATCCGTAATTTAAAATAAAAATACAGTTATATATCATTTCAAACCGCAATCCCAAATGAAATAAAGTGCATAACAAATTTGCAGTTCAAAACAATACAACATCCATTCATCCAATATCAATCATCAACCATTTATTACAATCATCATCCAATTTAAACAATAACATCAATATAGAGCGTATAATAAATAACAGGTAATTACTGACTGTAACGACCCGTAAATTTCGACAATTTAATTTGTTTATTTAATAGGATTTTTGTAATTTATTTTAGTAGAAACAATAAAGGGGATAAATAAATGTTAAAATGAAGGCTAAAATAAATTATGTAAATGGTGACTTAAAACCTATTTATAGAAATTTGAATAAAATCCAAATGAATTAAGTTGAAAAAGGATTCTTACCTAGATATAAAATTTAATATGAGAAATTAATGAACATATTAAATTGAGTTAATGCAATAAAAGAGTGTAAATGGTAATTGGAATAAATTAAGGAATCATGTTGATGCAAGTTAATAATTTATGACTTGAATGAAATTACAATTCAATAAGATCATTTAAATGTTATGATTTGATTTTAAATGGAATATGAGAAAAACAAATGTAAGGATTTGATTATATATATGTTATTTATTCAGGTATTGAATAAAATTGGGAATCCAATTGTAATTAATGGTAATAATGTTGGTATTAGCTAATAAATTAAATTTCAATGCAATACCCATAAATGAATGGAATGAAATGAATGTATGTAAATGTATAGTAGGTTATTTATCAAATAGAAGGAAAGAAAAGTAAATATCAAATTGATTAATGAATAAATATGCATCGAATAGTAATTGAATGTAAAGTTAATGGTAATTGTACAAAATCAATATAAGATAATGAATTGCAATAATTGTGGGTTGATAATAAGGTGTGAATGGGAAAGTGATTGTATGGTAAATGAATGGAATTCAAATTTATTGGAAAAAAATAAATGGGTACTTAGTAATAAATTTAAACGGACTTAAAAAATGTAATTTATTTAATTAATAGATATAACGGATAAGGATATACTTATAAATGTGGGATTAAGAGTTTTACCACAACTATTATGAGTTATATACTTAGTTCCTTCAATTAAATCGGAAATCATTGCAATAAATATAAATTAAATGTTACGATAAATAAATTAAGGTAATAAATGGGGAATAACGTAAATGTTATTCATAATATGATGATCTGTGAATAAAAAGAATGGAAATAAAGTTTCATTAATATCGGAATTTAATTTACTATAAAATGGTTAAATGCAATCAAATGAGTTAAATGTTTAAATAAAAATCAAGCTTTATGTATTCATTTGGATTTATTGCAATTAATTTAAAATTAAATATAAAATTTTACATTAATTGGTAATTTAGTTGAAAACGAGAAATATTTATGTGATAATCTTAAATCCAATGGTAGATCCATCTATTTGACAGGAATGAATGGAATACTAACTAATTTATTTAACTAAACAAAATTTTAGGATATTATTTATAATTTGTGAATTTAATGGAATTAAAGGTTTATATTGAAATTTATAAATTTACCTTCTTTAATTTGACATCTAAACTTGTTGGAATTTGGTAAATGATTAAGAATTTTTAAAAGTGATAAAATGGGTCAATTTTAGAATCTAAATATGTAAATTGGATTTTATTTATTTATTTTTGAATTTATTTAATTAACATAAAAAATAGCCATTTTGGTCACGGACTCGGATTTCGACGAAACCAGTTTCATCGGATCCGTAATAGTGAATTATTGTAGGGTTTCAACTTTCGTAGAGATTGGACTTGTCGTTTGATCATATGAACGCGAAACGCCCTAAAATCGATTTAATTGAAATCAATTTGAAAATATTGATTTCAGCATAAATTCTTCATACGATCGAATTTGGACGTGAAACTTTTTCCATCCCGTTTAGAATATTTTAAAATACCTATTTCGATATATGGGTTTACCCAATTTCGTTCCGGGGTCAGAACGGGCTTTTTGGGCCACGTTAGCCTTAGCACGGTTGTTTATCCGATCCATCTATTCAAATCTCTAACCTATCTATATAAACCCAGTTATAAACCCTGGCCTCAATCTATTCTCATTTGCTTGTGGGTTCATTTCCTCAACTCTTCCTCTTCCTCAATGGCTGCAAACACTAGATCCAAATACAATTCAAAAATCAAATCCAAAGCCAAATTTCAATCTCCGCAAATCATAACAAATTATATATGGATTTGAAGCTCTCAACGAGCGTAATTCAATGGTGGAATTTGTTTTTCAAATCGAGTTATCGTTGGCTCGGAAAGTGATCGTTTATTCTCGGCCTTCCATTTCATCAAAATCAAACTGCATCGGATCGTCAAATTGACGATACCATGGCGTGGAGGAGGTCATGCGTAGTCCATCGACGTGTTTAGTTTGGGGTTTTATTGGTTAGATCGATGCATAAATTCGAACTAGGGTTCGAATAGGTGGCGGCCGGCGGCGAAGGGGGAGGTCCGGTGTAACAACCCGCATATTTAACGATTATATATTTGAATATTTTATTTAAATATTTTATCGTTCGTCGGATTTTGGTCCGAAAAGCTACTTTTTGCAAACAGTCGAATTGGGACTCGAGACCACCCCCATTGAGTTCAAAATGACGTTTGCGACCTTTTTGAGTATAAGCTTCGATATGTTTGGAGAAAGTTGATTTTTGCTACTTTTTACTTAGGGCTTTGGTTTGGTCTGAGCCCATTAACCCCACTTAACTCAGTTCCAACCCTCTCCTCTTCATTCACTTCTTTTCTATTTTCCTAATACTCAAGCTTTTATGTTGATGGAGAGTGGAAGTGGAAATTAAAACTCCAAGCCCTAGTTCCTCTTGCTAGCTCAAGTTCTTGCTCCAAATTCAAAGAGAACCAATTGGTAAGCATCTCCTTCATCTTCTCCAACTCTTTCTCCATTCAATTTCAGAAATTTCCTAAACCTAATTTAGGAAATGTTTCTCCTTTAAGCTTAGATTCAAGCTTGTTGAGTTGGAATTGAAGAGTGCTTGTTCTTGCCATTGCTTCATAGCATCTTCTTCATTCGTTTGGGTTCAAAGGTGAGATTTTTAATCTCACATCTATGCTTATAATTCTCTTCTATTGCTAGGTATGAATTCCTAACACTTATTCATGTGCATTTGATTTTGATTTGGATTGCTTTTGTGAATATTCCAATTTTTAGTGTTTTGAGTTCAATTCGTTAAAAATCCTAACTTTGATGTTTGAACATGTTTTTGGTGATGCATCGAGGAGCTTATAGGGCCGGGTAGTCGATTGACATAAACCCTTAGCGCCGTTGCTCGTGCGAATGCAATTTTGGTCAAGATTGAACCTCATTTGTAATAGGCATGGATGAAGCTGGAAACAGGCTCGGCCGACCGACCCCTCTGGTCCGGTCGACCGACCTGCTTCCAAGTGCGTAAGCACTTTCTGTTTTAAGGTTCGGTCGACCGAGTACGGGGTTTGGTCGACCGACCTGCTGTCCCGAGAGGTTTCCAGCCTTTGGTTCGGTCGATCGACTCAGGGAGTCCGGTCGACCGACCTGATGATTTTTGCCAGATTAGCCTATATTGCTAACTCGTTTGAATATCCAACTTTAATCGATTCGTGTTATCTCCCTTTTGTTGTTGTCAATTATTATCGACTTTGATGACCTTTTCTTTGGGAATTTTAGATATATCCACTTTGATGGATTTTATATCGATTTCTTTGGATTTTATTCACGTCTTCGAATGTGAGTTTTTATGCCCGGTTGTTCCTACAATCTTCTTTGTGTTTTGTCACTTTAAAAATATAAAGGTTTTCTATACTAGTAGTAAATATCAAAACTCTTTCCTCAAACGATTTCAATACTATTTTATTACAAAGCTCGTTTTCTCAAACCGTTTTCCAATCTATTAGCATATACAAACCTTTACCTCACTCGTATGAGAAATCTAATTAAACGACTTAGTAAAACAAGTGGTATGAAACGCTTGCGTTTACTTCGTCGGTTAATTCTTGGACTTGTTCGATTGAATCTCTCGTGAAAATTTTCTAGTGGAGATCTACAATTTGTTCGTAAATATTTAAGTTAAGCTAGTGGTTATGGGACATGAAGCTAAGCTCATATATTTACTAGCTTATTGTAATTGATACTTCTCGTTGATCATTACGATCATCTTTGTGGTTTAGACTAGCAATGTGCGATGTCTCTTTGTTTATGTGGAGGACTGTTCCTCATTTTATTGAGCTTCGTCTCATTTCTCACATGGGTCGTACCTTAGTAGGTGCGTCAATGTTTTATTATGCATGGGGTGTACCTTTCTAGGTGCATCGATGTTTGTTTATACATGGGTCGTACTTTTCTAGGTGCGTCGATGTTTATTTATGCATGGGATGTATCTTTCTAGGTGCATCGATGTTTATTTACTTCGTGGAGCAATCGGCTCAATAAGTCGGGACATGGGGCGTATCTTTCTAGGTGCGTCGATGTTCGTCTATGCATAGGGCGTATCTTTCTAAGTGCGTCGATGTTCGACTTAGCATGGGGTGTATCTTTCTAGGTGCATCGGTGTTAGACATTACATGGGGTGTATCTTTCTAGGTGCATTGATGTTTATTTATACATGGGGTGTATCTTTCTAGGTGCATCGATGTTTATTTATGCATGGGGCGTATCTTTCTAGGTGCGTCGATGCTAGAGCATGGGGCGTATCTTTCTAGGTGCGTCGATGTTCGACTGTGCATGGGACGTGTCATTCTAGGTGCGTCGATGTCCAGTTTGTGGGATTGGCCATCCTTTTTATTGTGATTTCTGGATTTCGTGTGTTGATTTCTGGAATTTATGTTTCACCAACTTTTACGCTGGGCATTGATATATATGTCATTTATTGTGGCTTGGTGAATGAAATTAGGAGTATGACATTCCTTTTTATCTTGAGTAGATTATTGTGATATTGATTAATCTCTTGTTGATTTTCAATTACTTATTTATCACAGCCTGGCATTGTGATTATTATATGTTTATGTCATACCTCTTATTATATATCACTTCATCTGATATTTATAGCTAGTCTGATCCGTTTATTATTTTCTTCTTAAATAATACTCGGGTCAGACGGAGATTTTACAGGTGCTTCTGCTTGACTCCTTATCCGTCTACATCTGATCTTTTGGTTAACTACTTAGATTAGTAGTAGCTTTTGTTGTATACACTTGAGATATAGACTCATAGTTGTATTCTTTTGTATAACACTTGTATCTATTCCTTTGTATTATTGTGGATCTTTTTGACCACTACTCTGATGAACACTTTCATGTGTTATATTCATATCTATTTCCGCCTTTGTGATATGAATTGTCTGTGACTGATTTATGTTATGTTTACTTCTATATTTGTTTCCGAAGATATTATAGCCACTGTGTAGTAGCTTTGAGTTTGTGTCGGCATGTCGGATTTCCACTTGAAAAGAATTGCATGCTATACTATCTGACATATCGATGCTCGCACAAAGCAATTACATGGATGGTCGCTCCTCAACAGCCTTATTCTCCGTGCTAGTTGACAGCATTCACCGTAATGTTCTTGGCTGGCGTGGGTATGGAAGTGGGGCGTCACAGCTTGGTATTAGAGCCAAACTTCGGAACAATATGGAATATTATAACAAGGATCATCGTCCTAAGTCTTTCTTAGGAGTCGTGCTTTAGGATTTTATTCGAGTCTTCGTACCGATTCATCCTATTTTCTTTATAATTCCTTGTTTTATCTATCAAGAATTTCTTGATATTTATTCTGAGAATAACTTTTTCCTCTTCTTTCTTTCTTTCTTAAAGAAGAGAAATGGTTAGACCTGGCCGTCCCGGCGCCGGTCCATCTAGTGCTACTCCCCCAGATGGAGTAGTCATGTCTGCTCAACAACTTTTGGATCTTGTAAAGAATCAAGAGTTTATCTGTGCTTTGAGTAAGAACCCTAAAATGGTTCTACCTTTGAAACTTGAAGTTTCTTTCAATCAGCTTGTGGATGTTACTCTTCTTCATGGAGAGGTTGGTAAAGGAAGTGTTCGTGATATTGGGACTTCCAAGAAGAGGCATATTAAGTTCAAGATCCTTAATCCCAATAAGAGAATGAAGCAAACTACTTCTGTAGCAAAGACTCCAATCCCTAATCTTGGAGGATGCTACAATTGTAATTCTAAGGACCACCATGCAAGGGAGTGCCTGAAACCTCTCTTTTGCCGTTATTGCAAAAGTTCGGGTCATCTTATATCTGCCTGCCCCATACTTCCAAGCAAGAAAAGGGTGGAACAAGAAACTTTGGTAGACAAGACTCCTATCCCAAGTCGTAAACAATGCTACAATTGTGGTTTCACGGACCATTATGAAATTAAGTGCCCGAAACCCCTTTATTGTCGCTATTGCAAAGACTCGGGTCATCTTTTATCTGCATGTCCCAAACTTTTGAACAGGGACATGAGAAAGCTAAATATTGTGCAAGCCCCTAGCAACTCTTCTCTTGGTCAAGGTACTTTTCACTCAATCCTTGATGGCATTGTTTTATTTCGTGATCTTCTTATTTGAGTTCATTTTGATATGGATTCCATCTCATTATTTTTATATCAAAAGAACTGGTCGATTCTTTTTCTTTGTATATTTTGGGCTTGATGACTTCTTTGAGTATTGTGAATCCGGACGGTAGATCCGCAACACTCAATTTGCTTTTTATTGATGTCGAAATTATTTTATGAGACTTTTCTTTCTGAGCCGATATTTTTACTTAGGCTTCGGAATTGATTTTTTTGAAAGGATCGGCTTAATCATTAATGAAGCCTATATCCTATTTTCTCGAGAGGACTATTCATCTTCGACATTTTCAATCTGTTAAGCAGATTTCTATTTTTCCTTTATGATTTTGATTCCAACTTGATGGCATCATTTTATTCCTTAAGCCCACTTATAAGGAAAGTGTTATTTCTCTCATTCATGTAGTTTGAGAAATTTTCCGTTATTTTTGAGTTTGTCATAGGATTATCACCTAAGAAATCTTTTGTGTGGTGTTAAGGTCTTTTTAGTTTGACTTTACCACCGGTTTTCGTTTGCTACGAGTTGCGGAAATTAGCATTCCACTTACCGCATTCCGCACTCGTTATGATTCTTACGAATGACTTATTATGTCATTCAATTTGTCCAGCTTATTTCATCCATTTTATAAATCGAATATTCTATGAATATTTCGATGAGACTATTCTTGTATTTACTGATTTTGGATGAAAATAGTAATTTAAAATTTTGCAAATCTTTTTCATAAGATTTATTTAGAAGTAAAACTGGATTTTTGTTCTTGAAACGAACAAAGAATATTCTTAAAACTTTTTAAGAGATTTATTTATCCTATAAAAGATGATTTTTTGATTGTATTGCCCGTTGATTGCTTTAAGAATTTTGGTCGATGCGCTTGATCAACGTTATCGATAGGAATTTCCTAAACGCTTTGATGAGACAATCAGACACAGTATATTAACTTGAAAATAGTAAATTTTTCTAGAATGATTATTACATAATGATAAATGTAATTTTGAAAGTTTTAACCTTTCAGGAAAGAAGATTATTTAAAAGAAATTCTTTCATTTCGATACTTTTATTCTTGTGAATCCTGAAGGGGAACCAAGACTTTGCTATTTGTACTGATACTAGTCGTATTGGTTTGGATGTCATTCTCTTGCAAAGGAGAACGTGCTATCACTTGTGCTTCTAAATCATTATAGCTTATCGAGACTAGATATGCCACTCATGATCTAGTGCTTGCGGCTATTGTTTTACTTTTAGAGTTTGACATCATCATCTTTGGGGGAGAAATTTGTACTCTACCTCGATCATAAATCTTTGGAATATTTATTTTTCTCATAAGGAACTTAATTTATGTCAACCACGTTGACTCAAGTTCCTTATATCATATGATCTTGATATTCTTTTTATTCCCGGAGGGGAAATCGTGTTGCCAATGCGCTTTGTCGTAGGCAACAAGTGTTGATTCTTTGATGATGTCTGAATGGAATTATCTTTTTTATCAAGTTCATCGAACGTTTTGATATACTTCATTTTATTGAGCCTTATCTCATTCCTTTTATGGACTAGTGTCCGATGATCTTTTATGGTGTTCGGTTCATCGGAGGTATTGTTATTATAATACATCGATGTTCCGTCTTATCTGGATCAATAGATGTACCATTATTTTACTGCATCGTTGATTCGGTTTATCGGTTCATTGGACATACCGTTTTTGTACTACGTTGATATTCCAAATTATTTGAGTTTCTAGTTTCTCGGGCGTACTGTTATTAAACTACGTCGTTGCACCAGCTCAATTTTCTGCTATTCTTGACGTTCTCCACGTCTTTTATCTACGGAAATGCCTTAGGGATTTCGGTTTTTATTCTTGAGCCCGGTGTTATTGAGGGGATTGAAGTTTCACCAAATTTGACTTTTGAGCAACATTCTATTCGCATTATAGCTTCGGAGGTTGAGCGCCTTCGATATAAAGATATTCTTTTTGATAGAAGTTCAATGGTTCTCAAATCCTAAGGATTTCTCATGTGAAATCTTGAGAATTCATCGAACGAAAACTTTCGGATTTACTCCTTCGTTCTCTTTATGGTGAACTTCTTGATTCAAATTTTCTTTTGTGTTAATATGCTTCTATGGTTGTTACTTCTTATATTTCCTTCTTAATTATTGCGAGGACGCAATTTCTTTAAGGAGGGGAGTCTGTAACAACCCGCATATTTATCGATTATATATTTGAATATTTTATTTAAATATTTTATCGTTCGTCGTATTTTGGTCCGAAAAGCTACTTTTTGCAAACAGTCGAATTGGGACTTGAGACCACCCCCATTGAGTTCAAAATGACGTTTGCGACCTTTTTGAGTATAAGCTTCGATATGTTTGGAGAAAGTTGATTTTTGCTACTTTTTACTTAGGGCTTTGGTTTGGGCTGAGCCTATTAACCCCACTTAACTCAGTTCCAACCCTCTCCTCTTCATTCACTTCTTTTCTATTTTCCTAATACTCAAGCTTTTATGTTAATGGAGAGTGGAAGTGGAAATTAAAACTCCAAGCCCTAGTTCCCCTTGCTAGCTCAAGTTCTTGCTCCAAATTCAAAGAGAACCCATTGGTAAGCATCTCCTTCATCTTCTCCAACTCTTTCTCCATTCAATTTCAGAAATTTCCTAAACCTAATTTAGGAAATGTTTCTCCTTTAAGCTTAGATTCAAGCTTGTTGAGTTGGAATTGAAGAGTGCTTGTTCTTGCCATTGCTTCATAGCATCTTCTTCATTCGTTTGGGTTCAAAGGTGAGATTTTTAATCTCACATCTATGCTTATAATTCTCTTCTATTATTAGGTATGAATTCCTAACACTTATTCATGTGCATTTGATTTTGATTTGGATTGCTTTTGTGAATATTCCAATTTTTAGTGTTTTGAGTTCAATTCGTTAAAAATCCTAACTTTGATGTTTGAACATGTTTTTGGTGATGCATCGAGGAGCTTATAGGGCCGGGTAGTCGATTGACATAAACCCTTAGCGCCGTTGCTCGTGCGAATGCAATTTTGGTCAAGATTGAACCACATTTGTAATAGGCATGGATGAAGCTGGAAACAGGCTCGGCTGACCGACCCCTCTAGTCCGGTCGACCGACCTGCTTCCAAGTGCATAAGCACTTTCTGTTTTAAGGTTCGGTCGACCGAGTACAGGGTTTGGTCGACCGACCTGCTATCCCGAGAGGTTTCCAGCCTTTGGTTCGGTCGACCGACTCAGGGAGTCCGGTCGACCGACCTGATGATTTTTGCCAGATTAGCATATATTGCTAATTCGTTTGAATATCCAACTTTAATCGATTCGTGTTGTCTCCCTTTTGTTGTTGTCAATTATTATCGACTTTGATGACCTTTTCTTTGGGAATTTTAGATATATCCAGTTTGATGGATTTTATATCGATTTCTTTGGATTTTATTCACGTCTTCGAATGTGAATTTTTATGCCCGATTGTTCCTACAATCTTCTTTGTGTTTTGTCACTTTAAAAATATAAAGGTTTTCTATACTAGTAGTAAATATCAAAACTCTTTCCTCAAACGATTTCAATACTATTTTATTACAAAGCTCGTTTTCTCAAACCGTTTTCCAATCTACTAGTATATACAAACCTTTACCTCACTCGTATGAGAAATCTAATTAAACGACTTAGTAAAACAAGTGGTATGAAACGCTTGCGTTTACTTCGTCGGTTAATTCTTGGACTTGTTCGATTGAATCTCTCGTGATAATTTTCTAGTGGAGATCTACAATTTGTTCGTAAATATTTAAGTTAAGCTAGTGGTTATGGGACATGAAGCTAAGCTCGTATATTTACTAGCTTATTGTAATTGACACTTCTCGTTGATCATGACGATCATCTTTGTGGTTTAGACTAGCAATGTGCGATGTCTCTTTGTTTATGTGGAGGACTGTTCCTCATTTTATTGAGCTTCGTCTCATTTCTCACATGGGTCGTACCTTTTTAGGTGCGTCAATATTTTATTATGCATGGGGTGTACCTTTCTAGGTGCATCGATGTTTGTTTATACATGGGTCGTACCTTTCTAGGTGCGTCGATGTTTATTTATGCATGGGATGTATCTTTCTAGGTGCATCGATGTTTATTTACTTCGTGGAGCAATCGGCTCAATAAGTCGGGACATGGGGCGTATCTTTCTAGGTGCGTCGATGTTCGTCTATGCATGGGGCGTATCTTTCTAGGTGCGTCAATGTTCGACTTAGAATGGGGTGTATCTTTCTAGGTGCATCGGTGTTAGACATTACATGGGGTGTATCTTTCAAGGTGCATCGATGTTTATTTATACATGGGGTGTATCTTTCTAGGTGCATCGATGTTTATTTATGCATGGGGCGTATCTTTCTAGGTGCGTCGATGCTAGAGCATGGGGCGTATCTTTCTAGGTGTGTCGATGTTCGACTGTGCATGGGGCGTGTCTTTCTAGGTGCGTCGATGTCCAGTTTGTGGGATTGGCCATCCTTTTTATTGTGATTTCTGGATTTCGTGTGTTGATTTCTGGAATTTATGTTTCACCAACTTTTACGATGGGCATTGATATATATGTCATTTATTGTGGCTTGGTGAATGAAATTTGGAGTATGACATTCCTTTTTATCTTGAGTAGATTATTGTGATATTGATTAATCTCTTGTTGATTTTCAATTACTTATTTATCACAGCCTGGCATTGTGATTATTATATGTTTATGTCATACCTCTTATTATATATCACTTCATCTGATATTTATAGCTAGACTGATCCGTTTATTATTTTCTTCTTAAATAATACTCGGGTCAGACCGAGATTTTACAGGTGCTTCTGCTTGACTCCTTATCCGTCTACATCTGATCTTTTGGTTAACTACTTAGATTAGTAGTAGCTTTTGTTGTATACACTTGAGATATAGACTCATAGTTGTATTCTTTTGTATAGCACTTGTATCTATTCCTTTGTATTATTGTGGATCTTTTTGACCACTACTCTGATGAACACTTTCATGTGTTATATTCATATCTATTTCCGCCTTTGTGATATGAATTGTCTGTGACTGATTTATGTTATGTTTACTTCTATATTTGTTTCCGAAGATATTATAGCCACTGTGTAGTAGCTTTGAGTTTGTGTCGGCATGTCGGATTTCCACTTGAAAAGAATTGCATGCTATACTATCTGACATATCGATGCTCGCACAAAGCAATTACATGGATGGTCGCTCCTCAACAGCCTTATTCTCCGTGCTAGTTGACAGCATTCACCGTAATGTTCTTGGCTAGCGTGGGTATAGAGGTGGGGCGTCACATCCGCACTTAGGCCAATCGAGGCGGCTGGCCGAGGGGCGTTCGGCGGAGGTGGTCGGCGGTAGGCAGGAGGCCGGTGGCGGTTGCAAACTTTGGTCAAAGGGGGCGACTCAACGGGCATTGGTTCTTGAGTATTTCCAACGATGTCGCGTGAGATTGGGGTTACAGGAAGATGGATGACGTATTTAGCGCTGACGTGTGAGTGTAATTTAATCATTTCTTTTTTGAATTCAAAATTTGCTTACCTTAATAACTTTTACATACGGAATCCGTTTCACGCGAATTTTTTTTCGTTAGGATCGTAATAAAATTCTGGATCTGTTGACTCTGGTTTGGATGAATTCTGAGACAGGAAATTTTTGGCTTTAAATCGGATTTAGATTCGATTTAAATTCAAAAGGTGAGTGTTTTAACCCACTCACAACTTCTAAGTTTTCTTATGTTTATTAAATTAATTTAAGATATGAGTAGAAATTTATTTATGACTGTTTTGCATATTTTATTCATCATCTCAGCTAAATCGCATTTATTTAATTTAACTTAATTAATTTTATTATTGCTTATAGATTTACAGTTAAAAATGTATTAATTTGCATACAAAATGCTAGTTAAACAGTTATTAAATTTATTATTGAATATAAACTGTTAGTTAATACCTGTTATTTATTACCTGTATATTTCATATGCTCTTTATTGATGTTGTTTAAATTGGATGATGATTGTAATAAATGGTTGATGATTGATATTTGGATGAATGGATGCTATATTTTGTATTGTATAAACTGCAAGTTATTATGCACTTTCATTTCATTCGGGATGGCGGTTTGAAATGATATACAACCGCACTTTTATTTTTTTAAATTGCGGATTGAAATGATAAATATCTGTATCACTTGACCATAGGATAGAAAATTTTATACAGGAACCGCGGTGTGTGTGTGTATATATATATATATATATATTATTTTTGAAATGATTTCTATGGTTTGGATAGGATACGGTTTAATAAATATTTATTTTTGATATTATAAATATTATTTTATATATACCTATATGGTTAAATTATTGAATTTATGTTATGTATAAGTTTGTTAAATAGAAACAAATAAGTTGAATATTAGAGTTTGAATATTTATATTATATGGTTAAATACGTGTTAAGATATTGTATATATATTGTTAATGGTTTAAATCAATTAAGATTGGAAGGTGAATTAGAATTTAATTGGAATTGAGTGTATTTAAGAATTTAACTCCATAAGTTGATGTAGAACTTATAGTTTGAAATTTAAAGTATGATATGTATAACTGAAATTTTATTCAAGATGGATTAAATGAATATTTCTATTATAAATGAATTAAAGGAAATATTTAGTTATAGGTGATTTGAGTTTTATTTAAATGATTATGGATTTAGTATGCGATATTTCAAAACTAAATAATAGGACATTTAATTGTTGAATAATAATTTCCTATCTTAATTTTTGGAAGTGTAATACTTAAAGTTTGAAATATATAAAATTTGAAGTGCTTTGGAAATTGAAGTGAATTTAAAATGAATGGATTAGACTTGGTTTAAAATGAATAAATTTGTAAAGCCGTGGAAATTATTTACTTTATAAAGTAATATAAAATCAACTATTTTGCATACCGTTGAATATCCAAACCATTTAAGTTTTAAAAGTTATGGTTTTAAAGCTATGAATTTCGCAGTATTATGTTTTGAAAGCTATAATTCAAATGTTTGGTTTCCAGATATTATAAATTTTAAAGAAGTATGATTTTGGAAGAGAAATATATTTGAAATAAATGATATTATTGATTTGGGTTTTATAAAATAATATCAAAATGAGTTGTTTTGGAAATGGAAATAATATCGTACTTATGGGTTTTAAAATGGATAATTATATTCTGGTTTTAAAGTATAAACTATTTTTAAAGACCGCGGTGTTATAATAACGTTTGGTTGTTGAAGAGACCGAGATCGGAAGTTGTCATACTCTGCCAACTCCGAAAACCACTTTAACAACCGTGTACGCGGTGGAGATTCCAGAATGAAGTAGGTTGGTGGCGGCGTTTCCTATGAGGTAAATGCGTGGACCCAACTCCCGTGAGTTGGCATAAGGTGGCTAAAACAGGAGCGATTGACAGGTTAATAAGGTAGCACCTTTGATCAGACACATCCCTTCGATATTATACTTTGACTTTTGGATTGATTCGGTGGCCACTTTTGATTTTTTTTTTGGGGGTGTGGCTCGAGGTGGGCGGCAGCTGCACGCTATGCGTTACCACCGACCCGAAAGTGTAATTGGTATATCTACCCTGGCACTGCCTAGTTGTGCCGTGTCACCTACCCTATCGCGCCTTGTACGAGTTTGATTTTCTCCCGTAGCCCGTGTGGTATCCTCTGGTGGCTTCCCGATCAGAAGGGACTATGATATTGGATGGACTACTGGGACTATTACGTGTTAAGGGCTATATGGGTAACCACTTAATGCTAAGAAAAAAGTAAGATCATTTTATAAATAGACACTGTTATAACAGCGAAATATACTACATAGTAAATAGTTTAACGGATCCTTAGGAGATGTAAATCCCGAGCATCTCTTGAGTTACTGCACTCATATTTATTTCTATTAATTTAACTCACATAAGATCTTTTAGTCCTGACTCGAGTGTTTTTGTCTTTTCAAATTCACTCGGGTCAGTCCGAGAGTTTCATGATTTGAAGATTTTATGTTGGAGGACGAAGACGAAGATTTGTATTACTACTATCTACAATATTATCCCACTACGCTATTTAATTCCGCTGCATTGATATTATTGGTATGTGAACTCTGATATTTAATTGTACAAAGAAGAATCAAATGTTTTGTAAATAGTTTTATGAACTGTATATTTTATTATTATATTTTATCCTTCCGCTGTGAGATTCTGTTTTCTTTTTATTTCTTTCTTGTTTTTCTTATTTACCCCATAACAATCCACCCTTCCGTATGGTTTGAATTGGCACGTGTGTCGATTTATAGCGTGCGAAAAGGCGGGACGTTACACTGACAGTCTATATTCAATAATAAATTAAACAATCTATCTAACTGGTAGCTTATATGCAATGATAATTTAAATAATAACTTAATTCAATAAATTAAAATTTAACTGGAATGATGATAAAAATATACCAAATAGCAATAAATAAATTTCAAATCACATCAAAAATTAATTTAACAAACATAAGATATTTTAGAAGTTGTGAGTGGGTTAAAACACTCACCTTTGGAATTTAAATTGAATTTAAATCCAATTTAAACCCAAAATTCCAACACTCTCAGATTTCATCCAAACCGGCGCCAAAAGGTCCGGAATTTCAATACGAACCTACGAAGAAAACCGTGCATAAAACGAAGTTCGTACGCGAGAGTTATAGATGTTAGAACGAGTTGAAAATTAAATTAGAATAAAATAAAATAAAAAAACCACAATTTTGCCACGTCGGCAACATTCTCACGAACCCTAATTCGCACAGCACCTATCAGACACGTAGTCGCCGCCAAAAACTGATCCCCCCACGTACGACGATCCCTGTCACGATCCAAATTCCAGCATTCGAAAATCGACATCCGTACTCCACTGTACTTAAATGTCGCAGATCCCAATGTTGAAATCCAAGTCGTTCCAGAGCTTATAACACATTAAGTATAACAACACAGTGGAAGAAAAGAGATGAATATCATTGATATACAACATTCGATACAACAATGATACAATATGAATCAACATCGGAGATACAATGAATATCAGAAAAACAATATACAACAGCGGAAAACAGATAGCCAAGAGATAACTCCAATTCCAATGCTCCAAGGCTAAAACTCCAAACCACAAGCTCGAACCACCATCATGTTGCACATAGATAAGCAAGTTTTGTCCGTGAATCCAAAGACTTCAATATCGAAGATCACCAAAGAATACCAACGAGAAAGCTAAGAGATACCGAATCGATATCTATATCTACTATCTGAAAAGCCCAACTCTAGACTGCCCGTGTGGAAAATTATAGGCACCCAGAGTTTAGGAAGGGAACAGTAAACTCCGGGTCAGTCATGGGACTGGTATAAGCAAATAGAAACAGTTTATCTTTAAAAACAACAAAAGAATTTAACTTTGAAATCCGTAATGCTTTTTGGAAAATGAAACTAGCATAAGTCTCCCGGTACACACACAATGCAATCGCACACTTGGGGGAGATTCTTCTTATGATAGTCAAACATGCTTAATACGCAAAAACCATTTTGATATTATTATTAGTGCATAGTGGAAAATATTTCGAAAGTATAATATTAATCTTAACCAGCATATGTACCATTATATTATGCCAGCTATAGCTACCACCTGAGGTGGCAAGTTATACAATTGAAATCGTATGCCATATTACCAAATTGGGAATGTATCACTAGTAAACATGAACTACATGACCTCTGAGCTCGTACGTCTCAAAGAAGGGTGTTAAGCTAAGAGAATAAATCTCCGCCACCAAACAGAAACGTATTTGATAGAAATCGGTTTTACATCTCAAAGTGTAATGTCAGACACACATCCATACAAGTCTGTTATGGGTTCGAATAGAACCGAAAGCACTTTCAAAGAAGCCTTTTCAAATCCGAATAATCTCTAATCACCTTCGGACTTCCCATCACAATGGGTGCTCAAATCTCCATACCGGGGATCAGCCGATGCAGGGACATTCGACAAGAAATCCTTCCGTTTTCAAAAATATCTGGTCTTCACCACCGGTCTTCATTTGCTATCCATATACGTCGTATCACTATTCGGAATGGGTTATACGACACAAAGGTCCTCTCTCGGCTAAACCGAATAGTGAGCGCAATATTTAAAAACAAATGGATATGGGATCTCAGTTAAGTCACAACTTATTATCCAAAACTTTTCTTTCAAATGGTTAAACAAATTACCATTTACAAATCTTTTAAATGAAAAGATTCATTTCAAAAGCCTTTAATGGTTTAAACAATTTCCATATTTAAATCTTTTAAACAAAAGATTCTTTGACAAAGTTCATACAGTTTCACAAAGATCCATTTACGGATTTCAAAACAATTTCCATTTCAATTGGATTAACTCATTTAATCTTTAAATTAAATATTTAACTTATAGCTTTCAAACTGCTTCCATAACTTGGAAATCATTTTCATTTTAAAACTAGAAATCCTTTTAACTCAAATTTGAAGTTCATTTCTCATGTGAAAGCTTTTATTATTCGAAAACAAATAGTTTTTCGTTTCGGAAGAATACAATTATATTTGCACGAGTTAAAGCCTTTGAATTTAAATTCAAATTCCCAAATCAATACATCTAAAATGGTTTAACCCATATATAACTTGTATAACATCTTTAATCCCTAGTTTCTAAACATAAGATTCAGTTTCAAATATTTGAATTCAAATTTAAATCAATTTATTTAAATTTCAAAGCATTATCAAGTTATTCAAAAATAAATTTTATCTTTGAAATTCCTTTTCCAAAGCTTCTCATATTTAACCCGATTCCATTTCCATACCGTTTGAATTCAAATTTTCTATTTAAAAATCATTTCAAAAATCTATGACCTAATCGATTTCCTCGTGAAATCCATATTTGTGTGTATGGTATGTCCAGAGGTTCAATACAATAGTGCAACAACATCATCATCACATCACAGATTCAATCATATCGATAAGCGGTATAACGCATAATGCTTATCTTCATTCACAGATTCATAGATGAAATAAATTTATCAATCACAAGGATTCATTAGTACGATTCGATATGGGTTTCGGATAACCAACTGGAATCCGACTCCCTGTCGCATCGAAATTCAAATATCATTTACATGTCAAAAAGGTTTTCACAGAAACAAATCACAAATTACAGTTCAGCACAAAGCAATTTAAATCACCAAGTATCACAATCACATCAGAAATACCAATCCAGTACACAATATTTGACAATTAACTTAAACTCTATTAGTTACAATGAGTAATTAATTTCTTAATTACCTTCATAAAGTAATTACACATACACAATTTCATAAATGATTATCATTAATTAATTAATCTAATTAATTATTAAAATTAATCACATTAAATAAATAAATTAATTAATAATCCTTAGTTAATGACCTTCATTAACCTTCATAAATATGCGGGTTGTTACAGACTCCCCTCCTTAAAGAAATTGCTTCCTCGCAATACTTAAGAAGAAAATAAAGAGTAACAACCATAAAAGCATATCAACACAAAAGAAAATCGAAATAAGAAGTTCACCATAAAGAGCACGAAAGAGTTAGCACGAACGGGATCGCTCGATGAATTCTCTAGATTCCCAAGAGTAATCCCTAGGATTTGAGAACCATTGAACTCTCACAAGAAGAACATCTTTATTCCGAAGGCGCTCAACGCCGAAGCAATGATGCGAATGGAATCTTGCTCATAAATCAAATCTGGTGAAACTTCAATTTCCACAATATCACCGGGCACAAGAATAAAAACCGGAATCCCCAAGGCATTTCCGTAGATAAAAGACGTGGAGAACGTCAAGAATAGCAGAAAATTGAGCTGGTGCAACGACGTAGTATAATAACAGTACGCCCGAGAAACTAGAAACTCAAATAATCTGGAACATCAGCGTAGTACAAAAACGGTACGCCAAATGAACCAAAGCCCGAATAATTTCGGAACACCGACGTAGTACCAAAAACGGTACGTCCAATGAACCGATAAACCGGAACAACGATGCAGTAAAATAATGGTACATCCATTGATCCAGATAAGATGGAACATCGATGTATTATAATAACAATACCTCCGATGAACCGAACACCATAAAAGAACATCGGACACTAGTCCATAAAAGGAATGAGATAAGGCTCAATAAAACGAAGTATATCAAAACGTTCGATGAACTTGATAAAAAGGTAATTCCATTCAGACATCATCAAAGAATCAACACTTGTTGCCTACGGCAAAGCGCATTGGCAACACGATTTCCCCTCCAGGAATAAAAAGAATATCAAGATCATATGATGCCAGGAACTCGAGTCATCATGAAGTTCCTTATGAGAAAATAAATATTCCAAAGATTTATGATCGAGGTAGAGAACAAATTTCTCATCCAAATATGATGATGCCAAATTCCAAAAGTAAAAACAATAGCCGCAAGCACTAGATCATGAGTGGCATATCTAGTCTCGGTAAGCTATAATGATTTAGAAGCACAAGTGATAGCACGTTCTCCTTTGTAAGAGAATGGCATTCCAAACCAATACGACTAGTATCGGTAGAAATAGCAAAGTCTTGGTTCCCCTTCAGGAATCACAAGAATAAGAGTATCGAAAGGAAGAGTTCTTTTAAATAATCCTCTTTCTCGAAAAGTTAAAACTTTCAAAATTACATTTTTTTTATGTAATAATCTTTCTACAAAAATTTACATTTTTACAAGTCAATACATCGTGTCTGACTGTCTCATCAAAGGGTTTAGAAGATTCCTATCGATAACGTTGATCAAGTGCATCGACCAGAATTCTTAAAACACTCAACGGGCAATACAATCACAAAATCATCTTCTATATGATAAACATGTTTCTAAAAACTTTTAATAATATTCTTTGTTCATTTTAAGAACAAAAATCAAATTGTACTTATAAATAAATCTTATGAAAAATATTTTCAAAATTTTAAATTACTATTTTCATCCAAAATCAATATATACAAGAATGGTCTCATCGAAATATTCATAGAATATTCGATTTATAAAATGGATGAAATAAGCTAGACGAATCGAATGACAAAATAAGTCATTCATAAGAATCATAACGAGTGCGAAATGCGGTAGGTGGAATGCTAACTTCCGCAACTCGTAGCCAAATGAAAATCGGTGGCAAGGTCGAACTAGAAAGACCTTAACACCACACAAAAGATTTCTTAGGTGATAATCCTAAGACAAACTCAAAAATACCGGAAAATTTCTCAAACTACATGAATGAGAGAAATAAAACTTTCCTTATAAGTGGGCTTAAGGAATAAAATGATGCCATCAAATTGTAATCAAAATCATAAAGGAAAAATAGAAATCTGCTTAACAGATTGAAAATGTCGAAGATGAATAGTCCTCTCGAGAAAATAGGATATAGGCTTCATTAATGATTAAGCCAATCCTATCGCACAAATCAATTCCGGAGCCTAAGTAAAAATATCGGCTCGGAAAGAAAAATCACATAAAATAATTTTCGACATCAAATAAAAGCAAATTGAGTGTTGCGGATCTACCATCTGGATTCACAATCCTCAAAGAAGTCATCAAGCCCAAAATATTCAAAGAAAAAGAATCGACAAGTTCTTTTGATATAAAAATAATGAGATGAAACCCATATCAAAAAGAACTCGAATAAGAAGGTCACGAAATAAATAATGCCATCAAGGATTGAATGTAAAATACCTTGACCAAGAGAAGTGTTACCAGGAGCTTGCACAATATTCAGCTCTCCCTCTCTCCTGCTTTGAAGAATGGGACATGTAGATATAAGATGACCCAAACTTTTGCAATAACGACAAAAGAGAGGTTTAGGGCACTCCTTTGCATAGTGGTCCGTGGAACCACAATTGTAGCATCGTCCACGACTAGAGATAGGAGACTTTGCTAACGGAGTTTGTTGCTTCCCTTTCTTGATGGGATTGGGGCCTTCGAATTTAATAGGCCTCTTCATGTTGTTGTTGAAGTTCTGGTTGGCACGCACAACTTCAATATCGCTTTCTCTATCGGCCTCTTCAAGACGAAGAGCGATATCAATAAGCTGATCAAATGAAACCTCAAGTTTCAAAAGAAATGGCTTCTTAAGATTCTTATTCAAGCCATAGACAAATCTCTGATTTTTCTTCATCGGGGTATTAATATACTCAACCCCGTATTTAGAAAGAGATTCAAAAGATGCGACATAGTTTGTCACAGAAGATTCACCTTGAACAAGGTCAATAAAACGCCGGGCCAAAGTTACTTTTTCAGCCTCCGGCACAAATTTCAATTCGAATCTTTCCCAGAATTGCTCCCAAGTGAGATCCGCCTCAATGATTTCAGAAATTAAAAGCTCATACCATTCTAATGCTCTTTCTTGGAGCATGCTAGAAGCCACTTGGACTCGATGAAGGTCAATAAGGTTCATGCGAGAAAAGATGCGATCGCATGATTTGAGCCAAGCTTGAATTTCAATAACACTCTCGGATCCTTTGAATGGCCTTCCACCCAAATCGATGTAGTCTCTGCACAAGCGTGCAAAACTGGATCTAGGATGAGTAGGCTCTGAATTGGGACCGGCTGCTTGAGCGTTCTTTACAAGATCTAGAAGCTGCTGGGCAGACATGAAAACTCCATCTTGGGGAGTAGCACTAGATTGACCGGCGCTAGGACGGCCTGGTCTAACCATTTCTCTTCCCTTAGAAAGAAAGAAAGAAGAAGATAAAGGTTATTCACCAAATTGAATATCAAGCAATCTTGATAGATAAATAAGGAATCATAAGGAAAATAGGATGAATCGGTACGAAGACTCGAATTAAATCCTAAAGCACGACTCCTAAGATGGACTTAGGACGATGATCTTTGTTATAATATTCCATATTGTTTCGAAGTTTGGCTCTGATACCAAGCTGTGACGCCCCACCTCTATACCCACGCTAGCCAAGAACACTACGGAGTAATGCTGTCAACTAGCACAGAGAATAAGGCTGTTGAGGAGCGACCATCCGTGTAATTGCTTTGCGCGAGCAACGACGCTAAGGGTTTATGCCAATCGACTACCCGGCCCTATATGCTCCTCGATGCATCACCAAAAACACATTCAAACATCAAAGTTAGGATTTTTAAAGATTTGAACCCAAAACACTAAAAATTGGAATATTCACCAAATCAATCCAAACCAAAAGCAAATGCACACGAATAAGTGTTAGGAATTCATACCTAACAATCGAAGATAAATATAAGCATAGATGTGAGATAAAAATCTCACCTTTGAACCCAAAACAATGAATGAGAAGCTCGAAGACAAGGGAAGATCAACCACACCTAAATCTCAACACTTGAAGCTTGAATCTAAGCTTAAAAGAAGAACATTCCCTAAGTTAGGTTTAGGAAATTTCTGAAATCAAAGAGAGAATGAGTTGGAGAAGATGAAGAGAAAGCTTACCAATGGGTTCTCTTGAGTTTGGAGCAAGAAGATGGATTTGCTAATGGAAACTAGGGCTTAGGATTTCCTAATTCTTTTTCTCTTCCCCCATTTTTGATGAAGCTTGAATGTATTAGGAAATTATGAAGTAATGAAGAGGAGAGGGGTTGTTGGGACTGAGTTAGCAAGTGGCTAATGGGTTCAGCCCAAACCAAAGCCCTAAGTGAAAAAGTGGCAAAAATCAACTTTCTCCAAACATATCGAAGCTTATATTCAAAAAGGTCGCAAACGTCATTTTGAACTCAATGGGGGTGGTCTCGAGTCCCAATTCGACTGTTTGCAAAAAGTAGCTTTTCGGACCAAAATCCGACGAACGATAAAATATTTAAATAAAATATTTAAATATAGAATCGATAAATATGCGGGTTGTTACAGTACCCATGTGGCAATGGTAAGTTCCTTGGCCTGAATATTTGTTGGAAATCCAAAGAAACAATACGCGCCCTGTACGGTTTTAGTTGTATAACCTGCCATGGAATGTGGCGATAACCTGCTATTGAACATGGTAGCTATAGTAGGCATAAGTGCGAAATGCCTATGCTGGCTAAGATTAATATTATACTTTCGAAATTTTTTCCACACTATGCACTAATAATAATAATATCAAATGATTTTATGTATCAAGCATATTTGACTATCATAAGGAGAAATCTCCTCCAATTCTGCGTTTGCATTGTGTGTGTGGCGGGAGGCCATATTGTAGTTTCATTTTCTAAAAAGCATTGCGGATTTATTTTAAATTCCTTTGTTTTTATTTTGTAAAAGAATAACTGTTTTAAGATCCCATACCAGTCCCATGACTGATCTGGAGTTTATTATTCCCTTTCTAAACTCTAGGTGCCCATAATTTTCCACACGGACAGCCTAGAGTCAGGTTATCAGTTATTCGGAAACAAAGTCAGAAAAGAGTTGCTGTGGAGATTAGGAGTTTGAAGCTGGATGGCGAGACGTATCTTTTTACTTTATAGTGTCTGTTGCGTATGGTTGTGCAAATCAGTTTTCATATAGTCAAGTTATAATAACTGTCAGTGATGTATGATGTTGTTGTAAACTCTGATGTTGTATTGTATTTACTGAGATGATTCTTTGTTTTAAAGATTATTCATTTATCTATTATATTTGTTCTGCTGCGAAATGTGAGATTATGTTTATTGTTTATGTTCTTCTACCTTCGTCTTCTTTAAACCCTAACGGTTCGGTTTTCGAGCATTCGATTGCGCGGCATTTGATACAGTGGACATATAAATGTCGACTTTCAGGCGTTGAAAATCGGGTCGTTACAATGTGGTATCATAGCAATTAGTTAAGCGACAACCTTGGCTCTGTTGGGTGTTACTCATTAAAGATAGAGTCAGTAGTACTTTAGAATGAGTTTGAGAGTAATAATAGATATGAGTGCATATTTATTAGTGAATATAATATTGTTTTATATTGTGATGATTGGTTTGTCGAGTGGTATATGGATTCTGGTCGGTATAGTCTGTACAACTCTATCGATAGGAATCTCTAAACACTTGTACAGAACAATTCGACACGATATTGTTTTAAAATTAGGGTAAGTGATATAAGTTTACCCAAAACTATTTTGTATATAAAAAGAATAATTTTCCATAAATTATATAGTGTATGGCAGCTTGTTTGTTAGGAAGTGATAATATTAAATTATTATCATTGATTATTGAATAAGAATTGAAATCATAACAAAGAACTAAGAAAATAAAAATCCATATACAAATGAAATTTGAGAATGTAAATTATAAATGTGATTTACAATTAGAAACAGAATTCCAGAGAAGTTTTTGGAAATGTTTTTGAAAGGATTTGGAATTTTGGAAATTAACTCCTTTCGAGTTTGAAAATGATTTTCAAGGGTTTGAAAAAAATGTTTTGAAGGGATAAAAGCTCTAAACTCTTTTCGGGCGCTGGAAAATAACTTCGGTGATGACTGCAGCATCGTCGATGTTCATTTTCGAGTTTCCAAAAGAGGAATTGCTGCATAATTGTTTAAACTGTAAGTTGTTTGCAAAACTGGTCTGGATTTTTGAATTCAAAGGACAATTTGAATTGATTTCTAAAAATGATTTTTGGAATATTGAAAAAAAAATGTAATACTATATAAAATATTTATGGAATATCATTAAGTTTGATAACTAGTAAAGTTTAAAGTTGTTAAATAAAATTCAACTAAAAGAGAAGTTAAAAAAAGGGTAAATTTTGGAAGTCTTATAGAATAAACGATTGGAATAAAATCTATAAAGATGGAAATTAAAATTGTGAATGAATGAATAAATTTGCAATTGCAATTAAATGAAAGTGAATTGAATGTCGAAATTCATTTCGAATTTGTAAGCAAATAGAACTGGAATTGCAATTGAATTTGATTTGTAAAGCAGAGTATTGAAATAAAATTAGTAACTGAAACTAATAGAAGGAATAATAAATTTAGATATGGACTGAAACGAATTGAATTCAATAATTATAAGTAAAAGGTAAATTTGAATTCATATGGAATTTGAAATCCAGTTTAAATATAAGTGGTTGTAAACTAAAATAGTGAATTGAAAATAATTTTTAGGAACAAACAAAAGAATAAAATTAGGATTAGAGCTGAATATTGAAAACCAATTTGAATTATGTGAAATAAAATGAAATTGTAAAATTAGTTTGAAATGAACTAAAGATAAAAGGTGAAAAAATGGTTTGAGATAAAATGAATTGGAATTTGTAGTGAATTAGTAAGTGAAACTAATTTAAAATAGCAAGATGAATCAATTGTGGATGAAAGGTAATAAAAAAAATTCAATATTCAGAAGTTAAACTAAATCCAAAATAAAATTAAAATTGTAAGTTGAATTCAAATAAAAGTGAAAATGTAAGATTGAAATAGAATGGATATATAAATTCAATAGTGAAATAAAAATGGTATAAGAAGTATATATTGAAAATTTTGTAAAGGAATGTGCAAAATAAATTTGAATGTTGTAATTGGATATGATGGCCAGCAGGATATACAGGTGTATTAAAGGAAATGGAATTGGGATTTTGATTTCGAAGATAAAATTGAATTGCTCGACAAAAAGGTATGTATTTGAATTTCAGTATGAAATTTGATGATCTTCTGGTCTAGCCGCTTGGCGTTTTCTTTTCTTTTTGAAATCTGGGGGTCGTGGTGCCATTTTTGTAGTCGTACCAAGCTAGCCACGCAAAGTAAACGCTGGCGAAATTTTTCAAAAATTTAAGGAGTTAGAAAAATTTTGAGAAAATTTTGAAAATTTAAAATTTGAATTTAAATTTAAATTCGAATGGTTAAGAAAATAATATTTTTTGGAGTTTATGGTTGAGGTTGGAAAGTTAGTTGAATCAACAATGGGTTGTTAATAAAAGATTGTTTTTGATAAGTTATTAAAACTGTTTATTTTGGGTACTTAGTAAACGGGTTAAGGTCCATTCTTCTTAACTAATAATTTCGGGATGAAATTCTTTTAAAGGGGAAATGGTGTGACGACCCAGAATTTTTGACATTTGAAATTGAATTATTTAATCGATTTTAGATATTAGAAGTTGTTTTTAAGCTTGAGTTTCAATTTTAACTATGAATTTAGCAATTTAATTATCAAATTTAATTATAGAAATTTGGGTAAAATTGTAAATCTTCAGTTTTGAGCCTGCTAAAAATAATTTGATGACTTAGAAAATTTATATTGATAATACTGAAGATGATAGAAGCTTCAGAATTGAATTTGAAACTATTTTGTTCAGTATTGAATTTTATAGTTTAAATCGATATTTAAAAAATAGCTTTTCGAGGCACAGTCTCAGAATTTGACGAAACTAGTTTCATTGGATCCGTAATATTGTGTTATTATCGAATTTCAATTTTCATGGTGTTTGGAGTGATCGTTTGTCCGTACAATAAATAAACGCGCTGAAAATTAAATCGAAAGTTCGATATTTCAACTCGTTCAAAAAGTTATCTTCTCCATACGATCAAATTTGGACTCGAAACCTTTTCCATCGCGTTCGGAATAAGGGTTTAACATTATAAACGCCTGGCGGCATGTCTCGATTGGATATCGAGATTGAGAGTTGCAAAATTTATACGATTTAAATTTAAATTTAAAACTGAAAATATAATATTATTGCAATTCGAAAATTTGGCGAGCTTTTCAACACGTAGAGAAATTCTCAGCACGTGTCATTCCAATTGAACACGCGTCCTCATATTAATCTCGTATCAAATAAATTGAAAAAAAATTAGATTCGTAGAATACAAAACGAAATCACTTCGCTTAATAAAAAAAAATCTTTCGTTCCTTATTTTCTCGTTCAGATACTTCAAATCATGGCCGATCGAAATCAATCGAGGCCAAGCATTCTAAAGAAAACCCCAAATCCAGTTTCCCCTCTTCAGATTCAAATAAAAAAAGAAAAAAGAGGAAATCGCGACCCACTTCGCTATAGGGGCTTGAGCACGGCGCCGTGGGAGTCGAACTCGTAGATGGGGTTGTGGTCGTGTTCGATCGATCGAGGGAGAAGCTCGAAGGTAGCAACGAACATCATCGGAGGTTCGTGTGCGCACATGCGATCGAACCTAGGAGGAAGGTTGCTCGGCTAGATAGGGGTGGTCGCGTGTTCATCCCAGATGGAATCTCAGGCGGCGCACGCGCATAGGAGAACTCGAGGGGAGGGCGGCGATGATGTCGCGATCGATGGTGGCTGTAGTTATCAAATCGAAGCTCAACGGTAGGCAAATTTCAACGGCAGACTAGGGTACATCGCGATATTGGGTAAGGCAGTAGGTAATTTTAAGTTTTTTTGTTTTTTCAAAATTAAATATATATACAGTGAAGATAAAAATAAATATATAAGGTATTTCGAAAATAAAATAAAAAATATAATAATTTGTGTAGATGATTAATTTATATAGTAAACTTATATAATTATTCTTAGTTACTAAATATAATCTATTAAAGAAAATTTTTAGTTTAAAATCAAATTTTATCATTGGTTAATTTAATTTATTAAATGGTAATTTATTTCTAAATCGAATAGTTACTATCATTTAATTTTTCGACTAGCGGAATAAATTTGTATAAATGGTTCATCTAATTATTGTCATAAAAAAATAATTTATTAAAGGAAACTTAGTTTTAAATTTTAAATTTTAGTTAAATAAAAATTATTAAAGGAGAAATTTGTTAATTAAAACTATCAAAACGAAAAATTGATTATTTGATTTGTTTCGAATATTAATCAATTGTATAAAATTATCTATGCAAGGTCTAATACTATGAAGGAAAAAATCCGGAATAAAAATGGATTGCATGCAAAGCTAAGGTGAGATCTTCTCACTCAAAAATTTAATTGAAAATTTCAGTTATTGAGTGGTTGTGGAATTGTGATAGTTAAATTAAAATTGATTGATTGTGTGTTTGGATAATTTATTTATTATTAGTTATATTTGTTTAGACCATATGCGCCGTATAATAGCGGAGGTTATTATATTAAACCCATATACCGTGATATTCCACCTCGAAGTGGAATTGGTATTAAATATGTATTTGGAGTTGATTTCCCGCACTATATAGAGGATGAGACCATATTGCGCCGCATAATAGCGGATAATATTTTATAAATCCCATATACCACGACATTCCACCTTGAAGTGGAATGGGTATTTAATTGTTGTGCTAACGTCTGTGGATGCAGGGAAACAGGTTGGAGGGATCCAACTGGATTCCTCAAATATTTAATTTGTATCGTATGTTGTGTATTGATTATTTTTAATTTGTGTGACTATTTGTGATTGAAAGCGCTGAAGGCTGTAATTCAGCCGAATAAATTTTTGGTATCGTAGGATACCAGAAATAAATAATTAATTGATTTTGAGATTTGGGTAGAAAATTTATAATGAATTCACTCAAAGGAATCGAGTGAATTTTAAAAGAAGGGTATTTAAATAGATAAAATTTTATCTTTGGAAACTTATTTAATAAGTTCCAAAAATATGGAAAAATATTTTAATAAAGCAATTTCGAGTAATGTTGTTTAATAGTTGAAAGATTTATTTAAGATACATATTTTAAATAATTGAAAGAGTTTAATAAATTTATTTCAAAAAGGAAATAAATTTAGAAATTAAATTTGGAATTTAATTTAGAGTTGAAATTAATTTTAGAAATCGATTCGGGAATTAATATGGAGTAAGAATAAATCTTAGGAATCGATTTGGAAATTTGGTTAGGTGTTTTGGAAATAACTTGGAAAATCAATTTGAAATTAACTTGGTATTGGAAAGTTAATTTGGGAAATCAAATTGGAATTTGATTTTGTGTTCGAAATAATTGGAAATCAAATTTGGATTTGATTTGGTTTGAAGATGATATTTGGAAATCATTTTAAAATTTGTATATTAGTTGATATTAGGAAATGTAAATTCACAAAGGGAATTTATAAAGAAAAGGGAAATTGTTTAAAATAAATATTGGTTTATTTTTAAAGTGTGGAAAGAAATTTACAAATTGGAATGTAAATTAAAATAAATCAAGAAGATTTATTAATGAACCATTTTGTAATGGAAAAAGAATTCTTCCCTGGAAAGCCGAGTATATTTTTTTTAAAATAGCTTTTGAATAAAATTTAATAGTTTTAGATTTGGTTTTAAAATTATATTGTTAGAGAAATTAGTTTTGGAAATCGTTTTAAAGTAAAAATGTATTTAATTAATTAAATAAGGGATTATTTTAAAGATTTAAATTGATATTTGATTTAGAAAATAGTTATTTAAATATTTATACTCTATCTACTAATTTTATTTTAAAATTAGTTTTTGGACTTGAATTTTTATATGAGATATTAGTATAATATTTTTCGTAACTAATATTTAAGCAAATATAATAAAACAGTTTATTTTAAATGTTTCCAAGTATATTTTGAATATGTATTTTATATTATTTTAAATATTTAAACTCGGTAGAATTTTCAGTGGAAATGAATAAATATTTGAAAAATGTTTTCCGCATAAGGAAGAAAATTGATTTGGAATTTATTTTCAAAGGATTGAAGTATGAAATTTTATCTGGCGAAGATATATTGAAAATAATAATTTGGGGAAAATTATTTGAAATCCAGCGATTGTTCTAAATAATGATTGATAGTTATTTAAACTATCAATATTGGCCTTTTTAAATGGCATTTTAATTTCGATGCGACCGGGAGTCGAATTCCAAATGGATATTCGAAACCCACATCGAACCATTGTGATTGTGATGGATTTTTTGTGTAAAAGATCAAAGTGAAATTGTTGTGATTTGTTTGAATCTGAATAAAACACTTATTTTTAAAATAAGAGCTCGTTATTCGGATTAGGCGGGAGAGGACCTTGTGTCATAAAACCCATTCCAAATAACGATACGACGAAATGGGATTGCATGTGAGGACGGTGTTGAAGACCGGGTATTTTCAAAAACGAAAGGATTTCTGTCGAATGTCTCTGCACCGGGTTGCTCTCGTATAGAGATTTTATCTCCCTTTGTGATGGGGATTCCGGACGTGATTAGTGAATATCCGGATTTGCAAGGACTTCTTGGAAGTGCCTACGGTTTCGTTCGATCTCGTAACGGACTTGTGTGGATGTGTATCTGACGTTACACTTTGAGATGTAAAGATGGTTTCTATCAAATACATTTCCGTTGGTGGCGGAGAATTTATTCTCTTAGCTTAACACCCTTCTCTGAGACGTACGAGCTCAGGGGTTATGTAGTTGATGGTTACTAGAGATCCATTCCCAATTTGGTAATGTGACATACGAAGTGCTGCTAATCATTTGTTGATCGAAGCATGGCTTTTGTGAAAAGCGTAGCTTTGTGGACGCGACTTCGTCGAGCCTCACACCTCGGAATGGTCGAAACAGGAAGAATGCAGCAAGGTTATAGAGGGTAGCGCCCCTTAGGGTATGTTCATTTCCTTCTGGATAGAAGTGGTATCATGGTATGGAGCCCAGATACTTAACTTATTTGGATATCGCAAATATATATTACTTTGTGATTGTTGTTGTTGAGGATCCTCGGATGAAGGTTGTGTACAACTGGGGGATGGCATACTCGTATCAGTAGTTACCTATTTTTGCAGAGGTAACCCGGCCTTGTGTTGGCAGAGATCCGGTTAGGTTCTCGGGGAGTCCATCCAGAGGCGTACCCATGTGGTAATGGAAAGTTCCTTGGCCTGACTATTTGTTGGAAATCCAAAGAAACAATACGCATCCTGTACGGTTTTAGTTGTATAACCTGCCATGGAATGTGGCGGTAACCTGCTATTGAACATGGTAGCTATAGTAGGCATAAGTGCGAAATGCCTATGCTGGCTAAGATTAATATTATACTTTCGAAATGTTTTCCACACTATGCACTAATAATAATAATATCAAATGATTTTATGTATCAAGCATATTTGACTATCATAAGGAGAAATCTCCTCCAATTCTGCGTTTGCATTGTGTGTGTGGCGGGAGGCCTTATGGTAGTTTCATTTTCTAAAAAGCATTGTGGATTTCTTTTAAATTCCTTTGTTTTTCTTTTGTAGAAGAATAACTGTTTTAAGATCTCACACTAGTCCCACGACTGACATGGAGTTTATTGTTCCCTTTCTAAACTCTGGGTGCCTATAATTTTTCACACGGGCAGCCTAGAGTCAGGTTATCAATTATTCGGAAGCAAAGTCAGAAAAGAGTTGCTATGGAGATCAGGAGTTTGAAGCTGGATAGCGAGACGTATCTTTTTACTATGTACTATCCGTTGTGTATGGTTGTGCAAATCAGTTTTCATATAATCAAGTTATAATAACTGTCAGTAATGTATGATGTTGTTGTAAACTCTGATGTTGTATTGTATTAACTGAGATGATTCTTTGTTTTAAAGATCATTCATTTATCCATTATATTTGTTCTGCTGCGAAATGTGAGATTCTGTTTATTGTTTCTATCTTCTATCTTCGTCTTCTTTAAACCCTAACGGTTCGGTTTTTTGGCATTCGATTGCGCGGTATTTGATACAGTGGACGTATAAATGTCGACTTTCGGGCGTCGATAATCGGGTCATTACAACTCCGGAGCTAAAGTTTCAACCTTCATCTCTGATACCAATTTGTCACGATCCAAATTCCAGCGTTCGAAAATCGACATTCGTACTCCACTGTACATAAATGTCGCAGATCCCAACGTGGAAATTCAAGTCGTGCCGGAGCTTATAACACATCAAGTATAACAACACAGCGGAAGAAAAAAATGAATATCATTGATATACAACATTCGATACAACAATGATACAATATGAATCAATATCAGAGATACAATGAATATCAAAAAAAAAAATATACAACAACGGAAAACAGATAGCCAAGAGATAACTCCAATTCCAATGCTCCAAGGCTAAAACTCCAAACCACAAGCTCGAACCACCATCATGTTGCACATAGATAAGCAAGTCTTGTCCGTGAATCCAAGGACTTCAATATCGAAGACCACCAAATAATACCAAAGAGAAAGCTGAGAGCTACCGAATCGATATCTATATCTACTATTTGAAAAACCCAACTCTAGACTGCCCGTGTGGAAAATTATGGGCACCCAAAGTTTAGGAAGGGAACAATAAACTCCAGGTCAGTCATGGGACTGGTATGAGCAAACAGAAACAGTTAATCTTTAAAACAAAAAAGAATTTAAATTTGAAATCCGCAATGCTTTTTGAAAAATGAAACTACCATAAGGCCTCCCGGCACATACACAATGCAATCGCACACTTGGGGGAGATTTCTCCTTGTGATACTGAAACATGCTTAATAAGAAAAAACCATTTTGATATTATTATGGGTGCATAGTAGTAATAACCCGAATTTTGGAATATCTGCTACTTGATAATTAATTGGGTTAATTAATAGAAATACTGATTTATAGAGTGAAAACAAATAAATCTGATAATAAAAAGTTATATCTGGATAGATATTTATCTGATAATAACCTGGCATAATTATTTAATTTGGAAAAAATTCATCTTTTCTAAAAAAACAAAATAAATATTAGTAACTTAAATTTTGATAAGCCTAAGTTTAAATAGAATTTAATAAAAGATTTAAATTATTCTTTCTTTGTAGATATTTCATGGCAAATTAAAAATCTATATAAACATAACATATTAATATAAAAGCTTGAATTAATAGGAAATGGATACAAACATTTATAGCATTTAAATGAAGTTTATGAAATTTGTGTATTTATAAACATTTAGAAACATATTACATAAATTTAAGAAATTAATTAAGACAAAAGAATAATTTAAATATAGATTTACACTTGTAGCTTAGGTACCATTCAGGTTAACAAGTATATAACATTTAATAAAATTTGTAACAAGTGTCATTATTTCTCTTATTTTGAAAAAAAAAATATCACTATTCCCTCAATTCTCATTTTCTCCTTTTCTAACCAAAATCTAGCAAAATTAAGAAACTTGAAACCTGTAATGGAAATCAAAACCAACTTGATCAAGCAACTAATAAATTCTTCAACCTGAAGCAAGCAGATCAAAATAGAGTCAAGCATCTACAATTTAGAATTTTACACAAGATTTTAAACAGGGAAAAACTCAACTAAGATTCCCAGTTCAATGATCAAGCAGAAGAAAAAAATCATATTAGCAGCAGTTCTATTTTGAGGAAAGTAATGCTCTGTCCAAGAAGAAAGAAAAAAAAGGTGAGTAATCTCTTAAAAATGGCATACTTTGAATTGGCAAGTTGTTATCTTTAGAATGTGATTGAATTATGTTGAAAAAAAATGACTCGTATATGTGTGTGAGTTAGTTCTTGTGAATTTGACTGAAACAGGTTAGTTTAAACCCCTGTTCCATCTTTCAGGTTTTAAACCAGAGAGAAAAATTCAAATTTTCTTCATGCATTCGTTTTTAGCTATTGATTTCTGGATAAAAATTGTTAATAGCAGTATAATGTTGATTTTAAAAATAGTTTCGATTTTTTTTTATATTTAGAAATTTTATAAAAATATAAGAATACAATGATAATATGAAAATATGAAAATAGGAAAAATTCATGCATGTTAATTTCAACCTTTGATTATGGAATATGGATTATAGTACAAAATGATGATTTTTGATTCATATTTCATGATTTAAATAGTGAACTTGTTGTGAATTTTGGGATTAGTCGAATTTGGGAATACCGTAAATTGCTGACGAACGGCGTGGTTTAGTTGACCGAGATTTGGCTCGGAGATGTCCTGAGCAACATTGATTTTGGAAAAATTAGTGAGATAATTTCCAGATCAACGTGGTGAGCTCGGTGAGGCAGAGTAGGGTTTTAAGTTAGATTTGGGGATAGAGAAGTTGTCAGAACTGTTGCGCCATCCAGGTAGCGTCGAGTTGCATCGGACCGGCAGGGAAGTGAGGTTAGAGTTGAGGTGAAGCAAGGTTCTTGGTGGCATGGGCGATGGCGATCGGGGTTGACGTAGGCAAGGCAAGTTCGCCAGGGATGTTGCTTCAGTTTTGAGGTTACGATGTTCGTTTTTGGTTTCCATGTTCATCTCAAAGCTCTAGTGGTCGTGATCGTAAGGGAAGTTCATTGCAGACTTGCTGGCGTCCTCGGCTATGACCGGAGATGGTCGTAACTTTGGTGCATGTGCACGTGTGTGCACCTGTGTCAGGCATCGGTCAAGTTTGGGAAAGTTGATGCGGGTCTCGGGTTCTACCCCGCGTGGGATTCGGTGGAACTCGAAGTAATGATAAGAGGAAGGGTTCTCGCGTCTTACTCGTGAAAATTGAGTTATGGCTCGGGATTTGCCTGACGAGTTTCCAATTTGTTTTTGTGTAAGTTAAACTTGAACAATATTTATAAAATAAAGAGATAGTACCTGAGTTTAAAGATAATTAAACAGGTCTCTGAGTTAAAGAGTGATTTGAGCGAAGTATCGAGTTGTCGATCAAGGTTTTCTGGGTTGAACTCGGGGTTCAACTCGAGTTATTTGCAGATTTCCTTTGATAGTTTTCAAGTACAATATCAGATTTAAATTAATCTGAGTTAAATAAAGAAAGGGATTTGGCTCAGAACTGAGTCAATGTCTAAAAACTGTTCTTAAATAAATTTACTTTCGTGAGGAATCAATATAAAATTTAGAGAGGTTGAAAACTTTCGTTATTTAAATTAATTTAGTTGATTCTTAAGTTTATTTAACTTGATATGTAATTAAGTAGTTTATTAAAGAATTAATACGTTTTTGTATCATATGCTAATGTCAAGAGATTTTGAGATTTATTTGGAAGTAATAAATTTTAAAAGGGGTATTTTGTGATAAATTAAGGTTTTAATTATAGATTAAATAAATGGATAAGTAATATAAAAGTAACTAATTTATTAATGATTTAAGAATAGTTAATTAATTAATTAATTATGAGATAATTAATTAGAGATTAATTAATTCATAATTCAGAATAAATTGATTAAGTAATTAGGGATTAATTATTTAATTGGAAACTATTTAAGGTAAATAGTTAAAGAATTGATTAGGAAACTAAATATGGGTTAGTTAATAGTGGGTATGAAGGAAGTAAATGATAATTAATTAATGTAAATGATTATCGAATAATTAATTTAAGTAATTAATTTTGAACAAATGTAATAATTATGAATGGGTGATTAGTTAAATTAATTTGTGTAATTAACTAAAGGCAAATTACTTATGGTAATTAAAAGTGACAACTAAGGATGATTAATCAAGGTTAATTAATTAAGAAATAATTAAGTATTAAGTAATTAAGGGGTTATTATTTAATATAAAGAATTATTATGAATAATTACTTAATGAAGTAATTAAAGGAACTAATTACTCAGTATAATTAAGTTGATGTGGTTAATTTTAGTTAATTAATTCAGTTTAATAAATTAAAAGTAATCAATTGATGTTGAGTTAAGTATAATTACTCAAGGTAATTGATGAGGTATAATTACTTAGTGAAGTAATTAATGGATAAATACCAGATGTAATTAATTTAAGGAAATTACTTGATGGGCAGTAATTAAAGGATAATTACTTAATGGAAGAAATTAGTTAATAATTACTCAGTGTAATTGAAGAATTGATTTATATAATAAATCACGGAGATGGTTTAATTGATGAAGTAATTAAGGAAAGTTAATTTCTGATTGTGATTAATCAACATTGATTAATAATTGTAATTAATTTAATGGTTAATTATTATATGAAGTTAACTAGTGGAAGTAATTAGAGGATCATTAATTAATGAATGTGATAATCTTGCTTATTAATGATTTAATGATGATGGGTGCTTTGAATTGGTTGATATCTCTGACATGAATTGCTTTGTGATATGATATGTTGGATGGACGATGATAATGTGATTATCAACTAATTATGAATTGCTGAGTAAAAGTGTTATTTGACAATAAAAGTTGAATTGTATGTAATTGTATAACTTGGGTTTCGATGACAAGGGATTCGAAGAAACTGGAGTCGGGTATTAGTAAATACCCGAAACCACTTCGATTCTTTATAAATTGTTATGTGAAATAGGCGATGTCAATAACAACTTGTGGAGATGTAAATTGATATGAGTTGCCCGGGTTTATATAATTGTATGCTTTTGTATTCCATGTTAGATGGGTTTACTCACGCTGGTTTCCAGCCTGACCCGGGTGTTACTTTGATGCAATGCTCGGGTCAGACCGAGTATTACAGATTTTCAGGTAAGGACATTCTGGAGCTCAGGAGGCGAGCTGGATAGCAGGAACGTATGGAGCGTACCCGCTGTATATATATTATAGTTGTATATCCGGACATGTTGTTTTAAACTATCCAATGTTGTGTAAATGTTGTAACTCTGATGTATAAATGTATAAGTGTATTGATACAGTTCTTCTTTGTAAAACTATTATTTATGTGATATTATATTTTATCCGCTGCGAATGTGAGATTCTGAGTTTGAGCTTTCTGTTTCTTCTTCTTTCTCTTTCTTCTTTTCACTAACTATATGGAAATTTCGTGATTGAAAATTCTGGGTCGTTACATTTGGTATCAAAGCTGAAGGTTAAGCGAGAACCTTGGCTCTGGTGGGGGATACTCATTAAGGAAAGGGTCAATGGTACCCTATAATGAGTTGAGTGTATAAATATGAGAGAGCGTACTTGTTATTTTCTTATATAAAGATTTTAAATGGTTTTATATAAGATTATATTTTGATATATATAAAGCAATATATCTTTCTAACAAATAGTAAAGGAATTGGTTGTTAAATTATTGAATTAAATTAAGAAGTAATAAAATACAACCAAATTGAAATTTAAATTGAATAAAGATAAGTTTGAAATGGATTCAAACAAATATTGAAATCTTGAATTGAAGAAGAGTTTTAGAATAAGATAATTATAATTAGAAATGATAAATAAAGAGGGAGTTACTTAATGAAGTAACTGGAGATAAGTAATTTAAGGGACAATTACTTAATAAAGGTAATTAAGAAATAATTAATTACCGAATGAGATTAATTGGAATTAATTAATGATGTAATTAATTTAAAGAAATAATGAATAATATTATTTAATGCATTTGAATGAAATGGTCCTATTTCAAACAAGGGTTGTTTGAAAATTTAATGGAAATTTGTTTTGAATTAAAACCAAAGGTGGTTTAAAATTTTAAAGTATAACTTGGTATGTAAAAGAAATTAATATGTATACATGTGAATATACATAATATCAAAGGTGGTTGGAAATAAACTCCAACGGTGAGTTTTGAATTTGGAATAAGATGTGATACCCAAGGTGATAAGTTTTTGAACTTATAAATGAAAAGATTATTAATGTGAAGTTTAGAATTTGAAATGGAAGTTCAAACTGGGTAAGGTTGACAGGATTAAGTGAATTGAGTTTAACTTGGGAAAGGTTAAAGAAGTTGAAATGATCTAACCTGATTTGGAAATTTCAAGATGGAATTAAGTTTTAACTTGGAAAATTAAATGATTGATTATATTTGAGAGTTTGAGTGATCTCAAATTGGGTTTGAGATCCGAAAATTGAAAATGGATGGATATTTTGAAATAATTGGATGATATCATCCTATTGTTATTAATAATCTTTAAAATGTGAATTGGATTTGTTTAAATGAATGAGAAATGGAATATGGTAATCCATTATTGGGATAAAAGGGTAAATTGATTTAAAGGAATTAAATCAACATTTGAAGTATTAACTCGAATTTATATAATTCGAGATGGTTTAAATTTGAAATTTGAAATTAGTTCAAATTGAATTTGATTTGAATTGATTAAAATTGTGATTGAAGATGTATGAGTATAAGATTCAAATGGAAAATTTGAATTGGATTGATTTGAATAATTGGGAGTTGTAATTAAAATTGAATAGTTTCAAATTCAAATGGAATTTGAATTAAATTTGGGAGGAAATCAAGAATAATTCAACTTGATTTGGAAATAGAATTTGAAATTGGAATTAATTAAAACTGGAGTTGAAATGGATTGGAATTGAAGTGGGTTCAATTGAATGGATATTAGTCCAAAATGATTGAAATAACGTGGGATCGTAATTAAAGTTGAATATGTTTAAAATCAAATGGAATTTGATTTAAATTGAAAAGGAATTGAGAATTAATTCAACTTGAATTGGGAATAAATCAAGTCCAATGGAAATTGGAGTTATTTAAAATTGGAATTGGGTCAATTTAAATGGAAGAGGAAATTTAAATTGAATTGATTGAGAATGAAGATTAGGAAGTGAACAGTTTTGACTCTGGACTATTTTTAATGTAAATTGTTTTAATATAAACCTATTTTTCCAAGCTATTCATTATATATACAACCTTTCTTTAGAAAAAAAAAACCCAAACTATTTTATACTTGTTTTACAATTATTTTCGAAACTGTTTAACAATTTTCCAACTATTTTATAAACTAATTACTATATTCCAACTATTTTACAAAACTAATTATTATCTTACTATTATTTTGCTATTATCTAAAATTTCTATAATTATTTTAACTATTTTCTAACTATTTTACACCTATTTTACAAACTAGTAATTATTTTCCAACTATTTATCTATTTTTAAAATTTTCAAGCTATTTTCCAAATAAACTGGTCGGAGTTCAAACTTTTATTGGTTAAATACCCAATCGAGATAAGAATAGAGGTGATAATCCAAATGGATTGAAGCAATTGTGAGTAAGTGAGTGGACATCAAAGTGAATGTGGATAGAAATTAAAGAAAATGTGATTAGATAAGAGAAATTGATTTAGTTGATAATCAATGAAGATAAATACGTAGGATATACGTATATTATTCTATTCGCATAGTGATTTGATCCAGATTCGAATACAGAATTTCAAGATAGTTATATCGATCCGAGTGGGATTTTTCACTCGATTTTCGACGGCGAACCTGGATATGGATTGTTGATTGGTTCTGGGTATTCTCTATCATAGTTATGACTATGCAAGGAAAATGACGGTTTCTGATCAAGAAACCAGATCTGTGTCCGCACTAGGAAGTCGGGTGGACGATACTAGTTCGGAAGTGAAATTGTGTGATCGAGTAAGCAATCAGATTGGCATGGCGTACGAATGATATGTGTGCATCGTACGAATTTGAATGAAATTGAAATTGAAAAGAGTAATCAAATTTGAATATTTGATTTTGAATAAACAAAGTAAATATCTTTGTTTTATAAAATGAAACTCCCCTTGATGAATCTATTGCCAGAAGGAAAGGATTTTGAAAGTGTTTGAAGTATAAAGGAGTTTTATACAAGTTTGAAATGATCCAAAGTTTTAAAAATTATATATACCTATATATATATATATGTAAAGGATCATATGAGGATTTTGGAAAAAAGGGTTTTGGGAACCTATGGATTTGGAAGGGCTTTTGATTTTTGGATAAAATCAATATTAAATTTGGAAAGCCTAGTTTGAGAATTATCGATTTTGGAATAATCGAATTTGTGTAAAGGAGCTTTGTATGAGATCATACTAGGTGTATGATTTAAAGATACTATATATATAGTATAAAATGTTTTGATGATGGCTCTGGGGAAAAGGCGCTCCGTTGGAATGGACTTCTCAGGAGTACCACCGGGTGGTGCTGCCTTGAGCCCCAAGGGGGATTCTAAAGTTGATCCTGTGAGGAGTCCGGACAAACTAGTTCCTGAGGATTATTGGGTAGCGAAAGTCGAGGGCGCAGATGCCTACAGGGGCATTTGGGTTATGCTGTGACGACAGTGTAACTCGATGTCACTGCGATCTACTGTGGGGACCATAGCGAAAATTGTGTGGAGGATGAGTGTCAACGGTCTACACTTGATTTTGCCGGGAAGGCAACGCAACATCGGTAGACTGCGATCTATGGTCAAGTGGAGTGGAGAAGTTTCATTCTTTTGGCAGCGAAATTCGAGGGCCCTGATGCCTACAGCTATATGGTTTTTTGCTGTGATAGCTACTTAACCCCAGTTATAGCTGCAATCTGTAGCGGGTTCCATGGCGTAATTGAGGGGCGCGGAGGCCTACAGTTATCTATGGATTTTGTCGGGATGGCAACGTAACCATTGGGTTAACTGCGACCATGGATGGGGGTGATGATTTCCAGAGCATTCTCACCAAAGATATTTCCTCTATTTCAAAAATGTTTTCTATATTTTCAATAAAATTATTTTCAAGTATTTTCACTGGGTGTTAAAAATGAGTCTGCTAAGTATTTATAGATTTTCGGTCTTACGCCTTATCAACGTATGACCGAATTTCTATGAGAACGAAGATGGACTTGTGAAAACACTGAGTTATAAAAGTATTTTTATAAAACTATTTTGATAATATTATATAGATTTTAAAGTGCTTTAATAAATATCAAAAATTTATTTTTCTGATAATAAGAATTTTAATAAATTCTGGCTTCGTTTCTTTTCGAGGACGAAAAGATCTAAGGGGGGAGGAATGTAATAACCCGGATTTTGGAATATATGTTACTTGATAATTAATTGGGTTAATTAATAGAAATACCGATTTATAAAGTGAAAGCAAATAAATCTGATAATAAATAGTTATATGTGGATAGATATTTATCTGATAATAACCTGGCATAATTATTTAATTTGGAAAAATTCATCTTTTCTAAAACAAACAAAATAAATATTAGTAAGTTAAAACTTTGATAAGCCTAAGTTTAAATAGAATTTAATAAAAGATTTAAATTATTCTTTCTTTGTAGATATTTCATAGCAAATTAAAAATCTATATAAACATAACATATTAATATAAAAGCTTGAATCAATATGAAATGGATACAAACATTTATAACATTTAAATGAAGTTTATGAAATTTGTGTATTTATAAACATTTAGAAACATATTATATAAATTTAAGAAATTAATTAAGACAAAAGAATAATTTAAATATAGATTTACACTTGTAGCTTAGGTACCATTCAGGTTAACAAGTGTATAACATGTAATAAAATTTGTAACAAGTGTCATTAGTTCTCTTATTTTGAAAAAAAAATATCACTATTCCCTCAATTCTCATTTTCTCCTTTTCTAACCAAAATCTAGCAAAATTAAGAAACTTGAAACCTGTAATGGAAATCAAAACCAACTTGATCAAGCAACTAATAAAATTCTTCAACCTGAAGCAAGCAGATCAAAATAGAGTCAAGCATCTACAATTCAGAATTTTACACAATATTTTAAACAAGGGGAAACTCAACTAAGATTCCCAGTTCAATGATTAAGCAGGAAAAAAAATCATATTAGCAGCAGTTCAATTTTGAGGAAAGTAATGCTCTGTCCAAGAAGAAAAAAAAAGGTGAGTAATCTCTTAAAAATGGCATACTTTGAATTGGCAAGTTGTTATCTTTAGAATGTGATTGAATTATGTTGAAAAAAAATGACTCGTATATGTGTGTGAGTTAGTTCTTGTGAATTTGACTGAAACAGGTTAGTTTAAACCCCTGTTCCATCTTTCAGGTTTTAAACCAGAGAGAAAAATTCAAATTTTCTTCATGCATTCGTTTTTAGCTATTGATTTCTGGATAAAAATTGTTAATAGTAGTATAATGTTGATTTTAAAAATAGTTTTGATTTTTTTTATATTTATAAGTTTTTATAAAAATATAAGAATACAATGATAATATGAAAATAGGAAAAATTCAAGCATGTTAATTTCAACCTTTGATTATGGAATATGGATTATAGTACAAAATGATGATTTTTGATTCATATTTCATGATTTTAAATAGTGAACTCGTTGTGAATTTTGGGATTAGACGAATTTGGGAATACCGTAAATTGCTGACGAACGGCGTGGTTTAGTTGACCGAGATTTGGCTCGGAGATGGCCTGAGCAACATTGATTTTGGAAAAATTAGTGAGATAATTTCCAGATCAACATGGTGAGCTCGGTGAGGCAGAGTAGGGTTTTAAGTTAGATTTGGGGATAGAGAAGTTGTCAGAACTGTTGCGCCATCCAGGTAGCGTCGAGTTGCATCGGACCGGAAGGGAAGTGAGGTTAGAGTTGAGGTGAAGCTAGGTTCTTGGTGGCATGGGCGATGGCAATCGGGGTTGACGCAGGCAAGGCAAGTTCGCCAAGGATGTTGCATCAGTTTTGGGGTTACGATGTTTGTTTTTGGTTTCCATGTTCATCTCAAAGCTCTAGTGGTCGTGATCGTAAGGGAAGTTCATTGCTGACTTACTGGCGGCCTCGTCCATGACCGGAGATGGTCGTAACTTTGGTGCATGTGCACGCGTGTGCACCTGTGTCAGGCATCGGTCAAGTTTGGGAAAGTTGATGCGGGTCTCGGGTTCTACCCCGTGTGGGATTCGGTGGAACTCGAAGTAATGATAAGAGGAAGGGTTCTCGCGTCTTACTCGTGAAAATTGAGTTATTGCTCGAGATTTGCCTGAGGAGTTTCCAGTTTGATTTTGTGTAAGTTAAACTTGAACAGTATTTATAAAATAAAGAGATAGTACCTGAGTTTAAAGATAATTAAACAGGTCTCTGAGTTAAAGAGTGATTTGAGCGAAGTATCGAGTTGTCGATCAAGGTTTTCTGGGTTGAACTCGGGGTTCAACTCGAGTTATTTGCAGATTTCCTTCGATAGTTTTCAAGTACAATATCAGATTTAAATTTAATCTGAGTTAAATAAAGAAAGGGATTTGACTCAGAACTGAGTCGATGTCTAAAAACTGTTCTTAAATAAATTTACTTTCGTGAGGAATCAATATAAAATTTAGAGAGGTTGAACACTTTCGTTATTTAAATTAATTTAGTTGATTCTTAAGTTTATTTAACTTGATATGTAATTAAGTAGTTTATTAAAGAATTAATACGTTTTTGTATCATATGCTAATGTCAAGAGATTTTGAGATTTATTTAGAAGTAATAAATTTTAAAAGGGGTATCTTGTGATAAATTAAGGTTTTAATTATAGATTAAATAAATGGATAAGTAATATAAAAGTAACTAATTTATTAATGATTTAAGAATAGTTAATTAATTAATTAGTTATGAGATAATTAATTAGAGATTAATTAATTCATAATTCAGAATAAATTGATTAAGTAATTAGGGATTAATTATTTAATTGGAAACTATTTAAGGTAAATAGTTAAAGAATTGATTAGGAAACTAAATATGGGTTAGTTAATAATGGGTATGAAGGAAGTAAATGATAATTAATTAATGTAAATGATTATCGAATAATTAATTTAAGTAATTAATTTTGAACAAATGTAATAATTATGAATGGGTGATTAGTTAAATTAATTTGTGCAATTAACTAAAGGCAAATTACTTATGGTAATTAAAAGTGACAACTAAGGATGATTAATCAAGGTTAATTAATTAAGAAATAATTAAGTATTAAGTAATTAAGGGGTCATTATTTAATATGAAGAATTATTATGAATAATTACTTAATGAAGTAATTAAAGGAACTAATTACTCAGTATAATTAAGTTGATGTGGTTAATTTTAGTTAACTAATTCAGTTTAATTAATTAAAAGTAATCAATTGATGTTGAGTTAAGTATAATTACTTAAGGTAATTGATGAGGTATAGTTACTTAGTGAAGTAATTAGTGGATAAATACCGGATGTAATTAATTTAAAGAAATTACTTGATGGGTAGTAATTAAAGGATAATTACTTAATGGAAGAAATTAGTTAATAATTACTCGGTGTAATTGAAGAATTGATTTATATAATAAATCAAGGAGATGGTTTAATTGATGAAGTAATTAAGGAAAGTTAATTTCTGATTTTGATTAATCATGATTGATTAATAATTGTAATTAAGTTAATGGTTAATTATTATATGAAGTTAACTAGTGGAAGTAATTAGAGGATCATTAATTAATGAATGTGATAATCTTGCTTATTAATGATTTAATGATGATAGGTGCTTTGAATTGGTTGATATCTCTGATATGAATTGCTTTGTGATATGATATGTTGGATGGACGATGATAATGTGATTATCAACTAATTATGAATTGCTGAGTAAAAGTGTTATTTGACAATAAAAGTTGAATTGTATCTAATTGTATAGCTTGGGTTTCGATGACAAGGGATTCGAAGAAACTGGAGTCGGGTATTAGTAAATACCCGAAACCACTTCGATTCTTTATAAATTGTTATGTGAAATAGGCGATGTCAATAACAACTTGTGGAGATGTAAATTTATATGAGTTGCCCGGGTTTATATAATTGTATGCTTTTGTATTCCATGTTAGATGGGTTTACTCACACTGGTTTCCAGCCTGACCAGGGTGTTACTTTGATGTATTGCTCGGGTCAGACCGAGTATTACAGATTTTCAGGTCAGGACATTCTGGAGCTCAGGAGGCGAGCTGGATAGCAGGAACGTATGGAGAGTACCCGCTGTATATATATTATAGTTGTATATCCGGACATGTTGTTTTAAACTGTCCAATGTTGTGTAAATGTTGTAACTCTGATGTATAAATGTATAAGTGTATTGATACAGTTCTTCTTTGTAAAACTATTATTTATGTGATATTATATTTTATCCGCTGCGAATGTGAGATTCTGAATTTGAGCTTTCTGTTTCTTCTTCTTTCTCTTTCTTCTTTTCACTAACTATCTGGAAATTTCGTGATTGAAAATTCCGGGTCGTTACAATAGTGGAAAATATTTCGAAAGTATAATATTAATCTTAACCCGCATATGTACCATTATATTATGCCAGCTATAGCTACCACCTGAGGTGGCAGGTTATACAATTGAAATCGTAAAGGGCGCGTATTGTTTTGTTTGGATTTCCAACAAATGGTCAGGCCAAGGAACTTCCCATTGCCACATGGGTACGCCTCTGGAGGGATGCCCCGAGAACCTAACCAGATCTCTGCCAACACAAGGCTGGGTTACCTCTGTAACTAGGTAACTACTACACGAGTATGCCATCCCCCAGTCATAACCAACCTTTATCCCGGGATTCACCAACAACCACAAAGTAATAAATTTGCAGCTACCACATAGGTTAAGTATCTGGGCTCTATACCATGATACCACCTCTATCCAGAAGGAAATGAACATACCCTCAGGGGGCGCTACCCCCAAATAACCTTGTCGCATTCTTTCTGTTTCGACCATTCCGGGATGTGAAGTTCGACGAAGTCTCGTTCACAAAGCTACGCTTTTCACAAAGCCATGCTTTGATCAATAAATGATCAGCAGCACTTCGTATGCCACATTGCCAAATTGGGAATGTATCAATAGTAACCATCAACAGCATAACCTCTAAGCTCATACGTCTCAGAGACGGGTGTTAAGCTAAGAGAATAAATCTTCGCCACCAAACAAATATGTATTTGATAGAAACCGGTTTTGCATCTCAAAGTGTAATGTCAGACACACATCCATACAAGTCTGTTCTGGGTTTGAACAGAACCGAAAGCACTTCCGGAGAAGCCCTTGCAAATCCGAATAATCTCTAATCACGTCCGGACTTCCCATCATAATGGGTGCTCAAATCTCTATACCGGGGATCAGCCGATGCAGAGACATTCGACAAGAAATCCTTTCGTTTTCGAAAATATCCGGTCTTCACCATCGTTCCTCAATTGCTATCCATATACGTCGTATCACTATTCGGAACGGGTTATATGACACAAAGGTCCTCTCCCGGCTAAACCGAATAGTGAGCGCAATATTTAAAAACATATGGATACAGGATCTCAGTTAAGTCACAGCTTATTATCAAAAACTTTTCTTTCAAATGGTTAAACAAATTACCATTTACAAATCTTTTAAACGAAAAGTTTCATTTGAAAAACCTTTAATGGTTTAAACAATTTCCACATTAAAATCTTTTAAACAAAAGATTCTTTCACAAAGTTCACACAGTTTCACAAAGATCCATTTACGGATTTCAAAACAATTTCCATTTCAATTGGATTAACTCATTTAATCTTTAAATTAAAGATTTAACTTATATCTTTCAAACCATTTCCATAACTTGGAAATCATTTTCATTTTAAAACTAGAAATCCTTTTAACTCAATTTGAAGTTCATTTCTCTTGTGAAAGCTTTTATTATTCGAAAACAAACAGTTTTCGTTTTGGAAGAATACAATTATATTTGCACGAGTTAAAGCCTTTGAATTTAAATTCAAATTCCCAAATCAATACATCTAAAATGGTTTAACCCATATATAACTTGTATAACATCATTAATCCCTAGTTTCTAAACATAGGATTCAGTTTCAAATATTTGAATTCAAATTGAAATCAATTTATTTAAATTTCAAAGCATTATCAAGTTAATCAAAAATAAATTTTATCTTTGAAATTCCTTTTCCAAAGCTTCTCATATTTAGCCCGATTCCATTTCCACACCATTTGAATTCAAATTGTCTATTTAAAAGTCAGTTCAAAAATCTGTGACTTAATCGATTTTCTCGTGAAATCCATATTTGTGTGTGTATGGTGTAGTCCAGAGGTTTAACACAATAGTGCAACAACATCATCATCATATCACAGATTCAATCATATCGATAAGCGGTATAACCCATATCGTTTATCTTCATTCACAGATTCGTAGATGAAATAAATTTATCAATCACAAGGATTCATTAATATGATTCGATATGGGTTTCGGATAGCCAACTGGAATCCAACTCCCTGTCGCATCGAAATTCAAATGTCATTTACGGGTCAAAAAGGTTTTCACAGAAACAAATCACAAATTACAGTTCAACACAAAGCAATTCAAATCACCAAGTATCACAATCACATCAGAAATACCAATCCAGTACACAATATTTGACAATTAACTTAAACTCAATTAATTACAATGAGTAATTAATTTCTTAATTAATTACCTTCATAAAGTAATTACACGTACACAATTTCATAAATGATTATCATTAATTAATTAATCTAATTAATTATTAAATTTAATCACATTAAATAAATAAATTAATAATTCTTAGTTAATGACCTTCATTAACTATTAAAAATTCTTTAATTACTTTTCTAAAGTAATTAAACTTACATAAATCATTATTAATTATAAATTAATTAACCGTAAATAACCCATTAATTAATCCTAACTATTTAAAAAAATTAAGTGTTAACTGCAACTTAATTAATCCTTAATTACTTGATTAATTAATTACTAATCATAAATTAAAAAATCAAACCTTATTTAATTAATGATCCTTAATTACCAATTTATTTATCCTAAATTAATTAGCTTAAACCTTAATTAATTAATTTAACTCTTAATTACTAAATTAATTAATCTAAATCATTAATCATCCATTTTTAAATTAATTTCATAATTACAAATCATTAAATCTTCATTTATTCAAACTTCATTTGAACCCAAACTAAATTTGATTTACACTTAGTTTAATTATCTGTTTCACATTTTAAAAACCCAGGTTTAAAAATTCTAAAACTTACAGGTTTTAAAACCTGTAACTTACTTAACCGAGCCATATAAAAATTTCCCGAGTCAAAAGCAAATAAACTCGAGCCAAACCCTAAATAACTCGAGTAAAACTCGAGTAACTTTTCTCAGCCTAAACCAAAAACATCAAAACCCACAAATGTTCACCGTGCACATGTACGGAGGTTGTGGATGATTCTGATCATCGACGATGATCTTCCCATGTCGACTGGCATTCCCAAACCCAAATGCAATCACCAGATTACCTCTAACTCGTCTCGAAATCGAATTCGAGTCAATTCCAAAACCTGGAAATACAATAGGTCCAACCCCTCAAAACCTGAAAAATGACTCGCACACGAAATTCCAACGATCAGAGTGCCTCCACCTTCGGCGACGGCTTCATCTACATTCAAGCTACCTTTTCCCGACGTTTTGCAGCACTCGATCCACCATAGGAATTATACCGATCAAAATTTCCAGAACACCCAAAACTAGGGTTACTAACAAACTCGATCAACCACCATTGCCACGTTGATCTTCTCCACTATCAAGCATTTTTCCCTAGCTTCTCAAGCATTCTTGCATCACCACGGCAAGTCACAGCCTTCCAAATCTTCGAGATTTCCAGAATTACTCAAAAACTCAAATTGAGTTCGACCTAGATATACATCATCAAATTCAAACTAAATATCTTGATTTTAGTTTTAAAAATCTAGTTTTTGATTAAGAAATCATTTTATAATTCGGAATCATGATTTATAAAGTTTTGGATTTTGACTTATATTGAATTTCCTCTGCTGTTCTTGATTTCCAAGGTCAATACAAAATACTTTTAACATGAATAAATCCTTAAACTTCAATCCATGATGTAACAAACCTATTCTGTTTAAATTCTAAATCTTAATAATGACTGGATTTAAGAGAAAAGGTATTTTACATCAAATATTGAGTTTGAAATGGGAACAGAGGTGTTTAAACATTAGCAGATATGCACACATCCGCATCCATATATATATATATATATATATATATATATATATATATATATGCAAACTTACTCATCTATATTCACACAAACCATACTTATCACAGGCATCAACATGCAATTTATACTTATACTAAGTATTTAAAAAAAATGTTACTCGCATTCAGACAATATTCCAAATCATTATCATCAAGAATATTAGGTTTAAAAGATAAAGTTTGCTCACCTGTTTCCTAAAAGAACAAACAGAGCATGTTGTTTTGATTTGGTCTGAGTTTTGATTTTCCAGATTCAAAACTTGATCAGGTTTGAGACTTTTGAAAAGCTGAGATGATCACTGGCTTGGTTAAAGATCTTTGTTTTGTATTGTAACTTCAAGTTTGAATCTGTTCTGGATCATTTGAACAGTCACTTGATTTTTCATCTTACTTTCCAGGTTTGAAGTCTGAGCAAACGTGCATTTGCTGAAGTGGAGCTATGATCTGATGATGTTGGCTTAATCAGGTTTGTAGTTTGTTCATGCTCAGGTTTTGATATTTTCCAGGTTTGTTTCTTTGCAAGTTTCTTAACTCTAAATTTTCTTTTATTTATTAATTTTAAAGATGAAAAAAAATACAAGGCACTTGTTTATTTGTTAAACCATTTAAGTCACACTTGTAAACTTCTTTAAAAAAAATGCTTGCACTTGTTTACGTTTTTAAATTTATGTTTAATCCTTTACTTTAAATAAATTTATAGATTTTGTTCTAAACCCTATATTAATGAATTTGCATTTTGGTTTTTTTTAAACCTTGGTTTATCTTTATTTATTCACATACACATTTCCCATTATTTTATTTTACATAACTTTTTAAATAGCTTTTGGAAATTTGTTTATATAGTTTACCACTTGTAAATTTATTTTTAACACTTGTTGAAATATAAACTTTTTATTCTCAATTCAAATCTATTTTCAATCTACTTATAAATTTTCAAAAGATATATATACCTATATATGTAAGTTTTAAAGTCTTCATTTAAAATTATATAATTTATAAATGAAAATGAATTGAAAATAATTTCATCTTCAACCCCTTTATTTTTAAATCCAATCAAATTCTATTTATAATCCAAAAAATTTTATTTTTTCTAGAAAATTTCTAATTAATTCATAATTTAATTTCAAAATTAAATTAATTATCAAATTAAACTTGTTCAAAATTTGGGAATGTTGCAATCCCCCATCAGCCACCATCAGTGGCGGCGCCTCCCTCCACTCTCCACACGCTCTAACTGCGGCGAGCTTCGGCGCCACCGTCCTCCTCCTGTGACGACCCGGAATTTCTAACAATTTAAATTGGAATAATTAATTGATTTAAAGATATTTAAAAGTTAATTTTAACTTGAATTCAAGATATCAATATTTTCTGGATAATTAAATCATCGAATTATATAGTTTAAATGTTGAATTTAATAATTGAAATTGGGTAAATTGTTGAATCTGGAATTTCTAAACCTATTTAAAATAATTAGAAGGCTTATAAAATCTATAATGATGATACTGAAGATAATAGAATGGTTGAAATTTAATTTAAAGGTAATTTGTTCAATTTCAATAATATATTGTTTAAATTGGAACTTGAAAATAGCCTTCCGAGGCACAGTCTTAGAATTCGATGAAACCAGTTCCATTGGATCCGAAATAGTTAGTTATTATCGTGTTTCAATTTTCATAGCAATCAGAGTTGTCGTTTGACCCGGGCAGCTCGAAACGCTTCGATTTATTTTAATCGATTTAATTTAATATCGATCATTTGATTCCGTAACTCCTGCATACAATCAAATTAGCCCCCGAAACACGTTCCATCGTGTTCCGAATATGGGTAAAACCTTATAAATGTCTGTCGGCATGTCTGATTCGGGGTTTGGAATTTCGCGCTATGCAACGAGATATTTTCAATATTATATTATTTTATAAAGCGTACTCAAGAAGCTTATCCTCCAAATAAATATTTTTCCATCCCCTCTTCTTTCAACAGGTAAGAAACGAGCCCCTCTTTCCTTCATTATCCAAAACCGATTCATTTTTTTTATAAAAATGAAAAAAAAAGAGAAAAGGTGGGTGACTCGTACTCGATGGTGTAGGGCGTTGTCGTGAGAATGGAGGGGGGAGACTGCAGGCCGCGATTGGATCTCGCGTACGCGCACGCAATAGAGGCGATGTCGATTAGGGATTTTCGAACGTGCGAGGTGGCAACGCAGTCGCGAGCTCGAGCACGATTGCACGAGTGAAGGTCGCAACGATCGAAGGGGTTCATGGGGAAGTCGATCGCGATCTAGGGTTTGTGTTTCTGGGGGGAAATTAGCGACAGTCGAAGTCGCGTTTTTGGTTCGAGTCGTTCAAGCTCGAGGCAACGCGTAGCGATAGGGGAGTGATTCGTCTGTGTTTAGGGTGGAGAGGCGTGAAGGTATTTTTCTGAAAATTAAAAATTTATTTTTATAATTAGTAGTTGAAGAATATAGATACAGATTTAGATAGCTAATATAGTTTATGATATATTCATATGAGGTTCAAATTTATGGAAACAAATCGAGTTTGGCTCATAGCGATGAAGGGGAATGAATTGGAAAATTTAAAGGAAATCAAAGGTGAGTAAATCTCACTCTGTTGGATTTCTATTTGAATTCAAATGGTTAAATTTAAATAGTTGGCAGAATGATTGAATTTAATTGATATGCACTGCGAATAGATGATCTGGTGATTTTGGTATCGGATGTAATGGGTTGCTTAGCTCGAAGTATTGGGAATTTTAAGTTGTTTTTAAACTTGAAACAATAAATAAGAAAATGTTTCCGTTTAAAAGTTACCAACGGCTTAATGATTTGTGATACATTAAATTAGTAGGATAATTAGGATGAATAATCAATTAATTTAATTAATTAATGATTTGGGTTATTTAATTCAGTAACTAAAGGTTTGAATAAATAATAAATTAAGTTGTAAGTTAATTAACTAAGTATAAATAATTCAGTAGAATCATTTGATGGTGTGATAAATAATTACTTAATGTAATAAATAAATATAGTTACTTTGTGAAATTTATCAAGAGATTAATTAAGATAATTAATTAAGGAGTAATTGATTTATTAATGAAGTAAATAAAGGAATAGTTAATTACATATTGAGATTAATCGAGAATGATTAATATGGAGGTTGAATTAAAGTAATTAATTTAGATTAGAACAAATCAAACATAATTGGAAATCATTAGTTTATATAATCAACGATGAAATTAAAGATTGATTAATTAAGTTGAATTAATCATAAGACTCATGAGAAATTAATTAATGTAAGTAATTAAGAATTAGCGAAATTGATTCTAGTTAAGTAATTTGTGAAGTAATTAAAGATTACCCATTGATTTGGTAAGAATAACTAATATCGTGAAATTAATTAAAGATAATTACTTGAATGAAATTGGAAGATAATTAATCCAGGGTGATTAATTAAGATGAATAAGGAAGGGTTGATTAATTAATTGATTTGGAAATTAATTAATGAAGGAATCTAAGTGATTGAGGTTTGGAATTCAATTAGAATCGATTGAATTGGTTTGTATGTGATTAAGCTTTGCTTATGGGTGATTGAATGGTATTGGATACGTTGATCGAGTTGATATCTCTGATATGAAATGTCGCGTATTTCAATTGTATAACTTGGATTATGATGACATGTGACTCGAAGAGGCCGGGATCGGGTATTGGGAAATACCTGAAACCACTTCGAGTTCTTATAAATTGATATGTGAGATTATTAGGTTGGAATGAAGCGATTTAAGTGAATTTGACTATTTGATCTAAATTTTGGTCATTAGAAACTTATGTGTGAAATAAGTTATGCGTATAAAATACTATGAACTTGTAAAAAAAATCAATTTGAGTTACCCGGGTTTTAAATAAGTAGATTGTTTTGGTATTCCATGTCTGTTGGATTTACTCACGCTGGTTTCCAGCCTGACCCGGGTGTTACATTGGTGTAATGCTCGGGTCAGACCGAGTATTACAGATTTTCAGGTTAGGACATTCTGGAGCTCAGGAGGCGAGCTGGATGGCAATATCATATAGAGTATATCCGCTATATTTATATTATTGTTAATCTGAGACATGATAATTGTAAATATTCAGTGACTGTATATATAATGTGAAACTCTGATGTATTAGAATGTAATCGACAGATATAGTATTCTTTTGCAACTGTTATTATTTATTATTATATTTTATCCGCTGCGATTGTGAGATGTTTGGTGTTTCTGTTGTTCTTCTTCTATCTCTTTCTTCTTTTTCAAAACTACCTGGAATTTTCGGGTTAGAAAATTTCGGGTCGTTACATTTGGTATCAAAGCTGAAAGGTTAAGCGAGAGCCTTGGCTCTGGTGGGGATTACTCAATAAATAGAGTCTGTAGTACTCTAGAATGAGTTGAGAATATATATATATATATATATATATATATATATATGAGCGTACTTGTTATTTTCTAATATAAAGCTTTTAAATGATTTTGTATAAAATATATTTTGGATATATATAAAGCAATATTTCCTTCTAATAAATATTAAGGTGATTGGTTGTTAAATTATTGAAATAAAAAAAATTAAGAAGTAATATAATACAAACAATTAAATTTAATTGATTTAAAAATGAAATTCTAGATCTGGTCCCAAAATTTGGAAATTTTGTTTCAAAGTAATGAAAATAATAAATAAGTATTATTTGGATAACTGGGATTTGTTGAAAACAATGGGTTGTTTGAAATCGATTTGAATTTAAAACCAAAGGTGGTTTAAAATTTTAAAACATGGCTGGGAGGGCCAAGAAATAAATATGTATATATGTATGGATATACATGATATCAAAGATAATTGGAGATAAACTCTAAGGTGTTGAATTTTGATTTTTCCCTGAAGTGTGATGTAATATAAGTAATATAAGTTTTGAACTTAAAAGTGGGAAAGAATTTTGAAATTTGAAGTGGGAATTCAACTTGAGTAAGGTTGATTGGATTAAGTAAATTGAAATTTAACTTTGGGAAAAGTTAAATAAGTTAACAAGCAACCCGCATTGGAAATTTCAAGATGAAATTGGAATTGAACTTGGAAAGTTAAATGGTTGATTTGAACTGGGAATTTGTGTGATCTCAAATAGGGTTTGAGATTTAAAAATTGAAAATGAATAGACGTTTTAAAATAAATTGGATGATATCATCCTTTTGTTAATAAAAATCTTTAAATTGAGAGTGGTATTGTATAAATAATATAAATTTGAATAATTTAATTGTAAAATAAGCTTATTTAAGAACTGGCTTCAAACTGAAAGATAAAATTGAGTAATAAATTAAAATTTAAAAATAAAATTGTGTTGAATTCTTATTTTAACTTTGAGATACATAAGTAAAGATAATGTAACAACCTGCATATTTATTGATTTTATATTTAAATATTTTATTTAAATATTTTATCGTTAGTCGGATTTTAGTCCGAAAAGCTACTTTTTGCAAACAGCCGAATTAGGACTCGAGACCACCTCCATTGAGTTCAAAATGCCGTTTGCGACCTTTTTGAGTATAAACTTTGATATATTTGGAGTTAGTCAAAAAATTTGACCTTTTTCACTTTGGGTTTGAGTTTGGGTTCAGCCCACTAGCCAACTTATACTCAAAACTGAACCACTCTTCCCCATTCACCCTCACTTCTTCCTCTTTTCAGCTCTAAGGCAATAATGGTGGGAGAGATTGGAAATTAAAACTCCAAAACCCTAGTTCCTCTTGCAACCTCAAATTCCTAGCTCCAAATTCAAGAGAACCCATTGGTAAGCATTCTCTTCTTCTTCTCCAACTTATTCTCTTACCAATTTCAGAAATTCCTAAACCTAATTTTGGGAATGTTCTTGTTTTGAGCATAGATTCAAGCTCATTTGGGTTGTGTTGAAGAGAGGTTGATTCTCCATTTGCTTTCAAGCTTCTTCTTGTTTGATTTTGTAAAAAGGTGAGATTTTTATCTCACATCTTAGTTTATAATTATCTTCGATTGTTAGGTATGAATTCCTAACACTTACTCTTGTGCAATTGATTTTGGTTTGGATTGATTTGGTGTATATTCCAATTTTGGTATTTTGAAATAAAAATCTATGAAAATCCTTTTATGGATATTTGGACATGGATATTTGAGGCGTATCGACGAGTCATTTAAGGCTGGGTTGTCACTTGGTGCAAATCCTTAGTCGTCACTTGCTCGTTCGATCGTTTCCGATATTCGTTTGGCCATTTTTGGTCGAGGTTCAGAAAATGCTCAGAATTCCAGTTTCAGACGTCTGAATCTGGAATTTCAGACGTCTGAATTGGTTCTATTTCAAACAGAAAGAAAATAGGCTAAAATATGCCTATTTCAGACGTCTGAAACACTTGATTCAGACGTCTGAATTGTGTTCTGGAAATCTTTATATTTCCAGATTCAGACGTCTGAACCACTTGTTTCAGACGTCAGAAACTGCAGTGTTTTGCCTGCTTGCCTATTTTGTTTACGAATTCCAATTTTATCGACTTGTGTTGGTTCCCTTCTATTGTTATCATTTAATTATCGACTTTGATGACATTTTCTTGGGAATTTTTGAAAATATCCACTTTGATGGATTTAATATCGATTTCTTTGGATTTGATTCACGTCTTCGTATATGAATTTTGATGATTGATTGTTCCTACAATCCTTTCGATGATTTGTCACTTTAAAAATACAAAGGTTTCTATACTATTAGTAAATATCAAAACCCTTTTCATCAAAACGATTTCAACTCTATTTTCAATTACAAAGCTCGTTTCCTAAACCGTTTTCCAATCTACTAGTATATACAAACCTTTACCTCACTCGTATGAGAAATCTAATTAAATGTCTTAGTAAAACAAGTGGTATGAAACTCTTGCGTTTACTTCGTTGGTTAATTCGTGGACTTGTTCGATTGAATCTCTTGTGACAATTTTCTAGTGGAGATCTACAATTTGTTCGCAAATATTTAAGTTAAGCTAGTGGTTATGGGACGTGATGCTAAACTCATATATTTACTAGCTTATTGTAATTGACACTTCTTGATGATCAATGATGATCATTTTATGGTTTATACTAGCAATTGTGCGATGTCTCTTTGTCTGCGAGGGAGACTAAGCCCCGCTTTGTGGAGTTTCGACTCAAATTGGTGGGTAGCAACCCACGGTCTTCGGACCATTCGTGTGTCAGGTCTACGGACCATTCGTGTGTCAAATTAATGGATAGTTACCATGAGATAGCTTCTCGTTCGTGTGTTACAGCTGTTGGTGAGTTTTCATGCTCCCGTTCGTGTGATAGGCCTCCCCCCCTTTTTATTTTATGATTTCTGGATTTCGTGTGTTGAATTCTAGAATTTATGCTTCACCAATTTTAGTGATTTTCATTGATATGATTTATCAATTTTTGTGCATTGGTGAATTCGTGTGTCATTAACTTGTTATGAATACAAGTTTTGGGTATGATACCCTTTTTGGATCTTTGAGAAGATTCTTTGATATTGATTAATCGTTTGTTGATTATCATTTACATACTTATAGTAGTATGTCATTATGGATATTATACGTCTATGCCATGTCTTTCGTTCTATATCATGTTATCTGATATTTATAGCTAGACTGATCCGTTTATTATTTTCTTATAAATAATACTCGGGTCAGACCGAGATGTTGCAGGTGCTTCGACTTGACTTCTCTCCAGGGATCCATTACTCTGACCTTTTGCTTACTACTTAGATTAGTAGTATTTTTTGTATACTCTTGAGATATTGACTCATTGATGTATTCTTTTGTATAGCACATGTTGCTATTATTTTGTGTTATTGTGGATCTTTCTGACCACTACTCTGATGTACACTTTTATGTGTAATATTCATATCTTATTCCGCCTTTGTGATATGAATTATCTGTGACTGATTTATGTTATGTTTATTTCTATATTTGTTTCTGAAGATATTACAGCCACTGTGTAGTAGCTTTGAGTTTGTGTCGGTATGTCGGATTGTTATACTATCTGACATATCAATGCTCGCGCAAAGCAATTACACGGATGGTCGCTCCTCAACAGCCTTATTCTCCGTGCTAGTTGACATCATTCACCGTAATGTTCTTGGCTAGCGTGGGTATAGAGGTGGGGCGTCACAGCTTGGTATCAGAGCCAAACTTCGGAACAATATAGAATAACTTAACAAGGATCATCGTCCTAAGTCCATCTTAGGAGTTATACCTTAGGATTAATTCGGGTCTTCGTACCTTTCTATCCAAATTTCTTTTATGATTCCTTGTTTTATCTATCAAGAATTGCTTGATATTGAATTTGGTGAATAACCTTTTTCTTCTTCTTCTTTCTTTTTAAGGAAGAGAAATGTCTAGACCAGGCCGTCCCAGAGCCGTACCATCTAGTACCCTACCCCAGGATGGAGTTTTTATGACTGCTCAACAGCTTCTTGATTTAGTGACGAATGCTCAAGCAGCTGGAGCTAACCCGGAACCTACTCACCCAAAGTCGGGATTTGCACGCTTGTGCAGCGATTACATTAATTTGGGTGGGGAGCCATTCAAAGGTTCCGAAACTGTTATTGAAGTACAGGCTTGGCTAAGGTCATGTGATCGAATCTTTTCTCGCATGAATCTTATTGACCTTCACCGAGTTCAGGTGGCCTCTAGTATGCTCCGAGAAAGAGAATTGGACTGGTACGAGCTTCTTATTTCTGAGATTAATGAAGCGGATCTCACCTGGGGGCAATTCCGAGAACGCTTCGAGTTGAAATTTGTACCAGAAGCAGAGAAAGTGACATTGGCTCGACGATTTATAGACCTTGTTCAAGGTGAGTCCTCCGTGACTGATTACGTCGCCTCCTTCGAGTCGCTTTCCAAATATGGGGTTGAATATATCAACACCCCTTTAAAGAAGAAGCAGAGGTTCGTCTATGGCTTAAACAAAAATCTCAAGAAGCCATTACTTCTAAAATTAGAAGTTTCTTTCGACCAACTCGTTGATATCGCTCTTCGTCTTGAAGAGGCGGATAGGGAGAATGATGTTGAAGTGGTGGGTTCCAAACCAAGCTTCAACAACAACAAGAAGAGGCCAAACAAATTCAAAGGCCCCTATCCTAATAAGAAAGGGAAGCAAGCAACCTCTGTGGCAAAGACTTCTTCCTTTGGTCGTGGGGAATGCTATAATTGTGGTTCGAAGGACCATTACGCGAACAAGTGTCCAAAGTCTCTCTCTTGTCGCTACTGCAGAGGTCCCGGTCATGTTATATCCTCATGCCCCAAGCTTCAGGGAAGGAAAGAGGGAAAGCTTAATGTTGCTCAAGCCCCTGGCAACACATCTCGTGGCCAAGGTATTTCTCATTCTATTCTGGATGGAATTATTTTATTTCGTGATCATCCTATTCGAGTTCTTTTTGATACGGGTGCGTCCCATTCTTTTATATCAAAAGAACTTGTTGATACTTTTTCTTTGGATGTTTTGTGTTTAATGACTTCGTTGAGAATTGCGAATCCGGTTGGTGGATCCGCGACAATCAGTTTATTGTGTAAAGATGTCGAGATTATTTTGTGTGATTTTTCTTTCCAAGCTGATTTGCATGTCATGCGTTATTTAGGCTTTGGAATGATTTTGGGAATGGATTGGCTTAACCGTTATGAAGCTCATATCCTATGTCCTGAGCGGACTATTCATCTTCGACATCCTCAATCTGTTAAGCAGATTTCTATTAATCTTAAAGATTCAGATTCCAGCTTTGTTGCATCTTTATATTCTTTAAATCCTCATGATGACGATGATGATGATGAGGGTGATATTATTTCTCTTATTCACGTCGTTTGTGAATTTTACGACATATTCGAGCCCGTTTTAGGATTACCACCTAAGTGAGCAATTGAGTTCAGAATTAATCTTATTCCTGGAGCTCAACCTATTACTCATCCTCCTTATCGCATGTCCAATAAGGAGAACGAAGAGATGCGCAAACAACTATCCGAGTTGGAGACGAAGCAATTTATTCGCTCTAGTTCCTCGCCTTGGGGAGCTACGGCTATTTTCGTGAAGAAATACGACGGTATGCTTAGGCTTTGCGTTGACTATCGCAATCTTAACGATCTTACTATTAAAAATAAATATCCTCTACCTCGGATTGATGATCTATTCGATCAGCTTAGTGGTGCTAGAGTCTTTTCACAATTGGACTTGGCTACCGGTTTTCATCAGCTTCGTATCGCAGAAGATAGCATTCCATTGACCTAGTTCCGTACTCGTTATGGATCTTATGAATGGCTTGTTATGCCATTTGGGTTAACAAATGCCCCGGCTTATTTCGTTGACCTTATGAATAGAGTTTTCAAGGACTTCCTCGACCGGTTTGTTCTCATCTTTATTGATGATATTCTTGTGTATTCAAAAACCGAAGAGGAACATGAGAAGCATCTTCGGATTGTGTTGGAAACTCTTAGGAGTAATCAACTGAAAGCAAAATTTTCTAAATGTCATTTTTGGCAATCTCGTGTGAAGTTTCTCGGTCATATTATTTCCGAATCCGGAATTTCCGTGCATCCTTCAAAGATTGAAGCGATTCAAGATTGGAAGAGACCGGAGAGTGTGACGGAGATTCGTAGTTTTCTTGGATTGGCGGGTTATTACCGCCGTTTTATCAAAGACTTTTCTAAAATTGCCGTGCCTCTCACTGGCTTAACCAAGAAAGGCATTAAATACATTTGGTCGGACAAATGTGAAACTTCTTTTCAGAAATTAAAAGAACTCCTTTCTGATGCTCCTATTCTTGTGATTCCCGAGGGAAACCAAGATTTTATTGTTTATACCGATGCTAGTCGCGTTGGTTTGGGTGTCGTTCTTATGCAAAAAGAACGTGTTATTGCTTATGCTTCTAGGCAATTGAAGCCAGCCGAGACTAGATATGCCACTCATGATTTAGAGCTCGCGGCTATTGTTTTCGCTCTTCGGATTTGGCGTCATTATCTCCTAGGAGAGAAATTTGTTCTTTATACCGATCATAAGTCTTTGAAGTATTTATTCTCTCAAAAGGAACTTAATTTGCGTCAACAACGTTGGCTCGAATTTCTTGCACCATATGATCTTGATATCCTTTATACTCCCGGAAAGGGGAATCGCGTTGCGGATGCTCTTAGTCGAAAGCAACAAGCGGTTATTTCTATGATGATATCCGAATGGAATGATCTCGAGATATTATCCTCTTGTGAGATTCGAGACCGCGTATCCGATTTTTGCTCATCATTTGTTTTATGTAGCCTTGAGGCTCATCCTTCTCTTTTAGACCGCATTCTTGAAGCTCAAAGGCTAGATCCCGACTTGGCTCTTCTTGGCCAAAATATTAAGAATAGAGGTGATATTGAAGGATTGAGAGAATTTGATATCGATTCTCGTGGCGGCATTCGAAGATTTGGTAGACTTATCATACCAAATATTATTGATCTTCGTAAGGATATTTTAGAAGATTCTCATCGTTCTAAAATCACCATTCATCCCTGTAGTAGTAAAATGTACGCGGATATGAAGCGACTATATTATTGGGAGGGAATGAAATTTGATATTGCTAACTTTGTTAAGTGCTGCATGACTTGCCAGCTTGTTAAAGCCGAACATCAAAGGCCCGGTGGGTTATCGCAACCTTTAGAAATTCCAATTTGGAAGTAGGACCGAATTTCCATGGATTTTATAGATGGCCTTCCCCGTTCTCGTTCGGGTCATGATAGCTTATGGGTGATCGTTGATAGACTTACTAAATCCACCCATTTTATTCCCGTTCGGTCTAACCGAACCGTTCCTCTTTTGGCCAAGCTCTTTATCAAAGAGATTGTTAAATTGCATGGAGTTCCTACTTCTATCGTTAGTGATCGTGATCCATTGTTTACTAGTTGGTTTTGGAAGAGTCTTCAAAAAGTTTTGGGAACGAAGCTCAATTTTAGCACCGTTTATCATCCTCAGTCCGATGGACAAACCGAGCGTGTGAATCAAACACTTGAAGATCTTCTTCCTGCTTGTGTGCTTGATTTTGGGGGAAGTTGGGAAGATCATATTTCCCTTGTTGAATTCTCCTATAATAATAGCTTCCAATCTAGTATTGGTATGGAACCTTTTGAGGCACTCTACGGAAGGCCATGCCGATCTCCTTCTTGTTGGCTTGAGACCGGTGAGAAGCTGGTTTTAGGTCCCGATTTTATTCGTGATTCCACAGAAAAGATTGATCTTATTCGTCATAGGATGAAAGAAGCCCAGAGTAGACAAAGATCCTATGCCGATAACCGGAGAAGGAAATTAGAATTTTCTTTTGGAGACTCTGTTTTTATTCGTGTTTCACCAATGAAAGGTGTTGTACGTTTTAGTCGATCGGGAAAATTGGCGCCTCGATATATTTGGCCATTTCCTATCACTGAACGTATTGGTTCCATGGCTTATCGCCTTTTATTACCGGCTCAATTTTCTGCTATCCATGACGTGTTTCACGTTTCTCAACTTCGGAAATGTCTTCGAGATTCTGATTCTATTCTTGAGCCCGGTGTTGTGGAAGAGATTGAAGTTTCGCCTAATTTAACTTATGAGCAACATCCTATTCGTATCATTGCTTCGGAGGTCAAACGACTTCGAAATAAGGATGTTCCGCTTGTTAAAGTTCAATGGTCTTCAAATCCTAAGGATTGTTCTTGGGAATCTAGAGAGTACATCGAGCGAACACATCCGGACTTACTTTCTCGTGCTCTTTGAGGTGAACTTCTTATTTCAAATTTCTTTTGTGTTGAATATGCTTTTATGGTTTTTAATACATATCTTCTTCTTAAATATTGCGAGGACGCAATTTCTTTAAGGAGGGGAGTCTGTAACAACCCGCATATTTATCGATTTTATATTTAAATATTTTATTTAAATATTTTATCGTTAGTCGGATTTTAGTCTGAAAAGCTACTTTTTGCAAACAGCCGAATTAGGACTCGAGACCACCTCCATTGAGTTCAAAATGCCGTTTGCGACCTTTTTGAGTATAAACTTTGATATATTTGGAGTTAGTCAAAAATTTGACCTTTTTCACTTTGGGTTTGAGTTTGGGTTCAGCCCACTAGCCAACTTATACTCAAAACTGAACCACTCTTCCCCATTCACCCTCACTTCTTCCTCTTTTCAGCTCTAAGGCAATAATGGTGGGAGAGATTGGAAATTAAAACTCCAAAACCCTAGTTCCTCTTGCAACCTCAAATTCCTAGCTCCAAATTCAAGAGAACCCATTGGTAAGCATTCTCTTCTTCTTCTCCAACTTATTCTCTTACCAATTTCAGAAATTCCTTAACCTAATTTTGGGAATGTTCTTGTTTTGAGCATAGATTCAAGCTCATTTGGGTTGTGTTGAAGAGAGGTTGATTCTCCATTTGCTTTCAAGCTTCTTCTTGTTTGATTTTGTAAAAAGGTGAGATTTTTATCTCACATCTTAGTTTATAATTATCTTCGATTGTTAGGTATGAATTCCTAACACTTACTCTTGTGCAATTGATTTTGGTTTGGATTGATTTGGTGTATATTCCAATTTTGGTATTTTGAAATCAAAATCTATGAAAATCCTTTTATGGATATTTGGACATGGATATTTGAGGCGTATTGACGAGTCGTTTAAGGCTGGGTTGTCACTTGGCGCAAATCCTTAGTCGTCACGTGCTCATTCGATCATTTCCGATATTCGTTTGGCCATTTTTGGTCGAGGTTCAGAAAATGCTCTGAATTCTAGTTTCAGACGTCTGAATTTGGAATTTCAGACGTCTGAATTGGTTCTATTTCAAACAGAAAGAAAATAGGCTAAAATATGCCTATTTCAGACGTCTGAAACACTTGATTCAGACGTCTGAATCGTGTTCTGGAAATCTTTATATTTTCAGATTCAGACGTCTGAACCACTTTTTTCAGACGTCTGAAACTGCAGTGTTTTGCCTGCTTGCCTATTTTGTTTACGAATTCCAATTTTATCGACTTGTGTTGGTTCCCTTCTATTGTTATCATTTAATTATCGACTTTGATGACATTTTCTTGGGAATTTTTGGAAATATCCACTTTGATGGATTTAATATCGATTTCTTTGGATTTGATTCACGTCTTCGTATGTGAATTTTGATGATTGATTGTTCCTACAATCCTTCGATGATTTGTCACTTTAAAAATATAAAGGTTTCTATACTATTAGTAAATATCAAAACCCTTTTCATCAAAATGATTTCAACTCTATTTTCAATTACAAAGCTCATTTCCTAAACCGTTTTCCAATCTACTAGTATATACAAACCTTTACCTCACTCGTATGAGAAATCTAATTAAACGTCTTAGTAAAACAAGTGGTATGAAACTCTTGCGTTTACTTCGTTGGTTAATTCTTGGACTTGTTCGATTGAATCTCTTGTGACAATTTTCTAGTGGAGATCTACAATTTGTTCGCAAATATTTAAGTTAAGCTAGTGGTTATGGGACGTGATGCTAAACTCATATATTTACTAGCTTATTGTAATTGACACTTCTTGATGATCAATGATGATCATTTTATGGTTTAGACTAGCAATTGTGCGATGTCGCTTTGTCTGCGAGGGAGACTAAGCCCCGCTTTGTGGAGTTTCGACTCAAATTGGTGGGTAGCAACCCACGGTCTTCGGACCATTCGTGTGTCAGGTCTACGGACCATTCGTGTGTCAAATTAATGGATAGTTACCATGAGATAGCTTCTCGTTCGTGTGTTACAGCTGTTGGTGAGTTTTCATGCTCCCGTTCGTGTGATAGGCCTCCCCCCCTTTTTTATTTTTTGATTTCTGGATTTCGTGTGTTGAATTCTAGAATTTATGCTTCACCAATTTTAGTGATTTTCATTGATATGATTTATCAATTTTTGTGCATTGGTGAATTCGTGTGTCATTAACTTGTTATGAATACAAGTTTTGGGTATGACACCCTTTTTGGATCTTTGAGAAGATTCTTTGATATTGATTAATCGTTTGTTGATTATCATTTACATACTTATAGTAGTATGCCATTATGGATATTATACGTCTATGCCATATCTTTCGTTCTATATCATGTTATCTGATATTTATAGCTAGACTGATCCGTTTATTATTTTCTTATAAATAATACTCGGGTCAGACCGAGATGTTGCAGGTGCTTCGACTTGACTTCTCTCCAGGGATCCATTACTCTAACCTTTTGCTTGCTACTTAGATTAGTAGTTTTTGTTGTATACTCTTGAGATATTGACTCATTGATGTATTCTTTTGTATAGCACATGTTGCTATTATTTTGTGTTATTGTGGATCTTTCTGACCACTACTCTGATGTACACTTTTATGTGTAATATTCATATCTTATTCCGCCTTTGTGATATGAATTATCTGTGACTGATTTATGTTATGTTTATTTCTATATTTGTTTCTGAAGATATTACAGCCACTGTGTAGTAGCTTTGAGTTTGTGTCGGTATGTCGGATTGTTATACTATCTGACATATCAATGCTCGCGCAAAGCAATTACACGAATGGTCGCTCCTCAACAGCCTTATTCTCCGTGCTAGTTGACAGCATTCACTGTAATGTTCTTTGCTAGCGTGGGTATAGAGGTGGGGCGTCACAGATAATATAAAATGGAATTTTGAGAATTGGGCTCAAAATTAAATTGTTTAAAAAACTTTAAATAAAAGTTAATTTGGTTTAGAAGGTAAACCAACCTTTGAGAGTTTAACTCGAATTTATATAATTCGAGATAGTTTAAACTCAAGATTGAAATTGAATCAGTTCAAACTTGAATTGGGATTAAATAAATTTCAATGGAAATTTGAGTTATTCAAATTGGAATTGGATCAATTTAAATGGAAATGGAAGTGGAAATTTACATTGGATTGTTGGGGAAGTGAACAGTTGACTCTTGACTAGTTTCAATATAAATTTTTTTGATATAAACTTATTTTTCTAAACTATTAAATATATACAACCTTTCTTTCTTAAAGCCAAATTATTTTATACTTGTTTTACAATTATTTTTGAAGCGATTTAATCATTTTTCAACTGTTTTCTAAACTAATTGCTATTTTTCAACTATTTTACAAATAAATTGCTATGTTACAACTATTTTGCAATTATCTAAAATTTCTGAAACTATTTAACTATTTTCCAACTATTTTACAATTAGTTAACTATTTTATAGCTATTTTGCAAACTAATAATTATTTTTCAACTACTTATTTATTTTTAAAAAAAATTCAAGCTATTTTTCTAAAAATAAACTGGTCGCAGTTCAAACTGTTATTGATTTAATACCCAACCGAGATGAGAATTGAAGTGATAATCCAAATGGGGATTAAGGGAAAAGGGGAATAAGTGAGTGAAAATTTAAGTGAATGAGAATAGAAATGGGATTCATTTGGCTAATAATCAATGGAAATAAATATGTAGGATATACGTATATTATTCTATTCACATAGTGATTTGATCCAAATTCGAGCATAGAATTTCGAGATAGTTATCGATCTGAGTTAGGATTTTTCACTCGATTTTTGACGGTGAACCTGGATATGGGTTGTTGATTGGTTCTGGATATCTCTATCATAGTTAGGACTATGCCAGGAGAATGACGGTTTCTAATCAAGAAACCAGATCTGTGTCCGCACTAGGAAGTCGGGTGGACGATAATGGTTCGGAAGTGAAATTGTGTGATCGAGTGAGCGACTAGATTGGTGTAGCGTACGGATGATAAATGTACATCGTACGGATTTGGATGAAATTGATATTGGAAAGAGTAATCAAATTTGAATGTTTGGTTTTGAATAAACAAAGTTGTATATCTTTGTTATATAAGATAAATCTTCCCTTGTTGAATTTATTGTTGGAAGAAAAATGTTTTGAAATGTTTGAAGTATAAAGGGATTTTATACAAGTTTGAAATGATCCTAAGTGTTAAAAATTATATATATAATTTTGAATATATATAAAGGACCTTATGATGATTTTGAAAAGGTTTTGGGAACCTTTGGATTTGGAAAGGCTTTTGATTTTGGGATAAAATCAATATTGAATTGGAAATCCTAGTTTGAGAATTATCGATTTTAGGATAATCGATTTTGTGTAAAGGAGCTTTGTATGATATCATACTAGGTGTATGATTTGAAAGATACTATATGTGTATAGTATAAAGTGTTTTGATGATGGCTCTGGGGAAAAGGCGCTCCCTTGAAATGAACTTCTCAGGAGTGCCACTGGGTGGTGCTGCCTTGAGCCCCAGGGGGAGGGGTTCTAAATTTGATCCTGTGAGGAGTCCGGACAAAACTAGTTCCTGAGGATTATTGGGTAGCGGAAGTCGAGGGTGTTGATGCCTACAGAGGCATTTGGGTTATGCTGTGACGACAGTGTAACTTGATGTCGTTGCGATCTACTGTAGGGACCATAGAGAAATTCGTGTGGAGGATGAGTGCCAACAGCCTACACTTGATTTTGCCGGGAAGGCAACGCAACATCGGTAGACTGCGATCTATGGTCAAGTGGAGTGGAGAAGTTTAATTTTTGGCAGCGAAATTCGATGGCGCTGATGCCTACAGTTATATGGGTTTTTGCCGTGATAGCTACGTAACCCCAGTTGTAGCTGCGATCTGTCGTGGGTTCCATGGTGTAATCGAGGGGCGCGGAGGCCTACAGTTATCTATGGATTTTGTCGGGACGGCAACGTAACCATCGGGTTAACTGCGACCATGGATGGGGGTGATGATTTCCAGAGCATCCTCACTAAAGATATTTCCTCTATTTTCAAAAAAAAAACTATTTTCTAGATTTCCAATAAAATTATTTTCCAAGTATTTTCACTGGGTGTTGAAACGGGTTTACCAAGTACTTATAGATTTTCAGTCTTACGCCTGATCAACGTATGATTGAATTTCTGTGAGAACAAGGATGGACTGGTTGAGACATCGAGTTATAAAAAGTATTTTTATAAAGATTTATTTTAATAATATGATGTAAATTTAAAAGGCATTTCTAAAAATTTTAAATAAAGATATTGGAATTTTGGAAAATCAAGGAAATCCAAACTGGAATTTTAATGAAATGAATTTGTAATTAAAATCGAATATTGATTTAGAAATTGGAAGTAAGCTAATTGGTTAAACAATTATTTGATTGAGTATGTTAATAAAATTTAACTTTAGTAAATAAATGGATTGTAAATTAATAATGGAGTTTGAAAATGAATTAGAATTGTGGATAGAATTCGACTTGGATTTGATATAAATTAAATAAGAGGAGATGTTGTAAAATAAAAATAAAATAGAATTGGATTGAAAAATGTGATGGTTTGAATTACAAATAAAATTCAAAGGTAATTTGAATAATATTTAACGAAATTTGCAAGTAAATTGGATATAAGAGGAGTGATTATAATAGAAATGGTTTGAGTTGCAAAAAAAAATTAAAAAAAACAAAAAAAACCCATGTGAATAGAAATAAATTGAGAATGGCCTTGTATTAATAAAATAAATTCGAAAATGAATTAAGTAAATTAAAAACTTTAAATTGGGTTGATTGAGTTAAATAATAAACAGATGAAGTCTGATTGAATAAAAACTGAATCAAAGTTGTGATTGGAATTGGATTATCAGACTAAATTTAATGGATTTTGATAAAATGAGAATCAAATAGAAGTAAACTTAAGTTTGGTGTTGGAATAAATTAAAGTAAATTCACTTGAGTTTAAAATTTATGGAAGTTTGGCTTCGAATAAGAGTAGAAGCCCATTAAATAGAAGCTTGGATTAAATTAATTTGGAAATGGTCCTTAATTTATAAGTTTGAATGTGCCAAGCTTAATAAATTGTTTTGCATGAATCTAATGCGGAAATAAAATGAAATGCTATGAGTCAATACAGATTAAATGAAACTGATTTTGAATCATTTGAAGAGAATATAAGCTTGTTTGGATTAAAAATCAATGGAATGTAAGAAATTGAGTTGCAAACCATTGAAATTGAATGAAATGGCTTATGAATTGATTGGAAGCAATTGAATAAGCTTTAAAATCATATGAATCGCTTATGGGAAGCGTTTGGCACTTTTTGTGTATGTAATACATGTGTTTAGCTATTGAAATTAAGTGAAATGCTAATAAATTTTCTATATATGGCACTTACATATTTAAATTGAGTAAGTACAGGTACCTGAAGGCCGTTTGGCTGGTTTGGATTGCGCTAATTGCTTAAATTAATAAGCTGCTTGCTTAAAATGCTAAATAAGGTACGCCTACGCAATAAAAATAGGAAATATGAACTGTTTCTGTTTTTTTGACTGGGTGGGTCGATGTATATATATTTATATCTCTTGTCAAGTTGCAAAAGCTCCTCCGTACAAAGGAGACTCTGCCAAAATTTTCCGAAAATTTTGGAAGTTAGAAAATTTTGTTAAGCAATTAAACGAGTTTAAATGTGAAACTGAAATTGATTAGTAGATGGAACTAATAAGACTCCATTATAAATGGAAAATGAAATTTAATATTCAAAATTGAAATAAGTTGAATTCATATTAAAACGGGAAAAAACAAACTTGAATAGAAATAAATATGATAATCTATATAAGAGAATGTATAAAATGATTTGTAATGTTACAATTGGATATTATTATTGAGTAAGATATGCAGGGATTATAAGGGAAAAGAAATTGGATTTGATATCAGAAGATAAATGTGAATTGCTCGACAAAAGGTATGTATTTAAAATTTCTAAATGAAATTGGATTGGGTTTTTGATGTAGCCACTTGGATTTTGTTTTCTTTTTGAATTTGGGAGCCCGTAGAGGCCTTTTGTAGTAGTACGTAGCTAGCCTAGCAAAGGAGACGCTGGCAAAAAAATTCGGGAATTTAGAGAGTTAGAAATTTTTTGAGAACTTTTGATAATTCAAATTTTGGTTTTAAATTGAAATTTAAATGATTGAGCAGAAGGGTATTGATTGAAACTATAGGAGGTTTTGGAAAGTTGGTTAAGGTGATAGTGGGTTTTAATAAAGGATAGTTGGTAGGATGTTGAATAGTGAGTTTTGGAAAGAGGTAAGCGGGTATTGGTCCATTCTCCCTAACTAGTAATTTCGGGGACGAAATTCTTTTAAGGGGGGAGGAATGTGACGATCCGGAATTTCTAACGATTTAAATTGGAATAATTAATTGATTTTAAGATATTTAAAAGTTAATTTTAACTTGAATTCAAGATATCAATATTTTATGGATAATTAAATCATCGAATTATATAGTTTAAATATTGAATTTAATAATTGAAATTGGGTAAATTGTTGAATTTGGAATTTTTAAGCCCATTTAAAATAATTGGAAGGCTTATAAAATCTATAATGATGATACTGAAGATAATAGAATGGTTGAAATTTAATTTAAAGGTAATTTGTTCAATTTCAATAATATATTGTTTAAATTGGAACTTGAAAATAGCCTTCCGAGGCACAGTCCTGAAATTCGACGAAATCAGTTCCACTGGATCCGTAATAGTTAGTTGTTATCGGATTTCAATTTTCGTAGCAATCAGAGTTGTCGTTTGACCCTGCAGCTCGAAACGCTTAGATTTATTTTAATCGATTTAATTTAATATCGATCATTTGATTCCGTAACTCACGCATACAATCAAATTAGCCTCCGAAACACGTTCCATCGTGTTCGGAATACGGGTAAAACCTTATAAACGTCTTGTAACGACCCAGAATTTTAAACAATTTAATTTGAAAATATTTAATTTATTTTAAATATTTGAATGATGTTCGGATTGAATTTTCAATATAACTTTGAATATGGCGATTTAATTATAGAATTTAATCTATTGAAAGTTGAATAAAAATTTGAATCTTCAATTTTAAGCCAATTAAAAATATTTCAAAGGCTTGTAAAATTCATATTGATAATATTGAAGATGATAGAAGCTTCAGAATTGAATTTGAAACTGCTTTGTTCAGTTTTGAAATTTTAATCGTTTGTATCGATATTCAAAAATAGCCGTCCGAGGCACAGTCTCGGAATTCGACGAAACCAATTCCATTGGGTCCGTAATATTGAATTATTGCCGGATTTCAAATTTCGTATTCTTCGGAGTTGATATGTGAGCACACGGCGATTAAACGCGTTGAAAGTTCTATCGAAACAAATTGAATTTAAAATTTAAATTTAAATTTAAAATAAACAACAGCATCCCTTGAATCACGCCTAAAATCTTGGTTAAAACGTGCAAACACGTTCTCTGTAAATTCACGTTCTTCTGTCTCCCTCCCTCTCCTTTTAAATCATCACGTAACCCATTATTCTCGTTCAAAATCATTCCTTCTTTCCCCTTTATAAGTTTCGAATCTCCTAACCGAAGAAACAAAAAAAAAACACAAAATAAAATCATCAGAAATAAATAATGGTCGTTTCCCTAAAAATCGAAATCGCGAGGTTGCGAGGGGGGATGCCGATCGATGGAGTTCTTCGTGCTCGGGAGCTCGAGTTGGAGCGCCTCGCGTTCGCGCGTATGGGATTTGGGATGGCGGCGATATCATGAAGGCATCGCGCGCGATTCGAAGGGTCGATTCGAGTTCACCACGGCAGGGGAGCAGTCGCGCGCACGCTCGAGGCCATGGCGATGTGAGCGTGTCGATTGGGATGAGTGCGTCATCGCCGATGGGGGAAGGTCGTTCCACGACCTTGGGGTGAGGCTGCTACTCGCGTACGATGGGGTGGCGCGCGTAAGGCGGCTACTAGGAGTGGAGCACGCGATGGAGACGAAGTCGAGGCCGTGGTTCTTCGATTACAGTAAGGTAATATATTTTTTTTTTCGATTTCTAAATTAATTTGTATATACAAGTAAAAATATATTTATATATATATATACACACAGTGGAATTTTTTATGAATGCAGTTTTCAAATTTTACTGAAAAGGAATTTAAATGCAGTTAATAAAAAAAGATTGGAATTTATAAAGAATAGTTTTGAATTTAATTTTTGTTAAATCAAAGTATGAGAAAAAAAGAAATTGTTTGAAAGCCAAAAACAATTTATTAAAAAGGGATTTAGTTTTAAAATTTGTAACCTTTTGATTTAAAAAAAAAAATTAATTAAAGAAAAATCAGTTTGAATTCAGATTTTTAGTTTGAAACCAGAAAATTTGTATAAATTTAAGATTGGTCAATTAAAATTATTAATTGATAAGAAAATGAAATTTAATAGTTGCTAATGAAGGAATTTAGTTTAAAATTTAAATTCTTAGTTAAACAAGTTAATTAAAAGAAATTGATATAAGGATCTTAATTTAAAGTAAAATGATTAGTTAAGTTATAAAATAAATAGTTTACGATAATTAATTTGTTTTATCTATTTTAGTTACTAAAAAAGAAATTTTTAGTTAAAAATCGAATTTATAATTGATTAAATTATTTAAAAGAGAGTTTGGTTAATTTAATTTAATTTTTGGTTTAAATAAAATCATAAGTATAAAATTTAAACCTTAGTTAAATAAGTTTATTTCAAAAGGAAATCAGTTAAAAAAATTAAATTTTTGCATTATAAAAAAATCGCCGATGAATTAAAATTATCAAATGAAATTTAATTTATTCGATTGATTCGAATATTAATAGATTGTGTAAATATTTATACAAGGTATAAATCAAGAAAATCGAGTCAAGAAGGAAATGGATTGCTAATAGAAGCAAAGGTGAGAACTTCTCACTCAAAAGGATTTATTTAAATTTTAAATAGTTAGATTTAAAATTTGTTGATTGAATGATTGAATGCTTGAATGATGATTGTTATATATATATATATATATATATATATATATATATATTGGATGTGAATAGACCCTATACGCCGTTAGTAAGTGGAGGTTATTTATTACACACATATACCGCGATATTCCACCTCGAAGTGGAATTGGTATTATATTATATATAGCAATATATATATTGGCATATGTATATATTGCAGTTGATTGATTTCCCGCATTGTATAGCGGATGAGACCCTATTGCGTCGTTATTAAGCGGATAATATTTATAAAATCCCATATACCGCGATATTCCGTCTTGAAACGGAATTGGTATTGTGCTAATGTCTGTGGATGCAGGGAACATGTTGGAGGGATCCAACTGGATTCCTCACAAATATTTATTTGATTTCATATATTGTGATATTTGATTGTTTATCATGGATGATATATGATGTTTGAAAGTCGTGTTTGACTATTTGATGTGTTGCATCATCGGATCCAATTTTGAAGCTTAAAATAACGATTTTGATTTCTTTCGGATTTCTAAAGTAAATTTTGAAAGTATACGTTTATAAAATATTTTTGGAATTGATTCATCTTAAATAAATAAACGTTATAATTTTAATGTTATAAAAATTATGATTTTTGAGAAATACAGTTAACAGTGATTTTTGAAAATAGTTTAAACTGGGATTTTTGAATTTATTATAAAAAGTTTAAAAATAGGATTTATGAAATTTGGTTATTTATAAATCAAAAATGGTGAAATTATAAAGGAGTTTAAAGACGTTTTAAATAGTAATATAAATTGTTTTATATTAAAAGGTATATAAATTGATATTTATAAATTAAGAATATTGGAATTATAAAACGAGCTTTTATAAGTGTTAGAATGAATTGTAAATGAATTTCATAAATAAATGAAATTTATAGAATTATAAACGGTGAAGTTATAAATGGAATTTTATAAGCAGTAGGTTTATAAAATTTATAAGAGTTAGAATGAATTGTGAATGAATTTCACAAATGAATGAAATTTATGGGATTATAACGATGAAGTTATAAATAGAATTTTATAAATAGTAGGTTTATAAAATTTGTAAAGGAAAATAAAATAAAATTCATAAAGTTATTTAAAAGAATAGATTTTGGATAAATAAATGAATCTTATAAGTTATAAGATTTATAATTTATAAAGTTTAAAGGAACGATTTTATAAACAAATAAATTATGAGTATTTGACTTATAATATGAATTTTTAATATATCATTGTGATATGAATTGAGATAGGTTAATAAAGGAAATTTATAAAAGGAAGTTGTTGTAAAAGAAATAGAAATAGAATTTATAAACATTGTTTTATAAATCCGCAACGACTTATTTTGATAAGTGAATTGTTGTAATTTATTTATGGAGTTATATTCACGTTTTTGAATAGTGAATAATAAGTTAAAGAAATTATTTTGGATGTGATGTTTGAAATAGAATTAAAACGATCTAAAAATGTTTTAAAAGGTGTTGAAATTCGAAACCATAGATTTCAACATTTATTGATTGAAATAGATGTTTTCGAGAAATAAAAGGAAATGGTGGACTATAACACTGTTGTTATAGTAAATGATTTCCGAAAGGAAATGTTTTGTATAGTATTGGGATTTATATATCTATTTTAATTTCGAATCCCTATACTAGTGATTTTGGGTTGTCGTAACGATGTTTTACGCAACATTCGTTTTAACCCAAATAAATATGTTTAAGAAAATAATTTTCTTAAAGAATGAAATATATACTTAATTTCGATTTAAGTATATTGAATATTTTCCAAGTGTTGAAAATAAAAAGATTTGTGAATTACTTATAAATAAATAAGTATGGAAATATTTTTCCAATGAGAAATGAAAAGTTTGGAGAATTTATCTTTTTGAAGATAAATTGAAAATGAATAATTGAAATCGTATGTTCACAAATATTTTGGAAATATAAATTCAATATGGAATTTATAAATGGGATTTGGAAAATGGGTTAAAAAATACATATCGATTTATTTTTTTAAGTATGGAAATTTTGTATATATCTTGTGAAGATATTTTTGGGAAATAAATAATTTGGAAAATTATTTGGAATCTGGTAATGTTGTGCATATCTATTGATAGTTCAATAACCGACTATCGATATTTACCTTTGAATGGTATTTGTTGTGATTTGCTTGAAATTGAATGCCACACTTATTTTATTTTTTAAATAAGCGCTCACTATTCGGGTTAACCGGGAAAGGACCTTGGGGTCGTATAACCCATTCCGAATATGTGATACGTCGTTATGAATTGCATTCGAAGACCGGTGTTGAAGACCGGATATTTTCGAAAACGAAAGGGTTTCTTGTCGAATGTCTTTGCATGGACTGGTCCCCGGTATAGAGACTCCATATGTGATGGGAAGTCCGAACGTGATTAGTGAATATCCGGATTTGCAAGGACTTCTTTGTAAGTGCCTTCGGTTCTGCTCGAGCCCGGAACAGACTTGTATGGATTGTATGTCTGACATTACAAGTTGAGATATAAAGCCGATTTCTTTCAAATATATTTCTGTTGGTGGCGGAGAATTTATTCTCTTAGCTTAACACCCTTCTCTGAGACGTACGAGCTCAGAGGTTATATAGTTGAAGTTATCAGCGATATATTCCCAATTTTGGTAATGTGACATGCTGAGTGTTGCTGTAAATGATCATTGTGTTGATTATTTGTGATAGGATCATTTGTTTGATCGTCTATCTTGGTGATCATTTCTATGATCATTTGTTGACCCAAAGCACGACTTTTTGTATAAAGGGTGTTTTTGTGGACGAGACTTCGTCGAGCCTCACACCCCGGAAATGGTCGAAACAGGAATTGTGCGGCAAGGTTTTCAGGGATCGCTTCCCTAGGGTATGACCATTCCTTCTGGAAAAGGGTAGTATCATGGTATGGAGCCCAGATACTTACTCATGTTGAAACACTTATTATTATGGTGTGATGTTGGTTAGAGAGCTCACGTTTAAAGGTCCCAAAGGACCGGTGGTGGCATATCTGAGGGTTTGTAATATTCCTTGGGAAAAGGGATTCCCGGCTTTGTTTAGCGGAGAACGGTGGTTCTCGGGGCGTCCGTCCAGAGGTGTTTCCATGTGGCAATGGGAAGTTCCTTGGCCTGACCATTTGTTGGAAAAAAATCCATTCATCCAATACGATCTTGTACGGATTTAGTTGTAGAACCTATCATTCACTTATGGTGGTAACCCACTGTTTGGATGGTAGCTATAGTAGGCATAAGTGCGAAATGTCTATGATGGCTAAGATTTATATCCTTATTTTCGAAATAAATTTTTACTACACTATGCACTAGTAATAATATCAAATGTTTCTTTTAATGCGTATCAAGCATCTTTGACTATCATAAGGAGAAATCTCCTCTGATTCTGCGTTTGCATGTGTGTGTGTGCGGGAGGCCTTATGGTAGTCTCATTTTTAAAAGCATTGCGAATTGACTTTAAAAATATTCCTCTATTTTTAATTTTAAAGAAAAATAAACTGTTTTGAGTTCTCACACCAGTCACATGACTGACTCGGAGTTTATTGTTTTCCTTCCTAAACTCTGGGTGCCCACCAATTTCCACACGGGCAGTCAAGATTTAGGTTTATCAGGATATTCTGGATATTCAGGAGTTGCAGGAGGCAAGCTGGATGGCATGGCGTATTACTAGTATATAGTACTTCTTTTTCCGCTGTTTAAAATTGTTTGTTGTTGTACACTCTGATGATTTGATGTAATGTAATGAAATGTAATGTAATAACTGATATAATTCTTTGTTTAAAGATTATTCATTTATCTATTATATGTTGTTCCGCTGCGAATTATGAGATTCTGATGTTGTTTCTTTCTTTTCTGTTTTTCTTTCTCTCTACTTCTACCTCTTTCCTTCTTTCTTCTTTCTTAAAAAAAACCATAAGGGTTCGTATTTTCGTTCACCTTGAGTTAATCAATGGAGATTAGTGTCTATTCAAGGAGTACGGATTTACGGGTCTTTACATTTGGTATCAAAGCATATGGTTAAGCGACAACCATGGTTCTGTTGGGTGTTACTCATTAGAGATAGAGTCAGTAGTACTCTAGAATGAGTTTGAGTGTAATAATAGATATGAGCGCGTATTTGTTAGTGAATATAAAATTCTTTATGAATCGGGTAAATAAGGTAATTTTGCCCAAAACTATTTTTGTATAGAAAAGAAATGATTTTCTATGAATAATTATAGTATATGGTTGCATGATTGTTAGGAAGTGATAGTATTGAATTATTATCATTAGTATATGGAATTAAATAAAATGGATTGAATTCAAGTAAACTAACTTGATAAATTATTAATTCATGGACTAATGAATTGGAATTTGAATTGGTTAAATTAAAGTTTAGTCGTAAGCTAAATTTGAAGATAAATTTGAATTTGTATATAAATTCAAGTAAGTAAAAGAAATAAATTGAAATTCTCTTTGTTGGTAATTAAGTAAATTCGTGATGAATTGAATATGGAAATTGAAATTTGAAATGAATTAGTGAATGAAACTAATTTAAAGTAGTAATATGAATTACTAAATGAAAGTTAATCGATAGAATTCAATATTTAGAATTGTGAATTGAATTCAAATAGAATTGAATGAAATTGGATATGTAACTTCAACAGTGAAGTAAAAATGAATAAGAAGCATATATTAAAAATCTTGTAATGGAATATGCAAATTGGTTTGAATGTTGGAATTGGATATTATGGATAGCAGGTTATACAGGTATATTGAAAGAAATGGAATTGGAAATTTTGATTTTAAAGATAAAATTGAATTGCTCGACAAAAAGGTACGTTTTTCAATTTCAGTATAAGATTTGATGACTTTCTTCTCTAGCCACTTGGCTTTTCTCTTTTCTTTTTGATTCTGAGGGGCCGTGGTGCCATTTTATAGTCGTACCGAGCTAGCCGCGCAAAGGAGACGCTGGCGAAATTTTTCGAAAATTTAGGGTGTTAGAAAAATTTTGAGAAATTTTGAAAGTTTAAAATTTGAATTTGAATTTAAATTTGAATTGTTAGGAAAACAATATTGTTTGAAACTTATAATTGAAGTTGGAAAGCTAGTTGAAATGATAGTGAATCTCTAGTAAAAAGATTTAGGCTAGTGAGTTGATAAAACTATTTGAATTGTGAAAAATAATAATCGAGATAAGGGCATTCTTCTTAACTTGTAATTTCGGGACGAAATTCTTTTAAGGAGGGAAGATTGTAACGACCCAGAATTTTAAACAATTTAATTTGAAAATATTTAATTTATTTTAAATATTTGAATGATGTTCGGATTGAATTTTCAATATAACTTTGAATATGGCGATTTAATTATAGAATTTAATCTATTAAAAGTTGAATAAAAATTTGAATCTTCAATTTAAGCCAATTAAAAATATTTCAAAGGCTTGTAAAATTCATATTGATAATATTGAAGATGATAGAAGCTTCAGAATTGAATTTGAAACTGCTTTGTTCAGTTTTGAAATTTTAATCGTTTGAATCGATATTCAAAAATAGCCGTCCGAGGCATAGTCTCGGAATTCGATGAAACCAATTCCATTGGGTCCGTAATATTGAATTATTGCCGGATTTCAAATTTCGTATTCTTCGGAGTTGATATGTGAGCACACGGCGATTAAACGCGTTGAAAGTTCTATCGAAACAAATTGAATTTAAAATTTAAATTTAAATTTAAAATAAACAACAGCATCCCTTGAATCACGCCTAAAATCTTGGTTAAAACGTGCAAACACGTTCTCTGTAAATTCACGTTCTTCTGTCTCCCTCCCTCTCCTTTTAAATCATCACGTAACCCATTATTCTCGTTCAAAATCATTCCTTCTTTCCCCTTTATAAGTTTCGAATCTCCTAACCGAAGAAACAAAGAAAAAAAAACGCAGAATAAAATCATCAGAAATAAATAATGGCCATTTCCCTAAAAATCGAAATCGCGAGGTTGCGAGAGGGGATGCCGATCGATGGAGTTCTTCGTGCTCGCGAGCTCGAGTTGGAGCGCCTCGCGTTCGCGCGTATGGGATTTGGGATGGCGGCGATATCATGAAGGCATCGCGCGCGATTCGAAGGGTCGATTCGAGTTCACCACGGCAGGGGAGGAGTCGCGCGCACGCTCGAGGCCATGGCGATGTGAGCGTGTCGATTGGGATGAGTGCGTCATCGCCGATGGGGGAAGGTCGTTCCACGACCTCGGGGTGAGGCTGCTACTCGCGTACGATGGGGTGGCGCGCGTGAGGCGGCTACTAGGAGTGGAGCACGCGATGGAGACGAAGTCGAGGCCGTGGTTCTTCGATTACAGTAAGGTAATATATATTTTTTTCGATTTCTAAATTAATTTGTATATACAAGTAAAAATATATTTATATATATATATATACACAGTGGAATTTTTTATGAATGCAGTTTTCAAATTTTACTGAAAAGGAATATAAATGCAGTTAATAAAAAAAGATTGGAATTTATAAAGAATAGTTTTGAATTTAATTTTTGTTAAATCAAAGTATAAGAAAAAAGAAATTGTTTGAAAGCCAAAAACAATTTATTAAAAAGGGATTTAGTTTTAAAATTTGTAACCTTTTGATTTAAAAAAAAAATTAATTAAAGAAAAATCAGTTTGAATTCAGATTTTTAGTTTGAAACCAGAAAATTTGTATAAATTTAAGATTGGTCAATTAAAATTATTAATTGATAAGAAAAAGAAATTTAATAGTTGCTAATAAAGGAATTTAGTTTAAAATTTAAATTCTTAGTTAAACAAGTTAATTAAAAGAAATTGATATAAGGATCTTAATTTAAAGTAAAATGATTAGTTAAGTTATAAAATAAATAGTTTACGATAATTAATTTGTTTTATCTATTTTAGTTACTAAAAAAGAAATTTTTAGTTAAAAATCGAATTTATAATTGATTAAATTATTTAAAAGAGAGTTTGGTTAATTTAATTTAATTTTTGGTTTAAATAAAATCATAAGTATAAAATTTAAACCCTAGTTAAATAAGTTTATTTCAAAAGGAAATCAGTTAAAAAAATTAAATTTTTGCATTATAAAAAAAATCGCCGATGAATTAAAATTATCAAATGAAATTTAATTTATTCGATTGATTCGAATATTAATAGATTGTGTAAATATTTATACAAGGTATAAATCAAGAAAATCGAGTCAAGAAGGAAATGGATTGCTAATAGAAGCAAAGGTGAGAACTTCTCACTCAAAAGGATTTATTTAAATTTTAAATAGTTAGATTTAAAATTTGTTGATTGAATGATTGAATGCTTGAATGATGATTGTTATATATATATATATATATATATATATATATATATATATTGGATGTGAATAGACCCTATACGCCGTTAGTAAGCGGAGGTTATTTATTACACACATATACCGCGATATTCCACCTCGAAGTGGAATTGGTATTATATTATATATAGCAATATATATATATTGGCATATGTATATATTGCAGTTGATTGATTTCCCGCATTGTATAGCGGATGAGACCCTATTGCGCCGTTATTAAGCGGATAATATTTATAAAATCCCATATACCGCGATATTCCGTCTTGAAACGGAATTGGTATTGTGCTAATGTCTGTGGATGCAGGGAAACATGTTGGAGGGATCCAACTGGATTCCTCACAAATATTTATTTGATTTCATATATTGTGATATTTGATTGTTTATCATGGATGATATATGATGTTTGAAAGTCGTGTTTGACTATTTGATGTGTTGCATCATCGGATCCAATTTTGAAGCTTAAAATAACGATTTTGATTTTTAAGGGATTTCTAAAGTAAATTTTGAAAGTATATGTTTATAAAATATTTTTGGAATTGATTCATCTTAAATAAATAAACGTTATAATTTTAATGTTATAAAAATTATGATTTTTAAGAAATACAGTTAACAGTGATTTTTGAAAATATGGGATTGATGATTTTATAAAATAGTTTAAACTGGGATTTTTGAATTTATTATAAAAAGTTTAAAAATAGGATTTATGAAATTTGGTTATTTATAAATCAAAAATGGTGAAATTATAAAGGAGTTTAAAGACGTTTTAAAATAGTAATATAAATTGATTTATATTAAAAGGTTTATAAATTGATATTTATAAATTAAGAATATTGGAATTATAAAACGAGCTTTTATAAGTGTTAGAATGAATTGTAAATGAATTTCATAAATAAATGAAATTTATAGAATTATAAGCGGTGAAGTTATAAATGGAATTTTATAAGCAGTAGGTTTATAAAATTTATAAGAGTTAGAATGAATTGTGAATGAATTTCACAAATGAATGAAATTTATGGGATTATAACGATGAAGTTATAAATAGAATTTTATAAATAGTAGGTTTATAAAATTTGTAAAGGAAAATAAAATAAAATTCATAAAGTTATTTAAAAGAATAGATTTTGGATAAATAAATGAATCTTATAAGTTATAAGATTTATAATTTATAAAGTTTAAAGGAACGATTTTATAAACAAATAAATTATAAGTATTTGACTTATAATATGAATTTTTAATATATCATTGTGATATGAATTGAGATAGGTTAATAAAGGAAATTTATAAAAGGAAGTTGTTGTAAAAGAAATAGAAATAGAATTTATAAACATTGTTTTATAAATCCGCAACGACTTATTTTGATAAATGAATTGTTGTAATTTATTTATGGAGTTATATTCACGTTTTTGAATAGTGAATAATAAGTTAAAGAAATTATTTTGGATGTGATGTTTGAAATAGAATTAAAACGATCTAAAGATGTTTTAAAAGGTGTTGAAATTCGAAACCATAGGTTTCAACATTTATTGATTGAAATAGATGTTTTCGAGAAATAAAAGGAAATGGTGGACTATAACACTGTTGTTATAGTAAATGATTTCCGAAAGGAAATGTTTTGTATAGTATTGGGATTTATATATCTATTTTAATTTTGAATCCCTATACTAGTGATTTTGGGTTGTCGTAACGATGTTTTACGCAACATTCGTTTTAACCCAAATAAATATGTTTAAGAAAATAATTTTCTTAAAGAATGAAATATATACTTAATTTCGATTTAAGTATATTGAATATTTTCCAAGTGTTGAAAATAAAATGATTTGTGAATTACTTATAAATAAATAAGTATGGAAATATTTTTCCAATGAGAAATGAAAAGTTTGGAGAATTTATCTTTTTGAAGATAAATTGAAAATGAATAATTGAAATCGTATGTTCACAAATATTTTGGAAATATAAATTCAATATGGAATTTATAAATGGGATTTGGAAAATGGGTTTAAAAATAAATATCGATTTATTTTTTTAAGTATGGAAATTTTGTATATATCTTGTAAAGATATTTTTGGGAAATAAATAATTTGAAAAATTATTTGGAACCTGGTGATGTTGTGCATATCTATTGATAGTTCAATAACCGACTATCGATATTTACCTTTGAATGGTATTTGTTGTGATTTGCTTGAAATTGAATGCCACACTTATTTATTTTTTTAAAAATAAGCGCTCACTATTCGGGTTAACCGGGAAAGGACCTTGGGGTCGTATAACCCATTCCGAATATGTGATACGTCGTTATGAATTGCATTCGAAGACCGGTGTTGAAGACCGGATATTTTCGAAAACGAAAGGGTTTCTTATCGAATGTCTTTGCATCGACTGGTCCCCGGTGTAGAGACTCCATATGTGATGGGAAGTCCGAACGTGATTAGTGAATATCCGGATTTGCAAGGACTTCTTTGTAAGTGCCTTCGGTTCTGTTCGAGCCCGGAACAGACTTGTATGGATTGTATGTCTGACATTACAAGTTGAGATATAAAGCCGATTTCTTTCAAATATATTTCTGTTGGTGGCGGAGAATTTATTCTCTTAGCTTAACACCCTTCTCTGAGACGTACGAGCTCAGAGGTTATATAGTTGAAGTTATCAGCGATATATTCCCAATTTTGGTAATGTGACATGCTGAGTGTTGCTGTAAATTATCATTGTGTTGATTATTTGTGATAGGATCATTTGTTTGATCGTCTATCTTGGTGATCATTTCTATGATCATTTGTTGACCCAAAGAACGGCTTTTTGTATAAAGTGTGTTTTTGTGGACGAGACTTCGTCGAGCTTCACACCCCGGAAATGGTCGAAACAGGAATTGTGCGGCAAGGTTTTCAGGGATCGCTTCCCTAGGGTATGACCATTCCTTCTGGAAAAGGGTAGTATCATGGTATGGAGCCCAGATACTTACTCATGTTGAAACACTTATTATTATGGTGTGATGTTGGTTAGAGAGCTCTCGTTTAAAGGTCCCAAAGGACCGGTGGTGGCATATCTGAGGGTTTGTAATATTCCTTGGGAAAAGGGATTCCCGGCTTTGTTTAGCGGAGAACGGTGGTTCTCGGGGCGTCCGTCCAGAGGCGTTTCCATGTGGCAATGGGAAGTTCCTTGGCCTGACCATTTGTTGGAAAAAAATCCATTCATCCAATACGATCTTGTACGGATTTAGTTGTAGAACCTATCATTCACTTATGGTGGTAACCCACTGTTTGGATGGTAGCTATAGTAGGCATAAGTGCGAAATGTCTATGCTGGCTAAGATTTATATCTTTATTTTCGAAATAAATTTTTACTACACTATGCACTAGTAATAATATCAAATGTTTCTTTTAATGCGTATCAAGCATCTTTGACTATCATAAGGAGAAATCTCCTCCGATTCTGCGTTTGCATGTGTGTGTGTGCGGGAGGCCTTACGGTAGTCTCATTTTTAAAAGCATTGCGAATTGACTTTAAAAATATTCCTCTATTTTTAATTTTAAAGAAAAATAAACTGTTTTGAGTTCTCACACCAGTCACATGACTGACTCGGAGTTTATTGTTTTCCTTCCTAAACTCTGGGTGCCCACCAATTTCCACACGGGCAGTCAAGATTTAGGTTTATCAGGATATTCTGGATATTCAGGAGTTGCAGGAGGCAAGTTGGATGGCATGGCGTATTACTAGTATATAGTACTTCTTTTTCCGCTATTTAAAATTGTTTGTTGTTGTACACTCTGATGATTTGATGTAATGTAATGAAATGTAATGTAATAACTGATATAATTCTTTGTTTAAAGATTATTCATTTATCTATTATATGTTGTTCCGCTGCGAATTGTGAGATTCTGATGTTGTTTCTTTCTGTTCTGTTTTTCTTTCTCTCTACTTCTACCTCTTTCCTTCTTTCTTCTTTCTTAAAAAAAACCATAAGGGTTCGTATTTTCGTTCACCTTGAGTTAATCAATGGAGATTAGTGTCTATTCAAGGAGTACGGATTTACGGGTCTTTACACGTCTGTCGGCATGTCTGATTCGGGGTTCGGAATTTCGCGTTATGCAACGTGATATTTTCAATATTATATTATTTTATAAAGCGTTCTCAAGAACTTATCCTCCAAATAAATATTTTTCCATCCCCTCTTCTTTCAACAGGTAAGACACGAGCCCCTCTTTCCTTCATTATCCAAAACCGATTAATTTTTTAAAAAAAAATGAAAAAAAAAACAAAAAAAGAAGAAGAGAGAAAAGGGGATGCGGCACGTACTCGATGGTGTAGGGCGTTGTCGTGAGAATGGAGAGGAGGGAGACTGCAGGCCGCGATTGGATCTTGCATACGCGCGCACAATAGAGACTAGGGCTTGTGTTTCTAGAGTGAAGGTCGCAACGATCTAAGGGGTTCATGGGGAAGTCGATCGCGATCTAGGGCTTGTGTTTCTAGAGGGAAATTGGCGACAGTCGAAGTCACGTTTTTGGTTCGAGTCGTTCAAGCTCGAGGCAACGCGTAGCGATAGGGGAGTAGTTCGTCTGTGTTTAGGGTGGAGAGGCGTGAAGGTATTTTTCTGAAATTTAAAAATTTATTTTTATAATTAGTAGTTGAAGAATATAGATATAGATTTAGATAGCTAATATAGTTTATGATATATTCATACGAGGTTCAAATTTATGGAAACAAGTCGAGTTTGGCTCATAGCGATGAAGGGGAACGAATTGGCAAATTTAAAGGAAATCAAAGGTGAGTAAACCTCACTCTGTTTGATTTCTATTTGAATACAAATGGTTAAATTTAAATAGTTGGCTGAATGATTGAATTTAATTGATATGCACTGTGAATAGATGATCTGGTGATTTTGGTATTGGATGGTTCCCGAGTTAATGGGTTGCTTAACTCGAAGTATTGGGAATTTTAAGTTGTTTTTAAACTTGAAACAATAAATAAGAAAATGTTTCCGTTTAAAAGTTACCAACGGCTTAATGATTTGTGATACATTAAATTAGTAGGATAATTAGGATGAATAATCAATTAATTTAATTAATTAATGATTTGGGTTATTTAATTCAGTAATTAAAGGTTTGAATAAATAATAAATTAAGTTGTAAGTTAATTAACTAAGTATAAATAATTCATAAGAATCATTTGATGGTGTGATAAATAATTACTTAATGTAATAAATAAATATAGTTATTTTGTGAAATTTATCAAGATATTAATTAAGATAATTAATTAAGGAGTAATTGATTTATTAATGAAGTAAATAAAGGAATAATTAATTACATATTGAGATTAATCGAGAATGATTAATATGGAGGTTGAATTAAAGTAATTAATTTAGATTAGAACAAATCAAACATAATTGGAAATCATTAGTTTATATAATCAACGATGAAATTAAAGATTGATTAATTAAGTTGAATTAATCATAAGACTCATGAGAAATTAATTAATGTAAGCAATTAAGAATTAGCGTAATTGATTCTAGTTAATTAATTTGTGAAGTAATTAAAGATTACCCATTGATTTGATAAGAATAATTAATATCGTGAAATTAATTAAAGATAATTACTTGAATGAAATTGGAAGATAATTAATCTAGGGTGATTAATTAAGATGAATAAGGAAGGGTTGATTGATTAATTGATTCGGAAATTAATTAATGAAGGAATCTAAGTGATTGATGTTTGGAGTTCAATTAGAATCGATTGAATTGATTTGTATGTGATTAAGCTTTGCTTATGGGTGATTGAATGGTATTGGATACGTTGATCGAGTTTATATCTCTGATATGAAATGTCGTGTATTTCAATTGTATAACTTGGATTATGATGACATGTGACTCGAAGAGGCCGGGATCGGGTATTGGGAAATACCCGAAACCACTTCGAATTCTTATAAATTGATATGTGAGATTATTAGGTTGGAATGAAGCGATTTAGATGAATTTGACTATTTGATCTAAATTTTTAGTCATTAGAAACTTATGTGCGAAATAAGTTATGCCTATAAAATACTGTGAAGTTGTAAAAAAAATCAATTTGAGTTACCCGGGTTTTAAATAAGTTGATTGTTTTGGTATTCCATGTCTGTTGGATTTACTCACGCTGGTTTCCAGCCTGACCCGGGTGTTACTTTGGTGTAATGCTCAAGTCAGACCGAGTATTACAGATTTTCAAGTTAGGACATTCTGGAGCTCAGGAGGCGAGCTGGACGGCAATACCCTATAGAGTATATCCGCTGTATTTATATTACTGTTAATCTAAGACATGATAATTGTAAATATTCATTGACTGTATATAATGTGAAACTCTGATGTATTAGAATGTAATTGACAGATATAGTATTCTTTTGCAACTGTTATTATTATTTATTATTATATTTTATCCTCTGCGATTGTGAGATGTTTGGTGTTTCTGTTCTTCTTCTTCTATCTCTTTCTTCTTTTTCATAACTATCTGGAATTTTCGGGTTAGAAAATTTCGGATCGTTACACCTCCCATCGCGCCTCCAAATGCACGGCAAGATGGCCAGAATTTGACGAATTTCAAACCCTAGGGCACGGTTGAAACCGCTAGATCCACTTGCCTTGCCTCCCTCTACACTTCTGCGCAATCTGTTCGACAAACGAACGACAATCCACCGTCCAATCCATCGACCTCTTATGAATGGTCGAAAATAAACCTTAAATTTCTAGACAATCAGTGCATCGAATCGAAAAACAAACTGCAGAACTGAGATGCGTACAACGAGAGCTTCGATATATAATTTTTTTGAATTTTTTTGAGGAGTTTGAAATTTCAATTTGATTTTTGAATTGCAATTGGATTTGGAATTGTCCGCCATTGAAATGCGGAGGTGAAGAGGAATTGTATGCGCGGACAAATGAGAAATAGAAGTAGGCTAGGGTTTATAACCGGGTATTTATAGACAAAGTTGAAATAGAATAGATGGACCCGATTTGTAAACGCGTTGAACGATAAATGGCCCGAAAAGCCCGTTCTGACTCCGAAACGAAATTGGGTCAATCCATATATCAAAATAGATATTTTAAAATATTATAAATGCGATGGAACAGGTTTCAGGTCCAAATTCCATCATATGAAGAAGTTATGCTAAATCAAATTATTTTAAATCGATTTCAATTGATTTCAATTCCATTGATTTCAAGGCGTTTCGAGTCCGTACAATCAAACGGCAAGTCCGATCGCTACGAAACCTGAAATCCTACAATAATTCACCGTTACGGATCCGATGAAACTGGTTTCGTCAAAATCCAAGTCAGTGGCCAAAATGGTTATTTTTCCATTAAAAAAATAAATTTATAAATTAATTAATTAAATCAAATTTTAAATTTCAATTCTATAATTGACAAATTTTACCCCTTTAAACTTTCTTAATCATTTACACTAATTTAAACCAATTTATATATCAATTTAGAGTTGATAAAAATATCAATTCCGGTATTAACCTCAATTCATTAAATTCAAAATTATAATTTTAATTTCCAAAAATTCTATTTAATTTACTTTTCATTCTTATTATTCAATTCGTTATTATCCAACGGATGAAATTTACATTGGTTTATGGTTTATTACGCTATTATTCTCAAATTTCATCTTAATCTCAATTAACGCAAAATTTAATATTAAATTTCATTAAATTGCAATTAATCCAATTATTGAACTTTACACTTCAATTAAATTAATAAATCTTGCTTTCTATTCTTTAAATCAACCAATTGCCATATTATGAATAAAGTTAGAATTATTTTCAATTAATTCCTTAATTTATACAAATATAACCTTAAATTGAGATTCATTGCAATTTATTCCAAACTTGATTTAATGAACTACATAAATGATTACTTTATAATAATCATTGCCACTAACCCTTAATCATATTTGTATAAGTTATCATTTCCAAACAATTACATACTAAACATTGATTTTTATCCAAACACTATTTATTCATTATTAATTCATTGACTAGTCCAGTATTTACATTTACTTTTCTTATATTAATTTATTACCAAATATTCCTCTTTACAATCAATTATAACCCAAATAGTTATTTCAATCAATTGGGTTTGCATTGAATTAATTATTTATTAGCTCACATTTACATTCTTCTCATTCATTCCCGTTATAATTTCATTAATGGATTACAAATTTTTTATTCCTTTAAATATTAAATAAAAAGATTGATTACATAACACTATTCCTATCCAATTATCATTAAATTTATACTAATTCATCAATTTGTTCAATATATCTCTTGTTTCCTTAGAATAAATTTATGTTTCTATTAAATTTTCATTCACACTTCCGTTACTATATTAATAATCATTAAAGTAACGTTTATTATCAACAACAACATTGTAATTACTTTTCTAACATTGATTGTATAAATTTCCAATTTATTACGTATTACTTCATCAGTAAATATAACTTTGAATTCGTTTCCCCATTTACTAATTTCAGTCAATACAATCTGTTTCAATTAATTGCAATTTCATTTTTAACATTTACTTCAGTATAAATTATAAAAAATTTATTTCTTCCTAAATTTAATTACAAAATTTTATAAATTCAACCAAATTAAAATTATCGAATTTTACGGGTCGCTACACTAGTAGTGGGTTAGTGAAAAATCTTCTGTATAGGTTGTCATCCTATATGATGTACCTAATCGCCTTGCGCATCATCTTCCTTGCTTCATTCCGTTTGAGAGTGAAGTTTTTACTAGGACTAATCCAAAAGCGATCCATTTCCCAAGCAGACCAATCTTTCTTAAACCGTCAGCATCTTAATTTTCCTCATGTGGGATATGCTTAATCAATAGCATTCTTGCACATTAAGCAAAGCTTTTGCCTTTTTTCTTTCTTTTTAAGAAATATTCCAACCACTATCCATTGACTTAGAACTCCAAAAATGTTTAATTCACAGTCAGTTGCAGATCTCCATGGATACATAGAGTCTTGATTCCTAATTCTTTTCCTACTTCCCATCTGACTACCAGTGTACTGTGCTCTGTTGTTTGGTCTAGCCAACAAGGTAAGAGGTCTATCTTATCCGTAGGGGTCAAGAGCATTTGTAACGACTCGAAATTTCACTGCTTTGATCAGTGGATATTTATTTAATTTTAAAAATTCAATATATGGGTTTTATTGTGAAAATAAACTCATTTTAATAAATTAATAATGATGATAAAATCATTTTAAAAATTTGTTACCAAATTAAATAGTACATAGAAAAATAGAAAATATGACCGAAGAATGTTTTTCGAAACTTCCACCTTTCGACACCGAAAATTTCATTAACTAAATAATAATACACTTAGAAATAAATTATCTTCTGTTAATTTGGATTAGCGATGTGACAGGACATAGTTTCAAAAATAGTAAACTTATATATATATAAGTATTGTCACATCTTAGGTAAATATAAGTATTGTCAAATCATAGATTGTAATCATTAACCATCATTATCCTTTATCATGTCTTAGCTTTAATTAATAATTTAGCTTATTTATATAAAGAAAGTGACGTGACTAAACATAATAAATGTATATGTATATATAAAAGAAAGTGATGTGACTAAACATAATAATTATATATACATAAAAAAGAAAGTGTTGTGACTAAACATAATTATATATACATATATAAGAGCGATGTGATTAAACATAATTATATACATATATATATATATATGTATATATATATTATAAAAGATTTGTGATGTGACTACGTATAATTATGACAAGTTATACATTGTGCCTATATATATACCCACCTATTCTTTTTCTTTTCCCCTTTCTTCAATTTCCTTCTTCTTCTTCCTTGTTAATGTTTTGAATGGATTCTTCTTTTAGCCTTAAGAGAAGAAAAAATAAAAATAAAAAAGAGATCCTTAGATAACTTGTTCAAAATCCACTCAAAATCTTCTCTGTTATCATTCTACTTCCTTCGGCCATAACTTCAACCTTTCTGCTCCAAATCATGATTTTCTTTTCTTTCCATACCGTATAAAAATCTAGTGGCTACAACTTTCATGTCGTTAACCCGCCTTTTGTCAAGGCCATAAACAGACGGATTCAACCTAACCAACTTTACAATTATCGAAGCTAGAATATGATGGATTCGGTCTAAATTTAGGAAGCTCTTTTGGACAGGCCGCTTGGCATTGTGGTTCTTCATTGTGGCTCGACATTGCGGTGAGGATAGGGTGGCTCGAATTTGAGGTTCATCAGGGTCGCTTGGCATTGAGCTTCGTCAGGGTCGCTCGGCATAGAGGTGAGGACAGGGTGGCTGAGCATTGTGACTCGGTCAGGGTCTCGGCATTGTAGCTCGGTCAGGGTCGCTCGGCATTGTAGCATGGTCAGGGTCGCTCGGCATTGAGGTTTGTCAGGGTCGCTCGGCGTTGAGGTTCGTCAGGGTGGCTCGGCATTGTGATTCGGTCAGGGTCACTCGACATTGGAGGTGGCTCGGTATGGTTTGGGTTGGCAAGATGATGTGGGTCGGCTCTGATCTGCACTTCATGGTTCAGCGTGCTGGAGTTCAATCGTGGGTCAGCATAGGGTAGAGGTTCGGCATGAACGTCGTTCGGTCACAATAAAGTGGTTGGGGTCGGCACTCATCTAACTCCAAATTGGCAAGCAAGTGGCTTCGAGTCGTTGAGCACTCTACTTCGAGTCGTCGCCAGGGGAACTTCCTTTCAACATGTTGACTACGCGGGGTCGTTACGATGATAATTCTTGTTCGACCATGGCCTTAATGGGCCCGGGTTACTAAGGAAACCCAAATACCTGGATTTGCCTATAAAAACAGCATGTGGGTCTCAAGTTAGGGGGATCTTCTTCTTGCTCTCTGACTTTTCCTTCTCTAAGGCTAAGGCACTCAGCCATCGTTAAACTTCGAATTGTTACTATAATCGATTATTACAGTAATAAAAAGGAAATTCCAAATGTGGACGTAGGCCGGAGTTAGCCGAACCACTATAAAATCTGTTGTTCTTTACTACTTTTTTTTAATTTTTGATGTTCATCATATTAATATCCTCTATATATATTATATCTGTGAGCTGTGACTGGTATTTGGTGCTTTCGCTTGGATTTGGGTGTCGGTGATCACTTCTGGCGCTAACATTTTGGTGCTTTCACTGAGAAAGCTAGCACTCAGGGATTTATGAACTTGAATTCTAGAAAGCAATGGCTGGACCACCAATGAGAAAGCAAGCAACGGAAAGGAGCAATCGGGAAGGAAGTCAAGCGGCCTCTTCTGGAGCGGGAGAGGATCATGCATCCATCTACATAATTCGGGACGAGATGCAGGCAATGATGAATTTTATGCAGGTATAGATGATGAAACAGTAAGAGGAGATGATGTAGGCTCTTCTTAGGAAATTTGGACAATCAGGAACTAAGGTGCTCAAGTTCTTGGAACTGGACCAGAGGAACTCAACCAGCAGGTGGATGGAGTGATTCAGCAGGGGGCAGCTCCCAATCAACAAAAAACTAACAATCTGGATAGACCTAGACTCGAGGGCACACCAACAGGTAATGCTGGATTAACCCCTGGAGCGGATATTCTTAGATACTCGGGATCGCCTTCCCTATCGAAGGCCGGTAAAGAGGGAGCCCTCAGAACGTGAAAGGGCATCAGGAAGGCACTGTCTCTTTCATGACATGGACGGGCTGATACTAACGGTTATCGACATCTGAAAGATATAGTTGAGGAGCATGTAAGGAGTGGTCAGTTGCGACAGTATGTCGTAACACGGAATGCTACGATGGAACAGGAGCAGCCACCGTCTACCTTGAACGATGAAGGCACGAGACACGGGAATGGTGGCTGATTGGTCATTAACTAATCATGATGGTTTGGAATAAGTAACAAACTCCGGGAAAACGGCTAAATCACTTACTCATGTACAGGGTCGGAGATAACCCTCAGGCATACTCTGAGATGATGGTTTACCGTGACGCCTCGGTTTGTGAAATCCATGTTTTCCTTCGGCTTGGACATTTGCTTTTTCTGCTTTGATTTTGGGGTTCGGTCTTGGTTTGGATTTTGGTTTAGATGCCCGCCTTTAGATTTGGATTTTTGTTTTGGACTTTTGATATGGATTTTCGGTTTTCTGGTTTGAATCTGGATTTTGGATTTTGGTTGACTTTTTGTCTGGTTTTTGGTTAAAAGATCATCGAGTATGGACTATGCTCCGCAAGGGTCCGGAGCGACCAGGATTTGGCCTAGGATTTAGGCCCCAGATTATTTATCGGTTACTATTTCAGGTCATCGAGTATGGACTATGCTCGGCAAGGATCCGAAGCGACTAGGATTCGGCTTAGGACTTAAGCCATGTCATTATTTAGCGTTTAGGGGCACTAAACAAGGATCACCATCGGTCTAGGACTTAGGTCGAGACATTGCATCATACAGGTCGTCGAGTGTGGATTACGCTTGGCAGGAACCCAGAGAGGTCATGGATTTGGTTATTGGTTACTGGATATGGATGGATTATAACTCGGTTGTCGAGTTCGAATGGATCTGGAATTGGATAGGGATTTGGTTACTGGATGGAAATCGAATATCGACTCAGAGTAGTCGTAGATTTGGATAAGGATACGGCAATACCACTTGAATAAAATGGATTGGATTATGGATCGGAAGGAATGGCTATGGATGATGTACGGACTTTGGATGATGGAATAAATGCTATTCAAAACATGCCTTCCTAACGCAAGGCATGTTTTGGGGGAAAATGATAACCCGCCTTTTGTCAAGGCCATAAATGACGGATTCAACCTAACCAACTTTACCATTATCGAGGCTAGAATATGAAGGATTCGATCTAAATGGAGGAAGCTCATTTGGATAGGCGACTCGGCATTGAGGTTTGTCAAGGTCGCTCGGCATTGAGGTTCGTCAGGGTCGCTTGGCATTGTGGTGAGGATAGGGTGGCTCGGCATTATCGCTCGGTCAGGGTCGCTTGACATTGTAGCTCGGTCAGGGTCGCTCGGCATTGTAACTCGGTCAATGTAGCGACTCTGACTCGACCATCGAAAATCGACAACGAATACGACACTCGTATTCTAATGCCGCAGATCCAAACGTCGAATCTGATTCGCCGGAGCTTATAACACATCAAGTATAACAACACCGCGGAAGAAAGGAAAAGAATATCATATACAACTCCAATGAATACAATATCCAGGTATACAACAATGATATCAAAATGATACAAGAATATCAGAGACAATAAACAATAGCGGAAAATGAATAGCAAAAGAGATAACTCCAATAACAAACTGCAACACCAATCCAATGCTCCAAAGCCAAAAATCCAAACCACTAGCTCGAACCACCATCACGTTGCATAAAGATAAGCAAGTCAGTCCGTGAATCCAAAGACTCCAATATCCAAGGTCTCCAGAGAATACCAAAGAGGAAGCTGAAAGCTACAAAATCGATATCTACTATCTGAAAAACCCAACTCTAGACTGCCCGTGTGAAAATCTGTGGGCACCCAGAGTTTAGGAAGGGAACAATAAACTCCGGTCAGTCATGGGACTGGTATGAGCAAACGAAAACAGTTTTATCTTTATACCAAACAAAAGATTTTAAAATTGAAATCCGCAATGCTTTTTGGAAAATGAAACTACTATAAGGCCTCCCGCCACACACCATGCAAATGCAGAATTGGAGGAGATTTCTCCTTATGATAGTCAAATATGCTTGATACGCGAAAACCATTTTGATATTATTATTAGTGCATAGTGCAGGAAACTTTTCGAAAGTATAATATTAATCTTAGCCAGCATACAACATTTCGTCGTATGCCTACTATAGCTACCATGTTCAATAGCAGGTTACCGCCACATTCCATGGCAGGTTATACAACTAAAACCGTACAGGGCGCGTATTGTTTCTTTGGGTTTTCCAACAAATGGTCAGGCTAAGGAACTTCCTGGGCCACATGGGCACGCCTCTGGAGGGACGCCCCGAGAACCTAATCGGATCTCTGCCAATACAAGGACGGGTTACCTCTGCAAAAATAGGTAACTACTGACACGAGTACGCCATTCCCTGGTTGTAAACAACCTTTATCCGAGGATCCTCAACAGCAACAATCACAAAGTAATATATATTTGCGATATCCACGTAAATTAAGTATCAGGGCTCTATACCATGATACCACTTCTACCCAGAAGGAAATGCACATACCCTAAGGGGCGCTACTCCCTATAACCTTACTGCATCTTTCCTGTTTCGAACATTCCATGGTGTGAGGTCAGATGAAGTCTCGTCCACAAAGCTACGCTTTTCACAAAAGCCATGCTTCGATCAACAAATGATCAGCAGCACTTCGTATGCCACATTACCAAATTGGGAATGTATCACTAGTAACCATCAACTACATAACCTCTGAGCTCGTACGTCTCAAAGAAGGGTGTTAAGCTAAGAAAATAAATCTACGCCACCAAACAGAAATGTATTTGATTGAAACTGGTTTTACATCTCAAAGTGTAACATCAGACACACATCCATACAAGTCTGTTCCGGGTTCGAACTGCACCGAAGGCACTTCCAAAGAAGCCCTTGCAATCCGGATAATTTCTAATCACGTCCGGACTTCCCATCACAAAGGGTGCTCAAATCTCTATACCAGGGCCATTCGGTACAGAGACATTCGACTGGTCATCCTTTCGCTTTCGAAAGTATCCGGTCTTCACCACCGGTCTTCAAATGCTATCCATATCGTCGTATCATTATTCGGAATGGGTTATATGACACAAGGTCCTCTCCCGGCTAAACCGAATAATGAGCGCAATATTTAAAAACATATGGATAATGAGATTTCAGTTAAGTCACAACCTATTACCCAAAACCTTTCATTCAAATCGTTAAAACAAACTACCATTTCCAATCTTTTAAAAAGATTTATTTCAAAAACCTTCAATGGCTTAAACAATTTCCACACCTAAATCTTTTAAACAAATGATTCACTTTTAAGACCCCTTTCAATTTAAAACAAGGATCACCAATCTTTAACAAAGATTCATTCACAGCCTTTCAAAACAATTCCATTTCAGGTTGGATTAACTCATCGGGTATTAAATCAAAGACTCATTCATAGCTTTCAAAATCATTTTCACAAAACAATTCCATTCCAAATCTTTTATATAAGAGATACATCATTTAAATGCTCTTCAATTTCAAATGAAGGTTTGACTATCTTTCACAAAGATTAGTTAACAGTTTTCAAAACTATTTCCATTCGATTTTAAATTTTTCAATACAAATTGAAAACCCTTTCCTTATATGAAAGCTATTATTAATTGAAACAAATAGTTTCGTTCCGGGAAAAACTGATTACATTTACCTAAGTTAAAGCCATTCAAGTATAAACTTAGGTTTAAATTTTAAATTCCCAAACCAATACTTTTTAAATGGTTAAAAATCCATATAAATATCTTTATAACTTGTATAATCTTTTTAAGCCAAAATTTCCAAATCATTGAATTCAATTTCGAATATTGAAAACTCAAATCAAAATATTTCAGTTTTCAAACTAAATCAAGTTATTTAAAATAACTTTTATCTTCAAAACTCCTTTTCAACTATTTTTTCAAATTCAACCTAATTTCATTTCCAAAACCATTTGGATTCAAAATTCAAACTTTAAAACCATTTCAAAATATTAAATTCAAATATCTGTGACTTAACTGATTTCCTCATGAAATCCATATTTGTGTGTGCAGTGTGGTCCAGGGGTTTTACATACAGTAGGGCGACAACATCAACCATTATAGATTCAAATACAGCAATATATTTTATAAGCGGTATAAACTATAACGCTTATCTTCCATTCACAGATCATAGATATATAACACAGATTATAAATTACATTGCAGATAATTAATTTCATCACAGAATAAATTACATCACAGTTCACAAAACAAAATAATTCATATCACACATTATCACAAATCAGGGACATCAATCAATTCAATCATCCAATAGAATCCAAACATACATAAGTGAGATCAAATAATTGTCTGATTAATTCAAATCAGATTAACTACTTATGACTTACTAATCCTGGTTAATTAATATTAATAAATTACAAATCATTTTGATTAATTATCCTTTAATCATTTATTAATTTAACCATGTATTAATAATTTAATTAACCTTTAATTATAATTGATCAACCGTCAATTATTAAATAATTAACTTTTAATTATTAAATTAACCATTAAATTAATTATCTTTAATTAATAAATTAACCCTTAATTAATTATCCTTTATTAATTCACTAAGTAATTAGCTTTTATTTAATTACACAATGTAATTATCTTTAATTAAGTACACAAAGTAATTATCTTTAGTTTACTTTTATAAATAAATTTATCTGTTAATTACCCACCCTTTATTAATCTTAAATTAATTGCATTAAAGTAATTAACCCTTAATTGTTAATTAATTAGCTCTTAATACTTTTATTAATTTAATAATCCTTAATTAATTACTTTAATTAATAAACCCCTAATTATTAATTAAATCTTAATTATAATTAACTATCCTTAATTGATTAATTAAATTTATTATTCCTTAATTAAATTAACTTAACTTTAATTAACAAATTTAAACTTGTAATCACTAATTTAATTAATACAACATTAGTTAACCATTAATTAACTTAATAATTTATGAGTTACAAATCATTAAGTTTCATTAACTTTAAAGAAAACTTATTAACGATTTATTTTACCACTCACAAATATGTTTGAAAACATTTATTTTCAGTTTACTTTCGAAGCTTTATTTTGAATTTTGAATTTTAAAATGAATACCAATTGATCTTTAAATCAATTTTAAAACTAATTTTTTTTAAAACCTTTAAATTACAAATTAAAGTAATACTTTGTTATGAAAGAAACTTAAAAGAGTTTGAAATCAAATACCTTATTTAAAACATTTAAATTTATAAACTTTCTTTCATTTAAAAATCTGGGATTTAAATTTTTAAACTTAAGTCCAGGTTACAAAATTTTGATTCAACTTGTTTCTTACAATTTCAAACCCCAATTTAAATTCAAATTCCTTTTTACTTCACTTACTTATCTAAACACCTTTATTAAAACAATTTGAATTTAAACTTTATTCATTTCCAAACCAAGATTCAAACTGACTTGAATTCACTATTAAACTATAATTTAAAAACTCATTTTAAACTTTGCCTTGTTTACTCGAGTCACACCTAAAACAACTTCGAGCAAAAATGCCAAAAACTCCGAGCCTCACTTGCTTCTTCCTGGAGTTCTTCCCAGCACTTCTCTTATCTTTTTTTTTCTGAAACCCATTACCACTCGTGTATGAACATGAGAAGTCACCCGAGCCATCACTTGTATTCCCCTAGCAATTACTCGAGAATACCTTCATCTTCCCCTAACTCAAGCATCTTCAGACACGAATCATGCTCGTGCACGTTGCACACCTCTCCAACCAACTCCAGTCACTACTATGACTGTCAACAAGTCACCGACATCACCATCAACCATCCTAACCCTCCAGAATCTCCAATGTCGCCCTACATCAAAATCGAGTTTCTCGATTCAAAACCGAAACTAACACCTCTGACGAAAGTGCTTTGTCGACGACCATCAAGACCGCCTTACCCCTCACCACTACGACTACAGATTCGCCATCTATCTATGTGACTTTTCCCCCAGGTCCGATCCTCTCGAGTTCACCAGAGATGACGCAGTGCTCACAAAAATGTCGTCGACCAAAACTGCCTTTCGAACCCTACTCCGGCCCTTCCCGGCCACCACTGACATCTTAAAAATCATCCATCATTTTTCCAGAGAACCCCATCACATCGGCCACCTCCAGCCTTGGTCCCGACCAACACCATCACGCCGTTCGCCGGAATTCAACAAATACCTAATTTCTGATCATCTCAGAAATTCCTAACTTATACTAATCTAAATTTTTTGATTTCAATGCCTAAATTCATTTTTTTCCCATTATGAATTGAATCACGAAATCCAAATTTGAAATTAAAATACTTGAATTTTCATTTCGGAATGATTTTTACCGCAAAGTATATATACAGAAATATAAAAAATTGCATAACATATCGGCTTAAAACTATTTTTTTAAAATCAGATGTTGTTATTATTAACAAATTTCTTCTAGAAATCAAATCCTTAAAAGTATTAGAGAATGATATTTCCAATTTTGAACAGGTTTTGTGACCTGTAACTGAAAATAAAGGAATATATAGCATGCACACAAGATAAACAGACATGCAAGCATTATCTCAACACATTTTCAAGCATGATCACATATGTAAACCAGACACAATAAATTCCAGATTTTATATGGGAAGTTTGCTCACCTATGCTTGAAGAGAACAGAGACAGTGAATTTCTTTTGAATTTTTTGCTTAATCCTGCTTTGCTTCCAGACTTGAATCAAGTTGAAGTTGCTTGAATTGACCTTTGATTGTTGTTTTTCTGAAATTTGAACTTGAAAGCTTTTAAACTTGCATGCTTTCAGGTTGAAAACTTGAACAGCTTTTGATCTTTATTTGACCTGGTTTAGCTTAAGTTTATTGTTTCCAGATATGAAATGAATTGCATGTTGATTCAGGATGAAGCTGCTTGAACATACTTTTGTTTTGGATTTCAGGTTTCATTTTCTTTGATCTGTTCTGTCCAGATTTTGTTTTGCTTAATTGTTGAGAAGTTAATTTGGATTTTAACCCAAAGCTTGATTGTTTGTTACAGTTTGAACATGGAGATGATCTGATTTGCATTTTAACTTATATTTAAATCTGCTCGGATACTTGATTTCAGCTGAGACCTTGCATTACATCTGAGTTGATCAAACATTGAAACCATTGCTTTGTTTTTTATATTTGTTTTGATCTTTTGAATGTTTTTTTTCAGGTTTTCATTTGATCTGAAGCATTTTGATTCAGTTTTTCACATGAAAGAAAAATGGGCCTGTTTTCTTTTCTTTTTCTTTGATATTTACATTTTTAAAAGAAATAGCATGCCACTTGTTTCTTTGATGTTTATTTATTTTACACTTGTTAATCCTTTTACTGAAATGCTTACAAATGCCTTAAACTATCCGTTTTATGTTTATATCCCTACTTCAATTAAATTTTAAATTATATTTAAAACCCTTGTTTCGTTTTATTTATATTTTTATTTTTAAATCCTTATGTTAAAATAAATTATGTCATATATTTCCTTATGTATATATATAATTTTAAAAGAAAGTATTAAATACTTTTATTCATTTCCAAACTATTATATCTTTAAATAAATATTTATCTATATAAATAAACAAACATGTATGCATATATGTACATTAGAACTTACTCTTTAAATGGCTTTTAGGAATTTAAATTATATTGAATTTAAATCATAACTTCCAAAATACATATTATATATTAAAATTAGAAAACAATTTCTTATTATCTTTAAAATATAGTTTTAAGTCCAATTTATTTTCTAAGATACTTATATTGATAAATAAACAAATATTTATATAAATTTGGAAAATACAAAATTAATTCATAATTTAATCCCAAAAATTAAATTACCAATTTAAATTTAGCTTAAAAATCAGGAATGTTACAGATTCCCCCCTTAAGAAAATTTCATCCTCGAAATTTATAAGGGAGACAACAAAAGAATATAGAGAGATAGAGAGATGAATCACCAAATCAAACTGAATATTTATTCTGCATTTGGCTTGCCAAATCAGAATATCACTAATAATTATGAGAACGAACTCATTCAATACAAGACACTGGAGTCACCAGATCTACGAATATACAGGGTTATTGATTAGTTCAAAGGATAACTAACCCCTCGTAGAATATATCGAGACCCAAAAGAATAAACAGATATATGGATACAATCCAAATCTTTTAGTTTAAACAACCAAAATATACCTACCAACCATAGCAACCAAAGCAAACAATTCATCTAAACAAATAATTTTGACCCATCTGGAGTTTGTGTCCCATGCATATCAGAGCTTCTTCCTGAAGCTGCCAGGAATCATCAAAGAATTGAAAAGACGAATCAAAGGAGATTGATAGAGAAAGTTGTTTCCGCTATTGCAGGGTACTGACCATTTGTAGTAGTACTCCCCTGTCCCCTATCTCGTCCTCTTCTTGCACTCATACTCACTATCAGTGGATAGTAAGAGAATTTACTGAGGCATTCAGATAGATATCTTAGGGATATACGTATTCTAGGGTATACTTCACCCTATCTCTAATGAGTTACTTAATGTGTTATACTCCTGAGCTAAAGTTTCAACCTTCAGCTCTGATACCAACTGTAACGACCCGAACTCAACCTTCGAAAATCGACACCGAATACGACACTCATATTCCAATGTCGCAGATCCAAACGTCGAATCTGGTTCACCGGAGCTTATAACACATCAAGTATAACAACACAATGGAAGAAAGGAAATGAATATCATATACAACTCCAATGAATACAATATCCAGGTATACAGCAATGATATCAAAATGATACAAGAATATCAGAGACAATAAACGACAGCGGAAAACGAATAGCAAAAGAGATAACTCTAATAACAAACTGCAACACCAATCCAATGCTCTAAAGCTAAAACTCCAGACCACTAGCTCGAACCACCATCACATTGCATAAAGATAAGCAAGTCAGGTCCGTGAATCCAAAGACTCCAATATCCAAGGTCTCCAAAGAATACCAAAGAGGAAGTTGAAAGCTACAAAATCGATGTCTACTATCTGAAAAACCCAACTCTAGACTACCCGTGTGAAATTTGTAGGCACCCAGAGTTTAGGAAGGGAACAATAAACTCTGGGTCAGTCATGGGACTGATATGAGCAAAGGAAAATAGTTTTATCTTTAAAACAAACAAAAGATTTTAAAATTGAAATCCATAATGCTTTTTGGAAAATGAAACTACCATAAGGCCTCCTGCCACACACACCATGCAACGCAGAATTGGAGGAAATTTCTCCTTATGATAGTCAAATATGCTTGATACGCGAAAACCATTTTGATATTATTATTAGTGCACAGTGCAGGAAACTTTTCGAAAGTATAATATTAATCTTAGCCAGCATACAACATTTCGTCGTATGCCTACTATAGCTACCATGTTTAATAGTAGATTACCGCCACATTCCATGGCAGGTTATACAACTAAAACCGTACAGGGCGCGTATTGTTTCTTTGGGTTTTCCAACAAATGGTCAGGCAAAGGAACTTCTTAGGCCACATGGGTATGCCTCTGGAGGGATGCCTCGAGAACCTAACCGGATCTCTGCCAACACAAGGCCGGGTTACCTCTGCAAAAATAGGTAACTACTCAGTATGTCATCCCCTGGTTGTAAACAACCTTTATCTGAGGATCCTCAACAACAACAATCACAATGTAATATATATTTGCGATATCCATGTGAGTTAAGTATCTAGGCTCCATACCATGATACCACTTCTATCCAGAAGGAAATGCACATACACTAAGGGGCGCTACTCGCTATAACCTTGCTGCATCTTTCCTGTTTCGACCATTCCGGGGTGTGAGGTCCGACGAAGTCTCGTCCACAAAGCTACGCTTTTCACAAAAGTCATGCTTCGATCAACAAATGATCAACAGCACTTCGTATACCACATTACCAAATTGGGAATGAATCACTAGTAACCATCAACTACATAATCTCTGAGCTCGTACGTCTCAGAGAAGGGTGTTAAGCTAAGAGAATAAATCTCTGCCACCAAACAGAAATGTATTTGATAGAAACTGGTTTTACATCTCAAAGTGTAACGTCAAACACACATCTATACACATCTGTTATGGGTTCGAACAGAACCGAAGGCACTTCGAAAGAAGCCCTTGCAATCCGGATAATTTCTAATAACGTCCGGACTTCCCATCACAAAGGGTGCTCAAATCTCTATACCGGGGCCATTCGGTACAGGGACATTCGACAGGTCATCCTTTCGCTTTCGAAAGTATCCGGTCTTCACCACCGGTCTTCAAATGCTATCCATATCATCGTATCATTATTCGAAATGGGTTATATGACACAAGGTCCTCACCCGAGTAACCGAATAATGAGCGCAATATTTAAAAACATATGGATAATGGGGTTTCAGTTAAGTCACAACTTATTACCCAAAACCTTTCATTCAAATGGTTAAAACAAATTACCATTTCCAGTCTTTTAAAAAGATTTATTTCAAAAACCTTCAATGGCTTAAACAATTTCCACACTTAAATCTTTTAAACAAAAGATTCACTTTTAAGACCCCTTTCAATTTAAAACAAGGATCTCCAATCGTTAACAAAGATTCATTCATAGCCTTTCAAAACAATTCCATTTCAAGTTGGATTAACTCATCCGGTATTAAATCAAAGACTCATTTCATAGCTTTCAAAATCATTTTCACAAAACAATTCCATTCCAAATCTTTTATATAAAAGGCACACCATTTAAATGCTCTTCAATTTCAAATCAAGGTTTGACTATCTTTCACAAAGATTAGTTAACAGCTTTCAAAACTATTTCCATTTGATTTTAAATTTTTCAACACAAATTAAAACCCTTTCCTTATATGAAAGCTATTATTAATTGAAACAAATAGTTTCATTTTGGGAAAAGCTGATTACATTTACCTAAGTTAAAGCCATTCAAGTATAAACTTGGGTTTAAATTTTAAATTCCCAAACCAATACTTATTAAATGGTTAAAAGCCCATATAAATATCTTCATAACTTGTATAATCTTTTTAAGCCAAAATTTCCAAATCATTGAATTCAATTTCGAATATTGAATTCAAACACAAATCAACATAATTCAGTTTTCAAACTAAGTCAAGTTATTTAAAATAACTTTTATCTTCAAAACTCCTTTTCAATTATTTTTTCAAATTCAACCTAATTTCATTTCCAAAACCATTTGGATTCAAAAATCAAACTTTTAAACCATTTCAAAATACTAAATTCAAATATCTGTGACTTAACTGATTTCCTCGTGAAATCCATATTTGTGTGTATAGTGTGGTCCAGGGGTTTTACACACTATAGTGCGACAACATCAACCATTACAGATTCAAATACAGCAATATATTTGATAAGCGGTAGAAACTATAACGCTTATCTTTCATTCACAGATCACATATATATATATATATATATATATATATATATATATCACAGATTGTTTGCACAAAAAATGGACAAACACCTCCAAGTCGTATTATTTAGTTGATTATATGTGATTTTCAGTGATTTTAGATGAGTATGTAAATATGAAAGAAGTAGGGGCTGAAATGTAAAAGACACACAGATTTATAGTGGTTCGGCCAGAATGTGCCTACGTCCACTTTATATGTTATTATCTTCTTTCTTTCAGATTACAGGTACAATGCTTCGTATATCAGTATATGAAAGTAGTTTGAAAGTTCCTTCCTTACTTGAGCTCTCAAACTTGTCTGCCATTGTTGTACCCCTGCCCCTCTATTTATAGAGTGAGGTAGGGGGCAGGGGTCTTGGAGGTATATAGCTGCTGGTGGGCCCGGGCTGAAGCAATCTGGACTGGCAATCATCTGGTTCGGCGGAGGTCCATTCGGTGGTGAGGTATGGTTTGGCTCGGTGACGTTGGTCCGGCCGTGCATGATTCGGTATTGGCGGTCCGGTCGTGGAGCTGTGGTGGGGGTCCATTCGGCATCGAGGTAGGTAGCTGGTTCGGCGATGGGCATGGTCCGGTTATGGCCCTGGTTCGGCATGCATGATGGAGGCCGAATGGAACGTGGAGAAGGTTGGTCCGGTGGAGGTGAGGGCTGTGCTTCGCCGAATGAACCCAGCCGAATGGGTCGATACCGAATGAGGTGATGGTTGAACGTTGGATGGACTTCTAGGTTAGTGTTGAGCTTCTTGGCTGTCGAACGAAGTGGAGGCTGCGAGCCCGGGTGAAATTGTGACTTCCTGGTCCCTAGATCTTCTGGGTGAGAATTCGCCCAACATTTGCCCCCCAAAGTGGGGCACGTGCTTGCGTGTGTCGCGCTTTGTTTCCCTGTGGTAGAAAGGCTTGTTTCGTAACGCCATGGGCTGGATGTTCGTATCCTGCTGCTGTCCTGCAAAGGAATTTAATTTATAGTTTTAGTGCGGTTCTAGGTAACGATCGTTCGGGATCGAGATATTTGAGATGAAGCTAATCGTGTCGTTAGGGACGAGCAAGTGTGCCCCGAAGGGGCTTAGCATTGTCGATGCCAGGTTCACGTTAGAGTGGGTCCCCGGGTCGTTTGCCAAGCAGGTTTATCGCCAGCTCAGAGCATGCCTAGGGATTGTTCGCGACCCCGTACATGTGTAAGTAGCTTAGCCATTTCATAATTATCAGAATCAAATATCCGTTTCACCTATGAGTTTAAAAATGCGTGTCAAAGTGTAAATTCCCACGACGGTAGGGTTAATAACCATTCAGAGCGTGCCTATGGACCATTCGAGGTCGCGTACACGTGTAAACGATTTAATCCACGTCGGTGAGGATTTTATGACTTATTCATCGTTATCATACTCTTATTTTATTAGTTAGTTCTGGAGTTCGGTACTTATCTGAGGGAGGCGCTTTGCACGCCACTAGTTCCTGGTCTTGGTCGGTAGAGAGAGAGTTTCATTCGGTTTTCGGTTGGTCCGGCTATTCTCATTCGGCTTCTGGTGGTCCGGTATTATTGGTCCGGTTGGGCGAATCGTTTGGTTCGGTGGTTCTGAGTTCGCCTATATATAGAGGCCGTACCCCCCTTGTTTTTCCCTTACCGAACCAGATAGCCGAATCAACTGAATTGCCGGATCAAATCGCCTGCCGAACCAAATCTCTACCGAATCAGGTTCGTACACTATTGCCGAATGGTTTGTTATTACCGGATGAACTTAAATGCCGAACGCACACGGAGGGTATTGTTGTACCGAACGAGACTTAGGCCTGAGTGCCGAATGAAACATACGCCGAATGAGCATAGAGCCGAATGATCGTATGCTTCTTATGCCGAATGAACTTGCTTGGCAACGCCGAATGAGAGTTCATTCTTGGTCCTTGAGCGTAATCTTGGACTTTTTTACACGCTTGCCTTATATATTTGCTTGTTTATGTTTCTATACTTCTCATTCTAACCTCAAGTCTTTCTTGTGCTGCAGAAAATGTCTCGCAAAGCGGAAACACGATCGGACAGGAAGAAGTCTAGAGGCACAGGAGAGCCTTCTTCTTCCTTGCCCCCAGTCCAACCAGGGTCCGGGCAACACCGACCTATTCCGAGGTCTCTAGTGGATGGATATGGTCCACAGGAACTTTTGATCTCTCCCCCGGATTGCTTTCCTAGCTCCCTAAAGGAGGAGCAACTTGACGTCATATCCCGTTCCTTCGGGATAGATAGGGCTCTTATGCTGCTGCCGGGAGATGGAGTGATGCCATATAATCCTCCCGAGGGCTACTTCGCTTTTAGCAGATACCATTGCATGTGCGGCGCTATCCCCCCTATCAACGCTTGGATAGTAAGCTTCACCACATATTTGAAGGTGGCTCCCTTCCAGCTTCAGCCTAACTCTTACGCCATCCTGGTGAGCCGCTTTGTTATCTTCCAGAGGAGGTACGGGCGTCCTCCTTCTAACCGGGAAATCCGATACTTGTACAACCTGAGAGGCTATAAGAAGGGGTCTCCGTATATTAGTCTGGAGGCGGCCGTGCCCTTCAAACCAGTTCTGGACTTGTATTCCAAGTTCACCATGTTCAAGAAAGAGTGGTTCTTCGTCAAGGACGATGCTGTTTCTTTCCGCCTTTTCACTTCCGGCTGTAAGATTGATTTCATTTATATTTTTCATGTGTTTTGACTGTAGTGTTTTTTCTGACATGCTTCTATTGCTAGCGACAGGTGGTATTGCAGTCGTGGAGGACGATTCCTTAGTGCGAACGGCTGCTGAACTAAAGGCTATTCCGGCACGGGACCGGTCGGCCTCTTTCTTGATCAGGAACGCAACCCTCTTGGAGTATAATTTGATCTTACCGCACCAGTCTGTGGTTAAGCAAAGGGATACGGCTGAGGAGAGGGCTGCTAAAGCTAAGGAGGGGGCTACGATAAAGAGCGGTAAGAGGGAGCCTTTCGCAGAGCGTCCCGTGGTCGGGGGGAAGAAACTGAAGAAGTCTAATGGCCCTTCTCCAAGTATTTGCCCGACTGTCCCGGAGGAGGAAGGTGTAGAAGAGGAGGAAGGAGGCGAAGTTGGAGAAGGGTCGGAGGGTGGAGGAGATGGCGATGGTCAAGGTGGTAGTGGGGTTGCTGCTCTAACCTCTGAGCAAGACCTCGAACTGGATGAGGCTCTCCGTCGGGCCTTCGGGGAGTCGGAGGGAGAGTCGGAAACGGAGAAGGAAAAGGAGAAGGAAACGGAGAAGGCAAAGGAAACTGGCAAAGCTGTGGCTTCAGCTAGGGTGACTCCGTCGATGCAAGGTGAACTTTTGTCTTCTGCCGATTCCATTTTCGATAGGGACTTAGAAATTTTTTACGGTTCACTTCCGTCCTGGAATGAGATCCAGGACTTATTGCAGTATCCCACTCCTCCGCCGGGTTTGTATAATAGATGTGTCTCCTCACTTTTCTTTCTTTTTAACTTAGCACATTTTTTGAATTGCGGATTATTGTATGTTCGTAACACTTGTTCTTTATTCCAGGGGCAGGCCAGGCGGGTAAAACGTCGGATGTTCGACACCGCCTTGAACAATTTAAGTCGAGGAGAGCTTCCGCGAAACCTTCTACTGATCGCACTGGGGATGTAGTCAGTTACCGCCCTCTTCTTGGGGTCATCGAAGAGGGTATTCAGAAAAGGAAGCGGAGCCGTTCCTTATTTGAGTCTTCTTCTGCTTCGCAGCTTCCTACTCAGCCTCCCCCTACTCAGCCTCCTCGTGATACTACGGAGGAGAGCACGGAGCCCGGCCCCCCTCCTCCTCCTTCCAAGAGTCCTACGGTCATTCATATAAGGCGTCCCGATGTGCCTCGCCCCGTGCCTCGTGACCCTTTTGTTGGTCATCCTGATTTAGACCCAAGCTTTCGGGACATTTCATTCGATGAGACCACGGGCGAGCATCTCCTTCCCCGCAACCCCATGGTAAGGGTGCTGGACGAGGCCAAATCTTTAGATCTTGATTTACTTACTACACGGGTAGTCACCATGGGGGATGAGGCCAAGGCTAATATCGACCGGGTGGCCGCAGAGACCAGGAAGTTAATGGAGCATCATGCTAAGTTGGTCAAGGCCGGGGAAGAGATCGGGAGTGCTAACATTCGGTTGAGGTTAAAGGTTGCCGATCAGGCCAAGCAGCTCGCCGACCAAGCCATCCAGATTTCCCAGCATGAGGAAGCCTCCAAGCGGCTGAAAGAGACCATGGAGAAGGCCAGTAGGGCGGAATTACGGAAGATGGAGGTCGCTTGCAGGGAACGGATTAACATAGCTATCGCAACGGTGGATGAGGTTCGAAATGCGGATCTCGAGCGGGTAGAGGAGTTGTCGGGGAGGCTCGAGGCTGCGGAGATGGCTCAGGCCGAGTTGAAGGAGGAGATGGAGGAGATGAGGAGGTCCCTCTGGTTGAAGGAAGAGGAACTGAGGAGGTCACTCTAGGCTGACTGCTTGAGATACCAGTCAGAGAGGGACGTCGCCGTCGCCAAGTTGCAAGCTTCCGAGGCCCGGGTGAGGGAGTTTGAGGAAAACGAGGGGATGATGGATGAGATGCTGCAGGATATGTACTTCCACACTTGGAAGGAGGGCGGCTTGTCTTGTATGGACGATTACCCTCGGGTCATGGCCAAGGTGTATCTCCAGGCTTTAGAGGAGGCCAGGGTGAACGCGGGTAAGGAAGGCGGAGAGGCTTTCAACTTGAATGCGGTTACTGCTCAGTTCTCAAAGGAGGAGCAAGCGGCGGTGAAGGAGGGGATGCGGCTGCTTGCTGCAGAGGAAGCGGGCGTGCAGTTGGATGATGAGGATCAAGCGGCGGATGCTGGTGAGTTATTCTTCTTCCCTTTCTTTTCTTCCCGTGTTTCCATAACTTGGTTGTTCGTTTAATGAATTCTTCTTCCGAATTGGACAGGCGGGACTTCTGATCCGCATGCTGGGGGCTCTGATCCTGCGGCTAAGTAGACTGGGGAAGTTGGTGATGGAGTGTGGAGGCATCCGCCATCTTTTTGTTTCTTTTTTATCACTGTTTATGTTAGTCTTTGATATGCAACTGTAATAAAATTATTTGCAAAGAATAACTTCGTGTGATCTTATAATATAAGCTGATTTTGTCATGTTTAAATGTTGTTGCTATCTTTATGTGCTGTGTGAGAAGTATAATTATGTATATGCCTGTGATTCTAGTTGTGTTTGATGTTAAGTTTTTGCTTGAAATATAATTTCACGTTTTGCAATGTCAGTGTATGAATAAGCTATAGTTACGCATTTATGTACAAGAGAAGAGAGTACCGCCCTTTATGTTTTATTCGCAGGCGGTAGCTTTGAGTGTCTTGTGTAACTGTTCACGGGTATAGCTGAGCGCCCTGCCACCCAGTACGCAGGCTTAGAGCCTCATGAGTGAATGCTTCCTATTTGGTTTCCTGTACTTTAGAGTTTGTTATACAGGATAGGAGAAAAATATTTTAATGAAATGGAAATATAGTAAAAGTAAAACTTCCAGTCACGGAAGGCCGTCGATGTGCTTAAGTTCGTGGCAAACGGGTTTTGTAGTCACTTTCCCTAGCTGTGGGTCTTGGAGACATTTGTCACCCATCTTACGCCTCCGCGGGGAGTTTTCTTTTTTACCACAGCCGCACTTAAGACACATCGGAGCCGAGATCGCGCACGGTAACTACCCGAACCATTATGGTCCGTAATCGTGGGAATTATTCGATTTACCGTGGCCGGCTAGCGTGGGTGCCGTTGGCCGTGAACTACCCCTGGCTGGCCACACCTTATGTTGGGGCTTAAAGTAGGTTCACAGTTACCGGCGAGCCGAACGCCGTAATGAGCTGCCATCGGCTATAGTCAGCCTTTATGATGACTTATAATCGGCTCATTACAGTTGGCTTTGAGGGCAGGCGCGCAATGAGTTAACCCGCAGCAGAGGGATGCTGGAGCAAAAGAGTCTCATTGGCGAGTGCATAGAATCGTAGCGTACCTGTTAGGCCTAGTCTAGATGAGGCCGCGGTGCGTCTTGAGTGGAGATGCCATAGGATTTTGTTCAACAGAAAGGGATAAAACTTAACAAGTAGCCAAGACATAAAGGAACAAGTTAAAAAGAGACAAGATTTTTTAAAGTGGTTCGGCACGAAAATGCCTACGTCCACTGATTCTCTTTGTTAATTCACTTCATATGGGCAGTACAAGTTAAGAAAAGTATCGACGGAGGTGTCGGATGTTCCATGCCCTCTGGAACACCTCTCCGTCCACTGTTGACAAAATGTAAGCTCCGTTGTGGAGATCTTTGTGAATTACATATGGTCCGTCCCAGATGGGGTCCAGTGCCCCGGGGCGCGGAAAGATTCGCCTGAGGACAAGATCTCCTTCTTGTAAGCTGCGATGCTTGACTTTGGAATTGTATAGTGCTGCCACTTTTTGTTTGTGAGCTGCTGCCTTGAGTGCTGCATCGTTCCTCCTTTCCTCAATCAGATCCAAAGACATGAGGAGGAGTTCTTCGTTTTCTTCTGGGTTGTAGTGGATCCTACGGTGAGAAGGCACAACAGTCTCAACTGGGAGCATTGCCTCCGATCCATATGCCAAAGAGAAAGGAGTATGTCCCGTTGATGTTCTGAAAGATGTGCGGTATGCCCATAGTGCCGTAGGAAGTTCGTCCACCCAAGCGCCTTTTGACTTTTCAAGTTTCTTCTTGATTAGGGTTTTGAGAATTTTGTTGACAGCTTCAACTTGTCCGTTTGCCTGAGGGTAAGCTACTGATGAGAAGCTTTTATGAATTCCATGCTCTTGGCACCAGTCGGCAAATTCTTCGCTGTCAAATTGGAGCCCGTTGTCTGATACAATCTTGAGGGGGACTCCATACATGCACAGAATGTTTTTGATCAAGAAGTTGATAACTTTTGCTGAAGATATTTTATTTAAAGGTTCCGCTTCCACCCATTTGGTGAAATAATCGACTGCCACTATAGCATATTTGGCTCCGCCTCGGCCCATTGGCAGTTCGCCAATTAAGTCAACTCCCCATACAGCAAAGGGCCAAGGGCTGGTCATTTGAGTAATTTCGTTTGTGGGTAGTCGAGGGATCTTGGCGAACTTCTGACATCTGTCGCATTTCTTAACGAAGTCTAGGGCATCTTTGTTTAGTGTGGGCCAGTAATATCCATATCGGAGTATCTTTCTTGCCAAAGTCTGTCCTCCAGTGTGATCTCCGCATCCTCCCTGATGGATGTTTGTTAATATCTCCTTGGCTTCCCTTCCGGCGACGCATCTTAATAAGGGGCTAGAGAAGCCACGCCGGTAGAGGATGCCTTCTTGTATTGTGTAGTGGGGAACTCTCCTCAAGATCTTCTTGGCTTCGTCACGCCTGTCGGGTAGTATGCCATCTTGCAAATATTTCCGGATAGGAGTCATCCAGGTTCCTTCTTCGATTGCAGTTATCAGATTCACTTGTTCGAAACTTGGGGCTAGCTGCCTTGAGATTGCTAGTGCTCCGGAAATGGTGCTGTTCTTCATACTAGCTTGCTTTGCAAGTTCATCTGCCTCTTGGTTTTCTTCTCGAGGAATGTGTTTGATTAGATAATGGTCCAATTGATCGAGCAGCAGTTTGGTTTTCTTTAGGTATGCTGTGAGTCGTTCTCCTCGAGTCTGGAATTCTCCTAGTACCTGGTTTACGATAAGCTGAGAATCGCTATGAATACATAAGGAATTGATTCCAATTTCTAGGGCCAGTTCCAATCCCGCTATTACTGCTTCATATTCAGCATCGTTGTTAGTGGCCGTGAACTCCAATCTTAATGCATAGTACAACTTTCTTCCCCTGGGGGTGATGATCACAATACCTGCCCCCGAGCCTTGTTCGTTCGATGCTCCGTCTACAAAGAGGTTCCACTTGATGTTTTTTGCTACTTCGGATTGTTCCTTGCCTTCGTTGATAGTGAATTCGGCAATGAAATCAGCCATGGCTTGTCCTTTGATAGCGGTGCGAGGATGGTAGGTGATATCATACTGACTTAGTTCGATGCACCATTTGAGGAGTCGCCCAGAAGTGTCAGGACGATGGAGCACTTGTCTTAGTGGTTGATCGGTTAGAACCCTGATGGAGTGAGACTGGAAGTAGTGGCGCAGTTTTCGTGACGCGATCAATAAACAATATGCTAATTTCTCAAGTTTAGGATATCTGGCCTCTGCCCCTGTAAATCTCTTACTTACAAAGTAAACCGGGCGTTGTGTGCGGTCTTCTTCTCTTACCAAGGCGGCGCTTAGAGCATGAGATGATACAGCGAGGTATAGGTATAACACTTCACCTTCATTTGGAGTTGAGAGTACTGGTGGTCTCTGAAGGTGTTCGATTAGGTTGAGGAAGGCTTTTAAGCATTCGTCGGTCCACTCGAACCTCCCTTTGTCTTTCTTGAGTGCTTCGAAGAAAGGGACACACTTGTCAGTTGCCTTGGAAATGAATCTGCTTAGGGCGGCCACCTTTCCGTTTAGGCTCTGCATTTCTTTTCGAGTGGAAGGTATCCTTATTTCTTTTAAAGCTCGGATTTGTTCAGGGTTTGCTTCGATTCCTCTGGCGTGGACGATGAATCCTAAGAATTTTCCCGATGATACTCCGAAGGAGCACTTTAGAGGATTCAGCTTCATTCCATATCGGCGAAGTACCCGAAACATATCGTCCAGATGGCTTACATGGTCGTTGGCTTTCCTGGACTTCACCAACATGTCATCCACATATACTTCCATAGTTCGTCCTATCAGTTCTGCGAACATTTTGTTGACGAGGCGTTGATAGGTAGCTCCAGCATTTTTGAGTCCAAAAGGCATGACTTTGTAACAATATAATCCGCGGTCGGTGATGAAGCTAGTGCGGTCCTGATCGGGAGCGTGCATGGGGATCTGGTTATATCCGGAGTATGCATCCATAAAAGATAGGAGTTCGTGCCCAGCTGTGCTGTCTACGAGTTGGTCAATTCGGGGAAGTGGGAAGCAGTCTTTCGGGCAAGCGTCATTCAGATTGGAGAAGTCAATACATGTTCGCCACTTTCCATTGGCCTTTTTTACTAGCACTGGGTTAGCGATCCATTCTGGGTAGATGGCTTCTCGTATGAAGCCATTAGCAAGTAGATTTTTTACTTCCTCATCAAGGGCTGCTGATCGCTCTGCCCCCATGCTCCTCTTTTTCTGCTTTACTGGTACCTTGGTGGGATCGATGTTCAACATGTGGCATGCTATGTCTGGGGAGATTCCTGTCATATCGGCATGGGTCCACGCAAATACATCTAAGTTGTGGCGGAGAAAGTCAATGAGTTGATCCTTCAATTCCGTTTTCAGCTGAGATCCGATTTTTAATAGTCTACTTGAATCATGCTTATCTACCGATACGAATTACATAGCCTCTGCAGGCTCGGCGGTAGCCTCCTCCTCTTTATCCCTGGGGTCTAGTTCATTGAAGGGATCGCTTGTGTATCGAAGAGGAGGGGCTTTCTTTAGTTGCTATACCTCCAAGCTTTTCATGCAGAGAGTGGTCTCTGCACCTTTTCCTTTATTCTTTCTGCGGTTATTGCGAAGTTCAGTTACGTAGCAGTCTCGGGCAGCATCTTGATCTCCTTCTACTTCTCCTACTCCGTTGTCTGTTGGAAATTTCATTTTCAGGCACCAGGGGGCTAATACAATCTGAAAGTCAGACAAGGCTGGTCTTCCCAAGAAAGCGTTGTAAGCCGAGTGGTTTTCTATTAGTACGAACGTTTGTTTTCGCACAACGGAGCGGGGATGACTTCCTATTTCGACGAAGAGGTCAAGTTGCCCGAGGGGCATTTTTGCATCTCCAGTGAAACCGTGCAGTGGTTTGTCACAGGGGGATACATCCTTCATTGATAACTTCATTTTGTCGAAAGCATGTTTGAACAGGATATTTACGGAGCTTCCCGTGTCTATTAGAATCCGAAAAACTTTAGCTGGACCAAACCAGGCAGAGATGACCATGGGATCCATATGTGGGTACTGTCTTCCTTCCAAATCATGCCTACTGAATACAATGTCATTGTTTTCTTTTCGTTTCGGGTGGCGTTCCTCCGTAATGGAGTTAACATGTCCTTCGGCATTTCTAAGCGACTTGCCGTACCTTTCCATCTCTGCCCAACTTCTGTCGGCGATGTGTGGTCCTCCTGAGATGGTAAGGACCACTATCTTCTCTTGACTAGAGCCACTGGTGTTGTGATTGTTGCGATTCCCTCCGCCTACTTCTGGGAGGGGTTGCTTTGAGTTCTCATTGGCAGGAGTTGGAGTCCTGTTCTGACCTTTCACATAACGTTCCAGTCTTCTTATTCTAATGTGTTCTTCGATCAAGTCCCGAAGATGGTGGCATTCATTGGTGTCATGTCCGTGGGATTCGTGGAAGCGACAGAACTTTCCGGACTTGAGTGCGTTATCTGATTCTTTCTTGTGCGGGGGGCGCTTGTATCCGAGTTCGCCCTGAGTGGCTAGGTAGATGTTTTCGATTGTTTCATTCAAAGGAGTGTAGGAGTCAAATCTTGGCCCTGGTCGATATTGGCGCTTCTCAACCTTTCTGCCCCCAGCATTGTCTCTAGATTCATTTCTTCGAGCGTCCTTAGCTGCCGTGGGAACCTTGTCCTGAACTATCTTGCCTTGTTGCCCTGACTGCCTCTCCGTAGCAGCGTCTTCAAGTCTCATATACTTTCCAGCTTCATGGAAGAAATCAGCCAAGGTAGCTGGTTTTTCCTTAGTTAATCTTCTGGCAAACTTGGTGTCTGGATGTACACCACTACAGAGGGCCATTAGAGTGAGTTTTTCATCGGCATCTTGAACTGCTGCCGCTGCGGCGTTGAACCGTGTTAGATATTGTTGCAGCGTCTCTCCGGATTTCTGTTTGACATTGGATAGAGAATAAGCATCCTTGGGTTGTTCCACATGGATGCGGAACTGGCTAATGAACCTTTCTTTTAACATCTCCCATGAGCTGATGGATCCTTGGGGTAGATGGCAGAACCAGGAGGTAGCTAGATCTGATAGGAATAGCGGAAAGCATTTACATAATACTCCTTCTGTTGCTCCACTCATGAGCATATGCTGGGTGTATCTCTGCAGGTGTACGATGGGGTCGGAAGTTCCTTTGTAAGGTTCCATGGTTGGCATTTTCCATTCCCGGGGAGTGATGGCAGTTTCGATATTTCGGGTAAAGGGACTGGTGACCCTAGCGCCTATTCCCCGGTCCCTTTGCTCCCGTTGGACACATTCTCTGAATAATCGTGCCATTCGTTCGTCAGAACTTGGAGCGGACAAAAATGAGCTCGGTTCTTCCCTGCGGGATCTATCTCGTCCAGATGACCTGTAGGGATGGTACAGTCTATCACCTCTAGCATTATCCAGTGGTTGTCTTTGGCTGCTCGGATACACGCTAGGACCAGCTACAGTTGCCCCCTGCCTTGATCTTCCCCTGTGGGGTTCTGTTTCGAGCACATCCATGGGGTCAACTTCGGGCTGGGTTCTAGCTCGGCTCCGTTCAGCGGGGTTTCTATGATTAGGTGGCATGACTGGCTCAGCTACATCCGACCCTCGCCTGGTGCCTCCCCCGCTAGGTTCGGTTCCAAGGGCTTCCTCGAGTCGGAATTCGGGCTGAGTCCGGGCGCGGCCCCTATCATCGTCTTTCCTGTTGATAGCTTGTTCGAAGAGTGAAGACCTTTGTTGCCTCCGGGATCCTCCGGATTGGGATTCACCCCATGATTCAGTGTTGCGGTTGGACTCTTCAGCATCCCTTAAGCGTGTCATGAGTTGGTCCACCAAAGTTTCTTGTTGGGATGTGAAGCGGTTAGTTACTTCAGCCACAACCCTGTCCAGATCTGCCCTAGTGATTGGTTGTTCCGTTGCGGGACCAGTTGGATTTTCCTGATTTTCATCTGGTACTGCTGTTGAAGTGGGCTGATCTGTGATTGCTGGATCTGGAAGGCTGCTAGTTGCGATGTTCTTTCCTTTGTTAACATCCCTTCTCTGTTTGGAAGGCATGATTTCTAAGCAACGAGTGATGTTGTTAGGAAGAAGGTTGAGTGGGAGAAGATGAAGCTTGAGTTCTGAAGATGAAGTCTGAGTTCAGTTCTCAGTGAAAGCACCAAAAATGTTTGCACAAAAAATGGACAAACACCTCCAAGTCGTATTATTTAGTTGATTATATGTGATTTTCAGTGATTTTAGATGAGTATGTAAATATGAAAGAAGTAGGGGCTGAAATGTAAAAGACACACAGATTTATAGTGGTTCGGCCAGAATGTGCCTACGTCCACTTTATATGTTATTATCTTCTTTCTTTCAGATTACAGGTACAATGCTTCGTATATCAGTATATGAAAGTAGTTTGAAAGTTCCTTCCTTGCTTGAGCTCTCAAACTTGTCTGCCATTGTTGTACCCCTGCCCCTCTATTTATAGAGTGAGGTAGGGGGCAGGGGTCTTGGAGGTATATAGCTGCTGGTGGGCCCGGGCTGAAGCAATCTGGACTGGCAATCATCTGGTTCGGCGGAGGTCCATTCGGTGGTGAGGTATGGTTTGGCTCGGTGACGTTGGTCCGGCCGTGCATGATTCGGTATTGGCGGTCCGGTCGTGGAGCTGTGGTGGGGGTCCATTCGGCATCGAGGTAGGTAGCTGGTTCGGCGATGGGCATGGTCCGGTTATGGCCCTGGTTCGGCATGCATGATGGAGGCCGAATGGAACGTGGAGAAGGTTGGTCCGGTGGAGGTGAGGGCTGTGCTTCGCCGAATGAACCCAGCCGAATGGGTCGATACCGAATGAGGTGATGGTTGAACGTTGGATGGACTTCTAGGTTAGTGTTGAGCTTCTTGGCTGTCGAACGAAGTGGAGGCTGCGAGCCCGGGTGAAATTGTGACTTCCTGGTCCCTAGATCTTCTGGGTGAGAATTCGCCCAACACAGATAATTAATTTCATCGTAGAATAAATTACATCACAGTTCACAAAACAAAATAATTCATATCACACATTATCACAAATCATGGACATCAATCAATTCAATAATCCAATAGAATCCAAACATACATAAGGGAGATCAGATAATTGTCTGATTAATTCAAATCAGATTAACTACTTATGACTTACTAATCTTGGTTAATTAATATTAATAAATTACAAATCATTTTGATTAATTATCCTTTAATCATTTATTAATTTAACAATTTATTAATAATTTAATTAACATTTAATTATAATTGACCAACCATCAATTATTAAATAATTAACTTTTAATTATTAAATTAACCACTAAATTAATTATCTTTAATTAATAAATTAACCCCTAATTAATTATCCTTTATTAATTTCACTAAGTAATTAGCTTATATTTAATTACACAAAGTAATTATCTTTAATTAATTACACTAAGTAATTTCACTAAGTAATTAACCCTTAATTGTTAATTAATTAGCTCTTAATTACTTTTATTAATTTATTATTCCTTAATTAATTACTTTAATTAATAAACCATTAATTATTAATTAAATCTTAATTATAATTAATCATCCTTAATTGATTAATTGAATTTATTATTCCTAAATTAAATTAACTTTAACTAACAAATTTAAACTTGTAATCACTAATTTAATTAATACAACAATAGTTAACCATTAATTAACTTAATAATTTATGAATTACAAATCAATAAGTTTCATTAACTTTAAAGAAAACTTATTAATGATTTCATTTATCGCTCACAAATATGTTTGAAAACATTTATTTTCAGTTTACTTTTGAAGCTTCATTTTAAATTTCAAATTTTAAAATGAATACTAATTGATCTTTAAATCAATTTCAAAACTATTTTTTTAAAACCTTTAAATTACAAGTTAAAGTAATACTTTTGTTATGAAAGAAACTTAAAAGAGTTTAAAATCAAATACCTTATTTAAAACATTTAAATTTATAAACTTTCTTTCATTTAAAAATCTGGGATTCAAATTTTTAAACTTAAGTCCAGGTTACAAAATTTTGATTTAACTTGTTTCTTACAATTTCAAACCCCAATTTAAATTCAAATTCCTTTTTACTTCACTTACTTACCTAAACACCTTTATTAAAACAATTTGAATTTAAACTTTATTCATTTCCAAACCAAGATTCAAACTGACTTAAATTCACTATTAAACTATAATTTAAAAACTCATTTTAAACTTTGCCTTGTTTACTCGAGTCACACCTAAAACTACTTCGAGCAAAAATGCCAAAAACTTCGAGCCTCGCTTGCTTCATCCCGGAGTTCTTCCCAACACTTCTCTTATCTTCTTTTTTTTCTGAAACCCATTACCACTCGCGTATGAACACGAGAAGTCTCCCGAGCCATCACTTATATTCCCCTAGCAATTACTCGAGAATACCTTCGTCTTCCCCAAACTCAAGCATCTTCAGACACGAATCATGCTCGTGCATGTTGCACACCTCTCCAACCAACTCCAGACACTGTCAACAAGTCACCGACATCACCGTCAACCAGCCAAACCCTCTAGAATCTACAATGTCGCCCTACATCAAAATCGAGTTTCTCGATTCAAAACCGAAACTAACACCTCTGACGAAATTGCTTTACCGACGACCATCCAGACCGCCTTACCCCTCACCACTACGACTACAGATTCCCCATCTATCTATATGACTTTCCCCCAGGTTCGATCCTCTCGAGTTCACCAGAGATGACGCAGTGCTCACAAAAATGTCGTCGACCAAAACTGCCTTTCGAACCCTACTCCGCCCCTTCCCGACCACCACTGACATCTTAACAATGATCCACCATTTTTCCAGAGAACCTCTTCACATCGGCCACCTCCAGCCTTGGTCCCGACCAACACCATCACGTCGTTCACTGAAGTTCAACAATTACCCAATTTCTGATCATCTCAGAAATTCCTAACTTATACTAATCTAAAAATTTTGATTTCAATGCCTAAATTCATTTTTTCCCATTACGGTTGAATCACGAAATCCAAATTTGAAATTAATACTTGAATTTTCATTTTGGAATGATTTTTACTGTAAAGTATATATAAAAAAATATAAAAAAATTGCATAACATATCTGCTTAAAACTATTTTTAAAAAAATCAGATGTTGTTATTATTAACAAATTTCTTCTAGAAATCAAATCCTTAAAAGAATTAGAGAATGAGATTTCCAATTTTGAACAGGTTTTGTGACCTGTAACTGAAAATAGAGGAATATATAGCATGCACATAAGATATACAGACATGCAAGCATTATCTCAACACATTTTCAAGCATGATCACATATATAAACCAGACACAATAAATTCCAAATTTTATATAGGAAGTTTGTTCACCTGTGCTTGAAGAGAACAGAGACGGTGAATTTCTTATGAATTTTTTGCTTAATCCTGCTTTGCTTCCAGACTTGAATCAAGTTGAAGTTTCTTGAATTGACCGTTGATTGTTGTTTTTCTGAAATTTGAACCTAAATGCTTTTAAACTTGCATGCTTTCAGGTTGAAAACTTGAATAGCTTTTGATCTTTATTTGACCTAATTTAGCTTAAGTTTCTTGTTTCCAGATTTGAAATGAATTGCATGTTGATTCAGGATGAAGCTGCTTGATCATACTTTTGTTTCGAATTTCAGGTTTCATTTTCTTTGATCTGTTCTGTCCAGATTTTGTTTTGCTTAATTGTTGAGAAGTTAATTTGGATTTTAACCCAAAGCTTGATTGCTTGTTGCAGTTTGAACCTGGAGATGATCTGATTTGCATTTTAACTTATATTTAAATATGCTCTGATACTTGATTTTAGCTGAGACCTTGCACTACGTTTGAGTTGATCAAACGTTGAAACCATTGCTTTGTTTTTGATATTTGTTTTGATCTTTTGAATGTTTGTTTTCAGGTTTTCATTTGATCTGAAGCATTTTGATTCAGATTTTCACATGAAAGAAAAATGGGCCTATTTTCTTTTCTTTTTCTTTGATATTTACATTTTTAAAAGAAATAGCATGCCACTTGTTTCTTTGATGTTTATTTATTTTACACTTGTTAATCCTTTTACTGAAATGCTTACAAACATCTTAAACTATCCATTTTATGTTCATATCCCTACTTCAATTAAATTTTAAATTATATTTAAAACCCTTATTTCATTTTATTTATATTTTTATTTTTAAATCCTTATGCTAAAATAAATTATGTAATATATTTCCTTATGTATATATATAATTTTGAAAGAAAGTATTAAATACTTTTATTCATTTTCAAACTATTATATCTTTAAATAAATATTTATCTATATAAATAAACAAACATGTATACATATATGTACATTAGAACTTATTCTTTAAATGGCTTTTAGAAATTTAAATTATATTGAATTTAAATCATAACATCCAAAATACATATTATATATTAAAATTAGAAAACAATTTCTTACTATCTTTAAAATATAGTTTTAAGTCCAATTTATTTTCTAAGATATTTATATTAATAAACAAATAAATATTTATTTAAATTTGGAAAATACAAAATTAATTCATAATTTAATCCCAAAAGTTAAATTAACTACCAATTTAAATTTAGCTTAAAAATCAGGAATGTTACAGCCAGGGTCGCTCGGCATTGAGGTTCATCAGGGTGGTTTAGCATTGTGGTTTGATCAGGGTCGCTCGACATTGTAGTTGACTCGGTATTATTTGGATTGGCAAGATGATGCGAGTCGACTTCGATCTGGACTTCATGGTTCGTCATGCTGGAGTTCACTCGTGGGTCGGCATAGGGTAGTTGTTCGGCATGAAGGTTGTTCAGTCACAGTAAAGAGGTTTGGGGTCGGCACTCATCTAACTCCAAGTTGGCAAGGAAGTGGCTTCAAGTCGCTGAGCACTCTACTTCGAGTCGTCGCAAAGGGAACTTTCATTCGGCATGTTGATTACGCATGGTCGGTTACGATGATAATTCTAGTTCGGCCATGTCCTTAATGGGCCTCGGTTATTCAGGAAGCCCAACTACCTTGATTTTCCTATAAATACAGCATGTGGGTCTCAAGTTAGGGAATCTTCTTCCTGCTCTCTGAATTTCCCTTCTCTAAGTCTAAGTCATTCAGCCATCGTTAAACTTCGAATTGTAACTATAATCGATTATTACAGCAATTAAAGGGAAATTCCTAGATTGGACGTAGGTCGGAGTTAGCCGAACCACTATAAAATCTATTGTTCTTTACTGCTTTCATTTTAATTTTTTCTATTCTTCATATTAATATCCTTTCTATCTATGAGCTGTGACTGGTATTTGGTGCTTTCTCTCGGATTTGGATGTTAGTGACCACCTCTGGCGCTAACACATGTTGACCAGTTCCTCGAGTTTTTAGTCTAGCTATGTCAAAAATGCTTGTGACGAACCATCTCCTCGACCCTCATAAATTGACACTAATACATCTACGGTATTCATGTGCCGCAAATCTAAGTAACGGGAAGATAGATTATCAGGGATATAAAAGAAAATAAAGATAGAATATAACACGATAACAGAATCCCACATCGCATTCAACAATATTAATTATACATAAATGATCAAAGTCAAATACAAATCCAGCGGGATAGTTATAACTATCTAAGTGTACATATGCTGGGAAATACATACTACATAACACAACGGAAAATGGGTAGATGTCTACATAAGGTACTTCAGCTTCATAGCTCCAAAAGACTTCCCCAAAATGCTCCCTAACATGCTCCAAAATGCTCCTAAGTATCCTGACTACTTGGCTACCCAAAAAATAGGGCACTCAGAGTTTAAAGGGAAAAACAAACTCCGGGTCAATCATCAGACTAGTGTGAGAACTCAAAGTGCGATGGTTTGAATACAAAAAGGTATCTCATAAGACCACGCCGCACATAAATATGGAATGGGTTTTACCTTATGATAACCAAAACTCTTTATTGCGTAAAATATGGAAAAATTATTTTTAATGACTTTCTTTGAAAACATTTGCAAATAAAACTTATTAATCATAGCCAAAATGGTTACCCATATAGCATTTCGGGGCTATTCACTACGCTAATACAAACAAAGCCATAGGTTCTTATTGGAGAATGGATTTCCACACAAATGAACAGGTGAAGGGACTACCTTTCGATGGGTACACCTCTAGATGGATGTCCCGAAGACCATCACAAAGGATCCTCTACCAACACAAGACCGACCTATCTCTATAACTAGATAGTACCAAATATACCATCCCCTAATCGTTCCCGACCTTTATCCGAAAGCTCTCTTCGCATACATCCACATTAATTTACATCCTAAACGTCGTAGTGGGATGAAATATATCTATAAGGGAATGTTCATACCCTAATTGGGAATGACCCACTTAGCCTTGTTGCATCGAACCCTGATTCGGTCATTTTCGGTTGAGGAGGCTCGAGGGAATGATTACCTTTTCACATAGCACATTTTCTTTCACTTTGAATGCCACATTTCCTTTCCACATTCACACGACTGATTACTACAAACATATAACTCCCTAAGCTCGCATGTCTCAGGAAAGGGTGTTAAGCTAGAGAAGGTGTCTTCTCCGCCACTAATTGTGTGACGACCCAGAATTTTGAACATTTGAAAATCAAAATATTTAGTTTGATTTTAATATTTGGGGATTAGTTTAACTTGAATTTTAATTATAAATATGAATTTGACAATTAAATTATTGAATTTAATTTACCGAAGTTGGGTAAAAATTTAAATCTTCAGTTATAAGCTGATTAAAAATATTTCAAAGGCTTGTAAAATTCATATTGATAATACTGGAGATAATAAATGTTGCAGGATTGAGTTTGGAAATGTTTTATTCAGTTTTCGAATTTTATCATTTAAATCGATATTTAAAAATAGCCGTCCGAGGCACATTCTCCGAATACGACGAAACCAGTTCCATTGGATCCGTAATATTGTATTATTATCGGATTTCAATTTTCGTAGTATTCGGCGTTTTCGTGTGATCGTACGATAAGAAGACGCGTTAAAATTTAAATCGAAATTTCGATATTTTAACTGGTTCAAAAAGCTATATTCTCCATACGATCAAATTTGGACTCGAAACCTTTTCCATAGCATTCGGAATGAGCGTATAACATTATAAACGCTTGGCGGCACGCTTCGATTGGAGATTGAGATTTTGAGTTGCGCCTATCATAGCAATTTGAATTTAAATTTAAATTTAAAAATATAATAATATTTCCATAAGATAAATTATACACATACTTCTCTTTTTACACTTGGCATTTCTATTTGAACACTTGTCTTTAGATTTAACACGCGTTTGTTCTTCCTTATTAAAAAAAAAGAAGAAGAAAAACAACTATGATCGTTCAAAAGGAATCGAAAAAATAAATAAATAAAGGAAATAATGGCTGCAAAACGAACGAAGCTTATCGTTCAAATTAATATTAATGGCTGCATCCCCCTTTTCACTTTCAATCTCGCACGACATCTTCAATTCGTTTGATTAGGAGGAGCGGAGCTTCGCGTCGTTCAATCGAGCTCGAATTCGATCGTGGAGGCTCGTTCAGGCAATTCGTGTGGTCGAGGCAACTCGTGTAGGGGCGGAGATGTGTAGGGGTTTCATGATTTCTCGAGGCAGCCGAGCTAATAAATTGCGGCTACATGAAATCGAAGGCGGAGGCGAATTGGAATCTGGGGCGGCACGCGAGTGCAGTCGAGGCAGGGAGGGCCACTGATAATCGTGAGCTAGGGCTTCGGTGGCGGCGGCATTCGCGAGCTTATCGCGTTCGAGTGTGGACAACTGGAAGGCAGGCTAGGGTTTCAAGTTGATGAGCATTTGATCACGAAGGCAGTGAGGTTTGACGTTGATCTAGGGCTCGACTTCCAAAATATCGCTGACGAATTCGTGGGAAAGGTAATAACTTTAATTTTATTTTAAATTTATATATGATGTATAAATTAACAAAAGATAGAAAATAATGTTTTAATTTACATTTAGGTTAGAAAACAATATGAACATGATTTTATTTTTACAGTAAAGTAAAAGTTTTTTATGTTTATATAAAATAAGAAAATAAGTACACAAATATGTATTTGTTCAAATTATTAATTATTTTAAATAATGTAATATGTGATTAATCTATTAAATTATTTTTAGTCGATAAGGATATTTTATAAAATAAATGTTGGATTTGATTTAGGTTTAAATTTAGTTTTAGTTAAATACATTTATTAAAAGAAATTAGTTAAAATATAAATATCGAATTTGAATTAATCACTAGGTAATTAATTATTAATTAATTAAATGTAAATTGGTTATTCGACTTATTTTGAATATTAATAAAAATCATATAATTGTGTGTCCAAGGTCTAAAACTGTGAAGAAAACAAGTCAGAATGGGAATGGATTGCAAACTAAAATCTAAGGTGAGATCTTCTCACTTAATCGCTGATTTAATTTTTATAGTTAAATTTAAAATTGATTGATTGTATGTTTGGATAATTAATTTATTATTAGTTATATTAGGTTAGACCCTATTGCACCGCATCATAGCGGATAATATTTTATAAATCTCATATACCGCGATATTCCACCTAGAAGTGGAATGGACATTTAATTATTGTACTAACGTCTGTGGATGCAGGGAAACAGGTTGGAGGGATCCAACTGGATTCCTCAAATATTTAATTTGTTTCGTATGTCGTGTATTGATTATTTTTAATTTGTATGACTATTTGTGATTGAAACCGTTGAAGGCTGTAATTTAGCCGAATAAATTTTTGGTATCGTAGGATACCAGAAATAAATATAAAAAAATTTTGATTTTGAAATTTGGATAGAAAATTATAATAAATTCACTCAAAGGAATTGGGTGAATTTTAAAATAAGGAAATTTAGATAGATAAAGTTTTATCTTTGAAGACTTATTGAATAAATTCCAAAAATATGGGAAAATATTTTAATAAAGGAATTTCAGGTAACATTGTTTAATGGTTGAAGAAATTGTATTTTTAAATATTTGAAAAAGATAAATAAATTTATTTCAAGAGGAAATAAATTTAGGAAATAAATTTGGAATTTAATTTAAAGTTGAAATTAATTTTAGAAATCGATTCGGGAATTAATTTGAAGTTAGAATAAGTCTTAGGAATCAATTTGGAAATTTGGTTAGATGTTTTGAAAATAACTTGGAAAATCAATTTGAAATTGATTTGATATTTGAAAATTAATTCGGGAAATCAAATTGGAATTTGATTTTGTGTTTGAAATAAATTGGAAATCAAATTTGGATTTGATTTGGTTTGAAGATGGTATTTGGGAATCGTTTTAAAATTCGTATATCAGTTGATATTTGAAAATGTAAATTCACAACGGGAATTGTAAAGAAAAGGAAAATTGTTTAAAGATAAATATTGGTTTATTTTTGAAGTGTGGAAAGCCATTTACAAATTGAAATGTAAATTAAAATAAGTCGAGAAGATTTATGAATTTATTTGAATGGACCATTTTGTGATGGGAAAAGAATTCTTCCCTGGAAAGCCGGTTATATTTTTAAAATAACTTTTGAATAAAATTTAAAAGTTTTAGATTTGGTTTTAAAATAATATTGTTGGAGAAATTAGATTTGGAAATTGCTTGAAAGTAAAATTTATTTAATTAATTATATAAGGGATTATTTTAAAGATTTAAATTAATATTTGATTTAGAAAATAGTTATTTAAATATTTATACTCTATTTACAAACAAAAAATTAAAATTAGTTTTGGACCTGAATTTTTATATGAGATATTAGTATAATATTTTTCATAACTAATATTTAAGAAAATATACTAAAATAGTTTATTTTTAATGTTTCCAAGTATATTTTGAACAAGTATTTTATATTATTTTAAATATTTAAACTCGGTAGAATTTTCAGTGGAAATGAATAAATATTGAAAACGTTTTCCGCATAAGGAAAAATTGATTTGGAATTTATTTCAAAGGATTGAAGAGTGAAGAATTGATTTGAATTTGTTTTTCAAAGGGTTGAAAACAAAATTTAATCTTGCGAAGATATCAATAATTGGAAAAGAAAAATTATTTGGAATCCAGTGACTGTTGTGAATGATGATTGATAGTTAAATTACCGACTATCAATTTTAGCCTTAATCGGCATTTGAATTTCGATGCGACCGGGAGTCGAATTCCAACTGGATATTCGAAACCCACATCGAACCTTTGTGATTGTGATGGATCTTTTGTTTAAAAGATCAAAGTGAAATTTTTGTGATTTGTTTGAATCTGAATGAACACTTATTTTCAAAATAAGCATTCGTTATCCAGATTAGCCGGGAGAGGACCTTATGTCATAAAACCCATTCCGAATAACGATACGATGAAATGGGATTGCATTTGAAGATGGTGTTGAAGACCGGGTATTTTCCAAAGCGAAAGGATACCTGTCGAATGTCTCTGCACCGGGTTGCTCCGGTATAGGGATTTTATCACCCTTTATGATGGGAATTCCGGACATGATTAGTGAATATCCGGATTGCAAGGGCTTCTTTTGAAGTTCCTTCGGTTCCGTTCGATCTCGGAGCAGACTTGTACAGATGTGTGTCTGACGTTACACTTTGAGATGTAAAGCTGGTTTCTATCAAATACATTTTTGTTGGTGGCGGAGAATTTATTCTCTTAGCTTAACACCCTTCTCTGAGACATATGAACTCAGAGGTTATGTAGTTGATGGTTACTAGTGATACATTCCCAATTTGGTAATGTGACATACGAAGTGCTGCTGATCATTTGTTGATTGAAGCATGGCTTTTGTGAAAAGCGTAGCTTTGTGGATGAGACTTTGTCGAACCTCACACCCCGGAATGGTCGAAACAGGAAGAATGCGACAAGGTTATAGGGGGTAGCGGTCCTTAGGGTATGTACATTTCCTTCTGGATAGAAGTGGTATCATGGTATGGAGCCCAGATACTTAACTTATGTGAATATCGCAAATATATATATTACTTTGTGATTGTTGTTGTTGAGGATCCTCGGATAAAGGTTATTTACAACCGGGGGATGGCTTACTCGTGTCAGTAGTTACCTATTTTTGCATAGGTAACCCGGCCTTGTGTTGGCAGAGATCCGGTTAGGTTCTCGGGGCGTCCCTCCAGAGGCGTACCCATGTGGCAATGGGAAATTCCTTGGCCTGACCATTTGTTGGAAAACCAATTCCCAATACGAACCCAGTACGGTTTTAGTTGTATAACTTGCCATCAACTTATGGTGGCGCCCCACTGTTTAGATGGTAGCTATAGTAGGCATAGTTCGGAATGTCTATGCTGGCTAAGATTAATATTATACTTTCAAAATGTTTTCTGCACTATGCACTAATAATAATATCGAAAGGATTTTGCGTATTAAGCGTGTTTGACTATCATAAGGAGAAATCTCCTCCAATTCTGCATTTGCATTGTGTGTGTGGCGGAAGGCCTTGTGGTAGTTTCATTTTCTAAAAAGCATTGCGGATTTCTTTAAAAATCTTTTGTTTTCCTTTGGTAATAGTATAGCTGTTTTTAAGATATCACACCAGTCCCATGACTGACCTGGAGTTTATTGTCCCTTTCTAAACTCTGGGTGCCCATAATTTTCCACACGGGCAGCCTAGAGTCAGGTTATCAGTTATTCGGGAGCAAAGACAGAAAAGAGTTACTGTGGAGGTCAGGAGTTGAAGCTGGACGGCGAGACGTGTCTCTTACTATATAGTATCCGTTGTGTGTGGTTAGTGCAAGTCAGATTTTATATAGTCAAGTTATAATAACTATCAGTGACGTATGATGTCGTTGTAAACTCAGATGTTGTATCTTATTAACAGTGATGATGTCTTTGATTTAAAGATTATTCATTTATCTATTATATAGTGTTCCGTTGCGAAATGTGAGATTATGTCATTGTTTCAGTTCTTCTTCTATCTTCTTCTTCTTTAACCCTAACGGTTTGGTTTTCCGGCATTCGACCGTGCGACATTTAATACAGTGGACGTATAAATGTCGACTTTCGGGCGTCGAAAAAATCAGATCGTTGCAAATTTGGTATCAGAGCATTTGGTTAAGCGACAACCTTAGCTCTGTTGGGTGTTACTCATTAGAGATAGAGTCAGTAGTACTCTAGAATGAGTTTGAGTGTATTAATAGATTTGAGCGTGTATTTGTTAGTGAATAAAAAAATTGTTTTATATTGTGATGATTGGTTTGTTGAGTGGTATATGGATTCTGGTCGGTATAGTCCGTACAACTCTATCGATAGGGATCTCTAAACACTCGTACAGAACAATTCGCCACGATATTGTTTTAAAATCGGGTAAATGAAATAATTTTACCCAAAACTATTTTGTATATAAAAGGAAATAATTTTTTTAAATTATTATAGTATATGGCTGCTTGTTTGTTAGGAAATGATAATATTAAATTATTATCATTGAAATTGAATAAGGAATTGAAATTATAATCAAAAGTTTAGGAATAAAATCCATATACAAATGAAATTTGAGAATGTAAATTATAAATGTGATTTATAATTAGAAACAGAATTCCAAAGAAGTTTTTGGAAATGTTTTTGAAAGGAATTGGAATTTTAGAAATTAAATTCCATTGAGTTTGAAAATGATTTTCAAAGGTTTTGAAAAAGTATTTTGAAGGGATGAAAGCTCTAAACTCATTTCGGTCACTGGAAAATAACTTCGGTGATGACTACAACATCATTGATGTTCATTTTCGGGTTTCCAAAAGAGGGATTGCTGCCAAGTCGTTTTTAATGAAAGATTTGGAAAAATGAGTTTGGTTTTGGAAATTCAAAAGAAAATTTGAATTGAAAGGTTGAAAAGACTCTGGAATGTTATATAAAATATTTATGGATTATCATTAAGTTGATAACTGGTAAAGTTGAAGTTGTTAAAATAAAAATCTAACTTAAATAGAAACTAGAAAAGGTAGATGTGGAAACAAAATAAGTTGGAAGGAAAAATTTAATCAAATGGAATTAAAAATGAAAATTTAATAAAAAAGAATTGAGATTGAAAATTTTAACTCAAATAAAATGATGATTTGGATTTAAAATGAAATTGAAATTGAAGATTTAGTTAATTTGTTTGATATAGACTAAATGGTTGGAATAAAATTTATTAAGATGGAAAAACTAAAATTGTGAATGAATGAATAAATTTACAATTACAATTACAATTAAATGAAAGCAAAATTGAATGTTGAAATTCATTTCGAATTTGTAAGCAAATAGAATAGAATTAGAATTGAATTGTTATAAGCAAAGCGAAGTATTGAAATAAAATTAGTGAGTGAAGCTAATTGAAGAAATGAAAAATTAATTTGGTTTGAAATGAATTGAATTCAATAATTGCAAATGAAAAGTAAATAAAATTCATATGGAATTTGAAATCCAATTTAAATATAAGTGGTTATGAACCCAAAATGGTGAATTGAAATTGAATTGTGTTTGGGAACGAACAAAAGAATAAAATTGGAATTGGAACTGAATATTTAAAACCAATTTGAGTTATGTGAAATAAAATGAAGTTATAAAATAAGTTTGAAGTGAACTAAAGATAATAAAGGTGAAATAAAAATGGTTTGAGATAAAATGAATTAGAACTTGTAATGAATTAGTAAAAGAAACTAATTTAAAATAGTAATATGAATCAGTTGTGCAGAAAAGATAATTGATAAAAAATCAATATTTAGAAGGTAAATTGAATTCAAACGAAATTGAAAATGTAAGATTGAATGAAAATAGATATATAACTTCAATAGTAAAGTAAAAATGGTATAAGAAGTATATATTGAAAATTTTGTAAAGGAATGTGCAAAAAGATATTTGAATGTTGTAATTGGATATTATGGCTAGCTGGATATACAGGTATGTTACAGGAAAAAAAAGAAAAGGAATTGGAATTTTGATTTCGAAGATAAAATTGAGTTGCTCGACAAAAAGGTATGTATTTGAATTTCAGTATGAAATTTGATGATCTTCTTGTCTAGCCGCTTGGCTTTTTGTTTTCTTTTTGGATTTAAGGGTCTGTGGCGCCATTTTGAGTCGTACCGAGCTAGCCGAGCAAAGGAGACGCTGGTGAAATTTTTCAAAAATTTAGGGTGTTAGAAAAATTTTGAGAAAATTTTGAAAATATAAAATTTGAATTAGTTAAGTAAACAAGGTTGTTTGGAAACTTACGATTGAATTTGGAGAATTAGTTGAAGAAATGATGGGTCTTAAATAAAAAGATCTGTTTTGAAAAGTTAAAACTATTTGGAATGGGAAAAAATAATAAATTAGGCTGAAGATCATTCTCCCTAACTAGAAATTTCGGGATGAAATTCTATTGAGGGGGGAAGGATGTGACGACCCAGAATTTTGAACATTTGAAAATCAAAATATTTAGTTTGATTTTAATATTTGGGGATTAGTTTAACTTGAATTTTAATTATAAATATGAATTTGACAATTAAATTATTGAATTTAATTTACCGAAGTTGGGTAAAAATTTAAATCTTCAGTTATAAGCTGATTACAAATATTTCAAAGGGTTGTAAAATTCATATTGATAATACTGGAGATAATAGAAGCTTCAGGATTGAATTTGGAAATGTTTTATTCAGTTTTGGAAGTTTATCTTTTAAATCGATATTTAAAAATAGCCATCCGAGGCACAGTCTCGGAATTCGACGAAACCAGTTCCATTGGATCCGTAATATTGAATTATTATCGGATTTCAATTTTCGTATTATTCATAGTTGTCGTGTGATCGTACGATAAGCAAATGCGTTAAAATTTAAATCGAAATTTCGATATTTTAACTCGTTCAAATGGCTATCTTCTCCATACGATCAAATTTGGACTCAAAACCTTTTCCATAGCGTTCGGAATGAACGTATAACATTATAAACGCTTGGCGGCACGCTTCGACTGGAGATCGAGATTTTGAGTTGCGCATATCATAGCAATTTGAATTTAAATTTAAATTTAAAAATATAATAATATTTCCATAAGATAAATTATACATGTACTTCTCTTTTTACACTTGGCATTTCTATTTGAACACTTGTCTTTAGATTTAACACGCGTTTGTTCTTCCTTAATAAAAAAACAACTATGCTCGTTCAAAAGGAATCGAAAAAAAATATAAAGGAAATAATGGCTGCCAAACGAACGAACGAAACTTATCGTTCAAATTAATATTAATGGCTGCATCCCCCTTTTCACTTTTAATCTCACACGACATCTTCAATTTGTTCGATTAGGAGGAGCGGAGCTTCACGTCGTTCAATCGAGCTCGAATTCGATCGTGGAGGCTTGTTCAGGCAATTCGCGTGATCGAGGCAACTCGCGTTGGAGCGAAGATGTGTGGGGGTATCACGATTTCTTGAGGCGGACGAGCTAATAAATTGCGGCCACATGAAATCGAAGGCGGAAGCGATTTCGAATCTGGGGCGGCACGCGAGTGCAGTCGAGGCAGGGAGGGCCATTGATAGTCGTGAGCTAGGGCTTCGGTGGCGGCGGCATTCGCGAGCAGATCGCGTTCGAGTGTGGACCACTGGAAGGCAGGCTAGGGTTTCAAGTTGATGAGCATTTGATCACGAAGGCAGTGAGGTTTGACGTTGATCTAGGGCTCGACTTTCAAAAGATCGCTGACGAATTCGTAGGAAATGTAATAACTTTAATTTTATTTTAAATTTACATATGCTGTATAAATTAACAAAAGAAAGAAAATAACGTTTTAACTTACATTCAGGTTAGAAAACAATATGAACAGGATTTTATTTTTACAGTAAAGTAACTTTTTTTTACTGTGTTGTTTATATAAAATAAGAAAATAAGTACACAAATATGTATTTGTTTAAATTATTAATTATTTTAAATAATGTAATATGTGATTAATCTATTAAATTATTTTTAATCGATAAGGATATTTTATAAAATAAATGTTTGATTTGATTTAGGTTTAAATTTAGTTTTAGTTAAATACATTTATTAAAAGAAATTAGTTAAAATATAATTATCAACTTAGAATTAATCACTAGTTAATTAATTACTAATTAATTAAAAGTAAATTGGTTATTTGACTTATTTCGAATATAAATAAAAATCATATAATTGTGTGTTCAAGGTCTAAAACTGTGAAGAAAACAAGTCAGAATGGGAATGGATTGCAAATTAAAATCTAATGTGAGATCTTCTCACTCAATCGCTGATTTAATATTTATAGTTAAATTTAAAAATGATTGATTGTATGTTTGGATAATTAATTTATTATAAGTTATATTAGCTTAGACCCTATTGCGCCGCATAATAGCGGATAAAAATTTTATAAATCCCATATACCGCGATATTCCACCTCGAAGTGAAATGGGTATTTAATTATTGTGCTAACGTCTGTGGATGCAGGGAAACAGGTTGGAGGGATCCAACTGGATTCCTCAAATATTTAATTTTTTTCGTATGTTGTGTACTGATTATATTTAATTTGTATGACTATTTGTGATTGAAACTGTTGAAGGCTGTAATTCAGCTGAATAAATTTTTGGTATCGTAGGATACTAGAAATAAATAAATAAATAATTTTGATTTTGAAATTTGGATAGAAAATTTATAATAAATTCACTCAAAGGAATCGGGTGAATTTTAACAGAAGGAAATTTAAATAGATAAAGTTTTATCTTTGAAGACTTATTAAATAAATTCCAAAAATAGGGGAAAATGTTTTAATAAAGGAATTTCAGGTAATATTGTTTAATGGTTGAAGAAATTATTTGAGATACGTATTTTAAATATTTGAAAAAGATAAAGAAATTTATTTCAAAAGGAAATAAATTTAGAAATTAAATTTGGAATTTAATTTAGAGCTGAAATTAATTTTAGAAATCGATTCGGGAATTAATTTGGAGTTAGAATAAATCTTAGGAATCGATTTGTAAATTTGGTTAGATGTTTTGAAAATAACTTGGAAAATCAATTTGAAATTGATTTGATATTTGAAAATTAATTCGGGAAATCAAATTGGAATTTGATTTTTTTGTTCGAAATAAATTGGAAATCAAATTTGTATTTAATTTGGTTTAAAGATGATATTTGGGAATCGATTTAAAATTCATATATTAGTTGATATTTGGAAATGTAAATTCACAACGGGAATTTGTAAAAAAAAGGAAATTGTTTAAAAATAAATATTGGTTTATTTTTGAAGTGTGGAAAGAAATTTACAAATTGAAATGTAAATTAAAATAAATCGAGAAGATTTATTAATTTATTTGAATGGCCCATTTTGTAATGGGAAAAGAACTCTTTCTTGGAAAACCGGTTATATTTTTAAAATAACTTTTGAATAAAATTTAAAAGCTTTAGATTTGGTTTTAAAATAATATTGTTGGAGAAATTAGTTTTGGAAACTGCTTTAAAGTAAAATTTGTTTAATCAGTTATATAAGGAATTATTTTAAAGATTTAAATTGATATTTGATTTAGAAAATAGTTATTTAAATATTTATAATCTATTTACAAAAAAAATTACAATTAGCTTTGGACCTGAATTTTTATATGATATATTAGTATAATATTTTTCTAACTAATATTTAAGCAAATATTCTAAAATAGTTTATTTTAAATGTTTCCAAGTATATTTTGAATAAGTCTTTTATATTATTTTAAATATTTGAACTCGGTAGAATTTTCAGTAGAAATGAATAAATATTGAAAATGTTTTCCGCGTAAGGAAAGATTGATTTGGAATTTATTTCAAAGGATCGAAGTGTGAAGAATTGATTTGAATTTGTTTTTCAAAGGGTTGAAAACAAAATTTTATCTTGCGAAGATATTAATAATTGGAAAAAAAATTATTTGAAATCCAGTGACTATTGTGAATGAAGATTGATAGTTAAATATCCGACTATCAATTTTAGCCTTAATCGGCATTTGAATTTTGATGCGACCGGGAGTCGAATTCCAACTGGATATTCGAAACCCTCATCGAACCTTTGTGATTGTGATGGATCTTTTGTTTCAAAGATCAAAGTGAAATTGTTGTGATTTGTTTGAATCTGAATGAACACTTATTTTCCAAATAAGCGTTCGTTATTCGGATTAGCCGGGAGAGGACCTTGTGTCATAAAATCCATTAAGAATAACGATACGACAAAATGGGATTGCATTTGAAGATGGTGTTGAAGACCGAGTATTTTCGAAAACGAAAGGATACATGTCGAATGTCTCTACACCGGGTTGCTCCGGTATAGAGATTTTATCACCCTTTGTGATGGGAATTCCGGACGTGATTAGTGAATATCCGGATTGCAAGGGCTTCTTTTGAAGTGCCTTCGGTTCCGTTCGATCCCGGAACGGACTTGTATGGAAGTGTGTTTCACGTTACACTTTGAGATGTAAAGCTGGTTTCTATCAAATACATTTCTGTTGGTGGCAGAGAATTTATTCTCTTAGCTTAACACCCTTCTCTAAGACATACGAGCTTGAAAGTTATGTAGTTGATAGTTACTAATGATACATTCCCAATTTCGTAATGTGGCATACGAAGTGTTGCTGATCATTTGTTGATCGAAGCATGGCTTTTGTGAAAAGCGTAGCTTTGTGGACGAGACTTTGTCAAACCTCACACCCCGGAATGGTCGAAACAGGAAGAAATCGGCAAGGTTATAAGGGGTAGCGTCCCTTAGGGTATGTACATTTCCTTCTGGATAGAAGTGGTATCATGGTATGGAGCCTAGATATTTAACTTATGTGAATATTGCAAATATATATTACTTTGTGATTGTTGTTGTTGAGGATCCTCGGATAAAGGTTGTTTACAACCGGGGGATGGCATACTCGTGTCAGTAGTTACCCATTTTTGCAGAGGTAAGCCGGCCTTGTGTTGGCAGAGATCCGGTTAGGTTCTCGGGGCGTCCCTCCAGAGGCGTACCCATGTGGCAATGGGAAGTTCCTTGGCCTGACCATTTGTTGGAAATCCAATTCCCAATACGAACCAGGTACGGTTTTAGTTGTATAACCTGCCATCTTTATGGTGGCGCCCCACTGGTTAGATGGTAGCTATAGTAGGCATAGTTCGGAATGTCTATGCTGGCTAAGATTAATATTATACTTTTGAAATGTTTTCTGCACTATGCACTAATAATAATATCGAAAGGAATTTGCGTATTAAGCATGTTTGACTATCATAAGGAGAAATCTCCTCCAATTCTGCGTTTGCTTTGTGTGTGTGGCGGGAGGCCTTATGGTAGTTTCATTTTCTAAAAAGCATTGCGGATTTCTTTAAAAATCTTTTGTTTTCCTTTGGTAATAGTATAACTGTTTTTAAGATCTCACACCAGTCCCATGACTGACCTGGAGTTTATTGTTCCCTTTCTAAACTCTGGGTGCCCATAATTTTCCACACGGGGGGCCTAAAGTCAGGTTATTAGTTATTCGGGAACAAAGTCAAAAAAGAGTTGCTGTGGAGGTCAGGAGTTGAAGCTGGTCGGCGAGACGTATCTCTTACTATATAGTGTCTGTTGCGTGTGGTTAGTGCAAGTCAGTTTTTATATAGTCAAGTTATAATAACTGTCAGTGATGTATGATGTCGTTGTAAACTCTGATGTTGTACCTTATTAACAGTGATGATGTCTTTGATTTAAAGATTATTCATTTATCTATTATATATTTTTCCGCTGCGAAATGTGAGATTCTGTTATTGTTTCTGTTCTTCTTCTATCTTCTTCTTCTTTAACCCTAACGGTTCGGTTTTTCGGCATTCGACTGTGCAACATTTAATACAGTGGACGTATAAATATCGACTTTCGGGCGTCGAAAAAATCGGGTCGTTACAGATTGATATACTTTATAGAGATCACTCATTGTGATTTGGAATGCAAGATCAGACATTCTTCCATACAAGTTCATTCTGGGATTGAACGAAACCGAAGGCACTTTCTTCGGGCATTACTAGGCGAGAAGCCCTTGTGGTTTTGAGGTTTTTCGTAACAAAGAGACCACTGCTACAATATGGTGAATTGGGAGTTTATCCCCAATTAATTAACAAGTAATCCCTTGTTATTATTCGTCTCAATATCTTCGTCTTCAAACATCTTCATTCTTCGAACACGTAAACTGGTTCGAAGTGGTTTTTGGATAGGATCACCCAAATCCGACCTCGCTTCCTTCGAAATCCAATCATCGATAAAAATGATGTAATTAAATGATTGTTTTTTGATTCAATCATTTTCCTTTACCAAAATATCTTCGAGAGGTATATATTTTCAAAATCTTCTTCTTTAAGTACAAAATCATTTAAACCTTCTTTTGAATATTTCTCAAATCATTTTTAAAGAATATCTTTTGAGAAATTAGGATTATAGAAATCATTCTACTTTTATTCAAAATCAACTTCCATATTGAACGAGTGATATGGGTGGAATAACAGTGAGATCACCTTTTAAATTCCACAAATAGGACAAGTTCCCTCTTCGGAATTTAATAATGAGCATAAGAAGATTATTTCTATAAAATCCAAGTTAAGTATCCAGGCTTTCCTTTCGATATGTTCCCACCCTCGCCTGAAAGAGAAAACTGAGGTCAGGTAAGTTCAAGGCACTGGTTGCTCCATCCCTAACCTTAGTCGTGCACTTTGTTTTCACTTATAGATCTCATAGGCGGGACAAATGTATTATTCGTTTCCGCATACTCATTTTCCCTTTTAAACCACTTAACTATTTGTTTAACCATCTTTGAAATAATGTTAAATTATTCAAATTTATTTTAAAATGCTTTATTACTTACTTAAAAATGTTTATCTAAGGCTTGGGAAAGAATTATTTAGTTCCAACCTTTATTTCAAAAGTTATTGAAAAGTGTTGCGAAAAGTGTTACAAATAGTGTTACAAAAAGTGCTTTAAAAGCTATATTCTTCAAAACGACTTTTATATCATTTATAAAATCATATTTTGAACCTAAATCACTTTTAAAACATTATAAAAGATTTTTAGAACTTATTTCATATTTTTAAAATAGTTATTTTATCAATTTCCAACTTTGTTCATTTGGTGCAAAAACTTGATTTTTCTTGGAAATTGATTTTGCCACATTTCAAAATAAACAAGATGAAATCTTGATTTCTTTTTTATATGAAAGATATGGATATAAGGACGTGGAGATTCTTACTTCGAAGAATTCCCAACTATATTCCACTTCGTATGTCCATTTGAACTTTTAACGCGAAAACATGAACTACCGTTACGCGACACATTAAATTTTAGGCGTATTTTGATATTCATATCCAAACTTTGTCGAGACAAATTTAAAAACTTAAGAATCATTTCTAAAGCATATTAAAACATTTTTTCAATGTATAAATGATTCCATATCACATTTCATTTCTTTTGAAAAGTGATTTTCATGTGATTATACGTCGTATAAATCCGTGACCTATTTCAATATTTTCATGCAATAAACAACATATGGAAATTAGTATCATAACCAAACATCCAAACAAGTATATCACAGTATCACAAACAAATATATATATAAGGAATTCTCACCTTGTTTAGAATTGAACTAACTTTTAAATTGAAATAATTTTCTAACTCAACTCAAAAGCTCAGGAACATTTGTTTTAAGACCTCTAGGTGGCTTAACTTTGCTTGTGGAGGTCTTTGGAGCTTTGGGCTGTGAATTCCAAGTAGGGTTCGGACCTGGCTTGATGGTGAAGGGGTGGGTCATGGGTTGTGAAGGAAGGAGGAGGAGTTTTGGTGAATATTTAAGATGATTTGATGATTACTTTCTTTAGTATATTTTTGGAAAAAAAATTGGCATTATTTCATTAAGGTTGGAAGCCATTAAAAGAGTGAGAAGAAGATTGAAATTTTGAGAAGAAGAAATATGAAGGAAGTGAGTAAGTGGGTGTGTATTTATAGAAAAAACGTTGGACTAAAATATTATATTTGCAAAAGACCAAAATATCATTTACTTACTTTTAAAGTAATCTTACTTTTCAACACTTAACATCACATTTCAAATCTTTACTTTATGTCCTTATCACTTAAGGAGTAAGAAAACTTAAAGTAATAATGATGTTTCTTTTGATTTGACATGTTTTTTTTTATTATATTACTTTTCCTAATTATATTCTAGAATTTCCTAATTGTATTTTAATAAAAGTAAACCTAATTAGCAACTTAATTAATACTTACTACATTTATATAAGTGTACATGAATATTAAAATAAAAGTGCACCAACGTTACGAAAAATTTAAATCGACAAAATGTTGATTTTTGACAAAATGTTTAATGGTCACATTTTGACATTTTAGTTAAACTATTTATTTATGTAAACCAATTTGAAAATAAATTTTGATAATGTTATTTAAAAATATAAACACTCTAAATAAATTGAAATAATTCATTAAACCATTTAAACTTACTTTTCTGGAATCAGGATTTTGTCACTTTTGTTCATATAAGCAAATGTTGCTATTTTTATGTATATTTCTACTTCCAAATCCTATCTAATAATGTTTGAATCATAAAAGATTTTATGTTTTATGTTTAAAATCACTTTAAATATTATATTTCGAAGTGGTTATCTTTTTAGGTTGTTATATTTTCTGCTAAAAGAATTTCATCCTCGAAATTAGACAAGAAGAAAATAGTTCAAAAGGAAATATATATTCAATAAGATGGAATATATATACAATAAGCAATTACACTACATGCGGTGAGTACACCCAAAGGATAGATAAATTCTATACATTGATCCTAAACTCGGGATATGCTTTTCTCATTCTATCTTATGTTTCCCATGTGCAATCATCAGCATCGTAGCTCCATTAAACTTTGACCAATTGTACTACCTTCCTTCTTAATCGTTTTTCATCTTGATCCACGATTTGAACGGGCCTTCTAATAACCGCTAAATTTGGTTCTATCTCCAAGTTATCCTGGACAATCGTTTCTATGATTTGTTTTGGATTATATACATGCTTCTGTAAATGTGATATGTGAAAAACATTGTGTACACCAGACAATCTTCCTGGCAATTGTACTCGATAAGCTAGTGGGCCGATTCATTCGAGAATAGTAAAAGGTCCAATATATCAATGTGCTAACTTCTTAGTTCTTCCAAATCTTACTACTCCTCTCATTGGAGAGACTTTCAAAAAGATTGAATCTCCACCTGAGAATTTCAGATTTCTATACCTTCGGTATGCATAACTCTTCTGTCTACTTTAAGCCTCTTTTAGCGTCTTTCGAATCATATCAACTTTCTCTGAAGCTTCTCGTATCATTTCTAGTCCAAACACTAACCGATCTCTAGTTTCCATCCAACATGTTGGGGATTTACATAGATGACCATACGGAGCTTTATACTGTGCCAAGCCGACACTAGCTTGATAGCTATTATTATAGGAGAACTCTATTAAATGTAAATGATTCTCCCACGAGCCTCCGAAGTCTAGTATACATGCTCTCAAAAGATCTTATAAAATGTGATTGACCCTTTTCGTCTGTCCATCAGTTTGGGGATGATATGTAGTGCTTATATTCATCTTGGTTTCTAAAGCTGTATGTAGTGCTTCTCAAAGCTGATTAGTGAACATAGGATCACGATCACTTACTATACTGCTCAAAACTCCATGCAATCAGATAATCTCCTTCATATATATATCCGCAAGGCTTGCTGCAGTTCTTGTTGGCTTAACTGGAATAAAGTGTGCACTTTTGGTTAATCGGTCTATGATGACCCAAATGCCTTCATTTTCTTTTCTTGTTCGGGGTAAGCCATCAATGAAATCCATGGATATTTGATCCTGCTTCGAAGGTGGAAACTCTAAAGGTTGAAGTAGTCCTACCGTTTTCTGTTGGTCACTTTTGATTCTTTGGCAATTTTCATAATAACTGACATTGATAGATATGTCCCTCTTCATGCTTCTCTACCAAAATGTACGCTTCATGTCCTTGTACATCTTACGAATCCCCAGATGAATGCTAAGTTTGGTTGTGTGGCATTCAGCTAATACTTCTTGCTTAAGATTTCCAATATTTGAAACACAAATTCTTCCATTTAACCACAATACTCCATGGTTATCTATTTTAAATATTATTTGTATCGAAATAAACTATTAAAGATTCTTACCCAACAAATAATGTCTTCGTATCTTTAGAGCAAACACAATGGTTAATAATTCTAACTCGTGTGTTGCATAATTCTTCTCATGCATCTTCAGTTGTCTACTTGTGCAAGCAATCACCTTCCCATCTTGCATTAAAACTGAACCAACTTCTTTTCCACAAGTATTTGTATAAACGGTCAATCCACTATTTCCATTTAAAATTGCTAAACTGGAGCGGTTGTCAATCACTTCTTTAGTTCTTGGAATGCTTCTACGCACTTAGGAGTCCAGATAAATTTAGCATCCTTCATTGTCAACTTCGTTAGGTGATAGGCAATCTTAGAGAAGTCTTTAATAAATCTTCTATAAAATCCTGCCAAAACTAAGACGCTACGAATCTGTTTAGGAGTTTGTGTCTGCTTCCAATCTTAAATAGCTGCAACTTTCCCTGGTTCTACTGAAATTCCATCCCTGATATTATATGCCAAGGAATCTTACCTCCTTCTCCCAAAAATGGCACTTTGAGAATTTGGCTTTAAGCACATTATTTCTCAGTATCTCTAACACAGCTTCTAAATGCCTTGCGTGTTCTTTTGTCTTTGAGTTGATAAGGATATCATCGATAAAGATTAACACGAATTTGTTTTGCACATCTATAAACACTCTATTCATAAGGTCAACAATATAACTTGGCACATTAGTTAGCCCAAAAAGCATAACCAACCACTCGTAGAAAGTATTCAGACCTTTGAATGCAGTTAGATGGATGCAGTCTTCTGGGATCCTTAACTGATGGAATCCTGTAGCTAGGTCCATTTTAGAAAAAACTCGAGCTCCATGTAACTGGTCAAACAAGTCATCTATTCGGGGTAAAGGATACTTTTTCTTAATGGTTTTCTTATTTAAATCTCGATAGTCCACACACAATCTCAAAGATCCATCTGACATAGCAACAAAAACTGCGGCAGATCCCCAACTTGAATGGATGGGTATTATCCGTCCTTTCTTTAATAGCTCTTGGGTTTGGTTATTCAACTTATCCCTTTCTTTCAGAGCCATCCTTCTATCTTGTTTTTTAATTTGCATCGCACCAAGAACTAAATCTATATTAAATTCGATTTCTCGATGAGGGGGCAAACTTTTTACTTCCTCAAAGACATCTGTAAATTATTTAACAACGGTATTGTTTCTAATCCTGTCTAGGATGTTTCTAAAGCATAAAGAAACCTATCCCTCTTGAACTAGGATCTTCACAAGATATTTCTATGAGTTTCCATAACTTTGTTTTCACTACAACTATTCTTTTTAAACAACCTAGATTAACTTCATTTTTAGTTAACCAATCCATACCAAGTAAAATTTCGAATCCAGTAAAATATAAGACGAAAAGATCAAAAGGAAAGTGATGGGGAGGATAGGAAATTGGGGCTTTTTCACAGTGCATACAAAGATTAGTGGAACTTCCTATAGGATTCGTCACGCAGATAGGGTCGTCAACAATTTTAGGTTCAAGTTCTAATTCTTCTACAGTTGTTTTAGAAATAAAACTGAAAAGCTCCTGTATAAAATGACACTCTAACTAAAACATCTTTGATAAAAATATTACCTTCCAACACTCCTTTGCCCTTCACATCTTGGGAGGTTGAAGGCTCATCCTTGAATAGCATAAACTTTGGCCTGTTCTCCTTTCTTCATTAGGGGACAGTCCTTTATCGTGTGCCTTGGTTTATGACAATTGTAGCAGCTTCTTGGTGTTGATCCTTGAGTTCCTTGATTTTTGGATTTTCTACAATGAGTTGATAGGTGGCCCTTTTGTTGGCAATTGTAACAAGTGACATTTTAAAGCGGTTATCCTGAGGTGCTCCATTGGGTTTTCCTTGCCAGGGCCTCTTACTATTAAACTTCCTCTTCTTCCAGTTATTGTTGTTGCCTTCTCGTACTACGAGTGGATCTATCTTATCCAAAGCTTCAGATATGTATCCTATGTCTATTAAGTCTAAATGGTTCTTTCATATGCCCAGTCATTCTGACATGGTATTGCTTCTTCATTCCAGAAATAAACTTTTCATTCTTTTAAAGGGGTGTATATATCAATCCACGCCAAAAACGAGATAATCCGTTAAAATTGTTAGCATATTCCTCAAACGACATCTCCTCCTGATTAAAATCCATAAAATTTCGGTAAAGACAAGATTTTCCTGCTTCGGGCATATACTGCTCCTCCAGAACTTCTTTGAATCATTCCTATGAGAAATTATCTTCTGACTAATTCTGTGTAATAAATTCCCACCAAACTAGAGCTCTGTTTGTAGTTGCCAAGAAGCTAAGAGTATTCAGTCCTTTGAAAATTCTTTCATAAGAGTGGATCCAAGTTTGTACTTCAATGTCCTTTAAAAGGTTTACCACCAAGGCTGGTATGGTTCTTGCATAAAGTTGCAAAGTTAATTTGGGGCCGTATCGGAACTACTAGTTCCTCGACTACTATAGCTGGGGGAGTTTGACCATTGTGGTATTACTTCCTCCCCTGCCTTTTACTATTCTTCCACTCATTTTCTATTATCTATATGTAGTAAGAAAAAAATATTTAGGATATATAGACGGGATATCTTAGGGGATGCTATACAGTATGAATATACTTATTCAAGTTAAAAGTTTTAATTATGTGCTCTCTCGGACTAAACTCATTCTAGGGTATTACTAATCCTATCTCTAATGAGTCATACCCCAACAAAGCCAAGGTTCTCGCTTAACCTTAGGCTCTGATACCAAATGTGATGAATCATCTTCTCGAACCTCAGAAATTGACAATAATACATCCACGGTATTCACGTGCCGTAAATCCAAGTACCGAGGAGGCAGATTATCGGGGTGTAAAAGAAAATAAAGATAAAAGATTACACAATAATAGAATCTCACATCGCATTCAACATTTTAATTATACATAAATGATCGGAGTCAAATACAAATCCAACGGGATAGTTATATCTGTCTATCCGTACATATGCTGGGAAATACATACTACATAACACAATGGAAATGGGTAGTTATCTACATAAGGTACTTCAGCTTCATAGCTCCAAAAGACTTCTCCATTATGCTCCCCAACTTGCTCCAAAATGCTCCTAAGGTATCCTGACTACTTAACTACCCAAAAAATAGGGGCATCCAGAGTTTAAAGGGAAAAACAAGCTCCGGGCCAGTCATGGGACTAGTGTGAGAACTCAAAGGATGATGTTTTGAAAACAAAAAGGTATCTCATAAGACAACGCCGCATATAAACATGGAACGGGTTTTTTCCTTATGATAACAAAAGTTCTTTATTTCATAAAATTTGGGGATATTATTTTTAATGACTTTCTTTGAAAACATTTGCAAATAAACTTATTAATCTTAGCCGAATGGTTACCCATATAGCATTTCAGGGCAATTCATTACGCCAATACAAACAAAACCATAGGTTCTTATTGGAGAATGGATTTCCATACAAATGAACAAGTGAAGGGACTACCTTCCGATGGGTACACCTCTAGATGGATGTCCTGAGGACCATCACAAAGGTGTTGAATATGCTAGTATATGATTTTTGTTGATGATTATAAACATATATATTCATTTAAATATATTTATTAATGTACTATTTTATTTTTCATATAATTAAATAAATATTTGATGAATAAAATAAATAACACAGAATCTAAATTCAAATAGTAATTTTATTCAAACAAATATTTAATTGCAATTTTGAATAGTACAAATTTGAGGTCTCACTGTATATATACAATTTTTCACTGTACAATTATCATTTACATCAGCATCTCAATACATATCACTCATTCATTCGTATTACTCTTCAACTTTGCTCCAACCTGAATCCAGCATCTCAGTTATCTGCAAAATGCACACTGAAGCAGTAAAATTGAAAGTGAAATATTTTGGCAGTGTAAAATAAAATATGTTTGAAAATGGCATTTTCCTCAGTTATTTGGGTTGTTCGTCATCATATTCATTTTTGAATTCATCATACACGAACAGCTTGTGACATGCACAGCGTATCACTATACATGTTACAAGGTAATGCACATCGATGTACACTTAGTAAATCTGTAGGGATAGGTGAGCACAAGGTCAAACCCGAGCTAAAGCTAGGTTCAACTCAGTGCAATACAAATAAAGTCATGATATGAGCACAAGGTAAAAATCGAGCCAAAGCTAGGTTCAACTCAGGTGCATGCAATACAAAATAATGGGTCAAGACACATAAAATAAGCCTCGACTAAAAATTCAGTGAGCGCACATGAAAACAAAGGCTAGACAGTCCAACTAGACTTGAGTACACATGAAGACATCATGAACCAGTAGACTGTACTCAGACTTAAAGAAATATAAAACAGCAAAATGATCAGACCATAAATGAATACAAATATAAAGTGCAACAGTACACAAACACATTCAGACTTATTGAAGACCAAAGAATCAAGTGCAGAAAAATTCCAAAATCAAGACGAAGTCTGAAAACAATGCAAGCTTGAATCGAATGGTATAAAACAATCGAGTTTAGGACTGAAGTGAATAAGATCATTCAAGACCAGACATAGTAAATGGATGCACTCGATGCAACCCAAAAGCTACAGTCTTCAAGTGCAAAGCTACAGCCAGACCAGGCAACATGTATGATATGATCAAGTGAAACTGCAGCTACCAATTGAGCATGGTCTTGACCAAAACAACTAACTACACCATACTTCAACATGAAGTGGATTCAAGGCAATGGAATCAGTGCACATGAAAACAGTGACTGAAGAAATAATCGTTGATTAGCTATGTATACTCAATGCAACCTAGACTCAAATATCAGTGGACAGAGAAGTGTAACAAAACTCAAGTAACACTAGTCCATCAAGCAACAACAAGTGTACAGATCAATGAAGGTTCAAATATGAACATTCAACAGTGAAACAAATGGAGATGACCATCAACTAAAGAGAGGTCTTAAATATCAATGGCACTAGTAACTAAACAAAAATTAGCTCCAAACGAAATTCAAACGTGAACATAGTTATGCCTAGACCACGGACCATCAAACAATACAACACAGTGCATACATATGAAATAACATAAGACTCAAGTAAATAATCACAGAAAAATGAAAAGACCAGAGGCAACTCCAAGCTTAATTACCAAAGAATCACAGCCAGATGATATCGTAAGTAAAATGATCAAGTAAAGATAAATCAACATTGTCAAGAACAGAAAACAACAATGTCTGAACTGAACAATGCATTGAAGCACACGAAGGTGGACAGTGCAATGTGGACCACAAAACCAAGTCGTAAACAACATATGCAGTAACAATATTAATGCACCAATTATTTTCTCACAAACACACATGTATACATATATACTTATATATGTATACACAAAACCAGTTGCAGTAATCAAGTCACGTTTCAAACTAGAAAACTACAGTTTAAAAAAATTTAATGCCGTGAGTCAAAAATCAATCAAATGATAAAATTATAGGATCGATTTCACCCTAGAGGGGAGGTGAATAGGGTGATACAAATAATTATAAAAAATTTAATGCAAAAGTATATAAAATAATTTCAACATAGATATAGCAGAATAATTGCAGGATGGATAAAAGTAGAATAAAAAAGCAGAAAACAGAACGACACAGATTACAACTTCAGAAAAACCCTGCCTACATGCTACTTCCAAGGTTTCTACTAGAAATTAAGTAGTCAGACGCTTACACATGTAAACTCGTGACACCCGGTATCGACAAACCTAATTCTACACTCAAAACCCTGCAACAACTCAGCCACTGAGTTACGAATTCTCGAACTACACCACTATAGTTCATACCCTAGTCACACGACTAGAAATTAAAAAAGATTAAAAGAAAATTACAAAATAAAAACAATTAAAAACAAAAACTCTAATTTAAAATTATGATAGCCCAATTTAAATTATAAAGGTCAGCCAACACAAAGTAGTGTAAACGAATGCCCCCTTCTCCTTTTCTTTCATTATTGGCAATATCCTTGCTTTGTGATAAAAAATGGATGCGTTCTTCTTTGTTTCTCTGTGCAAAAATTAGGGCTTTGGAAATTAAGGCGCTTGATCAATCGAGTATATAATCTTCCGTTGCTTGCTTCGTCGATTGATTGTCTTGCTGTTTACTACACTCGGCAACTTCAACTTCATGGATTTCGACATGACTTCGGTATGTAATTTTTGCTCTTTGCTTTCTGGTTAATTTACTTGAACTCGATAATCTTTTAGGCCGATGATGATTAGGGTTAAATAGGATTCTAATTCTTATAATTTTGTTCGATTGAATTTCGAATTCGTTTGACAATTTTTGACTTGGTCGTTTTATTTTGCTTGGATGTTGATGATTTCTCTAACTTGTTCAGTTTATATAATTCGTTGCTTGAGTATTACAGCTTTGATTTTTACTCGTTCGATTCCTTTCCTTGGTCACCATGGTTTTGATTTGCTTTTGAACTTTTTTTATGCTGTTGATATCGGCCTTGACTTTGTTATACTTATTAAATGCTCTGTACATTTTTGACCTGATGCTTGATCACTATTCATCCGGCTTTGACTTCTTTGACGACGTTGATTTATCTTGACTTTGCTCATAGTTGACTTCGACTATTTGAAATGACTTCTGGACTTTGTTCGATTTAATGTATATATCTCTATTTGATTTTGTCTTAGTCTTGAGTATATGAACATTGTATCACCATATCCTTCATATATGTATATACTATGTTTACTTATGTATAAATTCACGTTATACTTGTACTTGTGCATTGCATTTTCCATGTGCTTCAATATGCATTGTGCTCGAAGTCATTCTGTTGCAGTTTGAACTATGATGAGTTGCTTCTTCATGTAGCTTGTCTGCACTTGGTTTTAGTATATGTGAGCATGTTGAACTTATGTTACTTTGGGACTTCTTATATATATCATTTTGAAACTTGGATGCTTTGTTGACCTCAAGTTGCACTATCCACATGAGTTCATATGCATTTTGCTATTGAACTTCGTGTTGAGGCTGCACTTGTACCATTCTGTTTTCACTTGAAGTTTACATGTAAGTGTGCTTCGGGTCTGAAATGCTTACAGGCTTAGAGTCTTTGTACATTTGAGTCTTCATGTATATATGAGTGTGGTCTGTGTCTTTGTGCCATGCTAGTTACCGAGTTGTCCTATTTTGCATTGTACTGTTGTCACATGTGGAAGCTGCTTGTTTTGCTTGATGCCTGGTCGACACTTGTTGTTGGTCTTTACTTCATTTTGGTTGCCACTAAACTTGTCTGCATTTTGGTTCCCTTACTTGAACTTTATTTGGTTGGACCTATATATATTTATATATGTATACATGTGTACAACCATATGTATATGTGTTTATATGTTCAAGTGGTCTTGTCTGAAATATTCTTTGAGGCCTTTTCTTCTAAGTTCAAGCTTGTGCCTGGTCTGGCATACGTGTGCACTGCTCATTGGTCTTGGTTTGTGGTTCACTTTGTGTTGAATTGCCTCGTTACTTTTTATGTTGGTTCATTACTTGTGCATGTCACTTTTCTTTTTTGTATTCACTTGAACTTCATCTTGATTTTTGGAATTGCACCTGTGTTGAATCTAGCTTATAGCTCGGGTTTGACCATGTGGTCGTTTTGTGACTTTATTTCTATTTCACTTGAGTTGAACCCTGCTTTTGATTGGGTTTGACCTTGTGCTCACCTGTCCCTATAATTTTATCAAGTGTTTATCGGTGTGCATGGCCTTGTGGCATGTACAATGATACACTGTGCATGTCGCAAGCTGTTCGTGTATGATAAATTCAAAATTTAAATGATGACGAACAACCCAAATAACTAAGGCAAATAATATTTTCAAAAAATCATTTTATTTTACAGCAAAAATATTTCTTTTTCAAATTCACTATGTCAGTGTTTATTTTGCAGATCGCTTAGATGCTGGATTCAATCTGGAATAGTGTTGAATATAAATACGAGTGAATGAGTGATATGTAGTGAGGTGCGAATGTAAATGTTAAACTGTGATGTATTCAAAGATTGTATATGTATAGTGAGAGCTCAAATTTTTACAATTCAAAATTGTAATAAAATATTTGTTTGAATTTAAATTTTGTGTTATTTACTTTATTCAGCAAATATTTATTTAATTATATGAAAAATAAAATAGTACATTAATAAATACATTTAAATGAATTTATATATGTTTATTATCTTCAAACAAAAATCATATACTAGCATATTCAACGATCTCCCTCTTTTGATGATAACAAACATATATTAAAGATTTTGAATTTTATTAAATGTATGTGATCATTGATGAACTCTATTTGCTCCCCCTATTTGAATGCTTCCTCTCTACAACAAAGCTTCCCCATCATATATGCAAGAAAATAAATAAAAATATGTAAATGGACCTATATGCAAATACAAAATAAAATATTTAACCATTGTTTGCCAAAATCTTATCATTTCTCTCCCCCTTTTGTTATCAGCAAAAGAGTAACAGTGTTAGAAAAATAAAGATAAAGTAATAGACATTAATGCTATATTAATACTCAATCGGGTATAAGTATTAAATTTCAATAAAAAATCAAATGAAAATCATAAATACTCTGTTTGGCGCATATTCCACTTTAGAATGATAAGGATGATGCAAAACCATATGGCTATGTCTATTTGTGGTATATTTATATCAGGAATTTGAATATCTACTAACCACGCATAACCGTTAGGACTTTTAAATGAGATTAGAAATATTCCAAATTTTTAAAAGAAAAATAAATGAATTCAAGTATCTTCTAACCATGCATAACCGTAAGGACTTTTGACGGGATTAGAATCAACTTGTTTATTTAATCAATCAATTCTGATATGCATTCAATACATGCATAACCATGAGGACTTTTAAATGAGCATGGAAGCACAAAATCAAAAATTCCAGGTAATTCATCCATGCATAACCGTGAGGACTTTTAAATGAGAGTGAATATTTTGGATGTTTTAATTGCTAAATATATAATAAAATGAAAAACGAATGATTTTCTATTTAAAATACCACATATTGACATACTATATTAGGTTTTGATGAGTGATGGTTGACAGAAATATGATAGAAATAGAAATGGTCATAGAATTATTGCCAACAATTTGTTTACAACTCTTGTTTAAATTTCTAAAAAAATTTACTAAGTATACTGTCTCAAGTTATAATATATGATCAATATCAACACTCGTCACTTTTTCAATCACTATTTATCTTTTCGATAATTAGTAGGGAGTCGGACTAGTTAATGTAGTCATTTTAGATCAAAACAAAAAATAATTATCAAATTTTCTAAAAATGACAGATCTGAAACAAGGTCAACAAAATGATTTTCTGGAAGGGATTTTATAAGAAAAATGTTTGCTAATTAAAAATTATTTGAAATGAAAAATATGGAGATATTTTCTTTGAAAATAATGCATCTATTGAATGCCTCAACATAAATCACGTTCCACCAGTAATTTTTCTATCAGCTAGATTACCAGTGTAATCTGTGTCCAAATTTAACTTTGACTCAAGAATATCATTAGAATGTTATAGACCAGACAGTGAAGTTGCAACAATTTCTTGAAATCCTTTTTACAACTTTTAAATGAAATTCTTTTGGATTCTAATTGAAGTCGTGCCAATAAACAAAACCGTGAATATAGAGTCAACAGTAAAATAATCAAATGTATTATCATCAATCAATAAAACACCACCGTTATTCTAAACAATTTTATGTGAAATAGTTAAGAGACCCTTGAGGTACTTATAGTGTTTTCGGCATAAAAAAATATAATTGGCCAATAATTTTGAATAATCAAAGTCAATAATTTTCATAAGTCATAATCAAAATCACCATTCATTATTTCTTCACATAACTGGCTGATTTAATTCAAATTATGGTGTAGACTTTCACATTAAATATATCATTCAAAATAAATTTACCTTACCTCTTCTACCTTTACGATAAAAATTTTTGTTGTCCATTATGATTCTATCACTTTTATACTAGGCCAAGGAACTTTGATTTGTCACCCGTTGTGTGTCTGGAATAACCAGAATCCAGATAACACTATTGTTGTTCCTTAGTTTGCCTCCACACCTACATAATGAAAAAAATTTGTGACCTATTTTTTTTTATAGGTCCATGGTTGTTAGTTGCAAATGATTTTGAAAAATATGTTTGTGTAGACCCAAAAATTATTTATAATTGTTCCTTTTGGCACCCAAATTTGTTTGACTTTAAGGGATTTTATATTTGTGCCTTTTGGAACCCAAATTGGAAATGTTTTTCACATGTTTGGGTCTATACCAGCAAATATTCTGATTCTGCCCAGTTTTTCCACATATTGTGCACTTTGAATTGACTTGATTGATTTTGCTTTTAATAAGCTTAGGTTGATTATAACCAAGTCCTTGTCTATTTGTATTAACAGTTTGTTTCTTTAATAGCGTATTCAATGATCTTTCACTTTTTGAAAAATTTTCTAAAGTCGTAGACAGTTGTTGGAATTGTGTTTTGAGAGATTCATATTCATTTAATAATTGTGTGCACTTTTTAATAGAATTTTCTCTCCTCGTATTTACACTTTCTTTCAAAATCGAAATTTCATTTTCAAGCGATTTAGTTTTAATTTCTGTTTTTTAATTTCTTCTTCGAATGTTGGACACTTATCACGTTTAGGCTCTTGCTTTGATAGTTTCTGACCAATTGATCCAGCTGTTTATTTAAATCTATCAAAGTATCTCTTTGTGACTCAATTCTAGCAAATTTCCTCCTAAGTCTTTCGAACAGCATTTACTTCATGAAAATGTATAAGCAATTCCGAGTGAGTAAATTTTGATACCTCACTTGATTCGTCGTCATCGCTATCAGTTATATCACCTTGAAGGCACAGATCTGCATTTTCACTCTCGCTGCTAGTTCTTTAATCATCGTCACTTTCATTCCATGTAGCTGCAAAACATCTCCTTTTTATTTCTTTTCGTGGTCGTGTCGATTTTGAGGACAATTGGGCTTGATATGACCAGGTTTGTTGCACTTGTGACAAATGATCTCCCGTTCTTCTGAGTTGTCTAGTGCTTTGGCTATTCTGCTTTTTAATTGTTGATTTAGAGCTGGATTTCAGTATTTGTGATTCCACCTTTTGAATTTCTTCATTAATTTTGCCAGCTCAACTACTCCACCATCGTCGTCGTCGTCGTCACTTTATGTTATTCCTTTGAGAACTGTCGATTTCTTTCGAGTATCACTTCCTTCATGTTTTTCCTTGAATTTCATTTCTAGCTCATAAGTGGTGAGATTTCCGATGATTTTTTCCTTGAATCTGCGTTGCCGAAGCAGAATAATAAAAGCAGAAAAATAGAACAACGCAGATTTTACCCCGCTTCGGCAAAACCCCCCCTACGTGCTTCCCCCAAGGTATCAACTAGAAATTAAGTAGTCAGAGGCTTACACATTAACTCGTGACACCCGCTTTCGACTAACCTAACTCTACGCTCAAAACTCTGCCATAACCCAAGCACTGAGTTGCAAATTCTTGAACTACACCACCGTAGTTCGTACCCTAGTCACACGACTAGAAATTACAAATGACTAAAATAAAATTACAAACTAAAAACAATTAAAGAAAAAAACAATAATTTAAAATTATGATAGCCCAATGTAAATTAAAAAGGCCAGCCCAACACAAAGTAGTGTAAACGAATGCCCCCTTCTTTTCTTTTATTATTGGCTGTATCCTTGCTTTGTGAAAAAAAATGGCTGCGTTCTTCTTTATTTCTCTATGCGAAAATTAGTGCTTTGGAAATTGAGCCGCCGCTTCAATTGATCAATCGAGCATATAATCTTCTGTTGCTTGCTTCGTCGATTGATTATCTTGCTGTTTACTACACTCGGCAAATTCAATTCGTCGAGTCTGATATGGCTTCGGTATGTAATTTTCGCTCTTTGCTTTACTAGATAATTTACTTGAACTCGATGATCTTTTAGGCCGATGATGATTTGGTTAAATAGGATTCTAATTCCTACAATTTCGTTCGATTGAATTTTCGAATTTTCCTGATAATTTTTTATTCGGCCATTTGATTTTGCTTGGATGTCGATGATTTCTCTGACTTGTTCAGTTTGTATATTTCATTGCTTGAGTATTACGGCTTCGATTTTTAATCGTTCAATTCCTTTCGTTGGTCACCATGATTTTGATTTTCTTTTGCACTTGTTTTATGCTGTTGACAACGGCCTTGACTTTGTTATACTTGTCAAATGCTCTGTACATTTGTGACCTGATGCTTGATCTCATCCGGCTTTGACTTCTCTGATGATGTTGATTTATCTTGACTTTGGTCGTAGTTGACTTTGGCCATTTGAAATTACTTCTAGACTTTGTTCGATTTACTGCATATAACTCTATTTGGTTTTGTCTCAGTCTTTCATCACCGTATTCTTCATACATGTATATATGTATGTTTACTCATGTATAAATTCATGTTATACTTGTACTTATGCATTGCATTTTCCATGTGCTTTAATATGCATTATGCTTGAAGTCACTTTGTTGCAATTTAAACTAGATGAGTTGCTTCTTCATGTAGCTTGTTTGCACTGAGCATGTTGAACTTATGTTACTTTGGGACTTCTTATATACGTCATTTTGAAACCTGGATGCTTTGTTGACTTAAAGTTGCACTGTCAACATGAGTTCATATGCATTTTGTTGTTGAACTTCATGTTGAGGCTATAGTTGTACCATTCTGTTTTCACTTGAAGTTTACATGTGAGTGTGCTTCGAGCTGAAATGCTTGCTGGCTTGGAGTCTTTGTACATTTGAGTCTTCATGTATATTTTAGTATGGTCCGTGTCTTTGTGCCATGCTAGTTACCGAGTTATCTTGCTTTGCATTGTACTATTATCACATATGGAAGCTACTTGTTTTGTTTGCTGCCCGGTCGACACTTGTTGTTGGTCTTTACTTCAGTTTGTTTGCCATTGAACTTGTCTGCATTTTCGTTCCCTTGCTTGAACTTTGTTTGGTTGGACCTATTTATTAATGTATACATGTGTACAATCATATGTATATATGTTTAAGTGGTCTTGTCTGAAATTGTCTTTGAGGCCTTCTCTTTTGAGTTCAAGCTTATGCCTGGTCTAGTATACATGTGCACTGCTCACTGGTCTTGATTTGTGTTTCACTTTGTGTTGAGTTGCCACATTATTTTTTATGCTGGTTCATTACTTGTGCATGTCACTTTTCATTTTTTTCACTTGAACTTCATCTTGATTTTTGGAATTGCACCTGTAATGAATCCAGCTTATAGCTCGAGTTTGACCTTATGCTCGTATTGTGACTTTATTTCTATTTCACTTGAGTTGAACCCGGCTTTGATTGGGTTTGACATTGTGCTCACTTGTCCCTATAATTTTATCAAGTGTATATCGGTGTGCATGGCCTTATGGCATGTACACCGATACATTGTGCATGTCACAAGCTGTTCGTGTATGATGAATTCAAATTTAAATAATGACGAATGGCCCAAATAACTAAGGCAAATAATATTTTCAAAAATCGTTTTATTTTACACTGCAAAAATATTTCTTTTTCAATTTTACTGCATCAGTGTTTATTTTGCAGATCGCTCAAACGCTAGATTCAATCTGGAATAGAGTTGAACATAAACACGAATGAATGAGTGATATGTAGTGAGGTGCAAATGTAAATGTTAAATTGTGATGTAATCAAAGATTATATATATAGTGAGAGCTCAAATTTGTTCTATTCAAAATTGTAATAAAATATTTGTTTGAATTTAAATTCTGTGTTATCAGCAAATATTTATTTAATTATGTGAAAAATTAAATAGTACATTAACAAATACATTTAAATGAATTTATATATGTTTATTATCATCAAATAAAAATCATATACTAGCATATTCAATAAAAATGTTCTAGGTCGAACTTTTTTGTAGGTAGCAGTTTCAAAATAACCAAGTCAAGTTCAAATACCAAAAAATCAAAGCCATGGTGACCAAGGCGAGTTCGAAAAAATCAGAATCAATGCCAGATGGTAACACATAATCAAAGACCAAACAAGCCATGATAATCAAGCAAAGAATTAAACGAATTTAAACAAGTCACTGTAAATCCCCAGCATTCAATCAAAAATTAGTGGCTAAGAACAATCAATTGACGAATTCAAGTAAATATATTCGAACAAAATTATAGGAATTCGAATCCTATACAAAATATTAACATCATCGGCCTAAAAGTAATCGAGTTCAAGCAAATTAATCAAAAAAGCAAAAAGGAAATTACATACAAAGTCATATCGAACTCGACGAAATTGAATCAGCGGTGTGCAAAACGAAGAATTGATCAATTGACGAAGCAATCAACTCTAAATAATTATTCAATTGATCGACTAGCATCGGCAGCATTAAAATCCAGAAGCCCTAATTTAGAACGAAGAAGTAAAAAAGGAAGCAGCCACATTTTTTCTCAACGCAAGGATACCAGGCTGAAGAGATAATAAAGAAAAGAGGGATGATATTTTACACTACATTCTTTATTTCCTTGGGTCGGTTATAAATTGTTATTTGGGCCTTAAATATTAAAATTAGGGTTTTATTATTTTTAGTTGTTTTTTAATTTGTATTTTTCTTTTAATCATTTGTAATTTATAGTCGTGTGACTAGGGGACGAACCGCGATGGTGTAGTTCGAGAATTCGCAACTTAGTGGCTGAGTTGTGGTAGGGTTTTGAGCGTAGAGTTAGGTTAGTCAATAGCGCGTGTCGTGAGTTTACATGTGTAAGCGTTTGACTACTCAATTTCTAGTAGAAACCTTGGGGGCGGCATGTGGGCAGGGCTTTGCTAATGTTGGATAAATCTATGTTGTTCTATTTCTGCTTTTATTCTGCCATTATCTATGCCGCTACTATTCTGTTATATCTGCGTTGCGATTATTTTATATACTTCTGCATTAAATTTTTATAATTACTAGTATCACCCTATGCACCCCCCCTCTAGGGTGAAATCGATCCTACAAAAGGATTCCCTACCAACACAAGGTCGACATATCCGAATATATCATCCCCCGATTGTTGCTGACCTTTATCCAAGAGCTCTCTTTGCATACATCCACATTAATTTACATCCCAAACGTCATAGAGGGAAGAAATATATCTAGAAGGGTATGATCATACTCTAATTGGGAATGACCCGCTTAGCTCTGTTGCATCTAACCCTGTTTCGGTCATTTCCGGTTGATGAGGCTCGAGGCAACGATTATCTTATCACATAGCACATCTTCTTTCACTTTGAATGACACATTTCCATTCCACATTCAGACGACCAATTTCTACAAACGTATAACTTCCTGAGCACGTATGTCTCTGGAAAGGGTGTTAAGCTAAGAGAAGGTTCTTCTCCGACACCGATTGATATACTTTTATAGAGATCACTCTTTGAGATTTGGAATTCAAGTTCAAACATTCTTCCATACAAGTTCATGCTGGGATCGAGCGAAACCGAAGGCACTTTCCTCGGCTATTACTAGGAAAGAAGCCCTTGTGCTTTTGAGGTTTTTCATAACAAAGAGACCACTGCTACAATATGGTGAATCTGGAGTTTATCCCCAATCAACCAATAAGTAGTCCCTTGTTATTTCGCATTAATATCTCCATCTTCAAACATCTTCATTCTTCGAACGCGTAAACTGGTTTGAAGTGGTTTTCAGAAAGGAATCACCCAAATCTGACTCTGGTTCCCTCGAAATCCAATCATCGATAAAAATGATGTAATTAGGTGATTGTTTTTCGATTCATTCATTTTCCTTTACCAAAATATCTTCGAGAGATATATATTTTCAAAATCTTCTTCTTTAAATACAGAATCATTTAAACCTCTCTTTTGAATACTTCTCAAATCATTTTTAAAGAGTATCTTTTGAGAAAATAGGATTATAGAAATCATTCTACTTTTATTCAAAATCAACTTCTGTATTCAATGAGTGCTATGGGCGGAATAACGGTGAGATCACCTTTTAAATTCCACGAATAGGACAAGTTCCCTCTTATGATTTTAATAATGAGTATAAGAAGATTATTTCTATAAAATCCAAATTGAGAATCTGGGCTTTCCTTTCAATATGTTCCACCCCTCGCCTAAAAGAGGAAACTGAGGCCAGGTAAGTTTAGGGCATTAGTTGTTCCATCTCTAACTTTAGTCATACACCTTGTTTTCACTTTTATATCTAATAGGGGGAATGTATTAATATCAATTTCTAAGAGTCGAGGAGATGGGTTGTCATAACACTTGTCTTTGAGACCCATTTTCGGACCTACGTTTTGAAGGCGAAAATACCACCTCTCCTTCTGACCATCACTTTCTCAAAAGTGATCCAAATCAAGTGATCCTTTTTGTTGAATTGATAGAGAAAATAATTTCCCAAAAAAAATTTGTTGATTACTTCACGAAATTCCGAGAGCAAAATGGTGAAAATCTGAGATCAAGTTGACCAATTTTTGGGTTATTTTTTGGAGTTGTGAAGCTTTTCAAGTTATAAAACATTTCAAGATTAGGAATGCTTTAGGGTGAATAAATTCTTTTCTTTTTTGGAATGATTTTGTATATGTATATGTTTTTCATTATGGCTAAATGGATGGTGTTTGTTGTATGGATTATGACTTGGTTTTGGTAAACATATATGTGCAAAATGTAGTTAGCATTAGATATGAAAACAATGGTCTAAGTGCTTGTTTGGAAATAAGTTGTGAACATGATATGTTATGCAAATGATACGCTTGTGTATGTAATATCTTGGATTTTGGTTGAATGGTTATGGATAGATTTGAAATTTGGAATGTTGAAAGGACTTGAGATCCATTTGAAAATCTAATCATTTACTAGTTTTGAGTTAGTAAATATTTTTTTTTAAATTCTAACTCAAGTTAAGGTTTTCAAAACCCTTTCTTTTATGTATTAAAAGAAAATACAAAGTGGCAGGTTGAAGTTTTAGATGGTAACTTAGAGAAGCAAATTCTAAGTTATTGCGTCCGTAGGGATAGTCACTATAGATGTAGTTTGGAAAAGTTTGATTTCCAACTTTAAAGTTTTCTTTTAAAAATGATTTGAAAACCTATTTTCAAACGTAATTAGCAACACATAAGTTACTTATAACTTGGTTAAGCGACATTAATTAATTTATTAATTAAGGATAATAATTTATTAATTAATCAGTAATTAGGTTAAGTAATGAGTGACTAATTAGTGATAGTTAAGTAAGTTTCTAAGAAGTCTGAATTAATGATTAATTAAGTTAGAAGGGTAATTATGTTTATTTAATCAAGTTTAATTATTTTAATTATTATTTAATTAAAGTTGAATTATTTAATTACTTATTATTTAATTAAAGATTAATTACTTACTTAATTAGGGATTGATTTTAAGTAAATGTTTATTTGTTTAAAGTTCAATTATTAATTTACTTTAATTAATTAAGACTTAATTATGATTTGATTTTGATTATTTAAGATTTAATTAATCTTTAGTTTATGTTAAATTATTATTTAATTATTAAAAGTTATTTTAAACTTTATCGGTTATGTTTTAAGTTGGGTTCTTTTCTAAGTGGTTTGATTTTAACCAAAGGATATTTTGTCCATGATATTAAATAGACCAACAACTATGAATAAGTTAGAATGTGACTGTTTGTGTTGTGTGGATATTCATTAGCAGAATAAAACACCTTTCTGCTATAAGATAATTGTTTGGACATGTTTAGCAAAATAAATCCCTGTTTTGCTATTGATTGATTAAATTGTTTTGGATATCTATTTAGCAGGATAAATCACCATCCTGCTATTATGTTGTTTAGATATGTATATGTTAGTTGAGTTGTATTGACATGTTACTCCCTGATTTGATAATTGGTTGGATTTACATATACATTGGCCCATGTAAAAAATGATAAGTGCCTTGGAATTAAATTGAAATAAAATGTTAACTTAAATCAGTACCATTGGGACTACTAAGCCTCGTTTGGAATTTATAAAGTATGGTTTTGAATTTACTTAAATTCTTTTACCAATTCGAGAGTAAGGGTTTATAAATGCTTTATCAAACTATATAATTCATATAAGGGTATTTATAAATGATAACTTGTGTATAAAAAGGGGTTTGACTATTGGAAATGGTTATTAAGGTGCTTTACGGTTTTGTAAATGATATTTATAAAGGAGTTAGAAAGGTTCATACAAAGAGTTTTAAAAATAGGAAAAGTTTATAAATGTAACATCCCAGGATTTGTGAAATTAAATTTAGTGAATTATTTGAATTTTTGGATTTAATTTGTGAAATTTTAACAGAAATAAAATATTGTTAATATTAGTATTATAAAGATATATAGAATTAAATGAATATTGATAGTTAAGTTTAAATAAATAATAATAATAAATGAAATATATAACAAAAACAAGAATTGTATTAAACAATAAAATAAAATATGTGAAAATTTTATGTTAACAATTAAAACAAACACTTTCATTCAGCAAATTAAAACAAGAACAAGATTTGAAGACATAAGAAAACAATAACTAAAACATTTTTCTTTCATTTGGCAATGTAAGAAACAAGTGTGTGTGAATATCATACAAGTTGCAAGTGGAATTCATAAACCAGGAAACAAAGTAACCAAACAAGTTGCATAAGAAATATATAAACCAGGATGTAAGAAAGTAAGTATAAAAAACAAAACAGGACTTATCAAAAGATCAAAAGCAAGATATGAATACAAAGCATGAACATAGCATGCTTTCATTAAATGCCATTTACTGTAGTAACATCAAGCAAGATATCAGCTGTAAATACATGCTTTCATTTAGTTCAAACTTACCCATACACAAAGTACAAAGCCTGTATAAAAAAAATTATACAAAAGAATGATGCTCAGTACTATACTGACCTGCACATCTCTTTATATACATGAATATTACTCTCAGTTCGTTCAAACAAAAGAAAGAAAAAATTTAGCAAAGTCAGAAAGGAAAAGGAAATTTATAAAGTGAAGAGAAGAATCAAAAAAACTGCATTTGTTCTCAAAATCAATATAGTCTCTATTTCAAAATGTCATGTGAGTAACTTAAATTTAATTTTTTCTTAAGTATACTTACTTATGTTTCTTATGTCTGGAATAAGTATGTTATTTGTGTGTGTGTGTATATATATATATATATATTTATGAAAATTCTATGAAATATGGTGTCTGCCTGTTGAATGCTCTGGAAAACATCTCTGTCATTATTTACAGGTTTGAAAACTAGCAAACTAATTTAAATTCTCTTCTTCTGATTATTTTTAGACTTTGAGTTTAACATAAAACAAGTTTGTTTTCATCTATATGAAGAGTTAAAAATAGTTTTAAGTGAAATAAACAATATATGGGTTGTACAACTTGTTTTTGCAGAGAAATTCCAAAAGTTGATTGAATTCGAGTATAACAATTTACAAATTCAATTTAATAACTGAATACTTACTCAAAAATAGGATTTTTAAAATGTAAATGAGGATTTTTAAGTGAGTGTTTAATGTGCAGTTCACAGTTGAACAAAATTGGCATTTTGATCAATTTCTAAAGATCGAACAAGTTTTAAATGCTAAGGTTTTGCTTGAAGCTGTGTTGAACATCTATGATTCCAGAAAAAATGTTGATTAATTTTTCTAATGCGTGAATTTTGGGGTCGATTCGAATTTAGGGTTTGCGATCGTGTTTTCTGTGCTTTGTTTAAATTCTTGTTTTCGGCTCCGAGAGATGATCGAATATCACGCAATTTTGGGTGAAGGTAGAGGAGGGCATGGTCGAGGTATGGATGGAGTTTCATGGCGTCAGGTGGTCGTCGTTGGGGGGCCGAGGTGATTTTGTTCGATGCATTCGTGTTGTTGGTTCACGCTTCAGGCGAAATTTTGATTTTGATAAAGTTCGCGATGAATTGGGTTTCGATCTCGTATGTAAGGTTGAATCGTAGTTTGCTGGAGGTTGTGATGGCCACCGGAGGGGCGGCGCGGTGATTTGCACGTTCATGTCGTGTTTGGATATCAGTAAGTTACTGATTTGGAGGCTCGAGTTCAAACTCGAGAAATTTCACGTTTGCTTCGGGATGAAACTCGCGTACGCGAGTAGGCTGGGCTATCTTAGTTTAGGCATTTAACTGGACAAAAAAAGGAAAAAAAAAAGAGAAAAAGGAAGAAGAAGAAGAAACTGGGACGAAGGGAGAAAGGGAAGTTCTCGGGGAAGAAATGAGAAGGACCCGAGTTTGGCTCGAGTGGAATGCATGGTTTACTCGGGTGTGTTTTATAATGGGTTAAGCCCAAATCAAAAATTTTAAACTACAATGTTAAGTTAATTTCTGCATTTATAGGGTAAACTAATGTTGATTTTGTTAAGTTAAAAACTTACTATAAGTTTTAAATTTGTTAACAATGTTTTAAAAAGTTAATTAACCCTTTAAACTAAGTAATTAAATTTAAAATAAGGATTGAAGTTAATTTACATTTAAAATTCCAATGTAACCATATATTGATTCTTAAAGTCTAAAGTAGATTCTCAAATGAAAATTGAGGTAAATAAATTTGTATTAATTAATGATTTTGAAAAGAAATTAAGGATGATATACAATTTGAAATTAAAATTGATTGATAAACAATTAAGTGTTCAAATTAAATTTGTAAATTTAGAATTTGTTATTCAGATAAATTAAAGTCGACAAACCAAATTTAACGGTTAATTAAAAATAACTAATTATGAAATAATAAATCGAGTTAATTAAGATTTAATTTATTTTAACCAAATTTTAATCATTGATTTTAAACATCGCTACAAATAATTGTGTAGTTAATTTAAACCACATTGGAAAATAATTAACTATGGCTGTGCACGATATTGATATTTCTATTCTGTTTGTGATACTATGTGATGTAAATTGCCATGTACTGCACTATGATTGTGGTTTGTTCTATATTGATGTGAAAACCATGTTGCCCGTAAAACGGCATTTAAACTTCGATGCGACAGGGAATCGGATTTCAGTTTGTTATCCGAAACCCACATCGAACCTGTGAATTTTTGTGAATGACATATCTACATGTTTTAAAATTTGACTCTCACTATTCGGTTTAGCCAGGAAAGGACCTTTGTGTCATATAAACCATTCTGAATAAGTGATACGACGAAATGGATGAGCATTTGAAGACAGTGGTGAAGACCAGACGTCTTCGAGAACGATAGGATAACCTGTCGAATGACTCTGAACTGAGTTGCTCCGGTATAGAGTTCTCCATATGTGATGGGGAATCCGATCAGGATTGAGGAAGCCCAGATTGCAAGGACTTCTTTGGAAGTGCTCGGTTCTGTTCGAACCCAGAATAGACTTGTATGGATTGTATGTCTGACATTACATTTGAGATATAAAGCAGATTTCTTTCAAATACATTTCTGTTGGTGGCGGAGAATTTATTCTCTTAGCTTAACACCCTTCTCTGAGACGTACGAGCTCAGAGGTTATGTAGTTGAAGGTTATCAGTAATATATTCCCAACTTGGTAATGTGGCATGCTGAGTGTTGTTAATCATTTGTTGATCAAAGCATGGCTTTGTGAAAAGCGTAGCTTTATGGACGAGACTTCGTCGAACCTCACATCCCGAAATGGTCGAAACAGGAAAGATGCGGCAAGGTTATTGGGGGTAGCACCCCTTAGGCTATGTGCATTTCCTTCTGGATAGAAGTGGTATCATGGTATGGAGCCTAGATACTTAACTTATGTGGATATCGTAGATATATATATATATATATATATATATTACTTTGTGATTTGTTGCTGGGGCCTGGATAAAGGTTAGTTACAACCGAGGAATGGCATACTTGTGTCAGTAGTTACCCAGTTAGGGGTAACCCGGCCTTGTGTTGGCAGAGATCCGGTTAGGTTCTCGGGTCGTCCCTCCAGAGGTGTACACATGTGGCCCAGGAAGTTCCTTAGCCTGACCATTTGTTGGAAATCCAATTCCCAATACAAAACCATGTACGGTTTTAGTTGCAGAACCTGCCATTTACTTATGGTAGTCACCACTATTTAGATGGCAGCTATAGTAGGCATAGTTTGAAATGTCTAAGCTGGCTAAGATTAATATTCTATTTTCGAAATGCTTTCTACACTATGCACTAGTAATAATATCAAATAAATTTTCCCATACCAAGCATATTTGACTATCATAAGAAGAAATCTCCTCCAATTCTGCGTTTGCGTTGTGTGTGTGGCGGGAGGTCTTATGGTAGTTTCATTTTTAAAAGCATACCGAAATTCTTTTATAAATCTAATTCTTTAAAAGCAATTGTTTTTGCTTACTCATACCAGTCCCATGACTGACCTGGAGTTTATTGTTTTCTTTCCTAAACTCTGGGTGCCTATAACTTCTACACGGGCAGCCTAGAAGCAGGTTTTCCGTACTTTGGAGTTAGCAGTATTTTGGAGCTCTTATTTTGGAGATATCTTAGGAGCAAGTTGGAGATCGCAGGTGTTTAGCTTTTGGGAGTTCGTTATCACTTCTTTCATTTGAAGACTTTTTTGGATATATGATCACTATTGTATTAATATGATGTTTATTTGGAGTTGTGTAGTATGTGTTAAATGCTCTGATGTAGTTGTGGGTATTATACTATTGTTTCTATGTTGATATATGACATTCATTTTGTTTCCGCTGTTTTATATTCATCTATTATTGTTATATGCTCCATCCGAACAAAAATTTGACGTTCGAATCTCCGGCAGTCGAATACAAGTGGGGTATTTGATGTCGACTTTTGAACGATGAATTTTGGGTCATGACAAATTGGTATCAGAGCTTCTGGTTGAGTAAGAAATTTAGCTATGGAGTATAAAACATTAGATGGCTCATTAGAAATAGTGTGAAGTATACCCTAGAATGAGTATAACCAAGACCGAAACTCTAAATTTTCTTAGTCTATTTCATTTTACTGCTGATATTCCTTAAGATATCTCGTCCGTATATCTAAATCAATTTTCTCACTAATTTCAGATAGTAAGAATGAGCGGGCGCAGAGGAAGAACTAGGGGTCAAGGGAATGCCGCAGCACCAAACCAAGATCCCCCAACAGTAGCAGCAGCAATAGATATCCAGCAGCAGCCGAATCTGGCTGATTTGTATAAAAATTTCTCAAAGCTTGGTAGCAAACCGTTCACCGGCAAAGAGTCAATTGTTGAGGCTCAAGTATGGGTAAGATCGTGTGAGAAAATTTTTAAAGGGCTAAAACTGCAGGACGAGCAGAAGAGACTTATAGCTTCTTGGCAACTCCAAGAAGAAGCCTCAGCCTGGTGGGAAACCGTCATTATAGATGAACCATAGGAAGAGTTTACTTGGAATTGTTTTAAAGAGGTGTTTGAAAAGCGTTATATGCCGTCGACGGGAATTTCCATAATGTATCAAGAATTTTTGGATTTAAAGCAAGAAAGCTTGTCATTTGAGGAGTACTTAAATAAGTTCAACGAACTATCTCGTTTTGGTCCGGAGTTGTTAAACACGCCTCTTAAGAAAAATGAAAGGTTTATCCGTGGAATGAACCAGAAGTATCATGAAAGGATGACAGCACACGTCAAAGAATCTTTTTCTGATCTTATTGATATGGGATATAGGTATGCCACACTGGATATGCAGGAGATTCCGAGGGAAGGAGGAAATTCAAATAATCAGAATTGGAAGAAAAGGAAGTTTGGGGGCAAGAGGCCACAACAAGACAAAGATAAAAAGAGCAGTCAAGGAAATTCGGCTAGAAACATAACTTGTTACAATTGCCAAGAGAAGGGTCATTATTCAAACAGCTGCACGAACCCGAAGAAGCAAGTTAAGAGGGAACAACCTATGAGGAATGATCAAGGAGCTAAAGAATGCTATAATTGTCACAAGCCTAGACATTTTATTAAAGATTGCCCGGTAATGAAGCAACCACAGGTGGCAAATGTTTATGCGATAAAGAAAGACCCTTCAACTTCAAAAGCAGATAAAGGAAAAGGTGTTTTGGAAGGTAACCTTACTATTTATGATAGAACTGTTAGAGTTTTATTTGACACGGGAGCTTCACATAGCTTTATCTCTCAACAAACCGTAAATGAATTAGAACTTAAAACTGAATTTGTTGACGATCCTATTTGCGTGAAAAATCCGGTTGGAGGTCCTGCAAATCTTTGTTTATATTGTAAGAAAGTTCCTATTTCATATGCTCGCTATCAATTTCCTATCAACCTTTATATCCTCGAATTTAATGAACTTGAAATCTTACTCGGAATGAACTGGTTATCGAGATATGAAAGTAAATTGGATTGTAATAATCGGACAGTTTTAGTCAAAACAAGTTTTGGAAATTTTATTGAAATCTCTTGTGAGGATCCGAGTCCAAGGAGAGATAGATTGATGTATACTTTGGGATATCCTGAACCCAGTTTGCAGTCTATACCTGTTGTTCGGGAATTTTCCGACGTATTTGAAGAAGTAAAATCCTTACCTCCACACAGAGAAATAAATTTCTGAATTGACTTAGTACCCAATGCCCGTCCTGTTTTCCACGCAAGTCGCGGGATGGCACCGAGGGAAAAAATTGAATTAGTCAATCAAACTCGAGATTTGCTAAAGAAAGGATTGATTCGCTCTAGTGTTTCTGAATGGGGTTCAGCTGTTGTGTTCGTGGCTAAATTGGACGAATCTTTGAGATTGTGTGTAGATTACCGCGATGTAAATAAACAAACTCTCAAAAAAAAATTCCCTTTACCTAGAATTGACGATCTATTCGATCAAATTCATGGCGCACGATTCTTTTCTAAAATGGATTTAGCTCAGGGATTCCATCAGCTACGAATAGCCGAGGATTGTGGTCATTTAACTGCTTTTATGGGTCCTGACATGTTCTACGAGTGGTTAGTTATGTCTTTCGAACTGACCAACGCTCCCGCGTACTTTGTAGATTTAATGACCCGAGTATTTCGAGAAGTATTGAACAAATTTGTCCTTGTATTTATTGATGTCATCTTGTTATTACTCCTACTCTTCTCAAAAGGATTGCGAGACAGCAGAAAGAAGATGAGTTTCTTCGAGGAATCCATAAAAGAATATGCTAGGGTGAAGATACTAGTTTTGAGATAGATAATAGAGAAGTTATAAGATTGAAAGGAAGAATTTGTGTCCCTGACATTCCAGAGCTGAAACGTGAAGTATTGGACGAATGCCACAAGTCCAAACTCAGCATCCATCCAGGAATTAATAAAATGTATAGAGATGTTAAAAGAACGTTTTTGTGGAAGACAATGAAAAGAGACATATCCATATATGTAAGTCGTTGTGCTACCTGTCAATAAATCAAAAGCGATCAAAGGAAAGTGGCCGGTTTACTTCAGCCTTTGGAAGTACCGAAGTGGAAATGGGATCAAGTATCGATGGATTTCATCGACGGATTGCCACGAATCAAGAAGGGAAATGAAGCGATTTGGGGGAGGGTGTGGAGGGTGTTGTGGGTGATCCTGCGACGGCTGTAGTGTTGGTGTTGTTGGGTGGTCTGGTTGATGGGGTGGGTAGCTGTGTCGAGAGAGATTCTCCATGGTATTCCCAGCAGTATAGTGAGTGATCGTGATCCTATCTTCACTAGTAGATTTTGGGAGGCATTCCAAGACGCTTTGGGAACGAAATTAAATTTTAGTACTGCTTATCACCCACAATCTGATGGACAGACTGAAAGGGTTAACCGAATTCTAAAAGATCTTTTGCGTACTTGCATTCTCGATTTTGGTGGTTCTTGGGAGGACCATTTACATCTGGTTGAGTACTTATACAATAACAGCTATCAGGCCAGTATAGAAATGGCTCCTTTCGAAGCTTTATATGGTCGTCCGTGTCGATCACCTACATGCTGGATCGAATCAAGGGATAGACTCGCCATTGGACTAGATATGATTAAAGAAGCCACAGAAAGGTTGATTTTATTCGAAAGAAATTAATAACTGCTCAAAGTCGTTAGAAGACAATTATGACCGCCGAAGAAGATATTTGGAATTTCAAGTTGGAGATTCTATATTTCTGAAAGTGTCTCCGATGCGGGGTGTATTGAGATTCGGGACAACTGGAAAGCTAGCACCGCGTTATATTGTTCCTTTTCCTATTCTGGAAAGGATTGGTCCTCTAACATATCGAGTGTAGTTACCCAGCTGGTTGTCTAGCGTGCATGATGTGTTCCACATTTCTAATCTTCGGAAGTATGTGCACGACCCAGATAGTATTATTGAAGAAGCTGCTCAGTAGGATCTAGAGATCACTCCTAACTTGTCAGTTAAAAGAGAGCCGATAAGATTGTAGATCGTGATGAGAAGCGATTGAGGAACAAAGTTGTGAAACTGGTCAAAGTTCAACGGAGTGGCGATCCAAAGGGCTGTACTTGGGAGACTGAAGATAATATGAAGAAATCATATCCCAATTGCAGAGTAGACATCTCGGCTTAAACTGGTGAGCCATTTCTTTATTTTTCTAGATTCGTATATTCTTTGTTTGCATTTCTCTCTTTCAATTTCGGGGACGAAATTTTCTTAAGGAGGGGATATTGTAACATCGCAGGATTTGTGAAATTAAATTTAGTGAATTATTTGAATTTTTGGATTTAATTTGTGAAATTTCAACAGACATAAAATATTGTTAATATTAGTATTATAAAGACGACATATAGAATTAAATAAATATTGATAGTTAAGTTTAAATAAATAATAATAATAATAATGAAAAATATAACAAAAACAAGAATTGTATTAAACAATAAAATAAAATATGTGCAAATTTAATGTTAATAATTAAAACAAACACTTTCATTCAGCAAATTAAAACAAGAACAAGATTTGAAGACATAAGAAAACAATAACTAAAACATTTTTCTTTCATTTGGCAATGTAAGCAAACAAGTGTGTGTGAATATCATACAAGTTGCAAGTGGAATTCATAAACCAGGAAACAAAGTAACCGAACAAGTTTCATAAGAAATATATAAACCAGGATGCAAGAAAGTAAGTATAAAAAAACAAAATAGCACTTATCCAAAGATCAAACAGCAAGCTGTGAATACAAAGCATGAACATAGCATGCTTTCATTAAATGCCATTTACTCTAGTAACATCAAGCAAGATATCAGCTGTAAATACATGCTTTCATTTAATGCTTTCAAACTTACCTATACACAAAGTACAAAGCCTGTATTAAAAAAATTATACAAAATAATGATGCTCAGTACTATACTGACCAGCAGATCTCTTTATATACATGAATATTACTCTCAGTTCGTTCAAACAAAAGAAAGAAAAAAATTAGCAAAGTCAGAAAGGAAAAGGAAATTTATAAAGTGAAGAGAAGAATCAAAAAAACTGCATTTATTCTCAAAATCAATATAGTCTCTGTTTCAAAATTTCATGTGAGTAACTTAAATTTAAAATTTGCTTAAGTACTTACTTATGTTTCTTATGTCTGGAATAAGTATGTTATTTGTGTGTGTGTGTGTGTGTGTATTTATGAAAATTCTATGAAATATGGTATCTGCCTGTTTAATGCTTTGGAAAACATCTCTGTCGTTGTTTACAGGTTTGAAAACTAGCAAAATAATTTAAATTCTCTTCATCTGATTATTTTTTAGACTTTGAGTTTAACATAAAACAAGTTGTTTTCATCTATATGAAGAGTTAAAAATAGTTTTAAGTGAAATAAACAACATATGGGTTGTACAACTTGTTTTTGCAGAGAAATTCCAGAAGTTGTTTAAATTCGAGTAAAACGATTTACAAGTTCAATTTAATAACTTGAATACTTACTCAAAAATAGGATTTTTAAATGTAAGTGAGGATTTTTAAGTGAGTGTTTAACGTGCAGTTCACAGTAGAACGAAATTGGCATTTTGATCAATTTCTAAAGATCGAACAAGTTTTAGATGCTAAGGTTTCGCTTGAAGCTGTGTTGAACATCTATGATTCCAGAAAAATTGTTGAATAATTTTTCTAATGCGTGAATTTTGGGGTCGATTCGAATTTAGGGTTTGGGATCGTGTTTTCGGTGCTCTGTTTAAATTCTTGTTTTCGGCTCCGAGAGATGATTGAGTATCACGCAATTTTGGATGAAGGTAGAGGAGGGCATGGTCGAGGTATGGCCGAAGTTTCATGGCGTCAGGTGGTCGTCATTGGGGGGCCGAGGTGATTTTGTTCGATGCATTCATGTTGTTGGTTCACGCTTCAGGCCAAATTTTGATTTTGATAAATTCGTGATGAATTGGGTTTCGATCTCGTATGTAAGGTCGAATCGTGGTTTGCTGGAGGTCGCGATGGCCACTGGAGCGGCGGTGCGGTGATGTGCACGTGCACGTCGTGTTTGGGTATCAGTAAGTTACTGATTTGGAGGCTGGAGTTCAAACTCCAGAATTTCACGTTTGCTTCGAGATGAAACTCGCGTATGCGAGTAGACTGGGCTATCTTAGTTTAGGCATTTAACTGGAAAAAAAAGAAAAGAAAAAGAGAAAAAGGAAGAAGAAGAAACTAGGACGAGGGGAGAAAGGAAAGTTCTCGGGGAAGAAATGAGAAGGACCCGAGTTTGGCTCGAGTGGAATGCATGGTTTACTCGGGTGTGTTTTATAATGGGTTAAACCCAAATCAAAAAATTTAAACTACAATGTTAAGTTAATTTCTGCATTTATAGGGTAAACTAATGTTGATTTTGTTAAGTTAAAAACTTACTATAAGTTTTAAATTTGTTAACAATGTTTTAAAAAGTTAATTAACCCTTTAAATTAAGTAATTAAATTTAAAATAAGGGTTGAAGTTAATTTACATCTAAATTTTCAATGTAACCATATATTGATTCTTAAAGTGTAAAGTAGATTCTCAAATGAAAATTGAGGTAAATAAATTTGTATTAATTAATGATTTTGAAAAGAAATTAAGGATGATATACAGTTTGAAATTAAAATTGATTGATAAACAATTAAGTGTTCAAATTAAATTTGTAAATTTAGAATTTGTTATTCAGATAAATTAAATTCGACAAATCAAATTTAACAGTTAATTAAAAATAAATAATTATGAAACAATAAATAGAGTTAATTAAGATTTAATTTATTTTATCCAAATTTTAATCATTGATTTTAAACATCACTATAAATAATTGTGTAGTTAATTTAAACCACATTGGAAAATAATTAACTATGGCTATGCATGATATTGATATTTCTATTCTGTTTGTGATACTATGTGATGTAAATTGCCATGTACTGCACTGTGATTGTGTTTTGTTCTGTATTGATGTGAAAACCTTGTTGCCCGTAAAACGGCATTTAAACTTCGATGCGACAGGGAATCGGATTTCAGTTTGTTATCCGAAACCCACATCGAACCTGTGAATTTTTGTGAATGACATATCCACATGTTTCAAAATTTGACTCTCACTATTCGGTTAGCTGGGAAAGGACCTTTGTGTCATATAAACCATTCCGAATAAGTGATACGACAAAATGGATGAGCATTTGAAGACGGTGGTGAAAACCGGACGTCTTCGAGAACGATAGGATAACCTGTCGAATGACTCTGCACTGAGTTGCTCCGGTATAGAGTTCTCCATTTGTGATGGGGAAACCGATCGGGATTGTGGACGCTCGGATTGCAAGGACTTCTTCAGAAGTGCCTACGGTTCTGTTCGAACCCAGAATAGACTTGTATGGATTGTATGTCTGACATTACATTTGAGATATAAAGCACATTTCTTTCAAATACATATCTGTTGGTGGCGGAGAATTTATTCTCTTAGCTTAACATCCTTCTCTGAGACGTACGAGCTCAGAGGTTATGTAGTTGAAGGTTATCAGTAATATATTCCCAACTTGGTAATGTGCATGTTGAGTGATGTTGATCATTTGTTGATCAAAGCATGGCTTTGTGAAAAGCGTAGCTTTGTGGACGAGACTTCATCGAACCTCACACCCCGAAATGGTCGAAACAGGAAAGATGCGGCAAGGTTATTGGGGGTAGCGCCCCTTAGGGTATGTGCATTTCCTTCTGGATAGAAGTGGTATTATGGTATGGAGCCCAGATACATAACTTATGTGGATATCATAGATATATATATATATATATATTACTTTGTGATTTGTTGCTAGAGCCCCGGATAAAGGTTGGTTACAACCGGGGAATGGCATACTCGTGTCAGTAGTTACCCAGTTAGGGGTAACCCGACCTTGTGTTGGCGGAGATCCGGTTAGTTTCTCGGGTTCTCCCTCCATAGGCGTACCCATGTGGCCCATGAAGTTCCTTAGCCTGACCATTTGTTGGAAATCCAATTCCCAATACGAAACCCTGTACGGGTTTAGTTGTAGAACCTACCATTTACTTATGGTGGTCACCGTTGTTTAGATGGTAGCTATAGTAGGCATAGTTCGAAACGTCTATGCTGGCTAAGATTAATATTCTATTTTCGAAATGCTTTCTACACTATGCACGAGTAATAATATCAAAGAAATTTTCCCGTACCATGCATATTTGACTATCATAAGAAGAAATCTCCTCCAATTCTGTGTTTGCATTGTGTGTGTGGCGGGAGGTCTTATGGTAGTTTCATTTTTAAAAGCATACCAAAATTCTTTTATAAATCTAGTTCTTCAAAAGCAATTGTTTTGCCTTACTCATACCAGTCCCATGACTGACCTGGAGTTTATTGTTTTCTTTCCTAAACTCTGGGTGCCTATAATTTCTACACGGGCAGCCTAGAAGCAGGTTTTCCGTACTCTGGAGTTAGCAGTATTTTGGAGCTCTTATTTTGGAGATATCTTAGGAGCAAGTTGGAGTTCGCAGGTGTTTAGCTTTTGGGAGTTGGTTATCACTTCTTTCATTTGAAGATTTTTTTTGGATATATGATCACTATTGTATTAATATGATGTTTATTTGGAGTTGTGTAGTATGTATTAAATGCTCTGATGTAGTAGTGGGTATTATACTGTTGTTTCTGTGTTGATATATGACATTCATTTTGTTTCCGCTGCTTTATATTCATCTATTGTTGTTATAAGCTCTATCTGAACTAAAATTTGACGTTCGAATCTTCGGTAGTCGAATACAAGTGGGGTATTTGATGTCGACTTTTGAACGATGAATTTTGGGTCGTGACAATAAATCATTTCTGAGATTAGGAAAGAGGTTTATAAATTAACTTAAAGGTTTATAAAGATGGGTTATGACTATATTTTGAAAGTTAGAAGTAAATCGAAATACGAGATGAGCTTTTAAAAAGGGAATTTTTAATAAAGGATAAGCGGAATGTTTTATTTGAAAGAAATGTTTGGTTATTTAATATGGGGTTTGGAAAGAAGAAAACTTTTACAAGTTTGTAAACATACTTATACTGATAAGATAAGTATTGATTTTGATTCAAGGCATGAAAAGTAAAATGTTGTGGTAATATACTTATAACATTGATATAAGTATATAAATGTTTCCCAAGTATAAAAGGAAATGTAAGAGGTTTGGGATTAGTGTTTTGAAAAAATCTTGTGATCATGTTTTGTAAAGTTGTTTTATTAATTAAAGAGAATTAATAACGGCTTAGTGGATCCCATATGGAAATTAAACCATGATTGGATGTTTGTTTATTTGATAGTTAAATAACCAACTATCAAATCTTGAAAAAATGCAACTTTGGAAAATATCTATGAGAAACACGAGAATTATTTGATACAGTTACTGTCGAAGGTGCTATACTGTATATTTAAACTCGTTTCGTTCTTCTAGGACGAATGATAAGAAAACCTATCCATAAACGATTAGAAGGTAAACTCTGCTCTTGTCATTTGTTTGTTTATTTCCTAAAGAACTGGTGTTGAGTATACTGAAAATATCGAAAGTTGTTTCGAAGAGACCGGGATCGGATCTGTTTCCATTGGTTGGATTAACATGATAGGGTGTTCTCGCTTTCTATTTGGTGGCGAGTAAGAGACTCTTACCCCTACATGTCTCAGAGAGGTAGTATAAGGCCTTGATGGGTTGGTTTGTTATGTGCTTACAGTCGCGAGGTTGGCCTTAAAAGCATATTCGAGGTACTAGTGAATGCCATGGTGATGTTGGGATGGTTGAAAATCCTGCCGGTAGTCACTATTGATGGTTGAAAAGCCTAGACCATTACATTTGGTATCAGAGCTGAAGGTTAAGCGAGAACCTTGGCTTTGTTGGGGTTAACTCATTAGAGATAGGGTAAGTGACACCATAGAGTGAGTGTGAGTGTATATATATGAGCACTTATTTGTTAGTGATTGTCAAATGTTTTATATTGTGCTGATTTATATATTTAGTGGCTTATGAACTTTGGTCGATAAAGGATGTACAACGTACCGATAGGGGCTTCTAAACACTTAAACTAGGCAAATCGACATATTATGGTTTTGGAATTGGATAAATGCAATAATTTTACCCAAGGTATATTTTGTATATAAAAGAAGATTTTCACAAATAGTGCAATATAGTTAGTTGAGGTGTTAGGAGATAATAATATTTTGTTGTTGTTATTATTATTATTTAGGGTTTGTTTAATCATGTTCGTCTAGTTGAGCATTGACTATTATTAGTACATTCCCTTTTTAAGATATGGGTTGGGTAGATAATGATTGTTGGAATTTTTGGAAACGAACACCTTGTAAATTAAGTTTCGTAGTTTGACTAAAAGGCGTTCGATGTTAAGGTTTGAGGTAGAATTTGATTTCAAAGTTAGAACATTTCGAGATAAATATTTAAAAATGGTTTAACAGAAGTGATTTATATAATGGGTTTATAAAAATGTATCATTTAAGTTGGAAGGAATTTAGGTTGAAAACTAAAGAACCTAAATCCTAGTGCCTCTGAAAAATGATTTTCAAGGTTTTGGGAAGATAATAATAATAATATTTGAAATCAATTTGGTTTAAGTATAAATTTTTGGGAAAAAAAGTGTAAGTAAGAAGTGTAATCTTTGGATTGGTACGGGGAACAAGTCTTGATTATTTTGTGATGATCAAAATATTCTTCTAAGTGACGATCAGATGTTTGCCTAGGTGAACATTGTGGAAGTACTTAGTTAATTATTCTCTTTGTCATTGTACGATCGAAACAAGTTCAACCCGAACAAACCTAAGGTGATTTGGTGATATATGTTGTTGGCAAATGTAAGATATTGTTCAAAAAATGAGAATTTGGAAATAAAAGGAATATTTTTAAGTTAATAGTTCGAGTGGCTGTAAAATAATTTAAAATTGGGAAAGAGATGTATTCAGATGGTAAACACTTCTCTTGAGTATTACCCTTCTTAGTAAGGGAATGTATGATACTGTTTAGTGATACCAGCACCTTAGTATCATTTTGAAGTTACTCGGACTATGTCTATATATTCGTATGATTTAAAGTATAGAGCTCCATTTCAAAAAGTTTTTGAAAATAAAAGCCAGGTATTTAGATCTTGAATTTTCTTAGGAAAATAAAAGAAAAATGGAATAATGGAATCCGATGGGGATATATGATCTTAGGATGTAGCGGAGTAGCATACAAATTGAACCTAAGAATAGTTTATGAATGTTTTCACAAATAATTTGGTGGAAATAGAATTGATATTAGAGAGACCCAATCAAGTATGTGCGTAAGATGGACGCGGATCATTTCTCTTTCCACATAGAGCGATCCAAGATTCGAGTACATGGCCTGGAGGTGTTGCACCATTCCGAATAAGGATCTGTTACTCAACCTTTAAAGGCGAGCACTTGATGAGAGTTCCTGGTGTGGTACTAAGGTTTTCTATCATGGTTACAACTACGTAAGGAGAATAGAGGTTCCAAATAAAGGAGCCTGATAGAAGCCGCACTAGAGAATCGGGTGAGCGATACTAGTTCTGATGGAAAGTTATGTATTAGAGTTGAGATCGAATCAGATTTTGCATAAGAATAATCTATGTACATCATATGAGCTGATGTATAGTGTTAGTTTTTTTTGGGATAGGTCAAAGTGTGATTTCAGGGACGAAATTCTTTTAGGGGGGAAGAACGTAACGACATGGAATTTCCCTGCTTTGATTAGTGGATATTTATTTAATTTTAAAAATTCAATGTGTGGGTTTTATAATGAAAATAAAATCATTTTAATAAATTAATGATGATGATAAAATCTTTTTCAAAAAAATTTTACCAAATTAAATAGTTCGTAGTAAAATAGAAAATGTGACAGAAGAACGTTTTTCAAAATTTCAACTTTTCAACACCGGAAAGTTGTCGGGAATGTTTTTTGTCTTTGTGCACCATACACACATATATATAAGAGTTCATTAACTAAATAATAATACGTTTTGAAATAAATTATCTTATGTTAATTTGGATTAGTAAGTGATATGACATGACAGTTTTAAAAATGAAAAACACATACATATATATATAAGTATTATCACATCTTAAGTTAATATATATATTAAGTATTATCACATCTTAGATTGCAATCATTAACCATCATTATCCCTTATCATGTCGTAGCTTTAATTAATAATTTAACTTATATATATAAAGAAAGTGATGTGACTAAACATAATAATTGTACATATATAAAAGAAAGTGATGTGACTAAACATAATAATTCTATATATATAAAAGAAAGTGATGTGACTAAACATAATTATATATATATATATATAAGAGTGATGTGATTAAACATAATTATATATATATATATATATATATATTATAAAAGATTTGTGATGTGATCGGATATAATTATGACAAGTTATACATTTTGCCTATATATACCCACCTGTTCCTTTTCTTTTCTCCACGCTTCCATTTTCTTCTTCTTCTTCCTTGTTAAAGTTTTTCATGGCTTCTTTTAGCATTTAGAGAAGAAATAATAAAAAATAAAAATCCTTAGGAAACTTGTTCAAAATCCACTCAAAATCTTCTCCATTTTCATCCTACTTCCTTCGGCCATAACTTCCACCTTTCTACTCCAAATCATGATTTTCTTTTTTTTTTGAACCACATAAAAATATAGTGTCTACAATTTTCATGTTGATCACTTTCTCAAGGTTTTAGTCTAGCTATGTCAAAAACACTTATCTTTAATACCCATTTTCGGACCTATATTTTGAAGGCCAAAAATACGACCTCTTCTTTAGACCATAACTTACTCAAAAATGATCTAAATTGAGTGATTATTTTTTCGAAATGATATAGAAAAGAATTTCCTAAAACAATTCAGTTGATTACCTTTTAAAATTACAAGAGTAAAATGGTGAAAACAGAAAGCAAGATGTTCTATTCTCGAGTTACCTTTTGGAGTTGTGAAGCTTTTCAAGTTCTAAAACATTTCAAGATTAGGAAAGCTTTAGGGTGAGTAAATTCTAATATTCTTTGGAAATATTTTATCTACGTATATGTTTGTCATTATGGCTAAATGGATAATGTTTGTTGTATGGATTATGATTTGGTTTTGATAGACATATATGTGCTAATATGTGGTTAGCATTAGATATGAAAACAATGGTTTAAGTTTTATGTTTGGATATAAATTTGTGAACTTGATATGTTATGCAAATGATATGCTTGTGTATGTGATATCTTGGATTTTAGTTGAATAGTTACGGATAGCTTAGTAGTTTGGAATGTTGAAAGGACTTGAGATTCATTTGGAAATCTAATCATTTACTAGTTTTGAATTAGTGAATGTTTTTGTTTATTCTAAGTCAAGTTAAGGTTTTCAAAACCCTTTCTTTTATGTATTAAAAGATAATCCAAATTGGAAGGTTAAAGTTTTAGATGGTAACTTAAAGAAGCAAATTCTAAGTTATTGTGTCCATAGCGATAGTCGCTATGGATGTAGTTCGGAAAAGTTTGATTTCCAACTTTAAAGTTTTCTTTTAAAAATGATTTGAAAACCTATTTTCAAACGTAATTAGCAACACGTAAGTAAATTATAACTTGATTAAGTATGTATAATAATTAACTAACTAATTAATTAATTAAGGATAATACTTTATTAATTAATTAGTAACTTGGTTAAGTAATTAGTGACTAATTAGTGAAATTAAGTAAGTTATTAAGAAGTTTTAATTAATGATTAATTAAAATAATGTGTAATTAATTTTATTTAATCAAGTTTAATTATTTTAATTATTATTTAATTAAAGCTAAATTATTTAATTAATTATTATTTATTTATAGACTAATTATTTATTTATTATTTAATTAGGGATTAATTTTAATTAAATGTTTATTTGTTTAAAGTTTAATTATTAATTTACTTTTAATAAATTAAGACTTAATTATGATTTGATTTTGATTATTTAAGATTTAAATATGCTTTAGTTTTGTATTAAACTATGATTTAATTATTAAAAGTTATTTTAAATTTTATCGGTTATGTTTTAAGTTGGATTCTTTTCTTAGTGGCATGATTTTAACCAAAGGATCTCTTGTCCATGATATTAAATAGACCAACAATTGTTAACAAGTTATAATGTGACTATTTGTGTTTTGTGGACATCATTAGCAAAATAAAATACCATTCTGCTATAGGGTAATTGTTTGGATTGTTTGGACATGTGTTTGGCAGAATAAATCCCCGTTATACTATTAATTGGTTAAATTGTTTTGGACATCTATTTAGCAGGACAAATCACCATCCTGTTATTATGTTGTTTAGACAGGTATATGTTAGTTGAGTTGTATTGACATGTTATTCCCTTATTTGATAATTGGTTGGATTTACATATATGTTATCCTATGTAAATAATTAATAAGTGCCTTGGAATTAAATTAAAATACAATGGTAACTTAAATCAGTACCATTACGACTGCTAAGCCTCATTTATAATTTATAAAGTATGGTTTTGAATTTACTTAAATTCTTTAATCAATTCGAGATTAAGGGTTTATAAATGGATTTTCAGGTTATATAATTCTTGTAAATGTATTTATAAATGATAACTTGTGTGCAGAAATGGGTTTTACTATCAGAAAGGTTTATTAAGGTGCTTTACGTTTTGTAAATGATATTTATAGAGGAGTATAGAAAGTTTTATATAAAGAGTTTTAAAAATAGGAAAAAGGTTTATAAATCATTTTAGAGATTTGGAAAGAGGTTTATAAATTAACTTAAATGTTTATAAAGGTGGGTTATGACTTTATTTTGAAAGCTATAAGTAAATTGAAATATGATATGAGCTTTTAAAAAGGGAATTTTTGATAAAGGATACGCAGAATGTTTTATTTGGAATAAACGTTTGGTTATTTAATATGGAATTTGGAAAGAATAAAAATTTGAAAAGTTTGTAAATATACTTATACAAATGAGATAAGTATATGATTTTGTTTCAAGGCATGAAAAGTAAAATGTTTTGGTAATATACTTATAACATTGAGATAAGTATATAAATGTTTCCTAAGTATAAAAGGAAATGTAAGGGGTTTGGGAATAGTGTTTTGAAAAGATCTTGTGATCGGGTTTTATAAATTGGTTTTATTAATTAAAGAGAATTAATAAAGGCTTAGTGGATCCCATATGAAAATTAAACCATGATCGGATGTTTGTTTATTTAATAGTTCAATAACCAACTATCAAATCTGGACAAAACGTAACTTTGGAAATATCTAGAAGAAACACGAGAACTATATGGTATAGTTACTGTCAAAAGTGTTATACTGTATGTATAAACCCGTTTTGTTCTTCTAGGATGAATGGTAAGGAAATCTATCCATAAATAGTTAGGAGGTGAACTTTGCTTTTGTCATTTGTTTGTTTATTTTCTAAAGAACCGGGCTTGAGTTTACTGGAAATAATGAAAGTTGTTTCGAAGAGACCGGGATCGGATATGCTATCTGGAAACCACTTTGATCCAACTCAAGCATTTCGAAATGAAGACATCTGAAGCATTAGATCGAAGATGGAGCCATTGAAGCGCAAGGGCTACTTGCTATTAATCCTTAGGGTGGTTTCAAAATGGATGTAGTAGAAGTAGTGCCTTCGGTTTGTCTTTACCCTAGACAACTCGTATGGAAGAATGCTGGCACTGCATTACTTCCTGGAGGGCAATGTTAGCATTACAAAAGAGTTTGCTTTTTAGAAAGGTAAAACGTAGCCTCAAGCCTCATAACCGGGAATGACTAAAGCAAGGGAGATGTAGCAAGGCTATGTGGGTCGAACCCATTTGGGTATGTTGTCACCCTTCTAGATACGATGCATCTATATATTTATGGATTAGTTGTGCATAAGAGCTCGATATGAAAAGGGTTGCAAAGCAACCGAGGTGATGACATATTCCATACTATCCAGTAAGGAGTAGGACGGTCTTGTGTTGGCAGGGGCCGTTGGGTATGATCTCAGTACATTTTCTAGATGTGCACTATGATAGGTGGTACCCCAGTAGCCTAGTCATTAGTCGGAATCCATTCTCCAATATGAGCTTTACATTTTTAGTTCTATACTAAATATGTTGGAACATGAGATGCAAGCATTCCAGCTATTTTTATAATTTACTTTGAACCCTTAGACATTACTATAATATCACTCTATAAAAGTATTTAGGTTATCGTAAGGTAAAACCTGTAAGTGTTTATGTGCGGCATCATCTTACGAGATACCTTTGATTTTGAAAGAGGTTTAAAAATAATAATTCAGTTGCTTTGAGTTTACTCACACTAGACCCATGTCTGATCCAGATTTTTATTTTCTTTTCCTAAAACTCTTGGGTGCTCAAATTTTTATGAGTAGCCAAGTAGTTTAGGTTTTAACGGATGCATTTTTTTGAAGAGCTTGGAGCAGGAGGCTTCATCGATAGATAGTTATCATCTTGTTCTGCTATATATTATGTACTCTATATTTATGTATAAGGACAAAATGTTATAATTTTCCTAAGGAATTGTATTAGTATGACTCTGATGTACAATTTTGTAAATGACTTTGTAAAGTATTATGTGATTAATATATGTTATTCCATTGTGTTGTATGATTCTGTATTTGTTCTTAGTTCTTCTATCTTCTTCTTTCTTTCCCTTAACGATTGGTTGTTTTCCGGCACTTGAAAACTCAACATATAATGCAGTTGACGTATTAGTGTCGATTTTTGAGATTCGAAAAGCCAGGTTCATTACAACATTCGTTCTTTGTATTGTTTTCCCTGCACTCCTTCCCTCTTAAAAGAATTTCGTCCTTGAAATTTAAAACAAAGATAATTTTAAGAGCTGTCATATCAACCATTCAAACATCCATATCATTCATACATTAGCAAACAATCAAACAATCTATCCTAACAAACATCACTAGCTATCCGGAAACAAATCCGGATAAGCTTTCCTAAAACTATCCAGAGTTTTCTAGGTACAATCTCTGGGATTCTCACTCCACTGCACTTTGACACGCTTCACTACCTAACTCCTGAGTTGCCTCTCGTCTTGATCAACAATCCGAACTGGATTCCAGACCACTGTCAAATTCGGCTGGACCTCCAAATCTTTCTGGACTACTGGTTCTACAACTAATGATGGATCATGAACAAACTTCCTTAGATGGGATACATGGAATACATTATGAATTCCAAACATCCGTTCTGGCAATTCAATCCTGTAAGCTACAACACCAACTCTTTTCCAATACCCGAAATGGTCCAATATATCTAGGAGCAAATTTTCCCGTCTTTCCGAATCTAATAGCTCCTTTAATCGGGAAACTTTGACAAAAACTAAATCACCAATCTCAAATTCCAATTTTCGCCTTCTCTTATCTGCGTACTACTTCTGACGGTCCTAAGCAGCTCTCGTCCTTTCTTGATAAGCTCAATTTTGGCAGATGCTTCACGAATCAAATCAGGTCCAAGCACAAGACAATCTTTCGACTCTATTCAACGGGATGGGGATCTACACGGTCTTCCATATAGAGCTTCATAAGGAGCCATCTTAATACTAGAATGGTAACTGTTATTATAGGAGAATTCTACTAGATGAAGATGGTCTTCCCACGATCCATCGAAATCCAAAACACAAGCTCGCAGCATATCCTCTAGAATTCGGTTTAGCCTCTCCGTCTCTCCGTCGGTCTGAGGATGATAAGCTGTATTCAATCTCAAACTTATTCCCAAAGCTGATTGTAGAGCCTCCCAGAATTTTTTGGTAAAGAAAGGATTCACGATCACTTACTATACTAACTGGAACACCATGCAATCTGACTATCTCCCTCAAGAAAATCTCTGCCAGAGAAACTGCAGTATGAGTTGCTTTAATCGGTATAAAATGGGGTACTCTTAGTTAGCCGATCTACAATAACCTATATTCCATTGTTTTCTTTCTTGGTTCTTGGCAAATCGTCAATGAAATCCATAGAAATCATCTCCCATTTCCATTCTGGGATTTCTAAAGGCTGCAATAATCCGGGTGACTTCTGCTGATCTTCTTTCACTTGTTGACAGATAGCACAACTATGAACGAAAGCAGCTACATCCCTCTTCATGCTCGGCCACCAGAAAATTCTTCTCATATCTTTATACATCTTAGAGATTCCTGGGTAAATATTCAGTTTGGGGCAATGACACCCAACTAAGACTTCTTGCCTTAATCCATCTATATTAGGCACACACAAACGACCATTAATCCTCAAAACACCTTGATCATCCACCTTGAAATCCAAATACTGACCATCCTTGGTTCCAAGAATCAGTTCCTCAAAAGATCTATTCTCCATTTTTTTACTAATGATTTTGTCCTGGAGAGATGGAACGACTTCCAAAAGAGACAAAACTGCATTCCTGCTAAGAGCATCAGCCGCAACATTTGCCTTACCCGGAGTATACAGAATATCCAAATCATATGATACCAGAAACTCGACCCATCGCTGCTGCCTCAGATTAAGATCCTTTTGAGAGAAAAGATATTTCAATGGTTTTGTGATCCGTGAATAACTCAAACTTCTCTCCCAAGAGATAGTGTCTCCAAATCTTCAAAGAAAAATCAATGGCTAACAATTAAAGATCGTGCATAGCATAGTTCCTTTCATGTGGCTTTAATTGCTGACTTGCATATGCAATTACTCTTCCATTCTGCATCAAAACTGCTCCCAAACCAACTATACAGGCATCAGTATAAACCTCAAATTTGTTATTCCCATCAGGAATAGCACTGGTGTACTGGTTAGCCTCGTCTTTAATTCTGGAAAACTTCTTCACACTGGGATATCCATTTAAACTTAGCCCCATTCTTGTCAACTTGGTCAGATGTGAAGAAATCCTGGAATAATCCTTGATAAACTTCCTGGTAGTAGCCAGCTAAACCTAGAAAACTGCGTTCCGTCGATGACTTCGGTTGCTTCCATTCGAGAATAATCTCAACCTTCGCTGGATCTACAGAGATACCTTCACCAGAAACAATGTGCCCCAAAAATTTGACTTCCGATTTCCAGAAATGGCACTTCGAGAACTTCGCTTCAAAGTATGCCTCCTCGGTGTCTCCAACACTATCCTCAAATGCTGCTTGTGCTCTTCTTCAGACTTAGAATAAACCAGAATATCATCGATGAATACCAGAACAAACTTATTCAGTTCTCAAAAATCCACACAGAACCTTAGCGATCCATCCGACTTAGTGACAAACACTGTAGCAAAACCCCAACAAGAAAAACTAGGCCTAATCAATCCCTTCTCCAAAAGATCCTGAGTTTTCTTAACTAACTCCTCTCTCTCTCTCTAGGAGCCATCCTCCTACTAGGCTGAATCGCCAGCACTGCTCCTGAAATCAAATCAATACGAAACTCTATCTCTCGATGCGAAGGCAAACACTTAACTTCCTCAAATGCATCAGGGAAATCTTGGACCACATCAATATCTTCAATCTTCTCTTGAGAAGTCTCAACTCCATGTAAAAAACTACTCAAGTGAATTCTAGAATTATCACATGACATTCTGGCAATTCTACCCAAATCAGTTTCCAACGAAATTATTCTCTCATACAATTCAGAACAGCCTTATACTATCGAGCCAATCCATCAAAGAAAATGGAGCCACCCTGCTGCTTCTGAGATTACCCCAAGGAAAACTGCTAACCGAAAAATCTCCTCGGCGGCACACATAACACTTGAGCTACACTGCTGACCCAGATGTCCAAGGACTTCCTATCCAGAGCACTTCAAGAAACTCGAACCTCGAACCAAACAGAAACACTCTACTGAACTTAGCCACAACACCGAAGCAGACATACTTCCTTAACTTGTCCCAAAGAAACATCTTCGGAGACATCCATAGTCACTGTGTCTCATCACACATCTACTACATCCTGAGGTATCAAGATATCATGACTTGCTTCCGTCCAGTTGACAGATCCAAACTCTAGCTCTTCCAAACTTACACTTCAAAGATGAACTCCGAACCTTAACAGGTTTCCTTCAGAGATCGATGAAATTCTTACATCACCCAAAGTTTACTGAGACGGTAATAGGTCTACAGTCTCGACAGATACACTTCCAACCTCAATCATTCAAATTCCAACCATTGGTAGTCGTGTTACACACACCACTACCCTATCTACCTTTATAACTTATATTGGAAAACCCGAACATGTAACCCAACAAATAGGTATAAATATATATATATATATATATATATCAAAATTACAAATACGCTCTCTCAAGAAAGAAATCACTCAAGAGCCTAGGTATTCGCTCAACCTAGCGCTCTGATACCAACTGTGACGACCCGCCCTTCTACTACCAGAAAGACGTATCATCATTAAGAAAGAAAGGGATAGAAATAGAAAGAATAGAAAGAAAGAACAACAACATCAGAATCTCACAGCGGAATGGAACAAAATATAACACATCACATAACTATTACATAGTTTACATATATCAGAGTTATACTATATCATACACATGACAGTCATTCTATCACTGCATAGATATCTACATACGTCTGGAACTCCTGCTCCAAGCTCCTCCAGAAATCAAATCCAAAACCTATCACTTGGCTACTCATAAAAATTTGAGTACCCAAGAGTTTATGAAAAACAAAATATAAACTCCGGGTCAGACATGGGTCTGGTATGAGTAAACGGTTAATGTTGTTTAACTTTGAAAACATTTGAAAATAAAGGTATCACTTAAGACTCCCCACACATAAATACGGGTAAGTTTTTACCTTACACTAACCAAAACATTTTATAGGAAATCCAGTGATATTATAATAGTATCTAGGGTTTTCAAGTAAATAGAAAATAGCCGAAATTGTTACATGATTAAATTCCAGCTACTAGCCACAAAAGTGGGTAATACAAATCAAAACCGTAGGGTCTCGTAGGGAAAATGGATTTCCATCAGTGGCAGGGCTACTGGGGTACCGCCAGTCACAGTACGTGGCCTAGATCACCGTACCAAGGATCACTCCCGACCCCCTACAACACAAGGCCGGAACCATTCCTTACTGAACAATCCCGAACAAGATAACCCCGGCAGTTGTTGCAATCAACTGCCCCACACAGCCGAAATAAAAAAGGACATCTAGACAGAGGTATATCTCGTCCTTCTTGGGCATGACCCACCTAACCTTGCTGCACATCCCCTGTTTTATCCATTCCCGGTTGATGAGGCTTGAGGCTGCGATTACCTTTACAGGACATATTTCTTAGAATACTCATCGTCCGCTTGACGATGTGCTGAAAGCATTCAATCCATACAAGTTCATTCCGGGTTTGAACGAAACCGAAGGCATTATCTCGTTACACTCATTTTCGAATCATCCTTAGAGTTAACGACGATAACCATTGCATTCTGAAAACACCATCTCGATGTTCACTTGAGATTTTCACGACCTATCGTTTAATTTGGATCGATGTGGTTTTCGGATAATTATAAATGACACCCGATCCCGGTCTCATCGAAATCCAAACGCCATTTTAAAGGCCAAATTGTTTATTAGTTTTAAACAGTTTAATTCAGCACTTTGAATTCACATAACATTTATCACAGATGAATCATACACAATCATCATAGATATATCAAAAGCATATCATAGAAACATCACAGAATATCACCAAGTAAATATCACATATCAGATATTCTACATATACAGTTATTCATAAGCAAGCATCTTTGATTCTTATTGTAATTTAATTCAATTAAAATAAATTACTTGAGAATTAATCTCTTAATCCTGTTTAATTAATCAATAATTATCAATTAATTACTTATTTCTTTCCAAATCTTTTAATTTAATTAATCATTTCTTAATCAATTATTAAATCTTAATTTCTTAATTAATTACTCTTAATCATTAATTAATAACTTAAATTTTTAATTAATGTCACTTAATTGTTCATTTATTAACCACTAATTACTTAATTAATCAATTCTTAATCAAATTACTTAATTAATTAACTACTAATCATACATTGATTAACTTAAATTAGTTAATTACAATTTATTTATTACTTAATTATCAATTACCAATCTCTAATTACAATTATAATGTAATTACTTTCTAAAAATAATTAATTGATATTAATTACTCATCTTAATTAACATTTTACAAGTCTTCTTTAAATTTTGGAAACCAATTTATTATTAACTACAAACTTTAAATGTTAATTAATTTTATACTTACTTAAATTAATTACTTAATTAAATAAATAATTAAGAGTTTTAAAACAGTGTTAAGAATTAACTAAAATAATTAAACTTACATTTAAATCTTAACTTAAGCTGTTAAACCTTTATTAAGTTTACAGTATTTAAAACTTGTAGAAAAATTATTTGTCTAACTTAAAGTTAAAAAAAAACTACAGTTGAAAACCCGAGACTCTCCCTGATTCACTCGAGTTACACTTCGAGTTGTTCCAGCTTTTCCCCGAGACACTCACCCTGTACACAACTTCTTCTTCTCCTTCTCCTTTTTTTTCATTTATTTGTTCCAGTAAGTTTTTAAGTTTAAACTAAGACCTAAATTATATGATCAGGACCATATTCACGCATCGATTAAAACCCGAAGCAACCAACCTACTTTCTCGAGTAATGACTCGCGATCCATGACTTCACGTCACCGATGCACATTACTGCTGCCGTACACGTGCACGACGACGTGATTTAACTCCGGCGAACGCCAACGCCTCAGGCAAAACACAAATCATCCAAATACTCGATCTCCAAAATCAATTTGCCTTCAACAATCTCAAATTGAAATTTAGTCATACTGCTCAAAACTGAAGCTCAACCAAAACGTCAAAACCACCTCGTCACCATCGCACTGACCACCGGAGGCGCTCGAACTTCGACCATACTACGACAACCCACCAAGCAACCCTCCACGAGAAATTCGTGCAACTCGATCGCGTAATGATGACGAACTCGACCCATTACAGACATGACCAAAAACTCCAACTAAAACCCTAATATGATCTCGTATCCTAATTTCACGCAATAGAAAATTTTTCTAATAATTTTTACGAAATCACGGATGTTTATACTTGCTTCATCCCAAATTTCAACATTTACAATTGAATCGATTGTTTGAAAATGGGTAAAATTCAAACTTTGTTCAATTGTAAACTACTCTTCGAATATGAAACTAAAAATCTTCATTCTTGTTTTAAAAATCATGTTTTGTAGTAAGAATTCAAACTATGAACTTGAATTAATATTTTACATCAATCAAATTTATCCAATTTCTACTTACTTACCTGTAAAATAAAGTTACAGTGTATATTTTATAATCAGGGTTTAAATCAGCTTTTAAAAATCTTAATATAAGTTTAAATATTTTATTTTGGTTGAAAGCTTAAAACTTAGCAATGATTTGATGAGAATCATTTGAGATTTTGAACAAATATACAACCTGTAACACTTTTCAGAGTAGTACAGAGCAATCATAGCAATATATTCAAGATCAAAGCATACACAACCATATCATAAATAAATCTCCTAAACTGTTATTTTATTAAACTTAAAGCTTTTAAATTTCTTGTTTACTCACCTGCAAGGTAGCTGATCAAAGAACAATCTGAGGTGATGAAGACTGCAGTTGAAACTGCCTCAAGTTTTGTTCTGTTTTTGTAACTGCAGTTTTGAATTTAAATCTTGAGCTTGCTTCTTCTTTTTCGCTTTGCCAAAATGAAGATACTGATTTGCTTATACTCTGTTTTTCTTATGTTTGCTGAACGAACTAAAACAAAAGACGGACACATATATAAGATAACAGGATGTTTAAGGGAGGCTTTATCTGGTTAGCTTCTTTGTTAAGATTTTATAAATATTTTGAATTGACTAAATGTTAGGCTGAGATGATGGCAATAAATGCCTTGTTTCCATATATGTTTACATGTTATAATTATGATTTGCTGTATGAAGATATTTTGTATGCAAATGTTCACTTTGCAGGTAGACTATGGTGTTGTATATGAAAATAATTTATATATAAATATTTGTCTTATTACTTCTAGTTTGAACTTCATATACTTATTTGAGTCTGGTTTCATGTCATGCTTTGTTCTTATTTTATTCTATATTTTGTATTTCACTTTATACATTTGTTCTTACAAAACTTCAACTTATGTTGTATTTCTATTTTGACTATCAATATTCATATGGTTGACTTACATTTTATATTGATAGAATTTGATTTTATTTCTATTTGTATTTTTAGCTATCAATATTTAAATTATATTCATAAGTTTTACTTATGTTTAATATTTATATTTTATATTGATAGACTTTGATTTTATTTCAAACATTATCATTCATATATATATATATATATATATATATATATATATATATATCAAATGTTAACAGAGTAAAGTATTTTAATTCAATTATATAAGGTAAATTTTATTTTAAACATTATTATCCATATGTATATTTACCAAATGTAAACAAAGTAAAGTATTTTAATTCAATTGTATAAGATAAATTTTCATTGTAAATATTATTGAGAGATTTATTTCAAAGTTTCAAATCAATTTCCTTTCAAGAATACAAATCCGTATAAATAAATGACAATTATTTCAAAAGATTTATTCATTTTAAGATCGGTTTACTTTTTATTTAATTAGATTAAATATTTATTAAAATAAATAGGGCCAAAATCCAGGGTTGTTACACTCTATGAGGGCATTCAATCTCTATCTTATCATGCATCATATTCATATGAAGCTGACTCTGTCTTTGAGACTCTTTTAAAAGGTTATGCTCCACATCTCTAGAGATATTTGGTCCCACTTATGGAATGGGTTGTAATTCATAACACTATCTCTGGAAGAGCTGGAACCTATCTTCCATTGTCTCTGATGGAGTTGAACCTTGCCTCCAGGACTAGAATGTTTATGCTCCATTGTCTGATTACTCCGTTCTTCACAATTTTCATGCACATCCATATTTGGATATTTAGTAGAAGGTCATGCTTTATTGCCTATGGAGTGATCCAACATCATGCCCCAAGCATGTTTTACTCTCTTTCTTTGTAAGGACTCATTTCCGTCGGCGGACTGCAGTCTGGAATTTATGGCATTCTTGGTGGAGTTACCCTTGTATTTCAACCCAAAGCATACTTACGAGGTATTACTATGTCCATTGGTCTCATGACCACAAATCTTATGGAATGTGTGATATTTGTTGATTCTAATCTTTATGGCTATTGACTCTTTGATCCTTGATTTACTGCAATCCATGGGTTCTCCAATAGCGGGTTAGATTCATTTTGGAGTTTCCATAAGAAATGAAGTGGAAACTTACCCTATCTTGAAAAGTGTTTCCTTTCCAAGGCTTTTTGTCTTCAAAATAATTGACATTTATCCATCCTTTTGCTTGATATCCAAGTGTGAACAAATTAGTGCCTTAAATGACTAACCAAATGGTCTCTAAGTATAACATAAATGTAGGCAAAAAATGAAATCCTCTCCATTCGTAGCTCCAACCGCTTCCATACACTAAATGCAGTGCCTTAAATATGTTCAAGGGTTGGCTTTTCCAACATATTGTTTCATAACCGATGTCTTAACATCTGGGTTTGACTGTGTATCTGATGTTCAAGTGAACTGATAGTGGTTCACCTTGTCAAGCTTTGGTATCTTTCTCCACTCGCCTATCCATACATTAGTCAACGACTTGCTCCCGCTACTGGAGTGCTTCCTTAATTTTCTTATTAGGCCATGACCATAGATCAACCACATGTGTACCAGTTGGTATGAACTCAGGTGGTTCCATTTCAACAACTAATTGTGTGGTTCCAACATCAGCGTTGACTTCCGGTGAGACATCCTCTTTTGGTCTGCAATGGACTGTACCATTGGTCTAGTACTGATTAGTTCTACATCAATCTGATTTGTTTCGAGCACTTTCTGATTCAGTTTGTGGAAGTCCGAATTCGATGGCCCCTACCTACCTTACCTGTTTCTTTACGTCCATTTTTGATGGGTTGCAAACATAACTCCAGACTTGGTCTCCGTAGACCTACATTAGTGCTGCTTGCTCCATGAGTCTAAGGAATGATTCTTTATCTCTAAATACTAGCAAAGAAAGGAGATACCATATCTTCCATCATCATTTGCAATCACTTCTAGACTCTTCTCTAGTAGCTATATTGGACCGCCTTCCCGATGTAGCCTATTCCAACCGCATGTACTTTGTTGGTTCATAGATCTTGAAATCTATAGGGTCCGTGGTAATCCTATCTCTAGGGAGAAGGTAAAGCTAAGTTAAGCACCAATTCCTCACTCCACTTGCTCATGTTTGAACGAATTGTCTAATGATTAGGGTCATCTTATCCACTGGTTTGGATGATTGTCAATGATAGCTCGACCTTTTCATTCGGGGGGAGTGACTTATTTTATCTTCTTTATGATGACTTGATCTTTAGTTATGTGCACGATTATGGCTCTTAGATCAATCCTAGTGATCATTTTATCCTCTATTGACTATAATTTCTACGAGGGAATAAAAAGAGTTTGTTGTAGCTGCCCTTTGTTTGACATCATCCTTTTTGGTTCAGCGTAGAACCGCTTCCCAGTTCTAGCTTCGGGCTGAACTCTTTCTCATCTCCTCCCTTATCATTCCTTCTTCCAGATCTTGGACCTTCTTGATTGAATTCTTTGTCAGAGTGTGAACCCTTTTGTCTTTTGGATCCCGTAGAATGAGATTGCCTTTATGTTCAAGTATTTTAACCAATAGTTTGTGCCTACCCTAAGCATGTCATAAGTCAGTCCAGCATTGCTTGATGTTGGATAGTGAAATATTCATTATGGCACTAACCTTATTTTTTGGTCTCAAAGGCGTGTTGAGAATCAATTCTCAATAAAAGCACCAAAAACATTTGCACAAAAAATGGGCAAACACCTCCAATCAATTAGCTGTAGAGCTATGAATACAGGGTATATAACATAGTGGTTATATTTGTAATAAGATTGATTTTCAGAGAGCAGATCACATATATGTTGTGCAGAAAGTAAGTTGCAGTAAAGTAAATAACACAAAGGTTTATAATGGTTCGACCAAAATGTGCCTATATCCACTGTCTAATTTCATTATTCTTCTTATAGATCTTTGATATAATGTTTGAGATACAAGATACGATGGTCTGAAGCTCAACAAAAAGTAAGATACACCTTTAGGAAGTGTGTTCGGCTATTGCCACTTGACTATTCTTGGCTTCCTATTCCTATTTGGTTGTCTCTGTTAGACGATTCTGGTTAGGTGGTTCCTGCTACGCTGATCCTGCTCGACTGTTCCGGCTAGCTGCTCCTGCTAATACTCCTGCTAGCTAATCCTGCTAGCTAATCCTGCTAGACTATTCCTATTAGCTGATCCGACTAGCTGATCCGACTAGCTGATCCTATTAGACTATTCCTACTAGCTGACCCTACTAGGCTACTCTTGTTTGGAGGATCTTATTAGCTGTTCCTTTTAGGATGATCTTGTTTGGAGGATCCTACTAGTTGTTCGTACTAGCCTTTGACTTGTCTCCCATTGCTAATGTAAGCTTGGTTCTCTAGAATTCCTTCTCATCGCTATTAGATGCTTTGGTATTTATTAGAGTGAAGGGATGTGTGATTAATCCAGTAAGTCGGGATATTTCCATGTATAACTCACCCAAAGGGAATATTCCTAAATATACAAAATGTTGTTAATTATTTCCTGATATAAGCAGATTTCATTCCATACATAGCTTGCTCGATTCGGTTAGGAACTTTGTCTGAGATAGGTCTGTAGGGTAGTATGTATATGGACATGTTGTTGGCCAAGATTGTGTGCTTCCCTATTTGGTTTGGGCCCCCTTGGGTTCGACGGACTCCTCCAGGCTTGGTTCAGTATCACACCAAGGCATGCGGCTCGGTAGGTCTAGTACTAGCTTGGTCCGGTATGCGCGCTTTACTTTGTTCGGTGGATTCCTACATGCACGGTTCGGTTGATACTTCCCTCCTCAGTCTGACACTTAAAGGGTTCTTGTTATAATCCCTATCGAACCATTCATCATATTCCATAAAATAATATGCTTACAAGGACTTGATCCCAGGTGGATTGGCCGAAGAGCACATGTCTTTACCACTGTGCTACATATGCTTTTATATCATAGCTTCTTTATTTCAAGTCAGAATTCAATGAAATATATACTAGTCGCTTTGTATCATTGAGTAGTGTATTCCAATGCTTTTGAACATTCCGTTTTCCTTAAGTGTGTGTATCTCTCCAAGGTGAGGTCCATGTCAGTTAGGTAATGGTCAAATTTTAAGATGACCATATCTCTCAATCTGTAGCTCGGATTGAGATGCAGTTTCGGCCTTTGTGCATTTCTTGACCTTAGGAATGTTTTCCAAGACCTTTGACAATATTTTCAGACTATGTCAAATTTTTCCCTAGCGCTTCATCTTTCCCTTGCGATTACATGATGATGTCTTTATTATGCAGCTTCCTACCGTTTATATGCTTCTTAATGTTTTTTTCGTATTCACCATGCTGTGGGAATAAAGGCCCATAACAATACCTAATACTGATATTAACTACTTAGGTATACTATATTCATATTAATAAAAATGGTAAAATTAATTGACACACACACACATACATACACACACACACATACATACATACATACATAAATACATACATACATATATGTTAACCCACTTTTTAGCAAAACAGATTCCAACGAGACTTAGAAAATTTAAACGAGGACGAAACAACTTGAAAATTGGTAAGCGCTCTTAGATAAGGCAAAGAAACATCTAAGAAAAAGTCGACCAAAAATATATTAACCACATATATCGGTACCGACATGAAGAGAGGTAAACCTACATGTTTTTGATAACTCGATAGATTTTGCGACTTCTTGGGACACATTTATATGGAATGAGAATAGTGTTACAAAGAAGTACAAGTCATTCCGAATTAAGAAAAGGGTCATTCTGATCTATTAGGCAAAATGCTATATCGTATTGTTTTGAGGATAATTAGGAGAAGACTTGATTTGGACGACCAACAATAGATGGAAGCAACATAGGGCAACTCAAAATTAAGTAGCATGAAGAATGCAAAGGAGTTCGAAAAGTTTGGAGCATTACGAAACTGTCCTCACCGACATGATCAGGTCCTCGCCGACATGTTTGAACACCTCGATGGGTCCCGAGATTTTTCACACTACTTCGGACCGATATTTCTACTCTGCCCCAGGTGGATTTCTGACTCAACACGACTGTTTACCTTATAAATACAAGCCACTGAGCAACCAAAACAGGATCTGAATTCTCTGATCGTGGAGACTCTACCATTTCTTCATCTCTAATCTCTCCTCCAACAGAGTCACCTAGAAAACTACTATTTTCTATTCTAGGATTTAGATCAACGGATTCTTAATACTAAAGACTCACAAAAAAACCTAGAAAGTCTATTGTAAATCTGAGATCCATTTGATCATGGTCAGATCTGATATAACTAGATGTAATCCAAAGAGAGAACAACTAATAAAAGATGAAAGTAGATGTTGGATGGAGATTACGCCGCATCACTATAAAAATTGTCTCTTTTTATTGCTTTATTGTTTATTTAATCTGCACATTTGATATGTAACGACCGATCTTGGAACATTCCAAAATTTCAACCCAGAAAAAGGCCTATCGAAACTTAGATCCATTCTAAATCAAGCAGTTGGCATTAAAAAGAAATAACATTGCGAAGCCATAACTAAACTTTCAGAACTCATAGCTGATGGAACAAAATATAATAATAAAGTGTACCCATTAATTTCAAAACCATAAAAATGTCATAAAACAAAATTCCATAAAAACCATAACATAATATCTGTTACAACAATTGTCTAAATACATGGGTACACATAAAAGTAAGTAACAATAACAAATACTGCCATAAGCCAAGCTTCACCATCTCTAAGCATCGTCACCGTCATCATTCCATCCTTAAAATTGTGTTGTAATGAGGAGGGAGTTGTAACAACAAGTGTCTGCTGAATAAAAACCTCAAGTCTTACCTTTTCAGTACTTGGGCAGTATATTTCAAAATAAGAATATGTCTATGAATATAAACCATTAAATCATTTAATACTTCTTTATAAGAAAAGGAGGCAGGTCCAACCACTTAATACCTTCGAATCCAGAAGTAGATCCTATACCCCAATCATATATCATAAATAGCTTATGTGAGAGAGGGCACCTAAGCCACTCAATACTTCCCAGTGAAGAATAGGCAGACCCTGTCATTTAAGACATATTTCCAAAAGCGTGCTCCTCAATGATACTATCTAGCTGACATCATACGGAATCTAATAGGCCACTTAATACTTCCAAGTGGAAAATAGGTAGACCTCATCATTTAAGACCTATTTCCAGAAGCAGACCCCTGTAGAGATACCACCTAATGTAACCCCTTGGCCATTTAATAATTCATCTAGGGAAAAAGGCGGGTTCAACCACTTATTACCTCAAATCCCAAAGCAGGTCGTTCGCCTTATGACCCATACCGATAATGACATCTCACATTAGTCCTCTATTCATAGAAACTGGTAGTCACAGTAGCTGGGTAGATTTCCCCTAGAATTTTGAACTAAGCTCGCGTCATTACAAAAATTTATCATAAGGATATCTCACATCAATAAAAGTGTATATAACCGCTGGTAGCCTCAAAGTGAAGGGCAGTCATTCGTCATGTAACTCTATTAATCTCGCATCCCCATGACTTAGCCACAAATCAATCACTCTGCATATGTATGTATGTATGTATGTACGCGTGTGTGTGTGTATAAACACATTTCACCGTTTCATAAATAAGGCCTTACAAGGATCTTTCTTATTACGTCTTAAAATAATAACTAGGCTATATATAAGAGTTTTCTCTTAATTTCACCTCAAAATCAATTAACTTCCTAAATAGGGGAAAATAAATGTAAATAAATGCCTACATATACGCAATAGTTATACGTTAATTACGTAAATAACTATAAATAAATATTCGTGCATGGTTTAATGCCCTAAGCTAGCGTTTAATGTCAACTCCCTAACCAGTTATTATTACAAGTCATTTTTCTTCAATTTTTCAATATTTCATGAAATTCAAATGTTCATAACGGTGAATAAATATTCATAATCAAAACTGCAATAACATACTTGTAAATAAAAAGAAACTCATTATTACACTAATTCAATAGAATATCTTAAACAATAAGAATTGCAATCTAAATCTCATATTCAATTCAACTCCTCTTTTTACAGATAAATAGATACGAATAAGTGGTATAAACTAGAAATAGAATTCATAATCTAAACCCCTTATTTTACCGAAGAATCACAATTTAACTCAAAGAAGAAGGAGAAGTGGAATAAACTATGAAATAATCAAAAATTGCATAAACGAAACAAATTCTAGCAAACTAATGTACATAATTGAGAATCTCAACATAGAATTGACATTTCGAAATAAAAATGAATTTTGAGGGATTTTATCTATTATATTTTCGAAATCCCAAAATCCCAAAGGCATATTCAAATCCAAAGAAATAACTAAAGAATTGCTGAAAATAAATACTAAGGTTTCCACTCATAGATTAGCCTTAACTTTACTCAAATGGATTTGTAGCCTTCCGATCTCTTCCAGAATCTCTCTCTTTTGATACCCACACATAATAGGGAAGTGGTATATATATTCATTATATTCAAAATAATTGTATAAGAATATGATAAGAATTGATTGGAGGAAGAAGAAACAAATATAAAAATAACTTGAATCCTTGCCTGAATTCTCTACGGAATTTCTGAATCTTATTAGAGAGATAACAATAGTAGAGTTTCGTCATATTCTCTAAAATAATATGAATAAAAGTAAAGATGATAGGGTTTTATTTATAGGAGTTGAAATGCACCAGAACCGTATGATAGAAGTAGATAGGAAACGGATAAATTTGGAGCGCACAACCGAATAAAACATAAGCTAAAACCTTAGCCGTCACTGGCAACTGCTGTTGCCAAGCGGTCAACCGTCCTTGGGCGATCGGTCGACCGATACAGTTCCGGTTGACCCATTCAGGTCGACCGCTCCTTTTATATAGGGGATGTTTATTTATTTCCGTTGCCATATTATTTTATTCTCTAATTAACTTTTTAACGTTAAGCGTTAATTAAACGTTTACTTAGCCCCCAAGCTAATTTTTGAAATTTAAATCCTAAATTTGATTTCTCATTCTCATTTGAATTCAAACTAAATTAATTTAAATCTGAGAACTTTAAATGCCCATAACTTCTTTGTTTGAGTTCCGTTTTCAGCATATTATATATGGAAACATGTTAGAATTTCGCCACGAACCCAACAAAATAATTTTCGTTGTCAAATTCCAATCTTTATAAAATTCTCATATTCAACCTTATCATATTTAATTCAGTTTAATCCATTAAATTATAGTTCATTTTACGTGGTCTTACAATGTTGACCCTATTTTTGGGTTAACAATATATTTGTTATGCAAATTATATATATAAGCTACACAACATAAATTGTATATAAACAATAATAGCAACTAAGTTTATGCTTTGGGTAGTCATCAAAAATGTTATACATACTCTTGCAAATTTGGCTCATAAAGGTATCAATGTGTCCACCGCATGTGTACTCAGTAAATTTAGGATCCAAGAGACATTGATCAAACTCTACTTCAATTGCTCCTACTCTTATTTTATATGGAGAAAAATTAAATAAAAGGTAGCTTTGGTAATTCGGTTTGGGATAGAAAGAAAGAGTGGTCTAACATCTATAAGGCAACAAGATGGAAACAGTCACCATCCAACGAACTCCTTATCTTGCTCAAGGTTTTTGTGAATGAAATTTGAAGGAGACGAATGCGAGGATATTCAATCAGAAGGAAAAGACACGGATGAAAATATTTTATTACATATGCTGGGAAATACAAATTGCTATAAATTTGTCAAAATTTCCATTTGATAGGTTTGCAATGCAAAATTGGAGCCGATGTTAGCTTTTTTGTGTTTTTAACTTTCTAATTTCTTTATTTTTTCACTTTTTTTCCTATTCTCCATGTAATCCTATTTATGCTTCTAGGCAATTCCATACTTGTTATAAATAAATGGCAGAGGGCTATTTAACTTCGTTTGTTTTGTCAATAATAATAATAACAACAACTTTAATTTATAGTCCATTTTTTTTTTTGAATTTATCATATATTGCATAACAAATTTATTATTTTAACACTAAAAGTATAAATACCATATTTTACAATATTACCAATATGCATTAATTACTCATTAATCACAATTCAAAATATAATATCTTATACTTGTAATAAATGAAAATTATTATAAATTGTATAACATAATTTTTCATTATTCTGCCGTAGTCTAGTCATTGCAGTGTATCAGCAAGCCAAACGAAATTAGATAAAATATCTGATAAGCCTTTAATGAGCAAGCCAAATAAGGATTAGATAAGATACAAATTAAGTCAATCTTGCTATTACACGCCATTAGCCTATCCCAGTCACTAAACGTCATCCTTAATCAATAATTGCGTCTAATTATATTACAAAACAATTTATAAACGGTTTACTACACAGAAATTTTACTCGCATTACGTATGCAGCACTATTACTTAAAAAATATCATGAGATATTTGATGTGCATATTTAGTAAAAATAATAAAAGATAATAAAGAAAATAAACGACAATAAAAAATAATAATATAACCTAAGAGTAGCAGGTTATTATAACAGGATAAAAAGGGCAATCAGGGTAATTTCATCTAATCCCTTTAAAAGGAAAACACTCTCCTGTAACATTTCCATTTTGTTCCCTAAAAAAAGCTCTTCGCTTTCCTATTTTTCTCCGCCAATCTCTCTCTTTCTCTCTAATCCACCTCTACTTAACACCAATTCTTTCTAATTTAAGGTCCTCTCAAATAGGATCACATTATAAACTTCAAAGTTTGAACTTTGATTGGATTTTTTTGGGCAACAATGGAGAAAGATAATGGATTGATGCTGTTTGGTGTTCGTATTGATGCTCCAGTTGCTGAAGAAGAGATTGATATATTGCGTAAAAGTAAAAGTTTGGGAGATCTCCAAGAAGCAAGTCATCAAATTGCGGATAAAGGCTATTTATCTGATGGTGGTTTGATTCAGAGTTCGAGGACTAGAATCAGGCAAGAGAGGAAACGAGGTAAAATAATTTTAAGGATTTCACTTGTTTTGAATTATTTTATTTTGTTTATTTCTCTAGATGGATTAGTTAATTTATTTATTGTGTGATGCTGTTTATATGACGTGTTTTGCATGTGCACCAAGTTGGATGAATTTTAAAATTACAACTTGTGCTGTTTTAGTAAACTGTATAAACTTCGTAATAGCTTATGAATCCTTGAGGATGCATACTGTTAAGTTGTCAGAGGACTAAAATTTAATCGGATTTAACCAAGTAATTTGCTCAAAATTTTAATGTTTATGTAATCATATTTGATTGTCTTCGTGGTAGAGAAGATTCAGCTTAAGATTTTTCTTTATAATTTATATGCAAGTATACTGTATATACAAGTATACTGCATACTAATTTTTCGCATATGATTTACAATCATGCAACATGTTTGCTGACTGCATAATTGCATTGCTCACATTCTATTGAGAAGGTCAATACTCTTCAATAGTTTTGCACTTGGTAATTTGGATTATTTGTCTCAGATATTAAGCTATGTGTAATTCAAGTTTGTAAGTCCTGTTTAAACCCGAAAAGTTGCCGAGTAGTCCCCCTCCCCCAAATTGAAAAAACCATTAATACCCATGTTTTCACTGAGTATAGTCATCTTATTGTTAAAATTTTACTTTATACCCTTCACCATTAAAAATCAATCCGTAAATAATTTCACCATCGAAGAAATTACTCTAGCAAAATAATGCAACAACATGAAATTCAAGTCTGACCTCTTCTGCAAATTGTGAATTTTTAAATTAAAAAATATCAAAACAACATGAAATTCAAGTTTCACCTCCTTTAATTTTACTAGATTTAAAGACAATTTTTTCCTTGAATTTTTAAAAATTTAAGGGGCTACTCAGCAATATTATGTGTAAATAGAATTAACCTAAATTAAATTAATAAGCCATTTTTTATGGAATAATAAAAATACGAACCTTAAATTTTCCCAATCTAGGAGTACCGTGGAGTGAGGAAGAACACCGAACATTTCTTATTGGGCTTGAAAAGCTTGGAAAAGGAGATTGGAGAGGAATATCAAGAAATTTTGTGAAAACAAGAACTCCAACCCAAGTAGCAAGTCATGCTCAAAAGTACTTCTTACGACAAAGCAATCAAAACAAAAGGAAGAGAAGATCCAGCCTCTTTGATGTTGGGATAAAGGATAATGTAAGCCTTGCACTTTTTTTTTGTGTATTTCCCTAGTTGACTTCTAGAATATGGAAGAAATATAACTTGTATATATATGACTTGATTTCGTAGACTGCCTTTAACTCTCATGAAATGTCCACTGATACTGCAATGAAGCAGATTGATGCTGTCACTGAAAGGAGCTATAAGGTATCCGTGGAGAATAGTATGATAAAAAAACAAACCCTTTACTGGAAATATGATTCAAATTTTGGTTTTAAACAGCAAGTTAAACAATTCGATGCTATATATATATATGATATTGCAGGTTATTGCACCAAGTAACATTCCTTCACCAGTTACAATTCCTGTATCGGAAGCAGTTCAAACCTTATCAATGTCCATCAATTACAAAAGTACCCAACAGACTGAGAACACTACCCTCTTGGTAATCCATCAGTGCAAAACTTAATATGTTTAAGCTTGATCATGACATAGCAGTAGTCCTAATTTCTGAATTATGTACAATTTATAGGGTGGGAACTCAACATTTGATTCTAAGCTCATGACCAGCACAATTTGCCCCACTCTTCTCCAATTATCTTTGCCAATTCCAGTTCAGCAACATGAAAATCATGCACCATTCAGTAGCAGTGATTTGGAGCTCAGCATCGCTCCCCCCAAGCCTCATTCATTGCCCAAGTTACCTGCACAGCCTGTACCAGAAGCAATATGGGTCACATAAATTTATTTTGTCTTCTTTTCTTTGTCTTTCGTTTACTATATTTCTATATATAAATGTCTTTCTCTATGAAACATGTTTATTAATAAGTGGATCTCTAAGAAGGTCATTAATACATATTAATAATATCGTCTCTTCTATTTTGTCCACTGTGACCGCAATAAGGTCCATGCTAAACACGACTTGTTTAGGATTGACCTAACGACCAAATTTTGTTGATGTGAAATTAATTTTTGAAGCTTGGTCTGAATTGGTAGAGCATCTCAAGTCCCAACAACTGGGTAGTAATTGATTGGTTAATAAACTTATTCGATATTTTAAACAGGAAATTATTCTCAAGGACAAAATTTCACAGCATTTTTAGCCTCAAGGACAGACCTTCAATATTTTATCTCGAAGGACAACTTTCTGTAGGTATCATTTTTTAGTTATTGATAGTAGTTTTTAGGTATCAGTTTGTAGTTATCGGTAGCAGTTTTTAGGTATCAGTTTTAGCTCGGTAGCAGTTTTGTTGTCCTTATGAATAATTTTGAAAAATGTTTGTCCTTATGAATAATTTTTAGAAGAATGTTTGTCTTGTGGTAAGTAAAAATATTGAAGTCGTGTTTTTGATGCAAAAAATATATAAATCTTTGTTCTTTAAATTAATTTCCCCTATTTTAAACGTTAGATAAGGGAATGTTCCTTGATAGCTATGTTGTAGGACACGTATCCACCTACATCACTTGTGTAGCGTACACTTGGGTTGATATTTATATAGAAAGGGTGGGAGAGGTCTCTTTCTTGCGATAAATGCGTTTGGTCTACTATTGTCATCCTAAGTAACAGTGGTAGGATAAAGCTGGTTAATGTGGATAGAAGCTATTAAGCTATCCACTTTGCTGGATTTGTTTTGTCTTTTTATCTCCACTTTCTTCAGGGTAGCAATCTAGATGTATGGATGATTACCACTTTATGTGGTCCACTATGAATTTAAAATCATGAGCTGGTCAATACATTTTTTTTGGGTAGGTGAAGGTTAACATGTGGGAGCAATTTAATATGGACAACCCACCCCTTTACTTTTGAGTGATAACTCCATGAATGTGTAGCATAAGACTGTCCTCTTGTGGTTCTTTAGCATATGCTATATGCTATATGCTATATGCTATATTTTAAACCCTGTTACTCTTGGATGAAATTTAGAACAGTAAGTGTGTGTGTAATTATAAAATCGATGGAGATTAAAAATTTTGGGCTAAATTGTGGCAGTGTAATATTGAAACAATGCCTGAAAAAGAAGAACAGCATCTTGTTCTTCATACCCACCTATAAAGCCCCTACTCGTTGATGTGAAGAAGTGCGTTGCTGCCTAATGCATGATATGTGCAACAGTGTAAAGGTATATATCATAGCTCTAAGAGATACGGAGCTTTTAGGAAAGAGAGATGGAGCTATCAATTCCTTAGCTTAGTCATTATCCATAAAACTATCTATTATAGCAATGTGTGTTTTGCATGTGAATGGAGAAGTATTTCTAAAATCATGTTCCTTTTTAAAAGTGTGATACGTGGAAGAGAAATATGGTGTTTTTGCCCTTAAAATCTTACTCATATTTCTCCACTGAAAATTCCTTTTGGTAAAGCCTACTCCCTAGCAAGCAGTGGGATTTTTTATGTTTTTATTCAACGACGCAAATTCAAAGAGATGTTGATCATGTTGTTATTTTATAGTGCAGTTGAAAAGCGCAGTGTTCTCTTTCTCCCCTTATTCGTCAAGTTCTTTTTTGAGTGGAATGTTGACTCTTAACGTGTACCAAATTTTGAATCGGAATTTTATGTTCAACAAGTATTCGCTGAGAAATGCATGCAAATCTATCTTCGTAATATGTTTTAATATTTGTCTGAACTTGATATTAGTATTGAACAATGGACTTGAATTTAAAGAATGTAACCCAGGCCCCTAAATCCAAGTTAATAATGTATTGCGAAAGTAATATTGTCTGTAAGTTTGGAAAATCAAACGATTAACGAATGAACCATGTATTTATTTCCTTGGATCAATACTGAACAGGATATAGGCAATATCATTTACCAAATTTGAATTCAGTCTCGATACAAAGAAATGATACATGGTCTAGTATCCCAAAACAGAGAAGCACTCTAAATACAAAATAAAATACTCGGTTTAATACAAACAAATGCATTCAAAATAATACATCAACCTGTAACTAGTTCCCTATCCGACTACAAATACATGACAATACAATACATGAGTACACAAAAACGACAATAATAATAGGATGAGAAATCTTCTATTCAAGTCCATCTAATGAGATAACCCCAACCTGCCAAATAATTCGGAGATTGACCCTAATATTGAGGAAATAATACTCACGTTAGACTAGGCAGTCTAGTGTTAGTTAAACCATAACAAGGATAAACAAAACAAACATATGGGAAATAACATAAATATTGATAGATATTACCGTATGTTAAATGTCAATGATGTGTGCGTAGAAATTCTTGATTTTATATGCATACACATACAGGGCTGGCTTATGTCCGTTGGTTGCCCTAGGCAGCTCTCAAGTCCGTGGGTTGCCCTAGGCACTTCAAAGGTAAAGAAAAAAAAAATCTCTGCAATGGAAATTGGTCCCATGACCATGGCATTAAGATTGCCACACAGAACCACCACACCAACATACATTTCATTTATAGTATATAATGCAGAGAGTAGTATCCTTAGAACATCAAATTATCTCAACCCCATCCCGCTGCTTCCGTCGGGAGGTTGCCCTAGGCGGCCACCTGGCTAGCCTGGCCTCAGAACCGGGCCTGCACACATACATGTACATATATAATGCATATTCTAAATCTTAATAAAGATGCTTAATTTATTTAATGGAGTAGGGCAATAGAAAGGAATGGAAACTGATCATATGTCGATCTTAAATTCTAATATAGCAGATGCCCCATTTGTCAGGTGAAATAGAGGACAATAGACGCAAAGATGTAAGAAGTCCTTCCTGACATAAATATGGTAGAACAAAATTTCAAGCTACTTTCTGTTTGAATTTAAATAATTTCTACGAGTATATATGCACACCCTTTGGGCTTGTATCTAGGTGAAAATTTATGTATCACTGTATCTATGCTACGGACTTCAATGAGCACATTATTTTTTTTCCTTCATTACAATTTATTTGATGATTACTATGTTTGTTCATATTAACTCAGATATCAAATTATTAGTCTTTTGTTTAGTCATTTACTCACTTTCTTAGTTCTACTTTTTACAAGGTGAAGTAATATACGAATCTCTTTCACCGACTCTTCATCTAAGAAGTTAAGAGATGAGATGTAGTTAGATAGTTAGTATATTTATGAATTAGTTGTTTTCTTAGGTATTGATTTCATTAGTGTACTTATGAAACTATCTATATACTTTTCATATTTATTCTAAGACCAATGTAACAGCCCAAATTTTTAACAAGTATTTTTCACATGTATTTTAAAACTTTGGGGTTTATTTAAAGTGATTAAAAATAAAAATAAAAACAATTGACCAAATTTTTAATTAAATAATAAGATCTCTGAAATTTTGACATGGTTAAGAATTAACTTTAATTTGGAAATTTGTGGTTTTGTCGAAGATGGTAAATAACTTAATTTCTAGCAAAATCAAGTTTTAATTAAGAAAACATTAATAGTTTAGGTGGTTAAGACATCTGGGCTATTCACGACAAGTCACGAGTTTGAGTCTCAGCACGATCAGAATTTCGAATTTTTTTTTATACATAAATGAACTGGGTAATTACGCATTAAAAATGGCGCCTAAGTTTAGGGAATAAATACCGTATATATATATATATATATATATATATATATATATATATATATATATATATACACACACACACACACACACACACACACACATAAGAAAACATATAGAATTTTAATCCGTTATTTCGGTATATTTTGGGCATAAAATATTATGGCTATGGTACACATTCTAAAAAATATGACCTTAGTGTAAATGAGTAAATTTATCAGTGGCATGTGTTTTAGAGGGAAGGAATATTCTAACATTCAAATCAAATATGTTGCCTCTAAATTCAACGCATTACTTTAAAAATTTGATTTCATAGATTTTTTTTCCATTCAACAAAATTTATTTCTTGCATTTTTCAAAACACAATTTTCTCCTAAATCTCAGTCATGCGCAGTATTCATTCTCCTATCTGCTTGCCTATTTCATATGCGTTTTTCTCTTTACTCATATCTCTTACGTTATTTTTCTCTTTCCAGTAAAATTTACTTCCCAATTTATATATATATATATTAATTTGATTAAATCATTTTCTAAAAGTCTAAACATAAACTGAAAGTTTTGAAGTTTTTAAATTTTGTTAAAAGACAACTCAAATTCGCAATGTTAATAAAAAATGAATTTTGTATATTTAAAATACAAAAATTGTAAGCGAATTTAATTTAAGTAATAACTTTGTAAAATTCAGTGTTTTACAGACTGTTAAATTTCGCATTTAAAAAGGGCATGCCTTGTAATGATATAAGTAACGTAAAAACGTATAAATTAAAAACGTTACTTTTGTATAAATTTTTGGGCGTATAGTAATGCGTCAGTTTGGCGTATTTTAAAAATCATATTTATATCTATATGGATTAAAATATCAGCCAGTAGTTTTATAGTAAACGTTACCTTTTCCATAGCTTTCAATTGGGTTTTAATTTTTGTATATGACTTTTTCATTCCAAAATCGTTGCCAATTCTTGCCGTTTCATTTAATAAAGATCAAAATTTCATATAGCTGATCACGCAACTATTAAATGGTATAAAATGTTGAAATCAAATTTTCATAAATTGACAGCATAAATCATGCATATAAAATAACGTTCAAACTAAAGAAACTGGAAAGTAATCAACGCATGTATTTAATCAAGATTTTCGTATAACTGGGAATAGTGAATCACGCTCCTCTATTTCATAAAGCACGAATCAATATCTCTTGCTTCTTGTTTCCCACTGCAATTTGTTTTGCAAATTTTCGTACAACTGATCAAGCAAATTATGTAAACATTTATTTCATTTGCCTTTTCAGTACAGAGCCAATTTATATTCGCTGACCGTTTTGCCTAAAATCACGCAAGCTTATCCATGAATTCAAAAAAAAAAAAAAAAGAGAGAAACAACGTTCAAGCATAACAAACTGGAAAGTAAATCGCGCATATTTTTTTCTAGAGATCTCTTGCCAATTTTCACCTATATGTTTCCCTGCATGCCGTGCCTATGTTCCATTTTGGACCGAGTATATTTTACTTCCTTGCATACAAAGCAACTCCTCTTTATAAATACATAGCCTCGTCCAAAACTTTCCTCTGCATCTCATAGTTTAGCCTTCTTCTTCTTTTGTGCTGAAGCCTCTATCAGATAATGGTTTTACTTTTTCTTTTCTTCTTCCAGTTTTTCCCTTTCTTTTTCTTGTTGTTCTCTGTTTCCCTTTTGCCTTGCTCGGCTACTTCTCCACCACGTCACGTCCCTCTAAGTTTTCATAACCGAGCTTATATCCCGAACAAGCCCATGGTTAATATATTATAATATTTTTCTAAAAATTATTAAGTATTTTTTGAAATAAAATTTATGTAATTTAACTAAAAATTTGACTTAAGGCTTTAAAATTTTAAAGGTGTTTTGTTTTTTTTTAAGTTAAATTTTTGTAAGTTAATAATTGGTTTTAAAGTGAATTTAAAGATTTTATTTACGATAAATGACATAATAATTAAATTTGATTTAATATGGAGTTGAAATCTAACCTCGAAATTTTAATCAAAGTTATTTCCGAAAATGGATATGTTTGGTATAATAAATAATGTACTTTAAATTGATAAAATGAAAGACGGTTGAAATGGAACATTTTGGAATAACTTTTATTTAACTTGAATCATAGTTGAATTGATGTCTAAATGAATAAAGTTGTGAAGAAAATTTAGTGTATATTAACTATAAAAAGGGAAAAAAAAATTTATGGAACGGATGTGTTTTGTAAGTAAATAATTGAAAATGTTGTTTTCAAATGGAAAGGTGAAATTTCAATTTATGACTTAACTTGAAAATTTGAAATTGGGTTTTAAATAAAATTGTTAAGTTAAGTAAATAAATGAGAATTTATTTTATTTAGGAAGTGGGTATTTTTAATTAAGTGTAAAGTTATTTGGAAAAATATATATACAAGTTAAGTAAAATTGGGAAATTCTGACTTACAAATGATTCATAGTAAATTTGGATATTTTATTTATAAAATTTATTTTATTTAATCATAAGATAAATGGTATCCAAATGAACATTTTTCTGAAGTAGGAATATGATTTTTAAAGTTAAGAATGGTTAAAAATTTAAATTTTAATGTTTTTGAATTCGACAATGTTTTGAAATTGAAGTGGCAGAGACGTGTTGTAATTAAGAAACAGAGAGAGTTTGCATTGAAGAATAGTTTAGGCAGAGACGCAAGTTTTTGTAAATACATATTTTTCAAAACTAGATAAGTTAGGGTATGCCGGTGGAAAAAATAATAATAATAATAATAATAATAATAATAATAATAATAAAATGTATAATAATAATAAATAGTATTGCCAAGCCTATGAAGTTGGGGTCGGGATGTGGGGTGAGGCAGTCGAGCAAAAGCCGAATCAAAATTTCTTTTATTCTATTCGTTCCAGTTGTTTCGAAAATTTTGCTTTGACCGTAATTTTAAAAGTCGCGTATTTGGTATTTGGATCTTATTTTAGATTTGAATCAAGGCGTGGCATCCGCGGAAACCTAATCGTGTCATTTGTACGATCCTTTATCAAGTGGTAAAATCGTTTGAATCTGATTATCTGCAGTTTAAGGTGAGTATTTCTCACCAGACAAACATACCTATATTTATGTGAATTATCGCAAGTGTATTTGTAAATTATTTATTAAATGTCATTTGTCTGTAATTTAACGTATGATGTTAAACCCCATTTTAAATTGACACCTCATCAGTTGTTTATCTATTGTAATATTATTGCAGTTATACTTTGTAATGCTTATTTACTGATTAAATCATCACTATAAGTTCCCTGTAAATTTGAGATCGTTATAGGCTGAAATGATAGGCCTGAACGATAATCATTTGTTCATTTATTTAATTGTTTAATTATTTATTTGTTAACTTGGGATTGCGGGTTTGAATGATAGAACCCGGGGTTTTGTAAATTGCGGATTGAAATGATATAAATCCGTATCACTTGACCTAGGCTAGAAAACTATATACAGACCCGTTGTTTATATAATGTTTTTCTGAAATATTTTAAATTTATTTTAAAATGGAAGCTTATAATATTCTGGTTTAAATATATTTAAAGGATTTTTATAAGATTTATAATGATTTTGAATGAGTTAAAAATGTTAAATAAATAAATAAATGTTTAAATAAATTTTGGAATATAACTTATTTTGGGAATTTCTGAATTTTGTTAAAAATAAGGTTTCAGTTAAGTAAATAATTGATAAAAAGTTATATTTGGGAATTTAAAACTTGATGGTTAAGTTAATAGTCTATTACAGCACTTAAATGCTGTCTTTTATAAACGAACTGTTTTAACCTATAGACTTTAGGTAGCATTTCATAAGTGCTACAGAAACTGGGATTTTGATTATTTAAAAATAAATTTATGGAAATAATCTTTGGGGAAATGGGTTTAAATTTTGGAAGTTAATATGTAATTAATAAAAATAAGGAATTGACTTTGAATGGTTTTAAATGGAAGAATTTAATTTTAAAAAAAAGGGTGAGAAAAAGGCAATCAATTCCTAAAATAAATTGAATAGATTTAAATGGACCATTTTATAAAATGACTAATGTTTAAAAACAATATTTTGATATTGAAGGTATTTGAAATTTATTTTGATTTCAAAATATAAATACCATTTTTAAAAAGTTGTAACCACGGGTTATAATAACGTTTGGTTGTTAAAGAGACCGGGATCGGATATCTGGCATACTCTCTGTCGATACCGAAAACCACTTTGACAACCGTGTACGCGGTGGAGATTCCAGAATGAAGTAGGATGGTGGTGACGTTTTCTTTAAGGTAAATACGTGGACCCGACTCCCATGAGTTGGCATAAGGTGGCTAAAACAGGAGCGATTGACGGATTAATGAGGTAACATCTCTGATCGGACGCACTTCTTCGTATGCCATTCTATTACTTTTGTGATTGTTTTGGTGCGCACCTTTGATTTGAGAGTGTTGTTCGAGGTGGGCGGTAGCTGCGCGCTACGCGTTACCATCGGTCCGGAAGCGTAATTGGTATATCTACCCTGGCATTGCCTAGTTGTGCCATGTCACCTACCATAGCGAGCCTTGTACGATTTTGTTTTTCTCCCGTAGCCCGTGTGGTATCCTCTGGTGGCTTCCCGATCAGGAGGGACCATGATATTGGATGGACTGCTGGGACTATTACGTGTTAAGGGGAATATTGGGTCACTCCTTAACGCTATTTAAAAGTAAGTTTATTTTAATATAGACACTATTATAATAGCGAAAATATTACTACATAGTAAATAGTTTAACGGATCCTTAGAGGATGGGCGGTCCCAAGCATCCTTTAAGTTACTTGCTCTATATTACAGTACACTTGAATTAGCTTACACTATATAAGTATGTATGTCCTGACTCGAGTGTTTATGTTTTATTTTACGCTCGGGTCAGCCTGAGTTGCAGTTCAGTTTTCATCCCGGAGCTAGAATTTCTGTAGATCATTTTCAAGCTGCTGGCAAACTTCCCTTCCAGTTCTTTATCTAAATTTATGAAATCAAGACTAGTGGACATTTGGATTGTTCTACTGATGATTTAAAACTATATTTGGTTTAAAGACTATGTAATTTTTATTTGATTGAGACTATTTATAGTGGCTTCATGAACCACTAAGTATTTTTAAATTCTGCTGCGAGTATTCTGATTCTGTGTCTGTGATTCTGTGATTAATTATTTACTGTATATTTTGAGATTTGCCAAATTTTATTTACAACGTGGTATTTGAACAATTCAAGTCTGACATGTGCGGATGCGAATGGTTGAAAATATCGGGTCGTTACATTTGGTATCAGAGCTTTGGCTCTAGGCAAAACTTAGAATGTATGGTAAAATTGATTTACAGAATCACTTTCATTTGAGCTTGAATCTCTTCCTTTTCGAATTTTGGAACGTTCCCTGCGGTTCCGAAGTTCATTCGTGTCCCTCACTATTCATTTTCTTTCGATTCGGGAGTATCCCATAACTCCACTTAGGATGATCTTTATAGTGAATGTGCGGTCTCGCCAATATTCTAATAAAAGGGTGAAACTCCTTTACAACTAGCATTGATTCACCGGAGATTTATATTTATCCTTGATTTAGATGCTAGTATCTTTGGTTATTCTGAACTTTATTTCTTCAGATCGAATGTAGATTTACCCTAGAAAATCCACATCGATCTTATTCTTTAAGTCACGGTTGACCCGGTTAAGGTTGCCCGCGATTTATATAAACTTATCTGGTTCCTTATTCTGTTATTTAACCATCGGATCTTCTGATTCCAACTTATCTTTAAATCAAAATTCTCTTTAATTTGAGTCCTTCAAAATTTGAATCTCTATACTTGTTTTGAAAAAAATTTATTCTTATATTTGGGAAAAATCTAATATTATATATATAAGTAAATTTTCAGAATTTAACTAGTTGTTTAGAGATAATAGTTTTTGATTTTATTTATGGTTTTGTAAACCATTGGTTTTGTCTTATATAAATAATTGAACTATAAAACATGGTTATAAATTTATTTGGAAACAGAAATGAATTTAAAACAAGAATTTAATTTCTGATAGTTTCAAACCTTGTGTTTAAAGTCTTAAAAGGATATATTATTTAAAGGGACATATTATTTAAAGTATTTTCGAATAGAAATTTGTTTCCAAAGAATTTTAAAGTTTTAAAAATTAGTGCTCTTCTCTTTGTCGCTGGAAAATAATTTCAGTGATGACTACAACATCATCGACATTCATTTTCGAGTATCGAAGTAAAGAGACCACGTTGTAGTTTTGCTTCAAAAATTTAATTGATTTGAATTTCTAAATGTGACTTAATTTATAACATATATAGATAAATGATTTAAATTTGATTTGACATATGCAATATGTATGTATTTATTTATCTCTAAAGGGTTTGAAGTTAATTGGAAATTTAATTCATAAATTTATGTTAAAAGGTGATTCTAATGATAAAATAAAGTCAAATTTTGAATGAATATTTAAACTTGAATAATAGAATTGGAAATTTTTTTTTACTTGTATAATTGCATGCCAATATAACTTACCTAAATCATTCAGAAATTAATTATGTAATTGGATAATGTACAATAGAAAAGGATTTTATAAATAAAATTTGAGTGGTTATAATAAATGTTATACACTTAAAGTTTCAGTTACAACAAGACAAATAGAGGTAAATAGAAATAAAATAATAATTGAATAATATACAATATCGAATGGTGTTAAAGGAAATTTAGAAATATATTGGAATAGTTATATTAAATATAATCTACTTAATATGTGCGATAAGATATATTAAGTAGAATATATTTAATAATAATCTGGAATAAAGAAGAATTAAATTTGTTGAATAAAAGATGATTATTATAAATGACTATACAAATTTCTGATTTTAGAAAATAATTGGATAATAAGATAATTAATTTGGAAATAGTTAAGATTGATTTAACTTCTGTAAAAATCAAATGAATTAAATCAATTATTGAATATTAATTAATTTAAATTGAATTTATATGGTTTAGATATTGAGAAAAATATTTGACATAGATGAGAAAAATATTGAGAGAAATAAAAATGGGAAATTTAGTTTATTTTGGGAAATTGTAAATTTACTTTAAAAATTAAGTTAAATTACCATTTCAAATTTGGATTAAAATTAAACATTTTAAATTAGAATGTTATAATACCTTGTGTAAAATTTGGATAAAAAAAAATGAATGATTTTTTTTAAGTGTAGGGATATTATACAAGTAAATATGTAAATAAATAAATGTTAAAATTTTAAGTATAAATAGATGAAATCAATGATTAATTTAAAATTGAATTTTTATTGTTGGATTAATGATTCTAATTTAAGCTTCAATTTAGTTTTCTTTCAGGTTGTTTCTATTCCCCTACCTTCTTCCTTTTCGAGGACGAAAAGTTCTGAGTGGGGGAGAGTGTAACAGCCCAAATTTTTAACAAGTATTTTTCACTTGTATTTTAAAACTTTGGGGTTTATTTAAAGTGATTAAAAATAAAAATAAAAGAAATTGACCAAATTTTTAATTAAATAATAAGATCTCTGAAATTTTGACATGGTTAAGAATTAACTTTAATTTGGAAATTTGGGGTTTTGTCGAAGATGGTAAATAACTTAATTTCTAGCAAAATCAAGTTTTAATTAAGAAAACATTAATAGCTTAGGTGGTTAAGACATCTGGGCTATTCACGACAGGTCACGAGTTTGAGTCTCAGCACGGTCAGAATTTCGAATTATTTTTTATATATAAATGAACTGGGTAATTACGCGTTAAAAAGGGCGCCTAAATTTAGGGAATAAATACCGTATATATATATATATATATATATATATATATAAGAAAAAATATAGAATTTTAATCCCTTATTTCGGTATATTTTGGGCATAAAATATTATGGCAATGGTACACATTCTTAAAAATGACCTTAGTGTAAATGAGTAAATTTATCAGTGGCATGTGTTTTAGAGGGAAGGAATATTCTAGCATTCAAATCAAATATGTTGCCTCTAAATTCAACGCATTACTTTAAAATTTTGATTTCATAGATTTTTTTTCCATTCAACAAAATTTATTTCTTGCATTTTTCAAAACACAATTTTCTCCTAAATCTCAGTCATGCGCAGTATCCATTCTCCTATCTGCTTGCCTATTTCATATGCGTTTTTCTCTTTACTCATATCTCTTACGTTATTTTTCTCTTTCCAGTAAAATTTACTTCCCAATTTATATATATATTAATTTGATTAAATCATTTCCTAAAAGTCTAAACATAAACTGAAAGTTTTGAAGTTTTTAAATTTTGTTAAAAGACAACTCAAATTCGCAATGTTAATAAAAAATGAATTTTGTATGTTTAAAATACAAAAATTGTAAGCGAATTTAATTTAAGTAATAACTTTGTAAAATTCAGTGTTTTACAGACTGTTAAATTTCGCATTTAAAAAGGGCATGCATTGTAATGATATAAGTAACGTAAAAACGTATAAATTAAAAACGTTACTTTTGTATAAATTTTTAGGCGTATAGTAATGCGTCAGTTTGGCGTATTTTAAAAATCATATTTATATCTATATGGATTAAAATATCAGCCAGTAGTTTTATAGTAAACGTTACCTTTTCCATAGCTTTCAACTGGGTTTTAATTTTTGTATATGACTTTTTCATTCCAAAATCGTTGCCAATTCTTGCCGTTTCATTTAATAAAGATCAAAATTTCATATAGCTGATCACGCAACTATTAAATGGTATAAAATGTTGAAATCAAATTTTCATAAATTGGCAGCATAAATCACGCATATAAAACAACGTTCAAACTAAAGAAACTGGAAAGTAATCAACGCATGCATTTAATCAAGATTTTCGTATAACTGGGAATAGTGAATCACGCTCCTCTATTTCATAAAGCACGAATCCATATCTCTTGCTTCTTGTTTCCCACTGCGATTTGTTTTGCAAATTTTTGTACAGCTGATCAAGCAAATTATGTAAACATTTATTTCATTTGCCTTTTCAGTACAGAGCCAATTTATATTCGCTGACCGTTTTGCCTAAAATCACGCAAGCTTATCCATGAATTCAAAAAAAAAAAGAAAAAAAAGAGAAACAACGTTCAAGCATAACAAACTGGAAAGTAAATCGCACATATTTTTTTCTAGAGATCTCTTGCCAATTTTCACCTATTTGTTTCCCTGCATGCTGTGCCTATGTTCCATTTTGGACCGAGTATATTTTACTTCCTTGCATACAAAGCAACTCCTCTTTATAAATACATAGCCTCGTCCAAAACTTTCCTCTGCATCTCATAGTTTAGCATTCTTCTTCTTTTGTGCTGAAGCCTTTATCAGGTAATGGTTTTACTTTTTCTTTTCTTCTTCCAGTTTTTCCCTTTCTTCTTCTTGTTGTTCTCTGTTTCCCTTTTGCCTTGCTCGGCTACTTCTCCACCACGTCACGTCCCTCTAAGTTTTCATAACCGAGCTTATATCCCGAACAAGCCCATGGTTAATATATTATAATATTTTTCTAAAAATTATTAAGTATTTTTGAAATAAAATTTATGTAATTTAACTAAAAATTGACTTAAGGCTTTAAAATTTTAAAGGTGTTTTGTTTTTTTTTAAGTTAAATTTTTGTAAGTTAATAATTGGTTTTAAAGTGAATTTAAAGATTTTATTTACGATAAATGACATAATAATTAAATTTGATTTAATATGGAGTTGAAATCTAACCTAGAAATTTTAATAAAAGTTATTTCCGAAAATGGATATGTTTGGTATAATAAATAATGTACTTTAAATTGATAAAATGAAAGACGGTTGAAATGGAACATTTTGGAATAACTTTTATTTAACTTGAATCATAGTTGAATTGATGTCTAAATGAATAAAGTTGTGAAGAAAATTTAGTGTATATTAACTATAAAAAGGATAATTCATCATTTTCTTCCAATTAATTCAATTAATTCTAATATTAAATTATAATATTCATTATAATTTTATATTTACGGTAACCTCCAACCAGGGTTGTTACAGACTCCCTCTCTTATAAAAATTGCGTCCTTCTAGAGGAAATCTGTATTCAACACAATTTATTTAATCGACAAAGGATAAAAGAGAAGCTCGAAACTCAAACCATTCATATTCTCAACATAGAATGGTAGAGAGAAATAAGGAAAAACTTCCTTGGTTAATCCAATGGCCTATCAAATGCTTATATAGCGATTAGCAAACCATCGAATTTTCCAAGTAACTTGAAAGAATTTCGAAGATATCCCATCTTCGAAAAAAAACTCAATAAGATGCTCAACAATTAATCAATCGAAAATGATTGATTTCACAAAACTCTACGAATAGAGTCGGGACCAAACTCACTTAAATCCAAACTCTAAGCAATAAAGAATATCATCAATAAGATTTTCTGCATAATAATGCGGAAAGAACATCCTCACCACGAGATAAACGCAATAGACAAGATGAATAAATCACGTAATGACTTCTTGCAAGCCCACCAAACTCGAACGACCGCGATAAGGCATGTCGTTGATATTAACTCAAGGATAGAATATACTCAAGAAATAAGGATATAAGCTCAAATTACTTTTCAATCCAAGATATTTAGAATTTTTAAATCCCAACATCTTTTAAATTTTAAATCTCAATTTTTAACATTTAAAAATTTCAAACTCCTTACTATACTACTTAGTAAGTAATTTAAAACTCAAATTAAAAGTCTAAATTTCTTCTCATACTTCAAAATTAATTTTCAAAAGATTTTGTAAATCCATAATAATATTCCTTAAAATAAATTAAGAGTTTAAATTCTCTTTAGTCTTTTTATTAAACCACTTAAATAGTTTAAAACGATCTTCAAATCCCCTTATAACTCTTCTCTTAAAACATCCAATGTATATAATAAAATTCTAAAATCTCAAAATATACTTTAAATAAAGTATAGCTCAATAATTTTCTCACATATTCTTATCTTTGTAATTTCAAAATAAATATATATATAAATAAATGGCATTGCCTCTCCATTGAATCTCTAATAAATAGATATATCTGTTGGCTGTAGAGTCGATCAAACGATCAAAACTGCCTCGCCACTCTGTTACTCGTCTCTAAAATTATTGGCTGCAATTACCATTCAAAAATAAATTTAATATATAATCTCAGAATATTATTTTCAAAATCTTAATTTTTAAAACACAAATCATCGTGTCTGATTGCCTCATCATAGTATTTAGGAGATTCCTATGGATAACGTTGATCAGGCGTACCGACCAGAACTCTTAACTACTCGATGGACAACCCAACACTCTCAAATTATTTCTATAAAAGAATTACTACTCATCTAAATTTATTCTCAAAATGTTCTTTGGTTTGAGTTTTGAAGCTACATAATTATGAGTTTTAAAGAGAAATTTTTTTTATGGAACGGATGTGTTTTGTGAGTAAATAATTGAAAATGTTGTTTTCAAATGGAAAGGTGAAATTTCAATTTATGACTTAACTTGAAAATTTGAAATTGGGTTTTAAATAAAATTGTTAAGTTAAGTAAATAAACGAGAATTTAGTTTTATTTAGGAAGTGAGTATTTTTAAATTAAGTGTAAAGTTATTTGGAAAAATATATATACAAGTTAAGTAAAATTGGGAAATTCTGACTTACAAATGATTCATAGTAAATTTGGATATTTTATTTATAAAATTTATTTTATTTAATCATAAGATAAATGGTATCCAAATGAACATTTTTCTGAAGTAGGAATATGATTTTTAAAGTTAAGAATGGTTAAAAATTTAAATTTTAATGTTTTTGAATTCGACAATGTTTTGAAATTGAAGTGGCAGAGACGTGTTGTAATTAAGAAACAGAGAGAGTTTGCATTGAAGAATAGTTTAGGCAGAGACGCAAGTTTATGTAAATACATATTTTTCAAAACTAGATAAGTTAGGGTATGCCGGTGGAAATAATAATAATAATAATAATAATAATAAAAATAATAATAAAATGTATAATAATAATAAATAGTATTGCCAAGCCTATGAAGTTGGGGTCGGGATGTGGGGTGAGGCAGTCGAGCAAAAGCTGAACCAAAATTTCTTTTATTCTATTCGTTCCAGTTGTTTCGAAAATTTTGCTTTGACCGTAATTTTAAAAGTCGCGTATTTGGTATTTGGATCTTATTTTAGATTTGAATCAAGGCGTGGCATCCGCGGAAACCTAATCGTGCCATTTGTACGATCCTTTATCAAGTGGTAAAATCGTTTGAATTTGATTATCTGCAGTTTAAGGTGAGTATTTCTCACCAGACAAACATACCTATATTTATGTGAATTATCGCAAGTGTATTTGTAAATTATTTATTAAATGTCATCTGTCTGTAATTTAACGTATGATGTTAAACCCCATTTTAAATTGACACCTCATCAGTTGTTTATCTATTGTAATATTATTGCAGTTATACTATGTAATGCTTATTTACTGATTAAATCATCACTGTAAGTTCCCTGTAAATTTGAGATCGTTATAGGCTGAAATGATAGGCCTGAACGATAATCATTTGTTCATTTATTTAATTGTTTAATTATTTATTTGTTAACTTGGGATTGCGGGTTTGAAATGATAGAACCCGGGGTTTTGTAAATTGCGGATTGAAATGATATAAATCCGTATCACTTGACCTAGGCTAGAAAACTATATACAGACCCGTGGTTTATATAATGTTTTTCTGAAATATTTTAAATTTATTTTAAAATGGAAGTTTATAATATTCTGGTTTAAATATATTTAAAGGATTTTTATAAGATTTATAATGATTTTGAATGAGTTAAAAATGTTAAATAAATAAATAAATGTTTAAATAAATTTTGGAATATAACTTATTTTGGGAATTTCTGAATTTTGTTAAAAATAAGGTTTCAGTTAAGTAAATAATTGATAAAAAGTTATATTTGGGAATTTAAAACTTGATGGTTAAGTTAATAGTCTATTACAGCACTTAAATGCTGTCTTTTATAAACGAACTGTTTTAACCTATAGACTTTAGGTAGCATTTCATAAGTGCTACAGAAACTGGGATTTTGATTATTTAAAAATAAATTTATGGAAATAATCTTTGGGGAAATGGGTTTAAATTTTGGAAGTTAATATGTAATTAATAAAAATAAGGAATTGACTTTGAATGGTTTTAAATGGAAGAATTTAATTTTAAAAAAAAGGGGTGAGAAAAAGGCAATCAATTCCTAAAATAAACTGAATAGATTTAAATGGACCATTTTATAAAATGACTAATGTTTAAAAACAATATTTTGATATTGAAGGTATTTGAAATTTATTTTGATTTCAAAATATAAATACCATTTTTAAAAAGTTGTAACCACGGGTTATAATAACGTTTGGTTGTTAAAGAGACCGGGATCGGATATCTGGCATACTCTCTGTCGATACCGAAAACCACTTTGACAACCGTGTACGCGGTGGAGATTCCAGAATGAAGTAGGATGGTGGTGACGTTTTATTTAAGGTAAATACGTGGACCCGACTCCCATGAGTTGGCATAAGGTGGCTAAAACAGGAGCGATTGACGGATTAATGAGGTAGCACCTCTGATCGGACGCACTTCTTCGTATGTCATTCTATTACTTTTGTGATTGTTTTGGTGCGCACCTTTGATTTGGGAGTGTTGTTCGAGGTGGGCGGTAGCTGCGCGCTACGCGTTACCATCGGTCCGGAAGCGTAATTGGTATATCTACCCTGGCATTGCCTAGTTGTGCCATGTCACCTACCATAGCGAGCCTTGTACGATTTTGTTTTTCTCCCGTAGCCCGTGTGGTATCCTCTGGTGGCTTCCCGATCAGGAGGGACCATGATATTGGATGGACTGCTGGGACTATTACGTGTTAAGGGGAATATTGGGTCACTCCTTAACGCTATTTAAAAGTAAGTTTATTTTAATATAGACACTATTATAATAGCGAAAATATTACTACATAGTAAATAGTTTAACGGATCCTTAGAGGATGGGCGGTCCCAAGCATCCTTTAAGTTACTTGCTCTATATTACAGTACACTTGAATTAGCTTACACTATATAAGTATGTATGTCCTGACTCGAGTGTTTATGTTTTATTTTACGCTCGGGTCTGCCTGAGTTGCAGTTCAGTTTTCATCCCGGAGCTAGGATTTCTGTAGATCACTTTCAAGCTGCTGGCAAACTTTCCTTCCAGTTCTTTATCTAAATTTATGAAATCAAGACTAGTGGACATTTGAATTGTTCTACTGATGATTTAAAACTATATTTGGTTTAAAGACTATGTAATTTTTATTTGATTGAGACTATTTATAGTGGCTTCATGAACCACTAAGTATTTTTAAATTCCGCTGCGAGTATTCTGATTCTGTGTCTGTGATTCTGTGATTAATTATTTACTGTATATTTTGAGATTTGCCAAATTTTATTTACAACGCGGTATTTTGAACAATTCAAGTCCGACATGTGCGGATGCGAATGGTTGAAAATATCGGGTCGTTACAACCAATGTGACGACCAGACTTTTTCTCCACAAAAAGTCGTATCATCTTTAAGAAAGAAAGGGATAGAAAAGAGAAGAGAAAGAAGAGAAAGAAGAAACAACACTAGAATCTCAACAGCGGAACGAATAAATTATATTAATAACATAAGTATTTACATAATATACAACATCAATCAGAGATACACAGTATACACAACACATACTAGACAGTTATAAACACCTGTCTAGTTATAAAACTCAATACAACACAACAAAGAGATATCGATATAGAGAGCACACAGCGGAAACTATATATCTATAACGCCGAAGCCTCCTGCTCCATTGCTCCTTCAATATTCGTCAAAGCTAACCTGAATCCCTTGGCTACTCGAAAAAATTTAAGTACCCAAGAGTTTAAGAAAACAAAAGATAAACTCCGGGTCAGACATGGGTCTGGTGTGAGTAACATGTTAAGGTTGCTTAACTTTAAAAACCTTTTGGAAAGAAAGGTATCACGTAAGACTTCTCACACATAAATATGGAAAAGTTTTTACCTTACGCTAACCAAAACATTTGATAGGAAATCCGGTGATATTATAATAGTGTCTAGGGTTTTCAGAAAACCAAAATACAGAAATAGCTGGAATGCTTACATCTCACGTTCCAACATAGTTAGGCACATCTAAAACGTACGGCACTTATTGAACTTTGGATTTCATACAATGGCAGGGCTACTGGGGTACCGCCCGTCACAGTACGTGGCCTAGATCACCGTACCGAGGATCACTCCCAATCCCCTGCAACACAAGGCTGGAACCATTCCTTACTGAACAGTCTCGAACAAGACAACCTCGGCAGTTGTTGCAATCAACCGCCCACATAGCCGAATATAAAGGGACCTCTAACCAGGGGAAAATCTCGTCCTACTTGGGCATGACCCACTTAACCTTGTTGCACCTCCTCTGTTTTAGCCATTCCCGGTTGATGAGGCTTGAGGCTACGATTACCTTTAGAGAACACATCTCTTAGAATGCTCATCGTCCACCTGATGATGTTCTGAAAGCATTCAATCCATACAAGTTCGTTCCGGGTTCGAACGAAACCGAAGGCATTATCTCGTTACACTCATTTTGGAGTCACCCTCAGTGTTAACGACGATAACCCTTGCATTCTGAATCTTCATCTTCACTTGAGATTCACGACCTATCGTTAATTTGGATCGATGTGGTTTTCAGATATCCAAATATGAAAACCCAATCCCGGTCCTATCGAAATCCAAATCGCCATCTTTTAGGTCCAAGTTGTTTTAAACGTCTAAAACAATTCAATTCAATATTATCTATATACACACTAATAGATAATACACAATATCATAATAGATAATCAATATTATCATCACAACAGATAATCCATATTATCATCCAAACAGATAATTCATATTATCAACTCAAATGCAACCATAGTATCCAAATCACACAACATCATTTATCTCATATCTGAGGTCTCAACTATTCAGGGTAATCAGTATAAATCAACATTCATAAGCAATGACTTATTAATCACCATTCTATAATTAATTTAAAATTAATTAAATTAATTACTTCCTCCCTAATTAATTTAAAATAAATTAAATTAATTACTTCATCCATATAAATCATGCTTACATATCCATTAATTAATTACAAATCAATCAATTAATTACCCTCAACAAATTACCCTAATTAATCATCCTTGATTAATTATCCTTTAATTACATTCAAGTAATAGCCTTTAATTAATTTCGCAAATAAATTATTCTAAACCAAATTCAGTAATTTACCTGTAATTACTTCATTAATTAATTAATTATAATTAATTACATTAATCCTTAATTAATTACATTAATTAATTCCTTCATTGATTAATTATTCTTAATTAATCCATCCTTAATTTCATCATCAATTATATAAATTAATGATCCTTAATTATATCTGTTAATAATTACCCTATTTAAATTAAGTAATTAGTTATCAATTATCCATATTGATTAATCACTCTTGATTAATCACATTAAGTAATTAATTACATTTAATTAATTACATCTCTTTATTATCTTTAAATAACTCAATTAACAAATCCTAAATTAATTACACTAAGTAATTAATTATTAATTACTTCCTTCAGTAATTATTCTGCAAACTAATACATATTAATTACATAAAGTAATTAATTTCCACAACTCCTTCATTACCCAATTATCCTTCAGTTTAATTACATCAAGTAATTTATCTTCTTAATTACTTCACTAAGTAATTATTCATTATTAATTACATTGGGCAATTACTTCTCAAATTAACCAGTGATTATTTTAAATTAATTAAACTTAATTAATTAACTTAACTAATCAAAATAAACTTAATTAATTACAATTGGTAATTAATTTATTAATTACTTCCATTAAGTAATTACACTTAAACAATTCAAATGATTATCTTTAAATTAATTAATCTAATTAATCATTAAAAATTAATCACATTAATTAATTATTAATGACCTTCATTAACCATTAACAAATCTTTAATTACTTCTCTAAAGTAATTAACCGAGATTAATCAATATTAATTACAAATTTAATTATCTATAAAACCCATTAATTAATCCCTAATTATTTAATTAATCAAGTGATAATTTAAAACTTAATTAATTTTTAATTACTTGATCAACGAGTTCAAATTATTAATTAAATTAAAATCAAATCTTATCTAATTAATGATTTCTCAATTACGATTTAATCAATCTTAATTAACTTGCTTAATCCTTTAATTAATTAAATAAAACCCTTAATTATTTAATTAATTAACCAAATTATTAATTAATTAAATTAATTAAGTACAAAACTTAATTTCCTTAATCATTTAATGAATTATAAATTATTAAGTTCTAATTAACTTTAAGATAAACATAAATCTTATTCATGATTTAATTATCATTATCAAAGTAATTTAAAAACAATTTGCTTTTAAATTTCCTCCAAATTCCATTTTAAATTAAGATTTAAATGAAATCAAATTTTAACTTAAACAAGGTTTAAGTATTTAAAACCTTTTTAATTTCATTTTAAAGGATTACTTATCTTCTAAGGTAAATTTAAAAATAGTTTTAACCCATATTCAATTTAAATAAATTTAAAATATATTTTAAATATTCCAAGTGGTTTTGAAACATTTAAATTCAAAAACTTATTTTATTTCAAACTAGAATTCAAATCATGCTTTGAATTCAGATTCAAAAATTTAAATTTAAAATCCTGTTTAAATCATATATTTCAGATTTTAAAAACATGTTAAAAAATACTTTATGATTCAAACTTAATTACAACATTTGAATTTATAAACTTGTTTTCTTTTCAAATCCTAAGATTCAAATTCAAATTTGAATTTAGATTTACAATTCAGATTTCAAACTTAAATTTTAAAATCTTGTTGTAAATCTCAGTTTTTTAGATTTTTAAAACCTCATTATAAAATATTGTAACCAATTTTTAGTTATTAAACATTTCATTTTTTTATAAAATTTATTTATTTTGAAAACTAGAATTCAAATTCATTTGAATTCATATTTTAAACTTGTTTCAACTTTTGTTTAAATCTTGTTTTGCTTCTTTTTTAAATTTAGTTTAAATTTAAAAAAAAAACAGGAAACTGTCAGGTTTCTGAAACAAAACCTGAAACTAAACCTACCCCAGCTTATACAAATTAACTTCGAGTCATACCTCATGCAAACTCGAGCAAACTCAACATATACACGAGAACTTCCCGAGACAAAACCCCATACCAACCATCCACTAAAACTTACCAAAACCTGATATGCTCTGTGCATATGCACAGACTAGTCTCCACTCTCCGACCATCTACGATGAACTTCACAAATCACCGACCATCTCTAGAACAACCTACGATCACTGAACCTTCTCCACGCACTCGAATAAAAAATCGAGTAATTGAAACCAAACAGGAACCCACTTCAAACCTGGAAACACAGAATCAACTCAAAACTCAAACCTGTCAACGGCCCAATCTCCGTCCTCCGACCACCGTTAGAGCTGCAACTTCTTCCATGCCCTCGTCATCGACCCAACTACCATCCCTCGAAACCTTTTCACTCTCGATCAAACATAGAGACAGTGACGATCCAATTCCCTAACTTGTTCAAAAACTAGGGTTAAATATTTGTTTTGGTCAACGTCGTCGCCACCTTAACCCGATCACCATACAGTTAATTATCAATGATTCCCCAATCATCCTTCATCCTTCATACAGAAACACGACCTCCCAATTCACTTAAATCACCAAAGGCCACTCTAAAACCCAATTCTAATCAACCCTCACTTGCACAGTTAAACCCAACTTAAAATTTATGATTTTATTCTTAAAAATCATGACTTATTTTAAGGATTTAGTTTATATACCTGAATTGCAAAATTAACAAGTTCGAAATCTTAACAGAGACTTGAGTTTCCCTTTTTAACTTGATTTCCAGAGCAATTACAGTTTTATTTAAGTTAAATAAATTTTTAAAAATTTAGTTTATAATCAAACAAACAATATTTATTTAGATCCTAAGTTTTAAAAATCAATGGATCAAGGGGAATGATTTAAATTGAAAAACTAGGCTTGAAATCTAGAACATAGATGTTCTACAAGCATTTCAAAATCAACATATATCACACATCACAAATGCACAGGAGTTTTTCAACATATATACAAATACAACTTATTTTAAACATGATTCAAACAACCAATCTACCTTAATTTTTTTTTAAAAAAGAAGTGTTACTCACCTGTTTCTTTAGAAAAACAGAGCCTCTATGATTTTGAAAAGTTTTTTTTGAATCATGTTCACACTTCATGCATGCAGGCTTGAGTCCTTAAATTTTGAAAAATGCAGACTATAGATCTTGCAAGAATTTATTCCAGGTTGAAAATGCCGATGATTTCCAGAGGAAATACAGTTGCATGCAGGCTTTGATCTACAGGTTGTACAAATACAAGTTTGCTTGCTAATTTCTGGATGTATTTTGAAGAATTGGTTTGAGTAGATTGATTTTTCAGATTTGCTTTTCGAAAATGGAAATGAGATTACAAATTTGTTTTTTCTTTGATTAGAATAAAAGATAAGAAAAAGAGAATGAAGGGGAAAAGAATATGGTTTAAGGGCTGAAATTTGATTTAATCAAAATAAAGAAAAAGATCAAAATACAATGACACTTGTCATGTTGTTAAATTTGTTAGCTAACACATGTTATTTAGATTGCTTAATTGTGTTAACACTTGTAATTTGATTATTTCATAAGTTAACACATGTCTCTTATTTATATTAGTTATATTTTAAATGTTAATAAAGGATTTTTCTTTAATTTATTTATACTTATATAAACAGGAAAATAGACGTAAGGAAGAAGTTGCGAAAAAATTTAGTCTTAGGGACAGCAAGTTTGGTTTTTAGTCTGAAGGACATTTGTTAGTGTAAACAGAAAATGATAGTTACAACTATCATTCTGTGATTTACACTAAAAAGTGTCTTTCAGCCTAAAAAGCAAACTTCTTGTCCTTAGAACCAAATTTTTCTGCAACTTTTTCCTTGAGCCTAAAATCCCCTTATATAAATATATATGTGAATTTCTTATGTAAAGAAAATGTAAATAAAAGAAATTATAAATTAAAACTTATTCAAATATTTTTAAGAATCTATTATTTTTGAATTTCAAAATAAATTCCAAATTCAAATTAAACTTTTGAAATCCAAATTAAAATCAACTTATTAATTTTAAAATGATAATTCTATTTTCTTATTTTAATTCTTTTTATATTTATATGGAAAAAATAATACATTAATAATATGGCTTGAAAATAACAAATTTAACAAATTTTAAATGATTTATAAATGAGATTATAAATCGCTTTTATTATTAAATGAATTAAAACCATATTTTACATTGTATTTTAAACAATAACATTTATTTTAAGTATGTAGTTATTAATTTAAATAACTTCGAGAAACTTAATATTAATTTAAAACATAATTTCCCAATTACTAAATATATTATTAGAATTTGAAAACAAAACTTTATTTATTTATTAAATTCCAAAACAAAGATTATCTATAATATATATACAAATATATATATATATATATATATATATATATATATATATATATATATATACACACACACATTATAAATAGAAACATTTATTTAGCTTTTAAAAGATAAAATCACTAATTAAATATTTATTTAATTAGTTTATTAAACCAATTCATATTTTATTAATCAATATTATCAAATCAATTTAATTTTATATAAAGATTATTAAATTGATATTGCCAAAAATTCCGGGATATCACATTCCTTCCCCCTAAAAAGAATTTCATCCCCGAAATTTAAAACAAAGGTAATTTAATAATCTATCCAAGATTTTTAATTTCAAAACATATGCATATATCAAACATATGCTAACAACCGTAGCAATCAATTCATCCAATTAGACAAAATTAACTATCCAGACAAAATTCTGGATAGAGTTTCCTCGAGTTTCCCAAGTAAACACCGGGATACTCGCTCTATAAAGTCCAAACTATCAACAATACTAAGCTACAGAGCTCCTACTCATGTAGATCTACAACTGAACAAGATATCAGACTACAGACAAGTCTGACTCAATGTAACATCCCTGAATTTTGTTAAATTAAATTTAGTAAATTATTTGAACTTTTAAATTTGAATTGTGAAATTTTAAGAAAAATAAAATATTTTTAAGATTGATATTACAAGTTGTATGGAATTAAATAAATTTTGATAGTAAAGTAAATAAATAATAAAAATAATAAAAATAATAATTAAAGAAAACAACACTTATCAACAATAAAATAAAATATGAACAAATTCAATGTTTTTAGTAAAATCTTTAAATAGAACTAAATCAAATTTTGTAATAGAAATCACACAGTTATAAAATGTTAATAACTAAAACAAATTTCTTACCTTTAGTAAAGCAAACTTGTACTTGCAAAAAGAATATACAAATCAGGCAAGTAGGTTGCTGTGAGTTGTATGCAAATAAGAAGATAGCATAGAAAACAAAATGTATACAAGAAAGTATTTTAAACAAAACAAAACAAAATTGTACATACAAAGCTTAATTTAATACGCATGTAGACAAGGAGGGAAGCATGGGCATTAAATGCCATCACCTCTAGCTCAAAGTAAAAATCCTCTCAGCCGAAATTAAGTTGGTTTAGTCAACAAACAAAAATATAAAATAGTACTTACAAAAAATAAAGTAACATTGCATGTTTGAACATACAGGGACACATATGCAATACATGCTTCATTAAATGCTTGCATTAAATGCTTGCATTAAATGCTTACTCTTCAGCCTCCCTTGAAGAAAGGATAAAAGCATGGGTTGTACAAATACAGTATAAAGCAACTATACAAAATTTAATTTCAGTACTTTGCTTAAACCTGCCCACCTTTTTTATATATACATGAACATCTCTCTGTTTTATTTTCGTTCGAATAAATCATCAAAGAACATAAATTTAAAAGGAGAACAAACATCACTTATATTCAAATTTGGAAAAATCAATTTATTGAAGGAAAGAAGATGCAAGAAGTATCAAAACTGCATTTATTATCCAAACCAAAGTGCTCTCTGTTTCCATATTTACAAGTGAGTAACCAAGATTTTACTTTAGAAAAAAAAGAAGTTTAAGTTAATCAAAATAGTTCATGATGCCTTAACAGTATAGCTTGTATATGCTTTATCTTTAGATATGATTCTGTGTATATGTATATATCACTATGCATATTTTCTTCTCTGTTATGGATCAGGATTGATAAATATTCAAACTTAAGTTTGTTTTCAACTAAATCATTGTAAAGCTTTTATTTTTTTTATCAAACAAGATGTTAGAACATCAAACAAGATTTTAGAAGTAGATTAAAACATGATTGTAAATATTACTGCAAGAAACATGGTTTACAGGAAATCAAGTAAAAATAGTGATAAATTTGATTGTTTTAAAAAGTTGATTCAAGATCATAACTGGAATCCCTACTGAAATTTATGATTTTTAAAACAAAATTGAAGAATTTTAGATTAGTATTTAAAGAGCAATTTGCATTTGAATAAAAACTGAATTTTTACCAATTTCTTGTAAGTGAATCAATTTAAATTGCTGAAACTTGAGTTGAAGCAAGTATAACCATTCATGATGTTAGGAAAAATGTAAATTTATTTTTTTATTGGGTGGAATTTGAGCACGAGATGGAAATAGGGTTTAAGAACCCATTCGCGTTCGTGTCAGAAAGGATGGTGCTGCCAGAAATAGGCGATCGGACTTCGAGCCTCCGGTGGGGATAGGAGCATCTGGTTAAGGCGAACCTTTAGCCCAGTTTTCGCGGCCTCTGATGGCCAGAGGAGGTGGCGCGGGATCGTTTCCTGGTGGTGTGCTGTTGGGTTCAATTGATCGAGATGACTCGATTTCATTCTCGAGGTCAGTTCAAGTTATGGGTGTTCGAATCGATTTGGGGGATGGTAGGCGACTCGTGGATGGCTGCAGCACCGACCAACGACGGCGAAGGTGGTCGTGCATGTGTACGTGCTTGGTTGTGTGTCAGTTGTTAAATATGGGAGAGGAGCAGCGTGACTCAAAGTCTCGCGCATGAAACTGGGGTAGGAACTCGAAGTCAAACTCGAGTAAATTTGGTTGCGCTCCGAGTCATTTTACTTGAACTAAATTTTGGTTGGAAAATTTATACTCGGGCCAAATTTAGCTTAAACTCGAAGCAGGGTGCCGTTTTGATCGGGGATGACTCGAAGACCCCCTCGGGTTGGACCTGAAGATAACAAATTCCAGTTTTGCAATAAAGTTTAAATGATTTTCTAATTTGTTCTTCATAAATGATGATAGTTGGTAATCTAATGTAAAGTTTTTTTTTACTTAATTAAATATTCAAGAAGTATATTCTAATTTATTAACTTAAAACAAATATATTTATAATGGTTAAATAACAATTAAATAATTAATGATTAAAATTACTTTGTAATTAAAGGTTGATTAATTTAAATAATAATTAGCAAATACAAGTAATTAAGATTTACTTAATTAACCATTAAGAATTAATAAATTAAGATAGTTAATTAAAGATTAAATAATTAATAAAGCCAGTTTAAAATTTAATAAATTTATAATTAAGTGAAATTTTAAACATTGATTTAAAGTAATTAATAAAGATAATTTTATGGTCAATTCACTTTAATCACGACCACCTTAATCAAAGGTGATTTACTATCATCAAATATTTTATACTGGATTGATATTGCTATTGTGAGACTGTGATTGCTTTGTGATGAATAGTGATTTGTGTTTTGTTCCTATATGGATGTGGAAACCCTGTTGCCCGTAAAACGACATTTAAACTTCGATGCGACAGGGAATCAGATTTCAGTTTGTTATCCGAAACCCATATCGAACCTGTGAATTTTTGTGAACAACATATCCACATGTTTTTAAAATTGACGCTCACTATTCGGTTTAGCCGGGAAAGGACCTTTGTGTCGTATAACCCATTTCGATTATGTGATTCGACGTTATGGATAGCATTTGAAGACCGGTGTTGAAGACCGGGTATTTGCGAGAGCGATAGGATGACCTGTCGAATGACTCTGCACCGAGTTGCTCCGGTATAGAGTTCTCCATATGTGATGGGGAATCCGATCGGGATTGTGGATATCCGGATTGCAAGGACTTCTTTGGAAGTGCCTTCGGTTCTGTTCGAACCCAGAACAGACTTGTATGGATTGTATGTCCGACATTTACAAATTGAGATATAAAGCAGATGTCTTTCAAATACATTTCCATTGGTGGCGGAGAATTTATTCTCTTAGCTTAACACCCTTAGAGGTTATGTAGTTGAAGATTATCAGCGATATATTCCCAATTTGGTAACGTGGCATGCTGAGTGTTGCTGATCATTTGTTGATCGAAGCATGGCTTTGTGAAAAGCGTAGCTTTATGGACGAGACTTCGTCGAGCCTCACACCCCGGAATGGTCGAAACAGGAAAGATGCAGCAAGGTTATTAGGGGTAGCACCCCTTAGGGTATGTGCATTTCCTTCTGGATAGAAGTGGTATCATGGTATGGAGCGCAGATACTTAACTTATGTTGATATCGCAGATATATATTACTTTGTGATTTGTTGCTGGGGCCCCGGTTAAAGGTCGGTTACAACCGGGAGATGGCATACTCGTGTCAGTAGTTACCCAGTAAGGGGTAACCCGGCCTTGTGTTGGCAGAGATCCGGTTAGGTTCTCGGGTCGTCCCTCCAGAGGCATACCCATGTGGCCCAGGAAGTTCCTTAGCCTGACCATTATTGGAAATCCAATTCCCAATACGAAACCCCGTACAGTTTTAGTTGTAGAACCTGCCATTTACTTATAGTGGTCACCACTGTTTAGATGGTAGCTATAGTAGGTATAGTTCGGAATGTCTATGCTGGCTAAGATTTAGATTCTATTTTCGAAAATGCTTTCTTCACTATGCACTAGTAATAATATCAAAAAATTCTTTTTCTCGTACCAACCATATTTGACTATCATAAGAAGAAATCTCCTCCAATTCTGCGTTTGCATTGTGTGTGTGGTGTGAGGTCTTATGGTAGTTCCATTTTTTAAAAGCATTCCGAAAATTCTTTTATAAATCTAGTTTCTTTAAAAGCAACTGTTTTTGTTTACTCATACCAGTCCCATGACTGATCCGGAGTTTATTGTTTTCTTTCCTAAACTCTGGGTGCCCATTATTTCTACACGGGCAGCGTAGTAGCAGGTTTCCGTATTTTGGAGTAAGCTGTATTTTGGAGTTCTTATTCAAGAAGATATTCTAGGAGCTTTTTGGAGATTTCAGGTGTTTAGCTTTTGGAAGTTCGTTATCACCTCTTTCATTTGAGGACTTTTGGATATATGATCACTGTTGTATTATCATGATGTTGTATTTGGAGTTGTGGTGTATGTATTATATACTCCGATGTAGTATGGATATTTTGTTGATGTTGTAACTGTGATGATATTTATAATATTCATTCTGTTCCGCTGTTTTATATTCATTTGATGTTGTTATAAGCTCCGGCGATGTGAATTTGATGTCGTTTGTCATACATTGAGTTCGGGTCGTCACAAGTGGTATCAGAGCTGTTGGTTGAGTAAGAACTTTAGCTATGGAATATAACACATTAGATGGCTCATTAGAGATAGGGTGAAGTATACCCTAGAATGAGTATAACCAAGACTGGAACTCCAAATTTTATTAGTCTATTCTTTTTACTGCTGATATTTCTTAAGATATTTCGTTCGTGTATTTAAATCAATTTGCTTACTAATTATAGATAGTAAGAATGAGCGGACGAAGGGGAAGAGTTAGGGGTCAAGGAGGTGCCACAGCACCTGATCAAGATCCCCCAATAGAAATAGCGGCAGTTCAGCAACAGCCGAATCTGGTTGACTTATATAAGAATTTCTCGAGACTTGGTGGTAAGCCGTTCAACAACAAAGAGTCGATTGTTGAGGCTCAAGCCTGGATAAGATCGTGTGAGAAAATCTTCAGAGGGCTAAAATTGGAAGACGATCAGAAGCGACTCATAGCTTCTTGGAAACTTCATGATGAAGCCTCCGCCTGGTGGGAGACAATCACGGTAGATAAGCCAGAAGACAAGTTTTCTTGGGAAAAATTCAAAGAAGTATTTGAGAAGCGATATTTGCCATCAGCTGAAATTTCTCGAATGTATCAGGAATTTATGGACCTAAAGCAGGGAAGTTTATCGTTCGAAGAGTATCTGAACAGATTTAATGAATTGTCTCGTTTTGGTCCCGAATTGGTGAATACGCCTTTAAAGATGAACGAGAGATTCATTCGCGGGATGAATAAGAAATTCCACGAAAGAATGACGGGCCACGTTAAGGAATCTTTTTCAGATTTAGTTGATATGGGGTACAGTTACGCTACCCTTGACATGCAAGAAGCCCCGGTTGAGAAAGGAAATTCGGGCAATCAAAATTGGAAGAAACGGAAATTTGGAGGTAAGAAACCATGGCAGGGCAACGAGAAAAAGAGGAGAATTCAGGGAAGCGCAGCAGAAAATGTCACTTGTTACAATTTCTTGGAGAAGGGCCATTATTCAAATAGCTGCACAAAACCGAAGAAGCAAGTTAAGAAGGAACAACCTGCAAGGAATGATCAAAGAGCTCAAGAATGTTATAATTGTCATAAGCCTGGACATTTTATTAAAGGTTTCCCAGTGATGAAGCCTGCGGCACAGGTGGCAAATGTTTATGCGATAAAGAAATACCCTTCAACTTCGAAAACAGATAAAGGAAAAGGTGTTTTGGAAGGTAACCTTACTATTTATGATAGAACTGTTAGAGTTTTATTTGATACAGGAGCTTCACATAGCTTTATCTCTCAACAAACCGTAAATGAATTAGAACTTAAAACTAAATTTTTCGACGATCCTGTTTGCGTGAAAAATCCGGTTGGAGGTCCCGCAAATCTTTGTTTGTATTGTAAGAGAGTTCCTATTTCATATGCTAGCTATCGATTTCCTATCAACCTTTTTGTCCTCGAATTTAATGAATTTTAAATCTTACTCGGTATGAACTGGTTATCGAGATACGAAGCTATATTGGATTGTAATAATCAGACAGTTTTAGTCAAAACGAACCTTGGAAATTTTATTGAAATCTCTTGTGAGGATCCAAGTCCAAGGAGGGATAGATTGATGTATACTTTGGAATATCCTGAACCCAGTTTGCAGTCTATACCTGTTGTTCGGGAATTTTCCGACGTATTTGAAGAAGTGAAATCTTTACCTCCACGTAGAGAAATACAGTTCCGAATTGATTTAGTACCCAATGCCCGTCCTGTCGTTTACGCAAGTCGCAGGATGGCACATAGGGAAAAGATTGAATTGGTTCATCAAACTGATGAGCTACGAGCAAAAGGATTAATTCGACCCAGTGTTTGTGAATGGGGCTCAGCCGTCGTATTTGTTGCTAAATCGGACGAATCTTTGAGATTGTGTGTAGATTACCGCGATCTCAATAAACAAACTCTTAAGAACAAATTCCCTTTACCAAGAATTGACGATCAATTTGGCCAACTTCATGGCGCTCGTTTCTTTTCAAAAATGGATCTAGCCCAAGGATTCCATCAACTATGAATCGTCGAAGATTGTGTCTATTTGACCGCTTTCAGAGGTCCTGATATGTTCTACGAATGGTTTGTTATGCCTTTCGGGCTAACCAATGCTCCCGCATACTTCGTAGATCTTATGACTCGTGTGTTTCGGGAAGTTTTGAATAAATTTGTGCTTGTATTCATTGATGATATTTTGATATATTCCAAGACTAAAGAGGAGCATGCCGAGCATCTTAGAATCGTTTTGGAGATTTTGAGGAGAAATATTCTATATGCAAAATTTTCTAAATGCCACTTTTGGGTCAAAGAAGTCAAATTCCTTGGCCATATTGTTAATGAAGAAGGAATTTCGGTAGATCCTAGCAAAATTTCCGCTATTCTTGATTGGAAACGACCCACTACTCCTAGAGAAGTTCGAAGTTATCTCAGTTTAGCGGGATATTATAGAAAGTTTGTACAGGATTTTTCTAAGTTGGCTAGCCCATTGACTAAGCTAACAATGAAGAATGCAAAGTTCATTTGGACTCCAAAATGTGAAGAAGCTTTTCAGGAGTTGAAAAAGAGATTGACCACTGCTCCTGTTCTCACTATTGTTAACGGGAACCAAGGCTTATCTGTCTATATTAATGCGTGTGGTGATGGGGTAGGTGCAGTATTAATGCAGAATGGGAAGGTAGTTGCCTACGCGAGTAGACAATTACGTCCGCACAAGAAAAACTACCCAACACACGATTTGGAGCTTTTGGCTGTTGTTTTCGCTTTAAAAATTTGGTGACACTATCTTCTGGGTGAAAAAATCGAATTATCCACTGACCATAAATCCTTAAAATATCTCTTTACCCAGAAGGATTTAAATTTGCGACAACAACGTTGGTTGAAATTTCTGGCATCTTATGACTTAGATATTCTGTATACGCCGAGAAAAGCAAATGTAGTTGCAGACGCCTTGAGTAGAAAACACGCTATTCTTACTCATCTAGTTATCACTCCTACCCTTCTTAAGAAGATCTCGAGCAAGCAATATGAAGATGAGTTTCTTCGGGGAATTTATAAAAGAATTTGCCAAGGAGAAGACACTAGTTTTGAGATGGATAATAGAGGGGTAATAAGATTAAAAGGCAGGATTTGTGTTCCAGACTTCCCTGATCTGAAACGTGAAGTTTTGGACGAATGCCACAAGTCCAAACTCAGTATCCATCCAGGAGTTAATAAAATGTATCGAGATATTAAAAGAACTTTATGGTGGAAGACGATGAAAAGAGACATATCAATTTATGTGAGTCACTGTGCTACTTGTCAGCAAATCAAAAGCGACCAAAAGAAAGTAGCCGGTTTACTTCAACCTTTGGAAGGACCGAAATGGAAATGGGATCAGGTATCGATGGATTTCATCGACGGATTGCCACGAACCAAGAAGGGAAATGAAGCAATTTGGGTTATTGTGGACCGTCTAACTAAAACTTCTCACTTTATTCCAGTGAAATCCACTCGGACTATGGAAAGCTTGGCAGGTATATATATAAAGGAAATTGTTCGCCTCCATGGTATTCCCAACTGTATAGTGAGTGATCGTGATTCGATCTTCACTAGTAGATTTTGGGAGGCATTCCAAGACGCTTTGGGAACGAAATTAAATTTCAGTACTGCTTATCACCCACAATCTGATGGGCAGACTGAGAGGGTCAACCGAATTCTAGAAGACCTATTGCGTGCTTTTGTTCATGATTTTGGTGGTTCTTGGGAGGACCATTTACATCTGGTATAATTTTCTTATAACAATAGCTATCAAGCCAGTATAGAAATGGCTCCTTTCGAAGCTTTATATGGTCGTCCGTGTTGATCGCCTACATGCTAGATCGAATCAGGTGATAGACTTGTTCTTGGACTGGATATGATAAAAGAAGCCACTGAGAAGGTAGATTTTATTCGAAAGAAGTTATTAACTGCCCAAAGCCGTCATAAGAGCTATTATGACCGCCGAAAAAGAAATTTGTAATTTCAAGTTGGAGATTCTGCATTTCTGAAAGTGTCTCCGATGCGGGGTGTATTGAGATTCGGGAAAATTTGAAAGCTAGCACCACGTTATATTGATTCTTTTCCTATTCTGGAAAGGGTTGGTCCTCTAGCATATCGAGTACAGCTATCGAACTGGTTGTTTGGCGTGCATGGTGTGTTCCACATTTCTAATCTTCGGAAGTATGTGCACGATCCAGATGATATTATTGAAGAAGCTGCTCGGCAGGATCTAGAAATCACTCCTAACTTGGCAAGAGGGAATCGATAAAAATTATAGATCGTGATGAGAAGCGATTAAGAAACAAAATTGTGAAGCTGGTCAAAGTTCAATGGAGTGGCGATCCAAAGGACTGTACTTGGGAAACTGAAGATAATATGAAGAAATCATATCCCAATTGCAGAATCGACATTTCGGCTTAAACTGTAAGTCATTTCTTTATTTTTCTGAATACGTACATTCTTTGCTTGCGTTTCTCTCTCTTTCAATTTCGAGGACGAAATTTTCTTAAGGAGGGGATATTGTAACATCCCGGAATTTTGTTAAATTAAATTTAGTAAATTATTTGAACTTTTAAATTTGAATTGTGAAATTTTAAGAAAAATAAAATATTGTTAAGATTGATATTACAAGTTGTATGGAATTAAATAAATTTGATAATAAAGTTTAAATAAATAATAATAACAATAATAATTAAAGAAAACAACAATTATCAACAATAAAATAAAATATGAACAAATTTAATGTTTTTAGTAAAATCTTTAAATAGAACTAAATCAAATTTTGTAATAGAAATCACATAGTTATGAAATGTTAATAACTAAAACAAATTTCTTACCTTTAGTAAAGCAAACTTGTACTTGCAAAAAGAATATATAAATCAGGCAAGTAGGTTGCTGTGAGTTGTATGCAAACAAGAAGATAGCATAGAAAACAAAATGTATGCAAGAAAGTATTTTTAAACAAAACAAAACAAAATTGTGCATACAAAGCTTAATTTAATACGCATGTAGACAAGGAGGGAAGCATGGGCATTAAATGCCATCACCTCTAGCTCAAAGTAAAAATCCTCTCAGCCGAAATTAAGTTGGTTTAGTCGACAAACAAAAATATAAAATAGTACTTAAAAAAAAATAAAGTAACATTGCCTGTTTGAACATACAGGGACGCATATGCAATACATGCTTCATTTAATGCTTACATTAAATGCTTACTCTTCAGCCTCCCTTGAAGAAAGGAGAAAAGCATGGGTTGTACAAATACAGTATAAAGCAACTATACAAAATTTAATTTCAGTACTTTGCTTAAACATGCCCACCTCTTTTATATATACACGAACGTCTCTCTGTTTTATTTTCGTTCAAATAAATCATCAAAGAACAGAAATTGAAAAGGAGAACAAACGTCACTTATATTCAAATTTGGAAAAAGCAATTTACTGAAGGAAAGAAGATCCAAGAAGTATCAAAACTTCATTTATTATCCAAACCAAAGTGCTCTCTGTTTCCAGATTTACAAGTGAGTAACCAAGATTTTACTTTAGAAAAAAAGAAGTTTAAGTTAATCAAAATAGTTCATGATGCCTTAACAGTATAGCTTGTATATGCTTTATCTTTAGATATGATTCTGTGTATATGTATATATCACTATGCATATTTTCTTCTCTATTATGGATCAGGATTGATAAATATTCAAACTTAAGTTTGCTTTCAACTAAATCATTGTAAAGCTTTTATTTTTTTTATCAAACAAGATGTTAGAACATCAAACAAGATTTTAGAAGTAGATTAAAACATGATTAGTAAATATTACTACAGGAAACATGGTTTACAGGAAATCAAGTAAAAAAAGTGATAAATTTGATTGTTATAAAAAGTTGATTCAAGATCATAACTGGAATCCCTACTGAAATTTATGATTTTTAAAACAAAATTGAAGAATTTTAGATTAGTATTTAAAGAGCAATTTGCATTTGAATAAAAACTGAATTTTTACCAATTTCTTGTAAGTGAATCAATTTAAATTGCTAAAACTTGAGTTGAAGCAAGTATAACCATTCATGATGTTAGAAAAAAATGTAAATTTATTTTTTTATTGGGTGGAATTTGAGCACGAGATGGAAATAGGGTTAAAGAACCCATTCGCGTTCGTGTCAGAAAGGATGGTGCTGCGCCATAAATAGGCGATCGGACTTCGAGCCTCCGGTAGGGATAGGAGCTTCTGGTCAAGGCGAAGCTTCAGCCAAGTTTTCGCGGCCTCTGATGGCCAGAGGAGGTGGCGCGGGATCGTTTCCTGGTGGTGTGCTGTTGGGTTCAATTGATCGAGATGACTCGATTTCATTCTCGAGGTCAGTTCAAGTTTATGGGTGTTCGAATCGATTTGGGGGATGGTAGGTGACTCGTGGATGGCTGCATTACCGACCAACGACGGCGAAGGTGGCCGTGCACGTGTACGTGCTTGGTTGTGTGTCAGTTGTTAAATATGGGAGAGGAGCAGCGTAACTCAAAGTCTCGCGCATGAAACTGGGGCAGGAACTCGAAGTCAAACTCGAGTAAATTTGGTTGCGCTCCGAGCCATTTTACTTGGACTAAATTTTGGTTGGAAAATTTATACTCGGGCCAGATTTAGCTTAAACTCGAAGCAGGGTGCCGTTTTGATCGGGGATGACTCAAAGACCCACTCGGGTTGGACTGAAGATAACAAATTCCAGTTTTGCAATAAAGTTTAAATGATTTTCTAATTTGTTCTTCATAAATGATGATAGTTGGTTAATCTAATGTAAAGTTTTTTTTACTTAATTAAATATTCAAGAAGTATATTCAAATTTATTAACTTAAAACAAATATATTTATAATGGTTAAATAATGATTAAATAATTAATGATTAAAATTACTTTGTAATTAAAAGTTGATTAAATTAAAGAATAATTAGCAAATAAAAGCAATTAAGATTTAGTTAATTAACCATTAAGAATTAATAAATTAAGATAGTTAATTAAAGGTTAAATAACTAATAAAGCCAGTTTAAAATTTAATAAATTTATAATTAAGTGAAATTTTAAACATTGTTTTAAAATAATTAATAAAGATAATTTTATGGCCAATTCACTTTAATCACGACCACCTTAATCAAAGGTGATTTACTATCATCAAATATTTTGTACTGGATTGATATTGCTATTGTGAGACTGTGATTGCTTTGTGATGAATAGTGATTTGTGATTTGTTCCTATATGGATGTGGAAACCCTGTTGCCCGTAAAACGGCATTTAAACTTCGATGCGACAGGGAATCGAATTTCAGTTCGTTATCCGAAACCCACATCGAACCTGTGAATTTTTGTGAACGACATATCCACATGTTTTTAAAATTGACGCTCACTATTCGGTTTAGCCGGGAAAGGACCTTTGTGTTGTATAACCCATTTCGAATATGTCAGTCGACATTATGGATAGCATTTGAAGACCGGTGTTGAAGACCGGGTATTTACGAGAGCGATAGGATGACCTGTCGAATGACTCTGCACCGAGTTGCTCCGGTATAGAGTTCTCCATATGTGATGGAGAATCCGATCGGGATTGTGGATATCCAGATTGCAAGGACTTCTTTGGAAGTGCCTTCGGTTCTGTTCGAACCCAGAACAGACTTGTATGGATTGTATGTCCGACATTACAAATTGAGATATAAAGCAGATTTTTTTCAAATACATTTCCGTTGGTGGCGGAGAATTTATTCTCTTAGCTTAACACCCTTAGAGGTTATGTAGTTGAAGGTTATCAGCGATATATTCCCAATTTGGTAATGTGGCATGCTGAGTGTTGCTGATCATTTGTTGATCGAAGCATGGCTTTGTGAAAAGCGTAGCTTTGTGGATGAGACTTCGTCGAGCCTCACACCCCGGAATGGTCGAAACAGGAAAGATGCAGCAAGGTTATTGGGGGTAGCACCCCTTAGGGTATGTGCATTTCCTTCTAGATAGAAGTGGTATCGTGGTATGGATCCCAGATACTTAACTTATGTTGATATCGCATATATATATATATATATATATATATATATATATATATATATTACTTTGTGATTTGTTTTTGGGGCCCCGGTTAAAGGTTGGTTACAACCGGGAAATGGCTTACTCGTGTCAGTAGTTACCCAGTAAGGGGTAACCCGGCCTTGTGTTGGTAGAGATCCGGTTAGGTTCTCGAGTCGTCCCTCCAGAGGCGTACCCATGTGGCCCAGGAAGTTCCTTAGCCTGACCATTGTTGGAAATCCAATTCCCAAAACGAAACCCCGTACGGTTTTAGTTGTAGAACCTTCCATTTACTTATGGTGGTCACCACTGTTTAGATGGTAGCTATAGTAGGCATAGTTCGGAATGTCTATACTGGCTAAGATTTATATTCTATTTTCTAAACTCTGGGTGCCCATTATTTCTACACGGGCAGCGTAGTAGCAGGTTTCCGTATTTTGAAGTAAGTTGTATTTTGGAGCTCTTATTCAAGGAGATATTCTAGGAGCTTTTTGGAGATTTTAGGTGTTTAGCTTTTGGAAGTTCATTATCACCTCTTTCATTTGAGGACTTTTGGATATATGATCACGGTTGTATTATCATGATGTTGTATTTGGAGTTGTGGTGTATGTATTATATACTCTGATGTAGTATGGATATTATGTTGATGTTGTAACTGTGATGATATTTATAATATTCATTCTGTTCCGCTATTTTATATTCATCTGATGTTGTTATAAGCTCCGGCGATGCGAATTTGATGTCTTTTGTCGGACATTGAGTTCAGGTCGTCACACTCAACAACCAAATCTCCCAGAACAGCTGATTCCAAAACCAGAAATAGATCATACACGTACTCCCTTAGAGATACGTGAAACACATCGAATTCCAGTTGTCCAAACTGGCAATTCAATCCAAAAAACCAAACACTTATCCATAACAGAACACAGAAGAAATCCAAAACATCTCGGAGCTAGCTTCCCAATCTTATCAAAATTTATAGCTCCTAAAACCGGAGAAAACTTATCCAAAATCAGATCTCCGACTCAGAACCACAAAACTCTTCAGACGATCTCGAGTTGCCTACATCCTTCCTGATCAGCTCAATCCACGCTGATGTCTCAAGAAACAAACTGGACCAAACCCAATCCACCATAATGATCCTCCAAGATCAACCAATATCAAGAACAAACTCCACTCACAGCCATCAGAAGAAAACAAACTTCTCCTATCAGGAAAAGAAAAACAGATGCACTCCCAAACTGCTTCCGCTGCACAATTCTGATATGGAGTAGAAAAGAATGCTGCTGAAGAACACAAGCACAATTGGATAACACCATCAAGAGAAAACTCAGAAGTTCCTCCAATCCTGAGCTGCTTCATCAAAGTCCATCTCAAGAAACCAACCTTCAACTAGTTGAACCACCGGTACCACTCTTGGAATCCTGGTCGATAAGAAAACTAAATCTCTAGATGCGGACAACCTCTGACTTTCCTGAAAACATCCAGAAAATCTCTAACAATCCAAGAGAATACTCTATTATCGCAAGTCACTTTTGCGATCAATCCAAACTAAAATACAAAAAAAACTGTTCTCTCTTTACCAATTAGAACAGCTTACGCTGGTCTTGCCAATCCATCGAAGAAATGGATCCACTCAGCTGCTTCTGAACTTCACCTCCAGAAAACTGCTGAGCCAGAAAACTTTGCCGACACACAAAACACACCGAGCTGCATTGCTGACACCAATGCTAAAGAATCCCCAATCCAAAGCTCTTCGAGAAACTCGGACTTCAAACCAAATAGAAACACCTTGCAGAACTCAGCCACAACACCGAAGCAGACCTACTTCCTTAAACTAGTTCCAAAGAAATATCTTCGGAAACATCCATAGTCACTGCATCTCATCATGCAGCTACTACTTCCTGAGGTATCAAGATACCATCACTCGCTTCTGCTCAGCCAACAGATCCAAACTCTACTCATCCAGCTTCAAAGATGAACTCCGTACCTTAACAGGTTACCTTTAAAGATCAATGAAGTCCTTGCACTAAGCTACAAAGCTCACTCGAGACGGTATTAGGTCTACAGTCTCGACAGATACACTTCTAACCTCAAACATACAAACTCCAACCAATGGTAGTTGCGTTTTGCACACCACTACCTTATCTACCTTTATAACTCATATTGGAAAACCCGAACATGTAACCCAATAGATAGGTAGAAATAAATAAATATAAATAAATATATTAAAAATTACAAATACGCTCTCTCAAGATAGACACCACTCCAGAGCCTAGGTATTCACTCAACCTAATGCTCTGATACCAACTGTGACGACCATACTTTTTCCCCACAAAAAGTCGTATCATCTTTAAGAAAGAAAGGGATAGAAAAGAGAAGAGAAAGAAGAAACAACACTAGAATCTCAACAGCGGAACGAATAAATTATATTAATAACATAAGTATTTACATAATATACAACATCAATCAGAGTTACACAGCATACACAACACATACTAGACAGTTATAAACACCTGTCTAGTTATACAACTCAATACAACACAACAAAGAGATACCGACATAGAGAACACAAAGCGGAAACTATATATTTATAACGCTGAAGCCTCCTGCTCCATTGTTCCTCCAATATTCGTCAAAGCTAACCTGAATCCCTTGGCTACTCGAAAAAATTTGAGTACCCAAGAGTTCAAGAAAACAAAAGATAAATTCCGGGTCAGACATGGGTCTGGTGTGAGTAACATGTTAAGGTTGCTTAACTTTAAAAACCTTTTGGAAAGAAAGGTATCACGTAAGATTTCCCACACATAAACATGGAAAAGTTTTTACCTTATGCTAACCAAAACATTTGATAGGAAATCCGGTGATATTATAATAGTGTCTAGGGTTTTCAGAAAACCAAACTACAGAAATAGCTGGAATGCTTACATCTCACGTTCCAACATAGTTGGGCACATCTAAAACGTACGACACTTATTGAATTTTGGATTCCATACAATGGCAGGGCTACTGGGTACCGCCCGTCACAGTATGTGTCCTAGATCACCATACCGAGGATCACTCGCAATCCCCTGCAACACAAGGCTGGAACCATTCCTTACTGAACAGTCCCGAACAAGACAACCCCGGCAGTTGTTGCAATCAATCGCCCATACAGCCGAATATAAAGGGATCTCTAGACGGGGGAAAATCTCGTCCTACTTGGGCATGACCCACTTAACCTTGCTGCACCTCCTCTGTTTTAGCCATTCTCGGTTGATGAGGCTTGAGGCTACGATTACCTTTAGAGAACACATCTCTTAGAATGCTCATCGTCCACCTGAAGATGTTCTGAAAGCATTCAATCCATACAAGTTCATTCTGGGTTCGAATGAAACCGAAGGCATTATCTCGTTACACTCATTTTGGGGTCACCCTCAGTTTTAACGACGATAACCCTTGCACTCTGAATCTTCATCTTCACTTGAGATTCACGACCTATCGCTAATTTGGATCGATGTGGTTTTCGGATATCCAAATATGGAAACCCGATCTCGGTCTCATCGAAATCCAAATCGCCATCTTTTAGGTCCATGTTGTTTTAAATGTTTAAAACAATTCAATTCAATATAATCTATATACACACTAATAGATAATACACAACATCATAATAGATAATCAATATTATCAGCACAACAGATAATCCATATTATCATCCCAAACAGATAATTCATATTATCAACTCAAATGCAACCATAGTATCCAAATCACACAACATCACTTATCTCATATCTGAGATCTCAACTATTCAGGGTAATCAGTATAAATCAACATTCATAAGCAATGACTTATTAATCACCATTCTATAATTAATTAATAATTAATTAAATTAATTACTTCTTCCCTAATTAATTTAAAATAAATTAAATTAATTACTTCATCCATATAAATCCTGCTTACATATCCATTAATTAATTACAAATCAATCAATTAATTACCCTCAACAAATTACCCTAATTAATCATCCTTGATTAATTATCCTTTAATTACATTCAAGTAATTAGCCTTTAATTAATTTCACAAATAAATTATTCTAAACCAAATTCAGTAATTAACCTGTAATAACTTCATTAATTAATTAATTATAATTAATTACATTAATCCTTAATTAATTGCATTAATTAATTCCTTTATTGATTAATTGTTCTTAATTAATCCATCCTTAATTACATCATCAATTATATAAATTAATGATCCCTAATTATATCTATTAATAATTACCGTATTTAAATTAAGTAATTAGTTATCAATTATCCATATTGATTTATCACTCTTGATTAATCACATTAAGTAATTAATTACATTTAATTAATTACATCTCTTTATTATCTTTAAATAACTCAATTAACAAATCCTAAATTAATTACACTAAGTAATTAATTATTAATTACTTCCTTTAAGTAATTATTATGCAAACTAATACATATTAATTACATAAAGTAATTAATTTCCACAACTCCTTCATTACCCAATTATCCTTCAATTTAATTACATCAAGTAATTTATCTTCTTAATTACTTCACTAAGTAATTATTCCTTATTAATTACATTGGATAATTACTTCTCAAATTAACCAGTGATTATTTTAAATTAATTAAACTTAATTAATTAACTTAACTAATCAAAATAAACTTAATTAATTACAATTGGTAATTAATTTCTTAATTACTTCCATTAAGTAATTACACTTAAATAATTCAAATGATTATGTTTAAATTAATTAATCTAATTAATCATTAAAAATTAATCACATTAATTAATTATTAATGACCTTCATTAACCATTAACAAATCTTTAATTACTTCTCTAAAGTAATTAACTGAGATTAATCAATATTAATTACAAATTTAATTATCTATAAAACCCATTAATTAATCTCAAATTATTTAATTAACCAAGTGATATTTTAAAACTTAACTAATTTTTAATTACTTGATTAATGAGTTTAAAGTATTAATTAAATTAAAATCAAATCTTATCTAATTAATGATTTCTTAATTACAATCTTCTAAGGTAAATTTAAAAATAGTTTTAACCCATATTCAATTTAAATAACTTCAAAATATACTCAAAATTTTCAAAGTGGTTTTAAAACATTTAAATTCAAAAACTTATTTTATTTCAAACTAGAATTCAAATCATGCTTTGAATTCTGATTCAAAAATTTAAATTTAAAATCCTGTTTAAATCCTATATTTCAGATTTTAAAAACATGTTATAAAATATTTTATGATTCAAACTTAATAACAACATTTGAATTTATAAACTTATTTTCTTTTCAAATCCTAAGATTCAAATTCAAATTTGAATTTAGATTTACAATTCAGGTTTCAAACTTAAATTTTAAAATCTTGTTTTAAATCTCATTTTTTCAGATTTTTAAAACCTCATTATAAAATACTGTAACCAATTTTTAGTTATTAAACATTTCATTTTTTTATAAAATTTATTTATTTTGAAAACTAGAATTCAAATTCATTTGAATTCATATTTTAAACTTGTTTCAACTTTTGTTTAAATCTTGCTTTGCTTCTTTTTTTAAATTTAGTTTAAATTTAAAAAAAAACAGGAAACTGTCAGGTTTTTGAAACAAAACCTGAAACTAAACCTACCCGAGCTTATACAAATTAACTTCGAGTCATACCTCATGCAAACTCGAGCAAACTCAACATATAAACGAGAACTTCCCGAGACAAAACCCCATACCAACCATCCACTAAAACTTACCAAAACCTGATATGCTCTGTGAACATGCACACACCAGTCTCCACTCTCCGACCATCTACGATGAACTTCACAAATCACCGACCATCTCCAGAATAACCTACGATCACAGAACCTTCTCCACGCACTCGAATAAAAAATCGAGTAACTGAAACCAAACAGGATCCTACTTCAAACCTAGAAACACAGAATCAACTCAAAACTCAAACCTGTCAACGGCCCAATCTCCGTCCTCCGACCACCGTTAGAGCTGCAACTCCTTCTATGCCCTCGTCATCGACCCAACTACCATCCCTCGAAGCCTCTTCACACTCGATTAAACATAGAGACAGTGACGATCCAATTCCCTAACTTGTTCAAAAACAAGGGTTAAATATTTGTTTTGGTCAGCGTCGTCGCCACCTTAACCCGATCACCATATAGGTAATTATCAATGATTCCCCGATCACCCTTCCTCCTTCATACAGAAGCACGACCTCCCAATTTACTTACCAGAGGCCACTCCAAAACCCAATTCTGATCAACCCTCACTTGCACAGTTAAAACCAACTTAAAATTTATGATTTTATTCTTAAAAATCATGACTTAGTTTAAGGATTTAGTTTATATACCTTAATTGCAAAATTAACAAGTTTGAAATCTTAACAGAGACTTGAGTTTCCCTTTTTAACTTGATTTCCAGAGAAATTACAGTTTTATTTAAGTTAAATAAATTTTTAAAAATTTGGTTTATAATCAAACAAACAATATTTATTTAGATCCTAAGTTTTAAAAATCAATGGATCAAGGGGAATGATTTAAATTGAAAAACTAGGCTTGAAATCTAGAACATAGATGTTCTACAAGCATTTCAAAATCAACATATATCACACATCACAAATGCACAGGAGTTTTTCAACATATATACAAATACAACTTATTTTAAACATGATTCAAACAACCAGATCTACCTTAATTTTTTTTAAAAAGAAGCGTTACTCACCTGTTTCTTTAGAAAAACAGAGCCTCTATGATTTTGAAAAGTTTTTGAATCCTGTTAACACTTCATGCATGCAGGCTTGAGTCCTTAAATTTTGAAAAATGCAGACTATAGATCTTGCAAGAATTGATTCCAGGTTGAAAATGCTGATGATTTCCTGAGGAAATACAGTTGCATGCAGGCTTTGATCTACAGGTTGTACAAATACAGGTTTGCTTGCTAATTTCTGGATGTATTTTGAAGAATTGGTTTGAGTAGATTGATTTTTCAGATTTGCTTTTTGAAAATGGAAATGAGATTGCAAATTTGTTTTTTCTTTGATTAGAATAAAAGATAGGAAAAAGAGAATGAAGGGGAAAAGAATATGGTTTAAGGGCTGAAATTTGATTTAATCAAAATGAGGAAAAGATCAAAATACAATGACACTTGTCATGTTGTTAAATTTGTTAGCTAACACATGTTATTTAGATTACTTAATTATGTTAACACTTGTAATTTGATTATTTCATAAATTAACACATGTCTCTTATTTATATTAGTTATATTTTAAATGTTAATAAAGGATTTTTCTTTAATTTATTTATACTTATATAAATATATATGTGAATTTCTTATGTAAAGAAAATGTAAATAAAACAAATTATAAATTAAAACTTATTCAAATATTTTTAAGAATCTATTATTTTTGAATTTCAAAATAAATTCCAAATTAAAATTAAACTTTTGAAATCCAAATTAAAATCAACTTATTCAATTTAAAATGATAATTCTATTTTCTTATTTTAATTCTTTTTATATTTATATGGAAAAAATAATACATTAATCATATGGCTTGAAAATAACAAATTTAACAAATTTTAAATGATTTATAAAAGAGATTATAAATCATTTATTATTAAATGAATTAAAACCATATTTTTTTTGCAAGGCAAGCCGGTTTTTTAGTGGGCCGTCCACTTTTATTACCAAAGTAATAAAGTTGAAGTACAGGAGAAAGGTAAAAGCACCTAAACTACTATGAAGAAAAAAGGAAAATGCAGCACAGGTATGTGACAGACATGTCACAGTAACTATAAAGCACCTTGACTAGGACTCTTCCAGAGAGGAAGAAAAACCAGCATCCGAAGATTTCAACGGGAGATTGCCACGAAGACCAACAAAGGGCCTGAAACGGATGGCAAGACCAGGGTCATAACCCGTAGCATCAGGAGAGTAAATGAAGGATCGGTCCCAAGTAGAAACTGCAAGCAAATCCGAATTCCTACTCGCATCCAGACTGTCCACATCAAGAACTAGAGCATCACCAGACGGATGGTAATAAAGGCATCTAAGGTCCATCTGATCATCAGAAACAAATCTGAAATATGAATCTGACACAGGGTTAAATCTGACTTCAGAAATACGATCAACCCAACCCCCTCAGACTCATCCCAATCAATAGGATACCGAGAACAATCTGGTTCAGCCAAAGAAATAGCAGGGGCAACACAAGGAACTGCAACACCAGAGGGAGAGGCAGGCCGAACATCAGAAGGAGGCGGACCCAGATCAGACAAAGAAGCCTCTAGAGGGGGGCATCATGAAGGATAGCGGAAGAAGCCTTAGGGATCCACTTCTGGAGAGGGGGACGAGGCAGAGGAACCTTCGGAGGAGCCGGAGAGGATTTAGGAAGCAGGCAGGCGATAGATATGTGGCCAAAGGAGTGACAAGAGGAGCATATATCTGGAACCCATCCATAGCGAACACGGACCTCAGCAACGTGCCCAATAGCAAGCTGAACAGGAATAGAATCAGGAAGCAGCTTGAAAGGGGAAATCTCTATTAAAGCCTTAGCATACATCAATTTTTCACGGGCAACCATGTTAGCATCAAAACATTTCAATTTACCGACATTGTATGCTAACCAATTCAACCCAATCAAAGGCTGTAGCGCAGAGGGGATTTGCGAAAAATACACCCAAACGGGGATAGAAAGCACCTGCTCGCGAGCACTAGCCACAGTGGGAGACCAAGGAGTGATTATAAAGGGCCTACCAGCAAAGAAGGAGGGTTCAGAACCAAGCACTAACCGACGATCCTCGGAAGACGAAAACCTGAGGTAGTATAAGGAGTCAATCAGCTTAATATGCAAATTACCACGCAGCTTCCAAGTCTTACGCAAAACCGACAAAGGATCACGTAGACGGTGACTTGGCTCAAGGAAGAACCCAACCAAATAATCAGACCAGAAATCTACTCTAGCTTGCATTACCACAGGAGGCGGGATCATCACTCCATTCTCTTCAATAATGTCAAATTCGATTGGCTTATATTCACCTACATTACGAGGCAGAGAGTTGAAAAGAGAAGACCAAGGTTTGAGGCAAGACGGGGATGGAGCAGGTGGACCAAGATGAACATCAGAAGAGGGCAGAGCAGGAGAAGCAACCGACTTTGAAGCAGTGAAACTTTTTTCACTGACAAGAGGATCTTTGGCCTCAGAGGCATATACACAAACAGTTGGAGAGCGTTGTCCAAAATCAAGTACCGGAACGAAACCCTCTGCTCCATTAGACAAACTACGAAAATCCTCATCACAGCAAACATCATTCAATTCATTCAACTCCATAACACCATGCGAATTCTCCAGCCTACACACCATCGCACCAGGCGAAGGTCGAAACCCAGACACAAGGGAATGCAAAACATTTCCAAATGGGCTACCTGAAACAACAGTAGTAATATCCACGGCAGGCAGATCTGGTCGTGCAATTGGAGCAATGGGGGATCGGTAGTGTAACAACCCGCATATTTATCGATTTTATATTTAAATATTTTATTTAAATATTTCATCATTAGTCGGATTTTAGTCCGAAAAGCTACTTTTTGCATACGGTCGAATTAGGACTCGGGACCACTCCCATTGAGTTTAAAATGCCGTTTGCGACCTTTTTGAGCATAAGCTTCGATATGTTTGGAGAAAGTTGATTTTTGCTACTTTTCACTTTGGGTTTGGTTTTGGGCTCAGCCCTATGTTTTAACTTATACTCCAAAACTGAACCACTCTCCCCATTCTCCCTCACTTCTTTCTCTTTTCAGTTTTCTAAGCATTAACGGTGGGAGAGATTGGAAATTAAAACTCCAAAACCCTAGTTTCTCTTGCAAATCAAATTCCTAGCTCCAAACTCAAGAAGAACCCATTGGTAAGCTTCTCTCCTTCTTCTCCAACTTATTCTCTTACCAATTTCAGAAATTCCTAAACCTAATTTCGGGAATGTTCTTGTTTTGAGCTTAGATTCAAGCTCAATTGGGTTGTGTTGAAGAGAGGTTGATTCTCCATTTGCTTTCAAGCTTCTTCTTGTTTGATTTTGTGAAAAGGTGAGATTTTTAATCTCACATCTAAGTCTATGAATTACCTTCGAATGTTAGGTATGAATTCCTAACACTTATTCGTGTGTATTTGCTTTTGGATTGGATTGAATTGGTGTATATTCCAATTTTTAGTGTTTTGAGTTCAATTCGTTAAAAATCCTAACTTTGATGTTTGAACATGTTTTTGGTGATGCATCGACGAGCATATAGGGCCGGGTCGTCGATTGACATAAACCCTTAGCGTCGTTGCTCGAGCGAATACAATTTTGGTCATGATTGAACCTCATTTGTAATAGGCAGGGAAGAGGCTGGAAACAGGTTCGGCCGACCGACCCCCCTGGTTCGGTCGACCGACCTGCTTCCAAGTGCATAAGCACTTTTTGTTTTAAGGTTCGGTCGACCGAGTACAGGCTTCGGTCGACCGACCTGCTGTCCCGAGAGGTTTCCAACCTTTGGTTCGGTCGACCGACTCAGGGAGTCCGGTCGACCGACCTGATGATTTTTGCCAGATTTGCCTATTTTGCTAATTTGTTTGAATATCCAACTTTAATCGATTCATGTTGTCTCCCTTTTGTTGTCGTCATTTATTATCGACTTTGATGACCTTTTCTTTGAGAATTTTAGATATATCCACTTTGATGGATTTTATATCGATTTCTTTGGATTTTATTCACGTTTTCGAATGTGAATCTTAGTGATTGATTGTTCCTACAATCTTCTTTGTGTTTTGTCACTTTAAAAAATATAAAGGTTTTCTATACTAGTAGTAAATATCAAGACTCTTTCCTCAAACGATTTCAACACTATTTTATTACAAAGCTCGTTTTCTTAAACCATTTTCCAATCTATTAGTATATACAAACCTTTACCTCACTCGTATGAGAAATCTAATTAAACGACTTAGTAAAACAAGTGGTATGAAACGCTTGCGTTCACTTTGTTGGTTAATTCTTGGACTTGTTCGATTGAAACTCTTGTGACAATTTTCTAGTGGAGATCTACAATTTGTTCGTAAATATTTAAGTTAAGCTAGTGGTTATGGGACATGATGCTAAGCTCATATATTTACTAGATTACTGTAATCTCGATGATCATGACGATCATTTTTGTGATTTAGACTAGCAATGTGTGATGTCTCTTTGTCTGTAAGGGAGACTAAACCCCGTTTTGTGGAGTTTCGACTCAAATTGGTGGGGTAGCAACCCACGGTCTTCGGACCATTCGTGTGTCAGGTCTTCGGACCATTCGTGTGTCAAATTAATGGCTAGCTACCATGACACAGCTTCTCGTTCGCGTGTTACAGCTGTTGGTGAGTTTTCATGCTCCCGTTCATGTGATAGGCCTCCCCCCTTATTTTGTGAAATTTCTGGATTTCGTGTGTCGAATTCTGGAATTTATACTTCACCTATTTTTGTGATTTCTATTGATATGATTTATCAATTCTTGTGCATAGGTGAATTTGTGTGTCATTGAATGGATTTCTTGTGTTGATTTCTGGAATTTATGTTTCACCAACTTTGTGATTTCTATTGATATGATTTATCAATTCTTGTGCATAGGTGAATTCGTGTGTCATTGACCGGATTTCTTGACATGATTTCTAGAATTTATGCTTCACCAATTTTAGTGATTTTCATTGATATGATTTATCAATTTTTGTGTATTGGTGAATTCGTGTGTCATTAACTTGTTGTGAACACAAGTTTTGGGTATGATACCCTTTTTGGATCTTTGAGAAGATTCTTTGATATTGATTAATCGTTTGTTGATTATCATTTACATACTTATAGTAGTATGCCGTTATGGATATTATACGTCTGTGCCATATCTTATATGTCATTTATTGTGGCTTGGTAAATGAAATTAGGAGTATGACATTCCTTTTTATCTTAGGTAGATTATCGTGATATTGATTAATCTCTTGTTGATTTTCAATTACTTTTATATATCACAGCTTGGCATTGTGATTATTATGTGTTTAGTCGTATCTCCTATTCTATATCATGTTATCTGATATTTATAGTTAGACTGATCCGTTTATTATTTTCTTATAAATAATACTCGGGTCAGACCGAGATGTTGCAGGTGCTTCGACTTGACTTCTCTCCAGGGATCCATTACTCTGACCTTTTGCTTAATACTTAGATTAGTAGTTTTTGTTGTATACATTTGAGATACAGACTCCATAATGTATACTTATTCTTTTGTGTAGTTCATGTAACTATTCTTTTGGGATATTGTGGATCTTTTTAGACCACTACTCTGATGAATACTTTCATGTGTTATATTCATATCTATTTCCGCCTTTGTGATATGAATTGTCTGTGACTGATTTATGTTATGTTTACTTCTATATTTGTTTCCGAAGATATTATAGCCACTGTGTAGTAGCTTTGAGTTTGTGTCGGCATGTCGGATTTCCTCTTGAAAAGAATTGCATGCTATACTATCTGACATATCGATGCTCGCACAAAGCAATTATACGGATGGTCGCTCCTCAACAGCCTTATTCTCTGTGCTAGTTGACAGCATTCACCGTAATGTTCTTCGCTAGCGTGGGTATAGAGGTGGGGCGTCACAGCTTGGTATCAGAGCCAAACTTCGGAACAATATGGAATATTATAACAAGGATCATCGTCCTAAGTCCATCTTAGGAGTCGTGCTTTAGGATTTAATTCGAGTCTTCGTACCGATTCATCCTATTTTCCTTATGATTCCTTGTTTATCTATCAAGATTGCTTGATATTCAATTTGGTGAATAACCTTTTTCTTCTTCTTCCTTTTTTCTAAAGGGAGAAAAATGTCTAGACCAGGCCGCCCTAGAGTCGTGCCATCTAGCACTCCGCCCCAGGATGGAGTTTTTGTGACTGCTCAACAGCTTCTTGATTTAGTGAAGAATGCTCAAGCAGCTGGAGCTAACCCGGAACCTACTCACCCAAAGTCGGGTTTTGCACGCTTGTGTAGCGATTACACTAATTTGGGTGGGGATCCATTCAGAGGTTCCAAAACTGTTATTGAAGTACAGGCCTGCTAAGGTCATGCGATCGAATCTTTTCTCGCATGAACCTTATTGACCTTCACCGAGTTCAGGTGGCCTCTAGTATGCTTCGAGAAAGAGCATTGGATTGGTACGAGCTTCTTATTTCTGAGAGTAATGAAGCGGATCTCACCTGGGAGAAATTTCGAGAACGCTTCGAGTTGAAATTTGTACCAGAAGCTGAGAAAGTGACATTGGCTCGACGATTTATAGACCTTGTTCAAGGTGAGTCCTCCGTGAATAATTACGTCGCCTCCTTCGAGTCGCTTTCCAAATATGGGGTTGAATACATAAACACCCCTCTGAAGAAGAATCAGAGATTCGTCTATGGCTTAAACAAAAGTCTCAAGAAGCCATTTCTTTTAAAATTAGAAGTTTCTTTCGACCAACTCGTTGATATCGCTCTTCGTCTTGAAGAGGCGGATAGGGAGAATGATGTTGAAGTGGTGGGTTCCAAACCAAACTTCAACAACAAGAAGAGGCCAAGCAAATTCAAAGGTCCTTATCCCAATAAGAAAGGGAGGCAAGCAACTCCTACTGAAAAGACCTTTTCCTCTACTCAAGGGAAATGCTATAATTGTGGTTCGAAAGACCATTTTGCGAACAAGTGTTCAAAGCCTCGTACTTGTCGCTATTGCAAGAGCCCGGACCATTTTATGCATGTGTGTCCCAAACTTCAAAATAGGAGGGAGGGAAAACTTAATGTTGCTCAAGCCCCTGGCAACACATCTCGTGGCCAAGGTATTTCTCATTCTATCCTTGATGGAATTATTTTATTTCGTGATCATCCTATTCGAGTTCTTTTTGATACGGGTGCGTCCCATTCTTTTATATCAAAAGAACTTGTTGACACTTTTTCTTTGGATGTTTTGTGCTTAATGAATTCTTTGAGAATTGCGAATCCGGTTGATGGATCCGCAACGATCAGTTTATTGTGTAAAGATGTCGAGATTATTTTGTGTGATTTTTCTTTCCTAGCCGATTTGCATGTCATGCGTTATTTAGGCTTTGGAATGATTTTGGGAATGGATTGGCTTAACCGTTATGAAGCCCATATCCTATGTCCTGAACGGACTATTCATCTTCGACATCCTCAATCTGTTAAGCAAATTTCTATTAATCTTCAAGATTCAGTTTCCAGCTTGGTTGCATCTTTATATTCTTTAAATCCTCGTGATGACGATGATGATGATGAGGGTGAGATTATTTCTCTTATTCATGTCGTTCGTGAATTTTCCGACATATTCGAGCCCGTTTTAGGATTACCACCTAAGCGAGCAATTGAGGTCAAAATCAATCTTATTCCTGGAGCTCAACCTATTACCCGTCCCCCTTATCGTATGTCCAATAAAGAAAACGAGGAGATGCGTAAACAATTATCCGAATTGGAGACGAAGCAATTTATTCGCTCTAGTTCCTCGCCTTGGGGAGCTTCGGCTATTTTCGTGAAAAAATCCGATGGTACACTTAGGTTTTGCGTTGACTACCGCAAGCTTAATGATCTTACTATCAAAAATAAATAACCTTTACCTCGGATTGATGATTTATTTGACCAACTTAGTGGTGCTAGAGTCTTTTCACAATTGGACTTGGCTACCGGTTTTCATCAGCTTCGTATTGCAGAGGATATCATTCCTTTGACATCGTTCCGTACTCGTTATGGATCTTATGAATGGCTTGTGATGCCATTTGGGTTAACAAATGCCCCGGCTTATTTCGTTGACTTAATGAATCGAGTTTTTAAAGACTTCCTCGATCGATTTGTTCTCATCTTTATTGATGATATTCTTGTGTATTCTAAAACCGAGGAGGAGCATGAAAAACATCTTCGGATTGTGTTGGAAACTCTTAGGAGTAATCAATTAAAGGCAAAATTTTCTAAGTGCCACTTTTGGCAATCTCGTGTGAAGTTTCTCGGTCATATTATTTCCGAATCCGGAATTTCCGTGGATCCTTCAAAGATTGAAGCGATTCAAGATTGGAAGAGACCGGAGAGTGTTACAGAGATTCGTAGTTTTCTCGGATTGGCAGGCTATTACCGTCGTTTTATCAAAGACTTTTCTAAGATTGCCGTGCCTCTCACTAGCTTGACGAAGAAAGGTGTTAAATACATTTGGTCGGACAAATGTGAAGCTTCTTTTCAGAAATTAAAAGAACTCCTATCTAATGCTCCTATTCTTGTTATTCCCGAGGGGAATCAAGATTTCGTTGTTTATACCGATGCTAGTCGCGTTGGTTTGGGTGCCGTTCTTATGCAAAGAGAACGTGTTATTGCTTATGCTTCTAGGCAATTGAAGCCAGCTGAGACTAGATATGCCACTCATGATTTAGAGCTCGCGGCTATTGTTTTCGCCCTTTGTGTTTGGCGTCATTATCTCTTAGGAGAGAAATTTGTTCTTTACACAGATCATAAGTCTTTGAAATATTTATTTTCTCAAAAGGAACTTAATTTGCGTCAACAACGTTGGCTCGAGTTCCTCGCTCCTTATGATCTTGATATTCTTTATACGCCCGGTAAGGGTAATCGTGTCGCCGATGCTCTTAGCCGTAAACAACAAGCTGTTGTTTCTATGATGATATCCGAATGGAACGATCTCGAGATTTTATCCACTTGCGAAATTCGAGACCGTGTTTCTGATTTATGCTCATCATTTGTTTTATGTAGCCTTGAGGCTCATCCATCTCTTTTAGACCGCATTCTTGAAGCTCAAAGGCTAGATCCTGAATTGGCTCTTCTTGGCCAAAATATTAAGGATAAAATTGATATCGAAGGTTTGCAAGACTTTGATATCGATTCTCGTGGCGGCATTCGGAAATTTGGTAGACTTATCGTGCCAAATATTAGGGATCTTCGTAAAGATATTTTAGAAGATTCTCATCACTCTAAGTTTACCATTCATCCCGGTAGTAGTAAAATGTACGCGGATATGAAGCGACTTTATTATTGGGAGGGAATGAAACTTGACATCGCTAACTTCGTTAAGCATTGCATGACTTGCCAACTCGTTAAGGCCGAACATCAAAGGCCCGGTGGGTTATTGCAACCTTTAGAAATTCCAGTTTGGAAGTGGGATCAAATTTCCATGGATTTTATAGATGGCCTTCCCCGTTCTCGATCGGGTTATGATAGCTTATGGGTAATTGTTGATAGACTTACTAAATCCACCCATTTTATTCCCGTTCGGTCTAACCGAACCGTTCCTCTTTTGGCCAAACTCTTTATTAAAGAGATTGTTAAATTGCATGGGGTTCCTACTTCAATTGTTAGTGATCGTGATCCATTGTTTACTAGTGGATTTTGGAAGAGTCTCCAAAAAGCTTTGGGAACGAAGCTTAATTTTAGCACCGCTTATCATCCCCAGTCCGACGGACAAACTGAGCATGTGAATCAAACTCTTGAAGATCTTCTTCGTGCATGTGTTCTTGATTTTGGTGGAAGTTGGGAAGATCATATTTCTCTTGTTGAATTTTCCTATAATAATAGCTTCCAATCTAGTATTGGTATGGCACCTTTTGAGGCACTCTACGGAAGGCCATGCCGATCTCCTTCTTGTTGGCTTGAGACCGGTGAGAAGCTGGTTTTAGGTCCAGATTTTATTCGTGATTCCACAGAGAAAATTGAACTTATTCGACATAGAATGAAAGAAGCCCAGAGTAGACAAAAATCCTATGCCGATAACCGGAGAAGGAAGTTAGAATTTTCTGAGGGAGATCTTGTGTTCATTCGTGTTTCACCTATGAAAGGTGTTGTACGTTTCAGTCGATCGGGAAAATTGGCGCCTCGATATATTGGGCCATTTCCTATCATTGAACGTATTGGTTCCATGGCTTATCGCCTTTTATTGCCGGCTCAATTTTCTGCTATTCATGACGTGTTACACGTTTCTCAATTACGGAAATGCCTTCGAGAATCCGATTCTATTCTTGAGCCCGGTGTTGTGGAAGAGATTGAAGTTTCGCCTAATTTAACTTATGAGCAACATCCTATTCGTATCATTGCTTCGGAACTCAAACGACTTCGAAATAAAGATGTTCCGCTTGTTAAAGTTCAATGGTCTTCAAATCCTAAGGATTGTTCTTGGGAATCTAGAGAGTACATCGAGCGAACACATCCGGACTTACTTTCTCGTGCTCTTTGAGGTGAACTTCTTATTTCAAACTTCTTTTGTGTTGAATATGCTTTTATGGTTGTTACTATATATCTTCTTCTTGTAATATTGTGATGACGCAATTTCTTTAAGGAGGGGAGTCTGTAACAACCCGCATATTTATCGATTTTATATTTAAATATTTTATTTAAATATTTCATCATTAGTCGGATTTTAGTCCGAAAAGCTACTTTTTGCATACGGTCGAATTAGGACTCGGGACCACTCCCATTGAGTTTAAAATGCCGTTTGCGACCTTTTTGAGTATAAGCTTCGATATGTTTGGAGAAAGTTGATTTTTGCTACTTTTCACTTTGGGTTTGGTTTTGGGCTCAGCCCTATGTTTTAACTTATACTCCAAAACTGAACCACTCTCCCCATTCTCCCTCACTTCTTTCTCTTTTCAGTTTTCTTAGCATTAATGGTGGGAGAGATTGGAAATTAAAACTCCAAAACCCTAGTTTCTCTTGCAAATCAAATTCCTAGCTCCAAACTCAAGAAGAACCCATTGGTAAGCTTCTCTCCTTCTTCTCCAACTTATTCTCTTACCAATTTCAGAAATTCCTAAACCTAATTTCGGGAATGTTCTTGTTTTGAGCTTAGATTCAAGCTCAATTGGGTTGTGTTGAAGAGAGGTTGATTCTCCATTTGCTTTCAAGCTTCTTCTTGTTTGATTTTGTGAAAAGGTGAGATTTTTAATCTCACATCTAAGTCTATGAATTACCTTCGAATGTTAGGTATGAATTCCTAACACTTATTCGTGTGTATTTGCTTTTGGATTGGATTGAATTGGTGTATATTCCAATTTTTAGTGTTTTGAGTTCAATTCGTTAAAAATCCTAACTTTGATGTTTGAACATGTTTTTGGTGATGCATCGAGGAGCATATAGGGCCGGGTCGTCGATTGACATAAACCCTTAGCGTCGTTGCTCGAGCAAATGCAATTTTGGTCATGATTGAACCTCATTTGTAATAGGCAGGGAAGAGGCTGGAAACAGGTTCGGCCGACCGACCCCCCTGGTTCGGTCGACCGACCTGCTTCCAAGTGCATAAGCACTTTTTGTTTTAAGGTTCGGTCGACCGAGTACAGGGTTCGGTCGACCGACCTGCTGTCCCGAGAGGTTTCCAACCTTTGGTTCGGTCGACCGACTCAGGGAGTCCGTTCGACCGACCTGATGATTTTTGCCAAATTTGCCTATTTTGCTAATTTGTTTGAATATCCAACTTTAATCGATTCGTGTTGTCTCCCTTTTGTTGTCGTCATTTATTATCGACTTTGATGACCTTTTCTTTGGGAATTTTAGATATATCCACTTTATGGATTTTATATCGATTTCTTTGGATTTTATTCACGTTTTCGAATGTGAATCTTAGTGATTGATTGTTCCTACAATCTTCTTTGTGTTTTGTCACTTTAAAAAAATATAAAGGTTTTCTATACTAGTAGTAAATATCAAGACTCTTTCCTCAAACGATTTCAACACTATTTTATTACAAAGCTCGTTTTCTTAAACCATTTTCCAATCTATTAGTATATATAAACCTTTACCTCACTCATATGAGAAATCTAATTAAACGACTTAGTAAAACAAGTGGTATGAAACGCTTGCGTTCACTTTGTTGGTTAATTCTTGGACTTGTTCGATTGAAACTCTTGTGATAATTTTCTAGTGGAGATCTACAATTTGTTCGTAAATATTTAAGTTAAGCTAGTGGTTATGGGACATGATGCTAAGCTCATATATTTACTAGCTTACTGTAATCGACACTTCTCGATGATCATGACGATCATTTTTGTGATTTAGACTAGCAATGTGCGATGTCTCTTTGTCTGTAAGGGAGACTAAACCCCGTTTTGTGGAGTTTTGACTCAAATTGGTGGGGTAGCAACCCACAGTCTTCGGACCATTCGTGTGTCAGGTCTTCGGACCATTCGTGTGTCAAATTAATGGCTAGCTACCATGACACAGCTTCTCGTTCGTGTGTTACAGCTGTTGGTGAGTTTTCATGCTCCCGTTCATGTGATAGGCCTCCCCCCTTATTTTGTGAAATTTCTGGATTTCGTGTGTCGAATTCTGGAATTTATACTTCACCTATTTTTGTGATTTCTATTGATATGATTTATCAATTCTTGTGCATAGGTGAATTTGTGTGTCATTGACTGGATTTCTTGTGTTGATTTCTGGAATTTATGTTTCACCAACTTTGTGATTTCTATTGATATGATTTATCAATTCTTGTGCATAGGTGAATTCGTGTGTCATTGACTGGATTTCTTGAGATGATTTCTAGAATTTATGCTTCACCAATTTTAGTGATTTTCATTGATATGATTTATCAATTTTTGTGTATTGGTGAATTCGTGTGTCATTAACTTGTTGTGAATACAAGTTTTGGGTATGATACCCTTTTTGGATCTTTGAGAAGATTCTTTGATATTGATTAATCATTTGTTGATTATCATTTACATACTTATAGTAGTATGCCGTTATGGATATTATACGTCTATGCCATATCTTATATATTTCGTTTATTGTGGCTTGGTGAATGAAATTAGGAGTATGACATTCCTTTTTATCTTGGGTAGATTATCGTGATATTGATTAATCTCTTGTTGATTTTCAATTACTTATATATATCATAGCTTGGCATTGTGATTATTATGTGTTTAGTCATATCTCCTATTCTATATCATGTTATCTGATATTTATAGTTAGACTGATCCGTTTATTATTTTCTTATAAATAATACTCGGGTCAGACCGAGATGTTGCAGGTGCTTCGACTTGACTTCTCTCCGGGGATCCATTACTCTGACCTTTTGCTTACTACTTAGATTAGTAGTTTTTGTTGTATACATTTGAGATACAGACTCCATAATGTATACTTATTCTTTTGTGTAGTTCATGTAACTATTCTTTTGGGATATTGTGGATCTTTTTAGACCACTACTCTGATGAACACTTTCATGTGTTATATTCATATCTATTTCCGCCTTTGTGATATGAATTGTCTGTGACTGATTTATGTTATGTTTACTTCTATATTTGTTTCCGAAGATATTATAGCCACTGTGTAGTAGCTTTGAGTTTGTGTCGGGATGTCGGATTTCCTCTTGAAAAGAATTGCATGCTATACTATCTGACATATCGATGCTCGCACAAAGCAATTATACGGATGGTCGCTCCTCAACAGCCTTATTCTCCGTGCTAGTTGACAGCATTCACCGTAATGTTCTTGGCTAGCGTGGGTATAGAGGTGGGGCGTCACAGGTAGCTTTCAAGGAGAGGCGAAAAATCAGCAAGAGAAAGCATCGAAGGGTTTGATGTAACTGCAGACATAGATTTGAAAGGCCTTCCAGAGTGGGTAGAGGAGGGGGAGAGAGGGAACGTAGGAGGAGCGGAGGACATGAAAAGCATGGACGAAGCGCAAGGGAGGGGGAGGTTAAGACAATCGCCTGGAAGCCGCGATTAATGGAAATCGCCAGGAAGCCATAAGATATTTTGATAGTTTGGTGGAATCTTTCATATTAGCTGTATAGATATAGATGATTTTAATTCTTTGGAGAACAAAATTTGAATATTAAAACCATATTTTACATTGTATTTTAAATAATAACATTTATTTTAAGTATATAGTTATTAATTTAAATAACTTTGAGAAACTTAATATTAATATAAAACATAATTTCCTAATTACTAAATATATTATTAGAATTTGAAAACAAAACTTTATTTATTTATTAAATTCCAAAACAAAGATTATCTATAATATATATACAAATATATATATATACATTATAAATAGAAACATTAATTTAGCTTTTAAAAGATAAAATCACTAATTAAATATTTATTTAATTAGATTATTAAACCAATTCGTATTTTATTAATCAATATTATAAAATCAATTTAATTTTATATAAAGATTATTAAATTGATATTGCCAAAAATTCCGGGATATCACAACCGAAGTCTCAATTACCTTAGAAGAATATTAAAAATACAAAACATTTTAGTTTTGCACTGTTCTGTTTAGCTTGAGTCATATTGAATTACTACTAAAGGAATCCAAGTATGTTAATATATCATGATTTCAGATGGAGTAAGAAGATTGCAGAGAAAATGAAATAATTCGAGGTTACATTGAACTCATATATACTGCTATATTATTTTCTATTAGTAACTCCATGACCCATCATTTTATTACATTGATCCTTTGAATATTCAAAATTAACGTGTTCTGAATTATCATAAATTTAGGTTCCATCATAACTTGATATAAGAACACAATCCATCACAATGTAAAATTAACTATAATAAATCTTATGAAATACCATTATTGCTAAAAGGAAATTCTAATACAATGTAAACGTGCATTCTGATACAAACAATTGAATTCACTTTGTCAACTAAAATTAGCAATAGTGATACAGCACTGATATAATAATACATTAAGTACAACGTTAAAATCATTTCACTTCGACATATAACATTAATAATTTATTAAAAATGCAAGAGTTTATTAAAAATACCTAGTGTTGTGGAGATTCTGATGGTAACTTCTAAACAATATTGACTTTCAAGCACTTGGGCTTGTTCCTGCTTTTTCCTTCACTAATTGATGCTCATGAGTTTACATGCCTCTACTGTCTACATTATGAACATTAAGAAATGCAAGCTATTTTGTGTGTGTATTTCCAATGAGATTTTATAATTATGCATTTTGTTTATTTTTGGTTAGCCTTTTGATTGGTTGACGAAGTAGTTCTTTGAGAAGCCTCAACCAGAGCAGTGAATTCTATCCAACTATAGCTAAACAGAAAGCATAAGTTGCACAATAATTTTCTTAATGTATAAAGTATACTATAGGTAAATCAAATTTCTCCCATCAATCTAAAACAATGCACATTTTGCTTATTTATAATTTGATCTTATCATTTAACATGTCTTTTATACTTGCACAAAAGAATAGATCTTAATAAAAACAAAATCTTTTACTATTACTACCAGCAATACTCAATCAAGTCGTGAATGTATAATAAGCATGAAGACTACATGAACTATCGGTCCCAACATTTTAGCCTTTTCAACTGTACCGTTGTCCCCCTTTTGTTTTAGCCTTTTGTTTTAGCAATGCAACTTTCTTCTGAATCTCTGATGCTCGATTTCCATTGGCATGCCTACCTACATAAATCTTGCAATTTGAGATATTTGTACAGATATAACAGGGAAATATAGTAAAAAAATATTTACCCTTAACTTCTTCATACAACCTATTTTCCCAAGCAAACATCTTGTTAAGAATCACATCATAAGTTTTCGATCGATCACCATTAAGATCTTCCTTTTTTTCATTTTTACATTTCATGTGCTTACTTGACTAATTCATGTGATAACAGATGTGACAGAATAGTCAAATTGCCTGTAAAACAAAAATTTACAACATCAATATACAAACAATACTTGAAATATTCAATCTAAACAAAAGGTGAACCAATAATTAGTCTTAGTACCTATAGAATTTGAGAGATAGAGCATGGAAGTCGGTTCCAAAAATTTGAAACATTGCGTGCGCTCTGGTAACACTCAAGGAAATGAAGATTAATTTTCAAACACCTATGATAAATTTGAAGTATTTTCAACATTGCGAAGTAAGAGAATGATTTGTTGTTACCATAAAAGTAGAGTTTTAATGTATACAACATATTCTACCACTTCCATTGCAAGAGCAGGAACATAAGAGATTGATTTGTTGCTCAATAAGTATCTAAGAATTAGGATAACATCTTGTAAGAGCGCATATCTACTTACTAAATTAGATAAAGGTTATTTCTCTATTTTATTATCTTTTATACAGGCGTAGAACATTCACTTTTATATAATACATAACGTGAACAGAGTTCTTATGGATGGATTTTTAATATTCCAAATTGAAATATGGATGCGCATTATTTTAGGGCTTATGGTATCTATATCTAGTTTAAGTCTTGTATGTGAGCATGTAATCTATGAATTATATATTATTATCTGCAAGTATATCCATGCTAAGCTAGTATATATAATTTAAACATGCCAACTGTAGTACACATTAGTCCAGGACATGGATACGCAACTGTTGTTTATGATGAAGTAGAACCAGCAGCCTAATTTCATGCTAGAATGTAGGTGAATGCAGTGATAAAAGTATAACAGCATTGCATGTCAGTTTGAAATATGTATATTTGCTTCAAAAAAAATATGTACATTTATATTTTTGCTTCCCTAAATATGTAGTAGCAACAAACACTGGATTAATATATTATCATTTTATCAACTGGAACAGAAATACAAATCAATTCGGTGTAGAAATTTGAAGCATATATTTTGGTAGGTAGAAATCCAAATTGGTAAATCCTTTAATAGATACATTTTGGATTCAAACTCAGAACGGTCCTAGAAATTGTAGCAACTTATTTTGTTACATAATTCTCGAACAGTGTTGGGACAAATAAATAAATCAATATGAAGTAATACATGTGTCATAGCAGTAAACAGTGGAGGAAGGGAGCACCGACTTAGAGGAACGGGGTTGCGGTGTGGACTGATTAGGCAGTGACTCCTAGTGAATCGTGTGCTGCGATGAGGAAGGAAGGTGATGGGTGGTCAGATTACCATTCGAGCTCGGCGGTGGAGAGGTTGTGGATTGGATTTAGAGATTTAGAAAGAATGCGGGGTGGAAAGAGGTTAGAGGATGACCAAGAAGTTTGGATCTGAAAATGTTCAATACAGATATAGATTTAATTATTTACAATCATCTTATGAAAGGTGAAGTATCATTTTATTTATCACATTATTCAATGTGTAAAAGAAGTGATTTATTTTGGAATATCAAGTAAATATGTGTACCATATCAATTATTTTATATTCCGTTTTTTGCATTTGGGTACCCAAACCGATGTTTCTGCTAAAAAATCATAGGCTATAAATAACATGTAGAATATGCATGTGTGTATATGTATTGAAAACGTAAGAACCAAGCTATTTGTTGTAAGCTACAGGAAAGTATGTATCTTACCATGCCCCAAATCCACACATATTCATAATTATATACACATATATTTATATTTATGTAAGGCAATAATTCTATTACATATACAACTTTAAAGTATTACCTCATTTGTATGTCTTAATATGTATGTTTATATAAGGCAATAAGTTCTGATACATATACAACTTTGAAGTATTAGCTCATTTGTAAGTCTTATGTTTAAATTTCTAGATCAACGAATAGAAACTGATTATAACATATATTGTGATTTAAAATTCATTACTGCTGCTGAATTAGAGTTATATACTTTGGATTTAACTTACATATAAGATAAATAGTGAATCAAAGTGTAGTAACTATAATTTACAATTTCAAAACATATAAAAATTTAGTGTTCTTTGCACAGGTTGAATATACAAAATAACTAAAGACAAAAAATTGCAACATCTACTGAGTAAATATGAAAAGCGAGTAAATTTCAAGCATACTTTAGCACCTTTTTTTGGACACAGAAAATTATTTATTGTGTATTATATTCATCATTCACATGTTGTAAGCTAATAGAAGCATATGCATCATGCTTTCAACTAATTTAAACAATTAATACCATGATCTAAATATGATAAATATCTTTTGCATATGATTAAAGTTGATCTCGACAGATATTATGATAGATCTTTTGTGTGTATCCCTTGACATAGATGGAATAAAAGTTGTTGCTATGTACTCTTTGAACGAACATTTCAAGTGTATATTTAAATTTGATGTTCTTTGAAGTCTAAATATATTAACTGTAATGTAGAAGAATTAAGCGTAATGCAGAGGAATTAAGTTATGTACAGACGAATATAGTAATTTTTTTTACTGCCAATCATTAAACTGAAATTAGAAAGTAAAATAATCAAATATCAAAACATCAAAATAAAAAATATCAGCATTTGTGTGATAAATTAAACGTTGATGACTCATTTGTGTTCAAGTTAAATTGAAAAACTTGCATCCGTTTAAGTAACAAAAACCAAAGGCCAAGATCTGAATTCAACTTTCAAACAAATAGCAGGTTGGATGTATATCATATACAGGAACCCTTGGATAAATCTCATGTCCTTACAAAACGTACTTTTATAAATTTATAAATTCTTTGTAAAAAATATATAAACCAAAACACTAATTAAGTAGTACACCAATCCAAGGTTTAGCGTTAAGCTTCATTTACCCACAAATTCTAATTGTAAAATATTTGTACCTACCTTAAATAATGTGATTGGAAAATTCCCCGTCGCTAGTGAGCACAATTGCTAGCTTTTAGATGATCAGAATAAAAAAATCATGTAAATTTTGAAAATTAAATAATACTGAAATCTCTTAAAGAAGGAAGAAGGAGCTTTGGCTTATTTTAACAAATAAAATGTGTGCTGATTGTAGAGAACGTGTTAATGGCTGGTAGAGTTGCGGCATATGTACGTGAGAAGTGCAAATGGACAAAACACCCTTATATGATATAAAGGAATTGTAAAGGTTCTTTTTGACATTTCAAAAGATTTAAATGGAGTTTTTTTATTATATATAGATTATATATATCAGTTATCAGGAAATTATTGTTAAGGACAAAATTTCACAGCTTTTTAGCCTCAAGGACAGACCTTCAATATTTTATCCTGAAGAACAACTTTCTGTAAGTATCAGTTTTTAGTTATTGATAGCAGTTTTTAGGTATCAGTTTGTAGTTATCGGAAGCAGTTTTTAGGTATCAGTTTTAGCTCGGTAGTAGTTTTGTTGTCCTTATGATACTTTAGGAAAATGTTTGTCCTTATGAATAATTTTTAGAAGAATGTTTGTCCTTGTGGTAAAAATATTGAGGTCGTGTCCTTGAGGCAAAAAATATACAAATCTTTGTCCTTTAAATTAATTCCCTCTATCAGTTATCATAATTTATGTGGGCAAAACCCAATTATTACATAAAAGGAGGTTTTAGGGACATATTTTGATTCTTCTTTTACAAAGAAGTAAAATTTGCCAAACTAAGCTCATATTTCCTATCATAGACCTTGTAGTTTTCTAAAATTTAGAATAAAAAAAACTTAATCTAGGTTACCATCCTATATTTTATATAAAAAATAATAATCTACAAATTTACGTAATAAAATTCCACAATAATGGATTCTAATGATGAAAACCTATCTTGAAATGCGGAGGACAGTATAATAGCTTCACTCACAACCACAACCAAATAGTTGTTGCCAGATTACAGTGTTAAACAATTAGAGCAGTATTAAATGAAAATAAACTTACATTAAATGAAAACAATACGAATAAATGAAAATGAACTTATATTAAATGAAAATGAATTGCTATTTGGAAATTTTTCCTGATATCGTGTAATATTAAGTCTAATCGCTTGTATTTGTTTTCGGTAGATTGACATTCACACCCGAATGTAGTAAAGATAGGACCTTGATAATTCTTGTAAAGTAAACTCTCATGTATTAAATGACATTTGTAACGACCCGTAGATTCCGATAATTAAATTGGTTAATTTAGTAAGATTTTTGTAATTAAATAAAAAAGGAATAAAAAATTTATAATTTATAATGAAGTGAATGCTAGAAATGAAGTGTAGCAATGGTGATTAAAATTAATTATTGACAATTGGAGTGAAATCCCAATAAGAAAATAGTGTAAATTGTTGCACTTGGGTATAAAATTGAAAGTAAGTAAACGAAAGTAAGCATTGAATTAACCAATGAAATAATATATCGATTAATAGTAACTAAATGTAAATTAAGGTAATAATGTTAATGCAAGATGATAAATAACTAATTTAGTGCAATCCCAATTAACTGAAACAATTGTAAGGTCATAATTGATTGTAATTAGTAAATTGGGAAATAAATTCAAAGTTATTTTAATTTATTAAATGATACGCAAGAAAATTGTGATTTGATAGAAGCAATGCTAGATAAGTAATTATAACAATTGTTGGTTGATAATAAAGTATGAATGGGACTAAATTAGGAAAGTAGTGATAACTATTAATTGTTTACCCATTTATTTAATTTATTGAATTAGATCTAAATCCATTGCAATTAAATGTAATTAAATACTAAGTTAATATGAATTTAGTTAATGACTGTAAACAATTACGGCAATTGGATATATAGTAACGTTAAGTTTATTCATAAGATAATGATTGATTGAATAAAAAGAATGGGGAATCAAGATTTATTAATTTAAATTTAATAATTGGATTAATTGAAATTAAATGTAAATTAATATTTAAATATTACGAAAACAGAAATTAAGAGGATTGAGAAATATTAAGTACCAAGATTTAGAACAATGTTAGTTATATCCTTATTGCAATAAAAGACTCGAATAACAAGGTTTAAAAATTTAATAAATGGATTTTGGAGTTTTAATTTATAATTTCCGAATTTAATGAAATTGGAAAATAACAATGAGATTGATGAGTTAATCGACTTTAAATTGACAAGTAAAACTGTTTAAGTTATTGTAAATGATTAAGAAATCAAAAATGATAGAAATGGTAAATAATTTATTCTAAACTGAAAGAGTGATTTAAATAATTAATTATTAATTTAATAACTGGAAAATAGCCATTTTGGCCACTGACTTGGATTCCGACGAAACTAGTTTCATCGGATCAGTAATGGTGAATTTTTGTAGGATTTCAAGTTTCGTAACGATCAGATTTGTCGTTTGATCATACGTGTTCGAAATGCCTCGAAATCAATTCAATTGAAATCAATTTCAAATAACTTGATTTTAGCCTAACTTCTTCATACGATGGAATTTGGACTTGAAACCTGTTCCATTGCGTTTAAAATATTTAAAAACATCTATTTTGATATATGTGTTGATCTATTTTCGTTCCGGAGTCAGAACGGGCTTTTCGGGCCATTTTTCGTTCAACTTTCAATCCAAATCAATCCAGTCCATTCTAATTTCATCTTTGCCTATATATACCTCGTTATAAACCTAGCCTATTTCTTATGTTCATTTTTCTATACGTACAATTCCAGTTGCTCCTCCTCATTCCAGTGGCAGACAAAACCAAAATTCCAATTCCAATTTCAAATAAAAATTCAAAGTCAAAAATTCAAAGTCAAAAATTCAAACTCCACAAATAATATCGAATTGCATATCGATTTGAAGTTCTCAATGAGCGCATCTCAGATCTGTAACTTGTTATTTGTTTTGAAGCATCGTTTGATCAAAAAAGTTAGAGAATCAGGGGCCGTTCGTGTTGGGGTTGTTGTTTTGACGGTGGATCTTGATTCTGGCGTCGATCGGAAAGCAGGTACTCGCAGAGGTGGTCGAGTGGTGGAGATCTATGCGGTTAGTCTGGGTTGTAGGCGATGTAATTTTCCGTGCTCGGCAGTAGAAGGCGACGGCGGGGGACGAATTGTGGCGAGTCGGAGGTGGCCGTGATCGACGAGGTAAGGCGGCTCGTGATGAGCTTCGCAGCGGCGAGGTGCGATCGAGGCGTTGCTGGCCGTGGTTACGTGGTCAATGGCGATTTTGGGTGGCGGCTGCATCTTGGTTTTTGCGTGCATGGCTAGGGTTTCGGGGGACGAGGTAATTGCTGATGTGGTGAGTTTAATAATTGTTTATTTTGTTTGTTTAAAAAAATTCAAATCCTTAATCCTCTAATCTATACAACTCTCACGTACGAGGTCGGATTTACGCACGGTTTCTTGCGTTAAGATCGTATTAAAATTCTGGACACTCTGACTCTGGTTTGGTCGAATTCTAAGACTGTTCAAATTTTGGATTTAAATTGGATTTAAATTCAATTTAAATTCAAAGGTGAGTGTTTTAACCTACTCACAACTTCTAAATTTTCTTATGTTTGTTAAATTGATTTATGATGTGATTAGAAATTTATTTACGACTGTTTGGCATATTTTGAATCATCATTTTAGTTTATTGAATTTAATTGGATAAAATAGTTATTGAATTTATTATTTAATATAAACGGCCAGTAAATACCTGTTATTTACTATCTTTCTATATTGATGTAATTGATTGAATTGGATGATGATTGTGATAAATGTTTGATGATTGATATTGGATGAATGGATGTTGTATTTTATATTGTTATAAATTGCAAGTTGTTATGGATTTTTATTTCATTCGGGATTACGGTTTGAAATGATATATAACCGTATTTATATTTTAAATTACGGATTGAAATGATAAATATCCGTATCACTTGACCATAAGATAGAAAATTATATACAGACACCGTGGTCTACATATAAAAATATTTTGAAATGATTTCTATGGTTTTGTAAAGAAATATATGGTATTAGATAAATATTGATTTTAGATTTTATATAAATGTTATTTTATCCTTGATTTTAAGCTATGTATAGTTTGTTATAATATAGAATAAGCTTAATAATAAGTTTTATTTTATTGAGATAACATGGTTAAGTATTTAAATTACATTTTTATATAGAGTTTATAATGATTTAAATAAGATTAAAGTTGGAAGATAAATTTTAAATTTATCTGAAATTGAATTTATTTAAGAATTAAATCAAATAAGTTTGACGTGAAGTTTATTAAATTTGAAATTTTAAAAGGTACGATTGGTATAACTTGATTTGATTTAAGGTGAATTAAATGAATATTTCAAGTATAAATAAATTGAAGGAAATATTTAGTTATTTGTAATTTGGGTTTTATTTAAATGATCATGGATTTTGTAAGTAAAATATTTCAAAACTAAATAATATAAAATTATATATATATATATATATATATATATATGAAACTACCAAACTTAGTTTTGGAATTGTGAATACTTAAATTTTGAAATAGATTGAATCTGAAATGGTTTATTCTGTGGATCAAATCTGTTTTGAAATCGAGACAAGTTGGAATAGTTTATTTAGAAACTGAATTGTATTGAAATGTATGATTTGGGATTTGGTTAAATTTAAAATCGAGAAATTCGGGTTGATTTGATTTGTGAAATGGAAGAAGTTATTTTATTATATAAAGTATTTAAAATATTTAAACCATTTAAGTGGTGGAAGTTATGTTTCAAAGTTATGAGTTTCAAGGAATTATAATTTGAAAGCGTTATATTTCAAGTGTTTGATTTCGAAATGGTATAACTTTGAAAGTGTTATGATTTTAGAAAGGATATATTTGAAATGAATATGATATCGTATTGATTTGGTTTTGAAAGGGCAATGATATTTGGTTTTAAAGTATAAACTATTTTGAAATGGTCGCGGTGTTATAATAACGTTTGGTTGTTAAAGAGACCGGGATTGGAAGTTTTCATACTCTCTGCCAACTCCGAAAACCACTTTAACAACCCTGTTCGCGGTGGAGATTCCAGAATAAAGTAGGATGGCGGCGATGTTCTATTGAGGTATATACACGGACCCGACTCCCGTGAGTCGGCATAAGGTGACAAAACAGGAGCGCTTACAGGCCAGTGAGGTAGCCCCTCTTATCGAACACACTCCTTCGATATTATATTCTGACTTTGAGATTTATTTGGTGGCCACTTTTGATTTTTGATTTTTGGGGTTGTGGCTCGATGTGGGCGGTAGCTGCGCGCTATATGTCATCATCAGCCCTGATGCGTAATTGGTATATCTACTCTAGCATTGCCTAGTTGTGCCGTGTCAGCTACCCTAGCGCCTTGTACGAGTTTGATTTGTGTCGTACGTATGGAGTATCCTCTGGTAGCCTCCCGATTAGGAGGTATTACGGTACTGTATAGACTACTGGCACTATTATGTGTTAAGGTGGAAAATGTAAAGCCTTAACGCTATTTTAAAGTAAGCTTATTTGAACATTAGACATTATTTTAATAGCGTATATTACTACATAATAGATTGTTTAACGGATCCTTAGGAGATGTGAATCCCGAGCATCTGTTAAGTTACTGCATTCACGTTAGATACTGGATAGGAGATGTCAAACATCGTAAACATCTCTGACGTCGTTCCACTCATATCATTTACCGTTGATTTAACTTACATAAGATCTTATAGTTCTGACTCGAGTGTTTTGTCTTTTCAACTCGCTCGGGTCAGTCTGAGCATTTCAGGATTCGAAGACTTTATTTCTGGAGGACGAAGACGAAGATTGCATTACTATTATTTATTAATTATTCCACTACATTCATACTATTCTGCTGCATTATTTATTATTATCTGGTATGTGTAACTCTGATATGTGTAATATAAGTATAATCAAATGTTTTGCAAAAAAGCTTCATGAACTGTTATTTGATTATATGTTTTGTCATTCCGTTGAGAGATTCTGTTTTGTTTTATTTCTTTCTCTTCTTTTCTTATTTACCCAATAACAATCCGCTCTCTTATATGGTTTGAGTCTGATGTGTATGGTTTATCGTCGATTTAAACGTACAAAAAGGTGGGATGTTACATTTGGTATCAGAGCTTTGGTTTAGCGATAAACCTTAGCATTTTGGGGTCCGACTCTTTGTTAATAGGGTAGTAATACCCTATGATGAGTCGCTGAGTGTATATATGTATGAGAGAGCGTATTTGTTAGTGTTATAAAAAGGTTTTAATATTGTGTTAACTTGTTCCGTTTTGTATTTATAAATTCTGGTTGGTGCATGGGATGCTATGACATCAATAGAGATTTCTAAACACTTAATAGGACAGATCGACACAATATTTGTTTTGAATATAGGTGAATGACATAACTTTTCCTATTATATTATATATATATATATAAAATAATTTTTATAGAAGTTATATTTGGTTGTAATATGTTGGTTTTTAGGTAGTGAAATTTACAAATATTGATTAGAAACAAGATTTGAAGAAAGTAAAATAAATGAGAATAAACTATAAATTTAGAACTTAAGTTCCAAGGTTTTGAAAATTTCTTTCGAATGATTTTGGAATATAGTAATAACATTATTAGAAGTATTTTCTAATATAAATATTTCAATATGATTTGAAAGAATTTTTTTAAAGAAATTTTGGAAAGAAATAAGTTATGTACTCCCCTCTCTGTCGCTGGAAAATAATTTCGGTGATGAGTGCACGCATCATCGACATTCATTTTCGAGTTTCTAAGTGGGAAGGCCACTGTAGTAGTTTTATTACAGATTTATTTTGATGAGCAAATATAAAATTTAAATTGTTTAAATATAAGTGGATATATTAGTTGTACGTGTGTGTGTGTGTGTGTGTATATATATATATATATATATATATATTTAAAATGATTTGAAACGGAACCCGGTATTTAGTTCTTAAGTTTCCGTTAATTAATAGTTTCAATTATTGTAGTGAGATGGAATGTAAGTAATTAATAATTGGAACCTCTAAATGAAATAAGGGATTAAATGCTAGGTTATGAATGAAATTACAAGCAAGTTGAAATTTTTAACTTATAAAATAAAGGATATGATTATTGAACATTAAATTAATTAAAAGAAATGAGAAAAACTTGTATAACTTTCAACTACATTCTTAAAGCATATATATAACTTACCAAATACTAAAAGTTGTAATGTTTAATAAGAAAATGTAATGGAAATCGTACGAGAAAATTTATGCAATGAAAGTGTTCAATAAATTGCTTTTATTAATAGGAATTGATGTGCCAAGTAACTAAACTGAACATGAATACTATGGATAAATGAATAAGTGAAATTTAGAAATGAATGAATGTAATGCAATAAAATGAAAATTTGCAAGAAATAAAGATATATTAAATAGATAAAACATTATATGAATGAAAAGGAAATCAAACAACAAATGTTATGAAATGAAATTATTAGAATGAACTTGATCTATTGTTTAGAATTGTTGTTTGTTTGTTTAAGGTTGTTTAGGCAAGGATACTTTAAAATTGTTTGTATATATGAATAATCTATGAGTTTCATCTAAGACTGTTGAGTAAATAGTGCACTTAGTAGTTTATTTTCCATTATGTACAATTTAATGTTTTAAACCCGAACAACTATTTGTTTGTTTGCTATTGATATGTGGATGATTGATTTTAGTGGCTTCATATGATTGTTGTATGATGTGATTGCAAGTGATTATTATTGATTTGTTGTTAGTGTTTGAAACAACTTTAAATTTTTCATTTTATATAATTGTTAACCTTTTTGGGATTATATAAGTGAAATGCAGATTATGGAAGCAATTGCTACTGCTTTTGGTTTTATAAAATAAGCATTAATTGCCCGACAAATAGGTATATTCTCGGATTACGGTTCTATAGCGTTATTATACTGTTATTCCCGTTGTTGGGATATATTATTTTGAGATATTGTGATATATATTATTATATTTAATATTATATTTTCTCTCGAGCCTCTCCATACAAAGGAGACTTCGCCAAAAAAATTCGTAAATTGTGGACTTAGAAGAATTTTGAAAAATGTTTATCAAACTTTATTAATTTGAGTATAAAAAGATTTAATGGTTATAAATTGGTATACTTTATTTAAATTAAATTTTGTAAATTTATTTGTTTATAAAGTCAATATTTTTGAATAATATGTATTGTTTACTCAATTCTTTATTTTCACTTCTTTTTTCTTTTCGGGGACGAAAAGTTTTGAGTGGGGGAGAGTGTAACGACCGGTAGATTTCGATAATTAAATTAGTTAATTTAGTAAGATTTTTGTAATTAAATTAAAAAGGAAACAAAACCTTTATAATTTATAATGAAGTGAATGTTAGAAATGAAGCGTAGCAATGGCAATTAAAATTAATTATTGATAATTGGAGCGAAATCCCAATAAGGAAATAGTTTAAATTGTTGCACTTAGGTATAAAATTGAAAATAAGTAAATAAAAGTAAGCACTGAATTAACCTATGAAATAATATATTGATTAATAGTAACTGAATGTAAATTAAGGTAATAATGTTAATGCAAGATGATAAATAACTAATTTAGTGCAATTCCAATTATTTGAAACAACTGTAAGGTTACAATTGATAGTAAATTGGGAAATAAATTTAAAGTTATTTTAATTTACGAAATGATACGTAAGAAAATTGTGATTTGATAGAATCAGTGCTAGATAAGTAATTATAATAATTGTTGGTTGATAATAAAGTATGAATGAGATTAAATTAGGAAAACAGTGATAACTATTAATTGTTTACCCATTTATTTAATTTGTTGAATTAGATCTAAATCCATTGCAATTAAACGTAATTAAATACTAAGTTAATATGAATTTAGTTGATGACTATAAACCATTAGGACAATTGGGTATATAGCAACGTTAAGTTTATTCATAAGATAATGATTGATTGAATTAAAAGAATGAGAATCAAGATTTATTAATTTAAATTTAATAATTAGATCAATTGAAATTAAACGAAAATTAATATTTAAATATTACGAAAATAGAAATTAAGAGGATTGAGAAATATTAAGTACCAAGATTTAGAACAATGTTAGTTATATCCTTATTGTAATAAAAGACTCGAATAACAAGGTTTAAAAATTTAATAAATGGATTTTGGAGTTTTAATTTATAATTTCCGAATTTAATGAAATTGAAAAATAACACTGACATTGATGAGTTAATCGACTTTAAATAGACATCTAAACTTGTTTAAGTTATTGTAATGATTAAGAAATCAAAAATGATAGAAATGGTAAATAATTTAATTTAAACTGAAAAAGTGATTTAATTAATTAATTATTAATCTAATTTAGTAACTGGAAAATAGCCATTTTGGCCACTAACTCGGATTTCGAAGAAACTAGTATCATCGGATCCGTAACGGTGAATTTTTGTAGGATTTCGAATTTTGTAACGATCAGATTTGTCATTTGATCATACGGGCTCGAAATGCCTCGAAATCAATTCAATTAAAATCAATTTGAAATAACTTTATTTTAACATAACTTCTTCATACGATGGAATTTGGACTTGAAACCTATTCCTTTGCGTTTAAAATATTGAAAAACATCTATTTTGATATATGAGTTGATCTATTTTCGTTCCGGAGTCAGAATGGGCTTTTCGGGCCATTTTTCGTTCAACTTTTAATCCAAATCAATCCGGTCCAGTCTAATTTCAGCTTTGCCTATATATAGCTCTTTATAAACCCTAGCCTATTTCTTACGTTCATTTTTCCGTATGTACAATTCCAGTTGCTTCTCCTCATTCCAATGGCAGACAAAACCAAAATTCCAATTGCAATTTCAAATAAAAATTCAAAGTCAAAAATTCAAACTCCATAAATAATATCGAATTACATATCGAAGCTGTCGACGAGCGCATCTCAGATCTGTAACTTTTTTTTCGTTTTGAAGCATCGTTTAATCAGAAAACATTAGATAATCAAGGGCCGTTCGTGTTGGGGTTGTTGTTTTTACGGTAGATCTTGATGCTGGCGTCGATCGGAAAGTAGGTACTCGTAGGGGTCGTCGGGTGGTGGAGATCTTTGCGGTTAGTTTGGGTTGTAGGCGACGGAATTAGCCATGCTCAGCAGTAGAAGGCGGCGGCGGCAGACGAATTGTGGCGAGCCAGAGGTGGCCGCGTTCGGCGAGGTAGGGCGGCTCGTGATGAGCTTCGCAGCGGCGAGGTGTGATCGAGGCGTTGCTGGCCTTGGTTGCATGGTCAATGGCGATTTTGGGTGGTGGCTGCATCTTGGTTTTTGCATGCGTGGCTAGGGTTTCAAGGGGAGGAGGTAATTGCTGACACGGTGAGTTTAATAATTCTTTTTTTTTGTTTGTTTAAAAAAATTCAAACCGTTAATCTTCTAATCTATATAACTCTCACGTACGAAGTCCAATTTACGCGCGGTTTCTTGTGTTAGGATCATATTAAAATTCTAGACACTCCGACTCGGGTTTGGACGAATTCACCGTTCAAATTTTTGGTTTAAATTGGATTTAAATTCAATTTAAATTCAAAGGTGAGTGTTTTAACCAACTCTCAACTTCTAAATTTTCTTATGTTTGTTAAATTGATTTATGATGTGATTCGAAATTTATTTATGACCTTTTGGCAAATTTTGAATCATCATCTCAGTTTATTGAATTTAATTGGATAAAATAGTTATTTAATTTATTATTTAATATAAACTGCCAGTAAATACCTGTTATTTATTATCTGTTCTGTATTGATGTTATTGATTGAGTTGGATGATGATTGTGATAAATGTTTGATGATTGATATTGGATGAATGGATGTTGTACTTTGTATTGTTATAAACTGCAAGTTGTTATGGATTTTTATTTCATTCCGGATTACGGTTTGAAATGATATATAACCGTATTTATATTTTAAATTACGGATTGAAATGATAAATATCCATATCACTTGACCATACGATAGAAAATTATATACAGACACTGTGGTCTATATATAAAAATATTTTGAAATGATTTCTATGGTTTTGTAAAGAAATATAAGGTTTTAGATAAATATTCATTTTAGATATTATATAAATGTTATTTTATCCTTTATTTTAAGCTATATATAATTTGTTTTAATATATAATAAGCTTAATAATTAGTTTGATTTTATTGAGATAATATGGTTAAGTATTTAAATTACATTTTACTATAGAGTTTATAATGATTTAAATAAAATTAAGGTTGGAAGATAAATTTAAAAATTATTTGGAATTGAATTTATTTAAGAATTAAATCAAATAAGTTTGATGTGAAATTTATTGAATTTGAAATTTTAAAAGGTATGATTGGTATAACTTGATTTGGTTTAAGGTGGACTAAATGAATATTTCAAATATAAATAAATTGAAGGAAATATTTAGCTAATTGTAATTTGGGTTTTATTTAAACGATCATGGATTTAGTAAGTCAAATATTTCAAAACTAAATAATCGAAAATTGAATTTGATATATATGTATGTATGTATGTATGTGTGTATATATATATATATGAAACTACTAAACTTAGTTTTGGAATTGTGAATACTTAAAGTTTGAAATAGATTGAATCTGAAATGGTTGATTCTATGGATCAAATCTGTTTTGAAATTGATATAATTTGGAATAGTTTATTTGGAAACAGAATCGTATTGAAATGTATGATTTGGGACTTGGTTAAATTTAAATCGAGAAATTCGGGTTGTTTTGGAATTGATTTGTGAAACTGAAGAAGCTATTTTATTATATAAAGTATTTTAAATATTTAAATCATTTAAGTGGTGGAAGTTATGTTCCAAAGTTATGAGTTTCAAGGTATTATAATTTGAAAGTGTTATATTTCAAGTGTTTGATTTCAAAATGTTATAACTTTGAAAGTGTTATGATTTTATAAAGGATATATTTGAAATGAATATGATATCGTATAGATTTGGTTTTGAATGGGCAATGATAATTGGTTTTAAAGTATGAACTATTTTGAAATGGCCACGGTGTTATAATAATGTTTGGTTGTTAAAGAGACCGGAATCGGAAGTTGTCATACTCTCTGCCAACTCCGAAAACCACTTTAACAACCGTATACGTGGTGGAGATTCCAGAATGAAGTAGGATAGTGACAACGTTCTATTGAGGTATATACGCGGACCCGACTCCTATGAGTCGGCATAAGGTGACTAAAACAGAAGCGCTTACGGGCCAGTGAGGTAGCCCCTCTTATCGGACACACTCCTTCTATATTATATTCTAACTTTGAGATTTATTTGGTGGCCACTTTTGATTTTTTATTTTTGGGGGTGTGGCTCGAGGTGGGCGGTAGCTTCACGCTATGCGTCACCATCAGCCCGGATGCGTAATTGGTATATCTACCCTGACATTGCCTAGTTGTGCCATGTCACCTACCCTAGCGTGCCTTGTACGAGTTTGATTTGTTTCGTACCTACGGAGTATCCTTTGGTAGCCTCTCGATCAGGAGGTATTACGGTGCTGTATAGACTACTGGCACTATTATGTGTTAAGGTGGAAAATGTAAAGCCTTAATGCTATTTTAAAGTAAGTTTATTCTACTATTAGACATTATTATAATAGCGTATATTACTACATAGTAGATAGTTTAACGGATCCTTAGGAGATGTGAAACCCGAGCATCTCTTAAGTTACTGCACTCAAGTTAGACACTGGATAGGATATTTCAAACCCCGTAAGCATCTCTGACGTCGTTCCCCTCATATTATTTACCATCGATTTAACTTACTAAGATCTTTTAGTTCTAACTCGAGTATTTTGTCTTTTCAATTCGCTCGGGTCAGTCTGAGCATTTCAGGATTCGAAGACTTTATTTCTGGAGGACGAAGACGAAGATTGCATTACTATTATTTATTATATTATTCCACTACATTCATACTATTCTGCTGCATTATTTATTATTCTCTGGTATGCGTAACTCTGATATGTGTTGTATAAGTATAAGCAAATGTTTTGTAAAAGAGCTTCATGAACTGTTATTTGATTATTATATTTTGTCATTCCGCTGTGAGATTCATTTTTGTTTTATTTCTTTCTCTGCTTTTCTTATTTACCTTAATAACAACCCACTTTCTTGTTTGGTTTGAGTCTGACGTGTGTGGTTTATCGTCGATTTAAACGTAAAAAAAGGCGGGATGTTACAACATTCATAAACAAAAGGCAGTTAACTTACCTTTTCTTTGTTATTCATTTAGCTTATTTGAACCTATCTTGTCTTGCATATGAAAATTTGTTGATGAAGAATAAATATGGGGATATAGTAGTCTAAGTCAACTTAGGGAAGAAGGGAATCATAAACTTCAAGATCGTTCATGTCATTAGGTGAGATATAATAAGGAAGCTGAAGAGTGAATGTAAAGAAAGAGTATGATGTGCAACATCAATGAGCTGACAGGATGTGGTATGCTGAAGCTTAAGCAGGTATGATTGGTAAGGGAAATATGATGCATGCATTAACTGAAATTACAAGCATGTATACATTGCTCATTAAAAGTCAGAAGTACGTACCGTATCTTTAAAGGCAGTTGCAAAATACATGACTAAAGATTTCTAGCCACTACACTGATTAAAATCTCATGATAGCTTGCTTATTCTATTACTGATTATTTTTCATCTTTGCCGTCAGAATAAAAAAACAGAAATAAACAATAAATAGCTAGTTAAGCAAATATGCATATAACTCAATATGAAGTGCAACTGACAATGAACACATAGATCATAACACATAAATGCACATAAATTAATGACTTATAAAATTAAGAAACATGTTTAGGAGAATAAAAATATTACGAACTTGTTTCCAAAAATTTGAAGCCTACTAATTAGCAAAAATGACTGTGTATATCCTGCTCACATAGATTACTGCAATAAAATTCTGAGAAATATGGAACAAATCCAAATTTAGTTGTTATCATATCATAAGTTTATCGATTAATTTGCATCTTACCTTCATAAAAGACATAGGCAGTTGATGATTTTTCTCTCCTTTATTGATGAATCTATCTGCAACCAAAATCAATAGCAAGAAGAAAGAAGTGAGGGATCCAAATAAAATTCAGGGAATATTGTGCATGAGGAACCTATCAAATGACTAACATCATACATTCACTGATTATCCAAAACATATTTTAGTAACCATATGAGATCCAAATGAAGTCATGCATAACTTATTTCAGTGGCCATATGAAATTTATTTATAAATTTTCACGGCACTACTTATTACATATACACATGATGTCATTTATATTTTTATGCGTTGCTTCAAATAAGTAAAAAAGAAAAACATTACGAATCAACTATTTAGGAGTAAAAAATAATAAAGATATAAAGGTATTCAATGCAGTAAAAATTTAGAAACTTATGACTGCATTTACTTGCATTTCCAACATACAGAATTACACTTCGTTAGTTTCTGCCTCTTCAAACAATCTTGGTAATTAATGTGTTACTCCAATCCATTAATTACTAAACTGCTGCATCTTTAAATTCACATTCATTTTAATACCAACTTCTCAAATTTTGAGTAGGTGATCTCACATCTACAAATTTATTTCATATTATAGAAAATTTATAAACTACATTGTATCAGCAACAAATGCAAAGTGCAAGTATAGAACATGTCTCCATCAAAGCTTCAGTCTACAATAAAACCTATCAACTTCATAGATAATATTCATAAAAATTATAACCAAATTAATGTCATTGAATAGTGGCCATATAAAACAAAATCATTGTCATTTAATAAATATTTTAATTAGTGCTCAAGTTAAATCGTTGCTTATTATAGTAGTTAATAGGGAAGAAGAAAAATGAATTCTAAGTGTATAAATTGATATTAGATTAGGATTATATATAAATTAATTTAAATATTACCAAATTAAATAGTAGTAAGTGATTCATCACCAATCATACATGTATAGATTCAAGTGCTACCAAATTGGACAAATTTTAATTATGCTCAAGTTAGAACATCGTGAACAAAACCATCGGAATCACCCAGTGAATAGTTGGTTGAAATTTTTTATCCTTAATTAGATCGGATATCGTTAATTAAATTAATATGCTATTGTTGTTTCCTAAGAAGATATTGGTTGGAAAATTTTATCCTCAAATAGATTGGATATCATGGTGGACTAAATAAATTCCATTTTGAAACATACGCAACAAAACTGTTGAAATATGGCCTAACAAAATCTCATATTGTACTAACTTGTTGTTACTTTACTCCAATTTAATGCATGTAATAACACTCTGGATTCAAAGAATAAAAAGCACAACTACCTGCAGCTGTTCTCAAGTCTAAAACCATAACCTATGCTTGACTTAATACCATGAAAAGCTTGACTGTTAGTGATTTTCAAGGTAGTTCACTACATGTTTTACAAATATACACACCTTACATTACCTTCTGTATTGAAAAAAATCATGAGGTAAACAAAGGATTGCGAAATTTGACTTAGAAAATAACCAAAGTTAAAGTGGAGAGTAAAATGATTGAGACTTTGACTTCTCAAGCCAATGTGAGCGCAGTCTGGTTAAACTGCTATGATTAATGGAACAGTAACTAATTTTTAATCAAATAAACTTAGATTTAGGAAAAAAAAGAAAAAAGAATAATCTAATGAATTTTGTCCTACTTGCATCCTAGATCATCAGAAACACAGAAAAGAATGAAAAAAGGGGAAAAAAGATAAAAATGATAGGATTTTATCATTTATCATGGTAAATAGTTAGGTAAATTAAGAAAGGCAATGAAGATTTTTCGCAATTTCCACTATAGAATCATTCAAGAGAATATAATAACAAATTTCATGAAAAAATATTGTAACATATCAACAATATAATCATAAGTGTGATGAGATCAAGGAAATGACTAATATATGCAATAAGAGGTAGAGTAATACGAGAATCTACAAATACTATCTTAAACCATAGAAAACAAATTAAATAAGCATTATTAAAACAAATAAAGTACATGTGCTATCTCAAATAGTATATCCTACTTCATCAATGTGCTTGTGAAATTTCAATGTTATGCATCACTATCCATTCATATTCTATTTTAACAACCTTTTACTACTTCTGCTAATGAAAAATGATATAAATTTTACTCGATTAATGAATTAAATATATATACTCACATTTAATAAATTAAATCTTTCCTAATTAATCATAGCCGTACTTGTAGCATCATTCAACAACTTATTTTGATGCAATAAACTATAGAGTATGTGTTTATAAACAACCTGTTTTGATGTATTAAACTGCTTATAACAACCTTACCTAATCCTAAGTTCAAGATGTCCGCCTGCAAGCTCAACACTCACAGAGTTATTTTTGCTATCCCTGAGTTTATACAGAGAGGACTCTTCTCTGATTCTGGTACATTTTTATGTTTACTGAGTTAATATTATGTAGCGGTTTATACGGTTGAAATCGGTTTAATCTTCAAGTAAAATTAAAAGTAGTACTCAATGTTAATATTTAAAAATAACATAGAGTAATTAAATTCAAGCTACAAAAAAAGTGTAATACAAATATGGTTGCATCTATTGCAGAAGATTCGAATCTAATGGTGACTTAAATCGAACTGAAGGTGTAACCTTAAGATTTTCAAAGAACTATGATGCATGACCAATTATCATCAGAAAAAGAAGGAATCTTAAAGGATCTAATACATGAAACGATTTGGGAAACTAACTGTAGAAGATTCGACGTGAAAGAAGCAGTCAACGTTCAAGGTTTGGAATGGTGGGGCGAGCATCATTGAGATGAGGCGAGCTTCGTCGAGATAAGGCAAGCGTCGTCGAGATGAGGCAAGCGTCGTCGGAGGTGTGGTGAGAGTCGTTGGAGGTCACGCTAGGGTTGTCGTAGATGAGGCAAGCATCAGCGGTTTAATTTGGGGAATGTACGATTAGGTTTTAGGATTCCGACGAAGAAGGTTGGATTTATAACCGAATATGTTTTGGTAGGAACGGTTGAAGTATGATGGGACTAAGGGTATTCTGGGTAATTCAAAAAGAAATGGTTGAAATTAGTTTACGGAAGTATCATTATTAGTAGTAAAGATGAGGTGGGAAGCGAGCTAAATCTAAAGGGTCAAGTGCCAGGATCACATAAAAGAATCATTTCGCATCTTATAACATTACTATTGAATGTGTATTGAATATTTTTCATAAAAAATATGGAAGGTTCCACCGACCACTGAGCTATCACCAATTGTGCACATCATTCTTCCCGACAATGATGCAATAACGTCTTAATATATGAAAAAGGACGCACACAGACACCATATGTAACGACCCGTTTTTTTGACCATCGAAAGTCGACCCCAAACACTACCACTATGTTTAAATGTTAAGCATCCAATCGATAAAAGGGCAGATGGTTAGGGTCAAATAAAAAGAAAAGAATAGAGTACAAAGAAAAACAGAATCTCATAGCCGAACATATAATATAACAAGAACAGTAACAAACCGTCACTTCAAAAACACAAAGTAAATCAGAGTTAAAAACAAGCATTATCAGCCGAACAATTATAAAATTCCGACCTTACAAATGCTGATAGGGATGTTATATGATACAGCGGAAATAAACACTGCGATAAGTGAATCTCTAGCTCCCCTCCAAGATCTTCATATCACCAAGGTAACGCGGGAAAATACTCGGTCTGACCCTTGAATTATAATAAAATAACACCTGGATCAGTTTGAAAATACCGATGTGACTCATATAATGAGGGGCATATAAAAGTTTTATGAGACAACGCCGTTAATACAGCATGGGTTTTTCTCTCACAAGAATAACATCCATACAGGCAAGAGCAGAAATAATCATCAGGAACAAATCCAAATACGAATGAGCGTAAATAATATTAAAATTAGGTTTGAAAGAATGAAAATAACCCGAGTAAAATTCAAATTGGACGGAATGGATAAAACAAGGAAACGATTCAAGATTTATTGAATGGACAAAATAAGGTGTCAGTCCAAACTTGATAGAAAGGAAAAAATAAGTTAACGGCCCAAACTTGATAGAATGGACTAAATCAATACTTAAACGCAGCGAAGAGTGGTTGACTCTTCTCGTGACAATTCAAAGATGAACAGATTCAAGGTTTTAGAATCAAAATAAGGAAAGAAAACTTCCAACAAATGAATAGGAGGTTGCATCCCCCTTAAAATAAGTATACCTCTAGAAATATACTTGAAAACCCCGGGAACTCCAAGCTAGACCCCACCAATCCTTACCGAGAATCTGAATATTTCACATCTAAATATTAATCGTTTTTCATGTGTCGGCACACAAAAATCTAGATAAGATGTGAAAATAACCTAATGGAAGCAACCCCACATAACTTGGCCTCCAAAAACACGCGCTTTGGTTTAGTCATTTCCGGCAAAGGATAACAGCTCAAAGAGCAGCAAATCATTTTTAAGGTGACTGGAGAAAGTTGAATCCAATAATTAATAAATCAACCATTAGGGATAATTAAAATGATTATATATGGAAATTAAATATCATGTATTTACCACTACCCGTTGATTCCAAACAGTGCTATCTCACGATTGAAAATGAAGCCGGACAAGTCTGAGGTAGTGTTACCTCTAAGCATCGCCTTAATGACATTTTAAACCTTAAAGATAGAAACGAGTCCAAGCCTCAACGTTAAATATTTGACTAGTCCTTTTTTCATATAAGCGATATCGATCATGGAACTATTTTTCCATAACTGAAATCGAACTTTAACTTTTAAAAACTGAACGTGTGCTTGATTTCCATATTTCGGTATTGGTAAAGCACTTTTAGAAATACACTTTAAAAATATCCTTCAAGAAAAAGCAAACTTATAATAATAAGTGTATTAAAACAAGGGTCAAAAACAAACGTCGTTAAAACATTGTTTACTATAACCCCAAAAACAATTTACACTTAGCTTTATTTATAAGTAATCTCTTTTAAAAGATTTCCTCATTTGTAAACCATTAGTTATAAATTTAAAACGATATTTACTATCCAAAAAGATGTTAAAGTAATTTAAATACCTTTATAAATTTAAAGCAATATTAATTATCCCGAAAAATAATTAATCACATTTATACACTTTTCAAGTAAACAAATCCATCATCTTTAAGAAAATAGTTATTATTTCCAAATACTTTTATATCATCAGTAAATTAACTTGAAAATCTTTATTAAATCAGTTTATTAACTTTTAAAAACACTAAATCAGTTAACTAACTTAAAACACTTTCACTACATTCGTTAATTTACTTTAATCACTTTTATTAAATCAATAAATTAATTTTAAATATCATTAATAAAAAAGATTTATTTAATTCAAATGATCATTAATTAAAATAAATGATTAACCTTAAACAACATTAAATAAAATCACTAAATAATTTTAAATGCCATTAATTAAAATAACTAATTAAGTTCTAAAAATCATTAATTAATTGGGTTAATTAAATTCAAACCTCCTTATTTAAAATGATAAATTAAAACATCATTTATTACAATGATTTATTTAACTATAAAACATCATTAATTAATATGATTAGACTAAATTCCAAATATTATTAGTTAACACAAATAGTTAAATTTTAAACAACCATCAATTAAAATGATTAATAAAAGTTTATAGTCATTAATTAAAATGATTTAATTAAATTTAAATCTCATTAATCAAAGTGATTAATAAATTTCAAAACAACATTAAAAAAATGATAAATTGAATTCAAATATCATTATTTAAAATGTTTAATTACTTTTAAATATCGTTAATTAAAATGATTATTAATTTAAATTATCATTAATTAAAATAATTAATTAAACTCAAGTAATTATTAGTTAAAACGACTAATTAAATCATATTTCATTTAAATCAGAGATAAATCAAATTTAAACATCATTAAGTAAATTGGCTAAGTAATTTCAAAATCATTAGTTAAAATGATTAATTATTTTAAACTATCATTAATCAAAGTGATAAATGATTTTTAACATTCTTTTTAGCGAAAACACAAGCTCAAGTTCAAAAACACATGACAGGGTTCTGGAGATGAAAATTAATAAACGACGGTATAGCGAAAATCTCTATAACGATATTTAAACTATTTAAATGGAATATCAGGAATTATTTTCAATTTATCATTAATATGATAACATAAGGATGAACATAAATAATTGTTGTCGAGAAATCCTTCAGGGTCTCTCTGTAGATTTCCCTATAAAACAATGGTTATGGATAATATATAGATCATCATCTAAGTTCACAACTACCAAATTAATAGGTCATCCCATTTCCAAACAGAACAACCAAACAAGCAATCAACCAATTTAACTAACATCCAAGTAATCAATAAACGTTCATAACATCATCGATATGATATAATAAAATTTAATGTGAACTTAAGCTCACGTTGATTTTCGTTTCCGCCGAAACGTTTCCGCTTTGGACAAAAACCGGACGGTCGTTCAATTTTGGCATAAAATCTAATAAGCTCCGAATCCAACCAAACCAATTCCATCATGAAGATCTCAATGACACGAGTCCAACGCAAAAAACGGCGTTCGAATCCAACCTCGTATGCAAAAGTTATAGTATTTAATAAGTTATCGGATTAATTTAAATTAATAAATAACATCTTTATATTTATTTACAGTATTATCCTCCCCTCTATCTTCTTCCTTTCAGAAAAATAACCCGCCATTTCCAATAAGCTTCACTACCATGGTTGCAACTCCCTCTGCCTATAACTCACTCCACACGCCTCGAAACCACCCAAAACCACTGCCATCGCTCTCCTTTTCAAAGTCTCTAACTCCCCGCACTAACTATTAGCAACTCGAGCCGTCAAAAACGACCATGATTTGAAGCCCTACCAAAAACAGTACACTATTGTGTTCACCAAAGTTCGACCATTTATAGCCAAAGTGTTGCCACCGCCTCGTCTTGCCCTGCAATGCTCGGATCCACCCTCACATCAAACTATTACGCTTCCAATCACTCAAAAACTAAAGCTCTCATTCCCAAAAACCAAAGCTTGAACTGTAGAATGCCTGAAATCATGATCATACCCTCTCCTACACATGCCAACATGGATATCTTCTTGTATAAAACACAAACACTTAAAATTTTCAATTTATTTGATTTTTAAACTTTTAACTTATGAAAGAAAATCTCATTCTTGATTTACAGGCATGGTTTTATAAGAGGAGAAGAGGGACGAAGGGATGGGAGGAGTATGGGCCTGATGTAAGGTATTAAATATACGGTATGGGTTAAGCATGGCGATTTAAGAAATATATATATATTAATATATTATAAAATATCTAGCTCAACGCACTCAAAATCTCGAGCTCCAAACAAGGCGTGCCACTTGGCGTTTTATATATTAGACCCATATTCCAAACACAATAAAACTAGTCTCGAGTTCTAATTCGATCATATGTAGAAGATAGCTTTTCAAACCCAATTATTATATTAAATTTCCAGAATTAATTTCTATGCATTTTGATCTCGCACGACCAAACGATACATCTAATCGCTATGAAAATCGACGGCATATACTACTTCATTATTACGGATCCAATGAAACTAGTTTTGTCCAAATTTGAGATCATGCCTTAGAATAACAATTTAACAGATTTAAATATTGTTTTATATTAAATTATCGATATTTTTTTGATTTATTTATAATTGTAAATAAATTTACAAATTGAATTCATCAATATTATTTATTAATTAAAAGAAGTTAAATAAAATTATTAAATCCATTTAATTAAGATTTAATTCACAGTTCAAATATTTAAACATCCTTTATATTTAAATCATAAGTTATTAAATTCTAAAATCCAAATTTTTAATGATTTAAAATTCATTAAACTTTTAACATCAAATAACCAGAACTTTGGGTTATTACATTCTCCCATCTTAAATGAATTTCGTCTCCAAAATTCCTAAGGTAGAAAATGTTTCCGAACTCTCAAGTTTAAAACTATTAATTAAAATGAGTTATTAAACTTATTAACTTTCCAAACCAATTAGCTAGGATAGATTCCAAAATTTCCAAGTCTTTTAAATCCATTCACTTATACCAACGAATTCCCTTCCATTCATTCATCCTAAGTTATAGCTCAAAAATCAAAAATTTTAGTTATCAAAAATTTTCTAACTCTTAAATTTATGGAAAATTTTGCCAGCTTCTCCTTTGCTCAGCTTGATAAGAATAACTACACATTACTTTTACGAGCTCAAAATCAACCAAAAAAACAAAAGCCAAGCGGCCTCTCATATCCGAGGCATATAATCATCAACCAATTTAAATTTCTAGATTTATTATCTACCTTTTTGCGTTTGATTCATATTTTGGCATGTAATTTATCATCTCTGTGCAAATGTAGATGCGCAAGAGGTTTAGTAGGAATCGCTTGCTTCCTTATACTTACACAATCTAAAAGAGAATTAGGTTGACAAAAGCAATATAATGTAATGCCACATGCAAAAACTAGCATGTTATAAATCTGCATGCAACTAACAACCATATCTCAATCATATGTGACAAAATATAGAGAATATTCTATAATAGATGCTATGCATCCAATAATTTCAAATGATAGCTTTAGATCTAAATACCTGGTCTTTCAATGCAAAAATTTATTCTCAAATTTCTCAGACGAGAAAAATCAAAGTGATAGGGAGGGATTCCTCCTAATAAAGTATAGTGAAACTCTAAAATAAAAACAACATGGAGCGTCTAGTGGTATTTTGGTTCTTCCAAAAACATCAACTAGAGTGAACATATATCATTCCTTTCCCAAAATCTTCAGAAATCTCCTTTTTCAAAATCACTAGGATTTAGGTCCTAATAACCACAATTTAAAATCCTTTGTCTATAAAATCACACAACCAATCACTTCTATGAAGATTCGTCTCCTCGACTCTCGAAAATCGACACTAATACATCCACGGTATGCACGTGCCATAAATCCAGGTGCCGAGGAGGCAGATTTTGAGGGGTAAAGTAAAGTAAAGATAAAAGATAGAAAAACAAATTCTCATATTACGTTAAAATAGATAGATAGATAGTACATACAACTACTCTCACTAGGGTATATCAGAGTTTGGTATAAACTAACCTAACCAAGAATAGTTATAGATGCCTACTCCCACACTTGCTGGTATTAACTAACTTAGACACAGAGGAAAAATAAGAATAAACAGACAGATAGACATCCACATTGGGTGCTCCAGCTCCATGCTCCAAAAATCTCTTCCAGCATGCACTTCCCCAAAATACTCTAAACAGAATCCTGACTACTTGGCTGCCCGGAAAAATAGGGTACCCAGAGTTTAAAGGGAAAACAAAATAAACTCTGAGTCAGTCATGCGATTGGTGTGACAACTTAAAATATATTGTTTGAAAACAAAAAGGTATCTCATAAGACCACGTCGAACATAAACATGGAATGATTTTTTACCTTTTGATAACCAATACATTCTTACGTAAAAATACTTGATATTACTTAACGACATATCTTTGAAAACATTAATAATTAAACTTATTAATCTTAGCCGAAATTGATACATTATTAAATTCCAACATACTAATCACAAACGTGGGTTCTATAAACAAAATGGCATGCATTTATTGGGGAATGGATTTTCATCCAAGTGACCAGGTGGAGGGAATACCTTCCGGCAGTACATCTATAGAGGAATGTATCGAGACCCAACTAATGGTCCTCTACCAACACAAGAACGACCTTCCTCTTCCTAGATAGTACCAAATATGTCACCACCTCGGTCGTTACTGATCTATCTGAGACGTCTCTTAGCATACACCACAATAATTTAAACTCGAATATCATAGCGGGTAGAAATATATCTAGAAGGGGATGATCATGCCCTAATGGTTGTGAACCACACAGCCTTTCAGCATCTACCCTATTTCAGCCATTTTTGGATGTGAGGCCCGAGGTAACGGTTACCTTTCATATGACACATTACCGTCCTTTGAATGCCACGCTACCATTCTGTGGTCACACAACTGATTTCAACAAATGTATAACTCTGTAACTTATATGTCTCAGGAAAGGGTGTTAAGCTAAGAGAAGTTACCTTCTTCGCCACCAAATAGATGATACATTCATAATGATCACTTACGTAACTAGAAATGCAACGTTAGACATTCGTCCATACAAGTTGTATAGGTACAGGACAAACCGAAGGCACTCTCCTACCACATCCTATCGAGAATTAACTCTAGGATTAGTAGCGATTAGTCCTTGCATTGGATATTTCATAACGAAGAGATGACGACAACAACTACTACTAATATATGTATATTGGAATTTTATCCCCAAATGATCAACAAGTAGTCCGTCATCCCAAATATCATACCCATATCTTCACTTCGAACACGTAAATTGGTTCGAAGTTGTCTTCAGATAGAAATCATCCCAATCTGACACCGGTTCCTTTGAAACAATCATCGATAAAAGGATGTTCTTGTAAATAGGGAATCATTCATTAATTGATTTAGTTCAATTTATCAAAAAATCTCTTTTAGAGATATATATTTCTTAAACAATCTTTATATATGGAGATATTAAACCTCTCTTATAATATCCCTTGATAACTTTTAAACTCCTTTTTACTAAGAATAAATTCAAAATCGTTTCATTTTCATTTAAAAGGATATTGACCCAAGTAAACCAAATTCACTATCTCCTCCATTGGGCCATTTCGGATAGCCAGCAATAGCAGGAAACTGATTTTTCAAACTCAAGCCTAGGCACTATCTCTTTGATACCCATAAGGCGGTCAAGTTATTTGATCGACTTTAAATCTTTAGTCATTCCAAAAATCCTTCAAATCAAATTTAAAACACTTTATTAACCATTTAAAAACATCTATAAAATAACTGGAAAAGAATTGTTAAGCTTAAAACTATATTTCAAAAGTTATAGAAAAGTGCTGCGAAAAATGCCGCAGAGAGTGTTTTTTAGCTATATTGATCAAAACGACTTTTTATTATTTGAAAATTAATTTTTATTACTCAAATCGCTTTTAACACATTTTAAAACCATTTATTAGATTTATTACATTTTTTAAACAAATTTAGAACATCATTTCCAAAGAAATCTAGTTTTGGATTCCAAACTGCAAAACGGTGATTTTTCCATAATTCGTTTTACTCATACTCAAAATCTACTTATCAAAATCTCTATTTTCTTTCTTTGCTGGAAAAATATGGATATAATAGTTTAGAAAATTCTTATCTTGAAGAATTCCGAGCAATATTTTATATTTTACACTCGTTTGACTTTAATGGCGCGAAATCGTGAACTGCCGTTACGCAACGCGTTTATTTTGGACTAATTTTTCAATTCTCATTCAAACTTCACCAAAAACTTTTAAATTTTATAAAACATTTCGAACTCATTTTTAAACCATTTTTAAAGAGGTTTAACATTCCATACACACTGTTTCATTAATGCAAGGAAAGTGATTTACTTTGTGCTTACCAACGTGTATTTCCATGACTTGCATATATATATATATATATATATATATATATATATATGTATGTATGTATGTATGTATGTATGTGTGTGTGTGTGTGTGTCTATATATATATATATATATTCAATACTCATATAAAAAATCCAAACTTGATGATTAAAGCATAATAACATCATATCATCTTCCATAATATAATATAATAGTTTAGGAGTTCTCACCTTGAGTTTTCAACGATTAATTAAAAATTCGCTATAGCTCCACTACTCGATTTCTGAAGCTCATTATTCTCAGGATTTTAGCTCCTAAATTCCTTAACCAAATCTTAGGGTGGCTTGGGGGTGCACGACCTAGGGTGGAGCAAGGAAATTTCTCGGCCTATGATGAAGTGGAGTGGAGTTTGTGAAGAAAAAAGTGGAAAATTGGAGTTTCGGGTTTGTTTTGTGGTGTTTAAGTACATGTATAACTATATATTATAACTTAAATCCTTTTTGAAATAAATTTTGACATTATTTTTCTTAGGATGGAAGCCATTAAAGTGGAAGATAAAGCTTAGAAAATATGAAGAAGAAGATGAATAAATATGAAGAGAGGAGGGTAGGGTATTTATAGGAAAATAAGAGTTTAAAAGTATCCATGCATACATTATCATCTTCATCACCATTATATGGCTTCACCAACACACCTCCCCCCTTCCTAGGCATGGAAATCATCCCCCTCCATGTGCCCATCACTTTCATCATCTTATGACTTGTGTATGCTTAAGGAGTAAGAAATCTTAAAATATATTCTATATTTTATATTATACTTTTATACTTAATTATTTTTGTGTGTGTATATATATATGTATGTTTATGTGCATGTTCTCATGTATGCACATGTACATGTGTATGTTACATATTCCTACAATGTAGCACAACTTCCACACGTTGTATCGTTACAAATTCCAATTTCGATTTTCGGTCATATTTTCTCTTTTAAATTAATGTGAATAGTTTGTAAACAAATTTTGAAAATATATTTTCTTATCATTCTTAACCAATTAAAATGATCATATTTTATTTATAAAATCATATAAATTAATATAAATAATTGTTTACAAAATTATTGTTATATCGATAAAGCTAAACTATCGTTTAATTAATGTGAAATATTTACGGGTTGTTACAACTTCAATTCAATCAAATCAAATCAATTAAATTCCATGAAGGAATAAACTAACATTAATAGTCAATCAAATTCCATAAGAGAAAACTTATCAGTTAACATTGTTTCAAAATGTCAAATGACTGACAAACAAATCTCAACTTAGGTTTAAAACTTTCTTGATTATCCAAAAATACAGATAATTATCTAAGCGTACCATTTTTCTCATTAGTCTTTGGTTATTGCTTAGTAAAATTATCTATACTTACTCGGACAAAATGGAAAGTTATGCTCTAAATTTATTAGTTTCTTAATTACGTTTAATTTTTTTTCTAAAGTGATAATCAAATGATTTTCTGAATCATTTGTATTTCCACTTAGTAATTTATTCAATACTAAATTATTTGTGAATTATTTCATAAAATTTTCACTTAAGTTTTGAAAATATTTTATAAAGTCATTTCTTTATATAACATTAACGAATAACTTATTCCACTTTATTTACCTGTATAATACTCTCTTATATCGAGTACATATAAATTTTATTTTACTTTTGCAAATATCTAGATGAGGATAAAATTAAATTATGGTTTTCCCAAAGTTGAGTCAACCTATTAACCCTTTCAACTTAGAGTGTTAAAACAAATAATGTTTACGAGTTGACTCGAAGGGTGCATCTCCCTTAAAAGAAGTATACCTCTAGAAATATACTTGAAAACCCCGAGAACTCCAAGACGCTTGCCCCATAAATCCTTATCGAGAATTCGTTCGTATCTAAATCTTAACCATTTTTCACGTTACGGTATTCAAAAATATAGATGAGATGTGAAAATACCGTAATGGAAGCAACCCCACATAACTTGGCTCCCAAAAACATGCGCTTTGGTTTAGTCATTTCTGACAAAGGATAATAACGCTCAAAGAGTAGTAAATCATTTTTAAGGTGAATATACACCATGGAGAAACCTGAATATGATAATTAATAAATCAACTATCGAGGATAATTAAATTGATCGTATATGGAAATTAGATATCCTATATTTACCACTACTCATTAATTCCAAAAAAGTGCTATCTCTCGGTTGAAAAATGAAGCCAGGCAAGTTGAGGTAGTGTTACCTCTAGGCATCGCCTTAATGACATTTTAACCTTCAAGGTAGAAATGAGTCCAAGCCTCAACGTTTTGCGTTAAAGGTATGACTAGATCCTTCCATATAAGCGATATTGGTCATGGAACTATTTTTTATTAACTGAAATCGAACTTTAACCTTTAAAACAGAACTTGTGCTTGATTGCCATATTTCAGTATTGGTAAAACACTTTTAGAAATACTCTTTAAAAATATTCTTTAAAAAAAACTTATAATACTAGGTGTATTAAAACAAGGATAAAACACAAATGTCGTTAAGACATTGTTTACTATAACCCCAAAATCAATTTACACTTAGCATTATTTATAAATAATCCCAGTTAAAATATTTTCTCATTTATAAACCATTAGTTATAAATTTAAAACAATAATTACTATCCCAAAAGATAATAAATTAATTTCAATACCTTTATAAATTTAAAGCAATATTAATTATCTTGGAAGATAACTAATTACATTTATAATCTCTTTTTTACATAAACTAATCCATTATCTTTAATAAAATAGTTAATTATTTCCAAACACTTTTATATCATCAGTAAATTAACTTTAAAATCTTTGTTAAATTAGTTTATTAACTTTTAAAAACACTAAATCAGTTAATTAACTTAAAAACATTTTCATTATATTAGTTAATTTACTTTAATCACTTTTATTAAATCAATAAATTAATTTTAAATAGCATTAATAAAAAATATTTATTAAATTCAAGTAATTGTTAATTAAAATAAATGATTAATCTCAAACATCATTAAATAAAATGATTAAATAATTTTAAATGCCATTAATAAAAAAAATTAATTAAGTTCCAATAATAGTTAGTTAATTGGGTTAATTAAAACAAAACCTCCTTAATTAAAATAATAAACTAAAACATCATTTGCTACAATGATTTATTTAATTATAATGCATCATTAATTAAAATGATTTAACTAAATTCTAAATATCATTAGTTAAAACAATTAGTTAAATTTTAACAGTCATCTATTAAAATGATTCATAAAAGTTTAGAATCATTAATTAAAATTATCTAATTAAATTCAAACCTCATTAACCAAATTGGATTAATATATTTCAAAACATCATCAACTAATAATGATAAATTAAATTTGAATATCATTTTTTAAAATGCTTAATTACTTTTAAATATCATAATTAAAATGATTGTTAATTTTATCATTAATTAAAATAATTAATTAAACTCAATTAATCATTAGTTAAAATGACTACTTATATCTTATCTCATTTAAATCAAAGATAAGCCAAATTTAAACACGATTAATTAAATTGGCTAATTAATTTCAATATCATTAGTTAAAATGATTCAACAACTACATATGCATATAATAAGTGGCCCCCCTGGCCTTGCTAATACTATAATAGTGTGCTTATCAAGTTGGCCCCTGGCCTGATGTATATATGTGGCCCTACCGACCTAGCGCTAGTGGCCCCCCAGCCTTGCCCCCCGGCCTAGTACTGGCAACAACAACGGAATGTGTTACCAACTTCCAAATATGTGTTGCTTCAAAGAAACAAGTCGTGAATTAACCAGTATAGCAAACCTACATGTCCCACACCACGTGGTTTATTATATTATTTAAGTTGCTTCCTTATTCTGTCGAAGAGTGCAAAAATTATGTGCTTTTACATAGGAAATACTTACTTTGAGAAAACGGGGTTTTAAACGATTTTGGAAGTTATTTGGAAATTATTGCTCTAAAATTCTCTTTATTATAGAGAATACATATATATAGCTTTAAAAATAATTATAAATTTTTTGTAAAGATTTACTTTGAAAGTTTTTCCATTTTAAAAATCATTCCGAAAACGATTTAGAAAACACGTGCATAGAAAAAGCAAAAATCGATCAAATTCAATAAAATTAACATACGATAAAACCCAAATGAAACCATCAATTCGCAGTGCGACTCAGCATTAATATTGGCTTTTATATTAGTTGGAGTTAGCCTTTTAGAACCATCTCAAAAAAATGTTCGAAATCATCGATTTCAAAACAATTCAACCGAAAATGCCCAAACTTTGCAAAAGAACTCGGGCCAGCGGCTTGTTTTGCCAGTTCACCCCTTTCATACTCAGAATTTGAGAAACCATGAAACATAAAAGTTGAAGATGATTACCATAACTTGAATTCAAAAAAGAATCAACTAATTCAGAAAATGAGTCAAAAGTTATGGAAATTTTAATTCTCAGGTCTAAAATTACAAAACTGTGAACAATGTGCAAAACAATAGGGCTGCGGCTTAAAGAGCCAATTTGATCCTGTAGTTCAAAGAATTTGATAAATTATAAAAAATAGAAGTTGAAGAACATTGTCATAGCTAGAAGTTAGAAAAAGAATGACCTAGTTTGGACATTCGTGTCAAAAGTTATGACAAGTTAAATTCTCAGGTCTAAAATTACAAAACTATGAACAATGTGCATAACAACAGGGCTGTGGCTTAAAGAGCCATTTTGTTCCTGTAGAACCCATAATTTGACAAATCATAAAACATGAAAGTTTAAGAGAATTTCCATATCTAGAATTCAGAAAAAGATATACCTAATTTGGCATTCGAGTCAAAAGTTACGACGATTTCAATTCTCAGGTCTAAAATTACAAAACTGTCACTTTGCTCTCGAGATAGCAAGAAAAAAGTGCAATCTTGACTAACTTAAATTCAAAATTTCATAAAACTCAAAACGCTAAAATTGTAGAAAAATGTCTAAGCTTTCCAGAATATTAAAATTCATCCAATTTGGATAAGTAATGTAAAAGATATGGCAAAATATATTTCAGGTATAAACTCAGGAAATTTTCCTTAAGGACAGAGTTGCACTTTTACTTTAAATTCTATTTCAGGTCAATCAAACTTTTGTAAATCGAAATGCAACGAAAAAATAAATTGTTTATCCTTAAGTCTAGTCTCAAACCCAAAAAGAATGAGATCAAACGAGTTAGAGACATGTATGATATCACTATTTTACTTCTGTGCATTTTTCTAATTCATTTTCAGCAAGCATAGAAACCCAAAAATTATTTTTCAAATTCTCAAATTCAACCAAAGATTCATCTACTACAACCAAAAACAACCATGGAATCTTGAATCAACTAGAAGAGTGAGTGTTCAAATTCACCTAAAGATTTATTTGCAGCAAATTAGTGGATTTTGCAAGCAAAGTAGCGAACTTTGGCCTTGATTTAGAGTTAGAAATTTGAAAGAGGTGAAAATAGAAACATGCAAAGAAGGAAATGAAGTTACACACAATCAACTATTGAAAATCCGATTTTAATGAAATAGATATGGTTTTCTTAGTGATTACCTAAGAAAAATTATTTCAGTTTGATTGAAAACAATAATAACTAGATTAATTTGGAGAATTTTTTTTAAAGCTAGGATTGAAAGAGGAATGAGTTTTTAGTTTCTTTCTTCTATTTTGAACATAAAGTGAAGGGGAAGAGAAACTCCTTCTCATTTCTGGTTTTTTTTTGTTAAGTGGGCTTGGACCCAAAACCAAATAATTAGCCTAAGTAAATAAATTAGCTCTAAAACACATATACACTATGTTAATAAATCAAAACATCATGTTTTTACAAAGTTTCAACACAACAAATTAATAAAAATATATTTTCATGTTTAATAAAACATTTTACAACTAATAAAAAGATAATTTTATTATATAAATTATTTTTATTATCAAAAATTCTTATTTTTAAATAAATATCCAGTTTACACAAATATTTCCACAAAACACTATTTTAATACCAAGAATTATACAAAAATTATTTTCTTGCATAACAATATGCAATAATTCATTCTAACATCAATTTTATAACTAAACTTATTTCAAAAGAAAATTCCATCTTGTTACCATTTTATTTCACCAAGTACACATTGTTTATTATAAAACAAACAATTTTTAACAAAATTTTACATCTCCAAATTTACTTTATTCCTTTATTTTAAATTATAACCATCGTTATAGTTCGTTTTCACAGGTAATCACGAAACCAGGGTTGTTACAGACTCCCCCCTTATAAATATTGCGTCCTCGCAATTTCTTAAAGACGGCTGTACAAATTATTTCATCTAGCAAAGGAAAAAGGATAGACTTGAGTAAAAATTCTCACCCTCAACACGGGAAGATAGAAAGCCGGGATAAGATCGCTTGATAAATTCTCCGGTTTCCCATGTACAGTCTTTGGGATTAGCGGACCATTGAATCTTCACGAGCGGTACATCCTTATTTCGTAGGCGTTTGACCTTCGAAGCAAGCATACGGAAAGGATGTTGCACAATAGATAAATCAAGTGTGATCTCAAGCTCTTGAAGATTAGGAGGATCAATAGTTGATTCTCACTCTCGAAGACACTTCCAAAGCTGAGAGATGTGAAATACGTTATGAATGCCAGATAGATGAGCTGGAAGTGAAATTCTATAAGCCACAGGGCCAATACGTTCAGTAATGGGAAATGGTCCTATAAAGCGAGGAGCCAGTTTCCCAGTCGTACCGAAATGCATAACCCCTTTCAGAGGAGAAACATGAATGAAAATGAAATCACCAATAGAGAACTCGAGAGGCTTCTTATGATTGTCTGCATAGGATTTCTGGTGGCTCTGTTCCTCTTTGATTCTCTGCCGAATAAGAACAATCTTCTCAGAAGAATCACGAACAGAATCTGGGCCAAGAATAAGCTTCTCTCCAGATTCCAACCAGCAAGAAGGTGATTGACATGGCCTTTTGTATAAGGCTTCGAAAGGAGCCATACCGATGCTGGACTGAAAACTATTATTGTAGGAGAATCCCACAAGAGGTAGGTGATCCTCTCAACTACCACCAAAATCTAATGGAAGCACGAAGAAGATCCTCAAGAGTATGATTTACCTGTTCAGTCTGTCCATCAGACTACGGACGATATGCTGTGCTGAAGTTAAGCTTTGTTCCCAAAGCTTGCTGAAGACTCTACTAGAAATGACTCATGAAAAGCGAATTATGGTCACACACAATCGAACTAGGAACTCCGTGAAGTCTCACGACTTCCTTGATATATAACTTGGCCAAATTAGAAGCACTCCTATTAGACTTAATAGGAATGAAATGAGCTGATTGGGTAAGGCGATTAACAATAACTCAAATGCTAGAATGGCCCGATCTCGAACGAGGTAGGCCGTCAATAAAATCCATTGAAATCTGATCCCATTTCCATAATGGAATCTCTAGAGGCTGAAGGAGACCAGAAGGGCACTGACGTTCGGCTTTTATACGTTGACAAGTCATGCAATTACTCACATAACTCGCCACATTATGCTTCATTCCTTTCGAATAATAAAGACGATGCATATCGGCATACATCTTACTACTGCTAGGATGAATTATTTTAAACTATTATTAAAGTGAATAATGAATTTTTAATATTCTATTTAACGAAAACATAATCTCAAGTTCAAAAACATACGACAGGGTGTTATGGATGAAAATTAACAAATAATGATATAGCGAAAATCGCTGTAATGACATTTAAACTATTTAAATGGAATAACAATAGTTATTTTCAATTTATCATCAATATAACAGCATAAGGATGAAAATAATAATTGTTGTCGAGAAACCCCTCAGGGTCTCTTTATAGATTTCCCTACAAAAAATGGTTATGGATAATATATAGATCATCATATGAGTTCATAACGACCACATTAATACGTCATCCAATTTCCATACGAAAATTCAACCAAACAAGTAATCAACCAACTTAACTAACATCCAAGCAATCAATAAATGTTTATAACATCATTGATATGGTATAATAAAAATTAACGTGAGTTAAAATCACATTGATTTTCGTTTCTGCCAGAACGTTCTGATTTGGACTAAAATCAAATGGTCATCTGATTTTACCATAAAATCCAACAAGATCTAAATCTAACGAAACCACTTCCATCATGAAGATCTCGACGACATAAGTCTGACGCAAAAAAGCCATTCGAATCCGATCTTGTACGCAAAAGTTATAACTTTTAATAAGTTATCGGATTAATTTAAATTAATAATTAACAAATTTATATTTATTACAATATTGCCCTCCCCTCTATCTTCTCCCCTTCAAAAAAACGACCCACCATTTCCAGTAAGCTTCATCACCATGGCCGCAACTCCCTCCGCCTATAACTCACTTCACACGCCTCGAAACCACTGCCACCGCTCTCCATTTTGAAGCGTCCAACTCCATGCACTAACCATTAGCAACCCAAGCCACCAAAAATGACCTCAATTCGAAGCCCTACCCAGTGATTGTACAGTCACATTCACCAAAGCTCGACCAGTCACAGCCAAAACGTCACAACCGCCTTGTCTTGCCCTGCAATACTGAGATCCACCCTCACATCGAACTAATACGCTTTCAATCACTCAAAAACTAAAGCCCTAGTTCCCAAAAACCAAAGCTTGAAATATCGAATTCCTGAAATCATTATCATACCCTCTCCTACACATGCCAACATGTATCTTCTTTTATACAACACAAAGATTTAAAATTTTCAATTTATTTGATTTTTAAACTTTCAATTTCTGAAAGAAAGCCACATTATTGATTTACAAGCGTGATTTTATAAGAGGTGAAGAGGGGTGGAAGGAGTATGGGCCTGATGTAAGGAATTAAATATATGGTATATGTTAAGCATGGTGACTTAAGAAATATATATATTAATATATTATAAAATATCTAGCTTGATGTACTCAAAATCTCAAACTCCAAACGAGATATGCCGCCAGGCATAATATATGTTATATCTTTATTCCGAACATAATGGAACTAGTTTCGAGCCTTAATTCGATCATATATAGAAGATAACTTTTCAAACCCAATTATTATATTAAATTTCCAAAATTAATTTCTACGCATTTCGATCTCGCATAAACGATACATCTGACCACTATAAAACTCGATGGCATATACGAATTCATTATTACGGATCTAATGAAACTAGTTTCGTCGAAATCCGAGACAGTGTCCCGAAATGACAATTTCATAGATTTAAATATCGTTTTATATTTAATTATCGATATTTGTCTGATCTATTTACATTTGTAAATAAATTTACAATTGAATTCATCAATATTATTTATTGATTAAAGTAGTTAAATAAAATTATTAAATCCATTTAATTAATTTTTAATTCACAATTCAAATATTTAAACATTCCCTATATTTGAATTATAAGTTATTAAATTCTAAAATCCAATTATTTAAATATTTAAAATTAATTAAACATTTAAAATCAAATGACCATAGTTTTGGATCGTTACACCATACTTTCCTATAGGTACTAACATGAATGAAAAGTGATGCCTGAAAACGTCATAAGCCTCGGTAGCAGGCCATTAACTAGAACGACAGTGCCAAGTTGCCATCCACTAAGGTTGTAGCTGTAACGACCCGTAAAATTTGATGGTTTTATTTATTTAACTTATTGAAATTTTGTGAAATTTTAAATGATATAATTTTGAAATAAAAATTAGATATTTGAAATGCATCTATTTTAACATAACATTTGGTAAATTTTCATCAGACAATATGGATGTTCTACTAGTCACTAGAAATTCAGTTTAAATCAGTTAATAACAGTTGAATTTAAAAGTATTTCAAAAGCTAAATATGTCAAAACGAGAAAAATTATTTAGAACACTCTGAATTAGACTGGGAAATTCATTTCGCAAAATTTGAACATTTCTAGCTCCGTTTGGATTTTTCTATACGGAATTGCAACGTATATCGGTGTCCGTATGGACTTTTTGATAGGAAGGTCCTGACACAGATATTTCTGTTTCCTCTTGTCCATTTCATCCCGCTGATCACCATAGTATATTCAATTCTATGTTTTGAAGTTTCATACACAGCGGAATCTGAAAAACGTCGTAACATATCGGTACCCGTTTTAGAACCTTTTGGTTTCCATCTATCTTTTCGTCTACTTACCTGTCCAAATCTAATAGCTGCTTGCATTCAATATTTCTAGAATTGAGCATACAACTTTTGGCTATTTCAATATATTCTTTATTCTTCCCTTTTCTTCTTCTGCCATTTTATTTGATATACATAAATAAAATAATATATATAATCAGAGAAGTCCATAGAAGCCTGTACATCTTCATTTCTCAGCCATCCTCTTCTACTGCCCATACCTCCACCTTTTGATCTGATGCCAGCAACCACACTCAACTCTCCCCTTGACATAGCAGCCACAGTTTCCTTTATAAAAAAAAGAATATGTGGTTTTCATTCCTTTTGTCTGACAATAAGCATATTTTTGGCAATGATAGTGCATTCCCTCACTATGTGGTACTTGTTCCCTTCCTTTGTATATACTGAATATATTCTTGTGTTGTTTATTTAGTATATTTATAAATATATTGTGATGCTCCACCTCTATGCTCACAATAACAAAGGTTATTATAAGGAATAACATCTACTATTGCGAAGAATAAGGCTTGTTAGAAGCGACCATCCATATGTTATGACTTAGACAAGTACTGATTACATCGATAGGAGTTGTATAAATTACTCCCAAAGATATATATTCAATCCAAATCTAAAGCGAAACTACGGTGGCGTTAGAAAAATCCAGAACAACTCATAATAACAACAACACAGATAGTATAATCACATCAGAACAGAAATATCAGATATATAGCGGAAGACAAGTCTGGAATACATGCTACAACAATCGATAGTTCACATGAACCAAATATACATATACATGTCATCAACATGCATGTGACGAGAATCAATAAACCAAAAGTGACACCTCGAAGTCTAGACAAAAGATGGAGTGAAATCCCAAAAGCTGAAGCGGCAACAGAATCAGAGATAGCGATTATCCTGAAATAACTCGGTCTAACCCGAGTATTATTTAAAAGAAAATAATAAACGGATCAGTCTAATTTAAACTTCAGAAATAAGTGTATGACATACCACACTTAAGCAAATAATCATAACCACGAATGAGATTACACAACATAAATAATCAACATAGTACAAATGAAGAAATCTTAATTTAAACTCCATCAAAATAAGCTTTTAAATTTCCAATTGAATTCAAAACGGCAATACGCAAATTTAAAATCTTGGGTGAGACTATACACATAATTATAATCTCGGAAGAGACTATACACAAAATTATAATCTCGAAAGAGACTATACACAAAATTATAATCTCGGAAGAGACTATACACAAAATTATAGTCTCGGATGAGACTGTACAACATAGTAATCATCATAGTTTAAAGGAAGAAAACCCATTAAACATCATCAAAATCAACTTTCAAATTCACAATTGAATTCAAAACAACAATACGCAGAATCTAGAAATCAAAATAAGATAACTAGAAAACCAACATAAAAGATGGATCGATCCCAGCAGATGACGAGTTTTAGCTACGTCGCACGTGCATCTCAAATGGCCGAAGCCTACCAAGTACTATAATTTTGGCGCCCATCAGATGACCCGAAGGTGCATCGAGAAGGACTATGAATTGGGATAGTTACGCCTTTACTCTGCTGCTTCCGGACCCAATTAATATACTGGGGAAGTATACTGGGCAAATCTTTATACACTCTGAGTTCAATAAAAGCAGAATCCCCTCTGGTGATATGGAAGCAGTTAGTTAAGGCCTACCATCCGATAGTTCTTTCATTACGCCGACAAGCTAATAGCTCTTCCTAGTTTTAGTTACCACTCTGTGGGAATCTCATTTATTGATGAGACCACTTATTCTATGACACCAGAAAGTAAAATTTGGATGGCTTGCGGAGCGAATCCGGAAAGATTGCCTCAGTTCGAATTGTTCTCTGCAACTCGGGAACATGAAGTTGGAATCGCTAGTAATCGTGGATCAGCATGCCGCGGTGAATATGTACCCGACTAGTACTAGTAATTGACCCGAAGGTCCATCAGATGACCCGAAGGTCCAGTAGAGTGGCTCGAAAGCCCAACAAATCATCAAACAGATATTTCAATTAACGAGTTCGGAATTAACCGAAATAGTAAAAGTGTGGTTCCATACTCCGTACTTTTACTAAATCGTTTAAATCTCTTCATCATTTCCTTGAAAGTGCTAAATTGTGTATTTTATAAAAAAATATTACGTTCTCAAACGGACAAGTCCGGAATTAACCGAATCCGTAAAAGTAAGGGTTCATAGTCCTTAATTGTAACGACCCAGAATTTTATTTAATTAAAATGTGAATATTTAATTAATTTTAAATATTAATAAGTGAATTTATAAGTCGAATAAATTTTTAATTTGAATAATTGGATTTAATTGAATAATTAAATCGATAATTTAATATGTTAAATTATGAAAATAATTGAAAATTGGGTTAAATATGATTGAAAATGATTTGTAAAATTTTATTTTATCATGTTGAAGTTAGAACGATATTTTAGAACTTTTAAAATCGAATTAAAAGTTAATTTGTGAAAATTGAATATTTTAATATTTAAATCGACTAGTGAAAATAGTCAATTTTTGAACAGTCTCAGAATTGAACGAAACCAGTTCCATTGGATCCGTAATAGTTAGTTATTACCGGATTTCAATTTTCGTGTCAATCGGAGTTATCGTTTGATCGTGGCAGCTCGAAACGCATCGAATTATTTTTAATTTTAATTTGGCGAGTTAAAATAGCCATTTTTCAAAAAGTCTCGGATTTCGACGAAACCAGTTTCATCGGATCCGTAATGTGATATTATTGTAAGGTTTCAAATTTCGTGTCAATTGGATTTACCGTTTGTCCGGTACAAATTAAAACGCCTAGAAAATCGATTAAATCGGTTTAATTCAAATTGAACGTTTATTGCCATAACTCGCACAGATGTCCGAATTAGCTTTCGAAACCTGTTCCATTGTGTCCGGAACGCGGGATGAACCCTAGAAACGCTGGTTACGGCGGGTAAATCGGAGTTCGGAATTTCCGGATGAATAGTGTTCGAAAATTCTCTATAAATAGGCCTTAAATTCACAAATTTAATAAAAATCAAAACCTAACCCTAATTTTCTAAACCTAGCCGCCAGTTTCGAATTCTAAGGCCAGAATTTTTCAATTTTCTTCCCTCAATCACTCACAATCCGTTGACATTCACGCAAAGTGTTCAACACGGAAGTCGTAGAGCATGAAGAGAGCTTTCAATCCATACGGTTGAGATCGTGTTTGGAGCATCAGAGGGGGAGCAGGAGGGGGCCGACGCCTGGGGGTTGTGCACGTCTATCTTGGTGATGGTAGGGCCGAGCTCAAGGGGATGGTAGCCGAGTATAGTACGTGTCGTGCTCTTCGCGATGGAACTCCCTGATCGTTGCATAGCTCGTCGTGGAGGAAGAATTATTTAACCCTAATATTGGATTCATGGGTTCTTTTGCACGGCTTGGTTACTGGAGTGAACGAGAAGATGAAGGGGGGGCGTTGGATCTGGTGTGGACGGTTATGATAAGGGAAGGGTAAAAGTTATAAAGTTTGAGTTGTAAATTATATAAATATAAATTCGTGAATGTTCAAAAATGTATAACTTTTTCATACGAGGTCGAAAACGCGCGAAACCAGTTGCGTTGGAATCGTATGGACGAGCACTACGCGATGAAATTGGATTGGAGTCGTTTGGAGTTAGTGAGAATTTTGGGTAAAATTAAACGTCCGTTTAATTTTATTCGAAATAAATCGCTAAAACGAAATTGAAATCAAGGTGAGAACTTCTCACTCAATCGAATCGGTTTCGATTTTATTTTAAATAGTTAGATTTAAAATATTTGAATGCATGTTTGAATGATGATTGTTATCTATTGATTGTTAAAATAGACATTATGCGCCGTTAGTAAGCGGATGTTATTTATTAAAAACATATACCGCGAATATTTCATAAACAGTGAAATTGGTATTATATATAATAGCAATATATATATATATTGGCATATGTATATATTGGAGTTATTGATTTCCCGCATTTGTTTAGCGGATGAGACCCTATTGTGCCGTCTATTAAGCGAATAATATTTAAATCCCATATACCGCGATAATTCCGTACTGGAGCGAAATTGGTATTGTGCTAATGTTTGTGGATGCAGGAAAAACAGGTTGGAGGGATCCAACTGGATTCCTCAACAGTATTTATTTGATTTCAGATATTTTGATATTTGATGGATTATCATATCGATATATGATATCGTTGTTGTCGTGATTGACTATTTGGTATGTAGCATCATTGAACCAAATTTTGGGATTTTAAAATGATTTTTAAAGTGATTTTTGAAAGTATACGTTATAAAATATTTTTGGAATTGATTCATTTTAAAATAAATAAACGTATAATTTTTAATGTTATAAAAATTATGATTTTTGAGAAATATAGTTAAAAACTGATTTTTGAGAATACGATGCTAATGATGTTATAAAATAGTTTAATTTGGGAAATTTGAATTTATTGTGAAAAGTTTAAATATAGGATTTATAAAATTTAATTATTTTATAAATCAATAGAACGGTGAAATTATAAAGGAATTTAAAGACGTTTTAAAATAGTAATATAAATTGATTTATATTAAGAGATTTATAAATGGATATTTATAAATTGAAATATTGACATTATAAAACGAGTTTTTATAAGTGTTTGAATGAAGTGAAAATGAATTTCATAAATGAATGAAATTTAAAGAATTATAAATGGTGAAGTTATAAATGAAATTTATAAATAGTAAGATTTATAAATTTGTGAAGTTATTTGAAGAATAGATTTGGTTAAATAAATGAATCTTATAAGTTATAAGATTTATGATTTGGAAAGTCTTTAAAAGAACGATTTTGTAAAATAATCGTTTTATAAGCATTTAACTTATAATATGAACCTTTAGTTTATAATTGAGTTATAAATCGAATAGGTTAATAAAAGGAATTTATAAACGTTGTGTTATAAATTCACCAACGACTTATTTTGATAAGTAAATTGTTATAACTTATAAATGGAGTTATATTCACGTTTTAGACAGTGAATAATCCTTTAAGTTAAAAAGAATAGAAATGATGAAATGTGTTAACGTAGTATATTCACGTTTTTGAATAGTGAATAATATGTTAAAGAAATTGTTTTGAATGTGATATTTGAAATAGAATTAAAACGATCTAACGATGTTTGAAAATGTGTTGAGATTCGAAACCATAGATTTCAACATTTATTGTTGAAATAGACGTTTTCGAGAAATAGAAGGAAATAGTGGACTATAACACTGTTGTTATAGTAAATGATTTCCGAAAGGAAATGTTTTGTATAGTATTGGGATTTATATATCTATTTTAATTTCGAATCCCTATACTAGTGATTTTGGGTTGTCGTAACGATGTTTTACGTAACATTCGTTTTGGCCCAAATAAATATTTTAAAAGAATGATTTCCTTAAAGAATGAAATATATACTTAATCTCGATTTAAGTATGTTGAATATTTTCTAAGTGTTGAAAATAAATAAAATTTGTGAATTACTTATGAATAAATAAGTATGGAAATGTTTTCCAATATAAAGTGAATATTTTGAGAATTTATCTTTTTGAAGATAAATTGAAAAGGAATATTGAAATGAATAATTGAAATCGAATATTCATAGATATTTTGGATTATAAATTCACTAAGGAATTTATAAAGGAAAGTGGAATTTGTCTAAAAATAAATATTGATTTATTTTTGAAGTGTGAAAACTATATATCTAGTAAAGATATTTTGGAAAATAGATAATTTGGAAAATTATTTGGAAACTGGTGATGTGTGCATATCCATTGATAGTTCAATAACCGACTATCAATATTTCCCTTTGAATGGGTAATTGATGTGATTTGTTTGAATGTGAATGCCACACTTATTTTTGAATAAGCGCTCACTATTCGGGTTAACCGGGAAAGGACCATGGGGTCGTATAACCCATTCCGAATATGTGATACGTCGTTATGGATAGCATTTGAAGACCGGTGATGAAGACCGGGTATTTGCGAAAGGGATAGGATGACCTATCGATTGTTTCTGCACCGAGTCGCGCCGGTATAGAAACTCCCTAAGTGATGGGAAATCCGATCAGGATTGTGAATATCCGAATTGCAAGGACTTCTTTGTAAGTGCCTTCGGTTCTGTTCGAACCCAGAACAGACTTGTATGGATTGTATGCCTGACATTACAAGTTGAGATGTAAAGCCGATTTCTTTCAAATATATTTCTGTTGGTGGCGGAGAATTTATTCTTTTAGCTTAACACCCTTCTCTGAGACGTACGAACTCAGAGGTTATATAGTTGAAGTTATCAGCGATATATTCCCAATTTGGTAATGTGACATACTGAGTGTTGCTGTGAAATGATCATTGTGTTGATTATTTATGATAGGATCATTTATTTGATCGTCTATCTTGGTGATCATTTCTATGATCATTTGTTGACCCAAAGCATGGCTTTTGTATAAAGTATGTTTTTGTGGACTTGACTTCGTCGAGCCTCACACCCCGTGAATGGTCAAAACAGGAAAGAAGCAGCAAGGTTATGAGGGGTAGCGCCCTTTAGGATATGTGCATTTCCTTCTGGAAAAGGGTGGTATCATGGTATGGAGCCCAGATACTTACTCATGTTGAAACACTTTATTATTATGATTGTGTGAATTGATTAGAGAGCTCTCGGATAAAGGTCCCAAAAGACCGGGGGATGGCATATTCGGTCAGTTGTTACTCAGTTAGGGGTAACCCGACCTTGTGTTGGTAGAGATCCGGTTTGGTTCTCGAGGATGTCCATCCAGAGGCATTCTCATGTGGCAATGGAAAGTTCCTTGGCCTGATCATTCGTTGGAAATCCAAAGAAACAATACGTGACTTGTACGGTTTTAGTTGTAGAACCTGCCATCTAATATGGTAGCTATTAGTAGGCATAATATAATGGTACCTATGCTGGCTAAGATTTATATTCTACTTTCGAAATAAATTTTTCCTACACTATGCACTAGTAATAATATAAAAATGTTCTTTTAAATGCGTATCAAGCATCTTTGACTATCATAAGGAGAAATCTTCTCCAAGTCTGCGTTTGCATTGTGTGTGTGGCAGGAGGTCTTATGGTAGTCTCATTTTTAAAAGCATTGCGAATTGACTTTAAAAATATTCCTCTATTTTGATTTTAAAGATAAATAAACTGTTTTGAGTTCTCACACCAGTCACATGACTGACTCGGAGTTTATTGTTTTCCTTCCTAAACTCTGGGTGCCCACCAATTTCCACACGGGCAGTCAAGAGTTAAGGTTTATCAGGATATTCTGGATATTCTGGAATTGCTGGAGGCAAGCTAGATGACATGGCGTAATTACTAGTATATAGTATTTCTTTTTCCGCTGCACTGTTTGTTGTTGTTGTTGTACACTCTGATGATATGATGTAATGAAATGTAATGTATAAAAATGTAATAACTGATATAGTTCTTTGTTTAAAGATTATTCATTTATTATTATATGTTGTTCCGCTGCGAATTGTGAGATTCTGTTATTGTTGTGTTGTGTTCTGCTCCGTTCTATTTTCTCTATTTTCTATTTTCCATCCTCTCTGTTTTCTTTTCTCTATATTTTCTATTCTTTTCTTCCCATTTTCTATCTTCTTATCTCTTCTTCTCTCTCTTTTCTTTTTCTTAAACCCTAACTATTCGGTTTTTTGGCAACGAAAAATCGTGTACGTTACACCTTAATTTGGCTGAAACGTTTAAATCGATTCCTCATTCTTTTGAAAGTGTAAACTGTAAATTTTTTGGAAATGATTTTATTTTAAAACGATTTGAAAACCCGTGATTAAAACCAAGGAAATTGCGCTTCACAAAACGCCGTAAAAATGGATATCAACATCAGCGTTGCGGAATAACCGCTTGAAAATTCACTTTAAAATTGACGGTTACTGAAGTTAAAACAACAGTAATTTCTATTCGTCAAAAGTATCATCAAAACAGCACGCTTCAGAATCATAGCACCGGAGTAAAATCCGTTATAAAAATAACGGCAACAAAATTCATTTCAAAACTAAACACCGGTTCAACGTAAATTAATCAGTAGATCGCACTACTACATTCATAAAACGTTTCACTGCCCACTTACATTTATATATAACAAAATAAGGGTCTGGACATTATAAAACAGGTGATGCATGAAGCGCTTATACATGAAAAATATAACCAGTTGAATATGAATAGGTGATGCATGAAAATATAACCTGGAGCAATACCTATATGCGCATGAAATTAAATACCATCATGCCTAATGTTAACAAGAACAATGAATATATGCGCACGATCCACTGTTATATTTTTTTTCACGCAAGTAACTAATATAACTTAACTAGATTTTCCCAGTGTTACATGCAAACCGGTTATAGTACTATATGTCGGAACTAATTAAAATATGAAATAACGTAACATGTACTCATTTCCTTTTCTCATGCAACAAAATGTCCTGATAAGCAATAGTGTTATATTCGCATGCACTAATGCTTTTACAAAATACTTTGCACAAAGTAACGTGCATTCAAAAGTTTACATGCACCTTTCAAATAAAAAGAAGATGTCCATGAATTGCTTTTGTGCATAGCAACCTACACTCAAAATTTTAATAAACACAAACGCATGCCTGAATACAAACAAGGGTCTGGATTAAATGTACCCCTTTGACGCACGTATATAGCATCAAAATTACAATTGACCTCGCATGCAAAAATGAAAAGACCTGGAACTTTGAACTCTAGTGCATGTATCATCTACACTCAGTCACGTTAATGCTTGTATAAATTTTTTGGACTAGACGCATTTTCATGCATGCACGTAACAATATGACCTTGCACAAGCAAAAATGTCGACATAAAATGACCTGGAAATGTTCAAAAAGGTATGCTCGTTTATAATATAGTGATGAGAATCAATGACAGCCAGGCATAATTTGCATACAATTAATGATGTAAACCAAAAATAATGCATGCAAGTAAACGACCTGAGTTGTGCACTTGCACGAAGAAAATTTTTAAATTAAGCAAAATAATGCACGAATGAACTCAATATCAAAATAATTTGACCTGGCCATAATTCAAAGCTTTGCACGCATGGATTCAGAGAAAAAGACCTGTGTACCATTTTGAAAGGCCACGCACGCACGCATTTTATTATTTGTTTTATTTCCTACCTATATTCACCTGTACGTAAAAGATTGGTCTACATGCATTTTGAATAGCAAGATCTATATTCACGTAAGAGATTGGACTGGGCCTAGCTTTGCACTCACACTACAATTTTCTGCTTGCAAGGATGAATTTCACAAATTTCTGAATATATTTTCGTGCACCACATTCTTGTACATATGTACACGTAATAAAAATTTGTAAATGAGGAATGCTCAGTAGCCTAGCTTTAGTGATACACATGACAATACACAAAAATGAAATAACACACAGGCAACAAAAGTTTTAAATTAGAAATGTGAGTTTAATAGTCACCTTAGATTTGTGTTCAAAAACACTAGCAACTGAGAACTGAGAAGAAAGTGACAATTCGATCCACCATTAACATAGCCGCCGAGCTACTTGGAAAAATGAAGACAACAAAAGAATGATCCTACTGGAAAAATGAACAAAAGAAGTTTGCAGCATACTTTTCATTTCAATTTTGTGTATTGTCAAAGGAATTGATGTGTTGGCAAGAATTGTACAAAGGCATTAAAGGAAGAACGTGCTCTGCAGAGGAGTACACCACTAGCTTTGATGATGGCACAAAAGCAAGGCTACACACTTTTGTTTTATAACTATTGTTAACAGCAAGAGTTAATTTTTTTTTCACAACATGCGTTTACAGCAAAGAATGGTCACAAATTTTGCCTTTAAATTGGACTAGTTTCACATGCATGTGAAGGCAAAATTAGCACTTCATCTCTCAACGTGCTACCACAAGAAAGTATTCAACTGACTTTGAAATCATTTGCAAAATTTTCTTTTTCATATTTTAATAAAAAAATTTCTATTTTAAATATATTTTTTACGACGGTAATAAAATCACGGTTGTTACAAACTCCCCCTTATAAAAATTGTGTCCCCGCAATTTTCATACTAGAAGTCGTTTATAACACAAATAATTCATCACAACAAAGATTAAAATTGAAAAGATAGATAAGAATGCTCGATGAATTCTTTGGTTTCCCAAGTGCAAACTTTAGGATTTGCGGACCATTGAATTTTCACAAGCGGGACTTCTTTAGTCCGAAGGCATTTAACCTCCAAAGTTAGCATACGAATAGGAATTTGAACCATAGATAAGTCGGGTGAGATCTCAAGATCTTGCAACATATGGGGATCAATAATACAGTGCGAATCAAGAAGGCATCGACGAAGCTGGGATACATGAATTACGTCATGAATTCCAGAAAACTGAATAGGAAGCGATACACGATAAGCAACAGGGCCATGCGTTCCGTAATTGGAAACGGTCCAACATATCGAGGAGCTAATTTCCTGGAGCTACTAAAACGCACTGCACCCTTTCATTCTCTGTCTATTCAAACCAAGCATTTCAGAAGATTCACGAATATAATCGAGGCCGAAAACTAACCTTTCCTCGGATTCCAACCAAAAAAATGGTGATCGACACGGCCTTCTGTAAAGGGCTTTGAAAGGAGCCATACCGATACTGGATTGGAAACTGTTGTTATAAGCAAATTCAACAAAAGATAAGCGGTCTTCCCAACTACCACCAAAATTAAGAAGCAGTCCAATTGGACTTGATAGGAATAAAATAGGCTGATTTGGTCAATCGGTCAAAAATCTCCTAAATACTAGTATGGCCCGACCTCGAACGAGGTAGACCATCAATGAAGTCCATAGAAATTTGATCACATTTCCATAAAGGAATCTCAAGAAGCTACAAAAGACAACTAGGACGCTGGTGTTCTGCTTTAATAAGTTGACAAGTCATGCAACGACTTACATAACCTGCAACATCACGCTTCATACCCTCCCAATAGTATAAGCGTTTCATATCAGCATACATCTTACTACTACCCGGATGGATAGTATACTTAGAACGATGACAGTCCTCAAGAATGTCATTTCTAAGATTAGAAACATTAGGCACAATCAACCTACCCTTCTTCCGAATACAACCATGAATATCAATATCGAAATCCTTTAGATCATCACTTCGGGATTCTAATTTACTACTCTGAATAAGATAAGAGAGATCTGGATCTTGTTTCTGGGTATCGGCAACATGATCCAACAAACTAGGACGAGCTTCCATGCTAAATAAAAGCACGGGAGAATCAAAAACTGAAGGACGGTCTCTAATATCACAAGGGATAAAGCTTCCAACATATTCCACTCTGCTAGCATTATGGAAAAAACAACTTGCTGCTTGCGACTGAGCATATCAGCAACCCGATTACCCTTACCAGGGGTATACTGAATATCGAATCATATGAAACTAGAAATTCGAGCCAACGCTGTTGCCTCAAATTATATTCTTTCTGAGTGAATAGATATTTATGAGATTTGTGATCAATGAAGAGAATAAAACGCTCGCCCAATAAATAATGTCGCCAAACCTTTAGAGCAAAGACTATAGCGGCTAACTCTAAATCGGGGGTAGCATAACGAATCTCGTTAGGCTTTAGTTGTCTAGAAGCATAGGCAACTACTCTATCCTTGCATGATAATTACACCAAAACCAATACGGCTAGTATTGGTACAAATAATGAAGTCTTAGTTCCCTTCGGGAATCACAAGGATAATGGTATCGGAAAAGAGTCCTTCCAAATAATCTTCTTTCCCAAAATGCTAAATCTTCCAAAATTACAATTATCTTTATGAAATAATTTTCTAGAAAATTTTACTTTTTATAGGTCAATTTATTGTTTCAAATTGTCTCATCAAAGGATTTAGGAGATTCCTATCGATAAAGTTGATCAAGCGCATCGACCAGAATTCTTAAAGCACTCAATGGGCAATACAATCACAAAATCATCTTCTATATGATAAACACAAATCCAATTATCCTTGTAAATAAATCTTAAGAAAAAGATTTGAATTTTTTTTATATTGCTGTTTTCACCCAAAATCAGTAAATACACAAATGGAGTCATCGAGATATTTGAAGAATACTCGATTCATAAAATGGATGAAATAAGCTAGGAAAACTGAATGACATAATAAGTCATTCAAAAGAATCATAACGAGTGCAGAATGTGGTAAGTGGAATGCTAACTTCCGCAACTCGTAGCAAAATGAAAATCGGTGGTAAGGTCGAGTTGGGAGGAAAGCTTGGCGCCACTTAACTGATCGAACATGTCGTCGATCGTAGGTAATGGATACCTATTTTTGATAGTGATCTCGTTAAGCTTGCAATAACCAATGCAAGGCCTAAGAGTACCATTTGACTTCTTAACGAAGACAACGGCGGCGCCCCAAGGAGATGAGCTAGATCGAATAAATTGATTGGCTTCTAATTCAAATAATTGTTGCTTGAGTTCCTCATTTCCTTAGTAGATATCCTCGTGGGAGGACGACTGACAGGATGAGCACCAGAGATAAGATCAATACGGAACTCAATTGCCCTCTTCGGAAGCAAACACGAAATAGGCTCGAAGACATCAGAAAAATCACAAACAACCGGAATATTAGCTAAGAAATCCTCCGATTCAAAGGAAGAAATAAGAGAATTCGAAGTTTGGCCCATGCTTTGAAATATAATAGATAACTGCTCGATAGCATCGGGATGCTTGGGATATAAAGTTCTTTCGGGACATAGGTTTTGAACTTCATAACGGACGAGCCAATCCATACCCAAAATCATATCAAAACCAAGATGATCCATAACACGCAGATTCGCATGAAAGGAGAAACCACATAGAATAATCCCAACATCAACACACAACAAACCAAGAGTAGCGAATCCACAAATAGGATTCACAATCCTCAAAGGGTCACAAAGATTAACAGCATCCAAAGGAATAACACCAATAAGCTCCTTTGACATGAATGAATGTGATGCACCCGTATCGAAAAGAACTCTAATAGATCGGCCACGAAACAACATAAACCCTTCCAAAACAAAAGGAGTAAAACGTTTGGGTTGAGAAGAATCACCAGAAGCTTAAGCAACATTAAGCTTCCCAGATTTGAAACCCTTATGAGCAGTTAAAACAACTCAAGATTGAAAAGGAATTCAACAAATGAATACTACAGAAATATAAGATAAATTCCTAGACATATTCCAACTTGTAAGAAAGGATAAAAGTTTAAGAACATCGAAAGAATCGATTAGAAAGGCATGAACAAAACCCTCGGATAGTTGTAACACATGTTCCGTTCTGCTTCCGTTCTGTGTTTATTATAATTTGTTCTGAATCTCAGCTCTGATACCAAGCTGTGACGCTCCAACTCTATGCTCACAATAACAAAGGTTATTATAAGGAATAACGTCTGCTATTGCAAAGAGTAAGGCTTGTTAGAAGCGACCATCTGTATGTTATGCCTTAGATGAGTACTGATTACATCGATATGAGTTGTATAAGTTACTCCCAAAGATATATACAAATCTAAAATGAAACTACGGTGGCTTAAGAAAAATCCAGAACAACTCATAATAACAACAACACAGATAGTATAATCACATCAGAATAGAAATATTAGATATATAGCGGAAGACAAGTCTAGAATACATGCTACAACAATCGATAGTTCACATGAACCAAATATACATATACATGTCATCAACATACATGTGATGAGAATCAATAAACCAAAAGTGACACCTCGAAGTCTAGACAAAAGATGGAGTGAAAGCCCAAAAGCTGAAGCGGCAACTGAATCAGAGATAGCGATTATCCTGAAATAACTCGGTCTGATGCGAGTATTATTTAAAAGGAAATAATAAGTGGATTAGTCTAATTTAAACTTCAGAAATAAGTGTATGATAAACAACACTTAAGCAAATAATCATAACCTTGAATGAGATTACACAACATTAATAATCAACATAGTTCAAATGAAGAAATCTCAATTTAAACTCCATCAAAATTAGCTTTTAATTCCCAATTGAATTCGAAACAGCAATACGCAAATTTGTAATCTCGGGTGAGACTATACACAAAATTATAATCTCGGAAGAGACTATACACAAAATTATAATCTCAGAAGACACTATACACAAAATTATAATCTCGGAAGAGACTATACAAGAAATTATAATCTCGGAAGAGACTATACACAAAATTATAGTCTCGAGTGAGACTATACAACATAGTAATCCACATAGTTTAAAGGAAGAAATCCCATTAAATATCATCAAAATCAACTTTCAAATTCACAATTGAATTCAAAACAGCAATACGCAGAATCTAAAAATCAAAATAAGATAACTAGAAAATCAACATAAAAGATGGTCGATCCTAGCAGATGACGAGTTTTAGCTACGCCGCACGTGCATCTCAAGTGGCCGAAGCCTACCAAGTACTATAATTTTTGGCGCCCATCAGATGACCCGAAGGTCCGTAGAGTGACCCGAAGTTCTAGTACTGGTAATTGACCTAAAGGTCCATCAGATGACCCGAAGGTCCAGCAGAGTGACTCGAAAGCCCAACAAATCATCAAACAGCAAATCCTCAGCAAATATTTCAATTAATACGTCCGGAATTAACCGAAATAGTAAAAGTGTGGTTCCGTACTCTGCACTTTTGCTAAATCGTTTAAATCTCTTCATCGTTTCCTTGAAAGTGAAAAATTGTGTATTTTATAAAATAACATTTTACGTTCTCAAATGGACAAGTTCAGAATTAACCGAATCAGTAAAATAAGGGTTCATAGTCCTTAATTTTACTGAAACGTTTAAATCGATTCCTCATTCTTTTGAAAGCGTAAACTGTAAAAATTTTGGAAATAATTTTATTTTAAAATGATTGGAAAATCCGTGATTAAAATAGCAACATCTGTAACAATTTCGACAAGGAAATTGCGTTTCACAAAACACCGTAAAAACGGATATCAACATCAGCATTGTGGAATAACCCTTGAAAATTCACTTTAAAATTGACGGTTACTGAAGCTAAAACAACAACAATTTCTATTCGTCAAAAATCTCATCAAAACAGCACGCTCCAGAATCATAGCACCGGAGTAAAATTCGTTATAAAAATAACGGCAACAAAATTCGTTTTAAAACTAAACACCGGTTCAACGTAAATTAACCAGTAGATCGCACTACTACATTCATAAAACATTTCACTGCCCACTTACATTTATATATAACAAAATGAGGGTCTGGACATTATAGAATAGGTGATGCATGAAGCGCTTATACATGAAAAATATAACCATTTGATTATGGATAGGTGATGCATGAAAAATATAACCTGGAGCAATACCTATATACGCACGAAATTAAATACCATCGTGCCTAATGTTAACAAGAACAATGAATATATGCACACGATCCACTGTTATATTTTTTTTCACGCAAGTAACTAATGTAACTTAACTAGATTTTCCCAGTGTAACATGCAAACTGGTTATACTACTATATGCCGAAAGTAATTAAAATATGAAATAACGTAACATGTACTCATTTCCTTTTCTCATGCAACACAAAGTGTCCCGATATTCGCATGCACTAATGCTTTTACAAAATACTTTGAACAAAGTAACGTGCATTCAAAAGTTTACATGCACCTTTCAAATAAAAAGAAGATGTCCAAGAATTTCTTTTGTGCACAGCAACCTACCCTCAAAATTTTAATAAACATAAATGCGTGCCTGAATACAAATAACGGTCTGGACTAAATGTACCCCTTTAAATAAGGGTCTGGACTAAATGTACCACTTTGACGCACGTATATAGCATCAAAATTGCAATTGACCTCGCACGCAAAAATGAAAAGACCTGGAATTTAAACTCTAGTGCGTGCATCATCTACACTCAGTCGCGTTAATGCTTATATAAAATTTTTGGACTGGACACATTTTCAAGCATGCACGTAACAACATGACCTTGCACAAGAAAAAATGTTGACACAAAATGACCTGGCAATGTTCAAAAAGGTATGCTCGCTTATAATATAGTGATGAGAATCAATGATAGCCAGGCATACTTTGCATCATTTAAACAAAAAATAATGCACGCGAATAAACGACCTGGTTGTGCACTTGCACAACGAAATTTTTTATTTATGCAAAATAATGCACGAATGAACTCAATATCAAAATAATTTGGCCTGGCCATAATTCAAAGCTTTGCATGCATGGATTCAGAGAAAAGGACCTGTGTACCATTTTGAAAGGCCACGCACGCACACACTTTATTATTTGTTTTATTTCCTACCCATATTCACCTGTACGTAAGAGATTGGTCTATATGCATTTTGAATGGCAAGATCTATATTCATGTAAGAGATTGGACTGGGCCTAGCTTTGCACACACACTACAATTTTCTGCTCGCAAGGATGAATTTCACAAATTCTGAATGTATTTTCGTGCACCACAATCTTGTACATATGTACACGTAATAAAAATTTGTAAATGAGGAATGCTCAGTAGCCTAGCTTTAGTGCTACACGTGACAATACACAAAAATGAAATAACACACAGGCAGCAAAAGTTTTAAATTAGAAATGTGAGTTTAACACTCACCTTAGATTTGGGTTCAAAAACACTAGCAACTGAGAACTGAGAAGAAAGTAACAATTTGATCTGCCATTAACATAGCTGCCGAGCTACTTGGAAAAATGAAGACAACAAAAAATGATCCTACTGGAAAAATGAGCAAAATAAGTTTGCAGCATACTTTTCATTTCAATTTTGTGTATTATTCAATGGAATAGATGTGTTGGCAAGAATTGTACAAAAGCATTAAAGGAAGAACGTGCTCTACAAAGGAGTACACCACTAGCTTTGATGATGGCACAAAAGAAAGGCTACACACTTTTGTTTTATAAATATTGTTAACAACAAGTGTTCATTTTTTTTTTTCACAACATGCATTTACAACAAAGAATGGTCATAAATTTTGCCTTTGACTTGGACAAGTTTCACAGGCATATGGAGGCAAAATTAGCACTTCATCTCTCAACGTGCTACCACAAGAAAGTATTAAACTGACTTTGAAATCATTTGCAAAATTTTCTTTTTCATATTTTAATAAAAAAAAATTCTATTTTAAATTTTTTTTTTACGACGGTAATAAAATCACGGTTGTTACATATATCAAAGGTTATTATATGAAGTTTTATCTGTTATATATATCTCTAAACTTTACGTGATGATAGCTGCTTATATATTTTACCGTATATAATATGTTCGGGTTTTAATGCATAAATTTATATTAGATGTATATATATGTGGTAGATAGATTTGTAGGTTGTTTATATTTAAGTCATAATATAGTGTATCATACACAGTTTTCTATTTACTGTTCTTTTGTATGTTGTGTATGTTTAAATGGAAATTTATATATGGTATATATTTCGGTCGGCTATACGTAGAACTTTTGTTTTTCGTCGGTGAACATATATATCAGGTTTCGTTATGTGTTATCAGGCTTCAGGTTGATTTTAAACGCAACACATTATGATTTCATTGATTTTTTTAACATAAATATCTGTGGGTTTATTATATACATTATATATGCGTCGAAATTCTGACTTTTTTTGAGTCTTGAATATAATGTAGGTATATATGTATATATATAATATAGTAGGTATGGATCTAAAAGCTTTGAAAGTTACACGTTTACATTTTTCCAGCCCCTCTTTATTTCTTTACATTTTTGGCTTTTAGAAAGTGTATTATATAATTAAAGATGTCATATCTAAGAATAAAATATAAGTCATATATATGCAGTAGTACGTGTATATCAGTTTATATAAGCTGTGAATGGTGTTGGCATAATGTGTAAGTTTATATTAGTTGTATACAATCTGTTTTCATAAATATATATTGACAGTATAGGTTTTGTTGTAATATAAGTAAGTTGCTTTTAAATAAGTATATATACATACGATGTTGTAAAGTAAAAAGGTTGTTTATATATGCTTGTTAAATATAAACTATATATATTTCTGTTGACGCCTATTGATCTTTTCGTGGCCAAGCTTTTATATATATATATATATATATTATATAATATGCCAGTATATACAATTAAATTAATTTCAAGGTTTATATATGAAACTCTGAGACTTTACTTTACTGTTATATATATATTTTATACAATGATATTTTACATGCTTTATTACACACACAAACACATATATATAATTTATGTTGTAAGTCCAATGGTTATAGTTTTCAGTACATCTGTTTATCAACTTACTTGTTTATATATATAATATATATTATGTCGTATTAGTTGATTATTTCAATGTATTGTATGCATATGTTATTAGTTATATATATATATATATATATATATATGACATGTATATATGTATTATAGGGTGAATTTATGCAATTGTATATCTATTTTGGGTAAGTCTGTATATAAAGTGTTATGTGTGTAAAGTTAGACAAGTTTAAATATAATCTTTCATTTGGATATAAGTAATTGTTTATGTTGTACTTATATTTTAAAGTTACAATATTTTGTATAAGTGGTATTTGATATGTTGTAATGAACATATACTATATGTGTAAGTATTTTGTATTTTAATAAGTATATACATATGAACTCCGAAACAGATTGTATATATGTTTGATTTTATACGTGGGTTCTAATTTAAAACTATGATCTTCGAAAACCATATATATACACATTTAATTTAATAAATGTTTAAGTTTAGAATATGATTTCCTTTACATATATTGTTATATGCAGTGGTATATATGAATTCACTTATACCATTTATTTTATCAACCCTGTTCTGATTTGATTTCGTCAATTCTTTATTATCAGCTTTGTTCATCGATGTGAGTTCAATCTTGTCTGGTTTTGAGATTCATGCCCGGATTTCGTAGCTCAATTTCACCGTCTGTTTTTCTAGCCTCGAAAGGTGAGCAATCATTCACGATTAATGTTCTTATACTTATTAAATTTGACTTCAATTGAAACAACAATTGAAATATGCTGCTGTTAGTTATTTACATTGTTATACATATGTCATTATATGCTATTTGTTCACCTGTGACATCAGACACCATTATCTGTTATTTATATTGATGATATATGCCTATTATATTATCATATCTGTTCTCACTCTGTAAGTTCCCTGTTAGTATAGAATTCACTATGAAATAAAATGATACATACCCGAACGGACTTTAGAATAGAAGAAAATCGTTATGGGTTGAAATGATAAACCCAAGCGATTTTCATTGAATTTGGGATTGCGGGTTGAAATGATATGTACCCGTATAAATTTAAATTGCGGATTGAAATGATAAATATCCATATCACTTGACCATAGGATAGAAAATTATATACAGACACAGTGGTCTACATATAAAAATATTTTGAAATGATTTCTACGGTTTTGGAAAGAAATATATGGTTTCATAAATATTGATTTTTGAGATTATATAAAATTATTAAATTTAAGCTATGTATAAATTTGTTTAATATAAAATAAGTTTAATAACAAAGTGATTTTATTAAAATATAATATGGTTAAATATTTATTTGAATTATATTTTAATATAGTGTTTATAATGATTTAAATAAATTAAGGTTGCAAGATAAATTGGACATTGATTTGAAATTAAATTTATTTAAGAATTATACTCAAATAAGTTTGATTTGAAATTTATTAAATTTGAGATTTTAAAGGATATGATTTTTATAACTTGATTTTTTGTTTAAGATGATTTAAATGAATATATCAAGTTTAAATAAATTGAAGCAATATTTAGTTATTGGAAGTTTGAAAGTTTTATTTAAAGGATATTGGATTTACTAAGTAAATATTTCAAAACTAAAGAATAGTAAATTGAATTTGATATAAATGGAATTATAAAATTTTATTTTGAAATTATGGATGATTTAAAGCTTTGAAATATATGAAATTTGAAATGGTTTATTTGAGGTTTAAATCTGCATTTGAAATTGATAAATTGAAGTAAATTATTGGAAACTGAATTGAGTTGAACTTATGAATTGAGATTTGATTTAAATTTAATTTTTTGATTCAAGTTGATTTGAATCAATTTGTGAAGTTGAGGAATTTATTTTATTTTATAAAGTAATTTTAAATTTTAAACTATTTTATTTTATATACTATTTGAACATCTGTACTGTTTAAGTGGTCAAAGTTATAGTTTCGAAGCTCTGAATTTCAAAGTATTATGTTTTTGAAAATGTCATATTTTCGAGTGTTTGGTTTTGAAAGTGTTATAATTTTGAAACTACTATGATTCTGGTAGTGAATATATTTGGAATAAAAATGATATTATATTGATTTGGTTTTAAATAAAAATGATATCATATTGAGTTGGTTTTTGAAGTGGAAATGATGTCCTATTGATATGGTTTTGAAATGGATATGATATTCTGGTTTTGAAGTATAAATTATTTTGAAATGGCCATGGTGTTATAATAACGTTTGGTTGTCAAAGAGATCGATATCGGAAGTTGTCATACTCTTTGCCAACTCCGAAAAGCACTTTAACAACCGTGTACGCAGTGGAGATTCCAGAATGAAGTAGTATGGCTGTGGTGTTCTATTAAGGTATATACGTGGACCCGACTCCCGTGAATTGGCATTAGGTGGCTAAAACAGGAGCAATCGATGGGCTAATGAGGTAGCTCCTTTGATCGCACACACTTCTTTGATACCATTCTATTACTTTATGATTGATTGAGTGCATCTTTGATTTTTGGGAGGGTGGCTCAAGGTGGACGGTAGTGGCTGCTACGCGTTACCACCGGTCCGGAAGTGCAATTGGTATATCTACCATGGCATTGCCTAGTTGTGCTGTATCATCTACCCTAGCGCGACTTGTATGAGTTTTGATTTGGGTCGTACCAATAGAGTATTTGTGGTAGCCTCCCGATCTGGAGGTACGACGGTACTGTATAGACTATTGGCACTATAAAATGTGTTAAAGGGATATTGGGTAACTCCTTAACGCTATTTTAAATATGTTATACTTTACTTTAGACATTATTATAATAGCGTATATTACTACATATTAGATAGTTTAACGGACCCTTAGAGGATTGTTATCCCAAACATTCTTTGAGTTACTTGTATTTCAGTTGTTATTTCACTTGAGTTGGATTTATTGATATAATAATGTTAATCCTGACACGAGTGTTTTGTGTTTTTGCTTTACGCCCGGGTCAGACTGAGTGATACAGCTTTCGAGACTCACCTTTGGAGTTGGAGCTTCGCTTGGAGATCCAGCTATCTATCCGGCTTTTAGATATTCAGTTGATTCTAGTGATGTATTCTGATCTTGTATTTGACTATTGTATTCGAGACTTCTATTGTATCTTATTTAACTCTATTATATATATAGTAGCTTTATGAACTACTATTCTCTTGTTTCCGCTGCATTATTGTTATATTACTCTGTGTCTATGATTCTGTGATTTATTTATTTACTATATATGCTGAATTTTTCCAAATATAAATTAACAACTTGATTTTTTGATCAATTCAATTCTGGCATGTTTGGATGCGAATGGTTGAAAATATCGAGCCGTTACACTGTCCTGATTCAGTTAGCTACCGTAGGAGAATTAGCTAATTTGGCGAAAGAAGTCTTCTCACACTCAATGTAATTATTTATAGCTTAAAATTCCATTATCACTTTTTCATGTTAAGTGACATTGGAAAACATCACACATTAGTGATGTTGAAATATCGTATACATTCTCAATGTTAAATGATATTAAAAATATCATTATTTAATTTTGACTCAAAGTAAATGATATTGGAAAATATCATTTAATATTCCAAAGTTAATGATGTTTGATAATAAAATTATTAACCTCAAACTAAGTATATAATATCATCACTATTTCACAAAATTAACAATATTTGGAAATATTATCAATACGAAATTCATAACTAGCGATGTATGAAACTATCACTCTCAAAGTTAGTGATATATATATATATATCTGTGTGTGTTTGTGTGTGTGTGTTAACTGTGTTTTTAACCAAGTAGAAGTCAACAGAAGTTGGAATGCCAAGACGAACAAAAAATGACTCGAAAACTTGGATGTTCACCTAGAAGTAGTGAAACAACTGGGAAAATTCTTAAAGAAAATGGAGCTAAGGGGATAACTCGTGCCGAGTCATTTAGGTCGGTACCGAGTTTTTTTTCCTCCCCTTTTCTCCTTCCAAACCTCGTGCATCTCATATATTACTTCAACTACCCGCGATCAGGTGGTTTTTCCAGAGTTAGGATGAGCAATTCCAAGGATTGATGATCGAGAAGAAAGCCAGGGAAGCAAGGTATTCTAGTGTTAATGGGAAGATCACTAGTACCAAACGAAAGCCATGGAAAAGAGCTTAGAATGCATCAAAGATGGAAGAGTTAAGCAACCGAGGAAGTTCACTTTCCACCAACAAAAATAGATAGGTACCAAGTTATTTAACTCAATAATGAGTTGTTTTTCCTATTCATGGGTCTCTGATCTCTCTTGTGCAACATCAGACTACATCTTTGACCCCGGTGCAAGTAGTCTTCTAACTTAGTACCTCAGTTTCCCTATAAATATAGACCCTACTAAAAGTAAATCTAGATAATTTCTCTTTAGTATGGATTTGGGATTCCACTACTCTACACTATCTTCCTCCCTCACCGTAGCCACCAAGGAAACCACTCTTAGCATTTTATATCTAAGAATTTTTCAACTTCTTGTGCTTGTGGCTTATAATCTCATATAAACTATCTCTGATCCATAATCAATAAAACAATAAGGTGGACGTAGGCCAAAGATTGCCGAACCATCATAAAAATCTTGTATCTCCTTTTTACTTTTCTGTTACTTCCGCTATTATCTGCTAGATCTAGGTCTCACAGGTTCCATACAGAAGATTTTTAGGTGTTGATCCATTTTTGGCATAAACATTTTAGTACTTTCACTGAAAAAACTGAACCCTGGGGCTTAGATCTATCTCTCTACTTTAGATTGGATAGATATAGAAGTTAGCCCGAGATAGATCCTGGGAAATTTTCTGGAAAACTCAAGTAGAACTTGATGGAAAGAAGGAATGAAGATACAAAGCAAATTCAAGGTCGCTTCCAATCTTACCCAAAATAAAACTCAACTTGGCTCAGGTGAACAAAAACTATGCATTGAGTTGTAGTGCACAACTAGCATCCTCATTGTGATGCATGCCTTGGGTTGACCATTAAACTTTTGTGGAGCATCATGCAAACGTGCAGAATGTGTAAAGCTATTTTTAGAGACTATTTAGGGATCTTCATATATAAATAGGAGGAGAGGCTCACTTTAAAGGGACTTTTGGCTTCTTCTTCTTTATGAACTCTTGATTATAACGAGTTGTAAAATACACTTCTAAATTAAACTCTGTGTAATTCATATTCAATTTGAGTGATATCGACTTGTAAAATATATTTTGTAGGAGCAAAGTATAATAAATATAAGTTGATAAAGTGGACGTAGGCCAGAGTATTTGCCAAGCCACTATAAAATTTGTTTGTTCTTTTCTTGCTTTTAACTTCTTTTCTTCAATAATTTCATATTTGATACTTTATTGGATGTCTGTGCCATTTTTGTTCCAAACAATTTAGTGCTTTTATCGAGAAAACATGGATTTAAGGACTTGAAACATGATTTGAAGAAGATGAAGAGGCCTAACATAAGATCTATTATTGGAGAAAGTCAATAAGAATAAGGGGAAACCAGGAGGTGTTCTCAGGAACAAACATCCAATCAATCTATATAATTAATGAAGAGATGGAGATAACGATGAAAGATATGCAAGATTGGATGGTGGCTCAACAGGAGGAAATGCTGAATAGATTTGTAAAGACCCACAGATTCATCACTTCAAGAAAATATTAAAATATTATAGTATTTTTTTTTAACATAAATGATAAATATTCTAAACAATAAATGATATTGGTTATCTTATGTTGAATACATATTTACAAAAATATATACTTCGAAAGATATATCGATAAAATGACCAAAAACGGTTTTATCAATAAACAACTCTTAGACCATCCGACATCCTGCATGGAGCTGGATACATACTTATATATATGAGTGAGAATATGTATTAAAATTATTTATTTTATTTTTGAAAATAAAATCTCTTTATAACATCATCAATGATATAAGTATTTTGAAATAAATGATTTTTGAATTCAAATTGAGTTTAAATGATGTAATAATTACTTTAATTGTTAAATAAGCCCTTTTAATTATTATATAATTATAGAAATATTATTATTAAACTTTTGATATATATATATATATATCAAATGAAGTGAAAATATGACTGGAAATAGAAATCAGAATCCGTAATGATTCAACGTAGAAAAGCTGTGCAACGTTGTGAATCATATGAGATGTACATATGCACACATACATGTACATATACATGAACACATTCACATGCACTTGAACACATATATACATACAAATATACTTATACATACACACACAAATACACACACACACAAACACACACACACACACACACACACACACACACACATATACGTATTACAAAATATCTAAGTTATTTTCCTAAAACTTCATCCTTAAGTAAATCCAAAGTCAAACTCTTACACGCTGAGTACAAGCACATGGCCAAACACATGGGGATGGGGATGTTTAGCTATGGATGATGAGGTGAGAAAAGGAAGTGGTGGTGAGGCAATGGTGATGAAATGGCGAGTAAATATCATGATATTTTTATTCACTTTATTCCTGTAAATACCACCACCCATCTTCACTTCATTCGCAATTCTTCTTCATAAAATTCATAAGCTATTCATCCTCGTCTTCTCTACATTAATGGCTTCCACAGTCTAAGAAAAATATATTACAAAATCAAAAGAAATTTATACTAAAATCAACCGAAACCTATACCACTTCAAACCAAAGTTCAAGTTGGCGATCTCTTCCTTCTCCTCCACCCAGGCCGTGTGCAATCAAGCCCTCCACCACCACTTTCCAAGTAATACCAAGATCTTCTAAGCCTCTAAGACCAAGGCTAGACCTACTAGCAGCATTTATGCTAGTAGTCGTGAGCTCTGATTTTGAGATAGCGGAACTATAGCTGTTTTAAAGTTAGTCCGATCGAAAATCAAGTGGGAAACTCTATTTATATTATGATTTATTAGATGATATATAAGTTTTTTTATGCTTGGTTGTGATGACTATGAACCATGTTTGGATATGATAATATGTTTGTTTAGATGTGTAAACAATTCATGTTTAATACACGTCGAATATCATAAAGGAAATCACATTCCTTTAATAAATGAAATGATGTATATGAGATTGTTAAACCTCTTTAAAATGATTTTAAAATGTTTTGTAAATACTAAAACCCAATTTTGTGAAGATTTGACAAGTTATGAAAACTGAGTCAAAGCGTCGCTTAATGGTGGTTCGTGATTTTGCACCGTAGAAAATTAAATCCATTTATACAACGGATTCAGAGTTGGAATTCTATGAAATAAGAATTTTTGAACTCTTATAATCATAGTTTTCAAAAAAGAAACAGATCGAGATTTGGTTAATAGATTTTGAAATACGAACTAAAAAAGTTTTCAAAATAGTCGCGCTTCAACGGTTCGGAAACCAAAGCGGTAAATTCTTTAATCAATTCTTTAAAATTATGGAATTCTATAAATATTTTAAAATGTTTTTAAAGAGATTTTTGCTATAAAAATGGATTTCTAAATGATAGAAAAATTATTTTGATCAAACAAGCTTTGAAAACACTATTCGCAGCTTTTTGCAGCACTTTTATTAACTTTTGAAATATGGTTTTAAGCTAAAGTATTCTTTTCCAAATCTTTTATAAATATTTTCAAATAAATAACTAAGTATTTCAAAGATGATTTGGAGGTTTTATATTTTAAAAGTTTAAATAAATGATTTAAAGAAAAGCTATTATAATCAAGTTGTTTAATATTGGCTCTAAAAGTCGATGAGTAGATTGGATTTTTCTATTCGTCGGATCCGAATGTGAGGTGCTTAAACTCAGGAGATCTTCAGGAGCAATCAGTGCCTTGGCTCACCTAGCCTCTTTCTTGGATGAGGAATAGACAAGGTCGAAATGTTGGAAACTTGATAAGTATAAAAGATTTAAATTTAATTTAATACAAGTTGGATTGTATAGAAATAATCTTCTTATATTTGGTATTAAATTCCAGGAAAGGAACTCGTATTATTCAAGTGAATTTAAAAGGTGATTTCACCATTATTCGATGGATAGTAAATGTTGAATACGGGAATTGATGTTAAGTATAATCAGTATAATTTATATCGACCATTTTTACTCAATAAGGTTTTACAACATGGTTTATGAGAAATGATTTTGATTTGGCATGTCCAAAGTCAACGAGAGGTTTAATGATTGTGTACATACTGGAAAAGAATATGATTTAAAGACTTAAATATGTAAAAGAGAAATTTTATTTGACAAAAGATATTAATGAATGAAATGATAATCACCCTCAAACTTAACATCATTTTATCGATGATTGGTTCGAAGGAACCGGGGTTAGATTTGGGACATCCCTACCCAAAAACCACTTCAAACCAATGTACGTTCGAAAGTGAAACATGGAATGATAATAAATGGAATGAAGGACTGCTTGGCACCGACCCTTGGGGGAATCAACTATATCATATATAGTGGCAATAGTATCTTCATTTGATCTTCAATGCAAGGGCTACTCGTTTCTACAATCTTATGCATGATTCCCGATAGAATGTAGTTGGAGAGTTCCTTTGGTTTGTCTCATTCTTGGATAACTTGTATGGACGTATCTTTGACACTGCATTTTTAAAATGCACGTACATTGATTTTTACAAATGTACATCTGTTTGGCGGTGGAGGAAGTGACTCTCTTACACTCAATACCCTTCTCTAAGACATACAAGCATACAGGTTATACATTTGTGGAAATCAATAGTGTGTGATGGAATTGGCAATGTGGCATTCAAAGTGGAATGTGCTATATAAAAGATTATCGTTATCTCAAGCCTTATCACCCGGGAATGACAAAAACATGGTTGATGCTGTAGGGCTATGTGCTTGCGCCCATTAGGATATGCTCATTATCTTTTTAGATTACCCTTTATATTTTGGGTATGTTGTGTATGCTTTGGGATCTCGGATAAGTCAGGAACGACCGGGCAATACAACAAAAGGACCCTTTAAAAGCGTTTAAAAATGCTATAATAAAATTTCATAACGTTTTTATAAAGGCTATAAATTAAAATGCTATAAAATAACACGTCTTTTATAGCGTTTTCAAAATGCACAAATAACATGTCTTTTCTAGTGTTTTGAAAATCCTATAAAAAGCCTTATTAATGGTGTTCTTAAAATGCTATAAAAAACTCTTTATTATAATAACATGTTGGTGTACAATGATCATAAAACACTATTATTAACTATAGCAGCATCACCTAAATTCTATTAAAGGCGTTCATAGCGTTTTAAAAACGCTATCAAATCCTTTAACAGTGTTTTAAAAATCATTTTTGTAGTATGTACATTTCCATTTTCACATATAATCGAAAAAATTTCATAAACACAATATATTAATCTTACAATCATATAAATTACATTAAACGAAAAATAACTATCCATCAACATTCTCATAGAATAATGCATAATATGTAGTTGTAATATTTAATGAACATTACATTAAAAGTGTAAATAATACAAGTGATAAAAGATCATACTACACATGACGATTAAATGTGCAAACCAAAAGGGCCGTTACTTCAAAAGAACTACAAATCGCTAATATACCGCAGCATGTTGCCATTTGTATGCACCATAAATGGGTAATTACCTATTAAAAAGAAATTCAATAATTAGCAATTATAACTACATATATGTGTGCGTTAAACTTGATTATATAAATTTAATAAATTACATGGAACTTAATTAATTTATATGAAACTTGATTAACTTAGTTAATTTTTATAAAATTAAATTGATTTATTTAAACTTTATTTAATTTTATAAAATTTAGTTTTTTGTATAATCATATGGAAACGATATCAATGACATATGGAATTTTCTAAAATGGACGTAAATTTTGTTTAACATACTTTATTCAACAATTCCTTGTATATTGTTATAAACTTATTAATTTTTATAGAACTTAATTAAATTTTATAAACTTTTTTAATTTAAAAACACTGTTGGCTTATTTAATTATTTTAAAACTTAATTAACTTAGTTACTTATTTTAAACTTCGTTAATTTGTTGTGTTGCTGTTATTATTATTATTATATTAATATTATTATATTATTACTATTGTTATTATTATATTATATTATTATTCTTTTAAATTTAGTTAATTTTATAAACTTAATTAATTTTTATAAAACTTAGTTATTTTTTTTTGAAATTAGATAATTTTTTGTAAAACTTAGTCAATTTTTATAACAATTTAACAAATATTTCAAAATAGAGAACATGATTTTTATACAACTAATTTTTATAAAACTTAATTAAATTTTATAAACTTATTTAATTTAAAAAAACAATTAGCTTATTTAATTATTATAAAACTTAATTAACTTAGTTACTTATTTTTAACTTAGTTATTTATTATTATTATTATTATAACATTATTTTATTACTACTCTTATTATTATATTATATTATTATTCTTCTTTTAAATTTAGTTATTTTTTATAAACTTAATTAACTTTTATAAAACATAGATAACTTAGTTAATTTTTATATAACTTAGTTAATTTTTATATCCTTTAAATAATTTTTATAAAACTCACTTAATTATCTTAGTTGAATATTTATAAGACTTAGTTATAAACTAGTTAAATAATTTTAGTTGATTTTTATATAACTAAGTTAAATTTTATAAGAATTGATTAATTTCTATAAACTTTTAGTTAATTTTGTTAAATTTGTATAAAACTTGATAACGAGGTTAACTTTTATAGAAATTAGTTAACTTTCAAAAAAGTAGTTGGCTTATTTAATTATTATAAAACTTAATTAACTTTATTACTTATTTTAAGCTTAGTTAATATGTTATTATTATTGTATTATTATTATAATATTATTTTGTTACTGCTATTATTATTATTATTATATTATCATATTATTATTCTTCTTTTAATTGGTTAATTTTTATAAACTTAATTAATTTTTATAAAACTTAGTTAACTTATTTAATTTTTATAAAACTTAGTCAATTTTTATAACAATTTAACAAAGATTTCAAAACTGAGAACATGATTTTTATAAAACTAAATTAATTTTCATAAATTTTAGTTAATTTAATTAATTTTTTTTTAATTTTTGTTGATTTTTATAAAACTCGATTAACTTAGTTAATTTTTATATAACTTAGTTAATTTTTATATCCTTTGATTAATTTTTATAAAACTCACTTAATTAACTTAGTTGAATATTTATAAGGCTTAATTCATAAATTAGTTAAATAATTTTAGTTAATAACTTAGTTAAATTTATAAGAATTAGTTAATTTTTATAAACTTTTAATTAATCTAGTTAAATTTGTATAAAACTTGATAATGTTATTAACATTCATAAAAAATAGCTAATTTTTATAAACTAAGTAATTTTTTTAATATTAATTATTTTTTTATATAACTTAGTTATCTTAGTTAAATTTTTATACTTAGTTAATTTTCATAAATTTATTTAAATTTTATAAAATTTTATTAATATTTAGATATTAATTTAATTTTTTAAAACTTAGTTAATTTTTAGAAAATTATTTATTTTTAAAAAACTTGGTTAACTTAGTTAATTATTAAAAACTTTGTTGATTTTACAAACTCATTGGATTTCATGAATTTTCCACTGCACCTCTTTTGCACAGTTAGTGCTTTTCCGCACACCCTAGTTCAATATACATTTTGTAACGGCGCGATTTTTCAACGTTGGAAAATCGAAATCAATACATCCATTATATCAAATGTCGAACAATCGAATGCCGAAAAACCGAACCATTAGGGTTAAAGAAGAAGGAGATAGAAGAAGAAATAGAAAACAAAGTCAAAATCTCACAAACGCAGCAGAACAATATATAATAGATAAATGACTTATCTTTATACAAAAGAAAAACTGTAATTGTTTTATTTTTATACATCATCCTAGTACAACATTAATAAAATACAACACTGGACAGTTATGATAACTTGTCCACATAGAAACTGAATTTGCAGCAAACCATAGACAGCGGATAATACATCAAATACGTATGATACGTCTTGTCATCCAGCTCGTCTCCTGAGCTCCATAGCAGTCCATCCAGAATCTGTACTCCATAATACTCCGTATGACCTGAGCATTATAGTTAAATAATACCCGAGTAAATTTGGAAAACCAATTTGAGAAAAAAACTCAATTGGGTTATTAAAATTTCAAAATTCTTTTGAAATCAAAGGTATCTCATAAGACCACGCCACAAATAAACATGCCGGGTTTTTACCTTACGATAACCAAAACATTTGTATCAAATTCGTCTGATATTATAATATTGTCTATAGAAAGTAAAATAGAATCTAGTTGAAATGCTTGCATCTCACATTTTAGAATAGTTGGGCATAATCAAAACCGTACAGGCACTTATTTGAGATTGGATTCCATACAATGGTAGGGCTACTGGGGTACCGCCTGTTACAGTACGTGGTCTAGATCACAGTACCGAGGATCCACCCTGATCCCCTGCTACACAAGACCGGAGCTACCCCTTACTGGATAGTCTGAATAAGATCACCCCGTGGTTGGGATCAGCAACCGCCCACATAGCCGAATAAAAGGGACCTCTAGACAAGGATGACTTTATCCTAATTGGTTGCTAACAACTTAGCCTTGTGTGCACCTCCCCTGTTTTAGCCATTCCCGGTTGATGAGGCTAGAGGCTATGCATTACCTTCTTAACACATATTCACTTAGAATGCTCACCGGACTCCTGACGATGTTCTGAAAGCATTCATCCACACAAGTCCGTTCCTGGTCCGAACGAAACCGAAGGAACTACTCCTACTACATCCATTTTGGAATCACCCTCAGGATTGGTAGTGACTAGCCATTGCACTTCACTGCTCCATCTTCAACTCCAAGCTCTTATATTCCTCACGAAAACGTTCAAACCAGATCAAAGTGGTTTTCGAAAAATTAATCCCGATCCCGATCTCTTCGAAACGATTAGCGCATTGGCTAATATTGATAGTCGGTTATTTAACTATCAAATAACATTCATAAACAACCATCAAACTTTAAATAATTTACCAAATTATTTATTTCAAAATATCTTCGCAAGCTATTTTCCATACTTCAACCCTTTGAAAGCAGTTTTCAAATCCTCTTGCAGAAATAATTCCCAAATATTGTTTATTTCCACTGAAAAATTCCAAGTCTAAAAACTTTAGATATAAAATAATTTAAATCACTTTATCCAAGAATATATACTTTAAAACATTTAAAATAAAAACTACTTAAAGACTTTATTTAAACTACTAGTTTTGAAATTTTATAGTAACTTCTCATGTAAAACTTAAGCCAAAACAAATTTTAAAATAAAAGTTATGAAATTCTATACAAGTTTTTCAAATAAAAACTTTAGCCAAACTATATTTAAAATAAAATTTCTTTATAAAATATAAATTTTAATAATTATCTTTTTAAATCATAATACTAATTAACCTTTTAAAAATAATTACTACTATAACTAATTTGATAAATATTTATCTTTAATATTTTAAACAACTTAAATAATAATACTCAAAATCATTCTTTAAAACAACTTTAAAACTTTTAACTTAACTTAAAAATCTGCTTGAAAGTGTGCTTGGCTTTTCAGAGAAATACACTTCCCATTCACACCTTTAAAAATAAATCCCTATTTATTTTTAAATAAATCACCATTTCCTTATAAATTCCCATTGAATTTACACTTCCAGATTATCCTCTGATATCTTATTTAACTTTATAAACCCAGTTAATAAATCCCATATCTCATTTCCCTTTTGAATCACCGTTTCAAACACTTAGTAAATTTCCAAATCGTTTTCCAAAATTTACTGCATTTAAAATAAATTTCTTTACTTACTCAATTTTTATTTCAAAACTTATTAATTACAGATTTACTTCTATATTTATGATTTAGAAATCTCATTTTAAACTAAAAATACCAATTTTATACTTATTCCAAAATTCTTCTTTATATTTCCCAAACTATTTTAAACCTTGAATTTTTAAAACAAATCCTTTATTCCTTTAAATAATATCACTAAGCTTAAATATTTATTACTATCATTTTCAAAAATGTCTTTTCCCATATCGGATTTTATTTACTAGAATTTTAAAAAATCAACATTATTCCTTCCCAATTCCGTTATTTAAATTTTATCCAAATTAGCTAAAATTATTTTAAAAAAATTGTCTTTTTATTTCTCTTCAAAATCTAACCTTTATATTTTTGATAACTTAAAATTCCAAATATACTCAACCAAACATAGCATTCAATAATTCCAATTACCAATAAAATCTATCACAGATTATCAATAAATCACATCACAGAATATGAAAACAAATTCCAATATTTTGAGGAATCCCGTTGGATCCCTCCAACATGTTTTTCCTGCATCCACGGATGCCAGCACAATATAATAATACCAATTCCACTTCTAGGTGGAATATCGCGGTATATGGGGTCATCCGCTATTATGCGGGGCGCACAGGGTCTCATTCGCTATATAATGCGGGAATCAATCACTCCAATATATATATATATATACACACACTATATATAACATGTCACATCCAAGCTGATAATAAATTATCAATTCAAGCGAACAACCAATAATTTAAATTTTAACTATTTAAATCTGATGGTATTCCAAATGAATGAGATTAACTCACCTTTGCTTTTTAATTTGCACTCCGATCCACCTTGACTTATTTCTCCATGGTCTTCAACCTTGTATAAATATTTATACAGTTTATTAACATTCGAACAACCCAATTACCATTTATTAATTTTATTTAATCAAATAATTTTATTTTAAACTAATCTTCCTAAAATAGATTTTTAGTAAAAATATTTAAATAGGTTAACTAAACAAGTTAATTACTAATATACCTTATTAGTTTAAAAAAACTAAACTAGTAAGTCAAGAGTGTATATGTGCGTATATTATTTTCCTCGGAATCTACATATATATTCATAAAAACAATCCATACAGATTTAAAAATCAAATCCTTGTACAAACTCTAAACATTTAAATTCCTATTTTCAAAATCTTATATGTAACATATTTTCTGATACATACATATATATATATATGTATGTATGTATGTATGTATGTATGTATGTATGTATGTATGTATGTATGTATGTATATACATACATACGGCCGATTAAACTCAACAAATTGTTTATCTTATGTTGTTAATTTACTTTGAATTGAAGAATAAAATTATACCTTACTGCTCGCATGTGAGTGGAATGACAACGACCCCAAGCCATCGAACTCCACGAGCGTGCTCTGCCTCCTCCACTTGAGTGACCACTCAACGTCACCGAAACCATCGCATAACAACCCAGTCTCTACCGAAGCCCGAAATTCGCTTGAACCACCCATCACGATTGATCGATCTCCCACCCCCCAACAGATGACGCGGCCTACACTCCCCTCAGATCGAAGCTTCCATCCTACGCCACCCACACCAGCTCGATCGCCAACCTCGACAGCACCCTACACCATTCCTCTACACAAAAGAGAGCGCAATCGCCATCAGGTCGAGCCCGGCCAAAATCGCGCCGACCCCCAAAATTTCGCAGCAACGTTCGTTTCCTCTCTCCTTTTTTTCTCTTGTTTTTTCGTTTTTGGCTTCTCCATCTAGAATTTAAAGCGAAGGTGTCGCTCTGCTCGGTTTGATTTAGCTTCAAGCATATTTATTTAATCTATGGGATGAAGAGGAGATGTAGAGGAAGAAAAGAAAGGAACTTGAATTTGATTTCGTCTTTCGGTTGTTCATCATCTATATTGTGACGACCCTGAATTTTTGAGCAATTGAAATTGGGATATTTAATTTATTTTAAATGTTTAAAAGTTTAGTTTTTAACTTGAATTCAAATATCCCAATTTATTTGATAATTAAATTATTAAATTAAACAATTTGAAGATGGGTAAAATGTTGAATCTTAAGTTTTAAGCCTATTAAAAATAATTTGAAGGCTTATAAAATTTATATCGAGGATACTGAAGATAATAGAAGTGTTAAAATTTAATTTAACTGTGATTTTTTCGTTTTGAAAATTTCATCGTTTAAATTGAATTTAAAAATAGCCTTTCGAGGCACGGTCTCGAAATTCGACGAAACCAGTTCCATTGGATCCGTAATATTGTACTATTATCGGATTCCAAGTTTCATAGTGATCAGAGTTGTTGTGTGAGCGTACGACATATAAACGTGCTGAATTTATATCGAATTCAATATAATATATATATTGATTAGTCAAGCTGTTTTCCTTTTCGTTCACATCAAAGCTTTTCGTTCTTTCCAAAATCACTGTAGCAGCCTAATGATGGCACGCAGCCTTCCTTCCAAATCACGTTCCCTCTTTTTCAAACATCATGCAACCTACCCCTTCATTCAAATCGAAGCCTTCTCTCGTCAGAATCAAAGCCGACAAACCCTTTCGTTTAAATCACACATCTTCTATTCCCATCCTTCAGAGCGAAGACATTTTCAGACGAAATAAAAAAAAAGAGGCTTCGTTCATAAGCTAATGAACGAAAGGATAAGCTCGTCTTCTATTCTTCTCGTTTTACTAAGAAATAAAAATAGGGCCGAACCCTACTGTTCAAATCGATCGGCTAAATTAAAAAAAACAAGAGAGTAATGGCCGCTGTAACTTTCCAAATCAACTCGTCCACCCTCTCACATGATTCGAAACCTCGTTCGAGCTTAAGGGGAATCGCGACCTAAGTCGCGTGAAAATTCTAGGAGGCTCACGATTTTGTAGGGGAAATTTCGGCGTCGACGTTGAAGGCGGTGGCTTGTCTGGGTTATGGGCTGATAGAGGAGTGGCTACACGTGGTTGATCTGCGTGGGACTCGAGGCGATGATAGAGGATATTTTGGGGGCAGTGGCAGTTCAAGCAACTCGAGGGGGCGGCACTTGCTGAAGGGTGGAGGCGCGGCAAGGATCGAAGACGAGGTGAGGGGAAGACGATGTCTGGTCTTCGACGACGTGTCTGAGTCGAGGTGAGGTTTTTACTGTTGATTGCTCGATAATTATTCGTTAAATCGCATATATGATTTCTTGCAAATTTAAAAAGAAGAAATGTAGAAAAATTTATTTTAAATTTTAGTAAGTTTTAAAATTTCAGATTTTAAATTTATACAAGTTGTACACTTTCAGATTTGAAGTTATTCAGGAAGAAATATATATAGGATTGGTTCAGATTTACATATATTTTACTTACTGTTTAACTCTAATTTAAGCAAGTTTAAACTTTAATCCATTTAGTTGGTCAGTGATTAAGGCTAACTAGTTTATCTTAAATAAGAGATTAAGGTGATTCACTTGTTTAAAATTAACTTATTTTATTTTTGTTACTAGAGATTTCAAAGGGAAAATTGGTTTAAATCAAATTATAAGTTAAAATTTAATCTATTAAGTAGTGATTAATTTATCTAATAAACCTAGTTAATTATTTGTCGATAAAGATAATTTTATTTAAAAAGAAATATTTTAAATTAAATTATTGATTTATTAAATCTATTAAATGGTAATTAATCATTCAATTATTCCAAATGTTAATAAATTATATAAATTGTTTGTACAAGGTCAAAACCAGGAAACCAAGCCGAATGGAAGTAGGCTGCAAAACAAAAGCAAAGGTGAGTTGATCTCACTCAGCTAAATTTAAATTTAAATTTAAATAATTAAATTTAAATAATTGTTGAATGGTTGAATTGATTGATATGCTATAGTATGGTACATTTTGAAATTGGTATATTATTGTGCTAACATCTGTGGATGCAGGGAAAACAGGTTGGAGGGAGCAACTGGATCTCTCAACATTTATTTAAATTATTTGATACCCTCTGCTGTAATTATTTGATATTCTATGATGAAATATATTAGAATGTTGAATGATATGGTTCGATTGGATATAATTGAGCATACTGAATTACCAAAAATATATAAATTGGATTGTTGGGAAGAAAATAAAGGAAGTAAGCTTGTAAGCAAGATAATTATAGGAAATTTGAATAAACTAAGAATGAATTAAAAAAGAAATAGAAGTAATATGAAAATAATAATAAATAATTTCGAGTATGAAAGGAAGTTTGAATAAACCGAAATTAATAAATAGTAAACTTAAGTGATATCAATTAAAGGAATAAAGAATTATTTTAAATTTCAAAGTTTAAATTATTTAAAAGGATTAAGAAGTAATTTGAGAAATCTAAAATTGGATTTTTCAGTTAAAAGTATTTTAAATCATAATTAAGGAATAAAATCTGAAATTAAAGGATTTTGGAATAAACGAAGTAAATTGGAAATCAATTTGGAAATTGATTTAAATGTTGAAATTGGATACTTGGAAGAATAAATTCAAGCTGGGAATTTATTAAGCGGAAATGAGAAAGTTTGTTTAAAGATAAATTGTGATTTATTTTTAAAGGATGTGAAGAGAAGTATATTTCCCTGGATAGCCAAGTACGTTTTCAAAGTAAATTTTAAAATATAAGATAAAAGTTAATGTTGTTTAAAAAGCATGTTTTAGAAAATTTATTATTTCTGAATGTTTAAAATTCTAAAGTAAATATTTTTCAAAACTATTATTGTAATAATTATTTAAAGGTGACTTAATGTTTTGTTTTAAAAAGTGGAAACCTAGTTTTATATTTATAAAGTAACCTTATTTTCAAATATTCGTATAATATGTGTTTTTAATAAATTATTGAAGTAGTTTTTAACTTAAATGTTTTAAAGTATATTTCAAAGTAAAGTGTTTTAAATTATTTTAAAAATCTAAAGTTTTATGCTTGGTGATTCCAGTGGAAATAGAAAATACTTGGAATTTATTCTGAGAAGGGAAGACAGTTTGAAAACTATTTTCAAAAGGGGTTTGAAAAGTGAAAATATATCTTGCAAAGCTATTTTGAGATAAATAAATAATTTGGGAAATTATTTATTGGTTGATGGTAGTTTGTGAATATAAATTGGTAGTTAAATCACCGACTATCAATATTGGACAAATGCGTTGATCGTTTCAAAGAGACCGGGATCGAGATTTAATTCTCGAAAACCACTTCGATTCGGTTTGTACGTTTTCATGGAAAACGATTTTGGATTCGAAGATGGAGCAGTGAAGTGCAAGGGCTAATCGCTACTAATCCTGAGGATATTTCCAAAATGGATGTAGTAGGAATAGTGCCTTCGGTTCCGTTCGAACCCGGAACGGACTTGTATGGATGAATGCTTTCGGAACAACGTCAGGTGGACGATGGGCATTCTAAGGGATATGTTCTAAAAAGGTAACGCTTAGACTCAAGCCTCATCAAATGGGAATGATTGAAAATCAGGGGTTATGCAGCAAGGCTAGGTGGGTAGCACCCAAGCAGGGTGAGGTAATCCCCGCCTAGATGTCCCTTTTATTCGGCTTAGTGGGCGGTTCCTGATCCCAACCGCGGGGTGATCTCACTCGGGATTATCCAATAAGGGGTAGTACCGGTCTTGTGTTGCAGGGGAGTGGGCGTACTCCTCGTTACTGTGATCTAAGCCACGTACTATGACAGGTGGTACCCCAGTGCCTAGTCATTAGTTAGAAGTCCATTCTCCCTACGAGCCTTGTACGAGTTTTTTTTGTATTTCCCACTCTGTGGCTAGTAGCTGGAATTTAATGAATGTAACAATTTCGGCTATTTTATAAGTATTTGTATATAGACCCTATTATAACGAGTGTATATGCACGTCCAGATGGACCTGCATTTTATCATTGAATAATACTTATACGGCATAGCTATTATAAAACAAATATAATAAAATTATTGCTTTAAACAAATTCTAACGTTATTTGCAAATTATTCCATATTGAGCATACATATCACATCAACACAAACAATAATACATAGCTTTAGACAAATTTAGTATTGGCATCATCCATGTATATTTAAAGTTTGATAGCATAAGGGAATAATAAACAAACTATTATTGTTAAGTGCGGAAAGTAAGTACATACAAAACCAAAAAGTAGTACACACAGAATCGATTGTTCAAACTGTTATGTAAATGACTTCAATTGTAATTCCTCTTCGTCTTATCTTTTGTCCACTCGTTACCAGAGCTTAATTATTAAATTGGTCAATGGTAACATTGCTGCTGTAACCTGTAATCCTAGAAGCATGAGATTAGTTAGAACGGAAATATATTTGTTACATGCAGCAGTTAGTTATGAAAATTAATCGGGTACCTTATTCAAAGATTTTCCCTTTGCAAATCATAGTTGAAAGGAGCTTTTTACTATCATTAGTTTTTGGGTTGTACTTTGTTCAATTGATAAAGCATCCTACAATATAAAACGTAAGAACATATTGGACGTTAAAACTTGTTCGATGGTACTAATTAAATGCTGTTCAAATTATGTTTTGGCTTACATAAATGAACCAATTTGCATTTAAGACTCAATTGCAAAGGGATCATCCATGGTTATCAAGTGTGTTTAGCAGATAAACGCTGTTCAAATTTGTATACATGGTTTATACATAGGAGAAACACATATTAAGTACTTTCACGATTTTCTACAAAAGCTTATATAATGAGGTGGCATATTAATATGTATACACATACATAATAGATGGACATTTTCTCATGCTACGTAAAATACAGGCTTATATTGGTAGCAAAAGCAGGAGATTGCAGGGTCATACTGTTTGGATGTTCAATCTCTGCATAGCTTGCGTACATTTCCATTATTGCTTCATCATTAACATTGCTGCTGCCACCAAAGAAATCATAATACTATGAATCTTCAGGTAATCCCGCATAAATAATAATATAATTATCATTCTGATCAAATAAACGATCATTATCGCCAAACATGAGGAGAATATAAGTATTCTGATCTTCAAACCTCATCTGATAATTCTGCTTTTGTTTCATGCTTAGGTTTGATTTTCTTTGAGAAGCAGGAATGCCTAACAACTTCTTCTTCTTCAGTTTTGTGTTCCAGTAGTCCTCGTAACTGTACTGCTATGATCAATCAACCCAATTCATTCATCATCAGTCTCATGTGTCCTAAGTCTATTAGCTCTGTAGTATGAAGCCTATGCCGATGACATGGTTTTGATTTTTTTTACTCTTCTATAACTTATGTCATTATACTATTCACGGCTATAAATTTTGGCTCACTAAATTTTCTTATTTGCAAAAATATAATGAAGTACATCTGTTATAGAATTTGTCATTAGAAATGACGCATTTTGTACTAAATTTGAAAATCTTATATGAATATATAATACATACAAACATACATTGTGAGAGTGTGCACATTGTGCATCAATGTTGTGATTAATGGAAGTTTGAAGTGAGTTTTTTCCTTCGATAATTATCAATAATAATATACCAAATAATGACTTATAATGTTTTTTTTTTTAATTTGAGGAGTCTATTTCAAAAGTAAAAACATTTCAATATTTTGAAAAATTCCAGAATTTTTTAAGTCGAGAGTATGTTTTGACATTTTCTCACTTCAAGCAGATTTCTAGTAATTTTGTAAGTACAAAATTCAAAATTTTAATTCAATCAAAATACCCTAGTGATTTGATAGTATCTATGGATAGGCTAGTAATATCCGTTGGACAGAATAAGAATTATGACCACCATTGCAGCACCTCAATTGCATTTTAAAGCTGAAAGCTTGCTCTGTTGCATTATGCAATTGAAGCAGGGCCTCAGCTGCATTACGCAACTGAAGCACCACCTCAGTTGCAAATGTACCAGAAGCAGTACTCAATTGCAAAATACAACTAAAACATCACCTTAGTAGCATTTTGCAACTGAGCAACACTGAGACTTCATTGCATCTTGCAACCGAGAAGCACCTCGGTTGCATTTTTCAACTGAAACCTTGCTCGGTTACAAAATGCATATGAGCATCTTAGTTGCAAAATGCAACTGAAGCATTGCACTGTGATATGCTACTGCGTGATATGATTAATTTATATTTTTGTTAAATATTATTATGTGGGATATATTATTAAATTGAAACCTTAGGAACAACATTCATATTCATGTGCTAAAGAGCTTAAAGTCTTCCCAAACATAATTATTGATTGCAAACTAATAATGAACACATCACAGATAGTATTGACCACCCCTCCTTCATAGCATACTTGAATTTTTACCCGGAAGTCTTCATACTACCTAAATATGGATATTCATATATATAGACACACACACACCTCTCAATATATAATGGATCTAACAACACTCCCAAAGAAAAGGCTCATCCATCCGAAATTCAATACAGTCTCAAGAACTGGAGCAATTAAAATTACCTTTGAGATTAAGCAAGAGATTAGGCAAATCAAAGACAACTTCCTTGTTCTCATCATCTATAACATCTTTGCATTTCTCCTACACTAAAAAATTCAATGCAGCTGCTTTAGCTGTAGCAGCCTGTATATCTTTAGGGAATGTAGAAGCAGGCTCGGGAAAATAATGATGGATTAAAAAAATCAAAATATCATTAAAAAAATAAAACGGTTACCCATTAGTCAAATACGAATTTACAACAGTGTGAATTGCACACAATTTTTATTTATTTATATTATCCATTCTAAATGCATATGAGGTTATATTAGAAAATACAAATTACATCAACTCTTACCAAGAACATATATAAGAATTTGAAAACTATTAAATTTAGTCATGTGCATAGAAAATACTACCAAAGGTTAAGATGCATTCTAAAATTTTACACAGTAAAATTTCTCCAAAAATTAGCTAAGCACCTCCATAGGTAAAAGGAACTAAATAGAGTTTTCTGTTACCATTTGCAAGCCTCTTTGCAGGAAAAGATAATATTTGTCAATTAATGAGGGATTTAATACATGGTAGTTTATAATTATAAGTAAATTAAAATAAGGATGCAAATGCAAAAAAAAAAAGATTACCTTAGCATTGAAGAAATAGAGGGTGCAAATACAATATCTTGGACTGCCTGTCTACCTGCAAACACGAAGAAAGACTTAATCATGTTGATCATACAAACTATACATAAGTTGAATGATCCCAAATTACCCACGCTATTTGAAACTAATTAGACAAACTATGACAACTTAAGTGGATTGTATATGTTATCGTGTATATGCACAACACTACAGATGTAAGAATTTATAAACCTAAATAAGAAGATCTTTCAAGAGATCTGAATGTTAGTTTTCAATTAATGCATAAGTTTAGTACATCATGCAACAGCTTCTGATAAACTCTCGATATTACTATCACAGGTATTCATGCCAATTTCGTTCCATATTCAAAATGCATATCAAAATAGTATGGTTAGTACTTCAAGTAGCAAAGCAAATAATTCATACAAACAACATATATTTTTCTTACAATCTTATTAAGTGACGTTCGCTTAAAGGCCAAAACCAAACATGAATACGAATAGAATGATATTGCGAAAACAATTAGTCTATTTTAGTGTACCGGTGTACACAAACTTTCTTAGCCAATTAAATTATATATAGGTAAACATAAATATCTATTGTTGGTACTGCTATAATAAAGTTAATTTGAATAATATGATGATAGTACCCACAATCAAAGTCTTATAGTGAACACTAATCATTCAATTACTTACCTATTCGGTTAGCAAAATCCATAATTAAGCACATACTTAAAATATATATTAAACTCATTCAATCATGAAAAAGATCAGACCTTCAAATTTATGTTGCACATAGCCAAAATATTTAAAGCAACTTAAATTCTACTGTACATGCAAGTCATAAAAAATGGCAAACATTTAGTGTATGATGCATTTATATATATATATATATATATATATATAAATAAGGTAAAAGAGCATTCATCAGTGAATATAGTAGATCACAGTCAAAAGTTTGGTTCTCGTTTGTCAACTATTTATAAAAAAAGGTTACATTGTATACATGTGAAGGAGTAGACATATTAAAAACAATTGGAAATTTACAATGACATTTGAGTAAATATGTACCCATCATAAACTTTGAGTATGTCAGGTGTAAACATTGTATAAACAGAAATTTTTATCAAGTAAATTGGAGCTCATGCATCTAAGAAGTAAATGGCAGAGAGCAACATAGGTGTACATGAGCGTGCATATTTAAAAAATGGTGTTTAACTCAAACTATATTTAAGAAGTGGTAAACATGAGCATGCATCTTGAACAGAGTCAGATCGCAACATTTCATGGTTAACTACATATGGCTTACTAATAGTAGATGCAGCGGCAGTGGGAAAGCCTGATAAGGAAGTGAGACAAAGTTTGTAAAACAAAATTTGTTTTGTACTTTCACTGAAAACAATCAAAAGCCTATTAAAAATTTATCAGTTCGTATCCACAATTTGGTTGGCTATTTTTTGCGACAGTATCACAAATTTGATATTTAAAGACATATCCTAATAGGTTGATTTAATAATTCATAATATATATGCACATGATTCAATCTCCAATATACAACTAAATTGTCAGCTATACTTAATTTAACATTTACATCAAAATCAATAATAAACATGTAAATTGAAAGCACAGATACAAAAAAAGAATACTATCTAAAATCTTGTTCGGTATTAGGATGCACTATTGAGAAAGAAAGAAAATGCAGATCGTATTTAAAAGTTAGAGCACAGGTTTAAAACCTAAATCATTTTTGAATTTCAATATTGAAACAACAACTGCCTAATAGATTAGCGATAAGTGGTTAGGATTACAGTTATGTTTAGTTTACAATTTAAATAATACTTATCATTCATTGTTGAATCGTTCATGCAAACATATTGAATAATATGAGGCTTAAACATATGATCAATACTATTCAAATGGTAAACAAATCATCTTTTATTTCAATTGCCACCAGAAATCCATTGAATGCAACACTCAGATTTAAATCAAGAATCAATAGGTAAATTCAAATAACAGATAGTAGAACAAAAATAGAATACTACCTGAAATCTCGTCAAGTCGAAATTCGTCTGTTGAGAAAAAGAATAATCATCACAAAAAATGTCGACTTCCATAAAATCGGAGCAGCTGTGCTTCGAATCTGGATGCTGGTTTGCTCGACGGATGCTGGTTTGCTCGACGAATCATCACAAAAAAATGTCGACTTCCATAAATGCCGACTTCCATAAAATCGGAGCAGCCGTGCTTCGAATCTGGATCTGGTTTGCTCGACGGATGCTGGTTTGCTCGACGGATCATCACAAAAAAATGTCGACTTCCATAAATGCCGACTTCCATAAAATCGGAGCACTATTCGAATCTGGATCTGGTTTACAACACTTCGGATAGGAAGTGATTAGTCACGGTCGAACTTCAATCTTAAAGCAACGGCTTCCTAATCGATTAACGGTTAGTGAAGTAGTTTGCGATTGATTGGCGATTGGCGAAGATAATGGATGGACGACGATGTTGGCAGTGACATTTAAATTGGGGGTGATTACGGTGAATGAGAAACGGGAAACACGAAAGGACATAAGGGTATTTTAGGAATTTCCGAAAGACACGGTTGAAATAGTTCAGGCAATTCTTATTATTAGTAGTAGAGATATCAGAGGATTTCTATAAAAAGCGTTTTAGCTATCGTAAGGTAAAAACCCAACATGTTTATTTGTGGCGTGGTCATACGAGATGCTTTTGTTTTCAAAGGATTTTGAAACTTTAATAATCAATTGAGTGTGATTTTCTCACGCTCGTATTCTAGATTGACTCAGGTGTTATTTAACTGTAATGCTCGGGTCAGGCCGAGTATTTTAGGATACAGGATATGCTGCTGTGAAGCTCAGGAGACGGCTGGATGACGATACGTACTGTCGCACTTGTTTACATATATATTCCGCTGTATTGAGTTGCTGTGTATCCAGTTGTATGTTATTAATGTTGATCTGAGATTTATGTACTCCGATGATGTAATATATAAACCGATATATTTGATTTTTGAGTAAAGATCATTTATTATCTATTATATTTTATTCTGCTGCGATGGTTAGATTCTGTTGTTGTTTTCTATTTTCTTCTTCTATCTCTTTTTCTTTAACCCAAATGGTTCGTATTTATGTACAACTTGAGTTGATTGTTGTAGAATAGTGTTGACTCAAGGGGTAAGGATTTGCGGACCGTTACAGTTGGTATCAGAGCTTAGGTTGGTGATAACCTTGGCTCTGTGGGAATTACTCATTTAAAATAGAGTCTATAGTACTCTAGAATGAGTTTGAGTGTATTAATAGATATGAGCGCGTATTTGTTAGTGAATATAAATTGTTTTAATGTTGTGTTGATTGGTTTATTGAGTGGCATATGAACCTTCGTCGGCACAGGACAACTGCATCGAAGGGATTTCTAAAACTTGAATAGAACAATCGACATGGTATTGTTTTAAATGTGGGTGAATGAAATAATTTTACCCAAAAAAATATTTTGATATAAAGAAAAGTTTTTGTAAACTATTTTAGCTAATATATGGTTGCTTGGATGTTAGAAATGATAATATTAAATTATTATCATCGTTGGGTAAAATTTAACTAGAAATTGAAAGTATAACCAAAGTTTAAGGGAATAAATTCATTATAAAATGAAATGTTTAAATATGAATTATAAATGTAAATTATAAATTGAAATATAATCAAATTAGAATTTGTATGAGCATAAGCTGTGCAAATGAATTATAGTTAAAATTGATTTAAGCAGGATTTGGAAATTTAAATCCTGGAGATTTTGGAAATGTTTACCGAAGTATTTGAAGATAAATAATAGCATTATTGTTTTGGAGGTATTTCTGAAAGGAAATTTTTTTTAAATGGGTTTTGAAAGTGAAATAGCATTGAAATCACTTGGATTATTGGGAAATAATTCTGATGATGACGGCCGCATCATCAGTATTCATTTTTGAATTTCTAAGTGACAGATTGCTGCCAAATTGATTTGTTCAGGAAAAGCTGTTTGTTTTGAAATTTCAAAGGAAGTTTGTTGGGGAATAAAGCCAGGATTGGTTTAGATTTTTGAGAAGTGTGATTTGAGATGTTAGAGATTTCAAGATGATTTGAAACCAAAAGTCGGGTGTTTAAAAAAAATCCTGATGAGATAGTTGTAAGCTTATAAATTGAGATGATTTTTAAATCAGGAAGGAAATATAAGCTTTAAATGTTGGAATTTAAATTTAAAGTGAAAAGTTAAAAAATGAAATTAACCGGATTGGGGAATAAGATTTAACCGAATTGAAATAAATTGGATAGGCTAAAGATAATATCCAGTTGTATTCGAATTAAGTTGAAATCGAATTGAGTTAAATAAATCCGAGTTATAATAAAATTAAATTGGAGTAAAAATTCAATTGTGTTATTAAATGGAATTAGATTCTTACTTGAATAATGGGAAAATAAATGGGATAAGGATATTGGAATAAATAAATAAGAATAACTTATAAAAGAATCAAAACTAAAAATCCATAGAATAAAATATTCTTGGATTTTAAATAAATGTAAAACTCAAGTTAAAAATAAAAGAAGAATATATTCAAGCCTAGAATGAATGGGATTGTGTAAATAATAAGTTGTGACTTATAAAATTTGAAAGTGGAATAGAAAATCCAAAATAAATATTGTAGTTAAATAAAGCTGAATTTTTGAGTTAATAATGAAGTTTGAAAATATAACTCAAGTTATACATCAAATTCAACCTGGATCGATTGTGAAGTAAATGTAATTAAATTGTGGTTAATAATTTGGATGGTAAATTAAAAGTGAATGGTAGAATCAGAACTTGAGTTATTAATTAAAATTTGACTTGAAATGTTAACAAATTAAATATGGTTGGAAATGTGTCGAATAATGGAAAATGAAATTGGATTAAAATAGTAATGGTTTGTATTGCGAATAAAATCCAAATAAGTGAAAATAAATTGGATATGGCCTTGTAATCAATTAAATGAGTTAGATTTGAAAATTTAAATTTTATAATAACTAATCAAATGAAATTGTAGATTTAAAATGAGATTTGATTGTGATAGAATCAAGTTGGATAGAAAAGAGAATTTACTTATAAGATAAAAATGAGCTTAAGTATAAAAATTTGAATAAATTAAAGTAAATTAACTTAAGCTAAATGGATGGAGGAGAGTTGAATTGAATTCAACTTAAACTAAGTTTAATAATATTGGATTGGTTTTAAATCAAGTGAAAATAAATTTTAATCGAAATAAAATTTGGTGGGTTATAAATAATATTTAAGGAAATGAAAATTCATAATGGACTGAGTGGGTAAACTAATTATATTGAATAAATAAATGGATGGAATAAATAAAAATCAAATGAAGTGCGGTTTAAATAAGTTGAGAAATGGTTATGGAATGAAATAGCTTGGATTGTCTTCGAGCTAAATAAAATAGTTCAGAATAAACAATTTTCGAATGAAATGTAAATGAATGGATTGCGAATGGAATTTAAACGGATTGTGTCAAGCTAAATCAAATGTTTTTTAATGGAGCCTGTTTGAATAATGAAGTGAACGGATTCAAATTTGAAATGCAATGAAAATGAGAATATATGAATTGTGAATAAATTTAAAAATGGAATAGAATTAAGTATAAATTGAGTTGAAATCAATTTAAATTGGTTATAAAACATAAGTACTTATTTATTCACATAGATCTCGTCAAATTGCATAAAATAAATTGTCATTTGATGTAAATGGAAGTAATTAAAATTCTATGAATTGATAGGAGTAAAATAAATTGATTTTGAGAGCAATTGAATTAAATATGAGTTCGTTTTGCTTAAAAATAAATTAAATGTAAGCGATTGAGTTTTAAACCATTCAAATTGATGAAGTTGTATACGAATGGATTGAAAACCATTCAGATTGAATAAAAATGGTTTATAAATTAATTAAAACAGTTCAATTAGTATGAAAACTATATAAATTGCTTACGGAAAGTGTTTGGTGTGCATTTCTTTTAGAATTCATGTGTTTAACTATTGCTAATAAGTGAAATATTGATAAAACTTTATATATGTATGGCACTTACATGTTTAAATTGAGTAAGTACAGGTACCTGGAAGCCGTGTGGCTGGATTTGGTTGCGCTAATTGCTAATTAAATAGCCACTTGCTTATAAATGCTAAATAAGGTACGCCTACGCAATAAAAATAGGAAATATGAACTGTTTTTGGTTTTTCCGACCAGGTGGGTCGATGTATATATATTTATCTCTTTTGTCAAATTGCAAAAGCTCCTCCATACAAAGGAGACTTTGCCAAAAAAATTCGAAAATTTTGGGAGTTAGAAATTTTTTGGAAATTTTTTGTTAACGGCAAAACGATTTCAAACTGGAAATTGAAATAAATTAGTGAATGAAACTACTTTAAAATAATAATATGAATCAGTATAAATGGAAGATAAAATTTAATGTTCGGAGTTGAAAATAAATTAAATACGTATGGAATGGCGGAATCAATTTGAATAGAAATAGATATAGACTAAAATGGTAAGGTGAAAATAAATATAAGAAGCATATAAAATGCTTATACTAAGTTAAGAAAGGAATGGTGAATTCTTAAATGAAAAATTGATACTACAAATATAATGTAAGTTAATATTGGAATGAATAAATATTGACATTTGTAAGGAAGTCGATAAAATGTTTTGAAAGTTATGATTGGATATTAGTGCTCAGCAGGATATGCAGGTATTATAAAAGGAAAATGAGTTTTGATTTCAGAAGATAAATTTGAAATGCTCGACAAAAGGTATGTGTTTAAATTTCTGTGAAATTTGATTGGGTTTTTGGATTTAGCCACATGGCCTTTTGTTTTCTTTTGGAACTTGGGAGGCCGTAGAGCCATTTTGTAGTTGTACCGAGCTAGCCGTGCAATGGAGACGCTAGCGAAATTTTTCGAAAATTTAAGGAGTTAGAAAAATTTTGAGAAAATTTTGAGAATTCAAAATTTGGTTTAAAATTGAAACTTGAATAATTGAGTAAATAGTATTGTTTGAAACTATGGGTGAGTTGCGAAGTTAATAAGAATGATAATGGTCTTTTGTAAAAAGATAGTCGGTTAGATGTTGATTTGTTTGGTTTTGAGGAAAAGTAAACGGGTATTGCATCATTCTTCATAATCAGTAATTTCGGGGACGAAATTCTTTTAAGGGGGGTGTGACGCCCCACCTCTATACCCACGCTAGCCAAGAACATTACGGTGAATGCTGTCAACTAGCACGGAGAATAAGGCTGTTGAGGAGCGACCATCCGTGTAATTTCTTTGCGCGAGCACCGATATGTCAGATAGTATAACATGCAATGCTTTATCCATAGGAAATCCGACATACCGACACAAACTCAAAGCTACTACACAGTGGCTATAAATATCTTCGGAAAACAAATATAGGAATAAACATAACATAAATCAGTCACAGAATATTCATATCACAAAGGCGGAATAAGATATGAATACTACACATAAAAGTGTACATCAGAGTAGTGGTCAGAAAGATCCACAATATCACAAAAGAATAGTTACACGAACTACACAAAAGAATAAGTATACATTATGGAGTCTATATCTCTAATGTATACAACAAAAACTACTAATCTAAGTAGTCAACCGAAAGTCAGAGAAATCAATCCCAAGAGAGACGTCGAGCTGAAGCACCTGTAACATCTCGGTCTGACCCGAGTATTATTAAATAAGAAAATAATAAACGGATCAGTCTAACTATAAATATCAGATGAAACGATATAGAATCAGAGTTATGACTAAACACATAATAATCACAAGGCCAAGCTGTGATATATAAGTAGTTGATAATCAACAAGAGATTAATCAATATCACAAAATCTACACAAGAATCAAAGAAGTGTCATACTCTTTATTTCGTTCATCAAACCACAAATATTGACGATAATATCAATGTCAATCACAAAAGTCAATGACGCACAAATTCCAGAAGACTAGACAAGAAATCCAGAAATCACTAAAGTCAATGACACACAAATTCACCAATGCACAAATATTGATAAGGCTTATCAATGGAAATCACGAAAAATTGGTGAAACACAAATTCTAGAAATCATCTCAAGAAATCCAGAAATCGCAAAGGGGGGGAGGCCTATCACAAACGGGAGCATAAAGCTCACCAACACGTGTATCACAAACGGAACGCTAATTCCATGGTCGCTAACCATCACAAATTGAGCCGAAGCTCCACAAACGGCCCGAAGACCATGGGTTGCTACCCCATCACAAATTGAGTCGAAACTCCACAAAACGGGGTTTAGTCTCCCTCGCAGACAAAGAGACATCGCACATTGCTAGTCTAAATCACAAAGATGATCGTCATGATCAACGAGAAGTGTCAATTACACTAAGCTAGTAAATATATGAGTTTAGCTTCATGTCCCATAACCACTTGCTTAACTTAAATATTTACGAACAAACTGTAGATTTCCACTAGAAAATTGTCACAAGGGTTTCAATCGAACAAGTCCAAGAATTAACCAACAAAGTGAACGCAAGCGTTTCATACCACTTGTTTTACTAAGTCGTTTAATTAGATTTCTCATACGAGTGAGGTAAAGGTTTATATATACTAATAGATTGGAAAACGGTTTTATAAACGAATTTGGTATTAAAATAGTATTGAAATCGTTTGAGGAAAGAGTTTTGATATTTACTACTAGTATAGAAAACCTTTATATTTTTAAAGTGACAAATCACAAAGAAGATTGTAGGAACAATCAATCACTAAGATTCACATTCGAAAACGTGAATAAAATCCAAAGAAATCGATATAAAATCCATCAAAGTGGATATATCTAAAATTCCTAAAGAAAAGGTCATTTAAGTCGATAATAAATGACAACAACAAAAGGGAGACAACACGAATCGATTAAAGTTGGATATTCAAACGGATTAGCAAAATAGGCTAATCTGGCAATTAACAGCAGGTCGGTCGACCGGACTCCCTGAGTCGGTCGGCCGAGCCTTAAACAGAGGAGTGCTTATGCACTCGGTAGCAGGTCCGTCGGCCGACTCAGGGATCTCGGTCGACCGGACCTGTTGCCAGCCTCTTCCCAGCCCATAGTAATGAGCTCCAACCTCGTCCAAATTTCATTCTCTCGAGCAACGGCGCTAAGGGTTTATGCCAATCGACTACCCGGCCCTATATGCTCCTCGATGCATCACCAAAAACATGTTCAAACATAGAAGTTAGGATATTTAACGAATTGAACTCAAAACACCAAAAATTGGAATATACACCAATTCAATCCAAACCAAAAGCAAATGCACACGAATAAGTGTTAGGAATTCATACCTAACATTCGAAGATAATTCATAGACTTAGATGTGAGATTAAAAATCTCACCTTTTCACAGAATCAAACAAGAAGAAGCTTGAAAGCAAATGGAGAATCAACCTCTCTTCAACACAACCCAAATAAGCTTGAATCTATGCTCAAAACAAGAACATTCCAAAAATTAGGTTTAGGAATTTCTGAAATTGGTAAGAGAATAAGTTGGAGAAGAAGAAGAGAAGCTTACCAATGGGTTCTTCTTGAGTTTGGAGCTAGGAATTTGATTTGCAAGAGAAACTAGGGTTTTGGAGTTTTAATTTCCAATCTCTCCCACCATTAAAGCTAAGAAAACTGAAAAGAGAAAGAAGTGAGGGAGAATGGGGAGAGTGGTTCAGTTTTGGAGTATAAGTTAACATAGGGCTGAGCCCAAAAACCAAACCCAAAGTAAAAAGTAGCAAAAATCAACTTTCTCCAAACATATCGAAGCTTATACTCAAAAAGGTCGCAAACGGCATTTTAAACTCAATGGGAGTGGTCCCGAGTCCTAATTCGACCGTATGCAAAAAGTAGCTTTTCGGACTAAAATCCGACTAACGATAGAATATTTAAATAAAATATTTAAATATAAAATCGATAAATATGCGGGTTGTTACAGGAGGAGGAATGTGATGACCCTGAATTTTTGAGCAACTGAAATAGGGATATTTAATTTATTTTAAATATTTAAAAGTTTAATTTTTAACTTGAATTCAAATATCATAATTTATTTGATAATTAAATTATTAAATTAAATAATTTGAAGTTGGGTAAAATATTGAATCCTTAGTTTAAAGCCTGTTAAAAATAATTTGAAGGCTTATAAAATTTACATCGAGGAAACTGAAGATAGTAGAAGTGTTAAAATTTAATTTAACAGTGATTTGTTCAGTTTTGAAAATTTCATCGTTTAAATTGAATTTAAAAATAGCATCCGAGGCACAGTCTTGGAATTCGACGAAACCAGTTCTATTGGATCCGTAATATTGTACTATTATCGGATTCCAAGTTTCGTAATGATCGGAGTTGTTGTGTGAGCGTACGACATATAAACGCGCTGAATTTATATCGAATTCAATATAATATATATTGATTAGTCAAGCTGTTTTCCTTTTCGTTGACATCAAAGCTTTTCGTTCTTTCGAAAATCACTGTAGCAGCCTAATGATGGCACGCAGCCTTCCTTCCAAATCACGTTCCCTCTTTTTCAAACATCATGCAACCTACCCCTTCGTTCAAATCGAAGCCGCCTCTCGTCAGAATCAAAGCCGACAAACCCTTTCGTTTAAATCACACATCTTCTATTCCCATCCTTCAGAGCGAAGACATTTTCAGACGAAATAAAAAAAAGAAGAGGCTTCGTTCATAAGCTAATGAACAAAAGGATAAGCTCGTCTTCTATTCTTCTCGTTTTACTAAGAAATAAAAATAGGGCCAAACCCTACTGTTCAAATCGATCGGCTAAATTAAAAAAAACAAGAGAGTAATGGCCGCTGTAATTTTACAAATCAACTCGTCCACCCTCTCACGCGATTCGAAACCTCGTTCGAGCTTAAGGGGAATCGCGACCTAAGTCGCGTGAAAATTCTACGAGGCTCGTGATTTTTGGGGGGGGGGGGGGGGAATTTCAGCGTCGACGTTGAAGGCGGTGGCTCGTCTGGGTTATGGGCTGATAGAGGAGTAGACACGCGTGGTTGATGTGCGTGGTACTCGAGGCGATGACAGAGGGTATTTTGGGGGCAGCGGCGGTTCAAGCAACTCGAGGGGGCGCCGGTTGCTGAAGGGTGGAGGCGCGGCAAGGATCGAAGACGAGGTGAGGGGAAGGCGATGTCTGGTCTTCGGCGATGTGTCTGAGTCGAGATGAGGTTTTTACTGTTGATTCCTCGATAATTATTCGTTAAATCGCATATATGATTTCTTGTAGATTTAAAAGGAAGAAATGTAGAAAAATTTATTTTAAATTTCAGTAGGTTTTAAAATTTCAGATTTTAAATGTATCCATGTTGTACACTTTCAGATTTGAAGTTATTCAGGAAGAAATATATATAGGATTGGTTTAGATTTATATATATTTTACTTACTGTTTAACTCTAATTTAAGCAAGTTTAAACTAATTCATTTAGTTGGTCAGTGAGCAAGGCTAACTAGTTTATCTTAAATAAGATTAAGGTGATTCACTTGTTTAAAATTAACTTATTTTATTTTTGTTACTAGAGATTTCAAAGGGAAAATGGGTTTAAATCAAATTATAAGTTAAAATTTAATCTATTAAGCAGTGATTAATTTATCTAATAAACCTGGTTAATTATTTATCGATAAAGATAATTTTATTTAAAAGGAAATAGTTTAAATTAAATTATTGATTTATTAAATCTATTAAATGGTAATTAATCATTCAATTATCCCAAATATTAATAAATTATATAAGTTGCATATACAAGGTCAAAACCAGGAAACCAAGCCGAATGGAAGTAGGGTGCAAAACAAAAGCAAAGGTGAGTTAATCTCACTCAGCTAAATTTAAATTTAAATTTAAATAATTAAATTTAAATAATTTTTGAATGGTTGAATTGATTGATATGCTATAGTATGGTATATTTTGAAATTGGTATATTATTGTGCTAACATCTGTAGATGCAGGGAAAATAGGTTGGAGGGATCCAACTGGATCCCTCAACATTTATTTAAATTATTTGATACCCTCTGCTGTAATTATTTGATATTCTATGATGAAATATATTGGAATGTTGAATGCTATGGTTCGATTGGATATATTTGAGTATAATGAATTACCAAAAATATATAAATTGGATTGTTGGGAAGAAAATAAGTAAGCTTATAAGCAAGATAATTATAGGAAATTTGAATAAATTAAGAATGAATTGAAAAGAAATAGAAGTAATATGAAAATAATAATAAATAACTTCGAGTATGAAAGGAATTTTGGATAAACCGAAATTAATAAATAGTAAATTTAAGTGATGTCAATTAAAGGAATAAAGAATTATTTTAAATTTCAAAGTTTAAATTATTTAAAAGGATTAAGAAGTAATTTTATTCTCGGAATTCGACGAAACCAATTCCATTGGATCCGTAATATTGTACTATTATCGGATTCCAAGTTTCGTAGTGATCGGAGTTGTTGTGTGAGTGTACGACATATAAACGTGCTTAATTTATATCGAATTCAATATAATATATATATTGATTAGTCAAGCTGTTTTCCTTTTCGTTCACATCAAAGCTTTTCGTTCTTTCCAAAATCACTGTAGCAGCCTAATGATGGCACGCAGCCTTCCTTCCAAATCACGTTCCCTCTTTTTCAAACATCATGCAACCTACCCCTTCATTCAAATCGAAGCCGCCTCTCGTCAGAATCAAAGCCGACAAACCCTTTCGTTTAAATCACACATCTTCTATTCCCATCCTTCAGAGCGAAGACATTTTCAAATGAAAAAAAAGGAAGAGGCTTCGTTCATAAGCTAATGAACGAAAGGATAAGCTCGTTTTCTATCCCTCTCGTTTTACTAAGAAATAAAATAGGGCCGAACCCAACTGTTCAAATCGATCGGCTAAATTTAAAAAAACAAGAGAGTAATGGCCGCTGTAAATTTCCAAATCAACTCGTCCACCCTCTCATGCGATTCGAATCCTCGTTCGAGCTTAAGGGGAATCGTGACCTAATTCGCATGAAAATTCTGGGAGGCTCACGATTTTTTGGGGAGGGGAATTTCGGCATCGACGTTGGAGGCGGTGGCTCGTTTGGGTTATGGGCTGATAGAGGAGTGGCCACGCGTGGTTGATCTGCGTGGGACTCGAGGTGATGACAGAGGATATTTTGAGGGCAGCGGTGGTTCAAGCAACTCGAGGGGGCGGCGCTTGCTGAAGGGTGGAGGCGCGACAAGGATCGAAGACGAGGTGAGGGGAAGGCGATGTCTGGTCTTCGGCAACGTGTCTGAGTCGAGGTGAGGTTTTTACTGTTGATTCCTCTATAATTATCGTTAAATCGCATTAGGATTTCTTGTAAATTTAAAAAGAAGAAATGTAGAAAAATTTATTTTAGATTTCAGTAAGTTTTAAAATTTCAGATTTTAAATGTATACATGTTGTACACTTTCAGATTTGAAGTTATTCAGGAAGAAATATATATAGGATTGGTTCAGATTTATATATATTTTACCTACCGTTTAACTCTAATTTAAGCAAGTTTAAACTTTAATTCATTTAGTTGGTCAGTGAGTAAGGCTAACTAGTTTATCTTAAATAAGAGATTAAGGTGATTGACTTGTTTAAAATTAACTTATTTTATTTTTGTTACTAGAGATTTCAAAGGGAAAATTGGTTTAAATCAAATTATAAGTTAAAATTTAATCTATTAAACAGTGATTAATTTATCTAATAAACCTGGTTAATTATTAGTCGATAAAGATAATTTTATTTAAAAGGATATAGTTCAAATTAAATTATTGATTTATTAAATCTATTAAATGGTAATTAATCATTCAGTTATTCCAAATGTTAATAAATTATATAAATTGTTTATACAAGGTCAAAACCAGGAAACCAAGCCGAATGGAAGTAGGGTGCAAAACAGAAGCAAAGGTGAGTTAATATCACTCAGCTAAATTTAAATTTAAATTTAAATAATTAAATTTATGTAATTGTTGAATGGTTGAATTGATTGATATGCTATAGTATGGTATATTTTGAAATTGGTATATTATTGTGCTAACATCTGTGGATGCAGGAAAAACAGGTTGGAGGGATCCAACTGGATCCCTCAACATTTATTTAAATTATTAGATACCCTCTACTGTAATTATTTGATATCTATGATGAAATATATTGGAATGTTGAATGCTATCTTTCGATTGGATATAATGGAGCATAATGAATTACCAAAAATATATAAATTGGATTGTTGGGAAGAAAATAAAGGAAGTAAGCTTGTAAGCAAGATTATTATAGGAAATTCGAATAAATTAAGAATGAATTGAAAAGAAATAGAAGTAATATGAAAATAATAATAAATAACTTCGAGTATGAAAGGAATTTTGAATAAACCGAAATTAATAAATAGTAAACTTAAGTGATATCAATTAAAGAAATAAAGAATTATTTTAAATTTCAAAGTTTAAATTATTTAAATGGATTAAGAAGTAATTTGAGAAATCTAAAATTGGAATTTTCAGTTAAAAGTATTTTAAATCATAACTAAGGAATAAAATCTGAAATTAAAGGATTTTGGAATAAACGAAGTAAATTGAAAATCAATTTGGAAATTGATTTAAGTGTTCAAATTAGATATTTGGAAGAATAAATTCAAGGTGGGAATTTATTAAGTGAAAATGAGAAAGTTTGTTTAAAGATAAATAGTGATTTATTTTTAAAGGATGTGAAGAGAAGTATATTTCCCTGGATAGCCAAGTACATTTTCAAAGTAAATTTTAAAATATAAGGTAAAGTTAATGTTGTTTAAAAAGCATGTTTTAGAAAATTTATTATTTATGAATGTTTAAAATTCTAAAGTAAATATTTTTTAAAGCTATTATTGTAATAATTATTTAAAGGTGACTTAGTGTTTTGTTTTAAAAAGTGGAAACCTAGTTTTATATTTATAAAGTAACCTTATTTTCAAATATTCATATAATATGTGTTTTTAATAAATTATTGAAGTAGTTTTTAACTTAAATGTTTTAAATTATATTTCAAAGTAAAGTGTTTTAAATTATTTTAAAAACCTAAAGTTTTTTGCTTGGTGATTCCAGTGGAAATAGAAAATACTTGGAATTTATTCTTAGAAGGGAAGATAGTTTGAAAACTGTTTTCAAAAAGGGGTTTGAAAAGTGAAAATATATCTTGCAAAGCTATTTTGAGATAAATGAATAATTTGGAAAATTATTTATTGGTTGATGGTTGTTTGTGAAGTTAAATTGATAGTTAAATCACCGACTACCAATATTGGACTAATGCGTTGATCGTTTCGAAGAGACCGGGATCGAGATTTATTTCTCGAAAACCACTTCGATCCGGTTTGTACGTTTTCATGGAAAACGATTTTGGATTCGAAGATGGAGCAGTGAAATGCAAGGGCTAGTCGCTACTAATCCTGAGGATATTTCCAAAATGGATGTAGTAGGAATAGTGCCTTCGGTTCCGTTCGAACCCGTAACGGACTTGTATGGATGAATGCTTTCGGAACAACGTCAGGTGGACGATGGGCATTCTAAGGGATATGTTCTAAAAAGGTGACGCTTAGCCTCAAGCCTCATCAAATGGGAATGACTGAAAATCAGGGGTTATGCAGCAAGGCTAGGTGGGTAGCACCCAAGCAGGGTGAGGTCATCCCTGCTTAGATGTCCCTTTTATTCGGCTTAGTGGGCGGTTGCTGATCCCAACCGCGGGGTGATCTCACTAGGGATTATCCAGTAAGGGGTAGTCCCGGTCTTGTGTTGCTGGGGAGGGGCCGTACTCCTCTGTACTGTGATCTAGGCCACGTACTGTGACAGGTGGTACCCCAATGCCTAGTCATTAGTTGGAAATCCATTCTCCCTACGAGCCTTGTACGAGTTTTGTTTGTATTACCCACTCTGTGGCTAGTAGCTGGAATTTAATGAATGTAACAATTTCGGCTATTTTATAAGTATTTGTATATAGACCCTATTATAATATCAGAGGATTTCTAATAAAAGTGTTTTAGCTATCGTAAGGTGAAAACCCGACATGTTTATTTGTGGCGTGGTCTTACGAGATGCTTTTTTTTTCAAAGGATTTTGAAACTTTAATAATCAATTGAGTGTGATTTTCTCACGCTGGTATTCCAGACTGACTCGGGTGTTATTTAACTGTAATGCTCGGGTCAGACCGAGTATTATAGGATACAGGATATGCTGCTGTGAAGCTCAAGAGACGAGCTGGATGACGATACGTACTATCGTACTTGTTTACATATATATTCCGCTGTATTGAGTTGTTGCGTATCCAGTTGTATGTTATTAATGTTGATTTGAGATTTTTGTACTCAAATGATGTAATATATAAACTGATATATTTGATTTTTGAGTAAAGATCATTTATTATCTATTATATTTTATTCCGCTGCGATGGTTAGATTCTGTTATTGTTTCCTATTTTCTTCTTCTATCTCTTTTTCTTTAACCCAAATGGTTCGTATTTCTGTACAACTTGAGTTGATTGTTGTAGAATAGTGTTGACTCAAGGGGTAAGGATTTGCTGGGTGTTACAATATTTATTTATTTTTTATGAAAGAAGCTTCGGCCATTTTCTTTTTAATTATAATTTATCATCTTGCTGTTTTCAAGAGGAGACGAGATGGACATCTGGTGCATGAATAGAAGAGGCAGGAGGCGCGTGGAAGAAAAGGTTACAGTGTTGGTTGACTGAAATATACAACATTTTAAATTCAAATTCAAATTCAAATTCAAACTCAAATTCACTTTAAATTGTCTCCATGAATGCAACTTAGAATTTCGAACCCTTATCGAGGCGTGCCGCCAGGCGTTTATAATGTTATGCCCCTACTCTGAACGCAATGGAAAAGGTTTCGAATCCTAATTCGATCGTATGGAGAAGATAATTTTTTTGACCCAGTTATTATATTGAATTTTTCGATATAAATTTAAGTGTGTTTATCTACTATACGGCCACACACAACTCCAAAAGCTATTATCTACTATACGGCCACACACAACTCCAAAAGCTATGAAAATTGAAATCCGGTAATAATACACTATTAGGGATCCAATGAGACTGGTTCGTCAAATTCCAAGACTGTGCCTCAGAAGGCTATTTTTAAATATCGATTTAAACAATATATTTTCAAACTGAACAAAACAGTTTTAAATTCAACTTTTTAAAAGTTCTATTATCTCCAGTATTATCAATATAAATTTTATAAGCCTTCAAATTATTTGTAACAGACTCGAAATCTCATAATTCATTTGTACCTGATTTCCAATTATTTAATTCAATAGTTTATTTGTCAACCAAATAGTGATATTTGAAATTCAAGTTGAAAATTAACCTTTGAATATTTAAAATCAATTAAATATTCTGATTTCAAATATCAAAAATTCTGGGTAGTCACATTCCTCTCCCCTTCGAAGTTACTAGTTAAGAAGAATGGTCCAATACTCGTTCACTATTTATCCCTAACAACTAGTTTTTAACAACTCTCCAAAGCCAAACAGTTTTTAACAATACCCAAAACCATCTTTTAATTAAAGACATTATAACTCTTACTAACTTGCCAAACTTCTTCTATAGGTTTCAACCAATATCACTTACCTGACCATTCAAATTTAAATTTTAAATTACAAAAAGTTTCTCAAAATTTCCAACTTCCTGAATTTTCGAAAAATTTCGCGAGCGTCTCCTTTGCACGGCTAGATCGGTAAAACTACAAAATGCCTCTACAGGACCCCAGATTCAAAAAAAGAAAACAAAAGGCCAAGTGGCTAGACCAAAAAATCATCAAATTTCATACAGAAATTTAAACACATACCTTTTTGTCGAGTAATTCAATTCACCTTCTGAAATCAAAAATCCTAATTTATCTTTTGCCTTTAACACACCTATATATCCTACTTATCAATAATATCCAATTACAACATTCAAAATCATTTTATACATTCCTTTACAAAAGTTTAAATATCTATTTTATTCAAGTTCGTACGATGTACACTTATCATCCGTACGTAATATCAAATCTGATCGCTCACTCTAGCACATAATTTAATTTCTGAACTAGTATCATTCACCCGACTCCCTAGTGCAGACTCAGATCTGGTTTCTTGATCAAAAACCGTCATTCTCCTTGCATAGCCACAAACTATGATAGAGAATTTCAAGAATCAACCAAAAATCCATATCCAGGGTTCGTCATCGAAAATCGAGTGAAAAATCCCAACTCGGATCGATATAACTATCTTGAAATTCTATCCTCGAATCTGGATCAAATCATTATGCAAATAAAATAATATACGTACATCCTACGTATTTGTCTCCAATTGATTATTGGTTATATCAATTTTCTTTTTATTCACACTTATTTTGATTACTATCCGCTTATTCACAATTTTCCTATTTCACAACATCCAGTTTAATCTTCATTCTATTATTCACTTAGAATATTTTTCCCAATACCAAATTTTACTTAAGAATTTCACCATTAAGTTTAATATAAATATTTTATACACTTCTTATATTTATTTTTCACTTCACCACTTGAGCTTTCACATCTAATTTTATTTAGCTTTAAATTTTCAATTCCATTCTTAATTCAATTTACCTTCATTATAAGATATTGAATTTAATTCATTTCAAATCATATTTAATTAATCATTTCTTTAATTAGTTTCACTTTACTAATTTATTTTTAAATTCAATGGATTTTATTTCCAAACTTTAATTGTTTTAGTCTACTTTGACTTAATTCCATAACTTCACTTTACTTACACAATTTAAATTAAGTACTATTCCAATATTCAATTTCAATTCGTTTGCTTACCCATTTAAATTAATTAGTTTACTTACTAATTTTATTTTCAAACCTTTGTTTTATTTAGTCCACTTGACTAATTTCTATTTCACTTTATTTAACACAATTCCAATTTAATTCCAATATTCAACTTCCATTTTACTTAGTTTGTTTATTTTACTCATTTATTTGACATAACTTAAATTTAAACATTATTCAAATGTTCAGTTCCAATTCCTATTTGGTTACAACTAAATCAATTTTCTCATTCAATTTATTTCCAATCTAATTAAACTTTATTCCATTAACCATCCAATTTAGCTTACTTTTTCTTACTTATTTCATTCTCACACTTATTTTAATTTAGCTTTTATTCAAGTTAGATTTTATTCTAACAATTTCAAATTTTATAAGTTATCAAACTCAATTATAATCCATAAATATTTAAAATAAGGTTCTTGAGTCTTTAAACAATTACTCCACATTTCAAAATCATTTTTGAAATCAATTATATATATATAAATCATTTGCTTATCGAACTATCCTTTGAGTTTCAAAACCAAACCCAGTTTTGCAAACAACTCCAATTTAAAATAATTCCGGCAGTAATTTCTCCTTTGGAAACTCGAAAATGAACATCGATGATGCTGCAGTCATCGTCGAAATTATTTTCCAGCGACCGAAGTGAGTTCAATGCTTTTATCTCTTCAAAAACATTTTCCAAATATTTTTAAATTCCAAATCTCCCTAGATTTCATATCCAATTCAAAAATATTTTCTAATAATATTACTATTATTTCTCCAAAACCTTTGAAAACCATTTTCAAACCCAAAGGAATTTAAACTTTTTCCAAAATTCCAAATTCCAAATTCTTTTAATTCATATTCAAACATTACTCCGGAATTTTTATTTCATTTTCAATTACAAATCACATTTACAAAGCCCATTTGTATATAAATTTATTTCTTAGCCTTTTGTTATGATTTTCAATTTCTTATTCAATTTCTACACAAAAATGATAATAATTAAATATTATCATTCACTAATAACCAAGAAACCATATACTATAATAATTTACAGAAATTATTTCTTTTATACAAAAATAATTTGGGTAAAATTATTTCATTTACCCTATTTTAATACAATACCGTGTCGGTTTATCTTGGTTAAGAGTTTAGAAATCCCTATCGATGACATGGCATCCCACATATCGACCAGAATCCATAAACACTCAACCAATAAATCAATGCAATATAAAAACAATTTTTTATATTCACTAACAAATACATGCTCATACCTATTAATACACTCAAACTCATTCTAGAGTACCACAGACTCTATTTCTAATGAGTAATCCCCACTAGAGCCAAGGTTCTCGCTTCACCTTCAGCTTTGGTACCAAGTGTAACGGCCCGATTTTTCGATGCTTGAAAATCGACATTAATACGTCCATTGTATCAAATGCCGAACAATCGAATGCCGAAAAACCGAACCATTAGGGTCAAAGAAGAAGGGGATAGAAGAAGAAATAGAAAATGACATCACAATCACACAAACGAAGTGGAACAATATATAATAGATAAACGACTTATCCTTATACAAAAGAAAAACAGTAATTGTTTTATATATACATCATCAGAGTACAACATTAACAAAAAACAAAACTGGACAGTTATGATAACTTGTCCACATAGAAACTGAATTTGCAGCAAACCATACACAGCGGATAATACATCAAATATGTGTGACAGATCTTGCCATCCAGCTCGTCTCCTAAGCTCCATAGCAGTCCATCCGGAATATTTACTCTATAATACTCGGTCTGACCTGAGAATTATAGTTAAATAATACCCGAGTTAGTCTGGAAAACCAACGTAAGAAAACACACACAATTGGATTATTAAAGTTTCAAAATTCTTTTGAAATCAAAGGTATCTCATAAGACCACGCCATAAATAAACATGTCGGGTTTTTACCTTATGATACCAAAACATTTTTGTCAAATCGTCTGATATTATAATAGTGTCTATAAAAAGTAAACTAGAATCTAGCTGAAAGTCTTGCATCTCACATTTTAGCATAGTTGGGCACAATCAAAACCGTACAGGCGCTTATTGGAGATTGGATTCCATACAATGGCAGAACTACTGAGGTACCGCCCATCACAGTATGTGGTCTAGATCAACGTACCGAGGATCCACCCTAATCCCCTGCTACACAAGACTGGAGCTACCCCTTACTGGATAGTCCGAATAAGATCACCCCGCGGTTGGAATCAGCAACCGCCCACACAGCCGAATAAAAGAGACCTATAGACAGGGATGACCTTTCCCTAATTGGTTGCTAGCCACTTAGCCTTGTGTATACCTCCCCTGTTTTAGCCATTCCCAGTTGATGAGGCTCGAGGCTATGCGTTACCTTCTTAGCACATATTCACTTAGAATGCATATCGTCCTCCTGACGATGTTTCGAAAGCATTCATCCATACAAGTCCGTTCGGGGTCCGAACGGAACCGAAGGCACTACTCCTGCTACATCCATTTTGGAATCACCCTTAAGATTAGTAGTGACTAGCACTTGCACTTCACAGCTCCATCTTCGACTCCAAACTCTTGTCTTCCTCACAAAAATGTTCAAACAGGATCGAAGTGGTTTTTAGGAAATTAATCCCATTCCCGGTCTCTTCGAAACGATTAGTGGATTGGCCAATATTTGTAACATCCCAATTTTTATCAAAATTAAAATTAGTAACTAATATAAATTTTGGAATTAAATTAGAATTAATTTGAAAATTTTCAAAACAAATTAGATAAGTATTGATTTGTATATATGGATAAGATTATAATTTGCATTTGAATTCAAAATTCAAAATAATAAATATTTTAAGAATTATTTGAATCTAAAAAATATATGTGGATAGATTTGAATTTGAATTTGGATTTGAATTTAAAAATTTAAATAAATGTCAAGTGAAATAATTTGGATTTAAAAATAATATATGTGTAATTTATTTAATGTGTAATTAACTTTAAAACATTTTCTTTTGAATAGTATATAGTAATATAAAGTAAATGTCTTTATAAAAATAAGGAAATGTAATATAAAAATTTATTAAAATATTAATGCTTGCATAGTCCAAGTGTAAATACTAACGTGCACAAATTAACAAGTGTTGAAATCTTAACCCAAAATTTAACAAGTGTAATAATGTTATCATTAAGATTTACAAATGTCACTTTGTTTTTATTTTTGAGAAAATTTATAAAAATAGAAAAAAAAAGATTATGTAAACTATTACATCTCCTCCTTCTCATTTCTTTTAACTTTTCAAAGCTTTAGAAAAAAAATCAAAAATCAAATCCTGTACATTTAAAATCATAAACAAAGCAATCAAAACAAGACAACTTATTAAACATTTAAAACAAAAACAAATTTCAATAAAACAAAGATCTGAAGTAAGCAAAAGAAAATAAGGATTCAAACTCAAGTCTGTAAACAAATTTTAAGCAACTAAAGATCATCTCAAATATCAACAGTAAGTAGATCAATTCAAAGCAACTCAAACATCAGCAAATTTCAACTCACCAAGATCAAGCACAGATCTAAACTCAGCAATCAAAACATTTTTCAGTCTCTAAGTTTTAAAACCTAGGCTTCTTCTCTTTTTTGATAGTAAACATGTGAGTAAGCCTTTTGTACTCCTGAATTTGATCTGTTGTTTGAGTTCATGCTTGAAGTAAGATTGAAAATTTCTTTACATGTGTACAGATATGTGTATATGTGTATATATTGTCTGTGCATGTCAGATATCAGGCACATTTGCCTCTGTTGTTCCCAGGTTTCCAAAACCTGTTCAAAATTTGATGACTCCTTCCATGATTCTTGTTAAACTTTAGGATCCAAACAAAAATTGTTTGTTTAAACATGTTTTAAGTTTTAAATTAAATTTAAGAAAATTGAATTAAAGCTTCTTCTGGAAATTTGAAAATACAGGCAAACTTAAAATATGTTGAAAATTCAATTATCATGATTTCTGATTTCAAGTATATCAATCGAAACGGTTTTGAAAATGAGGATTTTTAAAAGTAAAATCAAAATTTTAAATGAAGTTTTGATTGAGAAATACGATGTTGATCAGAAAGTGGGTTTTGAGGCTTTTCTGACGATCGAGGCACTAGGGGTGGTTGGGGTTTTATTTGGAGGTGGAGGAAGGCTTGGTGGTCTCGGCAAAAATATCAGATGGGTTGATAGATCATCATGGAAGGCAGATGAGGTCGATCTAGGGTTTACACCCAAATTTTAGTTAAGGTCGGAAATCATGTCGCTGCAGTGTCGACAGTGCATCGAAGGTGGCCGGACATGGGGGGATCGAAACGTCAGACATTAGTGAAGCTTTGGGTACGTTCGCGTGACCTCTGATGGTCGGAGGAGGAAGTACGAGATGACCTTGGTGGCTCGGTTTTGTTCCAAGATTGGGTAAGGTAGCTGGTCTGCGAGTTCGTCAACGTTCTAAATTTTCTGGTGGTCTAGGGGTTAGAGCAGGTCTTTGTTGACTCGATGATGGTCGGAGTTTGGACCGAAGGTGGCCAAAATGGTGATGTATGTGCACATGATTTAGGATGTGTCAGTAAGCATTAGTTTGGGGAAGAAAGGCATGACTCAAAGTCGGTCTCGAGGGATTAATGCGCTGGCTCGAGTTTGAGTTTGTGTATTTTCAAGTATGTACCGGGTATAAAAGAAATTAAACAAAATCAAAGTTATAAAAAGAAAAGTGTGGGTTGATCTTGGGGAGACTCGAAGTAAATAGGCATTTGTCTCGGGAAACACTCGGGGTTGACTCGGGCATTAGAATTTCCAGTTTTAAAACTTTAACAATTTAAGTTAATTTAATTTCTAAATTCATTCTTTTTAAAATGATGATTGTTTGTTAAGTTGGAATGTGTAGTTAAAGGTTTTGAAATAAAATATTTTAAATTAATTAAGTTTAAGAATGTTTTAAACTTATATTTTTTTAAAAGTTTATTTTAAATAAAACTTAACAACGTAATTATGGAGTTAATCAAATGATTTTAAGTTATTAACTTAAAAGTTAAGTTAATTTATATTGTTAATGATAAATAAGTAATTAATGATTTATAATTACTTAATAATTAGAGAATAATTAATTAAAAGTTAGTTAATTATTAATAAAAGGTTAATTAATTTATAATAAGGATTAATTAATTAAGGTAATTAATTAAGGAATAATTAGTTAACTAAAATGATTAAGATTAATAAATTAGTAATTAAAGACTAATTAATTAATAATTAAGGATAATTAATCATTAATCAAAGATAATTAATGAAAATAATTATGTGATTAGTTAATAATAATCACACGATTAAATCATCTTACTTGTAGATGATTGATTATTATTGAATGCCTTGAACTGATTGATACCCCTATTATGTGTTGTGATACTTTGTGATGTAAATTGATGTGTATTGAACTGTGATATCTGCGATATGTTTCTATGTAAATGTGAAAACCCCTTCCCCATAAAACGACATTTAAATTTCGATGCGACAGGAAGTCATATTCTAGTTGGTTATCCGAAACCTACATCAAATCTTAATGGTGAATCTTTGTGATTGATATATCCACGTGTTTTTAAATTAAGCGCTCACTATTTGGTTTAGCAAGGAGAGGAATTTGTGTCATATAACCCATTCCGAATAGTGATACGACGAAATGGATAGCATTTGAAGACGGCAGTGAAGACCGGGCGTTTTTAAGAATGATAGGATAACCTATCGAATGACTCTGCACTAAGTTGCTCCGGTATAGAGATCTTTATATGTGATGGGGTTTCCGATCGGGATTGTAGATGCCCAGATTGCAAGGGCTTCTTCCTTTATTGGACGAAGTGCCTTCGGTTCCGTTCGAACCCGGAACGGACTTGTATGGTTGTATGTATAACATTACACTTTGAGGTATAAAGCTGATTTCTTTCAAATATATTTCTATTGGTGGCAGAGAATTTATTCTCTTATCTTAACACCCTTCTCTGAGAAGTACGAGCTCAGAGGTTATGTAGTTGATGGTTATCAGTGATATACTCCCAATTTTCTGTTGTGGCATGCTGAGTGCTGCTGATCATTTGTTGATCGAAGCATGGCTTTTGTGAAAAGCGTAGGTTTGTGGACGAGACTTCGTCGAACCTCACAACCCGGTGATGGTCGAAATAGGAAGGATGCGGCAAGGTTGTTGCGGGTAGCGCTCCTTAGGGTATGTGCATTTCCTTCAGGATAGAAAGTGATATCATGGTATGAAGCCTAGATATTTAACTTATGTGGTTATTGGTTATTGTTGTTGTTGTTGTTGGGGCCCTGGATAAAGGTCGGTTACGATCGAGGGATGGGATACTCGTGTAGTAGTTACCTTGTTATAGAGGTAACATGTCCTTGTGTTGGCAGAGAGCTGGTTAAGTTCTCGGGGCATCCTTCCAGAGGCATACCCATTCGGTAAGGAAGTTCATTAGCCTGACCATTTGTTTGAAATCCAATCACCAATACACGTCCTGTACGGTTTAGCTGTAGAACCTGCCATTTTACACGGCAGCTATAGTAGGCATACTATAATGGTACGTATGCTAGCTAAGATTAATATTATACTTTCGAAATGTTTTCACACTATGCATTAAAAATAATATCAAAGGAGTTTTTCTTATATCAAGCTTGTTTGACTATCATAAGGAGAAATATCCTCCAATTGTATGATTGCATTATGTGTGCGGGGAGGCCTCATGGTAGTTTCATTTTCCAAAAGCATGAACGGATTTCTTTTATAAATTGTTTTTGTACAAACAACTGTTTTTGTACAAACAATTGTCTTTGTTTACTCATACCAGTCCCATGACTTACCCGAAGTTTATTGTTCCCTTCCTAAACTCTGGGTGCCCATAATTTTCCACATGGGCAGCCTAGAAACAGGTTATCCTTGTTTTGGAGTTAGCTTGTGTGATGTCCCGGGATTTTGGGCAATACTTATTTAATAATTTCCATTTATAATTTATTTTAAAAATATGTTATATTGATTTACAAATATAATTCAACCAAATATTATATATTCAAAACTAATAATTAATCTAATTTAACAAATGTTATCTTTTCAAAAACTCAATAATAATGATAATTTAATCTGAATGTTTATTCTTTTCAAATAATAATAATAATATATATATATGTAATTAATAATAATTGATCTTTTGAAGTTAATAAAGATATTTTATTTGTAATGTATATATGTATACATTGTAAAAAGGAAATTGGTTCAATTTAAATTTAATAAAAATATTTTCAAATTATAATATATATATATATATATATATATGTTTATATATTGTGATTTGATGTTTTGTTTTAAAATTCAAATAATTTCTAAAGCTAATATTTAAGATGTTCTATTAAAATGAATATTTATATTTGGGTATATTTATTTTAAATAGAAAATTATGGATTAAACTTAAATAGAAAAATATGTTTTCAAAATTTCATAAGTTTTTATAGTAATTTGGAAAGTTTTTGATTTGATTTAATAAAATGTTTTTCAAAAGCAATTTAAAATTAAAATTTTATTTATAAACACTTAAAGGAAAAATTTATTTTTATTCAAAAGAATAATAGCTTGAAATATAGTACATTGTTATAAAGTTTAAATTGTTTTCTTTAAATTGATTTTTGAAAACAAATTTTGATTTTTAAATATAATATCAATGTTAGTTATAATAACTTTAGTTTTAAAATAAAATTTAAATAAATGTTTACTTTTTTCTTTTAAAAACTTATTTGTAGGAAAGTAGTTTTAAAGTAATTATAAATTAAATACAAAGATAAATACATTTCATAATCTATATATGTATAACATGAGTATTTGGTTAATATTTGTAATTAAGGTTTTAATTTATTGGTAATAACAAGTAATTAATGCAATCTTTAAACACATGGCATTAAAATAACTTAGAAGAATACACTTGTTTACAAGATAATGAAGGGGTTTGACATCTGTTAATACATGGTTCATTCTTATAACAAGTGGCAATTCTTATGTTTAAAAGAAAGTATTGTTTTAACTAAAGTTTAGGAAAAAAAATCTGTTTGTTTCTTTTCTTCAAACTTCTTTAAATTTTTCTTCAACTGAATAAAAAAAAGAAATCAAATGCAAACTTCAAATCTGTAACCAGAAAACAGAATTTCAACCTGTAAAGAAATCTGAAACTATGATTCAATTCAGATCCAAGTAATTGCAACTGGAAATTAACATGCAATCAACATGCAAATGCACAAGAAAATTCAGTGTTTCAACAGAAATGGAATGCAGTAATTAAAATTCAGAAATCAATGCAGTTTTCTCTGTTTATAAACTAGGTGGGTAAATTTCTTTTTTTTTTAAAAACAGTTTTAATCCTTTATATGTTGATCTGTGGAATGTTTAATATTTTTTCTATGCTTGCATATTGGATATAATGATGTTATAATCATATTGTTGCTTAGAATTACCTTCTTGAATCAGATTTGTGCTGTACAAACTTGAATGCATATTTATTTAAACAGTTTTGACCGCCTGTAAACATGTTTTTTTAGAAACTTTGTTCTTATTCATGATTTAGTTTTATGAGAAAATTCCTATCTCCCAAGTTAACCATTATTAATCTTTGATCTTTGGAAAGAAATTGATCATATCAAAGTAATCTTGAGTTTAGAAATAAACTTAAATATTTACATTTATCAAATATACTGTAATGTTGAATTTACAGTGAAACTTTGAAATTGGGTAGAAATCAAACTCAGTAATTTAAAATTCGAATCATATAACTTGAATGGATGTACAAAATCATGAATTTTAAAAGAAAGTTTGTAATTTATAGTTTGGTATTCAGAGAGGAATTAGAAAATTACCTATATTGGGTTATTAGTCCAATTCTGTTGAACTGTTGCGAAGTGGATGGCGAGATTCGGCAGGGAGGAGGTCTTGGTTCTGAGTGATGCAAGAAAAATAGTGGTCGATTTTTATGTCGACCGTGGCGGCCATGAAAGGGCAGAGTAGGGTTTAGTGTGGTTTCCTGTTTATGGTCGGAAATAACTTGGGTTCGTCATCGTTGATGCCTCAGGGTGGATCGCATGGAGGGGGATCGCGTTGTCGAAGTGCAGGGTGGCTCTGGAAGTGAAGCCGTGGTCTCAGGTGGTGGATTTCGCCGTTGGCGGTGATGGATGTGGTTCGTTTGTTTTATGGATTGAGGAGGCAGTTGCTCGTATTTTGATGCAGTGGCGTTTCCTTCAATTAAGGGTGTCGAGGGGTTGCCGAGATCAGAGTCGACTTGTGGGGTATGCCGGAGTTGATCGCTGTTGGCCGATACTATCGTGCACGTGCATGAGCTATGTATTGTGCAGCGGTTTTGGTTTGGGAAGTGTGGTTGGCCATGGGTTTTCGGTGGTTTGCTCGAGTTTAGTATTGTGTTTCGTTCGTGTGTGACTCGGAGTTGTAGGAGGAGGTCGCGTGGATTTGGTCTTGAGAGTTTGAGATTCCAGGATTTTGTTCCTGTTGTCTTTTTTACTGCAAATTGAAATTGCTGTAGTTAAAGCAAACTAAATTTTTAAATAAGGTTTTTAGATAATTTTAATATGTTGAAATGTTTTAATCTAAAAACTTTGTGTTTTTACAAATATAAGTTAATCTTCTTTTTAAAAATAGTTGTTTGTTCTAAAGTTAAATACTAACCGAGTTTACACTTTATAAAAATGAAGACTCAAGTTTGAAAGCATATTGATGTTTTAAACAAAGTGATTTAAATTAGTTTATAATGAATAAATGTTTGAATTTAAAAGAAATTTAGTTTTAAAGATTGGATTTTTTTAAAACATAAACTTTTGTTTGAAAAATAGTTGTTTCATTTTTGCTTTGATAATGGTAAAATAATGTTTTCAAATAAAAATGTATTTGAAGTATTTAAAATGTGACTGAAGTAAAGTATTTAATAATGACAAATTAAAAGATGGTGTTTTAGTGTAACCAAATACAGGTTTTGAATTTAAATATTTAATTTTAAAATGATTGTTTTGAATAAATGAAAGTATGGTTATATAAATCAAGTTATTGATTATAGGGGTAATTAAAGTAAATTACTTAATTATCTTAAATTGGTTAATATAAGTAATTAATTTAAGGTAAATTAGTTGAGTAATTAATTAAGTGTAATTAATTACTTAATAAAAAAATTAATTAATCGTGTTTATTAATTAATAAATAATTAGTTAATAAGTAATTAAGAAATTAATTACTAAATGATTAAGAAGAATTGTTTAAATATAATTACTTAATGAAGTAATTAAAGTAATTAATCACTCAGTGTAATTAATTAAGTTAAGTATGGTTAATTTTAGTTAATTAATTAGGTTTAATTAATTAGAAAGAATTACTTAATGATGGGATTAAGTATAATTACTTATTGTAATTAAAGATGTGTAATTACTTAATGAAGTAATTTATGAATAATTACTGAATGTAATTAATTAAGGAAATTACTTGATGGATAGTAATTAAAGAGGTATAACTACTTAAGGGAAGTAATTAGGTGATAATTACTCAGTGTAATTAAAGAATTGATTAATGTAATTAATCAAGGTGTTGGTTTAATTAGTAAAGTAATTAAGGAAGTTAATTACTGATTTTGATTAATCAAGTTTGATTAATAATTGTAATTAAGTTTATAATTAATTATTAAATGTAATTATGAAAAAGATTGATTAATAAATTAATTAAAGGGTCATTAATTAATGGATAATTAGTTGATTAATTAATTAATAAATGTGATTAATTATAAGATAATTAATCAATGACGTGAGAAAGAAGTAATAATTAATTAATGAAATTAATTAAGGATATTTGAAATTAATTATTGTTAATTAATTGATTAAAATTAATTAAGATTAATTAATGATTAAAGATATATTAATCTGTGTAATTAATTTAAAGGCTAATTACCTAGTGTAATTAAAGAATAATTAATTTAGGTGATTAATTAAGAATATGATTAAAGGATAATTAATCTGTAATTGAAGATTAATTAATTGGATTATGAAGATGATTAAAGAATGATTAATTAATTAATTATAATCAATTAATGATTGTTTAAGCAGGATTAGTTGTTTAATTCTCAAGTAATTAATTCAATATAAGATGATTAAATTAATTATAAAGGAATTTATGATGCCTGTTTAAGTATGATTGTTGTGGAATATCTGAATTGGTTGATATCTTTGGATGGTATGTTGTGATATTCTATGGTATGATATTTGATATATCAATGATAAATGTGTGGTATTTATCTGTGAATGATGCTGTGTGAATTCAATGTTTAAATTGAATTAATTTGATAAACTTAAATCACTTGGACATTAAGATGGCGTTTGGATTCGATGAGACCGGGATCGGGTTTCCAAATTTGGAATTCTGAAAACCACATCGATCCAAGTTAAATGTTAGGTCGTGAATCCAAGGGAAGTGCAAGTGAAGACTCGAGGTGTAAGAACTATTCGTCAGTATAACTCTGGGGGTGATTCCGAGATGAGTTTGATGGAAATAGTACTTACAGGTTTGAGATGGTGATTCAGAGTGCAAGGGCTATTGTCGTTAACTCTGAGGGTGTTTCCAAAATGAGTGTAACGAGATAGTGCCTTCGGTTTCGTTCGAACCCGGAACAAACTTGTATGGATTGAATGCTTTCAGAACATCGTCAGGTGGACGATGAGCATTCTAAGATAGATGTGTTCTATAAAGGTAATCGCAGCCTCAAGCCTCATCAACCGGGAATGGCTAAAACAGGGGAGGTGCAACAAGGCTTCATGGGTAGCCCTACTGGAGAGCAAGATTTACCCCTGTCTAGAGGTCCCTTTTTATTTTGGCTGTGTGGGGCGGTTGATCATGACAACTGCCGGGGTGGTCTTGTTCGGGACTATCCAGTAAGGGATGGTTCCGGCTTTGTGTTGCAGAGGAGCGGGCGTACTCCTCGGTACGATAATCTAGGCCACGTACTGTGACGGGCGGTACCCCAGTAGCCCTGCCATTGTATGGAATCCAAAATCTAATAAGTGCATGTACGGTTTTGATTGTGCCCAACTATGTTGGAACGTGATATGTAAGCATTCCAGCTATTTCTATATTTTATTTTAAAAACCCTAGACCCTATTATAATATCACTGGATTTGAAATGTTTTGGTTAGCGTAAGGTAAAAACTTACCCATGTTTATTTGTGGGAAGTCTTACGTGATACCTTTGTTTTCAAAGGATTTTCAAAGTTAAGCAACTTTTAACCATTTAGTCACACCAGACCCCTGTCTGACCCGAGTGTTTATTTTCTATTTTATTAAACTCTTGGGCACTCATATTACATATGAGTAGTCAAGTGATTCAGGTTTGCTTTGACGGTTTTTGGAGGAGATATGGAGCAGATGGCATCAGCGTGTAGATATATATATAGAGTTTTCCGCTGTATTTGAGTTGTTTCAGTTATCTGTGATGTATTTGAATTCTAATATCTAGACAGGTGTTTGTAACTGTCTAGTCTGTGTAGTTTGAGCTTTATAACTCTAATGTATGTGATACTATGTAATATTTTATTTGATTAATATAATTTATTTGTTCCGCTGTGAGATTCTGATGTTGTTGGTTCTTTCTTTTCTATCTTTTCTCTTTTCTATCCCTTTCTTTCTTCTTAATGATGCGTCTTTCTGTGATATGAAAGGCGAGTCGTTACAGCTCGGATTTCGAAGTCTTTTGGAAGCTGTCGGATTTAAAAGCTTTCGGTTTGGAGATCTTTTGAGGATTTTTGGATCTAAAGGTGCTTAGTTGGGATTTTCGTTTTCTTTCTTTTGAAGTCTATTGAAGTAGCTTTATTATGGTTCCGTTGTGATGTTATTCTCTATTGTTGTATCTTGTGTAGCATTCTGATGTTAATGTTCAACTGTTGAAATCGAATATTATATCAAATGTTGTATCCATGTTGTATCTGTTTTGTGATCAATGATAATTCATCTTTTGTTTCCACTGTTTTATATTCATCTAATCTTGTTATAAGCTCCATTGAACTGGAGTTCAATGTTTGAACCTCCAATAGTTGAATACAAGTGAGGTATTTGATGTTGATTTTTAAATGCTGGATTTCGGGTCGTTACAAGTGGTATCAAAGCTAAAGGTTGAGTAAGAAAATTAGCCGCGGAGTATAATACATATGACGACTCATTAGAGCTAGGGTTAGAAATACCCTAGAATGACTATATCCCTAAGATATCTCATCTATATGGTCTAAATCAAGTTTTCTTACTATTTACAGATAGTGAGAATGAACACTAAAAGAGGATGAGGTAGGGGATGGGGTAGTACCACTACAACTAGTCAAGTCCCTGCAACAACGAAAGAAGCTATTCCCACTCAACCTCAGCTGAATCTGGATGATCTATATTGAAATTTTTCCTGACTTGGTGGAAAGCCATTCACAGGCAAGGAGTCTATTATCGAAGCACAAGTCTGGATTCGATCATGTGAAAGAATTTTTAGAGGACTGAAGTTAGAAGACAATCAAATGTGATTGCTAGCTTCTTGGCAACTCCAAGAGGAAGCTCTAGCCTGGTGGGAGACTGTTACAGTGGATGAGCTGGAAGATGAGTTCACTTGGAGTCGATTCAAAGAAGTGTTTGAGTAGCGATATATGCCGTCTGCTGGTATCTCTAGAATGTACCAGGAGTTCACTGACTTGAAGCAGGGAAGTTTGTTGTTTGAAGAATACTTGAAAAAATTCAACGAGTTGTTCCGGTTTGGTCCGGAGCTAGTAAATACACCCTTTGAAGAAGAATGAAAGGTTTATTTGGGGAATGAATAAGAAATTCCATGAAAGGATGATAGCCCACATTAAAGAATATTTTTCTGAATTGATCGATATAGGTTATAGATACGCTACCCCAGATAAGCAGAAATTTTCGGAGCAGAAAGGAAGTGCAAGCAATCCGAATTGGAAGAAAAGGAAGTTCGAAGGGAAAAACCATATCAAGGCAAGGAGAAGAAGAGTAATCAGAAAAACCCAGCGAGGGATATTACTTGTTACAATTTTCGGGAGAAGGGCCATTATTCAAACAGTTGTAAGAAGCCAAAGAAACAAGTAAAGGAAGATCGACCTATGAAGACAAGCCAGGGAACTAGAGAATGCTATTACTGTCACAAGCTAGGTCATGTAGTTAAAGATTGCCCAGCAATGAAGCAAGCTCAGGTAGCGAAGGTGTATGCGATAAAGGATGACCGCTCAACTTCAAAAGCGGATAAAGGAAAAGGAGTTTTAGAAGGTAACCTTCTCATTTATGATAGAGTTGTTAGAGTTATGTTCGAAACAGGTGCCACATATATTTTTATCTCCTACCAAACCGTAAACGAATTAAAACTTAAACCTGAATTTGTGGATGAGCCCATTTGTGTGAAGAATCCAGTTGGTGGCCCTGCAAACCTTTGTATATGATGTAAAGAAGTTCCTATCTCTTATTCTTGTCATCAATTTCCTATCAGTCTCTTTGTTCTCGGCTTTAATGAATTTGAAATCCTACCCGGAATAGACTGGCTAACGAAATACGAAGCCAAATTAGATTGTAATAATCGAATGATTTCGATCAGAACCAAATTTAGGAATTTCATTGAAATCTCTTATAAGGATCCGAGTCCTAAGAGAGAAAAGTTGATGTATACTTTGGGATATCCCGAACTTAGTCTAGAACCTGTACCTATTGTCCGGGAATTTCCTGATGTATTCGAAGAAGTCAAATCTTTACCTCCACACAGAAAAATTGAATTCAGAATCAATTTAATTCCCAATGCTCGTCCTATTGTTCATGCAAGCCACAGGATGGCACCCAGGGAAAGAATAGAACAAATCAAGCAAGCCCAAGATTTGCTAGAGAAAGGATTAATACACCCCAGCGTTTCCAATTGGGGTTCATTTGTGGTGTTCGTAGCCAAGTTTGACGGATCCTTGAGATTGTGTGTGGACTACCGCGATCTCAATAAATTAACTCTAAAAAAATTCCCTTTGTTCAGAATCGACGATCTATTCGATCAACTTCACGGCGCTCGATTCTTTTCAAAGATGGATCTAGCCCAAGGATTCCATCAACTAAGATTTGCTGAAGACTGTATTCACTTAACAGCTTTCAAGGGTCCATACACATTTTACGAATGGTTGGTCACGCTTTTCGGACTAACCAATGCTCCTGCATACTTCGTAGACTCAATGACCAGTGTATTCCGAGAGGTATTGAATAAATTTGTTCTTTTGTTTATTGACGATATTCTGATCTACTCCAAAACCGAAGAGGAGAATGCTGAGCATCTAACGATTGTTTTGGAAATATTAAGGAAGAACGTTCTATTCGTCAAATTTTCTAAGTGTCATTTTTGGGTCAAGGAGGTTAGATTCATTGGGCACATTGTTAATGAAGATGGAATTTTTGTAGATCCAGGCAAGATTTCTACTATTCTAGACTGGAAGCAACCCACTACTCCAAAAGAAGTCAGAAGTTTTCTAGGATTAGTGGGGTATTAAAAAGTTTGTCCAAGATTTTTCCAAGTTAGCCAGTCCGTTGACTAAGCTAACAATGAAGAATGCTAAGTTTGATTGGACCCCGAAATGCGAAGAAGCGTTCCAGGAGTTGAAGAGGAGGTTGACTATTGCTCCCGTTGTCGCTATTATTAATGGGAATCATGGCTTATCTGTTTGTACATATGCTTGTGGTGATGGTGTGGGTGCTGTGCTAATGCAAAATGGTAAAGTTATTGCCTATGCAAGTAGACAACTGCGTCCACATGAGAAAAACTACCCAACCCACGATCTCAAACTCTTGGCTGTTATTTTTGCTTTAAGAATTTGGCGTCATTATCTTCTGGATAAGAATCTCTTTTAGCTTTCCTAAAATTTAAAAGTTTAACTTAACTTAATATATATATACTTAATGAACCCTCTTTCTTCTAGATGAAAATTTTGAATTATTCACTGACCATAATCTCTGAAGTATCTCTTTACCCAAAAAGATTTATATCTGAGGCAACAACGTTGGTTGGAATTTCTAGCGTCATATGACCTGGATATTCTGTATACGCCCGGAAAAGCCAACGTGGTGGCCGATGCTTTGAGTAGGAGACATGTTATTCTTGCTCATCTTGTTGTCACTCCTACTCTTCTTGAGAAAGTCGCCAGCAAGCAGAAAGAAGACAAATTTCTTCAGGAAATTTATGGAAGGATTCGTCGAGGTGAAGATTCTAGTTTTGGAATCGATAGTTGTGGAGTTATAACATTGAAAGGCAGGATCTGTATCCCAGACATTCCGGATCTGAAACGTGAAGTTTTGGACGAGTGTCACAAGTCCAAACTTAGTACCCATCCCGGAGTTAATAAGATATATAGAGATATCAAAAGGACCTTCTGGTGGAAAACAATGAAAAGGGATATATCTATTTATGTGAGTCATTGTGCTACTTGTCAATAAATCAAAAGTGATTAAAAGAAGATGGCGGGTTTACTTCAGCCGTTCGAAGTGCCTAAGTGGAAATAGGATCAAGTGTCTATGGATTTCATAGACGGTTTGCCAAGAACTCAGAAAGGTAATGAGGCAATTTGCGTTATCGTCGATTATCTAACCAAGACTGCCCACTTCATGCCGGTAAAATCTACCCGAACAGCGGCAAGTTTGGCAAAATTGTATATAAAAGAGATTGTTCGTCTCCACGGTATACCAAATAGTATAGTGAGTGATTGTGACCCGATCTTCACTACCAGATTTTGGATGGCATTTCAAGCCGCACTTGGAAATAAACTGAACTTTAGTACTGCTTACCACCCGCAGTCTGATGGGCAGGCAGAAAGAATAAATCGAATCTTAGAAGACTTTTTGCGTGCTTGTATTCTTGACTTTGGTGGTTCATGGGAGGACCATTTGCATCTAGTTGAATTCTCATATAACAATAGCTATCAGGCCAGTATCAAAATGGCTCCTTTCAAAGCATTGTATGGTCATCCATGTCGATCACCTGCATGCTAGATTGAGTCAGGTGATAGGCTTGTCCTTGGACCAGATATGATAAAGGAAGCTACCGAGAAAGTTGATTTTATTCGAAAGAAGTTGAAAACGGCTCAAACTCGTTAGAAAAGTTATGCTGACCGTAGGAGAAGAGCTCTAGAGTTTCAAGTTGGAGAATCTGTCTTCCTAAAGGTTTCTCCAATGCGGGGAGTGTTGAGATTTGGAAAGACTGATAAACTGGCAACACGATATATTGGTCCTTTTCCTATACTGGAGAGGATCGGTCCTTTGGCATATCGAGTGCAATTACCTAACTGGTTATCTGGCGTACACAATGTGTTTCACGTTTTTCACCTTCGAAAATATGTGCACAATCCAATTGAAAAGGCCACTCAGCAGGATTTGGAGATCTCACCAAATCTGGCAGTAAAGAGAGAACCGTTAAAGATAATTGATCGAGATGAAAAGCAGTCGAGGAATAAAGTTATGAAACTGGTTAAAGTGAAATGGAGTGGTGATCCAAATGACTGTACTTGGGAAAGAGAGGATAGCATACAAAACTCCTATCCCAATTGCAGAGTGGATATTCCGGCTTAATCTGGTAAGCCATTTTCTCCACCTTTTATATATTCTTATATTCTTTATTTGTCTCTCTCTCTCTCTTCCAAACTTCGAGGATGAAATTTTCTTAAGGGGGGAAATCTGTAACATCCCAATTTTTACCAAAATTTAAATTAGTAATTAATATAAATTTTGAAATTAAATTAGAATTAATTTGAAAATTTTCAAGATAAATCAGATAAGTATTGATTTGTATATATGGATAAGATTGTAATTTGCATATGAATTCAAAATTCAAAATAATAAATATTTTAAGAATTATTTGAATTTAAAAAATATATATGGATATATTTGAATTTGAATTTGGATTTGAATTTAAATTTTTTAAATAAATGTCTTAGTGAAATAATTTGGATTTAAAAATAATATATATGTAATTTATTTAATGTGTAATTAACTTTAAAACATTTTATTTTAAATAGTATATAATAATATAAAGTAAATGACTTTATACAAATAAGGAAATATAATATAAAATTTTATTTAAAATATTTAATGCATGCATAATCCAAGTGTTAACATACAACATAAACAAATTGACAAGTGTTGAACTCTTAACCTATAGTTTAACAAGTGTAATAATGTTATCATTAAGATTTACAAATGTCACTTTGTTTTTGTTTTTGAGAAATTTTATAAAAATAGAAAAAAAAGATTATATAAACTATTACATCTCCTCCTTCTCATTTCTTTTAACTTTTCAAAGCTTTAGAAAAAAGAAGATATCAAAGCCTGTACATTTTAAAATTAGAAACAAAGTAATCAAAACAAGACAACTTCTTCAACACTTAAAACAAAAACAAATTCCAGTAGAACAGAGATCTGAAGCAAGCAGAAGAAAACAAGGATTCAAACCCAAATCTGTAAAAAAAATTCAAGCAAGTAAAGATCATCTTAAATATCAACAATAAGTAAATCAATTCAAAACAACTCAAACATCAGCAAATTTCAACTCAATAAGATCAAGGCCAGATCTAAACTCAGCAATCAAAACATTTTTCAGCCTTTAAGTTTTAAAACCCATGCTTCTTCTCTGTTTTCAAAGCAACAGGTGAGTAAACCTTTTGTACTCTAGAATTTAATCTGTTGTTTGAGTTCACGCTTGAAGTAAGATTGAAAATTTGTTTGTATGTGTACAAATATGTGTATATGTATGTACATTGTCAATGCATGTCAGATATCAGGCACATTTGCCTCAGTTGTTCCCAGGTTTCCAAAACATGTCCAAAATTCGATTACTCCTTCCCTCGTTCTTGTTAAACTTTAGCATCAAGCATATCAATCGAAATGTTTTTGAAAATGAGGATTTTTAAACTTAAAATCAGAATTTTAAATGAAGTTTTGATTGAGAAATTCGATGTTGATCAGAAAGTGGGTTTTGAGGCTTTTCTTGCGATCAAGGCACTAGGGGTATTCGGGGTCTTGTCTGGAGGTTGAAGAAGGCTTGGTGGTCTCGAAAAAAATGTCATAAGGGTTGATAGATCATCGTGGAAGGCAGACGAGATCGATCTAGGGTTTAAACACAAATTTTAGCTATGGTCGGAAATCATGTCGTTGTAGCATCGACAATGCATCGGAGGTGGCCGGACATGGGGGATCGAAGCATCAGACATCCGTGAAGCTTTGGGTACATTCGCGACCTCTGATGGTCGGAGGAGGAAGCACGAGATGATCTTGGTGGATCAGTTTTGTTCCATGGTTGGATCAGGTAGCTGGTTTGTGAGTTCGTCACCATTCCAGATTTTCTGCTGGTTTGGGGGGTAGAGCAGGTCACCGCTGACTCGATTATGGTTGGAGTTTGGACCGGAGGTGGCCAGAACGCTTGTGCATATGCACATGATTTAGGTTGTGTCAGTAAGCATTAGTTTGGGGAAGAAAGGCGACTCGTAGTCGGTCTCGAGGGATTCATGCGTTGGCTCGAGTTTGAGTTCGTGTATTTTCAAGTATGTACCAGGTATAAAAGAACTTAAACAAAATCTAAGTTTTAAAAAAGAAAAGTGTGGGTTGATTCAGGGGAGACTTGAAGTAAATAGGCATTTGTCTCGGGAAACACTCGGGGTTGACTCGCGTATTAGAATTTCCAATTTTAAAACTTTAACAATTTAAGTTAATTTAATTTCTAAATTTGTTCTTTTTAAAATGACGATTGTTTGTTAAGTTGGAATGTGTAGTTAAAGGTTTTGAAATAAAATATTTTAAATTAATTAAGTTTAAGAATGTTTTAAACTTATATTTTTAAAAAAGTTTATTTTAAATTAAAACTTAACAAAGTAATTAAGGAGTTAATCAAAGTTTTTAAATTGTTAACTTAAAAATTAAGTTAATTTATATTGTTAATGATAATTAAATAATTAATGATTTATAATTACGTAATAATGAAAGAATAATTAATTAAAGGTTAATTAATTATTAAAAAAAGGTTAATCAATTTATAATTAAGGATTAATTAATCAAGATAATTAATTAAGGAATAATTAGTAAATTAAAGTGATTAAGATCAATAAATTAGTAATTATGGACTAATTAATTAATAATTAAGGATAATTAATAATTAATTAAAGATCTCATTAATTAAAGATAATTAATCATTAATTAAAGATAATCAATGAAAACAATTATGTGATTAATTAATTATAATCACATGGTTTATTAATCTTACTTATAGATGATTGATTATTATTGAATGCCCGGAACTGATTGATACCCCTGTTATGTGATTATGATACTTTGTGATGTGAATTGCTGTGTATTGAACTGTGATATCTGTGATATGTTTCTGTGTGAATGTGAAAACCCCTTGGCCCGTAAAACGGCATTTAAATTTCGATGTGACAGGGAATCAGATTCCAGTAGGTTATCCGAAACCTACGTCGAATCTTAATGGTGAATCTTTGTGATTGATATATCCATGTGTTTTTAAATTAAGCGCTCACTATTCGGTTTAGCCGAGAGAGGACCTTGTGTCATATAATCCATTCCGAATAGTGATATGACGAAATGGATAGCAATTGAAGACGGTGGTGATGACCGGAATTTTCAAGAACGATAGGATAACCTTTCGAATGACTCTGCATTGAGTTGCTCTGGTATAGAGATCCCCATATGTGATAGGGATTCCGATCCAGATTGTAGATGCCTGGATTGCAAGGGCTGCTTTCTTTATTGGACGAAGTGCCTTCGGTTCCGTTCGAACCCGAAACGGACTTGTATGGTTGTATGCCTGACATTACACTTTGAGATATAAAGCTGATTTCTTTCAAATACATTTCTGTTGGTAGCGGAGAATGTATTCTCTTAGCTTAACACCCTTCTCTGAGACGTACGAACTCAGAGTTATGTAGTTGATGGTTATCAGTGATATACTCCCAATTTGGTATTGTAGCATGCTAAGTGCTACTGATCATTTATTGATCGAAGCATGGCTTTTGTGAAAAGCGTAGCTTTGTGGATGAGACTTCGTCGAACCTCACAACCCGGTAATGGTCGAAACAGGAAGGATGTAGCAAGGTTATTGGGGGTAGTGCCCTTTAAGGTATGTGCATTTCCTTCTAGATAGAAAGTGGTGTCATGGTATGAAGCCCAGATATTTAACTTTTGTGGTTGTTCGTTGTTGTCGTTGTTGGGGCCTTGGATAAAGGTCGGTTATGACTGGGGGATGGCATACTCGTGTAGTAGTTACCTAGTTATAGAGGTAACCCGGCCTTGTATTGGCAGAGAGCTGATTAAGTTCTCGGGACGTCCCTCCAAAGGCATACCCATTCGGTGAGGAAGTTCCTTAGCCTGACCATTTGTTGGAAATCCAATCACCAGTATGCGCTATGTACGGTTTTAGTTGAAGAACCTGCCATTTAACATGGTAGCTATAGTAGGCATACTATAATGGTACGTATGCTGGCTAAGATTAATATTGTACTATCGAAATGTTTTCACACTATGCACTAACAATAACATCAACGGAATTTTTCCCGTATCAAGCATGTTTGACTATCATAAGGAGAAATCTCCTCCAATTGTGCGATTGCATTGTACGTGTATGCGGGGAGGCCTTATGATAGTTTCATTTTCCAAAAGCATGAACGGATTTCTTTTATAAATTGTTTTTGTACAAACAACTGTTTTTGTTTACTCATACCAGTCCCATGACTGACCCGGAGTTTATTGTTCCCTTCCTAAACTCTGGGTGCCCATAATTTTCCACACGGGCAGCCTAGAAATAGGTTATCCATGTTTTGGAGTTAGCTTGAATTTAGAAGTCTTTTGGAAGCTGTCGGATTTGAAAGCTTTCGGTTTGGAGATCTTTTGAAGCTTGTTGCATCTAAAGGTGCTTAGTTGGTATTCTCACTCTCTTTCTTCTGAAGACTCTATTGAAGTTATTATAGCTTTATGGTGGTTCCGCTGCGATGTTATTATCTGTTGTTGTAACTTGTGTAGCACTCTGTTGTTGGTGTTCAACTGTTGAATCAAATATTATATCAAATGTTGTACCCACATTGTATCTGTGTTGTGATCAATGATAATTCATCTTTTGTTTCCGCTGTTTTATATTCATCTAATGTTGTTATAAGCTCCACCGAACTGGAGTTCAACGTTTGAATCTCCAACAGTCGAATACAAGTGAGGTATTTGATGTCGATTTTAAATGCTGGATTTCGGGTCGTGACAATATTGATAGTCGGTTATTTAACTGTCAAATAACATTCACAAACAACCATCAGACTTTAAATAATTTTCCAAATTATTTATTTCAAAATATCTTCGCAAGCTATTTTCCATACTTCAAACCTTTGAAAACATTTTTCAAATCCTCTTGTAGAAATAATTCCTAAATATTGTTTATTTCTATTGAAATCTCTAAGTCTAAAAACTTTAGATTTAAAATAATTTAAATCACTTTATCCAAAAATATATACTTTAAAACATTTAAAATAAAAACTATTTATAGACTTTATTTAAACAACTAGTTATGGAATTTTATAATAATTTCTCATGTAAAACTTAATCCAAAACAAATTTTAAAATAAAAATTACGAAATTCTACACAAATTTTTCAAATAAAAACTTTAGCCAAACTATCTTTTAAATAAAACTACTTTATAAAATATAAATATTAATAATTATCTTTTTAAATCATAATACCAATTAACCTCTTAAAAATAATTAATTTAATAAATATTTATCTTTAAAATTTTAAACAATTTAAATAATAATACTCAAAAACATTCTTTAAAACAACTTTAAAACTTTTAACTTAACTTAAAAATCTGCTCGAAAACGTGCTTGGCTTTTCAGAGAAATACACTTCCCATTCACACCTTTAAAAATAAATCCCTATTTATTTTTAAACAAATCACCATTTCCTTATAAATTCCCATCCTGAATTTACACTTCCAGATTATCCTCTGATATCTTATTTAACTTTATAAACCCAGTTATAAATCCCATAATCTCATTTCTCTTTCAAAACACCGTTTTAAACAATTCAATAAATTTCTAAATCGATTTCTTAAATTTACTCCATTTAAAATAAATTTCTTTACTTACTCAGTATTTATTTCAAAACTCATTAATTTCAGATTTTCTTCTATATTTATGATTTAGAAATCTTATTTTAAGCTAAAAATACCAATTTTATACTTATTCCAAAATTCTTCTTTACCTTTCCCAAACTATTTTAAACCTTGTATTTTTAAAAAAATCCTTTATTCCTTTAAATAATATCACTAAGCTTAAAAATTTATTATTATCTTTTTCAAAAATCTCTTTTCCTATACCGGATTTTATTTACTAGAATGTTAAAAAATCAACTTTGTTCCTTCCCAATTTCGTTCTTTAAATTTTATCCAAATTAGCTAAAATTATTTTTAAAGAAATTCTCTTTTTAGTTCTCTTCAAAATATAACCTTTATATTTTTATAACTTAAAATTCCAAAATATACTCAACCAAACATAGCATTCAATAATTTCAATTACCGATATAATCTATCACAGATTATCAATAAATCACATCACATAATATGAAAAGAAATTCCAATATTTTGAGGAATACAGTTGGATCCCTCTAACCTGTTTTTCCCTGCATCCACAGATGTTAGCATAATATAATAATACCAATACCACTTAGAGGTGGAATATCGTGGTATATGGGATCATCCGCTATTATGCGGAACGCATAGGGTCTCATCTGTTATATAATGCGGGAATCAATCACTCCAATATATATACTATATATAACATATCACATCCAAGCTGATAATAAATTATCAATTCAAGCAAACAACCAATAATTTAAATTTTAACTATTTAAATCTAATGGTCTTCCAAATGAGTGAGATTAACTCACCTTTGCTTTTAATTTGCAATCTGATCCACCTTGAATTGTTTCTCCATGGTCTTAAACCTTGTATAAATGTTTATGCAGTTTATTAATATTCGAACAAACCAATTACCATTTAATAATTTTATTTAATCAAATAATTTAATTTTAAACTAATCTTCCTAAAATAGATTTTTAGTAAAAATATTTAAATAGGTTAATTAAACAAGTTAATTACTAATATACCTTATGTTTTTTTAAACTAAACTAGTAAGTTAAGATTGTATATCTGCGTATATTATTTTCCTCAGAAACTACATACATATATTTATAAAAATAATCCACATAGATTTAATTGTACAAACTCTAAACATCTAAAATCCTATTTTCAAAATCTTATATGTACACATACTTTCTGTTATATATGTATATACACACATATGGCCGATTATATTCAACAAATTGTTTATCTCATGCTGTTAATTTACTTTGAATTAAACAATAAAATTATACCCTACTGCTCGCATGTGACTGGAATGATGACGACCCCAAGCCATCGAAGAGCATGCTCTGCCTCCTTAACTCGAGTCACCACTCAACGTCGCCGAAACCATCGTGTAACAACCCAGTCTCTGTCGAAGCCCTAAATTCGCTCGAACCCACCCGTCACAATTGATCAATCTCCCACCCCCAACAGATGACGCGGCCTACACTCCCCTCAGATCGAAGCTTTCATCCTATGCCACCCACACCAGCTCGATCGCCAACATCGACAGCACCCTACACCGTTCCCCCGCCCTAACGAGAGCGCGATCGCCATCAGGTCGAGCCCAACAAAAATCACGCCGACCCCCTAAAATTTCGCAGCAGCGTTCGATTCCTCTCTCCTTTTTTTCTTTTCTTTCTTTTGTTTTGGCTTCTCGATCTAGAACTTAAAATAAAGATGTTACTCTGCTCGGTTCGATTTAGCTTCGAGCATATTTATTTAATCTATGGGAGCGGAATGATGAAGAGGCGATGTAGAGGAAGAGAAGAAAGGAATTTGAATTTGATTTCGCCTTTGAGCTGTTCATCATTTATATTTATTTTTTTATGAAAGAGGCTTCGACCATTTTCTTTTTTATTATAATTTATCATCTTGCTATTTTAAAGAGGAGAGGAGATGGACATCTAGTGTGTGAATAAAAGAGGCAGGAGGCACGTGGAAGAAAAGGCTACAGTGTTGGTTGACATAAATATACAATATTTTAAATTCAAATTCAAATTCACTTTAAATTGTCTTGATAAATGCAACCTAAAATTTCGAACCCTATCAAGTCATGCCGCCAGGCATTTATAATGTTATACCCCTACTTTGAACGCAATGGAAAAGGTTCCGAGTCCTAACTCGATCGTATAGAGAAGATAACTTTTTTGACCCAGTTATTATATTGAATTTTTCGATATAAATTTAAGCGCGTTTATCTACCGTACCGCCATACGACAACTCCAAAAGCTAGGAAAATTGAAATCCGATAATAATACACTATTATGGATCCAATGAGACTTGTTTCGTCGAACTCGAAGACTTGCCTCGAAAGGCTATTTTTAAATATCGATTTAAACAATATATTTTCAAACTAAAAAAATAGTTTTAAATTCAACTTTTTAAAAGATCTATTATCTCCAGTATTATCAATATAAATTTTATAAGCCTTTAAATTATTTTTAACAAACTTGAAATCCCAGAATTCATATTTTACCTGATTTCCAATTGTTTAATTCAATAGTTTATTTGTTAGCCAAATAGTGATATTTGAAATTCAAGTTAAAAATTAACTTTTAAATATTTAAAATCAATTAAATATTTTGATTTAAAATATCAAGTATTCCGAGTTGTCACACAATTACACGATCGAAACAAGTTCAGATATATATCATATATAACAAAATATACTTCACAATAACGTACACATTCGAATGCATAAAAAAATACCTTTTACTAGCAACTTTAGCTACCAATCTTCCATATAGCAAAGGAATATTTTGTATACCTATATAGCAAAGTAAAGGGAATAATTATGGTGCAAATCTACAAAAGAGTTACAATTATGCAAAAGGTGCAAATTCCAATATTATTTATCAATTAACATTACACACTTAGAGATAGAGCGCAAGTTGTTCCATAAGATGGGCAAAAAATGAGCTTGATGATAATTCATGTCTTCTAGTCAGTGATCGCTATTCCATTCAGCGTTGGAAAGTATAGCTACACGATGAGACAATGCTTTTGCATTAAAAATTAAAGCTCGATCATAAACCTTAAATCTTGAATATGTCATGAATACCGATCAAAGGATATAGAAATAAGTTTTTTGAACAATTTCACAAAAATGATATCAGTGAAATACCTGAGCATTTAGTTACCGAATCTTATGGTAATGCACTTATTACCGAACCTTCTAGTAATGCACTTATTCATGGTCTTTCATTTCATCAGAAACACACAACTTGTAATGACCCGTAAATTTTAAAGGTTTTAATAACGTAATTAACTGAATTTTGGTGAAATTTTAAATAATCGAATTTGAAATAAAATTTAATATCTGGAATACGTCTACTTAAGCATAGTAAATGGTAAATTTTCATCAGATAATATGGAAGTAAATTATGTTATGTGATTTTATTTAAATTTAGATCGGTTAATATTTGATGAAAATAAAATATTTTCCAGACCTAAATATTTTTACATAATAAATTTGTAAATCATCTTCTGAGTGAGACATCACATTTCATTTCGTCAAATTTGGACAGCTATTGCTTCGTTTATCTTATTTTCGACAAAATAAACAAAATACATATATACTTCGCGTGCCTTCTTCCATAATACTTGATACTGCAATATATATATATATATATATATATATATATATATATGCGCACCTTTCCATATATTAATCAATATGTCTATATAAAAAAATTGAGATATCTGCATAATAGGAAAACACGTATTAAAATTTTAAAACAGACCCATACAAACTACAATTATATATGTATATATATACTCACACATCAGCAATATATATAGCATGGTAGACTTATAAAATACCGAAACAACTACATGTATATAATATATGAACTAAACCTATATCTAACATATACAATTCACACAAATATATAAGCTGATATTATATTTCACATCATAACTTCATAAAACACAAACCGAAAACATCTCATATACTATATTTCAAAAATCTATATATAAATTTAAAAATCAAAATATTAATATATATATATATATATATATATATATGTTTGTACAATAAAACATAGATATTGGAAACATATATATTGTATATTGTTTAAAAATACTAGCAAAGGATAATGTATATATATAAGCATTAAATCTTAACACAATATGTTGTATATAAAACAATAAGAGGACGAGGAGCTGCTCACATCTGGACACATTGAACAAGGCGATGTGAAGGGAGAAAGCCGTGGAGGCTTGATGTTGAGAAGAGGTGAAGCATCAGACTGCTGAAGAGGAGGTGAAGTGCTCGGCTTAGTTGGTTGGAGTTTAAGGTGCGAGGTCGGTCAGGGATTCATGTAGAGAGATTTGGATATGAAGGGTGCATGTCCATTCGTGGGGAAGAAGCAGGTAAGGAGGGAGGTGGAAATGAAGGCGGATCTGGTGAGGAGTGGAATTGATGTTGACGGCATGGGAATCTGGGTGCAAGGAGATGCACATTTTTGGGAAGAAGCTAATGAAGATGAAATAGGAAACGAATTTGGAAAGAAGAAGTGACCAACCAGATTCTCGTATGATTTATATATTTTATTATCTTAAAAGAAAATAATAATGCCAGAGAAAGAAAGTGAACCAGTAGATAATAATCAATCCTGAGAAAAGCAACGGTCACTTTGATGAATTCAAAGAGTATTAATTTCTAATGGGTGACAACCATCATACAAAGGACACGAAAGGACAAATGAATACAAAAGGTTCAAAATGGGTATCGACGTGGATATCCGTTATATAGGTTCCACCGCATACCGAACACCGAAACACAGAAGTGGATATACCATAGAGATCAGCACGATGAGACGATCAAAAAGGTATACAGATATTAGAGGTACGGTCATCCTATCAAAAGTCGATAATCGGTACCGAAAATGCTGCTAAAATGTCAGAATTAAGGTAGACTGAGCAAAAGCAGTCAAAATTTGAAGAAACGAAATATGACGTCTCACTAAGAAGATGATTTACAAATTAATTGTATAAGAATATTCAGCTTTGGAAAATATTTTATTATCATCAAATTTTAACTATTTAACTTTAAATAAAATTTCACAAGAAAATAAACTTCAATATTATCTGATGAAAATTTACCAGTTGCTATGTTTAAATTGGCATATTCCAAATATTAAATTTTATTTTCAAATTCAAATGTTTAAAATTTCATAAAAACTCAATTAAATACGTAAATAAAACTATTAAAATTGATGGGTCATTACAGTTATGGATTTGAAAATAAATATATATTATTTTAAATATATATTGACTTTAGTATATGTGCTTAATTAAACAATGACTTTTAATTATATACATACATACACATATATATATATATATGATATTCCTATCAAACTGATTCTAAATTGTTTCATCGATTTCTTATCTATCAGCTTGTCCGTTTAATTCATGCTAATCTTGCTTTGCTTTGAAATTCGTGCTTGGATTCGTAACTCATCTCATTCTCGTTCTTCTCTAGCTTCGAAAGATGAGAAATCACTCACGATTAACATTCATATATTTATTAAATTTGATTTCAATTGAAACGACAATTGAAATATGCTGCTGCGAGTTATTTTAGTTGTTATATATGCTATTATCTATATCTGTTCACCTATGACATCTGACACCATTATCTATTATTTATATTGATGATATATGCTTTTTTGATATGTTATATTTTTGTCTTCACTGTTCTCAATCTACAAGTTCCCAGTTTGTATAGAATCCCATATAGGTTGAAATGATATATATATATATATATATATATATATATATATGTATGTATGTATGTATGTATATGTATGTATGTATGTATGTATGTATGTATTTATATTTGAAATATTTACTTAATCATTTAATAGCATTTAAATAAAACTTCAATTACAAATTTAAACAAAACTAAATATATGAATTGTCAAAATTTAGTTTGTAGATGTTTGAATATTTAATGCTTTGAAGTCTATTGAGTTGAAATGGTTCAATTTGTAGTTTATATCTATATTTGAGAAATATATAAAAATGGATTATTGAGATTTGAATTAAAATGGAAGAACTGAGATTTGATTTAAATGGGATTTTGGAATTCAAATTAATTCGAATCAATTTGTGGAATTTGAGGAAACTATTTTAATATAAAACTATTTTTAATATAAACTATCTTTAATATAAACTATTTTTAATACAAGACTATTTTATATAAAACTATTTTTAATATACCAATTACTTTAATATAAATTATTTAATTTATAACTATTTTATATACAAATTATTTTATTATATTAACTATTTTATTATAACTATTTTAATATATATACTATTATTAATATCTAAACTGTTTAAGAGAAAAGTGTTATGGATTTCAAGGTATTATGATTTCAAAAGATATATTTTCAAAGTGTTATGAATTTCAAAGTATTATTTTTCCAAAGTGTTATAATTATAAAGTGTTATAATTTCGAAAGAGATATAATTTTGGAAAGTGTTATGATTTTGGGAATGAATATTATTTTAATTGAGAAATGATATCGTATTGATATAGTTTTGAAATGGATATGATATTTTGGTTTTGAAGTATGATATGACTACAATGTTAAAATAACGAATTATTGTTAAAGAGACCTGGATTGGTTATTGTCATACTCTCTGCTAATACCGAAAACCACTTTAACAACTACGTACGCGGTGGAGATTCCAGAATGAAGTAGGATGGTGGCGACGATTCTATTTGAGGTATATACGTAGACCTGACTCCCGTGAGTTAGCTTAAGGTGGCTAAAATGGGAGCAATTGACGGGCCAAGTGAGGTAGCTCCTCCGATCGGATACACTTCCTCGATTTCCATTCTATTACTTTGTGATTAATTTGGTGCGCACCTTTGATTTGGGAGTGTGGCTCGAGGTGGCAGTAGTTGCGGCTATGCGTTACCTCCAACCCGGAAGTGTAATTGGTATATCTGCCCTAGCATTGCCTACTTGTGCCGTGTCACCTACCATATCAAGACCACTACGAGTTTGTTTTCTACCATACCTATGTAGTGTCCTTTGACGACTCCCAGTACGGGGGAGATTAACGGTACTGTATAGACTATGGGAATATATAAAATGTGTTAAGGTGGATATGGGTAACACCTTAACGCTATTTTAATAGTTTACTTTACTATACATATTATAATAGTGTATATTACTACATAGTAGATAGTTCCACGGATCCTTAGAGGATGGTTATTCCAAACATTCTTTGAGTTACTTGTATTTGATTTGGTATTTCACTTGAGTTGGATTTGTTGATATAAGAATGTTAATCCTGGCTCGAATGTTTTGTGTTTTGATTTACACTTAGGTCAGACTGAGTGTCACAACATTTGAGACTCACCTTTGGAGTTGGAGCTTCGTTTGGAGATCCATCTATCTATTCAGCTTGCAATTATTCAGTTGACTCCTGTGATATATTCTTATTTGTGTTTGACTATTGTATTGAGACTTCTATATATTCGAGACTTCTGTTGTATCTTGTTTAACTCTGTTATATATATAGTAGCTTCATGAACTACTACTATTCATTTGTTTCCGCTGCTTACTATTGTAATACTCTGTGTTTGTGATTCTGTGATTATTTTATTTACTATATATGCTGAGTTTTTCAAAATATAAATTAACAATCTGATATTTTGAGCAATTTAAGTCCGACATGAGTGGATGCGAATGGTTGAAAATAAAGGGATGTTACACAACCCTTTCCTCCATTTATCACTGAAGTTCTCATCTCTCTTACATAAAATATCTGCCTCAAAAGAAATCGTCAGTCTATATCTTTTTTCTTGTAACAAGAGATTTGAAATTTTGGGTACAGTTAACACTTTCAGGTTGTTTATATCTTGTTATTTTCATACTAAATGAACATTTTGGGTATTGTTATTTTTTTGAATGAAACTTACTCTCTTGTAACTATATTAAACACAAATTCATAATAAAAAAAAGTAGAAAATGGATGTAGGAACAAATTCATATCTTTTTTATGTTATTTTCCTTTCAATCACTTTATTTTCTATCAAATGCTTGTTATAATGATCTTCGCAAATTATTTTCACTAAACTGTAAAATTGATCATATTAATGCCACTTTAAAACTAGACTTTAACTTATTTCCTCCATTTATCACTATCTCATCTGTCTTACAATTACAAGAAATTTGAAAGTAGTTTGTTTATTAATCATCGCATAACAAAGAATATAACAACGAATATACAACCTGAAAGTTCACACCCAGGGTAATTTTTTAAATTCTAATAGTAAAATATGACTAAATCCTCAACTCACAAAAATATAACAAAGAATATTATTTGTATATACCTAATAGTTTATAAAATATATAACATTGATTTATATAATTCATAAAATATAAATTATGTAGTATTTTCTAGTATTTATATATATAGATATAATTTATTTTATTTCATATATAGAATTATAGTTAAAATTCATTTATTATTAATTTATATTATTTTTACTTATGATTTATATAATATTTATTTATATATAATTTATATTAATGTTTTTTCATTGTATTAGCATTTGGATGTTAAACATTGTATTAGTGTTTAGATGTTTTATTATTTAGTAGTCATATCACTTCTTTCTAAACTGCATGCATGCAATGCTAGCAAAATTTTCTTGTTGTATTAGTGTTTGGATGTTCTATTAGTTTGACTTCCTAACACATAGATGCATTTAACCAACCTTATAAATGTCAGTGGGATAAAGCTTAGTTAGCAGAACTACAAGCTCTGTCCTAAACTAGGATAACTCATATTTAAAATTGTATTATGAATTATTACACTTAAGAACAAGTTAAAAAAGCTATTAACATCACTACACTAAACTATTTTAATTTCTATAAAATATCATAATTACTTTGAGTAATATAATGTATGGTGCATGCATCTTCATTTACAATATTGTACAAGTTGCTTGTTTAAAATTTCAATTGTTTCACTTTACAGTTTGTAAATAAAATTTACTGATTAATCATACCATTCCTACTGACTTCAAGTCTTAATATATACTTAGTAACACATAATAATATACAACTTAAAGTTTCAATCTATATAAAATACCAAGAGCCAACAGTTAGGTAGAAGTGAATTGGTGAGAGGTCAATATGAGCCTAATACGAATATAAGAGTCACTGATGCTTCCATTTAATTTTTCACTAGTGAAATAGAACAAAAGGTGTGGGAATCACACATACCTGCAGATTTCTATTGCTGAGTCCATCAAGCCATGCTTCTGCTAATAACTATTAGATTGCTGCTGTTGAGTCGTTACATACACGTACGCAACCTACAATTGAGAATGATATAGTTGCTGCTGCTAGTGTACGTAGACCTACATAGCCTTCCAATGCCCACCTTCAGATCATCATGTAGTAAACAGCCTCAATTTTTAGGAAGCATTGCCTAATGCATGAAATGTGCAAGGTACTCCCAGCTCTTACTCAAAGGGGACTCTATTATGCTATAGAACTTGCTTTAGCAAATGCAATTTACATATAAAACATTTCTCACGCTCACACTGTGCTTCTGATAACTTGCTTTATGATAAATTTTCACCAACTCTATTTTGCCTAGTGATCTCGTCCATTATTTAGATTACTTAGTACAAGCTTATTACTCTTAAGACCTTTATGCATACTGGATGTAGAAAATTAAACTATAAGTAATAACTCAACCAAAAAAGTAGGTTAACATGAAAAATGTATCATAAAACTTGAAGTAAGGAGTAAAAGATGCTACTGTTTTCTAGCATTATAACTGTAGTCCGTTGTTTTGTTTTATTTGTTATTTATTTAAAACAATATGAAATGTGGAATCCATGAAACCTGCTCCCATATTCTATATGACACTTTTCTTCTATTCAATATGTCTTGTTATTTCAAAGATATAAAAAGAGCAAACAAGCTCCCATATTCACAGTTTCACGTAAATAATATATTCAATATATATGCAAGAGTTCATGCTAATTGATACACTAGTAATAGGCTGGTCAGTAAGAACTACACTATTCAACTAGGATAGCTGCACATTCAAATATTGGTTCATATCAATCAAATACCAAAAGCTTACGAAGAGTACGAGAATGTGTACTTGTTTAATGGAACCAATCCGCCCAAGGAAAAAACCAATATTTTTTAGTACGCTACCGAGTTAAACTATCTTATGCCTAAAGTAGAAGGAAAGGAATTAAAACCAAAATAAGAATATAGGGTACCAGGAAAGAAATAGTCAAAGATTTCTTTTATGAAGAAACATATATCGAGAATTAATACTTTGACGGCTGATGGACGGGCCGGTCCTATGAGTTTTGCTACCTAAAGCCAAAAGTGAAAACAAAGCTCCTATACAGAAACTGATGTTTGACCATTAATTAAATCATTAAAAATTTATACTGTTCATAAATAATGAGCAGAGAAAAAAAGAAAATAACTTTATCCGTGATAATAATTCAAGTTATACAACAAAATTAATATAAGCTATCGATGAACAATTTTCTAGCCTTCTGACTTACAAAATTACTTATAATATTATCATATCCAAGTTCGTTGACCATATCTTGTTCAATCGACAGAAGTGCCAAATCGTTTAATCTTTCTTATGACAGTGGAGCGAAGATAAGACATTATCAACTTTAGCTTTGAAAAAGTTCTTTCGACTAAGGCAACTGTAACTGATATAGTCAAAATTATTCTATATGCAATCCAAGCATTAGGAAAATTTAACTCTCTTCGACAAGAACTTATGAAATTCAGCAACTCAATTGCTTTTGTTTTTTCCTTTGGCAAGATAACTTTCAACTGAAAATAACTCTCTCTATCATTATCAGAGTGCAAAACATGTGTCAAATACTCCTCAAGTTTTAAACAACGACTTTTCAATTTCTCTTCATCTATAGAAGTGAATTTTTTAAATCAAATAAGAGGTCAAACTTATCATCATATTCTTTGAATTGCACAAATCGAGTCAGTAACAAAACATGCACTTTATCCACAATTTGCAGAAAGTAATTGATTCAAAATAATTCTTCTGATGTTTGCATCGGTTCTTCAACATTCGCATCTTCATCAAACTATTTCTTTCTATGAATAATTCTTTTTTGAGGAAAAATTGGTTAAATATACAACATATGGGCTATCTCTTTAGCATCATCCATCGTAGAATTAAATCCTATGTTTCTGAAATCTTCAAAAATCAATAAGCTCTTGCAATCTAGCGATAGCAACATCAATTTTCATATCTTCAGTTCGAAGAATCTTGCTAACAGTGTTTACATTTTTCGACATTTCATACCAAATGTACAATCCGAATAAGAATTCAAAATTTTCAATCTCATTTATTATAAGACTTCTAGCTTCACTCTTTGCCATAGAATCCTTGGTGCTATTTGACAAGGAAATTAGAGCATCTCTTATCTCCACGCTTTGATATCTTATAGATTTTACTGCTTCAATGTAACTTTCCCAACGTGTATCTGATAATGGTTTAACAGTACAACCTGATACATGATTTTTGAAAATTTTCCATCTTCATGTGGGTGAAGTGAATACATTAAATATTTGTTGGATCACTCCAAAAATGTTTGAAGCTTTAGGACACGATTTAGCCATATCACACAGCACAATATTAACACTATGGCAATCATAAGGTGTGTAGAAAGCTCTTGGATTAATTTCTAATAGTTTTTGTTGCACCCCTTGGTGTTTTCCTTTCATATTTGATCCATTATCATAATCTTGTCTTCTAATATCATAAATATCAAGCTTAATATCCTCTAATACTTCTTTAAGTTTGTTAAAAATTCCAAGTCCAGTAGTATCATCCACTTTTAGAAATTCAATGAAAAACTCTTCCATCTTTACGGGATTAGTTGAAACATTAAAACATCTTATTACAAGAGACATCTGTTCAACACAACTAATATCTGGAGTGCGGTTTAATACGACTGAAAAATACTTGGCCTTTTTTATTTTCACAAGAATTTTATTTTTAATTTCATTCGCCAATATGAGTATTAACTCATTTTTAATTTTGTGTCCCAGGTAATGTATATGAATTTCTTTTGTTCAACCCGTCGAACATTTACTAGATCAAATTCTGCTATCATTTCAATTATTTTACAAAAAAGACCATTATTTTGTTCATAAAGCCTTTCGTTCGTTTCACGAAATTCTAAATTATTGGAAGCAAATGTTTTCACAACAGCAATTATGCTTATCAACACTTTCTTCCGACGTTCTTTTTGCTTTTGTATTTGATCTTGTACACTATGATCTATAGTTGCTTTGACTTTCAATCTTGTTTCCAACTAAATCCAAGTGCTCATATTCAAAAGATGATCTTTACTACTTTCATGTTGTTTCAGCTTAATACTAAGGTTGCGTAAATCGTTAAATCCTTCATTAGCAAGATGACTAGCCGTTGTTTGATTTGTGAATAATTTGCAACAGAAACCAAATATTTTATCAAGTGAATTAGAATATATCAACCATTTTCTATCTTGTTTATCCCCGTTAGGCAAATGTCTGACATATGATGTAGAAGAAAAATGTCTACTAATCTCGTCTTTTGGAAAATCAGATTCATTATATTTTAGTACTCCAAAAGGACCTCTTTCAACTATCAAATATCTCAATTTTTGATCAATTTTTTTCCATGTACCGGGATCATTTGATAAACATTCTCCACATGTGATGATGAATCAATATTTGCTTCATCTTCGCTCATATTTTCATTTTCATGTTCGTTCATTAGAATATCATCACCAATATTATCATCATTTTCATCAATATGGGGAGCATTATCCACACTCAAACTCGAACTTTCTACTGGACTACTTTTAATGAAAAATTTATTAAGAGCGCCTTTCTGTGAATTAGTGAGTTCTTCTAGCCGTCTTTTTCTAACCGTTTTAGCGTGTCCAGATTCTTGTTTACACATTTCTAAACACTATAAAAGTCTAAATAAATTGTTGTTATACAATTGATTTCAGTAATAGAATTTTGATTTTACATTTCATTGTAATTGAATACGACAATACAATTCAATTGAATATGACAATACAAATAACCGATTTAAGCCTTAGATTTATGGTACTGTAAAATAAATTGAATTTGTATGCTATAAATTATTAAATTGAATTGTCAAATTATCATTGAATTATCAAATTGAATTGAATTATCAAATTGAATTATGGCACTGCAAATTGAATTGAATTTGTACTTTAAATTATTAAATTGAATTATCAAATTATCAAATAATTATCAAATAATTATCAAATTATCAAAACATATTGTGATACTATCATATTGATTACTGCATGACAAACAAAAACGATTATTAAATTAACATTACTAAACTGAATTTGTATATGGTAATACTATGAATTTCAAAATTGTAATGGCACCTTTTCTTTCTAATCTTCAATTCAAGCTTCAAAATTGTTAATCCATACAGAATGACAGAGAAGGCTTCAATTCATGCTTCAAAATCAAATCGATATGTCAAAGACAGAGAGATTCAGATGTTGGATGAAGAAGCAACCCCAGACTGGTCCGCTGCCGTGCCGCTGGAGGCTAGAGTCGGCCCTTCCCCAACTCGAGATCAACGAGATGTCAAATCGAGAAGCCCTAATTCTTTAACTTTGTACCGTCGGCTACTGGAGCCTGAAGGAGTCGATCTGCTGCCCGTTGGAGCCTGGAGGATGGAGCGGAGACTACCACGCCTGCGCTTAGACGACGCGATGAATGGGAACGCTTGGAGTTGGGTTACGAATCGCAATTGACATCCGCAATTTCAAATTTTTTTATGTCCATATGCTGATCGGGGAAAAATTTGGGCCCTAGGTGAAATGATGTCCTAAGCGATTGCTTCCCCCGCTTTGGGGAAGGCCTAGGGCGTGATGATGGATTTATAATGAAAAACAAGTAAAAGAAAACAATACATGTACATTACGGTGGTTCAAGTCATCCATCTTTAATTCCAAAAAAACATGTCCTCGATCGAACCATATAGTGGTTTCGTTTTAAGTTATAGGTATTCAATTTTACCAGAAAAAATAGTCAGCGAGGGTAGCTTCACAGATTTTTTATAATGAATTGTGCTAACTAATGATTTTCATAATCACAATGTGTAATGGATAAGAATTTAATATGAACTTCGGTAGCAAAAGCTAAAATATATTTTTGAAATACTACATTAAAAAGTAAAGAACTCGCAATGTGTTTACAAGCACATTTGAAAATAAATTCACCATCTAAAACATGTTTTGTTAAAGACGAGTTATGAATAATTCCAGGTATACATATAGTTCTCATATTATTTAACTCAAATCCATGTGACATTCTACAATTTTTACTATTAAAATAGTAAGTTACGACAGGTTAGACAGTGAAAATTAGTCATTATTCCGTTATAAAAAATAACTAATGAATAACTCCGAGTATACATTCAACCAGTGGCAACTAACTTAGACAATGAAAGTTATTCATTATTCCATTACAAAATTTTTTATGGTTATACATGTTTTTGCACTTCACTCTTAGTCTTCAGTAACAATTTCAGTTCTTCAATAAGGCAGACTTCAATATCAAGGAACAATTCACATTAGCATTTATGCATATAAATTATTTCTTCAAATACAATTACTCACCACACATGTGAACAGTATTTTATTTCTATGTTGATTATCAGGCAACATAAGAAACATATTTTTCCCTTGTAATGTAAGTAAGTCAATAATAACCATTTAGAGTTATAACTTGTAATAAGTAACAACGGATAATATCAGTTAGAGCAAGGAAATATTGCTTCTCATAATGATATTTGAACTTTATCCCATTTGGGTCATGCATAAAAATAACAACAAAAAACTAAATTAGGGGTTAAAACATAAAAGCAATACAAATTATTAGTGAAATACTAATCAGGTAGAAGTCAAATGTTTATATATATAATTTTTGAAAAACATGTAATTTGAACTGTTGAAATGCACATAGCTACTTAAAAATGTTTCTATGTTTACCGTTGCTTGATAATTGAAGCTTTGAATATTCCTTCAAGGACTAACTGCATTAAGTTATAATGTTTTTCATTATAGAGATTTAAGTTTTTCACTTAATTCTATAAGCAAATCTATCATTGAATTCATATGTTCATTTTCTAAATGTAATTTATGTTTATATTCAAAATCTTTTATACGAAACATGTATTTTTGTTTGTCTAGAGTAATAGTCCTTTTTATTGGGTTATTTATTTCTAGATTTAGATAGTTGAATCTTTTATAACTCATGCCCTATTTTTCTTTTATTGGGCCTAGTGGTCTTTTAGGCTCTGATACCAAATCAACATATGGACCTTGGCCCTCATGGAATGTAACCACTTTAACCCAAGGGGAAAGCTTCCAAATAGCAATATATCATATATTTTCTCCCAAACATTTCCTAGTCTGAAAGTTAACTAATCTGAATCAAGACAATGGTGTACATCATGGTAATAAATTAGTAAACCTTTGCTTTCAACAAAAGTATATAATCAAAACAGTTATACAAAGAATACTAAAAAAACGTCCGAGGCCTTAGTGCAGTGGTAAACCGCCAGGCTGTTGACGACAAGGTCGGCAGTTCGATCCCTGCCTCTGGCATATTAAAACTGTGCGCCACGATGATTCTTGCAGACTTGTGTGCTGCCTACTTTGTAAATATAAGTACCCAGTTTCAAAAAAAAAAAAAAAAAAAGAATACTAAAAACAAAATAAAACACTAAGCTGACAATGGTATTTGCCTAGCTAAGATTTCCTTAAGAGGGTAAGGTTCTCAATTTTTAGCATAAATGATTTCCAAACATGAGCTCAAAATTAATTAAAAAAAACAATACATTAGAAGTAAAAAAAGAACCTTTGTTTTTAATTCCAATACTTAAAATGAGAAAGGATACTTGATTTGTAAGGTAATATTCTATTTGGAAATTGATTAGTATTGAAAATTCTATATTTGAAAGTTAAGTTTTTAAAATGAATGTAAAAAAAACAACCAAAGAATACCAGAATTATGCATAGGTAGTCTAAAATAAAACAAATAATTGAATCGCCGAAGGCACTTGTCCGTCCATCTTTTCTTTAACAGGCTAGGATTCTTACTTTTGCATAAATTCAACTTACAAAAGATGAACTCAAGATAGTAATTAAAAAGATATTGCAATTCAAAAGATAAGCCGCATTCCTTTTTTGTTCTCTTCAAAAATGAGAAATAAAATCAAAGTTAGTATGGCAATATATAATGTATTAGTGGTAGCAACCGTGTTTAGAAAAGCAACACCAAAAACATATGTTCGAAAAAAAAGCTAAGATGAACAAAAACATGGCTTTAAGACAAATTATTCTTTGTATTAAAGGTGCATGATGGCAAAATCCATGTACTCAATTACTAAAATAGATTTGTAACATTGCTTGCTTTCTTCATATAATTTATTCCCAGGGCAAGAATTTTAGTTTTATTCGGTACATAAATTGTTTTGTAAACCAACTTAACAATAGACATACTCTAATTGGGCATGGAATATATTTAAACTGAAATTTACTTGCCTTTGCAATTATCATTCATGATACTATACATGGGCTATATGTTAGTACCATGTTAGTGCATGAGCTACGTATCTCTTTTTCAAATATTCGCTATATTTTTCCTTAAAAAGGTAACAATACACAACTTAAAATCCTTTGAAATAATCTACTTCCTAATTAAAACCTCTTTAAATGGAAGTTTTTTCATATTTATATATAGTATGATTGAGTATACATCAAAAAATGGAAATTATTTGAACATTTATAACATAAGTGATATATAGAACTTTTTGTAATTATCCCACAAGTGATATCAACATAAATGGTTGAAACCATACAACTAATGAAAAATTCTCTAAAATCATTAATTCCAACAAACTTGTGTAATAGGGAGGAGAAAGTACATATCTGCAAGGATGAGAAATTAGTTGCTCTTGGTTCACCAAATGACTCCATATTATTAGTCTATGTAGGAATTACTTGATCTAAAATTCTTGAGGAGGAATAAAAAAATATAATTTCCGAGTTAAAGAATCTATCTACATATAGAACAACAATAGTGGTTGAGATACTAGACAATCTCACCCAACTATGGGTAGTTCTCTTATCAAATATTGATAATAGAGAAGAAATTCTAACATGTGAGAACAAGGAATAAGTTATGTTTTCTATGAAAAAACCTTACTATTACTTAAATAAACCTATTATGCGGTTATACCAAATAGGCTTGTACGCATCCCTCCTATGAGAAATAATTAAGTCGTGTATGCCTCTGAAAATCATCGAGTTAAGTCATTGAACTATAAATTCACTAGGAAGTCATTATATTTGTTTAAAATAAAAACACATGCATACATATGTATCAATATATGCACACAAACACACACATATTTGTGTGTACACACATGTGTATGTGCAATGTGCATGAACACATAAACTTCTACATGTTGGGATTTATTTACTCATGTATGCAATATCCTGAATTTGCACTACATGCCCACCAAAAGATTTCATTCGACTGCAATGAAATTTTTTGTTATCTTTAGGTTATTATTAATTGTAAAAAGGATAAACTAAAATGTGTGATGGGTGCATTAGTTATAACACTACAAAATTCAATAATAGACAACTATAACAATAATAAATTAAGCAAGACTTAAAGCTATTTTATAATTTGCAACTATGTTTGTTATGCACTTGGCCAACACTGTTAGTTTTTGCTATTATGCCGGTATCGATATATGTGTCCTTTTCTATAGGTTTTAAGAAAATTTTAATCATTAATTTTTTAGTGTAGAAATAGTACAATAGAATTTAAAAACGTCCAAACAAAAATCTATCAATATTTTGAAACAAAATACAAACCTAATTTAACAACCATGGATCAGGACAATAGCGTAAATCAAAACTTAATTTTCAATATCCTCAACCCTTTTCAAACTAACAAATTGCAACAAGTTAAAATTAGGTTGAAGGGATTCTCTATACAGGGTAGTAAGTTTTAAGGACAATATTTATGAATAATTAGTTTTAAGGACAATTTATAGGAAATGATAAATTCATTTTTATTTTTAAGTTATATAGGAAAATGATAAATTCATTTATCATTATTTATGTATAATTGAAAATGATAACTTCAATTATCTTTTCTTTGAAAATTGTACTTACAACTAATTTTTAGAAGTTCTGTCCTTAAAACTTACTACCATGCACAAAAAAGTCCTTTAGGTGAAAATTCCCTTGCAATAATTAGTATGTTCATTTTTGGAGAAAAATACGCACATTTATGATTTCTTATATACAAAAATTAGGTGGAACTGACCCATGAATTTGTCAACACAAAGCAAAGTGCAAATAGAATAGTCAGGCGCACATATACATTTTGCAAAATCATATTTATTTCTACTTTTATAAAGCATAAATAAATATTTCTTTTTATTTACTTTGTTTAATATATAACATTATAAATTGGAAGCAGAAAAGGAAATTATAACTTAACAGTAGGTTTAACTACAGAGAAGTGAAATGCTGATACAAATACTAAATGAATTCTAGTATGTACTACTAGAAATATTATTTGTTATCATTTGAACACAACCACCCTATTTCTTTATGGCAATAACAAATAAAAATATAGTAGTGCTATACCTAGGCTAATCTTTTATAAACATATGATCAAAGCTTATTAAGGTAAGAAAACTAATTTTAACAATTAGTTAGAGGCCGGTTTTAATGCTTCGATCTGCACTGCACTTTTACCCCTCATAAACAAGGAAAGAATTTTCTTTCCATTTGTACCATTTGACTCATTAAATGAATTAAAAGATAACTTACTATGCAAATTTTTTATTGTCCAGATCACCTATCCTCTACTTCTTGTATTGTTTTCGTTTAAGACAGCAAGGGGTAATATATTAATCGTAGTTTCATATGTCAGTACACCATTATTAGCAATCTTGCCACTTTCTTGACTAAAGCGAATCCAAAAACTTAATTCATTGATAACATATCAAACAAGAAGTTAGATAGTGTAGTGAAACATCATATCAAAATGTCAACAAAGAAATACAACTTAAATCGCACCTTTTTATTAATTAACATAAAAGGAAAAACATGTTAGCTAACACCTTTGGTAAGTCTGCAACAAAAAATAGCAAATTAAAATCAAGAAGGCAATATAATCTTAGACCTTGTCATCAACTTGAGAAGAAGGAGATACCTGATAATCCTTTGGCATATACTCAATAGAAGAAGAAGCATATAAAACTGCACTTGAGTATTTCTTATAACTATTCCAGAAACTTTTTTTGGAACTATGTTGGAGACAATGTGATAAAGTATTTCTTAAATCTTATTGTATATGTATGCTTTACATTAGCCAAAATAATTTTAACTATGCTCTTGGTGATGTAATATATCTGTACATCTATTACCAGAAACCAACTTTGCAAAACCCTGGTCAATAAAAATTGCTAATCCTGTTGTGTTATTAAACAAAACTATAAATTTACCTTGTTTTTTTCTTACATTTCAAGCCCTTTTACATTCGTCACACATGTACCATGAAGCCAAGCATTCATTTGCAAACCATGGTGTCTAGTTCTTTGAACTCAAAATCGACCTCCCTGCCATGATGACACAGAAAGACAAAGCAGTCTCCGGCCTAATACGAGGCATAGAAGGCTAATTCAGGAAAAATAAAGCAAACTACATAAAAGGCCATAACAAATTCCTATCACCAGCCAAAATCTCAATCGACGCCCTCGACAGCAAAAGTGCAACCGTCAAGGGCAAACACGTGATCATCGCAACCGACTTCGATGTCAAATCCCTTCCCGGAATCACTATAGATGACAAGAAAGTCGTCTCTTCCACCAATGCCCTAGCCCTAATTGAAATCTCAAAAAAACTAATAGTCATCGAAGCCGGGTAAATCGGTTTAGAAATGGGTTCGGTCTGGAACTGGCTTAGGTCTGAAGTATTATTACAGCATACATGTACAATCAGAGCATGTAGAAGAGGTGGATTTCATGAGAGGTCAATTCAAGATATAAAGCTGCAAAGCTTCGAAGTTGCAATGAGTTGTTATAGACAGTGGAAGTCAGAGCAAGAAACGGAAAGTATCGAAGGAAGATGTTGAATGGGGTAGAGAAAACCTGAACTGAATTATGTAGGGCTAGAGTCGTTTCTGATTTTTTGAATCTTTTCCTTACACAGATTGAAAAGAGAGATGGTTGAAAGTGGAAAGAAAAAAATGGATAGGTTTTTTAAAAAAATTTGTTGAAAAAGGAAAGAGAGAAAAAATGAGATAAGAAAAGTAAGCAGGAATATAAGTATATAGCCCGCCCAGAAATTTTATGTAGTCGGAGCCACTTAGAATGTCGCATTACAACAACATTCAATGTCCAAACGCTGTCCTTTATTGCAGTAAAAAGCACATTTTCTTGTAATGGAGTAATGTCATACTCAGTACTATCTATGGTAAAGGTAGGCTGGTTCTGGGTTGGTAGAGGACCATCTATTGGTGCTCGGTTCATGTTTCTAAAGATATACTATCAGAAAGTAGTCTCATACCTTATCATTGTATGGAATTCATTCTCCAATAAGTGCCTTCGGTCTTGATTGTACAGCCTAGCATGCTGGAATTTTGATAATGTAATAATTTCGGCTATGATTATGTATATTTATCGAAAAGTTGTTTTCAAAAGAATGCCATTAAAAATAATGTTACCAAATTTTGCGTAAAAAAGATTTTGGTTATCATGAGGTTAAAACCCGTTTCGTGTTTATGTGCAGCGTTGTCTTATGAGAAATCCTTTGTTTTCAATTATCCGTATTTTGAGTTTCTCATACCTGTCCCATAACTGACCCGGAGTTTATTTTCTTTTCCCTTAAACTATGGGTGCAATTATTTTTCTAGGCAGTCAAGTAGTTAGGTAGCATGGAGCATTTCAAGAAGGAGCATGGAGGATTTTGGGTCCTTTGTAGAAAGTTATCTATTAATTCCACTGTATTTTGTATAATGTATCTACCAGCAATTGTGAGGATAGACAGTTATAACTATCATAGCTGAATTAGTGCTTACTATAACTCTGGTGGAGCAATTTAGAGTAATCGCATGTACTACTCATATGTATAATTAAATGTTGAATATGATGTGACATTCTATTTTCTTTATCTTCTACCTTTATTTTCTTTTACCCTATGATAATCTGCCTCTTTGGCACTTGAATTTACGGCGTGAACACCGAGGATGTACTAGTGTCAATTTCTAAGGGTCGAGGAGGTGGGTCATTCACAGTTGGTATCAGAGTTTATGGTTGAGCAAATGGCTAAGCCTTGATGGGATTAACTCATTAGAGATAGGGTTAGTAATGCCCCAGAATGAGCTTAGTCATAAAGAGTGCATATTTGAAATTTTATTCGAATAAGTGTATTTGAGTTCTATACCCTTTTCCAAAGACAATTTTGTCTATAATCATAAAGATGTTTCCTTACTATATGCAGATAGTAGGAGATGAATAGAAGAGGATGAAGGGGAGGTGGCAACACTATGGGCACCAACGGTCGATCAAATGCTACAATAATTGAGGAAGTGGTAATCCTTGTGCAACCACAAATTGACTTTGCTACTCTATACAAGAATTACACCAGCTTGGGAGGGAAACCATTCAAAGGAACAAAGTCCATTATTGAAGTACAGACTTGGCTCCGATCATGTGGAAGGGTCTTTAACGGATTGAATAATAGGGATGAGCAGGAAAGGTTTTTAGTTTCTTGGTAGTTACAGGAAGGGGCTCTAGCTTAGTGGGAGTCCATAACTCTGAATGATTTGGAGGACAATTTCTCTTGGGAAAGGTTTAAGGATGTATTTGAAGAGCAATATTTGCCTGCAGCGAAAAAATCTCATTTCTATAGGAATTTCATGGACTTGAAATAAGAAGAACTATCTACGGAGGAACATTCTCACAAGTTCAATAAACCATCTCGTTTCAGGCCTATTTTAATAGACATTCCCATCAAAAAGAACATGATGTTTATTACAGAAATGAAGGAACAATATAAGGATAGGATGATCACTCACGTAAAAGGAATCTTTATGGACCTATTGGATATGGGCTTCCAATATGATGCCTTAGATAAGAGGAACTCAGTACCCGCTCAAGCAAACAGCAATAATCAGATTAAGAAAAAGAAGCCATGGCAAGGAAAGATCTGGGGATGATCACACGAGAATCATTTTAAGGATGTGACTTGTTATAATTGCAAAAAGAAAAACCACCTTTCCTCAAATTGTAGAAATCCCAAGGTTCAAAGGCAATGGCAAGGAACCGTCTCTCCTATAGTGGAAAAAAGTCTCTGTCATAAGTGCCACTAACCCGACCATTGGAAAAAAAAGTTCCCGTAATGAAGAAAGGAGAGAATGTTAAGGTTTATGCTATTAAAGACAAGCCTTCAACCTCTAAAGATGTAAAAGGCAAGGGAGTTCTTGAAGGTAGCATCTACGTTAATAATGAGTTAGTTAGAGTATTATCCGATATAGGAGCATCCCATAGTTAGAGTACCCATTCAAGGTAAAAATCCATTCCGTATTTATGTGTGGTGTGATCTTATGAGATACTATTTATTTTCAAATATTCATATTTTGAGTTTCTCATACTGGTCCCATGACCGACCCAAAATTTATTTTCTTTTCCCCTTAAACTCTGGGTGCCCTAATTTTCCAAGCGGTCAAGTAGTTAGGTAGCATGAAGCATTTAGAGAAGGAACATGGAGCCTGGAGCATTTTGGATCCTTTGTAGAAATTTATCTATTAATTCCACTATATTTTGTATAATGTATCTACCAGCACTTGTGAGGACAGGTAGTTATAACTATTCTAGCTAGATTAGTGTTTATTGGAACTCTGATGGGGCAATTTGGAGTAATTGCATGTACTACTCATATGTATAATCAAATGTTGAATATGATGTGACATTCTATTTTGTTTGTCTTCTACTTTTCTCTTCTTTTACCTTATGATAGTCTGCCTCTCCAGCACTTGGATTGGCGGCATGTGAATACCGGGGATGTACTAATATCGATTTTCGAGGGTCGAGAAAGTGGTTTGTCACAAGATTCTTCAGAAATATGAAATAGCAGGGAATAACCAGAGCTGCTGAAAACTGAAGTCAGAAGCCAGAATGTAGAATGAGTGCACTTGGAAATGGTATAGGATTTAGTGTTAACCCCTTGGAAACCTGACAGCTTGGTGTCGACTCATGTTTTCAACTCGGTACCGAGTCAAGAAGGTAGGGTAGCATCATTGATGTTGACTTCGGATGGGAAGGATAACATCTAAGGAATGATTTTGATATGTAGAATAGAACGGAGGCCGAACACGAATATACAACAACATGACTTGGATCTAGGAGCTCACATAGGAACGAGGGTTGGATAAAGGGATGGATTTATGACTTAAATTGGATGAGAATGATTGAATTATTGAGATGAAAACATGGGTACTCAGGAGTGGCCAAGAATGGAGCCTAAAGGATGCGAATAGGGATTCATTCACTCCAAACATCTGGTACATAAGAAACCCATCAGATTTCAAGCTACCAGCACTAGATATGTGCTTAATGGAAGGTCAGATCCGACCATTCACTTGACGAGATATATTTGACATATGGAGGTGTTGGGTGCTTCTAAGGAAGTAATATGACGACGTTTCTCATTATATTTGACAAATTTCACAGCAACATGGTTTTGAAAGTAGGAAAACAGGTCCATTAACACGTGGACCGAGTTGGTGGATAAGTTCATGAAAGAATTCAGAGTTCATATATCATGACCGAAGAATGTAATGATGCTTTCGAGCATGAAATAAAGGGCCGGAGAGACCCTATATAGTTACTTGACCAGGTTCATCAAAATAGCCGTTGTAGTCTATAACCTGGATCCATCAATAGTTCTGATAGTGGTGGTTTTAGGAGTCGCAAGCAAGACTGAGTTCAAGATTGCTTTGGACGAAGTCCAACAAAAGATCTAGAAGAATCTTATTATCAAGTAAAGAGATATTTTCACCAAGAAGATGTAGAAGAAGAAGTTGAATGTTATGGATGATGGAGGACCATCCAAAGCATGATATGGGAAAGGTAATTGAAAGTAGAAAGTCGATGATGGCTTTAAAGGATCGAAGCGAAAGAAGAGGGAACCAAAGTGTCCTCTTGAATTGAACTAATGGAGACCTCGGTGAGAATCTATATGGATACTAAGGGCAGATTCCCTATCGAAAATCAACGAAGGGAGAGCCCACAAATTGGGAGAAAATATATGGAAAGTTTTTCTTATTCCATGAGTTGGAAAGGAGTGAAACAAATGAGTGCAGACACTTGATTAATTTGATCAAAGAATTGGTTTGGAGTAACCACTTACAAATTATGTCAAAAGCCAGATTACTATAGCACAAACTACAGTGGTATCGCAAGAGTGACCACCTTCTGTAATGGATGCATCTGAATATACCCATGGATCTAGGCTGAGAATGATTATCCAGTAATTGGGATGGATTGAAGTTAACTTTTATTTTCATACCTTGCTTTTGTTTTAAATAGATGATGTGGGATTACTATGAGGCTGCTTACACGTATACATGATCTTAATCTATACCAAGGCACGCTCTGAGTTGGAAGTTTGGGCATGATCCTTGATAGAGTTAGATATTTTGATGTTTGCTTAATGTATTAATCAAACTTTGTGAATAGATAACTAATGGATATTATAAACATGTAACGCCCCACCTTTTCGCACGCTTTAAATCGACGATAAACCACATACGTCAGACTTAAACCATACAGAAGGGCGGATTGTTAAAGAAAAAGTAGAGAAAGAAACAGCAAAACAAAATCTTACAGCGGAACGATAAAATATAATAATCAAATATACAGTTCATAAAGCTGTTTTATAAAATATTTGATTATACTTATACAATAAATATCAGCGTTACACATATCAGAAAACAATAAATACTGCAGCGGAACAGTATGAATGTAATGGAATACTATAATAATAATAATAAATCTTCATCTTCGTCCTCCATAATATGGTCTTCTAAATCCTGAAATGCTCAGGCCGACCCGAGCAAATTGAAAAGACAAAACACTCGAATCAGAACTAAAAGATCTTATGTAAGTTAAATCAACGGTAAAATAAATATGAGTGGAACGACATCGGAGATGTTTACAGGATTTGACATCTCCTATCCAGTGTCTAACGTGATTGCAGTAACTTAAGAGATGCTCGTGATTCACATCTTCCAAGGATCCGTTAAACTATTTACTATGTAGTAATATTTCGCTATTATAATAATGTCTATAGTAAAATAAGCTTACTTTTAAATAGCGTTAAGGAGTGACCCAATATTCCCCTTAACACAATAATAGTCCCAGTAGTCCATCCAGTATCAGAGCATCTCCAGATCGGGAGACTACCCTAAATACTCCATGGGCTACGGGAGAAAAACAAACTCGTACAAGGCGTGCTATGGTAGGTGACACGGCACAACTAGGCAATGCCAGGGTAGATATACCAATTACACTTCCGGGCTGATGGTAAAACATAGCAGCTACTACCGCCCACCTCGAACCATACCCCCAAATCAAAAGAATAAAAAGTGGCCACCAAAATAAATCTCCAAGTCATAATATAATAGCGAAGGAGTGTGTCCGATCAGAGGAATGACCTTATTATCCTGTCAATTGCTCCTGTTTTAGCCACCTTATGCCAACTCACGGGAGTCGGGTCCACGTATTTACCTTAAAGGAAACGCCATCACCATCCTACTTCATTCTAGAATCTCCACCGCGTACACGGTTGTTAAAGTGGTTTTCGGAGTTGGCAGAGAGTATGACAACTTCCAACCCCGGTCTCTTCAACAACCAAACGTTATTATAACACCATGGTCATTTAAAAATAGTATATACTTTAAAAATCAAAATATCATCGCTGTTTCAAACCATATCCTTTATTTCAAAATAACATATACTTCAAAACCCAATTCAATAATATATCATTTCCATTTCAAAAACGATTCAATAATATATCATTTAAATAAAACTCAATTTCCGATCACTAAATCTTCCTTTAATCTATATAAACCTGAAATATTCTTTTAAATCATCTTAAACCCAAACCACATTATGAAATCATATTCTTAATCTTCGATTCCAATAGGTTTCAAATCAATATATTCAAAGATAATTCTTTAAATAAATTCAATTTCAACCAAATTCATTTCCTAACCATAAAACTTTAAAAGTTATAACAACTCCAAACCCAACACTTTGAAACCATAATACTTTAAAATACTTAAATTTCGATAAAACATTTCAATTTTGATATATTTCAGGTCTTTAAATATTCCAGAGTTTCCAAACCAATCTGATAATCTCATATATATCTTAATTAAATTTTCTATTATTTAGTTTAGAAATATTCATTTAATACGTTCAATATCATTTAAATAAAGCTCAAATTTGGAATATTTGTTGATCACCTTAAACCCTCATCAAGTTATAAAGTCATGCCCTTTTAAAATCTCAAATTAAATAAGTTCCAGGTTACTTCAGTTAAATAACATTCTTAATTTAAAAACAGTTTTAAGCCGATTTCAAATCCATCTTCTCAACCTTAATTTAACAATATCATTATAAACTCTATATATATTAAAATATAATTTAAATAAATACTTAACCATATTATTTTTTAAATAAAATCAAACTTTATTGTTTAACTTATTATATAACGAACAAAATTATACATGGCTTAAATTTTAGAGTTTAACTATATATAAAATAATATTTATATAATACTCAAAAATCAATATTTATATAAATCCATATATTTCTTTCCAAAACCAAAGAAATAATTTTCAAAATATTTATATATATATATATATATATATATATATATATATATATATATATATATATATATATATATATACCAACGATGTCTGTATATAAATTTCTATCCTATGGTCAAGTGATGCGGATATTTATCATTTCAATCCACAATTTAAAATAAAAATACGGTTTTATATCATTTCAAACCGCAATCTCGAATCAATAATGACAAATCAATAAAGAAACTGCAGATTATGATGATATAAATAAAATATCCATTCATCCATCATAAAATCATACATCCATCACAATCATCATCCAAAACAAACAATCAATATCAATATATAACTGACAATATATAACAGGTAATTAACTGGCAGTTATATTCAATAATAAATTAAATAACGATTTAATTCAATAAATTTAAATTTAACTGGAATGATGATAAAGATATACCAAACAGCAATAAATAAATTTCTAATCACATCATAAATTAACTTAACACACATGAGAAATTTTAGAAGTTGTGAGTGGGTTAAAACACTCACCTTTTGAATTTAAATTGAATTTAAACCCAAAATTTGAATAGTCTTCAATTCGTCCAAACCAGCGTCAAAATGTCCGGAATTCCAATATGAAACTAGCGGAGAAAACCGCGTGTGAATTGGAGTTCGTATGTAAAAGTTATTGCGTTAAAACGAGTTGAAAATCGAAATTAAATTAAAACAAAATAAAATAAACCTACCCATTGCCACGTCATCGCGTCTATCTTCCACAAGCTACAGGTCAACCCATCCTCACGTACGCGAGCAGAACCCATATGCATGAACAAATCGAACAACTGGTCGCCACTTCACATCACCACGCCACGCCAATACAAGCCACGTCGCCGCCTCCCAGAGTTCGCCGCCGACCTCCCCTCGCCGCAGCGACACCACAGGAAATCACAATCGCCCGTGAATCAAGCCGGCCGCCAGTTGCTACTTTAAACCCTAATGAATTTTTCCGTAGATCCAACTGTCAATTCACGAAACGAAGCATACCGATGAACTCCCCATCGTCCACTCTACAAAACCCAGAAATGATTCGTCGATCAGTCGATGTTCATCGACGTGCGATGAACGCCGAAAATGGTTCTACGATTTCAGGCTAAACAGTGCTTCGAATTGAAAAACGGATCACAGAATTAAGATGCGCTCTTCGACAGCTTTCCGATGATATATAATTTGATATTGTTTGTGGAGTTTGAATTTTTGATTTGATTTTTCAATTGCAATTGGATCTATAATTGTCTGCCATTCAAATGAGGAGGTGAAGAGGAATTGTACGTACAGACAATTTACACTAAGGAACAATTAGGGTTTATAACAGGGTGTTTATAGACAAAGCTGAAAGTAGAATAGATGGACCAGGTTGATAAAAGCGTTGAATGATAAAATGGCCCAGAAAGCCCGTTCTGACTCCGGAACGAAATTGGGCCAACCCATATATCAAAATAGATGTTTTGAAATATTTTAAACTCGATGGAACAGGTTTCAAGTCCAAATTCCATCGTATGAAGAAGTTATGCTAAAATCAATATTTTTTAAATTAATTTCAATTGATTTCAATTTCATTGATTTCAATGTGTTTTGAGTCCGTACGATCAAACGACAAGTCCGATCGTTACGAAACTTGAAACCCTACAATAATTCACCGTTATGTATCCTATGAAACTAGTTTTGTCGAAATCCGAGTCAGTGGCCAAAAGGGCTATTTTTACATTAATTAAATAAATTAATATTAATTAATTAAATGAAATTTTCAATTTCAACTCTGTAGTTAACAAATTTCATCAATTTTAACTTTCTTAATCATTTACACTAATTTAACCAAATTCAAATGTCAATTTAGAGTTGATTAATTTATTGATTTCAGTGCTAAATTTTCAATTTCATTATATTCACAAATTATAATTTAAATTCTCAATAATCCCATTGAATTTACTTTTCATTCTTATTATTCAATTCATTATCATCCAGCGGATGAAATTAACATTGGTTCACGGTTTATTACATTATTATTCTCAAATTTCATCTTAATTTCAATTAACCAATAATTAAATATTAAATTTCATTTAATTGCAATAAATCCAATTATTAAATATAAGTTAATAAATCTTGATTCTCGCTCCTTTTATTAAATCAACCATTATCTTATGGATAACTTTAACGCTATTATATATCCAATTGCCCTAATGGTTTATAGTTATCAGCTAAATTCATATTAACTTGTAATTAATTACGTTTAATTGCAATGGATTTAGATCTAATTTAATAGATTAAATAAATGGGTAAATAATTAATAATTATTACCATTTGCCTAATTTAACCCCATTCCTACTTTATTATCAATTAATGAATATTATAGTTTCTTACTAAACATTGATTTTTATTCAATTACCCTTTATTACGTATTATTACATCAATTTATATAACTTTGAATTCATTCCCAATTTACAAATTTTAATCAATTGGTTTGTTTCAATTCCTATCCTTTTATTAAATTCATTACTACTCTAAAATCTGGTTAACCTTTGTTTAACCTTTCATTACTTTACTATACTCAAATTTGACAACTCCTAACAATGTATTACATTCCCCATTAATGTAACATTTATTTATTTTATTAGAATTTATTTTCAATTCCATCGACTAATTAAACATGTAACTTATAGTAATTGTTTACAAGCCAAGATTACACTTAAGTTTATCCTGCTTCAACCAATTATTATAATTACCTACATAATACCGAATTCACTGAATTACTATAAATTATATACAAAATCTTTTATTTGCACCACCCTTACACTTATTTACTTATTTTAAATTTTACCCAAGTGTAACAATTTACGCTATTTCACTTTTATTGATTTCACTTCAATTGTCAACAATTGGTTTTTTTATAACTATTGCTGCAATTCATTCTTAACATTTACTTCAATATAAATTACAAAAAAATTATTTCTTTCTAAATTTAATTACAAAAATCTTATTAATTTAACCAATTTAGTTATCGAATTTTATGGGTCGTTACAAAACATGATAAAATACCAAAGAAGATGGTTATTCCTTGAAAGTGGTGTATAAACTGATTAGAAACGGTTCCCCAATCGAAAAGCAGTGCGATAAACCCTGAAGTGCAAGTTCCCTTACCTAAAAGAAAGTGGATGGACTTGTGCAGGATAGCGAGTCCCCTCATCGGAGAGTGAGTGGATGGACTTGCTTGAATAGTTAGTCCCCTCACATGAGAGTGAGCGAAAGGAATTTTTCGAATATTGGGACCCTCGTTGAAGAGTGAGCGGATTGGGCTTAATCAGGATTGATCATGTGGTCTGGAGAGATCAGATATTGGATTGGCTATTGATTATGTGATTTATAGATCAGAAATTTGATTGGACATTGATTATATGATACTAAGAGATCAGAAATTTGATTGCATATATGACTACGTAATCCTGAGATGTCAAAGGCCAAACTGGATATCGATCATGCAATCCAGAAATATCAAAACCTAGACTCAACATTGATTATGTGATCTGGAGAGATCATAAACTAGACTTCGGGATTTAAATGCCACTTGAATTTAAAATAATTTGATAATGATTATTGGATTATGCCATTGCCTTGATTTGGTTGGACTAACTTATTGGGAGATGTTAGGTGAGAGTAGACGATTTATAAGTAACATTCCATGTGGTAGTTAAATTCTGAATAAATACGAGACGATATTGATCATGATATGTGATAGTTAAATCTCGGACGAACATGGAACGATATTAACACCGATTTATGATAACCCAATCTTGATCGATGGCAGGATTACCTTAGTTTATGATACGTGATATGGTAATTCCAAGAGAACACGGAACAAATATGATTTGTGACTAACACTTGAGCAAGGTCTTGAGTCCTTAACTATAATGTTTTGGAACGACCTTTGAATTATAGAGAATCTGATAGAACTGTACGATTTTCCGCGATTTATTCAGTCGATAGCTAGAGAGCTTAACTACTAATGATTTGCTGACTACGATATTTGTTCTTGAGTAATGCATCCCTTTTATTCACAAGGCATTCTTAGGGAGCAAAGTCTTGCTAGCAAAATTTTCACAGTCTTTGAATAGACTCAAAAGATTGAACGGGACTAAGGGATAATGATAAAATAGTTATAAACTACTAAAAAATATCACAAGAGGACAGAATGGAACTCTATCAAAAAAAGATAGCTAAAACTCGACCAAGCTTCACAACTTGGGCTACACAAGCTAGACCCGAATCATGCCCAAGGTGGATCCTAGGAAAAATGATGTAAAACTCGAGTAGGACTTGAAAGAATGAAGGAATGAAGACGTAAAGAAACATTAAGGCCACTTTGAGTCATGCCCAAAATAAAACTTGACTTAACCCGGGTCAACCATTACTCGACATCTAGTTTTGGTACGGAACTCAGTTCCGAGTTATGATGCATGGCATGCATTGACCATTAAACTTTTATGGAGCAACATGCAAACGTGGAGAACATTGGAGCTATTTTCAAAGACTATTTCGGGGATCTTCATCTATAAATGGGAGTATAAGCTCACTTCAAAGGGACTTTAGGCTTCTTCTTCTTTCTAAACTCTTGATTATTATGAGTTGAGAAATATATTTCTGAATTAGATTATGTACAACTCATACCCGAGTTGAGTGATACTGACTTGTAAAATATACTCTGTAGGTGAAAGTATAGTCAATAAAAATCGATTAAGTGGACATATGCCGGAGTATTTATCCAACCAATATAAAAATTATGTGTCCTTTTATTGCTTTTAATATCTTTTCTTCTATTATTTTCATATTTGATACTTCTCTGGTTGTTTGTGTTATTTAGGTCTAAACAATAACTACAATTATTACAGTTGAAAATTATATTAAATTGGTTTAAGATGAAAAATATTAAACTTTTGAAATTAGTTAAAATTATTTTATTAAATTAAGAAATTTTGTTAAATAAATCAATTAAAAGTTATATATAAATGTAGTGATGCGTACATAATTAACTATAAATGATATAGTTGATAAAATTATCTCAAATTGCTTAAGGAAAATAAAATAAAATTTTGAAATTTTAGATAAATTAAAATTTAATTAATTATGCACGTAGTTGTTTAGTTCCTCATGTTACATTCATTATACTTAGGCTGCCATGAAATGGTGGGTATGAGCTAATAATCTTTTTGATATTTGAGTTTCCTCAAGATCGAGATGAGCTTAGGACAATGACCGTAGGTTAGAAGTTTTAGACAACACAATCGATAAGGTACATACATCGCATGTGGGTTTACGATTTATTGAGTTTCCTTAAGGTTAGAATCTTGAGGCAAGCAAGTCCTAACACCTTTTAGAGAAATCAAAAGATTTCTTTTTTTTCTTAGGGTTTTGGAGAACAAAAAAGTCTAGCAGGAGCTTATTAGATAAATAAAATTGTAGCATTTCAATGTTGTAAGAATTATGTTATACAAGGTGAAATTATCTACTTCAATAAATTTTTGCAACTAATATAATTAATAAAATGTTTCTTAGTTAAATTATTCAATTGAACTAAATTAAGATTGACCTAGAAATATAAAACATACTTACCAATAAATCTTTAGACATGCTGTCACTTCAAGACCTATGCAAGAGCTAATTTAAAAACCCACTAAAAAATTCACGCCTTGGTCTTAAGACTTTATTTTTCCAAGACTATGTATTGTCTTCTACAAGTTTTGAACTCTAAAGGTCATGAAAAATATGGATATTTGATCCATATTCGATCATACATAAATGTTATACGGTGAACAATCGTGATTCGTATTGTATGAAACTTCGATGAAATTAGTTCCTTCAAAATAAGCAAGTATAAAACAAGATCGTGTATACAATACAATTGATTACAACAAGGATCTTATTTGTTAGATGTAGCACTGCACCAACAGCTATAAAATGTACCTAGGAACTAATCACTAAAATTATAGCTTGATAAGATTACATAAAGTTCAACTTATTCAATATCCTTAAATGTTAAGGAAGACCTTATGTATTTTTTAAAGAGTTCATTATGGTCATGTAGTAAGTGTTTTCTTTTGACTGATTTGACCATTTATAAACAAAAGCGAATGCTTTGGAGTGGACGCATCTTAGGTGCAATTAGGATGAAAAGACAGAATAATAATTCTCTACTTCATAGAGAGACATATGAAACGAGAATTATTTAATATACGAAAAGATACTTAATATGAAATGAGAAATGTGATTTCTATTCTAAATGTATTTTCCTATAGAAATTGTTTTTCTATGATATTTATTTCTTCGGGTTCAATATAATTGATTTGAAACTCATGACTATAAACTAGTTAAGCGAATGAGGTAAAATCCATAATAAGTGGTTGAATAGAGCTTCGCATTTCGCACATTGTCATAGTAATGGTGGAAATAATGGTAGCATGCTATATAACTCTTCTTAATGGATGCATCAAGTTATGAAAATTATTTTCATTAACATACCAAATACTATTTACGAAGTAATTTTTGTTTTTGATACGAATTGAAAATAGACACGGTTTTATTTCAATATGAATATATTCATTTTAAAATAAATCTATAATAATGGTATTTATAACATAGGTGATGCAATGAAAAATATAGATGTACCTGAAATTTTTATAGCCCTTTTGGAATTATGGACTAAGCTATAGTTTTGAGAAATAATTCTTTAATCATATTATTATGAATCATATTATACTGGTGAATTATATCTTAAATGATTAAGGTCAACCATTTGTTTGACGCGACATAAGAGTTAATGGACTCTTAGAATTGATACATCTTGATGTATACAATCGTAGGTCCAATGAACCAAAATTATTCCACATACTTCGTTAATTTTATCAATGAATTATCATTGACGTGAATATGCGTATTTGATACACATGTAATATGTCCGCAATAAGTTCATAGAATATAAAATGAAAGTAATTAATAGATATGAAAAATAAAATAAAATGATTTTATTTCATCTAATAGGTGAGTAATTGAAAAGCAATTCCAAATTTATCTAAAAAAATTAAAATCCTAAAAGTCACTCCTCCCTACGATACATAATGATGTATTAACATGGGGTAATCAGACTTTGTTGGAAAATGAACGATTGATAACGAGTGAAGTTAAGTTAACTTCTTTCTATAAAGTCATATGCTTAAGAGCAAGTATATAAGGTTAAAGTTAATTTCATATAAGGCATAGTTACGAAATCATACAAGACAAGAGTTGATAACCAACCCTTATATATCATAGGTCGAGATGTTTACAGGTTATGTGAGTCAAGTGGTTGAACATAATAATTGCTTAGTGAGGGATCTTGTATGGACTGCCCAAATGAGTTTGGGAGCGATTAATATTGATTGACCAATTTATGTCATGAATATAAGTTTCGTTAACCAAAAAACCAAATTAGTTTTACACACACATATAGAAAATTCATAAAATGTTTGTAAGTTCATATTCTATTGCGCTAAGAAAAAATTATTGTTTCAAGAAACACCAACTTCAAAACGAATGAATTTCTTTCAGAATTATTGGTAATAAAATAGATTGTGATACAATCCAAATATAAAACTGATTACAAAGGATGAAATGACATTAACCAAGCCTAAATGGCACAACTAATTAGAATTCTAATAAGAACTCTCGCATATTAAAGGGAAACTATGATTTTCTTATCGATACCGAAAAAAGAATTTCCTTAGCAGTCAATAAGCTATTAAAGGTATTGACTCTGTCATATGACATGATGCACAAATACGAAATGGATTCTAAGTAAATATTATTTTGATAATTGTACCAAGGGACATGATCCATCGGATGCAAAAGTATCTCCGAGAAGAAAAACAATGAATTTGATATATGGTAAGCCATGTTGACAGAATAACATCATAAATTTCAATTGTTGAAATTAACGTAAAAGATTCGTCATTCAACGTACTTAAGTAAATTCATATTTTACTGGGAAAATTACCACTTGGTATGATTTTTAATTTTGGTATACATAGTTGAAACAAAAATTCTATATAATGAGTTAGAATATGTAGTTTGCATTTAATAACCAAAGTGTTTAGAAGTTAGTGGGGGTAATTTTGAGTTTGTGGGTTACTGGATAAGGATCAAGAACTGATTCAAAAGTATCTTTCAACAAGCATTAGAACGAGCAAGTATTTTGATAGAGAAATCAAATATTTTGAATATTAGTCAAAATGCAAAGGAATTGTGTGTCTATAAGAAAGCACTATAAAGATGCTAAAATATTTAAAAACTATAAGTAAACAACAAACTTATGATAGTTAACATTGTACTCCTATTAAAATCATTTTAGTTTAGTTGTTTAATTCTCGATATTGGATTTGATACTGCCATATTTAATTAGAATAAAAGGATGTTGGGATTGTCCCAAAACGATATATAATGATGCCATCTTAAAATGTTTAATATGGAGAATGAAAGATGGATTTCTTATGCACTAGTGATAGAAATTACCATATATGTTATATTGTCCACAGTATCGCATTTCGCTTACGTTTTCGATACACATGGCATGTATCAAATTTGAATTAAGATCACTAAATGACAGTTTAGAATGTTCTCAAGTATCTAAAAAATACTAGAGATTTTTTTAGAAACAATGAACTCTTTATTAAGATTGCATAGACTTGAACTTCATAAGCGATATCGAGTATGATTTGTCAATCCTAAATTCTTGTTCAAACTTAAGTTAAGAACTTTATGTTGGAAATGTTCCAAATGATAAATAGTTGCTAATTTAACTAAAGGCTAAGTAATCGCGTGAATGGTACTGTAACTAAAGAAGTATAGATAAAAGCATAAATTTATAACCAAGCTAGGTTTGATTATGAATGTTGATAATCCCATGACATTGATAACAATGTTGCGATACAATTCATAAAAGAACCCAAAGCTCTCTAGAAGCCATAAAACATACTCTTAAGGGTTCCACATAATAAAGGCAGTTTATCGGCATTAGAGAGAGTTAATTGGTAAAGTAGATAATTATAAAAATATAGCATACCCATTCACTAATGGGCTAGCCCTATTATTTTTTGAGAAAACCAATTGAAGGAGTTGGATAATGATTCCATTATTGACCCCTTGTGTAATAACCCACTTTTTCATATAATTTAAGCGGCCAATAAATCACACATGAATCACTCAAATTAAACAGAAAGGTGGATAGTTAGGAAAAAGAAAGAAGATAAGAAGAAACTAAACAACATAGAATCTCATAGCGGAATGAATAATCTATAATATATGACAAATCTTTACACAAAAACAGAACTGTATTATATTGATATACAGATGCCAATCAGGGTATACTAACCTATTTCAGTCCAGACAGTTATAACAACCTGTCCTCACAATTGCTGAACAACATACAACAATGAATGCAATGGAAAAATAAACATGTACGTGCATGTGTCTCTGGGCCTCCATCCGTCTCTTGAAGCTCCAAAAATATCCAACGAAATCTGGAAATATGCTCAGTCTGACCTGAGCATTATAGAAAACAATGACCAAGCCAGTCTGGTAAAACCAGCATGAGAAACACAATCAAATAGATTTTCAAAGTTTAAATAAACTCTAATGATCCGCCTTTCATCCCATAGAAAGACGCATCATTAAGAAGAAAGAAAGGGATAGAAAAGAGAAAAGATAGAAAAGAAAGAACTAAACAACATCAAAATCTCACAGCGGAACGAATATAAGATATTACATAGTATCATATACATCAGAGTTAAACAGCTTATACAACACAAACTAGATAGTTATAAACACCTGTCTAGTTATTACAACTCAAGTTCATCACAGAAATACAGATGCAACACTAGCGCAGTGGAACCACTATACATACAAACGCTGAAGCCTACGGCTCCATCTCCCCTCCAGAACTCATCAAAGCCAACATGAATCCCTTGGCTACTAGTAAAATTTGAGTACCCAAGAGTTTAATAAAACAGAAAATAAACTCCAGGTCAGACGTGGGTCTGGTGTGAGTAAACGGGTTAAAGTTGCTTAACTTTGAAAACCTTTGGAAACAAAAGGTATCTCGTAAGACTTCCCACACATAAACACGGAAAAGTTTTGGAAAAGTTTTTACCTTATGACAACCAAAACATTTGAAAGGAAATATAGTTATATTATAATAGGGTCTAGGGTTTTCAAGTAAAATACAGAAATAGCTGGAATGCTTACATCTCACGTTCCAACATAGTTGGGCACAATCTATACGTATGACACTTATTGGAGATTGGATTCCATACAATGGCAGGGCTAATGGGATACCGCACGTCACAGTACGTGGCCTAGATCACCGTACCGAGGATCCACACTAAATCCCTTGCAACACAAGGCTGAAACCATCCCTTACTGGATATTCCCAAATAAGACAACCCCGCGTTAGCCATCGCCAACTGCCCACTATGCCGAATAAAAAGTAAGGGGTAAATATCGTCCTACTTGGGTGCTACCCACTTAGCCTTGCTGTACCTCCCCTGCTTTAGCCATTCCCCGTTGATGAGGCTTGAGGCTACGATTACCTTTATAGAACACATCTATCTTAGAATGCTCATCGTCCTCCCGACGATGTTCTAAAAGCATTAAATCCATACAAGTTTGTTCTGAGTTTGAACGAAACTGAAGGCACTATCTCGCTACACTCGTTTTGGAATCACCCTTAGAGTTAACGACAATAGCCCTTGCATTCTGAATCTTCATCTAAATTGAAAGCACTATCTCCATTAACTCGTTTTGGAATCACCCTCAGAGTTAATGACAATAGCCTTCCTTTGAATCTTCACTTGATCTCCACTTGATATTTCACGACCTATCGTTTAATTTGGATCGATGTGGTTTTCGGAATTCCAAATTTGGAAATCCGATCTTGGTCTCAGCGAAATTCAAAATGCCTTCTTAGTGTCCAAGTTGTTTAAGTTTGAATAATTTAATTCAATTTAAATTATTGAATTCACACAGCATCATTCACAGATAAATATCACAGATTTATCATATCTATAATCAATATCACATCACAGAACAACACAGATTATCAATCTATAAGTATCATTCAATCCAGACATTCTACTCAAACAATCATCCACAAACAGGAATTATTAATCCCTATTATAATTAATTTAATCAACTTAAATTAAATTAATTACTTGAGAATTAATCACCTAATCCTGCTTAAACAATCATTAATTAATTACAACCATTAAATTAATTAATCACTCTTTAATCACCTTGTAAACCAATTAATTAATTTTTAATTATAGATTAATTATCCTTTAATTATTCTCTAAATTAATCATCCTTGATTAATTAATCTTTAATAACATTAAGTAATCAGCCTTTAAATTAATTATATAAATTAGTTATTCTTTAATCATTCTCATTAATTAACCTTTAATCCTCCTATTAGTTAATTAACTATAATTAATTACATTGATCCTTAATTAATTACATTAGATAATTATATTATAATCACTTCATTGATTAATTATCTTTTAATTAATCATTTTCATAAATCAATTAACCCTTTTAATTATTCTCATTAATTACATTAATTAATGATTCTCTAATTACTTTCATTAATTAATTATTCTTCTAATTAATTCCATTTAACAAGAAATCTTTCAACTTAATTACATTCATTAATTACTCTTAATTAATTACTTTCAATAATTAACTATTCTTTAATTACTTATATCAATTAAATTAACTCCATGATTAATTACATTAATTAATCCTTTAATTAATTACATTGAGTAATTAACACATAATTACTTCCACTAAGTAATTATCCTTTAAATACTTTCCATCAAGTAATTTCCCTTTTATTAATTACTTCCAGTAATTACACTTCATTAATTACATTAAGTAATTATACTTAACCAATCATCAAGTGATTATCTTTAATTAAATAAAACTAATTAATTAACTTAAACCAATCATATTTTTTATTATTAAATACACTTAGCAATTAATTTCTTTAAATTACTTCATTAAGTAATTCCCCTTAATTATCCTTTTAGTATTAAGTAATTAACCTCTAATTACATCCATTACTTAATTATTTCTTAATTAATTAACCTCGATTAATCAATCCTCAATTAAGTAATCAACTACACTTAATTAATTACACAAATTAATTTATCTTAATTTAATTACCTAAATTACTTATCTTAGTTAATTAAGTAATTATACATTAACTACTTTAGTTAATAAAACTTTATTTAAGTTAACTCGTTTACTATATTAATTCTTACCTGCGATTTAATTAAAATTAAATTTTAAAGCTTGAATTTGGTTTATACAAAATCATCATCTTTTAATTTATTAAAGTTAAATACCTTTCACTTAAATCATTTTTAAATTTCAACAATTACATTTTATATGAAAACATTTATGAACTAATCACAAAATTAGCCTAATGTTATATTTATATAAACCAAACTATTTTTAAAACAAAATTTAAACTTTGAAAATCCATTCTTCAAAAACTTAAATTTGTTTAAAACATCATGCTCTAAACTTTAACATTTACACATCTTTAAACTGGAAGCATCTACTTGGAAATTCTTTTGAAAACTTTGTTTTAAAAATTACTTTGCTTTAAATTTTGGAATTTCATTTTGTAATTAAACTGGACAGGTTTTAACCTAGAAACAAAAATGTTCCTGAGCAAACAACAAATTTCTCGAGTCACTCTCGCGTGCGTCCATCCCCGAGACACTCTCGAATAATCCTTCGAGTGAAACCCAAACAAAACACTTCTTCCCCAAGGACAACAAACCCAGACACTCGAATCGCCACCGTGCACGTGCAGGTCAAATCCGATCATCGATGGTCATCACCACAACCATCGACAAGACGACCTCGACCCTGCCGACTCCCTCGACCGACCTGATCAACGCATCTTCCACTGAAGCAAAAATGAGCACTCTCGAACCCACAGCATCCAAAACTCGATCAACAAAATCATCGGCCGACGGCGAACTACACCACTAAAAGACCTACCGCCTCGACCACAGTCGCGTCTCGAACCCTTGAAACCATTCCCCGGCATGCGATTCGACTCGATGCGCCACCGTGGCCGTACCACCCTCGTCAAACCCGACCACCAAAACTTACCACAAAACCCTACTTCCTCCTCCCCTGACCACTTTGGCCCAAGATAAAATCGACCACTATTTTTCCATCAAACCCTAACCTTCGCTCAACCTCCAGCCCAAATCTCGACCCTTCTATCAGCGCCAAACGACAGAAATCGACCATAAACCCAAAAATGATCAATTTACAAATTCATGGCACATATCATTCTAAAAATTACCAAATTCATATCTAAATTCGTGATTTGCTTATATGAATTATATTCTATATTCCAAAGATGAAAACATACACATTGATTTTCAACTTTGATTTTGATTATTACTGTAAACTTCAATTCCAGAATATTAAGTAAATATAAACACTTAAGATTATTTTTAAAAACAAGGTTACATTGTTATTATCATTTTTCTTTTTAATGATCCTAAACTAACAGAGATGTTTTGGGAATATAGGATATTTTTTATGATGAAGTTGAGCCTGTTACTAATAACAGAGCACAAATATAAATATACAAAGACAATATACAAACATGTTATACTTATATACACACATTTATATTCAAAACTCATGCAAGCATTATAGACTATATTTCTACACATGCAACAAGGTTTCATCATAGATTTTTAAATAAAAGGTTTACTCACCAGATAGAGAGAAGCAGAGAATACTGTTTTATTTCCTGGAACAGTTAAATTGATTTGGCATTTGAATCTTGTTGTTTAAGTTGAATTTGTTTGTTGAATTTTGAAACTGATCTGAACCAGAGAAGCTTGCAATTGTTGTTTGATCCAGAGAAGTTTGTACTTGTGTTGATTTAAATTTTGGTTTGGATTTGTTGTTGATCTTCATTTTTGTTTGCAAGACCTCAAATTTGAAAAATTTTGAACTGGTGTTTGTTTTTAGTTTATATGTTTTAAGAAGAAGAAGAAGGAAAGAAAGTACAGAGAAAATTTTAACTAAAGAAAAATGAACAGCTTTTCTCTTTAAAACATTGTTATACGCTTAATTTTTTTTAAAACAAGGTGTTGCCACTTGTTATCTTAAATTGTAAATTGGTTACAAATGTCTTTGCATGATTTTAGAGCCTTACACATGTTTGATTCCAATATTACTTATTTTACAAGTGTTTTAAATCATTATTAAATTAATTTCTTATATTTTATATTAATATGTTTATGTCATTTCAATTTATGTTTTGTTTATATATATTTTAAAAGTACATTTTCCAAAGCTTAATTTAAAAGAAAGAAAATTAAAAAGAAAAGGATAATAAATTAAATCTTATTTTAAAGTTTAAACTTAAGTTACTATACTTAATATATATATATATATATATAAACTAAGTATATTTACAAGAACAAATTTTTAAAAGAAGACATATTAAACTTTTATTATAATATACTATTTTAAGCTATTATATTTTTAAATAAAATAAATATTTACTTTAAGTGTTTTGAAAAAATAAGATAAATTTTTAAATAGCTTTTAAAAAGTATTAGATCATATTCAAACAAAATTCCCAAATTACAATACACACACACATATATATATATTATAATTTGAACAATATTTTTGTTAAATTAAAATCAAACTTCTTATTCACAATGTAAATACACATATACATTATAAATAGAATATATTTTCTATTAGTTTAGAAAGATAAATTCTTTTATCAATTCAGTATTATTAACTTTGAAAAGAATAAAAATTTGCCAAATTAAATTATTATTATTAAGTTTGAAAAGATAAATTCTGTTAAATTAGAATATTAAATTAATACTGCACATTTTAAAATAATTATTAATGAAAATTATTAAATAAATATTGCCTAAAATTCCGGGACATCACATTCCTCCCCCCTTAAAAGAATTTCATCCCTGAAATTTAAAAGCAAAGATAATTTATAATCCCACGCAGATTTTAATTTTAAAATAGCAAGCATATGTTATCAACCATATACTAGCAACCATAGCAACCAAAAAAACAACACTAACTATTTAGACAAAATTCTAGATAGAACTTCCTAGAGTTTCCCAGGTACAAACACTGGGATACTCGCTCTACTGAATCTAAACTGGCTACACCACCCAGATTTTGAGCTGCTATATCTATATTTAGATCTATAAGCTGAACAGGATACCAGACCACAGATAAGTCCTGTTCAACTTCCAAATCTCCCTGAACTGCTGGTTCTAAAACCAGTGATGGATCATACACGTACTCCCTTAGAAATACGTGAAATATATCACGAATCCCAGCCATCTGAACTGGCAATTCAATCCTTGTAGACCAAAGCACTTAACCTTACAAGAACACAAAAAGATCCAATACACTTTTAAGCTAACTTTCCAATCTTACCCAAATCTTATTGCTCTTACGATCGGAGAAAACTTATCCAAAATTAAATCTTCGACTTCGAAATCCAAATCCCTTCGTCTCTTATCCACAAAACTCTTCTGTCGATCCTGGGCTGCCTTCAACCTTCTTGAACAACCCAATCTTCGCAGATGCCTCTCGGATCAAATCTGGCCCAAGAAATAGATGATCTCCGGACTCTACTTAACAAGATGGTCCTCCCAAGATCTATCGAAATCCAGAACACACATTCTACTTCACAAAAATCAGAAGACTTCAAACTTACTTCTCTTATCCGGAATAACCAAGCACTAGACATCCAAACCTTCAAATCCCGAATAAACTTCCTATAGAAATCCTCTGATCTAAGACAAACACAAACTTCCAAGGAGTCCGAGGTTGCTTCTATTCTGGAATAACTGCCATCTTACTTTCGCTGCTCAGCTCTTATCCGAGGAAGATGAGAATGCGGTTGATGAGCACAAGTATAGACTTAATCCATATCCTGGAAGCATTGTCCATCAAATTCCATAAAATCTTAGTGACTTATCCGATTTGGTCACAACTACCACAGCAAAAATCCAGCCAGAGAACTAGATTCGATCAATCCTGACCTCTTAACCATTCCTCTCTCTCTCTCTCTAGGACCCTTCCTCTACTAGGCTGAACCACCGGTAATGCTCCAGGAATCAAGTCGATACAGAACTCAATCTCCTGATGCGGATGTAAATCTTGACTTCTTCGAAGACATCCGAAAAATCTCAAACCACTTTGATAGCTCCCACATCCTTTAAAGATGCCTCAATCCTAAACAAAAGATTACTAAGAGAACTTTTGAACCATCGCAAGTCACTTTTGTGATTCTACCCAGTTCAGATTCCAAAGAAACTGTTCTCTTTTCACGAATTAGAATAGGTTAAGCTCTTCTAACTAAAAGAAGAAATTGATGGTACACCCTCAACCACAAACATCATACCCAGCTGAGCTTCTAGAAGAAGTGGGCAAGCCTTCACCATCTGCACGGCCAGCTGACAGTAGAATCTCAAAGACTCCTGAACCATCGAAGAAACGGGCCAATCTACTGCTTCCAAACTCTACCTCTAGGACACTACTAAGCCAAGAGACCTTCCTGACAGCACATTCAACACCTCCGAGCTGCCATGCTGCCACAGGTGCCAAAGACTTCCTTATTCAAAAGCTCCTCGATTCACTAAGCTATATCAAACAACTCTAGAAAGGAGCCTTCAAGATGAGCAGATATCTTTCAAGAAACTCGGGCTTTAAACCAAGCACAAACACCTTGTCAAACTGCGTCCCAAACTCCATTACAGACAAGACTCCTTCCTAAGGTTGCCAAGATACCATCACTTGCTTCAGCACCTCCGACTGATCCAAATTCTATAAAATCCTCTTGCATGAGCGCAACCAAGCTTACATTCCAAAGATGGACTTCGAACCTTAAAAAGGTTTCCTACAGAGATTGATGAAATCCTTACACTATGTTGCAAAGCTTACCCAAGAGGCCCGAACCGTCTGGCAGATACACTTCCAATCACAATTACTCATACTTCTCCCACTAGTGTTAGTCGTGCTATACACACCACTACCTCTCCTACCTCTAGAACTCATGTTGGCAAACTCGAACAGATAACCCAAAAAAATAGGTATATATATAAATACAAGTATGCTCCATCAAGAAAGAAATCACTCCAAAGCCTAGATATTCACTCAACCTAATGCTCTAATACCATAATGTAACGACCCGCCTTTCATCCTACAGAAAGACGCATCATTAAGAAGAAAGAAAGAGATAGAAAAGAGAAAAGAAAGAACTAAACAACATCAGAATCTCATGAAAGAGACGTTGCAGCAGGATCATATGGAATAGAAATGTGTAGATAGCAGAATATCACCAATAAATAAAAGTGACACCAGAGATTTATACTAGTTCGGACCACTGTCATACGTCCAGTCCCTAAGCTCCTCTTAGGAATTTCACTAACAAAACAACCCTCACTTTACCCGAAGGAATAGGTTCACAACTACCCGAACAGCCGAACGGGATTTCTTGCCTCGACTGTTGAAGAGGACTTTCACAATACAAAGAGTTTGCTGACTACTTGTGTTCTTAATAACACGGATATGTCAAATCAATGTACACCTTCCTATAATCTTTCCTTGATGATAATAGTGTAGTTTGTGAAAGAATATGGAAGATTTGAGAAGATTTGTAATCTTTGAAATATGGAAATAGAGTACTTTTGTGAATTTGAATGCTATAGATGAGGTAGAAAGAATTAGAGTAAGATTAGTTGGAAAACATATTTGATTAACCCTATATTTATAGTATACAAATAGTTGCAATTATTCACGAAGAGATTCGATGATTAGATGTGAATTAAGAGTTGTGTCTCTTTGTTGAATAGTTGCATCTATTCGTTTTCAAAAGTATGAAATAAAATTTCAAAAGTCTATTTATAATCAAATATATATACAGCAAGGAAGTAGGCAAATTTGGGTTATATTCAGACGTCTGAATATTATGCTGAATATATATTTTTGTTTCAGCAGACAGGCGTCTGAATTAGAAATTTCAGATGTCTGTTTTGTGCCTTGTGCATGTCTTAAAAATGTGCTTGTGCGTGTGTGTATCACCAAGGAAGATTTTAACAATATCTAAACTAATACATACAGACTCAATATAATCTTCAACTAAGCCCTTGAAATTTGACTGTTGTAAAGTTTCTTCCTGCAAAACAAAGTTAATCGATACTAATATATATATATATATATATATATATATATATATATATGTATGTATGTATGTATGTATAGTTGTCATAATCAAAATGCTATAAAACGAGATCCAACATTATCCCCTTTTTTGATAATGACAACTATATATGTAACTCCCCCTGTCGATATGCACATATTTTCTCCCCCTTTGTCATTGACGAAAAGGAGATAAATAAGTTAAGATAAATATGCACAATAACATACATAACATAAGCACAAGCAGAAAATATTTACACACATACAAGTTCACCACCAAAGCAGACACATAGTAGAGTTTTGTGCCAAATAAAAGCAGAGTACCAAAAAATATTACAAACCATAGATTTAAAGATTTAGTTGCAAAAGTATCATAAAAGTCATACCAAGATTACCAACTTTCCATGGCCGACAAGCTAAGTCCAATACTTGCATCACCTCCTTTTGATCCATCATATCTAGAGCTTGAGTCTGGGACTCCTTCATCCTTAGAACTCGAAGACCATTGAAATGGAGTCGGATCATGAGCTTGAGAAGATTGAGGTCCAATGCATGAGACTTTATCCCAAATTTTGTTAAGAAAGTTTCTTAAAGAATCAAATTTTTATTGGTCTTATGCTTAAAACGCTTCAAATCTTTGTGAATTTTTGATTGATTGCGAGAGCGTATAGCCAATGCTTGCTTAGGCGGAAGATCGCGAGAAACAATTTGAATATCTTCTTTCTCTTCTTCTTCTTGGACAAAATGACGACGACGAGAAGATGATTCTGCTATTGGTGTTTCTGGTTGTGATGCGATATGTTCTTGCCAAGCTTGAAAGGACATATGTTCTAATGTTGATGGGTTCGGGTCAATATACATAAGCTTCAATGTTTTTGGTCCAATCTCTTTGATACTCAAGGTAGTAGTGTCGGGTATATCAATTTGACACTCAAGAAGAATACGTGTAATATAAGCACCATAATGAATTGTCTTATACTTCCAGTTATATCTAATATCCACCCATTCGTTAAGTATTATCTTAGCCCAATTTACTTGCTTATTAGAATAAATAGCATATAAAGCTTGAAAATCCTGTTTATTCATAACTTCCTTTCCTTGGTTGAATTGTTCGGACTAAGATGCGATTTAGGAGACGTGCTTGTGGACGTAGATGAGTGGAGGTAAGATTTTTCAAGTTAACTAAATTGTCAGAAAAAAACTTATGAGAAACTTCATCATGTTCTTCCATGTTAACTTTTATAGTGTCAATATCATGACCTTGCCACGCGCAACGCAAAATTTGCCCTAGACGTTGAATCCGAAGAAGAATACGCTTACCGCAAACCATAGACCATACGCAATTAGTTGTATTTCTTGGTGTATGATGATCCAAATTCAAATTAGCCAAGAAAAGTTTGACAAGCAAAGGGTAAATTTTGACATTATTTATATTAAAATCTACCAAAGACTCGAAATTGAAGTGCCTAGCATATTGTTGAAGACGATATTTGTGAAAAGCATCAAATTTTACAAAAGCCCCTTCAAAGAATTTTGAATTTTTCATAGCTTTATACCTTTCCTTTGCAATGTCATTCCATAGCCATCTTTGGATTTGATCTTTGGATGGAAGCTCGGATTCTTGTTGTCTTGTATGTTTTGGTATATTTGCCATTGATTTTGGTTGGGCGGAAGTGTTGATTTTTGAATTTTAAGAAATAATGGAGGTTAGGTTTTTTTTTGTGTGGTAAAAAAGGGAAAGTGAAAAATGAGTGGAGCAGATGAAGTGGTGGGTTAAAAAGAGAGGACGTGCCTTTTTAAAAAACCGAGTCAGCAAAAGTCAGACGTTTGAAAATTAAAAACAGACGTCTGTTTTTGAAAAAATTTCAACCCACGGGGAAATAGTTCATTTTTGCCCTTTTTCATACGTCTATTTTATGGGAACAAGACATTTGAATTTTCTTTAAAATTTTTGGCTGCCTCAGTATTCAGACGTATGTTTTATTGGAAACAGACGTTTGTTTCCTGGAATTTTTCAGTGATCTGTTTTATACTTTGAAAATTTTATTTTTATTAATCTATATATATATATATATATATATATATTTGTTAATACATTAAAAAAATCAGCAGTATTACAAATAGTACAACATTAATTCTTTGATGACGATGTCTTCTTTGGTGTTAATTCTCTGCATCCCTCATTAGCCATATAGTTCTTGTCCCATGAACTTGGGCTATATTGAGGTCTTTGTGGCGAGACCCAAGGATTTATCAGATCGTTTAATGTACGATATAAGAAAGATGGATTAAACGGATTAACCGGTCGAGGTAAGGGTTCACTCACACCTTTTTCTTCGAGCTGCAAAATTTTAAACCAATTTGTTCATTAAAGCTTAAGCGTTTAGCCGTTACTTTCTATTCAAAATACAACTCACGTTGAAGGTCTATTTGCTGCTGTTGATAGTGATGAATTTCATCGATCTTTTTCTTCGTATCTGGAGAGATAAATAGCGCACGGTTGGCCTTCTTGGAATCCGGTGTATACCCGGTTCGATAATTTTCCCATTTATAAACAGGCTCATGTTTTGGTGTTGGCGTAGAAAGATGCGGTGATGCAGCTGAGCTATCGGTTGAGAAAGTTATCTTGATGGATGAGTTTGATTTGTTGGAGGACATTTTTCTATAGAGTTTAAACTTTTATTTTGAAAAAGAATTTGTTGTATTTTGTTTTAGTTTTTAACATGTGTGTATATATGTAGGCTGAGAGTTTTAAGGAAAGTGTGGTGTAGAATCAATAGGATTTTAGAGCCGGAAATTGAATTACCGGTTAATAATTGACTTTTAAATGAATGGTCTTAGAAGGATGTTTTAGTTTATGTAATATTATGTAGCTAATTCAAGTGTATAGCTCAAATGGTTAAGTTATTAAACCCATAGTCAAGCGACCTAAATTCAAGTCTGACCTTTGTCGGATGATAATTTTGATCTTAAAATTTTGTAATTTATTTTTATATTCTCCATTAAAATAATAATTTAAATATCTTTTACTGACATTAAACCTAATTCTTGGCGTAGTTTAACAAATGAATTTTCTAAAAGTGGTTTGGTAAATATATCAGCTATTTGATTTTCGGTAGAAATATGTTCTAAGTTAATAATTTCTTTTTCGATATTGTCTCGTAAAAAATGATGACGAATATCAATATGTTTTGTAAGTGAGTGATTTACAGGATTTTTAGACAGATTTATTGCGCTTGTATTGTCGCAGTAAGTTATTAATTTTGATAATTTATTTCAAAATCTCTGAGTGTCTATTGCATATAAATATCCTGAGCACAAGCTAAAGCTGCAGATATATATTCTGCTTCACACGTTGAGAGTGATACACAGTTCTGTTTCTTACTAAACGAAGAAACAAGTGATTTTCCAATGAAATGGCATGTACCACTTGTACTTTTTCTATCCGTCCGATATCCACCAAAATCAGCATCACTGAAAGATACTAATTCAAATGGACATTCTTTCGGATAGAAAAGACCGAAGTCCTTAGTATTATTAAGATATCGCAGAATTCGTTTCACTACTCTTAAATGTGATTCTTTAGGATCTGCTTGGAATATAGCGCATAAACATACACTCATCATAATGTCTAGTCGACTTGCAGTTAAATAAAGTAGTGACCCTATCATACTTTGTATAACTTTTGGTCAACATTTTTACCATTGTCGTCTCGATCGGGATGAGCTGTAGTACTCATAGGAGTAGGTTTTCCAGAAGTGTTTTCCATTCCAAATCGTTTAATTAAATTATTACAATATTTTTCTTGATTTATAAAGATACCATTGGATAATTGTTTAATTTGAAGTCTGAGAAAATATGATAGTTCTCCCATATGTGACATTTCGAATTCTTTAGTCATTATATTTGAAAATTCTTCACATAATTTTTAATTAGAATCAAATATAATGTCATCTACATATATTTAATTAAAATATCTTTTTTAGTATTTTTAATAAACAAAGTTTGATCAGCTTTTCCGACTCGAAATCCTGAGTTAATTAAATAATTTTTAAGTCTGTCATACCAAGCACGAGGTGCTTGTTTTAGACCATGTAAAGCTTTCTTTAGTTTATATACATAATCTGGATATTTTGCATAAATAAATAATGGCGGTTGTTCAACATATAAATTTTCCTTAATAAATCCATTTAAGAAAGCACTTTTAACATCCATTTGATAAAGTTTAAAATTATGAAAACAAGCGTAAGCTAATAGAATACGTATTGCTTCTAGTCTTGCAACAGGAGCAAACGTTTCTTCATAATCGATTCTTTCTTCTTGATTATAGCCTTGTGCTACTAATCTTGCTTTATTTCTAGTAATATTTCCTAATTCATCTGCTTTATTTTTATAGACCCATTTAGTTCCAATAACTGACTGGTCATCAGGACGAGGAACTAACTCCCAAACATTATTTCATTCGAACTAATTTAACTCTTCTTGCATGGCAGTAATCCAGTATTCATCTGTTAAAGCTTCTTTTGGATTTTTAGGCTCAATGGTTGAAAGAAAAGCAACATGACCCATTTGGTTTAGTTGACTTCTTGTTTGAACTTGTGAATCAATCTCTCCAATTATATTTTGGGTAGGATGATCTCATAGGATTCAAGGAGGAGATCTAATTTGATTGTTATTGTTTTGATTAATATTTTCATTATTTTCAAAACTTATATTTTCTTTGTCGGATATAATTTCTTCATCATCTTTGATGATTGTATTTTTATTAAAGTTTTCATCAAAAGATACATGTAAAGTTTCTTTTATTACATTTGTTCATTTATTAAAAACACGATATGCTTTACTTCGTTCTGAGTAACCTACAACAATTCCATGGTCGGCTTTTGGATCAAATTTTACAAGTTGGTCTTTTGTGTTAAGAATAAAACATTTTGACCCAAAGATTTTAAAGTAAGAAATATTAGGTTTTCTTCCATTAAAAAGTTCATATGAAGTGTTTTTAGTTAAAGGTCGTATGGAAATACGATTTAATACATAACATGCAGTTGCTACAGCTTCTACCCAAAAATGCTTTGGTAATGTACTTCCATTTAATAACGTTCTTGCGCACTCTTGTAGAGTTCTATTTTTCCTTTCTACAACTCCATTTTGTTGTGGAGTTCTAGGAAATGAAGAATTATGATTTATTCCTTTCTTTTTACAAAATAATTCAAATGAATCATTTTCAAATTCGCCTCCATGACCACTCCTTATGTTTTTTACTTTTAAATTCTTAATAATTTATACTCGGGTCAGACCGAGGTGTCTCAGGTTAGGTACTTTTGGACTTAGCTTATTCTGCTTCTACATGGATTATTCTGCTAGCTCTTTTTGTTATAACTTTTTATGTAGTCCTTTTTGGCTTGCTACTCGACATGTATAATCTTTCAACTCGTGTTTGTATTGTGGTCGTCATACCACATATGTGATGTATGATTTTGTATACTCTATGATGTATTCGTATATATATGTATGTATTGGATTATTTGTTGTTCTGTGATGTGTTTTGCATTTGAGTTGTTGTATTTTGTTCTGATAGATCCTATAGCCACCTATGGGTTTGTATTAAGTATTTATTGGATATGTCGATCCACAAAAAAATGGCATTGTCGACGTATTCAATAGGTATTTAAGACAAGGCTATAGGTGGTCGCTCTTATCCAGCCCTATTCTCTACATTAGCAGACAGTATTACCCAGTAATACTCTTTGTTAATGTAGGTCTCGGGGTGGGGCGTCACAGCTTGGTATGAATTCTTTTAACAAATTTTTTGAAATAATCAAACGTATCACTTTTGTTTTTCATAAATATCGTCCATGTATATCTTGAGAGGTCATCAACTATTACAAAAACATATCGATTATGATTAATGGATTGAACCTGTGTTGGTACGAATAAATATATATGTAATAATTCTAATGGTTGTAAAGTTGAAATGACTTTCTTAGATCTAAAAGATGATTTAGTTAATTTTCCTAATTGACAATCATCGCAAAGATTATATATATTTTAAAATTTATTTTTGGTAAGCCTTGGACTAATTCATTTTTTTAAAAGTTTTTAGATAGATTTAAAATTAATATGACAAAATCTTTTGTGCTATAGCCAAGGATCATTATCTTTGACCATTAAACACATATCTTTATTATTATTAATTTTCATGTTTAAAACATAAATATTTCTATCTCTCCTTCCTTCAAAAATAAGATTTTGATTTTGATCAAAAATACAACATTTATTTTCAGAAAAAGTTATTTTAAAACCTTTGTCGCATAGATGACTTATGATTAATAAATAATGTTTTAATTTTTTAACTAAAGAAACATTTGTAATGAGGGGTAAAGTTGATATACCGTAGTTTCACACATCTCCTTTGCTAATGATAAAACCTTTTGAGTTATCTCCGAAGGTAACAGAACCACCATCAAAGTATGAAATATTTGTAAGCATTTCTTTGTCTCCGGCCATGTGATTTGAGCAACCACTATCTATAATCCATTTTCTTTTCTTGAGTGGGGCCTCTAAAAAATATTAATAAATATATTGGTACCCACCTTTTGATAGGGTCCTAAGAGTTAGACCTTAGGAAACCAAGCCCAAGTGGGTTCAGTATCCCTTTTATAAAGATCATTACTACTTTTTGAATTGTTTCTATAAAGGATTTTATACATTTGTTCCGAATTAAATTATTGGTTGTTTTCGGAACCTATATTTTGATTTCCTTTTTCTTTTTAGTGTACCTTGGTATGTTATTTTTCAATACTATATTATGTTTTGAATTATTTTCCTTCTTAAAATTAGCATTTTTCTTTGGAGGAATTTTTGATTCCTTTTCAAAACCTAATCCATTTTTATTTGAAGAGGATTGAGAATTTTCGATAATTCTAGATAAATTTTCTCTTCCCTTATTAAAATTAGAAACATTTTTAGTAATGTTATCTAATTTAGTTTGAAGACTAGTATTTTCTAATTCAACTTGTTTTATTTTATTTTTTAAATTGTGATTTTTAGAAATAATTTCATCATTCATTGCCTTTTGAGTTTCAATTTCTTGGCTCAAAAGTAAAAGTTGACTATCTGAGTTTGAGAGAGATTCTTGAACCTTTTCAAGTTCTTCTTCCAATATTTTTTTCTCGTCTTTTAACATATCTCTTCCAAATTCAGCTTTGTTCTGATTTTCACGTGTTTCTTTAAGTTTCTTTTTAATAATTTTTATAGTATTTAAAAATTCAGTGTTTACTTCTATTAAATCATCATAGATAAATTACTAACCTCGGATTCTTGAGCCATGAAGCACACATTTGCTTGTTCATTACTGCTATCACTATCATTATCTGATGAATCTGAATCTAAATCTGAATCGTCCCATGTGATAGAAAAAGCCTTCTTTTTAAATTTGTCTTTCTTATTCTTGTTGTTGAAGCTTTTCTGATTCTCCTTCTTTAGCTCCGGACAGTCTTTTATCATATGACCTTTCTTGTGACAATTAAAACATTCTAAGTTTGAGGATGAAGGTTTATTTGAGGAATTCTTTTTGAAGCTACTCTTTCTGAATTGTAGAAATTTCTTAATTTTTTTGCAATAAATGCTAGATCCCCATCTTCTGATTCTTCTTTTTCCGCATGAAAAGCTATATTCTTTTTTTCTTGTGCCTGGTCCTTTTTGGCTTGAAGATTTACTTCATAAGACATGAGGTTACCTATTAGTTCTTCAGGTTTCATTGTTGATAAATCGTTGGCTTCCTCAGTGGCTAAAACCTTCCTCTCCCATTCGTCGGTTAAGGAGTTTAGTACCTTTGATATAATATCAAAGTCACTATATTTTTCTCCTAGCCCTATTAAGGCATGAAGTATGTCTTGAAATCTTGAGTACATGTCGTTGATGGTTTTATTTTGTCTCATTCTAAAATTTTGGAACTGTTTTTCGAGCATTGAGATTTTTGTTTGTTTGACCTTGTTTGTACCCTCATGAATTCTTTTGAGTGTTTCCCATATCTAATGTGCAGTAGTACAAATACTAACTCGATTGAATTCATTTCTATCCAAAGCACAGAATAACATATTCATAGCTTTGGCATTTGCACTTGCTTCCTTTTTCTGAGCTATTGTTCATGCAGAGTAATTAGTTGTAGGTGCTGTGAATTCTGTTTGAGTTGCATTCCAAGCATCATAACAGGTTGCTTGCATATACTCATTCTTGTTGCCCAATAATTGTAATGTAAACCATTGAATAATGGTGGTCTTTGAGTAGATTATCCTTCGGTAAATGTAGAGACAGTGGTTGTGCTGGTACTTGCATTACTTTCCATATTATCAAAATATCAAATAATGGTGTTACGGTTATTGGATGTCCTTGCTCTGATACCAATTGAAAGAGACGTTGTAGTAGGATCGTATGGAATAGAAATGTGTAGATAGCAGAATATCACCAATAAATAAAAGCGACACCAGAGATTTATACTGGTTCGGACCACTGTCCTACGTCCAGTCCCTAAGCTCCACTTAGGAAATTCACTAACAAAAACAACCCTCACTTTACCCGGAGGAATAGGTTCACAACTACCCGAACAGCCGCACGAGATTCCTTGCCTCAACTGCTGAAGAAGACTTTTACAATACAAAGAGTTTGTTGACTACTTGTGTTCTTAATAACACGGATATGTCAAATCAATGTACACCCTTCCTATAATCTTTCCTTGATGATAATAATGTAGTTCGTGAAAGAACATGGAAGATTTGAGAGGATCTGTAACCTTTGAAATATGGAAATAGAGTGCTTTTATGAATCTAAATGCTATAGATAAGATAGAAAGAATTAGAGTAAGATTAGTTGAAAAACATATTTGATTAAGCCTCTATTTATAGTATACAAATAGTTGCAATTATTCACGAAGAGATTCGATGATTAGATGTGAATTAAGAGTTATGTCTCTTTGCTGAATAGTTGCATCTATTTGTTTTCAGAAGTCTAAAATAAAATTTCATATGTCTGTTTATAATCAAATATATATACAGCAAGGAAATAGGCAAATTCGGGCTATATTCAGACGTCGGAAAAATTCAGAACAGACGTCTGAATATTATGCGGAATATATATTTTTGTTTCAGCAGACAGAGATCTGAATTAGAAATTTCAGACGTCTGTTTGCTATGCCTTGTGCATGTCTTAAAAATGTGCTTGTTTGTGTATCACCAAGGTAGATTTTAACAATATCTAAACTAATACATACAGACTCAATATAATCTTCAACTAAGCCCTTGAAATTTGACTGTTGTAGAGTTTCTTCCTGCAAAACAAAGTTGATCGATAATAATATATATATATATATATATCTATGTATGTATGTATGTATGTATAGTTGCCATAATCAAAATGCTATCAAGCGAGATCCAACATCTCATAGCGGAACGAATAAATGATATTATGTCACATAAGATATTACAAAGTATCATAAACATCAGAGTTAAACAGCTTATACAACACAAACTAGATAGTTATAAATACCTGTCTAGTTATTACAACTCAAGTACATCATAGAAATGCAGATACAACACTAGCACAGCGAAACCACTATATATCTACAAACGCTGAAGCCTCATGCTCCATATCTCCTCCAGAACTCGTCAAAGCAAACCTGAATCCCTTGGCTACTTGTAAAAGTTTGAGTACCCAAGAGTTTAATAAAACAGAAAATAAACTCCGGGTCAGACATGGGTTTGGTGGGTTTGGTGTGAGTAAACGGGTTAAAGTTGCTTAACTTTGAAAACCTTTGGAAACAAAAGGTATCTCGTAAGACTTCCCGCACATAAACACGAAAAAGTCTTTACCTTACGATAACCAAAACATTTGATAGGAAATCCAGTTATATTATAATAGGGTCTAGGGTTTTCAAGTAAAATACAGAAATAGCTGGAATGCTTACATCTCACGTTCCAATATAGTTTGGCACAATCAATACGTACAGCACTTATTGGAGATTGGATTTCATACAATGGTATGGCTACTAGGGTACCGTCCGTCACAGTACGTAGCCTAAATCAACGTACCGAGGATCCACCCTAAATCCCTTGCAACAAAAGGCTGGAACTATCCCTTACTGGATAGTCCCGAATAAGACAACCCCGCAGTTGGCCGTCTCCAACTGCCCACTAAGTCAAATAAAAAGGAACCTCTAGATAGGGGTAAATCTCGCCCTACTTGGGTGCTATCCACTTAGCCTTGTTGCACCTCCCGTATTTTAGCCATTCCCGATTGATGAGGCTTGAGGCTACGATTACCTTTATAGAACACATCTATCTTAGAATGCTCATCGTCCTCTCACGATGTTCTGAAAGCATTCAATCCGTACAAGTTCGTTCCGAGTTCGAACGAAACCGAAGGACTATCTCGCTACACTCGTTTTGGAATCACCCTCAGAGTTAACGACAATAGCCCTTGCACTTTGAATCTTCATCTAAATTGAAAGCACTATCTCCGTTAACTCGTTTTGGAGTCACCCTCAGATTAACGACAATAGCCTTCCTCTGAATCTTCACTTGATCTCCACTCGAGATTTCATGACCTATCGTTTAATTTGGATCGATGTGGTTTTTGGAATTCCAAATTTGGAAATCCGATCCCGGTCTCACTGAAATCCAAAACGCAGTCTTAGTGTCCAAGTTGTTTAAGTTTGAACAATTTAATTCAATTTAAAATATTGAATTCACACGGAATCATTCACAGATAAATATCACACATTTATCATAGCTATAATCAATATCACATCACAAAACATCACAGATTATCAAACAATAAGTATCATTCAATCCAGACATTCTACTCAAACATTCATCCACAAACATGAATTATTAATCCCTATTATAATTAATTTAATGAACTTAAATTAAATTAATTACTTGAGAATTTATCACCTAATCCTGCTTAAACAATCATTAATTAATTACAACCATTTAATTAATTAATCACTCTTTAATCACCTTATAAACCAATTAATTTATCTTTAATTATAAATTAATTATCCTTTAATTATTCTCTAAATTAATCATCCTTGATTAATTAATCTTTAATTACATTAAGTAATTAGCCTTCAAATTAATTACATAAATTAATTATTCTTTAATCATTCTCATTAATTAACCTTTAATTACTCTTATTAATTAATTAACTATAATTAATTACATTGATCCATAATTAATTACATTAATTAATTATACTATAATCACTTCATTGATTAATTATCTTTTAATTAATCACTTTCATAAATCAATTAACCCTTTTAATTATTCTCATTAATTAATTAATTAATGATTCTCTAATTACTTTCATTCATTAATTATTCTTCTAATTAATTCCATCCAACAAGAAATCTTTCAACTTAATTGCATTCATTAACTACTCTTAATTGATTACTTTCAATAATTAACTATTCTTTAATTACTTATATCAATTAAATTAACTCCATGATCAATTACATTAATTAATCCTTTAATTAATTACACTGAGTAATTAACACTTAATTACTTCCACTAAGTAATTATCCTTTAATTACTTTCCATCAAGTAATTTCCCTTTTATTAATCACTTCCAGTAACTATTTAATTACTTACACTAAGTAATTACACTTCATTAATTACATTAAGTAATTATACTTAACCAATCATCAAGTGATTATCTTTAATTAATTAAAACCAATTAATTAACTTACACCAGTCACAATTTTTTATTATTACTTACACTTAGTAATTAATTATTTTAAATTACTTCATTAAGTAATTCCCCTTAATTATCCTTTTAATATTAAGTAATTAACCTGTAATTACATCCATTACTTAATTATTTCTTAATTAATTAACCTCGATTAATCAATCCTCAATTAAGTAATCAACTATACTTAATTAATTACACAAATTAATTTATCTTAATTTAATTACCTAAATTACTTATCTTAGTTAATTAAGTAATTATACTTTAACGACTTTAGTTAATAAAACTTGATTTAAGTTAAGATAACTCATTTAATATATAAACTCTTACCTTCCATTTAATTTAAATTAAATTTTAAAGCTTGAATTCGTTTTATACAAAATCATCAACTTTTAATTTATTAAAGTTAAATACCTTTCACTTAAATCATATTTAAATTTAAACAATTACATTTTATTTGAAAACATTTGTGAACTAATTACAAAATTAGTCTAATGTAATATTTATATAAACCAAACTATTTTTAAAACAAAATTTAAACTTTGAAAATCCATACTTTAAAAACTTAAATTTGTTTAAAACATCATGCTCTAAACTTAAATATTTTACACATCTTTAAACTAGTGGCATCTACTTGGAAATTCTTTCGAAAACTTTGTTTTAAAAATTACTTTGCTTTAAATTTTGGAATTTCATTTTATAATTAAAACCGGACAGGATTTAAACCTGGAAACAAAAACGTTCCCGAGCAAACAACAAATTTCTCGAGTCACTCTCGTAATCAACCCGGAATCGACCTGAGCACTTTCGCGTGCGTCCATCCCTGAGACACTCTCGATTAATCCTTCGGGTGAAACCCGAACAAAACACTTCTTCCCCCAAGAACAACAAACCCAGACACTCGAATCACCATCGTTCACATGCACGTCAAATCCGATCTTCGATGGTCATCACTACGAGCATCGACAAGACGACCTCGACCCTACCGACTCCCTCGACCGACCTGATCGATGCATCTTCCACTGAAGCAAAAACAAGCACTCTCGAACCCATAGCATCCAAAACTCGATCAAAAAAATCATTGGCTGATGACGAACTACGCCACCAGAAGACCTGCCGCCTCGACCACAGTCGTGTCTCGAACCCTTGAAACCATTCCCCAGCATGCAATTCGACCCGATGCGCCACCGTGGCCGTACCACCCTCGTCAAACCCGACCATCAAAACTTACCACAAAACCCTACTTCCTCCTTTCCTGACCACCATGGCCCAAGATAAAATCAACCACTATTTTTCCATCAAACGCTAACCTTCGCTCAACCTCCAGCCCAAATCTCGACCCTTCTATCGCCGTCGAACGATAAAAATCGACCATAAACCCAAAAACGATCAATTTACAAATTAACGGAACATGCCATTCTATAAATTACCAAATTCATACCTAAATTCATGATTTGCTTGTATGAATCATATTCTATAATCCAAAGATGAAAACATACACATTGATTTTCAACTTTTATTTTGGTTATTACTATAAACTTCATTTCCAGAATAGTAAGTAAATATAAACACTTAAGATTATTTTTTAAAACAAGATTACATTGTTATTATCATTTTTCTTTTTAATGATCCTAGACTAACAGAGATGTTTTAGGAAGATAAGGAAAAAAATTATGATGAAGTTGAGCCTGTTACTAATAACAGAACACAAATATAAATATACAGAGACAATACACAAACATGTTATATTTATACACACACATTTATATTCAAAACTCATGCAAGCATTATAGACTATATTTCTACACATGCAATAAGTTTCATCATAGATTTTTAAACTGTTTTTAAATAAAAGGTTTACTCACCAGATAGGGAGAAGCAGAGAACACAGTTTTATTTCCTGGAACAGTTAAATTGATTTGGCATTTGAATCTCGTTGTTTAAATTGAATTTGTTTGTTGAATTTAGAAACAGATCTGAACCAGATAAGCTTGCAATTGTTGTTTGATCCAGAGAAGTTTGTACATGTGTTGATTTAAATTTTGGTTTAGATTTGTTGTTGATCTTCATTTTTGTTTGCAAGACCTCAGGTTTGAAAATTTTTGAACTGATGTTTGTATTTATTTTATATGTTTTAAGAAGAAGAAGGAAAGAAAGTACAGAGAAAATTTTAATCAAACAAAAATAAACAGCTTTTCTCTTTAAAACATTGTTATATACCTAATTTTTTAATTTTTTTTAAAACAAGGTGTTGCCACTTGTTATCTTAAATTGTAAATGGTTGCAAATGTCTTTGCATGATTTTAGAGCCTTATACATGTTTGATTCCAATATTACTTATTTTACAAGTGTTTTAAATCATTATTAAATTAATTTCTTATATTTTATATTAATATGTCTATTTTATTTCAATTTATGTTCTATTTATATATTTTTCTAAAATACATTTTGCAAAGGTAAATTTAAGAGAAAGAAAATTAAAAGGAAAAGGATATTAAATTAAATCTAATTTTAAAGTTTAAACTTAAGTTATTATATATATATATATATAAACTAAGATATTTATAAGAACCAATTTTTGAAAGAAAACATATTAAACTTTTATTATAATATACTATTTTAAGCTATCATATTTTAAATAAAATAAATATTTACTTTAAGTCTTTTTGAAAATATAAGATAAATTTTTAAATAGCTTTTAAAAAGTATTAGATCATATTCAAATAAAATTCCCAAATTACAATACATATATATATATATACGTATATTATAATTTGAAAAATATTTTTATTAAATTAAAACCAAACTTCCTATTCACAATGTAAATACACATATACATTATAAATAGAGTATTTTTTATTAGTTTACAAAGATAAATTCTTTATCAGTTAAATAATATTAACTTTGAAAAGAATAAAATTTGCCAAATTAAATTGTTATTATTAAGTTTTGAGAAGATAAATTCTGTAAAATTAGATTATTAAATCAATATTGCTCATTTCAAAATAATTATTAATTAAAATTATTAAATAAATATTTCCCAAATTTCCTGGACATCCCATAAACCCTTTTGAAACAAAGGTATTTCGTAAAACCATGCTGCGCATAATAACGGATGGGTTTTTACCGTACGATAACCAAAACCTTTTGTATCTGAAAATCTAGTGATATTATAATAATTTCTAAGGGCACAAAATATTAATAAACAAGTAGTTGTGATGCTCGTGAGTGTACATCACAACAACACTAGGTATATAATCGAAAATCGATAAGGCACGTTCGCTAATTGTGTAGGATTTCCGTGGAGGCGACCTCAGCACTTCGAGAACCGTATATGCACAAGGATCAAAGATATCCTCTCAAAGTATCATACATCCCTAGTGATGTTCCATAGGAAAAACATAGTTGGTCTTTCTAAGACCGAGTGCATCGCCCTATGCATGCATAACGACTGTAAGTGACATCTAGGAGGAGCCGACTACACCCTATGGATTTGCCAACCCTACTGGCTATGCCTCCTATCTTTTGGTTTTAGTCATTCTCGTTGATGAGGCTACATTTGGCATTTCAGTCATGCACTGCCATCAAAATAGATCACAGAACCCAATATGGATTCCAATACCCCAATAGGTCACGAAATCACACATGGATTCTCACATCTCAAATAGATCTTGGAATTACATCCAGATTCCTATACCCCAACGGGTCTCAGAATCACAAATGGATCCCAATATCTTAATATACCATGAATCTCCTTCATAGAACCTATATGGTTTTTGGAGCGGTTACATGAGTTCGAGTCATCTCTTACGAGTACAATCTTTTTCTTCTCGGGTGCTCTATAAACCAAATGCCGATTTCCAGAATGCTCAATACCTGTTCTTAAGGAAATAATCAGACAATACATAAGAGCGTGGATCACCCTCTAACCCTTTTAATGGACGAATCTCCTTATCAATTGTCCTAGAAGAACAAAATAAGTTTATACGTACAGTATAGCACCACCAATAGTAACTAAACCATATAATCCCCGTGTTTCTCCTAAATATTTCCAAAGTTAAAATCCTTCGGTGTTAAGTAGGGAATATTTTTCCTACCATCAAAATTAAGAAGGATTACATATTTAGGCAAAGATTTGATAATCGGTTATTTAACTATCAAATAACAAACATTCAAAACAATGATCACATTTCCAATGAAAATCAATAAGCCTCTTAAATTAATCTTTCATTAATTTAAAATCATGTTTCAAATACTTGGAAATCACTTCCATATACTTATCTCAATAGGATAAGTATATTCACAAACCACTATATTTTAAATACTTAGAAAATATAACCATATACTTATCTTAATGGTATAAGTATATTCACAAACCATTTCACTTTCAAAACTTAAAAACTTGAAACTCTTAAAAATAGATTATTGAAAGTATCGTTCAATATCAATCATGGATCGCAGTTTACTCAATGATTACATCGCTATCCCTGCGAATCCATAGTAAAGTGCAGGAAATCCCTTCCCCTCGAATTACGCCATGAAAATCAACTATAGATTGCAGTTTACATAATGGTTACGTCGCTATCTTAGCAAAACCATAGTAAACTATAGGTAATCTCTGTCCCTTGAATTACACTATAAAAGTCAACCATTTCTTTCCAAAATCTTATTATTCCATAAATATCACCAACTTTATTTATAAAGTTTCTTTATACATCCCTAATCCATTTATAAAATAGTCCTTATAAATCTCAAATCTCATTTATAAACTTCCCCATTTATGATCTTTAAACTCGTTTATAATACTTTTATAAGTATCCGGAGTCATTTATAAAACACTTTCTATATTTTAACAAACTTATTAAACAAACTCTTTAAGTCAATAAGGTTCCCTTTATAAACCATACATTATTAAAAATAACTTAAAATAAAAGTTATTATCTAAATATCCCTCTATTCCTTTCAATTTGAATCTAATTTAAAATAATAACTTTAAAATCTCATTAATAATGTATTAAATTGATTTTAAAACATATTGTATAAATATGTTAGGTTCAAAATAATATTAATATAACAAATATTTACTTTTAAAATGTTATTAAAACAATAATAAATTAACTTTGAACTAATATTCATATGAAAGTTATTTAATTTATAAAGATAATTAAATAACTTAAAATAATATGATTAAATAACTTTAATTAAAGACTAAACCATCACAAGTTAATGTATCACTTATTTAAAGCGGGATATTAATTAACAACATATAATCAAATCTCCAAATCTATAAAATAGCAGAACGGGGATTTATTCTACTAATTAATTGCCAAATTGATCTAATTAGCGGATCGGTGTTTTATTCTCACTAAACTGGTGTTCAGTTACCTTGTTCAATCTAATTTAACTCAACAATAATTTATTTGGTCAAATAAACATCAGTAATTAAGGTTTATTAATTTAAACAACGTTATTAATTAAAATAACGTAATTTATATTGTTCGTTTAACTATGTCATAAATTTTTGCACGTCCAAAGCTACCAACAGGTTACACTAAAATGTTGTACTTGTCCATACGGGTACAACGTCAAAATCCGTATGTTAATCAGATTTCATATGAACGAGATGTGAATTTTCAAATTTGACATGTTGGTATGTATAATTAAAAACAAAAAAAAAATTATAGACTTACCTAGCTTAACGGCAGATCCCGTTCCCAACTTCACCAAACCACATTCTTCCTATAGTGCTTCTCCCCTGAATCCTCAATTGAATTTGAAATTGCCAGGAACTAAATTAATGTGCACACTTGTGCATGTGCTCGTGCACACGACCACCATATCAACATACGAGCTCCGCCAACAAGCTTCTCCTCACGTGCTCGACCCTCCTGCACCCATCCTCTCATGACCGAAGCCTATGATCCAAATCCGTTCCTCCAACCCCCGTCCAAGAAGAAAATACATACGACATCTTTTATCCCCGAATCTCACCAAACTTCCACCACTCGAGCATCTCACCCCCATGAATGCAACGCCAATCTCCATTCGATCTCTCTTCACCTCAGGCTTCGATTAACCGCAACCCTAGTTTTCCATCATCGATGATCAACATCATGGAAAGCTGCCAAAATGTCCTCAAAAATGCTACTACTTCACGCGACGTCAATGGTATAAATGGCGATGACCAATTCGACTTGGATTGAGAGAATTTGATTTTTAAAGATTATGGACAATATTCCCCTTTTACTATAAAAGTGGGGTATCTTGCTCGATTTTCAACAAAATCTCAAGCGACCAATTTAAAAAAAACTAGACTCTTTAGCGAACATCTTTGTAGTTGAATGTTGGAGCTAAAAGTAAGTGGTTAGGATTTAATGATTTTTGAAGTGGAGGAAGTGTTTGGTTTCATGGTTTCTTAAACATGTACATGGAGGAAGGAGAAGAGCAAATGAAATGACAGCAACATCAATATTGAAAAGTGGAGATGGATTTTCTGAAGTGCATTAATATACCCAAACATGATTCAAACAATGGGGGAACAAAGAAGCGACTGAGGAGGCCAAAGTACATGGTAGGGGAAGGCAACATCAGTATGTAGGAAAAAAGAAAGACATTTAGTTGGTTGCTATGTACCTGGTGTGTGTGTGTGTGTATTTGATTATGAATAAATTCCGGTACCTAGCCATAACATATCGCGTCCAATCCCGAATTGCAATTGACAGTAAATAAAGTACGACCGCATATAACAATATTACATGACCACAAAACAAAATAAAATAGACAAGTTATTAAATTCTATGAAGTTTCAAAATGCCAATGTTCGCTGTAAAATATGTCAAGCGAAAATTTATTTATTTTCTTAAATTAAATATTACAGAAAAATTCAGTAAATTAAATTAAAAATACGTCATAAGAAATCAAGTCTAAATGTGAAATAGATGATTTATCATAATTTAAATTTAAATCGAAATATTTAAATAAATTAAATATTCAAATTTGAAGTCCCAAAATACGGATTGTTACGCTCTCCCTTCCTTAAAAACATTTCATCATCAAAATTTCAGCACAAGAATACTCGATATTATCCGTAAGCCTGCATTATGTTCATAGATCATATACAGAATCATATTCGATCACTACTCGAATACAAAACTCCACTTCCAAACAAGTATTGTTCGTCTGATTTACTACTGCGGACCCTGATCAGGATCCTTGATTAGGAACCTCTACTTTCCTTACACAGTCATAGAACCCTCATCTAGCGCTTACCGTCAAAAATCAAGTAAGGATTTGAAACAATGTAAAACACCTCAAATCCTTGTACTCGAATATTAGATCAAAACTATATGAAAAGAGAAATGATCAACGTCCACCTTTGCAATAATTTAATTGGTTATTCCTAATACCAATTCCATTCTCATTAAGTATTTATGAAAAACATTTCATATTACTTCATTTAATTTGTAAAACTTGTAGTCCTCAAAAACCAAAATGACCAGGATTTAGACTCTCGAATTCATTTTATTTGTACATGCATTTTAATAAATCAAACCTATAAAATATTTCCTTTTAAAGGAAATCATTCCTCAAATATTCATTTCTAAAATATTCCAGCTTCCTTATATAAATCATTCTACAAGTATTATTTCAGAAATATTTAAGTTTCCTTTTAATAAACTCTTTTATAAGATCCTAATTTAATACAACCAACTTTTATGTTCAATTATTTCCAAGATATCCATTTCAAAATACTCCAAATTCCTTTTAATAAATAGCATTTAATAAGACTCAATTTTATCAAATCACACTTTATATAAAATCAATTCTAAAATATTCAACTTTTCTTTTAAATAAACACCTTTAGAAATCAAATTTTAACTCAACGTTATCAACGATGCCTTATATTTTAAATTGTGAAACTTAATTCACAGTTTCGATGTTCCTAAAATTCCCATCTATCCAACCCAATTTTTGAAAAGGAAGACTCTAGATAGATTACCGGTAATTATCAATGCTCAAAAATAGGCGAGTATGAATGTTCAAAATTCTAGAAGATAATGATAAAAAAATCATCATTCCCTAACAAACATGCACAACCAAGAATAACTATATTAAATTTTTGAAAAATTATCCTTTTATATTTATAAAACATATTTCTAGGTAAAATTATTTCATTTACCCATTTTAAATCAACATTATGTTAGTTAACCTTGTTCGAGTGTTTAGGAAATCCCTATCGATAACGTTGACCAATTCATCGACCATAATTCTTAAGCCACTGAAAAGATCAAACAACACAATATAAAACATTTTTATGAAAAAAACCAATACGCACTCTTCTATATAGACTCCCAAACTCATCCTAAGGTCCCACTTACCTTATCACAAATGAGTCAACCAGACCAAAGCCTAGGTGTTCGCTCAAACTAAACTCCGATACCATGTTGTAAAGACCCACTTTTTCGTATAGTTTAAGCAGCCAATAAATCACATATGAACCACTCAAATTGAATGGAAAGGCGGATAGTTAGGAAAAGGAAAGGAGACAAGAAGAAACTAAACAACATAGAATCTCACAGCGGAACGAATAATCTATAATATATGACAAATCTTTACACAAAAACAAACTATATTATATTGATATACAAATGTCAATCAGAGTATACTAACCTATTTTAGCCCGGACAGTTATAAAAACCCGTCCTCACAATTGCTGAACAATATACAATAATGAATGCAATGGAAAAATAATCATGTACGTGAATATGTCTCTGGGCCTCCAGCTCATCTCCAGAAGCTCAAAAAACATCCAACTAAACCTGGAAATATACTTGGTCTGACCCGAGCATTATAGGAAAACAATGCCCAGGTCAGTCTAGTAAATCCAGCGTGAGAAACATAATCAAATGGATTCTTAAATTTTAAATAAACACTTTGAAACAAAGGTATTTCATAAACCACACCGCACATAAACACGGACGGGTTTTCACCTTATGATAGTCAAAACGTTTTATATCTGAAAATCTAGTGATACTATAATAATGTCTAGGGGAAAAAATAATAATAAACAAGTATATGTGATGCTCATGAGTGTACATAACAACAATACTAGGTATACAATCGAAAATCGATATGGCACGTTCGCTAATTGTGTAGGATTTCCATGGAGGCGCCCTCAGTACTTCGAGAATGATCCTCCTGCACAAGGATCATAGATATCCTTCCGAAGCAGCATACATTACTAGTGATATGCCACAGGAAAAACATAATTGGTCTTGCTAAAACCGAATGCATCGCCTAATGCATGTATAGCAACTGTAAGTGACATTTAGGAGGAGCCGACTACACCCAATGGGTTTGCCAACCCTACTGGCCATGCCTCGTATCTCTGTTTTTAGTCATTTCCGTAGATGAGGCTACATCTAGGGTTCCAGCTCACGCAGCGCCATCAAAATAGATCACAGAATCCCACATGGATTCCAATACCCCGACGGGTCTTGGAATCACACATGGATTCCCACATCTCAAATAGATCTTGGAATCACACCCGGATTCCTATACCCCAACGGGTCTTGGAATTGCACATGGATCCCAACATCCCGATATATCGCAAATCTCCTCCATAGAACTATATATCATTTTTGGAGTGGTTACGGGTTCGAGTTATGTCATGCGAGTACACTCTTCCACTTCTTGGGTGCTCCACAAACCAAAAGCCTATTTGCGGAATGCTCTATACCGGTTCTTTAGGAAATAATTAGATAATACATAAGAGTGGGGATCACCCCCAAACCGTTTAAGTGGATGAATCTCCTTATCATTTGTCATAGAAGAACAAAACGAGTTTTTACGTACAATATAGCACCACCGACGTTAACTTTACACCATAATCCCCGTGTTTCTCCTAGATATTTCCAAAGTTAAAATCCTTTGGTGTTAAGTAGGGAATATTTTCGTACTGCCAAAATTAAGAAGTATTACATGTTTAGGCAAAGATTTGATAGTAGGTTATTTAACTATCAAATAACAAACATTCAAAACAATGATCGCATGTCCCATGGAAATCATTAAGCCTCTTAAATTAACCTTTCATTGGTTTAAAATCACGTTTAAAATAATTGGAAATCACTTCTATATACTTATCTCAATAGTATAAGTATATTCACAAACCCCTATATTTTTTACACTTAGAAAATATAACGATATGCTTATCTCAATGGTATAACTATATTCACAAACCATTTCACTTTCAAAACTTAGAAACCTAAACTCCTAAAAATCTATTTTGAAAGTATCGTTCAATGTCAATCATGGATCGCAATTTACTCAATGGTTACGTTGCTATCCCAGCGAATCCATAGTAAAATGTAGGTAATCTCTACCCCTCGAATTACGCCATGAAAATTAACTATAGATCACAGTTTACATAACGGTTACGTCGCTATCCCAATGAATCCATAGTAAACTATAGGCAATCTCGGCCCCTTGAGTTATGCTATAAAGTCAACTATTTCTTTCCAAAACCATTTATACTCTTTTCATATTTAAACAAACTTATTAAATAAACTCTTTAAGTCAATAAGATTCCCTTGATAAACCATGAATTATTTAAAACAACTTAAACTAATAAGTTGTTATTTAAACATCCCTCTATTCCATTCAATTTAAATCTTATTTAAAATAATAACTTTAAAATATTATTAATAATATACTAAATTAATTTTAAAACATTATTATTGTATTATTAAGTTAACTTCGAAATAATGTTAATATAATAAATATTTACTTTTAAAACGTTATTAAAACAATAATAAATTAACTTTAAACTAATATTAATATGCAAATAAATTAATTCATAAATATAATAAAATAACTTAAATCAATATAATTAAATAACTTTAATCAAAGACTAAAGTGTTATTAAATCACTTTAAATAAATAATTAAAGTAAAATTAAAAACATTTTAAAACAGTAACTAAATAACTTTAAAATAACAATTGAACATTCAATAAGGAATAACTTTTAAGAATCATATTAATAAAATAATTAACTTAAAGCATTATTAAAAGCAGTCATAAATTATCTTTAAAATATTATTATCAATATATTATTACCTTTTTAAATCTTATTACTAAATAATAATTATCTTTAAATCTTGTAATAAAAATAATTATTCTCAAAATAACTTTCAAATCAATAGTTAGGCTTTCAAATTTTTAAAGGAGGCTTAATGATCACCATGGTACATAAATAAGCTACCATATTATGAAATTTAACTCTCCAAGCAAATAACAGATATTTACATAATCATGACTATGTAAATAAATCCAACATTTAACCATCATTAGTTAAGGTAGCACTTATTCAAAGCGGGATATCAATTAACGACATATAATCAAATCTCCAAATCTATGAAATAGCAGAACGAGGATTTATTCTGCTGATTAATTTCCAAATTAATCTAATTAGTAGAACTGTGTTTTATTGCGCTGAACAAGTATTCAATTACCCTATTTAATCCATTTTAACTCAACAATAATTTATTTGGCCAAATAAACATCAATATTAAGGTACATAAATTTAAAAAACATTATTAATTAAAATAACATAATTAAATCGTTTAACCATGTCATAAATTTTTACATGTCCAAAGCTGCCAACAGATTACACTAAAATGTTGTACTTGTCCATACGAGTACAACACAAAAATCCGTATGTTAATCGGATTTCATAAAAACGAAATGTGAATTTTCAAAGTTGACATGTTGGTATATATAATTAAAAATAAAACAATATATATTTATTTACTCACCCAGCTTAAACGGGCTGAGCCCATTCCCAACTTCACCAACCTGCATCCTTCCTATAGTGCTTTTTCCCTAATTCCTCACTTCAATTTGAAATTGCCTGGAACTAAAATAACGTGCACACGACCATCAAATCAACATACGAGCTCCACCAATAAGCTTCTCCTCGCGTGCTCGACCCTTTCACACCCTCCCCCTCACGACCGAAGCCCACAATCCCAACCCGCTCATCGAACCTACGTCCAAGAAGAAAACATGAGCGACATCTTTTGCTCTCGAATCTCACCAAACTTCAACCACACGAGCACTAATCCCCATGAATGCAACGCCAATCTTCGTTCGAGCTCTCTTCACCTTTGGCTTCGATTACCACAACTTTAGTTTGCCATCATCGATGATCATCATCATGGAAAGCCAGTGAAACTTCCATAAAAATACTATGACTTTACACGACCTTAACGGTACAAACGGCATTGATCAATTCGACTTGGATTGAGAAAATTTGATTTTTAAAGATTATTAACAATATTCCCCTTTACTGTAAAAGTAGGGTATCTTACTCAATTTTCAACAAAATATCGAGCGACTAATTTTAGAAAAAACTAAACTCTTTGGCGAACAACTTTGTAGTTGAACATCGGAGTCAAAAGTGAGTGGTTTGCGATGTAATGATTTTTGAAGTGGAGGAAGTGTATGGTTTCATGGTTTCTTAAACATGTGCAGGGAGGAAGGAGAAGAGCAAATGAAATGGAAGCAACATTAAAATTAAAAAATAGAGATGGATTTGCTGAAGTGCACTAATATACCCAAACATACTTCAGACAGTGGGGGCACAAAGAAGCGACCGAGGAGGCTAAATTACAAGGAAGGTGAAGGCAACAACAGTATGTATGAAAAAGGAAAGAAATTTTGTTGCCTGCTATGTACCTAGGTATATATATTTATATTTGGTTATTAATAAACTTTGATACCTAGTCATAACATATCGCGTCCGATCCCGAATCGCGATTGACAGTAAATAAAGTACGACCGCATATAACAATGTAATACAATCACAAAAAAAGTAAAATGGACAAGTTATTAAATTCCATTAAGTTTCAAAATGCCAACGTTTGTCGTAAAATACGTCAAACGAAAAATTTATTTATTTTTCCAAATTAAAAACTACGAACAAATTCAATAGATTAAATTAGAAATATGTCGTTGGAAATCAAGTCTAAATTTAAAATAGATAATTTATCATAATTTAAATTCAAATTCGAATATTTAAATAAATTAAATATTCAAATTTGAAGTCCCAAAATACATGTTGTTGCACCTTATGTAAGTGGAAGATTGATAAATTTAAGAGTGTGCCTGAAGGGCGATTATGTAATTTATTATATATATCTTTCTCGATAACCAATGATTTCTATAATATACTTTGTTATATTGGGATATAATTAACTAAGTAATTAATTTAATGTACATAATTAGAAAATCCTTAGGTAACTTGTTATGTGATAATTGTTAAAATGTGTTATAACCATGAGAAAATTATCGCTAAATAAAATAACATATTGTTTTAGATAATCCTAATAAAGATGTTTCGAGAAAGGAAAATCAATTCTTCTATTGAGACTGTAGTACATAATGCGCTTCAAACATTGGTTCGTGTATTACTTATGGTTGTTGGAGGGAACCAAGAGGTCACATACTGATAGTTATTGGATAATCGTGGTTTGCTCATGCAAGAGTTTTATGTTGGTTAATTATAACTAAGGTAAAATAGGAGACCTAGAAGTGATGATGTTACATAGTTCTCTCGGCTTAAGAATACTATAGAGCTTTAATGTGGATACTCCACTTTGAATATAGTTAAATCATAACAGAGCAATTCATCGTCCGACTATTGTTGGGTCGTTGTTGAAACATTGGAAGTGAAACACTATCCAATAAAGAATTCGTCTTCTTGGTTATAAAGGCCAGTATTAGGTTAATTTTAGTCAACATAAAGTCAAAGTCTTTGGCCTAAGCAGTATGGTTAATTATAAGTTTATTGCTGAACCTAGGATTTTGTGTTTATAATCGAGTTGAATGTAGATGACATTAGAGTTTTGACCAAAATCAAATTCCATAAGTCTTAAAGTGATACAGTTTTGGTAAAAAGAATTGGTGTAAATAATCATTATTACCAAATACCACTTAAATTAGTAAAATTGGATTTTACTAAAAAGATGTGTATGTGATAATTTCAATCAAAATGTCACATCACTAGTTAAGGTGATATATGAACATCAATACTCAGATCATTTAATATTAATCTCTAACTAAATTTACACCTTTGAGTTGCACAACCGTAACGATGAATATGCTGAAGTACCACATGATTTAATTAATATATAATTGTTGTGAATTACTTAAATTAATTAATATTTATGAAATATTAATTATTAAATTTTGTTTGATTTTTGAGTGCCATTAGTATTTAATAAAGTGCATATTTAAAAGTTGTATATGTACGTATCGATTAATTACAAAACTTGTTTGGAATATTTGAAGACCTATCAAGGTTCTGACGTGGCTAGCCATAAGGTGCAAAAGAGGAAGAGTTCAGATGTTCAAAATGATTTTGAAATAGTATCAAATAATGAGTAAAGGAAGGAGGAAAGTCTTCTATCTTTTCCTATTCTTAAATGCCTACTTAAACACAATTAATTGTCATTTGTTGCTCTTTCTCCTCTCTTTATTTTTAGTTCAAAATTCATGGCTCCATAGCTATTAGGTGCAAAAGAGGAAGAGTTCAGATGTTCAAAATGATTTTGAAATAGTATCAAATAATGAGTAAAGGAAGGAGGAAAGTCTTCTATCTTTTCCTATTCTTAAATGCCTACTTAAACACAATTAATTGTCATTTGTTGCTCTTTCTCCTCTCTTTATTTTTAGTTCAAAATTCATGGCTCCATAGCTATTAAAAATCTCAAAAGAAAATAAAAATAAAATAGAATCAATACAAGGTGATGTTCACCTCTAGGTCATAGTAAAATCCAGAGGCTGATTCAATTAAATCTAGAAGTTATTCTTCATTCAAGGTGAAAATAATAGCCTACTTCTATACCTAATATTTTAATTGAATTATCAATATAATTTCATTTGATTATGTAGAGTGGATCTCGTATATATTATAACAAATTTATTTATGTCCTCGTAGTCTTATTTATTTTGTATGTTCAAATTTATTACATATCTCTACTATTAATAAAGAGTATTCAATGAACCGAATTTCCATGTTATCATTTTGAAATTCCAAAATACTCTCTCATCAACGAAATATCACCATGGGTTTATAATATCCACTACCATCCTTTTCCTGACCACTAATTAATGGATTTCGCTATCAATTTGCAGTCAACACCACCAACCACTCCTTGAAATAAAAGCGTTGTGACCACCAGAGTAGTGCACTTATAGCATATATCCATCTATTAATTTTTTATTAAATAAAAAATAAATATTTCTATATTTTAGATGCATATACGTGTGATTTAAACTATTTTGTATATATATGGAAACTTGAAAATAATTTTTTTTTATAATACTAATTGAATTTGTTTTAAACATATGAAACATGAGAACAAATTTATAATACCAATTGAATTAATTTTGAAGGTATTCATTTAAAACAATGATTATAAAGGAAAAAGGTTAATGGTTTAATTTATTAACAAGTTATGTAAATGCAAAGACCCGCCTTTTTGACTCTCAAAAGTCGACACTAATACATCGACGGTATTCACGTACCAAGCATCCAAGTGCCAAAAAAACAGATTGTTGAGGGAAAAAGAAAGAAAAGATAGAACAGCATCCAAGTAGCACTTGCACTTCAAAGAACTCCATTTTCGATTTCATCATCTTCAAGATGTCTTCAATTCAAATGCTTATGCCTATTCAAAATGGTTTTCATATTATATATCTGATCCCAGTCTCTCCGAACTGACAACGATAGTTTTAAAACTGACTAAGATTTGATAGTCGGTTATTTAACTATAAAATAACAAATAATTCACCCAACGATTTAACCAAGCACGGGTAAACACATAAACAACTACCAAACCTCCTTTAATAATCACTTTGTTAATTAAAACCACTTTGTAAGTATTGAAAGTGCGGGTGAGTATACTAATGCACGTACTAATATAGTACACACGGATCGTGTAATATGGACTATAATATAAATGCGGAAAATAGATGATAGTAGCAAAGCAAAAAATAAAAATAGAAAAATCACACCAGAGATTTTTATACTGGTTCGGAGCACCGTCCTACGTCCAGTCCCAGACTCCTATCTGGATTTTCACTATTAACTACCTCGCTTCACCCGGAGGAACAGGTTTACAATACCCGAACAGCCGAACGGGATTTCACGCCTCTAATACACTGAGGACTTCAACACTTGCCTCTTACAACACCGAGGACTTCAACACTTGCCTCTTACAACACGAGGACTTCAACAAAAACAAATACAATTGTTGTTGACAACTTGTGTTCTTGAAAACACGGATTTGTCACTAGCAGTACACCCTTCCTATAATCTTATCCTCAAAGAATATGAATGATGTTTTGTAAAGATTAAAGAAGGTATTTACTTATTGAATCAAAAGATATGAAATAATTTCAATGATTCAATAAGCTAAATTAATTTTTAGAATGCAGGAGTGTTAGAGATTAGATTAGAGAGCATATATGATCGTGTAAAAACTTGTATATATTCATGTTTGAATCAACGATTTAGATGAGTATATATAAGAAGAAATAGTTGTAACTCTTGGTGAAACAGTTGCCATTAAGAGTTGTGATTATTGGTGAAAGGTAGGAGATGCAACTTTTGGAGAAGAGAAGTGTCTTTTGGAAAACTTGCTTTCTGTTTAAAAACGGTCGACAGGTCAAAAAATGACCGGTAGACAGGATTTTAAATATATATTCGATATGTGCATGTGTGCACGTTTACTGTGCAACTTTACCAGAAACGGTCGACCGCCCCATTTTCAACCGGTCGACCAGTCTGTGTAAATTTTCACAGTGAATGTGCAATGATGTTTAAATGTATATATATCGACTATATTTGAAATGCATGATTATTTGAGGATAGATTTTAACAAGTTTATCACTATTACAACATCAAATAATCAACCTATAATCTAGAGTACCATATGTAGGTCTTGATTTGTCGATTGCCGTTATATTGTTGTCAGCAATCAAAATCTTCATAGAAGCTTTGACTCAACATTCTCCCCCTTTTTGATTGATGACAAAAATCTTGACTCAACATTCTCCCCCTTTTTGATTGATGATAACATATATCTGAAGTTCTGAATCTCCCCCTGAATATGTGATCTCCCCCTGATATTTTGTCTATATATATATATATTCCTGCAAATAATTGTTAGCACTTTCTCCCCCTTTGTCATCGACAAAAAGGAGTTGTTAAATGGAAGATGTAAAACAGATTATAGGCAACATAAAACTACTATCGCAGATCAAGAGTAACATTCACACAAGTGCCAGATAATGTCTTCAAAGCTCCACCTAAGTATAACATCTCCTCCTAAGTATAATATCTCCCTCTATTTATATGCATATGAATTTCTCCCCCATATTTACCGAAGTCCATATTTTATTGTAAGCACGTAATTCTATTAAACATATGGAACATTCTTTGAAATTCCAAAATCTATCCTTTTCCTTTTGTTTCTCTGAGTACCTGCAAAAAATAATAAAAATTTTCGGTACTCACTTACTATGTTAGGGTCCGGGGGGTTAGGTCTTTGGAAACCATACCCATTTGGGTGTGGTTGAACCTTTATAAATATAATTTTCATTACAAATTACATTCTTATAATAGTTGCTAATATAAAGTTGTTTATCATGATCAATCATATTAGCTGGAATCCATATCTTAATACTATTAGTTATTAGCTTAGTACTTGAAGAATAATTTCTATCATTTCTAAACAAAGTACTATTATGACTATAACTGGTTTTAAAACTATCTTGATTACTAGTACTAGCACTAAAGTTAGTATACATGAATGCATATCTAGTACTATTTTTACTTTTAGCTTGTTTATAGCCTACACCACTTCTATCATTGTAAGCTTTTGAATTCTTAACATAACCTAATCCCTTCTTATTTGAAGCAGGTTGAGAATTTTCAATAATCCTGCATAAATTTTCTCTCCCTTTATTAAAATTGGAAATATTTTTAGTAATGTCATCAAGCTTAGTTTTGAGACTAGTGTTATCTAACTCAACAATTTTAATTTTTGTTTTTAACTCATGATTTTCAGAAGCTAGAGCATTATTCTTTTCTTTTTGAGCTTCTATTTCTTGACTTAATAGAGCGAGTTGAGAATTGTCTGAATCTTGAATTTTCTCAAGTTCTTCTTCTAATATTCTCTTCTCGTCTTTAAGCATATCTCTTTCGAATTCTGCTTTCTTTTGATTTTCCAGAGCTTCCTTATATTTTCTTTTGAGACTTTTTAAAGTGTCTAGAAGTTCTGAATTTATTTCTATCATATCATCAAAAGTTAGATCACTAACCTCGTTATCTTTTGCCATGAAGCATTTGTTTGTTTGCTCCTTTGATTGTTCTTTATTGCTCTTCCTCTTCTTATTGCCTTGACTAGATCTCTTTGTAGCCATTTATTCTAGGATGTTGTTACGATCTCTAGAAAACCAGGCTCTGATACCAAATGAAAGTGCGGGTGAGTATACTAATGCACGTACTAATATAGTACACACGGATCGTGTAATATGGACTATAATATAAATGCGGAAAATAGATGATAGTAGCAAAGCAAAAAATAAAAATAGAAAAATCACACCATAGATTTTTATACTGGTTCGGAGCACCGTCCTACGTCCAGTCCCAGACTCCTATCTGGATTTTCACTATTAACTACCTCGCTTCACCCGGAGGAACAGGTTTACAATACCCGAACAGCCGAACGGGATTTCACGCCTCTAATACACTGAGGACTTCAACACTTGCCTCTTACAACACCGAGGACTTCAACACTTGCCTCTTATTTACTTCAACAAAAACAAATACAATTGTTGTTGACAACTTGTGTTCTTGAAAACACGGATTTGTCACTAGCAGTACACCCTTCCTATAATCTTATCCTCAAAGAATATGAATGATGTTTTGTAAAGATTAAAGAAGGTATTTACTTATTGAATCAAAAGATATGAAATAATTTCAATGATTCAATAAGCTAAATTAATTTTTAGAATGCAGGAGTGTTAGAGATTAGATTAGAGAGCATATATGATCGTGTAAAAACTTGTATATATTCATGTTTGAATCAACGATTTAGATGAGTATATATAAGAAGAAATAGTTGTAACTCTTGGTGAAACAGTTGCCATTAAGAGTTGTGATTATTGGTGAAAGGTAGGAGATGCAACTTTTGGAGAAGAGAAGTGTCTTTTGGAAAACTTGCTTTCTGTTTAAAAACGGTCGACAGGTCAAAAAATGACCGGTAGACAGGATTTTAAATATATATTCGATATGTGCATGTGTGCACGTTTACTGTGCAACTTTACCAGAAACGGTCGACCGCCCCATTTTCAACCGGTCGACCAGTCTGTGTAAATTTTCACAGTGAATGTGCAATGATGTTTAAATGTATATATATCGACTATATTTGAAATGCATGATTATTTGAGGATAGATTTTAACAAGTTTATCACTATTACAACATCAAATAATCAACCTATAATCTAGAGTACCATATGTAGGTCTTGATTTGTCGATTGCCGTTATATTGTTGTCAGCAATCAAAATCTTCATAGAAGCTTTGACTCAACAAGTATTATATCAAAGTACTTATACAAAGATATATCCATAAGTTTCCTCTACTCTTTTCAATACTTAGAAAATATTCATATATTTATCTCGATGGTATAAGTATATTCACAAACCATTTTGCTTTTTAACAATTAGAAACTTTTCCGTATACTTATATTAAGAATTTAATTATATTCACAAACGCTGCACTTTTAATACCTAGAAAATGTATCCATACACTTATCTCAATGGTATAATTATATTCACAAATCTTAAGGAAGATTTCATTTCCAAAACCACATTTAATTTGGGTTAAACAATTGTTACTTAAACATTGATAAAAATAAATACAAAGCACATTTGGTGTAAATAAACCGATCTTATGGAATTTTAACCAAATATACTTAACATTACTTTCTGATTTCAAGCAGTACTATCTCTCGATTAACAATGAGATTGGACAAGTTAAAAACTACCCTTGCCTTGACAAACATTCTTAATTCTCAAGATAGAGATGAGTTTCCATATCTTAAAATTTTCGTGTTAAGTATGAAAAGAATAGTTTCCATACCACCGTATTTAAAACAATCATTTATGGGAATAAAGTCAAATTCCTTTTATAAACTCCTTAAAAAAATTATTTTTAAAACATCTTTTCCATATTTACCAAACTCATTTCTATAAATCTCTTTTCTAATTATACAACTCTTTTATATTTCTAAAATTTTTATATAATTAAAACTCTTTTATATATATAAACTCTTTTATATATAGTAATTCCTTTTATAAAATATCATTTATATAACTCCAACTTCATTTATAAAACTCCTTGTATAAATTTCCAAATATAATTATAAACTCCAGATTTACGACAAACCTTCAATTCCCAAAATATAACCAAATACTTTCCATAAATCGATCATTCACATATTACTATAAATCCGCAAATGCGATTTATTATACCAAATTATAAAATGATATCATTTCCCTTTTATAAATAATTATTTATAAAACTATTCTTTTATTTATAAAAACCCTATTCAAAAAATATTCTTTTTGTTTAATATTTATATATAAACGTTTCACAAATATTTGTTCCAAATTGTTTCTATCTTCTTTTTTTAAAAACAAAATCACTATAAGATAAAAGATAAAGCCCTTTTATTTCTTTTAAAATAAAAATTCGTTACTATAATAAATTTTCTATAAAATACATACTTTTCGAAAAAAATCGTAAACATTTACAAATAAATTAGAAAAGATTTAACAAAAAGTTTGAAATAAAATGAAGAATACAATTCCATTTTAAATAAACTATCATAGAAATTTAAAAAGTCAGAATGAAATCACTTTCCAAACCAACACAAAAATTAATAGTATTTTCAAAACACTATAACGAGGCTAATGGCTACCATAGCACTTAACCAAGGCTATTATTACCTTTATCACTAAAAGGGTTCAACTGTTAGAATATGTCCATATCATATCCAATATGGCCAAACTATCGAATTTTAGCATTTAACCATCTAAATAACATGTATATATAAAATTAATATCAACAAGTATATAACTGGACTTAAAAATTTCAATGAGGAGGAATCCAGATTTCTCTTTAAATTTTCCTTGTATTTCATTTTAAATGGCATTTGCTTTTTTAAAAGCGAATATTTAACCAAACTAAACCAATAATTCAATCAAGCACAAAGTGTTTATTTTTATCTACTATATATTATGTTGATTATCCAAAAAGATGAGTTTAACTTACTGAAATTCTAGTGGATGCTTAGGCATTCCGATTTGAACTAAAATCGAATGACGATTGGTTTTAGCCCTAAGTTCTGCTTGCTCTAAATTTGAGCAACCCAATTCCATCGTGTAGCTATTGCCATTACTAGCGCAATGTAAAAAATATTGCCTTGATTGGACCTCATGTAAGAGATACATACATTATATAAGTTATCGAGATTAAAATATTATAATTAATTACTTAAGAACTTATTTAAATCGAATTACCCTACTCATAATCCCCTCCCTCTAACTCCTTAATTCAAAAATCCCGCATAGAATGGTGCATTGCTATGTGTGCCACCAAGTGATACGGATCTCTACCCCCTTAAATCGTAAACTGGCTTCGCCACCGACCCTATCTTCTCGAGCTCCACCTTCCTGACCCAGAGATTTCAAGCTCGATCCACTCCCTTATGTCACGACCTGCTGCCCTAACCGATTACTCCCCAACATCGCATCTTATCACAACCACCCAACGTGCCTCCAACGATCACCAATCGTCTCCTTTCGCTGACCAAGTTCATCTGCACCATCGAAATACCCTCTGAAGCTCCCTTGTAAAACACGATACCCAGTCAAGAAAATAATAATCGACATGTCACGAATCCCATCACCACGCCGCACGCCTCTAAACTTCGGCAAATTGGCGCTCTTCACTCAAGAAATCCAAATCTATCGATGCCATAGATTAACTTATTCTAAATTGGCTTCATACCCAAACCCTAGCTCTCCTAACTCCATGCACAAAGTCCTAAGCAATCCAAACTAATGTGCGCCTAGCTAACGAACCCAAAAAAAGCAAATCTTGTGATGACCCTACCACTATGCCCATATTATTAAAGAACATTACAAGAAATATTGTCCAATAACATGGAGAATACGATTGATTAAGGGCGATCAAATGTGAATATATCTTTGTACGAACATTGACACATCTTTATTACCATTTGAGGATCTAAATTGAAATTTTTGACTTATATAATATTAATACAAAGCAATAAACATGCTGTTTAAAATTCTTCAGAACAGTATGTAAAATAATTTAATCGTAATCAAAGTCACAGATCAGAGTGGAATAATATATATCATATAGATAATAAAATGCGAGTTTGTAAAATATCAGTACTAAACCCACATAATATATACATCGCATCCAAATACTATATTAAGTACATGGTGACTACTAAATAATACATATGACATATCCACTTAAATGTCAATATTTTCAATGATGTAGTAAACTGAAACTGTCAAAATAGTTTACTCCAGTGCCAGCACAAAATCCAAAAATTAATGTGTCCTCGTACCTATAGAGTCTCGATCTGACCTGAGTATTATAGAAATAAATAGGTCAGACTATATCTAATAGAAAGATAAGATGGTGATATCATAAACATATGTCATAACAGTAATTAAGCCATGAGAAGATATGCCAGAAAAAATGATCATAATAAGACATATCCATTAAAATCACTATTTCATAAAACCATTTATGACAAAATAAGTCATCTGAAAATATGCCTAAAACCAATTAAACAAAATAAGGCATATCAAATTAAATCACCATTTCATAAATCCATATCAAGTCTCAAAAAGACTATCATAAAAATATGGTGATAAAAATTCTAAATTCTTTAGAGCCAAAAGTTACTAAATATTTATCCAAAATTCTCTGAAGAAATAATAATCACTAATGAAATGATAATAGCAGTCAACTATCGGTGTGGTACAGTGCGACAGGTGCCTAAATAAAACAAATAGACCTTACCACATAGTGCAATAGTGTAACAAAAAGAAATAGACTATCAGATAAAATCTTCGACTCCTAATGATAAGAAATAGGCAGCTGTACTTATGAAAACACTATGTGAATCTACCCAAAGAATATAAACATGCAAACATTTTGCCACCATGAAATAAACTGATAGGCCCGCATATAACACCTGCCTAAGAAAGAAAGGGCCACTGTATCATACCGTAACAAACCTATCTAAAAGAAATAGGTCTGCTTAACCCAAATCTAAGAATGTATTGACATTTAGGTCGATTGAAAAATGAGTTATCATTTCCTAAGGATCTATCGCCCTAAAATTCGAATGCCCTAATATAATATACCTCTAACTATAGCTCACTTTCACTTTAGTAACCACTGGAAACTAACTAACTGTCCCATACCAGAAAGTGAAATTCTAGTGTTTACTAAAGCTAGTAAAGTTCACTCAAACTCTATTTAAAAAATTATAATAATAAAAGAAAGAATTGTACGAATGTCTCATACCACTTCAGCAATTCAATCATTTATTAAGATTCTTTTTTTCATAGACATTCACGAAATTCAATTCAAGCTTTTTCACTTATAGATTAAAGAGGATAGGAGTTAAAAGATTTCTAATTTAGAAATAAAACTTCTTTACTAGAATTAGAAATCAAACCAATAAGTTTTTCCATAGATAAAAAATTTCTTTGTTTATATATATATATATATATATATATATATATATATATAATTTCTTTATTTTTAAAAATCTATCTGTATATATATAGTTACTTTCCATAAAAACTTAAAAACATTGTTTGTTTATTCTTTTTAAAACAAAACCATTTGTATATGGACTAATATCTATTTTCTTTAAACTAATTCATCAAAAAGTGTTCAAAATTTTAATAATCAATTGCTACTACTAATCAGAAGTTAGCATAGACAAAATGAACTCAACAATTAGTAGAGCAAACAATTAAATCAAACAAAAAAATTGCAAATTGAAACTGGGCAAACTGCCTAGTATTTAGCATTACCGATCGACCGATGATCAGGTTTCTTGGATTCCAGCAAGTTGCAAACTTAACTAAAGACACTATTAGGTCTTATTAACCATTCTAATACAACCAATATTGATATATATATATACACACACACATACATAGATATAGTGCGTGTTTATGCATTGAATAGAAATTTACAGTTTCTAATTTCAAAAGTGAAGATTATACTATTTAATTTAATTGATCAATTCATCTCATAAGAAAATGGAAAAACAGTCATCATCTTAGAGACCATAGATATAGATTGTTTGTGATATAAAATTCACCTTAATTATTTTCTTTTACAACCCCAGACACTGCTCCAGCCATCACCGTTGCAGCCTCTAAATATAGCCCGAATTCCACTCTATTCAAATGCACAAAATCCAACCTTGAAGTCGCGTTCATATACACCGCCACCATGGATTCACGCCTCCATACCTTGTTCCCCCTTTACCATACCGCACCACAACCTGCCATGCTCCCCTGAACCTACCCAGATCGCCCCCAGCCTGAGCCTTGATGCACGCCTGGAAGCGCAGATGCCGCCTCTCCCCACTTACATTCGTCAGCCTCGTCACAATTTTTTTCACTTCGTTATCTTATTCTCTTTTCGCATTCAATTTTTGAATTTATAGAATAAGGATTTTGGGATAAGGCTTTCAGAATTTGCTAACTAACGAAATGGAGTGGGGGTTAATAGAATTGGTGCAACGACCTAGAATTTGACCACTCTAAAATATACTATTTAAAATGATTTTAAATATAAAATAGTTATGGTTACATGATTCAAACCATATTAGATAGGATTTGGAAAGAGAAGTATACCACAAAAATAGTACCATTTGCCTATTTCGACATAAGTGACAAAATGCTGATTCAATAAAAGTAAGTTTTGATGGTTAGTTGAATTATTTTAATTAATTTATGAGTATTTATATTTTTAAATAACATTACAAAAAGTTATTTTTAAATTTGGTTTACATAAATGAATAGTTTAACAAAAACGTCAAAATGTGACCGTAAAACATTTTATCAAAAATTAACATTTTGTTGATTGAAAGTTGTCGCAACGTTGTCGCACCTTTATTTTATTATATAGGAACATATATTCAAGTAGTATAAGTATTAATTAATTCACTAATCAAGTTTACTTTTACCAAACATGCTTTGAAAATTCTAGAAAATAATTAACAAAAGGTAAGCATAAAAGGAAAAACCATGTCAAATCAAAGAAAACATAATTATTACTTTACTTACTTCTTAAGTGAAAATGACATAAAGTTTTGATTTGAAAGAGTGATGGTAAGTGTTGAAAAAATAAGGTTGTTTAAAATATAAGTAAGGATATTTTTGTCTTTTTACAAAATATTATTTTAATCTAACATGTTTTCTATAAATAAGCCACCACTTTAGAACGACCTGCTATTTTGAACCTTTCAAATCGACAATCATCCACTCATATCAGACTTGAATTTCCCATAACAACAGGTTATTGTTAGCACCAGAATTGGTCACTAACACCCTTGAGAAAGATTGTGTAGAGAAGTTAATGAAGAAAGTTAATTAAAACAGAGAACTGTATGCTACATTAAATGCAAAGACAAGAACACTGGATTTATAATGGTTCGGCTTAACTGCCTACATCCACTTTAGATTTAATATTTATTGCTTTACTCAACAATTAATTATAGATACAATCCGTACTCCAACTACTTGAATACAAATGCTAATCGAAATAGAATGAGTCTTGAATGCGGCAGAGTCTCCCCATTGTTCACGAAAAAAGTCCAATTCACTGTGCCCATGCCCTTCTATTTATAGACGAAGATGGGTCAGACTTCCCTAATGGGCCTAGGAACAAAGTACCTCGGCTTGTTAACTTCTGCGCACCGAGGCATAAATGTCGGACGGCAATTGCCGAACCACATATCAAGGCCGAACATCATTCATATGCCGATCGAGGTAGGCATGCCGAACGGTACCTGTATGCCGAATGAGGCAATGCGCTGAGTGAAGAGTGTAGGCCAAACGAGACCTGTCCTGACCGAGACTTGATGCCGGTCGAGGGGAGATACCGAACGATTCACTTATGTCGAGCGAGGCTTCATGCCGAGCGAGGCTCCATGCCGACCGAGGCTCTATGCCGAACGAGGCTCTATGCCGAGCAAGGCTTCATGCCAAGAGAGGCTTCATGCCGAGCAAAGATTTATGCCTAGCGAGGCCCTATGCCGAACGAGGCTTCATGCCGAATGAGGCTTCATGCCAAACGAGGCTCTATGCCGAACGAGGCTCTATGCCGAGCGAGGCTTCATGTCGAGCGAGACTTCATGTCGAGCGAGCTCTATGCCGAACGAGGCTTCATGTCGAGCGAGGCTCTATGCCGAGCGAGGCACTATGCCAAGCAAGGCTTCATGACGAGCGAGGCTTCATACCGAACAAGGCTCTATGCCGAGAGAGGCTCTATGCGAGGCTTCATGCCAAACGAGGATTCATGCGTAGCGAGGCTCTATGCCGACCGAGGCTTCATGCCGAGCGAGGCTCTATACCGACCGAGGCTCGATGCCAAGCGACCCCTCGATGCCGAGCAACCCCTCGATGTCGAGCGAGACGTCATGCCGAACGAGGCTTTATGCAGAGCAAGGTTCTATGCCGAACGAGGCTCTATGCCGAGCGAGGCTTCATGCCGAGCGAGGATCTATGCCGACCGAGGCTCTATGCCGAGCGACCCCTCGATGCCAAGCGAGACGTCATGCCGAGCGAGGGGAGGTGTGCCAAATGATGTCTTTGCCGAATGATGTATCTAGGCCGAGCCTCTTGTTACATGATCAATCAACCGGGTAACACTTATCCTCCAAAGTGTATCATGTGGATGAACATGATTTACTTTGATCCATGAGTACTCCGTGTTTTTCTTTAAGCCCTTATTCTTTCCTCTCTATAGTGATCTCATGAATGTCGAACAAGGCAATGAATGTTGAACGACATATGGATGTCGAACGGCATTGAATGTCGAATGACATATGGATGCCGAACAACATTGATGCCGAACGAGGGAGGTGCCTTGACCGGTTCTACCAATCACTATCCATTCGTCTTCCCTTGTTCCTATATAACTCAACACTTCTCTTCTTTCCTCTTTTTACTTTTTACCTCCGCTCTAACACCCTCACGAACTCAACTTTTCCCAAACCCTTGTTAACACCTCAACGTCTCCTTTAATTCTCGAGTCTTATAAGTTGCATCTCGACTGCCTCCGACAGCAAGCCCGATTAGGTTTCCACTTTCAACTGGAGTATCTCAACAGATCCCAACTCTTTCTCTTAGCTATGAACTCTCACTTACCCGACTTTCTCTGATTAGAAATTTTGGTCAAGACATGAATTTATGAACTTCCTTTAACCTATAAATAATGGAAGTCTCGTAGATAAGGAAGGTGGATTCGAGGTTTAAACAAGCCTTAGGATTAAACGGAGAGGAAGATAGAGGAAGGTGTTGGCCCAGTAGGAACCGGTGAGAGTTGAGATGTCCGGTCGTAGGTGGCGTGCGAGTTGAAGTAGTGGTCGACTGTCCACGTAGGAGGGTATCTAGTTTGTCGAAAGAAATGTGTTGGAGGAGGATGTTTGGCGGTGGGTCGGCATGAATTCCACATGTTGAACGATGTGAAGGAGTGTAGGAGTGAAGTTGAAGTTGGGTTTAGCATGTCGAGCGATGTGGTTTGGTATAGCTACGGCTCGGCATGACCCCTTATGCCGAACGAGGTTGCGGGAGCGCAGGAGAAAAGTGGGAAATGGGTAGACTGCCGAACGAGGTGGCTCAGCATGACTTGCTGGATGACTCATCTGTGCTGAGCGGTAGAGAGGAAGTGTAGGAAGGAAGTTGGCGTTGAGGGCAAAGTGCCGAGCGATGCAGCTCGACATGATTGTCGTTCGGCATGACTTACCGCATGCCGAACGGTGGAGAGGGAAGGTAGGAGAGTGGTGTACAACAACAATACTAGTCGAGTCCTTTTTTTTACGCCCGAACATATGAGATTGAACAAGGACAAGGACTTAAGCAATTAAGCATATCAGACAATCCAGATTAATAACTATTCTGTTGTGACAACTATAAACCTGAATTTAACCTGATTAAAACGGATAATAACCTTCAATGTATAGTGTCGATGTCGAGATCAAAACATAAATCATCATACGACAAGCTATCGTAGAAGGTCAGCGATGACGGTCTTCGAAGATGATAATTCAAAGCCTAAATTAACTCTGTGACTTTTAATTCCTTGGCACTTATACTTGAATGAATGCACTAGTTCACACACCACACGGGGGCGGGGGGGGGGAGCGGGAGTATTCTCGTTGTTATGTCTAATATTGATCGTTTTTTAAGTATAGTTTAAACAGGTGTTTCATCGATTCTACACTCATTAGAGATGTCTAGGAAATCTAGTTTTGCCACGATCTCGGACAAACCCGGGCCATCCTCTCAACAAGAAGTAGTTGGAACTTCAAATCCGTCAACTACTCATGTACAAGACATTCCGAGCCACAGGATCGCATCCATCGACTTGGCTCCTGATGCACTGGATGCAGCGATCTTTTTAGACGATCCGATCGATTCTCTAGTCTCAAGAATTAACGAAAGCTCCCTTCGTCGCATATGCTCGGTGCACAGGATTCCTTTCGATGATGTGTTTGTTCCATCGGGACAAGATCATCCTCACCTGCCTCTATTCGGATACACAGCCTGCAACAAATTTATATGCTGGGTTGGCAGTGTGCCGCCATTCAATTCCTTTCTTCGCGACCTACTACAATATATTAAGACCGCTCCATTGCAATTACACCCAAACAGTCACGCCTTCGTGTATGTCACGTGCATCCTCTTCATGAGTGTCGTTTCAGGCTTCCGACTCCTAGCGATATCCGATACATTTATCATTTCAAGAGACGAACAGACAGTCCATCTTTTGTATTTCTTGAACCACACAACAAATGTCAAATTCTGATCAGGGCGTGGAGCAAATTCGCCCAGTATAAGCAGAAGTGGTTCTACGTGCGATGTCCTCCTAGATTCGCAAGGAGATGGGTAGGAGGAAGTAAGTTCCTTTTCTGGATCAATACTTGCATTTGGCGGAATTTCATCTTTTCCGACTCTTTATTTACTTTTTCAAGTTTCGGCTCACATCCCGAAGGCTCCAGGTATTCTAAAGCGGTTGAGGCTATTCGAGCTATCCCCACAGGAGACTGGGACATTAGGTCTCTTATTTCGAACGAGTCGCTCTCAAAGTTTGGGCTGCTGGTGGTAGGCCGCCAGATAAGCCTTCCTCAAGGTGTCACCATAACAACATCTACCTTGGGCAAAGGTAAAAAGAAAGCTCGGCCCTCAGCACGTGACGCCCCTGACACATCTGAGGAGGGGGAAATTAAAGAAGCTGAAACGCCCGTAGTACATGGCGAGAATGTTAGCCCCGCTCGAAAGCTGGCAGTTGAGGTGCACGATATCGAAGTTACGCCCCCCTGTGAAGGGAAAGAAAAAATTGACTTACAAACTAAGGAAGAAGACAACGGGTGGAACCTCTAAAGTCACAATCACCCCGGTGGAGAGAGAGCCTTGTCCTCAACGCTTAGAGAGTTCATTGAAAGGCCTGTCGGACCTCACTATTCCCGACGACTTGATTAACTACGGCATCAATGATCCGGAAGTGCTTAAACTTCATTCACCCACAAGAGGTGATGCAGGCGCTCAAGCCCATGTTCAGGGAGAAAAAACTCCCATAAGTAGAGATAAAGAAACTGGTCCGTTAGGGGAAACGTAGGACATACACGGACACGTGCACTTCACCTTGTACTTAAATTTCTATTGTCGCTCTACTCTTTGATAACTTGTCGTTATTTAAATTCTGTTTAGGTGATATCGGATGTACACATGAACTCGATCATCTTCGTAGGTCATCTATCTTTCACCACTTTGGATGGGATTCGGGCTCCAGAAGACGTCGGGATAGAGATGATGATGGCAACAGGGATTATCACTCCCTGGATTCATTATCTCGAAAGAAAACTTTTCATCGGCCTTCATACCATTATAATCCTCCTTCTCACTCGGAGCAAGGCAGGGAGAAATACGGCCATAAGGGGTCCCAATCCAATGCCCCTGTGATCAACACTCTGGATCATCTAGCACACAGCAATCCCGGGAACCCCATAAGAAAACTGAACTCACAAAACCATATCCCTCTGTTCCCGCAATAGATCCAACGATATCGGAGAGGTTAGCCGAGCTTAAGACTAAGTTCCCCAAAATATGCTTCGATGGTCTGAAGTTTCTTCCGTCGATCCATCACATTCCGGGATACGTCAAACAGAGCGCCATTGCTTGTAACAACGACGTTTATGTACAACATGACGCTTTTGCTCATTCAGCCGAAAAAGTCATGGAAGTCTCCGTTGAACGTCAACAAGAAATTGATCGCCTAAAGCTCGAAGCCATTCACGATAAGGACATTATCAAAGCTCAAGACGAAGAGCTCTCTTCGTACAAATCTCAGCTTGAAGCCTCCCAACAAAGTGCTAAAGATACTACGGAGGCCATCAATCGTCTGGAGACGACACATAAGAAAGAAATTGACGAAGCGGTCCAACGCTGCGGGGCCTTGGCTTTAGAGAAGGATTCTGTTCAAAAGGAAAGGGATGCATTCGCCCTACGAGTCAAAGAGTTGGAAGATCTACTCTGCAAAGAGAGAGAGGAAAAAACTGCTGTCCAGGACGAGTCGCAACGATATTGCGATAAGATCGTTGTTACGCGACTCCTGAAGGCAAAGCTCGACGACGAGCTCTCTAAGGTCGGGATGCTGAAGGATGAAGCCCGTTAAGAGGGCAAGAGAATAGCATCCGTGGAGATTGACTCTCGCCTTGAGGCGGCTATGGAGGCTGGCAGGGAGGAGATTAAATGCTTGTTCGACCCGCTCATAGCAGAATACAACGCTCGTATCCTCATGCATCGAGACTTAACTTTTCTTGGCGAGGGCTACCTCGAATCTCTCGCCGAGGCATGGGAAACTTCAATAAAGATTAGAAAAGTAGAGATGGGCATTAAGGAGGTCGATGAGGAGGCTTTGGTGAAAGAATTTATCAGAGGGAACGAGCCTTCAGACTTGTATGCAGCGAAGGCTTTCTACGAAAAAGGTTCTTCCTCATCAAAAGGCAAAGATGAGATCGCCGGTCCGTCTGGAACTGAGTCTACCGCTCCTCCCCTTACTCAATCGACCAGTCGGCCGGTACTTGATCCGTTCGAACAGCATGTCGGTTATGACCTGGAAGCCCCTGGCCTTGACATTCATGTACTATCTCCCATTCCAGAGGGCAAGAATCCAGGACGCTTGAGAGCCAGCAAGAAACCGGCAAAATAACTCTTCTTGTTAAAGTTCAAGGAGCCATTGTTTTCGACGTGAGTTCATTATATTCTAACATTTGTCTCTTGTGGCCTTTTGTAGGCCGCTCTGATCCCGAGCCTACTCCGAGGAGCGATGACGCCAAGGAGAAGGAGAAGAAGGTGAGCGAGGCAACTCCAGCGGAAGTGACTCCCGACCCTGATGCTCAAGTGATTAGGGCGCTTGAAGAGGACAAGTTCGATACTTCATCTCCCATCGAAGAAAGTTATGAAATCGAGACTACGGGCGCCTCTGAAGACACTTCTAAAATGAGCATGAAGGAGCAACTCGCAAAAGAGAAGAAAAAGAAAGCTGAAATCAAAGTCGAGCCCTGATTTGTGGATCTAGATGATCCCTTGAACTGGCCTTCGAAGGTCATCCTACCTGGTGGGTCTAAGCCACTAGAAGTCCCTCATCCTCCCTCGGGTGCCGCTTTCCCATCTAGCAAGGCATCCAAGCAAAAATGCATTAGGGAGGAATCGTTAGAGAAAATGAGGGAGGAAAAGAAACCGAGGAAATCAAAGAAGTAGCCACCACTCTCGTTCAACGAGAGCTAGTTTAGATTATGTAATTATTTTTATTTATGTTCGTAGTCAATGTAAATAGACTTTTGACTTCGAGTTCTGGAGGAGTTATAGTAGAACCTTATTTTGGATGAATAAATAAAACTTAGTTCTTTTGTCTTTCTAACGACTTTTACTGTTCAGCTTCCTGTATTATCATGGTCGAAACCTCAAGCTATTGTGAGTTACATATACCCCTAATTCATCTTCATATAACTCAGAAATTCTTTGGAACTGTACATCCTTTATTCCACGCATCGGGTACTTTGAATATTTTTCAGTCCGTACGTTAGGGACTTGATGACTTCAAATCAGTTGTACTCTAGTCTACACTCCGGAGACTTAGAGATTTTTAAGCCGTTTATATTCTAGTCCGCACTTAGGGGACTCAGAGTATTCCAGTCTGGGTTCAGGGGACTTGGAGATTTCAAATGGTTTATATTCTAGTCCGCACTCAGGAGACTCAGAGTACTCCAGTCCGCACTCAGGGGACTTGGATATTTTAAGTCGTTTATACTCTAGTCCGCACTCATGGGACTCAAAGAACTCCAGTCCGCACTCAGGGGACTTGGAGATTTTAAGTCGTTTATACTCTAGTCCGCACTCAGGGGACTCAAAGTACTCCAGTCCGCACTCAGGAGACTTGGAAATTTTAAGTCGTTCATACTCTAATCCGCGCTTAGGGGACTCAAAGTACTCCAGTCCGCACTCAGGGGACTTGGAGATTTTAAGTCGTTTATACTCCAGTCCGTGCTCAGGGGACTCAGAGTACCCCATCCCGCACTCAGGGGACTTGGAGATTTTAAGTCGTTTATACTCTAGTTCGCACTCAGGGGCCTCAGTGTACCCCAGTCCGCACTCAGGGGACTTGGAGATTTTAAGTCGTTTATACTCAGGGGACTTGGAGATTTTAAGTTGTTTATGCACGTTCGTACGTCAGACAGAATAATGTAACTCTATTTATCTGCCATAAAATTATCATACACAGAAACATAAAAATTGGCTTCAAGCCTTTATTAATGAAGCAAGCTAAATTGTCATATTACATACTAAAAACTAAGAATCAACTGAATGAAAACATACTAAAAATAACTGCAACAAAGATAGATGAATAGATTAATTATCGTAATGTCGCAGATGCTTGCTATTCCATGCTTGGGGGAGTGTTGCGCCATCAACGGTCGCTGGCTTGAAAGTTGCTTCTACAAGCCTCCGTTCAATGACGTATGGACCTTCCCATGTGGGATTCGGATGTGACAGGACCGGAAAAACTCGTTTCAAAACGAGATCGCCCACGTCAAAGACTCTTGGCCGGACTTTTTCTTTATAATATCGAGCGACTCGGTGTCTATATACGGCCGCTCTTAAATCATCTTCTTTACGTTTTTCATCAATGAAGTCCAGCAATTCCAGTAAAAGTTCCTGATTCGCCTTGGGATCGTAATGAGTTACCCGATGTGACCGAACTTCAAGTTCTATGGGTCTAATAGCTTTCGTGCCATATGCTAATGCGAATGGAGTGTGACCAGTCGCAGACTTGTGGGTGGTTCTATAAGCCTAACGTGTTGTTGGAAGCTCATCTACCCACTTGCCTCTATCCTTTTCCAAACGCTTTTTCAATATGGACTTGATTATTTTGTTCACGGCTTCCACTTATCCATTGGCTTTTGGATGAGCAAATGCTGCAAACCTTTTTTCAATTTCATGTCTTTGACAAAATTCTTTGAACTCTTTGCTTTCGAATTGAGTTCCGTTATCTGTAATGATAGTCCGTGGAAGGCCAAAACGGCATATAATATTTCGTACAACGAAATTAATGACCTTCTTGGTGGTGATCGTAGCTAAGGGATCTGCTTCTGCCTACTTAGTAAAATAATCGACGCGTTATCGCGTATTTCGCACCACCTTTAGATATGGGTAAGGAACCGATTATATCAATCCCATACATTGCAAACGACCAGGGACTAACCATTTGCGTGAGTTCCGTTGGTAGATATGTCAGGATTTTTGTATGCTTCTAGCATTTTTCACATCTCCTTACATAGTCTGCAGCATCTCGATTTACAGCTGGTCAATAGTATCCATAGCGGAGGATTTTCTTTGCTAGTGTCTGCCCTCCAGTATGGTAGCCACATTCTCCTTCATGGACTTTCTTCAGAACTCGTTTTATCTCATCATGGACCATGCACTGGAGTAGGGGGGTCGATAATCCTTTTCGATACATTATTCCATCCTGCATTACATATCGTGAAGCCTTACGAATGACTTTTCGTCTTTTGCTCCTTCTTTTGGGCAAGATCCCGTGCAACAAGTATTGTTTGAATGGGATCATCGATGACTCCTTCTCGATTTCTGTTTCTGACACGAGATCTATCTCCATTACATCTATACTCGGAGCATGTAAGGTTTCGACAGGAACCAATCCCATTAGTTGTGCATCACTAGTGCTTGCAAGTTTTTCCAATGAGTTGGCTTCTTTGCTTTGTTCACGCGAGACATGCGAAATATCATAATATTCCATATTCGTTAGCTGCTTTAAAACCCGAGCAAGGTATGGGGCAAGTCTCTGCCCTTTCGCTTGATAGTCCCCCCGCACCTGGCATACCACCAATTACTAGTCACAAAATATTTCAACTGATTTTACCCCAGTTCTCTGATGAGTTTCAAGCCATCAATCAATGCTTCATACTTGGCCTCATTATTTGTTGCTAGGAATTCGAGCTTCAAAGCATAACAAACTGATCGGTTTTCGGGAGTCACAAGAACTATGCCAACTCCCGAGCAACGGTTGTTACATGCCCCGTCGGTGTACATCTCCATCGAATGGGACGTATGAAATTATGACCGCTTAATTCGTCTAACATGGTGAATTCAGCAATGAAGTCTGCTAGCGCTTGCCCTTGTATGGCCCTTCATGCCAGGTAGGTAATATCGAACTGACTCAACTCAATATTCCATTTTAACATCCTTCTAGAGATTTCCGGTCGTTGGAGTACCTGTTGCAAGGGTTGGTCGGTATAAACTGATTGAGTGTGCCTAAAAGTATGGCCGAAGCTTACGTGATGAATCACCAAGCAATAGGCTAGTTTCTCAATCTTAGGGAAATTTCTTTCTGCCTCCGTTAAACGTTTACTGACATAGTACACTGACTTTTGAACTCGGTCATCCTCGTGAACCAAAGTCATACTGATGGCATGCTAGGATACAGCCAAGTACACATACAACATCTCATGGTCTACAGGTTTCGATAGTACCGGGGGACTTTCTAGATGTCTTACCAGAGCTCGGAACGCTTCCTCGCAGTCGGATGTCCACTCGAAATGCCTCTTTCCTTTCTTTATAACGTCGAAGAAAGGGATACACTTATCTGTGGCTCTAGAAATGAATCGACTCAGCGCGGCCACCTTTCCATTCAAGCTTTGTACCTGTTTTATGGTTCTGGGCACTTGTATGTCTCGATTAGCCTAAATCTTCTCCGGGTTAGTTTCGATTCCCCGTGCATTCACAATGAAACCCAAAAACTTCCCAGACGCAATGCCAAAGAAACACTTCAAAGGATTGATCTTCGTTCCATAGTGTATGAGTATATCAAAAATCTCCGCTAAGTCCCGAATGTGGTCGTTTGACTACCGTGACTTCACGAGCATGTCATCCACATGGACTTCCATCGTTCTACCAATTTGGTATTTAAACATTCAATTCACCAAACGCTGATAAGTCGCTCCTGCGTTTTTCAATCCGAAAGGCATCACTACATAGCAATATAACCCAACGTCTGTGACAAAACTGCTGTGTTCTTGGTCTAGAATGTGCATCGGGATCTGATTATACCCCAAGTACGCATCCATAAATGATAGTAACTTGTGTCCGGTCGTTGAGTCGACCAGCTGGTCAATTCTGGGTAAAGGGAAACTATCCTTCAGGCATGCTTTGTTCAAATCAGAGTAATCAATGCAAGTTCTCCACTTCCCATTTGCTTTCCTTACTGGCACAGGGTTAGACACCCATTCAGGGTAGAGGGCGTCGTGGACAAACCCATTGGATTTGAGTTTGTCCACCTCCTCCCTGAGAGCAGCGAATCTCTCTGGGTCCATGCCTCTCCTTTTCTATTTTATAGGAACGTACTTTAGGTCTATGTTCAACATATAACTTGCAATAGCACGAGAAATCCCACACATATCAGAATGTGTCCAAGCGAAAATATCCAGGTTCGCTCGGAGGAAATCAGTGAGATCCTCAGTCATTGACGAGTCGAGTTGTGATCCAATCTTGAGTACTCGTGATGGGTCATCTCGGCTGACTGGAATGTCAATCGTCAGTTTAGCCGGTGCTGCTTTTGCTTCCCTGGGTTCCCCATCATCATCTCTCGGATCTATGTCTTTATATATCCAAGAACGTCGCCCGAGCCAGGGCTAGGGCACTATATGTCAATCGTCAGTATTCTGGATGCGGACGGAGCTATCTGCAACCTTTCCTTTCTCTTTCCGCTAGGCCTGTCTCAGCTCAGCCACATAGCATGCACGACCGATCGCCTGATCGCCATGCACCTAACTCCTTTGTCTGTTGGGAACTTCAAAGTCAAACATCACGGGGCCAAAGCAGCCTTAAACTCCACCAGGGCCGGCCGACCCAGAAACACATTATATGGAGAATCAACATCCAACAGTATAAAAGGTATAAGTCGCACCCTCCTATGCTCACCTTGTCCCAGTTCAACCGACAATTCAACATACCCTACTGCATCAATCGCTGCACCATTAAAGACATGGATTGGGGCTTTAGATGGTTTCAAATCCTTCGTCTCCATCTTCATTTGGTCGTATGCCTTTTTGAAGATGGTGTTGACGGAACTTCCATAATCAATCAAAATTCTCTTCAAAAATGCTGGCCCTATTGTCGCGGAAATGGCCATCGGGTCAACGGTAAGGGCCTCCACCAGGTCAGCATCTCTGTTCCTGAAAATTATATCGTCTGTCATGCTCCGCTGCTGCTTAGCTGGGGACTCGTCCTTAGTATTTGAACAACACTCAAAATCTGCATGTCTTAGGGAGTTGGCAAACCACTCAATTTCCTACCAATTCTTATCTGTAGGGTGAGGCCCACCAACTATCGTGTTTATGATCAATCTACCCATGGTTCGGTCAGGTTCCTCTTGTTGGCGTGGAGCCGGCCCGCGTCCAGGGTCAGATGTCCTTGCCTACCCTACTATGGGTTCTTGAAAAACTCCTGCAACTTTTTCTGTCTAATCAATTTTTCTATGGCATCATGGAGGCGTCTACACTCTTCTGTATTGTGCAAGTAAGCCTTATGGAAGCGACAGTACTTCCCAGCCCGCTTATGTTCTTATGTCGACTCCTTCGGGCGTGGCTTTTTGTATTGGAAAGTATTACAAGTTGACAGGTAAATATTTTCCGGAGACGCATTCAAAGGAGTGTACTCGTTGTAAGTGGGAATACTTGACTTCCATTTCCCAGTCTCCCTTTTCTTTCCGGGATTTCCTCCTCCAAACCCTTTAGATTTCCCGGGTTTATTCTAGACATTGACTTGAACTGTCCCTGAATTGTCATCGAACTGTTTTACAGCGATATTGCTTTTCACAGCCTCCCTCCAGATCAGGCCCTGGAGCCTTATCTCGCCTCGTCCATCTGGCTTTCTCTCTTCTTATGAATCGATGAGCCTTTGAATAGAAACGCTCCAGCGTAGTTGGAGGATTTCCTGCCAACCAATCTCCAAACTCTGAATCCGGATCCACTCCTCGCATTACCGCCATCAGAATTGCATAGTCATTAGGGTTGCTAACTTCAGTAGCCGCAACATGAAATCTCTGCAAGTACTCTTTCAATGACTCCCTCGGAGCCTGGATTACACTAGATAGGGACATCACATCCTTAGGACGAGTGGCATGTATCCTGAACTGTTCCACAAATTTCATCGTCAATTCGTCGAAGCTGGATATAGACTGTGGGGAAATTCAAGTGAACCACATGGTGGCGATTTCGGATAAAGTAATTGGAAAGAATCTACACTTGATCGCTTCATTTTCTCTAGTCGAATCCATCATCCATTCATACCTCATCACATGCTATCTAGGATTAGTCTTCCCTTCGTAGGCCGGGATAGTTGGAATGTTAAACTTCCTGGGGTACTCGACCTATAGAATAGTATCCGTGAATGGAGTATGACTCCTGGATATCCCACAATCTTCATTGATCAAGTCTTGATAGTCTCTCATCACTGTCTGACCATAGCAGATAAGTCTGGGGTTTGTATGGAGGATGGAAGGTTGGATTCTAACCTTTGGGACTGCTCAGGTTGGTGTCTCCTCTATTGGCGGTCCGCCAATAGTGTATCTTGGGGACCATCTTCATTGGGGTCTTGGTAGCCAAACGTTCAGTCACCACACGTGCTCCAGCTCCTAAGTTTCCCATTCCGGCTTGGGTATGGTCTTCAAGGTGTAAGTGATACCTAGTTGATCGATCAGCAGCATCTGCTTGTGTAGTTTCCATTTTGAAGCATCTACTCCTGGAAGGTTCATCGGAAGAGGTCGAATTATCAGATGAAGAATAAGGAACGGGGCCACCTCCAGCATTCTGATGTTGTTGCTGAGTAAGCTGAGTCATGAGGTTAGCATTAGCTTGAATCTGTTCAGCAAGTTGTCTCTTGCTTTCCATGAGTTCTCTCATCAGGTCATTGAAATCCGTCCTAGTAACAACTTCTGTCTGGCTATGGGTTCCGGCAGTCCCTACACCAGGATTAACTTGCTGATTGCTAGGTGCTATCTGTTGTACGCTAGCGATCTCGTTGACGCCCGTGTTATGAGAGGCAGATCTGGTACGTGGTTTTTCCATAGTAGAGTTGTTGATAGAAACTCTGAGTAGATTCAACGAACGTCCTATGAATGACTTGGATCTCCTTCGGGGGATTTATTCAATCCATTAGCTATAAAGAAAATCCTAGTGGCCTAAGAATTCGATTCTCAGTGAAAGCACCAAAATGTTAGCACCAGAATTGGTCACTAACACCCTTGAGAAAGATTGTGTAGAGAGGTTAATGAAGAAAGTAAATTAAAATAGAGAACTATATGTTAAATTAAATGCAAAGACAAGAACACCGGATTTATAGTGGTTTGGCGTAACTGCCTACGTCCACTTTAAATTTAATCTTTATTGCTTTACTCAACAATTGATTACAGATACAATCCGTACTCCAACTACTTGAATACAAATGCTAATCGAAATAGAATGAGTCTTGAATGCGGTAGAGTCTCTCCAGTGTTCTCGAAAAAAGGTCAATTTCACTGTGCACATGCCCTTCTATTTATAAATGAAGATGGGTCGAACTTCCCTAACGGACTAGGAACAAAGTACCTCATCCCGTGTTAACTTCTGCGCGCCGAGCCATAAATGTCGGACGGCAGTTGCCGAACCACATATCAAGGCCAAACGGCATTCATATGTCGATCGAGGAAGGCATGCCGAACGGTACCTGTATGCCGAACGAGGCAGTGCGTTGAGTGAAGAGTGTAGGCTGAACGAGACCTATGCCGACTGAGACTTGATGCCGGTCAAGGGGAGATCCTGAACGATTCACTCATACCGAGTAAGGCTTCATGCCGAGCGAGGCTCTATGCCGACTGTGACTCTATGCCGAGCGAGGCTTTATGCCGAGCGAGGCTTCGTGCCGAACTAGGCTTTATGCCGAGCGAGGCTCTATGCCGAGAAAGGCTTCATGCTGAACGAGGCTTTATGCCGAACGAGGCTCTATGCCGAGTGAGGCTTCACGCCGAGCGAGACGACCGAGGCTTTATGCCGAACGAAGCTCTATGTTGAACGAGGCTCTATGCCGAACGAGGCTTTATGCAGTGCAAGGCTCTATGCCGAATGAGACTTCATGCCGAGCGAGGCTCAATGCCGATGGACGCTTCATGCCGACCGAGGCTTCATGCCGACTGAGGCTTTATGCCGAACGAGGCTCTATGCCGAACGAGGCTTCATGATGAACAAGGCTCTATGCCGAACCCGACCGAGGCTCTATGCCGAATGAGGCTCGATGCCGAACGAGGCTTCATGCCGAGCGAGACTCTATGCCGACCGAGGTTCTATGCCGAGCGATCACTCGATGCCGAGCGAGACGTCATGACGAACGAGGCTTTATGCCGAGCGAGGCTCTGTGCCGACCAAGGCTTCATGCCGAGCGAGGCTCTATGCCAACCGAGGTTCTACGCAGACGTCATGCAGAGCGAGGGGATGTGTGCCGAACGATGTCTTTGCCGAACGATGTATCTTGGCCGAGCCTCTTGTAACATGGTCAATCAACTGGGTAACAGTTGTTAATTTATATTTGGCAAAACTTGGCATATACAGGAAGTAAATCAATCATAGAATCATGGATGCAGAGTAATATAACAATAAGAAGCGGAATAGATAAATAGTAGTTAATGATGCTGCTATATAAACAACAGAGTTTGGAACAAAATATAACAAAAAATCTCAAATATAAAGTAGTCTCAAATACAAAAGCAACAGACAAGTCTGAACATAAACAATTGGGAACAACTGAGATAACTACAAAGCTGAATAGATAAGAGACAGATCTTCAAGCAAAGCTCCAAACTCCAAAGGTGAGTCTAATGCTGTGACACTCAGTCTGACCTGAGCATAAAGTAAAACACAAAACAGTCGAGTTGGGATTAACATACTTATACCAGTAAATTCAACTCTGAAATACAAAATAACTTAAAGGATGTTTGGGATTCTCATCCTCTAAGGATCCATTAAACAATCTACATATATAGTACAATACACAACATAAATAATTCTATAGTAAAGTAAACTATTAAAATAATGTTAAGGCATTACCCATAACCCCCTTAACACATTTTATGTATTCCCATAGTCTATACAGTACCGTAAGCTCCACCAAACGGGTGGTTTACTCAGAGGGCGCTCCATAGGTACGGTACAAACCAAATTCGCAGAAGGTGCGATAAGGCATGTGACAAGGCACACGAGGCAACACCAGGGTAAGATTCTACCGTTTACGAATCCAGACCGGTGGTAATGCGTAGCAGCTACTAACGCCCACCTCGATACACACTCCTATAATCAATGGTGCACCCAGTCAAATCACAAAGTAATAGAATGGTATCGAAGAAGCATGCTTGATCGGAGATGCGACCTTATTTGGCCCGACATGGCTCCTATTTTAGCCACAACAAGCTAACTCTTGGGAGTCAAGGCTACGTAAATACCTCATACAGAATCGTTCACAAAACCATCCTACTTCATTCTAGAATCTCCACCATGTACATAGTTGTTAAAGTGGTTTTCGGTATTGGCAGTGAGTATGACAATATCAGATCTCGGTCTCTTTAACAACCAAACGCTTATTTCACACCGTGGACGTTTTATTTCAAAAAAGTTCATACTTTATGTCAAAAGATCATACTGATTTCAAAATCATATCATTTCGAAACATATTCACTTTCTAAATCATATTCCCTTCCAAAATCATAACCACAAAATAGTTTAAACCTTCCAATCAAAATATTCGCATTTAAATCCATTAAATCTAAATCATAACAGTTCCAACTTAATCAGTTTAAATATTGAAAATAGTTTATATATTAAAATAGTTATAAATTAAAATAGTTTATATTTAAAAATAGGTTATAGGATAAAATAGTTTGTATATAAAAAATAGTTTATATATCAAAAATAGTTTATAATTAGAATTGTTTCTTCCAATTTCACAAATCAATTCAAATTCTCATTAAACCACTTTTATTTTATATCGATTTCAAATCGAGGTTTAAATTGCAAATTTAAACCACTTCCAATTCAACATGTTTCAAGATTCAAGCAATTTACAATAACTAAATTTGATAAATTTCATTTATATTTCAAAATATAACTTTAATTCTACTTAAATTTCCAAAATATTCATTTAATCATCTTTAATAACATTTATATAAAATCTCATATTACAACTTAATTTAATATTTAATATTAAATATTCAATTTCAATTTTTATTTAAAGTTGAAAATATTCATTTAATCACTTTTATAAAATCAAGTTATAAAATCATACATTTCAAAATCTCAAAGTCAATAAGTTCAAATCCTACCTTATTTAAATTAAATTTCAAACAAATTAAATTATAATTAAATTCTTTTTTAAATTCAATTCTTACAAATTAAATTACAAATCAATTCTTATTTAACTTACCTTCCAACCTCCATTTACTTAAAGATGTTACAAAAATCTATCTAAAATATTAATATAACTTTAAATAAATACTTAACATGTTATATATTATTAGTTAAATTAAATTATTAATAAATTTTATTATATTGGTTATTGTTAAACTAAATCTTATTATTATTAAATCCGTTTTTAAATCTTATTTTTATTTAAAAATAATAAAGCTATAAGTAAAATTTTAAAATTTACATTTTAAACTTAATTAGAAATTTAAAATTTCCAAAACATATTAATTTAAAATCTAAATTTATAAATTTAAAAATAATATTTATATTATAATTTAAAATAATATTTATCAAACCCATATATTTTCCTTTCAAAATTCTAGAAATCATCTTTCAAAATAAACCAACAATGTCCGTATATAGTTTTCTAATCTATGGTCAAATGATACAGATATTTATCATTTCAATTTGTAATTTATTTAAATATTCGTAATCCCAAAATCAAATCAATGAAAATCGCTTGGGTTTATCGTTACAACCCATAATGATTTTTTCCTAATCTACAAGATCGTTCGGGTATGTATCATTTCAACCCATAGAGATTTCTAAACTAATATGGTACTTGTAGAGTGAGAAAAATATGATGATTATATAACATATCAACAACAAGCACATATCGTTAGTAACAAATTTAAATAAAATATATACAGCGGGTTATGGTGTCATATGTCATAGGTAAACAATTGCAGATAATGACATATCATATTAAATAATTAAATAACTTAAAAATTCAAATTTAATAGCATATTTCAATCGTCATTTCATGTGAATTAAATTTACTAAATATAAAAATGTTAATCATGAGTGATTGTTCACCTTTCACGGTTAGAGAAAACAACTAGAATGGGAAGCACGGACATGGATACACCCGAACAAGCTAGAGTTGTGGAAAAATCTCCGAACAGCAACATAACAAGTGAAGAAATGTGGACTAGAGATCGATGAAAACAAATTATATATATATATATATATATATATATATATATATATATATATATATATATATATATATATATATATAATCTCCTTGAAATCAATATTCAATTTAAAATCCATATTTAAATTAAAATGTACATATTATATTCTTGTTAAAATCAATACTCATTAAATCATATAGTTTACAAAATGCTTCAAGTAAATATTAAACATGATATATATGTGTGTGTTTTAAAATCATAAAAAATCGCTTTCAAATATTAACAAAACATATTATATATATACGTACACATTCCAAAATACCAACATAAACAATACACATATATATAGATATATATTTATTTCAAAAATCATTAACATAAGTTTATTTTATATATATACATGCCCATTTCAAAATGTCACATAACATATACATAATATTCGAACGAATCATATATATTGTATATAACAAAACACAGTAATACATGAAAAGCAACATTATATTCTTTTATATTCAAACCAAGTAAATTTCTTTGCCAGCTTTGCTCCGATTTGCTCATAAAGAAGCATAAATAAAGGGGAAAACGACGAAGCAGAAGAAAGCAGTGCCATAAAACCAAAGTTCACTTTATACAGAACTATAGCAGGGTTCCAAAAAAAATATGGAACTATATATATAACTTTATGTATAATTAATAAAATAGAAGAGGGGGAAGAAATAAACAGGCAAGGTCGGAGGGTTTTGAGGGATTCGATGCTGGAAATATGGGCTGCGGGCCGCGTGGAGGAGGGAAGTGGATGGGGTCAGGCTAAGGCGGACATGGACTGGAAGGTTGGTCAGGGTCATTTGCTTGGCAAGCAGGTTGGATAGGGAGGCTCGACAAAACATAGGCAAGATAGGCTGCAATGGGCGGATGGAAGGCCGTGTGTCGTGGGGAGAAAGGTCGGCTACAGGGTAGAGTTTGGGTGTGTTCGAACTGGAGGAAGGTGGTGGCTCACTTGGTGGTGCTCGGTTGCGTCACGTGGAGGCTGAGAAACTTGGCGAGGCTGAGGGAGTTGAGTCTACTGGTGGGTTTGCTGCTTGGTGGGTATGTGCAGTTGAGGTAGTGGGCGAGTTAGGCCTGGCAGTGGCGGACGTGAGGAGGAATGCAAGGCTGGTTTGGTCAGGTGCTTGGGTTTGTTGGTGGAAGGGGCGGTTGATGCGGTGATAGGCGGAGAGAGTGGGAGAAAGATGGGCAAATAAAAAGACTTGAGTGTTTTAAGATGCGACATTGTGGGATGGGCCGTGTGTCGTGGGTTCTGCTACTAGGCAGAGGTTGAGAAGATAGAGAGAGGGGATGAGAATGGGGGAGGTGAGTAGTTTCAATGTAAAAGAATGCAACCGATCACATATACAAACTATTATATTATGTATAAATTTCTATATCAGAACGTAAGAAAGTGAATGGAGGAGACAGACCGTAATACGAACCAGCATATAAAATAAATGGAATTAGGGAATAGTAAAAGGCACACGTGAATCGAGGGGAAATATTTATGATTGATGGCTATTGGTTTCTCTCGGGTCGATTGAAAGTACACAGAACCCAAAGGATTCAAATACGAAACTGGTACGACAATCTGTTTCTCAAATTTCATCGTGTACCGGACATCAAAATACATGAATGAATATACTGTGAAGATCAGCACGACGAGACGATCAGAATGGTATACAAATATCAACAATATGACCACCCTATCAAACATCAATATTTGCTGCCAAAACTGCTGGTAAATTGTCGAAAATAAACTATGACAGTCCAAATTTGACGAAACAAAATATGACGTCTCACTCATAAATAATAAACATTTTCATTATGTAAAAATATTTAAATTTCAAAAATATTTTATTTCCATAAGCTTAACCGATTTTAAATTGAAATTGGAAATTACACAACAGAACTAACTTCTATATTTTTTGATGAGAATCTGACATTTGCTACGTTTAAATAAACTTTCTAGATATCAAATTTTAATCGCTATATTTTTATTGTTTAATTTCAAGAAAATTTAAGTTAATTATATTTTAAAACCGTTAAAATTACCAGATCGTTACACTCTCCCTCACTCAAAACTTTTCGTCCCTAAAAGGATTGAGATAGAAGAATAGAAACAACAAATGGAAATATAGATTAAAAATACAAAACACAACAATTAATTTCCATTTATTCCATTCCATTTATTTAATTCAAACCTATTAATTCAAAACCATATAAATTTCATCAGTTTTTTTAAATTGATTTATATTTCGGGTTTTCAATCCATTTTATTCAATCAATAACTATTCATGGTATTCACATTTTGTTGATTACAATTCAAGATATTTCATTCAGTTGGTTTAATTTCAATTTATTTACATTTGTTACAAAAAAATTCGTTCAAAATAAAAGTTATTTTATTTTATTTATTTATTTTATCCATTTATCTTTCATTAAATTGGTTCCATTTAAAATTTTAATTTCAACTATTCTTCGTAATCTATGTTTGTATTACAAATAGTTTTCAAAATATAAATTTAATTATTTCCTGTTTATTTTTTTAAGTCCATATTCATTTACTTAAATAGCATTTTCTTCTATATTTCCCAATTTATTTCTTATAACATCAACTAAATGTATAAACAGTCATTATACTATTCAAATTTTTATTTATAAATTCCTTTAATAAAATTTCATTTTTGGACATCTTATTACTTATATTTATATTGTATACTATTCAATTACATGCTCATATGTACATTTTAACTTTTGAATATTTCAGGCAAGTTATATATGTGTTTTAGAACGCAATTGAGTTTTATACAAATTAAGTTTATCCTAGTTAACCTGTTTCAAGCTGTTTAAATTCTATTTCTCATTTTAGATCTTCCAATTATTCAAAAATTTGCTTCATTTCAATAATTGAAAACCATCACTTAACAAAAATTTAAGAAATTAAATTCTCGGTTTCACTCCAAACCATTTGAAATAAATATATACATGTATATACATTTTATAAATCAAATTACACTTAAGAAATTCAAATCAAAACTATTTCAAAACAAAGTGTAGTAAAGCTACTAAGCGGTCTCTCCACTTTAAGACTCGAAAATGAATATTGATGATGCTGCAGTCATCACCGAAGTTATTTTCTATTGGCATTAGAGGAGAGTACTGACTTTTTTCTTTTAAAATTCTTTGGAAACAATTTATATTCAAAAATACTTTCGGATAATATTTTCTCAAAATAGAATTTAGAAAAGCACCGAAAAATTAAATTCTCAAATCCTTAATTTAAATTCATTTCATTTGCAGATCAGATTAATAAGCCTTGTTTATAAATTTTCAACTCCTTATAACAAACAAGAATAGTTAATGGTTTAGGAATGATAACAAAACAATAAATGATAATCTAGCATTATCATTTCTAACAACCAATCCATTTAACTATCTAATTTCAGAAAAGTATAACATTATATACATACAATATAATCATACATAAAATTATTTCATTTACCAATTTCAAAAACAATATTATGTTAGTACGCTTTCCTATCGATAGCGTCGGCCAGACGAATCAGTCGAAACCAAAAATCAAACTTAAGAATTCAAGCAACACGATTTAAACATTTTTATATCGATTACAAATACACTCCCTCACAGGATAATTCAAGAAGGGATTTTAAAATAAGGATGGAGATTCAAATTTAGAGGGGTGCTAATCAAAGAGAATTCTAACCAAAAAGATAGGCTCGAAAGGAAGATAAAATAATTAATTACAAAAGAGAAAAGATAGATAGACTTGTATTGATCGCAGCGACCTTTATCGGGTCAAGGAAGACTTAGAAAAATGAGAATATGATCAATGAAAACCAGTACAAACTGTTTGAGAACATTGCGAGAAATGTGACTCAAGAGATCGAAGCAAGGGCAGAAGCATTGGTAAATCAAAAGGGCAATGACTAACCATTTTCCCTCTAAGTGCCCTTCGTCAGGAAGGAAGGACAACATATCGAATTATAGGAATAAGATCGAAGCGGAATTCAAATTCCATTTGAGAGGGAGAGAAATGACTTCACCGAAACATCAGGATAATCCCTGACTATCGGGGTGGAGTCAAGATCACTAAGTTAAGAATCAAGTGAGAAGATAAAACTGCCTGCATGCTTCTGAGGCAATCGACATTCGATCACAAAGGGATTACCTTGATCGTCTTCTAGAGAAACAGTTCGGGCCCGGGAAGAGGTAATAGCATCGAAACCGAGGACATAGAAATCTCTAATGAGTCGATGTCTGTTTTAAATGAGTTTCACCCCTTTACAAATTATACCAAGGTTGGCGGGACTGCCAATGGAATTAGTCACACAAAAGGACAAAGTTGCCAATTGAGATGGCAAGATGAGCTCAATTTTTTTACAAAGATCAACAGAAATAGAGCTATGGGATGCTCCTGTATCAAGAGGAACACGAATAGGACAAGACAAGAATGGATTTCAGAATAAAAAAGGAAAATTTCAAAATCCGAAAGAAATCCTAATCTAGAAGGATCCTAACGAAGGAATTTCAAGCTCGAATGAAGATGATTCTATAATTAATTTTACTCATATGCTAAGTTTTTCGTAAATTAGAGCTCTGATACCAACTGTAATGACCAGCTATTTCGAACCATTCAAATCGGCATTCATCCACTCATGTCAGACTTGAATTTCTTAAAACAATAGATTGTTAATTTATATTTGGCAAAACTTAGCATATACAGTAAATCAATCAATCATAGACAAGAGTAATATAACAACAAGCAGCGGAATAGATAAATAATAGTTCATGAAGCTACTATATAAACAACAAAGTTTGATACAAAATACAATAGAAAATCTTAAATACAAAGTAGTCTCAAATACAAAAGCAACAGACAAGTTTGAAAATAAACGACTAGGAACAATTGAGATAACTGCAAAGCTGAATAGATGAAGAAAGATCTTCAAGCAAAGCTCCGAACTCCAAAGGCGAGTCAAATGCTTGACACTCAATCTGAACCAAGCATAAAAAAACACAAAACACTCGAGTCATTAACATTCTTATACCAGTAAATTCAACTCAAGTGAAATGTCAACTGAAATACAAAATAACTTAGAGGATGTATGGGGTTCCCATCTTCTAAGGATCCGTTAAACTATCTGCATACATAGTATAATACGCTACATAGATAATGTTTATAGTAAAGTAAACTATTAAAATAGTGTTAAGGCGTTGCCCATATCCCCCTTAACACATTTTATATATTCTCGTAGTCTATACAATACCGTATGCTCCACCAAACCGATGGTTTGCTCAGAAGCCACTCCATAGGTAGGTACAAACCAAAATCGTAGAAGGTGCAATAAGGCATGTGACAAGGCACGCGAGGCAGTGCCGGGGTAAGATTCTACCGTTTGCGGATCTGTACTAGTGGTAACAAATAGCAGCTACTACCACCCACCTTGAGACACACTCCCATAATCAATGGTGCACTCAATCAAATCATAAAGTAATAGAATGGTATCAAGGAAGCACGCTCGATCGGAGGTGTGACCTCACTTGGCCCAGCATGGCTCCTGTTTTAGCCACATCAAGCTGACTCTCGGAAGTCAGGGCTACGTAAATACCTTAAACAAAATCATTCACCAAACCATCCTTCTTTATTCTGAAATATCCACCACGTACACAGTTGTTAAAGTGGTTTTTGGGATTGGCAGAGAGTATGATATCCGGTCTTGGTCTCTTTAACAACCAAACGCTTGTTTCATACCGTAATCGTTTTATTTCAAAACAGTTCATACTTCATATCAAAATATCATATTCATTTCAAAATCATATCACTTTCGAAATATATCCACTTTCGAAATCATATTCACTTCCAAAATTGTAACCACAAAATAGTTTAAACCTTCCTATCAAAATATTCGCGTTTAAATCCATTAAATCTAAATCATAATAGTTCCAACTTAATCGGTTTAAATATTGAAAATAGTTTATATATTAATATAGTTATAAATTAAAATAGTTTATATTTAAAATAGGTTATAGGATAAAATAGTTTATATATTAAAAATATTTTATATATCAAAAATAGTTTATAATTAGAATTATTTCTTCCAATTTCACAAATCAATTCAAATTCTCATTAAACCACCTTTATTTTAGATCGATTTCAAATCCAGTTGTAAATTACAAATTTAAACCGCTTCCATTCAACATGTTCCAATATTCAAGCAATTTACAATAACTAAATTTGATAAATTTCGTTTATATTTCAAAATTCAACTTTAATTCTATTTAAATTTCCAAAATATTAATTTAATCCTCTTTAATAACATTTAAATAAAATCTCATATTATAATTTAATTTAATATTAAGGACTCAATTTTCATTTAAAGTTGAAAATATTCATTTTAATCACTTTTATAAAATCAAGTTATAAAATCATACCTTTCAAAATCTCAAGTCAATAAGTCCAAATCCAACCTTATTTAAATTCAATTTTAAAAAATTAAATTATAAATAAATTCTTATTTAAATTCAATTCTTACAAATTAAATTACAGATCAATTCTTGTTTAACTTACCTTTCCAACCTCCATACTTAAAGACATTACAAAAATCTATTTAAAATATTAATATAACTTTAAATAAATACTTGAAATGTTATATATTATTAGTTAAATTAAATTCTTAATAAATTTTATTATATTGGTTATTGTTAAATTAAATCTTATTATTATTAAATCGATTTTAAATCTTATTTTTTATTAAAAAATAATAAAGCTATAAGTAAAATTTTAAAAATTACATTTTAAACTTGATTATAAATTTAAAATATCCAAAACATATAAACTTAAAATCTAAATTTATAAATTTAAAAATAATATTTATATTATAATTTAAAATCAATATTTATCAAACCCATATATTTTCCTTTCAAAATTTTAAAAATCATCTTTCAAAATAGACCAACGGTGTTCGCATATAGTTTTCTAATCTATGGTCAAGTGATACGGATATTTATCATTTCAATCCTAACTTTATCTAAATGTACGCGTATATATCATTTCAACCCGCAATCCCAAAATTCCAATCAGTGAAAATCGCTTGGGTTTATCATTTTAACCCATAATGATTTTCCCCTAATCTACAAGATCATTCGGGTATGTATCATTTCAACACATAGGGATTTTTTCTAAACTAATAGGAAACTTGCTGAGTGAGAACAAATACGATGATTATATAACATATCAACAACAAACATATATCATCAGTAACAAATTTAAATAAAATATATACAATAGATTATGGTGTAATATGTCATATGTAAACAATTCAAGATAATGGCATATCATATTTAGCAACTAAATAACTTAACAGTTCAAATTTGACAGCATATTTCAATCGTCATTCCATATGAATTAAATTTACTAAATATAAAAATGTTAATTATGAGTGATTGCTCACTTTTCGTGGCTAGAGAAAACAACTTGAATGGGAAGCATGGACACGGATACGCACGAACAAGCTAGATTTACGAAAAAATCTTCGAACAGCAACAGAACAAGCAAAGCAAGGAGAACTAGAGATCGATGAAAACAAATTATATATATATTATTATCTCCTTGAAATCAATATTCAATTTAAAACCCATATTTAAATTAAAATCTACATATTATATTCTTGTTAAAATCAATATTCATTAAATCCCATAGTTATAAAATGCTTCAAGTAAATATTAAACAATATGTGTGTGTGTGTGTGTGTGTGTGTGTTTTAATATGATAAAAATCCCTTTCAAATATTAACAAAACATATTATATATATATATGTAAACACATTCCAAAATACCAACATAAACAATATATATATTGAAAAAATCATTAACATAAGTATATTTTATATATATATACATGCCCATTTCAAAATATCACATAACATATATATATGCTATTCAAACGAATCATATATATTGTATATAACAAAACACGGTAATACATGAAAGCAACATTATATTCTTTTATATTCAAACCACTTACGTTTCTTTGCTAGCTTTGTTCCGATTTGCTCATAGATAAGCACAAATAAAGGAAAAACGACAAAGCAGAAGAAAGCAGTACCATAAAACCAAAATTCACTTTATAGGAACCGTAGCAGGGTTCCAAAAAAATATGGAATTTTATATATATATATATATATATATATATATATATATATATATATATATATATATATAACTTTATATACAATTAATAGAATAGAAGAGGGGGAAGAACTAAACAAGCAAGGTCATAGGGTTTTGAGGGATTCGGTGCTGGAAATATAGGATGCGGATTGCGTGGAGGAGAGAAGTGGATGCGGTTTGGCTAAGGCGGACATGCGCTCGCGGCAGCGGTGATAGGTCAGGGTCATGTCCTCGGCAAACAAGTTAGGTTGGGAGGCTCGACAAACCGTGGGCGAGATAGGCTGTAATGGGCGGATGGAGGACATGTGTCGTGGGGAGAGAGGTCGGCTACAGGGTAGAGTATGGTTGCATTCGAACTGGAAGAAGGTGGTGGCTTACTGGGTGGTACTCGGTTGCATCACATGGAGGCTGAGAAACTCGACGAGGCTTAAGGAGTTGAGTGTACTAGCGGGTCTGCTACTTGGTAGGTAGGTGTGATTGAGGCAGCGGGCGAATTGGGCCTGCCAGTGGCGGATGTGAGGAGGAATAGAAGGTGGGTTTGGTCAGGTGCTTGGCTTCGTTGGTGGAAGAGGCGGTTGATGTGGTGAAGGTGGAGAGAGTGGGAGAAAGGTGGGCGAATGAAAGGACGTGAGTGGTTTTAAATCCCCCGTTGTTGGATGAGCCATGTGTCATGGGTTCTGTTATTGGGCAGAGGTTGAGAAGATAGAGAGAGGGGACAAGAAAGGTTGGAGGTGAGCAGTTTCAATGGAAAAGAATCCAACTGGTTATATATAAAAACTACTATATTATACATAAATTTTTATATCAGAACGTAAGAAAGGGAATGGAAGAGATAGACCGCAATACGAACTGGCATATAAAATAAATAGAATTAGGGTGAAAGGCAAACGTGAATCGAGGGGAAATGTTTATGATTGATGGCTATTGGTTTCTCGCGGGACAATTGAAAGTACACAAAATCAAAAGGGTTCAAATACGGAACCTATACGACAATCCGTTTCGTAAATTTCACCATGTACCAGACACTGTAATATAGAAATGAATATACAATGGAGATCAGCACGACGAGACGATCAGAATGGTATACAGATATCAATGACATGACCATCCTATCAAAATTCGATATTCGCTGTCAAAACTGTTGCTAAATTGCCAAAAATAAGATAGACAGAATTATAACATTCCAAATTTGACGAAATGAAATATGATGTCTTACTTAGAAAATAATAAACATTTTTATTTTGTAAAAATATTTAGATTTCAAAAATATTTTATTTCCATCAATTTAACTGATTTTAAACTGAAATTGGAAATTACACAACAGAACTAACTTTCATATTCTCTGATGAGAATCTGACATTTGCTACGTTTAAGTCGACGTATTTCAAATATCAAATTTTCATTGCTAAATTTTTATTGTTTAATTTCAACCAAAATTTAAGTTAATTACATTATAAAAACCGTTAAAATTACCGGATCGTTACACACTTTCTTCATTTTTTTCATACTTCTTATTCTTCATTTCAAGCTTCTTCTCTCCACTTTAATGGCTTCCATGCCTTAGGAAAATAATAAGGAAAAAAATTTAGAAAAAATAAAAGTAAAGGAAAAATAAAGTATTTCACCTCAAAACTAAGTGCAAACTCCTCCTTTCCACCTTTATAATCCATGACCACACCCTCCTCACCCCCTATCCGTGAGCACCACCTTCCAAGAAGCATGGCCGAGCCCTACATAGTTTAGGCCGAACCCATTCAAGAAGAAGGAAGGAGATCAGGAAGCTCCGGAGCAAAGAAAAGAGAAGGAAGTGCTGCCGGTATCGATTTGGGAATCCACGAAAACAATTGGTGGAGTGGATCTAATCGTGGGTACTCAAAATCTAAGATTATTTAAATACAATTTAAGTTGATAATGCACATGCTAAATTAGAAATTAATATGTTGAATATTGGTTGATATTAGATGATAACTTGATTGATATTATGGTTGATTATATGGTTGTGAAATGGTTGATAACTTGGTTTGATAATGATAAGAGAAATGATTGGTAATTAACCATATTTAATTAAATGAGAATTAAATCCATAAAAACAGTTATATGAAAATTATTCAATCTCTTAATAATTTCAAAATATCTAGAAAGATTGAAAATAATATGGTAATAATACAATATTATAATACGAGATAAGATGAAAGATGAGTTTGAAATGACGAAAATATTATTTTAAATAAGTTAAATAGTTTAAATATGGTTTAAAACAAATTTGAAGTGTTTCGGACAAGTTTCGAAGCAGTTCACAAAATTGGTCAAAATCAAGCTCGTCGCGCAGCGGCATTTCGTAAATTTCGGTTCGTAACTTCAAATTAACGTAGATAATAATTTATAAGTTGGATTTTTTCGAATTAAAAATTCTTTGGTCCACAATGATAATAGTTTTCCAATGAAGGAAGGCAATCAGGATTTCATTAAGTAGATTTTGAAATATTTCCAAAATAATTTTCTAAAAACATCACAGTTTTGCAGTTCGGAATCCAAAAAAGGATTTATTTATAAATGATATTTCAAATGTTTTAAAAATATGAAATAAATTCTAAAAATCTTTCAAAATGTTTTAAAAGTGATTTAAGTTTAAAATATGGATTTCTAACTGATATAAAAATCGCTTTGAAGAATATAGCTTTTAAAACACAATTTGCAACACTTTTTGCAACGATTTTCGCCGCAATTTTAAATTACTTTTGAAATGTAGTTTGAATCTTAATAATTCTTCTCTAAATATTTTGTGAATGATTTTTAAAGGATAATTAAGTAATTTAAAGATGATTTGGAAGTTTTAATAAGAGTTTGAATAAATGGTTAAGATGAATTATTTATAACACTTAAATAATTATTGAAGTATATTGAATATAATAACAAACTGAGTATGTGGAACGACTAGTACATTTGTCCCGCCTGTGAGAGGCAACTGGTAAAACAAGATGTGTAACTAAGTTTATGAATGGAGCAACCAATGCCCTAAACTTACCTGGCATTCGCTTTATCTTTTAGACGAGGGGTGGAACAGATCGAAAGAAAAGCTCGGATGCTCTAAAAAAAATCATATTTAAGTTTTTCCAAGATAAAAGAAAAGAAACAAATTCTTTGAATGTTAATTAACCACTTAACATATTTTATTCGATGATTGGTACTAAGGAACTGGGATCGGATTTGGTTGATTCTTATCCGAAAAATCAGGATTGGATTTGGGTGATTCCTATCCAAAAACCCCTTTAAACTAATTTTTGAAATAAAACATATTGAAGACAAAGATCTTCATGATGTAGGACCGTTTGTCACTGGTCCCTGAAGGTGAAATTGACCATATCTAAGGTGGTGGTAGTGCTATGTTGTGAAAATCTTGATTTGCAAGAATATGATTTGAAGTTAAGAAAGAAATCTTTGATTAAGAATTAATGAATGATTTGAGAATATTTTCCCTAAGTTAAAAGTTATAACTTGAATATAAGAAATCTTTGATTAAGATTTAATGAATGATTTGGATAGGTTTTCCTAAGTAAAAGAGAAAATGGTTGGAACTATTCCAAGATCTAAAGAAGTTTAATAAACCAAATAATTTGATAAATTAGACTTAATGATTTCATATACTCATGAAAAGAACATGAAATAAATTGAAAATAATATATCTAAGAAAGATATTTTATTAAATGGAAAGATAAAGTAATTGGTTGATGATTGATAATCACATATGAACTTAACAACTCTTTATCGATGATTGGATTTCGAAGGTACCGGGGTCGGATTTGGGTGATTCCTATCCAAAAACCACTTTGAACCAATTTACGTTCTGAAGTAAAATATGTTGAAGACATTGATATTAGGATATTCATAATGAAGAATTGTTTGTTGATCATTTGGGGATAAACTCCCAATATACTTATAGTAGCGGTGATTTCTTCGTTATGAAACATCAAATGCAAGGACTGTACGCTACTGATCCTAAGGGTGATTCCCAAAATAGGATCTGGTAGAAAAGTACATTCGGTTTCGTTAAGTCCCAGAACGAACTTGTATGGAAGAATGTTTGACCTTACATTCTAAATCACATTGAGTGATCTCTATATAACATATATCAATCGGTGGCGGAGAAGTCACCTTCTCTTAGCTTAATACTCTTTCCCGAGACATTCAAGCTCAGGAAGTTATACGTTTGTAGAAATCAGTTGTGTGAATGTGGAATGAAAATGTGGCATTCAAAGTGAAAGAAAATGAGCCATGTGAAAAGGTAATCATTGCCTCAAGCCTCATCAACCGAAAATGACCAAAACAGGGTTAGATGCAGCAAAGCCATGTGGGTCATTCCCATTAGGGTATGATCACCCCCTTCTAAATACATTTCTTTCCACTATGACGTTTGAGATGTAAATTAATATGGTTTATATGCTAGAGCGCGCTCGGATAAAGGTTGGCAACAACATATTCGGTACTATATAGTTATAGAGGTAGGCCAGTCTTATATTGGTAGAGAAGCTTTGTGATGGTTCCTCAGGACATCCATCTAGAGGTGTACCTATCGGAAGGTAGTCCCTTCACTTGGTCATTTGTATGAAAATCCATTCTCCAATAAGAACTTGCAGTTTTGTTTGTATAACCTTAAATGATTAGGCCCAGAATTTAGTAATGGTAATAATTTCGGCTAAGATTAATAAGTTTATTTACAAATGTTTTCAAAATAATGTCATTAGAAATAATATCAAAGGTTTTAATATATAAAAGCGATTTGGTTATCATAAGGGAAAAACCCATCCATGTTTATGTGTGGGCGTGGTCTTATGAGATACTCTTTCTTTTCAAAAGGATTTTATTTCCAAGGCTGATATATGACATTGTCATTAATTATTGAGTTTTCTCATGCTGTTTTATTAAGCCTGATCCGGGTATTTTCAATACTCGGGTCAGATCCGAGTAGTTTCAGGTTTTGTTGACGACGGGTTGGAGTTTCCAAAGGGGAGCTGGAGATATTCACCTACGTATGGATGTATTCTATTTTCCACTACTATACTATTCTGCATTTGATTGATGATTATCGGCAATTGTAAGGACATATGTTTATAATTGTCCAAGCTGAAATTAGGTTAGACTCTGATATATGTATTTTAAAATTTTCCGCTGTAAAGATTATTGTTTAATAATATATGTTATTCCATTCGAGTAAGATTTTGTGTAGTCTATTTTCTTTATTACCCTTGATAATCCATTCTTCGTGCAATTTGGGTCAGACATGTGTGGTTTATTGTCGGCTTAAAGGGTATGGAATTGTGGGTCGTCACAGTTGGTTAGGGGATTGAACGGGCTTTGGGCCCAATTGTTTAAGTAATGTGTTTATTTATAACTATATTCAAATCTAAATTTTATATTGATTCACACATTAAGTTACAATATATATATATATATATATATATATTTACAACTATACAATTTCATTCAATCCGACATTGTTCAACTCTATCAAATTATTCACAGTATTGATATAAGAATAAATTTATTCATCTTTATTGATTTAAAGATTTGACTATATATCAGTAAAACTTTTTTCCATCTATTTCCAGTATATAAAATTATTTACTATTTAAACTATTTTATATTTACCAATGTCACTTTATCCAATTCAACACATTTTCTAAAAAGAATATATTAATTAATTAAATTGGTTAAAATACAAGTCTATTATTAAATAGACTTCAATTAAGTAAAATTTTAATTTTAAAATAATAGTAATCAAAAATCAAATACAGGCATTTTTGTTTTAATTAAATTGTATCAAATTACGTCTTCGAAAACAGGGTTGTTATAAATCTCACCCCTTATCAAATTGCGTCCTCGCAATTTCTTACAAGGAGGCGTCACACAAATGCTTACATTAGCTGTCTTTCGAATTCTACAATCAAGTTGAAACTCGTTCAGTTCTCGACGTAATTAATACTAAAGCTAATCTTATCGTATGTTATAAATTAAAACAAACTCATTCATTAACTTTTATTTCTTCACATACGAAAATCTATTGAATTTTTTGTCTAAGTATTAGAATTTTCGAATTTTTTGACATCGTCTCTTTTGTACAGAGAGCCATTCATAATTTCACAAATTAATATATATAATATACATCGACCATATGGTCTATTACTAACACTTTTGTATTTTAATCCAAAAGCATACATTTATTTAGCATTGTTAAACAAATTTGCTTTTTATTAAATGAGCATAAGTGAGCTATCGCCACAATTTAGTCCAATTGTGCTTCTTGAGTACCTATTCTGTAACGACCCGCATTTTTTCGATAATTAAATTTTTGAATTCAATAAGGTTTTGTAATTTAATATTGGAAGAGATAAAAGTTTATGATGTATTAATGGTAATAATAACCAGAATGAAATGTAACAATGTAAATTTTAGTTAATTGCTAACTATTTTAATGCAAGTCCAATTTATTGAAATGATTGAAAGGTTATAATTAGTTATAAATCATAAACGATGAAATAGATTAAATGTCATATTAATTGATGAAATAATATGTAATTAATTGAAATTGGATACAATCAGTGTTGTGCAAGTAGTTATGATATTTGTTTGTAGATAACTTATAAACGTGATTAAACTAAAGGTAACAATTGTCATTTATCATCTATTTATTTGATCTGCTAAATTAAATTGGAAATCAATTGCAATTAATGTAATCAATTATTACAGTTAATGTGAATTTGGATGATAACGGAAGAATATTGATGTAATAAAGGGTAAACCAATGTTAATTATATCCATAGGTAATAATTGATTGAATAATAAGATTAAAATCAAATTTAAATCAATTTATTGAGTTTTAAATTATAATTAACGAATATATTGCAATTGAAATTAAAACATTGTAACTAGACCAATATTAATAATTGAAATTGACCTTGAAATTTTGTTTTAAAGGATTATAAGTTTATATGTTGTCAAAACGATAAAAATTGTCGATTTTTAAATATAAAATTTATATGGTGATTCAATTAATTTAATAATAAATTTTGCGATTAACGTGAAAATAGCCATTTTGGACAATGTCTTGGATTTCGATGAAACAATTTTCATCGGATTCGTAACGGTGAATTTTTGCAGGATTTCAAATTTCGTAGTGATCAGACTTGTCATTTGATCGTACGGACTCGAAACACGTAGAAATCAATTTAATTGAAATCAATTTAAAATAAGCTGATTTTAAACTAACTTCTTCATACGATAAAATTAGGACTTGCATCATATTCCATTGAGTTTAAATAATCGAAAACACCTATTTTGATATGTGGGATGATCTACTTTTGTTTCGGAAGCGAAATTGGCTTTTCGAGTCGTCATTGTCGTTCGTACCAATTCGATATGTGTTTAGTTTCTTATTGGGCTTTGTTAATATAAATAGTTCTATTCTAACCCTAGCAGCCTTTTACTCCTTATTACTGTACGTACAATTCTCTCTGGTTTCTCCTTCTCAACGATAGAAACTCTACTTCCCCAAATTCAATTTCAAACCAAAATTCAATTTCAAAATCAAACTCCTCCAAACTATGACATATTATATACCGATACGAAGCTCCTGATGAGCACAAGCTAGACCTATAGTTTGTTTTTCGATTTAGGTCTCTGTGTGTCCAAAATTCGAGGGATTATTCTCGACCATTCGTCGCGCTTTGATCAACTTCAACGGATAATTGATTGGATGGTATGGATGAGTGGAGATTGTCGCGCGAAGTTCATCCATGTGTGTAGTTCGTCGTATAAATGGTTGGATGTGGCTTTATAATTCGATTAGGGTTTTCACTTGTTGACGGCGACTGCGTTAAGGATGGTGATCGGAGGTGTTCTCGATGGTCGTGGGGGGCTTAGGCATAGTCGACGCATCGTCTGGTGATGTAGGGTGTGGCCCCGACTGGCCAGCGGTGGCGACGACCGAGTTTAAGGTGGCGACCGTTCATTAATCGCATGCTTGAGTTGTTGATAGGTGGCTTAGGGTTTCGCACTGTTGACCTACCAGAGAGAGGTATATTACGAATTTGCCATTCATCTTTAATTTATTTTTAAATTTAAACGTTCTAGTATGCATAACTTTTAGATACGAGCTCTGATTGACGCGCGACTTACTTTGTTAGGATCGTATCAAATTACGGACATTATAAAACTAGTTTCGATGAATTCTAAGACTGTTGAATTTTGGGACTTGTTTTGGATTTCAAATCGATTTAAAATCAAAGGTGGATGTTTCAACCCACTCACAACTAATAGATTATCTTACGTAAGTTAAATTGAATTTATGATGTGATTAGAAATTTATTAGTTGATGTTTGGTATATTTAATTTGTCATTCTAATTAAATTTGGAATTTACTGAATTTAATAACCGTTTAATTTAATATTGAAGTTTAATTGCCAATTAAGACCTATCATAGACAACTGTTTGATTTTTATTGTTTATTTATTGATTTGAAAGATGATTGTGATGGATGTTTGATTGTTGATATTGGATGTCTGCATGTTATTTTTATATTGATATAACACTACAAATCCCTATGGGTTGAAATGATACATACCCGAACGATCTTATAGAATAGAGGAAAATCATTATGGGTTGGAATGATAAACCCAAGTGATTTTCATTGATTTTTAAATTTTAGGATTGCAGGTTGAAATGATATATACCTGTAAATTTAAATTTTTGCAGGTTGAAATGATATATGTGCGTATCACTTGACCATAGGGTAAAAAATTATATGCGGACACCGGATTGGTTAAATTAAATGATTTTAAATCCTTAAAAATTTGAATTCAGTGAAATGATATTTTGAAATAAAATTTGATTCGTATAAACTAAATTATTTTCGAAATCCAAGCTTTGAATATTGAAATCGAAGTTGGTTTAACAAATTATTTAAAGAGTAAAAATGGGAAATTCAAAGTTGGATTTTGAAGTACAAATGAAATTTATCGAAAATTTATTTAATTTGAAGTGGTTTAAATTGATAATTCAAACATGGATTTGAAATCGATATCGATTAAATGGTTTAAATGATAATCTAAGTTGGAAGACCAATTTTATTTAGTTGATTTGGAAGCTGGACATGGTCTAAATGTGTTGAAATGAAAGAAATGGCTTAATTTCGATATTAATTTCAAATTAATTATTTTAGTATAAATATTGAATTATTTTAAACTATTTTAACCTATTTTAAACTATTAAACTATTTATATTATATTAAACTATTTTACTATATTTTAAATTATTTAAACTATATTAAACTATTTTAATCTATATTTAAATCATTTAAAGTATTTTAAAGTATTTAAACTATTTTAAAATATTTTCATACTATTTTAATCTATTTTAAACCATTTAAACTATTTTTAAAGTATTTTAACCATTTGAAAGCTATTTTTAAACTATTTTAACTATTTTTAAAAACTATTTTAAACTATCTAAACTATTTTCTAAATTTCAGGTTTTGTAAAGTGGAATTGTTTATATTTAAATCCTTGATTTTTAAAGTGAATATGGTTAAATGATGTTTTAACCTAAGTTGAGATCTAAATGACATATTTGAGGAATATGATCATTTTAAATGAGGATTTAATCTATTTTGGAAATATAAATTTAAAAGTGATATGATTTCAAATGTGATATAATTTTGAAAGTAAATATGATTTCAAAACGATATGGTTTTGAGAATATGATATTTTGATACCAATTATGATTCAGTTTTGGAAATATAATAGAACCATCCGGTGTGAAATAAGCGTTTTTTCATTAAGGAGATCGGGATCGGATATTGTCATACTCTCTTCCAATACCGAAAACCACTTTATCAACTGTGTACGTGGTGGAGATTCCAGAATAAAGTATGATAGTTTGGTGAACGATTCTTTATGAGGTATTTACATAGCCCCGACTCCCGTAAGTCAGCTTGATGTGGCTGAAACATGAGCTATACTTGGGCCAAGTGAGGTTGCACCTCCGATTGGGCATGCTTCTTCTATACCATATTATGACTTTGTAATTGATTTGGTGGCCACCCCTCGATTTGATTATGGGAGTGTGTTCCGAGGTGGGCGGTAGTAGCTGCTCTGTGTTACCACCAACCCGGTTCTAAAAAGGGTAAAATCCTACCTTGTCACATGCCTTATCCCACTTTCTACGAGTTTAATTTGTACCGTACCTATGGAGTGCCCTCTGATAGCCCTACAGTTTACGAAGGAATTACGATACTGTATAGACTATGGGAATGTAAAAATGTATTAAGGGGGATATGGGTAATGCCTTGACGCTATTTTAATACTTTACTTTACTGTAGACACTACTATAACAGTGTATTGTACTATTATGTAGATAGTTTAAAGGATCCTTAGGAGATGGAATCCCGAACATCTCTTAAGTTATTACACTCATTTGAGACACTGGATAAGAGATGCCAAACCCCGTAAATATCTCTGATGTCGTTACAGTCATATTTATTTACTTGATTTAACTTACATAAGATTTTTTAGTTCTGACTCGAGTGTTTTGTCTTTTCATAATGCACGGGTCAGTTTGAGCTTTTTAATGTGTCGCAGTACTTTGAAAGACGAAGACGAAGATTTAGTATTATTTATTTTATTTATTCCACTACCTCAAGTTGTTCCACTGCATTGTTATTTATTTTTGTTGTATGTAACTCTGATTCTATATTATAAAAGAGTAATCAAATGTTATTTGTAAAACAGCATCATGAACTGTTTATTTGATTACTATATTTTGTCATTCTGCTATGAAATTATGTGTTTGTTTTCTGTCTTTCTATGATTTTCCTTTTTTACCCCATAACAATCCTCCTTTTTGAATAGTTGAGTCTGACATGTGTGGTTTACTGTCGATTTGAACCATCCAAAAATGTTGGTCGTTGCAATCAGTATCAAAGCCAGTCTTGGCGATAACTTAGCTTTGTGGTGTCTGACTCATTAGGAATAGGGTAGTAACACCCTAGAATGAGTCATTGAGTATATATATGAGAGAGCGTATTTGTTAGTGTTATAAAAGGTTTTTATATTGTGTTAATTTGTTCTATTTAGTATCTATAAGTTCTGGTCGGCACATAGGATGCTATGGCATTGATAGAGATTTCAAAACACTTGATAGGGCAGACCGACACAATATTGTTTCGAAATATAGGTAAATGATATAATTTTGCCTAGTATTATATTTTGTATATAAAAGAATAATCTTTATAAATGTATATAATAGTATCGGTTATGTTTTTTTGTTTGCTAGGGAGTGAAAATTTATAATTATTAGTTGCAAAAATGGGATTGTAAATAAAATGAATATAAATTGAAAATTTGAGAACTTAAGTTTCGAGATTTTGAAAACTTCATTCGAAAGATTTTGGAATGTAATATTAGTATTACTTGGAAGTATTTTCTGATATAAATATTTCAATATGATTTGAAAGAAATGTTTTCAAGGAATTTTGAAAGAATGTTTGAAAAGGAAATAAGTTTTGTACTCCCCTCTTTATCGCTAGAAAATAATTTCGATGATGAGTGCACGCATAAACAACATTCATTTTTGAGTTTCAAAGTGGGAAGATTGTTGTAGTAGCCTACAACACATTTGTTTTGATAAACAAATTTTTATTCTATTTTCTAAGTATGATTTGACATATATGAAAGATATGGATGTGTATATATAAATTTGATTTGAGAAGAAACCTAGAACTTAGCTCTTAAAACTTTCTGATAATTAGTAACTTCCAATTATTGTAATAAATGAAATCTTAACTATTTTAATAATTGGAAACTTCTAAATGGTGTAATTTGAATTAGATGCTGAGTGATTAATGGAATATATATAAGAATTGAAATTTGCAACTTGTAGATATGAGGAAAAAATGAGAAAATGTAAATATTGAACATTTTGTTAACTAAAGAAATAAGATAAACTTGTGTAACATTCAATTACATTCTGAAAGACATATATACATATACATATACATATACATATATATATATATATAACTTACCAAAATATTATAAGTTAAAATGTTAATAAGAATATGCAATAGAATATCATAAAACTAAAACTTCAGTAATGAAAGTGTTCAATGGAATTATGTCTATAAATAAGAATTCCGATGCTATAAAATGTTATAAACTTAAGTTAATCGTTTGATAAATGTAATAGAAAAAGTGAATACTGTAAGTAAATGATTATAAACTTAAGTGATGTTGAAGCCAATTATAATTAAAGTAAATAGTAAAAGTGAATACCATGTGTGAAAGAAATAAAAGTAAAAAGAAAAAGAAAAGAGAAAAAAATAAGTATGAGTTGCTTCACACATGAATACTAATGTAAAAAGAAAATCAAAGTAAATAATAAATGTGAAGTAAACTGAAATAAAAAGTATGCAATACTTAAATAATGAATTCATTGATTATTTTAAATAATTGAACGAAAAAAGTGATCATGTAAGTAAATGGATGTAAAGAAATGGAAAATAGCATTTTATGTATAAATGAGAAATGGAATTTTTAAGTAATGAATGTAAATTAAAGAAAATAATCATTGTATGAAAAAAAGAAAAAAAAAATTGAAAAGTAAACGATGTGAAAGGAAAGTAATAAAAATAAACGTAAATGATATTTGAAGTTATTGTTTGTTTTGGCTTATGGATGTTCGGGAAGTGATACTTTAAATTGTTTAAGATGTATGAATAATCTATTAAGTGTTATCTAAGACTGTTGAGTGTATGATATGCTTAGTAGTTTATTTATTATTCTATATGATTAAAAGTGTCTAAACCCTAAAATTTATTTATTATTCTATATGATTAAAAGTGTCTAAACCCGAACAAACCATTTGCATTGGTTGCCATGGATGGATGGTTGATTTCTTTAATTGAATGTGATGATTATATGTTTGTTTGCAAAGTGACTATTGTTATGTTGTGATTGTTTTGTTGTTATTAGTTGAAATAACTTAAATTTCTCTTTTATATAATTATTAACTCTGTTGGATTATATGAGTGAAATACAGGTTATGGAAGCAATTGCTACTGCTTTTGGTTTCATAAATAAGCGTTATTTGCCCAACAAATAGGTATGTTTTCGGATTATGGTTTTATAGCGATATTATATTGTTTTTCTATGGGTTTGGATATTTTATTTCGAAATATGATATATATATATATATCTGTGTGTGTGCGTGCATGTGTGTGTGTATTTATTATTGATATTATTATTCCTCCCAAACCTCCTCGTACAAAGGAGACTGCTAAAATTTTCTATGAATTTTGGACTTAGAATTTTTTTGTGAAAATAGAAATGTTTTTAAACTCTTGTTAACTTGAATATAAAAGGATTTAATTGTTTTAAATTGATATATTTTATTTAATTTATTTAATTATGTAAATTAATTGTTTATAAATTGAATACCTTGAATAAGATATATTAATTTCATAATTCCTTCTTTTCTCTTTCTTTTCCTTTTCGAGGACGTAAATTTTTGAGTTGAGGAGAGTGTAACGACCCACATTTTTCCAATAATTAAAATTTTGAATTTAATATGATTTTTTAATTTAATATTGGAAGAGATAAAAGTTTGTGATTTATTAATGACAATAATAACTAGAACGAAATGTAAAAATGTTAATTTGAGTTAATTGCTAGCTGTTTTAATGCAATTCCAAATTATTGAAATGATTGAAAGGTTATAATTGGTTATGAATTGTAAATAAGGAAATAAAATAAATGTTATATTAATTGATGAAATAATATGTAATTAATTGAAATTAGATAAAATTAGTGTTATGTAAGTAGTTATAACATTTTTTGCAGATAATACACTTATAAACATGATTAAACTAAGTAAAAGATAACAATTGTCATTTATCACCTATTTATTTAATCAGTTGGATTAAATTGAAATGCAATTAATGTAATCAATTATTGCAGTTAATGTGAACTTGGATGATAACGTAATAATATTGATATGTTAATTATATCCATTAGGTAATGATTGATTGAATAAAAAGATTGAAATCAAATTTAAATCGATTTATTGAGTTTTAAATTATAATTAATGAATATATTGCAATTGAAATTAAAACACTGTAACTAGACCAATATGAATAATTGAAATTGACCTAGAAAATTTGTTTTAAATGATTATAAGTTTATATGTTGTCAAAACGATAAAATTTTCCGGCTTTTAAATATAAAATTTAAAAGCTGATTTAATTTATTTAATAATAAATTATGTGATTAACGTGAAAATAGCCATTTTGACCACTGTCTTGGATTTCGATGGAAGTAGTTTCATTAGATTCGTAACGGTGTATTTTTGTAGGATTTCAAGTTTCGTAGCGATCAGACTTGTCGTTTGATCGTACAGACTCAAAACGCGTAGAAATCAACTCAATTTAATTCAATTTGAAATAAACTGATTTTAGACTAACTTCTTCATACGATAGAATTAGGAATTGCAACCTGTTCCATTGGGTTTAAAATTATCGAAAACATCTATTTTGATATATAGGATGATCCACTTTCGTTTCAGAAGTGAAACGGACTTTTCAGGTCGTCATTGTCGTTCGTACCAATTTGATATGTGTTTACTTCTTATCGGGCTTTGTTAATATAAATAGTACTGTTCTAACCCTAGTTGCCATTTATTCCTCATTACTATATGTACAATTCTCTCTGGCTTCTCCTTCTCAATGGCAGAAACTCTATTTTCCCCAAATTCAATTTCAAATCAAAATTCAATTTCAAAATCAAACACCTTCAAACTATGACATATTATATACCGATTCGAAGCTCTCGACGATCACAAGCTAGACCGGTAGTTTTTTTTCGATTTGAGTCTTTGTGTGTCCAGAATTTGAGGGATTATTCTCGACCATTCGTCGCGCTTTGATCAACTTCAACGGATCGTTGATTGGATGGTATGGATGAGTGGAGATTGTCACGCGAAGTTCATCCATGTGTGTTGTTCGTCGTATCAATGGTTGGATGTGGCTTCATAATTCGATTAGGGTTTTCTCTTGTTGGCGGCGGCTGGGTTGAGGATGGCGATCGGAAGTGTTCTCGGTGGTCATGTGTAACAAACCAGATTTTTGACCTTCGAAAATCGACATCAATACGTTCAGTGTATAACATGCCGAATATTTAAGTGTTGAAAATACCGATTGCTAGGGGTAAGGAAGAAAAAATAGGACAACAATACATAGAATCTCACAATCGCAGCGGAACAAAATATAATATATAATAACAGATTTTTATACATAGGAAAACTGTATCTGTTAATATACATACAAGCATCAGAGTACAGCAATTCAATACATCAACATGAACAGTTATAATGATTTGTCCTCACACAGCGGAAATATAACCAAGTACGGGGATACGTCTCTATCATCCAGCTCGCCTCCTGAGCTTCATAGCATTCTAAACCTCAATCTGTACTACTCGGTCTGACTCAAGCATTATAATAAAATAACACCTTAGTCAGTCCGGAAAACCCGCGTGAGAAAACACATTCAATTTGAATTATCAACTTTTATCAAAATCCTTTGAAAACAAAGGTATCTCATAAAACCACATCGCACATAAACACGACGAGTTTTTAACTTACGATAACCAAAACAATTTTTATCAAAATCTTATATGATAATAGTGTCTATAGAAAATAAATAGAAAATAGTTGAAATGCTTGCATCTCATGTTCCAGCATAGTTGGGCACAATCAAAACCATACAGTGCTTATTGGAGAATGGATTCCATACAATGATTGGGCACTGGGATACTATATATCACGGTACACCTCTAGAAAAATGTACCGAGGACCTTACCGGGATCCCTTATAACACAAAACCAGCCCTATCCCTAAACTGGATAGAACCGAATGTGTTATTACCTCTGGTGTTTACACCCTTAAAATCGAGCGCTCACTTTCCATGCATAATCATATTCATAATTTTAATATATCCGAGGCATCTAGAAATGTGATAACATATCCTAATTGGGTGCGACCCACTTAGTCTTGCTTCATCTTGCCCAATTTTCAGTCATTCTGGTTGATGGGGCTTGAGGCTATAAATACCTTTCAAGATCAATTCCACATAGAATGCTCGTCGTCCTCCAATGACGATGTTCTGTTAGCATTCGTTCATACATGTTGTACTGGGTCTAGGCAAAACGAATCACCATCTTCACTATCTTCACGGTGTCCATTCGTGACGTTCAAACCGGATCGAAGTGGTTTTCGAATAATTAAATCTAATCCCGGTCTCTTCGAACCGATTAACGAAATTGGTCAATATTGATAGTCGATTATTTAACTATCAAATAACATCCATAAGCTGTCACTAGACCCATATTATAATTTTCTTCCAAAATATTCATTTCAAAATACCTTTACAAAGGTATATATTCAAATTCTTTGCTATATTTCAATATTTGAAAACAATTTCAAATACTTAAATCCGTAACAGGATTTTCCCAAACCATTTCAATACTTAGAAATATTTTCAAACTTCCATTTTTATACATAGGAAAACATTATAAGTCTTATTTTCCAAAATCATTTCAAATATCAACGCTTTAGAGAATATCGTAACTTATCTTATAAGTTTTCGGAATCATTAATAAATTCCTTTTAACAATTTTCAAAACCCAGCATGCTCATTTATAATCTCATTCAACAATTTATACTTCTTTTAAATTCAGATTTCATTTTTTCAAAGTTTCCATATTCAACATTTTGAAATTCCATTTCCTTCAAATGCATTATAAAATTCCTCTCGTCAAAATCATATCCACTTATGAGCCTCATTTACGAATCTCAAGAGAATTTATAAATAAAATTTTCAATCACTTCACTATATATATATATATATATATATATATATATATATATAAGTAATTAAAAGAATAATAATTTATTTTTAAAATAAGTTTAAGTAGTCATTTAAAAATATCGAAAACCTTTTTATAAACATCAATACCTCCCTTTTTAATATAAAAAATCAATTTCAACGCTGGTTTTTAAAATTAGAATTTATTAAAATACATATTAAGTATTTGAAAAAAAATTACTTTTCAGTGTGCTTTAATTCTACTAGTTCAAATTTCATAGTTTGATATATAACATTTTCCTTTAAAAAAACAGACTTAAATTCTTAAAATTGAAGATATATTTTAAAATTCCAATAACCAATTCAATTTATAAATCCTCTCGATTTACAACCGATCGATCCCATTCCAGCATCCTATCCATTTCACTTTCCAAAAATAGTATCCATTATTTTTTTCCAATCCTATTTCCATATTCTAACATAAATTCACCCTACAAATTTTATATTCTCAAATTTTCATCAGTTATTGATTTCCCTTTTTATAAACATCATTTATAAATATATAACTTCTCTAAGTTTCACTTTTTATAAAAATAATCTCATTTATAAAATTTCATTTTATAAATTCAATTCCTTATAAATTTTATTCATTTTTGCCAATCTATTTTTATTATCAATTTCAACTTCCTTTCATATTTTATAGAAATATCGTTTGAAAATCCATCGTTTAAAAATCTTCTATATAAATTATTTTTAAATCTCTATTAAAATATATCTTCCCGAATTGTTAAGTACAATCCAAAAACCAATTTATCGTTTTATCCAAATCAATTTCCTTTAAAATAATCCAAACTTCGATATACATATTTTTATATTCAAAATCTCCTTTTAATTTCTTCCAAATTCAAAAATAATATTTATGGTATTTAAAATACCAAAATTAAGGCTAGTGCTACTATAGCATCAATAATTCACATCACAGCAATAATCTATAACGGATTATCCTAACATATCATATATCACTATATACGAAAAATAATCAATATAAATCTTGAGGAATCCAGTTGGATCCCTTCAACCGGTTTCCATGTATCCACAGATATTAATACAACATAAAAATATCAATCCCACTTCAAGGGGGATATCGCGGTATATAGGGTCATTCGCTATTATGCGGGGCGCACACTGTCTCTTCCAATAACATATGCAGGAATATCAATCCAACTACTAATATATATTCTATATATGTGTGTGTGTGTAACATCTAACAGATAATAATTTATAAATTCAACCAGCATTCAATAATTTATTTTAACTATTTAAAATAAATTCTAGTAATCCAAATGAGCAAGAATTTCTCACCTTGATTTTATTTGCAATCTATTCCAATTTTATTTTGTATCCTATCACGAATCCAACGCCAAAGTCCACACTCGAATTTGACTTCGTATGAAATAGTTTCACAACTTATAAGATTTACAATTTTATATAAAAACTTTTTTTTTTTGCATTTTAAACCTTAATTTACCTTAATAACAAACTTAAGATAATCACTCGTTCCAACATCTTGTTCAACACTTCGGCCACTACTTCCCACAGATCGACTAGCTACCTACTGCCCCTTCGAAAGGCATATACCCTGATCGAAATCGCGCGTACACACGTGCAGATGCAAACGCAACCCTCCCCTATAATCCCTAAATCGAATGATGAGCACCACCGCATCGTCATGCTCGTCCACACATCAAACTCCAGGTCGCCACCCTTCCTCCATGCTTCCCCTTGCACGTTCGAGCATCGCCCATGACAGCCCACAACAATAAATCGTTGAGTTTCCTCACAGCCACATACTTCTCCCCTGCAAATTTCGATTCCATCAATCAACTCGCCGCTGTGCTCGCCAAAACCCAGGCGCTCGCGACTGAGCCGCCGTATTCCCCACGCTCGTGCTCATTGACCAAAATTGTGATGACTCGGAATTTTTAGGCAAATATTAATATGATATTCTTCTTATATAATTATTTAAATTGCAAACTTATTCTTTTTCAAAACAAATAAAATATGTGTTTATATATATATATATATATATATATATATATATATATATATATAAAAGTAGATTTTAAATAGAATTTGGATTTGAAATTCAAAAGTAATATCTTAAAAATAAATTGGATTTAAAAACTCTACATTTTAAAACTAGTAACGCTATCAACAGAAATTCATTCTTCCATTTTAGTAAGCTTGAAAAACCCTCATTTTCATTTTCTACCACCTACCTTGTTTCAGGAATAGAACATTTGCTTCACTCTAAGAGTGAAAGCCAACAGAGCATGTTCATGTGTCTGACCGTCCTTGGAAAGACCATCTTCAAAACCACAAGTAGTGGAAGCAAGGATGAGAATGGCATAGTCAATTTGGGATGTTCCAGTAATCATGTTCTTAATGAAGCCACGGTGTCCGGGAGCATCAATGATAGTGCAGTAGTACTTGGTCAATTCGAACTTTCACGGTGCAATATCAATGGTGATGCCTCTTTCATGTTCAGCCTTACGTTTGTCAAGCACCTAAGCATACTTGAATGACCTTTTGTTCAATCGGCTGCTCCCTTTTCAAGTCTTTTAATCACACGCTTATCAACACCTCCAAGCTTGTAGATGAGATGTCCACTGGTGGTTGACTTTCCAGAGTCGAAATGGCCAATGAACCTTTGCTTTTCCCATTGTTGGTGTTGGTAAAGCTAACTTAGTACTGAAATGACAAATAAAAGTGTTAAAAGCACGAATATGTACCTTACCCAGCTATGTTTCCAGCAAACGAATCAAGAAAGTTTAGAAAAATAATCCAGATATGGCAAATAAAAAAAAAAGCTTTGCACTTCCTTAAGTCAAAATTTGATGGGGTTTTAAACTACGTGGATATCATTTTTGTTACAGATTGATGCAAATTCATGTATGCTTGTAGATGAGCCGATGCCCATTTTTTTTTACTACAACACATATTATATAAGTGATTCATGCATTTTATATAATGATGATGGTGAAATTATGTTAAAAAATCAAAGGACGTCAAGTTAGCATATCTTTATTTTCTTTTATCTAATCAACAACCAATATAAATCGCACGTACGTGCATCTAGTAGCTAAAGATATTCCCTTTTTATTTAGTAAGAAAATGAATGGGTTGTAAGTGCAAAAATTTTGGTAAGCACAACATTTTTATTTCATGTTGTTTTGTGGGTGGTGAAGTTGCAAACCGATTGTAAAATTTCATTGATGGGTAGTCAAAAATAGCAACGGTGAAGTTGCAAACCGATGGTGGGATTGCGTTGATGAATGAGGCTATTTTTGAAATTTTAAAAAGACACCGTGGAAATCATGTTTATTGAATTCTCTTTATTAGTAATAGAGATATCCAAGATGTATGTATGTTTATATACTTTCATAAATATTGGAAACTAAACCTGTGCACGCATATATAATATGCACGCGCACGTGTTATGGAGATAGACATTAACTAATACATATGTACTCATGCACAAAAAAAATGATTGTAAACTATAGATGAAAGAACTGTTGAAAAACTTTAAGAAAACATGAGAAATATGTTGCGTTTAAATGTAGTTTTAGAGTTGTAAGAGAGACCAGGCCCCAAAACCACATAAAGTAGCAACAACTTCATAAATAGGCTTTACATTAAACTTGTATAATAAACATGGTAGTAATTGTAACATCAAAAAAAAGATCAAAAAATGCTAAGAACAATTTATACTCAAAGTCGATACTGAACATGAAATAATCTTTGCTTAAACATTTTAAGAATCAATGTGCTTGCTAAACGTTTGTTCATCGAAGCATCTCGATTGCCTTATATATGCTGCACCTTCTGTCCTTGCTAGCAATGTTCAACCTCTTGCACTGCTTCATGCCAACTGCATCTTCCTTGCACGTCCCCTTAGCTCTGCTGCAGCATCCCGATTGCCTTATATTTGCTGCACCTTCTGTCCTTGCTAGCCGTTTTCAACCTCCTACACTGCATGCAAACTGCATCTTCCTCGCATGCCCCCTTAGCAGTTGCTGCAGCTTCTACTCCGGTTCCTCACAGTGGATGCAGCTGCTTCATTCGTTTTCTGTGCCATGTGTTGACTGATCCACTTGCTACACAGACCATCTGCGTATCTCACCCTATTTCCTCTCAGCCGAGTCTGCATTTGCATATTCCAATCCACGCATATTCTACCTTTAGGGAGCTCAATTCGTGCATATTCCAGTTTCAGCATGCCCCTGCATGCTTCAGCCTGTTCAGATGCATGGGATGTGCAGTTGGGTTTTAGTTCTACACGCTCTGGTCTCAGCTCCTTCATGTCATCTTGTGCATATTCAGCTAAGTGTGCCAATTTGTTTTAGTGGGATGTGCAACTCTAGGCTTATGTTGAGAATCATTTTCACTCAAGCCAACCTCATACCCACTCTTTTAATCACGAAGATGACTTTGTAGCTGCAGCACTTTCACATCATTCGACTCTTATCAATTAACGGCACAGCTCGCTTCCTCACATTGTTCCATATCATATTGCAACTTTCATTGGACTTTGCAGCACACTGCTCAGTATTTCATATGTGCATGTCCACTTAGCATACATGTCCTTACTTTTGCATGGCCTCTTCACTTCATATGGCGCAGCAGACATAGTTGCAGCTCGCTCCTGTGCATGCCCACATCATTTTAAAAGTGCACCAAGCCCTAAACAGCATGCCTACCATCTCTACAGCATACTTTGATTCTATGCAGCAGCAGCTCCGCTCATATACAGCTTCAGCAAGGTGCATCAGTCAGCTGCAGATATGTGCACATCCACCCCAACTACAGTAGCTTCACTCGATATGTGCATGCCTTCACTTCCATAATACAAGTACAAACTCCAACTTATATTCTCCCATCACAGTCTCTCAGTACAAGCCACAACACACTTTAGGATAACCGCACTTTAGTTTTAGGTTGACTTTAATTAGTACAAGCCTCAGCTCATTCATTGTCAACTGTTCGCCATGCTTCGTATAACCACGCTGTGCCACACTTCATCAATCCACTTTCACTGCCCAATGCTAGTGAATAAGTTGGTTTCAGCATCAGCATGATTTTTGCATCTCCTTAGGTTCATGCTTCAGCTATTTTTTTTGTCGGGCATTAAGCTACCAGTTCCAGATACTTTTTAAGCCACTGGTTTCTGCAACTTACAGCGGCTAGCTTCGCCTTGCTTCAGTTTATAGACTCGTCTCCTAGTCAGTTCTACTATCAACAGGCAAGCTTCATCCCATCAGCAACTAGAAACGAAGCCCATCAGCCATGCATTAGCCCACTTTTAGCAACATATTTACTTACATTATGATTCATTTTGGCAAAGTAGAATTTCATATTTAATATAGTGTGCCTAAAGCATGTATACGTTGATATATTCATGGTTTCTCATTTTCGATGATCACCAACGTGATGATGAACTTGCATTCTTTGTAACATTATCCATCAGGCACGTTAATGGTTTTTATTTTTCCTTTTAATTAATAAAATGTGAGTGCTCTTCTCATAATGAGGATCATATTTTCATCAAAAAAAAAGAATCAGTGTGCTTGGAAGATCAATGACCGATCAAGCCAAATTCTCATTTACTCAGCCTATGTTGATTTTCTCACATTGTTTAATTTCCTATTGTATATTTGATAAAATTATTACATCACTAAAAAGGCTTTCTTAAGCCCAACGCTATATCTGTATCATAGTAAAGTTCAAACTTTGAGCTTTCATTTTCCATTTTCCATTTTCCATCAAACTATGCATTTAAATCTGCATCGCCATCAATTTCCTATAAGAAGTACCATAGATATTTACAATAATTTTGCATTAAAAAGTTATATAAATCTTCTATGTCGTTTATTCTTATTTTGCCTGAAGGTTTAGTTTTTCCAAGGACACGTAATCTATTTTTAGTTTTTTTTTTTACAATTGTAAAATATTTTATCATAAAAATGCTACTATAAATAACTTGAACATTCACTTCAAAAGAACAAAATATTTATTTAAGTCAACTTCTGAAACAGGAAATTATTGTCAAGGGCAAAATTTCTTAGCGTTTTAGTCTCAAGGACCGACCTTCTACTTTAGCCTGAAGGACAATTTTCTTTAGGTATCAGTTTTTAGTTATTGATAACAGTTTTTAAATATCAGTTTGTAGTTATCTGTATCAGTTTTTAGGTATCGGTTTTTAGTTCGGTAACAGTTTTGGAAGAATGTTTGTCCTTATGAATAATTTTGGAAGTATGTTTGTCCTTATGAATAATTTCAGAATAATGTTTTTCATTGTGGTTAAAATATTGAGATCGTGTCCTTGAGGCTAAAAATATACAAATTTTTGTCCTTTAAATTAATTCTCCCACTTCTGAAATTCAGAAAGCTCCAAAACTAAAGATAATAATACAGTTATAATCTATACACATATTACAATGTAGTAATACCTCATTAATCCAAACTTACTATGAACAAAATTTAAAATAAATTTTTTACAGCCTTAACAACCTACATTAAGCATATGTTACAAAGAATATTGTGTTCTACTTTTGAACAAAACCAATTATAAATGTTAAATATTGTAATATATAATAGTAAATAAAGTATAACACAACAAAAATGGTTAAGAATTGTCAAATGCATAAATTTCAGTGAATCTAGCAAACATGGCAAAACAATAGGACGTTGAGACTTAAATGTGAGTGTATTAAGATACCAAGAACTTGAACACCACTATAAATAAGTTTAATTTACTTACTATTTTTGTAAAGAATGTGAAGATTGAATGATAGTCGATATTACAGTAGAGGCTAAAACATGAAATAAAAACAGACCACTTACGGTAAATTGTATGTCCAGCTTTGAGTTGAGCTGCCTTTACATATGTCCATTTTCGCTCAGTTCTACTTCTAGGTCGTTGTCTCCTACCAGCAAAGCCCGCCTTGCCTAAATATACAGATTTGAAATATCATATCAGTCTTGGATTATATTCCACGTAATATATATAAGAACGAATTCGAGAAAATGCTTTCCATGAGATAAAGTAACAAGTGCAAAATTCATGTTATGAAGAATATTTGACTGAAAAAATCACAATGACTACATAATAAAGAAAGAAATAAGCCGTATAAGTTGAAAACCAAATGTTTCATGGTTAATTGCAAAGAAGGGATGTCTTGCCTTAGGCAAATGGTGGATGCACTAGTAGTAGCTGACCAATAACAAGCAGTTTATATTCCATTTGTTTATTCATTCCAAAAAGTGGTCAATATTATTAAACAGGCATTAACTGGTTATTTGTGTTTGTTGAAGTCTTGATGTTTTCATATCATAAAAACAATAAAGAAGCACTAAATTGTGACTTTAAACAAAAATAGTTAAACTGATCAAACATTCAACAATTAGACTTCTTACTCTAAAGAAACATGGCCTAACCATTTAAAATGGTAAACAAATAAACATGTGTGTGCGCATTAATATAAAGAATCTAATATTGATGTGTTCCTCTTCTCATCGCTTCCGTTTCTTTTGTTTCTTAAAATTTTTTTACTGAATTTTAGAACCTTCATGATAAGGATACCATTGCAGAAAGAAAATGCAAATAACAGCTCCACTGAATATCAAACAACTAATTTCCTTTTATGTTCAAAAATCCAAGTACTAATTGTATAATATACCATGTGATGTTGATATATGTATAAACTGGTATTTTAGCCTACATCATGTTGTTTACCAGAATTTGAGAAAATGTCTGCCTCAATTGTAACAATGTGACAGAAAAGAGAGGAGCAAAGAGAACAACAAAGAATTTCAATGAACAATACCTCTTTACAGCAAGCATCCTGAAGGCATGCATAATGACGAGCTTCATCCCTTGAATGTGCATACATACGTGAAGTGTCATGAAATCAAGCAATAATCATTAATTATCATGAGGTATCAAAATATTTGCATTTGATTAGAAAATTGAACAAATAAAAGTTGAGCAAATGTATAGTATTATACCTACAACTAGAATAGACGTGATGATTTGGAGGTCGAAGAGAGTTCAGATGCGATGAGCGGAGGTCAAATTGGTAAAGAAACGAGGAAACTAGGGATTTTCATGTGAATGTTTCAGTGTATGAATTTCAGAGGGATGACCCAAGAGTGGTGATTTTGGGAGGAGGAAGTTAGGGTTTTGGAAATGGAAACGATGAAAAGGGGTTTCCTGCTAAATGCTGGAATAGAAAAGACGAGGGAGAGAAAAATTTTAGCCAGAATCCCTTTTAGTTTTTTTTTAAGAAGCATACGTCATGCAATACCGTGCATAACGTGCTCTATTTAGTTCTGGATAACTTAAAAATAACTAAATATAGCAAGCTGCATTAGAATGCTTTCCACTTGTGCTCTAGATAGTGAATATTTGTGTAGTGATGAGACCGGTGTGAGAACTCAAAATATGATGTTTGGAAAAGAAAAAAAAATTGTCATAACACCACGTCGTACATAAAAATGAAACGGGTTTTACCTTATGGTAATCAAATTTTTATTACATAAAAATAAGAGATATTATTTTAATAACATTTCTTTGAAACATTTGCAAATAAACTTATTAATCTTAGCTGAAATTATTACATTATTAAATTCTAGCATACCACCTTGTAATACAAGGCTTTCTACATCCAATATCGTATAGGCTCTTATTGAAGAATGGGTTTCCATATAAATGACCGGGTGAAGTGTAACGACCTGATATTTTCAACCATTCGCATCCAAACATGCCGGAATTGAATTGCTCAAAATACCAGATTATAAGTTTATATTTGGCAAAACTCAGCATATACAGTAAATAAATAATCACAGAATCACAGACACAGAGTAATATAACAATAGTGCAGCGGAAACAAAGAATAGTAGTTCATGAAGCTACTATATATATATAACAGAGTTAAATAAGATACAATAGAAGTCTCGAATACAATAGTCAAATACAAGAATCAGAATACATCACTAGAATCAACTGAATATCTGAAATCTGGATAGATAGCTGGATCTCCAAGCGAAGCTCCAACTCCAAAGTGAGTCTCGAATACTGGTACACTCAGTCTGACCCGAGCGTAAAGAAAACACAAAACACTCGAGTCGGGATTAACATTCTTACATCAATAAATCCAACTCAAGTGAAATAACAACTGAAAATACAAGTTACTCAAAAGATGTTTGATATAACCATCCTCTAAGGATCCGTTAAACATTTATATGTATGCTACGTAGATAATGCCTATCGGTAATGTAAAGTATCAAAATAGCATTAAAGCGTTACCATTATCCTCATTAACACATTTTATATAAGCGTCATAGTCTATACAGCACTATAAACTCTACCGTAAACTAGTGGGATATTAGGGAGTACTCCATAGGTATAACACAAAACAAATCGTAGTGGTCGCGTATAGGGATACGGGTATGACAAGGCACATGAGGCAATACCGAAGGTAGTGAAACTACCGTTTGCCTGATTCGGACCGGTGAGAACGTATCGCCGCAACGATCGCAACACCGTGAAACAACACTCCCAATTCAAGGGTGTGCACCAATCAAAACAAGTATGAGTAGTATACGAATAAGTGTGTTCGCTTAGAGGTGGCTAACCTCATTGGCCCGGCACGGCTCCTGTTTTAGTCATTTCCAATTTGACACAATGTCAAGGTCATCCATTATCGTTCTCTTTCTTCAATCATCAACGTACATCATTCCAACCACTTCATTCTGTATCGCACTCCACGTATAGTTATTAAAGTGGTGTTAACCCTCAATTTTCTACGACTTAAGAACTGTACGACTCAAGCAAGGTATGCGACTCAAGCAGAGTGCGCGACTTAACGAGTCAAGGAAACCTCGCGACTTAAGGTGTGTGACGACTTAACAAGTTAAGACATGAACGACTTACGACTTAAGGTCACCACGATCTAGCAGCTCAAAGCACTCCACGACTTAATGAGTTAAGAACTACACGACTCAAGAATTATAACGGTCCAAACAGTCTACGACTTAAGAAAGTCTACGACTTAAGGAAGTCTACGACTTAAGGAAGTCTACGACTTAAGGAAGTCTACGACTTAAAAGGTGTGCGACTTAAAGATGTTACGACCTAACGACCTAAGGGAGTAACGACTCAAGGCACGAAAAGGTTGAGACAACTACACTTAAGTCGCAACCGACTTATGACTTCTGCTAGGCCGTTTACGACCTAAGACTACAGAGGCAAGTTCAGTACCACGTCGTGATTCGATAACTCGTTGACGACTCAGGACTTGTGATACAACCAAGTGAACGAACTTACTCCAGTTGAGCCGCAAGCCAAGACTTAGGTTAGGACGGTCACGACCTGCGACTTATGATGAGTCGTACACGACTTAAGCAGACAAATAAGAAGCCGCATCTGGATAACTCGTACACGACCTAGGACTTATGGCATGAATTCAGGAAGACAAGCTGATCTCTATTAAACTATGGACTTGGCTCGATAAGTCGGCCACGACTTATCCTAAGTCGGCCATGACTTATCTTAAGTCGGCCACGACTTAAGACTTGGCAATAATTTCTGCACAGAATTCTCTATAAATACATGACCATCTCCAACTTTGAGGGGACTTTTGTTGGGGGGGGGGACAATCTCTTCAAGCGCCGATACTCTGCCAGTTTCTAAACCGACTCTATACTTGAAGTTTCGAAGAACACTACAAGCTACTTTGAAAGACTTTCACACATCCGACATGGATTCGAAGACTTTCATCTACATCGAAGCTTAAGCTACTTGTTCAAAGTGTTTTGTAACTAAAGAGATTTGTACTTGAAGAGCATTGTATCGTTTTGTAACAAGATCAGTAATAAAGATACTTAAAGTGGACGTAGGCTACTCCTTAAGCCGAACCACTATAAAATCGCTGTCTCTTACTGTATTTTCTGTTATTTTAGCTGATATTCTGTTCCCGAACCATCGGGTGGTGCTTTCACATTCACACTTCACACACCGGGTTGTTAGCGTTCAATTTTAAGCGTTAACATTTTTGGTGCTTTCACTGAGAACCCAACTCAGGATACTTCCATCATTGCTCCACAAAAGTTTATGGAAAGAGTTTCTCTCAAAACCAGAAGTTCATCGGAAATCATGGCTCCTGGAAGAAAGGGTAAATCTACTATATCCGAAACTGCTCAAGAAGGGACCTCTGCTTCCCCAATACCAGATCAGGCAACTCCTACTGTCGGAGTCATAAGAGCTGAATTAGACGATGCAGTGTCCAGGTTATATCAACAGACTGAAGCTCAAAACGCTTTAATGATGGATAGATTGAATGTCATGCTTGGGGCAAGTCGACAACCAGAAAATAACGAAGTAAACCTTGCCGAAGATGCGCATGATTCCCAGGACAAAAGTATTCCTCGAAGAACAGCTGGCATCGCCACAGGGGCACCCTCCCAAGCTGGGGGTTCAAGGCCGCAACCAACTGTTCGCGAATATTTGCCAAGGCAAACTTTCGAAAGAACAACCAACGTCCACCCAGCGAGGCCTCTGAACGACGAGGAGTACCTATCAGGGATGGTTCGCCAAATCATGAAAGAGAGCATGCAAAAGGAAGAAGACGAAAAAGACTGGGGCTTCGCTCCAAGCAAGACTCCGTTCACTGAAAAGATCTTGAAAGCAAAATTTCCAAAGAAATTTGTGCCTCCTACTATCCCGGCCTATAATGGAATTAGTGACCCTAACCATTTCCTATACAAGTACGATTTGGCATATGACAGGGGCAAGAGCATCTGACGAGGTTAAATGTCGATACTTTCCAGTGTACTTGGAAGGTGTGGCCCTACTTTGGTTCACAAAGCTACCGGTCCGGTCTATAGACCAATTCTCCGACTTAACTCGAAAATTTAAAGAACAGTTCAGGCTGTATGCATCGAAGGCAAAGGATATAATGTCGATGTCCAGCCTTGAGCAAGCTCCCGAAGAATCTATCAAATCTTTCTTGAATCGCTTCCACATAGCTTTGGCCGAAGTAGACAATGCAGAGCCCCGTATGATCCTGACCTACTTGATGCGAGCCATCGACAAGTCGAGTGAATTCGGAAAATGGCTGAAAATGAAGGAGTCGAACTCACTTGACAAGTTTTATAACAAGGCCGACGAATTCATGCGACTAGAAAGCCTTTCTGGGCCAGCAAAAGTAGTTGTTGCCAAAGTCGAGGATAATAATGTTGCTTCTAACAAGAGAGAATCTGGTAACCAGAAAAGGAAAAATGATGAAGAAAAGAAGCAGAAAAATGAGAAGAAACCTCGCCGCTTCGATCCCTCAGACTTTACTCCTTTAACTGATACTCCAGAGAATATCTTTTTCGCAACTAAGGATGTTGTTGAGTATCCTAAACCACCTGAGATGAAGAGAGGTGCAGTGAATAATGAGAAGTTCTGTCGATTCCACAATCAACCTGGCCATGACACTGACCAATGTCGCCAGTTAAAGAACGTGATTGAAGAATTGCTGAAACAAAATAAGCTGCAACAGTATGTGAAGAAAAACAGAGTCGACCCAACCTCATCCACTCAGGGACAACAACGTCAATCTGGTTTAGGCAACAAAACTGCAGCGCAAGAATCTGAAAAACTTGTCATTGACGTTATCACAGGGGGTCCTCACCCAGAAGGCGAAAGTTGGGACGAGTTGGAGAGATATGCTTATGCTTTGAGAAGAAATTAACCAAAGTGTTGCCAACTACCCACAAGAACTGCAGCTCAGCATATTCCGCTCCAAAGGGAAATCCAACCCTAGAACCATGGAACAATAATCACTTCATTTTTAATAGCTTTGCTTAAAATTGTGAAGTTACCATGAATGTATCGTTCTTATGTTGAAAAAACCGCTATAAAAGTAGTGTTGATCAATAAAAGAAAAATATACATCTTGTGTTCTTTACTACAATTTAATGCCTGTTTTATTTCGATATGCAAATATATTTAAAATATTGCTAAAATCTCGATTTCAAATTGCAGGCTATCAAAGCAAAGCTTACCTATTCAACACATCGCAAAGCTTAGCGATTCCTACAAGTCACAAAAGTCCCAAACCCTACTCCTACAAGAGAAGTGTTATTTACAAACGGTTGATGATTCCACTAAAGTGGGCACCTTCCTAACGAGAAGGGTCCGGACCTTTGCCATTAAACTGTAATAGTTTGTGCTAACAAACATCCGGTGAAGTGGCTTGCATCTGCCCCGTGGATTCGCTCAACAATAAAGTACACTTCTCCGGCAAAGGCGAGCAACTGCCAAGAGAATGGGATGTGAACTCGAAATCGCTAAGGAGCAGATGATGAAAAGGACGTGACCAAAGCCCTTTTCGGAGGCAAAATGCTTCTCTACGGAGACCAAATGCTTCTCCTCAGAGACCAAAGCCCTCTTCGAAGGAAAAACGCTTCTCTACGGAGACCAAATGCTTCTCCTCAGAGACCAAAGCCCTCTTCGAAGGCAAAACGCTTCTCTACGGAGACCAAATGCTTCTCCTCAGAGACCAAAGCCCTCTTCGGAGGCAAAACGCTTCTCTACGGAGACCAAATGCTTCTCCTCATAGACCAAAGCTCTCTTCGAAGGCAAAACGCTTCTCTACGGAGAACAAATGCTTCTCCTCAGAGACCAAAGCCCTCTTCGAAGGCAAAACGCTTCTCTAAAGCCCTCTTCGGAGGCAAAACGCTTCTCTACGGAGACCAAATGCTTCTCCTCAGAGACCAAAGACCTCTTCGAAGGCAAAACGCTTCTCTATGGAGACAAAACGCTTCTCTACGGAGACCAAATGCTTCTCCTCAGAGACCAAAGACCTCTTCGGAGGCACACGTTTCACCGAGATTGAAATAAAACTTCCAAGTGTTGAAACGTGAAAAGCCCTCTTCGGAGGCCCATTTCACCAGGAGTTGAAGTGTAAGAGTCGCTCTTCGGAGGTCCACTTCACCAGAAGCTGAAATGATAAAAAGACCTCTTCGGAGGCACACGTTTCACCGAGATCGAAATAAAACTTCCAAGTGTTGAAACGTGGAAAGCCCTCTTCGGAGGCACAACTCTTCGGAGGCACACGTTTCACCGAGATTGAAATAAAACTTCCAAGTGTTGAAACGTGAAAAAGCCCTCCTCAGAGGTACAACTTTTCAAAGAAGCATTTCATCAGAAATGCAAAACAAAGATCAAAAAGCCCTCCACCGAGGCGCAATATAAAAAAAAAGGTCCCCTTCAAAGGTACACTTTAGCTCTCAAAGGAAGATTGGTTCATCTATTTTGAGAAGGCCCTTCCTCAAAAGACTAAAGTGCCCTTCAGAGGCCCGCTCTACCACATAGGAGAATTCGCTTTGTAAAAATGTATATATGCACAAAAGAAAAAGTGATATCTCCGAAGGTTGAAGCGTAAAAACTTATATGAAACGAGGTGTACTCCGTTTAGGGCAAAATGATATTTCCACAAATATTGAATAATTATTCTCCAAAAATAGGAGTACAAGTCCCCTCGAGATTGGAAATATTACGATGAGCTTATGGTATGGGGGCAATACGGTATGGCTGCATTGGTAAAAGCAACGCCCGAACAACATACCACAAGCTCACTGTAATATTATATAAAGAAACTTGCATATAAAAAAAAAGAATAGATGCATTCTCAAACACAGACAGAAGTTTGTACAAGCAAGAGAATCATTTTATTCAACGTTATGAAAATTATGTACATTTATTCAACGTTATGAAAATTATGTACATATGCAGGTTTTAAAATAAAAGAAAAGCGGGGGCCGGTACCCGCACAACGTCCGGTCAGTACAAACAAAAAGCTAAAAGCAAAAAGTAAAAACAAGGAAGGGGAAGCAGGGCTCATCACTTCTTCTTCTTACCACCACCTTTGGAGCCTTCACCTGACCTAATAGGTAGTTTTTCAAGACGGCTTGGGAGAGTTGGGGAAGAAGGAGAGAGGGCTACTGCCGGATCAACCTCCGCTTCCTTTTCAGTAACGGAAATGCTTTTCCTTTTCTTCTTAGAAGTATTACTCTTCCTCCTCCTCTTCGAAGAAGACTCGCTTCCCGGAGTAAAAAGAGCAGACAATTTTATATCATCAGAAATGGTTCGCTCCGGGGACTCATTTCCTTCTCCAAGCCCCTCTCCCCCGTGTTCCTGTGAAGCATTAGGATCATCTAAGTCTCGGAGAGCCTCTATTTGCTCCTCTTGCGACCCAGGTTGAGAGGCGGATGGAGGGGTGACCTGGAGAGGTGGGGGAGGAATAACTGAAGGAGGGGGAGTCTGAACGATGCTCGGCACTTTCTCTACAGAAGAAAAGAAGTTAAAGTCAGTAAAGAGAGGAGATAAAGGCTCGTTGAGATTCAGGAAGTAGTCAAGAAGCTCATCAAACTCATAGGAAGCAAATGAGCAGTCTATTTGAGCAAGATCAGCATTAGGATTACCTGGCGAAGTACGCTTTGCTACGTCAATCTCAAAACCCCGCGCTTCACCGCTCTCTTGGCTTTCGTCTTCGTTATGGACAGTTGCACCTTCTGTGATAGCTTTGGTAGGGGGTGGAGAATGAGAACTGGAGCCGACAACGGCCGAAGGTGAAGGCTGAACTGGATCAGTTGAAGTAGTTTTTCCTAAATGTTCCCCTTCTACCATTTCGGCTCTTAATTTCGCAAGTTGTTCTTTTCCCCTGACAAGAGCGGCGCGAGCTTCGTCATCCAAGTAATGCTCCTCAAGAGCTGATTCGGCATAGCCAGCACCTTTACCGCCAAGCATGTCAAGTGCGGCCTCCCACACTTCAGCCAGAGTAATTTCATATTTGGGGCCTAGAAAGGCAAGACTACCGCGCCCCAAGACGCTGTGTAGATAGAAGTCAAATAATGTCAAGCTGATGCTGGTCTTCGTTGCCTCATGAGCTTCTTCAGCTGCAATTTTGCCGGCCACTGCCTCATCACGCTCTCTTTCAATCTTGGAGAGTTGAAGCTTTAACATTTCGATCTCCATCTCCTAGGAGCTAGTTTTCTTTCGAAGCTCAGCAATATTGGCAGTATGGCCCTCGTTAATTCTGTTTTGCACCTCGAGCCTATCTTCGGCATCCCTCTGAGCAGCATGAGCGTCCCGCACTTGTTCCTGAAGCACTTTCTCCCTCTGGTAGTAGGAAGTAGAAGAAGTAGCAAGCTCCTCTTTAAGTTTTCCAACTTCCGCTTCGAGCTTTTCGTTATAGTCAGTGATGCTCCTCATCTCTGCGTCATGTTCATTGAGAATTTTCTACCATTCAGATTTATCGTTCTCCATGGTCAGCATAGCCTCAAGATACGCACGATTCACTCTCTGGAGTTCGTCAACAAGTTTTTGCCAGCTCGACATTCTCTCAATATCAAGTCTGACGGCATCAAGATTTCGCAACATGGCAGGCTTGTCAATTGGAACTAAGTCGAGATCAAAGCGAACCCCCTTCAAGCACCATTGTGGAAACCGGCTTTGGAGAGTAGCTAGACCTGGCCCAACTTGATATGAAGGCCTGTTGATGATTGTCTGGATATCGGTACGGGAAGGGGCAGGAGATTGAGAAGGAATGGGAGCAGTGGTCTTCTTAGAAATTACAGGCACTGATTGCTCACTAACTTTATCCCGTTTTCTTGGGTCATCAGCCATGTGGCTCTTCCCTCTGTCATCATGGGATTTACATTTATGGGAATCACCCTCTCTATGGAAAGAATCGTACCGCTCATCCCCTCTTCCATAGCGTTCTTCATAAGAACGTCTCTCCTGAGCCTTTCGAGCAGCTCTCTCTTCATCAGTTTCTCTATAAGTGGGAAGATAGCGCCTATAGTCATACTGACCACGCTTTCCGTATTGCTTGAAGTCGTCGTAATATGAACCACTTCGCCTCATTGGAGAACCTGAAAATGAAAAAGAAGCGTAACTTTAGAATCTTCAAAGTACAAAGAGTTAGGTGCATGAAAGTGCCGAAAAGTTCTAAGTGTGTGTAATGTGCAAGCTACGCGCGTCAAACTACGAACCACTCTTCGATCGCGGAGGAATCGTGGGGGTAGTAGTTAACGTCAACTCTTGGGTCGACGGAGTTTGTTGCAAAGTAGAAGTCGCTTCAACTACTGAAGAAGAAACCCTAATAGTGACAGGGTCGTCTTTAAAGAGCTCCTGTGAGGTGACAAACAGGTCGCTCAACCCTTCAAAAGTGCCGTCCCCGCTCTGCTTGACAGGGCTTGTTTTCCCGGCTTCTCCACCAGACTTCTGTGAATGTTGGGGAGATCCCCGAGGCTCTTCTTCCTCAATGACTGGGGCAAGTGCGAATTTGCCAGACGACCCCGCAACGTCGGCAGTAGTAGAGCACTTCACCAGAGAAGCCTCGGAGCCAGGTTCTTTTGGTATGGGTTCGTCAGTAGAAACTGGGGCATCTAATGCTTTAGATGGGGAGTCTGGAACCTCATGGGGGTGTGTAGAGCGAGAAGTGTGTAAAAGGCCATACTGATGCAAAAGTTCGTCCCTCAACAAAAACTTTATACATCTCTCTTCAGCGGTCACAGCATTTAATCTTTCAAAAACTTGCTTATGACCTGGATCTCTAGAGGGGGGAGGAAGTGCTAAAAAAGGAAAAGAGTGAAATTAGCAATTAGCGACTCAGATCTTGAAAAGATCAGGAATGGAAAATAGAAGCAGGTAATCTTACTTCCTACTCTCCAGATGGCGTAAAACCCTGGGGGGCAGCGAACAAAGAAAAACTTATTTAAGAAGCCATGAACGCTTTCGGAAAGATCAGTGATGAGTTTGCGATTCCTAGCGCTTCTTATAACAACAATGGAGGGATGATCTTTAGTCTTTGTGAAAGAACATAAATAACAAATTTCCTCGAAACTCGGCAGTCGATCCAGAGTTCTCATGAATAAAACACACAACCCCATCAGAATGGCATAACCATTGGGGTGCAGTTGGAACGGAGAGATGGTCAATCGAAGTAGAAACTGTTGAAGAAAGTCATTGAAAGGGGGAATGGCCCCGCTCAGGCACATTTGCCGATTAACCGCTACAAAGCCAGGAGGCGCCACATCAGCAGTGTTAGTTTTCTCAGGAAGAATGGCATCTACTTCAGCAATGCCAAACTGAGTGCATAACTGACGAAAAACTTTGTATGATAAAGTGGTAGAGGCTCTCTCTGGAGGATTAACTAGGGAAGCCGGAATAAGAGTGGCTTCTCCAGTCTGGGCTGTTATCTCTTCTTGTTGAGAAGTCATTCTACACAAGCAACTGGATATTCAAATGTGAAGGTGCACGTTTCCTAAAAGTGTGAAGTGTTGTGCAGAACTAATAAAAATAACAAGTAAATATAACCGGAATTAAACTAGTCGACAATTGATCGATTACCAAATTTCAGGACTTGTTAATTTAAAGTTCAGGTATAGTATTAGTGCAAACTGGGCAGTTTAAGTTGACTATTTCAATGTTGCTTTAATACTTTACTTGAATTTGATGATTTAAAAGCACTTCATTCACACAATCTATTTAAGTTGATTATCTGTTGTTAACTAATCTGCCATTTGATGTGGGCAGTCAGTGGCAGTATATTCGTCCCAATTTTCTATAAATGATGTATTGAACAAATTGTTAGCTTGCAAGTCAAAAGTGATCTGTAAAAGAATGCAGCAAAGTTTAACAGTTCAAAGTTCAAGTAACAGTTCAAAGTTCAAGCAGCAGTTCAAGGTTCAAGCAGTAGTTCAAGGTTCAAGCAGAGTTTAAAAGTGCAAGTGCTAAGTCGTAGACGACTCTTGTGCTAAGTCATAGACGACTCAAGAGCAAAGTCGGAAACAACTCAAGTGCTAACTCGGCAACGACTTAGGTGCTAACTCGCTGACGACTTAAGATATTTTTCCTACAGGTTATGTTAAGTCGTGGAAGATAGAAGAAACTCCAATTCAAAGCAATGGGAAAATCTCAAGTCCTAACTCGGCCACGACTCACGGCTTAAGTCGTAAAGATTGCTAAGTCGCACCCGGGGCAACATTCCACTCTATTTGGCCAGCATACCATCTAACTCCTAACTCGTTAACCCAATAACCTCACAATCATCAACCTTAGTTCTATCACACCACTAGATCGCCACAAATTACGAATCGTCGCGAGTCAGATGAAACCGCCTTAAGTCCATAGATGTCCAGTATAACAAAACTCACAGGGCTCAAGGGGGGCAAATCGGAGACGGAAAACAGGGCGCATAAGTTGATGATAATCGGCGATTGTAGGAGGAGCGAAGTCGCTTACGCAGTGTGATGCTAGAGATGATCGGAGATAAATCGAGTCGAAATTGCCTTTGAAAGCTTGGAGAAGCGTTAATGGCAGAAGCAGCTTAAGGATTAAGTAATGAGAAGAAGGAAGTAAGATGAACGACTTAAGCCTTTTATATCTCGGGGCAGTGGAACTTGAATCGGCACACGAGTTAAGATAAGTCGAAGCACACGACCTACGACTTAGGCGTGTACTTCGAGGGGCAAATGTTAACCCTCAATTTTCTACGACTTAAGAACTGTGCGACTCAAGCAAGGTATGCGACTCAAGCAGAGTGCGTGACTTAACGAGTTAAGGAAACCTCACGACTTAAGGTGTGTGACGACTTAACAAGTTAAGACATGAATGACTTACGACTTAAGGTCACCACGATCTAGTAGCTTAAAGCACTCCACGACTTAATGAGTTAAGAACTACACGACTCAAGAATTATAACGGTCCAAACAGTCTACGACTTAAGGAAGTCTACGACTTAAAAGGTATGCGACTTAAAGATGTTACGACCCAACGACCTAAGGGAGTAACGACTCAAGGCATGAAAAGGTTAAGACAACTACACTTAAGTCGCAACCGACTTATGACTTCTGCTAGGTCGTTTACGACCTAAGACTACAGAGGCAAGTTCAGTACCACGCCGTGATTCGATAACTCATTGACGACCCAGGACTTGTGATACAACCAAGTGAACGAACTTACTCCAATTGAGCCGCAAGCCAAGACTTAGGTTAGGACGGTCACGACCTGCGACTTATGATGAGTCGTACACGACTTAAGCAGACAAATAAGAAGCCGCATCTGGATAACTCGTACACGACCTAGGACTTATGGCATGAATTCAGGAAGACAAGTTGATCTCCATTAAACTATGGACTTGGCTCGATAAGTCGACCACGACTTATCCTAAGTCGGCCACGACTTATCTTAAGTCGGCCACGACTTAAGACTTGGCAATAATTTCTGCCCAGAATTCTCTATAAATATATGACCATCTCCAACTTTGAGGGGACTTTTGGGGGGGGGGGACAATCTCTTCAAGCGCCGATACTCTGCCAGTTTCTAAACCGACTCTATACTTGAAGTTTCGAAGAACACTACAAGCTACTTTGAAAGACTTTCACACGTCCGACATGGATTCGAAGACTTTCATCTACATCGAAGCTTAAGCTACTTGTTCAAAGTGTTTTGTAACTAAAGAGATTTGTACTTGAAGAGCATTGTAACGTTTTGTAACAAGATCAGTAATAAAGATACTTAAAGTGGACGTAGGCTACTCCTTAAGCCGAACCACTATAAAATCGCTGTCTCTTACTGTATTTTCTGTTATTTTAGCTGATATTCTGTTCCCGAACCATCGGGTGGTGCTTTCACATTCACACTTCACACACCGGGGTGTTAGCGTTCAATTTTAAGCGTTAACAAGTGGTATTCGGTTTAGATAGTGAGTATGTCTCTAATTGATTTCGGTTTCTTTAATAACTTTCGTAGTTATTACACCGATTGGTTATTTAATAAATTTTCAAAGTAGTTTATATTCTGAATCCAAAACATCATTGCCATTTCAAAACCATATTAATATGATATCACTTCCATTTCAAAACCAAATACAATATCACTTCCATTTTAAATATATCCATTTCAAATATATCAATTTACAAAATCTTAATACTTCAAGTTCAAAGTTATAACACTTTCTAAATCAAACCCTTTGGAAATCATAATACTTTGGAAATCAAAATTTAGAAATCATAATGCTTCCCACTTAACTGTTTAAATATAAAAATAGTATATATAATAAAATAGTTTAAAATTTAAAATAGTTTATATAAAATAGCTACAATTTGAAATGGTTTATATTAAAAATAATTGATATTAAAATAGTTTATATGAAATGAATTTATAAAGCAACATATATAAATAGTTTTAAATATAATTTAAAAAAAATACTTTATATAATAAAATAGCTTACTCAACATTCACAAATCAATTCAATCAATTCGAATTCCAAAATTCAACTTTAATCAAATCTCAAATCGTCAAATTTCAATTCGATTTAGTTTCTTAATAAACCATTTCAAATTATCGATTTAAAATACATATTAGAACCATAAAATAAACAATTTCAATTTCAATATATTTCAAAGCTTAAAATATTCAAACATTTCAAAACAAGATTTGATAATTCCATATATATACCAAAATCACTTTAATATTATTTATTTTGAAATATTTACTTACTAAATCCAATATCATTTAAATAAAACCCCAAATTTCAAATGACTAAATATTTCCTTCAATTCATTTAACTTGAAATATTCGTTAAATCACTTTAAACCAAATCAAGTTATAAAAATCATATCCTTCCAAATCTCAAATTCCATAAGTTTCAAATCGATTTCTAATTAAATATATTTCTTAATTAAATACAATTTCAAATCAATTTCAAATCTATCTTCTTAACCTTAATTTATTAAATCATTATAAATTCTCTATTAAAATATGATTCAAATTCTTACTTAACCATATTATATTTTAATAAAATCAAACTTCATTATTAAGCTTATTTTATACTAAAACAAATTTATGCATAGCTTAAATTCAAGAATTTAACTATATATAAAATAACATTTATATAATATCTAAAATCAATAATTATATAAAACCATATATTTCTTTCCAAAACTATAAAAATCATTTTCAAAATATTTGTATATAGACCAACGTTGTCTGTATAAAATTTTATATCATATGGTCAAGTGATACGGATACTTATTCATTTTAATCCGTAATTTAAATATATATGGGTATATATATCATTTCAACTTGTAATCCCAAATTCAATTCAAATAAAAATCACTTCGTTTAATCATTTCAACCCATAACAATTTTCTCATATTCTACAGATTGTTCGGGTATGTATTATTCCAACCCATAGTGATTCTATACTAACAGGGAACTTGCAGAGTGATAACAGATATAATAATAATATTACGGGCATATATCATCAATATAAATAATAGGTAGTGGTGTCAAATGTCACAGGTGAATAGATACAGGTAATAGCATATATATAACAATGTAAATAACTAACAGCGGCATATTTCAATTTGTCGCTTCAATTGAAATCAAATTTAATAAATATAAGAACGTTAATCTGAGTGATTACTCACCTTTCGAAGCCAGAGAGATTACAGAAGGTGACATGGATACGCACACTGATACGGACACTGAAATTGAATTTCGAATCCAAGCAAAGCAAAATCGACACAAATTTCAACGATCAAAGCTGGTAGGGCCCAATTGATGAAAATAGATCAGAACCAGAACCAGAACGATGAAGATAAACAGTATATACGAACTTATATAACCATCTATAACTATATATACATATGAAATTTATATTTTAAATTCAAACACAGTAAATTTAATATGCATGCGTTTCAAATATATATATTAAAATCAAACTTACTTTTATAAAAAAAACATACATTTAAAACAATATATATTTGTTTAAATTAAATAGTTAATTCTAAAGCGTACTATACCAAAATTTACGATGACAACCAACATTACTATCAGACTATGATTTTGCACAAGTACATATACTTTAAAAAAATGTACGCATATTAAAATAAATATAATATAAAAATTGAATCGCAACATATAACACTATGCAATTTATTTCAAAAACTATATAAATATAAACTCACGTTATCATATACAAAGCTACTAAAACCCAAAGTTTGAAATAGATGATAAAACGTATAACAGTACATATATATATATATATTGAAATAAATACTTATATATACTTATTTAGAATCAACATATCTTAAAATATATATCCAAGCTAAACAAACGTATGTTCTCGGGTAGGAACTAATATATAAATAACCATAAAGATATGAGGTTACTTTAACACGCAATGCAACACTTCACATCTGACACAGACATATATTTTTACACATATATACTTACATTTAAACATCAATACTAAACCCAATAGTTATAAAATAGTATTTATATCTATATACAGAAAAACAAAGTTTATAACTCATATAGATAACAGAGTATAATATATATATATATATATATATATATAAACTACAAATAAGAAAAGTATATAAGAAATGTAAAGTATATACAATATAAATAAACGAATTATACATATACACTCACCAGAAGTCAACAAAAGTCTGCAAAACCGAGCCTCAACCACAGCCCAAAACATGGCCGGAGATCGACAATCACGGGTGCTGAGGTGATAGCCGTTATGGCTCGGGTCAGAGGAGGTGAGGCAGGGGTTGCATGAAGTTGTTGCCGTGCGTCGTTGAGTACACGATGGAGGCAAAGGAAAGTGGTCATAAGTTGACGTGGACGGTTCAAATGAAGGAGGTGGAGAGTGCTGTGTGCGAGTGGGAGGACGTTTGTCCGGTGGTCACGGTTGCGCAAGCGAGATGGAGGATCGGTAGAAGGATGAGTTACGGTGATGCTGACGTGGGGTGTGTGGCTGCACTTGCGGCACGCGGTAGGTGTGCTGACTAGACGAGGGGAGGGTGGAAAATGAAGGCTTGGGTTTGTGGCTGAGGTTGTTGGCGTGGTGGGTTAGTGGCTGTCATGATGAGGAGGTGGGCGAAAGGTGGATAGCTGAGTAAGGGATGGGAGGAGGAAGGACAAAGATGCACAGGCTAAAATATTTGCTCCCTATTTTTTTTTTGAAGAAGAATAATAGTATAAAAGAGAGGAAAAGGGAGGGCTGAGAGAAAAAGAAAAAGAAAATGGAAGAGGAAGATTATACAAGCTACAGGGTAAGTAGAGATCAGCACGACGAGACGATCAAAACGGTATACAAATATTAGTGATACGATTGAATTATAAAAATTCGAATTTTCTACTAGCGGAAAATGCAGCAAAAACGCAGAAAAATAAGATCGACGGAGCTAAAGAAGTCCGAATTTGGAAAAACGAAAAATGACGCCTCGGTCAGAAGATGATTTAGAATTTTTCTATGTAAAAATATTCAGGTTTGAAAAATATTTTATTATCAGTAATTATTAACTGTCTTGAATTTAATAGAATTTCACAATGAAATAAACTTTCATAAAATCAGATGAAAATTTATCATCTTCTATATTTAAATATACGTATTCCAAATATAAAATTTTAGTTTCAAATTTTATAATTTAAAATTTCTCCAAAATTCAATTTAATACGTTAATAAAACCATTAAAGTTTTACGGGCCGTTACACTCTTCTCCACTCGTAACTTTTCGTCCCGGAAAGGAAGGAGGTAGGAGAATAGAAACAACCAGAAGAAAATAGACTTGAATTACAAAATAAAATAATTAATTTAAACCATATCGATTTCAATTTAATTAATTAACATTTAACAATTTGGTTAAATCCATTTATATTAAATCAATAAATAATCATTCAATTTAAATTTTGTTAGTTCAAACTGTTAATTCTAATCATTAAATTTCAATTTAAATCAATTAATATTCAATAATTGATTTTAAACTCAAGGAATTTCATTAAATTGGTTTATTTTCAATTTATTATTGTTTGTTACAAAATTTATTTCAAACAACAATTTACTTTATTAATCCATTTATTATTCAACTAACTTAGTATTCTATTTATCTCTATTAATCATTTTATAATTAAACTTTAAGTGTATATCATTTATTATAAGCACTCAAATTTTATTTATAAAGACATTTTATACTGTATATTATCCAATTATCTTAAATTAACAATTTCAAAGATCATAAATTTGAATAGTCATTTACTATAATCATATTTTATTCGAAAAATTTAATTCTTCTTCATTCCAACTTATTATTAAATTTATTCCACTTAATATATATTATCACATACCAGTATGTTTGGCACGTCCGTTGGACGTGTGTAAAGAAAACATTGATTTAAATTTGGTTTAATGTAACGTACAAAACATGACTATATTGTTGTGCTCCGACGATGTGAACAGAGAAAAATGTCACCATTTGTTCGTAAAATGTTTTCTCTCCTCCTTTATCCGGGCTTGAGACCGGCTTCAGTAAGTAATAGGTGATGGCGGAGTTAAAAACTTTTGTGGTGGGGATTTATTCTATGTAATAAATGTTCGTATACTGATTTTTAAAAATTAGAGTTATTGTTGTTATATATTGTGATGTAAATGAAAGTTTCAAAGTTGAGCGTAAGTTAGTACATGGTTAAGAAAAGCAATTGAAATATAAGTGAAATAATAAAGTCCCTTTAGTAATTGTAGAATGACATTAGTCAGTGATATTATGAAGATGCATAATGTACGTTTAAAAAGTTTGGTAGAAAAGATATTGTTAATTTATTTAGTTTAAGTTTTGATTACACGACAATAAAACATCTTCGTAGACAACATTTCTAGTGTGAGTTCCCCTGTTACGTGGGATTTTGCCTTTGTGTACTAAAACTTTTGTTGAGTTTCGTACTACTCCTCTGGACAACGCCACATATAGTTGACCGTGACTAAAAATGTGGTCTGGAAGATAAATTCCAACATGAGGAATGGTTTGTCCTTGTGATTTATTAATTGTTAAAGCAAATGATAATTTAATTGGGAATTGTTTGCGAATTAAATTAAAAGGCATGTTAATATTTTCATAAGGCTTTAGGGGGATACGTGGAATAAATACTCTGGTACCACGATAATGACCAACTGTAATTTCTACATCAATGAGATTTGTATGGAAGATACGACATATTAATCTTGTTCCATTACATAATCCAATTTTTGGGTCTATGTTTCTAAGCAACATTATTGGTGATCCTACTTTAAGTGTTAGTTTATGTGGTGGCAAGCCACTTAAAGCAAGCGAGTTTAGGAATTCCGACTGGTACAAATTAGTAGTATCATCTTCAACTCTATCAAAAGAATAATAAACATGTTCATCTCCTGGAAACATATGTATGATTGTATTATTTATTTCATCTATCGTTTTATTTCTTGGTGTTAATATTGCTCTATTCATTATATAATCAGTGTTGTAGAAATTTTCATGGAGTGTAGGAAAGACTTCCTCAACTAAACGACATAAAGAACTTGCATTGGTTTTGGGTATAACAATGTCATCTGGGAGTTTAATAAGATCATCTTGTACATAAGGTTCTGTTCCATTTCCCATACGTAAAAGTAATTCGGCATATGATTGATCATTTACCGCTCGCATATTTTGTGTTAAATGAATTACATGTACACTTGTCCACAAATATGATCGGACTATACATGAATCGACTATTTGAGCTCTAGTACCTTTTACGACAATGGGTAGTACTTATCGAAAATCACCACCTAATATAATAATCTTCCCACCAAATGGTGTATTTATACCTGTTAGATCCCTTAAAGTTCTGTCTAAAGCTTCAAATGCGTAACGATGAGCCATTGTTGCTTCATCCCATAGTATAACAGTGGACAAACACAATAGTTTTGCATTATCAGATTGTTTAGGAATGTGACATGTTGATGAAGAATCCAATTTGATAGGAATTTTAAATCTAGAGTGCGCAGTTCGACCTCCAGGCAACGCTAGAGAAGCAATTCCAGAGGTAGTAACCGCAATAGCAATAAGGCCTTGCATTCGTATATGGGCTAAAATCGCTTTATAAAGATACGTTTTTACTGTACCTCCTGGGCCATCTATGAAAAATATTGAGTGATTTTTTTATTTTACTAAATGCATGATCAGTTGAAATGCTTCATTTTGTTCTGTGTTTAAGTTATTTATAAAGTCTATATCAGTTTGTGGTATCTCTATAGATTGTTCATCTAAAATAATGGTTGAACTATTGTAGTGGCTGAAAAAATCGAAATTGTTATGAGGGATGTCATAGTCGAAAATAGTTTTGTTATATTGTTTTAGGAGGTTATTGAGGTCAAAAAGACATCGGTTTATTAAGTGTATATTATTTTGGTAAATGGTATGCGTAGAAGGATAATCTTCAATTAAATATGGTAAAAACTCATCCCATAGTTCTCGCACCATGGAAGGCGCACAATACACTAAAATTGTGACGAACAATCTTCTGGGCATGTGTGTGTTTGAAGCGACTTGTAAACATTCCTTTATACTGTTATCATTTTCTAGCAAACCTCTATGTTCTGCGGCTTCTTTAAATGTGTTATACTGAGTTTGATTAACGGTTAGTAGGTGCGTAAAAGATGTAGGACCTCTAACATGGTTTAAAAGTAATCGTAAATAAAATCAATCTCCTTCTGTAGGAGATACGGTATAAATTCGACCAATTACCTTATGATTATTTCGTCTACGTATCCATTCTTTTGTTTATATTCCCACCAATATTTTTTAAGAAATTCGTAGTATAAGTATTGACGTGCATTTACATCGTTAATATTCTTAGTGAAAAATTCAGTAAGCATTGTTTTAGATCTATGTTCATCACTCAAAATAGTTTCAAGGTCTTCGTTTGCACTAAATTGTACTTGTTGTGAATTTGGAAGATGTATTTGTAGTCCTATAACAGAAGGAGAAATAGAAGTTAGTGGAAATTTAAATATTCTCCATATTGACTCAGGTGCACAAATCCATCTAGCGTTAACAAACTGAGAAATTTCATCCTCATCATTAGTGTTAGAAGATACGTTTACAGAAACACGATCTGAACCTTTATAAACATATTTATATAAATATTTCACAGATGTAATACTTGAGCATATTTCAACATTTATATGACAATCATATTTTAATAGTAAATAAGGATTATAAGGAACGACCCAACGATTGTCAATTATTTGTCCACCTCTTTGTACTTTTATTACATTATCACGTCTTCTATAAATCGGATACGAATCACTACCTTGTAAAGTTACAGCTGCAAAAGACTTTGGAAATCCTTTCTTACACTGATTATTTTTCATGCACGTGGCATTAGCGTTGAAACAACCGCAGGGAGTATGAACCATTTGTTTTACAACTGCAGCATGTAATTCCGGTTCTAAATCTTTATTTGGGATTTCAGCCCTCACTAAAGCGTCATAATCGTCAGGGTTGTTAATCTTATCATTTTCATGTAGAATAATTAATATATGTGAATGAGGTAGACCTCTCTTTTGAAACTCAATGACATGCACATGCTCAATGACTTTACCTAATACTCCTTTTTCATATAAGTCGTGTTTTAGTTGTTCTAATTTTGCACGAAATATCCTTGTTGTTAAATTGGGTCTATCTTGTGGTTGTTGACCGGGTAGTAGTTCTTGTGTAATCTCCAACCACTTAACATTACATGTGATAGTAATAAATAAATCAGGCTTTCCATACCTTCGCACTATTGCCATTGCATCTTGATATCGATTATGCATATCTCGAGGGCTGCCGGTGTGAGATGATGGAAGAATTTTTCGAACACCAACATTTCCTAAAGTGTATAGTAAAATGGAAAGAAGTACAATATATAATTTTTGCATACGAAGTTTAAAAACAACATAATAAATAAATTGCTTATGAAGTATTACTAACCGGCGGTCGTCTGTCCAGAAGTTAGAGCATCCTGTAAACCTTGATATAATTCAGCTCTAATGGTATCTTGATTGTTACGGAGGTACCTTAGTCTCATAGTTTCTATTTTAACATAATTGTCAACCACATACTGCTGCAATAGGCGACCGCCGTGCAAAATTAGTGACATCTCCGTTGGTCGTATCTAAACACATAAACAAATCAGTAATTATTATAAAAATAAAAGTAAGTTAAGGTAAATGGTATGTTATTCACCTGCAAAAGATGAGAATAATAAGCTCTACAACTTATTGTTGTGGCTCCATTGTCATGTATGTGTATATCCCATCCATGTTCACCATATGGTAATAAAAAGTGGATATTGCAATGGATCATAAAACCCTGTAGTATCCTGAACCCTTTGTAAATTTCCACTTCTTGTTTGAACTATAATGTCCCTATTATTCAAATTGGAATCTTCTTCATCTCCTACAATGATACCTGCTACTTGTGACGCAGTTGGTAACTCATGAATGTGTCTATTTATGGCAAGCTCTTTTATTCGTATTCTACAATTTTGTATATCATTCCTTTGGCTCAAATGTCGAAATACTTGTACAAAAGGATTGTGGATATCTAAAATATGTTTCAATATCAAAAGTACGTTTGGCCTCATTGCTGCATTATCGTGTTGTCTATTTTCAATCTCGTGGCCAGTGTCATAAATATATAACTGCAAATATCTTGGTCTCATTCCATCCATAGGTAAAGAACTACCGATGCTATGATATATGGAGCCTTATGCACGATATGAATAAACTCCATTTGTTGCATTTGCTAAGCTATGATCAATGTTAGCACCCATCTATGTAAAAGCAAAAGCATTGTTATAAGACCTTATGTTACTTCTAAAATGTGTACCAACTTCGGTTTGATCAATATACAAATCTAGTAGCTGTTGAGGTGTTGTTGGTCTTTGAATGGTAATTTTACCATTCTTACAGCAAATCTCCAATGTCTCATGAAAGAATTTCTTTGAGCCACAGAATGGGCAGTAGGTAGGAGCAGGTAGCATGTGGTTGTGAAAATACTGTGTAGCAATAAAATTTCGACCATAATTATGGCTTGTGATGAAAGCGGATCGAGTAATCATGTGTTCTTCATGTTCAGATGAGCCTAAATGATTATCATCGTTGGAATGATTAGAATGACAAAAATACAATGTAAATGAAAACGTGAGTAGTTAAGTTTAAAAAAAATACCGAGAAAATCAAATGGTAGAATCGTTGCCCTTCTACGTGTTTGAGTTGATTGTCCTCTTTGTTCTATAGATGATTGTCCTAAAAGAAATAATAGATGTTGTATATAGTTTGACTCATGTTTTTTATATCATATATGCAGTTGAATCAGTAAATGAAAGGGGATACTTTTGAAAATGCTAAAAAGGTTTCACTTTGACCAAATTGAGCAGGTATATGCTTTATATATACAGTATGTTAGGCACATTCAATGGACATGTGCAAAGAAAATTGAACGCAAATACATTTTATTATGTAGTAAAGATCGTATGCATAGATAGTAGCCGATACAAATAATTTTGCGATCTATGTTTTTTTGTATCCTGAATAGTATGAACAAATAAGCACAAAACTCGATGTTACAGTTTTTGATATCAATTTGGTCTTCGTATGACTTTTAAATAAGAAAATATGAGCTAAATTTTATAATGTATAGATTTTCATACAAATGTCCATAAGCTTGAAATACATATAAGCTTGGTATATGTCGCATAATATTTCATGTCACAATCAATATTATATAATCATGTGTGATGATTTTTCATCGTTGAATATGACATATTGATTATGATAGCATTTATTGGCACAATAATAAGATAAAATTTTAGTAAAAACGGTGTTGATCTTTGTACATGCAGGTAGTATGACATGGGAATGGAGACCTAGTATCAAAGTCTTAACTTCATTGAATTACTGATGTGTCTTATGACAGGAGAAAAGTAAACAATAATGTATACAGTATGCAATAAACTTGCCTAGTTATTTATTTAACAAAACTGTACACACTATCCCTTCACCTTAAACATTAGACTTCGAACAACTTTTACTATTTTATTATTTTATAGTCTTTAACAATATGTAGTAGGGTTATTATACTTTGAATGAGCTGTGAAGTAGATTATGTACTGAACATCAACAGACATAAAATATAGAATTCATGTTTATTCTGGAAAACTGATTCCAACATTTTTGGGTGGTGTGCACCATAATGTTTTCTGCAAATTTAATACCTCTCCGTGGTTAACTAAAACTTTTGCATGATTACTTGAAAAAACTATACCGATTCCATTGCTAAAACGCCGTGCATGTATTCCATATTATAGCTATTACAATGTCTCAACAAAATGGCCAGTCAAGTGGCCATGTTGGATCGTTCTCGGTTGTCCTCCTAAGATGGAAAATTTAGCCATTTAGCTCACTTAAACAAAGTATATTAAAAATAATTCCGTGTCAAAGATAATGACAGAAACGACCTATTTGTTCCATGCTGCTGTAAAATCAGCTGTTTACGCTGGTGTAGTACTCATATTGCACAAGTGTGAAGTTTGAATTTTTTTTCCTCTGTGTTTTGTTTTTTGGCATTATCACCATCTTAAATCTCGTCAATTGTAAATTTTGAAAGAAAAAAAAATTAGGCTGGCGCTATCCTTGCTCTGCTGTAGTCGAAGAATTTTTTTCTTACACCGGCACAATTTGAAACAGCATCAGTCTAGAAAAACAACATTATGCCAGCGTGACAGAAACAGATCTGTTTAATTATATATGTGTTAAATGCAAAGGTTAATTTGTTGAATAAATGAAACCTTGACATGTAAGTAGCGTTATACTATTCAATTCACTTGCCACTAAAATGGTACCTTTTTTATAGGGCACTGTAAAAATATAGTTTACTCGAATAAGAGTTGCATGCATCAATAGTCATACAGTCAAAGTCTTTGCACTTGAAAATTATCATATTATCTTATCATATTAAGTTATGCTAAAATTTGAACTTCAGAATTGATAGCACCTTAATACTTAGCATATCTTATGGTGACCCGTTGGTAGGGTTTTAGAATACACCTAACAATTGCTTAATATCAATTGTAAGGACGATCAATATAAATATGGCAATCAAATAACAAATGTTCGTTGACTTTCCAACGTCGCCCAAAGGTAGATTGTAAGTTTTAATTAGGAACATTTCAAAAATAAACACGTGTGTGTCCACTGGACTAATGACAATGATATTTATTTTATTTCTTTGCGAGAAAATAAGAAGATTGAAAAAATGACAGTGAAGTTCTTGAGAATTCAATTCATTGGTAGATATGCAATTTATATTCTTTTGTTATTTAGATTTACTTGATTACTGTTTTAAATTTTGCAACTCAAATGTTTTCTCCTTCCGCTAATTAATAGTTGATAAACCACCAAAACTGTCGAGGAAGACTTGGAATCTGCATTACAGAATGTGCTACTTGACTTTACAAAACTTAAAGTTATTATAGCTACCTCTTACGTCGTTATCAGTAGCACTTTCATCTATGCCCAATATAATAGTGACTATAAGTTAAATAGTCAAGATGGAAGAATAAAAAATGGTATTGTTTTAAAAATTTATGTATGTGTTCTCTGCTTATGTAAAACAAATTTATGCATGTTTTGTACGTAACTTCTTCCATATTGTGTGACTGGTCATGTACTCGTGCAGGTCCAATTGTAGTCGTCTAATCTCAGAAATTTTTATACTTTTATATTGGAGAGAAATGATTATATCTATGATGTGGCTACTATTAAGTAATCTCGTGCTCCCATATTTTGTGCATGCCTGATTGCTCATCTGCATGACTATGTTTGTATACTTGCCTTAACGATGATAAATGGATTTTATGTAACATTCAAATTTACACGGCAATGCAGATATGGATCTAAATTTGGATATGAAAATAAAATTTGGATTCCATCTATATGTTTTCATTATACAAACATTATGAAGAAAAAGCCTATAAATCAGAAACTCCCAGTTATATGATCACTGCCAGCCACAGTAATAATAAGCAATTTCATCTTGTTTTTTATGTGAAGTTTTCGTATGCCATATTATATGAGTTAATACGTCTTTTATATGTCACGTGTAAACCGTAAGTTAAAATCAATATTTTGAAGATGTGAAGTTTTCTTCTTCTGACATTTAAATTTTTATACTCTACATCCATCTAAAGCTGTTGTTTTCTTATACAGATAAAGTACAGCAGTAATGAAACAAAGGGTTGAATGTTTAACTCCAGCAGAAAGAGTAGTTTGCGAAAATGGTAGTGATTGATCGTGGAATGGCCATAAAATTCAAGTGTGTAACACGTTTGGATTTAGCTGTAGGTAAAATTGTAATAATAAAATAAATACCTGGTTGACTCAAATGAGAGCTTTCAGTTGATTGGGACCTTCTATTTGAAATAGTTAGCTCTCTTGCATGTTCACGTCTAGACCGTTGGCTCTCACGACGTCTTTCTCTTTGTATTTCAGCCATAGTAATAAATAGAACAGTATGAAAGAAAATGCAGTAAAGTTCAATATAAGGTTGTTTGGTTAGCTTAGAAAATAATTATACTGTGAAGATATAAAACCGAACAATTTACTTATATATAGAAAGACAACATATGAGTAACAGTAACATATGCTTTGAATAGGTAAGAGATAGAAAGTATAGCCGGTATTATTGGAGTCCGTCAAAAATAGGCTGTGTACCATTAGTACTGGATCACATCAACCATTTCAATTGAAAGGTAAGTTTGTACACAACAGCCTAGTTGTATTAATGTACGTATGGTTGACATTTTCATCTATATGTACAATGTGTAGAACAATCACATATTAGTCATGTCAATATCCATCAAAGATGATATGTTCACAGTAATAAAATGCAAGTATTTGACTATGAGTAATATGTGTACCCTAGTTATTGTGTGGGCACATTTGTGCAATATGTATCGTTATAGCTTGACGTCAACTGCTGAATAAAACTAAGATGTTTTTATGTGTTAAAAAAGGTTACAATATTGCAGATTGAAGTGAATTGGTGAATAAATATAAGATGGTTTAATGTGTTAAAAAAGGCTACAATTTGTTGTTATAAAAATAGACTACATTTTAGCCTCACTTTCAGTCAATCTAAATACTGGCAATGAGGATAGTTTGTGCCAACATTGAAATGAAGTGAATGTGCAGGGGTGATGATGTTTGAATGAGGAAGCTTGTATGTTGAAGTTTTTACACTGTCCGACATGGTTGATGATATTTTTAAGTAGGACGGAGGCATATGGTTGGACACATTGTAGTTGTTGCTGCATTGCTCTCTTTTGCTTTTGCAGTAATTTTTTGCTTCATTTCTTTGATTACTTACACGTTTCATCTACGTGTATGTTATTGCTACACTCCATTTCATTTTCTATAGATCCTTCTCTGCCGTTGGAAATTTGTTGAAAGTTTTGTTGGTTGAGAATGAAGGTAAAAAAGGGAGGTATTGGTTTACATTTGGGTATTTATAAACTAAATATTTTGGGAGAGCAGAGGTGGTACTGATAAAAACTGTGATACTTACAACTGGATTTCATTTCACTTATTTTTGTCCTTTTTGAACCGTAGGAGCTTTAGGTTTTGAACAGATAAGTTGTGTTATGTCTTTATTTATTTTAAATGGTTATTATATGTCTACTTAATAGAAGTACACACAAAGATAAAATATTAAGTTATTAATGTTTGAAGAGTAACATGGAATGAAGCGCAGTTTAGCATTTAGAAAATGTGTTATATGCATTAATCAGTACAATTCAATACACTCATCCAATCACAGGTTTATTTGTTTTCCATGTGTTACGCAGGTACCATCTATAATGAAGTGGTGGTAATGTGGCAGGCATCAAATTGTACACTGTTGTGAAGTGTGTACGTCTACTGATATAGGAGGTGGATTAGTGATAATAAGGAGGGTGGCTTGGCAGTAGGTGTTTGTATGCAGTGTTTGTTTGACAGTGTTTGTTAGTGTTCCTCGGTCATGGATATGCAATACAGGAAAAAAGATGTATATGGCCAGAACTGGCTGTAGTTTTTTTTTTCCACTCAATTCTGACCTCCTATCATGTGATGGCTTATGTGCATCAGCGTAAATTGTTCTTTAATTTAATTGTAACTATAGCAGAAATTGAATGAATATTAGGCAACCTGAATAACATGGGCTGTAGTAAAAGTCATGATATGCGTAGAGTGCGAGTGAGTAATGTATAACAGACAGCCGGTTCACCAAATGATGATATTTATAGAAGTGTGGTATAAGTATAATGTGCGGCTTGAATCGTGCGTTGCTTTTATAAGGAAGTGTTGTTATTTTATTAGCTGAATATACATATATTTGGCTGTTTAATATCTTTATGTTTTACTTTCATCTTGCGTTTACAATTTTTTTTGTGCATACCCTACATTATACCATTAGGACGTATGGACAAAGCTTTTGTTTTATTACAAAGGTTAACAATGAAAAAGTGATATGAAATGAAAACAAAAAAACTTACAACGCTAACTTTATTGTGCAATTATGCCTAAGGGATTGCAGTACATACATAAATAAATAAAAATGCATGAAAAAAAACATCGAGCATAAATCGTTGAAAGCTACGTTATAACATCGATCTTCACTTGTCAAACTTCTTGCAACATTCAATCTGTAAAAGATAGAATCATGAAATAAATGTATGTTATATGGATAATTAAGTTGAAATGTGAGTTTGTTATTTACCACAGCATTCGCAAATGGTTCATCCCAGTCATCGACAATGGATGGTTGGTCTATAATTAATTTGGATTCTTGAACACTCATCGTTCCTTCTGATTCGTGCACAACAATAGTTTCTTGAAGATTCATGGTTCCTTCTGATTCGTGCACAACAGTAGTTTCACTAAAAGCTCTGTCTTCGTTTTCCACTTTAACTGAAGCAGGCAGGGAAGTTTCTGATGACTGATTGAATGGTTCAATTTTAACCGAGAAGGCATTGGAATGTTGTGCCAACTCTTCACAGTGTTGCTTTCCTGCTCGCTTTAGCTGCTGCTTTCGAGTGCATATTGAATTATCTGTTTTGTTACTTGTATATTTACCCTATAGTACAACATATAATAACTAAATTTAAAAAGAGAGAAAAGCGTTATAACGAACAAAAATAAAATAATTATCAATTACCTTCGGCATGATAACAAATGAAAAATATATAGCTTAATAATTTGTGTACAATGGAGAAGAGATAGTGGTTACTTTATACATACGTAGGTAATTAAAGTATAGAAAGTGGAAGTTTATAACGTAAAAGTGGACAGTGAAAGCGGCAAAAATAATGGGTCATTTGATATATTTTATGAATTGTTTCCTACTTACATGCCTAGATAGTAGAACACCTTGAATAAGTACATATTGCTGTGTTTGAATATGATAGGCTGCTGCTAGTACGTACACGTCATCTGTTCTCTTAATTTTCAGATTGTCAGATGTATACTGAACCACTTACATTTAGTGCTGAGAAATACATGGTGGAATATCTTTGTCCATTGGATAATTATAACAACACGTAAAAATAGAAACTATTTTATATTTTCATTCCTTAAAGCACTGAAGAAAGTAAAAATTATTTAGTGGGCATATAAATATAATTATCATGCGCATTAAAAACTGGAAGGCTCAAAAGCTTCAAGTACAAACAGACATTAATCCTTCCCTTTGATAACAGTACAATTTGAAAACTATATATATCATCTGCAACATCTTATATAAGTCAATAAGTAAAATTGAATAAGCATTCTACAAATAAAAAGAATAAATATGTGCACATATATTGAGAATGTTATACAACAAAACAGCCAATACAATACTCAACCTATAGCCTTATTGGCATTAACTATAAGTACAATCAACAATTCTGAAGCAAATTCAGGTTCTTCTCTTCTTCTTAACAGCTTCTAAAGTGAAAGCATCGTCTAGCCTTTTTTTTTGGAGACAGAAGCCATTTTCAATGGTTCCAAAAGCTGAAAAAAAATAAAAGCAAATCTATAATAATGGACAACAATTGTCAGTAAATCTCCTTTTTAGCAAATTTGAACCTTGAATTGCACAATTAAACATCTTCTGTAGTTCTTTTTATAGTATAGCATGCTTAACAATGATAGTGTAGTCATTTGTTTGTGGCGAAAGTATCATTGTTTGATGGCTGTATCCATATGAGTCATACAAATTAAAAAGACTGAATCGCTGCATGTGAAAAGATCGGAAAGAAAGACCTTTTTTATCAATATTTTGTTTAACGTTCATAGCAAAGCCAAATAACTAATCCTACCACCTGCAGACGACATTGTTATAAGAGGAAAAAAGCGTAACATTAAATCAAATACTGAACCAAATAACATTGTTTGAAAAACATTAACTGCAAAATTAATCACTTACCCTTAATAAAACACATGCAATTCTTCTTCTTAGAATTTAGGATTTATATAATTTATTCTTGCCTTATGCCCCAAAGAAGTGATTATAAATTTAGCTTTAGCCATGGATTACAGTATTTCTAAAGCTTGTACAAAATCCATGGTTTCATATAAAATAAATTAAAAACTCAAACCTGAACATGCATTTGATAAAATAGATGATTAACTAAAAGATGGAAAATAATAGTTTTTTTACTTTGGTAAGAGGCTTGTGAATCAGTGGTAAGAGGTTTGTGAATCAGTAGTAGATAGAATTTTAAGCAGTAAGTAATTAATGAGGTTATGTTGTACAATGTTGGGGTATATACAGAAAATATCATTTATTACATTAGAAAAAGGCAATTAGAACGATGTAGTATTTACTAATTCGACGAATTTCCTTGTTAGTAAATCATTTACACTTCAAAATTGATTACAACACACTGCCTTGTGTGTCATATGCATCATAAGTCAATAGTACAATTTAAATTGATGCATGTTACTATGGCGTTGAAAGATTTTTAATTTCAGTTTTCATATGTTGACATATAATTAAATTATTTTCTTTGTAATTAATATATGTTAGAAAAAAAATAGCATAAGAAAAGAAAGTTGAAAATAACTTATATCCATGGGTATAAGTTATAACATCAAAAATTTGATCTAGTTATTAACGAAAAACACCTGTTATTGCTATATTGATTATATATCTCTAGACACAATATAAATTATTAAATACATGGAAAATAAGTATTTAAACAATATAGAGTAATTAATCATTAGCGAGACCATGGAATAAGGTATTTAATAGGGAAAAGAAAAGGAAATCATTTATGGATATTGAATTATGAAATCACCAATGTGCCATTTAGTGTTGAAAATAATTTGTTTGAATTATATTCAACTTTGTAATTATATATCCTTACCATGAAAAGTTGTTGCAAATACGATCAGTCAGTATCTTTATTAGTCTAAATCTTACCACCGCCTTCACCAAACAATTAATATGTAATTAAATATTTTTTATCATCAACGGTTTCATCTCATCTCATACTAATAACCAAGTATTTTGAAGGGAGTTAACTGCAGATGACATTGTTATAAGAGGAAAAAAGAGTAACATTAAATCAAATACTGAACCAAATTACATTGTTTGAAAAACATTAACTGCAAAATTAATCACTTATCCCTAATAAAACACATGCAATTCTTCTTCTTATAATTTAGGATTTATATAATTTATTCTTACGTTATACGCCAAAGAAGTGATTATAAATTTAGCTTTAGCCATGGATTACAGTACTTCTAAAGCTTGCAAATGAATCTTACTGGCAAACAAACATGGTTTCATATAAAATTCTTCAATATTAAGTTACTACTAATTTTCTTTCCTGCCAACACTTGGCTTATGATATTAACTTGACACATTTCATTGTTGACAGTCTAATTATGGTTTTTCTTAAAAGGTAAATAATCATAGCCTTCAAAATCCACGACACTCAAAATAAATTGGCAGATTAATCTAAAATCGAAATAAAAGGCATAATTTTCGAAATGTGCATTAATTAGAAATAAAAATTAAAGTGATAAATCTAACAATAGCTAAAATTGGCAGAATAATATAAAATCGATATAAAAGGAGGAACTTGTGTTAAGCATCGCTCACTCAAGGCTTTGTTGGTTGGTTGTTCCTTTTCTGTACATCAGTTCGATTCTGCAGTAATTTATAAAATAAAATTAACTGTTAAGCTTATAAAATTACATTAAGTGAAAAAGTACAATCGAAATTAGCTAAAATTGGCAGATTAATCTAAAATCGAAATAAAAGGCATAATTTCCAAAATGTGCATAAATTAGAAATAAAATTAAAGTGATAAATCTAACAATAGCTAAAATTGGCAGAATTATATAAAATCGGTATAAAAGGAGGAACCTGTGTTAAGCACCGCTCACTCAAGGCTTTGTTGGTTGGTTGTTCCTTTTCTGTACATCTGTTCGATTCTGCAATAATTTATAAAATAAAATTAACTGAAAAAGTAGCATAAAATCGACATAAAAGGAGGAACCTGTGTTAAGCATTTACGGCTTCAGCTCATTCAAGGCTTCATGGTGATGCATAATTTTGTGTAGATCAGTTCGATTGAACCTGTGTTAAGCATTTAGATTTAGGGCTTCAGCTCATTTCGGGAAGGTTATACGAATTGAGGATGAGGTTCGGCTTCATACAATTTAGGGCTCCATACAATTTAGGGTTTGTTAAGAAGCCGATTGAGGTGGTGATGGAGGAGTGGGATCGGTTAGGAGAGGAGACGTGCATATTTCATTTGGAGCAAGAAAGGAGGTAAAAACGTGACAAAACAGTAATGACCAAAATATCCTTACCACCAAGTACAAATTTTAGAGGGTGTTATGGACTTTTCAAAAGCTTCATTTGAGGGTATTCCTATTATATATAGATACTAAGTATATTTTCACTTATTATAATCACTCAAATTTATTTATAAATTCCTTCAACATCTTTTTATACTGTATATTATTCAATTACATAGTTAACTTCTGAATAATTTTGGTAAGTTATATTGGAATGCAATTGAGTATTATACAAGTAAATTTTCTAATTCAATTATTTCAAATTTAACTATTCATTCAAAATTTTGGCTTCAATTATAATTGAAATCAACCTTTAAGAAAATTTAAGAATTAAATTTCCAATTATATTCAAACAATTTAGAAATAAAATATATATATAGACACACACACACACACATAATATATCAAATCAAATTAAAATCTTCAATATATATTATAAATCAAGTCATGTTTTGAAATTCAAATCAATTTTTTTTTCAAACAAAAGTGCAGCAGAGTTACAGAATAGTCTCACCATTTCAAGACTCGAAAATGAATGTCGATGACGCGGCCGCCATCACCAAAATTATTTTCCAACGACAAAATAGGAGAGCACTGATTTTAAACATTTAGATTTTCCTTTTGGAACAATTTCTATTCGAAAATAGTTTAAATAATGTACCTTTTAAAAATTTAAATCCAAAGTTTGAAAACACCGGAAATTAAATTCCTAAATTCTTTATTTAAGCTCATTTCAAATTCTAAATCAATTTATAAACCATATTTATAACTTGCCTCTATTTATATGTTGGAAAAATCAGCAGTTTACAAAATAATAAATGAAAATCAAATATTATCATTTGTGACAACCAATTCGGTAACTATTTAATTTCAGAAAACTTATACTTATATATATAATATAATCATACAAAAATTTATTTCATTTACCAAATTTGAAAACAATATTGTGTCATTTTACCCTGCTCAAGTGTTTTGGAAATCCCATCGATAGCGTTGATCAGACGAATCGATCAAAAATCCAAATCAACATCAACAACTCAAACAACACCATATTTATACTAAAGCATTTTAAACATTAATTTACAAATACACTTCCTCGTTCGACGACACAGGAATGGATTTTCAAGGAAAGTATAAAGATTTAAATTTGATGGACTCAAATCAGGGAGAATTTTGATTCAAAGATAACTTCGAAACAAAAGATAAGATGATTAAATAAATAGAATAGGGAGATGGATAAGCTTATATGAAATCGCGGTCAACCTTAACTGGTTTGACCATGACTTCAAAAATAAGACTGATGCAGAATTCTGAGGTAAATCGACATTCGATTACCAAAGATATAATTAGGGCATACAAGAGATAGTAGCATCTAAACCGAGGATATAGAAATCTCCGGTGAATCGATGCCAATTGTAAAGGAGTTTGCGAAGATAGGCGAGACCGCCGATTTATTATGGAGATCATTCGAAGTGGAGTTATGGGATACTCCAGAATCAAAAGAATACGAATAGTGAGGGACAAGAATGAGTTTTGGAACCGAGGGAACGTTCCAAAAATTCAAAGGAAATTCAAGTCAAAAGGGAAAGAATTCAAGCTCGAACGAAAGTGATTCCGTAATTAAATTTACCATATATACTAAGTTTTGCCTAGATCCAAAGCTTTGATACCAAATGTAACGACCTGATATTTTCAACCATTCGCATCCAAACATGCCAGAATTGAATTGCTCAAAATACCAGATTGTAAGTTTATATTAGGCAAAACTCAGCATATACAGTAAATAAATAATCACAGAATCACAGACACACAGTAATATAACAATAGTGCAGCGAAAATAAAGAATAGTAGTTCATGAAGCTACTATATATAATAGAGTTAAATAAGATACAATAGAAGTCTCGAATACAATAGTCAAATACAAGAATCAGAATACATCACTAGAATCAGCTGAATATCTAAAATCTGGATAAATAGCTGGATCTCCAAGCGAAGCTCCAACTCCAAAGGTGAGTCTCGAATTGTAACATCCCGCCCTTTTTGCACGATTTAAACAGACACACGTGCCAATTCAAACCATACGTAAGGGCGGACTGTTATGGGATAAATAAGAAAACAGAGAAAGAAACAGAATCTCACAGCGGAAGGATAAAATATAATAATCAAATATACAGTTCATAAATCTGTTTACAAAAACCTTTGATTTATTTATACAATACATATCAGAGTACACATACCATATAACAATGCAGCGGAACAATATGAGTGTAGTGAAACCATATTATCTATAGTAATAATAATAAAATCTTCGTCTTCTTCCTCCGGAAATAAAATCTTCAATCCTGAAACGCTCGGACTGACCCGAGCGAATTTGGAAAGACAAAAACACTCGAGTCAGAACTAAAAGATCTTATGTGAGTTACATTAACAGAAATAAATATGAGTGCGGTAACCCAAGAGATGCTCTGGATTTACATCTCCTAAGGATCCGTTAAACTATTTACTATGTAGTATATTCGCTATTATAATAGTGTCTAATTGTAAAATAAACTTACTTTTAAATAGCGTTAAGGCTTTACATTTTCCACCTTAACACATTTATATATTCCCATAGTCTATACAGTACCGTAATCTCCCCCGTACTAGGCGTCGTCAGAGGGCACTCCATAGGTATGGTACAAAACAAAATCGTATAAGGCGCGCTAGGGTAGGTGACACGGCACAACTAGGCAATGCCAGGGTAGATATACCAATTGCTATCCGGGCTGGTGGAAACGCATAGCCGCAACTACCGCCCACCTCGAACAAACTCCCCCAAAAATCAAAGTAAAAGTGGCCACTGAAACAATCCAAAGTCAAAGTATAATATCGAAGAGGAGTGTACGAATAGAGGAATGACCTCATTGGCCTGAGAATCGCTCCTGTTTTAGCCACCTTATGCCAACTCACGGGAGTCGGGTCCACGTATTTACCTTGCAGGAAACGCCTGCACCAACCTACTTCATTCTGGAATCTCCACCGCGTACACGGTTGTTAAAGTGGTTTTCAGAGTTGGCAGCGAGTATGACAACTTCCGATCCCGGTCTCTTCAACAACCAAACGTTATTATAACACCGCGGTTATTTAAAATAATTATACTTTAAAACCAGAATAAAATATCCATTTTAAACCCATTTAAATACGATATCGTTTATATTTTTAAAACTCCAAATCAATACGATATCATTTAGGCCCAAACCCATATAATGTCATTTATTTTCCAATATATATTCTTTCCAGACTCATAGGGTTTTCAATGTAGAATATTTAGAAATCAAAACTCTGGAATATAATATTTCCAAATTATACTACCTTGAAAATCATAACTTTGAAACAATTTCCATCTCTCAAATGGTTAAATATTAAATTTCCTTTATAAAACAAAATAGCTTCTTTACATTTCACAAATCAATTCCAAATATCGATTTAAACTTCCAAATACCATTTTTAATTCTTATATTTCAAAGCTTTAATATTTCACTGTTTCAAAAGTAAACTCATTTGACAAACCCATATATATATCAAATTCAATTATTTATTATTCAGACTTGAAATGTTTACTTAATGAATTCAATATAATTTAAGTAAAACATTTACCTTCACATAACTGGATATTCTTTCAATTTATTATATATTCATTTAAATCAACCTGATATTCATTTAAATCACTCTACACAAAATCAAGTTGTAAATCATATCCTTTAAAAATTCTAACTTTTTATTAAATTCCAATTTAACTTAATATTCATCTTTAACCTTATTCTCTTTTAAGTCATTAAAACTCTAGAATTTAAATTTCAAATAAATGCTTGATCTCAAAAAATCAAACTTTATTTTATACTTCAAATCCATTTTATACAAAGTTTAAAACCCGGAATTTACTATATATAAATAACCTTTATTAATAACCAAATCAAAACCCATAAACCATATATATAGCTTTACAAACCATAGAAAACATTTCAAAAATAATTATATATATATACCGCGGTGCCTGTATAAAATTTTCTACCCTATGGTCAAGTGATACGGATGTTTATCATTTCAATCCGCAATTTAAAATAAAAATGCGGTTGTATATCATTTCAAACCGCAATCCCGAATGAATGAAATGCATAGCAACTTGCAATTAATAAAATTAATCATCCATTCATCCATCAAATCATACATCCATTTATCACAGTCATCATCCAATTTCAAACAATCATCAATATATAACAGGTGATAAATAATGGTATCAATTATCAGTTTATACTCAAAATAAATTTAATAACTGTTAATTGGCAGTTTATATGCAAAAATAAACATAAATTTAACTGGCAGTTAATATGAAATAAAAATTTAACATAACTATGACTGGCAGTTAATATGCAATTAAATAAATTCTAACTGTCAAATTTATGCAATAAATAAAATTAATTAACAGTTATATTAAATGAATGCGATTTATCAAAGATAATGAATAAAACATGCCAAACAGTCATAAATAAATTTCTACTCATATCTAAAATTAATTTAACAAACACAAGAAATTTTAGAAATTGTGAGTGGGTTAAAACACTCACCATTTGAATTTAAATCGAATTTAAACTCAAAAATTCGACGGTCTCCGAATTGGTCCAAACCAGCGTCAACAGATCTGGAATTTAATTACGATCCTAACAAAAAAAATCTCGCGTGAATCGGACTACGTATGAGAAAGTTATTCGAAAATTTCGATTGAAACAAAAATTAAATAAAACAAAATAAACAAATATACCACATCACCATGCCACGTCACAAGCCACGTCCTTCTTCTCAAATTCGAGCACACTACAGCACTAATCAAAAAAAAACGGACAGTACCAACAGATTACGCTCTTCGAGAATTATGACCAATAATTTTTCTGGAATTTTTAGAGGAGTTTGAAATATTTTTTTTATTTTTATTTTTATTTTTATTTTTATTTTTATTTTGGACTGTAATTGGATCTAGAAATTTTGCAGCCATTGGAAGAGAAGAAGTTGAAGAAAAGAACACACAGAGAGAAATGAAGATAGATGGAGGCTAGGGTTTACACAGCCTATAAATAGACAAAGTGAAATAGGATAGGTGGGCACAAATCATAAACGCGCAAAACGGTTGTTGGCCCACCAGAATATTTTATATTAATTGGATACGTTACGGATTAGTAAATAAATTAATTTCTTCCTCAGACATTTACATTGAATTTTAAACGTATTTACAAATGTAAATTTAGATGCTTCATTTATAAGTTTCAATATAAATTCACAATTTCATTAAATTCCAAATTCATAGATAAGTTTCCATTTTCAACTAAATTTCTAAATTACCGTAATAATTATCTTAGATTTTTATTCATTCTCAATAGATTTAACTTTTGTAAATTGCATAAGTTTTCATACTATAAAAATCCACATTTCTATGTATATATACATTTGAATTCCCTACTAAAATATTTTATTTATATTTCGCAATTACTTCCAATCCATTTTTTTTTGCATCGCACTGTTACTTAAATAAATAGCCTATACCAACACTAATTATCATTAATTTGAAAACGGGTTACCAAATTTTGGATTTTATTAATAATTATTATTTATTACTTCATTGTTTATTCAAATTTAGACAATTTAAGATGTTTCTTAAATGCTGAGTACATTATTAACTTCAGCGTAAAACTTCAATTTTATTTTGTCTACAAATTATAAATTAACTTTGCAGAAATCCTTTAGTTGACCTTTCATTTAATTATCCTATCTATTGGTATCCCATAGATGGGAATTCCTAAAACATCTCCGAATTCCAACTTTAGTTTCAATCACATAAAATGTTCTATTCAGTTTCCAATAAATTCAATAAATTCAAATTATCATGTTCTAAATCTAAATGAATTCATATATCCTGCCTTCCATTCTTTTAATCTAACTAATTATCATTAATTTGAATAAAGTTTACGTTATTTCCACCTATAAGCTACAAATAACAACGAATGTTGCATTTGATTTAGATTCTAAATAAATTGATGGGTAATAATTAATAATTCTCACTATTGCCCGATTTATTCCCATTCATGCTTAAATTACCACCAAACAATCATTAAATTTACCTATCTTTTATTGATTCCATAAAATCTATTTGCGCTGAGTTAGTTACTGCATTTATCAAATTCCAATTTCGCAATCACCTTAAATACATAAATTGGTATTGCATTAACATTTAAATTTATTAGCTTATGTCAACACTATTAACATTAATTGCAATGTATTACCAATTTTAGTCACTACCCTAACTACTAACTCATATTAACCTACATTATTCCCAAGAATTTCATTGGTTTTTCTTATATTAAATTTATCAACCATATTAATTAAGGTTTTTTTAAAAAAATTAATAAAATTCCCTTTAATATATACAACTTAGCAATCTATTAAGCATGGTATTATATTTCACGTAAATGTACATTTAATTACATTTATTACAATGTTATCCAAATAAATTGAATGATCTAAGTATATAACTCCTAATATCCGCCCATCTTGCCTTAATCCCAAATAACATACAAATTAAACTACCCTTAATTTCAATTAACCCTATCATTACTTTTTATATTCCAAACAAATAAATTAATAATAGGTCAATTGAATTAGATATACAATCCAACTTTAATTATTTGCAAATTTTGTCAGTTTGGACCACTTGGTAAATTCAGAATCCTTTAACAACTTCCTACATTAATTTATTTTTGAATAATCCCAAAATTTTCAATATTAAAGTACAAATCCAATTTATCAAAAGTTAAAACTTAAATTTCAAGGAATTTATTTATTTAGGTTTAGATCCCGTTATTCACTAAAATTGGTTGGTATTTATTTCATTCTCCTCTTTAATTGTACGTAAATTTCTCATAAATACACCTAAAATTTCATTTAATTCCAACTGCTTCCTAATTTCCATTTCTACGTCTTAACACACTCTATATTAAACTTCTAGACATTGTATTACTTATCATATTAATGTAACCTTTATTTAGTGTATTAACATTTATTTCAATTCAAATTCTATCAACCAATTAAACATGTAACCTATTACTATTGCTTACAAATCAAAATATTGCACCCATTGTCATCTTCTGAATTGAATTAGTCTTTATTTCAAAACTTATCTAAATTTACATTGAGACCATATTTAATCCTCTTCGATAATATTAATCCTCAATTTATTAAATGGAATCAATATATCTTACATAACATGTTTTACGCATAAATTTTTAATTAATATTATTTCAACTTATTCCCCATATTCTCAATAATTACCTAACATAAATCTACACTTATTTTATTCTACGTTCACACTTCCGTTACTCTCAAATCAATAAGTAACGTTCATATAAATAAATGTTATGTCAGTTTCCTATTTATTGCGATATTTTTATTTATTTATTACTGCATAACTTTACTTATTTTCTTCCCATCACTTTAAAATTAATCGTTAAAGTAACGCTTATCAATACGCATCAAATTATTTACCAAATTAAAAGGTTTTGATTTTTTTAACAAATTAATTGACAGATTAATTAGGTAATGTATACGAATTGTTATTATACCCATAAATTTACACTTAACTAATTAAATGCCTTACCTATATTCTCTATCTTCCCATTATATTCAGGTACAATACTTACACCAATTTTTATTGAAAAATTTATTCATATTACAAACAAAGGCTTAAATTACCATTGTTAAATTAGCGTTCAATATATATTTATCACCTCTTATTATTTCTACTAAATTTTTATTACAAAATTCTATTAAATAAATTAAATCGTCGAAATTTACGGGTCGTTACACTCTCCCCCACTCAAAACTTTTCGTCCCCGAAAAGGAAAAAGAAGGGAAAAGAAGGATTTAGAATCTACATATCTTATTCAAAACATTACCTTATAAACAATTAAATTTACAATATCTGTTACTTTTCTTAAAATATACAAATTTACAACATTATCTTTTTATACTTAAATTTATTAGAGTTTGGAGAACATTTCAAAATATTTCTGTCCAAAATTTAAATATCTAAGTAGTTCCAATCACTAATCATCCAAATTAATACAACAACCATCAATTTCCTCGAACAGCATACATACAATTACAAAACAACCATATAATCACACAATCAAATAGTTGTTTGGGTTCAAACTTGAAATTGTACGGAATGAAAAATAACTATCAAGTGCATCATTTACTCAACAGTCTTAGATGGAACAAAATAGATTATTTATTCATCCAACAACTTCAAATTTCCTTACCCAACCAACCATAAATCAAACAATAACAATTCAAACCAGCAACCAAACTAACTTATTATAAATTTCATGCTTTAGTTGTTTGATTTCCCTTTTTATTTATATAGTGATTTTTTTCTCATTCACATTTACTTATCAAAGGTTTGCTCATTCATTTTTACTTATTACTTACAATTATTCAATTCCATTAACTCGGGTCATGCTGGTTCCTTATATTTTGTTATAATTATTCATTCATTTATAATAGCATGTCCTTATTTATTTACTTTAATTCCTTAAGTTTTATAATCATCTATCTATCATGCTTACCTTTATTTATATTTACTTGGTAAAATTTCAATTATATCTTAAGTTATTGAATACAGCAAATTCATTGAATGCTTCATTACCTACTATTACTTGTACAAATTTCTACTACATTTCTTATTAAACATTTCAACTTTTTATATTTGGTAAGTTATATATGTTAAAGAAAATGCAAATGAACTTATACAAGTTTTATCTCATCTTTTAATTAAATTTAATGTTCAACAATATTACTCTTTATCTCATATGTTACAAATTTCAAATTTCCCTTTATAACTTTGCATTAAATCTCTTACCTAAATTAGAGGTTTCAATTTATTAATCACTTACCTTTTATTTCACTACAATAATTTAAACAATTAATTAATGGAAATTAAAGAATTAAATACCGGGTTAAATTTCAAATTATTTTGAAATATTAGATAAATATATTCTTCTAACTTATATACCTCTAATTTTTTTTAACAATTAAAAATTTATATCTTTTTCGAAAATGAATCTGCAGTAGAACTATTATAGTGGCCTTTCCCCTTCGAAACTCGAAAATGAAAGTCGATGATGCGGCCGCCATCACCAAAATTATTTTCCAGCGACAGAGAGGAAAGTACAAAACTTATTTTCTCAAAAATCTTCTTTAAAATGATTCTTCCGAATTATGTTAAATATTTATATCAGAAAATACTTATAAACAAAATTATTAATATATTTCAAAATCATTCAAAAGAAAAACCCCGGACTTAAGTTCTAAATTTCCAAATTTCATTTATCTTATTTTTCAATCTTATTTCTATTATTATTTACACTTTATTGCCTAACAATCAATCTATTGCAGCCAAGTATAAATATCAATTGAAATTTTTTATTATATATATAAAAATATAATAGGCAAATTTTTTTCATTCACCTATATTAAAAACAAATATTATGTCGGTCTGTCCTATTAAGTGTTTAGAAATCCCTATTGATGTCATAGCGTCCCATGCACCAACCAGAATTTATAAATATGAAACGGAACAAATTAACACAATATTAAAACCTTTTTATAACACCAACAAATACGCTCTCTCATATATACACTCAGTGACTCCCATAGGGTATTACTACCCTATTAATAAAGAGTCAAACCCCACAAAGCCAAGATTTATCGCTAAACCAAAGCTCTGATACCAACTGTAACATCCCGCCCTTTTTGCACGATTTAAACAGACACACGTGCCAATTCAAACCATACGTAAGGGCGGACTATTATGGGATAAATAAGAAAACAGAGAAAGAAACAGAATCTCACAGCGGAAGGATAAAATATAATAATCAAATATACAGTTCATAAATCTGTTTACAAAAACCTTTGATTTATTTATACAATACATATCAGAGTACACATACCATATAACAATGCAGCGGAACAATATGAGTGTAGTGAAACCATATTATCTATAGTAATTATAATAAAATTTTCGTCTTCTTCCTCCGGAAATAAAATCTTCAATCCTGAAACGCTCGGACTGACCCGAGCGAATTTGGAAAGACAAAAACACTCGAGTCAGAACTAAAAGATCTTATGTGAGTTACATTAACAGAAATAAATATGAGTGTAGTAACTCAAGAGATGCTCGGGATTTACATCTCCTAAGGATCCGTTAAACTATTTACTATGTAGTATATTGCGCTATTATAATAGTGTCTAATTGTAAAATAAACTTACATTTAAATAGCGTTAAGGCTTTACATTTTCCACCTTAACACATTTATATATTCCCATAGTCTATACAGTACCGTAATCTCCCCCGTACTGGGCGTCGTCAGAGGGTACTCCATAGGTATGGTACAAAACAAAATCGTATAAGGCGCGCTAGGGTAGGTGACACGGCACAACTAGGCAATGCCAGGGTAGATATACCAATTGCTATCCGGGCTGGTGGAAACGCATAGCCGCAGCTACCGCCCACCTCAAACAAACTCCCCCAAAAATCAAAGTAAAAGTGGCCACTAAAACAATCCAAAGTCAAAGTATAATATCAAAGAGGAGTGTCCGATCAGAGGAATGACCTCATTGGCCCGAGAATCGCTCCTGTTTTAGCCATCTTATGCCAACTCACGGGAGTCGGGTCCACGTATTTACCTTGCAGGAAACGCCTCCACCAACCTACATCATTCTGGAATCTCCACCGCGTACACGGTTGTTAAAGTGGTTTTCGGAGTTGGCAGAGAGTATGACAACTTTCGATCCCGGTCTCTTCAACAACCAAACGTTATTATAATACCGCGGTTATTTAAAATAATTATACTTTAAAATCAGAATAAAATATCCATTTTAAACCCATTTAAATACGATATCGTTTATATTTTTAAAACCCCAAATCAATACGATATCATATAGGCCCAAACCCATATAATGTCATTTTATTTTCCAATATATATTCTTTCTAGACTCATAGGGTTTTCAATGTAAAATATTTAGAAATCAAAACTCTGGAATATAATATTTCCAAATTATACTACCTTGAAAATCATAACTTTGAAACAATTTCCATCTCTCAAATGGTTAAATATTAAATTTCCTTTATAAAACAAAATAGCTTCTTTACATTTCACAAATCAATTCCAAATATCGATTTAAACTTCCAAATACCATTTTTAATTCTTATATTTCAAAGCTTTAATATTTCACCGTTTCAAAAACAAACTCATTTGACAAACCCATATATATATCAAATTCAATTATTTATTATTCAGACTTGAAATGTTTACTTAATGAATTCAATATAATTTAAGTAAAACATTTACCTTCACATAACTGGATATTCTTTCAATTTATTATATATTCATTTAAATCAACCTGATATTCATTTAAATCACTCTACACAAAATCAAGTTGTAAATCATATCCTTTAAAAATTCTAACTTTTTATTAAATTCCAATTTAACTTAATATTCATCTTTAACCTTATTCTCTTTTAAGTCATTAAAACTCTAGAATTTAAATTTCAAATAAATGCTTGATCTCAAAAAATCAAACTTTATTTTATACTTCAAATCCATTTTATACAAAGTTTAAAACCCGGAATTTACTATATATAAATAACCTTTATTAATAACCAAATCAAAACCCATAAACCATATATATAGCTTTACAAACCATAGAAAACATTTCAAAAATAATTATATATATATACCGCGGTGCCTGTATAAAATTTTCTACCCTATGGTCAAGTGATACGGATGTTTATCATTTCAATCCGCAATTTAAAATAAAAATGCGGTTGTATATCATTTCAAACCGCAATCCCGAATGAATGAAATGCATAGCAACTTGCAATTAATAAAATTAATCATCCATTCATCCATCAAATCATACATCCATTTATCACAGTCATCATCCAATTTCAAACAATCATCAATATATAACAGGTGATAAATAATGGTATCAATTATCAGTTTATACTCAAAATAAATTTAATAACTGTTAATTGGCAGTTTATATGCAAAAATAAACATAAATTTAACTGGCAGTTAATATGAAATAAAAATTTAACATAACTATGACTGGCAGTTAATATGCAATTAAATAAATTCTAACTGTCAAATTTATGCAATAAATAAAATTAATTAACAGTTATATTAAATGAATGCGATTTATCAAAGATAATGAATAAAACATGCCAAACAGTCATAAATAAATTTCTACTCATATCTAAAATTAATTTAACAAACACAAGAAATTTTAGAAATTGTGAGTGGGTTAAAACACTCACCATTTGAATTTAAATCGAATTTAAACTCAAAAATTCGACGGTCTCCGAATTGGTCCAAACCAGCGTCAACAGATCTGGAATTTAATTACGATCCTAACAAAAAAAATCTCGCGTGAATCGGACTACGTATGAGAAAGTTATTCGAAAATTTCGATTGAAACAAAAATTAAATAAAACAAAATAAACAAATATACCACATCACCATGCCACGTCACAAGCCACGTCCTTCTTCTCAAATTCGAGCACACTACAGCACTAATCAAAAAAAAAACGGACAGTACCAACAGATTACGCTCTTCGAGAATTATGACCAATAATTTTTCTGGAATTTTTAGAGGAGTTTGAAATATTTTTTTTATTTTTATTTTTATTTTTATTTTTATTTTTATTTTGGACTGTAATTGGATCTAGAAATTTTGCAGCCATTGGAAGAGAAGAAGTTGAAGAAAAGAACACACAGAGAGAAATGAAGATAGATGGAGGCTAGGGTTTACACAGCCTATAAATAGACAAAGTGAAATAGGATAGGTGGGCACAAATCATAAACGCGCAAAACGGTTGTTGGCCCACCAGAATATTTTATATTAATTGGATACGTTACGGATTAGTAAATAAATTAATTTCTTCCTCAGACATTTACATTGAATTTTAAACGTATTTACAAATGTAAATTTAGATGCTTCATTTATAAGTTTCAATATAAATTCACAATTTCATTAAATTCCAAATTCATAGATAAGTTTCCATTTTCAACTAAATTTCTAAATTACCGTAATAATTATCTTAGATTTTTATTCATTCTCAATAGATTTAACTTTTGTAAATTGCATAAGTTTTCATACTATAAAAATCCACATTTCTATGTATATATACATTTGAATTCCCTACTAAAATATTTTATTTATATTTCGCAATTACTTCCAATCCATTTTTTTTGCATCGCACTGTTACTTAAATAAATAGCCTATACCAACACTAATTATCATTAATTTGAAAACGGGTTACCAAATTTTTGATTTTATTAATAATTATTATTTATTACTTCATTGTTTATTCAAATTTAGACAATTTAAGATGTTTCTTAAATGCTGAGTACATTATTAACTTCAGCGTAAAACTTCAATTTTATTTTTTCTACAAATTATAAATTAACTTTGCAGAAATCCTTTAGTTGACCTTTCATTTAATTATCCTATCTATTGGTATCCCATAGATGGGAATTCCTAAAACATCTCCGAATTCCAACTTTAATTTCAATCACATAAAATGTTCTATTCAGTTTCCAATAAATTCAATAAATTCAAATTATCATGTTCTAAATCCAAATGAGTTCATATGTCCTGCCTTCCATTCTTTTAATCTAACTAATTATCATTAATTTGAATAAAGTTTACGTTATTTCCACCTATAAGCTACAAATAACAACGAATGTTGCATTTGATTTAGATTCTAAATAAATTCATGGGTAATAATTAATAATTCTCACTATTGCCCGATTTATTCCCATTCATGCTTAAATTACCACCAAACAATCATTAAATTTACCTATCTTTTATTGATTCCATAAAATCTATTTGCCCTGAGTTAGTTACTGCATTTATCAAATTCCAATTTTGCAATCACCTTAAATACATAAATTGGTATTGCATTAACATTTAAATTTATTAGCTTATGTCAACACTATTAACATTAATTGCAATGTATTACCAATTTTAGTCACTACCCTAACTACTAACTCATATTAACCTACATTATTCCCAAGAATTTCATTGGTTTTTCTTATATTAAATTTATTAACCATATTAATTAAGGTTTTTTAAAAAAAATTAATAAAATTCCCTTTAATATATACAACTTAGCAATCTATTAAGCATGGTATTATATTTCACGTAAATGTACATTTAATTACATTTATTACAATGTTATCCAAATAAATTGAATGATCTAAGTATATAACTCCTAATATCCACCCATCTTGCCTTAATCCCAAATAACATACAAATTAAACTACCCTTAATTTCAATTAACCCTATCATTACTTTTTATATTCCAAACAAATAAATTAATAATAGGTTAATTGAATCAGATTTACAATTCAACTTTAATTATTTGCAAATTTTGTCAGTTTGGACCACTTGGTAAATTCAGAATCCTTTAACAACTTCCTACATTAATTTATTTTTGAATAATCCCAAAATTTTCAATATTAAAGTACAAATCCAATTTATCAAAAATTAAAACTTAAATTTCAAGGAATTTATTTATTTAGGTTTAGATCCCGTTATTCACTAAAATTGGTTGGTATTTATTTCATTCGCCTCTTTAATTGTACGTAAATTTCTCATAAATACACCTAAAATTTCATTTAATTCCAACTGCTTCCTAATTTCCATTTCTACGTCTTAACACACTCTATATTAAACTTCTAGACATTGTATTACTTCTCATATTAATGTAACCTTTATTTAGTGTATTAACATTTATTTCAATTCAAATTCTATCAACCAATTAAACATGTAACCTATTACTATTGCTTACAAATCAAAATATTGCACCCATTGTCATCTTCTGAATGGAATTAGTCTTTATTTCAAAACTTATCTAAATTTACATTGAGACCATATTTAATCCTCTTCGATAATATTAATCCTCAATTTATTAAATGGAATCAAGATATCTTACATAACATGTTTTACGTATAAATTTTTAATTAATATTATTTCAACTTATTCCCCATATTCTCAATAATTACCTAACATAAATCTACGCTTATTTTATTCGACGTTCACACTTCCGTTACTCTCAAATCAATAAGTAACGTTCATATAAATAAATGTTATGCCAGTTTCCTATTTATTGCGATATTTTTATTTATTTATTACTGCATAACTTTACTTATTTTCTTCCCATCACTTTAAAATTAATCGTTAAAGTAACGCTTATCAATACGTATCAAATTATTTACCAAATTAAAAGGTTTTGATTTTTTTTAACAAATTAATTGACAGATTAATTAGGTAATGTATACGAATTGTTATTATACCCATAAATTTACACTTAACTAATTAAATGCCTTACCTATATTCTCTATCTTCCCATTATATTCAGGTACAATACTTACACCAATTTTTATTGAAAAATTTATTCATATTACAAACAAAGGCTTAAATTACCATTGTTAAATTAGCGTTCAATATATATTTATCACCTTTTATTATTTGTACTAAATTTTTATTACAAAATTCTATTAAATAAATTAAATCGTCGAAATTTACGGGTCGTTACACGAATACTGGTACACTCAGTCTGACCCGAGCGTAAAGAAAACACAAAACACTCGAATCAGGATTAACATTCTTATATCAATAAATCCAACTCAAGTGAAATAACAACTGAAAATACAAGTAACTCAAAAGATGGTTGGGATAACCATCCTCTAAGGATCTATTAAACATTTATATGTATGCTAAGTAGATAATGCCTATCAGTAATATAAAGTATCAGAATAGCGTTAAGGCGTTACCATTATCCCCCATAACACATTTTCTATAAGCGTCATAGTCTATACAGCACTGTAAACTCCACCGTAAACTAGTGGGATATTAGGGAGTACTCCATAGGTATAACACAAAACAAATCGTAGTGGTCACGTATAAGGATACAAGTATGATAAGGCACATGAGGCAATACCCAAGGTAGTGAAACTACCGTTTGCCTGATCCGGACTGGTGAGAACACATCGCCACAACGATCGCAACACCGTGAAACAACACTCCCAATTCAAGGGCACGCCCCTATCAAAACAAGTAATGAGTAGTATACGAAGAAGTGTGTTCGCTTAGAGGTGGCCACCCTCATTGGCCCGGCACGGCTCCTGCTTTAGTCATTTCCAATTTGACACAAGTGTCAAGGTCATCCATTATCATTATCTTTCTTCAATCATCAACGTACATCATTCTAACCACTTCATTCCGGATCACACTCCACGTATAGTTATTAAAGTGGTATTCGGTTTAGAAAGTGAGTATGTCCCTAACCGATTTCGTTTTCTTTAATAATTTTCGTAATTATTACACCGATTGGTCATTTAATAAATTTTCAAAATAGTTTATATTCCGAATCCAAAACATCATTTCCATTTCAAAACCATATCAATACGATATCACTTCCATTTCAAAACCAAATACGGTATCATTTCCATTTTAAATATATCCATTTCAAATATATCAATTTACAAAATCTTAGTACTTCAAAGTTATAACACTTTCTAAATCAAACCCTTTGGAAATCATAATACTTTAGAAATCAATATTTAGAAATCATAATGCTTCCCACTTAACTGTTTAAATATAAATAATAGTATATATAATAAAATAGTTTAAAATTTAAAATAGTTTATATAAAATAGTTATAATTTAAAATGGTTTATATTAAAAATAATTTATATAAAAATAGTTTATATGAAATGAATTTATAAAGTAACATATATAAATTGTTTTAAATATAATTTATAAAAATATTTTATATAATAAAATAGCTTACTCAACATTCACAAATCAATTCAATCAATTCGAATTTCAAAATTCAACTTTAAACAAATCTCAAATCGTTAAATTTCATTTTGATTTAGTTTCTTAATAAACCATTTCAAATTATCGATTTCAAATACATATTAGAACCATAAAATAAACCATTTAAATTTCAATATATTTCAAAGCTTAAAATATTCAAACATTTCAAAACAAGATTTGATAATTCCATATATATACCAAATTCACTTTACTATTATTTATTTTGAAATATTTACTTGCTAAATCCAATATCATTTAAATAAAACCCCAAATTTCAAATGACTAAATATTTCCTTCAATTCATTTAACTTGAAATATTCGTTAAATCACCTTAAACCAAATCAAGTTATAAAAATCATATCCTTCCAAATCTCAAATTCTATAAGTTTCAAATCGATTTCTAATTAAATATATTTCTTAATTAAATATAATTTCAAATCAATTTCAAATCTATCTTCTCAACCTTAATTTATCAAGTCATCATAAATTCTCTATTAAAATATGATTTAAATTCTTACTTAACCATATTATATTTTAATAAAATCAAACTTCATTATTAAGCTTATTTTATACTAAAACAAATTTATGCATAGCTTAAATTCAAGAATTTAACTATATATAAAATAATACTTATATAATATCTAAAATCAATAATAATATAAAACCATATATTTCTTTCCAAAACTATAAAAATCATTTTCAAAATATTTGTATATAGACCAACGGTGTCTGTATAAAATTTTCTATCCTATGGTCAAGTGACACAGATATTTATTCATTTTAATCCGCAATTTAAATATATACGGGTATATATATCATTTCAACCCGTAATCCCAAATTCAATTCAAATGAAAATCACTTGGGTTAATCATTTCAACCCATAACGATTTTCTCCTATTCTACAGATTATTAGGGTATGTATCATTTCAACCCATAGTGATTCTATATTAATAGAGAACTTGCAGAGTGATAACAGATATGATAATAATATTATAGCATATATCACCAATATAAATAACAGGTAATGGTTTCAGATGTCACAGGTGAACATATACAGGTAATAGCATATATATAACAATGTAAGTAACTAACAACAACCTATTTCAATTTGTCGTTTCGATTGAAATCAAATTTTATAAATATAAGAACGTTAATTTGAGTGATTACTCGCCTTTCGAGGCCAAAGAGATTATAGAAGGTGACACGGATACGTACACTGATACGGATACTGAAATTGAATTTCGAATCCAAGCAAAGCAAAATCGGCATGAATTTCAACGATCAAAGCTGATTTGCCCCAATTGATGAAAACAGATCAGATCAGAACTGGGACGATGAAGATAAATGGTACAAGCGAACTTATATAACCATCTATAACTATATGTACATATGAAATTTATACTTTAAATTCAAACACAATAAATTTAATATGCAAGCATTTCAAATGTATATATTAAAATCAAACTTACTTTTATAAAAAAACATACATTTAAAACAATATATATATTTGTTTAAATTAAATAGTTAATCCTAAAGCGTACTATACCAAAATTTACGATGACAACCAACATTTCTAACAGACTATGATTTTATACAAGTACATATACTTTAAAAAAAATGGACGCATATTAAAATAAATATAATATAAAAATTGAATCGCACATATAACACTATGCAATTTATTTCAAAAACTATATAAATATAAACTCACGTGATCATATATAAAGCAACTAAAACCCAAAGTTTTAAATAGATGATAAAACATATAGCAACACACACACACACACACATATATATATATATATATATTTGAAATAAATACTTATATATACTTATTTAGAATCAACATATCTTAAAATATATATCCAAGCTAAACAAACGTATGTTCTCTGGTAGGAACTAATATATAAATAATCATAAACATATGAGGTTACTTTAACACGCAATGTAACACTTCACATCTGAAACAGACATATAATTTTACACATATATACTTACATTTAAACATCAATACTAAACCCAATAATTTTAAAATAGTATATATATTTATATACAGAAAAACAAAGTTCATAACTCATATAGATAACAGAGTATAATATATATATAAACTACAGATTCGAAAAGTATATAAGAAATGTAAAGTATATACAATATAAATAAGCGAATTATACATATACACTCATCGGAAGTCAACAAAAGTCTGCAAAACCGAGCCTCAACCACAGCCCAAAACATGGCCGGAGATCAGCGATCACGGGTGCCGAGGTGATAGCCACTATGGATCGGGTCAGAGGAGGTGAGGCAGGGGTTGCGTGAAGTTGTTGTCGTGCGTCGTTGAGTACACGATGGAGGCAAAGGAAAGTGGTGCATAAGTTGACATGGACGGTTCAAAGGAAGGAGGTGGAGAGTGCTGTGCGCAAGTGGGAGGACGTTTGTTTGGTGGTCACGGTTGCGCAAGCGAGATGGAGGATCGGTGGGAGGATGAGCTGCGGTGATGCTGACGTGGGTGTGTGGTTGCACTTGCGGCACGCGGTAGGTGTGATGACTAGATGAGGGGAGGGTGGAAAATGAAGGCTTGGGTTTGTGGCTGAGGTTTTTGGCGTGGTGGGTTAGTGGCTCTCATGATGAGGAGGTAGGCAAAAGGTGGAAGGCCGAGCAAGGGATGGAAGGAGGAAGGACAAATATGCACAGGCTAAAATATTTGCTCCCTATTTTTTTTTGAAGAAGAATAATAGTACAAAAGAGAGGAAGAGGGAGGACTGAGAGAAAAAGAAAAATAATATGGAAGAGGAAGATTATACAAGCTACAGGGTAATGGAAGATAATATATACTAGTTTAAGTGGCCAGAAATGAAAAGTTTAAAAAAACGAACCAACTTATGAATTGAACGTTGGGAACATAGAAGGTCAGCCATGATTTGTGTGCAAATTATAGAATTTGAATAGCCAAAATATCGTCATCCATTTGGAAAAAAAATATAAAGTTGGTGACAGGTTGGAACCATTTAAAGCAATTGATTGTTGCGTGCCAGTCACGTTTAAAATTTGAAACGCAAAAGAAATCAAATGGTCACGGATCCGGTACCGATACCGTTACCGGTTTCGTGGATTCCACTGTGTACCGGACTTCAAAACACAGAAATAAATATACCGCAGAGATCAGCATGACGAGACGACCAAAACGTTATAGAGATATTAGTGGTACGATTGAATTATAAAAATTTGAATTTTCTACTAGCGGAAAATGCAGCAAAAACGCAGAAAAATAAGATCGACGGAGCTAAAGAAGTCCGAATTTGGAAAAAAACGAAAAATGACGTCTCGGTCAGAAGATGATTTAGAATTTTTCTATGTAAAAATATTCAGGTTTGAAAAATACTTTGTTGCCAGCAATTATTAAATGTCTTGAATTTAATAGAATTTCACAATGAAATAAACTTTCATAAAATCAGATGAAAATTAACATCTTCTATATTTAAATATACGTATTCCAAATATAAAATTTTAATTTCAAATTTTATTATTTAAAATTTCTCTAAAATTTAATTTAATACGTTAATAAAATCGTTAAAATTTTACGGGTTGTTACATGAAGGGACCACCTTCCGGCAGTATATCTTGAGAGGAATGTACCGAGGCCCCGACTGATGGTACTGTACCAACACATGATCGACCTACCTCTTTCTAGATAGTACCTAATATGTCATCACCCCGGTCGTTACCGACCTATCTGAGATGCCTCTTAGCATACACCACAATAATTTGAACTCGAACGTTGTAAATTCAATTTTTAAAACAAACATTGTACGGTAGTTAAATAGAGGTTGCACGGAAGTGATTTTATTGCTAACCTTGAAATTTAAAATAAATTAAATATTTGAGTTTATAATTACGCGTCGAGAAAAATGTTGTTTTTAAATTTGAATTTTTAAATCATGGTTCATATTTTATTTTATGTAGCGGCGGTTCCCATTATGTAAATTGGTCTGTTCAAATTTAGTTATGTTGTGGTAATTAAATGTTTAATGAATGTCAAATTTTTTATGTTTGGAGTTAACAAAATTAATCGAGTGAACAAATGTTTCGAAATTTGAATTCCAAATGTTTGTTTATAGGATAGAGTTGGTCCATTCATTCCCTTTCTAATTAATGATTGTCACACTTTTTTCATTGTTTCCTCATTTGTTCCATTACTCATTTCCATTTACATTGTCTAAAGCCTTTTCATTTCATGAACGTTACATACTTTTCATATTTTTAATTCTTTCCTTCACCTCTTTTAATACCTACCATTTTTTTGGGGTTGTTCATATTTTTACTTTATTTCAATTTCTACTTTGTTTATATTTTGATTTATTAGCTTTTTACTAGTTTCAATCTTCATTCTTGTAGATTCATTTCATTTTTTTAAATCTCATCTTCTGTAGCTTCATTTTTTGTCTCTCTTCACCTTCCTCCTTCCCTTTTTTCATGTTTCTTCTTCAAATCTCCTTTCTCTCTTTTTTTCCAAAGCTTTTTTTCTCTTTTCTTCTTCTTATTCTTCAAATCTTCCTCTTCTTTTTCAAAGCTTCCTTTTCTTTTTTTCAATTCTTCTTCGTCTTTATTTTTTTTCATTTTCAAACCTTCTCTTTTTTCCATTTCTTTTCTTCAAATCCATATCTATATAATATTCTCTCCAAAACTTTCTATAAAAAAGGGTTAAGATAGTTAGGAAACAAAACAAAATGAGAAAGTAGTTGCAGATCCAAATCTTGCTAGAAAAGGGAAAGCAAAAGGTGAGTGATTCAACCCACTCACGCAATACTAAAAGTTCCATTGCAAGTTAAATAAAATATATGATATGATATATAATTTTTTTTATTGCTGCTTGTTGATTTAAGTTGATATCTGAATTGATATTGAATCTGAATTGACATTTAATTTTATATTGGAATTTAATTGATAGTTAAACCCCGATATTGATAACTATTATATGTTGGAATATATTGGTTGATTTGGATGTTGTTTGAAATGGATTCTTATTGATTGATATGTTTGATGTATGGTTGTTTATTTATTTTAATATATCCCTGTTATCACCTTGTATATTATTGACATCATTTAAGCGGTCCTCTGAATTATTTTAAAATTGGATATTTAAGACATTTAAATTTTGGGTTGAAATGATATATACCCATACGATTTCTTGAATTTGGATTATTTATTGAAACTGAATTATTTAAAAAGTTTGTTTTAATGTAAACTTCGGATTTATTTTAAATATAGTGGTTAGAATTGGTATTTTGAATTATTTGAAATCTCGTAAATTACTACACTCACGTTGTACACTTGATAGGAGATGAAAAATCTCATAACATCTCTGAAGCCATTCCACTCATATTTTTGTTTGAGATTGATTTGACATACATAGAAATTTTTAGTTCTGACTCGAATGTATTGTTTTTCATTATGCTCGGGTCAGTTTAAGCTTTTTTAGTGTATTGAAAACCATTTTATTTTCTAAAGGACGAAGACGAAGATTCTGTATATTATTGCTATTTATTATTATTATTCCACTTCTTATTTTGTTCCGTTGCATTATTTTTTATTATTTTCTGATGTATGTATAACTCTGATTTGAATTGTAAAAGTATAATCAAATGTCATTCGTAAAACAGCTTCATGAACTGTTTATTTGATTATTATATTTTGTCATTCCAATACAAGATTCTGTGTTTTATATTTCCTTCTTTTCTATTATTTTCTTATTTACCCTATTAACAATCCTCCCATTTAAATGGTTTGAATTAGACATGTGTGGTTTATTGTCAATTTAAATCGTCCAAAAAGGTGGGTCGTTACAATAATCGCATAACTGATTTCTACAAATATATAACTTCAGAGCTCATACATCTCAGGAAAGGGTGTTAAGCTAAGATAAGTTGCCTTTTCTGTCACCAAGCAGATGATACGTTTATAAAGATCAATCAATGTGACTAGAAATGCAACGTCGGATATTCGTCCGTACAAGTTGTCTAGGAACAGGACAAACCGAAGGCACTCTCCTACCACATCCTATCGGGAGTTACCCTTAGGATTAGTATCGAGAAGTCCTGGCATCTGAAATATCTTAAATGAAGAACTACTGCCACATAAATTTCCCTCCAGGGTCACTGACAAGCAGTGCTACATTCCATCTACCAAATCATATCCATATCTTTACTTCGAATGTGTAAACTGGTTCGAAATGGTCTTCAGATAAGAATTACCCCAAATCCGATCCTGTTTCCTTCGAACCGACATTGATAAAAGAGGTTGAACAAATAGGTGAATAATGTGAGAAATGCGGACTACGGATCTTAAGGCTAAGATTAACACTATGAGGGGGGGGGGTGAATAATGTTAATAAAGAATTACTAAATCTTTTTCGATTTATGTTAATTTAGACACAAAAGTATGCAATATACAGACACAGATATGATCACAGAAACAATCACAGATACAGAAATAAAATAAAAGCCGTAAAGGAAACAACATACCGGATTTTATACTGGTTCGGAGTTACCCTACATCCAGTCCCGCAACACAAGTACGGATTTCCTTTCAAAACCAATTGTACAATTACACCCTCGGTTTCAAGGCTACGAGGTACACCCTCCAGAATTTCGATCCTCTGGGTAGAGATACTTGATTCCGGGCCACAAGTTTACCCAATTGATTTACCAAGGCTACAATCACACCTTTTCCCTTTTGATTGATTTCCAAGGCTACAATCACACCTTTTCTCGCTTAATAGATTACAAAGAAGTATATAACTCTGAATAGCACTGAGAATCTTGTAGAGATAGTGATAGGGAATCAAACTAGAAGTAATCGAGTATGATTCAATGTTGATTTCGGCAGAGTAATGATAAGAATATGTATTAAGAAAAGAGGAAGAAGAAGAGGAGTGAAAACCAGAAAAAATGATTAAAAGTTCGTTGAAACTGACCCTTATTTATAGAAGAACACAGCCATGTCCATTCATGAAGAGTTATGGCGAATAGGCACTTGTTTTGAAATTTTATTTTTTGAATCAAACTGTTACCATGTCGACATGGTACCCATAGGCATGTCGACATCCCAAAGCTTTTTATGATGTTTTGAATTTCTTTGAAAATAACCTTTATCTTATATAAAAACTAATTTAAACTTTATAAATATACTTGACTATAGTTGAAATTCATAAGTAAATGTAAAGAATAATATATATAGAATTTAACCATAATTTTATATTTAAATCTAAGTATAAATATTTAAAAGTTAAATATATTATTAAAAAATATAGTTTAGAATCAGGAGTAATTTGACTTTGAAAATAAAGATGTTTTTGAAGCTAAAATTATTTAAAATCAGGATCGAGGGTTTTGAATCTTTTAAAAGGAAAGTTTTGAAATCATTTTGAAAACAAGATAATTTTGTAAAATCTTTTGAATTAAAATTAGTGGATACAAAACAATGTCCCACTAGATTTTCATAGGTTCCATCCTACTTAGGGTTCCATCCCTTTAACGGGCTCGAAGTGGATTCCATTCCACGAATAAATTGGATTTTAAGATGCCAGTGCTTTTCTACGAGTTTTAACAAAAATTCCTAATAATAAAAAATACTTATCCTTAAAATCTTGAACTCTTGATAGTCTCGATCCTCATGAGTCTTCTATCTTGATATTTTATCTTGATACCTTGAATTTCTACACTGTGCAGTCTTCATTCTTAGTACCTGCATGGTTAAATCCTGCATATACATATATATCTAAACTTATAATGTTAGTATTTATATTTTATAATCTATTCTAAGGTTGTTGTCATCAAAACCATCATCTCACGGACTAACAAATAATTTTGGATCTTTTCATTCCTTTTATCACAAAATATCTTTTAAAGACATAAAACTTTGAAAACACTTATTTTTGATATATACGGAATCATCAAACCTCTCTTATTAAATCCTTTGATTTCTTAAAACCTTTTTTACTTAACTCGTTTTCGATATTTTGACCTTGTCTATCTCTCGTCCAGGGAAGAGGCCAAATGAGCCAGGACACTGGTTGCTCTTGAACATCTTTTTATTTTAAGCACCTCGCATCCGGATCTCAGGAATAAAAAAATCCAGGCTACTCCTCGGCTTTTAGAGCCAAGATTAAATCTCTTAATTTGTAATAACTTTTCTTTAAATCATTTATTTAAATTATTTTGAAATGAACTATAAGACTTCTAAATCATCATTAAAACATTTAAGTATTCATTTGAAAACATTTATAAAAGATTTGGAAAAGAACGGCCGCGTTTAAAACTATATTTCAAAAGTTATAGAAAAGTGCTGCAGAAAGTGCTGCAAATAGTGCTTTTTAAGCTATATTGATCAAAACAACTTTTCTATTATTTGGAAAATCATTTTTATAACCTAAGTCACTTTTAAAACATACTAAAAAATTCATAATTATTTCATACTTTTAATACAATTTTAAAGCTTCATTTTCAAAGAAATCCTGCCATGGGTTCCGAATTGCAATACCGCATTTTTTCAAAAATTTATTTTACTCATATTTCAAAATCTACTTATTGAAATCTTGATTTTCTTTCTTTGTTTGAAAATTATGGATATAATAGTTTGGAAAAACTCTTATCTTGAAGAATTTCGAGCTAAACTCCATTCTATATACTCGTTTGACTTTTATGGTGCAAAATTGCGAACTGTCATTACGCGACATGCTTATTTTTGACTGAATTTTCTATTTTCATTCAAACTTCTCCAAAACACTTTTAAATGTTTATAAAATATTTCAAACTCATTATTAAACCATTTTAAAGTGGTATAAAATTCCATATACATAAATTTATTAAAACAGAGGAAAGTAAATTCATTGTGCTTATCGACGTGTATTTCCATGACTTGCATATATATTCAATATTCATATTAAACAACCATCATCAACAATCAAAATTAAACATATGTAACATCCTATAACATATAATACTATAGTTTAGGAGTTCTCACTTGGGTTTTAATTGATTGACTAAAAATTTGCTATAGCTCCGCTATTTGGTTTCCAAAGTTCACGATCCTTCGGAATTAAACCCCTAGGTGACTTGGCTAAAGCTTGGGGTGGCTTTGGGAGCTCACGGCCTAGGGTAGAGAAAGTAAGAGGCTCGGCCTTCAAGGAATGTGGTGGAGGCCGTGAAAAGCAAGGAGAAAAGTTGGAGTTTCGGGATTGTTTTAAGGTGCTTAAGTATATATAACTATATAATATAAATTTAAACCCTTTTTGAAATAAAATTTGCCATAATTTCTCTTAGGGTAGAAGCCATTAAAATGTAGGGATGGAGCTTAGGAAATGAAGAAGAAGATGGATGAAAATGAAGAGGAGAGTGTAGGGTATTTATAGACAAAGAAGAGAGTAAAAAATATCTATCCACACATCACCACTTACATCATCTTCACATGCACCTTCATCATCACATCCTTCCCCTCTTTGCACGACAAAAGCTCTGTCACCCATGTGTCCATCACCTCCATCACTTTAGGGTATGCTTATGCTGACTTTTTATGCTTAAGAAGTAAGGAAACTAAAATATCTTATATATTTTACTATATATGTGCTTAATTATATTTATATATGTATGTTTACGTGCATGTTCTCATGTATAAACATGTACATGTGTAAGTATATGTTGCATATCTTCACAATGTTGAACAACTTTCACTCGTTGTATTGTACAAATCCCGATTCTGATTTTCGGTCATATTTTCTCTTTCTAGTTAATATGCGTATATTTGTAAACAAATTCTGAAAATAAATTTTCTTATCATTCTTAACTAATTAAAATGATCATATTTTATTTATAAAACAATATAAATTAATATTAATAGTTATTTACAAAAATGTTGTTATATCAATAAAGGGAAACAAACATTCGTTTAAAGAGATATACTTACAGATTGTTACAACAGAGCTAGAACAAGGCGGAGGCACTACTTTAACAAGGCAAAGGAGGTGGTAAACCTAGACTGAAAGAGGAAGGAATAATGGAATGAGAAAGTGTACAAGTTCGAGAAGTGGGATAAGTAAAATAAAAAAATAAAATTATAATTTTGTCCCTTTTAGTTAAATCTATTTACGAAATTACCTCTAATGGTAATAACTATTGCAACATTTCATAACGGAAATATCCATTGGTGATTTGCAATGGTAATAACCATTAAATTTGAAAAAATAAAGTGCTGTAAAATGGCTTGTTTGGTGTTATTTGGTATTGATGAATATTTAATTAGTAAATTATTGTATACATATGTATATGTATGTATGCGTATGTGTGTGAGTGTATATGTGTGCGTACGTTTGTGAATGTATATGTATGTGTGCGTGTATGTGTATATTCGTGTATGTAATTACTCACCCCGATCCTTATTCTCTTGGAAAGCCATCAAGTTGATGGATGGAGGTGGAAAAGTCCATCTAAGATACATGAGTGGATGGACCGATAGCACCGATAAGAGCATTGATAGTCTAAATAGATAAAGACATTATATGTGCATCAATGTCATCATGCTATACTGAATGGAGGTTACCCTGACCTAATGATGATGAGCCACCACTGCTATGTCAGCGACATCAACTGGACATATTTGTTATAATAACACATATATAGATGTATATAATAAAATGAAGTATTATAACTTCATCTTTATATTATAGGCTATTGATAATCAAACAACTTTTACAATCAATATCCTTATCTTGTAAAAATCAATTGATTATCAACCGACTATAATATGAAGATAATGATATAGATGCATATGATCTAATATACTATCATCTCCAACTAAATCCATGTATTTAAGTACAAACAAAAAAATTGTACATCTACGTGGCACAACAAACAGAGAAAAATGAAAATAACATGCATACATAAAAATAGTCTTTCAATCAATTATACATGAGCTACAAATTTTCCGTATCGTTACTAATATCATCGTTTGTTATATCATCATCATATTCTTGTTCATTTAGTTTGAAGTCATTACTAACCTCGACATCTTCATCTAATGCAACTCAATCTAATATTTTAATATTAAATGATCCAATATCATATGCATCTTTTGTTGTTTAAAATATTTCATAGTCCACCGGATCATTTTGTATGGATAATCATTGGTTGTGATCATATCCATGTTGAATGACCATATAGGTTTTGTTTTAACGACAGCCCATCGGTCATCCTTGTTATTGCTCATGGCATGATAAGGCGCATAATAAGCTTGTGTCGCTTGCACTACAAGCACAAATGGATCATGTCCTTTACATTTTTATGATTTACCTCAACAAGAGGATGATCTTTATGTTTATGGTGTATTTCTACATCAAGAGTAGTATCAAACCAATCACATTTGAATAAAAATGTTTTAAGCTCCAACATTGCAAAATAAGTAAGTTCAATTATTTTCAATAATATTCCATAATTATCTTGTAAATCATCACTTTGTTCATCCCCTTTGATACATATCTCATTATTGCAAGTTGTTTTACTGGCTCTAAACTCATTTGTGAGAAAATTAATTTCGTTTACATAAATGATTGGGAATTTTCTGTATTACGTTATTAGACCAAACGTAAGAGTTTTATAACAAATATCACTGATGTCATTATCAACAACCTATTCCATTAAAGTAGTGAACATTACTATATATAATAATTAAACTATTTCATATTAAATTTATTCAACAATTACATATGCCTACATATTTCTAAATTCAAGCCTCAAATCCTTTGCTAGGTTGAACCCTTGGATTTTGTTGCTTATATCGACTGTTAAACAACTGATATTGTTAAGATAAACATGATTATGCTATATAACACAGTATTGACGATAAATAAAAAAAATACAGTTTTTCCTAATAAGGTCTGATAATTCTTTAATTTACAGAAGCACCACTGTTCTAACTATAACAAACTCTTTAAGCGTTTAAAACTTTCATCATCCGATATACCTAAAGGATGTCCACATTTTTGAAAAATGAAAATAGAAATGCAGACAACTCATCCATAGCATCATCATTACGAGGATCAGTGTTAGAATTCAGATTAACATGGACTTTGAAATAATAACTAGAAAATGTGGATGCTTCTTCAACAACGTATGCTCATATTGAACCTTTAATGCATGCTTTTTGTTTCGCCTCTTTGAGGATGTCCCAAGTACCTTCATATAAGAATGTTATCAATTATAAATTTGCTATTTTCATTTCAAAAAATAATATATAACTCCTAATTATATTTTAGGTAACTCTTAAAAAGATACATCCATGCATATTGCACCGAACCTTGCACTAAACTTCATTTAGTAGATGATCCATGTAGTTGAATACTCTAAGGTGAAGTAATTTCTTCAGTTTACGCAATAATTTTGGTATATCTGTTTCCAAATTTTCAAATTACTTTTATTAAGTGTGGTTGAGCACAGCCCTTTGTAGAACAAAAAAAGTTCTAACCGCAAAAACTTCTTAATTACCGTCGAGGAAAGAGTCTCTAAAAATACTTGACAATCGTGACTATTCATACCGGACAATTGAAGGTTCTTCGTATCATTCTTAGTTAGAAGCAATTCCTTCTGGAAATTTCAAAATTTGAACCCACCCTAATCATTTTTATCTACGCTTATTTTCAAACTCATAAAAAGTAAGATGTTTGAAATTTGGTCGTTCGATGTCATTTTGAAGCTCGGTTTGACTCTAATGTAACTCGTTATCGTTTGTTGATTATAAATCGACTTTTGTTTTTCTTTCATGTTCATTATTGTGTTGCAGAATTTCTAAAAAACATAATTTTCTCTACATGCATTATGTCTATGCAGTGTTAAAATTTATGATTTTTCCAATATAGCAACTGTCAACATATATTTTATTTTCACTAATAATCATACTCTTCTTTACCATGACTTTTAGGCGCTTTTCCTATCTCATGTATTTTGAGATAATCTTGCATAAATTCTTACATTTCTTAGCTATTCGAAATGGATGTTGGCTCTAGAGTAATAGTTGTATTTCGTTTGAAGTTTTTTTTATCAAATCTAAAGCGATCGTTTAAGTGTAAAAAACAATGATGTCAATCTCACTAACACTGTTCGTCATCATCTGTAAGTCTAAATGATTATGTCCAATCCATACAAGTAGGACAAACAAATTTGCAACTAGTACTCCATTTAGAAAGCATCTAATAGGCATGAAAATTACTTATCGTCTAGAATAAAGAAGTAAACATTCTAAAGTTCTTTGTATTTTAAACGTCGTATGTAACAATACCCTCAGTCCAGAGCTTTTTCAACTCATTAACCAAAGGCTACAAGTACACATATAACCCTTTTTACATTTTTTGGTTCAGGAACAAATACACTTAGAAACGTGTTAAGTAGGCTTATTGAATGAATGAAATGGAGCAGAACCATCCATACATAAGCCAAGTCTGACATCACGAGATTTTTAGAAAAAATAGGATATGTCCTGTCGAAATGTTTCCAGTTTTCACAGTTTGGAGGATGACATAAAACACCTTCATCTTGTTGTCGTTCACCATGCCATCGTATGTGTTTCACCGTAGCAGCAGATGCATACAACCTTTGCAATCTTAGTGTAATCGAAAAATTATTCATTCTTATGAATATGCCTTTACCACTAGCTTTCAACGACTTATATCCAGGTTGTTTGTGGAATTTTATGACGTCAAATCTTTGTCTTTCTTCCAATAAACCATGCTTTCAACTAGACACGTGTCAATTTTTTTATAAGGTAATCCAAAGGCAGAGACTTATTCTTTAAGAGAATACAAGTTCACTGACAACACATTGTCAGGTGGAAGCATTTCTTTATACAAGTTAACAATTGTGTTTGCTAGGTTTCTAATGCAATGTATTTGGATTTTATAGCGATTAACCAAGATAATATTGACAACTGTGTCATTTTATAGCTTATAGGGTGGTTGCTTTGATGCTTCTAACAAACTAAATAATTATCGCTTCCGAGTCAAGGTCTCCCTCCAAATTTGATTCTTCGATCCACATACTCGGACCAACCTCATCATGAACCATTTCAGTCATTCTACATTCTAGGTCTACATTTTCTTCAATCAGGGGTTCATCTCAATCCACATCTATATTTATAGTCTACCCTTGTACAACATAATATTCTTCTCCATGATATATCTACACATGACAGTTGTGAAGACTCGTCTCCTCGACTCTCGAAAATCGACACTAATACATCCACGGTATTCACGTGCTGTAAATCGAAGTGCCTGGGAGGCAGATTTACAAGAGAAAAGTAAGGTAACAAATAGAAACACAAATTCTCACATTCCATTAATATAGATAGATAATACATACAACCACCCTCACTAGGGTATATCAGAGTTTTTGTATGAACTAACCCAACCTGGAATAGTTATAACTGCCTGCCCCGACACTTGTCCGTATTAACTAACTTAGACACCATGGAAAAATAAAAATAAATAGATAGATACACATGCACATCACGTGCTCAAGCTCCATGTCTAAAAACCTTTTCTAGCATACTCTTCCCCAAAATACTCCAAACAGAATCCTGACTACTTGGCTGCCTGGAGAAATATGATGCCCAGAGTTTAAAGGGAAAACAAAATAAACCCCGGTTCAATCATGAGACTGGTGTGAGAACTCAAAATACGTTGTTTGAAAACAAAAAGGTATCTCACAAAACCACACCGCACATAATCATGGAACGGTTTTTACCTTATGATAAGCAAAACATTCTTATGTAAAAATACTTGATGTTATTTTTAATGACATATCTTTGAAAACATTTGCATGTAAACTTATCAATCTTAGCCGATATTGTTACCATTATTAAATTCTAGCATACTAGGCTCTATAAATAAAATGGCAGTTACTTATTCGAGAATGGATTTTCATACAAATGACCAGGCGAAGGGACTACCTTTCGGCAGTGCATCTCTAGAGGAATGTGCCGATGCCCAACTGATGGTCCTCTACCAACAAAAGACCGACATACCTCTTCCTAGATAATACCGAATATGTCATAACCTCAATCGTTACCGATCTATCCAAGATGTCTCTTAACATACACCACAATAATTTAAACCCGAACATCATAACGGGTAGAAATATAACTAGAAGGGGATGATCATACTTATATGGTTGTGAACCACATAACTTTGCCGCATCTACCTTTTTTTGGCCATTTCCAGATGTGAGGCTTGAGGTAACAATTATCTTTCACATAGCACATCATCTTTCTTTGAACGCCACACTGCCATTCCATGGTCACACAACTGATCTCTATAAATGTCTAACTCCTAAGCTCATATGTCTCAGAAAAGGGTGTTAAGTTAAGAGAAGTTGCCTTCTTCGCCACCAAGTAGATAATACGTTCATAGAGATCACTTATGTAACTAGAAATGCAACGTCAGACATTCGTCCATACGATTTCGTTCTAGAACTGAATAAAACCAAAGGCACTCTCCTACCACATCCTGTCGAGAATATACCTTAGGATTAGTAGCGATAAGTCTTGCATTGAAGATCTTAAATGAAGAACTACTGCCACATAATATGATACGGGAAATTTTCACTGAGGTTGGAGATAGGTAGCCCTACATTCCATCTTCCACAATTATCTTCATGTCTTCACTTATAATACATAAATTGGTTTGAAGTGGTCTTTGGATAGGAATTATCCAAGTCTGACCCCAGTTCCTCCGAACCAATCATCGATAAAAGAGCTCAAGTGAATAGGAATCATTCATTAATCGATTAAGTTCTTTTATCAAAATCTCTTTTGGAGATATACATTTCTAAAACATTCTTTTCAGTATATATGGAGATAATAAACCTCTCTTATAAAATCCCTTGATAACTTTTAAACTCCTTATTATTAAAAATAAATTTGAAATCGTTTCATTTTCATTTAGGAAAACATTGATCCAAGTAAACCAAATTCAATATCCGCTTCGTCGGGCTAGTCTGGATAGCCAGGTAGAGCAGGAAACTGGGTTTTCAAACTCAAGGCTGGACACTATCTCTCTAACACACATAAGGCGGTCAAGTTATTTGATCGACTCTAAATATTTAATTTATTCCAAAAATCATTCATATCATATTTAAAATGCTTTATCAATCACTTAAAATTTTTTGTAAAATAATTAGAAAAGAATTATTAAGTTTCAAACTATATTTCAAAAGTTATAGAAAAGTGCTGCAAAAAAGTGCCACATAAAGTGTTTTTTAAGCTATATTGGTTAAAACGACTTTTTATTATTTGAAAATTCATTTTTATTACTCAAATCAATTTTGAAACATTTATAAAATTTGTTCTATATTTTTAAACAAATTTAAGATATCATTCCTAAAGAAACCCAGTTTTGGATTCCGACTTGCAAAATCGCGATTTTTCCAAAAGTTTTTTACCTATATTTCAAAATTTACTTATCAAAATCTCGATTTTCTTTTTTCATTGGAAATATATGGATATAATAGTTTTAAAAATTCTTAGCTCGATGAATTTCAAGCTATACTCCAACTTTTACCCTTATTCGACTTTTATGGCGTGAAATCGCGAACTATCATTATGCGACGGCTTATTTTTAACTAAATTTTTATTTCTTTTCAAACTTCACAAAAATACTTTTTTAATGTTTATAAAAAACTTCAAACTCATTTTATACCATTTTTAAAAAGGTTTAACATTCCATACACACCATCTCATTAATTCAAGGAAAGTGATTTTCTTTGTGCTTACCGACGTGTATTTCCATGACTTGCATATACATATATATATTTAGTATTCATATGAAAACATCCAAAATTGATGATCAAAGCATATTGAACATCCATTTGTAAATATAATATCATCATCCAACATGTTATAAAATAGTTTAGGAGCTCTCACCTTGAGTTAAACGATTAATTAAAAATTCGATATAGCTCCACTACTCGGTTTCTGAAGTTCACTATTCTTCGGATTTTAGCTCCTAGATGCCTCGACCAAGACTTGAGATGGCTTAAGGGCGCCTTGCCTAGGGTAGAGCAAGGGGTGTTTGGCCTAATAATGAAGTGGGGTGGAGGTTGTGAAGAACAAGGAGAAAAAGTAGAGTTTCGAGATTTTTTTTGAGGTGTAAATTCTTTTTGAAACAAAATTTGATATTATTTCTCTTAGAATGGAAGCCATTAAAGTGGAAGACAAAGAATAGAAAATATGAAGAAGAAGATAAATGAAAACGAAGAGAATATGGTAGGGTATTTATAGGAAAAGAAGAGAGTAAGAAATATCTACACATGCATCATTTTTTACATCACCTTCATCATCACACCCCCTAGGCAAGGAAAAAGCCCCATCGCCCATGTGCACGTCACTTTCATCATCTCATGTTTGCATATGTTGGCTTATGTATGCTTAAGGAGTAAGAAAACTTAAAATATCTTATATATGTTATATTATATTTTTATACTTAATTATATTTATATAAGTATGTTTTTCTACATGTTATCATGTATGCACATGTACATGTGTGTGTATGTAATATATCCCTACAACGTTGCATAAACAGTATGTTGTATCGTTACAAATCTCGATTTAGATTTTCGGTCATATTTTCTCTTATAAATTAATATGCATATTTTTGTTAAAAAATTTGAAATAAATTTTCTTATAATTCTTAATCTCGAATAAAATAATGGTGACTACTTCATTCTTGTTTCCGTAATTTTTTTCCTTTATCTCGCTTTCTCTTATTCAATCCTGCAATCTTTGTTCTTTTTCTCTTATTGATCATGATCCTCCACCATCATGTTCTTTTGCCCAGGTTGATAAAGGAAATAAAGTATCTACTTCTCTAATTTCCTCTCGAACACCTCAATTCAAGAAATGGGTCGATTCCAGAAAGGAGAGAAAATATTGCTTTCGCTAAAGGGATTATTCGCATATGGCTATGGATTGTCGTGACCCTATAAGATGTTTTGATGTGGTTTCTTTGGGCATATAAAGTTTGAATGAGGAAATTCGACTTTAATGCTTGCAGACATCGCGATCCTACAATTTTTTATCGTGGTTTTCAAATTGTCTTGAAATGTATGAAGCTTAATAGAATTTTGTTAAATCACTTGTGGGTGCAGAGGAAGGAAGGAATTGGCTTCTTGGAGGAACTATTATGTCATTTTGATGTCATAAATGTGGTAAATATAGATAAGAATTATAAAGAGAAATTTAGTGATCCTAAATATTATTTTGGAGATTGTGCTTCTTATGCGATCGATAAGGTCTTGACTGTAGATAAGATGACTGTCTCCAAAGAGCATTATGGTGATTTGATTAATTCTGAAGTTATTAAGGATGTTTCTGATTCTTTTATTGTTGTTCGAAGAGATGATTCTTATTTCCTTGATCCATTGCTTTTGGATTCTGATGTTGCGCACTGTAATTTGAATGCTCCTTCTTTTGGAATCAAGGAATCATTATATGATTACAGATATATTGTCTTTTCAAAGAGGGATATTGATTCTCATGGGAGAGATCTGAATAATGATTTTGACCATATTTATAGTAAAAGATCCAGGTCTAATTCATGTGAAGAGGAAAGGTTTGAGTTAGTCTCCTCTAATTGATTTGATTGTCTTAATTCTATGGAACTTTCTGATAAGAAATCTGAATTGGTTGATAGTATTATTTAATATTAAATCATCATTAGAACCATTATTACAAGAAGGTTGGAAAATAAGATACTTGAATGCCATAATAGTTCAAATAGTTCATTGGTGGATGTCGAGAGTGGTATTATAAACAAGGTGGATGAAGTTGGTGGTTTTGTAAATAATTTTAAGGATAGCCTTGATCAGAACATGTACACAGATGATTTGGTAACGAATGGTGTGGTTATGTCTGTTCAAGATGGGGATGTTTTGTTTATTGGTGAAGGTGGCTCTGATATGAGCATTGTTGTGCATGTCCCTGAAGTGGATAACATATGTTGTATTAACATCGAGTTCTGTGATGATATGCACAAGGAGGTTGATGTGCATAAGAACATGTACACGGTGAAGGATGTTAACAACAACAATTTGTCTCTTTTTGGTTAATGTTTGAATGGTGTGGTTGGGAAAGTAGATGGAGATGCTCAGCTTAATGATGTTGGTGATGCTGTTGGTAGTGGCTCTGATCTGATCTAAGCATTGTTGTACATGTCCCTGACATTGATAAGAGATTTGGCATTTCCATTGTGTTCTGGGAGGATATTCACAAGATTGTTGATGTGCACAAAAGCATGTACATAGTGAAGGATGTTAACACAAACAGTCCATTCCAATATGGTAATTGTTTGAGTGGTGTGGTTAGGAAGTTAGATGGAGAGAAGTTAAGCGATTTTTCTAGATCAGTAGCTCGACTAGTTGGTCAGTTGCTGTTGGTTGGAGATGGTAGTGATTCGCTAGATGGTGATGTTCATACAGATGGAGATGGTGATGCTCTACTTAATGATGTAGGTGATGCTGTCAGTAGCGGCTCTGATCTAAGCATCATTGTACATGTCCCTGACATTAATAAGAGATCTAGCATTTCCAGTGTGTTCTTGGATGATATTCACAAGGTTGTTGATGTGCACAACAACGTGTGCACGGTGAAGGATATTAACATAAATAGTCTGTTCTAATATGGTTAATGTTTGAGTGGTGTCGTCGGGGAGTTAGATGGAGAGAAGTTGAGCGATTTGTCTGGATCAGTTGCTCGACTAGGTGCTCAGTTGTTGTTGGTTGGAGATGGTAGTGATTCGCTAGATGGTCATGTTCATACAGATGGGGATGGAGTTTTCGATTGTGATAGTGTGGGCTTCAATAAAGGTGTTAGTTTTGTAATTTTGGGAAATGAATTACAGACTGATAATAATCTCATGTTTAAGAAATCAAGGTGCAAAATGAACACCGCATGCTTAGATACAGTGAATGGTGAAGAATGTAATTCTATTATCAGAGATTCAAAATTATCTACATCGTCAAAGAGAGGCAGACGTAAGAAATCAATCGTTGCCAATGCTGTTGTTTGTCATAGTGCTGGGTTCGTAGCAGTTGTTCTTCGCGTATAGGCGAGTCACCTAATTTGAATGTTATGAGTGGCACAACGAATTCGGGCTCAGGTATGGTTTCTGTTTTAGGTAGTGCTTATTATTCCTATGCTCTTGGTAGTTTATCCACTAGTGAGTTGTGTCGGTTAGCTAGGAATACCGCTTTTGTTTTTACTAATAACAAATTAGATTCTACTTATATTAGAAGTAGGGCATTTGAGAGGGTTAGATTAACTGGATTATGAGGATTATCAACTAGAATATTAGGGGTCTTAATGATTTAAATAAATGTGATAAAATTAGAATATTTTTTAAAGATTATTTTATCGATATGGCACTTTTACAGGAAACGAAAATCGATTGTCCTAATCTTGTTTTTGTAGAAGATTAGGTGGCTATCATTTTAGACAGTGGGTTTGTTTACCTTCAATTGGAGCTTCTGGGGGTTTACTTATAGGGTGATGTGATAATTCTTTTAAAATTCTTCAAACTATTACTAAGCAACACTCTATTATATAATTCTCATTGACCTTATCAGTAGCTCTTTATTAAATTTTCTAACGTTTATAGACCAAAGTCAAAAATTGGTCGTCGAGTTCTATGGAGCGGATGTCTAGAATTCAAATCATTTGCTCCTGAATCTTTGATTTTGGGATGGGATTTCAATGTTACATGTTTTCTAGGAGTGAGATATCCCAGGGAAGGAGATTTCTCTTCCATGGAAGAGTTTGATCAATTTATTACTAGAAGTAATTTGATAGAAATGACTTCATTTTATAGAGAATTCACTTTGAGTAATACTAGGGAATCCCCTTTTATGGCTCTATTAGATAGATTTTTTATCAGCGACGAAATTGAAGATAAATTTTCTAATTGTAGAGTCACTGGTTTGCCTTATATATATTTTGACCATTGTCCTATCATTTTTACGTTTGATAATTAGAATTATTAATAGATCTTTTAAATTTGGAAAAAATGTGGTTATTAGAATCCAATTTCTCTAACCTATTTAGAAATAAATGGATATCAATGAATTTTTATAATATCAGGAATATAGATAACTCAACAAAAAAAATTGTTTTAAAACTCAAGGGTCTTAGGGATTTTCTTAAAAATTGGAGTAAGAATGTTTTTGGCAGTATTAAAATTGAAAAAGAAAATTTACTTTCTAAAATGCTTAAAATTAACAAAATATAAGAAACTAGACAACTTAATCTAGAGGAACGTAATGTTCTCGCTACCATAAAAGAAGAACTTAATTCAATCTTAGAAAAAGAAGAGATTATGTGGAAACAAAGATCTAGAATTCAATGGATTAATGAAGGTGATAATAATACATTCATAATATGGCCAACAGGAGAAAACGTAGTAATAGAATAAATTCTATTTTTGTGAATAATGTCAAATTGGTCAATCAAAAGGAATCTAAATAAGGACTTTACTGATTACTATAAGAATATTTTTTGCAATAGGAATAAGCATAGGATAAACGTTAGATTGTATGAACTCTATCATATCGATTCTAGAATTAACCTTACTCACTTTGATATTCCTTTTTCTAAAGAGGAGATTTTGAAGGCTATTAACAACATGCCTAGTGATAAATCCCAAGGTCCCAATGGGTTTCCTATTTTATTTTTCAAAATATTTTGGGATATGTTAAAATTCGATTTAATTAGCATATTTAGTGAATTTTACAATAGGAAATTACAATTAGAAAGATTTAATTTTGCAAACATAATTTTGTTACACAAAAAAATCAGTGCTAATAATTTAAAAGATTTTAGACCAATTTCTTTAATTAACCGTTCTGTCAAAATTATTTCAAAAGTTTTAGCTAATAGACTTAGCACAAGAATGAATAATCTAATTGCTTGTTCACAAACTGATTTCATTAAGGGTAGAAATATCATTAATGGAGTGGCTGATGTTCAAGAATACATAAATCATTGTTGTAAGAATAACATTACATGTGTGGTTTTAAAACTGGACTTTGCGAAAGCTTTTGACTCAGTGGATTAGGATTTTCTTATTGATACGTTTCTAGCTAGAGGTCTTAGTACCAAATGGATTAGTAGGATTATGACTTTGCTTAAAACTGGTAATTATAGTATAATGGTTAATGGAATTTTAGGAAATAAAATACAACAAAACACATTTTAAGGCAGGGTGATCGTTTATCGCCTTTTTTGTCTAACTAGCTGCGGATGTTTTCTCTATGATTATATTAAAAAAGAAATTGGAAATGGTTCTTTAGGGTGCATTGGTAATGAAATCTCGCGCAATGGGGTCTCTATTCTTCAATTTGCAGATGATACCTTATTATTTACTTCTCGTTTGTCTAATCATGTCATTACCCTTAAATTTATTTTGTACAGCTTTAACTTCTTTCAGGGCTAAAAATTAATTTTGATAAAAGCTTCGTTTTAGTATTAAATGACATTGATAAGGTTGAAGGTTTAATTGCTATACGCTTAATTATAAAACTATGACTTTCCCTTTTGATTATCTTGAATTTTCGATTAGACCAACTAAACTTAAGCATGATGACTGGTTAATTATAATATATAAAATTAAAGATAGAATTTCTAATTGGAATAGGAGGTTTTTATTGAGAATGTGTAGATTAGTTCCCATCAACTCTATTTTATCTGCTCCTCCGATCTATTGAATGTCTATGCATCTTTTCCCTGATTGGACGATTAATAAAATAGATAAAATAAGAAAAGATTTCTTATGGAGTGGTGATAATCCCAATAATAGTCTTAAATGTTTAGTCAATTGGGAAATAGTTTGTAAATCGAAAAAGAAAGGTGGTTTAGGAGTTATTAATTTACGTAACATAAATTTGTCTTTATTTGGGGAGTGGATATGAAAATTTAAAGATATAAATGATAATTCTATTTGGAAAGAAATTATTTCTAAATATTATTATAGTGGTAGTAATAATTTATACCAAATTTCACCTACAGTTATTAAGTTGTCAAATTTTTGGAAATCAAATTTAAAATGTAATGAGATTTTTAACATTGGTACTAATATGTTTGTTCATTCAGGAAATAATACTTCTTTTTGGCATGATCGTTGTCTATTGCTCCTCTTAGTATAGAATCTAAAGAGCTTTTTGATATTTGTAACTTTAAAAGTGCTTTAATTATAGATGTTTTTTCTCAAGATAATGATCCCCCTTGGAATTTTAGTTTTAATAGAATCTTAGAAGGTACTACTCTGAGGAAATTTCTTTTTATGTGCAAGATTAAATTTATATAATATTGAAAACGAAAATGATATTATTAACTGGAAACATGACACGGGTAAGAAAATTCACTTCGAATTCTTTATATAAATTTCTTAATTTTTCAAGTGTTTCTTACGAGTCTTTTAATTTTATTTGGAACGTTAATGCTCCGCCAAAAGCTAACATTTATATGTGGTTAATCATGCATGGGAAATTAAACACTACTGAATTTTTAAAAAGAAAGAATATGCATATCGACAATAAATGTACTTTTTGTACATTTTAAAGATATTAATCGTATTTATTATAATTGTATGAATATTTGTTACATTCTTAACAATACTCTAATTTTTTTTACTTTATTCTTAAAACTAAAGTTTTCGATTGTGGTTTCTATTGGAACAATTTAAGATTTAAGTTCAAAAAGGAAAATAGTTTTTTACCAGGTACTTTATTCATCATAATATGTTGGTATATTTGGTTTGAAAGAAACCAGAGACTTTTTAACAATAATTCTAGTCATATTAATAGATTGATATTTACAATAGCATCATTTTGTTTCAATCGAATCTCAAATCCTAAATATAGATTAGCTAAAAAATAATCTTTTTAAAGAATATCTTAATAAGGTTAGAAATAACATTAAGTTACTTAAACAAAAATACAATATTTTTAATAATAATAATTATGGCATTAACATTTTCTTGAATTTGAAGGATGATTTTACTAGTTATCATAATATTTTTTTGATCAAAGGAGCATAATGTTAATTTTTTAGATTTTATAGTTTATAGGCTTTTAGTTCCATATTTTATTCCTTTTTATGCCTTCTAGTTTTTGAAATCACCATTTCAACTTTAGCGTTAGTTAAGATGGTACATAATGAACTTTGATCCTTTTATTAGTTTTTCACTTATTTTAGTTTCTTTACCGTTTTATAATTTTAACTTTAGTTTTATTACTTTTACTTCATCAATACATATATATGTATATAAATTTCATTTATATACATTTATATATATATATGTATGTATGTATGTATTATTCTTATAATTTTGTTTAGTTCCATTTACAGATACAGGTTTAAGCCAGAAATAGTGCTAGATTACTATTTGCGGGTTTTCAGGGTTGTCGTTGACATGATTGCAGAGACGTTCATTCTAGACCTTCCGCGTTGGTAGTGAGGAATTCTTCTCGGTTCTTCCGCATCTGCAGTATGTCGTTCTTTATTTTAAATCATCCGCATTTGTAGTTTGGTGTTCATTCTGGATCTTTCGAGTTTACAGTGAGGAGTTCGGTCTCCGCTGGAGCTCCCTATCGATCTCATCCGAATTGGTTTGCATCATGGATTTTTTGGGTACTTCTAACACCTCATTATCGGACGGTGGCCTTGCCATAGCTCGATATTGAGATGTAAGGGACAATAGCCTTGCCGGAGCTCATTTTAGATGTACCTGAGTCCTTTTTCTTTGATTTTTTCTTTACGATTAGTTACCTGCCAGGCATGTTGGCAGCGCCTTTGTTTTTAGTGATATGTGTGTGTGTGTGTATTCATGTGTGATCACCTCGACTTTTGAGGATCACACATTTCTCTCAAAAAAATTCTTATCATTCTGTGACGGCTCGCCTTTCATTCCATAGAAAGACGTATCATCATAAAAAAAGAAATAGGTAGAAAAGAGAATAGATAGAAAGAAATAAACAACAATATCAGAATCTAACAACGGAAACGGAAAAAAATATAATATATCACATAGCTATTACATAGTCATTATACATCAGAGTTACACAGTTACACAACATCATCACATTAGACGGTCGTGAAGACCTGTCTATCTATTACATTTCAAAATACAACAGACAAAAGACTCTAACATAGTGGAAATAGATATATAGATACGCCAAGACTCCTGCTCCAAGCTTTTCCAAAATTCGTTAAGCAAACCTGATTACTTGGCTACTCATAAAAATTTGAGTACCCAGGAGTTTAAGAAAAACAGAATAACTTCGGGTCAGACAGGGGTCTGGTGTAAGTAAACGGTTAAATTGTTTAACTTGAAAAAAAACCTTTGAAATAAAAGATATCTCGTAAGACTCTTTGCAAATAAACACGGGCAAGTTTTTCCCATACAATAACCAAAACATTTGATAGGAAATCTGGTTATATTATATAGTGTCTAGGGTTTTCAATATAAAGTACGTAATAGCTGGAATCCTTACATCTCACGTTCTAACATAGTTGGGCACAATTAAAACCGTACAAGAACTTATTGGAGATTGGATTCCATACAATGGTAGGGCTACTAGGGTACCGCCCATCACAGTACATGGTGTAGATCACTGTACCGAGGATCCACCCTGATCTCCTGCAACACGTAACCGGAGCTACCCCTTACTGGATAGTCCAAATAAGACAACCCCACGGTTGTGGCCAACAACCGCCCACATAGCCGAATAAAGGGACCTCTAGAAAGGAGAAAATCTTATCCTACTTGGGTGCTACCCACTTAGCCTTGCGTGCACCTTCCCTGTTTTAGCCATTCCTGGTTGATGAGGCTTGAGGCTACGATTACCTTTTTAGAACACTTATCTCGGAATGCTTATAGTCCTCCATTGACGATGGTCTGATAGCATTCATCCATACAAGTTTGTTCCAGGTTCGAACGAAACCGAAGGCACTATCTCGCTACACTCATTTTGGAATCACCCTTAGAGTTAACGACAATAGCCCTTGCACAATGAAACTTCATCTCGATCTTCACTTGAGATTTCACGACCTATTGTTTAACTTGGATTAATGTGGTTTTCGGATAACAAATTTGATATCCGATCTCGGTCTCATTGAAATCCAAGCGCCGTCTTAAAGGTCAAGTTGTTTAAGTTTTAAACAATTTAAATTCAATCCAGAACTTTGTATACATACAGCAATTTAGCACAGATAAATAACCTACATTTATCACAGCTATATCCAAAGTATCACACAACATCACAGATTATCATACTACAAATATCAATCAATCATCCATAAGCAAGATTTATTAATCCATAATTATAATTAATTTAATTAACTCAAATTAAATTAATTACTTAAGAATTAATCACCTAGCCCTGCTTAATTAAGTAATTACAAACCATTTAATTAATTATCTAATTAATTAATCATTCTTTAATTACTTTATAAATTAATTAATTAATCTTTAATTGCTGATTAATTATCATTAATTATTAATTAATTTATACCTAATTACAAATTAATTAATCTCTAATTAATTAATTAATTAATTAATTAATGCTTAATTACAAATTAAATAATCTCTAATTAATTAACTAATCCTTATTTACAAATTAGTTAATCTCTAATTACGTAGCTAATTAATCCTTAATTGTTAATTAATTAATCCTTAATCATTTTTAATTACTCTTTAATCACTTCATTAATTTGATTAATCTTTAATTATTCAAGACCTTAATTGACTTTAAGATAAACTATTTATCTTTATTAATTACTTGATTATCATTAACAAAATACCAGAATATATATAATTGGATTTTTTGAAAATTAAAGTAGAAAATTTTAAGTAAATTTACTTTAGAGAATTGGATAAATTTAAAAGAAGAAATTTGAAAAGGGTAAAGGTTGATTTTTGAAATCCTATTGAATAAATTCTAAGTATGGGGAAAAGATTTTAATAAATTTTGGAAATCAATTTGGAATTTGATTTGGTGTTTGAAAGTCAATTTTGGAAGTCAATTTGAAATTTGATTTGGTGTTTGAAAGTAAATATTTGAAAATCGATTTGAAAATTGTATATCAGTGCATATTTGGAAAAATAAATTCACGATGGAATTTATAAAGGAATGGGTAATTTGTTTTAAAAGTAAATATTGGTTTATTTTAAAAAGTTGTGAAACAAAAGTGTAATTCCCTGATAAGCCAAGTACGATTTCAAGCAGATTTTTAAGTAGAAGTTAAAAGTTTTTAAAGTTGTTGTAAAAGAATGTTTCTTTGAGAAATTATTAATTAATTTGTTTAAAATTTCAAAGTAAACATTTTACTAAATTAGTTATAGTAGTAGTAATTTTTAATGGCTAATTGGTATTATGATTTTAGAAAGATAATTATTAATATTTATGTTTTATAAAGTAGTTTTATTTTAAATATAGTTTGGCTAAAGTTTTTATTTGGAAAACTTGTATAGAATTCAATAATTTTATTTTTAAATTTGTTTGGTTTAAGTTTTCATGAAAAATTATTATTAAATTTCATAACTAGTATTTTGAAATAAAGTGTTTAAAATAGTTTTATTTTTAGTATTTCCAAGTATATATTTTTGGATAAGTGATTTAAATTATTTTAAAGTATTCGAACTCGGCGAATTTTCAGTGGAAATAAACAATGTTTGGAAATTTATTCCGGGAGAGAAAAGTGGTTTGAAAATTGTTTTCAAAGGGTTGAAGTGTGAAAATATATCTTATGAAGATATTTTGAAATAAATAATTTGGGAAATTATTTAACTTGATGGTTGTTGTGAATGTTGTTTGATAGTTAAATAACCGACTATCAATATTTGCCTTTTAGACGACACTTGAATTTGTTTTTAAAATAAGCGCTCATTTTTCGATTAAGCCGGGGGAGGACATTGAGTCATAAAACCTATTTCAAATAATGTTACAAGAAATGGGAGTCCATTTGAAGATGGTGATTGAAGACCAGATATTTTCGAGAACGAAAGGATTACCTGTCGATTGCCTCTGCACTGAGTTGCTCCGGTATAGAGATCTCCATATGTGATGTGGAGTCCGGTCGGGATTGTGGATATCCGGATTTGCAAGGACTTCTTCCTTTATTGGACGGAGTGCCTTCTGTTCCATTCAGACCCAGTATGGACTTGTATGGATGTTTGTCTAACATTACACTTTGAGATATAAAGCTGGTTTCTATCAAATACATTTCTGTTGGTGGCGGAGAATTTATTCTCTTAGCTTAACACCCTTCTCTGAGACGTACGAGCTCGGAGGTTATGTAGTTGACGGTTACTAGTGATATATTCCCAATTTGGTAATGTGGCATGCTAAGTGTTGATTATTGGTTGATCGAAGCATGGCTTTTGTGAAAAGCATAGCTTTGTGGACGATACTTCATCGAACCTCACACCTTGGAAATGGTTGAAACATGAAAAGATGCATCAAGGTTATGGTGGTCGCGCCCCTCAGGGTATGTGCATTTCCTTTTGGATAAAAGATGGTATCTGGTATGGAGCACAGATATTTAACCTGTGTGGATAAAAAGTGGTATCTGGTATGGAGCCCAGATATTTAACTTGTGTGGATAAAAAGTGGTATTTTGGTATGGAGCCCAGATTATTTACTTATGTGGTTGTTGGTTGTTGAGGCGCCTCGGTAAAAGTTGGTTTAGACCGCGGGATGGCATACTCGTAACAGTTAGCTACCTAGTTACGGATGTAACCCGGCCTTGTGTTGGCAGAGATCCGGTTTGGTTCTCAGGGCATCCCTCTAGAGGCGTACCCTTTCGAAAAGGAAGTTCCTTAGCTTTGACCATTTGTTGGAAATCCGATAACCCAATACGCGTCCTATACGGTTTTAGTTGTAGAATCTGCCATTCAACATCATAGTTATAGTAGGCATACTATAATGGTACGTATGCTGGCTAAGATTTATATTATACTTTCGAAATATTTTCTACACTATGCACTAATAATAATAACAAAAGGATTTTCACGTATCAAGCATGTTTGACTATCATAAGGAGAAATCTCCCCTAAGTATGCGATTACATTGTGTGTATGCCAGGAGGCCTTATGGTTGTTTCATTTTCCAAAAGCATGAACGGATTTCTTTTCCTTTTCTTTTGTGCAAATAACTATTTTAAGATCTCACACCAGTTCCATGACCGATTTGGAGTTTATTGTTCCCTTTCTAAACTCTAGGTGCCCTTAATTTTCCACACGGGCATCCTAGAGTTAGGTTATCGTTGTTTTGGAGCGAAGTCAGGAGTTTATACTGTGGAGATCAGGAGACAAGCTAGATGGAGAGACATATCACTTATATTATGTAGTATCTGCTGCGTATGGGTTGCTGCAAGTTCAGTTTTCATATGGACAAGTTGTCATAAATGCCTAGTGTCGTGTTTTGTTGTTGTAATACAATGATGATGTAGTGTAAAAAATAGATATAGTTCTTTTGTTTAAAGATTATTCATTTATCTATTATATATTATTCTACTGCGAATGTGAGAATCTGATATTATTTTCTTTCTCTTCTTCTATCTTCTTCTTCTTTAACCCTAACGATTTGGTTTTCCGACATTCGGTTGTTCAACATTTAATACAGTGGACGTATTGATGTCGATTTTCGAAAGTCGAAAAATCGGGTTGTTACAGAGAAATCTCCAAGTCTTAATACTTTAAGTTTACATATTTTAAATTTTAACTATTTAAAATAACTGTTTGGTGATCGAGTTGACTGAGTTGGTGGTAGGCCGTAGGTATATTATCTTCTTTTTTTAGTTTGTAATTTTAGCAAATTTCATTTCTATTTTATACACATATAAAAATACAACATAGTAATTACTGTTGTTATTTCCTGAAGAAAATAATAATATTCACCGTAAGGTATAGATTAATTCTGTCTCTAACTAAAATAAATAAATAAATAAATAAATAAATATATATATATATATATATATGCACATACAAAATTTAATATATATAGATAAACAATATGTATATATATGGAAAAGGCTTTGAAAATAATAATAATAGGAATTTATAAAGATTAGACTTTGAGAATGTATACATGTTATTTTTTTTATGAAGTTTCAAAGAAGGAAATAAAATGAATATACATATATATCTGTATTAATTTGTTAGTTAATTATGTAATAATGGAGACTTATTTGTTAAATTAACTTATTTAAATTATTTAGCTACTAAGGAATTATTAAAGGAAAAATTTGTTAAATTAAATTATCAGTTAATTAAATTAAATGGTAATTGATTTTTTGATTATTTCAAATATTTATAAAACCATATAATGTTGTACAAGGTCTAAAACTATGAAGGAAACAAGTCGAGATGGGTATGGGTTGCAATCAAAAGCAACGGTGGGTTAATCCCACTCATTTGTATTACCTGTTAAATTTTAATTCGTTAATTTAAATTATTGATTGTTTGCTTAAATTGACTGGAAATGGTATATTATATAGGAATATATATATATATATATATATATATATATATATATATATATATTATATTGGAGTGATGAATTTCCTGCATTATATAGCGGATGAGATCCTATGTGCCCCGCATAATAGCGGATGACCCCATATACCGCGATATCCCACCTCGAAGTGGGATTGGTATTTTTATATTGTGCTAACATTTGTGGATGCAGGGAAGCAGGTTGGAGGTATTCAACTGGATTTCTCAAAATATTTAGATTGTTTAAATATTCTATGTTATGATTTATTTGATAATCTGAGATAGATTATATTGGTGATTGAAAATATTCAATGCTATGGTTTGATTGAATATATTTGGGTATACCGAGTTATCAAAGATAAAGATTGAATTTTTAAAGGAAAATAAAATAGGGAATTTTTAAGTAATATAATTATAGAGAATTTGGATAAATGAAAGAATGAATTGAAAAAGGATAAAAGTTGATTTTTAAATTCTAATAAATAATTTCCTTGTGTGGGAAAGGAGATTTTTGAATAAATAGAAATAAATGAATTCTTAAACTTAAGTGATAATATTTAAAGGAATAAAAGATTTATTTTTAAATTCAGAATTTAAATGGTTTAGGAAGGAATAAAAGAAGAATTTTGAAATAAATATGAAATTGGTATTTTAAGTTTAGATAAGATTTTAGATCATAATAAAGAAGTTAAATCTGAAATTATTAGGTTTCGAAATAAATTGAGTAAGTAAAGGATTTTTTTTTAAAATGAAGTAAATTTTGGAAATCAATATGGAAATTGATTTAGCATTTGAAACTTTGTTTTAAAAAGAAGAATGATATTATGGAATTTATAAACTGGGTTTATAAAGTGAAATAAGATATCAGTGGATATTTGAAAGTATAAATTCATGATGGGAATTATAAAGGAATGGGTAATTTATTTTAAAAATAAATAGTGATTTATTTTTAAAGGTATGGAAGAGAATTGTATTTCCCTGAAAAGCCAAGTACGTTTTCAAAGCAGAATTTTTAGTATAAGTTAAAAGTTTTAAATTTGCTTAAAGGAATATTTTTAAGAAATTTTTATTTAAGTTGTTAAAATTTTAAAGGTAAATATTTATTAAATTAGTTATAGTAGTAATTATTTTAAAAGTTTAATTGGTATTATATATTAAAAAGATAATTATTAATATTTATATCTTATAAAACAGTTTTATTTTAAAGATAGTTTGGTTAAAGTTTTATTTGAAACTTGTATAGAATTTCGTAACTCTTATTTTAAAATTTAGTTTGGCTTAATTTTTATTTTAGAAATAAATAGTTTTATATTTTATAAAGTAGTTTTACTTTAAATGTTTTAAAGTATATATTTTTGAATAAGTGATTTAAATTATTTTAAAATCTAAAGTATTTAGGACTAGGTGGTTTTCAGTGGAAATAAAACAAGAGGGTGGAAATTTATTTCCACGAGAGAGAAAAGAGATTTGAAAACTATTTTCAAAAAATTGAAGTGTAGCAAAATATATCTTGCGAAGATATCTTGAAATAAATAAATAATTTGGGAAAAAATTATTTAAATCTGATGGTTGTTTGTGAATGTTATTTGATAGTTAAATAACCGACTATCAATATTGGCCAATTCGCTGATCGCTTCGAAGAGACCGGGATCAGGATTAATTTGTCGGAAACCACTTCGATCCGGTTTGATCGTTTTCGTGAGGAAGACAAGGCTGGGAGTCGAAGATGGTGCACTGAATTGCAAGGGCTAATTGCTACTAATCCTGAGGGTGGTTCCAAAATGGATGTAGTAGGAATTGTGCCTTCGGTTCCGTTTGAACCTAAAACGGACTAATATGGACGAATGCTTTCAGAACATCATCAGGAGAACGATGAGCATTCTAAGTGAATGTGTGCTAAAAAGGTGACGCATAGCCTCGAGCCTCATCAACCGGGAATGGCTAAAACAGGGAAGGTGCATACAAAGATAAGTGGCTAGCAACCAATTAGGGTAAGGTCACCCCTGTCTAGATGTCCCTTTATTTCGATAGTGTGGGCGGTTGCTGATCCCAACCGTGGGGTGAACTTATTCGGACTATCCAGTAAGGGGTAGCTCCAGTCTTGTGATGCAGGGGATCAGGGTGGATCCTCGATACGGTGATCTAGACCACGTACTGTGACGGTGGTACCCCAGTAGCCCTGCCATTATATGTAATCCAATCTCCAATAAGCACCCGTACGGTTTTGATTGTGCCCAACTATTGCTGAAACGTGAGATGCTAGCATTTCAGCTAGATTCTTTTTTACTTTCTATAGACACTTTTATAATATCAGACGGATTTGATAAAAGTGTTTTGGTTATCGTAAGGTAAAAACCGGGCATGTTTATTTGTGGCGTAGTCTTACGAGATACTTTTGATTTCAAAGGATTTTGGAAACTTTAATAATCCAATTGAGTATGTTTTCTCACTCTGGTATTCCAGACTGACTCGGGTGTTATTTCGCTATAATGCTCGGGTCAGACCGAGTATTATAGAATACATATTCTGGATGGACTGCTATGGAGCTCAAGAGACGAGCTGGGTGACGAGACGTATCACTCGTGTTTGATAAATATTCTGCTGTGTATGATTAACTGTATAGCCAGACTTGTGAGGACATGATATGATAACTGTCTAGTTGAGTGCTATAGATGTTGTTGTACTCTGAAATTGTAATGTATAAACATGTATAATTCTTTGTTTAAAGATTAGTCATCGATATATTATATATGGTTCCGCTGTGATTGTGAGATTCTAATATTGTTTCTATTTCTTCTTCTACCTCCTTCTTCTTTAGCCCTAACGGTTCGATTTTCCGGCATTCGATCATTCAGCATTTGATACAATGGACATATGATTTTCGGGCGAAGAAAAATCGGGTCATTATAGTTGATAAAATGTTTTAAGTTTATATGTTAATGATAATTAAGTAACTAATAAAGATAAATGGTTTATCTTAAAGTTAATTAAGGTCCTGAGTAATTAAAGATTAATTAAACTAATGAAGTAATTAAAGAGTAATTAATTAATTTAATTAATTAATGATTAAGGATTAATTAATTAATAATTAAGGATTAACTAATTAAGTAATTAGAGATTAATTAATTTGTAAATAAGGATTAATTAATTAATTAATTAGAGATTAATTAATTAATTAATTAGAGATTAATTAATTAATTAATTAGAGATTAATTAATTAATTAATTAGAGATTAATTTGTAATTAAGGATTAATTAATTAATTAGAGATTAATTTATTTGTAATTAAAGATAAATTAATTAATAATTAAGGATAATTAATCAGTAATTAAAGATTAATTAATTAATTTATAAAGTAATTAAAGAATGATTAATTAATTAGATAATTAATTGAATGGTTTGTAATTACTTAATTAAGCAGGGTTAGGTGATTAATTCTTAAGTAATTAATTTAATTTGAGTTAATTAAATTAACTATAATTATGGATTAATAAATCTTGCTTATGGATGATTGGCTGTATAGAATGTTTGGATTGATTGATATTTATAGTATGATAATCTGTAATGTTCTGTGATACTTTGGATATAGCTGTAATAAATGCGTGTTATTTATCTATGCTAAATTGCTGTGTGTATACAAAATTCTGGATTGAATTTAAATTGTTTAAACCTTAAACAACTTGACCTTTAAGATGGCGTTTGGATTTCGATGAGACCGGGATCGGATATCAAATTTGTTATCCAAAAACCACATCAATCCAAGTTAAACGATAGGTCATGAAATCTCAAGTGTAGATCGAGATGAAGTTTTAGAGTGCAAGGGCTATTTCCATTAACTCTAAGGGTGATTCCAAAATGAGTGTAGCGAGATAGTGCCTTCGGTTTCGTTTGAACCCGAGACGAACTTATATGGATGAATGCTATCAGACTATCGTCAATGGAGGACAATGAGCATTCCAAGATAAGTGTTCTAAAAAGGTAATCGTAGCCTCAAGCCTCATCAACCGGGAATGGCTAAAACAGGGGAGGTATACACAAGGCTAAGTGGGTAGCACCCAAGTAGGATAAGATTTTCCCTTGTTTAGAGGTCCCTCTATTCGGCCGTGCAGGCGGTTATTGGCCACAACCGCGCGGTTGTCTTATTGGACTATCCAGTAAGGAGTAGCTCCGGTCTTGTGTTGCAGGGATTAGGGTGGATCCTCGGTACAGTGATCTAGACCACCAACTGTGACGGGCGGTACCCCAGTAGCCCAGCCATTATATGGAATCCAATCTCCAATTAGTTCCTGTACAGTTTTGATTGTACCCAACTATGTTGGAACGTGAGATGTATGCATTCCAGCTATTTCATACTTTATATAGAAAACCCTAGACACTATTATAATATAACCAGATTTCCTATCAAATGTTTTGGTTATCGTAAGGGAAAAACTTGTCTATGTTTATTTGCGGAGAGTCTTACGAGATATATTTTATTTCAAAGGTTTTTTTCAAGTTAAACGTTTTAACCGTTTACTCACACTAGACCCATGTCTGACCCGGAGTTATTCTATTTTTCTTAAACTCTTGGGTACTCTAATTTTTATGAGTAGCCAAGTGATCAGGTTTTCTTGACGAATTTTGGAAAAGCTTGGAGAAGGAATCTTGGCGTACCTATATATCTATTTCCGCTGTGTTGGAGTCTTTTGTCTGTTGTATTTTGGAATGTAATGGATAGACAGGTCTTCATGACCGTCTAATGTGATGATGTTGTGCAACTGGGTAACTCTGATGTATAATGACTATGTAATAGCTATGTGATATGTTATTTTTTTTCCGTTTCCGTTTCCGCTGTGAGATTCTGATATTGTTGTTTCTTTCTTTCTATCTATTCTCTTTTCGACCTAATTCTTTCTTTACGATGATACGTCTTTCTGTGGAATGAAAGGCAGGTCGTCACACATTCTTAACTGATTAAAATGGTAATATTTTATTTATAAAATCATATAAATTAGTATAAATAATTATTTACAAAATTATTGTTACGTTGATAAGGCTAAATGATCATTTAAAGTGATATATTTACGGGTCATTACAATAGTCGGGCATAAAATTATATTGGTGTAAATGTAGTAACACGATATAGTACACTACAAGTTTCAGGAAAAGACATTTCGAACACAGATGCTGGACTTCTTACATTTGTTTTATTATAAGATGCTACTTCCTTGTGTACATCTATGCCATTCCTAAAGTATAATGGAATTGTTACTCTACTTTTACCTTTCATGCACATCCAACTTCGATCTTTCAAATAATCATCTTTTATTTCTACATGTAAACAAAAATTACATTATTTTTCCATATAATTGTGTTACTAATTCAAATAACATTAATAATTTTATTGTCACTTTAAATAACATTATTAATTTTTAGTAATAATTTAAATACCCTTATTAATATTATATAACATTTCCAATTTTATTATTAATCTAAATAGCATCGTTAATTTTATTAGTAATTTAACTAACATTATTAAACTTGATAATAATTTAAGTAAACTTATTAAATTTCTTAATACTTTAAATAACATTATTAATTTTATTAATAATTTAATAACATTACTAATTTATTTATTAATTTAAATAACATTATTAATGTTATTATTAATTTAAATAACATTATTAATTTTAGTATTACGCACTTTCAATAATTATTAATTTTATTATTAATTTAAATAACATTATTAAGGTATTAATACATTCAATAATATTATTATTTTTACTATAAATTTCACGAACGTTATAAATTTTATTATAAAATAGTGGAATTCACAAACAATTCCAAAGGTATATAACCTAGGGTTTTCCACTCACTCTTTTAAATGAATGTTATCCTACTTTCCATTATAAATGCAATTATATTTATGTTTCAGAAATCATTTTAGATCGAACGATTAACAAAATTTCAATAGCACTTCCCTTTATGCTCCATACCATATGCAAAAGAGTGCATACAGAGAACAAAAGGAAGTGCCACTGAAATATCGTTAACCATTTAATTTAAAATATTGATTTATGAAAAATAAATACCATTGCATTAATAGCTTATCCAACACTGGGAAAAATCTGATAAATAACGTATCAAATGAATATCAATTTCGATTTTATTTAAAAACTAAATATCTATGCACGATCATATACGATACTTGTCAAACGTGGCCAAATTAAAAACCTACGGGGTTTCATTAATAATATCGTATCAATGACAATGAATTGTCGACAATTTAAAAATAATACCAATGATAATTTAAATCATATATGAATTATCATACCAATGGCCTTATGTCAATAATCAAATACCAACGAATATAAACCAACGAGTCTATTGTATATGAAGCTAATCAAATCATAGTACTGAATAGAAAATGAATCAAAGCAATAAATCATAGTGGTGGATCCTTTTGCAATGACTTAGAGAAGGCTTGATTTATGGCGAGTTGGCTTTCCTTGTGGCGACATGGAGGAGGCTTGTGGCTGTGTTGACTTGGAAGAGGCTTGCGGCTATGATGACTTTGAGAAGCTTTGTGGAAACTTGGAGATGGCAGTTGGGGAAGGCTGCAACTACATCAAGGAAGGAGGAGGTGGCATCAAATGATATTGAAAGGTGGAAATCAATAGAAGGAGGCGGTTGTGGTTTTTTATTTTTTATCCATGAATTGGTAAAGTGATGAAGGAGAGGCCTTCGACTGAGGTTAGTATACTTGGGGCCTACTTCTCATCGACACCATATCAAAGGTGGAATCGACCCCTTTCTGACTCCCTACCGATGCCTACTTAAATGGCATTAGAAAGGCATCAATAATACAGATAGATAAATGTTGTATTTTCTAGCAATGACCACTTTTAACATGTATTTTACCGATCTAACCTCAGTGTAAAAAAATTATAGCATTTTCACTTATCTTTCATAAGTCAAAAATGGTCTACGTTTCCATTTGGCAAAGGACCTATTTACAACTCAATTGTATTGTTTCAAGCGTTTAGATTTATCAGATCTCACTTAGAAATAGTCTGTAAATTAGATCAAATATATTAGGTAAGATATTAGATTAAATCTAGACCAATTCCAAAGGCTTTAATGATCGATACTGATCCATGGTCTTGGTCCGAAAGTTTGTAATTTGCTCTAAATATCTTAGTTATAAATAATCTCAAACTTTTATAAGCAAATTGGACATTTTGTGGGATCAGTAGCAATCCATCCCCATGCTCAAAACTTGTATTTGTCTTCATCCCGGCCTTAAGATCCATAATTTTAGCGAAAATTTTCATTTAACAACACCTCAACTAGTAACGAAAGCAGTGATAGCAAACTTTTGCGAATTTGAATCAACAAATTTAAGTACTATTAAATTTTCCTTTAAGTAGTAATCATGTTGCTGGGAGCTTACACAATTATGTAGTTGCACTTCAACCATTTGTTAAAATGACAAATTAACTTCGAATTTGATTAACAAATGAATTGGATAAAATTATGTAGTAAAGCAACTAAATAACAGTGCACGAAAATAAAAGAGAGAAATTTTATATGATTCAGATTGCGTCGAATCCTACATCACGGGTTAAATCTTTGTTATATATGTTTCTTTTTTGTACAAGCTTTTTATGGAAGAGATAAAAAGTTACCATTTTCTAAATTCCCAAAGAGCGAAAAATCCCTTACTCATTTCAGTGCCTCGTATATTTATAATGTAGAAGATGTATATGGATTACCGCAATCACCCTTCTTCGACTGTTTTAATTCCCACTTTTGGATCCTACCATGTGTCATCCATTTGCATTGCTTACTTGGAATGCATAGATTGCTGACATGTCTTTGGTGGAAACCACAATATGAGTGGTTAAATTCTAAGCATTAGTGGAAAGTTTAAAATTTATGTGGGAATATCTAAAATTAAAGCCGGAACATCCAAAATTGAAGTGGGAAACTCGAATTCAAATGGGCCACACACCTTAAATCTAAAGGAGCGATGGGCTTGTGCACTGTCCTATGAGGATGTTCAGAGTTACTCTTTTGTTTTGGGATGCCACTGACATATCTAGAGCGGAATTTAACTGTTTAAGGGAAACATCTATACGGTATAGCGGTGCTTGCTTAATACTTAGGTGAATTTGTCCTGGGCTGCCTTCGACATTGGGATGTGCAAGTTGCTATTAAAGGATGTCTATATCTTCTTTGTTTGCCTATAAGTGTGATCTGCACTAGAGCTTTTATTTGAGTATCCATGCATGTAGCCTTTAGAGTGCTCTTGATTTTGCGTGGTGTTGTGGTGTTAACTCAATTCATGTATGAATGTGATATGAGCTGCCCTTTGATGTTAATGAGCGCGAGTTGGTTGATAAGGGTCATTTACAATATTGATGTTTCCTAAAAAATGAGTAAATTATGATGGAACGTTGTTTGGGTAACCTGGTGTAGCATTTGGAATGCTTTGTATTCCTTGCGGTACTACTTAAAGAGTCCTTAGTGAGAGCAGTGCGGATCTGCACTTAAAAGTGTTAGCAACACATTAGTCTTTTGTAACGACCCAATTTTTCGACGTCCGAAAGTCGACATCAATACGTCCATCGTATCAAATGCCGCACAATCAGATATTGGAAAACCGAACCGTTAGGGTTAAAGAAGAAGAAGATAGAAGAAGAAACAGAACAAAATAACAGAATCTCATATTTCGCAGCGGAACAAATATAGTAGATAGATGAATAATCTTTAAAACAAAGAACTATATCAGTTTTACACATACATCATCAGAGTGTACAACAACATGATACCACACTGGCATTTATAACTTGACTACATAGAGAATTAACTTTGCAGTAAGCCGAATGCAGCAGATACTATATAATATAAATGATACTTCTCGCCATCCAGCTTGCACTCCAGATCTCCACAGCATCTTTTCTAACTTCGCCCCAGAATAATGATAACCTGACTCTAGGCTGTCCATGTGGAAAATTATGGGCACCTAGAGTTTAGAAGGGAACAATAAACTCCAGGTCAGTCATGGGATTGGTGTGAGATCTTAAAAATAGTAATTTTCAAAAAGAAAATAAAAAGAAATCAACTATGCTTTTGGAAAATTAAACTACCATAAGGCCTCTTCGCACACACACAATGCAAACGCAGAATTGGAGGAGATTTTTCCTTATGATAGTCAAACATGCTTCATAGCAAAATCCTTTGATATTATTATTATTAGTTCATAGTGTGATATAATATTAATATTAGCTAGCATAAACATTTCATACTTATGCCTACTACAGCTACCATGTTCAGTAGCAGGTTACCGCCATATTCCATGGCAGGTTATACAACTAAAACCGTACATGGTGCGTATTGTTTCTTTGGATTTCCAACAAATGGTTAGGCAAAGGAAGTTCCTACTGCCACATGGGTACGCCTCTGGAGGGACGCCCCGAGAACCTAACCGGATCTCTGCCAACACAAGGCCGGATTACCTCTGTAACTAGGTAACTACTACATAAGTATGCCATCCTCCGGTCGTTTGCGACCTTTATCCAAGGATCTCAACCACAAAGCAACAACCACAAAGTAATAATATATTTGCAGTAATCACATAGGTTAAATATCTGGGCTCCGTACCATGATACATCCCTTTTCCAGAAGGAAATGACATACCCTCAGGAGGCGCTACTCCCAAATAACCTTGCAGCATCCTTCTTGTTTCGACCATTTCCGGGGTGTGAGGTCCGACGATGTCTCGTCCATAAAGCTACACTTTTTCACAACGCCATGCATTGGTCAACAAATGATCAACAACACTTCGTATGGCACATTACGAAATTGGGAATGTATCACTAGTAACCATCAACTACATAACCTCTGAGCTCGTATGTCTCAGAGAAGGGTGTTAAGCTAAGAGAATAAATTCTCCGCCACCAACAGAAATATATTTGATAGAAACCAGCTTTACATCTCAAAGTGTAATGTCAGACACACATCCATACAAGTTTGTTCCGGGATAGAACGGAACCGAAGGCACTTCCGAAGAAGCCATTGCAATCCGGATATTCACTAATCACGTCCGTAATCCCCATCACAAAGGGTGATAAAATCTCTATACCGGAGCAACCCGGTGCAGAGACATTCGACTGGTAATCCTTTCACTTTCGAAAATACCAGGTCTTCAACACCATCTTCAAATGCAATCCCATTTCGTCGTATCATTATTCGGAACGAGTTTTATGAGACAAAGTCCTCTCCCGGCTAATCCGAATAACGAGCGCTTATTTCAAAAAATAAGTGTTACATTCAGATTTTAAACAAATCACAACAAATTTTCACTTTGGCCTTTTAAACAAAAGATCCATCACTATCACAAAGATTCGATGTGGTTTTCGAATATCCATTTAAAATCCGACCCACGGTCGCATCGAAATTCAAATGTCATTTAAAGGCAAATATTGATAGTCGGTTATTTAACTATCAATTAACATTTACAATAATTACCAGATTTAAATAATTTTCCCCAATTATTTATTTTCAGAATATCCTCGCAAGATATATTTCACACTTCAACCATTTGAAAACAAATTTCAAATTATTTTCCACATTTCAATACTTTGAAAACAAATTTCAAATCACTTTTCCTCACGTGGAATAAATTTCCAAATATTTATTTTCCACAGAAAAATTTGCTGAGTTCGAATACTTCAAAATAATTTAAATTATTTATCCAAAATATATACTTGGAAACATTCAGAATAAAAACTATTTTAAAACACTTTATTTAAAACATTTATTATGAAAATATTATACTAATATCTCTTATAAAAATTAAAGTCCAAACTAATTTTAAAATAAAATTAATAGATAGGATATAACTATTTAAATATCCATTTTCTAAAACAAATATCAATTAAAACTTTAAATAATCACTTCTATAATAAATTAAAATAAATCTTTACTTTAAAGATTTTCAAAATAACCTAAATAAATAATTTCTCCAAAATATTCTTTCCCTAAAACCATCTTTACAACTTCAATTTATATTTATAAACTATATTGAAAACATACTCAACTTTCCAGGGAAAGTACACCTTCCATTCTAAAATGGTTCATTCAAATCAATTTATAAATCTTTCTGGATTTATTTTAAATTTACGTTCCAAATCCATAAATTCCTTTCCACACTTTTAAAAATAAAACAATATTTATTTTTAAAACAAATTTCCCTTTCTTTTATAATATTCCCATTGTGAATTTAAATTTTCAAATATCCATAGATATATATTTTCAAATCGATTCCCAAATATTCACTTTTAAACCCAAATCAATTTTCAAATTGATTTCTACACTGATTTAAAATACCAAATAAAATCCCAAATTGATTTTCTAAACATTAATTTCAAACACCAAATCGATTTCAGAATTGATTTCCTAAAATTTATTTTTAAACACCAAATCAATTTCAGATCGATTTCCCAAAGATTTATTTTCAAACACCGAATCACATTCCAAATTGATTTCCATATTTATTTTCTTTTTAAAATAAATTCCTTTATTTCTTCCAAACTATTTAAAATCCGTATTTTAGATAAATTCTTCAATCATTGAATAATATTATCCGAAATCCATTTATTAAGCCTTTTTTCCCATATTTTGGAATTTTATTCAGTAGGATTCAAAAATAAAACTTTATCCTTTTAAAATTCCTTCTTTTAAATTTATCCTATTCTCAAAAATAAATTTTACTATAAATTTTCTACTTGAATTTCAAAATCCAATTTTATTTATTTTTGGTATCCTACGATACAAAAATATATTCGGCTAAACTATAGCCTTCAACGATTTCAATCACAATATAATAACACACCGATTATAAATAAATCAACACACAATATTGAAACAAATTCAAATTTTGGAGGAATCCAGTTGGATCCCTCCAACCTGTTTCCCTGCATCCATAGATGTTAGCACAACAATTAAATACCACTTCTGCTTCAAGGTAGAATATCGCGTTATATGGGATCAAATAATATCATCCGCTATTATGCGGCACATAGGGTCTCATTCGCTATATAATGCGGGAAATCAATCACTCCATATATATATATATATATATATATATAATACCAATTCCACTTTGAGGTGGAATATCGCGGTGTATGAGTTTAATATAATATCATCCGCTATTATGCAGCGCATAGGGTCTAATCCAATACAGCTGATAATAATTTATCGTCCAAGCATACAATCAACAAATTTAAATTTAACTATTTAAAAATAAATCAGAAAAATCTGATTGAGTGAGAAGATCTCACCTTTGATTTTGTTTTTTGAAATCCATTTTCATTCCAGCTTGTTTCATTATTTTTTTAGACCTTGTATAAATATTATATAATTGTTTAATATTTGAACAGTTGAACAAATCAATTTCCAATAAATAAATTTAATTAACCAAAAATCTATTTTAAAATAATAATTAAATTTTGAACTCATTTTCCTTTAATAAGTTATTTTTAGAGACTAAATAAATTAAATAGGTTGATTGAACAAATTACTCGCCAAACCCAGTAAATTAAATATATAAATATTTGTAAAAATAGAACCGGTTTTACATTTCTCTTCTCAGTATAATGTATTTATACGTATGAAATTAAAATAAAGATCATATGCTTGCTGTTCTAAGCTCACGTGTGAACAGATCGAGGTCATCGATTCACATGTCCCCACGAACAGCCAAACCCGTGATCCACTCGCGGTCGAGCGCCAACCATATGTCGCCCTTACCACCAATAGATCGCGATGCTTCCCCTTCTGCGGCCTCTATGACCCTTCATCGAGCTTTCCATCGTTGCCACCTTGATATCCCCTCAACTTTGAACGTGAGCCTCCATACGCCTACCGCCTCGTCGCCGCTCGAACGCGCGGAGTCGTTGGAGAAGAATCAATGTGATTTTGTTTGACCCATTATTTTGATTTGAATCCGCCATTATCAAATGATTTAATTTCAAGTTTTGCTGCGGCCATCGATTTTGAATTTGATTATGAAACGAAGAGAACTCGGCCCTGTATTTTCTTCGTTTTGTTTTAAATTGTATACACACATATATATTTTTTTCTTTTTTTTGTTGTTAATAAAAAGAAGGAAATACTTGTACGTGGCTAGGAAAGGCAAGATAACGTGTGTAGCTGAGGAGGAAACGTGTTTTATTTGTTTATGGTGTGTGAATATATATTTAATTTAAATTCAAATTTAAATCATTTTAATTTACACATTCTAAAATTCTAAACTCCCATCGAGGCATGCCGCTAGGCGTTCGTAAGGTTATACCCCTATTCCGAACGCGATGGAAAATGTTTCGTGTCCAAATTTGATCGTATGGAGAAAATAGCTTTTTAAACCCACTTATTAAATTAAATTTTGACATAATTTTCAGCGCGTTTGCTTATCGTACGGACAAACGATCACTCCAAACACTACGAAAATTAAAATCCAATAATAATACAATATTACTGATCTAGTAGACCTGTTTTCGTCGAAATTCGAGAGTGTGCCTCGGAAGGCTATTTTTTTGGCAAGGCCAACGGGGTTAAATGGACCCCTACCATTTATTGATATACCAACAGAAGTGAATACAAAGAAGAGAGGAAACTTCCTAAAAAATAGGAAAGCAGTAGACATAGCAACAAGAGAACACGAAGAAAGAACTGGGCATATAAAAAACACATAATTAACAAAGAAAACACAAACATGGTGAAGACATCTAGGTGAGAGCACCATGGAATGCTGGATGAAAATTATGCCTCGAAGCAGTAATGCCATTCCTCAAAGCACACAAGATGGTTTCCTTCAACTGCATGACAGACCTCCTTTTGTTATTAAAGGTTATTGCATTTCTTTCATCCCAAATGACAGAGATGAAGACTTTGAAAGTGAACAGGAGAATGAAAGTTGATTCACTCTTCCACCTCGTGCCTTTATAAATTAGATCCCATTCAATTTCACTTATAGTGGCAACATTCCTGCCATTAATGATGCTATTCATTGAAGACCATAGCATCTACACAATGGGACAACTAAATAATAAATGAAGAGTATCTTCAGCACCTGTTTGGCAAAAACAGCAGACAGTGTCGATGGCAACTCCACGCTGCATCAAAAAAACTTTAGTCTTCAAAGCATTGGGGAAGATTTTCCACAGCATCAGGCTCTGTCTCTCAGAGTTGTGATTCAACCAAATACGCTTGTACCAGCTAAATGTAGTGTGATTCCTCTGACTCTCGAAAATATTGTACAGACTTTTAATCATAAATTTATCCGGATAGAAAGTCCATGAAACTCCATCGACTCGAGCAAGAGACACTTGATTATTTTGGTACTTATTCCATAGTTGCCTGACATGTTGATTACTGGAGAATGGGAGGAAAATTTGTCCATGATTAATATAGTCAGTGGCTAAGGCATTGTTGCTAATACCTGTCTGCATTTTTTGATTGTGAGTTAAAACCTGGTTCAAAATTAGTCCCTCCTTAATCCACGGGTCATGCCAGAAGGACAGCTTACTATTAGAAGCAAATTTACTTTTCGCGTATGGTAGAATATCATTCCTCAAATTCAGAATACATCGCCATGTCCAACTGTAGTTCTGTGGAATTGACATGGTCCAGAAGTTCTTGTTGCCAATAATGTGGTTGTGTGACCACTTAACCTAAATGTTATCATTACAATTAAAGATATTGTCGATGTGATGAACGAAGGCAGCTCGGTTCCATAATATCATGTTTTTAATTCCAAGGCCACCCTTTGACAGTGGCAATTCAAGCTTCGCAAAAGCACATGGAGTAAGTTTAGTAGAGAGAACAGATCCATGCCAAAAGAAATTCTCCATGGCACTCCTAATCATTTTAATAAGCTTAACAGGAAGGATGAAAGTTTTCGTCCAGTACACCGTCATGGAGAAAATGATAGATTTTATTAGAGTGAGCCTACCAGCCTGACTAAGAAACTTATTACTCCACACTGATAACCTAGCCAAAATCCTTTCATACAAAGGCATATAATGAGCAGTAGTAATTCTCGAGGAAGTCATGGGGATACCCAAGTACTTGGATGTTTGAGCACTTTGATTCATAGATGATAGGCTAGTAATTTGGTTAACTACGTCATTTCCAACCCCAGCGATAAACATGTCAGATTTAGATAAATTAATAGAAAGGCCAGTAATCAAGTAGAATTTATGGAGACCACCCATAATAGCGGAAACAGTGGTCATGTTAGGCTTGAAAAAAATCACCAGATCATCAGCGTACATCAGGGAGGTAATTAGGGGGTTCTTGCATTTAGGCTGTATAGAGAATCTACCCTCTGTGACTAGGTGGTTGAGAATTTGAGTCAAAACTTCCATAACTAATATGAAAATATATGCTGACATTGGATCACCCTGCCTAACACCTTGTTTGCTTTGAAAATGTCCAACATTTCTATTATCAACCATAATATAGAACTTAGCTATCGAGATACATGTACTTATCCACGCCACAAAATGTTTTGGGAAGTTCATCAGACCCATGATTCTAACAATAACATCCCATTGAACAGAATCAAATGCTTTAGAGATATCAAGCTTGAAGATGGCCCTAGGGGAGACATGTGCAGTGTTGTAGCCTTTCAGCAATTCATGGGACAGAAGAACATTATCCATGATACTTCTGCCACTAAGGAATGCATCTTGATTTGACGAGATGATGTTTGGCATAACCTTCTTAAACCTAGTGGCAATAACTTTAGATATACACTTGTAAATGGTATTACAGTAAGAGATAGGCCTGAAATCAGAAAAAAGACAAGCATTTTTTACTTTAGGAATGAGAGCTATATTTGTGGCATTGACAGAACCAATCATCTTGCATTTGTTAAAGAAGTTCTGAATAGCCTTGGTGAAGACATTACCAACAATTTCCCAGGAAGAAGTAAAAGAAAAGGCGTTGAAGCCATCAGGGCCACCACAAGAGTTAGGGTTGAGAGAGAAAAGGGCAGTTTTAATCTCCATGTCAGTTACAGCAGTTGAGAGATACTCATTGTCATCATTAGATATTCATGGAATGTAAATAGAATCTAGGAGTTCGAGGTTAGGAATGAAATCGTTACTGTTTCCGAGCAGTTTGCTGTAAAAATTAAGAAACATATCAGCAATAATGGAGGGATCAGAAATGAACTCACGATCGTCATCTTTAAGAACACTAATTAATTCTCTTGAATGCTTCGCTTTGAGAGAAGCATGGTAGAATGAAGTGTTCCTATCACCATCCTTGAACCACTCCATTCTAAGCTTCTGTTTCATCATGCGGCCTCATGTTTCAGAGCTTCATAAAGCTGGGAAGATAAAGCAGCTTCATGTAAAGGTAATTCACTGTCGGTGGTTTCCCTGAGCATCCTTTCTTGAGTAACTTGAAGCTGTAGGGCAAGGGAAGTGGAAGTTAAATTGCCAGATCCAAATTTTGTTGAAGACCACAACTTCAAGGCAGTCTTGACAGCTTTAAGTTTACACTGCAAAACATACATGGGATTACCAAAGAAAGAAGTAGATCAAGCATGGTTGACAAGAGAAGTAAAATCTGGGTGAGAAACCCATGCATTAACAAATTTAAAATTTGTTTTTCCTATTCTCACAGCAGCATCACCATAAGAGATAATTTAGGGTGAGTGGTCTGAAAGGCCAGGCATAGGGAAGAGGCAATAGGTGTTTGGCCATTGATTGAGTGCAGATAGATTGGTGAAAGAGAAATCAATTTTCGTAAAGGTTCTGGGAGACGATTGTCAGGAGTTGTTCCAAGAATATCGAGCTCCGAAAGAAGGAATTTCTATAAGATTGGATTGGGTGATGGAACAGTTAAGTGGAAAAATTTCCTTATTGGATAAGGGATTGCCACCCACCCTATCAGATAAGAGCAAAGAGCAGTTAAAATCACCAAGCACAGTCCATGGGAGAGAATCTTGTCTAAAGGAGGGAAGAAGGTTTAGGAAAATTTGTCTAGCAGTGGCGGAGTTAAAACCATATGTCACCATTTATAAAAGGAAGTGGAGGAAGGGATATGGATAGAATGAATATGGATTAGCTGAGACGTAGAAATGATAGGAGACAAGGCATAAATGAGGGGATCATACAAAACAAGGATTCTTCCATAAGGAGCTTCTTTCAGATTATTGTGCATTCTCCAAGCAGGGTTAATGTATTGTGCAGCTATGGAAGTTAAAGCAGCATCTAACTTAGTTTCCAAAATAGCAAGAAAACTCAGAGAGTGTGTGGCAATTAAGTTTTTGCACTGGTTCAGTTTGATATCTATGTGAGCACCCCTTATATTCCAAGCTCCAATTTTGTTTAACATTGATTAACTAATTGATTAAAGAGGAGTTTCTTTTTGTTACCCCTAGTCATAGGGGTGTTTTGGTCAATATTTTTTGGAATAGTAGATGAGGAAACAGTTTTGGGACATGGGTTAAGATCCTTGGCAGAATGCATTTTCTTGGTATTGGAGGACTAGAGGTTAGTGGATGAAACATGAGCAGATTGCAGATGTTTAAAGACACTGGGGGAAAGTGAAGATGATGGAAGGGAAGGTAAATGAGGAGGGGGCTTCCAGGCACTAGGGGCAGGAATATGATGATAGGGTAGATCAGAGCATGGATTGGATGTAGTTTTTGATGATGAAGTTGAAGTTAAATGGTATGAGAGGTCATTATTACTTATTAGGTTGTGCACGTGCACAGGGGAGACATGCACAGGAATTGGAAGCGTGGTGGTTTGTATGGAGAAATCAGAAGAGTTTGTTTCATGGTAATTGCTTGGTGGGGGAATTGCTAGCGAGTTTGTTTTTTGGTTGTTTGCAGATGAACAAAGAAGGGAAGACGAATCTGGTAAGGAATGGGGAGGGTCTTGAAATGAAGGGGCAGATATGTGGTCAATTATAACTGCTTCATTATCTACACACAACTGAAAGGAATTGACATCAGGTATGTTCAGGGAAGTGCTCGAGTTTTTATTTAAAATGCTACCATGTTCATGCGTATTAGAAACGCAACTCCTCAAGACACTATTTGGTACATGATCATCACTTTTAGGATCATTATTATCATTCTTCCCAGTTGCATTATTCTTGTTTTCATCTTCAACAGTGAAAATTTCTTCAATCTCGGCAAGAATATGAAAACTGTTATCTTTGAGTATATTTGCACCATCAATTCTGCTTTTCTTTTCCTCTACAATCACAATATTGTCTGCACTCTGTTTTCCAATCTCCCCTTCTTCAAGTTCTTACATTCCTAACTCCTTTTCTTTAACTGAATTATCTACTTCATTAACCACAAGCAAATTACAATTCAAATAAGAGGATTTATACTTCTGTCTTCTAGTCCTATTCACCACTTGCTATCTTTGTTTTCTCTGCTTCATTCTATTCATTGTTTCTTTCTTCTTCTCAGTGGAAACTGAAATATTGACTTCATTAACTACTTTATTTCTTTCATTCTTCTCTATCATCGCACTCGTATGTAAAATTTTCTTCTCACAATTAGATATAGCATGACCAAAAACACCACAACATTTGCAAATATCAGGCTTCCAGTGGTATTCAATTTGAATGTTTTATGTCCCTCCATCTAATAACTGAATTGGGAAGGAATCAATCAGTTCATGATACGGTTTAATTTCTACCATACATTTAGCAAAGGACATTCTCTCAGTTGACTCATCCATACAAACCATTTTTCCCAATCTGCTTGCTAACCAATTTATCCCAGTATGAGACCATGAGAACAGTGGTATGTTAGAGAATTTAACCCACAATGGGACAAAAGAAATAGTATGACACACATTTCCCATTGTCGGCTCCCACTATTTGACAATGAAAAGTTTACTTCGCATTACGATCGGGTCGCTTTGAAGAATTTTGTTCCTATCTTCATCACAGGACAACAAGAATAAGAAATGGAAACCATTAGACTTAACACTAATCGAGCCTTTTAGTTTCCAGTATTTCTTTAAGAAGTTAATCACTGTTGAGTAAGAAAGAGGTTTGTCTAGGAAGAAACCGACGAGATAATTACTCCATTCCTGAGCACCAGCTTCAATCACACATGAAGGTGGGACCATAATTTCATCCTTAAACTCGGGTACCATCTCAAACGGGATGTACTTCCCTGTGCTACTTGATTTACGCTTGAAGAGGGAAGTCCATCTCGGTTGAGAACAATCAGGCAGAAACGAGGACATGGTTGCAGAGGGAGAAAAGGGAGAAGAAGAAGAGGGAGGGACAGAAGGGAATGAGACCGGTTGCAGGGGCGGCGGAGGAGGGTCAGGAGCTGGACGACGTTGACGTAAAGAGGACGAGTGAAAAGACAGGGTTGGAGTTGGTAGGATAGGGGAGGACGAGGGAGGTACAGGAGGTATGGTGTTGGCAGCCATGATACAGGAGGGATAAAGCAATAGGAGGTATGGTGGAAGGCTATTATATCTTCAGTATCATCAATATAAATTTTCTAAGCATTTAAAATATTTTTAATAAGCTCAACATTGAAGATTCAAATTTTTACCCAACTTCAATAAATTAACTTCAATAATTTAATTGCCAAATCCATAGTTATATCTGAAATTTAATTTTAAAATAACTTCCAATTATTTAAAATCAATTACATAACTCATTTTCAAATGTTCAAAATTATGGGTCGTCACATTCTTCCCCCCTCAAAAGAATTTCGTCCCGAAATTACTAGTTAAGAAGGATGATCCTTAACCCATTCGCTATCTTTCCCAAAACCAAATAGTTTTACTAACTTTCCAGAACAAATCTTTTTATTAAAGATCCATTTTAATTTCAACTAACTTTCCAAAATCAATCATAGTTTCCAAACAAAATTGTTTTCTTAACCATTCAAATTTAAATTCAAATTCAAATTTTAAATTGTCCATATTTCTCAAAAAATTCCTAACCCCCTAGATTTTCGAAAAATCTCGCCAGCGTCTCCTTTGCGCGGCTAGCTCGACACGACTACAAAATGCCACAATGGGCCCCCAGATTCAACAAGAAAACCAAAAAAACCAAGTGGCTAGACAAGAAAGTCATCAAATTTCATACTGAAATTTAAATACTTATCTTTTTCGAGCAAATCAAATTATCTACGAAATCAGAATCCCAATTTATCCTTTGTCTTTAACACACCTGTATATCCTTCTTATCATTTTGCATTTCTTTTCAAAAGTTAGAATAATTATTTCATTCAAATCCGTACGATGTACATATATCATTTGTACGCAATAATCAAATTTGATCGCCTACTCGATCACACAATTTCACTTCTGAACTAGTATCGTCCACCGACTTCCTAGTGCGGACTCAGATCTGGTTTCTTGATCAGAAACCATCATTCTCCTTGCATAGCCGAAAACTATGATAGAGAATTTCCAGAATCAACCAAAAATCCATATCCAGGTTCATCGTCGAAAATCAAGTGAAAAATTCCAACTCGGATCGATATAACTATCTTGAAATTCTGTGCTCGAATTCTGGATCAAATTGTTATGCGAAAATAATATACGTATATCCTACGTATTAATCAATTGATTATTAGATATATCGATTTTCTTTCCTTTCATTCACATTGATTTTGATTTTCATTCACTTGTTCACAATCATCATTTCCCAATTCCCAATTTATCCTTTATTCACTTATCAATTTAGAATACTATCTTAATTCCAAATTTACTTAAGAATTTTGCCATTTATTTATTAAGTTAATATAAATATTCTATATACTTCTTATATTTATTTTCAATTCACCATTTTAGTTTATCTACACTTTTATTTTAACTGGATTTCCAATTCCATGTGAATTTAATTCTTTTCTAACCATATTTTCTTTGTCATTCCTTCAATTAGCTTCACCTACTGATTTTATTTTTAATACTTCGCTTTGTTTATCACAAATCAAATTCAATTTCCAATGTTCAAATTTTTTCCCCCAAAATTTTAAGCTTCGATAAGGATTCCAACTTATCTACACTTCACACTATTTCAATTTTAACTTTTCTTCAAGTTAAATTTTTATTCTAACAATTTCAAATTTATAAGTTGTCAAACTCAATTATATTCTATAAATATTTTATATAGGATTCTAGATTCTTTCCATATTTTCAAAACCATTTTTAAAATCAATTCAAATTATCTTTTGAATTTCCAAAACCAACCCAGTTTTGTAAGAACTTCAATTTTTAAATAATTTGGCAGCAATTCCTCTCTTGGAAACTCGAAAATGAACACCGATGATGTCGCGATCCTTATCGGAATTATTTTCCAGTGACCGAAAAGAGTTTAGTGCTTTATCCCTTCAAAACAATTTTTTCAAAATCTTCGAAAACCATTTCCAAACTCCAAGGGAATTTAATCCTTTCCAAATTTCAAAACTTTCAAACCCTTTCAATTCTTTTCAAAACATTTTCAAATATTCCTCTAGAATTCTATTGCAAATTATAAATCACATTTAAAATTCATATTTACAAATCCCATTTGTATATGGATCTTTATTTCTCGGTTTTAAGTTATGATTTCAATTTCTTATTCAATAATCAATGATAATAATTTAATGTTATCACTTCCTAATAACCAAGCGACCATATACTATAATAATTTATGGAAAATCATTCCTTTTATACACAAAAATAATTTGGATAAAATTATTTCATTTACACTATTTTAAAACAATATCGTGGCGAATTGTTCTGTACAAGTGTTTAGAGATCCCTATCGATAGAATTGTACAGAATATACCGACCAGAATCCATATACCACTCAACAAACCAATCAACACAATATAAAACAAATTTTTTATATTCACTAACAAATACGCGCTCATATCTATTATTACACTCAAACTCATTCTAGAGTACTATTGACTCTATCTCTAATGAGCAACACCCAATAGAGCCAAGGTTGTCACTTAACCAAATGCTCTGATACCAAAATGTGACGACCCAATTTTTCAAACGCCCGAAAGTCGACATCATGTACGTCCACTGTATCAAATGCCGCACAATGGAATGCCGAAAAATCGAACCATTAGGGTTAAAGAAGAAGAAGATAGAAGAAGAAACAGAAAACAATAACAGAATCTCACATTTCACAGCGGAACAAATATAATAGATAAATGAATAGTCTTTAAAATAAAGAACTATATCAGTTTTATACATACATCATCAGAGTGTACAACAACACGATAGAATTGGATAGTCAAACATGCTTGATATTCAAACTCATGGTAGAATTGAAGGAGATTTCTCCTTATGATAGTCAAACATGCTTGATATGCAAAATCCTTTGATATTATTATTATTATTAGTGCATAGTGTGGAAAACATTTCGAAAATATAATATTAATCTTAGCCAGCATAGACATTTCGCACTTATGCCTATTATAACTACCATGTTGAATAGCAGGTTAACGCCACATTCCATGGCAGGTTAACGCCACATTCCATGGCAGGTTATACAACTAAAACCGTATAGGGCACATATTGTTTCTTTGGATTTCCAACAAATGGTCAGGCTAAGGAACTTCCTACTGCCACATGAGTACGCCTCTAGAGGGACGCTCGTAGAACCTGACCGGATCTTTGCCAACACAAGGCCGGGTTACCTCTGTAACTAGGTAACTACTACACGAGTATGCCATCCCCTGATCATTTGCGACCTTTATCCGAGGATCCTCAACCATAAAGCAACAACCATAAAGTAATAATAAATTTGCAGCAACCACATAGGTTAAATATCTAGGATCCATACCATGATACAACCCTTTTCCAGAAGGAAATGACAAACCCTCAGGGGGCGTTACTCCCAAATAACCTTGCAGCATCCTTCTTGTTTCGACCATTTCCGGCGTGTGAGGTCCGACGATGTCTCGTTCATAAAGCTACATTTTTCACAAAGCCATGCTTTGATCAACAAATGATCAGCAGCACTTCGTATGCCACATTACCAAATTGGGAATGTATCACTGGTAACCATCAACTACATAACCTCTGAGCTCGTATGTCTCAGAGAAGGGTGTTAAGCTAAGAGAATAAATTCTCCGCCACCAATAAAAATATATTTGATAGAAACCAGCTTTACGTCTCAAAGTGTAACGTCAGACACACATCCATACAAGTCCGTTCCGGGATCGAACGGAACCAAAGGCACTTCCAAAGAAGCCCTTGCAATCCGGATATTCACTAATCACGTCTAGAATCCCCATCACAAAGGGTGATAAAATCTCTATACCGGAGCAACCCGGTGTAGAGACACTCGACATATAATTCCTTTCACTTTCGAAAATACCCGGTCTTCAACACCATCTACAAATGCAATCCCATTTCGTCATATCATTATTCGGAATGGGTTTTATGACACAAAGTCCTCTCCCAGCTAATCCGAATAACGAGCGCTTATTTTAAAAAATAAGTGTTACATTCAGATTTTAAACAAATCACAACAAATTTCTACTTTGATCTTTTAAACAAAAGATCCATCACTATTACAAAGATTCGATGTGGTTTTCGAATATCCATTTGGAATCCGACCCCCGGTCGCATCGAAATTCAAATGCCATTTAAAGACAAATATTGATAGTCGGTTATTTAACTATCAATCAACATTCACAACAATTACTGGATTTAAATAATATTCCCCAATTATTTATTTTCAAAATATCTTCGCAAGATATATTTCACACTTCAACCATTTGAAAACAAATTTCAAAATTTTCCACATTTCAATACTTTGAAAACAAATTTCAGATCACTTTTCCTCACGTGGAATAAATTTCCAAATATTTATTTAATTCCGCTGAAAAATTTGCCGAGTTCGAATACTTCAAAATAATTTAAATTACTTATCCAAAATATATACTTGGAAACATTTAGAATAAAAACTATTTTAAAACACTTCATTTAAAACATTAGTTATGAAAAATATTATACTAATATCTCATATAAAAATTCAAGTCCAATCTTATTTTAAAATAAAATAAGTAGATAGGATATAACTATTTAAATATCCATTTTCTAAAACAAATATCAATTAAAACTTTAAATGATCACTTCTATAATAAATTAAAATAAACCATTATTTTAAAGATTTTCAAAATAACCTAAATAAATAATTTCTCCAAAATATTCTTTCCTTAAAACAATCGTTACAACTTCAATTTATATTTATAAACTATATTGAAAACATACTCGGCTTTCCTGGAAAAGTACACCTTCCATTCTAAAATGGTTCATTCAAATCAATTAATAAATCTTTCTGGATTTATTTTAGATTTACGTTCCAAATCCGTAAATTCCTTTCCACGCTTTTAAAAATAAAATAATATTTTTTTTTAAAACAAATTTCCCTTTCTTTTATAAAATTCGCATTGTGAATTTAAATTTTCAAATATCCACAGATATACAATTTTCATATCGATTCCCAAATATTCACTTTCAACACCAAATCAATTTTCAAATTGATTTCCAAATTTATTCCAAATACCAAATCAAATCCCAAATTGATTTTCCTAAATTTATTTCAAACACCAAATCGATTTCAGAATTGATTTCTCAAAATTTATTTTTAAACACCAAATCAATTTCAGATCGATTTTCCAAAGATTTATTTTCAAACACCGAATCAAATTCCAAATTGATTTCCATATTTATTTTCTTTTTAAAATAAATTCCTTTATTTCTTCCAAACTATTTAAAATCCGTATTTTAAATAAATTCTTCGACCTTTGAATAATATTTACCCGAAATCCATTTATTAAGCCTTTTTCCCTTATTTTGGAATTTTATTCCATAGGATTCAAAAATAAAACTTTATCCTTTTAAAATTCCTTCTTTTAAATTTATCCAATTCTCAAAAATAAATTTTACTATAAATTTTCTACTTGAATTTCAAAAATCCAATTTTACTTATTTCTAGCATCCTACGATACCAAAAATACATTCGGCTAAACTATAGCCTTCCATGATTTCAATCACAATATAATCACACACGGATTATAAATAAATCAACACACAATATTAAAACAAATTCAAATGTTTGAGCAATCCAGTTAGATCCCTCCAACCTGTTTCCCTGCATCCACAGATGTTAGCACACAATTAAATACCAATTCCACTTCGAGGTGGAATATCGTGGTATATGAGATTAAATAATACCATCCGCTATTATACGGCGCATATGGTCCCATCCACTATATAATACGGGAAATTAATCACTCCAAATACATATATAATACCAATTCCACATTGAGGTGGAATATCCCGGTATATGAGTTTAATATAATATCATCCGCTATTATGCGGCGCATATCGTCTAATCCAATACAACTGATAATAATTTATCATCCAAGCACACAATCAACAAATTTAAATTTAACTATTTAAAATTAAATCAGAAAAATCCGATAGAGTGAGAAGATCTCACCTTTGATTTTCTTTTTTGCAATCCATTTCCATTCCAGCTTGTTTCATGATTTTTTTAGACCTTGTATAAATAATATACAGTTGATTAATATTTGAACAATTGAACAAATCAATTTCCAATAAATAAATTTAATTAAACAAAAATTTATTTTAAACTAATAATTAAATTTTAAACCCATTTTCTTTAATAAGTTATTTTAGAGACTAAATAAATTAAATAGGTTGATTGAACAAATTACTCGCCAAATCCAGTAAATTAAATATATAAATATTTGTAAAAATAGAACTGCTTTTACATTTCTCTTCTCAGTATAATGTATTTATATGTTATTAAATTAAAATAAAGATCGTATGCCTGTTATTCTAAGCTCACGTGCAAACAAATCGAGGTCATCGATTCACATGTCCCCACGAACAGCCAAACCCCTGGTCCACTCACGGTCGAGCGTCGACCATACGTCGCCCTTACCACCAATTGATCACGATGCTTCCCCTTATGCGGCCTCTACGACCCTACATCGAGCTTTCCATCGTCGCTGCCTTGATATCCCCTCACCTTCGAACGCGAGCCTCCACACGCCTGCCGCCTCGTCACCGCTCGAACGCGCGGAGTCACTGAAGAAGAATCAATGCGATTTTGTTTGACCCATTATTTTGATTTGAATCTGCATTATCGAATGATTTAATTTCAAGTTTTGCTGCGGCCATCGATTTTGAATTTGATTGTAAAACGGAGAGAACTCGGCCCTGTATTTTCCTCGTTTTGTTTTAAATCATATACATATATATTTTTTTTCTTTTTTTTTGTTAATAAAAAGAAGGAAACACTTGTACGCGACCAGGAAAGGCAAGATAACACGTGTAGTTGAGGAGGAAACGTGTTTTATTTGTTTATGGTGTGTGAATATATATTTAATTTAAATTCAAATTTAAATCATTTCGATTTAAACGCTCTAAAATTTTGAACTCCTATCGAGGCGTGCCGCTATGCGTTCATAAGGTTATGCCCCTATGCCGAACGCAATGGAAAAGGTTTCGAGTCCAAATTCGATCGTATGGAGAAGATAGCTTTTTGAAACCACTTATTAAATTAAATTTCGACATAATTTTCAGCGTGTTTGCTTATCGCACGGCCATATTATCACTCCAAATACTACGAAAGTTGAAATCCAATAATAATACAATATTATGGATCCAATGGAACTGGTTTAGTCGAAATCCGAGATTGTGCCTCGGAAGGCTATTTTCAAATATCAATTTAAACAATATAAATTCAAACTGAGCAAATCATATCCAAATCCAATTCTGATGCTTCCATTATCTATAGTATCATCAATATAAATTTTCAAAGCCTTTAAAATATTTTTAATAATCTCAAAATTGAAGATTCAAATTTTTACCCAACTTCAATAAATTAAATTCAATAATTTAATTGCAAAATCCATTGTTATATCTGAAATTCAATTTTAAAATAACTTTCAAATATTTAAAATCAATTAAATAATTCATTTTCAAATGTTCAAAATTCTAGATCGTCACATCTTTTAGTAATAATAGTTGGCTTCATTGGGTCTTTTGACTGTAGAGAGTTCATTTAGGGCTTGCTTGGAATGGATCAAGGGAAGATTTTGGTGAAGGGTTGTGTGCGATATTTATGCCGGTCAGGTGCTTGGTGGCCTATGGTCTGAGGAGTGTAGACTTATCATGGCTTTGAGCGGGGAATATTTTGCTAAGGGTTCCGGGTGGTTTTGCTTTGTGTGGGGTTTGGCTAGTGGGCAATTTTGCCGGCCGAGTGCAGTTTTATGTGACCTAATCTTGACCAAGCTCTGATAACTACTCTTTGCAATTTTCCCTTTTCATTATGCTTGTGTGTTTATAACATCCTGATGGCGGTGCTCTTCTCCATTAACCTTTGGATGTAAGGTTGTTAAGGTAGAACCATTATATTTGCACTTGGATTGTGAGTGTAGCACGACGTTCCCATTTGCATGTAGGCTTTCGGTGGGGGATGTATTATTATCTGGTATCATTAGTGCAACCTTTTATTGTCGCAGATCAGCATTTCTAACGCGTTGTCCTATCTTGGTGCCACTGCAGTTCCATGTATTATAGTTGTAGACTGTCTTTTCACCTTATGTCAGGGTTTGGGGCTCAGTATCATAATATAACAATGAAATTTGAGGAACCGTATAGTTTGAATCTTTGTCATTGTCTTGATATTTCTATGTGCAGTATTCTCTTGACTTCGATCTACTTTTTGTTTTTCTTATTTTCATCCCTCTTTTATTGTGAGGGCATCTTGTTCTGATCTTTGTGCTTATGTAAACTTGCCTTCAATAGGTTTGGAAAATATGAGTGTAACACATAGTGCTCAACTTTTATGGGAAATCGGTAATTTTGATGGATCGGTACTGATCCATCACTAGACTTAGTCAAATTTCCCCTATTTCTCTTCTAATATTTTATAGCTGACTATAATCAAGTCTAGATTTCATTTCTTCATTATTCTATTCTTTAGAAATATCGTTTTAGTAAAATATCGGATAGTAAAAGGGAACGAGAAATTTTCTAAGACGAATTCCCAATAACCATTGTAGAAAAGCGATAAAAAGTGAATTTTGAAGCAAACATACATAACCATTAGAGGTAAGTTTTGTGCATCTTCTATTGGGTTAGAAATAAGGAATATTTATAGATACTTCTTAATCAACTGCCATGTGTAAATTTTGTGTGCAAATATTTTTTAGCTTTGCAATAAAATATGAAACCTTATGTAAAAAGATTAGATGAGATTATGAATCCAATCATATTTATATGAATTAATTATTTGACCCTACTATGTTCATATAAGAAGAAATATTTTTAAACTAATTGTTTGTATACAGTGTATATAAGAAGAAATCTATTATAAACTTCAATTTATATAGTGGTTTGTAATTTGAGTTAATCAGGACAAAAAGGATAAACTAATTCGTTGAACCACAATGGCCGCCATATGATTGTTCTTGGAAATTCTTCTGTCCATCCAAATTTCTAGTATGTTACATTCTACAATGTTACATTACATTTTTGATGATTAATAGTTGAAAACTATGTCATCTCTAGCAATTATTTCAGAGCTTAGCTTAATAGTCGAACAAGAGAACGTACAAATCATACTCAACTAGCTAATTTACATTAATTATTCTAGTATTCCAACTAAATAGAATCAAGTTTTAATCCAAAATTAAATGCAAAATATAACAATTGTATGCCGATCAAAATTGCGATCCAAGTTGTTCCTTAATTTTTGTTACTTTTCCTTTATCATATCCAAGATTGTATTGACAAATGTAATGTATATGCATTGAAAGAAATAAATGGGTTCATAGTCTATCTAAATCCAGTAGCGAACAACTCATATAAAGTTTATGAAAATGTGAATATAGTGTTGTTTGAAGTTGAAAATTTTTCAGTAGATGAAGTTATAATTAAGGATGCTGATGGAAATTATTTATCTAGCAACACAAAAAAGGTAATTTTTAAAATATTTATAAATTATAAAAAATAGTTGCATACTTGCCTTAGTATTTTTATGTTGGAATTGTTATTCCAAATTTACATAGTTAAATGTACAATATTCAATTGTTCTTACAATTAAACAATTCATTATTGTACTATCTTTCATACCAAGTATGATTTATTAACCAAAATTATTTATGCATTACCATATTCATGTGATTTTAAATTAAATCAAAAGATATTGTAATGCTTATTTTGGTTTGTGTTGCAGCGTCTTGGACTAAATGTAAGGTGGAAAATATTCGATGTTAATGATTTAACAAAGGCTCTATATACTTGTAAAAAAAACTAAGTAACAATCCAGATGTGGAATTAAAACTAGGATGTTTATATTATTCAGTTATGCCAGTGTTTAAAATTACGTGATCATATAATGATACAAATAAAGATTGTATTATAATAGATCACTATGGCAGTCACTAAGAAAAAATAGCAGTCTAGATTCGTCCAGATAGGTATATGGTAGTGGGGATGCATTTCAAGTGCGTTTTGTATTACTTAGTATTAGGAGACCCTTTGCTATGTCAATGGTGTTTGTTTTGGATAAACTCTATAGATTTACTTGATCGTTATTAGAAGTGAGCGATATTCGGTTCGAAGCGAATTCACCTATCAAACCGCTTCATTTCAAAATTGTACCGGTTTGAATTCAATTTATAAAATAATTTTATTTGGGTTATCAGTTTAACCGAATTAATCAAACTTTTATTATATTATCCAAATCCATGACATTATAATTATATTAATAATTTGTTTAGTAATAAAAATGAAGCTTTATCTATTGAAAATATGTTAATTTTTCTTATAAACTTAAAAAGTACTAGATATAGTTTCTCTAAATATATATTCACGTTTCCTTTAAGTAAATCGATCATTTGAATAATTACCTTTAAGTAAATCGATCATTTGTGACATAGTTTAACCGAAAATATGTTAATTTATAGTTCGGATAAACCGATTTATATCGATTTCAGTTTGGTTTGACATTTTTTTCCTCAAAACCAACCGAATTGATCAGACGTTCCCTCTAATCATTATGTTATTTTAATAAACTATCCAACTGCAATGTTGAATAATCAGATATTAAAGTTTTGTTGAATTAAGCTTTCCCCTTTTTGTTTGCAATTCAAATATCATAAACAAATATAAGAGGTTCTATACTTATTATTAAATAACAACCGTAATCTTGTACTACTAAACTTTTAAAGCACTTAAACAACAATGGCTTCCATGAAACTAACCAATAATCCTACATTCTTTATACAAAATTGAGATAAATAACAAGATCAAATTCATGTGAAATCTTTTGATCAGACTATTCTTCCTCCTCATAACCTCTCCTCTTTTCCTAATCCGAGCCATATTTCACCACAATTACACAAAGAAAATCCTCCTAAATAAATGGGGATGGATTTATACTTGTGAAAAATCGAAAAAGAGTATCAGTCCCAGGTTCTAATTCTAAGAAAAGTTCAACCCAGTTTTTCGATAAGAGCCTACTGTAGAATAATCAAGAATGACTTGAGGCTTTCAACAAAGAAGCAATGCAAGCCATAACCTGCCTTCCTTAATGCAAGAAAATGTTAAACAAAGAAGCAATGAAGGCCAGAAACTGCCTTCCTCAATGCAAGAAAATGTTTCTCACACTAGCTTGCAAAAGAGATTCAATGGTGGTCAGAAACCATCTCTTTTTACTCAAGATCATGCTTCGAATACTGATTCTTTTTCTCCAGCTGCTTCTTTGAAAAAGCCATCAACCTGTTATTACTAGTATACTTGAACACAAATTAGATAATAGTAAAATTGAACTATGTCACAAATGTTCTCTTACAAATTGGAAAACGATTAACAATAATGTCATGGGAGGTAATGGCAGAATTATGATTTTATGGAATCCAAATATCTAAGATATAAAACATTTTTATTTAGATTTTCAATTTATTCACTATGTGTAAATAGGGCGGTTTACTTATTGAAATCTCATTCATTTATGCCTCTAATAGTGAAACAGAAAGAATTTTGCTTTGGAATCAATTAACTAGCAAAATTTTTAATCCATGGATTTTGGTGGGAGATTTTAACACAGTTATGCATGCCTTTAATAAAAGGGGTGGCAACCTAATTCCTTTTAAAAAACTAGAAATAATCAACAATTTCATTCTAAAAACTAGTCTAGTTGACCCAACAGTGTATTGTAATAAATTCACATAGAAATTAGGTGAGAGTAGAAATATATATATTGTAGGCTTGAAAAAGTTCTCCTAAATCAAAAAATTTTAAGCTAGTTTGAAATTTTCTTGTGTTGATACTCTTCCACAAGCCTCTAGTGATCGTACGCCATCGCAAATTTTTCCCTCTAAAAACATCTCAACGATAAATTTATTGGGCTTGTCAAATTTACTTCATTTTATAGAAGCAAATCTCAAAGTTGAAAGAAATATTTAGAATCACAATTGGAACATTAGCATGTAGCCTGCTGCCTCTATATTCAAAGAATCAATAAACAACATTGAAATTGGTTCAAGCTTAAATAAAGAAAGATGGTACTTGAAATTTGAATCAAAAGGCGAATTCTCCTTCAAAAACACTTAGGAATATATCAAAGGTGTTAGGTAGAAATGGATTGGTATAAAAATATCTGGAATAAGGCAAAAGTCCAAAAATGGCACATTGTGCCTATTTTACTTTATTAAACAGATTGTTCACAAGAGATAGATGTCGTAAATGGGGTAAAAACAGAGAAACAAAATGCCTTCTTTGTAAAATGGAGTTAGAAACTATAAACCATCTATTCTTCGATTGTGTTTGCTCTAGGCATATCTGGTTCATAACCAAAAGAAAATCCAATCTCAGCCAATATATCTCTTTGGACAGCATTAGAGATAGCATTCATTTCATCCAACAAAAATTCAATTCCAAAACCAAATCAAAGGAGTATAAAAAAGAGTTCAATAAAGCTTGCATCATGCTTACAACAGTCATTTTTTACATATGGAAAGAGAGAAATGCAAGATTGCATACAAATAAGGAAATAGATAGCATTCAGATTTGGAAAATCATAGATCAAAATATAAATACTCAATCATAAAGCAGAGACAAAACTTAATGAAATTCATAAGCATGATTCATCCACTCATGATCTAGATAACTACGAGGAGAGGATTGAAGCATGCTTACAAAGCGAAAAAGTCAATCATGATATTTACCATGGAAAATTCTTTCAACTTAGAGATATGCAATGGTCAAAAGAACTTCCAGGTTGTATCAATCTCAATTCTAGGGGCTCAGACATCAGAGGCGACCATTCCAGTACCGAAACCTGGAGCATCTCGTGCAAGGGAAGTCAATAATTAAATTTGAATAATTATAACACTATTGATAATGTTATATTGCAGAATCATAATGATTATGTTACTTGCTCACCAGGTTTTGGCAAGAGCTACTGCGCACCCAAGTCCAAGGTGAAATAATTCGAATTGCAGCCATATCAGAGAGAATTGCAACTTGACTTTAATAATCAAATAATTAGGTATAGTCATTATAAAAGTAATCTCAATGGAAATATATATCACTTATGTTTCTTGGGAGATAAGAGAATGTTGTAACACTCAACAAAGGGTGATTCAACATCACAATAACAAATTAGTACCGATCACAGTACGCTTCATCTTCAAGTGTTGCCAACATCTAAAGATAAAGAGTTCTCGAGCAACTTCAAATAAAAGACTATATATGCTCAAATCGGGATATCTAATCTCAACAAGACAGAAAGATTCAATCTTCGAGACCATTCGAAGCTAATATCTTCTCAAACGGGGAATCTAAGCTCAACATGACAGAAAGCTTCAATCTTCGAGATCATTTGAAGCCAATAACTGGTGGGGTCTTTCTCCTTTTGGGCTTGTGCTCGGGTTTGAGTCATGGTGGAGTGACAAGTAATGATGTTCAGGTGGCTTCAGGAATTCAAGAACAGAGCAGGATAGAGCAAGAAGGTGGTGATAATAATAATACTCAGAACTGAGGTGAAATCAGATGAAAGAATAAGAGAATATGGGTGAAGCCAGAAGCACTAGAAATGAGAAAAATGCATACACAGTAAGATAAGAGAAAGTGATATATTTTATTAAACTTTCTTCATATCCTTATGTACATCTTTGGATTCATATTTATACATTCTCAGGTTGGACTTAATCAAAGTAGACTCAATCAACTAGCCGTTGGAGATGACAGCTCATCAAATACTGATCACAACTTGAGAAATCAAATAGCAAGAGTCAGTCTTCAACTGTGCACGTGCACACATGCACACGGTGCAAATCTTCCATCCCTCCTTATTTACTTGGCATTGTTAGCCTCTTTATGATTCTGATCATCCATTAAGTCTTCAGAGATCTTCAGGTTGACCCCATACTGATGGAAAAATAGATTTGTCAGAGTTTCTGAACCTGTTCGATGAAATGCATTAATCCATTGGTGATTACAAGATGCTTGCTGAAATGTTGGTATGTAACATCTCCCCTCCCCATGAGAAATGGACCTTGCCTCAAGGTCCACGGTAGGAAAACACTTAATGATATCCCAATATTCTTCCCAAGTGGAATCTGAGGTGGGTTTATTCTTCCATTTGATAAGCGCTTGAACCACTGGCTTATTATTTCTTGGTATCAATCTACGATCAAGTATTTGTTCTGGTTCATCTACCAATTCAGTTGTAATGATGGAAGTTCTTGTTGCAAGATGATATGTGAACTAACTCTTTTCTTTAGCTGGGATATATGAAATACAGAATGGATCTGAGAGGCAGCAGGAAGGTCTAATTTATGTGCAACTTCTCCTATTCGTTGAATGATCTTGAATGGACCGTAATATTTTGGAGATAATTTAGTTGTCTTAGTAGAACTGACCGAGATTTGTCTATATGGCTACAGCTTCAGGTAGACCCAGTCACCCATAGAGAATGACCTTTCTGTGCGTTTTTGATCTGCAAATTTTTTCATCCTTTCTTGAGCAAGAGCAAGGCTATCTTTTAAGAACTGCATAATAATGTCTCGAGAAAAAAGATGTTGTTCAACTTGTTCCACTCTGGTAGTATGAGGAATATATGACAAGAGAGTGGGAGGTGGTTTTCCATACAAAATTTCATAAAGGGTTAGATAGGTAGATTGTTTCCAAGAAGTATTAAACCAGAATACAGCAAGAGTTAACCACTTTGTCCATTCACTAGGTTGATGTGAAACAAAACAGCGTAGGTATGTCTCTAGAATTTTGTTAGTAGCTTCTGACTGACCATCTATTTGTGGATGATATGCCGAGCTATAGTTGAGTGTGCTTTCTTGAAGATTGAAAAATTCAGTCCAAAAAGTACATAAGAATATAGAATCCCTGTCACTAATGACTGATGTAGGCATACCATATAACTTGAATATCCCATCAAAAAAAACCTTGGCTACTTGCTGTGCAGTATATGGATGTGAGAGGGGAAAAAATGCGCATACTTTGATAATCGATCAACCACAACATAGATAACAGTGGAGCTATTACTTTTTGGTAAATGAGTGATAAAGTCCATCGTGATGTCTGTCCAAACAATATCTGGAGTTGGTAGCGGATGAAGAAGTCCTGGGTACTGTATATTTTCACTTTTTGAACGTTGACAAATATCACAATCTTGAATATACTTTTCAACTGATCTTTTCATGTGCTTCCAGTAAAAAACTCGCTTAAGTTTCTTAAGTGTTTTTCTAACACCCGAATGGCCTTCTAGTGGTGAAGAATGAAATTCGAAGAGAATGATATCTAACAGAGAAGCATTGAATGGGTCTAAGAGAATTCTTCCTTTATAAAAGATTAAATCATCAAGCAATTTATACTTATTTGAGTCCAAGTCTCCTTGTAGAATCTGTTCTTTTCTGATTGCATAAAATGGGGATTGATTCACTTCTTTTCGAAGTTCCAAAATCCAATCAGGTTGAACTTTTGTCAGTGCTGTTAGCATTGGTTGATCATGAATTCGTGACAGACTGTCAGCAACAATATTTTCTTTGCCTTTTTTATACTCCACTATATAGTCATATCCATGTAGCTTAGCAAGCCACTTTCCTTGAATACCGGTTGTCAATTTCTGGGATAACAAATGTTGTAAGCTCTGATGATCAGTTCGAATTATGAATTTTCTGCCTAGTAGATATTGTGACCATTTCTTAGTTGCCATGATTAATGCCAGAAGCTCTTTCTCGTAAGTAGATAAGAGTAAATTTCTTCCTTGAAGAGGTTGACTAATAAATGCAATAGGTTTGTTGCTTTGCAAGAGAACAGCGCCAATTCCACAACCACTTGCAGCACATTCGATTATAAAATCTTTAGAGAAATCAGGCAGTGACAAAATGGGAGGGCTGATGAGGCATGATTTTAATTTGAAGAAGGCATCTGTTGCTTCTGGTGTCCATATAAAAGAATTCTTCTTGAGCATAGTAGTAAGTGGTTTTGCAATCAAACCATATCCCTTGATGAATTTTCTGAAGTATCCAGTAAGGCCCAAAAATCCTCTAAGTGCTTTGATGTTTTGTGGCTGTGGCCATTCCAGAATAGCTTTTGCCTTTTCTCTGTCCACTGCAATGCCTTCATGGGATATGATATGACCGAGGTAATTGATGTTGTCTGCAACAAAGGAGCATTTTGATAGATTGATCACCAGATGATTGTACTGAAGAGTTTGAAGTGTAGTTTCCAAGTGAAGCAAATGATCAGCCCAACTTCTGCTGTAGATTAAAATATCATCAAAGAATACTAGAATAAAATTTCTCAAATAATTTTTAAAAATACTATTCATGAGAGATTGAAATGTAGAAGGGAAATTAGTTAAACCAAAGGGCATTACCAAAAATTCATAATGACCATCATGAGTTCTAAAAGCTGTTTTATGAATATCATCTTCATGCATACGAATTTGATGGTAACCTGACTTTAAATCTACTTTTGTAAAAAATTTAGAACCATATAATTCATCTAATAAATCATCTATTAATGGTATGGGAAATTTATTTTTAATTGTTTGTTTATTTAAAGCCCTATAATCTAAACACAATCTCCATGAAAAATCCTTTTTCCTAACCATAACAACAGGAGCAGAAAAGGCACTAGAACTAGTTCTAATAATACCAGATGAAAGCATATCAGCAATTAGTTTGTCTAATTCATTTTTAATATGATGAGAATATCTATAGGGTTTTAGACATACTGGTTTGGAGCCTTGTAAAAGAGGGATTTTGTGGTCACAATGTCTTGCAGGTGGCAGTGGAAGTATTGAGGAAGTGACAGCAGGGAATTTATTCAACAGAGATTGAATATCTGTGTGTAGGGAAGCTATGGGAGGGACTGAAGTTGAAGCAGCAGATAACAGCATAAATCTGAGGTGAGCACAGTTAAATTCCTTTGTAGCTCTTTTATCATCAACAGTATAGGAATCAGGTTGAATAAGACCTTGCCATTGATATTCTTTATTTTTATAGAAAAATCGCACCTGAATGGTCTTGCTAAAGACTGACCAATGGTCATAATCCAAAACAGTGTGAGAATACCTGTAAAACCATTGTAGAGCTTCTTTTTTGAGATGAAAAGAACATATATGCACCCATTCTTGGACGTCAGTGTGGTTGTATTTGAAGAACTGCTCAACTTGTCGAATCCAATCGATAACTCTATCTTCACTAGAAAAGGTTGGAAAGCCTATCTTGATATTAAGCTTGGCCATGTCTTTTGAATGATGAGTAGAAGAATCAACGTGTCTTGATGGAGAATGATCAAAAAGATTGGCATCAGTTCTGGGTAATATTGGTGGCCTATTATTAGGTGGAACATAAACATTGGATCGTTGATTTTGAAAAGAATTTTGTGGGAAAGAAGAGGATCTGTGAATGTCAGATCTGAAATTCTGATCGGTTTGCTTTTGGTTCTTGATTTCTTTTAACTCCGAGAAATTTTTTATCATCATTTCTTGCATGTTATCAAGCTTCTCAGTGGTTTCTTGATTTTGCCTTGTCAGAGTTGATGTGGTGATTGATAAATCTTGGGTAGTTCTTTCCAATCTCTTCAGTGATAAAGCAGTTCTGTTATTAAACAAATATTGCCTTAGCCATAACTCAGTGGGATTATCAGTAGTCGCTGAATCCAGAGAAGAGATCCCTTCCTTATTAACTTCTGGTTGAGGTGAAGGATCTCGATGAGGGTCAAAGTCGTGCTCATCAGTAGGCTCTGATACCAAATTGGTGGGGTCTTTCTCCTTTTGGGCTTGTGCTCGGGTTTGAGTCATGGTGGAGTGACAAGTAATGATGTTCAGGTGGCTTCAGGAATTCAAGAACAGAGCAGGATAGAGCAAGAAGGTGGTGATAATGATAATACTCAGAACTGAGGTGAAATCAGATGAAAGAATAAGAGAATATGGGTGAAGCCAGAAGCACTAGAAATGAGAAAAATGCATACACAGTAAGATAAGAGAAAGTGATATATTTTATTAAACTTTCTTCATATCCTTATGTACATCTTTGGATTCATATTTATACATTCTCAGGTTGGACTTAATCAAAGTAGACTCAATCAACTAACCGTTGGAGATGACAACTCATCAAATACCGATCACAACTTGAGTAAATCAAATAGCAAGAGTCAGTCTTCAACTGTGCACGTGCACACATGCACACGGTGCAAATCTTCCATCCCTCTTATTTACTTGTCATTGTTAGCCTCTTTATGATTCTGATCATCCATTAAGTCTTCAGAGATCTTCAGGTTGACCCCATACCGATGGAAAGATAGATTTGTCAAAGTTTCTGAACCTGTTCGATGAAATGCATTAATCCATTGGTGATTACAAGGTGATTGCTGAAATGTTGGTATGTAACAATAACAAAAGAGCACAAAGGATCTAACAACTTCACTACAGAGCTTCAAATTGGGAGTGATAGTAATAGCAAAATAAAGATTTGGAAGCTGCCATTAACCGGATTTTAGATATCGTCACGATTTTTTAACAAATTAAGAGATTTAAGCTAATCGACAGATGAGAAATCCTAAGTTTTAGGGCTGCTTTCTTTCTTTTGGTTGTAAAATGGACGTATTGTGTTGCACATATTGTTATGAGCTACTTTGTGTATTATGGGTCTATGTACCGGGTTCTATTGGGCCTTAGGCCTTTAACGTTTTTAACACTTTTCTAAAAAACATAAGAGATTCTGCCATTCTGATTATAACATCTTGAAGGAGGAAAAAGAAACATATATTTGGGGTTGAATAAGTAGCATTAGGTGAATTCCTAAACATCGACTGCATGGACATCTGGAATTGACGTTTGTTCAATAACCACCTAAATATACACTACTATATATTATAGTCCCATTTTACATGTTTTACTTGAAACAAGCTATTTTAAGTGCAACAATGCATAAAATGGCTTATATTGTATTTATTTGACTTATAAATAACTTAGTAAATCAGGAATTAGCCCCAACTTTCCTATGAATACTCACCAACATCTGCGGCAATGACCGCCCAGTATAATAATATACAACATCCTGCTATTATACATTTGATTACGTGGATTTGATTTGTTCAATTTGTTATATGCCTACGCTTAATAAGTGTCCAATTATTTATGTACAGTCCTCCATGTCCCAGCAATGATGTTGTTGTCATTATCAATATTATTTTAAATCGACAATATGGGATACATTCTTTCAATGTCAGATACAACTAAGTAAACGGAGCAACTTAACCTAATTTCATGACTTAAAATTCAGTATATCATTTCCTTTTTAATCTCACATGGGTAGAAATAATAAATACATAGAAAACTAATATGATAAATGTACGAAGATGCTAACATGTTTTACAACCTTTATTACAAACCAGTTATGAACTTTGGCTTTACATTAGTAATCGACGTAAATAAAGTAGCTACTAACTGGTAAGTATGCCTACAACATGTTTAAAAAGTCGATTAGTCTCTAAATAAACTAAAAATTACCCATCTTAGCCTAGTAAAATGAGTACTTGTGAGTTTATCAGGAAAAACATAGATAAACAAATGTGTTGGACATAAAGCTTGACGTGAATAGTATTATTCTATGTAAAATCATACTCATGGGCCAAACTAATTCTCAAAGCCTAATGTATTTCCTTCTCACTGGTATCGCAAATCATCATAGCATAGACTCATTAAAGCATAACAGAATGTTTCAACACTATTGTAATATATAACTTTTTTACAAACGTCATTCATCACATATGAAACTCTATATTTTCAATACAAGCAACGCATCGCATATTCATAATGATGTGTTTTCACCCCTAATGTCACCTATGTCTTTTATTAGATGTAATCTAACAATTTCATTTCTGTTTATTTAATGTTACCTCACTAGGTCTCTCTACCACATATTTGACTAATTATTTGGAACGTCATAACTAATCACCTTTCGAGTTACCCTGAATAGGGACGACCTGACACTTCTGGAGTTGAATGTGAACAACCTAAACTACATTCTAGTAACTATCCTTATTAATTTTGTAACAGCTCATGGTCGACCATTTGTTTAACATTTCCAAATCAGCATTATAATCCTTGCATTATTTCCAAAATGACTGATTAATGTGGCAGTACAGCAAAATTTGGTAGAGGCTTTTGGTAGCTCTTTTGTTAAAGGTGGAATCTCTTCATTACAATATGCTGACGATACAATTATATTTAGTTCTCCTTTACCTCATCATTTAGCTGCCTTGAAGCTAATTCTGTATGGCTTCGAAAATTTATCTGGTTTGAAAATTAATTTCAAAAAGAGTTCTGTCATTGCTGTAGGTGATTTAAATTTTAATATTTAAGATGTTGCTTTGACTCTTAATTGTCAAGTTGGTATTTTTCCTTTATCCTATTTGGGTATGATAATTAGACCAACTGCTTTATTGCATGATGATTGGCTTCCTTTAATTGATAAAGTAAGTTCTAGGCTTTGTAGATGAAAAAGTCATGCTCTTTCAAAGGCAGGAAGACTAGTTTTGTTGAATTCAGTTTTATCAGCCTTACCATTGTATTGGATGTCGTTTTATAAAATACCTAAGTGGGTTATAAAAAAAAAAGATAGTATCAGGAAAAAATTTCTTTGGAAAGGAAGCAGAAATGGCAGTAGTATGAATAATTTAGTGGCATGGAAAATTGTATGCAAATCTAAAGACCAAGGTGGGTTAGGAGCTGTCTCACTTGGTGACTTGAATTGTGCACTATTATGCAAATGGCTTTGGAGGTTGGTTGGGGTGAAAGACTCATTGTGGAAGCAATGGATGGAATCAGTCTATTATAATGGACAGTACACTGTGGGGATCTCCGTACATTCTCAAATATCAAGTTTCTGGAAAACTATTATGAAGCAGCAAGAAATTTTTAATATTGGTCTTAAATGGAAGGTGGGTGATGGAAGGAAAATTCTCTTCTGGCATAACAAATGGATAAGTGACATTGCTTTAAAATATCTTTACCCAGATCTGTTTTTAATCTCTTCTAATCAAAATGCTAAGGTTGCTGATTTGTATATTCACAAGGAAAGTGAATTTAAATGGAACTTAAATTTTAACAGAATGCTTGAGGGAGATACTCTCATTCAATATTTTAAGATTGTTAGTCTACTTGATCAAGTGTCTCTTAAGGATGGTCTGGATGAAGCAGAATGGTTGTTAGACAACAGAAAGATTTTTAATGTGAGATCTGTTTACAGGCTTGTAAACTTTAGGGGCAGGAAATTCAAGTATCACAAATCACTTTGGAAAGCTCATGCACCACCGAAGATTAAAATGCACATGTGGCTGGCCATCAACAAGAAGTTAAATACTAAAATTCTTCTAAAACACAAAGGAATGAATTTGGATACAAAATGTGTTTTCTGCTGTTATAGATGAAGATATTAATCATTTATATTTTCAAAGTCCTTTTACCTACCTTCTCTGGATCAATTGCTTAAAATGCCTGCAAATCAGAAAGGTGCTACACTTCTATGATCAATTTTGGTACTGGGAGGAAGATAGAAAATTCATTTCTGGCTATGTTGATAGATGTCTTGTTTATTTACTCAATTTGAGTTTATCTTGGGTTATTTGGATTGAAAGGAATAATAGGTGTTTCAAACAAATTTATAAGCCTTTTGAAATTTTAATTAGAAATGCTATTTCTAGTATTGCATTTTGGATAGGTGGTACTTGCTTATATGGTCAGGAATGGAGACTCATGCTACCTGAACTGCAAAGGTGTGTCAAAGAAAGTCAGGATACCATCGGTAAAAGAGTGGCGAAGAGAAGAAGAGGAAGTGAGAATGATATCTGAAGTTTATATCAGCATGCCTTTTATCTGCTCTTGCTATGTCTATGTATATTTTGTTGTGTTTTGGGGGTGGTGTATCTTGTAGTAAATATGTAGTGTATGTTGTGATTAGTGCTTATTCTATGTATATTTTTGCTGGGTAAACTTGGGATTTTATGTTGTGGTTGTACTTGACAGTTTATGTAACTGCTGTTCTGCTATGATGGTAATAATATTTATAGGCTGAGATTTCCCATCCTTTTGTCTCAAAATAATAATAATATTATTATTAGTAGGATTTAACTTTTTAAAATAATTGTTAATACTTTATTCCCATGTTAGTTTAGCTCTTACTTTATATCCTTCCATGGAAAAGAGTAGCGGTCCAATGTAACGCAACTCCTAAGTAATAGTTGTATTTTGTCTGAAGTTTTTTATGAAACCTAAAGCGATTGTTTAAGTGTAAAAAACAGAAATGTCAATCCCCGCCAACACTGTTTACCACCATCTTTAAGTTAAAATGATTCTGTCCAATCCAATAAGACAAGACAACCGAATTTGCCACTAGTACTCCATTTAGATTGCATCTTATACGTAGAAAAATCGTTTATCATCGACCACAAAGAAGACAACATTCTACAGTTCTTTTTGTTTACATATAAATACCCACTGCCAGAGATTTTTCAACTCATTAACCAACGTTACCAGTACACATCCATTCCCTTTTTTTGGAATTTTTAGTCCATGAACAATTATAGTTAGAAACATGTATGGATTATTCATGGACATCCAAGGAGGAAGATTGCAAAGTGTTAAAATAACTAGCCACATTAAGTAAATCTTACGTACGAAGCAAATGGGGCAAACCATATATATACAAACCAAGTCTAACATTACGTGTTTCGTTAACAAAATTAGGATATGTCCTATCGAAATGTTTCTAAACTTCACCATTTGAAGGATGACATAATACGCATTTGTATTGTTGTTGTTCAATATGCCATCGCATATGTTTCTCCATAGCAACAGATGCATACAACCTTTCGCATTCTTGGTGTAGTCAAAAAATAATTCATTCTAGTGAATACACCTTTACCACTGGTTTTCGTCAACTTATATCTAGGCTGTTGATAGAATTTACATAATGCTAAATCTTTATCTTCTTTCTAATAAATCATACATCCAACTGGACATGTATTATCTTTTTCATAAGGCAATCCAAAGACAGAGATCTATCTTTTATAGGAGTACCAGTTCTCTTTCAACATATTGTCAGATGGACACACAAGTTAAGAATTGTGTTCATTAGGTTTTCCGATGAATAAAATTCTGATTTTACAATGATTAACCAAGACAATGTTGACAAGTATGTCATTTTACAGCATTTACAGAGAGGTGTTTGATGCTTCTAACAAGTTGAAAAACTATATCGTTTTCGACTCAAAATCTTCCTTCAATCTGTTTCTTCGATCCACATATACTCGGACCAGCAGCTTCATGAAATATTTCAATTATTCTACTTCCTAGATCTACATTTTCTTCAATAAGGGGTTCATCGCAATACATATCTATGTTTATGGTCCTTCTTATATAGCGTAATATTCTTCTCCAATATATACCCACACAAGATAGTCAGATACAATATCATATTGGTGTAAATGTAATAGAGCGACATAATTAACTTTAAGTTTTAGGCAATGCCATTTCAAACATGGACGTTGGATGTAACGACCCGGAAATTCCGATCCCGAAATTTCCAGATAGTTAGTGAAAAGAAGAAAGAGAAAGAAGAAGAAGACAGAACAAGACACAGAAGTCCTCACATTCGCAGCGGATCAAAATATAATATCAATAAAATCAGTTATACAAAGAAAACTATATCTGTTAAATTACAATTAAATACATCAGAGTTATACATGTACATAAACATTGGACAAACAATCATGTCCAATTATTACAATATCACAGTGGATACTCTCCATACGTCCCTGCCATCCAACCCACCTCCTGAGCTCCAGAACGTCCTTACCTAAAAATCTGTAATACTCGGTCTGACCCGAGCATTACATCAAAGTAACACCCGGGTCAGGCTGGAAACCAGCGTGAGTAAACCCATCTAACTTGGAATACAAAAACATACAATATATATAAACCTGGGGTAACTTATATCAATTTACACTTCACAAGTCATTATAGACATCAACCATTTCACATATCAATTTCTAAGTGCCAAACTTGAATCAAATGGTCCAATTTACTTAAATCATTCCAACCCAGCTTATTGATTTCACATATCAATCTACTAAGGATCGAAGTGGTTTCGGATATTTACTAATACCCGACTCCGGACTCTTCGAAACCATTGACAACTTAACTTAAATTATTCAAGTGAAAAACAATTCTACTTTAATACAAGATGTCACAGTAATTCATCATCAATAGGAAACCACATCATCACCGTTTAAATTCAACATATCTTATCTCATAGCATTACGAACCACATATTAGGGATAACAATTAATCAAAGACTTATCATATCATTCTATTTATCCTTTAAATTAATTTAACAAATTAATTTATTCTTAACCAAATACAGTAATTAACCTTTAATTACCTCATTAATTAATCATAAACCATAATTATTAATCACCCTTGATTAATAACATCCACTAATTAACTACCCTTAATTACTTTATTTCAAAATTAATTACCCAAAATTAATTATCTCTGATTAATTCCATAGGGATATAACTCAAATTACTTCCTTCATCAACATCTCTAATTACATTCAGTAATTCCATTAATTACTTCCTTAAGTAATTACATTTCCATTAGTTACGAATCAATTAATGTTTAATCACCAATTAATTAATCTTTAATTATTTAATTAATTAAGTGTTAACTGCAATCTTCATTAATCCTTAATCACCTGATTAATCAATTCGTAATCATAAATAAAAATCTTTAATTACAGATTAATTAACCTTAATTCATTAATCTTAATTAATTAATTTTTTTATAAATCAATTTAAAAACTCTTAATTACTTAATTAATCATCCATATTATTAATTAATTAAATAATTAATTATCTATTTTAATTTAACTTAATAATTTAATGAATCCAAATTATTAAATTTTATTTGTCTTTAAGATAAACAATTTCTTACTCAAATAAGCATTTAAAAACAATTTGTTTCTAAGTTTACCGTAAACACATTTTAGACTTCATTTTAAATTTAAATCATTTAACCACTTTAAAGTTATTAAACAATTTAAATTTAAACTCATCTTATTTAAAAACTGAAGTTTAAACCCAATTCCAGATTTCAAAACTCGGATTCACACTTATCTTACATTTCCTACTTTACAACTTAAACTTCTGTTTAATTTCAAAACCAAACTACTTTTATACTTAAATGTTGTTTAAAACCCAACTTAGATTCAAAACTTAAATTATTTCAAAATTTAAGATTCAAACTCTGGATTCAGTTTTAAACACAGGTTTTAGACCTATTTTTAAAATTTCAGTTTGCATTGCCAGCTTTACTTTAAATCTTATAACAGAGACAGGTTTCTGTTTATACTGAAATTGGAACAAAAGTTACACGAGCCTTCCTAGATATTACTTCGAGCAGAACATGAAACACTCCCGAGTAAATCTCAAAACAACTCGAGTAACATTCATTTATTTTTATTCAAATCTGCGGTTCTGTCAGGTTTACACATGAACCTGTAACAACACGTACTCCCGAGACCTCAACTCAATGACTTCGAGTCCAACACCCCCTGCTCCGAACAAAACATGACGCAACTTGAATCCAAACCCGAGAACCCATTCCTTCCCAAACAACTGACACGCCCTGAACTTCGTGCACCTACACCGCCGCCACAACTAACGCCGACCCCTTGCGACAACTCGAGCATGTCGACGACCAACATTAAATCCAACTCCGATCATCCAATCGATAGCAGATACCGAAAATCAAAATCGAGCTTTGAACTCGAAACTGGAACAAGATGTCGAACTGCAATTCGCCTCAAAACTCAAAATTATGATCATCTAAAAATCTATGTCTCCGGCCACTATTTCCCCTATACCCCATCTATCATCAACCTAAAAATGGAATAAACTCGATCAATCATAGGGGTTGCGGTAGTCATTTTTCTTAAACACAGGAAAACTAGGGTTAATGTCTTAATCGAGCAATACCCAACACCTCAGTGGATAATCCACCTTCCATCAATTTTTCCCGAACTCCTCAATACTCCAACCTCCTCCGGTAATGGCCTTGACCGCTAAAATCCCTCCAGCAACTCGCAAACTTTAAAATCTATATTCTGGTTAACTCGGAACAACACATTCAATCCAAGACTAAAGTTTATGAATTTATTCTTAAAAATCATAATTTAAGTCAACAATTCAAGATATAAAAGAAAATCAGAAGGTTGTTGAACTTGAATTTTAACGTTTATAAAAAAATTTCACTTCTATTTCTTTTTTTCCAGGTGATACTCTAGCTTTCCTACTTAATTATGATTTCAAATCTTAGATAAGGTTTAAGCAAACAATTCTTGTCTAAATTCCAAAACCTGACACAAGTGCAGATGGAAAGATTTGAAATTTGTTTTCTTTTTGAAACTTTAACTCTGCACATATGAACAGAGAGATACTCAGGCCACCCACATGCAAACTCCCTTCAGATGCATACACACATAGATCTATTTATATACTCACATGCAAAGCATTATCCAACACAGAAATTAACATTCAACAACTACACTTACCAAAGTTTTTTCTGAAAAAGTTTGCTCACCTTAAATTGCAGAGAATAGAGTTGTATTTTTTTTCATGTCTACTAACTTATTACCTTGAAAACATCTTATACAATAAGAATTTGGATAAGAGAAATGAATTCTTTTTTTTTTAAAGGAATTTAGACCTGGTGATAACAACCAGAACATGCATTTACATACCAAGATAAACATACAGAATTTCTCCTGTTTTTCTAACAATTCTATTTATTCTACTATGGAATTCAAATCCAAGTTATCATTCTATTTTTATTTTCTTTTAAATCATATTTTACATTCACCAGGATATAAAAGAATTGGGTTTAAAAAGAAATGCTTTTGGTTTCATTCTGCTTCTGATTTTCAGGTTTTGCTTTTGCAGATATATTAGCATTATTCAAGCATCAAACTCTCATAATCATACACGCATTTATTTTTTAGCAAGCATGCATACATATATTTAAACATGCATCACAAAATTTCCATCCAACATTTCCACCTACATCAATATAAACTGTTCAAGTTTAAGTTTACTCACCTGTTTGACATGAACAGAGGCCTATCATCTGGAATTGATAGTAAACTGAAATATTTGGATCTGGTTTTGATCTGCCATTTATTTGATGTATTAGAATTTGTAACTGATCTGAGATAGGTTGCCTAGCTTGCCTTTTTCTCTAAGTTGTACTTGAGTTTGTGGTATTCACAGGTTTGCATTTGTCTTGAGGAATGAATTTCAGGCCTTAGGTTCAGGTTAGAGGAAATTTCCAGGTTTACTTGATTTGATGATTCTTTTTTTTTTTAGAAAAGGTTTCAGATTTTGGATTGCATGAAAATTTTCTAGTTTTTGATGAAGTTCTTGTTTTGTTTTCACTTTGTTATTAGAAATGAAAATAGAAAAAGAGTTGTAGATAGGAAGTGAATGTTTAATATATTAAATTAGAATAAAATTTTAAATTAAAGAAAGTAAAATAAACTGTTGACACTTGTCTTGCACCTAATTTAATTGCTTAACACTTGTTATTCTAAGGGTTTATATCTTAACATTTGTAATAACTTATATTTATATTATTTTTTTAAAAGATTTTTAAAGCTTTTATATTATTGTTTCCTAATTGATAAATACCTTTGTAAATAAGCAAATGCTTTTTCTAAATTTATATAAATAAATTTCCTTTAAAGAAAAATAACATAAAACAATCTTGTTTTAAACCTTTACTCATATATTTCAAATCCAAAATATTTTTAAGTTCAAATTCAATTTAAAATCTAATTTAACATTAATTCAAATATATGTATTTTTATCTAATCAAACATAAATTTAATTTATTTGAAAATATAGTTTTCTCATTCTAAATAATTATATTAGGAGGTTATTAAATAATTATTTACCCAGATATAAAAATTCAGTTTCTATTATTTATATTCAGATATTCTTTATTATCAGAATTCTTATCTGATCATATATAATCCAGTATTTCTATTAATTAATCCAATCATATTATTAATTATAATAGCCAAAATCCGGGTTATTACATTCCTCCCCCCTTTGAATCTTTTCGTTCTCGAAAAGGAACGAAGCCAAAATTTATTAAATATTTTAAAACCAGTCAAAATATTCTTTGATTAATTTGAAACACTTTTTTTAAAATCAGTATAATATTTCCAAAATAGTTTTGTAAAATACTTTTATAACTCGATGTTTCAACCAGTCCATCCTTGTTCTAATAGAAATTTGGTCATACGTTGATCAGGCATATAACTAAAAATCTATAAGTACTTAGCAGACCCGTTTTCAACATTTTGTGAAAATACTTGGAAAATAATTTGTTGAAAACATAGAAAATAGTTTTCGAAAATAGAGGATATATCTTTGGTGAGAATGCTTTGGAAATCATCACCCCCATCCATGGTCACAGTTACATTCCAGGGTTACGTTGCCGTCACAGCAAAAGTCCATGTAACTGCAGGCTCTCCACGGCCTCTCAATTACGCCATGGATCCCACACAACAGATCACAGTTACACCCAGGGTTACGTTGCCGTCACAGCAAAAGTCCGTGTAACTGCAGGCTCTCAACGGCCTCTGATTTTCGCTGTCAAAATGAAACTTCTCCACTCCTACATAGGTCGCAGTCTGCCGATATAAAATCAAACACAGACTGTTGGCTCTCATCGGCACACACGACTTTCACTATTTTATACCATAGATCGCAGTTACATCTTGGGTTACATTGCCATCGCAGCAAAAGTCCATGTAACTGTTGGCTCTCAGCGGCACACACGACTTTCGCTATGGTATACTCTACTCATAATCCTCAAGAACTAGTTTCGTCCGGACTCCTCACAGGATCAACTTTAGAACCCCCCCTTGGGGCTCAAGGCAGCACCACCCGGTGGTACTCCTGAGAAGTTCATTTCAAGGGAGCGCCTTTTTCCCCAGAGCCATCATCAAAACATTTTATACTGTACATATATAGTATCTTCAAATCATACACCTAGTATGATCTCATACAAAGCTCCTTTACACAAAATTAATTATTCCAAAATCGAAAATTATCAAGCTAGGCTTTCCAAATCCTCATACTGATTTTACCCAAAAATTAAAAGCCTTTTCCAAATCCAAAGGTTCCCAAAACCCTTTTTTCCAAAATCCTCATATGATCCTTTATATATATATATATATTCAGATATATAAAATCTTTTAAAACTTTGAATCATTTCAAACTTGTATAAAATTCCTTTTATACTTCAAAACATTTCCAAAAACCCTTTTCTTCTGGCAAAAGATTCAACAAGGGGAGTTTCATTTTATTAAACAAAGATATTTAACTTTGTTTACTCAAAATCAAATATTCAAATTTGATTACTCTTTTCGATATCATTTTCATTCAAATCCGTACAATATACACATATCATCCGTACGCTATACCAATCTGATCGCTCACCCGACCACACAATTTCACTTCCGAACTAGTATCATCCACCCGACTTTCTAGTGCGGACACAGATCTGGTTTCTTGATCAGAAACTGTCATTCTCCTTGCATAGTCATAACTATGATAGAGAATATCCAGAACCAATCATCAATCCATATCCAGGTTCGCCGTCCAAAATCGAGTGAAAAATCCCACTCGGACCGATATAGCTATCTCGAAATTCTGTGCTCGAATCTAGATCAAATCACTATGCGAATAGAATAACATACGTACACCCTACATATTTATCTTTATTGGTTATTAGCCAAATTAATTCTCTTTCTATTCACATTTACTTAAATTTTCATTCATTTATTGCTTAAATCCAGTCGGATTATTACCTCTATTCTTATCTCGATTGGGTATTTAACTAATAACAGTTTGAACTCCGAACAGTTTATTTAGAAAATAGCTTGAAAATTTTAAAAATGGATAAGTAGTTGGAAAATAACTACTAGTTTGTAAAATAGGTGTAAAATAGTTAGGTGGTTGTAAAATAGTTGGAAAATATTCAAATAATTATAGAAATTTTAAATAATTTGCAAAATAATAGTAAGATAGTAATTAATTTTGTAAAATAGCTGAAATATAGTAATTAGTTTACAACACAGTTGGAAAATTGTTAAACAGTTTCAAAAATAATTGTAAAACAAGTATAAGATAATCTGGCTTTTAAAAGAAGGTTGTATATATAATTAACAACTTGGAAAAATAGGTTTATATTAAAACAATTTATATTAAAAATAGTCCAGAGTCAAAACTGCTCATTTCCCAATCCCCATTCTCATCAATTAAATTTAAATTCCCTTTTACATTTAAATTGACCCAATTCCAATTTAAAAAAAAATTCAATTTCTATTGAAATTGATTCAACCCCAATTCAAGTTGAATTAACCACAGTTTCTTTCCAAATTTAACTTTATTCGACTTTGACCTCAAATTCTACTAATTCAAATAAATTTTAATTGAACTAGTTCCAATTTCAATTCATTTCAACCCCAGGTTGAATTAATCCCAATTTCAAACTCCATTTCCAAATCAAGTTGAATTATTCTTGATTTCTTCCCAAATTTAATTCAAATTCCATTTGAATTTAAAACCATTCAATCTTTAATTATAGTTCCAAATTATTCCCATAAATTTGGACTAGTTTCAAATTGAACCTACTTAAATTTCAAATCGTTTCAAATTAATCTAATTCAAATTTCTCATTTGAATTTTATAATTACACATCTTCAATCACAATTTCAATTAATTCAAATCAGATTCAATTTGAACTAATTTCAATTCAAATTCCAAATTTAAACCATCTCGAATTATATAAATTCGAGTTAAATTCCAAAGGTTGATTTAACCCTTTAAACCAAGTTAACCTTTATTAAAAGCTTTTAAACAACTTAATTTCGAGTCAAATTCTCGAAATTCCATTTTAAATTATATCTATAATGGATATATTACCACACTCAATTTACTTAATCCAGTCAACCTTACCAATTTGAACTTCCATTTCAAATTCTAAACTTCACATTAATAATCTTTCCATTTATAAGTTCAAAAACTTATCACCTTGGGTATCACATCTTATTCCAAATTCTAAACTCACCATTTAGAGTTTATTTCCAATCACCTTTGATATTATGTATGCCCACATGTATACATATTAATTTCTTTTACTTACCAAGTTATACTTTAAAATTTTAAACCACCTTTGGTTTTAATTCAAAACAAATTCCCTTTAAATTTTCAAACAACTCTTGTTTGAAATTGGACCAATTCATTCAAATGCCTTAAATAATATTATTTATTATTTCTTTAAATTAATTACATCATTAATTAATCACATTCGGTAATTAACTTATTTCTTAATTTCCTTTATTAAGTAATTGTCCCTTAAATTAGTTATCCCCAGTTACTTCATTAAGTAACTCCCTCTTTATTTATCATTTCCAATTATAATCCATTAATTAATCTCATTAAATAAAGTTTAATTAATTACATAAATTAACTGATTATCCTTATCCTGAAACCTTTCCCAATTTCAATATTAAATTTCAGTTTGAATCCATTTCAAACTTGTCTTTAATTTCAATTTGGTTGTATTTTATTACTTCCTAATTCTTACTATTACTTTTAAATTTAATTAATATTACAACCAATTTCCTTAATATAATAGATAATCTATTTCTTATATAATATTCATTTACTTTTGTAATCATTTAAAAACCTTTATATAAGAAAATAACAAATACGCTCTCTTATATTTATACACTCAACTCATTCTAGGGTCCCATTGACCCTTTCCTTAATGAGTATCCCCCACCAGAGCCAAGGTTCTCGCTTAACCTTCAGCTCTGATACCAAATGTAACGACCCGAAAATTCCGATCCCGAAATTTTCAGATAGTTAGTGAAAAGAAGAAAGAGAAAGAAGAAGAAGACAGAACAAGACACAGAAGTCCTCACATTCGCAGCGGATCAAAATATAATATCAATAAAATCAGTTATACAAAGAAAACTATATCTGTTAAATTACAATTAAATACATCAGAGTTATACATGTACATAAACATTGGACAAACAATCATGTCCAATTATTACAATATCACAGTGGATACTCTCCATACGTCCCTGCCATCCAGCCCACCTCCTGAGCTCCAGAACGTCCTTACCTGAAAATCTGTAATACTCGGTCTGACCCGAGCATTACATCAAAGTAACACCCGGGTCAGGCTGGAAACCAGCGTGAGTAAACCCATCTAACTTGGAATACAAAAACATACAATATATATAAACCCGGGGTAACTTATATCAATTTACACTTCACAAGTCATTATAGACATCAACCGTTTCACATATCAATTTCTAAGTGCCAAACTTGAATCAAATGGTCCAATTTACTTAAATCATTCCAACCCAGCTTATTGATTTCACATATCAATCTACTAAGGATCGAAGTGGTTTCGGATATTTACTAATACCCGACTCCGGACTCTTCGAAACCATTGACAACTTAACTTAAATTATTCAAGTGAAAAACAATTCTACTTTAATACAAGATGTCACAGTAATTCATCATCAATAGGAAACCACATCATCACCGTTTAAATTCAACATATCTTATCTCATAGCATTACGAACCACATATTAGGGATAACAATTAATCAAAGACTTCTCATATCATTCTATTTATCCTTTAAATTAATTTAACAAATTAATTTATTCTTAACCAAATACAGTAATTAACCTTTAATTACCTCATTAATTAATCATAAACCATAATTATTAATCACCCTTGATTAATAACATCCAGTAATTAACTACCCTTAATTACTTCATTTCAAAAATTAATTACCCAAAATTAATTATCTCTGATTAATTCCATAGGGATATAACTCAAATTACTTCCTTCATCAACATCTCTAATTACATTCAGTAATTCCATTAATTACTTCCTTAAGTAATTACATTTCCATTAGTTACGAATCAATTAATGTTTAATCACCAATTAATTAATCTTTAATTATTTAATTAATTAAGTGTTAACTGCAATCTTCATTAATCCTTAATCACCTGATTAATCAATTCGTAATCATAAATAAAAATCTAATTAAAAATCTTTAATTACAAATTAATTAACATTAATTCATTAATCTTAATTAATTAATTTTTTTATAAATCAATTTAAAAACTCTTAATTACTTAATTAATCATCCATATTATTAATTAATTAAATAATTAATTATCTATTTTAATTTAACTTAATAATTTAATGAATCCAAATTATTAAATTTTATTTGTCTTTAAGATAAACAATTTCTTACTCAAATAAGCATTTAAAAACAATTTGTTTCTAAATTTACCGTAAACACATTTTAGACTTCATTTTAAATTTAAATCATTTAACCACTTTAAAGTTATTAAACAATTTAAATTTAAACTCATCTTATTTAAAAACTGAAGTTTAAACCCAATTCCAGATTTCAAAACTCGGATTCACACTTATCTTACATTTCCTACTTTACAACTTAAACTTCTGTTTAATTTCAAAACCAAACTACTTTTATACTTAAATGTTGTTTAAAACCCAACTTAGATTCAAAACTTAAATTATTTCAAAATTTAAGATTCAAACTCTGGATTCAGTTTTAAACACAGGTTTTAGACCTATTTTTAAAATTTCAGTTTGCATTGCCAGCTTTACTTTAAATCTTATAACAGAGACAGGTTTCTGTTTATACTGAAATTGGAACAAAAGTTACACGAGCCTTCCTAGATATTACTTCGAGCAGAACATGAAACACTCCCGAGTAAATCTCAAAACAACTCGAGTAACATTCATTTATTTTTATTCAAATCTGCGGTTCTGTCAGGTTTACACATGAACCTGTAACAACACGTACTCCCGAGACCTCAACTCAATGACTTCGAGTCCAACACCCCCTGCTCCGAACAAAACATGACGCAACTTGAATCCAAACTCGAGAACCCATTCCTTCCCAAACAACTGACACGCCCTGAACTTCGTGCACCTACACCGCCGCCACAACTAACGCCGACCCCTTGCGACAACTCGAGCATGTCGACGACCAACATTAAATCCAACTCCGATCATCCAATCGATAGCAGATACCGAAAATCAAAATCGAGCTTTGAACTCGAAACTGGAACAAGATGTCGAACTGCAATTCGCCTCAAAACTCAAAATTATGATCATCTAAAAATCTATGTCTCCGGCCACTATTTCCCCTATACCCCATCTATCATCAACCTAAAAATGGAATAAACTCGATCAATCATAGGGGTTGCGGTAGTCATTTTTCTTAAACACAGGAAAACTAGGGTTAATGTCTTAATCGAGCAATACCCAACACCTCAGTGGATAATCCACCTTCCATCAATTTTTCCCGAACTCCTCAATACTCCAACCTCCTCCGGTAATGGCCTTGACCGCTAAAATCCCTCCAGCAACTCGCAAACTTTAAAATCTATATTCTGGTTAACTCGGAACAACACATTCAATCCAAGACTAAAGTTTATGAATTTATTCTTAAAAATCATAATTTAAGTCAACAATTCAAGATATAAAAGAAAATCAGAAGGTTGTTGAACTTGAATTTTAACGTTTATAAAAAAATTTCACTTCTATTTCTTTTTTTCCAGGTGATACTCTAGCTTTCCTACTTAATTATGATTTCAAATCTTAGATAAGGTTTAAGCAAACAATTCTTGTCTAAATTCCAAAACCTGACACAAGTGCAGATGGAAAGATTTGAAATTTGTTTTCTTTTTGAAACTTTAACTCTGCACATATGAACAGAGAGATACTCAGGCCACCCACATGCAAACTCCCTTCAGATGCATACACACATAGATCTATTTATATACTCACATGCAAAGCATTATCCAACACAGAAATTAACATTCAACAACTACACTTACCAAAGTTTTTTCTGAAAAAGTTTGCTCACCTTAAATTGCAGAGAATAGAGTTGTATTTTTTTTCATGTCTACTAACTTATTACCTTCAAAACATCTTATACAATAAGAATTTGGATAAGAGAAATGAATTCTTTTTTTTTTTAAAGGAATTTAGACCTGGTGATAACAACCAGAACATGCATTTACATACCAAGATAAACATACAGAATTTCTCCTGTTTTTCTAACAATTCTATTTATTCTACTATGGAATTCAAATCCAAGTTATCATTCTATTTTTATTTTCTTTTAAATCATATTTTACATTCACCAGGATATAAAAGAATTGGGTTTAAAAAGAAATGCTTTTGATTTCATTCTGCTTCTGATTTTCAGGTTTTGCTTTTGCAGATATATTAGCATTATTCAAGCATCAAACTCTCATAATCATACACGCATTTATTTTTTAGCAAGCATGCATACATATATTTAAACATGCATCACAAAATTTCCATCCAACATTTCCACCTACATCAATATAAACTGTTCAAGTTTAAGTTTACTCACCTGTTTGACATGAACAGAGGCCTATCATCTGGAATTGATAGTAAACTGAAATATTTGGATCTGGTTTTGATCTGCCATTTATTTGATGTATTAGAATTTGTAACTGATCTGAGATAGGTTGCCTAGCTTGCCTTTTTCTCTAAGTTGTACTTGAGTTTGTGGTATTCATAGGTTTGCATTTGTCTTGAGGAATGAATTTCAGGCCTTAGGTTCAGGTTAGAGGGAATTTCCAGGTTTACTTGATTTGATGATTCTTTTTTTTAGAAAAGGTTTCAGATTTTGGATTACATGAAAATTTTCTAGTTTTTGATGAAGTTCTTGTTTTGTTTTCACTTTGTTATTAGAAATGAAAATAGAAAAAGAGTTGTAGATAGGAAGTGAATGTTTAATATATTAAATTAGAATAAATTTTTAAATTAAAGAAAATAAAATAAATTGTTGACACTTGTCTTTCACCTAATTTAATTGCTTAACACTTGTTATTCTAAGGGTTTATATCTTAACATTTGTAATAACTTATATTTATATTATTTTTTTTAAAAGATTTTTAAAGCTTTTATATTATTGTTTCCTAATTGATAAATACCTTTGTAAATAAGCAAATGCTTTTTCTAAATTTATATAAATAAATTTCCTTTAAAGAAAAATAACATAAAACAATCTTGTTTTAAACCTTTACTCATATATTTCAAATCCAAAATATTTTTAAGTTCAAATTCAATTTAAAATCTAATTTAACATTAATTCAAATATATGTATTTTTATCTAATCAAACATAAATTTAATTTATTTGAAAATAATAGTTTTCTCATTCTAAATAATTATATTAGGAGGTTATTAAATAATTATTTACCCAGATATAAAAATTCAGTTTCTATTATTTATATTCAGATATTCTTTATTATCAGAATTCTTATCTGATCATATATAATCCAGTATTTCTATTAATTAATCCAATCATATTATTAATTATAATAGCCAAAATCCGGGTTATTACATTGGACTTTTCTAATACTTACTTTATCATAAGATGCCATTTCCTTGAATGCATCCATGCCATTCCTAAAGTGCAATGGAATCATTTTTTTTAACCTTTCATTTACAACCAACTTTGATCTTTCAAATAATCTTCTTTTATATTTTACACGTAAATAAAAGTTACATTACTCTTCACACATTAGTATTACTAATTCAGATAACATTACTGACTTAATTATTACTTTAAATAGCATTACAAATTTTGTTAATAATTTAAACAAAATTATTAATTCTATTATTAATTTAAATAACATCACTAAATTTATTAATAATTTAACCAGTATTATTAATCATAATATTAATTTATAATGGTATTAATTTATTATTACTTAAAATAAATATTAATTTTATTAATAATTTAAATAACATTACATATTTTATTATTAATTTAAATAACAATATTACTTTAGTTATTCTTTCAATAATGTTATTAATTTTAGCATTAATTTAAATAACATTATTATTTTATTAATACATTCAGCAACGCTATTAATTTATCATAAATTTCAATATCATTATAAATTTTACCATAAAACAATAAAATTTGTAAGCAATTTTAAAAGTAAATTACCTCAGAGTTTCTATATATTTTTTAAATTGCTGGCTATCCTACTTCCCATTGCAAACGCTGTAAATCATTTCAAATTGAATGATTAAAAAAAAATTCGGTAGCACCATCTCTTATTTTTCGTACTATACGCAGAAGACCGCACATGGGAAACAAGAAGGAAAAGCCATTGAAATTTTGTTTATCATTCAATTTGAAATATTGATTACAAAACATAAATATCATTGCATTTATAACTTATTCAATATTGGAAAAAATCTGATAAATAAGGTAATAAATGAATATCAATTTCAATTTTATTTAAAAATGAATATCCATACAAAAATCAAGTATAGTACTTGTCGGACTCCAAATTAAACTTCTATGGTGTTTCACTAATAATATTATATCAATGACAATGAATTATCGAACAATTTAAAAATAATACCAACAATGTCTCAAACCATATATGAATTACTATATTAACGAACCTATGTCAATAATCATGTACCAACGAATATAATCTATCACTACAAGGGAGAACGACTATTCCAAAGGCTCCATGCCGTTGGCGGCCGTTGGAAATGATGTTGGAATAGCGTTCACGCTTTCCAACGGCTTCCAACGGGAGCTACGAGGCATTTTCAATGGCTACCAACGGCAAGTAGCCGTTGGAAGCCGTTACAATAAGATGACCAATTAGCCGTTTGTAGCCGTTGGTAGCCGTTGCCAATCTGGGTAAAATTCTTTTTATAACAGCAAACCATTCGCCTTCCAGCAACACTTACTCAATACATATCCATTTCTACTCCATTTCCACTACATTTCACACACACACACACACACACACACACCACATATCCAACGCATTATACCACAAACAATATAAACAACCAAAAATTAACATCAAACATTACATTTTCAAACCAAACTACAAGTCAATATGTGCATAAACAATAAAACCCTCACCAACACCAACTCCAATCCATATTCAAGTCAAAATATACAATGCAAACACTTAAACCTCACCACCTCAAAGTCAATATAGACACAACAACCATCAAACACAATCCTCACCACCTCAAAGCCAATATGTACAATAACCAAACACAATGACAATAATCATCATACCTGTCAAGCATCATCCTCACTTCCGGAAGCACCAGACGACGAAGGGAAGAAACCATGCCTATGCGCGTACTCCACTAATCGTTGATTCAGCTGCTCCATTTGTATAGCGCGAAGACGATCCTGCTCTTGCAGCTGCTCAACCATGGCTCTAAGCTCTTTTATTTCTTCTTTGTCGCATGCCTTTTGAGCTGCCCGAACCTGCAAATAGAATGTGAGATGTTCACATTTGTATTAATTATAATCATTTTCTTAAGCAATGCATATTTTAAAATATAGAAACGTAAATGACGTGATCTTAAGCAATGCATATACCACGAGGAAATGCATATTTTATTAAATGATAATGGTGCAGGATGGTAAATCACGTATACGTTAGATTTAAATCAGGTAGAAATCATCATATGCTTATTGTATCTATAGGTTAATTTATTAACTAAAATACTGCAATGTTTATAAGATTACCGCTTGGTTTCCATAGCCATAGCGCCTATTCCACTGCTTCGGATCCATGGCAACGTCGAAAATATTATCTTGCTCCTCTATCATCAATTCATCGCGGTCCGATTCTGAAAGTAGCTCTGTCCGTGCTCCTGAAACTTTGCCTAAAATATAAAACAATTACATGTTAAAAGTAGTAGAATAAGATTTAAACTTATCGATATTAATAAAATAAGATTTAAAATACGCATACATATGCAGCCGTCGCCTTATCATCATCCCACTGATATGTAATATTGCCAGCATTGTCTGGTTGTCTAGATGCGTGGGTGTGGGTAAATACCTCCATCATAGACACGGGACGTCCAAGCGATCTTTCCTGCAATAAATAATTTATATATTATAATTTTTTATAGCTAATCACCAAACTGATTAATATACAAAATGTAATAACAGTTTAGACTCGTAATTGATAAATTTACCAAGTCCTCACGGTGATGCTGAAAAGACTTGGATCCGCCACGGTGCGTTACAGGATTCCTACTTCTATTGGCGGAGTTCCTCTCTGATTCCACCTGCAATTTAAATTGAATATTATATTTACTAATTGCGAAATAATTAACTATATATTTGGTAGATTTACCTTGAACTCGTCTGTAACAACCCGCATATTTATCAATTGTATATTTAAATATTTTATTTAAATATTTCATCGTTCGTCGGATTTTAGTCCGAAAACCTACTTTTTGCAAACGGTCGAATTAGGACTCGAGACCACCCCCATTGAGTTCAAAATGACGTTTGCGACCTTTTTGAGTATAAACTTCGATATGTTTGGAGATAGTTGATTTTTTCCACTTTTTCACTTAGGGCTTTGGTTTGGGCTGAGCCCAATAACCCCACTTATGTATTCAGTCCCAACCCCTTATCCTCTTCATTCCTTCATAATTCCTAATACATTCAAGCTTCATCAAAAATGGGGGAAGAGAAAAAGAATTAGGAAATCCTAAGCCCTAGTTTCCATTAGCGAATCCATCTTCTTGCTCCAAACTCAAGTGAACCCATTGGTAAGCATCTCCTTCTTCTTCTCCAACTCATTCTCTCTTTGATTTCAGAAAATTCCTAAACCTAATTTAGGAAATGTTTCTCTTTTAAGCTTAGATTGAAGCTTCTTGAGTTGTTATTGAAGAGGGATTGATCTTAGCTTGTTCTTAAAGCTTCTCCTTCATTGATTTGGGTTCAAAGGTGAGATTTTTATCTCACATCTTTGTCTATAATTATCTTCGATTGTTAGGTATGAATTCCTAACACTTATTCATGTGCAATTGATTTTGGTTTCGATTGATTTGGTGTATATTCCAATTTTTGGTGTTTTGGTCTAACTTATGAAAATCCTTTTATGGATATTTTGACATTGATATTTGAGGCGTATCGAAGAGCCGTTTAGGCTGGGTTGTCGTTCGACGTAATTCCTTAGTCATCGTCATTTGCTCGTTCGATCGTTTCCGATATTCGTTTGGCCATTTTTGGCCTAGGTTCAGGAAATGCCCTGAACCATTCATTCAGACGTCTGAAACGTAATATTCAGACGTCTGAATATTGTTCTGGAGAGATTTCTATTTCCAGATTCAGACGTCTGAAAATATGGTTTCAGACGTCTGAATTGGTTCATTTGGAACCAGAAAGGAAATAGGCTAAAAAGTGCATATTTCAGACGTCTGAAACACTTGATTCAGACGTCTGAATTGTGTTCTGGAAATCTTTATATTTCCATATTCAGACGTCTGAACCACTTGTTTCAGACGTCTGAAATTGCAATGTTTTGCCTATTTGCCTATTCGCTTGAGAATTCCAATTTAAATCGATTCGTGATGATCCTATTTGTTGTTATCATTTATTATGCCTTTGATGACTCCTTTTTAGGGATTTTTGAATATCCATTTCGATGGATTCTTTATCGGTTTCTTTGGATTTTATTCACGTCTTCGAATGTGAATTTTAGTGATTGATTGTTCCTACAATCTTCTTTGTGATTTGTCACTTTAAAAATATAAAGGTTTCAATACTAGTAGTAAATATCAAAACTCTTTCATCAAAACGATTTCAACTCTATTTTCCAATAACAAAGATCTTTTCTTAAACCGTTTTCCAATCTATTAGTATATGCAAACCTTTACCTTACTCGTATGAGAAATCTAATTAAACGGCTTAGTAAAACAAGTGGTATGAAACGCTTGCGTTTACTTCGTCGGTTAATTCTTGGACTTATTCGATTGAATCTCTGTGACAATTTTCTAGTGGAGATCTACAATTTGTTCGTAAATATTTAAGTTAAGCTAGTGGTTATGGGACATAAAGCTAAGCTCATATATTTACTAGCTTATTGTAATTGACACTTCTCTTTGATCATGACGATCATCTTTGTGGTTTAGACTAGCATTGTGCGATGTCTCTTTGTCTATGTGGAGGACTATTCCTCATTTTATTGAGCTTCGTCTCATGTCTATCATGGGTCGTACCTATCTAGGTGCGTCGATATTTGTTTACACATGGGTCGTACCTTTTTAGGTGCGTCGATGTTTATTTATGCATGGGGTGTATCTTTTTAGGTGCATCGATGTTTGTTTACTTCGTGGAGCAATCGGCTAAATAAGTTGGGACATGGGGCGTAGCTTTCTAGTTGCGTCCATGTTCGTCTATGCATGGGGTGTATCTTTTAGGTGAATCGATGTTAGACATTACATGGGTTGTATCTTTTTAGGTGCATCGATGTTTATTTATGCATGGGATGTATCTATTTAGGTGCGTCGATGTTTATTTATGCATGGGGCGTATCTTTCTAGGTGCGCCGATGCTAGAGCATGAGGCGTATCTTTCTAGGTGCGTCGATGTTCGACTGTGCATGTGGCGTGTCTTTCTAGGTGCGTCGATGTCCAGTTTATGGGATTGGCCATCCTTTTTCTTGTGATTTCTGGATTTCGTGTGTTGAATTCTGGAATTTATGTTTCACCAACTTTTACGATTGGCATTGATATATATGTCATTTATGGTGGCTTGGTGAATGAAATTAGGAGTATGACATTCTTTTTTATCTTTGAGAAGATTTTGTGATATTGATTAATCTCTTGTTGATTTTTCAATTACTTATTTATCACAGCTTGGCATTATGATTATTATACGTTTAGTCATATCTCTTATTCTATATCGTTTCATCTGATATTTATAGTTAGACTGATCCGTTTATTATTTTCTTATTAAATAATACTCGGGTCAGACCGAGATGTTACAGGTGCTTCTGTTTGACTTCTCCCCTGGGATTCATTACTCTGACTTTTGGCAAACTACTTGTAATGACCCGGAATTTTGACGATATATTTTAATAGATATTTAATCTAAATTAAATCAAATATAAACTTGTCAATACTTAAATTGATGAGATATTAAATGTTTAATAATTATGTATGTTTGTAAAAGGGAAATTTTGATTTGAAATTTAAAATTTAAATACTTCAAAACCATTTAAAACAAAATAGGATTTATTCAATAGAATTAAATCAAAGATTCATTATTTGATATTTGATTAAAAAACATATGAATACACTTTTAGTTTTTAATATGATAAGTTTTAAAATAAACAAACATGAAATTATTTCACATAAATATGGAAGTGCAAAAATTAGTATAAAACACAATCATATATTATATTTGTAATCAAAGTAACATTAAAATACAACATATAAATTATAATGTGCAATATACAAAAAAACAAGTATTTTCAAACAAACAATGATCTACAACATTTAAATTGTGCAACACAACAACCTTAAATAAAATGTTAAAACATCATTTGAACAAGTATGAGATTTCATATAGAATATAACTAACAAAATATAAATAAAACAAAAATATGTTGATAATAAAAATCATATCAGGAAGTTTATAAAACATATAACCTGTGTATGTAAGTTGCTTAACAAATAAAACATTCAGGCATTGGCAACAAAGCTCTTTTCAACACAAAACAAGTTTTCAACTCAAAGATAATAAAAAAAAAAAAAATACAACCTGTAGCTTGCTAAACAGTTTTGGCCGAAATAGTGATACTGTCTTATTCAACAAAGTAAGAAAACACATAAATATCTTTGTACTAATAGAAAACTGTCAGTAACCATTAATTAGTTGCTGTCATAACTAATAACATGAACATTTATTAGCCTAACATATTGTTTAACCAAGTACACAGCCGAATTCTCCTATATCATTTCACTGCAGTATATACTATCTTAACCAATAAAAGAAAGAGTGACAATGCAGAAGGAACTGTCCAGTTACAACCTATTATTCAGTAGCTTTAACTTATATATATCCATCTTTATGTCATTAGTTTGTTTATATAAACTTTAGTTTTAAAAACAAACCTGTGAAACAGAGAAAAGCAAAGGAAAGTTTCAGAGAAATTCATCTGCAAGTTCTTCAACATACTTTCTGTTCAACTAACAGTTTTAAGTGAGTAAACAAAACTGATTTCCAAATTTAGCTTGTATAGTTACTTTATGAATGATCTGTGCTTGATATAGTTTAAGCAAACTACTCTGTGTATATTGGTTTACACTGGGAACTTTTATAGTTTGTTCTTCAGTAAATTTAAGTTTTGAACAAAATGAAGCCAAGAAACCTAAAATACTTATTCATAAAATCATTTGAATTGTGTATTGTGAAAATTCAAGTTTGTTTAGTTTACAAACAAGGCCTGCAAACATGATGGAAAGTTAAGACAGTATGATTGTACATACTGTATTTCAACCTACAGGTAAACAAGAAATCAAAGTGAAAAATTCAAATGTTTAAATTTGAAATTTCAATAACATATTTAGATTTCCTACAAGGAATTATGATTTTTAACATGAAAATTAAGATTTTTACACAAAGATTTTCAGAGCAGTTGTTAAAAAGGAGTTTTACTGATTTTTGTCAAATTTGGGAGATTGAGTGAATTTTAATTTCTGGAATTTGGAAGCAGGATTAAAGTCGTATTAACACTAGAAAAATGTCTAATTATTTTTCAAATTCATATATTTCGAGTTTGGATCAAGAATAGGGTTTAGTGCTAATATCTTTTCATGCTCTGTAAAATATGAGTTGCGGCATCTTTTGTCAACCGAGTGGCACGCGACTTCAGGAGGAGTTGGAGGGGGGGTGTGAGTGACGTATTGGAGGAATTTTCATCGCCTCCGGTGATGGATGGTGGCCGTGTGAGGTAATTTACGGTGAGACATTCCTGTTCGTGTTCGAGCAGCAGATCATTTTTTGATCTGGAACTTTTCGATGGGTTTTGGGTTTAGATCTTGGTAGTAGTGATGTTTTGGGATATGTGGGGGCTGCCGCGAGTCGCCAGTGGTCAAGCGCACCACCGTGCACGTGCACGGTGGCGTAAGGATGTCTGTTAATACGAAGGGGGTGACGCGTGCTCATACTCGAGATATGGGAATGTTGCTTCGAGTCTGTCTTCGGGTTTGTCTGGGTGTGATCGCGTGAGTGTTGCGCTAAATTCTTACTTAAACTGTTAAAAAAAAGAAGAAGAAAAGAACTGGAAAGAAGAAGAAATGGAAGGGGAGAGTAACACGGGTGAGACGCGGGGAAACTCGGGGTTTTCTCGAGTATGGTACGACTATGTCTCGGTGTTTTCAAAGTCTGGTAATGATTTTCTTGTACAGGCTTATAACCGAGTTCAATAATCAAATGTTAATTAATTAAGCTAATGTTTTAATTAAAGATTGGATTTAAGTAAAAATATAAAGGTAGAAGATTTGTCAGTAAATAGTTGGAATGTTAATTAAAATGTATACTTGAATTTTTAAATTAATACCTTTATGTTGAATTTGAAATAAAAATTTAATCATAGGTTAAATCCATTAAAATCTTAAGAAAATAAGCTTGTCATTAAAAAGTTAATTAGCGAATGAAAGTTAACATACGAGATTAATTAAAGATATTACACTTTAATTAAATTGATAATTAAAGTAATTTGTAATAATCAAATAATTAATTCATTTTAATAAGTAAGTTATTAATTATTAATTGATAATTAAGAATAAACTAACTAATTGGGTAATTGAGTAATAGTTAATGAATAGAAGTTAATTAAATAACTAAATAAGGTTAGATAATTTATAAATTACAAATTAATGATTAACTAATTAATTAATTAATCGTTAATCAGCTAATTAATCAGTAATTAATTTACAGAATAAAATAGTTTATTCTTAAGCAAATAATTTAGTTAAGTAAAACCAAATTTGTTTGATATGCATTGATAACTCTGTTTGGTTGACTGTGATATCTGTTGATGATACTTCTGTGATATGTGTGATACATTATGGATATCTGTGTTAACTGTATATGGTTTATCTGATATATCTGTTATGTTAATTTCTGATATTTAATTAAACTGTTAAGTTAAATAGACAACTTGGCCCTTAAAATGGCGTTTGGATCCGATGAGACCGGGATCGGAAGAATCAATTTTGATTCTCCGAAAACCACATCGATCCAAATTAAACGATAGGTCGTAACTTATCAAATGGAGATCGAGATGGAGTTTCAGAATGCAAGGGTTATCGTCGTTAACTCTGAGGGTGATTCCAAAATGAGTGTAACGAGATAATGCCTTCGGTTTCGTTCGAACCCGGAACGAACTTGTATGGATTGAATGCTTTCAACACATCGTCAGGCGGACGATGAGCATTCTAAGTGAATTGTTCAATAAAGGTAATCGTAGCCTCAAGCCTCATCAACCGGGAATGGCTAAAACAGGGGAGATGCAGCAAGGTTAGGTGGGTCATGCCCAAGCAGGACAAGATTTTCCCCTGTCTAGATGTCCCTTTTTATTTCGGCTTAGTGGGCAGTTGTTGGCCACAACTGCGGGGTTATCTTGTTCGGGACTGTTCAGTAAGGAATGGTTCCGGCCTTGTGTTGCAGGGGATGAAGGGAGTAATCCTCGGTACGGTGATCTAGGCCCCGTACTGTGACGGGCGGTACCCCAGTAGCCCTGCCATTGTATGGGATCCAATTTCCAATAAGCGCCGTACGATTTGATTGTGCCCAACTATGTTGAAATGTGAGATGTAAGCATTTCAGCTATTTCTGTATTTTACTTGAAAATCCTAGACACTATTATAATATCAGAGAATTTCCTATAAAATGTTTTGGTTAGCGTAAGGTAAAAACTTACCCGTATTTATTTGTGGGGAGTCTTACGTGATACCTTTATTTTCAAGTGATTTCAAAGTTAAGCAATTTTAACCTGTTTGCTCATACCAGACCCATGTCTGACCCGGAGTTTATATTTTGTGTTTTCATAAACTCTTGGGTACTCAAATTTTTACGAGTAGCCAAGTGATAGGTATCTAGAAGTGTTGCTTTTCTGGAAGAGCTATTTTGGAGAGAAGACCAGACGTATGTATCTATATATGTAGTTCCGCTGTGTAGTTAGTGATGCTGTATTTTGGATGTATGTATGGACATGTATGTATATAACAGTCCTGTTACATGATATTGTATGACTCTGATGTATGTATAACTATGTAATAGAAATGTGATGTATTATATTTTGTTCCATTCCGCTATGAGATTCTGATGTTATTGTTCTTTCTTTCTATTCTTTTCTATTTCTATCCCTTTCTTTCTTAATGATGAAACGTCTTTCTGGGTTAGAGAAAGGCGGGTCGTCACAGTTGGTATCAGAGCGCTAGGTAAAGCGAGTACCTAGGCTCTTGTGTTATAGTTCTCTTGAGAGTGCGTATTTGTATTTTCATATAATATTATATATATATATATACTTATCTAAATTGGTTGAGTTACCTGTTCAGGTGACCAAATTAGACTCTTTTTGTAAGGACTTGAAGATCTCTTATCTATCCCACAGTTTTTCTTGTGACCCGTATGTGTTGAATTTTAAGGGATTTGATCTTATTTTGGGTATGGATTGGCTGGATAAGTATAAAGCCGTCTTGAATTGTGATGAGAGAACAGTTTCGTTGGAAACTGATTTGGGTAGAATTGCCAGAGTGTCGTGTGATAATTCTGGAATTCACTTGAGCAGTCTTCTGCATGGAATGGAGACATCTGAAGAGAGTGTTGAAGTTATTGATGTGGTTCGGGATTTTGCTGATGTTTTTGAAGAAGTTAAGTGTCTGCCACCACATCGAGAGATAGAGTTCCGTATTGATTTGATTCCAGGAGCTATGCCAGTAATTCAACCCAGTAGGAGAATGGCTCCCAGGGAAAGAGAAGAGTTGATTAAGCAGACGCAGGATCTTTTAGAAAAGGGATTGATTAGACCTAGTTTTTCTTGTTGGGGTTCAGCGGCGGTGTTTGTGACCAAATCGGATGGATCACTGAGGTTCTGTGTGGATTATAGAGAATTGAATAAAGTGACTATCCGTAATAAATATCCTCTTCCTCGCATCGATGATCTTTTTGACCAGTTGCATGGTGCTTCTATCTTTTCTCAATTGGATCTAGCTTCAGGTTTCCACCAGTTGAGGGTAGCTGAAGACAGTATTCCCTTGACTGCATTTAGGGGACCGAATTGTTTCTATGAGTGGTTGGTTATGCCGTTTGGATTAACCAATGCTCCTGCTTATTTCGTTGATCTCATGAACCGAGTCTTTAGAGATGTGTTGAATAAGTTTGTGCTGGTATTCATTGATGATATCTTGGTCTATTCTAAATCCGAAGAAGAGCACAGGGAACATTTGAGGATTGTATTGGAGACTCTGAGAAAGAATGTGCTGAAGGCGAAGTTTTCTTCTGGAAATCGGAAGTTAAATTTCTAGGACACATTGTTTCGGGTGAAGGCATTTCTGTAGACCCAGCGAAAGTGGAAACTATTCTGGAATGGAAACAGCCAGAGACACCGACGGAAGTTCGCAGTTTCTTAGGATTGGCGGGCTACTACAGGAGATTTATTAGAGATTATTCCAAGATTTCTTCGCATTTGACTAAGCTGACCAGAAAAGGAGCAAAATTCAAATGGACGCCTCAGTGTGAAGAAGCTTTTCAGGAATTGAAGATAAGGCTCACTAGTGCACCAGTACTTGCTGTTCCGGATGGGAAGAGCAAATTCGAGGTTTATACTGATGCTTGTATTGTTGGTTTGGGAGCAGTTCTGATGCAGAACGGAAGGGTTATTGCGTATGCTAGTCGACAGTTGAAACCTCATGAGAAAAACTATGCTACACATGATCTTGAATTGCTTGCTATTGTTTTTGCTCTGAAGATTTGGAGACATTATCTTTTAGGAGAGAAATTCGAATTGTTCACGGATCACAAACCGTTGAAATATTTGTTCTCTCAAAAAGACCTTAATCTGAGACAGCAGCGGTGGGTTGAATTTCTTGCATCTTATGATCTGGATATTCTATACACTCCGGGGAAAGCGAATGTCGTAGTTGATGCTCTCGGTAGGAATGTAGTTCTATCTCTTTTGGAAGTTGTTCCATCTCTCCAAGAAAGGATCATTAGTAAGAAAATGGAAGATAAATCTTTTGAGGAAATAATTCTTGGAGCTAAGGACGGGCGATATTCAGATTTCAAGGTGGATGATCAAGGTACTCTAAGGATGAATGGTTGTTTGTGTGTGCCTAATATTGATGAACTGAGGCAAGAAGTCCTAGCTGAGTGTCATCGTTCTAAATTGAATATTCACCCAGGAATTTTGAAGATGTATAAAGATATGAAGAGAGTTTTCTGGTGGCCGAATATGAAGAAGGATGTAGCTGCTTTTGTGAACAGTTGTGCCATCTGCCAACAAGTTAAAGGTGATCAACAGAAATCTGCCGGGCTATTGCAACCTCTGGAAATTCCGAATTGGAAATGGGAAATGATCTCGATGGATTTTATTGATGGTTTTCCTAGAACCAGGAAAGGAAATGACGGTATATGGGTTATTGTAGATCGTTTAACTAAGAGTGCCCATTTTATACCAGTAAAGGCAACCCGTACTGCAGTTTCTTTGGCGGAAATATTCTTGAAGGAGATAGTTCGATTGCATGGAGTTCCAATCAGCATAGTAAGTGATCGTGATCCTATTTTCACTAGCAAATTTTGGGAAGCTCTGCAATCAGCGATGGGAACAGATTTGAGATTAAGTACAACCTACCATCCTCAAACGGACGGACAGACAGAGAGGCTGAATCGTATCCTTGAGGATATGCTACGGGCTTGTGTTTTAGATTTTGGAGGATCTTGGGAGGACCATCTTCATTTAGTGGAATTTTCTCATAATAACAGTTATCAAGAAAGTATTAAGATGGCTCCTTATGAAGCTCTATACGGAAGACCGTGTAGATCTCCATCTTGTTGGATTGAATCGAAGGATCGTCTTGTGCTCGGACCCGATCTTATTCGTGAAGCTTCTGCGAAGGTTGAGCTTATTAAGAAAAGAATGAAAGCTGCTCAAGATCGCCAGAAGAAATATGCGGATAGAAGGCGAAGGCCATTAGAATTTGAGATCGGAGGCTTGGTTTTTGTTAAAGTTTCCCCAATTAAGGGTGCTATAAGATTCGGAAAGACGGGAAAACTTGCTCCGAGATACATTGGACCATTCCGAGTGTTGGAGAGAATTGGAACTGTGGCCTACAGGATTGAATTACCAGAGCGGATGTCTGGGATTCACAATGTGTTTCATGTATCGCATTTGAGGAAATTTGTTCATGATCCCTCACTGGTTGTAGAACCGGTAATTCAAGAAGATTTGGAAGTGGAACCCAATTTAACCGTGGTCAGAAATCCAGTTCAGATTGTGGACCGTGATGAGAAGCAACTCAGAAACAAAGTGGTGAAACTCGTCAAGGTGCAATGGAGTGAGGATCCCAGAGATTGTACCTGGGAAACTCTCGATAGTTTTAGGAGTGCTTATCCGGATTTATGTTCGGATAACTAGTGTTGTTTGTTAGAATAGATTGTTTGTTTGTTTGCTATTGTATGAATGATATGTATGTTTGGATTGTTAATATAAAAGCTTTTGAATTTACTGTTGTTTAAATTTCGGGGACGAAATTCTTTTAAGGGGGGAGGAATTTAATGACCCGGAATTTTGACGATATATTTTAATAGATATTTAATCTAAATTAAATCAAATATAAACTTGTCAATACTTAAATTGATGAGATATTAAATGTTTAATAATTATGTATGTTTGTAAAAGGGAAATTTTGATTTGAAATTTAAAATTTAAATACTTCAAAACCATTTAAAACAAAATAGGATTTATTCAATAGAATTAAATCAAAGATTCATTATTTGATATTTGATAAAAAAACATATGAATACACTTTTAGTTTTTAATATGATAAGTTTTAAAATAAACAAACATGAAATTATTTCACATAAATATGGAAGTGCAAAAATTAGTATAAAACACAATCATATATTATATTTGTAATCAAAGTAACATTAAAATACAACATATAAATTATAATGTGCAATATACAAAAAAAAAGTATTTTCAAACAAACAATGATCTACAACATTTAAATTGTGCAACACAACAACCTTAAATAAAATGTTAAAACATCATTTGAACAAGTATGAGATTTCATATAGAATATAACTAACAAAATATAAATAAAACAAAAATATGTTGATAATAAAAATCATATCAGGAAGTTTATAAAACATATAACCTGTGTATGTAAGTTGCTTAACAAATAAAACATTCAGGCATTGGCAACAAAGCTCTTTTCAACACAAAACAAGTTTTCAACTCAAAGATAATAAAAATAAAATAAAAAAATACAACCTGTAGCTTGCTAAACAGTTTTGGCCGAAATAGTGATACTGTCTTATTCAACAAAGTAAGAAAACACATAAATATCTTTGTACTAATAGAAAACTGTCAGTAACCATTAATTAGTTGCTGTCATAACTAATAACATGAACATTTATTAGCCTAACATATTGTTTAACCAAGTACACAGCCGAATTCTCCTATATCATTTCACTGCAGTATATACTATCTTAACCAATAAAAGAAAGAGTGACAATGCAGGAGGAACTGTCCAGTTACAACCTATTATTCAGTAGCTTTAACTTATATATATCCATCTTTATGTCATTAGTTTGTTTATATAAACTTTAGTTTTAAAAACAAACCTGTGAAACAGAGAAAAGCAAAGGAAAGTTTCAGAGAAATTCATCTGCAAGTTCTTCAACATACTTTCTGTTCAACTAACAGTTTTAAGTGAGTAAACAAAACTGATTTCCAAATTTAGCTTGTATAGTTACTTTATGAATGATCTGTGCTTGATATAGTTTAAGCAAACTACTCTGTGTATATTGGTTTACACTGGGAACTTTTATAGTTTGTTCTTCAGTAAATTTAAGTTTTGAACAAAATGAAGCCAAGAAACCTAAAATACTTATTCATAAAATCATTTGAATTGTGTATTGTGAAAATTCAAGTTTGTTTAGTTTACAAACAAGGCCTGCAAACATGATGGAAAGTTAAGACAGTATGATTGTACATACTGTATTTCAACCTACAGGTAAACAAGAAATCAAAGTGAAAAATTCAAATGTTTAAATTTGAAATTTCAATAACATATTTAGATTTCCTACAAGGAATTATGATTTTTAACATGAAAATTAAGATTTTTACACAAAGATTTTCAGAGCAGTTGTTAAAAAGGAGTTTTACTGATTTTTGTCAAATTTGGGAGATTGAGTGAATTTTAATTTCTGGAACTTGGAATGAAGCAGGATTAAAGTCGTATTAACACTAGAAAAATGTCTAATTATTTTTCAAATTCATAGATTTCGAGTTTGGATCAAGAATAGGGTTTAGTGCTAATATCTTTTCATGCTCTGTAAAATATGAGTTGCGGCATCTTTTGTCAACCGAGTGGCACGCGACTTCAGGAGGAGTTGGAGGGGGGTGTGAGTGACGTATTGGAGGAATTTTCATCGCCTCCGGTGATGGATGGTGGCCGTGTGAGGTAATTTACGGTGAGACATTCCTGTTCGTGTTCGAGCAGCAGATCATTTTTTGATCTGGAACTTTTCGATGGGTTTTGGGTTTAGATCTTGGTAGTAGTGATGTTTTGGGATATGTGGGGGCTGCCGCGAGTCGCCAGTGGTCAAGCGCACCACCGTGCACGTGCACGATGGCGTAAGGATGTCTGTTGATACGAAGGGGGTGACGCGTGCTCATACTCGAGATATGGGAATGTTGCTTCGAGTCTGTCTTCGGGTTTGTCTGGGTGTGATCGCGTGAGTGTTGCGCTAAATTCATACTTAAACTGTTAAAAAAAAGAAGAAGAAGAAAAGAACTGGAAAGAAGAAGAAATGGAAGGGGAGAGTAACACGGGTGAGACGCGGGGAAACTCGGGGTTTTCTCGAGTATGGTACGATTGTGTCTCGGTGTTTTCAAAGTCTGGTAATGATTTTCTTGTACAGGCTTATAACCGAGTTCAATAATCAAATGTTAATTAATTAAGCTAATGTTTTAATTAAAGATTGGATTTAAGTAAAAATATAAAGGTAGAAGATTTGTCAGTAAATAGTTGGAATGTTAATTAAAATGTATACTTGAATTTTTAAATTAATACCTTTATGTTGAATTTGAAATAAAAATTTAATCATAGGTTAAATCCATTAAAATCTTAAGAAAATAAGCTTGTCATTAAAAAGTTAATTAGCGAATGAAAGTTAACATACGAGATTAATTAAAGATATTACACTTTAATTAAATTGATAATTAAAGTAATTTGTAATAATTAAATAATTAATTCATTTTAATAAGTAAGTTATTAATTATTAATTGATAATTAAGAATAAACTAACTAATTGGGTAATTGAGTAATAGTTAATGAATAGAAGTTAATTAAATAACTAAATAAGGTTAGATAATTTATAAATTACAAATTAATGATTAACTAATTAATTAATTAATCGTTAATCAGCCAATTAATCAGTAATTAATTTACAGAATAAAATAGTTTATTCTTAAGCAAATAATTTAGTTAAGTAAAACCAAATTTGTTTGATATGCATTGATAACTCTGTTTGGTTGACTGTGATATCTGTTGATGATACTTCTGTGATATGTGTGATACATTATGGATATCTGTGTTAACTGTATATGGTTTATCTGATATATCTATTATGTTAATTTCTGATATTTAATTAAACTGTTAAGTTAAATAGACAACTTGGCCCTTAAAATGGCGTTTGGATCCGATGAGACCGGGATCGGAAGAATCAATTTTGATTCTCCAAAAACCACATCGATCCAAATTAAACGATAGGTCGTAACTTATCAAATGGAGATCGAGATGGAGTTTCAGAATGCAAGGGTTATCGTCGTTAACTCTGAGGGTGATTCCAAAATGAGTGTAACGAGATAATGCCTTCGGTTTCGTTCGAACCCGGAACGAACTTGTATGGATTGAATGCTTTCAACACATCGTCAGGCGGACGATGAGCATTCTAAGTGAATTGTTCAATAAAGGTAATCGTAGCCTCAAGCCTCATCAACCGGGAATGGCTAAAACAGGGGAGATGCAGCAAGGTTAGGTGGGTCATGCCCAAGCAGGACAAGATTTTCCCCTGTCTAGATGTCCCTTTTTATTTCGGCTTAGTGGGCAGTTGTTGGCCACAACTGCGGGGTTATCTTGTTCGGGACTGTTCAGTAAGGAATGGTTCCGGCCTTGTGTTGCAGGGGATGAAGGGTTTAATCCTCGGTACGGTGATCTAGACCCCGTACTGTGACGGGCGGTACCCCAGTAGCCCTGCCATTGTATGGGATCCAATTTCCAATAAGCGCCGTACGATTTGATTGTGCCCAACTATGTAGAAATGTGAGATGTAAGCATTTCAGCTATTTCTGTATTTTACTTGAAAACCCTAGACACTATTATAATATCACAGAATTTCCTATAAAATGTTTTGGTTAGCGTAAGGTAAAAACTTACCCGTATTTATTTGTGGGGAGTCTTACGTGATACCTTTATTTTCAAGTGATTTCAAAGTTAAGAAATTTTAACCTGTTTACTCATACCAGACCCATGTCTGACCCGGAGTTTATATTTTGTGTTTTCATAAACTCTTGGGTACTCAAATTTTTACGAGTAGCCAAGTGATAGGTATCTAGAAGTGTTGCTTTTCTGGAAGAGCTATTTTGGAGAGAAGACCAGACGTATGTATCTATATATGTAGTTCCGCTGTGTAGTTAGTGATGCTGTATTTTGGATGTATGTATGGACATGTATGTATATAACAGTCCTGTTACATGATATTGTATGACTCTGATGTATGTATAACTATGTAATAGACATGTGATGTATTATATTTTGTTCCATTCCGCTGTGAGATTCTGATGTTGTTGTTCTTTCTTTCTATTCTTTTCTATTTCTATCCCTTTCTTTCTTAATGATGAAACGTCTTTCTGGGTTAGAGAAAGGCGGGTCGTCACACTACTTAGATTAGTAGTTTATTTTGTTGTATACACTTGAGATATAGACTCATAGTTGTATTCTTTCGTATAGCACGTGTTGCTATCCTTTTGTATTATTGTGGATCTTTTTGACCACTACTCTGATTTACACTTTCATGTGTTAATTATGTATTCATATCTTCTTCTGCCTTTGTGATATGAATTATCTGTGACTGATTTATGTTATGTTTATTTCTGTATTTGTTTCCGAAGATATTACAGCCACTGTGTAGTAGCTTTGAGTTTGTGTCGGTATGTCGGATTTCCCTCTTGATAAAAAAATGCATGTTATACTATCTGACATATCGATGCTCGCGCAAAACAATTACACGGATGGTCGCTCCTCAACAGCCTTATTCTCCGTGCTAGTTGACAGCATTCACCGTAATGTTCTTGGTTAGCGTGGGTATAGAGGTGGTGCGTCACAGCTTGGTATCAGAGCCAAACTTCGGAACAATATGGAATATTATAACAAGGATCATCGTCCTAAGTCCATCTTAGGAGTCGTGCTTTAGGATTTTATTCGGGTCTTCGTACTGTCCTATCCTATTTTCTTTTATGATTCCTTGTTTTATCTATCAAGATTGCTTGATATTTATTTTGAGAATAACTTTTCTCCTTCTTTCTTTCTTAAAGAAGAGAAATGGTTAGACCAGGCCGTCCCAGCGCCGGTCAATCTAGTGCTACTCCCCAGGATGGAGTATTAATGTCTGCCCAGCAACTTCTTATCTAGTAACGAACGCTCAAGCAGCCGGACCCACTCCAAAGCCTACTCATCCTAGATCCGGTTTCGCACGCTTGTGCAGAGACTATACCGATTTGGGTGGAAGGCCATTCAGGGGATCCGAGAGTGTTATAGAAATTCAAGCTTGGCTTAAATCATGCGATCGCATCTTTTCTCGCATGAACCTTATTGATCTACATCGAGTTCAAGTAGCTTCTAGCATGCTCCAAGAAAGAGCATTGGATTGGTATGAGCTTTTAATTTCTGAAATCGTTGAAGCGGATCTCACATGGGAGCAATTCCGGGAAAGATTCGAATTGAAATTTGTGTCGGAGGCTGAAAAAGTAACTTTAGCACGACGTTTTATTGACCTTGTTCAAGGTGAATCTTCTGTGACAGACTATGTCGCATCTTTCGAATCTCTGTCCAAATACGGGGTTGCGTACATTAATACCCCATTGAAGAAAAATCAGAGATTTGTTTATGGCTTGAATAAGAATCTTAAGAAGCCATTACTTCTGAAACTTGAGGTTTCATTTAATCAGCTTATTGATATCGCTCTTCGTCTTGAAGAGGCCGATAATGAAGGTGATGTTGAAGTTGTGCGTGCCCAACGGAACTTCGACAATAACTTAAAGAGGCCTATCAAATTCAAAGGCCCCAATCCCAACAAGAAAGGGAGGTAAGAAACCCCGGTAGCAAAAGCACCTACATCTAATCATGGACAATGCTACAATTGTGGTTCCACGAACCACTATGCAAGGGAGCGTCCGAGACCCCTCTTTTGTCGCTATTGCAAAAATTCGGGTCACCATATTACTGCATGTCCCGTACTTCAAAGTAAGAAGGAGGGAGAGCTCAATGTAGTGCAAGCTCCTGGTAACACTTCTCGTGGTCAAGGTATTTCTCATTTAATCCTTGATTACATTTATTTTGTGATCTTTTTATTTGAGTTCTTTTTGATATGGGTTTCATCTCACTATTCTATATCAAAAGAACTTGTCGATTCTTTTTCTTTGAATATTTTGGGCTTGATGACTTCTTTGAGGATTGCGAATCCGGATGGTAGATCTGCAACACTCAATTTGCTTTTATTTGATGTCGAAAATTATTTTATGTGATTTATCTTTCCGACCCAATATTTTTACTTAGGCTCCGGAATTGATTTGTGCGATAGGATTGGCTTAATCATTAATGAAGCCTATATCCTATTTTCTCGAGTGGACTATTCCTCTTCGACATTTTCAATCTGTTAAGCAGATTTCTATTTTTCCTTTATGATTTTGATTCCAACTTGATGGCATCATTTTATTCCTTAAGCCCACTTATAAGGAAAGTGTTATTTCTCTCATTCATGTAGTTAGAGAAATTTTCCGGTATTTTTGAGCTTGTCTTAGGATTATCACCTAAGTAATCTTTTGTGTGGTGCTAAGGTCTCTTCAGTTTGACCTTGCCACCGATTTTCATTTGGCTACGAGTCGCGTGAGTTAGCATTCCACTTACGCACTCCGCACTCGTTATGATTCTAATGAATGACTTATTTTGTCATTCAATTTGTCCAGCTTATTTCATCCATTTTATATATCAAATATTCTATGAATATTTCGATGAGACCATTCTTGTATTTATTGGTTTTGGATGAAAATAGAAATTTAAAATTTTGTAAATCTTTTTCGTAAGATATATTTATAAGTACAATTCGATTTTGATCTTAAAACGAGCAAAGAATATTCTTAAACGTTTTTGAGAAACATGTTTATCATATAGAAGATGATTTTGTGATTGTATTGCCCGTTGAGTGCTTTAAGAATTCTGGTCGACGCGCTTGATCAACGTTATCGATAGGAATTTCCTAAATGCTTTGATGAGACAATCAGACACAGTATATTAACTTGAAAATAGTAAATTTTTCTAGAATGATTATTACATAATGATAAATGTAATTTTGAAAGTTTTAACTTTTCAGGAAAGAAGATTATTTAAAAGAAATTCTTTCTTTTTGATACTCTTGTTCTTGTGATTCCCGAGGGGGAACCAAGACTTTATCTTTTGTACCAATGCTTATCGTTTTGGTTTGGATGTCGTTCTCTTGCATAAGATAACGTGCTATCACTTATGCTTCTAAATCATTAAAAGCCAATTGAGACTAGGTATGCCACTCATGATCTAGTGCTCGCGGCTATTGTTTTCGCTTTTAGAGTTTGGCATCATCATTTTTGGATGAGAAATCTGTTCTCTACCCCGATCATAAATCTTTGGGATAATTATTTTCTCATATGGAACTCCATGTTGATTCGAGTTCCCGACATCTTATGATCTTGATATTCTTTTTATTCCTGGAAGGGAAATCGTGTTGCCTATGCGCTTTGTCATGAGCAACAAGTGGTTAATTCTTTGATGTTGTCTGAATGGAATTATCTTTTTATCAAGTTCATCGGACGTTTTGGTATACTTCGTTTTATTGAGCTTTATCTCATTCCTTTTATGGACTAGTGTCTGGTGTTCTTGTATGGTGTTCGGTTCATCGGATGTACTGTTATTATACTACATCGATGTTCCATCTCATTTGGATCAATGGATGTACCATTATTATACTACATCGTTGTCCCGGTTTATCGGTTCATTGGGCGTACCGTTTTTGTACTACGCTGATATTCCAAATTATTTGAGTTTCTAGTTTCTCGGGCGTACTGTTATTATACTACGTCGTTGCACCAGCTCAATTTTCTGCTATTCTTGATGTTCTCCACGTCTTTTATATACGGAAATGCCTTAGCGATTCCGGTTTTTATTCTTGATCCCGGTGATATTGTAGAAGTTGAAGTTTCACCAGATTTGATTTATGAGCAACATTCCATTCGCATCATTGCTTCGGAGGTTGAGCGCCTTCGGAATAAAGATATTCTTCTTGTGAGAGTTCAATGGTTCCTAAATCCTAAGGATTGCTCTTGGGAATCCAGAGAATTCATCGAGCGATCCCGTTCAGGCTTACTCTTTCATGCTCTTTATGGTGAACTTCTTATTTCAACTTTCTTTTGTGTTGATATGCTTTTATGGTTGTTACTCTTTATTTTCTTCTTAAGTATTACGAGGACGCAATTTCTTTAAGGAGGGGAGTCTATAACAACCCGCATATTTATCAATTGTATATTTAAATATTTCATCGTTCGTCGGATTTTAGTCCAAAAACCTACTTTTTGCAAACGGTCGAATTGGGACTCGAGACCACCCCCATTGAGTTCAAAATGACGTTTGCGACCTTTTTGAGTATAAACTTCGATATGTTTGGAGATAGTTGATTTTTGCCACTTTTTCACTTAGGGCTTTGGTTTGGGCTGAGCCCAATAACCCCACTTATGTATTCAGTCCCAACCCCTTATCCTCTTCATTCCTTCATAATTCCTAATACATTCAAGCTTCATCAAAAATGGGGGAAGAGAAAAAGAATTAGGAAATCCTAAGCCCTAGTTTCCATTAGCGAATCCATCTTCTTGCTCCAAACTCAAGTGAACCCATTGGTAAGCATCTCCTTCTTCTTCTCCAACTCATTCTCTCTTTGATTTCAGAAAATTCCTAAACCTAATTTAGGAAATGTTTCTCTTTTAAGCTTAGATTGAAGCTTCTTGAGTTGTTATTGAAGAGGGATTGATCTTAGCTTGTTCTTAAAGCTTCTCCTTCATTGATTTGGGTTCAAAGGTGAGATTTTTATCTCACATCTTTGTCTATAATTATCTTCGATTGTTAGGTATGAATTCCTAACACTTAATCATGTGCAATTGATTTTGGTTTGGATTGATTTGGTGTATATTCCAATTTTTGGTGTTTTGGTCTAACTTATGAAAATCATTTTATGGATATTTGGACATTGATATTTGAGGCGTATCGAAGAGCCGTTTAGGCTAGGTTGTCGTTCGACGTAATTCCTTAGTCATCGTCATTTGCTCGTTCGATCGTTTCCGATATTCGTTTGGCCATTTTGGCCTAGGTTCAGGGAATGCCCTGAAACATTCATTCAGACGTCTGAAACGTAATATTCAGACGTCTGAATATTATTCTGGGGAGATTTCTATTCCCAGATTCAGACGTCTGAAGATATGGTTTCAGACGTCTGAATTGGTTCATTTGGAACTAGAAAGGAAATAGGCTAAAAAGTGCCTATTTCAAACGTCTGAAACACTTGATTCAGACGTCTGAATTGTGTTCTGGAAATCTTTATATTTCCAGATTCAGACGTCTGAACCACTTGTTTCAGACGTCTGAAATTGCAGTGTTTTGCCTATTTGCCTATTCGCTTGAGAATTCCAATTTGAATCGATTCGTGATGATCCTATTTGTTGTTATCATTTATTATGCCTTTGATGACTCCATTTTAGGGATTTTTGAATATCCATTTCGATGGATTCTTTATCGGTTTTTTTGGATCTTATTCACGTCTTCGAATGTGAATTTTAGTGATTGATTGTTCCTACAATCTTCTTTGTGATTTGTCACTTTAAAAATATAAAGATTTCAATACTAGTAGTAAATATCAAAACTCTTTCATAAAAACGATTTCAACTCTATTTTCAATAACAAAGATCTTTTCTTAAACCGTTTACCAATCTATTAGTATATACAAACCTTTACCTCACTCGTATGAGAAATCTAATTAAACGGCTTAGTAAAACAAGTGGTATGAAACGCTTGCGTTTACTTCGTCGGTTAATTCTTGGACTTATTCGATTGAATCTCTTGTGACAATTTTCTAGTGGAGATCTACAATTTATTCGTAAATATTTAAGTTAAGCTAGTGGTTATGGGACATGAAGCTAAGCTCATATACTTACTAGCTTATTGTAATTGACACTTCTCTTTGATCATGACGATCATCTTTCTGGTTTAGACTAGCATTGTGCGATGTCTCTTTGTCTATGTGGAGGACTGTTCCTCATTTTATTGAGCTTCGTCTCATGTCTATCATGGGTCGTACCTATCTAGGTGCGTCGATGTTTGTTTACACATGGGTCATACCTTTTTAGGTGCGTCGATGTTTATTTATGCATGGGGTGTATCTTTTTAGGTGCATCGATGTTTGCTTACTTCGTGGAGCAATCGGCTCAATAAGTTGGGACATGGGGCGTAGCTTTCTAGTTGCGTCCATGTTCGTCTATGCATGGGGTGTATCTTTTAGGTCCATCGATGTTAGACATTACATGGGGTGTATCTTTTTAGGTGCATCGATGTTTATTTATGCATGGGATGTATCTATTTAGGTGCGTCGATGTTTATTTATGCATGGGGCGTATCTTTCTAGGTGTGCCGATGCTAGAGCATGGGGCGTATCTTTTTAGGTGCGTCGATATTCGACTGTGCATGGGGCGTGTCATTCTAGGTGCGTCGATGTCCAGTTTGTGGGATTGGCCATCCTTTTTCTTGTGATTTCTGGATTTCGTGTGTTGAATTCTGGAATTTATGTTTCACCAACTTTTACGATTGGCATTGATATATATGTCATTTATGGTGGCTTGGTGAATGAAATTAGGAGTATGACATTCCTTTTTATCTTTGAGAAGATTTTGTGATATTGATTAATCTCTTTTTGATTTTTCAGTTACTTATTTATCACAGCTTGACATTGTGATTATTATACGTTTAGTCATATCTCTTATTCTATATCGTTTCATCTGATATTTATTGTTAGACTGATCCGTTTATTATTTTCTTATTAAATAATACTCGGGTCAGACCGAGATGTTACAGGTGCTTCTGTTTGACTTCTCCCCTGGGATTCATTACTCTAACTTTTGGCAAACTACTTAGATTAGTAGTTTATTTTGTTGTATACACTTGAGATACAAACTCATAGTTGTATTCTTTCGTATAGCACGTGTTGCTATCCTTTTGTATTATTGTTGATCTTTTTGACCACTACTCTGATTTACACTTTCATGTGTTAATTATGTATTCATATCTTCTTCCGCCTTCGTGATATGAATTATCTGTGACTGATTTATGTTATGTTTATTTCTGTATTTGTTTCCGAAGATATTACAGCCACTGTGTAGTAGCTTTGAGTTTGTGTCGGTATGTCGGATTTCCCTCTTGATAAAGAAATGCATGTAATACTATCTGACATATCGATGCTCGCACAAAACAATTACACGGATGGTCGCTCCTCAACAGCCTTATTCTCCGTGCTAGTTGACAGCATTCACCGTAATGTTCTTGGCTAGCGTGGGTATAGAGGTGGGGCGTCACATCGTTGGACTTCCACCAACTAATCCAAGAATCCCATACGGAAGTGCCCATCCAGTTCGGTTTCTTCCCCGATTTTTTAAGAGTTGACATTACCTCCCTGTAATTTTTTGCGACCTTCGAATTCTAATGGCGCTGAACCATGGCGACATCGGGCTCCTTCAAGTCTACTTGCCCCTGTACAAAGAGAAAATATTACTAATTGTTCATTTATACTTATTCATATAGTAAAGTGATATAAACTCATCAGAAAATCCTGTCAGATGGCCTCCCTGATGTGGTCAGGGATCTTACTCCACTTAGGCCAGCAATCTGTCATCCGGCTCATATATGATTGCTTGAAAATGCCAAGCACAACTCCTGAGGGCTCCAAATCAAATTCCCTATGTTAAATATAAAACAAAGCTTTAGACAAGTGTGTGTGTGTGTATATATATATATGTATGAACAAATTTATGTTGTTATCATTTTAATTTTGATACTTACGTTCCATCAGCCTTCGACTGTAAATATACAAGTGGTTGGGCCGGAGGCTCACCACTACTCTCGCCGGCCGAGCGAGAAGAGCTACGATGTTTGGAGCCTGACATAATACCTGTTGAAAATATTTATTTTTAATTGTAGACATAGATAAAATGATAATGATACGTGGTGCATGTAATAAAGTCATTTTTAATTGGTAGTGCACATGTAATGATGATGATGATATGTAATGCGTGTGCGTGAATAATTGTAAAAATTACCAGATATTACTCAGTCCTCGTCGTTTTCTTATTCATACTCGGTCTCGTGTTCTATATCGTTTTTCTCTACACTCTCAAATGCTTCGACTAATACATTTGTCTCATCATTTAATTGTCCAAAATCAGTTTGATCGTCTGTAATTGTGATTTCAACATTTTCCTCGATATCTGCTTGATAGGCTTGTTCTTTTGGAATATTCTTTCCATCGAATGTAAATCTCGCCTTGGTTTTAAAAACCGCAGACCAATCCGCTTTATCTTTTTTTAGAGACGTATAAGGGGCGTAATAAACTTGTAGGGCTTGTTTGGCTAGTACAAAAGGATCGTATTGCTGAAAACGGGAGGTATGTTTTATTTTTATAATATTATAATTTGGATGCACATTAATACCAGAACCTGGAACATTGCTGAATCAGTTGCATCTAAACAAAAAAAAACTTCCTCTGCGGGTCTTATAAAATATGTCAATTGCAAAATCTGGGTTAACACGCCATAAAAATCATGTATATGATTATTAGGATCATCACTGCCTTTAACAAATACATCGGTATTGTTTGTTAATTTTTCAGCACCATATTCTTTGGTGTTGAATTTATATCCATTAACGAAAAATACTGGATACGTTTTAACTTTCCTTTTCGGTCCCAACGCCAAATGTTTTAATCCTTCATCGATCACATTATTTGTAGGATCACAAACGTAGTTCGAAAACCAAGTAGCGAAAATTTTTCTTAAATCGCCGTTTGGATTTTGTGATTCATAAACACTGCAAACAAAAACATAATATATTGATTTATTATTCATTTACACATGCAATATTAAATTAAACTTATCAAAACTTGTAATCTGATAATTACCTAATAAATGGTGCAACTTCTGGACAATTAAGAAGAATATATGTGTGCTGCATGGTAATCTCTATCATCTAACCATATTTCTACACATTTTCCAACATGTCGACCATGTTGTTTAAAAAAAGATAACATTGCTTCCGAAGAAGAATCTTGTTCAACGGCCTCATCATTACGCGCAACACTTTGAAATGATATATTCACATGATCATTGAAATAATGAGAGAAAAAGAACGACGCTTCTTCTTCGATATATGATTTGCAAATCGAACCTTCAACTCGAGCTTTTTGTCTCACTTTTTTCTTTAAATGATTTAAGTACCTAATAAAAAATATTTCATATAAATATTGATTTTTATTTATAGTTAAATTAACATTTACATACTCAGTATTAATACCATACCTCTCGAATGGATACATCCATCCATATTGCACAGGACCTCGAAAACGTGCTTCAAATGGAAGGTGAACAGGTAAATGCTCCATTACATTGAAAAAAGCGGGAGGAAATATTTTCTCCAGTTTGCAGAGCAGTATAGGGATTTCTACCTCAAGTTTACGAAGACGGTCAACTTTTAACGTAGTTGAACAAAGCTCCTTATAAAATAAACTAAATTCTGTTATAACCTTCCAAACTTTTACGGGCAACAATTCTTTGAAAGCGACGGGTAACAAATTTTTCATCATTACATGACAATCATGGCTTTTCATCCCACTCAGTCTTCCGTTCTTATAGTCGACATATCTATGAAGATTAGATGAAATTCCATCAGGAAATCGTAATCCTTCCACCCGTTTTAACAGTACTTTAACTTGGTTGTTATCTAGTTCATAACATGCTTTGGGTTTTTAGTGTCATTTGGCTTCATATGAAGCTCAGGACGATTACATATTTCTTCTATATCACGTCTTGATTTCAGATCGTCCTTAGTCTTGCCCTTAACATTCAAAAGTGTATTAAACACATTATCGAATACGTTTTTCTCGATATGCATCACGTCAATGTTATGACGGATTAAGAGATTTTTCCAATAAGGCAACTCCTAGAATATACTCTGTTTGCACCAATTATGAAACGTCGATTTATCTTGGATTTCAGTTTGCTGCCCGGTTTCATGTATCTTTGGATAATCTTTTACAAGTTCATATATATCTTCACTTGACCAAATCGTTGGTGGTTGTAAAGTCTCATGTTTGTTAGCTATGAAGTTTTTTTGTCCCTTTTAAAAGTATGATTAACATGGAGAAAACGTCGACAACAATCAAACCATGAAATATTCTTCCCATGCCGTAAAGAAAATGCTCGTGTTTCTTCCATACAGTAAGGACAAGCAAAACGACCGGTCGTACTCCAACCCGAAAGCATTGCATATGTAGGAAAATCGCTAATAGTCCATAACAAAGAAGTGAACATCTGAATTTTTTTCGATACGTCGTATGTTTCAACTCCTTCATACCACAATGTTTTCAACTCTTTGATTAGTGGTTGTAAGTAAATATCGATACCCTATGTCGGATCATCAGGGCCAGGGACGACAATTGTGAGAAACATATATGAAGTTTTCATACACATCCACGGGGGTAGATTGTAAGGTGTAATGATTATAGGCCAAGATGAATATTTAGAACCAAACTGTGAAAATGGTGAAAATCCATCGGTACACAAACCTAGTCTTACGTTACGGCTCTCTGCTGCAAAATCGGGATATTTCTTATCAAAATACTTCCATGCTTCTCCATTAGATGGTTGTGTTAACGTACCTTATTCAGATGTTCTCACACTGTGTCATCTCATATGATGCGCTGTTACAGATGATGCATATAACCTTTGAAGTCTAGGAGTGATAGGTAAATAATGCATACGCTTGTATGGAACTTCTTTTCTTTTCTTTTTTCCTTGGTTTGTATCTTTCTTGATTACATATTTTACAATTCCGAAGACTAACATCATCTTTCCAAAACAACATGAAACCATTTAGACATGTATCAATTTTTTGATACGGCAAACCGAAAGATGACATAAGTTTTTTCACTTCATAATAATTTTCGCACATTAAATTATCTGATGACATATGCCGTTTAGCAGGTTGTACAACAGCCGTAAATCCGACTTCTGTGAGGTTGTACCTTGATTTCATTACAATGTACTCTGCAGTTGCCAATAATTGAGTGGCGCTAGTACATCCATTCCAAAGAGGTTTCTTAGCAGCATCCAATAAATCATATATTTTTTTCGCTCCAACATTTGGTTCCTCTTCGACGTTAACATCGTCGTTATTAATTTCAACAGTGGGGAACATTGATCGTGCTGCATCTTCAACCATATGTTCTATGAGATTCGTCGTACTAACGTCATCACTAATGACCTCTATTGACTGTTCTTCGTTGCGTGTTATAATTTCTCCATGACGATCCCACACGAAATAATTGATTACGAAACCATATTCGCGCAAATGAATTCTAACGATATTCGGTACTAAATGCTTCAATAATTTGCACATACTACATGGACAATGAATTTCTATGTCGTTTCCAATATTACTTAAAGCAAATTCGACAAACACATTTACTCCGTTTAGAAAATGTTTATATATTGAGCCTTCCATTTCTCTTCTTTGATACATCCAACTCCGATCAATAAAATAATTGACCATTTTTTCTACTGTAAAACCTATGATCAATAGTAAAAAAATTATTAATCAAATTCGATAAACACATTTAGATTTTACTGTTTTTTATAATCCATATTCGTTTATATACAAAGTTATATTTCTTGATATTTTGTTCACTTTTTTGTACCTTTTGTGATGGTCGGTCATCCTACTTCCCATTACAAACACAATAGTAATTACGTTTCTTAAATCATATCATTATAAATGATTTTTTAAAATTTCGGCAGCACTTCCCCCCGTGTTCCTTGTATCGTACACATATGCATGTACACAAGGAACGAAAAGGAAGTGCCGTCGAAATTTTGTGAACCGTTTATAACAATATGATTTACGAAACGTAATTACTTTATAGTGTTTGTAACTTGTCCAATACAGGGACAAATCCAACAGATATTGTATCAGATGAATATGAATATCCGTTTTGCAATAAAAACGAATATTTATACTACGATCATATACAATACCTTTCAGACGGGGCCAAAAATTCACTAAGGGATTTAAATTTTGTTTATATGCTACCGTTTTATTAAATATATAAAATAAAGCATATTATGCATTATTTTATTTATATTCTACTATTTTACTAAATATATAGTAAATTATATGATTTTTAATATTTCACAAAATATATAATTCATGTGTATATATATGCTAAATTATATACTAATTTATTTAATGCTAATATATTTTGAAAAAGATATAATTAATGTTCGTAAAATAATCGACTAATTCATGTTTGTCTAATATTTTACAAAACATACACAAAATAATTTAAATCAATCCTAACTAATCTAATGCTAATTCAAATGCGCATTTACACTAAATTATAAACATATGTATATATGTGCATAATATGTATATATATACACAAATAATTTGGACATTTGGATGGTAATAATTGTAATTAGCACTTAGTTTGGTATTATAAACAATCAATGGGCCATTGGATACAAATATGACAACAAATTATCACAAAATTAGAAAAATTAATTTTTTTAGGGTTTTAGGCAAACCTGATTTTGGAGATGTGTAGGGATGGAGAGAGGATGCTGGTGTTGAGTGATGGCGTCAGAGCGGCTGTCGGTTGCATTGGAAAGTTTGGAGAAAGAAAGGAGGAGGAGGGGAGGAGGGTTTTGCTGTAATTGGGGAAGAAGAAAATAATGTTTCAGGCTCGGCTTGCTGTAGGTATACGCGCATATTTCCAACGACCTCCAACGGCCGCAAACGGCGAAATTTTCAACGGTTATCAACGGCTACCAACGGCATGTTAAAAAATAACGGGTCGTTGGTAGCCGTTGGAAATTACCGTTGGCGGCCGTTGGAAAGCCTTCGTGGCTATGTACTGTATTCCTAGTAGTGTATATTGTATTCAATGCTAATCAAATCATAGCATTGAATAGAAAATGAACCGTAGCAACAAAGCATAATGACAATGCCTTGTGCGGCAGCTTGGAGGAGGCTTGGCTTGGCTTGTGGAAACTTTCAGGAGGCTTACAGTTATGTCGACTTGGAGGAGGCATGCGGCTGCGTCGACTTAGGAAATGCCTATGGCAACTTGGAGGTGGTAGTTGAGGAAGGTTGCGGCTACATCGAGGGAGATGAGGTGGCAACAAACAACATTCAAAGTTGGACGTCGAGAGAAGGAGGCGGTAATGTGATTTTATTGTTATATTTTTGAATTGGAGGAGAGAATGTCGACTGAGGTTAATATGGTTAGGGCAGATGCCAAACAGACTCCCCGTCGATGCTATATCAAAGGCATTGCGAAGGAATCACCAAGTTTTGTAGGTAGGCAATTATCGAGCCCCTTTCAATGCCCCATCGACGCCTAATAAAATGGCGACAATAATACCAAGTAGGTAAATATTGCATTTTATAGTAGTGACCGCTTTTACAATGTATTTTCCAAATTCAATCTCATTGTCCAAAATTGCAGCCTTTTCATTTATTTTTTATAAGCAGAAAAAGGATCCACATTTCTATTTGAAATGAAGACCGATTTATAGCTCAACCGTGTTGTTCTCGGCCTTTGGATTTGTCAGATCTCGCTTAGAAATAGTCTTTAAATTAGATCGGGTATATCAAAAAATTGATTATGTCAAATATGAACCAAATTCTAGGGCTTCGTAGATCAGTACTTGATCCGGGGCCTTGACCCATAAGCTTGTACTTTTCTCTAAAATATCTTAATCTTAAATAGTCTAAAACTTCATAGGCAAAATTGACATTTCAATGGATCAGTATCGATCCATCCACTTGCTCAAAATTTGTCTTTTCCTTCATCTTGGCCTTGAGATCCTTCGTGCTCAACTTTTAGGGGTAGTTTGGTAATTTTGATGGATAAGTACACACGTCCATAGACTTAGCCAAATTTCCCCTATTTCTCTTCTATCATTTTGTAGTTGAACGTATTCGAGTCTAGAGTTCATTTCTTCATCGTTCTATTCTATATTCTATAGAAATGTCATTTGGGTAAAATGTCGGATAATAAAAGCAAAATGAATTTTTCTAAGATTGAATTTCCAGTGACCATGAACAAAGTGTAGTAGAGGATAAAAAGTAGAGTTTGAGGCAACCAAACATAACTGTTAGAAGTAAGCTATATTTTCAGATGCTTTTCAATCAAATTTCATGTGTAAAGTTTGTGTACAATTTTTTTACCTTTGTAATAAAATATAAACCTTAATTAAAAAGATTAGATGAGATCATGAATCTAATCATATTTACTTGAATTAATTATTGGACACTACTATGTACATATAAGAAGAAATATTTTATAAACTAATTGTTTTATATAATTGATATAAGAAGATATCTTTTGTAAACTTCAATGTATATAGTGGTTTATAATTCGAGTTAATGTAGAAAAAAAAGGCTGAACTAACCAGTAGAACAACAATGGCTACCATAAGATTGTTTCTGGCAATTCTTCTATCCATCCAAATTTTTGGTATTTTACATCCTATAATGCTATGTTACATTTATTTATGGTTAGCAATTCGAAATTATGTCACCTCTAATAATTATTTCAAAGCTCATCTTAATAGCTAAATAAAAGCATGTATAAAACATACTCAACTGGTTAATGTACATTAATAATTAATCCAGTATTCTAAATAAATAAATAAAATCAAGTTTTAATTCAAAATTAAACGCAAAATATAATAATTGTATACTGATCAAAATTCTGATCCATATTGTTCCTTAATTTGTATTGCATTGTCTTTATCATATCCAAGATTGCATTGACTTATTTCATGTATATGCACTGACAGAAACAAATGGGTTCGTTGTGCATCTCAATCCTGTAGCGAATAAAACATATAAAGTTTATGAGTCTGCGAATACAGTGTTGTTTGAAGTTGAAAATTTTTCAGTGGACGAAGTTATTATTAAGGATGCCGATGGAAACTATCTGTCTAGCATAAGAAGAAAGGTAATTATTAAAACATTTATAATAAATTAGAAAAATAGTTGCATACTTGGAATAGTATTTTTATGTTGGAGTTCTTATCCCAAATTTACACATTTAATTGTACAATATTCAATTATTCTTGCATTTAAACAATTCATTATTGTACTATCTTGCATATCAAATAAGATTTATTAACCAAAATATTTATTCATTACTAGATTCATGTAATTTTAAATTAAATCAAAGGAGATTGTAATCCTTATTTTGGTTTATGTTGCAGCGTCTTGGACTAAGTATAAGGTGGCAAATATTCAATATTAATGATTTGACAAGGGTTCTATATACAGGCAGAAAATTAAGTAACAATCCAGATGATGTTCATGTGGAATTAAAACCAGGATATTCACATCATCCAGCTGCGCCAGTGTTCGAAATTGTGGGATCATATAACGATACACATAAAGATTGTGAAATAATCGATCACTACGCTAGTGGCGAAGAAATAACAGCAGTTAGAATTCGTACGGACAAGAACGGTGGTAGTCATGTATTTAAAGTGCGTGTTATATTACCTAGTATGAGCAGAACCTTTGCTATGTCAATGGTGGTTGTTTTGGATAAACTCTATAGGTTTACTTAATCGCTATGTCATTTTAATAAACTATCCGACTATGATGTTGAAATAATCCGATATCAAAGTTGTGTTGAATTAAGCTTCCATTTTTTGTTCCTACTGCAAATATCATAAACAAACATAAGAGGTTCTTCCGTTTTAATTAAAACGTCTCAAAGGAGGAACATAAATGTATATTTGGTATTGTATAAGTTCCATAAGATGAATTTCTGAACATCGATTGCATGGACATTTGGAATTGACATTGGTTCAATAACTACCTAAATATACACTACCATATATTGCAACCTCACTTTACATATATCACTTGAAAAAAGCTATTTTAAGTGCAACAATGCATAAAATAGCCCTACATATTGTTTTTATTTGACTTTTAAATAACTTAGTAAATCATGTACTAGCCACAACATCCGAGTGAATACACACCAACATCTGTGGTAATGACGACATGCTATAATACTGTATAAAATGTCTTTGCTATTATAGATTTGATTGCGTGGATCTGATTTGTTCAATTTGTTATACTCCCATGCTCCATAAGGGTCCAATCATTTATGTAAGATCCTTCGTGTCCGTGAATGATGTTGCAGTTATCATCAATACTATTTTAATTGATAATATGGGATATATTCTTTTTAATCTCAAATATAAATAAGTAAAGGAGTTGCTGAACCATATTTCATTACTTAAAAGTTAGTATATCATTTTCACTTTAATCTCATTGGTGTAAAAATAATAAGTACAAATATAACTAATACGATCAATGTACTAATACGATCAATGTACGGAGGTGCTAACTTGTTTTAGAACCTTTATAGTAAACCAATTATGGTAAAGCTCGTCGTAAACAAAATAGCTACTAAAAGATAAGTATGCCCTCAACACGTTTAAAAAGCTTCATTAGTCCCTAGATAAACTAAAAATTACCGACAAACTTAGCCAAGTAAAACGAGCACTTGTGAGCTTATTAGAAAAAACATAGATAAACAAATGGGTTGGACATAAAGCTTATATGAATAATATTAAAGTAAAATCATACTCATTAGTCAAACTACTTATCAAAATGAAATGGATTTCCTCATCGCTAGTCACACAAATCAACATAGCATAAACATATCATATGCATAATAGAATGGTTTTTTTTTTTTTTGAAATGGTACTTTATATACAACAAATCATTGGGACAACATATCTCATGTCAATAAACGTTCGAAAGCAAGTTTCGAACTTGTGACCTCTTGCACCAAAGCCGATTCAATTAACCACTTGGACAATGGTGCTTGTCACATAATAGAATGTTCGATATCTATTATTATATATATACCCCTTTTACAAATGTGATTCATCATATGTGAAACTCTATACATTCAACATAAGCAACATGTAACATTTTCATATGATGTGTAACGATCCGTAATTTTTGAGTCTTCAAATTTGAATATTTAATTTATTTAAATATTCAAATTTGAATTTAAATATAATAAAATCTATGTTTCAAATTAAGACCTGATTTTAATGATGTATTTTAAATTTATTTTATAAGATTTTCCATAATTTTTAATTTTGTAAAATAGTTAAATTTTCGTTTGAGTATTTTGCGTCAAACGCCGGTATTTTTGAAACTTCACAGAATACGTTAGCATGTGTATTTTATTATTGTTTTATGGTTGTGACGCATTGTTGTGCATGATCGTATTTTTATTTCTATCGTTCGCGGTTTATACGCAAACGCGTTATCGTACGTCGGGGTACTGTAAAATCTAGCTTTTCAAATACACGGTTATATTCAAGCACGCATATCAGCTTTTCACCGTGTTTTTGCCTTGTCCTTCCTTACCCATGCACTTGTTCTTATTGACTTTTGTTTAATTAGGCTTCAGGTATTTAGTTTGTTTGGCTACATATATATTAACACGTATTCATTTTTATACCTTCTCAATTCACATTCTCCTCTGCATTGAATATAATCCAGCACACATATTTCATTCGTCTGGAAAAAAAACATGGGCACGCATGAAATAAGAAGAAAGAGCCATATTTTCTCTTGTCCTTCTCTTTCCTTTTTCTTACCCATTCCTTTTCCATTTTTTTCCTCTAAAATATGTACGTTATTGTGTTGCAAGTGTATGTGTGTTCATATGTGAATGTGTGCATGAAGGGGAAGGCCGTGACTATACAGATGCATGCTCATTTGTTGGAGAAATGAGGAAATAAAAAGAGGATGGAGTTACTATTCGTTGCAAGGGCGCATGAATGAGAGATGAAAGAAAGGAAATAGATGCATTCATTTTGGGCCTTGGTCCGTGCGATTTGGCATGGTTTAGAACTTTAGAGAATGTGGGGGAGATAGCTTAGTAATTTAGTTAATTAAACAAGTTTAGTTATATTTAATATATTAAATTAGTTAAGTATAATTTTATCAAATAGTTAGGTTAAAATGGTTTAAACATTAAAAAGCTATAAATCACCCATATAGAGTTCGTTTAACCTGCGGTCTTCGACGTTAGATTCGTATAAACCAGTATAACACATTAATATAAGTTATTGACACATTTGATAAAATATAAAAATTGATAAGATATTAGTGGTAGAATTTAATTACAATTAGGTAGTTAAATAGTTATACTTCATTGATAATATCTATTGAGCAGAATAAATCCCCGTTTCATTATTATATAAATTTAGACATTTATTGGTTATTGATGTGTTCGCTATTTATCATTAATTGGTGATAATAGTTGTTTGTTATCATTGTTTGTTTCGTTGTTTGAATTGTGCTTGGCAAGTTTATGAGCAATTAATTTTCATTGTTTGCATGGATTGAGTAGAAAATAATTGTAGATCAATACCTTGTGATTTATTTCACAATTTGATATATGATGTTTAGCGATAATATTGGTTTATTGAATTATTATAATTAGTTATAATAATTTAACATTTAGGTTTGAACTTCTATTTAATGAAGTTGTTTTGAAATATGGTTTTCACAAAAGAGTTTGGAAATATTTTAAAAGGAATAGTTATAATAAAAGATGTTTAATATAAATTTTAAATAGAAAGATACTTATCTCTTGAAATGAAATGTTTCCCTTTAAAGAAATAGAAATATTTGGAAGTAAATATTTATGAAGTGATTTTTATTTAAAAGAGATTTATATAATAATGGTTTATAAAATGTGTTTTATACATAAAGAGGATTTCGAGGACTAAAACAATGGTGGTTTTGAAATTGATTTCGAAAAGATTTTGGGAAGAATAATGATAGTATGATTGAAAGTATTTGTGAGATATTATTATTGTGAAATATGAATTTGTTAGTGAAAGTATGTTCACATTTATTGATTTGGATTTTTGGGTATTGTCCATTCAATGGAATCTGCCTTGAGTTGGTATCTACGATTTTTCTGCTTTCATACAATGGTTGGCAATTACTACGGTTACATACCCGAGAGGGGCATTATCCTAAGGGACGTTAATTATTTTAGTGAGCATTTGCCTTTGGCGGAATTTATCTTCGTTGGTATTTCTCAATCTATTTTGACACACTTTTATATACGTACTTTGATTGAATAATATTTGGGAAATTGGTTTATACAAATTATAGGTTTGATTTAAAATCGAAAGTACGATTTGTTACAAAAGATATATATTATTACTTAAAAGGATTTGAAATGAAACCGAGAATTTAGTTCGAAGAGATTATTTTCTATAAGAATTATATTTTGAAAATAATAAAGTTAATTAGATTTCACAAATCTAAATTTGAAGATTATGTCTAAGTGAGTAGTTTAGGAATTACATTTATTTGTGCATCGTATGCTCCTTGAATCCTACTTGTGAATAGAAGAACTACGCTGACTTAATCCTGTATTTAGTTGGGTAACCATTCTAATAGGGATACGTAGGAAATCGCAAGTGGTAGTGACACGACCCCAATAATAATATATCTTTTTCATGTTAATTGTTTGCTAATTATCATGGGTTGTATCTTTCCTGCTTATCATTTATTCCGCATTGACTGTTTATTGAGTTTGCAAGAATGACTATTTTGTCTCTTACATTAGATTTGTGCATCGGTTGATTTATTGTATTTGAGTTTTCTTTGTATTAAAGCACACCTAGTAGAATAAATGATTACTCCGATAAGTGGTATTATTGAAACCGTATCCTATACATTTAGCGGTGTTATATATTTATTAAATGATATTGCATATTAAACCGGTTGTTTTCATTTGTTGTTTTTAAAACGATCGGGTTTTCGGCGGTTTTCACAGGTTTGAAAATTTGGGTCATTACATGACGTGTTTTCATCCCTAATGTCACCTATATCTTTTATTAGATGAAATCTAACAATTTCATTTCTATTTATTTAGCATTACCTCACTTTGTCTCTCCACCAACATTTAACTAATTATTTGGAAGTCACAGTTAATCGCCTTTCAGGTAACGGTAAATATGAAGATTATAACAACTTGCCTTGAAACAGACCTAATTTCGACCCAACAAAAGCCCATCAAACCTTAGACCTATCTCAAGTCGAGTTGTTAGGTTGATAAAATTAAAACACTACACTTTACATAATGTTATCTATCTATACTTTCATAATCTTACAGCGGAATGGATAAAATATAATATCAGAAAAAGTACCCAGTTCATAAAGAAAATCATTCAGAAACATAACATGTTAAATATTGCAGCATGTTTACATAAAGTCTCCATAGTATTATATTCAAAATATGATAATTGTTTGAACTAGGTACAATAAAAATACTTAAAAGAATAAATAGATAGACAACTGCCATAAATCTTCACCTCCACATTCATCTCCTAAATCAGCGTTGCCTCCTCTAACCTGTGTATTGTAATGAGGAGTGGGTCAGAACAACAAATGTATGGTGAAATGAAAATCTTAAGCTTTAATAATTATACTTGGGCAATATTATTTAGATAAGAAATATGTCTTACACATTAAAATGGGAACATACTGTAAGACCAAAGGCTCTTCCAGTCCAACTATACAACATTCGTACAAAGTCAACTGTAAGCCCAAAGGCTCTTTCAGTCCAACTATGCAAAAGTAAACTATAAGCCCGAAGGCTCTCCCAGTCCGGCTATACAACTCTAATGCAACTAGCATTTATAATATAAGAAGAAATACTCAAACCACTTAATACCTCTTTAATGGAAATTAGGTAGACTCTGATCATTTAAGACCTATAAAATAAGAAAATCCTCGTCATTTATGACCTAATCCTATGGTGGGTCCCTACATGGTTCTTCCTTACTGACATCGTAAGAAATTCTATTAGGCCACTTAATATTTCACCTAAGAAAGAGGCGGACCCAACCGTAGCCACTTATTACCTCAAATTCGAAGCGGATACCTCTTGAAGATTTCACCTACCGTACCAAAAGCACAACTTATAACCTACAACCCACACATGATGTCTCACATTGGTCTGACTATTCATAGGTATTGGTAGCTAGATTGACTGGGAAAATTTACCCTACATAGTTGGGACTAACCTCGCATCCATCGTGCTTATTTGTTATAGGCAATGCCCTATGTTAGTTCACAAAGCACACCGTTGGTAGCCAGATTTAACTGGGCAGACTTTCATGTAACTTTGAACTAACCTCACATTGCTATAACTTAGTTATACCTTATATGTATACCAATTATATACATATATCATCATACACGATTAATAGTTGATGCCATATAAGGTATCCCCTTATTACGTCTCTAACTAGGGATTAATTCCTTAATTTATACTAACTTCATTTCTACAAATTAATATTACCTAACTATTCAATTAATACTAACTATCATGCTTAATACGTTATAAACAATATGCTATTGGTTTTAACAACTGATACGTTAATATTATATACATATATATTTATGCATGGAGTTTAAGGTCTAATCATTATGTTACAATAATTCGTTAATAATTTGCTCACAAAATATTTTGAAATATAAATCTTATACAAATCCACAATTCCAACAAGAACTACTACTACCCATAGCCAAATAAAATAGATTAGTACAAACATGGAATACCTACAACTTGTTCCATATTAATAAATTAGAATTCCTTCTCTATTTTAAAGAACATATCTTCACAAATTAGATCACGTATGTTCATTTCAATCTTTATATACATCATTTTGGAGTGAGAAAGGAGTCCCTTAATATCTATGTGATAGAATTAGGTGGTGCAAACTACAAACAATTCATACTTTACACACCATTTGTAATTTGTTTCCTTTTTGTACCCTTCAACACTCCAATTTAAAACAAGGGAAATAGGTTGAATGGACCATAGATAACCTAATTCTAAATAGTTAATTAGATTCTAATATATTAATACCAAAAACAATTATAATTCCAACATGTATAAAGATCGATATTTACTTAGGGAAATTTTGAAGATTTTAGAAGTCATATTTTCATTTACCAAAATTTCATAAGGCATACATCAAATCCAAATAAATAACATTTAATTAATAAAATGTGAAAAACTTGATATTTTCACTCATAGAAAATTGTTTGCTTTCTAACTAGATTTGATTCTATCACGCCTAATTCTTTTTTAATTTCCTTCTTAATAAAGTAAATTGTATATAGAAATTAGATTTATGATCCAAAACTAGAGAGGAACAGAATCAGAAATTAAAGAACTAAACATCTAAACCTCTTACTTGAAAATCCTAACTGATTCAGGAATATAAAGAACAAGAAGAAGAAGATGGGAACTGATTTATACCGCTCCTAGTTCTTTGTTAAATCTTCTCCTTTTTAAAATAATATAACAAATAGATTTTATATATAGTTTAGATTTCAGAAATCAAAAGATAGGGAGATAAATGATTAATATAAATTAGAGATTAGAAATTAGAATTACTTACCAGAAAAGATTACTTTGTCTGAAACCTTAAAGAGAAATATTTTGACAGAGCTCCGTCATTGCTTACAAAATTTTATGAAGGAAAGGTGTGGGTCATAGGGTATATTTATAGAGGTGAGAAGGAATGATAACCATTGGATTTAAAATAAATAAATTTGGTCAAAACAACACAAACCCTAGCCATCTTTTACGTCATCGTTGTGTAACGACTTAGTATTTCGGACACTTCATATTTAAATATTTGAATTATTTGAATCTTTGATTTAATGGTATTAAAATGATTTAATAAGATTTTTAAACCCCATTTAAATCATAGGTAATGATAGTAAACTTTTTTGGAAAAATATTTATAAAAATAAATACTTCGAAAAAAATATCGATAATTTGACCGAATTTTTTTATGGATAAACAACTTTTTGACCATTAGAAGTTGTTTTGATTTTTTTACATATATTTATTCGCTAAGGAAATTAATAAAATGAAATAATTTTGCCATTTGTGGGAATAAACTTTATGGATGATGTCATGGGTGATTTCATCAAAGATATTATATAATGATCTTAAAAGGAAAGTCTTAACTCTTAAGAAATGGTGAAGATGTGATGGAAGGTAAGCCTTACAGGACATGAAAGGAGATGAGAACAAGCTTATGCTACACCATTTAAAGCCTATATAACGAGGGGCACACCCTTGTTAAATAATCACCAATTCACAATGCTTGAAATAAAGTATGAGAATTAAAAATGGTGTTAGTATTTAAGCATGATTCACTAATTATTCTCTAACCTTTTCATATCTTAATCAAATCACCTTCAATCTCTTTAAAACTTTGGCTATAGGCCTAAAACATCATGGAAAGCATGATTAGTAGATGACAGGTAAGAGAAGGTAAGAGGAAGAGGAGGATCTTGGAGGGGGCCATTAGCATGGGAGGAGTAAAGGAGGCGTGGCTTTGGTTTGAAAGTGCTAAAAGGTTGGATCTTTAGGCTTTTGGTGATGGAAGGAATTGGTTCTTTGATTCTTGTGGCTTTGTACTTGGGTTTGGCATGGATCTAAGTGAGTTATGTCCCTATCTTATAAGTATATATTATGTGTGTGTATATGTTGTGTGCAAAGTATAAAGTTAAAATGATATTAACTAATTGAACTTATAAATTTTGGACCCCTCTTGCTTTTGAAAGCAAATGATAACTTTATATTGTATAACATCACTTCTATTACCTTCTTAAACATGTGGCATGGTCGTAACTTGATGTCAAATGGTCGTTGAACTATGTATTAAATTGAAGTAAGTTCGAAAGTGTTTGAAGGGAGAATAGTCGTCATAAGTCCACTCTAAATCCCTTGTTTTCAAGAATTTTCATAAATAAATAGGAAGATATCCTTTGGGGTTTCTTTACATGGTTATTAGGTACTCTACTACCTAATGGTATTACTTACTATAAAATTTTCAAGTCTTAAATCATTCGTTAAAGTGATTAAAACTAGTTACAATGATCATGCTTTTCAATGTTGTTTTTAACAACATTTAAAAATGCTGCAGTAAGTTGTTTATGGTTTTAAATGTTTAAAAATGATGTTTAAATTTTGTATTTTTCTATAATATTTTTAGATTTGTTTTCAAACACATTTTAAAGTATCTTGAAGTTGGTTTGAAGTTTAAATATATTATAAATAATTATATATGTATTTTCAAAGCAAAGAGTTTTATAATATAAAACATGCTTTTGATCAAATCATGAATTAGTTATTTTCAAGTAATATTTTACATTGATATTTAAAACCTATTTACAAGTATTTTTAAAGTTTTGAAAAGGGTAATTGATCAGGCTTGACACTAAAAGCCGACGAGGTAGACTTCTCTATTTTCTGAGAGTTAAGATTGATGTCAAGTAGGGATGAAGCAATGGAGCTCTAATCTACTAGGCTTCTCTCTTGAACAAGAAATTGTTAAGTTGGAATGTCGAAAACGTGCTAATCTTGTTGTTTACTTACTTGTTTAAAAAGGTAATTAAATTTGCTTAATGTTAAAGCTGATGAAGTAAGCTTATCTATTTCTGGGAGTTAAGATTGATATCGAGTAAGGATGAAGCAATAGAGCTCTAACCTACCAGGCTTCCCTCGTAGCCAAGGAATAGTTAAGTCAAGAATTTCAAAAATGGGTTAATTATGTTATTTATTACTTGTTTATGGAAATCATTAATAACATACTTAACTAAAATCTGACGAGTATGCTTATCTATTTGTGAGATTCAAGAATGAAGTGTCTAGGCAAGGCTTTGATGCCACCAGTGCTCTAACTTACCCGGCTTCACTCTTAAATAAGGAAAGATTAAGTTGAAATGTTAGAAACGAGTTAAGTATACGAACATTTATTTGTATATGCAATTGTTTTAACAAGATAATTGATTATTCGACTATCGAACCTAACCTATTATTAAACTTTGATCTTTAAAAAAAATGTTTTAAAGATAATACAAGTATGGAATGATTTTAGGTTTGTTGTGGCAATGTGTTAATAACATTCAGTTTTAACCTTTTTGATTGTACTTATGAATATTAATAGATCTTTAAAAGACCATTTTAAAGATAAGCATAAGTGCAATGGTTTTGGTTCTGTAGTGACGTTATTGAGTAACATTAGTCTTAAACTTTTTTGAATGCATTTGTGAAAGTACTTAGATCCTTAAAATGAATATTTTGAAGGAAATTTTAAGTAAGGAATCTTTGTAAAAAAGATAGGAAAAGGCAAAGGTTTAAAGTAAGAAATCATGTTAATGATTTGTGAATATACTTATACCATTTGAGATAAGTATATGAATATTTTTTAAAGTATTAAAAAGAGTACAAAAGAATAGTAGAAATTGATGAATGATGTTTTATTAGATAAAAGAAGTTTTACTAATAAAAGAGGTTTTAGTTGATAAAAGTTTCATTAAACAAAAAGGGAATTAGAAGTCGCTTATGTAACTTAATCGTGCTTTGTATGACTTGATCATGCTTTGTATATTTACTCGTTTATAGAAAACATTTAGTCGTATGCTTAGCACTAAAAGCTGATGAAGTAGGCTTGTCTATCTGTAGGAATTAAGACTGATGTTTGTGTAGGGTTATGAGCAATAAATCGCTAACCTACCGACTACACTCTTGGTCGAGGGATAGTGTAAGTGTTTTACTTATCATAATTTGTCGATTATTATTATTGAATGATCAAATTTGTCGATTCAGTCTTGAAGAGACTGGGATGTGTAAGTGTTTTACTTATCGAAAACTACTTCAAGACAGAGAAAAGTGTTCTATCTTTTGGTGGATATGTTTGGGATACTAAAATCCATGTGTGGTTTCGAGATCTGTTCAAGATATGAAAATCCAATTGGGGATTCGTGTTCTGTTTGAGTGATGAAGACTCGTGTAAAGGATGCCAAACATGACCTCGACATCAGAAATAGCTAAAGACAAAGTAGGCTACACAATCTGAGGTTTAGCTAACCCATGACATGGTATTGTCAACTCTATATTAAAAGTATGCTCATTGATGTTGCATATGGGAGTTGATGATATTTGGTACCATGTGGGTCATGTTTATATTCGAGCGTTGGCCTTTGTGTTTTCCTTATAGTAAATGTTATCTAGAGATATATAATATTCGAAAGGTAACTACTGATCCTTGTGCATGGATTTTGGATTCAGCTTCTCCTAAGAGATCTCCACGGAACATCCAATACACAAATATTACTTATTGGATTTGATTGTACTCAAATATGTTGTTGAATGCAATGAATGTAACCATTCCAACTATGTTATATATTTATGTTATTCACCCAAGATATTATCTATTATATTACCGTATGTACTTATTAGATGGTGGTTCTTTTAAGGGGATAACTGTTACGGTACCATGCGGTCTCAAAAGTATTATTATTTGTTGATCATATATTTCTTGAATTTCTCATACTAGACTTATGTCCGATACATGAATTTTATTTTCCCTAAATTCCTTGTGTGCCCATTCGAGTAGTTTGAGAAAGGAAGGTTTTCACTGATGTTCTTTGGAGCTCGAGAAGTTGAGCTGGATGTTTCACCTACCGTAGTATCCTTATTTTCACCGCGTTATTATTGTACATACCAGCATTGGTGAGGACAGGTTGTTTTAACCGTCCAGGTTGTACTTGGGTTTCTTACTTTAAGATTATTGTATCGGAGTAACCCATTGTACTGTTCATTTGACATTATATATTATCGTTCTGCTAGTGAGATTCTGATGTTGTGTTCTCTTCTTCCTTATTCTATTTCATTTTCTTTTCATTTCACCCTAACTTTTTGCATTTCCGGCACTTGAGTGCTCAGCACGTGAATACCCTGGATGTATTAGTGTCGACACTCGAAGGTCGAAAAAGTAGATTGTTATAGGTCGACTGCATCGACCAACCGGTCAATCACTAGCAATTGACTGGTCGTAGTTTAGGGGCTGACCGATCCTCTCCTTCGTTTGATTTTTGTTATCTATTTATTAAATTCCTTAATTAGTTTATACGTTACCCAAATTATAATTAACGTTTACTTAAATGTTAAGTATCCCTTAACATTAGACTCAAATTTCAAACTTCTGAACTTCCTCCATATTTAAATTTTTTTGAATTTAAACCGATTTGAATTTATTTTAATTTGAAAACTTCAGACGTCCAAAACTTTTTCATTTTAACTCTGATTTCAGTATATTATATATGCAAATTGATTTAAGAATTGCCACAGAAACAATAGTGCAACTTCCATAATCAAATTCTGACATTTGCAAAATTTTCATTTTGACTTTATTTTCATCATTTAGTTTCTTATAAAATTCTATGCGGTGTTACATCCTCCCTCCTTAAAATGGATTTCACCCTTGAAATCACCATGGGAAGATAGTGTAATGTGCACTCAACAACTATGCCATACAACAAATTTATTTACAATAATCTACACAACCATCTACTAAATCAAAAATACAATGTGATTATGTATGCAAACATACTGTAGGTGAGCTCAATCCTAGCATGAATGCAAGGTTGTGACATATGGGCATGTTTGCAAACATCCTAAAAATACATAAAATTCTATATGATTGTAGAATAATAGTACAAAGTGTGGCAACTATCTCCTACCATTCATTCTAGCAACCACGATGCAACCGAATACCTATGTTTTTGGAGAGAAACATTTACCAGAGAAAAGCTTGGAATGAGTAACCTTCACTTTTTCTTTGATTTTCCATGTGTTTTCCGATGGATTATCTCCCCATCTATTCGAACCGACCTAAATTCTTCATTATGAAGCCTTTTAAAATATGCTCCATATTGTGTGTGATGACCCGACGAGGCGATGGGCTCTGTTTCAACACCAATTAACTGATCAGGCTCTACTACAAAGGCATTGTCATGCAGACATTTCCTTAAGTATGGAACATGAAAGACGTCATGGACTTCTGCTAACTAGTCTGAAAGCTCCACGCAATAAGCAAGTTTTCCCTCGCCCTCTCTAAAATCGAAAAATACCGAATAAACTTTGGCGCCAACATCCTAGATGTACCAAAACTCTTAGACTTTCTAAGAGGGGAAACCTGAATGAATACCATGTTCCCAACTATAAACTCCAATTTCTATCTTTGCCTGTCAACATAGGACTATTGACGGTCATATGCAGCCTTCATTCGCCGCCTAAACACCTCTACCTTTTCTAAGGTCCTCCAAAATCCATGATCCAAGCTCTCAATAAATCTTTTAAAATTCTTTTACAGCCTTTCCGTCTAAGCATCGGTCTGCAGGTGGTAAGCGGTTCTAAGATCCAAAGTCATTCCTAAAACAGATTGCAAACTCCTCCAAAATTCCCTAGCGAACAAAGGGTCTTTATCACTAACAATGCTAAATGGAATTCCATATAGTTACACCACTTCCTTGACATAAATCTGTGCTAAAGATACTGGAATCTTATTACTTCAAACAGAAGTAAAATGAGCCAACCTATTATAACCTAAATAGTATTAACCCACCTATAAAGTCCATCGACATGAGCTCTTATTTCCAAGTCGGAACCTCCAACAGTAATGACAATCCTTCAGGCTTGCCTTGCTTAGCTTTAATCCTTTAGCATTTCAAACATTTGGAAACTTATCCAGCGACTCCCTCTTCATCCTTGACCAATTAGAAAATTCTCTTCATGTCCCTACACTTCTTAAGTCGTTCGGAGTGAATAGTGACACTCCACAATATTTGAATTTGAAGCATTTTAACCAAATTTTCTCACCGACTTCTAGTCTTAGCTTCGATTTATCGCTAGTTAAGTGTCCTTATGAATTTTTTTTCTTTACGTTGCTAATCAATATATATATATATATATATATATATATATAATGGTCTAGTACCCTCCAAAAAATCCAATACAGTGATAAAACATGGACACGTCTTATACCATATCAAACACTTTTTGTAAAGGAGACAACAGTGATTTTAACCCAAACACTCTAAAGAAATTTTTGGCTAGAAGCTGACCTTAATCATCAAGCTAGTGTTAATGATGCTAGGTCCTAAGGCTCCTTACCAATTTAAGATGGACATTCCCAGAACATCATTCCAGCATTTTATGCCTTTCTAAATTTTCCTTCTTAGCTTTAATAAATATCCATTATCCATAATTACTGGTCATTAATGTCAAAATTAGCAGTCTCAATCAGTCCTTATTTAATCTCTTTTTGTCCATTTAATGGTTTCAAAATTCACCTATTATGGGTATTAAATTCCTCCATAACTACCATATTAGCTTCCTTAATCTGTCCCTTGTCTAATTTCCTCTTTATTCTCTATTAATTACAAATTTATTGCCCGTTAAATCTGTAACTAACATTCAAAATACTAATCCTATAATTACTATGCTATTTATAATTAATACAAACACGTTAATTACGTTATTTATATATTTCTCATTTCTAATTATTAATCGTTAAACTAGAACATACCTTTCTATATTTTATTTCATTAGAGCTATCTTCTTAGAAGGATTACGTTATAATCTTCCATAAATTAACCACAAGTGACATTTTTTTCTTTATTTGAAATTACAAGTGATTAATTCATTTTCTTTTATTGAAATAGACAGTGCAAACTACAGGAAGAGTATCCATATCTTACACATCTCTTTCCATTTTTGGTATATCCCTTGTGAATTAAAATGCTGCATTTTTATGCATTTAATGAATTAGGTGATTAATGGAAATTACATGGAGCCTGCTCCCAATAATCAAAATATGAAAATTCACATTACAAGGGCAACCTAAATTACAACATAGTTATATATTTGGAATATCTTTAGAACCTTACCAACATTCTACAAATAAATGCTTGAGACTAATTTCAAATTTCTAGATCAAATTGCACATACTTTTTTTATTTTATTCATATCTTATAACATTTAACCCTTTCCTACCTAGATAACGATCTCTATCCACTCCATAAAATGTAAACTTAGAAATCTACATTACACTAGTATGCGATATTTGAAAATAAAACTTGCAAAAAAAATTTCCGCATTTTGAAAGAAATCTTTTAAGCATACTTTTCAAAAGAATTTCGAACCTCCAAAAATAATTTGGGGAATTAAATTCTTAAAAACGTCTAAATACCTTGTTTTATTTTATTCCACTTGTTTATTCAATTTTTATTTGACACTTGGACAAAAACTTAAAAACTATTCGAACTTAACCTTTCACGATTTTCAAAACATTTGCCACTTTATTTTTAACCCTAAATTTAAAGGTTCTAAAATTACTTATTAAAATAGTTTCCCTACTTCAATACATTTACCTCAAAGACTTACTTCTTTAAAGCAAGGCATTTAATCCAAAAATCAATTATTATACCAAATGATTGAAGTTTCAAAAAGATAGCTCAATCCTAAAAGGAAGCAAAATAATTTTCCTTTTTCAAAAACTTTCTACATCAAAGATTTATTCCTTTGAAAGTTGGTCTTTTAATTCGAAACATCTTTTATAACTTTAACAATGAAAATTGAAGTATACAAGGTAAACTCTTATCTCATCATTTTCCTATCCCATTGTTATCACTCCTCTTCTATTTTATCTCTAACTAAATTACTAATCCGCAATAACCTGACTTTTCGATCCTTAAATGTCGACACTAAATACATCTACATTATTTGTGTGTCGAGCACCCAAGTGTTGGAAAAGAAAAAAGTTCGGGTAAAAATAAAAGAAAACAAAGAAGAGCAAGAATGAGAGAACACAACATCAGAATCTCACAATCGAACGGTAATATATAATATCAAAGGAACTTTACAAAAGGTTACGCTAAATAGAGAAATACCAAAGTTACTAAACGAAAGTACTATCATCAGTAACTGCATGTGATGACCCAGAATTTTGGATATTTTAAATTGGAATATTTAATTGATTTTAAATATTTAAAAGTTAATTATTAACCTGAATTTCAAATATCACTACTTATTGGATAATTAATTGTTGGATTAAATAATTGAAAATTCGGTAAAATATGAAATCCGAAGTTTTAACCTCGTTAAAAATAATTTGAAGGCTTATAAAATCTATATTGATAACACTGAAGATAGTAAAAGTGTTATAATTAAATTTTAAAGTGATTTGTTCAGTTTTGAATTTATATCTTTTAAATTGATATCTAAAAATAGCCTTCTGAGGCACAGTCTTGGATTTTGACGAAACCAGTTTCATTGGATCCGTAATATTGTATTATTATCGGGTTTCAAATTTTGAAGTGTTTGGAGTTGTCGTGTGGCCGTACGATAGATAAACGCACTGAAATTTATATCAAAATTTAATATAATAACTGAGCCCAAAAAGCTATGTTCTCCAAATGATCGAGTTAGGACTCGAAACCTTTTCCATTGTATTCGGAATAAGGGTTTAACATTATAAATGCTTAGCGGCATGCCTCGATTTGAGATCGAGATTGTGAGTTGCAAAAATCGAGACGATTTAAATATAAAATTTAAATAATTTGACTGGTCAATTAATTTAAACATCAAAACTTTATTACCCTAGCCACTTTTCCACCCTAAGACACGTGTTTCTTTTTTTTCTATTTAATTTTACATGCGTCTCTTTTATAAAAAAATAAATCATAATACGAATGAAAGTTTGAATCAGTTAAGCATCGAAACCCTACTTCTGCCCTCTTCATTTTTCCACTTCTATTCGATTTTCAAAAGAAATCGAAATAAAAAAATAAAAAAATAAAAGGGCGACCGAGCTAAGAAATAAAACGAGAGTATTTCCCACTAACGGTAGCATAGCCGAATTCTCTGAGAATCAATTGAATCGACTCCGCGTTCTTGAATAAAGTGGCAAACTTGTGACTCGTTCGCATGGAAAGGCAGGGTTTTCGCATGGCATGGGAGGTTGGAAGGAAGACGCGAGTGATGGTGAGGCTGGAGGTCGTCGTGCTAGGGTTTCTGGAAGTGGTGCTCATTCGACCTACCGTGAGACAGCGGGTCGCGAGGGGTAAGGGATCGTGTGGAATACTGGAAGGTGAGGTCGTACGGTTGGCATCGAGTGTCGGTTAGGAAGCAGGGTCTGGGCTCTGGCAGAAGTGTGGCCACGTGGGTGCTTGAATCGATCGAGTTAGTGAGGTATATGTAATTCTTTTCTTTCAATTTAAAACTTAATAACACACACACACACACACACACATATATAGAGGAAGAAAATTACCACCTTGATATATATACAGATTAGAAAATTTTATATGTCACATCAAGATATAAGGTTTCTATTTTAATGTAATAAATATATATATATATATATTATTTTGGAAAATATAGGAATCTGAATTTTAACAGTAAAAATGCACAGTAAAGCAGGAAATTTTATATAGATAAGATTATGGGAAGAGTAGGAATTTTTAAAATGTTTAGAGTTTATGAAAATTGGATTTTTAAAACCTATATGGATTATTTTTCATATACAGATGGAAATGAAGAAAAGTAAGATTTAATTTACTAGGCTATGTTAAAAATAATTTATTAAGGTGTTTAATTTATTTAATTTAACTTAATTATTTTAGAAATTGTTAAAGGAAGATTAGTTAAAACTAAAATATTAGTTAGTTAAATTTATTAAATGAAATTAATTGTTCGATTAGTTCAAATGTTAATAAACCCTAAAATATTTATTCAAGGTCGGAAATCGTGGAGAAAACAAGCCGATTGGATTAGATTTGCAAACAAAAAGGCAAAGGTGTCACTCATTGGATTGCCATTTAAATTTAAATAGTTAAATTTAAATTATTGGTTGAATGATTGAATTGACTGGATGTGATATTATGTATAATAGTAATATATATATATTGAAGTGATTGATATTCCTGCATTATATAGCGGATGAGACCCTATGCTCCCCGCATAATAGCGGATGGCCCCTTATACCGCGATATCCCCCTCGAAGTGGGATTGGTATTTTATATTATGCTAACATTTGTGGATGCAGGAAAACAGGTTGGAGGGATCCAACTGGATTCCTCAAAACGTTGAATTTATTTTATATTCAGCAATGTGATTTGTGTGATAATCTGTGATGATTATATCGATTATATTGGGAATTGAAATTATTGAATGCTATGGCTTGGTTGAATATATATTGGTATTTGAGAGAATGAAAAATATATAAGTTTGGATTTTTAAAGGAAATAAAAAGGGAATTTTTAAGTAAAATAATATAGTGAATTTAGGTAAATTAAAGATTGAATTTGAAAAAAATATAAAAGTTTGATTTTTAAATTCTATTAAATAAATCCGAGTATTGAAATAAAGATAGAGATTTTAAATAAATGAAAATAAAAGAGTTATGGAGACTTAAGTGATATTGTCTAAAAATTTAAAGGATATTATTTTCAAACTTTAAGATTTAAAATGTTTGGGAAGAAATAAAAGGGTAGAATTTTGAATGAAGTATAAAGTGGATATTTCAATTTAAAATAAGATTTTAAATCATAAATATAGAAGTAAATATGGAATTAATGGGTTTTGAAATAAATTTGGATTAAGTAAAGGAATTTATTTTAAAATGGAGCTGGTTTTGGAAATCGATTTGAAAACCAACTAAGTTTTGAAACTATGAATAAAGGAGAATAAGATTGTGAAATTTATAAATAGGGTTTATAGATAAAGTGAAATATTTATCAGAGGATAATTTGAAAGTATAAATTCAGGATGGGAAATTTATAAGGAAATGGCGATTTGTTAAAAATAAATAGTAGTTTATTTTTAAAGGTGTGGAAAGGAAAGTGTATTTCCCTTAAATGCCGAGTATATTTTCAAAGAAAGATTTCCAAGTATAAGTTAGAGGTTTTAAAGTGGTTTTAAAAGAACGTTTTAAAAGAAATTTTATTATTTTAAATTATTTTAGAATTTTAAAGTAAAAATTTATTTAAATTAATTATATAAGTAAATTATTTTAAAGGTTTAACTAGTATTACGATTTAAAAGATAATTATTTAATATTTACACCTTATAGAATAATTTTTATTTTGAATTAGTTTTGGCTTAAGTTTTACATGAGAAATTATTATAAGATTTCATAACCAGTATTTTAAATAAAGTGTTTTAAGTAGTTTTATTTTAAATATTTTAAAGTATATATTTTTGGATAAAGTGATTTAAATTATTTAAAAATTTAAAGTATTAAGGCTTGGTAATTTTCAGTGGAAATAAAACAATTTGATGGAAGTTTATTCCGCAAGAGAAAACGTGATTTGAAAACTATTTTCAAAGGGTTGAAGTGTAGAAAATAATAATCTTGCGAAGATATTTTGAAATAAATAAATAATTTGAAAAATTATTAAGGCCTGATGGTTGTTTGTGGATGTAATATTATTGTTAAGTAACCGACTATCAATATTGGCCAATGCGTTGATCGTTTCGAAGAGACCGGGATTTATTTTCCCGAAAACCACTTCTGTCCGGTTTGAACTTTTCGTGAGGAAGACAAGAGCTTGGAGCCGAAGATGGAGCAGTGAAGTGTAAGGGCTAATCGCTACTAATCCTAAGGGTGATTCCAAAATGGATGTAGTAGCAGTAGTGCCTTTGGTTCCGTTCGGACCCGAAACGGACTTGTATGTACGAATGCTATCAGAACATCATCAAGAGGATGGTGAGAATTCTAAGTGAATGTGTGCGAAAAAGGTAACGCATAGCCTCGAGCCTCATCAACCAGGAATGGCTAAAACATGGGAGATGCAGCAAGGCTAAGTCGCTAGCAACCAATTAGGGTTTTGAAGTGATTACGGGTTTTGAGTCATCTTATAAAAGTACACTCTTACCGTTTATCGGACTCTATAAAACCAATGAATGAATTTCTCGGCTAACTCAATTCCAATTCTCTCAAAAGTAAGCTAAAGCTAGAGATGTTTCATACAAATACTCCTCCCTAGAGGTTCTTATTGGTATGAAATCGCGAAGTCTTTTGATAACCTACTAAGTCAATATTAGGTCAAGTTTGATAATCGACAAATCAATTATCTAGTTAAAACAAGTGTTTTTACAAATCAAAATTCTTATGCTTAACTCGTATCTGACATTCCAACTTAACTATTCCTAGTTCAAAAGTGAAGCCAGGTATGTTAGAGCACTGGTTGCATCAAAGCCTAGCCTAGAAACTTCATCCTTGAATCTCAAAAATAGATAAGTTTGCCTCGTCAGCTTTTAGTGTTAAGTATAATATTAATGATTTCCATAAAAGTAAGAAATCAACACAATTAACACGTTTTCGACATTTTTTGACTTATTATTCCTCGGTCAAGAGGAAAACCCAATAGGATAGAAATATATTACTCCGTCCCTACTCGGCATCAATCTTAACTCTCATAAATAGATAAGCCTTACTTCATCGACTTTTAGTGTTAAACATGGTTAATTACTTTTGAAACAAGTAATTAAACAATCAACCATTTGGCCATTTGGCAATTCCTAACCCCTTTGAGAGAAAAATTGTATATTTTTATAATACTTGAAAATACTTATAATAGTTTTTAAAACATTTATCTGAAATATTACTTGAATATAACAAATATACAATTTTCTTCAAAACTTGAAAACAACATGCATTAAGCAAAATGTCCCTTTTTTAAAAATTCACAACTAATTCTTAAAAATTCATAAATATCTCAAACCACTTTTGAAATACTCTAATATGAGTTAGTAAATACTTTTAAAAAGAATTAAATAAAATAGTTAAATCTAAATATCTTTTCAAATCTTTAAAGTCCAAAAATCAAGGCTAAACAGGGTAATTTTGTACTAGTGATGTTTTGTCCACTTTTCAAGATGTTACTTAACTTTTTACTATTCAAGCTTTCAATAGAAAAAAAACATATATATAAGACAATATAAATATGGTGATAACCCCTAAGTATCTCTCTTCAAAATCCCATAGCAATCGCCAAACACAAGTCAATTCACACCTGCATCTATATCGGCTATTGCTATAAGTGCACTTTCAAATCTGGGTCCTATCTAAACCAAAGTCCATCTACAACCTATGTGCTTTGTTAAATCTCTTTCACAAATCATACAAGTCCATATACATGGATCACATATGTCGCTTACTTATAAAGTAAGAATCCAAACCAATGTTTTAACATAAGTTAACAACAATTCAAACAACACGCATACAATCAACACAATATATGTATGTGTTATATATTTATTCAGAGTGAAGTATTAACTCACCTTTAACTTCACAAACAACGAAGATCCAAGCACCCAAGCCTAGACCCAGCCTTGGAACACCTTTCCTTCCATGCTCCTTTGCTTTTCCACCTTGCCTTTGCCTCCTTCCTCTCACTTAAGCTCACGACCTATCAATGGGGAGAGAGGCATGTTTCGCTTTTTTAACTTCTAACTAGGTAGAAGGTTTTGTAATGTGGTGATAAGGCATCACTCCAAGTTTGGGGTGATTTTGATCGATTTGCAGTAATTTTCTTTAGGACATAAGAGAGGAAGAAGAAGAAGAAGCCATTGGTTTTCGACTCTAAGCTTTGTAAATTTTTGTGAATGATATTTAAGGGTGTGCCCCTCCTTATATAGGCTTAGTAATGCTATTTCTTAATCTCTCACTCACCCCCACACCTTGCCATGGAAGCTTCATTGCCCATCACTTTTCCTTTAAGTCACTTTTCCTTTATGCATATACTCTTATACCCTTCTCATAATATCTCTTATCCATATGGAAGCTTTTATAAAATTCCAAGCATTATGAAGAGGTGTGTGTGTGTGTGTTAATTAATTGCTAACATCTTTATTTGATTATTAGACAATTGCCAAAGAGTTCGAACAACCTATATCGATCGAAAAGCTATTACAGATAAACCCAATTTCGGTCACATTACCAATTTTTCATCGAAGAACATGTTTTTGTAAACAAATTTCAGATCAAGTTTCTTATCATTATTTATTAATTAAATGATATCAACAAAGGCCATAAAATCATATTTATAACACTTAATTATATTTCAAAACTTTTCGATATTCAAAGACGGAGTGTCCAAATTTTCGGGTCGCTACATAATCCTATTTTATAAGTTCCTAATGCTTTTCCTATCCAAATCTTCCAATATTACATCTATTTATATTTATTCCTACTTAAAAGGGCTTCTACATCCTTTTAATCAGGTTCATTTCTATTTTTAAAATAAGAATTTTAGATAATTTCCAAATTAATGAAATGGGAAAAATCATCAAGTCAAACTTACGCTCTATTTTACATTTATTTCAAAAAGAAAATACCATTTATCGAAAATCTTTAAACTAAAAACTTTTTAAGCCAACTAAAATTTTAAACTAAGAGTTCCAAAAATGAAAACCCATTTTACCCAAAACTTTTAATCAGAACTTTTGACTCCACAACTTCTTTCCAAATTATGATTTTCCAAATTTTCTTACTTTTTCAAAACAAATTTTTAACAAATATTTTGAGAAATCCATTCAAAACATTTCAAAGATGTTTCCAAAGAATTTTTTTTTTCAATTCCTTCATGTGGAATTAGAATCTTTTTGAAAACAACTTAATAATCGTCTTCTATATCGCATTTTCTTCTTCTTTCATCCATTACTTCTGGATGTTTACAACTATACTACCACGTAGTATTCAATTACTACCTAACATGATTGTTTACTATTTCTATAAATGTTGATTATCTGTAATAAATGGTTATTATTCTAACCAGAAAATTTCTAAAGACATTTATTTATTCATTCCAATCTTTCCTATTATCTTTCCATAATTTCCTAAACAATCTCTTTAATTAGTCCATTTATATCCTTATTAAATTATTGTAACTCTCTATTTATTGCACACTTATTGCCCTATTAGTCTTAGAGTTATAATATTTTCCACTTATATTCCTTACAATACGACCATCATCGCTTATTCCCTACTTTATTCATTTTTCCAACCGATAATTGCCTTGTCCATCCTTTCGAAATATTACCACAACTGCTTTTATGGTCAGAAATTATAGAGTAAATTCAAATTAAGTATATGTATAGTAGATTTCTGAAAAATATTTTCATAAATTAACAAATATACCACTCATATGTATACCTATTCCCATTGATTGGGTAACCTAAGCTCTAATACCAACTGTAATAGCCCGCCTCGAAACAGACCTAGCTTCGAACTAATAAAAGCTCGTCGAACCTTAGGCTGTCTCAAGTCGAGTTGTTAGGTTGATAAAATTAAGATAATACAGTACATAGAGCTATCTATACTTTCAGAATATCATAATGGAATGGATAAAATAAAATATCAGAAACAAGTACTCATTTCATAAGGAAAATCATTTCAATAACATAACGGGTTAAATATTACAACATGTTTACATATAGCCTCCATAATACAATATCTCAAAATAATATAACTATCTAAACTAGATACAATAAAAATACTTAAAACCATGAACAGATAGATAACTGCCACAAGTCTTCACCTCCACTTTCGCCTCCTAAATTAGCATTGCCTCCTCTAACCTGTATGTTGCAATGAGAATAACAAATGTCTGGTGAAATAAAAATCTCAAGCTTTACCATAATTGTACTTTAGCAGTAATATTTAGATAAGAAATATGCATTATGTATTAAAATCATAACATACGTATAAAGTCAACTGTAAGCCAACCGGCACTTTCAGTCCAACTATATAACATACATATAAAGTCAACTATAAGCCTGAAGGCTCTTCCAGTCCAACTATACAAAAGTCAACTGTAAGCCAAAATTCTCTTCCAGTCTAACTATACAAAAGTCAATTGTAAGCCCGAAGGCACTTCCAATCTGACTATACAACTCTAATGCAACTAGCGTTTGTGATGTAAGAGGAAACACTCAAACCACTTAGTACCTCTTTAATGGGAAACAGGCAGACTCCGATCATTTAAAACCTATAAAATAGGTAGATCCTTGTCATTGAGGACCTAACCCCAAGGCAGGTCCCTACATGGTTCTTCCTTACCGACATCATAAGAAACCCTATTAGAACACTTGATACTTTACCTAAGAAAGAGGTGGGCCCAACCATAGTCACTTAATACCTTAAACCCAAAGTGGACCTCTTCTAAGGATTTCATCTATCGTACCAAAAGCGCAACTTATGACGCATAGCCCACTCACGACGTCTCACATTACGCTAACTATTAGTAGGTACTGGTAGCCAAATTGACTAGGAAGATTTACCCTGCAGAATTAGGATCAATTTTGCATCCAGTGTGGTTATTTATTATAAGTGATATCCCGCATTAGTCTGCAAAGTCACACTGCTGGTAGCTAGATTTAACTTGGCAGACTTCCATGTAACTTTAGAATAACCTCGCATCCCTTTAACTTAGTCATACCTTATACGTATACCAATTATATACATATATAATCCTGCATGATTAATAGTAGAGGCCATATAGTATATCCCCTTATTATGCCTCTAATTAGGGATTAATTCCCTAATTTATGCTAACTTTCTTTCTACAAATTAATATTACCTAACTATTCAATTAATACGAATTATCACGCTCAATACGCTATAATAAATATGCTACTGGTTTTAATAGTCAATTGGTTAATATTATATACATATATTTTTACGTGTGAAGTTTAAGCCTAATTATTACGTTGCAATAATTCGACAATAATTTGCTTATAAGGTATTTTGAAATATCAATCCTATACAAATTTCAATTCCAATAAGAACTGCTACTACCCATAGCCAAATAAAATAGATTTGTATAAACATGGAATTCCTACACCTTGTTCCATATTAATAAATTAAAATCCCTTCTCTATTTTAAAGAACAGACCTTTACAAATAGATAGCCTTTGTTCAATTTGATCTTTATATACATTATTTTGGAGTGAGAAAGGAGTTCCTTTTTTTATTTAAGTGTAGAAATAGGTGGTGCAAACTACAAAAAATTCATACTTTACAAACCATTTCTAATTTATTTTCATTTAAACCTTTAACACTCCAATTTAAAATAGGGAAAATAGATTGAATGGACTATAGATTACCTACTTCTAAACAATGAATTAGATTCTAATATATCAATACCAAAAACTGTTATAATTCCAACACATACAAAGATTGATATTTACTTAGGAAAATTTCGAGGTTTTAGATGTTATGTTTTCGTTTACTAAAATTTCCCGGTGCGTACATCAAATCCAAATAAATACTATTCAATTACAAAAATGTGAAAAACCTAATATTTCCATTCATCGAGAACTGTTTGCTTCCTAACTGGATTTGATTCCATTATGTCAAATTCTCTTTCTGTTTTCCTTCTTAACAAAGTAAATTATATATAGAAATCAGATTTAGGATCGAAAACTAGAAAGGAATAAAATTAGTAATTAAAAGACCTAAACATCTAAACCTCTTACTTGAAAATCCTAATTGATTCAAGAACATAAAGAAGAAGATAAGAAGATAGGATCTAATTTATCGCTCCTAATTCCCTGATAGATCTTTCCCTTTTTAAAAATATAACAAATAGATTGTGTGTAAGTGTGTGTGTATTAGATTTTGGAAATCAGAAGATATGGAGAAGAAGGATACATTTAAATTAGAGATTAAAAACTAGAATTACTTACCATAAAGTTTACTATATCGAAAACCCTAAAGGGAAAGATTTTGACAGAGCTTCCTCGTTGCTTAAAAAAAATTATGAAGGAAAAGTGGGGGTCTAGGGGTCTATTTATAGAGCGAAAAGGAATGAGAACCGTTGGCCCAGAATGTTCAAAACAACGCAAACTCTAGCCATCTTTTACGTCATCGATCGACTAGCTCGACCCATAGGTCGACTGCTAGCGATCGACCGGTCTCCTTCTTGTGACTGTTTCTTTCCTTCGTTTGATTTATGTTATCTATTTATTAAATTCCTTAATTAATTTATAGGTTACTCAAATTAGAATTAATGTTTACATATAGTTAAGTATCCTTAACGTTAAATTCAAATTTCAAACTTCTAAACTTCCTCTAAATTTCAAATTTTAAATTTAAACTCATTTGAATTTATTTTAATTTAAAAACTTGGAATGTCCATAACTTTTTCATTTTAACTCCGATTTCAACATATTATGTATGAAAATTAATCAAAAAATCACCACAGATGAAATGGTGCAACTTCCATGATCAAATTCCACATTTACCAATTTTTCATTTTTAACCTTATTTTAATTATTTAATTTCTTATTAAATTTTACATGGTGTTACGACGAACCAACTCTTCTAGGAGTTGAATGCAAACAACCTAAACTACATTCTAGTAATCATCATTATTAATTTTATAACTGCTCATGGTTAACCATTTGTTTCACATTGCCAAATTAAAATTATAATTCTTGCCTTATTCCTAAATGATTGGGATAGACCACATGAGTTTTCATTTTTCATATTTCCTATCTTAAATTATATTATTAGTAAGATTTAACCTTTTAAAGTCATTGTTACTACGTTATTCCCATGTTAATGTAGCTTTTACATTATATCGTTCTATTGTGAATAATGGCCGCCTAATCGAGTACGTTACTATAGACCAAACAAATTGTTGCCCTAACTTTTTCAGCAAAAAAACCAAAAGTTAGTTTATGGAAAAAAGTTCAAATAAGTTCTTCATTGTCATATTATAATATAAATACAAATATATGTATCTCATGCTATATTATTTATAAATTGAAAATGTTTAAACTTTTGAAAAATAAATCGTAAGTAAACAATATGATACTTGATGACAGTTTTGATTATTTTTCTGGTAATGGATTTTTCTTAAGCTAATTGGTGACAAATCAAATTATTTGAAAGAAATAAATTAGGATTTATAGAGATTATTTATTAGTTATTTAAAAAAAATAATCTAAAAACGAGTTGAGCATTTGTGTTTTGTTTATTTTTGAAACTTTAGTATTAAAAACAAAATGAAATAATATAATTTTAGACGTGCATTCTTCTAGTTATGTAACAATATTTGCAGGACATGATTTTCAATTTTCCATTAGAAAATAAACTTGAATGAAAACATAAAGAATATTATTTTTCGATATTTTTAAAGATAATTTTCTTTTGTTTGTGTAATATTGCAAAGGTATGAAATACATGCACTTTTCATTTTTAAATTTTCATAACCCATGATATTTTCTTATTAACAAAAATTTTGGTTGATATTTTTAATTAATTATTTTAAAATTAGATTTTCCGATCGATATAACTTTAAACTAAAATATTTGTTATAGATATACACATCTTTATGATTAACCAAAGCATGTATAGAAGTGTCCTCTTAAAATTATTAGTGGAACTACTATGTTGGAAATAGATATTTTTTTTATGTGTGTATGTATAAGTGTCTATATACATATAAATAATTCAAGCTCATCTTTGATTAAATCCATTTAGGGTATTGATATTTCTAATTTAACATCATACATGCACATACATCGCTTATAAAAGTTTTAATGAATAATTGAAGTTAAATAGATTTTCTAAATATGTAAACTTTTACCAATTGTTAAAAAACTACTTCTATTGTATCAATAAATATAAATTTTCTCTCTCTTTATTTTGGATTATTAAAACGATTTTAGCCTCGAATTTATTTTATGGTTTCAATCCAATTTTATTGTTTACCCTATTTATATATAGGAAGTAATAATATCCTTCTTCTATTGCAAAATAATATATTTCCTTATGTACAGTTTCATATAAATTATGCTTTGATTAGAAAGCAGTGTACAATTATTTCTATAGAAATTCAATATCTATATCGATTTAATATAATAAAGAATGGTTCATTAATGAATTCAAAGCAATGAAAACTGAAGAGATAATGAATGTATAATGTAACGGTACGGGAAGTTTAATTTACACTCAATATTGATTTAAATCTAACTTCGATAATATCAAATTTTAGTTTGCTAATGATATGAGACAATAACATTGTATTATTTGTGTTGAATAACTATTTAATCTTTAAATTAAAAGATTTTTGGAATAGCAACATAAGAAAAGTATATTTACATTTTTATGTTTATGTGAAATTTTGTCAATGATATATATATATATATATATATATATATATATATATATATATATATATTGTTAACGCTAAAAATGGATCAACACCCAAAGATATCCTGTAGAGGACCTGTGAGACCAAGATCTAGCAGATAATAGCAGAAATAACAAAAAATGAAAAAGAGACATAAGATTTTTATAGTGGTTCGGCAACCTCTGGCCTAGGTCCATTTTATAGTTTTATTGATTATGGATCTGAGATAGTTTGTATGAGATTACAAGTCACAAGTACAAAGAAGTTGACAAATTCTTATACCTAGAACTGCCAAGAGTAGTTGCCTTAGTTATTATTACGTGGGAGGAAGATGGTGAAGAGCAATGGAACCCTAGACCAAGAGTGAAGAGAAATGATCCAGATTTAGTTGCACTAGCATCTATATCTATATGAAAACAAAGGTACTAGTTTATAAGCCTTCTTGCATTAAGGTCAAGGAGGTCACCCGATGTTGTACAATAGATATCGAAGATCCATGAACAGGAAAACAACTCGGTACCAAGTTAAATGACTCGGTATCGATCTTTTTTGTTGGTGGAAAGCGAATTTCTTCACTTGCTTAACTCTTCCATCATCTACTTGATGCGTTCAAAGCTCTTTTCCATGACTTTTGGTTGATTCTAACGATCTTCCTATTAACACTTGAATTACCCTGCTTTCTTCTCATCAATCCATGGATTTGCTCATTCAAACTCTAGAAAAACCACTTGATCACAAGTAGTTGGAGTAGTATATGAGATGCATGAGGTTTGGAAGGCGAAAATGGGAGGAAAAAAAAATCTACATCGACCCAAATAACTTGGCACCAAGTCCTCCTCAAATACAGCTTTAAACTAGTCTCGAGTGAACTGATTCTCGAAAATGGAGGCCCTTACTGAATTCCATCAGTTCATGGCTCACCCTTGAAGCTATCGAGAAGCTAATCGCCTTTTCGTAACATCATCCAGCTTTAAGTCATCAAAATCCTTCCATGGGTTTCAAACCAATCCTGCGCTTCCATTGTCAACTTTGTTCCTTGGAACGGTTTGCCACCAAGACTAAAAAAGTCCTTGTTCAGCTTAGCAAAATCGGCTCTGGGAACCTGCACTGGAACACCACCATTAATTGCAACATTCGAAGCAGCTATTTGAGCATTTTCTAGCATGTTCCTCATCATAGTGTTAAACATGGTCTACAAATTGAGATTAGCAGCTCTCGAGCCAGCTCCCTTCTCGACTCCAGAGATGGAGTTCCTAACAGCATTCCTTGTTTGGCGATTCATCGTTCAAGCTGTAATAAGGACGATCAGTCTCTCTATAAGGCATTCTGCTTAAGTAGTACTCGTGTGTGCAGTGTGACTTATGTACTATATATACTACTATATTTTTGAAAACCAAAATATATAACAAGTACGCGCTCTTGTGTGTGTGTGTATATATGCACATACATATACATAAATACACAGATATATATATATATATATATATATATATATATATAAACACTCTCTCGATCCATTTTTGAGGTAAAACTACTACCTTATCTCTACTGGATCACGATATCCCTTAGGTTAAACAACGCAACCAAAGCTCTGATACCATATGTGATGATCGCCCTACACCGTCGACACCCAAATAACCGATTTAGTGTGTCGTGGCAGTGCTCGGTCGATGCGGGGTGATCATCAATGGTTGTAAATTAAATAAACTGCACAGAAGCTGTCATATATCTCACATCACATCGAATAAAATACAGTGGTAAACATCTCAGTTATAAAACAGGCAAGACAATAAATAACTGAATGAATAACAGCATCAGAGTATACAGATCCATACAGTAAATTGCATAAGTGATATAACTCATAATTAATTGTCTCTAAATAGTAAGGCACTAGCAAGCTTCACAATGTTGAGCAGTGGAATAGAAAATGAATGCATATGATAATATGAGAGTAGCCTCCTGCTCACTACCTATCTAGCTCCACGTGCTCACCAGATCTGCTATGCCTAATCTACTCATTTAAGAGTATCCAGAGTAATAGGAAGCAAAGCACAAAACTCCAGGTCAGACAATAGGCTGGTGTGACCGGTAGAAATCTCAAATACTATAAAGTCAATAAAGCAGGACAAATGGTATGGAAAATCATACCTCACCATCCCTGCATCCATACAGTTAGCACATATATAAGGTAAGTGCTACTTTAGGATAGTCATCATGAGTGTCCTATATGTCAAAGTACTAAGTATGTCTCAATATTTGCATTGATAATATCTACATCATGTGACATCCTTAAGGTGGTAGAGATAATAAGACAAACACGACATTCATCATCCATCCTCACATTCACTCGCTTAGTGCATTGTATATACGATACTTGTAAGACCACATCATATAGTCTAGGACTACTCAACATTCAGTTTCTCGATACTTGAATCCATGCCACTCAGAAGGCTAGGAACTGGACCACACATGATAATAGTCCAGTGTAAATGGATTGCATCCTCATTTGATCCAAGGCACATCATAACCCAAGTGAGCATCCTCGCATACCCCTTCTTTACGAGTACACTTCGAAACCTACAAATATCAATGGTCCTTTTGCACAAGTCATCCATAGCATAGCTCATCTCGAAACTATCCATATTACTTCCGTCTGAAGTCATTGCGGTTGGGAACTACTCTACACAACTATCTTAAGTCACAGAGTATCATCGTGCATCCCATAGCCCGCCTCTAATAGACCCTCAATCCAACTCATCATTGCCTACTCTGCCTCTCGAAGTATAGCTATCCACCATCAAATGACCATAACTCGAGCATATGAACTCCAAATAGTCTGAAACTTGGAACATAGTCTTATGGGGACTTCCTTATCACCATTTATATGTAGCACCAAGTTTGGAATAAAACTTATGGATAGGTACCGATCCATGACCAACGACCATCCTCCACCAATCCATCCCCACCAAACCATCGCTGCCAATCCCATACTTCACACGTGATCTACCACACACCTCCTCATGCATCAACATCGATCGCACCTTAATTTGGTCATTCCTTATAGATTGGTACCAATCCATGGAGATCGATCCCACACTTCATCTTTACACTCGAAGACGCTTTCCCATGCTCCAGAATAAGTTGCGAGTCAAATGAGCTAGCCCCATGGATTGGTACTGATCCATGGGGCCAAACCCATACTTAGCCAAATTCGTATGATCATGGATCCACTTCATTACCATGCTCCAACCCATTCCCAAGCCACTTTACCGATCCATATTATCAAGTCTCAACGATCCATGCATTGAATCCTCACTGATCCATCCCTTCCAACAACCACCGATCCATCCATAACTCAAACATATGAAGCCCAAACGCTGTGAAACTTGAAGCATAAAATAATGGGGCCTTCCTTGCCACGCTACCTCGATCGAGCCTTCATTGGGTGAAGTATTATGGATCGGTACCAATACATGATGTAGAACTTAGAATTTTCTAAAAAAATATAGTTGCCATTCGATCGACATTTTCAACCATTCAAGCATGACTCAGGTAAGCAATCAATACCTATAGCATTCAGTAAAAAGCACATAGCCAAGCCATATCAAATTAAGGCCTAAATCTAAGGTGAAGGTTAGGGATCCATAAGAACATGGTTAAGGATCCATAAGAACACATTTTTACCAATCAAGTCTAAATCATCTAAAATTCACAAATATTGTGTAATACGGTCTAAACGCATTTTTAGTATTTTTAAATAATTTTTAATACATCATTTATGGTGTAAAATGGCCTAATTAGTAAGTGAGAGATCTAATCACTTACTGTAAATTCAAAGCAAAACCAAATCCTCCAATGAACACTAAAAGGCACAAAATACAATGCTCCTCTAGCAGCAAATTGCTAATCCCAAGTGTTAGTTACTCTAATCTCTTCTTAATGGCGTAATTTGGATAATTAAAGAATGTTTTAGGGTTGCTTTTTGGCTAATGGGAATTAATGGAGGTTTCTAACCATTTTTGGGAGTTGTAAAATGATAGGGATAAGGTCCCATCAACCTCCACTAACCCCAAAACCGAAATGGTTTGTGAGCCTTTAGGCTAATGACCCTAATTGCCCACTTAAGCTGTTTAAAATCAAAGAAAACTTCAAACATCCCTAACTCGTAATGGTAAGTCTATTTTCTTAAAATGACCACTCTAAAAAAAAGTGGAACCATCATCCGGATCTAATGGAATTGGTTTCAGACCCTAACTTTGCTCGTATCAAAAGTTATACTCTATACAAGATTTACATAGTCAAAATGGTTACATAGAAATTTGTCGAAAATCATGTATGTAGGAAATGTCCCTAAGAGTTATTTCCTAAAATATTAGAACCATACGACCACATATGAAAATAATATAAGTATTCTACGATCCATCGATGCGTAGAATAGGAGTCATTACATTCTCTTCTCCTTCAAGAATTTCACCCCCGAAATCCCATAATCAAGTCAATAGGGTCATCCCGCATGCCTAACAATCATATGCAAGCATAGGCAACCATCAGACATTTAACATGCATATACAACAGTAAGTGAGAAAGAAAACATCTAAGCCTATCTTAACATATAGGAGACTGTATCATGATATGTTTCATTTTATCATAAGTGAAAGTAAAAAGCAGTAAATAAGAAATCTCACCAAGTAAAGAGCTCTAGATATTCTGTCCTCATGCTCTCGTCGGTCTCCTAAGTGTAATTGCTTTCACTATCACTCCATTGAACCTTTACCAACTCAGTGTCTTCCTCCTACACTACATTGTATCACATTCGATGATACTTGGCTTACGAGGTCTTGAAGCTTCTGTGTAACGATTGCGACTTTTCGACGCTTGAAAACTGACATCAATACGTCCACTGTATCAACTCCCGAGCAATCGAATGCCGAAAACCGTACCGTTATGGTTAAAGAAGAGGTAGAAGATAGAAGAAGAAAGAAAAAGATAGAACAGAACAGAAAACAACAGAACAATATCAGAATCACACAATCGCAGCGGAACAACATATAATAGATAAATGAATAATCTTTAAACAAAGAACTATATCAGTTATTGCATTGAATCATATATTACATTACATCATTAGAGTGTACAACAATAAACAACAACAAACAACGGAAAAGAAATACTATATACTAGTAATACGCCATGCCCTCCAGCTTGCCTCCAGCAACTCCTGAATTCCAGAATATCCTGATAAACCTCACTCTTGACTGCCCGTGTGGAAATTGGTGGGCACCCAGAGTTTAGGAAGGAAAATAATAAACTTCAAGCCAGTCATGGGACTGGTGTGAGAACTTAAAACAATTTATTTTTAAAACAAAGAACAGGATAATTTTAAATTAGGTTCACAATACTTTTTAGAAAATGAGACTACCATAAGGCCTCCCGCACACACACACAATGCAAACGCAGAATCGGAGGATATTTCTCCTTATGATAGTCAAAGATGCTTGACACGCATTGAAAAGAAACATTTGATATTATTACTAGTGCATGGTGTAGGAAAAATCATTTCGAAAGTAAAGATATAAATCTTAGCTAACATACGACCATTATCGTATGCCTACTATAGCTACCATGTTCAATAGCAGGTTACCGCCACATTCCATGGCAGGTTATACAACTAAAACCGTACAAGGCTCTTATTGTTTCTTTGGATTTCCAACAAATGGTCAGGCCAAGGAACTTCCCATTGCCACATGGGTACGCCTCTGGAAAGATGATCCGAGAACCTAACCGGATCTCTGCCCACACAAGGCCGGGTTACCCCTAGCTGGGTAAGTACTGACACGAATATGTCATTCCCGGATCGTAACCAATCTATATCCGAGGATCCTCGATTTCCAACAACCACAAAGCAATAAATTTGCAGCAACAACATAAGTTAAGTATCTGGGCTCCATACCATGATATCACCTCTATCCAGAAGGAATGACATACACTAAAGGGGCGCTACCCCTAATAACCTTGTCGCATCCTTCCTGTTTTGACCATTTCCGGGATGTGAGGTCCGACGAAGTCTCGTCCACAAAGCTACGCTTTATACAAAAGCTGTGCTTTGATCATCAAATGCTCAAAAGCACTTCGTATGCCACATCACCAATTTGGGAATGTATCACTAGTAACCATCAACTACATAACCTCTAGGGTGTTAAGCTAAGAGAATAAATTCGCCGCCACCAACGGAAATATATTTGATAGAAACCAGCTTTACATCTCAAATTGTAACGTCAGAAACACATCCATACAAGTCCGTTCCGGGATCGAACGGAACCGAAGGCACTTACAAAGAAGTCCTTGCAATCCGAATATTCACTAATCACGACCGGACTTCCCATCACAAAGGGTAATAAATTTCTATATCGGAGATCAGCCGATGCAGAAACATTCGATGGTAATCCTTCCGTTTTCACAAATATCCGGTCTTCAACATCGGTCATCAAATGCAATCCATAACGACGTATCACATATTCGGAATGTGTTATACGACCCCAAGGTCCTTTCCCGGCTAACCCGAATAGTGAGCGCTTATTCAAAAATAAGTGTGGCATTCAAATTCCAGCAATCACAACAAATATCTATTTAAAGGTAAATATTGATAGTCGATTATTTAACTATCAATAGGCATGTTCAACATCACCAGATTCCAAATAACTTCCCAAATTATTTACTTTCCAAAATATCTTTACTAGATATATAATTTCCACACTTCAACCATTTGAAAATAAATTTTCAAATCACTTTTCACCTTTACCACCTTTGAAAACAAATTTCAAATCATTTCCCTACACGGGATATACTTTCATTTTCAAAATGGTTCATTTAAACCAATTAAATAAATCCTTACCGATTTACTTTATATTTACGTTCGAAATCCGTAAATTTATTCCCACACTTCAAAAATAAATCAACGTTTATTTTTAAACAAATTTTACTTTCTTTTATAAATTCCATAGTGAATTTACAATTCCAAAATATCTATGAATATACGATTTTCAAATCGATTTTTAATATTCATTTTCAATTTATCTTTAAAGGATAAAATCTCAAAATATTCACTTCATATTGGAAAACATTCCCATACTTATTTAATAATAAGTAATTCACAAATCCATTTATTTTCAACACTTGGAAAATGTCCAATATATTTAATTGAAATTAAGTATATGTTTCATTCTTTAAGGAAAACATTCACTTAAACACATTTATTTGGGCCAAAACGAATGTTGCGTAAAACATCGTTACGACGACCCAAAATCACTAGTATAGGGATTCGACCTTAAAATAAATATATAAATCCCAATACTATATTAAACATTTCCTTTCGAAAATCATTTACTATAACAGCAGTGTTATAGTCCACCGTTTCCTTATATTTCTCGAAAACGTCTATTTCAATAATGAATGTTGAAATCTATGGTTTCGACACTTAATGCATTTTAAAATAACTTCAAATCCTTTTAATTCTATTTAAAATATCACTTCCCCAAAACACTTTAATATATTATTCACTGTCCTAAAATCGTGAATATACTTCACTAACCAAATTCAATATTTTCTACATATTTTATTTCAAGGATAATTCGCTATCCGAAACCGCGAACATATCTCCTTTAATAACCTTCCATACTAAATTTATCAATCTCAATTGATTTCGGATTTATAAACAATGTTTATGAATTCCATTTCTATTTATAAAAACTTCAATTATAAAATCCCTTTTATAAATCAATTCAATTTATAACTCAACTTTATACCCAAAATCCAATTTATAAGTTAATTATTTATAAATCTTTTATTTTACAAAATCTATTCATTTCATAACTTCACAATTTATAAATCTATAAATTTTATTTACTTGTGAAACCCATTTATTCTTCATTTTAACACTTAATAAAACTCGTTTCACAATTCCTATATTTTTAATTTATAAATATTAATCTTAGAAATCTTTTATATAAACCGTTTATAATAATTCAAAAATCTCAATTTAAATAAACCAATCCTTTTAATAATTTACAAACGTTATTTAAAACTTATATAACTCCAAAATCATACTTAAGTACTATTTTCCAAAAATATAACTTTTATAACAATAAAATTATAATGTTTATTTATTTTAACAATTCAAAATTCAATAAAACGTATACTTTTAAAAATCACTTTAAAATTCTTTTAAAAAATCAAAAATCATTATTTTAAAACTTCAAAAATGGATCCGATGATGCAACAACACCAAATAGTCAATCACGACATCCAAATATCATATATTGATATGATAATCAACAAACATCATAATATCTGTAAATAAATCAATATAGTTGAGGAATCCAGTTGGATCCTTCCAACCTGTTTCCCTGCATCCAAAGATGTTAACACAATACCAATTCCGTTCCAGTACAGAATTATCGCGGTATATGGGATTTATAAAATATTATCCGCTATTATGCGGCGCAATAGGGTCTCATCCGCTATATAATGCGGGAATTCAACTCCAAGTACATAAATAATACCAATTTCACTATACGGTGAAATATTCGCGGTATATGTTTTTAATAAATAATCTCCGCTTAATAACGACGTATAATGTCTATTTAACAAGCAATAGATAATAATTCATCATTCAGGCATACAATCAACAATTTTAAATTTAACTATTTAAAATTTAAATCGAAACAATTCGATTGAGTGAGAATTTCTCACCTTGCTTTCAATTCAATTTTCGCGTTTTATTTCGAATAAAACTAAACACGCGTTTAATTTTACCCGAAATTCTCACTAGCTCCAAACGACTCTAAACTAGCTCCATAACATAGTATTCATCCATATGGTTCCAACGCAACCGGTTTCGTCCAAAACGGACCTCTTATGAACAAGTTACAACATTTTAAACATTTTACAAATTTATATTATATAAAATTTACAACTTATATTTACTTTTATACCCTAAATCTCCTCAGTCGTTGGATCTGGGCCGCACGCATCAAGGCCGCACATACCTCTCCTCCCTCCCACGCGAAAACTTCCCAGATGAATGAAGCTGAACCCAAAAAAAATGCCTAAACCCTAATACACGCAAGCTATACACACAACTCCACGTCGATCGGAAAGTGCCAAACGAAAGCTCCTCACTTGTGCTACCTTCGGCCGCAACCAGGTGGAGCTCGGCCCTATAATTTGCCTCCAAAAACGTGCCGAACGTGATGGCTTTGAACTCGAATTCCCAACGATCCACTTCGAGTTAAACGATCATAGCCGTTGAATTCGTAGAACTCGTGATGCTCTTCATATTTGTAGTTGATGATTTTTGCTAAATGTTCACGGATTGGAAGGAAATTGGAGGAGAAGGGGACGAAATTCTGGCCTTTGAATAATGGCCGGCGGCTAGGGTTTAGAGAGAAAGGGTTTGTTGCAAATGAAAGAAATTGAGTGCTTTTATAGAAAATTTCCAAATTACTATTCACTCGAAATTTTCCGAACTCCAAACGAAGCGTGCAGGTTGGCTTTTTAAGGTTTACCCCGCGTTCCGAACATAATGGAACATGTTTTGAAGGCTAATTCGATCATCTGTGCGAGTTACGGCAATAAACGATCGATTTAAAATTAAACCGGTTAATCAATTTTCTGTGCATTTTAGCCTGCCCCGGACAAACGGTAAATCCGATTGGCACGAAATTTGAAATATTACAATAATATCACATTACGGATCCGATGAAACTAGTTTCGTCGAAATCCGAGACTGTTTGAAAAATGACTATTTTAACTCGTCAAATTTAAGTATTAAAATATTCAATTTTCACAAATTAACTCCAAATTCGATTTTAAAAGTTCTATAACATCATTCTAACTCCAACATGATATAATAAAATTTTACAAATCATTTTCAATCATATTTAACCCAAGTTTCAATTATTCCTGTAATTTCAACTATTAAATTATCGATTTAATTATCCAATTAAATCCAATTATTCAAAATAAAATTTATTCGACTTATAAATTTCATTTATTAATATTTAAAATCAATTAAATATACAAATTTTAATTGACAGAAATTCTGGGTCGTTACAATCTTCCCCCCTTAAAAGAATTTCGTCCTCGAAATTACCAAGTAAGAAAAAGTTACAGAATCCATTAACTTTCCAAAACAATTCATTCGAATTAAATTTCAAATTCATTTGAGTGTTTAACTTTCCCAAAATCCAATAGTTAAACCTCTTACAAAATCTTTACTAAGTTTACAAATCCAAACTTAGTTTTCAAAAATTTCCCAATTTTCTCAAAAATATTCTAACGCCTTAAATTTTCGGAAAAATTCGCCATAGTCTCCTTTGCGCGGCTCGATCCGAAAAAAATGACAGTATATATATCACAAATATACATCTCATCAAGTGATGAGGCATCCCGCAGGGAAAAAAGCGTAAAAGTACGGTATGTAATCCGAGATATGTACCTTATATTTTATTGGTGAGCATATACGGCTACCAAATGCGAAGTAAGCGCAATCCGCACCTATAAACACTCAACAAATAATGAGAAACATGCATATATGAAAATGATATCAATGTACAACATATATCAACCACTATATATGCCAATATAGCAAATGCAATAAAAGCAACAAATGCAACCATCAAACAACTATCATCCAACTAACCAACTAAATATCCATTCATATTCTCGTTAATATTCAATTCATATTCAATTTAAATCACATTTGACTCATCAACATTGGATTTACTAACATTCATTCATATTCAATTTCAATTAGTTTGCATTCACTAATTTACATTCAAGTTGGTTCACTTCCAAATCAAATTCAATTCTATTCAAGTTCATTTTCTTCCAAGTTGGATTTAATTACTTTAGCTTCTAATTTCGCTAATTCAATTTCATTAACACTTAATGAATTTATATACAACCAATTAATAACCATATAACAACCAATGTACATTCAACATAACCAAATTATTTAATTTACATTCGATTTGGTTCAACACTTTTAATTCCAATTGGTTTATATTAAATTGATTTTCATTCAATTATTCAACTTCCAATAACATTAGCTTTTAATGAATTAACACTTACATTCATTATTTCATATCAACTTATTTACATTCGATTGATTAATTTACTTCGATACCAAAATCAACTACATTATTCAACATTACTAAAGTAATATTCCATTTCAAACATCATTTGCTTAACTTAACTTAAATTTCCACTCATAAATTCAATTCAAATTCCAATTCTAAAGTAAATTCTATTTAACTTTTTTACCGAAGTCAAATTCCACCATTTATTCAAGTTCCATCTCATTTTGCTTAAGAAAATTGTTTAACCATTTTTAACTTTTATTTCGCTTTTATTTTCTCATTTCATAAGTTATACAACTTATATTCAACAATTACCACTTGGATTTCTATTGGTTCACTTATACTTCCTTTAATTTAACTCCATCCTTTAAGTTAAATTTATTCTATCAAAATTCATATTGTATAAGTTATCAACACATTTATCATTCCTATAAATATTTTAAATAGGATTCCAGAGTCTTTTCAATCTTTCAAAACCATTTTTGAAATCAATTCAAATTACCTTTTGAATTTCCAAAACCAAATCCAAATTTTCCAAACAACTTCCATTTAAAACTATCTGACAGCAATTCCTCTTTTGGAAACCCGAAAATGAACACCAATGATGTCGCGATCATCATCGGAGTTATTTTCCAGCGACCAAAAAGAGTTTAGAGCTTTAATTTCTCCAAAATAATTTTCCAAAATATCAAATCGTTTCAAAACACTTCTCTGGAATTTTATTTTCACATTATAAATCACATTTACAAACCTTTTACTTATATAATTTCACTTCTTATATATAAGATTATTTCACAATTGTAAATCATTTTAATTATAGTTACATTCTTATAATTCATCGCTTATACAATTATTCTTTTACAATATGTTTCATTTAACTTATTCAAACATCTTTCAATTAACTTATATATATCTTACATTTTCAACAACCAAACAATCAATTCATGTACACTTTAATAATTCTGAAAAATTATTCCTTTATATATAAAATATAATCAAGGTAAAATTATTTCATTTACCCAATTTAAAACAATACAGTATCAGTTTATTTTGTTTAAGAGTTTAGAAACCCCTATCGATCACGGTTGTACTTCCCGATTCGACCAGAATTCATAAACAATCAACCGATAAGTCAACACAATACAAAACAATTTATATTCACTAACAAATACGCGCTCATAGCTATTATTACACTCACACTCATTCTAGAGTACTACTGACTCTATCTCTAATGAGTAATTCCCAACAGAGCCATGGTTGTCGCTTAACCATAAGCTCTGATACCAAATGTAAAGATTGCGACTTTTCGACGCTCGAAAACCGACATCAATATGTCCACTGTATCAACTGCCGAGCAATCGAATGCCGAAAAACCGTACCGTTATGGTTAAAGAAGAGGTAGAAGATAGAAGAAGAAACAAAAAGATAGAACAGAACAGAAAACAACAGAATAATATCAGAATCTCACAATCGCAGCGGAACAACAAAAATAGATAAATGAATAAACTTTAAACAAAGAACTATATCAGTTATTGCATTGCATCATATTACATTACATTACATCATCAGAGTGTACAACAACAAACAACAACAAACAACGGAAAAGAAATACTATATACTAGTAATACGCCATGCCCTCCAGCTTACCTCCAGCAACTCCTAAATTCCAGAATATCCTGATAAACCTCACTCTTGACTTCCCGTGTGGAAATTGGTGGGCACCCAGAGTTTAGGAAGGAAAACAATAAACTCCAAGTCAGTCATGGGACTAGTGTGAGAAATTAAAACAGTTTATTTTTAAAACAAAGAACAGGATAATTTTAACATAGATTCGCAATGCTTTTAAGAAAATGAGACTACCATAAGGCCTCCCACACACACACACACAATGTAAACGCAGAATCGGAGGAGATTTCTCCTTATGATAGTCAAAGATGCTTGATACGCATTAAAAAGAAACATTTGATATTATTACTAGTGCATGATGTAGGAAAAATCATTTCGAAAGTAAAGATATAAATCTTAGCCAACATACGACCATTATTGTATGCCTACTATGGCTACCATGTTCAATAGCAGGTTACCGCCACATTCCATGGCAGGTTATACAACTAAAACCGTACAAGGTTAGTATTGTTTCTTTGGATTTCCAAAAAATGGCCAGGCTAAGGAACTTCCCATTGCCACATGGGTATGCCTCTGGAAAGACGACCCGAGAACCTAACCTGATCTCTGCCAACACAAGGCCGGGTTACCCCTAACTGGGTAACTACTGACACGAATATGTCATTCCCCGATCGTAACCGATCTGTATCCGAGGATCCTCGATTTCCAATAACCACAAAGCAATAAATTTGCAGCAACAACATAGGTTAAGTATCTGGGATCCATACCATGATACCACTTCTATCCAGAAGGAATGACATATACTAAAGGGGCGCTACCCCCTAATAACCTTGCCGCATCCTTCCTGTTTTGACCATTTCCGGGTGTGAGGTCCGACGAAGTCTCGTCCACAAATCTATGCTTTACACAAAAGCTATGCTTTGATCATCAAATGCTCAAAAGCACTTCGTATGCAACATCACCAATTTGGAAATGTATCACTAGTAACCATCAACTACATAACCTCTAGGGTGTTAAGCTAAGAGAATAAATTCTCCGCCACCAACGGAAATATATTTGATAGAAACCAGCTGTACATCTCAAATTGTAACGTCAGACACACATCCATACAAGTCCGTTCCGGGATCGAACAGAACCGAAGGCACTTACAAAGAAGTCCTTGCAATCCGAATATTCACTAATCACGACCGGACTTCCCATCACAAAGGGTAATAAATTTCTATATCGGAGATCAGCCGATGCAGAAACATTCGAGATAATCCTTCCGTTTTCACAAATATCCGGTCTTCAACAACGGTCATCAAATGCAATCCATAACGACGTATCACATATTCGGAATGGATTATACGACCCCAAGGTCCTTTTCCGGCTAACCCGAATAGTGAGCGCTTATTCAAAAATAAGTGTGACATTCAAATTCAAGAAATCACAACAAATATCTATTTAAAGGTAAATATTGATAGTCGGCTATTTGACTATCAATAGGCATATTCAACATCACCAGATTCCAAATAATTTCCCAAATTATTTACTTTCCAAAATATCTTTACTAGATATATAATTTCCACACTTCAACCATTTGAAAACAAATTTTCAAAACACTTTTCACCTTTACCACCTTTGTAAAAAAAATTCAAATCGTTTCCCTACATGGTATATACTTTCGTTTTCAAAATGGTTCATTTAAACCAATTAAATAAATCCTTACCGATTTACTTCATATTTACGTTTCAAATCCGTAAATTTATTCCCACACTTCAAAAATAAATCAACGTTTATTTTTAAACAAATTTCCCTTTCTTTTATAAATTCCATAGTGAATTTATAATTCCAAAATATCTACGAATATACGATTTTCAAATCGATTTTTAATATTCATTTTCAATTTATCTTTAAAGGATAAAATCTCAAAATATTCACTTCATATTGGAAAACATTCCCATACTTATTTAACAATAAGTAATTCACAAATCCATTTATTTTCAACACTTGGAAAATGTCCAATATACTTAAATTGAAATTAAGTATATATTTCATTCTTTAAGGAAAACATTCACTTAAACACATTTATTTGGGCCAAAACGAATGTTGCGTAAAACATCGTTACGACGACCCAAAATCACTAGTATAGGGATTCGAACTTAAAATAAATATATAAATCCCAATACTATATAAAACATTTCCTTTCAAAAATCATTTACTATAACAACAATGTTATAGTCCACCGTTTCCTTATATTTCTCGAAAACGTCTATTTCAACAATGAATGTTGAAATCTATGGTTTCGACACTTAATGCATTTTAAAACAACTTCAAATCGTTTTAATTCTATTTAAAATATCACTTCCCTAAAACATTTTAATATATTATTCACTGTCCTAAAATCGTGAATATACTTCACTAACCAAATTCACTATTTTCTATATATTTTATTTCAAGGATAATTCGCTATCCGAAATCGCGAACATATCTCCTTTAATAACCTTCTATATTAAATTTATCAAATTCAATTGATTTCGGATTTATAAACAATGTTTATAAATTCCATTTCTATTTATAAAAACTTCAATTATAAAATCCCTTTTATAAATCAATTCAATTTGTAACTCAACTTTATACCCAAAATCCGATTTATAAGTTAATTATTTATAAATCTTTTACTTTACAAAATCTATTTATTTCATAACTTCACAATTTATAAATCTATAAATTTTATTCACTTGTGAAACCCATTTTTTCTTCATTTTAACACTTAATAAAACTCATTTCACAATTCCTATATTTTTAATTTATAAATATTAATCTTAGAAATCTTTTATATAAACCATTTATAATAATTCAAAAATCTCAATTTAAATAAACCAATCCTTTTAATAATTTACAAACGTTATTTAAAACTTAATATAACTCCAAAATCATACTTAAGTACTATTTTCCAAAAATATAACTTTTATAACAATAAAATTATAATGTTTATTTATTTTAATAGTTCAAAATTCAATAAAACGTACACTTTCAAAAATCACTTAAAATTCTTTTAACAAATCAAAAATCATTATTTTAAAACTTCAAAAATGGATCCGATGATGCAACAGCACCAAATAGTCAATCACGACATCCAAATATCATATATCGATATGATAATCAACAAACATCACAATATCTGTAAATAAATCAATATAGTTGAGGAATCCAGTTGGATCCTTCCAACCTGTTTCCCTGCATCCAAAGATGTTAGCACAATACCAATTCCGTTCCAGTACGGAATTATCGCGGTATATGGTATTTATAAAATATTATCTGCTATTATGCGGCGCAATAGGGTCTCATCTACTATATAATGCGGAAAATCAACTCCAAGTACATAAATAATACCAATTTCACTTTACGGTGAAATATTCGCGGTATATGTTTTTAATAAATAACCTCCGCTTAATAACGACGTATAATGTCTATTTAACAATCAATAGATAATAATTCATCATTCAGGCATACAATCAACAATTTTAAATTTAACTATTTAAAATTTAAAACGAAACAATTTGATTGAGTAAGAAATTCTCACCTTGGTTTCAATTCAATTTTCGCGTTTTATTTCGAATAAAATTAAACGCGCGTTTAATTTTACCCGAAATTCTCACTAGCTCCAAGCGACTCCAATCCAGCTCCATAGCGTAGTATTCGTCCATACGGTTCCAACGCAACTGGTTTCGTCCAAAACGGACCTCGCATGAACAAGTTACAACATTTTAAACATTTTACAAATTTATATTATATAAATTTTACAACTTATATTTATTTTTATACCCTAAATCTCCTCAGCCGTTGGATTTGGGCCGCACGCATCAAGGCCGCACATACCTCTCCTCCCTCCCACGTGAAGACTTCCCAGATGAATGAACCCGAACCCAAAAAAAACGCCCAAACCCTAATACACGCAAGCCATACACACAACTCCACGTTGATCGGAAAGTGCCAAACGAAAGCTCCTCACTTGTGCTACCTTCGGCCGCAACCAGGTGGAGTTCATCCCTGTAATTTTCCTCGAAAAACGTGCCGAACATGATGGCTTTGAGCTCAAATTCCCAACGATCCACTTCGAGTTAAACGATCATAGCCGTTGAATTCGTAGAACTCCTGATGCTCTTCATATTTGTAGTTGATGATTTTTGCTAAATGTTCATGGATTGGAAGGAAATTGGAGGATAAGGGGACGAAATTCTGGCCTTTGAATAATGGTCAGCGGCTAGGGTTTAGAGAGAAAGGGTTTGTTGTAAATGAAAGAAATTGAGTGCTTTTATAGAAAATTTCCAAATTACTATTCACTCGAAATTTTCCGAACTCCAAACGAAGTGTGCCGGTTGGCCTTTTTAAGGTTTACCCCACGTTCCGAACACAATGGAACATGTTTCGGAGGCTAATTCGATCATCTGTGCGAGTTACGGCAATAAACGATCGATTTAAAATTAAATCGGTTAATCAATTTTCTATGCGTTTTAGCCTGCCCTGGACAAACGGTAAATCCGATTGACACGAAATTTGAAATCTTACAATAATATCACATTACGGATCCGATGAAACTAGTTTCGTCAAAATCCGAGACTGTTTGAAAAATGGCTATTTTAACTCGTCAAATTTAAATGTTAAAATATTCAATTTTCACAAATTAACTCCAAATTCGATTTTAAAAGTTCTATAACATCATTCTAACTCCAACATGATGTAATAAAATTTTACAAATCATTATCAATCATATTTAACCCAATTTTCAATTATTTTTGTAATTTCAACTATTAAATTATCGATTTAATTATCCAATTAGATCCAATTATTCAAAATAAAATTTATTCGACTAATAAATTTCATTTATTAATATTTAAAATCAATTAAATATACAAATTTTAATTGACAGAAATTCTGGGTCGTTACATTCTGGTTCAATCTTGATATCATTTAGCTAATCTGGTATGATAGTTACGCTTGAGTCATGCATAAATTTTTGCAAATGAGAGATATTGAAGATATTATGCACTCCTGCCATTGTTTCAGGTAACTTGACTTTGTAAAACGGTTCCCAACACCTTTCTAATATCGAAAAAGGACAAACAAATCTCGGTGCCAACTTCCCTTTACTACCGAACCGAATGACATTCTTCAATGGAGAGATCTTGACAAATACCATGTCGTTGACAGAGAACTCTAAATCTCGAGGTCTTCTATCAGCTTAGATTTTCTTTCTATCTTTGACAACTTTCATCCGATACTGAACAATCTCGACTTCTTTGATGTTTCTCTATCCATATCTAAGCCTAATATCTGTTTCTCGCCCGCCTTCCACCAATAAGAAGGAGCATTACATGGTCGGCAATATAATGCCTTGAATGGTACCATACCAATGCTAGACTAATAACTCTTATTGTATGCAAATTCAGTAGGGTGTAAGTGATCATCTCAGGAGCCTTTAAAGTGTAGTATGCAAGCTCATAAGAGATTCTCTAAGATACGATTTTCTTTCTCAATTTGGCCGTTGGTTTGAGGGTGATAAGTTGTGCTAAGGTGCAACTCTATCCCTAACCCCTCTTGTAAGTTCTTTCAAAACGCACTAGTGAACAACGAGTCTCGGTCACTCACGATTCTCTTCATTACATCATGGAATCATACTATCCACTTTACATATAGTTTGGCTAGTTTGGTTGCCGTTCTACTTGACTTGATGGTTATAAATCTAGCGCTCTTGGCCAATTGATCGACTATGACCCGAGTGTTATCATACCCTGATCAAGTCTTTGGAAGTCCATCGATACTTGCTCCCATTTCCACTCGAGAACTTTTAGCGATTACATTAGACCACTAGGCTTCTTCTGCTCTGCCTTAACAAAATGGCAGTTGATGCATTTCGAGATGAATGTCCCAACGTATTTTTTCATCGTTTCCCAATAGTAGCTTTGCCTCATATCACCGTACATCTTATTACATTCGGGATGTGTAGTCAATCTCGAATGATAGCACTCACGGAGCACCTCATCCCTTAATCCATCAACATCAGGAACAAACAACCTCTCGTACTTATAGAGCCAACCATCTCGATCGAGTCTGTATTATTTCATATCCTTAGTCTTTACTCCCTCTTCAATCTTAGAAATGATCTCGGCTAATCTGGCATCGCACCTTTGACTAGTACCAATCGACTCAATAAGAGTATGTCTAATAGTCAAGCTCACTAACGTCCATGGCTATAGCTTGCATCTTGGATTGAAATCATAACCAACAATATAATCTAATTGTATCCACTCTAGGAACATAGCTCCCAAGCAGGCATGCCTCCTACTCAAGTAATCAACAACTGCATTCCCCTTCCCCAATGCATATGCAATATCAAAGTCATAGGAGGCCATGAACTCTAACCATCACTGCTAACAAATGTTAAGATCCTTCTGCGAAAAGAGGTACTTCAATGATTTATGGTCAATGAACAGCTTGATCCTCTCACCTAAAATATAGCACCTCTAAATCTTTAATGCAAACACACTCGTTGCTAACTCTAAATCATGGGTTGGGTATTTCTTCTCACGTGGCTTCGGTTGTCGATTAGCATATGCAACAACCTTTCCTCTCTACATCTATACCATGCCCAATCCAGTACCACATGCATCAGTGTATATCGTCTTCTCCTCATTCCTACTCGAAATAGTCAATATTGGTGCACTCGTCAACATTTCCTTCAGACTTACAAATGCCTACTCATATCTTGCACCTTAAGTAAAGGACTGATTCTTTTTCATCAAGTGAGTCAATGGTGCTGCTACCTTAGAAAATCCTGGATGAATCGTCCATAATATCTAGCTAGCCCTAAGAAAATTCTCATGTCTGTGTGTTTTTGGGTCTAATTCAATCTTAGATTGCTGCAATTTTTGTAGGATTAACATCAACGCCCTGCTCAGATACAACGTAACTCAAGAATCGCATTTCCCTCCTCCAGAGGGGCCATTTAGAAAACTTTACCTTCAGTTAGTGTTTTCTCAACACCTCTAGCACAATCCTCAAATGTGTCTTTTGTTTTTCCTCTATCCGTGAATAAACAAGAATATCGTCGATAAACATAGGCATGAATTTATTTTGCTGAATCCCAAGACTCGGTTCATAAGATCAACAAAGTATGCCGATGTATTGGTTAGCCCAAATGGCATAACCAATCACTCATAAAAACCAGATGGTGTATGAACGCTATAATTGGCACACTATCCTCTGCTGCACTCAGTTGGTGAAATCCCATCACAAGATCCAACTGAGAAAATACTTTAGCACCATGAAGTTGATCGTCATCAATATGCCGAAGTGGATACTTATTCTTCTTTGTCACTTTATTCAGCTCAGAGTAATCAAAGCATAATCTAAAAGATCCATCTGGCTTCATAGTGAAAACTACTGGCCCCTTTACTCATATATACTCATGTGAATAAACCCTTTTTGCAAAAGGTCATTCGCTTGCACTTCAAGCTCTCTCTGCTCTCTAGGTGCCATCCTCCTTAGAGACATCACTATTGGCTTGGCATCTTTAACCAAATCAATATGGAACTCGATCTCTCTTTATGGTAGAAGTCTAGTCACTTCCTCAAATATTTGGATAATCCCAAGCAATCGGTATCGTCGATAACTCATCATGCAGGAGATCGAGCGAATATAGAAAGCTGACCATAATCTCATCGTCGGGTGGGCAATCCAACACTACTTTCCACCCATCATCCATCCTTATCGTCACCGAAGACCCCTAACGTCCCACCACTACTCCGTATCTATAAAGCAAGTCCATCCCTAATATAATACCGTATCCCACAAAATCTAAAATAAAATCAATCACGATCAAAAGAGCATTCATGACTCCATAAGACCATACCACAACAAACCATACACAGGTTAGTGGAGCCTCCAATAGGGTTCATCACAATCAAAGGTCAATCAACAATTTTAGGTCTTAATTCCAATCTATCTACTAAGTCACTAGATATAAAGGAATGTGAAGCTCCGGTATCAAGTAAACATCGAATAGAACATCATAAATGGAAAGAATCACTTGAATAACTATGCCCTTTCCCTTCTCTTTCGCCGATGGAGCATTCGACAAAGTTGGAACGGCATTGATAGCATATGCTTTTGCAACCTACTTTTGCTTTGGTGGCTTTAGATAGTTCTTCTGAATGTGCCCAAGCTTGTTGTGGTTGTAGCATTTCTTCCCCACCTAATTGCGGCTTTGGATCTTCTTAAGGAATGATAGCTTTCAGGTTTGAATAAAGACTTTCATACATAAGGGCCTTCTCGACTATCATTCCAAAAGTCTCCTTAATATGGCCCACAAGCCGCTCCTCTAAGTAGTCTCTAAGCCAATTTTCATTCTTCTTTAATGGAGTGTTGGTGACGTCCCGTATTTCGATAGAGCATCGAACTCAGCAACATACTCGAAGATAGCCATATCCCCTTGCTTTAGATCTAAGAACTTACGAAACAGAATTGACCTCTAAGCCAAAGGAATAAATTTCTTCTTGAATCTAGCTTTGAACTGGTCCCAAGTGAATTGATCCTCGAGAGTGGCAACCCTTACCGCATTCCACCAGTTTATGGCCCACCCTTGAAGCTGTTAGAAAGCCAATTCATTTTCATAGCATCATCCAGTTCAGAGTCATTAAAAATCCTTTCGTAGGCATCAACCCAATCCTGCACTTCCATTGTAGACTCCGTTCCTTGGAACGGTTTGCCACCAAGACTAGCAAAGTCCTTGTTCAGCTCAATAAGATTGGCTATAGGTGCCTGCACTAGACAGCACCAAACAACAACAACATTCGGTGTGGCTACTTAAGCATTTTACAACATTTTCCTCATCATAGTGTTAAACATTGTCTATAAATTAGGATTAGAAGTTCTCGAGCCAGCTCCCTCCTCGACTGCAGAGATGAAGTTCCTTGCAGTGTTCCATATTTGGCGACTTACCGTTCAATCTTTAATAAGGATGATCGGTCTCTCTATAAGGAATTATGCTTAAGTAGTACTTATGTGTATAGTGTGGCTTATATACTATATATACTTATATATTTTTGAAAACCAAAATAAATAACAAATACATGCTTTCGTGTGTATACATACACACACTCTCTCTCGATCCAGTCTAAGGTGAGAACTCCTACCCTATTTCTATCGAATCACGATATCCCTTAGGTTAAACAATGCAACCTAAGCTCTTATAACAAATGTGACAACCGCCCTACACCACCGACACCTAAATAATCTGTATAGTGCGCTGTAGCGGTGCTCGGTCGATACAAGGCGATCATCAATGGTTATAAACTAAATAAACTACACAAAACCTATCATATATGTCAAAGTGCATTGAATAAAATATAATAGTAAATATCTCAGATATAAAACAGGTGAGACAATAAATAACTAAATGAATCACAACATCAAAGTATATAGATTCATATAGTAAATAGCAAAAGTGATAGAATTATACATCAATTAATAACTTATATGTAACTGTTTCTAAATAGTAAGGCACTAGCAAGATTTAAAGTATTGTGAAGTGGAATTGCGAATAAATACATATAATTATAAAAGAGTAGCTTCATGCTCGTCACATGTCCAACTCCACGTGCTCACCAAACCTAATATCCCTAACTTACTCATTTAAGAGTACCCAGGGTAATAGGAAGCAAAGTGTAAAACCTTAGGTTAGACAACAGTCTGGTTTGAGCGGTAGTTGAAATACTATAAAGTCAATAAACTAGGGCAAATGGTATACAAAATCATACCTGACTATCCCTACATCCACAGAGTTAGCTCATATAAAAGATATTTGATGCTTTATTATAGTCATCATGGTTGTGCTATATATTTAAGTACTAAGTGTGTCTAGATATCTGCGTCGGTAATATCTGCATCATGTGACATCCGTAAGGTTGTAGAAATAATATGACAAAAATGGCATCCATCATTCATCCTCATATTCACTCACTCAGTGCGTTGGATATATTATACTCGTAAGATCCATCATATAGTCTAAAACCACTCAACATTCCAATTTCTCAGTACTTGAATCCATGCCACTCAGAAGGCCAGGAATTAGACTGCACACCATAATAGCCCAGGATAAATGGATCGGGTCGTTATTTTATCCAAGGCATATCATAACCCAAGTGAACGTCCTTACATACCTCATCTTTATGAGTACACTTCAAAACATACAAATATCAATGGTCCCTTTGCACATTTGGAGGATTTTTTTGCAACATGTTCTAGGGCTCTTAGGGTGATATATAGTGAAGTGCATAACTCCAAAAGACATGGAATGGTCTCAGATTTCATGTGGCAACAAGTGAATCATAATGTCATGCTTCGACATGATGGCACCGATGATAAAGGCGACGACTTTGGAACTTCGACTTGATGTATTTACGACTTACGGTGGATGTCTATAGGCATTCGAAGATGATGACTTAATGACGAGAGCTTGTGAATGGGATTTGCGATTGTGTCCTACTATGGAGATAACAGTGATGAAATAACGAATGAGTTATGGAGAGGGGTGCAAAGGGATCATTGATAACTCTGAGGTTTCTAGCGTGTTTGTAAAGAAGGGGTATGTGGGTAGTACATACCTGGATTTTTGATTGTTTGTAGATCTTGCATTAGTAGATTACCTTGGGTTTTGCAATGTAGGCCTAGTTCCTAGCCTTTTGGAGTGGAATGGATTCGAGCATCAATGGAGCTAGAATTACGATTGAGTCTCTGATTTGAGATTGTGCATATGAGTTATCATATATCTAACGCACATAAGTGATGGTGATGATTGTTTGATGAATGTTATGTTTTCCATTATTGTTATCACTCTAGTGTGTCACACAATGTGGTTATCTTTGACCGTATAACTAGACAATGGACATTATACTTCGATTGCTGTGCACTTATATGGCTTTGGTAGTAAATTAGCATATATTGATTGTTATGTGCTATCCCTTTGGAAGCAAGAACATGCCAGGTATGGTTGTTCATACCCAATACCCTATTTACTATTATTACTAAGTAGTGTGTAGTTAGTTGCTGTGAACGTTGTGCACTAACATAGTGGATTAGTGCCTTTGGTTATTTGGTAGTTGCATAGGAGTATTGTTTCCTGCTTACATTAATTGGATTGGCCATTATGATTGCAAATGGTTGTATGAATGTTATGGTTATTATGTGCTAACGACTATTTGGATATAGGAGAAGAGTAGGAACTAGAACTATATGGACTTGATCTCCCAAAAGGGGTACGTAGGCAGTCGCTTTCTATGCAATAGCCACCGAATTCTCTTAGGTTAGGATAGAGTGTGTTGAAATTGGCATAGTCCAAAACTAGTTGAACCCTTTTTCCCTGTTTTATTTTATCTATCTATACAGATGTGAAGTAGCTCGTGCAGTTAAAGCACTCAGCAAATTTAATGCGGTGGAGGTGCAAAAAGTCATAGCGGGGATATAGCAAGCATATAGCGGGATATAAAGGATGACTCTAAAATAGCATATTAGGCTCGTACTTAATGTTTTTACAAATATATAAATGGTAATTAAAAGAAAATTAACGTTCAATTGATTTATAATAAAAACATAAATAATTTTAAATAAAAACAAGTGCGGATATATTGTAAATAAAGTAAACTGTTATATAACATTAATTAAATTTAATAGAATATTAGAGTATTTTTATTTCTTCAAATATATTAAAAATTAAATTAAATAAATTAATTTCATAATTTTTATAATGTATAAATGTCTTTTTCAATTCATTTCTTTTAAAGATGTTATAGTGGAAATAGCGGAAATATCGGGATATAGTAGAAATTATGGAGCATAAAGCGGAAAGGCTATATTTGAGACTATATGGAAAAATCGTAGCAGTAGAAATCCGCTATGAGATATAGTAGGGTTACATCGGGGAATAGCGGGACATTAACTACACAGGAAGTAGCAGATAGGAGTGGAAGAGGGAATGTAAAGTGGATGCATGCTATGTCATGGATAACTGATTGTTATATTCTTTTATTCCATTATTTATATTTAGTTAGATAATGTTAGTTTAGAATCATTGATGTTGAATTCCACTGCAATGTGTTGTGTGCATTATAATGTTCTTAATTATAGTTCATTTATTTATATCGCTGTCTTGCCTGTTTTACATCTATGTTGTTATATTATTATTTTTATATGTGTACCGTGAGATGTTCTATAGATTCTGTGTTTGGTTTTCTTGCTTTTCATCCTTAGCAACTATCCTACGTCGGCCGGACATTGTAGCAGTGCACTACCTTATGTGTTTGGGTGCCAAAGGTGTAGGGCGATCATCACAATTAGTATCAGAGTTTAGATTTAGCGTTTCCTTAAGCCTTGGGTAGACTTAACAATTCAGGATACGTTAATTTATACATTAGGTTGGATTAAAAATATAGAACAAGAGAGCATTCTTAATGTATGTTTGCATGTTTTAGTGATGTTTTATGTTGGCATGGTGTTTGCCCGTATACTTGTATGGAAGAAAATGCCCATCGGAGCAAAGCGGAGGTAAGAACCATGGGATTGGACTTCGATGGATAAGCTCTAAATTGTTTGGAGTCATAGCATTGCATAGGCAATGCTTGAGGATCGAAGTGATAAGTGTAGCGATGGAATCAGCGTGACATTGATGCGGTAAAGAAGCTATAGGTTTTGATTTGGTGGGTGCATGAAATTGGGCAAAGAATCATGTTCGGTGATTGGATACGAGACGTGGATCGACGTTGGTTCTTAGCTTGTTTTGGGGTTTCATGGATGGCTCGGCGATCTTGTTTAGCTTGGCTTGGTCGTAGGATGGATCGACAGGGGTTCAGCCTAGAGTTTGGCTATAGACTTCGAGGAAAATCTTGGAGTTGCTTAAGGTATTTAGGAGCTAATCTAGAGCGGTGATGGATGACTCTGGGATAACTTAAGATGACCTTGGAATAGCAACCAACGAAGTATAATAACTTCGACAACTCGATGTGGCGAGTTACTATAACATTTGGTGTTAAACCAAAAGGATGAGTTCTACGTAATGGCTAATGGAGTAGAATGTGAGGTCTTGATGCTCGTGAGTAGGATAGGGTCATCTGTGACGTCTGCATATGTCCAGTCCCCAACCATTTGTGAGGGAAACGAGTTGAGCATCTTGGAGAGTCATTGTATATATGAAGCACTTGAGTGCTTCAAGATTGGGGGCAGGGTGACGCTTTGATAATGTGACTTCGAAACTTCAACAAGATGACACTACAGGCAATGTTAACTGTCAAAAGATGTTTTAGACTTTGATGGATTGATGGGTGAATCATTTTTGTTAGCTACTTCAGGTAAGAAGTATATGTGTGGACTTGGTGATTTTCGAGGAGGCATTTTACATGGTGAAGCACAGAGGGGCTTGAGACATTTTGGATCGAGTCGGATGCTAAAGGGATTATTGATAAATATAGATAGGATGGTTGTTCTTAGGGGGCAAGAGTACGTGAAGGATGCTTACCTGTGTACCCTAGACGATGAGGTGGTCTAGCTTATCTTGAGAGGACAATACCTATGGAATAAGTATCTAAAAGAACACTAGATCTAATGTGGCATGAGATGCCGCTGACCTGAGATGTTATAAAGTGGGTTATCATGTATCCAAGAGACCTTGAGAAGGCCACGATGAAGAGAGGCTTTGAGAAAGTCATAGCAGGGTAAGACTACGGTAATATCATGATGGGATGAGACTCCGAAAATGGTCATACCAAAATGAGACTTCGAGGGGGTGCCTTGAGAGAGTCAAGATGAAGAGAGGTTTTGAGAAGGTCATAATGGGGTGAGACTCACAGAATGATCACAATGAGGTGAAACTTCGGAAATGATTATATCGAAGTGAGACTTCGAGGACTTAAAGGACATCATAGTGGAGTGAGGCTTTGAGAATGATCGAGTGGAGTGAGACCTTAGTGATGATGCGAGACCTTGGTGGTGGTCAGGATATAATGGTTTATTAGGGATGATGTAGGACCTTAGTGATGGTCAGAGCAAAGTGTGGCATCTTAGTGATCATGCGAAACCTCAGTGATGATCAAGATATAGTTGCATCTTGGTGATGATGCGAGGCCTTGGTGATGGCTATGATCATGTGAGACATTGGTGGTGATTCAATTCGCCTTAGTAGCGGAGAGAAGTGTTCGATGCAAGGCCTTAGTGGTGGTCAAATCCACCTTGGTGGTGGCAAGTGGTGTTTAGTATGAGACCTTGGTGATGGTGTAGTTTGCCTCAGTGATGGTAATGAGATACTTTATGCTTTGATGAGGCTGCAGTGTTAAGTAGTTATTGATCTCTATGATGATCGCATGAATTATTGTGTATCAGATTGTATGCTTAGCGAAAAACCTTAGTGGTCTTTTATACTTTTCGAGCGTATGTGTGATAATTGTAGGAGTTTGGACATGTATTTTATTTGTTAGTATGCTAGTTTGGGGATGACACCCTATTACTTGAAGTAGGATACATGCTAGCTTGGGAGTCCAAGGAGAGCATGAGGACCACTTATGCAGAGCTCTTTACTTGGATGATTGGCCATATTGATGACACCTTTTGGAGGATAGTAGAGAAAGCTTTCAGGCATGAGAGCCTATATCTAAAACCAAAAGCAGAGGTTGTTTCTTCTAACGAGAGCAAAGCTGTAGGTGAGTGGGGGAGGAAAGAAAAAGTGGAACAATAATAGCAAAAACAGGAAAAGGAAGCGACCTCGGGAAGAAAAGGACCAATAAGATGCTAATTGGGAGCCGGTGTGCTTTAATTGCAATAAGAGGGGTCACCTTAGTAAGCACTGCAGGGCCTCGAAGAGTGGGGAAAGGAGGTGCTTCAACCGTGTAGGATTGGACACATGAAGAGAGATTGTCCGGAACCACTAAGGAATAAGCAGGTTGTATCACTTACGCTGTAAACATTATTCCTGCTTCATCGAGTGCTCCATTGACGAAGGAGAAAGGGAAAGCCATCGTTATTCGAAGGACTTAGTAAGTAGGTTAGAGTTGTTCCCTGGTTCGGTGGGTGAAACTATAGTTGCTTCGAACTTGGTGATAGTTCGATCGGCTTAGGCATGATTCATTGAGATTTAGAGTATTGAGTCATGGATGATTGTTTGCTTATGACTGCTTCGTTCGAAGTCATTGAGTTTGATATCATTTGTTGTAAAGTGGTCAAAGAGACATGTAGATATGATGGATGAAGAAGAGCTGAAGGTGAAGATTGGGACATGAGGAGAGCGGAGGCTAGGGTGGGATTGTGCACCTGGAGTTATAGTTATTGGTGTTCGCTTGGGAACCTGCATAGGCATTCATCATCATTTCCCACAGTGGGGAAAACATCCGGAGGTGGTCGACTACTGATGCGTAAATGAATTGAGTTTTGTATCGACTTAAGACTAATATTATATCTTTGAGTAAGTGGTACTCGAAGAGCAAGTAGGACTAGAGAAGAAGTGGAAGACCTATAGAGAAAGAGGGTCCTTTGTTAAAGTATATACATGTGAGGAGTGCCTACAATATCCGTATAGTGAGCGGATGACTTTTAGAGACAGAGTAGAGTACCCTAAGCCTGGTGGGCTTGTACTGGTGTTCATAGACTATAATCTTGTCTTCTAATAGGAAGGAAGTCCATGATGCACTTCGGAGTTCCGTAGGTAGTATTAAAGAGATATATTAGGCTAGGAATAGTGTTTCTATGGGAGATAGGGCTTGAGTGTATTGCTGATGGATGATAGGCATGCAGTGCGACTATGTTGGACTTTACCTTATTTGTGTTAGGATTTCGGGGGTGAAATTTTTGAAGGAGGGAAAAGTGTAATAACTCGTATTTTATCCTTGGAAAACTTATAACGACTATAACTTTTGAGAGAAGTCGAATTAGCGTTCGAGTTCACTTCCATTGGAAAGATTTGATATTTCCCTTTCCATAGATTTGTCATAATAGCAATTTGGAATTTTTGACTAGGAGATATGACTATTTGAATATTTAAATTATAAAAAAATTTAAGTAGTTGATTAGTTCACGAGGTGTGGCAGTTTGGTAGCCGGCCATGGAATCCTAGTCGGGGGTGCTCTGGTCGGTGGCTGGATGGTTCGGTAGCTGACCATGGAATCCAAATCGGGGGGTGGTCGGTTGGAGAGGGGGGAGGTTTAGAACTTCTGGAGGGTTCCTGTGGTTTTGCCCATAAATAGACAAGTCATGTCTCCCTAAATTATTTTTTGTTGCCATTCTCTCAAATAGCTGTCAACCTCCATTGTTCCACCCTTCATTCAAACCTTTCTCTTTTCACATCCAAATCTGGACCAAACCTTCGATAAGCAAGGTTATTCATCAGAAAGCCACAGATCTATATCTTAGGGAAAGAAAAACCATAACTTTGCTGTTCATTCTTGAATATGCATTGTTTTGCATGCAAAACTCGATTTTTGAAGGTTTTCTAAAATTGAACTTCGACGGATAAGCTCGTGGATGTTAGAAGTTGTATGGATGTATACGAAAGGCACACGAATCGAAGAACAGAGCGTAGCAATGAAATCGGTGAAAAATTGGAGTTTGGAGAAATCACAGCATTTCTGTTCGGTGCTTGAAGTCGCACATTTAGATTTTTTGGTCAACTTGGTGTCGGGTCGGTGCCTGACTAAGTTTCATAGATCAGTGTTTGCTTGGAGTCGTTGTGGGTCTACTTGGTGTCGGATCGGTGGTCGACAAAGTTTAATGGATCGGTGGTTGCTTGGAGTCGCACACGGTGATTTTGTTGGTCGGCTTGGTTTCGGCTCGGTGCTTGACCAAGTTTTATGGATTCGTGGTTGCTTAGAGTCGTGCATAGAGATTTTTTAGGTCGGCTAGGTGTTGGTTCAGTGGCCGACTAAGTTTCGTGGATCGGTGGTTTCTTGGACTCACGCGTGGAGATTTTGTGGGTCGGCTTGATGTTGGATCGTGGCCGACCAAGTTTCAACACTCAATGGCTGCTTAGAGTCTCGCGTGGTGATTTTATGGGTCGGCTTGGTGTCGAGTCGGTGGCTGACTAAGTTTCACTGCTCAGTGTTTGCTTGGTATCGGGACGGTGTTTGCTTCGGGTTAGACCCGAGCAAAAATCTTCTGTTCAGTTTTCTGATGCTGCTTGGAGTCACGGAAGGGGTTGCTTGGAGTTTGGCTCAGGTATAGCCGAACTGAAAATGAAAGTTAGAGATTTTCATCATGGTGCAATGATACTTTTGGGATTTCTTCGTGACGCGTTCCGAGGCTCTTAGGATGATATGGAGTGAAGTAGGCGACTTCAAACGACTCGAAATGGTCTTGGATTTCATGTGGCAACAAGTGAAACCATAGTGTAGTGCTTCAACATGACAACACCGATGATGATGGCGATGACTTCGGAAATTTGACATGATGGCTCTACAATATACGGTGGGTATCTAGAGGCATTCTGAAGAGGATGACCTAACGATAGGAGCCTGCGAGTGGGATTTTCAATTGGGTCCAACTCGAGGTAAATGTCGCCAATGAAGAATGCTCACTAAAATAATAAACACTTAGGACAATAACCCAACTTGGATATATAACAAGGCCATTTCTAATTACTGCATGAAAGCAAAAAAATCACAGATACCAACCGAAGATATATCCCATTGAATGGACAATAAACAAAAATCCACATCAATAAATATGAACATACTTTCACTAACAAATTCGTATTTCATAATAATAATATATCACAAATACTCTCAACCATACTATTATTATTCTTCCCAAAATCTTTTCGAAATCAATTTAACACCACCGGGATAAAAGTTCTCGAAATCCTCTTTATTTATAAAATACATTTTATAAGTCATTGTTATATAAACCTCTTTTATATAAAATCACTTCAAAAATATTTATAGTTATTATATAAACAACTTTATATAAAATCACTTCAATTATTTTTATTTCTTTTCATAGAAACCATTTCATTTAAAAGATAAACATCTTTAGAATAATAATAAACATCTATTATCATAGCTATTACTTAATCAAATATTTTCATTGAATACATTATAGTCAAACTATTAAATTCTAATCACGAGGTGTTCATATCTACCCAACCCATGCATATGGAAATTCATTACTCAAAAACTGGCCGAGCACAATTCAAACAACCAAACAAACAACAATAACGAACACGTTATTATAACCAATAAATTAATATAATATCAGAATAAGAATTTATTCTTATCAATAGATGCCCAAAATAATCTATTTAATTTAATTATTGGAGAAATGTGTTTTATTTTTCTAAACAAATGTCACTAGTGAAATATAATTATTTAACTACATTATTTTAATTAAATTCAATAACTAATATTCTATCAATGTTTTAACTTCACCAAATATATTAAATAATTTTACTAATGTTTTCTATCTGTTAATACGAATCTAATGTCGAAGACCGCGGATTAAACGAACTTCGTATGACGAAGTTAAAAAATTTTAAATTTAAACTTTCTAATAAACATAATCAAATTAACTAAAATAAAATAACTACACCTCAACCAATTCAAACCAAAGAAAGCCCAAAGCATGGCCTAACTTACCCAAATCGGCATGCCCATCTTCATACCTGCAAAGAAATGCCCTCCCTCCCCTTCTCATACTCATGTAATTGTCCACAACAAGGCCTAAGTGCAAAACCTAGTGAAATGAACAGTAGCCATTCCTTTAACCAATTCTCTTTTAATTAATGTGCAACTCACCACTACTGATCCCCTACATCGTCGCCCTACCACCTACCACTGTTGCCGCCTCCTCCACGAGTTCCGCCTAAGCCTGCCTCAGCCTCCAGGCCAACCCGCAACCACTACACTCCCTCAGCACATACACTTGCATATCCACTCACACCCATATTCATGTGTTTCTGTTTTGTAGAGGAAAAGAATTAAAAAATGTGAAAGTTCTAGTGTTCAATTTGCATATGCATGGAAGAATTGTCAAAAAGTGAATTTGTCATGTGTCCATGCATGAGTGTAAATATATATAGGAAGATGAAGTGATGGTGCTTACGTACTTCTCCCACCAACCATGCATTTATATATATGTAAAAATAGAAATACTTCAAGACTAAGGAAAGTAAGTCAAAACCAAGTACACGGGGAATGGAGTATACTTTTGAAAAGTTAGATTTACAGTACCCCACCACACAATAAGACGTTCATGTACAAGTCATGAATAGAAATAAAAATATGATCGCACACAAAAATGTGAGAAAATCATAAAATAATAATAAAACACACATGTTAACTTATTATGTAAAGTTTCAAAAGTACTGACGCTAGACATAAAATGCATCAAACAAAAATTTAATTATTTTTCAAATTAAAACTTGTTGAAGAATCATATAAATTAAATTAAAAATACGTCATCAAAAAGCAAGTCTAAATTTGAAACTTAGGTTTTATTATAATTAAATTCAAATTTTAATATTCAAATAAATTAAATATTCAAATTTGAAGATTCAAATTTTTAGGGACGTTATGTTCTTTCCCGCTTAGAAGAATTTCATCTCCAAAATTCCCAGGACAGATAAATATAATGAACGACAAACAATCAAAAAAAGTTAAGCATACCAAAAATATCACTCATAACTCTAGTCTGAGGTACATTGCCTTACGTATCCTTTTTCATTTATCAAGTCAAGGTAGTTTCACTTTAAAATTCCTATGTTAATTTACTAACGTAGATGAATTTTACTTAGGCATCCAACCTAAACTCTGATACCAACTATAACGGCCCTGATTTTCGGACCAGTCAAAATCGCCGAAAAAACCATTCATTCTAAAACTATGAATGAAAAATACCAATTTAATACACAATATCATTTGATAAATATTCAGCATGGTTAAATATATAGAATACAATATTAGTAATACAACTTATCGAAGTAATCACATATTATACCAGATGTGCTTTAATACAAACAAAATTCAAATACTATAAATCCATCGCTGCATAACTCTGACGATAAAAACAACAATATCCTTACCTGCAAACTCAATAAACATGTCAATGCAGAATAAAATGATAATCAGGAAAGATACAACATCACATGGTAAATAACAAACAATAAACAAGAAAATAATGTATTATTATTGGGGCTGCGTCACTACAACTTGTGACTACCTTCTTATCAATATCTAATTGGGAACTAATTAGATACATGATCAAGTCAATTTAGTTCTCCTACCATAAAAACGCAAGGAGCCTACGATGCACAAAAAATTGTGTAATTCCAAAACTACCTACTTAAGCTTAATCTTCACATTTAGATTTTATGAAATCTAATTAACTTTATGATTTTCAAAATGTAACCCTTTTCAAAAGTAATCTCTTTGAACTAAATTCCTGGTTTCATTTCAAATCCTTTTTGAAATTATATATATATATATATCAAATTATACTTTTGTGTTTAAATAAAAAGCTATAATTTGTATAAACCAATTTCTCGAATATTATTATATCAAAATACATATAAAAGTGTATCAAAATAGATTGGAAAATACCACTAAGATAAATGTCACCGATGACAAATGCTCACTAAAATAAAAAAAACCCTTAGGACAATATCCTAACTCAAATATATAACATGGCCGTTGCTAATCGTCGCATGAAAGCAAAAAATCGTAGATACCAACCAATGATAGATCCCATTGAATGGACAATACTCCAAAATCCGAATAAATAAATATAAATATACCTTCAGTAACAAATTCATATTTCACAATAATAATATCTCACAAATACTTTCAGTCATACTATTATTATTCTTCCTAATGTCTTTTCGAAATCAATTTCAAACCACCGGGATTTAAGTTCTCGAAATCCTCTTTATTTATAAAACACAATTTATAAGCCATTGTTATATAACTCTCTTTTGTATAAAATCACTTCAAAAATATTTATAATTATTATATAAACAACTTTATATAAAATTATTTCCATTATTTCTATTTCATTTCAAAGAAATCATTTCATTTAAAAGATAAACATCTTTAGACTAATAATAAACATCTTTTATTATAACTATTACTTAATCAAACATTTTCATCGAGCACATATAGTCAAACTATGAAATTCTAATCACAAGGCATTTGTACTACCCATCCCATGCATACTGAAATTAATTGCTCATAAATTGGCCGAGCACAATTCAAACAACTAGACAAACAATAATGACGAACATGTTATTATAACCAATAAATTATTAGAATAGCAGAACGGGGATTTTTTCTACTCAGTAGATGACCAAATAATCTATTCAATTTAATTATCGGAGAACAGTGTTTTATTCCGCTAAACAAATGTCACTAATGAAATATAATTATTTTGCTACATTATTTATAACTAAATTCAATAACTAATATTTTATCAATATTTTATACTTCACCAAATGTGTTAAATAATTTTACTAATGTGTTCTATTTGTTAATACGAATCTAGTATCGAAGACCGTGGTTAAATGGACTCTGTATGAGGAAGTTAAACATTTTTAAAGTTAAACTATTTAGAAAATAAAATCAAATTGACTACAATAAAATAACTACTCCTCACCCAACACAAACCAAAGAAGTCCTAAAATACAGCCTAACTTACCCAAACCTACATGCCCATCTTCATGCCTACTGAGAAATGACACCCCATCCCTTTCTCATACTCATGCAATTGTCTACATTAAGGAGGACTTGCAAAACCAAGTGAAATGAATAGTACCCATTCCTTTAGCCAAGTCTTTTTTAATTCATGTGCAACTCACCACTGCTGATCCCCTATGCCCCCGCCTAGCACCCACCACTACCGCCACCTCCTCCACGAGTTCCGCCTAAGCCTGCCTCCGCTTCCAGGCCAACCTGAAACCACTACACACCCTTGGTACACACACTGCATACCTACTCACACCCATACTTGTGTGTTTTCATTTTGCAGAGAAAAAGAATACAAAAAATGTGAAAGTGGTTATGTACAATTTGCATACACATGGAGGAATTTTGAAAAAGTATATGTGTCATTTGTCCATGTGTGTGTATATGTAGGCAACTGTAGTGATGGTGCTTGTGTACTTCTCCATCTAACTATGTGTTCATACATATATAAAAATAGAAATACTTTAAGGTTAAGGAAAGTAAGTCAAAAGCAAGTACACAGGGAATAGAGTACCTGTGTGGCAAAGGTATGGAAGAATGATTTATGTGCGTGCATCGGTGCGTGTATATGTATTTACTTTTGAAATGTTAGATTTATAGTACCCCACCAAAATAAAAACACGATCGCGCACAACAATATGAAACGATCATAAAACAATAATAAAACACGCTGGTTAACTCATTCTGTAAAGTTTCAAAAGTATGAAAGTTTGACGTAAAACGCATCAAACAAAAATTTAATTATTTTTAAATTTAAAATTATGGAAAAATCCTATAAATTAAATAAAAAATACGTTTTCAAAAAATAGGTCTAAATTTGAAACATAGATTTTATAATAATTAAATTCAAATTTGAATATTTAAATATTCTAAATACTCAAATTTGAAGACTCAAATATTTCAGGTTGTTACATTATTCCCCCTTAAAAAAATTTGGCCCTAAAATTCCAAGGACATAAAAATCTAACGAACGACAAACAATCAACAAAAGTTAAGCATACCAAAAATATCACTCATAACCCCGGTCGAAGGTATAATGTCTTATTCTATCCTTTTTTATTTAGTAAGTCAAGGTAGTTTCACTTTAAAATTCCTAGGTTAATTTACTAACATAGACAAATTTTACTTAGGCACCCAACCTAAACTCTGATACTAGCTGTAACGACCCTAATTTTCAGACCAGTCAAAATCACCAAAAAAATCTATCCATGCTAAAACTATGAATGAAAACTACCAATTTAATACACAATATCATTTGATAAATATTCAACACAGCTAAATGTATATGGTATAATTTTAATAATACAACTTATCAAACTAATCACTTATTCTACTAGATGTGTTTTAATACAAAGAAAATTCAAATACTATAAATCTACCATTGCACAACTCTGACGAGACAAACAACAATATCCTTAGCTGCGAACTCAATAAACATGTCAATGCGGAGTAAAATAGTAATGATGAAAGATACAACATCATATGATAAATAAAAAACAATAAATAGAAAAATGATATATTATTATTGGGGCTACGTCATTACCACTTATGACTGCCTATGTATCTATATTTAATTGGATAACTAATTAGATATTGGATCAATCCATTATAGTTCTCCTACCATAAATTGGACTCAAGGACCTACGATGCACAAAAAATTATGCAATTCCCAAACTACCTACCTAGGCTTAATCTTCACATTTAGATTTTATGAAATCTAATTAACTTTATATATAATCCTTTTCAAAAATAATCTCTTCGACTAAATTCCCGGTTTCATTAAATCTTTTATATAAATTCATACTTTCGAGTTTAAATCAAAACCTATAATTTGTATAAAATTTCCTAAATATTCTTTTATCAAAATACATATAAAAGTGTATCAAAATAGACTGGGAAATACTACTCAAGGTAAATGTCACCAATGGAAAATGCACACTAAAATAATAAACCCTTAGGACAATGTCCCTACTCGGATATATAACATGGCCATTGCAATCACTACATGAAAGCAGAAAAATTGCAGATACCAACGGACAATAAATCCCATTGAATGGACAATACCCAAAAATCCAAGTGAATAAATATGAATATACTTCCACTAACAAATTCATATTTCACAATAATAATATCTCACAAATACTTTCAACCATACTATTATTATTCTTCCTAAAATATTTTCTGAATCAATTTAAAACCATCGGGATTTAAGTTCTCGAAATCCTCTTTATTTATAAAATACATTTTATAAGCCATTTTATATAAATCTCTATTATATAAAGTCACTTCAAAAATATTTATAATTATTACATAAACAACTTTATATAAAATCACTTCAATTGTTTCTATTTCTTTTCAAAGAAATCATTTTGTTTAAAAGATAAACATGTTTAGAATAATAATAAACATATTTTATTATAACTATTACTTAATCAAATATTTTCATCGAGCATCTTAGTTAAACTGTGAAATTCTAGTCACATGGTCTTCGTACTACCCAACCAATGCATATGGAAATTGATTGCTCATAAAATGGCCAAGCACAGTTCAAACAAACAAACAAACAATAATAACAAACATGATATTATAACCAATAAATTAATATAATAGAAGAATGATAATTTATTCTGCTCAATAGATGTCCAAATAATTTATTCAAATTAATTATAGCACGGCAATGTTTTATTCTGCTAAACAAATATCACTAATGAAATATAATTGCTTAACTATGTTGTTTGTGATTGAATTCAATAACTAATATTTTATCAATATTTTATACTTCACCAAATATGTTAAATAATTTTAATATTGTGTTATATTCGTTAATACGAATCTACTATCGAAGACCGCGGATTAAACGAACTCCGTATTAGGAAGTTAAACATTTTTAAAGTTAAACTTGTTAAATTTTGGTGATGCAAAATCACAAATAGAGGGAAATAAATATGCAAAAGAAAGAAAGAGAAGATTTTGTTTCCTCTAATTAATAGGCATATTTGAGTATGTTTATTTCTCTCTCTAATTGGCTAATCAAATTATTTATTGCCATCTAATGTCAACTTAGGCATTAAGTAATTGATTATATAGATAGAGACTAGAAAAGAGGGTAAACATGTGGTGGAAAATCTATTTGCTAATTTTCTCTTCTTCATCTTTGTTCTTTTTCTCCAACAATTTTAGCCATATAGATATTTTCTCCCTTTCTCAATTTGGATATTGTTCAACGGTATTTTGTTTACTTTAACTTTGTTACATTAATTGAAATTTTTTTTGGTGAATCAATAAAGTGGGTGGTTGGATGGAATATTTTGTGTTATTTCGTTTTGATTTTAATTCCGCCTTGTTTTCAATCCAATTTATCTCTTTGTGATTTGGATGACAAAGATCCGTTGATAAAAGCTTCCGCGAAGTGCTACTATTTTCATAACCAAACTGTTTAATAATGAAAATCAAATTAACTAATATAAAATATCCTCACCCAACACAAACCAAAGAAGGCCCAAAGCATGGTCTAACTTACCCAAACCTTCATGCCCATCTTTATGCCTACAAAGAAATTCCACCCCTCCCCTCTCATACTCGTGCAATTGTCCACAATAAGGAGGATTAAAGTGCAAAACCAAGTTAAATGAACAGTAACCACTCCTTCAACCAATTCTCTTTTAATTCATGCGCCACTCACCACTTCCGATCCCCTATGCTGCCCCCTCCACGAGTTTCGTCTAAGCCTGCCTCCGCCTCTAGGCCAATCCACAACCACTACACACCCTCGCCACACACACTTGCATACCACTCACAACCATATTTGTGTGTTTTCATTTTGCAGAGAAAATGAATCAAAAAATGTGAAAGTGCTTGTGTTCAATTTGCATAGGCATGGAAGAATTGTCAAAAAGTGAACATGTCATTTGTCCATGCATGAGTGTAAATATATATATGCAGATAGAGTGATGGTGCTTGTGTACTTCTCCCTCTAGCCATGCTTTCATACATATATATAAAAATAGAAATACTTCAAGATTAAGGAAAGTAAGTCAAAAGCAAGTGCACAAGGAATGGAGTACGCGTGTGGTAAAGGTATGGGAGGATGATTTTTGTGCGTCCATGTATATATATTTACTTTTGAAAAGTTAGATTTACGGTACTTCGCCACACAATAACACGTATGCGTACGAGCCACGAACAAAAAAATAAAAATACAATCACGCAAAGTAGCGTGATATGATCATAAAACAATAATAAAACGCACTGGTTAACTTATACTGTAAAGTTTCAAAAGTACCAACGTTTGACGTAAAACGCATAAACGAAAATTTAAGTATTTTTTAAATTAAAATTATGGAAAAATCCTATAAATTAAATTAAAAATACGTCAACAAAATACAGATCTAATTCTGAAACATAAATTTTATTATAATTAAATTCAAATTTAAATATTTAAATAAATTAAATATTCAAATTCGAAGACTCAAAAATTTTAGGTCGCTATAGTAACTTTGGCGATTTGTTGGTAGCATAGGAGTAGTATTTCCTGCTTATGTTAATTGCATTGGTTATGATGATTGCAAATGGTTGTATGGATGCTATTGTTATTATGTGCTGATGACTATTTGGATGCAGGAGAAGAGCAGGAAGCATAATTACATGGGCTTGATCCCCCAAAAAGGGGCAAGTAGGCACTTTTTTCTGTGCAATAGCCACCGAATCTCCTAGGTTGGGCTGGGGTGTATAGAAATTGACGTAGTTCAAAATTAGTTGAACCGTTTTTCCCTTATTATTTTTTCTATCTATACAGGTGTGAAGTAGAAAATAGGAGCAAAAGAGGGAATGCAAAACGGATGCAAGCTATGTCATGGGTAGGATTTTCAATGAGTGCCCAAAAAATCAAAAATCCGTCTGTATCCGTATCAAAAATATGAAAAATTATCCAAAATATGAAAAATAGATATGGATAGAGATATGACCATATCAGTATCCAATAACTACCCGTCCGGTTTTTATCAAGATTATAGTTCTTTTTTTGTATTTTAGTACATAAAATGGTTGTCTTTACTATTTTCTGTTGGAAAAAAGTTAATATTTACATATAGTAAAATCAATATTTACTGCCTAAAATTATTTTTCATAACGTATATATTAGTTTTTATATTTTTTAATACTAAAAAGAATGTATAATAAATTAAAATTTTGTATTTATTTGTTTAGATTTATTGGTTGTGAGTTGATTGAAGAATGTCCGATAAATATCTGATATTCGTCCGCATCTGGGGATACAGATATCCGATATCCAAAACTGATTTCAAATACATATACATATATGACACTATCTGAATCTGTATCTGATTGTTTATAGGCCTAGTCATGGGTAGTTGATTGTTATGTTCTTTTTTCCATTATTTATTGTTAGTTAGATAATTTTAGTTTAGAATTATTGATGTAAGATTCGTTATGCAGTGATGTGTGCACTATAATGTTCTTAATTATGGTTCATTATATCACCGTGTTGCCTATTTTACATCTATGCTGTTATATTTTTTTTATATGTGCGCTATGAGATGTTCTACAGGTTCTGTTATTAATTTTCTTTCTTTTTATCCTTAACAATCGTCCTACATCGATCGGGTACGGCAGCAACACACTATCTCTTGTGTTTTGGTGTTGGAGGTATGGGGGTGGTTGTCAAATAAACAGTGTGCATCCGATCATTGATTTATGTGTTATCCTTTAAGCCTGTAGTGCTAATGGAAGCTCATTGACCTAATTTCCTTTAGCTTTAGTCAACTGCTTCTTCAGTGTGGATTTGATGATTTTGTTCACTACTTCCATTTTCCCATTTGCATGTGGGTGCACTATCGTTCAAAATCTCTTGTCGATCCGGTAACGCTTGCAAAAGTTCTTGAACTCACCACTCTCAAACCGAGTTTCATTATTAGTAATAATCTTTTGGGCTACTCCGAACCTATAAATAATATTCTTTATTACAAAGTTGATTACCGTTTTTAGTCGTGATAGTGGCAAGCGGTTCCACTTCAGCCCATTTCATAAAGTAATTTCCTACAACGATTGCATATTTGGCTCCTCCCTTAGCTATCGATAGCACATCAATAATGTCAATTTCCTAAATCGCGATTGACCATGGACTAACCATCCACGTTAGATTTGAAGATGGGTCTCGTGGAATTTTTTTGAATTTCTAGCACCGGTCACACCATTTAGTATAGTCGGGCACATCTTGGTTTTTCGTCGGCCAGAAGTGTCTATATCGAAGCACTTTCTTTTCCAGTGTATGCCCACTGGTTTGGTCGCCATAGCTGCCCTTATGGACTTCCATGAGGATCTTCCTAGCTTCGTCCTTGGCTATACATAGAAGGATGGGAGTTGAGAATCCTCTCCAATATAGCACTCTGTCTTGTATCACGAACCGTGGCACATTTGGGATGATTTTCTATCGTTCATTCCTGTTTCTATAGAGTACTCCCATGAGCAAATAATCCTTGATAGGAGTCATCCATGATTCCCCTTCTCTCCAAAATCAAGTCGATGTCCACCTGTGTCGATGCTTGGAGCCGTTAGAACCTTCATCGATACCATTCCTACCGGTTGTGCATCTCCAGTACTAGTTAGCTTCACTAGTGAATTTACCTTCATATTTTCTTCTTTGGGAATGTGAGTTGTCGTACAGTGTTCAACCTCCTCGAGCAGTTCCAATACATTCGATAGGTAAGAGGCGAGTCTCGTGCCCTTAGCTTAATATTCATTTCAGATTTAACACATGAGTAAATGGAAATTCTAAAGATATTTACCATCTTTATACCTATTTCCTTTGCAAGCTTCAATCCAATTATCAAACCTTCATATTCAGCTTCATTATTGGTTGCTGGGAATCCCAATTTCAGAGCATAACAAATTGACTGTCCTTTGGGAGTCTCAAGAACAACTCTCGCTCCTAAGCTAAATTCATTAGATGCACCATTAACAAACAATTTCCATTGAGATTCCACCACCATCGTGTCATCTTCCTCGTCATCCAGAATGGTAAATTCAATGATAAAGTATGCTAATGCCTGTCCATTCATTACTCTTTAGGGATGGTAAGTTATATCATATTGGCTCAACTCGATGTTCCACTTCAATAATCTTCCCGAGGTTTTGGGTTAGCACAAAACTTGTTTCAGGGGCTAATCCGTCAACACCATAATTGGATGAGCTTGGAAATACGATCGTAAGTTTATTGACATTATTACTAAGAAATATGCGAGCTTCTCTATCTTCGGATTGTTCCTTTCTGCTCCATTGAATTTTTGTTGATGTAGTAGACGGGCCTTTGAATCCTAGCTTCCTTGCGTACAAGCGCTCCTCTCAATGCGTGAGCCAACACTGCCAAGTTGATGAATAGATCTTCTCCGTTCACCAGTTTAGATTGAATCGATGGTGTCTCCATGTGCCTTAACAACTATTCAAAGGCATACCAACGATCTTGGTTCCACTTGATGTTCTTCTTACCTTTCTTCAATGCATCGAAGAACAGTATGCATTTATCTGTTGCCCTTGGGATGAATCAACTCAAACCTGTGATCTTTCCATCCAAGCTTTGTAACTCCTTCATTGTCAGGGCTCTAACATTTTGCAAAGCCTCAATCTACTCTGGATTGGCGTAAATGCCCCTTGCATTTACAATAAAACCAAGAAACTTCTCAAAAGCAATGGCGAGAACACTTCGATGGGTTTAGCTTCATTCCATACTTCCGTAGGATTTCAAACAGTTTTGACAGGTCGTCCAGATGATTTTAAGACACCTAGGATTTACAAGCATGTCATTTACGTATACTTCCATGACTTTTTTGATCTGATCCTTGAATATTGTGTTTACTAGTCCCTGGTATGTAGCTCTGGCGTTCTTCAGATCGAACCACACGACGCGATAGCAATATAGTCCCAAATCCATGATAAAACTTGTGTTCTTTTGATTAGACATATGCATCGGAATCTGGTTGTATCCTGAGTAAGCATCCATAAATGAGAGAAATTTGTGTCCTGCCGTTCCATCGACAAGTTGGTTGATTCTAGATAATGGAAGGCTATCTTTCGGGCAAGCTTTGTTTAAGTCTATAATCGATGCAAGTTCGCCATTTCTCAGTCCCTTTTCCAACTAGGACTGGATTAGATACCCATTCAGAATATAGAGCATCACAGATAAAGCCGTTGGCCAATAGCTTATCAACTTCTTCCTTCAGTGTAGTGGATCGCTTTAGACCCAGGCCGCTCCTCTTATGCCTTACAAGTGTGAACTTGGGATCGATATAAATGCATGACATACTATCTTCGGCGATATCCCACACATATCAGAATACATCCAAGCAAACATGACCAAATTTCCTCAGAGAAAGTTAATCGGTTACCTCTATAATCTAAGACTAAGTTGAGACCAATCTTTAAGACTCGAGTCAGGTCATCCATCTCAAGAGGGACATACCGTAAGCTCTACCGGTGCTGCCCATACTTCCCTCGACTTCTTCCTGGGATCCATAGATTTGTCGAAGCGAATATGGTTCCCGAGCCAGGGTCATTCTATAATTTCTATGCTTGTGGTTCCTGAGTGCGGAGAGTCTTCCCTACATCCTTCCCATTCTCTCGATGCTTATCCTCTCATAGTTCTATCATGTAGCATTCTCTCACTACGCCATAGTCTCCTTGCACCATTGCTATTCCATTCTCCATCGGAAACTTCGTCGTTAAGCACCATGAAACCAGAAAAATTACGAAATTAACAAGGCCTATTCGGATTAAGAAAGCATTGCATGCCGAGATCTCTTCGATAATCACAAATTTTTGGATGTGCACATTCTTCATACTCCTTCGCTGATCCCTACGAGCAAGTAAGTCATCCCGATCTATTTGGGTTCACCAGCAAATCCTTGAATCTTCATTTTTCATGCAGTCACATATTCGTATTAATCTTCATTTGATCGAAATTTTTTCTAAACAAAATGTTGATTGAGGTTCCCTTATCCACCAAAACTCAACGCACCACAACTGGCCTGATTCCAACTATTATCACCATAGGTCGAGAGTTGGTGCCTCAACTCTATCAAAATCTCGATTCCTAAACACGATATCTACTATTATCATTCTCTGTTGCTTACGTGGAGGTCCATCTTTGGCAGTTTAGCAATTATCATGTGGTGCATGTTTCAATGAGCCATCGTATCTCTCCATCTCACATCGTGCCTCTGTGTAGGGTGTGGTCCTCCAAATATGGTGTTAATCACCAACCTTCTATCTATATTCCTGAGCCCTTTGTCGTTGGGTCCAAGAGGTTTTTCTTGAGTTGCGGGTCCTTGGGGGCCCGCAGCCTGGTCAATGTTTCGTGGAAGCGATGGAATTTTCCATAACATTTTTCTTTCTTGGTTGCTTCCTTCGTGGGTGGTTTCTTGTACTGCTCTGTCCCTTGAGTGGCAAGATAGATATTTTCTAATGAGTCATTTAGATATGTGTAGTCCTCTGGTCACATGTTGCTAGGACACTTTCGGATCTCGTTATGCCTACCACCAGGGTTTTGATTTCTCTTCTTTTAGTTCCCAGAATTTTCGAGAATACCTACTACTCCACTAAGATTTTCTCCATTCTATTTAACTGCCACATTGCTTTGGATCACTTCCTTCAACTGCCTAACCTTTCCTCCCACTAGTTATCTTCAACCAATCATAGAAACTGGTTCCCTTTTGATGGAATTCTTTCATAGTAGTTAGTTGTTTCATCTTTAGCCACTTACCAAAATTTATGACTAAAGCCATGGATATAAGATCCTCCTTAGGATTGCTAACTTCCACAACGGTGATGTCGAATCAATTGGAGAAAGCTATTAAGGATTCATTAGGTCCTTGAGAATGCCCAAACAGGGACATCATGTCCTTTGGTCAAGCACCATGAAGCCGGAATTGATCCAAGAACTTCTTAGCTAATTCATCAAAAGTAGAAATAGACTTTGATGAAAACCTAATAAACCACATGGAAGCGACTCCTTTCAAGAAAATAAAGAAACATCTACAACGAACGGCATAGGTAGCTCGTGCCCCGTCTATATGCCATACGTACTTAAATTAGTGCAATCTAGGATCTGTGGTTTCGTTGTAAGATGGCATGTTTGGCATAGTAAACTTCTTAGGGTATTCTTCTCTCAACATGATTTCAGTAAATGGAGTTCGGCTTGGTGCGAAACCCCGGTCTTCATTCTTCCTAACCCTACTTTCTTCCATCGACCTCTTGACCATGTCAGCAATGTACTCCTCGCTGGCATGGTAATCTAAAGGTCAACAATCAGAGCCTAGATCGAACTCCACAAATAATCTCGGTCTACTGGCCGATGCCTAAGTTCTTCTATCACCAGGCGAACCACTCCTCCGATGTTATGAGATCATGTAATCGGTTGAGCAGCAGTTGCTTGTACTTTGCCTTTATTAGCATCTGCATCCAACTCAAAGTCATCTTCATCAAGCTACAAATACATCCCGTCATCATAAACCACCATAGCATTAAGTTCCTATGCATATCCACCTGTAGATTTGTCTAGGTAATGAGTTGATTTTCTAGCCCGGGGAGGGGGGGAGGGGGTGCACTCCTACTTCTTTCTGCTTGTCCTCCAATAACTATAGGGATTCGTACTTTCTATTTATTCTTAGCATCTCTTTTGTTTTGGCTAGAAATGGAGGAATTCTCTTGTTCTACCACCTATGAAGCATCTCTTCTAGTTTCCTATGTCCCTTGGTGGTTGTGAAGTTAGCAAAGCTTCCATCTTTTCCATCAAAGCCTTCTGGTTATCTAACATCTTTTGGCTAAGTTTTTACATCATTTTATCAAGCTCTCCTCTAGTAACAACTTCTTGTTGAGCAGAGTATCATGGTACTGGTTGTGGGTTGTTAACTTTAGTTTGATGGTAATTTTCTTCATCTCCGCTAGCCACAGCTCCTAATATCCTTCTTGATTTTAATTGTTTCCTAGGTGCCATGGTTTTTTATTAGAAAATCCTCAAGAAAACTTTTCAGATCTATGATTGGTCCAACTTATGCACCCTAAGTTGTGAAGCATGGTCAAGTTTTAGCCATCATTTTCCGATAGACATCCACACTACCGTCTTGTGTTGTTTTCCAAGTATTTTGTATCTATTTTACAATTATTCCTTAGTTTAGTTCAATCATTTGAGTCTGTTCAAGGACTGTGTAAATTTTGCCAGTAACAATTATACATACATACATACATACATACATACATACATATATTTGATAATTAAATAATAATTAATTATTTAATTAATCAAAATTAATTAAATTTTATATTTTATTTTCTAAGTTTAATTTTAAATTTTAGAACAATTAGGAATAGTTCAATATTTTGGCCTTTATGAAATTTATTTTTATATTTTAAACTTAACTTTTAAATTTAAAATATGTGTTAAATTTTAAAACTAAATTTTTAAATTAGCCCACGACCCAAATCAATTAGGGTCTTTGTACTAGGGATAACCTTTTGGTTTATATGATCATTCAAGTAATAACAGTAAGGCAGCGTATTTGATTAACCAAACCCAACCTTAGGCACTACCTTTCAAGATACCTGCTAAATTGGGAGGCTTTAATAAGTTAGCCATAATATTGCTAATTTAGACCACATGGATTATAGGGCTCCGATACCATTGTCGGTCCGGACCAAAATCCTTTAGGGTAACCCAACTAGGTACCGAGCGAGCGAGCTTTACATGCATCCTTTTGGCTAGCACAACCATCATAGGACATGTAAGAGGAAGTGGCAATACTTCCTCACAAATCACAATGTGAGAACCCAATATCATACTAGTTATAAGGATCGAACCTGGGATATCAAATGAACCAGCTGAAGACCTTAACCAACCATGCTTAAATGCCATTGGAGAAATCTGGTCTGGTGAAAGCGGGTTAAATGGGCGAATTTCAATTTTTTCCCATTTGGATCTTTATTAGGCGTATATGTCTAATTGACATTAGATCAAATCTGAAATTTGTTTTAAATAAAATCTTTTTTATTAAATTTGTTTAAAAGGGTGTTTTAATTTAATTTAAACTAAATGCATTATAATCAACGTATCAAATACACATTGTGTATATTGCAAGTGCAACATATAAATAGTGTATATGGCCAATATGTATGTTTATAGGTACTAGGATTTACACTGCAACAGAAACATTTTCTCTTTATATATGCCTTTGTTGTCCACGGTTTTATTTTGAAATTATATAAAATAATAATAATGTATATATACATAATTTACTTATGTTTACATGTATATAACATGTTATAAAATTATCTTGACTAATTGTCAATAGTTTACTTATAATTAAATGTGATAACTAATGAGTTTAAGTATGTATTTAAGAAGAAGAAAAAGTAGGGGTCTTTTCTCCTTCCTTTACTTATTCTTGTTTCCTTTTTCAAATATCATTTGAACACTTAAACCCTATACGTATTAAAATTATCTATGAAATTTTTTATGTGTTTTGAAATTTAAAATTAATATTTTGAATTCTATCTTTGACTTAAAAAGAATTCAACAATTAGATTTATGTTTTTAAAATAAAATCTATTTTAGAATTGAACTAGAATACCGGTTTAAGGAAATTGTTTAAACTTTATATAGCTTACTAAAATTTAACTTTTAACCTTCAGCCTTTGTAACCATTTTTTAAGCGAATACCTTTAAACAGATTAAATTGGTCTTACAATGATGTTTCCATAGATCTATTTTAAAATTAAATTAGAATACTTGTTTAAGAAAATGGTTTAAATATTATATAACTAGTTAAGATTTAACCTTTAACATATAACCCTTCGCAACCATTATCTTAAATAAATGCCATTGAAAAAATTCAATTGATATTACAAAGAATTTTCATAGATCTTTTTTAAATTTTGGACTAGTATATTTGTTTAAAGAATTTTTTTTAACGTTATATAACTTGTTAATAAACTAAACCATCAACCTTTTTCCTTAAAAACCATTATTTTAAATGATAGTTTAAAAAATTCAATATTAAAAAAATTATTTTCATGTTTCATATATTTAAACCAAATTTAGCTAGTATTATAAAAAATATTTTCAAATTTCCTTATCTTTTTTCGAACAATTTGAATATATTGAGTGAATTAGACAACACTGGTATATAAAAATTCATTATAACATATATAAAATCCAAACTACACAAATCGCACAATCAAATGATGTTTCTATAAACGGTACTGAAATTAATAGATTACTACTTTGCATGTTGCCCGTATGCAATTGAAAATAATGTTAAGTGTTTTGCAAGTCTATTTTAGGTGAGTTGTTCGGCTGGTTGCTTATGTAAATGTCGAGTGTCTACGTTCCTAGTGTGTTTTTTGTTAATGTGAGTTAGCATGAGTGAATGACGTTGTGCATCTTGTTGGTTGTATGCACCTTGAGTCGCATTTGTGACTGCCTCATGCAGCTTAGTAATGATGTATACACCTAGCATGGTGTTTGTGTGAGTTATGTTAGTATTTTTGGCCCTTTTGCTAAACTCCTATATTTATTGTCTTATAGCTATTCTTTGTATGTGCGGAACACCTATTTTAATTTTTTTAATAAAAGTATACAGCCCACTATAAAGCCAGCTAGTCTTGCTAAAAAAATTACCTAAAGAAGTAGCCTATTATATCTTGAATTAAGAATAACTCAGTAATATAAGATTCAATATCATCTACCTTCACCTCGATTAGTCCAAACACAAAATCCTTGATTCAATAATAACATTCATTGCAAACCATACAGCTTTGGCTAGAAATTTTGACTTGATTTGACTGCAGTTGATTGATACTAACCTCTTAGAGCTGAGGAGGTGTATTCACTATTGGATAGTATTTCATTTCTATTGCTTTAACTCAGAACCAAATATAGTCGCCCGATGGATTGCCATGTCATGATTTAACTATAATCAATGTCGAGTATCCACATTGAAGTTCCACGATATTCATAGGTCAAGTGAACCATGTAACATCATCACTTCAAGGTCTCCTGTTTGACCCCTTAGTTATAATTAACTGATAGAAACTCTCGAGTGGGTCATTCTATAATTATCCAATAAATATCGGTTCTTAATGCCTTGATGCCCCAGTAAGCATAAGTAATACTGTGACAACCCAGATTTTCGAACCAGTCAAAATCACTAAAAAATCCGTTCGTTCTAAAACTACGAATTAAAGCTACCAACTTAATACACAATATTTGATAAATATTCAACATTATTAAATGTATAGGATACAATTTCAATTAAACAACTTATCAGAGTAATTAATTAATTTATTCTATAAGGTGCTTTAATACAAACCCAAAATCAAATACTACAAACAAACTATAAACCTACCGTTGTAAACTCTAATGAGAAACAACAATATCCTTACCTACAAACTCAATAAACAATGTAAAGGCGGAATAAAATAGTAAGCAGGGAAGATACAACAATACACGATATATGGCAACCAATAAACAGAAAAATATTGTGTTATTACTGGGGCTGCATTAATATCGCTTGTGACTTCCTACATACCCCTTTCTAATTGAGTACTCAATTAGATACAGGATCAAGCCAACGTAGTTCTCCTACCGCAAATAGGACCCGTGGAGCCTACGATGCACAAATAATATGCAATTTCCAAAACTACTCACATAGGCTTAATCTTAAATTTAGATTTAAAATCAAATTAACTTTACAAAATTATTTCTTTGGACTTTATTCCCGAATTCTTATTTCAAAACTTTTGAAATATATATATCTTTTATATTCAAACTACTCCTTTACTTCGGGATCTAAAAACAGATCACCTTTTTGAAACGATATCAATGTATAAGCATACAAAACTATATGCTACCGGATCGAGAGGTTTCTAACCATAACAAGGCAACTGGGTCCCAGCCTTCGGAAAATAAATACAGATATATATATATCCATCTATAACGAGAGTGGACTATACTGAGGCTACAGAACATCTGCACCTCCCTTGCCCACTTTTTAGTCATGGGTTACCCAAATCATTTATAACATAACAAATCACTTTATATCCCACCGTGGAAAAATCATTTACACTAATAATTACAAATATTTCAAAATCTATAATAATTTCCTTTTCCAAATACTTTCAAAAATCATCATAAAACATTCGGGTTTAGTCCTTGAAATTCTTTCCGTTTTATAAAACATTTTCATAAAACCATTTTTATACAAAATCACTTCAAAATATTTATTCTCAATATATTTTTTTTTTCTTTTTTAAAGGAAAACATCTCATAATATTTCAACTTGAAAACCAATTTTCAAAACATCTCATTAAATTTAAGTGAACTAAATATTACCGCTAAACACTTACAGTCAAATTGTGAAATAAATCACAAGGTGTTAGCCTACAATTATTTTCTACCCAGCCCATGCATATGGATAATTAATTGCTCATAAATTGGTTGAGCAACATCAACAATCAATAAATGATAATCAATGCTCATAAACCGGTCGAGCCTAATTTAAACAATCAATTAATGAAATAAACACAACAGTAATGGTAATCAATGCCTTATTCTATGAGATATTTATAACACTTTATTTTATCTAGGGTTGAAACAGTTTGACATTTATTTTGGAGCACTCGTACTATCCCTTTGACATGTTCCGTCCCTTGCCTAGGTCTCCTTGGATCTCACGGATGAAACACGTGTACTAATCGTTTTCGCATACCCCATTAAGTATTAAACTTTTAAATTTTAAAATACTTAATTAACTATCCAAATGGTCAAACAAGGAAATAAAACCATTGTTTTAGCAAATAAAGTAAATAAGCAATCAACAAGGATTTTCAAACAACACTTAACAGTTAAAGTTCCTTTAACTTAGCAATCACTACAAGAAAAGTCGATGTTTATAATGCAAATAGATAACGCTTTATTCGATAGTGTTATTGTTTTATTTTGTTTAGAATAGGAATTGGATACGTAACGCATTGAAAAGGTTGTTTCTCCCAATTATTTTCGTGGCCGCCTTTTCTCAAATTATTTCCGCTCTTTCCTCTTTCTTTTCGTTGCTTTTTTCACCGCTCATTCTACAAAAAGATTTAATTCTCTCTCCTCTCTTACAAAACCCCAAATCATTGCTTCAGATCCATATCCTCCTTCATAAACCCTACATATCGGATCAAGTTCAAAATAGTCATTTGAAAATGCGATCTTTAATCTACGAGTTGCTTTGAATGGAGTTCCCTTCTGAGATACAAAGCCACATGGGGGCTTACGGAGCATACTCCTCTTCCATCTCGTCATCACTGGCACCGCACAAACACTGTGAGGTTCATGTACTCGATTTTTTAGGAAACCCTAGGGGATTTGGGTAGTGATTATGTTATGCTATTTTTTTCAGTTTTGGTTAATGGTTTAGCCCATAATTTATTATGTACATACAGTTAATATGATATATATGATTAATTTGAAATGAAACATTATTTTCCTCATTTTTAGTTATGATGCCATGGAGTGATTTGTGGTTAGGCTTTCTAAGTCAAAGTTAATAAAAATTAAAGTTTTAACGATGGTAACTTCAAGTTCATGCTGCAGCCTGCAATATAGGGTTATGTCAAGTAAATTAAAATCTGGACTGACTTTTGTTTCTTTTTTGAAACCAGTAATGAATTAATAGTGAACACGCTATTTCCTTTTGTTTTAGTTGTTTATTTTCTTATAATATTACTACAAAAAAAGTTGGAGAAAACTGAATATGCTATGTGCTAGACTTGGAAGAAAGACATCCACAGCCAAACAACACAATTAGTGAAATTTTTTTTTTTTTAATCTTACCTCCTCAAATTAGATAAATACAACATGCTTATAGTTTTTTAAAGTAAGTGCATTTGTCCCATTGCTTTAGGTACAATGTCATATTCATGACCAGTATAAAGTGCAGTGCTTTATCAAAGGTATCTAACGGTAGTTATGATGTACGTCTACAAATGCTTTGAAACATGAACTATGTGAAGAGTTTTGACGGTTGTCAAGAAGTTGTACCACTCGTAAATATGGAGATTTAATAAATGAAAGTTTAAACTACATAAATAATGTTCTCTTGAATTCCTTAGTTTGTGTACAATTTGAAAGAATAGTACAAAGTGCGCACTACATAAATGAGTGCAGTTAACATTTATCAGAAGATATAAAATGTTGAACTTGAGGAGTGCAGTGCTTTATGTATGTTTGCTTATTTATCAGAAGATATATCAGTTGATTAATGGTTAATATATATTCTAGGACACAAATCCTAATGATCTTGTGGGAAGCACTACATTTCATTTGGAGACAACTCATGTTATTCTTTGTTTGGTAAGTCACATAATGAATTTGGTTAATGAAGCCAAATTGTAAAATTGTATTCTTATATAATTGTGATGTATTCTTATACAAATGGTGTTTCAGTCTACTTAGATGATAGCTAAGAATCATATGTAACCGAGTAGTTTCTTTCTACGCAAATGCACACTCAAGTGTGGGTGCATAATTGTTTTACCTCTAATATTCCAAAAAAAAGTCCTTTACAATTTCTTTCTTAGTAAAATGTTCACTTAAATGCTGATAAAACGACTGGATGCACACACGATTGTCAATTTTGCAGTTTTTTTGTAGATAAGAGTTGAAACTGACCTAGCAGATTAAACAAAACTGAGATTAACAATGTAGCATATATTTTTTGTGCCAATAATATAATTTTCCAACATCATCTGGTCTTATAAGAATATATCTACAAGATTTTATTTCTAAAGCTTTACTAATATTTGCTTAGCAATTAGTGCAAAATTACTGGTTAGATTAAAATCTAGTCTATCTAAATGCACTGGATAAAGTTGATTACATATTTGAGTAATATTAATTAGCAGGTTGTTTTGACATATCAGTAAACAACATTACATCATGTAACAAACTCCACTTAGTTCATATTATAAAGATAAAAACCTCAAAAATATTTATTTCTTCACTAGCCATCTCAGTTACTTTGGTTTTCTAACTATAACCATACACTATCATGGATAATGAAGACATCAAGCCCCATCGCTCCTTCCTCGATGTCTATCCTTAAGCAAGTGTTCCTTTAAGGCTATTATCTACACTATCTATTTGCTGGTATTATCTTAGCTAGTTCTTAGTGATGCTTTAGATGTAATTTTATCCATGGCTATGGCATTTGCCGGAAGGTATGGCTTTATAACTCGAGATTTGTTTAGATGGGAATTGCGATGTAGAAAGTTTGAAGATTTGGCTAAGCAAGGATATCTTCATTTTGCTAAAAGGTTAAGAGATGAGTGGGAGAAGAGTGTAGCTCAGGGGACTTTGGAGTGTGGACTTCATGTGAACTTAACAATCGATGAATTGTAAAATGAAGTGAGTTTTAACTTTTCCTACATGCATATTTTATATTCAGTTTCATTTTATGTTCGCTTCGTAGTTATTTACAAGTAATAAAAGACATTTTCATATGAATAACCTGGTAATTTCATTGTAACACGACAAAATGAAAATGCATGTAGTTTTTGAAATAAATATTCTTGTCTATGATTGGTGATGATTTAATCATATATTGTACCCTGAATAATTAATTATTGTTGACAAATTATATGATAATGACCGATGTGCATGGTGTCTCATTGATATATGAGATATTTATGTATTTCTCTTTAAATGGTAACATTTGTCTATTTTAGTCAATATCATACTGACAAAATCATCCCCACTTAGGATATTTCCTCCACAGTACATTTACAAAGAAATGAGCTACCATGACTATTAACACAGGTGCAACACTCTGTTTACACTAAAACTAAAATAACACAAGTATGATAATGTTAAACTAAAATAGGTATTGGGGTGTATATAGCATGACTATATTTATATTCTGATGGTTTAGATTGTAAGAAGAATTCATGCTTTAGAAAATTAGCAAAGTAATAAACATACGCTGGTGAAATTTTAGACCTTAATGTCAAAAAAATTGGAACTAAAGTCATATATAATAATAACATAGAAACCTACATCATATCAAAAAGTAATAATTATAGGTCAGATGTTCTTAACTTGTATCGTATATATACTTACAAATTCTTATATATGTTGTGCAAACATAGAAACAATTGAATACACCGTGTTTTTGCACCCAACAGTCAATAATACATATAAAGAAATGGATGGGAATTCTATAAAGTTCATCATTTAGTATGTTTCAGAGGAAAATTGGAAGAGAACTCAAGTGATAAATATCCTAAAGAAGGTAATTGATCGGCAGTTATACGACATGCGCTTAAAAAATATAAATCTAGCATTTTATGCCAATTTCTGTATATTTATGTTGTTGGAATAAATAATGAATTGGGACTTTTGATGGCATTTAAAAAACAAGTCAGGCTAACTTGGAAAGGCAACAATTGCTCATTTGTTGAAATTTCTGGACTTGATATTGGCTAGAGGCAGGTAAATGTTTTACATGTTGCTGCTCATTGAATATAATTTTACGTCGAGTTAGGCTCATTTATATTATACTAAAGTCAACACATGGATAACATATATCATTATTCAATGATGATACAAGTTACATATATGAAACTGCAACAGTTATCTGTCAGCAGTAGTTCTCTTTTTCTTCCACATTTAGATCTTTCACCCGCCAATCTGCAATTTGCACCTTCATGTTACACTGTTTAAATAATGGCTTCTAAGTATTTTATGAACTACCATAAGAGAAATGCTATGTAGTTCACCTAATACACAAGATTGTAACTAGTTTGTAAGTACACACACTTATGACGTGCACATGGATAAAAAAATAAAATGGAAACAACATTAGTTTATCATTTATGTGCAGATTTTTTTTCTTTTTTCTTTTACACTATATAAATAATTTTGTAGAGAGTCCCACTAAAATTCAATAGTGAGACAAGGTCATGGACTCTTGACAGAGACTTGCCAGTAAGTTCAAACAAACATTGACATCTTATCAGTTGCCATATAAGCATTCTAAGTTTTTCATCTTTCTTTCTTTATAGAAGCTATTAACGCAACTGTTTAAATTGTTAATATTTTGCACATCGATCATACATGAAGGTCGCTATGAGTACAAGTATATAGTAAATGGCAAATGAACATGCAATAAACCAGAGCCAATTACAGGGACAAATGGAGATGTTCATATAAATAATTATATTCAGGTAAATTTGTTGATGGAACCTTATCCTTGTGTGCGCCTATTCTCCTTATCATCAAGGATCAATTGAATTTCCACTCGATATTCCACATTTTATTTTATGATATTTTATTTGATTAAAATATCATAAACATGCGGTGGAGATTCGGTTAGTCCACGAAACACGAGAGTATAGCACTGATGTTATTTTCCATATGATTTATTTGCTGCTGCTACAGTTGTTGGACATTCCATTATTGCATTGGGTGGTGTCATAGATGACAATGTAATTGTGAATACGGTATGATTTTATATATGCCTTTGTGTAAATAGGATATTTAGCTAGTTTTTATTTCATTTTTTTGCATGTTTGTGCATTTATATATAGGTTGAATGCTATAGAGAGGGATCTGGGTGGATTGATACTCAATGTGAAGCTGTCGGAGGGAGGTGCTTTTGTTCGGCCGCTGTGATATGAGCATGTGCGTAAGAATTTATCTTGTTTTGGAGGTATTTATGTGCATGAAAAATACCTTTTACTACGTATAGTGTAGGCATTGCATAAAAAAATCAACTAATTACTTTTGGTAATTAGCTTTTAATTACCTAATTTCTAGTTTTTACGAAATTGATTGATTGGATTTCAATCCAATAACATAAAATATATCGGAAATCTTATAAAAATCCTAGCTCTTATATTCTAGAATTGAATGCAAAAACGTAAAGGATGAAAAACTAGAGATGTATATTTTTGTGCATTGCTGTTTTGGGAGTGGAAAAGGCAGAAATTAATGATGTTGTTTTGATGACTGCCCAAAATCTTTACTAGCTTTAGCGTTTGAAAGATATAAAATCCCAAAAAATTTAAAATCTTGTTTTGGCTTCATTGTTGCATTTGTAATCGTTGATACATTTGTTATGCATGGAAGTATGCTCAACCTAAATGAACATTAATAAAAATCAGCATCATATCTTATAGTGTAATGTTGTGATCAAAATGATTCGTTTTTCAAATACATATATAATGCGAGTGATAGAAAATGTGGGGTTTTACTATTATCTGAAGCAGCGGCAGCGTGCAGATTCTCTGAAATTTATATTTGAAAACGCTGGACAAATGTTTGCAAACCGGTTCAGTTTGCTTTTTGGATGGGTTGGGCTTTCAATACAAATAAGTTAAACATGCATACGGTCTGATAAAATGGCAGTTTTATCCAAAATAAATTTCCAACAGCTGAATTACAATCTGTAATGTTATCCTACGGCCGAATGACTACAAATTTGTAGCCGTGATTAAATGTCACTTAAACACGCATTTACATGTCTTTTTAATACTTGTCAGATCAACGATTCCTCTTTTAACAAATACCTTAGTGGTCATAATTTTTTACCTTTTTCCCTTGTTTCTTTATACCATTGTATCAATCATTTCAGATCTTGTGAGGCTGCGACGATTCGCAAACTACCCCACCGAACTGAATGGTACTGAACTTTTATACATGATTGTAATTAGCTTTCCAGCCTTACTTCACTCGTTTTATATCAGACTAAGGCTGAAGTTCATCTGCAATTGATTTTAACATTGGCCCTAACTGTTTGTGCTTGGAATACTACATGTAGGTTCAAGAGTGGTTGAGGTTCAAGAGTGGTTGAGGTTTGTGCTATATTTGTTTATGAAGATGCTCTTGTGTTATATTATTTACCTATACCACAAAACATGCACATACATATTATTATTTTTTCCATCTAATGAATATTAGATTCCTGAATATGTGTACCATGACACGCAACTCTTATATATTCATTTATATACCAATCATATGCATATAAGGATATAAGTTCGATGTCTGCTTATTCTTTAAACCAAGTTAAAAACTAAATCTTAATCAATTATTCTTCATATATTATATTTGATCCTATAAAATCCGTGCTTATTTCTTTGAACAAAATTTACAAAAGTTTATCATCTAGTTTTATATTAAAAGTTGGATGAAAAATCCAGGAACATAAAAATGTACAAAATGAAGGCTACATATAGTTTCATAAAAATTTCCAACTATAGGGAACGCGTGAAAGCAAGGTAACAAAACATGGAGACAGCAAGTAATATATATAGAAATGAAACAAATTATTTAATCGTACTGGTTTGAAAAGGATCAAGGTAGTTAAATATACGATTCAAAATTTATTGTATCCTTGACACATAGAAATGAAACAAATTAGAAACTTAAGTTTTAGATTTAGATGTAGAAGCTCAATCATCAAAATAAATTTCAAATTTATTAATTTGTACTATGGAAATAAGAATCGATACTTTTATATAGTTAAATGTCATTTAGTAATATACATATTGCAAAATTTCTAGCATTCAAGTATGTAAAATATGAGTTCTTTACATATATAATTCACGATTTAAATTCACTTACAATTTAAAGCTTGAACTTCAAGATCAACGATATGAATTTGAAAACGTTGTTTCGAACTCTAGATATGAGAGGTGTCACATTTTTATCTACAATGGTCAATAATTGAAACAAGAAAATAAGTGATATGCCAACTTCATCCTATATAACTTTGATCTCTCTAGAATGAAATCGGTCCTGGTCAGTAATATGTATGTTATAGGCTGAAGATCTCACCTGAGAACAAGTGAAGACAATAGTAGTTGCATTCTTTCAATATAAATTATATTTAGACCATGATGGACAACTATACCAATTTTATATGTACTCCAATTTCTTGTTATTATAGAAAAAGAATTACTACGTATTATTAACGTTGGCTTTGCCAAAAAAGTATTATAAACTTGACCGATAAACATGCATATTCTACAAGCTTATATTATATAAGTTTATAATAAGAAATAAGAATTGAGAGGCTGTAGCAAGGTCCATGCCTAAAAGTAGGCTTTATTACGCAAGCTGCTTCTATGATATTTAATTAGGATTCCATCGAAAAGTTCGTTCAAGAAAAAAAAAGAGTTACATATTTACCTCGGTGTCATGCAAACCCAAAAGGGAACCCAGGAAGAATGACTTTAGTTTTGAGACAAGGAAAATCTTATATGCACAAACTAAGATTTCTATTTTTGAAACTGCATTGCATTATGATATTGGCTAGTTTGTTTAAGGTGAAAATGTACATGCGACTGTGCAGGACAGGGTGAAAATGTACATGCAAGTTGGAAACCTGAGAAAAAGATGACAGTCAATGAATGAAGCATGCTAATGACAAGTAGCAAAGCAAGGTATGCCATAATTATGAACATATTGTTCACAATAAAACATTCAAGTTTATTAATAGTAGTATAAAACATTCACTTATGAACATCACTATAATCTTAATGGTACTTGATCTGCATTCAACGCGGTGCTTGATTTGCATTCACGGTGGTACTTGATTTGCTTTGTACAATAAAACATTCAAGGTGGCACTTGGTCTGTTGACTTCCAGATTGTATGATATAATTTGGAAGAGAATAATAAAAGGTTTAAGAGATCAAAGAGGAGAAAGAATTTTTTAGAGAAATATTCGGTTACAGCATGCATAAACATATACTGATCTACATACATGTTTGACTAGGCTTACATGATAAAAATTTACCAGGCTTGCATGTTTTGTTGCCATGAGAAAATTATGTTGAGCCTTTCACATGTTATCAAGGTGTACTAGATTGTAGACTGGTAGCATTTGCTGTTTAATTGCATAGCGCTTAAATTGGTTTAGTATTTTAAACCACAAAACTAACTTGATTTTGCATCAATCTACATCACACACCATCGCGCACCACCTTTATTCATTTTTGAAACATAATTTTAGTGCAGTTTTTCTTTTAGTTTTGTGCAAGTATGATTTGGTTTACATTATGTACACAGAGCAGGCGTGTTGAACTTAGCGATTCTTATGAGACTGTACCAATGATCATACATTTTCTCTTTTATGACTTTACATATATTATCATGATTTTTTTTTGATTTTTTGATGATATTTTTTTCTTCATATGTACACCTCTATGGTTGCAAAAGTAAAAGTGTTTTCAAGAAGAATTGGAATATTTTTTTCCATTCGTACTCCTCTAATGTCATCAGTAGTTTAAATGGTCAGTTGTGATATACATACAATACTGCAACCAAAACAACCTGATTTCAGAGGAAGGATTTATCCTCTTGAAGTGGACTCATCCAACAATCATGATTTTTGTTCTAATGAACTGAGTATGAAGGTGATTGAAACCAATATAATTAGTTAATGAGTTTATATATAATCTTCACCCTCAGGTGTTGGTGTACATGGTTGTGGCTTATATTTTTCTGACAAGTTTAGGTAAATACAATAAATAGTCTCATAGTGAGAAAAATTGTGTATTGGTAGTTTATACATGGGAGAAATTTTGATAACGTACCATGCACCACTTGGTTTAAAATCAATACCATTTGGTGGTGAATCTTCCTTCAAAAGAGTCAATAAATAGTTGTTATTTCCAGCATCAGCTAGTGAGTCTCCAAACACAAATGATGCATGCATTTCACTATCATCTTCATTTTCTATGGCTTTAAACATAAACAAATAGCATGTAAGTAGTAATAGCATGTAATGCAACATGCAACAAGACATTATCTTCATCCATTTAAGAAAAATTTGATGTCTAAAAAAGTTATGTAAATCGTTATCCATCTAATAATAGAAGGTACTACCAATAACCTGTAATTTTCATCATAGTTTTATATAATTAGTTTCAGATTATTTTGAATTTTCAGGAAGTACTACCAATGACCGAAGACATGCATGAAGAAAGGCTTTGAGCAGTTCAAGTTTGAGATTGGATTTCGGTCTGCGATGGGTTGTTTGATTGTGGTTGCTATGCTATGCTAGGCTAGTAGAGATGGTCATGACTGTTGCGGCTAACAGAAGCACAAAGGCAAATGTTGTGTTTGATGATTGTCGATTTAAGGTAGGTTTTTTTTTTTGGTTCGTGGTTTGGTGAGTTCTGGTCAGCAGTGTAGGCAGTTGGAATTGTGTAGTTTTGAAGAAGTATGGTTTGTAGTTTTGAAGAAGTACGTTTTGATGTGTAAATATTTGGTATGTTTAAAGTAATGTGTTACATCTCTATATTTATTATCTTTTATGATTATTATTGTGTTTTTTGATATTGGTATTTAATACTGCAGTTTATTAGTAGGATGTAGAAATTTTTTGAATTGTGAAATTAAATTATAGCACTTCAAAACCGCTATACTATTTAACATCGCCTAATGGCCGCTATCAAATCTGTTAGTATTAAAGATGCAGACCATAAAAAGCGCTATGGTATTACAAAAAGCGCTATAAATAATGATGAATGATAGGTTAGATAAGCGCTATAAAATAAGATATTATAGCAGAGTACAAGCGCTATTGTAGCTGACTTTTTATAGCGGCATATTGGAGTTGTGACAAGTCGCCGTCTACAATAACCTGTTCAAACACAGCGCTAATAATTCGCTATCACCACTTTCTATAGCGCAATAATAGTGCTATCTTAGAAAAAACAAAAAGTATTTTGTGGCTAATAACGAATTCCATAGCGGGCTAACAGCGCTGTGATATTAATCAATAACGCCTATTTTGCCGCTATAAAAATAAATAACATAGCGCAATATTTGCGCTATGAAATTAACAATTTTTATAGCGCTTTTTTTGCGCTATCTAATGTTGGTTGTTTTTAATCACATGTCGTTATACAGCGTTTATCGAACCGCTATAATATCCTTTAATAGCGTTTTTCAGGCGCTATCGTAGGGTCTTTTTGTTGTAGTGAATGATTTTAATGAACTTAAAGGAAGAAGAATAAAATTCGATCATTTACTCATTAAATTTAAATGAGTAAATTTTCAGGTTTAATCTATTCTATTTTCAAAAGAGCAAGTAGATGAATAAGAATTGTGAGTAAGTGAAGCGTGTTTCATTTCTCTATCATTATATTATACAAAATATCAACTATATTTATACTCGATTGGACGAAATCTATTAAACTCTAACTCGTGATTCAATTCATTATTACGATCTCATTGACTATTTTCTTTTCTATATATCTAACTATATATCTATATATAGTTTAGCTAGTGTCTATTTTTGTTTTATTCCCCTAACTCACTTTGGATTCCACTACATCAAATTTTAAGGAATGGAACTCTAGGTCTAAAGCATACTTCACTAATACATCCATAAATAACTCCACCACCTTGCTCATGCTCACGACCATCTTTCCTACTCCATTTTGCCTCAGCCTAAACCTTCCTCCCACCTCCATAGCTCACGGCCATAGCCTCCCCATCCTAATACTCATGGCCTAAGGCCATTTAAAGATGAGAAGAAGAAGTGAATCAAGAAGATGTTAGAGAGTAATTATGGATTGGTGCTTAAGCACTCCACTATTTTTAACTCTCCTACCTCTCTTAAAGAAGAGAAGCCATTAAAGAGTGGAAGAACGGCTTGAAAATGGAGAAGAAAGGTGTGAAAAAAGTGAGAAAGTGTGCTGGTATTTATAGGAAAAAATTTGGATCAAAATAATATTTTGTAAAAAGACCAAAATTCCTTTGCTTATACTTTAAGCAAACTAATTTTTTCAACACTTAACATCATATTTCAAATCATTACTTTATGTCGTTTTCACTTAAGTATTATGTAAAGAATATAATAATTATGTTTGTTTGATTTAAAGTTTACTTTTTTACCTTTATAACACTTTTTGTCTTTTTATGCTTACTTTTTATTAATCACATTCTAGAATTTTTCAAGTATGTTGAGTAAAAGTAAATGTAATGACCCATGGTGTTGGTCACTTAAACTAGGCAATTTTATACGTTATGCAGTCAATAAATGACTTTAATTTACAAATAAACTGGTTTTAATTAATTAATAATAATGGTAAAGTCGTTTTCAAAATTTATTTACCAAATTAAATAGGTCGTAGAAAAATAGAAAATGTGACCGAAGAACGTTTTTCGGAATTTCGACTTTTTGACATCGATAAGTTGTCGGAAACGTTGTTTGTCGTTGTGTACTATACACACACACACACATATATAAGAGCTAATTAATTAGATAATAATATACTTAAAAATATTATCTTATAGTTAATTTTAATTTAACAAGTGATGTGACAACATGTGACGACTCGCAAATCTGTACCCTTTGAATCGACAATAAACCACACATGTTCGACCCAAACAGCACCGACTAACCGAAAGTTAAGAGAAAGAAAAGAAGAGAGAAGAAGAGAAGAGAAGAAAGAGAGAAGATAGAACCAAATAAAGCAATACAGAATCTCACATCGCAACGGAAAACATATAATATCATATCAATGATCTTTACAAAATAGAAACTGTATATATACATACATCAATCAGATTTCAATAATCAATCAATAGCTATCAGCCTGGACAGTTATAATAACCCGTCCTCACAAAATGCTGATAACATACAACAACAACTAAGCACCGGATAAACAAAATCGATAGTTGTATACATAAATGAAGATCTCCAACTTTCCTGCTGAAGTTCCAAAGCACCAAATCTAAACCTGTAAATACACTTGGTTTTACTCGAGCATTGAAAGGGAAGAACGCCTGGATCAGTCTGGTAAACTAGCGTGAGAAACACATTCAACTGAATTTATTAAATTACCAAAAATTTCCTTTATCAAAACAAAATTTTCTCGTAAGACAAGTCTACACATAAACATGGACATGTTTTTACCTTATGATAACTAAAACATTTCATATTAAATCATCTGATATTATACTAGTGTCTATTGCACAAATAATATTAATCATAACCGAAATTGTTATATTGATTAAATTCCAGCATATAGCCCAAAATGGGTAATACAATCAAAATGGCAGGTACGTAGTGGAGTTTGGATCTTCATACAAATGACAAGGTGAAGGGACTACCTTCCGAATGGGTACACCTCTAGATGGATGTCTCGAGGCACAGAACATCTGCCCTCTACCAACACAAGACAGGCCCACCTCTATAACTAAATGGTACCGAATATATCATCCTACGGTCGTTACCGACCTTTACAGAAGGCTCTCAAAGCATACAAACCATAATAATCAGATACACGACGTCATAACGTGTAAAGATATATCTAGAAGATGATGATCATACCCTACTTGAGAGCGACCCACTTAGCCTTGCCACATCTAACCCTGTTTTGATCATTTCCGGTTGATGGGGCCTGAGGTAATGATTCACAATCACATCACTTTGAATGCCACACGGCTGTTTCCTTTGACTACTAATTGTCTTCCACAAAAATACAACCCTTAAGCTCATATGTCTCAAGGAGGGTGTTAAGATAAGAGAAGTTGCCTTCCCCGCCACCACTGATGTACGTTTGTAAAAACCAATGTATGTAGTCTTTAGAAATGCAATGTCAGACAAACATCCATACAAGTTGTCTAGGAACAGGACAAACCAAAGGTACTTTCTTACCATATCCTATCGGGAATTCCCTAGGATTAGTAGCGAATAGTCCTTGCACTGGATATTTCATAATGAAGAGACCACTGCTACTATATGTATATTGGGATTTTAACCCCAAACGATCAACAAGCAGCCCTCCACTATAAAAATCCTGAAAATCAACATCACCACAAGAAACCTGCATAATCGTTGCATAAATGTTGGTCCGACGTGGTTTTCAGATAAATCTGATCCCGGTCTTTTCGTTCCAACAATGCTAAAGCGTTTCTCGACCTCATACAGAAACTAAGTCTTATAGACTTATCGTCTCCAACTTTCAACTTGCTATTCTTTGGGCCAAGAAGGAAGCTCAATAGATTGGAGTAATACTCCACACTATACGAATCAACATCCTCAACACAAACGATAATCAAGCCTGCATAGAAGGCTACGTACTAAGTGTACGACTAAATAGTTCCCACATCAAGTCGAGGAACTATGGCCAAATTTGATAGTCGGTAATTTAACTATCAAAATAAACAACCAAATATTTAGCACCATAAACAATCGCTAGGCCCTTTTAATTATTCTTTTATTCATTAAGTCATTTGCCAAATATTCACTTCATATTATCTTTAAAAAGATATAATCTCAACACCATTTCAATATTTCACTTCTTGGAAAACATATCCATATACTTATATCAACAGTACAAGCATATTCACAAATCTCTTTATTTTCAACACTTAGAAAATATCACATATCCTTAAATCATGATTAAGTATATATTTCATTCTTTAAGAAAAAGATTCTCTTTAAACACATTTATTTGGGTCAAAATGAATGTTGCGTAAAACATCGTTATGACAACCCAAAATCACTAGTATATGGATTTGAAAATTAGATAGATATATAAATTCCATATCTATACAAAACATTTCCTTTCGAAAATCATTTACTATAACAACAGTGTTATAGTCCATCATCTCCTTATTTCTCGAAAACGTCTATTTCAACAATAAATGTTAAAATCTATGACACATTTTAAAACATCTTCAAATCATTTAACTTCGTTTATAAGATCACTTTTCCCAAACTATTCATTTAATTTCAAAAGATTATTCACTGTCCAAAATCGTGAGTATAGTTCATTTACCAAATCCAACATTTCTACACATTTATTAAAGGATAATCCACCATCCAAAATCATGAATGAAATTCCTTTAATAAACTATAATAATTAACTTATCAAATTCAATTGATTTATGATTTATAAAACAATGTTTATAAATTCACATTTATATTTTATAAAAACTTCAATTCATAAATCCCCTTTACTAACAAATCCCATTTATATACCAAAACCCAAATTATAAGTTAATTACTTATAAATCATCTATTTACAAATTCATTTATTTTATAACTTCGTCAATTAATAAATCTATAAATCTTATTTACTTATAAGTTTCATTTATACTTTATTTTAACACTTATAAAACTCCTTTACAATTTCATCACTTTTGATTTATAAAAATATCAACTTTATAAATCTTATATGTAAACCGTTTATAATAACTACAAGAATTCCAATTTGAACTGTTTACAAAATAGTTAACTCCATATTTCAAAGATCACATTTCAATTCCATTTCAGGAAAATCATGATTTTTTACAACATAAAATTTATATCTATTATTTGTTTAATAATAAATTCATTTGCTTAACCATTCAAAATTAACAAAACGTACAAATTCAAAATCTCTTTTAAAATACTTTTTAATTTGGAAATCATCACTTTGACATTTTTAAATTCCAAAATATAGGTTCAATGCTGCAACAGCACTAAATACATTAACCACATCAATCCTGACATCCAAAACATCATATATGATGTGATAATATAATATATCACAATATCTGTAAATAAAATCAATATTGGTGAGGAATCTAGTTGAATTCCTCCATCTTGTCACCTGCAACAAATATACATATTAGAAAATATGTACAATGTCCGCTTGAAGGCAGACACGCGTGCAAAGGGTCATCCGCTCATAGGGAACGTATATGGTCTCATGTGCTCCAATAGGCAGGAATATATTCAAATACCAATCAATATATATACAATATATAATATATCATCCAAACAATCAACAATCATCATATCATGAATTTATTCTTACTTATATTAAAATATCAGTGGGTCAGAAAGAGTGAGTTGTACTCACATTGGTTCCAATAGCAGTTGTAGTGTTTTATTCCGAATAAAATTAAACACGCGTTAATTTTACCCAAAATATACACTAACTCCAATCAACTCCAAACCAGCTCTAAAATGTAGTGCTCGTCAATACGGACCCAACACAATTTTGTTTCATCAAAAAGGGATTTCGTGTGAAGAAGTTAAGCAATTTTAAAGTTTATACAAATTATATATATATATATATTTCAATTTATTTTTATTTTTATTAAACCTTTTATCTCAAATCCTGGCCGTTCATCTCTAATCAAGCAGATCACAGCCATGAAAATCCTTCTTCTTCCCCAGGCTCAAAATCACGTACATAAACCCACTCGGCCGCCTCTTCCCATCAATTACCGCGCCAACATCGATCATCTACCCGACGACCAGGGACTACCGCTAGAATCGCCAACCGAAGCTCCACCTTTGACCATTGGTCCGGTTAAGCTCGACTCTCCATATTCCTCGAGAATCGTGTGCAAAGGCCCGGCATTCAAGCTCTAATTACCGCTGATTTTCTCAGCTAAAATCGATCATCTCCGCATGGATTTGAAGCTCTCGCGATGCTCTACATTGTTGTAGTTGAAACATTTTCGTATAAATTGATGGATTGAGAGAGATTGATGAAAAAAGATTCGAACATTTTTGGCCTTCGAAATAAAAACAGTGGCTTGCCCTAGCTAGGGTTTTCTGAGTGAAAAATAGAAAATGTAAAATTCCAAAACACTATTCACCCGAAAAATCTTTGAACTCGAAATGAATCATGCCACCTTGCGTTTATAACATTTTACCACTACTCCAAAGACAATGGAATATACATCGAAAGGAAATTCGATCGAATTTGGAAGATAGGTTTTCAAATCGACTATTTAAATTTAAAATTCATTTAAACAGATTTCTATGCATTTTAGTTTGCCCCAGACAAAATGTAAGTGCGATTGACAAGGAATTTGAAATCCTACAAAAATATAATATTACGGATCCAATGAAACTAGTTTCGTCAAAATCCGAGACTGTATGAAAAATGGCTATTTTTGCACGTTAATTAAATATTAAAATATTCAATTTCTACAGTTTAACTTTTAAATTAATTTTAAAAGTTCTCTAACATCATTCTAATTCAACTAGGATTTAATTCAACTTTATAAATCATTTTAATTCACATTAAATTCAATTTCCAATTATTTACACAATTCAGATATTAAATTAACAATTTAAATATCCAATTAAATCACTATATTTCAAATATAAGTTATCCAGCTTATAAAATTAACTTCTGAGTATTTAAAATCAACTAAATATACGAATTTCAAATGACTGAAATTCTGGATCATTATACAACACGTAATAATTATATATATATATATATATATATATATATATATATATATATATATATATATATATATATAAAGAGACTGATGTGACAAAATCTTAATTTCAGAAAAGTAAGTTGCAATTGTTAAATAAATTATTTTAATTAATTTATAAGTATTTGTATTTTTAAATAATATTATACAAATTTATTTTTAAATTTGGTTTACATAAATAAATTGTTTAACTAAAACGTCAAAATATGACCATAAAACGTTTCGTCGAAAATAAATGTTTTGTTCAATATAAGCTGTTGCAACGTTGTTGCACCTTTATTTTCTTATATATGAACATATATTCAAATAGGATAAGTATTATTTAATTCACTAATCGAGTTTACTTTTACTAAACATACTTAGAAATTCTTAGAATGCAATTAACAAAAAGTAAGCATAAAAAACATAAAAGTGTTATAAAAGTGAAAGGCAAGCATTAAATCAAACAAACATGATTATTATATTCTTTACATAATACTTAAGTGAAAATGACATAAATTAATGATTTGAAATGTGACATTAAGTGTTGAAAAAATTCGTTTGCTTAAAGTATAAGAAAAGGGTATTTTCGTCTTTTTACAAAATATTATTTTAATCCAAATTTTTCCTATAAATACCAACACACTTTCTCACTTTTTTCACACCTTTGGTCACCATTTTTAATCTCTTCTTCCAGTCTTTAATGGCTTCTCTTCTTTAAGAGAGATAGGAGGGTTAAAAATAGTGGAGTGCTTAAGCACCAATCCATTAATTACTCTCGAATATCTTCTTAATTCACTTCTTCTTCTAGTCTTTAAATGGCCTTAGGCCATGAGTATTGGGATGGAGAGGCCATTGCCATGAGCTATGGAGGTGGGAGGAAGGTTTAGGCCGAGATCAAAATAGAGGAGGAAGGATGGTCATGAGCATGGGCAAGGTGGTGGAGTTGTTTGTGGATGTATTAGTGAAGTATAAGTTAGTTTAGTGAACTATGGTTTAGATATAGAGTTCCTTGCCATAAAGTTTGACGGGGCTGAATTTAAAGTAAGTTATTTCTTCCTTTAAGTTCATTAAAACCATTGCTAAGTTGAAGGAACTTTAAGTGTTAAAGTGTTGTTTGAAAACCCTTGTTGATTGCTTGTTTACTTTGTTTGCTAAAACAATGGTATTAATTCCTTGTTTAACTATGTGGATGGTTAATTAAGTATTTTAAAATTTAGCAGTTAAATACTTAATGGGGTATGCACAAAATGATTAGTACACGTGTTTCTTTTGTGAGATCCAAGGAGACTTGTGCGAGGGACAGAACATGTTGAAGGGAAAGCCCGGATGCTCCAAATTAAATAACAAACCATTTTAACCCAAGATAAAATAAAGCGTTCTAAATATTTGATAGAATGAAGCATTCAGTATCATTACTGTTGTGTTTATTTCATTGGTTTTGAATTAGGCTCGACCAGATTATGAGCATTGATTATTATTTATTGATTGTTGACTTTGCTCGACTATTTTATGAGCAATTAATTATCCAAATGCATGGGCTGGGTAGAAAATAATTGTAGGCTAACAACTTATGATTTATTTCACGATTTGACTATATGGTGTTTAGCCGTAATATTTGGTTCACTTAAATTTAATGAATTGTTTTGAAAATTGTTTTTCAAGTGGAAATGTTATGAGATGTTTTCCTTTAAAGGAGGAATAAAAGAGATATTTGAGAATAAATATTTTGAAGTGATTTTGTATAAAAAATGGTTTCATGAAAATGTTATATAAAACGGAAAGAATTTCGAGGACTAAAACCGATGGTTTTAAGATGATTTTTGAAAGGATTTGGAAATGGACATTATTATAGATTTGAAGTATTTGTAATTATTAGTGTAAACAATTTGGGTAATCCATAACTAAAAAGTAGGCAAGGGAGGTGCAGATGTTATGTAGCCTCAGTATAGTCCACTCTCATTGTAGAGGGATATACATATCTATATTTATTTTCTGAAGGCTGGGACCCAGTTGCCTTGTTATGGCTAGAAACCTTCCGATCAGGTAGCATATAGTTTTGTATGCTAGTATATTGATATAGTTTCAAAACGGTAATTTTTTTTAGATCCTGAAGTAAATGACTAGTTTGAATATAAAAGATATATATATTTCAAAAGTTTTGAAATAAGAATTCGGGAATAAAGTCCAAAGAGATAATTTTCGTAAATTTAATTAGATTTTAAATCTAAAATTGAATATTAAGCCTAAGTGGGTAGCTTTGGGAATTGCATATTGTTTGTACATCGTAGGCTCCATGGGTCCTATTGTTGTAGGAGAACTACGTTGGTTTGATCCTGTATCTAGTTGGGTACCCAATTAGATAGAGGTACGTAGGCAGTCACAAGTGGTAGTGATGCAGCCTCAATTATAACATAACATTATTTTGCTTATTGGTTGCCGTATATCGTGTATTGTTGTATCTTCCCTGCTTGCTATTTTATTCCGCAATTACATTCATTATTGAGTTTGTAGGTAGAGATATTGTTGTTTCTCATCATAGTTGCACAGCGGTAGGTTTACAATTTGTTTGTAGTATTTGATTTTGGGTATATTAAAGCAGCTTGTAGAATAAATTATTTAATTACTCTGATAATTTGAATAATTGAAATTGTATCCTACACATTAATTACTCTGATAAGTTTTATTCGTAGTTTTAGAACGGATGGATTTTTGGTGATTTTGACTGGTCCGAAGACCAAAGTCCTCACATATGGTAATAGAGCTTAGGTTAGGAGCCTAAGTAAAAAATTTCTACGTGGGTAAATTAACTAGGAAATTTAAAAATGAAACTACCTCAATTTGAAAAATAAAATCGACAGGATAAGGAAACGTACCTCCGACTGGGTTTATGGGTGATATTACTATTTTGGTGTGCTTAACTTTCGTTAATTGTTGTTTTTTCGTTATATTTTTCCATCCTTGTAATTTCGAGGACAAAATTCTTTTAAGTATGACAGAATGTAACAACCTAGAATTTGACCACTTTAAAATATACTATTTAAAATGATTTTAAATATAAAATATATAACATTTTATGATATAAATAGTATTAGATAGGATTTTGCAAAGAGATATATACACAAAAATAGGAATAATTGCTTATATCGACAAAAGTGACAAAATCCTGATTTTAGAAACATAAGTTGCAATGGTTAAATAAATTATTTTGATTAATTTTTGTGTGTTTATTTTTTTTAAAACATTATGAAAATTTATTTTTAAATTTGGTTTACATAAATAAATAATTTAATTAAAACGTCGAAATATGACCGTAAAACGTTTTGTCAAAAATCAACATTTTTTTCAATATAAGTTGTTACAACGTTGATGCACCTTTATTTTCTTATATTTTGAACATATATTAAAATAGTATAAATATTAATTAATTCACCAATCAAGATTACTGCAACAAACCTGGCTTTTCGACTCTCGAAAATCAACACTAATGCGTCAATTGTATTACATGCCGAACATTCAAGTGCTGGAAATATTGATCTGTTAGGGTAAAATAAGTAGGTAGAAGATAGAAAAAAACTGAACAAACAGAATATATCACAATGCTATGGAATAACATAAATATAATCAAGTATTTACAAAATCCAAGACCTCTTTTTTTATACATATACATATCAAAGTTGGACAGTTATAACACCTGTCCTTACAACAGCAGACAACTACATATATCACATACACAATGGAAGATATCCAAAATACAAGAGTACGTCTTGGGCCTCCAACTCGACTACATAGCTCCAAAGCATCTAAGCTAACCTGGCAAACATGCTCGGTCTGACCCGAGCATTATAAGGAAACAACGCCCAGGTCGGTCTAGAATACCAGCGTAGTAAAATCAAATCATAAAAAACTTTATATATTTATTAACTTGAAAAATCCTTTGAAATCAAAGGTATCTCGTAAGACCTCACTGCATATAAACACGGACGGGTTTTTACCTTACGATAACCAAAACACTTTTATAGAAAATCCAGTGATATTATAATAATGTCTAAGGGTTCAAAGTAGAATATTAAAATAGCTGGAATGCTTGCATCTCACGTTTCAACATATTTGGTATACAACTAAAACTGTAAATCTTGTATTGGAGAATGGATTCCAACTATTGATTGGGCTACTGAGGTACCGCCCGTCACAGTACACCTCTAGAACAATATATCGAGATATTACCTAATGACCCCTGCCAACACAGGACCGGCCTACCCCTTGCTAGATAGTACCGAATATATCATAACCCCGGTTGTTCCCATCCTTTATGGATCTCCCTCATGTACAATCGAACCTAAAAATATCAATGGTCATCTAGAAAGGTGATAACATACCCTTTGTGGGAGCTACTCACACCTAGCCCTGCTGCATCTCCCATGTTTTAGTCATTTCCGGTTAACGAGGCTTGAGCCTACGCTTTACCTTTCACGTATAGTACTTCCCTCTTGGAAAGCTAACACTGCCTTCCTGACATCAATGCAATTCTAGCATTCATCCATACAAGTTCGTTCTGGGAATGAACGAAACTGAAGGCACTACTTTTATTATGTCCATTGCGGGGAGTCCCTTCCAAGGATTAATAGAGAATAACCCTTGCACTTCAAACTTCGTCTTCGATTCCATGCTCTTCAGATGTCTTCATCATGAAACCTTGAGTTGGATCGAAGTAGTTTTCGGATAACATGTCTGATCCCAGTCTCTTCGAAATAACTTCGATGGTTTTCTGTAAACTCAACCCCAGTTCTTTAGGAAATAAACCGACAAACATATAAGTGCGGAGTTCACCTCCTAACCTTTTGAATGAACAGGTTTCCTTATTATTTTTCCTAGGAAAACGAAATGAGTTTATACGTAGAGTATAGAACCATCGATGGTAATTGTACCATATAATTCCCATATTTCTCCTAGATGTTTTCAAAATTACGTTGTGGGTCCGGATTTGATAGTCGGTTATTTAACTATCACATAACAAACATCTAATCATGGTTTAATTTCAATATGGGATCCACTAAGCCTTTGTTTACTAATCTTTAATTAATAAATCACTTTATAAAATTTAATCAAAAGACCTTTCAAAACACTATTCCTAAATACCTTGCATTTCCTTTATACTTGGAAAATATTCATATACTTATTTCAAAAATATAAGTATATTTACAAACTTTGCAATGTTTTCTTCTTTTCAAATCCCATATTAAATAACCAAACAAGTTTCCTTTTTAATGGCTCGTCTCATATTTCAGTTAACTTATAACTTCCAAAATAAGGTTATAGCCCACTCTTATAAACCTTTAAGTTCATTTATAAAGCCACTTTCTAAATCTCTGAAATGATTTATAAATTTTCTTCCTATTTATATACTTCTTGTAAACCTTTTAAAGAAATTCTTTATAAAATATCCTTTATACAACATCATTTGCAATCAACTTTAAATAAACTTTTTGTTTAGGTAAACTCCTTTCTATAGACAAGTTATCATTTATGAATATCTTGATAAAATAACTATATAACTTGCAAAACCATTAATAAACCCTTAACCACAAATTGATTAAAGAATTAAAATAAATTCAAAATCATACTTTATAATTTCAAAACGAGGCATAGAACTCCCAATGGTACTAATTTATGTTACCATTCAATTTCAATTCCAATTTAGTTCACAGTTATTTACATAGGTCAAGATATATGTAAATACAACTCATATCCATATCAAGGATTTATGATGTCAATATGAACTAACTAACATATACATGTCCAAACCATAATAGCAGGACGGTGATTTGTCCTGCTAAACAGGTGTCCAAACAAATCAGTCAATTCATGGTAGGGAAATTTATTCTACTAAACATATGTCCAAACAATTCAAATCATTTATACTATAGCAGGATAAGGATTTATTTGGATAAAAGATGTCATTTAATCATTCTAATAATATAGATTACTTGAGGGCCCGGAAAAGAGATCATTTGATATGAAATTGATTTACTTTATAGGAAAATATATTCATTTCAGTTTAAAAATCACCTTTAGAAACTTTTAAATAGATTTAATTAACTTAAATCCTTATCAAATCCTAATTAATCATAAACAAATCAAAATTAAATCATAATTAAACTCCAATTAGATTTAATGGACTCAGTTAAGTTCTAATTAACTATTTAATGAATCTTAGATAAGGTTAACTCAAACCGTTATTAGTTGAACACTGATTAATTAAATATTAATTAAATAATCACTTAATTAATTAATAATTAGTTAATCACTAATCTTACTTAAGTAATTATCAACCATTTAGTTACTTTTTGAAATCACATTAAACCTCAATTAAAACTTAATTAATCAAATAATAATTATTAACTTAACTTAAGTGTGATTTAATCACTAATTAAGTGTTAATTACCTTTTTATTAACTAATTAATTAATAGGTTAGTTAAATTATTAAATTTATAAACCTGAATCACTTTTAATAATTATTGATTAAGTTTGGAAAAAAAACTTTTATAAAACAATTTCAAAAATAAAACATTTGAAATCAAAGTTGAGAAAATCTGTCGAACTGCATATATAGCAACCATTACTATGGATGTAGTTCATTTTAGCATAATTTAAAACAAAAATCTTCATTTGACTTTACTTTTCATGATTCAAAACACTTTTGAAAAGTTTTATAAACTTTAAGACAAAATTTACGAACTTTTAAAAAAACTATTTCAAACTTTAAACTTTTGGGAACAAAATCAATTCTATTCGAATCTCAAAATCCACCGCGACATACACAGGTTGTTAATTTTGTTTTTAAACCATACAACTATTGTCCAAACCACCATCAACATCATAAAAATGCATTCCACTCACATAAATATCATATACATATGCCAATATATGTACGATTTAAACCTCTTGTAATAACACATTAACATTCAACCAATTCCATAACCAAACTACCAATCCAATTCGATATCAACTAACATGATATTTAATTAACATTTATACCATAATATTATCATATCATGAAGAAAATATAAGGCTAATAATTTCCCGAAAATAATAGAGTTTACTCACCTTAAAGCTCGACAAAATTCCACTCGAACCCTAGAAACTGAGCTCGAAAATAGGTCACTTTCCCATGGATTTTTGGACCCCTTAATCTCAGATTTGGTAAAGTGGTCTAAAGGAAAGTTTTAGAAAATATCCCTCACTACCATTTCAAAAAATAAATTACTTAAAAAGGTTAAATTTTGAGGAAGTTATGGTCCAAAGAAGATGTACCATTTCCGGGTACAAAACTTAGGGTTGAAAAATACTCCATAAAAATCGAAATTTTGGCCTCACTATGCTCATAATCAGAAAATATGGCCTAAGGGAATGTTGAAGCCATTGAAATTTCATACGATTTCAAGAAAAGAAAATATCAATTTGAGCTAGATGTGAGGATGAAATGGCTGAAAGAAAAAGAGTAAAAAAAGAGAGGAAAATGAGGGCTATTTATAGCAAAGTGTTCATGTCCAAGGTCACATCAACTTCTTTCTTCCCTTACTTGTCACATCCTCTTCCCTCTTTAGTCATGTCTTAGGCTTAATAATGGGTAATGATGGTAGTACTAATGAAATGACAAGAGCTTAAAGTATAATTATGTACGTGTGTATATATGTATATATATATTATGTATTTTAAAATTAGTCTTGTCACATCACTTTATATATATATATATATATATATATATATAATTATTATGTCTTTTCATATCAGCCTCTTTATGAATAAATAAATAAATATATGATTATTATGTGTTGTCACATCACTTGTTAAATTAAAATTAATTATAAGATAATAATCTTAAGTATATTATTATCTAGTTAATTAACTCATATATATGTGTATATGTATATAGTGCACAAAGACAAACAACGTTTCTGACCACTTTCCGATGTAGAAAAGTTGAAATTCCAAGAAACATTCTTCGGTCACATTTTCTATTTTTTTATGAACTATTTAATTTGGTAAATAAATTTTGAAAACGATTTTACCATCATTATTAATTGATTAAAATGAGTTTATTTATCTATAAAAATTCATTTATTGACTATACAAAGTATAAAATTGCCTAGTTTAAGTGATCAAAACCCTGGACCTTTACATTTTACCATTCGAAAGAATTTTGTCCCAGAAATTACACCATGAGCACGCTATCCATAAGTCAGCGTGATGTTTAAAGATCATTCATAAAAAATCTGATTCGATCACCACTTAAATACATAACTCACCCCGAACTAGTATCGCTTACCCAATTCTCTAGTGTGGATTCTGATCAGGTTACCTAATTTGGAACCTCTATTCTCCTTGCATAGTCAGATACTATGATAGAAAACTTTGGTCCCCTACCAAAAATCCTCATCAAATGTTCGCCTTCAAAAATTGAGTAATAGACCCTTATTCGAAAGGGTGTAAAACACCTCAAAGTCATATATTCGAATCTTAGATCAAACTACATGAGAAAGAGAAATGATGTACGCCCATCCTACGCACTCATTTAATTGGTTCTCCCTATTACCAATTCTATTTCCACAAAAGCTATTTATGAAAACATTTCATAAAACTAACTTATGTTCAACTTATACAATTATTCACTACATCCTGAGAGTATATATGTGAGGATCCGTCTCCTCGACCCTCAGAAAATGACAATAATACATTTATGGTATTAACGTGCCGTAAATCCAAGTGGCGTGGAGGCAGATTATCAGGGGTGTAAAAGAAAATAAAGATAGAAGATAACAAAATAATAGGATCTCACATTGCATTCAACATTTTAATTATACATAAATGATCAAAGTCAAATACAAATCCAGCGGGATAGTTATAACTGTCTTTCCGTACATATACTAGAAAATACATACCGTGACGACCTGAATTTTTAACGGACATTAATTGGTAATTAACTGAATTAAATTATTAGAAATACCGATTTATAAGACGAACAAATAAAATAATGTGATAACCCGGAATTTTTGGTAGATATTAATTTGATGATTTTCTTAAATAATAATTAATTTGCCAAACTTTTTCTTTTCAAAACAAATAGAATGTGCTTTCTAATTTCTATTGTATATATATGTAGATTGTAAATGGATAATTATATAAGATTGTAAATGGATAAATAGATTGTACATATATATGATGATTTACAATCTACATATATATATAATAATAATTTCAAGATTTTTAGGATAGTATTTAGGTAGAAACTATAGGTTTAACAAGGTTTGGGTTTTTGCTAATTTCAGGCGATCGGAGGATCTGGGGTGGTCTTTGCTGGAGATTGCTTGTTGATCGAGACGCTTAGGAAAATTGGTTGGAAGTTTTTATGATCACCGTGGAGGCGCGGCGAGGAGGATTTAGGGTTTAAGACCCGTTCGAGTCGACGCTGTTGTCGTGGCGATTTCTTCGGCTTAACGACATCTAGTGGGATCGGAGTAAAGGGAAAAGGGAGGTGGTCGAGTGGCGAAGGTCCGGACGTGATGGCGAGGTTTCTGGGGGTCGAAGGTGGCGGCACGAGGCGATTCTAGGTAATCGAGTGTTTTCCTGATGGGTTTCAATTTCACCCGATTTCGATTCATGTGGTCGACGTGGGTCCTAGGTGGTCGAATGGGTCGAGATGATCGTCATCGACTTGGTGACGTGGTTGATGGTGATCGCCGTAGCTCTGGCTCTTTATGCATGTGCACGTGTATCTGTGCATGTGTCTGGGTTTGAGGGTTGCTATGTTAAGAAGGGAGAAGAAGGAGGAAAATCGGTGGGAAATTGGGACTAGATCGAGTTTGTATCGAGGTTTGCTTGGGTCTGTTTCATAAGTAATTAATAAGTTTTTTTTTAAAAAAAGAATGAAAAGAAGGGAAGTTTACGTGAGTTTGGGTTAGGCTTGGGCCGTAGTTTTCTTTTCAAAATAGATTAAAATAAAATGGAAATGAAATCAAAGTTTTCAAGTAATTAAGGAAATGTTTTTACTTAAATGTATGGGAAATAAATACAAAAATTTTAAGGCTTAAATTTAACCATTAACTTAGGTAAATAATGATACTAATTTAATTAAGTTGAGATAACTATATTTATGTTGGTTATTTAGTCAACTACAAAGTTATTAAGTAAAAGTTAATAATGTAATTATGTAATTGTTAAGATAAATGGTTTATATTTTTAATTAATTAAGGTCTTAAATAATTGTAAATAATAATTAATTAATTCCAATAATTAATTAAAATAAAATAAGGGCATGAAATTAATTAATGACAATTAAGCAGGATTTATAATTAATTTAATTTATTTTGTGATTTAAATTAAATTAATTAGAATAAGTGTGACCAGTTAATCTAGCTTATAAATGTTTAATTTGAATTGAATGCTTTGGATCTCTTATTATCTCCAGTATGTTAAATTGTTATATTCTGTGATATGAGTTGCCTTGGATTGAGCTAAGATAAATGTGAGTTATTTATCTGTGATGATTTTTTGTGTGAATATGACATTTTGAAATTTAAATTAAACTGTTGTTTTACTTATACAACTTGGCTTAAAAGATGGCATTGGATTCGAAGAGATCGGGGTTGGATATCAGCGATATCCGGAAGCACTTCGATTAATAACTGCTATATTTTTTTTTACAATTTGATTATTAAATCAAATGAGCTGGAATGGAATAAATTAAGTAACTTGACCATTCTATCTAAGTAACGGAATTTAGATATTATTTTGTAAAATAAGTGTTTGGCTATAACAAGATTAAACTTGTAGTGATAAACGAGTTACCCTGGTTTTCGAAGAAACTTTATAACTTAAGTATTTCATATTAGATGGGTTTACTCACGTTGGTTTCCAGCCTGACTCGGGTGTTACTTTATTGTAATGCTCGAGTCAAACCGAGTATTACAGATTTTCAGGTTTGGACGTTTTGGAGCTCAGGTGGCGAGCTGGATGACAGGAACGTATGGAGTATATTCCGCTGTGTATTAGAGTTGTACTGATTGTTTTCAGTGACAAGTTAATTATAACTGTCCAGTTTATTTATGAATGATTGTACTTTGATATATTGTATAAATTGACATTTACAGCTTTCTTTGTGTAAATGCTGCTATTTTTATATTATATTTTGTTCCGCTACGATTGTGAGATTCTATGCTGTTGTTTCTGTCACTTCTTCTACCTCTTTTTCTTCTTTACCCTAATAACTTGGAATTTCCGACGTTCGATTGCTCGACACTTCTACAGTGAATGTATTAGTGTCGAATTTTCGGGTCGAAAATTCTAGTCGTTACATTTGGTATCAGAGCAGAGGATGAAGTGAGAACCCTGGCTCTGGTGGGGATCACTAATTGAAGATAGGGTCAGCAGTACCCTAAAATGAGTTGAGCATATTATATCAGAGCGTACTTGTTATTTTCCTATATAATGATTTTTTTTTAAAAATGGTTTTAAAAATGGTTTTTATGTAAGTTTATATTTGGGTACATAAAGCAATAATTTTTCTAATTGTTATAATATATTAATTGGTTGATGATTATTGAAATTAAATATAATAATAAGAATTAAGTGGTAATATAAATATAACCAAATAGAAATTTGGGTAAGAATAAATTTGCAAGTAAGTTAAGGTTAGAATGGATTCAAAACTGAATTTAAATCTTAGAAAATTCAAAAGAATTTCCAAAGTATTGAAATAAACTACCATGATTTGATTTTCCAACAGATGATTATGGAATATATGGTGTGTGTGATTCTAGATATAACAATTGTCATAAATTAGTTATTGTATCTTAATAAAGGAATGTTTATTTTTCTGAAGATAAACAATGATTAAGCATAATGGAATGTTTTAAGGAAGTAACAATTTATATAAGTATGACTTATAAATTGAAATAGGTTTTAAATTGGAAAATGTTAAATCTAGACCCAAAGAAATTTAGACTTGGAATTGTTAATAATAGTATTATTCATAATATATTTGAATGAAGGAGTCTTGTTTTAAACAAGAATTGTTTTGAAAATTTCAAGGAAAATTATTTTGAACTGAAAACCAAAAATGGTTTAAAATTGGAAATATGACTTGTGCAAATAAATAAATATGTATATGTATATATGTAGGACATACAAAATATCAAAGTAAATTTGAGGTAAACACTAAGTGTTGAATTTTGAATTTTTCCCCTGAAATGTGATTTTAAAAACCCAAAGAGAAATAAGTTTTTGGACTTATAAGTGGGAAAGGATATTGATAAGAAGTTTAAAAAAAATTTAAATGGAGAATTCAAATTGAGTAAGGCTGACTGGATTAAACAAATTGAATTTAACTTAGGGGAAGTTAAATAAGTTTAACCTGAATTGGAAATTTCAAAATGAAATTAAGATTTAACTTAAGGAAGTTAAATGGGTTGAATTGAAAAGGGAGTTATGTGTGATCTCAAAATGGGTTTGAGTTCTGGAAATTGGTAATGGATGTTATTGATGGATGTTTATTTACTTTGACTTATCCTGATATCATTGTTATTAATAACTGTAAATTTGATTGTTATGAAGGAATTAACAAGTGGAATGATACACATCCAATACTAAAATAAAAATTTAATTTGAAATTATTTAAATAATTTTGATTTTTAGAGATAAAGATTGAAATTATGGAAATGGAATCACCTTGAACTTAAGGTTTAAATGTTAAAAATGAACTTGCAAACTGAAATTGTTTAAGAATTGGTTTCAAAGTTGAAGTTAAAATTGGTTAATAAATTGGATTCTGAAGATTAAATTGTTTAAAAAGATTTGAACTCTTACTTAAACCTTGAAATAAGTTAAGTAAAGATAATTTAAAATAAATATTTGAAATTTGGACTCAGAACTAAATTGTTTAAGACCAAGGTTGTTAAAATTAAAAGTAAAGGTTAATTTGATTTAAGGGATTAAATCAACATTTGAAAATGTAACTCGAATATATATAATTCGAGGTGGTCTAAAGTTGAGATTGGAATTAAAATTAATTCAAATGGAAAATTGAATTGAATTAATTGGAAGTGAGATTGAAGTTGAATAAGTTTAAATTCAAATGGGAATTGATATGAATTTGGAAGTGGAAATTGGAAATGGATTGGAATGGGAGATTGGGAAATTGAACCGGTTTTAATCTGAAACTATTTTCAAATAGTTTGTTTAAATGTAAACTATCTTAAATCTATTTTTACTAATTATTTACTATAAAACCTTTCTTTTTAAAACCCAAACTATCTTATATTTATTTTACAAATATTTTGAAAACTAATTACTATTTTACAGCAATTTTACATTCTTTTTACAAACTAATTACTACTTTATAACTATTTTATAACTACTTAACTATTTACAACTATTTTACAACTAATTGCTATTTTACAACTACTTATCCATTTTAAACTTTTCAAGCTATTTTCTAAATTCAAACTGGTCAGAGTAGAAACTGTTTATATTTAAATGTCAATTGAGATAAGAATTGAAGTGATAACCCAGATGGAAATTGAAGCAATTGTGAATAAGTGAATAGAAATCAAAATGAATGTGAAATAAAATAAATTGATTTAGCTAATGATCAATGAAGATAAATACATAGGATGTACATATTTTATTCTATTCGCATCACTACTACAAAACAGGTCATTTGCATCGGTTGTTTACCCCCCTTTTGCATTAGTTCAACAACCGATGCATATGCAACCGATGCAACAGGCTTAACACTTTTGCATCAGTTCTGAAACCGATGCAAAAAGGTCATTTTTGCATCGGTTGTTATTAACAACTGATGCAAAATATCATGGTTGGTTGCTTGAACACAGCCCCCATGTTGCATCGGTTGTAATGAAAACCGATGCAAACTAATCCCTCTATTGCATCGGTTTTTTATAACAACCGATGAAAATAATCCCTCTACTGCATCAGCTATTTATACCTGATGCAAAAAAGCCATTCTCAGAAACCATTATTACAGTACTCTAATAGACTATATATATATTATTGATTATAACAAATAATTATTGCATGCAATAGTACAATCATTCAAAATTAAATTTGATGGCAAATACGAACTGAATAACATAATACCAAAATAAACATATATCAATTAAAGTGTTAATAATCTATACAAAATAATGGTTCATACATTCATTTTGCGGCATAATTCAGATCTTTAGTACAATCATTAAGTGATATAATCCTAATTCAGATCTTTAACCATTAAGAAATAGTATAGTAAAAACCTTAATAACTTCATGGAATCTTGAAAACCTAAATTTTTAGGTTTCAGCTCAAAACCACATGCTACATTTCTTTTTTTGCAATGTCAACTTGAACCTGGGAAAACAAGAAATAAACATGTGACTTAGTCATGCACTACCTGCGTGTCAAAATAAAATTATGCTGAATAGAAGAAGCAAGGCAAGTGTGTACTTATTTCAGCTGAAAAAGCATTCAAAGTTGAATAGAAGGAAGTTAACGATGAATAGAAGGAAGTCAACCAAAGACCTGTTGGCTAATCAATTTCAGTGGAAACTTTCAGTTTGAAATATTTGAATATCCGTGACATTTGGACTTAATACTGTCAAATATGAGCAACATGTAACTACTAGTAATATATACCAATGAATTAATTTTATACTCTGTAGCAACAATCTCCCTTGACTTAATACAGTCAAATATGAGGAACATATAACTACTAGTAATATATACCACTGAATTAATTTTATACTCTGTAGCAACAATCTCCCTTAAAAAAGAATAAATATACAAAAATTGGAACATACATATCATTCAATACGGTTGAGATCAAAGGTTACTTATGGAATATTATCGTTCAACGAGGACAATTGGAATTAACCATACTCATGATGTCATGCTTGGCCATTCAATATGCAAGCGGATGCCATGATTTATTGTAGATCAAAAGCAACTTAACCTTATCATGTAAGCACTTTAAGGAAACTTAAATCTTTCATAAATTCGTTTTACATGCGTATGAATGCTTGCCAGTTTATAGATTTGACACCCTCATCTGGACTGTATTTGAATTTATTTCTACTCCACACTTCTGATGCCCGAGTTTAGTGTGAAAAGATATCTATGCAAAAGGTATCACAAACAGATTACAGTGAGTTCAACAAATTTCCACCAAATAATTGTCTCATGAGGAAAAAAAACATAATTCTAGACTTCCCAGCACCCCTAAATTATTTAATCTGTAAAGCACTTATTATGCAATCGGTTTAATTTCAAGAGTGAATAAGTAACTTCAAGATGCAGTAAATCATCATTTACGCTTTAAATATTTGTGAATGAAGCTTTTGACCAATTTAGAAGACCATATTTGATTGCGTCGATATATAAAATTAATAAACAGGACAATGAAATTTATAAAGGAATTGAAAGGACTAAAATTATGAGCATGATATACCTGGGGGGCATCTGATACTTCTGCCATTGAATTCCTCGATTTAGCTTATCAATCCAGAATTTCTTAACAAAAATAGTGTGATCGCTGTTTATTTTCGTAAGTTTATATTGAGCTCCTGTAAATTAAAACGATTCAATGACGTGGTTCAATAGCTTATCATTCATACTGCGATGCAAGTACAATACTATTCAAGACTACTATTTCAGAGCATAACAAATTTTAACTTATAGCTTTTAAATTAATCTATTCAAGACTACTATTATATTACATTATCATGCATTCATTCATTTGTTGTCAATCTTCACATGAACTGTAGCATACCTATAATTATTGTCTAAGATAGAATTACACATAAAGAAAAGCAGTATAGTAGGATTTGTTTGTTCTGTTAATAGATTTGACCGTATAGTTTGTTAATTGACTACTGCAACTTTAATTCATGTATGTGTGTACGATTGTGTCCATCAGTGACTTTATGAAGTTAAAGGGACAAAGAGAATTTAGAAAGTTAGTTAGCTTCACTTAATCAATTGGATTAAATCAAATTGAGTTTACTGTCAAAAAGTAATTATAAAAGTACACAGCAACCGTGTAAAAGTTGCAGTGGTTATAATAATAGATAGGTATATGAATGATTAACTCTTTTTTAATTCAGTCTTTGATTCCAGCATTAGTGTTATTTTAAATTTTGAACTACAATAAAATGACTGATGGTTTTATCCTTTTTTTTCTTCTTTAACTAAATAAAAGTTCTAGAAGGGAAAAAAAATTAACCAGGGTAGTTTTCGCTATGTAACAGTACGGATGGTATAGAAGGAAAAAAACTTTTGCATGTTTAGTAAGAAGTATTAACAACGCTGTAAAGTAAATGTACCTCAAATTTCTATCACACCTACTTCCGCCAGAACATGACATGTCTCCTTTTTCTTGCCTCCATTAGTTCAAAGAGAAATATATACTGCAATAGGAAAAGTAGAATGACATATGTGTATGTTTGTAGATAGATGATATTCAATACTATTCAAGACTACTATTTTTGGATGATTGATTTTACCACAATAAACCCTGCCAAAACTATTTCTGTCACTCGACATCAGCATATAAATTAATGCATATAAATTCAATGTGACATGGAAATGGATAGGTAAAGGATCAGAAAAAAAATTGAGCTATATATGATCTAGTCAATTTCTATTGAATAAAAATAGGATATCTGCTCAAAAAAATTGCAATATACACATACATATATGTATATGTGTATATAGAGTCAGTCAGCTAGTTGAACAATTTTATATTTTTATTTTTGACACAGTTAGAAGGAACAATAAATGCTCCTACGGACTCAAAAGCATGGGGATCAGGGCTACTTCAATGGATTGAGTTTACAAAGCTCAAAGACATCACAATTCAAGGTCATGGCACAATTAAAGGACGCGGTAGTGTTTGGTGGACATACTTCTCAGTGCCCTACAATGACCAGCCAGTAGTAAGTGCAGACTTAAAAGTGAAAAAATGCCAAGCCTAAAACCAACAGTTAAGCGTTATACCGATTACCTTATGCTGATAAACTCATTTGTTTACTGTGTTAAACATATTGACTTCTTTACAATAGGCTTTAAGGTTTTATGGAAGCTAAAACGTAACAGTGACCGGTATAAAATTTCTGAACAGTCCATAATTTCACGTCAAGTTCGATAACTGTGAAGCCATAAAGGTTTATAACATGAATTTATCCTCTCCAGCAACCAGTCCAAATACAGATGGAATCAATCTCCAAAACACTAGGAGCATCATGATCCATCATATCCACATTGCATGTGGTAAAATACTTCTTTTCCTTAACCGACATTGATTCTACTTGCACAATTCTAATAAAGATCAATAACGCCGCTAAAATTAAAATAGGAGATGACTGTGTTTCCATCCAAACTGGATGCTCCAATGTAAAAATACACATTATCCACTGTGGCCCTGGCCATGGGATAAGCATCGGAGGGCTAGGAAAGGATAACAGTAAAGCTTGTGTAACAAACATTACAGCTGTAGACACTGACATGCATGACACAATGACTGGGGTCAGAATCAAAACTTGGCAAGGTGGTTCAGGCTTGGTGTATGGATCAATTCTACTGTGATAGAAGCACTTGCAAGAACCAGTCATCAGCAGTAGGATTAGCAAGCGTAAGCTATAGAAATATTAGAGGGACTTACACTGTGAAGCCTATGCATTTTGCATGCAGCGATGTTGTTCCTTACTCTGATCAAATCCATACCCAAGTTATCCAGCACTTCTATTCTTGAAAACCTTCAGCGTAGATTTAATGATTTAGGCACTACTAGCCCACTCCGCTTCAGCCCACTTAATAGTAAAACATTTTGTTGGGTCATCCGTTCGTCTTACACATTGACATTGGAAGAAGGTTTTATTCATGAGCTGCTCACGTGATTCCTGATATGGACCGTTATGATAACCGAATCCTCCACTACTATCCCTCACGTGAAGACACATATCACATGACTATATCAGATTGATGAAACCCCACTATGCTCGAATGTTTTCAAAATGGAAATTGAAACCCTGCTCCTACCGTCAAAATACTACTTTAAATTCACCGCTTTGAATAGTTACCGACGAGTTCATTATCTCGAAAGTCACACAAGCCATATGGAAGAAAATTACACCACCAAACACGTAACATCTGCATTGCTTAATAGCAGTTGTGATTTATGAAATTAGCCCATGCTAATTTTGGGGTTCAAACTCCATGGATGAACACCCATAATCTGAAGGTAGATGGTGTTACTTCCAAATCAACCCTTTGTTTATCTCAAGTGTGTGAATCATGAATGTACTCAGATGTAAAACACCGAAACTTTAAATTAGAATTTGAATTAAAATGCTCGGCCTCACCCAAAAAATGCACAGGGATATGAAAACTATAATAATTTAATACTAGATCCCAATTCAAATAACAATTGCCTATTTCATAACAAATAAACTGTATGCATTAGGCAATGAGAATTTAATCATACTTGTAGTAATGAATTGTCGAATTTGTCCACAGCAAGCACGATTTCTCTAACTATAGGATAACAAGTATTTATTAATAAATGTAATCCAAATTCTCATCAGAGAAACTATCGTGCCCAAATCATCTTTTAATGCTCCTTCCAAACATAAACGAAACAGAAACCATTATTTTCCTTTATGATGAATTCGAAAATCAGATAAAGTCAGTGATTAAAGGCTTACACAGCCTTGGATGCTATTTAGTTGGCCTTCTTGCCAAATCTTAGAACCGTGAATCTGAGGCCACTGGTATGCCAAATTGCCACTTGACTTCGATCTTCAACATACTCGACCACGAGCTGATGTTGCAACAGAGGCACGAAAGTTAGCATTTTGTTAATTGGATTTCGAATTTGTGAAAAGCTGTGCTTCCATGTGAAAGGCATCATTTGGAAAGGGCTTTGGGAATGTGGCATCAGTCAGATTTAATGAGAAGCCGTGAAAATAAATTTCTAGGGTTTTGATTGTTTTGGAGCTGGCGAAATCCTTTTTAGGGAAATGAATGGGAAATAAGCGGCAGAAAAATTGAGGATGGCGGGAGTTGAAACTATTTGCATCGGTTTTTGGTGACAACTGATGCAAATTTGATTTTTTTTTTTTGACCTATTGCTTTCCACGTACCAATTGCACCGGTTATTAAGATAGAACTGATGCAAATAGTTCTATTTGCATCAGTTTTTACTTCAACTGATTCAAATGAGGCGATGCAAATGGTCTGTTTTGTAGTAGTGCATAACGATTGGATCCAGATCCGAGCATAGAATTTTGAGATAATATATCGATCCGAGTCGGGAACTTTCACTCGATTTTCGACTGCGAACCCTGGATTTGGATTTTGATTGATTCTGGAAATTCTCTATCATAGTTATGGCTATGCAAGGAGAATGATGGTTTTTGATCAAGAAACTAGATCTGAGTCCACACTAGGAAGTCAGGCGAACGATACTAGTTCGGAAGTGAAATTGTGTGATCGAGTGAGTGATCGGAATTGATATTACATAAGGTTGATATATGTAGATCATACGTGCTTGAATAAAATAGATATTGGAAATTTTGAAAAGAAATGCGAAAATGATTTTTGAAAGGGAAAAATATATTTTTAAATATATGATGAATAAAAGTGGAAGTTGGATATCTCTAAAATTGAAATTCACTTCATGAAGAGTAAGTAAGGTAGTAAATAACTTTATAAAAGAAATCGAACTTGAATGTTTGATTTGGAATAAATGAAGTATGTATATATATATATATATATATATATATATATTTGTTATATATGATAAACTCCCCTTGTTGAATCTATAACCCGAAGAAAAGATTTTTGAAAATTATTGAAGTAAAAAAAAAGAATTTAGATAAGTAGGAAGTGATCCAAAAACATTTTGTTAAAAAGAATAAAATTATATATATATATATATCTGTATATTTATATATATGAATGATTTTATGAGAATGGATTGGGAAAATGGTTTTGGGACCCATTGATTTTGGAAAGGATTTTGATTTTGGGAAAAATCAAATTTTGGAAATTTGGAAAGCCAAGTTTGAGAACTATCGATTTTGAGATATCGATTTTGAATTTTGTATGTCAGACATATTAAAAGTATGTTATGAAAGATATTATATGTGTATAGTATAAAAATGTTTTGAGAATGCTGTAGGGAAAAAGGCGCTCCCATTTTGAGTTGAAACTTAGTAGGAGATCCATGGGGTGGTTCCGCCTTGAGCCCTAAGGGGGGGTTCTAAATTTGATCCCAGTGGATGTCCGGACAAACTGAAGTTCCTGAGGATTGTGGTTGGGGTAGCGAAAGTCGAGGGCGCTGGTGCCTACAGGGACATTGGGGTTATGCTTTGACGATGGTGTAACTCGGTGTAACTGCGATCTACTGCGCTCCACAGCGGAAGTCGAGGGGCAGTGATTGCCTAAAGTCTACGTTTTATTTCGCAAGGAGAGCGACGTAACATCGGTAGAATGCGATCTATGAAGACATAGCGAAAATCATGTGGCAGTGAGTGCCTACAGGCTACATTGGGACTCGACTGATGTAGTCTGCGATCTATATGGTCTGTGTAGTGAAGTTTCATTTGGCAGCGAAATTCGAGGGTGCTGATGCCATACAGTTACATGGTTTTTTACCGTGATGGAAATGTAACCCTGGGTGTAGCTGCGATCTGTGGTGGTTCCATGGTGTAATCGAGGGGCGCGAAGGCCTACAGTTTTCTGTGGTTTTGTCGGGATGGCGACGTTATCATAGGGTTAACTGCGACCATGGAGGGGGCGATGATTTCCAGAGCATTCTCACCAAAAATGTTTTCTACGTTATTACAAAATGTTTTCTAAGTATTTTCACTGGGTATTGAAAATGGGTCTACTAAGTACTTATAGATTTTCAGTCCTGCGCCTGATCAACGTATGGTCGAATTTCTATGAGAACAAGGATGGACTTGTTGAAACATCGAGTTATAAAAAGTATTTTTATAAAACCATTTTGATAATATTATGTATATTTTTAAAGTGTTTAAAAAATTTAAATAAAAAGAGTTAAGTGTTAAAAATGTTTTAGAATAATTTAACTAATAATAAGCATTGTAATTAAAATTCTTGCTTCATTCCATTTCGAGTCGAAAAGTTCTAAAGGGGGAAGGAATGTGATGACCTGAATTTTTAACGGACATTAATTGGTAATTAACTGAATTAAATTATTAGAAATACTGGTTTATAAGACGAACACATAAAATAATGTGATAACCCGGAATTTTTGGTAGATATTAATTTGATGATTTTCTTATATAATTATTAATTTGCCAAACTTATTCTTTTCAAAACAAAGATTCCTTATGAAATAGTTTGGTTATCGTAAGGTGAAAACCCGTCCGTGTTTATGTGGTGTGGTTTTACGAGATCTTTTATTGTGAAAGGTTTCATAACATCAAAATCCATTTGAGTCGTGTTTCTCACACTGGTTTACCAGACTGATCCGAGCGTTATTTTCTCATAATGCTCAGGTCAGGCCGGGCATATTATCAGATTCAGTGATGGATGCTTTGGAGCTTCAGGAGGCGCTAGATGCCTCTAAGATGTATTCATGTATATTTTATACTCTACTACATTTGTTTTTTGCATTTATCAGCATTTGTGTGAACATGTTGATATAACTATCCAGGATAATGAGAGATAGTTACTCTGATTGATTTATGTATATTACAATTTTCTTTTTGTGAATATCCTCGTTACAATGTGAGATTCTATTTTGTCTTTTCTTTCTTTTCTCCCAATAATCTGCCTTTTCGGCACTCGGATGCTCGGCATGTGAATACCGTGGATGTATTAGTGTCTACTTTCGAGGATCGAAAAAGCAGGTCGTTACATGTGGTATCAAAGCTTAGGTTGAGCGAACACCTAGGCTTTAGTGTGGTAGACTCATTAGAGATAGGGTTAGTAATACCCTAGAATGAGTTTGATAGTATTATATATAATAATGCATATTTATTAGACCAAGCGTGCTGGAGAGAATGCCGAACCATCCTTGGTTGCCGAACGGTTTAGTGCCGAACGGTCTGGGTGCCGAACGAGGAGCTTGATGTTTGAACACCATCTTGACCGAACGAGGCCTTTGGCCAAACGATGCTCTTAGCCGAACGAAGTCTCTGGACGAACGCCATCTTTGGTCGAGCAATGTTTTAGGTCGAACGATGCTCTTGGCCGACGAAGTCTCTGGTCGAGTGCCATTTTCGGCCGAGCAATGTCTTAGGCCGAACGTTCTTTAGATGCCGAGCGTGACATGATGCCGAACCAGTATGGTGCCGAACCATCTTCAGGCCGAATGCCCTTGGTAGGCCGAGTACTAAGTTGCAATGCTTATGGCGCCGATCCTTCTATAGGCCGAACGCCCTTAGTAGGCCGAGTACTAAGTTGTATGCTTATGGTGCCGATCCTTCTACAGGCCGAACGCCCTTGGTAGGCCGAGTACTAAGTTTCTCGGTCAATTCCTTGGGGAACACTTGCCCCCTCAAAGTGTATTACGTGACCGAATGTGATACGCTTTGAATTACTCACCTTCTACGCTTTGCTTCAATCCTCGGTCATCACCCTTGGGGTTTGTATGATTCTCTTGGCCGAACGTAGTGTCGAAGGCCGAATGATCCACGTTTCTCCGAGTGATTTCATATGCCGAACAACCCAACCGAAGACGAGTGTCGAACGATCCATGTTAGCCCAGGCCGAACGAACCGAGATAGCCAAATGATACCGCCTTGACCGGTAAAATCGGTCATAGTCTCTTCAACTTCTCCTCCTCCCTTATAAAACCGGCACCTTCTTCTTCCTCCTTTTTTCCTACTTTCACTTCTGCAACCTTGAACTTTCGAATCACCCCTCTCATTAGATCCTAAAGACCTCTCAATCCCTTCTAAAGCTCAATCCACGAACTAGGTAAAATTCCTTCATCCACCTCCTTTCCTTGATTAAAAAGGGTCTCAATCAAGTCCATAGATCAGAACTGTGGTCGAAAGGGCTACGTGGGTGGAGGACCCAAACTTTGATTAGGATATTTCCAAGGCCAAAAAATGTGAGGTAGGGAGAAGTGGTCAGGGATGATCACTCGTAGGGGTTGTTTGGGAGAGATACCGTGGTCCGACGCGGTTCCCTTGTGTCGAACGAGGTTTGGGAAGAAGAAAGGTGGAGGAGAGGAACCGTGCCAAGCGTTGAAGCTCGACCTATCCTAGGTTCGGCGTGGCACACCATAGGCCGAACGATGGGATGGAAGGTTAGGGAGGTAGCATGAGACAGTGGGGAGCCTGAGTGTTGTTTCGGCCGAATGGTATTTTGGCCGAACGATGCTCTGCCGAGCGCTGACCAGTACGAACTGCACTTAGGCCGAACGAGAGTTGTAGGCTGAACGATAACGTCGCCGAGGACAGCTTAGCCGAACAAACATCAATGTCGAGCCGTATTAAGGCCGAATAACCTTACACCGAACGAAGAAGAAATGTCGAACCAAACATGCCGAACAATGCATAGCCGAACCACACATAAATGCCAAACAAACGTGCCGAACAAAGCATGCCGAATGGCTCATAAATGCCGAACAGACGTGCCGAACAAAGCATGCCGAACGGTCGTAAAACAAGGGCAATGACTCTAACATTCTAACATATCGAACCGATTTGAACTAATAACCTCCTACTTCCAGTAGCCATAAATCTTAACTTTAGTTGACGTAATTGGATAACTTCCTCTAATGCTCCCTGAACTTGAAACTGTAATCGCCGTATGGCAGGCTTTTGGAGACGGTCAGCGATGACGGTCTTCGAAGGCGAGGGTTATAATCTTAGTTTCATATTAGTTACCTTGCGACTTCCAAATTTTCAATGCTTATACACGATTGATTACACTAGTTCACACACCACGTGGGGAGATTATTCGTGTTGTTAATTCTGACATCGATCATTTTTCAAGTATAGTTCACACATGTGTTTTGTCAGATCCGCTATTTATTGAAGATGTCTAAAAGACCCAGCTCTGCCACCATCTCAGACAGGCCCGGGCAGTCTTCCAAACAAGAGGGCGCAGACACTTCTAATCCGTCGACCTCCCTCGCTCATGATTTTGCTCCTGATACCCTGGAGTCAATGATTCTCCAGGATAATTCGATCGATTCACAGGCTTCGAAGATTAACGAAGCCACGCTCCGGCGAATATGTTCGATTCACGGAATCCCTTTCGCCGACGTGTTGGTTCCGTCGGGCCGTGATCATCTGCACCTGCCCCTAGTGGGATACGCCGCCTGCAATAAGTTTATGTGCTCGGTGGGCAGCGTTCCTCCGTTCAATTTGTTTCTTCGGGATGTGTTGCAACATATCGACGTCGCCCCGTCACAGCTACACCCCAACGGACACGCGTTCATATATGGGACTTACCTCCTCTTCATGGCCGTCTTCTCTAGACCTCCAAATCCCTGGGACATTAGATATATTTACATGATCAAGAAGCGGAAGGATAGCCCCTCTTTCATGTTCCTCGAGCCATATCACAAGTGCCAAATCCTAACCGGAGCGTGGAGCAAGTTTTCCCTGTACAAACAGGAATGGTTCTATGTGTGCTGCCCTCCCGGCTTCGCGAGGAGATGGCTTGAAGGAAGTAAGTCTTCTTCTTTGAACGGTTCTCATGTTTTTATCGATGCTATGATTTTCCTAACTCTTGTTTTATCTTTCCAGATGTCAGTCCCCGTCCTGAGGACCATGGTCACTCTAAGGATGTTGGAGCTATCAGGGCTCTTCCTGCCAAAGAACGAGACATTCAAACTCTCATCTCGAATGAGTCGTTGTCGATGTTCGCGCTGTTAGCCGAAGGTCGTCGGGTGAGTCTTCCCGATGGCGTCTCCACTCCTAAGCCCAAATCTGGTAAAGGGAAAAAGTTGGTTGGATCGTCATCACACCACACCCCCAGTGCATAGGAGGAGGGGGAGATCAAAGAGGGTGGTCCCCTGAAAAACAAGGTGAGAATGTGGGTCCCACTTCGGATCCGCTGGTCGAGGTGCACGATATTGAGATGTCATCTTCCCCTTCGAAGGGAAAAAAGAAGTTGATGTATAGGATAAGGAAGGAGAAGGTTGGCGGAACTTCCAAAGTTACGCTCATCCCGACAGAGAAAGAGGCTTCTTCATAGCGAGTGAAAAGTTCTTTAAAGGGCCTGTCGAATCTCTTCATCCCCGATGATCTGCTTAACTAGGACTTTGGCGATCCGGAGGCATTCAAATTCCATTCGCTCGTCGGAGGCAATGTGGGCATTCCGTCCCAAAGTCAGGGAGAGAAAACCCTATTAGCAAGGCTACTGGTCCGTCGGGGAGAAACACTAGGACACACACGAACACTTGCACCTCAAGTCTGTCTTAGTTTTTTTTATAACTCCTCTTGCTAATTTGCTGTTATTTGAATTTCGTGCAGGTGACATGGGACGCTCGCACGGATTTGATCGTCTCCGTGGTTCTTCTATTTTTCATCCGTCCGGATGGGACTTGTGTCCCGAGAGACGTCGAGATAGAGATGGTGATGGTGGTGGGGACCGTCATTCTCGGTACTCATCATCTCGAAAGAAACCATATTACCAGCCCAAGCATCACCGACACCCCCGTTCTCATTCGAGGAAAAGCAAGGATCAGCCTGGTTACAAGGGGTCGCAGTCTGATATCCCCCGAGATCAACGCTCTGATTCTTCTTCCACTCGACAGTCCCGAGATTCTCATAGAAGGGCCGAACTTGCAAGGCTATCTCCTCCTGCTCCTGCATCGGATCCCATAGTATTAGAGAGACCGAGCGAGCTCAAGGCTGCATTTCCCAAGATCTATTTCGATGGGTTGAAGTTCCTTCCGGCGATTCATCCTATACCCGGAGATGTTAAGCAGAACGCCATTGCCTGCACCAACGACGTCTATGTTCAACATGACGCGTTCGTCCACCTAGCTGAGAAACTTTTCGAAGTCTCTGTGGAGCGCCAGCATGAAATAGACCGTTTGAAACTTGAGGCTACCCATGATAAAAACATCATTAAGGCCCAGGACGAAGAAATCGCCGCTTATAAATCTGAACTCGAGGCCGCCCATCGGAGTGCCAGGGATACCGTTGAGGCCGTCACTCGCTTGGAATCAATTCACAAGAAAGAGCTTGACGAGTTGGTTCAACGATGTGGGGCTTTGGCCTTGGAGAAGGACTCCGTTCAAAAGGAGAGGGATGCGCTCAGCGCTCAGGTCAAGGAACTTGAAGAGCTTCTCCGCAGAGAGAGGGAGGAGAAAACGGCTGCCCAGGAAGAGTCACAGCGATACTGTGACGAGATCGTCGCCACCTGACTTTTAAAAGAACAACTAGAGGGTGAGCTCTCCAGGGTTGAGATGTTAAAGAGTGAGGCCCATGAGGAGGGCAAGAGGACGGCGTTGACGGATATCGATTTTCGTCTTGAGGCAGCCAGGGAGGAAGGTAGAGAGGAGATAAAACCTGCGTTCGACCCACTCATTGCCGAATTCAACGCCGCGTGCTCATGCATCATGACCTAACTTTTTTGGGCGACGACTACCTTGAATCGTTATTCGAGGCGTGGGAAGCTTTAATTCAGTTCAGGAAGGCCGAGCGCGGTGTCGAGGAGGTTGACGAGCAGGATTTGATAAAGGAATTTCTGAAGGGAAATGAGCCTTCGGACCTATCGGCGGCCAAGGCTCTTTACTGCAAAGGATCCCCCTCGAGGAAAGGGAAGAAGTTGTCGCCAGCCCATCCGAGGTCGAGTCTCCTGTTCATGTGCCTTCCCAGCCGGCCGCTCGGCCGACACTTGAACCCTTTGAACAACACATTGACTATGATCCGAAAGCCCCCGGCCTGGGCGTTTATATTTTGTCTCCTATCCCGAAGGGAGAAACTCCTTTGACGGCAGAGAGCTTGTCAGGGCTTGGTAGATAACTTTCCACTTTGAGATTTTGAAAGTCGTCTTTCTTTGTGAAGTACTATTGCCTTCTAATGCTCATCTTTTCTGATTTTGTGCAGGTCGTTCCAACCCTGATGCCACTCCGAGGAGCGATGTCGTCAAGGAGGTGGAAAAGTCCGATGAGGGTGCTCATGCTGGTGAGGTTCCTGGGCCAGATGCTCAAGTGATCGGGGCGCTTGACGAAGGCAAATCTGATTCCTCCTCTGGGATTTATGAAGTAGAAATCACAGGCGCCTCTAAGCATACATCTGAATTGAGCATGAAGGAGCAGCTCGAGAAAGAGGAAAGAGATACAGTCACGGTCAAGATTGATCCACGTGAAGTGGACCTAGATGATCCCTTGAACAAGCCATTGAAGGTCATCCTCCCCGGCAGGTCCAAGCCCTTGGATGTTCCCCCTACTTCTTCAGTAGTTACTCCTCCATCAAGGAAAGGTTCCAAGGGTAAACGCTCTAGGGAAGAGTCGTCCGGGAAGAAGCTGAAGAGGCACATGAAATGACTACTGTCTTCGTTCAACGAGAGTCAGTTTAAGTCATGTAGTAATTTTTGTAATTTTTGTAGATAGAACGTTGGCTCCGAATTTTGGAGTACTTGTAGCAGAAAACTTTTCCTGAATAAAGTTTAGTTTCCTTTTCTGTCTTTTCAAAAGATTCTGATTATTTAGTTTTCCTTGTGACTGTGATATATTCCAGTCCGCATTCTAGGGACTTGGAAAATTTTTAATGTCCATACTCGAGTTCACGCTCGGGGGACTTAGATTATTCCAGTCCGCACTCCGGGGACTTGAAGATTTTGAAGTCGTTTATACTTGAGCCCGCGCTCCGGGGACTTAGAGTAGCCTAGTCCGCGCTCCGGGGACTTAGAGTTTTTTATTCGCTTATGCTCGAGTCCGCACTCCGGGGACTTCGAGTACTGCAGTCCGCACTCCGGGGACTTGGAGATTTTTTATTCGTTTATACTCGAGTCCGCGCTCCGGAGACTTAGAGTACTCCAGTCCGCACTCTGGGGACTTGGATAGTGTTTTTTTTCGTTTATACTCGAGTCTGCACTCCGGGGACTTCGAGTACTCCAGTCCGCACTCCGGGGACTTGGAGATTTTTTATTCGTTTATACTCGAGTCCGCACTCCGGGGATTTTGAGTACTCCAGTCCGCACTTCGGGGACTTGGAGATTTTTATTCGTTTATACTTTAGTCCACACTCCGGGGACTTCGAGTACTCCAGTCTGCACTCTGGGGACTTGGAGATTTTTTTTTGTTTATACTCGAGTCCGCACTCCGGGGACTTCGAGTACTCCAGTCCGCACACCGGGGACTTGGAGATTTTTATTGGTTTATACTCGAGTCCGCACTCCGGGGACTTCGAGTACTCCAGTCCGCACTCCGGGGACTTGGATATTTTTTTTCGTTTATACTCGAGTCCGCACTCCGAGGACTTCGAGTACTCCAGTCCGCACTCCGGGGACTTGGAGATTTTTTTTCGTTTATACTCGAATCCGCACTCCGGGGACTTCGAGTACTCCAGTCCACACTCCGGGGACTTAGAGATTTTCTATTTATTCGTTTATACTCGAATCCGTACTCTGGGGACTTTGAGTACTCCAGTCCGCACTATGGGGACTTGGAGATTTTTTATTCGTTTATACTCGAGTCCACACTCCAGGGACTTCGAGTACTCCAGTCCGCACTCCGGGGACTTGGAGATCTTGAACTTTTTTGAGTGTTCGTACGCCAGCCAGAATAATATAATTGTAATTGCTTGCCACAGGATTATCATACACAGAAACATTAATCATTCATAAAAAAGATGGCTTCGAGCCTTTACTAATGAAAGTACTAGACTGTTTTATTACATGCCAAGAACTAGGAATGAAAACATACTGGAAATAGATGCAATTACTGCATGAAGGAAACAGACTAGGTGTAATAACGCCGCAAGTGCTTGCTGTTCCATGCTCGGGGGAGTGTCGCACCATCGATGGTCGCTATCTTGAAAGTTCCTTCTCCAAGCTTCCATTCGATGACGTATGGACCTTCCCATGCGGGATTCGTGTGAGATGGAGTTGGAAAGACTCGTTTCAAAACGAGATCTCCCACAGTAAAGTTTCTCGGTTGGACTTTTCCATTATAATATCTAGCGACTCGGTGTCTGTATGAGGCCGCTCTTAAATCGGCTTCTTCGCGTTTTTCATCAATAAAGTCCAATGATTCCAGTAAGAGATCCTGGTTCGTTGCAGGGTCGTAATAAGTTACCCGATGTGATGGAACCTCAAGTTCCACGGGTATGACAGCTTCTGTGCCATATGCCAATGCGAATGAAGTGTGGCCAGTCGTGGTCTTGAGGGTAGTTCTATAAGCCCAAAGCGCCGTCGGGAGTTCATCTACCCACTTGCCTCAAGCCTTTTCCAAAAGCTTTTTTAATATGGACTTAATTATTTTGTTTACGGCTTCTACCTGTCCATTCGCCTTTGGGTGTACAACTGCTGCAAACTTTTTCTCAATGCCACATTTCTGACAAAATTCTTTGAACTCCTTGCTTTCGAATTGAGTTCCATTATCTGTTATGATGGTCCGTGGGAGGCCAAAACGGCATATGATATTTCGTACAACGAAATTAATGACTTTCTTGGTGGTGATCGTGGCCATAGGCTCTGCCTCTGCCCATTTGGTAAAGTAATCGACTGCCATTATTGCATATTTCGCGCCTCCTTTGGCTATGGGTAAAGAACCGATTAGGTCAATTCCCCACATTGCAAACGGCCAAGGACTAACCATTTGGGTGAGTTCCGTCGGCGGAGCTCTTGGAATTTTCGCGTATATCTGGCATTTGTCACATTTCCTCATATAATCTGCAGCGTCACGATTCACGGTTGGCCAAAAGTATCCATAACGGAGGATTTTCTTTACCAATGTTTGCCCCCCGGTATGATCACCACACTCTCCCTCATGGACTTCTTTCAATACCCGTTTTATCTTGTCATGGGCCACGCACCGGAGTATGGGGGTCGAGAATCCCCTCCGATACATTATCCCGTCATGTATTACATAACGCGAAGCCTTACAAAGGACTTGGCGTCTTTCGCTCCGTTTTTCAGGCAAATCCCCTTGTAGCAAGTACTGTTTGATTGGGGTCAACCACGATTCCTTTTCGAGTTCGGTTTCCAACACGAAATCTATCTCCATCGTGTCTATACTTGGAGCAAGCAGGGTCTCAACAGGGAACAATCCCATTTGTTGTGCATCGCCAGTGCTTGCGAATTTTGCTAACGAATCAGCTTCTCTATTCTGTTCGCGTGGGACATGGGAGATGGCATAATATTTGAGACTTGCAAGTAACTCTTGAACCTGAGCGAGGTTAGGATCCAGTCTCTGTCCCTTTGCTTGATAGTCTCCCCGCACCTGGTATACTACCAGCTGTGAATCGCAGAAGATTTCAATCGACTTCACTCCCAGTTCGATAACAGTCTTAAGACAGCAATCAATGCTTCATATTCGGCTTCGTTATTTGTTGCTGCAAACTCAAGCTTCAAAGCGTAGCAGATTGATCGGTCTTCCGGAGTTACGAATACTATGCCTGCCCCCAAGCGATGGTCGTTAGATGCCCCATCGGTGTACATCTTTCATCGAACGGGAGGTATGACCCTGTAACTGCTCGGTTCATCTGGCAGAGTGAATTCAGCGATGAATTCAGCTAGTGCTTGTCCTTGTATGGCCCTTCGCGGCAGGTAGGCAATGTCGAACTGACTCAACTCAATATTCCATTTTAACATCCTTCCGGAAGTTTCCGGTCGTTGGAGTACTTGTCGCAAGGGTTGGTCAGTGTACACATCGATTGAATGTGCTTGAAAGTAGGGATGAAGCTTGCGTGAAGAAATCACCAAGCAATAGGAGAGTTTCTCAATCTTTGGATAATTCCTTTCCGCCCCCGTCAAGCGTTTACCAACATAGTGAACTGGCCTTTGAACTCGGTCTTCCTCGCGGACCAAGGCCGCGCTAATGGCATGCTGGAAGATAGCCAAGTACACGTACAACGTCTCGTGGTCTACTGGTTTCGATAGTACCGGGGGACTTTCTAAGTGCCTTACCAGAGCCCAAAATGCTTCCTCACAGTCGGACGTCCATTTGAAGTTTCTCTTTCCTTTCTTTATAACATCGAAGAAGGGAATACACTTATCGGTAGCTCTAGATATGAATTGACTTAGCGCAACCACTTTTCCATTCAGGCTTTGCACCTGCTTTATGGTTCTGGGTACCTGTATATCTCGGATAGCCTGGATCTTCTCCGGGTTAGCCTCAATCCCTCACGCGTTCACATTTAAACCCAAGAACTTTCCTGAAGCTACGCCGAATGAACACTTCAGAGGATTGATCTTCATCCTGTAGTGCCTAAGTATATCGAACATCTCTGCTAAGTCACGGATGTGGTCGTTTGACTGTCGCGACTTCACAAGCATGTCATCTACATAGACTTCCATTGTTTTCCCAATCTGATCTTTGAACATTCGATTTACCAGACGTTGATAAGTTGCTCCTACATTTTTTGATCCGAAGGGCATTACTGCGTAGCAATACAACCCGACGTTCGTGATAAAGATGGTGTGTTCTTGGTCCGGGATGTGCATCAGAATTTGATTGTAACCAGAGTATGCGTCCGTAAATGATAGTAACTCGTGTCCGACTGTTGAATCGACCAGTTGGTCAATCCTTGGTAATGGAAAGCTATCCTTCGGGCATTCTTTGTTTAAATCAAAGTAATCGACACAAGTTCTCCATTTTCCATTTGCTTTCTTCACTAACACCGGGTTAGATACCCATTCAGGGTAGAGGGCGTCGTGGACGAACCAGTTGGTTTTTAGTTTGCCCACCTCCTCTTTGAGAGCTTCGGACCTCTCCGGGTCCACGCCTCTCCTTTTCTGTTTCACAGGGACATGTTTCGGGTCAATGTTCAACATATGACTCGCAATTGCAGGAGAAATCCCGCACATATCAGAATGTGTCCAAGCGAAAACATCAAGGTTTGCTCGGAGGAAATCAATGAGGTTTTCACCTGCTACGGGTCTAGCTGTGATCCTATTTTAAGAACTCGTGATGGGTCATTGCAGCTAACTGAGATGTCAATGGTCAATTCGGCCGGTGCTGCGTTTGTTTCCCTGGGTTCCCCATCATCATCTCTCGGATCTATGTATCTATGGATCCGAGATTGTCGCCCGAGCCAAGGATCGGGTGCTAGTTGTCAATCATTAGAATTCTGGATGCGGACCGAGATGTCTGCAACCTTTCATTTCTCCCTACGCTGCGCCTCTCTGAGCTCAGCCACATAGCATGCACGTCCGGTTGACTGATCACCGTGCACTACTCCTACTCCTTTGTCTGTGGGAAATTTTAACGTCAAACACCATGGGGCCATGGCTGTCCTGAATTACGCCAGGGCTGGACGTCCTAGGAACACGTTGTATGGGGAATCGACATCCAGTACTATGAATGGTAGGATTCGCACTCTCCTGCGTTCTCCTTGCCTCAGTTCGACGGGTAATTCCACATATCCCATGGCATCAGTTGTCGCGTCGTTAAAGCCATGGATCCTGGCTTTGGATGGTTTCAAATCCTTGGTTTCCAGTCTCATTTGGTCATATGCCTTCCGGAAGATTATGTTAATGGAACTTCCGGAATCAATTAGAATTCTCTTTACGAATGTCGGCCCGATGGTCGCGGATATGACCATTGGGTCGATATTAGGGGCCTCTACCTTATCCGCATCTCTGCTCCTGAACACGATGTCAACATTCATCGTGCACTGCTGCTTTGCGGGAGTTCCATCCTCCACATTCGAACAACACTCATAATCCGCATGTCTCAGAGAGTTAACATATCGTTCCATCTCCTGTCAATTCTTATCTGCAGGGTGAGGTCCGCCAGCAATCGTGTTAATGACCAATCTACCCACAGTTCAGGTAGGTTGTTCTGGTTGGTGTGGGGCTGGCCCTCGCCCAGGGTCCGACGTCTCTTGCCTTCCGTCCTGTGGGTCTTTGACAAATTCCTGTAGCTTCTTTTGCCTAATCAATTTCTCGATAGCATCATGAAGATGTCTGCACTCCTCTGTGTTGTGCCCATAAGACTCGTGAAAGCGGCAATACTTCCCAGTCCGCTTCTGCTCCTCTGTTGATTCCTTTGGGCATGGTTTTCTGTATTGAAAAGTGTTGCAGGTTGATAAGTAGATGTTCTCGAGAGATGCATTCAATGAAGTGTATTCGTTGTAGGTTGGGATTCTTGACTTCCACCTCCCCGTTTCCATCTTCTTTCCGGGATTTCCACCTCCGGATTCTTTAGATTGCCCGGGCTTGTTCCGGACACTGGCTTGAGTATTTCCACGGTTATTGCCAGTTGTCTTCACGGCGACGTTGCCCTTTGCAGATTCCTGAACGGGCCCTGGTGCCTTGTCTTTCCTTGTCCATCGATCTTCTTCCCTTCTTATGAACTGATGAGCTTTTGAATAAAAACGCTCTAGTGTGGCTGGGGGCTTTCCTATGGACCAATCTTCGAATTCAGAATCGGGATCCACTCCACGTATCACTGCCATTAAAATTGCATGGTCGTTAGGATTGCTCACTCGGGTAGCTGCAACATGAAATCTCTGCAAGTATGCTTTCAGTGACTCTCCTGGAGCTTGGGTTACACTTGACAAGGACATCACTTCCTTTGGACGAGTGGTGTGTATCCTGAATTGTTTTATGAATTTCATTGCTAATTCGTCGAAGCTGGATATTGATCGTGGGGGAAGTCGAGTAAACCACATGGTGACAATTCCAGATAGAGTAATCGGGAAGCACCTGTACTTGGTTGCGTCGTTGGCTCTTGCTGAATCCATCATCCATCCATACCTCATTACATGCTGTCTAGGGTCAGTTTTCCCTTCATAGGCTGGAATGGTGGGCATGCTGAACTTTCTCGGATATTCAGCCTGTAGAATGAGGTCCGTGAAGGGAGTATGGCTTTTCGACACTCCCCAATCTTCATTAGTCAAGCCTTGATTCTCTCTCATCAACTGCCTGATCATAGATGTCAAGTCCGGGGTTTGTATAGAAGAAGGGAGGTGGGGTTCCGTTCCACGGGCTTGATTTCTAGTAGATCGATCAGTGGCACCTACTCATGCATTTTCATCCTTGCGGCGTCTACGCTTAGGCGGTTCATCAGCTGAAGTCGAACTATCATCTTCAGAGTAAGCGACGGGGCTACCTCCAGCATTTTGATGCTGCTGCTGAGTAAGCTGAGTTATGAGGTCAGCATTGACTTGCATTTGCTTAGCAAGTTGCTTTCTACTCTCCTTAAGTTCTCTTATCAAGTCATTGAACTCCGCTCTGGAAACAACTTCTGCTTGGTTTTGGTTGGAGGGTCCTGCACCTTGAATAGCTCGCTGATTGCTAGGCCCGAGTTGTTGCACACTAGCAGTTTCGTGGGCATCTGCATTGTGAGAGGCTGATCTTGTCCGTGGTCTTCCCATGGTAGAGTTATTGGTTGTAACTCTGAGTTGAATCAACAAATGCCTACGAATGATTATGGATCTCCTTCGTGGGACTTATGCAATCCAGTAGCTATAAAGTATATCCCAATAGCCTGAGTTCAATTCTCAGTGAAAGCACCAAAATGTTAGCACCAAAATTGGTCACCAACACCCTTAGAAAGATTGTGTAGAGAGATTAATGAAGAAAGTAAATTAAAACAGAGAATTGAGTGTAAATTTAAATGCAGAGAACAAGAACACCAAATTTATAGTGGTTCGGCGTAACTGCCTACATCCACTTTGAAGCGATTTCCATTAATTTCCTTGATGGGTGATTACAGATACAATCCTTTTTTTTTTGTTACTAGAATACAATTGCAATAAAAGAACTAAGTTTGGAATGATTCTTGAAAATGGCAGAGTCTCCTCAGTGTTCTCTAAAATCTCTCCCTCTTTTCTGTGCCCTGCCCCTCTATTTATAGACAAAGGTGGTTGTACTTCCCTGGTGGGCCTGGTGGCCGAATAACTCGGCCCAAATAGGACAAGCCCTGTATGCCGAATCGAGTGTGCCGAACGGTCGAGTACCGACCCAGTTTCTTCATGCCGAACGACACATCTGTTGTGGGGAAGAGTAGGCCGAGCAGTGTTTGGACCGAGCGTGCTGGAGAGAATGCCGAACCATCCTTGGTTGCCGAACGGTTTGGTGCCGAACGGTCTGGGTGCCGAACGAGGAGCTTGATGTTTGAACACCATCTTGACCGAACGAGGCCTTTGGCCAAACGATGCTCTTAGCCGAACGAAGTCTCTGGACGAACGCCATCTTTGGTCGAGCAATGTTTTAGGTCGAACGATGCTCTTGGCCGACGAAGTCTCTGGTCGAGTGCCATTTTCGGCCGAGCAATGTCTTAGGCCGAACGTTCTTTAGATGCCGAGCGTGACATGATGCCGAACCGGTATGGTGCCGAACCATCTTCAGGCCGAACGCCCTTGGTAGGCCGAGTACTAAGTTGCAATGCTTATGGCGCCGATCCTTCTATAGGCCGAACGCCCTTGGTAGGCAGAGTACTAAGTTGCCCAGTCAATTCCCTAGGAAACAATTGACCAAAGTACCTTGTTATTAAATTGTTGTCAGATAGAGAAATTCCCAAATAATTGATGGAGGGGCTGCCAACTTGAACATTGATAGTATTTGAGATAATCTCTTTGTTTTTTGCCCCATTACTAAAAATAAGAGTTGATTTGAGCTCAATTATTTTTAGACATGTGATGCCTTCAACTAATGACATGATAATAAGTGGGCGACGATAGGGTCAAAAAAGTAGACAGGCTTAAAATTACCTTCATAGAATTCCAGTTCAAATAAAATAGATAGGTATTCCGCTACAACTGGAAACAATAGTCAGGATAGTGGGCTCCTTGTATTAACCTGTATTGCTACCAAGAAAACCATAGGAGGATCCACTAATAAGAATAGAGAAAGAGGGGATAAAGATACGATCAAAAATCAAGTCGGTATATTTGTGAGGTAACCCTATAAACAAAAGCATATGATGAATAAAATTTCTTTTTAGCTTGTCATAAGCTTTGTAAAGATCTATATTCAGGCATAAATATTTACTTGTTTTTCCATCGAAACTTCTAACCATCTCATAAGCTAGCAAAGAATTTTCTATAATAACCCTGCCCAAAATGAATGCATTTTTATTAACCGAGATCAAACCATTCATGTATTCTTTCATCCTATTATAAAGTAAATTCAAAAAAAATTATAAAGAACATTTCAAGGAGAGATTGTTCTATAGTTAGCTAGCTCCTTGATTATTGAGTTTTATGGAATGAGGCAAATAAAAATGTGGTTAATTTCTTTGAGAAGTTTGGCCTGAAGCTTGTATCCCTAACAGAGCTTTCGATATATCTTGTTTTAGTTTCTCCCAATGAATTTTAAAAGCCCATCAAGGCCAGAGGAGATATTATCATCTGTTTGAAAAATTAAATTTTTATTTTCCTCAATCTCAAAAGGCTTATCCAAATTACTTCTTTGATATTTGGTAAGTATTTTTTGAAAACAACGCCCCAAAATTGATTATGCACAAAATTAGCGCTAAATAAATCAAAGTAAAACTAAGTTGGCTGATTAGCCAATAATTCTGATGCTAATATGAGGTGCCCTTGAGCATCTAAAGTGTATCCCCACCTCATTAAAGAATTAGGAGATGCATATTGTTGTAAAAAATTTAGATGGTTTATCTCCTTGGGTTAGCCACTTGAACTTATTTCGTTGTATGTTCTATGTTGCTGCCTTTTCCACCAAATTATGCAAAGAATCTAAATTGGTTTTATATTTATGGATGATTTCTTCATCTTGGGGATTAGTGATTACCTGTGCATACATACTTTCATTTTCCCATCTAATTATGTCAGCCTTCTGATAATTATTATTTTCCCCATTTGTCATAGCTTTGGAGCTTTTCTGGTAGCTTTTATTTTACATATTAATTTATATAAAGGGCTACCATTAAAAGATAAGCTAAGGCAATCTTCTATTACTTCTCTATAATCCTTGTGCATGAACCAAGAATTATTGAATCTAAAAGAGTGTTTTGGAATTTAGAGAAGTAGTAGGTAGTTTTACCATTACTATGGTATGATCACTCAAGAGTGATTCGCAAAATGGATCTTAAAATGGGAAATTTTAATTGCCATTGGTTGTTAATAAATACTCTATCAATGTTGCTATTAATAGAGAAATTATTATCTCCTATCCAAGTGAAATGATAACCTGAATAATTCAGTTCATATAACTCTGATGTTTTTACAAACTGCATGAAATTTTCATCTACAGAGGAAGCATAAACCCCTTCATTTATTCTTTCATGTCTAGAAAGAATACCATCAAACATCAAAATCCAAGGAAGTTTAATTTGAGCTGCCTGGTGTTTTACATAGTTCCACAGAGGGATTCTTTTTCCTGGACTGTCATGGGCATATAAATAATGCTCAAACTCTTTGCATCATATAACAAACATGTAATACACTACCCATCTGAATAAAGTACATTGTTGGACAATTGACAAGGGTCCCATAATACTAGTATTCCACTTCTCTGCTTAACACTACTTTTATAAATATATTGCCAATTAGAGTTAATTTGACTTGCTACATTACCTATATTTTTGTATGCAATTTCTTCTCTAACAAAGCCACAAAATATGACTTATGTCACCTTAAACTCTGATTTATGTCCAACTATTTTGTTGGGGAGTTCATTCTCCTAACATTCCAAGTAATGATTCCATTGATTAATTGATTTATGATTCGCTATTACTTTCTGCTGTGGGAATTGATGGAATTAGGGATATGCCCTAGGGGAGATTTTGCAATTTACTATTAACTATTAACTCTATAATAAAACCTTGTTCAAATCAAAGGTATTTTTCTCTCTATTAATATATATATATAATGTGTCATATTAATTATTTATTTAATTTGAGTATATTTAATAGAAAATCCATAAATGGTATGCTTTGTGATAGTAAATCCAATGTGTTGTAATCATGAGCAGTTTATCATAGTAAAAATAAACATATCATTTCAAATATTCCTCGTCAAGATGTATTGAGATTGGATATCGATACATCCATTGAGACTTGATTATATAATGCTCTCCAAATGTTACACAATGTATTACTCATGGAAGCTAGTGACACCATGAGATTACGTACTGATAGTTATTTAATAACTATGTGTAACTACCCTGGTTAAAGACAACCTTGATTAGAATTTTGTAATGAATTATTTTAAAAAATTAATTGGGAATTTGAATTTTATCAACTTAATATGGGTAAATTAGAAAGATATGTTTCTTTATAAAAAATGTAAATTTCTTTTGAAATGACTAATTCTAAATTTGAAGGGGAATTGGAATTTATAGGAAAATTAATATTTGTATCTTTTTCAATAGATTTATTTAGCAAGAAAATGTAGGGTTTTAGATTGATAAATTTTTTTACAGAATATAAAAGAAATTTCAAAGCATTGGAAATTACTTTTTTCTTTTCTAGTCCTCTTTACTAACCTCCGTTCTCATACTGCAAATTTAAAATATGGCAAAGCTCAAAAAATAAAGATCTTCCCTATAGACTTAGCTTTCTAGAAAGAGCAAGATTACGGAAATTGGATTTATCTTTCAAAAGTTATTCCCAAAACAAATGATGTTTTAACTCAAGAATTTTATAATAAGCCAGAATTTATGGTTCGATTTGAAACAAGGTTTAGCTAAGGAAACTATAGAATTGGATAAAATGATCTAAACAAAAGTTATTCATTACTGAAAGCTCTTTTAAATCAAAAAATAATCAATACAATCGAACGATAGAGTCAAAAGATATAGTCGTTTTACTACAGTCATTTTCAAAACAAAAAATATGCAACCAAATCATTTATAAATCCTCATTCCAAACCAAAATATTGCACCAAAACAACAAGCTCTTTACTAAAATTCTTTAAACAAAGCTTTAGGATGAATTTATTTTTCCAAAAAGCTAAGGGTTGCAAATTTCAAATTTCTATTAACTAGGAAGCTCATAATAAAGAAATTATTTTTTACATTTATACCAAGGCTAAAAATAATCTTGTATTGAGTAGAAACTCAAATATTCTTACTTGTATTTCCGAGACGTATTTAAGACTTAACTGTTTTGTGCTTGCATCTTAAATCTTTCTAACCAAAAAACATTTTTAGGAGGCAACTTATTTAAATCAAATGCCTTCTCTATTATTGCTATCATAACAATAAACTATTAGTTACAAAATTTTGACATAGTCCAAGAACAATAATATTATTAATATTCTTTTATATAAACTTCTAACCTTAAAATTTCCAGCTTTGCTTACACAGTTACATTATGTTCAAGTTTTAAAATACAAACATTCTAAGGTGTTCAAAAGGATTACTTTTTTTAATATCTCAATTTATAAACAAAGTTAAATAATTAAAAAGACTTCTCTATAATATTATAACCCTTTCAAATTAAATTTCCACTTTTTAAAATTCAAGGATTGTAAAATGCAAATCTTCTTGAACTAAATTGTATTCTGGTTTTATCTCAAACCTTCCTTTGAATTAGAACTCATAAGCATTTATTTTAACCATTATTCAGATTACAATGGGTTACACGTAACCAATCAAAAGAAGCATACAGAAATCACTTAAGCATATACCTTATAAATAAACATATGTAAATTGACAGATTCCAAATATTATAATGACATTCGTTTACCATCTTTTTATAGTGGATTGCTTTGTCAATTAATTGCATTATTGACCAAGTGATCCATATTACATTGCCATTAAATTCGACTATCGCTAATGATCTGCATTTTCCATCCAAAATAAAATCAATACTTGAAAGTATCCATATTTGTTTCATTATATTTACTTTAGACCTTTAAAAATCATAAGATACACAAAAAATATTTCCACAGTACATGTATTATTTTTTCAAATGTTTACTAAAATATTTTTCTAAATATTATGCAATCTTATATCACTCACTTTCTATTATTATTAAAACTTCATAAGATAGCTCCTTTTAAAAATATAATATACCATTCATAACACCTCTTAAAATATTAACTATCTTTAAGACATTTTCTTTCAAAATTCAATACCTATGTATATTTTTTTTCCAAAATATCCTTTCATTTCTAAATAATATTTAACTCCCTTCCAATAATTTATTTCCTCATTTAAATATTATTTATAACTCTTTCAAAACATTTACAAGACTCCCAAAATACTATAACTCAAAGTTCTATGTCTGACTATCTTATTCTAGTGTTTAGGAATCTCTATCTAAACGCCTCGACTAGAATCCTTAAAACACTCAATGGGCAATTCAACACACAATATATTTCCAAAGATTTCTTTAATCAAAAAAATAAAATAGATGCATACTTATTCATTTTTTAACTGCTTTCTTATCTTTATCTCTTTATAAAATTAATAATTCTCTAATAATGATTCAATGATACATCCATGCATACATCAAGAAATATCATATTATTATTTTTATTTTAGTATTTGATTAATCATTATATGGATTTATGTTCCATGTTTATGAAAGAACAACTTCCAATATCCATTACTGTAGCTACACAATCGAAGTCACTGCAAGGTCTTATTATTAATATTGAGTAGGCTTGAACACTCATGTGACGATTCCTATTCAACATAAATTTTTAATGGTTACTAAAAATTTCAAAACAACCAAGCATGTAACGACCCACCTTTTTGGATCGTTTAAATCGACAATAAACCACACACGTCGGGCTCAAACCATTCAAAAGGGAAGATTGTTATGGGGTAAATAAGAAAAAGAGAAGAGAAAAGAAAGAAAACAGAAAACAGAATCTCACAGCGGAGTGACAAAATATAATAATCAAATAAACAGTTCATGAAGCTGTTTTACAAATAACAATTGATCACACTATTACAATAAATAATCAGAGTTATATACAATAGAAATAAATAAATAAATACAGTGGAACAACAAGATGCGGTAGAATAAATAAAATAAATAATAATAGTATACAATCTTCGTCTTCGTCCTCTAAAAAGCAGTCTTCGATATACGGAAAAGCTCAGGCTGACCTGAGTGAAATGAAAAGACAAAACACTCGAGTCAGAACTGTAACGCTTCCGATTTTGGAGTCAAATATAATTGGTAATTAATTTAAATTTTAGAATTTAATTGTGAATTTAATTATGAACTAATTTGAAAATAAATTGCATTTGGAAACTCTACATTTTTAAAAGTAATGAACATTTGTTTTCTAATTTTAGTCTATATATATATGTGTGTGTGTGTGTGTGTGTGTATGAATAGATATTGATTTAAATAAGATTTGACAAAAAGGTCTATATGCTTTTCTTTTAAATTTATACATATAAAAGATGTATGAATATAAATTGTGTTGTAGATGTAAAATTAACAAGGGTTTAAACCATAATTTCCAAATTTAATTAAAGTGAGGACTTAAACACTATTTAAGTTGCAAGAGACATTTGTAAGAAAATCAAAATATGTTTTAACAAGTGTAATATGGAGAATACAAGTGGCCTAAATATTTCTTTCAAATGTAAAATGTTAATATCAAAAAGAAAGTAACCAGGCTGAAGATATTTTATCTTCATTCGCTAGTAAATCTGAAACAAAACAAAACAATAGATCAAAGAAAAATCAAAATAAAAATCAAAACAACAATCTTCATCCTGATTTAGCTTTTAAAAGCATGCAAGTTCAACAATGAAGCAAGTTGCATTCAAACAATTTCAAGTCTGAAAAAAAAAACCAAAACTAAAATCTAAAGCAATTCAACTGTAAAACAAAGCAAGATCAGACAACTGCAAATTCAAGCAAGCATTCAAAGGTATGAGGTCCAGATCAATTTAAAATACAAGTTCCAGATTTTCAAAATCAAAAGCATGTAGTAAAAAGAAAATCCAAATTCGAGTTCAAGCGTGGAAAGCAAAGTATGGATTAAGAAATCAAATCAAAACTGCAGATTCAATGACCAGGAACCAAATTCAAATTCCAGTTTTAAATTCATGGTCTCTGTTCCAAGGAAAGGAGAGAAAACCATATTTTTTTAAAAAGAACCTGATCTGCTTGATTTCTTGATGATTGGAATTATATTTGAAATGATGAGTTAAAGTGTTAAAATTCTTGCATATGTTTATATATATGAAGAAAAGTGAGTGCATGCCTGTATAAACTTAAGATCATCACTCTGTTAATATGCTGACCCCCAACCCATCAAAATAAATCCAATTACTCATTGTACAATCAATTTTAGACTTGGATTTCGAAAGGGAAAATGTTTGTAATATGTTATTCTTATTTTTAAAAATAGATTCAAAGGGATTTATTGAATAATTATTCCAAAATCTATGAAACAGTAAAAAAATAAAACAAAGTCAAAAATTTGATCATCAGATTGTCACGAATTGATCATATGAATAGAATTGTCATAAAAAATGATGAATTTTAATATGAAAATCCCAATTTTTAAGATTGTATCCATTGAGAATTATTGAGATGAACGGGAAATGGGTTCTCGCGATTTACTGGTGATCGATCAAGTGTTGGACTTCGGGATCGAGGTGGGGGGTGCTGGAATGATTGGAGATTGTAGGAAAAATGCTTAATGATTTTATAAATCATTGTGGTGGCTTGAGGGGATAGAAATAGGGTTTAAGGGCATAGTTGTATCGATGTCGTTCTCGAGTCGATTTTGTGGTTATTTGCGAACCGGAGCTTACCGGACTGGAGGGAATATATGGAGGATCGGTCGGCGAAGCTTTGGGCAGAGGTGCGTGGTCGTCGGTGGCTCGTCGTGGGGAGGCAAATTGTTTTCTGGACAGTGGTTCAAATCCAGGAAATGGTCGAGATTGGAAATTTTTTGTTCTGATAAGATCACCGGAGATGGGTGGTCGGGATTGGTAGGGGGGCCAACGTTGATCTGTGGAGGCCAGCAACGATGATCGGAGCTGAGCAAAGCGAGGGTGCACGTACACCGTGCACTTGTGTGCCTGGGAATTATTGATGGAGGGAAGGTGAAGCTGACTCGAAGTCAGGCTCGGGAGTGTGGGGTTGTAGCTCGGGTTTGGTCTCGAGGTGGCATGCGAGTGTTTTAACTATGCAGTATGGTCTAAAATTTGACAGTAAACAAAGTATTAAATGGAAGAGGGGGAGTACTCGGGGAAAGGATCGGGTAATCTAGTGTGTTACTCGAAGTTGAGCTCATGCATTCTGGGAGTCATCTCAGGTTAAATTTTGACTACTGGTTTTTAATAACTAAAACCTGTTCTGTCTTTTTTTATTTCAAAGTAGAGTTTAAAATGTAAACAAAACCTTAAACTAAGATTTAAACATGAGTTGAATCTGAATTCAAGTAGTTTGAATCTTAGATTTGAAATGATTCAAGTTTTAAATAAATAAGTTTGATAAATGGGAATGTTTTTAACAACCAAAAAAATTGATAAAGTATTTTGTAAAGTGGTTTTAAAATCTGGAAATAAGATTTAAACAGGATTTTAAATTTATGTTAAAATCTGAATTCATAGCTTAGTTTGAATTCTAGTTTTGGAATAAAAGAAGTTTTTAAATTTGAAAGATTAAACAAAGTGTAAATTTAAATTATTGACTTTTAAAAATGAATTTGAATTAAACTCTTATAAATTTATTTTATAAGACAAGCATTTATTGCCATGAAATTTAAAAAAAGAAAAGATTTTTAAATTATTTAATCTTTGTTTAAGCTAAATGGTATTCATTTTATATCTCATATTTGAAATGAAATTTTAAAAAAAAAAGTAAGTTTATATGTAAATTGTTTTCCAATGTTTTGTTAATGACGATTTAGTCATAATTAAGAAAGTTTTATCTTAAAATTAGATGAAGATTAATGATTTGAAATTAGTTAAATTAATAAGGTAATTAAGGAATAATTAGTTAATTTAATTAACTAAATGATTAAGGATTAATTAATTAAATAATTAAGATTAATTAATTATAATTAATTAAGTAATTAAGATAAGTTAATTTCTAATTTGGAATTAATTAAGCAATTAATTAAGATTAATTAATTGTAAATTAAGGATTAATTTGTAATTAACTAACTAATGATTAAATTTTATTTAATCAAGTTTTAATAATGAATAATTAGAGATTATTAATTAATTGTTAAAAAATAATTAATTAATTGAATAAAGATTGATTAATTGATAATGGGGTCAATTAAGAAGTGATTAATTAGTTAAATGATTGTGATAAATTAATTAATGGTTGGTTAAGCAAGGTAAGTTGATTTATTCTTAAGTAATTAATTTAATTTGAATTAATTAAATTAATTAAAATTTGAATTAGAAAATATGCTTGCTTATGAATGATTGTATTGCCTTGCATTGATTGTTATCTCTGGACGGTAATATTCTGTAATGTGAGATATGTTGTATTGATCTGTGACATCTGTGATATGTTTTCAGTGTAAATGTAACGAGACGGATTTTTGCCCGCTCGAAAATCGACATCCATACTTCAAATCGTATTCGAATGCCATAGATTCGACCGTTCAAATCCGATTCGTCGGAGCTTATAATAAGTAAACAACACAGCGGAATAAAAGAATAATACATTGATATACAGCTTTGATACAATATCTGATACAACAGATGATCCAATAGATATCAATATACATCAGAGATATGATACAATAAAATAGCAGCGGAAAAGAAAATGATAGGTAACATCTAGCAGCGGAACAATATAACTCTGAGATAGTCTTCAAGGAAGAACTCCAAGAACTGCAACTCCATTTCCAAGAACCAATCCAGCTACATCTCGAACTCCCAATAACGATGCACAAAGATAAGTAAGTGCGGTGTGATCCAGAGACTGAACTAGCTCCAGATAACCTACTAATCTGACTATCTGAAAAACCCAACTCTAGACTGCTCGTGTAGAAAATAATGAGCATCCAGAGTTTAGGAAACAGACAATAAACTCCGAATCAGTCGTGGGACTGGTGTGAGCAACAAAAACACAGTTTATCTTTTATTCAAAATCAAAATAGAGGAATATTTTTAAAGTCAATTCGCAATGCTTTTTAAAAATGAGACTACCATAAGGCCTCCCGCCACACACACAATGCAAACGCAGACTTGGAGGAGATTTCTTCTTATGTTAGTCAAAGATGCTTGATACGCATTAAAAAGGAACATTTGATATTATTACTAGCGCATAGTGTAGGAAAAATTCATTTCGAAAGTAGAATATAAATCTTAGCCAGCATAGGTACCATTATATTATGCTTACTATAGCTACCATATTAGATGGCAGGTTCTACAACTAATACCGTACAAGATCGTATTGTTTCTTTGGATTTCCAACGAATGGTCAGGCCAAGGAACTTCCCATTGCCACATGAGAACGCCTCTGGAAGGACGTCCCCGAGAACCAAACCGGATCTCTACCAACACAAGGCCGGGTTACCCCTAACTGGGTAACAACTGACATGAGTATGCCATCCCCCGGTCCTTTAGGACCTTTATTCGAGCGCTCGTCACCATCATCACACAATCATAAATAAAGTGTTTCAACATGAGTAAGCATCTGGGCTCCATGCCATGATACCACCCTTTTCCAGAAGGAAATGCACATACCCTAAAGGGAGCTACCCCTCATAACCTTGCTGCATCTTTCCTGTTTTGACCATTCCCGGGGTGTGAGGCTCGACGAAGTCACGTCCACAAAGACACACTTTATACAAAAGCCGTGCTTTGGGTCAACAAATGATCATCGAAATGATCACAAAGATAAACGATCAAACAAATGATCCTATCATAAATGATCAACACAATGATCATTTCACAGCAACACTCAGCATGTCACATTACCAAATTGGGAATATATCGCTGATAACCTTCAACTACATAACCTCTGAGCTCGTACGTCTCAGAGAAGGGTGTTAAGCTAAAAGAATAAATTCTCCGCCACCAACAGAAATATATTTGAAAGAAATCAGCTTTATATCTCAATTTGTAATGTCAGACACACAATCGATACAAGTCTGTTCCGGGCTCGAACAGAACCGAAGGCACTTACAAAGAAGTCCTTGCAATCCGGATATTCACTAATCACGTTCGGACTTCCCCTCACATATGGAGTCTCTATACCGGGGCCATTCGATGCAAAGACATTCGACGAGTTGTCCTTACGTTTTCAAAAATATTCGGTCTTCAACACCGGTCTTCAAATGAAATTCATAACGACGTATCACATATTCGGAATGGGATACATGACACAAAGGTCCTCTCCCGGCTAAACCGAATAGTGAGCGCAATATTAAAAAAACATATGGATATTGGGATTTCAATTAAGTCACAACTTATTACCCAAAACTTTCAAATGGTTTAAAACAAATCACCATTTCAAATCTTTAAACAAAAAGATTTATTTCTTAATCAATTCATAGATTTCCAAAACAATTTCATTTCGATAGGATTAACCCATTAAATCTTTAAATTAAAGATTTAATTTATAACTTTCAAACCGTTTCCATAACTTGGAAATCATTTTCATTTTTAACTTGAAATTCTTTTTAACACAAATTGGACATTCATTTCTTATGTAAAAGCTTTTATTATTTGAAAACAAACAGTTTTCGTTTCAGAAAAATCCAATTATATCTATACGAGTTAAAGTTCTTAATTTATACTTCTATTCCCAAATTAATACATTTTAAAATGGTTTAACCCATATATAACTGGTATAACACTTTAATCCCTAGTTTCAAATCATAGTATTCGGTTTCAAATTTTGAATTTAAATGTAAATCAAATTATTTAAATTCCAAAATTTAATCAAGTTATTCAAAAATAAATTTCATCTTTGAAATTCCATTTTCAAAAGTTTTTCACTTAAAACCCAATCTTATTTTCAAACCATTTGAATTTAAAATTCAAAATCAAAACTATTTTCAAAAATCTGTGACTCAATCGATTTCCTCGTGAAATCCATATTTGTGTGTGTATAAGTGTGGTCCAGGGGTTTAACACACAATAGTGCAACAACATTCAATCATCACAGATTAACAGATAATATACAGATGTATATTCAATAAATGAATAAATTTTACATACCACAATCTGCAGAACAAAATATCACAGATCAGATAGGACAATCAATTCAAGGCATTTCATATAATACAATCATTCATAAGTAAGGTCAAGCATTAAATAAACATTTATAAGTAGGATTAATTAAATTGATTAAGCCTAAGTTATTTAATTTATTTCCAATTAAATTAATTACTTATAAACTTATTATCCAATTCTGATTTATTTATTCCAAATCATTTGATATAAACAAATTTACCAGTTTCCATAATTATTTCCATTAAGTGATCACACTTACACAGTTTCATAAATGATTATCATTACTTAATTAACCAATTGATTGTTATAATTTTATCACGTTAATTAATTATTTAAATAATCTTAGTTAATGTCCTTCATTAACGATTAAAATTTTCTTTGAATTACTTGCTAAAGAAATTTTACTTATATTAATCGTTGTTGATTATAAATTGATTTACTCATTACTGAATAATCTAATCCTATCTAATTAATGATTTCTTGATTTATTCACTTAAACCTTTAATTTATTAAGTTAAGCCCTTAATCAATTAATCCAAATCATTAATTTATTTAACTTAAAATTTTAATGAACTATAAATCATTAAATCTTTACTTCTCTTTGAGATAAAACATAATTTTTTTTTATATATAAATGATTTAATTATCATTTTTCAAACACATTTGAAAACATTTATTTTCAAATTCAATTTTTTAATTTCATTTCAAATCAAAGATTTGAAATAATTACATATTCAACCCTTAATAAATTTAAACCAAGTTAAACTCTTTTAAAAAATCAATCGTCGTAAAACATTTACCTTTATAAAGAAATTATGTAAGAGTTTAAACCAATTTGTTTGAATTCAAATCGTTTTATAAAATATACTTGAACATTTTAAAGTTGTTTAAATACTTTAAACTTTATCAAACTTCACTTTTCAAACTATAATTCAAAAGTTGATTTGAATTCCATCTTTCAAATTCTGATTTTTAAACTTACATGAAAGTCTGTTTTAAATTAAAATTCTGTTTAAAAATTAAACAGACAGGTTTCACAAAAACATGCAACAAGACAAAAACTGACCCGAGGCCAGAAATAAAATGCTTCGAGTGAAACACTTCACAACTTCGGGTCCGGCACTCAAATTACCCGAGCCAAACACGAAACTCTCTCGAGTTTCCCTGTAGTTCTTCTTCTTCTCCCTTGTTTTTTTTTCTTTACTGTAGTTTAAGTTTTACCTAAACTATGAATTAAAGCATCAGGTTCTAAACCCACGCGCGATCAAAACCCCGAAGCGACCCACCTAAAAACTCGAGCACAACATCATCTTCCCCAAAAGTGTTCGAACCCAGATATGTATGCGAGTGCACGTATACGTGCGCAACCACGTCGATCATCGCTGATCGACCTTGAGACCACTGGAGCACCATCGTTGATCCCTGAAACCCAATCGAACAATCAAAGACCCAAAATCGCTGCTTAATCGAAATCGAGCTTCCCAGTAAAAACTGGAACCAACTCCTCAACCTGTCACCACCTCGACTCTGCTCCTCCGACCATCGGAGCTCCAGCACCACCGGCTACAGCTTCAACAACCCCAAAACCAACACTTCCCCGAGTATCATCGAACTCGATCCACTATTGACCGTACACGAGCACGAGAACCATGCCGACCAAATATTTCGCATTAAACCCTATTTTGACTTCAATTGATCATCACAGTGAACAAAAAAATCAATGATCATTTTTCTGACAATCCATGACCCCCAAACATGCTTTCCTTTCAATCGCAAGATTAATCATGTCTTCGATCACCCGGATTTGACAAAATTGACAATTCCATTCAACTTTAAAATTCGCAATATTCCCTAGCTTAAAAATTATAATCTTAACATTAAAATTCATTGCTTTCTAGTACAAATCAGGATATGTAATAAGAACTTAAAACGGAGATTCTTGAATTTTGTGATTTATGATGGATTTACTGTAAATAAACATTTCACAGTACTTGCTTGATATATTTTTTTCTGAAATTATTTTTAAAGGTGAAACCATGAAGTTGTAAACAACTTCTCTTTAGCATTAGAAGCTTAATTTTATTTAAACAGATAGATATGATTTTTCCTATATGTGGTTCTTTACTTTGTTGATATAACAGAGGCATTTTTTTTTTACAGTCATATACAAACATTTATATATATGCAGACATGCAATACTATTCATACTATCATATTTCATTCATTAAGGTATTCAACCATCCCAATTCAAACAATCATCATGCTATCACCATATATCAACAGAATTAGGCTTTTTAAAAAGAGAGTTGCTCACCTTGCTTTTAAAATGAACAGAGCACATTTTTGCTGAACCAGGTTTTGAATTTCCAGTCAAAACCATCACTTGATTCTCTGGTTAATCTGTTGTTATATTGTTGAGGTTTTGTTTTAGCTGAAGTTTTGTTTCAGATTTTAAAATGATGCTTGCATTTTCCTTCCTCTGGTTCAAACTCTTTTTTTTTCTCTTCAGCTTGCTAAGCTATTTTCTTTTCTCAGGTTTGCTTATCTTCTTATTGAACAAAATGAAATAAAGTAGATGCATGTAAAGAGAACAGTGATAATATTTTGTACAATATTTCAAAGATATTTTCCTTTGCTTTGTTGACTAAGCAAACGTTTGGTGGCTGAAAATACATTATGGCATGCTAAAGATTTAAGCATTAAATGCATCAGTACTTCTTTCCCATGCTTGCCTACATATTCTTTTCTTGCCTGCGTACTTGTATATTTTTTTTTTATTTGTTTTATAAGCTTGTACAGTTTGTTTATGTTTTTCAAACTCTATAGGCTGCATATGATAATGTTAGGGTGGCTGCAGCTTTGTCTTGACAAAATGCTTTTGTTTTCTATTTTACTTTATGTACTTATATTTATTTGTTTGCTATTGTTAAGCTCGTTTTTATTTGGTGGCTGCATATGTTTGCATTTTCTTGTAGTGCAAGTGTAAATGTTAATATATTTTGTTTGGTCATATACTTTGAAATCTAATGAAGTTTCTTTTATTATTATTATATGTTAGATTTTTATTTAGTATGTTTACTTACTTGATATTTTATAAAACTATATATATATATATATATATATATATATATTCATTTTCAAAATATAGATGAATTTCTAGGTTTTTATTTTGTTGTTTAAATCTTATCTAATTTATTTACTTTATAGTTATCTTATGTATATTTTTAAAACCATTTATTTAAGATTTTATTTCAAATCCAATATATACATATATATACAAAGATCAAATTTTGATTTATACAGATTTTATTCAAATTCAGGGAAACTCGCTTCCATTTAAAATTAATTTCACAATTTTTATTCAAAAATTCATTTAATTATCAATTTAAATTAAATTGAAATCTAAGGTCATTACAAACTTCCCCCCTTAAAAGAATTTCGTCCTCGAAATTCGCAGGCATGAAAACAACACAGAGATAGACAGATTCAATCTCCTATAATTCCTCAAACACAAGATATGGATTCCAAATTCAAGTCGAAATATCTCAAAATATATACCAATTTGTCCCTCTTCGGACTTCGACCAACCCAAGAAATTACTACAGAATTTCAAATTTGGTTTAAACGAAATCGTTTTATTGATTTAATTCAACTTTATCCTCATATTCTATTAATCAATTTACCTCAAATTAAAATTTCCAATTTCTTTTAAAATTTTCAATTCTAAATTTCAAATTCATTAAAGTTTAAAACGAAAAAAACTGATAAGAAACCGATGAAGATACGAAGTAAGAATTTCCAACAACGATTCGTAGGGCCATCATCGCACTGAAACTTCTTTCAGAAGCTGTCACGAAGCAATCAAAAGTATTTGGAAACGAATCAAAAGAGATTGAGAAGAAAGTTGTTTCCACTGTTGTTACAGAGTATTGACCAATTATAGTCGTATTTCCCCGTCCCCTATCTCGTTCTCTTCTTGCACTCATACTCACTATCAGTGGATAGTAAAAGAATTTACTGAGACGTTCAAACGGATATCTTAGGGATTACTCATTCTAGGGTATACTTCACCCTATCTCTAATGAGTTACTTAATGTGTTATACTCCTGAGCTAAAGTTCAACCCTTAGCTCTGATACCAAATGTAACGAGACGGATTTTTGCCCGCTCGAAAATCGACATCCATACTTCAAATCGTATTCGAATGCCATAGATTCGACCGTTCAAATCCGATTCGCCGGAGCTTATAACAACATTAAGTAAACAACACAGCGGAATAAAAGAATAATACATTGATATACAGCTTTGATACAATATCTGATACAACAGATGATCCAATAGATATCAATATACATCAGAGATATGATACAATAAAATAGCAGCGGAAAAGAAAATGATAGATAACATCTAGCAGCGGAACAATATAACTCTGAGATAGTCTTCAAGGAAGAACTCCAAGAACTGCAACTCCATTTCCAAGAACCAATCCAGCTACATCTCGAACTCCCAATAACGATGCAAAAAGATAAGTAAGTGCGGTGTGATCCAGAGACTGAACTAGCTCCAGATAACCTACTAATCTGACTATCTGAAAAACCCAACTCTAGACTGCTCGTGTAGAAAATAATGAGCATCCAGAGTTTAGGAAACAGACAATAAACTCCGGATCAGTCGTGGGACTGGTGTGAGCAACAAAAACACAGTTTATCTTTTATTCAAAATCAAAATAGAGGAATATTTTTAAAGTCAATTCGCAATGCTTTTTAAAAATGAGACTACCATAAGGCCTCCCGCCACACACACACAATGCAAACGCAGACTTGGAGGAGATTTCTTCTTATGTTAGTCAAAGATGCTTGATACGCATTAAAAAGGAACATTTGATATTATTACTAGCGCATAGTGTAGGAAAAATTCATTTCGAAAGTAGAATATAAATCTTAGCCAGCATAGGTACCATTATATTATGCTTACTATAGCTACCATATTAGATGGCAGGTTCTACAACTAATACCGTACAAGATCGTATTGTTTCTTTGGATTTCCAACGAATGGTCAGGCCAAGGAACTTCCCATTGCCACATGAGAACGCCTCTGGAAGGACGTCCCCGAGAACCAAACCGGATCTCTACCAACACAAGGCCGGGTTACCCCTAACTGGGTAACAACTGACATGAGTATGCCATCCCCCGGTCCTTTAGGACCTTTATTCGAGCGCTCGTCACCATCATCACACAATCATAAATAAAGTGTTTCAACATGAGTAAGCATCTGGGCTCCATGCCATGATACCACCCTTTTCCAGAAGGAAATGCACATACCCTAAAGGGAGCTACCCCTCATAACCTTGCTGCATCTTTCCTGTTTTGACCATTCCCGGGGTGTGAGGCTCGACGAAGTCACGTCCACAAAGACACACTTTATACAAAAGCCGTGCTTTGGGTCAACAAATGATCATCGAAATGATCACAAAGATAAACGATCAAACAAATGATCCTATCATAAATGATCAACACAATGATCATTTCACAGCAACACTCAGCATGTCACATTACCAAATTGGGAATATATCGCTGATAACCTTCAACTACATAACCTCTGAGCTCGTATGTCTCAGAGAAGGTTGTTAAGCTAAAAGAATAAATTCTCCGCCACCAACAGAAATATATTTGAAAGAAATCAGCTTTATATCTCAATTTGTAATGTCAGACACACAATCGATACAAGTCTGTTCCGGGCTCGAACAGAACCGAAGGCACTTACAAAGAAGTCCTTGCAATCCGGATATTCACTAATCACGTTCGGACTTCCCCTCACATATGGAGTCTCTATACCGGGGCCATTCGATGCAAAGACATTCGACGAGTTGTCCTTACGTTTTCAAAAATATCCGGTCTTCAACACCGGTCTTCAAATGAAATTCATAACGACGTATCACATATTCGGAATGGGATACATGACACAAAGGTCCTCTCCCGGCTAAACCGAATAGTGAGCGCAATATTAAAAAAACATATGGATATTGGGATTTCAATTAAGTCACAACTTATTACCCAAAACTTTCAAATGGTTTAAAACAAATCACCATTTCAAATCTTTAAACAAAAAGATTTATTTCTTAATCAATTCATAGATTTCCAAAACAATTTCATTTCGATAGGATTAACCCATTAAATCTTTAAATTAAAGATTTAATTTATAACTTTCAAACCGTTTCCATAACTTGGAAATCATTTTCATTTTTAACTTGAAATTCTTTTTAACACAAATTGGACATTCATTTCTTATGTAAAAGCTTTTATTATTTGAAAACAAACAGTTTTCGTTTCAGAAAAATCCAATTATATCTATACGAGTTAAAGTTCTTAATTTATACTTCTATTCCCAAATTAATACATTTTAAAATGGTTTAACCCATATATAACTGGTATAACACTTTAATCCCTAGTTTCAAATCATAGTATTCGGTTTCAAATTTTGAATTTAAATGTAAATCAAATTATTTAAATTCCAAAATTTAATCAAGTTATTCAAAAATAAATTTCATCTTTGAAATTCCATTTTCAAAAGTTTTTCACTTAAAACCCAATCTTATTTTCAAACCATTTGAATTTAAAATTCAAAATCAAAACTATTTTCAAAAATCTGTGACTCAATCGATTTCCTCGTGAAATCCATATTTGTGTGTGTATAAGTGTGGTCCAGGGGTTTAACACACAATAGTGCAACAACATTCAATCATCACAGATTAACAGATAATATACAGATGTATCATCAATAAATGAATAAATTTTACATACCACAATCTGCAGAACAAAATATCACAGATCAGATAGGACAATCAATTCAAGGCATTTCATATAATACAATCATTCATAAGTAAGGTCAAGCATTAAATAAACATTTATAAGTAGGATTAATTAAATTGATTAAGCCTAAGTTATTTAATTTATTTCCAATTAAATTAATTACTTATAAACTTATTATCCAATTCTGATTTATTTATTCCAAATCATTTGATATAAACAAATTTACCAGTTTCCATAATTATTTCCATTAAGTGATCACACTTACACAGTTTCATAAATGATTATCATTACTTAATTAACCAATTGATTGTTATAATTTTATCACGTTAATTAATTATTTAAATAATCTTAGTTAATGTCCTTCATTAACGATTAAAAATTTCTTTGAATTACTTGCTAAAGAAATTTTACTTATATTAATCGTTGTTGATTATAAATTGATTTACTCATTACTGAATAATCTAATCCTATCTAATTAATGATTTCTTGATTTATTCACTTAAACCTTTAATTTATTAAGTTAAGCCCTTAATCAATTAATCCAAATCATTAATTTATTTAACTTAAAATTTTAATGAACTATAAATCATTAAATCTTTACTTCTCTTTGAGATAAAACATAATTTTTTTTTATATAAATGATTTAATTATCATTTTTCAAACACATTTGAAAACATTTATTTTCAAATTCAATTTTTTAATTTCATTTCATATCAAAGATTTGAAATAATTACAAATTCAACCCTTAATAAATTTAAACCAAGTTAAACTCTTTTAAAAAATCAATTGTCGTAAAACATTTACCTTTATAAAGAAATTATGTAAGAGTTTAAACCAATTTGTTTGAATTCAAATCGTTTTATAAAATATACTTGAACATTTTAAAGTTGTTTAAATACTTTAAACTTTATCAAACTTCACTTATTCAAACTAGAATTCAAAAGTTGATTTGAATTCCATCTTTCAAATTCTGATTTTTGAACTTACATGAAAGTCTGTTTTAAATTAAAATTCTGTTTAAAAATTAAACAGTCAGGTTTCACGAAAACATGCAACAAGACAAAAACTGACCCGAGGCCAGAAATAAAATGCTTCGAGTGAAACACTTCACAACTTCGGGTCCGGCACTCAAATTACCCGAGCCAAACACGAAACTCTCTCGAGTTTCCCTGTAGTTCTTCTTCTTCTCCCTTGTTTTTTTTTCTTTACTGTAGTTTAAGTTTTACCTAAACTATGAATTAAAGCATCAGGTTCTAAACCCACGCGCGATCAAAACCCCGAAGCGACCCACCTAAAAACTCGAGCACAACATCATCTTCCCCAAAAGTGTTCGAACCCAGATATGTATGCGAGTGCACGTATACGTGCACAACCACGTCGATCATCGCTGATCGACCTTGAGACCACTGGAGCACCATCGTTGATCCCTGAAACCCAATCGAACAATCAAAGACCCAAAATCGCTGCTTAATCGAAATCGAGCTTCCCAGTAAAAACTGGAACCAACTCCTCAACCTGTCACCACCTCGACTCTGCTCCTTCGACCATCGGAGCTCCAGCACCACCGGCTACAGCTTCAACAACCCCCAAACCAACACTTCCCCGAGTATCATCGAACTCGATCCACTATTGACCGTACACGAGCACGAGAACCATGCCGACCAAATATTTCGCATTAAACCCTATTTTGACTTCAATTGATCATCACAGTGAACAAAAAAATCAATGATCATTTTTCTGACAATCCATGACCCCCAAACATGCTTTCCTTTCAATCGCGAGATTAATCATGTCTTCGATCACCCGGATTTGACAAAATTGACAATTCCATTCAACTTTAAAATTCGCAATATTCCCTAGCTTAAAAATTATAATCTTAACATTAAAATTCATTGCTTTCTAGTACAAATCAGGATATGTAATCAGAACTTAAAATGGAGATTCTTGAATTTTGTGATTTATGATGGATTTACTGTAAATAAACATTTCACAGTACTTGCTTGATATATTTTTTTCTGAAATTATTTTTAAAGGTGAAACCATGAAGTTGTAAACAACTTCTCTTTAGCATTAGAAGCTTAATTTTATTTAAACAGATAGATATGATTTTTCCTATATGTGGTTCTTTACTTTGTTGATATAACAGAGGCATTTTTTTTTTACAGTCATATACAAACATTTATATATATGCAGACATGCAATACTATTCATACTATCATATTTCATTCATTAAGGTATTCAACCATCCCAATTCAAACAATCATCATGCTATCACCATATATCAACAGAATTAGGCTTTTTAAAAAGAGAGTTGCTCACCTTGCTTTTAAAATGAACAGAGCACATTTTTGCTGAACCAGGTTTTGAATTTCCAGTCAAAACCATCACTTGATTCTCTGGTTAATCTGTTGTTATATTGTTGAGGTTTTGTTTTAGCTGAAGTTTTGTTTCAGATTTTAAAATGATGCTTGCATTTTCCTTCCTCTGGTTCAAACTCTTTTTTTTTTCTTCAGCTTGCTAAGCTATTTTCTTTTCTCAGGTTTGCTTATCTTCTTATTGAACAAAATGAAATAAAGTAGATGCATGTAAAGAGAACAGTGATAATATTTTGTACAATATTTCAAAGATATTTTCCTTTGCTTTGTTGACTAAGCAAACGTTTGGTGGCTGAAAATACATTATGGCATGCTAAAGATTTAAGCATTAAATGCATCAGTACTTCTTTCCCATGCTTGCCTACATATTCTTTTCTTGCCTGCGTACTTGTATATATATTTTTTATATTTGTTTTATAAGCTTGTACAGTTTGTTTATGTTTTTCAAACTCTATAGGCTGCATATGATAATGTTAAGGTGGCTGCAGCTTTGTCTTGACAAAATGCTTTTGTTTTCTATTTTACTTTATGTACTTATATTTATTTGTTTGCTATTGTTAAGCTCGTTTTTATTTGGTGGCTGCATATGTTTGCATTTTCTTGTAGTGCAAGTGTAAATGTTAATATATTTTGTTTGGTCATATACTTTGAAATCTAATGAAGTTTCTTTTATTATTATTATATGTTAGATTTTTATTTAGTATGTTTACTTACTTGATATTTTATAAAACTATATATATATATATATATATATATTCATTTTCAAAATATAGATGAATTTCTAGGTTTTTATTTTGTTGTTTAAATCTTATCTAATTTATTTACTTTATAGTTATCTTATGTATATTTTTAAAACCATTTATTTAAGATTTTATTTCAAATCCAATATATACATATATATACAAAGATCAAATTTTGATTTATATAGAATTTATTCAAATTCGGGGAAACTCGCTTCCATTTAAAATTAATTTCACAATTTTTATTCAAAAATTCATTTAATTATCAATTTAAATTAAATTAAAATCTAAGGTCATTACATTAAATACCCTTGGCCGTAAAACGGCATTTGATATTCGATGCTACAGGGAGTCGGATTCCAGTTGGTTACCCGAAACCCACATCGAATTGTAATGATGAATCTTTATGATTTATAAATTTATTTTATCTATGATCTGTAAATGAAGATAAGCGTTATGAGTTATACCGCTTATTGATATTGTTATATCTATGATGATTGATACTGTGCACAATTGTATATAAACCCCTGGACCACACCTATACACACACAAATATGGATTGCACGTGGAAATCGGTTTAGTCACAGATTTGTAAAATAGTTTTGAATTTGAATTTTTAATCCAAATGGTTTGGAAATGGGTTTGGGTTTAAAGTGAAAACTTTTGAAAAGGTGTTTTAAGAATAAAAGTTATCTTGAATAACCCGACAGAGCTTTTGAAATTTAAATAATTTGATTTAAATTTGAATTCAATATTTGAAATTGAATTCTATGATTTGGGAACTAGGTTTTATAAAGGTTATTCAACTATAATGGGTTTATATGGGTTTTAAACCATTTTTAAAGTATGGTTTTGAGAATTTAATTTAACCCAATTTTTTATTTGAAAGGCCTTAACTTGTGCATATTATAATCGGGTTTTCCGAATCGAAAACATGTGACTTTAAATAATAATAGCTTTTATAAAAAGATGGAATTTCCCAATTACGATAAAATGATTTCATATTTGAAATGGAATGGTTTTGAAAAGCTATAATTGAATGTTGTAAAAGATAGTTGAACCCTATTTTGAAATTGAAGAGGATATTAATGGTGTATCTTTTATGTATAAAAGATTGAACAGATTTTTTTTTAAAAGCTATGAAATAAGTCTTTGATTTAAAGACCGGATGAATTAATCCAAGTTTGAAATGGAATTGTTTTGAAAAGCTATGAATGAATCTTTGTTTAAAAGATTGGTGAACCTTGTTTAAATTGAAAGGAGTCTTAAAAGTGAATCTTTTGTTTAAAAGATTTAAAGTGTGGAAATTGTTTAAACCATTGAAGATTTTTGAAATGAATCTTTTTATTTAAAAGATTTATAAATGGTAATTTGTTTAACTATTTGAAAGAAAGGTTTGGGTAATAAGTTGTACTTAACTGAGATCCCATATCCATGTGTTTTTTAAAATATTGCGCTCACTATTCGGTTTAGCTGGGAGAGGGCCTTTCTATCATATAACCCATTCCGAATAGTGATAAGACGTTATGGATAGCAATTGAAGACTGGTGGTGAAGTCCGGATACTTTCGAAAATGAAAGGGTTTCTTGTCGAATGTCTCCGCATCGGTTGATCCCCGGTATAGAGATTCGAGCACCTATTGTTATGGGAAATCCGGACGTGATTATGAATTATCCGAATTTTTAAGGACTTCTTCGAAAGTGCCTTCGGTTCTGTTCGAACTCGGAACAGACTTGTACGGATTGTGTGTCTGACGTTACACCTTGAGATGTAAAACCGGTTTCTATCAAATACATTTCTGTTTGGTGGCGGAGATTTATTCTCTTAGCTTAACACCCTTCTCTGAGACATACGAGCTCAGAGGTTATGTAGTTGATGGTTACTGGTGATACATTCCCAATTTGGTAATGTGGCATACGAAGTGCTGCTGATCATTTGTTGATCAAAGAATGCTTTAGTGAAAAGCGTAGCTTTGTGGACGAGACTTCGTCGAAACTCACACCTCAGAATGGTCGAAACAGGAAGAATGCGGCAAGATTATTTGGGGGTAGCGCCCCCTGAGGGTATGTTCATTTCCTTCTGGATAGAGGTGGTGTCATGGTATGGAGCCCAGATACTTAACCTATATGGTTGCTGCAAATTTATTGTTTTGTGGTAGTTGGTGAATCCCGGGATAAAGGTTGGTTACGACCGGAGGATGGCATACTCGTGTAGTAGTTACCTAGTTACAGAGGTTACCCGGCCTGGAGTTGGCAGAGACCCGGTTAGGTTCTCGGGGCGTCCCTCCAAAGGCGTACCCATGTGGCACAGGAAGTTCCTTAGCCTGACCATTTGTTGGAAATCCAAAGAAACAATACGAACTCTTTACGATTACAATTGTATAACCTGCCTCCTCAGGAGGTAGCTATAGCTGGCATAATATAATGGTACCTATGCTGGTTAAGATTAATATTATATTTTCGAAATGTTTTCCACTATGCACTAATAATAATAGAATCAAAAGATTTTCGCGTATCAAGCATATTTGACTATCATAAGGAGAAATCTCCTCCAAGTCTGCTTTTGCATTGTGTATGTGGCGGGAGGCCTTGTAGTAGTTTCATTTTCTCTAAAGCATTGCGGATTTCATAATTTAAAATTCTTTTGTTTGGTTTTTAAAGTCAAAACTGTTTCTGTTTTCTCATACTAGTCTCATGACTGACCAGGAGTTTATTGTTTCCTTCCTAAACTCTAGGTGCCCACAATTTTCCACACGGGCAGTCTAGAGTTGGGTTTTTCAGATAGTAGATAGTAGATATCGATTCGGTTGCTTTCAGTTTTCTTCGAAGATTCTGGATATTGGAGTCTTTGGATTCATGGACGAGACTTGCTTAGCTTGGTGCAACGTGATAGTGGTTCGAGCTATCTATGGAGATTGCTAATATTGGTGTTTCTTCTGGAGTTTCAAGTTCTGTTTGTTTCCGCAGCCAGTTTATTGAGTTTTCCGCTGCAGCATTTGTTATCTTGTATCTCTGATATTTATTCAGATTGTATCGAATGTTGTATATCATTGGATATTTTATTCATTGATTGTATATGATATTCATTTCTTTTTCTTCCGCTGTTTTGTTATTATTACTTAATTGTGTTATAAGCTCCGACGAACCAGATTCGACGTTTGGATCTGCGGCATTGGAATACGAGTGTCGTATTCTGTGCCGATTTTCGAAGGTCGAGTCAGGGTCATTTACATTTGGTATCAGAGCTGAAGGTTGAAACTTTAGCTCAGGAGTATAACACATTAAGTTACTCATTAGAGATAGGGTGAAGTATACCCTAGAATGAGTATATCCCTAAGATATCCGTTCGAACGCCTCAGTAAATTCTCTTACTATCCACTGATAGTGAGTATGAGTGCAAGAAGAGGACGAGATATGGGACATGGGAGTACAACTACAAATGGTCGATACCCTGCAACGGTGGGAACAACTTTTCCGATCAATCTCTTTTGATTCGTCTTTTCAATTATTTGATGGTTCCTGGCAGCTCTAGGAAGAAGCTTTGATTTTGCATGGGACATAGACTCCAGGTGGGTCAGAATTGTTTGTTTGGATGAATTGTTTGCTTTGGTTGCTATGGTTGATAGGAATATTGTGAACCAGATTTTGGAATACCTGTAATTGATAAATTAACTAGGTTTAATCAGTAGAAATACTGATTTATAAGTTATATAAACAATTCTGGTAATTAAAAAAAATGTGTACTTGAATAAGTATTGGTTTGATATTTTTTTATAGTATAATTATTTTGGAAAAATTGATATTTTCAAAAACTATAATAATAATGTGTTGTTTATAGGTATAAATAGATTTTAAAGGGAATTATCATTTACAAATTGAATTGGTGTTTGTTTATTTGTTTTTTTAGATCGAATGTTAAATTGGAATTTGAATTTGAATTGGAAATTCAAAGAGTAATATATCTTAAAATAAATTAGATGTAAGATATAAATATATATATATATATATGATTTCATTAAAATATAATTTGTTTATATTATTTTCTTTAAAATATTTTTATATAAATTAAGGAAAGTAAATTTCTCAATAGAAAATTTAATATAAAAGTATAATTGGAATTTTTATCATTTTCTTTTTAATTGTAAATTGGTGAATAGAAAGGGGTAATTTAAATATTAATACACTTAAGATATTTTTAAGTATAGAACTAAATTTTTAATTTAATATAAATATTTATTAATGTAAATAAGCATATGTAAATATTTGAAAACATGAAATTAATACAAGAGTAAGCAATTTAAAAGATATTAAACATCTGTAAACCAATTAAACAAGTATTGAACAAGTGTAAGAATTTTAGAAATATAATTTAATATTTGTAAGTTAAAATTTATATGCATATTTACAAGTGAAGATTAAAGAAAAATATAGATGTACAAGTGTAATATTAATATACAAGTGGCAAGATGATTTTATTTATAAAAAAAATAGGCTGCTCACTTTTCTCTCCATGCTTTTATTTATAAAAAAAAAGTGAAAAAATGAAAATCAGATCAACTTGTCTTGGAAAACAAAAAGAATCATGTCCAAAAATTTCAAAACTAAAAAACAGATCAAAGTAAAAATCATCTCAACATCAAAGCAAATTCAACCTGGAAATCAAAGGTTTCCAGATTTAGCATCAGCTTCAACATCAAATTCAACCTTCACTCGAACCTAGTTCTCTATTTCTGGAAGCAGCAAGAATTCAAATCCAACTGTAAACTAACCAGAGGAAGAGAAATCAAGAGAAATTCAAATTTAAACATCAAGAATAGATCAACTCAAACAAAATTCAGAAGCAGTTTCAGATTCTCTAAAAGCTCTTTTCTGTTCAACAGTTTTAATGTGAGTAAATTTATTTTTTAAAAAAATATAGTTTAATACTGGATTTCATCTTTATGATATGAATGGAAAATCATGCTTTTAGCTGAAATGCTTGAACTAAAATGCATGCATGTATGGATATTAGCATTTGATGCCTTTGTAATGCCTAAGTGTATACTGTTGTTTTTTATCAGGGATTTATTTCTTTGAAAATCCAATATCTCACCATTTAATCATAGTTAGCTCATGATTTGTAAATGAAAAGTGTTTGTAATTATGTTATAACACTATTAAAAATAAGTTCTGAAATTTTTATTAATTATTGAACTTGAAATTTTATGAAGAACTGTGAAATATGTATTTGGGGCAAAAATTTATAAATTAATTTTTGAGATTTGATCTCATGAGTGTATTCAAGATAGAAAACCAGGATTTTAATGGGTATATCTTGATTTTTAGTTCAGGATTTGATGGGTATTTCTGTGCAGATCGTTCGGGTTATTTTAAGCGATTCCCGATGATCAACGTTGAGTTGGCCGAAGTGATTTGATCAGAAGGTCGAGGGGAAAAAGGAGATCATCAAAAAAATAGTGATTGTATTTTTAGGTGATAGCCTTGGCTTTGCGATAGTGGGATAGGGTTTAATACCCCGTGTTTGTTGAAGGAGTTCAATCAGGTTTCGTGGTGATGAAACGCGATCGGAGATGATCGCGAGGAGTGGAGTAGGTGCTGGAAGGCTTGACGGCGCTACGATGAAGGTGGCGGAGACTCTGGAGTCAGGGATCACCCTAGACAAGGGTTTTCCAGTGATGGGTTCCTGGGCTCTTTGGGTCGCTGGGTCGAATTCGATTCTCGATCGAATCATGGTAGTTGAGTGATTGCATGTTGTCGCCGTGGTCGAAGGCGATGCGATGGAGGTCGAAGCAAGGTTCATCGGCGATTTGGGTCGGTGTGCACGTGCATGAAGGACTTGTATGTGTCAGAGCTTGGTTTGGGGGAAAGAGTCTTCATCTCGAAGTCAACATCGGGTTTGTATCATGGTAACTCGAGTTGGGCTACGGGATCGTGTTTGTGGCTGTTTATAGTTATGACTTAACTAAGTTCTACATATAAAAGAAGAAGATGAGGAGGACGGGAAGTTTTATATGGGGGAAACTTGGGATGGTTACGAGACAAACCCGAAGAGGATTTTACAGATTAATGAAATGTAGGGGTTGTGTTAAACTCTAAGAAATCAATTTAACTGTTTTTCTTTAAAAAATTATTTTCTTTGTATAATAATGTTATTAATTTTAGTTTAAGAAGTTGTAAAATAAAGTTTACTTAAAATTAAATTGATTCTTGAAGTTTATTAAAACTTACTTAAAGTATGTAATTAGGAGGTTAATTTATGTGTTAACAAAGATTAAGTAATAAATAAAATAAATGGGTTATTTTTAAGTATGTCAAGGACTTTGGCGATTTAAGATTAATGAAAATTAAGGGATTAAAGGGAAATTAATTTATTTTGATCATGGATTAATAAATTAATAATTAAGGATGATAAATTGATTTAAATTAAGACTAATTAATTTGAAATTAGGAATATATTAATGTAAGTAATTAGAGATTAATTGCCTAAATATTTAATTACTTAATGTAAGTAATTAAAGGATAGATTGTTAGGAGTTAATTAATTTAATTATGAATTTATGGTTAAATTAATTAATGATTAGAGGTTAGTTGATTGAGGATAATTAACCAAAATAATAAATTTCTAGATGGAAATAATTAAAGGAAGTTTACTTAATGGGAGAAATTTAGAACCAATTACTTGGAGTAATTTATAGGATTAATAAATCAAGGAATTTATTAATTAAGGATTATTTACATAAAGAATTGATTGATTTATTAAGGAAATTAATTAAAGGTTAGCAAATTAATGAATGTGATAAATTAAGGATAGTTAATCAATATAAATGGTTATAAGATAAATAAATTTGAGAAATTAACCGAAGATAATCACTGTGAATGGTAAAGTTAATTAATTTTGTGTAATTACTTAAATGTAATTAAGAAATAATCAACCAAAGATGATTAATTAGGAATAATTAATCAAGGAAAGTTGATTAAATTGGATAGTTAAGGAATAATTTGTTTTATTGAATTGAAATTTATTTATGGTTAAGAAAACAGGATGTGTAGTGATGAAGGTAATCAATTTAAATCCATTAGAAATGGTACGACTAATTAACCTTGCTTTTAGATGATTGAATAATATTGAATGCTTGGATCATTTGTTATCCCTAGTATGTGATCGTGATGTTGTGAAATACGAAATGTTTTATAATACGAAATGTTGGGTTGTATAGTGATAATATGGCTATCAACAGTGAATTGCTGTGTGAAAGTGACAGTATACATTTAAATTGAATTGTATTCACTTGAGTGACATGGGTTAAGAAGGTATTGAACTCGAAGAGATCGGAGTCGGGTATTAGTAAATACCCGAAACCACTTCGATTCTTCATAAATTGCTGGGTAAAATCAATAAGCTGGAATGGAATGATTTAAGTAAATTAGACCATTTAATCTATGTTTAGTAATTAGAAATTGGTGAGTGAAATAAATGATGTCGATAATAAATTTGTGAAATTGTAATTGATACAAGTTACCCGGGTTATATATATAAGTTGTATGTTTTTGAAATTTATGTTAGATGGGTTTACTCAAGCTGGTTTCCAGCCTGACCCGGGTGTTACTTTCATGTAATTCTCGGGTTAGACCGAGTATTACATATTTTCAGGTAAGGACGTTATGGAGTTCAGAAGGCGAGCTGGATGGTAGGAACGTATGGGGTATTTCCACTGCGATATATTATAGTTTGTCTAGGACAGGTTCTTTTAAACTGTCCGGTGATTGTATATCGGTTGTAACTCTGATGTATAAAATAAGTGAAAAGATACTGCTCTTCTTTGTAAAACTATTATTTATGTGATATTATATTTTATCTGCTACGAATGTGAGATTCTGAGTTTGAATTTTCTGTTTCTTCTTCTTTCTTTTTCTTCTTTTCACTAACTATCTGGAATTTTCGGAATCGAAATTTCCAGGTCTTTACATTTGGCATCAGAGCGAGGTTAAGCGAGAACCTTGACTCTGGTGGGATACTCGTTAAGGATAGGGTCAATAGTACCCTATAATGAGTTGAGTGTATAAATATAAGAGAGCGTACTTGTTATTTTCTTATATAAAGGTTTTAAATGGTTTCAAAAGTAAATGAATCTTATATAAGCTTATTAAGAAATAGATTATCTATTATATTAAGGTAATTGGTTGTTAAAATATTGGAACTGAATTAAGTGATAATAGAATTACAACCAAACTGGAATTAAATCAAAGATAACTTTGAAACGGATTCAAACTGAAATTCAATTTTGAAGTTAGGGAAGAATTTCCAAATAAGATGAATTAGAATTGGCTTCAAACCAGAGAAATTGAATGATTATTGTGTTTAATAATAGGATTCAAACTGTGAAGTTCTGAATTCTAAATTTAAACATTTGAAAAATTGTTTTCAAAATGTTAAAGGAAATTTGTTTTGAATTAAATCCAAGGATGGTTTAAATTTTTTAAATTTGGCTTGGTGAACCAAGAAGTAAATATGTATATATGTATGGATATACATAATATCAAAGATTGTTTGAAATAAACTATAAATGCTGAGGTTTAATCTGGAATGAGATGTGATTCCCAAAGTGATAAAATTTTGAACTTAATAAGTGGGAAGATTATTTATGAGAAGTTTAAAATTTGAAATGGAAATTCAAATTGGGTAAGGTTGACTGGATTTAGTGAATTAAGTTTGACTTGGGAAAAATGTTAAATAAGTTGGAATGATCAACCTGATTTGGAAATTTGAAGATGAAATTAAGATTTAACTTAGGAAGTTAAATGGTTGATTGAGATTGAGAGTTTGAGTGATCTCAAATTTGGTTTGAGATCTCAAATTTAGTTTGAGATCCGAAATTGGACAATGTTATCCTATTATTATTAATAACCTTTAAAACTGTGAATTGGATTTGTTTAAAGAAATGGGGTATGGTAATATATCCATAATTAAGATAAAATGGAATCATTTTGGACTTAAATTTTGAATGTCTAAGACAAAACTTCGAAGGTTTGGTTTCAAAATTGAAATTTGATGATTTGAACTTTGAAATAGGATAAAAATGGAATTTGGATTCAGAATTAAATGGTTTAAAGATATTAGTTGATTTGATTTAAAGGATTAAATCAACATTTAAAAAAAATTAACTCGAATTTATATAATTCGAGATGGTTTAAATTTGAAATTTGATTTGAATTAATTAGAATTGTGATTGAAGATGAATAAGTTTAAAAATTCAAATGGAGAATTTGAATTGAAATAATTGAAATTGAAGTGGGTTCAATTGAATGAATATTAGTCCAAAGTTATTGGAATAACTTAGGATTGTATTTCAGGTTGAATATGTTTAATCAAATGGAATTTAATTTAAATTGGAAAGAAATTGAGAATTAATTCAACTTGAATTAGGAATAAATCGAGTCCAATGGAAATTGGAGTTATTTAAATTGGGATTGGGTCAATTTAAATGGAAGTGGAAATTTAAATTGAATTGATGAGAATGGAGATTAGAAATTAAACAGTTTGGCTCTAGTCTATTTTCAAATAAATTATTTTAATATAAACTGTTTTAAATCTGTTTTCTTAACTACTTACTATACAACTTTTTTTAAAAAACCCAAGGCTATTTTATACTTATTTTATAATTATTTTTGAAGCTACTTAACTATTTTACAATTGTTTATTAAACTAATTGCTATTTTTAACTAGTAATTACTATTTTATAGCTATTTTGTAATTGTTTAAAAATTTCTATAACTATTTAACTATTTTCCAATTATTTACAATTACTGAAGTATTTTACAGCTATTTTACAAACTATAAATTGTTTTTCAACTACTTATCTATTTTAAACTTTTTAAGCTAATTTCTAAATAAACTGGTCAGAGTTTAAACTGTTAATGGTTAAATACCCAATCGAGATAGGAATAGAGGTGATAATCCAAATGGATTGAAGCAATTGTGAGTAAGTGAATGAAAATCAAAGTGAATGTGAATAGAAATGGAATTGATTTGGCTAATAACCAATAAAGATAAATGCGTAGGATGTACGTATATTATTCTATTCAAATAGAGATTTGATCCAGATTTGAGCATAGAATTTCGAGATAGTATGTCGATCCGAGTTGGGATTTTTCACTCGATTTTCGACGGCGAACCTAGAAATGGATTGTTGATTAGTTCTGGGTATTCTCTATCATAGTTATGACTATGCAAGGAGAATGACAGATTCTGATCAAGAAATCAAATCTGTGTCCGCACTAGGAAGTCGGGCGGACGATACTAGTTCGGAAGTGAAATTGTGTGATCGAGTGAGCGATCATATTGGTATTGCGTACGGATGATAAGTGTACATCGTATGGATTTGAATGAAATTGATAATGAAAAGAGAAATCAAATTGGAATATTTGATTTTGAATAAACAATGTTATATATCTTTGTTATATAAGATAAATCTCCCCTTGTTGAATCTATAGCCAGAAGAGAAAGGGTTTTTGAAAATGTTTTGAAGTATAAAAGGAGTTTTATAGAAGTTTGAAATGATCCAAAGTTTTAAAAATTATATATATCTGTATGTATATAAAGGATCTTATGGGGATTTTAGAAAAGGTTTTAGGAACCTTTGGATTTGGAAAGGCTTTTGATTTATTGGTAAAATCAATATTGGAATATGGAAAAGCCTAGTTTGAGAATTATCGATTTTGGGATAATCGATTTTGTGTAAAGGAGCTTTGTATGAGATCATACTAGGTGTATGATTTGAAAGATACTATATGTGTATAGTATAAAATGTTTTGATGATGACTCTGGAGAAAAAGGCGTTCCCTTGAAATGAACTTCTCAGGAGTGCCACCGGATGGTGCTGCCTTGAGCCCCAAGGGGGGTTCTAAAGTTGATCCTGTGAGGAGTCCGGACAAAACTAGTTCCTGGGGATTATGAGTAGTGTATACCATAGAGAAAGTCGTGTGTGCCGCTGAGAGTCAACAGTCTGCGTTTGATTTTATATCGATAGACTGTGACCTATGGTAACATAGCGAAAGTCGTGTGTGCCGCTGAGAGCCAACAGTCTGCGTTTGATTTTATATCGGTAGACTGCGACCTATGTAAGAGTGGAGAAGTTTCATTTCGACAGCGAAAATCAGAGGCCGCAGAGAGCCTGCAGTTACATGGACTTTTTTTGTGATGGCAATGTAACCCTGGAATGTAACTATGATCTGTCGTGGGTTCCATAGCGTAATCGAGAGGCCGCAGAGAGCCTAAAGTTACATGGACTTTTGCTGCGATGGCAACGTAACCCTGGAATGTAACTACGATCATGGATAGGGGTGATGATTTCCAGAGCATTCTCACCAAAGATATTCCTCGATTTCAAAATGCTTTCAATATTTTCAATAAAATTATTTTTCAAGTATTTTCACTGGGTGTTAAAAACGGGTCTGCTAAGTACTTATAGATTTTCAGTCATACGCCTGATCAACGTATGACCGAATTTCTGTGAGAACAAGGATGGACTGGTTGAAACATCGAGTTAAAAAAAAGTATTTTTATAAAACTATTTTGGAATATTATATAGATTTTAAAGTGTTTTCAAGTTTTGAATAAAAAGAAGTTTATAGTTAAAAGAGTTTAAAGGATAATTTTAATAAATTTGGGTTTCGTTCCTTTTCGGGGACGAAAAGGTTCAAAGGGGAAAGGAATGTGATAACCCAGATTTTGGAATATCTGTAATTGATAAATTAACTGGGTTTAATCAGTAGAAATACTGATTTATGAGTTAAATAAACAATTCTGGTAATTAAAAAAAAATATGTACTTGAATAAGTATTGGTTTGATATTTTTTCTAGTATAATTATTTTGGCAAAATAGATATTTTCAAAAACTATAATAATAAATAGATTTTAAAGGGAATTATCATTTACAAATTGAATTGGTGTTTTTTTATTTTATTTTTAGATCGAATGTTAAATTGGAATTTGAATTTGAATTGGAGATTCAAAGAGTAATATATCTTAAAATAAATTGGATGTAAGATATAAATATATATATATATATGATTTCATTAAAATATAATTTTTTTATATTATTTTCTTTAAAATATTTTTATATAAATTAAGGAAAGTAAATTTCTCAATAGAAAATTTAATATAAAAGTATAATTGGAATTTTTGTCATTTTCTTTTTAATTGTAAATTGGTGAATAGAAAGGGCTAATTTAAATATTAATACACTTAAGATATTTTTAAGTATAGAACTAAATTTTTAATTTAATACAAATATTTATTAATGTAAATAAGCATATGTAAATATTTGAAAACATGTAAATAATACAAGAGTAAGCAATTTAAAAGATATTAAACATTTGTAAACTAATTAAACAAGTATTGAACAAGTGTAAGAATTTTAGAAATATAATTTAATTTTGTAAGTTAAAATTTATATGCATATTTACAAGTCTAGATTAAAGAAAAATATAGATGTACAAGTGTAAGATTAATATACAAGTGGCAAGATGATTTTATTTTAAAAAAAAATAGGCTGCTCACTTTTCTCTCCATGCTTTTATTCATAAAAAAAGTGAAAAAATGAAAATTAGATCGACTTGTCCTGGAAAACAAAAAGAATCATGTCCAAAAATTTCAAAACTAAAAACCAGATCAAAGTAAAAATCACCTCAACATCAAAACAAATTCAACCTGGAAATCAAAGATTTCCAGATTTAGCATTAGCTTCAACATCAAATTCAACCTTCACTCGAACCTGGCTCTCTGTTTTCTGGAAGCAACAAGAATTCAAATCTACTTGTAAACTAACCAGAGGAGGAGAAAATCAAGAGAAATTCAAATTTAAAATTCAAGAAGTAGATCAACTCAAATGAAATTCAGAAGCAGTTTCAGATTCTCTAAAAGCTCTTCTCTGTTCAACAGTTTTAATGTGAGTAAATTTATTTTAAAAAAAATATAGTTTAATACTGGATTTCATCTTTATGATATGAATGGAAAATCATGATTTTAGCTGAAATGCTTGAATTAAAATGCATGCATGTATGGATATTAGCATTTGATGCCTCTGTAATGCCTAAGTGTATACTGTTGTTTTTTATCAGGGATTTATTTCTTTGAAAATCCAATATCTCACCATTTGATCATAGTTAGCTCATGATTTGTAAATGAAAAGTGTTTGTAATCATGTTATAACACTAATAAAAGTAAGTTCCAAAAAATTTATTAATTATTTAACTCGAAATTTTATAAAGAACCGTGAAATATGTATTTGGGGCAAAAATTTATAAATTGATTTTTGAGATTTGATCTCATGAGTGTATTCAAGATAGAAAACCATGGATTTTAATGGGTATATCTTGATTTTTAGTTCAGGATTTGATGGGTATTTCTGTGTTGATCGTTTGGGTTGTTTTAAGCGATTCCCGATGATCAACGTTGAGTTGGCCGAAGTGATTTGATCTGAAGGTCGAGGGGAAAAAGGAGATTATCGAAAAAATAGTGATTGGATTTTTAGGTGATCGCCTTGGCTTTGCGACAGTGGGATAGGGTTTGATACCCCGTGTTTGTTGAAGGAGTTCAATCAGGTTTCGTGGTGATGAAACGCGATCGGAGATGATCGGGAGGAGTGGAGTTGGTGCTGGAAGGCTTGACGGCGCTACGATGAAGGTGGCAGAGACTCTGGAGTCAGGGATCGCCGTAGACAAGGGTTTTCCAGTGATGGGCTCCTGAGCTCTTTCGATCGCTGGGTCGAATTTGATTCTCGATCGAATCATGGTAGTTGAGTGATTGCATGTTGTCGCCGTGGTCGAAGGCGATGCGACGGAGGTCGAAGCAAGGTTCATCGGCGATTTGGGTCGGTGTGCACGTGCACGAAGGACTTGTATGTGTCAGAGCTTGGTTTGGGGGAAAGAGTCTTCATCTCGAAGTCAACATCAGGTTTGTATCGTGGTAACTCGAGTTGGGCTACGGGATCGTGTTTGTGGCTGTTTACAGTTATGACTTAACTAAGTTCTACATATAAAAGAAGAAGATGAGAAGGACGGGAAGTTTTATATGGGGGAAACTCGGGATGATTACGAAACAAACCCGAAGAGGATTTTACAGATTAATGAAATGTAAGGGTTGTGTTAAACTCTGAGAAATCAAGTTTAACTGTTTTTCTTTAAAAATTTATTTTCTTTGTATAATAATATTATTAATTTTAGTTGAAGAAGTTGTAAAATAAAGTTTACTTAAAATTAAATTGATTCTTGAAGTTTATTGAAACTTACTTAAAATATGTAATTAGGAGGTTAATTTATGTGTTAACAAAGATTAAGTAATAAATAAAATAAATGGGTTATTTCTAAGTATGTCAAGGACTTTGGCGATTAAAGATTAATGAAAATTGAGGGATTAAAGGGAAATTACTTTATTTTGATCATGGATTCATAATTTAATAATTAAGGATGATGAATTGATTTAACTTAAGATTAATTAATTTGAAATTAGGAATATATTAATGTAAGTAATTAGAGATTAATTACTTAAATATTTAATTACTTAATGTAAGTAACTAAAGGATAAATTGTTAGGAGTTAATTAATTTAATTATGAATTTATGGTTAAATTAATTAATGATTAGAAGTTAGTTAATTGAGGATAATTAACCAAAAGAATAAATTTCGGGATGGAAATAATTAAAGGAAGTTTACTTAATGGGAGAAATTTAGAACCAATTACTTGGTGTAATTTATAAGATTAATAAATCAAGGAATTTATTAATTAAGGATTATTCACATAAAGAATTGATTGATTTATTAAGGAAATTAATTAAGGGTTAGCAAATTAATGAGTGTGATAAATTAAGGATAGTTAATCAATATAAGTGGTTATAAGATAAATAAATTTGAAAAATTAACCGAGGGTAATCACTGTGAATGGTAAAGTTAATTAATTTAGTGTAATTACTTAAATGTAATTAAGAAATAATTAACCAAAGACGATTAATTAGGAATAATTAATTAAGGAAAGTTGATTAAAGTGGATAGTTAAGGAATAATTTGTTTTATTGAATTGAAATTTATTTATGGTTAAGAAAACAGGATGTGTAGTGATGAAGGTAATCAATTTAATCCATTAGAAATGGTACGACTAATTAACCTTGCTTTTAGATGATTGAATAATATTGAATGCTTGGATCATTTGTTATCCCTAGTATGTGATCGTGATGTTGTGAAATACGAAATGTTTTATAATACGAAATGTTGGGTTGTACAGTGATAATGTGGCTATCAACAGTGAATTGATGTGTGAAAGTGACAGCATACATTTAAACTGAATTGTATTCACTTGAGTGACATGGGTTAATAAGGTATTGAACTCGAAGAGATCGGAGTCGCGTATTAGTAAATACCCGAAAGCACTTCGATTCTTCATAAATTGCTGGGTGAAATCAATAAGCTGGAATGGAATGATTTAAGTAATTTAGACCATTTAATCTATGTTTTGTAATTAGAAATTGGTGAGTGAAATAAATGATGTCGATAACATATTTGTGAAATTGTAATTGATACAAGTTACCCGGGTTATATATATAAGTTGTATGTTTTTGAAATTTATGTTAGATGGGTTTACTCACGCTGGTTTCCAGCCTGACCCGGGTGTTACTTTGATGTAATGCTCTGGTCAGACCGAGTATTACATATTTTCAGGTAAGGACGTTCTGGAGCTCAGAAGGCGAGCTGGATGGTAGGAACGTATGGGGTATTTCCACTTCGATATATTATAGTTTGTCGAGGACAGGTTCTTTTAAACTGTCCAGTGATTGTATATCTGTTGTAACTCTGATGTATAAAATAAGTGTAAAGATACTGTTCTTCTTTGTAAAACTACTATTTATGTGATATTATATTTTTTCTGCTGCGAATGTGAGATTCTGAGTTTGAATTTTCTGTTTCTTCTTCTTTCTTTTTCTTCTTTTCACTAACTATCTGGAATTTTCGGAATCGAAATTTCCGGGTCGTTACAAATATTTTGGTTATTTAAATTAAAGGTTTTGGATTGCATCCATATATTTGTTTATTCTTTTGGGGTCTCGATATATTCTACGGGTGGTTAGTTATCCTTTTGTAACGACCCGCAGCTCTGACCGCCCCCAGTCGGTAATTAAACCAACTTGAGACGTTCAAAATGACGGATTGTTAGTCAGTTTATAGAGTTTAAACAGAAACAGCCACAGAATCACAGAATAATCATAATATTTTACATAAATGAATTTTTATACATATATCAGAGTTTGTACAATGCATTATATTTATACAGCGGAATATTTCTTTTAAGTACAAAAATTCTTCGAAAAGCTAAAGTGAAGCAATTTCCCCAACTCTCTCTAACTTCGCGGCCTGAAAATCTTCAAGCTGTAAAATTACTCGGTCTGACCCGAGCATTTATTGCAAAACACAAAAACACTCGAGTCAGGATTAATCTTTATTCAATTAATTAAATTTGTAATGAACTGAATAAAATGGTAACAGAGATGACGAATCACATGAATCAATTTAAATCTATTATGGATTTTTCACATTAACAACTTCAATTTTTAAAATCTGTCAATCCTGTGTGGCTGCAGTACACACGTATATTTACACACATGTGCACTGCCTCGCCAACACGTGTGCACCAAACAAAAACACACAGCTATCGGATCAAAACAAGGTCAAACCCAAGTTTCAAAACTAGGTTCAACTCAAGGCCAATGCACAGACAAAAGTGTCAAGAAGGCATCAGACAAAGCAATACAAACAGCAATGAAAAAGCAGGCAATCAAAGGCAGAGACTCAGAAATGCCAAAGACATGAAGACATAAACAACAACAAATGCAAGACCAACTGCAAAAATGACACAGCAGAAGTGATCAAGGCAAAGCACAAGTGTGCAGCATCAAGTAGTTTCAAGTACACGGACATATATATATATATATGGAACTGCCACTGCATGCAAACAGCAAAAAAAATCAAGTCTAAAGTCTCAAGTGCAACAGCATGGAATGCAGCTACAAGTGCAACAGAGATGGGAAGGCATATATGGATATGAAGACTGAAACAACATCAAGCATGAAATACTCAATACATGCAACAATGTGCACAGACCAGAGACAGACAACAATGCAAGTACACATTGATACTTGATCAGTACACAAACAACAAGCTGTAGTAGTGTGGGAGTCGAAATTTCATGGAAGTATGACAGGGAACTCAAAGCAATGAATCAAGTCAAGACCAATGAGACTGGGTTCAACACAGTGACCCAAACAGTTTGAGAAAATAAGTGTACAGGAGCACACACATATCAATTTACATATATCATTTATATTCTCAGAATATCAATTTACATATATCACTTATATTCTCAGGACCATATCTGTTTAAAACTAATATTTAAAAAGCTTGTATATATCCTAAATTTACACATAAAACATTTAATTACAACATGCAAACCATTTTTGCCTATTTAAGCTTAAGTTTCTGCATGCAACAGGGGTTTAACAGATTTTTAAAAAAACTTTTTAAATCAGGTATGTTTACTCACAGTGACATGTATATGCAAAAATACATATTCACATACATACTTTTAATTCCATACTTAAACAAACATTCAAGCTTCACATAATGGTTCCAAGAATTTTAGCATGCATCATTTTCATCAACAATTATTTTAAACTTGTCAATTTTGTTATTTTCAGATTATAGGATGTTCACAGACCTTTATAACTGGGATCATTCATATATAGGCATGCAAGCATGATACACAGCAAAACATCAAAGCATGGGGGGGTTTATAGGCACATATATACAACACACATGAATAGAAGTTCAAACAAGCACATGGAAACAAAATTTTCCTCATCTAGATTCAAAGATCCATCACAAGCAGCAGCAATAAACAAGCAAAGTTTTTGATATAGCATCTGTTCTTATCAATTTAAAAACAAATTTCAAGTAGCATCTGTTCTTATCAATTTTAAAAAAAAACCAAAATTTAATAGCATCTATTCTCATCAGTTTAAAAACAAAATTCATATCATCTGTTTTCATCAGTTAAAAAAAACAAATTTCAATTAACATCTGTTCTTATCAGTTTAAAAAGCAAGGTTTGATTGCATCTGTCCTTATCAGTTCAAAACAAAATTAATAGCATCTGTTCTCATCAGTTTAAAAACAAAATTTATAGCATCTGTTTTCATCAGTTAAAAAAAACAAATTTCAATTAACATCTGTTCTTATCAGTTTAAAAAGCAAGGTTTGATTGCATCTGTCCTTATCAGTTCAAAACAAAATTAATAGCATCTGTTCTTAACAGTTTAAACGCAAATTCAAATAGCATCTGTTCTTATTAGTTTAGATTCAAGTAACCGAGCAAATGATAACAGATAACACCCAACAACCAACATGCAGTGACTTATCTTGTTCATATCAGTTTAAATTGGATTGACCGAGCAAATGATAACAAATAACACCCCAAATCATTGCATGCAACCAAACACCCAATTCAAACAAATCTAAAAACTTGAGTAACGATTAATCGTGAGAAAAAAACTCACCTTTATAATCGAAACAGCCGAAGAGAGTACTGAGCACAATTGAACGAAGATCGAAGCCCCTAATTTCGATTGAAGGACGAAACCCTAGCTGTTGAAGAGGGGGACGAACGAAAATTCGTGGCCGCCATTATTTCTTCGTTTATTTTTTTCGTATGATTTGAAATGGAGGACAAAGGGTTTCGAATATAAAAGAGAAGGGGACGTGATTTTAGCGTGGTTGAAGGCGTGATGAAAGGCGTGAATTTTGGCGTGGGTTTAGCTGACAAGGTAAGGCAGTGTATTCTTTTTATTATATATATTATTATCATTTTTTTTTCTTTTTCTTTTTTTTTTCAATTTAAATTCAATTTGTTTTGCATAATTATTTTCTTAAATAAACATATAAACGTTTTGAAGTTCAACTATCAAACATAAATTAATTTATAAATTTACATAAAAATAATTCGTAAATCCAAACTATTTTTTCTATGTCATTAGTTCGAATTTAAAATAAAAATTCAATATTCAATTTCAACTCCAAAGTCAATTTCAAATTTTATTCAACTTTGTATAAATTAAATTCTAAAATTTAATCGCCAATTTATTCTGAAAATTTGAAATTCAAGTCAATCATCATTCGAATATTTAAAATTAATTAAATATTTTCATTTTTAAATTGTTCAAAATTCAGGGCCGTTACAATCTTCCCTCCTTAAAAGAATTTCGTCCCGAAATTATAAGTTAGGAAAAACGATTGCTAAAATCTCACCGATATTTATACCCTACACAATTTTGCCAAGTTCTAAACTTATAAATAAATATAGGATTCATTCCATTTATTTTATCTCAGCAGTTTTGTTCATCGATTTCAATAATCAAGACACAAAAGTCTTTTACCAAAAAAAAAAAATTTTGACTTACAAAACTCAGATTTTTAAACTTGAAATCTTTCATGCTAGATATTTACATATCATATCTTTTCCAAAGCTGTGTGCTTTCAAGATATTTTAAAAGATCTTCTTCCTTAATTCATTAGGTTAGAATTATGTAATTCTAATTTCAGACTATTGATTTTCTATTCAAAGTTTGAAAATACTTGCTAACTCGAAGTTTAACAAGTCCATCTTCGTTCTTACAGACATTAGGCATACGCTGGCCAGGCGCAGGACCAAAAATCTCCAAGTACTAAATATACTTGCTTCAACTCCCAGTGAAAATACTTTTTTAAAAATTCTTTTAAAAATGGATATGGAAAGCACGTTCCCCCATGGATCACAGTTTACCCGGCGGTTACGCTACTATCCCAGTAGAATCGCTTGTAACTGTAGATTTCACATCTCTCTTGAATTTCGCCATGGTTGTCGCCATAGATTGCGGTCCACACGGCGGTTACGCTACTATCCCAGTAGAATCGCTCATGGCCGTAGGCATCTCGCCCCTCGAATTACGCTTCGTTTCTAGATCGCAGTTTACACGGCGGTTGCGCCACTATCCCAGTGGAATCGCTTGTAACTGTGGCATCACGCCCCACGAATTTCGCCAACATCAATTCACCTAATCCCAAACACGATGATCCATCGTGGGGGATCCCAGTCAGTCCCAATGGACATTCCACTAATGGAAACTCTACGTAGCTACGATTTCCAATGGACACTCCACCGAGTTCCAATCACCTTCACAAATAATAAATGGAAGGTACATTTCCATATCCTCAGTTTTTTTAGAAAACATATGTCATATACATATAGTACTTCATTTCACATTTCGTACATATCATACCTATGTAAACTTACACAGGACTTTTCATAATAATGACTTTCCAAACTGATGGTTTTCGAATTATTATATTCACATATATAAGTTACGAAAAATCAATTCACATTCATAACAAATAGAGGATTCCAAAATTTTCCATTTCATTTAAAATTTCCTCTAAATCGATTTGAAAATTTAAGGTTATCTCAAACCTAATTCACATTCATAATCCAATTCATTATCGACTTCACATTCGATTTGGATTTCACGTTACATCGTCAATTCTCAACACATAATTGATGTCTATCGATATATAACCTCTAAGCTCATACGTCTCAGAGGAGGGTGTTAAGCTAAAAGAATAAATTCTCCGCCACCACAGATATATATTTAATAGAGATCAATTGCTATGTCATCAATTCACAATGTTAGACATACAATCCAAATCGACTATCCAAAATTCAAAGCTCAACTTATATTGTTTTTGACGTCAAAGTTAAACTCAATTTAACTTAAGATTCAATCTTTTTTGAAAAATATTCAAGTTGAACTGATCGTTCAAATTTCCCAAAAATATCTTTACAAGATATATAATTTTCCAACTTAACCATTTGAAACCAATTTCAAATATTCATTTTTCAATTTATCTTTAAAAGATAAAATTTCAAACCTTTCATTTCATATTGGAAAACATTTCCATACTTATTTAATAATAAGTAATTCACAAGTTCATTTATTTTCAACACGGAAAATATTCAATATACTTGAATCAAAATTAAGTATATATTCCATTCTTTAAGGAAAGCGTTCTTTTAAACACATTTATTTGAGTCAAAACGAATGTTGCGTAAAACATCGTTACGACAACTCAAAATCACTAGTATAGGGATTCGAAATTTAAGATAGATATATAAATCCCAATACTATAAACAACATTTCCTTTCGGAAACCATTTACTATAACAACAGTGTTATAGTCCACCATTTCCTTATTTTTCTCGAAAACGCCTATTTCAACAATTGAATGTTGAAATCTATGTATTCGATACTTAATGCATTTTAAAACATCTTTAAAACCATTAACTTTTCAATTTCAACTTCAACTTAATTCGTAGTTTGAATTCCTCATACATTTCATGATATTAGTTTTAAACCAATTTCAAACTTTTCAATATTAAATTTTTCACTTAATTTAATTTTCCACACGTTTAAATTCAAATTCATCACTGAATTTATTAAACCTATAATGGATTATCACGTTGACAACTTCAAATTTGAAATCTAAATCTCATTTGAACTTTGCATCTGCCTTCTATTTCAAAAATAATCAACTAGTTCTTTAGGTAGCCATTCATCAACTTGGTTCCATTAAATTTATATTTCCCCATTAACCTCATTTCATAATATCACTTCCCTAAAACATATCCGTTTTAGTTAATAATATATTCACTGTCCAAAATCGTGAATATACTTATCTATTCAATTCAGTGTTTCTACACTTTTATTTAAAAGATTATCCACTGTCCAAAATCGTGAATAAAATTCCTTTAATAAGCTACAACAAATTACCTATCAAATTCAATTGATTTCGAATTTATAAACAATCTTCATAAATTCCTTTTTTATAAAATTTCGATTTATAATCTTTTTATTAATTCAATTCAATTCAATTTATATAACTCAATTATATAACAAAAGTCCATTTATAAGTTAAGTACTCATAATCCATTTATTTACTAAATTGTTCTTCAAAACATTTGAAATCAATTTTCAAAAGAATTCAGAATCAAATTCCCAAGTCATAGTTTAATTATCCTCTTGGCTATAACTAAATTGAAATGTTTTTTTATTTCACAATTATTATTTTGGAGATATTCACAATATTTGATTCAAACCAATTCATTAATTCACTTCACTTATATTTCATTTTTCATAAGTCTCAATAATTCGATAATGGATTTTCGAATGAGAAACTATCGCAATCCTAAATTTAGAGAGGGGAATTTTCGAAAAAAAATTTGAATTTTCAAAATACCTTTTATTTTTTCAAAGAAAACAATTTCATACTTCTTTAAATTTGAAAAACACTTTCTTTAAAGTGGTTCTAGTAACTATTCATATTAAACATCATAAACTGAGCTTTGTGTAAACCAAAGCTCTGATACCACTTTTGTAACGACCCGCCGCTCTGACCGCCCCCGGTCGGTAATTAAACCAACTCGAGACGTTCAAAATGACGGATTGTTAGTCAGTTTATAGAGTTTAAACAGAAACAGCCACAGAATCACAGAATAATCATAATATTTTACATAAATGAATTTTTATACATATATCAGAGTTTGTACAATGCATTATATTTATACAGCGGAATATTTCTTTTAAATACAAAAATTCTTCGAAAAGCTAAAGTGAAGCAATTTCCCCAACTCTCTCTAACTTCGCGGCCTGAAAATCTTCAAGCTGTAAAATTACTCGGTCTGACCCGAGCGTTTATTGCAAAACACAAAAATACTCGAGTCAGGATTAATCTTTATTCAAGTAATTAAATTTGTAATGAACTGAATAAAATGGTAACAGAGATGACGAATCACATGAATCAATTTAAATCTATTATGGATTTTTCACATTAACAACTTCAATTTTTAAAATCTGTCAATCCTGTGTGGCTGCAGTACACACGTATATTTACACACATGTGCATTGCCTCGCCAACACGTGTGCACCAAACAAAAACACACAGCTATCGGATCAAAACAAGGTCAAACCCAAGTTTCAATACTAGGTTCAACTCAAGGCCAATGCACAGACAAAAGTGTTAAGAAGGCATCAGACAAAGCAATACAAATAGCAATGTCAAAGCAGGCAATCAAAGGCAGAGACTCAGAAATGCCAAAGACATGAAGACATAAACAACAACAAATGCAAGACCAACTGCAAAAATGACACAGCAGAAGTGATCAAGGCAAAGCACAAGTGTGCAGCATCAAGTAGTTTCAAGTACACGGACATATATATATGGAACTGCCACTGCATGCAAACAGCAAAAAAAATCAAGTCTAAAGTCTCAAGTGCAACAGCATGGAATGCAGCTACAAGTGCAACAGAGATGGGAAGGCATATATGGATATGAAGACTGAAACAACATCAAGCATGAAATACTCAATACATGCAACAATGTGCACAGACCAGAGACAGACAACAATGCAAGTACACATTGATACTTGATCAGTACACAAACGACAAGCTGTAGTAGTGTGGGAGTCGAAATTTCATGGAAGTATGACAGGGAACTCAAAGTAATGAATCAAGTCAAGACCAATGAGACTGGGTTCAACACAGTGACCCAAACAGTTTGAGAAAATAAGTGTACAGGAGCACACACATATCAATTTACATATATCATTTATATTCTCAGAATATCAATTTACATATATCACTTATATTCTCAGGACCATATCTGTTTAAAACTAATATTTAAAAAGCTTGTATATATGCTAAATTTACACATAAAACATTTAATTACAACATGCAAACCATTTTTGCCTATTTAAGCTTAAGTTTCTGCATGCAACAGGGGTTTAACAGATTTTAAAAAAAACTTTTCAAATCAGGTATGTTTACTCACAGTGACATGTATATGCAAAAATACATATTCACATACATACTTTTAATTCCATACTTAAACAAACATTCAAGCTTCACATAATGGTTCCAAGAATTTTAGCATGCATCATTTTCATCAACAATTATTTTAAACTTGTCAATTTTGTTATTTTCAGATTATAGGATGTTCACAGACCTTTATAACTGGGATCATTCATATATAGGCATGCAAGCATGATACACAGCAAAACATCAAAGCATAGGGGGGGTTTATAGGCACATATATACAACACACATGAATAGAAGTTCAAACAAGCACATGGAAACAAAATTTTCCTCATCTAGATTCAAAGATCCATCACATGCAGCAGCAACAAACAAGCAAAGTTTTTGATATAGCATCTATTCTTATCAATTTAAAAACAAATTTCAAGTAGCATCTGTTCTTATCAATTTTAAAAAAAAAACAAAATTTAATAGCATCTATTCTCATCAGTTTAAAAACAAAATTCATAGCATCTGTTTTCATCAGTTAAAAAAAACAAATTTCAATTAACATCTATTCTTATCAGTTTAAAAAGCAAGGTTTGATTGCATCTGTCCTTATCAGTTCAAAACAAAATTAATAGCATCTGTTCTCATCAGTTTAAAAACAAAATTTATAGCATCTGTTTTCATCAGTTAAAAAAAACAAATTTCAATTAACATCTGTTCTTATCAGTTTAAAAAGCAAGGTTTGATTGCATCTGTCCTTATCAGTTCAAAACAAAATTAATAGCATCTGTTCTTAACAGTTTAAACGCAAATTCAAATAGCATCTGTTCTTATTAGTTTAGATTCAAGTAACCGAGCAAATGATAACAGATAACACCCAACAACCAACATGCAGTGACTTATCTTGTTCATATCAGTTTAAATTGGATTGACCGAGCAAATGATAACAAATAACACCCCAAATCATAGCATGCAACCAAACATCCAATTCAAACAAATCTAAAAACTTGAGTAACGATTAATCGTGAGAAAAAAACTCACCTTTATAATCGAAACAGCCGAAGAGAGTACTGAGCACAATTGAACGAAGATCGAAGCCCCTAATTTCGATTGAAGGACGAAACCCTAGCTGTTGAAGAGGGGGACGAACGAAAATTCGTGGCCGCCATTATTTCTTCGTTTATTTTTTTTCGTGTGATTTGAAATGGAGGACAAAGGGTTTCGAATATAAAAGAGAAGGGGACGTGATTTTAGCGTGGTTGAAGGCGTGATGAAAGGCGTGAATTTTGGCGTGGGTTTAGCTGACAAGGTAAGGCAGTGTATTCTTTTTATTATATATATTATTATCATTTTTTTTCAATTTGAATTCAATTTGTTTTGCATAATTATTTTCCTAAATAAACATATAAACGTTTTGAAGTTCAACTATCAAACATAAATTAATTTATAAATTTACATAAAAATAATTTGTAAATCCAAACTATTTTTTCTATGTCATTAGTTCGAATTTAAAATACAAATTCAATATTCAATTTCAATTCCAAAGTAAAATTCAAATTTTATTCAACTTTGTATAGATTAAATTCTAAAATTTAATCGTCAATTTATTCTGAAAATTTGAAATTCAAGTCAATCATCATTCGAATATTTAAAATTAATTAAATATTTTCATTTTTAAATTGTTCAAAATTCAGGGCCGTTACACCTTTTGAACTAACCAATACTCTGTATATTCGTAGATCTGGTGACCCGAGTATCCTGATGCGTTCTTATATCTATTATTGATATTCTGATTTGGTAAGCCAAATGCAGAATAGGTATTCAATTTTATCGAAAAAATATTTCTCTGCCTTTCATCTTTTCTTGATTGTCTCCCTTTCAAATTTCGAGGATGAAATTTTCTTAAGAGGGGAATCTGTAATGCTCCCGATTTTTGAGTCAAATATAATTAGCAATTAATTTAAATTTTAGAATTTAATTGTCAATTTAATTATGAACTAATTTGAAAATAAATTGAATTTGGAAACTCCACATTTTTAAAAGTAATGAACATTTGTGTTCTAATTTTAGTGTATATATATATGTGTCTATGAATAGATATTGATTTAAATAAGATTTAATAAAAAGGTCTATATGCTTTTCTTCTAAATTTATACATATAAAAGATGTATGAATATAAATTGTTTTGTAGATATAAAATTAACAAGGGTTTAAACCATAATTCCCAAATTTAATTAAAGTGGGGACTTAAACACAATTTAAGTTGCAAGAGAGATTTGTAAGAAAATCAAAATATGTTTTAACAAGTGTAATATGGAGAAGACAAGTGGCATAACTATTTCTTTCAAATGTAAAATGTTAATATCAAAAAGAAATTAACCAGGCAGAAGATATTTTATCTTCATTTGCTAGTAAATCTAAAACAAAACAAAACTATAGATCAAAGAAAAATCAAAACAACAATCTTCATCCTGATTTAGCTTTTAAAAGCATGCAAGTTCAACAATGAAGCAAGTTGCATTCAAAACATTCCAAGTCTGAAAAAAAACCAAAACTAAAATCTGAAGCAATTCAACTGTAAAACAAATCAAGATCATACAACTGCAAATTGAAGCAAGCATTCAAAGGTATGAGGTCCAGAACAATTTAAAACACAAGTTCCAGATTTTCAAAATCAAAAGCATGCAGTAAAAAGAAAATCCAAATTCAAGTTCAAGCCTGGAAAGCAAAGTATGGACTAAGAAATCAAATCAAAACTGCAGATTCAATGACCAAGAACCAAATTCAAATTCCAGTTTTAAATTCATGGTCTCTATTCCAAGGAAAGGTGAGCAAACCATATTCTTTTTTTAAAAACCTGATCTGCTTGATTTCTTGATGATTGGAATTATATTTGAAATGATGAGTTAAAGTGTTAAAATTCGTACATATGTTTATATATATGAAGAAAAGTGAGTGCATGTCTGTATAAACTTAAGATCATCACTCTGTTAATATGCAGACCCCCAACCCATCAAAATAAATCCAATTACTCATTGTACAATCAATTTTAGACTTGGATTTCGAAAGGGAAAATGTTTGTAATATGTTTTACTTATTTTTAAAAATAGATTCAAAGGGATTTATTGAATAATTATTCCAAAATCTATGAAACAGTAAAAAAATAAAACAAAGTCAAAATTTTGATCATCAGATTGTCACGAATTGATCATATGAATAGAATTGTCATAAAAAATGATGAATTTTAATACGAAAATCCCAATTTTTAAGATTGTATCCATTGAGAATTATCGAGATGAACGGGAAATGGGTTCTCACGATTTACTGGTGATCGATCAAGTGTTGGACTTCGGGATCGAGGTGGGGGGTGCTGGAATGATTGGAGATTGTAGGAAAAATGCTTAATGATTTTATAAATCATTGTGGTGGCTGGAGGGGATAGAAATAGGGTTTAAGGGCATAGTTGTATCGATGTCGTTCTCGAGTCGATTTTGGGGTTATTTGCGAACCGGAGTTTACCGGACTGGAGGGAATTGATGGAGGATCGGTTGGCGAAGCTTTGGGCAGAGGTGCGTGGTCGCGGGTGGCTCGTCGTGGGGAGGCGAAGTGTTTTCTGGACAGTGGTTCAAATCCTGGAAGTGGTCGAGATTAGAAAATTTTGGTTCTGATGAGATCACCGGAGATGGGTGGTCGGGATTGGTAGGGGGCCAACGTTGATCTATGGAGGCCGGCAATGATGATCAGAGCTGAGTAGAGCGAGGGTGCACGTACACTGTGCACTTGTGTGCGTAGGAATTATTGATGGAGGGAGTGTGGGGTTGTAGCTCGGGTTTGGTCTCGAGGTGGCATGCGAGTGTTTTAACTATGCAGTATGGTCTAAAATTTGACAGTAAACAAAGTTTTAAATGGAAAAGGGGGAGTACTCGTGGAAAGGATCAGGTAATCTAGTGTTTTACTCGAAGTTGAGCTCGTGCATTTTGGGAGCCATCTCGGTTTAAATTTTGACTACAGGTTTTTAATAACTAAAACCTGTTCTGTCTTTTTTATTTAAAAGTAGAGTTTAAAATGTAAACAAAACCTTAAACTAAGATTTAAACATGTGTTGAATCTGAATTCAAGTAGTTTGAATCTTAGATTTAAAACGGTTCAAGTTTTAAAATAAATAAGTTTTATAAAAGGGAATGTTTTTAACAACTAAAAAATTTGATAAAGTATTTTGTAAAGTGGCTTTAAAATCTGGAAATAAGATTTAAACAGGATTTTTAATTTAAGTTAAAATCTGAATTCAAATCTTAGTTTGAATTCTAGTTTTGAAATAAAAGAAGTTTTTAAATTTGAAAGATTTAAACCAAGTGTAAATTTAATTTATTGACTTTTAAAAATGAATTTGAATTAAACTCTTATAAATTTCTTTTATAAGACAAGCATTTGTTTCCATGAATTTTTTTCAAAAAAAAAAGGTTTTTAAATTATTTAATCTTTGTTTAGGCTAAATGGTATTGATTTTAAATCATATATTTGAAATGAAATTTTAAAAAAAGTAAATTCATATGTAAATTGTTTTCCAATGTTTTGTTAATGACGATTTAGTCATAATTAAGAAAGTTTTATCTTAAAATTAGATGAAGATTAATGATTTGAAATTAATTAAATTAATAAGGTAATTAAGGAATAACTAGTTAATTTAATTAACTAAATGATTAAGGATTAAATAATTAAATAATTGAGGTTAATTAATTATAATTAATTAAGTAATTAAGATAAGTTAATTTCTAATTTGGAATTAATTAAGATTAATTAATTGTAAATTAAGGATTAATTAGTAATTAATTAAGGAATGATTAAATTTTATTTAATCAAGTTTTAATAATGAATAATTAGAGATTATTAATTAATTGTTAAAAAATAATTAATTTATTGAATAAAGATTGATTAATTGATAATGGGGTCAATTAAGAAGTGATTAACTAATTAAACGACTGTGATAAATTAATTAATGGTCGGTTAAGCAAGGTAAGTTGATTTATTCTTAAGTAATTAATTTAATTTGAATTAATTAGATTAATTAAAATTTGAATTAGAAAATATGCTTGCTTATGAATGATTGTATTGCCTTACATTGATTGTTATCTCTGGACTGTAATATTCTGTAATGTGAGATATGTTGTATTGATCTGTGATATCTGTGACATGTTTTCGGTGTAAATATCCTTGGCCGTAAAACGGCATTTGAAATTCGATGCGACAGGGAGTCGGATTCCAGATGGTTATCCGAAACCCACATTGAATTGTAATGATGAATCTTTATGATTTATAAATTTATTTTATCTGTGATCTGTAAATGAAGATAAGCGTTATGAGTTATACCGCTTATTGATATTGTTTTATCTATGATGATTGATGTTCTGCACAATTGTGTATAAACCCTTGGACCACACCTATACACACACAAATATGGATTGCACGTGGAAATCGGTTAAGTCACAGATTTTTAAAATAGTTTGAATTTGAATTTTTAATCCAAATGGTTTGGAAATGGATTTGGGTTTAAAGTGAAAACTTTTGAAAAGGTGTTTTAAGAATAAAAGTTATCTTGAATAACCTAATTGAGCTTTTGAAATTTAAATAATTTGATTTAAATTTGAATTCAATATTTGAAATTGAATTCTATGATTTGGGAACTAGGGTTTATAAAGGTTATTCAACTATAATGTGTTTATATGGGTTTTAAACCATTTTTAAAGTATGGTTTTGAGAATTTAATTTAACCCAATTTTTTATTTGAAAGGCCTTAACTTGTGCAAATTATAATCGGGTTTTCCGAATCGGAAACAAGTGACTTTAAATAATAATAGCTTTTATAAAAAGAAAGAATTTCCCAATTACGATAAAAAGATTTCATATTTGAAGTGGAATGGTTTTGAAAAGCTATAATTGAATGTTGTAAAAGATGGTTGAACCCTATTTTGAAATTGAAGAGGATATTAATGTTGTATCTTTTATGTATAAAAGATTGAACGGAAATTGTTTTAAAAGCTATGAAATAAGTCTTTGATTTAAAGACCGGATGAATTAATCCAAGTTTGAAATGGAATTGTTTTGAAAAGCTATGAATGAATCTTTGTTTAAAAGATTGGTGAACGTTGTTTAAATTGAAAGGAGTCTTAAAAGTGAATCTTTTGTTTAAAAGATTTAAAGCGTGGAAATTGTTTAAACCATTGAAGATTTTGGAAATGAATCTTTTTGTTTAAAAGATTTGTAAATGGTAATTTGTTTAACTATTTGAAAGAAAGGTTTGGGTAATAAGTTATGACTTAACTAAGATCCCATATCCATATGCTTTTTAAAATATTGTGCTCACTATTTGGTTTAGTCGGGAGAGGGCCTTTGTGTCATATAGCCCATTCCGAATAGTGATACGACGTTATGGATAGCAATTGAAGCCCGGTGGTGAAGACCAGATACTTTCGAAAACGAAAGGGTTTCTTGTCGAATGTCTCTGCATCGGCTGATCCCCGGTATAGAGATTCGGGACCTATTGTGATGGGAAGTCCGGACGTGATTAGGAATTATCCGGATTTGCAAGGACTTCTTCGGAAGTGCCTTCAGTTCTGTTCGAACCCGGAATAGACTTTTATGGATTGTGTGTCTGACGTTACACCTTGAGATGTAAAACCTGTTTCTATCAAATACATTTCTGTTTGGTGGCGGAGATTCATTCTCTTAGCTTAACTCCCTTCTCTGAGACATAGGAGCTTAGTTATGTAGTTGATGGTTACTAGTGATACATTCCCAATTTGGTAATGTGGCATACGAAGTGCTGTTGATCATTTGTTGATCAAAGCATGGCTTTTGTGAAAAGCGTAGCTTTGTGGACGAGACTTCGTCGAACCTCACACCCCGGAATGGTCGAAACAGGAAGAATGCGGCAAGGTTATTTTGGGGTAGCGCCCCCTGAGGGTATGTTCATTTCCTTCTGGATAGAGGTGATATCATGGTATGGAGCCCAGATACTTAACCTACGTGGTTGCTGCAAATTTAATACTTTATGGTAGTTGGTGAATCCCGGGATAAAGGTTGGTTACAACCGGGGGATGACATACTCATGTAGTAGTTACCTAGTTATAGAGGTAACCCGGCCTTGTGTTGGCAGAGATCCGGTTAGGTTCTTGGGGCGTCCCTCCAGAGGCGTACCCATGTGGCCCAGGAAGTTCCTTAGCCTGATCATTTGTTGGAAATCCAAAGAAACAATACGAACCCTTTACGATTACAATTGTATAACCTGCCTCCTCAGGAGGTAGCTATAGCTGGCATAATATAATGGTACCTATGCTGGTTAAGATTAATATTATACTTTCGAAATGTTTTCCACTATGTACTAATAATAATAATATCAGAAGATTTTCGCGTATCAAGCATATTTGACTATCACAAGGAGAAATCTCCTCCAAGTCTGCATTTGCATTGTGCGTGTGGCGGGAGGCCTTATGGTAGTTTCATTTTCTTAAAAGCATTGCGGATTTCAAAATTTAAAATTCTTTTGTTTGGTTTTTAAAGTCAAAACTGTTTCTGCTTGCTCATACCAGTCCCATGACTAACTCGGAGTTTATTGTTCCCTTCCTAAACTCTGGGTGCCCACAATTTTCCACATGGGCAGTCTAGAGTTGGGTTTTTCAGATAGTAGATAGTAGATTTCGATTCGGTAGCTTTCAGTTTTCTCTTTGGTATTCTTCGGAGATTCTGGATATTCGAGTCTTTGGATTCATGGACGAGATGCTTAGCTTGGTGCAACGTGATGGTGGTTCGAGCTATCTATGAAGATTGCTGATATTGGTGTTTCTTCTGGAGTTTCAAGTTCTGTTAGTTTCCGCTGCCAGTTTATTGAGATTTCCGCTGTAGCATTTGTTATCTTGTATCTCTGATATTTATTCAGATTGTATCGAATGTTGTATATCATTGGATATTGTATTCATTGATTGTATATGATATTCATTTCTTTTTCTTCCGCTGTGTTGTTATTATTACTTAATTGTGTTATAAGCTCCGACGAAACAGATTCGACGTTTGGATCTGCGGCATTGGAATATGAGTGTCGTATTCGATGCCGATTTTCGAAGGTCGAGTCAGGGTCGTCACAAGAACTAAAAGATCTTATGTAAGTTAAATCAACAGTAAATAAATATGAGTGTAACGGCGAGAGAGATGTTTAAGGGATCTGACATCTCCTATCCTATGTCTAACATGCGTGCAATAACTTAAGAGATGTTCGGGATTTCATCTCCTAAGGATCCGTTAAACTATATACATACATAGTATAATATGCTATTATAATAGTGTCTATAGTAAATTAAAATATTAAAATAGCGTTAAGGCATTACCCATATCCCATTTATAACATTTTTATATAATGTCGTAGTCTATACAGTACTGTAAACCCCACCATAAATTGGTGGGCTATCAAGGAGCACTCCATAGGTACGACACAAACCAAACTCGTAGAAGGCACGATAAGGCATGTGACAAGGCATGCGAGGCAACATGCACGATAGGATACTACCTTTTTGCGGATCCAGACTGGTGGTAATGCATAACAACTACTACCGCCTACCTCGGTACACACTCCCGTAATCAAAATCGAGGGGTGGCCACCAAATCAATCACAAAGCCATAATATGGTATCGTAGAAATGTGTCTGATCGAAGGTTCGACCTCACTTCGCCAGGCATGGCTCCTTTTTTAGCCACATCAATCTGACTCACGGGAGTCAAGGCTATATAAATACCTCATACAGAATCGTTCGCCAAACCATTCTACTTCATTCTGGAATCTCTACCACGTACACAGTTGTTAAAGTAGTTTTCGGTATTGGCAGAGAGTATGACAATGTACAATCCCGATCTCTTTAACAACCAAACGCGTATTTACATTTTCAAAACCGATTCATATTTGATATCAAAATATCATATTCAATTCAAACTATGTCACTTTCAAAATTATATTCACTTTCGAAATCATATCGAAATAATTGGTTAGATCCTCATTTCAAAACCATCACATTTACTAAAATATGTCATTTCACTAGAAATTGTCATTTCAAATCCAACTTAGGTTATAACAAACTAAATTTCTTTCAATTCAAGTTCCCAAAAATCATTTCAATTTATATCGATTTCAAACTCATGTTGAACTACAATTTTAAAGCACCTCAATTTCATAGATTTCAAAGATTAAACATTCGAACACTTCAATAATTCAATTTCGATAAATTTCATTTATATTTCAGATTCCAACTTTGAAACTTCTATTTTTATTCTTCAAACAATTCATTAAACCAACTCCAATTTCAACATTTAAAGCTTGGATTTTCAAAATAATTCAGTTTATATAAATCAATTCTATTTCAAAATATCATTTAACTGAATTCAAAATTTAAGGACTTGAATCATTTAGTTTAACCAATCCGGTGTATATAATTTTCTACCATATGGCCAAGTGATACGGATGTAAATCATTTCAATCCGCAAATATTTTATATTTACGGATATATATAATTTCAACCCATAATCCTAAATTTAATTACAAATCCATGAAATTGCTCGAGTCTCATTTCAACCCATAACGATTTCTCCCTAATCTATCAGATCGTTCGGCTATGTGTCATTTCAACCCATAGGGAACTTGCCGTGTTATAACAATATACAAATATAACATCTAGTCATCCAATTTCAATAATCAACATTGATCACAATCACCATTTAAGCCAATCAACAAACAATAATAAGTGACCGATTATCAATAGCGAGTGTTAACTGGCAATTTAGAATTTAATATCAAATTAATGATGATAATATTCAATAAAAGTCAAATTTAACTGGAATGACAATTTATATATATCAAACATTAACCAACCAATTTCTAATCGCATCATAAATTCAATTTAACTAGCATAAGATAATCTAGAAGTTGTGAGTGGGTCAAAACACTCACCTTTGATTTCATATCGATTAGAAATCCAAAATTAGGCCCAAATTTCAATAGTCTTAGAATTCGTCTAAACTAGTGCTAAATCCGAAATTTTGATACGGTCCAAACGAAACAAACCACACGCAATTTCGAGTTCATATGAGAATGTTATAGTCGTTAGAATGTTTGAATTTAATTTAAGTAGAATAAACAAACTAATAAAAAAAGGAAAACGTTTACTACGTCACCCTGCCACGTATCAAACACATGTGAAACCTAGCTCTAGAAGCAATCACAATAGAAGACTCCTCTCGGTCGAACAAACCTGGCCACCGCTCTTCAACTTGAAACGCCTACCGCTACGTCGCTTGACACCATGATCAGAGCACCTCCTCGAGACCTCCACCCCAAGGCGCGTCCACGGCCAGAATTTCGCCACCTCCGGTCGAAGCCTAAGGCGCCACCGCCGCTATGAGTGTGAAACCCTAATTTCTCCTTCGCCGTCGATCTGACTATCTTCGAGGCGAATAAAACCCATGGATGCACTCAGCTCGAAAACATCTACATGCCCGTACCCTTTGATCCTCGCCAGGATGACGATCCACCGTCAAAATGACGAACCCCTCAATTAACAGCCAAGGTTCATTGACGAATTTTGGACAATTAGTGCATTGAACCGAAAAACGAATTGCACCAGTGAGTTACGCTCATCGATAGCTTCGCAATGGTACATAATATAATGGAGTTTGGAGACTTTGAATTTTTGAAATTGGATTTAGGAATTAGGTTTTTTGACATTAGAGAAAAGAGAAACGACGGAAATTTTGGTATGTACACAAATAAGAATGAGAAACAATTAGGGTTTATAACAGCCTGGATATAGGCAGATTTGAATTAGAAATGAATGGAACAGATTGGATTGATCGAAACGGCTCCGCGTCCCAAAAAGCCTGTTTTGACCCCCAAAACGAAAATAGGTCATCCCATATATCGAAATAGATGTTTTTGATATTTTTAAATTCAATGGAATAGGTTTCAAGTCCTGATTCCATCGTATGAAGAAGTTAGCTTTAAAATCAGCTTATTTCAAATTGATTTCGATTAAATTGATTTCTACGCGTTTCGAGTCCGTACGATCAAACGACAAGTCTGATCGCTGAAAAACTTGAAATCCTACAATAATTCACCGTTACGGATCCGATGAAACTTGTTTCATCGAAATCCGAGATAGTGATCAAAATGGCTATTTTAACGTTAATTAAATAAATTATTATTATATTAATTAATTTTTTTTCAATTTCAATTTTATAATTAACAAATTTTATCATTTCTAACTTCATAGAAATTAACAATCTTTTCAAAACCAATTTCCCATGTCAAATTCAATGTTAAATATTGCACTAATTACAGTATTTTAGTTTCAATAGCAATAAATTCAATTGATTATTGAATTAAATTCCAAAATCCATTTATTTGATCTTTCATATTATTATTCAATTCATTATAACTCTACGGATAAAATCAACATTGGTTTACCATTTATTACATCACTACTCTACAATTCTCATCTTAGTTCTACTTACTGCAATATTTGATTACATTAATTGCAATTGATTTCCAATTGATTTCTACGAATTAAATAGTGCGTTTATAATTAAGCCATTGTTATAACTTACCATTTCAAGCACAATTCTATGTTTATTGTTAACAAACAAAACTAATAAATTCACATACTGATTAATTATTCTTTATTGACCTATTTTAATTAATTGCATACAATTTCGCAGTTTTTTTTACAACATTTGGTTTATTTACTTATTTACAATTTATAACCAAATTTAATTTTACAATCATTTTTAATCAATTGACATTGAATTAAAATAGTTATCAATTGCCTTAATTAACATGATTGAAAATACATTCTAGGTATTATTCTCAATAATAAATCACAAATTTTAGTTTCTTCCAACATTAAATTACAAAATCCTATTAAATTCAATATTTTAATTATCGGAAAAAATATGGGTCGTTACAAAGCATCCACCATCAATCAAACATATATAGGATGAACTAATTAATGTGCTCGGTGGAAGATAGTCAATCCACTTTCGTGGTGCAATTTTGATCACTGATGGATCAGGACACAACATTTCAATTCCAAGCCGTTCAAGGTTTAATCTAAAATATTCAATAAATCTTACTCTTAAAAAATGAGTTCTAACTCTATCTACACTTCCATAATTATACTTTGTAAGGTACCTAAATTTTATTTTCCAAATATACCTCGATGACTATTCCCATTAATCATTTATACTTTTATCCCAGACTAGAACAAATTCTAAGTTCTACCTTGTACACCCAAGGGACGTAAGTCTATCTAGGCTAAGATTCATGTCTCACTGATAGTATATTGTTATGAAATTTCGCTCTGATACCAAGTTGTAACGCCCCACCTCTATACTCATATTACCTAAGAATATTATAAGTAATATTGTTAAGTAATACGAAGAATAAGGCTAGATAAGAGTGACCATCTGTGTCTATTTCCTTAGGCTAATACTATCACTTTATCATTTTGTCATAACGCAATATATATAAGACATGAAAAGTCTCGGGATAAAGTAATAATACGTTGGTTAATATTGTGCATAATAATAAATCACAGATAGAGAACACAGAATCATATATTGCAATGCAAATATAATACAGGCCAAATATTTCAATTTAGTTTGAGTCTACAAAAAGGAAATACTAGACCCACATATACATACATACATACATAAATATATAGACAGACTATGAGAGGTCTCAAAAATACATGACGACATAAGTCTACATCATATGCAAACATACAACAAGTATGTATGGTAGACTCGAACGATGCATCCAACATATAAGTAACAGAATTTATAACTTCTTAAGATAGCCTACATTCATGATCACTAAGTCCCTGTACCTGTCAAGTCCCAATCTGACCCGATTATTATAAAATAATAAGTGGGACAGAATCTGTCTAAATACCATCAAAAGTGAGATTATATAATGAGCATGTGTAAACATCAAAGATATAAAAATATCCATGTACTATGTTACACCAAACATATTAAGGCTTCCTTAAAAAGACTTCATGTTATAAAGTTAAACCATGCCCATCAATGGAAATCATCGAAATCATAATAACAACCACATTAAATCATATTAATTCACAAGTACAAAAGAGAGTAATAGACGAGCACTTCATAAGTCAACATACAAAGATGAGTACTTGGCAAGTCAACAAATAAAGATGAGCACTTTACTAGTCAACAACAAAAGATGTAACTACCCGCCTTTTTGAACCTCAAAAGTCGACACTAATACATCCATAGTATGCACGTGCTAAATGACTAAGTGTCGAAAAGATGAATTGTTAGGGGAAAGAAAGGAGATAGAAGATAGAAGAAACAGAATAATCACAGAGTCTCACAATGCAACGGAATAACATATACTAATCAACATAATATGTTACAAAGTCATTTCCAAAATGATACATCAAAGTCATACTAATATAATCCTACCCTAGGACAGTTATAACAGCCGATCCCTACCTAATTGATATAAGATACATAAAATACATAGGAAATAAGATAATAACTAACTATCAATGAAGCTCCTGCTCCAAGCTCCTCCAAAATGCATCCGTGGGAAAACCTGAACTACTTAAAAATTTGAGCACCAAAGAGTTTTAGGAAAAGATAAAAATTCCAGGTCAAACATGGGTCTGGGGTGAGTAAACTCAAAGAACTAAATTATTATGTTTAAAACACTTTTAAAATCAAATGAATTTCATAAGACCATGGCATACAAAAACCGGATGAGTTTTTACCTTACGATAACCAAAACACTTTTTATAGAAAATCTTGCAATGTTATAATAATGTCTAAGCAATAAAAATAAATATATATTGAAATAGCAAAACTTGTTACCATTGTTAAATTCTAGCATACTAGGCTCTACAATCAAAACCATAAAGGCACTTATTGGAGAATGGATTCCATATTAACAAGGCATAGGGTATCAACTGCCACAGTACACGTCTAGAAAATGTACTTAGGACCTCGCTCGGATCCCTGCCAACACAAGAACGGCCTACCCTAGACTTGATAGTACCGAATATGTCATCATCATGTTGCTTTGCAAACCATTTTATTGAGATCTCATGCACAACTAATCCATAAATATGTAGATGTATCTAAAAAGGTGATGACACACCCTAATGGGAGCGACCTACTTAGCCTTGCATCGTCTTCTCCGATTTTAGTCATTCTCGATTGATGCGGCTTGAAGCTACGCTTACTTTTTGAATAGCAATCCCACTTGAAATGCTGACACTGCTTTCTAGGTAGTAATGTAGGCCTGCATTCATCCATACAAGCTGTCCAGGACAAGGACAAACCGAAGGCACTACTTCTATTACACAGTTTTAAAATAATCCTCAAGACCAATAGCAAGCAGCCCTTGAATTTTATTGGCTCCACCTTAAGTTCTGTACTCTTCAAGATATCTTCAAGTCGAAACACTTGAGTTGGATCGAAGTGGTTTCGGATAACACGATCCCGGTCTCTTCGAAACAACTTTCGATAGTTGCCGGTAAACTCAACCCCGGTTCTTTAGGGAATAAACAGACAAAGTTAAGAGCGGGGATCACCTGCTAACCGTTAGTGGATGGATTTCCTTATCATTTATCCTAGAAGAACGAAATGAGATGTATACGCACAATACGGCATCATTAGGGATGACTGGGCCATATAACTCACATGTTTCTCCGATACGTCTCCAAAGTTATGTTTAGGTCCAGATTTGATAGTTGGTTATTTATTTGTCAAATAAGCAACCATTCAACATTGATTTGATTCCATATGGAATCCACTATGCCTTCATTATTTAATCTTTAATTAATTAAAATCATTTTATAAACATTCGATCAAAAAATCTTTTCAAAACACTATTCCTAAATCCCTTGCTTCCCTTTCATACTTGGAAAACATTTATACTTATCCTAGGGGTATATGTATATTATTAAAACATTTGGAAAATTACTCCTTTTAAATTCCTTTTTGAAAGCATTACTTACTAGTAAACCGATCCACTTATCCTTTATAAAAAGTTCCCTTTTAAAAGATCGCTTCACATTTAGATACCTTCATAAATTTCCAAAATCAATTTATATAACAATTTTATAAGTCTACAAGTCAATTTACGATTCCTCTTTACAAACCTCTAAATCACTTATTAAACAATTCCAATTTAAAACTCCATTGATAAATCTTCTTTACGAAAAATTCTTTACAAAATATCCCTAGCAACTCATCGTTTTAAATCACTTTAAATAACCTTTTTTACTTAGTAAAAATCATTTTCATAAAAAAGTTACTATTTATAAATACCTTTATAAAATAATAATATAACTTGAAAAATCATTTATTAACCTTGAACCCAAAAATTGATTAAAGAATTGAAGCTAATTCAAAACCATACTTTATAATTTCAAAAGGAGCATAGCAATCCCAATGGTATAATTTAAGTTACCATTTAAGTTCAGTTTCACTTCCGAGTCACTTAATCATTTATTTACATAAGTCAACATATATGTAAATGCAATTCATATCCAAATCAGGGAATAACATGTCAATACAACTCAACTAGCATATACATGTCCATATAACATAATAGCAGGATGGTGATTTGTCAGGCTTAGTAGATGTCCAATAATCAAATAATTAACTTATAGAAGAATAGGGATATGTTCTGCTAACATATATCCACACAATCAACAACAATCTATAGCAATACGAGGATTTATTCTGCTAATATATGTCCACAACAATTAAACAATCGCATAATGGGGATTCATTCTGCTAACAGATGTCCACACAAACATAAATAATCATATCATAACTTATTCACAATCATTTGTCTACTTGGTAGTACCAACATTTGTATTCCTTGAGTTCAAAATCATCTTTGAAAAAGAAGTACTTTTAAAACAATTTGTTTCTTGGAAAACGTAGAGTTTAAAACTTAAAACTCCTTTTTAAAATGATTAACTATAAGTTAAAATCTTTATAAAATTATAATTACGCTTTGTTAAATTTGAACATATTTAATCATAAATTAATAAATAATTAAACCTTTAATAAATAATTTATTTATTAATTAAACCCTTAATTAATCTTCTATTAATTAATAAATAATAATTTAAAACATTAATTAATAATTAACTATTATAATCTCAATTAATAAATTAATTAATCTATTACTAAAATTTAAATTTTTAATAAGTAATTATTTTAATTAATACCTTAATTAATTTTTCATTAAAAATAATTAAACACTTGATTAATAATCAACCAATAATTAACCCTATATTAAAATAACAACTAATTAAAAATTAATTATATACATAACCCATAATTAAATAAAATTTATCTAGCATAATTAATAATTAATTTAAAAATTAATCTTACTTTAAAACATGATTAATTTTAAGGACTAATCTCCACTTGATTATAATGATTAAACCTTCATTAATACTTAATTAATCATTAATTATTTTCTAAAAAAACTTATTAATTAAAAATTAATTATTAAATTTTTAATTAACTTTTTAAAACATTATTATTGGGTTTATAAAACATTTAGAACTTTCCAAACAACACCGTGCTTAACTTCAATCTCAAGTGTAACTTTTCAACTCTTAACAACAACTAATAAGCATGTTTAACCACAACATATCTGATCAATCCAAGTCACAAATCATACGCAATTCATATAATACATGTAAGATAAAACTTAAATTTTTAAAAAGCTAAAGTTTACTCACCAAAAATCTTTGAAAACTTGAAATGCTTTAGAGTTTGGAAATCTCAGAAAACTACAAAAATCACCCGAAAATAGGCTACCCTCGATTTTTAGCCATATTAATCTCGATATTTGGTCAAGTGGTAAAATGAAAAATTTTAGGAAATTATTTTCTCTACAATCACTAAAAAAGAATCACTTAATTGGATTTGTTTTAAGGGAATATGGTCAAAAGAAGGAGTGTTATTTTTGGCCTTGATCATATAGGTCCAAAAATTAGTCAGAAAGAAATACAATTTTGACCCAAAAATATTCGAAATTTGAAAGAGTCATTCAAACGAAAGTTGTAGCCAGTAGAATTGATTCAAACGAAAGGTGTAAATACATATATGTACATACACTAATACATAAATATACCTATCTTCTAACTTATTTACAAATGTGTATACATATGCTAAAGAGTTCATAACGTTTCAAACAATTTTTATATGTTGAAACCTCAAAAATTTAGAAAACGATTTTCGATCACATTTTTGTTTTTCTTCGAACTAAATATTTTTCTAACCAAATTTGAAAATGATTTTACCATCATTAATTATCATTTAAAAGAGTTTTATTTTCATTATAAAATCTATATATTGAATATTTAAAATTAATTGAATATTCCCAAATTAAAGCAGTGAATTATGGGTTGTTACACTCTCCCCCCTAAAGGAATTTCATCCTCGAAATTACACCTCAAACTATCCTCGAAAAAACTTAACGCTATACACCAGCTCATATGATGTACATTGATAATTCATATAAAAAGTTTGATTTGTTCTCTCTTCGAATACATAATTTTTCCTTTAAACTAGTATCGCTTACTCCTATTAGGCTCCTTGATTTGGAACCTTTCTTCCACTTACATGGCGGTAACTATGACAGAAAACAATTTTCCCATATCAAAAACCCTCATCAAGTGTTCATCGTGAAAAATCGAGTAATATATCCTTATTTAGAGTGGTTTGAGTCACCTCAAAGCCATGTACTCGAATCTCAGATCAAGACTATATGGAAGGAGAAATGATCTACGTCCAACATACACACTTGTTTAATTTGTTCTCATTAATACCAACTCTATCTACACTAAATTATTTATGAAAACATTTCATAAGACTAAATTTAGGTTCAACTTGGATACTACTCTACTTCATCCTAAGAGTATATACCCCCATTTGATTCAACTATTCCATTTTACATTTATTTTCCTAAGAAAACTCAAGATCCAAATACCCAGTCTTATTTGAAAAACTTTTTGAAATGAAACTATATATATTAATCATAGAAAAAAAAAATATAGCTCGAGTAACTTCAAAATGGAACTAAGGAACTGGCTACTACCAAATAATATCATACATTCCCTTACAAAGAACATAATACTCAAGAGAAGTGTTTACCATCCGAACACATCTCTTTCCCAAATTTTTGTTATTTCCGAGCCACTTAACTTTAAAATGTTACTTTTATTTCAAAATCCCACTATTAAAACAACATATTACATTTTTCCAACAAAACATTTGTCGCAAAATTGCTCTAGGCTCTTTTCGAGGTTTGAACTTTTTTCGATTGTCCAATGATAAAGACACTAATTTACCAGGTGCACCACACCGTTCGCTTAGGAAAATATTCGATTGTCACTTGGAAGATTATTCAGATCATCACAAAACAATCAAGACTCATTTCCCCTAAACAATCCAAAGAAAACATTTCTTACTTAACATCACTCCTAAAATTTTATCGTTGAACCAAAATTTCTTTCAAATAATACCATTATTATCTTTCAAACCTTGAAAATAATTTTTCAAAACAACCTGGATTTTAATCCTCAAGTTTTAACTTAAATTATTTTAGTTAAAAGGCACCTTCCTATAAATCCATTTTATAAATCAACTTTTATAAAACATTTTCCAAATATTTACTTCAAATATTTTGGCTTTTAATAACATCGTTTATTAAATCGAATTTAACCCCACATAATCAATCAAATGCCATATAGTCAAATTGTGAAACTTAATTCACAAGGTGTTCACTTCAGTGTTATCCCTATTTCAACTTATCCAACCCAATTCCTAAAAGGGGAAGCTACCTACACATACGAACAATAATCAATGCTCAATTAGACAAGCATGACTAACAAAATCCTAATTGATAATAATAGAATATTATTATCTCCTAACAACAATACCTCAAAATACTATACTATTTTTGAAATTACATACAAAATATATTTCTAGGTAAAATTATTTCATTTACCCAATATCAAAACAATATTGTGTCAGTTTGCCTTATTCAAGTGTTTTGGAACATCTATCGGCCTCGTGACATCCTACGTCTCCACCAAAGTTCTTAAGCCACTTAACAGATAAATCAACACAATATAAAACATTTTACATTCACTAATAAATACGCGCTCTTATATATAATACACTCATACTCATTTTAGGGTCTCACTTACCCGATCTCAAATCAGTTTACCCTACCAGGGCCAAGGTTCTCTCTTAACTGTGAGCCCTGATACCATGTGTAATGACCCACCTTTTTGAACCTCAAAAGTCGACAATAATACATCCAGGACATTCACATGCCGAACAACTATGTGCTGGAAAGACAGATTGTTAGGAGAACTAAAGGGGATAGAAGATAGAAGAAACTAAACAATCATATAATCTCACAATGCAATGGAATAACATATATGAATCAACATAACACTTTACAAAGTCATTTCCAAAATGATACATCAGAGTCATACTAATAAAATTCTACCCTTGGACAGTTATAATAGCCTGTCCCGATCTAACTGATATAAGATACATATAATACAGCGGAAACAAGATAATAACAAGCAACCAATGAAGCCTCCTGCTCAAAGATCCTCCAAAATGAATCCGTGGGAAAACCTGAACTACTTGGATACGTATAAAAATTTAAGCACCCAAGAGATTTAGGAAAAGAAAATAAAATTCCGAGTCAGACATGGGTCTAGTGTGAGTAAACTCAAACAACTGAATTATTATGTTTAAAAACCTTTTAGAATAAAAGTGCAAAGACCCGGATTTTCGTCATTCGATTTTGAATATTAAATGATTTTAAAGAGTGAAAATGGAATTTTAATTGAGTTAATAAGTTTTTAAAAAACTAGGATTTCAAGCGATTCCGCTGAAATTTTGAAATCGTCAATTTAATTGACACGTTAGAATAGCGATCTGGGGCACAGTCTTGGAATTCGACGAAACTAGTTCCACCGGATCCGTAATAGTGTATTATTATCGAATTCTAACTTTCATAATATTTGGAGTTATTGTTTTATCATACGGGATATAAACGCGTTAAAATTAATATCGAAATTTAATAGAATAATTGGGTTCAAAAAGCTATCTTCTCCATACGATCGAATTAGGACTCAAAACCTTTTACATTGCATTTGGAATAGGGGTATAACATTATAAATGCCTAGCGGAACACCTCAACAGGGGTTCAAAAATTTCAAAATATGTAAACGAGATATTTTATAATTAAATAAATTCATAAATTGGAAAAAAAACATAGCCGTTCCTTCCTTCTGAAGCAAGCCCAATTTTATACATAGGCTTTCCCCTCTTTCTTTTCAATCAGTTCGTACCCCTTCCCCTTTTAAAATCACAATCTCGTCCAAAAAAATAGAAATAAAGGAAGAACCGGTTCAAATCGAATTGAGCAAAAAAAAATATAAACCAATTCAAATCATGAGTTCCTTTTCCTTTCCCCATCTGTCAAACGAGATCAAATTGATTCATAATATAAAAAAAATCGCGATCCACGAATTCAAAACAGGAAGGTCGCGACTCAAGGCGATGGTGCGAAGCTAGGGTTTGGGGGAATCTTGAGCGAGAGAGAGAGAGAAAGCGCCAAATTGAAAGGGGGTAGCTAAAGTTACGTGAGATGATTTCTGGCAATCAAAGTCGCGAATGCAAGGGGAGGGAAAGTGGAGATCGGCGCAAAAGTCGTCGATCACGATGAACTCTGATGGGTCGTTGATGTTGACTGGTGGCAGGGGAAACTGAGGCTGGGCCAAAGGCGGGGGTCAAGTGAGTGTGTCACGATTTTTTTCTGGGATGTCAGGTCGCACGAGGACAAGGGCTTGGTCACGAATTTGGGAACTCGTGCTCGACCTATAGGCTGGAGAGGAATCGCTGGCGATGGTGGTTTCAATTCTGGTGGAATCTTGCATAAAGGAGATGGTGAGGTTAGGAGTGGCTAGCATGATTGAGTAATCCAGGTAATCTTTGTAGTTAGTTTATTTTATTATTATGCAGTAAAAACAAAAAAAAGTGAAAAAAAATTAAATTTATGTTACTTTGTTTATTAAATTACAAGTGTATGTCTCGGTAACCTATAAATTCGTAATTCATTTATACTCGGTCTAAAATCATGGAAAAACAAGTCGAGATTGGAATGGTTTGCAATTGAAAGTCAAGGTGAGAATTTCTCACTCTTTTGGATTACCCTATTTAAATTTAAATGTTTAAATTTAAATTAATTAATGCTTGAATTGGATTGACAAATTTATAATTATCTGTTGGATGACTATATATATATATATATATATATATATATATATATATTTGTAGTTGGAGTGATATTCCCGCACATTATAGCGATGAGACCCTATGCGCCCTACATAATAGCGGATGATCCTATATACTGCGATTTCCCATTCGAAGTGGGAATGTTATTTTTATTGTTTTCTAACATCTTGGATGCAGGAAAATAGGTTGGAGGGATCCAACTGGATTCCTCAAATTTATTTAGTGTTTTTCATATATATAAAGATATATGATGTGATTGAATATTCTGCTGGATTATTGTGTGTTTTTAAATGTATAATAGCTTGGGAATAAATTTTGGTATATTAAATACCATAAATATTATTTGAATTTTTTAAGAATTAAAAGGAGATTTTTAATGTAAATATATATATATATATATATATATATATATATATATATATATATATATATCGAAATTTGGATTAGTCTAAAGAGAATGATTCGAATAAGCAATAATTGGTTTTTGATCGTACTAATTAATGTGGAAAAAATATTTTAAATAGAGAATTTAAAATAAATTATGTAATGAAATTTTTAAAGATTGGATTTTAGGATGATATTCAAAAAATAAGGAAAGAAGTTGAAATCGATATTAAAAATAGATTGGCAAAAATAAATGGATTTTATAAGGAATTGATTTATAAAATGGAATTTATAAATGAGATTATTTTTGGTGAACCCAAAGGAGTAATAAAAATTTATAAACGATGTTTATAAATAAAGGAAATTGATATCAGATAAATTTGGAATATAAATTTACAGGGAGAATTATATTTGAATACGAAGATAGGATGAGAGAAAATAGTGCATACTATTTTTGAAGTGAAATTGGTAAAGGAGACCGAAATGGAAGTGATGTGACGGAAATCGAGAGGGGTTTATAAATAAATAAAATATTTGGGTAATCGGATTTAGAGATATATTTATTAATAAGTTGAGTTTATTTAAAAAGGAAATTTTATTTATTAAACTATGTAATTTAAGTTAATCACTATTGAAATACTTCAGAAGTGAATTTTTTTCAAATACTTAATATTTATTTAAAACGAATCCTAAATTTTTAAACCTGCTTGGAAAAGTGATGTTATAAAAAGTGTTTCCAATATTTTAAATAATTATTTAAATATCTCTTAAAAATAAATTATTATTATTTTTCTTTTAAATACTTATTTTCATTTAGATACGTGTACATATATGTATGTAAGTATATATATAAAAATATAGAATTTTTGAAATGGTTTAAATGTATTTATAAATCTTCTCGAGAGTTGGAAAGGGTTATTTAATATATGGGACTTATAAGAGGATTCTCAAAAATGAAATTTGGGAAAAAATAAGAAAATTTTCGAAGCAGTTAAATAAAAGTAAGCTTCGAAAAAAGAAATATAATTCATGAAAGTAGTAGAAATGGAAATTGGAATTATATGTAAGTATATTTGACTTTGGAAATATTAAAGGAAGGTAATTAAAGAATTTCGCAACTTATTAAATTCGTTATGAACGAGTTAAGAAATTTACAAATAAATTATAAATGATTTTAAGGAAAAGAAATAGGAGACAAATGAAATACTCCCTAAGTGTTGAATATAAAATAAAGTGGAAAAATATTCTAATTATTGGGAAGGGTGGGAATACTCCGTTGAAAATATAAGGTTTTGAAAACTATTTCAAATGTTGAAGTACTAAAAGTAATATCTTATAAAGATATTGTGAAATAAATTTTGGAAAATTTTGAAATAAGACCTATTGTCTACTTTTGGATGTGTACTAATAGTTAATTAACCAACTATTAATTTTGGAAAATATTGCTAATTGTTTCGAAGAGACCGGGATCGGTACTTCGATTCGGTTCGAACATTACGAATGAATAACGTGGAGATGATGACGATGGTGATTTGGTTTATCCAAACCCAGGACAACTTGTATAGACGAATGTTAATAAAACATCGTCATTGGAGAACGATGAACATTTTATGTAGAATTGTTTCTTCAAAGGTAATGCTCAACCTCGAGCCTCATCAATCGGGAATGACTAAAACATGGGAAATGTGATGACCCAAAATTTCTAACAATTTGAATTTGAATAGTTAATTGATTTTAAAATATTCAAAAGTTGATTTTAACTTGAATTCCAGATATCAGTACTTACTTGATAATTAAATCATTGAATTATATAGTTTAAATATTGAATTTGAAATTTGAAATTGGGTAAACTGTTGAATCTGAAATTTCCAAGCCTGTTTAAATAAGTTGAAGGCTTATAAAATTTATAATGATGATACTGAAGATAATAGAATGGTTGAAATTTAATTTAAAGGTGATTTGTTCAATTTTAATAATATATCATTTAAATTGAATTTAAAAATAGCCTTCCGAGCCACTGTCTCGGAATTCGACGAAACCAGTTCCATTGGATCCGTAATAGTTAGTTATTATCGGATTTCAATTTTCGTAGCAATCGGAGTTATCGTTGGACCCTGGAAGCTCAAAACACTTAGAAACTATTTTAATCGATTTAATTAAAATTGATCGTTTACTTCCGTATCTCGCGCATATGATCGAATTAGGTTCCGAAACATGTTCCATCGTGTTCGGAATACGGGTAAAGCCTTTTAAACGCCTGGCTGCATGTCTGATTCGGAGTTCGAGATTTCGAGTTATGCGAAACGAGATATTTTGAAGAAAAAATAATTAAAAGGTCAACCCAACCACCCTATAGTTGCACTCGAGCCACCCTAGAACTGATTGCGTTGACCTAGCTATCTCCTTTCTTTTTATGAAAGCCGAATACTTTGAGAATCGAGAAGAAGAAAAATCTTCAGAACAAAAAAAAAGTGGCTTCCCCCTTTTTCAAAATCACGATCGAACCCTATCTCCTCCCTCTCCTCAAATTCATTAAAGAATGCCGAAAACCCCTCTTCCTTCTTCCAGTTTGAAACTACAATTAAAATCATGTAAGTCATCTCGTTCTTCGAGACACTCGCGTACCCTTCTCCTCCTCTTATCCGTTCAAGCACAAATCGAAATCGTATAGTTTTCTCTACTCTTCTTCAAAATCGAACTCAAAGCGATAAAAAAAAGATAGAGGATCAAAATCGATTCGAACACCTCCTCTTCAAAACGAATCCGTGGTCCAAGATCGACATTAGGCAAGGCTTGATGTCGTGACTTTTGTATGCAAGAAGTCGAGGAGGTTGATTGCGGTTGTGACTTTGGATTGGAGACGCGATGGGAATTGTCGCGTTATAGTTGTCGATGTGGGGAGAGGCTGGAGGTCGGTCTCTTAGTTTGAGTTTCAGTGCATCAACCTGAGGAAGGCTACGCGATCGAGGAATGTTCTGTTGAGGCAGGTGATGGGCATGGCGATTGAGAAATAGAGACGTATTGCAGCAAGGAGAAGATGCGATCTCTGATCGTCTGGGGATGGACGATGGCATTGGGTCTGTAGCTCCACCTGGTAGGTGATTCTATTCGTAGAAAAAAAAGGAGGAAGACTGGAATCGCGTTCATGAGCATTGTGTGCGATGGGAAGCTGATTTGGGTTAGGTCGAAACCGTGAAGCCAAGCCGAGATTGGATCGGATTTGTAAATCAAAAATCAAAGGTGAGTAGTATCACCCTTCTGGATTTTTATTTAAATTTAAATGGTTAAAAGTTAATGATTGGTTGAATGGTTGAATTGAATTGATGTGCTATAATATAAAGTAATATCTAGTATATATTGGAATGATTGATAGTCTGGAATGAATATTATTGGCAATTGGAATAATGAATGTTGTGAGATGCTTGAATATTTCGGTACTCTGAGTTATCGAATATATATAAAATTGGATTTTTGAAAGGAATATAAGGGTGAATTTTGAAAGCGAAATAATTATAGAATAAAAATGAGTATGAATTGGAAAGGATTAAAAGTGATATCTAAAAACTAGAGTTAAAATGTATTGATTTAAAACAAGTTCTAAATCAAAGTTAAATCTAACAAATAAAGTTTTTAAATATTAGGTGTTTTAACAACTTGAATATTAAAGTGCATCTGTAAATTTATTGGAATTTAAAAATAAATTTTGTTTTAAATTCCTTTAAGCTTCTATTATAAAATGAGTAATTAATTTATTTAATGAAGTAAATAAAAAGATAGTTAATTACAGGTTGAGATAAATCAAGAATGATTAATATTTGTGATTTAATTAATGATTAATTATTTAAAGCAATTAATTTAGATTAGGATAAATTGAAATATAATTAGAAATCGTTAATTTATATAATTAATGATGTAATTAAAGATTGATTAATTAAGATGAATTAACCAATAATAAGTGACTTATGAGAAGTTAACTAATATATGTAATTAAGGATTAATGTAATTAAAATAGTTGATTAATTCATGAAGTAATTAAGATTACTTATTGATTTTTGGTTAAGACTAATTAATATTGTGAAGTTAATTAAAGATAATTACTTGAATGAAATTGAAGGATAATTAATCCAGGTTGATTAATTAAGATGAATAATGAAGGAATGATTGATGTATTGATTTGAAATTAATTAATGTTAAATGAAGAAATCTAAGTCATTGAGGTTAGTAATTCAATCAGGATTAATTAAACTAAATTTGTATGTGATTAAGCTTTGCTTATGAATGATTGAATGGTATTGGTTGCTTTGAATGAGTTGATATCTCTGATATGAAATGTTGTGTATTTCATTTGAATAACTTGGGTTAGGATGACATGAGACTCGAAGAGACCGGGGTCGGTTATTAGAAGATACCCGAAACCACTTCGAATTTTTATAGATTGATATGTGAAATCTATAGGTTGGAATGAAGTGATTTAAAGGAATTCGACTATTTAAATCTAAATTCTGGTACTTATAAAATGGATGTGTGGAATAAGTGATGTCTATAATAAATTGTGGCTTTGTAAATTGATACAAGTTACCCCGGGTTTTATATAAGTGTATGCTTTATATTCCATGTTGGATGAGTTACTCACGCTGGTTTCAAGCTGACCCGGGTGTTACTTTGGTGTAATCCTCGAGTCAGACCGAGTATTACATATTTTCAGGTAAGGACGCTCTGGAGCTCAGGAGTCGAGCGGGATGGCAGGAACGTATAAAATATTTCCACCGTATTATATTATTGTATATCTGAGATATGGTGATTGTATATATTCAGTGTCTGTATATATGTGTAACTCTGATGTATAAAAATGTAATCGACAGAATATTATTCTTTTGTAAATTGTTATTGTTTATTATTATATTTTATCCGCTGCGAATGTGAGATGTTGTTTCTGATCTTATTCTTCTTCTTCTATCTCTTTCTTCTTTTTCATAACTATCTGGAATTTTAGGGTTCGAAAATTTCGGGTCGTTACATTTGGTATCAGAGCTGAAAGGTTAAGCGAGAACCTTGGCTCTGGTGGGGATTACTCATTAAATAGAGTCCGTAGTACTCTAGAATGAGTTGAATACACACACACACACACACACACACACACATATATATATATATATGAGAGCGTACTTGTTATCTTCTTATATAAAGGTTTTAAATGATTTATATAAAAGTATATTTTGATATATAAAGAAATATTACATTCTAATAAATATGTAGGTGATTGTTTGTTAAGTTATTAAAATTAAATTAAGAAGTAATATAATACAATCGAATTGAAAACTTGAATTGGAATTAAATTAAGTAGTAACAGAAATACAACCAAATTAAAATTAAATTAATTGAAATGAAATTCTAGAATTAGAACTCAGAAATTAAATTGTTTAAAAACTTTAATTAGAGGTTAATTTGTTTTAAAAAGTTAAACCAACCTTTGAGAATTTAACTCGAATTTATATAATTCCAGATGGTTTAAAATTAAGATTGAAATTGAATTAATTCAAATTTGAATTTAATTTAAATTAATTAGATTTGTGATTGAAGATGTATAAGATTTAAAATTTAAATGGGAAATTGAATTAGATTAAATTGAAATGATTTGAATTTGAAATGGGTTCAATTGATATTAATTCAAATTGATTGGAATAATTTGAAATTATAATTAAAGTTGAACAGTATTAAAATCAAATGGGAGTTGATTTGGATTGGGAAAGAAATCAAGATTTATTCAACTTGGATTGGGGTTAAAATCAATATCAATAGAAATTGGAGTTATTCAAATTGGAATTGGATCAATTTAAATGGAAGTGGAAATTTAAATTGAATCGATGAGAATGGAGATTGGGAATTGAACGGTTTGGCTCTAGACTATTTTTAAATAAATTGTTTTAGTACGAATCTATTTTTCTAAGTTATTTATTATGTATACAACCTTTCTTATCAAACCCAAAACTATCTTATATTTATTTAATAACTACTTTTGGAGTTATTTAACTATTTTGTAACTGTTTTATAAAGTAATTACTTTTTTCCACTATTTTGTGAATTAATTACTATTTTACAACTATTTTGCAATTATCTAAAATTTCCGAGATTATTTAACTATTTTCCAACTATTTTACAATCAGTTAACTATTTTACAGTTATTTTGCAAAGTAATAATTATTTTTCAACTACCTATCTATTTTTTAAAAATTTCCAAGCTATTTTATAAAAATAAACTGGTCGGAGTTCAAACTGTTGTTGATTAAATACCCAACTGAGATAAGAATTGAAGATATAATCCAAATGAGAATTAAAGGAAATGTGAATAGAAAGAGAAATTGATTTAGCTAATAGTCAATGAAGATAAATACGTAGGATATACGTATATTATTCTATTCGCATAGTGATTTGATCGAGATTGGAGCACAGAATTTCGAGATAGTTATATCGATCCGAGTGGGATTTTTCACTCGATTTTCGACGGCGAACCTGGATATGGATTGTTGATTGGTTCTGGATATTCTCTATCATAGTTATGGCTACGCAAGGAGAATGACGGTTTCTAATCAAGAAACCAGATCTGTGTCCGCACTAGGAAGTCGGGTGGACGATACTAGTTTGGAAGTGAAATTGTGTGATCGAGTGAGCGATCAGATTGGTATAGCATACGGATGATAAGTGTACACCGTATGGATTTGAATGAAAATGATATTTAAAAGAATGAGCAAAATTTGAATATTTGTTTTGAATAAACCTAGTTATATATCTTTGTTATATATAAGATGAAACTCCCCTTATTGAATCTATAGGTAGAAGAAAATGGATTTTTGGAAATAATTGAAGTATAAAAAGGATTTTATACAAATTTAAATTGATCCAAAGGTTTGTATCGAGGATTTTATATATATCCATATATATAAAGGATATTATGAGGATTTTGGAAAAAGGTTTTAGGAACCTTTGGTTTTGGAAAGGTTTTTGATTTTTTGGGTAAAATCAATATGAGAATTTGGAAAGCCTAGTTTAAGAATTATCGATTTTGTGTAAAGGAACTTTGTATGAGATCATACTAGGTGTATGATTTGAAAGATACTATATGTGTATAGTATAAAATGTTTTGATGATGGATCTGGGGAAAAAGGCGCTCCCTTAAAATGAACTTCCCAAGAGTGCCACCGGGTGGTGCTGCCTTGAGCCCCGGGGGGGTTTCTAAAGTTGATCCTATGAGGAGTCCGGACAAAACTAGTTCCTGAGGATTATGGGTAGTGTATACCATAGAGAAAGTCGTGTGTGCCGCTGAGAGCGAACAGTCTGCGTTTGATTTTATATCGGTAGACTACGACCTATGGTAACATAGCGAAAGTCATGTGTGCCCCTGAGAGCCAACAGTCTACGTTTGATTTTATATCGGTAGACTGCGACCTATGTAGGAGTGGAGAAGTTTCATTTTGACAGCGAAAATCGTGTGTGCCGCTGAGAGCCAACAGTTACATGGACTTTTTCTGTGATGGCAACGTAACCCTGGAATGTAACTGCGATCTGTTGTGGGTTCCATGGCGTAATCGAGGGGCGCGGAGTGCCTACAGTTACATGGACTTTTGCTGCGATGGCAACGTAACCCAGGATGTAACTGCGACCATGGATGGGAGTGATGATTTCCAGAGCATCCTCACCAAAGATATTTCCTCTATTTTCAAAACTGTTTTCTATATTTTTCAATAAAATTATTTTCCAAGTATTTTCACTGGATGTTGAAAACGGGTTTACCAAGTACTTATAAATTTTCAGTCCTACGCCTGATCAACGTATGACTGAATTTCTGTGAGAACAATGATGAACTAGTTGAGACATCGAGTTATAAGAAGTATTTTTATAAAAGGCTATTTTAATTGTATGATGTGAATTTAAAAGCTTTTCTAAAGTTTTAAAATAAAATGTTGGAATTTTGGAAAATGAAAGAAATCCAAACTGGAATTATGAAAATGTTTGAATTCAGGAAAATTTAATGTAGTGATTTTTGCAATTAAATCAAACATTGATTTAAAAGTTGGAAATAAGCTAATCAATTAAATAAATTATTGGATAAAATATATTGATGAAATTTAACTCGGTTAAAAAAATGGATCGTAAGTTAATAATGGAGTTTGGAATTGAATTCGAATTGTAAATAGAATTTGACTTGGATTTGATGATGAATTTAAATAAGTGGAGATGTTGTAAAAATAAATAGACTTGGATCGAAATAGTGATGGTTTGAATTACAAATAAAATTCAAGTGTGTTATAAATAATATTAAACGTAAATTGCAAGTAAATTAGATATAATGGAAGTGATGTCGTGAAAGTGAATTATAATAGAAATGGTTTGAGCTGCAAATAAAACCCAAGTGAATAGAAATAAATTGAGAATGGCTTTTATTAATAAAATCAATTCGAAAATGAACTAAGTAAGTGAATTAAAGATTTAATATGGGGTGAATAAATGGGTTAATCGAATTAAATAATAAATGGATGAAGCCTGCTTGAATGAAAGTTAAATCAAAGTTTTAGTTGGTATTGGGTTATTAGAATGGAAGACCATTAAATAAAGTTTGGGTTAATTTATATGGGAAATGGGTAGTAATAAGCATCGAATGTGACAAGCTCAATGAAATAGTTTTAAAATGGAAACGATGCGGAGATGTAATGAAATGCAAATGTATGGTTGGTGAATAAATTAGAAATGAAACGGAATTAAATACAGGATGAGTTGAAATTAACTTAAAGTAGTTATAAACTGAAATAGATACGCTATTAAGCGAATATCGTCGAAATTGCATAAAAATAATTGTCGTTTGGCGTAAACAAAAGTAATTAAAATTCTATGAGTTGATAGAGATTAAATAAAATTGATTTTGAATCATTTAAAGTGAATATGAGCTTGTTTGGATTAAAAATCAATTGAAAGTAAGAAATTGGGTTGCAAACCATTAAAATTGAATGAAATGGTATATGAATTGGTGGAAAACAATTGAATTTGTTTAGAAATCATATAAATTGCTCGTGGAAGTTATTTAGAATGCATTTCTTTTAGAATTGATGTGTTGTAGTTGTTTAAGTAAGAGAAATGTTATAAACTTCATATATATAGTGCTTACATGTTTAAATTGAGTAAGTACGGGTACTGGGAAGCCGTTTGGCTGGATTTGGTAGCACTAATTGCTAAAATAAATAAGCTGCTTGCTTAAAATGCTAAATAAAGGCACGCCTACGCAATAAAAATAGGAAATATGAACTGTTTTTGCTTTTTCCGACCGGGTGGGTCGATGTATCTCTTGTCAAATTGCAAAAGCTCCTCCGTACAAAGGAGACTCTACCAAAAAAATTCGAAATTTTGGGAGTTAGAAATTTTTTGAAAGTTTTTGAGAAAATTTTTGTTAACGAAAAAACGATTTCAAATTGGAAATTAAAGTAAATTAGTAGATGAAACTAATATGAATCGGTTATAAATGGAAGATAAATTCAATATTAAGAATTGAAGACAAATTGAAATCATATGGAAATGGGAAAAACTAATTTGAAATAGATATGAACCTATGTAAGAAAATGTATAAAATGATTGGAAAGGTTACGATTGGATATTACTGTTAAGTAAGATATGCAGGTATTATAAGGGAAAAGAAAATTGGATTTGATATCAGAAGATAAATTTGAATTGCCCGACAAAAAGGTATGTATTTAAATTTCTGTATGAAATTGGATTGGGTTTTTGATCTAGCCATTTGGCTTTTGTTTTCCTTTGGAATTTGGGAGCCCGTAGAGGCCTTTTGTAGTTGTACCGAGCTAGCCGCGCAAAGGAAGCGCTGGCGAAATTTTTCAAAAATTTAGAAAGTTAGAATTTTTTTGAGAAAGTTGTGACAATCTAAATTTGAATTTTAAATCTAAATTTAAATTTGAATAAGTGGAGTAAATAATGTTGTTGGAAACTATGGAAGGTTCTGGAAGTTGGTTGAGGTAATAGTGAATCTTTAATAAAAGATATGTTATGGCAAGTTGATGAAACTGTTTGGTTTTAAGAAAAGCAAACCGGTATTGGACCATTCTTCCTAACTAGTAATTTCGGGGACGAAATTCTTTTAAGGGGGGAGGAATGTGACGACCCGAAATTTCTAACGATTTAAATTTGAATAGTTAATTGATTTTGAAATATTTAAAAGTTAATTTTAACTTGAATTCCAGATATCAATACTAACTTGATAATTAAATCATTGAATTATATAGTTTAAATATTGAACTTAAAAACTGAAATTGGGTAAACTGTTGAATCTGAAATTTCTAAGCCTGTTTAAATAATTTGAAGGCTTATAAAATTTATAATGATGATACTGAAGATAATAGAATGGTTGAAATTTAATTTAAAGGTGATTTGTTCAATTTTAATAATATATCGTTTAAATTGAATTTAAAAATAGCCTTTCAAGGCATGGTCTCGGAATTCGACGAAACCAGTTCCATTAGATCCGTAATAGTTAGTTATTATCAGATTTCAATTTTCGTAGCAATCGGAGTTGTCGTTGGACCCTGGAAGCTCAAAACACTTAGAAACTATTTTAATCGATTTAATTAAAATTGATCGTTTACTTCCGTATCTCGCGCATATGATCGAATTAGGTTCCGAAACATGTTCCATCGTGTTCGGAATACGGGTAAAGCCTTTTAAACGTCTGGCGGCATGTCTGATTCGGAGTTCGAGATTTCGAGTTATGCGAAACGAGATATTTTGAAAAAAAAAAATTTAAAAGGTCAACCCAACCACCCTATAGTTGCACTCGAGCCACCCTAGAACTGATTGCGTTGACCTAACTATCTTTTTTCTTTTTATGAAAGCCGAATACTTTGAGAATCGAGAAGAAAAAAATCTTCAGAACAAAAAAAAAGTGGCTTCCCCCTTTTTCAAAATCACGATCGAACCCTATCTCCTCCCTCTCCTCAAATTCATTAAAGAATGCCGAAAACCCCTCTTCCTTCTTCCAGTTTGAAACCCCAATTAAAATCATGTAAGTCATCTCGTTCTTCGAGACACTCGCGTACCCTTCTCCTCCTCTTATCCGTTCAAGCACAAATCGAAATCGTATAGTTTTCTCTACTCTTCTTCAAAATCGAACTCAAAGCGATAAAAAAAAGATAGAGGATCAAAATCGATTCGAACACCTCCTCTTCAAAACGAATCCGTGGTCCAAGCTCGACATTAGGCAAGGCTTGATGTTGTTCCTTTCAATCGTGACTTTTGTATGCAAGAAGTCGAGGAGGTTGATTGCGGTTGTGACTTTGGATTGGAGACGCGATGGGAATTGTCGCGTTATAGTTGTCGATGTGGGGAGAGGCTGGAGGTCGGTCTCTTGGTTCGAGTTTCAGTGCGTCGACCTGGGGAAGGCTACGCGATAGAGGAATGTTCTGTTGAGGCAGGTGATGAGTATGGCGATTGAGAAATGGAGACATATTGCAGCAAGGAGAAGATGCGATCTCTGATCGTCTGGGGATGGACGATGGCGTTGGGTCTGTAGCTCCACCTGATAGGTGATTCTATTCGTAGAAAAAAGGGAAAGACTGGAATCGTGCTCATGAGCATCATGTGCGATGGGAAGCTGATTTGGGGTAGGTCGAAACCGTGAAGCAAAGACGAGATTGGATCGGATTTGCAAATCGAAAATCAAAGGTGAGTAGTCTCACGCTTCTGGATTTTTATTTACATTTAAATGGTTAAATTTTAATGATTGGTTGAATGGTTGAATTGAATTGATGTGCTGTATTATATAGTAATATCTAGTATATATTGGAATGATTGATAGTCTGGGATGAATATTATTGGCAATTGGATTAATGAATGCTGTGAGTTGCTTGAATATTTCAGTACCTGAGTTATCAAATATATATAAAATTGGATTTTTGAAAGGAATATAAGGGTGAATTTTGAAAGTGAAATAATTATAGAATAAAAATAAGTATGAATTGGAAAGGATTAAAAGTGATATCTAAAAACTGGAGTTAAATTGTAGAGATTTAAAACAAGTTCTAAATCAAAGTTAAACCTAACAAATAAAGTTTTTAAATATTAGGTGTCTTAACAACTTGAATATTAAAGTGCATCTGTAAATTGATTGGAATTTAAAAATAAATTTTGCTTTAAATTCCTTTAAGCTTCTATTATAAAATGAGTAATTAATTTATTTAATGAAGTAAATAAAAAATAGTTAATTACAGTTTGAGATAAATCAAGAATGATTAATATTTGTGATCTAATTAATGATTAATTATTTAATGCAATTAGTTTAGATTAGGATAAATTATAATATAATTAGAAATCATTGATTTATATAATTAATGATGTAATTAAAGAATGAATAATTAAGATGAATTAATCAATAACAAGTGACTTATGAGAAGTTAATTAATATAAGTAATTAAGGATTAATGTAATTAAAATAGTTAATTAATTCATGAAGTAATTAAGATTACTTATTGATTTTTGGTTAAGACTAATTAATATTGTGAAGTTAATTAAAGATAATTACTTGAATGAAATTGAAGGATAATTAATCCAGGTTGATTAATTAAGATGAATAATGAAGGGATGATTGATGTATTGATTTGAAATTAATTAATGTTAAATGAAGATATCTAAGTCGTTGAGGTTACTAATTCAATCAGGATTAGTTAAATTAAATTTGTATGTGATTAAGCTTTACTTATGAATGATTGAATGGTAATGGTTGCTTTGAATGAGTTGATATCTCTGATATGAAATGTTGTGTATTTCATTTGAATAACTTGGGTTAGGATGACATGAGACTCGAGGAGACCGGGGTCGGATATTAGAAGATACCCGAAACCACTTCGAATTTTTATAGATTGATATGTGAAATCTATAGGCTGGAATGAAGAGATTTAAAGGAATTCGACTATTAAAATCTAAATTCTGGTACTTATAAAATGGATGTGTGGAATAAGTGATGTCTGTAATAAATTGGGGCTTTGTAAATTGATACGAGTTACCCCGGGTTTTATATAAGTGTATGCTTTGTATTCCATGTTGGATGAGTTATTCACGCTGGTTTCCAGCTGACCCGGGTGTTACTTTGGTGTGATGCTCGGTCAGACCGAGTATTACAGATTTTCAGGTAAGAACATTTTGGAGCTCAGGAGTCGAGCGGGATAGAGGAACGTATAGAATATTTCCGTTGTATTATATTATTGTATATCTGAGATATGGTGATTTTATATATTCAGTGTCTATATATATGTGTAACTCTGATGTATAAAAATGTAATCGACAGAATATTATTCTTTTATAAACTGTTAATGTTTATTATTATATTTTAGCCGCTGCGAATGTGAAATGTTGTTTCTGATCTTCTTCTTCTTTTTCTATCTCTTTCTTCTTTTTCATAACTATTTGGAATTTTCGGGTTCGAAAATTTCGGGTCGTTACAGGAGATGCAGCATGGCTAAGTGGGCTGCACCCAAGTAGGGCATGTTATCACTTTTCTAGATGTCCTCGGAACCCTATTTTTCTTACATATGGGTATACATGAAAGAAGAAGCACTCGATGGTAAGGGTGGGAACACCGAGCTGATAACATATTCTGTCTATCCAGGTTAGGGGTAGGCCAGTCTTGTGTAGCAAGGGATCCCGGCGTGATCCTCGGTGCATTGTTCTAGGGTGTACTGTGGTGGGCGGTACCCTAGTAGCCCGATCATTCGATGGAATCCATTCTCCAATAAGTGCCATACAGTTTTGATTGTGCCCAACCATGCTAAAACCTAACTACAAGTATTTAAGATATTTTCTGTTGACTTGATTTAGACACTATTATAATACCAGACGGATTTGATTAAAATTATTTTGGTTATCGTAAGGTAAAAACCCATCATGTTTATATGTGACGTGGTTTTACGAGGTACCATTATTTTCAAAGGATTTTGAGAAAAAGGTTAAAAATTAAAATTGAGTGTGTTTACTCACGCTAGTTTTTCGGACTGACTCGGGTGTTATTTTATTATAATACTCGATTCAGACGGAGTATTACTGTGACGACCCGAATTTCTTACCACAGAAAATCGCATAATCTTTAAGAAAGAAAGGGATAGAAAAGGAGAAAAGATAGAGAAGAAGAAAGAAACAACATCAGAATCTAAACAGCGGAACGAATAAATTATATTAATCACATAATACATTACATAGTATTATATACATCAGAGATACATAGCTAAACAATACATACTAGACAGTTATAAACACCTGTCTAGTTATACAACTCAATTCAACTCAAAGATAACAACTCAGAGAACACACAGCGGAATACTCTATAACTAAATGTAGAAGCCTTCTGCTCCATTGCTCCTCCAGAATTCGTCAAGCTAACCTAAATCCTAACCTGAATCCCTTGGCTACTCGTAAAAATTTGAGTACCCAAGAGTTTATGGAAAAAAAGAATAAACTCCGGGTCTGACATGGGTCTGGTGTGAGTAAACGGTTAAAGTTGCTTAACTTTAAAAACCTTTGAAAAGAAATGGTATCACGTAAGACTTCCCACACATAAACATGGAAAAGTTTTTACCTTACGCTAACCAAAACATTTGATAGGAAATTCTATGATATTATAATAGTGTCTAGGGTTTTCAAATAAATAAGAAATAGCCGAAATTGTTACATCTATTAAATTCCAGCTACTAGCCACAAAAGTGGGTAATATAATCAAAACCGTTGGCACTTATTGGATTTTGGATTCTATACAATGGCAGGGCTACTGGGGTACCGCCCGTCACAGTACATGGCCTAAATCACCGTACCGAGGACCACTCCCGATCCCCTGCAACACAAAGCCGGACCCGTTCCTTACTGAACAGTTCCGAATAAGACAACCCCGGCGATTCTAGCTATCAATCGCCCACACAACCGAATATAAAAAGGGACCTCTAGACAGGGGTAAATCTTACTCTCAAGTGGGGGCTACCCACAAAGCCTTGCAGCACCTCCCCTGTTTTAGCCATTCCCGGTTGATGAGGCTTGAGGTTATGATTACCTTTAGTGAACACATCACTTAGAATGCTCATCGTCCACCTGACGATGTTCTGAAAGCATTCAATCCATACAAGTTCGTTCTGGGTTCGAACGAAACCGAAGGCATTATCTCATTACACTCATTTTGGAATCACCCTCAGAGTTAACGACAATAACCCTTGCACTCTAAACCACCATCTCGAATCTATAAGAACTAATTCCGTCAAACTCATTACGGAATCACCCACAGAGTTATACTGACGTATAGCCCTTACACCTCGAGTCTTCACAAAGTTCCAATTTGACTCACGACCTAACGTTATTTGGAATCGATGTGGTTTTCGGATATCCAAATATGGATACCCGATCCTGGTCTCATCGAAATCCAAAGCGTGTCTTTTAGGTCCAAGTTGTTCTAAAGGTTTTAAAACAGTTCAATACAGTATCTATATACACACAGATAGATAACTTACAGATCAATAATTGATAATCAACATTATCAAATAACAGGTAATCCATATTATCAATATCATAATAGATAAATCCATATATCAACATCCAAATTGATAATCTATGTAATCATCACAATGCAATCAAGCATTCATATCACACAAACATACTTATCTCATTTCTGAGATCACACGGCATTCAAGACAAACAATGTCATCCATTCATTCATAAGCAATGATTTACTCATACCATAACATAATTAATTTAAAATGAATTAAATTAACTATCTCTATCACTAATTAATTTAAAGTGAATTAAATTAATTACTTAATCTCTTAATTAATTTAAAATTAATTAAATTAATTATCTTCATCCAATATCTTGCTTACTTATTCACTAATTAAACCAATTAATTAATCATCATCCTAATCAATCAACCTTGATTGATTAACTCTTAATCAAGAAATTAAATCTTAATTATTCTCATTAACCCTATCAATTAATGAACCTTAATTAATTAATCAAGCTTAGATTAATTGCTTAAATTTAATCAACTTAAATACAGTAATTAATTATTCTTAATTACTTCTTAATTACTTTAATTACTCTAAATACTTTTATAAATTCTTTGATTTACTACACCAAGTAATAAACCCTTAATTACTTTACCAAGTCATTATCCATTTAAAAAAATTACTTCCAAATCAGTAATTACCTTATCTCAATTACTCCTGTAATTCGTCAATTACTTACCTTAAATAATTAACCTTACCAAAACTTGTCAAGTAATAATACTTAATCATTTATCAAGTGACTATTATTAATTAATTAACAAATTAATTAACTTACTTGATTCCACTCATCTCATTAATTATAATTGAGTAATTCATCCCTAATTACTCATTAACCCAAATTAATCTTCAATTATCAGATTAATTATCTTCTAATATTAATTAATAAACCTTAATTATTAATCAATCCTTTAATACAAAGTAATTAATCACTAATTACCTTTATACTTAATTAATTTAAACTTAATTAACTAATTAATCAACTCTTAATCATTAATTAATAAACTTAATTATTAATTATTAATCTTAATTACAAATTAATTAATCTATAAATGTAATTAATTAATCTTAATTAAAATTAATTAACCTTAAATAAAAATAGTTAATTAATTCTTAATTAATTAGCATTTATTTTTAATAATCCATTAATTATTAACTAAGAAAACTCTATTAAGACTTAATAAAACCTTTATTAATTTATTACTATTTCAATTAACCCTTAATTACTTAATTAATAAGTAATTACAACTTAATTAATCATTAGGCATTAATTAAATTATCAACTTAATTAATAGTTAATTAAATAAATAATTATACTTAATTAATTACTTAATTAACCCCTTTTAAAATAATAATTAAATAAATGAATTAACTTAAAATTCTTTAATTAATCAACTAATTACAAATTATTAATACTTAATTAATTATTTTAAGATAAAACATTATCTTAAATAAATCTTGAAATCTTTATTTAATTAAATTAAATTATAAAGAAATCATTAATTAATTTCCTTTAATCATTAATTAACAATTCCTAATTCAAGTTAATAAATTATCTTAAACTTTAATTGTTAATTAATAAATCATTTCCATTAATTAATTTAAAGGAAACATTTACTTAAAATTCTCTTTATATTTCAAAATAAGATTTGAAATAATATTAAGATTTTAACTTAAGATATTTAAAACATTATACAAGTTTATTTATAAAAACAATTCAATTTTAAAAACAAGAACTTTAAATTTAACTTAAATTTTTTTTAAGAGCTTTAAAACCGATTTTATATTTAAACTAAATATCAGGTGGATCAAAAATCTGGGTTCAACCCATGTTTACATGAATCCCAGAACAAAGTACAACTCCGTTCTTCTTTCTTATAGTTTCCAATTCACAGTTAAATAGGATTTTAAATTTTAAAACTGTTTAAGTTAAAACTAAAACTGTTAAAACATGACAGTTAACTCTACACACAAACCCAGATCACACACGAGCTATAACCCGAGCCACCTCCCCTAAATCTCGTGACCTACTTCGAGAAAACAAAGCAACCCAACAAAAAGAAAACTGCAGACACCTCCCCATCACCGTGCAACCTGCACCGTTGCTGGACCTCCTCTGGCCAACGTCGAACCCACCGCCGAGTCAACCAAGCACCCTACATCCACCTACGACTCACCGAACAACAACTCATGCCTCGAATCAAAATCGAGTACATCAGGTTGAACTGAACCCAAAACTAACATCAGCAAAACCCCAAATTTCCACGGCTCCGATCAATTACAAAGGCCACAACTCCGTCCATGGTCCACTGACCCACCATGCTTCCCTCACTCCAATTTTCACCCCACTCAATTCAAAGATGAAGACGCCGTGGTTCATTTTACAGCAAGTTCCCAAACTAGGTTTAAATTAAATCTCTGTCAAAATCCAACTCCACAATGATTTATAAATTCTTCTACTATTTTTGCCACAATCCTCGAACATGATTCTAGCTCCAACAACAATCATGTGCAATCCAGATTCACTGATCAACAGAGATCACCAAAAACCTATTTCTAGATAAAACCCCAAATTCTCACATTTTACTTCATTTAAAAACCTGATTTTGATTTTAAAAATCATAACTTTCAACATCACTTCAACTTATATATGTTAATTAGAGAATTATGTTAGTTGATTTCTAACATATTTATAAAATTTGTTCTACAACCTTATCTTCCCAGTTACTACATATCTAAAAACATGTTTAACTATTTTTAGATTCTAGTTCATACTTAACAAACTCAATTTGTTTGAGAAAACTCAGACCCATCAGAAATCAGGGAGGAATGAAATAGAATTTGATCAAGATTTTACTCTGAATCATGAAACAGAGGGGTGACATGCATATACCAGGCATGCATACTCAAATAAAATCACATTCACAAAATTATACACATGCAGTCATCATTTTCACAAAGATTTTATAAGCAATCAACTATCAATCAACTTATGTTTAAAATTAAATGTTTACTCACCTTATACAAGAAATGCAGAGGTTTGATAAGCTGGGAACTGCAAAAGACTTTGTTTTGACCCAGATTTGTTTTAACTGCATTGCTTCAGTTTTGCCTTTTGAAAAACATGGAATCACTTGAGTTTGAAGCTTTTTTAAAAACTGGAACTTTGCACGAACTTGAAAGATTTGAGGCAGACATGGATTGGAGGCTTGCATCAGATTCTTGAAATCATGATGCAGAATTTGTTGCACTTGCCTTTGGTTTTGAGAGTAAACTGCAGATATGCAGTTTTGTTTTGGAGGAAATGATAACAGGCTTTGAGCATAAAGGTTTTGATTCATGTATTTCTGGCTTAGATTTTGTTTGAGGAAAAGTTCAAGTATGGTTTTAGATTTTGGTTTAGAGGAATAAATGCAGATTTTATATTGAGAAAAACTGTAGGCATGGAGTTTAATTTGCTCAAGAAAAAGGATTACAGGCTTTGGTAAACAGAAATAAATGATTCAGGTTTTTGATTTGAACAGAGAATGTAATTCAGGTTTTGGTTTGATTTTGAGGATTGTTTCAAATTTTTGAACCACGTTTGAATTGAAGAGTTTCAAATTTGCATGCATATTCAAGTTTCTCTTTTTAGACATGAACACAAAATGTTTAAAGAAAAAGGGGAAAAAATGAAAAGAGTGTTTATATAGGATAAAATTTCAGATTTTAATAAAAATAAAAGAAAATACAAATATTGTGACACTTGTCTTTTAATTTCATGAATGTTGTAACACTTGTTAACATGGTGTCTTAAAACAAAATATTTGTCAAATTGAGTTTGTTTTAATTTTAAAAGAAATTTAAAAACCCTTTTAAATAAATTTCCTAATTACTAATATGTTTCTTAAATTTAAAAATATTTTTCTAAACAAATACACTTATACATTTATAAATGTATGCTAGTTTATATAAAATAAAATCTTTAAAAAGAAATGCAACTAAATATAATTTAAATAAAATTTATATACATATTGCAATACTCATTTAAAATGTTGTTTCAAAAAGCCTTGTATTCATTCTTATTAAATAAACACAAATCAAATTTCTATTGATAATTTTCTATAAAAAGAAAAATAAAACAAAATCTTATTTCTAATTGAAAACATTATCTATATAATTTAAAACCAAACTATATTATTATTATATTTTAAGATGTATGTATTTCTTTGAATTTCAAATTTATATTCATTTTCAAAGTCAAATTAAAAAGTCAAATCTAAAATAAATTTAAATAAATATAAACATCTATTTTTAAATAAGCACATTATTATTTACAAATAATATATCCTATTTTAAAATCAATTTAAAATACACAGATTTAAATACACAGATATAAATGCATTTTAAACACACTTATAAATTTTGAAAACAATATACCAATTCATAACCATAATTAAAATATTATATCATATTACTTGGTTAATTATCTTTGAAAATAACAATTTATCAATTCAAATAATTTTAAATTAAGAGATTATCAGCAGTTTAAACTCCTGGAAATTCAGGGATATTACAATCCTCCCCCCTTAACAGAATTTCGTCCTCGAAATTTAAAACAAAGATAATCCAAAGTTTTATTTTAACCAATTCAAACATTCATAACAGCCATACACTATCAATCAAACAAACAATTTCGTCCAAACAACCAATTCAATCAAATAATTAACACTAGTTATCCGAACACAGATTCGGATAAACTTCCTAAAATTATCTCGAGTTTCCCCAGTACAGACACAGGGATACTCGCTCTACTAAACCCAAACTAACTATACTTATAAGCTACTGAGTTCCTATTCAGCTAGATCTATAATCTACCTAAGATACCAGACCAAAGACAAGTCTGATCAACTACTAAATCCTACACAGAATTACTGGTCTCAAAACCAGTGACAGACCAAACACGTACTCCCTCAGAGACACGTGAAATATTTTGAATTCCAGTCTTCCAAACTGGCAGTTCAACTCTTCAAACCAAAACACTGATTCTACAAAAACTTAGAAGAATCCAATATACCTCGGAGATCACCTCATGATCTCACCAAATCTTATTGCTTCCTTTAGCAGAGAAAACCTCAACAACATCGAAGCCTCCAACTTCGAATTCCAAATTCTTCCGTCACTTAACCTCAAAAATTTTCCGGATGATCCGGGCTGCCTACAGATCCTTCCCGATCAGCTCAACCTTCGCCGATGCTTCTACAAACAAGCTGGATCAACTCACAAACTGATCCTCACAAGATAAATCCAAAAATCAAAACCAAACTTTACTATCAACAGAAGAAAACAACTTCTCCTATCCTAAAAAGACAGAACAGAATCACTCGCCAACTTGCCTCAGATTCTGAAAAATAAATTCAGAAGAAACTCTCTAATCCAAAATACTGCAACATCCAATTGCTTCTACTCAAGAACAACAGCCACCTTGCTTCCGCTGCACAACTCTGATCTGGAGCAGATGAAAATGTCGACAAATGAACACGGGCACAGACTAAACATCACATCTCAGAAATAAGGTTCAACAGAAGTTCCAAGAGATACAGAGCTGCTACACTAAACAATCAACCTAGGAAACAACCTTCTACCCAGTTGAATCACCGGTATCACTCCTGACATCAAGTCGATTCAGAACTCAAACTCCAATGTGGCAAATCTTTAACTTTCCTGAAAATATATCGAGAAAAATCTTCAGCAACTCCTTAACTTCTACATCCTCTAGAAATGCCACAAATCCAAGAAAACACTATCTGATTATTATCAAACCATTGCAAGTCACTTTTGCGATCAACCAATCCAATATCCAAGATACCGTTCTCTCTCCACTAATCAGAACAGTTTATCCTTAACCAACTAATCCATCTAAGAAACAAGTCCTCACTGCTGCTTCTGAATTCCACCTCTAGGAAATTCTAAGCCAAAAAGATCTTTTGCCAACACCGCGAACACTCCAAGCTGCACTGCTGCACAGATGCCAAAGAATTCCAAAACAAAGCTCTCCGAGAAACTCGGACCTCCAACTAAACACAAACATCCTGCTGAACTCAGCCACAACACCGAAGCAAACATTCTTCCTTAAACTTGTCTCAAAAGAAAACATCTCCAGAGACTTCCATAGTCACTGCATCTCATCACGCAGCTACTACTTCCTGAGGTATCAAAATACCATCACTTACTTCTGCCCCACTGACAGATCCAAATTCTCAAAAATCCGCTCACACGAGCGCAATCAAACTTACACTTCAAAGATAATCTCCGAACCTTAACAGGTTTCCTTCGGAGATCAATAAAATTCTTACACCAAACTACAAAGATTACTCGATACGGTATTAGGTCTACAGTCTCGACAAATACACTTCTAACCTCAGTCATTCAAACTCCAACAATTGGTAGTCGTGTTACACACAATACTACCATATCCACCTTTATAACTTATGTCGGAAAACCCGAACAGGTAACCCAACAGATAGGTAGGATAAATTTATATATAAATATTTAATTATGTATAAAAATTACAAGTACGCTCTCTCAAGAAGGACACCTCTACAGAGCCTAGGGATTCACTCAACCTAATGCTCTGATACCAACTGTGACGACCCGACTTTCTTACCATAGAAAATCGCATCATCTTTAAGAAAGAAAGGGATAGAAAAAGAGAAAAGATAGAGAAGAAGAAAGAAACAACATCAGAATCTAAACAGCGGAACGAATAAATTATATTGATGACATAATACATTACATAGTATTATATACATCAGAGATACACAGCTAAACAATACATACTAGACAGTTATAAACACCTGTCTAGTTATACAACTCAATACAACTCAAAGACAACAACTCAGAGAACACACAGCGGAATACTCTATAACTAAACGCAGAATCCTCCTGCTCCATTGCTCCTCCATAATTCATCAAGCTAACCTAAATCCTAACCTGAATCCCTTGGCTACTCGTAAAAATTTGAGTACCCAAGAGTTTATGGAAAAACAGAATAAACTCCGGGTCAGACATGGGTCTGGTGTGAGTAAATGGTTAAAGTTGCTTAACTTTAAAAACCTTTGAAAATAAAAGGTATCACGTAAGACTTCCCACACATAAACATGGAAAAGTTTTTACCTTACGCTAACCAAAACATTTGATAGGAAATTCTGTGATATTATAATAGTGTCTAGGGTTTTCAAATAAATAAGAAATAGCCGAAATTGTTACATCTATTAAATTCCAGCTACTAGCCACAAAAGTGGATAATACAATCAAAACCGTTGGCACTTATTGGATTTTGGATTCCATACAATGGCAGGGCTACTGGGGTACCGCCCGTCACAGTACGTGGCCTAGATCACCGTACCGAGGACCACACCCGATCCCCTGCAACACAAAGCCGGACCCGTTCCTTACTGAATGGTTCCGAATAAGACAACCCCGGCGATTCTAGCTATCAATCGCCCACACAACCAAATATAAAAAGGGACCTCTAGACAGGGCTAAATCTTACTCTCAAGTGGGACTACCCACGAAGCCTTGCTGCACCTCCCCTGTTTTAGACATTCCCAGTTGATGAGGCTTGAGGTTACGATTACCTTTAGTGAACACATCACTTAGAATGCTCATCGTCCACCTGATGATGTTCTGAAAGCATTCAATCCATACAAGTTCATTCCGGGTTCGAACGAAACCGAAGGCATTATCTCGTTACACTCATTTTGGAATCACCCTCAGAGTTAACGACAATAACCCTTGCACTCTAAACCACCATCTCGAATCTATAAGAACTAATTTTATCAAACTCATTACGGAATCACCCACAGAGTTATACTGACGTATAGCCCTTACACCTTGAGTCTTCACAAAGCTCCAATTTGACTCACGACCTAACGTTATTTGGAATCGATGTGGTTTTCGGATATCCAAATATGGAAACCCGATCCCGGTCTCATCGAAATCCAAAGCGTGTCTTTTAGGTCCAAGTTGTTTTAAAGGTTTTAAAACAGTTCAATACAGTATCTATATACACACAGATAGATAACTTACAGATCAATAATTGATAATCAACATTATCAAATAACAGGTAATCCATATTATCAATATCATAATAGATAAATCCATATATCAACATCCAAATTGATAATCTATGTAATCATCACAATGCAATCAAGCATTCATATCACACAAACATACTTATCTCATTTCTGAGATCACACAGCATTCAAGACAAACAATGTCATCCATTTATTCATAAGCAATGATTTACTCATACCATAACATAATTAATTTAAAATGAATTAAATTAACTATCTCTATCACTAATTAATTTAAAGTGTATTAAATTAATTACTTAATCTCTTAATTAATTTAAAATTAATTAAATTAATTATCTTCATCCAATATCTTGCTTACTTATTCACTAATTAAACCAATTAATTAATCATCATCCTAATTAATCAACCTTGATTAATTAACTCTTAATCAAGAAATTAAATCTTAATTATTCTCATTAACCCTATCAATTAATGAACCTTAATTAATTAATCAAGCTTAGATTAATTGCTTAAATTTAATCAACTTAAATACAGTAATTAATTATTCTTAATTACTTCTTAATTTCTTTAATTACTCTAACTACTTTTATAAATTCTTTGATTTACTACACCAAGTAATAAACCCTTAATTGCTTTACCAAGTCATTATCCATTTAAAAAAAAAATACTTCCAAATTAGTAATTACCTTATCTCAATTACTCCTGTAATTCATCAATTACTTACCTTAAGTAATTAACCTTACCAAAACTTGTTAAGTAATAATACTTAATCATTTATCAAGTGACTATTATTAATTAATTAACAAATTAATTAACTTACTTGATTCCACTCATCTCATTAATTATAATTGAGTAATTCATCCCTAATTACTCATTAACCCAAATTAATCTTCAATTATCAGATTAATTATCTTCTAATATTAATTAATAAACCTTAATTATTAATCAATCCTTTAATACAAAGTAATTAATCACTAATTACCTTTATACTTAATTAATTTAAACTTAATTAACTAATTAATCAACTCTTAATCATTAATTAATAAACTTAATTATTAATTATCAATCTTAATTACAAATTAATTAATCCATAAATGTAATTAATTAATCTTAATTAAAATTAATTAACCCCAAATAAAAGTAGTTAATTAATTCTTAATTAATTAGCATTTATTTTTAGTAATCCTTTAATTATTAACTAAGAAAACTCAATTAAGACTTAATAAAACCTTTATTAATTTATTATTATTTTAGTTAACCCTTAATTACTTAATTAATAAGTAATTACAATTTAATTCATCATTAGACATTAATTAAATTATCAACTTAATTAATAGTTAATTAAATAAATAATTATACTTAATTAATTACTTAATTAACCCCTTTTAAAATAATAATTAAATAAATGAATTAACTTAAAATTCTTTAATTAATCAACTAATTACAAATTATTAATACTTAATTAATTATTTTAAGATAAAACATTATCTTAAATAAATCTTGAAATCTTTATTTAATTAAATTAAATTATAAAGAAATCATTGATTAATTTCCTTTAATCATTAATTAACAATTCCTAATTCAAGTTAATAAATTATCTTAAACTTTAATTGTTAATTAATAAATCATTTCCATTAATTAATTTAAAGGAAACATTTACTTAAAATTCTCTTTATATTTCAAAATAAGATTTGAAATAATATTAAGATTTTAACTTAAGATATTTAAAACATTATACAAGTTTATTTATAAAAACAATTCAATTTCAAAAACAAGAACTTTAAATTTAACTTAAATTTTTTTTAAAAGCTTTAAAACCTATTTTATATTTAAACTAAATATCAGGTGGAACAAAAATCTGGGTTCAACCCATGTTTACATGAATCCCAGAACAAAGTACAACTATGTTCTTCTTTCTTATAGTTTCCAGTTCATGGTTAAATAGGATTTTAAAATTTAAAACTGTTTAAGTTAAAACTAAAACTGTTAAAACATGACAGTTAACTCTACACACAAACCCGGATCACACATGAGCTATAACCTGAGCCACCTCCCCTAAATCCCGTGACCTACTTCGAGAAAACAAAGCAACCCAACAAAAAGAAAACTACAGACACCTCCCCATCACCGTGCAACCTGCACCATTGCCGGACCTCCTCTGGCCAACGTCGAACCCACCGCCGAGTCAACCAAGCACCCTACATCCACCTACGACCCACCGAACAACAACTCATGCCTCGAATCAAAATCGAGTACATCAGGTTGAACTGAACCCAAAACTAACATTAGCAAAACCCCAAATTTCCACGGCTCCGATCAACTACAAAGGCCATAACTCCGGCCATGGTCCACTGACCCACCATGCTTCCCTCACTCCAATTTTCACCCCACTCGATTCAAAGATGAAGACGCCATGGTTCATTTTACAGCAAGTTCCCAAACTAGGTTTAAATTAAATCTCTGTCAAAATCCAACTCCACAATGATTTATAAATTCTTCTACTATTTTTGCCACAATCCTCGAACATGATTCTAGCTCCAACAACAATCACGTGCAACCCAGATTCACTGATCAACAGAGATCACCAAAAACCTATTTCTAGATAAAACCCCAAATTCTCACATTTTACTTCATTTGAAAACCTGATTTTGATTTTAAAAATCATAACTTTCAACATCAATTCAACTTATATGTGTGAATTAGAGAATTGTGTTAGTTGATTTCTAACATATTTATAAAATTTGTTCTACAACCTTATCTTCCCAGTTACTACATATCTAAAAACATGTTTAGCTATTTTTAGATTCTAGTTCATACTTAACAAACTCAATTTGTTTGAGAAAACTCAGACCCATCAGAAATCAGGGAGGAATGAAATAGAATTTGATCAAGATTTTACTCTGAATCATGAAACAGAGGGGTGACATGCATATACCAGGCATGCATACTCAAATAAAATCACATTCACAAAATTATACACATGCAGTTATCATTTTCACAAAGATTTCATAAGCAATCAACTATCAATCAACTTATGTTTAAAATTAAATGTTTACTCACCTTATACAAGAAATGCAGAGGTTTGATAAGCTGGGAACTGCAAAAGACTTTGTTTTGACCCAGATTTGTTTTAACTGCATTGCTTCAGTTTTGCCTTTTGAAAAACATGGAATCACTTGAGTTTGAAGCTTTTTTAAAAACTGGAACTTTGCATGCACTTGAAAGATTTGAGGCAGACATGGATTGGAGGCTTGCATCAGATTCTTGAAATCATGATGCAGAATTTGTTGCACTTGCCTTTGGTTTTGAGAGTAAACTGCAGATATGCAGTTTTGTTTTGGAGGAAATGATAACAGGCTTTGAGCATAAAGGTTTTGATTCATGTATTTCTGGCTTAGATTTTGTTTGAGGAAAAGTTCAAGTATGGTTTCAGATTTTGGTTTAGAGGAATAAATGCAGATTTTATATTGAGAAAAACTGTAGGCATGCAGTTTAATTTGCTCAAGAAAAAGGATTACAGGCTTTGGTAAACAGAAATAAATGATTCAGGTTGTTGATTTGAACAGAGAATGTAATTCAGGTTTTGGTTTGAGTTTGAGGATTGTTTTGGATTTTTGAACCAGGTTTGAATTGAAGAGTTTCAAATTTGCATGCATATTCAAGTTTCTCTTTTTAGACATGAACACAAAATGTTTAAAGAAAAAGGAAAAAAAAATGAAAAGAGTGTTTATATAGGATAAAATTTCAGATTTTAATAAAAATAAAAGAAAATACAAATATTGTGACACTTGTCTTTTAATTTCATGAATGTTGTAACACTTGTTAACATGGTGTCTTAAAAAAAAACATTTGTCAAATTGAGTTTGTTTTAATTTTAAAAGAAATTTAAAAACCCTTTTAAATAAATTTCCTAATTACTAATATGTTTCTTAAATTTAAAAATACTTTTCTAAACAAATACACTTATACATTTATAAATGTATGCTAGTTTATATCAAATAAAATCTTTAAAAATAAATGCAACTAAATATAATTTAAATAAAATTTATATACATATTGCAATACTCATTTAAAATGTTGTTTCAAAAAGCCTTGTATTCATTCTTATTAAATAAACACAAATCAAATTTCTATTGATAATTTTCTATAAAAAGAAAAATAAAACAAAATCTTATTTCTAATTGAAAACATTATCTATATAATTTAAAACCAAACTATATTATTATTATATTTTAAAATATATGTATTTCTTTGAATTTCAAATTTATATTCATTTTCAAAGTCAAATTAAAAAGTCAAATCTAAAATAAATTTAAATAAATATAAACATCTATTTTTAAATAAGCATATTATTATTTACAAATAATATATCCTATTTTAAAGTCAATTTAAAATACACAGATTTAAATACACAGATATAAATGCATTTTAAACACAGTTATAAATTTTGAAAACAATATACCAATTCATAACCATAATTAAAATATTATATCATATTACTTGGTTAATTATCTTTGAAAATAACAATTTATCAATTCAAATAATTTTAAATTAAGAGATTATCAGCATTTTAAACTCCTAGAAATTCCGGGATATTACAATTACAGTTTAAGGTCAAAATGCTACGAAGCTTAGGAGACGAGCTGGAGGAGTTCAGACATATATCACATACTTGGTTATTTCTGCTGTGTGAGTTATGTATATCGAGACAAGTTATCCAACTGTCCACATTGATGTATTGATTGTTGTACTCTGATAATGTTATGTATATTAACAGTACAATTCTTCTATGTAAAATCTGTTATTATATATTATATTTTGTTCTGCTGCGATTGTGAGATTCTGTGTTGTTGTTTTCTATTTGTTTCTGCTTCTACCGTTTCTTCTTCACCCCCAATGAATAGGTTTTCTAGCACTAGATTGCTCGACATTCTATATAGTAGACATATTGATGTCAATTTTTGAGGGTCGAAAATCCCGGTCTGTTATTGTCGATATCAAAGCTGAAGGGTAAGCGAGAACCTTGGCTCTGGTGGAGAATTACTCATTAGAGATAGGTTCAGTAGTGCCCTAGAATGGGTTTGAGTGTATTAACAGATATGAGCACGTATTTGTTAGTGAATTTAAAATATTTTATATTGTGTTGGTTGATTTATTGAGTGGCTTATGGACTTTGGTCGGCACAATCTGTATAACTGAATCGATAAGGGTTTCTAAACACTTGAATATAGTAATTCGACATAGTATTGATTTGGAATAGGGTAAATAAAATAATTTTACCCAAATATATATTTTGATATAAAAGAAATAATTTTTTGAAATTATTATATATAGTTGGAGTGTTTGGATGATAATATTATAATCAAATAATGTTGTCAAATTGGAAATGGTTATTATAACCAAATGAAAATTTGTATAAGTAAAAGTTATACAAATGGATTAATTAAGATTGGATTCAAACCAGAATTTGGACAATTTAAATACGGGAGAATTTGGAAATATTTTCCCAAGTGTTTGAAGATAAATAATAGTATTATTATTTTAGAGATATTTTTGAATAGAATTTTTTATTTTAATGGATTTTGGAAGTGATATAGCACTAAACTCGCTTCAATCCCTGAAAAATAATTCTGATGATGGTTGCAGCATCATCAGTATTCATTTTCGAGTTTCTAGGCGATGGATTACTATCGTAGTAATTTGATATGGAGATTTTTGTAAAAACACAGGCTGTTTAGAGATTTCGAGGGAATTGTTTTGGAAAAAAATTCAAGTTGATTTTTGAAGTTGAAGGAAATAATTTATTGAAACAAAGTTATATATTTATATTTTTTTTATTATTACTTCAAATGATTTGAAATAAGTACCGGGTGTTTGAACTCTGAAATTTCTAGTTAAGAAGAGAAGTGAAATAAGAAGAGAATAAGTTTTTGAAATAAAACTTGGAACTTCAAGAGGAAATTAAAATTTAACTTATGTAAGTTAAATAAATTGGATTTGTAAAAGAAAATTTGAAGGAATTGGAATTTAACTTAAGCAAAGTTAAAGAAATAAATTAAATAAATTAATTATAGTAAGTAACGAATAAGATGAAATGAATAGAGTGACATGAATTAACTAGGTATAAAGTGCATATGAATGTGTAAGTAAATGGAATAAATAAATATAAGTAAGAGAGTGCGGGAAATTTTTTAAAGTGGAATTAAATTTTTACTTGGTTAGATTGGATGAATTAAAAATAAATTTGTTTGGAATGAAATTAATTTAAGTATGAATAAATTCGAATACGGTTTGGAAATATTAGTTAAAGGGAAGTGAAATTTAAATTAACTTTGAATCGAATCGGAATTAGGAATGAAATCGAATGGAATTATAAATAGAACTTGAATGGTAAAGAGATATTATAACTATAAGGATATGAATTTTGAAGGAAATAAAAATTTAAGTCAAAAATTGGATTGCGAATAAATAAATTTGAATAGCTTATAAAATTTTAATTTATGGAATAAAAGTATACTTATGTTATGAGTGATGTAAATCTTGAGTTAAAAATAGAATTGAATAACCAAAAATAAAATGGAGTGATGTTTTAGCAAAGAAATAAAAATCCAAACCTGGATTATAAAATAAATTTGAACTCAAGTGGATTAAAGTGAAGTGATTTTTGAAATAAAAATCTGATATTGAATTTGTAAAATGGAGGTGAACCAATTAGATAAATTGATTGGTTAATTGGATATGGAAATGGAATTTAACTTGATTGAATAATATGGATTATGAGCAAAAACCGAGGTTGAATATAGAACTTGAGAAATAAATAAATATTCAACTTATATATATATAAGCTGATTAGATATATGTTGGATGCGATCAAATAAAATGGAATTGGATTGAAATAATAATGGTTTGGGTTATAAATAAATTCAATGTGAGTGTGCATACATTGAATATAGCCTTGATTATTATTTGAGAATGAATTTGAGTATGAAATTGAAATTTGAACTGGATTAAATGAAGGGGATAATTAATAAATTAGTAAGAGTGGAATGGAATTTGATTGAATAAAAATCAAAAAGAAAATTTGAATTGGAATTTGATGGCAAGGGAAACAAACTTAACTATATGATCGAATAAATTGAAAATAAACAAATTAACCTAAGTTAATATTTTGGTTGGAAGTCTGGCTCAAATAAATTGTGGAATGGTTATTAAATAAATATCGTGGGATGATTCCGAGCTTAATAAAATGAATTTGAAAATAACCTGGATATGAATGTAATGCAAATGAATGGGCTGAATTTGAAATAAAATGGAATTAAATATAAATTGATTTGGAATCAATTTAAAATAGTTGTAAACTGAAAATGGGTATTTTATAAAATAGATATCGCCGAATTTGCATAGAAAACTGCCGTTTGATGTAAATGGAAGTAAACAAAATTCTATGAATTAATAGGAGGTGAATAAATTGATTTTTAATCAATTGGAGATGGATATGAAATTTTTTGGTATAAATATGAGTTAAATGCAATAAACTGAGTTGAAAATCATTCGAATTGAATGAAATGTTATGTAAATATATTGAAATGTATAACCGAATGATAGAACCTTCTGGTAATTAACAAATTCATGCTATGGCATGATTGTTAGTGAACATTATGTGTTAAATTAGTTAAATGAATGAAATGTTATTGAATTTTCATATTTTGGTACTTACGTGGTTTAAATTGAGTAAGTACGGGTAACTGGAGGGCTGTTGGACTAGATTTTGGTTACATATTTGCATATGAAGTAACTTGCTTGCTTAATAATGCTTAAAAATGATAAAATAAGGTATGCTTTCGGATTAAATACAACAAATATATAAATAATGATATATTTTTTGTTTTTCTGACCGTGTGGGTCGATGTATACATTTTTATCTCCCTTATCATATTGCGAAAGACTCTCCGTACGAAGGAAACTCTGCTAATTTTTTTTTATGAAATTTAGGTTGTTAGAAAAATTTTGAAAATTTAAAAAAAAATTGTTAACGACAATTTGTTACAAATTGTAACTAGAATAAAGGGTGGTGTAATTAGAATTGAAAACTAATTTTTTGGTTGAAAACTAAGAGATTAGAAAAGTGAGATGTCAAGTTTTTGTAAGTGGGTTTTGAATAAGTAATGGGTTTGGAGCAATTTTCCTACCTTAGCAATTTCGAGGATGAAATTCTTTTAAGGGGGGAGGAATTTAAAGACCTATATTTTTTCATCATTTAATTTTGAATATGGTTTTAAATAGTGAATTTGGAATTTTAATTAAGTTATTAAGTTTTTAAAAAACGGGGATTTCAAGCGATTTCGCAAATTTTTTGAAATCGTCAATTTAATTGACGCGTTAGAATAGCGAACTAGGGCACAGTTTCGGAATTCGAAAAAACCAGTTCCATTGAATCCGTAATAGTATTATTATTGAAATCTAAGTTTCGTAGTATTTTGAGTTATCGTTTGATCGTACGGGATAAACGCGTTGAAATTAATATCGAAATTTAGTATAATAATTGGGTCCAAAAAGCTATCTTCCCCATACGATCGAATTAGGACTCGAAACCTTTTCCATTACATTTGGAATAGGGGTATAACATTATAAATGCCTAGCAGCATGCATCAATAGGATTTGAAAATTTCGAGATATGTAAACGAGATATTTTATAATTAAATAAATTTATAAACTGGAAAAAAAAGCATAGTCGTACCTTCCTTCTAAAGCAAGCGTAAATTTATATGCAAGCTTTCCCATCTTTCTTTTCAATTAGTTCGTGCCCCTTCCCCTTTTAAAATCACAATCTCGTTCAAGAAAAAAATAGAAATAAAAGAAGAACCAATTCAAATCGAATTGAGCGAAAAATATATATAAATTAATTCAAATCGCGAGTTCCTTTTCCTTTCCCCCCATCAGTCAAATGAGATCAAATCGATTCGTAATATAAAAAAATTGTGATCCTCAAATTCAAAACAGGAAGGTCATGACTCATGGCGATGGTGCGAAGCTAGAGTTGGGAGGAATCTTGAGCGAGAGAGAGAGAGAGAGAGAGAGAGAGAGAGAGAAAGTGGCGAATTGAAGGGGGGCAGCCAGAGTTACGCGAGATGATTTCTGGCAATCAAAGTTGCGAATGCAGGAGGAAGGGAATCGAGGTCGGCGCGCCAGTTGTCGAGCGCAGTGAACGCTGATAGGTCGTCGATGTTAACTGGTGGTAGGGGAAGCCGAGGCCGGGCAAAAGGCGACGGTCGAGTGGGTGTGTTGTGATTTTTTTGGGGTGTCAGGTTGTTTGAGGTCGAGGGCTTGGTCATGAATTTGGGAACTCGTGCTTAAACTATAGGCTGGAGTGGAATAGCCGGCGATGGTGATTTCGACTCTAGCGGATGCTTGGGTAAAGGAGATGATGAGGTTGAGGGTGGCTAGCGTGATTGAGTAATCAGCGTAATCTTTGTAGTTAGTTTATTTTATTATTATGCAGTAAAAAAACAAAAAGAAATTAAATTTATGTTACTTTGTTTATTAAATTACAAGTGTAGGTCTCGATAACTTATAGATACGTAATTCATTTATACAAGGTCTAAAATCATGGAAAAACAAGTAGAGATTGGAATGGTTTGCAAATGAAAGTCAATGTGAGAATTTCTCACTCTTTTTGATTACTTTATTTAAATTCAAATGTTTAAATTAATATTAATTGATGCCTGAATTGGATTGACAAGTTTATAATTATCTGTTGGATGATTATATATATAGTAGTATATATATCAGTAGTTGGAGTGATATTCCCGCACATTATAGCGGATGAGACCCTATACGCCCCGCATAATAGCGGATGACCCTGTATACCGCGATATCCCCCTCGAAGTGAGATTGGTATTTTTATAATTGTCTAGCATCTATGGATGTAGGAAAACAGGTTGGAGGGATCCAATTAGATTCCTTAAATATATTTAGTGTTTATCATATATATAAAAATATATGATGTGATTGAATAATCTGCAGAATTATTGTGTGTTTTTAAATGTATAACAGCATGGGAATAAATTTTGGTATATTGAATACCATAAATATTTGGATTAGTCTGAAGATATTGATTTGAATAAGCAATAATTGGTTTTTGATCCTACTAATTAATGAGGGGAAAATGTTTTAAATAGAAAATTTAAATTAAATTACTTAAAGAAATTTTTAAAGACTGGATTTAAAATGATATTCGGAGAATATGGAAAGAAGTTGAAATTGATATTAAAAATAGATTGGCAAAAATAAATGGATTTTATAAGGAACTGAATTTGTAAAATGGAATTTATAAATGAGGTTATTTTTGGTGAAATCAAAGGAGTTATAAAAAGTTATTAACGGTGTTTATAAATAAAGGAAATTGATATTAGATAAATTTGGAATATAAATTTATAGGGAGAATTTATATATACGGAGATAGGGTAAGAGAAAATAGTGGATACTATTTTTGAAGTGAAAATGGTTAAGGAGACCGAATGGAAGTGATGTGATGGAAATATCGAAGGGTTTATAAATTTGAAAAAAAATTGGTTATTGGGATTTAAAGATATATTTATTAATAAGTTAAGTTTATTTAAAAAGGAAATTTATTTATTAAACTATGTAATTTGAGTTAGTTAGCGTTGAAATACTTCAGAAGTGAATTTTTTTCGAATACTTAATATTTATTTAAAATTATTCCTAAATTTTTAAACCTGCTTTGAAAAGTAATGTTATAAAAAGTGTTTTCAATATTTTAAAAAATTATTTGAATATTCTTAAAAAGAAATTATTATTAATTTTCTTTTAAATACTTATTTTCATTTACATATGTATATATATAGAGTTTTTGAAATAGTGTAAATTTATTTACAAATCTTCTCGAGAGTTAGAAAAGGTTATTTAATAGATGGGACTTATAAGAGAATTCTTAAATACGAAATTTGGGAAAAAATAAGAAAATTTCTGAAGACTTAAATAAAAGTTAGCTTCGAAAAAAGAAATAGAATTCATAAAAGAAGCAGAAAGCAAAATTGGAATTATAAGTAAGTATATTTGACTTTGGAAATATAGAAGGGATTTAATTTAAGAAATCCGAAACTTATTAAATTCGTTATGAACGAGTTAAGAAATTTACAAATAAATTGTAAATGATTTTGAGGAAAAGAAATAGGGGATAAATGGAATACTCCCCAATGTTGAATATAAAATGAAGTGGAAAAATATTCTAAGTGTTGGGAAGGAGTGGGAATACTCCATTGAAAATATAAGGATTTGAAAACTGTTTCAAATGTTGAAATACTGGAAGTAATATCTTATAAAGATATTTTGAAATAAATTTTGGAAAAGTCTGAAATAAGACCCGATGTCCACTTTTAGATGTATATTCATAGTTACATAACCAACTATCAATTTTGGCCAATTTCGCTAATGGTTTCGAAGAGATCGAGATCGGGTTTAATTATCTAAAAACCACTTCGATTTAGTTCAAACGTTACGAATGAATACCGTGGAGATGATGAAGACGACGATTTGGTTTGTCCAGACCCAGGACAACTTGTATGGACGAATGTTACCAGAACATCGTCATTGGAGGACAATGAGCATTCTAAGTAGAATTGCTTCTTGAAAGGTAACACTTAGCCTCGAGCCTCATTAATCGGGAATGACTAAAACAGGGAAGATGCACCAAGGCTAAGTAGGTCGCACCCAATCATGGTATGTTATCACTTTTCTTGATGTCCTCGGAAACCTATATATTATGGACATGGTTGTGTATGAAAGAAGAAGCGCTCGATGGTAAGGGTGGGAACACCCGAGGTAATAATATATTCGGTCTATCTAGGTTAGGGGTAGGCCGGTCTTGTGTAGTAGGGGATCCCGACGTGGTCCTTGGTACATTATTCTAGAGGTTATGGTGCTAAATATTTGGATGTTTGCTGTGATAGTTAAATAACCGACTATCAAATTTAGCCATTTTAGTTCCTCGACTTGATATGGGAACTATTTAGTCGTATATTTAGTACATAGCCTTCTGTGTAGGCTTGATTATCGATTGTGTTGAGGATGTTGATTCTATAGTGCAGAGTATTACCCCAATTTGTCGAGCTTCCTTCTTGTCCCGAAGGATAGCAAGTTGAAAGTTGGAGACGTGATAAGTCTTTGGGACTTAGTTTCTATGTGAGGTTGAGAAATGCTTTTGCGTTGTTAGTGCGATGAGACCGGGATCAGATTTATCTGAAAACCACTTCATACCAACGTATATGCGTTCGATTGTGCAGGTTATTGGTGATATCGATATTCAGGATTTTCATAGTGGAGGACTGCTTGTTGATCGTTTGGGGTTAAAATCCAAATATACGTCCAGTATCGGTAGTCTTTTCGTTTTGAAATATACAATACAAGGACTATTCGCTTCTAATCCTAGGGATTTCCCGACAGGATGTGATAGGTAAGTACCTTCGGTTTGTCCTGTTCCTGGACAACTTATATGGATGTTTGTCGGACATTGCATTTCTAAAGACTACGTACATTGGTTTTTACAAAAGTATATCAGTGGTGGCGGAGAAGGTAACTTCTCTTAGCTTAACACCCTCCTTGAGATGTATAAGCTCAAGGGTTGTATTTTTGTGAAAGGCAATTAGTAGTCAACGAAAATGGCTGTGCGGCATTCAAAGCGATGTGATACGTGATATGTGAAAGGTAATTGTTACTTCAAGCTTCATCAACCGAAAATGACCAAAACACGGTTATATGCAGCAAGGCTACGTGGGTCGCTCCCAAGTAGGGTATGATCATCCTCTTCTAGCTATATCTTTACACTCTATGACATCATGTATCTGATTATTGTGGTTTGTATGCTTCGAGGGCCCTCGGTAAAGGTCGGTACCATCTAGTTATAGAGGTGGGCCGATCTTGTGTTGGTAGAGGATATGTAATGGTCCTCGGTGCATTCTTCTAGAGATGTACTGCCGGAAGGTAGTCCCTTCACCTGGTCATATGTATGGAAATCCAAATGCCACTGTGTACCTACCATTTTATTTGTAAAGCCTAGTATTCTGGAATTTAACAATGACAACAATTTCGGCTATTTGAATATTATTTGTATACTAGACACTAGTATAATATCAGATGATTTGATATGAAATGTTTTAGTTATCGTAAGGCAAAAACATACCCATGTTTATGTGTGGGTGTGTCTTACGAGATATTTTTGTTTTGATAAAGGAAAAGTTTGATAATTTAATAAATTTAGTTGAGTGTGTTTCTCACGCTGGTTTACCAGACTGATTCGGGCGTTCTTCCCTTTCAATGCTCGTGTCAGACTGAGTATATTTACAAGTTCAGATTGGTGCTTTTGGAACTTTAGCAGGAGAGCTGGAGATCTTCTTTTCGTATACACGTATCTGTTTAATATCCACTGCTTAGTTGTTGTTTATATTTTCGGCAATTATGAGGACAAGGTTTTATAACTGTCCAGGCGGATAACTAATGATTGATCTTTGAACCCTGATTGATATATGTATATATAGTTTCTATTTGTAAAGAGCATTGATATGATATTACATGTTTTCCACTGCGATGTGAGATTCTGTATTGTTATGTTTGGTTCTATCTTCTCTCTTTCTTATCTTCTATTCTTCTCTCTTTATTTTTTTCTCCTGACTTTCCGTCAGTCTATGCTTTTTGGGTCAGACATGTGTGGTTTATTGTCGATTCAAACAGTATGGATTTGCGGGTCGTCACATATGATATTTGTAATATGAATGAATATCTTTATGAATGATGCACCTTATTAGTGCTATAATTATTCATTAAGTGGGTTCACTTCTAATCGTCAAATGTTTCATTGTGTACTGAGCTACTGAGATCTGTCATGCGATGGTTGTTTCTGATCAACTTTTTGGTGGATCTTCCTTTTTTCATCTCTTATGATTTGTATTAGCATCCATACTCTTTCTTCTAGATGTTGCTTTGGTCAGACTTGAGAGGCGGGAGCAAAGGCTTGTTTGAACCCTTCTCGGTATCCTTCGTTGGATATTCGAATGATTTCATTAGCACTAATTCCTAGTGGCTTCTTCACTACATTGCTAAGTGTCTTATAACTGACCTAAGGGCCTTATCATCGACGAGTACAAGGTTTGCTTATGACTAAAGAACCTCACAGGCCTGATCAGATCAGGAGTTTGACATATTGCATCTTAAACCAGGGGCCACTTCATTAATTTTACTTACCGAGGGTATGAGTTTGTTTTTTAAAGAAAAATTTCATTCACAGCTCTCAACGAAATATTAAGGATATTTTTATAAAATTAGTTTGCAAATAGATCCTTCCTTATGTCGACTCTCAACTTATTAGTTCAATAAAGACTTTGAAGAACTTCAAAGTCGCTTTAAATGGATTTGAAGACCTTGATATTTTCTTTGAAATCAACGTTACAAGTATCATTTTACATTCGTTCAAAAGTTTTAAGTTTTCTTGAAAACTAATTACTACCTTATCACTCTCATTTAGGAATTTGATTCGATAATTTTCCTACCTATGGGAATTTGATTCAACAAATTTCCTTGTTAATCTCGTTTGATGAACTCATCTAGTTATGTTTTCCTTATGTTCTTCTTAATCATTCCTAATAATGTTCCCTAGTTGTTAGTTTTATGGTAATCATGTACCACTATGATGTAACGACCTGCCATTCACAGCATTTGGAATCCATACACTAACGACTATCAGATCCATAAGTCATAGATGACGAAATATAAGGTATTTATTTGAACCAAGCATAGCATACATCTATCACTAGTTCATAATAATATTTCACGTCGAATCAGAATATGTATGCAAGATTAATAGGCATCATGTATAGATGACTGACACAAAAGGAATACCATCATAGCGCATAATGCTCCTAACATGTGAAGTCTAATTAGTACATAAAATTCAATAATATGATTAGTCTTATATGCATGAAATAGTTTGACATATCTATAATATAATGGATAGAAAATGAAAAGGGGGTAATGGTTAAAGATCTAGTAATGTTATCTATTTAGCAGTATCTCTTTCTCTAGGTCAACATACTAAAATAATAGATTATAAAAGAGACAGCCTAGAGAGGGTCAGACATAAAGTCTAGTGACAAAGAAATAACACTTACTACATGATTACCAATATATGCATGTAACTTCAAATATGCCAAACAATATCTAAAGAGGTAACTAATTCATACATTAATCCATATCTTTTTGTACACAACAAGTTTGTACATTTTTATTATAGTGCTAAAAATGTGTGACGAGCATCGAACTACACAAATCACAAAGTCATCATGTGTAAAAGAAATACTATACTCTACATAAGTGGCCCCTCATGTCTCATGGTAAGCCCAGGACCCAAAAAATATAATAAGAGTTAATGTACCAACGAATTATGCCTAAACAGATCTGCACCACTCCCTCCAAGTATATCGCACATCAACTGGTGCCTCACTCACCATATCTCGGACCACTAGATTTCGTACAACCACAGTATGATAACCTAATAATAACCAAGTCCAAGGTCAGTGACAAGGAAGATGAACTCTTTTCTTTATACATAGTATATTGTACGAGACGTAAATTAGGATAACTTAGTTATTTCATCCTGAAATTATCAAATGACTCCCTCAAAATCATCATACTAACCGAAACACTTTACAAGCATTACCTATGGCGTCTGCTCCATCCAACATCAATAATGCGCACTCCCAGACTCCCCTCGAGTTTCCATTTTGGAACACATGTTGAAATAGGTCAAACATAAAATCAAAATAATCTAATCAACCAAATTGGCTCAAACCACGCCTTAATTTGAGTCCATATGTCAAAATTATCTCCATTTGAAATTTCCATCAAATTAGAATGAGTAGTTGAACAATCAACTTAGCAAGGTTGATTCAATCGACTATTTTCCTTTTTACTAGCCCCAGAAATGCACTAAAAGTGATCCTCTTTGACCGGTGTTCAAATAGTCAACCGTTTGGTCCCATCATTCAACTATCTGGCTATTTCTAATTTATTTTGTGCACTTAAACTTCAAACATCTATAAACTTTGTTTTGTAGGTCCAAACAAAACACTGTTGTTGAGTCATGATTTTTATAGAGTTTTGATTTCTGACAAAGGGATAAGCCGTGATCGACAAAAAGAAGTTATTTAGACACAAAGAGCTCCATATGATTAGAGGTTGATTATTTGGTATGTTAGTAATGATTTTGTTAAAATCTATCCTCAAATAATCTTATGCATTTAATCTTCGAATATATATATAAATATATATGAGTGCACATTAACTGTGCAGTCTGGACAAAACCGGTCGACCGGTCAAAAACCAGGTGGTCGACCGTTTTTGCCCAGAATGCACAGATAATGTGCACAAGTGAACATAACGTGTATATATATTCAAATTCCTGTCTACCGGTCATTTTTTGACCCGTCGACCATTTTTAAACAGAGAGCAACCTTTTCCAAAAGACACTTCTTTCTCCAATGGTTGCCTCTCTTACCTTTCATCAATGATCATATCTATTAATGGCTACTGTTCACAAAGAGTTACAACTATTTTTCTCTATATAAAGTCATCTAAATCATTGATTCAAATAGATGAAAAATATAAGTTTTTCTACTCTAATTTCTGATCTTACTTTCTAAATACTCCTGCATTCTAAAAGCTCTCAATTATTTTGATTGCTTATTGAATCATTGAAATTATTTCATATCTTTTGATTCAATAAGTAATATACTTCCCTTAATCTTCACAAAACATCATTCACATATTTTGAGGATAAGATTATAGGAAGTTTGTACTACAAGTGACAAAACTGTGTTAGCAAGAACACATACTGTCAACAAACAATTATATTTATCTTTGTTGAAGTCCTCCGTGTTGTAAGAGGCAAGTGTTGAAGTCCTCTGTGTTGTAAGAGGAAAGTGTTGAAGTCCTCGGTGTTGTAAGAGGCAAGTGTTGAAGTCCTTGGTGTTGTAAGAGGCAAGTGTTGAAGTCCTCAGTGTATTAGAGGCGTGAAATCCCGTTCGTTTGCTAGGGTGTTGTAAACCTGTTCCTCCGGGTGAAGCGAGGTAGTTAATAGTGAAAATCCAGATAGAAGTCTGGGACTGGACGTAGGACGGTGCTCCGAAACAGTATAAAAATCTCTGGTGTGATTTCTCTATTTTTATTTACTTTGCTACATCATCTGTTTCCGCATTTATTTTATATTCCATATTACACGATCCGTGTGTATTATATTAGCACGTGCACTCGTACACACCGCACTTTCATTTGGTATCAGAGCCTGGTTTTCTAGAGATCGTAACAACATCCTAGAATAAATGGCTATAAAAAGATCTAGTCAAGGCAATAAGAAGAGGAAGAGCAATAAAGAACAATCAAAGGAGCAAACAAACAAATGCTTCATGGCAAAAGATAACGAGGTTAGTGATCTAACTTTTGATGATATGATAGAAATAAATTCAGAACTTCTAGACACTTTAAAAAATCTCAAAAGAAAATATAAGGAAGCTCTGGAAAATCAGAAGAAAGCAGAATTCGAAAGAGATATGCTTAAAGACGAGAAGAGAATATTAGAAGAAGAACTTGAGAAAATTCAAGATTCAGACAATTCTCAACTCGCTCTATTAAGTCAAGAAATAGAAGCTCAAAAAGAAAAGAATAATGCTCTAGCTTCTGAAAATCATGAGTTAAAAACAAAAATTAAAATTGTTGAGTTAGATAACACTAGTCTCAAAACTAAGCTTGATGACATTACTAAAAATATTTCCAATTTTAATAAAGGGAGAGAAAATTTATCCAGGATTATTTAAAATTCTCAACCTGCTTCAAATAAGAAGGGTTTAGGTTATGTTAAGAATTCAAAAGCTCACAATGATAGAAGTGGTGTAGGCTATAAACAAGCTAAAAGTAAAAATAGTACTAGATATGCATTCATGTATACTAACTCTAGTGCTAGTACTAGTAATCAAGATAGTTTTAAAACCACTTATAGTCATAATAGTACTTTGTTTAGAAATGATAGAAATTATTCTTCAAGTACTAAGCTAATGACTAATAGTATTAAGATATGGATTCCAGCTAATATGATTGATCATGATAAACAACTTTATATTAGCAACTATTATAAGAATGTAATTTGTAATGAAAATTATATTTATAAAGGTTCAACCACACCCAAATGGGTATGGTTTCCAAAGACCTAACCCCCCGGACCCTAACATAGTAAGTGGGTACCAAAAATTATTATTAATTTTTTGCAGGTACTCAGAGAAACAAAAGGAAAAGGATAGATTTTGGAATTTCAAAGAATGTTCCATATGTTTAATAGAATTACGTGCTTACAATAAAATATGGACTTCGGTAAATATGGTAAAATTTATTTTACTTTTCCTTCATAATTAATAATGAGTTTATCTCGTTATATACAAGATATTTTATAATTTTATATATTTCCTCATTCTTTTTGATAATGACAAAGGGGGAGAAATTCATATGCATATAAATAGAGGGAGATATTATACTTAGGAGGAGATGTTATACTTAGGTGGAGCTTTGAAGACATTATCTGGCACTTGTGTGAATGTTACTCTTGATCTGTGATAGTAGTTTTATGTTGCCTATAATCTGTTTTACATCTTCCATTTAACAACTCCTTTTTGTCGATGACAAAGGGGGAGAAAGTGCTAACAATTATTTGCAGGAATATATATGTATAAAGAATACAAACAAAATCTCAGGGGGAGATCACATTTTCAGGGGGAGATTCAGAACTTCAGATATATGTTGTCATCAATCAAAAAGGGGGAGAATGTTGAGTCATGATTTTTATAGAGTTTTGATTTCTGACAAAGGGATAAGCCGTGATCGACAAAAAGAAGTTATTTAGACACAAAGAGCTCCATATGATTAGAGGTTGATTATTTGGTATGTTAGTAATGATTATTTATGTTAAAATCTATCCTCAAATAATCTTATGCACTTAATCTTCGAATATATATATAAATATATATGAGTGCACATTAACTGTGCAGTCTGGACAAAACCCGTCGACCGGTCAAAAACCAGGTGGTCAACCGTTTTTGCCCAGAATGCACAGATAATGTGCACAAGTGAACATAACGTGTATATATATTCAAATTCCTGTCTACCGGTCATTTTTTGACCCGTCGACCGTTTTTAAACAGAGAGCAACCTTTTCCAAAAGACACTTATTTCTCCAATGGTTGCCTCTCTTACCTTTCATCAATGATCATATCTATTAATGGCTACTGTTCACAAAGAGTTACAACTATTTTTCTCTATATAAACTCATCTAAATCATTGATTCAAACAGATGAAAAATATAAGTTTTTCTACTCTAATTTCTGATCTTACTTTCTAAATACTCCTGCATTCTAAAAGCTCTCAATTATTTTGATTGCTTATTGAATCATTGAAATTATTTCATATCTTTTGATTCAATAAGTAATATACTTCCCTTAATCTTCACAAAACATCATTCACATATTTTGAGGATAAGATTATAGGAAGTTTGTACTACAAGTGACAAAACTGTGTTAGCAAGAACACATACTGTCAACAAACAATTATATTTATCTTTGTTGAAGTCCTCCGTGTTGTAAGAGGCAAGTGTTGAAGTCCTCTGTGTTGTAAGAGGCAAGTGTTGAAGTCCTCGGTGTTGTAAGAGGCAAGTGTTGATGTCCTCGGTGTTGTAAGAGGCAAGTGTTGAAGTCCTCAGTGTATTAGAGGCGTGAAATCCCGTTCGTTTGCTAGGGTGTTGTAAACCTGTTCCTCCGGGTGAAGCAAGGTAGTTAATAGTGAAAATCCAGATAGAAGTCTGGGACTGGACGTAGGACGGTGCTCCGAACCAGTATAAAAATCTCTGGTGTGATTTCTCTATTTTTATTTACTTTGCTACATCATCTGTTTCCGCATTTATTTTATATTCCATATTACACGATCCGTGTGTATTATATTAGCACGTGCACTCGTACACACCGCACTTTCAACTGTTTCTTCCATTATGGTCCTGACAAAATTTTCTTTGATTTAGATATCTCATATCACAAGTTCCTGTAATTTTTTTATGTGATTTCGTTTCAGTCGAATATATTTAGTGCATAAATACAACAATTCGTAAGTGCATCTCACTACTCATATTCGGGACTTTGTCATAAGAATTCATCTCTTGGATGTTTGCCTCTTCTTTGTTAAAATTCGACAAATACTTTGAGACTTTGAATATTGATCATTTATGCATAGGAGTTCAGTTACTCAACTATCATCCAAACTCAACCAATCTTTCAACCAACCCAATCCCATGTACTCAACAAATACTTTGAGACTTTGAATATTGATCATTTATGCATAAGTGATGTTATTTTAACTCAGTTCAATCCAGTTTAAAAGTTATTAACCCCGTATTGTTCTTATTACATCCATTATATAACTACAATGTTATATAACATAACTAGAACTTAAAGATCCTAGCTAGAATTTTATTGAAGCCTTAACCCACCTAAGCAACCAAACATGAAATATAAGCATAAAGCGATCAAAAAATATAGGAAGTGTTTCTCACTCACCAATTTCGAATGCAAATCACTAGCTCAAGCAAAATGTACTAAGAAGCATTTGATTTTAGAAATATGGGTCAAACCGTGCTCATCTAACCAAATGTTTTTGTAGAGGATCTTTAAACTTAAACTTAGAGTACATATTTGTAATTTTGCATTAAGATACAGGGGAGTTATCAAGCTTTGAAGCACTAGGGTTTTATTTTCAAAAACGGTAAAGAAGAAGAATTCAAGAGGATGTGCTATATAAAAACTTCTTCTAAAATCTCTAGGATCCATCCATTCTTAATGTTACCCTATTCATAACTCCTCATGAATTAACGACCAATCCACACGATTGCATATATAAACATCAAATGGTGTCATGTCTAATCTTGTCTTGATATATATATCGTTGTATGAAAATTCAACAATAGTTAACACTAAGAAAGCTTCTTCAAAAGATCTTTCTAAATTTTCCAAATCCAAAAGGAGTCCTGGCCTCTTGGAAGAGTAAGTTCGTGGTAGTTCTCAATCCTTAATCACTAAGTAAAAAGAGAATGATTCGATCCTTTAAAATTTTGGTATCATGGAGATTGACACCATTATCCCACCTTATTCCGACAGAAAGGATAAGTCTCTGTAAGGAGACCTCACTTTCACTCTAATTTGCATATAGCATTCACTATTATCTCCCTTTTAACCATATCATAGCCAACATCCTATGTTTTTGTCATCTCGTAGGATTTGTATTAGAATCCATACTCTTTCTTCTGGATGGTTGCTTTAGTCGGACGTGAGAAGCTAGACTAAAGGATTGTTTGAACCATTCTCGGAATCCTCCGTCGAATGTTCAAACAATTTCATTAGTACTGATGCCTAATGGCTTCTTCACCTATTGCTAAGTGTCTTGGAACTGATCTAAGGGCATTAACACCGATGGACATAGGGTTTTCCTATGCCTAACAAAACCTTACATACCTCATTAGATCAGGAGCTTTATTAGACATATTACGTCTTAAACCAAGGGCCGCCACATTTATTCTACATACCGAGGGCATGAATTGGTTTTTAAGGAAAAATTTCATTCATATCACTCAACCAAATATTAAGGAAGGTTAATATAAAAGCTGGTTTGCGAATAGATCCTTCCTTACGTCGATTCTTAGCTGATTAGTTCAGTAAAGATTTTAAAGAGCTTGAAAGTCATTTTAAATTAGTATGAGGACATTGAAAATTATTTTAAAATTTCTTTGAAATCAATGTTATATAGATAGCATTTTACCTTCGTTTGAAGAGTTTTCTTAACACCATATTGCTACTTTATCACTCTCCTTTAGCAATTTGATTCGAAAATTTTCCTACCTTTAGGAATTTGATTCGACAAGTTTCCCTGTTAACCTCATTTGACGAACTCTTCTAATTCTCTTTTCTATATGTACTTATCAATCGTTCTTGATAATATTTAGCAGTTGTTCATCTTATCTCTGTTCAGTCCATGATATTTGAAATGTTCTCCTCCTTTATTTTATTTTTCTTCTTTGATTTTCTTTTTTGAATGCCAATATTCCAACCTAGTTCAACTAGAGAGGTAAACTACTTCTTGTGGTACTCTAAGGGAATTATATAATTTTGATTTAGAATCCTTAAGTGAATAGCACTTTGGAAAACACCTGATCTTTTTAAGAGAAGTTGTTGCACTAGTAGCAATTCTTCTTCCTTCTCAAACCTCTATTTCTTTTTTGAAATACAGCCCTTTTCCTCCTTTTTTTGGTGGATTTGGTCTAGTTTACTATGCACGTCTTCCTGTCATACAACTCCATTGGTTTGAGCTTGGATCATCATTTTCATTTGGGGTGAAGGGATTGTTATTTACTATCCTCGTCTTCTTTTTCCTTCTAGTGCGCTCATCAAATTCTTCCAATTCCTTGGCTAAACCAAAATTGGCTTCTTTCTAAGATGAAATGAGTTTAAGTTCCTTTTATTCGGATCATATTAACCAACTCTCCTCCCTTCCTTCATAGTTTGGAGAGCTAAATTTTTAAGGTTCATTATTTATCTTTCATCAAATTAAGGATTCTTCTTAAATGGGATTTGAGAGAGTGGAAACATTCTAGCTCTGAGGATCCATGTTGGGTTGAAGGCATGGTTTGAAGTTTTAAAAGGGGTAAAAAGTTGGATGCTTGAGTATTGTATTTCCCTAAGTTTAGTTCTCAATGAAAGCATCAAAGTGTTAAACCAAAATTTGAGGATAAGTTAAGTGGGAACACGAACCAAAAAAGGGTATTATGAGATCATATGCAAATATCATGTTTGTTCATCTTTCTTTACAATTCCTTCATTATGGCTTGACCTAAATGGTCATAAATGTACCAAATCAAGCTTTTAATAAATTTCTTGATTACAAAATGGAAAATAAGGAGGAAGAGAAGTCATGAAAGGACACTTCTTATATGGTGGTACGTGCCTATTTATAGTAAATTTACACTACTAGATTCTTAACATGTACCGAGTCTAACTTTTGATGGTTGAGATTATCACATTTGATTATTGATGCAACATGTTGTCGACTTGACACATGACACTTCTAGACAAGTCATTTCTCTTTCCTTCATTCATTTTACTTTATGTTAATGTCGCATAGTTAGTCCAATAGAAGATTGATACATAGACAATTCGTTTACAACTTCGATAACACCTTCGTTAGAGGCTAGGTTGGCACTTTATTAGATCCTCGATAGCATTTTTTTAGACCTTCGACGGTTCTTCCATTAGTTCTTCAATAGATTTCTTTTTAAATCTTCGATGGCCTTTTTAATTAATTTTAAACAGTTTATTTCTTTACATCTTCAATATATTTTCCTCAGATCTTCAATAGCTCTTTACTTATAATTTTGATAGTTCTCTCTTTAAATCTTCATTATCCTTTTTACTATATTTTCGACTGTTTATTTCTTCAAAACTTTGGTAGCTTTTTCTTATATCTTCGGTAGCTTCTTTGTTATATCTTCGATGCCTTCTTATTATTCATCGGTTTCTTATTTCTCTACATTTTCAATAGCTCTTCTTTAGATATTTGATAGCCCTTTACATATATCTTCGATGGCACCCTCTTTAAATCTTTGATTGCCTTTTTCTTATAGCTTTGATAACTTATTTCTTTACATCTTCAATAGCTCTTCTTAAAATATTTGATAGATTATTTCTTTACATCTTTGATAGCTATTCTTTGGATCTTCGGTAGCCTTCTGCTTACATTTTTGGCAGCTTCTATAACTCCTTCCTTCGTAAGCTTCAATGTCAGACTGTATTTGAGATTTAATAATTTTGGGTATAATAATTACATATGCGTTAATTATCTATTGGAATTATCATACATGTTTGTTGCGTTGAAGTAGTATCACATTAGGATGATTTATGCAAAATTTATCATCGTTACTATGCGGATGATGTGTAGTCTATTGTGGTATTTGGCATATTAGTGTTGTTGATGTTTGTTTTATTAATATAAAGTACTGCGTACACATCTAATGAGTTGATTTTGCGCTACTGCTATGGAGCAATTAATACACATTTGATGGATTATATGTTTTCATTTATGCTATTGAGGATATGTTACTAACGGTGGGTGGTTAGTACATTAACACCCCTAATTTTTGATAACATTATTCAAGAGGTCTAATTAGATAAATTAAATAGAATAATGTAAATGTAAGTGATAAATCGACTGAGACTTGAATTAATTAACTAAGGGTCACACTTAATGAACTAACAAATGGGTTTAAGAATGGATTTTGGTTAGTTAAGTCACATAAGGGTATATTAGGAATTTTCGCTTCAAGCTTCCACCCTATATATATTTTTTCCCTACCTTATTCTTTCCATTCACGTCATTTTAAAATGCAAACAAAAATATAGAGAACGGTCGACCATTAAAGAGATTACGAGGGAATCAAATTAAAGCTAGAGAATCAAGGTTAAGGGAAATCAATCTCAATCCAATCCCCTTATCTAGTTTAAGATGAATAATAATTTCATCTCTATTTTGATTTAAATCATATATTTTTGGATTTAAGGGATAAATTTGTTTTCATGATATATTGGATAATATGCTTGATTCATGATTTGTTTAAAACAAGGTTGTTTAAGAGAGATTAGCATGGTTTTAGATCAAAACCGAGATTAAATTATGTTTAAATGCCATGGAAAAATTTTATGTTGTGAGAAACATGATTTTTGAGTTGGGACTCAATTTTTATAATTTTCCAAGCTATGGAAAGATTATTATGAATTTTTAAAGGAGAATATGGTTATTGGGTTTATAATTTATTTTCGAAAATATGTTGAGAATTTGGATCCGAAATTTTGATATGTTAGATAACATGATTAAAATGAATTTATGGAATTTTTGATGATTTTTCCAAAGTGATTTGCTATGAAAAATAAATTGTTTTAAAAGAGGGACTTTTTTGCGAAAATTGGAAGAGCTTGTTTGATTAACTGAACCATGGTTTAGATGCAGCAGTTATTTTGGAAAAAGAATTTGAAAATGTTAAGGCAACCAATCTGGTGTTGTCACGTGGCAGGTTAGCTAGAGAAAAGTTTATTAAACAAGAATTAAACCCGATTTTTCTCAGAAAAGTGGTTCTTCCTACTTAGGAAAGCGCCATTCGACACAGTAGCTTCCGCCTTCATCCTTATCGAAACTAACTATGCCAAAACCAATACACAAGGTATCACCATGATGGTATGTAGTGGATTGGAGATAGGCGGAAGGTAGGGTGTCGAAAGCATAGCTTACGAAGGGGTCGAAACATTTGTTTGTTTTTAATAGAAAAGCACCTTCCTATATTTTGTTTTAAGCCATCGATAGAGTCGAAGCATAAGGTTTCAAAAGAGGTTTTAAAAAGGGTTCCCAAAGGGTTGTCAATAACTTAAGATTTCTTTCGACTGGATTTCTTACTCATAACAGAACGTTTTGAAAGAAGGGATTTCGACCTAGTCGATACCCTGCTGCCCTTTTATAACCTTCCGATGGTATTGAAGACATCAATATTGTCGAAAGGTGACCCAGTGCCTAAAGCTTTCAAAAGGGGTTAGGGGTATCAAAGGTGATTGTTTCGAAAGGGGTTTGACACCGGCCTTCTAATGTTTTACCCAGATGTTTTATGCTTTTGAAAGTGAAGGTGTCGACACCATCATGTTTCCCTAATGTTTTATAAAGGGCGGTCTCGAAACAGATGCTTTCGATTATATTCACTTTGACCTAAGTAATGTTTTAAGTATAAACCCAATGCTTTCGAAAGGGGTACTTTCAATGATTTCGGAATGGTTACTTCCAAGAGTGTTAAAAGGGGTACTTTCAACTGGTTTTGAAGCTAAAGCTTCTGAAGTTAAATGTTAATACTTTAATATATTCAAAAGGTTTTGAAAGGTAGAATTTAAAGTATTATAAGGCAGGAGTCTAATTTTTTTAAGAGCTTTCGAAGGAGGTTATCCTATGAAGTCGAAAGCTACGTTTCGAAGGTATTGAAAGGTTTTATGACCCAAACTCTATTTTTAAAGGAAAGATCCATGACAATATAATAGGACTTTTTATAATGGTTTTGAGAAGAAGCTATCTTTGATAAAGTTATAGGTTAAATGGATTAACCATGTTTTATATTAAACCTACAGGCATGGTATTTCAATATTGTTATGTTGCTTCTAGTATGAATATATTCACTTTGTAATGGACCCATAACTGCATTTTGGGTAGAAAGGCTAGGAGAACCAGTTAGGTTAACCCGGTAGTGAATATAAATTGAATAAACTCTTGAATGAATTGAATTGCATCCAAGAGGTCATGAAGACCAGAATATAGGATGCGAAAATATAAAATAAAAAAAGATATTGGCAGTGGTCAATAGGTTCACGGTAAACCCATGAAAACTATATGATATTGGCAGGGACCAATAGGTTCATAGTTATCCCATTAAAACTATGTATGAAAGAAGATGTCAGATAGACAGGTTCATAGTTAGCCCATGAAAACTATGTGTAAAGGAAGATGTCAGATAGACAGGTTCATAGTAAGCCCATGAAAACTATGATTGGATGCTGGCAGGGCCAGTAGGTTTGTAGTTAGCCTATGATAACTATATCCTCATGAAATTTGATAGATGTCAATAGGTTCCTAGTCAACCCATGAAAACTAGGGTATGAAGAAAGGATTTGGGGTAATAAATAGGTTCCTAGTCAACCCATGAAAAGTAGAATAAGAGTAATACTGGAATTACCAATTGATTCATCGTGATCCCATGAAAACTATGTAATTGGACATGGGAGTCTTTAAATGTTTAGCCGTTTATTAGTCGGTCCACGAAAACTAATAGGTTAATAGTAATCCTAGAAACTATAACCGAGACAAATAGTCTAAATGAATAGGGATAGTAATCCAGGATCAATTTATTTTTTTGCATATCATTATAGTTTACTATTTTGAATTGTTTTAACCATTGTGGATGCAGGAGCATAGTATATGGTTTTGTAAAGGTTTTGAGATACTAGTGAAGGGAAACTCATTCCGCTAAGCGACGTGGTCTCGCTAGATATCTAAATTATTTGAGATGTTAGATTATTATTCATATCAGGCTTTATGTCTGACTCAAAGTTTATGTTTTCCCCTTAAACTCTCAGGTACTCAATTGATTTTGAGTAATTTGAGAGTTGAGGTTTTCAGGTACCTCTTAGGACGAATAAGCCTCCGAAGACGCGAAAGAGGCATGATAGCTATTTAGAGTCTCTTTTCTTTTGATTCCGCTGTGTTGATTATAATGGAAAAGTTGTAATATTGCCTGTATATATTCTGATTATTCCAGGGGTCATCTTCATATGTCGCTCTGGGCGTATGTTGTAAAAAATATATTTTCTCCGAACATGGTTTGCGAACATGGGATTATATAATGAATTGAAAATTGTTTGATATAGAATGTTATTTTGTTTGAAGTTTAAAATTTTTCCATATTCATGTGCTTTTGTGTATTAATGAACCTAAAACCGTCGAAATTGTTGGTCGTCGAGGATTATTAACTATAGATGACTGCAACATCCATATCCGTTAGTTTTGAGCCTCCAAGTAAGGAGATGTTACAAGTTGGTATCAGGGCATAGGTTTATGAAACTTTAAAATAAAGTTAAACCAAATTTTTTTCAAACATAACCAAATGAATTTGAAAGTAAGATCAGGGTTTGGGTTAACGCTATAGTAACGTACTTGTATTTGATACACACATATATATGTTCCCTCTCTTTTAGACCGTTCTTCTGTATATTACTAAGGTTCATATGCAGATTTAAGAGAAATAAGATATTGAAGCAGGAAACGGAAAAGGAAACCTAGGTTGAGGAAGTACTCAACCAACGGAAATGCTCAACCTAATACAATGAGGAATTAAGATCGACATGCTAATGCTAATCCAAATGCTGAAGCTAATGTAGGTGCTATAAATCTGCCAGTAGATGCGGGGATGGTATATCAGTTATTGGTCAATATTTTGCAAGCTGGAGTTTTGGTAATATTTGAGGTGCCAATCCAGTGGCTACAGTTGGGAACAACTATGCTAAGCTAAGCAGAGACTACACCAGTTTGGGTGGAAAGTTGTTTGTTGGAACGGAGGATGCCATTGAAGTTGAGAATTGGCTGCTGAGTTGTGAAAGGATCTGTTCTGATCTAGGCTTGGATGATGGGCAAAAGAAGCTAGCCTCTAGACAGTTGCAAGGTGCAGCGCTTCACTAGTGGAATAGTGTTACCACCGGGGTACCGAAGGAAGAGATGACATGGGCTGATTTTAGGGATGGTTTGAGCAGAGGTTTCTGTTTGAAGTTGCTAAGTTTTCTTTGTGAGAAAGATTATGGAAATGCTTCAGAGTGATATGTCAGTGGTCGAGTATGCTGCTAAGCTTGATGCGCTGTCTTGAAATGGTATGTTTTGGTTGACACTAATGTTAAAAGGAATGAAAGGTTCGTTCAAGGTTCAAGACCTGAGCTTAATAGGATGACCATGACCCATATACGAGGTCCTTCTAATGTGGTGGTGGAGATGGCCATTTGCCAAGAAGAGATGCTTGCTATTTCAGCTAGAGAGAAGCCAGTTGAATCCCTAGGTCATCGAGGAAAGATGAGGAAATTCTTCAAGAAGAAGGGAGTCCAGAAATGGGATGTTGCTAAGAAGGCAAAGACTGATTTCGTTTGCTATAAATGTGACAAGAAGGGTCATTATGCGAATGAGTGCAAGTTAGGCAAGGGAAAGAAGGTTACAGACAAGAAGAATGTGAAGTTCTTTAACCATGATCAAGTGGGGTACTACAAGAACCAGTGTCCAGAGCAGGCTAGGGCAGACATGGGAAAGGTTGTTGTTGTTGGATTATCAACTAAGCCCACAACAGCTAATAAAGGGAAAACTGTGATGGAAGGTATGTTTTTGATTCAGAGTATACCAATTAGGATACTTTTTGATACCACTGCATCACATTCATTTATATCCCAGTGTTTGATTGATAGTTTATGCTTAGAACCCACGTACCTTGTTACTTCTTTAAGGGTTGTGAATCCAATAGGAGGGTATGCAACTTTGGAGATAAGATGTGACCAATTAGAACTTGATTCGTTAGGTCATAAGTTTTCTTGCAGTTTGTATATGTATGATTTCGTAGATTTTGAAATCATTTTGGGTATGGATTGGTTGAGGAGGTATGAGACCAGGATATTCTGCCAAGATGGAGAGATATCTTTGAGACACCTTGATAGTCATAACCGAATTATATTCTCAGTAGAGAATTCTGACCAGAGTTGTTATGCTTTGTTAAATGCAATGGAAGTGGGAGAAGAGTTAAGTCAGGTTCGGATTGCAAGAGAGTTTGCAGATGTATTTGAGCCAGTCATAGGACTGCCAGTGAAATGAGTTATTGAGTTTCGGGTAGATCTTGTGCCAGGAGCTGAACCTGTAAGTAGACCACCTAACAGGATGACACCGACTAAGATAGAGGAACTGAAGGTGCACCTAGTGGATCTAGAATGAAGGAATTTTATTAGACCAAGTTGTTCCCATTTGGGAGTGGCCGCGGTATTCGTGAAGAAACCAGATCAGTCGTTGAGGATGTATATCAACTATCATAAGCTGAACGAAAGGACGATAAAGAATAAGTATCCTTTGCCAAGAATTGATGATCTTTTTGACCAGTTGAGTGGAGCCAGAGTTTTTCCCGACTGGACTTGGCGACAAGGTTCCATCAGTTGAGAGTGGCAGAGGACAATATTCCTTTGACTGCATTTCGGACTAGATATGGTTCGTATGAGTGATTAGTGTTGTCATCCGGGTTGACGAATGCACCTGATTTCTTTGTGGATTTGATGAATCGAGTCTTCTGATAGTAGTTGGATAGATTTGTGTTGGTGTTTATATATGACATTTGGTATACTCTAAGGACGAGAAAGAGCATGAATATCATCTTAAAGTTGTGTTAGAGATGCTGAGGCAGAATTAGTTAAAGGCGAAGTTTTCCAAGTGTCACTTTTGAAAGAAAGAGGTTTAGTTTCTTGGTTATTCGATTTCAGAGAAGGGATTGTCCGTCGATCCAAATAAGATCGAAGTTGTGAATGATTGGAAGAGACTAGAGACGGTGACCGAGATTAGAAGTTTTCTTGGGTTTGCTGGCTATTACCTGGGATTCATCAAGGATTGCTCACGGATAGCAAAATTTTGACTAAGCTTACCAGTTAGGAAGTGAAATTTGTTTGGTCTAACAAATGTAAGGAAGCATTCCTTAAGTTAAAGCATTTGTTGACCAATGCTCTAATGTTAGTTGCTTCAGATGGTAACCAAGGGTTGGTAGTATACACACATGCGTGTGGGACTGGATTGGGAGCAGTGCTGATGCAGAAGCACTAGCACACAGTCAGCCTGTTGTGTCCCCTTATTTGCATTGGTTTAGGTAAAAAAACGGAGCAAATAGTATCATATGCATCAGTTCTTATTAACAGCCATAGCAGTTGGTCAATGAAATGCATTTAAAATTTTGAAAAAACAATTTGTGACGGTTTTCGTCTATAATCACAGCAAATACATACGCAAATATGGTTATCTGCGATGGTTACGTGTAAAATTGTAGCAAATAGGGTAAGGCTAAAAATTCTTTTCCTGTTTGGCGGTCTAAAATTTTACATTCTCGCTTAAAATTTTATGTTATCGACTCACTGAATAAAATAAAACCCAAGATCTCATTCAATCTCTCTTCTTTCTATTAATTATTATTTAATTCAACTAGTATCTCCCAGTTGCAATCGTTGAGCTTTTTGTCTTCATCGCAAGCAGGGCCGGCCATTACTCAAAGCATGAAAAGCAGCCGCTTAGGGCCGCATAAAATCTAGGGCACCGTACTCATATGCAACATGCTTCCAAAAAAACGGATCATAACTCAGATCGACATCGACCAGCGGGCAACGACTTCATCTCGCTCTCGGCATCTGATCACGATGACGGGTAGCAGCGAACTCCAGCTATTGTGATGGCAAACTCGTAACTTCAGCCTCCAAGCTTTACAGTCGGCACATCTGATCTAGGGCATGCACTGACGCACGCACATCACAATTCATAGACATTTGAAATTTTTTTTGTGGGCAGTTGGGATCAGCTTGTCAGATAATTGACTTTGGTTGTCGAATTGAAACTTTTGTGTTGGCCATGAATCGCAAATTTGATCGACATTTAGGTGTTGGCAATTGGAATTTTTTGGTTGTTGAATAGAAACTTGAAAAGGACCAGGTAATTAAATTTGGATGTCTGTGTATTCTAAATTTTAGTTAGTTTCAATTGCATTAAAGTTTGTAAATAGTAATGTATTTGGTAATAGTTAATGAGAATTTTTTTATAGTTAGTAAAGAAAATCTTACCGATAAAAAACCAAGTTTTTTTCATGGGAATTTATAGTTAATGTTTTTGCTGCTGAAGTTGGAATTGGTGCCGTGCTTGTAATATCTCTTTGTTTGATTGCATACTTTCAAGATCTTCAGCTACTGCTAACTCCAAAGCCTCTAATTCTTTTTCTGCTCATTCAAGGTAAGTATTTTCCTTTTTTTGACTTATCCAAAGTTTCAATTCATTTTTGCATATGCCAAAAGTTATAACTTTGGAATCCACAGCTCAAATCCCTTATTATACATATGTCATAACCTTCCTTTAAGTGCCACTCATTATCATATTTAAATGGGTACCCTTTGTTCTTGTATACCTGAATCAATTGTAGAAGCAATGGGTTGCGATCACAATAAAGTTGAGAAAAGATTAGTTCTTTCATGTAGAAGAATTTTTGTAGACATGTATTGTTGACAAGAATTTTGTCTATATTGTTTACTACTCCTTTTCTTCTCCATCTGTAAATCGTCCCACTTAACACTTTTTTCTACTGGTCTTTCACCATTTTTGTTAATATATATTTTCATATACAACAGTTTGAAAATGAATTAGAGGTGCAGTGGGAGTAGTCGCCTCAACTTGAATTTGAGCCAAAATAAAGAACAATTTTAGTGGTATGAAACCATCGACTTCATCCAACAACTGCCTCAGAATGTTTTTCTCAGGTATTTAATTTCAATTCATGTATGATTAATCTAAATATGCTCCAGTTCTAACCTATTTGACAAATTTATTATGAGCATTAGGCTTTTATGGTTGATTAAATTAAATTATTAGAGTATACGTCTATTTTGAGTTTTGGTTTCAACTCTATACAATCAATCCTTTTAACACGATTTATTCTTTTGTCATATTTTGAGCTATATAATATCACAAAACATTATAAAAAAACTCTTTACTTGTCAGTTATACTCAATCGTGTTTCCTTATTATATTTTTATTTAATTATATTGTAAAATTGAAGCACATAAAAACCTCTTTGGAGTGGTAATTGGGTTCTGTGGATTCTATCGTGATTAGCAGTATTTAGCTTGTTTTCTACTAAGCCAACAATTGTTGGTCTTATAAGTTTGAACACATCATTAATTCGTTGTGGTGTTATATTCCTAACATTGCATGTAGTGGTATATATTTAATTTTGGAATTGCTCCTTACCAGTCTTTTAGGGGAACCTTGTTTCTGAATTGTAGACTTACCCTTGTCCATTGCCAAATAAGTTTGAAATTTTGTTATAAATTCTAACGCATCTACTTGCTCATCTTCATTCTATACTTCCTCTTTCTCTGTGTCAGCAATAGTTTGTAATGTATCAGTGTCAATAGAGTTTGGTAATCTTGTATCCAGAAAGTCCAAAAGATTGGTTAATGTTATATTCTGAGGTATTGCTTTATAAGATTTGAGTTGCTTTTCTGTTACTGTAGTTTCTTCCTTTTCCTCTTCTTGTGATTGATCGTTTATTGAATCTGTATCATGTACTTCAACAAAATCTTCTAAGTTTTGTTTAGTATGTGCATTATCTTTATTTTCCCTAGATGATTTGCCTGTCTTTGCCCGTGATTTTGGGATCAACTGTGGCAATCAATTATTACATATTAAATTATTTAACTGACTGTAGCAGATGGAGGTGGGTTAGTTATGGATAAATGGATGTTGTTGTGGTGAAGTGAGGTTTTGGAGCAGTGGCAGCAAGAGGAATGTACAGCGTTGAATTGGTGTAGAAATTATTTTTCATTTCATTCTTTACAATGGATATGAAGTACTTGTAATTGTAAACTTGTTTAGCATATTTTTAATTTTACATATTCCTAACAATATTTTATATGTGAATTTGTACATATAATTTCAATGTATGAAGGAGATGTTGTACATTTAATTAGCTGCTGCCTTTTCAATTATTAGTTATGTTTTGGTAATTTATGTCCTATGTTTTAGTAATTTATGTATAGAATAGAAAGTTATTTTATTAATGAAATCCATTATGTGAATCAACATTTAATATTTGAAGCCAAATGCCGGTTTATTGTGAAATTTATTATAAAAATCGTAGCAAAAAATAGACAATTTGCGATGGTTATTTGACCTGATCGTAGCAAAAGGTCATACTTTCAAAGTCAAAGTAACAGCTTATTGCGACGGTTATTACAAAGAGCAGTCGCAAAAAATGGCAATTTGCGATGGTTTTTTAATCCAAACGTAGAAAATTGGCACCTTTTCGAAGCCAAAATGATATTTATTGATACGGTTGTTATGAAGAACTGTCGCAAAAAATAGTCTATTGCGACGGTTGCCATATATAACCGTAGCAAAAAGCAATTTTCTACAACGGTTTTTAAACCGTCACAATAGGTTTTTGCCTATTGCGACGTCTACATTTGCTACGGTTGTTGAAACGTCGCAACAGGGGTTAAACAACCATCGCAAATGACCTGTTTTGTAGTAGTGAAGGGAAAAGTCATTTCTTGCGCATCTAGGTAGCTTAGACTGTGCGAAGTAAGATATCCTACTCATGATTTGGAGTTGGCTGCGGTGATTTTTGCCTTACAGATTTGGAGACATTATCTCTTGGGGGAGAGGTTTGAGTTATATACCAATCATAAGTCTTTAACATATCTATTCTCTTAGAAGGAGTTGAATATGAGACAATAGAGGTGGTTGGAATTTTTGGCTTCTTATGATGTTGGTATAGAGTATACCCTAAGGAAAGGTAATAAAGTAGCAGATGCTCTCAGCAGAAGACATTAGAATGTGGTGTTGGCAGGGTGGAAAGGTTTAGAAGCTTTAGCCAATTGTGGTGCGCAGTTAAGATTGACTGCTAGTTCTAGTCAGAGTACTGCCATGATGTTTTGTTTAGAAGTTCGACCAGTGTTGATTGAGAGAATTTCTTCTAAGCAGTGGGAGAATCCATTATTAGTTGAGAGGATCAAAGGGCTTGAGGTTGGAACTGAGGTCGATGATTTGAAAGATTTTTTTCTTGACCAGAGAGGATGGTTGAGAAAGAAGGTACGATTATGTGTTTCAGATGTGGAGAACTTGAGAAGAGAAGTTCTTGAGGAGTGTCATTGATCCAAGTTTACGATTCATCTTGGAGGGACCAAGATGTATCAAGATATATGAAGAGGTGCTTCTATTGGGAACACATGAAGAGGAACATTGGCTTGTAAGCTAAAAAGTGCGTAAACTATCAACAAGTGAAAGCCGAACATCAGAAACCTAGTGGGTTACTTCATCCTTTAGGGATTCCAGTTTGGAAATCGGATTCGATATCCATCGATTTTATTGATGGGCTACTAAGGTCAAGGAGAGACATGAAAGCATATGGGTTATTGTGGATAGGGTGACCAAGAGTGCCCATTTCATTCCAAAAGTTGACCAGTACGGCACCAGCTTTAGCGAAGTTGTTCATGAAGAACATAGTTATACTTCATGGAGTTCCTAATAGCATAGTCAGCGACAGAGATACTTTATTTACCAGCAAATTCTGGAAGAGTCTACCGGATGTGCTAGGTACTAAGCTCAAGATGAGTACCACATATCACCCATAGACGGATGGGCAGACAGAGAGAGTCAATAAGGTGCTCGAGGATTTTTTGAGAGCTTGTGTGTTGGATTTTGGTGGATCTTGGGAGGATCACCTATATTTGGTTGAGTTTTTCTATAATAATAGTTATCAGACTATCTTAGGAATGACGCCTTTTGAAGCTTTGTAAGGAAAGCCAAGCAAGTCCCTTGCATGTTGGTTGAAGACTAAAGACAGATTGGTCTTAGGTCCAGATTTGGTAAGGGAGACGTCAGAGAAGATTAAGTTAATTTGAGAACGGATGAAGGCAGCTCAATCCAGACAGATGAGTTACGCAGATAAGAGGCATAAATACCTAGAGTTCTCAGTGGGAGACAGGGTTTTCATAAAAGTGTCATCGATAAAAGGTGTGGTATGATTCGGAAAGTCAGGGAAGTTAGCCCTGACATATGATTTTCCAAATTATAGGAAGGATTGGAAAGCTCGAGTATGGAGTTGAGTTGCCAAGCAGTATGGCATGTGTCCATAATGTATTCCATGTGTCCATACTGTATTCCGTGTGTCTCATCTTCGCAAGTATGTGCATGATCCAGAGGCTACCATTCCTCAAACAGAGTTGGAGAACTTGGTAGTAGAGCCTGATTTGACTTTTGTTAGACAACCAGTTAGAGTTGTTGCAAGAGGTGAGAAAAGATTGAGGAACAAGACAATCAAGTTGGTGAAAGTTCAATGGAGCGACAACGAGAAAGACTATACTTGGAAGACAAAGGGCAGGATTCGAGATACTTATCCTAATCTTCTTTGAGGGTATGTCTATATTAGATCTATATAGATATTTCCCAGTCTGGCAGACTAGTATGGCTGTTAGGAGTCATTATAGATGATTGCTATGTTTGATATTTAGTCCTTACTGAATTTTGAAGGACGAAATTCTTTAAGGAGCGAAGTCTATAACACCCTTAAGTTTAGATAGCATTATTCAGCATATTTAATTAGATAGATTAAATAGAATAATGTAAGCGTAAGTGATAAGAGGATCAAGATTTTAATTGATTAAGTAAAGGCCGCGCCTAATGAACTAACAAATGGAATTAAAAATGAGTTTTGGTTAATTAAGTCACATGAGGGTATATTAGAAATTGTCGCCCCTAGCTTCACCCTTATATATATATTTCGTCCCTACCTTATTCTTCCCATTCACGTCATTTTAAAACGCAATAAATTATAGAGAACGGCCGGCCATTAAAGAGATTAAGAGGGAATTAAATTAAAGCTAGAGAATCTAGCTTTAGGGAAATCAATCTCAATCCTATCTCCTAATCTAGAGCAAGGAAAATAATAATTCCATCTTTATTTTGGTTTAAATCATATATTTTCGGATTTAAAGGATAAATTCGTTTTCATGATATATTAGATGATAATGTGCTTGATTCATGATTTGTTTGATTTAAACAAGGTTTAGCATGGTTTTAGATCAAAACCGAGATTAAATTATGTTTAAATGCCATGGAAAAAATTTATGTTGTGAGAAACATGATTTTGGAGTTGGGTCTCAATTTTTAGAAATTTCCGAGCTATGGAAAGATTATTATGAATTTTCAAAGAAAAATATGGTTATCTGGGTATATAATTTATTTTCGAAAATATATTGAGAATTTGGGTTCGAAATTTGATATGTTTGATAACATGATTAAAGTGAATTTTTGGGGATTTTTCAAAAGTGATTTGCTATGCAAAATAAATTGTTTTAGAAGTGGGACTTCTTTGCAAAAATTGGAAGGGCATGTTTGATTAACTTTACCATGGTTTAGATCTGGATCAGCGGTATTTTTGAAAAAGAATTTGAAAAAGTTAAGCCATCCAATCTGGTGTCGACACGTGGCAGGTTAGTTAGAGAAAATTTTACTTAAACAAGAATTAAACCTGGTTTTGCTTAGAAAAGTGGTTCCGCCTACTTAGGAAAGTGCCTTTCGAAATAGCAACTTCCGCCTGCATCCTTGTCGAAATCAATTATGCCGAAACCAATACACAAGGTATCACCATGATGGTACGGAGTGGATTGGAGATAGGCGGAAGGTAGGGTGTCGAAAGCATAACTTCTAAAGAGGTCGAAACCTTGATTTGTTTTTAGAAGAAAACCGCCTTCCTGTGTTTTGTTTTAAGCCTTCGACATAGTCAAAGCATAATGTTTTGAAAGAGGTTTTGAAAATAATTTTGAAAGGGTTGTCAATAACTTAAGATTTCTTTCGACTTGGTTTCTTACTTATAACAGAACGTTTTGAAAGAAGGGGTTCCAACCTAGTCGATACCCTGCTGCCGTTTTATATCAAAACTTTCAAAAGGTGTTTTTTTTTATAAATTCAAGCCACATCCTAAAGCTTTCGACAGGGGTTAGTGGTATCGAAGGTGGTGGTTTCGAAAGAGGTTTCGACACCGACCTTCTAATGTTTTACCTAGATGTTTTATGCTTTCGATAGAGATGGTGTCGACACCATTATGTTTCCACAATGTTTTATAAAGGATGGTTTCAAATAAGATGCTTTCGACTATATTCACTTTGACCCAAATAATGTTTTAAGTATAAACCCAATGCTTTCGAAAAGGGTACTTTCAATTATTTCGGAAGGGTTACTTCCAAGAGTGTCAACAGGGGTACTCTCAACTGGTTTCGAAGCTAAAGCTTCTAAAGTTAAATGCTAATACTTTAATATAAATGAAAGGTTTCGAAAGGTAGAATTTAAAGTACTATAAAGCAGGAGCCTAATGTTTTTAAGAGCTTTCGAAGGAGGTTATCCTATGAAGTCGAAAGCTAGGTTTTGGTGGTATCGAAAGGTTTTATGACCCAAGCTCTATTTTTAAAGGAAAGATCCATGGCAATATTAAAGGAGTTTTTATATGGTTCTGAAAAGAAGCCATCTTTGATAAAATAATAGGTTAAAGGGATTTATCATGTTTTATACTAAACCCACAGGCGTGCTATTGCAATATTGTTATGTTGCTTCTTCTAGTATGAATAAATTCACTTTATAATGGACCCATAACCGCATTTTACAGAGAATGGGTTGGAGAACCAGTTAGGTTAACCCAGTAGTGAATATAAATTGAATAAACTCCAGAGTGAGTAAAATTGCATCCAAGAGGTCAGCAAGATCAGAATATAGGATGCTAAAATATAAAGAACAGATATTGATAGGGGCCAATAGGTTAACGGTAAGCCCTTGAAAACTGTATAATATTGGCAGGGGCCAATAGGTTCATAGTTAGCATATGAAAACTATGTATAAAAGAAGATGTCAGATAGACAGGTTCATAGTTAGCCCATGAAAACTATGCATAACGGAAGATCTCAGATAGACAGCTTCAGAGTAAGCCCGTGAAAACTATGATCGGATACTGGCAGGGCTAGTAGGTTTGTAGTTAGCTCATCAAAATTATAACGACCCAGATTTTAGTCATCTGATATTGGGTAATTAACTTATTTTGAATTACTGGGATACCAATTTTTACTAGTCGAACAGATTAATTTTCTGATATTGGTAATGTCTGAATCCATAAATTGATTAAAACTATATTTAATTTCTAGATATGATTTTTTTTGAGATTTATGTATATAAACTCCTCCATCTAAAAATTTAAGATAGAATATCTTTATATGTATATATATCGGTACATACAAGTTCTATGATGTTTAAAGATATATATAAGATATATATGTGAATTTATGTTTATGAAAGATACTGTGTAAGTCAATGACTATATGTATATGGGTAAATGTTTGCACAAAATAGTGCATATGGAATATATATATATATGTATGTATGTATGTATGTATACATACATACATATATATATATATATATATATGTATGTATATGTATATATATGAGTTTATATGTGTACATATGTTATAAGAATATTATATATATAATAAATATGTATATGTAAAAATGTATAAGGGTAAATATGATAAAATACATATGTATATTGTATAGGTATGCATATATATATATATATATACACACACACACACATACACACACATACACACACATATACATATATATATATATATATATTAAAGGCATTGATTTCAAAGTTTAAAATCTTATTTTCTAGAAATAATTAAATAAGCTTCTCATTCCAATTATATATGTTTGTATATGCAAACTTGTGATATAAAATTAATATATATATATACACACACACACACACACACACATTGTAAGTGGCCATTTATGCTTGTATATAAATATAGTATTCAAACTTTAGCATGTTATATATATATGTGTGTGTGTGTGTGTGTATCTGTTAGTAAGCAAAAGCATATACAAATAGTCAATATAAGTTGTACGAAATATTTATTTACATGAAAGTAGATATATATATATATACACACACACACACACACATACTAGGGAACACAATTATGAATAAAGATCAACTCAAGCACAAAGTAAATCAAATCACTCAAGTTTTCATATCAACTAGAACATTAAGTCAATTTAATTTTCAAATCAATTCAACAAAATTTTCAAATCAAAACAAAGAAAAAGAAAAAAAAAAGAAAAAGGGATGAGTACTGTATAAGCTTCAGCCTTTTTTCAAAAACCGTTCCCTCTCCATCTATAAATACACTATATATGTTATACTCACGTTTATCATTCAACACTTAATAAAAAAGAGAAGTCTTCCATTAAAATCTTAAGGAAAACCAAAGAACTCAAAAGTCACAGTAAAAGGAAAGAAAAGAGAAGCAGTATCTTCTTTTTTCAAGAGCATGTGAGTAAAGTTAAATTTTTTACTTTCAGAAAATGATGTAGGAATCTATTTGTTCGTAATTTTGGTTAAATCATCTTATGTTGTCAAGTATTCATATGCACATAAGTTTATCTGCAGTATATATGTATGTTTAATCATGTAAACTCACAGTACCCTGTATGCTACCTCTATTTCTTTTAAAAAAAGTTAAGGCCTTCCTACTTCAAAAATCATTACCTCACAACCCAAATTATTGTAGACCATGATTCCAAAAGTAAAGATAGTTTTTTTAGTCTAATTTATTCTAAAATTTATTTCGTTTGATATCGTGTAGCATAGAGGAAGAAAGACATTATTTATAGTAGACAACTTTGAAAAGAATGAAACGCGAATATCATAATTTAAATTTTCAATTATATGAATGTGTTTGTCTTAGAAAATCATGATTTTTAAAAGTGGTTTGGTAATTTTTAGAGTAGCGTGGAGTTAGAATTATAGGAATGATCGTATTTGGGCGAAAAGCCAAATTCTTGAGGCTTGTTTGATTTGGAGGCAAGGTGTTTGGCATGGAGGAGGCTTGGGTAGAGGCGCATCAGGGAAAAATGGTAGATAATTTTTCTATAGCGTGGGTAGACGTGGCGTGGTCGAGGTAGGGTTTTAGGGTAGATTGTGTTTGGGTTCAGCTTCGAAACAATAGAGACGAGGAGGAGGGAACGGAGGCATGCGCATAAGGGGAAAAGGGAAGAGGTGACGATGACAGAGCTAGGGGTGAAATTTGGTGGGTGATGGTGGTTGTAGGTGGCAGGGCGAGGAGTTTAAGTGGGCACGGTAGTTTTCAGGTTTAGGTCTGGAAGTTCGATTTTCGAACGTGAGTGTACCTATGGGTTTCAGGTGGGTAGCAATGGAGTGGGAACATAGGTGGACTCGCGAGGTTGATCGATGGTGAACCTGGTTGGCCGGAGATATGCAAGCACGTGCGCACGTTCTTACACGTTTGGGTCAGTTTTAAATGGAAGAGCAGGAAGAAAAATGGAGGCGGAGGAGAAATAGATTTGGGTCGGTTTGAATTTGTTTGGGCTGAAAGTTAAAAAGAAAGTGGATAAATAAAAGAAAAAAATATTTTTTATCTAATAATTTTAAATTTTAAACATGTTTTTCTTCTTCATTTTAAATCCATGGATGGGTAGATTTTTGAGAAGAGTTCCTATCGTAAGATATTTTCATAGGAACCAATATCGTCGAGTTTCTGTAATGAAAAACTAAATTTTTTTAATAAGTAAAGTAGATAAATAAGTAACTTCTTATTTAAATTAATTATAGGATATTATCAAATGATTTTCTTAATTTGAATTAAGTGAGAATAAATTATTTTATTTTATTTATTTGATTAACAAGTAATTTGGGTTAAAATATATAATTCGACTCAATTGTTTGAAACCAATTCAATTCTGAATCTTAAACTGATTTAATATCAATTATTAATCATTGATTGAGTTAATGATATATATTTTTACCAGTATTTGGATATTGATTTCAAATTATCTACTATCTGTCGCATTTAGTAGCCAAACAAATTAAAGAAGTTTAAAATAAAACGTCGATGCATTTTATTGAAAGTAAATCGACTCGTACCAACCGATATTTCAATTTCAGAAAAAAATGAAATGATTATAAGCAAATTATTTTAATGGGCTGGTCTTGATAAAGTGGACATATAGAAGAATTTTCATATGTAATAATCTCACCCTGATTGTGAAATTGTTAACTGATCAAATTCCCCTTTAAAAGTTTATTATTTCGATTTGATGAGATAGAAAATAAGATATCTGCATTATCCGAAAAACACTTCGATCAAAATATCACTATGAACCTTTACGGGTTTAATTATAGAGTCTAGTATACCAGGTTTAATTTAAATATAACAAATTCGACTATTTTAAACAAGTATTGTACTTAGAAACTATAAAAATATCGATGGATTTATGTAAAGTGATTTGGTTATAATAAGAAAAAAACTCATTGCGTTTGTACGAGATACCTTGGTTTTCAAAAGATTTTGATAACTTAAGAAGTTCAACTTAAGCATGTTTCTACGCTGGTTTCCAGCCTGACTCAGTTTTTACTTTATTGTAATGCTCGGGTTAAACCGAGTATTACAGTTTCAGGTTAGAACGCTCTTGGAACTCAGGAGACGAGCTAGATGGCACAGACGTATTGTACGTATTTGATTATATTCCGCTGTGTATTGTAGGCTATATATTCAGCATTTGTTTGAGGACAAGTTATTATAAATGTTCAGATTTATAAGTTGATGATTGTACTCTGATAAATCAGAATGTATATTAATTAATACAGATTCTTTCGTATAAAAAGCTGTTATTGTATATTATATTTTGTTCCGCTGCGATTGTGAGATTCTATGTTGTTGTTTTTTGGTTCTTCTTCTATCTCTTTCTTCCCAATCCTAACAACCTGGTATTTTCGGCACTCAATTGCTCGGAACTCTATACAGTGAACAAATTAGTGTTGATTTTCGAGGGTCGAAAATCTCTCGGCTGTCACACGTGGTATCAGAGCTGAAGGTTAAGCGAGAACCTTGGCTCTGGTAGGGATTACTCAGTAGAGATAGGGTCGGTAGTACCTTAGAATGAGTTGAGCGTATTATATATGAGAGCGTACTTGTTATTTTCTTATAAAATGATTTTAAAACGATATTAAAATAATTTTTATATAGGATTATATTTTTATATAAAAATAAATAATTATTCTGAATTATTATGGTATATTGAGGTGGTTGGTTGTTGTTATTATGGTAATCAAATAAGATTATAGAATTTAAGTGGTTCTATATATATAAATATAACCAAATTGAAATTAGATAAGAATGAATTATACAAATGAGTTAAGCTAAAATAGACTCAAACTAGGATTTAAGTCCCAGAAATTTTGGAAGAGTTTTCCAAAGTGTTTTGAAATGAAATGAGTTTACTCTGGTTATATTCTATATATAAAAAAATAATTCTTCAGGAAATTATTATGGAATATATGATGTATTTAGTCTCTGGATATGATAATATTGAATATTATCATAAATTGGGGGTTGTGTATTATGAAGGATGTTTATCACAAAATAAACAATGATAAAACATAGTGGAATGTTTAAGGAAGTGGGATTATATAAGCATAATTTGCTAATGTGGCTTATAAATTAAAATGGATCTAAATTGAGCAGTTTTGAATTTAGATTCCGAAAATTTTGAAATTTGTTTCAAGATGTTTGAGGAAATAACAAATAATATTATTTAGAATATTTTTGATATGGGAGATTTTGTTTTGAAAACAAGGGTTATTTTGAAAATTTCGAAGGAATTTGTTTTCGATAGAAACTAAGGTTGGTATAAATTTAAAAGGTGTGATTTGGTATATAATGGGATATATATATATATATAAATGATTTTAAGGTAATTTGAAATAAATACTGGGTGTTTGAATTTTGAAATTTCCATTGAAAATGAGAAGTGGAACGAGAGGAAAAATAAGTTTTTGAACTTATAAGGGAGAAGTGATATTAATAAGGGTTAAATTTTGGGATGTAAAATTTGAATTGAGAAAGTTTAAATGGATTGAACGAATTGGAAATTAACTCAGGCCAAGTTAAATAACTTTTGAACTTATAACCCGAAATTGGAAATTTCAAGATAAAATTAGAATTTAATTTATAGAAGTTAAATGAATAAATTGTAAAAGAAAGGGTATAGATTTAATAAAAAATTGAAAAGAGAGTTATGTATGTATAAACGATTTCAAACGACTTTTGAAATAAAATGGGTTTCGAATTAATTAAAATGAAACAGATTATCAAATTAGTAGATAAATTTTGAAATTTTATCTTGGATATGGAAATTTTATCTTATGCTAAGTGGATAAGGATGTCGAAGGAAATAGAGTTTAATGATCAAGAACAAGTAAAAGGATATTTAGAAATAAGAATAATTGCTGAAAATTTGACCAATCGAGGTTTTAATTATAGGTTAGAAAGTCCTACTAGAATCTAGTCCAAATTGTAAAAGATGGCAAAAGGAGAAGAATGGAAGGCAAGGCGTAGGGAGCGGAGAGCAGCTGCACATAAGGCACGGGAAGAAGCGATAATGGAACATGAGAAATGGATTAGTGAAAGGGCTGGACTAGGTCCTTATGATAATGTTATATGTTATAGATGTCACAATAAAGGGCATTAAGCAGCTAAGTGCAGTAAACCGAGAAAGGAAAAGAATGAGGAAGCCAAACTGTTTCGCTCTGAGATTTTATGTTTTAAGTGTCGTGGGAAATGACATTTTCTAAACCATTGCCCTAAGGTGAGGAAAATGAAAAATAAACCAATGGTACCAGTTGACGGATCAACCATTTGCTATCATTGTAATAATGATGGACACATAGCTAGGGATTGGCCCAAGAGATGGAATAAAGAGCAAGTTATGGAACTCCCCGCGGAAGGCGTGAAATTCATCCATAAAGATGGAAGTGTAGAGTTCTTTTGTGGAAAATGCAAGAAGTGGGGACACCCTGTTATGGATTGCACGGACAGTTTTGGTGAGTTGTTAGGAAATACTTAAGAAAGTCTTTATGATAGGCGCAGAGTGGTGAAAGATAGCGGGTAGGGTTCGTTGTAATATAAGTAGGGCTTTGTTCTTTTCTAAACCTCTAGGCTGTTGTTAATGCGTCAAGATATATGACGTTTTGTAAGACTTTTATATGGATAAATGGATGTAATGTTTGAATTTACTAGCGTTGTAGTCTATCGGTGTTGTGAAATACTTTGTAGAAATACGATCTTATATAAAATCATTGTTTTTATTGATTTGAACGTAGATTTAGAAATACTTAATTACTAATGTGAAAATTGAAACTGAATTGAATTGGAAGATTGGGAATTGAATTAGTTTGACTTTGAAACTATTTTCAAATAAATTATCTTAATATAAACTCTTCTTAAATATTCAAATTATTTCGATTTTCCAAGCTATTTTACTATACAAACCATTTTAAAAACTCAAACTATCTTATATTAACTACTTAACTATTTTAAAACTATTCAAGCTATTTCCTAAATTCAAACTGGTCAGGTTGGAGACAGTTTATATTTAAATCATGGATTTAAATACAAATTAAATTGAAGTTATAACCCAAATAGAAATTCGAAGCAATTTTGATTTGGAACTGAAATTGAGATATTAAGGCAAAAATGATTTTTAAGTGAAATAGTATATTTTGAGTAAATATGATGATTTTAAAATAACGATTTAATAGTTACTATAACTGAAAATTACTTTATAAGAGGTAAGAAATGTTACCAATAAATTTTTAAGTAATTGAACTTGGAAATTTTGATTGGCATTAATGAGATTATATATCCAAACTCCCCTTGTTGAATTTATAACCAGAAGGAAATGATCTTTGAAAGATATTTGAAATACTAAATGGAGTTTATATAAGTATGAGGTGGACTCATAAATTATTGATCCGAAAGTTATTCGAGTTGAAAAGAATAATCTTATATGTATGAGGATGAAACTGAAATAGTTTTGGAACCTATTGATTTTTTAAAGACATTTGATTTTGGGAAAAAGTTCGATTTTGGAAATTGGGTAGCGCGAATTGAAAACTATCTATTGAAAAGATATTGATTTTATATAGATAAAATTTATATGTGATACATATGAAATGTATGGTTTGAAGGTACTATATATATATATATATATATATATATTATGATATGTTTTGAAAATAAAAGTGTGCAAAGGCACCCCCACGAATGTCGAAACTTGCAATTTAGAGTAGGAGAATCCACTGGGTGGTTCTACCTAGGAATCCACGGGATGGGTTCAATGAGAATTGCGATCCTAGAGGACGTCCAGACAAAACTCATGAGTTCCTAGTGATCATTTGTTTGTATAGCATAAATAGAGGGGTATTAAATCTACATTTACATTTGGTTTTGCTGTGATAGAACCGTAACTTTTGTGTAACTGTGATCTATCGTGGTTCCATAGCATAATTCGGGAGGCAGTGATTGCCTACAATCTACGTTCGATTTCGCTGTAATAGCGACGTAACATCGGTAGATTGCGATATATGCGGTTTGGTTCCATAGCGTAGTTCGGGTGGCAGTGATTGCTTACAATCTACGATTGATTCGCTGTGATAGCGATGTAACATCGGCAGATTTCGATCTATGTGGTTTAGTTCCATAGCATAATTCGGGAGGCAGCGATTGCCTACAGTCTACGTTTGTTTCACTGGGATAGTGATGCAATATATGTGTAGCCTGCAATCTAAGTCGTTTAGTTTCGTTTGATAGCTAATTCTTAGAGGGGGAAGTAGAGATTGCCTACAGACTACTTACGGTTTTGTTGTGATAGCAATGCAACCTTTGTGTACCTGCGGACTATTATGTTCCCATGGCGTAAGTTGAGGGGTGTTGATGCCTACAGTTTACTTATGATTTCACTAGGATGGCGACGCAATCATCGTGTTAACTACGATCCATGGTGATAAAGGTGGAGGGGGCGATACTTTTCATATCATTTGGAAAGTTTTTTTTCAAGTATTTTCACTGGGTGTTGAAATAGGTCTACTAACTACTTAGAGATTTTCAGTCCTACGCTTGATCAACGTATGACTAAATTTCTATAATAACAAGGATGGACTTGTCAAGACATCGAGTTATAGAAAATGTTTTAATATAAATCTAGCTTGGAAATACTATGTTATTTAAGGTGGAGGAATCCCAAAAATTTTAACAAAAGAGTAAGAAGTTTTAAAATGTTTAAAGATGATTGATTTAAGTAATATACTTCAAAATTCTAGTTCTTATTTTGTACCTTTTCGAGGAAGAAAAGTTCTAAGTGGGGAGGAATGTAAGGACCCAGATTTTGGCCATCTGATATGGGGTAATTAACTAATTTTAAATCACTGGGATATTAATTTTTATTAGTCGAACAGATAAATTTTCTGATATTGGTAATATCTGAATCCATAAATTGATTTAAACTATATTTAATTTCTGGATATGATAATTTTTTATATATATGTATATAAACTCCTCCATCTAAAAATTTAAGATAGAATTATATGTGTGTGTATATATATATATATATATATATATATATATATATATATATATGAGTATATACAAGTTTTATGATGTTTAAAGATATATACAAGTTATATATGGTATTTAGGTTTATGAAAGATATTGTGTAAGTCAATGACTATATGTATATAGAAAAATGTTTATAAAAATAGTGCATATGGGAAATATATATATATATATATATATATATATATGAGTTTATATGTGTATGTGTGTTATAAAAATATTATATATACAATAAATGTGTATATGTAAATATGTATAAGGGTAAATTTGGTAAAACACATACGTATATTGTATAGTATGCATATATATATACACACACATATGCATATTTAAATATACATATTTATTGTATATATAATATTTTTATAACACATATACACATGTAAACTCATATATATATATATATATATATATATATATCAGAGGCTTTGATTTAAAAGTTTAAAATCTCATTTTCTAGAATTAATTAAATAAGCTTCTCATTCCAATTATATATGTTTGTATATGCAAACTTGTGATATAAAATTAAAATAAATATATATATACACACACATTGTAAGTGGCTATTTATGCTTGTACTTAAATATAGTGTTCAAACTTTAGCATGTTATATATATGTGTGTGTGTGTGTTAGTAAGCATAAACATATACACATGGTCAAAATAAGTTATAGGAAATATTTATTCACATGAAAGTAGATATATACACACTAGGGAACACAATGATGAATAAAGATCAACTCAAGCACAAAAAAAATCATATCACTCAAGTTTTCATATCAACTAGATTATCAAGTCAATTTAATTTTCAAACCAAGCCAACAAAATTTTCAAATCAAAACGAAGAAAATAATAAATAAAAAAAGAAAAGAAAAAGGATGAGTACTGTATAAGCTTCAGCCTTTGTTCAAAAACTGTTACTTCTCATCTATAAATACACTATCTATGTTATACTCACGTTTACCATTCAACACTTAAAAAAAAGAGAAGTCTGCCATTAAAATCTTAAGAAAAACCAAAGAACTCAAAAGCTACAACAAAAGGAAAAAAAGAGAAGCAGTATCTTCTTTTTTAAGAGTAGGTGAGTAAAGTTAAACTTTTACTTTCTGAAAATGATGTAGGAATCTATTTGTTCATAATTTTGGATAAATCATCTTATATTGTCAAGTATTCATATGCAAATAAATTTATATACAGTATATATGTATGTATAATCATGTAAACTCACGGAACCCTGTAAGCTACCTCTGTTTCTTTTTAAAAAAAGTTAAGGCCTTCCCACTTCAAAAATCATTACCTCACAATCCAAATGATTGTAGACCATGATTCCTAAAGTAACGATAGTTGTTTTTGAATCTAGTTTATTCTAAAATTTATTTTGTTTAATATCGTGTAGCATACAGGAGGAAAGATATTATTTATAGTAGACAACTTTAAAATGAATGAAATTCGAATATCATATTTTAAGTTTTCGATTATATGAATGTGTTTGTCTTCAAAAATCATGATTTTTAAAAGTGGTTTGGTAATTTTTAAATAGTGTGGAGTTAGAATTTTGGGAATGATCGTATTTGGGCGAAAAGTCAAATTCCAGCGACGTGGTTAATTTAGAGGCAAGGCGGTTGACGTAGAGGAGGGTTGGGTAGAGGCACGTCAGGGAAAAATGGTGGATAACTTTTCTATAGGGTGGGTAGACGTGGCGAGGTCAAGGTAGGGGTTTAGAGTAGATTGTATTTGGGTTCGACTTGAAGACAATGGCGACGAGGAGGAGGTGATGGAGGCATGCGCATAAGGGGAAAAAGGAAGAGGTGAAGATAGCGGAGCTAGGGGTGAAATCTAGTGGGTGATGGTGGTCGTAGGTGGCGGGCAAGGAGTTTAAGTGGGCATGAGTAGTTTTAGGTTTGGATCTGGAAGTTCGATTTTCGAACATGAGTGTACCTATGGGTTTTAGGTGGGTAGCAGTGGAGTGGGAAAGTGAGCGGACTCGCGAGGTTGGTCTGCGGTGAAGTTGGATGGCTGGAGATATGCGTACACGTGCACACATTCGTGCACGTTTGGGTCAGTTTTAAATAGAAGAGAAAAAGAAAAAGGGAGGAGGAGAAATAGATTTGGGCCAGTCTGAATTTGTTTGGGCTGAAAGTCCAAAAGAAAGAGGATAGATATAAGAAAAATATATTTGTTTTATCTATTAACTTTAAAATTTAAACATGTTTTTCTTCTTCATTTTAAATCCCATGGACGGGTAGATTTTTTAGAAGAGTTCCTATCATAAGATATTTTCATAGGAACCAATATCGTTGAGTTTCTACAATGAAAAATTAATTAATTTTTTAATAAGTAAAGTAGATAAATAAATAACTTCTTATTTTAATTAATTATAGGATAATTAATTCATTATTAAATGATCTGTTTAATTTGAATTAATTAAGAATAAATTATTTTATTTAATTTCTTTGATTAACAAGTAATTTGGATTAAAATATATAAGTCGACTCAATTGTTTGAAACCAATTCAATTCTAAAAAACTGATTTAATATCAATTATTAATCGTTGAATAAGTTAGTGATCTATATTTTGACTTGTATTTGGATATTGATTTCAAATTATCAACGATCTATCCCATTTAGTAGCCAAACAAATTAAAGAAGTTTAAAATAAAATGTTGACGCATTTTATTGAAAGTAATGACTCGTACCGATCGATATTTCAATTTCAGAAAAAAATGAAATGATTACAAGCAAATTATTTTGATGGGCTGGTCTTGATAAAGTGGACATATGGAATGAATTTCCATATGTAATAGTGTCACCTTGATTGTGAAATTCTTAACTGATCAAATTGCCTTTTAAAAGTATAATATTTGGATTTGATGAGACCGGAAATCGGATATCTGCATTATTCGAAAACCACTTCGATCAAAATATCACTGTGGAACTTTACAGGTTTAATTATAGAGTCTAATATGTCGGATTTTGTTTAAATGTAACAGATTCGACTATTTTAAACAAGTATTGTACTTGGACACTATAAAAATATCGATGGATTTCTGTAAAGTTTTTTGGTTATAATAAGATTAAAACTCGTCGTATTTGTATAAGATACCTTGGCTTTTCAAAAGATTTAGATAACTTAAGAAGTTCAATTTAAGTGTGTTTGCTCACGCTGATTTCCGTCCTGACTCGAATGTTGTTTTATTGTAATGCTTGGATCAAATCGTGTATTACAGTTTTCGGTAAGGACGCTTTTGGAGCTCAGGAGGCGAGCTAGATGGCAGAGACATATTGTATGTATTTGATTATATTTCACTGTATATTGTATGCTGTATATTCAGCATTTGTTTGAGGACAAATTATTATAACTATCCAGATTTGTATGTTGATGATTGTACTCTGATAAATTGGTATACATATTAACTGATACAGATTCTTTTGTATGAAAAGCAGTTATTATATATTATATTTTGTTCCTCTACAATTGTGAGATTCAGTATTGTTTTTTTTTCTGTTTCTTCTTCTATCTCTTTCTTCTCAACCGCAACAACCTGGTATTTCCGGCACTCGATTGTTCGACACTCTATATAGTGATAGTATTAGTGTTAATTTTCGAGGGTCAAAAATCGCTCGGTCGTCACAAAACTATATCTGGATGAAATATTGATAGATGTCAATAGATTCCTAGTCAATCCATGAAAAATAGGATTAAAAGAAAGGATATTGAGGTAACCAATAGGTTCCTAGTCAATCTATGAAAAATAGGATAAGAGTAATATTGGAATTGCCAATAAGTTCATAGTGATCCCATGAAAACTATGTAATTGGATAGGGGAATCCTTAAATGTTTAACCAGTTATTAGTCAGCCTATGAAACTTAATAGGTTAATAGTAATCCTAGAAACTATAACTGAGACAGATAGTCTAAAATGAATGAGGATGGGTAATCTAGAATCAATTCATTTGTTTTGCATACCATCATATTATACTGGTTTGAATTGTTTTAATCATTGTGGATGCAGGAGCACAACATATGGTTTTGTAAAGGTTTTGAGATACTAGTAAGGGGAAACCCGTTCAGCTAAGCGGCGTGGTCTCACTAGATATCCAAATTATTTGAGATGTTAGATTATTATTCATACCAGGCTTTATGTCTATTCAAAGTTTATATTTTTCCTTTAAACTCTCGGATATTCAATTGTTTTCGAGTAGTTTGAGAGTTGAAGTTTTCAGGTGCCTCTTAGGGCGAATAAGCTTCCGGAGACGTGCAAGAGGCATGATAGCTATTTAGATTCTTTTTTTCTTTCGCTGTGTTGATTGTAATGGAAAAGTTGTTATATTGCCTGTATATACTCTGATCATCCCAAAGGGCATCTTCATATGTTGCTCTGGGCGTATGTTGTAATAAATATATTTTCTCTGAACGTGATTTGCGAATATGAGATTATGTAATGAACTGGAAATTATTTTGATATGGAAGTGATTTTGTTTGAAGTTTAAATTTTTTCATATTCATGTGTTTATGTGTATCAATGAACCTAACACCACCGTATTTGGTTGTCGATGATTAATAACTATGGATGACTGCAGCATCCGTAACCGTTAATTTAGGCTTCTAAGTAGGGAGATTTTACAGTACATGTATTACAATATTTGGTATTGCTAATGTATTTGTTGTCTGAGGTTGACATTAAGCATTGTGATATTTACTCATTTGATGATTATGTGTTATTATTACTGTTGTTACTCCATATTTATGCTAATAGACTATAGAGATATAATAGGATGCAATGTTTTCTACTTATGTTAGTTCCTTGGTTGCCAGTGGTATGAAGTGTTATGTGCTAACAAGTATTTTATGTAGTAAAGTGAAAGAAACAAAATTACGTGGGTTTGATCTCAAAAAGGAACGTAAGTAGTCTTTTTCTATGCAATAGCTATCAGGTTCCCTAGAATGGGCCGAGGTGTATAGAAATTAGCACAGTCTACAAATAGTTGATCACCTTTACCCTTTTCATTTTATGTGTCCATGTATTGAAGCTTGCAAATGTAAGCAAAGGAAGGGAAAATGGTCTGGTTGAAGGCTACATCTACAGGTTGCTTACTACATATATCTCTTGTATTAAAGTTGTTTTATTTGTAAATTGAGTAATGATTGATGCATAGGAAGGTGTAGACGTTTTGGTTCTTGTATTGGGCATTATATTGTCACTTATTTGTTGACATAGTATAAGCATCGTTTTTTAATTTCACAATGAGATTCTCCGTATTTATTCATATTTTTCTTGATTTTAAATTATATAACCAATGACTTATTATTTTTTACATCTGAAATTAGTGCACAATAGTATTTTAAAGGTGCTTGTCGCAAATTTTAGATGCTAAGAATAGTAGGAAGTCACACAAATCTTCTCTTTTCGAAGGTCAACAATATATGTAGTTTTTGAAGATGTTCCAACAAATTTTGAAATGCATTTCCACATTTATCTATCCACTGGAACTTCTCTTTTTCTTGCTTGATGTCATTAGAAAATGGTATACACTTGTCGATTATTTTCACGATGAACTGTTCACAGTGACAAATTGTGATATTTATCTCCCCTTCAGGGCGTTAACTTGTTTCAATGCGTCCTTCCATCATGTTCCTTTGTATCCAGGCCTATTCACCTAGGCCCATTGAACCTCATTACCCTACACCCATTGCCTCGTCCTAGAAATTCAATGCTCTAGCTACAGTGGTGCTGGAAGCTAGCCTGATTCCTTGAGGGCATTATTCCCAACTGATGTAAGGAAGTGAGTACATGGAATCAATTGGATAGGGACATATGTTATCACACAAGGTGGAAGATATTCTCCAAACGTGTCTTTGAGGGTGAAAATGATGAGAGCGATCTCTTCTATAGGCTAGTAGATGATGATGTTGTTCTATGCTTGATGGAAATTTTGGAGTTAATAACAAAGAAAATCTAGTTGCATAATTCAATTTCTTGTCAAACACCCCCGATTTCCTCTAAAGTGCACAAGTTGGTTCAAAAAACATATTGGTCTTTAGTAGGTGTAGGATTCATTCCTTGTTATATTTGCTTTAGTCTTATGCACATTTTCGTGGGTGTGTTCATGCTAGCGAGTCAATTATCAATTGTAACATTTTATGCTTTTCCATACAACGAGGCATGTTAGCTATGTTACTACTATGCCTTAACTATGTAACTATCATTTGTAAGCAGTTTATGCCTTTTCCATATGATTGGACATTTTATCCCTAACTTGTAGTTGGAAGTTTTTTATAAAATTGTTTAAATTGATTGCCACTACGAATGGAAGGTCCAAGGGTAGCAATCCACCTTGGTGGGGATGTGAGGGCAACGTCCCTGTTGACGGCAGTCGACCTGACTGGTTATGTCGTGGGGTCCAGGGGACAACGCCCCATGGCTGGGTGTGGGGCAGCGTCCCCTCCGAATACGGTATATTTCGTTTACTATTTGAATTTGAATTCAAACAGCAAACGGGTATGACTGTTGGACAGATATTTGTTCATTTCGAACAGCCACCACGAACTGACGCCTTTCCCCTATATGTACGTAGCGGCCTTTGTTTTCAAAAAAAAAACTTTTCTGTTTCCTAAATCAATAACTCTATTAGCATCATCTGATCAAATTCGAGTGTTCTTCTGATTTGTGTAAGTAATCACAACTTGTGCAAAACACGCTCCATTGTATTCTTAAAGAACGTTTTCTGAAAGTCTCTGTGATCTGAAAAAGGCGAAAACATTTTTGAAAGAAAGTGATTCAATCGTGTCCAGAAGTGAGATATCTATTATATAATACTACAACACTTGTTATATTTTGGTGTGTCGCATCATAGTATCATGCCTCCATGATTTACTAGACTTGATTTCTCTAATGTTCATTAATTTTTACTCAATAGATCCTTTTGATCTGCATTTCGTGGAATCAAAGGAAATTTCATTACAAAATCAACAATGCGCTTTGTATAATCTAATTCAGAATTATATGTTAAACCGAGAAAACTGTAGTAGTGTTGTACAACTCTCAGCTGGAGTCATCAAAAAATGAACAAATGAACAAATAAAGTACAAAGGATTAGATGCTAAAGAGGTGATAACATGTTTGAAATGGTCAGTTGTGGTTGGTTCGAAGTTCGAATAGTGAAAAATGCGAGGTTTAAATCTGTAATATTTGTTTAGCTTTTTTTAGTATAGAATTTGTATTGCATTCATTTTTTGTTTTTGATTTTTTTCCTAAGAAAACCATAAGTGAAAGCAGCTGCGAATTATGCATTGGACATGCTGACAAACAATTTCAAACCAACAAGCAAAAGAAACCACTTGAAAAAAAATCGATGAATGACAGATAAGTAACAAATAAAAAAGAGGATAGAAAATCTGTAACGATCAACAGTTCAACACAACACATGAAGCATGCATGCATCGCTTCTTCCCTAGCCCATAAGAACAACAACAATCTCAACAACGGCAAGTCCCCCAACGAATGCACTCCCACCTTTATCACATCTAACCCCATTAACTCCAGTCTTTCTTTATGCAGAAGGTTTCTTCTTCGTTTCTGCTTGTGTAGGCTAAAATGTTGCTCATGATCATATCCCCTTTCCTAGGACGTCAGTTTTGTCTCCCTTATTAGCAAGCTCCTCACCTAAAGTAGAGGAATCACAACAAAAACAAACGGTTCCACGAGTCTAGCATTAGGCTAAACTCTTATCGAAATCCCTTTGCCATAATCTTTTATACTGTCACAATAAGAATCACTACTAGAACAGGATCTTCTCTGCGTTCCCCTTCCTCTAAATCAGGACCTTTCTCATTCCTTGCCACTTGATTGGAAGTTTTATGTTGTTCAAGGAGTGTCACTAGTTGGTCTACCATAGCATGTTGAGCTAAAAGACTATCATTCAATTTGGGCAGACTATATCTGAATTGCCACTATTACCATTTCATATTCATATAATAGAGGAGCACTTGACAATTGTTTGTCATTACTATGATTGTCATAACTATGAATGCCTATATCCACTATGATTTATCATTCATTTTCTTATAACTCTCGAGTATAATGCAGAAATGCAAAGTACCATGATCTATCTGTCAAAAGAAATGTAAAATAAGGTCTTCAGAAAATAGTTCAGCAGTGCGTTGGGATTGTACTGTTTAACAGTCTTATGAATTGAAATTAGGTCCACATTGTTTGCATCCTTGAGGCATTTATAGGTTTCTATTCGAAGATTCCCATTTGATCATTTCGTCGTTGACTTATCATTCATCTTCCAATCATCTCTTTTTCTCTTGATGTTCCTCTATTTCCAATCTGCAGTAAGTGAAAACACCCACAATAATAACAAGCTTAATTAGTGAGGGATGGATTAAAAGGATACAAGTTGGTGCTAATTTACTTGATTGGACAGTGCTATTGAAACTACAATTTTATTCAACAAAGATTAGACTTATGTATTGTATGGAAACAATGTCGATCTTAAAGAAAGAAATGGGAAAATAAGTTAAATATAGGAATAACGAGCCCGAATGCCAAAGGGAGTGATTGAAATTACAAAAAATATAGAGTCGGAAATGATAGAGTGACTTAAAGTGATAATGAAAAAAGTCAAATTCTAGTTCAACACACGTGCCTCCTACGATAAATAAAATTTTAAAGACTAAAATAACAGCTGCGTACTTTCTTTCTTCTCAATTCTACTATCTTCTTACATCGGTTTCTTGGTGTCTAAACCGTCGTTTCTTCAAAACCCTAGTTTTTAAATCAGTAAAGAAAAAATTCAAATTTTTTACTGCTACGTTATTTTTTGGGTTTACAAACTTTTAAATTGTAGTTCTGAAGAAAATATGAATTGAGTTTCTAAATCAGTGAAGAAAAAATTTAATTTCTCACTAATAAGTTATTTTTTGGATTTATAGACTTAATTAAGAAAAAATTCAAATTTTCATTGCTAAGTTTTAAAATCAGCGAAGAAAAAAATTCAAATTTTCATTTTTGCGTAATGGGAAGGGTAATTCTGAAAATGTTATGGGGCTACTAAGTTATTTTTTGGGTTTACAGACTTTTTTAATTTTTGGGGTGCTACTAAGTGAGTACTCGAGTTAAAATCGAACTTGCCATGAAAAAATTAGGGAAAGTAGGATTAAAAAGCATAAAATCTATAAAGAAGACAAGAAAACCCATTGGTAGGGGGAGAATATGATATATACAATCAGGGTCGGCCTTGTGGATAGCCCACCAAACCTATGGGATAGTGCAACCATAAGGTCGGAGCAAAAAAAAGTGTATATATCATTGTTGTTTTAGAGGTCTTATATATCAAGTGAGCAATAGATAGGCCTGGAAATGGATATTTTTGGATACGGATACTGGCATATTCGAATCTAAAATTATTTTCAGATATCAAATATCATCATCCGTGGGTACAGAAGTCTATCGGACAATTATCCTATCTGCTAAGAGTCAATAAATCGAGAAATAATAAATAGAAACTTTTGCTTTGCATAAACTTTTTGTCAATCTTATGGATTATAAAAATGAGAAAAATAAACAAACAGAATGATAATAAATAGTTTTAAACAATTAATATGCGTTAAATTCATATAATGCAAACTGTTAGCTTAATAAAAATAATAAACACATGTCAATCATTGTACTAAATATGCAAAATATTAACAATAACATTGACAAAAATCAAATGGATAATTTTTGAATGCATATATCTTCATATCCGCACCCGTATCCATTTTTCTAAATATTGCATATTTATCTACTTTTTAAATACAGATGTGGACGGATTTCAGATATTCAAAAATCTATTGACATACTTAACAATATGTGTTTATCCATGTGGTTAGTATAACTTGATAGTAATCAAGAGGTTAGAAGTTTAATTCATGCTAACATTATGTTTATTTGTATTCTAACAGAGAATTTGATATTGATCCCTACAAATATTGTAACGACCGCCCTACATCTATGGTGCAGAACGACAGTCAAAGGAAAGAAAAAGAAATAGAACAGAAAAGAACGGGAAAGGAAGAAAAAGAAAGCATCAACTAACCAAATTATCTGTCGTGTATCTCACATCACATCAAAGTAAATATAATAATTAATCCATGTATAAAACAATAGAGATAGTAAAAACAATGTGAAATGATCATCTGAATAAAGATCCATAAAGTTATACAACGCCATAATAGAGTTTACATAACAGGAAAGTAAACTCAACTGGTACACTCTCTCATAATAGAAAATCAACACCGTCACGGCTCCACAGTGTCACACAGTGGGAATATAATAACATCTGCACATAAAGTATAGATAATAGTCACCTCCAGTCGGTCCTCCTGTAGAACTCCATAATCATCCACATGCTCTCAATATACTTGTTTAAGAGTACTTGAGATAATAAGAAGCAAAGTATAAAACCTCGAGTCAGACAACATTCTGGTATGAGCGATATCAAATCTCAAAATACTATAAAGCTCGATAATATATGAAACAAACGGTACATAAACCATATTTGACATGTCCCTGCAATCACAGAGTCAGCACATAAACATAAATAATATGCTACTCTATAACATCGTAAAAAGGGTATATGTTATCCCATTTTTGGTCAAAACTGGAATATCAATGTTGTGTGCATTTCCACCACGACCGAACCAAGAAGAAGAAGCCAGCAAGCGTATATAAGTCTGGGATTTCACTCATGATTCAAGTATAAAAGTCCATTCAGTATCAAAGGTTTAAAGTTTCATTCGGCAATGTAGAGCGAAATCTCATTCGGCATTCAAGATGCCTTGGTTCATCCGGCATTCCCAATACAAGAGCTCATTCGGCACTCCCAAATATAGAAGTTCATTCGACATTCCCAACTCACTGCCGAACCAAGTACACCCCTTCAATACCGAACCAACTCATCTCCCCCGTCCTGCCAAACCAACTGCCACCGAACCACAACTCCAACAACCTACTACCGGACGAGAACCAACACCGGACCACCCTACACCGAACCAAGGAACGCCGAACCAGATGTGCCAGGCCAGATTACTTCATCCCAGGCCCGCCAGCAGTTATAAACATCCAAGACCCCTGCCCCCAACCTCACTCTATAAATAGAGGGGCAGGGGTACAACAATGGCAGACAAGTTTGAGAGCTCAAGCATGGAAGGAACTTTCAAACAACTTTCAGTTACTTGTATGCAAAGCTTTGTACTTGCAATCTGAAAGAAAAAGGATAATAACATATAAAGTGGACGTAGGCACGTTCTGGCCGAACCACTATAAATCTGTGTGTCTTTTACAGTTTAGTCCCTGCTTTTTACATATTTGCATAAGTCACCCAAATCATTGAAAACCATATAAAATCGACTAAATCGTACGACTTTGAGGTGTTTGCCCATTTTTTGCGCAAACATTTTTGGTGCTTTCACTGAGAATTGAACTCAAGGACCTACCGCTTGGAAGTTGAATTTGAGAGTTTAGAGATTCAGATTGGAAGAGTCATGGCGAGACAATCAAGCAGAAGGCCAAGGCCAGAGCAGAGTCAACAGGAAAGGAGTCAAGAGGCTTCCTCAGGAGCAAACCAAGCTTCAGCCTTCATCACCAGGGATGAGATGGAGGCTATGATGAGAAGACAAGAAGAGATGATCCAGAACTTGCTTCAGCAAATTGGGCAACTTGGAGCACAAAACCAAGGAGCAACTGGAGTTCAGAACGGAGCAGGACCATCTGGCGTAGCACCAGAGCTAGGGGGCACTCACGCAGAGCATGTTGATCCGACCCCGGGAAGAGAGATGGGGGCATCCGAGCCACCTGGTAGCAATAGCGGAATGAACGTTCAGCCAGGGAGGCATACACATGAAAACTCCCGCGGACTCGGGGGGCAGGTCGAAAGCGATGAACAAGTCGCAAACCTCTCACTAGCACGGTTAGATCATTTACACATGTAAGCGATCGCGCACGATCCATAGGCATGCTCTGAATGACTACTGACCGCACCATAGTAAGAATTTACGCTTTGACATCCTCGTCTTGCTCTTACTTTGATCTTGACTTGAACATTCCTGTTGTGGAATTCGTATGGTTATTGCTTTGATGTTTGCAAATTTACTCGTATGCCCGTTGGATCGCGAACAGTCCACAAGTACCTCTTGTATGGAGATGAACCGCCAAAGTATTTGATTCAGAAACTCCCCCGAACATGAAATCTGGCAAACGATCCAGGGACCCACTCGAACGTGAACCTGGTATCAACAATACCAAGCCCCCCCGGCACACTTACTCGCCTCCAATAGGCACACAAACGATCCAAGGACCCACTCGAACGTGAGCCTGGCATCAGTAATACCAAGCCCTCCTGGGCACACTTTCTCGCCTCGAACGGCACCCGACTTCGAACAGTCACAATTCGCCTCGAACGGCACCCGACTTCGAACAGTCACAATTCGCCTCGAACGGCACCCGACCTCGAACGGTCACAATTCGTCTCGAACGACACCCGACTTCGAACAGTCACAAACTCGCCTCGAACGGCACAACTCATCTCGCCACAAATGACTCGATCGCGAAAGGTCGCCATTTGAGGTCCACCCCCTGACCGCCAACAGTCGCACCTTACCACGAATGGCTCGATCTCGAACGATCGTCATCCGAAGTAAGGCGCTTGACCGCGAACGGTCCCATTTCATCTTTTGCCGCGAATGGCACCGGCCGTGAACGGTCACATTTCACCCCAAGTGGCTTGATCACGAACGGTCGTCATTTGAGGTCTGCCCTCTGACCGGGCTCGGTCGCACTTTACCTCGAATGGCTCGATCCCGAACGGTCGTCATTTGAAGTAAAGCGCTTGACCGTGAACGATCACATTCCACCGCAAATGACTCGATCTCGAACGATCGTCGCATGGATTTAGACGCTTGACCGCGAACGGTCGCACTTCACCTCAAATGACTCGATCGCGAACGGTCGTCATTTGAAGTTAGGCGCTTGACCATGAACGGCCGCGCTTCATCCCAAATAGCTCGATCCCGAACGGTCGTCATTTGGGGCCATATAAAATATCAAGCTCTTTACAGGTTGTCAACAGGATATGAACATCCAGCTCATGGCATTACAAAACACGCCTTCCTACCGCAAGGACATCAACAGGATATGAACATCCAGCTCATGGCATTACAAAACACGCCTTCCTATCACAAGGCATGTTTTGGGGGGCAAAGTGTTATCCCATTTTTGGTCAAAACTGGAATATCAATGTTGTGTGCATTTCCACCACGACCGAACCAAGAAGAAGCAGCCAGCAAGCGTATATAAGTCTGGGATTTCACTCATGATTCAAGTATAAAAGTCCATTCGGTATCAAATGTTTAAAGTTTCATTCGGCAATGTAGAGCGAAATCTCATTCGGCATTCAAGATGCCTTGGTTCATCCGGCATTCCCAATACAAGAGCTCATTCGGCACTCCCAAATATAGAAGTTCATTCGGCATTCCCAACTCACTGCCGAACCAAGTACACCCCTTCAATACCGAGCCAACTCGTCTCCCCCGTCCTGCCAAACCAACTGCCACCGAACCACAACTCCAACAACCCACTACCGGACGAGAACCAACACCGGACCACCCTACACCGAACCAAGGAACGCCGAACCAGATGTGCCAGGCCAGATTGCTTCAGCCCAGGTCCGCCAGCAGCTATAAACATCCAAGACCCCTGTCCCCAACCTCACTCTATAAATAGAGGGGCAGTGGTACAACAATGGCAGACAAGTTTGAGAGCTCAAGCATGGAAGGAACTTTCAAACAACTTTCAGTTACTTGTATGCAAAGCTTTGTACTTGCAATCTGAAAGAAAAAGGATAAAAACATATAAAGTGGACGTAGGCACGTTCTGGCCGAACCACTATAAATCTGTGTGTCTTTTACAGTTTAGTCCCTGCTTTTTACATATTTGCATAAGTCACCCAAATCATTGAAAACCATATAAAATCGACTAAATCGTACGACTTTGAGGTGTTTGCCCATTTTTTGCGCAAACAGTATACTATACTCGATATCTATGAGGGTGCTTAGGTATCTCCACCTATAGTCCCTACCCCATACTAAGTAACTTAAGGTATCTAGATATCTCCATCCATACCTACTCCACATTAAGTCAAGTCAGAGTATCTAGGTATCCTAACCACAGTACCTACCTAGTGTGACATCCCCAGGGTGATAGGTGACTAGTGAACAACCATAACAAACATAGCATCCATCAAACATATTAACTATCACCCAATGTGTGATCCCCTCGGGGGGGGGGGGGGGGGGAGGGGGGAGGTGGTCCAGGGTACACGACCATCGCTACCCGCTCTCGGGCATCACCTGCATATAGTACCCCTCCTCCGAGCACGATAGAAAACAATCTAAGTCATCAAAGATCCCTAGGCACAAACACATCCATCGAGCCCTACTCGCTCAATACGGATTTAAACCCTACCGGCTCACTACAATTTCTAGGCATGAGCCCTAACACTCAACCAAATCTACTATCTGCAGCCCCACTCCAATCCGAGTTGCAATCCTTGATCCTGCTCTCCCCTTGAGCTCTTGATCGAAGAACCCTAATGCCATCTAATGCCCGAGGTCCAGCATGATTCATATAGTCTTGTTACTATCATCCCAAAACCTACTCCTTACATCAACAAGTCACTATTCGCAGTATCAGACTACTAGGTCAAAGCACCGCATCCCTGCCTCACCATCCAAATCACATGGTCGAAGCACCACATCACTACCTCACCATCAATATCACTCGTCGTAGGTAAATAACATCCAATCTTTAAACTGGTCACACGAATAAGCCATCACGTCACGCACTATGATATCTCATCAACGTCCAAGCCACATATCAGCCAAGTCACCAATCAACAACAGTGATGGACATTGATCACTCTACTATGGTTAACACCATCCACCTTAGTCTTTTACTTAACCGAACAATTAAGTACAAACCAAACAAAAATGTCCGGCATCCACTTTGAAACTCAGATCCATCAGCACGTATTCTAAATCTTGTTCTACAGCTTATATCGTTCATTATATTTCCACTTGTGCGGAACTCCAACATACAAGATGGAATCTAAAATCAAATCATCGTTAATCGGCGTTTTCAACCAAAACAACCAAATAACGAAAAAGCTAGGTAATAAAACACACATCCAAGCATCTATACATCTAAACAACCATACATCCATCCAAAATAACATACATACAACATAAACAATCCATCCATATCAATTAATGTGGAAAATAACATCAATAATAGATCTAATCTAATAATTCATTTATTGCACGACGATGGAAAATGCACAATATTCTTTATAGATAATTTTAAAATAATTATATATTCTTTTATAAAAATATAACTGCTATATAATAATAATAATATCACGTTTATAAACTAAAAATCTTTCCCGAATGTTTATATAACACTAATTAATCAACCATAGTAAAGTGAGATAATATCACTCACCTTAGCCAAAATTTTCAAAACTAATGCCAAAATGTATATCTCACCATTACAAGCGCAACGCAAGAAACCGCATCCAAAGCGGACCTCGTACGCAAACAATATTGATATAATGAGATTTAGGATTAGTTAGATAATTTATTAAATAAATAAAATGCTGATTACCTTGCTTATACTAAACCTTCTACCTCTCTTATGCATGTATGTGCACACAAGAAATGGCCGTGCATATCATAGTCCTCCCCTCTTCGATTTCACACTCGATACGCGATGAAACTTCGATTCGTTTTCGCCCACTTATTTCTCTTCACAATCTCTTCATTCCGCACCCCATAACGACACCAGATCCACCAAGACAAGATCTGACATGAAGCCCATGCCCTCGACCAGCTTGCAACATGAAAAGTCACACTTCCCATATCTTTATTGTTAATCCCAAAATCCAGTCCATCTACTCCCCATCGCATAAGAATCACAACGGTATTCTCCGATTCGTCAATCGTCACTCCAAGATCCGGCAATCTCTAACCCTAGTTTAGCCAAGGATGGGTCAATATTGACAATGACACCAATCCTAAGTTCCATCATGGTTATTGCGTTGCTCTTGCCCATACGATCTCAATGGCTACGACCTCGTATTTTATCATCAAACAAATGTGGAGAAATTAATTTTTGAATGGAAGAGGGAGAGTTCGGCCATTGATTTTGTTCCCTGATATGAACAACGAAATGAATTATTGGAGGGAGAATTTTTATTTGGGTATTTATAATAATATTTTATTCAATTTATATAATTTTCAAATAAATAGTTGTACTTTTCGAGTCCGTACGATCACACGACACGTTCGATCGCCACGAAACTCATCTGCGTACATCATTTTATTTTTTCGAAAACGGCACTAATCTCGTCACCATCTAAGACTATGCCTTAAAATGCTAATTACGTGTATTTCGAGATCGTTTCATCCATTGGATCGTCCGTTCTCTAAAAACAACAATATTTATACTCATTTTAATTCACAACATCAATCCGAACTTAAAAAATGGGTTCTCGAGTCCTGATTAGGTCGTATGTGAAAATTTACTTTTTTGGGCCTTCATTTAATTATCGATTAAATATTTAAATAAACTATTTAAATATCCTGTAACATCCCGTATTTAGAGGCCAAAAGCTAAGTGCTACAGATGTTGCAGTCATCTATAGTATTAACTTCGGGTGACAAAATATGGCTATGTTAATGCTATCCATAATATCAAAAGCACTTGAATATGAACAAAATCACACATTTTCAAAACAACCATTTTTACTGATTACATTTTAAAATAATATCATATCCAAGTTACAAAATCCCAAACATTTCCCAGGCAATGATTAAATATATCATTAAAATATGCCAAGAGCGACATATGATGATGCCCCCTTAGTTGATCAGAGAAAATTTATCATATCTGACTTAATATACACATCGGAAAAATAAACAGAACAATCTGTATTCTAATTAGCTATCCGTCAGCCACATGCTCGTTATCGGAAGCTTTATTCACCAAAAAGACTAAAACCTAAAAACCTTAACCCTCAGCCTACTCCAATCAATTTTGAGCACTTGAGATTTTAAGGGGAAACAAAAACTACGAGTCAGGCATAAAGCCTACATCTCTCTACACTAATATAAAGTGAGACCACGCCTCTTAGCGAAACGGGTTTCCCCTCACTAATATCCTTATCAAAACATATTTATTTTGCAATTTCCTTCTAACAACCAAACTGGTTAATCAAACTGATTATATCAAAATAGAAATATCCGTTATGCAAATAAATAGACCATCAATCCGTAAAACTGGTAAAATGTGAGCTATCTTCCCACAAAATAATAGCAAGGTCCGTTGTGCTAACAAAAGGACTTTTTGTCCAAAAAAATAACAAGGTCCATTATGCTATAATGGAATAACTATCCATAAAACTAGGCTAACTACGGCTTACTTGACTAACTGTCTGGATTAAAATGGACCAACTGTCCGAAATCTAGGCTAACTGCCTATAAAATGGACCAACTGTCCAAAATCATTTCTTAGGGTTGACTACCCTTTAAATTTTCCACGAAAATCTTTTTCAAAATGATTTAGTCCTTCAAATCGTATATATAAAAGGAAAATTTATCTTTAGCTTTACTTTAAGCCATTTTTCCATGATATATACATACATACATACATACATACATATATATATATATACTTTACTCAAAATAATGTTGATGAATTATAATGAAGTTTAACTATCCTTCTGAAACAAGTCAAAACCCTTTTTAACTTGGAAATACCTAGGCTGTACTGCCTATTTCGTACATTCGAAACCTTTTTTTAAACTCTTTAAACACATTTTCAAAACCCTTGAAGGTAACCGCTATAAAACCATTGAAAGTGAACCTCTCAGAACCTTTAAAACCATTGACATCTTTCTTTAAAAATCCTTTAAACATTGTGTGACACCTTACCCCGAGAACCACATTAACAAAGAGAATTACATAGTAATTCTGTTTGCTACTATGGAGAATATGGCTAGTTAAGGGCGACCATCATAGTCTTGCATTAGATAAGAGCTAAGTATGTCATTTTTGACACTTATTTTTTTCTTTTTATTTTTCCATCTCATCTCGAGTATTCGGCATACTTAATTCCTACCTAATACAGTACTATGGTAGCTATAAGATCAATTCAGAAACAAAACATAATAACTATATCAATTTCAAGTCACAGAACAATAACACAGAAACGATATATATGAATACATACATCAAATGTAATACAACATGCCACTGGTGGTATATAACCATAATATATACATACATTCTCCACAAAGAATATATGCCTCATAAGTTCCCAACAGAAAGACTACTACACAAAAAACTATGCAATATCCCAAGTCGATGGTAAAGTCCAAAAGCACTACACCAAACAGTCCATTTTGTAACACTTTTCCGCTTTAAATTTGTAACGCTTATAACCATTACCAATTTATTACAGTTATTTCCATTATAGTCATTTATAACGGTTATTACCGTGACTACGTTTTGTGATTTTTAATAAATTAAAGTGATTAGGATCAATTTGTAATTTACATGCTTTTGCACTTAAACCATCTTTCATGGTTCTTTCATTCCTCGTTTTACTTTTCACGTATCTTTCTCCATCAAACTAGGGTTTCACCGCTCGCAATCAATATTAGGGTTTCATTCACATCAGTTCCATTCTCTGCCTCAATCAATATCAGGATACATTCAACTTTCTTACCGATTCTATCTTCGATGATCCTTCTCTCCTTATTTACGACCGCCTAAGATCCATTAAGTCCCCAAAATCCATCCAGTCCGAGCCCAATCATCGCTCAGTGCTACGTGAGTACTTATCTAACATTTTTGCTCTAATTTCTTTGCATTTTCCGCTTTTATGAGTCTTTTAGCTTAGATCCGTTGTAGAATAGTGAAAAAGTGCCTACAGATTGATGATCGAGATGGTAACCGCTTGACCGAGAGCGGATTTAGGAGGAAATTCAGTATATTTGAGGATGGAGAGATCGGCAAAGATGTTGTGCTGGAAAATCACGACATGCAGTCAATGGAGGAATCAAATGATTTTAAGAAAAATACTAATAGCAGATTTTTGTGCGGACTCGGTAGAGAGTATGCTGATCAGGAATCTGAGGAGTCTATTGCGAAGCTTGTTGCAAGCATCGGCATTATGATCATCGTGATTTGGTTGGACGCGAGTGATTTTCATATTATTATTATTTATTTAGGAATTAATTTTCGATTTCTTTTTGCTGATGTGGTATTTTCTACTGGTTCTTTTGTAGTCTGACTAAGAAAAAGGCAAGAACAAAGAAAGAAAGACCAAGGAAATGAGGATGGATTAATTTAGACTTTCTGGATCTAGGAGAGTGAGTTTTGTTATAATGTACAATGCTTCATATATGATTGGTTGAATTAATTTTTTGGTTTTGATTTGGTAGTTACAGTAAAGATTTCCATGAAGCTCTTGATTGTTTGCCCCAGAAGAAGGTGATCAGGAGTTTGACTATAGAAAATGAATATGATGATAAGGTACATACTGTTACATATTCTTGATATTTGCGTTCCATGATTTTTCTATGAAGTTCTTACATGGTAAATGAGATATGAAATCCCCAATGTTCCTATACAGGTTTCCTATGTTGATCATTTAATTTTCTCAATCAAGTTATATCTATTGCTTTTCATACGTGTCCATGTGAAGAAATATATTCTATACTTGATTAGCTGTCAACGTATATATTCGAATTCCTTATGGTTAGCTATCAAGAATTTATATATATTCCAATTCCTTATGGTTAGCTGCTATATAAATACATCATGAGTACCAGGAAAGTTCTATAGTACATACTTCTTTTAGTTCTGGTTTGGATTGTTTATGTATTAATGAAAATTTGATGTTCAATATAACTGATAAAGTATTTTCTTTTTCTATGTGCTTTTATATCCTTGTCTCTACAAGTTTAGTCAATATATTGTGTACAACTATCATTTTATAGCTTCGTACATGTATATTGCTTTAATTTTTAATGTCGGCCTTATTGTAGTGTTATAATCATGTTGATGGCCTTGTTAACCTGATTATTTCCCATTGCAACCTATTGTTGTTTCATATTTTATATTGCCCAATGTATTGATAATAAAGTATAGTTGCAAGTTCAGACTATTTGGGTTTTGTTTTTGTCCTCTGCTAATATTTATATGCAGCCCAGTATATTGACTTATGTGTTGTAGAATCGATGTTGGTGGTATGGGTAATGATCTTTTATTATATAAATTAATATGAAGGCTTATACATAATCTTGTGTTACAAAGAACTGTTAGAAGACAAAGGTTCTTAGGAAAAGCAATGCCGGTTTTGAGCTATACACCTGTACAAGATATCCGATACTTTCTTTGATTCTAGAAGACCTTAAGGCAAACATTTTTTTCATTGTACATGCTAACAAGATACATCGATATAACTTATTATTTCCATATGAAAAGTTTAATGAAGTTAATATACGGGCATTATGCATTTTGAGGATAGATCAATACTAAATGAAAATCAAGGCTGCAATTTATCAACTAAAAAACAATTATGCTTATAACATGGAAAAGAGTCAACTTGTTGAGTAGTTAATTGGCTATTATTGTTCTTCTTGATCAAATGTTGTAGTCTTTGTTTGGATCTATTATTTGAGAACTATATTTTTAGATGACTAAGTTCCAAATTTTAGAGAATTATTGGTTTTTTCCCTGGTATTGTGAATATGAAGAACAAGTTCTTTACTTGTGACTTATTTTAATTCCTTGCTGTAAATGAAGTTTTTTGAGTATATATTTTCAGAGAAGCTAAATTTTTATTGTCTACCTACTATACTGTTTATTTTGCTGACTTTAATTATACATGTACTTGAAAAACTATTCAAAGTTATCGAAAAGTTATGATTTAAACTAATGATTTGATTTATAGCCAATTAAAGAAGCATAACACAATTTATTGAACAAGTCTATCCAGTGATAACTTAGTAGACTAATTAAACCATATTCTCATCAAATGAATGGATTGGATTTTACTATCAACTATAAAATAAACTATAAGTTCTGTACTATTTTTGATATAAAAAATGGTTTATTTTTTAATGAAAATTTGATGTTCAATATAACTGGTAAAGTATTTGCTTTTGCTATGTGCTTTTGTATCTTTGTCTCTACAAGTGTAGTCAATATATTGTGTATAGCTATCATTTTATAGCTTTGTACATATATATTGCTTTAATTTTTCATGTCGGCCTTATTATAGTGTTATCATCATGTTGATGACCTTATGAACCTGATTATTTCCCATTGCAACCTGTTGCTGTTTCATATTTTATATTGCCTATTGTATTAATAAAGAAGTATAGTTTATAACTATTGTTGCATCAGCGAATTGTAGCCTTAAAGTGAAGTAAAAGAATAAAAGTGTAGTTTTCATTTGGCATCTCTGTGTTGTTTCATATTCTAATTTGATAACAATGAAATGATAGTTTTATGTTTGAAAATCTCTGCTTTTTTTCTATGTGCCGTTAAGAATAACTAAATTGAACAATGCATTATGCGCTCTTTATTTTCGACTATATTGCAACACCGAGCATTTGAATATCCGAGACTTCTTCAAAAACAATTTCTTTTACTATTTACTCTAGTCGTTGATATTTAAATTTGTTTTTTTATAGGAATATCTTAGCTAGCTTACTCTTCGGACTTTGCATCCATGAAAAAAACATATATGGACAAACCTATGCATTCCACATATTAACCCATAGGTTACTTATATAGTTATATTGCATATGTAAACCTACGGGATAAAACATTTCAATACAAATTAGTAGCTATAGGTGACTTGCGGTGCACAGTGTGGTTTGCAACTGCAGTTCAACTGCAATTCTGAACTCGAGTTAATTACAGTCGAATTTCTATTGCAACTGCAGTTCAACTGTAGTTCCAAACTGTAGTGAGCTGCTGTCGAACTTCAGTTGAACTGCAGTTCGCAACATTCAAATTCCAAACTGTAGATATGCTCTTTTTTATTCATGTTCTTGTTATATATTATTTTAATATATTCAAATTGTCAACAAACTAGGTGCACTACAAAAAATCTACAAATTCAATGCACTATTGTAACTCTATATAATATTTGATTTTTCTTTAACTTATTATAATATTTAATTTTAGCATATAAAAAAGTTGTAGATAAAATTTATTTTCTATTCATATGAATCTGGTTTTTGTTACAGCCTTACTGGATCTTGTTTTCTCATTTTATTTTTGTTTATAAAATTTACAAAAATATATTTGCAAACAAAATTTTATTTTTGTTCATATAAATTGTAGATAATATTTAATTTTGTTTGCCTAATACATTGTCTATAATATCAGAATGCAACTGAGAAGATACTTCTTGAATGTATTCTAAATTTTCTTCAAGCATATGTGTTACATTTTTCTCAACATGTGCATTTGAGTCTTCTTCAGTATTTGCTGGTAAATTTTCTATTAAAGTTTCTTCTTGAATTCAAAAATTGCAAGCTCATATATTTCTTCATTATCATCAGGGAAAGAATTATTGTTAATATTTGCAGTGTTGACCTTGCCATGTTCTGGTTCAGGTATAGTTTGCTAGCCTTCTTCATATATGTTGTCACCAATTGGATGTTCAGTACAGTGCTTGCTGTGTGTGTTCCAGATTTTCTTCTTGCATTAAGGGGTCATATTTATTCATTAGTTTATGCCTCCCTCATTTGAAGTACTGGAATTTGCAGTCAATGACGCTTGTATGCACCTTAGTTTCAGTGGACATTTAGCTTTTTATCAGTTGTTTGCTTTCCTAAAATGTTTATCTTTCTGCAGCTCATGCTATTTTGGTGCCCATCGTGCCTGAGGTTTGTCAGTGCATTTAACTTCACTATGTCTAAACACTTCATAATATTTATATATAGATGGTTGATAGTCATATGTTATTGGCATATTTCTATTTCTAGATTTGAGCAGAAATTTATATCTAATCTATATGCTGTTTATGTTGATAATCATATGCTACTCCACTTACACCCTCTCTTTTTATACTATTTGTACTCCATATATCCTCTGCCTTCTCTATTTTGCTCTTCTTCTTCATTTTTTAGCTAAGCGATTAATGGCGACGATATGAAGAAATTCGCAAGATAAATTGAACAAGGTAATTTTAATTTTTTTTATATAGTTTGCATTCAACTTTTCTCTCTTTTTAAATCTTATTACTTCAGTTGTTTAAAAAGCTGGAGACGAATACACTATTTTTTCATTATTACATGCATTGTTATATCATGATTATGGTAAATGCAGTAAGATGGTAATGTCATATAAGAAATAAAATCATATAGTGGTACTTATTTGTTTGCCATTGTTTAAACATTCATTTTCGCAAATTATTTCTTCATGTATTCTTCCATGAATTCCTTCATATTATATGCTTGTTTATATTTTGTTTAATTCGAAAAATCCGAACGATTAAATTATATTTTATTCTTAATTAGCATTTCAGATGTTGGATTTTTCAAACATTGATAATTGATCCTCGTTCTTTTTTGTTGGGTATCATAATTTTCATTAAATGTCCCTAATGATAATTTATGAGTTTTTATTATAGTGCAATTTTGACATTGATTCAGTGAGCATGGCTATCTGAGAGAATATGGTATTAAATATTGTATATATCTGATATTGTTTTACATAGTTCTAACAAATTTGATTTATGGTACAAACCGGACAACCATTAGAGTTGGATTTGGACGACTATGGATCTTGGTAAGTCAAAGAATTTGGATATAAATCAAGGCTTATGCAATGAACATGCAACTGCTGGATTACAAAGTAAGTTCCAAACTTTAATTTTTAACTTTGGCTATGTCGTAAATAGATTGCATCTTCCTCCAATGCATAATATTTACAAATAATAGGCTCTTTATATTCATCAGAGAAAATTACATTACACTTTTGTCAATTTTATTTTGCAATTAGAAAGACCAATTAAATGTTTGAGGTTACTGTAAATAGTTAAATGAAGAGAAGTAATTAATTAAGTATGACAAATATATATATGTATATATAGATGTGTGTGTATGTATGTATATGTTGACTGATTCATGTAGTCATATCCCGATTCTTTTTTCTAATAACGAACAAGCATTTGATTGAGTTGAGAATTCAAACTTCCACCTAAAAAGTATTATATTATATTACTAGCTTTTTAGTCAAACTTGAAAAGCTAATATATCCTAGTCAAATTAGTAACATCAGAATGATATTCAACCCTCTAGAGAGCAAAGTTATGTTACAACACTTATGTTTTTAGTACTTCTAAAACATCTAACTGTTAAATTTTTCCAAGCCACTTCAAAGTTTCATCAAAAGTGTAATTGCAAACTTTCATCTAAAATGCTGTTACTTCAAACATGTGTAGTTTTATGGTTCACAATCAGATGGAAAATAAATGGACAAACGAACACAAAAATGGCTAATTATATATGAAAATAATAATGAAAAGAATTCTTCGTTTGTGAGAAAAGACCTTAATATGTCCAACTATCTGAAATTTATGATTGTTCTGAAAGACAAGATTTGTTTCTAACGTGTGTATTCTGCTTGTAGTACGTTCCTCAAGAAATTCCATGTAAATCTTGCGCAAACGATCAAATCCCTGTTAAAATTTTCAGAACCTTCTGAAGCAATCTTTTTCAATCCTAAAAGAGGTAATTCACTGGACAAATTAATCCATCTACTGGAAGGTTTTGGGCTGAAGTATGAACTGTCTGAGAACTAGTTTGGAATCTTCACAGCAAATTTCTTAATGGCAATGAAAGATCATGGCCTAATTATGATAGAGATCATAACTACCCTTTGTTATTGAGGATCACTCACAATGGTTCTATCCTAAAATAAGAAGTGCAACGTTTGTGCATTTTCTCATCATCAACAATTATCGAAAAAATGATCATTTTCATTTTATTGCTGTTATCTCATATCTAAGATTGGCCCTTTTTTTAGGTATGAAAATCATCCAGCTTTCGATGCAGCAACCACTATATCTACTCGTTCCTCCAACTGTTGCATACAATAAATTTTATTATGTCGTTCGTTGATTTTACTGTACCTGTGTTCTGTCGTTTGATATTTTAGTTTGATAGGTTCTGTCGTTTGTACCTGTGTTCCTCCAATTTGATATGTTCTATTTCGTACATTTGATGTTTTTTAATAATTTGATGATGTTAGTTTTGAAATTTAGTTTTCTGTTTACTTTTGTTGAAAATTCGTATAGATACACTTGAATGAAATGCTATTAGATGTTGAATAAGATATGGTTCGGTTATACCAAATTTGTAACACTTATAAGTGTTGGTAATTTTGCTATTTACTTATGCAAGGAATTCTCAACGGTTATAACTGTTGGAAATTAAAATATTCTCAATGGTTATAACCGTTGGGAACGTGAAGTAATTCCCAGCAGTTATAACCATTAGAAATTACCAAGATTCTCAATGGTTATAATCGTTGGGAATTACGGTTATTCTCAACGGTTATAACCATTGGGAAGTACGAAAATTCCCAACGGTTATAACCGTTATAAAATATGTAAAAAAAATTATAACGTACCTTCTACCAACGGTTATAACCGTTGAGAATTTGATTACCAACGATTATAACAGTTACAAAATGACAGTTCTGGTGTTGTGGGCAAGCTAAGAGTCCAACTACCTAACCTGCAACTTAGTCTGACCCGAGCAATAAACACACGGGTCAGGTTAGCTAGAACTTGATATAAGTATAAGATAAGAGGAATATAAGTGTATAAGGGAATTCTTCCTTTAACTATAAAGGAAGGGTACATGTATAGTATAATCTCGATGCCTGGTACATGGTTCACCAAGGGTTATCACATGAATATGTTTAATTCAATATAAGAAATCTATACTTAATGGCATTCAACTCAAATGTAAGGAATCATACAAAATTCATACGAGAAACTCATCAAAATTCCAATATGAATCTCGTGGAACTCAAGATAGAGTTCAAATCTCATAAAATGAAATCGTCCTATATAACATCTCATGTAGCACTGGGCTATCGATGTAACAAAAATATTTCAAAATGGTGAAATCGTATGAAATTTAGAAAACTCAAAAAAATATAGAAAAACCAGATTGGCCAGATCCCCGATTGCAATGCCGAAGAAATGATGCACGTGCTAAACTCTTATAATGTGCTATTTATAATTTAGGTACCTACCTCGTGGAACCAAAGGTCATACTCATGGTGACCGAAGTCACATAACTCGTGGTGACCGAAGTTGCATAACTCAGTGGACCCGAAGGTCCATAGCACTGACATACTCGTGGATGTGTCACAAAATCTTGGAAAGGAACTCGAAAAGTGTTAATGTGCGTCCCGTACCGCACGTTCGCACTAAACGGTTTACTAACCGCTAGTTAACTCCGTATCATAAAAATAAAATCTCAAATCTTAGAAATCTCAGAATACTCATATATCTTGCCTCGTATCAACGGCAAGTGCAAATAAATCTCATAATGGTTTCTCAAAAACCATAATTCTCGTAAAAGGGAAATCTCATTTCAAGACTCGCCTCATCTCACCGACGAGTAAAACATCTATAAGTGTTCTCATCGACTATTACTCCTTTAATAGGAGATCTCGAATGTCTCAACTCGCCAAACATTGGCTAACTCAGACAATTCCTCTAATAGGAATTATGAATCTCAAATATCAACTCAAAATACAATACTTAAGAGGTTTCGATTGTACAAGTCCTGAATTAATCGAAAAAGTAAACTCATGTGTCTCATGCCACGTGTTTTACTAAATCATTTAATTCTCTTTCTCATAAGTCCAAAAAGTGCAAAAATATGCATTATTATATAGAAAATAATTTATCATAGAAAACAAGATTTTAAAAATATTTTCGAAATCGTTTGGAAAATAACTTTTGAAACTCTCTTACTATAAATAATGTATAATTCTAATAGCTTTAAATTAATTATCAATATTGTAAAATATTTATTTCGAAAGCCAAAAAAATCTTCCGAAAATGGTTTAGAAAGCACGTGCAAAGAAACAACAAAAACCAACAAAAATTCAATGAAATTATTCATAAAACCGTCATACGGAAATCTCCTAAAAACTCACCAATCCAAAATATAGATAAATTGTAATATTGGCTCTTCCATCTTAGGATCAAGCCAATCAAAAACATCATAAAAAAATCCATGTAAAACAATTCAAATGTTCAGCTGGAGCAAAACGTGCTCCAATTCAAAGTTCCAAGCAAATTTCCACCTGGTTACAAAGGCTTAAAAGCCTTAAAATTTTGCAGGCGTAGAGTTCAACAAATTTACTTTAAAAAAAAAGAACGAATACAATTAGACAAGAAATGAGGGATATGGTCTCCCAAAGTTGGACTTCAGGCAAGATTTCACTGTAAATAGCTAGAGCAAAACATGCTCCAATTCAATGTTTGAAAGCATGTTTCTATAGGCTACAGAGGTCAGAATGATCTGAAAGGTAATGTGCATAAAGCATAATAATTATACTTTAAAATGCAAAAAGAATCACATAATTATGAAAAGGTATGAGAAAGCTATGAGGTCTCAAAGTTGAATCCATGTAGTGTTTTAACTGTAAAAATCTAGGCAAAAACATGCTCCAAATCAAAGTTCGGCAGCATATTTCTATAAGCTACATAGGTCAAAATGATCTGAAATTTGGTATGCATAATGTGTAACACTCATATTTGAGACTGGAAAAAGAATCACGGAATTTAAACAAGCTATGAGAATGTCTCAAAGTTGAACCTAGACTGTTTTCACTGTAAAAATCAGGGAAAAATATGCTCCGAATCAAAGTTCGGTAGCATATTTCTATGAGCTACATAGGTCAAAATGATCTGAAATTTGGTACGCATAATTTAACATTCATACTTGAAACTGGAAAAGAGTCACAAAATTTGAACAAGCTATGAGAAAATTATGATGTCTCAAAGTTGAACGCAGATAGTGTTTCATTGTAAAAATCTGGGCAAAAACATACTCCGAATCAAAGTTCGGCAACGTATTTCTATAAGCAACATAGGTCAAAATGACCTAAAATTTGGTATGCATAATCTACAAAACGTGACATATAAAACAAAAAATCCAACAGCATTTTGTTACCGGAATAGAAAGATATGACTACATAAAGTTGCAATTCAAGATAGTTTACACAGAAAATCAAAATAGTTCAAAAACGAATGTTTGAGCAAATTTTTTATTTCGACTTGGGATTTTTGGCACTACATGAGCTATCTTTTGTGAGATTGATACTCACCTGATGATTTAGCAAACATTTAGGTTGGAAGCAACGAAATTTGGTGAAGATAGAAGCCCTAAGAACCTGTACAAATTTAAAAACAAACACGCAAACAATCAAAAGCAAACTACAGCCAATTCATATCAAGTTCTAAGATTTGGACGAAATTTTTGTAGTATTGGTGGAGATTACCTTCTCTAATCTCTATTTGGTTGGTTTACTTCTTTAATTTTCAGCAAATTGAGAGGAATTAGTTTAATTTGAGGAAGCCATTATTTTCTTCCTTTCTATTTACTATAAGTTTTATTTTTAAGGAAGATGAACTAAAGTACATACAGTAGTTTGTTTCTCACCAGAAACATCCATATAATGGATTTTGGGTTTTAAAACCTAACCCAAGAAGCCCAAGGCAATATTATTTAGAGAAAATGTTGAGTTATCTTCATTTTTATCATATATTATTAACATATGTACGATCCTCTTTAAATAATAATATATTCACAAATGTATATGAATAAAATTATATTTTAACAAGATAATTTTATTTTCAACTATCTAATGTTATTTTTTCTCAAATAAAACCTTATTTTTGACAATATCATAAAATTTACACTATTTTATTACAAAACACTATTTTTAATTCAATAATTTGTACAAAAATTGTTCTCTTGTGAAATAAATTACAATCAGTTTAACTCTCTTTAGTCATCAAAATATTATTGGCAAACAATATTTCATCTTTTATTTTAATAAAATACTTATTATCTTAATATTTCTCATTTTAAATTCAATAAATGATTAATATTGATAATGTTTTCTAATATTGTTGTATTTACCCAAATAAAATTGTACTTTGATTATTTTCTACTCAAATTATCAAAATAAAGTTTTTAAAACTTCATTTTCAATACTTTAGATTTATTTCAACAATTTAACGTTGAAATACATCACCTAATTAATTTATTAGCTCCAAACTAACAAGTATTCAATATTTCAGTTTATTTAAACCAAATACTTATCTAATCAATATTTAATCCCATATTTATTTCCAATAAACAAAATAAAGTTTTAAACTTTATTTTTCAAAGTTTCAAACTTTATTTTTCCCATTTTATTTACAAAATCCATTATTTACACCAAATAAACAAATTTAAAATTTCTAATTATATTTTAGTTTACAATATTAAATTATAACTTCCGTTATAATTTAATATATACATGTAATCTCCAAAACATTTTTGTTACAGACTCCTCCTTAACAAAATTGCATCCCCGCAATTTCTAGAGAAGATCTATATTCAACACACTTTATTTCATCAAACAAAGGGGATTTAGATAGATTAAAATGGAAATTTTTTACCTTCGGAGTGAGAAGATAAGAAATCAGGATACGATTGCTCGATGAGTTCTGTGGTTACCCAAGTGCAATCATTGGGATTATCGGACCATTGAATCTTCACAAGCGGAACGCTCTTGTTTCGAAGGCATTTAGTCTCCAAAGCAAGAACTCTCACAGGGTGTTGCATATAAGATAGATCAAGAGAGACTTCCAACCTCTCTAAAACACGAGAATCGAACAAAGAATCTGAAAACTTTCTCAACTGAGAGACGTGGAATAGGTCGTGAACTCCCAAAAACTTATCAGGAAGTGCCACATGATAAGCAATAGGACCGATACGCTCTGTAATGGGAAATTGGCCCAATATAGCATGGTGCCAATTTCTCGGTCTAGCTAAAGCGTACGACTTATTTTAGAGGAGAAGCTAGAATATAAATAAGGTCGACCACTGAGAATTCCAGAGGCCTCCTACGGTTGTCCGCATAGGATTTCTAGCGACTCTGTGCCTCTTTCAGTCTGTCACGAATAAGATGGATCTTCTTAGATGATTCTCTAATAGATTTGGGGCCTAAAATAATATTTTTCCCTGACTCAAGCCAACAAGATTGAGAACGACATGACCTTTCATATAAGGCTTCGAAAGGAGCCATGCCGATAGAAGTTTGGTAGCTAATATTGTAAGCAAACTCAAATAGAGGAAGTTGATCCTCCCAGCTACCACCAAAATCCAAGATACAAGCACGAAGCAAGTCTTCTAAGATATGATTCACCCATTCAGTCTGTCCATCAGACTGTGGGTGATAAGCTATTCTAAGATGAAGCTTTGTGCCCAAAGCTTGCCGGAGACTCAGCCAAAAGTGACTCGTGAAAAGAGGATCACGATCACACACAATAGATGTAGGAACACCGTGCAATCGCACAATCTTCTTAATATACAGCTTCGATAAGAGAGATACCGTCCTATTAGACCTAATACAAATAAAACGTGTGGACTTTGTGAGACGGTCCACAACAACCCAAATGCTGTTATGGCCTGACCTCAAACAAGGTAAGCCATCGATGAGATCATAGAAACTTGGTCCCACTTCCACAATGGAACCTCTAAAGGCTGAAGAAGACCACTGGGTCGTTGATGTTTGGCCTTAATAAGCTGACTTGTCATGCAATTGCTTACATAACTTGCTATATTTCGTTTCATGCCTTTTCAGTATTAAAGACGATGCATATCAACATACATCTTGCTGCTACCTGGATGAATGGTATACTTAGAATGGTGACATTCAGCTAGAATGTCCTGCCTAAGTTCTGGAATAGGAGGCACGACTAGACGGTTCTTCTTTCGAAGACACCCATGAATAACGATGCTAAAATTCTTCTTCTTAATATCATCATGGGATTCAGACTTACACTTCTGAATAAGAGCAGATGTATTGGGGTCATGCCGCTGAGCCTCGGCAATTCGATCTAGAAGAGTAGGACGAGCTTCCATGCTGTATAATAGAATATGAGAGTTGGATTTGGAAGCATGATCACGAATATCACAATGGAAAGAATCTTAAGAACTTTCCATTCTACAATCATCGTAGAAACAATAGCTGAATGCTTGCGACTCAAAGCATCAGCAGCTCTATTCCCCTTGCCAGGGGTATACTGAATATCGAAATCATATGAAGCTAGAAACTCGAGCCAACGCTGCTGTCGCATATTGAGATCCTTCCGGGTGCATAGGTATTTGAGAGACTAGTGATCGGTGAAGAGAGTAAAGTGCTCTCCCAAAAAATAATGATGCCACATCTTTAAAGCAAAGGCAATGACGGCAAGCTCTAAATCATGGGTAGCATACTGAACCTCGTTCGATCGTAATTGCCTTGAAGCATAGGCAACTACCCTATCCTTCTGCATAAGAAAAACACCGAGGCCACTATGACTGGCATCGGTATGGACAATTAGATCCTGATTTCCATCGGGAACCACAAGTATAAAAGCATTATGAGAAGGTCCTTCAATCTTTGAAAGGAAGCCTCACACTTAGCTAACCATATATAGTGAACGCCTTTCTTCGTAAGGCTAGTCAATGGAAGCACAATATAGGAAAAGTCTTTGATGAAGCGGCGATAATTACCCACCAAGCCTAGAAAGCTATGAATCTCTTGAACATTCTCAGGCCTCTTCCAATTCTAGATGGCTTCGATCTTGGAAGGATCAACCGAAATGCCTTCAGAAGAAAAAATATGGCCTAAGAACTTAACTTGCTTTTTCCAGAAATGACACTTAGAAAGTTTTGCTTTGAGTTGATGCTGTCGAAGAGTATTCAAAACAATTCTAAGATGCTGAGCATAGTCCGCTTTAGACTTATAATATACAAGAATGTCATCCATGAATACAAGAACGAATGTATCGAGGTATTCCTGGAATACTTGATTCATAAGGTTAACAAAATAAGAAGGGGCGTTTGTCAAACTGAACAACATGATGAGCCACTCATATGAACCATAGCGAGTGCAGAAAGCTGTAAGTGGAATGCCATCTTCCATGACTCGGAGCTAATGAAATCCCGTGGCAAGGTCAAGACGTGAGAAGATCTTAGTGCCACTTAACTGATAGAACATATCGTCGATCCTAAGTAATAGATAGCGGTTCATGATGATTAACTCATTAAGCTTGTGATAATCAATGCATAGCCTAAGAGTCCCATCGGACTTCCTCACGAATACCATGGCGACTCCCCACGATGAAGAACCGATAAAATTAAATGCTTGGCTTCAAGCTCTAGGAGTCGCGTCTTGAGTTCCTCGTTCTCTTTGGTAGACATCCTCATGGTGGGGCGACTAATAGGCTGTGTGCCTGGAATAAGGTCCATGCGGAACTCGATAACCCACTTAGGTGGTAATCCCGAAATAGGCTCACATAGGTTAACAAAATTCATGAAAAATAAGAATTAAAGACACATCATCATCATCGTCAAGATTCTAGAGAGAATAGGGAAGCCGCGGAATGGCCATCGACGTCCCCAAGTATAAGGGACAACTGAGCAGGAAAGTTGGCATGTCAAAGATATAAGACTTTCTCTAAACATAGAATCCTGACATCGTATTGAACTAGCCATTCCATACCCAATATCATATCAAATCCTGGAAAAGGAACCACATGTAGATTCACACGAAATGAAAAGCCACAAATGAGAATCTCAACATCTTCGCAAAGCGTACTAAGGGTTGCGGATCCTCCAATAGAATTTGCAATCCTTAAAGAAGTAATGTAACGAGCCGAAAATTTTCAATAATTAAGTTTGGTTATTTTGTTAAAAATTGAGTAATTAAATTTAGAAGAAACAAAAAAATGATGATGATTTATAACGAAGCAAAAAGTTAAAAGGTAATGTAGCAATGGTAAATCACATAAAACTTTGTGATTTAATATTTGGAGAAATAAAATTTGTGTAACTTTTTAATGAAATAATAAGTGAATTTAAAAGTAACAATGCTAATTAATGTAATAATAATTAATAGGATGAATGAAATGACAATTAATGAATTTATTCAAAATTGTAAAGTTATAATGCAATAAATGGTGATTGGTTGGGAAGAATGAACATTCCAACTTAATATAATAATTCAAATGTTATGACTTAGTTTAAATGGAATATAGTATAAACAAATGCAATCAGTGTATTAATGTGTGAAATAATATATTGATTTATTTGTAACTGAATGTAAATTTAGGTAATTACGTTAATGTAAGTTAATAAATAATTAACTTAGCGCAATCCCGATTAATTGAAATAACTGTAAGGTCATAATTTGTTGTATCTGGTAAATTTGGAAATTTGATTCCAGTAAATGCAATAAAGTATAAGAAATGTAAACTTGTGATTTATGTATGAAATAATAACCAAAATAAGGGAAATAGTGTTAATGTAGGTAAAGTTGTAACAAATTGGTCTACTAAATCAAATTTGGATATCAATAATGTAATGTTTATGAGAATTAATGCAAGGACTGAAGGTAGGTATGTAATAAACAAATAAAAACGTGAAATTTTTCATAAGTAATAAATTGGTAAATTTAAGGAACGGAAACAAAGATGTGTTAATGTAAAACTTAATAAATGGAAATTTGAAAGGAAAGGTCAAGTGAGATATTGGAATCGGTAATAATTGGTTATGAGGTTGAACCGTAAGAAACGAATGTAATTACTTAATTAGCTAATGGAAGAATAATAATATAGTTAACGGTAATTTAACAAAAGCAGAAGTATTTAAGAATTGTAACGGAAAGGGTGAATGTAATAATGAAATAAATAGGACTGTAAATTTATGCATAGTGTAGTAATCGATATAATGGAAAGTATGAACCCAAGTAAATGAATTAATTTAGAATGTTAATCGCAATTAGCGTGTATATTGATAGAAAATAATAACATGGAAATAGGGTAGTCAATACAAAGGAAAGATGAAAATTTGAACATACTAATGTAATAAAGGGTAAAACAAATGTTATCTTTGTTTATTGAATAATAATTGATTAGATAAAAAGGATTTGGAGTTAAATCAAGTTAATTTATTGAAATAAATTATAATTAATTGAATTTATTGTGAATGAAATTAATTAGTACATTATTTGAAATTAAGATAAAATAAGGATATTAATGCACTATGGTATAAACCATGATAATTATATCGTAAAATGAAATCAGATGAATAACTAGATGGGTTAAGAATATGGATTTGATTATAGAGAAATTGAATACTATAACAAGTGTTATAACCAAAATTGAATTGTCATATAAACTTGTATTAAGTCATGGTAAAAGTCCAAGCAATTAAAAAGGATGAATTTGTTAGTTTATAAATATTGAATAAAAAGGTGATTAATTAATTTAATATTAATATATTTAATTGATGGGAAGTAATTGTTCTACTTCTCGTTTCATTCATTTAGCCCATTTTGAAACTTAATCAACTGAAATTAATGTAATTGAAAATTTTCAATTAATAGGAGAGAGAACTAATTGTAATAGATGCAATTAAAAGCAGCTTATGTTTTGTGAAAATATAAGGAAAGTTTTGATTCAATGAAAAAACATTTACATCAAATAAAATGAATGTTTCATCTATGAATGTAGGTTTAATTTCATTAAAATAAAGAATAGAAAGATTGATTTTAAAGAAATAAATATATGTTTATTTGAACTGTGTTTTAGCTTAAGACTGATTACAAGAATAGAAAAATAATATATTTATTACTCTTCTGTATAAACAATAAATTTATAAATGTGTTTAAATAAATAATTGTTCTATTTTTTTATCCATTTTAGTTGTCTGTTTTAAAATTTAACTTTGTAAGTAACTGCAATTAATGTAATTCAAATGTTTCAATTAAAAGGAAAGGAAACGTTGATTGCAATTAATAGATTTAATAAAACAAATGCATGTTTTTATTAAACAAAAAGGGTGTTTTAATGGAAGTAAAAGATCATTTTGAGAAAACAAAATTGAACGTTTTCATTTTTAAGGTAAGTATAAATATTTTATTATGCATAGATAAAAACCTAAATGCGTACAAAATTGTACTTTCGTTTGCAAACTTTTTCATTCCTACGTACATTTCCTTATCTAGTATTAATGCCTGAAGCTTTAATAATAAAACGTGACATTTATTTTTGTCCCTCCACATTCATTTCCTAATTATAAACAACCTACATCTTGTTTCTTCTTTTACATTTTGTTTCTCCTAACACCTCATATTCAAAAGCTCTTATTCTTGCAAATCAAAAAGCATTCTTTTATAAAAATGATTTTTATTTTATTTTTCGTACAATTCCTATCCTCGTCTTAGTTGTTCTTCAATCTTTTCCTGAAGCCTCCTCTTGAGAAAGCGTAAGTATTAAAATTTGTTTATTTATATATATTTTTAACTCGTATTAATTTTTATTTTAATAATATTTCTCGTAACATGAATATCTTTTGCATATAAACTTTGATTCACGCGTGATTTCTTCTGTTGGATTCAAATTTATATTTCGGACAACATGAAATTGATTTAGTTGAATTTGGAGATTGTAGAGTTTGCGCTTCTGTTTGGATTTTTATGGCTAAAATCAACGGTGAGTGTTTTAACCCACTCACAACTTCTGAAATTCTTATGTTTGTTAAATTAAATTTGGTTGTGATTATGCATTTATTTATGATTTTTTTTGTATATTTTTAATCATTATCTAAGTTAATTGCATTTATTTAAATTAAATCATTATTTAATTTATTTTTGAATATAACTGCCAGTTAAATACCTGTTATATATATTATCAGTTATCTATTGATATTGAATGATAGTTTTGGATGATGATTGTGATGGATGTATGATTTTATGATGGATGAATGAATGTTGTATTTTATTATTATAAACTGCAAGTTATTATGCATTTTTATTGATTCGGGATTGCGGTTTGAAATGATATATAACCGTAAAATTTTATTTTTAATTACGGATTGAAATGATAAACATCTATATCACCTGACCATAGGATAGAAAATTATATACAGACACCGCGGTCTATATATATATATATATAAATATGTTCAAATGATTTCTATGGTTTTTAAAGGAATATACGGATTATATAAATATTGATTTTAGATGTTATATAAACGTCAAATTTATTATTAATTTTAGCTATATATAAATAGGCTTGAAATATAAAATAAGCTTGATAATAAAGTTTGATTATTTTATATAATAAGGTTTAATGAATATTGATTTTTGATATTATATAAATATTATTAAAATGCTTGAATTTAAGTATGTATAAGTTTGTTAAATAAAAATTTAGTTTAATAATAGAGTTTGATTTTTATTAAAATAAACGTGAGTAAGTATTTAAATTTTATTTTAATATAGAGAGTATGATGATTTAAATAAATTAAGGTTGGGAGATAAATTAGAGATTTATTTGGAATTGAATTTATTTAAGAATTAAACTCTAAAAGGTTGGTGTGGAATTTATTACATTGAAAATTTTAAGTGGTATAATTATTATAACTGGATTTTTGGGTGTAGCTGAATAAAATGATTAATTCAAGTTTAAATTAATTGAAAAAAATATTTAGTATTTGAAATTTGAGTTTTGTTTAAAATGAAAATGGATTTATTATGTAAAATATTTCAAAACTAAATAATAGAAGATTTGAATTTTTGAATCTAGATTATCAAATTTAGTTTTGGAATTTTGAATATTAAAGCTTTGAGATAAATGAAATTTGAAATGGTTTATTTGAGGATTTAAATCTGTATTGGGATTGATTTTGAAATTAAAGAAGCTAATTTATTATATAAAGTAATTTAATAGTAAACCATTTAAGTACTGGAAATTATGTTTCAAAGTTATGAATTTCAAGGTATTATGATTTGAAAGTGCTATGATTTTGGGAAAAGGATATTTTTGAAATAAAAATGATATTATATCGATTTGGGATTTCTTGAAAATGATATCATATTGATTTGGTTTTAAAATAGAAACTATATTGTATTTATATGGTTTTGAAACAGATATAATATTCTGGTTTTAAAGTATAAATTATTTTGAAATAGCCGCGGTGTTATAATAACGTTTGGTTGTTGAAGAGACCGGGATCGAAAGTTGTCATACTCTCTTCCAACTCCGAAAACCAACTTAACAACCGTGTACGCGGTGGAGTTTCCAGAATGAAGTAGGATGGTGGCGACGTTTCCTTTGAGGTAAATACATGGGCCCGACTCCCGTGAGTTGGCATAAGGTGGCTAAAACCGGAGCGATTCTCGGGTCAATGAGGTAGCACCTTTGATCGGACATATCCCTTCGATATTATACTTTGACTTTTGGATTGATTCGGTGGCCACTTTTGATTTTTTTATTTGGGGTTATGGCTCGAGGTGGGCGGTAGGTGCGGCTATGCGTTACCACCGGCCCGGATAGCAATTGGTGTATCTACCTTGGCATTGCCTAGTTGTGCCGTGTCACCTGCCCTAGCGCGCGTTATACGATTTTTATTTTGTACCATACCTATGGAGTGCCCTCTGACGATGCCCGGTACGGGGGAGATTACGGTACTGTATAGACTATGAGAGTATATAAATGTGTTAAGGTGGAAAATGTAAAACCTTAACGCTATTTAAAAGTAAGTTTATTTTACTAATAGACATCATTATAATAGCGAAATAGTACTGCATAGTAAATAGTTTAACGGATCCTTAAGAGATGTGAATGCCGAACATCTCTTAAGTTACTGCACTCATATTTATTTCTTTTGATTTAACTCATATAAGATATTTTAGTTCTGACTCAAGTGTTTGTCTTTTCAATACGCTCGGGTCAGTCCGAGCATTTCAGGATTTGAAGATCTTATTCTGGAGGACTAAGATGAAGATTTGTATTAATATTATCTACTATATTATTCCACTACACCATTTTATTCCGCTGCATAATTATGATTCTATGGTATGTGTAACTCTGATATGTATTGTATAAGTATATTCAAATGTTTTGTTAAACAGCTTCATGAACTATATATTCGATTATTATATTTTATCGTTCCGTTGTGAGATTCTGTTTTATTTTATTTCTTTCTCTGCTTCTTCTTATTTACCCCATAACAATCCGCCCTTTTGTATGATTTAAGTCGGACGTGTGTGGTTCATCGTCGATTTAAAGTGTGCGAAAATGCGGGATGTTACATCTTGTATCAGAGCTTTGGTTTAGTGATAAATCTTAGCTTTGTGGGGTCTGACTCTTTACTAATGGGGTAGTAATACCCTATGGGTGTAACGACCCGGAAAATTTCGATCCCGAAAATTTCAGATAGTTAATGAAAAAGTGAAAGAGAAAGAAGAAGAAATAAAAAACTCAAGCTCAGAATCTCACATTTGCAGCGGTTAAAATATAATATCATATAAATAACAGTTTTACAAAGAAGAACTGTATCATTACACTTATATTTTATACATCAGTGTAACTCACCATTACACAACACTGGACAGTATAAAACAACATGTCCTAGATAAACTATAATTTATACAGCGGGGTATGCTCCATACGTTCCTGCCATCCAGCTTGTCTCCTGAGCTCCAAAACGTCATTACCTGGAAATCTGTATTACTCAGTCTGACCCGCGCATTACATCAAAGTAACACCCGGGTCAGGCTGGAAACCAGCGTGAGTAAACCCAAACTAACATGGAACACAAAAGCATGCAACTTATATAAACTCGGGTAACTTGTATCAATTTACAACCTCACAAGTTGTTATAGACATCACTCACATTTCACATCAATTTCTAAGTACCAAAACTTAGATTAAATTGTCCAATTCACTTAAATCATTCCATTTCAGTCTATTTATTCCACATATCAATTTATCAAGAATCGAAGTGGGTTCGGGTATTTACTAATACACAACTCCGGTCTCTTCGAATCCAATACCATCTTAATCCAAGTTATTCAAGTGAAATACAATTCAATTTTAAATACAAGATGTCACTTTTTACACAGCAATTCATCATTGATAGTTAACCACACTATCATTGTCCATCCAAACATATCATATCACAAAACATTTCATATTAGAGATATCAATCAATACAAGGTATTTAATCATTCAACCATTCATAAGCAAGATGGATCATTTCCAAAATCAATTAAAAATTTCTATTTAATTAATTACTATTCCTTTAATCACTTAGATTACCTTAATCATTAATTAATTTCAAGTCAATTAATCAATGATCTTTTAATTATCCATCTTAATTAATCATCTTGATTAATTATCTTCAATTACATAAAGTAATTACCCTTAACCATCTACCGTAATTAATCTTTGATCACTTCCATTAATTACATTAATTAATAACATTAATTAATGATCCTTAATTAATTACTACCATTAATCAGTCTTAATCAATCATAAACAGGAATTAACCATCCTGTAATTACTTTCCTTAATTAATTAACTCCTTAATTAATTATTTTAATCCTTTAATCAATTAGATCAAGTAATTGATCCTTAATTACTTATACTTCTCTTAAGTAATAAACCTTTAATTACTTTCCATTAAGTAATTTCCCTTATATTAATTACATCCAGTAATTTACCCATCAATTACTTCACTAAGTAATTACCCTTATCAACCTCATTAAGCAATCATACTTAATCAATTATCAAGTGACTATCTTTAATTAACAAACTAATTAATCACATCCATCTCATTAATTACAACTGGGTATTTCATCCCTTAGTTACCTTATAAATCAATTAATTAATCTTTGATTATAGATTAATTATTCTTTAATTATAAATTTATTTTAAAATTTATTTTCCTTAATTAATGATCCTCTTATTAATTAATTACCCTTTTCTAATTAATTACCTTAACAAGTAATTTTTAATTTACCTTAACCCTTTAATTAATTATATTAATTAATTCTTTAATTTAACACTAAGTGATTAACCCTTAATCACTCCTATTTAATTACTTTCATAAGTAATTTTCCTCTAATTACTTAATTAAATAAAATTTTAATATATATAAAAACTTGTTAAACGCTTATCCTTGAAAACGATTTATTCACATAAGTAAAAATTTACTTTACTTGTTTAAAACTTCGAATTATTTGCAAAATCAGTATTCTTTAGTTTTAAATCCTGTAAAACTTCCTGTACAAAATTTAAAAACCTGCTAACGTTAGAAAACCCAAGCAAACACTCAACTCCCCCGATCAAAACACGAGACAACCCCCTTCACTTTTGCTTTGAGAAAAATTCAAATGTACCCGGGTTTAATCCCGAGCTATATCTTCATCCATCACTCACTGATACGCCTGTGCTCGTGTGCACATAACCCAGCAACCAACGGCGCTCCGACCATCGACACCGACCTCAACACTTCGCTGGTGACCCTCGCAACCAGACACGGTCACCCCAATACCTCGATTCGATCGTAAATCGAAAACACTCAAAAACCCAAAATTGGAAACCCATCATCACCGGAAATCCACCCATCTCCGACGTTCCTTGCTTCGAGGTACCTCGCCGTCTTCGCCGTGGGTCCTCCTCGACTTCCAGCTCCTAATTCCCCTATGCGATCCCCTCTGATTAATTCTCGATGTCGCGATCTTTTCTGAAACATTGACAACAAAACCTGGCGCAAAACCCTACTTCAATGATGCCCCATCGCCTCAGTAAGCTGAAAATTCTAAGACCATTTTTGCCGACATCGACCATCGCCAAACTTGCTTCACCCATGAGCGCGCGACCCCAAAATCCTCCGATCAACAGAAAACTACTCAAACTCAATTTACGGTCATGTCTCAAATTCTCTTGTTTTACAAATCTAAAAATCAAAATTTTACCTTTAAAAATCATGTTTTTTCGAAGCTTAAGAAGATTATATTCATGAAACATCAGATTATTTAGCTCAAATTTTCCATATAAATTAAGATCCTCCTGTTCTTCTTTATTTTTTTGATAAATCTACTTAAATTCTTACCTGTAAACATTTTTAAAACTTATATTCTGTTATTTCAGGCAAACTTTGTTTATATAACAATGTTTAAACTGAATCAAGGAAAAGATGTTTTAAATTTTGATCAGATTTGCAACTTGGATAACCAGAAACAAAATATTGATTGGTATTCTGATATGCATACCATGATATCAGATATCTATATTTATGCAATTCATACACATACACATGCAAATTACTTATCATACTTTGGCCCATGAGTTACTACATGCCAAAGGATTTAACAGATTAAGCTTGATTTACTCACCTTTCAGAGAACACAGAACATTGTTTCCTAGAACTATTTTAATTTGCATTTTGAATCTAAAGTTTTGTTGATTGGTTGCAGTTTTTGATTCCTTATTCTTGAAAATGATTATAGTTGTTGAATTTGCTAGCTGTAGATCCATAGATCCTTGCAGAGATGTTGATGGGTTTGCTGTAGAATTTGAACATATTTTACTTTTTTGATTTTAGCTTTGAACTTTTCTCAAAAATCTGGTTTTCATCATTTTTTTAGAAGAGGAAAAGTGTTTGAACTCAAATGAATTACCAAGTTTTCTCTTATCTATTTTTAATAAATGTTTTCAAAATTTAATTAAAACAATGCCACATGTTACTTAGATTATTAAAATGACTCTAAGTGTTATTTGCATAGTTTAAATGTTTACAAATGTAAAAACAAGAACATTTATTTTATCTCCTTATTAAAATTATAATTATAATTTACAAGTGTTGAATTTCATTATTAAATTAACTCCTTATCTATTTTAACATGTTCTTATGTTTATTTCAAATAGCCTTCAATGTTTCCATATACATATTATTTTTATTAAATATAACTATGCTTAGTTCATTGATATATTCTTTATAATATATCTTCCAAAGCTAAAATTTAAAGAAAGAGAATTTAAAAAGAAAAGAATATTGAATTAAGTCTTATTTCAAAAGTTTTCAAACAAAAATATTGTACCCTAATATATATGAACTAAATTTATTTCAAAAGCCAAATTTTAATAAAAACAAATCAAATTTATTATAATATACTATTTAAACTATTATATTTTAAACAAAATAAATATTTACTTTAATTACTTTTGAAGATATAAGATAGATTTTTAAAATAAGCTATTGAAAAGTTTCCTATAATAAATCCAATCAAGTTTTCCAATTTACAATATACATACATATATATAAATATATATTTGAAAACATTTCTTATTAATTTAAATTAAAATCAAACTCCCTATTTACAATGTATACACACATATATATATACACACATTATAAATAGAAAATCTTTTTAATTAGCTTAGAAAGTTAAATTTTATCATTTGAATATTTTTAACTTTGAAAAGAACAAAATTTCCAAATTAAATTATTATCATTATAGATTTTGAAAAGATAACATTTATCAAATTAAACAATTATTAGAGATAAATCCTTGTTAAATTAGATTATTAAATCAATATTACGATTTTAAAAATAATTATTAATGGAAATTGTTAAATAAATATTGCCTAAATTTCCGAGACATCACATTCATCCCCCCTTTGAATCGTTTCGTCCTCGAAAAGAAACGGAGCCATATTTATTAAAATGCTTAACACCAGTTAAAATTTCTCTTTGCACTTTTTTAAAACACCTTAAAATCTATATGGTATTGTCAAAATAGTGTTATAATAATATTATTTTATAATTCGATGTTTCAACAAGTCCATCCCCGTTCTCACAGAAATTCGGTCATACGTTGGTCAGGCGTAGGACTGAAAATCTATAAGTACTTAGCAGACCCATTTTCAACATCCAATGAAAATACCTGGAAAATAATTTAATTGAAAATACAGAAAACATTTTTGAAAGTAGAGGAAATATCTTTGGTGAGAATGTTTTGGAAATCATCAACTCCATCCATGGTCGCAGTTAACCCGATGGTTACGTTGCCATACCGACAAAATCCATAGATAACTATAGGCCTCCGCACCCCTCGATTACACCATGGAACCCGCTACAGATCGCAGCTACAACTGGGGTTACGTTGCTATCACAGCATAAACCCATATAACTGTAGGCCTCAGCGCCCTCAAATTCCGCTGCCAAAAGAATGAAACTTCTCCACTCCACTTGACCATAGATCGTAGTCTATCGATGTTACGTTGCCTTCCTGACAAAATCAAGCGTAGACCGTTGACACTCACCTCCACACGATTTCCTCTATGGTCCACACAGTAGATCGCAGCGACATCGAGTTACACTATCGTCACAGCATAACCCAAATGCCTCTATAGGCATCAGCGCCCTCGACTTTCGCTACCCAATAATCCTCAGGAACTAGTTTGTCCAGACTCCTCACAGGATCAACTTTAGAACCTCCCCCTTAAAGGCTCAAAGTAGTACCAACCTATGGTACTCCTGAGAAGTTCATCCCAAGGGAGCGCCTTTTTCCCAAGAGCCATTTCCAAAACACTTTATACTATACACATATAGTATCTTCCAAATCATACACCTAGTATGAATCTCAAATAAATCTCCTTTCTCAAAATCGATTATCCCAAAAGCGATAATTCTCAAAGTAGGCTTTTCCAAATTCCAATATTGATTTCACCCAAAAATCAAAAGCCTTTCCAAATCCAAAGGTTTCCAAAACCTTTTTCAAATCATTCTCATAAGATCCTTTATATATATAGATATATATAACCTTGAAAAAATTCTTAGAATCGTTTCAAACTTTTATAAAACCCTTTTTATACTTCAAATACTTTCAAAAATCCTATCCTTCCGGCAATAGATTCAACAAGGGGAGATTTATATTATATAACAAAGATATATAATTTTGTTTATTCCAAATCAAATATTCAAATTTGATTACTCTATAAAGTCATTAACTATATTACTTACTTCCATAAAGTAAATTTCTATCATAGAAATATCCAATTTCTATTTTACTTCATCATATATTCCATAAAGTATACCTTCCATTTCAAAAACCATTTCACATTTCTTACCCACAAATTCCCAGTATTAATTTCATACAAATCCGTATGATGTACACATATCATTCGTACGCTATACCAATCTGATCGCTCACCCGATCACACAATTTCACTTCCGAACTAGTATCGTCTACCCGACTTTCTAGTGCGGACTCAGATCTGGTTTCTTGATCAGAAACCGTCATTCTCCTTGCATAGCCATAACTATGATAGAGAATATCCAGAACCAATCAACAATCCATATCCAGGTTCGCCTTCAAAAATCGAGTGGAAATTCCAACTCGGATCGATATAACTATCTCGAAATTTTGTGCTCAAATCTGGATCAAATCACTATGCGAATAGAATAATATACGTACATCCTACATATTTATTTTTATTGGTTATTAGCCAAATCAATTCTCCTTTTCTATTCACATTCCTTTAATTCTATTCATTTATCCACTATTTCTTCAATCCCGTATGGATAATCACCTCAATTCTTATCTCAGTTGGGTATTTAATCATAAACAGTTTGCACTCTGACTGGCTTAAAATTTGGAAATAGCTTGAATTTTTTTTTTAAAATAGATAAGTAGTTGAAAAATAATTATTAGTTTGTAAAATAACTGTAAAATAGTTAAGTATTGGTAAAATAGTTGGAAAGTAGTTAAATAGTTATAAAATAGTTAGATAATTGCAAAATAGATGTAAAATAGAAATCAGTTATAAAGTAGTTGAAAAATAGTAAATAGTTCATAAAACGGTTGAAAAATTGTTAAATAGTCCAAATATAATTGTAAAATAAGTATAAGATAATTTGGCTTTTAAAAAGAAATGTTGTATAATAAATAGTTTGGAAAAATAGAATTATATTAAAACAATTTATTTTAAAAATAGTCCAGAGTCAAATTGTTCAGTTCCCAATCTCCAGTCCCATCAATTCAATTTAAATTTCCACTTCCATTTAAATCGACTCAATTTCAATTTAAATAACTTTAATTTCTAGATTTAATCCCAATTCAAGTTAAAATAATCCTCAATTTCTTTCCTAAATTCAAATCAAATTCCATTTAAATTTACTTATTCAACTTTAATCATAATTTCAATTAATTCAAATAAATTTCAAATTGAACCAATTTCAATTCATATCAATTTCAGTTTGAATTAATCCCAATTCCCATTTGAATTTTGAACACATTCAACTTTAATTTCATTTCAAATTAATCTAATTCAAATTTCCATTTGAATTTTTAAACTTACACATCAATCACAATTCCAATTAATTCAAACCAAATTCAATTTGAACTAATTCAATTCAATTCAAATTTAAAATTTAAACCATCCCGAATTATATAAATTCGAGTTAAATTTTTAGATGTTGATTTAATCCTTTAAATCAAATCAAATCAACTTATATCTTTAAACCATTTAATTCTGAATCCAAATTTCATTTCAAACTTATTTCAAAATTCAAATAATAATTCAAATCTTTTTTAAACAGCTAAATCATTCAATTTATCATCAAATTTCAATTCTGAAACCAAACCTTTGAATTTTTATCTTAAACTTTCAAATCTTAAATCCAAAATGATTCCATTTTATTTTAAAACATCCATCCATTTCGATTTTCTAGATCTCAAACCCATTTTGGGATCACACAAATCCCCAATTCATTTTGAAAATTTCCAATTCAGGTTGTTTGTTCTAAACTTATTTAACTTTTCCAAAGTTAAATTTAATTTACTTAATCCAGTCAGTCATACCCAATTTGAATTCCCATTTCAAATTTTAAACTCCACATTAATAATCTTTCCACTTATAGGTTCAAAAACTTATCCCTTTTGGTATCACATCTTATTCCAGATAAAAATTTAAAATTCAACATTTAGAGTTCATTTCAAATCATCTTTGATATTATGTATATCCACACATATACATATTAATTTCCTTTACACACCAAGTTATATTTAAATTTTAAACCGCATTTGGTTTTTAGTTCAAAACAAATTCCTTTGAATCTTCAAACAACCCTTGTTTGAAACAGGATCCTTTATTCGAATACATTAAATAGCATTATTTATTATTTCTTTATCACTTTAAAATAATTTTCAAATTCTGGACCTAGATTCAAAACTTCATAATTGAGGTCATCTTTAGTTCCAATTTATAAGTCATATTTACCCAAATGTTTTACTTCCCTAAAACATTTCATTTTGCTTACTTATTAATACACTCTTTATTATTAAACACAACAATGATAATAACCAAGGAAACCAATCCATTATTGTCTTTTTTGAAACTCTTTTCCAAATTCAAGATTTTAATTTTAGTTTGAATCCATTTCAAACTTATCTTATTTAATTTCAATTTGGTTGTATTCTATTACCACTTAATTTAATTCCAATAATTTAACAACCAATTACCTTAATATTTATTAGAAAGAAATATTTCTTTATATATCAAAATATATTCTTACATAAAATCATTTAAAATCTTTATATATGAAAATAACAAGTACGCTCTCTCACACACACACACACACACTCTACTCATTCTAGGGTACCATCGACCCTATCCTTTAATGAGTAATCCCACTAGAGTCAAGGTTCTCGCTTAACCTTCAGCTCTGATACCAAATGTAACGACCCGAAAAATTTCGATCCTGAAAATTCCAGATAGTTAATGGAAAGGAGAAAGAGAAAGAAGAAGAAACAGAAAACTCAAACTCAGAATCTCACATTTACAGTGGTTAAAATATAATATCATATAAATAACAGTTTTACAAAGAAGAACTATATCATTACACTTATATTTTATACATCAGAGTAACTCGCCATTACAAAACACTGGACAGTATAAAACAACATGTCCTAGATAAACTATAATATATACAGCGGGGTATGCTCCATACGTTTCTGCCATCCAGCTTGCCTCCTGAGCTCCAAAACGTCCTTACATGGAAATCTGTAATACTCGGTCTGACCCGAGCATTACATCAAAGTAACACCGGGTCAGGCTGGAAACCAGCGTGAGTAGACCCAAACTAACATGGAACACAAAAGCATGCAACTTATATAAACCCGGGTAACTTGTATCAATTTACAACCTCACAAGTTGTTATAGACATCACTCACATCTCACATCAATTTCTAATTACCAAAACTTAGATTAAATAGTCCAATTCACTTAAATCATTCCATTTCAGCCTATTTATTCCACATATCAATTATCAAGAATCGAAGTAGGTTCGGTTATTTACTAATACCCGACTCCGGTCTCTTCGAATCCAATACCATCTTAATCCATGTTATTCAGGTGAAATACAATTCAATTTTAAATACAAGATGTCACTTTTTACACAGCAATTCATCATCGATAGTCAACCACACCATCATTGTCCATCCAAACATATCATATCACAAAACATTTCATATTAGTGATATCAATCAATACAAGGTATTTAATCATTCATCCATTCATAAGCAAGATGGATCATTTCCAAAATCAATTAAAATTTTCTAATTAAATTAATTACTAATCCTTTAATCACTTAGATTGCCTTAATTATTAATTAATTTCAAGTCAATTAATCAATGATCTTTTAATTATCCATCTTAATTAATCATCCTTGATTAATTATATTCAATTACATAAAGTAATTACCCTTAACCATCTACCATAATTGATCTTTGATCACTTCCATTAATTAGATTAATTAATTACATTAATTAATGAACCTTAATTAATTGCTACCATTAATCGGTCTTAATCAATCATAAACAGGAATTAACCATCCTGTAATTACTTTCCTTAATTAATTAACTCCTTAATTAATTATATTAATCCATTAATCAATTACATCAAGTAATTGATTCTTAATTACTTCTCCTAAGTAATTAACCTTTAATTACTTTCCATTAAGTAATTTCCCTTATATTAATTACATCCAGTAATTTATCCATCAATTACTTCACTAAGTAATTACCCTTATCAACCTCATTAAGCAATTATACTTAATCAATTATCAAGTGACTATCTTTAATTAACAAATTAATTAATCACATCCATCTCATTAATTACAACTAGGTAATTCATCCTATAGTTACCTTATAAATCAATTAATTAATCTTTGATTATAGATTAATTATTCTTTAATTATAAATTTATTTTAAAAATTATTTTCCTTAATTAATGATCCTCTTAATTACTTCCATTAATTAATTACCCTTTTTTAATTAATTACCTTAACAAGTAATTATTAATTTACCTTAACCCTTCAATTAATTATATTAATTAATTCTTTAATTTAACACTAAGTGATTAACCCTTAATCGCTCCTATTTAATTACTTTCATAAGTAATTTTCCTCTAATTACTTAATTAAATAAAATTTTAATATATATAAAAACTTGTTAAACGCTTATCATTGAAAACGATTTATTCACATAAGTAAAAATTTGCTTTACTTGTTTAAAACTTTGAATTATTTGCAAAATCGGTATTCTTTAGTTTTAAATCCTATAAAACTTCGTGTACGAAATTTAAAAACCTGCTAACATTAGAAAACCCGAGCAAACACCCAACTCCCTCGATCAAAACACGAGACAACCTGTGACGACCCGACTTTCTATGCCCAGAAAACCGCTTCGTCGTAAAGAAAGAAAGGGATGAGAAAATAGAAAAGATAGAGAAGAAAGAACAACAACATCAGAATCTCACAGCGGAACGAATAAATTATAATAATCACATAAGTATTTACATGATATACATCATCAATCAGAGTTATACAGACAATACATCATATACTAGACAGTTATAAACTCCTGTCTAGTTAATACAACTCAATATAACACAAGCAAATAACTCAAAGATACCAACACAGCGGAACTATAAGTATATCTACAACGCTGAAGCCTCCTGCTCCATTGCTCCTCCAGTATTCGTCGAAGCTAACCTGAATCCCTTAGCTACCCGTAAAAATTTGGGTACCCGAGAGTTTATGAAAAACAAAAAAAAAATAAACTCCGGGTCAGACATGGGTCTGGTATGAGTAACAGGTTAAAGTTGCTTAATTTTGAAAATCTTTTTGAAAACAAAAGGTATCACGTAAGACTTCACCACACATAAACATGGAAAAGTTTTTACCTTACGCTAACCAAAACATTTGATAGGAAATTCTGTGATATTATAATAGGTCTAGGGTTTTCAAGTAAATAGAAAATAGCCGAAATTGTTACATTCATTAAATTCCAGCTACTAGCCACAAAAGTGGGTAATACAATCAAAACCGTTGGCACTTATTGGATTGTGGATTCCATACAATGGCAGGGCTACTGGGGTACCGCCCGTCACAGTACGGGGCCTAGATCACCGTACCGAAGATTACTCCCTTCATCCCCTGCAACACAAGGCCGGAACCATTCCTTACTGAACAGTCCCGAACAAGATAACCCCGCAGATAGCCGTCGCTACTGCCCACTAAGCCGAAAATAAAAAGGGACATCTAGACAGGGGAATATCCTTGTCCTGCTTGGGCATGACCCACCTAGCCTTGCTGCATCTCCCCTGTTTTAGCCATTCCCGGTTGATGAGGCTTGAGGCTACGATTACCTTTTTAGAATACATTTCTTAGAATGCTCATCGCCCACCTGACGATGTGTTGAAAGCATTCAATCCATACAAGTTCGTTCCGGGTTCGAACGAAACCGAAGGCATTATCTCGTTACACTCATTTTGGAATCACCCTCAGAGTTAACGACGATAACCCTTGCATTCTGAATCTTCATCTTCCTTCAGATTCACGACCTATCGTTAATTTGGAAACGATGTGGTTTTCGGAATTCCAAATATGGAAACCCGATCCCGGTCTCATCGAAATCCAAACGTATCTTTTAAGGCCAAGTTGTTTTAAAGTTAAAACAATTCAATTCAATATTATCTATATACACACAGATAGATAAATCACAGCTCTACAACAGATAATCACATTATTATCATAACAGATAATCCATATTATCATCCCAAACAGATAATCATCACAAACAGATAATCCATATTATCATACTTTATCTAAGCATCCATATCATATAGATATCATTCATCTCATTTCTGAGATCACAACCATTCAATACAATCAATACATAAGCTATTGATTTATTCACTATCTGTAATTAATTTAAAATGAATTAAATTAATTACTTCTATCTCTAATTAATTCCAAGTAAATTAAATTAATTACATCATCTTATAAATCCTGCTTATATATTCATTAATTAATTATAATTAATTAATTAATCCATTCTCTAAATATTTACTTTGATTAATCACCTTAGATTAATCATTCTCTAATTACAATAAGTAATTAGTTTTTACTAAATTTCACAAATCACATTATTTCCAATTATTTATAGTAATTAACTTTTAATTACTTCATTTATTAATTAACAATAATTAATTACATTTATCCTAAATTAATTACATTAATTAATCACTCTATTACTAATTATTTCCTATTTAACAATTCTTAATTACATCATTAATTAAATTAATTAATGATATCAAATACAATTAAATTAATTGCTTTATTCAAATTAATTACATTTAGAAATTAATCTGAAATTAATCCCAATTATTAATCACCCTTGATTAATATCTACTAGTAATTAACTACCCTTAATTACTCATACAAATAAATTAATTATCCCATAATTAATTATCTTCGTTAATTAATCCCTTGATTAATTTCAAAAGTAATTATCCAAATTACTTTACTATAAATCATCTTCCTCTAATTACATTCTAGTAATTATCAATTATTACTTCCCTAAGTAATTCTGCTCCATTGCTTACATTTATCAAACCATAAAATGATTTATTAAATTAATTAAACTAAATTAATTAACTTAACTAATCATATTATCAAAATTAATTACAATAAGTAATTAATCTCATAATTACTTCCATCAAGTAATTATATTTAACCAATTTACAAATAATTATCTAAATTAATTAACCCGATTAATTAATAAAAATTAATCACACTAATTACTTAAATAATCCTTAGTTAATTATCTTTGTTAACTAATAACATAACCTTATTTACTTCTTAATTAATCACTAGTTCTAAATTAATCTAAATTATTAACTATAAATTAAATAAATAAGTCATTCTTGATTATCTTATTAATTAAGTCTCTTCAATATCTTAATTATTCTAAGATGATCCATTTATTTTATTTATGACTTCATTATCATTAAAATGTATAACATTACTCTTTAGATAGAAATTCAAACTCCATTTTGAATGTAAGATTCAAAATGTTTATTTATTTAAAAATTTCCAATTTTAAATTCAATATATAATCCTAAAAATGAAATAAATGTGAATAACATTTATTACTTATATAATAACCTTATATAAGAAGAACTTTTAATTAATTTTCTTATTTAATTTTAAAAATAAAGCCTTTAAAATACACTACATTCAAACTTGCAAAGTCAAGTTTTAAAAACAAATCATATATTTTTCATTCAAATTCTTTTATAAAGAACTTTATCAAGATTCAAGTTTAAACATTTATTTGAACCAATTTACAAAAAAAAACTATTTGATTTAAACTTGATTTAAAAATATCCATATTTAGAAATTGGTTCAAATTCCAGATCTGGATTCCAGAAACTTGTTTGCAAACTGAACTTAACCTTTACATTTAAAACCACTTGTTTAAATTTATTTTCAGATTGAGATTCCAATTTTTAAAACTGGAAATCTGCAGTTCAAAAAAAAACTGAACCCTCTGAAGAAAAAAAAAATATATATACAAAACTTTCAAGATTCAAATCCATTTAAATCTAAACTTCAACTAGATTTGTATTTGTTTAAATCTATCTCTCAACTTAAAAGTTCCATTTAAATTTTGATACACTTCAAAATTTGCAGACAGGTTTGAAAGAAACCTGAAGCAACCCACTGACCCGAGAAAATCCTTACATGCTTCGAGTCAGATTGCAATTCACTTCGAGTAAAACTCCTGGATTTACTCGAATATACTGAAGCACAATCTCTCCATACCCAAAGTTCATCAGGGCTTGGTGCACAGTGCACATGCACTGATCAACCACCTGACTTCAACCCATTCTGATGACTTAAACAAGTCATCCATCACTAGAGCATCCCACTTCCATCACCACACTTTGCTTTCTCCTCAAAATTCAAAAATTCAAGCTTCACTCAAACCTGGAATTCAACACAACATACTGCCAGAACCTGTCAACGCTTCCCATCCCTTCCTCCGACCACTGGAGCACCAGAACCACCGGCCACCACTTCATCCATGGCCAAACTTCAACTTCCCAAACCCCTGTTAAACTCGATGCACCAGAGACCACAGGGTAGACTCGAGAAGCCCAGACAGTCGAACACTTATAACACCTCACACCCTCCACTAAAAATCACGAATCTTGTTTTAAAAATCACGTTTTAGTATTTCGATTACATTAGCATACCTGAATTCGAAAACCAAAGGATTCGAATTTTTGCCTAATCTGGAGTTGGTGTTCGAACAACTGGTTCCCCAGATATGCTACTAAATTATTTCAGGTTGAACTTATTTTTATAATCTAGTTCAAAGTCATACAACTACAATCTGTTTAAATGCTAGCTCCAAATAGCAAGTAGATTGGGTAGTAGTGATTTTTGAAACAAATGTTGTTCAGTTTTTAACACAGTGAATATACATGAGGACCTGCATACTACTTCAGCCTTCAACAAGCATAGGCAGTTCAATATACATAGATATATACACACAGCAAAATATACAACAGATTCATATATATAGCAACCTTCCTACAACAGTTCAGATGCTTACATTTTAAGAAAATATTCCTCATCTTTTAGAACAGAGGGTTTATAGGGTGGCAACAGTTTGGAAATGAAAACTGTTTGCTTATATTTTTTTTTAAAAAAAAATTTGTAGTCTTGTGTGCTAAAGGGAAAGTAAGTAACAGGCATTATCAAAGTTATACACACCATTTTACACTTCATTTAATTAACTAGCAAGCAACCATTCAATACTTAAGCATTTTTATAAAAATGTTACTCACCAACAAATGAAGAACAGAGCAGTTTGGTTGAAACTGTTTTGAATTTTGAAAATACTTGAGAATAATGCACAGGCACTTTATTTTGCAAAAAGTACAGGCTGATGGCTTGATAAAAATGAAGCTGTTGATCTGGGCTTGAGGAAGTTGGTCACAGATTGGAATGAAGGCAGTTTCAGGTTTTGCAAAGTTGATGGCATTTTTGTATGATGATGTTTAAGCTTGTTGATGTATAAAACTTCAGTTATAAAAGAAAAGAAAAGCTTGCTATTCTTCACAAATGAACCGAGAAGATATGTATATATAGAAAGAAAATACTACAGGGGAAGGTGGCATCTGAGACAAGCAAATGTTGTGCACTGTTTCACCTTGTTTTATCAGGCAGAAAATTTCAACATGGAGGCTGAAAAGATTTTAAACAAATTCGAATAGACTCTTGTTTGCTGAGAAATCTGAAACATTAATTGTTAATGTACTCTATGTTCCCTGTTTAGCTAATTAAATCATTTCTTATTTAGATATTTTACATATCTCTTACCTGCATACCATATGTGTTTATACTTTATTATCTTACTTTGCTTATTCTTGTCAGAATCTTAACCTACAAGCTACAGATCATTTTACATTTAGATATTTTGCTTTTTCTCACTTTGTATATTTTCTTCACAGGCTATATCATATGTGTACAAGCCTGATTTTAATTTATACATTATGTGAGCATATATTTCTTTACAGGTTGACTAATGTTTATAGATTTGTTTCCTTGCCTAGCTTGCTTTTATACCTATGTACTTCTTTCTTTTACACTTGTCCATACTTTTATATTTATTTTACTTATAGGTTACTTTTATTTTAAACTTAAATAATTAAATACTTATGTTGAGATTTACAAAGTATTATTTTATTTTATCATTTTTGAAAGACTAAATGTTACTTTTACAATCATAGCTTCTGTCCAAATATACATATATTAAAATAACAACTTCTATATATATTAAAAACCCATTTTCAAAGATATTACAATATTGATATAGTTTAAATATAACTTATTGTTAAATTAAAAATAAATTTATAAAAGAACTATTCTCTATAATATAAGTCACTTATTTTATCAAGTTATAAAACAAAACAAAACTTTTTATTTAAATTTTAAACTCTAAGCTAAATTTTATTTCTAAACAATTTAAATTTATCTTGGGTATTTTAAGATCATATTATTATTTATTTATTATTAAATAAAAGTCAAATTCCTAATTTTCCAAAAATATTAGAGTTAAAAATCATGTTTTCATTCTATTAAACTTAAAACAAAGGTTAGCTATTTACAATATATACAGATATATATATATATATATATTATAAATTGAACACCATTTAATTTTCTTTTGAGAGATAATTTATCCGTTAATCATTTATGTAAAAGAAGATTATTACATCAATTCAGATTATTATTAACAAATATTATTAAATCAATTTAATTTTATCACAGATTATTAAATTGATATTGCCTCAAATTTCCGGGATATCACATTCTTCCCCCCTTAAAAGAATTTCGTCCCCGAAATTTAAAACAAAGGTAATTTAATAATCTAATTTAAGATTTAATTTTAAAACACAAACATATATCCTTCATATGCTAACAACCATAGCAACCAATTCTTCCAATCAAACCAATTTAACTATCTAGACAGAATTCTAGATAGAATTGTCTCGAGTTTTCCCCAAGTATAAATACCGGGTTACCCTCTCTATAGAACCTGAACAAACAATACTACTAAGCTACAGAACTTTCACTCATCTAGATCCATAAAACAAAACAGGATATCAAACTACAGACAAGCCTGAATCGACAATCATAACTCCCTGAACTGCTAGTTCTAAAATCAAGATAGATCTTATACGTACTCCCTCAGAGATACGTGAAACACTACGAATTCCAGTTATCCAAACTGATAATCCAATCCTGAAGACTAAACACTTATCCAAAATCAAATCTCCGACTTCAGAATCCAAATCCGTCCGTCTCATATCCATAAAACCCTTCGGATGATCCTGGGCTTCCTCATCCAAACTAATCAGCTCAACTCTTGCTGATGTCCTTAGAAACAAACTGAACCAAAGACAAACAAACATAATGATCCTTCCAACATCAACCAAATCTCAAAACACAAAATCTATTCCAAATTAGAAAATAGAACTCACTTCTCGCATCTAGAAAAGATAGAACATGAACGCTCTGAACTGGCCTTCAATTCTGAGAAATCTCCTGTAGAACTCTCCAATCCAATCACTACAACATCCAATTTCTTCCCAACTAAACAGCTGCCACAATGCTTCCACTGCGCAACTCTGACTGAAAAGATGAAAATGCTGAAGTCGAACACAGACTGGACAACACACCTCAACAAATCCAAAAGTAAAACTCAGAAATTCATCCAAAATCTGAGCTACTTCCCCCAACTCAAAAACCATCCTATTACTAAGCTGAACCATCGGTACCAAGCCTGGAAATCCAGTCGACACCAAACTCAATCTTCAGATGCAGACCAAACTTTAACTTCCTGAAGACATCCAGAAAAATTCACAAGAGAATACTCAAACCATCGCAAGTCACTTTTGCGATCAATCCAGCCAATTCCAAAGATATTGTTCTCTCTTTACCAATCAGAACAGCTTACACTTATGTGGCCAACCCATCGAAGAAATGGAATTACTCTGCAGCTTCTAAACTCCACTGCTGACTCAGAAGCCAAAGACTACTTAATCCAAAGCTCTTCAAGAAACTCGGACCTCAAAGCAAAAAGAAACACCCTGCTGATCTCAGCCACAACACCGAAGCAGCTACACTTCCTTATCTGATTCCAAAGAAACATCTTCAGAGACATCCATAATCACTGTGTCTCATCACACAGCTACTACACCTTGATATTTCAAGATATCATGACTTACTTCAGTCCAATTAACAGATCCAAACTCTAGCTCAACCAAACTTACACTTCAAAAATGAACTCCGAATCTTAACAGATTTCCTTCAGAGGTCGATGAAATCCTTCTCCCACTCAAAGCTCATTCGAGACGGTATTAGGTCTACGGCCTCGACAAATACACCACCAACCTCAAACATTTAAACCCCAACCATTGGTAGTCGTGTTACACACACCACTACCCTATCTACCTTTACAGCTCATTGGATAACCCGAACAGGTAACCCAACAATAGGTAGGAATAAATAAATAAATATATATATCAAAATTACAAATACGCTCTCTCAAGAAAGAAAACACTTAAGAGCCTAGGTATTCACTCAACCTAGCGCTCTGATACCAACTGTGACGACCCGACTTTCTATGCCCAGAAAACCGCTTCGTCGTAAAGAAAGAAAGGGATGAGAAAATAGAAAAGATAGAGAAGAAAGAACAACAACATCAGAATCTCACAGCGGAACGAATAAATTATAATAATCACATAAGTATTTACATGATATACATCATCAATCAGAGTTATACAGACAATACATCATATACTAGACAGTTATAAACTCCTGTCTAGTTAATACAACTCAATATAACACAAGCAAATAACTCAAAGATACCAACACAGCGGAACTATAAGTATATCTACAACGCTGAAGCCTCCTGCTCCATTGCTCCTCCAGTATTCGTCGAAGCTAACCTGAATCCCTTGGCTACCCGTAAAAATTTGGGTACCCGAGAGTTTATGAAAAACAACAAAAAAATAAACTCCGGGTCAAACATGGGTCTGGTATGAGTAACAGGTTAAAGTTGCTTAATTTTGAAAATCTTTTTGAAAACAAAAGGTATCACGTAAGACTTCACCACACATAAACATGGAAAAGTTTTTACCTTACGCTAACCAAAACATTTGATAGGAAATTCTGTGATATTATAATAGGTCTAGGGTTTTCAAGTAAATAGAAAATAGACGAAATTGTTACATTCATTAAATTCCAGCTACTAGCCACAAAAGTGGGTAATACAATCAAAACCGTTGGCACTTATTGGATTGTGGATTCCATACAATGGCAGGGCTACTGGGGTACCGCCCGTCACAGTACGGGGCCTAGATCACCGTACTGAAGATTACTCCCTTCATCCCCTGCAACACAAGGCCGGAACCATTCCTTACTGAACAGTCCCGAACAAGATAACCCCGCAGATAGCCGTCGCTACTGCCCACTAAGCCGAAAATAAAAAGGGACATCTAGACAGGGGAATATCCTTGTCCTGCTTGGGCATGACCCACCTAGCCTTGCTGCATCTCCCCTGTTTTAGCCATTCCCGGTTGATGAGGCTTGAGGCTACGATTACCTTTTTAGAATACATTTCTTAGAATGCTCATCGCCCACCTGACGATGTGTTGAAAGCATTCAATCCATACAAGTTCATTCCGGGTTCGAACGAAACCGAAGGCATTATCTCGTTACACTCATTTTGGAATCACCCTCAGAGTTAACGACGATAACCCTTGCATTCTGAATCTTCATCTTCCTTCAGATTCACGACCTATCGTTAATTTGGAAACGATGTGGTTTTCGGAATTCCAAATATGGAAACCCGATCCCGGTCTCATCGAAATCCAAACGTATCTTTTAAGGCCAAGTTGTTTTAAAGTTAAAACAATTCAATTCAATATTATCTATATACACACAGATAGATAAATCACAGCTCTACAACAGATAATCACATTATTATCATAACAGATAATCCATATTATCATCCCAAACAGATAATCATCACAAACAGATAATCCATATTATCATACTTTATCTAAGCATCCATATCATATAGATATCATTCATCTCATTTCTGAGATCACAACCATTCAATACAATCAATACATAAGCTATTGATTTATTCACTATCTGTAATTAATTTAAAATGAATTAAATTAATTACTTCTATCTCTAATTAATTCCAAGTAAATTAAATTAATTACATCATCTTATAAATCCTGCTTATATATTCATTAATTAATTATAATTAATTAATTAATCCATTCTCTAAATATTTACTTTGATTAATCACCTTAGATTAATCATTCTCTAATTACAATAAGTAATTAGTTTTTACTAAATTTCACAAATCACATTATTTCCAATTATTTATAGTAATTAACTTTTAATTACTTCATTTATTAATTAACAATAATTAATTACATTTATCCTAAATTAATTACATTAATTAATCACTCTATTACTAATTATTTTCTATTTAACAATTCTTAATTACATCATTAATTAAATTAATTAATGATATCAAATACAATTAAATTAATTGCTTTATTCAAATTAATTACATTTAGAAATTAATCTGAAATTAATCCCAATTATTAATCACCCTTGATTAATATCTACTAGTAATTAACTACCCTTAATTACTCATACAAATAAATTAATTATCCCATAATTAATTATCTTCGTTAATTAATCCCTTGATTAATTTCAAAAGTAATTATCCAAATTACTTTACTATAAATCATCTTCCTCTAATTACATTCTAGTAATTATCAATTATTACTTCCCTAAGTAATTCTGCTCCATTGCTTACATTTATCAAACCATAAAATGATTTATTAAATTAATTAAACTAAATTAATTAACTTAACTAATCATATTATCAAAATTAATTACAATAAGTAATTAATCTCATAATTACTTCCATCAAGTAATTATATTTAACCAATTTACAAATAATTATCTAAATTAATTAACCCGATTAATTAATAAAAATTAATCACACTAATTACTTAAATAATCCTTAGTTAATTATCTTTGTTAACTAATAACATAACCTTATTTACTTCTTAATTAATCACTAGTTCTAAATTAATCTAAATTATTAACTATAAATTAAATAAATAAGTCATTCTTGATTATCTTATTAATTAAGTCTCTTCAATATCTTAATTATTCTAAGATGATCCATTTATTTTATTTATGACTTCATTATCATTAAAATGTATAACATTACTCTTTAGATAGAAATTCAAACTCCATTTTGAATGTAAGATTCAAAATGTTTATTTATTTAAAAATTTCCAATTTTAAATTCAATATATAATCCTAAAAATGAAATAAATGTGAATAACATTTATTACTTATATAATAACCTTATATAAGAAGAACTTTTAATTAATTTTCTTATTTAATTTTAAAAATAAAGCCTTTAAAATACACTACATTCAAACTTGCAAAGTCAAGTTTTAAAAACAAATCATATATTTTTCATTCAAATTCTTTTATAAAGAACTTTATCAAGATTCAAGTTTAAACATTTATTTGAACCAATTTACAAAAAAAAACTATTTGATTTAAACTTGATTTAAAAATATCCATATTTAGAAATTGGTTCAAATTCCAGATCTGGATTCCAGAAACTTGTTTGCAAACTGAACTTAACCTTTACATTTAAAACCACTTGTTTAAATTTATTTTCAGATTGAGATTCCAATTTTTAAAACTGGAAATCTGCAGTTCAAAAAAAAACTGAACCCTCTGAAGAAAAAAAAAATATATATACAAAACTTTCAAGATTCAAATCCATTTAAATCTAAACTTCAACTAGATTTGTATTTGTTTAAATCTATCTCTCAACTTAAAAGTTCCATTTAAATTTTGATACACTTCAAAATTTGCAGACAGGTTTGAAAGAAACCTGAAGCAACCCACTGACCCGAGAAAATCCTTACATGCTTCGAGTCAGATTGCAATTCACTTCGAGTAAAACTCCTGGATTTACTCGAATATACTGAAGCACAATCTCTCCATACCCAAAGTTCATCAGGGCTTGGTGCACAGTGCACATGCACTGATCAACCACCTGACTTCAACCCATTCTGATGACTTAAACAAGTCATCCATCACTAGAGCATCCCACTTCCATCACCACACTTTGCTTTCTCCTCAAAATTCAAAAATTCAAGCTTCACTCAAACCTGGAATTCAACACAACATACTGCCAGAACCTGTCAACGCTTCCCATCCCTTCCTCCGACCACTGGAGCACCAGAACCACCGGCCACCACTTCATCCATGGCCAAACTTCAACTTCCCAAACCCCTGTTAAACTCGATGCACCAGAGACCACAGGGTAGACTCGAGAAGCCCAGACAGTCGAACACTTATAACACCTCACACCCTCCACTAAAAATCACGAATCTTGTTTTAAAAATCACGTTTTAGTATTTCGATTACATTAGCATACCTGAATTCGAAAACCAAAGGATTCGAATTTTTGCCTAATCTGGAGTTGGTGTTCGAACAACTGGTTCCCCAGATATGCTACTAAATTATTTCAGGTTGAACTTATTTTTATAATCTAGTTCAAAGTCATACAACTACAATCTGTTTAAATGCTAGCTCCAAATAGCAAGTAGATTGGGTAGTAGTGATTTTTGAAACAAATGTTGTTCAGTTTTTAACACAGTGAATATACATGAGGACCTGCATACTACTTCAGCCTTCAACAAGCATAGGCAGTTCAATATACATAGATATATACACACAGCAAAATATACAACAGATTCATATATATAGCAACCTTCCTACAACAGTTCAGATGCTTACATTTTAAGAAAATATTCCTCATCTTTTAGAACAGAGGGTTTATAGGGTGGCAACAGTTTGGAAATGAAAACTGTTTGCTTATATTTTTTTTTAAAAAAAAATTTGTAGTCTTGTGTGCTAAAGGGAAAGTAAGTAACAGGCATTATCAAAGTTATACACACCATTTTACACTTCATTTAATTAACTAGCAAGCAACCATTCAATACTTAAGCATTTTTATAAAAATGTTACTCACCAACAAATGAAGAACAGAGCAGTTTGGTTGAAACTGTTTTGAATTTTGAAAATACTTGAGAATAATGCACAGGCACTTTATTTTGCAAAAAGTACAGGCTGATGGCTTGATAAAAATGAAGCTGTTGATCTGGGCTTGAGGAAGTTGGTCACAGATTGGAATGAAGGCAGTTTCAGGTTTTGCAAAGTTGATGGCATTTTTGTATGATGATGTTTAAGCTTGTTGATGTATAAAACTTCAGTTATAAAAGAAAAGAAAAGCTTGCTATTCTTCACAAATGAACCGAGAAGATATGTATATATAGAAAGAAAATACTACAGGGGAAGGTGGCATCTGAGACAAGCAAATGTTGTGCACTGTTTCACCTTGTTTTATCAGGCAGAAAATTTCAACATGGAGGCTGAAAAGATTTTAAACAAATTCGAATAGACTCTTGTTTGCTGAGAAATCTGAAACATTAATTGTTAATGTACTCTATGTTCCCTGTTTAGCTAATTAAATCATTTCTTATTTAGATATTTTACATATCTCTTACCTGCATACCATATGTGTTTATACTTTATTATCTTACTTTGCTTATTCTTGTCAGAATCTTAACCTACAAGCTACAGATCATTTTACATTTAGATATTTTGCTTTTTCTCACTTTGTATATTTTCTTCACAGGCTATATCATATGTGTACAAGCCTGATTTTAATTTATACATTATGTGAGCATATATTTCTTTACAGGTTGACTAATGTTTATAGATTTGTTTCCTTGCCTAGCTTGCTTTTATACCTATGTACTTCTTTCTTTTACACTTGTCCATACTTTTATATTTATTTTACTTATAGGTTACTTTTATTTTAAACTTAAATAATTAAATACTTATGTTGAGATTTACAAAGTATTATTTTATTTTATCATTTTTGAAAGACTAAATGTTACTTTTACAATCATAGCTTCTGTCCAAATATACATATATTAAAATAACAACTTCTATATATATTAAAAACCCATTTTCAAAGATATTACAATATTGATATAGTTTAAATATAACTTATTGTTAAATTAAAAATAAATTTATAAAAGAACTATTCTCTATAATATAAGTCACTTATTTTATCAAGTTATAAAACAAAACAAAACTTTTTATTTAAATTTTAAACTCTAAGCTAAATTTTATTTCTAAACAATTTAAATTTATCTTGGGTATTTTAAGATCATATTATTATTTATTTATTATTAAATAAAAGTCAAATTCCTAATTTTCCAAAAATATTAGAGTTAAAAATCATGTTTTCATTCTATTAAACTTAAAACAAAGGTTAGCTATTTACAATATATACATATATATATATATATATATATATATTATAAATAGAACACCATTTAATTTTCTTTTGAGAGATAATTTATCCGTTAATCATTTATGTAAAAGAAGATTATTACATCAATTCAGATTATTATTAACAAATATTATTAAATCAATTTAATTTTATCACAGATTATTAAATTGATATTGCCTCAAATTTCCGGGATATCACACAACCCCCTTCACTTCTGCTTCGAGAAAAATTCAAATGTACCCGGGTTTAAACCCGAGCCCTATCTTCATCCATCACTCAGTGATATGCCTGTGCTCGTGTGCACATACACCAGCGACCAACGGCGCTACGACCATCGACGCCGACCTCAACACTTTGCTGGTGACCCTTACAACCAGACACGATCACCCCAATACCTCGATTCGATCGTGAATCGAAAACACTCAAAAACCCAAAACTGGAAACCCATCATCACTGGAAATCCACCCACCTCCGACGTTCCTTGCCTCGAGGTACCTCATCGTCTTCGCCACGGGTCCTCCTCGACTTCCAGCTCCTAATTCCCCTATCGCGATCCCCTCTAATCAATTCCCGATATCGCGATCCTTTCTGAAACATTGACAACAAAACCTGGCGCAAAACCCTACTTCAACGATGCCCCATCGCCTCAGTAAGTTGAAAATTCTAAGACCATTTTTTCCGACATCGACCATCGCCAAACTTGCTTCACCCATGAGCGTGCGACCCCAAAATCCTCCGATCAATAGAAAATTGCTCAAACTCAATTTACGGTAATGTCTCAAATTCTCTTGTTTTACAAATCCAAATCAAAATTTTACCTTTAAAAATCATGTTTTTTCGAAGCTTAAGAAGATTATATTCATGAAACATCAGATTATTTAGCTCAAATTTTCGATATAAATTAAGATCCTCCTATTCTTCTTTATTTTTTTTGATAAATCTACTTAAATTCTTACCTGTAAACATTTTTAAAACTTATATTCTGTTATTCCTGGCAAACTTTCTTTATATAACAATGTTTAAACTGAATCAGGGAAAAGAAGTTTTAAATTTTGATCAGATTTGCAACTTGGATAACCAAAAACAGAATATTGATTGGTATTCTGATATGCATACCATGAAATCAGATATCTATATTTATGCAATTCATACACATACACATGCAAATTACTTAACATACTTTGCCCCATGAGTTACTACATGCCACTGGATTTAACAGATTAAGCTTGATTTACTCACCTTTCAGAAAACAGAGAACATTGTTTCCTGGAACTATTTTAATTTGCATTTTGAATCTGAAGTTTTGTTGATTGGTTGCAGTTTTTGATTCCTGATTCTTGCAAATGATTATAGTTGTTGAATTTGCTAGTTGTAGATCTATAGATCCTTGCAGAGATATTGATGAGTTTGCTGTAGACTTTGAACAGATTTTACTTTTTTGATTTTAGCTTTGAACTTTTCTCAAAAATCTAGTTTTCATCATTTTTTTTAGAAGAGGAAAAGGGTTTGAACTCAAATGAATTGCCAAGTTTTCTCTTATCTATTTTTAATAAATGTTTTCAAAATTTAATTAAAACAATGCCACATGTTATTTAGATTATTAAAATGACTCCAAGTGTTATTTGCATAGTTTAAATGTTTTACAAATGTCAAAACAAGAAAATTTGTGTTTATCTCCTTATTAAAATTATAATTATAATTTACAATTGTTGAATTTCATTATTAAATTAACTCCTTATCTATTTTAACATGTTCTTATGTTTATTTCAAATAGCCTTCAATGTTTCCATATACAAATTATTTTTATTAATTATAAACTGTGCTTAGTTCATTGATATATTCTTTAAAATATATCTTCCAAAGCTAAAATTTAAAGAAAGAGAATTTAAAAAGAAAAGAATATTGAATTAAGTCTTATTTCAAAAGTTTTCAAACAAAAATATTGTACCCTAATATATATGAACTAAATTTATTTCAAAAGCCAAATTTTAATAAAAACAAATTAAATCTATTATAATATACTATTTAAACTATTATATTTTAAACAAAATAAATATTTACTTTAATTACTTTTGAAGATATAAGATAGATTTTTAAAATAAGCTGTTGAAAAGTTTCCTATATTAAATCCAATCAAGTTTTCCAATTTACAATATACATACATACATACATACATACAAACATATATATATATATATATATATATTTGAAAACGTTTCTTATTAATTTAAATTAAAATCAAACTCCCTATTTACAATGTATACACACACATATATATATATATATACATTATAAATAGAAAATCTTTTTAATTAGCTTAGAAAGTTAAATTTTATCATTTGAATATTTTTAACTTTGAAAAGAACAAAATTTCCAAATTAAATTATTATCATTTTAGATTTTGAAAAGATAACATTTATCAAATTAAACAATTATTAGAGATAAATCCTTGTTAAATTAGATTATTAAATCGATATTACACATTTTAAAAATAATTATTAATGGAAATTGTTAAATAAATATTGCCTAAATTTCCGAGATAGCACAATGGGAGTCGCTGAGTGTATATATATGAAAGAGCGTGTTTGTTAGTGTTATAAAAAGGTTTTAATATTGTGTTAATCTATTCCATTTTGTATTTATAAATTCTGGTTGGTGCATGGGACGCTATGACATCAATAAGGATTTCTAAACATTTAATAGTACCGACCGACACAATATTTGGTTTTAATATAGGCGAATGAAATAATTTTGCCTATTATATTTTCTATATATAAAATGAATTTTTATAAAGGTTATATTTGGTTGTATTATATTGGTTGTTAGGTAATGAAATTTATAAATAATAGTTGAAATAAGATTGAAAATAAAATAAATGAAAATTGGGAATTTAGAACTTAAGTTTCGGGGTTTTGAAAATTTCTTTTGAATGATTTTGGAATATAGTAATAACATTATTTAGAAGTATTTTATGATATAAATATTTCAATATAATTTGAAAGAATTGTTTTAAAGAAATTTTGGAAAAAGAAATAAGTTCTGCACTTCCTTCTCTATCGCTGGAAAATAATTTCGGTGATGGCGGCCGCATCATCGACATTCATTTTCGAGTTTCGAAGTGGGAAGGCTACTGTAGTAGTTTTACTGTAGATTTATTTTGGTAAATAAATATAAATTTTAAATTTTTTAATTATAGTTAGATATATAAAAGCTGTAAGTATATACATTTATCTATTATTTTAAAATGATTTGAAATTAAACCCGGTATTTGGTTCTTGAGTTCCAGTTAATGAATAGTTCAATTAAGTGTAGTAAACTGGAATATGACTAATTAACAATTGGAATCTTTAAATAAAGTAAGAAATTTAATGCTAATTTATGAATGAAGTTAAAGGAAATAGAATAAACTTGTACAACTTTCAATTACATCCTTAAAAGCATATATATAACTTACCCAATAATAAAAGTTACAATGTTTAATAAGAAATTGTAATAGAATATTATACAAGCAAAATTTTGAAATAATGAAAGTATTCAATGAATTTGCTTTTATAAATAAGAATGTAATGTTATAATTATTATATACTTAAGTTATGACTGAAAGGCCACTAATTAAATATAATAAAAAGGTTATAAAGAAATGATAATAAACTTAAGTAAGCGTTGAAGTCATTTATTTTGAAAATAAGCAGAAAGATGAAAACTATAAATAAATGAAATTAAGCAGTAAATAAATGAATTAATATGCAAAGAAATCGAATTAAAAATGAAAAATTGCAAGTAATAATGTAAAATTAAAAAGATAAATCAGTATATGGATAAAAAGGAAATCAAACTACAATAGTATGAAATGAAATTAACAAGAATAAACATAGTTTATTGTTTGGATTTGTTGTTTGTTTGGTTTATGTTTGTTGGAGAAATAATACTTTAAATTTTTTAGATGAATAATCTATTTAATTTCATCTAAGACTGTTAAGTAATTGATGCACGTAGTAGTTATTTTCATTCTATACAATATGAAATTTTAAAACCCGAACAACTATTTGTTTTGTTTGATATGAATGAATGATTGATGTGGGTTGATTTTATGTGGTGGTTGTTTGCTTGTTGCAGGTGATTGATGTTTGTATTGATTTGTTGTTTGTGGTTGAAACAACCTTAAATATTTCATTTTATATAACCGTTAACCTTTTTGGATTATATAAGTTAAATGCAGGTTGTGGAAGCAATTGCTACTGCTTTTGGTTTCATAATTTAGCGTTATTTGCCCGACAAATAGGGACGTTCTCGGATTACGGTCTATAGCGTTATTATATAATTTTCCCGTGTTGGGATATATATTATTTTGGAAAAAATATGTTATATATTGTTATATTTGATATTATATTTTCTCCCGAGCCTCTCCGTACAAAGGAGGCTCTGCCAAAATTTTCCACAAATTTCGGACTTAGAAATTTTTTGAAAAATGATTTCCAAACTTTATTATTTTGAGTATAAAAAGATCTAAAAGTTATAAATTGGTATATTTCATCTAAATTAATTAATTTTGTAAATTTATTTTTTTACAAAGATGATATTTTTGAATAAGATGTATTGTTTACTCAATTCTTTTTTTTCCCTTCTTTTTCCTTTTCGGGGACGAAAAGTTTTGAGTGGGGGAGAGTGTAACGACCCGAAAATTTTCAATAATTAAGTTTGGTTATTTTGTTAAAAATAGAGTAATTAAATTTAGAAGAAACAAAAAATGATGATGATTTATAATGAAGCAAAACGTTAAAAGGTAATGTAGCAATGGTAAATCACATAAGAATTTGTGATTTAATATTTAGAGAAATAAAATTTGTGTAACTTTTTAATGAAATAATAAGTGAATTAAAACGTAACAATGCTGATTATAGTTAATAATAATTAATAGGATGAATGAAATGACAATTAATGAATTTATTTAAAATTGTAAAGTTATAATGCAATAAATGGTGATTGGTTGGAAAGAATGAACATTCCAACTTAATATAATAATACAAATGTTATGACTTAGTTTAAATGGAATATAGTATAAACAAATGCAATCAGTATATTAATGTGTGAAATAATATATTGATTTATTTGTAACCGAATGTAAATTTATGTAATTACGTTAATGTAAGTTAATAAATAATTAATTTAGCGCAATGTCGATTAATTGAAATAATTGTAAGGTCATAATTTGTTGTATCTAGTAAATTTGGAAAATTGATTCCAATAAATGCAATAAAGCATAAGAAATGTAAACTTGTGATCTATGTATGAAATAATAACCAAAATAAGGAAATAGTGTTAATGTAGGTAAAGTTGTAACAAATTGGTCTACTAAACCAAATTTGGATATCAATACTGTAATGTTTATGAGAATTAATGCAAGGACTGAAGTTAGATATGTAATAAATAAATAGAAACGTGAAATTTTTCTTAAGTATTAAATTGGTAAATTTAAGGAATGGAAACAAAGATGTGTTAATGTAAAACTTGATAAATGGAAATTTGAAAGGAAAGGTCAAGTGAGATATTGAAACGGTTATAATTGGTTATGAGATTGAAACGTAAGAAACGAATGTAATTACATAATTAGCTAATAGAATAATAATAATATAGTTAACGGTAATTTAATAAAAGCAGAAGTATTTAAGAATTGTAACGGAAAGGGTGAATGTAATAATGAAATAAATAGGATTGTAAATTTATGCATAGTGTACTAATCGATATAATGGAAAGTATGAACCCAAGTAAATGAATTAATTTAGAATGTTAATCGCAATTGGCGTGTATATTGGTAGAAAATAATAACATGGAAATAGAGTAGTCAATACAAAGGAAAGATGAAAATTTGAACATACTAATGTAATAAAGGGTAAAACAAATGTTATCTTTGTTTACTGAATAATAATTGATTAGATAAAAAGGATTTGGAGTTAAATCAAGTTAATCTATTGAAATAAATTATAATTAATTGAATTTGTGAATGACATTAATTACTACATTATTTGAAATTAAGATAAAATAAGGATATCAATGCACTATGGTATAAACAATAATAATTATACCATAAAATGAAATCAGATGAATAACTAGATGGGTTAAGAATATGGATTTGATTATAGGGAAACTGAACACGGAAATAAGTGTTATAACCAACATTCAATTGTCATATAAACTTGTATTAAGTCATGGTAAAAGTCCAAGTGATTAAAAAGGATGAATTGGTTAGTTTATAAATATTGAATAAAAAGGTGATTAATTAATTTAATGTTAATATATTTAATTGATAGGAAGTAACTGTTCTACTTCTCATTTCATTCATTTAGCCCATTTTGAAACTTAATCAACTGAAATTAATGTAATTGAAAATTTTCAATTAATAGGAGAGAGAATACTAATTGTAATAGGTGCAATTAAAAGGAGCTTATGTTTTGTGAAAATATAAGGAAAGTTTTGATTCAATGAAAAAAAAACATTTACATCAAATAAAATGAATGTTTCATCTGTGAATGTAGGTTTAATTTCATTAAAATAAAGAATAGAAAGATTGATTTTAAAGAAAGAAATATATGTTTATTTGAACTGTGTTTTAGCTTACAGACTGATTACAAGAATAGGAAAATAATCTATTTATTACTCTTTTGTATGAACAATAATTTTATAAACGTGTTTAAACAAATAATTGTTCTATTTTTTTATCCATTTTAGTTGTCTATATTAAAATTTAGGATTGTAAGTAACTGCAATTAATGTAATTCAGATGTTTCAATTAAAAGGAAAGGAAACGTTGATTGCAGTTAATAGATTTAATAAAAGAAAAGAACGTTTGTGTTAAACAAAAAAGGTATTTTAATGGAACTAAAAGATCATTTTGAGAAAACAAAATTGAACGTTTTCATTTTTAATGTAAGTATAAATATTTTATTATGCGTAGATAAAAACCTAAATGCGTACAAAATTTTACTTTCGTTTGCAAACTTTTCCATTCCTACGTACATTTCCTTATCTAGTATTAATGCCTGAAGCTTTAATAATAAAACGTGACATTTATTTTTGTCCCTCCATATTCATTTCCTAATTATAAATGACCTACATCTTATTTTTTCTTTTACATTTTTTTTCTCCTAACACCTCATATTCAAAAGCTCTTATTCTTGCAAATCCAAAAGCATTCTTTTATAAAAATGATTTTTTTTCATATTTCGTACACTTCCTGTCCTCATCTTAGTTGTTCTTCAATCTTTTCCTGAAGTCTCATCTTGAGGAAACGTAAGTATTAAAATTTGTTTATTTATATATATTTTTAACGCGTACTAATTTTATTTTAATAATATTTCTTGTAACATGAATATCTTTTGCATATAAACTTTGATTCACGCGCGATTTCTTCTGTTAGATTCAAATTTATATTCCCGACAACATGAAATTGATTTAGTTGAATTTGGAGGTTGTTGAGTTTTGCGCTTCTGTTTGGATTTTTATGGGCTAAAATCAAAGGTGAGTGTTTTAACCCACTCACAACTTCTAAAATTTCTTATGCTTGTTAGATTAAATTTGGTTGTGATTATGCATTTATTTATGATTTTTTTGTATATTTTTAATCATCATCTCAGTTAATTGCATTTACCTAAACTAAATCGTTATTTAATTTATTTTTGAATATAAATGCCAGTTAAATACCTGTTATATATTATCGGTTATCTATTTATATTGATTGATTGTTATGGATGATGATTGTGATGGATGTATGATTTATGATGGATGAATGGATGTTGTATTTTATTATTATAAACTGCAAGTTATTATGCATTTTTATTGATTCGGGATTGCGGTTTGAAACGATATATAACCGTAAAATTTTATTTTTAATTACGGATTGAAATGATAAACATCCGTATCACCTGACCATAGGGTAGAAAATTATATACAGACAACACGATCTATATATATATATAAATATGTTCAAATGATTTTTATGGTTTTTAAAGAAATATACGAATTATATAAATATTGGTTTTAGATGTTATATAAACGTCATATTTATTATTGATTTTAGCTATTTATAAATAGGCTTGAAATATAAAATAAGCCTGATAATAAAGTTTGATTATTTTATATAATAAGGTTTAACGAATATTGATTTTTGATATTATATAAATATTATTAAAATGCTTGAATTTAAGTTATTATAAGTTTGTTAAATAAAAATTTAGTTTAATATTAGAGTTTGATTTTTATTAAAATAAATGTGAGTAAGTATTTAAATTTTATTTTAATATAGAGAGTATGATGATTTAAATAAATTAAGGTTGGGAGATAAATTGGAAATTTATTTGGAATTGAATTTATTTATGAATTAAACTCTAAAAGGTTGATGTGGAATTTATTAAATTGAAACTTTTAAAAGGTATAATTATTATAACTGGATTTTTGGGTCTAGGTGAATAAAATGATTATTTCAAGTATAAATTAATTGAAGAAAATATTTAGTATTTGAAATTTAAGTTTTGTTTAAAATGAAAATGGATTTATTATGTATAATATTTCAAAACTAAATAATAGAAGATTTGATATTTTGAAACTAGATTATCAAATTTTGTTTTGGAATTTTGAATTTTAAAGCTTTGAAATATATGAAATTTGAAATGGTTTATTTGAGGATTTAAATTTGTATTGGTATTGATTTTGAAATTAAAGAAGCTAATTTATTATATAAAGTAATTTAATAGTAAACCATTTAAGTATTGGAAGTTATGTTTCAAAGTTATGAATTTCAAGGTATTATGATTTGAAAGTGCTATGATTTTGGGAAAAGGATATTTTTGAAATAAAAATGATATTATATCGATTTGGGATTTCTTTAAAATGATATCATATTGATTTGGTTTTAAAATAGAAATGATATCGTATTTATATGGTTTTGAAATGGATATTATATTCTGGTGTATAAATTATTTTGAAATGACCGCGGTGTTATAATAACGTTTGGCTGTTGAAGAGACCGGGATCAGAAGTTGTCACTCTCTGCCAACTCCGAAAACCACTTTAAAAACCGTGTATGCGGTGGAGTTTCCAGAATGAATTAGGATGGTGGTGAAGTTTCCTTTGAGGTAAATACGTGGACCCTACTCTCGTGAGTTGGCATAAGGTGGCTAAAACAGGAGTGATTCTCGGGCCAATGAGGTAGGATCTTTGATCGGACACATCCCTTCGATATTATACTTTGACTTTTGGATTGATAGGCAGCCACTTTTGATTTTTATTTATTTAGGGTTGTGGCTCGAGGTGGGCGGTAGCTGCGGCTATGCGTTACTAACATCCCGGATATCAATTGGTATATCTAGCCTGGCATTGCCTAGTTGTGCCATGTCACCTACCCTAGCGTGCCTTACACGATTTTGGTTTTGTACCATACCTATGGAATACCCTCTGACGACGCCCAATACGGGGGAGATTATGGTACTGTATAGACTATGGGAATATATAAATGTGTTAAGGTGGAAAATGTAAAGCCTTAATGCTATTTAAAAGTAAGTTTATTTTACTGATAGACATTATTATGATAGCGAAACATTACTACATAGTAAATAGTATAACGGATCCTTAGGAGATGTGAATCCCGAACATCTCTTAAGTTACTGCACTCATATTTATTTCTGTTGATTTAGCTCGCATAAGATATTTTAGTTCTGACTCGAGTGTTTGTCTTTTCAATTCGCTCGGGTCAGTCCGAGCATTTCAGGATTTGAAGATCTTATTTTGGAGGACGAAGACGAAGATTTGTATTAATATTATCTACTATATTATTCCACTACACCATTTTATTCCGCTGCATAATTATGATTCTATGGTATGTGTAACCTCTGTTATGTATTGTATAAGTATATTCAAATGTTTTGTAAAGCAGCTTCATGAACTATATTTGATTATTATATTTTATCGTTTCGCTGTGAGATTATGTTTTATTTTATTTCTTTCTCTGCTTCTTCTTATTTACCCCTTAACAATCCACCCTTTTGTATGATTTAAGCCGGACGTGTGTGGTTTATCGTCGATTTAAAGCGTGTGAAAAGGCGGGATGTTACAAGTAATCAAACAAGAAACGTCCAGCTGACAAGCATTAACGTGTTCCTTCGATACGAATGAATGTGATGCACCTATATCGAACAGCACTCTAATAGAACGACCATGGAACCAAATAGAGCCCTCTAAAATAGTGGGAAATATACCTTGAGACTGAGAAGCACTACCAGAAGCCTTTGCCACATTCAGATTACCAGAATGAGCATCCTTCTTCGTCTTAAGGTAAGTAGAAATCCTGTGTCCTTGCTCGCAATAGAGACACTTGCGAGGATGAAGACAATCTCAAGCTAGATGATCTTGATAATCACAGTTGAAGCATGCTAAGACCTTGGCTGAAGTAGATGTGACGTGAGGATGAGAACTAGAATCGCCTTGCTTCTTCTTCTTTGGAGGAAAGGACTTGGATCTATGGAAAGGAAATTTATTCTTGTGTGGTTTCTTTCGAACCTCAGCATCATCGCTGCTATCCATTTCCTTTTCAACTGCTTCAAGGTGAAAGCGCCGAATCAACAAGCTCCTCGATTGAGAGCTTAAGCTGAAGCATTAGAGATTTCTTCAGATACTTCTTAAGTCCAGATATGGACTTAAGATTCTTCTTGTATGGTGTGCTAATAAACATAAGCCCGTACCTAGATAGAGACTAGAAGGAGGAAACACAATCTGATATGGAGGATTTACCTTGCTTCAACTCGAGCAAGCAACGGGCAAGAAAACCCTTCTTGGATTCTAAAATGAACTTGAGCTCAAAACATTCTCTAAAACGCTGCCAAGTGAGGGTGGACTCATACGTCTCCACTATAAGGAGCTCGTACCAGTTTAAAGCCCATTCTTGTAGCACACTCAATGCCATAAGAACTCGATGATGATCGGATATCTCCATGCGAGTAAAGATGCGCTTGCAAGTATGGAGCCAAATTAAACCTCAAGAATTGTCTCGGAGCCTTTGAATGACTTGCCTCCAAGGTGGGTGAAGTCGTTGCACATACGCGCAAATGCGGATTTGCACGGAGGAGAGGAGTGAGCTGGGGCAGGAGGCTGAGTGCTCCTAATAAGCACGAGAATTTTTTCAGTCGACATATAAAATCCTTCGAGACGAGAACCACTGAATGGTCCTGCCTCCAAAGTGTGACCTCTTCCTCTTCCGGACATAGCAGAAAGTTAAGATAAGATAGGATTATTCACAGGGGTAGATTTTAGCAATTCAAATGCATTACATAAGGAATGCTATGGAATTTAAATTTGACATTCCTAGACATAGTCCTTTCTATCTATCCCCCAATAGAATCAAAAGGTTAAGGACAGGGTCGGGTTTGGTTATGATCTGGGGATGACGTTTACAAGTGTATTATACTTGATGTATGATAATCATGTATACTGTTCTGTGTTTATTAAATTTTGTTCTGAATCATGCTCTGATACCAAGCTGTGACGCCTCACCCCGACATCCATGTTACCAAAGAGAATTACATAGTAATTCTGTCTGCTAATGCGAAGAATAGGGCTGGTTAAGGGCAACCATCATAGTCTTGCATTAGATAAGAGCTAAATATGGCGGTTTTAGCACTTTTTTATTTTTTTCCATTTCATCTCGAGTATTTGACATACTTAATTCCTACCTAATACACTACTATAGTGGCTATAGGATCAATTCAGAAACAAAACATAATAACTATATCAATTACAAGACACAGAACAACAACACAGAAACGATACATATGAATACATACATCAAATGTAATACAACATGCCACTAGCGGTATACAACCACATTATATACATACATTCCCCACAAAAACATATATACATCATAAGTTCCCAACACAAAGACTACTACACAAAAACTATGCCACATCCCAAGTCGATGGTGAAGTAGGCAAAGCAAGCTAAGTGTCCGACTACCTAACCTGCAACTCGATCTGACCCGAGTAATAAATACACGGGTCAGGCTAGCTAGAACTTGATATTAGTATAAGATAACAGGAATATAAGTGCATAAGGGAATTCTTCTTTTAACTATAAAGGAACGGTACAGGTATAGTATAATCTTAATGCAGGGTATATGTTCACCAAAGGTTGTCGCATGAATATGTTTAATTCAACATGAGAAATCCATACTTAATGGCATTCAACTCAAATGCAAGGAATCATACAAAATTCATAAGAGAAACTCATCGAAATTCCAATATGAATCTCATGGAACTCAAGATAGGGTTCAAATCTCATAAAAACGAAATCGCCCTATATAACATCTCATGTAGCACTAGGCTATCGATGTAACAAAAATATCTTAAAATGGTGACATCATGTAAAACTCAGAAAAGTCAAAAAAAATAAAAAAACTCGATTGGCCGGATCTTCGATTGCAATGCCAAAGCAATGATGCACATGCTAAACTCTTATCCAGTGCTATTTATAATTTAGGTAGCTAACTCGTGGACCCGAAGGTCATACTCGTGGTGATCGAAGCCACATAACTCGTGGTAACCGAAGTCACATTACTCAGATGACTCGAAGATCTATAGCACTGGCATACTCGTGGATGTATAACAAACTCTCGTAAAGGAACCTAAAAATTGTTAACGTGCATCCCATATCGCACGTTGACACTAAATGGTTTACTAACTGCTAGTTAACTCCACATCATAAGAATAAAATCTCAAATCTCAAAAATCTCAGAATACTCATATATCTTGCCTTGTATCATCGGCAAGTGCAAATAAATCTCATATTGGTTTCTCATAAACCATAATTTTCGAAAAGGGAAATCTCATTTCAAGACTTGCCTCGTCTCATCGGCGAGTAAAACAACATATATAATTGGTTCTCATCGATTATTAATCCTACAATAGGAGATCCCGAATGTCTCAACTCGCCAAATATTGGCTAACTCAGATAATTCCTATAATAGAAATTATAAATCTCAAATAAAAACTCAAAATACAATACTCAAGAGGTTTCGATCGTACAAGTCCGGAATTAACTGAAAAAGTAAAGTCACATGTCCCATACCACTTGCTTTACTAAATCGTTTAATTCTCTTTCTCATATGTCCGAAAAGTGCAAAAACATGTATTATTATATAGAAAATAATTTAATATAGATTACAAGCTTTTAAAACTATTTTCGAAATCGTTTGGAGAATATCTTTTGAAATTTTCTTATTGTAGATAATGTATAATTTTAATAGCTTTAAATCAATTAAAAATATTGTAAAATATTTATTTCCAAAGCTAAAAAAATCTTTCGAAAACGGTTTAGAAAGCGCGTGCAAAGAAACAACAAAAATCTACAAAAATTCGATGAAATTATTCATAAAATCGTCATACGGAAATCTTCTAAAAACTCAACAAAAAAAATCCATGCAAAACAATTCAAATTTGCAGCTGGAGCAAAACATGCTCTGATTCAAAGTTCCAAGCAAATTTTCAACTAGTTACAAAAGCTTAAAAGTGTTGAAATTTTGCAGGCACAGAGTTCAACAACTCTTCTTTAAATAAAAAAGAATGGATACAATCGGAAAAGAAATGAGAGAGATACGATCTTCTAAAGTTGGACTTGCAGCCAGATTTCACTGTAAACAGCTGGAGCAAAACATGCTCTAATTTAAAGTTTGACAGCATGTTTCTATAGGCTACAGAGGTCAAAATGACCTGAAATTTAACATGCATAAAGCTCAACAATTATAATTTAAACTTAAAAAGAATCACATAATTTGGAGAAGGTATGAGAAAGTTATGATGTCTCAAAGTTGAACCCATGCTGTGTTTTCACCGTAAAAATCTGGGCAAAAACATGCTCCGGATCAAAGTTCGGCAGCATATTTCTATAAGCCACATAGGTCAAAATGATCTGAAATTTGGTGTGCATAATTTTAAGCACTCATACTTGAAACTGGAAAAATAATCACGGAATTTTACCAAGCTATGAGAAAGTTACGATGTCTCAATGTTGAACCCAGACTGTTTTCACTGTAAAAATCTGGGCAAAAACATGCTCCGAATCAAAGTTCGGCAGCATATTTCTTTAAATTACATAGGTCAAAATGATCTGAAATTTGATATGCACAATGTTTAACACTCAGACTCTAAATTGGAAAAAGAAACATGTAGTTTGAACAAGCTATGAGAAAGTTATGATGTCTCAAACCTGAACCCAGACAGTGTTTTCACTGTAAAAATCTAGGCAAAAACATGCTTCGAATCAAAGTTTGGCAGCATATTTCAATAATCTGCATAGGTCAAAATGACTTGAAATTTGGTATGTATAATCTTAAAAACATGGTCTACAAAATAAAAGAAATCCAACAGTATTTTGTTGCGGGAATAGAAATATATGACTGCACAAATTTGCAACTCAAGACGGTTCACAGAAAATCAAAATAGTTCAAAAACGAACTTTTTAGCAAATTTTTGATTTCAACTTGAAATTTTTTGAATTGCATGAGCTATATTTTGTGAGATTGATATTCACCTGATGATTTAGCAAAGATTTAGATTGCAAGCATCGAACTTTGGTGAAGATAGAAGCCCTAAGAACTTGTAGAAACTTGAAATCAAACATGCAAAACAAACAAAAGCAAATTACAACCAATTCATATCAAGTTCTAAGATTCGGATGAAATTTTTGTAGTATTGGTGGAGACTACCTTCTCTAATATCTAAGTGGTTGATTTACTTCTTGAATTTGCAGCAAAATCGAGAGGAATTAGTTTAATTTGAGGAAGCCATTATTTTCTTCCTTTCTATTTACTGTAATTTTTGTTTCTGAGGAAGAAGAACTAAACTAGGTACAGTAGTTTTTCTCACCAGAAACATCCAGGCAATGGATTTTAGGTTTTACAACCTAGTCCAAAAAGCCCAAGGCAATATTATTTAGAGAAAACATTGAGCTATCTTCATTTTTATCTTATATTGTTAACATTTGTACAATCATCTTTATTTTAAAACCAAATAAAAATATATGCATAAATGTATATGAATAAAACTACTATTTCAACAAGTTAAAATATATTTCAACTACCAAAATTTAATTTACAAATAAAACGTTATTTTTGACGATATCACATAATTTACACCATTTTATTACAAAACATTATTTTTGATTCAACAATTTGTACAAAAATTGTTCTCATGTCAAGTAAATTACAATAAATCATTTTAACTCTTTCTAATCATCAAAATATTATTTTCAAACAATATTTCATCTTTATTTTAATAAAACACTTATTATCTTCATATTTCTCATTTTAAGTTCAATAAAAGATTAATATTGGCAATGATTTCCAATATTGTTGTATTTAACCAAATAAAATTGCAATTTGATTATTTTCTACTCAAATTATCAAAATAAAGTTTTTAAAACATCATTTTCATTACTTTAGATTTATGGCAACAATTTAGCATTGAAATACATCACCTAATTAATTTGTAGCTCCAAACTAATACATACCCAATATTTTAGTTTTTTTAAACCAAATACTTATCCAATCAATATTTTATCCCATATTCATTCCCAATAAACTGAACAAAGTTCCAAACTTTATTTTTCTCATTTTATTTACAAAATTCATTGTTTATTCCAACCAAAAAATTTAAAATTTCTAATTATATTTTAGTTTACAGTATTAGATTACAACTTCCATTATAATTTAATATATATACGGGTAGTCTTCAAAACTGGGTTATTATACATTGCCTTTCGAAACCCTTGGAAAATTTTCCTTTCAAAACCATTCGAAACCATCAGAAAAAAAACACCTTTCGACTTCTTGAAACCTCTGGGGAACCATCCCTTCGAAACATCTTTTCAAATTTTTCATAAGCGTTAAACTTAAACCTTTCGAAAGCATTTGGGTTCAATTTAAAATATGTATTTACCTTTCGAAACCATTCAAAGTTAACTCCTTCGAAACCCTTTGAGAATGCCTAGGTCAAAGCCATTGGATTATGCCTTCAAGTAGATCGAAAGACATAACCCATTAAAGTCGAAAGCACTTCCTCTTGAATCATTCAAACCATCTCTTACGAAACCAATTTGGGTTTTACTTTACTTATAGAAAAAGTGTCTTAAAACATTTGAGTCGAAAGCAACTGCTTTGAAACCATTTCCTAAGTAGTGAAGTGATGATGTCAAAACCATTCTTTCAAAAGCATTGGAGAGATGGGAAGATTTTTAGAAAACAAAACAACCCCTTCGAAACCTACTTGATCGAAAGGTTAAAAGGTGGTAGCTTGATGTTTCGACCTAGTAGAAAGCATTTGTTTAAAACAAAGATGCAATCCAATCAAAACCATTTCCTTTTAAACCATTTGTCCTAGTCAAAACCCAACCAAGTCAAAAGAAACTTAGTCGAATGCAAGCAGGCATATTTTTTTATAACCAAAGCAAAGCTTCAACTCTTTCGAAACCCTATGGTTTCGACCCTATACCTTTTCCCACATCCAATTCATTACATACCAGTGGCCTGATACCATATGTATTGGTTTCTACAGTGTTGGAGGCGATAATATGAAGGCGGAACCTAGTGCCGAAGGAGACGAAATAGTAAAAAAAAACTTATTTGTTTGTACTTTTGAACTATTTCTTTTGTACCTAACCTTCCTTGTTTGTCTAAATATGATTGGTTGCCATGTTATTTTTTCAAAAGTGTTGCCATTTTCCAGAATTAACAAATTCAAATTAGTTACAAAAAGCCCCTTCTCCATTTTGAAACATATAAAACATTTAAGTCTCATACCTTACATAATTTTATATACCTATCAAAACTCCTAGGAAAAGTCTGTAAAAATTCTAGAAAATTTCTTTTAATACGTTTTCTAACATCTAAAAGTTTCAAAGCCAACCCATATATTATTTACACGTAAATAATTTATAATCTAAATTATCATTTCCTTTACTAGAAAATCATATAAAATCCATAATGATTCCAAAAATTCTAAAAATCGAAACCCATCTCCAAAATATTATTTGCAACCTTCATAAAAATTCGCAAGGAAAAATGATTTCACTAAATAGGGTTTTTACTTAAAACATATCATAAATTCAATATGAAAAACCATAATTCATCAACAAGTATATATAAGCGTTCCATCATTCAAAAATATGGAAAATCATTGCAAAATATTCAGAATTCATCTTAAAACCGAAAACACAATAAAAAATGAGATGTAAAAATTATTCACCTTAGCCTTTGTGATTAAAGAGATTGATGAATAGATTTGATTTGCTTAAGCTTCTTCCTAATTTTTCTTCTTATTTTTCCTTGTTAATGGTGGCCAGCCTTGAGCATTCAAAATTTAGAATAATAATGAACGTGTAAAATTTTACATGACCAAGGTTTGGAGAATATAGGAATGACCTCTTTCCTATTCTACGCCTCCTCTAATTCCTCTTATTTTAATTCGTTGTTAAATGGCACGGCTACCCCTTTATAAAATCAAATCTCAATCCCCTAATCAACACATTATTTTATTTAATTTAGCTAATTAAATACTCTAAATAATGTTATCAAAAAATTGAGGTGTTACAGACTTCCTTTCTTAAATAATTTTGTCCTCGAAATTATGGTAAGGCACACAACAAATCAAACAAGTAGATAAAACATACCATCAAACAAGTTAGGATAAGTATCTCTAATCCCGCTCTCAATCTCCCATGTACAATCTCTATATCATCACTCCACTGGACTTTGATTAATATGATCGTCTTTGTTCTAAGCCTCCTCTCATCTCTCGCAACAATGCGAACTAGCTTCCTCACAGTGGTCAAGTCCGGTTCTACCACTAAATCAACTAGCACAGTTGATTCAATAGTAGTCTCCGGGTCCCTAACACACTTTTTGAGATGGAAAACATGAAAAACATCGTGGAAATGTGCCAAACTGCTCGGTAACTCAACCTTATATGTGAGTTTCCCGATCCTCTCAATAATAGGAAAAGGTCCAACGAATCTCGGTGATAACTTCCCCGATTTCCCAAACGTAATCACATCCTTCATCGGTGTTACTTTGATGAAAATTTTGTCTCCAACCGAGAACTATAGATATTTACATCTCTTATCTGCATAAATTTTCCGCCTAGACCGAGCCTCCTTCGTTTTAACCCGAATGACCTCAATCTTTTCGACAGCTTCTCTGACTAAATCTGGACCAAGAACCAAGCTATCTCCAGTCCCTAGCCAACATACGGGAGATTTGCATGGCCTTCCACATAAAGCTTCAAACGATGCTATCCCAATATTAATCTAATAACTGTTATTATATGAAAACTAGACTAAATGCAGTTGGTATTCCCATGATCCCCCGAAATCTAGAACACAAGCTCTTAACAAATCCTCTATTATTTTATAACCCTTTCTGTTTGCCCATCTATTTGTAGATGGTAAGCAGTACTTATGCTGAGCTTGGTTCCTAAAATTTCCCATAGACTCTTCAAGAACTTGCTAGTGAACAAAGGATCTCCATCACTAAATATGCAACTGGGAATTCCATGCAGTTTAACCACATTCCCCATAAAAAAACTTTCCCAAAAATGGCGCCATCCTGGTTGGCTTAACTGGAATGAAATGGGCACTCTTGGTCAACCTGTCCACCATGACCATATACTATCATTTCCCTTGTTTGACCTTGGCAACCCATCAATAAATTCCATGGATGTAGAATCCCACTCCATACTGGAATATCTAACGACTGAGGCAACCCACTTGGCTTCTAGTGTTCGGTCTTTTCCTGTTAGCAAACCATGCACTGCTTCACACACAAACCAATATCCCACTTCATACCTTCCTAGAAGAAACTCCTCTTTATATCCTGATACATATTAATATTTCCTGGATGAATGGTGAACTGCGAACGATGGGAACTCCTCCAAGACTTCTTTCCTTATGTTTCCTATACTTGGAATGCATAATCTTCCTTTCTTTCTCAACCGCCCATTCTGGTCAAGACCGAAATCTTTCAAGTCATGGATCTTAGTTCCTTCTCTTAGGTTTCTGATCCATTCGGCAAACACTAGATCCTTCATCTGTTTAGAAGCAATCTTTTCGATCAGCACTAGTCGAACTCCTAAACTAGATAATACAACTTTATCTCCACTGGATCTAGCCCCGAATCTCCACTGCACTCTGCAATCGACTAATACTTCCAAACCCTTCAACTCAATAATCATCACCAAAACTGCATTCTGATGTTTCTTGCTAAGTGCATATGCAACCTTGTTGCATTTCCCTAGTGTGTACTTAATCCTAAAATCATAAGAAGCGATAAAATCTAACCATCTCTGCCATCTCATGTTTGCCTCGCCCTGTTCGTATCCATCAGATTCGAATCGATGGCGTGCACATCGATCAGTTCACATCGCTTCGCATCCACTGATGCATCCTACTTCGAGTCGGTCGGTCTCGTATCCATCCCCAAGCGCTGCCTCGCATCAATCAACATCGCATCCATTAACAACAGTAAGTCACTATTTCATATCCATGAAAAACCTGCCTTATTCGTATCCATCCACCAAGGAACCTCGGTTGCCTCGATCCAGTTCGTATCGATCAGTAAAACTACCATTCGTATCCATCGATGCAAACTGGGTGACGTCACTTGATATGAACAAGGCGAGATTCATGGATACGACACGGTCAACTTGGAGCAAAAGGTGGATCGATGCGAGGAGTGCGTGGCACGTCGCCACGTTGTCACGTGCATCCATCGGTTCGAAAGCATGGGTTCGAAGCGATCGACTTGAAGCAAACAGCCAACTGAGAAACTGCATCTCGTATCGATCATAACTCAAGATCAACAAGTCTAAATGCAACGAAATTTTCATAGCAGCTTCCATACAAGGTAAAGAATGTTCCTTCCAAGTTTCAGATTGATTGGATCAATTTTTGACAGATACGAAACCATTCCGTATCGATCACAGATCGAGTCGAAACTTGGTTGGGTCGGTCGTGTGGGCCCACTCACGTGCCAGAAAAAGTCTCCTGAAGTTTGAGCGCGATCTCGGCCTCTGCGCCTATAAATAGGCCCTTGAAGCCTACAGAAAAGGGATCTTTTGGCCATTCGACATCCAGATTCTGCCGGATTCAGTTCTACATCTTTCTATCACCATTGTATTCGAACATCAGAGCTATAGCTTATTGTAATCTGCTGTAATGGATTGAAATCATCAAGTGAATCAATAAAGTCATAAACTTTAGAGTGGACATAGGCAAGATCGCCGAACCACTATAAATCATGTGTTATTGTTCGTTATTTCTGAATTGTTATGCTTGATATTGCTTAGATATGAGATTTGTGTTTGAATATTGCTGATTTGTATTCATATACTAGTGCTTTCACGATACTGGAGTTTGTGACCATTTTTGGTGCAAATACTTTGGTGCTTTCACTGAGAAGCTAATTCAGGAGAAGTTGAATTTGAAGATTTAAGAATTCAGATCTAAGGAGCTATGACAAGTCAAACAAGTAGAAGGCAGAGACCAGAAAGAAGTCAACACGAAGGAAGTCAAGAGGCTTCCTCAGGAGCAAATCAGGCATCGATCTTCATCACCAGGGATGAGATGGAGACGATGATGAAGAGGCAAGAAGATTTGATCCAGAGTTTGTTTCAACAGATTGGGCAACTTGGAGCGCAGAACCGAGGAGCAAATGAAGCTCAGAACGGAGCAGGACCATCCGGCGTAGCACCTGGATTATGGGGGCACACACTTGGAGCATATTGATCCAATCCCGGAGAGAGAGAGAGAGGTATCTGAGAAACCTGGTGGTAGTAGAGGAATGAACGCTCAGCCAGGGGGGCAGATTCCAGAATTCCCTCGTGAACTCAAGAGGGGTCGAAAGCGATGAACGAGGATTACAACTAGGAGACAATGATAGATTGGCGGAGATGATTAGGCGAGCCATGAGGGGCGGATTAGTAAATAGAGATCTTGAAGACGTGAACAGGAGCCTCTTTTCTCCTGCAATTAGGATGGCTATGAACCCACCAGATTTCTAGTTACGATCAGTGGAGATGTACGATGGGAGGACGGACCCCGCGGTCCATCTGACAAGGTATATGAGGCACATGGAAGTGCTAGGGGCACCACACGAAGTTATGGCCCGGTGCTTTCCATTATATCTGACGGATATCGCAGCGTTATGGTTTAGGCAGTCGGGGAGCGGCTCCGTAGGAATGTGGGAAGATTTAACTGAGAAATTCATGAGGCAATTTAGGGTTCACATTGAAAGACCCAAGAATGTGATGAGTTTGGCAATTTTAAAGTAGAAAGCTGGGGAGTCTTTGAGGAGTTTTCTGACGCGATTCAACGCGGCAGCAGCATCGGTGGATCGACCAGATCCATTTATGGTTACGATGGCAGCTGTTTTCGGAATAGCTGATGGTACAGAGTTCAAAAATTCGTTGACTAAAGATCCGCCTATGGATCTAGGAGAATTCTATCACGAGGCAGAAAAGTTTTTGCGATTGGAGGATGCAAATGCTGAAAGAGAAGAAGGAGAAGAAATGTGACGACCCGGCTTTCTACGGCCAGAAAGACGTGTCATCAATAAGAAAGAAAGGGATAGAAATAGAAAAGAAAAGAAAGAAAGAATAACAACATCAGAATCTCACAGCGGAATGGAATAAAATATAATATATCAACATAAATATTACATAGTTATATATACATCAGAGTTAAACAGTATCATACAACATGACTATCATATACATATCTGTCAGAACATACATCTCAAATATCATAAACTAACTAACACAGCGGAACTACAAAGATATATATATGTCTACATCGCTGAAGCCTCCTGCTCCATTGCTCCTCCAGAAGTCATCAAAGCTAACCTGAATCCCTTGGCTACCCGTAAAAATTTGGGTACCCGAAAGTTTATGAAAAACAAAAATAAACTCCGTGTCAGATATGGGTCTGGTATGAGTAAACGGGTTAAAGTTGTTTAACTTTGAAAATCATTTAAAATAAAGGTATCACGTAAGACTCCCCACAAATAAACACGGGTAAGTTTTTACCTTACGCTAACCAAAACATTTCATAGGAAATCCAGTGATATTATAATAGTGTCTAGGGTTTTCAAGTAAAATACAGAAATAGATGAAATGCTTACATCTCACATTTCAACATAGTTGGGCACAATCAAAACGTACGGCGCTTATTGGAAATTGGATCCCATACAATGGCAGGGCTACTGGGGTACCGCCCGTCACAGTACGTGGTCTAGATCACAATACCGAGGAGCCACCTTAACTCCCCTGCAACACAAGGCCGGAACCATTCCTTACTGAACAGTCCCGAACAAGATAACCCCGCAGTTGGTGTACATCCAACCGCCCAAACAACCGAATAAAGGGACATCTAGACAGGGGTATATCTCGTCCTGCTTGGGCATGACCCGCCTAACCTTGCTACACCTCCCCTGTTTTAGCCATTCCCGGTTGATGAGGCTTGAGGCTGCGATTACCTTTAAAGAACACATCTCTTAGAATGCTCATCGTCCGCCTGACGATGTGCTGAAAGCATTCAATCCATACAAGTTCGTTCCGGGTTCGAACGAAACCGAAGGCATTATCTCATTACACTCATTTTGGAAACACCCTCAGAGTTAATGACGATAACCCTTGCATTCTGAAAACACCATATCGATCTTCACTTGAGATTACACGACCTAACGTTTAATTTGGATCGATGTGGTTTTCGGAATATCAATTAGATACCCGATCCCGGTCTCATCGAAATCCAAACGCCATTTTAAAGTCCAAGTTGTCTAATTAACTTAATAGTTTAAATTCAACGATTAAATTCACATAGCAATTTAACACAGATAACTAACATCAGATAAATCATATAATAATTTAATACAGATAAATCATACACAATCATCACAGATATATCAGAATATCACAGAACACCATAGGATATAAATAAACATCAGAGGCAATCAAATAGAATCATCGATTCATATCAACAAGTTTGATTTGTTTTAAACTTAATTGCATACTCAGGAGTAAATTATATTTTATTCTTGCTTAATTCATTTTTAATTAATTAACTTATTTTAAATTCATTTACTGCTTATTAATTATTCACTTAATTAATTAATTAATTCTTAATTACTAATCAATAACCTTAATTATTGATTTATAAAACTCAATTACACATTTAATTATTATTAATTACTTAATTAATCATTAATTGTTAATTAACTTAATCGTTTAATCATTAATAAATTATTTAATCTGTTAACTATTATTTTGTTAACAAATGATTTCATAAGAGTATCATTAAAATCTTTAATTACATTTTGAACTACTTATTAAATTATTTATAAAACTGATTACATTCTTAATTTACTTCGAAATTAACTTAATTACTCTACTTTGTTTTCTATAAAACTCTAAAGTCCATCATGTATTAACTGGTTTATAAACATTATCCTTGATCAATACTTAACTTACCTAACTATATACTTTAACTTAACAAGGTTAGTAAGCTTCAGGAATTAAACAACCCGAAGTAAACAACGTGATTTCTCGGGTCGAGCTCGAGATAACCCAGTATGTTTCTCGCGTACTTCCCTGCATCTTCTTCTTCTCCTATTTCTTACTTCTGTTTCTATTTTTTTTTTAGGAGCTCAAGTTTTTTTTTACTGTTAAAACATATAAACCCACGCGCATAAACACTCGACCCAGCATCTAACTCGAAGCGTTCCACGTACATACTCGAGGTTTCCTCGAGTCGACCCAAAACGCGATCATCTCCGCCGCCGTGCACGTGCACGGCGGTCCACCACCGCGCTACCCCCTCTCGACGCCGCCAACAAGTCGCAAATCCTCCCCTCACTCGAATACCAAACCCATTTCAACCCCAAAGTTACGAAATCAAAATTCGACCTAAAAGTCAAACTGTAACTCAAACCCAATTCATAAAATCGCCTTGCGATCGCGATCGCGACCACCAGAGATGTTTAAACTTCGGCCACGGCTTGCCGACATCACCTCCTAGCTCCTCTCAAAGTCTTACAACGCTCGGTTGCGCCATGGTATCGCGTTCGTCAACAAAACCAAACCCAAAGTTACAAAATACAAAAACCCTACTTTTGATTCCCCTCAACAAATCGTGCATTCGAAATTTCTCTAAATATTTTTCTGTTAATCTCCTATCGATATACTAGCTACATGTAAATTTTTATCAAGATTTATTGTATGAATTATTCGAAATTCATGAAATAGCACAAATGTTCTAGTGATGAACTGCTCTATACACAATCAACTAAAAATTACAATTCTAGTCTTAAAAATCATATTACTGTGTTTTGTTTCAAGACATGACTTCGAATTTAAAATTTATGCTATTCCAATTTTTGATTATTACTTACCTTTTTACTGTAAGATGGAGTTCAGTGCTTTAAAATTTACAGTTATAAAAAAAACAACTATAAAAACAGACAATATTTACCAAGAATTTCTGAACTTAAACATCCACATAACAAGTATTCTTAAACTACATAGTAAAATTAGATTAGAAATAAGTTTACTCACTCAAGTTTGCAGTGGAACAGAGGATGATACAAGAGTACTGTAGTTTGAAGTTTTGAATTTCTTGTAACCCTTTTTTTTATTTCCTGAATTTGAACTTGAACTTGCAAATATACAGTTTTGTTTATTCTTATGCTTTGCAGTTAGACTGAATTAAATGAAATAAGAGATGATGAATACATATATTTATAACTTGAACAAGCTGCCTTCTTGCATAAGCTTTAACATAATATAATATTTTGCCTTATCTTCAATTGTACTAAGACCGGTAAATAATATGAGTATTTCGACTGAGATATTTTTTTCAGACAAAGATGTGTGCTAATTAAATGCCTATGTCTTAACTTATGCTAACACCTACTTATATGTTGATTGACACAAGGGATTATGCAAAGAGGTTTGCAGATTTGGTTTGTACTAAAATATTTTGCTGGCACTTACAATATATATAAGATATTTGCAGATTTGTTTTCTTATGCATAAGAATTAGCTTGCAGGTTAATTTATACAAATGTATTTTATTTTGTAAAGATATTTGCAGTTTGGTTTTCATATGCATAAGAATTAGCTTGCAGGTTGCCATATTGACTTCATACTTATACTGACATATAAATGATGTTTGCAGGTTTTATATGGTCTTCATTGCTGATGAAAACATATTATTATGCTATACTTAAGTTCATATTGACTTATGCTCCTAATCGTATTTTATGTTATACTTATATTACCTATTTATAAGTTCATTTTATTTAATTATGAACATTGTTGTTTAGACACACTACTTAAATCTAATTTTTATTTAAAGTTAAATCTTATTTTTCATTAAAGTTAAATATTACAAATATTTGATTTGTAATTTATATGTGCATTAATGTATTTATATTTAATATGAAAAGAATTGTGTTATTGAACTTGTTCTTATTATTAACTGCATTCATATATCTGATATTAAATGTCATTAATACATCAATTTTAATTTAATTGAATAACACAGATTTATTCCTGAATATTGTTGAAAGAATCTATTTTATATTTGAAGTTATATTCCTTTATAACCCATATACAACTAATACTATCCAAATTCTTATTTATTTACAAATGAAAATCTTATACTTTATTTAAATTAGAACAAAAATTTATTATAATAATGGGGTCAAAATTCCGGGATGTCACATTCCTCCCCCCTTAAAAGAATTTCGTCCCCGAAATTTAAACAACAGTTAACTCAAAAGCTTAATATTAACAATCCAAACATATATATCATCCATACTAAACAAACAATCAAACAGTCAATCCTAACAACATTACTAGCTATCCGGACATAAATCTGGATAAGCTTTCCTAAAACTATCAAGAGTTTCCCAGGTACAATCTCCGGCATCCTCACTCAATTGCACCTTGACAAGTTTCACCACTTTGTCCCTGAGTTGCTTCTCATTTTGACCTACAATCTGAACTGGATTTCTAACTACAGTTAGGTTGGGTTCTACTTCTAAATCTTCCTGAACAACTGGTACCATCACTAAAGATGGGTCGTGAACAAATTTCCTCAAATGAGACACATGAATTACATTGTGAACCCCAGACATCCGTTCTGGCAATTCAATCCTATAGGCTACAGTTCTAATTCTTTCCAATACTCAGAGTGGACCAATATATCTCGGAGCAAGTTTTCCTGTTTTCCCGAATCTTATAGCACTTTGATTGAGGAAAATTTAATAAAAACTAAATCTCCGATCTCACATTCCAATGGTCTTCGTCTCTTATCTGCATATTTCTTCTTTCGATCTTGAGCAGCTTTCATCCTTTTCTTGATAAGCTCAACCTTCGCAGAAGCTTCACGAATTAGATCGGGTCCAAGTATAAGTCGATCATTCGATTCAATCCAACAAGATGGGGATCTACACGGTCTTCCACACAGAGCTTCCTATGGAGCCATCTTAATACTCACTTGGTGGTTATTTTATAAGAAAATCCCACTAAATGAAGATGGTCTTCCCATGATCCACCAAAAACCAAAACACAAGCTCGGGGCATATCTTCCAGAATACGATTAGGTCTCTCCGTTTGTCCGTTCCGTCTGAGGATGATAGGCTGTACTTAATCTCAAACTAGTTTCCATTGCTGATTGCAAAGCTTCCCAAAATTTACTAGTGAAAATAGGATCACGGTTACTTACTATGCTAATAGGAACACCATGCAATCTGACTATCTCCTTCAAGAAAATTTCTGCCAAGGAAACTGCAGTACGAGTTGTCTTAACTGGAATAAAATGGGCACTCTTTGACAAACGATCCACAATAACCCATATTCCTCCATTTCCTTTCCTGGTTCTAGGCAAACCGTCTATAAAATCCATCGAGATCATTTCCCATTTCCAATCTGTAATTTCCAAAGGTTGCAATAATCCTGCAGACTTTTGTTGATTTCCCTTCACTTGCTGGCAAATGGCACACTATTTACAAAAGCAGCTACATCCTTCTTCATATTCGGCCACCAGAAAATTCTCCTCATATCTTTATACATCTTCGAAATTCCCAGGTGAATATTCAATTTGGAGCGATGACACTCAGCTAAAACTTCTTGCCTTAGTCCATCAATATTAGGCACACACAATCGACTATTAATCCTTAAAGTACCTTGATCATCTACCTTAAAATCCAAATACCGATCGTCTTTAGTTCCAAGAATCATTTCCTTAAAAGATTTATCTTCCATTTGCTTACTAATGATCTTTTCTTGGAGAGATGGAACTACTTCTAAAAGAGATAAGACTCCATTTCTACTAAGAGCATCAGCCACGACATTTGCCTTCCCCAGAGTATACAAAATATCCAGATCATAAGATGCCAAAAATTCGACCCATCTCTGCTGTCTCAAATTAAGATCTTTTTGAGAGAAAATACACTTCAACGGTTTGTGATCCATGAATAACTCAAACTTTTCTCCCAAAAGATAATGTCTCCAGATCTTCAAAGCAAAAACAATAGCTAACAGTTCTAAATCATGCGTAGCATAGTTCTTCTCATGAGACTTCAATTGCCGACTAGCATACGCAATTACTCTGCCATTCTGCATCAACACTGCATCCAATCCAATTAAACATACATCCGTATATACTTCAAATTTTCTCTTCCCATTCGGAATAGCAAGTACTGGTGCACTGGTTAGCCTTGTCTTCAGTTCTGGAAAGCTTCTTCACACTGAGGTGTCCATTTGAATTTGGTTCCTTTCCTTGTTAGCTTGGTCAGATGCGAAGAAATCTTGGAATAATCCTTAATAAATTTTCCGTAGTAGCCAGCTAAACCCAGAAAATTATGAATTTCCTTCGGTTGCTTCCATTCTAGAATAGATTCTCCTTTCGTTGGGTCTACAGAGATATCTTCACCCAAAATAACGTGCCCTAAAAATTTAACTTCAGATTTCCAGAAATGGCACTTTGAAAATTTTGCCTTCAACACATGCTTCCTCAGAGTCTCCAAAACAATTCCCAAATGTTGTATGTGCTCCTCTTTCGATTTAGAGTAAACCAAGATATCATTAATGAATACCAGCACAAACTTATTCAACACAGAACCTTAACGAACCATCCGATTTGGTGACAAATACAGCAGCAGAGCCCCAACAAGAAAAACTGGGTCTAATCAAACCCTTCTCCAAAAGATCTTGCGTCTTCTTTATCAAATCTTCTCTCTCTAGGAGGCATTCTCCTACTTGACTGAATCACCGACACAGCTCCTGGAATCAAATCAATACGAAACTCAATCTCTCGATGTGGCGGAAGACACTTAACTTCTTCGAAAACATCAGGAAAATCTTGAACCACTTCAATTTCCTCACTTTCTCTTGAGAAGTATCAACTCCTCGCAAAAAACACACAAATGAATTCATCGAAGAAATAAATCCACTCTGCTACTTCTGAAATCACCTCAAGAAACTGCTAATCAACAAACCTTCTCAACAGCACACAGAATACTTCCAGTTATAGGGCTAATCTTCAATGTCCAAAGACTTCTATTCAAAGCTCTTCAAGAAACTCGGGCATCAATCAAACAAAATACCCTACTGAACTTGGTCACAATTCCGAAACGGACATACTTCCTTAACTTGTTCTAAAGAAACATCTTCGGAGACAACCAAACTCACTGTGTCTCATCACACAGCTACAACTCCTTAAGATATCAAGATATCATGATTTGGTCACGTCCATCCGATAGATCCAAACTCAAGCTCATCCAAAATCACACTCCAATAATTAAATCCTCACATTATCCAAAACTCACTCGAGACGGTAATAGGTCTACAGTCTCGACAGATACACTCCAACTACAAATATTCAAAACTCCAACCATCGGTAGTCGTGTTTCACACACCACTACCCTATCTACCTTATAACTTATATTGGAATACCCGAACAGGTAACCAAATAAATAGGTAGAAATAAATAAATAAATAAATACACACACGCACAAACACACACACACACACACACACACACACACACACACACACATATATATATAAATTACAAATACGCTCTCTCAAGAAAGAAATCACTCAAGAGCCTAGGTATTCACTCAACCTAGCGCTCTGATACCAGCTGTGACGATCCGACTTTCTACGCCCAGAAAGACGTGTCATCAATAAGAAAGAAAGGGATAGAAATAGAAAAAAAAGAAAGAAAGAATAACAACATCAGAATCTCACAGCGAAATGGAATAAAATATAATATATCAACATAAATATTACATAGTTATATATACATCAGAGTTAAACAGTATCATACAACATGACTATCATATACATATCTGTCAGAACATACATCTCAAATATCATAAACTAACTAACACAGCGGAACTACAAAGATATATATGTCTACATCGCTGAAGCCTCCTGCTCCATTGCTCCTCCAGAAGTCATCAAAGCTAACCTGAATCCCTTGGCTACTCGTAAAAATTTGGGTACCCGAAAGTTTATGAAAAACAAAAATAAACTCCGGGTCAGACATGGGTCTGGTATGAGTAAACGGGTTAAAGTTGTTTAACTTTGAAAATCATTTAAAATAAAGGTATCACATAAGACTCCCCACAAATAAACACGGGTAAGTTTTTACCTTACGCTAACCAAAACATTTCATAGGAAATCCAGTGATATTATAATAGTGTCTAGGGTTTTCAAGTAAAATACAGAAATAGATGAAATGCTTACATCTCACATTTCAACATAGTTGGGCACAATCAAAACGTACGGCGCTTATTGGAAATTGGATCCCATACAATGGCAGGGCTACTGGGGTACCGCCCGTCACAGTACGTGGTCTAGATCACAATACCGAGGAGCCACCCTAACTCCCCTGCAACACAAGGCCGGAACCATTCCTTACTGAACAGTCCCGAACAAGATAACCCCGCAGTTGGTGTACATCCAACCGCCCACACAACCGAATAAAGGGACATCTAGACAGGGGTATATCTCGTCCTGCTTGGGCATGACCAACCTAACCTTGCTGCACCTCCCCTGTTTAGCCATTCCCGGTTGATGAGGCTTGAGGCTGCGATTACCTTTAAAGAACACATCTATTAGAATGCTCATCGTCCGCCTGACGATGTGCTGAAAGCATTCAATCCATACAAGTTCGTTCCGGGTTCGAACGAAACCGAAGGCATTATCTCGTTACACTCATTTTGGAATCACCCTCAGAGTTAACGACGATAACCCTTGCATTCTGAAAACACCATCTCGATCTTCACTTGAGATTACACGACCTAACGTTTAATTTGGATCGATGTGGTTTTCGGAATATCAATTGGATACCCGATCCCGGTCTCATCGAAATCCAAACGCCATTTTAAAGTCCAAGTTGTCTAATTAACTTAACAGTTTAAATTCAACGATTAAATTCACATAGCAATTTAACACAGATAAATAACATCAGATAAATCATATAATAATTTAATACAGATAAATCATACACAATCATCACAGATATATCAGAATATCACAGAACACCACAGGATATAAATAAACATCAGAGGCAATCAAATAGAATCATCGATTTATATCAACAAGTTTGATTTGTTTTAAACTTAATTGCATACTCAGGAGTAAATTATATTTTATTCTTGCTTAATTCATTTTTAATTAATTAACTTATTTTAAATTCATTAACTGCTTATTAAGTATTCACTTAATTAATTAATTAATTCTTAATTACTAATCAATAACCTTAATTATTGATTTATAAAACTCAATTACACATTTAATTATTATTAATTACTTAATTAATCATTAATTATTAATTAACTTAATCGTTTAATCATTAATAAATTATTTAATCTGTTAACTATGATTTGTTAACAAATGATTTCATAAGAGTATCATTAAAATCTTTAATTACAAATTCAATTACATTTTGAACTACTTATTAAATTATTTATAAAACTGATTACATTCTTAATTTACTTCGAAATTAACTTAATTACTATATTTTGTTTTCTATAAAACTCTAAAGTCCATCATGTATTAACTGGTTTATAAACATTATCCTTGATCAATACTTAACTTACCTAACTATATACTTTAACTTAACAAGGTTAGTAAGCTTCAGGAATTAACAACCCGAAGTAAACAACGTGATTTCTCGGGTCGAGCTCGAGATAACCCAGTATGTTTCTCGCGTACTTCCCTGCATCTTCTTCTTCTCCTATTTCTTACTTCTGTTTCTATTTTTTTTTAGGAGCTCAAGTTTTTTTTTACTGTTAAAACATATAAACCCACGCGCATAAACACTCGACCCAGCATCTAACTCGAAGCGTTCCACGTACATACTCGAGTTTTCCTCGAGTCGACCCAAAACGCCATCATCTCCGCCGCCTTGCACATGCACGGCGGTCCACCACCGCGCTACCCCCTCTCGACGCCGCCAACAAGTCGCAAATCCTCCCCTCACTCGAATACCAAACCCATTTCAACCCCAAAGTTACAAAATCAAAATTCGACCTAAAAGTCGAACTGTAACTCAAACCCAATTCATAAAATCGCCTCGCGATTGCGATCGTGACCACCAGAGATGTTTAAACTTCAGCCATGGCTTGTCGACATCACCTCCTAGCTCCTCTCAAAGTCTCACAACGCTCGGTTCTGCCATGGTATCGCGTTCGTCAACAAAACCGAACCCAAATTTACAGAATACAAAAACCCTACTTTTGATTCCCCTCAACAAATCGTGCATTCGAAATTTCTCTAAATATTTTTCTGTTAATCTCCTATCGATATACTAGCTACATGTAAATTTTCATCAAGATTTATTGTATGAATTATTCGAAATTCATGAAATAGCACAAATGTTCTACTGATGAACTGCTCTATACACAATCAACTAAAAATTACAATTCTAGTCTTAAAAATCATATTACTGTGTTTTGTTTCAAGACATGACTTCGAATTAAAAATTTATGCTATTCGAATTTTTGATTATTACTTACCTTTTTACTGTAAGATGGAGTTCAGTGCTTTAAAATTTACAGTTATAAAAAAACAACTATAAAAACAGACAATATTTACCAAGAATTTCTGAACTTAAACATCCACATAACAAGTATTCTTAAACTACATAATAAAATTAGATTAGAAATAAGTTTACTCACTCAAGTTTGTAGTGGAACAGAGGATGATACAAGAGTACTGCAGTTTGAAGTTTTGAATTTCCTGTCACCCCTTTTTTTTCCTGAATTTGAACTTGAACTTGCAAATATACAGTTTTGTTTATTCTTATGCTTTGCAGTTAGACTGAATTAAATGAAATAAGAGATGATGAATACATATATTTATAACTTGAACAAGCTGCCTTCTTGCATAAGCTTTAACATAATATAATATTTTGCCTTATCTTCAATTGTACTAAGGCCTGTAAATAATATGAGTATTTCGGCTGAGATATTTTTTTTAGACAAAGATGTGTGCTAATTAAATGCCTATGTCTTAACTTATGCTAACACCTACTTATATGTTGACTGACACAAGGGATTATGCAAAGAATCTATTTTATATTTGAAGTTATATTCCTTTATAACCCATATACAACTAATACTATCCAAATTCTTATTTATTTACAAATGAAAATCTTATACTTTATTTAAATTAGAACAAAAACTTATTATAATAATGGGGTCAAAATTCCGGGATGTCACAAGAAATTAATGTTTATGCGGTCAAAGATGGAAATCCCCCTGAGAAAGGTACAGAAATTAGCAAGGGAAAATGAAAGGATGAGAATAGCGATAACAGATCAATGCGACCACGAAAGGAAGCAAGATTCACCACATACTCAGAGCTGAATGATAGTTTGGAGCGAATCTATCAGGATACCAGAGAGCAGGTTCCATATCGTAGACCAATACGAAGGGATCCAACTGTTGACGAGAGGAAATCAGATAAATATTGCTTATTCCATGAACTGAACGGTCATAACACTAATGATTGTAGACGTCTGAAGGATGAGGTGGAAGGACATATCAGCAACGGTAGGCTACTTCAGTATGTGAGGAGGTGAGCTCCAGCGGTGGAGCCAGAGCGACCACCATCTACATCAGCTAGAGGTGACCCTGAACCGGGACAACATATGGTTATCAATTGATTGAATGATTGAAATAACGATGAACAAGTCGTAAACCTCTAACTAACATGGTTAAATCATTTACACATGTATGAGATCGCGCACGATCCATAGGCATGCTCTGAATGACTACTGACCGCACCATAGTAAGAGTTTACGCTTTGACATCCTTGTCATGCTTTTGCTTTGATTTTGATTTGGACATTTGGACTCAGTTTGTTTGGACATTTCTGTTGTGGAATTCGTATGATCATTGCTTTAATATTTGCAATTCTGTGAAAAAATTTATTTGTATACCCATTGGATCGCGAACGGTCCACGAGCTCCTCTTGTATGGTGATGAACCGCCAAAGTCTTTGATTCGAAAACTCACCCGAACACGAAATCTGGCATCGATAATACTAAGTCCCCCCCCCAGGCACACCAATTCGCCTTGAACGGTACTCGACCTCGAACGGACACAATTCGCCTCAAACAGCACACGATCTCGAACGATCACAATTTGCCTCGAACGACACCCGACCACGAACGGTCACGATTCACTTAGTATGATATTTGATCGCGAACGATCACATTGTGCCTCGTGCGGCAATCGATCGCAAACGATCACATTCAGCCTCGTGCGGCACCCGACCGCGAACGGTCGCAACTCACCTTATATGACATTCGATCGCGAACGATCACACTCTGCCTCGAACGGCACCCGGCCTCGAACGGTCACACTTCGCCTCGAACAGCACACGAATTCAAACAGTCACATTTGCTTCGAACGCCACCCGACCTCGAACGGTCACAATTCGCCTCGAACGGCAGACGACCACGAACGGTCCTATTGCATCATTTGCCATGAACGGCATCCGACCGTGAACGGTCCCATCTCATCATTTGCCGCGAACGGCATCGACCGCGAACGGTCCCATCTCATCATTTGCCGCGAACGGTCACATTTCACTATTTGCCGCGAATGGCATCCGACCGTGAACGGTCCTATCCCATCCTTTGCCGCGAACGGCATCGACCGCGAATGGTCCCGATTCACCTCAAATGGCATACGATCCCGAACGATCGTCATCCGAGGTCATATGAAACTATTTAGTTCTTTGTAGGTTGTTGACAGGATATGAACATCCGGCGTACGGCATTACAAAATACACCTTCCTAACGTAAGGCATGTTTTGGAGGGCAAATGTTGTCCCTCTTTTTGGCAAGGCCGTGATACCAAAAGATCGATCAGAAACAAAAGATAGCTCATCTCAAAGATTGATTATACATTGCTTCTCTATGGATATCGATGAATTTTGTCTAACCCTGGATCAGGCTACAATTGATAGGACATGACAAGGAAGACCATAAAAGCCAGCGTTTCAAATTTCAGGTTAATCGGAGTTCGTATGTATGAGATATGATCAATACAAGTTAGAGAAAATACGTGGTTTGTATCCATCAAAAGGTCGGGGTGTTGGTTTATTCGAATCCATCAGGTTCGTATCCACCGGTATGACTTCGCCTCACCCTGTTCCTATCCATTAGATTCGAATCGATGGTGTGCGCATCGATCAGTTCACACCGCTTCGCATCCATTAATGCATCCTACTTCAAGTCGGTCGGTCTCGTATCCATCCCCAAGCACTGCCTCGCATCGATCAACTTCACATCCATCAACAGCGGTAAGTCACTATTTCGTATCCATGAAAAACCTTCCTTGTTCATATCCATCCACCAAGGAACCTCGGTTCGTCTTGATCCAGTTCGTATCGATCAGTAAAACTATCATTTGTATCCATCGATGCAAACTGGGTGACGTCACTTGATACGAACAAGGCGAGATTCGTGGATACGACGCGGTCAACTCGGAGAAAAAGGTGGATCGATGCGAGGAGTGTGTGCCACGCCACCACGTTGTCGCGTGCATCCATCGATTCGAAAGCATGGGTTCGAAGTGATCGACTCGAAGCAAACAGCAAACCGAGAAACTCCATCTCGTTTCGATCATAACTCAAGATCCACAAGTCCAAATGCAACGAAATTTTTACAACAGCTTCCATACAAGGTAAAGAATGTTCCTGCCAAGTTTCAGCTCGATTGGATCAATTTTTGATGGATACGAAACTGTTTCGTATCAACCATAGATCGAGTCGAAACTTGGTGGGGTCGGTCGCGTGGGCCCACTCACATGCCAGAAGAAGTCTCCCGAAGTTTGCGCGCGATCTCGGCCTCCTACGCCTATAAATAGCCCCCTGAAGCCTACAGAAAAGGGATCTTTTGGCCATTTGACGTCCAGACTCTGCTGGATTCAATTCTACATCTTTCTATCACCATTGTATTCGAACATCAGAGCTATAACTTACTGTAATCTGCTGTAACAGATTGAAATCATCAAGCGAATCAATAAAGTCATAAACTTCAGAGTGGACATAGGCAAGTTCGCCGAACCACTATGAATCCTATGTTACTGTTCGTTATTTCTGAATTGTTGTGCTTGATATTGCTTAGATCTGAGATTTGTGTTTGAAGATTGCTGATTTGTATTCATATACTGGTGCTTCCACGATACTGGGGTTTGTGACCATTTTTGGTGCAAACATACATCTCACTGCAAGAACCTTCCAAGGTATAAACTTGCCGATCACTACAATCTGGGCGTCTAAGCTATATTTTTCTATCCTAGCAAAATATCCTAGCATCGTGCTCCCTTAATCAATCCATACCAAGAATGATTCTGAACTCACAAAATCAAATACATGTAAAGTGGAAACAAAAGTATGACTTAACAAGTCAAAGTCTAACTGGTCACACCTTAACCCTAGAGCTGTATACCCTTCAATTAGATTCGCAACCCATAAGGAAGTAACTAAATATGTGGGTTCTAGGTTAAGCTTATCTATCAAACATCTAGATATACAAGAATATGATGCACCAGTATCAAATAGAACGCTAACAAACATACCATGAATTTGAAGCGTACCTCCCAAAACTGCCTTTCCCTTCTCCTGAGCTATTGGCTTTGAAGTACAAGGCTCAAATGCATACACCTTGCCCTTTAAATCCTTAGCGGACTCCTTGTACTAGCTCTTATAATGGCCAATCAGGTCATAGTTGCAGCACAAGACATTCTTCCTCCTAGCCACATCCTATGCCTTTCTAGCACGACACTCATTGGCAAAGGAGCCCTTCTTGTCGCACTTGAAACAGACAATCTCAGACTTCCTCTTCTTAGCTGCTCCACTCTTTTAAGCACCTTTCTTCGGAAAGAACTTCCTCTTCTGACCCTACCCAACTGAGACTTCTTTAGCCTTACTTTTCTCTAGAGAATCAAGAAACTCCTCATGCCTTAAGGCCATCTCCACAACAAAATCAAAAGGATGTCTAATATAAGGTAATGTAGCCCTAGCTAACTCAGGCTTTAGCCCCCTGATAAACTTCTCATTTCTCTTCATGACCGTGTCCACTAAAGCATACCCATATCGGGCCAACTACTCGAACATCCTAACATACTCCAGAACTGACATCTCCCCCTGCTCTAACTCGGCAAACTTCCTGATCAGAGAAGACTATGCCATTGCAGACATAAACCTCGCTTGGAACCTTCCCTTGAAATCTTCCTAGGTAATAGCCTCCTCATCCATGGCCATAGTCACACAATTCCACCAGAAAAAAGTAGCTCCCTAAAGCTGTCTAGGTGCCAACCTCCTCTTTATTTCTGCTCATCATTGAGCCCCGAGTCTGCGAAAATCCTCTCATGGTGCAATAACTAGTTCTCTACCCCAATGTCATCCTCCATTCCAAAAAATAATGGCTTCCCTCCAAGCTTAATGTAGTCGCCACTCAACCTAGCATAGTCATTGGCAACTGGAGCTTCTGGAACTCCTCCGCCCACTACTCCAGTAGTAACACCTGCCTGTGCTATATTCACGAAGAACTGATACATAGCTTCCATTCCAACCTGCGGGATTTTAGCATCCACATTCTCTGCTTGTGCCAGACCTTGACCTCTTTTCACATTAGGCCTGGCATTTCCTCCAGTGCCTTCCCCTCCCGAGTTAACTCTTCCTCTTCTTCCTTCCATATCTGTATTCAAACCACATGAGATACAGAAAGATAACCTAACATGGATAGGAGACTATAGATAAAGCTTATTCTTATATATATAACATATAAAAGTTACTATATCGTTATCCCATACCCCATTCTTACTCTACTTCTTTAGGACTATGTTTTCAAAAAGCAATTTTAATTAAAAATTTCATAAACCTTTGCTCTGACGTTAAGTTGTAACGTCCTGTATCTAGAGGCCAAAAGCTAAGTGCTAAGATGCTGCAGTCATCTATAGTATTAACTTCTTGTGATAAAATACGACTATGTTAAAGGTATCCATAATATCATAAGCACTTGAATATGAACAAAATCATATATTTTCAAAACAACCATTTTTACCGATTACATTTCAAAACAATATCGTATCCAAGTTACAAAAATACAAATGTTACCTAGGCAATGATTAAATATACCATTACAAAATACGCCAAGAGCGACATATGACGATGCCCCCTTGGTTGATCGGTATATACAGTGGAAAAATAAACAGAACAATCTGTGTTCCTAATTAGCAATCTTTCAACCACCTGCTCGTCTACGGAAGCTTTATTAGCCAAAAAGAGTAAAACTGGAAAACATTAACCCCCAGCCCACTCAAATCAATTTTGAGCTCCCAAATGTTTAAGGGGAAACAAAACTAGGAGTCATACATAAAGCCTAGTATGAATAATTCTATTACATATCTGTTTACTGATATTAAGTGAGACCACGTTGCTTAGCAACATGGGTTTCCTCTCACTAATATCCTTATCAAAACATATTTATTTTGCAATTTCCTTCCTACAACCAAACTGGTTAATCAAATTGATTATATCAAAATAGTAATATCCTTTATACTAATAAATGGACTATCTTTCAGTAAAACAGGTAAAATCTGAGCTATCTGCCTACAACATAATAGCAAGGTTTGTTATGCTAACAAAAGGACTTTCTGTTTGAAAAATAATAGCAAGGTCCGTTATGCTATAATGGACTAACTATCTATAAAAACTGGGCTAACTGCCGCTTACTCGACTAACTGTCCGGATTAAAATGGACTAACTGTCCGAAATCTAGACTGACTTCCTACAAAATGGACCAGCTATCCAATCTTTTATTAGGTTTAACTACCCTTTAAATTTTCCTTAAAAACCTTTTTCAAAATGATTTAGTCCTTCAAATCATATATATATATATATATATAAGGAAAATGTATCTTTAGCTTTACTCTAAGCCATTTTTCCATGATATATAAATACTTTACTCAAAATAATGCTGATGAATTTTAATGAGGATTAAATATCCTTTTGAAAAATGTCAAAACCTTTTTTACTTGGAAAACTTAGGCTCTACCGCGTATTCAGCACATTTGAAACCTTTGCTTAAACCCTTTAAACACCCTTTCGAAACCCTTGAAGGTAACCACTTCGAAGCCATTGAATGTGACCCTCTCAAAAACTTTAAAAACCATTGACATCTTTCTTTTAAAGTCCTTTAAACGTTGCCTTTCAAACCCCTGGAAAACCTTTCCTTTCGAAACCATTCGAAACCATTAGAAAACAACAACTTTCGGCTTCTTCAGAACCTCTAGGGAACCACCCCTTCGAAACCTCTTTTAAAACTTTTCGAAAGCATTAAACTTAAACCTTTCGAAAGCATTTGGGTTCGATTTAAAATATGTGAATACCTTTCGAAACCATTCAAAGTTAAATCCTTAGAAACCCTTTGAAACGCCTCGGTCAAAACCTTTGGATTATGCCTTCAAGTAAAGTAAAAGGACATAACCCCATAAAAGTCAAAAGCACATCCTTTTGAAATCATTCAAATCATCTCTTTCAAAATCAATTTGGGTTTTACTTTACTTATAGAAAAAGGGTCTTAAACATTTGAGTTGAAAACAACTGCTTGGAAACCATTTCCTAAATGATAAAGTGATGGTGTCTAAACCTTCCCTTCGAAAGCATTGGAGAGATGGACAAATGTTTAGAAAAAAACAACCCCTTTGAAACCTACTCGATCGAATGGTAAAAAGGCGGCAGCTAGGTGTTTTGACCTAGTCGAAAGCATTCATTTAAAACAATGGTGCAACCTAATCGAAACCATTTCTTTTTAAACCTTTTGACCTAGTTGAAACCCAGCCAAGTCGAAAGCAACTTAGTCGAATGCAAGCAGGCACATTTTTGTTCTAAAACCAAAGCAAAGATTCAACCCTTTCGTAACCCTTTGATTTCGACCCTATACTTTTCGTCCACATCCAATTCATTGCATACCAGTAGCCAAATACCATATACATTGGTTTCGACTATGTCGGAGGCGATAGTATGGAGGTGGAACCTAGTGCCGAAGGAGACGAAATAGTGAAAAACCTATTTATTTGTACTTTTGAATTATTATTTTTGTACCTAACCTACCTTGCTTTTCTAAATCTGATTGGTTGCCACGTTACATTTTCAAAAGTGCTGTAATTTTCTAGAATTAACAAATTCAAATTATTTACAAAAAGCCCCTTCTCCATTTTAAAACATACAAAACATTTAAGTCCCATACCTTAAATAATTTTATATACCTATCAAAATTCTTAAGAAAAATTCCAAAAAGTTTCTTTCAATATGTTATCTAACATATAAAAAATTTAGACCCAAACCACATGTTATTTACCCGTAAATAATTTGTAACCCAAATTATCATTTTCTTTACTAGAGAATTCATATAAAATCCACATTAATTCCAATAATTTTGAAAATCGAAAAATATGTCTAAAATATTATTTCCGACTTTTAAAAAAATTATCAAGGCAAAAATTGTCATTTAATAGGGTTTTTACCTTAAAACATATTATAAATTCAATATGAAAAACCGTAATTCATCAACAGGTATTTATAAGAATTCAATCATTCAAAAACATGGAAAATCGTTGCAAAATATTCGAAATTCATTTTAAACCGAAACCACAATAAAAAATGAGACGTAAACGTAAGTCACCTTAGCCTTTGCGATTAAAGAGATTGAGATATGAATAGATTTGATTTGCTTAAGCTTCTTCCTAGCATTTCTTCTTATTTTTCCTTGTTAATGGTGGTTGGACTTGAGCTTTCAAAATTTAGAATAATAATGAATGTGTAAATATTTACACGGCCAAGGTTTGGAGGATATGGGAATGGCCTCTTTCCTATTCTACTCCTCCTCTAATTCATCTTAACTCTTATTTTAATTCAATGTTAAATGGTACGGCTACCCCTTTAATAAAATCAAATCTCTATCCCTAATCAATATATTATTTTATTTTATTTAGTTAATTAAATATTCTAAATAATGTTACCAAAAATTTACCGTGTTACATATCCGATCATTAAAAATATTAGTTGTTACATTCTTCCCTCCTTAAAGAATTTTAACCCCAAAATCACAAATCAAAGAGAATGTCTCCTAACTCATCAGTCCTCAAAAATCTATCAGACTCTGGAATAATTTGGCAGATCCTCCTTTGAACGACTAAATCCGAAAAACTCTACTACAACAAATATATGTATACAACTCATATCTTTAACTATACTAGATCATCTATAGTAATCATCAAATAAGCATGCTATGTCAAATAATAACTATCTCGCATGCCTAACAACCATACAACATAAACTATCATCTCAAATGCTAACAGTCAAATCAAAAGTGCATACATAAAATTTGACATTCAAAATTAACATCCATGCCTATCCTAGCATGTGGAATACTAACCATCTGGTATAAACATCCAATATAATATCCATAACAAAAGTTGACGATAAAAACAAAATCCCACCATCTAAAGTGCTCTGGACTAATGGTCCTCATGCTCCCCACAGTCTAGCATATGTTATCGCCTTCGCTTTCATTCCACTAAACTTTACTACTCCTTCGACCTCCTCCTAACATGATTCGTATCATATCTATCGGCACGAACAGGCTTATGAGGTCTCCAAGTCAATGGTTCAGTCTCGATATCATCTAATCCATTTAGTGCCAAATATCCAAACGCCTCTTGTAAGTTTTCCTAAAACCCACTATCGATCAACTGGTCTCGGCTACTTACAATACTCTAAGCACACAATGGAATTACACCAACCATCCTTCAAGCAACGCAACAAAAAAGGATGCCGTACTACTGGACTTAAGGAATACAAATCCAGCATAACCTATCAACCAATCGACTATGACTCAAATGCCACCCTCTATTCTTAGTCATCGGTAATCCTTTGATGCGGTCCTAAAACATTTGTTCCCACTACTCGACAATAAACAATCTCTATGGAAATAACAGCCTCGGTTGGGTCCGCACTACATCATCTCTCCAAACACTATTCACTCTTTTAGTTTAGCTACAATCTCCACTACTCTAGTTTAATGCCTCTGACTAGTTCTAATCGGCTAAATCAAAGTAGGTCTAAAGGTCAAACTAGCCATCACATTCGGCCATAACTCATTGAGTTCTAGAGTCGTATCTAGTGATAAGCTCGAGCAATGCCCACTCTAGGAATATCGCTCCCAAACTGGCATGTCTCCTACTTGAAACACCAATACTACCTTTCCTTTTCAACCGTCTAGGAAATGTCAAATCCATAGGTGGCTAAGAACTCCAACCATTGCTATTGGCGAAGGTCAAGATCCTCTCAGAGAAGAGATACTATAATGATGTGGAATCACTGAACAGTTGAGCCTCTCTCCTAATAAATAGAGCCTCCAAATTCCCATAGCCAACTCTATCACCTCTAACTCTAAATCAAGAATTAGATACTACCCTCATTTTTTCAATGAACTATCATCCCCTCATTCCTACTTTGAAATAATACCATCAATGCACTCGTAAACCCCTCGGTAAGACTCATCAACGCGTATCTATGCCTCATGTATCAAATAAAATTCTTATCCTTTTATTTACAATAGGTCAACGATATCGCTAACTTGGGTCCATTCAGATTTGAACTTTTAGATCTGCAACGGTGTACTAATCTGAACCAAATGACCCAAATATCTCACTCCCCAACTTCAGGAGTGATACCACCAAAATCTTATCACTAATCATGCATTGGCTTCTGTTCGGCCCATGGATAGATGACAGTATCATCAACAAACATAAGCACAACCCACTCAAGCAACTTCTTTAAACATGGTCTACGAGATCCAAAACATATGTCGACACAATGATTAGCCAGAACGGAATAACCAACCTAGAATCAAGGTAGTGTACAAAACACTGTAATTGGCACACTCAACCAAAATACTCTCAATTGGTGTAATCTGACCTCAAGGTCCATCTAAGAGAATGGCCTCGTACTATAGAGCTGATTAAACAAACGCTTAACAAACGGGAGTAGAAACTTGTTCATCACCTTGCTCAGCTCATGACAAACAACTAACAACTCCAAAGAGCCATCCATCCTACTGAAAAACACTATAGGTGCATCTTACCCAAAATATTCCCATGAATGAAATATTACCTAAACAGATCATCTACTCGCACCTTTAATCTCCTAAGCTCTTTGGACACTTTATGCCTTAAAGACATAACTACTGGTCCATCTCCTCTGACTAGATCGATAGGGAACTCCATCCTATCTGGTAATAATCGGGTCACCACCTCGAGGATGTCCGAATACTCTCCAGCCGTAGGCATATATGACATCCTATCATGTGGAATATCGAGCGAATATATAAGCCACCTCTATTGGTAGCCAATCACTACCATCCGCTCCTCCACAACCTCGATCATCATCAATAGCCTTTCTAAGTCCACCACTATTCATTATCCCCTTCATCTAGTCCATTCTTAAACTGTAACACCAACCCAACTAAACCCCAAACAGTCAATGGCTAACAAAAAAACAACTATGACTCAAAAGGGCAAGGTCTCGACAAACCATGTATAGGCTGGTTAAGCCCCTAACTAGGTCTGTCACGATCAAAGATTGGTAATTATCTCGAGTCTCTATCCCAATATCTAACCATTGGATCCAGATATAAAGGAATATGAAACCTCGATGTCAGATAAACACATATGGTACCACCATATGAAAAAAGCATATCTCAAACAGCGACGCCATTTTCCTTCTCTTTCATCGATGGACAATCGAAGAAACCCAAACAACGATCAATACATATGCTTCCCAGTCTATCCCTATAAAAATGGTATGGGATAATTCTTCAATTCTAGGTACTTCTTGATCATCCTCTCAAAGCCCTCGTTAATGTGACGAATCAATCGACCCCCAAGATGATCTCTCTAACCATGATAAACTTCAACCCTTTCTATGTGGAGCATCAATGGGAATAGACGGTACCTCGATATCATATCTAATCCAACCACATACTCCAAAATAGACATATCGTTGTACTTCAAATCGACAAACTCTCTAACCATTATTGACTTTAGAAAAGTCAAGACAAATCTTCTTCGAAGCGAACTATGAACTAGTCCCAAGGAAATCAGTCCTTTGGAATCAGAGCTACAGAAACACTCCATAGTTCATCATCTGTCTTTAGAGTCATCTGGAAGATGACTTCTACCTCATGCATCATCTAACTCCAAGTCATCAAAAATCCTTCTACAAGCAACCAATCAAACTTGCCTCCCATTAGTCGACTCTGTTCCAAGGAATGTCCCACCTCTTAGACTCTCATGCTCTATGTATAGCTTAACAAAGTCGGCTCTAGCCAATTCACTTGAGCACCGTAACCATCCAGAACAAAATAGGCATCCATATCTTATGAAGAAACTGCATCAATAGTATTCATGTGTGCACCTGACCCATATACTATATATACTATTATATAGTTTTGAAAACCAAAATATATAATAAATAAAATTCTATCATATATATATATATACGCACTCTAGATCCAATCTAAGGCAACAACTCCTATACTTTCTCTACTGGATCGCGGTATCAACTAAGGTTAAATGGGTAATCAAAGCTCCGATACCAAATGTAATGACCGCCCTACACCTACGGTGCAGAATGGTAGTTAAAGGAAAGAAAAATAAATAAGATGAAGAAATATAAGAGAAAAGAATAGAAAAAGAAGAAAAAGGAAGGATCAACTAACCAAATTACTTGTCGCATATCTCACATCATATCAACGTAAATATAATAATTAATACATATGTAAATAATGGAGATAGTAATAACAATGTGAAATAGTCATTTCAGTAAAGATTCACAAAGTTAAACAACACCATAATAGAGTTTATACAATGGGAAAATAAACTCAACTAGTACACTATCATATAATAGCAAATCAACACCATCAAGGCTCCATAGTGTCGCACAAAGAAAATATAATAACAAATGCACATATAATTATAGGTAACCTTCACCTCCTATCGGTCCACCTATAGAACTCCATAATCATTGACTTGCTCTCAATCCACTCATTTAACAGTACCTAAGATAATAAGAAGCAAAGCGTAAAAATCTCGTGTCAGACAATAGTCTAGTGTGAGCGATATCAAATCTCAAAATACTATAAACTCAAAAATATTTGGAACAAAGAGTATATAAACCATAGCCGACCTTTTCTCGCAACCATAGAGTTAGCACAAAAACATAAATAATATGCTACTCTATAACATCAATAAAAGGGTATACCATACTCAGTATCTGTTAGAGTGCCTAGGTATCTCAAACTATAGTCCCTACTCCATACTAAGTAAATTTAGGTATCTAGGTATCTCCATCCATACCTGCTCCACACTTAGTTAGGTTAGGGTATCTAGGTATCCCTACCATAATACCTACCTAGTGTGACATCCCTAGGGTGGAAGGTGACAAGTGAGCAACGATAACAAACATAGCATCCATTAAACAATTCTAACTGTCATCCAATGTGCCAGATATATGATGCCTCATATGACCCTCTGCAACTGTCAAGAACTAGCAGAAATCCCGATTCTCCATCCTAGTCACGTACAGACGGGTCTACTTCAACCCCAATATACTGCCATGACCCAGTACTCTCCCATATGTGCTTGGAACTAGACCCCCTCGAGGTAGTCAAGGGTACACTACCATCACTACCGGCCCTTGGGTATCACTTGCATATAGTACCCCTGCTCTGAGCACGATATAAAACACTCTGAGTCATCAGCGATCCTTAGGCAAAAACACACCCATCGAGCCCTACTCACTCCATATGGATTATAACCCTACTAGCTCACTATAGTTTCTGGGCACGAGCCTTAACACTCAACCCGATCCACTATCCGCTGCCTCACTTCAATCCGAGCTGACATCCTCGATCCTGCTCTTCGCTTGAGCTCTCGATCGAGGAACCCTACTATCATGCCATCTGAAGCCTGAGGTCCAACATGATCCATAAAATCCTGATACTATCATCTTGGAGCCTACTCCTTACATCATCTAGTCACTATCCACAGTATCAGACTACCAGGTCGAAGCACCTATCCTTGCCTCACCATCAAAATCACTAGGTCGAAACACCATATCACTGCCTCACCGTCAATACCACTCATCATTGGTTAATACATCCAATCTCTAAATCGATCGCACGAACAAACCATCACATCATGCATTATGATATCTCATCAGCGTCAAAACCACATATCGGTCGAATCACAAACTGACAAAAGTGATGGACATTGACTAGTCTATTATCTTCAATACCATCAACCTTGGTCTTGTACTTAACCGAATGGTAAGTACAGACCAAACAGATTGTTTGGCATCCACTCTGAAACCCAGATCAGTCGGCATGTATCCTAAACCCTCCTCTACAGCCCATTTCTTTCATTACATTTTGGGTGTGCGGAACTCCAACGTACAACATGCTTCCTAAAACCAAATCACCGCTAATCAACATTTTCAACCAAAACAACCAAATAATAAACAAGCCAAACAATAAAACATACATCCAAACATCCATAATAGCCATTTATTTGAGATTTAAATAAATGGAATATAATATTATTACAAATACCCAAATCAAACTGCTCCCCCCAACATTTCATTTCACTATTGACATCAAAGAACAAAAACAACGGCCAAACTCTCCCTCTTCTATTCAGAATTAATTTATCCACATCCACTTAACGATAAAATAGGAGGTTAGATCCACTGAGATCATATGGACGAGAGTTACGTCATGACCGTGGCTAAATTTTGGATTGACATCATTGGTCGAGGTTGATACATTCTTAGCCAAACTAGGATTAGTTATTGCCAAATCTTGGAGCAACGATTGACGAATCAAAGATTCTCGTGCGATGGGGAGTAGATGAACTCGATCTTGGGATGAATGGCGAAGAGATGGGATGTGCGATTTTTTCATGTGGCAAGTAGGTCGAGGGCATGGGTTTCGTGTCAAATCTTTTCTTGGTGGATCGGGTTGATCATTATAGGGTGCGGATTGAAGAGATCGTGAAGAGAAATGATTAGGCAGAAATGGGTCGAATTTTCATCGAGTATTGAGTGTGAAATCGAAAGGGGAAGAATTGTGATACGCATGGCCATTTCTTGTGTGCATGTACAGGCATAAGAAAGGAAGAAGGATTAGTATATGCGAGGTAATTAGCATCTTATTTATTTAATTAATTATCTTGCTAATCTCGAATCTTATTATATCCATATCTTTTGTGTACTAGGTCCATTTTGGATGCGGTTTCTTGCATCACGCTTGTGATGGTGGGATCTACATTTTGGCATTAGTTTAACAGATTAGGATGAGGTGAGTGATATTATTTCTCACTTTACCATGGTTGATTATTTAGTATTATTTTGACATTCGTGAATGATTTTTAGTTTCTAAACGTGATATTATGATTATTATACAGTAGCTATATGTTTATAAAATAATATGTAATCATTTTAAAATGATTGTAAAGAATATCGTGTATTTTTCGTCGTCGTGCCATAGTTAGTGAATTGTTAGATTATACCTATTATTGACGTTATTTCCCACATTAATTGATTTGGATGGATTTTTTATGTTGTATGTATGTTTTTTTGGATGTACGTTTCAAGTCCGTACAATCACACAACACATTTGATTGTAAAGAAACTCATCTGCGTACATCATCTCATTTTTTCAGATCTAACAGCACTAACCTCGTCGCCATCTAAGACTACACACAAGAATGCTAATTACACATATTTCGAGATCGTTTCGGTCCCCGGGCCTTCTTTTAATTAACTATTAAACATTTAAATAAACCTTCTAACTATCCAATCTTTAAAAATATGGGTCGGTACAAATAATGTTACATTACCAGGACAACAACTTAATATTGCATTACATTGTTCTTCTTAATCATAATGTTAAACTTTGATGAAATATTCATTGAACCCGCTACACATGCTTTGGTTAATCACTAAGATGTATATGTTTATAACACTTATTAGTTTAAAGTTATATCGATTAGAATTTATAATTTTAAACTATTTCATTACAAATACCACCCAATTTTTTTATAAAAACATATCATAGGTTATGAAAATTTACAAACAAAAAGTGCATATATTTAATACCTTCCTCCCCTTACACATACATAAGGAAATTATCTTTGAAATATTAAATACATCATCATTTTATTTTCCATTCTAACCAATTTTCTGATGGAAAAATGAAAATCATGTCCTACAAATTTCGTTACAAAACTAGGAGGACGATAGTTAAAAATTATATTATTACATTCTATTTTCAACACGGAAGTGTCTAAGAAAAAATGTAAATGATCAAATCATTTTAACTTTTTATTTTAAATAATTAATAGTCTTAATAGACTGTAGTCTTTTTCTTTCAAATAAATTTATATACTACCTGTTGGCTTAAGATAAATCCATTGAACGAGAAAATTTATCAAAACTATCATCAAATATCATCATGCTTTCTTACGATTTATTTTTCAGGAATTCAAATATTCTCAGCTTATAAATAATATAATGTTAAGTACATATATTTTCATGTTTATTATAACATGGAAATGTGGAACTCGTTCGAATTTTTTTCCATAAAATAACTTTTGCTTTTTTGTGCTAAAAAATATGGAGCATTTGGAGCAACTAACTTCCCATAAACCCATTACATTGTGCCGCCGCTGTCTACGATGGAAGGAAAAAAATAAATTAACATTGGAAGAGAGTCTTAATAATGATTTTAAAAAGTTAAATCCTACTAATAATATAGTTTAAAATAGGAAATTGTGAAAACTAAAACTCATGTGGTCTATCCCAATCATTTGGGAATATGCTAAGGATTATAATGCTAATTTGGGAACGTGAAATACATGGTTGACCACTTTAGGAAATTAATAAGGGTTGTCACTAGCATGTAGTTCAGGTTATTCACATTCAACTTCGAGAAAAGTCGGGTTGTCCCTATTCATCGCAGCCTAAAAAGCGATTAGTTATGACGTTCAAAATGTTAGAACCTTGTAATTTGACGATTTTGATCATGACAAATATATAAGTAAATATTATGTGAACTACTCATATTTGCAAGAGAAGATGCTATTTTACTCGATAATAGATTGCAGACCAAGACTTCAGAGAGAAGATTTCACTATTATTAATGGTTTGTCTATTGTCTAGTATAGTAGTTGATTATTGCTAAAATCTCTCCTAGGTGGTATATGCACACATACAAGTACTCAAATTTTTTTTCGAATCATACACACACAAAGTAATTCATTTATTTCAAGTTCTGCTTATAAAAAGTTTTCACAACCACCTTTAATATGGCAGAAATATATAATTCAGCTGACTGAATCAGGGGGTTCAGTCGATTGAATACCTGTGCAAGTGCACAGTGCACTTGAAGGTTCAGTCAACTAAACCACCCTATTCAGTCGAATGAATTCAAGGCCCTATTAAAATACCACTTTTAATTTGAAATTTTTAAATATTCAGTAGACTGAAATCATTTGCTCAGTCGACTGAAAAATGCATAATGGCTATTTTCTGAATGGTCACTTCCATTCAACGAACAAAAACAACCCTTAATTCAAGAGTTTTTTTTCCATATCTTTTGACTGTAACTTTTCACGAGGAATTGCAACACTTAAACACTATATATACCCTACATTTTAGTTGTTTTAATCACTTAATTCCAATTCTATTCTCATATACTTATTGTCTAAAATATTCTTCCATTTGCTTTCAAATCTCGTTCTAATCACTTGCACATTCAAGGACAAATTCATTTGTGATTATATCAACTTCCAATCTTCACAAACTACATTTTATATCATAAAGGAGAAGATTATAGGAATGGTGTACTCTAAAGACTTATCCGTGCTATTAAAAGAGCACAGTCAGTCAAGAAAATTCCCTATATTATCGAAGTCCTATTCAATTGCTCAGGCGGTAGAAGTCCAATTCAGTTGTCACGGTGGTAAAAGTCTTATTGTAACGACCCAGAATTTTGATTATTTGCAATTGAAATATTTAATTGATTTTAAATATTTAAAAAATAATTTTATATATTTAAAAACTTGAATTTCAAAAATAGTGATTTATTGGATAATTTAATTGTTAAATTTAATAATTGAAATCGTTTAAATAATTTAAATCTGGGATTTTATTTGGATGAAAATGGTTTAAAGGCTTATTGAATTCCCATTAATAAGAAGGAAGATAATAAAAAATTTTAAATTGGATTTATAAGTGATTTACTTGATTTTGAAATTAACTTGTCTTAATTAACGAGTGAAAATAGCTTTCTGGGGCAGAGTCTCGAATTTCAAGGAAACTAGTTCCATTAGATCCGTAATAATGTATTATTATTGGATTTCAAATTTCATAGCGTTTGGAGTTACCATTTGGTCGTACGGGATAGAAAAGCGTTGAAATTTAATATTGAAAATTCAATATTATAATTGGATTCAAAAAGCTATCTTCTGCATATGATCGAATTAGGTCCCAAAACTTGTACCATTACGTTCGGAATAGGGATAAATATTAAGAACGCCTTACAGTGCTCCTCCATAGGGGGAATTTTAAGTTATTATAAGTGAGATATTTTGAATTTAATATATATATATATATATATATATATATATATTGATTTGACTTTTGCCTACCCTAAACCTTCTTATCAGCACATAAACTTACCCTACTAACCACCCTTTGTTCAGCCATCATATTTTTCCACTTTCTTTTAAATACTACAGCTATGAGAGCATGTGCGGAAGAGAAAGGAAAAAGAGAAAGATAGAAACTTTTAAAAATAATTCTTAAAATCTACCCAACAAAAGAATACGAAATCAGTCTTAAAAAATCTTTTTAAGCTTGAAACACGACTTGAGATATGTATGGTGGGGTGTGACAGCATTTTCATGAATTTGGGTTGGAAGTAGTAAGCCTAAGGTTAAGGGTTTGGTGGTTTATAGGCATCGATGTGGAATTTGGAGCTTGGATTCATGATCGTGGGGGTGTGGCGCGCCTTAGTTATCGATTTGGGGGTAGGCGATCGCTCGGAGAAGATCATGACTGTAAAGGGGAGGCTCGTTTGGGCTGTCAAGTCGTGATGGGGAGGAGCAGTAGTCAAGCATTGGGTGCTCTGTGCATGTATAGGTATCGAAGAGGGGGGAGAAGAAGATAGGGGAATTTAGGTAATTAAGGTGAAAGTTGTAGTGATTTTGTTTTTATTTAATTTAAAATGTATTGATAACTTCTAAAATCCGTATCTCCTTCATATGAGGTCTGTTTAGGAGAAAACTTTTTGCATTGCGATTGTGATGACAAGTGCTTTGCAACGGAACTGGTTTGAAAGGATTTGAAGACTGTGCCAATTTGGGCTAAAATCGGACGTCGTCCGGTTTTATTTCCAAACCGGAACGCTTCAGAGACAACAAGGATAAAGGTGAGTAAATCTCACTCATTTGGATTGCTGGTTATATTGGATGATTGGACGAATTGATAAATTATTACCAGTTGGAAGTTATATTATTTATAGTCGTGTGTATATATTAATAGTTGGATAAATTCTCGTCGATTGGAGCGGATGAGATACTATGCACCCCATATAATAGCGGATGACCCTATATTACCGCGATATCCCGCCTTGAAGCGGGATTAGTATTTTATGTTATATAACATCTGTGGTTGTAGGAAAACAGGTTGGAGGGATTAAACTGGATTCCTCAAAAATGTTGATTTTAATTTCATATAAAGTGATAGATGATGTATGTGGATAATCTGTTATAGATTATGATATGATTCGATTTATTGAATGTTATAGTAGCACTGGCCTTGATTTTGGTATTATAAATAGCATAAATAATATTTTTGAATTTAAAAAGAAAATTCAAAGGCGATTTTGAAAATGAAATTATTTATATTTAATTTTGGGATTATTTTAAAAGGGAATTAATTTGGATAAAATAAATATATGGAATTTGGGTATTTATTTAGCTATTTCATTAAATGATTTCAAATAGAGAATTTTAAATTGAGGATTTTTAAACGATGGATTTTTAAATGAGATTCTTAAAATACAAAATGGGAGTCGAAATTGAGATTTGAATTGTTTTGAAATATGATTTGGATAATTTAAAAAAAAGATTTATAAATGGAATATTAATTAGAAATCGATTTATAAATGGATTTAAGTGATATGAAACCGTTGTACTAGAAATGAGATTATGAAATTTATAAACAATGTTATGAATAAAGTGAAATGTTTATCATTTGATAAATTGAAAATATAAATTCATGGTGAGAATTTATAATGAGATAGGGTAAAATGAACAGCGCAGTAGCAATAAGTGTGAGAATATTGACTTCCATAATCTAATCTTTTTTTTGCAATAACTTAAATCGGGATCTAATCCCATAGAGATGATAAATTTGATTCCTTCCGTTCTAATACTCCATCCGAGAGTTATCAATATTTATCAAATCTGTTCCTATCTAACGAAATGCTGTTGGATCAAATGGCAAAGATAGTTTAAAAAGAAATGGTAGATTCTATTTTGGAATGTGAAAAAGGTTATAAAATTGGAAAGTGAATCTATTTGTGATAAATCGAGAGAGATTTATATGTATAAAAATGGGTATGTTGAATTTTAAAAAAATGTTTTCCATAAGAAGTTAAGGTTTGTTTTAGAAAAGTATTTTTATTTATTTATTAAACTATTAATTGGATTAAAATATTTCAGAATGTTAGTTATTTGAATATTTAAATTTGTTGAAATGAGTTCAAAATTTTACAAACAAGTTTTGAAAATCGATTAGAAATTTATAAATGAATTAGAATTAGTTATTGACGTTTATTTCAAAAGTGCTTTGATATTTTAAATAATTATCACCCATGTTTTTAAAATTTACTATTATATATATAGTTTAAAAGTAAATGATTGAAATTTATTTATAAATGTTCTCTTGATTTGTGAACCGGTTTTTATTTAACGGATGTGATTTTATAAGTGAAAATCTTATAATGGAATTTAGGAACTTAAGAAATTTGAGGAAAGAAAATTTCAAAATTGTTTAGACACGGGAACTTTGAAAATGAATTTGAATTCATTAAAGGAGTCATTAATTGTTAGTTGGATTTTAAACAAGTATAATTGATAATTTTTGGAAATTGTAAAAGGAATTAATAAAAATTCCAGAGATTTAGGAGATAAGTACGGAATGTTTGCGCCAAAATTGGTCACAAACACCCAAAGTCGTGAAAGCACCCGTTTACGTGTTCAATTCGATAATATTCAACACAGAACTCAGCAACAATCAATATATAATTCAGCTCTAAGTAACAAATCACAGTAATTCACAAACAACAGCCACAAACACAGGATTTATAGTGGTTCGGCGTTCGTGCCTACGTCCACTTTGAAGGGTTTCTCTTTATTGCTTTGCTCGATTCAATCGATTACAATGGATTACAGCTGACAATTGCTCTGAAATCTGAATACAACAACTATTCTGATAGTTAAACTTGAATCCGGCAGAGTCTTGGCGTCCAATGGCAGAAGTTCCCCCCGAAGATCCCCTTTCTGAAGGCTTGAGGGTGCTATTTATAGGCGTCGGAGGCCCAGATCTTGCTGAAACTTCGTGAGACTTCTTCTGGCACGTGAGTGGGCCCACGCGACCGACCCTGCCAAGTTTCGTCTCGATCTGACATCGGTTCGAAGTGATTTCGAACCCATCAAGAAATGGTCCAATCGAGCTGAAACTTGGCAGGAACAATCTTTACCTCATATGGAAGCTACTGTGAAAATTTGGTTGCATTTGGATGTGTGGTTAAGGAGATATGCTCGGTTCGAAATTAGCGTTTTCGGTTGGCTGTGTCGTTCGAACCCATGAGTTCGAACCCATGATTTCGAATCCATCAGTGCACGTGGGCTTGCAGTGACGTGGCGCGCATTTTTCGAATCGATCCTAACTTATCTCCGAATGGACCGCTTCGACTCCGTGAACTACGGCGAACACGTCATCCAAACCAATTGACTCGGTGGATTCGAAATAGGAAGTATTCCTGGTTTCGAACGTGACTGATTCGAATCCAGGAGTCCTTATGGGTTCGAACTTGATCGGTTCGAACTGGGTCACTCGATGGGTTCGAAGTGAGGATGCGAGGCTGAGTGAAGTCATGGATTCGAAGGTAGGCCACTGTGGTGGATTCGAAGGCGATGGAGTCGAGGTAGGTGCTAGCTGATGGGTTCGAACGTGGCTTGGGTTCGAACTCCATGGCTTCGAAGGCAAGGACGTGGATGGGTTCGAACTAGGTGGGTTCGAAGGCAAGGACGTGGATGGTTTCGAACAGCATGGGTTCGAAGGAGAGGGCGTGGATGGTTTCGAACAGGATGGGTTCGAAAAGGATGGTTTCGAACTTCATGGTTTCGAACCAGACAATGACTATTTCTCTTCACACTGAATCCATCATATCTTGAGCATACGAACTCGGATTGACTTGAAACTTGAAATGATGGCTCCTACAACCTTTCTTGTCGTGTCCTATCAATTGTGGCCTGATCCGGACTCGGGCAAAATTCATTGATATCCATAGCTAAGTGAAGTATATCCAATCTCTGAGATGAACTGTTTCCCGTTTTCGACCAATCTTTTGGTATCACGGCTTTGCCAAAAAGCGGGATAACACTTTTCCCCCCAAAACATGCCTTGCTGTAGGAAGGTGTGTTTTGTAATGCCTTGAGTTGGATGTTCGTATCCGATCATCAACCTACAAAGAACTCAATAGTTTCATATGTCCTCAAATGACGATCGTTCGGGATCGAGCCATTTGGGATGAAGTGCGGCCGTTCATGGTCAAGCGCTCAACTTCAAATGACGATCGTTCGTGATCAAGTCATTCGAGGGGAAGTGCGACCGTGCGCGGTCGAGCGTATAAATTCATGCTTCGATCGTTCGGGATCATATGCTGCTTGAAGTGAATCGGGACCGTTCGCGGTCCGTGCCGTTCGTGGCATAAGATGGAATAGGACCGTTCGCGGTCGATGCCGTTCGCGGCGAATGATGAGATGGGACCGTTCGCGGTCGACTACCGTTCGTGGCAAATGATGATCGTTCGCGACCAAGTGCCGTTCAAGGCGAATGGTGACCGTTCGAGGTCGGATTTCATAATCAGTGAGCCATGACCGTTCGCGATCGATGGCGTTCGAGGCAGGAAGTGATCGTTCGCGATCGTGTGCCGTTCAAGGCGAATTTGTGACCGTTCGCGGTCGGGTGTTGGACATCAAGTGGCGACCGTTCGCGATCAAGCCATTTGAGGCGTGGTGAGTTGTGACTGTTCGAAGTCGAGTGGTGATCGTTCGCGATCGGGTGCCGTTCAAGGCGAGTTGTGTGCCCGGGAGGGCTTGATGTTATCGATGTCAGGGTCACGTTCGGGTGAGATCCTGGATCGTTTGTCAGGGCGGTTCATCGCCATCTCAGAGCATGCCTAAGGACCGTTCGCGACCCCATACATGTGTAAGTAGCTTAGCCATTCCAGAGTTATCAGAATCAAATATCTATTACACGGATGAGTTTCAAAAACAATGTCCAAACAAGCAGCAAACAAACCGGGTCTAAATGTTCAAATCAAAATGGTATGAAAGCAAAGCATGGATGTCGAAGCGTAAGTTCCCACTACGAAACGGTCAACGATCATTCAGAGCATGCCTGGAGATCGTTCGCGATCTCGCACATGTGTGAATGATTTGATTGCGTTAGTGGAAGCTTACGACTTGTTCATCGTTATCTTACTCAATTGATAACCATACGGTGCCTTGATTCGGGGTCGCCCCTAGCTGATGTGGACGGTGGTCGTTCTGGTTCCGCCACAGGAGCTCGTCTCCTTACATATTGAAGGAGCATACCGTTCCTGATATGCCCTTCCACCTCGTCCTTCAGGTGCCTACAATCATTAGTGTTATGACCATTTAATTCATGGAATACACAGAACTTATCTGATTTCCTTTCGTCAGAAGTAGGATCCCTTCGCATTGGCCTACGATACGGAATCTGTTCTTTGGTATCCTGATAAATTCGTTCCAGGCTCTCGTTCAACTCAGCGTAGGTGGTGAATCGCGGCTCCCTCCGTTGCCGCTTTGATCTGTCTCTGTCATTCTCAATCTTTCTTTTACCTTTATCCGAATCTTTTTTAAGAGGCTTTTCGTCTCTAAATGCAAAAACTTCTATCCCATCTCCTTCTTCTCTCTCGGCATTCGCATCTTCTAATCGTAAAAACTTTTCTGCTTCATGATAGAATTCCTCCAGATCGATGGGTGGATCTTTAGTCAATGAATTCTTGAATTCTGTGCCGTCAGCTATTCCGGACACAGCTGCCATTACCACCATGGACGGATCCGCTCTATCCACTGAAGCTGCTGCTGCATTAAATCGTGCTAAATAACTTCTCAAGGTCTCTCCGGCTTTTTGCTTTAGGGTTGCCAGAGTCATCACGTTCTTGGGTCTTGTAATATGGACCCTGAATTGCCTCATAAATCTCTCCACTAAACCATTCCATGTTCCGATGGATCCGTTCTCCAGCTGCCTAAACCATAGTGCAGCGATATCTGTCAAGTACAATGGAAAACACCGGGCCATAACCTCCTCCGATGCCCCCAGTACTTCCATATGCCTCATATATTTTGTCAGATGGACCGTGGGGTCCGTTCTCCCGTCATACATATCCAATGATGGTAGTTTGAAATCAGGCGGGTTCCTAGCTTGCCTGATTGCTGAAGTAAAAGGACTCCTATTAACATCTTCCAAATCTTTGTTCACCATACCGCCTCTCAAAGCTCTCCTAACTATCTCTGCTAATCGGTCATTGTCTCCGAGATGTAATCCTTGTTCACTACTTCCAACCTGCCCCCCGAGTTCACGAGGTAACTCCGGGATCTGCCCCCTTGACTGAGCGTTCACTCCCCTACTATTCCTAGGTTGCGCAGATCCTTCTCTTTCTCTTTCCAAGATTGGGTCAACATTCTCCATATGTGTGCCCCCTAGCTCTGGTGCTACGCCGGACGGTCCCGCTCCGTTCTGGACTCCATTGGCTTCCCTATTTTGTGCTCCAAGCTGTCCTATCTGTTGGAATAAACTCTGGATCATTTCTTCTTGCCTCTTCATCATAGTTTCCATCTCGTCCCTAGTAATGTATATCGATGGTTGATTTGCTCCTGAGGAAGCCTCTTGGCTTCCTTGTGGTTCACTTCTCTCAGTCCTTGGCCTCCTACTCGATTGTCTTGCCATAATTCCTAGATCTGAACTCCTGAATTTTCAAATTCAACTTCTTCCTGAGTTAGTTTCTCGGTGAAAGCACCAAAATGTTTGCGCCAAAATTGGTCACAAACACCCAAAGTCGTGAAAGCACCCGTTTACGTGTTCAATTCGATAATATTCAACACAGAACTCAGCAACAATCAATATATAATTCAGCTCTAAGTAACAAATCACAGTAATTCACAAACAACAGCCACAAACACAGGATTTATAGTGGTTCGGCGTTCGTGCCTACGTCCACTTTGAAGGGTTTCTCTTTATTGCTTTGCTCGATTCAATCGATTACAATGGATTACAGCTGACAATTGCTCTGAAATCTGAATACAACAACTATTCTGATAGTTAAACTTGAATCCGGCAGAGTCTTGGCGTCCAATGGCAGAAGTTCCCCCCGAAGATCCCCTTTCTGAAGGCTTGAGGGTGCTATTTATAGGCGTCGGAGGCCCAGATCTTGCTGAAACTTCGTGAGACTTCTTCTGGCACGTGAGTGGGCCCACGCGACCGACCCTGCCAAGTTTCGTCTCGATCTGACATCGGTTCGAAGTGATTTCGAACCCATCAAGAAATGGTCCAATCGAGCTGAAACTTGGCAGGAACAATCTTTACCTCATATGGAAGCTACTGTGAAAATTTGGTTGCATTTGGATGTGTGGTTAAGGAGATATGCTCGGTTCGAAATTAGCGTTTTCGGTTGGCTGTGTCGTTCGAACCCATGAGTTCGAACCCATGATTTCGAATCCATCAGTGCACGTGGGCTTGCAGTGACGTGGCGCGCATTTTTCGAATCGATCCTAACTTATCTCCGAATGGACCGCTTCGACTCCGTGAACTACGGCGAACACGTCATCCAAACCAATTGACTCGGTGGATTCGAAATAGGAAGTATTCCTGGTTTCGAACGTGACTGATTCGAATCCAGGAGTCCTTATGGGTTCGAACTTGATCGGTTCGAACTGGGTCACTCGATGGGTTCGAAGTGAGGATGCGAGGCTGAGTGAAGTCATGGATTCGAAGGTAGGCCACTGTGGTGGATTCGAAGGCGATGGAGTCGAGGTAGGTGCTAGCTGATGGGTTCGAACGTGGCTTGGGTTCGAACTCCATGGCTTCGAAGGCAAGGACGTGGATGGGTTCGAACTAGGTGGGTTCGAAGGCAAGGACGTGGATGGTTTCGAACAGCATGGGTTCGAAGGAGAGGGCATGGATGGTTTCGAACAGGATGGGTTCGAAAAGGATGGTTTCGAACTTCATGGTTTCGAACCAGACAATGACTATTTCTCTTCACACTGAATCCATCATATCTTGAGCATACGAACTCGGATTGACTTGAAACTTGAAATGATGGCTCCTACAACCTTTCTTGTCGTGTCCTATCAATTGTGGCCTGATCCGGACTCGGGCAAAATTCATTGATATCCATAGCTAAGTGAAGTATATCCAATCTCTGAGATGAACTGTTTCCCGTTTTCGACCAATCTTTTGGTATCACGGCTTTGCCAAAAAGCGGGATAACACGGAATATTTCCTAAGTATGGATATTATTAATGATTTTGGGAAAATGAATATTATTTCCCAAGTATCGGAATTGATGGGTTTTGGAAATATTCTAACTACGAAATTATTATATAGAAACATTTTTCTATGTAATGGATTATAAGTTGGATTTAGAAATATTTCTAAGTGTTGATATGGTTTGAAAGTATCCTATTATGGATATAAGAATTTGAAATTTGTTTTCAAGTACTGAAAATTGGAAGAAACTGAATATATGTCTTTGTAAAGATAATTTGAAATAAATGTTTAAAAGATTTATAATATGGCCTAGTGACTGCTTGTGTGTATGATTTGATAGTTAAATAATCGATTATCAACTCTGGCTAATTTCGTTGATTGTTTTGAAGAGACCGAGATCGGATTTATTTATCCGAAAACCACTTCGATCCGATTTGAGCATTGCTAATTGTGATATCATGAAGATAATGAAGACGTAGTTCTTGGAGATTCAATTTGTTCAAACCCAAAACAACTTGTACAGATGAATGCTATTCGCACATTATCATTAGAGGGCAATGCCAACTCTAAGTATAAATTTCTTGATAGGTAATCGTACCCTCAAGCCTCTTCAATCGGGAATGACTGAAAATCAAGGGAGACGCAACAAGGTTAAGTGGGTCGCACCCATTAGGGTATGTTGTCACCTTTCTAGATTATCCTACATCTATATATTTGTGGATTGGTTATGCACAAGATCTCAAAAGGGTTACAAAGCAACCGGGGTGATGACATATTCGATACTATCCAGTAAGAGGTAGGTCGGTCTTGTGTTGGCAGGGATCGATTGGTTCGATCTCGGTATATTTTCTAGACGTGTACCGTGATACGGGGTACCCCAGTGCCTAGTCTTAGTTGGAATCCATTCTCCAATATGAGCTTTAAGGTTTTATTATATACCAAATATGATGCAACATGAGATGCAAGCATTTCATCTATTTTATAGTTCATTTTCTATAGAAGCTATTATAATATCAGATGATTTTTCTATAAAAGTGATTTGGTTATCGTAAGGTAAAAAAATCCATCGTTTTTATATGTGGTGTGGACTTACGAGATACCTTTGTTTTTCAAAGAGATTTTTGTGAATAATTAAGTTCAAATTAAGTGTGTTTTCTCACGTTGGTTTTCCAGACTGAATCGGGTGTTATTTTATTATAATGCTCGGGTCAGATCGAGTATAACGAATTTAGGTTAGAATGCTTGGAGCTTCAAGAGGTGAGTAGGAGGCCCAGAGATGTATTCACGTAGATGGTTATTTCCGCTGTATTCTTTGTTGTATTTATCAGCAATTTTAAGGACAGGTTGTTATAACTGTCCAGACTGGGATAGGTTAGTATACTCTGATTGATGTTTGTATATACATGTATTACAATTTTTTTTTGTAAAGATTTATGATTTATTATAGATTATTCATTCTGCTGTAAGATTCTGTGTTGTTTAGTTTTCTTCATATCTTCTTCCTTCGTTCTTTTCCCCTCACAATCAAGTTTTTTGGCATTCGATTTCTTGGCAAGAAATACAATAGACGTATTAGTGTTGATTTTCGAGGGTCAAAAATCCCGGTCGCTACACCTGTTCGGTTGCTCGGGCGGTGTAATACCTGTTCCTCTAGGTTAAGTGAGATTTGATAGTTAAAATTTTTGAAGGAGTCTGGGACTGGACATAGAATAGGAAGTTCTAACTAGTATAAAAATCTCTGGTGTCATTTACATTACTATTTACTTTTATATATTATTTCGCATTAGTAGATATCTTAGTTACCATTCCATATTACGATCCTTAGCAACACTTTCACCAAAAAATTAGTTAAATGTGTGGTTGGGAGGCCTATGGAGATAACACTAAATCAATAAAAATGAAATTGTTAAATTACATATAACAAAAGAAATAACCGACGTTAGGATGAAAACACCTCATTACGAATATGTTATATGTTGCTTACGTTGAATATATAGAGTTCTGTATGTGATCAATGATATTTGTAAAAAAAGTTATGTATAACAATTGACAGGCCTGACCCAAGGCATAGGCAAGTGTGGCCATTGCCTATAGCAACAAACAAATAGGGGCAAAAAAATAAAAAAAATCATTTTTTCATGTAATTGTTGTAATGGAGGATATCAAGCTCATCATCAATCACCGATGCCTGCCTGCACCGGTAGTAATCACTCATATCTCTCACCGCCCTCTACCAACAACCTGACATCGCCAACCGCTATCACTTGCCTTCGCCCTAATTTGATTTTCCCAGCCCCAAACCTCTATAATATGTAAGTTTTTAATTTATTTCAACCTAATTTATTTTTTATTATTTCATTATTTGTACAATATGATTAAATCATGTTTATTAATTTTTCACCAATTTATCGTTGCACTAATTTGTATTTAAATTGCGCATTGAGTATCAGTTTATTAAGTTCCTAATTCTGTCCATGTAAAACCTTTCTATATGATGATTCTTTTTCAAATTTGTTATCAATTTAGTAACAAGCAAACTAATGACATCATCAAATCTCTTATTATATTATTTGTCTTGTTGAAATTTCTCAAATCCTTTTCTTATCAAATGCTATAATGTAATTTGATGTATCGTTTATTTGTTTGTCGCATTTTATGCAATCAGTAATGATCAATTTAGAACTTTTTTGTTTCTTCTTATTTCATTTGGCCGTTTCGGTCATACGGTACTTTAGGTTTGTTTGTTAGTTTGTTTCTCTTATGGATATGACAATAATTGTTTTAAATATAGTGCGGTACTATTGGCATCTAGGAAAATGCTTCTAGCCACCATTATATTTTTATGACATATCAATTATTTTTCTATGCTTATGGCCACTGAAATCTATTCTCTCATTCAACCTTAAACCACCGTACATCTCCCTTAAAAGAACTTACACACAATCTCAAAACATCTTCAGAAATCAAAATTTTCAAACCTTAAATCCAAAATAATCTCTTTCTTCTCATCTAACAGATGAAACTGAGTGAATATTCAATGGATTATTCTAATTTTGATGAACACAAAGTAATTAGTTTACTTTTTATTTCCTAAAGTCTACTTTCTTCCACATATCAATCTATATTTGCAGTAAATGGGTTTTTATGTTATTTTAGGATGATTTTTAGGATCTCATGACTAACACAAATTCAAAGCATATAAAGTTTGATGATGCTGTAACTAAAAATTTCAATGTAAGCTACTAAATTTTAATGTTTTATCATTCAAATTTTATCCATTTTGTCACCTTTATTTGTTTTGGGTTTTTTTATTTATTGGATGGAGTATACCAATTACAATAAAATTTAGAATTCACTTGTTGTTTTGAATATGTTACCCGACACCTTGGCCTGCCTACAAGATGATAGTTGCAGATGTGATAGTTGGCACCATATAAGATTCCGACCAAGGAAAAGATGAAGATATAAAGAGTTTGGTGCATTCGATGTATTATGGCATTTCTGTATGGCTCGGTTAAAGGGAGGAGCGCCTCGTCCGGTCATGATAGTTTTCTATAGGTGGGGTTTTCTCGAGTTTGTCCTCATCGACGCCCAAATCATTTGAGCATCGGGTCCGGGGGAATTCCCAGTGTGAGATGCCTCTCCCAATTTTCTCTTCCTTCTCCATGGCGACATCGCTCCTTGGATTTGGTTTAAGGGTCAGAATGGCCTATACAAAGTATAGAAAACAAATGTTAGTATACATTTATTGCTCGCTAAGAACCGATGGTTATTTAAACTTTAGAAAGGAAGGTTAAGTACCAGTCACTTGCTAACTCTTAGCTGTTTTGGGAGTCTCACCGTCTGGGATAGGGGACAGAATGTGGATATCAAGCCCGGGTTTCTCTGGATCATAGCCAACGCGCTGTTTAAAAGGATCGAGTGGAGAGTGACCGGTTGGCTGAATAGATGGAAGAACTTGAGATTCAGTCACGGATGGACTGGCAACTTCGTCCTTCCCTTTTGATGAGGAGGGATCTCTTCCATAAAGGGCTTTGGCTGCAGATAAGTCGGAAGGCTCGTTTCCTCGCAGCACTTCCTTCACGAGAGAATCCTCGTCAACCTCCTTGGTGTCCAGCTCTACTCGTTTGATTTTTATCAAGGTATCCCATGCCTCAGCTAATGATTCGAGGTAAACCTCGCCCAGAAAAAATAGATCTCGGTGCATGAGAACCCAAGCATTGTATTCAGCAATGAGTGGATCAAACAAGCACTTAATTTCCTCTCTACAAGCCTCGGCAGCAACCTCGAGGAGAGAATCGATTTCTGAGAGCGCCATTCTTTTACCCTCCTCACAGGCTGCGTCCTTCAATGCTTCAGCTTTGGAGAGCTCCTCATCAAGCTTTGTTTTTAGAAGTCGTGTAGTGACAATCTCGTCACAATATCGTTGTGACTCCTCTTGAGCAGTAATTTTTTCTTCTTTTTCTTTAAGGAGTAACTCCTCCAATTCCTTAATTTGCTGAGCAAGGACATCCTTTTCTTTTTAGATGGAGTCCTTTTCTAAGACTAAAGTACCACAGCGTTGGACCGCCTCATCAATTTTCCTTTTGTATATGGCCTCCAAGCGATTGACTGCCTCAGCAGTGTCCTTAGCATTCTTCTGGGCGGTCTCAAGCTAAGATTTATACAAGGAAAGCTCTTCGTTCTAGGCTTTGATGATATCTTTATCATGGGTGGCCTCAAGTTTCAGGCGATCGATTTCATGCTGATGCTCCATAGAAACTTCTGAAACTTTCTCCGCCAAATGAACCAATGCATCGTGTTGGACGTAGTCATCATTGTTGCAAGCAATGACACTTATTTCAACATGCCCTGAAACAAGATGGACCTCAGGAAAAAATTTTAATCCATCAAAGCATATTTTTGGAAAAGTGGCTTTAAGCTCAGCTAGTTTTCTCAATGGATTGTGTGCAGGGGTTGAGGAAGTTTGTTTGGTCGAAACCACAAACTTATTCTAAGGCTCGTGAAATTTCCTAGTGCTTGATGAACCAGAGTGTTGGTCGCGAGGAGCTTCAGATTGAGATCCCCTTTGAGAAGATTTCTCCCTACTTTGTGCTGGTTGAGGAGGAGGATCTGTTATCCCATTTTTTGGACAAAACTGAAATATCAATGTTGTGTGCATTTCCACCACGACCAAACTAAGAAGAAGCAAGCAAGCGTACAGCGAAGTCTCATTCGGCATCCAAGATGCCTTGGTTCATCCGGTGTTCCCAATAATCGAACTCATTCGGCAATCGTCCATTCGACATCACCATACCAAGCATAGCCGAACCATGCAACCACCGGACCATGCAACCACCGAACCTGCCTTCACCGAACCATGCTACCACCGAACCAGCTCCATCCTCACCATACTACTGCCGGTCTAGGAGTCAATGCCGAGCCAACATCTTACCACCTCCCACCGAATCAACCTCCTTTCCATCTACTACCAAGTAAACCACCAGTCCAACCATCCCAGCTACGACCGAACCAAGCTTCGCCGAACCAGAGTTGCCAGTCCAGATTGCATCAGCCCAGGCCTACCAGCAACTATAAACGTCCAAGACCCCTGCCCCTAGCCTTATTCTATAAATAGAGGGGCAGGGGTACAACAATGGAAGACAAGTTTGAGATCTCAAGCCTGAAAGGAACTCTCAAACAACTTTAGATACTTGTAATCAAAGCTTTGTACTTGTAATCTAAAGAAAAAAGGAGAATAATATATAAAGTGGACGTAGGCACGTTCTGGCCGAACCACTATAAATCTATGTGTCTTTTACAGTTTAGTCCCTGCTTTTTATATATTTGCATAAATCACCCAAATCACTAAATACAATATAAAATCAACCAACTCATACGACTTTAGGGTGTTTGCGGCCATTTTTTACGCAAACATTTTGGTGCTTTCACTGAGAGGGGCCAACTCCCGCTACATCGGATAGAAGTTGAATTTGAAAATCTAAGAGTTCAGATCTAAGAGTTATGACGAGACAAACAAGTAGAAGGCAAAGGCCAGAGAGAAGTGAACACCAAGGAAGTCAAGAGGCTTCCTCAGGAGCAAACCAAGCTTCAACCTTCATCACCAGGGATGAGATGGCGGCTATGATGAGAAGACAAGAAGAGATGATCCAGAACTTGCTTCAGCAAATTGGGCAACTTGGAGCACAAAACCAAGGAGCAACTGGAGTTCAGAACGGAGCAGGACCATCTGGCATAGCACCAGAGCTAGGGGGCACACACACTTGGAGCATGTTGATCCAATCCCAGAGAGAGAGATAGGGGCCTCTGAGCAACCTGGTAAGGAATGAACGCTCATCCAGGGGGCAGGTAAAATTCCCTCCTGAACTTGGGGGGGCAGGTCGAAAGCGATGAACAAGTCGCAAACCTCTCACTAGCACGGTTAGATCATTTACACATGTGAGCGATCGCGCACGATCCATAGGCATGCTCTGAATGACTACCAGCCGCGTTATAGTAAGAGTTTACGCTTTGACATCTTCATTCTGTTTTTTGCTTTGATTTTGATTTGAACATTTAAATTCTTCCTATTTGGACATTTCTTCCATAAGATTCATATGATTATTGCTTTAACATTTAAAATTCTATGGAAAATTTTACTTGTATGCTCGTGGATCGCGAACGGTCCACGAGCACCTCTTGCATGGCAGCGAACTGCCAAAGTCTTCGATTCGGAAACTCCCCCAAACAATAACTCCAGCACCGATATTATTAAGTCCCCCCCGGGCACACACAACTCGCCTCGAACGGCACCCGACTTCGAACAGTCACAACTCGCCTCGAACGGCATCCGACTTCGAACAGTCACAATTTGCCTCGAACGGCACCCGATCGCGAACGGTCACAATTCGCCTCGAACGGCACACGACTTCGAACAGTCACAATTCGCCTCGAACGGCACACGACTTCGAACAGTCACAATTCGCCTCAAACGGCACCCGACTTCGAACAGTCACAAACTCGCCTCGAACGGCACATCTCACCTTACCTCAAATGGCTCGATCGCGAACGGTCGTCATTTGAGGCCCACCACTTGACCGCGCACTGTCGCACTTTACCTCGAATGACTTGATCCCGAACGGTCGTCATTTGAAGTTGAGCGCTTGACCTTGAACGGTCACATTTCACCACAGATGAATCGATCCCGAACGATCGATACATGGATTTACGCACTCGACCGCGCACTGTCGCACTTCACCTCGAATGACTCGATCCCGAACGGTCGTCATTTGAAGTTGAGCGCTTGACCTTGAACGGTCACATTTCACCGAAGATGACTCGATCCCGAACGATCGACGCATGGATTTACGTGCTTGACCGCGCGCGGTCGCACTTCACCTCAAATGACTCGATCGCGAACGGTCGTCATTTGAAGTTAGGCGCTTGACCATGAACGGCCGCGCTTCATCCCGAATAGCTCGATCCCGAACGGTCGTCATTTGAGGCCATATAAAATATCAAGCTCTTTACAGGTTGTCAACAGGATATGAACATCCAGCTCATGGCATCACAAAACACGCCTTCCTACCGCAAGGCATATTTTGGGGGGCAAAGTGTTACCCATTTTTTGGACAAAACTGGAATATCAATGTTGTGTGCATTTCCACCACGACCAAACTAAGAAGAAGCAAGCAAGCGTACAACGAAGTCTCATTCGGCATCCAAGATGCCTTGGTTCATCCGGTGTTCCCAATAATCGAACTCATTCGGCAATCGTCCATTCGGCATCACCATACCAAGCATAGCCGAACCATGCAACCACCGGACCATGCAACCACCGAACCTGCCTTCACCGAACCATGCTACCACCGAACCAGCTCCATCCTCACCATACTACTGCCGGTCCAGGAGTCAATGCCGAGCCAACATCTTACCACCTCCCACCGAATCAACCTCCTTTCCATCTACTACCAAGTAAACCACCGGTCCAACCATCCCAGCTACGACCGAGCCAAGCTTCGCCGAACCAGAGTTGCCAGTCCAGATTGCATCAGCCCAGGCCCACCAGCAACTATAAACGTCCAAGACCCCTGCCCCTAGCCTCATTCTATAAATAGAGGGGCAGAGGTACAACAATGGAAGACAAGTTTGAGAGCTCAAGCCTGGAAGGAACTCTCAAACAACTTTAGATACTTGTAATCAAAGCTTTGTACTTGTAATCTAAAGAAAAAAGGAGAATAACATATAAAGTGGACGTAGGCACGTTCTGGCCGAACCACTATAAATCTGTGTGTCTTTTACAGTTTAGTCCCTGCTTTTTATATATTTGCATAAATCACCCAAATCACTAAATACAACATAAAAACAACCAACTCATACGACTTTGGGTGTTTGCGGCCATTTTTTACGCAAACAGGATCGTTGGGGGTATGAAGAGTGGCTATAAGTTTTCTTTTGTGATGATGACGAATCTCGAGGAGGATAGTCTATATCACTGCTGTCACCTCTATCTCGACGTCTACCACACCCCGAGTCTCAGATGGAGTGATGGAAGATAGAGGACACATGAAGGCGTTTGATGCCGTGTGCGCGTCCCATATCACCTACATAGATACTGGGCAAAGATAAGTTAGTGGGAGTCACATGACGATTAAAACTTAAGTGTGGGGTGAAGTGTGAGTGTTCGTGTGTTTCCTAATGTTTCCTCCTGACGGACCAGTTCCTTTAGCTTTACTAATCGGAGTTTTTTTTCCTTGGTGATAGGCTTGAACGCCTTCGTCGCCTCTCGTAGGCGAATCAAGTCTTAAGCTTCTGGATTGTTAAAGTCGTATTCAAGCAAGTCTTCCGAGATGGTAAGATCTGATAAGCCTTTTAACGAGCTCTCTAAGTGTTATGGAGACAGCTCTTTCTCAACCGAAGTAATTGTCACTTTCGAGGTGCCACCCACTATTTTCTTTCTCAGTTTGTAGGCTTGTTTCTTTTTCCCCTTTAAAGGAGGAGGTGGCTCATCAATCCTAGGTGCATCAACCACTGGTTCCGAGACATGGCTTATATTCTCACCAGGCTCTCCTAGCACCCCGGCTTCTCTAATCTCACCCTCCTCTGATGTGTCGGGGGCTCCACTTGTAAGGGCACCGAAGGCCCGACCTATTCTTTACCCTTCTCCACCACAACTTCGGTTGTAGTGGCACCGGATGGAAGACTAGTTCGACGACCTTCTGCTAACAGCCCAAACTTTAAAAGCGACTCATTGGAAATAACGGATTTGATCTTCCAGTCTTCCACGGGAGAAGCATGAATGGCCTCGACGTCCTCAGAATACCCAGCACCTTCGAGACGTGGGCTGATGCCTGCAAAAGACCGAAGGAAGTTAGAAAGAATACACTTCATGCCTTAGACAAATAATGAGTCCAAGAATGAAACTTACTTCCTTCCAACCATCTTCTCACAAAGCCAAGGGCAGCGCACGTAAAACCATTCCTGCTTATATTAGGAGAATTTACTCCATGCCCCCGTCATGATCTGACACTTAGAGTGTGGCTCAAGGAATATGAAAGAGGGGCTGTCAGACCGTCTTTTCAAGTGATAGATGTAGCGGATATCCTCAAGAGTGGGGAGCCTGAATAAGATGCTCATAAACAGAATGCAAGTGCCATGGATGAATGCATGACTGTTGAGGTGAAGCTGTGTCGGAGTGATCCCGATATACTGCAGCACGTCGTGAAGAAATGAATTGAAAGGTGGCACACTCCCGACCCAGCACATGAATTTATTGTACGCTATATATCCAACTGAGGGCAGGTGAGGACTATCTTGTCCCGATGGAACTAATACTTCATCAAAATGGATTCCATGGATCAAACATAGCCGGCGAAGAGCGGTTTCACTGATTTTTGAAGCTTGAGAATCAGTCGAATTGTCCAGGACAATTTCTCCATCTATAGCATCAGGTGTCGGGCCAATAACTACAGTAGATGGATCCGGAATACCCTGCGTGGAGGTTATCGGTGTGTCCAAAGTACCCACTGCCTCCTGTTGAGAGCCTGGATCAGGCTTATCGAAAACTGAAGTAGAGCTCGATTTTCTAGACATCTTTAAAAAGCAATGGATGTGGATAAAATCATGTTTAAACTATACTTGAAAGACAATTGATATTAGATGCAGCAATGATAATATATCCCCTCGTGTTGTGTGTGCACTAGTGCTACGATTGAAATGCGAGTATAGAAAAAATTAAAGTTTAAGGCAAGTGTGTTTTGATAGAATTTGAATTTATTGTCTTTAGAAAATAAACCGTCATCGCTGGCTATCTCCTACAGCTTGTTCTATGGTTAACAGTAGTTGTTTTGGAGTCGGACATTGGGATCACAGAGTGTGAAGACTGTCGTTCGCGTTTGTTAAGTTTGCATTTGAGATTGTTCAAGTTGCGAGCGAGTTAGTTTAAGTCAAGTTCTTGGGCTTGTATGTTTTCTTGTTTGTCATGCTTTATCCAGTTTGCTTAAGGTTGGTTATGGAGATAAGTCACTCAAATGTGCCCTATGTTCGAGTCAAAACACTTCGGATTACCAATGCCGACGTACACACTCACTCCCTCTCTCTAGACCCAACGACCCTCACTCCCTCTCTCTAGACCGAACGACACTCTTTCCCTCTCTCTCTATAGTACTACTCCCACAAGAGGTCTACCAAACAACAAACTTCCAACCAAAATACTGACCCGAAGTTGTCACTCAGCCTATGCCATATAAACTTATAATTTCCTACCTCACCGGCCTCAAAACATGTATTCCCCACATCACCGGCCACAAAATCTGTTGAAGCCATACCAAGCTCCTAGCCTAAGGCATGTTCCTATCTCCAATTCGTTATCCCTCATCTACAACAACTCCTACAGATCATAATCTGAAGAAAACTCATGAACTCGAGCTTCGTGCAAAACCCTAATTTGGGAAGATGGGTCGGGTGAGAGATTCATACCTATAGAAATGAATTGAAGATTGTAGTAGTCGTGGATTTGGGGTCGAAATTTGTTTGGGTTTATTAACTGAAGGAATTGCGAAGCAAACGTCCTGGAGTCGGGAGGAGGAAGGAAAGTTATAGAAGTGGCTGAGGTTCAAGGAAAGGTAAGTTAGAGAGTCTTATTGGAATAAAGTAAAGGTGGAGGGAAGAAGAATGAAAGAGCTCTTATATATGGTAGAAGGGAGGTGAATCGGCTATTTCCTATAGAACCGATCGTTGTACTTTGGAAAGTCGGCTGCTAAACGTGCTTACTCCTATTCAAGTAAACCGATCGTGTGGCTCGGCCCTAGTAGCCGACCCGCCCAATGTCAAAAAATGATAATAAAAGTGAATATAATAATAAAATAAAAGAAAAAAGAAAGAGGAGAAGAAAATAAAATCAAGAATGTATAAGATGTCAGGAAGGTCCGTCATGTTTCGGCCTTCGTGAGGTTATTTACGTTCAGCTTTGAAAACAGGAACTGATTACCGATTCAAAGCGTGTCGTGTTGTTTCACACAACACACTTTGGGGGGAAAATGTTACCCGACCCCTTGGCCTGGCTACAAGATGATAGTTGCAAATGTGATAGTTGACACCATATAAGATTCTAACCAAGAAAAGCTGAAGGTATAAAGGGTTTGGTGCATTCGATGTATTGCAGCATTTCTGTATGGCTCGATCAAAGGGGGAGTGCCTCGTTCAGTCATGATGGTTCGACATTTCTCGTTTGGTCTCGGGAAGCTCTGCACAGAAACCGTTCAGCCAGTTTGAGGAGAGACGTGTGTCATATGGTCTTGTGAGATAATGTATATCGTTCAGCTTAGAGGAGAAGTTCGTCGCTCGGCTAAGGGAGATATTATTTCGTTCGGATTGGGTAGTTTGGTATATGTCGCTCGGTCCAAATGCTTCAGCACGCACTGTTTAGTCAAGGGAGTGAAGTCACACATGGCTCGGTTAGATTGGATTGGAACGCATTGCTCGGTCAACGACATAAGTCACATATGGCTCGGCCTAAACGGGTTAGCAGGTATTGTTCGTAAAAGGGGGAATTGTTGCCGTTCGGTCAGAAGTGGTTCGGCTTTCGTGGTCGGCGTATCTGGTTTGGTACACGATGAGAAAGTTAGCTTGTCCGTGGAACAAGTAGTGAAGTGAGAAAGTCGGCACTTCTTTACTTCGAGGTCCATCTCGAGTTACTCCGAGTCCTTTAAGAGTTCGCTTCGAGTCAATTACCCGATGACCACCGTTCGACCATCCTGGATCGTCATTAGTCATTCGGTGTATCTCGCCCGGCATGCTTGGGTCGGTCGACTTGAGGTTCCCATATACGGGCCAAGGTACATTGCTCCTAGGCCTGAGAAGGAAGTCCAGCCAATCTTCGTCTATAAATAGAGGGGCATGGGTGCAGTGAAAAGGGACTTTTTTTCGAGAACTCCGAAGACACTCTGCCAATTTTCTACACTAGCTTTCTTTCAGTAAAAACTTGTATTCGAGCTATTTGTTTATGGATTGTATCTGTATTCAATTCTTAGAGGAAAGCAATAACGAATATATTAACAATAGACGTAGGCAGTTATGCTCAACCATTATAATTCTGGTTTTCTCGTTTCTGCATTTAGTTTTGTATACATTCCTCTGTTTTAATTTATTCTCTTCATTAATCTCTCTACATAATTCTATTCCAGGGTGTTAGTGACCAATTTTGGTGCTAACAGAATAAAAAGCATTTGATGGTGAAAATATAGAAGAAAATGATTTGACATATGCTTTAAAAGGAACACATGTTAATTAGGCAAACCAATTTTTAATAAATCAAGTAAGTATTTATTTCAAAATTACAAAATCCTAAATACAATCAAAAAATATTATTTTATTATTTTATTTTTGATTTTTTTGTTTTATTATATGATTTTTGTTGTGTTTTGAAAAGAGTTTAATTTGGTTTATGGAATAAGAGAGGTAGTAATTGTGTTTTGAAATATTTGGATGTCTACTTACTTAAAATAAAATAAAATAAACGATGTTAGAAAGTAGAGAACCAAACTTTGTACTGTGGCCTTTAGTTTTGGAAGCCAGAATTAATTTTATGGGCGCTAACAGTAGCACACTAAATTTATAAATGGCAAAAGGCATGATTTTTTTTAAATATTTTTTGTTGCTCTAATTTGATTATTTGATTTATGTATATTTTATAGTATAATTAAATTATCATGTATACTTTACTAATTTATTTAAACCCTTAAACTGTGTTGTTGTCCCAATTTGATTTTCACTAATTTTATTAGTGATGTAAATGTTAGTTAAATCATGATAAGTAGCTACTTAATAATCTGTTGTAAATTAGTTACTTAATAATTTATTATATTCTATTAAATCATGTTAATTAGCTGCTTAATAAGTGATTGTTAAAATAACTGTTGTTGAAAAATAATTGGAGAATAATTTATCGAAATCATTTGAATCATTATATTATGGAATATTTATAGTAAAATGTAAAATTAAAGAATAATTGATAAAAATAAGCGTTTTAAAATTATAACCGATAAAAACACATTTTTGGACTACCATGTCACAAGAAAGATTAAGAGGACTAACTACGATTTCAATTGAAAATGAGTATATGGTTATGCTTAACAATGAAAAGATGATAGACGAGTTTGTTTTCCAAAATGCAAGAAGAAGTTGCTTTCATTTATGCCTACTGATATGTTGGCATGTAAGGTTGACATTTAATTAGTTTTTTTCTTGATATGTCATGTGATTTGTTTAACAAATATTTTGTAATCGGTGTTAAATTTTATAACAGAATTTGCATTTTGTTTCATACATATAAATGTGTGTTTGTTTATTAAATAATGGGCAATAAAAATGTGAAAAGATTTATTTGATTAGGACATTGGATATGTATGGGCCGGCCCTGACAATTGATATCAAAACATTCTATTATGCTTATGATGTGTTTATGATATGCTGATTTGTGATACTAGTGAGGAGGAAATCCGTTTTGCTTTGGAACGTAGTCTGACTATTATGTACGTTGTTACAAAGAATAATATTATACACATCGATTTTTTTGTCTAACACATTTGTTTATCTATGTTTTCCGATATAAACTCATGAGTACTAATTTTACTAGGCTATGTTTGTGGGTAAATTTTAGTTTATCTAGAGATTAATAAAACTTTTTAAACATGTGAGGCATACTTACCTATTAGTAGCTATTTTGTTTATGTCCATTGCTTGTGTAAAGCCAAAGCTCATGACTAGTTTGTAATAAAAAGTTGTAAAACATGTTAGCATCTTCGTACATTGATCATATTAGTTATGTATTTATAATATTTACCCCAAGATTATAGGGAAAATGATATACTAATTTTTAAGTAATAAAATTTGGTTCAATTTTCCCTTTTACTTAGTTATGCTTGAAATAAAAAGGATATATTTGTATTGTCGACTTAAAATAGTATTGATGATGACTAGACATCATTGCGGACATGGAGGATTTACCTAAATGATTGGACTCTTATTGAGCATGGGCGTATAATATATTGCACAAATCAAATCTCCAATAGCGCGACATGTTATATATTATATCGACGATCATTGCGGCATAGGTCGAAGAGTATTCACTGAGAAGTTGTGGCTAATTCCTGATTTATTAAATTGTTTGGAGAGTATTCACTTAGAAGTTGTGGATAATTCCTGATTTATTAAGTTATCTAAAAGTCAAATAAAAACAATGTAGGGTCATTTGACAAATTGTAGCACTTAAAATAGCTTGTTTTAAGTAAAACTTCAAAGTGAGGTTGCATTATGTGATAGTGTATATTTATATAGTTATTGAACTAATGTCAGTTCTAAATGTCCATGCAATCGATGTTCTGGGATTCATCTTATGGAAATTATTCAATCCCAAATATACATTTCATTTCCTCCTTTGAGATGCTTGAATCAGTAAGGAAGAATCTCTTATGTATGTTCATGATATTTGAAAATAAAATAAAATATGGAAGCTTAATCCAACACAACTTTATTATCTGATTATTTCAACATTATAATACGATGGATTATTAAAATAACAGAATGATTAAGTTAACCTATAGAGTTTATCCAAAACAACCAACATTGACATAGCAAAGGATCTCCTAATACTGCCTAATATAATACGCACTTGAAATATATCACCACCACGGTCCCTATCTGGAAAGATCACGACTGCTCTTTTTTCTGTATGATTGGCATAGTGATCTAGTATAACACAACTTTTGTGTGTGCCAGTGTATGATCCTACAATTTCAAACAAAGGCGCAGAGTGATGACGTGAGCGTCCTGGCTTTAATTCCACGCGAATATCATCTGGACTACTACTTAATTTCTTGCCTGTATATAGAGCATTTGTCAAGTCATTAATATTGAATATTTGCCACCTTATGCTTAGGCCCAACCGCTGCAATGTAAAACAATAATATTACAATCTCATTTGATTTAATTAAAATGCATGAATCTAATAGTGAATGAATGTATATGATTAATAAATCTTAATGTATTTACCTTTCTTCTGATGCTAAACAGATAATTTCCTTCAACGTCCTTAATTATAACTTCATCTACTGAAAAATTTTCAACTTCAAACAACACTTTATACGCAGACTCATAAACTTTGTATGTGTTATTCACTACTGGATTTAGATGCACAACGAACCCATTTGTTTCTGTCAATGCATATACATCACATAAGTCAATGCAACCTTGAATATAATAAAGAGAAAGCAATACAAATTAAGGAACAACGTGGATCAAAATTTTGATCAGTATACAGTTATTATATTTTGTGTTTAATTTTGGTTTAAAACTTGGTTTAAATATAAGGTCAATTAATGTGTAAATTAGCTAGTTGAGTATGTTTTGTGCATGCTTTTATTCAGCTGTTAAGAAAGATCTAAAATAATTATTAGAGGTGACGTAATTTTCAATTACTAATCATAAAAAATGTAATAGCATAGTACAATGTGACATACCAAAAATTTGGATGGATAGAAGGATTGCCAGGAACAATTTTATGGCTGCCATTGCTGTTTTACGGGTCAGTTCAACTTTTTTGTCCTGATTAACTCAAACTACAAACCAATATATATATATATATATATATATATATATATATATATATATATATATATATATATATATATATATATATATATATATATATATATAGGATGTAAAAGATTTTTTCATACATCAAGAATATCTAAACAATTTGTTCACTAACGTATACAGATACTACAATGAAAATCCATTAACTATGTAAATAGTAGGGTTCAGTAATTAATTCAAAATAAATATGGTTGGATTCATAATCTCATCTAACCTGCAGTCTCTTTACGTAAGGTACCATATTTTATTGCAAAGGTAAAAAAATGTACATATAAACTTTTTACAAAAAAAATCAATTGAAAAGCATCTACAAATATAGCTTATGTCCAGCCCAATAGAAGATACATAAAACCTACCTCTAAAGGTTTCACTTTTTATCCTTAAACTGCACTTCGTTTGTAAATATTGAAAATTTGTCTTACGAATTTCTCATTTTCTATCTAATTTCCCGTTTTTCCAACTCACCTATGAAATACTGTTAAATTATTTGAGCAACTGAACAGTAAAACAAAACTGCAGGAGGAAGAAAAACTAACTTTTTTTATTACTTCTTTTGTTTCTCTCTGTACACCTTGTTTGCTAAACTGAATAGATATATATAGAGTTATAGATGCTAAAAAATAGGATCATTTGTTTGAACCATTATTTATTACGTCTCAATAGGAATTTGACTATTTCTATTATTCTTTGCTCCTGAAGACTTGTTCAATATGCTGAGATTAATCTTCAACAAATCTCTCCTTTAAGCTAAAGCATTTACCATCCTTTATTCCAATCATCTTCTTGCAATTTTCGAACAACAGCTTTGGCAACGGCTTAGTGAAGATATCTGCTACCTGATCACGACTTGTAACATGATTCAGCTGCACCTCCTTTTCCTTGACATGCTCCCGGATGAAGTGAAAACGAACATCTATGTGCTTGCTCCTTTCATGATGAACTGGATTCTTTGCTAACTCAATTGCAGACTTGTTATCGACCCGTATCTCAGTGGGCTCGTGTTGTGGGAGCTTTAACTCGGACATCAATTTTCTTAACCATATTGCATGACACATACACAAAGAAGCTGCAATATACTCTGCCTCGCATGTTGACAATGCCACTATCGATTGCTTCTTTGAGAGCCACGTAAAAGCTGTGTCGCCCATGTAAAACACATATCCGGATGTGCTTTTCCGATCATCAACATCACCACACCAATCACTATCTGAATAACCGACCAATCTGTACTCATCAGTTTTCGAGTAAAATAATCCGAGTGACTTTGTTCCTTGAATGTATCGAAGAATCCGCTTGATAGCTTTCCAATGCGAGTAACACGGATCTTCCATAAATCGACTTACAATGCCAACACTGTATGCTATGTCTGGCCTTGTACATACGAGATATCGCAAGCTTCCAACTAAGCTTCGGTATCTGCTTGCATCGACTTTTTCTTCTCCCTCAAACTTAGAGAGTCTTGCGCCTGGTTCCATCGGTGTTGCAACCGGGTTGCAATTCTTCATTTTGAATCTCCTTAAAATATCATTTGCATAAGCTTCCTGTGACACAAAAATTCCTGTTTTTCCTTGCTTGATTTCAAGACCAAGAAAATACTTCATCAACCCCAAGTCCGTCATCTCAAATTCACGAGTCATGGCGCTTTTAAAATCTTCGATCATCTTCTCATTATTCCCCACCAAGATGAGATCATCAACATAGAGAGCAACAAACAACAAATTGTCCTTTTTCTTTTTTACGTACAATGCATGCTCGTAAGGGCATTGCAAAAATCCATTCTTCTTGAAGTAAGTGTCAATCCGAATGTTCCATGCTCGTGGTGCTTGCTTCAGCACATATAGGGCCTTTCTCAACTTCAAAACTTTTCTCTCCTCCCCGACCTTCATGTACCCGAGTGGTTGCTTCACATATACTTCTTCCTCGAGCATACCGTTCAAAAATGCAGATTTTACGTCCATCTGATAGATCGGCCATTGAAACTGTGCCGCTTGGGATATAAGAAGTCTAATTGTTTTCAATCTTGCTACTGGAGCAAAAACCTCATCACAATCGATCCCCGCCTTTTTCCTATAACCTTTAGCAACAAGCCGTGCCTTGTATCTTTCTATCTCACCTTGAGCATTCATCTTCTTCTTGTATACCCATTTCACTCCAATTGGTCTATGTCCTTCTGGTAACTCAACCAAGTCCCAAGTTTCATTTTTCTGAATGGATTTGATCTCCTCATCCATTGCGGCCTGCCATTTCTTATCCCGCACTGCCTCTTCAAATGTAATGTTTTCTGCATCTGCCAAAAGGCATACTAAATGAACCTCCGGCGTTGATTCATATAGATCCTGCAAAGTTCGCATCTTTGGTTATCTCAGCTCATCCTCATCATCGGATGTAGACGGGCTAGTAGGTGTAAATGTTGGTACGGGAACCGATACTTTAGCTTTTTCTTCCTTGAATATTATCTCCTTTTGATTATTCCAGTCCCATGCACTTTCTTCATTAACGTGTACATCTCGGCTTACGACTACTTTATTCTCGATTGGATCAAACAACTTAAAAGCTTTCGTCTTCATGTCATATCCAATAAACACGAACTTCTTGCTTTTATCATCTAACTTGGTTCTTCTTTGATCCGGTACATGCGCATAAGCCACACTGCCAAATATCTTTAGATGTGACACAGTTGGCTTCTGTCCACTCCAAGCTTCTTGTGGTGTTTGATTCGTCAACTTTATATGTGGGCAACGATTTTGTATATACATAGCACACTGTACCGCCTCGGCCCAAAACTCCTTCGGCATGTCTTTAGTTTTCAACATTGACCGAACCATATCAAGGATAGTCCGATTCTTCCTCTCGGCCACACCGTTTTGCTGAGGTGAGTAGGCTGCGGTTAAGAACCTCTTTATGCCTTGCTCCTCGCAGAACCTCGTAAACAAAGTTGACATGTACTCTCCTCCTCTATCCGATCGTAAAGCCTTTATATAATGGCCAGTTTCCTTTTCTATCGACGACTTGAACTTCTTGAATGCCTCAAGAGCCTCAGACTTTTCTTTCAGGAAATAAACCCATGTCTTCCGTGTGTAGTCATCTATGAATGTGATAAAGTATCTCTTCTCGCTGAATGACTTAGGTGTGATCGGGCCACATATGTCGGTATGTACTGTCTCAAGCGGTCCCCATGCTTGATATCTAGCCTTCTTTTGAAAAATATTCCTCATATGCTTGCCAAGCACACAGCCTTCACAAAATTTTCCAGCATAATTCATAGCAGGCAGCCCATGAACCATGTCCTTCTTGGCTAACTCTCTTAGCCCGCCAAAGTGTAAGTGCCCAAACCGCAAATGCCATAACAAAGATTTGTCCTTCATGTCGATTTGTAAGCATTTTTCTCGTATGCTTCTCAAGTTGAGTTTGAACATACGATTATTGGCCATTTCTACTCGTGCGATTAACTGACCTTTCTTGTCCTTCAAGTACATGTACCTGTCTTTCATGATAACCAAGTATCCTTTTTCAAGTAGTTGCCCCATGCTAATAATATTATTCTTCATGTCTGGAACATAATAGACATCATCGATCAATCCTACTCGGCCGTCTTCTTGTGAGAATCGAATTTTACCTCGGCCCTTTACTTGGACCTTTGAAGCATCTCCGAAGGATACTTGTCCGCACTCTATGTCTTGCATCTCCATAAATAGATGTTTGTGCCCGCACATATGATTGCTTGCTCCAGTGTCAAGATACCAGACTGTGTCGCTGAATTGGTCGGTGTCTTTGTAGGCCATCATGAGAACACCGTCATCTATTTTCTCCTCTTTCTCGACTAGATTCGAATTTTCTTTAACCTTCTTGTCTGACCAGCACTCTTTAGCATAATGTCCATACTTTCCGCAATTGTAGCATTCAATATTTGATCGATTAGACCAACCACCTTTTCGATGTCCGCGTCCTCGATCACGCCAACTTTGTTTGCTCGGCTGCCCCCTTTCTTCAGAATTGTTGTCTCCATGTCCGCGACCTCTCCCGCGACCAAAACTACGTCCTCCACGGCCGCGTCCTCTTCCTCGATTTTGCTGTGCGAGTAATGACTCCTCGTCTTTGATTTCCACCTTGGCTTATAGAGCTTCCTCAAGTGACTCATGTTTCTTCTTTTTACGCTGCTCATGCGCCTCGAGAGAACCCGTGAGTTCATCAACGGTTAACTCTCCTAAAATTTTCGACTCCTCAATAGCGCAGACGACGTTCTCAAAATTCTCGGTTAACGACCGCAAGATCTTTTCAACAACCCGAGCATCAGTCATAATCTCTCCATTACGCTTAAGCTGATTTACCACCGTTTGAACATGGGTGATGTAATCAGATACTGCTTCAGATTCCTTCATCCTCATAGTCTCCAATTCTCCTCGTAGAGTTTGAAGTCTAATTTGTTTAACACGATCAGCACCTTTGTAGACCTTTTGCAAAGTCTCCCATGCTTCCTTTGACGTCTTTGCACCGGCAATCTTTTCAAAACCTGACTCATCCACTGCTTGATACATGAGATAAAGCGCTGTTTTGTCTTTCTTGCGTGACTCTTTTAATCCCCTTAACTGGGCAGCTGTGTAGTTACCGATATTCTCCGATTCCATGTAGCCATTCTCGACTATCTCCCATGCATCTTGTGCACCAAGCAATGCTCGCATTTGTATACTCCAGTTGTCGTAATTTGTCTTCGTAAGACGAGGCAACGGCACATGCCCCAACGACGTGCCCCCGAAACTTGCCATCAGCTCTGATACCAATTTGTTAAATTATTTGAGCAACTGAACAGTAAAACAAAAACTACAGGAGGAAGAAAAACTAACTTTTTTTATTACTTCTTTTGTTTCTCTCTGTACACCTTGTTTGCTAAACTGAATAGATATATATAGAGTTATAGATGCTAAAAAATAGGATCATTTGTTTGAACCATTATTTATTACGTCTGAATAGGAATTTGACTATTTCTATTATTCTTTGCTCCTGAAGACTTGCTCAATATGCTGAGATTAATCTTCAACAATATCTACCCATACCCTTATTAGTACTACATAAACAATGAAATAAATACAAACTAAGGGATCTCATGAAAATCCAATGGGTAATTTATGACATGTTGACTAAAGAATCCCACAAAATTCATCACTTTTGGACTATTAAAAATAAATATTTTTAAACCAACGATTACGATATGTTTTTTAAATATAAAATTTATTATGTAATTAACTTTGGTGTGCAAATGGTACTAGAATGAGATATTTTTTAATAGAGATGATGTTCACAAGTCTATAAAACTTTGTCAATTTTTGATAACCACAGATACCTAAAATCAAGTTGGGTACGTTTTGAGGACATGAAAAAATTGACATGTTGACCTCTACCATGTAAAAATTCGTCAGTGGGTTGTTCATGACATGTTGACAATAGTATGAATCATATTGTTGTTAATAAAACTACCAAGCATAGTCATTTTGACTATTGCTAAATCATTTTGCAAACACACTAAATTGTATTCCTTTTGAGAATAGATAACTATTTTTTGTATTCCAACATTGCACCTAAGATCTATAAAGAAATAAGCAATAAACTACAGTGGACATAGACAGCTATTGTTGAACAATTATAAAAACTATATGTGTTCTTATCGCTGCTTTTTTAAACATTACCTTGCTACAAAATATATAACATTTCTGGAAAAAACGTTGTAAAATAGCCTTTAACAATATTTTTACGAAAATGTTGTGAAAATGTTACTTTTTACCACGTTTTCCAACGTAAGCTGTATTAACACTCTTTAATAACATTTTTTTCCTAAAATCTTTTAGATATGGATTTGTAACAACTTTTTTAAGTTGTCTTACTTATAATTTTTAACAACGTTCTTTCAGAAAATTGTAATAAATATATTTGATAATCGATAATGATAACACATAATTAATACTTAATAAATTAGAAGTAATATTTAATATTCAATAATTAATTTTTAAAAATTAATAATTATGATTAAATAACCAATAATTAATATTAAATAATTACCATTAATAATCAATAAAGAATATTGATAATTTAATTATTAATAATTACTATTAAATAGTTAAGAAGTAATAATTAACAACTAAGAATAATATTTAATGTTTACTATTTAATAAATAATTGATTGATAAGCAATTTTTAATAACTAAGAAATGATATTTATTGTTTAATAATTATAAGTGATAATTATATTTAATATTAGTGTCAAAAAAATTATATTTAATATTTCATGAAATTTAAAAGTTTGAAATTTTCTAAAATAAAATTAAGTTTTTTAAAAAATTTCAGAAAATTCTAAAATTAAAATATTAAACTTTTTAATAAATTTAAAATTTTATAAAATATTCAAATTTTAGAAATTTTGAAAATGTTAGGAAATTTTGGGTGTCAGTTGTTCCATGATCATACTTGATAGCTTTGTGTTTAATATTAATGATATCCTAGTTGAGGAAAAAATGTACACTAAACTTTACAAGTTGCAAAAAAAACTTTGCTATAAAGAGAGGTACAATTTGACTTTTTCTAAAAATAGATGAAAACTAAACATAACCACAAGGGTTACAAATGGGCCAACCAAGTATAGTTTAAAATACTCAATCTGGTCCCTCCACAACCCTAGCTACAATTTATCTATCTCAAACAGAGCAACCAATATAGTTCAATTCAAAAACCTAATTTACAGTTCACTTCATCATGGCAGGTAAAAGTTTCCTGCTCGTTCAAACTTTTCATTCTTCTCTTCTTTGTCCGTATTTTCATTACTACTACTGTCTTTTTCCCATCTCGAGCTTTCAAATCCTCTTCGTTTGTGTGTTTTTGTAGCTACAAATTGACTGTCATCACATGTAGACTCGAAGTACATAGATTATAAATTTGATAATGTAGCTGCTTGTGAACTGATATTCTATTATTAAATTTGATAGTTACAAAGTAAATTGATAATAAATTTAAAAAAAAAAGATCTACCCCTACTCTAGTGTTACATTAGCCTTAAGGTCACCACAAAGTATCAGGGTAGCGCATCACGTACCTAATAGGAGCTACCCAACACCAGTCCATAAAAATTTACTTAGTTTTCAAGATGTTGAACGATTCATTTTACATGATAATTTTTAATACCTTTTACATTTAGATCTTCCTAATCTCGTAGTACAAGGGTTAAGCCTAATCGTGTCCACTAGCTAACCAACTCCACATGGTTATCAATTCCCAATTATTAACAATGTCATACGCATTAGGCGAGTTTGCATAAGTGAGCACTAAAAGGCAATAAACGTAACTTATGTATATATATTACTCGGCATAAACATGTCAATAAGATAACATCAACAATTTTGATTTGTTTTTTCATAGTTACTTATGTATATGTAATATATAAGCATGCAATTGATTACATATAAAACCAAGTATTAGCAGATTTATTTCACTCCAACATGGTATTTCTTACACATCAACATTTAAACTTTTCTGCCCTTTAAAAACTTTCTAACTCAAATTTCAAATAATCAAAGCTATTCCTTAATGTTTTCAGAATGTCAGCCTATTAATTAGTGAAAGTATGCACTCACGCTACCAAAAATACGACTCATTTGTCATTGAAAATACACATAAGTGCTATCTAAACCACGTCATTATTCATTAATGAAAGTATATCAAGCCATGCTATCGAAAATATAGCTTATAGCCAATGAGGGCATAGTTTAGCATATTAACACAAATATGAGTTATCAAGTTATCAAAAGTGTGACAAAAGATATTATCAAAGATATGTCATATCATGTTATCGAAGATATGACTTTACGTGTTACAAAAGTATTTTCTAACATGTTAAATAAAGCATGGATCAAAATGTTAACGGAAGTATGACATAATATTTTATCGAAACTATGGCATAACATGCTATCTAAGGTATGTCACAACATATTTATGAAATATGGCATAATATGTTATTGAAACCATGACATAACATGTTATCAAAGATGTAGCCATGTCATTAAAGATATGACGAAGATATCGTAAATTGGTTATGTTATTAAAGATATTGCTTTACATATTATCAAAGATATGGCTTTGCACGTTTTTTAAATCACAGCCACAAACTCGTAATTAATTTTGAAACTGCTTTATTTCTTTCTAAAGCAATTAATTTTGAATAAATCATGTCATATGCTAGTTTCTTATTTTGTAATCACTTCCTATTCATTTCTTTATGTAAAATTTTCAAATAATATTTGTCATTTACATAATGTTTGAACCAAAAATGGAACAAATAGCCAAGAAAACTATGCAGTAGAGATTAAGCGGAAGAATGTAAATGAAAAAAAAAAGTAAAAACAAGCACATACAAAATGTTTGAGAAAAATTTAACCCAAACATTTAAGAGGAAAAGATTTTAGAAAGTTAAAGCAAGAAAGTTTTATGTAGGGAGTAAATGCAAGAAAATTAATGGAAAAGCAAGAAAAAGCAAGTAAAGACCACACACAGAATTTTTATAGTGGTTCGGCATTCTGGGCCTACATCCACTTAAAGGTTCTGTATTACTTTCCCACTAACTTATGATTACAAGTGGTTAGGATCTCATTTTGATCCTTGATTACAATGATTTTAATGGTTATCTAGAAAGGAGTTAGCAAAAAAAGAGAAGCCTCCTTTGATGAAGGTTGCCCGATGCATTTATAGGGATGAACGACGAAATATCTTCCTCAAATCTTGCCTACATAACCTCGCTACCTAGAAGAAGTCCTCCAAAAAATCTCGACCACATATTCCCTAGGATTGGGAATAAATTTCAATTCCCTAGGGGGACGAATCAGAAACAATCCCTATAGGGAGTCCTATAAGGGGTGCGATCACTCTTGATAGCTCAACTTAATGTCTATTTTCGTAATTCCAGAGTTGTTCTGCATTGTCATAACCCATAATTCTACACATTTCAAGTAGATAATAAACCACATATGTCCAACTCAAATTGAACGAAAGTTGAATAGTTAGGGGGAAAAATAAAAAGAAAAGAAGTGAGAAGAGAGAAAGAAAAAAATAACACAGAATCTCACAATGCAGTGGAACAACATATAATATAATAGTAATAATCTTTACAAAAGGGAAACTATAATACATATACATCATATTAGAGTACAATAACAAATCACTAATCATCAGTCTGGACAGTTATAACAAACTGTCCTCATAAATGCTGATAATTTAAATAACCAATTAGTGGAAAATAAACATATACGTGAATATGACTAGAAGACCTCCTGCTCGTCTTCGAAAGCTCCAAAGCATCCAAACTGAATCTGTAAATATACAATGTCTGACCCGAGCATTGGAAGGGAATAACGTCCGAATCAATCTGGTAAACTAGCATGAGAAAACACATCTTAATTGTATTTTTAAAGTTATAAAAACGTTTCAGAAACAAAGGTATCTCGTAAGATCATGCTGCATATAAACACAGATGGGTTTTTACCATACGATAACCAAAAACACTTCATATCAAATCCTTTGATATTATAATAGTGTCTAGGATACAAATACATATTAATCATAGACAAAGTTATTACATTGATTAAATTATAGCATAATAGGTTTCCAACTAAAACCATAAAGGCTCGTATTATGGAATGGATTCCATACTTTGGGAGGTAAGGGACTACCTTCCATATAATACATTTCTAAAGGAATGCACCAAGGATCAACACTATGATCTTCTGCATCTGGTAAGACCGACCTACCTGAAGACTTAACTGATGTTGGAAATAGAACCGAATATGACATCACACCGATCGTTCCTGACCTATCCTTGACCCAACATACACAACAAAACCTGAAATATAAAGGGTAACCTAGAAAGGTGATGACCATGCCCAAATGGTTGTAACCACGTAGCCTTATGACATACCCTGTTTAAGCCATTTTCGAGTGACGAGGCCTAAGGTAACAATTGCCTTTCACATAGCATGATTCACTTTGAATGTGAATGTCACATTATCAATTCCATCACACACTATTGATTTCCACAAATGTACAACCTTTGAACTCATAGGTCTTGGTGAAGGGTGTTAAATATATGAGAGTTACCTCCTACACCACTACACAGATGTACGTTTGTGAAAATCAATGTACATGCATTTTAAAAATGCAGTGTCAGACATTCGTCGACACAAATTGTCTAGGACCAGGATATAAACAAGGAACTTTCCTACTACATCCTATCAGGAATCAACCCTAGGATAATAGCAAGTAGTCCTTGCATCGAAGATTTTCAGAATGAAGCACTACTACATGTCCGACCAAATGTGACAAACCGAAAATCCGTACCCTCTAAATCGACAATAATCCACACATGTCCAACCCAAAAAGTAAAATTTGACGAAAAGTCAAGAGAAGGAAAATAAGAGATAAAAAGAGAAGAGAAGAAAGAGAGAAGATAGAACTAAACATAACAATACAGAATCACACATCGCAGCGGAAAACATATAATATCATATCAATGATCTTTACAAAACAGAGTTCAATAATCAATCACAAATTATCAAACCTGCACAGTTATAATAACCTGTCCTTACAAATACCGATACTTTAAAAGAACTAAGCAATGCAGCGGATAATCAAGCAAATACGGATGTACGAAAATGAAGATCTCCGGCTTTTCTACTGAAGCTCCAAAAGCATCAAATCTTGATCTGCACTCCATTAGGAATCGATCTTCTTTTTGCTTGCTAGCTATTTTCTCCTAAAGAGTTGGAGTTACTCACCGCATGTGTTATAGTCACTTATTGTATATATTTCATCTTATTGAATATATATTTCCTTTTGAGCTATTTTCTTCTTATCTAATTTCGAGAATGAAATTCTTTTAAGTAGGGGAGAATGTAACGACCCAAAATTTAACCACTTCAAAATATAATATTTAAAGTGATTTTAAATATAAAATATAAATGGTTTTATGATTTAAATAATATTAGATAGGATTTGAAAATAGAAATATACATAAAAATAGTAACATTTTGCTTATATCGACAAAAGTGACAAAATCCTAATTTCAGAAAAGTAAGTTTACATGTTTTAATAATTTATTTTAATTTATTTACGAGTGTTTATGTTTTTAAGTAATATTATCCAAATTTATTTTTAAATTTGGTTTACAAAAATAAATAGTTTAAATAAAATGTCAAAATATGACCGTAAAACATTTTGTCAAAAATCAACGTTTTGTCAATTTAAAGTTGTCGCAACGTTGTTGCACCTTGATGTACACACTTTAATGAATATGTTAACATATGAAAATAGTTAAAAATTAACTAAAAAATGTTAATTTTAATAATCACACTTAGAAAATTCTAGAAAGTAATTAGCAAAGTAAACTAAAAAAGACAAAACAATGTCACATCAAATATGACATAAAGTAAAGAAAAGTAACATAAAGTAAAGTAATTATTCTTATTCTTTAATTAACTCTAAAGTATTTGAATTTTAAAAGTGTGATGTGATGTGGATGGTAAGTTTTGAATTAAATAAGTTTACTTAATTCTTAAAGAAGGTTATTTAAGTAAAAACACAAATCTATATTTTATTCTCAAATATTTACTATAAATACATAACCACTTTCTCACTTCCTTCCGCACTTCTTCTTCTAAAAATTTCAACCTTCCTCTCACTCTTTTAATGGCTTCCAACATTAATGAAATAATGCCAAAATTTATTCCAAAAGATGCTAAAGAAAGTAACCATCAAATCACCTTAAACATTCACCAAAACTCCTTTACCGTCAAGTTGAGCCCAATCTCCCCTTAAACTCACGACCCAAAGCACCAAAGACCTCCACAATTCAAGTCAAGTCACCTAGAAGCCTTAAAAGAAGCATCCGTGAGCATCCGATTAAAGTTAGGAAAGTTATAATCACTTTAAAGTTAGTTCATTTGCAACTAAGGTGAGAAATCCTAATTTATATGTATATATTTGATTTTGATATTTTGATAGGTTCATTTGGATTTTGGTTAAGATATAGATTTCTAAATGTTGTTTATTGCATGAAAAAATTGAAACAAGCCACGATATACACGACAATGATTCACACGGAAAACACTTTCCAAACTAAAATGAAATGTGATATGAAATCATTTATACCTTTGAAAAATGTTTGAAAATATTTTAGAAATAATTCCTAAGTGTTTAATCTTGTTTCGACAAAGTTTGGATATGAATCTCAAAATATGCCAAAAATTTAACGCGTCGCGTAGCGGTAGTTTGCGTCTTCACCTCAAAAGTTCAAATGTACATACAAAGTGGAATATAGTTCGGAATTCTTCGAAGTAAGAATTTTCCGAATCCATATATCCATATCTTTCATAAAAAAATAAAATAAAGCTTTCATCTTGTATAATTTGAAATATGGAAAAATCAATTTTCAAGAAAAATCCCGTTTTTGCACTAAATGTCCAAAGTTGGAAATTGATAAAATAATCATTTTAAAAATATGAAATAAATTATAAAAGTCTTTCAAAATGTTTTAAAAGTGTTTTAAGTTGGAAATATGGTTTTTTAAATGATATAAAAGTTACTTTGAAGAATATAGCTTTTAAAGCACTTTTTGTAACACTATTTGCAACACTTTTCGCAATGCATTTCAATAACTTTTGAAATAAAGGTTGAAACTTAAAAATTCTTTTACAAATCCTTAGTAAATGTTTTTAAGTAAATAATAAAGCATTTCAAAGGAAATTTGAAATGTTTAACATTATTTCAAAGATGGTTAAATAAGTAGTTAAATGATTTAAAAAGGGAAAATGAGTATACGAAAACGACTAGTACATTTGTTCCAGCTATGAGATCTAAAAGTGGAAACAAGGTGTGTAACTAAGGTTAGGGATGAAGCAACCAGTACCTTGAACTTACTTGGCCTCAGTTTTCTCTTTTAGACGAGGGGTGGAACATATCGAAAGGAAACACCGGATGCTCAATTTGAATTTTATAGAAATAATCATCTTATACTCATCATTAAAATCCAGAGAGGGAACTTGTCCTATTCGTTGAATTTAAAAGGTGATCTCACCGTTATTCCGTCCATAGCACTCGTTGAATACGGAATTTGATTTTGGATAAAAGTAGAATGATTTCTATAATCCTATTTTCTCAAAAGGTACTCTTTAAAAATGATTTGAGAAATATTCAAAAAAGGAGGTTTAAATGATTCTGTATTCACTAAAAGAATATTTTGAAAAGATATATCACTCGAAGATATTTTGTAAAGGAAATGAATGAATCGAAAAACAATCACCTAATTACATCATTTTTATCGATGATTGGATTTCGAAAGAACCGGGGTCGGATTTGGAGATTCCTATCCGAAAACCACTTCGAACCAATTTACGTGTTTTAAGATTGAAGATGTCTAAAGACGGAGATATTGAGACGAATAATAATGATTGACTATATGTTGATTAATTAGGATAAACTCCCGATTCACGATATTTTAGCTGTGGTCTCTTTGTTATGAAAAACCTCAAAACCACAAAGGCTTCTCGCCTAGTAAGGGCCGAGGAAAGTGCCGTCGGTTTCGTTCGGTCCCAGAACGAACTTATATGGATGAATGTATGACGTTGTATTCCAAATCATAATGAGTGGTTTCTATAAAAGTATATCAGTCGGTGGCGGAGAAGACACCTTCTCTTAGCTTAACACCCTTTCCAGAGACATATGAGCTCAGGAAGTTATACATTTATAGAAATCAGTCGTGTAAATTTGAAATGGCAATGTGTCATTCAAAGTGGAAGAAGATGTTCTATGTGAAAAGGTAATCGTAGCCTCGAGCCTCATCAATCGAAAATGACCGAAACAGGGTTAGATGCAGCAAGGCTAAGTGGGTCATTCCCAAGTATGGTACGATCATCTCCTTCTAGATATATTTCTTTCCGCTATGACATTCGGGATGTAAATTAATGTGGATGTATGCGAAGAGAGCTCTCGAATAAAGGCCGGTAATGACCGGAGGATGATATATTCGATACTATCTAGTTATGGAGATAGGACGGTCTTGTGTTGGTAGAGGATCCTTTGTGATGGTCCTCGGAGAATCCATCTAGAGGTGTACCCATCGGAAGGTAGTCCATTCACCTGGTCATTTGTATGAAAATCCATTCTCAAGTAAGAACCTACGAACTTGATTGTAAACCTATTATGTTGGAATTTAATCAATGTAACAATTTCGGCTAAAATTAATAAGTTTATTTGCAAATGATTTCAAAGAATATCATTAAAAATAATATCCCTAAATTTTGCGTAATAAAGAGTTTTGGTTATCATAAGGTAAAAAACTCGTTCCGTGTTTATGTGCGGCGTGATTTTATGAGATGCCTTTTTGTTTTCAAACATCGTACATTGAGTTCTCACAACAGTCCTATGACTGACGCGGAGTTTGTATTTCCCTTTCAACTCTGGGTTCCCTATTTTTTGGGTAGCCATGTAGTCAGTGAAAGTGCAGTGTGTATACAATTATATGTGCTAATATAGTATACACGGATCGTGTAATATGGATTACAATACAAATGTGGAAATAGATGATAATAGCATAGTAAAATAAAAAATAGAAAAATCACACCAGAGATTTTTATACTGGTTCGGAGCACCGTCCTATGTCCAGTCCCAGACTTCTATCTGGATTTTCACTATTAACTTCCTCGCTTCACCCGGAGGAACAGGTTTACAACACCCGGACAACCGAACGGGATTTCACGCCTCTAATACACTGAGGACTTCAACACTTGCCTCTTACAACACAGAGGACTTCAACAAAAGAACAAATACAATTGTTGTTGACAACTTGTGCTCTTGAAAACGCAGATTTGTCACTAGCAGCACACCCTTCCTATAATCTTATCCTCAAAGTATGCGAATGATGTTTTGAAAAGATTAAGGAAAGTATATTACTTATTGAATCAAAAGATATGAAATAGTTTCAATGATTCAATAAATAATCGAGAGCTTTTTTTAGAATGCAGGAGTATATAAAGTAAGATCAGAGATTAGATTAAAAAGAATATGAAATTATGTATTTTTAATCAACGAATTGGATGAGTTTATATAGATAAGAATGGTTGTAACTCTTTGCCATTAAGAGATATGATCTTTGGTGAAAGGTAAGAGATGCAACCTTTGGAGAAGAGAAGTGTCTTTTGGAAAAATTGCTTTCTGTTTAAAAACGGTCGACATGTTAAAAAGTGACCAGTAGACAGGAATTTAAATATATATACGTTATGTGTATGTGTGCACGTTCAGTGTGCAAATTATGCAGGAACGGTCGACCGCCTATATTGTGACCGGTCGACCGGTCCCTGTAAATTTGCACACTGAATGTGCAACTGCATTCTAATCGTATATATATTAATTTTCTTGAAAATGCATGACTATTTGAGGATAGATTTTAACAAGTTTATCACTAATATAATATCAAATAATCAATCTATAATCTAGAGTAACATATGTAGCTCTAATGACCTTGTTTTGTCGATCGGCTTTTAGTTATTTGTCAGAAATCAAAACTTTCATAAAACTTGTGACTCTACATTCTCCCCCTTTTTGATTGATGACAATATATCTGCAAATCTGAATCTCCCCCTGAGTATGTGATCTCTCTCTCTTTGAATTCTTATATGTATGTTCCTGCAAGCAATTGTTAGCCCTTTCTCCCCCTTTGTCATCGACAAAAAGGAGTAACAGAATAGCAGAATGAATATGATATGCATAGCAAAATAAATCATTAACATATCCAAAACATAACAGAGTATACTACAGATCATAATGTCAAATGAAAAACAAGAATAACGACACTATTTAGTACAAGTGTCGATGAATGTTTTTAAAGTGCTAAACCATAATAGAATCTAGGATGAAGCAGATCGTATCTCCTCTTCATCATCATCAACGTCGTCATCGTCATCATCTTCTTCTTCTTCGTCATCATTGTTCCCTCTAGATGATTCTCCATGTCCATGACCACTCATACCTGTAGACTTGTCAGATGATGTCCAGGTGAAAATTGGAGCAGCAGGACGTTTTCCTGGGTCTTGTGCTTGAACAGAGGTGGATGTGGAACATGATATAGCATCCCATAGCATACCAAAGAATGACTTGACCTTATTGAAGCGCATATCGATTTTAGAGTCCATGCGCTTGAGACGCGATTCAAGCAAAAATTGGTTACGCGCAATTGTTTCAAGTGATTCTTTTGTAGATGACTTTGATTTTAATAGTTTTACTTCATCGGAACGAGGACGAGAGGAAGTTGCTCGTTGTTTCCTTGGTCCTCTTTGTTGCCATTCTTCAAAAGGCATAATCTCAAGATAAGGTGGAGGAAGCTTCATTCGTTTGATGGTTATGGAATCAATGCATTTTGGTTTTGAGGTTGCAGAATCAGGAGGATTGACCCCACAAGCTAACAAAAGTCGCATGATATATTCATTGTAGAAGAAATGAGGCCGTGTTGAGTTATTTACCTTGAGAATTTCATCAAAAAGCATGTGAACCCAATTGATTTGGATTTCACCATAAATAGCATAGAGTGCTTTGAAGTTTTCTTTATATACTGCATCATAATTTCCAAGTCTAGGAAAAAGAGAATGCATCAAAACACGATGAAGTAATCTGGCTGTCGGTCGAAGTCCAATAGACTTAGTGCCATCACTATTGTCTTCTATGAACTGATGACTAGTACTATTTCGAGTGAAGACTTCGCAGAAGTTAGATGAAAACTCTTCGCCTCGATTTGGTATACCAAGTATAGAGGCAATTCTAGCATGAGTAAGAAAAATTTGCTTGCCACAGACCACAGACCAGATGACGCCGTTTGGATTATCAGGTTGATACTCATCAAGATTCATGTTGGCGTAAAACAATTTGATCATCAAATGATTTATCTCCACACTATTTTCTGAAAAATCTATTAATGGAGTAATGTTGGAATTATTGGCTAACCTCCGAACTCCATAAGCCGTGAAATCATCAAATTTGATGAAAGAGCCTGGATGAAACTTGTAATTTGTCATCTGATTCCATCTTGTTACAGCAATTGGACTTTGAAGCCATTTTTTGACGGAGATGGTAGGAGATGAAGTTTCAGAGGTTGCTCCTTTCTTGGATTTCTTTTGAGGAGGAGCCATTGTTGGAGGATTTGAGATTTGGGAATTGAAAATAGGAAACTAGGGTTTGTGATTTTGGGTAAAAGAACAGCTTGAGTTAAAAGTGAAAGGGGGTAGAGGGAAAAAATGACGCATAGGTTTATATAAAAACTGAAAATACGTCAACCGATCGACCTACGAAATATGGCCGGTCGACTGTTTTCAACCAGAGAGCAAACGGTCGACCGGCTATAACAGGGGCGGTCGACCGGTACTGGTCTGCTGAGTAAATCATGTTATTTTGCAAGTTTTTTATAGTATATCAACCTATATATATTATATTTTATTTGTAATACAAAATATAACCGTCATTACACAAGAGATATATAAAGATATAATAACTATATATAAATCTAATGAGAAAGTTCGTCATTAGAATTATCGTTGTTTCCTTCAATACGTTTTGACCATGGACTCCATTGTTTCTGAGCTCCTTCATTCTTCTCATAGTTCCGATCCCACGAGTTAGGATTTTTAGATGTTGATGGCCTAGACGGCATTGGTTCATGCACGTCATGCTTGTTGGAACCGCAGAAAAATGTTGCCAACTTTTATAAAACGGATAATCGTGCCGATGTCCGTTGTTGCTCGTGATAAAGTTGACTTTGCCCGTAATGGAGCTGTCTCTGAAGGTCTATCTGATGTTTCTGGTAGTGGTGTATCTCATCGATTTGAGCTTTGGTATGAGGAGAATAGAATAATGTCCTCTTCACTCGTTTTGAATTTGGAGTTTTATCAGACATACAAGAGCATTGATGATGACAACTTGATTTTTGTTTTGGAGTTGTAGGAGAATAAAATTCCTCCGACTCAGAACTCGTAATTGAAATGTATGATTCTTGAGCACATTTATCACAAGTGTGAGCCATAGTGTATGTTGTATAGAATATTATGGTTAGATAAAAAAGATGAACAAAATATAAAATTTTTGCAAGCTTATATACAAGTTTCTTATGTATAAACTTATGGATGTGAGTTAATGAAACATTTTAACCAAGAAAACATAAGCAGAAATTTTATTGTAACTCTAAAAATAGCTTTCCTTTTAAAACTGAATTTATAAAATAAGAAAGGAAAGGACGATCACTAAAAAAATGACTAAAGAGAATTTAACCATTAAATAAAGCAGTGGCTTATGTTTAATGTAAAAAAAATAGTTTATGCAAAAGTTATGGTTAAAGGATAACTAAAAAGAATAACTAAAGAATAACTAACAAGTAGACGTTCTTTAGAAATTACTTAGTCAAGATTTTTTCTTGAAATTAAACCAAGCTCTCTTCGTAATCTAATAAAATTAGATTCGAGCAGAGGCTTAGTAAAAATGTCTGCTAATTGATTGTCAGTATGAACATATTCAAGACATATATTTCCTTTGTCAATATTATCTCGAAGGAAATGATGACGGATATCAATGTGTTTGGTTCTAGAGTGATTTACTGGATTTTTAGAGAGATTTATAGCACTAGTGTTATCACAGTATATAATAGAATTTGATAAATGAATATCAAAATCTTGAAGTGTTTGTTGCATATATAGTACTTGAGTACAAGCGAGAGCTGCTGATATATATTCAGCTTCGCATGTTGATAGTGAAACACAATTCTGTTTCTTACTGAACCAAGAGACAAGTGATTTTCTAATAAAATGGCACGTACCACTTGTACTTTTTCTATCCGTTCTTGAGCCACCAAAATCAGCATCACTATATGATACTAATTCAAATGGACATTCTTTTGGATAAAAAAGACCGAAATCTTTGGTATTATTAAGATAACGAATTATACGTTTCACTGCTCGTAGATGTGATTCCTTTGGATCGGCTTGAAAACGAGCACATAAACAAACACTCATTATTATATCTGGACGACTAGCTGTAAGATAAAGAAGAGAACCAATCATGCTTCGATACAATTTCTGGTCAACATTCTTACCACTTTCATCTTTGTCAAGATGTGTAGTTGTACTCATAGGAGTTGGTTTACCAGATGTATTTTCTAATCCGAAGCGTTTGATAAGGTTTTCACAGTATTTTTCTTGATTGATAAAAATGCCGTTTGAAAGTTGCTTTATTTGAAGTCCAAGAAAATAAGATAGTTCTCCCATATGAGACATTTCGAATTCTTTGGTCATAATACTTGCAAATTCTTTGCAAAGTTTATCGTTTGTTGAACCAAAGATGATATCGTCTACATATATCTGGATAACTAGAATATCTTTTCGAGAATGTTTAATAAACAAAGTTTGATCGACTTTGCCTATTTGAAATCCTGAGCTAATAAGATAGCTACGTAGTCGTTCATACCAAGCACGAGGTGCTTGTTTTAAACCATACAGAGCTTTCTTAAGTTTGAACACATGGTCAGGATATTTTTCATGTACGAACAAAGGAGGTTGTTCGACATAGACATTCTCTTTGATAAATCCATTGAGAAAAGCACTTTTGGCATCCATCTGATAAAGTTTGAAATTATGGTGACAAGCAAAAGATAATAGGATTCTAATAGCTTCTAGTCGAGCAACTGGTGCAAAAGTTTCTTCATAATCGATACCTTCTTCCTGATTATATCCTTGTGCTACTAATCTTGCTTTATTTTTGGTGATATTTCCTTGTTCGTCGGCCTTATTTTTATAGACCCATTTAGTACCAATTACTGACTGATCAGTTGGTCGTGGAACAAGTTCCCAAACGTCATTGCGCTCAAACTGATTTAGTTCTTCCTGCATGGCAATGATCCAGTAATCATCTGTAGCAGCTTCTTTTGGATTCTTAGGTTCAATATTTGAGAGAAAAGCGACATGACCCATTTGATTGAGTTGACTACTTGTTCTGACATGTGATGTTATTTCACCGATTATATTTTGAGGCGGATGGTCTCTTAATATTCTTGGTGGTGATTGTAACTCACATATTTGAGAAATATTCTCAATAATTATTTCCGAGTCAGAATCAATATTTGTGATGATTTGATTGTCAGTGACTATTGATTCGTCATCATCTGATATAGTGTGAGGGTGCTGATAGATTTCATCAAAAGAGACATGAAGTGATTCTTCAATAGTTTTGGTTCGTTTATTAAATATCCGATAGGCCTTACTTCTTTCCGAATAACCGACAAATATTCCTTCATCGGCCTTTGGATCGAATTTGCCAAGCTGGTCTTTCGTATTTAAAATAAAGCACTTGGAACCAAAAACTTTGAAGTATGAAATTTTAGGCTTCCTTTTGTTAAATAATTCATAAGGAATATTCTTGGTAAGAGGTCTTATGGATACACGATTCAAAACATAACAGGCAGTTGCCACAGCTTCTGCCCAAAAATGTTTTGGTAAGGTGGTTCCATTCAATAATGTTCTTGCACATTCTTGTAAAGTTCGGTTTTTCCGTTCTACAACTCCGTTCTGTTGTGGAGTTCTGGGAAACGAAAAATTATGATATATGCCTTTCTTCGTACAAAAATGTTCAAATTCATTATTTTCAAACTCTCCGCCATGATCACTTCTTATATTTTTAACTTTAATCCCTTTTGATTTTTGAATTCTTTTGACGAAAGATTTGAAATGATCGAAAGTGTCACTTTTATTTTTTAAGAAAATTGTCCATGTATAACGAGAGAAATCATCAACAATTACAAGCACATATTGACTGTGATTTATTGATTGAATTTTAGTAGGTCCAAATAAATCCATGTGTAGTAACTCAAGTGGTTGTAATGTTGATATGACTTTCTTGGATTTAAAAGATGATTTGGTCAATTTTCCTAATTGACATGCATCACAAATGTTGTTAACTTTAAAACTCATTTTGGGTAGTCCTCTAACTAGATTGTTTTTGGCTAGCTTGTCAATAGTTCTGAAGTTTATATGACAGAAGCGTTTGTGCCATAGCCATGGATCATTGTCATTAGCCACAAGACACATATCTGAATTATGATTAATATTCATATTCAAAATATATATATTTCTGTCTCTATAACCTTCGAAAACCAAATTATGGTCTTTATCTAAAATACTACACTTATTATTTGAAAATGAAATTATAAAACCCTTGTCACATAACTGACTAATACTAAGCAAATTGTGTTTTAAATTTCTAACTAGCATGACATTAGTAATAAGAGGTAAGTTAGATGTACCGCAATTGCTCACATCGCCTTTGCCGATGATATAGCCTTTTGAATTGTCTCCAAAAGTGACGGAGCCACCATCTGAATATGTAATATTTGTTAATAAACTCTTGTCTCCCGTCATGTGCTTTGAGCAACCACTGTCCAATATCCACTTTCCTCTTTTCTTAAGTGGGACCTGCAAAAAATAGAATTAAGTCCATGGTACCCACTTTTTATAGGGTCCTAAGAGTTAGGTCTTAGGAGTCCAAACCCATTTGGGTCCGGTATCCCCTTTATATATATAATTATTATTAAAATGCACAGTATTCAAGAATTGCTGAATGTATTTGTTCCTAATCAAATTGTTATTTGTTTTAGGAATCCATATTTTAATAGTCTTGACATTTTTCTTTTGAAATTTCACAACTGGTTTTGGTTTGGAATATAATAAACTAAGATTTTTCTTAGCTTCAGTTTTTTGTACTTTCTTTTTCCTTTTATTTCTAAGATGTTTCTTGGTTTCTTGTTTGTTATATCCCAATCCTTGTTTGTCTGAAATAGATTGTGAACTTTCAATGATTTTTGTCAAATTTTCTCGACCTTTGTTAAAATTAGAAACATTTTGAGTAATGTCATCAAACTTTGTTTGTAAGCTAGCTTTTTCTAGGTCTAGAATTTTGACTTTTGCTTTAAGCTCATGATTTTCAGTAGTGAGAGCATTATTTTTCTCTTTTTGAGTTTCTATTTCTTGACTCAAAAGAGATATTTGAGAGTCAACATTAGAAGATGATTCTTGAATATTTTCAAGTTCCTATTCTAATATTTTCTTCTCATCTTTTAACATATCTCGTTCAAGCTCTGCTCTACTTAAATCTGCTTTGACTACTTTTAATTGACGTTTTATGTCTTTATATTTGATTATCAATTCAGCATTAATATCAAGTAATTCATCAAATGTAGGAATTTGTACCTCATCTTCTGTTGCCATAAAACAAACATTAGCTTGTTCATTCTCTGAATCACTTTCACTTTCTGATGAAGATGACTCTGAATCATCCCATGTTACTGAGAAAGCTCGTTTCTTAGATTTGTCCTTCTTATATTTGAATTTGTCATTTTCTGACTTCTTCTTTTGTTCTGGACAATCTTTCTGCATGTGTCCCTTTTTGTGGCAGTTGAAACATTCTATAGCAGATGAAGATGGTTTGTTTGATCCAGGTTTCCTTTTATTGTAACGACTGGCTTTTCGATATTTCAGGAATTTTTTAAATCCTTTCGCAATGAATGCCAAATCTTCATCTTCATAATCTGATTCATTTTCATCTTTCTCAACATGAAATGCTACATTTTTCTTTTCTTCTTTCTGTTCCTTTCTAGCCTGCAAATTTGCTTCATAGGACATTAAATTTCCTATCAATTCATCTGGCTTCATGACGGAAAGGTCATTAGCTTCTTCAATTGCTAATACTTTTCCTTCCCATTCACTAGTCAGAGAATGTAGGACTGTTGAAACAACATCGAAATCAGAATACTTTTGTCCTAAGCCAATAAGTGCATGGTGAATAGTTTGAAACCGCGAATACATGTCATTTATTGTCTCATTTGGTTTAATTTTGAAATTTTGAAATTGACTTTTCAGCATGGCTATTTTGGCTTGTTTAACCTTGTTAGTACCTTCATGAGTGATTTTTAGTGTTTGCCAAATTTGATATGCAGTAGTGCAGATACTAACACGATTATATTCATTTTGGTCTAATGCACAGAACAACATATTTATTGCTCTTGCATTTATGGCTGCTGCCGTTTTCTCAGCTGCAGTCCATTCTGAATAATCAGTTGTTGGATTCACTATTTCTCTTTGAGTGGCATTCCAAGCATCATAGCTATTTGATTGCATAAAGAATGACATACGTGTTGCCCAATAACTATAGTTAAGACCATTGAAAAATGGAGGTCTTTGTGTCGATTGACCCTCCGTGTAAGTGGTGTTTTGAGTGCTAGTACTTACGTTATTTGCCATATTACTATAATATATCAAATAACTGTGTTACGGTTATATGATGACCGTGCTCTGATACCAAATGAAAGTGCGGTGTGTATACAATTATATGTGCTAATATAGTATACACGGATCGTGTAATATGGATTACAATACAAATGTGGAAATAGATGATAATAGCATAGTAAAATAAAAAATAGAAAAATCACACCAGAGATTTTTATACTGGTTCGGAGCACCGTGCTACGTCCAGTCCCAGACTTCTATCTGGACTTTCACTATTAACTTCCTCGCTTCACCCGGAGGAACAGGTTTTCAACACCCGAACAACCGAACGGGATTTCACGCCTCTAATACACTGAGGACTTCAACACTTGCCTCTTACAACACAGAGGACTTCAACAAAAGAACAAATACAATTGTTGTTGACAACTCGTGCTCTTGAAAACGCAGATTTGTCACTAGCAGTACACCCTTCCTATAATCTTATCCTCAAAGTATGCGAATGATGTTTTGAAAAGATTAAGGAAAGTATATTACTTATTGAATCAAAAGATATGAAATAGTTTCAATGATTCAATAAATAATCGAGAGCTTTTTTTAGAATGCAGGAGTATATAAAGTAAGATCAGAGATTAGATTAAAAAGAATATGAAATTATGTATTTTTAATCAATGAATTGGATGAGTTTATATAGATAAGAATGGTTGTAACTCTTTGCCATTAAGAGATATGATCTTTGGTGAAAGGTAAGAGATGCAACCTTTGGAGAAGAGAAGTGTCTTTTGGAAAAATTGCTTTCTGTTTAAAAACGGTCGACAGGTTAAAAAGTGACCAGTAGACAGGAATTTAAATATATATACGTTATGTGTATGTGTGCACGTTCAGTGTGCAAATTATGCAGGAACGGTCGACCGCCTATATTGTGACCGGTCGACCGGTCCCTGTAAATTTGCACACTGAATGTGCAACTGCATTCTAATCGTATATATATTAATTTTCTTGAAAATGCATGACTATTTGAGGATAGATTTTAACAAGTTTATCAATAATATAATATCAAATAATCAATCTATAATCTAGAGTAACATATGTAGCTCTAATGACCTTGTTTTGTCGATCGCCTTTTAGTTATTTGTCAGAAATCAAAACTTTCATAAAACTTGTGACTCAACAGTCAGGATACCCTAGGAGCATTTTGGAGCATGTTGCGGAGCATTTTGGACAAGTCTTTTGGAGCTATGAAGCTGAAGTACCTTATGTAGTTACCTACCCATTTTCCGCTGTGTTATGTAATATGTATTTCTAGCATATGTACGGATAGACAGTTACAACTATCCTGCTAGGTTTGTATTTGACTCTGATCATTATGTATAATTATAAATGTTGAATGTGATGTGAGATTCTATTATTCTGTTATCTTCTATCTTTATTTTCTTTTACACCCCTGATAATCTGCATCCCCGACACTTGGATTTACGGCACGTAAATACCGTGGATGTATTAGTGTCGATTTCTAAGGGTCGAGGGGATGGGTCGTCACAATATACATATATACATACATATATAATATGGAATCATGGGCCTAATGGTAAGCAGCCCTTCATCATGAAGATCTCCGTTTGAAAAAAATCATCATTTTAAACAATCTGCACTTTCGAATGCATATGTCGGTCCGAAGTGGTTTTCAGATAATTCTGATCTTGGTCTCTCCGGACCAAAAATCAATAAGTGGCCCTTAACCACATATGGAAACCAAGTCTCGTAAACTTATCATGTTCCAACTCTCAACTTGGTATCCTTTGGCCAAAAAGGATGCTCGGTAGATTGGAGCACCATAGTCACTCCGCCCTACTCGAATCATCATTCCTATTACCAAACAGTAATCAAGCCTACTCAGTTAGCCTTGTACTAAGTGCACGACTAATCAGTTCCCACATCAAGTCAAGGAACCAAAAATGGCCAAAAATACAATCTAGTACACAAGCAATCACTAGGCATGTTTAATTAATGTTTTATTAATTAAATATCTTTCCAAATATTTATCTCAAAATATCTTTAAAAAGGTATATTTTCAAAACCTTTTTAATCTTTCGATATTTAGAGAACATTTTCATATACTTATCTCAATGGTGTAAGTATATTCACAAACCATCTCGCTTGCAACACTTTTGTAATCCGTAATAAGTATAATTGCAAATTTTTGGGGGAAGCTTCCTATTTACCAAAACACTCTTTATCGAGTCAAAACGAATGTTGCGTAAAACATCATTATGACAATTAAAAACAATAGTATGGAGATTCGACTATTTATATTTATGTTAATCAGTATATCATATAATACACTTCCTTTCGGGAATTACTTAATAACAGTGTTATAGTCTATGCCTTCTTCGCCTTCTTGAAAACAGCTATCACAACAATAAATGTTGAAATTGATGTCTTTATCCCTTAGTACATTTTAAATCATCATTTAAAACTATTTAACTCCATCTGAAAATATCACCTTCAAAACATTCTGTTAAAATATTATTTTAACTTTTAAAACATAAGTGTATTTCCTTTATAAAATCCATATTCAAATCTCTACATAAATCATTTCCATATTTATAAAACTATGTTTATAAATTTCCATTCTATTTCGTAAAACTTCTCTTTGTAAAATCTCTTTATTTATAAATCCATTCCTTTATAAATCTCATTTATTTATAAAATCCCATCTATAAATCCATTCACAAAATATTAATTACAAATCCATTTTTAATATTTATAAAACTCCGTTTATATATCTATTACTTTACATATAAAATATTACTTCTGTAAATCCCTATATAAATCGTTTCGGAAATATTTGTTTCAAACTATTTCTATCTACTTTAAAACTGTATTTCCTTTATAATAAAAGATGGACTTATTTATTAAATTTTTGAAACCTTTATAATGCAGTTCAAAAATCTCTATTTAACATATTTCACAAACTATCAGTTTATAATACCAAAAATCATACCTTTTATTTTATTTAAAATAAACTCCTTCTTTTAATAATTCAAGAATAATTATTACAAACATATGTTATTTTAAAATATTTTCAAAATCTTTTTAAATACAAATCTTCATTTATAGTATTTCGAAATACTAAAAATAAGGTCCAATGCAACTATAGCACTAAATAAGCAGAATCATGTCCACATCATCAAATATGGCATCCAATAAATCATATATCAAAATATATATGAAAAGTAAAATCAACCGTGGTAAGAAATCCCATTGGATCCCTTCAACATGTCCCTTTGCATCACATAAGTATATAATCTTAGAATATGGGTTATCTGCAACTAGGCGGATATATATAAAAAGGTCATCCACTCCAAAGGTGGGAATAAGTCCAAACCAACTGATAAAATAGTAAATTATCCAAACAAGCATCAATAAGAATATCCACACTTATATAAAACATAAGTGAGCCAGAGAGGTGAGTTTAACTTACCGGAATTTCAATTATAATTGAAGCATTTTGGTTTGAATTAAAATAGAATGGACGTTCGATTTTAACAAAAAAATTTACAAGCTCCAAACTACACCAATCAAACTCCATAGCATAGTATTTATCGATATGAACCTAACGCGACTGACCGCGTCCAAATCCGACTTAAATGGACAAGATATGAATATTAGATCACTTGAGACAATTTAATATTTTAATTGACTTAAATAAATTATGACCTGACCTAATCACCATCTCCTATCATCAGGCCGTGATTTTCAAAACCAACGTCGCGACTTCATCCCCCCGCCATTGCCAATCGCACGTCGTCGTGTCCACATTGTCGAACCCTCTAGCCAAGACGCGCCGATCCCCACAAGTCCAACCCCCTAGCGCCCACCTTCGCCTGAAAATGGAAAAGGAAGTTGTGCCATTCAACTCTAGGTCCACACCGCATTGCTTCGCCATTTGATGATCCAAATGGTGGTTGAGTTCGTCTTCCCTAGCATAATAACTTTGTAGTTGATAACTTCGCTTGAATTTGACCCAATTGACGTGATGAACATGGGTCGTTCGATTTTGGAGATTGGGGGACAACGGTTGTGTTCTTTAATTTAGGGTTTTGCAAAATGAATAATGTTGGAGTCCATTTATAGAAAAATAACCAAACACTATTCAGCCTTTAAACTTCCGAACTCCAATCGAGGCGTGCCGATTGGCGTTCTATACTTAATACCCTCATTCTGAACACAATAAAACCAGTATCGGGGCCTAATATCATTATTTATAGAAGTTAACTTTCAAAATCAAATTATATTAGTTTAAATTCCTTTAAATTAAATTCTACGCATTTTGAACTCACATAGCTAAACGATATGTCCGATCGCTACAAAAATTCATTAACATACAATAATTCGCTGTTACGGATCCAATGGCACTAGTTACGTCAAAATTCAATAATCTGCTCTGGAAAGGTAATTTCATACGTTAATTAAAACAAATTATTATTAAAACCATTCTAATCACATTTATTATAAATTAAACTTTACTATCTTCATTCTTATTTAAATAGAATTCAAATCAGCTTTCTAAATTATTTTTTTATTCACATTAAACCTTGTATTTGAAACTTAAGTTATTTGACTTATAAAATTAAATTTAAATTAGTTAAATATTTCAAATTCAAATGACTAAAATCCTGGGTTATTATAGACTTCCCTCGTTAAAGGAATTTCGTTCTCGAAATTGTCAAGGCAAGAAAAATACCATAAAACCCATTAACATTCCAAAACCAATTAGCTTAAATAGATTATAAAATTTTCTAAGCCTTTAAATTCATTCACGAATAACAAATTATACCATTCCAAATTAAATATCTAGTTCTCAAAATTTCTCTAATTTTAAAAAAAATTCTACCGCCTTAAATTTATGAAAAATTTCGTCAGAGTCTCCATTGTGTTGCTCGATCGGAAAATTGACAATACATATATTATATACATCTCATCTCAAGGATGAGGCATCCCGTAGGTAAAAACATAAAATGCGATATGTAATCCGAGATGTGTACCTTATCTTAATTTTAGCAAGCATATACAATTAATATATTGCAAAAGCGAGCTCCAAATGCGAAGAATACATCGTCAGTGTCTACTTAGCACTTGCAACAAATGAGAATAAGTATATGGAAATGAAAATCACTATATAACATAGACTAATATAATAACCATAATCAACCAAGAAACTATCATGCGTCCTTACTTAATAGTGTTTAAAATTACTAGTAAACAAAGTTAGCTAATCATAGCATACTACCATACCAAAGTTCATACGGTGTCCATAGACCATCCGTACACAATATCAAATCTGATCGCTCTTTCGATCGCACAATCTCACTTTCGTACTGATATCGCTCACTCGACTTCTCTAGTGCGGACTTCAATCTGGTTCCTCGATTAGAAACCATCGTTCTTCTTGCATAGCCATATACTATGATAGATAATTTTAGAATGAATCAAAAATACGTATCCGATGTTCGTCATCAAAAATTGAGTGAAAAATCCTAACTCGGACCAATGTAAATCACCGTGAAATCATGTACTCGAATCTGGATCAAACAGTTATGCGAATAAAATGACCTACGTACAACTTACGTATTTTTTTGAATTAGTTTTCTTAACTATACCAAATTATTTTATTCATATTCATTTTATTCTCATTCATTTCATTCTTAGTATATATTTTTTAATACTGCTATCACTTAGGAACCATTCGATAAAATCATTTTTGAAGTTAGTATAAACATTTTATACAACACAACTTATTTTTTATTATCACTTCTAAGATTAAAATCACATTTATTTTAAATCACAATCAATTTCATTTAACTTTACATAAGATAAATTTCATTTCATAGCTAAATTTCAGATTTTCTTTTGTAAACCAAATTGATTAACCATTCCAAAAATTTTGTTTTACTTTCCATTTTCTCGAATTTATAAGTTATATAAACTTATCTACTTATAATTTTATAAATCTTTACTTAAGTTCATCAACATTTTGTAATTACAACTTGTGGTTACATAATCACTTTACAACTTAAGTTTATATTCATTTCACTCATCTACATCCTACGAGTGTATAAATTTCCCAATTTACCGTACTTAACTAGAATATTTAACAATTTTTTTTAACTTTCTATTTTTCAACTTATTAGTTACAAAAAATTATTTTCTTATATTTTCACAAAACACTTAAATCAAAATTTTCAGAATTCAAACACCTGGTTTTTCAAAACATTTTGAATTCATAATATATACATAACTTCTTTGTATATCAAATCATACTTCTGAATTCTAAAACAATCTTTACTTGCCTAAGCAAAACATTATTTTATCAAAAAAACATTTATACCAAATCACTATGGTAGCAATCTGTCACTTAGAAACTCAAAATTGAACATTGATGGCGCTACGATTGTGATATCCCGGAAATTTAGGCAATATTTATTTAATAATTTCATTAATAATTATTTTAAAATGTGAAATATTGATTTAATAATCTAACTCAAACAGAAATTATCTTTTGAAAATTAATAATTATTTAGTTTGTCAAATGATATTCTTGTCAAAATTTATAATAATGATAATTTTATCACTGTAACGACCTGCCTTTCATTCCATAGAAAGGCGCATCTTTAAGAAGAAAGAAAGGGATAGAAAAGAGAAAAGAAAGAAAAGAAAGAAACAGACAACATCAGAATCTCACAACGAAACTAATAAATTATATTATATCACATAAAACATTACATAGTATCATATACATCAGAATTATACAATTAATACAACATAAACTAGACAGTTATAAACGTCTGTCTAGTAATTACAATTCAAGTACATCAGAGAAAATAGATACAATTCAAACACAGTGGAACCACTATATATATCTACACGCTGAAGCCTCCTGCTCCATATCTCCTCCAGAACTCGTCAAAGCAATCCTAAATAACTTGACTACTCATACGTAATATGAGTACCCAAGAGTTTAATAAAACAGAAAATAAACACTCGGGTCAGACATGGGTCTGGTGTGAGTAAACGGGTTTAAAAGTTGCTTAACTTTGAAAATCTTTTGGAAAAAAAAGGTATCACGTAAGATTTCCTACACATAAACATGGAAAAGTTTTTACCTTAAGCTAACCAAAACATTTGATAGGAAATCCGGTGATATTATAGTAGTGTCTAGGGTTTTCAAGCAAATATGAAATAGCCGAAATTGTTCCATCTATTAAATTCCATCTACTAGCCACAAAAGTGGGTAATACAAACAAAACCGTAGGGTCTCATAGGAAGAATGGGTTTCCATCAATGGCAGGGCTACTGGGGTACCGCCCATCACAGTACGTGGCCTAGATCACCGTACCGAGGAGTACGTCCGCTCTCCTGCAACACAAAGCTGGAACCATCCCTTACTGGACAGTCCCGAACAAGACCACCCCGCAGATTGGCCGTCGCCAACTGTCACACAACCGAAATACAAAGGGACCTCTAGACAGGGGTAAATCTCGTCCTACTTGGGCATGACCCACTTAGCCTTGCTGCACCTCCCATGTTTTAGCCATTCCCGGTTGATGAGGCTTGAGGCTACGATTACCTTTATAGGACACATCAATCTTAGAATGCAAATCGTCCACCTGACGATGTTCTGAAAGCATTCAATCCATACAAGTTCGTTCCGGGTTCGAACGAAACCGAAGGCATTATCTCGTTACACTCATTTTGGAATCACCCTCAGAGTTAACGACGATAACCCTTGCACTCTGAATCACCATCTCGAACCTGAAAGTACTATTCCGTCAAACTCATCACGGAATCACCGTCAGAGTTATACTGACGAATAGTCCTTACACCTCGAGTCTTCACTCTTCACTTGAGATTCACGACCTAACGTTTAATTTGGATTGATGTGGTTTTCGAAATTTCAAATTTGGAAATCCGATCCTCGTCTCATCGAAATCCAAACGCCATCTTAATGTCCAAGTGATTTTAGTTTGAATAATTAATTCAATTCATCATTATCTATTACACACAGATAGATGGATTACATATCACAATAGATAATCACCTTCATCATCATAAACAGATAATTTGTATCACCATTACAACAGATAATCATCACAACCAGATAATCCATATTATCATACTTTAACTAAGCATCCATATCATATTGATACTACTCATCTCATTACTGAGATTACAACCATCCAAAGAAATATCAGTAACATCCATAAGCAATGATTTATTAACCATCATCCATAATTAATTTAAAATTAATTAAATTAATTACTACTATCTCTAATTAATTTAAAATAAATTAAATTAATTATCATATCTATAAATCCTGCTTATATATCCATTTATTTAATTAACCTAGTTAATTAATCATTCTCTAAGTATTCAACTTGATTAAACACATTTGATTAATCATCCTCTAATTACAATAAGTAATTAGTTTTTAAAAATTAATTAACCTTAATCATAAGTAATTAATATTTAATTAATTCATTTATTAATTAATTATAATTAATTACATTTATTCTTAATTAATCACATTAACTAATCACTTAATTAATAATTATCCCTTAATTAAACAATTCTTAATTACATCATTAATTATATTAATTAATGATCTCTAATTTATACTTAAAATAATTACTTTATTTAAAATTAATTACATTTAGTAATTAATCTAAATTTAAAATACAATTATTAATCACCCTTGATTAATATTCAATCCAGTAATTAACTACCCTTAATTACTCAAAATAAATTAATTATCCCGTAATTAATTATCTTCATTAATTAATCCCTTGATTAATTATAAAAGTAATTATCCAAATTACTTTATTAAAAATCATCTCCACTAATTACATTCCAGTAATTATCATTTATTACTTCCCTAAGTAATCATGCTCCATTAATTACATTAAGTAATTATTCTTGTTAAACCATCAAATGATTTACTTAAATTAATTAAACTAAATTAATTAACTTAAACAAATCACATTATCATAATTAATTACAATAAGTAATTAATTCCTTAATTACTTTTATCAAGTAATTATACTTAACCATTAACAATTTCTTATCTTCAATTAATTAATCTAATTGATTATCAAAATTGATCACATTAATTAATTATTTAATTATCATTATTAATTAACAACATTTCTTTCATTACTTCCTTAAGAAAATTATCTTAGATTAATTATCATTAATCATCTTTAATTAAAAATTAATCTAAATCATTATTTAAATCACATAAATAAGTAAATTTTTTATTATCTTTAATTATTTCTAAAATAATCCATTTACTTATTAATGATTTCATTAACATTCAAATGTATTTAAAATAATACATTTCTAAATTAAATTCAAATTCCATTTAAAAATTTGATATCTAAAATGTTTAACTATTTAAACATTTATCCAAATTTAAATAAATATATAAACTTTAAATTTAAAAATAAAGAACATTTATTACTTATAAAAGATACCTATATAAGAAAGTTTAAAACAAAATTACTTAAAGAAATCAAGCTTTAAAATAAATTTATTATCTTAACTTTCATATTTAAAGTTAAACATTTCATAACTTTTATTCAAATACTAAAGGAAAGAAATTTTGTCAAGTTTAAAACATTTATTTGAAATCAAATTCATTTTTAATTCTGCTTTAAACATTTTAAACTTGTTAATATTTAAAATTTACAAAACTGATTTAAATTCTAATCTGGATTCATAATTGACTTAAAACCATATTTAACTTGATTTAAAACTTATTTTAAACCTTACTTAAATTTAAAATCTTCATTTTTAAAACTTTGAATTCAAAAGTTCCTTTGAATTCAAATTCAACTTAAGCTTTAATTTAAATCCCTGCTTATGAAATTTGAATTTCATTCAAATTTAAAAACAACAAAACTGCTAGGTTTAATAACCTGAAACTAATACTAACTCGAGGCCACCATATAACTACTTCGAGTTATTTCCCTAAGTGCTTCGAGACAGAAACACAAACACCCGAGACCATCTTCGAGTCAAAAACCCTGCACAAAACCAAAGTAGTTCACCAGGCAAAATGTGCACGGTGCATATGCACCGGTGTTCAGACCATCTCCAACCACCCTAATTCCCATTACCACGTCGCCGATCAACCTCTCACCTGATTACGACCACCGAAACCCCCACAGCAGCTCGAAAACAAATTCAGGTTAAACAAATGCAACCTGGAAACACTGCATCCAAAACAATCCCAAACCTGACATCATCTCGTAAACCCACCTCCGATCATCTGGCCACTTACAACCCCAACCATTTCTTCATCTACAACCCCTCTTCCCATCCCCTAAGTGGCAACACTCGGTGCAACAGAGAATGAGAGAAGCAACCGAACTTTGTCCACCTAAAACTAGGGCTTGAAACCTGAAATCACCAACCACAGCCGTAACAGCCAACTGACCAACCACCTAAAAATTTTCCCCTACTCTCCAATCAGTACTCCATCTCCAGGAAGAATAACAACTTCCAAAATCCACTAGATCACCATATAACCCCAAAAACCCCAATTTGGTCCAACTCAGAAATGCCCACTTCCCAGAGAATTTAAAAATGTGATATTTATTTTGAAATTCATGTTTTCAAATATTCGTTCAAGTTATAAACTTGTTTTAATAATTAAAGATGTTTGACATACTTGTTTCTTAAAATTATTGACTGTTGTTAGTGTTTCAGAGGCAACAGTTCTTAATAAAACTAAATTTTGATTTATAACCATAATTTCATACTAAACAAACATCATTTTGATTACACATCAATATCTAACAGAGATCAAATCCAGAGGTAAAGGGTTTTTTTATTTAAAATCTTAGTTTTAAAAACAGAAAACAGGTAATCAGGTTCCTGTAAACACACACACACACACACAGATATATATATATATATGTTTATATATATTCACACACAATATTCATCACAATAAAAATCATACAAGCATACACATTCCTATATATTCACATGCAGCAGATAATTTAAGCTTTTTGCATTGAGGTTACTCACTTCTAAAAAGAAACAGAGCAGTTTCATCCAAAACAGTTTTGATTTCTGTGAATTAGAACTTGAGTTCTATAAATTTGTTTAGCTTTGATTTTTAAAAGAAAAACTGTTTTTAAATTGAAGTTCACTTACCTATTGATAGAAGAGGCAGAGAATAACCCAGATGCAAACTCATATCTTCCTGGAACAGATTTGAATTTCCTGAAGCTGATTTTGCATTTGCTAGTTGAACTGCTGAAATCTGGGTTTGCATTTGCTGTTGAAGTTGATTTTCATGTTGTTGAAGATTATTTAAACTGCAGCAGAACTCCATTCTTCTTGCTTAGATTTGAATTGATCTTCAATTTGATGTTGAAACTTTCTTTCAGATTTTAGTTTGTGTTTGGTTTTGCAGAATTGGGTTTTGAGTTTGTTTGTAGATTTTGTATTTGTAGATTTAAATCAGATTTGTGTTTGGTTTACAGAATTTTGATTGTATTTGGTTTTGCATTTCTTTAAATCTGATTTCAGATTTTCCATTTGAAGAAAATGTTTTGAACAATAATGCATTGTTAAATTTTCTTATCTAAAATAATAAATTTCAAAAATAAACAAACATTGCCACTTGTTGCTTAAGTTTGTAAAGCAATTACAAGTGTCCTCTCTATGATTTAAAAACTTAACACGTACAATTTAATATAAAAATAAGTTTCTTAGTTTATAAATGTTTTAAATCTTTCTAAATCAATTTCTAATTAATTTAACATGCTTTTAAATGTTTATTTCATTTAGCCTTACATGTTTGCATAAAAACTCTTTATAAAATTACCTATCTCAATGTTTATTTGAATATTTTTAAAATAATATTTTTAAAACTAAATTTCCAAGAGAGAAAATTTAAAAAGAAAAGAATGTTGAATTTAATTTAATTCCAAAGTTTTCAAACTAAAATACTATACTCTAATGTAAATAAACTAAGTTTATTTCAAAAGAAAATAATTTTTAAAATAAAACAAAATAAACTTTTATAATATAATATAATTTAAAATTTTATATATTTTATAAACAAAATAGATATTTTATTTTAATTTCCTTTGAAAATATAAGATAGATTTTTAAATTAACCTTTGAAAAGTTTCAATACTAATGTAAATCAAATTAATCAATTCAAAATTTATACATCTATATATATAATAAATTTTAAAATATTATTATTAAATTTAAATTTAAATTAAAATCAAATCTCTATTTACAATGCATACACATATATACATTATAAATAAAATATCCTTTAAATAAGCTCAAAAAGATCATTTTATCTTTTAAATATTTAAATTTTGAAAAGAATAAAATTTCCAAATATAAAATTATCATTATCATAAATTTTGAAAAGAATATCATTTGACAAACTAAATAATTATTAATTTTCAAAAGATAATTTCTGTTTGAATTAGATTATTAAATCAATATTTCACATTTTAAAATAATTATTAATGAAATTATTAAATAAATACTGCCCAAATTTTTGGGACATCACAACGATCATCAGGCAAATTATTTTCCAACACCACAATAAATTTAGTGCTTTCTTGTCTCTTTTGAATTTCATTTAAAAATATTCCTAATCAAAATATCTTCAATAATACTATTATTACTTCTTCCAAAACCTTTCAAAAACAATTTTCAAAATCACTGGGAATTAGATTCTCAATTTCCTGTTTTAAATCCATTTTTATTTATAACCCATATTTATAAATATACTTATACAATTTCATTTTCTTTATAAATTACACTTATAAATCATACTTACATAATTTCACTTCTTATATAATACCGTCGCACAAATGTTGATTATTTAATAATAATCAATACTTTATAATTCCCATTTATAAATTCACTTTCTTATATAACCGTGATGACCCACCTTTCTGACCCCTTGGAATGACACTTAATGTAAAGAGCTACCATTTTGAGCTATTCAAATCGACAATCATCCACACATGTTAGACTTGAATTGCTCAAAACAACAAATTGTCAATTTTATTTAGCAAAATTTAGCATATACAGTAAATAAATAAATTACAAAATCACAGACATAGAGTTTTACAATAGTAAGCAGCGAAAATAGATAAATAGTAGTTCATAAAGCTACTGCAGAACATCAGACTGTAAATTAAAGTACAACAGAAACCCTAAGAACATAGAAGTCTCTAATGCAAAAGCAACTGACAAGTCTGAACATAAACAACTAGAAATGAATGAAATGCTTAAAGATGAATGGAAGAAAGGCAGATCACCAAAGAAAGCTCCAAGCTCCAAAGCTGAGTTTCAAATGTTGTGACACTCAGTCTGACCGGAGCATAAAGCAAAACACAAAACACTCAAGTTAGGATTAACATTCTTATGCACGTAAATCAACTCAAGTGAAATGTCCAAGTAAAATGCAATACAACTTAAATGATGTTTGGGATTCCATCCTTTAAAGATCCATGAAACTATTTACATACACAGTACAATATACTATATATATAATGTCTACAGTAAAGTAAAATATTAAAATAGCGTTAAGGCGTTACCATATTCCCCTTACCACATTTTATATAAATGTTGTACCCTATACAGTACCGTAATTCCTTCGTAAACTGAAGGGCTATCAGAGGGCACTCCATGACACAGACCAAACTCGTAGTGGGCGCGATAAGGCATATGACAAGGCACACGAGGCAATGCCAGGGTAGGATTCTATTGTTTGCACTATCGGACCAGTGGTAATGCATAGTAGCTACTATTACCCACCTCGAGACATACTCCCAAATCAAAGGTGCACCTAATCCAATTACAAAGTATTAGATATAGTATCGAAGAAGCATGCTTAATCGAAGGTGCGACATCACTTGGCCTGGTACAGCTATTGATTTAGTTATATCAAGCTGACTCGAGGGAGTCAGGGCTGCGCTCATACCTCATATAGAATCATTCGCCAAACCATCCTACTTCGTTGTGGATTCTCCACCACGTATACAGTTGTTAAAGTGGATTCGAGATTGGCAAAGTGTATGACAATATTCGAGATCCCAGTCTCTTTAACAACCAAACTCTTATTTCATATCGTGATTATTTTTTTTATTTCAAACAGTTCGTACTTCATATCAAAATAATATCACTTTCGAACTCATATCAAAGTATTTGTATTTAAATCAGTAAAACCTAAATAATAACAGTTATAATTTAAATAGTTTGAATAATGAAAGTAGTTAATATATATAGGAATAGTTATACATTAAAAATAGTTTATATTTAAAACAGGTTATGGATTGAAATAGTTTATATATTAAAAAATAGTTTATATCGAAAGTAGTTTCAAATAAGAATTGTTTCTTCTAATTTCACAAATCAATTCAAATCAAGTTTAGTACTTCCCAAATTCAATCCAAATCAATCTTAGTTCAACAATTTCAGACAAAAAGAGTAAAGGTTCAATTCAAATTCTCATTAAAATCATTTTAATTTATATCGATTTCAAGTCCAAGTTTGAACTAAAAATTTAAACCACTTCCATTTCAATAGGTTTCGAAGTTTACATATTCAAATAAATTTACAATAAATCAATATGATAAATTTCATTTATATTTCAAAATTTTAACTTTAAATTTTGAAAATATTCACTTAAATCATTTTAGTGACATTTAAATAAAATCTCAAATTACGAATTTAAATCAATATTAAATATTCAATTTCAATTTTATTAAAATTTGAAAATATTGATTTTATCACCTTTAATCAAAATCCAATTATCAAGTTATAAAATCATATCTTTAAAATCTCAAAATTAATAAGTTCAAATCAATTCCTATTTAAATAAAATGCTTAAACAAATTAAATTACCAATCAATTTTAATTTATCTTTTTTAAGTTATTACAAAAATCTATATTGAAAATAGTAACATAAATTCAAATAAATATTTAAACATATTGTATATACATATATATATATATATATATAAAAGTTATTACAAAACTCTATTTTAAATATTAATATAAATTGTAAATAAATATTTAATACATATTACCTATATATTGGTTAAATTAAATTCTTATTAAATTTTATTAAATTAAATCTTATTATTATTAAATCTATTTTAAATATTATTTTATATTTTAAAAATAATAAAGTTATAAGTAAAGTCTTATAATTTACATTTTAAAACATAACTTACTATTTTAAAATTTTCAAAACATATAAATTTAAAAATCTAAATTTGTATACATCATTAAAATTAAAATGTCTTTATGAATATAAAAGAATCAATACAAAAATGTTTCTCCATTTCAAAAAATTTGGAAATCGTTTAAAAATAGACCAACGGTGTCCGTATATAATTTTCTATCATATGGCAAGTGATACGGATATTCACCATTTCAATCCACAATAATTTAAATTTTACGGATATATATCATTTCAACCCGCAATCCCAAAATTTTAAAAACTAATAAAATCGCTTGGATTTATCATTTCAACCAATAACGATTTTCCCTAATCTATAATATCGTTTGGGTATGTATCATTTCAACCCATAGGGATTTCCTAAATTGTCAGGGAACTTGTAGAGTAAGAATAATAAAATAATAACATACATATAAATAGCAGGTATACATCATAATTAACAATAGCATATTCAACGAGTTATAGTGTCATATGTCAATTAATATAGGTAAACAATTGCAGATAATAACATATCATATTCAACGATCAAATTACTAATAAATTCAAATTTAACAACATATTTAAATCATCATTTTATGTTAAATCAATTTACGAAACATATGAACGTTAGTCGTGAGAGATCGCTCACCTTTCGAGGCTAGAGAAATAACGAGAACAAGGTGCGAAGGTCTATGGATACGGACATGAACTATTGCATACGGACACACACAAACATAACGGGACAATGACAAGCCAAGAGTTGCTGTAAAAATCACTGGATAACAATGAAAAAAAGTCAATGCTAGCATGATCTTGAATACGATGAATATATATATATATATATATATATATATATATATATCTATGTGTGTGTGCGTGTTTGTGTGTGAGATATAGAGACACACACACACCTTTTTCCTTTTTTATAGAATGGAGAAGGCTGCAAAGCTGGAGTATCGTCGAGCAATGAAGAAGAAGGCATAGGCTAATATATATAGACATATATATATATATATATAAATATATATATGTGTGTACTTTCTTTTTATAAAACTAGAGAAGAGGATAGGGTTTGCTCGTCCAGGGAAAGCAAGTGCTACCACTGCACTCGGCCATTACGTGATGGAGAGGCTGGGTAGCGGGTGGATCCGGTTGTGTTGCTTGGCGGTGGGAAAGAAGAGGGCTGGGAGGTGCTATGGTGAGGTGCATGGAGCTATGGTTGACTGAGCGGATCAGGTGGTTGTGGCTGGAGCATAGCGGTGGATGAGGAAGCAAGGCCTAGCGAGCGTAAGCCTGAGGGATTTGGTGGATGCAGCTGTCAGTGCAAGAAGCAAGGCAGAAGGAAGGAGAACTGGAGAAGACAAGGTGATGTGGGTAGAGACGGATTATGGCAGCTGACTGGTGTCGGTTCGAGTTGCGTTCGGTGAAGGGTGGCAGAATTAAGGGGGAAGGTGCTGTAGTGGGTTGCTGGGCTCGGTGTGGCAAAGGAGGGCCATGGCGGAACTGGTGGAAGGCTGCTGCTTTGGGTTTTGGGTATGCAGGCTGCTGCAAGGACATTAGGCGGTGAGGCTCATGGTGGTTGGCGATGAAGTGGGAGAGGAAGTGGAGCTGGGTTGGTCGGTAGTAGGTTGTTGGATGCTTGGGGTCTGGGTCACGATGAAGTGGATGGGTTTGGGTCAGCATTCGAATGGAGTGACGAAGGTGGTGCATGGATAGGGAAGGCGGATGCAGGGCTGTGGTCGGAGCACGGTCGAAGGCTGTGGTCGGAGGGAGAGTGGTGGAGGGTCGGTTGCACGGTGAGGCAAATGAAGGTGACGTGCATAATTTCAACTTGAATCTCTTTTTTAATATGTTATAAAAAAAGGCAGAACGAACTAATAGAAGAGAGAGAAGAGAGATAAACTAGCATATTATAAATTGGATGGGTTGGAATAATAAAAGTCAGGGGAAAAAAAAAGTTAATGGCTGAATTTCAGGAAACATTAAAGATAGTGGCCATTTGTTTCTCTTGGGAACAAACGAATGGACATAAGGAAACCCAAAAGGCTCAAATGTGAAACTGATACGGCTAATCATTTCGTAGATTTCACCGCGTACTGAATGTCGAAATGCACAAATGAATTTACAGTGGAGAACAGCGTGATAAAACGCATATATATCAGCGATACAACCATCCTATCAAAACCCAATATTCGCTGCCAAAACTGTTGCTAAACCTCCAAAAATAATATAAACGGGGCTATTGAAATTCAAATTTGGTGAAAGGATATATGACGTCTCACTCAGAAAATATTTTACAATTTTATTATATAAAGTATTCAAATTTCAAAAATAATTTATTTTCAACAAATTTTAACTGATTTAAATTTTAAATTGAAATTTGACAACCAAACAAACTTACATATTTTCTGATGAAAATCCGCCACTTGCTATGCTTCAATAGACGCACACCAAATTTGAAATTTTCACTGCAAAATTTTGTTTTTTAATTTCATGAAAATTTAGTTAATTACGTTACTTAAATCTTTAAATTTTTTGGGTCTTTACACTCTCTCCCACTCAAAACTTTTCAATCCTGAAAAGGAACGGGATAGGAGAGTAGAAGCAATGGAAAGGAAAGACAGATTCAAAATACATAGTACCAGATATAACAATTAATTCAAAACCATATAAATTTCATTTTTGGAGATCTAATTACCTATAATTTATATTGTATACTATTCAATTACATATTCTCATTACATTCAAACTTTTCCAAGAAAGTTTTACTAATATTCCGAATATAATTGAGCTCTATACATATTTACCTTTTATTTACATAACATTTTTACTAAGAAAAATTTAGTTTGAACAATTTATTACTTAAGTTTTGTCTTGTATAACCTTCAATTGCATATTCACATAAACATTTTAACCTTTTGAATATTTCAAGCAAGTTATATATGTTTTTATAATGCATTAGAGTATTATACAAATAAATTTTATTTGAGTTCAACTTTTTTAAGTTGTTTCAATTCCATTTCTCATTTTAAACATTCTAATATTGAAAAAAATTGCTTCACTTCAATAATTGAAAACTATCACTTAGCATAAACTTAAGAGTTAAATTTTCGGTTTCACTTCAAACCATTTTGATATGTACATATATATAAAACATCAAATCATACTCAAGAAATTTAAATCATATCCATTTTGCAAAACATAAGTGTAACAAAGCTACTAAGTGATCTACCCACTTTGAGACTCAAAAATGAATATCGATGATGATGCAGTCATCATCGAAATTATTTTCCAGCAATATAAGAGGAAATTACCGACTTACTTCTTTTAAAATTCTTTGGAAACAATTTCCATCCAAAAATACTTTTAAATAATATATTTTTCAAAACTTTGAAAACCATTTTTTTTAAAAGCACCAAAAATTAAACTCTCAAATCTCTAATTTAAATTCATTTCATTTGCAAATCAGATTTATAAACCATATATATATAATTTCATCTCCTTATAACATACACCCATAGTTAATGGTTAGGAATATTGACAAAGCAATAAATGATAATCCAATACTATCATTTCTAGCAACAAATTCATTAAATATCTAATTTCAAAAAATTATATTTTTATACATCAAATATATTCATACAAAAAATTATTTCATTTACCAATTTCGAAAATAATATTGTGTCAATTTGCTCTGTTCAACTATTTTGGAATTCCTATCGATAGTGTTGGCCAGACGAATCGATCGAAACCACAAATTCAAACTTAACAACTCAAACAACACAATATAAACCATTTTTTATCAATTACAAATACGCTCCCTCATAGAATGATTCAAGAATGGATTTTAAAACAAGGATAAAGATTCAAATTTAGAGGGACCCTAATCAAAGAGAATTATAACAACGAAAATAGGCTCGAAAGGAAGATAAGATAATTAAATTACAAAAGAGGAAAGATGGATAGACTTATACTAATTGCGATGACCTTAACCAGATCAACCGAGACTCCATTTTCAGAAACAATGTGTCCAAGGAATCAAACTTCATCTCTCCAGAAATGGCATTTAGAAAATTTGGCTGTCAACTGATGACTCCTAAGATTTTCCAACGCATGGCCCAAATGTGACGCATGTTCCTTCTTAGACTTAGAAAAGACGAGAATATCATTAACAAAAACCAGGACAAACTTGTTGAGATTATCGTGGAAAACGCGATTTATGAGATCGACGAAGAAGGTGGGAGCATTGGTTAATGCAAAGGGCATGACTAACCATTCATAGAAACAATTCTCCATTCCAAAAGCTGTCTTGGGAATGATCTCATTGGTTATACAAAACCGGTGAAAACTAGTAGCAAGATCAAGCTAAGAGAATACTTTTGCTCTGTAGAGCTGATCGAACATATCATTGATACGAGGCATAGGATATCTGCTCTTAAGAGTAAGCTTGTTCAGCTCTCTATAATCAACACTTATGCTCAAAGAACCATCAGATTTGGTGACAAAGACCACAGCTGCTCTCCATTCAGAAAATTCTATGGTCAGCTCCAGAAATAAGAACGAGGTGGAATTCAAATTTCCCGCTTAGGCGGTAGAGGAGTGACTTCACCAAAAACATTAGGATAATCCCTAACTATCGAGGTCGAGTCAAGATCACTAAGCTGCGCATCAAGCGAAAAGATAAAACTGCCTGCATAATCCCGAGGCATTCGACATTCGATCACAAGAGAATTACCCGGGTCATTACTGGAGAAAAGGTTCGGGCTTTGCAAGAAATAATAGCATCATATCGCATCAACCAATCAACCCCAAGTAAGATATCAAATGCATCAAAACCTAAAACATAGAAATCTTCGATGAATCGATGCCTGTTGTAAAGGAGTTTCACCCCTTTACAAATCATATCAAGGTTGGCGGGGACCACCGATAGAATTAATCACACATAAGGATAAAGTTTCCAATTGAGGTTGCAAGATATGCTCAAATTTATTACAGAGATCGATAAAAATAAAGCTATGGATGCTCCAGTGTCAAAAACTCGAACAAGAAAATCATGGAAAGAAAGGTGCCCTGGAGAGTACCTTGGGTATCACTAGCAGAAGAAGGAGTGGAAAAGGTCAAAGCAAAGACTCTAGATGTCTTATCTCTCTACTGAGTGGGGCAATACTTCTTAAAGTGACAAAGACAAGAATGGATTTCAAAACATAGGGATAATTCCAAAATTCAAAAGAAATCCAAATCAAAAAATATCCTAACAAAGGATTTCAAGCTCGAACGAAGATGATTCTATAATTAATTTTTACTCATTATAGGGTATTACTACCGATCTCAAATGAGTTTTTACTCCGTATGCTAAGTTTACCTAAAGTAGAGCTTTGATACCACATGTAACAACCTGTCATTTTGAACTATGCAAATGGACAATCATCCACACATGTCAGACTTGAATTGCTTAAAACAACAAATTGTTAATTTATATTTAACAAAACTTAGCATAAAAAGTAAATAAATTAATCATAGAATCATAGATACAAAGTTTTACAACAATAAGCAGTGGAAATAGATAAATAGTAGTTCGTGAAGCTACTATAGAACATCAGAGTCTAAAGTAAAATACAACAGAAATCCCAAGAACATAGAAGTCATTAATGCAAAAGCAAATGACAAGTCTGAACATAAACAAATAGAAATGACTGAAATACTCAAAGCTGAATAGAAAAAAGGTAGATCTTCAAGCAAAACTCCAAGCTCCAAAAGTGAGTTTCAAATGCTGTGACACTCAGTCTGATCCAAGTATAAGGAAAAACACAAAACAATCGAGTCCGGATTAACATTCTTATGCAAGTTAATCAACTCAACTGAAATGTCCAAGTGAAATGCAATATAACTTAAAGGATGCTTGGGATGCCATCCTTTACGGATCCATGAAACTATCTACATACATAGTACAATACGCTACATATATAATGTCTATAGTAAAGTAAAATATTAAAATAGCGTCAAGGCGTTACCCATACCCCCTTAACACATTTTATATAAATGCCGTAGTTTATAAAGTACCATAATTCCTCCGCAAACTGTAGGGCTATCAAAGGACACTTCATAGCGTATGACACAAACCAAACTCACAGTGGGCGTGATAAGGCATATGACAAGGTACACGAGACAATGCCAGGGTACGATTCTAACGTTTGCACTCCCGGACTGGTGGTAACGCATAACAGCTACTACTGCCCACCTCACGACACACTCCCAAATCAAAGGTGCACCTAATCAAATCATAAAGTAATAGATATGGTATCGAAGAAGCTTGCTCGATCGGAGGTGCGACCTCACTTGACGCAATATAGCTCCTGTTTTAGTCATATCAAGCTGACTCAAGGGAGTCAAGGCTACGCTCATACCTCATACAGAATTGCTCCCCAAACCATCCTACTTCATTCTGAATTCTCTACCACATGCACAGTTTTTAAAATGGTTTTTGGTATTAGCAGAGAGTATAACAATATCTGATCCTGGTCTCTCTAACAACCAAACGCGTATTTCACACCATGGTCTTTTTTATTTCAAATGGATCGAACTTCATATTAAAATATCATACTAATTTTAAAATCATATCACTATCGAAATCATATCAAAAAATTCATATTTAAATCCACAAATTCTAAATCATAGAAGATACAACTTAAACAGTTTGAATATTGAAAGTAGTTTTTATACATAGGAATAGCTATACATTAAAAATAATTTATATTTAAAATAGGTTATATATTAAAATAGTTTAAATTAGAAAATATACATTTTATCACCGTTAATCAAAATCCAGTTATCAAATTATAAAACCATATCTTTAAAATCTCAAAATTAAAAAGTTCAAATCAATTCCTATTTAAATAAAATTATTAAACAAATTAAATTACAAATCAATTTTGATTTATCTTTCCAACCTTAATTTTTTAAAGTTATTACAAAAATATATTTTAAAAATAATAATATAAATTCAAATAAATATTTAAACATATTATATACGTATATAAGTTATTTCAAAAACCTATTTTAAATATTAATATAAATTGCATATAATTATTTAAAACATATTACCTATATATGGGTTAAATTAAATTCTTATTAAATTTTATTATATTAATTTTTATTAATTTAAATCTTATTATTATTGTTACCCGGCTATTTGACCATGTAACATGAGGCTCGGCGTAGAGCCTCGTTCGGCATCAAGGGGTCGCTCGGCATAGAGCACTGTTCGGCATTAAGAGGTTGTTCGGCATATGGCCTCGTTCAGCATTGAGGGATCGATCGGCATCCAAGCCTCACTCGGGATCTATCCTCGTTCGGCATCTGGCCTTGCTCCGCATCGAGTGCTCTCTCATCATCTGGCCTTGCTCGGCATCGAATGCTCGCTCGGCATCTGGCCTCGCTCGGCATCGCGTGCTCGCTCGGCATCTGGTCTCACTCGGTACAGAGCCTCGCTCAGCATCTGGCCTCGTTCAACATTGAGTGATCGCTCGGCGTTTGGCTCGCTCGGCAACGAGGCTCGCGTGGCATAGAGGCTCGTTCGGTATGAAGCCTCGTTCGGCATCTCCCCTCGACCGACATCAAGTCTCGGTCGACACAGGTCTCGTTCAGCCTACACTATTCACTCAACACATTGCCTTGTTCGGCCAGAGGTACCGTTCGGCTTGGGTATGTGGCTCGGCATTTGTCATTCGGCATTTGCGGCTCAGCACATAGAACTCACTCACCACGGACCGAGGTATCTTGCTCCTAGGCCCATTAGGAAAGTCCGACCCATCTTCGTCTATAAATAGCAGGGCAGGGGCACAGTGAAAGGGACATTTTTTCGATAACACTGGGGAGACTCTGCCGCTTTCAAGACTTATTCTATTTTACTTAGCATTTGTATTCAAGTCTTTATAGTACGGATTGTACATGTATTCATTCACTTGAAAGCAATAAAGATCAAAACTTAAAGTGGACGCAGGCAATTGCGCTGAACAACTATAAATCCGGTGTTCTTGTTTTTGCATTTAACTTAGCATACAGTTCTCTGTTTTAATTTGCATCCTTTATTGATCTCTCTACACAATCTTTCTCAAGGGTGTTAGTGACCAATTCTAGTGCTAACATTTTGGTGCTTTCACTGGGAATCGAATTCTCGGGACGTTAGGATCTTCTTTGTAGCTACTGGATTGAATAAATCCCACAAAAGAGATCCAAATCATTCACAATACGTCCGTTGGTTCTACTCAGAGTTCCTATCAATAACTCTACTATGGAAAGACCACGTACTAGATCAGCCTCTCATAACGCGGACATCAACTAGACTGCTAGCGTACAACAAATAGGACCTAGCGGTCAATAAGCAAATCCAGGTGCAGGGACTGCCAGCCAAAATCAAACGGAAGTCATCACCAAGACAGAGTTCAACGACTTAATGAGAGAACTCATGGAAAGTAGAAGACAACTTGCTAAGCAGATTCAAGCTGACGCTAACCTCATGACTTAGCTTACTCAGCAACAGCATCAGAATGCTGGAGGTAGCCCTACTCCTTATTCTTCATATGATAGTTCAACTTCATTTGATGAACCTCCCAGGCGTAGATGTCGTAAAACTGAAACGACACAAGCATGAGCCATTGATCGATCAACCAGGGATCACTCACATCTTGGAGACCACAGCCAAGCCAGAACAGGAAATTTAGGAGCTGGAGCACGTGTGGAGACTGGACGCCCAACTCCCGAGACCCTAATGAAGTTGGTCTTCAAGATACACGTTTGGCAAATCGCCAACAGAGGAGACATTAACCCGAGCGGTCCTTTAGAATAGAGCCCAACCTTCCATCCTCCATACAAACTCCGAACTTATCAGCTATGTTAAGGCGGTTAATGAGATAAAAGCAAGGCTTAACCAACGAAGACTGGGGGATATCCAGGAGTCATACTTCATTCACAGATACTATTCTACAGGCCGAGTATCCCAGGATGTTTAGCATGCCAACTATCCTGGCCTGCGAAGGAATCACCACCATGTGGTTCACTCAACTTCCCCCACGGTCTATATCCAGCTTTGACAAGTTGGCAACGAAATTTGTGGAACATTTCAGGATACATGCCACTCGTCCTAAGGACGTGATGCCCCTATCAAGTGTAATCCAGGCTCCAGGAGAGTAATTGAAAGAGTACTTGCAGAGATTTCATGTTGTGGCTACTGAAGTTAGAAACCCTAACGACCATGCAATTCTGATGGCGGTAATGCGAGGAGTAGATCCCGATTCAGAGTTCGAAGATTGGCTGGCAGAAAAGCCTCCAACAACACTGGAGCATTTCTATTCGAAGGCTCATCAATTCATAAGGAGGGAGGAAGCTAGATGGACCAAGCGAGATAAGGCACCAGGGCTATTCAGGAGACTGTGAAAAGCAACATCTCCGTAAAATAATCCGGTGACAACTCGGGAAAGGTTCGAGTCAACGTCTAAAATAAGCCTGGGCAATCTAAAGGGTCCGGAGGAGGAAATCCCAGAAAGAAAAAGAAGCAGTGAAATGGAAGCCAAGAATTCCAACCTACAATGAATACATCCCACTGAATGCATCTCTTGAGGATATTTACCTGTCAACTTGTAAAACTTTTCAATACAGAAAGCCACGCCCAAAAGAGTCCACAGAGGAACAAAAGCGGACAGGGAAGTATTGTCGCTTCCATGAGACTTACGGGCACATTATAGAGGAGTGTAGACACCTCCACGACGCCATCGAAAAGTTACTCAGACAGAAAAAACTGTAGGAATTTTTCAAGAACCCACAGGACGGTAGGCAAGGAACATCAGACCCCAGGCGCGGACCAGCTCCATGCCAACCAGAGGAACCTGCCTGAACTTTGGGTAGATTGGTCATAAACACGATAGTCGGTGGAACTCACCCTGCAGACAAGAATTGGCAGGAGATGGAGCGATATGCTAACTCCTTAAGGCATGCAGATTATGAGTGTTATTCGAATATGGAGGATGGGACCCCCACAAAGCAGCAACGCATGATGACAAACGATATAGTATTTAGGAGCAGAGATGCGGACAAGGTGGAAGTTCCTACCATCGACCCGATGGTCATATCTGCAACGATGGGGCCAGCGTATGTGAATAGAATTTTAATTGATTGTGGAAGTTCCATTAACATCATCTTCAAAAAGGCATACAACAAAATGAAGATGGAGACAAAGGATTTGAAACCATCTAAATCCCGAATCCATGGCTTTAATGGTGCAGCGACTGATGCAGTAGGATATGTTGAGGTGCCAGTTAAACTGGGACAAGGGGAACTTAGGAGGGTGCGACTCCTGCCTTTCATAGTTTTGGATGTTGATTCTCCATACAATGTGTTTCTGGGTCGACCGGCCCTGGCAGAGTTTAGGGCAGCTTTGGCCCCGTGGCGTTTGACTTTGAAATTTTCGACAGACAAAGAAGTTGGTGTGGTGCATGGTGATCAGGCGACCGGTCGCGCATGTTATGTGGCTGAGCTGAGAGAGGCTCGGCAGAGAGAGAAAGGAAAGGTTGCGGACAGCTCCGTCCGCATCCGGAATACTGACAATTGACAAGTAGTGCCCGAGCCCTGGCTCGGGCAACATTCTCGAATCTATAGAGACATAGATCCAAGAGATGATGATGGGGAACATAGGGAAGCGAATGCAGCACCGGTTGAGCTAGCGATTGACATTCCAATCAGCCGGGATGACCTATCATGAGTTCTCAAAATTGGGTCACAACTCGACCCCTCAGTGGTCGAGGATCTTACTGATTTCCTCCGAGCGAATCTGGATGTTTTCACTTGGACACATTCTAATATGTGCGGGATTTCTCCCGCTATTGCGAGTCATATAGTGAACATAGACCCGAAGTACGTTGCTGTAAAACAGAAAAGGAAAGGCATGGACCCGGAGAGATCCGCTGCTCTCAGAGAGGAGGTGGACAACTCAAAGCCAATGTGTTCGTCCGCGACTCCCTCTACCTTGAATGGGTGTCTAACCCTGTTCTTGTGAGGAAATCAAATGGGAAGTGGAGAACTAGCATTACTCTGATATAAACAAAGCATGCCCAAAGGATAGTTTCCCTTTACCTAGAATCGACCAACTGGTCGACTCAATGGCCATACACGAGTTATTGTCATTTATGGATGCATACTCGGGATACAATAGACCCCGATGCACATTCCAGACCAAGAACACACCAGTTTTGTCATAGACGTTGGGTTATATTGCTATGTAGTCATGCCTTTTGGATTGAAAATGCGGCAGCAACTTATCAACGTCTGGTGAATCGAATGTTTAAAGACTAGATTGGTATAACGATGGAAATCTATGTGGATGACATGCTCGTGAAGTCACGGTAGTCAAACGACCACATTCGGGACTTAGCGGAGATGTTTGATATACTCAAATGCCATGGAATGAAGATCAATCCTTTAAAGTGTTCCTTTCGCATTGCGTTAGGGAGATTTTTGGGTTTCATTGTGAATGTGCGGGGAATCGAGGCTAACCCGGAGAAGGTTCAAGCTATTCGAGACATACAAGTGCCGAAAACCATAAAACAGGTACAAAGCTTGAATGGAAACGTGGCCGCGCTGAGTCATTCATATGCAGAGCCACAGATAAGTGTATTCCCTTCTTCGATGTAATAAAGAAAGGAAAGAGAAAATTCGAGTAGATATCCAATTGTAAGGAAGAATTTCGAGCTCTGTAAGGCATTTAGAAAGTCCCCCGGTGCTATCAAAACCAATAGACCATGAAATGTTGTATGTGTACTTGGTTGTATCCCAACATGCTATCAGTACGGCTCTGGTTCGTAGAGAGGACCGAGTTCAAGAGCCAGTATACTATGTCAGTAAGCATTTGACGGAGGCAAAAAGAAGTTATTCTAAGATTGAGAGACTATCTTACTGCTTGGTGATCGCATCACGCAAGCTCCGACCGTACTTTCAGACACACTCAATCAATGTTTATACCGATCAACCCTTGCGGCAGGTACTCCAATGACCGGAAACTTTTGGAAGGATGTTAAAATGGAATATCAAGTTGAGTCAGTTCGATATTACCTACCTGCCGTGAAGGGCTATACAAGGGCAAGCACTGGCAGACTTCATTGCTGAATTCACCGTGTTAGATGAAGCGAGCGCTCACAATATCATACCTCTCGTTCGATGGAAGATGTACAACGACAGGGCATCTAACGACCGTTGCTCGGGAGCTGGCATAGTTCTTGTGACTCCTGAAAACCGATCAGTTTGTTATGTTTTGAAGCTCGAATTCCCAGCAACAAATAACAAAGCAGAGTATGAAGCATTGATTGCTGGCTTGAGACTTATCAGAGAACTGGGGGTAAAATTGGTTGAAGTCTTTTGTGACTCACAACTGGTGGTATACCAGGTGCGGGGGAAACTATCAAACGAAGGGACAGAGACTTGCTCCATATCTTGCATGGGTCCAAGAGCTGCTATCAAATCTAGAATATTATGATATTTCACATGTTCCGCGTAAACAAAACAGAGAAGCCGATTCACTGGCAAAATTTGCGAGCACTTACGATGCACGAAAAATGGGATTGATTCTTGTTGAAACCTTACACGCTCCAAGTATAAATATGATGTAGGTTGATTTCGTGTTAGAAAAAGAAATCAAGAAGGAATCATGGATGACCCCATTCAGGCAATACTTGTTGCGCGGGGTCTTGCCCAAAAGAAGGAGCGAACGACGACAAGTCATTCGTAAGGCTTCCTAATATGTAATGCAAGACGGAATAATGTATCTAAGGGGATTCTCAACCCCCTTACTCCGGTGCATTGCCCACGATGAGATAAAACGAGTCCTGAAGGAAGTCCATGAAGGAGAATGCGGTGACCATACTGTGGGGCAGCCGTTAGCAAAGAAAATCCTCCACTATGGATACTATTGGCCAACTGTAAATTGGGACGCTACAGACTACGTAAGGAGATGCGACAAATGCCAGAAGTATGCAAAAATCCCGAGAGCTCCGCCAAAGGAATTTACGCAAATGGTTATTTCCTGGCCGTTTACAATGTGGGGAATCGACATAATCGGTTCTTTACCCATATCCAAAGGTGGTGCTTAATACGTAATTGTTGCAGTCGATTACTTTATTAATTGGGCAGAAGCAAAGCCTTTGGCCACGATCACCACCATAAAGGTCATTAATTTCATTGTATGAAACATTATTTTCCATTTTGGCCTTCCATGGACTATCATTACAGACAACAGATTTCAATTCGAAAGCAAAGAGTTTAGAGAATTTTGTCAGAAGTATGGCATTGAAAAAAGGTTTGCAGCAGTTGTTCATCCAAATACCAATGGACAAGTAGAAGCCGTGAACAATATAATCAAGTCCATATTGAAAAAGTTTATGGAAAAGGCTAGAGGAAAGTCGGTGGATTAACTTCCAACAGCGCTTTGGGCTTATAAAACCACCCATAAGACCGCGACTGGCCACACTGGCATGTGGCATGGAAGCTGTTATACCCGTAGAACTTGAAGTTCCATCGCATCGGGTAACTCATTACGGCCCTAAGATGAATCGGGATCTTTTGCTGGAATCACTGGACTTCACTGATGAAAAACGTGAAGAAGCTGATTTAAAAGCGGCCGCATACAGACTCTGAGTCGCTTGATATTATAATGAAAAGGTCCGACCGAGAATCTTTGATGTGGGTGACCTCGTTTTGAAATGAGTTTTTCCGGTCCCATCGCATATGAATCCCGCATGGGAAGGTCCATGCGTCATAACGGAAGCTTGGAGAGGGAACTTTCAGGCTTGCGACCGTTGATGATGCTCCTCCCCAACATGGAATAACGAGCATTTGCGGCATTATTATACTTAGTATATTTCTTTCATATTTTAGTTGCAATTATTTCCAGCATATTTTTATTCTTAGTTTTCGGCATGTAATAAGACAATTTAGCTTATTTTCATTAATAAAGGATTGAAGCCATCTTTTCCATGAATTATTGATGTTTCTATGTATGATAATTCTATGGCAAACAACTAGATTTACATTATTCTGTATGATGTACGAACATGCATGAACACTCAAAATCTTTGAGTCCCCTGAGTGCGAACTGGAGTACTCTGAGTCCCCTGAGTGCGGACTAGAGTATAAATGACTTAAATCTCCAAGTCCCATGAGTGCAGACTGGAGTACTCTGAGTCCTCTGAGTGCGGACTAGAGTATAAACGACTAAAATCTCCAAGTCCTCTAAGTGCAGACTGGAGTACTCTGAGTCCCCTGAGTGCGGACTAGAGTATAAACGACTTAAATCTCCAAATCCCCTGAGTGTGGACCGGAGTACTCTGAGTCCCCAGAGTGCGAACTAGAGTATAAACGACTAAAATATCCAAGTCCCCTAAGTGCGGATTGGAGTACCCTGAGTCCCCAAAGTGCGGACGAGAGTATAAATGACTTAAATCGCCAAGTCTTCGGAGTGCGGAATGGAGTACTCTGAGTCCCCTGAGTGCGGACTAGAGTATAAGCGACTAAAATCTTCAAGTCCCCTGAGTGCAGACTGGAGTACTCTGAGTCCCCAGAGTGCGGACTAGAGTATGAACGACTAAAATTTCCAAGTCCCCTGAGTGTGGACTGGAGTACTCTGAGTCCCTAGAGTGCGGATTGGAATATAAACGGCTTAAAATCTCAAAGTCCCCAGAGTGTGGACTGGAGTACCCTGAGTCCCCAGTGTGCGGATTGGAGTATAAACGACTTAAAAATCTCTAAGTCCCCGAAGTGCGGACTAGGATACAAATGACTTAAAGTCATTAAGTCTCCAGCGTACGGATTGAAAAATATTCTAAGTACCCAAAGCGTGGAATAAAGGATGTACAATTCCAAATAATTTTCGACTTATATGAAGATGAATTGAGGAGTTTATGTAACTCACAATAGCTTGGGTTTCGAACACAATTTTACAGAAAGATGAACGATAAAAGTCTTTTGAAAGACAAAAGAAATAAGTTTTATTTATCCATAATAACGTTCTATTACAGCTCCTTCAAAACTCGGAGTCAAAAGTCTATTTACATTGACTACGAAAATAAATAAAAATAATTACATAATCTAAACTTACTCTCGTTGAACGAGAGTAACAACTACTTCTTTGACTTCCTCGGTTTCTTTTCCTCCTTTATCTTCTCTGACGACTTCTCCTCCATGCATTTTCTCTTGGAAGTGTTGCTTGATGGGGAGGTGACATCTGAGGAAGAACGAGGGACATCTAATGGCCTGGACCCACCAGGGAGGATGACCTTCAAAGGCATGTTCAAAAGATCATCTGGTCCACGACTCGGGGCTCGACTTTGATTTCAGCTGTCGTTTTCTTTTCCTCCACGAACTGCTCCTTCATGCTCATTTTTGAAGTGTGTCCAGAGGCATTTGAGATCTCAATTTCATAACTTTCTTCGACGGGAGACGAAGTCTCAGACTTGTCCTCGTCAAGCGCCTTAATCACTTGAGCATTTGGACCGGGAGTCTCTCCCTCATGAGTAGTCTCGCTCGCTTTCCCCTTCTCCTCCTTGGCATCATCGCTCCTTGGAGTTGGTCCTAGATCAGAATGGCTTGCTCAAAATCACAAGAGACAAACATTAGAATACAATAATCTTTCGACGAAAACGATTGCTCTTTGAACTTTAAAATGTAGAGTTATATACCGGCTTCTGGTTGACTCTCAACCGTCCGAGGGGTCTCACCCTCTGGAATGGAAGATAGAACATGAATGCCGAGGCCAGGGTCTTCCGGGTCATAACCAACATATTGTTCGAATGGATCAAGTACCGGATGATCAGCTGATTGAGTAGGATCAGGAGCTGTAGACTCCGTTGCAGACGGACCAGCAATGACATCTTTCCCTTTCGATGAGGAGGAACCTTTGCAGTAGATAGCCTTCGTCGTAGATAGGTCCGAAGGCTCGTTCCCCTTGAGAAATTCTTCCACCAAAGCCTCCTCGTCAACCTCTTCGGTGCCTAGCTCGACCTTCGTGATCTTTATAAAAGTCTCCCATACCTCAGCTAGTGATTCGAGTTAGCCCTCGCCAAGAAAAGTTAAGTCCCGATGCATAAGGACATGGGCGTTGTATTCTTCTATAAGTGGGTTGAACATGCACTTAATCTCCTCTCTTCCAGCTTCAAGGCGAGAGTCAATCTCCGCGGATGCAATTCTCTTGCCCTCTTTACGGGCTTCATCCTTCAGCATCCCGACCTTAGAGAGCTCGTCGTCGAGCTTTGCCTTCAGGAGTCGCGTAGCAACAATCTCGTCACGATATCGTTGCGACTCTTCCTGGGCAGCAGTTTTTTTTCTCTTTGCGGAGTTGATCTTCCAACTCTTTGACTCTAAGGGCTAACGCATCCCTTTCCTTTTAAACTGAATCCTTCTCTAAAGCCAGGGCCTCGTAGCGTTGGACCGCTTCGTCAATTTCTTTCTTATGCGTTGTTTCCAAACGATTGACGACCTCCGTAGTATCTTTAGCACTTTGTTCGGCAGCTTTGAGCTGAGATATGTACGAAGAGAGCTCTTCATCTTGAGCTTTGATCATGTCTTTATCGTGAATGGCTTCAAGCTTCAGGCGGTCAATTTCGTGTTGACGCTCCACAGAGACTTCTGAGACCTTTTCAGCTAGATGGACAAACCCATCATGTTGAACATAAATGTCCCTGTTGCAAGCGATGGCGCTCTGTTTGACATGTCCCGGAATGTGGTGGATCGTCGGAGTAACTTCGGACTATCGAAGCAGATATTGGAGAACTTAGCCTTAAGCTCGGCTAGTCTCTCTGATATCGTCGGATCTGTTGCGGGAACAGGGGGAGATGGCTTTGAAAGTTCAGTTTTCTTATTCCCGAGATTGCCGTGTGCTTGATGAGCCAGAGTGTTGATCACGGTGGACATCGGATTGGGACCCCTTGTGGCCGTATTTCACCCTGCCTTGCTCCGAGTGAGAAGGAGGATTATAATAGTATGGAGGCTGATGATAACTTTTCTTTCGAGATGATGAATCCCGAGAGTAATAATCCCTATCACCGTCATCATCTCTATCCCGACGTCTTCTGGAACCTGAATCTCGTCCAGAGTGGTGAAAGATAGATGACCCCAAAGATGATCGAGTCCATGTGTACGTCCCATGTCACCTGCACATAATTTAAATAACGACAAGTCAGGAAAGGGTAGAGTGATGGAAGAAATTTAAGTGCAAGGTGAAGTGCACGTGTTTGTGTGTTTCCTAGTGTTCCCCCCGACGGACCAGTTTCTTTATCTTTACTAATAGGATTTTTTTCTCCCTGGTTTTAGGCTTGAGCGCTTGTATCGCCTCTCGTGGGCGAATGAAGCTTAAGGGCCTACGGATCGACGAAGCTATAGTTAAGCAGATCATCAGGTATAGTGAGGTTCGACAGGCCTTTCAAAGAACTCTCTAAGTGTTGTGAGGAAGGCTCTCGCTCCACTGGAATAAGGGTGACCTTAGAAGTTCCACCCACTATTTTCGTCCTCAGCTTGTAGGTGAATTTCTTCTTTCCCTTCGAATGGGAAGGCTTCGTTTCGATATCATGAACCTCGACTATCGGGTCCCGAGCGGGACAAACATTTTCACCCTATACTTTAGGCGTTTTAGCTTCTTTAATCTCCCCCTCCTCTAGTGTGTTAGGGGCATTACATGCTGAAGACCCAGCCTGCTTTTTTCCTTTTCCCGAAGCAAGCCTGGTTATAGTGACACATTGAGGGAGGCTTATTCGGTGACCTTCTGCCAGTAGCCTAAACTTTGTGAGCGATTCATTTGAAATGAGAGATCTGATGTCCCAGTCTTCTGTAGGGATAGCTCGGATAGCTTCAATAGCTTCAGAATATCCGGAGCCTTCGGGACATGGGTTGATATCTATAAAAATAGAAAAAGAGTTAGAAAAGGTGCCGTGTCCGCCAAACATGAGCATTGATCCTGAAAAAAGACTTACTCCCTTCCACCCATCTCCTCGCAAAGCCAGGAGGACAACGCACATATAACCACTCCTGCTTATACTGGGAAAACTTGCTCCGTGCCTCAGTCAGGATTTGACACTTGCTATGCGGCTCAAGAAATACAAAAGATGGGCTATCTGATCGTCTATTGAAGCGATAAATATAGCGGATATCGCCAAGAGTCGGAAGCCTAAAAGGGACACTCATGAAGAGAATGCAAGTGCAGTATATGAACGCGTGGCTGTTTCAATGTAATTGCGATGGGACGATCTCAATATACTGTAACAGGTCAAGAAGAAAGGAGTTAATTGGTGGCATGCTACCGACCCAACACATGAATCTGTTGCAGGATGTATATCCGACTGGGGGCAAGTGAGGATGATCCTGTCCCGATGGAACCAACACATCGTCGAAAGGAATCCCATATACTGAGCATATACGGTGAAGCATGCTTTCATTAATCTTCGAGGCTTGGGAATCAATCGGATCGTCTAAAAAGATCGCTGCATCCAAGGCATCGGGAGCCAAGTCGACAGATGCGATCGTGGGGCTTGGCATGCTTTGTACACGAGTAGTCGACAGATTTGAAGTTCCAACTACTTCTTGTTGAGAAGATGGCCTGGGTCTATCTGAGATCGTGGCAGAACTAGATTTCCTAGACATCTCTAATGAATGTTGAATCTGACGAAACATCTGTTTGAACTATACTTGAAAAACCATCGACATTAGACTTAACAACAAAAGTACTCCCCCTGTGTGGTGTGTGAACTAGTCTATCGTTCGAGTGTAAGTGTCAAAGGATTTATAGCCGTGAAACTAAAGAGATAAAGTAAAGTGCAGGTGTCTAGTGGTAGTTTTTAATTTTGAACTCGGAAGTTCATAATATATATCGAGGCTGTAGTCTATTTTTATTGAGTTAAATTCAGATTTATAGTTTTTGAGACGGAAAGTTTTCAGTCCGGAGTGGTCGATATGTTTATATACTTAAGTCCTTGTCCTTGTCTTTGTCACATGTTTGGGCATGGTATTTTAGTCAAGTCAGCATGGGTTACATTTGAGTTGGAATGGTTATGACAATTGCTGTCTATTTTAAGACTTAATGTCAAACGACACTCGAGAAACTTGACTAAGTAATCGCCTAAACTCTCCTCACTCGCCCTTCACCGTTCCGCATGATGGAGTCGTGCCGAGACATGATCATATCGAGCCGCATTTCTTGGCACTCTAGGCTCAACCTTCACTTCTTCTCCTTTCTCCCTCTTTTCTCATTTGGCATGCAGGAGTCATGCCGAGCCACGATAGTATCGAACCGCACCGCTCGTCCCTATAAACCCAAGACTCATTCCTCTCCATCGTCCTCGCTTCACCGTTCGGCATGACAACACCCATCTCTCTCCCGTATTCTCTCGTTGCCGTTCGTCATGACTCATTTCTCTCCTCCAATCTCTATTCGTCGTTCAGCACACGAGAGTAATGCCGAGCCACAGCCATTTCTCTTCTGAATCGCACACCATGCTTGACTCACACCCCTAACTTCACTACTTCTTACTCCCTCATGTCCTAAACACCTTTGACGCCTCCTTCCTTCCACCACTCCGGCTAGCCCTAAAACATGTTCTAAACTCGAATTCGTTGTCCTTATCCTCGTGGTACCTAATGTCCGTAGTTTTACAAAGATTCACGAGTTCGAATCTCGTGCTAAGTTACCTAGATGTGATGAAGTGTTTAAAGGAGAGGTCATTACCCAAGAAATGATTCGAAGCTTGGGGAGATTCTGGAGTAGGAAACGCGATTCTGATCGGATTTGTTGATTGGGGAAGGAGGTGAGACAATGTAATAGGTTCGAGAAGAGAAGGGAAGGGTAAATAGTTCGTTGAAGTCTGTTAGGAGGCGTGTTCATAAGTTCTGTAGATCAGAGGTAAAAAAGTAAAAAGTGGAAGGAAGAGAAGTGTTGAGTTATATAGGAACGAAAGAAGACGAATGGACAGTGACCGGTAGAACCAGTCAAGGCATCTCCTTCGTTCGGCATCAATGTCGTTCGGCATCCATATGTCGTTCGACATTCATTGCCTCGTTCGGCATTCAGGGGATTACTATAGAGAGGACATAATAAGGACTCTAAAGAGAAACACGGAGTACTCATGATTCAAAGCGCATCATGTTCATCCACATGATACACTTTGGGGGGAAATTGTTACCCGGCTGTTTGACCATGTAACATGAGGCTCGACATAGAGCCTCGTTTGGCATCAAGGGGTCGCTCGGCAAAGAGCACCATTCGGCATTAAGAGGTCACTTGGCATATGGCCTCGTTCGGCATTGAGGGATCGATCGGCATACAAGCCTCGCTTGGCATCTAGCCCGTTCGGCATCTGGCCTCGCTCGGCATCGAGTGATGGCTCGTCATCTGGCCTCGCCCGGTATTGAATGCTTGCTCGGCATCAAGCCTCATTCGGCATCTGGCCTTGCTCCATATCGAGTGCTCGCTTGTCATTTAGCCTCGCTCGGCAACTGGCCTCTTTGGGCACAGATCCTCGCTCGTCGTCAGGCCACGCTTGGCATCGAGTTCTCGTTCGGCATCTTGCATCGATCGGCATCTGGCCTTGTTCGGCATCGAGTGGTCGCTTGGCATTTGGCCTCACTTGGCATAGATGCTCGCTCGGCATAAAGTCTCGTTCGGCATGAAGCCTCGTTCGGTATCTCCCCTCGATCGACATCAAGTCTTGTTCGGCATAGGTCTCGTTCGGCCTACACTCTTCACTCAACACACTACCTCGTTCGGCACAGCGGTAACGTTCGGCTTGGATATGTAGCTTGGCATTTGACGTTCGGCATTTGCGGCTCGGCACATAGAAGTCACTCACCACGGGCCAAGGTATCTTGCTCCTAGGCCCATTAGGGAAGTCCGACCCATCTTCGTCTATAGATAGCAGGGCAAGGGTACAGTGAAAGGGACCTTTTTTCGAGAACACTAGGAAGATTGTGCTGCTTTCATGACTTATTTTATTTTACTTAGCATTTGTATTCAAGTCTTTATAGTACGGATTGTATATGTATTCATTCACTTGTGAAAGCAATAAAGATCAAAACTTAAAGTGGACGTAGGCAATTACGCTGAACCACTACAAGTCCGGTGTTCTTGTTTTTGCATTTAACTTAGCATACAGTTCTTTATTTTAATTTACTTTCTTCATTGATCTCTCTACACAATCTTTCTCAAGGGTGTTAGTGACCAGTTCTGGTGCTAACAATTATTAAATCTATTTTAAATCTTATTTTATATATTTCAAAAATAATAAAGTTATAAGTAAATTTTAACAATTTATATTTTAAAATTTAACTTATAATTTTAAAATTTACAAAACATTTAAATTTAGAAAGATAAATTTTTACACATATATTAAAATTAAAATATTTTTATATTATATTCAAAAAAATCAATACACATATATTTCTCCATTTCAAAAAAATTCAAAATCAATTAAAAATAGACCAACGGTGTCCATATATAATTTTCTATCCTATGGTCAAGTGATACGGGTATTTATCATTTCAATCCGTAATAATTTAAATTTTACAGGTATATATCATTTCAACCCGCAATCCTAAAATTTCAAAAATTAATAAAATCGCTCGGGTTTACCATTTCAACCCATAACGGTTTTTCCTAATCTATGTTATTCGGGTATGTATCATTTCAACCCATAAGGATTTCCTAAACTATCAGGGAACTTGCAAAGTGAGAACAATAAAATAAAAAATACATATCAATAGTAGGCATATATCGTAATTAACAATAGTATATTCAACGAGTTATGGTGTCATATATCAATTAATATAGGTAAACAATTGCAGATAATAACATATTATATTCAACGATCAAATTACTAACAAACTCAAATTTAACAACATATTTAAATCATCATTTCATGTGAAATCAATTTACGAAACATAAGAATGTTAATCGTGAGTGATCGGTCACCATTCGGGGCTAGAGTAATAACAAGAACAAGATGTGACGATCCATGGATACAGACACGAACTAGTGCATGCGGACACGCACAAACATAACGGGAAAACGACACACCAAGATTTGATGTAAAAATCACCGGACAACTACGAAAACAAGTCAAAGCTATCACGATCTTGAATTCGATGACAAACAAATATGTGTGTATATATATATGTGTGTTTGTGTGTGATATATACTTATATACACACTTTTTTCCTTTTTTATAGAATGGAGGAGGCTGCAAAGCTGGAATATCGTCGAGCAATGAAGAAGAAGGCACAACCTAATATATATACATAGACATATATATATGTTTACTTTCTTTTTATAAAACAAGAGAAAAGGATGGGGTTTGCTCGGCTAGGGAAAGCAAGTGATACAGTTGCACTCGGCTCTTGCGTGATGGAGAGGCTGGGTAGTGGGTGGATCTGGTCGTGTTGCTTGGAGGTGGGAAGGCCGAGGACTAGGAGGTGTTGTGGTGAGGTGCGTGGAGTTCTGGTTGACTGGGCGGATCTGGTGGTTGCGGCCGGAGCATGGCGGTGGACGAGGAAGCAAGGCCTGACGAGCGAAATGCTAAGGGAGTTGGTGAATGCAGCTATTAGTGCAGGAAGCGAGGCGGAGGGAAGGAGAACTGGAGGAGGAAAGGTGACGTGGGTAGAGATGGAGTATGGCCGCTGACTAGTGTCAGGTCGAGTTGCGTTTGGAAAAGTGTGCTAGAGTCGAGGGGACATGTGCTGTGGTGAGTTGTTGGGCTTGGTGTGCCATGGCAGAAATGGTGGAAGGTTGCTGCTTTGGGTTTTGGGTATGGAAGGTTGTTGTCAGGATAGTGGGCGGTAAGGCTCACGGTGGTTGGCGATGAACTGGGAGAGGGAGAGGAGCTGGGTTGGTCGGCAATAGGTTGTAGGATGCTTGGGGTCTAGGTCGCGATGAAGTGGATGGATTCGGATCAACGTTCGAATGGAGTGACGAAGGAGGTGCGTGGACAGGGAAGGTGGAGGTGGGTCTGAGGATTGAGCACGGTTGAAGGCTGTGGTCGGAGGGAGAGAGGTGGAGGGTCGGTTTCACGGTGAGGAAAATGAAGGTGACATGTATGATTTCATTTGGGAAGAAGATGAGTATTCTAGATTCCTTTAACAAATATGTGTGTGTGCGCCAACTTGAATCTCTTTTTTTATGCATTATAAAAAGGCAGAACTAACCAGAAGAAGGAGCGAGATGAGAAATGAACCAGGTTGTTATAAATTGGATAGGTTGGAATAATAAAAGTCGAGGGAATAACAAAAGTTAATAGCTGAATTTCAGGAAATATTAAAGAAGTGGCCATTTGTTTCTCTCGGGAACAAACGAATGGACAAAACGAAACCCAAAAGGCTTAAAAGTGGAATTAATATGACTAATCGTTTTGCAGATTTTTTCATGTACCAAACGCCAAAATGCACAAATGTATATACTGCGGAGATCAATGCGATAAGACGAACATAATGGTATAAATATATGAGCGATACGTCCATCCTATCAAAACCCCATATTCGCTGCCAAAACTGCTGCTAAACCGCCAAAAATAATATGAATGGGACTAGCGAAATTCAAATTGTTAAACGAAATATGACGTATCACTCAGAAAATATTTTGCATTTTTGTTATATAAAAATATTCAAATTTCAAAAATATTTCAAATTTTAACAGATTTATATTTCAGTTTGAAATTTGACAACCAAACAAACTTACATATTTTCTGATGAAAATCAGCCACATGCCATGTTTCAGTATACGCATAACAAGTATCAAATTTTTATTGCAAAATTTTATTGTATAATTTCGTGAAAAATATAGTTAATTACGTTACTAAAATTATTAAAAAAAATTGAGTCATTACCCTCTCCCCACTCAAAACTTTTCGTCCTTGAAAAGGAATGAGATAGGAGAATAGAAGCAACAGAAAAGAAAGATAGATTCGAAATACATAGTACCAGATACAACGATTAACTCAAAGCCATATAAATTTCATTTTTGGACATCTTATTACCTATATTTTATATTATATACGATTCAATTACATATTCTCATTACAGTCAAACATTTCCAAGAAGGTATTATTAATGTTCCATATATAATTGAGCAATATACAAATTTACCTTTATTAACACAACATTTTTATTAAGCAAAATTTAGTTTGAACAATTTATTACTTAAGTTTTCTTTTGTATAACCTTTAATTACATATTCACATGAACATTTTAACTTTTTCAATATTTCAGGTAAGTTATATATGTTTTTAGAATGCATTAGAATATTATACAAATAAATTTTTTCCTAGTTCAACTGTTTCAAGTTGATTCAATTCCATTTATCATTTTAGACACTCTAATTATTCAAAATTTTTGCTTCGTTTCAATAATTGAAAACTATCACTTAACATAAGTTAATTTTCGGTTTCACTTCAAACCATTTTGAAATATACATATTTATATATACATATATATATATATATATATATATATATATATTATACATCAAATCATACTCAAAAAATTCAAATCAAATCCATTTTCCAAAACAAAAGTGTAGCAAAGCTACTAATTGATCTCCCCGCTTTGAGACTCGAAAATGGATGTCGATGATGCTGCAATCATCATCGAAATTATTTTCCAACGACATAAGAGGAGAGCACTGACTTATTTCTTTTAAAATTCTTTGGAAACAATTTTCATTCGAAAATACTTTCAAATAATATATTTTCAAAACTTTGAAAACCAATTTTTTTAAAAGCGACGAAAATTAAACTCTCAATTCTCTAATTTAAATTCATTTTATTTGCAAATCACATTTATAAGCCATGTTTATAAAATATCATCTTTTTATAACATACAACCATAGTTAATGGTTTAGGAATGTTGACAAAGCAATAAATGATAATCTAGTACTATCATTTCTAACAACAAATTCATTAACTATCTAATTCAAAAAAATTACTTTTATATATAAAATATAATCATACATAAAATTATCTCATTTATCAATTTCGAAACAATATTGTATCATTTTGCTCTGTTCAAGTGTTTTAGAATTCCTATCGATAGCATTGGCAAGACGAATCGATCGAAACCCAAAATTCAAACTTAACAAATCAAACAACACAATATAAAATATTTTTATATCAATTACAAATACGCTCCCTCATAGGATGATTCAAGAATGGATTTTAAAACAAGGATAGAGATTCAAATTTAGAGGGGCCCTAATCAAAGAGAATTCTGACTACGAAGATAGGTTCGAAAGGAAGGTAAGATAATTAAATTATAAAAGAGGAAAGATGGATAGAGTTATACTAATCGCGGCGACCTTAACCGGATCAACCGAGACTCTATTTTGAAAAACCATGTGCCCAAGGAATCGAACTTCATCTCTCTAGAAATGACATTTAGAAAATTTAGCTTTCAACTGATGAATCCTAAGAGTTTCCGGCACGTGGCCCAAATATTACCCATGTTCCTTTTTAGACTTATAAAAGACGAGAATGTCACCAACGAAAACCGAGATAAATTTGTTGAGAACATAACGGAAAACGAGATTTATGAGATTGACGAATAAGACGGGAGCATTGGTTAATGCAAAGGCCATGACCAACTATCCATAGAAACCATTCTTCATTCGAAAAGCTGTCTTGGGAATGCTCTCCTCGGCTATACAAATCTGGCTAAAACGGGTAGCAAGATCAAGCTGAGAGAATACTTTAGCTCCGTAGAGCTGATCGAACATAACATTGATACGAGGCATAGGATATCTGTTCTTAAGAGTAAGCTTGTTCATCTCTCTATAATCAACACTCATCCTCAAAGAACCATCAGATTTGGTTACAAAGACCACAGCTGCTGTGACGACCTGGAATTTTTGAGCATTTAAAATCGGAATATTTAATTGATTTTAAATATTCAATAGAGTAATTTTAACTTGAATTACGAATATCATAATTTATTTGATAATTGAATTATTAAATTAAATAAGTGAAGTTGGGTAAAATGTTAAATCTGGAATTTTAAGTCTGTTAAAAATAATTTGAAGGTTTATAAAATTTATATTAATAATACTGAAGAAAATAGAGGTGTTGGAATCAAATCTAAGAATGGTTTGTTAAGTTTTGAAATTTAATATCGCTTAAATTGAATTTAAAAATAGCCTTCTGAGGTACAGTCTCGGAATTCGATGAAACCAGTTCCATTGGATCCGTAGTAATAAATTATTATCGGATTTCAAATTTCGTAGTGATCGGAATTGTTGTGTGAGTGTACGATAAGTAAACGCGCTGAAATTTTTATCGAATTCAATATAATATCTAGATCCAAAAAGCTATCTTCTCCATACGATCGAATTAGGACTCAAACCCTTTTCCATTGCATTCAGGATAGGGGTATAACGTTATAAACGCCCAGCGGCACGCCTCGATAGGAGTTCGTGATTTTAGGCTTTGTAAATCAGGATGATTTAAATTCAAATTCAAATCTAATATATTCTGACCAGTCAGATTTCGTCAGCCGAAATTCTTTCACCATCATCCTTTTTCAAAACACTGTTTCCTTGTTCTAACACGCAACCATCTAATCTTGTCCTGCCTACTTCAAATCGAGCAGAAAGAAGAAAAGGGATAATAATAACGCACCTCATCATCCTTTATAAATCAATGACCGAATCACTTTTTCAATCAAATTCCCCTTCGAAACAAAATAATGAATGATAGCCGAGCTCGTTCCTTTATGCTTCGTTCCCCTCTTTTTCTCGAGCTCAGATTTATAAAAAAAAAAGAAAGGGGGAAAAACCTAAATCAAATTCGTGACCAAATCGCTTATTCTTTTTGAGTTTGCCGATAAAAAAAGGGGTGCTTGCGATTTTTGGCAAGGAGTTCTCGCGTCGCATGGAGGAGGCGCGACCGAGGAAGGCGCTATCGACGGTAGGGTCGCGGCTCGTGATCAGATCAATTGAGGCATTTGGGTTAACGCAGCGACAACGTAGGGGCCGCGATGTCGAGTTGTTCTGATAGGCGAGACTGATCGCGATTTTGGGTAGGGTTTCCGTGATGGGGAGACGTTCTCTCGAGGGTGGGTTTGGCCTCGATTGCTCACGCGTGGGTCGACGAGGAGTTTGGTTCAGACTAAATCGCGTTGTAAGGTATTTTTTTTTTCCTTAAAATTTATATGAATATATTTATATACAGGATAGAGTGAGGAATCGAAAATAAACTTATTCTATATAGGCAAGATTTTGGAAAATTTTATTCAATATATTTATATTTAGACACAATAAATAGAACAGACAAGAAAAAGAAATAAAATATATAATATATAGATAATCAAGTTTTAAATCTATGGTAAAGGAAAATGTAATATAAATATAATGTGTCCCTATCTATTTTGATTCAAAAATATATATACACTAACCTGTTTAGATTTAAGTATATATAGATAAAAAGGAAAATACATTTATAGATAAGGTTTTGAAAAAAAGGGAATTTTTAAATGTTATAGAGTTTATATGGAATTAGATTTTTAAATCTATATGGATTATTTTCTAAGTACATATGAAGTTCAAATTTAAAAATAAGAAAATAAAAGGAACTTACTAGTTAATTCTAAAGTAATGGATTATGGAAATTTATTTTTCCTAACTAACCTATTTAATTATAATTGGTCACTAAAAATAATTTATTAAAAGGATTTGTTAAATTAAATCATTCGTTAATTAAATTTATTTAATGGTAAGTGATCATTCGATTATTTCGAATATTGATAAATTGTGTAAATATTTATTCAAGGTCAAACATCAGGAAATCCGAAATAAAAGCGAAGTGGATTGCAAATAATAGCAAAAGTGAGTCAATCTCACTCGGTTAAATTTAAATTTAAATGATTAAATTTAAATAACTGTTTGAATGGTTGAAATGATTGAGGTGCCATAGTATGGTATATTTTGGGATTGATATTTATGTTGTGCTAACGTCTATGGATGCCGGGAAAACAGGTTGGAGGGATCCAACTGGACCCTCAACATTTATTTAAATTATTTAATGTTCTCTGTTGTGATTATTTGATATTTTATGATGAGTTATATTGGAATATTGAATGTTATGGTTTGACTGGATATATTTGGGTACAATGAATTACCAAAATATATAAATTGGATTGTTGGGAAGAAAATAAAAGGAAGTAAATTCGTAAGCAAAATAATTTTAGAAAATCTAAATAATTAAGAATGAACTGAAAAGAGATAGAAGTAATATGAAAATAATAATAAATAACTTCGAGTATGAAAAGAAAAAGAATTTTGAATAAAACGAAATTAATGAATTGTAAACTTAAGTTATATCAATTAAAGGAACAAAGGATTATTTTAAAATTCAAGTTTAAATCTATTTAAATGGATAAAGAAGTAAATTGAGAAATCTAAAATTTGTATTTAAATTAAAAGTATTTTGAATCAAAATTAAGGAATAAAATTTGAAATTAATGGACTTTGGAATTAAAAAGGAAGTAAATTGGAAATCAATTTGGAAATTGATTCAGGTGTTTGAATTGGAGATTTAAAGAAGTGTGAAGAGAAGTATATTTCTCTGGATGACCAAATACGTTTTCAAAATAAATATTTAAATATAAGTTAAAAGTTTTAAAGTTGTTTTAAAAAGCAAGTTTTGGAAAATTTATTATTTATAATATTTAATTTCTAAAGTAAGTATTTCCTTTTAATCTATTATAGCAATAATTATTTAAAGAGTGATTTAGTATTTGTTTTAAAAGTGAAAATTTAGTTTTATATTTTACTAAGTAACCTTATTTTCAAATATTCATATAGTATGTATTTTTAATAAATTTTTGAAGTAGTTTTTAAAATGAATGTTTTAAATTATATTTCAAATTAAAGTGTTTTAAATTATTTTAAAAATCTAGCTTTGTGCTTGGTGATTCCAGAGGAGACAAAATTATTTGGGAAGTTTATGCTGAAACAGAAAGGTAGTTTGCAAACTGTTTTTCAAAGGGGTTTGAAAATGAAAATATATCTTGTGAAGATATTTGAGGATAATAAATAATTTGGAAAGTTGATGGATGTTTGCGAATATTAATTAATAGTTAAGTAACCGACTATCAATATTGGACAAAAATGCACTGATCGTTTCGAAGAGACCGGGATCGAGATTTATTTCTCGAAAACCACTTCGATCCGGTTTGTACGTTTCGTGGAAATGAGTTTGGATTCGAAGATGGAGCAGTGATGTGCAAGGGCTAGTCGCTACTAATCCTGAGGATATTTCCAAAATGGATGTAGTAGGAATAGTGCCTTCGGTTCCGTTCGAACCTGGGATGGACTTGTATGGATGAATGCTTGCGAAACATCGTCAGGTGGACGATGGGCATTATAAGGGATATTGTTCTAAAAAGGTAACGCTTAGCCTCAGGCCATATCAAATGGGAATGACTGAAAACCAAGGGTTATGCAGCAAGGCTAGGTGGGTAGCACCCAAGCAGGGTGAGGTCATCCCTGTCTAGATGTCCCTTTTTATTTCGGCATAGTGGGCGGTTGCTGATCACAACCGCGGGGTGATCTCACTGGGATTATCCAGTAAGGGGTAGTCCCGGTCTTGTGTTGCAGGGGAGCGGGCGTACTCCTCGGTACTGTGATCTAGGCCACGTACTGTGACAGGTATTATCCCAGTGCCTAGTCATTAGTTGGAAATCCATTTTCCCAACGAGCCTTGTACGAGTTTTGTTTGTATTACCCACTTTGTGGCTAGTAGCTGGAATTTAATGAATGTAACAATTTCGGCTATTTTATAAGTATTTGTATATAGACCCTATTATGTATCAGAGGATTTCTATAAAAATTGTTTTAGCTATCGTAAGGTAAAAACCCGACATATTTATTTTTGGCGTGGTCTTACGAGATGCTTTTGTTTTCAAAGGATTTTTGAAACTTTAATAATCAATTGGGTGTGATTTTGTCACGCTGGTATTCCAGACTAACTCGGGTGTTATTTAACTGTAATGCTCGGGTCAGACCGAGTATTATAGGATACAGGATTTGATGCTGTGGAGCTCAAGAGATGAGCTGGATGACGATACGTACTCTCGTACTTGTTTATATATGTATTCCGCTGTGATGACTTGCTGTGTATCCATTTGTATGTTATGGATATTGAGCTGTGATTGATGTACTCTGATGATGTAATATATAAACTGGTATATTTGATTCTTGAGTAAAGATTATTTATTATCTGTTATATTTTATTCCGCTGCGATGGTTAGATTCTGTTGTTGTTTTCTATTTTCTTCTTCTACCTCTTCTTCTTTAACCTAAATGGTTTGTATTTCTATACAATTTGAGTTGATTTAGGTAGGATAGTGTTGACTCAAGGGGTACAGATTTGCGGGCTGTTACACTTGGTATCAGAGCGAGGTTGGTGAAACCTTGGCTCTGGTGGGAAGTACTCATAAAATAGAGTCCGTAGTACTCTAGAATGGGTTTGAGCGTATTAATAGATATGAGCACGTATTTGTTAGTGAATATAAAATTGTTTTATATTGCGTTGATTTATCTATTGATTGTTTATGGATTCTGGTCGATATATGGAACGCCATGTCATCGGTAGGGATTTCTAAACTCTTACATAAGATATACCGACACAATATTGTTTTAAATAGGGTAAATGAAATAATTTTACCCAAAATTATTTTTGTAGATAAAGGAAATGATTTTTCGTAAATTATCATAGTTATATATGGATGTTTGGTTGTTAGAAAGTGATAATATTAAATAATTATCATTGAATGATAATTGAGTAAGAATTGAAAAAATAACTACAGATTAAGGAAGAGATTAATAATAAATGAGATTTGTAAATGTGAATTATAATTGGATAAGATATTGGAAACATAATTAAAAAAACTAAGGAACAAATTCATATGCAAATGAAATTCGTAAATGTAAACTATAATGTAAATTATAGTGTGATTAATAATTAAAATAAAATAAAGTTTCAAAGTAATGTTTGAATATAAATTTAAAAGATTTGGAATTTGGAATTTAAGTTCCTTTGAATTTGGAAATGATTCCCAAAGATTGGGAAAAATATTATATTTATGAGAAATATTTTTGAATCGGATTTGAGATCCAGTGAGGTTTGGAATTTAAACATTTGAAGAGTTTTAAAAGAGATTAAAGCATTGAACTCTTACGGTAGCTGAAAAATAACTTCGGTGATGACTGCAGCATCATCGATGTTTATTTTCGAGTTTCCAAAAGAGAAATTGCTACCAGGATGTTTTGGACATAGGTGATTTCAAAGGGAATTTTGAAATGTTGAAGGATTGTTTAAACTTTGGAATTTTAACTAAGAATGTTTATGGCACATAAAAAGTTTGATAACTTGTAAAATGGAAAAAAATTAGACAAGTCGGACTAAATAAAACAAATTTTTGAGATTTAAAATTTATAAGTAACTGATTAGTTACTATGGTATGCAAATGAATTGAAAATTCAATGTTGGATGATGCTAATTTAAATGTGTAAAAAAAATAAGGTGTAGAATAAGATCAAATGGACTAAAAATAATTAATGTTCGGGAAATAATATTTATTGGTTGACAATGAAATTGTGAATGAATAAATGGATCAACTATTTAACTTATAAAGTAAGTTGATATTAATAAGAAGAAATTGTAAATTTTAATCCGGGAATTAAAATTTAACTTGAGTGAATGAAAGTGGAGAAAATACATCTGAATTTAACTTGAGATAAGTTAAAAAATTGAAACTGAAATTGAATTAAATTGGATGTAAAGTTGAAAAAATGATTATAATTGTAAAATGAAAATTTATACCTTAAGCTAGTAGGTGTTATATATATAATCTGAAATTGTGATTATAAGATGAAATGACTCAACTGAGCAATATAAGCTTTTAAGTAAATAAATAAGTTTTGAACTCATATATTGAGAAATAAAATTTAGTTAAATTTGGATTGAATTAAATCAAAAGTCAGTTGTGTCATGAATGATTTTAAATGGAATTAAGTCCTTTCTTGACAAAAATTCAAAAGATTGGTATGTAACTAGATTTAACTGAAGTTGAGTTGGAATAAAACTGAATTTAAATGAATTCAGTCGAATTATAGATAATACTGACTGGAATAAAATTCTACTCAAACAAATAAATGTAAATTAAGAAAGTATTAAATTAGAATAAGTGAGCTTCGGAAGCTTATAAAAGAATTAGAAAGCATTGAATATATATATATATATATATATATATATATATATATATATATATAACCCCTAGTTAAAAGTGAAATGTGAATATAATTGATTGTATGTATTCTGAGATAAAAATCCAACCTTGGATATAAAATCAGATTGAACTCAAGGAAATCAAATAAAATGATTTTCAAGATAATGAAAAAGAAAATCAAGTATGGGATTATAATTGGAAGTGTTGTTGAATGAAAATTTTAATTGGATTAATAATGATATGGTGTGGAATATAATCAAATCCAATTCAAGCATAAATTGAATGGCCTTATTATTAATAAATTCAACAATGAATTGTTAATGTAAATTAAAATTTAAAAATGGATAAAAGAATAAACTAATCGAATAAATTAGTGAAATGGTTGGGATTTGATCAAGGGAGAATCAAATCAAAGATTGTGAATAAGTAATAGGATTTGGAAATCAAGCTTGGGTTGTATGGAATTGGATTAAAATAAAAATGATTTGAGATGAAAATAAATCCAACTTGAGTATGAATAAATTAAAACAGGGATGAACTTAAGTTATAAAATGGTGGTGAATTGAAGTAAATTAACTTAAGTTTAAAAATTAATAGAAGCATGGGATGATGTCGGGTATAATAAAAATAGTTTGGAATCAAACTTTTTGGATATGAAAGAAATGCAATGAAAGATTGTGAATAAATTAAAATGGAATGGGATTAAGTGTAGACTGAGTTGGAATCAATTTAAATTGGTTATAAGCTTATGTTATTATTTATTCACATTAATTTTGTCGAATTGCATTAGAAATTGGTCGTTCGAAGTAAACGGAGGTAAGCAAAACTATATGAATCAATAGCAGATTGATAAATTGATTTTTACATCAGTTGGAGTGGATATGAGTTTGTTCTGCTTAGATTGAATTAAATAAAAGCAAGTAAGTTGAAAATCACTTCAAATGAATGGAATGGTTTGAGAATTGATTATAAGCAATTGTAATTAGTGTCGGAACCTTATATATGCTTATGGAAATTGTATAACATGCATTATATGTGAAATTTATGTGTTTATGCCAGTATATCACATGCATTGTTACAGGATCGATGTTTTAGCTATTTAAATTTAAATGAAATGCTATAAACTTCCTATATATAGTACTTATATGTTTAAATTAAGTAAGTACAGGTACCGAGAAGCCGTTTGGCTGGATTGGATCGCGCTAAATGCTAAAACAAATAAGCCGCTTGCTTATAAATGCTAAATAAGGTACGCCTACGCAATAAAAATAGGAAATATGAACTGTTTTTTGTTTTTCCGACCGTGTGGGTCGATGTATATATTTATATCTTTTGTCAAATTGCAAAAGCTCTTCCGTACAAAGGAGACTCTGTCAAAAAATTTCAGAAATTTTAGGATTTAGAAAATTTTTGTTAACGACAAACGTTTTCACAACTCGAAATTGAAATAAATTAGTAAATGAAACTAATTTAAAATAATGACATGAATCAGTATAAATGAAAAACAAAATTTAAATATTCAGAGTTAAAGATAAATTGAACTCAGATGGAAATGAAAGAATCAATTTGAGTAGAATAGATATAAACTAAAAAGTGGTGAGGTGAAAATAAATATAAGAAAAATATTAAATATTTATACCAAACTTAAGAAAGGAATAGTGAATTCTTAATTGGAAATTGATAGTACAAATATATTCCAAGTTAATATTTAGATGAATAGATATTGGCATTTTGTGAGAAAGTCAATAAAATGTTTTGGAATATTGTGATTGGATATTAGTACTAAGCAGGATATGCATGTATTATAAAAGGGAAAGGAGAATTGGTTTTGATTTCAAAAGATAAATTTGAATTACCAGACAAAAAGGTATGTATTTAAATTTTGGTATGAAATTTGATTGGGTTGTTGATCGAGCCACTTGGCTTCACTACAACAAAAAGTGTCTTTTATAGCGGCATATAGCCGCTATTAATCACAACCATAGCGGTTTGATAAGCGCTGTATATCAACGTGTTATAAAAAACTGTTGAATATTTATAACACAAAATATGCCGCTATGGTTGAGCTTAGTTTTATAACGCACAATCACCGCTATGGTACGTTAATTCAATAGCTCATTATAGCTGCTATAATAAATTTAAATCTTAATGGAACTGGAAATCTTTATAACACCATTTTGCCGCTATAAAATATTTATTCAATAGCTCATTGTAGCCGCTATAATACAGCTAAATCTCAACGGAATTGGAAATCTTTATAACACCATTTTGCCATAAAATATTTATTCAATAGCTCATTATAATCAACAAATATAACACAAGAGCATGCTCAAAAAGAAATGTGATATATTTTTCATTACAGTGTACAAACATTAAAGCAAAATAGTGCAACGGTTGGTTATCAAATAAAAAGCACGATAAATCATGTATCGGCTATACAAGTGATATCTCAAAAGCACGGCCTACTCATCTTCCGAGCAGCACACATCACCACACTGGAAGCACCCAATGATGATTGATCAAGCAGAAAGAACTTCAATATTGCTATCCAATCACAATTTAGCGGCAAGAACATAGGCTAAGACCTTGAACGACTACTCCTTGTAAAGAATGGATGCTTGAGTGCTTCATGGGCAGTCAACCGCTTTGATGGTTCATAATCCAGTAAGTCCTCTAAAGGATCAATTAGGTCACCCGCCGAACGATCTACATTCTATAGTATAATACTCTGCATGCAAAGAATGATGATAAGAAAAGGGTAATATCTTTAACCGCAACTTATATGTTTCATTGCATATATTTTTGAGCTTATATATAACACGTATGTACCTCAAGACGTGACAATTTAGAAACAGCTTTGATGCCATCTCTTGAAGAGGCACCATCAGGCCAGTTCAAACGACCCCTCCTAAAATATTTTTCAGCATGTCGGCGGATGATATTTCAAACCCACTAATTAGAAAATGTACTAAAAAGCTTATTAAAATCAAAGCTACTACAATCATGGACATGACACTTACTCAGCTTTCCTCAAAAAATGCTGGGGTATAGGACCTAACACTCTTTCCATCATTGCCAAGTGCTCTAAATTTTCATGGGTTTGAAACAATGCATCTCCCTACTGACATTAATTTCAGATATCAGTTGCCTCAAAAAGCAAATGAACAGACCATAAAAATGCTTTCAAATCGATGCTTACTATGCACAGCTCTACAAGAATGCAACCAACGCTCCAGATATCACATGGATAACTCCACCCCAATCCTGATAATGGTGAACATATTTGAACTAATTATTACTTAAGTACAGAGATTACCTTGGAACATGACATTATTTAGAGGAGGTGAACATGGTATATATGTAAAATAAATAACACCAATCTCCTACCCAAAATAACCTCAGGAGCATGATAATGCCTTGTTGATACAGTATAACTATGATCTTGGCTATCATTTGTTGTGCTGCCAAAATCTATTATCTTGATAGCACTAGAATTTGGTAATCTTAAAAAGGAGGATCCAGCCTTATTAAACTATAAATAACCATACAATCAGTAAAATAAAATTTTCAAATGTTAATTAAGGGATATCATGGCTCAACGTAAGTTATTAAAGTTAAATGAGAATTGTCCTGCATGTCCAATTGGTTAGTGTAATATATATGACCCATTCAACATGGTACCTTATGGTCTGATACTTTAATGTACTCGGGAGAAACAGAAAGAATGTTTTCTGGCTTCAGATCAGTATGAATAAGATTCATATCATGCATAACTGCAAGACGGTAGAGGGAGAACAAAAAATTACTGTCAACAAAGTGTGAGCATCAGAGGCTTAGTTGCATGCATGCACTTGTACAAGGTAAACGCAAATATACCAATACTGAATAATTCAAACATGCAAATTGATATCTAACATTTAGTCTAAGTTATGGTATTAACAAATGTCCAATACCGAGTCATATTATAAAATTCAAGTACAAAAAGTTCAAAGCTTTCTAGAATAATTTACAAAGAAAAATACGTTTTTTTAACTTTAAATTTTGAATAAATAACATTTAAAAAATAAGAAGAGAAGTTTAAGAAAGCTTCGGCGTTAATGTTCTCTATTTTTTTAACCTAAAAATTAGCAGGTAGCTGCCAAGCAGACCCGCTTTATCTTGGAATTAAACAAAACAAAAGGAAGAAAACACAATGGACACTAGATGCAGTAAAGAGTTTATCTTAAAAGTACTGTTTATTAACACTAGGAGAAAAATTGATCAGTCATCTTAGCAACTGACCGTAAACATGTTACGAATGTTTTGGCCAGACAAATTTATATTAACACGTAAACAAATTTGCATAGGAAGATAATGACTGTGAGCAAGCTTAAACTACAAAACAGGCTATGACGGTTAAGGGAAAGGAACATGTTCATGTTTCTATGCAACAAACTGATGGATAATTCGTATTTGAAATAGATGCCAATAAGCACAAAAAACTTGAAAGTTCAAAAAAGGAACAAGAGAATGTTGACTCACTCAACTTCCTCAATACTGAACTGCCTGATAAAATTGGGATAGGATTATGAATAGTAACAGTGGTTGCAGGGGTGGAATTTTACTCATTTGGGACAAGCATGTTCGGCAACTTATAAGGATTTTTAAATCAACACAATGTATCTGTATAGACAATCATATACATACATGACATATTACAGCATAATAAAGTTATCGTTTGGACTAACTCCTCTCATAATAGAAATTGTCTCTAATAAAATTTAAAGTTAACTTTTCATGGAAGAGCACCACTATACAAGCATCCATCCATGAGATTTAGCATTTTAAATAGCCTGGCCTAATTTTACTCTTCTTCTAGACCACTAGGACTTAGTCCCAGCATTACATATAGTTACTCCTAGTTGGTAGAAAATGCATAGATTAATGGGATATCTTTAACTGCATAAATTCACAGCTAATGTGACATTTCATTCACATAATTATCCATTGTATAATACATGTTTTAAGTAGATGTAAATTTATGTCTGTATTAGATGAATACGAATGTGGATGTAAAACTAGCATTGTTATCTCATGGGCAAAATCTTACACATTTCATATCAGTGATTCCCAATGCCAATAATTTCTGATATGATAATGTTACAATTAGTAAAAAAAACGACTGTAAACGGTTACAAATTGGATACAGAAAGTAAAGGTGCATGCGCTTTGAGAAGGAAGAAAAAAAATACCAAATATAGACTCTGTTGGAATATTGTATGGAAATCTTAAAAGCTTGCCAATATAATAATTATATCTCAAAACAGAAAGCAAGCCATTATCATTCCCAATAAACAACTAAGAGGTGCCATGGATTATTGCAAATGCGGTTAAGTTGGTTTCACGCCAGAGAAAATTAATCAACCATTTGTGTTCAAGATCCCAGACTTCTATGTCATTATCATTTGTTACACCGATAAGTAACCCAAGGCATAAACATAATGATTTGCTTTGTCATGTTTGTGCATGCCTCAATATGGATTTCTAAACTCAATAACTAAAATTTTAGCATGAGAAAAGAAATGTGAACTTTTTTCTACTGCATGCATAAATAAAAGGACAAAATTTTACACACTAACCCACTAAATTGAGATTTAACCTAAGGATATCTTCATGTAAAACTATCTGAAGTGTAGATAGCTACTTGCAAGATGTGTGCAGACAATGGCAGAGCCACGTTTGATATGCGTAATCCGATTGCACAGAATGCACTAGCCTGAACAAACGATATATTGCATAGAATGTACAAGAAACAATTTACAAAAGAAAAGAAGAAACAAGAGCCAATGAGGGCAGCATCTACTCCTACCACTAGGTGCAAAGCCACCTCTTAATGTCTTTACTTTATTGGAATGTAAGGGTCAAAATAGTTATGCTGGAAAATTAGATCTCTTTAACATTAGAAACAAGCTATGCCTTACTTTTATGGCCTTTCTTGAAAATAAAATGGGTAATCAATCTATAGAGCTATTTAAGAAAAGTTTTAGAGCTGATTGGCACAACATTCGTAATAATCCTATGCAAACGAATGGAAGAATCTTATTAGTATGGCACAAAGCAATTTGTATGGTTAAGCCGATAGATATGGTTGACCCATAAATTATATTTGAAGTAACAAACGTGGGAGGATTAGTATAAATATATCGGACAAAATGCACTTGTCTGAACAAAAAAAAGAGACACACGTGAATTTTCTAATAGGGTCAACGTACTAAAGTACCTACGGCTAACCAGGCACAACATCAAGTAACTAAAGAACTACAACATGTGAATCTAAATGAATTGTCAAGCACAGGAGACTGTCAAAATGATAAAGTGCCTACTACAAGCATGTAGGCACAACCTGAAGTAAACAAAGAATATTGGCATGATGCAAATAATGAGAATGACTTATTAAAAGATAATGACAAGGCACACATTAATATACATGAACTAGTTAACAAGGGAGAATGTAAAAACGCAAAAGTGAATACACATGCAATAAGTAAGAAGATTCAACCTGTTACAAGCAGAGTATCAGTCGGAAGCAAATAAGGAAAATGAAACTTCATATGACATAGATGAGGGTCCATGATCAAAAAAGAAGATAAGGAGGTTGAACCGTCAACTAAAGTGGAGGAAGCTTCGTCGTGAGGAAACAAAAAAGAAAATGAAGGTATTTTATTTAAAACTATTGAAATTTCACAAACGAATAGTGTAGAGTCGTGTGATAATGAAATTAATCCTAAGAATGTTGTTAATTCCATTAATGAGATTCCTAATAAGGAAAATAAAGTAAAAGATTTATCAGGCTATGTTAGGTTTGGATTTCAAAGCGAAGAAAAGAAGAAGAGATAGAAAGAAAAATACAAAAGATATTGCTTATCCTAAAAGCGACAGTTTAAGGAGCCAAACCAAAATCAAATGAATATAATTAGATGGAAATGAACTCAGAATCTAGATGGAATGATATAAAGAAACTCCTAACTATTCATATACCAAGTGTTGTTTACCTGATAGAAAATAAATTGATCGAATATAATTTATGGTAAATGTATTCAAAATCAACAACCTAATGTAGTTTTAAATTTAACTTGAATTGTACACTGTCTAATTTATGGTTATATTTAAACATGAGGGTATGAAAGTATTTTTATAACTCTAGCATATGCCCTTGTCATCTAACATAAATATGTAATTCCTATTAATAGAGTGCAGACATGAAAAATAGATGATGGATAAGCATGAAACAGAACCCAACGGTCTGATCTCATCCACATAGCAGGACAAAAAACAATGAAAAACATTGATTCTACAACAAATTAGTTGTTTATTTAACTATTTAATCATCTGTCATCAACGATAACCACAAAAACACCTACAACATGTACTTCAAACGAAATAAACTATCTACACATACATACACTTCCAACACAAATTTAAAATATCAACAAGAAGGAATATAAAGATCTTTTGACAACCACCTATATGCTATTCATAAATAACATTGTCCAAAAATCATTTTTATATTAGTCAGTTTTCTCTTTAAAGTAAACAATTTACTTTTTTTAACTTGTAAGTTGAACAAACGATACAAAACTGCATAGTGAATGAATATTAGCTACTTGATAATTAAAAGAATTTTTTTTGTAAATACATATATTAAGTACAATGAAAATGTCGTTTCTTCAAAATTCGATAATAAATTCCAAAACAGGATGAGATGTGTCAAATAGAAAATAGAATAGAGCCTAATCATTCTCTAGGAATTGAGTTAAAAATTGCATGATTAACCATTAAAAAAATAAAAGCAAGAACTTACTGTCAAAATACAATAATGATAAAAGATATTTAACGAATTTGAAAGAAAAAGAGGAAGAAACAACAAGTTTTACCCGTTCCTGCTACCACTCTGATTTTATTTAAAAATTATTATTTCCTTCGATCGAAAGTTACAGCTGAGATAATTGAAGCGGTAGGGGTATTATTTCTCGGACGGGATGTATAATTTAGCTTAAATCATTAGCATCTTCAAATATACACTAAGTCGTATAAGTTGAGCTTTGACATTTTGGAAAATTGGATCCATTTTTGTTTAAAATTAGGGATCAACCCACTACCAGAACAACATTAAATTTTTAAACAACCATATTTGTTGGCATTAGATAAACATATTACTTGAATTGTGCATTAAATTTAACATCTCAAAATTTTGACCATCTTAAGTTTGACAAAATGGGACAAAGATTAGCTCTTACACTAGGAAAAAGTTATCTAAATAAGATTGGAACAATTCATTTTGACTGCGGTAAACTACTGAAGCTGTTGATGTATATGTATATTTTACACCAAGTGATCTTAATACCTGCATTTTTGACTACGGTAACATATTAAAGAGTTAACTAACATGCAGTAGCTTATTAAGAAGCTAACTTACACATATATTACCCCTATTAAAGATGCTAACTTGTATTTTTGACTTTTGTATTTAGCTAACTAACTTACAAGGTCTTTGCAAGGTTGGACAAAGAATGGTAAAACATGATACAATAAAGAACAACAAAAATTAAATGTCATACTTTTGTCATTGTGTAATCATAGTCACTATTAAAATATTAAAAAAAAACCTTAGATCAAAAAAATTAAATATCAACAAAAACAACAAGTTAAAAAAACAAAAATCTAAACAAAAACTGCAGATAAAAAAACCACAGTTCAAATAATTATTAATTTTTACTATTAAGTATTTATTATAACAAAACATATGAAGTAAATATCACAGATTTAAGCAAATCAGAGAGAAGTATAACTTTGGTTTTCATGATGGTTTTCTGTGATGCCCCACCTCTATACCCACGCTAGCCAAGGACACTACAGTGTAATGCCGTCAACTAGCACGGAGAATAAGGCTGTTGAGGAGCGACCATCCGTGTAATTTCTTTGTACGAGCACCGATATGCCAGATAAAATATAACATGTATTTCATCTCAAGAGGAAATCCGACATACCGACGCAAACTCAAAGCTACTACACAGTGGCTATATATAATCTTCGGAAACAAATATAGAAATAAACATAACACAAATCAGTCACAGGCAATTCATATCGCAAAGGCGGAAATCGATATGAATATTACACATAAAATTGTATATCAGAGTAGTGGTCTAACAAGATCCACAATATCACAAAAGAATAGATACAAGTGCAAGACAAAAGAATATGTATACATTAAGGAGTCTATCTCTCAAATGTGTACAACAAAAACTACTAGACCAAAGTAGATAAGCAAAAGTCAGAAGATGGTTCCAGATATGAAGTCATGAGGATGCACCTGCAATATCTCGGTCTGACCCGAGTATTATTTAAGAAGAAAATAATAAACGGATCAGTCTAGCTATAATTATCAGATAAAATGAGATATAAGAAGAGATGTAGTAAAAACGTACGATAACCAAAAATGTCATACTGCGACAAGTATACATAGAAAAATCAACAAAGGAAAATCATAAAAATATCTCAAGAATCTCATAGCACCAAAAGAATGTCATATTCTTTATTTCATTCACCAAGCCACAGAAGTGACATACATATCAATGCCAATCGTAAAAGTTGGTGAAACCTAATTCCAAAAATCAACCATTAGAAATCCAGAGGTCAAATAATTCGGAGCATCGATGTCGTACAGCGTGACGTCCGATGATCCAGAAACACAACAACGACGTCGTACAACGTAACGTCCGATGAACCAAAGCAGAATAAAAAAGGAACAACGACGTCGTACCGCGTAACGTCCAATGAACCAAAGCAGAATAAAAAGGAACAACGACGTCGTACAGCGTAACGTCCGATGAACCAAAGCAGAATAAAAAGAAACAACGACATCGTACAACGTAACGTCCGATGAACCAAAGCAGAATAAAAAGGAACAACGACGTCGTACAGCGTAACGTCCGATGAACCAAAGCAGAATAAAAAAGGAACAACGACATCGTACAGCGTAACGTCCGATGAACCAAAGCAGAATAAAAAGGAACAACGACGTCGTACAGCGTAACGTCCGATGAACCAAAGCAGAATAAAAAGCAACAACGACGTCGTACAGCGTAACGTTCGATGAACCAACACACAGTAAGATGGAACAACGACATCGTACAGCATAACGTCTGATGAACCAAATCACAATTAAAACGGAACAACGACGTCGTACAGCGTAACGTCCGATGAACCGAATCAAAAAGACATCGCACAATGCTAGTCTAAAACATAAAATGATCGTCATCGACCATCAAGAAGTGTCAATTACAATAAGCTAGTAAATATATGAGCTTAGCTTTATGTCCCATAACCACTAGCTTAACTTAAATATTTACGAACAAATTGTAGATCTCCACTAGAAAATTGTCACAAGAGTTTCAATCGAACAAGTCCAAGAATTAACCGACGAAGTAAACGCAAGCGTTTCATATCACTTGTTTTACTAAGCCGTTTAATTAGATTTGTCATGAGGTAAAGGTTTGTATATACTAGTAGATTGGAAATCGGTTTGAGAAAACAAGCTTTGTAATGAAATAGTGTTGAAATCATTTGATAAAAGAGTTTTGATATTTACTACTAGTATTGAAACCTTTATATTTTTAAAGTGACAAATCACAAAGAAGATTGTAAGAACAATCAATCACTAAAATTCACATTCGAAGACATGAATAAAAATCCAAAGAAATCGATACCGAATCCATCAAAATGGATATTCCATAAAATCACGAAGGAAATGCCATCAAAGTCGATAATAAGTGATAATAATAAAAAGGAATCAACACGAATCGATTAAAGTTGGAATTCTCAAGCAAATAGGCAAATAGGCAAAAGAGTGCAGATTCAGACGTCTGAAACCAAGGATTCAGACGTCTGAAACCAAAGATTCAGACGTCTGAAACCAAGGATTCAGACGTCTGAATCTGAAAAATAAATATTTTCCAAAAAACAGAATTCAGACGTCTGAATCCTTGAATTCAGACGTCTGAAATAGGCACTTTTTAGCCTATTTCCTCTCTGGTTCCAAATGAACCAATTCAGACGTTTGAAGCCTTATATTCAGACGTCTGAATCTAGGAATAGAAATCTTCGCAGAACAATATTCAGACGTCTGAATATTACGTTTCAGACGTCTGAATGAAGGGTTCAGGGCATTCCCTGAATCTAGGCCAAAAATGGCCAAACAGATACTGGAAGCGATCGATCGAGCGACGATGACTAAGGAATTACGTCGAAAGACAACCCAGCCTAAACGGCTCTTCGATACGCCTCAAAATCAATGTCCAAATATCCATAATAGGATTTTCATAAATTTTGATTTCAAAACACCAAAAATTGGAATATACACCAAATCAATCCAAACCAAAATCAATTACACAAGAATAAGTGTTAGGAATTCATACCTAACAATCGAAGATAATTATAGACTAAGATGTGAGATAAAAATCTCACCGTTGAACCCAAATCAATGAAGAAGAAGCTTGAAAACAAAGGAGGATCAACCACTCTTCAATCCCAACTCAAGAAGCTTGATTCTAAGCTTAAAAGAGAAATATTTTCCAAAATTAGGTTTAGGAATTTCTGAAATTGATAAGAGAATGAGTTGGAGAAGAAGAAGGAGATGCTTACCAATGGGTTCTATTGAATTTGGAGCTAGAAGTTGGATTTGCAAAGAAAGCTAGGGCTTAGGAATTTCCATTTTCAATCTCTTCCACCATTTTTACTTTAGCTTGAAGTGTTAGGAATATGAAATGAAGTAATGAAGAGTTGGAGTGGAGCTAGAGTCTTAAGGTAGAACATTGGGCTGAAACCTAAACTCAAACCCAAAGTGAAAAAGTAGAAAAACTCGACTAACTCCAAACATATCGAAGCTTATACTCAAAAAGGTTGCAAACGGCATTTTGAACTCAATGGGAGGGGTCTCGAGTCCTAATTCGACTGTTTGCAAAAAGTAGGTTTTCGGACTAAAATCCGACGAACGATGAAATATTTAAATAAAATATTTAAATGCACAATCGATAAATGTGTGGGTTGTTACAGGTTTTCTCAGAATCTTTGAATAAATTTCTCAATAAAGACATGGTTTACTGGATAATCGAACGAACTAACAATCATTTAGTTATCATGTTTCATATAGAGAATGAACAATCAATCAGACAATAATATACCTTATAAATTATTCGTACGAATAAAGAAGAATCAGTTTGTTCGAAGATTGATGAAGAGCAAAATCGTTTATAAATTAACACGTTTGATAATATACCTCTGGATGTTTGTTCTTGAGCGAAATTGAAGACCGGAGATTTAAGATTAGGGTTCTTGACGTCGTCGACTTCTCAGCTGCTAAAGAGTGAACTATCGAAGATCAGAGATGGAGTAGAACTCCATAAGTTCAGTGATTGGAGATGGAAATAGAGTAGAACGTCAATTAAGGTTTTCTTCATTTTGGGAGGGACACGAAAAGTGTTAAGCGTTACTTGAGAGGGAAACGAAATGGTTATGTGTTTTTGAGAGGGAGTCGAAAAAGGTTACAAACCTACCGTATAAATTAAACAAGTACAAAAAGAATCGAATAGAAAAACAAATAATTAAAGCTAAAGAATAACGCTTGGAATAATGCGCCATTAAATTGCGTTATCAATAACATATTTTCTTGTAGTGCTTTTTATTTTCTTTTGGAATTTGCGAGCCCGTAGAGGCCTTTTGTAGTTGTACCGAGCTAGCCGGCAAAGGAGACGCTGGAGAACTTTTTCGGAAATTTAGAGAGTTAGAAAATTTTTGAGAAAATTTTGATAATTCAAAATTTGAGTTTAAGTTGAAATTTGAATGATTGAGCAAATAATATTATTTGAAATTTGAGGGAGTCTGGAAAGTTAGTAAGAGTTATAATGTGTCTTCTATATAAGATGGTTGGTAGAATGTTGAATTGTTTGGTTTTGGGAAAAAGTAAACGGCTATTGGACATTCTTCCTAATTAGTAATTTCGGGGACGAAATTCTTTTGAAGGGGGAGGAATGTGACGACCTGGAATTTTCGAGCATTTAAAATCGGAATATTTAATTGATTTAAAATATTCAATAGAGTAGTTTTAACTTGAATTACGAATATCACAATTTATTTGATAATTGAATTATTAAATTAAATAAGTGAAGTAGGGTAAAATGTTAAATCTGGAATTTTAAGTCTGTTAAAAATAATTTGAAGGTTTATAAAATTTATATTAATAATACTGAAGAAAATAGAGGTGTCGAAATCAAATTTAAGAATGGTTTGTTAAGTTTTGAAATTTAATATCGCTTAAATTGAATTTAAAAATAGCCTTCCGAGGTACAGTCTCGGAATTCGATGAAACCAGTTCCATTGGATCCATAGTATTAAATTATTATCGGATTTCAAATTTCGTAGTGGTCGGAATTGTTGTGTGAGTGTACGATAAGTAAACGCGCTGAAATTTATATCGAATTCAATATAATAACTAGATCCAAAAAGCTATCTTCTCCAGACGATCGAATTAGGACTCGAAACCTTTTCCATTGCGTTCAGGATAGGGGTATAACATTATAAACGCCTAGTGGCACGCCTCGATAGGAGTTCGTGATTTTAGGCTTTGTAAATCAGGACGATTTAAATTTAAATTCAAATCTAATATATTCTGACCAGTCAGATTCCGTCGGCCGAAATTCTTTCACCATCATCTCTTTTTCAAAACATTGTTTCCTTGTTCTAACACGCAACCATCTAATCTTGTCCTGCCTATTTCAAATCGAGCAGAAAGAAGAAAAAGGATAATAATAACGCACCTCATCTTCCTTTATAAATCAATGACCGAATCACTTTTTCAATCAAATTCCCCTTCGAAACAAAATAATGAATGATAGCCGAGCTCGTTCCTTTATGCTTCGTTCCCCTCTTTTTCTCGAGCTCAGACTTATAAAAAGGGGGGGAACCTAAATCAAATTCGTGACCAAATCGCTTATTCTTTTTGTGTTTGCCGATCAAAAAAAAGGGGTGCTTGCGATTTCTGGCAAGGAGTTCTCGCGTCGCATGGAGGCAGCGCGACCGAGGAAGGCGCTGTCGACGGTAGGGTCGCGGCTCGTGATCAGTTCGATCGAGCCATTTGGGTTAGCGCAGCGACATCGTAGGGGCGCGATGTCGAGTTGTTCTGATAGGCGAGACAGATCGCGATTTTGGGTAGGGTTTCCGTGATGGGGAGACGTTCTCTCAAGGGTGGGTTTGGCCTCGATTGCTCACGCGTGGGTCGACGAGGAGTTTGATTCAGACTAAATCGCGTTGTAAGGTATTTTTTTTCCTTAAAATTTATATGAATATATTTATATACAGGATACAGTGAGGAATTTTTTTATGTTAATTAGTTTTTGGATTTTGGGTTGTTGATTTCAAACAGAAAATTATTCTATATAGGCAAGATTTTGGAAAAATTTATTCAATATATTTATATTTAGACCGAATAAATAGAACAGGCAAGAACAAGAAATAAAATATATAATATATAGATAAACAAGTTTTAAATCTGTGGTAAAGGAAAATGTAATACAAATATAATGTGTCCCTGTCTATTTTGTTTTAAATATATATATACACTAACCTGTTTAAGTATATATATATAGATAAAAAGGAAAATACATTTATAGATAACATTTTGAAAAAAAAAAGGAATTTTTAAATGTTATAGAGTTTATATAGAATTAGATTTTTAAATCTGTATGGATTATTTTCTAAGTACATATGAAGTTCAAATTTAAAAATAAGAAAATAAAAGGGTATACATGCACACATTCTAAAACTTACTAGTTAATTATAAAGTAATGGATTATGGAAATTTATTTTTCCTAACTAACCTATTTAATTATAATTGGTCACTAAAAATAATTTATTAAAAGGATTTGTTAAATTAAATCATTCGTTAACTAAATTCATTTAATGGTAAGTGATCATTAGATTATTTCGAATACTGATAAATTGTGTAAATATTTATTCAAGGTCGAACATCAGGAAATCCAAAATAAAAGCGAAGTGGATTGCAAATAATAGCAAAGCTGAGTTAATGTCACTCTGTTAAATTTAAATTTAAATGATTAAATTTAAATAATTGTTTGAATGGTTGAATTGATTGAGGTGCTACAGTATGGTATATTTTGGGATTGATATTTATGTTGTGCTAACGTCTGTGGATGCAGGGAAAACAGGTTGGAGGGATCCAACTGGACCCCTCAACATTTATTTAAATTATTTAATATTCTCTGTTGTGATTATCTGATATTCTATGATGAGTTATATTAGAATATTGAATGTTATGGTTTGATTGGATATATTTGGGTATAATGAATTACCAAATATATAAATTGGATTGTTGGGAAGAAAATAAAAGGAAGTAAATTCGTAGGCAAAATAAATTTAGAAAATTTGAATAATTAAGAATGAATTGAAAAGAGATAGTAGTAATATGAAAATAATAATAAATAACTTCGAGTATGAAAAGAAATTTTTTTTGAATAAAACAAAATTAATCAATTGTAAACTTAAGTTATATCAATTAAAGGAACAAAGGATTATTTTAAAATTCAAGTTTAAATCTATTTAAAGGGATAAAGAAGTAAATTGGGAAATCTAAAATTTGTATTTAAATTAAAAGTATTTTGAATCAAAATTAATGAGTAAAATTTGACATGAATGGATTTTGGAATTAAAAAGGGCGTAAATTGGAAATCAATTTGGAAATTGATTCAAGTGTTTGAATTGGGGATTTAATGAAGTATGAAGAGAAGTATATTTCTTTAGATAACCAAGTACGTTTTCAAAATAAATATTTAAATATAAGTTAAAAGTTTTAAAGTTGTTTTAAAAAGCAAGTTTTGGAAAATTTATTATTTCTAATATTTAATTTCTAAAGTAAGTATTTCCTTTTAATCTATTATAGCAATGATTATTTAAAGAGTGATTTAGTATTTGTTTTCAAAGTGAAATTTTAGTTTTATATTTTACTGAGTAACCTTATTTTCAAATATTCATGTAGTATGTATTTTTAATAAATTTTTGAAGTAGTTTTTAAAATGAATGATTTAAATTATATTTCAAAGTTAAGTGTTTTAAATTATTTTAAAAATCTAGCTTTGTGCTTGGTGATTCCAGAGGAGACAGAAATTATTTGGTAAGTTTATGCTGAAACAGAAAGATAGTTTGTAAACTGTTTTTCAAAGGGGTTTGAAAATGAAAATATATCTTGTGAAGATATTTGAGGATACTAAATAATTTGGAAAATTATTTATTGGTTGATGGATGGATGTTTGTGAATATTAATTGATAGTTAAATAACTGACTATCAATATTGGGCAAAAATGCGCTGATCGTTTCGAAGAGACCGGGATCGAGATTTATTTCTCAAAAACCACTTCGATCCGGTTTGTACGTTTCATGGAAATGAGTTTGGATTCGAAGATGGAGTAGTGAAGTGCAAGGGCTAGTCGCTACTAATCCTGAGGATATTTCCAAAATGGATGTAGTAGGAATAGTGCCTTCGGTTCCATTCGAACCCGGGACGGACTTTGTATGGATGAATGCTTGCGAAACACCATCAGGTGGACGATGGGCATTCTAAGGGATATTGTAAAAAGGTAACGCTTAGCCTCAAGGCTCATCAAATGGGAATGACTGAAAATCAAGGGTTATGCAGCAAGGGTAGATGGGTAGCACCCAAGCAAGGTGAGGTCACCCTGTCTAGATGTCCCTTTTTATTTCGGCTTAGTGGGCGGTTGCCGATCCCAACCGCCGGGTGATCTCACTCGGGATTATCTAGTAAGGGGTAGTCCCAGTCTTTTGTTGCAGGGGAGCGGACGTACTCCTCGGTACCGCGATCTAGGCCACGTACTGTGACAGGTGGTACCCCGGTGTCTAGTCATTAGTTGGAAATCCATTTTCCCTACGAGCCTTGTACGAGTTTTGTTTGTATTACACAATCTGTGGCTAGTAGCTGGAATTTGATGAATGTAACAATTTCAGCTATTTTATAAGTATTTGTATATAGACCCTATTATGATATCAGAGGATTTCTATAAAAATTGTTTTAGCTATCGTAAGGTAAAAACCCGACATGTTTATTTGTGGCGTGGTCTTACGAGATGCTTTTGTTTTCAAAGGATTTTTGAAACTTTAATAATCAATTAGGTGTGATTTTCTCACGCTGGTATTCCAGACTGACTCGGGTGTTATTTAACTGTAATGCTCGGGTCAGACCAAGTATTATAGGATACATGATTTGATGCTGTGGAGCTCAGTAGACGAGCTGGATGACGATACGTACTCTCGTACTTGTTTATATATGTATTCCGCTGTGCTGAGTTGCTGTGCATCCATTTGTATGTTATCGATATTGAGCTGTGATTGATGTACTCTGATGATGTAATATATAAACTGATATACTTGATTCTTGAGTAAAGATTATTTATTATATATTATATTTTATTCCGCTGCGATGGTTAGATTCTGTTGTTGTTTTCTATTTTCTTCTTCTACCTCTTCTTCTTTAACCTAAATGGTTCGTATTTCTGTACAATTTGAGTTGATTTAGGTAGGATAGTGTTGACTCAAGGGGTACGGATTTGTGGGCTGTTACAGCTGCTCCCTATTCAGAAAACTTTATGGTCGAGCTCCAAAAATAAGATTGAGGCGGAATTCAAATTTCTTGCTTTAGACGTAGAGGAATGACTTCACCAAAAATATCAAGATAATCCCTAACTATCGGGGTGAGTCAAGATCACAAAGCTGCATAATAAGCGAAAAGATAAAACTGCCCGCATAATCCTGAGGCATTTGACATTCGATCATAAGGGAATTACCCTGGTCGTCTTTAGAAATAGTTCGGGCTTTGAAAGAAAAAACAGCATCATATCGCTTCAACCAATAGCCCCCAAGTAAGATATCAAATGCATCGAAACCTAAAACATAGAAATCTCTAGTGAATTAATGCTTGTTGTAAAGGAGTTTCACCCCTTTACAAATCGTGGTTAGCGGGGACCACCGATAGAATTTGTCGCACATAAGGATAAAGTTTCCAATTGAGGTTGCAAGATGTGCTCAAATTTATTGTAGAGATCAACAAAAATAAAGCTATGTGATGCTCCAGTATCAAAAAATCGAACAGGAAAATCGTGGAAAAAAAGGTGCCTTGGAGTGTACCTTGGGTATCACTAGCCGAAGGAGGAGTGGAAGAGGTCAAAGCAAAGACTCTGGATGTTTTGTCTCTCTGCCGGGTGGGGCAATACTTCTTAAAGTGACAAGGACAACAATGGATTACAGAAAAAAGTGAAAATTCCAAAATTCAAAAGAAATCCAAATAAAAAGGGATCCTAACAAAGAATTTCAAGCTCGAATGAAGATAACTCTATAGTTAATTTTTACTCATTTTAGGGTATTACTACCCTATCTCTAATGAATTTTTAGTCCCTATGCTAAGTTTGCCTTAACCAGAGCTCTGATACCACATGTAACAACTTGTCATTTTGAATTTTTCAAATGGACAATTATCCACACATGTCAGACTTGAATTGCTCAAAACAACAGATTGTTAGTTTATATTTAGCAAAACTTAGCATATACAATAAATAAATCAATTACAGAATCACACACACAGAGTTTTACAACAACAAGCAGTAGAAATAGGTAAATAGTAGTTCATGAAGCTACTATAAAATATCATAGTCTAAAGTAAAATACAACAGAAATCCCAAGAACATAGAAGTCACTAATGCAAAAGCAACTGACAAGTCTGAACATAAACAAATAGAAATGACTGAAAGACTTAAAGCTGAATAGGAAAAAGGAAGATCTTTAAGCAAAGCTCCAAGCTTCAGAGGTGAGTTTCAAATTTTGTGACACTTAGTCTGACCCGAGCATAAAGCAAAATACAAAACATTCGAGTCAGGATTAACATTCTTATGCATGTAAATCAACTCAAGTGAAATGTCCAAGTGAAATGCAATATAACTTAAAGGATGTTTGGGATTCCATGCTTTAAGGATCCATGAAACTATCTACATACATAGTACAATACGTTGCATATGTAATGTCTACTATAAAGTAAAATATTAAATTAGCGTTAAGGCATTACCCATATCCCCCTTAACACATTTTATATAAATGTCATAGTCTATAAAGTACCATAATTCCTCCACAAACTAGAGGGCTATCAAAGGGCACTCCATAGTGTATGACAAAAACAAAACTCGAAGTGGGCACGATAAGGCATATGATAAGGCACAAGAGGCAATGTCACGGTAGGATTCTACTATTTGCACTCCCGGGCTGGTGGTAACGCATAGCGTTGCTACCCTCCACCTCGAGACACATTCCCAAATCAACGGTGCACCTAATCAAATAACAAAGTAATAGATATGGTATCGAAGAAGCATGCTCGATCGGAGGTGCGACCTCACTTGGCCTTGTAACGCTTCTGTTTTAGTCATATTAAGTTGACTTGAGCGAGTCAAGGCTATGCTCATACCTCATACAAAATCGTTCGCTAAACCATCCTACTTCATTCTGGATTCTCCACCGCGTGCATAGTTGTTAAAATGGTTATCGATATTGAAAGAAAGTATGACAATATTCGATCCCGGTCTCTTTAACTACCAAACGCTTATTTCACACCGTGGTCATTTTTTCATTTCAAACGGTTCGTACTTCATATCAAAATATCATATTCATTTCAAAATCATGTCACTATTGAAAGCATATCAAAGTATTCGGATTTAAATCCATAAAATCTAAATCATAACAGTTATAACTTAAACAGTTTGAATATTGAAAGTAGTTTATATATATAGGAATAGTTATACATTAAAAATAGTTTATATTTAAAATAGATTACAGATTAAAATTGTGTATATATTAAAAATAGTTTATATCGAAAATAGTTTCAAATAAGAATTGTTTATTCCAATTTCACAAATCAATTCAAATCAACTTTAGTTCCAAAAGTCAATCCAAATCAATATCATTTTAACAATTTCAAATAAAAAGGTTAAAAGTTCAATTCAAATTCTCATTAAAATCATTTTAATTTATATCAATTTCTAATCCAAGTTTGAACTACAAATTTAAACCACTTCCAATTCAATAGGTTTCAAAATTTAAATATTTATACAAATTTACAATAACTCAATTTGGTAAATTTCATTTATATTTCAAAAATTCAACTTTAAGTTTATTTAAATTTTGAAAATATTCTGTTAAATCATTTTAATAACATTTAAATAAAATCTCAAATTCTGAATTTAAATCAATATTAAATTTTCAATTTTAATTTTATTTAAATTTAAAAATATTCATTTTATCACCTTTAATCAAAATCTAGTTATCAATTTATAAAATCATATATTAAAATTTTCAAAATTAAAAATTTCAAATCAATTCCTATTTAACTAAAATTCTTAAATAAATTAAATTACAATTTTAATTTATCTTTCTAACCTTAATTTATTAAAGTTACTACAAAAATCTATTTTAAAAATAATAACACAAATTCAAATAAATATTTAAACATATTATATATATAAAAAAGTTATCACAAAAATCTATCTTAAATATTAATATAAATTGTAAACAAATATTTAAAACATATTACCGATATATTGGTAAAATTCAATTCTTATTAAATTTTATCATATTAATTTTTATTAAATTAAATCTTATTATTATTACATTTATTTTAAATCACATTTTATATATTTTAAAAATATTAAAGTTATAGGTAAAATTTTATAATTTACATTTTAAAACATAACTTATAATTTTAAAATTTCCAAAACATATAAATTTAGAAATCTACATTTTTACACATATATTAAAATTAAGATATCTTTATATTATATTCAAAAGAATCAATACACATATTCCTCCATTTCAAAAAAATTGGATATCATTTAAAAATAGACCAACGGTGTTCGCATATAATTTTCTATCCTATGGTCAAGTGGTATGGATATTTATCATTTCAATCCACAATAACTTAAATTTTACGGGTATATATCATTTCAACCTGCAACCCCAAAATTTCAAAAATTAATAAAATTTCTTGGGTTTATCATTTCAACCCATAACGATTTTTCTTAATCTATAATATCGTTCGGGTATGTATCATTTCAACCCATAGGGCTTTCCTGAACTATCAGGGAACTTGCAGAGTGAGAAAATAAAATATTAACATACATATCAATAGCAGGCACATGTCTTAATAAATAATAGTGCATTCAACGAGTTATGTTGTCATATGTCAATTAATATAGGTAAATAAATGTAGATAATAACATATCATATTTAACGATTAAATTACTAACAAATTAAAATTTAACAACGTATTTAAATCATCATTTCATGTGAATTCAACTTACAAAACATAAGAATGTTAATCGTGAGTGATCGTTCACCTTTCGAGGCTAGAGAAATAACAAGAACAAGATGTGATGATCCGCGGATACGGACACGAACTAGTGCATAAGGACACGCGCACACCCAACGGTATAGCGACAAGCCAAGAGTTGCTATAAAAATCATTAGACAACAACAAAAACAAATCAAAGCTAGCACGATGTGAGTGTATGTGTGATATATATATATACACACCTTTTTCCTCTTTTATAGAATGGAGGAGGCTGCAAAGTTGGAGTATCATCGAGCAATGAAGAAGAAGGCATGGGCTAATATATGTACGCTGACATATATGTGTGTGTATATATATATATGTTTACTTTATTTTTATTAAACAAGAGAAAAGGATGGGGTTTGCTCGGCCAGGGAAAGCAATTGCTGCCGCTGCACTCGGCTGTTGCGTGATGGAGAAGGCCGAGGGTTGGGAGGTGTTGTGTTGAGGTGCGTGGAGTTATGTTTGACTGGGCGGATCAGGTGGTTGTGGCCGAAGCACAGCGGTGGACGAGGAAGCAACGACTGACGACCAAAAGGCTGATGGAGTTGGCGGATGCAGTTGGCAGTGCAGGAAGCGAGGCGGAGGGAAGGAGAACTGGAGCAAGCAAGGTGATGTGGGTCGAGGCGGAGTATGGCGGCGGACTGGTGTCAGGTTGAGTTGCGTTCTTCGAAGGGTGGCGGAGTTGAGGGGACAAGTGCTATAGTGGGTTGCTGGGCTCGGTGTGGCAAAGGAGGGCCATGGTGGAAATGGTGGAAGGCTGTTGCTTTGTGTTTTGGGTGTGGCGGGCTGTTGCAAGGAAAGTGGGCGGTCAGGCTCACGGTGGCTGGCGATGAAGTGGGAGAGAGAGGTGCTGGGTTAGTCAGTAGTAGGTTGTGGGATGCTTGGGATCTGGCTCGCGATGAAGTGGATGGGTTCGGGTTAGCATTCGAATGGAGTGACGAAGGTGGTGCATGGATAGGGAAGTTGGAGGCGGGTCTCAGGGTGGATCACAGTCGAAGGCTATGTTCGGAAGGAGAGTGGTGGAGGGTTGGCTGCGCGGTGAGGCGATTGAAGGCGATGTGCAAGATTTCATTTGGGAAGAAGATGAGTAGGCTAGATTCCCGGAACAAATGTGTGTGTGTGTGTGTGTGTGTGTGTGTATATATATATATATATATATATATATCAACTTGAATCTCTTTTTTTTGTGTTATAAAAAGGCAGGACGAACCAAAAGAAGGAGAGAGAGAAGAGAAATGAAACAGCATAATATAAATTGGACAGGTTGGAATAATAAAAGCCAGGGGATTAACCAAAGTTAATAGTAGAATTTCAGGAAATATAAAAGGTAGTGACCATTTGTTTCTCTCGGGAACAAATGAATGGACACAAGGAAACCCAAAGGCTCAAATGCAAAACTGATACGGCTAATCGTTTCGTAGATTTCGCCGCGTAACAAATGCAAAAATGCGCAAATGAATATACTATAGAAATCAGTGCGATGAGATGAACAGAATGGTACATGTATATCAACGATATGACTATCCTATCAAAACCCCATATTCGCTGCCAAAATGCTGCTGAAACCGCCGAAAATAATATAACAGTGCTAGCGAAATGAAATATGACGTCTCACTCGGAAAATGTTTTACATTTTTATTATATAAAAATATTCAAATTTCAAAAATATTTTATTTTCAACAAATTTTAACTGATTTAAATTTTAAATTGAAATTTCACAACCAAACAAACTTACATATTTTCAGATGAAAATCCGCCACTTGCTATGCTTCAATAAACGCATACCAAATATCAAATTTTCATTGCAAAATTTGATTGTTTAATTTCATGAAAAATTTAACTAATTACGTTACTTAAATCATTAAAATTTCCGGGTTGTTACACTTAATACCTCCTCGGTATTCGTATGTTTTTGCCCAAGCATTCCAAAGATAAGTTGTCATGGGGAAAATTAAATAACAAAAAGGACATAATAGAAAAACCTCAAAACGGAGTTGCTGCATATAATAAAAAATGATATAGTACAAAAGGTTACTCCTTACATCGAGTTATCAGAGTTATACAAAAGTACTACACCTAAAGATTGGCAGTTATACATTCTGACTTTACATTTTCCAAATACTAAATATACCAACTTAATCATACAACGAAAATAAATAACTAGATAACTAAGGAGCCGCCTACTCGATCACCTCTTCAAAGAGCTCAAAAGAAAAAACCTATTATTCTTGTACTACTCAAATAGGACTGAGTACCTGAGAGTTTAGAAAAAATAAACAACCCAGGTCAAACAATATATCTTGTATGAGTAAAACATGAAAACAAAAGGGAATGTATTAAACAATAATATGTGGGACCATGTCGCGAACGCAAAATGGATTTTTTCCCACATAAACAACAACCAAACAAAAGAATAGAAAAGAACAATTGGAAATAAATACAAATATAGATGATGGGAAAAAATAGTATAAAGATCCAGACTTGAAAGAATGGAAATATTCTGAACAAAATCCAAACTAGACAGAATGGATAAAACAAGATAACAGTTCAAACTTGATGGAATGGACAAATCCTATAATTAAACATCACGAAGAGTGGTTGACTCATCCCATTGCAATTACAAAAAAAAACAATTCAAAGGTTCAAATCAAATAAGGAAAGGAAAATTTTCCAACAAATGACTAGGAGAGTGCATTCCCTTTAGAAGAAGTATACCTCTAGAAATATACTTAAAAACCCCAGAAACTCCAAGCCAGACCACGCCAATCCTTACCGAGAATCCGGCCATTTGACTCTAAATGCGCAAAACCAAATCCAATCTAGATGAGATGTGACAATACCCTAATGAGAGCAATCCCACATAAATTGACCCCCAAAAAACATGCTTTGATTTAGTAATTTCCGATAAAGATTAACAAAGCTCAACGGAGCAACAAATTGTCTTAGAATGACAATAATAAAGAAGCTGAGTCTCGAGAAACCAACTATCGAGGATATAAAACGATCGTATATGAAAATTAAGTCTTGTATACTTACCACCACTCATCAAATTCAAACTTGCACTATTTCGTGGTTAACAACAATATCGGACAAGTCAATGTAATGTTACCTCAAAGTCATGTCTCGCGATTATTCTTAACTTTTGAAATAGTGACAAGTCTACTTATTCGATGTTTAGTGCAAATTATACAAATAAGTTGTTTCCATGTAAGTGACCGCTTTAGGGAAATTAATTCATTTTCTTAAACGAATCGAACTTTTTCTTTTAAAAAACCCAAATTCATACTTGGCTTCACATCACAACTATTAGCTTTAAAACACTTTGTTAAAAGAGTTTACTAACTATGAAACATTTTTATAAAAAGGATTTAACAACTTAAAACATCCTTATTGCATTTATTAATCAACTTTAAAACTTCATTAGTTTTGTTGATTGATTGACTTTAATAGCCTTTAATTCAAAAGAAGTTAACCACATTTAAACATTATTAATTTGAATAATTAATAAAAATTAATTACAATTAGTTAAAATAAATAAATAAATAATTATCATTCTTAAAAATGAATAACAAAGTTAAAACATCCTTCGAAACTTCATTAATTAAGTTGATAAATTAACTACAAGTGCCTTTTAATTGTAAATCAACTTTAAAAATATCATTAATTATATTAATTAATATTATTCTAATATAATTAATTTAATTAATAAATAAATGATTAAATATTATTATTTAAAAGTGATTAGTTAATTTAAACTTTATTTGAGGAAAGATTAATTAAGGTTAAACAGATTTATTAACTTTTAAAAGTCATTAATCAAAAAGGATTAATTAATTTTAAAAACTTCATTAGTTAAATGATTAATTAACTTTAATCCATCATTATTGACTAATTAATTAACCTTAAACATTATTAAATAAAATGAATAATTAATTTAAACACCATTAACTGAGTAATTAGTTAAATTTAAAACACATTGTTAACTAAGTAATTAGTTAACCTTAATCATTATTATTTAATTAATTAACTAAATTAATTAATTATCATTATTGTAATAATTAATAACTTTTGAAAACGTCATTAATCACAAACTTGCTTAACTTGTGAAATAATTCCATGCACTATAGTGAAACTAAATGGTTTCGATAAAATGTGATTTTCGAAAGTGCCGATATAGCAACTATCTCTATACGGGCAGTTCAGAAAACAAGTTTATGTCACTTGAAATACAACCAAACATAACATAGTAATGGTATAATGATATGCATGGTAATTAAAAATGATACAACATGTAATGAGCATTTACTTACTAATTAGTTAACTTTAACTACCAATTAACATGTCGCTAACTACTTGCTTACTAACTTTCCAAAACGACAACCTTTTGCAACATGAACCAAACAAACAACCAAAGCATCTCTAATACATACAACAAGCATTAAATAGCTACTAATATAAACATGAATATAGTTTACACATTTTGGTTTTGAGAGTAGAATTTTACTCACAAAAATGTAACCAAACGAAGTCAATAGCTACACAATCTTGCCAGCACTCAAACTACACTTCCTAATCACCAAAGCTCAGACTTTTGAGCCATATTTGGGTTGCTTGTGTAACGACTCACTTTTCCATATAATTTAAGTGGATAATGAACCACACATGACCCACTCAAATTGAATGGAAAGACGAATAGTCAGCCGAATGAAAGAAGAAAGAAGATAAGAAGAACTAAACAAACAAACAGAATCTCACAATGTGGCGATTAGATCTGTAATATACACAAAGTCTTTACAAAAAGATATCATCTTTATTATATATATATATATATATATATATATATATATATATATATATATCCAAGTTAGAGTACACTAACCTATTTCCATTCCAGAAATCTATAGCAACCTATCTTCACAACTTGATAAATACAACAAACAGATCCCAAGAATACTAAACAACAGAAGAATATAAGATACGCGAATACGTCTTAGAGAATCCAGCTCATCTTCTGAAAGCTCTAAAGAATCCAGCTAAACCTGGAAAACTATGCTCGGTTTGACTCGAGCATTATAGTAGAAAAATGCCCGAGTCAGTTTGGTAAATTAGCATGGGAAGCATTATCAAATGGATTCTTAAAGTTTAAATAAAACTTTTGAAACAAAGGTATTTCGTAAGACCACACCACACATAAACACGGAGGGGTTTTTACCTTACGATAACCGTAACCTCTTTTATATCAGAAAATCCCATGATATTATAATAATGTCTAAGGGTGAAAATAATAATAATTAAGTAGCTATGATGCCCATGAGTGTACATCACAACAATACTAGGTATATAATCAAAAATTGATAAGGCACATTCCCTAATTGTATAGTATTTCCATGGAGGTACCCTTAGTACTTCGAGAATGGTCTCCTGCACAAGGATCGGAGATATCATTCTGAAGCAGCATACATCCCTAGTGATGTACCATAGGCAAAAACATAGCTGGCCTCGCTAAGACCGAATGCATCATCCCATGCATGCATAACAACTATAAGTAACATCTAGGTGGAGCCGACTACACCCTATAGGTTTGCCAACCCTGCTGGTCATGCCTCCTTTCGCTGGTTATAGTCATTACAGCTGGTAAGGCTACGTCCGACGTTCCAGCTCACACACCACCATCAAAATAGATCATGGAATCCCACATGGATTCCCATACCCCAACAGGTCTCGAAATTAAATATGGATTCCCATATCTCAAATAGATCTTAGAATCTCACATGGATTCTCGTACCCTGACGGTTCTCGAAACCACGCATGGATTCAAACATCTTAATATGTCATGAAATTCCTCCATAGAACTGTATATGGTTTCGGATTGGTTATAGTTTTTGAGTCATCTCTTATGAGTGCACTCTTCCATTTCACGGGCCTCCAAAAACCAATTGTCGATTTTTTGGAATGCTCAATACAGGTTCTCGTAATCAGACAATACATAAGAGTAGGGATCATCCTCTTACTGATTAAGTGTATGGATCTCCTTAGCATTTGTCCTAGAAGAACAAAACTAGTTTATATGTACAGTATAGCACCACCGACAGTAACTGTACCATATAATCCCCATGTTTCTCCTAGATATTTCTAGAGTTAAAATCCTTCGGTGTTAAGTAGGGAATATTTCTGTACCACCAAAATTAAGAAGGATTACATATTTAGGCCAATGTTTGATAGTCGGTTAGTTAACTATCAAACAATCAAACATTCAAAACAAGATCACATTTCCCATAGAAATCACTAAACCTCCTAAATTAATGTTTCATTAATTTAAAATCATGTTTCGAATTCTTGGAAATCACTTCCATGTACTTACCTCAATAGGATAAGTATATACAAAAACCACTATATTTTCGATACTTAAAAAATATAATCGTATACTTATCTCAATTGCATAAGTATGTTCACAACCATTTCACTTTCAAAACTTAGAAACTTTTCCATATAATTAAGTAATACTATAAGTATATTCATGAAACATTCGAAAAGATTTTCATATTAAAATGACCAAAACTCTCATAAAAATAGAGATATTAATATCCAAAAACTAATTTGTTCATAAATCTCTTTTATTTTATAAATAAATATCTCCTTTATAACTTTCCAAGTCAATTTATAAAATATTTTATATGCCTCTAATTTATTTATAAATCACGTTTTTATAAATCTCAAACCCTTTTATAAAACTTCCATTTTCAAACCATTAAACCACATATATAAACCTTTTTCTAAAATCTTTCAAAATCGACTTTTTCCAATTTTAAACCTCTTCCAAATTTTTAAACATTCATAAATTCTTTAATAAATATTCAAAACCATTTATAAAACTCTTCCCATATTTATAAAGACTTATTTAATAAACTCTTTAAGTCATTAAAGTTCCTTTAATAAACCATAAATTATTTAGAATAACTTTAAATAACAAGTTATTATTTAAACATCCTTCTATTTCATTTTAGTTAAATCTTATTTAAAATAATAAATTTAGAATCTCACTAATAATATATTAAATTAATTTTAAGCACTATTATTGAATTAATAAGTTAACTTCAAACAATATTAAGATAATAATTAATTTACTTTAAAACATTATTAACACAATAATCAATTATCATTTAACTAATATTAATCTGATAATTAATTAACCTATAATATAATTAAATAACTTTGAATAAAAATTAAAATATAGTTAAATCATTTAAAATAAATAATCAAATTAAAACATATTAAAAAAATAATTAATAACTTTTTAAATTAATACATAAATATTCTTAAATAACTTTAAGAAATAACTTTTAAGAATCATATTAATAAAGTAATTAACTTTAAATCATTATTAAAAACAATTATTAATTATCTTTAAAACAAATTTAGTAAATAATTAACTTTTCAAATTAGAATGAGGCTTAGCAACTCCAACGATACTTAATCAAGTCGCCATTAATTTCCTTTACCTATCCAAGTCATTATCCAGGCACATAACATCACATATGTAAATTCAACTCATAATTAACAATTGATTATGAAAAAACACTTATCTAATATTAACCAATTGGAATTTAATTAAGCGTCCACACTATTGTAATAGCAGAATGGGTTAATTTCTGCTAAATAAATGTCCAAATTTAACCTATCTAGTTAATAATGGCAAAACGATGATTTATTCTACTACACAAGTGTCCATTTAGTTTAAATAGCGGAATGGTGTTTTATTCCACTAAACAAATGTCCAATTACCATATTCAGTCCAATTTAACTCAATGGTATTTTATTTGGCCAAATAAACAGCAATAATTAAGGTATATAAATTTAAACGACGTCATTAATTAAAATAATGTAATTTAAATTTAGTACGTTTAAATATGTCATAAATTTATACTTACCCAAAGCAATCAATAAGTTACACTATGACATTATACTCGTCAATATGAGTCCATCGCAAAAATTCATCTATCAAACGGATTTCAGATAAGCAAGTTATCGCATTTCAAAGTTTTCAACGTTCATAAATATTTAAATATTCAAACAAATAAAAATGTTTCTCATCAAAAGCTAACTGGGCCGATCCCACTTGCTCCGCACCTAAACCCACAATGAAAAGTGATCTTCCCCTTCTCCCTTCTTTTTTTCCTCTATTCCCATATCTCTGTGCACGTGAAAACGTGTATGCTCGTGCATCCTATACGGCTACCGAAACAATGAATGCCCATCCCAAGACTTCCAACATGACTCACTTTGCCTTCTCATCTCAACGGTGCCACCGCCTTTCTCGTCTGACCACCATAGAAAAATCCAACTGACATCGAAACCAATGCGCATGCAAGCAATCGCCATTTTGAGCTTTATCCACCCCTCTCAATCCACGATAACTCTCGCCACCTATTTCATCACAACCCCCATTGCCATCGCTACCTTCAAGCCAAACATGACATCACTCGATCACCTTTATGAAAACCCACGCCTACCCAAAACAATCAACTAAAACCCTAAATTAAGAAATTCCCTTCAACATAGAGCACTAGAGCGAAATCCATCACGGTCAATACCTCTACATCGTCCCAAGGCTCCTCCTTGACACCTCATATGCCTCTCATGGACTCCGGTTCATCGAAAATTAACTTTTGAATTATTTTCGATCATCTTCTTCTCAATAACAACCAAGCTACAAAAAATCACATGAACGCTTCTAAAAATCCCTAATTGCCACTACGAACTCGTATGTAACCTCGGTTCGTCAATCCATGATCATCGAAAACAATTGCTTTCTCGGTCAATTGCTGTTATTTACAGTTATCTCTAAAATTACTTGTAGAAAATCCATGAAACTATTTTTAGAATAAATTAGATTCGATGAAAAACAACTTTCATTGTAGTGGCAAAGGCTAATGTCGAACGGATTGGAGGAATTTGATTTTTGAAGTTTTGAATATGCTCGTTTGTTTAATGGCAGACCAAAGAAAATCAAGAACTGTTTGATCATGGCAGAGTGAGGTAGCAGAAGGGATGATCATTTTTCTTTTTCGTCGAGTGTCTGCATACATACATACATACATACATACATACATACATACATACATACATACATACATACATACATACATATATATATATATGTATGTATAGGTGATCAAAATTCTAGGAGGGGATAAGGAAACCAAAAGGAAGGAGGAGCATCCACAAATAAGATTTCGATTGAGAGGAAGATAGTAGTGTACCTTGTGAGTATATTGATTTTGAGATTTTTTTTCTTTTGTAGAAAAGATTGAGGTACCCACTACCCCTCATTGTATACGCATACGAGCCACGAAAGACATGAAACAAAATACGATTATGCACAACAATGTGACATGATCCCAAAACAAGAATAAAACATACTGTTTATCAGGTTCTGTTGAATATTGGAAATAATATTGTTTGATGTAAAATATGTCGAATGGAATTCAGTTATCTTTTTCAAACTAAAAATTATAGAAAGATTTTATATATTAAATTATAAATATGTCATTGAAAATCAGGTCTTAGTTTGAACACAAGTTTTTATTATAAAAACCTAAATTGAATATTTAAAACTAATTAAATATTTCAAAAATCAAGAGATAAAATTCCGGGTCATTACAATTTGGGTTTAGCCATGAGCTTACAGCTCGACTTTGGCTCAAAATGAGTAGTTATGGCTCTTGTTTGAATGTAGAGTGAAGAAGAGAAGGAATAAGCTTGTTTTTAAGTGGATGGAAGTGGAAGAACAAGCGTTTTATACCATGAACATCAATATGGAAGCCATGGAAATGTAACTGAAGAAAATGAAGAGAGAAGTAGGAAATGAAGAAGGAGGATTTGTAAAGTGGAAATTATGAAGAGGTAGTGGTATTTATAAGCATAGAAAACTAGAATTTACCAAAATACCGTTAGCATAAAATAATATAATCTCATGCGTGCTACACCATGCCTCTCCCACCCCTTGTAGCCTCTCCCACCCCTAGCACACGTTGCCCCCGCACTCCTACCTCCTTAAATCATGCTACTCCTTCCATGTGTATGTACACAGGGTATGGAGATGATTTGTATACATATAAGTTTGTTTATATGTATATATATGCCTTTTATAACATAAGATGTCACATCCATGCTTAAGTGTTAATATGTATATGTTAATATATTTAAGTGTGCTGTATGATTACTAATGCTAACATATATAAATGTGTGTGTGTGTTGATACAAATGTGCACGACGCTTTTCGATGACTTTTACGATGCCGAAAAGTTGTAATTTCAGAAAACGTTTTTTAGTCACATTTTCTATTTTTATTTAAACTAAATATATTGGTAAACAAAATTTGAAGTTAATTTTAACATTATTAATTATTATTTAAAAGATGTTTATTTGGCTATTAAAATCCATTGTTTAAATATTTAAAAATGATTTAAACGTTCAAATTCAAAGTGATAAATTTACGGGTCGTTACACTCTCCTTCTTTAAAAGAATTTCATCCTCGAAATTATTATGGAGTGGAAGAAGTAATAAACAATCTAAGAAAATCGATTAACTTTTTTTTAGTAAATCCAATTATTACACTTTCCTATCATAAACATGTGTAATATAAACACTATAACAACAATATGCAATCAAGTAACATATTGCAACCAAAAGTAATGTAACAAACATATGCAATAAAATAAAGAGAATATTCTCAATAAATGTTATGCATCCAATATTTTTCAAAATACTTCCAAATTTGGAACTAAATGCCCTTTATATTCAAAAATATTTTCAAAATTTATTTTCGAATTCCTCAAAAAGAGAAGTAAATCAAAAACCAAAATACAAAATGTCAAGGAGAGGGTCCTCCTAATAAAACATGTAAAACTCTAGAATTAAAAAATATGGAGCTTCCAGTGGCATTTCGGTTCCTCCTAAATCAATAGCTAGAGCAAACAATCTATTTATTTCCCAAATTTTCTCAAAAAACACTTTTCAAAATCACTAGGATTTTTGTCCTAATAATAACAACTCATAAACCTTAGTTTACAAATTTTAACTTTATGAACTATGGTATATAAGTTCACATAATCAATCAATCAAATTCCATAAGGAAAATCTAACAATTAACATTATTTTAAAATGTCAAATGATTAACAAACTAATCTTAGTTTAGGTTTAAAACTTTCTTGATTGCCTAAGAATATAAATAATTTCTTAAGTGTATCATTTTGCACATCACCCTTTGGTTATTTCTTAGAGGATTACCTATGCTCCTTCAGACAAATTTGGAAGTCACTCTCCAAAATTAGATTTCTTAACTATACCAATATTTCTAAATCACTTAAATTTGCTTTTAATATTTTTATTCAATACCAAAATTGTGACGACCGCCCATGACTCCCGCACCAAAACAAGGGAATAGTGCGCTGAAAAGCGTGCCAGGTAGCCATGGACGATAGTCAGGGTAAAATAAAACAGCAAACTCTATCGTACCACTCACAGCGCATGGATAAAATACAATAGGGAAATATGTAGTGAAGCTCCATAACAGAATGTCATCATATAAGCATCATAGTAGTTTTATACAAACATATGAATCGTCATACATCAAAGCCTCACTACATAACACTCAATCAGATACAACAGCGGAACACCCAGTACATATAGTAAGAAAACTAATATGCAAAGCCTCCTGCTCGTCTTCGTCATCATCAGCGTAGATCTCTAAGAACAGCACCTGTCACCTGCTACCTAGTCTGCCCATCCCAACATGGATGAACAGCCCAAGGTAATAAGAGGAGACATAAAATCTTGAGTCAGACAAAGTCTTAGTGAGCAGTAAATCAACTATCAAACATACCAAAAGAGCATAAGGGATAGAAGGAATAGGAACCAAACCATCCCACTCCACCTCTTTCTACAGTGATAGCCCCCAGACACATACTAAGAAGAAGCAAGCATAACATAGCAGATAATTAAGGTAAAGCAATAATCACTCGAGCCAAGGACGATGTTTTCCAAATACAAACCCCCAAGGCCTAAACCAAGATCAGATAAGCACCCAGAAAACACCGCTCTTGAGACCGAGTGATAATACAACCAAACATCCATGACTCTGGCTATCACTGTTATCCTTGCCTTGATTTCACCGTTAGTTGAATGACCACCTATCAAGGGCTAATGGTAACCCCAGTTTTAGACATAACTCCGCACGTCATCATGACCCGTGCCTAAGCCGAACGCATCAGCCCAGAGTACTAGCACGTCATCGTGACCCGTGCTTGGAACGTCATCGTGACCCGTTCCAACGTACCCTTGCTTTGAGTATGCTAGAACCTTCAACAACGATGAGATCTTAGCCTCCTAGTCATCCTCCTTGACGACTCTTTCCATACTAGCTCAAGCGCCTCTCAAGCTAACCATTATCCATCCCAACTCGGACCGCATCACTGAGTTATAACTTCGCACGTCGTCATGACCCGTGCTTGGAACGTCATCATGACCCGTCCCATCTCAACATATGCCTTGCCCCATCACATCATAGCAAAGTCCCATCTCAATATCATGCTTTGCCTTCTCGCATTATGGCAAGGTTCCACATCATCGAATCCATCCATATGAGCTTCCACATCCGCTTCATATGCTACAGGCAGCTTTCACCATTCAAGAGCCTTTCCACTTAGCTTTTGAATCACCATCGACCTTACTTGTCCAAGTCAAGTAATAGATCAACTAATCAATCAAATCAAACATTAATCCAAGCAATCAATCATTCAACAAGATCTACATAGAAAATCAAGTAATCAAACATGATCTAAATAGGCATTTATAATTACAATGGCAATTTCGTAAATAAATGAGCATAGATCTAACATACATGAATCATGGGTCTTTAGCATAGATCTAGCAAATATAAATCATGGGTTTTGTCTCTACAACTAGATGAATGAACTTGCAAAGGTAAACATCTTCATAAGTAATGGATCTACACTTGGATCTAAGGAAGAATGCATAAAATCACTATCTACAACACTCCAACAAACCACCAATCCAATACACTCCTTTGGGTCCGCGTGAGAGATAACTACCACTCACCAAATCACCCAAACACTTCAAAAACAATCAACTCCAGATCTGGATAGCGAAGATCAAGGCTTGATCCGGCAAAATCTCGCTTCAATCGATGAAATCTCACTCGAACGGATGAAGATCTTCAACTTTGGCCCTTGAATCTTTGATCTTGATCTTCGATCTTGGATGGATGTTAGAACTAGATTGGAATGGAGAAAAGAAGATGAAGAAATGTTGTAGTCGAGTTCCCAAAATGGCAGCACTTCGTCGCTTCAAAAACCGGTGCCAAAAAGTGAGCCAAAGCCCTATATTTATAGGCTGAAATCTTAGGTCGTCCGCCCCTTAGGTTGTCCACGACCTAACTATCCCGACCTACGACCTAACTATCCAGACCTACGACCTAAAGCATACGCGACTCAACTCTCCAACGACCTAACCCTTACGCAAAATGCACGACCTAACACAAACAAGCCGTGTCCCTTTCTAGGTCGTCAGAACGACCTAACGACCCAACACATCCACGACCCACGACCTAACACAAACATCCTGCCTCAACATAGGTCGCCTACGACCTAAATACACACTGTGACCTATCTTAGGTCGCTTCCCGACCTAACTCCCTTAAATCACCTACTATTAGGTCGCTAAACCCTTTAGGTCGCTCACTCTCTTAGGTCGCTAGCTTCTTAGGTCGGTCAAACCTATAGGTCGCTCAAATACCTAAGTCGCTCTAACCCGTTATCTACTAGGTCGTACTATCTTGAGTCGCTCCTCTATCTTAGGTCGCTCACCTCTTAGGTCGCTCATCCGGCCTAACTTCCACACGACCTAAATCCTATACGACTTAACTCCTACACGACCTAACTCTTAAGTCGCTCAACATACTTAAGCCGTTACATCTATAGGTCGCTCCACTCAACCTAACTTTCATACGGCCTAAGCTTCACACGAGCTAACTCTTCTAACCTGCTAACTCTTAGGTCGTTAACTCGTAATACTACTAGGTCGCTAACCCCTAACTCAAGCAACCACTTTAAGTCGTCTACGACTTAAGAACACTCTACGACCTAACCAAGAGCCGATCTAAGGACCCTATGCAACCGAGTTAACTTCCTTACGAGCTATCTTTTACACGACTTAGGCTATGGATGACGTAAACAACACTAACGACCTAATAATTCTACGATTATATCAACACGTAAAATACGGGTCGTTACATTCTCTCCCCCTTAGGAATTTCGCCCCCGAAATTCCAAACAAACAACAGCAATCAAAACTATTCCGCATGCCTACCATACATAGCAATCAACAAACCATGCATCCAATTCTAGCCTAGCATGCAGAATTCTAAGATTAGAACAAGCTACAAATTCATGAGATGTCACGACACCTTAGGGCCATACCTCGAAGAGTCCAGGATGAGCTGCCTTCATCCTCTCTTCCTCCTCCCATGTACAGTCGTTAACATCATCACTCCATTGTACCTTGAGCAACGTAATCGTCTTCCTCCTAAGCTGTTTCGTGTCGGTTCCAACAACACGAAGTGGCTTACGAGGTCTCGAAACAACTGGATCAACCTCCAAGTCTTCACAGCTATCAGCAGAAACCACCGTAGTTGGGTCGTGCACATACTTCCGTAGATACGATACATGAAAAACATTGTGCACACCCGCCATCTTTTCCGGTAACTCCAACCTATAAGCGAGCTTTCCAATTCGCTCAATAATCGGAAATGGTCCAACAAATCTCGGAGTCAATTTTCCTTTCTTCCCGAATCTAATGACATTCTTCAGTGGAGAAATCTTCACAAAAACCATATCGCCTACGTCGAATTCCAAATCCTTACGACGATTATCGACATAACTTTTCTGACGATCTTGGGCTGCTTTCATTCGTTGCCGAATGATCTCTATACAATCCGAAGTCTGTCGAATCATCTCTGGCCCAAGTATCAGCTTTTCTCCAGTTTCTAACCAACATGTCGGAGAGTTACACGGTCTCCCATATAATGCCTCATATGGTGCCATACCAATGCTCGACTGATAACTGTTATTATATGCAAACTCTACCAAATGAAGATGATCTTCCCATGATCCTCCGAAGTCCAGAACGCAAGCTCTAAGAAGATCTTCCAAAACTCGATTGACTCTCTCAGTCTGACCATCTGTTTGCGGGTGATAAGCTGTACTCAAACACAACTCAGTTCCCAAAACTTCCTGGAAGCTCTTCCAAAATCCACTAGTGAACAATGAGTCTCGATCGCTCACTATACTCTTCGGAATACCATGGAATCGAACTATCCACTTAACATAAAGCTCAGCCAACTTCGATGCAGTCCTAGTCGATCGAACAGGAATGAATCTTGCACTCTTAGTCAGACGATCTACGATGACCCAAATCCCTTCCTTCCCTGTCCTGGTTCTAGGTAGACCATCGATAAAATCCATCGACACTTGCTCCCACTTCCATGCAGGAACTTCTAATGGCTGAAGTAATCCACTGGGCTTCTTCTGCTCAGCTTTCACCAACTGGCAGTTCATGCACATGGAAATAAAATTTCCAACATCTTTCTTCATGCCTTCCCAGTAGTAAGTTCTCTTCATATCCTGATACATCTTATTTCCACCTGGATGAATTGTCAACTTCGAGTGATGACTTTCCCTCAGAACTTCATCTCTCAATCCATCTATATCGGGAACAACTAGTCGTCCTTGCTTTCGAAGCCAACCCTCTCGATCGACCTCGAATCCTTTATCCTTCTCTGGTTCCAATCCAGACTCCAAATCCCGGATAATCCTGACAAGCTTATCGTCTCGCTTTTGGCTCTCGCCAATCCTTTCCACAAGAGTAGGTCTTATCGATAAGTTTGCCAACATTTCAGGTTCCAATTCACATCTGGGCCTGAAATCAAATCCAGCCAAATACTCGAGACTCTTCCATTCCGAAAACATGGCTCCCAATCCTGCATGTCTTCGACTTAACGCATCTGCCACTGCGTTACCTTTTCCCGGAGTATAGGCTATACCTAAATCATACGATGCTAGAAACTCTAGCCACCGTTGCTGTCGAAGATTCAAATCCTTTTGGGAGAAAAGATACTTCAATGACTTATGATCCGTAAACAACTCGAATCGAACTCCCAATAGATAATGTCTCCACATCTTCAAAGCAAACACAATTGCCGCTAACTCCAAATCATGAGTCAGATAATTCCTTTCATGCGGCTTCAGTTGTCGACTTGCATACGCAACAACTTTACCCTTCTGCATTAGCACTGCTCCCAGTCCAGTACCACATGCATCGGTGTAAACCACCATCTCATCATTCCCACTTGGAATAGTCAAAACAGGAGCACTTGTCAGTCGCTCTTTTAGGATTACGAAAGCTTGCTCACACTTGTCATCCCATCTGAACACTTGGTTCTTCTTCGTTAATCCTGTTAATGGTGCAGCTATCTTGGAAAAGTCTTTGATAAACCGACGATAATATCCTGCTAATCCAAGAAAACTTCTCATATCAGATGCATTCTTAGGTCTAACCCAATCCTGGATTGCTGCCACTTTAGCGGGATCAACCGCTATTCCATTTCCAGAGATAACATGGCCTAAGAACCTCACTTCACTCTTCCAGAAGTGACACTTCGAAAACTTAGCCTTCAGCTGATGTTTCCGTAAGATTTCCAAAACAATTCTCAAGTGTGTCTTGTGTTCTTCCTCAGTTCTGGAATAAATCAGAATATCATCCATGAACACAAGCACGAACTTATTCAACTGATCTCTGAACACCCTATTCATAAGATCCATAAAATATGCTGGTGCATTGGTCAATCCAAACGGCATTACCAGCCACTCATAAAACCTGGATGGTGTCCTGAAAGCAGTTTTCGGCACACTATCCTTCGCCACTCTCAACTGGTGAAATCCCGTTGCCAAATCCATCTGAGAAAACACCTTAGCCTCGTGGAGCTGATCAAACAAGTCATCTATTCTCGGCAATGGATACTTGTTCTTCTTAGTCACCTTATTCAACTCACGATAATCCACACACAACCTCAACGATCCATCCGCTTTGGTTGCAAACACAACTGGTGCACCCCATTCGGACACACTACGCCGAATGAATCCCTTCCGTAAAAGGTCATCAACTTGCACCCTCAACTCTTGCTGCTCCCTAGGCGCCATCCGCCTAAGAGGCATCACAACAGGTCTGGCTCCCTCAACTAGATCGATACGAAACTCGATCTCCCTATGCGGCGGTAACCCTTTGACCTCGTCAAAGACGTCCTCAAATCCATTCACAATAGGCACCGACGACAGTCCATCCCGTGGAACAACCAGCGAATACATGAAGCTCATGAAGACGCCTTCCTCATGCTTACATCGTATCACAACCTTTCGCCCTTCCACATTTCCGACTGTCACCTCCAGGCTCTCACAATCAATCCTTGCCGCATACTTCCTAAGCCAGTCCATACCCAAAATAATTCCGAACCCCGTAAAGTTCAGAACAAAGCAATCACAAACGAACGAGCAATCATGACTCGACACAACTATGCCACGGCATATCACACACAAACATGACGAACCCCCAACTGGATTAGTCACAACCAATGGCCTATCAACAATATCCGGTTTCAAACCTAACCGGCCTACCAAATCATCACAAACAAAAGAATGCGATGCTCCAGTATCAAACAACACTCTAACTGGAACACCACAAATAGAAAGAGTACCTTGAACCACCACACTCTTCCCCTTCTCTTCAGCAATAGGAGCTTTTGAAGACGACGGCACAGCTCCCAAAGCATAAGCTTGCACAACCTGCCTATCTTTCCTTGGTTCTGGACAGTCCTTCTTGATATGTCCCAGCTTATCACAGTTGTGGAACTTCAACTGCACCTTTGGATTCTTGCAATCCCGGGGGAGATGACCCTTCTGTCGGCAGTTGTAGCAAGTCACTTCGCCTTTCAACTTCTTCTGGCCATCCTTTCCCTTCTGTTGCTGCTGCTTCCTCTTCTTATTTCCACCCTGCTGTGGCTTAGACCCTTCCTTGGTTACAGCAACAACAGAACCTTCCCTGGGAAACAAACTCTCATGCCTAAGAGCTTTTTCCACAAGCTTCTCAAACGGATCGTCCAAATGATCCACTAACTGCCTTCCAAGATAAGCGTCCAAACCGGTCACAAACTTCTCGTTCTTCTGGTAGGGAGAATCAATATACGATCTAGCATACTTGGACAAAGCTTCGAACTCAGAAATATACTCAAGAACTAGTCTCCCACCTTGCTTGAGCTCCACAAACCTCTTAAACAAAACAGATTTCTGAGCCGTAGAGATGAACTTGGCTTCAAATCTGACTTGGAATTGCTCCCAAGTGATCCCTTCCTCTGGAGTATCGATGGTGATGGAATTCCACCAATCAGCAGCTCTTCCCTGAAGCTGTCTTGATGCAAGCTTCCTCTTGGTTGCATCCTCAATTCCCAAATCACCAAAAATCCTTCGACAAGCATCAATCAATCTCTACACTTCAATGGTCGATTCTGTCCCCAAGAAAGCTTTTCCTCCAAGAGAAGTATAGTCCTTGCAAAGCTTAGCAAAATCCACTGGTCTTGGAGCTTGAACTTGAACCCCAACATCTACAGATGGCCCTGGAGCTGGTATCCTTCTCATGATCGAAGTCATCATCGCTTCGAACATAGTTCCATAATCAACAGCTTCTTCAGCAGCACGTCCTTCCCTTGCAGCTGGTCTCCCTCTTCGACTCATCCTTAACATCTGTAATAAGAATGATTAGAACACCTTAAGAAACAACTGCATAAGGAGTTCAAATCCTTTTAAACTACTATATTATATATAGTAATCATCCATCAAAATACAATTACGTCTCTCATACGCAGTTACGTCAGCGAGCGTTGGCTAAAAATCGATTAACCAAAGCTCTGATACCAAATGTGACGACCGCCCATGACTCCCGCACCAAAACAAGGGAATAGTGCGCTGAAAAGCGTGCCAGGTAGCCATGGACGATAGTCAGGGTAAAATAAAACAGCAAACTCTATCGTACCACTCACAGCGCATGGATAAAATACAATAGGGAAATATGTAGTGAAGCTCCATAACAGAATGTCATCATATAAGCATCATAGTAGTTTTATACAAACATATGAATCGTCATACATCAAAGCCTCACTACATAACACTCAATCAGATACAACAGCGGAACACCCAGTACATATAGTAAGAAAACTAATATGCAAAGCCTCCTGCTCGTCTTCGTCATCATCAGCGTAGATCTCTAAGAACAGCACCTGTCACCTGCTACCTAGTCTGCCCATCCCAACATGGATGAACAGCCCAAGGTAATAAGAGGAGACATAAAACCTTGAGTCAGACAAAGTCTTAGTGAGCAGTAAATCAACTATCAAACATACCAAAAGAGCATAAGGGATAGAAGGAATAGGAACCAAACCATCCCACTCCACCTCTTTCTACAGTGATAGCCCACAGACACATATTAAGAAGAAGCAAGCATAACATAGCAGATAATTAAGGTAAAGCAATAATCACTCGAGCCAAGGACGATGTTTTCCAAATACAAACCCCCAAGGCCTAAACCAAGATCAGATAAGCACCCAGAAAACACCGCTCTTGAGACCGAGTGATAATACAACCAAACATCCATGACTCTGGCTATCACTGTTATCCTTGCCTTGATTTCACTGTTAGTTGAATGACCACCTATCAAGGGCTAATGGTAACCCCGGTTTTAGACATAACTCCGCACGTCATCATGACCCGTGCCTAAGCCGAACGCATCAGCCCAGAGTACTAGCACGTCATCGTGACCCGTGCTTGGAACGTCATCGTGACCCGTTCCAACGTACCCTTGCTTTGAGTATGCTAGAACCTTCAACAACGATGAGATCTTAGCCTCCTAGTCATCCTCCTTGACGACTCTTTCCATACTAGCTCAAGCGCCTCTCAAGCTAACCATTATCCATCCCAACTCGGACCGCATCACTGAGTTATAACTTCGCACGTCGTCATGACCCGTGCTTGGAACGTCATCATGACCCGTCCCATCTCAACATATGCCTTGCCCCATCACATCATAGCAAAGTCCCATCTCAATATCATGCTTTGCCTTCTCGCATTATGGCAAGGTTCCACATCATCGAATCCATCCATATGAGCTTCCACATCCGCTTCATATGCTACAGGCAGCTTTCACCATTCAAGAGCCTTTCCACTTAGCTTTTGAATCACCATCGACCTTACTTGTCCAAGTCAAGTAATAGATCAACTAATCAATCAAATCAAACATTAATCCAAGCAATCAATCATTCAACAAGATCTACATAGAAAATCAAGTAATCAAACATGATCTAAATAGGCATTTATAATTACAATGGCAATTTCGTAAATAAATGAGCATAGATATAACATACATGAATCATGGGTCTTTAGCATAGATCTAACAAATATAAATCATGGGTTTTGTCTCTACAACTAGATGAATGAACTTGCAAAGGTAAACATCTTCATAAGTAATGGATCTACACTTGGATCTAAGGAAGAATGCATAAAATCACTATCTACAACACTCCAACAAACCACCAATCCAATACACTCCTTTGGGTCCGCGTGAGAGATAACTACCACTCACCAAATCACCCAAACACTTCAAAAACAATCAACTCCAGATCTGGACAGCGAAGATCAAGGCTTGATCCGGCAAAATCTCGCTTCAATCGATGAAATCTCACTCGAACGGATGAAGATCTTCAACTTTGGCCCTTGAATCTTTGATCTTGATCTTCGATCTTGGATGGATGTTAGAACTAGATTGGAATGGAGAAAATAAGATGAAGAAATGTTGTAGTCGAGTTCCCAAAATGGCAGCACTTCGTCGCTTCAAAAACCGGTGCCAAAAAGTGAGCCAAAGCCCTCTATTTATAGGCTGAAATCTTAGGTCGTCCGCCCCTTAGGTCGTCCACGACCTAACTATCCCGACCTACGACCTAACTATCCAGACCTACGACCTAAAGCATACGCGACTCAACTCTCCAACGACCTAACCCTTACGCAAAATGCACGACCTAACACAAACAAGCCGTGTCCCTTTCTAGGTCGTCAGAACGACCTAACGACCCAACACATCCACGACCCACGACCTAACACAAACATCCTGCCTCAACATAGGTCGCCTACGACCTAAATACACACTGTGACCTATCTTAGGTCGCTTCCCGACCTAACTCCCTTAAGTCACCTACTATTAGGTCGCTAAACCCCTTAGGTCGCTCACTCTCTTAGGTCGCTAGCTTCTTAGGTCGGTCAAACCTATAGGTCGCTCAAATACCTAAGTCGCTCTAACCCGTTATCTACTAGGTCGTACTATCTTGAGTCGCTCCTCTATCTTAGGTCGCTCACCTCTTAGGTCGCTCATCCGGCCTAACTTCCACACGACCTAAATCCTATACGACTTAACTCCTACACGACCTAACTCTTAAGTCGCTCAACATACTTAAGCCGTTACATCTATAGGTCGCTCCACTCAACCTAACTCTCATACGGCCTAAGCTTCACACGAGCTAACTCTTCTAACCTGCTAACTCTTAGGTCGTTAACTCGTAATACTACTAGGTCGCTAACCCCTAACTCAAGCAACCACTTTAAGTCGTCTACGACTTAAGAACACTCTACGACCTAACCAAGAGCCGATCTAAGGACCCTATGCAACCGAGTTAACTTCCTTACGAGCTATCTTTTACACGACTTAGGCTATGGATGACGTAAACAACACTAACGACCTAATAATTCTACGATTATATCAACACGTAAAATACGGGTCGTTACAAAAATCATTTATGAATTGTTTCATTAATTTTCACCTTAGTTTAAAAATATTTTATAAAGTCATTTATTTATAAAACATCAAACAATAACTTATTCCATTTTATTTACTTGTATAATACTCTTTTATATCCTAAGAATATATACAAATACAAATTTTATTTTACTTTTCACAATTTAGTTGAAGATCTAGTCAAAATTTGGGTCTTTTAAAATTGAGTGCTAACTTTCATAGTGAAATGTCGTCACTATATGGATAACCCTTTTGTGAAAAGAACTATTACTGATTGGTAGAGCTAAACAAAGGAGTGTGAACTATACACACGTTTGTGAAGTAACAACCTCTCGACTATTTTAACTTAGAGTGTTAAAATGGATGATGTTTATGGGTTGACCCAAAACAACAAATAGTTTTATAGCTTATATGTTTTAAACAAAAGCTATGATCTTAATAAAACCATGTATATTAAAACCTTCCTACCATTTTATCTTAAGGTGTGATAATGAATGATGTTTAAGGACTGTCCCAATAACATCAATTAGTTTACACTACTTGGATGTTTAATAAAATCTATGGTTTTGATAAAAAAATGTTATCAAAACCTTCCTATCCAGTCTATCCCAATTAATTTAGTGTTAAATTATCCCTTATCTTATCTAAGGGTAAAAATTCATTTATCAACACAATCACTTATTGGAATTTCTTTTTATTTTGAAATCATTTCCCTACTAAGGAAAATAAAGATTAAATACCTAGTTATAAATTTCAAAATTTATCTTTGATATCATACTACATAGATTTCTTTTATGAAATAACTTCAAAGAATTTGTTCGCTAAAACTCACTTTGGGTTCATTCGGATTTTGACTCATTTCGATCGCACAATGATAAAGAGAATGATTTACTAAGTACTCCACAACTTTTTCCTAAGCAACATCCAATTGTCACTTAGAAGATTATTAAGATTACCACAAAACTAACCGAAATGATTTCCTCCAAATTACTCGAAGAAAAAGTATTCTACTTAAAATTTCTTTTCAAAAATATTTATACTTCGGAAATTTTTCCAAATAATACCACTGTTGCTTTTCTCAAACTCTTTTAAAATCACTTCAGACAATTCTACGATTTAAATTTTCCAAAAGCTCTTTAAAATGTTATTTTAAAAGACGAATTTATAATACTAAGTGTATTAAAACAAGGGTCAAAAACAAATGTCATTTTAAACATCGTTTACTAAAATCCTAAAACAGATTACACAACTTTATTTATAAAAATTTCTATTCAAAGGTTCTCATTTAAAAACCATCGTTTATTAATTTAAAACAATATTTATTATCTCAAAGGATAATAAACAATTTTAATACCTTTATAAACTTTTAAAACAATGTACATCGTCTTAAGGGATGATTTATAATAGTCTTTTATAAATCTAAAACAATATTAACTATCCCGAAAGATAATTAATCAAATTTACAGTTTCCTTTAATAAACAAATTAATTATCTTTAATAAAATGGTTAGTTACATCCAAAACACTTTCATCAAATTAGTTGATTTACTTTAAACTTGTTTATTAAATCAATTAGCTAACTAAAAAAATAATTTATCAAATGATTTATTAAATTCAAATAATCGTTAATTAAAATGAATAATTAATCTCAAACATCATTAATTAAAATGATTAAAAAAAATTAAATGCCATTCATTAAAACAATTAATGAAGTTAAAATAATAATTAATTAATTTGTTTAATTAAATTCAAATATCATTAGTTAAAACGATAAATTAAACACAAACATCATTTGTTAAAAATGATTAATTAACTGTAAAACATTATTGATTAAAATGATTAAATAAATTTCAAATAGTTATTAATTAATTTTAAACATCATTAGTTAAAATGATTAATTAAATTTAAAACAGTCATTAATTAAAATATTTAATTAAAGTTTAAAATCATTAAATAAAATGATTTAATTAAATTCAAATCTCATTAATCAAATAGATTAATTAATTTTAAACATCATTAGTTAAAATGATTAATTAATTTACAAACATCATTTCAAATATAATTAATGAATTTTAAACATCTACTTTTGTTAAAATATAAGCTCAAGTTCAAACACACATACAAGAGTTTAGGGGATGAAACTCAATAAGTGACTGTATAGTGGAAATCGCAATAACAACACAAATAGTTTAAATGGAATATCAAGATTAAGTTCTATTGAACATCCATTTTCCATACAGAAGTTCAATCAAGCAACCAATCAAACTATTTAACTAACATATAATTAATCAATAATAGTTTATGGCATAATCTATATGATATAGTAAATTTTGAATGTGAGTTAAACTCGCATTTAAATAATTCTCCTTTATTATAACTAAATTTTCTCATATATCTATCCTCCAAATGCTTTATCCTAACATTTAGATTATATTAAACAACTTTTTTTCATTATAAGTTTGCTTTTAATTTATCATTATTAAAAAATGACTTTTAACTTAACCCTTTCACCGAATAGCTTATAATCAAACTGTGGACTTAATTCACAAGGGGTTTGTTTCAAGGTTCCTTAATTCCTATCTGCCCAATATGTACCTTACTAAGGAAAATTTCTTATGAACTTATTCAACAATAGTTAATTCTCAAACTGGACGAGCACAACTAAACAAATCCTAAATGATAATAATAAAATATTGTTATTTCCTAATAATCAACTCGTTAATATAGCTATATTAATTTTTGAAAATTCACCAATTTATGTGTATATATATATATATAATATATTCCTAGGCAAAATTATTTCATTTACCATTTTAATAAAATAGTGTATCGGTAGGTCTGTTCAAGTGTTTATGAATCCCTATCGATAATGCTGATCAAACGCATCGAGGAGAATTCATATGCCTCTCAATGGATCAAACAACACAAAATAAAATATTTTTATAGCACTAACAAATATGCACTCAATATAAATTTATACTCTCAAACTAATCCTAATCCTATCCCTAGAGGTTTTGCCCCACTAGGGCTTAGGGGTTCGCTAAACCTAAGCTTTGATACCATTTATGATGACCCACCTTTTTGACCCCTAGGAACGACACTTAATACATCCCTGATATTTATGTATCGTTTCCCATGCATCCAAAAGATAAGTTGTAACGGGGAAAAGTAAATAACAAAAAGAACATAATAGAAAAACCTCAAAGCGGAATGGTTACATATAATACAAAAATATATAGTACAAGAGGTTACTCCTTACATGGAGTTATCAGAGTTATGTAAACGTACTACACGTAATCGAGTGGCAGTTATTCATTTGGACTTTACATTTTTCACATATCAAATATACCAACTTAATCATGCAGTGGAAATAAATAACTAGATAATTAAGGAGCCGCTTAATCAATCACCGTCTTCAAAGAGCTCCAAAGAAAAACTTGTTATTCTTGGACTACTCAAATATAATTGAGTACCCGAGAGTTAAGGGAAAATAAACAACTCGAGTCATGTAATATGTCTGGTATGAGTAAAACTTGAAACCAAAAGGAAGGGTATTTAAAAATAATATGTGGGACAACGCCGCTAACGCGGAACGGTTTTTCTCCTACATAAAAAACAACCAAACATAAGAATGGAAAGGAACAATGGGAAACAAATACAAACATAGATGATGGGAAAAAATAGTATAAAGATCCAGACTTGAAAGAATGGAAATAGTTTGAACAAAATCCAAACTGGACAGAATGGATAAAACATGTTAACAATTCAAACTTGATAGAAGGGACAAAACCTATAATTAAATATCATTAAGAGTGGTTGACTCTTCGCGTTACAATTACGAAAAAACAATTCGAACGTTCGAATCAAATAAGGAAAGGAAAATTTACCAATAAGTAATAAGGAGGGTGCATCCCCTTTAAAATAAGTATACCTCTTGCAATATACTTGAAAACCTAGGGAACTCCAAGCCGGACCTCGCCAGTCCTTACTTAGAATCCGAGAATTTCACATCTAAATGCGTAAAACCGAATCCAATCAAGCTGAGATGTGAAAATACCCTAATGGGAGCAACCCCACATAAATTAGCCACTAAGAACACGCGCTTTGATTTAGTCATTTCCGACAAAGAATAACAGAGCTCAACTGTAACGACCCGAAAATTTCGACTATTTAAGTTGTTAATTTAATAGGATTTTTAAATTTAATTTTTAGTAGAAATAATTAAGGGGGTAAATTAATATTGAAATGAAGGCTAAAATAAAATATATGAATGGTAATTAAAGCCTTTATTTGTAATATGAATAAAATTTCAATAAATAAAATGGTAAGTATTGGACCTGTATATAAGGTGAACTAAATAAATCCTATTTATTGGAACCTTGTTTATTGATATGTGAATGTATAATAAATGAGTTATTACAAGAGATTAAAATTTAAATAGAATTCTAAATAATGAATAGTGGAAAGGATTATACAGGTGTATAAATTTAATGCGAGAAAGGAAAGTATTTAATTGATTTTGTAATAAAAACGTTGAAACGGAAATTGGAATAAATGTAGTTAATGAGAGTTGTTGAAATAATTGTTGTAGAGAATAAATTACAAATGTTATAAATTGTACAATGGTGACAACTGTTGTTCGTTACTAATGCATTTAATTAATAGCGATTAAATGTAATTAATCATTGCCTTTTGTAAGTTAAGAAAGTAACTGAAAATTTTGAAGGAAAAATCAATAGAAATGTTAACTATATGCATAAGATGGAAAGTTGAATAGAATTCTAATAAATGGTAATAATGGAAAACGTATACAATCAATGTAGGTAATTAGTAATTATAATGTTGTTGAAAGTAATAAACGTTTCTTTGTTGATAATTTATAACATAACGGAAAGAGTAAGTGTACTCATCAGAATATTAATTGCAATTGGATAGGGATTTTTAGTAACAATGTTAATGCAAGGAAATTAGTGCTAAATGTAAGTCAATAATAAATAGTGATTAATTCAATTCTTGTAACATATATTATAAATTACCTGCTTATTTGTTAATGGAATTAGAAATTGTAATAAGTGATAATAAAATGAATGAATGTTACACTAATGGAAAATGAAATAACGCTCGTTTAAATGTTGAGTAATTATAGGGTCGTATTTATTACAAGCGTTACTTTAATAATTATGATTTATTGAGAAATTAATACGGGAAGTATGTAAAGTAATAACTAGGGAAGTAATACGTTATAAATTAATTATAACCTAAACTTAAGTGTAAGTAAAAGGTTGAAGTTGAATCTAATCCGTTTAATTGTAAACTTATTATAATAAATTGGATTCAATTTATAATAAAGGGATTATTTTAAGAAATTGAAATAAATATTGTAATTGGTAAAATGATTTACATTTAAAAATTTGAGATGGGAATTCGTTTAAGGAGTCATAAATTTATAAGTAAATCAAGGTGATAAAATTTATGAATTATAGAATTTGAGTTTTTATCGTGAGTTAATTTATTTAATTTAGAATAGTTGGATTTATTGCAAATGAATAAAAATCAAATATGTAATTATTTCGTTAATTTAAAAGTTTAATTGAAAACGGGAAATATTTATGTAATAATCTTAAATCCAATGGTAAATCCTTCTATTTAAAATTATGAATGGAATAATTATGGGTAAATTCAATTTAATGGAAATTGTGGGAGTTTATCTATAATTTTTGAATTTTTTGAAATTGAAATTTTTTATTAATTAACCTTTAATAAATTGACTTTTAAAAATGTTTAAATCATCGTAAATGTTTGGAATTTATAAAGTGATAAAGATTGCGAAGTTAAAAAAAAATTCAACGCGAAATTTGATTTAATTTATTTATTTTAAATTTATTTAATTAATATAAAAATAGCCATTTTGGTCACGGACTCGGATTTCGACGAAACTAGTTTCATCGGATCCGTAATAGTGAATTATTGTAGGGTTTCAAGTTTCGTAGTGATCGAACTTGTCGTATGATCGTACGAGCGCGAAACGCCTTGAAATCGATTAATTGAAATCAATTTGAAATCAGTTTGAAAATATTGATTTCAGCATAACTTCTTCATACGATGGGATTTGGACGTGAAACTTTTTCCATCGTGTTCAGAATATTTTTAAATACCATTTCGATATATGGGTTGACCCAATTTCGTTACGGAGTCAGAACGTGCTTTTTGGGCCAATTATCGTTCAGCACGTTTGTTTATCAGATCCATCTACTCTATTTCTAACCTACCTATATAAACCCAGTTATAAACCCCAGCCTCCATTTATTCTTATTTGTTTGTGCGTTCATTTCCTCAGCTCCTCCTCTTCCCAATGGCTGCAAAACCTAGACCCCATTTTCAAAAAATTCAAAAATCAAATCCAAAGTCAAAAATTCAAAGTCCTCAGAAAAATCTCAAAAAAAATATATATCGAAGATCTCAATGATGCGAATCTACGTCTGCTGTTCGTTTTTCGAGACAGTGACCGGATTGATCAGAAATCGCGGTCAAAGTCGAATTGGGCATTTTTGATTTCAACATCAATTGACGAAATTGAAAGATGGGTATTGTAGATCTCGTCGAAGGGAGTTGATTGGTGGTTATTTGGTGGTCTGAAAGTGCTGGGGTTGGCCGGAATTGGCGAACTAGTGTTCAAAAACCCTTGCGTGGAGGCGGCGGCAGCGGCAACCAGGGAGGCGCGCGATGGTAAGATAGGAGCGGCTCGGCGATAGCTTCAAGATGGTGGTGGACGGCAACGTGATGGTGGTCGGTGGCGGTCGTAAAGCGTGGTCAAAGTGTTCGATCAACACGTGAGGGATGGGTTCGGCCGCGTGTTCTGGGTATACGCATGACGTTGAGGGAAGACGCGTATGACGTGGCACATGCGTGGGGAAGGTTATCTTTTTATTTATTTTATATAAATTTTGATTTTGATCAGTCAAACGAGAATAACTTCCTCATACGAACTCCGTTTCACGCGAATTTTTTTGTTAGGATCGTAATTAAATTCTGGACGCTTTGACACTGATTCAGACAGTTTTGGAGACCGTCGAATTTTTGGATTTAAATTGGATTTAAATCCAATTTAAATTCAAAAGGTGAGTGTTTTAATCCACTCATAACTTCTAAAATTTCTTATGTTTGTTAAAGTGAATTTAGATATGAGTAGAAATTTATTTATGACTGTTTGGCATGTTTTATTCATTATCTCGGTTAAATCAATTAACTGTGAATTAATTTTATTATTGCATAAAAAAATTTGACAGTTAAAGTTTATTTGTTTGCATATAAACTGCTAGTTAAACAGTTATTAAATTTATTATTGAATATAAACTGTTAGGTAATACCTGTATTTATTACCTGTTATATTTTATGTGCGCTATATTGATGTTTGTTTAAATTGGATGATGATTTGTAATAAATGGTTGATGATTGATATTTGGATGAGTGGATGTTCATTTATATTAACTGCAAGTTGTTATGCATTTCATTTCATTCGAGATTGCGATTTGAAATGATATATAACCGCATTTTATTATTAAATTTCGGATTGAAATGATAAATATCTGTATCACTTGACCATAGGATAGAAAATTTTATACAGGCACCGTGGTATATATATAAAATTATTTTTGAAAGGATTTTATTATTTTAGATATGATACGGTTTAATAAATATTAATTTTTGACCTTATATAAAATCTTATTTTTATGTACATATATTGTTAAATTTTTGAATTTAAGCTATGTATAAATTTGTTAAATAAACTAAATAAGTTGAATAATGGAGTTCTAATGATTTAAATTTATCTAGATAAAAAGGTAAATTAAAAATTAAATTGGAATTGAGCGTACTTAAGAATTAAACTCTATAAGTGATGTAACTTATTTAAACTTGGAAATTTTTAGGGTATGATATTTATAACTGGATTTTTATTCAAGATAAATTAAATGAATATTTCTAGTATAAATAATTTGAAGGAAATATTTAATTGTTAGAAATTTTGAGTTTTATTTTATGGATTTATTTTACGAATATTTCAAAACTAAATAATAGGACAATAAATTGTTGAATAGAATTTCCAACCTTAAGTTTTGAAATTGTTAAATACTCAAAGTTAGGAATATATTGAAATTGAAGTGGTTTATTTAACTGAAAGTGAATTTAAATTTTATGGATTAGACTAAATTTTAAATGAATAAATTTGTACAGCCGTAAAGATTTTTACTTTATAAAGTAATATGAAATCAACTATTTTATTCTATATACTGTTGAATATCCAAAACCATTCAAGTTTCAGAAGTTATGGTTTTAAAGCTATGAATTTCGAAGTATTATGTTTTCAAAGTTATAATCCAAATGTTTGGTTTCCAGATATTATAAATTTTAAGTAGTATGATTTTGGAAAAGAAATATATTTGAAATAAAAATGATATTATTGATTTGGGTTTTTAAAAATAATATCAAAATGAGTTGTTTTGGAAATGGAAATGATAAAGTATTTATGGATAATTATTTTCTGGTTTCAAAGTATTAAACTTTTTAAATGACCGCGGTGTTATAATAACGTTTGGTTGTTGAAGAGACCGGGATCGAAAGTTGTCATACTCTCTGCCAACCCCGAAAACCACTTTAGCAACCGAGTACGCGGTGGAGATTCCAGAATGAAGTAGGATGGTGGTGGCGGTTCCTTTAAGGTAAATACGTGGACCCGACTCCCGTGAGTTGGCACAAGGTGGCTAAAACAGGAGCGATCGACGGGTTAATAAGGTAGCACCTTTGATCGGACACATCCCTTCGATATTATACTTTGACTTTGGATTGATCGGTGGCCACTTTTGATTTTATTTGGGGGTGTGGCTCGAGGTGGGCGTAGTTGCGCTCTACGCGTTACCACCGACCCGGAAGCGTAATTGGTATATCTACCATGGCATTGCCTAGTTGTGCCGTTTCACCTACCCTAGCTATCGTGCCTTGTACGAGTTTGGTTTTCTCCCGTAGCCTGTGTGGTATCCTCTGGTGGCTTCCCGATCAGGAGGGACTATGATATTAGATGGACTACTGGGACTATTACGTGTTAAGGGCTATATGGGTAACCCCTTAATGCTAAGAAAAAGTAAGTTTATTTTATAAATTGACACTATTATAATAGCGAAATATTCTACATAGTAAATAGTTTAACGGATCCTTAAGAGATGTGAATCCTGAGCATCTTTTGAGTTACTGCACTCGTATTTATTCCTGTTGATTTAACTTACATAAGATCTTTTAGTTCTGACTCGAGTGTTTTGTCCTTTCAATTCGCTCGGGTCAGTCCGAGCGTTTCAGGATCGAAGACTTTAGATCTGGAGGGCGAAGACGGAGATTTCTACTATTATTATTAATTATATTCCACTACACTATTTAATTCCGTTGCATTGATTATGCTTGGTATGTGAACTCTGATATTTATTGTATAAAGAAGAACCAAATGTTTTGTAAACAGTTTTATGAACTGTATATTTATTATATTTTATCCTTCCGCTGTGAAATTCTGTTTAGTTTTATTTCTTTCTCGTTTTTCTTATTTACCCATAACAATATGCCCTTTCGTATGGTTTGAATTGGCACGTGTGTCGATTTAAAGTGTGCGAAAAGGTGGGATGTTACAGTTGGTTTTAGAGCCAGGTTTAGCGATAAACCTTAGCTTTGTGGGGTCTGACTCTTTGTTAATAGGGTAGAAATACCCTATGGGAGTCACTGAGCGTATATATATATATATTAGAGAGCGTATTTGTTAGTGTTGTAAAAAGATTTTAATATTGTGTTAATCTATTCCGTTTTGTATTTATAAATTCTGGTTGATGCATGGGACGCTATGACATCAATAGGGATTTCTAAACACTTAACAGGACAGACCGACATTATATTATGTTTTTAATATAGGTGAATGAAATAATTTTGCCTATTATATTTTCTATATAAAAAATTTCAAATGATATCTATATTTGGCTGCAATAGATTGGTTGTTAGGTAATAAAGTGTATAAATAATAATAGAAATAAGATTCAAAAATAAAATAAATGAAATTTGGAAATTTAGAACTTAAGATCCAGGGTTTTTGAAATTTTCTCAAATATATTTTGGAATATAATTATATTGTTTATAAGTATTTTATGATATAAATATTTAGTATAATTCGGAAGAATTGTTTTAAAGAAGATTTTGAAGAAAATAGTTTTGTACTTTCCTCTCTGTCGTTGGAAAATAATTTCGGTGATGGCGGCCGCCTCATCGACTTTCATCTTCGAGTTTCGAAGAGGGAAGGCCACTGTAGTTGTTTTATTGCAGATTCATTTTTGGAAAATATATAAATTTTGAATTGTTTTAAATATAATTAGTGATATATAAGTTGTAAGAATATATTTATCTATTGTTTTAAAATAAATTGAAAATTTAACCTGGTATTAAATTCTTAAATTTCCATTGATTAATTGTTTCAATTATTGTAGTAAAATAAAAGATAAGTAATTAATAATTGAAACCTCTAAATTAGGTAGGAGATTTAATGCCAAGAATAAAGGAAATAAAAGAAGTTGAAATGGTAACTTATAAGACAAAAAGGAAAAATTTATTGAACAATGAATTAATTAAAAGAAATGAGAAACTTGTATAGCTTTTAATTACACCCATAAATAACATATATAACTTACCAAATATTAAAAGTTGAAATGATTAATAAGAGATTGTAATAGAATATTATACAAGTGGAAATTTGAAATAATGAAAGTATTCGATGAAATTGCTGTTAAATGAGAATTAAATGTTATAACTTAAGTTAGAATTGAAATTTTACCAAGTAAATATAAGTAAAGGTAAGTATGACAAATAGATGATTATAAACTTAAGTAATTAAAGTGTAAATAGATGAGGTCATGCAATTATAAATGAATGTAATATAATAAACAGAAATTGTAAACTTAAGTAAAAGGGTTGAAGTTATTTCTAAATAAAATTGAAAGAAATAAATGAAATAAAATGATAAACCGTTATATGGATGAAAAGAATCACTGAATGAATGAAAGAAGGAAATTAAACGACTAATGTATGAAATAAAATTAATAATAAGTTAATTTGATTTGTTAGTTGGAATTGTTGTTGTTTGGTTATGGTTGTTTGGGTAAGGAGATTCGAAATTGTTTGGATGAAAAATATAACCTATTTAGTTTATCAAAGACTGTTGAGTAAATGATGAACTTGATGGTTTATTCTTCATTCCGTACAATTTAAAAGTTTTGAACCCGAACAACTATTTGTTTGGTTGATTGTATGGTTGTTTTGTATTTTTTGTGTATGCGCTGTTTGTTGAAATTGATGGTTGTTGTATTGATTTGTTGTTAGTAATTGAAACCACTTAAATATTTCACTTTATATATATTGTGTAACGACCCGCGTTCTGACCGCCCCCAGTCGGTAATTAAACCAACTTGAGACGTTCAAAATGACGGATTGTTATTCAGTTTATAGAGTTTAAACAGAATCAGCCACAGAATCACAGAATAATCATAATATTTCACATAAATGAATTTTCTTACATATATCAGAGTTTATACAATGCATTAATTTTTTTTTATACAGTGAAATATATCTTTTACAAGTACAATTTTTTTTTCGAAAAGCTAAAGTGAAGCAACTTCCCCAACTCTCTCTAACTTCGCGGCCTGAAAATCTTCAAGCTGTAAAATACTCGGTCTGACCCAAGTATTATATTCGAAAGAAAATAACAAACAGGTCAGTCTAATTCAAACTCAGTTATTAGTGCATAGAGGCAATAATAATCAATTAACAATTAGACGACAGTCAAATATATATTCACCTATCCGATCCTTTAACAACAAATCGGATAACGGTAAATACAACACTTAACAGTGTTAAACAACAAATCAGTAGATTCAGATTATATATGAAGATAGATGAAGGGATTATTGATGAAGATAATTTAGAAAAAAAACAGAATTGCCAAAACAGCAAATAACTACAAAATCATCAAAATGCGATTCAAAATATATTGAATTGTCAACATAAAACAATTTTCATCAAAAAGAAAACATCATTTAAAACATTAGATTTGGTAGGGCTGCAGTACACACACGCGTGTACGGCCTCGCCACTTTTTAAAATGTTAACTCTGTGTGGCTGCAGTTCACGCTTGCGTGCACTGCCTTGCCACTATCGTGATGACGTACTCAAAAAAAAATCAACGAACCAAAATCATTTAAGGTTCAAATATCGATTCAAAATGTCGATACTGCGTGGCTGCAGTGCACGCACGCGTGCGCTGCCTCGCCACAACAACATGTGAAATCATCTCAAGATAGAATACCATCAGAAATCAAAGTTGCAGAGGTCAAGTCAGTGACCCAACACAGCTGCAACACCAAACCCATGCAACTAGGCAAGGTCGAAATGCAAATATTTGCATATGCACAAGTAAACTCAAGAAAACAAGTTCCAAACAACTTATTACTGCACATTTCAACAAGTGCAAAATTTTCATAAAAATGAAACTGCGGCCCACTTTGAATCCAAGGGCAAACGGCAACAAGACTACAGTCACCACATGGACACAAGGGCAAAGGTACAAAACATTAAATGAATCAGAGGGAGTCCAGAAAGTAATGCAGCAATAAACTCAAAACAACTCAAAAATCCTCAAATTCAACAAGACAGTAAGCATAAGTGCACGAAGGCAATGACACGTACGTATACATGAACCAGCAGAAGCAATTGAAGTGCAACAGTGGAATGACAAGGCACAAAGGCTACAAGTATGACTTGAACAAATCAAGGCTACAGAGCTCGAGCTTATGCAAAGTCAACATCACCGCATAAATTCAAGAAGGCACCAAGCAAATGGAACCAAATCCAAGTTACAGTATCATTAAAACATGGACAGTGGAGTACATAGGTACATGAAGTCCAAAAGATTAACTACAAAGGACAACAAGTATGTAGTGCACAACAGGTTGAAGCCAATGCACAACAACAGCATACATATATTTACTTATATGTAGATGAACAAATGTGACAACAATGTCACAATATCAAAGAAATAAAGTAACAGACCAATGCAAGACAGTGGTCTAAAAATATCAAAGTGTATAGGTCAGGGAAGAACCCAGACCACATGAATTAAGTGTGCAACTGACTTGAATGTCACAAATCGCAACAAACATAATGGATGCAACTGATGAATGGTGCAAGGGACAACACACATAAAGTTCAAGTATAAAATAATGCTCAAAGATAAGCCAAATGCAGCAGCGACACAGAGGTGGAAGCATAGTGCTACAGGCCAACAAAACACCAAAACACACGTACACAAAATACATATAGGTACTACTCGAATAAACAAGTAGACAGAGCATAGACAAGTGACAATGAACAAGTCAGGGTCACTGCACTAATGCATATAGAGTATGCAAGTGAAACCCAAACCAAGTATACCCAAAAATATGACCAGAGCCAACAACACAAGTATTCAAGGGCAAACTGCAATAAAATGCATCCACCACAGGTATACAAAGGCACAACAACCATCAAAATGAGTCTAGTGTATTTACAAGCAACTATCAAATAAAGACTCAAGAGAGTGCAGATATGATTAACAAGACAATGCCCACATCGAAATAAGTCAAGTGCCATGATGAAGCAGTGCAACATCAAGGAGCTCAAATGCAAACATGATAGTGAAACAGGTCATAGTGAAGATAACAAATGCAATGACCAGCTACAATATGCTCAAAGCAATTAACAAACCACTGTTCAATGAAGTCAATGACGAACAACCCCAAATCATCACAGGAATGACAAATTCGAATGGCCAAGATATCAGAGGTGACTTCAATAAAATACAATCAAAGCAGTAATTAAAAATTTACAACTGCAGTTCGAATTCAAAATAGCAAGTGGTGCAAGACCGAAGTCATGTAACAACAGGTTACAAATTCAACAAAAGCCAAATTAAGAAACCGAAGTCAAAAACTCAAATCAAGCTTTATTACAGTTTCTAATCAAATAAATGCAGAAGTTTCATGCTAAGCAAGGCAGTGGCCGAAGCCCACACAAAAATCAATTTCCAGAAATTCGAACAAAAGAACCAAGGAAACTTCATCACAGCAAACTAAAAAACATTACAGCCGTGTAAAACAAGAAGACGAACCGGATAAAAAAAAATCATCGACATCTAAAAAAACACGAATGACTGAAGAATGAAATTAGATGTGAGTGAGGGAATCACTCACCTTTGTCGATGTGAAGAGCATGCGAGCGAATTGAACTGAAACCCTAATTTGGATCGAAGATGAAGAGGAACGAAACAAAAATTAGAGAGAGGCCGCCATTATTTTTATTTCTTCGGTTTGATTTTTTTTTTCTGATGATTTGAAGAAGACTTCGGCCATGCTTATGAAAGGAAGGGTGCGTGAGTTATGGCGTGTGTAACGGCGTGGATCAAGGTGATAAGGTAAGGCAGTGTACTCTTCTTCTTTTTTTATTATATATATTATTATATTTTTATTTTTATTTTGAATTCAATTTTGTTTTGTATAAATTATTTTCTTTACTTTGTTTTGTAAATTTTGTTGTTTGAATTTTTAACTATGGGTATTGATATTTATTTTGTATTGATTAAAATTTTATTCCTTTTTATTTTAAAGAAAAGAAAAATATTATTTAAAACTAACCATCCATTTATAAATTTACATAAATAATAATTCTTGTGTCCAAATTATTTTTCTAAGTCATTAGTTCGAATTTAAAATACAAATTCAATATTCAATAGATTAAATTCTAAAATTTACTCGCCAATTTATACTGAAAATTTGAAATTCAAGTCAATCATCATTCGAATATTTAAAATTAATTAAATATTTTCATTTTTAAATTGTTCAAAATTCAGGGTTGTTACATATTGTTAACCCTTTGGATTTTATATGTGAAATGCAGGTTATGGAAGCAATTGCTACTGCTTTTGGTTCCATAAATTAAGCATAATTTGCCCGACAAATAGGTACGTTTCGGATTTCGGTTTTTAGCGCTATTTTATATATTTTTCCGTGTTGGGATGTAATATTTTGGGTATTATATGTGATATTTTGTTATATTTAATATTATATTTTCTCCCGCGCCTCTCCGTACAAAGGAGACTCTGCCGAAATTTTCCGAAAATCTTGGACATAGAAATTATTTTGAAATTATTTTTCCAAACTTTATTTATATATAAAAAAAAAGATATAATGATTATAAAATGGGTATATTTTATTTAAAGTAATAAATTTGTAAATTATTGTTTATATGTTAATATTTTGAATAAGATGTATTGTTTATTTAATTCTTCCTTCTCCCTTCTTTTTCCTTTTCGAGGACGAAAAGCTGAGTGGGGGAACGACCCGAAAATTTCAACAATTTAATTTGTTAATTTAATAGGATTTTTAAATTTAATTTTTAGTAGAAATAATTAAGGGGGTAAATTAATATTGAAATGAAGGCTAAAATAAAATATATGAATGTTAATTAAAGCCTTTATTTGTAATATGAATAAAATTTCAATAAATAAAATGGTAAGTATTGGACGTGTATATAAGGTGAATTGAATAAATCCTATTTATTGGAACCTTGTTTATTGATATGCGAATGTATAATAAATGAGTTATTACAAGAGATTAAAATTTAAATAAAATTCTAAATAATGAATAGTGGAAAGGATTATACAGGTGTATAAATTTAATGCGAGAAAGGAAAGTATTTAATTGACTTTGTAATAAAAACGTTGAAACGGAAATTGGAATAAATGTATTTAATGAGAGTTGTTGAAATAATTGTTGTAGAGAATAAATTACAAATGTTATAAATTGTATAATGGTGACAACTATTGTTCGTTACCAATGCATTTAATTAATAGCGATTAAATGTAATTAATCATTGCATTTTGTAAGTTAAGAAAATAACTGAAAATTTTGAAGGAAAAATCAATAGAAATGTTAACTATATGCATAAGATGGAAAGTTGAATAGAATTCTAATAAAATGGTAATAATGGAAAACGTATACAATCAATGTAGGTAATTAGTAATTACAATGTTGTTGAAAGTAATAAACGTTTCTTTGTTGATAATTTATAACATAACGGAAAGAGTAAGTGTACTCATCAGAATATTAATTGCAATTGGATAGGGATTTTTAGTAACAATGTTAATGCAAGGAAATTAATGTTAAATGTAAGTCAGTAATAAATAGTGATTAATTCAATTCTTGTAACATATATTATAAATTACCTGCTTATTTGTTAATGGAATTAGAAATTGTAATAAGTGATAATAAAATGAATGAATGTTACACTAATGGAAAATGAAATAACGCTCGTTTAAATGTTGCGTAATTATAGGGTCGTATTTATTACAAGCATTACTTTAATAATTATGATTTATTGAGAAATTAATACGGGAAGTATGTAAAGTAATAACTAGGGAAGTAATACGTTATAAATTAAATATAACCTAAACTTAAGTGTAAGTAAAAGGTTGAAGTTGAATCTAATCCGTTTAATTGTAAACTTATTAAAATAAATTGGATTCAATTTATAATAAAGGGATTATTTTAAGAAATTGAAATAAATACCGTAATTGGTGAAATGATTTACATTTAAAAATTTGAGATGGGAATTCGTTTAAGGAATTATAAATTTATAAGTAAATCAAGGTGATAAAATTTATGAATTATAGAATTTGAGTTTTTATCGTGAGTTAATTTATTTAATTTATAATAGTTGGATTTATTGCAAATGAATAAACATCAAATATGTAATTATTTCGTTAATTTAAAAGTTTAATTGAAAACGGGAAATATTTATGTTATAATCTTAAATCCAATGGTAAATCCTTCTATTTGAAATTATGAATGGAATAATTATGGGTAAATCCAATTTAATGGAAATTGTGGGAATTTATCTATAATTTTTGAATTTTTTGAAATCGAAATTTTTTATTGATTAATCTTTAATAAATTGACTTTTAAAAATTGTTAAATCATCGTAAATGTTTGGAATTTATAAAGTGATAAAGATTGCAAAGTTAAAAAAAAAAAATTCAACGCGAAATTTGATTTAATTTATTTATTATAAATTTATTTAATTAATATAAAAATAGCCATTTTGGTCACGGACTCAGATTTCGACGAAACTAGTTACGTCGGATCAGTAACAGTGAATTATTATAGGGTTTCAAGTTTCGTAGCGATCGGACTTGTCGTTTGATCGTACGAACGTGAAACGCCTTGAAATCGATTAATTGAAATCAATTTGAAATCAATTTGAAAATATTGATTTCAGCATAACTTCTTCATACGATGGGATTTGGACGTGAAACATTTTCCATCGCGTTCAGAATATTTTTAAATACCTATTTCGATATATGGGTTGACCCAATTTCGTTTCGGAGTCAGAACGGGCTTTTTGGGCAGGTAAATAGGCATAAGGAAGAAGTTGCAAAAAAAATTATTCTAAGGGACAAAATGTTTGCTTTTTAGCCTGAAGGACACTTTTTAGTGCAAAATGAAAATGATAGTTACAACTATCATTCTGTGATTTACACTAAAAAGTGTCCTTCAGCCTAAAAAACAAACTTCTTGTCCCTGAAACTAAATTTTTTTCTAACTTTTTCCTTTAGCCTAAAAACCCCCTTTTGGGGCCAAATATCGTTCAACACGTTTGTTTATCGGATCCATCTGCTCTATTTCTAACCTACCTATATAAATCCAGTTATAAACCCTAGCCTCCGTCTATTCTTATTTGTTTGTGCGTTCATTTTCTCAGCTCCTCCTCTTCCCAATGGCTGTAAAACCTAGACCCCAAATTTCAAAATTCAAAAATCAAATCCAAAGTCAAAAATTCAAAGTCCTCAGAAAAATCTCTAAAAAATATATATCGAAGATCTCAATTATGTGAACCTATGTCTGCTGCTCGTTTTTCGAGAAAATGACCGGATTGATTAGAAATCGCGGTCAAAGTCGAATTGGGCGTTTTTGATTTCAACATCAATTGACGAAATTGAAAGATGGGTATTGTAGATCTCATCGAGGGTAGTTGATTGGTGGTTATTTGGTAGTCTGAAAGTGCTGGGGTTGGCCGGAATTGGCGAACTAGGGTCCGAAAACCCTAGCTTGGAGGCGGCGGCGGCGACAACCAAGGAGGCGCGCGATGGTATAGATAGGAGTGGCTCGGCGATAGCTTCAAGATGGTGGTGGATGGCAGCGTGATGGTGGCCGGTGGCGGTCGTAAAGCGTGGTCAAAGTGTTCGATCAACACGTGAGGGAAGGGTTCGGCTGCGTGTTCTGGGTATACGCGTGATGTTGAGGGAAGACGCGTATGACGTGGCGCATCCGTGGGGAAGGTTATCTTTTTATTTATTTTATATAAATTTTGGTTTCGATCATTCAAACGAGAATAACTTCCTCATACGAACTCCGTTTCACGCGATTTTTTTTTGTTAGGATCGTAATTAAATTCTGGACGCTTTGACGCTAGTTTGATAGTTTTGGAGACCGTCGAATTTTTGGATTTAAATTGGATTTAAATCCAATTTTAATTCAAAAGGTGAGTGTTTTAACCCACTCACAACTTCTAAAATTTCTTATGTTTGTTAAATTGATTTTAGATATGAGTAGAAATTTATTTATGACTGTTTGGCATGTTTTATTCATTATCTCAGTTAAATCGCATTTATTTAAATTAACGTGTATTAATTTTATTATTGCATAAAAAAATTCGACAGTTAAAATTTATTTATTTGCATATAAACTCCTAGTTAAACAGTTATTAAATTTATAATTGAATATAAACTGTTAGTTAATACCTGTATTTATTACCTTATATATTTTATATTCTCTATATTGATGTTTGTTTAAAGTGGATGATGATTTGTAATAAATGGTTGATGATTGATATTTGGATGAACGAATGTTCATTTATATTAACTGCAAGTTGTTATGCATTTCATTTCATTCAGGATTGCGGTTTGAAATGATATACAACCGCATTTTATTATTAAATTTCGGATTGAAATGATAAATATCTGTATCACTTGACCATAGGATAGAAAATTTTATACAAGCACCGCGGTATAATATATATATAATTATTTTTGAAAGGATTTTATGGTTTTGGATATGATACGGTTTAATAAATATTAATTTTTGACCTCATATAAAATCTTATTTTTATGTACATATATTGTTAAATTTTTGAATTTAAGCTATGTATAAATTTGTTAAATAAACTAAATAAGTTGAATAATGGAGTCCTAATGATTTAAGTCAATCTAGATTGGAAGGTAAATTAAAAATTAAATTGGAATTGAGCGTATTTAAGAATTAAACTCTATAAGTGATGTAACTTATTTAAACTTGGAAATTTTAAGGGTATGATATTTATAACTGGATTTTTATTCAAGATAAATTAAATGAATATTTCTAGTATAAATAATTTGAAGGAATATTTAATTGTTAGAAATTTTGAGTTTTATTTTATGGATTTATTTTATGAATATTTCAAAACTAAATAATAGGACAATAAATTGTTGAATAGAATTTCCAACCTTAAGTTTTGAAATTGTTAAATACTCAAAGTTAGGAATATATTGAAATTGAAGTGGTTTATTTAACTGAAAGTGAATTTAAATTTTATGGATTAGACTAAATTTTAAATGAATAAATTTGTACAGCCGTGAAGATTTTTACTTTATAAAGTAATATGAAATCAACTATTTTATTCTATATACTGTTGAATATCCAAAACCATTCAAGTTTTAGAAGTTATGGTCTTAAAGCTATGAATTTCGAAGTAGTATGTTTTGAAAGTTATAATCCAAATGTTTGGTTTCCAGATATTATAAATTTTAAGCAGTATGATTTTGGAAAAGAAATATATTTGAAATAAAAATGATATTATTGATTTGGGTTTTTAAAAATAATATCAAAATGAGTTTTTTTGGAAATGGAAATGATATAGTATTTATGGGTTTTGGAATGGATAATTATTTTCTGGTTTCAAAGTATAAACTTTTTAAATGACCGCGGTGTTATAATAACGTTTGGTTGTTGAAAAGACCGGGATCGGAAGTTGTCATACTCTCTGCCAACCCCGAAAACCACTTTAACAACCGAGTACGCGGTGGAGATTCCAGAATGAAGTAGGATGGTGGTGGCGGTTCCTTTAAGGTAAATACGTGGACCCGACTCCCGTGAGTTGGCACAAGGTGGCTAAAACAGGAGCGATCGACGGGTTAATAAGGTAGCACCTTTGATCGGACACATCCCTTCGATATTATACTTTGACTTTGGATTGATCGGTGGCCACTTTTGATTTTATTTGGGGGCATGGCTCGAGGTGGGCGGTAGCTGCGCTCTACGCGTTACCACCGACCCGGAAGCGTAATTGGTATATCTACCATGGCATTGCCTAGTTGTGCCGTTTCACCTACCCTATCGCGCCTTGTACGAGTTTGGTTTTCTCCCGTAGCCCGTGTGGTATCCTCTGGTGGCTTCCCGATCAGGAGGGACTATGATATTAGATGGACTACTGGGACTATTACGTGTTAAGGGCTATATGGGTAACCACTTAATGCTAAGAAAAAGTAAGTTTATTTTATAAATATACACTATTATAATAGCGAAATATACTACATAGTAAATAGTTTAACGGATCCTTAAGAGATGTGAATCCCGAGCATCTTTTAAGTTACTGCACTCATATTTATTCCTGTTGATTTAACTTACATAAGATCTTTTAGTTCTGACTCGAGTGTTTTGTCATTTCAATTCGCTCGGGTCAGTCCGAGCGTTTCAGGATCGAAGACTTTATATCTGGAGGGCGAAGACGGAGATTTCTACTATTATTATTAATTATATTCCACTACACTATTTAATTCCGCTGCATTGATTATGATTGGTATGTGACCTCTGATATTTATTGTATAAAGAAGAATCAAATGTTTTGTAAATAGTTTTATGAACTATATATTTATTATATTTTATCCTTCCGCTGTGAGATTCTGTTTAGTTTTATTTCTTTCTCGTTTTTCTTATTTACCCATAACAATCTGCCCTTTCGTATGGTTTGAATTGGCATGTGTGTCGATTTAAAATGTGCGAAATGGCGGGATGTTACAGCTCATCGGTGTAACACATCGTCTAAGAACGATGATAATAAAGAAGCTAAGGTAACCAATAGCTGAGAAACCAACTATCAAGGATATAAAACAATCGTATATGGAAACTAAGTCTTGTTTGCTTTCCACCACTTATTAAATTCAAACTTGGATTATTTCTTAGTTAACGATAATATTGGACAGTGCAAGGTAGCCTTACCTTAAAGTCATGTCTCACGATTATTCTTAGCTTTCAAAATAACTCCTAGACTACTTATTCGATGTTTAGGGCTAATTATATAAATAATTTTTTTTCATATAAGTGGTTCGTTTTATGGAAATTAATTCATCTCCATAAATCAATCAAACTTTTTTCTTTTAAAAAACCCGAATTTGTACTTAGATTCACATTACAAGTATTAGTTTTAAACATTTTGTTAAAGGAGTTTGCTAACTTTGAAACATCTTTATAAAAATGATTTAACAACTTAAAACATCCTTATTACATTTATTAATCAACTTTAAAATTTCATTAATTTAGTTGATTGACTAACTTCAATAGCCTTTAATTCAAAAGAAGTTGATCGCCTTTATACACCATTATTTTAATTAATTACTAAAAATTAATTATAATTAATTAAAATAAACAAATAATTATCATTATTTAAAATGAATAACAAAGTCAAAATATACTTTGAAACTTCATTAATTAATTGATAAATTAACTATAAATGCTTTAATTGAAAGGATAAATCACCTTTAACAATATCATTAATTCAATTAATTAGTAATATTTAAATGAAATTTATTTTTTTAATCAATAATTAAATATCAATATTTAAAAGTTATTAATTAATTTAAACTTTCCTAAAAGATTAAATAAGGTTAAATAGATGTATTAACTTTTAAAAGTCATTAATTAAAGTGGATTAATTAATTCTAAAATCATCATTAGTTAAACGGTTAATTAACTTTAATCCATCATCACTGACTAATTAATTAACCTTAAATATTATTAATAAAATGATTAATTAATTTAAAACACCATTAACCAAGTAATTAGTTTAATTTAAAACACATCATTAACTAAGTAATTAGTTAATCTTAATCCTTATTAATTAATTAAATTAAATTATCATTGTTAAAATGATTAATTACTTTTGAAAACTTCGTTAATCAAAAACTTACTTAACTTGTAAAATAATTTCAAGCACGATAATGAAACCAAATGGTTCCGATAAAATGTGATTTTTCGAAAGTGTCGATATAGCGACTATCGCAATACGAGTAGTTCGAAAAACAAGTTTATGTCATTTGCAATACAACCATACATCACATAGTAATAGTATGAGCATATATATGTGGTAATTAACAGTGATATAGCATGTAATGAGCATTTACTTACTAATTAGTTAACTTTAACTACCAATCAAACATATCGCTAACTACTTGCTTACTAACTTTCCAAAACGACAACTTTTTGCAACATGAACTAAACAGACAAACAATATATCACCAATACATACAACAAACATTAAATAGCTACTAATATGAACATGAATACAGTTTACAAATTTTGTTTTTGAGAGTGGAGTTTTACTCTCAAAAATGTAACCAAACGAAGTCGAGTCGCTACATAATCTTGCCAACAATTGAACTACACTTCCTAATCACCAAAGCTCGAAAATTTGAGCCATATGTGGACTAATTGGGTTCGACCGTTGGTTGTTATGGCTTGGCCTTGCTCAAAATGAGGAGTTATAGGTCTTGTTTGAATATAGAGTGAAGTAGAGAAGGAATAGCTAAGCTAGTTTTAAGTGGATGAATGTAACGACCCAGAAATTTAGTTATTTGAAACTAGAATATTAATTAATTTTAATTATTGAAAAGTTAATTTTATAGGTTAAATAACTTTAATTTCTAATATAGCGGTTTATTAAATAATTTAATTGTTGAATTTAAAAATTAAAAATTGTTTAAATAATTGAATCTTGGATTTTTATTTGAATAAAAATGATTTAAAGGTTTATTAAATTTCTTTTAATAAGAATGAAGGTGTTAGCACCAAAATTGGTCAATAACACTCAAAAAAAGATTTGTGTATAGAGATGAATGAAGATAATAAATTAAAATAGAGGAATGTATACAAAACTAACTGTAGAAACAAGAACACCAAAATTATAATGGTTCGGCGAAACTGCTTACATCCATTGTTTATGTAATCTTTATTGCTTTTCTCAAAGACTTGAATACAGATACAATCTGTGAACAAATGATTCGAATACAAGTTTGAACTAAAAGAAGTGAGTACCAAAAATGGCAGAGTATCCCTAGAATTCCCGAAAAAAGGTCCCTTCAACTGTCCCCCCACCTCTGTATTTATAGACGAAGATAGACTGGTCCATCTGCGTAGGCCCATGACCAAGATACCTCGGCCTGTTTCACCGAGCCGTGCATTTCGAGCCACCAATGCCGAACGATGGTTGCCGAATGATCCTGGCCAACCTCGGGTCTTATCATCGGCAACTCGAAGTGTGTCGTCACTTAACTTGGGGGAAGTTGTGGTATGAGTTATCTCCAAAGAAAGCCAGATGTACCACTTCAATAGCAACTACCTTGACTAACCCAACAGGGCTGAATCATCATAGCCGAGCCAACATGATTAAGATATTCGTGTCGTACGCTCTAATGTTGAGCCACCAAATACCGAGCCAAATGGATCAATTCCGCTAGGGCCTGTCCATCGAGTGTCGAGCCACCCTTGTCGATTAACCTCTCCTTGGACATCTCAGCCAAGTCATCTCGCTCTCCCTTCGTCGACCGAGCGATATGTACTGTGTTCCTATAGCTTCCTTTCTTTAGCCGAGCGACACACGCCATCTTTTCCTTGGCCGAACCGCGTTTAAAGGCCGAACCATACATATAGGCCGAACCTTATATACAAGCCGAACCATGTATACAGGTCGAACCATAAATATAGGCCGAACCATCTTTACAGGCCAAACCATGTATACAAGCCGAACCTTACATACAAGCTGAACTGTGTGTATAGGCCAAACAAAGTATATATGCTGAACTACTCAAATCGGGTCAATCTTTTATATTTCCAACTTCTCGCTGGCTCGAGTTTCATCTTGATTCAATCAAAACCTCTGTAATTATCACCTTGTAGCAAGGCCAAGCTTCCGGATAACATTTGCCCCCTGAAGTGCGTCGTGTGAACTAATATGACGCGCTTTGAATCAGCAATCGGTCCTTTTTTTAGGAGCTATCTCATTCGGAATGATTATCGTCTGACACCTAAGTCCTGTTTTTAATTTTTTAAAAGTTGGGTGAATATAACCTCTTGAAGGCTGAATCATGGTAGATTCTTCTATCATTATACACATATATGTATATACTCATATACATACATGGATTTTTTTTTTTAATGGATGGGTCTGCGTATGAGCACCAAACCATGTGTTTGGCCTAACCAGCGGCACTCGGCTGATTTACTTACCAGACCATCAAAGCACTTTGACCGGTTCTACAGGCAAGGCCCGTTCCTCTTCTCTTCCTACCATATAAAAGCCACATCCTTTGCTTCTTCCTCCTTTCCTTATTTCTTATTCTACTCTTACTAGCCCTTATTCTTCCTATCTTCCTGAACCTATCACTTATTTATCGTCAAACATCATATTTATCCCCTCGCGATTCCAGCTGTTCCCGAATTCAATCGATTCCTCAATCCAACATTTTGAATCTACCGCAAATCCCAAGCCTTCTTCATAGGTACGAACCTCTTATCAGTACTCGAAATGGTATACGAAGTTTCATTACTCGAGTGGGTGGCTTTCCCTTTTCTCGGGTTGTAGGAACGGGTGGAGGATAATTGAGTAGTGAGGGAAAGATAAACCACGAAGAAGGCCGGCCATTAAGTTGGAGCTTCGACCGCCATAGATGGTTGACGAATTAGTCTCTTAGTAGCCGTAGTTTTCAGAATTCGAAAGTTATGACTTAGGTGGAAGAGGGAAAGTGTCCTGCGATGAATGACTCAAGAGTAAACGCGGGTCAGTCACATTATGAGATGAGAGTGTGGTTCAGTAGTTGCTTGTGACGCTGCGAGTTGGTCAAAGGCCAGAGGAGCGGTTCAGCATCCCGATCGAGAAAGTCGATCGGCCTCGAAGGAGAGCACAGTTCGGTAGGAAGTTAGGCTATTGGGTCGATAGGATTCCAAATGAGGTCGTTCCGTAATTAGAGAGAGTGATGGTAACTACGCGTGTTGTTGTTGGTCGGTCGGAATCTGGTGAAGTGGGTCGGTATCCTGAATGAGGGAGTCGCTTGGCATTAAGGGAAAGATTGTGGGTCGGTGGGGACTTAGGAGAGTGGATAGGTGACTAGAGAGTGAAAGAGAGAGGAGAGTAAGTGGGTTGGTGCTTTTGGTCTAGAGAGTCGTTTGGTAGTTTATAGGTGAGAGGTTTGGTATGTATGCTTTGATAGTCGATCGGCTTCGGGCCTTGGGGTCGGCACTGATAATCAAAATCACCCTAGCTTGAACACAACATATGCTAAGTCAACTTATCCCCACACCTGGTCATGGAACAATGAACAATGATAAGAACTTAAGCATATGAGCATATGGAACTGGTTCGGACAAATAACTCCATAGTTTTAAGAAATATAAACGCGACTTCAACTTAACAGAACACAAATAACAGCCTTCGGCATATAATGCCAATATCCAATTTCAAGACCCCCACTACCGAACATAGGACAAGCTCTCGGAGACCGTCAACGATGATGGTCTTCAAAGATGATAGCTTAATGCTCAATCGCACTTCATCCATCTTTAAATCTTTAATTCTTTATACTCATGCTTGAATGATTACACTAGTCCACACACCGTACGGGGGGAATATTTTTGTCGTGATATGAATATCGAGTGTCTTTCAAGTATAGTTCAAACAGGTATCTACCCATATTCGACACTAGTTGAAGATGTCCAAAAAATCGAGCTCTGCTAGAGTTTTCGACAAGCCTGAGCCATTTTCTCAGTAGGAGGTAGTAGGAACTTCGAATCCATCGACAACTCCTATCCAGGGTATCCCAAATCCATCAGTTGCAGTTATTGGTCCGGCTCCTGATGCTATAGACGGAGAAGTCATCCTAGATAATCCTATTGATTCACAAGTTTCAAAAATCGGTGAAGCTGATCTTCGTTGGTTGTGTACAATTCATGGAATCCCTTTCGACGACGTATTAGTTCCATCAGGGTAAGATCGGCCTCACCTGCCCCAGCTGGATATACAGCTTGCAATAAATTCATGTGTTGGGTTGGTAATGTGCCACCTTTCAACTCCTTCCTCTGTGAAGTGTTACAGTATATCGGGATAGCCCCGACACAGCTACATCCTAATAGTCATGCGTTCATCTATGACACTTGTATTCTCTTCATGAGTATCTTATTCCAGCTTCCCACTCCCGGCGATATCCGTTAATTATTTCTTTAAAAGACGGTCTGACAGTCCATCTTTCACATTCCTTGAGCCACACTCCGAGTGTCAGATCCTGATGGGGGCATGGAGTAATTTCTCCTAATATAAGCAAGAATGGTTTTATGTATGTTGCCCTCCTGGCTTTGCGAGAAGATGGCTAGAAAGGAGTAAGTTCCATTTCCGAACCAATATTTGTTTATGGCACAAAGTGCATTCTTTCTAAACTTTTTTTGACTTTTGTAGGTATAAGCCCACGTCCCAAAGGCACGGGGTATTCTAAGGCCATTGGGGCCAGCTGTTCTCGTGGGAAACCGGGAGATCAAATCCATTATTTCCAATGAATCGCTTTTAAAGTTTGGATTGTTGGCGGAAGGTCGTCGAACAAGTCTCCTAACTAGCGCCACTACAACTGGATCTAGCTTAGAAAAGGGCAGCTGGGCCTTTGATGCCCTCTACAGGAGGAACCCATGATATATCTGAAGAAGGCGAAATAAAGGAGGCCGAGGTTCCAAAAATGACCGACGAGAACTTAGGTTCTGATAGTGCACCAATAACGAATGCACCTGACATCATTATGTCACTTCCCTCTTCAAAGAGGCAAAAAAGCTTAGCCTATAAACTGAAAAAGAAAACAGTAGGTAGGACTTCTAAAGTTACAATCACTCCGTTTGAGAAAAAGTCGTCTCCCCAACATCCAAAAGGTTCACTAAAAGGTATTTCAGACCTAACCATCCCCGATGACTTACTGAATTACGGTTTCAACGATCCAGGGGATATGGGACTTAATTCTCCCACGAGAGGAGATGGAGGCGATCAAATTCATCATCAGGAAGAAAAAACTCCAATAAGTAAAGCAAAAGATGCTGGTCCGTCAAGGGAAAACACTAGGACACACACGAACACTTAAACTTCACCCTGCACTTAAATTTTAGCCATCATAGTATTCTCACTAACTCGTTCTCACTTAATTTCTGTGCAAGTGATATGGGGCGCACTTATGGATTTGATCGCCTTTGCGGGTCCTCTATCTTCCACCATTCCAGTCGGGATTCGGGGTTAGGTAGACGTCAAGAAAGAGATGATAGCGGTGATAGGGGCTACCGTCCCAGAGACTCGTCGTCTTCTCAAAGAAAAACATACAGCCACTCTTTATACCCTGATGATCCTCCCTCTCAGTTAGAGTACAATAGGGAAAAAAATCTGCTCAGCAGGGGTCTCAATCTGAAGCTCCCATGACCAGCACTCTGGTTTGTCCATCACAAAGAAATCTCGTGAGCCTCATAAAAGGTCTATGGCACCGGCTAAGCAAACCCCTCTAATCTCTGCACATGATTCGCCGGTAGCCGAAATATTAGCTGAGCTTAAAGCCACATTTCCAAAGATATGCTTCGACGGACTGAAATTTCTTCCCGCGATTCACCCAATTCCAGGGCATGTCAAACAAAGCATCATCGCTTACAATAACGATGTCTATGTTCAACATGATGCGTTTGTTCACTTGGTAGAAAAGTTTCATAGTTTCTATGAAACGTCGTTATGAGATCGATCGCCTGAAACTTGAAGCTATCCATGATAAAGACATTGTCAAATCCCGGGATAAAGAGCTTTCCTCGTACAAATCTAAACTTGAAGCTGCCTAACAAAATGCTAAAGATACGGGCAATGCAGTCAGTCGTCTGGAAGATACTCACAAAAGGGAAATTGATGAAGCGGTTCAAAGCTGTGGCGCTTTAGCTTTAGAAAAAGACTTTGTTCAAAAAGAGAAGGATGTCCTCGCTCAACGAGTTAAAGAATTGGAGGAGCTACTCCTCAAAGAAAAGGAAGGAAAAAATTGCTGCTCAAGAGGAGTCGCAACGATATTGCGGCAATATTGTCGCTACACGAATTCTAAAAACAAAGCTTAATGAGGAGCTCTTCAAATCTAAAGCGTTAAAGGACGCAGCCCGTGAAGTGGGAAAAGTATGGTATTGACAGAAATTGACTCTTGCCTTGAGGCAGCTGCTGAAGCCGGGAGAGAAGAAAATAAATGCCTATTTGATCCTCTTATTGCTGAATACAATGCTTGGGTTTATCATGCATTGAAATCTATCTTTTCTTGGCGAGGGTTGCCTCGAATCATTAGCTGAGGTATGGGATACCTTGATAAAAATCAAACGAGTAGAGCTGGGCACCGAGGAGGTTGTTGAGGGTTCTCTTATGAAGGAAGAGATTCGAGGAAATGAGCCTTTCGACTTATTTACAACCAAAACCCTTTATGGAAGAGATTCCTCCTCATTAAAAGGGAAGGACGAAGTTGCTGGTCCATCCGAAACTGAATTTCCAATTCTTCCTTCTGTTCGCCGACCAGTCACTCTATACTCGATCCTTTCGAACGGCCTGTTGGATACGATCTAGAGTAGCCCAGGCTTAATATCCATATTCTATCCCCTATTCTAGAGGGTAGACTCCCAAAACAGCTGAGAATCAGCCAGAGACTGGTACTTTACCTTTCTTTCTAGAGTTCTAATAACCATCGCTTCTTGGCGAGCAATGGATGTATTCTAACATTTGTCTTCTATGACTTTGTGTAGGCCATTCTGATATTGAACCAGCTCCAAAGAGCGATGCTGCCATGGAGAAGGAAGAAAAATTGGGAGGGGCATCTCATACTAGGAATGTTCCCTGACCCGATGCTCAAATGACCGGGGCACTCGATGAGGACAAACTCGAGAACCCCTCACCTATAGAAGAACATGATGAAGTTGAAATCACGGGGGCTTTCAAACACACTATGAAACTGAGCATGGAGGAACAAATAATGGAAGAGGGGAAGAAAAATGCTGAAATTAAGGTTGAGCCTCAAGTGGTGGAATTGGACGATCCCCAGAACTGGCCCCTGAAGGTCATTATCCCCATTGGGACCACGCCAATGGAAATTCCTCCTCCTTCCCTAGGCACCATCTCACTAGGAAGCAAGGCGTCCAAGAGAAAATTTTTGGGTGAGGAGCCTTCTTAGAAGCCGCGGAAGGAGAAAAAATCAAAAAAGTAACTATTCGGTCGTTCCTCATTCAACCCGAATAAGTCTGAATTATGCAGTTATTTCTATTTATTTTCATAGTCGTTGTAAATAGACTTTTTGCTCCGAGTTCAGGAGAAGTTGTAGTGAAACTGAATCTTCGATTAGTAAATCAAATTTTGTTTCTTTGTTTTCGATGATTTTCGTTGTTTAGCTTACTGTCTAACTTGTAGTCGAAATTGAGATCTCGTGAGTTACACAAACTCCGGTCTGCTTCCACATGACTTGGAAATTTTTTGAATCGTAAATCCTCTAGTCCATGCTCTGGGGACTTAGATTACTTTATTCCATGCTCCATGGACTTAGAGATTTTTTGAATCGTTTACACCCTAGTCTGCACTACAGTGACTCGGAGTGCTCTAGTCCGCACTCCAAGGATTTAGATATTTTTAAGTCATTTATACTCTAATCTGTATTCTAGGGACTCAAAATACTCTAGTCTATACTCTGGGGACTCAGAGTACTCTTTTCCACACTTTGGGGACTTTGAGATTTTTCAAGTCGTTCATACTCAAGTCCACACTCTGGGGACTCAGAGTACTCTAGTCCGCACTCTGGGGACTCAGAGTACTCTAGTCCGCACTCCGGGGACTTAAAGATTTTTTGAGTCGTTTATACTCTAGTCTGCACTTTGAGGACTGAGAGTACTCTAGTCTGTACTCTGGGGACTTAGAGATTTTCTAAGTCGTTTATACTCAAGTCCGCACTCTATGGACTCAGAGTACTCTAGTCTGCACTCCGAGGACTTAGAGATTTTTTAAGTCGTTTATACTCTAGTCCGTACTCTGGGGACTCAAAATACTCTAGTCCACACTTCGGGGAAATAGAGATTTTTGAAGTCGTTTATAATCTAGTTCGCACTCTGGGGACTCAGAGTACTCTAGTCCGCACTCTGGGGACTTAGAGATTTTTCAAGTCATTTATACTCTAGTCCGCACTCCGGGGACTCAAATTACTCTAGTCTGCACTTTAGGAACTTATAGATTTTTAATCGTTTATACACTAGTCCGCGCCTTGGGGACTCAGAGTACTCTAGTCCGCACTCTGGGGACTTATGAGACTTTTTGGTTTTATTGATTGACTTTTAATTTTGTGTGTGCATTCATATGCTGAACAAAATAATGTGATTTAATTTTTTCCATGGAATTATAACATACGGAACATCAATAGTTCATAGAAAAGCGGCTTCGAGCCTTTATTGATCATAACAAATAGAAACAAACTGAATAGTCTTTTTACATGCCGAAAACAAAAAACAACAAAAGAAAAACATACTGGAAACAATTACTACTAAAATGCGAAAGAGATGGGCTAAGTGTAATAACGGCGCAAATGCTTGCTATTCCATCCTCGGGGGAGCGTCACACCATCGACGGTCACTAGCTTGAAAGTTCCTTCTCTAAGCTTCTGTTCAATGACGTATGGACCTTCCCATGTAGGATTCATATGTAATGCGATCGGGAAAACTTGTTTCAAAATGAGATCGCCCACATCAAAGATTCTCAATCGAAAATTTTCATTGTAATATCGAGCGACTCGATGCCTATATGCAACCGCCCTTAAATCGGCTTCATCACGTTTTTCATCTACAGCATCCAGCGATTCCAGTAAAAGATCCTGATTTGTCCTAGGATCATAGTGAGTCACCCGATGAGAAGGAACTTCAATTTCCATGGGTATAACAGCTTCAGTGCCATATGCCAATGTGAATGGAGTGTGGCCAGTCACGGACTTATGGATGGTTCTATAAGCCCAGGGTGCTTTTGGAAGCTCATCCACCCACTTGCCTCTAGCCTTCTCCAAAAAAAATTTCAATATGGATTTGATTATTTTGTTTACGGCTTCAACTTTTCCATTGGCTTTAGGGTGAGCGACTGTCGCAAACCTTTTCTCAATGCAATATTTTTGGCAGGACTATTTGAACTCCCTACTCTCGAACTAAGTTCCATTGTCTGTAATGATAGTTTGTGGGAGGCCAAAACAGCATATGATGTTTCGCACAACAAAATTAATGACCTTTTTGGTGGTGATCGTAGCTAAGGGTTCTGCTTCTGCCCACTTGGTAAAGTAATCGACCGCAAAAATTGCGTACTTTGCACCACCTTTGGAGATTGGTAAGGAGCCGATTATATCGATCCCCCATATTGCAAATGGCTAGGGGCTAACCATTTGGGTGAGTTCTGTCGGTGGAGCTGCCGGAATTTTTGTATACTTTTGACATTTTTCGCACCTTCTTACATAGTCTGCGGCATCCCTATTCACGGTTGGCCAATAGTATCCATAGCAGAGGATCTTTTTTGCTAATGTCTACCCTCTCAGTATGTTCGCTAGATTCTCCTTCATGAACCTCTTTCAAGACCTGCTTTATCTCATCGTGGCAATGCACCGAAGTAAGGGAACTGAGAATCCTTTCCTATACATTATTCCATTCAGCATTATGTACCACGAAGCTTTGCGAACGACTTGTTGCCTTTCATTCCTTCTATCGGGCAAAGTCCTATGTAACAGGTATTGTTTGAACGGGGTTATCCATAACTCCCTCTCAGTTTCCGTTTCTAAAACAAAATCTACTTCCATCTCGTTTATACTCGGAGCATGTAATATTTCGATGGGAACCAAGCTCATCTATTGTGCATCACCGGTACTTGCGAATTTTGCCAATGAATCGGCTTCCCCATTTTGTTCACGTGGGATGTGTGAAATATTATAATATTCAAGGTCTGCCAACTGCTCTTGAACTTGAGCGAGGTATGGGGCAAGTCTCTGCCTCGTTGCTTGATAGTCTCCCCGCACTTGGTGTACCCTAATTGTGAGTCGCAAAAGATTTTAGTCGATTTAACTCCAAGTTCCCTGATAAGTTTTAAGCCAGCAATCATTGCTTCATACTCGGCTTCGTTATCCGTTGAGCTTCAAAGCATAACAATTTGATCGATTTTCGAAAGTTACAAGAACAACATCTTCCCTTGAACAACGGTCGTTGGATTCCCCATCGATATATAGTTACCGTCGAATGAGGGGAATAACATCATCACTACTTGACTCGTATGATATGGTGAATTCTGCAATGAAGTCTACTAGCGCCTTCCCTTGGATAGCCCTCTGTGGCAGGCAGATGATTCGAATTGACTCAACTCAATGTTCCACTTTAACAACCTTCTAGAGGTTTTTGGTCGTCGGAGCACCTGTCATAGAGGTTGATCGGTATAAACACCGATCAGATGTGCCTGAAAATATGATTGAAGCTTGCATGATGCAATCACCAAATAGTAGGCTAGCTTCTCGATTTTAGAATAATTTATCTCTGCCCCCGTCATAAGTTTACTGACATAGTACACTAGCTTGTGAATTCGGTCCCCCTTGTGAACCGAGGCCGAACTAATGGCATGCTGAGACACGGCTAAGTATACATATAACACTTCATGGTCTACAGGAATTGACAGAATCGGGGGACTTTCCAAATGTCTTACTAGAGCTTAGAACGCATCCTCACAGTTGGGCGTCCATTCAAAGTTTCTCTTCCCTTTCTTTATCACATCGAAGAAGGGAATACACTTGTCGGTCGCTTTGGATATGAATCGACTCAATGCGGCAAACTTTCCATTTAGGCTTTGTACTTGCTTTATAGTTCTGGACGCTTGTATGCTCGAATAATCTGAATCTTTTCTAGATTAGCTTCAATTCCCCGTGCAAAGCCCAAAAAATTTTCCGACGCAACACCAAAGGAACACTTTAGTGGATTAATTTTCATTCCATGGTATATAAGTGTATCAAACATCTCTGTTAAGTCTCGAATGTGGTCATTTGACTATCGTGACTTCACGAGCATGTCATCCACATAGACTTCCATTGTTCTACCAATTTGGTCTTTAAACATCCGATTTACCAAGCGTTGATAAGTCACTCCTGCTTTCTTCAACCTAAAAGGCACCACCACATAACAATACAGTCCAACATCCCTGACGAAACTAGTGCGTTCCTGATCTGGAATGTGCATCGTGATTTGATTTAACCCGAATACGCATCCATAAATAACAATGACTCGTGTCCGGCTGTTGAGTCAACTAGCTGGTCAATCCTAGATAAAGGGAAACTATCCTTAGGGCACGCCTTGTTCAAGTCTGAATAATCAACACAGGTCCTCCATTTTCCATTTGCTTTTCTCACTAGTACGGGGTTAGAAACCCATTTTGGGTAGAGGGCGTCGCGGACGAACCCATTGGCTTTGAGTTTGTCAACTTCCTCTTTAAGAGAAGCGGACCTCTCCAGGTCCATACCTCTCCCTTTTTGCTTCACCGGCACGTATTTCGGGTCTATGTTCAACATATGACTCGCTATGGCGAGAGAAATCCAGCACATACCAGAATGTGTCCAAGCAAAAACATCCAGATTCGCTCGAAGGAAATCAGCAAGATCCTCAGTCATTGAGGGGGTGAGTAGTGATCCAATCTTCAGCACTCGTGATGGGTCATCATGATTGACTGGAATGTCAATCATGAATTCAACTGGTGCTGCTTTAGAAACCTTAGGTTCTTCATCATCGTCTCTTGGATCTATGTCTCTGTAGATCCGACTCTGCTGCCCAAGCATTACTTGTCAATTTTGAGCAACGTGGGTGTGGACAGAGTCGTTTGCAACCTTTCCCTTCTCTCTTCCCTGGACCTCTCTCAGCTCAGCCACATAACATTCGCGACTAGTCGCTTGATCGCCATGCACTACACGAACTCCTCTATCGGTCGGAAATTTCAAAGTCAAACACCACGGGGCCAAAGCTACCCTAAACTCTGCCAGGGCCGGTCGGCCTAGAAAAACGTTATATGGGGAATCAACATCCAAAACAATGAACGGTAGGATCCACACCCTCCTACGTTCACCTTCTCCTAACTCAATCGGTAATTCAACAAACCTATCGCATCAGTCGCTGCACCATTAAAACCATGAATACATGCTTTAGATGGTTTTAGATCTTTTGCCTCCATCTTCGTTTGGTCGTATGCTTTTTTGAATATAATGTTAACAGAGCTCCCACAATCAATCAATATCCTTCTCACAAACGCTAGCCCAATCGTGGCCGAGATGACCATCGGGTCAATAGTAGGTGCCTCCACCTGATCAGCATCTCTACTTCTGAACACTATATTATCCATCATCATCCATTGGTGTTTCGCTAGAGTCCCATCTTTCAGGTTTGAGCAGCATTCAAAGTCCGCATGTTTCAAGGAATTGGTATAGCGTTCCATTTCTTGCCAACTTTTATCTATTGGATGAGGCCCAACGACTATCGTGTTTATGATTAATCTTCCTACGGTCCGAGCAGGTTCCTCAGGATGACGTGGAGCCTGCCCGCAACCGGGATCGGACATTCCTTGTCTGCCTTCCTGCGTATTCTTAACAAACTGTTGTAATTTCTTTTGCCCAATCAGCTTTTCTATAGCATCATGGAGGTGTCTACATTCCTTAGTGTTGTGTCCGTAGGTCTCATGAAACCTACAGTACTTCCCAGTCTGCTTTTGTTCCTCAGTGAATTCTTTTGGGTGCGGCTTCTGGTATTGGAAGGTATTACAAGTTGACAAATAAATATTCTCCAGAGATGTGTTTAGAGGAGTGTATTCGTTGTAGGTCGGGATCCTTAGTTTCCACTTTCCGGCTTTCCTTTTCCTTCCGGAATTTCCTCCTTCGGATCCTTTAGACTACTCAGGCTTGTTTTGAACATTGACCTGGACTTTTCCAGAGTTATGCCAGCCTATTTCACCGCAATGTTGCTTTGCATCGTCTCTTTGCCAAGCACTGGCGCACTGCCTTGCCTCGTCCACCTGGCTTCCTCCCTTCTCATGAACTGGTGCGCCTTTGAATAAAAACGTTTTAGGGTTGTCGGAGGTTTTCCTGCCAGCCAATCACCAAACTCTGAGTCCGGATCTACCCCTCGCATCATGTCCATGAGAATAGCGTGGTCATTTGGGTTGCTAACTCCAGTAGCAGCAATGTAAAATATTTGCAAATATTCCTTTAAGGGCTCCCTTGAAGCCCAGATTACACTGGATAAAGACATCGCATCCTTTGGGCGTGTGGTATGGATTCTGAACTACTCCAAAAATTTCATCGCTAACTCATCAAATCTCAAGATCGATCGTGGAGGAAGTCTGGTGAACCACATGGTAGCGATTCCAGATAGGGTTATTGGGAAACATATATATTCAGTCGCTTCATTTTTCCTAGACGAGTCCATCATCCACTCGTATCTCATTACATGCAGTCGGGGATCAGTCTTCCACTCATAGTCTAGAATAGTCGTCAGTATACTTCTATGGGTATTCAGCCTGTGGCATAGCATCTGTGAATGGAATATGACTTCTATCTATGCCTCAATCATCATTAGATAAGCCCTGATTTTCCCTCATCAGTTGTCCGACCATGGCTGACAAATCCAGGGTCTGGATGAGAGGTGGCAAGTTGGACTCCGTCATGCGTGACCGTGCCGGATAGTGCCTCCTTGATTGGTGATCTCCCAAACGAGTGTCCTGGGGACCAGCTTCATTGCGTCCCTGATGAGTCGGTCGGTCAGCTTCCACTCGCGCTCCAAGTCCTAAGTTTCCCATTCTAACTTGAGAGTGGTTTCCTAGGTGCAAGTGAGGGGTCACGGCTTCAGGTAGGGAACCTGGACCATTCCTGTTGGATTGATCTATTGCATCTGTTTGAGCTGTTTCAATTCTACGGCATCTACGCTTGGGATGTTCATCAAACGAAGCGGAGCTGTCAGATGATGAGTAGGTAGCGGGACTTCCTCCAGCATTCTAATGCTGTTGTTGAGTAAGCTGGGTCAGGAGATTGGTGTTAGCTTGAATCTATTCATTAAGCTATCTCTTGCTTTCCACGAGTTCTCTCATCAGCTTATTGAACTCAGTTCTAGTGACAACTTCTGTTTGGTTTAGGACGGTGGCGGTACCTACACCTGGATTAGCTGGATGATTGCTGGGTCCTAATTGTTAGACGCTAGTAGTCTCATTGACATCCGCATTGTAGGAGGATGATCTGGTACGTGGTCTTCCCATTGTAGAATTATCGGTCATAACTCTGAGTAGAATCTATGAACTTCTTGTGAACGAACTTGGATCTTCTTTAGGGGATTTCTTTAATCCGGTAGCAACAAAGTAGATCCTAACAGCTTGAGAATGCTATTCTCTGTGAAAGAATCAAAATGTTAGCACCAAAATTGGTCACTAACACTCAAGAAAAGATTGTTGTAGAGCGATGAATGAAGATAATAAATTAAAATAGAGGAATGTATGTAAAACTAACTGCAGAAATAAGAACACCAGAATTATAGTGATTTGGCGTAACTGCCTACGTCCGATGTTTATGTAATCTTTATTGCGATTCTCAAAGACTTGAATATAGATACAATACATGAACAAATGACTCAGATACAAGTTTGAACTGAAAGAAGCGAGTACCAAAAATGGCAGAGTATCCCTAGAGTTCCCGAAAAAAGGTCCCTTCAACTGTCCCCCTGTGTCTGTATTAATAGACGAAGATAGGTTGGTCCATCTGCGTAGGCCCATGACCAAGTTACCTTGGCCCACTTGGAAACTAGCGTTCATCGTGCCGTGCATTCCGAGCCACTAATGCCGAACGATGGTTGCCGAGCGAGGGTTGCCGATCGATGGATCCCGAACGATCTTAACCAACCTTTGGTTTTTTCATCGGCAATTTGAAGAGTGTCGTCACTTAACTCGAGGGAAGTTATGGTATTAGTTGTAGCCAAGGAAAGCCAGATGCACCACTTCAACAGTAACTACCTTGACTGACCCGATAGGGCTGAACCATCATAGCCGAGCCAATATGATTAAGGCATTCATGCCGAATGCTCCAATGCCAAGCCACCAAATACCGAGCCAAATGAATCAATTCCGCTGGGGCCGGTCCACCGAGTGCCGAGCCACCCTTGCCGAGCGACCTGTCACGACCCGAACTCAATGTTTGACAAAAAACATCAAATTCGTATCGCCGGAGCTTGCAACACCATTAGATGATAAATAACACAGCGGAATAAAAGATGATATCACTGATATAACATGAATACAATATCTGATACATCAATTTGATACAATGATAATCATCAGCACCAGAGAACATACAACACAGAATACAACGGAACACGATACAATAAGAGATAATTCTTCAGAGAATCCAATACTGCAACTCTGATCCAAAAGCTCCAAAGCTAGAGCTCCAAAATTTCAAGCTCGATCCACCATCACCGTTTCACCTAGATAAGCCAGTCTCGTCCACCAATGACTGAACTAGCTCCAGATAATCTACTAAACCTGACTATCTAAAAAAACCCAACTCTAGACTGCCCATATGGAAAATTGTGGGCACCCAATGTTTAGGAAGGGAACAATAAACTCCAGGTCAGTCATGGGACTGGTATGAGCAAACTAAAATGGTTTGTCTTTAAATAATCAAAAAAAATATTAAAATTTCGCAATGCTTTTGGAAAATGAAACTACCATAAGGCCTTCCGCCACACACACCATGCGAATGTAGAATTGGAGGAGATTTCTTCTTATGCTTGTCAAACATGCTTGATACGTAAAAACCATTTTGATATTATTATTACTAGTGCATAGTGGAAAACATTTCGAAAGTATAATATTAATCTTAGCGAGCATAGGCATTTCGCACTTATGCCTACTATAACTACCATGTTCAATAGTAGGTTACCGCCACATTCCATGGCAGGTTATACAACTAAAACCGTACAGGGCGCGTATTGTTTCTTTGGATTTTTCAAAAAATGGTCAGGCTAAGGAACTTCCTATTGCCACATGGGAACGCCTCTGGCGGGACGCCCCGAGAACCTACCTGGCTTTCTGCCACCACAAGGTCGGTTTCCTCCCTGCCCGAGAGTAATAACTACAGATATGCCACCCCCTGTCCTTTGGGACCTTTATAGGAGGATCCTCTACACCAACAACATCACACAGTAATAAATATATACTACACTGCCCACATGAGTAAGTATATGGGCTCTATACCATGATACTATCATTTTCCAAAAGGAATGGTCACACCCTAGGGGAGCTACCCCTGAAACCATGTCGCATCTTTCCTGTTTCGACCATTACCGGTTTGTGAGGCTCGATGAGGCCTCGTCCACAAAGCTACGCTTTAAACGAAAGCCATGCTTTGATCACAAATGATCAACCAATGAACAACACACAGCAGCACTTAGCATGCCACACTATCAAATTGAGAGTATATCGCTGATAACCTTCAACTACATAATCTCTGAGTTCGTACGTCTCGGAGAAGGGTGCTAAGCTAAGAGAATAAATTCTCCACCGCCAACAGATATGTATTTGAAAGAAATCTACTTTATATTTCAAAGTGTAATGTCAGACATACAACCATACAAGTCTGTCCTGGGTTCGAACAGAACCGAAGGCACTTCCGAAGAAGCCCTTGCAATCTGGGTATTCACAATCCCGATCGGAGTTCCCATCACTTAGGAAATCTCTATACCGTAGCTACTCAGTGAAGAGACAATCGATAGGTCACCCTATCATTCTCGCAAATACCCGGTCTTCACCACCGGTCTTCACCACCGGTCTTCAAATGTAATCCATAACGCCGTATCCTCTCCCGGCTAAACCGAATAATGAGCGCAATATTTAAAAACATATGGATATGGGATTTCAATTAAGTCACAACTTAATAATTCCAACTTTCTTTCAAATGGTTTAAACCAATTACCATTTCAAATCTTTTAACAAAAAGATTTATTTCACAAAGTTCACCCAGTTTCACAAAGATCCATTCACGGATTCCAAAATAATTTTCGTTTTAATTGGGTTAATTTACTAACTCTTTAAATCAAGATTTAGCTTATAGCTTTCAAAACTCGTTTCCAAAGATCCACCCATAATTTGGAAAACTATTTCAATTCAAACTTGGAATTCCTTTAATATAAATTGGAAGTTCATTACTCATATGAAAGCTTTTATTGTTTGAAAACAAACAGTTTCCATTTCGGAAAATCCGATTTTATTTATACAAGTTAACATCTTTGGGGTTAATTTCAATTCCCAAAACAATACTTTAAAAATGGATTTAAAACCCATATAAACTTGTATACCATTTTTAAGTCATAAATACCAAATAAAAAATTCAATTTCAGATATTGAATTCTAATTTAAATCAAATTATTCAAATTTCAAATCTTTACTAAGTTATTTAGAATAACTTTTATTTTTGGAATTCCTTTTTAAAAGCTCTTTATATTTAATTCAATTCCATTTTCAAAACTATTTGAATTCAAAATTCAAATTCAAAGCCATTTAAAAATCTGTGACTTAACTGATTTCCACGTGAAATCCATATTTTTGTGTGTATAAGTGTGGTCCTAGGGGTTTTACACAATAGTGCATAGCATCAATCATCACAGATTCAATCATATCAATCTCGATAAGCGGTATAACCCATAACGCTTATCTATATACACAGATTCATAGATAAAATAAATTTATCAATCACAAAGATTCATCATTACAGTTCGATGTGGGTTTCGGATAACCTACTGGAATCCGACTCCCTGTCGCGTCGAAATTCAAATGTCGTTTTACAGGACAAGGGGTTTTCACATACATATATATAAATAAATCACAAATCACAGTTCAGCATAAGGCAATTCACATCACACAGTATCAAAAACAAAACAGGAATATCAATTCAGTGCACAACAATAGTTAATTATTTTCAATCAAGGTGAATGTGGTTTTAAAAGAATTAACCACATAATTGTTTTTATTGATTTGTTTAAATCAATGATTAATTAAATTTTTAATTAATTATCAACTATCTTAATTAACTGTTAATTTTAAATTCATTAACTCTAATTATCAAATTAGCAATCTGTAATCAAAAAATTAGTTAAACACTTAATTATTAACTAACCAATATTTAATTTCAAATTAATCAATCCCTAATCACCTAGTTAATTACCATTTTAAATTAATTATCTATTCTTAATTACCCTTTTCTTTTTAAGTTAATAATAATCATTATTTGTCTTAATTAACATGTTAAAAAAAACCTATTTAAACTTTGAAAACAAATTCTTACTAACTTGAAAAACTTTAGTGGTAATTAAATTTTCAACACTTTTTTTACATTAACTACTTACTTAACATATTAATCGGATTTAAAAACTTTGTTAAGTACTTACTTAATTCATTAACTTGTAAAAAAGGCTTACTCATAATTGTCAAACCTTAATTAGCCATTATCATTTAAATTTGTTTAAATAGTTTACATACTATTATTAGTTTGCAGGTTTGAAAATCAACCCGAGCAAGATTTTGGTTTACTCGAGTAAACACTCGAGCCCCTTTACTAATTTCCCGAGACCTCTTCTCTCCCTCTCATTCGTTCTTCTTCTTCTTCTTTTGACATATATTTTTTTAGCTTAAGTTTTTTTAAACTCAAATAACTGCTCCCAGGCTCGCGCGTTTCAAGCTCGAGAACTTTGCGATTCAACCGAAGCAAACGATCCTTATACTCGAGTGACAACTCGAGATTGTTCATCCCAAAACTATCTGACTTCCCCACGCCGTCGTGCACGTGCACGGCGTTGCGTCGCCGCTACGGCGAGCTCCAAAATCATCGGCAAGTCGCAGATCGTCCCAACACTCAAAATCGAAGTTAAATTCGAAGCCAAACATACTGGATCAAAATTAAGCATAACATTCAAATCCTGGAACTCGACCACCCACGCAAAATGCTTCGCCTCAGTCGCTCCCACCACCGGAACCACCACTACTTCGGCCTCACCATGTCAACTTCCTACTCTTCCACTCCCTTGAATTCCGAGCAGCTCGGTCCGCATAGGCGATGAACGCGCCTCATTTTTCTCACCATATCACGTTTAAGCCTTAAGCCCTAAATTGGATTCGTACTTCCAATTTATGCAATAGAAAAAAATGTCTGCATTTTTCCATCACTCTACCTTACTCCAGCCTCCTTCATGCCAAAACTCGAAGCTTCAATCGACGCCGTTCAATGACAACACCCCAAAACCCCAAAACTCTTCATCCCTGATTTCCTTAGAATTTACTTCACTAAAAATCACCATTCCAATTCCTAAAATCATGAATTGATACTACTATTCAGATTATATAATCAGAAATTGAAATTTGCTTGATTGATTACTGACGAATTTTAAGCTCATCACTGACATTGTTTATTTTTAAGATAATTGCTAAATATAAATACAAGCTATTGTTCTTAAAATTCATAACATGTTGTAATTGCCAATTTTCATTTATATATTCTAGCCTAAAAACTAATTACAGAGAAAGATACAAAAAAAAATTCGAAGTAGAGCCTGAAAAATACAAAACATGTTCAACACAGATATTCACAAAGCAATCATCTCACAACCATGCATACATATGAATCCATGCATATAAACATCATTTGTTTTACTACTTCAACAATTATTATGAGTATCATCATAATATCATATCATAAACTGTTTTTAAACAGAAGTTTACTCACTTTGAAGGGTTTTGAAACAGAGAGTAATTCTGTGTTTTTTGAAGGCATGCAGTTGGTTTTTCCCTGAACCCCTTTCTATATATTTTTTCTCTTTTTAGTTGAGTTGTAAATTTTGAGTTTCAGTTGTATAATTTGGTTTCTGAGATGCTGAGTTATGATGATCGAGCAAGACAAATGTAGATGTGTTTATATAAAGGAAAACTTTGTATAGGGGAGGTAGGTGTTAACTAGTTAGGCCTTATTTATTTTGAACAGATTTTTTTGTTTCATTTTTCCTTGACTAAAGATATTTTTAAAACTGAAATTTCGGCTGAGATGATTTGCTTTGTGCTCGGAACAGATGGTATTAAATGCTTATGCCTCCTATTTTGTTTACAACTTATGTTATTTAATTATGTACGTACACTTTGTTTGTAGATATATATTATTTGTTTCATTGTCTTCTTTTGCAAGCTTTATTACATAGATTTTTTTTTCTTTTTTTTGTTCTTTATACATGTACATTTTTATTTATCTTCTTGTCCTTTATATGTACATATTTGTTTGTTTCTTTTCTTTGCCTTTGTACTTCATATAACTCACATACAATTCTAGATGTATTTTATTTGTTTATAGTTGGATTTTATGTTGCCATAGGACCGTATTTTATTTTATTATTAACATAAATTCTTGAATTTTTATTTCTCTTTATAGTTTAACTATCAAGTACTAAATTTATAACGTATATTTTATTTTATACTTTACACTTATATTCAATATTGATAGGATAAAATTTTATTTTAAACATTTCATAACTCTTTTAAAGAAAATGAATTAAACACAATTTATACTTTGAATTAATAAACATACATATTATTCTTTCCAAAGTATAATCTTTAAATCCAATTCATTTTGAATTTATTTTTGAATTTCCAAATCAAAATTTTATTTACAATCCACTCCAATTGAAAATATTTATTTTAAGTTTCTAATCCAAATTCAAAAACAAATAAGTATATATCTCTTATTAAATTTGAAAAATTCAAACAAATCCACAATTTAACCCAAAATTTTTAATTTAATTACAAATTAAATTTGTCTTTAAACCAGGGTCGTTGCACGACCTCTCCTTGGACGTCTCGACTGAGTCATCTCCCTCTCCCTTCATTGACCAAGCGATATGTATTGTGTTCCTATAGCTTCCTTTCTTTAGCCAAGCGACACATGCCATCTTTTCCTCGGTTGAACCGCGTTTAAAGGCCGAACCATACATATAGGCCGAACCTTATATACAAGCCAAACCATGTATACAGGCCAAACCATAAATATTGGCCGAACCATATTTACAAGCCAAACCATGTATACAAGCTGAACCTTATACACAAGCTGAACCGTGTGTATAAGCCGAACGATGTATATATGCTAAACTACTCAAATCAGGTCAATCTTTAATATTTCCAACCTCTTGCTGGCTCGAGTTTCATCTTGATTCAATCAAAACCTCTGTAATTATCACCTTGTAGCCAGACCATGTTGCCAGGTAATAGAAGGTAATAAATTTTTTAAATTGAACTTAAAAGTGATTTGATTGATTTTGAAAATAACTTGTTTTAATTAACATATAAAAATAGCATTCCGAGGCGTTGTCTCGGATTTCGATGAAACTAGTGTCATTGGGTCCATAATAATGAATTATATTACGTCGTCGGATTTCATAGCAATCAGACGTATCGTTTGGTCGTGCGAAATCGAAATGCATAGAAATTTATATAGAGAAATTAATATTATAATTGGGTTCAAAAAGCTATTTTCTCAATACGATCGAATTAGGGCTCGAGACAAGTTCCATTGCGTTCGGAATAGGAGTATAACATATAAAACGCCAGGCGGCATGTCTCGATTGAAGTCTGAAATTATATAGCTAGATATTTTGAATTTTAAATAATATATTTTCTTCGATTTAAAAATACACTGCCATGACTTATTTCCATCAGCCACCTCCTCTGCTATGTTCCATCTCTTTCAAATCCAGACTCACACCCAAGCCCACATCCCTTTATGTTATGTCCATCATTCCTTCCTTTATATATACAGGTAACAGAGAGAAGGAAAAATAACATACTCTCTTTAATCTTCAAAAATCAATCCCCTCCAAACCATTTACAATTAGCTGAAATGATTTGAATAAAAGTTGTTTGTATCAACATCAAGTATATTTAAAAATTGACAGATTAGGATTTCATTGAAAGTCGAGCGTGATATCACTCAAAAACAACAAAGCGAAAAAATGAGCATAACATTTCAAAAATTGAGATCTCTCGATCCGCTTCGAATGGAATGACGCCGTCCGCGCTATTGAGATCATATGGAGGCAGATAATTTTTGGTAGCATTTCAACGCGATTCCATGACGGTGATTAGAATTGGTCGATTTCTAAGGTTTGGGTTAAGTGGAGCTACGGGCCGCGGTTGGTCATGGCGGTGGCAACATTGGCTTTAGGGTCGAGAGGGGAGTCGTTGGCCACTTTTCGGCGGGGTTCGGTGGCCATATGGGGATCACGATCAGCCGGGTGTTTCATTCCCTATATCTCTGCTTCATGGTCGAAGTTTGCTCGGAGGGGCTGGAGGTGATAGCGATGTTGCCATTGAGCTGAGCTTGAGTTTTGGATGTTGCATGCGGCCTTGGTTCATAGTTGGATGAGTAGAAGCGCGTGCACGTGCATGTTGTGCACTAGAGGAGGCTTCAGGCTAGAAACGCAAAAGAAATAAAGGAGGAAGAAGAGGAAGGTAGCACAGTATTGGGGTGGGTTGCGTGGCTTTGGGCTTCGGCCCGTTTGTTTTGTGAGTGATTCTTATTAATAATTAAAGTTATTTATATTAATATGCTTAAATCATTGTAGCTTGATATCTTGCTCGTTTGAACTCTGATTGACCTTCGAATTTTTATATTGTATTCGTATAAACGAGTACAACGTTATGGTGTATCCTATTATTAGTTTTGGCAATATATAATTTTATGACATATTTGAACGGATAGAATTTACCTACGGTATTTTCAACAATAACTTCATTTAAATTTATATACCTTAAGAATTGTTGTTATTTGGCTAAATAAGTTACAATTGAGTTATGGTTTAGAAATGTTCTAATTATATTTTAATTAATTAATTAAATGGTTGAACAATACTTTAATTTTCAATTTATGTAAGTTAATTATATTAATTTAAGTTATTTAATTGTATTTAAAGGATAATTAATTTTTGTTGATATTAGTTTAAGGTTAATTAATTTCTATTTAAATAACGTTTAAAGTTAATTAATTATTATATTAAATTATTTTGAAGTTAACTTATTGATATAATAATAGTCTTAAAATAAATTAAATAAATTATTAATGAGATTTTAAAGTAATTATTTTAAAAGATATTTAATGAAATAGAAGGGTGTTTAAAAAATGACTTATTATTCCAAGTTATTTAAAATTATTTAAAATACTTATGGGTTATCAAAGGAATGCTTCAATCTTAACGAGTCTATTGATAAAGTTTATCTAAATATAGGAAGAGTTTTATAAATGGGTCTGGATATTTATAAAAGAATTTATAAATGAGTTTTAAAGAATTGAAAAGGGAGAGGTTTTATAAATTGGATTTAGGATTTATTAAGAATGGTTTAATAAAGGGATTAGTGTTTAGGTTTCTTTGTTGTAGATGGCATTTGGGTTTGATCGTTTAAATATGACTTCAAAATAGAAAATCTTTCTAAGTGTTCGGTGAATACTTATATCATGGTATATGGAAAAGTTTCCAAGTTTTGAAAAGGGAAATGGTTTGTGAATATATTTATACCATAGGGATAAGTATATGGTTATATTTTTCTAAGTGTCGAAAATAGAGTGGTTTGTGAATATACTTATCCTGTTGAGATAAGTATATGGAAGTGATTTCCAAGTATCTAAAATTGGAATTCAAATTAATAAAAGATTTATTTAAAGAGGCTTGGTGATTTCCATGGGAAATGTAAATTATGTTTGAATGTTTTTTCATTTGATAGTTAAATAACCGACTATCAAATCTTGGCCGAAATATGTAATCCTTCTTAATTCTAGTGGTAGGGAAATATTCCCTACTTAACACTGAAGGATTTTATATCTGGAAATATCTAGGGAAAATACGGGGATTATATGGTACAGTTACCATCGGTGGTGCTATACTGTATGTATAAACTCGTTTCATTCTTCTTGGACAAATGATAAGAAGATCTGTCCACTTAAACAATTTGGGCATGATTCCCGCTCATATGTTTTGTCTAATTATTTCATAAAGCACCGGTATTGAGCATTTTGAAAATTGACGTTTGGTTTTGTGGAGCACCCAAGAAGTGGAGGAGTGTACTCGTAAGAGATGACTCGAACCCGTAACCACTCTGAAAACCATATACGGTTTTATGGAGAAGATTCGTGGCATATTGGGATGTTGGGATCCATGTATGATTCCAAGACCCATTGGGGTATGGGAATCTGGGTGTGATTCCAAAATCTAATTGAGATGTGGGAACCTATGTGTAGTTCCGAGACCCATTGGGGTATTGGAATAAATGTGGGATTCCATGATCTATTTGATGGCGATGCGTAAGCTGGAATGTCGGACGTAGCCTCATCAGTGGGAATGACTAAAACCAGAGATAGGAGGCATGGCCAATATGGTTGGAAAACCCATAGGGTGCAGTCGGCTCCTCCTAGACGTCACTTATTGTTGTTATACATGCATGGGGCGATGCACTCAATCTTAGCAAGACCAACTATGTTTTTCCTATGGTACATCACTAGGAATGTATGCTGCTTCTGAAGGATAGCTCTGATCCTTATGCAGGAGGACCGTTCCTTGAAGTACTAAGGGCACCTCCATGGAAATCTTACGCAATTTGCGAACGTGCCTTATCGATTTTCGATTATATTACCTAGTATTGTTGTGACGTATACTCATGAGCATCACAGCTACTTGATTATTATTATTTTCGCCCTTAGATATTATAATAATATCTTTGGACTTTTTATGAAATGTTTTGGTTTTCATAAGGTAAAAACCCGTCTGTGTTTATATGCGGTGTGGTCTTACGAGATACCTTTATTTTTGAAAGGTTATTTAACATTAAGAATTCATTTGATTGTGTTCTCACGCTGGTTTTACCAAACTGACCCTGGCGTTGTTTTCCTATAATGCTCTGGTCAGGCCGAGCAAATTTCCAGGTTTACATGGACACTTTGAGATTCAGTAGAGGTGCTAGAGGCCCAGAGACATATTCACGAAGATGATTATATTTCCGTTGCATACATGGTTGTATTTGTCAGCAATTGTAAGGACAGGTTGTAATAACTGTTTGAGCTAAAATAGGTTAGTAAACTTTGATTGACATATATATATATATATATATAAATTAAAGTTTTGTTTTTGTGTAAAGACTAGTTATATAATATAGATTATTCGTTCTGATGTGAGATTCTGTGATTATTTAGCTTTTTCTTGTCTTCTTGTCTTTTTTTCCCCTAACAATCGGATTTTCGCATTTGATTTCTTGGCATGTAATACAGTGGACGTAATTAGTGTCTATTTTCGAGGGTCAAAAACCTGGTTTGTTACATTTGGTATCAGAGCTTAAGATTAAGCGAGAACCTTGGCTTTGGTAGGGTACTCATTAAAGATAGGGTCAGTAGCACAACAGAATGAGTTTGAGTGTATATATATGAGCGTGTATCTGTTAGTGATACAAAAAATTATTTTATATTGTGTTGCTTGATCTATTGAGTGGCTTATGGATTCTGGTTAACATAAGTAATAAAGTTATTGATAGGGATCAGATCTGTTTCGATTGGTTGGATTAATGTGATAGGAGGTTCTCGCTTTCTGTTTGGTGGTGAGCAAGAGACTCTTACCCCTACACGTCCTAGAGGTAGTATAAGGCCTTAATGGGTTAGTTTGTTAGGTGCTTACAGTCACAAGGCTGGCCGTAAAAGTAGATTCGAGGTACCAATGTATGCCACGGTGGGGCTGGGATGGTTGAAAAGCCTACTATTCGTCACTGCCGGATGGTTGAAAAGCCTGCGGTCATTGCAATGGAAGTGGAAGAATAAGTGTTTTATGCCATGAACTTCAATATGAAAGCCATGGAAAAGTAAATAAAAAAAATGAAGAGAGAATTTGGAAATGATGGAGGAGGATTTGTAAAGTGGAAATTATGAAGAGGTAGTGGTATTTCTTAGCATAGAAAACTAGAATTTACGAAAATATGCTTAGCATAAAATAATATAATCTCATGCATGCTACACCATGCCTCTCCCACCGCTAGCACACATTACTTCCCTCACTCCTACCTCCTAAAATCATGCCACTCCTTCCATGTGTATGTACTTTGGATATGGAGATGATTTGTATTGTATATATATGCCTTTTATAACATAATATGTCAAATCCATGCTTAAGTATTAATATGTATATGTTAATATATTTAAGTGTGCTTTATTATTACTAATCCTAAAATATATAAATGTGTGCATATTGATACAAATGTGCACGACGTTTTTCGATGACTTTTACGATGCCGAAAAGTCGTAATTTTGGAAAAAAAATTCGATTGCATTTTCTATTTTAATTTAAACTAACTATATTAATAAACCAAATTTGAAAATGATTTTAACATCATTGATTATTATTTAAAAGATGCTTATTTGGCTATTAAAATCCATTAGTTAATTATTTAAAAATGATTTAAATGTCCAAATTCAAAGTGATAAATTTACGGGTCGTTACAATAACTCAGTTTACAAATGTTTATCTTTTTTTAGATTATGTAAACAATTTATATTAACATTATAACATAAATCCAACCAACATACCATATACAACTATAATAACTTCAGAAAAATTATTTCTTTATATATAAAATATAATCATGGTAAAATTATTTCATTTACCTAATTTCAAAACAATACTATGTTGAATTGCTATGTTCAAGTGTTTAGAGATCCATATCTATAATGTTAATTACTCGTATTGACCAGAATCCATAAACCACTCAACAAATAAACCAACATAATATAAAACATTTTTATATCACTAACAAATACGGGCTCATACACACACACAACCTTAAACTCATTCTAGGGTGCTACTGACCCTATCTATAATTAGTACCCCAGCAAAGCCTAGGTGTTCGCTAACCTAAGCTCTGATACTAATTGTAACAATAAGTAATTCAACACATTCTAATCTGATAATAAATTACACATGTCCAACTCGAATTGAATGAAAAGGCGAAGAGTTAGGGGAAAGAAAGAAGAAAGAAGAGAAGAGAGAATTAAAACTAAACAACATAGAATCTAACAACACAGCAGAACAACGTATAATATAATATCAATAATCTTTACAAATGATAAACGGTAATATACATACATCAAATCAAAGTACAATAACAAATCACTAGTTATTAGCTTGGACAGTCATAACAACCCATCCTTACAAATGCTGATAATTTAAATAATCAACGCAGTGGAAAATAAATATATATGTGAATACGAATTAAAGACCTCCTTCTCACCTTCAGAAGCTCCAAAGCATCCAAACCAAATCTATAAATATACTCGGTCTAACCTGAGCATTGAAAGGGAATAATGTCAAAATTAGTTTGGTAAACCAGCGTGAGAAAACACATTTCAATTGAATTTTTAAAGTTATAAAAACTTTACAAAATCAAAGGTATCTTATAATACCACGTCGCACATAAACAAGTTTGGGTTTTTACCTTACGATAATTAAAACACTTCATATCAAATCCTATGATATTATAATAGAGCCTAGGATACAATTACATATTAATCATAGCTGAAATTGTTACATTGATTAAATTCCAGCATAATAGGTTTACATCTAAAACTGTAAAGGCTCGTATTAGGGAATGGATTCCATACAATTGCAGATAAGGGACTACCTTCCATACACTATATTTCTAGAGGAATGTATCGAGGATCAACACTGTGATCCTCTGCATCTGGAAAGACAGGCCTACCCGAAGACCTATCTAGCGTCAGAAATAGAACCGAATATGACATCACCTAGGTTGTTTCCAACCTATTCGTGGCAATAGCAAACACAAAATAACCATAAATATAGAGGGTAATCTGGAAAGGTGATGATCGTACCCGAATGGTTGCGAACCACAGCCTTACGACATACCCGAATGGTTGCGATCCACTTTGCATGCCACATTGCCAATTCCATCATACACTATTGATTTCCACAAATGTATAACCTCTGAGCGCATACATATTAGAGAAGTGTGTTAAGTGTAGGAGAGTTACCTCCTATACCACCAAACAAATGTACGTTTGTAAAAATAATTGTACATGCATTTCAGAAATGCAATGTCAGACATCGTCCATACAAGTTATCCAGTAATAATACAAACTGGAGAAACTCTTCTACTACATCTTGACGGGAATCAACCCTAGGATTAGAAGTGAGCAGTCCTTACATTGAAGATTTTCAAAATGAATCACTCTTGCCGCCACTATATATGTATAATATGGAATCGTGGGGCTAGTGGCAAGCAGCCCTACATTATGAAGATCTCTGTCTTCAAAAATCATCATTTGCAATAATCTGCATTTTTGAATGCATATGTTGGTCCGAAGTGGTTTTTGGATAAATCCGATGTCGATCTCGTCGGACTAATAATCGATAAGAGGCCCTCAACTTCATATGGAAACCAAGTCACGTAGGCTTATTATGTTTCCAACTCTTAACTTAATATCCTTCGGCCAAGAAGGAAGCTCCGTAGATTGGAGTACCATGGTTACTCTGCCCTACTTGAATCATCATTCTTAACACCAAACAATAATCAAGCCTACTCGGTTGGCCTCATACTAAGTGCACGACTAATAAGTTCCCACATCAAGTCAATAAACCAAAAATTGCCAAAAATATAATTTAGCACATAAGATGTCATTAGGATTTTTTAATTAATCTTTTCTTAATTAAATATCTTTCTAAATATTTATCTCAAAATATCTTTAGAAAGATATATTCTCAAAACCTTTCTAATCTTTTGATATTTAGAAAACATTTCCATATATTTATCTCAATGGTATAAGTATATCTGAAAACCATCTCATTTTCAATACTTAGAAAATATCTCCATATACTTAAATCCGTAATAAGTATATTTACAAATCTTTTGGGGAAAGCTTCGTATTTTCCCAAATACGCTTTATTGGGTCGAAACGAATGTAGCGTAAAACATCGTTATGACAACCCAAAACAATAGTATAGAGATTCGACTATTTATATTTATGTAAATCCCATATACATAAAAAAATTCCTTTCTAAAATCACTTACTATAACAATAGTGTTATAGTCTTTGCCTTCGTCGTTTTCTCAAAAAACAACTATCACAAAGATAAATGTTGAAATCAATGTCCACATTCCTTAGTAAATTTTAAATCACCTTTTAAAACTATTTATCTCCATCTAAAAATATCACCTTTAGAACATTCCTTTAAAAGATTATTTTAACTTTTAAAACGTGGATGTATTTCCTTTATAGAAATCAATATTCAACATAAATAATTTCCATTTTCATAAAACTATATTTATAAATCTCCATTCTATTTTCATAAAACTACTCTTTGTAAAATCTCTTTATTTGTAAAGTTTTATGTATAAATCCATTCCTTTATAAACCTCATTTATTTATGAGATCCCATTCATAAATCCATTTACAAAATATCAATTAAAAATCCATTTTTAATATTTATAAAACTCCGTTTATAAATCTTTTACTTTATTTATAAAATGTTACTTTTGTAAATCCTTTATATAAACCATTTCAGAAATATTTGTTTCAAACTATTTCTATCTTCTTTAAAATTGTATTTCTTTTATAATAAAAGATGGACCTGTTTATTAAGTTTTTAAAATCTTTATAATACAGTTCAAAAATCTCTATTTTACATATTGCATAAACTATCAGTTTATAATACCAAAAATCATACTTATTGTTTTATTTAAAATAAACTCCTTCGTGCAATAATTCAATAATAATTATTAAAACATACGTTCTTTCAAAATCACTTTAAAATCTTATTAAATCAAAATCTTCAATTTATAGTGTTTCAAAATACTAAAAATAAGGTCGAGTGCTACTATAGCACTAAATAGGCCGAATCATATCCATGTCAATAAATATGGCATCCAACAAATCATATATCAATATATATATATATATATATATATATATATATATGAAAATTAAAATCAATAGTGGTGAGGAATCCTATTGGATCCCTTCAACCTATCCTCCTACATCAAATACAATATATAATCATATAATATGGGTCATCCCCAACTAGACGAGTATATATAAAATGGTCATCCACTCCAAGGGCGGGAATAAATCCAAACCAAGTGATAAAATAATAATTCATCCAAACAAGAAACAAACAAGCATCAATAAATATATCCACACTTATATAAATTATATGTGGGCTAGAGAGGTGAGTTTAACTCATCGAAATTCAAGTTATCGCCGAAGCGTTCCGGTTTGAAATAAAATCGAATGGACATATGATTTTAATAAAAATTCCTAAAACTCCAAACTATTACAACCCATATCCATATTGTAGTGGTACGAACCTAACACCGCTGTCCGCGTTCAAATCCGACCTTGTATGGACAAGATACGAATATTAGATCACTTGAGGTTATTAATATTTTAATTAACTTAAATAAATTATGATTCAACCAAATCACCCTATTCTATCACCAGGCCATGCATTTTTAAAAACAATGTTGCGCCTTCGTCTCCTCGCCACTGCCAGACCTAATCTCACGCCGCCACGTCGACGTCGCTGACTCGTTGAACCGAGAAGCACCGATCCCCACAGGTCAGACCCCCGTAGCACCCTCGTTCGCCTGAAAATGGCAAGGGAAGTCGCATCATTCATATCGAGATCCACACTGCCATGCTTCATCATTCGATGATCCAACTAGTCTATGGGTTTGTCTTCCCTAGCTCTACGACAATGTAGTGACAACTTCGCTTGAATTTTCCCCGATAGATGTGATGAAGATAGGCTATTCGATTTTAGAGATTGGAAAATGGTATCTGCGTTATTTAATTTAGGGTTTGCAAAATGAAGGTTGTTGAGGTCCTTTTAATGAAAAATAACAAAACATTATTCACGCTTTAAATTTCCGAACTCCAATCGAGGATGCCGACTGGCGTTCTATACCAAATACCCCCATTCCAAACATAATAGAACTAGTATCGAGACCTAATTCCATTATAAAGAAGTTAACTTTCAAAATCAAATCATATTAACTTAAATTCCTTAACGATACATCTGACTGCCACGAAATTCGTTAACGTACAATAATTCACTATTACGGATCCAATGACACTTATTTCGTTGAAATCTGAGACATGGCAGTAGAATGGTAATTTCACACGTTAATTAAAATGAATTATCATTAAAACCATTCTAATCACTTTAACTATAAATTAAAGTTTACTGTCTTCATTCTTATTTAAAAAGAATTTAAATCATCTTTTGAAATCATTATTTTATTCACATTAAATCGCTAAGTTTGAAATTTAAGCTATTTGACTTATAAAGTTTTATTTTCAATATTTAAAATTAATTAAATATTTAAAATTCAAATGCCCAAAATCCTAGGTCGTTACATGCATAGTCGCCTAGGTGTTTTTTGGAGATATCGATGGATCTTTGATGAGTTAAACTACTGGTTTAAACTGCCTATAGGAAAAGGGATGGATAACGATCCCTACCTAGGGCAGATGCCAATCCATACTTAATTAGTTCTGAGATTTTGTTGCCTATAGAGAAAGGGATAGGTACCAATCCTCTACCTAGGGGAGGTACCAATCCATACTTAGTCAATTCTAAGAGGCTGTTCACTTGAGTCCGCTTAACCGTTATTTTGTCTTCTTGTTTGTTCTAGGTCTTTGGACCCTAGGATGTTTGTTTCGGGTTGATTGCCTCAGTATTCATGGAGTTGTACTTTTTCAATCAGTCTAAAAATAGCCGTGCCAAAAGGCCGGATAATATTTGCCCCCCAAAGTACATTATGTGGCGAACACGATGTACTTTGAATCGAGACAAGTCAAGAACAACGTGAATGATTTTTCTCAATGTCTCGGGTGATTGTTATGATGTATGGTCAATATTTGACATTGTAAATCAAGATGTACTCTCTCGGTGATTGTTTGTGCTCAGTTCCATTGAGCTAGTTGATTTGGTAAGTAGGCTTCAGTTATCTGAAGTAGTTTCTTTTCTTTGGAATGTCTCAAGTAAGAATTCGATTTCCTTCGAGTCAAGAAATTGTATGTCGGGTATGTTGTTGTCTCCTAAGCATGTTCGTATGCATATAGGTCATTGCTAAGTTCTGTTGGATTGTAACACAAATTATTTTTAAGCTAGTCTGTTGAAGGGAAATCGTCAAGGTGATTGATTCCAGTTGATGAATAAAGCAATTCCTACTTGAGTTATCACTCTGGTATTCTGTTCCAGAATGTTTGGTTCTAATCATGACCCTAGTCCTCAGTCGAGAGGTCGAGGATGCTCGAGATGATGTTGATGAAGGTGAAATAGTAAGTTGCTGGTAAAGAAGCTGGCCATCACAACGTGAATTCAAGTCATGGGTTGGTGATCGAACGATTCTGATTGTTCCATTCTGAGGCATATTTTCGATCGTAGCTTTAAATTTTATCTAACAGTAAGAATGAGCCATAGTGTTGAGTTATCGTGTTCAGTTATCAGATGACGTTATTCCTATGCCCCCGGTCTGAGGTGAACGGGGATAGTGCCAGGATGGGTGAGTCTCATTCTTATGAATTTATCCTTTTCCCATCAAATCTAAGGTATGAGTTGGTGAACGGGCGGTCATGTCACACCCATTCTAAGTTTGTGCTCTCTTTTTTGGGTCAAAGGTAGGAGTAGGTGAATGAACAGTCAAGTCACATTCATTCTATGTTTGTATTCTAGTAAAGCCATGGGAAATAGAGTAGATAGATGAATATTCGGATCACATTCATTCTAATTTCAAGCTTTTGTTTCCAAGTTAAAGATAAAAGGAGGTAAGTGGACGGTCAAGTCAAATCCACTTTGGTTTGAACTCCCCTTATCGGGTCAAGGGAGAGAGTTAAGTCGATAGATAGTCCATCAGATCCATTTTGGTTTAAACTCCCCCTGTCGAGTAAAAGGAAAGAGCTTGAAGATGGATGGTTGGTCACATCCACTCTAGGTTTGACAAGGGATGGTCGGATCATGTCCATCCCGAAATTCGTACTCCTCTGGGCAAGGGATGGAGTATATCATGGGAAAGAATAAGTCAATGGATGGCCATGTCACATCCATCTTGGGATATGCCTTGGACCCTGCATAGAAGGCATGAGTTAGGTCATGGACGGTCATGTCAGGTCCATGTTAGATTGGATTTTGAGCCTGTTGTACCCTAAGCAAGGCGTGAGTGTTTTTGGAAAAGCTTCTGGGTATGCATTTGAGAGTGGATGGTCGAGTAACATCCACTTTGGATCACGGGCTTGCCCTAGATTCAAGGGAAAGAGTTTGCTAATGAGCGATCGAATCACGCTCATCTTGGTTGAGCTTTGAAGGTTGGGCCATGGACCGTGGAGATTCGTTGGACACCTGACTCTACATGCATGAATACCTGCATTACTTATATGAAGTCTCATTCGAGTCGATCGCGTTTCATGACTCACATAACACACAAAAACAAGGTTGTAAGATTGAAAAGAAAATCTATTAAAAATAGTGAAATAACAGAGTCTGACTTATGAGAAAATTCAAAACAAATATGGAAAAGAGTTCATTCTAAGGTGAAATAACGTCATGCTCATCATTCCATGCTGCTACAGCCCTAGTTAGGAGATGAACATCTGCGGTCTAGTTAGTGATCAATTATCTTTAGGCTGCCTAGGTCTCTCAGTGCAAGGGGCAGTCTATCCTTGCTGAGGGTTGGATGTCCCTTGCTCGCCATCTTGTGGGGCTTTCACAAACTATTAAAACCTTTTGTTCTGGATCAGCTCTTCGATCATATCTTGGATATGTCTGCATTTATTTGTGTCATGACCATGGGTCTCGTGAATCTACGGATTTTTCTAGACTTCCTCTAGCTTTCAGTCAATCCACTCGAGGCTGGTTTTCGGTACTGCTCCAAGTCACGAGTGGCTAAGTAGATGTTTTCAGTTTAATCATTCAGGGAGGTATAGGATTCAAATCTTAGGATTTTTGGTCATCTTCTAGAATCCGTGTTCTTGTCTAGGGCCCTACCTTGGCCTTTGTTTTGATTCCAGTCTTGTTTTGTACATTCACATCAATGTTTCCGAAACTCGGTCTGGTTTGTTTCAAGCAATGTTGTTATGAACTCCATCGGCCTGGTTGCATATTATATCTCCTCGTCTAGTCCATAGAACCTCCTCCTTTCATAAATACTAGGCATCTTGTTGTAAAAGCAATCCAAAGTGAAGGGAGGCTTTCTCGATAACATTTCTTCAAAATCCATGTCGGAGTGGATCCCCCTATTTAAAGCCATGAGTATGATATTTTCTTAAGGATTGCTTACCTTAATTACAGCAGTGCTGAACCTTTGTAGAATATCTATAAGCGGCTCCCCTGGTCCTTGGAATAAGTTAGATAGCGACATGACATTCTTGGAGCATGTTGCGTGCATCATGAATTGCTCGATAAATCTCCTTGCAAGTTGGTCAAATAATGAGATAGACCTTGGTGGTAGTCGAGTAAACCATATGGTTGCTACTCCTTCTAGGGAAATGGCGAAGCATTTGCACTTGATGGAATCCGTGGCCCTAGCAGAATCCATGTGCCATTCATACTTCATAATGTGTTGTCTTGGATCCATCGTTCTCGACTAAGACGACGGTGTTGGCATATTGAATCTTCGTGGGTATCCTTCGCATAGGATAGCTTCAGTGAAAGGGTTTCGACTAGGGTAAATGCCCCAATCATCATCGGTTTGGACTTGGCTCTCTCTAACAAGTCGTCGTACCATTGCAATTAAATCTAGTCCCTGAATGCTTGTTAGGTTGTGGTAGTCTTGACCCACCCTTTGTGCTTGGCCTAGTAAATGGTTGCGGTTCGTGCCTCATTATCTAGGCTCTCCTTGCTTTGGAAGAGTCGCTTATTCGACAGCAAAATCTTGACTCCCAGTGTCTTGGTCAGTCACAGAATGCCCGGGTTGAGTTCTTCTCTTGGTTAAAGTGTTGCTCTTAGGTGAAGTCCTGCACCTAGGGAAAAAGGATCAATGGTGTGGTCCCTAAGGAAAGGATTGGTAGTGACCTCCTTATGGAACGGAGTAATGGTGTCCTCCTTAGGGGAGGGATCGATGCATATCCCTCTACGTGGGTGAGAGTTAGTATTTTCCATCCTAGGAGCTCCTGTCCTTCGCCGTCTGTTCCTTCGGTGGTGATCCAACGATGAGGAACTTCTAGATTCTAAGCATGGAGGAGGTAGGTCTCTGCTAATCCTCCTTCTATGGTAAGTGTTTAGCTAGGCCAACAAGGTCATGTTCTCTTAAATTCGCCGGTTTACCTCTACATGGCTATCTTGCAGCTCTTTCATCGTACGCTCTAAGTCCATCCCATTGATAACATCATAAGGGTTCTGGATCCCTAGCTCCTTGTGTGCCTTCTTCCTGAATGTTCAAATGTGTAGTCTCTGCTTCATCGGCAGCTCTTGAAGAGGCAACGATGAGTTTCTCTTTCGTGGAGGTCACTGGAGATATCTTTTAGTAGAGATGTTCAAATCTGAATGGGGAGAAACCCTAATCTCTTTCTTGGATGTTAAGAAATCCAACATATGGGGAATCAAATGGCCTGAGAATTGCTCTCAGTGGAAGTACTAAAATGTTTGAACAAAAAATGGCACAAACACCCAAGAAAAATATGTAGTGGAGATTAAACGAAAGAATGTAAATGAAAAAAGAGTAAAAACAAGCACATACAAATTGTTTGAGCAAAATTTGATCCAAACACCCAAGAGAAAAAAGTTGTAGAATGTTAATGTAAGAAAGTTTTATGTAAGGATTAAATGCAAGAAAGTGAACGGAAAAGCAAGAAAAAGCAAGTAAATATCATACACTGAATTTTTTATAGTGGTTCGACAATCTATGCCTACGTCCACTTTAAAATTCTCTATTAGTTTCCCATTAATTTGTGATTACAAGTGATTGAGATTCGTTTTGATTCTTGATTATAATGAATTTTAATGGCTGTCGAAGGAGGAGTTGGTCAAAAAAGAGAAGGCCCCTCTAATGAAGGTTGCCCAATGTATTTATAGGGGTGGACAGCGAAATATCTTCCTCAAATCTCGCCTACAAAACCTCACCGCATTGAAGAAGTTCTCCAAAAAATCTTGATCCCAGCTTCCCTAGGGTTAGGGTTAGGTACCGATCACTTAGGGAGAGGGGTCAATACCGATCCTACAAGGGGCCCCATAGAGGGTGCGAACCCTCCTGGTGGCTTGTTTTGATGTCTACTTTGTGATTCCAGAGTTGTTTTGCATAGTCGCATAAGTGTTATTTTTGGAGATGTCGATAGATCTTTGATAAGTTGAAATATTGGTTTAAGCTACCCATAGGAAAATGGATAGGTACCGATCCCCTGCCTATTTGAGGTTCCAATCCATATTTAGTCAATTTTGAGACGTTGTTGCTGTAGGATCTAGATTAACCCTGAGGGGGGGGTGAATAGGGTAATAGCAAATTTTCTCGATTTAAACACAGAAATAAATATGCTGAAAAGTAAATCACACACAAAATTTACCCAGCTTCGGCAACCCCTGCCTACTGCTGCATTCACAGATTTCTATTAGAATTAAACAGTATCACGCTTACAAATGCTCTACTAGACTCGTAGACATTTGCTCCCGCTCACAAACACTCTACTAGACTCGTAAACATTTGCTCCCGCTCACAAACACTCTACTAGACTCGCACACCCTGCTCCCGCCTATAGAGTTTCGTTTACTCGCAAACTCTGCTCCCGCCTACAATAGAACTTTGCTTACTCGCAAACTCTGCTCCCGCCTACAATAGAACTTTGCACACTCGCACACCCTGCTCACTGAACTAATTCTAAATAGACAATCTGACACTACCTAATCCCTAGGTGGTGATTTACAAATTCTTTGACTCGAAAAGAAAAAACAACTTCAAAAATAACCGCAGGAGCAAAAATTAAAATACGAACTTGAATGCATAATTTTTGCTCAAATAAAATAAGAAAACCCCTTTAATTTAAAACCCTAAATAACTAAATAACTAAATCCCCTTTGAAAATAAACAAGGCCGGCCCTTGTTATTTTTCACCCGATCCACTGTGAAGTAAAAATGCGGCCTCTCTTTGTCGAATTAGGGCTTTGGCTTCTTTCTCGAATTAGGGCTTCGTTCTGATGATCGATTCTCTGATTTGTGACCGATGGCTTGCGTCGCTTGTTCTCTGATAATTGATTCTTGTTGCTAGCTCGTTCTCTGATGATCGATTTGCGTTGACAATTCGTTCTCTGATGATCGAGTTGTTGATGATTTGGTATGTTATTTCTTTTCGTTGCTGGTTTTAATGATTTGCTTGACTCTATAACTCGATGTCGATGATGTAAATTGGATTCAGTATTTATATGAATTCGTGACACTTGAATTTCTTCGTATCAATTTGATACTTTCCTAATTCTCAATTACCTGTTACGCACGTCTTTCCTTATTTTGTGACATCTTGATACACACGGCTCTCCTGATATTTTTTAACTTGATAATCACGGTTTTGAATTGAGAGCGTTCGATCCTTCTTGTATAAAAAAAACAGAAACTTTCCCTTTGTAATTTGCGTTGACTTTTTCAAAGAATACAAATTTGAGTTTCATTGAATTCTGACTTCGATTTGTATTTTACTTCGATCATCTCTGCAATGTTGAACTTCGTCAATACTGTATTCGTACGTGAATTTTTATCATTGCGTTACATTTGTACGTCTGCATTGTTATTCTTCGACTTTGGCACTGATCCATGATTTCGACTTGGACTTTGCATTGAGTACATATGATGACATTTTGGTTTACCACATGCTTCTTGCTTTAGTCTCGGCCTGAACCTTTGCATTTCATCCATACATATATGCTCACTGTCTTTGTATACATTTTGCACATTTGTTACTGTCACTGCATCATATAATGTTGCTGTAGCATGTACTCGAGTCATGATAGCATTTGCTTCTGCACTGATACATACATTTGTCTTGTTGACATGATTTGCACTTTCACTGTTGCTCTCAAGTTTTGTTCATCCAATTCGTTGATACTTGTAACTTTCTGCACATATAAACTTGCATTCATGTATACTGATGTTGTGCACTGATTTAAGCTTCACTGAACTTTGGCCTTGAGCATTGTTGTGTCATTGAGCATTTGGTTTTGTTTGCATTGTTGATTCATCACTTCGTTTGATATGTTGTCCACCTGAGTTTGAGCATTTGCACATTTGAAGCCTTGTATCATGATGCAGTCTTCATTAGCTCGTGTGCTTCCAGTGTTGCCACTGTGTTTCATTTGCATAGCTGAACTTGTGTTGTCTTTGATGTTGTTGAACTTGGTGACATGCATTTCTTCAAATCTGCCTTTAGTTGTATTCATTGTGTTGTTGTCTACTGTATTGCTTCATTATGTTCTTGATAAATGCACTTCTGGAGCTTGTATAATTTGAGTTGTAGCTTGATGGTTTCATGCTTCATGCATGTACTCTGTTCATATGTTCTTGGTGGCATTTCTTTGGTCTGCACTGCTTGTTGATGTTGCTTGTGCACTGCCATATTTTGATTATTACTCTGTTGCTTCATTTGCCACTGAGTTGCATTGAGTAGCTGGTCTTTGTAGTTGTTGCTGTGCCTCTCTTGTATTATTTGTGTCTGCAGTGTGTTGCATTACCATCATTGCTGTTTGGTCTGAACTTGACGTTGCAGTTTGTAGCTGTTGACTACACCACCATATATCAATTGCTCGGCCTTTGGTTTCATGTGCATTGAGTTTTGACCCTTTGTTGTTCATTTGGGCTGCTGGACTTGTTGTACATTGCATAGTGCATTGCCTTGTTTGTTGAAGTTGTGCTTGCACACTTGCTATTTTTGACTGCGCACACGAGTTGGCGAGGCAGTGCACACGTGTATGAACGTACACGTGTGTATTGCAGCCACTTATGATTACCTGTCCCTGTAATATCTATGTGCACGACTTTGTGATGAATTCAAGTGTGAATGATGACGAACAACCCAAATAACTGAGGCAAACCATATTTTCAAAAATCGTATTTCATTTTATATTGCAAAAATATTTCTTTTTCAATTTTACTGCGTTAGTGAATATTTTTGCAGATTTCTCAGATGCTGGATTCAAACTGGCATGCAGTTGAAGACAAAATACGAGTGTGAGTGATATGTAGTGAGGTTATAAATGTAAATTGAAATCGTGATGTATTCAAAAATGTATATGTATAGTGAGAGCTTGAAATTGTACTATTCAAGATTATAATAAATATTTGTTTGAATAAAATTTCTGTTTGAATTCAAAAACTGTGTAACTTGTTCTGTTTGAATTCAAATTCAAATTCTGTGTAATTTATTTTATTCAACAAATATTTATTTAATCTATGAAAAAACAAAATAGTACATTACCAAATACATTTAAATGAATATATATGTTTATTATCATCAAACAAAAACATATAAGCGCATATTCAACAATCTCCCCCTTTTGATGATAACAAACATATATTTAAGATTTTGTACATGTGTTAAATGTATTTGACCAATTATATACTCTAATTGCTCCCCCTATTTAAATGCATCCTCTCTACATGATGCTCCCCCTACATATATGCATACGAATAGAAATATTCAAATAAGCCTAGATGCAAATGGAAAATTATTTGACCTTTGCTTGTATTTGACAAAATCTTAACTTTTCTCTCCCCCTTTTGTTATCAGCAAAAGAATAATAGTGTTAGAGAAAAATAGAGATTAAATGATCAATATTAATCCAACATTAAACTCAAATTGAATATAAATATTAAACTTCAATAAGAATCAAACAAAAACCATAACTACCCTTGTTAGGCGCATATTCCACTTTTAGAAATGATGGATATGGTGTTCATATAAAATCATACAGTTGAATCAACTTGTGGTACATTTATATCAGGAATCTGAATATCTACTAATCATGCATAACCGTTAGGACTTTTAAATGAGATTAGTAGTATTCGAATTTAATTTTAAAAATGAAATCAAGTATCTTCTAACCACGCATAACCGTGAGGACTTTTAAATGGCATTAGAATCAACTTGTCTATTAAATCAATTAATTTTGATATGCGTTCCATACATGCATAACCGTAAGGACTTTTAAATGAGCATGGAAGCACATAATCAAAAATCCAAGTAATTCACCCATGCATAACCGTGAGGACTTTTAAATGAGAGTGAATACTTTGAATATTTATTTATTTTTAAAAAATATGACATGAAAAACAAATGATTCCTGATTATAGTACCACATATCGACAAACTATATTGAATATTTGATATAACATGGTCGATAGAAATAATGATAGATATAGAAATGGTCATGGAATCTTTACCCAACAAAAGGGTTTATAATTCTTGTTTTAATTCCTAAAGAAAGTTTTTCAAATATACTCTCTTGAGTAATGTATGTTAAATATCAACACTTATCACTTTTTCAATCACTATTTATCTTTTTGATAATTAGTAGGGAGTCAGATTAGTCAAAATTTGTCATTTAAAATCAAATGACTAATCTGAAAATGTGGTCAAACAATTATTTTCTCGACGGGGGTATATGAAAAAAATTCTGCTAAATGAAAAAATTATTTCAAGTGAAAAATATGCAGATATTTTCTTTGGAAAACGATGCAGCAAATGAATGTTTCAAAAATTAATCACGTTACACTAGTAATTTCTCTATCAACTATATTACCAGTGTAATCTGCATCTGAATTTTAAATTTCACTCAATATTCACTCGTTGGATGTCAAAGACCAGACTGTGAAATTTCAACAAACTATCTCAGAATGTAATTTGAAATGAAGCCATGTTCACACTCAACCAAATATCATGGTGTTAATTTTAGAAACCATAGGATAAACAATTATATTCATGAGTAATCAACAGTCAATCAACATCATAATTATTTCAAAAACAATTTCTTGAAATTTCAACAATTTCTTAAAATCCTTTTTCACATGAATTTGAAATCGTGCAAATTTACAAGCAGTGATCAAAATGTCAAAATATATCTACGTGTAGCATGAGTAGACAGTAATCAATCAACATCATAATTTGACCAAACAGATTAAGTTCAATGATGAAAGGATGGTTGGTCTACTTTTAAGCACAAATCAAAGTAAGAACAAGTCAAAGGAAAAATCATATCAATAAGTCAGAATTAAAGACATCATATCATTATCGCAATTTTGGCTGATTTTATTCAGAATATGGTGCAGATTATATTTAATATACCTTCACCTGTTTTACCTTTACGATAATTTCTCGTGATTGCCCATTGTGATTCTGTCACCTTTATATTAGGCTAAGGAACTTTGCTATGTTGCCCGTTGTGTTTCTGGTACAGCCAAAATCCAGAGAACACCGTTGTTGTTCCTTAGGCTGCCACCACACCTACACGATGAAAGATTTTTGTGACCTATTTCTAGGTCCATGATTGTTGGTGGCAGAAACATTATGAATAAACAAACCCTTTGGAACCCAAACTTGTTTAGTCCTTTTATTCTTGTTCCAATAGACATGAAATTTGTTTGTAGAATTCTTAGGAACCCAAACTTGTATAAATTTTGTGTTCTTGTTCCTATGACTACAATTTTCAACATGATGTCCAATTATTTCACATTTATCAAAGATACTTTTCCCTTTTGCATTATCCTCAGCTTGTGTTTTCCCAAAACCAAGTCCTTTTCTGTTGTTAGCAAAAATTTGATTTCCCAATAGCATGTTGAAAGATTTTTCGCCTCTTGAAAAGTTATTCAAAGATTTCTCAAGATTTTGGACTTTGGTTTTTAGTGTTGTATTTTCAGTGACAAGTGAGGTGCATCGATTTATAAAATCCTTTTTCCTAGTGTCGATGGTTTCCTTAAGATTCAAGTTTTCTTTTTCAAGATTCTCAGAGTTATTCTTAAGTCTTGTCAATTCTGAATCTAAAACTTTACATCTTTTACATTCTAGGTTTTGAATATTTTCAAGTTCAGTTTCTAACCTAAAATTTTTACGAGCAAGTTCTCTCCTATCAGTTTTCAGTTTTTCAATTTTAGATTCAAGAGCATCAACTACTTTAGTAAGATCAGAACACATAAAAACAAGATCTCTATAGGAATACTCACCTTCCTCACTAGATTCCTCTGAGCTTGAATCTGAATTTGATTTCGCCATAAGACACAAGCCTCCTCTGAGCTGCTATCCGAAGCTTCTTCTCCTTCTTCATCATCCCAAGTCGCTGCAAATACCTTCTTCGTCTTTTTCTTTCCTTTGTTGTTTTGAGGAGTGGGCATTTTTGTATGAAGTGTCCGGGCTTCTTGCAGTTAAAGCACGTCGGTTCATTATCGGAATTGTCAGAATCTTTTGGCCTATTACGATTTGTTTTCTTCTTGCGTGGCTTGAATCTCGACCATTTTCTAAGATTATTGACAGCCATTGCAAGCTCTTCAATTGGATCTTCTCCTTCTTCATCGCTTTCTTCTTTGCTCTTTAAGGCAATCGTCTTTTTCTTTGGTTCGGAGTTGTTGCGTTCTTCCTTTGCTTTTAGCTCAAGCTCATATGTCATCAAGTTTCCAATTAACTCCTCCATGCTTAGCTTACTCAGATCTTTCGATTCTTGGATTGCCGTGACTTTTGCCTCAAAGTTCATTGGTAAGACTCGTAGTATCTTCCGCACAAGCTCTACCTCAGTGAATACCTTCCCAAGTGCTCTAGCGTTGTACACCAAAGTTGAAAAGCGTCCAAACATGTCCTTTATGCTCTCGCCTTTGTCCATCACAAAGTTCTCGTATTCATTGCTGAATAGGGCTAGACGAGACTCCTTGACTTGAGAAGTTCCTTCGTGTGTCACCTCCAAAGTGTGCCAAATTTCCTGCGCTGTTGTACAATGAGAAATTCTATTAAATTCATTTTTATCAAGAGCACATATCAAAGCATTCATGGCTTTAGCATTTGTCGTTTTCAATCTCTTATCGTTAGCATCCCACCTATCCTTAGGTTTAGGAATCTTAGCACCACCAACGATTATAGTGGGAGGTTTATAGCCAGTTTCAATAATATCCCAAACATCATAATCAACGGAACTAAGGTAAATACTCATCCTAACTTTCCAGTAAGCATAATCATTTCCGTTAAACACGGGTGGCCTAACAATAGATTGCCCCTCAGAAAAAGCATTATTTGATGGATTCATGACTCTAGAGTTAAATAAAAATACCAGGCTCTGATACCACTTGTAGGATCTAGATTAACCCTAGAGGGGGGGTGAATAGGGTTATAGCAAATTTTCTCGATTTAAACACAGAAATAAACTGCAGAAATAAATATGCTGAAAAGTAAATCACACATAAAATTTACCCAGCTTCGGCAACTCCTGCCTACTGCTGCATTCACAGATTTCTATTAGAATTAAACAGTATCACGCTTACAAACGCTCTACTAGACTCGCAGACATTTGCTCCCGCGCACAAACACTCTACTAGACTCGCATACATTTGCTCCCGCTCACAAACACTCTACTAGACTCGCACACCCTGCTCCCGCCTATAGAGTTTCGTTTACTCGCAAACTCTGCTTCCGCCTACAATAGAACTTTGCTTACTCGCAAACTCTGCTCCCGCCTACAATAGAACTTTGCACACTCGCACACCCTGCTCACTGAACTAATTCTAAATAGACAATCTGACACTACCTAATCCTTAGGTGGTGATTTACAAATTCTTTGACTCGAAAAGAAAAAACAACTTCAAAAATAACCGCAGGAGCAAAAATTAAAATACGAACTTGAATGCATAATTTTTGCTCAAATAAAATAAGAAAACCCCTTTAATTTAAAACCCTAAATAACTAAATAACTAAATCCCCTTTGAAAATAAACAAGGCCGGCCCTTGTTATTTTTCACCCGATCCACTGTGAAGTAAAAATGCGGCCTCTCTTTGTCGAATTAGGGCTTCGGCTTCTTTCTCGAATTAGGGCTTCGTTCTGATGATCGATTCTCTGATTTGTGACCGATGGCTTGCGTCGCTTGTTCTCTGATAATTGATTCTTGTTGCTAGCTCGTTCTCTGATGATCGATTTGCGTTGACAATTCGTTCTCTAATGATCGAGTTGTTGATGATTCGGTATATTATTTCTTTTCGTTGCTAGTTTTAATGATTTGCTTGACTCTATAACTCGATGCCGATGATGTAAATTGGATTCAGTATTTATATGAATTCGTGACACTTGAATTTCTTCGTATCAATTTGATACTTTCCTAATTCTCAATTACTTGTTGCGCACGTCTTTCCTAATTTTGTGACATCTTGATACGCACGGCTCTCCTGATATTTTTTAACTTGATAATCACAGTTTTGAATTGAGAGCGTTCGATCCTTCTTGTATATAAAAAACAGAAACTTTCCCTTTGTAATTTGCGTTGACTTTTTCAAAGAATACAAATTTGAGTTTCATTGAATTCTGACTTCGATTTGTATTTTACTTCGATCATCTCTGCAATGTTGAACTTCGTCAATACTGTATTCGTACGTGAATTTTTATCACTGCGTTACATTTGTACGTCTGCATTGTTATTCTTCGACTTTGGCACTGATCCATGATTTCGACTTGGACTTTGCATTGAGTACATATGATGACATTTTGGTTTACCACATGCTGCTTGCTTTAGTCTCGGCCTGAACCTTTGCATTTCATCCATACGTATATGCTCACTGTCTTTGTATACATTTTGCACATTTGTTACTGTCACTGCATCATATAATGTTGCTGTAGCATGTACTCGAGTCATGATAGCATTTGCTTCTGCACTGATACATACATTTGTCTTGTTGACATGATTTTCACTTTCACTGTTGCTCTCAAGTTTTGTTCATCCAATTCGTTGATACTTGTAACTTTCTGCACATATAAACTTGCATTCATGTATACTGATGTTGTGCACTGATTTAAGCTTCACTGAACTTTGGCCTTGAGCATTGCTGTGTCATTGAGCATTTGGTTTTGTTTGCATTGTTGATTCATCACTTCGTTTGATATGTTGTCCACCTGAGTTTGAGCATTTGCACATTTGAAGCCTTGTATCATGATGCAGTCTTCATTAGCTCGTGTGCTTCCAGTGTTGCCACTGTGTTTCATTTGCATAGCTGAACTTGTGTTGTCTTTGATGTTGTTGAACTTGGTGACATGCATTTCTTCAAATCTGCCTTTAGTTGTATTCATTGTGTTGTTGTCTATTGTATTGCTTCATTATGTTCTTGATAAATGCACTTCTGGAGCTTGTATAATTTGAGTTGTAGCTTGATGGTTTCATGCTTCATGCATGTACTCTGTTCATATGTTCTTGGTGGCATTTCTTTGGTCTGCACTGCTTGTTGATGTTGCTTGTGCACTGCCATATTTTGATTATTACTCTGTTGCTTCATTTGCCACTGAGTTGCATTGAGTAGCTGGTCTTTGTAGTTGTTGCTGTGCCTCTCTTGTATTATTGGTGTTTGCAGTGTGTTGCATTACCATCATTGCTGTTTGGTCTGAACTTGACGTTGCAGTTTGTAGCTGTTGACTACACCACCATATATCAATTGCTCGGCCTTTGGTTTCATGTGCATTGAGTTTTGACCCTTTGTTGTTCATTTGGGCTGCTGGACTTGTTGTACATTGCATAGTGCATTGCCTTGTTTGTTGAAGTTGTGCTTGCACACTTGCTATTTTTGACTGCGCACACGAGTTGGCGAGGCAGTGCACACGTGTATGAACGTACACGTGTGTATTGCAGCCACTTATGATTACCTGTCCCTGTAATATCTATGTGCACGACTTTGTGATGAATTCAAGTGTGAATGATGACGAACAACCCAAATAACTGAGGCAAACCATATTTTCAAAAATCGTATTTCATTTTATATTGCAAAAATATTTCTTTTTCAATTTTACTGCGTTAGTGAATATTTTTGCAGATTTCTCAGATGCTGGATTCAAACTGGCATGCAGTTGAAGACAAAATACGAGTGTGAGTGATATGTAGTGAGGTTATAAATGTAAATTGAAATCGTGATGTATTCAAAAATGTATATGTATAGTGAGAGCTTGAAATTGTACTATTCAAGATTGTAATAAATATTTGTTTGAATAAAATTTCTGTTTGAATTCAAAAACTGTGTAACTTGTTCTGTTTGAATTCAAATTCAAATTCTGTGTAATTTATTTTATTCAACAAATATTTATTTAATCTATGAAAAAACAAAATAGTACATTACCAAATACATTTAAATGAATATATATGTTTATTATCATCAAACAAAAACATATAAGCGCATATTCAACAGTTGCTTATAAGGAAAGGGATAAGTACCGATCCCCTGTCTAGAAGAGCTGTTCGCTTGAGTCCGCTTGACCGTTATCTTGTATTCCTGTCTGTTTTGGGACTCTGGGCCCTATGATGATTTTTTCGGGTTGATTGCCTCGGTAATCGTGGAGCCGGACTTTTCCAGTCAGTCTGGACATGGACGAGCCAAAAGGTCGGATAACCCATAAACTCATAAATTGATCCTTTAATTAATAACCGTAATTTTCTAATTTTCTATTTTGATTTTTTTGGTTAATGTATAGGAATTCAAAATTGCGTTGGGGAAATCCCAAAACTTCTCAAATTCTGATTATTCATTTTCTATTACAGTGAAAATAATTGTTTTTCATAACTTAAATAATTAAATCCCTAAATTACACCAATTTCCAACTTGAAAAATTTGTAGAAAATTGAGATTAAATTGGAAATTTTCAAAATTAAAAACATCTTGGGTTTGATGCCAACTTTTATATCATTTAGAGGTCATTAACTACGCTTTTATATTTAAAAAACCTTCTTTTAGTTTCAAAACTTCATACATAAATTTGAAGAAGCATTTAATGATCATATTGGCCAAACCCATGTTTTTATCATCTCGATACATCACAGTTCCGTCCAAATCTGAAAACGAATACATAAAAACAAAGGATGCTAATATAGTATTCACCTTTGTTAGCCTAAGGGCGGAGAGAGACGTGTCTTAAGCTTCCACCTCAAGCCTTTTAATTATTCTTCATCTTTAGTAAATGTGAACTCAAAGAGAGTATATATTTCCTTTTCTTTACTTTCTCTTTAGCTAGTAGAAATGAATTAAAACATAAGTGATGCAGCACATACCTCGACAGTTCGCGAAGAAGAAGATCGCGAACGACTTACCTTAGGTCGCAAGCGACATGACCTAGGTCGCGAACGAGGTAACGAAGAGGAAGCTCGCGCACGACATGCCCTAAGTCACGCCGTCACCCCAGAACCACCACGCGAACGACCTAACCTACAATCGCACTGCCCTAGGTTGCGAAGGCGAAGAAGCCCAAATCAATGTCCCACCCCAGCTAAGTTGCGAGTCGCCTTATCCTTATGTCGAGAACGACATTCCAGTAGGTCGCGAACGAAGTTAAGTCGCTGGCAATTCTTAAGTCGCGAGCTCCAGAATTCTTAAGTCGCGAACGAGTTTGTTATGTCACTGAAGAAGCTTAAGTCACTCGGTTTCTTAGGTCGTTGCCTGGCCTTGTTAAGTCGTGTGTTGTTTGTAAATATTGTGTCGTTGTTTCTTATGTCGTTAAGTCGTTGTATTGTATTGCGTTCTTATGTCGCGTGAAGTGTTGTATTTGCTTTATGTTGTATAGCTCGTGTGTTGTACTTGATAAGTCGCCGAAGTGTTAGGTCGTTAACGACCTTTGTTAAGTCATAGGTCGCAAGTACCTGAGTTAGGTCGGTGAAACCGTGTGTGTTGTGATGTATGCAAGCCTATAAATAGGCGTGTTGTGTCATTGTAAAGGTTGTTGAATTTTGAATAAATTTGGTTAGTGCTTTGTGCCTCCATTGAAATTGGTAGTTGAGTGTTAACTCCTATCTCCACCTTCGGCATTCGAGTGCGCTCGAATCAACGATTGTTGAAGCCAATTCACGGAATCAAGTGCGTTTGATCAACGTTCGAAGAATTGTAGATCTTCTTTCACGGTATCGTGCACGATCAACGTGTCGAAGATTGCTAGAATCCGGTATCTTCATGATCAACGGATTTGGGCATTTGGGTATTCTTAAATCCATCGATTTATCATCGATTCACCGATTATTTCCACTAATCGTGTGAGATCCTGGACGGATTCGATTTACATCATCGAATTCGCTTCCTAGGCTGCATCAGTTTGGTATCGGAGCTAGGTTGCAAGGAGTTTGCATCAATTGGAGATCGGATTTGCAATTGTTGAGAAGTTGGTGTTCATCGTGAAGATGCAACGAGTTGGGAGTTTCAATCCATATCATTTTGGATCAAAGTTCGGAAAGTGTTTGAATTTTGCTCGTTAGGATGTTTGCGCGCCAAAGTGAAGTTTGAGTTTTTGAAGATTTGTTTGAAGTTCAATCATGTCGCCGAGAAGAGCTAACGGTCACCAAAACATTACAGATGTGTACAGAAGAGAAGATGCTGAACAAATGGAGCAACGAATTAGTGATAAGTTCAATGAAAAGTTCGATGAAGGAATTGGTAGATTGGAGAGGCTCATGATGAATATAAACCCAACTCGACAAAGAACATCACCAGTGTCAAATCGGGGTGGAAACCCCAGTTTCGCCGTCGGTTTCGGGTGAACGAAGAATATCGCCACAGCCTTATAGAGAAGGAAAAGAGCCATCCGTTTCGAGAGAAAGAGCCGTGTGTGGAAGTAGAAATGTTGATGGACGGGATCGACATCGACATATGTCAGATTTGGAAGAAGATAGTGATTATGAAAGTAGATCTTGTCGAAATCATGGCCAAGGGAGAAATCGAATTAGAGAATATGAAGATGATCGTCGATGAGAGTCGGGGATGAAAATGGAAATTCCAGAATTTAAATGTGGAATGGTTGCGGAAGAGTTTTTGGATTGGGTTTCAAATGTTGAAGAACTTTTTGACTTCAAAGAAGTTCCTGAGAATCGTAGAGTGAAGTTGGTGGCTACAAGATTGAGAGGGAGAGCTATGGCGTGGTGGCAGCAGACTAAACTTACACGAGAGAGAATGGGGAAGTCAAAGATTATTACATGGGAGAAGAATAAGAAGTTAATGAAAGCTACTTTCTTACCTTACAATTATCAGTCTCTAATGTACCAACGTTTGCAGAACCTGAGGCAGGGGACAAAGACTATTAATGATTATGCTGATGAGTTTTATCAACTGATTGCTCGAAATGACATCATGGAGACGGAAGAACAGTTGACCGCTAGATTTGTTGGAGGGTTGAGGATCCAGATCCAGGACATGGTAAATATGTTTGACCCTAAATCTGTGGCTGAAGCGCACCAGAAAGCGTTGGCTTGGGAGAAGCACGAGGAGGTGGTGTGTTTACAAATTCCAACAATCAAGTGAAGGGAGCTAGTAGCAATTCTACTATTACAAAGGCTGTTACTAAACCGGTTGTCAATGAGGTAGCGAAAACCAAGGTCAACAATAGTATCAAGTGCTTTAATTGTCAAGAATTTGGCCACAAGAGCAATGAATGTTCGAAACCGAAGAGGCGAGCTATGATTGCTGAAGTGGAAGGTGAGGATGCTGGTGAAGGTTATTCTAGTCCAGTTGAGGAGAATGAACAGGATATCACGTCGAGAGATGAAGGATGTAACCTAATGATGAGGAGATTATGTGTGACACCGAAGCAAGAAGAAGAGGCTAGTTGGTTGAGCAGTAATATCTTTCAGTCGACATGCACTATATTGGAAAAGGTTTGTAAATTTGTGATTGACGCGGGAAGTTGTGACAATATCATTTCTACCGAAGTTGTGAGAAATTTGAAGTTGAAGACGGAGAAGCATCCAAATCCTTACAAGTTAGCGTGGTTAACGAAAGGAGGAGAGGTGAAGGTGGACAGGCGAGTTCATGTTCCATTTTCTATTGGGAAGAAGTATAAAGACGAGATGTAGTGTGATGTGGTGGAGATGGATGTTTGTCACTTGCTTTTGGGAAGACCATGGCAGTATGATCGAGCAGTGCAACATGATGGTCGAACCAATAGCTACAGCTTTATGTTTGAAGGTGTTAAGACCATTTTAGTTCCGAAGAAGAGATGGCAAGGAGAGAGAAAGTCAGAAGAGATTGAGGAGCTGAAGACTTTGTTGACTTTGAAGGAGTTTGTTGGAGAAATAGAGGAGAGTCTGGAGGTGTTTTTATTGATTGGACGTGAAGCTACTGAATCTGTTGAAGTTTCAGAGGAAGTCAAACCGGTGTTGGAAGAATTCGAAGATGTGTTTCCTAAAGAACTGCCAACGGAGTTACCACCGTTGTTCCAGGAGTTGCACTACCTCACAGGCCACATTACAGGATGAGTCCTAAGGAGCATGAGGAACTGAGAAGGCAGGTGGAGGAGTTGTTAGAACAAGGGCGTGTTCAGGAGAGATTGAGTCCATGTGCAGTGCCAGCCTTATTGGTACCGAAGAAGGATGGGACTTGGGGAATGTGTACGGATAGTCGGGCTCTAAACAAGATCACTATGAGATACAGGTTTACTATGCCGAGGTTTAATGATTTGATTGATCAGTTGAGTGTGGCTGTTGTGTTCTCAAAGATTGACTTGAAGAGTGGATACCATCAGATTCGTATTAGACTGGGTGATGAGTGGAAGACTGCTTTTAAAACTAGAGAAGGTCTATACGAATGGCTGGTTATGCCGTTTGGCTTGTCAAATGCTCCTAGTACTTTTATGAGAGTGATGAACCAGATTTTCAGACCATTCATTGGGAAGTTCGTAGTAGTTTACTTTGACGATATTTTGATCTATAGTGGGAGTATGGAAGAGCATGTCCAGCATTTGCGAGAAGCACTGTTGATTCTACGACATGAACAATTTTATGCTGCAACGAAGAAGTGCGTGTTCATGACACACAATGTTTTGTTTCTGGGGTATGTTCTGTCGAAGGAAGGTATTCAAGTGGATGAAAGCAAAGTGGAAGTTGTGAGGAGTTGGCCACAACCCAAGACAATTACTGAAGTGGGGAGCTTTCATGGGTTGGTATCTTTTTATCGAAGATTCATTCCAAATTTAGCAGTGTAATGGCACCTGTAACCGATTGCATGGAAGGAAAGAAGTTCGTGTGGACAGAGGAAGCAGAGTTAGCTTTTGAGAAGATCAAGACACTTTTGACGTCAGCACCAATTCTAGTTTTGTCGCATTTTCAGATATTGTTCGAATTACACACTGATGCTTTGAAGGTTGGAATTGGTGTAGTATTGAGTCAGAAGGGAAAACCAGTTTCTTATTTCAGTGAGAAGTTATCGGGAGCCAAGCTGAGGTATAGCACTTATGACGTGGAATTTTACGCGATTGTTCAAGCTGTGAAGCACTGGAGATATTATCTGTTTCAGAAGGAGTTTGTTCTTTATACGGATCATGAAGCTTTGAAGCATTTGCAAGGGCAGGACAAAATTTCAGCTAGGCACGCTTCATGGGTCGCGTATCTACAGCAGTTTACTTTTGTTGTCAAGCACAAATCAGGGGTGATGAATCGTGTAGCTGATGCTTTGAGCAGGAGGAATCATTTGTTGACAACGATGAAGGTTGAAGTGACAGGATTTGAACTATTGCCGGAGTTGTTTGAAGGAGATCCTTACTTTGCGAAGATTGTTGAGAAAGTCAAGGATGGGAGTACTGATGAGTTGTGTTGGTAGATGGATTCTTATTCAAAGGGAATCGATTATGCGTACCAGATTGCAGCTTGAGAATCAAAATTGTAAAAGAGTTGCATGAAGAAGGACATGTTGGACGGGATCGCACATTGCAGTTGATTTCTCATTCTTACTATTGGCCCTCGATGAGGCGGGAAGTTGAAAAGTTTGTGCGTAGATGTCATGTTTGTCAAGTTTCGAAAGGGACAGCTACAAATGCGGGATTGTATTGCCTTTACCTGTTCCTACAAAACCGTGGGTAGACGTAAGTATGGATTTCATGTTGGGCTTGCCAAGGACTCAACGGGGAAATGACTCTATATATGTTGTGGTGGACCGTTTCTCAAAGATGGTATATTTTTTGCTTGTAAGAAGACGGCAGATGCAGTCCATGTGGCACAGTTGTTCTTTAGAGAGATCTATCGCTTGCATGGTTTACCAAAATCTATAGTTCAGACAGGGATACCAGATTTCTAAGTCATTTTTGGTTGAGTTTGTGGAAGATGGTGGGAACAAAGCTGAAATTCAGTAGTGCGTATCATACACAGACAGATGGACTGACTGAAGTTGTGAACAGATCCCTAGGAAATTTGTTGCGGTGTCTTGTAAAAGATAATCTGAAGAGTTGGGATGTGAAGTTATGTCAAGCGGAATTTGCACATAATCATGCAATCAACCGAAGTACTGGTTTTAGTCCATTTCAAGTTGTATATTCAACAATTCCGAAGGGGCGGTTGGAATTGACGACGGTGCCATATCAGAAGGGAGTTGTTAAACGAGCTGAGGATTTCGTGAATGAGTTGCAGGAGTGCCACAGAATTGTTCATGAACGATTGATTGCATCAAATGAGAAGTACAAACAACTGGCAGATAAGAAGCGATGGAGTGTGAACTTCAAAGAGGGAGATTTGGTTTATGTAGTGTTGACAAAAGATCGTTTTCCAACTGGAACTTACAACAAGTTGAAAGCTCAAAAATTTGGTCCAGTAGAAATTTTGAAGAAGGTCAATGATAATACATATCGGTTGAAGTTGCAAGATCATATTCACACTGCAGATGTTTTCAACGTTAAGCATTTGATTCCGTATTATGGAGAGAAACTTGTCGAAGATAAGGAGAGTGTGAATTCGAGGTCCGCTTCCTTCCAACAAGGGGAGGATGATGTAGCACATACCTCGACGGTTCGTGAAGAAGAAGATCGCGAACGACTTACCTTAGGTCGCAAGCGACATGACCTAGGTCGCGAACGAGGTAACGAAGAGGAAGCTCGCGCACGACATGCCCTAGGTCGCGCCGCCACCCCCAGAACCACCGCGCGAACGACCTAACCTGCAATCGCACTGCCTTAGGTCGCAAAGGCGAAGAAGCCCAAATCAATGTCCCACCCCAGCTAAGTCGCGAGTCGCCTTATCCTTATGTCGAGAATGACATTCCAGTAGGTCGCGAACGAAGTTAAGTCGCTGCCAATTCTTAAGTCGCGAGCTCCAGAATTCTTAAGTCGGGAACTAGTTTGTTATGTCGCTGAAGAAGCTTAAGTCGCTCAGTTTCTTAGGTCGTTGTCTGGCCTTGTTAAGTCGTGTGTCGTTTGTAAATATTGTGTCGTTGTTTCTTATGTCGTTAAGTCGCTGTATTGTATTGCGTTCTTATGTCGTGTGAAGTGTTGCATTTTCTTTATGTTGTATAGCTCGTGTGTTGTACTTGATAAGTCACCGAAGTGTTAGGTCGTTAACGACCTTTGTTAAGTCGTAGGTCGTAAGTACCTGAGTTAGGTCGGTGAAACCGTGTGTGTTGTGATGTATGCAAGCCTATAAATAGGCGTGTTGTGTCATTGAAAAGGTGGTTGAATTTTGAATAAATTTGGTTTGTGCTTTGTGCCTCCATTGAAATTGGTAGTTGAGTGTTAACTCATATCTCCACCTTCGGCATTCGAGTGCGTTCGAATCAACGATTGTTGAAGCCAATTCACGGAATCAAGTGCGTTTGATCAACGTTCGAAGAATTGTAAATCTTCTTTCAGGGTATCGTATGCGATCAACGTGTCGAAAATTGCTAGAATCTGGTATCTTCGTGATCAACGGATTTGGGCATTTGGGTATTCTTAAATTCATCGATTTATCATCGATTCACCGATTATTTACGCTAATCGTGTGAGATCCTGAACGGATTCGATTTACATCATCGAATTCGCTTTCTAGGCTGCATCAATAAGTAAGATGAAGGGAGTTCAGAGAAGAGAGAATTCTTGAGTAGGATGGGCCTTAGTTTCTCCTTCCTAACGCTTTTCTAAATTATTAAAACTTTATTATTTTTTCATTATATAAAGTATCATTACTCTTTAATTCTACATTGAAAGCAAAATTTGAAATGAGATTCTTCTTTCTTACTTCTCTACACACGTTTTTATTGTTCAATTATTATTATAATGAATTAAATTACCCACAACAACGTGTATTAAAAACATGGGTGTGACATAGCAAGCTCGATCACCACAACCAATGAGGATCTCATAGTGTGGTCCGTAAAGAAGCGTTTGGCACATGGCACTTGGCACTTACTCCTCCGTGCCATATATCGTTCGTATCATTTCATAAAACCAGGCATGTCAGCTATTATATACTATGTCACTACCATGCCCTTTATTTGTCATAGATTTCTCTAATCGTCATTAATTTTCACCCGATTTATATGGATTCATTCGATTCATTACGTTTGAAGAATCAACCTCTACCTGTGCATTGGAGTACATGCTGACAAGCAATTTCAAACCAATAAGTAAAAGCAACCACTTGAAAAATCAATGGAAACAGAGACCAGTAAGGATAGAATATCCATAACGCTCAACGCAACAAACGAAACATGCATGCACTGCTTCTTCCCTAGCCCATGACCGCAGCAACAAGTCCAACAACTGCAAGTCCCACAACGAATGCAGTCCCACCTTTACCACATCCAGCCCCATTAACTCCGGTCATCGTAGGCCTATCCTTCCTTGGGACACCCTCACTCGGCACAGTAGTTCCAGTACTGGACGGTGTAGATGGATCGCTTGAAGGAGTGGACGGACTAGATTCAGCCGGCGTTGTTGCAGATGGACTTTCATTGGTATTAGCAGAGACTGCATCGACGGTAAGTTTCATTCCACTCATGCAGTGGCTGGCTGTGCCGCAAATGAAGTAACGTGGCCCTGCTTTGTCCAGGCTTATTTTCGTGCTCTGGTCGCTGTGGCTTTGTATCAAGTTGCTTGATGAGCATGAATCATAGTCCGCTTTTGATACCTCATTCACCGTGTGTAGAAACCCATAGGAGAACACTGCATGCAATATTTTAGTTATATTAACACATTTAAACATTTTTCTCATGACTCCATATTATAGTTATTAGTTTAGAGAAGGCTTACATAGAGTATCGCCAACGTGAAATGTTTTGTCAGAGGCCCAGGTATCATAGTCGACCCCAGTTGTCCATCCTGAAGTATCACCCACTGTGTAGTCCTTAGCGAGGGCTGGAACTGCTGCTGCTACTAGAAGCAGAAGAGCTACCATTCCAGTCATTGAACTCATGAGGTTATTGTATACTTAGTTTATCACAAACTGGTAGATAAATGCACTGAGATGAAAAGTAGACATGGTTTATCAGTTTATATACACATGGATGTGAACATGATTTTTGGTTAGGGTTGGTTATCAGCTTCTTCTACCAACTCCCAATCAATCATGTCCATTTTAATTAAGTTAATAATATAGTTTTCAATTTCTGTTGGTCTATTCATCAAATGTAAAAACTATGAAGTAATTACATGTCTAATATCATAAATTAAATCAGTGAACACAATTTTAGTTCTGCTGGTTATAGATTTAGGGTTAGTAGAATTTTTCTAAGAAACTAATTGGAGAAGGTATATTTGTGATAACTGTAAACTGTCCGTACCGGCAATTTAAGATGGAATAAACGTTTGTAAGAGCAGTAAGTAAAGAATAACAGGTCTTTTAATTGGAAGTCTGAATTATTATTACTTACAAGGTTGGTATATATAGTCCGTTTTCTACGTTTGTCTACAGAAAATGACAGTTACTAAAATCGCCTTTGGACGTAAAAAAATTGAAAAATTATAAATATATTCATAACGTTATTTCGTATAAATTATCATCTTATTATTGTTTTTGTCTTGATTAACGCTGTTTTGGTGCTTGTATTATGTTCCTTCTACCAACTTTTGAAGAGTTATGATTGGAAACTAGAGGTATGATTGAATTAGTTTAAAGCAATAGTGGTTAATTAGGCCATAATATGCTACTCATAATGTCCCACACTCACAAATTAGAATAAATATATTGTATATTACAGGTCGCCAAACGTAAAACCGTGTTGTATTTTCTAAAATATTGAATATACTAGTGAGTAGCCCGTGCTACGCACACAGACATTGTTATACCTGTAAGGTATAATCAGAACATGTGAAAGACAATGGTAGGACAGAAGAGTGGTCATATCGTTCGTATGTATATTGATACACAACGTACAACAGATGTTCATCGCAACCACTGGAAAGTGTTACGAAACCAATTGTAACTTCAATAACAGTTACAGAATAACACAGAAGTAGTAACGGCAAAAACTGTCACTAATTTTAATAAATTGTAACACAAAAATGCGTGACTAGATCTGTATGAAAAGCATTACCGATTAAAGTGTCCGAGTCCAGCAGAAAACTGTTTCCTTAAAACAATATTGCCGTCGTACGTAGGTTCACGGGTGATAGCAATTTGTTTCTCAGGATGAAACGGACCAGCCCCGCAGCGGTTGCAGACGGAGCGCCGACGAACTGAAGAGATTATAGCACTAGAACAGAGAGCTTGGAGGAAGAAGGAACATAATTCGAGAGTAAATTGAAATTAATTATTCTCAGATTCTGGCCGCCTATTTATAGGCTGAAGGAGGTGCCTATTCAGAGCGGTCGTGACTGTTGGAAAGGTTGCGACCCTTAAACAACAGCAGTGACCGTTGTGTGCGCGCGTTTGGAAGGGAATGGCCGCATCTAGTGACTGTTCAAACGAACTGGCTCATCCGATCGAAAAATAGCCGTTTTGGCGCATGCAAACCCAAGCGGCAGTCGGTGGCCCATTTAATCATGAGACCCTAAGAGCCCCAAGGCCCAAGCCCTATCTTTGACGTATTTCATATTAATATGAAAGCCTACATGCCATGCCACATTGCCTCATCCCTCTCATTCTTCTTTTGTTTGATATTCTATGATGGGTTGTGATATATATGGTGATATTGAAACAAATATCCCATGATGTGGGACTTTGTTTCAATACACACTCTAATTCTTCACCTTCTCACTTCCTTATTCATTCATTTCTAACAATCCCCCACATGAATGAGCAGTTGTTCTTAGTTTCACGAACCATTTATCGTATCGGTTAAAGTAGCACAGGGGCCTTGAACTTTCCTAGTGTTTATCTATTTGAGTTACAGGCGAATCAGTAGACATAGAATGTCCTTGAACTGTAAGCCTTTTGTGTAATTTCTATAATAGATAACACACGACAAATGTTTCTTATAATCCTTCGTTCTCTGTATGTGTTCGTTTTTGCCTTGAACACCTGCCTGGTATCATAAGTGCTTAGAGAATTTGGCCTCATAATTCTCTTTGAAGCGGCGCCTTCGCACTTACGTAGGTGATTCTATAAAGGGTATTCACAATTTCTCAAGTACAGACATCATTAAAAGTATCAATACTTATCCTATTTTTCAAACACATAAAGCTCTGACTTATCATAGGAATGGTTTGTGTGTAACAATGTCGTAAAGTTTCTCTTAAACTTAGTTGTCCCTTTGAACCTAGATCTTGGGATCTCCAGTCAACTAGGTGGGGTTTCCATTAAAAAAAAACTTTTATTCTATGGGCCTTAACCCTATTCCCATCGATAAGGTTTGAACTTTCTCTCTTGGCAAGCCTTTAGTTAGTGGATCCGCTATGTTATCTTTTGACCTTATGTAGTCTATAGTGATAACTCCATTAGAGAGAAGTTGTCTAATTGTTTTATGTCTACGACGAATATGCCTAGATTTACCATTGTATAGTGTACTATTAGCTCTTCCAATTGCTGATTGACTATCACAATGTATACATATTGGAGGCACAGGTTTGCTCCAATTTGGAATATCTTCCAAGAAACTTCGAAGCCGGTCTGCTTCTTCTGCGGTCTTATCTAGTGCAATAAACTCTGATTCCGTCGTAGATCTAGCTATATAAGTCTGTTTGGATGATTTCCATGATATTGCTCCATTTCCTAATATGAACACATATCCACTTGTAGACTTTGTATCTTATGATCCAGTTATCCAATTGGCATCACTGTATCTTTCCACTGTCGAAGGGTAGTTTGTATAGTGTAGACCATAGTTCTGTGTATACTTTAGGTATCCTAGAACTCTGATTTTCGCTTTCCAATGATGTTTACCAAGATTGCTGGTAAATCTACTCAATTTACTTACAGCGTATGCGATATCTGGCCTAGTGCAGTTCTAACATACATGATACTTCCTAGTATACGAGAGTATTCAAGCTGGTAGATACCATCACCAGTGTTCTTTACCCAGTTTTGGTTCATATCTACCGGTGATTTTGCAATAGTTATATTACATTGCTTGAATTTTTCAAGTATCTTACCGATGTAATGTGATTGGGATAATGCATATCCCTATGGTGTTCTCAAAATTTTGACACCCAATATCACATCAGCCAGTCCTAGGTCTTTCATATCGAATCTAGAGGATAACATATTCTTTGTAGATGTTATTATGGCCTTGTTATTTCCTAGGATCAACAGGTCATCAATATAAAGACAAACAATGACATATCCTAAATGTGTGTGTTTCATGTAGACACATTTATCTGATTCATTTATTGTGAATCCATTTGATAACATAGTTTCATCAAATTTCTCATGCCATTGTTTTGGAGCTTGTTTAAGGCCATAAAGCGACTTTACTAATTTGCATACTTTATTTTCCTTTCCATAGGTCAGAATCCCTTCAGGTTGCTTCATATATATTTTTTCCTCTAGGTCACCATTCAAAAATGCAGTTTTTACATCCATTTGATGTATTTCTAAATCAAATATGGATGCAATTGCAATAATCATCCTAATTGATGTTACCCTTGTCACTGGTGAATATGTATCAAAATAGTCCAGTTCTTCCTTTTGTCTGAATCCTTGGACTACAAGAAGAGCTTTGTACTTGTCTATTGAACCATCAGGTTTCAATTTCTTTTTAAATATCCATTTATTACCTAAGGTCTTGCATCCTTGAGGTAAATCAACTAACTCCCAGGTATGGTTAGCCATAATGGATTCTATCTCATTGTTAATAGCCTCTTTCCAGTAAGGGGCATCACTGGAAGACATAGCTTGTTTGTATGTCAATGGATCATCTTCTAATATAAAGGTATAAAAGTCCGGTCCAAAGGTTTTTGAGGTTCTAGACCTTTTACTTCTTCTTGGCTCCTCCACTTGTTGATCAGCACTAATTTGTCGAAGGTTATCTTCAGTATCCTCAAGAGAACTGGAGATTTCTTCTTCCCTTGGTCTCTTATGAGTATCACTATCAGTGCCCTGCTTTAAAGGGAATATATGTTCGAAAAATCTTGCATTTCTCGACTCAATGATGGTATGTGTACTAAAAATCGATAAGCAGCACTGTTTTGTGCATATCCAATGAATACACAATCAATTTTTTTTGGTCCTATCTTGACCTTCTTTGGTTTAGGTATCTCTACTTTGGCAAGACACCCCCACACTTTTAAGTATTTGTAGGATGCCGGTCTATTTTTTCAAAGTTTGTGAGGAGACTTGGATGTTTTCTTTCGTGGTATCTTATTTAAAATATGGTTTGCCGAAAGTATAGCTTCTCCCTAAAAGTTATCTGGCAAGCCAGAACTGATTAATAAAGCATTCATCATTTCTTTAAGAGTTCTATTTCTCCGTTCGGCTATACCGTTGGATTGAGGTGAATATGGTGTTGTAGTTTGGTGTATAATGTCGTGCTCAGCGCAGAATTCCTCAAAAGGAAATTCATATTCTCCTCCTTTATCACTTCTTAAAACTTTAATTTTCCTGTTGAGTTGATTCTCAACTTCTGCCTTATACTGTTTAAACATATCGAATGCTTCATCCTTACTTCTAAGGAGATACACATAGCAGTACCTAGTACAATCATCAATAAACGTAATGAAATATCTTTTACCTTCTCTAGTTTGACACATTTTCAAATCGCATACATCAGTGTGTATAAGGTCTAGAGGTTCAGTTTCTCGTTCAACATGATGAAACGAGGTTCTTGTCAATTTTGCTTTTGCACAAATTTGACATTTATAGTTGGAGTCTATGTTACATTTTGGTATACATTCTAGATTAATCATTTTTCGCAGTGTATCAAAATTAACATGCCCTAATCTAGAATGCCATATGTTAGAAGAATCAACAATATAAGCAAAAGATTCACTTTTATTCATATCAATGTTTGGTACAATAGTTGTTACATTTGCCTTGAATAAACCATCACATACATATCCACTTCCTACATACACTTCATTCTTTGATAATACAAACTTATCGGATACAAAGGTTAATTTGAAACCATGCTTGCCAAGCAAGGAACCTGATATCAAATTCTTGCGTATTTCTAGAACGTGAAGAACATCACTCAAAGTAAGTTCTTTTCCAGAAGTTAGTTTCAGCACAACTTTTCTCTTGCCTTCGATCTTTGATGCAGATGAATTTTCCATGAAAAGTTGTTCATCATCAGTTGCAGTTTTATAAGTTGTAAACATCCACTTATTAGCACATATGTGTCTAGTGGCACCTGTGTCTACAAATCATTCCTTTGAATTACCAACAAGGTTGCATTCTGATATTACTGCACATAAATCCATATCAGAAATGCCATCTGTTACTTCAGCTGTATTTTCTTCTGATTTCTTATTTTTGGGAGCGCGACATTCGGCTGCTTTATGCCCTTCTTTCCACAGTTATGGCAAGAACCTTAAAAAAAATTCTTCGACTTCTGAGGCGCATTCTCACGTTTTCTCTTATTAGGTTTATCTGACTCAACAACATTTGCTTTAGCAGCCATATTATGAGAGATCTTTTTCTCAGAATTTCTATTATCTTCCTCATTTCGCAGACAAACTATGAGTTCTTCCATTGTCATTTCCTTACACTTATGCTTAAGATAATTTTTGAAGTCCTTCCACGATGGAGGAAGTTTCTCAATGGTTGCGGCAACCTCGAAAGATTCGCTAAGTATCATCCGTTCATCTTGCAGTTGACGGATGATCAGTTGTAGTTCTTGAGTCTGGTTGATAACAGTTTTTGAATCAACCATTTTGATGTCGAGAAATTTTCCAGCAATGAATTTCTTCATGCCTGCATCTTCAGTTTCGTACTTTCTGTCCAAGGCCGTCCAGAGTTCCTTGGATGTTGCAACAGTACAATAGACATTGTAGAGGCTATTATCCAGACCATTCAGAATATAGTTTTTACACATAAAGTCCGAATTTTTCCAGAAATTTGCGGCCTCCACTTTGATTGCATCGGGTTCGAGTTCGTCAACTTCAGGAGCATCTTCGGTTAGAACCTTGGCGAGGCCTAATGTTGTTAGATAAAACAACATCTTCTGTTTCCAATGCTTGAAGTCCGTTCCGTTGAACTTTTCTGGCCTTTCTCCATGAGACAGTGCCATTGTTGGAACTAGAGGCGCTGGCTGAGTATTTCTCACCATTTGTGTTGGTGCAGCGTTATTGTTGTTGATATTTTGAGACATCGTCGTCTACAGCAATAAAATATTGTTTCAAGATTGTTAATCGCAACCACTGGAAAGTGTTACGAAACCAACTGTAACTTCAATAACAGTTACAGAATAACACAGAAGTGGTAACGGCAAAAACTATCACTAATTTTAATAAATTATAACGCAAAAATGCATGACTAGATCGTATGAAAAGCATTACCGATTAAAGTGTCCGAGTCCAGCAGAAAACTGTTTTCTTGAAACAATATTGCCGCCGTACGTACGTTCACGGGTGATAGCAATTTGTTTCCCAGGATGAAACGGACCAGCCACGCAGCGGTTGCAGACGGAGCGCCGACGAACTGAAGAGATTATAGCACTAGAACAGAGAGCTTGGAGGAAGAAGGAACAGAATTCGAGAGTAAATTGAAATTAATTATTCTCAGATTCTGGCCGCCTATTTATAGGCTGGAGGAGGTGCCTATTTAGAGCGGTCGTGACTGTTGGAAAGGTTGTGACACTAAAACCAACAGCAGTGACCGTTGTGTGCGCGCGTTTGGAAGGGAATGGCCGCATCTGGTGACCGTTCAAACGAACTGGCTCATCCGATCGAAAAATAGCCATTTTGGCGGATGCAGACCCAAGCGGCAGTCGGTGGCCCATTTAATCACGAGACCCCAAGAGCCCCAAGGCCCAAGGCCCTATCTTTGATTAATATTAAAATGAAAGCCTACATGCCATGCCACATTGCCTCATCCCTCTCATTCTTCTTTTGTTTGATATTCTATGATGGGTTGTGATATATATGGTGATATTGAAACAAATATCCCATGATGTGGGACTTTGTTTCAGTACACACTCTAATTCTTCACCTTCCCACTTTCTTATTCATTCATTTCTAACAACAGATACATATGGCAGCAGTGGTTGAACATGCATATTAGATTGTTGACAATACCCAGATCTAAATTTTACGTCATACTTTCACCAAACGATGAAATCCGATTACTATGCATATTGATGCACAACATACAACAGATACATATGGCAGCAGTGGTTGAACATGCATATTAGATTGTTGACAATACCCACATCAAATTTTACATCACACTTCCACCAGACGATGAAATCCGATTACCGACTTCATTACTGGTGTCATAAAAATATAACTGGTGTGATATTTTGAAGGAAAAAACAACATGCAGCTGATAGTGAAAAATTTCACCAGTGTACTTGATTCTCAAATAATAATAATAATAAAACCATAAAACAACAACCAAACAGTTATATTCAATATGTTGCAAAGTAGTCAAGTTAGTTCTAATATGCAGCATGCAAATAACTTATCAACATCAACGTTTTGTGAAATATTTATGCAAATGGATCCAACTGTAAACATATTTTCTAAATTGTACTACGCATTTTTATTATGCGTGCAGATAGAGAGTCGACTACTACCTAAAAATATTATAGCAGCAGATGAGTACTTAACAAAGGAAAATTCAAATGGGAAAATTTAGAAGAAATAAGAAAGCATACCCTATATTCTACAAATGTTGTGTGTACACATTCTCTTGCTCTACCATGGAAAACAGTTATAGCATTGGCAACAACAAATTTATCAATAGCAGCAGGTCAGGCAACTGAAGTGCAAACGCCAGACAACAACAGTGGGTCAGGCACGGAGTTATATGCAGTATCGGCGAGGAGGTAAAAGTTGATGAATTAGATTATCAAAAATTACACGAATAAAAATTCAGAATTTAACATTGGAATTAAAGTAATTCTGTCATCTTAGACTTGACATGTTAAAAGGTGTTATGCAACCTTCAATTCGAATATAGTAGGACATAAAATTCATTAAATCATAGGAAACCAAGTAAAATAAAGATGCATTGAAAAACATTTATTAACATGTAAAATAAATAACCAAACGATGATAAAGAGAGTATTCACCATTTCAAATTATTTACTATATGTTACTTCCTAAGTATTAACTTATGATGCTTAAAAATTTAAAGTAAAGCTACTTATGCTATAAACGTATAGGTTTCAAATCATTAATAATAGAATGATTGAGTGATGTGGTAACGAATATAATAATCAAAACTTTACTTACTGAAACTGAAAGGAAATCGATTTTCTGCTCTTAACCTGAAAAAACGAAAGGAGTATTAGCAAATAAAGTGGATAATGAATCGATATGTTGATGCTTGGATCTAAATTCATTGCACAATGTAGTGCCCGGAAAACATCAAATTAGGCCTTTTGAGTTCAGTTTAAAAACAGCAGAAAATGTATGGGATGAGATAAATTCAAAATAATCACTTTAGACAATAGTCAATCTTTTAACAAAATAAAATAGCAATAATTATTGTTTCAAATACAAGTTACTGAAGCAAATTAAAATTTTGTTTACTGCCAACAGTCTATATAAAACATTAATAAATCAATACAACATTTATTGTGGTTCATTTAAAAAAAAATATCGCAATTGAGGACAGTAGCATGAAAAGTACATACCTGATAGTCAATCTTCGAGAAGCTGATAAAATTATGAGTTGATATCGATTGAGAAAGAACAGTCAAACTATTAACAAAATAATTTAATAGCATTTTTTTTGCAGACATCAGATCTTAGAACCGACTAAAAGTTTGTTTGCTAACAACAATCTATAGAATATATTAAACAATCAATACATCATCAATTGTGATTCGGTGGAAAAAAAAATCTACAGTGATTGAGGTAGCTGGTACATAATTTGTGAGTGGAAATTAGATATGAAGGTAGCAACTGAGGCAGCGGGTTTGAAGAATATGCCGGTGATCATGACATAGATATAATTCAGAGAAGAAGAGGGAATAGGGTTAAAAATTAACACCGACTTAAGTGGTTATACGATTACACGGTAAGGAAGCTGTCGCAAAACGTTTCTAAGGCTTGAAGTAGTGGAGGACGGATGTATTAGTGGGGCGGAAAATATTGATGTGAAAATTTTACACAGTTCTCTCGAGTTGAGAATATTGTTGATCATGAAAACTCTGCTTTGATGTAGCCAAATCATGGCATGACATCCATCGAGTGACTATAGTTGGGTCAAGTAAGAGTACTGAAGGTGAAACACAACTCAAGAGAGGATTCATCTCCTCAATTATATGAGGTTGGTATCATGGTCAACTCAAGACAACCCAAAGTCAAAATCTCTGACCAAAGTAGTTTGGTTAGTAATAATTAATATTATTGAAACCAAGGACTTCGTTTTTGGATTATAGAGTTGAATATGGATGATATTGGAATTTTGACCATTATCAAATTCCATAAGTCCAAGGTGATAGAGTTTGATGAAAAGAATTGGTGTAAATAATAGTCATAACTAGATAATGCTTAACAAAGTTAGATTAAATTTTACCGAAACTAAGTAAACGACATTTGGCCAAATATCACACCAATTGCTAAGTGATGCGTGAATGTTAATATACGAATAGTTTGATATTAATCGTCGACCAAATTTACACCTAATAGGTCACTCAATAGAAATGATAAATACTCCTTTGACCAAAGGATTTAATTAATTTGTAATTATTATAAACTGATTAAAATAATTAATATTTATAAAATATTAGTTATAAAATTTTATTCTAATTTGATGAATAAATATTATTAAATATATTTGTAATAGTTATAAATATATTAATCGATATACTGATATTGATACATAATTAAATTGGATTTAAATGCAAAATGTTTTGTCTGGGCTTCAAATGGGTTTGAAGCCCATATAGGAACCTGTTTGCTTCTGCCATGATAGTGCTAGATAAGGGGCGGTCATGTGTGTTGGCTAGATGGGCTAGAATTAAATGGATAAGGATGGAAGAGTTGGTAAGAGATCTAGACCCTAACTTATCTCCTTTCCTCCTCTATATAAGTATCTAAACCCACACCTATTGGAGAACTTTTGAAGCCTTCATCTATCCCCTACTTTGGGATGAAATCAAGAGCCTCCCGTCTCTTTGTTTCCAAAGTCAAATCGAAGTGAACATAGTCCTATTTGATAGCTGGTGGTCATCAGTTCGGGGACTAGTACTCCACTGGATTGGAAACTAGTTCTAGGAATAAATCTCATCGTTTTAAGGCATACTTATAAGCATTAGATATAAGGTAAATTTTTAACCTATTTATGAATATTAATGCATATATAATGTTTATATCATGTATATTATAAACAATTCTAATATTTAAATATGTTATCACAATTAGATTATTTGTACGTTTATATTTTTTTATTTATAAAAGAAAATTATGTCATATACGTATTTATAAGATGCATGGCCAAAAATAATAATAATAAACTATTTTTAATTAATTTAATATATAATGTTAAAATATTTGTACACATTTTATAATTTAAATACTACATCTTACTATATACAAATTCTAGTAATATGATTATATATCTAAAGATTCATTGTTAAAATGTTTTAAAATATTTTTTACATATATATTATTATTAAATATCAGTCAAATTAATTTATTATATAAATTAGTGACATATATATATATATATATATTGTGTTTATTTTTTATAAAATTAAATTAACATTTAATATAATCTTGGAAGAAAATTATATTTTTTTATAAGTTAAAAATATGTAATTATCAACCAAAAATTATAATATGTTTTAAAAATTGTTTTTAAATTATAAAATTATATATTTAATATTTGAATAATAAATACCACTCAAAATTTTACAAAAAAAATAAAATTGAAAATTACGTTTGAAAAATGATTTTTTATTAAATTTTAAATAATATTCGTAAGGGTGTTTACTTTAAAATATATTTTAAAATTAAAAGAATTATCTATGCCATGGGAATTATCAGGTGTTGTATATATAAAATATTTTTGTGTATTTTAAAAGTATTAATATATATATATATATATTATTTATACATACATACATATATAAGTATTTAATATACATATATATATATATATACGTTTAAAAACACCTTTATATACATACATACACACACATTCATATATATATATATATATATATTGTTTTAGTCTTTGCAACAAAAAAATTCAAATTCAATATAATTTATAAATGATTTAAATATACTTATATAGTTATATATATATATAATGTTATAATTCCATTCATATATTTATAAATATATACATATGTATTTATTTATTTTTTTAAAAGAAACTATAGTTTATATATATGCATATACATATACATACACATATATGTACACATATCTATGTATGCATGTATTTGTAACACATATATATAAATTAAAGTATATAAACATACATTTTGAAAATATATTTGTATATTATATAAGCTAATGTGCCCGTTAAGGTGTAAATCTCAATACCTATACACGGACATGTTATACCTTATACGGATTGCTATGTTACACATGCACACACACATATATGTGTATATGATACATGTAGATATACGATAGAACATTAATTTCATAATATAGAATCATTTGTAAAATTTAAATAAAATAATGATCTTAAAAGTAATTTAGAAATGTTCGAAATAAATTAGACTTCATAGGCCCAATAAAGATCCAAAATGGTTTAAAAAAATTGAAATTCAGTCATTACTTCTACTATGGTCCGACATAGTTCCAATAATGGTATCAAAAACCAATAGCCTATGCAGTCTAAATTAGTCATGTTAGAGTTAACTAATTAGGCTCACGACCAGGTAGTAGGGTGTCCAGAAAGGTAGTGTCGAAGGATTGAGTTTGGATAATCAAATACTCTACCCTGCTAACTATCTGGCCTGAACAAATATGTGATCCCAAAGTTTGTCCCAAACCGTAAAGACCTAATTTTAATTGAGCCTTGGACTGGTTTTCAAAATTATTTGAGAATTAAAATAGTTAAATTTAAAATAAGATATACATATATTACAAAAGATATAATATAACTAAAAAACAATTGAAATGTTTGAAAATTAATATAAATAAATTTCAAAAATTTTAAATTTATTAATAAGATTAATAAAATATATTAAAGTTAATTAATCAATAAACATATACATGAATTATATATTATGATATATGTTATGTTGTTTTAAAATGTTAAAATAACATAAGTATACATGTATGTATATGAAATTGAATTTTGAAATTAATATAATTTAACTAAAAATAGTTTAATAAAAAAATTTAACTAAAAAGTTAATTAGTTAAATAATATACACATATACATGATATATATATGTTACACTATAAAGGTTCCAGTATGTAACAAATATTCAATACAAATGTTACAATAAGATAATATATAACTAACTAAAATGTTAATTAATTAAACAAGGTTTAAAAAATATAATATTATACATAAGACTATTATATAAGTAATATGAAATAAAAAAAATTATATAATAATAAATCTTGTACAATATAAATGTATAAATTAAAGGTGGAACATTAAGAAACTTTAAATAGACTTAAGGAATAAATATGTATATAAATGTATGTAAACCGTGATTTCTAATGTGTCTAAAACTTGAATAACGAGGGAACCTAATATAAAATACTTTATTCTATAAGTTGATATCACTTAATATAATGTACTGAAGATTATGAATCTTCAATATAATGTTGTCCTCTATCATATATATATATATATATATATATATATATATATATTACTTACATATTCCTTAGTTGTTGAGCAAACTCAAGCTAGATATGTTATATGTAGTATTATTAGTATATTGAATATACGAAGTAAGATAACTTTATATATTTGTTGAGCAAACTCAAGGTAAATATACTATATTTAGGCCATCTCAATATGGTAGGTACAAGCGAATAATTTCATTTTGATTTGTTTGTACAAACTCATGGTTAAAGTGAAATCAGGATAAGGTACCAAGGGTTAAGAGTTGTACATGTACAACTAATAAGGAGTTGTCCATTTTTCGTGGAGCTATGACTTGTTGATTAAACTTAAGGTCGAAATTCCAAGACTGATGAGTTCTAACACCTACTAGTGAAGTCAAAAGACTTCTATGTTTCGACATAGGGTTGGTGAAACATAAAACACTAGTGAGAGCTTATTTGTAAAATGAAAGATAAAGTTTAAACCTTATTAATATTATAAGAACATCTGCTACGATTTTCCTAATAATCTAGCACTTAAACTTGCAAGAAATGATAACTTTGAAACTTTCTTTTGAAAATGATAAGCTTATTAGACAAAAATATATCGACTGGCTAAGTGCAATTAAAATAGCATCACCATCCCCTACGGTCGGCTATTACATGTGAACCCAAAGAACAACCTACTGATGATAGACCCTGAACTAAGACTTGCTTTTGAAAAAAAAAGTGTTAGACTTAGAGATCGCCCAAGTTTTCATCCTGTCTACATTAGACATGGCGCTAAAAAGGCAGCATGAAAATATGTTTGTCCATGAGATATTTGATTGTCTCAAGGTCCAGTTTGATGAAAAGTTATGTACCATAAGGCACGAGCTTATGAAGAAGCCATTCAATGCCAAAATGACCAAAGGACAGAAAGTGGATGATTACGTACTGATGATAAAGGGCTATATTGATAGGGTTTTGCAATTGAAAGTATAAATAAGTAATCAATTGCAAGTTGATTTGATCCTTGGTTCTCTTACTCCTTAGTACAAACCATTTACGCTAAATTATAATATGAACCAATTAAATGTGAATCTTGTGGGGCTTCTCAATATGTTGAGGTGAGCCGAGTCTGCATTTAAGGATCAAGGGGTTGTACTTACTATTAAAGGTAGTGCATCACCTTCAAAGCATTCAAAGAAGCATATAAGAGAAGGTTAAACAGATAAGAAAAGTAAGAAGGTTGATGACAAGGGTTAATGTCCCTGCTGCCATAAGAAGGGTCATTGGAAAAGGAATTGTTTTGACTACTTGAAGATTGTTACAGAAAGAAAGTAGAATGGTTATGTGGTTCCATCAAGTATATATATGATTCAAAATTGTTTTATAATTAAATAAATGCCTTAGGTCTTAGATATTGGATCTAGAACTCATATTGTAATTCATTAAAAGGGCGTAGGAGCTGGCACATGGCAAATGCAGAGATGAGCTCCAAGTTGATGATGGATCAATCGTAGATGTAGCGACAATAGGAGACTATCATTTATGTTTTCCAGGTGGACTAGTTTTGATATCAAATAAGTGCTATTTTGTAAAAGAATTTATTTGTGGGATTATTTTTATTTTTAGATTGTCCAAGACTGGATATATATTTCATTATGCAAATAATTTTATGAACATTAGTTTGAATGGAAGTAAAGTCTTCGATGATATTCCTAAAAATGCCCATTTATAATTATGTGTGTTCAATGAATAATACATCTAACGATATAAATAGTAGCTATCTTTGGCATTGTAGGCTAGGCCATATTAGAAAGAATTGACTACACAAACTAAAGACCAAAAGTTTTCTCCTTTCGCTTGATTCTGAATCATTTGACCCGTATGAGTCGTGTCTCAAAGATAAAATGACCAAGCATCCCTTTAGTGGGAACAATGAAAAAGTTGATGAACTCTTAGGGTTAGTACATAGTAATGTATATGGCCCTATGCCTATAATCACCTAATATAATAGTTCTTACTTTCTTACCTACACTAATGATTTCTCGAGACTATGATATGTGTATCTCGTGAAGAACATATCAGTTCCTTGAGAAATTTTTTGAATATAAAATTGTTGTAGAATACCAAACGGGCCGTAAGATTAAAATTCTTTGATCAGATCAAGGATGTGAGTATTTTGGATAGAAATTCCAACAGTGCTTAAAAGATAATGAGCATATCTCTCAGATTACTCCACCTTATACTTTGCAACACATGGTGCGTTGGACGAAAGAACCGAACCTTATTAGATATGGTTCGTTCCATGATGAGTAAGGCTGAATTACCTCTATTGTATTGAGGATATGTGCTAGAAAATGAAGCACATATGTTGAACTTGTTGCCTACTATATCTATGCTAAAATCACCATATAAAATGTGCATGATAAGAAACCCCAACTCTAATATTTGAAAGTTTGGGGTTGTTCGGCATACATTAAGAATGCTAGTCAGAATAAACTAGAGGCAAGATTGGTACTGTGTAAATTTATATGATATCTCAAAAATTCAATGTGATATATATTCTATAATACTGAAGAACAAAGGTTATTGTTTCTCGACATGTTGTATTTTTAGATAGGGAATTTCTATCAAAGGAGATTAACAGCTAGGTTTAGACTTGGATGAGGTCCAAGGAGTTCACATTGAGGTTGAACCAATGAGAGAACCGAGTTGATAGGTATATTTTCATAAAAATGAAATAAAACATGAATCCAAAATCATAAGATTATACAAACCAAAGAGAGATGGAATAAATTATTATTCTTCTTAGATTTGATAAGGAACTTGAGATCTGTTGTTGATTAATCCTTCCTGGCTTGATCCTTGGCTTTAGATTAAAAATTCCTTCTTTTCCTCTTTGTTAATGGCCGACTTTAATTTAGGTTTTAAATTTTTGTGACCGTGAGAAAAATGAAACGTTGATGGACATAGAGGAGAAGTAATAGCAGTGTAAAATAATAAGGATGTTATTTTACTAATATGCCCATGTATATCTAAATTAGCCTTTAAACCAAATTAAAGCCAATTTATTCAATTAGTAAGCACAACCATATATTAATTTAACCAAATCTCAGTCTCCTTATCATCATTATTCTATTTAATATATCTAATTAAATTTTTGAATAATGTTATCAAAAATTAGGGATGTTACATTAGTGGCTGCACATACTTGATCCTTGAAGATTATTGATCAGTTCTTGATTCTTTTAAAGTTCACAGTATCATTTTTTGACTTAGAATTATCTTATCTTTAAAAAAATTCTTCAAATTCTGAAGCATCATCATGACAGACAGTTCTACGACATCAGCAACCCTCAATATTGATCAAACAGCCACTTAAAATCTCAATAAAACTATTGTTAGTGCTCAAAGTCAATTAACTATAGCTCACTTGGAAGAAGATAATTATCTTCTTTAGAAAGTGCAAATTGAGACAGTTGTCAAAGGCTATGGACTCGAAGAATACATTCTTCGCACATATGCAATTCCACCAAGAGTTATCACTAATGAGGAAAATAAGACTGTCAGTAATCCAAAATTTATAAATATCAAAGACAAGATAGTCTAATTTGTTCATGGCTACTACCATCAATAAGTGTTAAATTGTTGCCACAAGTTATTGGGAGAAAAAAAAACATAGGGAATTTGGCCAACAATTGAAAGAATTTTCGATTCTCAATCTGCTACTAAGGTAATGCATCACAAGAGACAATTGCACAGCTTCAGAAAGGATAATCAATCTATGGAGAATACGTTGCAAAATTTAAAACAACGTGTGATTTGCTCGAAGTAGCTGGATATAAAATCTTAGCATTTGCACAAGTACTAATTATCTTAAGTTTAAGTGAAGAATATGAAGCTGTCGTAGCAGTTATATCATCACAAAGAATTACACCATCAATTGAAGATGTACATTTAATACTTTTTGCATATGAAAGAAGATTAGAATCTAAGAAACCTATGGATTCCGATATATCAGCCAATTATACAGCATGCTACAAAAGCAAGAACCAATATAACAATAAAGGTGATCAATCATATTAGAAATGAAATCCAACAATTAGAGGTAGAGATGGAGGAAGTTGGAATAATAACAACAGACCAAAGTGTCAAATATGTGAGAAAACAGGACATGCTGCAAGTAAGTGCTACTTTAGATATGATTCAAATTACAATCATCTCAAAGTACAAATAATCAGAGAGGATATGGTGTGATTGCAAACTTGGCAAGCATACAACATGAATCAAGAAGTACGTCAGATGATTAAAGAGCACATAACCTGAACATATGAGAGACGGTAAGGACTTAGGAGATTTGGAATGAGTGTTGGTATCTAGATTCTGGTGCAACACATTATGTGACCAACAACATGCAAAATCTGAACCTTGGGAACAAAGAACATAAAGGTAATCAATCTATTTTCGTAGGAAGTGGAACTGGTATTAACATTACACACACTGGTTGTGCACAAATTATGGTTCAAAAAGTACTACATTTAAATAATCTGCTACGAAATCCAAAAATAAGAAAAGAAATCTCATTATTGTATCACAATTTGCACATGACAATAATGTATTTTTTAAATTTTATCCAAAACATTGCTTAGTTAAGGATATCAAATCTGAGCAAACTTTACTACAGGGTGAAACATACAATGGCTTTTACAGATTCAATCTGTCAAAAGTCAATCACTTTAATAACTCAAGAAATTGATGCAGCCTAACTGAATCAAGCTCGGTACAAAGTATTAAAAGTGATTTCAATGTTTTGCATTCCAAGTTAGGTCACCCAAGTGCAATCGTTATAAAAAAAAATATTGAATGATAATAAAATTGAAATTAGTGATATACATGCCTCACATGTTTGCACTCATTTTTAAATGAGAAAGAGCCATAAAATGGCATTTCCACAATCACAGTCTAAATATGAAAAGCTATTGCAACTTGTTGTAATAGACTTGTGGGGCCTGCACCCATTAATTCAGACTATGGATTAATTACTATGTCACTTTTGTGGATGCTTATTCCAAATACACATGGATTTTTTTTGAAATCAAAATTGACACATATATAATACAGTTATTAATTTTATAAGACAGGTTGAAAGGCAAACAAATCAGCAGATAAAGACAATTCAAACTGATGGGGGAACCAAATTTAAGGCACTCAAGGAATTCCTTCAAAAGAAAGGAATAATTCATAGAGTGACATGCCTCGATACATTAGAACAAAATGGATTAGTTAAGAGGAAGTATAGATACATAGTAGAGACTGGTCTTGCCTTGCTTGTACAAGCGTCACTTCCATTGAAGTTTTGGCCAGATGCCTTCTAAACAGTAGTATACTTAATTAACAGATTACCTACAAAAATCTTACAAGGAAAAACTCCAATGGAAGTGTTATATAATGTAAAACAAGACTACAAAAGTTTGAGAACCTTTGGTTGCTTATGCTTCCATCATTTGAGACCATATAGTTCTCATAAAATGACTTTTAGATCCACTCCATGTATATTTTTGGGATATGGAGTGAATCATATATGATATAAATGCCTTGCCAGTAATGGAAGACTATTTGTGTCAAGACATGTGGTAATTAACGAGAACATGTTTCCATTCAAAAGTAGCAATGTAAAAACAACCCAAAAGGTGTACAATCTAGCAATATCTATACCACCCACACCAATATTCAACAACACTGCAAATCAGGATCACACAGAGGAATGTTAGAACGATTCAGATGCTCAACACACAGTGTCAGATAGTAGACCAGGTCAAGTCATCTCAGAGCAGTTCCAACACTTCACTCAGTCTCCGATAAATACAGATAATTAGCAATCCAGTGGTGGAGATCATGAACAACAATCAAGTCCATAATGGATTACTGTACAACAAGAACAACCAAATTGAGGGCATGGTATGATAACAGGATCTAAAAGTGACATATTCAAACCAAAGCTATATACAACTTGTGCTGTCAATATAGAGCTAGACACATATGAGCAAGCTATCAACAATGACAAATGGAAACAAGCAATGAATGAAGAGTACAATGCACTGATAAAGAACTAGACTTGGTGTCCTGTTCCAGCACCAAAGCATAAGAATACAATAGGCTGTAAATGGACATACAACTTGAAAAAGAATCCAGATGGCACAATTCATAAATATAAAGTAAAGCTAGTTGCAAAATGGTATACACAACAGTATGGATTTGACTTTAATGAAACTTTCTCACTAGTGGTCAAACCAACAACAATAAGAGTAATATTAACTATAGTATTACACAAGGCATGGAATATTAGACAACTAGATGTAAATTGCAGAGTTTACATGTAACAACCACCTGCATTCAAACAACTAGATAAAGGCAAAATGGTATGCAAACTTCACAAGATAATTTATGGTTTAAAGCAAGCTCCAAGAGTATGTTTTGACAAGTTGAAAGCCACTCTTATTTATTTGGGATATTATCCAACAAGGTTAGACAATTCACTTTTCATTATGCATAACAAAGACACAACAACATATATACTAGTGTATGTTGATGATTTTCTAATCACTGGAAATTGCAAAAAGGAAATAGAACATGTTATTAAATTTCCTAGACAAGTAGTTCTCAACTAAAGATTTGGGTCAACTGAATTATTTCCTTGGCATAGAGGTTAATAAAGTTTTAAATTTAGAGATACACTTGTGACAGAAAAAGTACATAGAACTACTCATCAAGACGGGAATGAATGAAGCAAAACCGCTGCCAACACCCATAACAAGCAATCTTCATCTATCAAAATACAAAGTTGAAGCAATTAATAATGGAAAGGAGTACAGAAGTATCGTTGGAGCATTACAATGTGCAATAACTACAAGACCAGAATTAGCATACAGTGTCAATAAGGTGTGCTAATTTATGTATCAACCATTAGATGAACATTGTAGAGCAGTAAAGAGAATGTTGAGGTACTTAAAGGGAACATTAATTCATGGTCTGGTGCTAAGATTAAGCAAAATCCTTTCAATTACTGAATTATCTGACGCAGGCTGTGCATTAGATCCTGATGACCGAAAGTCAACAATGGGATACTGTACTTATCTTGGTGAAAACTCAGTGTATCTCGATCTAGCACCGAATCAGAATGTCGTAGTTTAGCTAGTATGACATCAGAAATTATGTGGTTAGAATCGCTAATTAAAAAACTTCAAACCAATACTGATAAAAGACTAGTAATTTGGTGCGATAATCTTAGTGCAATGTCGTTATCAACAAATTCAATCATACACTCACGAATAAACACATGAAGCTCGATTTATACTTTGTTCGTGAGCAAGTAAATAACAGAAGATTAAGTATAAATTGCATACCTGCTTCTTACCAGAGAGCGAATATACCTACGAAAGCATTATCAGGCAAAAAGTTTTGGCGATTGAGAGATGAATTGAAGTTTAAGAGCGGCGACGACGCAACGACGCAATTGAGGATGAGAGAAAACCCTAGCTCGAAACAAAGGGAAATACATGACAAAAACGAAATATCTGATACGTTAGCATAGGAAGTTATAAGACTATAATTGTAAATTGCAACTATACGTGCAGCTGTGTAATGTTTTGACTTTGTTAAATAGCCATGTATTATAAAAGGCATATACTAGATTGTAATATGTATTCATTTCTATCGTTCCACAAAACTACAAAACTACAAACTTTAACATGATGGCTGTATTTCTCAGTGAATCTTCGAATGAATTTCATATGCCAACTTAAGTTTGAAATGACGAATAAAAATCTTCCAGCAAAAGAAAAAAGCTAACTGGTCAAGTTGTTGATTGATTGATATCACAGGGGAGGAAAGTTTTACCGTGTCTGCCAAGCATTTGCGTCGTTTATCGCCACATATTCTAGACTTGATGTTTTGATCTAAACTGAACAAGAATATCTTTATGTTTGCAAACAAATTCATTAAAAGACCCCAAGCTATGCACCGGTGATGATGCAAACGAAAAGAACTACTTACCTACTACAATATTATATCGAAACAATCAAAGTTGAAAAGGTTGAAAATTCAATTTTCTCAGCTCTATCCTGATTGAGGACAATGTTCGTTTTTCAAAATCCGTGCATTATTACCCACCAAATGCAAGAATATATCTTATTTTGTTTAATAGTCAACACCAGATTGGGCTGAAATGAGACCCATCAGAAGTGTTAGGCCAGTATTACGAGAAAATATATGCGCAACGAAGAAAAATATATGGGCTGAAATGAGACCCATTAGAAGTGTTCCGTTATTTTCTTTTGTTAAATCTTTGTGATTTTCATATTATTCTTCCACAACTCATCTCCCCTTAATATTCAAAATATACCAAATCAAATTTAGCTGTAAACTCTGATGAAAGTAAATCATATGAATAACGTAGCACGTGTGAATCAGACTTTCAACTTGTCAGTAGAACTCGACATTTATTTATCATAATAAACACATCCAAATTCATCAACAAAGAAAGGATTTCATGCAAAACAAACAAGTCAAACAAAAGCAATCAAATGGAGAATTCAAATCATAACTTGGGCAATGTGACGCTAATCAACATGTCCAAATCATCATTTACAATCACCAAAGCCTCTTCCTCGCACGATACAACACGACACGAAACATGGACCAGGTTGTTCCCTTCTACAAGGGCCAACTCATCAAGCCCGTATTCTTCCATCATCTCCACGCTTCTCAGGCCATCACATACAATGTTTGCATCAATCATCTCCTCCTTTTTCCAACTCTCGACCCTCAACTCTCCGTTCGTCTCGTTAGTAATGACATTACACTTTGAAAAACCACTGCTTGCTTTCATGCTTTCAGCTGCTTCTTTGATGCAATATGAGATCAGTGAACCACTGCCAATTTTCGGTGTTTGACTGCTGACTTTGAATAAAGCTGTAGCAGTTGAAGGATTTTTAACAAAAGAATCCAGAGGAATCGATCTTAGACTGTTTCGGCTTTTAGTTTTCGTGAAGTAATCAAGGTGGAATATAGGTGTTTTCGGATGAGCCTGAGCAAGCATGCTATTGTGACAAACTGCCCATTTTTTCAGAAACTGCGTTAATGATGTTGGGTCTGCTAATAGTAAACTGCAGCTTATTCCGATGCTGTATCCATCACCTTCGAATTCGGTAACCTGGTACAAGAAACATCTTTCAGTAAATTCTTTGTCAAACTTATCACAGCGTGCTTATGAATAGAAAGTAGCCATTTTGATCAAATTCCTTAATAGCCTAGATATAAATGTTTTTCACTCATAATTTTATTTTTGGTGTATGATTTATCCAGATATTTAAATTAGAAATTTTGATCCCAAATACAGCAAATTTTAGTTTGTCCTGTGAATTTTTTTGAATAATCTAAAATACAAAACATTATGAAATATCCGAAAAAGGGATACGGATCCAGATTTGATCACATCCACATCCAATAATTATCCGTCAAGTTTTTATCAAGATTATAGCCATATTTTCATGTATTTTAGTACATAAATGATTGTCATTTACTATTTTATCTAGGTAAAAAAATTTATGTGTATAAAAATCAATATTTTCTGTTTGAATTTATTTTTCTTAGCATATTCATTATTTTTTATATTTTCAGTACTGAAATGGATTTATAATGAATCAAAATTTTATATTTACTTAGATTTATTAGTTTATAACTGGTCGAAGAATATCCGTCCATGTCCGCTGATACGGGTATCCGATATTCAAAAATGATTTCGAATACCAATAAGAATATCGTTTACAGGTTTATTTATACCATGTTCACTCAGAAGCCCATGATCAGTATTTGTTTATGTAAATATTTGAATCAAAAATATAAAGCCAAAACACATGGTAAGTTTTAATTTCCCGCACGATTCTTTGAATATCCAGATAAATCAAGATCTCCTATAAACTTATTTTGAAGGCTAATAAAAGAAAATATGGTTATCACTCGGATACGATCTTTGCTTATCTTATCGACTTTTCAACCCATTCTTTGGTTAAATGAGTTTTCATCGACCTTTTTTCTAGAGAGAGAGAGTAATTGGTCATTATTTAAGTAGAACATTTGTTTTGATGTCGTAGATGTTTAAACCCAAAATATGTAAAACCACGGTCTAGAGATTTACCTGAATGTAAAAGAGGGCAGAGATCTCAGGGTGCTCCAATTCAACATCAGTCCAATGAGCCAAAACCTCTTCTTTCTCCACTCTATCTTCCAACTCCATAAACTCATTCATCTTCATCTCCAAACTCGCTTGCACCAGCCTAACGCCTGCATCATTATATTTCACTTCCCAATATCCATCATTTTCATTGCCTCTCCTTAACCTTCCTGCCAAAACCGGATACTCAGAAAGCACTACACTCATGCTCTCCTTCATCCATCCTGCAACTGCTGTCGCAGAGAACTCTCCCTGATCACTCTCAGTATTCGCATTCGAGTAGTACAAAACTATACGTAGATGGCTTTGTAATGCTTCGTTGCTCAATGGAGAGTGTAGGTTTATTTTTCTGGATTGGTGTGGGGCAGTGAATTTTCCAGGTGGAATCGACTGGATTGCCTGTATGTGAAGGGCCATACTTAGAATTAGTACAGGTTTAAAGTAAGATGGATGTACATATAAACAGGACATGCATGCATGGTTTGGATCAATATGGTTGAACTAATATACCTAATATTGTTTGAACTACATGTAGTTGTGATATACTAATACTAAATTTGTAATCAGATTAAATCTAATCATGGTTCTAGAAGGTGCTACTGTACATATGGTCTGTGGTTTGGTGAATAGATTGGTTTGCTATTTTTGTGTTTTAAGTTTTTGTTTATGCTCTAAATTTGAAGGTAGGTGGGAAATCCTTGTTGAATATGTTTGCTTGAACTAAGACGTACCTGACTCAGATACATGAGAAACTTTGCTAGATTTTCATTTAGTATTTTAATGGACAAGGCTCCTATAATAATATCATATGTTGTGTGTTGTATAATAGTATAGATTGTGTATATATCACATAATTTTCCTTATATTTTGGTTGACATGCAGTCTCTTTCCTGAAAACATGTCAAAATATAGGTGCTATGTTAGAAATAAAAGATATAACGTCTAAAGTTAACATAGAGAAATTGACCCTGTCATATTTATCCATGTCTACATTATTGGTTAATAAACCTTAAACATTATTGGTTAATAAACCTTAAACGGGTCATATTACATAATGGTTGGAGCAATGACAATTTTAACCATCAATATCCATGTAGCGGTGAAGACAAGAGTGTTGTGTACTAAATACCTGTATCAAGTCATTGGCAAATCTGAAGTTTGAAAACAGGTTCATCTACTAACAGTTTAAATTTAAAATAAATATCATAATTTTATGCATTGTTATCTGACTGCACATGGACATATGTAAGTAGAGCCACATGGTTCACATCCTAACCGACGCTTGAATAAAAAGAGTTGCCCATGTCTTAAGAAAAGAAGATGGCAAGTCATTAGCATTAATGAGATTAGGAGAAACCAAAGCTCAGTGTTTCAACTCACAAAAGAGACATGTAACATACATATTTTATCATAAAGGCTTAAAAAATGTTTTACTCTTATAAATGCAAATTCAAGCCTAACAAAGGTAAATATGATTCCATCATTACTACCATGTGACTTACAATGAATTCTGTACACAATGAATTCTGTAAATATGAAACCGAATCAATTATAGGTTTCTATTCGGTTGTATTTGGGTTCGAGGAAGTTGAGCAGTTTGTCCTAAATTACTAATTATATAGTTAAACATTAAATTAGAATGTGATAGTAATACTGGTTGACTTTTACACAACTTGCATAGAGAACTTAATTAATCAAGATGTGTATCCACAAGTTGTATTAAAAAAAAAACCGAGGTCGGGACTTCTTCGTGTACAGTTTTCCCATTCCAACATCAGTCAGAGGCTCATTAATTGGAGTCGTAAGGGGATTTATTGTACTCATCAAGTAAACTAGTGGATTGACTTCATAGTAAGCTAGTTTATGGTTGAATGTTAGTCGGTAGGATTTCTATATTTATTTTTTGTTTCCAAAAAGCTACAAAGAACGAAGGTATCTGTTTCACCCGTAGATTATAATTACTCACAGAAATATATTCACCATAATTGAATTTATATAGCTTTATAATCATTTTCCAATTGATAAAAAAGTAATGTCTATATTCAGTGGCTATATCAACAAAATCTCATATGCAAGGCATAAGAGTACCGCAATTTTCATTAGTTGACATGGCAATCACTGGCAAAAAGAAGACACATAGCAACTTGTTGGCAATTAGTGAAACCACTGACTGAAGGACTAAACATAAGGCATATATAAATAGAATAATTATATACGTGGATCACTGTACTAACCTTTTCGTCAGAGTGGTCAAGACTGGGACAGAGTGCCAACTATCCTTTTTTATGTATATAAAAGAAAATGTACATAAACAAAATAGCTTGGGTTGACCAGCCTAGATCACTTTCACCACAACTCACTTGCCCGATAAAACTCACTAATCAGTTTTACTAATGAACTAGTTTTTTTTTTCGTCGACCACAATGTTTAAATAATCACTTCCAGTGCTGGGTGGGAGAAAAACCAAACACGACCATTGGCCAGAACAACCCACCAAGAAGGGCATATACATTTCTCTGTGTATATACTATATAATACATTAAAAATATGATAAACGGTGCCATTTATTAATACCGTTGTCCTGTGGTTAGAGCTTAAAATTACAGATCTTGGCGTTAAGGCTGTCTCCCATGTTGGAAATCGGAACGACGGTTTGAAAATGAAACAGTCTCACATCCCTAAATAATTTGGAAATGTGATGTATTAATATGAGTTGGTAGACACATAACATTAAGGATTAATTTTGTTACATTAGTGTGTGACAACTCATATACGTACGACAAATGTCGGAATGGGGAAGTTTGGTTCGATAGGCGAAACTAATACTTTAAATCCCATGTTTAATATTGAGATATAGTATTATCCTTTTTCAATTTTGGCCTTCAAATTTTTGCCCCTTAGCATGTTTTCAGTTTGATCTTAAAGTTTTTCCACTCTAAACATATAAAGGATACATCATTATCACCACCATATATTCATATTATACTAGTAGCTTTTAACTTTTGCTGCTCAAATGGTTATTTGGTATGGTGTGAATCAAATCAATTCTTCTTTTCATGTGTCTAGTCTCATTGGGATTTTAAGATTTTTCCTTATCTTTGCTTTTATATTTTTAATCATAATCAGTAATATATCGACTACATAGATCCCCAACAGTTTAGGTTGCCCTAGCCAACTTCCATGCAAAAAGGTCAAATCGTGTTTGTGGTAAGGAATATATGCAGATTTCACAATTAGAACCTGAGTTGTTTCCCATGAAAGGTTGCAACAATTAACCACTTAGCCACATTCATGCTGGGAAATATAGTGCATTGAAACATATTAGATAGAAACGATCTGGCTGCACCTACTAGATTGGTTGCCCTGGCCAAAGGGCTCACCAGACTTACCCTTGACCTGCATAAACATGCAATAATGGTCCTTTTCTTTTATAAGAATCAGCCCTGGCCTAAGGTTGGAAAGTCAATCAGTTCAAGCGGGGGGACGAGGGCCTATTGATGAGCCATCTTAGCCAGTTTTTTTAGAGCTGTCCATTTTTCTTCAAAAGACGAAGATAAAGGAAAGTCCCTGGGTAACTAGGATTTTTTTTAAAAAAAAAAGAAAAGAAAAAGAATATATGCTTTGAGGATTCGAAACCAAAAGCTCAAAACCTCTTATTACATAATGGACATCTTACCGCTGTTGCAATAGGGCCATTGGCTGTTTTTTTTTAATGCTTACCATGGTCTAATTGTGGCAAAGGAAATCCAATACTTGACCTCACTTAGATCAGTAGTACATGTATTATATAAGAAGTATAATATTTACACATTCTTTTTCTACTTTACAAATAAATTCTCCTGGCCATCCTTCAATTAAATGTGAACCAATACTGGACATTGTTTGATAAAATGTGCACCAAATACCACTGTGCATACATCAGTGTATTAAAAAGGATTTACATCACTAGAACACTTAATTAAATTAGTATAGATACCCCACCTACTGAATAGCAGCATTCGTGCTACCCATGCTATATAAGTGTAGTTGATCTCATGACTGAAAGTACATACATCTAAATCTTCTCCCCCTTATCTACAATTAAGTATTATTTTTTCCGTTAAAGAAGATGGAGGCGATACGATTCCAAATACAATTTTCTACTTTCCTCTACTTCCTACTCTTCCTATTAATATTTTACAATGTAAGGATGGTAATTGCACTACTGTCTTTCTGTTCTACTCTCCACCACTCATTCCATGCAAAATTCTACACCAAAAACACAAAACTTGGTGCTACATCTCTGAACAATCCAGAAACATCATCAAATATGCAGAAAGAAGATATAGTAATCATTGGAGCAGGAATAGCAGGTCTTGCCACTTCCCTTTCTCTCCATAGGTACCACTAATTCTTTCCAAACTGTAACTTATTTATGTATTTATCGTCAAATTTAAAGAAAATTACGGTATCAGGCTTGGGGTTCGATCACTAGTTCTAGAGCAAAGTGAATCATTGCGTACAGGAGGTACTTCGCTAACCCTCTTTAAGAATGGGTGGCATGTGCTGGACCAAATTGGTGTTGGACATGAACTCAGAAGCAAATTCCTTAGACTCAAAGGGTAAATATAAGTTATGCACTCAATCTTATCAATTATACCATTCATCTCGTTACAATATCAGCCCTGTACAGAATGGTGATGAAGTCGGTTGATGGGAGAGAGCTTCGGTCTTTCATGTTTGATGCACCAGGGTAATATAAATTTACAGATCCATTATTATTATTGGTTTGTCTTATAGTTTGTATTTATGCAAAGTGACATATGAGTATAGGCAAGAAGTTCGAACAGTAGAGAGGGGAGCATTGCTTGAGACTCTAGCAAGTCATTTGCCATCTGATTCGGTATTATACATGTCAAAGCTGAAATCTATCGAGAAGCAAGGAGATGATGGTACTATGTTAGAACTAGAAAATGGATCAAAAATACTTGCTAAGGTATATATTAACTAAGACGACCCTTTTAACGTTGTGAATCACAATGTACACAAGTTTCACCATATGTTATAGATAGTGATAGGCGGCGATGGAGTGAGATCGAGAATAGCAAAATGGATGGGGCTTTCAGAACCTAAGTATGTCGGTTACTCTGCCTTTCGAGGCCTTGCTAGTTACCCGGAGGGACAAATGTTTAAACCGAAAATTCACTATATAACTGGAAGAGGTTTGCGTGCTGGTTATATTCCTGCTTCCTCCATAAAAGTTTACTGGATTATTTACTACAACACTCCTGTTCCAGGTATATATATAGTCATTAGGCAATGAAAAGGAAAATTCCAATGCATACATATCAAACAGAACTACCTTAACATCCAGAAAACCCCAAAGCAACCATAAACATATTCAAAAATAATAATAATACAACTTTCACAGTGTCGGAAACCTTGAGTTTTGACATAAAAAAATCTGAGCATATGACATTAAAACAACTTTCAGGACGCTGTTTAAAAGTACACTTACTTAAAATGGCTGTCACAATGTCATTTTAACAACCAGTCCGCTTGTTCAATGCAGCGGTTAAATTTTAAGTTTTGGTTAGTTAAGTGAAGTAATCAAACCACATCTAGTTGCTCTGGCTTATATGACGACTGAACAAGCCTTTTCTGGCTTTGCTCTTTGGTATCACAATTTCAATATGGATGCTTGCATCAAAGTTTTTCTCATTGATTACCCCTCCAAATTTGTTCACAATGCGATGCAGGATCAAGAATTAACGAGTCAGGGAAAGTAAAACAAGAAATATTGAACTTACTAAAAGGCTGGCCAACGGAATTCCAGAACATGATAGCAAAAACGCCGGATAACATGATAGTAAAGACGGCAATTGCGGACCGGTGGATATGGCCATGGATTAATCCACCCGCGGCAAGGGAGAATGTAGTGTTGGTAGGCGATGCATGGCATCCGATGACACCAAATTTAGGGCAAGGCGCATGTTGCGCGCTGGAAGATGCAGTGGTGCTGGCGAGAAAACTGGCGTGTGCTTTGGGTGGGAGTTCCGAGCTGGTGGGCAGAGCGCTGAATGAATACAGCAGGGAGAGGTGGAGGCGGGTTTTTCCGCTTACTGCACGTGCGAATTTCGTGGGGTACGGTCTTATGCGAATTGATAATGGGTTCCTTTGTTGGATTAGGGACAGCTTTGTGATACCTAAAATGATTAGATTTGGGCCTCTTTTGGAACACACCAATTTTGAGTCTGATCTGAAGAAAGCTCCAGACTCAATATAGTTATGGCTTTAGTGGTCCCAAGATGTGTGGAACGTTGGTACCCTTTCTATGTTACAATAATAACTATTTGAATGATGTTAAAATGTTTATGGACGGAGAAAAAATTATATCCTCATCTTAGAGGTGATTGAGAAACTCTATAAGTTGAATTGAATGTTAAAAAAATTTAAATAATATAATCGTAAGAAAGGAAAAAATTTGTAACACGTATTCAAAATATGATATGCACATCTGAGAACAAATTGAATATGATGGACACAAAAGAATGTTATCTGGTATATTTCCGAAATGACATTTAGATAAGATTAGACTACGAAATTATGAAGAAATGAATGTTGAACCCAAACACGATTGAGCACAAGGAATAGGTAAAGAAGAGGAGGCAAAAATGATCTTGCTCATGCATTGGTACCGATCCATCAAATGACCATTTGCCCTCCATTCTTAGTGATGATGAAGGTATCAAAGCATAAAAGTAAATGGGGAAATTTGGTCGAGTCCTTGGATCAGTGTCAATCCATATATTTCCTCCGTAAAGTCAAATTTCTCAGTGAATTCGCGAAGTAATAAGCTTATAAGGATCAAAGGAAGATTGAATCAAGAAACAGAGCATTTAAAGGAATATAGGAGAAGATACAAACGATAGGCCAAAGCCATAGATCTATACTGATCCATCGAAATCTCGAAACTTAATCTATTTCTTTCCTAATAATCTGGATCTAACTATTTAAAGATTTTTATTTGATAAAACCGGATCAATCGGAAGGGGTTGAATAGGTAGATTTACAAAAATTCCTGTTTTTGGATCATAATAGGCTTATAAAGTCTAATTTAACACCAGATCTAATCTGGTTATTTTTAATAAAGTTAACCCAAAAAATGGATCAACACCCTGCTTTTAGTGTGAAAGCACCAGCGCTGTTCTCATGGATCAATAATAAAATAGTAAATGCAGAAAAGAGCAGAAAAAGAACGTAGACAATAGATTTTTGTAGTGGTTCGGCTGTTAATGAAGCCTACATCCACTTTATAGTTTTATTATAAACTGATCGTTGTTACAAGAGGTGTTTGATTACAAGGTTCTTGATTGTTCTTAGTTATATTGAATCTTCAAGGTTGGAATCTACTGAAGAATCACAGCGAACCCTTTTGGAGATGGTTGTGAGGGAGGTAGAGAGTGAAGAAAGTTTCCATCAGAGCTTCAGCGACCAGTCCGGAGAAGATCTAGCTTATGTTGCAAGTAAGATTGTATTTATAGAGGCTGGAGAGCTACTGGGCCGAGCCCGTTTACCAAAATGATTGCACACGACCGCATGAAAGCACACTAGAAATTGTGTCAGGAACCGAGCTAACTCTATGGATCGCCGGCGATCAATAAATTAGGCTCAAAAGCGAACCAATGCCTTCGCGCATTCCCCGCACTTTGTTGTAGCAGCGTACTAATAAAAATGTATGGATCGCTAGTGATCCATATACTTGACCAATTTTTTGGTCTTCGTCTTCTGGATCATGATGTAGAAAGATAGATGGGCTCACGAGCAAAGGCTATGGATCGCAAGCGATCCATAGGACATGGATCGTTGGCAATCCATGTCCTTAATGTTTTTCTGCTTTTTTTTGGCTTCTTCTTGGCTTGCCGTTCTAGTCCTTTTGTTGATTCTCAGTTTGTTCTGACTCGATGTAGATGTTCCGACTTCCTTTGGATTTTGTTGAGTTAAAAACCCAGATAACATTTACCCCCCAGAGTATTCCTTCATTGAAAACAAGGCGTGCTCTGGAAGTAACTTCTTTTGAGTTTTTATTTTGTGAAAACTAGTTGATCGTGTCGAGGTTACATGCAAATTTGGTTTTGACTGTTGAATTTTCGATGTGAATCGTTAAAGTCCACCTCAAGATGTTGTTCTCAATTGATTGGCTTCTGACAGCCGTTCGTTTTTTATTCCGATCTGAATTTCAATTCCTGATATCGACGATGAAATCTTTGCTCCGTAGTTTTCATAAGGGTTTAGATCGGTAAGTGGGTGAATGACGTAGGTTTGGAGTTGTCTTATATAGCTTTAATTCGACCTACGGGGAAGCTAAGTTTTGTCTCGAACGATATTACGTCGTTTTGGAGCGAAGTCTTGCTCTTTGTCCTCAGCTTCTACTTTTCGAGAACCTGGTTAAGTTTCATCGATGTTTTTGAATTCCAAAGCGATGATTTATTCCAAAATCGGATATAGTGGATGATTCGATCGTATCGCTTTTTCTGTTTCTCTATTCCAATGATTCTGAAAAGAAAAGCTTCCCGCGTCGCTTTGGACGGCGGCTACATTATCGATCGTTGATCGATAACATGTAAGTGTGGAAGAGATAATTTCAAAGGACGATATGGATTTTTTTTCAAATGTAAGCAAGCTATCTACACTGGATTATTTATTTGCAGTATTCGAGATACTGGACTCTTCTCATGTAGATAACATACTGCATCTGCCCCAGTCAACGCTCAGAACCCAACTGGTCAATATACGCTGACTTTCCTTGGATTTCAGACGTTGGTTACACCAGGATATTATTTAATGTAAAACATACCTGATAGGGTTGAATGTCAAGTTTTGCTGCTGAAATGATTTTTTGGTCATCCAATCTTTAGTTTGGCGGATGTACTTCTATTCCTCCAGAAGTTGGGTCCTTCACAACTTAGGCTTCGCTTATTATTCCTATCTTATTGAGATGACTGATTATAGTTCAAGTACGAGGCACAGTTGCTCTTGTAGAGTTGCAGTTGAAGCTCAACCAGGTGCAGTTTCAGCTTTCGAAAACTAGTGCATGAGTTGTTCAATTGTGATTATCCTTCCTTTGCATTTTTCGGAGTTCAATGCACAACAACCTCTGTTTTCGGGGACTATTGGTTTAGTTTCTCAATTCCGAGCATTGCTTCAGTTTGAGTTCGTTTCAACAAAGTGTATGTGTATCTTCCTTAGTCCCTAGGGCCGATTTCTTCGAATACTTAGTCTACATGTTTTCGGGAGACTGGGCCTTCTGAGCAATACGTTCGATTACCTCGGTTTGATTGACACGGTAGCTCCTATCTCTAGGACTTTGGTGCTTGATTCCAAGATTTGACTTTTTCAGTGATGTCCTTTTCCTGATAGTAATTAAATTCCTTCAAGTTCAGCGTTGAGACCCTAATCGTGTATCAGTTTCTATTTCTAGCAACTCATGCATGGATGACTCAACTCTGTAGATTTTTCCTTGATGCTGTGAATCTTCGAATAATATGAGATGCCAGAAGGTAGGGCTGAAGATTCAATCAAATTCTTGCTTTTGTTTCTGAAAGCTGATATATCGATAGTTTCATTTTGGGCTTTCTTCCTAGTATCACCAAACCTCGGGTAATGGCATATTTCTGCAAGTTGGAACCAAATGATCTAGCTAGACCGTAAGTAGGTCATCGATCCTTCTCGTCATCACCAGACTATGAACGATGGTTGATTTCTGAACGTTAAATCCTTCACTTCCTTTGTTAGTAATTTTGTTGCCAGAATGCTCTGTTTTGTGATACAGAACCGTTATTTAACCAACCTCGTGATTATTCATGTTTGGATTTTGAAACATTTCTTTTGATCAAGTAACTTTGCTTCCATCCTTTCTTGAGGGACTGGCTATTTCGAATTAATGTCTATATTTGGACGATTGTGAGAGATGGAAATCTATGGAGCGAATTGCTCAATTTCCCCTAGTCTGGCTCTCAATCCCATTATGGAATTGAGGAAGTTTGGGATTTTATTTCTGATCTTCCAGGATTGTTCCCGATTGTCCTTGGCCATGCATGCTTTTCTTGGTTGCTGACGTGGTCACGGAAATTTTGTTCATATGTTGTAACAACCCGAGATTTTGAGAAGTTGAATTTAAATTTTTTGATGTGTAATCAATCGATAATTGACTTAAGTAATAAGAAATATGGTGAAATAATTATTAAAAATATGTTTTATGATGTTAGAAAGAAGTAAGCAGGTAGTAAAATAAATCAACGAAGTATAATAATTTTTGAAAGTGTTTAAAGTGAAGAAAACATAATTAATAAAGTGACTAAGAAAGGAAATCAATTGAAATAAAATGGATTAGAGAAACTTTGAGAGCCCAAGCCCAAATTCACTTCACGAAAACCTAAACCTAGATGATTCTAAGTTTAGTAAGTTCATTTTGCTTCATGAACACAATTCATGTTTCATTCTTCTTCTCATCTTTTTATTTTCTTCTTACAACATGAAAGACAAACCAAATCATCCTCTATGTTAAAATCAAAATAAAATCAAATAAATATCTGAAAAGCATGAAATAAATATAGATCCCTAAATGCACTAGAAGTTGTCAAAGTCTAATTTTGATCAAGTTTGGATGGTGAAAGAATTAATAGATTGAGATATATTTTGTGGTTTATAAGCAATGGAAAAGATGCTTGTTCCAAAAGTGATTTTTAGATACCAAATCAAATTATTTTGGCTTCAAATTTTTCAGGTGAGTTCCATAGATTCTTATTTCAGTTTATTATAAATATCTTGTGATTATATGGTTGAAAACATGATTGGTGGTGATATTTGTTGACGTACTTGAGTTTTGATAAATTCTGTGTTTTAGAATCCTCCTCACTATAAAATCCATATTAAATTCATATTAAATTTGAAAATTCCAAAATTTTGATATGTTGTTCTTGACATCATCTAGCACATCTGTTCCAAATTTCATGAATTTTTATGGTGTTTTTATGTGTTAAATGTTGTGATTCTGCAAACTAATCCTGTCGGATTTGGGCAGCAAACGCTTGTTGATCATAAATTCATAATTAATTGTAGAAAATTCCAAAAATACTAAAATTTAGATATGTTATTTCCAACTCATTTTCGAATTACTAATAAAAATTACATTAAAAAGTTATTTGTTTTTATCCTCCAAATAGTCAAATTACATAGGTTGTTTCCTTGGTATGAATTGTTTGCAAACATTCAACTATTAGAATTTGTTTTCACGATGATTATTTCTATTCTTTATACACGATTAAGTTTAATTAATCTTGGAAATATGACATTTGGATTTTTTTTGTGACTTCTTGTGTTATGGTGAATATTATAAATTTTTATGGTGGTCTATGAACTCACACCTAGAAATAGCCTAACTCGGGGTTTGTTTTTAACGACAATCATCGTGTCAGACCGAGGATTTATTGCAGGTTTAGCTAACATAGTTTTGGGTACGAGGTGATGAATGGATAGAGTCAACGGTTTTATGTATTCTTTTGTTTTATAAATTAATATAGTTGTACATTTAAAATAAATGGTTTGAAATGTATAAAATAAATTCGATATTGTATGAGATGTTAAAATGTGTAGCATACCTTATTTGCTTTTGTTAGAGTACGATGTGATCTATTTATATGTGATGATGTTATTTTTGCATTGCTCTATCCTGCATACACCCATATCGCCTTATTCTCTGTGTTACTCGATAGTATTTCACAGTAATACTTTTGGGTAATATGGGTATAGAGGCGAGGTGTTACATTTTTGGAACCAGAGCAAGGTTCAGAACAATGTGAAAACTCATAAGCACATATTTGACTTTAGAGGAGAAAGAGTTAGGAAAGTGACCTAGTCTTTAATACAACTATAATATGTAGTTTCTCATATAAATGTTTTTGAATCTCTAAAAATATGCAAAATTTCAAATAATTTATGTTATTTGTTAAATGAAGTTCCTGTTTACTATAGTAAGTTTTATGAGTTGGAAATTTGGGAATTTTTTGAGAATTGATACTTTACAAGTGATTTAAGTAAATTTGATAGAAAGTGATTTTAGATGGCTTTGGAAATATGGTACCAAATGTTTTTCCAAAAGTTCGAAAAGTGGAAATAATTTTAGAAGTGGTGGAATATTTTAGAAAATAAAATGGTGGATAAATGTTGGATAAAGGAATTTTATGCGATTCACAAAAGTTTGGTGAAAGTTTTGAAAATTTAGTTTCAAAGTTTTTGAAAATTATGAAATGATGATGGTATATTTAAAAGTGCTATGGAATATTTTCAAGAACGATATGGAAATTGAATGACCATTTAATAAATATTTTTGGAAATATTTTGGAAGTAAAGGCATTTTCTTGTATTTTGAAATATTGTTTTAGAAGAAAACCTGATATGGATGTTAAGTAAAATGTTTCCTTTGGGAAGTATGTTTGCAAAGAGCATTATTTCCATTTCTTGTGAAAAATGATTTGTGAGAATGTTTTGGGAAGGAATGTGGAATGATTGCCATCTCTGGAAACTACGATGCAATTGCGCTTGCCATTGTTGTGATGGTTTTTACGGCGTTGGAGTGGCTTTAGGTGTGACTATCGAGGATGGTAGTCATAAGGCCATCCACCAGATGTGATTGGCATGCAGTGGTAGTTTGTAGTTATCCACTGATAGTTGTTTTTCCCAAAATTTTGAAGATGATTTAAAGATTTTAAGAAAAAAGTTGAAATGATTTGAAATGACATGTTTGAATGTGATGGGGAAATATTTTGAAAAATGATTTTGGGGAGGTGGATTTCAGAAATATTTGGTGAAAATATGTTTGCAATTTTTTTTTTGAAATGTTACATGTATGATTTGGAAGTGAGATTTTTTTGTGGACTATGCTTTTGCAAAAGCTTTGTTAATATTGTGAATTTCAATTTTTAGAAACATCCACCGTCTAAAATGTATTTTTGGAAAATATATATATATATATAATTTTTTGATGTGTTTGAAAAGTACTCCATAATTGTAAATCTTGATTTTGAAAATTTTTTGTGAAGTGATTTTGAAAAGGAAATATACTACAATTATATTTATTTTGGAAAGTGATTTTTGAAAAATACCTTAATTTTTTAAAGATATCATTTTGAGGGTATATATATACATATTTTTCTAAATTATATGTGTTTATGTAAATATTATAGATATCTCCCAAGAAGAAATTGCGGGGATGCAATTTTCTTAAGTGAGGGAGTCTTTAACAACCCGAGATTTTGAGAAGTTGAATTTAATTTTTTTTTGATGTGTAATCAATTGATAACTGACTTAAGTAATAAGAAATATGGTGAAGTAACTCCTAAAAATATGTTTTATGATGTTAGAAAGAAGTAATCAGATGGTCAAACAAATCAATAAAGTGTAATAATTTTTAAAAGTGGTTAAAGTAAAGAAAACATAATTAGTAAAGTGATTAAGTAAGAACGGAAATGCATTGAAATAAAATGGTTTAGAACTTTTGAGAGGCCCAAGCCTAAATTCACTTCATGAAAAGCTAAATATAGATGATTCTAAATCTAGAAAGTTCATTTTGCTTCATGAACACAATTCAGGTTTCATTCTTCTTCTCATCTTATTATTTTCTTCTTACAACATGAAAAGACAAACCAAACCATCCTCTACTCTAAAATCAAAATAAAATCAAATAAATATCCAAAAAGCATGAAGCTTTAAATATAGGGGCTCAACACCTACATGCATTAGAAGTTGTCAAAGTCCAATTTTGATCAAGTCTGGATGGTGAAAGAATTAATAGATTGAGATATATTTTCTGGTTTATAAACAATGGAAAAAATGCTTGTTCGAAGAGTGATTTTAAATATCAAATCAAATTATTTTGGCTTCCAATTTTTCAAGTGAATTCCATAGATTCTTATTTTATTTTATTATAATTATCTTGTGATTATATGGTTGAAAACATGATTGGTGGTGATATATGTTAATGTGGTTGAGTTTTGATAAATTTTATGTTTTAGAATCCTCTTCACTATAAAATTCATATTAAATTCATACTAAATTTAAAAATTCCAAAGTTTTAATATGTCGTTCTTGACATTATCCAGCACATGTGTTCCAAATTTTATGAATTTTCATAGAGTTTTGATGTGTTAAATGTTGTGATTTCTGCAAACTTTTCCTGTCAGATCTGGGCAACAAACACCTGTTGATTAGAAATTCATAATTAATTATAGAAAATTCAAAAAATTCTAAATTTAGGTACATTATTCCCAATACATTTTTGAATTGTTGAAAATAATTACATTAAATAATTATTTGTTTTGTTTCTCTAAATAGTCAAATTACAGAGGTTGTTTCCTTGGTATGAATTGTTTGCAAACTTTCAATTATTAGAATTTGCTTTCAAGATGATTATTTCTATTTTTTACCCCATGATCAAGTTTAATTAATCTTTGAAATATGATATTTGGATTATTTTGTGACTTCTTGTGTTATGGTGAATTTTACCAAGTTTTATGGTGGTCTATGAACTCACAGCTAGAAATAGCCTGGCTCAGGGTTTGTTTTAAACGACAATCCTCAAGTCAGACCGATGATTTATTGAGGTTTAGCTGATATAGTTTTGGGTACGAGGTGATGGATGGATAAAGTCAATAGCTTTATGTATTCTTTTGTATTAGAAATTGATAAAACTGTATATTTAAAATAAATGGTTTGAAATGTATAAAATAAATTCGGATATTATATGAGATGTTAAAATGTGTAAAATACATTATTTGCTTTTGTTAGAGTACGATGTGATCTATTTATATGTGATGATGTTATTTTTGCATTATTCTATACTGCAAACACCCACATTACCTCATTTTTTGTGTTACTCGATAGTATTTAACAGTAATACTCTTAGGTAATATATGTATAAAAGCGGGGTATTACATATGTAAACTCCTATCTTTGAGAATTGATAACCTAGCTGCTTGGTTCCAAGCAACATTTCCTCAAGGCTGCCTATTTTTGGCTGTGTCAAAATTATTTCTAAGTTGAATTTAGGAAATTCGGTTGTGCACCAGCTTTCATCCTAGAAATTAGTGCTTGGGCAATTCAATCCTGGGATTTCCTTTCGACGCTACTTTATTCCAATGCGATGGTTGATTCCTATGATGAAAGGTCGAACCATCCGGCTGACTTATGAAAAGATATTCTTCCGGTCATTGGGCAATAGTAGTTTTCTGAAGAAAAGGTAGAAACTCAGTTGAGGACCCACTTTTATCTTCGGAAGCTAGTGCATCAATGGTTCACTACGATGAGTGTTTCTCATTAGCCCTGTAGATTAAAATTTTCCTGCATTATCGAGGCAATACCAGTACTTAGTGAGTAGAATGTTTCCCGAAGTTGTCGAGGCAACACCAGTACTTATGAAATAGAAAGTTTTCTAGCATTGCTGGGGCAACACCGTTACTAAGGAAATAGAAAATTTTCCCAGTGTTGCCAGGTTAATGCTGGTACTTAAAAGGTAAAATAAGGCCTTAGCGTTGGCAAGGCAACACCAACACTCAGGAGGCTGAGATCGATTTTCCTCATCGATTCAGCGTTGCTCTTAATCCAGTTGGGTACTAGTTTCGGCCTCCGAAAACTAGCACTTCGATGGTTGGATGGTATAAGTATGTTCTTAGTGTCGCCTGTTAAAGTCATGTTGGTGAGGATTGAATCATTCATCCGATCCTGTAGAGTTACGTAGATTCCTTTTAACTCAATGTGGTTGTTTTTTCAATATTGCTTAAATCTGGTAGATACCATGTTCTGGAAGGGTGAGAGCCCTAGGCATTTCATCGCCTAGCTTTGTTTATAACCGTTAAGTATTACCCTTGGAGATGCAAGGATATTGCTTAACCAATTCCATAGTTATTCTTATTCACGAAAAATCGAACTTCCTCCCATCAGTTTTTGTTACGATCTAATGACTATCTATGGAACCCTTTATTTTTGGGAAGAACACTTCACTTCTAGGTGTAAAACTCCAGGTTCTTAAAGAAAATCTTAAATTGTGGAGCAAATCATCATATTGCCCCCGGTACGACCGTATTCATTCCTATACTAATCGTGGATCGGTAGAGTTCGGTAGTGTTTGTCTTAAATCCATGACACTTAACCTTGCTTGTTTCAGGCAGTATGCATTATGCAGGACTAATAGCATTGTTGCGGATATCAACCTTATTATTGGTTCCAATCTTTGAGAATCAATGGTTTAGCTGCTCAATTTTGAGCATTCTCTCCTTGCCATTGTCTGCCTTCGGTAAACAGCTGGTTTTTTTGCAAGTTAGGGTTTAAGACCTTATTCAAGCACCTGCTTTTGTCTTTGGAAGTCGCTGGGTCGATGACTTGATTTTGGAAACATCTTTCATCATTATCTATCTCTGGTCGACAATAAGTCCCTCCTTTCATCGCCTATTTTCGAGCGATGGTGAATTTTAAGGAGTTCGATTTTCTTATTGATATGACAGCTTGGAGTTCTTGATGTTGCTGAGGCAATATCGATGTCTAGTAGGTTGGAGTAGTTTCCTTTTTAATTCCACATTCGTCCAGCGTATTATAGTGCTTAGTTTTGTTGTGATTATCGAAATTCTCTGTTTGGAGTAAAATAACCATGGAATGATTATTTTTTTCTTGACCAAGTGTTAGTGTGTTATGTGTCATTGGTCCATGAGGCTGATTACTCTGAACATTTGATGCGAGACTTGATATTCTGTGTGGCTTTCTTGATGGCCCCCGTCAATGTTGTGTCGCAACTCCTATCTTTGGGAGCTCGTGATTTGATGTCTTAACTTTAGATATTTTGGTCAAAGATCAGAATTCTTTGTTAAAATCTTGGTTTGGGAACTTTATGGAATTGACGGAGCAATGTAGGTCCTTTTGGGTTGTAGGGATCGGTTCCTGTTAATCCATAAATAAACAAGTTTCCTAGTGTTGTCAAGACAATACCAATACTTAGTGAATTTTGATAGTCCGGTAATGATGCTGGAGCGGCATTGAGCAGTATTTGCATAACTTATGAGATGCATGGTTTATGAGAGTGCACATCTTACAAGATGTGTGGCTTATGGTAGTACACGGCTTATGGGTGACGTAGCTTATGAGAGTGTGCGACTTATGTATGCACGGCTTTTGGCGGCATATGGCTTATGAAATGTGTGGCTTATGAGATCGACACGACTTAATCTGGAATTGTTTGGAACTTCTCGATGTTGCCAATCTTCGGGCAATGTGAGGAGTTGGCAGTTTGAGTCAATTTTCTTTCTTCGACTCGACGAGTAGATGGAGCATACTCGGGCGTAGTTTGACTGGTCCGAGCAGCTAAACAATGATTTTCGAGTCTATTTGACCCTGTCGACTCAGCAGGTTTTTGCAATATTCCTAATTTTTTATAACATTATTCAAAAGATTTAATTAGATAAATTATATAGAATAATGATGATAATGAGATTGAGATTTGATTATATTACATAATAGGGTCGTGCTTATTAATAAGATAAATGGACTTTAAATTGGTTTATTAGTTAATTAAACTACACATGGGCATAAATAGTAAATTGCCATTTCATATTACATGCTATACACTCCACCTCATTGTCCATTCACGTTCATTATTCTCAAAATCAAAATAAACGCAAGGACCCTACTAGAGCCGGCCATTGACGAAGGAGAAAAAGAAATTTTAATCTAAAGCTAAGGAAAAGCTAGGGAGGATTGATCAACGATAAATCTCAAATTCCTTATCAATTTTAAGGTGAATAATAATCTTCTACCATCTCTATTTTATTCTATGATTATATTGTCTCGGGAATATGATTTAAAGTTCATTTTTGTGTTAAAATAGATGATGATATGCTTGAGTTATATCATGATTATTTGTTCTAATTCATAATTACATGAATTTGTATAGTTTAGTATAAAACTAAGAATATAAAATTTCTGATTGCCATGAATTTTTTTTATGTTTAGTAAAACATGATTTTGAAGACTGCTTTTAATTTTCAGAATTTTTCAAGCTATGGAAATTTTATTATGAATTTTCAATGATAGATATAACATAATTGGGTTTATAATTTATTTCGTGAATTTCAAGAATAAATTGGGTATAAAATTTTAATACGTTTGATTACATGATGAAACCGAATTTTTATGATTTTTTGGGATTTTTCCTAATTGATTTATTAAGGAAAATAAATTATTTGAAAAGAGGGACTTTTTTGAAATAATTGGTTTTAGTATATGAAATGGCTAAAATGTTGTATTTTGATGGTTTTAATTTGGTATTAATACGAAAATTATAAAATTCAAGTATTTGAAAAGTTTTTATCGAAACCAATAAGTGTTTTACAAATAGGCAAGTTGTTAAAAAGAAATTACTTAAAGTTGCTAAAATTCAACCTTTAAAACGGAAAAAGGAGTTCCGTCTCTATTAGACCTTTCGACTCCTTTGGTTTTGCCTCGTCTCAGTTGAAATCAACACGGTCGAAACCATCATAGTCGGAACCAATACACAAGATATCACTTAGATGGTGTACGGTGGATTGGTAGGAAGGTGGAAGCCTTGGTGTGGAAAGGGTAGCTTCCTTCAAAACCTTGCTATGTTTTCATATGTTAATTTTTTTGCCTAGTTTTACCTAAAGCTTTCGGCACAGTCGAAACATATGTTTTTGAGAGGACTTTTGCTTGGCTTTCGAAGGAGGTATCATGTTTTGTTAAAGCATTTGCTTTCGAAGGAGTACCCTTTGTCCTTTAAATAATTGCTTTCGAAAGGGTAGGTTTCATCACAGTTGAAACAAACCTCCAATTTCCCTTTCGACTGCATTAAAGTCATCTATGTTGTCAAAGGGGTTACTTCTATTTTAACCTAAGCCTTTTTCCTGAACTCTTTTGAAGGGGTTGGGGTTTTGAAAGTGAAGGAGTCGAAAGGGGTTTCGACTCTGTCCTTCAAAGTTTTTGTTTTAATGGTTTTGCTTTTGACTAAGATGGTTCTAACACCATCACTTTTTGCCCAAAACTAATTTTTGTTGGTTTCGAAAGAGATACTTCCATACATAACCATGTACCCAAATGATGTTTTTAAAGAGTAAACCTAATACTTTCGAAAGGGGTATTTTCATTGTTTCGAAGCTCTATATTTTAAAAAGATGGTTTGATACCATCGAAAGGTATAATTGGTTCGAAATAGAATGTTTAATAATGGCTTCGAAAGTACGTATACAATAGAATGTTTTGAAAAGAGGTTTTGATTTCGAAGGAGACTAAAACAATGATTTCGAAAGAGATGTTTTTATGGTTTCGAAAGATAAACCCAATCTTAATTTAAAGTAATAACCATGGCATAAATAAATATTTTGAAATGTTATTCATATTGTTATTAATTCATAACTATATTTTGGGGGAAAGGGCAGAATAACCATTTAGGTTGACCCAGTAATGAATATAACTTAACAGATGTTAAAATTTTAATTAAAGATATTGGCAGGGGCAATAGGTTTATAGTAAGCTCATGAAGGCAGGGGCCAATAGGTTTATAGTTTGCCCATGAAAGCTATGGTTTGATATTGGCAGGGGCCAGTAGGTTTGTAGTTAGCCCATGAAAACTATATCCGGATTAAGATATTGGCAGTCAGCCAATTGGTTCCTAGTTAGCCCATGAAAACTACGATAAGAAATATGATATTGGAGTTACCAATAGGTTCTTAATGATCCCATGAAAACTAAGTAATTGGACAGATAGTCATTAACATTTAACAGGTGAATAGCAAACCTAGAAACTATAATTGAGACTGATAGTCGGAATGAATGGGGATGGCTAATGCAGAATTGATTTTTTTTGTTTTGGATATCATTATAATGTTTTGAAATACTATGTTTTAACCATTGTGGATGCAGGAGCACAATATACGGGTTTATAAATGTTTTACGATTTCAATGAGGGAAAATCCTTTCGCTAAGTGGCCTGGTCTCACTAACTATCTAAATGGTTTGAGATGGTAAATTTTTATTCATACCAGGTTTTATGCCTGATCCGAAGTTTTTGTTTTCCCCTTAAACTCTCTAGCACTCAATTGACTTTGAGTAAGTTGAGAGTCAAGGTTTCCAGGTGTTCTTTTAGATGAATAAAAGCTTTCGAGGATGTGTAGGAGGCAGATTAATATTAGAGTTTTTTATTTCCGCTGTGTGTTTTGTTTATAAAGGCAAATTATTTTCTTGCCTATCTACATACTTCGATCTGCCAAAGGGGCATCTTCGTATGTCGCTCATTTGAAAAAGGAAAGTAGGCAAGGATGGATGAGAAGGCATCACCTTAGGTTGCTCCCCATTCCTTAGTTGCTAGCTAGCTAGAGTGTTATAGGATAATCATCCTTTCGTCCACTTCCATCAGTTAGTTGGGTCACCTTTTTACTAGGTCTTAGTAGCCTTGCTTGGGCAGAAGGTCCCTAAGGTCATGTAGCTCCTTCACCATTTGGTATGTTCTTTGGAAAATTTCCCAGTTTGCCTTCTTCCAATTGCACTGCTTCCGGTCTTTAGGACCAGTTTACCTTCCGATAGAATTCTTCTAGGGTTGTAGGTTATTTCATCTTTTAATGATTCTTGAAGGCCTTGCAGTAGACTGCATTCGTCGCCCCCGCTTCATCCATATGCTAGTCATACCTGTAAAAAAACAATTTCGAATCAGTTGTACAAAAGTTATAGTTGGCATGATAAACTTCTTTAGATATTTTGCATTTTGAACGGCTTCGGTGAATGGGTTTTGATTGGGGAAGATGCTCTAATCATTGTCAAACCGTTCCAACTTCAAGTTACAGCTGTTTATAATGCTTGAGGATGATATATGCATGATTGTCCATACTTGAATGATTGGAAATGCCGATGAATGACAAATCACTTATGATGGGGTCATATACCAGTGACGATCCCAGAATTTTGAAACTAGGTGAGATCGGTCTGGGTGATAAAGAAGGCCCCATAAGGTTGCATCCTAAATTTCAAGGTATTCGGAGTTCGCACGTTTGAGTTATGGGCAAAATAAGATGGATCGAAATTGATGGATTGGTGGTATTTATGGAGTCCGACCCGAGAAAATTTGCTATTTTCTTGGTGTCGACACATGGTTCGCTTGGTGTCATAGAATTTGAAGTGCTGGGTTGGTGACAACCATTGCTTGGAGCCATTTGCATGTTTACTTGGAGAAAATTATGGTTTTACGTGAGTCTGATTTCGGGTCAGAATTTCTTATGTATACTTCGAGCCATATGGGTGATTACCCGAGTTTGGCTTCGAGTCAGGACTTTCAGAATATGCTTCGAGTCAAATGGCGATTACCCGAGTTTGGCTTCGAGTCAATCCTATAGTGGGTTTTTTATCGACCATTTTGAGGATTCTTTATGACAACCATTCTTGATCGGAGCTCCATGATGGGATTCGAAGCTGGTCTGTCGAGAGTGGCCACCATATCCCTTGAGAGCTTGCCTTATAATCTATTATATCCCTTTTGAACAACCCAGATGGCGGTCTTGCCTTTATGTTACTACGCTACCGATAAGCTGATTTATCCTACCTTTATGTTGAAGATAGGAGAGTATTTATATAGGCAATTCACTAGAGAAAGCATTGTGACTCAAGCCAGTTCAATAGATCACTAGCAATTCATAGCTTATGGATTGCTGGCGATCCAAAAAGTATGTTGGAAAGCGAGCCAACCCCTTAGCATCCTTCTCCCATCTTGTTCCATGTAGGTCGCTGCAAACCAATGAAACGGTATGGATCGCTGACGATATATAGCATATGGATTGCTGGCGATCCATATGCTTAGAATATTGTTGGACTTTTCTTTCTGGAGTTTATGGCGGTATGGTGAAAAGGTATGGATAGCTAGCAATCCATAGTGCATGGATCATAAGCGAACCATGTACTTAGTTGATTTCCAAGCTTTGCTGGATTATGTCTTTTATCTCGTGTTGATATTCTCCATCTCACTTCATAGCTTGTTGTCTTGTTTTGATGATGATCCATATGCTGGTTGCATTGGACTGCTATTAGATAATGATGTAAGAGGATTGGTGGACCCACGAGCTAACCATAAGGATCGCTAGTGATCCATAGGAGAAGGATCGCTGGCGACCCATCCACTTAGCATGTGTTTGCTTGCTTTTTCTCCGACCCTTCTTGGTTGGTTCTTCTGTTCTCAACAACAAACCTTCTAAGCAGAGATTGTGGATCTAACTTCTGAACCTATTTGATCCGAAATAGATAGCTAGATCTAAGCTGAGTTCATTTCTCAATGAAAGCACCAAAATGTTAACCCAAAAAAAGAATCAACACCCTGGTTTCAGTGTGAAAGCACCAGCTCTGTTCTCATAGAGTAATAATATAAATGGTAAATGAAAAAAAGAGCAGAAAAAGAAAGTAGACAAGAGACTTTTATAGTGGTTTGGCTGTTAATGAAGCCTACGTCCACTTTATAGTTTTATTATAGACAGATTGTTGTTACAAGAGGTGCTTGATTACAAGGTTCTTGATTGTTCTTAGCTAGTTTAAATCTCCAAGGTTGGAATCCACAGGAGAATCATAGCGAACCCCTTTGGAGATGGTCGTGAGGGAGGTAGACAGTGAATAAAGTTTTCAACAGAGCTTTAGCGACCAATCCGTAGAAGATCCAGCTTATGTTGCAGGTAATATTGTATTTATAGAGGTTGAAGAGCTACTGGCCAAGCCCGTTTTGCTAAAATGTTTGCACATGACCACATGAAGGCACAAGAAATTGTGTCAGGAACCGAACTAACTATAGGGATCACTAGCAATCCATAGATTAGGCTCGAAAGCGATCCAATGCCTTCGTGCATTCCCCATGCTTTGTTATAGCAGCAAACTAATAAAAATGTATGGATCGCTAGCGATCCATATATTTAGCCAATTTTTTGGTCTTCGTCTTCTGGATCATGATGGAGGAAGATAGATAGGCTCGTGAGCAAACGCTATGGATTGCTGGCGACCCATATCTTTAATGTTTTTCTGCTTTCTTTTAGCTTCTTATTGGCTTGCCGTTCTAGTCCCTTTTAATGATTCTTAGTTTGTTCTAACTTGGAATAGATGTTCTGACTTCCTTTAACCTGACTTCCTTTGGATTCTAATATGTTAAAACCCTCCCAAAAAATAAAATCATATGTACTAAATTATTTTTTTATTTGATTAATCTTAGAATTTAATGTGTTACACACACAAAATGATGATAATATGGCAAGATGAACTTACATATAATGACATGATTTACATACACATGTGTAGATATTGAGATGTTCACTATATATATATATATATATATATATATTGCCGTAAAATAATTTAATACATATTAAATATTTTGAAATGAATTATATTAATAAAATAAAATAAAATTAAAACATTTAATATAATATGAATAGGCCAATTTTTTTCATAAATTGAAGTCAAAATACTTATGTTGACTAAGTCAAAATTTAAATTTCAAAGTTAAAACTAAAATATCTAAGTTTGATTTAATAAAGCATTTTCAAATACAAAACTAGAACTAAATGAACTAACTTAAATAGCTTTGATTATTTAAATGTTATTATTCTAATAATAAATAGTATTTAATTTTACAGCCAAAAATTATAATTACCATTTTTTCATATTTAAATATTTGTGTATCTATATAAGTTTTAAGCCATTTTGATTTAAACACACACGCATACACGAATATATATATATTATAAAATAAATAATTATAAATATATAACAAATATATACACAACCTCTTCTTAGCTAGGAAAAAAATTATTATTTTTAGTCCTAAAATGATATATTATATAGTGAATGTACATAACAATATTAAATGTAAATTGTGTAGTAAATAACGGTGTGTGTGTATATATATAGTATAAACGTAAAAATACCTTTCAACCAATTTTTTTTAATTTTTAATTTTTGAAAGTTAATAAATAATTAATAAATACATAAACAGTTTTAAATATATAATTAGTGTATTTTGTGTTTAAAATTAATAAACGATTATTAGAAAATAAAAAAAATACGTACATGTTTAGAAAAATTTACAAACATTTTCAAACATGTATTTGCTAAAATTAAATTTATATATACATTTATATTAATTTTTTAAACTATGAAGATAATTGAATCATATCAGTTAATTTAATTGTTTAATTGATTAAAATCAGTTATAATTGATGGCAAGGCAATAACTCATATATAAAACTATGATAACAATAATTAGCTAATATATAAATGATAAATAAGAATATCCCTTGAAGAGGAAGCCTTTGAATACATCTTGATCTATGAAATTCCTAGACTCCTTAGGATCAATAATTGAATTTGCAATGATCGAATTCATTTAGCCTTAATTATTAAATAATTTAATTAACTATTAATTTAATTAAATTTATACCACAAGAAGGACACCATGCCATGATTTAACTATAATAAAAGTGAACTGTCCACACCGAAGTTCAACAGTTTTCTCAAGTCAAGAGAACTATGTAATATCGTCACTTTGAGATTTCATGTTTGACCTTGGTTATTATCGATTAACAGAAAATTTTTGTGACGACCCATCTCCTCGACCTTTAGAGATCGACACTAATACATCCTCGGTTCACGTGCGTAAATCCAAGTGCCGAAGAGGTAGATTACCATGGGGCAAAGAAAATAAAGATCGAAGATAAGAAAATAATAGAATCTCATATCAAATGGAATAACATATATTATTTTAATATATAATCTTTCCAGTGGAATTTATTTAAGTACATTCATCAGAGTTTAACTTAACATAAATAAGAACAGTTATAAATATATGTCTCTACAAACGCAGAATACAATAGTACATGAGTGTGGTGGAAATAGATAACAATCTTTAGAAGAATCTTCTAACTCAATGCTCCGAGCTCTTCAAAAATGCTCTAAACAAAACCTGACTACTAGGCTACCAAGAAAAATATGGCATCCAGATTTTAAGGAAAGGGAAATAACCTCTAGCTCAGTCATAGGACTGGTGTGGAAACTCAAAATATGGATATTTGAAAACAAATGATATCTCATAAGACCACGTCGCACATAAATACGGAACAGATTTTTACCTTATGATCACCAAAACATTTGCTACATGAAATTTGGTAATATTTTTAATGACATTCTTTTGAAAATACTTTTCAAATAAACTTATGAGTCTTAGCTGAAATTGTTACATTAATTAAATTTTAGCATACTAGCTACAAAGTAGGTTCTACAATCAAATCCGAAGGCACTTATTAGAGAATGGATTCCCATAATATGGCAGGTAAGGGACTTCCTTCCGTATAGTACATCTCTAAAGGAATGTACTGAGGATTGACATCTTTGAAACCTCTATGAATCTTAATCGGCCTACCCACGGACCCATCTGGTGGAGGATAGGACCGAATATGACATCATTCCGGTCCTAACTGACATACCTGTGGCCACAACATACACGACCTACTTGACATATAGAGGGTAATCCAAAAAGGTGATGACCATACCTTATGGGAGAGACCCACTGTAACGACCCGCCTTTTTGGACAGTTTAAACCGATGATCAAATACACATGCCGATTCCAAACCATTCGAAAGGTCAGATGGTTATTGGGGTAAATAAGAAAAGAAAAGAAAGAGAAATAAAGGAAATGAAACAACACAGAATCTCGCAGCGGAACGATAAAATATAATAGTCAAATAAACAGTTCATGAAGCTGTTTACTATACTTTGACAATTATTTATACAACATTTATCAGAGTAATACATATACAATAGAACAAATAAAATAATGCAGCAGACAACATGATGCATAGATAATAATAGTAATAGTGTACCAAATCTTCGTCTTCGTCCTCCAGAATAGATCTTCAAAAATCTGAAAACTCAGGACTGACCCGAGCGTAATGAAAAGACAAAACACTCGAGTCAGGACTAAAATATCCTTATGAAAGTTAAATCAATCGTAAATAAATAGGAGTGTAACAGCGTCAGAGATGTTTACGGGGTTTGACATCTCATATCCAGTGTCAACGTGCGTGCAATAACTCAAGAGATGTTACGGGATTTTCCATCTCTTAAGGATCCGTTAAACTATCTACTGTGTAGTAATGTACGCTAAGTAGATAATGCCTATCAGTAATATAAAGTATCAAAATAGCGTTAAGGCGTTGCCATAATCCCCCTTAACACATTTTTATAATGCCATAGTCTATACATGAGACGACCCGACTTTTTCTCCACGAAAAGTCGTATCATCTTTAAGAAAGAAAGGGATAGAAAAGAAAAAAGAAAGAAGAGAAAGAAGAAACAACACAAGAATCTCAACAGCGGAACGAATAAATTATATTAGTAACATAAGTATTACATAGTATACATCAAATATCAGAGTACACAGATAATACAACACATACTAGACAGTTATAAACACCTGTCTAGTTATTACAACTCAATCACAATACAGAAACACTCAAAGATACCAACACAGCGGAAAACTATATAACTATACGCAGAAGCCTCCTGCTCCATTGCTCCTCCACAATTCGTCAAAGCTAACCTCAATCCTAACCTGAATTCCCTTGGCTACTCGTAAAAATTTGAGTACCCAAGAGTTAAGGAAAAACAGAAATAACTCCGGGTCAGACATGGGTCTGGTGTGAGTAACAGGTTAAAGTTGCTTAACTTTGAAAAACCTTTGAAAAGAAAAGGTATCACGTAAGACTTCCCACACATAAACATGGAAAAGTTTTTACCTTACGCTAACCAAAACATTTGATAGGAAATCCGATGATATTATAATAGTGTCTAGGGTTTTCAAGTAAATAAGAAATAGCCGAAATTGTTACGTGATTAAATTCCAGCTAATAGCTACAAAAGTGGGTAATACAATCAAAACCGTTGGCACTTATTGGATTTTGGATTCCATCAATGGCTGGGCTAAGGGGTACCGCCCGTCACAGTACGTGGCCTAGATCACCGTACCGAGGAGCCACCCTAACTCCCGTGCAGCACAAAGCCAGACCCGTTCCTTACTGAACAGTTCCAAACAAGACAACCCCGCAGTTGTGATCAGCAACCACACCACTAAGCAGAAAATAAAGGGACCTCTAGACAGGGATAAATCTTGCTCTCAAGTGGGGGCTACCCATGAAGCTTTGCGGCACCTCCCCTGTTTTAGCCATTCCCGGTTGATGAGGCTTGAGGCTACGATTACCTTTATTGGACATATTACTTAGAATGCTCATCGTCCACCTGACGATGTTCTGAAAGCATTCAATCCATACAAGTTCGTTCCGGGTTCGAACGAAACCGAAGGCATTATCTCGTTACACTCGTATTGGAATACCCTTAGAGTTAACGACAATAACCCTTGCACTCTGATTCACCATCTCGAATCTATAAGTACTATTCCGTCAAACTCATCACGGAATCACCCACAGAGTTATACTGACGTATAGCCCTTACACCTCGAGTCTTCACTCGCTCCACATTGGATTAACGACCTAACGTTTAATTGGAATCGATGTGGTTTTCGGATATCCAAATATGGAAACCCGATCCCGGTCTAATCGAAATCCAAAGCGTGTCTTTTAAGGTCCAAGTTGTTTTAGAGTTTAAAACAATTCAATTCATTATCTAAATATACACAGATAAATTCATCACAATAGATAATCAACCTTATCATTATCAACAGATAATTCATATCATAATCAGATAAGCTATATTATCATCCAAAAGCAACCAATGCATCCATATCACATACACTACTCGTCTCATAACTGAGATTACAACCATACATGGCAATCAGTACCAATCATCAAACATAAGCAATGATCTAATGATCACACCTTTTATAATTAATTTAAAATGAATTAAATTAATTACCTAAACTCTAATTAATTTAAAATAAATTAAATTAATTACTTCATCATTAAAATTCTACTTAACTTAACCATCAATTGATTACAAATCAGTTTATAAATCATTATCTCAATACTCATTTCACTTAATCCTTATTGATTAACTATCTCTAATTACAATAAGTAATTAGCATTTAATATTACTTACACAAGTTAATTATATTAAACCCTTTGCAAATAATTAACTTGTAATTGCTTAATTAATTAATCATTTATTTATTATTAAATATACCTTAATTAATCAATTACAAATTTCATCATTAATTAACTAATTAATAATTTCTAATTACATTTAATCAATCTCTCAATATAAATTAATTACATAAGTAATTAATCTTCAATTTAAACCATATATATTAATCACCCATGATTAATAACCATTCAGTAATTAACTACTTTTAATTACTCTTCCCATAAATTAATTATTCTTAATTAATTATCTTTATTAATCACTTGATTAATTTCAAAGTAATTTAAATCCATATTACTTCTATAATAAATATCCTTAATTACATTCAGTAATTATTGATTAATTACTTCTCTAAGTAATTACAAATCCATAAAGTAATTATCAACAATCCACAAAAGTTTAAATTAATTTAACTTAATTAATCTAAACAAATCACATTTATTTAATTAATTACACCAAGTAATTAATTCATTAATTACTTTCATTAAGTAATTAACATAAACAATTGATTATTATTAATTAATTAATCTAATTAATTATCAAAAATTAATCACATTAATTAATTGTTAAATAATCTTTCGTTAATGACCTTCATTAACATTTCTTAATTACTTAATTAAGAAATTAACTTATATTAATTATTATTTATATCAATTAATTAATATTAAATTACAATTTAATTAATCTCTAATTATTAATTAATTAAGTGTTAATTAAAAATCTTAACTACTATAATCACTTGATTAAATAAATCTTAATCATTAATTAAAATTTAATTAACCATCCTTAATTATAGATTAATTAACCTTAATTAATTAATCTCAAATCTAATTAATTAACCTAAAAAATATTAATTATTTAATTAAATATCCACATTATTAATTAATTAAGTAATTAATATTCCATTTAAATTAATTTAATAATTTAAATGAAACCAATTTTCTTAAGTTCAAAATTAAGAAACATTTTTCTTTATACAAAATATTTTAAACACTTTGTTTCAAACAAAAAAATTCAAATTTAAAAATTTCTTTTTAAATTTCAAACTAAAGCATAATTCAAATTTTCAATCTAGATTCAAACTTAAAAATTTAAAACTTTACTTACATTTCCATCCTCATTTTCAAATTCAAATTATTTAAACTTTCTAAAATAGTTAAAACAAATTTAAATTTAAAAACTTATTTAATTTTAAAAACTGACATTAAAGTCAAATATCAGGTTTTAAAACTAAATTTAAACTTAGTTTAAACTTTATTTCATACATTAAGACTTATAGTTTTAATTCAAACAATGTTCTTTATACTGTAAAAATTTAAACATCTAAATCAAACTTTCCAGATTTAAATTAAATTCAAACTTGAGCTTCATAATTCTGTTTTCCAGATTTTAAACTTGTTTTAAATTTTCAGTTGCATTTTTTAAAATTTGCTTTTAAATTTAAAACAGAAAAACAGTTATCTGTTTAGTTTAACATCTTACATTTTGAATTCAAAAGTGATTCAAAATCTCAGATTTAAATTATTGAATTCAAAAATTAAGTTTCAGGTTAAAAATTCCAGTTTTGAACTTCCTCTTACAATTTAAATTTTACATTCGAATTTTAAAAACAGCAAACAGTTTTCTGATTTTAGATTTAAAACCAATCTAAATTTTAAAAACTCAATAATTTCAAAGACCAAGATTTAAATTATTTGAATTTATGTCTAAATTCAGGTTTTCAAACTTGGTTTCAAATTTTAGTACGCATTTACTTTTTATTTCAAATTTTATAAAAACTGGGAACAGGTTTCCTATTCTTTCCTCTTTTTTTTTATTTTATGCTAGACTTGAATTTTCTTAATTCAAATTATTTCAAAACCAGAATTCAAACTATTTGAATTCATCTTTAGATTCAGGTTTAAATCCTAAGTTCAATTTCTAGTTTATATTCAAAATCTACATAAGTTTTTATTAAAACAGAATCAGGTTTTTCTGTTTTACTTATAAACCTGAAACAAAGTCCTAACTCGAGCAACCCTTCAAATGCTTCGAGACAATAGCTTCCCTGCTTCGAGTCATTTATCAAAATACCCGAGACCAACACGAGAAAACAAACTGTAACCCACCTCAACATATCCTCATCACTATTGTGCACCTGCACATAATCTCCGGCCATCCTCCCTCGACCAAAATCCCCACGTCAACCTTCAACCCTCAAAATCTCGGAATTCAACTTGAATTTGAATTCAAGTTTTAAAACCAAAACCTGGAACATCAACCCCTTCCCACTGCCTGACCTGTCAACAACGAGATCACCCAACTCCGGCCACTACCACCCTTGAAACTCCGGCGATCACATCATCAACCCACCACCTATCACCACGCGAATCGCGGTTGAACTCGATCAACCCAGGAGTTCACATTCAAACAAATCAGTAATCCAAATAAAACTAGGGTTCATCAATAAAAATCCCAAATCTCACCTCCAAAATTTAATTGTAATCCAATTTAGAATTTTTCCTATAATCTATGTTAGATACACTGTTCCTAGAAACAATTTCAACCAATTCTAATGCAAGCTTCAGTTAAACATGACCTATAAGTAAAATACAGTAATTTCAAAACTGTAATTTGCTTCTAACATTATAAATGGTAATATTATTTTTAAAAATCTTAATCTTGTAAGATATTTTGAGTTGAATTTCTGAAACATTGACTTGCAATGTTTCATATTTTTACTTATAAAAATTCTAATACTCTGTTATTTATTTTACTGTAAGTTTTATTTAAATTTTACTTAAATAAATCTTAAAGCCTAAATTCTGAAACTAACCTACAAATCTTATCTAAATCCTATAATTTAACAAAAACAAATTAAGGATATAAGAATCTAATTTGAAAACTTGAACTAGGTAACAAGACAGAGCATAGAAATTTTTAACAGCATACATATTTATGCAATTCACACATCAGACAGTAAGTATTGAACACATGAACCTTTATTTATTTTAGCATGCAATAAATTTTAACCTTAAGTTTTTAAAAGAAAAGTTACTCACTTGAATTTGCAAAATGCAGAGCACAAATTCAATTGCATGTTCCAGATTTTGAAAATTCATGGATGCAGGCCCTTGCTTCCAGATGCAAAGAAATGTAGACCTCAGATTTTAGCATGCAGTAGCTTGAATGCTTTTAATCTTTGTTTTAAAATGATGCTTCCATATTTACAGAATAGAATGCCTATATGCTTGCTTCATGGTTTCAGATGCAAATCCCCAGGTTATTTTGAAAAAAATGCAGGCTTCACTTGATAAAAATTGAAATGCAGGCCTTCAGTTTTGGAGGATGCAGATTTGTATTTTGAGGAGTTGAATGCAAGTGTTTACAGGTTTGAAAAATGAAAGTGTTTGCTTGAAATTGGAATGTATGTTTGCATTTTGTAGATTGTATGTGATTTGGGATATGTTCAAGGAATTTGATTCTGCAGGTTAGAGGAGCATGATTATAAAGAGGGTTTCAGATTTGTTTGGAAATGAAAAATGAGAAAAAGGAAAGGAATGAGTATATGCATGTTTATATAACTAGTTTATGACTTAATTAAAATTAAAGAAAAATAAAATTACAACATGACACTTGTATGAAATGTTAACACTTGTAGATTTACACACTTAGATATTTAACACATGTTAACTTATCTTCTAAATTACATACACATGTCCTCTTAAATAAATTAGAATTTATAATTAGAGTTAATGAATGTTTAAATTAAATTAATTAGTTCTTATACTTAGTTATGTATATACTTAATTTCTAAAGAAAAAGCAAAGAGTTAATATAGATAAGACAATATACAAATGAATCCATTGTCAAAGATACTTTTAAATAATTAAAATAAATTTATAAAAGAGTTTGTAACTTATTGAACACATGTTTCATAATTTAAATTGTATTTTAAATTTCAAATTAAACTTACAAATCACATTTTATAACTTAATATTTTAAAAAGAACAACACAAACATTTTTGTAACTTTATTTTAAATATACAAACTTAAGTTAAAATGAATTTTAAACCAATAAAATATTTATCTCACATATTTAAAATCATATAGTATTTTATTACATATTTTTAAAAAGCCCAAATCAAAAATAAATCACAATTTCTAATTTCAAAATATTAAAATTATGTTATACTAATTTAACCACTTGTCTATTTAAAATATATATAAATACATATACATTATAAAATAGAGAATAGATTCATTAGTTTATTAAAAATGAATTCACAAATTAAATATTTAAATAAAGAAGATTATTAAATCAAATCAAATTTATTAACAAAAATTATTAATTCAATTTAAATTTAAAACACAGATTATTAAATTTAAATTGTCCAAAATTCCGAGATATTACAATCCTTCCCCCTTAAAAGAATTTCGTCCCCGAAATTTAAAACAAAGGTAATTTAATAATCTATTTACAGATTTTATTTTAAAACACGGCATATGTTAATCATATGCCAATAACCTAAGCAACCAATTCACACAATCAGAACAAATCTAATTATCCAAAAGAATTTTGGATAAAACTTTCACGAGTTTCCCCGGTATATATATATCGGGATACTCGCTCTATAGAATCCAATCAATCAATACTACTAAGTTATAGAGCTCCTAACAACAATTCTATACAGAATATCAGACTATAAACGAGTCTGACTCAACAACCAATCCTTCCTAAACTGCTAGTTCTACAACCAGAAATATCAAACACGTACTCCCTCAGAGATACGTAAAACATACTGAATCCCAGTTATCCAAACCGGCAATTCAACTCTTGAAAATCAAACACTTATCTTACCAAAAAACAGAAGAAATCCAAAACACTACAGAGCTAGCTTCCCAAACTTATATCTCTTTGGACCAGAGAAAAACTTATCCTAAATCACATCTCTGATTCCAAAATCCAAATTTCTCTGTCTCTTATCCATAAAACTCTTCGGACGATCCTGGGCTACCAACATCCATCATGATCAGCTTAACTCTTGCTGATTCCATTAGAAACAGACTGAATCAAAACAATCCAATGATCTCCTCAAGATCACTCAAAAACCAAGAACGCAAACCCTTCTTCTCAACAACAGAAGACAGAACAAACTTCTTCTTATCTGGAAAAAGAAAAAAAAACACCCCCAAACTGCTTCCGCTGCGCAACTCTGATTCGAAACAGAAGAAAATGCTGACGAAGAACACAAGCACAGACTAGACAACCCAGCACAGAAATATGGTTCCATATATCCATAAAGAAAACTCAGATGTTTCTCCAAAACCTGAGCTGCTTCACCCACTTCTATCTCAAGGAACCATCCATCTACTAACTGAACCACCTGTTCCATTTCTGGAAAGAAAACTCGATCTTCAGATGCAGACAAACTCTGACAATCCAAAAGAACACACTATCGCAAGTCACTTTTGCGATCAACTCAGCCTAAATCTAAAGAAACTGCTCTCTCTCAACCAAACAGAACAGCTTATGCTGGCTTAGCCAACTTACCAGAGAAAAATCCACTCCGCTGCCTCTGAACTCCACTTCAGAAAAACTACTCAACCAAAAGACTCCTTACCAACTCAGAACACTCTGCTAAACTCAGCCACAACACCGAGCAGGCGCACTTCTTACTCTTGTTCCAAAGAAACATCTTCGGAAATATCCATAGTCACTGCATCTCATCACACAGCTACAACTTCCTGAGATAACAAGATACCATCACTCACTTACTTCTCCCCAAACGACAGATCCAACTCAATTCTGCACTTCAAAGATGAACTCCGAACCTTTACAAGGTTTCCTTCAGAGATCGATAAAGTCCTTCATCACTACAGAACTCACTCGAGACGGTATTAGGTCTACAGTCTCGACAAATACACTTCCAACCTCATCCATTCGAACTCCAACCAATGGTAGTCGTGTTACACACACTTCTACCTCATCTACCTTTATAACTTATATTGGAAAAACCTGAACAGGTAATCCAACAAATAGGTAGAACCATATATATATGTGTGTGTATATATATATATATTAAAATACAAATACGCTCTCTCAAGATAGACACCACTACAGAGACTAGGCATTCGCTCAACCTAGTGCTCTGATACCAGCTGAGACGACCCAAACTTTTCTCCACAAAAAGTCGTATCATCTTTAAGAAAGAAAGGGATAGAAAAGGGAAAAGAAAGAAGAGAAAGAAGAAACAACACAAGAATCTAAACAGCGGAACGAATAAATTATATTAGTAACATAAGTATTACATAGTATACATCAAATATCAGAGTACACAGACAATACAACACATACTAGACAGTTATAAACACCTGTCTAGTTATTACAACTCAATCACAATACAGAAACACTCAAAGATACCAACACAGCGGAAAACTATATAACTATACGCAGAAGCCTCCTGCTCCATTGCTCCTCCACAATTCGTCAAAGCTAACCTGAATCCTAACCTGAATTCCCTTGGCTACTCGTAAAAATTTGAGTACCCAAGAGTTAAGGAAAAACAGAAATAACTCCGGGTCAGACATGGGTCTGGTGTGAGTAACAGGTTAAAGTTGCTTAACTTTGAAAAACCTTTGAAAAGAAAAGGTATCACGTAAGACTTCCCACACATAAACATGGAAAAGTTCTTACCTTACGCTAACCAAAACATTTGATAGGAAATCCGATGATAATATAATAGTGTCTAGGGTTTTCAAGTAAATAAGAAATAGCCGAAATTGTTACATGATTAAATTCCAGCTACTAGCCACAAAAGTGGGTAATACAATCAAAACCGTTGGCACTTATTGGATTTTGGATTCCATCAATGGCTGGGCTACTGGGGCACCGTCCGTCACAGTACGTGGCTAGATCACCGTACCAAGGAGCCACCCTAACTCCCCTGCAACACAAAGCCAGACCCGTTCCTTACTGAACAGTTCCAAACAAGATGATGCAGAGCAATCTGAAGATTCGAGAAATTCACAAGTCCTAGGTCGTGCACGACCTAAGAGAGAAAATTTAGGTCGTTCACGACCTAACAGCAGTAACCTACGACCTAACGGAACACGTGAAGAGGAGCGACGACCTATTGAAGGTATTGTGAATCGGCCACGACCTAACTGGGACACTCTAGGTCGTTTACGACTTAACGAGATAAGAGACAACGGGTTAAAGGAACCAGAACATATTTTAGGTCGGCCCCGACCTAAGGAGGAGAAGCTGCGAGTTAACGAAGGCGTATTAGGTCGTATACGACCTAACGTGGTGAAGGGAGACGAGCTAGCGAGTCACGACCTAAAAACTTGGCGACCTAACTCTTTCTCGATCTAACTTTTCCAGAAGCAAGCTATGCTATTGTCTTAGGTCGTTAACGACCTTACTTAGGTCGTAAGTCGTCTGTAGCAGAAATATGAGTCGTATTGTCTTAAGTCGTTGAACATGTACTGTCTTTAGGTCGTTATTTCTTAAGTCGTCTTATGATGAGTCGTCTGTAATTGTGAACAGGTGATGTAACTGTGATCTGATAAGTCGGCAACGACTTAGTATAGGTCGTGAGATATGTTGCTTGTAAGTGTGTAATGTACTAAGTCGTGTGCGACTTAAATGATGAGTCGTGTGTACTGTTGATAGGTCGGCAACGACCTAAGGAGGTCATAGGTCATATACGACTTAAGGACTGGATTGTAACTCCTATAAATACGCGTGTGTTGTAATTTTTGGGTTGTTGATTTTGAATAAAATTTCTCTTTTGTTAGCTTTGTGCTTTCATACCAATTGGTAGTTGAGTGTAATCTCCTATCTCCACTTACGTCATTCGAGTGCGCTCGAATCCACGTTTGTTGAAGCCGATTCACGGAATCTAGTGCGCTAGATCAACGTGCGAAGAATCGTAGATCTTTGAACACGGTATAGTGCGCTATCAACGTGTTTGAGATAGCTAGAGTTCGGTATCTTTGGATCAACGAACTTGGGCATTTTGGTATCTTCAACTCACCGATTGCTACATTTCATCGATCGAAGTTTTGTTTGAATTATCCGCTGCGTCATTATTGGTATCAGAGCCATACTTAGCCAATCATAGCTAAGTTTGATTCTTGGAGCCAAGTTTTTGAAGTTTTTGAAGTTGAAGGAGTTCATCGTGTTCATATTGAAGTTGCATCAAGTTAGGAGTGTTTGATCCATTTCATTTTGGATCGAGGAGTTGGACTTTGTTTGGATTTTGACTTGGAGTTTTTGCGCGCCAAGGAGTTTGAATTTGAAGAAGGCCGTGTATACTTGGGAGTAGCCGTGCCTTGTTGATTGCATTTAAGTGTTTGTAGTAGGTGGCCAAGACAAGTCATAGCGAGTCAAAGGAGAGCCGACCTAACTTGAACAGAGTTAAGGTTGAGTCGTATATAAAGCATTGTTGAGCCGAGATTGCTTGTGTTGGAAGTTTGAAGTATTGTGTTCAATTTGTTGAAGTTTGTGAACTTTACAACCATGCCACCAAGGAGAGCTAACCGACATCAAAACGTTGAAGCTTTGTATCGAAGAGAAGAGGCCGATCAAATGGAGCAACGTATGCACGAGAAGATTGATGAAGGCATTGGTAGGTTGGAGAAGCTTATGATTGATATGAATCAAAGTAGAAGAAGAAATTCCCCTGAATCCATTCATGGAGGAAGTAGAGTTTCACATCATTCAGATCGGGAGAGGAGAGAAAGTCAGGATCAACGGAGTGTTGATAATCGAAGTAGGAGGAATGTTGATGACCATGATAGACGGGATGTTGGTTGTAGGAGTGGTGGTAGAGATGTTGGAGGGCGTGAAAGACAACGATATGCATCAGACTTTGATGAGGAGTTTGACGGTGATAGGGGAAGTGTTCATTTCAGAGACCGAGATCAGGGACAACGTCAGTATCGGGTTATTGATGATGATCGACGTTGGGAATCGGGTATGAAGATGGAGATTCCGGAGTTTAAAGGAGGGATGGCAGCTGAAGAATTTCTTGATTGGGTATCAAATGTTGAAGAGATCTTTGATTTCAAGGAGGTTCCTGAGCATAGGAGAGTAAAGTTGGTTGCTACTAGGTTGAGGGGGAGAGCTTTGGCGTGGTGGCAGCAAACTAAACTTACAAGGGAGAGAATGGGGAAGTCAAAGATAGAATCGTGGGATAAGATGAAAAAGTTGATGAGATCTACTTTCTTACCTTACAACTATCAATCACTTATGTACCAGAGGTTGCAGAATCTGAGGCAAGGGACAAAATCTGTTAGTGATTATGCTGATGAATTTTACCAACTCATCGCCAGGAATGATATCATGGAAACAGAAGAACAGCTAACTGCTAGATTCATTGGGGGTTTGAGAATGCAGATCCAGGATATGGTTAATATGTTTGATCCTAGATCCATTGCAGAGGCACATCAGAAAGCGTTAGCTTGGGAGAAACAAGGAAGGCGTGGAGGAGGTGTGTTTACTCATTCTAATAATCCAGTGAAAGGTGCCGGTGGAAGTTCTAGTATTCCTAAACCTGTTACAAAACCAGTGGTGAAGGAGGTTGAGAAGGCGAAGGCTAGTAGTGTTTTCAAATGTTATAATTGTCAGGAGTTGGGTCACAAAAGCAACGAATGTCCGAAGCCGAAGAAGAGAACCATGGTTGCAGAGGTTGAAGCAGATGATGGTGAGGAGGCAGAGTATTCAAATGTACCTTATGTTGAGGAGGAAGAAAAAGTGTCGGGTGATGAAGGTTGTAATCTTATGTTGAGGAGAAGCTGTTTGACACCAAAACAAGAAGAGGAATGTAGTTGGTTGAGAAGCAATATTTTCCAGTCGACATGCACTATTCTGGGGAAAGTCTGCAAGTTCGTTATTGATGCGGGAAGTTGTGATAATATTATTTCTTCAGAGGCAGTTAGAAAGTTGAACTTGAAGACCGAGAAACATCCGAAACCGTACAAGCTAGCATGGTTAAGGAAGGGAGGTGAAGTGAAAGTATGTCGAAGAGCTTGTGTGAATTTTTCAATCGGAAAGAAGTACAAAGATGAAATATGGTGTGATGTCGTAGATATGGATGTTTGTCACTTATTGTTGGGCAGACCATGGCAGTTTGACAGAGCAGTACAGCATGACGGTCGTGCCAACAGTTACAGTTTCATGTTCGAGGGTACTAAGATCACTTTAGTTCCCAAGAGACAGCAACAGAAGGAGAGCAAGCTTGAGGAAATTGAAGAATTGAAAACTCTGTTGACTTTGAAGGAGTTTGTTAAAGAAGTAGAGGAAGAGCCTGAGATGTTTCTTTTGATTGGGAGAGAGAGTAGTGACGAAGTTGAGATTCCCGAAGAAGCAAAGCCAGTTTTGAAAGAGTTTGAAGATGTCTTTCCAGATGAGTTACCGAAGGAGTTACCGCCACTTAGAGACATTCAACATCAGATTGATCTTGTTCCGGGAGCAGTGTTACCACACCGACCACATTACAGAATGAGTCCGAAGGAACATGAGGAGTTACGAAGGCAGGTGGAAGAATTACTTGAACAGGGTCGTATTCAGGAAAGTTTGAGTCCGTGTGCTGTACCTGCATTGTTAGTACCAAAGAAGGACGGAACTTGGAGAATGTGCACTGATAGTAGAGCTTTGAATAAGATCACTGTTCGTTACAGATTTCCTATGCCGAGGTTGGATGATTTGTTGGATCAGTTGAGTGGGGCAACTATATTCTCGAAGATTGATTTGAAGAGTGGTTATCATCAAATACGAATCAGACCTGGAGATGAATGGAAGACAGCTTTCAAGACGAGAGAGGGGTTGTACGAATGGTTGGTTATGCCATTTGGTTTGTCAAATGCACCTAGTACATTCATGCGAGTGATGAATCAAATCTTTAGACCATTCATTGGGAAGTTCGTCGTGGTTTATTTCGATGATATTCTGATTTATAGCAGGAGTACGGAGGAACATGTTCTACATTTGAGGGAAGTGTTGCTTATTCTTCGTGAAGAACAATTTTATGCTGCTACAAAGAAGTGTGTGTTTATGACGCATACTGTTTTATTTCTGGGGTATGTTGTTTCAGGGGAAGGTATTCAAGTTGACCGGAGTAAAGTTGAAGCAGTCAGGAATTGGCCACAGCCAAAGACAATTACAGAAGTGAGAAGTTTTCATGGGCTAGCGTCATTCTACCGAAGATTCATCCCACACTTCAGTAGCGTGATGGCTCCAGTGACTGATTGCATGAAGGGTAAACAATTTGTGTGGTCAGAGGAAGCGGGGGTTGCCTTTGAGAGAATCAAGGAATTGCTGACGTCTGCACCAATTCTTGTTTTACCTAATTTTCAGTTGTTATTTGAATTGCATACTGATGCTTCGAAGGTTGGAATTGGAGGAGTTCTGAGTCAGAATGGGAAGCCAGTTGCATATTTCAGTGAGAAATTGTCAGGGGCGAAGATGAGATACAGTACATATGACGTTGAATTTTATGCTGTTGTTCAGGCTATCAAGCATTGGAGGCATTATTTGTTTCAGAAGGAATTTGTTCTTTACACTGATCATGAAGCATTGAAGCATTTACAGGGACAGGATAAAATTTCAGCAAGACATGCATCGTGGATTGCATATTTACAGCAGTTTACTTTTGTCGTTAAGCACAAATCTGGGGTGACGAATCGAGTAGCTGATGCTTTAAGTAGGAGGAGTCATTTACTGACGACAATGAAGGTGGAAGTGACGGGGTTTGAAATGTTGCCAGAGATGATTGAAGAAGATCCTTACTTTGTGAAATATGTTGAAAAAGTGAAGGATGGGAGTACCGATGAATTCATGTTAGTTGATGGTTTTCTGTTTAAAGGAAATCGTTTATGTATTCCGGACTGTAGTTTGAGGATGAAGATTGTGAAGGAATTGCACGAGGAAGGACATGTTGGCCGTGATCGTACTTTACAGTTGATTTCGCAGTCTTACTTTTGGCCGTCGATGAGGAAAGAGGTTGAAAGATTCGTGGAGCGATGTCATATTTGCCAAGTTTCAAAAGGGACAGCAACGAATGCAGGGTTGTATATGCCGTTACCAGTACCATCTAAGCCATGGGTTGATATCAGCATGGATTTCGTTTTGGGTTTGCCGAGAACTCAAAGGGGAAATGATTCGATATTTGTTGTGGTGGACAGGTTTTCAAAGATGGCACATTTTGTTGCTTGCAAGAAGACAGCAGATGCAGTTCGAGTCGCACAGCTATTTTTCAAGGAGATTTATCGACTTCATGGTTTACCAGAATCTATTGTTTCTGACCGAGATACTCGTTTTCTGAGTCACTTTTGGTTGAGTTTGTGGAAGGTGGTGGGAACGAAACTGAAGTTTAGCAGTGCTTATCATCCACAAACCGATGGGCAGACAGAAGTTGTTAACAGGTCATTGGGAAATTTGTTGCGATGTCTTGTACAGGATAATTTGAGAAGTTGGGACATGAAACTATGCCAGGCAGAATTTGCTCATAATCATGCAGTAAATCGAAGCACAGGATTCAGTCCGTTTCAGATTATTTATTCAAATTTACCCAGGGGGCCATTGGATTTAGCAGCTGTACCACAGTCAAAGAGAACAGTTAAACGAGCTACTGATTTTGTTGATGAGCTGACTGAATGTCATAGAACCGTTCAGGAACGATTGGAGAAATCGAATGAGAAATATAAGAAGTTTGCAGATTTGAAACGTCGAAATGTTGAATTTAAGGAAGGTGATTTGGTTTATGCTGTATTGACAAAGGATCGTTTTCCGGCGGGTGCTTACAACAAGTTGAAGGCGCGAAAAATTGGTCCAATTGAAATTGTGAAGAAAATTAATGAAAATGCTTATAAGTTGAAGCTGCCAGAAGAGGTTTACACGTCTGACGTGTTCAATGTTAAACATCTTGTTCCTTATTACGGGGATAAACAATCAGATGAAGAAGAATGTACAAATTCGAGGTCGAATTTTTCTCAACCATGGGAGGATGATGCAGAGCAATCTGAAGATTCGAGAAATTCACAAGTCCTAGGTCGTGCACGACCTAAGAGAGAAAATTTAGGTCGTTCACGACCTAACAGCAGTAACCTACGACCTAACGGAACACGTGAAGAGGAGCGACGACCTATTGAAGGTATTGTGAATCGGCCACGACCTAACTGGGACACTCTAGGTCGTTTACGACTTAACGAGATAAGAGACAACGGGTTAAAGGAACCAGAACATATTTTAGGTCGGCCCCGACCTAAGGAGGAGAAGCTGCGAGTTAACGAAGGCGTATTAGGTCGTATACGACCTAACGTGGTGAAGGGAGACGAGCTAGCGAGTCACGACCTAAAAACTTGGCGACCTAACTCTTTCTCGATCTAACTTTTCCAGAAGCAAGCTATGCTATTGTCTTAGGTCGTTAACGACCTTACTTAGGTCGTAAGTCGTCTGTAGCAGAAATATGAGTCGTATTGTCTTAAGTCGTTGAACATGTACTGTCTTTAGGTCGTTATTTCTTAAGTCGTCTTATGATGAGTCGTCTGTAATTGTGAACAGGTGATGTAACTGTGATCTGATAAGTCGGCAACGACTTAGTATAGGTCGTGAGATATGTTGCTTGTAAGTGTGTAATGTACTAAGTCGTGTGCGACTTAAATGATGAGTCGTGTGTACTGTTGATAGGTCGGCAACGACCTAAGGAGGTCATAGGTCATATACGACTTAAGGACTGGATTGTAACTCCTATAAATACGCGTGTGTTGTAATTTTTGGGTTGTTGATTTTGAATAAAATTTCTCTTTTGTTAGCTTTGTGCTTTCATACCAATTGGTAGTTGAGTGTAATCTCCTATCTCCACTTACGTCATTCGAGTGCGCTCGAATCCACGTTTGTTGAAGCCGATTCACGGAATCTAGTGCGCTAGATCAACGTGCGAAGAATCGTAGATCTTTGAACACGGTATAGTGCGCTATCAACGTGTTTGAGATAGCTAGAGTTCGGTATCTTTGGATCAACGAACTTGGGCATTTTGGTATCTTCAACTCACCGATTGCTACATTTCATCGATCGAAGTTTTGTTTGAATTATCCGCTGCGTCACAAGACAGCCCCGCAGTTGTGATCAGCAACCGCACCACTAAGCCGAAAATAAAGGGACCTCTAGACAGGGATAAATCTTGCTCTCAAGTGGGGGCTACCCACGAAGCTTTGCTGCACCTCCCCTGTTTTAGCCATTCCCGGTTAATGAGTCTTGAGGCTACGATTACCTTTATAGGACATATTACTTAGAATGCTCATTGTCCACCTGACGATGTTCTGAAAGCATTCAATCCATACAAGTTCGTTCCTGGTTCGAACGAAACCGAAGTCATTATCTAGTTACACTCGTATTGGAATCACCCTCAGAGTTAACGACAATAACCCTTGCACTCTGATTCACCATCTCGAATCTATAAGTACTATTCCGTCAAACTCATTACGAAATCACCCACAGAGTTATACTGACGTATAGCCCTTACACCTCGAGTCTTCACTCGCTCCACATTGGATTAACGATCTAACGTTTAATTGGAATCGATGTGGTTTTCGGATATCCAAATATGGAAACCTGATCCCGGTCTCATCGAAATCCAAAGCGTGTCTTTTAAGGTCCAAGTTGTTTTAGAGTTTAAAATAATTCAATTCATTATCTAAATATACACAGATAGATAATTCATCACAATAGATAATCAACCCTATCATTATCAACAGATAATTCATATCATAATCAGATAAGCTATATTATCATCCAAAAGCAACCAATGCATCCATATCACATACACTACTCATCTCATAACTGAGATTACAACCATACATGGCAATCAATACCAATCATCAAACATAAGCAATGATCTAATGATCACACCATTTATAATTAATTTAAAATGAATTAAATTAATTACCTAAACTCTAATTAATTTAAAATAAATTAAATTAATTACTTCATCATTAAAATTCTGCTTAACTTAACCATCAATTGATTACAAATCAATTTATAAATCATTATCTCAATACTCATTTCACTTAATCCTTATTGATTAACTATCTCTAATTACAATAAGTAATTAGCATTTAATATTACTTACACAAGTTAATTATATTAAACCCTTTGCAAATAATTAACTTGTAATTGCTTAATTAATTAATCATTTATTTATTATTAAATATACCTTAATTAATCAATTCCAATTACATTATTAATTAACTAATTAATAATTTCTAATTACATTTAATCAATCTCTCAATATAAATTAATTACATAAGTAATTAATCTTCAATTTAAACCATATATATTAATCACCCATGATTAATAACCATTCAGTAATTAACTACTTTTAATTACTCATCCTATAAATTAATTATTCTTAATTAATTATCTTTATTAATCACTTGATTAATTTCAAAGTAATTTAAATCCAAATAACTTCTATAATAAATATCCTTAATTACATTCAGTAATTATTAATTAATTACTTCTCTAAGTAATTACAAATCCATAAAGTAATTATCAACAATCCACAAAAGTTTAAATTAATTTAACTTAATTAATCTAAACAAATCACATTTATTTAATTAATTACACCAAGCAATTAATTCATTAATTACTTTCATTAAGTAATTAACATAAACAATTGATTATTATTAATTAATTAATCTAATTAATTATCAAAAATTAATCACATTAATTAATTGTTAAATAATCTTAAGTTAATGACCTTCATTAACATTTCTTAATTACTTAATTAAGAAATTAACTTATATTAATTATTATTAATATCAATTAATAAATATTAAATTACAATTTAATTAATCTCTAATTATTAATTAATTAAGTGTTAATTAAAAATCTTAACTACTATAATCACTTGATTAAATAAATCTTAATCATTAATTAAAATTTAATTAACCATCCTTAATTATAGATTAATTAACCTTAATTAATTAATCTCAAATCTAATTAATTAACCTAAAAATTGTTAATTATTTAATTAAACATCCACATTATTAATTAATTAAACAATTAATATTCCATTTAAATTAATTTAATAATTTAAATGAAACCAATTTTCTTAAGTTCAAAATTAAGGAACATTCTTCTTTATACAAAATATTTTAAACACTTTGTTTCAAACAAAAAAATTCAAATCTAAAATTTTCTTTTTAAATTTCAAACTGAAACACAATTTAAATTTTCATTCTAGATTCAAACTTAAAAATTTAAAACTTTACTTACATCTCCATCTTCATTTTCAAATTCAAATTATTTAAACTTTCTAAAATAGTTAAAACAAATTTAAATTTAAAAACTGACAATAAAGTCAAATCTCAGGTTTTAAAACTAAATTTAAACTTAGTTTAAACTTTATTTCATACATTAAGACTTATAGTTTTAATTCAAAAAATGTTCTTTATACTTTAAAAATTTAAACATCTAAATCAAACTTTCTAGATTTAAATTAAATTCAAACTTGAGCTTCATAATTCTGTTTTCCAGATTTTAAACTTGTTTTAAATTTTTAGTTGCATTTTTAAAAAATTGCTTTTAAATTTAAAACAGAAAAACAGCTTTCTGTTTAGTCTAACATCTTACATTTTGAATTCAAAAATGATTCAAAATCTCAGATTTAAATTATTGAATTCAAAAATTAAGTTTCAGGTTAAAAATTCCAATTTTGAACTTCCTCTTACAATTTAAATTTTACATTCGAAATTTAAAAACAGCAAACAGTTTTCTGATTTTAGATTTAAAACCCAATCTAAATTTTAAAAACTCAATAATTTCAAAGACAAGATTTAAATTATTTGAATTTATGTCTAAATTCAGGTTTTCAAACTTGGTTTTAAATTTTAGTTTGCATTTACTTTTTATTTCAAATTTTATAAAAACTGGGAACAGGTTCCCTGTTCTTTCCTCTTTTTTTTATTTTAAGCCAAACTTGAATTTTCTTAATTCAAATTATTTCAAAACCAGAATTCAAACTATTTGAATTCATCTTTAGATTCAGGTTTAAATCCTAAGTTCAATTTCCAGTTTATATTCAAAATCTACTTAAGTTTTTATTAAAACGGAATCAGTTTTTTTTTGTTTTACTTATAAACCTGAAACAAAGTCCTAACTCGAGCAACCCTTCAAATGCTTCGAGACAATAGCTTCCCTGCTTCGAGTCATTTATCAAAATACCCGAGACCAACACGAGAAAACAAACTGTAACCCACCTCAACATATCCTCATCAACACTGTGCACCTGCACATAATCTCCGGCCATCTCCGGCCATCATCTCTGGCCATCCTCCCTCGACCAAAATCCCCACGTCAACCTTCAACCCTCAAAATCTCGAAATTCAACTTGAATTTGAATTCAAGTTTTAAAACCAAAACCTGGAACATCAACCCCTTCCCACTGCCTGACCTGTCAACAACGAGATCACCCAACTCCGGCCACTGCCACCCTTGAAACTCCGGCGATCACATCATCAAACCACCACCTATCACCACGCGAATCGCGGTTGAACTCGATCAACCCAGGAGTTCACATTCAAACAAATCAATAACCCAAATAAAAATAGAGTTCATCAATAAAAATCCCAAATCTCACCTCCAAAATTTAATTGTAATCCAATTTAGAATTTTTCCTATAATCTATGTTAGATACACTGTTCCTAGAAACAATTTCAACCAATTCTAATGCAAGCTTCAGTTAAACATGTCCTATAAGTAAAATACAGTAATTTCAAAACTGTAATTTTCTTCTAACATTATAAATGGTGATATTATTTTTAAAAATCTTAATCTTGTAAGATGTTTTGAGTTGAATTTCTGAAACATTGACTTGCAATGTTTCATATTTCTACTTATAAAAATTCTAATACTCTGTTATTTATTTTACAGTAAGTTTTATTTAAATTTTACTTAAATAAAATCATAAAGCCTAAATTCTAAAACTAACCTACAAATCTTATCTAAATCCTATAATTTAACAAAAACAAATTAAGGATATAAGAATCTAATTTGAAAACTTGAACTAGGTAACAAGACAGAGCATAGAAATTTTTAACAGCATACATATTTATGCAATTCACACATCAGACAGTAAGTATTGAACACATGAACCTTTATTTATTTTAGCATGCAATAAATTTTAACCTTAAGTTTTTAAAAGAAAAGTTACTCACTTGAATTTGCAAAATGCAGAGCACAAATTCAATTGCATGTTCCAGATTTTGAAAATTCATGGATGCATGCCCTTGCTTCCAGATGCAAAGAAATGCAGACCTCAGATTTTAGCATGCAGTAGCTTGAATGCTTTTAATATTTGTTTTAAAATGATGCTTCGATATTTACAGAATAGAATGCCTATATGCTTGCTTCATGGTTGCAGATGCAAATCCCCAGGTTATTTTGAAAAAAATGCAGGCTTCACTTGATAAAAATTGAAATGCAGGCCTTCAGTTTTGGAGGATGTGGATTTGTATTTTGAGGAGTTGAATGCAAGTGTTTACAGGTTTGAGAAATGCAAGTGTTTGCTTGAAATTGGAATGTATGTTTGCATTTTGCAGATTGAATATGATTTGGGATATGTTCAAGGAATTTGATTCTGCAGGTTAGAGGAGCATGATTATAAAGAGGGTTTCAGATTTGTTTGGAAATGAAAAATGAGAAAAAGGAAAGGAATGAGTATATGCATGTTTATATAACTAGTTTATGACTTAATTAAAATTAAAGAAAAATAAAATTACAACATGACACTTGTATGAAATGCTAACACTTGTAGATTTACACACTTAGATATTTAACACATGTTAACTTATCTTCTAAATTACATACACATGTCCTCTTAAATAAATTAGCATTTATAATTAGAGTTAATGAATGTTTAAATTAAATTAATTAGTTCTTATACTTAGTTATGTATATATTTAATTTCTAAAGAAAAAGCAAAGAGTTAATATAGATAAGACAATATACAAATGAATCCATTGTCAAAGATACTTTTAAATAATTAAAATAAATTTATAAAAGAGTTTGTAACTTATTAAATACATGTTTCATAATTTAAATTGTATTTTAAATTTCAAATTAAACTTACAAATCACATTTTATAAATTAATATTTTAAAAAGAACAACACAAACATTTTTGTAACTTTATTTTAAATATACAAACTTAAGTTAAAATGAATTTTGAACCAATAAAATATTTATCTCACAAATTTAAAATCATATAGTATTTTATTAAATATTTTTAAAAAGCTTAAATCAAAAATAAATCGCAATTTCTAATTTCAAAATATTAAAATTATGTTATACTAATTTAACCACTTGTCTATTTAAAATATATATAAATACATATACATTATAAAATAGAGAATAGATTCATTAGTTTATTAAAAATAAATTCACAAATTAAATATTTAAATAAAGAAGGTTATTAAATCAAATCAAATTTATTAACAGAAATTATTAATTCAATTGAAATTTAAAACACAGATTATTAAATTTAAATTGTCCAAAATTCCGGGATATTACAATACAGCACCGTAAGCCCCACCGTAAACTGGTGGTTATCAGAGGGTACCCCATAGGTATAACACAAAACATAACGTAGTGGTCGCGAATAGGATAATTAGTATGACAAGGTACATGAGGCGATACCAACTAGGATACTAGTAGTTGCGTGATCCGGACTGATGTTGAGCATAGCCAGCAGCTACCCCAACTCCGCGAAACAACACTCCCAAATCAAGAGGTGCACCCAAATCGAATCACAAATATAATAGATATGGTATCGAAGAAGTGTGTCCGCTAGAGGTGGCGAACCTCAATGGCCCGGCGCGACTCCTGTTTTAGTCATGTCAAGGGTCATCCAATATCGTTCTCTTTCTTCAGTCAACGCGCTCACCAAACCATCTACTTCATTCTGGATCAACACTCCGCGTATACAAGTTATTAAAGTGGTTTTCGGTATCGACAGAGAGTATGTCCATATCTGATCCCAGTCTCTTTAATAACTACGTATTATTACACCGTTGGCTCTTTTACATTTCAAATCGATTCATAATTGATATCAAAATATCATATTCGCTTCAAAAATCAAATCCATTTCAAATATCATCGTATCTATTCAAATGTAAGATTCCGTTTCAAAATCTTTTTCCGCATCAATATCTCATTTCGATTTCAAAATCATTTCGAAATTCAATTTAGGTTGCAACTTCATTTAACTCAATTCGTATTTAAATTCAATATTTAAATATAAACATTTCACCTTATTAACCAGCTTGAAATTTTTAGAAAATAGTTTTAGTAGTTTAAATAATTGAAATAGTAAAAATACTTAAAATCTTTAAAATGGATTTAAAATAGATAAATTAGTTTAAAATAATTTAAATTGGGTTAAGTAGATTAAAAATAGATTAAAATAGTTTAAGTATTCAAAATGGTTTATATAACAGAGTAATTTGGAAAACAAATTAAAACAGCTTCAAAACCAATCCATTTCAATTATAACTTCCCAATTCAAATAAATTCCAATTTCCAATTTACCGATTCGATTTCGATTTCAATTGAAATCAATGTCAACTTTGACTTCAAATTTATTCAATTTCATTCACCTTCAACTTATTCAATTCCAATGTATATCGATCTTTAGCTTGATTTTTCAAAATATCAATTTCTAACACTTAACAAAATTTTCCTTCAATATTCAAATTTAAATCCCACTTACAAATATGATTCAATTTCAAGCTCAATTTCAAATATCATTTTATATCGCTTTTACTTAGTAATATTCAAAGCTCGAATTAAGGTTCAATCTTTTAAAACGAATAAATTTTCGAACTTCAATCATAACCCAATTTTAAATTTCAAAGTCTCAACTTAAATCATTTAACAATTTCTTTTAACCAAAATCTATTTCAACATTCCAAACTCAATTTTTCGATAAATTCGATTTCTATAAATTTGATTTCTGTTTATAACTTTTAAATCAAAACATTTAAATAAATTTCAAATCGACGATTTTAAAAATTATTAATTTAGCCAATTCGGTGTCCGTATATAATTTTCTATCCTATGGCCAAGTAATTATTTATTTAAATTAAATGTCAGGGATGAGTATATATTACTTAAACCGATCACAGTGTCATATGTATGCATAACAATATATATAAACAAATAGACATCCAAACATTTAAATATCAACCAATAACATCCATCAAAATACATCATCCAATAGACAATTCAATTCATGGCAGTTTCATAGTTATCAATGTCAGGTAATTTAATCGCAATTCAATTTTAATTTCAATTTAACTGTCAATTTAATTTTCAACGGTTAATTCAAATGACAATCTATATGATAATTAAATTCTATCAAACAACGGCAAATAAAATTCATGTCACTTCATAATATCAAATTTAACTAGCATAAAGATATTTAGTACGTTGCGAGCGTTATAAAACACTCACCTTGATTTTTACGATTTTAAATCAAATCGAACGACGTTCGATTTAACCCAAAATGTTCTCTAGCTCCAAACGATTCCAATCCATCTCCATAGCGTAGTATTCGACAATACGAACGCAATGCAACTTGTTTCATCCGGTTCCGACCTCGTACGAACAAGATATGATATTTTAAAGGTTACACGAATTAAATATAACTATATTACAAATTTTATTTAACATTTTATACCCTGCAAATTTCTGGCCATAGGATTCCCCTAGATTAAATCGTGGCCGCGTGATATGCCTCTTCCCCAAACGCGCTCGTTCCCAGCTCCATCGCGTACGCACAAACCCATATTCACGTTGAAAACCCTAAATCACTCAACCACTACAAGCAAAACGAAGATGATCAGAGGCCTTCACCATGACCGCCCACGCTAGCACCACCCTCGGCCGCAACCCCTTGAATCTCGGTCCCTCCTAAGGCTTGGAAAACATGCTCGAACCCGTCCCCCTTTGCGGCCAATTGTCGTTGATCCGTGCTTCTAAAATCGATCATAACCGTTGAGATCGTAGTTCTCAATGATCTCTACAAGTTTGCAGTTGGAGATTTGTAGAATTAACGTGTGGATTGGAAGGAAATTAAGGAAGAAAATCGAGAAATTTTGGCCTTTGAATATTGAAGTAGCGGCTGGCATTGTAACCCTAGGGTTTGAGTTTTTTTTTTTGAAAAAAGAAATTAATGAAGTGCTTTTATAGAAAAATAACGAACACTATTCATCCCGGAATTTTCAAAATCCAAATCTCGCACGCTGACCGGCGTTTCTAAGGTTTACCCCACGTTTCGGACACAATGGAATAGGTTTCAGAAGCTAATTCGATCATCTGTGCGAGTTACTGAAATAAACGATCTATTTTAAATTAAACTGATAAAACGAATTTCTATGCGTTTTGGCTCGCCCCAGACAAACGGTAAATCCGATTGACACGAAATTTGAAATCTTACAATAATATCACATTACGGATCCGATAAAACTGGTTTCGTCGAAATCCGAGACTGTTTGAAAAATGTCTATTTTTAACTCATCAATTAAATATTAAAATATTCAATTTTCACAAATTTACTTTTAATTCGATTTTAAAAGTTCTACAACATCATTCTAACTTTAATATGATAAAATAAAATTTTACAACTCATTTTTAATCATATTAAACCCGTTATTCAATTATCCAATAAATTCCAATTTAAAAATCTTATTAACTCTATTATAATCTCGATATAACTTACATTCACTTTAGGAACCAAATTGAATCATATTAAATAAAATTTCAATTATTCACTCTATTTTCATATATTAGATTTCAATATCAAATTAATCATATCAAATTCGGAATTTAATTATTCAAACATTTGTAATATTAAATTTAAACAAATTTGATTATTCTTAAATCACTATCTTTTGAAATATTCAAAAACGAACTTATAAAATTTAACAAATTCAAATTATAGAACAACCATTTTTATTAAATCAGTTATTCAATTCCCGTTATTCAATTATTCAATAAATTCCAAATATTAAATTTAAACAATTTAATTGTTCAATATTTAACGGATTTCAATATTAGATTTTTAAATAAAATTTCATTATCAGTCAATTTACTATATTACATCAAATGAATTCCACATTATTATTTAACTACAGTTAGAGATAATGCACTCAACTAATATATAAACTTTCATTTCAATTGCAATTGGTTCACAACTTCAATTCGACTAACTAAATGAATAGGCAACTTAAATAATTATCACCGTTAACTTTTAATTACTTATAAGTTTATTATTTACAAACAATTGTCACAATTACCTATACAATACAAATTCATTCAATTACCTTTGACTACATATTATTTCAATTAATTTGGGATTCCATTCAATTCATAAATAATTAACTTGGATAAAATTTGTTGCATTTCATTCTAGTTATTATTACCATACATAAATTTACAATTTTTTTTCTAACCTTAAATCACGAAATCTTATCAAATTAGATATTTTAATTATCGAAAATTTACGGGTCGTTACGCTCTCCCCCACTCAAAACTTTTCGTCCCCGAAAAGGAAAAAGAAGGGAAAAGGAACTAAGTATAGAATTCTAGATATATTTTATTCAAAGTTACCAACTTATAAAACAATGAAATTCCATTTATAAAGTCATTACTTTACTTCCACTAACTTATTCCGAACGGCTTTCTAACTTTAAAAGTTAGTTATCAAAACAAGTTAAAAAAAAAGTTGAAAAATTTTCTAACACCCGGATTTACGGAAAATTTCGGCAGAGTCTTCTTTGCGCGGCTCGATCGGAAAAAAAAATGACAGTATATATATCACAAATATACATCTCATCAAGTGATGAGGCATCCCACAGGGGAAAAAGTGTAAAAGTACGGTATGTAATCCGAGATATGTACCTTATATATTATTAGCGAGCATATACGGCTAATATAGCGCGAAAGCGAGCTCCAAATGCGAAGCAAGGGCAATCCGCTCCTACTAAACACTCAACAAACCATGAGAAACATGCATATATGAAAATAATATCAATATACATCATATATCAACATAACAACTACATGCCAACATAGCAAATGCAACAAAACAACAAATGCATCCACCAAATCAATTATCATCCAACTATCATCCAACAAATCCATAACCAATCAATATAAATTCACTTCTCATTAATGTTTATTGACTTGGGTTTCAATTTTAATCACAGTTGATTCATTAACGTTGGATTTTACTAACATTCATTCTCAATTCAATTAGTTAACATTCACTAATTTATATTTACATTAGTTCACTTCCAATTTGAATCAAATTAAATTCTATTTAAATTCATTTAACTTCCAATTTGATTTCAATGACTTATAGCTTTCAATTTACACTTAATGAATTATATACGATCAACCAACAATCATATAACAACCAAAATAATACCCAACATAATCAAATCATAAATTTCACATTCAATTTGGTTTATCTCTTTTATATATATATCCTGTTATATAATTTTAAAAGAATCATTTTATATTTGGCATCTTAAATTTCCAATATTAACTTTAATTAAGTCCGTAAGCCATACATATATCAGCCGTGAGCAATATCAAATCTAATCACTTATTCGATCACACAATTTCACTTCCAACTAGTATCGTTCACCCGACTCTCTAGTACGGACTCAGATTTGGTTCCTTGATTGGAAACTGTTACTCTCCTTGCATAGCCATATACTATGATAGAGAATTCCAGAATCAAATCAAAAATCCATATCCGGGGTTCGTCGTCGAGAATCGAGTGAAAAATCCTAACTTGGATCGATATAAATCATCTCGAAATTTTGTGCTCGAATTTGGATCAAATCGTTATGCGAATAAAATAATATACGTACAATCTCACGTATTACCTTCCAATGGATTTCAATCCAATTTATCTATACTAAATTATTTTATTGACTTCTATTTTTTTCACCTAATTACTCACAATCCATTATTCAGTTAGTATATTCATTTCTTTCCATAGCATATTCTTTAACATTATCTTTTCTTAAACATCATATCATAGAATTTGCTTACTCAAGTTCATTTGAAACATTCTATATAATTTAATTAAATTCAATTTCATGTTCCAATTGATTCTTAGCTATACCAGATTCTTTTGTTTATATTTACTTCAATTTCATAATTTTAGTTAATAACAAATTTATTTATGGAACATTTCATTAACCAGCACTTTAGTTTATTAATCATCCTATAAAAGTCTAACCTCTCATGAATGACTTTTCTTAGTTTACAGTTATCTTAAAGGTTACAAATTCAAAAAAAAAATTCTTTACAATCCCTTTGCAATTAATATTTAGTTCCTATAACCAATTTACGAAGATATAATACGATTCATTTATCTTCTTTCCTAAGTTCACTTACTTGTTCCATTTATCCATTCATCATTTCATGCCATATTTAAGTTTATAACATTTTTATCACAACCAAATTTTCCATTTATATACATTTTAATTCCTTTTGAGTTTTTCTTACTTGTATATTTCAATTACTTTTAGCTTCCGTTTATCTATAGAATATCTCAATACATATCCAAAACATCATTTTAACTTTTAACATTTGGTAAGTCTTGTTATATGTTATCAGAATGTAATTTGGTATTATACAAATTTATAGAATTTCATTTTACTTAAATAGAATGTTCACAAATTTAATTTGTTTAAATCCTCTTTACCTTTCAACTTTAAAGTTTTCCCAAAACAATAATCTTAGATATTTTAATCCTCTTATTTTATAAATTCTGATTATTCACATTTCATTCAAATAATTTGAAAATTACTAATTAACATAACTTAGAAATTTAAATGCCCAGTTCTTTTCAAATCGTTTGAAATAAATATATTCACTTATATCTTTAATATATCAAATCATACCTTTGGAGTTTAAACCAAAACCCTTTTACCAAAATAATTTCGATAAAAAAAATGAAGCTTTCTTAGAAATCTCCCCCACTTTGAAACTCGAAAATGAACGTCGATGATGCTGCGCAGTCATCACCGAAATTATTTTCCAGCGACATAAGAGAGGAGTACTGAATTCATTCCTTCTTTTAAAAATCTTTTCAACATATTTCCATAAACAAATTTCCAACTAATAGTACTATATATTTCTTCAAAGCTTTGAAAACCATTTTTCAAAACCTCCGGGTCTTAAATTCAATATTTTCCAATTTAAATCTATTTTTAATTTATAAGTCACCTTTATAAAATATTCTTATAGGATTTTCTTCTTAAAACATTTCACAAGTGTTTTATCATTGTTTATTTTGTAATTCACCTTATTTATTAAATTACAATATCCAATTAATGATAATAACCAATATTTTCATTCCTAACAACCAGGTAAGCTAGATAAGTCACAATAATTTCTGAATTTTTTTCTTTATATACAAAATATAATTAGAGCAAAATTATTTCATTTACCCAATTTAAAACAATACTATGTCGAATTGTTCTGTTTAAGTGTTTAGAGATCCCTATCAATAACGTTAATTACTCGTATTGACCAGAATCCATAAGCCACTCAACAAATCAACCGACACAATGTAAAACATTATATATCACTAACAAATACGCTCTCTCATATATATACACTCAGCGACTCATCATAGAGTATAACTACCCTATTTATAAAGAGTCAGACCCCACAAAGCTAAGGTTCTCGCTAAACCAAAGCTCTGATACCAACTGTAACGACCCGCCTTTTTGGATAGTTTAAACCGACGATCAAATACACATGCCGATTCCAAACCATTCAAAAGGGCAGATGGTTATTGGGATAAATAAGAAAAGAGAAGAAAGAGAAATAAAGGAAATGAAACAACACAGAATCTCGCAGCGGAACGATAAAATATAATAGTCAAATTAACAGTTCATGAAGCTGTTTACTATACTTTGACAATTATTTATACAACATTTATCAGAGTTATACATATACAATAGAACAAATAAAATAATGCAGCAGACAGCATGATGCACAGATAATAATAGTAATAGTGTACCAAATCTTCGTCTTCGTCCTCCAGAGCAGATCTTCAAAAATCTGAAAACTCAGGACTGACCCGAGCGTAATGAAAAGACAAAACACTCGAGTCAGGACTAAAATATCCTTATGAAAGTTAAATAAATCGTAAATAAATATGAGTGTAACGGCGTCAGAGATGTTTACGGGGTTTGACATTTCATATCCAGTGTCAACGTGCGTGCAATAACTCAAGAGATGTTACGGGATTTTCCATCTCTCAAGGATCCGTTAAACTATCTACGATGTAGTAATGTACGCTAAGTAGATAATGCCTATCAGTAATATAAAGTATCAAAATAGCGTTAAGGCGTTACCATAATCCCCCTTAACACATTTTTATAATGCCATAGTCTATACAGCACCGTAAGCCCCACCGTAAACTGGTGGTTATCAGAGGGTACCCCATAGGTACAACACAAAACATAACGTAGTGGTCGCGAATTGGATAATCAGTATGACAAGGTACATGAGGCGATACCAACTAGGATACTAGTAGTTGCGTGATCCGGACTGATGTTGAGCATAGCCAGCAGCTACCCCAACACCGCGAAACAACACTCCCAAATCAAGGGGTGCACCCAAATCGAATCACAAATGTAATAGATATGGTATCGAAGAAGTGTGTCTGCTAGAGGTGGCAAACCTCAATGGCCCGGCGCGGCTCCTGTTTTAGTCATGTCAAGGGTCATCCAATATCGTTCTCTTTCTTCAGTCAACGCGCTCACCAAACCATCAACTTCATTCTGGATCAACACTCCGCGTATACAAGTTATAAAAGTGGTTTTCGGTATCGACAGAGAGTATGCCCATATCTGATCCCGGTCTCTTTAATAACTACGTATTATTACACCGTTGGCTCTTTTACATTTCAAATCGATTCATATTTGGTATCAAAATATCATATTCGCTTCAAAAATCAAATCCATTTCAAATATCCGTATCTATTCAATGTAAGATTCCGTTTCAAAATCTTTTTCCGCATCAATATCTCATTTCGATTTCAAAATCATTTCGAAATTCAATTTAGGTTGCAACTTCATTTAACTCTGTTCGTATTTAAATTCAAGATTTAAATATAAACATTTCACCTTATTAACCAGCTTGAAATTTTTAGAAAATAGTTTTAAGTAGTTTAAATAATTGAAATAGTTAAAAATACTTAAAATCTTTAAAATGGATTTAAAATAGATAAATTAGTTTAAAATAATTTAAATTGGGTTAAGTAGATTAAAAATAGATTAAAATAGTTTAAGTATTCAAAATGGTTTATATAACAGAGTAATTTGGAAAACAAATTAAAACAACTTCAAAACCAATCCATTTCAATTATAACTTCCCAATTCAAATAAATTCCAATTTCCAATTTACCGATTCGATTTCGATTTCAATTCAAATCAATGTCAACTTTGACTTCAAATTTATTCAATTTTACATTCACCTTCAACTTATTCAATTCCAATGTATATCGATTTTTAGCTTGATTTTTCAAAATATCAATTTCTAACACTTAACAAAATTTTCCTTCAATATTCAAATTTAAATCCCACTTACAAATATGATTCAATTTCAAGCTCAATTTCAAATATCATTTTATATCGCTTTTACTTAGTAATATTCAAAGCTCGAATTAAGGTTCAATCTTTTAAAACGAATAAATTTTCGAACTTCAATCATAACCCAATTTTAAATTTCAAAGTCTCAACTTAAATCATTTAACAATTTCTTTTAACCAAAATCTATTTCAACATTCCAAACTTAATTTTTCGATAAATTCGATTTCTATAAATTTGATTTCTGTTTATAACTTTTAAATCAAAACATTTAAATAAATTTCAAATCGACGATTTTAAAAATTATTAATTTAGCCAATTCGGCGTCCGTATATAATTTTCTATCCTATGGCCAAGTAATTATTTATTTAAATTAAATGTCAGGGATGAGTATATATTACTTAAACCGATCACAGTGTCATATGTATGCATAACAGTATATATAAACAAATAGACATCCAAACATTTAAATATCAACCAATAACATCCATCAAAATACATCATCCAATAGACAATACAATTCATGGCAGTTTCATGGTTATCAATGTCAGGTAATTTAATCGCAATTCAATTTTAATTTCAATTTAACTGTCAATTTAATTTTCAACGGTTAATTCAAATGACAATCTATATGACAATTAAATTATATCAAACAACGATAAATAAAATTCATATCACTTCATAATATCAAATTTAACTAGCATAAAGATATTTAGTACGTTGTGAGCGTTATAAAATACTCACCTTGATTTTTACGATTTTAAATCAAATCGAACGACGTTCGATTTAACCCAAAATTTTCTCTAGCTCCAAACGATTCCAATCCATCTCTATAGCATAGTATTCGACAATACGAACGCAATGCAACTTGTTTCGTCCGATTTCGACCTCGTACGAACAAGATATGATATTTTAAAGGTTACACGAATTAAATATAACTATATTACAAATTTTATTTAACATTTTATACCCTGCAAATTTCTGGCCGTAGGATTCCCCTAGATTAAATCGTGGCCGCGTGATATGCCTTTTCCCCAAACGCGCTCGTTCCCAGCTCCATCGCGTACGCACAAACCCATATTCACGTTGAAAACCCTAAATCACTCAACCACTACAAGCAAAACGAAGATGATCAGAGGCCTTCACCATGACCGCCCACGCTAGCACCACCCTCGGCCGCAACCCCTTGAAACTCGGTCCCTCCTAAGGCTTGGAAAACATGCTCGAACCCGTCCCCCTTTGCAGCCAATTGTTGTTGATCCGTGCTTCTAAAATCGATCATAACCATTGAGATCGTAGTTCTCAATGATCTCTACAAGTTTGCAGTTGGAGATTTCTGGAATTAACGTGTGGATTGAAAGGAAATTATGGAAGAAAATCGAGCAATTTTGGCCTTTGAATATTGAATTGGCGGCTGGCATTGTAACCCTAGGGTTTGAGTTTTTTTTTTGAAAAAAGAAATTAATGTAGTGCTTTTATAGAAAAATAACGAACACTATTCATCCCGGAATTTACGAACTCCAAATCTCGTGCGGTGACTGGCTTTTCTAAGGTTTACCCCACGTTTCGAACACAATGGAATAGGTTTCGGAAGCTAATTCGATCATCTGTGCGAGTTACGGAAATAAACGATCTATTTTAAATTAAACTGATAAAACGAATTTCTATGCGTTTTGGCTCGCCCCGGACAAACGGTAAGTCCGATTGATACGAAATTTGAAATCTTACAATAATATCACGTTACGGATCCGATGAAACTGGTTTTGTCGAAATGCGAGACTATTTGTAAATTGGCTATTTTTAACTCGTCAATTAAATATTAAAATATTCAATTTTCACAAATTTACTTTTAATTCGATTTTAAAAGTTCTACAACATCATTCTAACTTTAATATGATAAAATAAAATTTTACAAATCATTTTTAATCATATTAAACCCGTTATTCAATTATCCAATAAATTCCAATTTTAAAATCTTATTAACTCTATTATAATCCCGATATAACTTACATTCACTTTGGAAACCAAATTGAATCATATTAAATCAAATTTCAATTATTCACTCTATTTTCATATATTAAATTTCAATATCAAATTAATCATATCAAATTCGGAATTTAATTATTCAAACATTTGTAATATTAAATTTAAACAAATTTGATTATTCTTAAATCACTATCTTTTGAAATATTCAAAAACGAACTTATAAAATTTAACAAATTCAAATTATAGAACAACCATTTTCATTAAAACAGTTATTCAATTCCCGTTATTCAATTATTCAATAAATTCCAAATATTAAATTTAAACAATTTAATTGTTCAATATTTGATGGATTTCAATATTGGATTTTTAAATAAAATTTCATTATCAATCAATTTATTATATTACATCAAATGAATTCCATATTATTATTTAACTACAGTTAGAGATAATGCACTCAACTAATATATAAACTTTCATTTCAATTGCAGTTGGTTCACAACTTCAATTCGACTAACTAAATGAATAGGTAACTTAAATAATTATCACCGTTAACTTTTAATTACTTATAAGTTTATTATTTACAAACAAGTGTCACAATTACCTATACAATACAAATTTATTCAATTACCTTTGACTACATATTATTTCAATTAATTTGGGATTCCATTCAATTCATAAATAATTAACTTAGATGAAATTTGTTGCATTTCATTCTAGTTATTATTACCATACATAAATTTACAATTTTTTTCTAACGTTAAATCACGAAATCTTATCAAATTAGCTATTTTAGTTATCGAAAATTTACGGGTCGTTACACCCACATAGCCCTAAAGCAACCCTATTTTCGCCATTATCGGTTGATGAGGCCAAAGGTAATGATTACCTTTCACATAGCTCACATTCCACTTTGAATGCGACACCGTCATACCATGATCACACAACTGATTTCTATAAGCGTATAACTCCTGAGCTCGTATGTCTCAGGAAAGGGTGTTAAGTTAAGAGAAGTTGCCTTCTTCGCCACCAAACAGATGATATTTTTATAGAGATCAATCAATGTGATTAGAAATGCAACGTCATATATTTGTCCATACAAGTTGTACAGGAACATGACAAACCAAAGGATAATAAGTTGATAATAAATGGTTTATTATCACTTCATAACTAATTAAAATGAATTATTATCATTTAAAAACAATTATTTGAGTAATTATAATAATTATCAAATCATTAAATCTTAATTTAAATTCATAAGTCTATTAAATATGATGCCATTATCGATTATCGATGATGTCATAAATACATTTTATTTCCCAAAAATAAAATAAATAATTTTATTTTATATTATTGTTTAAATGGGTAAATGAGTATATGTAACCAGCTCCATGCGTGATGTTATATGATTTTAGAGCCGTTTATTGATAAAACGGTTTTTGGCCAGTTTATCGCTGTTTTTTCAAAGGAAATATATTTTTGAATATTTTTTCAAAATAAGTTCATTATTATTATTCCTCCCATAAAACTTGATTATTTATGAAAAATAATCTATATTTTAATACTTAAAATAATTTAGATATCTTTTATTAAAATGATCAAATTAAGAGTCGTTATAATACTTCCTCCCTTAAAAGAATTTCGCCCTCGAAATTTCCCTAAAATAAAACTCTAAAGGATTTTGCCCAAAACCATATTTTAAACTCAATTTCATATGATATACATAGATCATTCGTAATGTTTGATGCGGTCCTTTACTTGAATACACAATTTTATTTCCGAACTAGTATTGATCTACCAATCCTTTAGTGCAGTCTCTGATCAATCTCTTTGATCAGAAACTTTATTTCCCTTACATAGTTCTCAACTATGGTAGAAAACAAGTACCTAACCACAAATTCTTATCAACCTTTGTCCTCAAGAATCATGTTAAATCCTATTTTGGACTAGTTTAAACACTTTAAAGTTCCGTATTCAAATCATAGATCTTAATTAGGCAACAAAATAATCCACACTCTTTATATATATAACAATCTTTCTAAGAAATCATTCAAGTTAAACAATAACTTTCTTTTTATTATAATAAGCCTCTTATATTATCTTTTACTTCATTAAAAAACCTTTGTGTTTAATAAAACTTCTTTGTTAGTCAAAACATACTTATTTAATTAACACCTCTTTATTAATCAAAACTTCCTTTACATGTGTATATAAATATATCTTTTCAAAATGTTTAGCGAAACTCTGTTTTAAGTTCAAAAGAAGATTTTCCACTTAAATTTTTGCTTCTTTAATCAAGAATTCTTGTTGATTCATTTAAGAGATTTAAACAATTGCAATGAACGAATTTGAAAATGAAATAGCATACTTATATTATACACTTCATAATTTACATCAAACATTCCAAATTTAACACAGGTCATACCTAATGCATATAACTCCTATCTAGGTACATAGTAGGATACATAACACTAATACTATACATCACCAACTAGCACAACATCTCATCTCACATTATACATAAGCTATATATAGATATACTAAATGGATAGATATAAACTACCTTCAATCATCGTACTCATCAACTTCCTCACTCTTTTGAATTGGAGGCCGATGGAATAAGCTCTAGGTCATCATGCGACTGGTGTGACAAACCCAAAATATGGATATTTGAAAACAAATGGCATCTCACAAGACCACACCGCACATAAACACGAAATGAGGTTTTACCTTATGATAACTAAAACATTTGCCATGCAAAATTTAGGAGTAGTATTGTTAATGACGTTCTTTTGAAAATAATTTTCACATAAACTTATGAATCTTAGCTTAAATTGTTACATTGATCAAATTCCAGCATACTAGCTATAAAGTAAGTTCTACAATCAAATTCGAAGGGACTTATTGGAGAATGGATTTCTATACAATGACAGGTAAGGGACTATCTTATGTACAATACATCTCTATAGGAATGTACCGAGGATCGACATCTTCAAAACCTCTACATTCAGAACCGACTTACCTGCAGACCCATCTGGTGGAGGATATGACCGAATATGACATCACCCTGGTCATAACCAACCTACTTGTGGCTACAACATATAGAACATACTCGACATATAAAGAGTAATTTAGAAAGGTGATGACCATACCCTTACGGAAGCAACCCACATAGCCCTAAAGCAACCCTGTTTTAGCCATTACTGGTTAAGAAGGCCAGAGGTAATGATTAACTTTCACATAGCACACATTCCACTTTAAATTCCACACTGCCATGGCATGATCACGCAACTGATTTTTACAAACATATAACTCTTGAGCTCGTATGTCTTAGGAAAATGTGTTAAGCTAAGAAAAGTTGCCTTCTCTGCCACCAAATAGAAGATACGTCTGTAGAGATTAATTAAATGTGATTAGAAATACAACATCAGACATTCGTCAATACAAGTTGTCCAGGAACATAAAAAACCATAGGAACCCTTCTACCATATCCTATCAAGAAACATCCCTATGATTAGCAGCGAGCAGTCCTTGGATCGAAGATCAAATGAAGATATAATTGCTACATATATATGATATGGAAAATTTCCTTCGAGGGTCAATGACAAGTAGCCCTCATTCTTTTACTATCATTCCAAGTCTTCAGTTTGACTGCGTAAATTGGTTTGAAGTGGTTTTTGGATAAGAATCACTTAAATCAGACCCCGGTTCCTTCGAACTAATTATCAGTAAAAAGATATTAAGCAAATAAGTTCTTATGGTTAATAACTTTCTTGTTATAAAAAATATCTTCTAGAAATATGTATCTTTAAAATATTTCTTTCCGTTATATACAAAAGCATTAAACCTCTCTTTAACTTTGGAAATACCAAATCATTTTCATAAGTCCTATTGGAAAACATTATTAATTTAAAAAGGATTGATGGAATTATACTAATTCTACTCAACATCAATTTCGTTATTCACCCTTTACTATTCGTCGAATAATAGTGAATTCACCTTTTAAATTCACACGGATAGTGCAGGTTCCCTCTTTAGAATTTGATACCAACTATAAGAATATTATTTCTATATAATCCAAGTTGAATTAAATTTGGAAAATTAAATCTTTTATACTTGTCTCATATCCGACATTTCGATTTTATCTATTCCTCGCTAGGAAAGAGGCCAAGTGAGCCAGGGCACTGGTTGCTCCTGAACATCTCCTTAACTTAAGCACCTTACATCTGAATCTTACGAATAGAAAAACCCAGTCTAATGTCGACTTTTAGAGCCAATATTAAATCACTTAATTTTAACACCCTTTTTTAAATCATTTATTTAAACCTTTAAAAAATATATAAAATCTACAAATCGTCTTTAAAACGCTTGATTATTTATTTATAAACATTTGGAAAACATTGAGGAAAGAATACTTAAGTTTAAAGCCATATTTCAAAGTTATAAAAAGTGCTGCAAATAGCACTTTAAAAGCTTATTTGATCAAAGCAACCTTTCAATCATTTAGAAATCCAATTTTATAACTCAGATATCTTTTAAAACATTTTAAAAGGTTTATAGAATTTATCCCATATTTTTAAAGACTTAAAATATCATTTAAAAATAATTTGTCGTTTTGGTTTCTAAACTGCCAAACCTCGACTATTTTAAAAACTTGCTTTTCTCATATTTTCATGGCCTAGGTTAGAGAAGGAGAATGGCCTCGATGAATGGAGGTGGTGGCCATGGGTTATAGTAGAGGGAAGAATTTGGTTTGAAGTGGATTTGAGTGGATTTGTTAATATATAATACTAATTTAATTTCTTTTTGAAATTATTTTCTCTATTATTTTGCTAAGACAAGAAGCCATGAAATTAGCTTGAAAGTGAAGAAGAAGATGGACAATAAGTGTTAGGAATTTATAAAGAAAGGTGTGGATATTTATAGGACAAGTTTGAAAATAAATATCCAAAAGTGCATGGACTAAAACACCATTGCCCACACCCTCCCATCCCCTCCAGAGATGCATGGCCATGTCCTTCCCGTGTGCTTGAGGTGATTTGGTGTAAAGTGAGTTGATGAATGCTTTTGGTAGTAAGAAATGAAAAGTATCTTTGATATTTTCATATGCATATGTATATGCATATGTGTGTGTACATGTATATGTTTATATATGTTCATGTGTGCATTTGACATGTATATATATGTAATGACCCCCTATACCCAGTTTAGCAAAGAACATTATAAATAGTTTGTCTGCTATTCCGGAGAATACAACTGGTTAAGTGCGATCGAATGTGAATATATCTTTGTACTAACATTGATACATCTTATTTACTTTTTTTTGAGGATCTGAACTGAAAATTTAACATGTGCAGTATTAATACGAAGTAGTAAACACACCGATTAAAAATATTCAGAATAGTATATTATATAGATAAATCAGAATCAAAATCACAGATCATACCGAATAATGTACATCAGATACATGATAGAATGTGAGTTTATAAAATATCAGCACTAGACCCACATATATATATTATGATGAACCAGAATTTTCGAACCTCGAAAATTGACATTAATATGTCCTTTGTATAGAACGCCGAGCAACCGAGTGCTAGACATACCAGATCATTAGAGGCGAAGAAGAAAGATATAGAAGAAAATAGAAACAACAACACAATCTCACAATCGTAGTGGAACAAAATATAATATATAATAACATATTTTTATACAAAAGAATATGTAGCTTTTAATATACGCACAATCATCAGAGTACAACAATCAATACATCAATGTGGATAGTTATTATAACTTGCCCTCAGTGCTGACTATACAACCTACACATATAGTAGAATATAAACAAGTACGTAAAATACTCTTGAAACTTTCCAACTCGTCTCCTGAGCTCCAAAGCATCCTAACCTGAATCTATAATACTCAATCTGACCTGAGCATTCTAATAAAATAACACCCGAGTCAGTCTGGAAAACTAGCGTGGGAAAACACACTCAATTTAAATTATTAAAGTTATCAAAATCCTTTGAAAAAACAAAGGTATCGCGTATGACCGCGTCACACATAAACACGACGAGTTTTTCCCTTATGATAGCCAAAATGTTTTATAGAAAATCACATGATATTATAATAGTATCTAAGTACAAATAGTTATCCAAATAGTTGAAATCGTTACATTAATTAAATTCCAGCATACTAGCTTTACAAACAAAACCGTAAAGGCTCATATTGGAGAATGGATTTCATACAATGACTGGGCTACTGGGGTACCGTCCATCGTAGTACACCTCTAGAAAAATGTACCGAGAACCTCGTCGGGATCCCCTACCACCCAAGACCGCCCTACCCCTAACCTGGATAGTACCGAGTATGTTATCACTCCGGGTGTTCTACCCTTTAATCGAGCGCTCACTTTTCCATGCACAACCATATCCATAATTATAATATATTTGAGGGAATCTAAAAAAGTGATAACATACCCTAATTGGGTGTGACCCACTTAGCCTTGCTGCAACATCCCTATTTTAGTCATTCCCGGTTGACGAGGCTTGAGGCTAACATTTACCTTTAGAATAGCATTCCATAACGCTGCCTTCCACGTAGAGATGCAATGATAGCATTCGTCGATACAAGTTGTCCTGGGTATGGACAAACCGAACCACCATCTTCACAAACTTCAAGATATCCATTCATAATGATCAAATTGGATCGAAGTGGTTTTCAGATAATTAAATCTGATCTCGGTCTCTTCGAAACGATCAACGAAATTAGCCAATATTTGATAGTTGGTTATTTAACTATCAAATTACACACATAAGCCGTCATTAAGCCCATATTATAAACTTTCCAAAATTTATTTTCAAAATATCTTTATAAGATTTATATATTCAAATATCTTCCAGTATATCAATATTTGAAAACAAACTCAATACTTATATCCATAACAGGATATTTCTACTCGCCTCAGTACTTAAAATATTCTTTTTCAATTCCATTTTTATAATTCAACACTTTGAAAATATTTCTCATAATGATAATTTCGTAGTGAAATATTTTAAATCCTTCTATTTTCGTACTTTGGAAATTTCCATAAGTATATATTCTTCCCAATGGATTTCACTTGTCTCTAAATCTCAACTACCCAAATCCTAACTTCTTCAGGAATTCTAATTCAAATTTCAAAGTTCTTTTATTTCGACACTTTGGAAATTCCTTTACTTTCCCCAAATTCCATTTCTGAGAATTTCTCTTATAAAATCACATCTATTGAATAAACTCTGTTTCCAAATCTCAAGATGATTCATAAATAAATTTCAATAATTTAAAAACTATATATATATATATATTAAGTATTTAAAAGAATAATAATTTATTTATTTTCAAACACGTTTAAGTACTTGCCTAAAAATACCAAACTCTTTAAATAAATATCGATTACTCGATTCCAACTCATTTTTAAATAAATAAATCAATTTTCAAAGTTGATTTTAAAAACATTAGAATTTATTACAATAAATATTAAATGTTTAAAAAGATTAATTTTTCTATGTATTTCAATTAAAATTTCACAATTTAATAATTAAAAATTTTCTTTTAAAAACAAACTTAACTTCTTAATAATAAAAGTATATTTTTTAAAATCTTAATAACCAATTCAATTTATAAATTCTTCTCGATTCATAACCTATTGATTTCATTTCGATTCCCTAATCATTTTCACATTTTAAAATATAATTCATTATATTTTTTCCCAAATCCATCCTCATATCTCAATATAAATTTACTCTGTGAATTTATACTCTAATTTATCAAGCCATGGCATTTTTCTTTATTTATAAATATCATTTATAAATTTTTATAACCCCTTTAGGTTTCACCTTTTTATAAAACTAATCAAATTTATAAAATCTCATTTTATAAATCTATTTCTTAATAAATTCCATTTATATTCAAAACTATTTTTAATATTGATTTCAACTCCTTTTCCATATTTTAAAAAATATCCTTTTAAAATCCATAGTTAAAAATTCCTTATATAAATTATTTTAAAATCTCTTTAAAAATATTTTTTCATGAATAGTTAAGTATAAACTCAAAAATCAAATTATTATTTTATCCAACTTGATTTCCTTAAAATAATCTAAATTCCAATATAAATATTTTTATATCTGAAATGCCTTTTAATTCCTTCAAATTAAAAAATATTATTTTTGTGGTATTTAAAATAGCATAATTCAGGCCAATGCTACTATAGCATCCAATCATTCACACCACAACAATAATCTATAATGGATTATTCTAACACATCATATATCACTATATATGAAATTAAAATCCACATTTTTATGAAATCTAGTTGGATCCCTCTAACTTGTTTCCCTGCATCCACAGATGTTAGATAGCATAAAATACCAATCCCACTTCGAGGTGAATATCGTGGTATGTAGGGTCACCCACTATTATGCGGGCGCGTAGGATCTCATCTGCTCCAATGGCGGGTATATAGCCAACTACTAATATATATATACCACTATATATAATATAGCATCCAACAGATAATAATTTGTAAATTCAAACAACATCTAAAAATTAATTTTTAAATTAACTCAAGTAATCCGAAATGAGTGAGATTTACTCACCTTGATTTTTAAATTTGCCAAAAGATAAATTTAGATCAAATCGAAATGCTAGACCAAAACGAGACTGCCCCCTTTCCAATCATGACATCCCTAACTCACAGCAAGAACTACAATGTGAATTAATCACACTGATAATAACTTGTACACCAAACTTACTGTCCATAGTCTTTGTATGGCTAGCATTTATATAAGAATAGTTATATAATGACCTCACAGAGTTATCGATACCTTACTGTGATGATTACGAAAATGTTATCAATACCTTATCTTGGCATACGGTTAAGGTATTTATAACAATTATATTTAGTTCCATACATAACCTGAAATGTAAATGTACAAGTTTTGTATTGAATATATTGAAACTGCATATGGTTTAAAATAGTTAAATAATACCTTAATTTTTCATAAAACCAAAACTGTACAATTGTTATCAATTTATTTCCAATTGATTTATCAATTTTGAAGTTTAGGTATACTGTGAATCTGAAATAGTTATAATCGTATGTAGTAATATAGTCCTACTATTCAAGATGTAGGTACAGCTTCAAATACTTTAATTCTCAAGTCGAAAGAAAACCCATACCTCAAAATCGACTACGACAGCCACACCACCTTCCCAGACTCCAAGCTTCGTGCTGGCCTCCATCACCGTTCCCTTGCGATCGCCAAAACCCTAACCCAACACGAACGAAAACCGCCACATCGTAATCAGCATCGTACGAAATGCCACCACCTTCAGTTGTTGCAAGTGCCACCTACGACCTGCGTCCAAGACCCACCAGAGAAACCCATGCCTCCATATGCATGCACTCCGTCCTCAATATCTCGCCTATATATCGGCCACCATCCCTCGAATCGGCCGTGCGTGCACCGCCTATCGCCGAACGGCATCGCGAGTTCACGAGATTTTTTTTCTGCTATTCGATTTCTATCTTTCTTTCCTCTTAATTTTCATTTTTTTTATATTCATGTCGATTTTGTTGATATAAATGAAAAGGGAAAGAGAAGGGACGCGATTTAAAATAGGGGAAGAGGCGGCTTCGGACGCTAAGGTAGGGTGGGCTCGAACAAGAATAGGTCGGCCCTGATTTGGTTTGGATCTAATCCCTTACTTATCCATTCCAAATATTCTGTACCATATACAGGAAACCCTAAAAATCCTATAAGGTGTTTTGCCTGGTGTCTCTAATGTTATACTGTTATTCCGCATATATTGGAATAAGTTTCAAAGCTAAATTTGATCGTATGCAAAAGATAGCTTTTTGAATCGACTGTTTAAATTAAATTCAATTAAATTTTTTAGGCATTTTCAGATCGTACGACAAAATGGTAACTCCAAACGCTAAAAAAATTGAAATCTGATAATAATACACTATTATTGATCCAATGGAACTAGTTTCATCGAATTTCGAGACTGTGCCCTGGATCGATATTTTAACATGTCGATTAAATGGACGACTTCAAAATTTAGAAATCGCCTGAAATTTCACTTTAAAAATCTTATTAACTAAATTATAATTTCAAATTCAATATTTAAACCATTTAAACATTCAAAATCACACGTCGAAAAATCTAGGTCGTTACGTATATACATCGTATCCAAAATGTTGTATCACGTAAAGTTGCTACCGAGTAATATATATGACATTAACTCCTAACTATCAATATATACAATTATGAAGTAAAGTAAACTAGTCAAAATAGTCTACTTCAATGCTATCCCAAAATCCAAAAGTCAACTAGTTCCTGTACCTATAGAGTCTTGGCCTGACCCGAGTATTATAGAAATAAATGGGTCAGACTTTATCTAATATAAAGGTGAAATAGTGATATCATAAACATATGACTTACAATAATTAAGTCATAATAACATGCTAGAACAAATGATCGGAATAAGGCATATCCCATAAAATCATTATTTCATATAAATCGATTTATGATTTAACCATTAAAATAAGTCATCTCCAAATATGCCTAAAACCAAATAAACATAAAAGGCATATCAATCTAAAATCACCATTTCACGAATCCATTTCAAGTCTTATATGTACTATCATCAAAAAAATGGTGATAACGATTCAAAATTCTTCAGAACCAAAAGATACTAAAATATCTATTTAAAATCTCTAAAGAAATAATCACCATTAATGAAATAATAATGGTAGTCAACCATCAGTATGATGTAATGCGACATGACGACTAACAAAAATAAATAAACCCAGACACATAGCGTAATAGTCTAACGAAAAGAAATAGAATATCAGGTGACTCCTAACGATAAGAATAGGCAGTCATGTTTATGACAAAACTATGTGAATTTACCTACGAATATAAATAGGTAAACATTGTCCAGCTGCGAAATAAACTAATAGGGGTGCAATACAACACCTATCCAAACAACGAAAAGGACAACTATGTTATACCAGAACATACCTAACCTCAAGAAATTGGTCTGCTACCCAAATCTAAAAATGAATCGACTCCCTAGTCCATGAAAAATAAGTCATCGCCTCTCAGGGATCTATTGGTCTCAAATAAAATCCGAACATCCCAAGATAAAACAACTCTAAATTGTTAATTACTGCCACTCCAGTAATCACAAGGATTTAACTAACTGTCACATACTAGATAGTAAATTCAAGTATTTACTAAAAGCTAGTAATTTTCACTCAGACTCCATTTAACAAATTATAATAATAATCGAAAAAATTGTACAAATTGTCCCATACAACCCGATAATTCAATCGTTTATTAAAATTCCTTGTTCTATAGAAAATCACAAAATCCCATTGAAATCTCAAATCCATAATAAGTAAGTGTTTTATAAAAACAAGGATAGAATTTCTAAAGTCACTTTTAAATTTCTAAACCGATTTTAAAGAAGAGTTACTTATTTATAAGTCTTAAAAATAAAGTTCCTTTATTGGAACTATGAATCAGTACAATATTTTCATAATTGATAATTCACTTTATTACACACACACACACACACATATATATATATAATATTACTTTTTAACCACTTTATAACCAAAAACTATTTATAAACTTGAAAATCTTAGTTAAATTCATTGTAAAACGAAGCTTTATATCTTTATATATATATATATATTAAATTACATTTAAAAGAATTTCAACTCAAAATAGTTATTTGCTACCGAAAATCAAAATTAGTATAATTTTACTATATTTATAAAATAAATTCCAGTAAAGATGAAAATAGATAAAATCTCATATCGAGAATCTTTTTTAAAAATATTTACACCATTCAAACAAGAAATCAAAAAAATGCAACTTATAGAGCCAACATCGCTCTAAAAATACAATTCCATAATACAAAATTATTTAACGGCCCGAGTTGCTTTCCAACAACTCCGATCGTACAACAGTGTATGCAATTTCAACAATCGACCAAAACTTGCAGTGAACAATATAGTCTTAATGTGCAACTTCATTTCAATAATTTAATTCATTTTCAATTATCGCTTCAATCCAATATTTCAAACTCATAATTTAACCAATTCATCCATCGAACAATTTAAACCCATAACATGTAATTTATTTTAATTATTTCATCCAATAGCTACTAAAATTTTAGGCAATTAATAAGATATTCCTAAGCTAAGTGAAGCATAAAAGAGGGGTATAATATAGTTATATAAAGATAGTAGTGTGAGTTGAGGATAACTCACCTTAACCATTTGTTCATCCAACCTGACTTTTCCTCAACCAATGTGCCTCAACTAAGATTTGCAAACATTAGTCGACGTCGATGACAAAGTTAGCTTGATCTAAAGCTCGTGCACCTCCCAACGACTGTGTCACCCTTCTAACGCCTGCGCTAGCTATCACGAATGCGACAGTAGCCTCCATCGAAGTACACATCGACAACCGCACCGTCGTCGTTCACCTGAACCTCCTTGTAGTCATTAGCATTATAACTAGTGCCTGGTCGCATGCCCTACACGTGCCTCTTCTCCTCACCATCGGTCAGACTATGAGCTTCTATCGGCAGTCGCCTCATCGTTTATATGAAGCCACGCCTGTCTCCGCCCCGAAGCTCAAGTCAACCGCTTTTGGCTCATGCTCCTTCCTCCCATCTCAGCATGACGTAAGCGCCTTCTCCTCCATGCTTGCATCGCCCTATAGTGGTTGCGTTTGGCCACGCGATCGTTTGTCGATTGATTCATTTATTCATTTTTATTCAATTTTTGAGGGAGGAAATATGGATAGGTTTGGGAATTTAGGTAGAGAAATGGGAAAATGGGTTGGCTTAGGATGTTGTATTGTTTTGATCTATTTGAATCAAATATTTTTTTTCTTTTTTATCCATAAGGAAATTTGGCTCCTTTTCAATTAGTTCGAGTTGTAAAACCTTTTATAAAAGTCATTCAAGTTGATATAATATTTTCCACAAATTTTATTCTTATTCAAAATAATTCTCCTCTTATTAAAATACCTCCTTTCAATTACAACCAAATTTACAATTATTGTTTTATTTTTCATAATAACCTCAAAATTCAAAAATATCATTTATTTCACTAATATGAATTTTTAAAGATATTAGTGTCCAAAAAACATGATTCAAATCTTAAATTGAATTTTAAATCAACTTTATCCATTTTATTCCTAACAAATTCCAAAAATCCAAATTAAATTTCCAAAAACTTATTTTAATATGTTTAATTTACTTAATCCCGACTAGTGTTGTTACAGTATACCTGTGTATATATTGGCATAAGAGCATAAACAATGTTGCACCGACTTTGAACAAATTTCGTTCGTTAAACTGTTGAAAATCAAGAAACCGATCCCCAGTCATATTTTCACTTATAAGCTAATTAACATATAAATGCAAACAAAATTTGAAAACTCATTTATTATCATTTTTAAATAGTTAAAATGTTCACATTTGATTTATAAAGCCATATAAATAAATATTAAACAATTGTTTACAAAAAATGTTGTTATATCGGTAAAGCGATACGAATTTTCTTATATTTTTAAATCAAGTATACATCTTTATAAAACTATTATAAATGATTTATTATCAATTCATAAGTAATTAAAACAAATTATTATCATTTAAAAACATTTATTTGAGTAATTATAATAATTATTAAATTATTAAATCTCAATTTAAATTCATAAGTCAATTGTTAAATATGATGCCATTGTCGTTGATGTCATAAATACTATGTTCCAAAAAAAAAAAAAATATTTTTTTATTCTTGTTTAAAAGGATAAATGAGTGCATGTATCCAGATCCATGTGCGATGTTTTATGATTTTAGGGCTATTTATTAATAAAATGGTTTTCAGCCATTTTATCGGTGTTTTTCTAAAGGAAATATATTTTGGAACCTTTTTCCAAAATAAGTTCATTATTATTATTCTTACCATAAAATTTGCTTATTTATTAAAAGTAATATATATTTGAATATTTAAAATAATTTAAATATCTTTAGTTAAAGTAATCAAATTACGGGTCATTACAGCTTTCAAATGAGTTATTTTATAGTTATCTAATAACTACTAATATGTAACCTCTTGATGCCCTATCAACGGCCATGCGTAATACAGTGCCTTATATTTAGAAATTGTTACGTACTCTAATCTCAATGGATGTTCGATATCCTTTCTCGAAACATTTTAACCAAAAATATGTAAAATAGTATATTACTTTATGTTGTAATAATTTTCTCATGATTACAACTCGTAATTATTATAACATAACAAATCATTTATGAATTTTATAGTTTAAGATTTTTAATTTAATATATTTAATCTATTATATCACTATGTAACAAAGTATATAATAGGAATCAACTACCTTCATAATGAACAAGATCAGTCACAGAGTTAAATATGTAATAAATTACATAATTACCCCTAGGACATATCTTTAACTCTCACAATCTCCCACTTGCACTTAGATTCAATTTTGAAACCATATTTTCATTCCTCCAATCAGTTTTCTTTGCTCGACCAAGTCCCTTAGTGAAGGGATATGTTATATTGTCTTAATTATCTATTTTGTCAATTAACTCTCTCCAACGCTGATAAACTACATTTATCATGTGGAAATTTTTAGAGTATGTTTCTTTACTTCTAGGGAGCTGTAGGTTCTTTCGCGATCTACATCGTGGCATTGTTATAATATACCAACATCATGGAATTGTCAACATTTTGAATCATCCCTTGTTCAGTCATAAATTCACGCATGTGTGTATATATAATTATATATTGCTTTTATTATTATGCTTATTCAAGGTGATGCATAGTTTGTTTGTTGAATTAGCCATAACACTTATTCGAAACATTTCCAACTCAAAGCACCTTAACTAAGGTTGAACATTAATTAGGATTGACACGCTATGCTAGATATCACTTATGAAGTTCGAGGTCGAATAATCCTTTATAAGGAGTTCGTTGTTTCTATATACAGTTCTCTATTGTTTCGTAAATATTTAAGAATACCCTTTATTACCATTAGGCGATCTTAATTTGAATTTTATATGCACCTAGTATACCAATAACACAAGCGATTAGTGATATAGTAAACAACATAACATATATGATAATTCCTATTGTGATGCATAATAAATTTATCTTAAATGCTTCATATTAAACCTGTTAATATGGTATCTACGTATATTGCATGGGATTACCCAACATCCTTTTATACTAATTATAAAAGATGTCATTTTCAAACCTAATGGCAAGTATTAAACTACCAAACTAAAATGATTTTAATATGGGTATATCATTAACAATCATAAGTTTGTTGTTCACTTATAGTTTTGGAAACATTTTAGTATCTTCGATGTTCTTTCTTATAGACAGACGCTTCCTCTATATTTTGAGTGATAACCAAACCGTTTGGTTTTCTTTGTCCAAACATTTGCTAAATTTTAATGCTCGTCGAATAATGCTTTTATATCAGCTCTTGGAACTTATCCAAAAACTCAAAAACTCGGTATCACTCCTACTCGCTTTAAGACACTTTGGTTATCATATGAGAAAATTTTATTATAAATCATTATTTATAATATCTATTTCAACATATATGTACCGAAATCCGAAAACATACTAAGCATTAACTTTCCAAGTAAAATCCTAAGTAATTCAATCACTTAAATGATGAATCTGTTATTTTGATTTCAATAATTGAAATTTCTGTTGCTATTTTTATCAATGTTGTTTACTATAATACAACTGCAATCATTTTCTTATCGAAGATATATTTACAGCCGATGGATCATGTCTCTTTGGGTACATCTATCAAAATCATATTTTAATACTGCACTTGAAATCTATTTTGATTCTGTACACCATGCCATATAGTAGGGTCAAAACTCTTTATTGTTTATTAATAACTATTTTCTCAACATTGATATGAAACTCACGGTTTCTCTTCAAGCCGGAGTTCTTATGGGATATTACAGCGAGTCTTTTTTTAGCTTGGTTAATTTCATTTTATCTTAAACAATCAATTTACATATGAAATCTGGAAAACTTTGCAAGTTACTCACGAAGGAACAAGCAAAGTTAAACAGACCAAAATTTCCATGCTCACAAATCAGTTTCAATTATTTAAAATGAATGCTAATGAGTCTATTTCAGATATGTATAGTAGATTTCAGGATATTGTGCATTCTCTAATATCTTTGGGAAATGAATTTTCTGAAGAAGATCAAGTGAGAAAAATTTTAAATTCTCTAACTCCAGAATGGGATCAAAAGACACTTGCGATCGAAGAGGCAAATGACATCAGTATTTTGAAGATAGAAGAATTAATTGGAAATCTAATGTCGTATGAAGTTCAAATGATCGGGAGAAGAGAAAGTAAAGCATCTGAAAAGAAATCAATGGCATTCAATGCATTGACCGATGGATCAGACTCAAACAACGATAATGATTAAGAGATAGCCTTTATGACTAGAAATTTTAGGAGATTCCTGAAATACAGAAAGATGAATAATCTCAAGAGAAACAACTACAAGAATTATAGAAATCAAAATATAGTGCCAAATAATGACAAGTGTTACAACTATGATAAACCAGGCCACTTCAAAAGAGACTGTCCGTATCCAGAAAGGCAGAATCCTCCTATGAACAGTGAACCAGAAAAGAAACGGAAGCGTGCATTTACTGCTACTCTAGATGACTCAGACTCGTCCTCAAGTGATGATGATCAAAAGACGGATAATTCGAATTTGTGTTTCACAACTGTTCACGACTCCGACGAATTCAGAGAAACGGACTCAGAAAAAGGTACATGTTTACAATACAATTTGTCGAAATTGCTTGATTGGTTGATTTTTGAATTGGTGTGTTGTTTGAATTTTAAAATTTATTTTCTATTTTCTATTATTTTTATTATTATTTTTATTATTTTCTGAAATATATTACAAGCATAATAATATTTCAGAAATATATAATAGACATTAATAATAATAATAATATATATATTAGATATCTTAGAAAAACTCAATCATGAAAATTCAAAAGCACATGTTGACATGGTCCCTACCATGATGTCGGCATGGCCACCTGAATTTGAATTTCAAAATTTGAATTCAAATGTTTGAATTTCCCTCCACCTTTTCACTTCATTCAATTCTCTGAAAAGATACATTTTGACCAGAGAATATATCCTTTAAGAATCTATTTATTCCCTATCTTTTATCATATCTTTTCACTTTCATTTTCAAATTCAAACTCTCTCTTCATAACTTCAAGCTCTATACTCTCTACTCTAATGGCTTCTTTAAGAAACCCCTCAACCATGATAATTTCCAAAAAAATCAAAGAGCAATTATTCAATGATCCGGAGGCAATTAAAACATACATCAATTATGCTAACTATGCCAAAGTCCATCCCGGAAAATTTGCTATTTTTCAAGATTTTCCTTCTTATGAAATTGATTCTCTTTTTGCAAACAATGGTGTTCGTAGTCTTATTGATGCTTCTCAAAATGATTTTGTTTGCTATCCTAATCTTGTCAAAATTTTCTATGCGAATTTAAATCGCGGATTTTATGTTGGAAATGAAGATGAAATTTGAAGTAGTGTCAAAGGCACTCAAATTGTTTTGAATTGTGATCTTTTGGATACCATTCTCAATTGCAAGAGTTCGGGAATGGATCTTTCTAACTTTAAAATCGAGAACATGATCGTGAGACATTTCATCACATTTCGAAAGAGATGATGATTTTGATTTTAAAAATAGAAATTTTCGACCAAAAACAAGAATTGTTAATCTTCTTTTGCAACATACTTTGACCCAAAGATTGGGAAATTTTAACAATCCTACTTCAAAAGTTTGCAAAGCTCTTTTTGCTATTTTCGGAAACTATGACATAAATTGGGCGCAAGTTATTTTGGATGAACTTCGTCCTAAAAATCTTGAAATGGGTGAGAATACTTTATACCATGAAATTTATCTCACTTGGATTTTTAACTATTTTGGAGTGGATTTCAAAAGCGAAGAATTTGTTTCTAGAAAAGTTTTCAATCATTCCAACATTCCTCTTACGAAAATTCCATTTGTTTTTCAACCTTATGAGACACTTACCGAAAAGGAAGAGTGTTTGGCTCATGAGGAAATGGAAGAAGAGGAAGTTGAAGAAGAAGAAGAAGGGGATGAAATGGAAATTGAAGAAGAAGAAGAAGGTGAAACGTCTTTGTAAAGCATTGAATATCCTTCCAATCCATCCAACAAAACCCTTCTCAAAAACCAAAAGATAATTGTGGAGAATCAACGGATTCTAAAACGATCCGTTAGTAAAAAGTTGGATAAAATTTCTTCGAAGATGAACAAGTTCTTTTCCAAAGTCAGCAAGAAACTTGGACTGTCTTCATCATCTTCATCCTCTAACTAGTTTTATCTTTTCGTATCTTGTTGTATTTGTTTTAGTTTGCTTTATTTCGAATGTTCATGTAGTTTGTTGTGTGCTTAATCATTGTATTATCATAGTATGCAATGAAATGAAATTTCCTTTCTATTATCTACCTTATCTTATCTCTAGAATAAATGTTAGTATATTATATATATATATACACACAATTATTCACAAAATCAAATTAGTCATAACATTTCACTAACCCATGTCGACATCCCCTATGTGACCATGTCGACATGTACTGGTTAGAAATGGCAATTGATTTTGAATTTGAAATTTGAATAACTACCACATGTCTATTCAATTCAAACGAATTTCTACACCTATATATACCTGTTTCTTCCAGAATTCTTCACTAAAATTTATTTCTTATCATCTATATCCTCCATTTCTTTCACAAATTCAACTATGGCTAATCCTATTCACAATTTATCCGAAAATCTTGAAGAAACTCTTAATTCGTTCAAGAATATTCTCTCATTTATTCTACGAAACCAACGTCATTTAGAATTAAGTCAAATGCAAATGATAAAGGAACAAGAAAGGCACTTCGATGCGATACGATGGATGATCTCCTCTCTGCACAAGGATGATAACGAAGAACATCCTCCTGTCTCTCTCACCAATGACAATGATAATTGGGATGCTATTATGGCAGACCCAATCTTTGGAGAAGAAGGATAGGTGGAAGTTCCACATAACGCTTGATTTTTTATTTACTTTGTTTGATTTGTTTGAATGGATTTGGTTTGAATTGATACTTTGTGTGGATTGATTTCTTATTGATTTGAAGATTGGTGTGTAAAACATACACACACACACACACATATTGAATTAGTTATCATGCTTCGAAGTATAATTATTTCCTATTCTATATATTCCGTTGTATAGTTTATCAATGTAGATACTGAAGTCCAAGAATGAGGGGGAGTAAGTTTTTGTTGATGACAAAGGGGGAGAAATATAAAATAGGATAGTTAGGTATAGATTAAGGAGGAGTTATTAGAATAGAAATAATATTTTATAAACAAAGGTTGTCATCATCAAAAAGGGGGAGATTGTTTGTCCGTGAGATGATGGTTTTGATGACAACAACCTTAGAATAGATTATAAAATATAAATACTAACATTATAAGTTTAGATATATATGTATATGCAGGATTTAACCATGCAGGTACTAAGAATGAAGACTGTACAGTATAGAGATTCAAGATATCAAGATAAAATATCAAGATAGAAGACTCATGAGTATCGAGACTATCAAGAGTTCAAGATTTCAAGGATAAGTATTTTTATTATTATTAGGAATTTTTGTTAAAACTCGTAGAAAAGCACTGGCATCTTAAAATCCAATTTATTCGTGGAATGGAATCCATTTTGAGCCCGTTAAAGGGATGGAACCCTAAGTAGGATGGAACCTACGAAAATCTAATGGGACATTGTTTTGTATCCACTAATTTTAATTCAAAAGATTTTACAAAATTATCTTGCTTTCAAAATGATTTCAAAACTTTCCTTTTAAAAGATTCAAAACCCTCGATCCTGATTTTAAATAATTTTAGCTTCAAAAACATCTTTATCTTCAAAGTCAAATTACTCCTGATTCTAAACTATCTTTTTTAATAATATATTTAACTTTTAAATAATTATACTTAGATTTAAATATAAAATTATGGTTAAATTCTATATATATTATTCTTTATATTTACTTATGAATTTCAACTATAGTCAAGTATATTTATAAAGTTTAAATTAGTTTTTATATAAGATGAAGGTTATTTTCAAAGAAATTCAAAACATCGTAAAAAGCTTTGGGATGTCGACATGCCTATGGGTACCATGTCGACATGGTGACAGTTTGATTCAAAAATTCAAATTTCAAAAGAAGTGTCTATTCGCCATAACTCTTCATGAATGGACATGGCTGTTGTTCTTCTATAAATAGGGGTCAGTTTCAATGAATTTTTAATCACTTTTTTCTTGTTTTCACTCTTCTTCTTCTTCCTCTTTTCTTAATACATATTCTTATCATTACTCTGCCAAAATCAACATTGAATCATACTCGATTACTTCTAGTTTGATTCTCTATCACTGTCTCTACAAGATTCTCAGTGCTATTCGGAGTTATAGACTTCTTTGTAATCTATTAAACGAGAAAACGTCTTATTGTAGCATTGGAAATCAATCAAAAGGGAAAAGGTGTGATTGTAGCCTTAATAAATCAATTGGGTAAACATGTGGCCCGGAAATCAAGTATATCTACCAAGAGGATCGAAATTCTGGAGGGTGTACCTCGTAGCCTTGAAACCGAGGGTGTAATTGTACAATTGCTTTTGAAAGGAAATCTGTATTTGTGTTGCGGGACTGGATGTAGGGTAACTCCGAACCAGTATAAAATCCGGTATGTTCTTTCTTTTACTGCTTTTATTTTATTTTTACATCTGTGATTGTTTCTGTGATCATATCTGTGTCTGTATATTGCATACTTTTGTGTCTAAATTAACATAAATCGAAAAAGATTTAGTAATTCTTGAATAACACTATCCACCCCTCTCTGATGTTAATCTTAGCCTTAAGATCCGTAATCCACATTTCTCACATAGAAATCATTTCTAAATTGTTGTACAAATCGTTGTTTATAAGCTAGTTTCCAAAAAATAAAAATATAACATTTTCACATATATATCTTTAAACTACATTTAAAAATCATTATAAATTAAAAATAAAATCATAGTAAGACATGATATATCAAATTGCAATTTAAAAATATTTTATAATATATATATATATATATATATGTATATGTATATGTATATATATATATCAACATAATTCGTTTCATAGCTCGAAACATTGTTTATTTTCCACTACTCACTAAATAAATCATATCTCTTAGAATATATATCTATAAATTCATGATTAAATTTCTAAATTCATATATGTACTAGTGCAAATCTGTGCTTCGCACACGAGAATGGAAAAATAACGTTGTATAAGAAAATAATGGTGAAATACGAAAGCATACATTAAAGCTGTTTTAGAAACATGGGCCTTATAAAATAGGATTAAAGGTGAATAAGAAAATAATGTTTCCATGACACAATATATAGTTATTTTAGTAGAATCCTAATTAATCTAATGAGACATAAAAAACATGTTATATAATAGGTTTTGCAAAGCTCTCTTTATAAATGAGTATATTATGTAGGCAGAGGAATCAGTACACGATGCCGTTTACATACATGATAAGTGGTGACGATGAAATGAAAAAACACTCTGAAGATTAAGATAGTATCATAACATTTAATAGGCAAATAAGAATTAAAGTAACGTCTCCCCTTTAAATAATTGTGTTGGAAAAGTATGTATGCACAACCATACGGCAGTAATATAGTGCAAACACATTAATCAACCAAAAAGTAACAAAGATGGATGACTGTAGCAGCAAAAAAGATAACCTTCTTTGTTAACAGTACACTAGCAGCGGAAAAAGGTTTATTTGTGTTAGTATTAAAGCAGAACCATAAATTCGTAAAGTAATAATGCAGTTTATAGGAAAATGCTAACGTCAGAAACCAAGCAAGTGAGCAGGGAGTAACAATTTTTCATTTATTTCTAGTCTTTTGGTCTCATTCATTGTGTTACTGTAATTTAAATTTGGTAAAGTCAGTGATAGTTGCCGGAGTGATGGAAGCTATTACAAGTCATCAAAAAGAAAATAATGGTGTTAGCTTTTTATTTTGGATAAAAAAACAAAAGCAACAGTTTAAAGTGGGACTGAACCATTAATTTTCTATACACCTGCAGTATAGAAAGTAAAAAAACAGAAGTCTGTGTTAGTGGATGTTCATTTACTGGAATGCAAAACAACATTTACATGGTAACATACAATACAATGGTACCATTAGGTACCCTTAAGGTGTTGACATTTTGTTACGTACTATTTATAATTTGATTTAGTTTTCAGCTCCTATATACATTTCATTTGCAAATTAAAAGGGGAAAAATAACTTACAGATCAATGCTACCTCCAGTAAACATGTAGATCGGTTATACGACTACTCCACGCTTAATTTGAAACCTGAGTAGAAAATTAGCAATGAACAAAATAACTACAATAACGTCCAACCTATACCTCATAGCATTTACAACCAAATGTCAGCCTAGCGCCACCATAAATGCTAGACATAACCCAATCCCAAGCCAAAGTGTCTTTTGTAAAAGAAATGGAATTCAGAGCCCAACTCTATCGATATGAATTACTTAAGCAATTGCTCTTCTTTATGTTTTGGCTGGTACTGGAAATTAATTTCCAAGCGACCTTTATTATTAAATCCATTACTAAGGCTACTAAATTGCAAAACATTCCTTAAAGTAATAATGAACTCATAAAAGACGCACCAAGAAATGCAGAAACATGGATAGGAACAGTTGTACTAACAAATATATAACATTTGGAGAATATCATATGAACCAAATTATATACAGTAGCTCTCTACACCCATCAGATGGACTACACGTGTATGAAAAGGTTACATTTATATTACAAGTTAATATGCCATAACACAACATGTTACAACATTCAAACAATTCCCTGTATAATCACGAATTGTAAATCAAAAAGGCCATAAAACTGTAAGAGGAAATAAACACAATATTATATATCAAACATCAAGCTTACAATTTGTTATAAGCTTTCCATGCAATGTATTCATCATCCACCATGAATAAAAAAAATTATATTTGTTTCTTTTAATACATGTATGAAAGTAGAAAATAACGAATCAAAATCATTTGTCCAAATAATTTTTTATTATTCATGTTAGAAAAATAATTAGCTTAATACAATAATAAAAGCTATATTATAAATTGTATATGTAATCATTATTCATGCTAAAAATGATGATTTGAGATAAGAAAGAATTAATCGGAAAAATAAATATAGTTTCGATAAAAGCATCTGCAGTTTGCATGGCAACTTACAATTTACTAATTAACAAAATTTTGTTATTTATCGGGCTTTTCGATTCCTTCAAGACAACAAATTTGATCTCAAAATAGAGGATTAATTTAAGGATATTCATTGAAGCCTAAACTTAAAAAAGAAAATTTTGATCGACGTATCATTAAAACTATGACATGCTTCCATTATGGTTTTTATAAAATCTAATTAGAGGCTCAATATGCTGCACATATGTTAAGTAGAATGCGTATAAACAAAAGTATAAAAACAACAGTCATAGGCAATACATTCTTAAATGCTTTCCTTTAATTAAGTTGGATCATATGTATTAAAAAGTAGGAGTATCTAGTTCTAAGGAAACACTATAGAAAAAAAATATAAGATCCAAAAACAACTAACTTTAACAATTAAATTTAGAAAAAAGACCTTATTAGATTAGGTAAATTCCATGTTCAGTTATAATTACTCATCTTCAATAAATTAACTAAAAAATAAAGCTCAAAATTGCAAGAAAAAAGTGATTTCAAAAATATTTTAATTGATTGACATGAGAAAGCTAACTAAATACAGCTTTATAATTTTAAAAATAGTGTATATCACTTGAAATATAGAACTAAGCAATTTGGAAAGCTATTCTCATTTAGCATCTGAAAAAATGTTAGTCATAAATAATAAAGCTATATGCCTTTAGCTTTCCATGTTGTATTTTCCTTTTATCTTCTTCTCATATTCACAAAAAAACTTCTTTATAATTAACTCTTATTATTTCACAAAAACTTTCTATAATTGATTTTCATTATTTGTGAAATGCCGATATGTGTACTTAACATGAAATATTTGGATTTTATTTAATTAAAACATGATAGTTGTCCTTGATGTGAATAATTGAAGTTAGTTGTTCTTTGAAATAAAAAAGGAAGCAATTTCATCCTTGAAATAGATATCCACTAAAAATATATGTATTGAACATTAAAATGTTAAAGTTTTCAATTAAAATATGGTGTTGCACATGTGCTATGTTTAAATCCCTTAATCAAAAATGCTACGTTAACGTATTACACCAGATTAAACTATTTGCTAACGCTAGAACTGTAGAATTAGTCTAAGATTAATTTCAAATAAAGTAGTTTCAACTCAAGTATTGATTTTAGCCATTGTGATTTCATTAACCCTTATGTTGTAGGAATGTATCTACCGCAACTTCCACCTCATAAATTTATGGGCAATTAATTAAAGTATTTTCACTAACCATGTTTTAGCGATTGAAATTGTTTTCCCCTCCTTACTCTCTCTCTCTCTATGCATTCAAATATCTGTCATACCAATGCATTATCATATAACACATTTTTTGAGAGGTTTTGTTATATACGACCTGCTAAAGTAACTTCAGTTTTGTAGCAATTAATTTTAGACCATTTGTATAAAAGCTTTAAAATAAGATTTTCAACTTAATGTTTTCCCTGCTATGAAAGCTTCAAAATGAGCCAAAATTAAAATTGACATTCTTTGAAACACGATGTGGAATATTGCCAAAACTCAAACTGTAGATGAAAAACAAATTAGCTTCCTAGCACCACCACCAATCACGTCCTTTATGCCTTTAATTTTACCACTCATGGCTAGTATTATGCAATGACATCATATGCTTTTAGAAATCGCTATTAGAATCATAAAAAGAACATAGAAGTTTTGATTTTTGCTAAGTTAAATTGCAATATAAATATGATGTTCCATTAGTAATTTTCATATGATGACTAAGTATCTTTGCCAAGAAACTGATTACCATAGGCCAACGACTATCCGTTCACTTTTTTAAATCCATGCATACTGTATGTGGATGACCACTTCATCACAAATCTTCATAATAAAATGGAAAAAAAGAGTTATGGGAAAATATTGTGAATGTTACATTTTTTCATAAAGTAAAGAATCTTAATAGTCTTTTGACCATGTATATGCAGTTATTTTTCATCTGAAACCTTAAAAGACACATTTGGTACATTGCATCATTTTTTCATGTATTATTGAAGATGTGATTGATGCACTATTTTCGTAGCATGTATGCAAACCTCCTTCTCACCTCATAATTTAAATAACTTCAACAAATAAGAAGCCAAAACGTTGGTCCTTGAAATACAACTCAAAACATCGATTCAATTTAATATTTACAAAACTTGTTCAATTAGCCTACAAAAAATATCTCTAAAATACATACCCAATTCGTCATAAATAATTACGAAAATGCATAAACATGAAGAAAATAATGTTGAATTATAATACAAATTCTTGCAGTAAAAAAGGAATCATACTTCGATAACTTTGTACTCTTTTGTGAGAACTAAACTTCATGTCATAAATAAATGTAATGCAAGTATTAAATCGAACGCTCAATTAAAGCACATATCAAATGAGGTATAAAGTCCATAACCAAGCTCATTTTATTTTAATAGAAATCAACAAATGTAAATTCATTTCAAGTTTCACATTATGTGATGAAAACCGAGCAACTAAAATAGGATATGGCAAGTAAATTAAGAAGTGTAGGTGATACAAAAAAAATCGAGAACTGATTTTATGCAAAAAAGTTGAGAAATACTTACAGATACTAGTTTTTGTGGTATTGGTGATTACCATCGATTAAGAGAGCATTTTCCTAAATATTAAATCTGCAAAACGGAGAGCCAAACTTGAGGAGCTCGAACGGTGTGTAACATATCAAACCTTCAAACTAATTGGTCAAAACTCATATGAAGACTTCGTTTTGTGTTTTCCATCTTGGTGTGTGTTAAGATGCCTTTTGGCAAGGCAATACACATGGGGATTTAACCCAATAGACTTCATGACCATCAAGGCAGAAATCCCGAAAAGATGGGTACCGGGATTGAAGATCGATTATGGACAAGACTATGGATGATAGTCGTATAGATTCATGCTAATAACATTCTGGAATTGGCCAAGCATGAATTTCATACTTCAACTGAAAAAACGATCGAGCATGATCATTTTTCATAATGAATCGGTTATCATCCTTCTCTAATATAAATCGTCAACGATCCATCTCCATTATGGATCGGCTATGATCCATCTCCATAATGGATCAACTATGATCTATCCCCAATATGGATCGAATATGGAACATCTCCATTATGGATTGGCTATGATCCACCTCCAAAATGGATCGGCTATGATCCATTCCTACATGGATCGAATATGGAACATCTCCATCATATATTGGCTATGAATCATTTTCTAAATGGATTGGCTATTGTTAACCCGCCTTTTTACAAGGCCATGGACATGCGGGTTTAACTTAATCGACTGCACGTTCGTTGAGGCTGGTGTACGATGGATTCAGTCGACTGGATGGATAGATGATGCAACATGCTTGGGAGATGGAAATATGATCGGATACAGATGAATCAACTATAATTTGGATCTAGGAAACATGGTTCGACATTGAACATGGTTCGGCATGGTGGAGGTTCGGCACAAATGGTTTGTCTGGCATTCACGTTCGAATAGCATTCAAGAGTACTCGACATACATAGAGCTTCCAACATACATGAGTGGTTCGGCATTCCAGGAGCACTCGGCATTCAGTAGCGCTCGGCATCTAGGAGCGCTTGGCATTTAGAAGCGCTCGGCATTAGAGATCGTTTGGCATGATGGGCGCTCGACATAAAAGAATCGTTCGGCATTAGAAATGGTTCGGCATTGGTTGCCGCTCGACATAAGGAATGGTTCGGCATTGGTTGTTGCTCGGCATTGCACCTCGCACCTCGATACCTCGATACCTTGATACCTCGCACCTCGATACCTCGATACCTCGCACCTCGATACCTCGACACCTCGCACCTCGATACCTGGATACCTCGTACCTTGCACCTCGATACCTCGACACCTCGCACCTTGCACCTCGCTCGGCATTGCTTCTCGCACCTCGCTCGGCATCGTACCTCGCTTGGCATTGGCGGCTCGGCATTGCTCGGCGAAGATGGATCGGTGGAAATTCTTAATGGGCCAAGCTACTAACTACCTGGTCCACCAGGGAAGTCTAACCCATCTTCGTCTATAAATAGGGCATGTAGGGCTTCAGAAAAAGGATCTTCACCTCTGCTCTCTAACTTCCTATTTTCTAAGGCTAAGGCTAGTCTACCAGTCTGTAACTGTAATTGATCATTACATCAATAAAAAGGAAATTACTGGAGTGGACGTAGGCCAGAGTTAGACGAACCACTATAAAATCTATTGTTCTTTATTGTTTTCTTCTTAATTTTGACCGTTCTTCACATTATTACTCTCTACATACACTCTATCTGTTATATGTGACTGTAGTTGGTGCTTTCATCTACATTTGGGTGTTAGTGACCAATTTTGGCGCTAACATTTTGGTGCTTTCACTGAGAATTGAACTCGGGGATTTTGGAGCTAGGAACTTGGACTCTAGAAAGCAATGGCTAGGCCATCAACAAGAAAGCAAGTGACAGAAAGGAACAATCAGGAGGAAAGTCAAGAGGCTTACTCTGGATCTTGAGCAAGTCAAGCATCCATCTACATCACCAGAGACGAGATGGAAGCAATGTTGAAAAGACAAGAGGAGATGATGCAGGCTCTTCTCAGACAATTTGCACAGGCAGGAAATGCAGGAGCTCAGGTCCGTGGAGCTGGATCAGAAGCGCTTAGCCAGCAAGCAGAGGGAATAGCTTAGCTGGGGGCAGCACGCAATCAGCAGACGGCTATCAATCCGGATGGATCTAGACTCAGGGGCATACCACCAGGGAATGCTGAACCAATCCATGGAGGGATACCAAAAAACGCTATCCAACCCGACACCAATAGGAGTGTAGGAGTACGAGATGAGGAGTATGTGCCAAAATTCCCTTATCAACTCGGGGGCAGACCAGAGGCAGCGGACAAGGATTACAGCTTGATGACAACGACAGACTGGCGGAGATGGTTAGATGAGCTATGAGAGGTGGATTGGTAAACAAAGACATAGAGATGTGAATAGGAGTCCCTTTACTCCTACTATCAGGCGAGCTAGGAACCCACCAGATTTTAAGCCACCATCAGTGGAGATGTATAATAGGAGGACAGATCCTACGGTTCATCTTACAGAGTATATGAGGCATATGGAAGTGCTAGAGGCATCAGAGGAAGTCATGGCCCGATGCTTCCCATTGCATCTGACAGACATAGTAGCACTATGGTTTAGAAAATTGGAGAGTGGTTCCATTGGAACATTTACTGAGTTGACTTAGAAGTTTATGAGGCAGTTCAGAGTTCACATTTCGAGACCTAAGAATGTGATGAGTTTGGCAGCGCTAAAGCAAAGGACTAAGGAATCTTTGGGGAGCTTTCTGACGCGATTCAATGCAGCGGTAGCATCGGTGGATCGACCAGATCCATCTATGGTCTTAATGGCAGCTGTGTCTGGCATAGCTAATGGAACATAGTTCAAAAATTCACTGATAAGGGATCCACCTATGGATCTAGGGGAGTTTTATCATAAGGCCGAAGGATTTTTACGATTAGAGGATGCAAATAATGAGAGAGAGGATGGAGAAGGAGATGATGTTTATGCAGTCAAGGGTGAAAATCCTCCTAAAAAAGATTCAAGAACTGATAAAGAGAAACGGAATGCCAGGGATAACGACGATGGACCAACGCGACCACGAAAGGAACCGAGATTCACCTCTTATTCAGAGCTGAACGAGACTTTGGAATGAATTTACCAAGACACTAAGGGGCAGATTCCCTATTGGAGGCCAATGAGATGGGATCCGACCAGCAATGAAAAAAGGTCAGACAAGTATTGTTTATTCCACGAACTGAACGGTCATAGCACGAATGACTGCAGGCACTTGAAGGATGAGGTTGAGGGACATATCCGGAATGGTTTGCTATCGCAATATGTGAGAAGGGGAACAACGACGGTGGAACGAGAGCGGCCACTACCTACACCAACTGGGAATGGCTCGGGATCGGGGCGTCCGCTTGTCATCAGTTGATTGAAATAATGACGAATAAGTGGCAAAATCCACACCAACACGATTAAGTCATTTACACGTGTACAGGACCACGAACGATCCTCAGGCATGCTCTGATACGATTATAAATCGCATCAATGTAGGTGTTTGCACTTGGACGTCCCTGTTTTGCTTTTATTTTCCATTTCTCATGTTTAGACTTGATTTAGTTTGACATTTCCATTGAAAGGCTTATTTTGAATGAAAATCTGCTGTTTGTGATTCCATGACGGCTAAGCCACTTACACATGTACGGGGTCGCGAATGGTCCTTAGGCATGTTCTGAGATGGCGATAAACCGCCACGACAAACAGTTCAAAAACTCACTCAAACGTGAAATCTGACATTATTAATACTAAGTCCCCCCCGGGCACACACAACTCACCTCAAACGGCACCCGACCACGAACGGTTGCAATTCGCCTCGAGCGACACTAGATCGCGAGCGATCACAACTCGCCTCGAACGGCACCCGACCACGAGTGGTCAAAATTCACCTCGAATGACACCAGATCATGAACGATCACAACTCGCCTCGAATGACACCTAAACATGAACGGTCACAGCTCTCCTCGAACGGCATCAGATCGCGAACGATCATAACTCGTCTCGAACGGCTCCCGACCGCGAACGGTCATGATTCGCTGCGAATGGCACTTGGCCTCGAACGGTCACATACCACCCCGAATGACATACGATCCCGAACGATCGTCATTCATGGTCAGATAAGGATATTAATTTCTTTGCAGGTCATTAATAGGATACGAACATCTAGCTTATTATGCTACAAAACACACCTTCCATTAGCAAGGCGTGTTTTGGGCGCATGGACAGGCGGGTTTAACTTAATCGACTGCACGTTCGTCGAGGCTCGTGTACGATGGATTCAGTTGACTGGATGGATGGTTGACGCAACATGCTTGGGAGATGGAAATATGATTGGATAAAGATGAATCAACTATAATTTGGGTCCAGGAAACATGGTTCGACATTGAACATGGTTCAACATGGTGGAGGTTCGGCACAAATGATTCGTCTGGCATTCACGTTCGATTAGCATTCAAGAGTACTCGGCATACATAGAGCGTCCGGCATACATGAGTGGTTCGACATTCCAGGATCACTCGGCATCCAGGAGCGCTCGGCATTTAGAAGCGCTCGGCATTAGAGATCTTTCGGCATGATGGGCGCTCGACGTAAAAGAATCGTTCGGCATTAGAAATGGTTCGTCATTGGTTGTCGCTCAGCATTGCACCTCGCACCTCGATACCTCGCACCTCGATACCTCGATACCTCGTACCTCGCACCTCGATACCACGATACCACGACACCTCGCACCTCGCTCGGCATCGTACCTCGCTCGGCATTAGCGACTCGGCATGGGTCGCTCGGCGAAGATGGCTCGGTGGAAATTCTTAATGGGCCAAGCTACTCAACTACCTGGTCCACCAGGGAAGTTCAATCCATCTTCATCTATAAATAGAGCATGTAGGGCTTTAGAAAAAGGATCTTCTCCTCTGCTCCCTAACTTCCTATTTTGTATAGCTAAGGCTAGTCTACCAGTCTGTAACTGTAATTGATCATTACACCAATTAAAAGGAAATTACTGGAGTGGACGTAGGCCAAAGTTAGCTGAACCACTATAAAATCTGTTGTTCTTTATTGCTTTCTTCTTAATTTTGACTGTTCTTCACATTATTACTCTCTACATACACTCTATCTGTTATATGTGACTGTTAGTTGGTGCTTTCATCTACATTTGGGTGTTAGTGACCAATTTTGGCGCTCATAGCTATGATCCATCCCCAATCTGCATCGGGTATGGAACTTATTTATTATGGATCGACATGAATTGATATGGATGTGGATTTCTTGGATTGATAGTACAAATAAAATGATGATTGATCAATAATTCAAATCTAAAAATCAACTATGAATGAAACTTTGGAAATAGTAAGAAATTACATGCTGGGACTTACCATATCGATCGTAAGTGAAAAGAAGTAAGAAAAACACTCGGCATCGATTGTATTTTGATTGAAGTTGGGCCCGCGTTCGATAGGGTGACCTCGTTTGGATCTGGAGACACCGTAGTCGAAATTTCAAGAAGATATTTTGCTATCTTCCTCTATAAATACAAGCTTCATGGTTCATTTAAAGGATTTTTTCCTGCTGGTTCTTCTTCTTCACTACCTTCTCTTCCTTCATTACTTTTTTAAGGCAAAAAAATGACTATACTTGTATTCTTACAATATAAATAAAAGATTATGGAAGTGGATGCAGGCTAGAGTTTGCTGAACCACTATAAAATTTACGTATTCATTTAATTTTCTACAGCTTGTTCTATGATTCATGTTCTTATCTCTATTCGGATATTGTTATTGGATATTAGTGCTTTCACATTTAATCGGTTGTTGGTGGCCACTTTTTGAAGCCAACATTTTGGTTCTTTCACTGAGAGCACTAGCCCCTACGTATTTGGAATTCGGATTCAAAGTTTGGAAAAGATCTAGAGATTAGATTTGGAACAATGGTAAGATAATCAGTAAGGAGAATGCTACCAAAAAGGAGCCACTATGGAGAGAGTCGGGAGGCTTCCTTTGGAGCTGGAGCTAATTAAACATCAATCTACATCACCAGAGATGAAATGGAAACGATGATGGATGCTATGTAGGAAAGGATGCTGAAGAGACAAAAGGAGATGGTGCAGAATCTACTCCGATAGATTGGAAAAGCTAGAGCACAAAACTAAGGGAATAGAGTAGCAAGAGGTAGTGGCAGCTTGGATCAAGGAGTTGATGCGGCAAGAATCGTTGCAAATCAGAACCAGGACCATGGGGACGGAGCTATTGTACAAAGGAATGGAACAGAGCATCTAGGGGCAGTCCACGACATCTTAGATGGATCGACCCCGATCACCAAAGGCTAGGGGCATGCCCCCGGGTCAGGTCAATTGTGATGTTGGAGGACCTGTGATCGATTCCTTGGAGCTTAGTGCGAATCAAACTATGGATGCTCGTCCAGAGGAGTATGTTTCGAAATTCTCCCTTAGACTTGGGGTGCAGTTTGGAAATGAGAAACTACTGCTGGATGACAATGCTAGGTTTGCAAAGTTGATCAGATGGATCGATCAGATCCATCCATGGTTTGATGGCGGCTATATCGGGAATTTTTGATGGCACGGATTGCAAGGATTCATTGGTGTGGGATCCACCCATGGATCTTGAGGAGTTTTATCATAAAGCAGAAAGCTTCCTATAGTAGGAAGACGCACGAGCCGACAAACCGGAGGTGAACGCTGTGTAAAGTGGAGGACCATCAGGAGATGCAAACAAGAATGATAAAGGTAAACACAAATTGGATGATATATATGATGGGACAAAAAGGGGATGGAAAGAGAGGGAGCCGAAGTTCTCCTCCTACTCAGATTTGACGGAAAGCCTAAAAATAATTTATCTGGACACTAGGAGGCCGCTTCCCTATCAGAGGCCGGTGAGGAGGGATCCCATAGAGCGGAAGCGTATGTTTGAAAAGTACTGCCTATTCCATAAATTGAATAGGCATACCCCGGATGCATGCAGGCATTTAAAGGATATGATTGAAGAGCACATCAAGAATGGCTGACTGCTGCAGTACGTAAGGAATTGGGAAACAATGGTGGAACAGGGGCAGCCGCCGTCCACATCGATTGGAAACAGGAATGGCCCTAGATCAAGGTCATGGGTCATCATCAACTGATCGTGATGGTAAGGACCAAGTTCAAAACTTGCACTCCGGCTATAATAATAATAATAATAATAATAATAATAATAATAATAATAAACAACTCTATAATAATGCGACTAAGTCACTTACACATGTAGGGATCAAGGACGGTCCCTTGACATGCTCTGAGATGATGATGTATCGTTATACCCGGAGACGCACCCTTTGGCTTTTTATTTTTTTGGATTTTTGGATGTACGAACCCTTATTTATTAGGTTATTTATGATCCGCATTACTGCGAATAAATAAAATAGGATGCGATTATTGTCTCGATCGATGTGATGGGGCAGTAACTGCAAGGTGCGAGTCCTTACGCTGGAGAGCAACAGAATGGACTCATACATGGTTTAAGTCCTCGATCGGAGAGTTGAGGCTGAAGAATAAAACCCAATAAGACGTCAGGTATGGATTATGCCTAGCAAGGAGTATGTTAATCAATGACGTCACTTAATGTTTAAGGACATCGAACCGGAGTACAAGAAGTAATGCCGCTTTGTCGAAGAGTGACCAGATCGGCTTACTTTGTCATCGAGTATGGATTGTGCTCGGCAAGGACCCGAAGAGGTCAATGATTTGGATATCAGCTTCGAACAGCCATGGATTTGGACACTGACTCGGAGCGATCGTAGACTCGGCTATGGGCCTAGGCGGTCCTGGATTTAGCTAACGACCCAAAGAGGTCAAGAATTTAGATATCATCTTTGAATGGCAATGTATTTGGTTTTAGATATGTACGGATTTGGATAAAATGAACTGGAGAAATCGTGGATTCGAGATTGGATATCAACTCATAATGGTCATGGATTTCACTAACGATCCAAAGAGATCATGGATTTGGATTAGCAATGAATTGGATTCTGATTGGATAACATGGCCATCGATGAATTATGAACTTCAGATTTTGAATTTATGGCATTTCAAAACACACGTTCTTAACGCAAGGCATGTTTTGGGGGGCAAAGTATTAACCTGCCTTTTGGCAAGGCGGTACATAGGAGGATTTAACCCAACATACATCATAATCATCAAAGCAGAAAACCCAGGGAGATGTTTACCAGGATTAGAGATCGATTGTGGACAAGACTATGGACGATAGTCATATGGATTCATGCATATGGATAGGCTATGATCCATCTCCAATATTGATCGGCATCATCATTATTGATCGGCTGTGATCCATCTCCAATATGGATCGGCTATGATCCATCTCCAAAATGGATCGTCTATGATCCATCCCCAATATTGATCGAATATGGAACATCTTCATTATGGATCGACATGAACCGATATGGATATGGATCGCTTGGATTGACAATACAAATCAACAATGATCGATCAATTACTCAAAATCGAGAAGTCGGCTACACGAAACTTTAGGAATAGTAAGATATTACATGGTGGGACCCAGCTTATCGATCGCACATGAAAAAAAGAAAGAAAAATGATCGGCACCAATCGTTATTTCGATTGAAGTGGGGCCTGCGATCAATACGGTGACCTCGTTTGGATTTGGAGACTCCACAATTGAAATTTCAAAAAAATAACCGTGTTTGAAGGATCTTTTTTTCGGCTGTCTCTTCTTCTTCACTATCTTCTCTTCCTCCATTACTTTTGCAAGGCAAAAAAACAACTGTACTTGTAATTTTACAGTATGAATAAAGATTATTGGAGCCGACATAGGCCAGAGTTTGCCGAACTACTACAATAAAACTTGCATGTTCATTTACTTTTCTGCAATTTATTCTGTGATCTATGTTCTTATCTCTATTCAGATATTTTTATTGGATATTAGTGCTTTTACATTCAACCAGGCATTGGTGGCCATTTTTGACCCCAACAGTGTGCTTAGGTGTATATATTCAAACACGGTTATTTGCGAAACAACTAATAGTTAGTGCAACATTCTTTCAGCATGATTATTACATGACCCAGATGTGTCCCTTTTATAATATGGTTCCTAAAATACTGTGTGCATCTTTTACTTTATTGCTGAGTATTTAGATCTGTAGAATTTGTTTGTTACAGTCTTTGATGTTCTTCCATAGATGTTGCTTCACATGTATGGTCTATGGTTTGGAAAAGGAATTTGCGTACATCCTCAATAAGCCTCATATATAGACATTAAAGAGGAGATCTAACCAGTCCTATGATTCTTTTATACTTCCTTGATTTCATAATAAAAGATGGGCAGTATCCTGTTGTTTAATAAATAAAAATCCTCATTGACTTCTAATCACATTACCTAGTATACTAGGGCTAGAGCTCAAGAGGATGCAAGTACCCTAAAAACAATAAGGCTGGAGCCATAAAAAGCTTCAATGATTGGTATCAAAGAGATGTCAAAGTTAGCATTTGGATATAGCATGCAACCAAAGGTGCTTGAATATTGGACGTATTCTCTAAACATAATCAAGAAAAATCCAACAAAAAATACATATGAAATGTTAGGGTACATAGAGTCATATTGTGGAGGTCAAACTTACCTCTAATTTATAGATGAGCACAGTGTTGTGTTCCAAAAGTCATTAAATGCCATGTACTAGTATCATTAGCATAGAACAATCCATATTCATTCATTTTTGCAGGCTTTTCCATTTTCATTCTCTTTGTAACAACAACCAAAATTATCACTCTGATACATAAGTAATGAAATCCATTATGCAGCAAAAGAAATGATATTCATTCAAATTTAAATATGAGCTACAATTCATATATTATTTTCATTTAATATAATGTTTCCCTTTTATACTCACAAAAAAATGCCAAAATTATTTTTTGAAAAATTATATAACATAAGAGTAATATGCATAAAATTTTTAATAACTCCTGAACTACAAAATATTTCATATCTACTCATTTTACAATAAAATGTACTTTTATTAGAGAGTTATTCAATAATAATTACATAATCATCGAATTATAGTTTACAAATAATATAATTGATTAACTGATCAAACATTAACTTTTTCTAGGCATCTAAAAATATCAATCTATAAGTATCTTCTCTTAACCATCATTACTATATGTTAATCTTAAGCCAATTTGCATCCACAGAGGCAACTACTTAGACATTTATAGGTGCTCAATTAACAACACAACAAATATAAAGAACATTACTATACTTAACTTAATTATTATTTTTGAAATATGACATCCATTGAAAATGTTAGCACAAAAGTATATATTCGCAAGTGGTTACTCCTTTAAGAAAACAAAATTGGTTTCTACTATTTAAACATTTAGTGCGAACCTACTATAATTGAAACAAAAACAATAAAATAGGTTAAATTAACAAATCTTTGATAAAATAATTATATATATATATATATATACAGTAGTGATTATCTATTTTACACACAGTAGGTGGTTAGGTAAGTAAACATAAACAATAATTATCTCGAATCAGTCTCATAGTTTAGATTTGTTATTCCAGAGTGCACTCGAAACAAAAGCAATGAAACAACCAAAATTAATAGAATTTTGATATAATAATTAAATATAAACAATAGTGTTTACCTGTTTTATACACATCGGGCAGTGGTTTATTATTTATTCCACTCTATCAACCCATCGGTAGAAGTGATGATGCTTGTAGGGTCAGGAGTTGGCGATTCTGAGGCAAAGGAAGAAACAGCTTTGCATGCAACAAATACAAAATTGGTTGATTCTATATTCAATATTATCAATGCTTCTAAGGATATTGTGATGCCGGCAAGGTGAGGGTTTTAGCGATTTGTGAAGAAGGTGAAGAAACGACATAAAGCGATGGTGATTCGATGGGCAAAGGCAGGGTTTGGGGGTTGGCATGCAGTAGAGGAAAACATGAAAGGATAAAGGCAGGTAAATTCTGGAGTTAGCTAAAGGGTTAGGTCAAGGTGAAGAGCTTTTTAAAGAGAAGAAAAAAGAGTATGTGGAATAAGAAATGCGACAAGATGGTAAATTTCAAGCGATAGAAGAAGAACAAAAAAATGCGACTGTTGAGTTTAAATTTCACAAATTGCTCAAGGGGACTTGTGCACTCTTGAAACCTAACTCGGTAATCATAGTATAGTATAGATGTATCTTAACTTCAAAAATCATTTTTATATCATTTTGATGTGATTTTTTATTCCAAATCATTTTTACACAAAACTGAGCTAATTTTCATATATTATGAAATCGCATCTTTATAAATTCATATAAATTAAATTAAATTCCACAAAAATACTTTTTATACCTAATATCCTCACATCAAACTTAATAAAATAATTTTGTATCAATTTGTAATGATTAAATTTCCCAAATGGTTAAAAATACAATTTCATGTCTGTTTTCACATATTACGAAATATATGTATATGAATTCTTATAAGTCGTATAAAAATCAGCAAAAAATATATTTAGGTCAATACTCTTCATATTTTATTTAGAAATTTATTCATATAGTTTTCTAACCATTTTTAGTATAAATTTCCCAATTATATTTATCTCACTTGGAAAACCAATTTCATAATTTTTTTTGTTTATTTAATTCCAAATTCATTTCAAATTGGAAACAAAACCAAATAAATTCCCCAATTTCATCTTAAAATTAATTAAGATAAATTAAAACATATTTTATGTTTAATTTTAAGAAATCTCAAACAAGGCTGTTTCAAATTCAACAATATAAGGATGCCTAAATTCTGTTATATCATACATATATATTTTGCATTGATCAATTGTTACATTCATTGTCGTTTCCTTCCTTTTCAAAGTCATTTTCTTCATCACGACGCTCATTTGAGATTGTTGTTCATCCAAGGACTTAGCATATTCAAAATGGATGGATTGCGCTTTGTGGTATTAATACCTCAAATATTTATTTTGATGACAACATCCATATAAATATTACTACTAGCATTTCTCCAAATTGTGTAGTATTTTGAAATACATTATGGAGACATTTATAGAGATAAAAGAGAACTCAATGGAAGAAAATGAATTATACATGAAGATTAATCAGAGTGAATGGGAGAACAAAATTGATTGAAGAAGAAATGCAAATACTGAATCGACAAGAGATATTTGAAGTGATGAGCAGTTGGTTGAACCTTAGAATCTCTTGCTCAAGACCCAATGGCAATTATACTTGAAGATCATCAACCATTGACCTCAACTGAATCATAAAAACCATAAATATGAGGAACTTTTGAAATTTGAAAATTTATAATACCTATTAGTGTTTCTTTCTGCAACACACAAATGTTGACATACTGTAGAGGATATATCGACATGCTACCCGTTTTCCAGAATTTCAAATTTAAAATGAACAGATGTTTCCCTCCACTTTTAATCAAAAGACATGTCAATTCTAACACAATATAAAGGCAATGGAAAATGAATTTTAAAATCAATAATTCTCTTTTTTCTTACTTTTTTTTTCTCCAAACATCTATGAGAGAAATTCATCGAATACTCTTCCATTCTCTTTGCAAATCCATACCATTTCATTTTGATTCTTCAATGATTTGCAAACCAAATAACGTCAAAGAATTTCTGCTAGAATTCATATTATTCACTCTCTGATTTCATCCTATTCCTCAAACAATCCAAAGATGTATTACTATTGATGGTCTATAGGATCATTGCATCAAATCTGCAAGAATCTGTATTGAAGGTACGACTACTTACCAAACTTTGTTGCTGTTTGTGAAAAGGATAAGGTGTTATTGTAGCTTATGAAATCAAGAGGGTGTATCTTATAGCCTGTGAAATCAAGATTGTGAAGGCGTTCTTGCCACCTACGGAAAGCAAGCATGTAACAACCTAAAATTTTATCACTTTGATATTTGAAATTTTTAAATATTCGATTGGGGCTTTTATAATAAAATCCGCATTTCAAAAAATTGTCCGATTTTTATGACGTATTTTAATTTAACTTATAGAATTTTTTCATAATTTTTAATTTGGGAAATAAATGAATTTCCATTTGACGTATTTTACGTCGAACATTAGTATTTTTGGAATTTAACAGAACATGATAACCAATGTGTTTTATTCTTGTTTTGTGATCATGCCACATTGTTGTGCACAATCATACTTTTATTTCCTATCATTCACGGCTCGTACACGGACACAGTATTGTGCAGTGAGCTACCCTAAATCTTTTCAAAATCAATATAAACCCATATGTACATACAGTACACTATCTATGCCTCCCTTGTTCCCCTGCACCTCATCTGCCATTGTTTCCTTTTGTACAATCTTGCCTCCTTGATTTTACCCTCGATTTGAATCTTGGTCCCCTTATTTTTGAAGTAGGCAGCAATATATATACATGAAGAGCAATCTCCTTCATTTGATTCTTCTTGCCATTGATTTGTTAGTATCTTCTTCATCTAGCTTACTGTAAACATTCAAAACAATGAAAACAGACCACATCCTCTACTTCAAAAATCATTTTCCCTAAATCTATCCACAATAATCAAAGAGTTCCAACACGAAAAATGTTTGTTTGGATTTCTGGTTTATTTAAAAATAGTTTCATGGGTTTTCATTGAGTAATTTGAGAGATACTTGTAAATAATAGTGAGTGGTCAAGAAAATAATCACGGATTGACGACTGAAAGGTATGGATGGGTTCGTATCGACGATTGAGGATTTTTACAAGTGCTCTGGTGATTTTTAATAGCTTGGTTTGTCATGGAGAAAAAGGTGATCGGAATTGGGTTAAAAATTAATTTCCAGCAAACCAAAGGCCGTGACGGGCATCGAAGGTGTCGAGGAGTCTTGGAACAAGGTGGAGGCGTTGACCATGGCGGATTTTGCTCTAATGGTCTATGTTGAGGGGAATTGCTTAATTTAGGGTTTTTATTGACTTTTTTTAAGGAGGCATAGGTTTTCATGAAGTGCGGCAAGGGGAGGTGATTGAGTGGGGTCATGGTTGGCTTGAAGGTAGCGATGGCGGTCGTGATGGCATAGGTGGCAAGAGCTATCGATGACTGAGGAGGTAGGTTGAGCTCGAAATGGCGATCACCTGTACGTGCATTGGTTTCGATGGTCGATCGAATTTTTCTGCGGTGGTCAAGTGAGCGAGGTGGTGGTGCCATCGAGATGAGAAGGCAAAGTGAGTCACGTTGGTGGTCTTGGGAAGGGCATTGGTGGTTTCAACAGCAGTAGAAGGTGCACAAGCATGCACATTTTCACGTGCACATAGATATGGGAATGGAGGAAAAGGAGGAAGGGAGAAGGGGAAATCACTGTTCGTTACGGGTTTGGGTGTGGAGCAAGTGGGCACAGCCCGTTTAGCTTTACGGTAAGAACTTTAATATATATATATATATTAAAGTTAGTAAACTTTAACAAGCTATTTCTCTTTCATATTACATTTGATTTACCAACAGATTTTTTCCTTGTGTTCATATCGATAAGCACAACGTTTTGACATAAATTGTTGTTAGTTTTGGTATAGTATAATTTAATGATAAATTAATACTTACTGAGTATAAGTACGTCAAATTTGGATAATTACATAGTTAAATTGATTATACATAACGGGTGCTATCTATTTGGCCAAATAAACATTGTACTGTTAAAGTAAATTGGATAAAGTAATTTGGACACCTATTTAGCGAAATAAAACACCCTTCCACTAATTAAATTAATTTGACATTTAACTAGCAGAATAAATCCCCATTTTGCTATTTTATAGATTTGGATATCTGATTATATATTGTTAATTAATATGCCACTTTGAATAAGTGATATGTTAATCAATGACGGTTAAGTGTTGAATTTGTGGACATAGTCATTGATTATATAAATATCAGTTATTAGCTTAGAAAGTTTAATTGAATGATATGGTACCTTGCTCAAGTACCATTGTGATCTTTAAGCCCCTTTCAAATTTGAAAAATTAATTATTGGTTTGAAAGTTATTTTAAGAATAATTATTATCTATTATAAGGTTTTAAAGACAATTATTCAGTAATAAAATTTAAAAGGTAATTATTATTTATTATTAAAGTTTTAAAAATAATTAATAATTGTTTTTAATAATGATTTAAAGTTAATAATTTATTAATATGATTCTTAAAAGTTATTTCTTAAAGTTATTTAAGAATATTTGATTATTGTTTTAAAGTTATTTAATTCTTATTTTAAAATGTTTTAATTACATTTTAATTATTTATTTAAAGTGATTTAACTGTACTTTTGTTTTAATTAAAGTTATTTAATTATATTAATTAAAGTTATTTAATTATATTGTAGATTAATTATTTATCATATTAGTATTGTTTGGAGTAATTGATTATTATATGATTAAAAATGTTTAAGATTATATTTTTATGATATTATAGATTTTATTCTTTTTAATTAAATAATGAATTTGTTTATAAAAGGAATTATTTTAAAGTGAAAGGTTTTGAAAGAGTTTTATCTAATAAAAGAATTTATCAAAGGGGTTTATAATTTGGAAAGAGATTTTTGGAATTAGAAAAAGGAGTTTAGGTTTTAAGGATTCCTGCAAAGAGATTTATGCATGGGTTTTAGAGATCTTAAAGGGAAAGTTTTGTAAATGGGGTTTTGAGATTTATAAAGATTACTTTGTAAATAGATTTGAAAATTTATAAAGGAGATGTTTATTTTGTAGAATAAAAGAGATTTATGGAAGGGATTGGTGTTTTAGGTTATCTCTATTTTAATGACATTTGGGTTTTATCATTTTAATATGATTTTGAAATAGAAAATCTCTCTAAAAGTTGGTGAATTTACGTATACTATTTTACAAATATGTGAGAAAGGTTTTCCAAGGTCTGAAAGGAATGGCTGTGAATATATGTATCCCTAAGAAATAAGTATATGGATATTTTAATAAATATTTGAAATATGATTATAAATTAATGAAAGATTAATTTATGAGGCTAAATATGTAATCCGGTTTGAATGTTTGTTTATTTGATAGTTACATAACTGACTATCAAATCTTAGTCCAAATATGTAATCCTTCTTGATTTTGGTGTTATAGAAATATTCTTTACTTAACAAAGAAGGATTTTACCTCTGAAAATATCAAAGAGAAACATGGGAATTATAAGGTACAGTTACCATTAGTGATGTTATACTATACTTACAAACTCATTTTGTTCTTCTAAGACAAATGACGAGGAGATCCATCCACTTAAATGGAAAAGGGGTGATCCCCGCTCTTATGTATTGTCTGATTATTTCCTAAAGAACTTGTACTGAGCATTCTTGAAAATCAATGATTGGTTTGTGGAGTGCACAGTAGGCGGGGGAGTATACTCGTAAGAGATGACTCATACCGTAACCACTCCAAAATCATATACAGTACTTATTAAGATGTTTGAATCCATGTGTGATTCCAAAACCCATTAGGGTATAGGAATCCATGTGTGATTGCAAGATTTATTGGAGATATGAGAATTCATGTGTGATTCCGAGACCCATTGTGGTACTGGGATCCATGCGGGATTCCATGATCTGTTTTGAAGGCGGTGAGTGAGCTGGAACCGGACGTAGCCTCATCAGCGATAATGACTAAACCCAAAGATAGGAGACATGGCCAGTAGGGTTGGCATACCTATACGGTGCAGTCCACCTAGACATTACCTACAGTTATTATGCATGCATGGGGCGATGCACTCGGTTTTAGCGAGAACAGCTTTGTTTTTCCTATTGTACGTCACTAGGGATATATGCTGCTTTGGAAGAATATCTCTGATCCTTATGCAGGAGGAAAGTTTTTCGAAGTGCCAGAGCACCTCTATGGAATCCTACACAATTAGCAAATGCGCCTTATCGGTTTTTAATTATATACCTAGTAATTATTGTGATGTACACTCATGAGAATCACAGCTACCTGATTATTATTATTTTCAACCTTACATTATTTAATATCACTGGATTTTTTGATATAAATGTTTTGGTTATCGTAAGGTAAAAGCACGTCTGTGTTTATGTGCAGCGTGGTCTAATGAGATACCTTTGATTCCAAAGGCTTTTACAAGTTATAATAAACAAAATTCCTTATGATTTGAGTTTCTCACGCTGGTTTTATCAGACCGAGCCAGGCGTTGTTTTCTTTAATGCTAGGGTCAAATTTAGCATATTTGTAACAACTCAGGATTTTCGACCCTCAAAAATCGACACTAATACATCCACTATATCACGTGCCAAGAAATCGAATGCAACCCGATTGTAAAAGGAAAAGAAGAAGAAAGAAGACAAAAAGAAACTAACAACATAGAATCACACAGCGAAATAGGTAATCTATAATATACAACAAATCATCACATAGAAACAAACAGTAATATTTGTATATACAAATATCAGTTAGAGTATACTAACATATTTCATCCTAGATAGTTAAAACCGCATGTCCTTACAATTTGCTGATAAATACAACCAACAACAACACAGGGGAACACAAAGAATTACGTAGATACGCCCTGGACCTCCAGCTCGCATCCTGAGCTTCAACGCATCAAGTAATCTGTAAATAGGCTCGATCTAAACCAAGCATTATAATAAAATAACATCCGAGTCAGTCTAGAAAACTAGCGTGGGAAAACACACCCAGTTGGATTTTAAAGTTATAAAAACCCTTTGAAAACAAAACTATCTCGTTAGACCACGCCGCACATAAACATGGACAAGTTTTTACCTTACGATAATCAAACCATTTCATATGAAATTCTTCGATGTTATAGTAGTGTCTAAGATACAAATACTTATTAATTGCAGCTCAAATTGTTACATTAATTAAATTCCAGCATAATAGGTATATAACTAAAACCATAAAGGCACGTATTGTAGAACATATTCAATACAATGACTGGGCTATTGGGGTACCGCCCGTCATAATGCATCTCTAGATAAAATAACACCAAGGACCTCGCTAGGTTCTCCTATCCTCAAAGAACAGGCCTACCACTTGACTAGTAATGCTAAATATAATCACTCTTCCGTTAACGGGCCCTAAAGCATACAAATGAGAGATAATATCGACTCTAGATAGGGATGATCTTACCCTACTTGGGAGCAACCAACTTAGCCCTACAACATCTTCCTTTTTTTATTTATATCCAGTTGATGAGGCTTGAGGCTATGTTTTACCTTTTACATAGCACTTCCCATTTGGAATACTACACCCCTTCCAGTCGATGACACAATGTCAGCATTCATCCATACAAGTTTTTCAAAAGAAGGACAAACCAAAGGCACTACTTTTACTACATCCATTTTGGAATCACCCTTAGGATTAATAGCAAGCAGACCTTGCACTTCAAAGAGCTTCGTCTCCTTTTCCATCATCTTCAAGATGTCTTCATTTCGAAATGCATGAGTTGGATCGAAGTTGTTTTTGGATGACATATCTGATCCAAGTATTTTTGAAACAACTTTTGATAATTTCCGACAAACTCAACCCCGGTTCTTTAGGTAATAAATGGTCAAAGATAAGAGCGGAGATCACCTCCTAACCGTTAGTGGATGGATTTCCCTACCATCTATCGTAGAAGAATGAGACGAGATTTATATGCACAGTACAACATCATTGGAGATGACTGTGCTATATAACTCACGTGTTTCTCAAATATATTTTCAAAGTTACATTTTGGGTCCATATTTGATAGTTGGTTACTTAACTATCAACAACACACATCCAAATCGGGGATTTATTTCCAAAAGGAAAACCAACAATGATTAAGCCTACAAGTAACCACTATCCTTCTTAATTAATATTTTCATTAATTAAATTCGCCTTGTAAATAGTTGTATAAAAATACTTTTACAAAGGTATACCCACAAATCCCTACATTTTCAATACTTGAAATATATCCATATATTTATCCCAATGGTATTAGTATATTCACAGAACAGAGGAAGATATTATTTCCATACAATTTTAAAACCATATATAAATCCCTTATAGATCTCAAAAATCATTTATAAAACTATTTTATAAATCACTGAAACCGTTTATAGAACTCTTTATAGAAACCCCTTATAAACCCAAACTCCATTTCAAATTATAAACTTGTTTATAAACTTCAAAACAATATAAACTCTTTATAAATCCATAAAACTAACTCTTTTTATAAATTTATAAACTCATTTCTAAAATTATTTTATAAATATCTAAAATTATTTATAAAACTCATTTTTTTGTAAATAATCTCCCTTTAAGTCTCCAAATCATTCTATAAAACTCCTCTTCTAAAACCCATTTTTTTTATAAAACTCTATTTATAAGCCTCAAAAACATTATAAATGAATAAAATTCATTTACTTCAAAACACTACTATATGATAATAATTATTAACCTCAAATTCCTTAAAGATAATATTCAGTAATTTCAAAACAATGTTAAATAAACCAATAAATAATTAATCTTTTTCATTATAATAAATAGTAATAATTTGTTTTCAAACATTAATAATTAATCATTATTATAATTTCAAGCTACATAGCAAGTTGTGATGCCCCACCCTGAGACCCACATCAACAAAGAGAATTACATAGTAATTCTGTCTACTAATGTGGAGAATAGGGCTGGTTAAGGGCGACCATCATAGTCTTGCATTAGATAAGAGCTAAGTACGTCGATATTTATACTCCTTTTTTTATTTCGTATCGAGTATTCGAAATACTTAATTCCTATCTAATACACTACTATGGTGGCTACAAGATCGATTCAAAAACAAAACATAATAACTATATCAATTACAAGTCACGTAAAGGCAACACGGAAACGATATATATAATACACACATCAAATTTAATACAACATGCCACTAGTGGTATACAACCATAATATATAGATATATTCCCCACAAAAGAATATATACATCACAAGTTTCCAACAGAAAGACCACTACACAAAAACTATGCCATATCCCAAGTTGATGATGGAGTCCAAAAGTTAAAGCAAGTTAAGAGTCCAACTACCTAACTTGCAACTCGGTCTGACCCGAGTAATGAATACACGGGTCAGGCTAGGTAGAACTTGATATTAGTATAAGATAAGAGGAATATAAGTGCATAAGGGAATTCATTGTTAAACTATAAAGGATGGGTACAAGTATAGTACAATCTCAGTGCATGGTATATGTTCACCAAGGGTTGTCGCATGAATAGGTTTAATTCAACATAAAAAACTCATACTTAATGGAATTCAACTCAAATGCAAGGAATCATATGAAAGTCATGAGAGAAACTCATCAAAATTCCAATATGAATCTCATGGAACTCAAGATAAAGTTCAAATATCATAAAAACGAAATCACTATATATAACATCTCATGTAGCACTAGGCTATCGATGTAACAAAAATATATGAAAATGGTGAAATCATAAAAAACTCAGAATGCTCAAAAATCTTGGATTGGCCGGATCCCTGATTGCAAAGCTGAAGCAATGTTGCACGTGCTAAACTCTTGTCCAGTGCTATTTATAATTTAGGTACCTAACTCGTGGACCCAAAGGTCATACTCGTGGTGGCCGATGTCACATAACTCGTGGTGACCGAAATCGCATAACTCATGGTGATTGAAGTCATACAACTCGTGATGACCGTAGTCACATAACCCCGATGACCCGAAGGTCTATAGCACTGGCGTACTCGTGGATGTGGAAGCACGATCAACATAACTTCAAATTTTCAAAAATCTCAAAACATGAAACTATTAGAACAAATTCTTAGCTTTTCGAAACATCTAAAGCTTTGACTTTGGATAAAAATTGAAAAAGTTATGCTTAGAACAGTTCAGAGGTCTAAATTCAACACCGTAATCATTTTGATCTCGGGATAACCCTTAATTTATTTTAGGGTATATTATTATGGATTTGCTGTAATGCCCCACCCCAAGACCCACCTTAGTAAAGAGAATTAACGAGTAATTTCGTCTACTAAAGTAGAGAATAGGGCTGGTTAAGGGCGACCCTCTATAACTTTGTCTCAAACATCTACTAAATACGTCGATAAATGCAATATGATTTTTCTTTTCTATCTCAATGGATCGACATACCCAGTAAATGCTTAATCCAAAACTATAGGTGGCTAACGGATCTATCAGAACGAAATACAATAACTAAATGTAAAGCACATCACAGAACAGTAATCAACATCATATATATATATATATATATATATATATATATATAAACATATACACCGATACATGTTTATTCTACTTTGCTCTGACCATGGCTTTGATACCATGCTGTAACGCCCCACCTTGAGATCCACCTTAGTAAAGAGAATTAACGAGTAATTCCGTCAACTAAAGAGGAGAATAGGGCTAGTTAAGGGCGACCATCTATAACTTTGTCTTAAACATCTACTGAATACGTCGATAAATGCAGTATGAGTTTTAAAAAGAGAAATTGGAGTTTTGAAATATTTTAAAAATAAAAGAATGTTTTGAGAGTATATTTATATGAGTAGTATTCTTTCATGGAAATAATTTGAGAGTGTTGGGTTATCCATTGAGTAGTTAAGAGTTCTAGTCGACACGCCTGATCAAAGTTTTTTTCGATAGGAATATCCTAATTGCTTTGATGAGGCAATCCGACACGATGATTTGTATTTTAAAGATTGAGTTTTGAAAATAATATTTTGTGATTAAATATTAAATTTATTTTTGAATGGTAATTGCAGCCATTGATTTTAGAGATGAGTAATAGAGTGGCGAGGCAGTTTTGATCGTCCGATCAACTCTGCAGCCAACATATATATTTATTTATTAGAGACTCAATAGCGAGGCAATGTCATTTATTTATTTTTAAATTATAAAGATAAGAATATAAATGAGATTATTTTTGAGCTGTGCTTTATTGGAAGTATATTTTGAGATTTTAAAAACCATATTGCATTTATCGACGTATTCAATAGATGTTTAAGACAAAGTTATAGATGGTCGCCCTTAACGAGCCCTATTCTCCGCTTTAGTAGACGAGATTACTCGTTAATTCTCTTTACTAAGGTGGTCTCGGGGTGGGGAGTTACAACATGATATCAAAGCTATGGTCAGAGCAAAGTAGAATAAACATGTATCGGTGTATATGTGTATATATATATATATATATATATATATATATATATATTATGTTGATTACTGTTCTGTGATTACTGTTCTGTGATGTGCTTTACATTTAGTTATTGTATTTTGTTCTGATAATTAACTTTTCAAAATATTAAAATATTGATAAATAACCTTAAAACAACATTAAATATAAACAAGTAATCTTTAAAATAATATAAAATATAAACAATCTTTAAACAGTATTAAATATAAATAATTCTACAACAATATTAAATATAAATAAATAACTTAGAAAAGGCAGATAAAAAGGTTGTAGTAAAATAGAAGTTAAATCCTTAAAATAAAACATTATCGAAGCCCAATGTCAGAATTTAAACTCATGTCCTATCTCAGAACCAACTTCAACTCAATAGCAATTTACATTATTTTATTTCTTAAAATACTAATTTAAGGCCAATAGCTACCAAATGTTTAACCAATATGATATTGATTTTTAATCACTACGGGGTTTTAGTTTGAGCATATAACAATGTCATAACCCATAGTGTCAAACAATAAGGTTTAACATCCAATAAATCATATGACAGGAATATTATTGAAATTAAAATTAACAATGATGAGGAATCCTATTAGATCCCTCCAACCTATCCCTTTGCATCACAAACAGTATATAATTAATAATATGGGTCATCTGCTACTAGGCGGGTATGTATAAAAGGTCATCTGCTCCAGAGGCAGGAATAAAACCAAACCAACTAATAAAATAGTAAATCATCTAGATATCCATTCAACAATAATTATCAATTATAATATTTCTGGTTAACCAAAAAGGTGAGTTTAACTCAACGAAATTCCTGTTATCGCCGAAACGTACCCTTTTTCTTCCACGTTCGAATTTAGCTTAAAACTCTTCAAGCCCAGATCTTAAACAATTCAACTCCAAAAGTAGCGCATGTCAATACGATCCTAAAGCGACTGACCGCATTTAATTCCAATCTAAAACGAGAGAGGTAATAAGTTCAAAATTTTATGAATTATATAGTTTATGTACACTAATTACACTTATTAACTAATTACCAATATGAACATGTTAATCAACTTCCCCTCGTTCCGTTTCCAGGCAACCCAAATCGACGTCCCTTAACCTTGTGCAACCCAATGCCAGCAATGACAGTCTCCAAGTCACCACCTCCACTGCGAATTTTGCCAAAAACCAAACGACACCCATCCTCAAATTGTCGCAACCACGCTCCTCCATTCGCCACCAAACTTCAGCTGCGCCTCGCCCACGTCCTCCTGTTCCTTTCTTCTTCATGGCCCATTGACCAAAACTCGATGACGATGCGGCAAAGGCCCAAAATTCAAACTTGAACCTCCCACGAATGGAGCTTCTCCCTGGCCACCGTGCACCGCCGTAGCTCAATCCCACCATTGAATATACTCGCCACCTCGTCGTCGTCATTTCTCTAGTTGGTAACGAAGGCTGAAATTGCCTTAGGTGGTGCTAATGTGGACGTGGTCGTTGGATTAGGTTATGGTTAGATTTGAAAATTCGAACCACTTCTCTGATATAACGTGATTTTAAATAGAGGAGGTAACGTATGGTCAACATAGTTGAAACGTGGGCAAGAATATGAGCTAAGGCATGGCATAGGTATGGGTGTGGGTATATCTTAATATATTATTTTAATTTAAAAATATCAGGCTTTAAACGTCCGAAGATCCCGAACTCCTATCAAGATATGCCCCCTCGAGATCAATATTAAATACCCCTATTCCGAACGAAATGGAACTAGTCTCGAGACCTAATTCGATCATATACAGAAGTAGCTTTTCAAACCCAATTATATTATATAAATTCCTGAAATTAATTTATATGCATTTCAAAGTCGTACATCACACTATACATCTGATTACCACAAAATTCATCGGTATATAGTAATTCATTATTACGGATCCAATGACACTAGTTTCGTCAATATCTGAGACAGTGCCCCGAAAAGATATTTACATACATCAACTAAAACGATTTATTATAAAACAAGTTTAATCGCTTTTAAATTCAAATTCAAATGTTTACCATCTTCATTCTTATCTAATAGAATTTAAATCAACTTTCGAAATCATTTTTATTCACAGAAAATTCAAGATTTAATTATTTAAACAATTCAAAATATTCAAATAACCATCATATTTGAAATTTAAGTTATTCAAATTATATTTGAAATTCTAGTTATTTAGCTTATAAAATTAAATTTTCATATTTAAAATCAATTAAATATTCCAAATTCAAATGACTGAAATTCTAGATTGTTACATTCTCCCCTCCTCCCCATCCCAAAAAAAGAATTTCGTCTCCGAAATTTCCAAGGTAAGAAAATGCCACAAAACCCTTTATATTTCAAAACCAATTAGTTGAAATAGATTACCAAATTTTTTTAAGCATTTAACTTCATTCATTGATACTAACGAATATCATTCCAAGTTATAACATAAACATCAAATTTGAGTTATCAAAAAATTTCTTTAAAATTTCTCAAAAATTTTCTAACACCTTAAATTTACGGAAAGTTTCGCCAATATCTCCTTTGCACGGTTCGACTGGAAAATTTTATAATATATATATATATATATAATCATAAATATACATCTCATCTTCAAGGATGAGGCATTCTGTAGGGAAAAAAATGAAAATACGATATGTAATCCGAGATGTATACCTTTCATTTGCATTAACAAGCATAAACAATCAATATGCCCCAGATGCGAAGCGTACGCCATCTACACCTACTAGTAACTCAACAACCAATGAGAATATGTATATAAAAAGTAACATCCATATATAGCATATACTATACAATAACCATATGCAAATGTAACAAATGTAATTAGAGAAAGCATCAAACAAATAATTTTCATCCAATTAATTCATAACTATATCAATTCACATTTCCTAGTATCAACTTTTATTAAGCCCGTATGATGTACATATACCAACCGTACGCAATATCAAATCTGACCGCTCGCTCTATCACACAATTTTACGTACGAACTAGTAACGTTCTCTCGACCACTCTAGTGCGGACTCAGATCCGGTTCCTTGAATAGAAACCATCATTCTCCTTGCGTAGCCATACACCATGATAGAGAAACTCATAATCAATCAAAAATCCCTATCCAGTGTTTGCTGTTAAGAGTCGAATGAAAAATCCTAACTCGGACCGATGTAAATCATCTCAAGATCATGTACTCCAATATGGATCCAACAGTAATGCAAAGAAAATATATATGTACAACTTACATATTTATTTCAATTGGTTTCTTATTATTTGAATTCTTTTATTTACATTCATTTATTCACATTACTTTATTCACTTTGTTTACTTAGTATATTTCTTTCAATACTGATATCACTTAAAATTCAGTCCATCAACTTTTACTCAAGTTTATTATAAACATTTTATACGACATTTCCCATGTTTATTATCTCTTCACAACTTAAGTTCATATTCATTTTAAATCAATGTCAATCTTATTTAACTCATTTCATTATTTGATTTCATTAATTCATTGCAAATCACAATCAATTTTGTTGATAAGTGAAGATATTGATCAATGACAATGTGCTTCAACAAAAAAGGAAGAGATATGTGCAAAGCTAAAGGAAGATGGATGAAGACCAAACAAACATAAGCATGATTTTATTATAGGTCTTAGTCTAGATTTATTGTTAAAATCTATCCTCAAGAGGCTTGCACGAACACTAGAACACATTTTATGAACTTCATTTTTATTTAAACTTTCACTGTGCATATTTTAGTAGTTCAGTCGACTGAACATGAATGCCCAGTCGACTGAAACTGGTACACATATATAAATATGCACAGTTTCAGTCGACTGAACTTCCTGCAAAGTCGACTGAATTTGTTCCTGAAAATTTTACTTCATATTTTCAGTTGACTGAATTCCCTGCTCAGTCGACTGAATTTAAACCTGCGAATTTTCTCTGAAAATACACCTTCTTCCTCCCAAGAGTTGCAACCATTCTCCAATGGAAATAGAAGCATCTCTTGTTTACAACCTTTGACAACAAATGCACCTCTTCTACAAGTATAAATACATGATTCTAACATCATTCAATTCACCGAATTCTCTTGCTTTGATCTTGCTATTTTCTTGATCTTATTCTCTAGATATTCTCAAAGCAATCACCAATCTATTGCTTGAATCACTATTTTGTTTATAACATTCTTTTGATTCATAACAATTCACATTTTCTAAATCTTCACAAACACATTGCATACTCTCGAGGATAAGATTATAGGAATATTGTACTACATTAGACTCATTAGTGTTGACAAGAACACAACAAGTCGAATATTGTTTTTTAGTAATTGAGTTGAAGTCCTCTTCGATAGTCGAGGCAAGAAATCCCGTTCGGTTGTTCGGGTAAGTTGTAAACCTATTCCTCCGGGTTAAGTGAGGGTTGTTAGTAGAATTCCTAAGAGAAGCTTAGGGACTGGACGTAGGACAAGAGGTCCGAACCAGTATAATGTCTTGGTGTCTACTTTACTTATTATCGTTATTTATCTATATCATTCCGCAATTACATATTATACGATCCTACTGCATAGCCCCCTCTTTCAATTGGTATCAGAGCGAGGCCGTCCTATAACCATAACACCGTTATCAGACATATTGATAATATGGAAAATAACGCAAGTACAAGCACAACATCTGCCTATAGTTCTACATTTGCCGAAGGACAATCTATCCAAAGACCCCTCTATTCAATGGACTAAACTACAACTATTGGGCTACAAGGATGAGGATTTATATGCAAGCAACAAGTTTCGAAGCTTGGAATACTACTCAAGCAGAGTTTGTTGTACTTACGACCGATTATCCTACATGGACATAAACTTAGAAGAATGAAGCTAGTGCAAATGCCAAAGCTATGAATATGCTATTTTGCGCCCTGGATAGAAATGAATTCAACCGTGTTAGCATACGTACTACTGCATATGAGATATGGGAAACACTTAAAGTCATACATGAAGGCACAAACAAAGTTAAACAAACAAAGATATCCACGCTGAAGAACCAATTCCAAAACTTTAGAATGCGACAAAATGAATCCATCAATGACATGTATTCGAGATTTCAAGACATTGATCATGCCTTAATAGGACTAGGAGAAAAATACATGGATTTTGACATTGTGTCTAAAGTTCTAAATTCACTCGCTGGTGAATGGGAGAGAAAAGTACTAGCAATCGAGGAAGCAAATGATCTATCTATAATGAAACCAGAAGAATTGATTGGAAATCTTATGTCGTATGAAGTAAATATGCAAGCTAAGAAAGATCAAGCTCAAGAAAGAAAGAATGTTGCTTTTCATGCGGAAAAGGAAGAATCAGAGTCTGAAGATGAGGATCTAGTATTTATAGCCAAAAATTTCAGAAATTCTTAAAGTATAGAAAAGGGAAACAAAAACGGATTCAAAAAGAATTTCTTGAACAAACCTTCATCCTCAAATATAGAATGCTTCAATTGTCACAAGAAAGGACACATGCAAAAAGATTGTCAAGAACAAATGAAGGAAAATCAGAAAAGCTTCAACAACAAAAACAAGAAGGATAAATTTAAAAGGAAGGCATTTTCTATAACATGGGATGATTAAAATTCATCTTCATCCGAAAATGATAGTGATAGCGACAATGAACAGACAAATGTATGCTTCATGGCTCAAAATTCTGAGGTAAGTAATTTAACTTTCGATGATTTAATTGAAGTAAACACTGAACTTTTAAGCACAATAAAAATTCTTTAGAAGAAAATTAAGGAAATTCGTGAAAATCAAACCAAAGATGAGTTTGAGAGAGATATGTTAAATGATGAAAAGAAAATTCCTGAAGAAGAACTTGATAAAGTTCAAGAATCTTATTCAAATTCGGAAACTCAATTATCACTTTTAAGTCAAGAAATTGAAACTCAAAAGAAAAAGAATGATGTATTTGTTTCTGAAAATCACGAGTTAAAAATTAAGATTAAACATGTTGAATTGGAAAATAATAGTCTTCAAGCTAAATTAGATGACATCACTAAAAATGTTTCTAACTTTAACAAAGGAAGAGAAAATTTATCTAAGATATTAGAAAATTCTCAATCATCTTCAAACAAACAAGGTTTAGGTTATAAAAAAGAGTCAAAAATTCCTAATAAGAAAAATATAAAACTTAACAGGAATGTTGATTCAAAACAACATATATTGCTAAAGAAATCTATTAAAACAAAAGTAGAAACCAAGGTAGTTAAAATTTGGGTACCAAAGACTAACAATGTATTAATAAGAAATAAATATATTAAAACATTTATGGATAATGTTCATCATAATGAAAACTATATTTATAAAAAGGATACTGAACCAAATTGGGTTTGGTTTCCTAAACTCTAACTTTTTAGGACCCTATTAAAAGGTGGGTACCAATAATTTCATATTTATTTTCAGGTCCCACTCAAAAAGAAGAAATGCATATTAGACATTGGTTGTTCAAAACACATGACCAAAGACAAAGATATGCTTACAAACATCACATACTTTGATGGTGGCTCGGTTACCTTCGGAGACAATTCAAAAGGCTATATCATTGGCAAAGGAGATGTGAACAATTACGGTACATCAAATTAACCTTTTATAACAAATGTTTCATTAGTTGAAAATTTAAAACATAATCTACTTAGCATAAGTCAACTGTGTGACAAAGGTTTTAAAATAACTTTCTCGGATAATAAATGTAGTATTTTTTATCAAAACCAAAATCTTGTTTTTGAAGGAAATAGAGATAGAAATATTTATGTTCTAAATATAAATATTAATCATAATAAAAGTATGTGTTTACTTGCCAAAGAAAATGATCCTTGATTATGGCACAAAAGATTTTGTCATATAAATTTTAAAACTATTAGAAAACTTTCTAAAAATGAATTAGTAAGAGGTTTACCCAAAATAAACTTTAAAATAAATAATCTTTGTGATGATTGTCAAAAAGGAAAATTAACGAAATCATCTTTCAAATCTTAGAAAAATATTTCAACTTTACAACCATTAGAATTACTACATATGGATTTATTTGGACCAACACAAGTTCAATCCATTGATCATAATCGATACGTATTTGTAATAGTTGATGATTTTTCAAGATATACATGGACTATTTTTATGAAAAATAAAAGTGACACTTTTGAGCATTTTAAAACATTTGTCAAAAGTATTCAAAACACTAAAGATTTGAAAATTAAAAATATTCGAAACGATCATGGAGGCGAATTCGAAAATGAAGCTTTTGAAACTTTTTGTAAAAAGAAAGGAATAAATCATAACTTTTCATTTCCTAGAACTCCTCAACAAAATGGATTTGTAGAAAGAAAGAATAGAACATTACAAGAATGCGCAAGAACATTATTAAATGGATGTTCTCTACCAAAACATTTTTGGGCAGAAGCCGTTGCTACTGCATTATGTATTAAATAGAATATCAATTAGACCATTAACTAAAAATACTTCTTATGAACTATTTAATAATAAAAAGCCAAATATATCTTATTTTAAAATATTTGGATCAAAATGTTTCATTTTAAATACAAAAGATCAACTAGGAAAATTCGATCCAAAAGCTGACGAAGGAATTTTCGTAGGATACTAAGAACGAAGTAAAGCATATCGAATATTTAATAAACGAACAAACATAATTGAAGAAACTTTATATATATCTTTTGATGAAAATTTTAATATAAAAGATGATGAAGAATTGATAAATATAGAAGAAACAAACCTTGAAAATAGTAATAATGAACTAAGATCTCCTCCTAGAATATTACGAGATCATCCAACTCAAAATATAATAGGAGAAATAAATTCTCAAGTTAGGACAAGAAATCAGCTAAATCAAATGGGTCATGTAGCTTTCATTTCATCAATAGAACCTAAAAATCCTAAAGAAGCATCAACAGATGATTATTGGATTATAACAATGCAAGAAGAATTAAACCAATTTGAACGTAACGATGTTTGGGAATTAGTTCCCCGTCCTAAAAATCAATCAGTGATAGGAACAAAATGGATTTATAAAAATAAAGTAGACGAACAAGGTAATATAACAAGGAATAAATCAAGACTAGTAGCACAAGGGTATAATCAAGAAGAAGGTATTGATTTTGAAGAAACCTTTGCTCCCGTTGCAAGACTTGAAGCAATACGTATACTATTAACCTTTGCATGTTTTCACAATTTTAAACTTTATCAAACGGATGTTAGAAGTGCATTTTTAAATGGTTTTATTAAAGAAAATGTATATGTAGAACAACCTCCTTTATTTATACATGAAAAATATCTGGATCATGTATTTAAATTAAAGAAAGCACTATATGGTCTTAAACAAGCACCTCGTGCTTGGTATGAAAGATTTAAAAGTTATTTATTAAATTCGGGATTTAAAATTGGAAAAGTAGATCAAACGCTTTTTCATTAAAAATACTACCAAAGATATTTTAATAATTCAAATATACGTAGACAATATTATTTTTGGTTCAACAAATGAAAATTTATGCAAAGAATTTTCAAATATAATGACTAATGAGTTCGAAATGTCTCATATGGGAGAATTATCATATTTTCTCGGACTTCAAATTAAACAATTATCAAATGGAATTTTTATAAACCAAGAAAAATATTGTGCTAATTTAATTAAACGATTCGGCATGGAAAACACTTCTGCTAAACCTACTCCTATGAGTACCATTACACATCTCGATCGAGATGAAAATGGCAAAAGTGTAGATCAAAAATTGTTCAGAAGTATGATAGGTTCCTTACTTAACTGCTAGTAGACCTGACGTAATGATGAGTGTTTGTTTATATGCATGTTTTCAATCCGATCCTAAAGAATCACACTTAAGAGCGGTAAAACGAATTATGCGATATCTTAACAACACTAAAGATTTCGGTCTTTCTATCCAAAGGAGTGTCCATTTGAGTTAGTGTCATTCAGTGATGCTGATTTTAGTGGATCTCGAACAGATAGAAAAAGTACAAGTGGTACTTGTCATTTCATTGGAAAATCACTTGTATCTTGGTTTAGTAAGAAACAAAATTGTGTCTCGCTTTCCACCTGTGAAGCAGAGTATATATCAGCTGCTTTAGCTTGCACTCAAGTTATATACATGCAACAAACACTTAAATATTTTAATATAAATTTAACAAATTCTACAATATACCGTGATAATACAAGTACAATAAACTTATCTAAAAATCCGATTAATCACTTTCGTACAAAACATATAGATATTCGTCACCATTTTCTATGTGAAAATATCGAAAAAGGAATAATTAATTTAGAACATATTTCTACCGAAAATCAAATTGCCGATATATTTACTAAACCTCTATTAGAAAACTCTTCATAAAATTACGACGAGAGTTAGGAATAATGTCTTTTAAAGATATCATATAGAGAAAGTTAGAAAAATCTACACAATTCAGTCGACTAACGTTATATACTCAGTCGACTGAATAAAGAAAAAAAATGAGATTTTCAATTTATTTTTCGAATATGTTACATAATATATTACAAAATAATAATTATTTGTAAACCGTACATTTTTAACTGAATTATGGTAACCATTAAATCATTAAGTGGATGAAAAACTTTAAAGAATTATAACCACTATATATTTAGAAAATCCCTACTATAAATATATCTTAAAAATATTTTTTTTCACAACTCATTCTCACGAATAAAAGCTTGAAAAATTCATTATAAAAATATCGTCCAACAACTCTTTTCCCCCGATCAACATCACCTCTTCATTCGATAACACTCCAACATCTCCAAAACTTCCCACTCCAACACCGACACATGAGCCAGTTTACAAATGGAACAATTATCGTACTGGCTACACACCAGAATCCAAGAAAGCGAAACGCGGACTCTTTATTTCTCCAGACACAAAAAGAAAGATTGATGAAATTCATCACTTTCAACAACAACAAATAGATCTTCAACGAGAATTATACTTCGAACAAAAAGTTACGGCTAGACGATTAAGCTTCCTAGAGCAAATCGGTTTATGCTTTTGTGGAACAATAAAGAACGAAGTGGCTGAACCCCTACCTCGCCCCGTTAGTTCACTTGATCCGTCTTTATCTTACCGTGCACCATTCGATCCTGTGAATCCTTGGATGTCTCCTAAGACTCCTCAATATAGTCCAAATTCATGGGATATAAATTATATGAAGAATGAAGGGAAAAAGACTCCAAGTCCATCCCCTAAGAAATAGTTAGTTTTGAAATCTATTAATGATATTACATCTATATAATTGTAATTATTTACTTGAATAAAGTGTTTACTTTCAAAATTAACAAAGAACAACAAAATACATGGGTCAGTCGACTGAAACCCCTTGCTCAGTCGACTGAATTTAAGGCAGAATGCAATTTTTTTAATAATTTAGTCGACCGATTCCTCTGCTCTGTCGACTGAATACTAACAGAAACATTCAGATAAAAATTCAGTCGACTAAAAACCCTGTTCAGTCGACTGAATTCAACCCAGAAAATTTTCGGCCTTCAATTCAGTCGACTGAACAGTGTATTCAGTCGACTGAACGCCAATTCTCAAGCAACTTTCCCCTTTTAACCACCAATTTTTTACCTATCCATTCACTTTTTACTTTCCAAAATAGTTTTCTTCCCAAATTATTTTCGAAACTCTAGCCCCAAATTCCTTAAAATTCACTTAAATCTCACTCAAATGGCACTTCTCTTCTTCATCTTCCTAGCCAATTGATGCTCAAATAGCGCAATGGCTTTACGATGGAGTAGCTGTCATTAGATGGAAAAAGATGAAGAATTCCCGTATTTTCGAGCATTCCTTCATTGATTTCCAATGCTTTCAAACCTACAACATCCAAGCGTTAACCGATCAAGCAGGTTTAACTTCTCTTTTGGATTTGAAAAGAAATGACCATGCCATAAATCATATAATGGTCAAATTATTTTATGCTAACCTTAATCTTGGGCATCAAACTCCAAGAAATCCAAACAATAGTGTTTGAAGTATGGTATGTGGAAAGAAAGTTTGGTTTTCCTTAGATAGAATAGCACACATTCTAGAATCACCAAATGTCGGGAGAAAGCTAGACGAGATAGAATTCAATCCACAGATTCGCGATAACATAAACCATCGATTTTTGGATGATAATATCAACTTTAGAGATTTTAAGTCCACCTCTCTTCGACCTATGGCAAGAATCCTTCACAAAGCTCTAATGAGAACAATAACTCCACGCACGGGCTCGTACGAAATTGTCTACCCAAATAATTATCGAGCTCTATATGCTATTATTGGAAATATACAAGTCAATTGGGTAAAACTTATTCTTGATGAGTTTCTCACTTTTAATAATGACAAAATGCGAACTATCTATTTTGGAGAATACATCATGCGACTTCTCCTTAATGTCGATACTCCATTACCCGAGTCGGAGAATACAATGGTCCATCAAATTAACCACCGGACCATAAGCCTAATGCAACTCTCATCTCGACCTCCTCGCAAAATATCACTAGCCGAATGGGAAGCGAGGCATCAAGAACAACAACAACAACCTCCACAACCTCACCACTAAGAACATTTCGAGCAAGATGATGAAATTCGTCTTGTTGACCCAAGCTTTACTACCAACCAATCATTGGGGATATTGTCAAGAAATCAACAAATTCCTGACACTCGTCTTAAAAAGGTAGATCACAAGCTTGACAAAATCAAAGGATGCTTCAACAAGCTATGGGATGCAATCTCGTGCTCAAGCACCACTACTGCTTCGACATCTCACGGCAAATGTCCGGCACCTACGTTTACATGGACGTCATCCGAAGAGCGAACAAGTAGCAGCACAAGCGGAGCAAGTGGTGGCCAAGGAGGAAGAGCGTACAGATCACCAACAGGAGGACCCGTCATACGTGAATCAACAGGAAGAGAAGGTTCATATGACTGGGATAGAGATGAGTAATTTTAGTATGGTTTGATGTTTATTTATAACTTTCTTATGGCTTGTATAAATAGCCATTTTGTGCTTGTTCGACGCAACATTTTTAATTTTTAAGCCATGGTTATGAAAATTTTCTATTCTCTATGCTTCAGTGATTGTTTTGATATAATATTTCTACTGTTAATTCTTCCTTTTTTGTCGATGACAAAGGGGGAGAAAATCTATGGTACTAACTTTGTTTTGTAGGAAAGATAGTGCATACACTCAGGGGGAGAAAATAAGTAAATACATCTCTAGAATAAATCAGTATTGTCATCAATCAAAAAGGAGAAGAATGTTGATACGTGAAGATTTTGATAAATGACAATGTGCTTCAACAAAAAAGGAAGAGATATGTGCAAAGCTAAAGGAAGATCGATGAAGACCAAACAAACATAAATATGATTTTTATATAGGTCTTAGTCTAGATTTATTGTTAAAATCTATCCTCAAGAGGCTTGCACGAACACTAGAACACATTTTATGAACTTCATTTTTATTTAAACTTTCACTGTGCATATTTTAGTAGTTCAGTCGACTGAACAGGAATGGCCAGTCGACTGAAACTGGTACACATATATAAATATGCACAGTTTCAGTAGATTGAACTTCCTGCACAGTCGACTGAATTTGTTCCTGAAAATTTTACTTCATATTTTCAGTTGACTGAATTCCCTGCTCAGTCGACTGAATTGAACCTGCGAATTTTCTCTGAAAAGACACCTTCTTCCTCCCAAGAGTTGCAACCATTCTCCAATGGAAATGGAAGCGTCTCTTGTTTACAACCTTTGACAACAAATGCACCTCTTCTATAAGTATAAATACATGATTCTAACATCATTCAATTCACCGAATTCTCTTGCTTTAATCTTACTATTTTCTTGATCATATTCTCTAGATATTCTCAAAGCAATCACCAATCTATTGCTTGAATCATTGTTTTGTTTATAACATTCTTTTGATTCATAACAATTCGCATTTTCTAAATCTTCACAAACACATTGCATACTCTCGAGGATAAGATTATAGGAATATTGTACTACATTAGACTCATTAGTGTTGACAAGAATCACAATAAGTCGAATAATGTTTTTTAGTAAGTGAGTTGAAGTCCTCTTTGGTAGTTGAGGCAAGAAATCCCGTTCGGTTGTTCGGGTAAGTTGTAAACCTATTCCTCCGGGTTAAGTGAGGGTTGTTAGTAGAATTCCTAAGAGAAGCTTAGGGACTGGACGTAGGACAAGAGGTCCGAGCCAGTATAAAGTCTTGGTGTCTACTTTACTTATTATTGTTATTTATCTATATCATTCCGCAATTCCATATTATACGATCCTACCGCATAGCCCCCTCTTTCAAATTTCATTTTAAAAATCATTTCATTTAACTTACCTTAAGTTAAATTTTACTTCTAATTTTTTTCCTTAACATTCATATTCAATAAATTAAAACTTTGTTTTAACTTATTATTCCTCAATTTATAAGATAAAAAAACTGATTTCTTATATTGTTTTACAAAATACTTAGATAAAAAATTTCAGAATTTAAACACTCTGTTTTATTTCAACTCTATTTTGAAATAATACATAATATAAGATATATCTCTTTTTGTATAACAAATCATACTTTGAATTTAAATCAAAACTTATTTTACCAATACAGAACTCCTATTGTAGCTATTTCTCTCTTCGAAACCAAAAATGAATGTTGATGATGCTGCAGTCGTCATCGAAATTATTTTCCAGCAACCGAAGTAGGTTCAGTATTTTATTAACACTTTTAAATTCCATTTTAAAATATTTTCCAAATAATAATATTATTATTTTCCAAAACTTTGAAAACTATTATCAAAATCAACGGGATTTAAATTCTCAAATTCTCAGTTTCTAATCCTTTTTATTTACAAATCATATTTATACAATTCCCCTATATATAAGGTTATATAAAACCATTTCTTAATTGTTTAACTTTGTTTACATTTTAATAGTAACAACTTTTATTAGAATACAAACAACAAATGACAAATGATAATAATCAAATATTATCATTCTCTAACGACCAAACACATCATGTATACTACAATAATTGTTTTAAAATTATTCCTTTATATGTAAAATATAATCAAGGTAAAACTACTCATTATACCTAATTTTCAAAACAATATTATGTCGAATTTCTCTGTCCAAGTGTTTAGACATCCCTATCAATAATGTTAATTATTCGTATTAACTAGAATCCATAAGCCACTCAATAGATTAATTAAAACAATATAAAACATTTTTATATCACTAACAAATACGTGCTTGTGTATATGTACACTCAAAACTCATAATAAGGCATTCCATTACCTTATCACTTAATGAGTAATCCCACCAAAGCCAAGGTTCGCACTTAACCTTGCACTCCGATACCAAGTGTAACAGCTCAGGATTTTCGACCCTCGAAAATCGACACTAATACATCCACTATGTTGCGTGCCAAGTAATTGAATACCAAAAAACCCGATTGTTAGGGAAAAAGAAGAAGAAAGAAAACAAATATCCATCCCTTCAGAGAGCCTCCTTCGTATCCATCAAGAAACCCGATTACAAATATCCATACCTTTGGAGAGCCTCCTCCGTATCCATCAAGCACCCATTGGATCGTATCCATCACGCCTACATCAATTCGTATCCATCACCTAGGGACATTTCGCATCGTTTCCACCAATACACAACACATATCATTGATCCTCTCCAGAATTCGTATCGATCGATCAAAGATCGATACGAAGCATGCATCCCACAAATGATATGAAACAATACTCTTTAATCGATACGAAATACTCGAGAACATATCAATATGAATAGTAGTAGGAATCATCGATACCGATACGAATAGGAGTGGGCATTATCGACACGAAGGGAATATACTAGGTTGATACAAAGAGAAACACGTTTAAGAGGAAGACTCGGGCACTCGGCATGAAAAGTGGATCGATCCTAGAATATAATGCCACGTCATCTGATCGGCACGTGCCAACATGGATATGAACAAGAGCATCGTATCGATACGAGCTCGACAATACACTGCAAACACAAACTTGTATCAGTCATAACTCAAAATGTACAAGTCCAAATGCCACGAAATCTTCATAGGAGCTTGCGTACTAGCTCAAGAATGTTCATGATCGATCTCGGCCCAAAATGGCCAAATTTCGATCGATATGAATTTCATGCCTATCGATCATGGATCGATCCCAAACATCCAGGGATCAATCACGTGGGCCCACCCACATGAGAGAAGGAGTCTTCCGAAGTTTGAGACGGCTATTCTCAGTCTACACCTATAAATAGCAGTCCAAGGTCTTTACAAAAGGGTCTTTTGACTCTGGAACATCGATACTCTGCCAAAATCCTCATTATACCTTGAGTATTCTGTTACAAACAATTGTAATCACCGAGAATCATCAATTAAACAGCAAACTTTCTAAAGTGAACGTAGGCTAAAAAGCCGAACTACTCTAAATCTCTACGTCTTCATACTTCTATTTGTCTGGTTTTGGTGTGTTTGTTAGATCTACCTCATTTTCCATTTATATTTTTTACATTAATCTCTTTAAACATGCCCGAAGAGTGTAGTGTCCAATTTTGGTACAAACAATATCCAATCCTAGTCTTTTCGAAACAACTTTCAATAATTTTCGGTAAACTCAACCCCGGGTCTTTAGGAAATAAACAGTCAAAGATAAGAGCACATATCCAAATTAATGGACAGATTTCCTTATCATTTGTCCTAGGAGAATGAGACAAGATTTATACGCACGGTACAACATCATTGGAGATGACTGTACCATATAACTTATGTGTTTCTCCTAGATATTTCCACAGTTACGTTTTGGGTCCATATTTGATAGTTGGTTATTAATATCAACAACACATATCCAAATTAGGGATTCATTTCCAAAAGGAAAACCAACATTGGCTAAGCCCACAAGTAATTACTAGCCTTATTAATTAATCTTTTCATTAATTATTAAATTCACCTTGTAAATACTTGTATAAAAATACTTATACAAAGGTATTTTCAAAAAATCCTTGCATTTCAATACTTGGAAAATATCCATATGCTTATCCCAATGGTGTGAGTATATTTACAAAATGGAGGAAGACTTCCTCTCGATAGAATTCAAAAACCATCTATAAATCCCTTCTAACTCTCAAAAACCATTTGTAAAACTATTTTATAAACCACTAAAACTGTTTATAGAATCTTTTTAGAAACCCCTACAAAACCCAACATCCATTTCCAATTATAAACTCGTTTATAAACCTCAAAACATTTATAAACTCTTTATAAATCCATAAAACTAATTATAAAACTCTTCTTATAAATCTATAAACTCATTTTCAAAATTCTTTTATAAATATCTAAAATCATTTATAAAACTCTTTTTATTTTGTAAATAATCTCCCTTTAAGTCTCCAAATCATTCTATAAAACTCCTCTTCTAAAACCCAAATCTGTTTATAAAACTCTACTTACAAGCCTTGATAATATTATAAATCAATAAAAATCATTTACTTCAAAACATTATTATATGATAATAATTATTAACAATAAACTTTAAAATAAATAATAATTATTAACTTAAAACTCCTTAAAAATAATATTCAATAATTTCAAAACATTGTTAAATAAAAAATAAATAATTAATCCTTACAATTATTATAAATAGTAATAATTTATCTTCAATCATTAATAATAAATCATTATTAGAATTTCAAATATTAATTATTTAGATAATTAACTTTTCAAAATGTTAAAATGTTGATAAATAACCTTACAACAACATTAAATATAAATAAGTAATCTTTAAAACAATATTATATATAAATAATCTTTACACAATATTAAATATAAATAATCTTAAAATAATATTAAATATAAATAAATAAGTTAGAAAAGACAGATAAAAAGGTTGGAATAAAATAGAAGTTAAATCCTTAAAACAAAATATTTTTGAAACCCAATTTCAGATTTTAAAATCATTTCCTATCTCAAAACCAACATCAACTCATTGGCAATTTATCGTATTTTTTTCTTAAACTACTAATTCAAGGTCAATGACTACCAAACGCGTAACTAATATCGATATTGATTTTCTATCACTCTATGGTTTAAGTTTGAGCACATAGCAATGTCATAACCCATAGTGTCAAAAAATCAGGTTTAATATTCAATAATTCATATGACAGGAATATTACTGAAATTAAAATCAACAATGGCGAGGAATCCTTTGGATCCCTCCAACATGTCCTTCTCCATCACCAACAGTACATAATTACATATATGGGTTACCCGCTACTAGGAGGGCAGGCATAAAAGGTCATCCGCTCCGACCGTGGGAATAAAATCAAACCAACTAATAAAATATTAAATCATCCAGATATCCAATCAATAATTTTTATCAACTATAATATCTCTAGTTAACCAAAAAAATGAGTTCAACTCACCGAAGTTCCTATTACCGCCGAATAATTCCAGTTTTCGTCTAAATTCGAAAAATATGATCTTAACCAGTTCAACTCCAAATGCAGCACACGTCAATATGATACTAATGCTACTGATCGCATTAAATTCTTACTTAAACGAGAGAGATATTTAATTTACAATTTTATGAATTATATAGTTTATATACGCTAATTACACTCATTAAGTAATTACCAATATTAACGTATTAATCATCTTCCCCTTATTCATGATTCCAAGCAACCCAAATCAACGTCGACTTCCCCATCATTGTGCTGCCTCAACACACCCCCATCCCTGGCCGAGCCACCATCGAGGTTTCCCCCGACCTCGCATAACCAATGCCAACAACGGAAGCCTCCAACTCGCGATATCCACCGTGAATGTTTCCAAAAACCAAATGACGTGCATCCTCGAATTGCCGCTGCCACGCTCCGCCATTCGCCACCAAACTTCGACCACACCTCGCCCACATCCTTCCCTTTCTTCCTTCTTCACTGCCCATTGACCAAAATTCAACGACGATGCCACAAATTCCAAAAATTCAAACTCAATCCGCCCACAAACGGAGCTCCCCTTGGCCACCATGCGTTGCCATAACTCAATCCCATCATTGAATATACTCACCACCTCATCCCCATCATTTCTCTAGTTGGTGATAAAGGCTAAAAATGCCTTGGGTGGCACTGATGTGGCCATGGCCGTTCGATTAGGTTATGGCTAGATTTGAAAGTTCGAATCACTTCTTTGATATAACGCAATTTTAAATAAAGGGAGGAAGGTATGGTCAGCACAGTTGAAACGTGGGCAAGGATATGGGCTAAGGCATGGCATAAGTATGGGTGCAGGAATGGCTCAATATATTATTTTAATTTAAAAATATCAAGCTTTAAAAGTTCAAAAATCCCACACTCCTATCGAGATGTGCCACCTGGTGTTCCATAATAAATACTCTTATTTCGAACACAATGGAATTAGTATTGAGACCTAATTTGATCGTATACAAAAGATAGCTTTTCAAACACAATTTGTAACGATCACGTTTTTAAACCAAATTTTATTCAGTACTTAATATAAAATTTTAGGATGAATTTGTGAATTAATTTGAATTTTCCAAAACAAATAAATATTGTGTTTGTTTATTTATATATATATATAAGTAGATTGTAAATAGAATTTGAATTTGAAATTCAAAAATAAATATTTTAAAAATAAATTGGATTTAAAAATAATGTATATGCGATTTTTATTGATGTATAATTAGTTTAAATCAATTTATTTTAGATTATATAAATATAACAAAGGAAATGTATTTTATAAAAATAGAAAATATAATTTAAAAATTATACAAAAACATTAAGTCATGCAAAATTACAAATGTAAAAATTTTAACATGAAAAATAACAAGTGTAATAAAGATAACATGAAATTTAAAATAGTGTCAAATTTCTAATTTTCTTTTACTTTTAAAATAATAAAAAGGATTTTAAGGCTATATATATCTCTACTTCTTCTTTCTCATTTTCTTTTATTCAAACTAAAGAAAAAACATGAGATAAAAAGAAATCAGCAAAACAAATCTTTACAAACCTCAAATCTGAAACTACCAAAGCAAATTCAAAGATCACCTTAAAAACATCAAGCAAGTTCACTTCCAGTTTTCAAAAACCAGTAAAACAATCTTTTTCAAACTTCAACCTTAAAGCTAAAACAAAGTACAACTCAGTTAAATCATCTCAAGTATAGATTTAGCTCAACAAAATCAAATCTTTCAAGATCAGACAAGAACAGATCAAAGACATCTCCAGTTTTTTTAAAGATCAAAACAAGTTTCAGTTTTCAAGCTCAAAACTTTTTCCAGGCTCTCTGTTCCTTTAATACTGGTGAGTAAACTATTTTTTTAAAAGGCTCGAATCTTGGTTGGCATGTGATGATGAATGATAGTGATAATTTGTTACTGTTGCGTGGATGTAAAATATGCTGCATGTATACATATACATGAAAATGATGTGCGCTTGTCTGGAAACAAGAACATTTCCTCTGTACCAGGTTTACAGTGTTTAAAACCAAACTCAAAAATCAAAATCTCTTCACCTATCCTCTTATAGGCTTCAATTTTTAAACCAAATGTGTTTGAATTAACATGATTATAATTTTAAAAATGCTTTTAAGTATAAATAATAAGTGGATTGGCTGGAAATTGGAAAATACAGGAAAACTTAATATATGTTGGAAATTCAAGCATCATGATTTCTAGTTTCAGTTGTATCATCTAAAACTTTTTCGAAAATGATGATTTTTAAAAGTGGAATCATGATATTTAAGTATGTATTCATGGAGAAATCGTGAGTTGAAAAGAAATTGATCATTCTTCGATTTCTGGTAATCGAAGGGTGGTGGGGTCTCGTTTTCATCACTAAGGTTAGCTTGGAGGTTGGCGAACCTAGGAAAAATACTAGGTGGATTTTTAAGCCACTGGGGTGGCTGAACGTTGGCAATGTAGGGTTTAAACCCAGTTTTGGTCGATACCGGAAATTGAGTTGCTATAGCATCGTCAATGCACCGGACCTGACGTGGCAAGGGGAATCGAGGCGTTGGTCGTCGACGAAGCTTTGGATATGATTGCGTGATCTCTGATAGCCGAAGTGGCAGTACGAGGCATTTCTTTGATGACCAGTTCGTTCCAGTGGGTTCATGTATTTTCGATTTTGCTCAAACTTCGATTTCTTGATTGTTTTGGGATTTTGATGGTCGGGGTTATAAGATTGAGTCAACGATGACTTATGGGTAGCAGAGGCGATGGTCGGAGATGCTCCCACCATGTGTGCATGTGCACAAGGTGACAAGTCTGGGTTTTGTTTGCTGATGGATTTAAGGATAGTGGTCACGGGGAAGAGCTCGGGAAAAAGATGTGTTGGCTTGGGTTTTTGATCGAGTCATTTGCAAGTGTTTTACTGGGAACAGGTTATAAGTTTTAAAATAAAACAGAAGAAAAAAAAAGGAAGAAGAAGATTTCCTTGGGGTTGGTCTCGGGAGAACGACGAGTTAGCTCGAGTTTGTCTCGAGTATTTGAAATTGCAGTTTTAAAATTTATAAAACAAATCAAATTTTTAATTAAACAATTTTCTTAACCCATTGCTTTGAAATAATAATGGTTTTAATTAATTAGTTAAAGGTTTTAAAGTAAACTATTTTAAAATTAATTTAGTTTGAATTATTTATTTATGTGAGCATTATGTATAATTAATTCTTTAAGTTATTTAAAGTTTAATAAGTGTAATTAAGAAATTAATTAAAGAAGGTAAATGTTTTTAATTAACTTAAGGTCTTAAGTTAATTCATGTGTTAATAATAATTAATTTCAAATGTTTATTAAACAAAACTTAAATGTAATTAAGTGATTAATAAAGATAATTTTTTTATCTTAAATTAATTAAGATAGTAAAGGTAAACGAATTAATGTAACTAATTAAAGGTAATTAATTAAATGTAATTAATTAAGGGTTACTTAATTAATGACAAAGGTTAATAAATTAATAACTAAGGGTAATTAATTAATGTAATTAATTAAGGATGATTGATTAATTTTATAACAAATAATTTGTAGTTTATTAATGTTAATTAAGGAGGGTTTAAAGATAATTAAAGTAATTAATTTGGAGATTAACAATTAATTGATCTCGCTTACGGATGATTGTATTATAGTGAATGCCTTGAATTGTTTGATACCTTTGATATGTGATGCTCTCTGATATGAAACTCCTGGATTGAGTTGTGATAATAAAAGTTACTTATCTATGATTGATTTGTAGTGTGAATATGAACCTCTGGATTGAATTGAATTGTTTACTTAAACAACTTGGTCTTTAAAATGGCATTTGAATTTCGATGAGACCGGGATTCGAATTCCAAATGGTTATCTAAAACACACATCGGATCTTAAAGATGAATCTTTTATCTAAAAGATCAAAATGGGTTTGTATCTGCGTTATTTTAAAATAAGCGCTCATTATTCGGATAAGCCGGAGGAGGACATTAAGCCATAAAACCCATTTTGAATAATGATACAACGAAATGGGATAGCATTTGAAGACGGTGGTTGAAGACCGGGTATTTTCAAGAATGAAAGGATTGCCTATTGATTGTCTCTGCATCGAGTTGCTCCGGTATAGAGATTTCCCTATGTGATGGGGAGTACGGTCAGGATTGGGATATCCGAATTTGCAAGGACTTTTTCCTTAATTAGATGAAGTTCCTTCGGTTCCATTCAGACCCAAGATGAACTAATATGGATGTATGTCTGACACTACACTTTGAGATATAAAGCTGGTTTCTGTCAAATACATTTCTGTTGGTGGCGGAGAATTTATTCTCTTAGCTTAACACCCTTCTTTGAGACGTACGAGCTCAATGGTTATGTAGTTGATTGTTACTAGTGGTATACTCCCAATTTGGTAATGTGTCATGCTAAGTGCTGATCATTGGTTGACCGAAGCATGGCTTTTGTGGAAAGTGTAGTTTTGTGGGACGAGACTTCACCGAACCTCACACCCCAGAAATGATCGAAACAGGAAGGATGCGGCAAGGTTATGGGGGTCGCACCCCTTAGGGTATGTGAATTTCCTTCTAGATAAAAAGTAGTATTATGGTATGGAGCCTAGATATTTTTCTTATGTGGTCGTTGGTGATAGAGGTACCTCGATAAAGGTCGGTTACGGCCGAGGAATGGCATATTCGTGACAGTTAGTTATCTAGTTACAGAGGTAGCCCGGCCTTGTGTTGGTAGAGATCCGGTTAGGTTCTCGAGGCGTCCCTCCAGGGGCGTACCCTTTCAGATAAAGGAAGTTCCTTAGCCTTGGCCATTTGTTGGAAATCCAAACAAAACAATACGAGCCCTTTACGATTGCAGTTGTAGAACCTGCCATCTTAGGTGGTAGCTATAGTAGGCATAATATATACCTATGCTGGCTAAGATTAATATTATACTTTCGATATGTTTTTCACACTATGCACTAATAATAATATCATAAGGATTTTCGCGTATCAAGCATGTTTGACTATCATAAGGAGAAATCTCCCCCAAGTGTGCGATTGCATTGTGTGTGTGGCGGGAGGCCTTATGGTAGTTTCATTTTCCAAAAAGCATAACGGATTTCTTTTTGTTATTTCTTTTTGTACAAATAACAGTTTTTGTTTTCTCACATCAGTCCCATGACTGACTCGGAGTTTATTGTTCCCTTTTCTAAACTCTGGTGCCCATAATTTTCCACACGGGCAGCCTAGAATTAGGTTATCAGTAGATTCTGAAGCTAAGTAGATGTAGATATGGATTTGGAAACTTTTGGGTTTTGAGCATTTTAGTTTGGAGCTTTGGAGCTTTGAAGTTGAATTTGCAGTATGTTGATCTCTTTTTGAAGACAAAGTTGATGTTCCGCTGTTATGCTATCTTTCCACTGTTTATTTTGTACTCTGCTGTTGTGTATCATATCTGTCTCTGATGATGTTGTACGCTTGTTGTATAAATGTTGTAATCCATTTGGTGTATCAATGAAAATCATTTTGTTTCCGCTATATTGTTATTATCTAATGTGTTATAGCTCCAGTGATACGGACCCCAACGTTTGTATCTCCGACATTTGAATACGGGTGATGTATTGAATGCCGATTTTCGAAGGCTGAAAGTCTAGATCGTCACATGTGATATCAGAGCTAAAGGTTGAGTAAGAACTTTAGCTTTCGAGTATAACTCATTAGGTAACTCATTAGATATAGGGTTAGAAATGCCCTAGAATGAGTATATTCCCTAGGATTTCTCGTTTGTATGCCTAAATCAATTTTCCTACTATTTACAGATACTGAGAATGAGTGCAAGAAGAGTACGAGGTAGGGGACGGGGGAGTACCACAATAAATGGTCGAGACCCTGCAACAACAGAAGTAGCCCTTCCTATCCAACCCCAGCCAAATCTGGCGGAGTTATACCGAAATTTCTCAAGACTTGGAGGGAAACCATTCACAGGAAAGGAGATTATTACAGAAGGGCAAGCTTGGATTCGATCTTGTAAGAGGATTTTCAAAGGATTGAAGTTGGAAGATGACCAAATGAGGTTGATAGCTTCCTGACAGCTCCAAGAAGAAGCTTTGGCATGGTGGAAGACTATTACTTTGGCAGAATAGGATGATGAATTTACTTAGGATATATTCAAGCAAGTATTTGAGCAGCAGTGTATGCCTTCCATTGTTATTTCTAGGATGTATCAGGAGTTTACCGATTTGAAGCAAAGAAGTCTATGTTTTGAAGAATACTTAAACAAGTTTAACGAGCTATCCCGATTTGGACTTGAATTGGTGAATACTCCTCTGAAGAAGAATGAGAGATTTATTAAAGGGATGAACAAGAAGTTTCACGAAAGGATGACAGGTCATGTGAAGGAGTCTTTTGTTGATTTGGTAGATATGGGATATAGATATGTCACCTTAGATAAACAAGAGATTCCAGAAGAGAAATTAAGTGGAAGCAATCCAAATTGGAAGAAGAGGGAGTTTGGAGGAAAGAAGCCTTGGCAAGGAAAAGCAAAGAAGGATACTCAGGAGAACAAGGCAAAGGATGTTACCTGTTTCAAATGTTTGGAGAAAGGACAATACTCCAGTAGTTGCAAGAAGCCCAAGAAGCAAGGAAAGAAGGATCAACCTAAAAAACCAGGACAAGAAGCCAGGGAATGCTATTATTGCCAAAAGAAAGGACACATGGTTAGAGATTGCCCGACAATGAAGCAGGCCCAAGTAGCAAAGGTATATGCAATCAAAGATGAACCTTCAACTTCAAGAGCTGATAAAGGAAAAGGAGTTTTGGAAGGTAATCTTTTCATTTATGATAAAATTGTTAGGGTTCTATTCGACACTAGAGGCACGCATAGTTTTATTTCCCAGCAAACCATATAAGAGTTAAATCTTGAACCTGAATTTGTAGACGAACCTATTTGTGTGAAGAACTCGGTTGGAGGCCCTGCGAATCTTTGTTTATGTTGTAGAAAAGTTCATGTTTCATATTCTCATCATCGGTTTCCTATCAGCCTTTTCGTTCTTGACTTTAATGAATTTGAAATTTTACTTGAAATGAATTGGCTCATAAAATATGAAGCTAAATTAGAATGTACCAATAGAACGATTTCGGTCAAAACCAAATTTGAGAATTTTGTCGTGATTTCTTGTGAGGATCCAAGTTCGAAGAGGGATGAGCTAATGCAAACTTTAGGGTATCTCGACCCGAGCTTGGAATCCATATGTATTGTTCAAGAGTTTCCTGACGTATTTGAACAAGTTAAATTTTTATGTCCGCATAAGCAAATCGAATTTAGAATCGACTTGGTTCCCAATGCCTGTCTAGTTGGGCATGCAATTCGTAGAATGGCACCAAGGGAAAGAGTAGAGCTAGTCAAGAAAACCCCAGATTTACTAGGGAAAGGATTTATACATCCTAGTCGTTCTAGTTAGGGTTTAGCTATTGTATTTGTAGCCAAGTCCGATGGATCTTTGCGATTCTGCGTAGATTATCATGATCTTAATAAGTTAACTCCTAAAAATAAATTTCCTTTACCTTGAATCGATGACCTGTTCGATCAATTGCACGGTGCTCGATTCTTTTCCAAGATGGACCTAGCCCAAGGATTCCATCAATTGAGAATTGCTGAAGGTTGTATCCATTTAACTGCTTTTAGGGGTCCCGATACATTCTATGAATAGTTAGTTATTATAACGGTCCTGATTCGGCCTTCGAAAATCGGCACCGAATACGTCACCTATATTCAAATGCCGTAGATTCAAATGTCGAATCTGGCTCGCCAGAGCTTATAACACATTAAGTATAACAACACAGCGAAAGAAAATTAATATCAATATATACAACATTGATACAATAACAGATACAATATCTGATATAATATGATACAACAGAATGATACAATAGATATCAATACTATCAGAGATACAAGGCACAGTGGAAAGAATATCTTTAATAGAATGCATCTCCAAATCAAATGCTCCAATCCAAAGCTAGCTCGACTTCCAATCACGTTGCACAAAGCTAAACAAGTGCAGTCCATCCAAGACTGAAGAAGATTCCAAAGACTGAAAACTACCAAACCAAAGACTTCGAAGGCTATCGAATCTACACTTATTACTTGATTATCTGAAAACCCAACTCTAGACTGCCCGTGTGGAAAATTATGGGCATCCAGAGTTTAGGAAGGGAACAATAAACGCCAGGTCAGTCATGGGACTGGTATGAGCAAACAAAAAAAGTTTATCTTTAAACAAACAACAAAAGAATATAAAACATTGAAATCCGCAATGCTTTTTTAGAAAATGAAACAACCATAAGGCCTCCCGCCACACACATAATGCAAATGAAAAATTGGAGGAGATTTCTCCTTATGATAGTCAAACATGCTTGATATGCGAAAACCGTTTGATATTTTTATTAGTGCATAGTGGAAAACATTTCGAAAGTATAATATTAACCTTAGCCAGCATAGGCATTTCACACTTGTGCCTACTATAGCTACCGTGTTCAATTGCAGGTAACCGCCACATTGCATGGTAGGTTATACAACTAAAACCGTACAAGGCGCGTATTGTTTTGTTTAGATTTCAAACGAATGGTCAGGCTAAGGAACTTCCTACTGCCACATGGGTACGCCTCTGCAGGGACGTCCTGAGAGCTTAACCAGCTCTCTGCCAACACAAGGCTGGGTTACCTATGTAACTAGGTAACTACTACACGAGCATGCCATCCCCCGGTCCTTTGGGACCTTTATCCGAGCGCTCGACACCAACAACCACAAAGAAATCACAAAGTAATAGATTTGCAGTGACCACATGAGTTAAGTATCCGGGCTCCATACCATGATACCCCCCTTTTCCCGAAGGGAATGACACACCCTAAAGGGCGCGACCCTTATAACCTTACCGCATCTTTCCCGCTTCGACCATTTCCGAGGTGTGAGGTCCTGATGCAGTCTCGTCCACAAAACTATGCTTTATACAAAAGCATTGCTTTGATCAACAAATGATACACAGCAGCACTCAGTATGCCACACTACCAAATTGGGAGTATATCACTGATAACTAGCAACTACATAACCTCTGAGCTCGTACGTCTCAGAGAAGGGTGTTAAGCTAAGAGAATAAATTCTCCGTCACCATTGTATTTGATAGAGATCGGTTTTATATCTCAAAGTGTAATGTCAGACATACAACCATACAAGTCTGTTCCGGGTTCGAACATAACCGAAGGCACTTCATCCAATAAAGGAAGAAGGCCTTGCAAATCAGGGCATCCACAAACCCGATCGGACTCCCCATCACATATAGAGAATACTATACCACTCAGTGCAGAGTCAATCAACAAGTTATCCTATCGTTCTCGAAGACACCCAGTCTTCACCACCGATCTTTAATTGCAATGTATAACGTCGTTTCACTATTTGGAATGGGTTATATGACACAAGGTTCTCTCCCGGCTAAACCGAATAGTGAGCGTAATATTTAAAAACATATGGATATGGGATTTTAGTTAAGTCACAACTTTATACCCAAAACCTTCATTTTAAATGGTTTAAACAAATTACCATTTAAACAAAAAGATTTATTTCACAAAGTTCGCTAATCTTTCACAAAGATTCATTTACAATATTTAACAAAAGATCCATCTTTGAGATCCTCTTTTGTTTGAAAACAAAGTTTCACAAATATTTCACAAAGATTCCTTTATAGGTTTTAAACAATTTCATTTCAAATCTTTTACACAAAGGATATACTTTAAGATCCTTTACGGTTTTAAAGACAAGGTTCAACCATTTTTTCACAAAGATTCATTCATAGCTTTCAAAACTATTTCAATTCCTTTCAAACTTGAAATCTTTTAACACAAATTAGAAATCCTTTCTAAATATGAAAGCTTTTTATTATTTGAAAACAAATAGTTTTCGTTTCGAAAAAATCCGATTTCATTTATAAAAGTTAAAGCCCTTTAAGTATAAAACTTTAGGGTTAAATTCACATTTCCAAAACAATAGTTTTTAAAATGGTTTAAACACATTTATAACTTGTATAACATTATTAAATTATAATTTCCAAAACATAGAATTCAATTCCAAATTTTGAATTCAAATCAAATCAAATTATTTAAATTTAAAAAACTTTATCAAGTTATTCAAAATAACTTTTATCTTTGAAATTCCTTTTTAAAAGCTTTTCACTTTAAACCCAATCCATTTCCAAAACCATTTGGATTCAAGATTTAATTTTTGAAACTACTTCAAAAATCTGTGACTTAACCTATTTCCTTGTGCAATCCATATTTGTGTGTGTATAAGTGTGGTCCAGGGGTTTTACACAATAGTGCAACAACATCAATCATCACAAATTCAGGCATAGCAATATCGATAAGCGGTATAATCTATAACGCTAATCGTTCATTCACAAGATTCACAGATAATATGTAAATGTGTCACAGATAAATAAATAAATAACATACAGCTTAATTCACAACACAGAATATTATAATCCAGAGATAACAATCAATTCAAGGCAATACAAACATTCATAAGCAATCCAAGCATACAATAATCATTTATAAAAAATATTGATTAATTATTTATATCCTAATTAATTCAATTTAGTTTCCAATTAAATTAATTACTTATGAATTAATTATCAAATATTGATTAATTACAAATCATTTGATACTAATTAATGAAATTAATCAACCTTAATAAAAATTTTATCTTAATTAATTAATTAATTTTACTTAATTATTATTCCTTAGTGATCACATCAAATAAACTATCCGCTTATTAAGAACCTTTAATTATTAAGTAATTAACTCTTAATTACTTAATTATCTTTAAATTAATTATCCTTAATGAATTAATTAGTTAACCCTTAATTAATTACCATTTAATTAATTATCCTTAATTAATTACAATAAGTAATTATCCCTAATTACTTAATTAACTTTAACCCTTAATTAATTACTTTTAACTAAGTAATTATCCTTAAGTAATTAATTACCCTTAATCACTTTCATTTATAAAATAAACCATTAATTAATTACGATAATCAATTAACCTTTATTAATTAAAGAAAAACCATTGGTCTTAATCGATTTCTTTAATTATTATTCAACCCTTTAATAATAAACCTTAAGACTCTTAAGTTAATTAATAAATCAAAACATTATTTAAGATAAGCCATTTATCTTCTTAAAATCTTATTACCCACTTAATTCCATTACTAAGTTTAAAATAAACTTTAAAACAAAGGTTATATGTATCTTAAATACCTTTAAACTAAGTTAATTTAAAATAATTCTATTTAAAACCTTTTAGCCAATTTAAAATTGTTTTAAAACTTTAAAACTTGATACATACTTACCTTTTTAAAGCTTGTTTTTATATTTTCTTTTACCATTCATTTGTATTAAAAACTTTCCAAACCTGATTCATATTTTTCTTAAAATTTTTAAACTGTTACCAGACTTTGCAAACTACCTAAGCCCTCTTCTAATTTCCACGAGCACAAACTCGAGTTATTCTCCCACTTCCTTTCTCCGAGTTATCCCGCACATTTCTTCGAGACAAACTCGAGTCAACGCTTCTTCCTCAAATCCCACTGACACACAGATACGCGTGCACTGTGCATACCACCTTGATCACCTCCGACCAACTTTGAGACCCTCAGCAAGTCATCGCAGCCTTCCCTGATCGATATGACCACGCAGCACCATCAACCGCTTCGAAACCCAAAATCGAAGAACAAAAACCCAAACTGGAATCGACCCTACTTACTAAATCACCTCACCCCGCCGCCTAACGCCATCAGTACCCAAGCCACTTCGACCACAGTTGCTTCGATGACCCCTGAACCTCCCCCCCGGTACGATCATCTCAAATACCTCGATGACGACACGATTTCCACTTGAACTTGATCGATAAAACCGCTAGACGAACCCTAGTTCGACGGCGTGACGCTCCCACAGTGACTAAAAATTTTTATCCATTATTTTTCCTATAATCGTCATTCTCCCAGCTATCCTCATGATTAAGTCCGATCCCTAGTTCAACGTCATTTACCGAAAATTGCCATTTTTGCATATTCTGCTCAATTCGAGTTAACTCCACAATTCCCAACCTAAAAATCTTGAAGCTAAATTATAAAATCATAGTTTTCTATTATGAATCACTTCATAAGATCCAAACAGAAAATCAAAATTATTGATTTTTTTTTACTTGAGTTTAATTATTACTGTAATTTCTTCTTTTTGAAGTACTTACTAAATGTTTTTGCTGAAAATTATTTTTAGAATATGTATTACACTTTTGTGATTACTTTCCATTAAAAGATCATAGTTTAATATGTGTTCGTTTGGGCGATACAAATTTTTTGAATAGGTTTAAGAACTTGTAAACAATGAACAGAGAAATGGTTTTAAACAGACATGCACACACCATTTTACATATATACATATGCAAGCATGCTGACATAATTATCACAAAAAAAATCACTTTCCACAATATAGTTCAAGCATCAACTCAGATATCAAAACATATAGATGGGTTCAAGTAAGTTTGCTCATCTTGTAAAAGCAGAGACAGAGTAGAAATCGGGAATTTGCAAATTGAAAACTGGAATTGATGTTTTGATCAATGAATTTGCTTGAATCTGATTTTTAATTGCTTTTTGATTTTGTTTTGCTCCTAATCCCTCAGGTTTTGCTTTAATCTTTTTCTTTAATCTGGATTGTTGAATTGCTTCAGATCTTTGTTTCTTTTGCATTACCTGTTTTGCTTGATTTGATACATTTGCATGCTAATAAAATTACTTGCTTTGTTTAAGATTGAAGTTGAAGCCTTGCTTGCTTTCAGATTTTTAAGATATTTTGAATTTTGCTTGCCTGAACTTGCATGTTTTCCAGGCTTGAGTTGATATTGATCTTTTTATTTCCAGGATGAAGATTGAAGTCCGAAAACTATGCTGAGATGAGTTGATTTTCAGAAAAATTTCCGGGTTTTGAAATTTACAGAGGATTTGCTTTTCCAGGATTTGATTTAGAACTGATGTTTCCATTCTTTTGTTTTACCAGGTTTTGAAGTTGAATTGATACCAGATTTGTTGAAGTTGTTGATAAATCCTCGTTTTTCAGTTTTCTAGATTTTTATTTGAAGGTGAAAGAAAAGTTTAGTTTGAAATGAAATCAGGTAACCATTTTTTTCTTTGTTAATCAACGTATATTTCTAATTCAAATTTAAAAAGAAAAACAAACATTTTTGCCACTTGTCTCATAAACCAACACTTGTCAATTTATATTTTCGCTTAATCTACACTTGTAAGATGGAAGCATTTTTATGTCTAAATCCTTTTCTCTAATTTATTTACAAATTTTGTTTTTAAACCTTTAGGCATTTATATTTTCATATCCTAACATATGTTTATATTCACATAGGTGTATGTTTATACTTTCAAAATATACATTAAAATTTAAGAAATCAAACTTTTACTAATTTAAAATATAGAGTTTCAAATTCAATTTATTTTCAAAATGTTTACTATTAGAAATTTATGTAGAGTTTTAAATCTCACTTTTTATATTTTGAAACCAATCTTACCTTGATAATCATACATTCTATATATTTACAATTTTATATGAAAATGAGTATGAAATCTTATACTAAATAAATAAACACATATATAGATATGTATATAAGTCTTTAAAATAAAATTTAACTTTCAAATATATTTTGAAAATTTACTTTATTGAACTCCAATATAACTTTCAAAATATATATATTACATATGTTTAATATATTTTTAGAAAACAAATTTCTATAAATTTTGAAATAGAGTTTTCAAATCAAATTTATTACTTAATTGTTTATTTAAATTTGGAAAATACCAAATAAATTCACGATTCAATTTCAAAAATTAAATTAATTATCAATTTAAATTTGATTTAAAAATTGGGATCGTTACAGATTCCCCCCTTAAGAAAATTTCATCCTCGAAATTTGTAAGGGAGACAACAAAGAACAGACGAAAGTTGGGGAAATATCTTTCCAAATCAACTGGATATCTATTCTGCATTTGGCTTACCAAATCAGAATATCCATAATATGAGAACAAACTCATTCGATATTACACAAGATGCTTGGGTCACCAGATCTACGAAATATGCAGGAGATCGGTTAGTTCAAAGGTCAACTAACCATTTGTAGAATATATCGGACCCTAGAGAATAGATAGATAGATTCAATCTTCTACAATTTTCAAACACTAGGTATGGATTCCAAATTCATATTGGAATACCCCAAAATGTACACCAACTTGTCCCTCTTCGGACTTTGATACTCACAAGAAATTACAATTAAATTTCGAATTTTTGTTTTAATCGAAATTGTTTTATCGATACAATTCAAATTTGTCCTTGTATTTGTTAACCAGTTCATTCCAAATAAATTTTCAAATTCATTAGAGTTTAAAACGAAAAGCTGATGGGAAATGGATGATTAGAATACGAGATAGAAACTTATTTATACGATTCGTAGGGCCATCATCACACCGAAGCTTCTTCTTCGAGCTGTGACGAAGCAATCATAAGAATTTGAAATTGGAACAAAGGAGATTGAAGAGGAAAGTTGTTTCCGCTATTGCAGGGTATTGACCATTTATAGTGGTACTCCCCTGCCCCTATCTGTCCTCTTCTTGCCCTCATACTTACCATCAGTGGATAGTGAGAGAATTTACTAAGGCCTACGGACGGATATCTTAGGGATACTCATTCTAGGGTATTGGTAACCCTATCTCGAATGAGTTACCTAATGTGTTATACTCCTGAGCTAAAGTTTCAACCTTCAGCTCTGATACCACTTATAGCGGTCCTGACTCGGCCTTTGAAAATCGAAACCGAATACGTCACCAATATTCAAATGTCGCAGATTCAATCGCCGAATCTGGCTCACCGGAGCTTATAACACATTAAGTATAACAACACAGCGAAAGAAAATGAATACCAATATATACAACATTGATACAATAACAGATACAATATGATACAACATAATGATACAATAGATATCAATACTATCAGAGATACAAGGCACAGCAGAAAGAATATCTTTATTAGAATGCATCTCCAAATCAAATGCTCCAATCCAAAGCTAGCTCGAACTTCCGATCACGTTGCACGAAGCTAAACAAGTGCAGTCCATCCAAGACTGTAGAAGATTCCAAAGACTGAAAGCTACCAAACCAAAGACTTCGAAGGCTATCGAATCTACACCTATTGCTTGATTATCTGAAAACCCAATTCTAGACTGCCCGTGTGGAAACTTGTGGGCACCCAGAGTTTAGGAAGGGAACAATAAATTCCAGGTCAGTCATGGGACTGGTATGAGCAAACAGAAAATAGTTTATCTTTAAACAAACAACAAAAGAATTTAAAATATTGAAATCCGCAATGCATTTTTGGAAAATGAAACTACCATAAGGCCTCCTGCCACACACACAATGCAAACGCAAAACTGGAGGAGATTTCTCCTTATGATAGTCAAACATGCTTGATACGCGAAAACCATTTGATATTATTATTAGTGCATAGTGGAAAACATTTCGAAAGTATAATATTAATTTTAGCCAGCATAGGCATTTCACACTTATGCCTACTATAGCTACCATGTTCAATAGCAGGTTACCGCCACATTCCATGGCAGGTTATACAACTAAAACCATACAAGGTGTGTATTGTTTTGTTTGGATTTCCAACAAATGGTCAGGCTAAGGAACTTCCTACTGCCACATGGGTACGCCTCTGGAGGGACGTCCCGAGAGCTTAACCAGCTCTCTGCCAACACAAGGCCGGGTTACCTCTGTAACTAGGTAACTACTACACGAGCATGCCATCGTCCGTTCCTTTGGGACCTTTATCCGAGCGCTCGACACCATCAACCACCAAGCAATCACAAAGTAATAGATTTGTAGTGACCACATGAGTAAAGTATCTAGGCTCCATACCATGATACCACCCTTTTCTAGAAGGGAATGACACACCCTAAAGGGCGCGACCCTCATAACCTTGCCGCATCTTTCCTGTTTCGACCATTTCTGGGGTGCGAGGTCCTGATGTAGTCTCGTCCCCAAAGCTATGCTTTACACAAAAGCCATGCTTTGATCAACAAATGATACACAGCAGCACTCAACATGCCACACTACCAAATTAGGAGTATATCACTGATAACCATCGACTACATAACCTCTGAGCCCGTACATCTCAAAGAAGGGTGTTAAGCTAAGAGAATAAATTATCCGCCACTAAGCAGAAATGTATTTGATAGAGATCAGTTTTATATCTCAAAGTGTAATGTCAGACATACAACCATACAATTCTGTTCCGGGTTCGAACAGAATCGAAGGCACTTCGTCCAATAAAGGAAGAAGCCCTTGCAAATCCGGGCATCCACAAACCCGATCGGACTCCCCATCACATATAGAGAACTCTATACCGGAGCAACTCAGTGCAGAGTCAATCAATAGGTTATCCTATCATTTTCGAAGACACCCGGTCTTCACCACCGATCTTCAATTGCATTGTGTAACGTCGTATCACTATTCGGAATGGGTTATATGACACAAGGTCCTCTCCCGGCTAAACCGAATAGTGAGCACAATATTTAAAAACATATGGATATGGGATTTTAGTTAAGTCACAACTTTAAACCCAAAACCTTCCTTTTAAATGGTTTAAACAAATTACCATTTTAATCTTTTAAACAAAAAGATTTATTTCACAAAGTTCACTAATCTTTTACGAAGATTCATTTACAATATTTAACAAAAGATCCATCTTTGAGATCCTCTTTTGTTTGAAAACAAAGTTCCACAAATATTTCACAAAGATTCCTTTATAGGTTTTGAACAATTTCATTTCAAATCTTTATACAAAGGATATACTTTTAAGATCCTTTTCGGTTTCAAAAACAAAGTTCAACCATTTTTTCACAAAGATTCATTCATAGCTTTCAAAACTATTTTAATTCCATTTCAAACTTGAAATCTTTGAACACAAATTAGAAATCCTTTCTTAATATGAAAGCTATTTATTATTTGGAAACAAATAGTTTTCGTTTCGAAAATATCCATTTTCATTTATACAAGTTAAAGCCCTTTAAGTACAAAACTTTAGGGTTAAATTCACATTTCCAAAACAATAGTTTTTAAAATGGTTTAAACACATTTATAACTTGTATAACATTTTTAAATTATAATTTCCAAAACATATAATTCAATTCCAAATTTTGAATTCAAATCAAATCAAATTATTTAAATTTCAAAAAATTTATCAAGTTATTCAAAATAAATTTTATCTTTGAAATTCCTTTTTAAAAGCTTTCCACTTTAAACCCGATCCATTTCCAAAACCATTTGGATTCAAGATTGAATTTTTAAAACTACTTCAAAAATCTATGACTTAACCAATTTCCTCATGCAATCCATATTTATGTGTGTATAAGTGTGGTCCAGGGGTTTTACACAATAGTGCAACAACATCAATCATCACAGATTCAGGCATAGCAATATCGATAAGCAGTATAATCTATAACGCTTATCGTTCATTCACATATTCACAGATAATATGTAAATGTGTCACAGATAAATAAATAAATAACACACAGCTTAATTCATATGATAGAATATTATAATCCAGAGATAACAATCAATTCAAGGCAATACAAACATTTATAAGCAATCCAAGCATACAATAATCATTTATAAAAAATATTGATTAATTGTTTAAATCCTAATTAATTCAATTTAATTTCCAATTAAATTAATTACTTATGAATTAATTATCAAATATTGATTAATTACAAATCATTTGATATTAATTAATGAAATTAATCAACCTTAATAATTTTTTTATCTTAATTAATTACTTTTATTTAATTAATTATTCCTTAATAATCACATCAAATTAATTATCCTCTTATTAAGTACTTTAATTAATAACCTTTAATTATTAAGTAATTAACTCTTAATTACTTAATTATCCTTAATTAATTAATTAACCCTTAATTAATTACCATTTAATTAATTATCCTTAATCAATTACAATAAGTAATTATCCCTAATTACTTAATTAACTTTAAGCCTTAATTAATTACTTTTAACTAAGTAATTATCCTTAAGTAATTGATTACCCTTAATCACTTTCATTTATAAAATAAACCATTAATTAAATATGTTAATCAATTAACCTTTATTAATTAAAGACAAACCATTGGTCTTAATCGATTTCTTTAATTATTATTCAAACCTTAAGACTCTTAAGTTAATTAATAAATTAAAACATTATTTAAGATAAGCCATTTATATTCTTAAAATCTTATTACCCACTTAATTCCATTACTAAGTTTAAAATAAACTTTAAACAAAGGATATCTGTATCTTAAATACCTTTAAACTAAGTTAATTTAAAATAATTCTATTTAAAACCTTTTAATTTAAACTTGTTTTAAAACTTTAAAACTTGATACATACTTACCTTTTTAAAGCATGTTTTTATATTTTCTTTTACTATTCATTTGTATTAAAAACTTTCCAAACCTGATTCATATTTTTGCTAAAAATTTTAAACCGTTACCAGACTTTGTAAGCTACCCAAGCCCTCTTCTAATTTCCACGAGTCCAAACTCGAGTTATTCCCCCACTTCCTTTCTCCGAGTTATCCCACACATTTCTTCGAGACGAACTCGAGTCAACGCTTCTTCCTCAAATCCCACTGACACACAGATACGTGTGCACCGCGCACACCACCCTGATCACCACCGACCAACTCTGAGACCCTCAGCAAGTTGTCGCAGCCTTCCCTGATCGATATAACCACCCAGCACCATCAACCTCTTCGAAACCCAAAATCGAATGAACACAAACCCAAACTGGAATCGACCCTACTTACCAAATCACCTCGCCCCGCCGCCTGACGCCACCAAAAACCAAGCCACTTGTCCACAGTTGCTTCGATGACCCCTGAACCTCCCCCCGGTACGATCATCTCAAATACCTCAACGACGACACGATTTTCACTTGAACTTGATCGATAAAACCGCTAGACGAACCTTAGCTTGATGGCGTGACGCTCCCACGGTGATCGAAAAATTTTATCCATTATTTTTCCTATAATCGTCATTTTCCCAGCTATTCTCATGATTAAGCGCGATCCCTAGTTCAACTTGTTCACCGGAAATGGCCATTTTTGTATTTTCTGCTCAATTCGGGTTAATCCATAATTCCCAACTTAAAAATCTTGAAAAAGATTCTAAAATCATAGTTTTCTATTATGAATCACTTCATAAGATCCAAACAGGAAATCGTAATTATCGATTTTTTTTACTTGAGTTTATTTATTACTGTAATTTCTTCTTTTTGAAGTACTTACCGAATGTTTTTGCTGAAAATTATTTTTAGAATATGTATTACACTTTTGTGATTACTTTCCATTAAAAGATCACAGCTTAATATTTATTTGTTTGGGTGATACAAATTTTTTGAACAGGTTTAAGAACCTGTAAATAATGAACAGAGAAATGGTTTTAAACAGACATGCACAAACCATTTTACATATATACATATGCAAGCATGCTGTCATAATTATCACTAAAAAAAAATCACTTTCCACAATATACTTCAAGCATCAACTCAGATATCAAAACATATAGATGGGTTCAAGTAAGTTTGCTCACCTTGTATGGTCGCCTTATAGATCGCCTGCATGTTGGATTGAGTCGGGTGATAGGCTTGTTCTTGGTCCGGATATGACAAGGGAAGCTTCTGAGAAGGATGATTTTATTCGGAAGAAGTTGAAAACTGTCCAGAGTCGACAGAAAGTTATGCCGATAGTAGGAGAAGAACTCTAGAGTTCCAGGTTGGAGATTCAGTTTCTTAAAGGTTTCTCCAATGCCTGGAGTTTTGAGATTTGCAAAAATGGGCAAGCTGGCACTGCGATATATAGGTCCTTTTCCTTTAAATAAGAGGATTGGTCCTTTGGCTTATCGAGTATAGCTGCCTAATTGGTTAGCTGGCGTCCATAATGTGCTCCATATTTCACACCTTCGGGAGTATGTGCACGATCCAGACCATATCACTGAGGAGGCCGCTCAACAGGATTTGGAAACTACACCTAACTTGACAGTAAAAAGAGAACCATTGAAGACTGTTGGTCGAGATGAAAAGCGGTTAAGAAATAAAGTGGTGAAATTGGTAAAAGTACAATAGAGTGGAGGTCTGAATGATTGTACTTGGGAAATAGAGGAAAGCATGTAGAAGTCCTGTCCCAAGTGTAGAATGGATATTCCGACTTGATCTGGTAAAACATTTCTCTATCTTTTTATGTGTTCTTATGTTCTTTGTTTGTCTCTCTCTCTTTTAAATTTCAAGGATGAAATTTTCTTAAGGGTGGGAATCTGCAGCGATCCTATTTTTAAACCAAATTTTATTTATTAATTAATATAAAATTTTAGGATGAATTTGTGAATTAATTTGAATTTTCCAAAACAAATAAATGTTGTGTTTGTTTATTTATATATATAAGTAGATTGTAAATAGAATTTGAATTTGAAACTCAAAAAAGTATTTTAAAAATAAATTGAATTTAAAAATAATATATATGTGATTTTTATTAATGTTCCTTAGTTTAAATCAATTTCTTTTAGATTGTATAAATATAACAATGGAAATGTATTTTATAAAAATAGAAAATATAATTTAAAAATTATATAAAAACATTAAGTTATGCAAAAATATAAATGTAAAAATTTTAACATGAAAAATAAAAGGTGTAGCCAAGATAACTTGCAATTTAAACAAGTGACAAATTTCTAATTTTCTTTCATTTTTAAAATTAATAATAAAAAGGATTTTAAGGCTATATATATCTCTATTCTTCTTTATCATTTTATTTTATTCAAACTAAAGAAAAAAACCTGAGATAAAAAGAAATCATCAAAACAAATCTGTAACGACCCAGAATTTTTAATAATAAAAAAAATTGAATATTTAATTAATTTTAAATATTATTGAGTGAATTTATAAGTCAAATAAATTTTTATTTGAATTATTGGATTTAATTGAATAATTAAATCGATAATTTAATACGTTAAATTATGGAAATAATTGAAAATAGAGTTAAATATGATAGAAAATGATTTGTAAAATTTTATTTAATCATACTGGAGTTATAGAAATATTTTAGAACTTTTAAAATCGAATTAAAAGTTTATTTGTGAAAATTGAATATTTTAATATTAAATAATCGACTGTAAAATAGCCAATTTTTGGACAGTCTCAGAATTGAACGAAACCAGTTTCATTGGATCCGTAATAGTTAGTTATTATCGGATTTCAATTTTCGTGTCAATCGGAGCTATCGTTTGATCGTGGCAGCTCGAAACGCATCGATTTATTTTTAATTTAAATTTGGCGAATCAAAATAGCCATTTTTCAAAAAGTCTTGGATTTCGATGAAACCAGTTTCATCGGATCCGTAATGTGATATTATTGTAAGGTTTCAAATTTCAAGTCAATTGGATTTACCGTTTGTCCGGTACAAATTAAAACGCCTAGAAATCGGTTTAAATCGGTTTAATTTAAATTGAGCGTTTACAGCCATAACTCACACATACTTCCGAATTAGCTTCCGAAACTTGTTCCATTGTGTCCGGAACGCGGGATAAACCCTAGGTACGCTGGTTACGGCGTCTAAATCGGAGTTCGGAATTCCCGGGATGAATAGTGTTTACGCTTGCTTTTCCTATAAATACAACCTCACTCTAAAATAAAAAAAAAAAATTCAAAACCCTAGCCAATATGTCCAGCCGCCACCCCCACTGTCAATGGCCAGAAATGAGTATCCTTTCCCCCTCGATTTCTTCCAATCCGTCAACAATTAGAGGAAGTTGTCAACATGAAAGATGTAGAGGGTGATGAGAGCTTCGATGTGAACGGTGGAGATCGGAAACGGAGTCGTGTGGAGGGAGCAAATGTGGGCCGTTCGTTGGCTGTTCTCTTGCGTGCGCACGCTTACCTAGGTGGCCGAGCCGTGAGCTCTTCACGGTGGAGATAGCTTGCGTCGTGTGCTTCGCATTGGCGTTGGTGTGATCGAGTATCGTTGAGTGTGGTGGGTGCAAAAATTAACCCTAGTTGTTGCTTATGGGTTCATGTATGTCGGCCAAAACCTGTAGATTTGTGCGTGATGGGGAAGAAAGCAAGGTGTGGTGGTGATGAGCTGTTGCAAGGATCCTATGGCTTAGAATTGCTTAGGTTAAAATAGTTAAAGTTATGTTGATTTGTTTATATAAAATCGTGTACAATCTTGTAAAATTCATAACTTTTTCATACGAGGTCGAAAAAATGCAAACTCAGTTGCGTTGGAATCGTATGGACGAGCACTACGCGATGGAGTTGGTTTGGAGTCGTTTGGAGTTAGTGAGAATTTCGGGTAAAATTAAACGCGCGTTTAATTTTATTCGAAATAAAAGCTAAAACGGAATTTAAAACCAAGGTGAGAATTTCTCACTCAATCGAATAGATTTCGATTTTATTTTAAATAGTTAGATTTAAAATATTTGAATGCATGTTTGAATGATGACTGTAAATTATTGATTGTTAAAATAGACATTATGCGCCGTTAGTAAGCGGATGTTATTTATAAAAACATATACCGCGAATATTTCATAAACAGTGAAATTGGTATTATATATAATATCAATATATATATATTGGCATATGTATATATTGCAGTTGTTGATTTCCCGCATTTTTTGTTTAGCGGATGAGACCCTATTACGCCGTTATTAAGCGGATAATATTTAATAAGAACATGTACCGCGATAATTTCGTACTGGAGCGAAATTGGTATTGTGCTAATGTTTTTGGATGCAGGAAACAGGTTGGAGGGATCCAACTGGATTCCTCAACAGTTTTATTTGATTTTCAGATATTTTGATATTTGATGGATTATCATATCGATATATGATATTGTTGTAGTCGTGATTGACTATTTGGCGTGTAGCATCATTGGACCCAGATTTTGGGATTTTAAAATGATTTTAAAAGTGATTTTGAAAATATACTATATTTTTGGAATTGATCCATTATAAATAAATAAACGTTATAATTTTTAAAGTTATAAAATTATGGTTTTTGTGAAATATAGTTAAAAAGCTGATTTTTAGAAATACGATTAAAAGTCGATTTTGAGAAATATGAACTAATGATTTTATAAAATAATTTAGATTGGATTTTTGAATATATGATAAAAGTTTAAATATAGGATTTATAAAATTTGATTATTTTATAAATCGAAATGATGAAATTATAAAGGAATTTAAAGACGTTTTAGAATAATAATATAAACTGATTTATATTAAGAGATTTATAAATGGATATTTATAAATTGAAATATAGACATTATAAAACGAGTTTTTATAAGTGTTTGAATGTAGTGAAAATGAATTTCATAATAGAATGAAATTTATAGAATTATAAACTGTGAAGTTATAAACGAAATTTATAAATAGTAAGATTTATAAATTTGGTGAAATTATTTGAAGAATAGATTTATTAAATAAATAAATCTTATAAGTTATAAGGTTTATAAATTGAAAAGTCTTTAAAAAGAACGATTTTGTAAAATAATCGTTTTATAAGCAATTGACTTATAATATGAACTTTTAGTTTATAATTGAGATATGAAATCAAATATGTTAATAAAGGAATGTATAAAAAAGGAAGTTTTTATAAATAAATAGAAAAGGAATTTATAAACGTTGTTTTATAAATTCGCAAAGGACTTATTTTGACAAGTTAATTGTTATAACTTAGAAATGGAGTTATATTCACATTTTTTTTTATAGTGAATAATCCTTTGAATTAAAATGAATAAAAGAATGAAATTGGTTAACGTAGTTTATTCACGTTTTTGAATAGTGAATAACACGTTAAAGAAATTGTTTAGAATGTGAATGTTTTAAATAGAATTAAAACGATCCAACGATGTTTTAAAAGGTATAGAGATTCGAAACCATAGATTTCAACATTTATTGTTGAAATAGATGTTTCGACAAATAAAAAGAAATAGTGGACTATAACATTGTTGTTATAGTAAATGATTTCCGAATGGAAATGTTTTGGTTTAGTATTGGGATTTATATATCTATTTTAATTTCGAATCCCTATACTAGTGATTTTGGGTTGTAGTAACGATGTTTTACGCAACATTCGTTTTGGCCCAAATAAATATGTTAAGTGAATGATTTCCTTAAAGAAAGAAATATATACTTAATTCGGTTTAAGTATATTGAATATTTTCTAAGTGTTGAAAATAAAAGATTGTGAATTACTTATTTAATAAGTATGGAATTGTTTTCCAGTATAAAGTGAATAATTAGAATTTATCTTTTTGAAGATAAATTGAAATGGATAGTTGAAATTGTATATGCATGGATATTTTGAAATATAAATTCATTATGGAATCTATATGTGAAAGTGAAATTTGTTTGAAAATAAATGTTGATTTATTTTTGAAGTGTTGAAATTATATATCTTGTAAAGATATTTTGGAAAAATAAATAATTTGGAAAATTATTTGGAATCTGGTGATGTGTGCATATCCAGTGATAGTTCAATAACCGACTATCAATATTTCCCTTTGAATGGGTATTAGATGTGAATTGATTGAATTTGAATGCACACTTATTTTTGAATAAGCGCTCACTATTCGGGTTAACCGGGAAAGGACCATGGGGTCGTATAACCCATTCCGAATATGTGATACGTCGTTGTGAATTGCATTTGAAGATCGGTGTTGAAGACCGGTATTTGCAAGAGCGATAGGATGACCTATCGATTGTTTCTGCACTGGGTCGCACCTGGTATAGAGATTCCTTAAGTGATGGGAAATTCGATCGGGATTGTGAATACCCGGGTTTGCAAGGACTTCGTAAGAAGTGCCTTCGGTTCTGTTCGAGCCCGGAACAGACTTGTATGGATTGTATGTCTGACATTACAAGTTGAGATATAAAGCCGATTTCTTTCAAATATATTTCTGTTGGTGGCGAAGAATTTATTCTTTGCTTAACACCCTTCTTTGAGACGTACGAGCTCAAAGGTTATATAGTTGAAGTTATCAGCGATATATCCCATTTTGGTAATGTGACATGCTGAGTGATGCTGAAATGATCATTGTGTTGATTATTGTGATAGGATCATTTATTTGATCGTCTATCTTAGTGATCATTGTGTTGATCATTTGTTGACCCAAAGCATGGCTTTTGTATAAAGTATGTTTTTGTGGACGTGACTTCGTCGAGCCTCACATCCCGGAAATGGTCAAAACAGGAAAGATGCGGCAAGGTTATTAGGGGTTGCTGTAGCTCCCCTTAGGGTATGTGCATTTCCTTCTGGAAAGGGGTGGTATCATGGTATGGAGCCCAGATACTTACTCATGTTGAAAACACTCTATTTATTATGGTGTGATGTTGGATATTGAGCGCTCGGTTGAAAAGGTCCTAAAGGACCGGGGAATGGCGTGCTCGTGTCAGTAGTTACCCAGTTAAGGGGTAACCCGGCCTTGTGTTGGCAGAGTTCCGGTTTGGTTCTCGGGGATGTCTTTCCAGAGGCATTCTCATGTGGCAATGGGAAGTTCCTTGGCCTGACCATTTGTTGGAAATCCAAAGAAACAATACGTGACTTGTACGGTATTAGTTGTAGAACCTGCCATCTAATATGGTAGCTATTAGTAGGCATAATATAATGGTACCTATGTTGGCTAAGATTTATATTCTACTTTCGAAATGAATTTGTTCTACACTATGCACTAATAATAATATCAAAATTGATTTGATTTTAATGCGTATCAAGCATCTTTGACTATCATAAGAAGAAATCTCCTCCAAGTCTGCGTTTGCATTGTGTGTGTGGCAGGAGGTCTTATGGTAGTCTCATTTTTAAAAGCATTGCGAATTGATAAAAAAAATATTCCTCTCTTTTGATTTTAAAGTTAAATAAACTGTTTTGAGTTCTCACACCAGTCACATGACTGACTCGGAGTTTATTGTTTTCCTTCCTAAACTCTGGGTGCCCACCAATTTCCACACGGGCAGTCAAGAGTTAAGGTTTATCAGGATATTCTGGATATTCTGGAGTTGCTGGAGGCAAGCTGGATGGCATGGCGTATTATTTATATAGTATTTCTTTTCCGCTGCACTGTTGTTGTTGTATGTTGTGGTACACTCTGATGATATGATGTAATGAAATGTATAATATGTAATAACTGATAGTTCTTTGTTTAAAGATTATTCATTTATTATTATATGTTGTTCCGCTGCGAATTGTGAGATTCTGTTGTTGTTCTGTTGTTTCCTTTCTGTCCGTTCTATTTTTAAAATTCTTCTATTTTCTTCTATTTTAAAATTTTCTATCTTCTGTTTTTCTAATTCTCTGTTTTCTAAAAAATCGTCTATCTTCTTTTCTCTCTATTTTCTCTTCTTCTCTATTTTTCTTCTGTCTTTGTCCTTTTTCTCTCTTCTTTCTTTTCTTTTTTTTCTTAAAACCCCTAAGGGTTCGTATTTTCGTTCATCTTGAATTAAACAAAGGAGATTAGTGTCTATTCAAGGAGTACGGACTTACGGGTCTTTACATTTGGTATCAGAGCTCTGATGGTTAAGCGACAACCATGGTTCTGTTGGGTATTATTCATTAGAGATAGAGTCAGCAGTACTCTAGAATGAATTTGAGTGTAATAATAGCTATGAGAGCGTATTTGTTAGTGAATATGAAATTGTTTTATATTGTGATGATTGGTTTGTTGAGTGGCATATGAACTTTCGTCAGCACAGCCTCGAAACTGAGCCGAAAGGGTTTCTAAACACTTGAATAGAACAATTCGACATAATATTGATTTTAAATTGGGTAAATGAAATAATTTTACCTCGATTATATTTTATATATGAAAGAAATAATTTTTCAAAATTATCAAAGTGTATATAAGTTGATTGTTAGGTTGTTTGAATAATCTAAATAAAAGAATAATTGTATAAGCAAAAGAATTATAAGAAATGAATTATAATTAAAGTAATTTACAATTGTGAAATAAACTTATATATATAAGAAGTGAAACTATATGAATATGAGTTGTAAATAAAAAGTGAATTTAAAGTTAAATGGAATATAACTTAAGAGATATTGAATTAAGTTGATATTGGTATCGAAGTAAATAATCAAGTGGATTAAAATGAATGTGAACTTAAGTTATGTGAATAGAATTCAACTTTGTAATGAATTGAATTGATAATAAATTGAATGTGAATAATTGATATGGAATAATGAATGTAAGTGTTAATTCATTAAAATCTAATTTTATTGGGAGTTGAATAAAATTGAATGAAAATCAATTTAAATAAAACCAATTGGAAAGTGAAGATGTTAAACCAAATTGAATGAATATAAGCAAAAGAAATTTGGTTGTAATTAATATAAATTGGTTGTTATATGATTGTTATATGATTTTATATAAGTTCATTAAGTAGTTAATGAAATGGAAAGCTAAAGTAAATTGAATTCAAATTAGAAGTAAATAAATTTGAATAGAATTGAATGTGAATGAGATTTAATTAGTGAATGTTAACAAATTGAAACTAATTAGAATTGAGAATGAATGTTAGTAAATCCAATGTAAACAAATCAAATGTGATTTAAATTGAAAACCATTTCATTAAATATTAATGAGAATATAAATGAATATTTATTGGTTATGAATTATAGTTGGTTGATGGTTGATGTTTGCATTTGTTGTTTAGTTGCATTTGCTATGTGACATGTATAGTTATGTTGCTATATGTTGTATATTGAGATTATTTGCATATGTGCATAGTTCTCATGTTGTTTGTTGAGTTTAGTAGGTGCGGATCGCGTTTGCTTCGCATTTGGAGTTCGCTTTAGCGCTATATTAGCCGTATATGCTTGCTAATAAAAATATAAGGTACATATCTCGGATTAAATATCGTACTTTTACACTTTTTTCCCTTCGGGATGCCTCATTACTTGATGAGATGTATATTTGTGATATATATACTGTCATTTTTTTTCGGATCGAGCCGCGCAAAGGAGACTATGGCGAATTTTTCTGGAAATTTAAGGCGTTAGAAAAATTTGAGAAAATTTGGAAAATTTTTGAAAACTTTAACTTTGATTTGGAATTGAAAGTTAAACAATAGTAGTTGTTTTTGAAAAGATAACTAAGTATGATTTGAAAACTTAGTAAAGATTGGTAAAAAGTTTAACTATGGATTTTGGAAAGTTAATAAATTCTGTAACCTTTCTTACTTGTAATTTCGAGGACGAAATTCTTTTAAGGGGGAAAGATTGTAACGACCCAGAATTTTTAATAATAAAAAAAATTGAATATTTAATTAATTTTAAATATTATTGAGTGAATTTATAAGTCAAATAAATTTTTATTTGAATTATTGGATTTAATTGAATAATTAAATCGATAATTTAATACGTTAAATTATGGAAATAATTGAAAATAGAGTTAAATATGATAGAAAATGATTTGTAAAATTTTATTTAATCATACTGGAGTTATAGAAATATTTTAGAACTTTTAAAATCGAATTAAAAGTTTATTTGTGAAAATTGAATATTTTAATATTAAATAATCGACTGTAAAATAGCCAATTTTTGGACAGTCTCAGAATTGAACGAAACCAGTTTCATTGGATCCGTAATAGTTAGTTATTATCGGATTTCAATTTTCGTGTCAATCGGAGCTATCGTTTGATCGTGGCAGCTCGAAACGCATCGATTTATTTTTAATTTAAATTTGGCGAATCAAAATAGCCATTTTTCAAAAAGTCTTGGATTTCGACGAAACCAGTTTCATCGGATCCGTAATGTGATATTATTGTAAGGTTTCAAATTTCAAGTCAATTGGATTTACCGTTTGTCCGGTACAAATTAAAACGCCTAGAAATCGGTTTAAATCGGTTTAATTTAAATTGAGCGTTTACAGCCATAACTCACACATACTTCCGAATTAGCTTCCGAAACTTGTTCCATTGTGTCCGGAACGCGGGATAAACCCTAGGTACGCTGGTTACGGCGTCTAAATCGGAGTTCGGAATTCCCGGGATGAATAGTGTTTACGCTTGCTTTTCCTATAAATACAACCTCACTCTAAAATAAAAAAAAAAATATTCAAAACCCTAGCCAATATGTCCAGCCGCCACCCCCACTGTCAATGGCCAGAAATGAGTATCCTTTCCCCCTCGATTTCTTCCAATCCGTCAACAATTAGAGGAAGTTGTCAACATGAAAGATGTAGAGGGTGATGAGAGCTTCGATGTGAACGGTGGAGATCGGAAACGGAGTCGTGTGGAGGGAGCAAATGTGGGCCGTTCGTTGGCTGTTCTCTTGCGTGCGCACGCTTACCTAGGTGGCCGAGCCGTGAGCTCTTCACGGTGGAGATAGCTTGCGTCGTGTGCTTCGCATTGGCGTTGGTGTGATCGAGTATCGTTGAGTGTGGTGGGTGCAAAAATTAACCCTAGTTGTTGCTTATGGGTTCATGTATGTCGGCCAAAACCTGTAGATTTGTGCGTGATGGGGAAGAAAGCAAGGTGTGGTGGTGATGAGCTGTTGCAAGGATCCTATGGCTTAGAATTGCTTAGGTTAAAATAGTTAAAGTTATGTTGATTTGTTTATATAAAATCGTGTACAATCTTGTAAAATTCATAACTTTTTCATACGAGGTCGAAAAAATGCAAACTCAGTTGCGTTGGAATCGTATGGACGAGCACTACGCGATGGAGTTGGTTTGGAGTCGTTTGGAGTTAGTGAGAATTTCGGGTAAAATTAAACGCGCGTTTAATTTTATTCGAAATAAAAGCTAAAACGGAATTTAAAACCAAGGTGAGAATTTCTCACTCAATCGAATAGATTTCGATTTTATTTTAAATAGTTAGATTTAAAATATTTGAATGCATGTTTGAATGATGACTGTAAATTATTGATTGTTAAAATAGACATTATGCGCCGTTAGTAAGCGGATGTTATTTATAAAAACATATACCGCGAATATTTCATAAACAGTGAAATTGGTATTATATATAATATCAATATATATATATTGGCATATGTATATATTGCAGTTGTTGATTTCCCGCATTTTTTGTTTAGCGGATGAGACCCTATTACGCCGTTATTAAGCGGATAATATTTAATAAGAACATGTACCGCGATAATTTCGTACTGGAGCGAAATTGGTATTGTGCTAATGTTTTTGGATGCAGGAAACAGGTTGGAGGGATCCAACTGGATTCCTCAACAGTTTTATTTGATTTTCAGATATTTTGATATTTGATGGATTATCATATCGATATATGATATTGTTGTAGTCGTGATTGACTATTTGGCGTGTAGCATCATTGGACCCAGATTTTGGGATTTTAAAATGATTTTAAAAGTGATTTTGAAAATATACTATATTTTTGGAATTGATCCATTATAAATAAATAAACGTTATAATTTTTAAAGTTATAAAATTATGGTTTTTGTGAAATATAGTTAAAAAGCTGATTTTTAGAAATACGATTAAAAGTCGATTTTGAGAAATATGAACTAATGATTTTATAAAATAATTTAGATTGGATTTTTGAATATATGATAAAAGTTTAAATATAGGATTTATAAAATTTGATTATTTTATAAATCGAAATGATGAAATTATAAAGGAATTTAAAGACGTTTTAGAATAATAATATAAACTGATTTATATTAAGAGATTTATAAATGGATATTTATAAATTGAAATATAGACATTATAAAACGAGTTTTTATAAGTGTTTGAATGTAGTGAAAATGAATTTCATAATAGAATGAAATTTATAGAATTATAAACTGTGAAGTTATAAACGAAATTTATAAATAGTAAGATTTATAAATTTGGTGAAATTATTTGAAGAATAGATTTATTAAATAAATAAATCTTATAAGTTATAAGGTTTATAAATTGAAAAGTCTTTAAAAAGAACGATTTTGTAAAATAATCGTTTTATAAGCAATTGACTTATAATATGAACTTTTAGTTTATAATTGAGATATGAAATCAAATATGTTAATAAAGGAATGTATAAAAAAGGAAGTTTTTATAAATAAATAGAAAAGGAATTTATAAACGTTGTTTTATAAATTCGCAAAGGACTTATTTTGACAAGTTAATTGTTATAACTTAGAAATGGAGTTATATTCACATTTTTTTTTTATAGTGAATAATCCTTTGAATTAAAATGAATAAAAGAATGAAATTGGTTAACGTAGTTTATTCACGTTTTTGAATAGTGAATAACACGTTAAAGAAATTGTTTAGAATGTGAATGTTTTAAATAGAATTAAAACGATCCAACGATGTTTTAAAAGGTATAGAGATTCGAAACCATAGATTTCAACATTTATTGTTGAAATAGATGTTTCGACAAATAAAAAGAAATAGTGGACTATAACATTGTTGTTATAGTAAATGATTTCCGAATGGAAATGTTTTGGTTTAGTATTGGGATTTATATATCTATTTTAATTTCGAATCCCTATACTAGTGATTTTGGGTTGTAGTAACGATGTTTTACGCAACATTCGTTTTGGCCCAAATAAATATGTTAAGTGAATGATTTCCTTAAAGAAAGAAATATATACTTAATTCGGTTTAAGTATATTGAATATTTTCTAAGTGTTGAAAATAAAAGATTGTGAATTACTTATTTAATAAGTATGGAATTGTTTTCCAGTATAAAGTGAATAATTAGAATTTATCTTTTTGAAGATAAATTGAAATGGATAGTTGAAATTGTATATGCATGGATATTTTGAAATATAAATTCATTATGGAATCTATATGTGAAAGTGAAATTTGTTTGAAAATAAATGTTGATTTATTTTTGAAGTGTTGAAATTATATATCTTGTAAAGATATTTTGGAAAAATAAATAATTTGGAAAATTATTTGGAATCTGGTGATGTGTGCATATCCAGTGATAGTTCAATAACCGACTATCAATATTTCCCTTTGAATGGGTATTAGATGTGAATTGATTGAATTTGAATGCACACTTATTTTTGAATAAGCGCTCACTATTCGGGTTAACCGGGAAAGGACCATGGGGTCGTATAACCCATTCCGAATATGTGATACGTCGTTGTGAATTGCATTTGAAGATCGGTGTTGAAGACCGGTATTTGCAAGAGCGATAGGATGACCTATCGATTGTTTCTGCACTGGGTCGCACCTGGTATAGAGATTCCTTAAGTGATGGGAAATTCGATCGGGATTGTGAATACCCGGGTTTGCAAGGACTTCGTAAGAAGTGCCTTCGGTTCTGTTCGAGCCCGGAACAGACTTGTATGGATTGTATGTCTGACATTACAAGTTGAGATATAAAGCCGATTTCTTTCAAATATATTTCTGTTGGTGGCGAAGAATTTATTCTTTGCTTAACACCCTTCTTTGAGACGTACGAGCTCAAAGGTTATATAGTTGAAGTTATCAGCGATATATCCCATTTTGGTAATGTGACATGCTGAGTGATGCTGAAATGATCATTGTGTTGATTATTGTGATAGGATCATTTATTTGATCGTCTATCTTAGTGATCATTGTGTTGATCATTTGTTGACCCAAAGCATGGCTTTTGTATAAAGTATGTTTTTGTGGACGTGACTTCGTCGAGCCTCACATCCCGGAAATGGTCAAAACAGGAAAGATGCGGCAAGGTTATTAGGGGTTGCTGTAGCTCCCCTTAGGGTATGTGCATTTCCTTCTGGAAAGGGGTGGTATCATGGTATGGAGCCCAGATACTTACTCATGTTGAAAACACTCTATTTATTATGGTGTGATGTTGGATATCGAGCGCTCGGTTGAAAAGGTCCTAAAGGACCAGGGAATGGCGTGCTCGTGTCAGTAGTTACCCAGTTAAGGGGTAACCTGGCCTTGTGTTGGCAGAGTTCCGGTTTGGTTCTCGGGGATGTCTTTCCAGAGGCATTCTCATGTGGCAATGGGAAGTTCCTTGGCCTGACCATTTGTTGGAAATCCAAAGAAACAATACGTGACTTGTACGGTATTAGTTGTAGAACCTGCCATCTAATATGGTAGCTATTAGTAGGCATAATATAATGGTACCTATGCTGGCTAAGATTTATATTCTACTTTCGAAATGAATTTGTTCTACACTATGCACTAATAATAATATCAAAATTGATTTGATTTTAATGCGTATCAAGCATCTTTGACTATCATAAGAAGAAATCTCCTCCAAGTCTGCGTTTGCATTGTGTGTGTGGCAGGAGGTCTTATGGTAGTCTCATTTTTAAAAGCATTGCGAATTGATAAAAAAAATATTCCTCTCTTTTGATTTTAAAGTTAAATAAACTGTTTTGAGTTCTCACACCAGTCACATGACTGACTCGGAGTTTATTGTTTTCCTTCCTAAACTCTGGGTGCCCACCAATTTCCACACGGGCAGTCAAGAGTTAAGGTTTATCAGGATATTCTGGATATTCTGGAGTTGCTGGAGGCAAGCTGGATGGCATGGCGTATTATTTATATAGTATTTCTTTTCCGCTGCACTGTTGTTGTTGTATGTTGTGGTACACTCTGATGATATGATGTAATGAAATGTATAATATGTAATAACTGATAGTTCTTTGTTTAAAGATTATTCATTTATTATTATATGTTGTTCCGCTGCGAATTGTGAGATTCTGTTGTTGTTCTGTTGTTTCCTTTCTGTCCGTTCTATTTTTAAAATTCTTCTATTTTCTTCTATTTTAAAATTTTCTATCTTCTGTTTTTCTAATTCTCTGTTTTCTAAAAAATCGTCTATCTTCTTTTCTCTCTATTTTCTCTTCTTCTCTATTTTTCTTCTGTCTTTGTCCTTTTTCTCTCTTCTTTCTTTTCTTTTTTTTCTTAAAACCCCTAAGGGTTCGTATTTTCGTTCATCTTGAATTAAACAAAGGAGATTAGTGTCTATTCAAGGAGTACGGACTTACGGGTCTTTACAAAATCTTTACAAACCTCAATCCAAAGCTAGCAAAGAAAATTCAAAGATCATCTCAAAAACATCAAGCAAGTTCACTTCCAGTTTTCAAAAACCAGTAAAACAATCTTTTTCAAACTTCAAACTTAAAGCTCAAACAAAGTTCAACTCAGTTAGATCATCTCAAGTATAGATTCAACTCAACAAAATCAAAGCTTTCAAGATCAAACAACAACATATCAAAGTCATCTCCGGTTTTTTTAGAAGATCAAAACAAGTTTCAGTTTTCAAGCTTAAAACTTTTTCCAGGCTCTCTGTTCCTTTAATACTGGTGAGTAAACTATTTTTTTTAAAGGCTCAGATCCGGGTTTGCATTTGATGATGAATGATAGTGATAATTTATTACTATTGCATGGATGTAAAATATGTTGCACGTATATATATACATGAAAATGATGTGTGCATGTCCGGAAACAAGAACATTTCCTCTGTTCCAGGTTTATAGTGTTTAAAACCAAACTCAAAAATCAAAATCTCTTCACCTATCATCTTATAGGCTTCAATGTTTAAATCAAATGTGTTTGAATTAACACGATTTAAATTTTTAAAATGCTTTTAATTATAAATAATAAGTGGATTTGCTGGAATATGGAAAATACAGGAAAACTCAATATATGTTCAAAATTCAAGCATCATGATTTCTGGTTTCAATTATATCATCTAAATTGTTTTCAAAAACGATGATTTTTAAAATTTGAATCATGACTTTTAAGTATGTATTCGTGGAGAAATCGTGAGTTGAATAGAAATCGATCTTTCTTTGATTTCTGGGGATCGAAGGGTGGTGGGGTCTCATGTTCATCACTGAGGGTAGCTTGGAGGTTAGTGAACCTAGGAAAAATACTATATGGATTTTTAAACTACGGTGGTGGTTGAACGTTGGCAATGTAGGGTTCAAACCCAGTTATGTTCGATATCGGAAATTAAGTTGCTGCAGCGTCGTCAATGCATCGGACCTGATCATGGCAAGGGTAATCGAAGCGCTGGTCGTCGATGAAGCTTTAGATACGATTGCGTGATATCTAATGGCCGGAGGTGGCAGTACGAGGCGTTTCTTTAATGATCAATTCTTCCAATGGGTTCATGTATGTTCGATTTTGCTCAAACTTTGATTTTGTAATTGTTTTGGGATTTTTATGGTCGGGGCTGTAAGAGTGGGTCAACGATGACTTATGGGTGGCAGAGGCGATGGTCGAAGATGCTCCGACCATGTGTGCACGTGCACGTGCACATGGTGACAGGTCTGGGTTTTGTTTGCTGATGGATTTGAGGATGGTGGTCTCGGGGAAGAGCTCGAGAAAAAGATGTGTTGGCTCAGGTTTTTGATCAAGTCATTTGCAAGTGTTTTACTGGGAACAGGTTTTAATTTTTAAAATAAAACAGAAGAAAAAAGGAAAAAGAAGATTTCCTCGTGGTTAGTCTTGGGAGAACGATGAGTTGGCTCGAGTTTGTCTCGAATATTTGAAATTTCAGTTTTAGATTTTTTAAAACAAATCAAATTTTTAATTAAACAATTTTCTTAACCCATTTCTTTTAAATAATATTGGTTTTAATTAACTAGTCAAAGGTTTTAAAGTAAACTATTTTAAAATTAATTTAATTTAAATTATTTATTTATGTGACCATTATGTATTATTAATTATTTAAGTTATTTTAATAAAGTTTAATAAGTGTAATTAAGAAGTTAAATAAAGAAGGTTAAAGTTTTTTAATTAACTTAAGGTCTTAAGTTAATTCATGTGTTGATGATAATTAATTTCAAAGGTTTATCAAACAAAACTTAAATGTAATTAAGTGATTAACAAAGATAAATTTTTTATCTTAAATTAATTAAGTTAGTAAAGGTAAACTAATTAATGTAATTATTTAAAGGTAATTAATTAAATGTAATTGATTAAGGGTTTATTAATTAATAACTATGGTTAATTAATTAATAATTAAGGTTAATAAATTAATAATTAAGGGTAATTAATTAATGTAATTAATTAAGGGTAATTAATTAATGTAATTAATTAAGGGTAATTAATTAATGTAATTAATTAAGGACGATTTATTAATTTTATAACAAATAATTTGTAATTAATTAATGTTAATTAAGCAGGGTTTAAAGATAATTATAGTAATTAATTTGGAGATTAACAATTAATTGATCTCGCTTATGGATGATTGTATTATAGTGAATGTCTTGAATTGTTTGATACCTCTGATATGTGATGCTCTGCAATATGAAACTCCAGGATTGAATTGTGATAATGCAAGTTATTTATCTGTGATTGATTTGTTGTGTGAATATGAACCTCTAGATTGAATTGAATTGTTTACTTAAACTACTTGGTCTTTAAAACAGCAATTGAATTTCGATGAGATCGGGATTCGGATTCCAAATGGTTAACCGAAACCCACATCGGATCTCAAAGACGGACCTTTTGTTTAAAAGATTAAAATGAGTTTGTATCCACATTGTTTTAGAATAAGCGCTCATTATTCGGATAAGCCGGGGGAGGACATTAAGTCATAAAACCCATTCCAAATAATGATACAATGAAATGGGATAGCATTTGAAGACGGTGGTGGAAGACTGGGTACTTTCGAGAACGAAAGGATTGCCTGTGATTGTCTCTGTGCCGAGTTACTCCGGTATAGAAATTTCCCTATGTGATGGGGAGTCCGTTCGGGATTGGGGATATCCAGAATTGCAAGGACTTTTTCCTTAATTGGATGAAGTTCCTTCGGTTCCATTTAGACCTAAGAAGGACTTGCATGGATGTATTTCTGACACTACACTTTGAGATATAAAGCTGGTTTCTATCAAACACATTTCTGTTGGTGGCGGAGAATTTATTCTCTTAGCTTAACACCCTTCTCTGAGATGTACGAGCTCAAAGATTATGTATTTGATTGTTACTGGTGATATACTCCCAATTTGGTAATGTGGCATGCTAAGTGCTGATCATTGGTTGATCGAAGCATGGCTTTTGTGAAAAGCGTAGCTTTGTAGGACGAGACTTCATCGAACCTCACACCCCAGAAATGGTCGAAACAGGAAGGATGCGGCAAGGTTATGGGGGTCGCGCCCCTCAGGGTATGTGCATTTCCTTCTGGATAAAAAGTGGTATTCTGGTATGGAGCCTAGATATTTTTCTTATGTGGTTGATGGTAGCTATAGTAGGCATAATATAATGGTACCTATGTTGACTAAGATTAATATTATACTTTCAAAATGTATTTCACACTACGCATTAATAATAATATCAAAAGGATTTTCGTGTATCAAGCATGTTTGACTATCATAAGGAGAAATCTACCCCAAGTGTGCGATTGCATTGTTTGTGTGGCGGGAGGCCTTATGGTAGTTTCATTTTCCAAAAAGCTTAACGAATTTCTTTTTGTTCTTTCTTTTTGTAAAAATAACTGTTTTTGTTTGCTCACACCAGTCTCATGGCTGACTCGGAGTTTATTGTTCCCTTTTCTAAACTCTAGATGCCCATAATTTTCCATGCGGGTAGCCTACAGTTAGGCTATCAGTAGATTCTGAAGCTAAGTAGATGTAGACATGGATTTGGAAGCTTTTGGGTTTTGAGCTTTTTGGTTTGGAGCTTTGAAGTTGAAGTTGCAGTATGTTGATCTCTTTTTGAAGACAAAGTTGATGTTCTGCTGTTTTGCTATCTTTCCGCTGTTTATTTTGTATTCCGTTGTTGTGTACTCTGATGATGTTGTACACTTGTTGTATAAGTGTTGTAATCCATTTGGTGTATCAACGAAAGTCATTTTGTTTCTGCTGTATTGTTATTATCTAATGTGTTATAGCTCCAGCGATAAGAACTCCAACGTTTGAATCTCCGGTATTTGAATACGGGTAATGTATTGAATGCCGATTTTCGAAGGCTGAAAGTCTGGGTCGTCACACAATTCTATAATATAAATCCCTAAAATTAATTTATATGCGTTTTAAACTCGTATGATCACAAGATACATCCAATTGCCACAAAATTCGTCAGCGTATAGTAATTCATTATTATGGATCCAATGACACTAGTTTCATCAAAATTCGAGACAGTGCCCCTGAATGTTACACTCACATGTTAATTAAAACGATTTATTGTAAACAAGTTTAATCGCTTTTAACTTCAAATTCAAAAGTTTACTATCTTTATTCTTATCCAATAGAATTTAAATCAACTTTTGAAATCATTTTCGTTCATAGAAAATTCAAGATTTGATTATTTAAACAATTTCAAATATTCAAATAACCATTATATTTGAAATTCAAGTTATTTAACTTATAAATTTAACTTTTCAATATTTAAAAATCAATTAAATATTCCAAATTCAAATGGATGAAATTCTGGGTCGTTACAATATTATAGATTTATATTGGATGCTTTGGAGCTTCACGAGATGAGCTGGATAGCCAAGACATATTCACGTATCTTATATTCTTCTATTGTGTTCTATGTTATTCTTGTCTATAATTATCAGCAAGTGTAAGGACAGGTTATTATAACTATCTAGGATGATGATGGGTTAGTATTTTACTATGATTGATTGTATGTATATTAAGCTTCTTTATTTTTGTAAATATTTATTCCTATATTATATATTGCTTAACACGTTCTGTGAGATTCTGAGATTATTTAGTTTCTTTTATCTTCTATCTCATTTCTTCTTTTTACCTTTAACGATCGGTGTTTTCGACACTTAAATGCTTGGTACAAAACATATTGGATGTATTAGTGTCGATTTTCGAGTGTCGAAAAGATTAGTTGTTCAAAGAAATTATTGTAAAATTTGCACGGTGTAGTGCACGATTGGATGTATTAGTTAATCCAAACCAGTATAAAAATCTAGATGCTATTTACTTTATCGCGGTTTACTTTGTTACTTACTTATGTTTGCAATTCGAATAGTTATAGTGTTAAATTCATAAATTAGTTTTATAGATTTGAAATACACGCTTCATCCCCTATAAGGTTTAAATAGTCATAAGATCCATTCCACATTAAGTTAGGCAATCCTTATTTTCAACATATGGAGTGTATCGATTTTGAATCTTAGCTTTGAATTTTTTTTCCCTACTACCCTTCAATCTCCCATTGGCCTTAACATATCCGGGCCGAACTAATATGGTTGTAGTAGGCATTGCAATTTCTTTTATTTTCATCAAAAAAATTCTTTCATCGTCCGTTCCATTATCACACAACTTCTTTAATGCAATATGCTCCAGCGTGTATAAAAATTCTTTAGATTCTTTGACATAAACAAGAGTATCCCATTTACGCCAATGCTTGTCAATCATGTCAAGTGGTAAAGGACATTCCTTAGTATGCAAAATATACAATTCATGATGACAAGATTACCCGTATATAGTTCGGTTTAAATGATTGCATACAAAGTTTAACATATTCTCCACTTCTCCCAAAATTCTATCCAAAACAAATAAAGACACTCGAAAATGAAGATAAGTGAATAACAGACTTGACAATTATGTTCCACAATTACCAAACTCTTTTCAAATGATGATTTTATTTCTGTATGTTGTAACAGTGATAAATTTTCCATTTTTTTCCAAATTTTAGCTGAAGTTGCTTGTTATGTGCCAAAGTATTTTTTCAATTGAGCATGAGTAGCCCTTCTCGACCCTTGAAAATCGACACAAATATGCCACTATATAATATGCCGACGATCGAGTGCCGAAAAAGATAGATTGCTGACGGAAAGAAAGAAGGAGGTAGAAGAAGAGAAAACAAAACAACATTAGAATCTCACAATCGCAGTGGAATAATATATATTAGATAAATGACTGATCTTTATACAAAAAGAACTATATCTTGTTTTATACATTACATCATCAGAGTACGACACAGTCAATAGCAAAATACTGGACAGTTATATTAACTTGTCCCCACAAACTGAATACACAGCTTATACTGCACAGTGGAATATATATCAAGTACGTGTGATATGTCTTGCCATCCAGCTCGTCTCCTGAGCTCCACAGCATCCTATCATGTATTTATAATGCTCGGTCTGACCCGAGCATTATAGTAAAATAACATTCGAGTCAATTTGGAAAACCAGCGTGAGAAAATACACTCAATTAGATTATTAAAGTTTCCAAAATCCTTTAAAAATCAAAGGTATCCCGTGAGACCATGCCACAAATAAATATGTCGGGTTTTTACCTTACGATAACCAAAACATTTCTTATCAAATCCTCTGATATTATAGTAGTGTCTATATACAAATACTTATTCAAATAGCCGAAATTGTTACATTCATTAAATTCCAGCATAACAGATATACAGAAAAGTCCGAAGGCACTTATTGGAGATTGGGTTTCCATCAATGGCAGGGCTACTGAGGTACCATCCGTCACAGTATATGGTCTAGATCGACGTACCAAGGACCCCTTCCGATCCCGTGCAAAACAAGACCGGAGCTACCCCTTACTTAATTGTTCGAATAAGATCACCTCGCGGTTGGGATCAGCAACCGCCCACACAGCCGAATAAAAAAGGGACATCTACACAGGGATGACCTTACCCTAATTGGTTGCTAGCCACTTAGCCTTGCTACCCTCCCATGTTTTAGCCATTCCCGATTGATGAGGCTCGAGGCTATGCGTTACCTTTTTAGAGCACATCTCACTTAGAACGCTCATCGTCCTCCTGACGATGTTCTGATAGCATTCAACCATACAAGTCCGTTCCCAGTCCAAACGGAACCGAAGGCACTACTCCTACTACATCCATTTTAGAATCACCCTCTAGATTAGTAGCGATTAGCCCTAGCACTTCGCTGCTCCATCTTTGACTTCAAACTCTTGTCTTCCTCACGAAAACGTACTCGTAGGATCGAAGTGGTTTTCAGATCACAAATCTGATCCCGGTCTCTTCGAAACAACGTTTGCTATTTCTCGGTAAACTCAACCCCGGTTCTTTAGGAAATACACAAACGAATATAATATCGTAGTTCACCTCCTAACCGTTAGTGGACGGATTTTCTTTTAAACGTCCTAGAAGAATAAACGAGTTTATACGTACAGTATAGCACCTCGAATGGTAACTGTACCATATAATGCCCATACTCTTCCAAGATATTTCCAAAGTCATATTTGGGTCCATATTTGATAGTCGGTTATTTAACTATCAAATAAACATTCAACCAATTGTTTTATTTCCACTGAAAAACACCCGGTCTTATAAAAATTAGATTTTTAATAATTTAAATCACTTTACTCAAAAATATATACTTAAAACATTTGAAATAAAACTACTTAAAACTCTTTATTTAAAATAATAGTTATGAAATTCGATAATAATTTTCCAAGTAAACTTTAGCCAAAATCACTTTAAAATAAAATTATTATATAAAGTATAATACTAAATAATTATCTTTTTAAATCATAATACTAGTTAAAACTTTAAAATAATCACTCCTATAATTAACTTAATAAATATTTACTTAAGAATATTAAAATGATTAAATAATAATTTCTCTAAAACGCACTTTTAAAACAACTTTAAAACTTTCAACTTATACATAAAAATCTCCTTCGAAAATATACTTGGCTTTCAGGAAAATACACTTCCCATTTCAATATAGCCCATCTAATCCTTTATAAATCCTGCTCGATTTATCCCAATTTAATTTACGTCCCAATTCCATAAATTTCTTTCAACGCTTTAAAAATAAAACCACTTTTTATTTTTAAAACACATTTCCCATCTCCTTATAAATTCCCACAGTGAATTTATACTTTCAAATTTATCCACTGAATATTCACTTTATTTATAAACCCAGTTTATAATTTCCATTCCTCGTTATCCTTTAAATCATAGTTTCCAAAACACTTAATCGATTTCAAACCGATTTCCTGAGTTAAATTCCCTTTAAAATGTATCTCTTGATTTATCCAAAATCAATTCCAAAATCCATTAACACAAAATTAACCCTTTATTATGATTTAAAATCCTTATTTAAATCTAAAACATAAATTTCATTCTTTATTCCGAAAATTCTCTTTTCATTTCCTTTAAGAACCTAATTCATTATATTTTCAAAATACCAATATATATTCATCCAAACCATAGCATCGAATAACTTAAATATCCAATACAATCTATCACAGGGTATCAATAAAACATATCGCATAGTATGAAAATAATTTCAATATTTTGAGGAATCCAGTTGGATCCCTCCAACCTGTTTCTCTGCACCCATAGATGTTAGCACAATATAAAAATATCAATCCCACTTCGAGGAGGATATCGCGGTATATAGGGCCATCTGCTATTATGCGGGGCGCATAGGGTCTCATCCGCTATATAATGCGGGAATGTCAATCACTCCAATATACACACACACACACACACACTATATATATATATATAATATCACATGCACACCGATAATAATAATAAGATTTAATCAATCAACCAAAAATTTAAATTTTAACTATTTAAATTATTTATGGAAATCCAGATGTGAGTGAGATTATCTCACCTTGCGTCTACGTTTCAATTTTAAATTAAATCGAGCGTGTTCGATTTAATCTAAAATTTCCACTCACTCAAATTGCCTCCAGATCTGCTGCAGCGTGTAGCTGCGATTCTGGCGCTTTTTGTCTCGTCGAATTTTGACCATGCATGTAGAAGATATGAATTTTTAAACGTTGAATATAATTTATATAACAAATTTTTTTTATACACCATATGAACTCTAGCCGTAAGATATGAAATGAAAATCAAGGACGACCGATACAATCTTCTTCCACGCGTGAACCTGAGCAACAAAACCCATCATCGCTTCCATTCCCACACATGTCACCGCCACCACGATCATCGAGACCACAATCGATCACCACAAAATTGAAGTCGCGCCCTGTCTTCACGTTCGCCTGAAGCCTTGAGCAACTCGGTTGCGCCATCGCTGTGGAAAACGTGTTCGTACGCGTAGTGATCAAGCCTAATTTACGCCTCCAAATGATAATTTCAAGCAAGATCACCGTTGGATGCCTCGGCCTCGCCATGTTCAACAATACTCCAGTTGAAGTCGATGCGTAATAATTCGTGGATGAAGAGGAATCGGAGAGGAAAGGAGATGAGCTTTCGGCCACTGATTTAAAAGAATGGCGACTGGAAGAAAACCTAGGGTTTCTGCTGTTCACGAATATATATAAGCATATATAATAATATTTTAATATTAAATTCACTTTTAAACATCTTTTTCAAACGATCTCCAAACGACGCATGACGACAGACGTTTATAATGTTTTACCCGTATTCGGAACACAATGGAATGTGTTTCGGGGCCCAGTTCAATCATATATGGAAGAAGCTTTTGAACCGATTTAAAATATTCAAATTCGATTTTAATTTCAATGCGTTTCTCACCCATATGAACAAATGGTAACTCCAAACGCTACGAAATTTGAAATTCGATAATAATACACTATTACAGATCCAATGGGATTGGTTTCGTTGGATGCCGAGACTGTGTCCCGGAAGGCTATTTTAACTCGTCGATTAAATCGAGCGATTTTCAAAATCATCGAAATCATTTAAAATTTCACTTTTAAAACTTTACTAACTTAATTAGAAATCATATATAATTTATATTCACATTAGAAATCATCCCGATCCAATTTAAATCAAAATCTGATTATCTAAATTATTACTCTATGTCAAATTCCACTATTAAATTAATATAAAAATTCCGTTTTTAACTTATCTACCTTTAATTCCATCTAAAAGTTCAATATATAGTTTATATCCAACTAGACTTAAGTAAGTTTTTGAAACCATTTTTATATCCATTTATATCTCAGATTTACAAATTATCTCAATTTCAAATATTAAATTACTATTTATCCAAATCCAATTAAATTGCCATATTTGAAATTATAACTAATTTTATGAATTCAACCAAATCTTCATATTTCAAAATCAATTAACAACCTACACTCAACATTTACAATGAATTAAATGTTCAAAACTAATGACTAAAATGCCGAGTCATTATATTCGTCCCCTCTTATAAAAATTTCGTCCCCGAAATTTGTTAAGGTAGGAAAATGCCCCTAAACCATTAACTTACCTAAAACCCACTTAATTAAAACTTACATTCATTTCTCAAAACGCTTTTGTTTAATCCAAACCATTAGCCTTCATTTCTACCTCAAAAACTTTGATTTCCAACAGCGTTTCAAAAATAAATTTTTCTAGTTAACCAAAATTTTCAAAACTTCCAAAAAAAATTCTAACACCCAATTTCGAAAATTTTTGACAGCGTCTCCTTTTTATGGAGCGTTTTACAATAGCACAAGAGATTTAAATATATATACATCGACCCACACGGTCGGAAAACAAAATATATCATAATTTATTATCATTTCTTAAGTTTATTGTGTAGGCGTACCTCACATTAGCCTTTTTTAAGCGAGCGGCTAATTTATTATGCATCTACACAACCCAACCTCTATCCAATAGCCTCCTGAACCTATACTTACTCAAACAAGCACATAAGTTTCCAAAATCATGAAGTTTTAACAACGTTCGATTTTCTACTAGTCTAACACAAAGCTTCTTAACCCAAACAAATAAACTTAACTAGATTCATCTTATATATTAAATAATAATTTCTCTAAAACGTACTTTTAAAACAACTTTAAAACTTCCAACTTATACATAAAAATCTCCTTTGAAATTATACTTGGCTTTCAGAAAAATACACTTCCCATTTCAATATAGCCCATCTAATCCTTAATAAATCGTGCTCAATTTATCCTAATTTAATTTATGTCCCAATCCCGCAAATTTCTTTCAACACTTTAGAAATAAAACCACTTTTTATTTTTAAAACACATTTCCCATCTCCTTATAAATTCCCACAGTGAATTTATACTTTCAAATTTATCCACTGATAAACATTCACTTTATTTATAAACCCAGTTTATAATTTCCATTCCGCATTATCCTTTAAATCACAGTTTTCAAAACACTTAATCGATTTCAAACTGATTTCCTAAGTTAAATTCCCTTTAAAATTTATCTCTTGATTTATCCAAAATCAATTCCAAAATCCATTGACACCAAATTCACCCTTTATTATGATTTAAAATCCTTTTTTAAATCTGAAACATCAATTTCATTCTTTATTCCAAAAATTCTCTTTTCATTTCCTTTAAGAACCAATTCATTGTATTTTCACATTTTAAAATACCAATATATATTCATCCAAGACATAGCATAGAATAACTTAAATTTCTAATACAATCTATCACAGGATATCAATAAAACATATCACAGATTATGAAAATAATTTCAATATTCTGATGAATCCAGTTGGATCCTTCCAACCTGTTTCATTGCATCCACAAATGTTAGCACAATATAAAAATACCAATCCCACTTCGAGGGGGATATCACGGTATATAGGGTCATCCGCTATTATGCGGAGCACATAGGGTCACATCCGCTATATAATGCGGGAATATCAATCACTCCAATATATATACACTACTATATATAATATCACATCCAGACTAACAATAATAATAACATTAAATCAATCAACCAATAATTTAAATTTTAACTATTTAAGTTACTTATAGAAAGCCAGTTGTGAGTGAGATTATCTCACCTTGCGTCGGCGTTTCAATTTTAAATTAAATCGAGTCCATTCGATTTAATCTAAAATTTCCACTCGCTCAAATTCCCTCCAGATCTGCTACAGCGCATAGATCACGTCGCTGCGATTCCGGCGCTTCCTATTTTGTCGAATTCTGACCATGCATGCAAAAGATATGAATTTTTAAACGTTGATTTATATAACAATTTCTTTTCTTTTTTTTATATACCATATGAACTCTAGCTATTAGATCTAGAATGAAAATCAAGGCCGACTGATACAATCATCTTCCATGCGTGAACCTGAGCAACAAAACCCATCTTCACTTCCGTTCCCAGACATGTCGCCGCCGCCACGATCATCGAGACCACGATCGATCACCGCAAAATTGAAGCCGCGCCCTGTCTTCACGTTCGCCTCAAGCCTCGAGCAGCTCAGTCACACCATCGCTATGAAAAACGTGTTCGTATGCACGGCGATCGAGCCTAATTTACACCTCCAAACGACAATTTCAAGCAAGATCCACCGTTGGATGCCTCGGCCTCGCCATAATCGACAATACTCTAGTTGAAGTCGAGGCGTAATAATTCATGGATGAAGAGGAATCGGGCAGGAAAGGAGATGAGCTTTCGGCCATTGATTTAAAAGAACGGCGGATGGAAGAATAACCAAGGGTTTCTGCTGTTCATGAATATATATAAGCATTTGTAACAATATTTTAATATTAAATTAACTTTTAAACAACTTTTTCAAACGATCTCCAAACGACGCATGCCGACAGGCGTTTATAATATTTGACCCATATTCTGAACACAATGGAACGTGTTTCGGGGTCCAATTCAATCATATGTGGAAGATAGCTTTTTGAATCGATTTAAAATATTCAATTTCGATTTTAATTTCAACGCGTTTCTCACCCTTACGAACAAAAGGTAACTCCAAATGCTACGAAATTTGAAATCTGATAATAATACACTATAACGGATCCAATGGGACTAGTTTCATTCGATCGAGACCGTGTCCCGAAGACTATTTTAACTTGTCGATTAAATCGAGCGATTTTCAAAATAGTCGAAATCATTTAAAATTTCACTTTTAAACTTTACTAACTTAATTATACATCATATAGAATTTATATTCACATTAGAAATCATCCCGATTCAATTTAAATCAAAATATGACTATTTAAATTATTACTATATGTTAAATTCCACTATTAAATTAATATAAAAATTCCAATTTTAACTTATCTACCTTTGATTCCATCTAAAAGTCCAATACTACAGTTTAAACCATCTAGACTTAGATAAGTTTTTGAAACCATTTTCATATCTATTTATATCTCAGATTTACAAATTATCTCGATTTCAAATATTAAATTACTATTTATCCAAATCCAATTAAATTCCCATATTTGAAATTATAACTAATTTTATGGATTCAGCCAAATCTTCATATTTCAAAATCAATTAACAACCCACACTCAACATTTACAATGAAATAAATGTTCAAAATTAACGACCAAAATTCCAGGTCCTTACAACATTACATACTTCGTTTGTTATAAAATGATCTTTCACATCTACAAAATGATTTTGCACATCATCTTTATCATTTTCATCATCTCTTATGCTAACATCGAGCTGGGGTTGTAGTGACTCAAGTTGAAGATTATCCTACACAATAAAACAAAAATTACTTTTTTCTAATCATTTAAAAACAAATAAATAATAAATAATAGAGATAAACAATAAATATTAACATACCTTATTTGTCTCAACATTATCATTTTTTATTTTAATATCATCATGAACGTTACTACAAATGATTGATTATGAGAGATTAATGTTTTCCTACAATCGCCAAATTCAAAAAGCATAGCAAAAACCATATTAGTAAAACCATAATGAATTTTTTCTCAAAATCAAATATTTTAAAATGGAAAATCAAAATAAATATAAATTAAAATCTTATCATTTTTCTATTTCTTGACCATACCAAAACCCTAAATCTTGCAAGTAGAATTGGACGTCGTTGTTATACGTTGTAGTATGCCAAATGACTTTGCATATTCTTCTTGTTATCCTCCTTTTCAAGCTGGGTAAAATAGAGTTAAAAAAATACGGACTTTATATTACCCTATTTCATTTGTAGTCGATGGCCGAACGAAACAGAGTAATATGAAATCCGTCCCTATTTTTTTGAGTAATATGAAGTCCATACATGATGTATATATCATGACTCTAAATCACTCATCCTAGTCGTCGAAGAATGGTGAAATTTTTTGATACACTTAACTAACACTAGCTATTTTTAGAGTTCAGCTATGGTAAACATAGATAGAAACATATGAGTAGAGCTAAAGAAGTACCGATTGGGAAATTCTATCCTCTATTTAGTTTCTCTAACAATCAGATGTGAAGAAAAGACATGTATGAGGCTAACATCAACTCGGTCTTGCTTTTGATGATGAAATTTATCTTCAATCGATAGGAGGAGGGAGTAACATTATTGGTGAAACTAAAATGGGGGTTAACTAATTTTTTGAAGGGATGTTATAAAATTGGGAAAAATCAATTAGGGATGGATGATTAATTTTGCAATCCAAATTGACATATATGTAACCATGTTGAAGAAATTTGGACAAAGAAGAGAAAATACCTACGCTAGAGAGAAGAAGGGCGGACGGGTAAACTGAGGGATTAAGTGATTATGATGATTCACTTTGTTGCAATGATGATTAATGCTTAGGTATTATAATTATGAAGTTAAACAGGAGGGTATACGAGAAATTTGTGAAGCGTGGTTACATCGAGGAGGAAGAAATAGAGCAGTGGAAAAGAAAAGGTAAAAGAGAAGTGGTGGTCATGTAACCGTCGTTTTGTTTTGAAATCGGAAAATTTTAAAGCATTGTGGAGCAATGAAATAAAAGAGGAAAACCAGAATGTTATGCAAGCAAGAATTTCATCCTGATTTTAAGTTCAATTAATGGATTAATGGATTCTACTTCATTATTGGAGATGTAGTTTGGAGAAGAAGAGTATTAGCCCGCCTTTTTGTCAAGGCGGTATATTGGTGGATCTAACCAACAGACTTCACGACTATCGAGGCCAATGAGTGTGGAGCGAAGATTGTAGGGCCTAGAAGTCAAGTATAAATGGTTATAGGAAGCCAAAGTTGGATGGAGTTGGTAGATAAATGATGCAGGGCGCTTGAAATATGGATATTAGCTTGGAACCCAAGGGATCAACATAACAATGGAGGGATCGGCGTGGTTTTGTGGCATTAGAGGGATTGGTATATCTCCATGGCATAGGAGGGACCGATATATCTCCGTGGCACAGGAGGGATCAACATACCTTCATGGCATAGGAGGGATCAACATAGTTTCATGCCATGGGAGGGATCAACATACCTCCATGACATAGGAGGGATCGGCATAGCATTGTGCAGTAGCATGGATCAGCATGGTATATTGGAATAATTGGCGTTGCATTATAGAATATGGTGGGATCAGCATGGTGCTATGGAAAAGGAGGGATCGACATAGACGAAACATAAGAAAGCTCGGCAAAGGAATGGGTCGGCATATTTGGATAAACGAAAGGGTTCGGCATATCTGGATAAGCCAAGGAGGGATATGTATATTTCGATGGCTTAGCAAGGTGAAGGGATCGGTACTTCAGATGGCTTGGAATACTTCGAATCACAAGGGAGGGGTCGACATAATTGGTTGCATTGGATCGTCAATTGATAAGGGTCGGCATTTATCACTGCCAAAGTACATTCTTGCATTCAATAATCAATAACTCGATCTCCCTTATTCCAAATAACATGAAACTTGGGGATTAAACATATTTCATCATGGAGAATCCACCATAGGAATCACTGCCCAAAAATCAATTAAAAAAAGGATCGGTACCAATCCCTCCTCATGGAGATTTGGGCCTAGCGACCCCTATGTGGACCCATATAGATAAGGAGGTCCTGTGGCCAAAGTTTCACCTATAAACACAGCAAGCATGGCTTTAGAAAGGGGGATCTTCATTCTACTTCTCTTCTACATGGGCCATACTCTGCCCTTTTTTTTCTTGAATTTCACAGATTTGTAACTATAATCAGTACTATAAACTAATAAAAGAAAAACCTTTGGAGTGGATGTAGGACGGAGTTGGACGAACTACTATTAATCTATGCCTCTATTTACTTACTTTCTGATTGTTTTAATTTTGTTCTTCATTTATTTCTCTTCATATTTCTATGATGGACTGGACATTGGTGCTTTCACATAGTTAGGTGTTGGTGGCCAGTTTTGACCTCAATATTTTGGTGCTTTCACTGAAAAAACTTGCACCTACTGATTTAGAAGCTTAGGTACTTAGATCTAGAAAGCAATGTCTAAGCAACCAACAAGGAGAGTGCTACCGGAATGTAGCCACCATGGAGGGAGTCGGGAGGTTTCCTCGAGAGCTGGAGCTAATCAAGCATATATCTATATCACTAGGGGATGAAATGGAAACGATGATGGATGCTATGCAGGAGAGGATGTTGAAAAGACAAGAGGAGATGATGCAGAATCTACTCCAACAAATCGGACGGGTTAGAGCCACAGGAGCTGCTTGAATGCAAAACCAATATCAGAATCGAGAGCATGGAAATGGAGCTAATAGATAAAGGAATTGAACATAGTAGCTGGAGGCAATCCCCAACCATCCAAGAGGGATCGACGCCGATCTCCAAAGGCTGGAGGGCATGCCCCTGGGTTTGGTTGATCGTGGTGCTAGAGGAGCTGCGGTCGACCCCTTGGAACTTGGTGCGAATCGAAATATGGATGCTCGTCTGGAGGAGTACGTTTTGGAATTCCCTCGTGGACTCGTGGGGCAGCTTGGGAATGATGATAGGAGACTATCGTTGGGACACAATGACAGGTTCGTGGAATTGATAAGGCAAGCTATGCATGGAGGATTAGTGAACAAGGATTTTGATGATGTAAAAAAAGTAAATTCACTCCAAATACCAGGGAGGCATGGAATCCACCGGAGTTTAAACTACCAACGATTAGGACATATGATGGAAAAACAGATCCCACTGTTCATTTAACGAGACACGTGGAAGTACTGGGGGCATCGAAGGAAGTCATGGCATGGCGCTTCCCTTTGTGCTTGTTGGATATAGCCGCACTATGGTTTGGACAAATGGAAAGAACTCTACTGGCATGTGAACGAAATTGATCGAAAGGTTTATGAGGTAGTTAGGGTTCACTTCTCGAGACCCAAAAATGTGATGAGTTTGGCAACACTGAAGCAAAGGACCGAAGAGTCCTTGATTAGTTTCTTAACACGGTTTAATGCCGCAGCGGCATCGGTGGATCATCCAAATCCATCCATGGTTTTGATGGTAGCTGTATCTGGAATTGTCGATGGCATGAAGTTCAAGGATTCATTGGCATAGGATCCATCTATGTATCTTGGAAGTTTTGTCATGAAGCATAAAGGTTGCTGCGATAGGAAGATGCACGAGCAAAAAAATTGGAAGTGAATGTTGTGCAAGGTGAAGGTCCGCCCGAGGAAGGCTAAAACAAGGATAAAGGAAACAAAAAGCAGAAGATGGCTATGATGGATCGAAGCATCCGCGAAGGGAACCGAGATTCACCTCATGCATGGAATTGACTGAAACATTGGAAAAAATATATCTGGATACTAAGGGGCAGGTCCCCTATCGAAGGCCAATGAGTGGAGAGTCTACAGACAATGAAAAGAAATCAAAAAATACTGTCTGTTCCATGTGCTGAAAGGGCATAGTATAGATGACTGCAGGTTCCTAAAGGATGAGATTAAGGGATTGTCCAGAATAGCAGGATGTTACAATACGTGAGAACTCAAGCAGCAGTAGTGGATCAGAAGCAACCACCATCCACATTGAATGGGAATTGCCCAGGATCGAGGCATCAACTTGTCATTAGTTGAATGAAATGGCAAAGAATAAGTCATAAACTCCACAACAATACGGCTAAGTCACTTACACATATAGAGGATCGAGAACGGTCCCTAGGCATGCTTTAAGAAGGCAACGAACCGTCACACCCGAAGATGTATGCATTGTAGTGTTTGGTTTTTGTTTTGTTTCTCTTTTGGTACTTGATTATAAAACTCACTCAAACGTGAAATCTGACATTGATAATTTTGAGCCCATCCGAACAATCGCACTTCGCCTCAAATGGCAGTCGATCTCGAAAAATTACATTTTGTCTCGAGTGGCACTAGATCTCAAACAATCACCTTTCGCCTCGAATGACACTCGATCTCGAGCGATCACACTTTACCTCGAATGGCATTCGATCTCGAACGATTACATTTCGCCTCGAACGGCACATGACCTCTCAACACAAATGATCTCGAATGATCACATTTCACCTCGAATGGCACTCGATCTCGAACGATCACATTTCGCCTCAAATGGTACTCGATCTCGAATGATCACATTTCATCTCGAATAGAACACAATCTCGAACGATCACATTTCACCTCAAATAGACACTCGATTCTATGTGATCATTATCAGCCTTGGATGGCTATGAATTTGATTAATGGTCCCGAATGGTCATTAATAACAATCGGGCAAGATAACTGATTTGCTCACTATTCATCAACAGGTTTCGAACATTGGACTTAAGGCAATTCAAAACACGCCTTCCTATCACAAAGCATGTTTTGGGGGCAAAAGTGTTAGCCCACCTTTTTGTCAAGGCAGTATATAGGCGGATCTAACCCAACAGACTTCACGATTATCAAGACCAATAAGTGTGGAACGACGATTGTAGGGCCTAGAAATCAAGTATAAATGGTTATACGAAGCCAGAGTTGGATGGAGTTAGTAGATAAATGATGTAAGGCGCTTGAAATATGGATGTTGGCTTGAAACCCAAGGGATCGGCATAACATAGGAGGGATCAGCATGGTTTTAGGCATAGGAGGGATCAATATATTTCCATGGCATAGGAGGGATCGGTATATCTCCATGCATTGGAGGGATCGGTATATCTCCATGGCATAGGAGGGATCGACATACCTTCATAGCATAGGAGGGATCAACATAGTTTCATGGAATAGGAGGGATCGACATACCTCCATGACATAGAAGGGATCGACATAGCATTGTGCAGTAGCATGGATTAGCATGGTACATTGGAACAGGAGGGATTGGCATTACATTATGGAATAGGGTGGGATCGGCATGGTGTTATGGAAGAGGAGGGATTGGCATGGGGGAAATGAAAGAAAGCTCAGCAAAGGAACGGGTCGACAAATTTGGATAAACCAATGGTTTTGGGATACTAGATAAGCCAAGGAGGGATCAGTATACTTCGATGGCTTAGCAAGTTGAAGGGATCGGTACTTCAGATGGATCGGCATACTTCGACTCACAAGGGAGGGGTCGGCATAGTTGGTTGCGTTGGATCATCAGTGGATGGGGGTCGGCGTTTATCACCGCCCAAGTACATTCTTGCGTTCAACAATCAATAACTCGAGCTTCCTTATTCCAAGTGACATGAAACTTGGGGATTAAACAGATCTTATCATGGAGAATCCACCATAGGAATCGCTTCCCAAAAATCAACTAAGGAAGGGATCGGTACCGATCCCTCCTCATAGAGATTTGGGACTAGCAACACAAGGTGGGCCTATATGGATAAGGAGGTCATGTTGCCGATGTTTCACCTACAAATACAGTAGGCATGGCTTCAGAAAGGAGGATTTTCATTTTGTTTCTCTTCATCTTCTACCTAGGCCATACTATTCCATTTTTATTCTTGAATGTCACAGATTTGTAACTATAATCTGTAGTATAAACTAATAAAAGGAAAATCTTTGGAGTGAACGTAGGTTGAAGATAGCCGAACCACTATAAATCTGTGTATATATTTACTTGCTTTCTGATTGCTTTAATTTGGTTCTTTATTTATTTCTCTTCATATTTCTGTGACTGGACTAGACATTGATGCTTTCACATAATTGGGTGTTGGTGGCCAATTTTGACGTCAAGTAATTTGGATAGTGGAAAAACTAGTGAGTAGTAGTTAAAAGTTATTCTTACGCGTAAACTAATACAGGGGAAGAAGCGATAAAATTGGATAAAGATGGTTAATATTCTAAGATCTCGTGTGAGAAAGGTATCTATGGTGTCCGATTGTGAGCAGGTTGATATAATGTAGTGGCAAGGACACCTGAATTTGTACTTGGGGCTACCGCGTTCGATGGTTAACCGTCGAATGATTTTTTTGTATTGCGTCGATGGAAAAGGCGGACAACCTCTTACCGCGGTAGCCCTAGCACGTGGTCTGGTGCCCTTTGCACCATACTTGATATACTAGTATAAGACCCATGCTTCGCGCACAGGCAGATGGTGGTAGTTAGTAAATGTCATCAATGATTGAATTCATATATTTTTAGTAGTATTCAGATCAGAAAATGTGAGAAGACACTCTATAAAGAATTGGAGCACATAACAGCGATGCATTTGCATTGTACATAAGTTTATCAAAGTTAAATAAATGTAATATGTACGTCTAATTTCGAAAATAGTTTATCTTGTTATCTGAACAAATGAAATAAGTAATGGCCAACTAAATTGCAAAATGAAACTGGTAGAGGCAAACAACATCTATTCTATTAGGCTTCTTAACCATTAATGAAATAATAAAAGGCAATCCTAAGTCAATGAATAGGTTGTAAAAATTCGAGCAAAATAGGTATCTCATTTCCACTTCTGCAACTAATACAATTTTCCAACGTTGACATTCACGTGCTACATTACAGGACTATTAACTATTCCATACCTTATGTAACGACCCAGAATTTTTAGAAATTAAAATTTGAATATTTAATTAATTTTAAATATTAATAAGTGAATTTATAAGTCGAATAAATTTTAATTTGAATTATTGGATTTAATTGAATAATTAAATCGATAATTTAATATGTTAAATTATGAAAATAATTGAAAATTGAGTTAAATATGATTGTAAATGATTTGTAAAATTTTATTTTATCATATTGAAGTTAGAAAGATATTTTAGAACTTTTAAAATCGAATTAAGAGTTAATTTGTGAAAATTGAATATTTTAATATTTAAATCGACTAGTGAAAATAGTCAATTTTTGAACAGTCTCAGAATTGAACGAAACTAGTTCCATTGGATCCGTAATAGTTAGTTATTACCGGATTTCAATTTTCGTGTCAATCGGAGTTATCGTTTGATCGTGGCAGCTCGAAACGCATCGATTTATTTTTAATTTAAATTTGGCGAGTTAAAATAGCCATTTTTCAAAAAGTCTCGGATTTCGACGAAACCAGTTTCATCGGATCCGTAATGTGATATTATTGTAAGGTTTCAAATTTCAAGTCGATTGGATTTACCGTTTGTCCGTTACAAATTAAAACGCCTAGAAAATCGTTTAAATCGGTTTAATTTAAATTGAGCGTTTACAGCCATAACTCGCACAGATGTCCGAATTAGCTTTCGAAACCTGTTCCATTGTGTCCGGAACGCGGGGTAAACCCTAGAAACGCTGGTTACGGCGCGTAAATCGGAGTTCGGAATTTCCGGATGAATAGTGTTCGAATTTTTCCTATAAATACACCCACCCCCTTCATAATTTAGAAAAAAAAAAACCTAATATCAAACCCTAGCCGCCACCCTATGTATGAACGGCCAGAATTTTATTTCTTTCCTCCCTCCAAATCTTCAAATCCACTCAACGATTCAAGAAAGTTTCAACTAGAAACTCGTAGAGGATGGTGAGATCTACAACTTCAACGGTGGAGATCGCGATTGGAGTTGTATTTTGTGTGTTAATAGCCTGCGTGCGTGGCCGTTCGTCCTCGAGATTCATGCAACATGGGGGGGCCGAGCCTTGTGCCATTCAGGCCGAGCATGGAGGGGGTCAAGAGCTTCGAATTGCAAGTTGTTGATCGAGTTTTCATCGTGTGTGGTGTTAGCAATATTAAACCCTAAATCATGCTATGGGTTTGATTTTGTTTTGTGCGGCCTGTAGAGCAACGTGAATGAGAAGAGAAGGAGTTGGGGGAGAAAGCAATGCACGGTCCAGATGGGGGGGATTTGGAACGAACGGTCTTGATGGGAGTATGTTTAAAATTATAAATAAAATGTTGTAATTGTTTATATATATAAAATTCGTGAAACTTGTAAAATGCATAACTTTTTCATACGAGGTCGAAAACGCGCGAAACCAGTTGCGTTGGAATCGTATGGACGAGCACTACGCGATGAAATTGGATCGGAGTCGTTTGGAGTTAGTGAGAATTTTGGGTAAAATTAAACGCGCGTTTAATTTTATTCGAAATAAATCGCTAAAACGGAATTAAAATCAAGGTGAGAACTTCTCACTCAATCGAATCAGTTTCGATTTTATTTTAAATAGTTAGATTTAAAATATTTGAATGCATGTTTGAATGATGATTGATATCTATTGATTGTTAAAATAGACATTATACGCCGTTAGTAAGCGGATGTTATTTATTAAAAACATATACCGCGAATATTTCATAAACAGTGAAATTGGTATTATATATAATATCAATATATATATTGGCATATGTATATATTGCAGTTGTTGATTTCTCGTATTTTTTAGCGGATGAGACCCTATTGCGCCGTTATTAAGCGGATAATATTTAATAAAAACATATACCTCGATAATTTCGTACTGGAGCGAAATTGGTATTGTGCTAATGTTTTTGGATGCAGGAAAACAGGTTGGAGGGATCCAACTGGATTCCTCAACAGTATTTATTAGATTTCAGATATTTTGATATTTGATGGATTATCATATTGATATATGATATCGTTGTTGTCGTGATTGACTATTTGGTGTGTAGCATCATTGGACCCAGATTTTGGAATTTTAAAGTGATTTCAAAGTGATTTTTTGAAAGTATACGTTTATAAAATATTTTTGGAATTGATTTATTTTAAATAATTAAACGCTATAATTTTTAAAGTTATAAAATTATGGTTTTTGTGAAATATAGTTAAAAGCTGATTTTTGAGAAATATGAACTAATGATTTTATAAAATAGTTTAAACTGGATTTTTGAATTTATTATTAAAAGTTTAAATATAGGATTTATAAAATTTGATTATTTTATAAATCAAAATGGTGAAATTATAAAGGAAATTAAAGACGTTTTAGAATAATAATATAATTTGATTTATATTAAGAGATTTATAAATAAATATTTATAAATTGAAATATTGACATTATAAAACGAGTTTTTATAAGTGTTTGAATGAAGTGGAAATGAATTTCATAAATGAATGAAATTTATAGAATTATAAACTGTGAAGTTATATATGAAATTTATAAATAGTAAGATTTATAAATTTGGTGAAATTATTTGAAGAATAGATTGGTTAAATAAATGGATCTTATAAGTTATAAGATTCGTAAATTGGAAAGTCTTTAAAAGAACGATTTTGTAAAATAATCGTTTATAAGCATTTGACTTATAATATGAACTTTTAGTTTATAATTGAGTTATAAACTGGAATAGGTTAGTAAAGGAATTTATAAAAGGAGTTGATATAAAATAAATAGAAATGGAATTTATAAACGTTGTTTTATAAATTCACAAACGACTTATTTTGATAAGTTAATTGTTATAACTTATAAATGGAGTTATATTCACGTTTTAGACTGTGAATAATCCTTTGAAATAAAAGGCATAGAATTGATGAAATTTGTTAACGTAGTATATTCACGTTTTTGAATAGTGAATAATATGTTAAAGAAATTGTTTAAAATGTGATGTTTTAAATAGAATTAAAACGATCGAACAATGTTTTAAACTGTGTTGAGATTCGAAACCATAGATTTCAACATTTATTGTTGAAATAGACGTTTTCGAGAAATAAAAGGAAATGGTGGACTATAACACTGTTGTTATAGTAGATGATTTCCGAAAGGAAATGTTTTGTATAGTATTGGGATTTATATATCTATTTAATTTCAAATCCCTATACTAGTGATTTTGGGACGTTGTAACGATGTTTTACGTAACATTCGTTTTGGCCCAAATAAATATGTTTAAGAGAATGATTTCCTTAAAGAATGAAATATATACTTAATCTCGATTTAAGTATATTGAATATTTTCCAAGTGTTGAAAATAAATAAAAATTTATGAATTACTTATTTATAAATAAGTATGGAAATGTTTTCCAATGTGAAATGAAACGTTTTGAGAATTTATCTTTTTGAAGATAAATTGAAATGAAGAATTGAAATCGTATATGCATGAACATTTTGGAATATAAATTCACTATGGAATTTATAAAAGAAAGTGGTATTGGTTTAGAAAAATAAATATTGATTTATTTTGAAATGTGAAAATTATATATCTTGTAAAGATATTTTGGAAAGTAAATAATTTGGAAAATTATTTGGAATCTGGTAATGTGTGCATATCTATTGATAGTTCAATAGCCGACAATCAATATTTCCCTTTGAATGGGTACTTGATGTGATTTGTTTGAATTTGAATGCCACACTTATTTTTGAATAAGCGCTCACTATTCGGGTTAACCGGGAAAGGACCATGGGGTCGTATAACCCATTCCGAATATGTGATACGTCGTTGTGAATTGCATTTGAAGATCGGTGTTGAAGACCGGATATTTGCGAGAGCGATAGGATAACCTGTCGATTGACTATGCACCGAGTTGCTCCGGTATAGAGTTCTCCCTAAGTGATGGGAAATCCGATCAGGATTGTGAATATCCGAATTGCAAGGACTTCTTTGTAAGTGCCTTCGGTTTTGTTCGAGCCCGGAACAGACTTGTATGGATTGTATGTCTGACATTACAAATTGAGATATAAAGCCGATTTCATTCAAATATATTTCTGTTGGTGGCGGAGAATTTATTCTTTTAGCTTAACACCCTTCTCTGAGACGTACGAGCTCAGAGGTTATATAGTTGAAGTTATCAGCGATATATTCCCAATTTGGTAATGTGACATGCTGAGTGATGCTGAAATGATCATTGTGTTGATTATTTGTGATAGGATCGTTTATTTGATCGTCTATCCTGGTGATCATTTCTATGATCATTTGTTGACCCAAAGCATGGCTTTTGTATAAAGTATGTTTTTGTGGACGTGACTTCGTCGAGCGTCACACCCCGTGAATGGTCAAAACAGGAAAGATGCGGCAAGGTTATGAGGGGTAGCGCCCTTTAGGATGTGTGCATTTCCTTCTGGAAAAGGGTGGTATCATGGTATGGAGTCCAGATACTTACTCATGTTGAAAACACTTTGTTATGATTGTGTGAATTGATTACGAGCGCTCGGTTAAAAGGTCCCAAAGGACCGGGGGATGGCATATTCGGTCAGTTGTTACTCAGTTAGGGGTAACCCGGCCTTGTGTTGGTAGAGATCCGGTTTGGTTCTCGGGGATGTCCATCCAGAGGCATTCTCATGTGGCAATGGGAAGTTCCTTGGCCTGATCATTCGTTGGAAATCCAAAGAAACAATACGAGACTTGTACGGTTTTAGTTGTATAACCTGCTATGGAATGTGGCGGTAACCTGCTATTGAACATAGTTAGCTATAGTAGGCATAGTTCGGAATGTCTATGTTGGCTAAGATTTATATTCTACTTTCGAAGTGAATTTTTCCTACACTATGCACTAATAATAATATCAAATGTTCTTTTTAATAAGTATCAAGCATCTTTGACTATCATAAGGAGAAATCTCCTCCGATTCTGCGTTTGCATTGTGTGTGTGTGCGGGAGGCCTTATGGTAGTCTCATTTTTAAAAGCATTGCGAATTGATTTAAAAATATTCCTCTATTTTGATTTTAAAGATAAATAAACTGTTTTGAGTTCTCACACCAGTCACATGACTGACTCGGAGTTTATTGTTTTCCTTCCTAAACTCTGGGTGCCCACCAATTTCCACACGGGCAGTCAAGAGTTAGGTTTATCAGGATATTCTGGATATTCTGGAGTTGCTGGAGGCAAGATGGATGGCATGGCGTATTACTAGTTATATAGTATTTCTTTTTCCGCTGCACTGTTGTTGTTGTTATTGTTGTACACTCTGATGATATGATGTAATGAAATGTGATGTAATGTAATAACTGATATAGTTCTTTGTTTAAAGATTATTCATTTAGTATTATATGTTGTTCCGCTGCGAATTGTGAGATTCTGATGTTGTTCTGTTGTTTTCTGTTCTGTTTCCTCCCTATTCTCTTTTTCTTCTATTTAAAAATTTTCTATCTTCTTTTTCCTCTGTTACTTGTTTTCTGTCCGTTCTATTTTCTATGTTCTCTATTCTCTTTTCTCTTTATCTTCTACCTTCTTTTCTCTTCGCTTTTCTTAAATTCTTTTTTTTCTTAAACCCATAACATTTCGGGTTTTCGGCCTTCGATTTCTCGGCAGTCGATAAAGTGAGTATCGATGTTGAATTTTCGAAAGTCAAAAATTCTCGTTTGTTACATTTGGTATCAGAGCTTATGGTTAAGCGACAACCATGGTTCTGTTGGGTATTACTCATTAGAGATAGAGTCAGTAGTACTCTAGATTGAGTTTGAGTGTAATAATAGCTATGAGAGCGTATTTGTTAGTGAATATAAAAAAATTGTTTTGTATTGTGTTGACTTATCGGTTGATTGTTTATAGATTTCGGTCGATGTAGTCTAGCTAACTATCGTAGAAAGGGGTTTCTAAACTCTTAAACAAGATAAATCGACATAATATTGTTTTAAATTGGGTAAATGAAATAATTTTGCCTTGTTTATATTTTTATATATAAAGAATAATTTTTCAGAATTATTAAAGTGTATATAAGTGATTGTTTAGTTGTTTGAATAATCTAAATAAAAGAATAAATTGTATAAGCAAAAGAATTATAAGAATTAAATTATAATTAAAGTGATTTACAATTGAGAAATAAACTTATATATATATGAGAAGTGAAACTATATGAATATATTTATGAATATGAGTTATAAATAAAAACAAATGAATTTAAAGTTAAATGGGAATTTACTTTAGAATTGAAATCTGAATTTATTTACAAGTAGGAATTTAAGTTAAGTAAAAACAAGTGATGTTTGTGAAATGAAATATAACTTAAGAGATGTTGAATGAAGTTGATTTTAGTATCAAAGTAAATTAATAAAGTTAAGTGATAAATGTGAACTTGAGTTATGAAATGAAATTCAACTGTTGTAATTGAATTGAATGAATGGATTGAATGTTAATCAATTAAATGTGAATTAAGTTGATATGAAATAATGAATATAAGTGTAATTCATTAAAATCTAATGTTATTGAAAGTTGAATAGTTGAATAAAATCAATTTAATTAAACCAATTGATAAGCAAAGGAATTTGGTTGCAATTAATATACATTGGTTGTTAGTTGATTGATTGTATATAATTCATTAAGTGTTAATGAAATTAAGTTAATGAAATTGGAAGCTAAAATAATTGAAATTCAATTGGAAGTTAAGTGAATCTTGAATAGAATTGAATTTGATTTGGAAGTGAACCAACTTGAATATGAATTAGTGAATATAAACTAATTGAAAATGAATGTTAGTAAGAACATCCACTGTTAATGAATCAAATGTGATTTAAATTGAAAACCCAATTCATTGAATATTAATTGAATATGAATGAATGTTATTAGTTATGGAGATATATGTTGCTATATGTTGTATATCTATACTATTGTCATATATACATGATTCTCATGTTGTTTGTTGAGTGTTTAGTAGGTGCGGATCGCGTTTGCTTCGCATTTGGAGCTCGCTTTCGTGCTATATTAGCCGTATATGCTTGCTAATAAAATATAAGGTACATATCTCGGATTAAATACCGTACTTTTATACTTTTTTCCCTGCGGGATGCCTCATTACTTGATGAGATGTATATTTGTGATATATATACTGTCATTTTTTTTACGGATCGAGCCGCGCAAAGGAGACTATGGCGAATTTTTCCAGAAATTTAAGGCGTTAGAAAAAATTTGAGAAAAATTGGAAAATTTTGAAAAATTTAACTTTGATTTTGGAATTGAAAGTTAAACAATAGTAGTTGTTTTTGAAAAGATAACTAAGTATGATTTGAAAACTTAGTAAAGTTATTGTAAGAAGTTTGACTATGGATTTTGGAAAATTAATAAATTCTGTAACTTTCTTACTTAATAATTTCGAGGACGAAATTCTTTTAAGGGGGGAAGATTGTAACGATCCAGAATTTTTAGAAATTAAAATTTGAATATTTAATTAATTTTAAATATTAATAAGTGAATTTATAAGTCGAATAAATTTTAATTTGAATTATTGGATTTAATTGAATAATTAAATCGATAATTTAATATGTTAAATTATGAAAATAATTGAAAATTGAGTTAAATATGATTGTAAATGATTTGTAAAATTTTATTTTATCATATTGAAGTTAGAAAGATATTTTAGAACTTTTAAAATCGAATTAAGAGTTAATTTGTGAAAATTGAATATTTTAATATTTAAATCGACTAGTGAAAATAGTCAATTTTTGAACAGTCTCAGAATTGAACGAAACTAGTTCCATTGGATCCGTAATAGTTAGTTATTACCGGATTTCAATTTTCGTGTCAATCGGAGTTATCGTTTGATCGTGGCAGCTCGAAACGCATCGATTTATTTTTAATTTAAATTTAGCGAGTTAAAATAGCCATTTTTCAAAAAGTCTCGGATTTCGACGAAACCAGTTTCATCGGATCCGTAATGTGATATTATTATAAGGTTTCAAATTTCAAGTCGATTGGATTTACCGTTTGTCCGTTACAAATTAAAACGCCTAGAAAATCGTTTAAATCGGTTTAATTTAAATTGAGCGTTTACAGCCATAACTCGCACAGATGTCCGAATTAGCTTTCGAAACCTGTTCCATTGTGTCCGGAACGTGGGGTAAACCCTAGAAACGCTGGTTACGGCGCGTAAATCGGAGTTCGGAATTTCCGGATGAATAGTGTTCGAATTTTTCCTATAAATACACCCACCCCCTTCATAATTTAGAAAAAAAAAAAAACCTAATATCAAACCCTAGCCGCCACCCTATGTATGAACGGCCAGAATTTTATTTCGTTCCTCCCTCCAAATCTTCAAATCCACTCAACGATTCAAGAAAGTTTCAACTAGAAACTCGTAGAGGATGGTGAGATCTACAACTTCAACGGTGGAGATCGCGATTGGAGTTGTATTTTGTGTGTTAATAGCCTGCGTGCGTGGCCGTTCGTCCTCGAGATTCATGCAACATGGGGGGGCCGAGCCTTGTGCCATTCAGGCCGAGCATGGAGGGGGTCAAGAGCTTCGAATTGCAAGTTGTTGATCGAGTTTTCATCGTGTGTGGTGTTAGCAATATTAAACCCTAAATCATGCTATGGGTTTGATTTTGTTTTGTGCGGCCTGTAGAGCAACGTGAATGAGAAGAGAAGGAGTTGGGGGAGAAAGCAATGCACGGTCCAGATGGGGAGGATTTGGAACGAACGGTCTTGATGGGAGTATGTTTAAAATTATAAATAAAATGTTGTAATTGTTTATATATATATAATTCGTGAAACTTGTAAAATGCATAACTTTTTCATACGAGGTCGAAAACGCGCGAAACCAGTTGCGTTGGAATCGTATGGACGAGCACTACGCGATGAAATAGGATCGCAGTCGTTTGGAGTTAGTGAGAATTTTGGGTAAAATTAAACGCGCGTTTAATTTTATTCGAAATAAATCGCTAAAACGGAATTAAAATCAAGGTGAGAACTTCTCACTCAATCGAATCAGTTTCGATTTTATTTTAAATAGTTAGATTTAAAATATTTGAATGCATGTTTGAATGATGATTGATATCTATTGATTGTTAAAATAGACATTATACGCCGTTAGTAAGCGGATGTTATTTATTAAAAACATATACCGCGAATATTTCATAAACAGTGAAATTGGTATTATATATAATATCAATATATATATTGGCATATGTATATATTGCAGTTGTTGATTTCTCGTATTTTTTAGCGGATGAGACCCTATTGCGCCGTTATTAAGCGGATAATATTTAATAAAAACATATACCTCGATAATTTCGTACTGGAGCGAAATTGGTATTGTGCTAATGTTTTTGGATGCAGGAAAACAGGTTGGAGGGATCCAACTGGATTCCTCAACAGTATTTATTAGATTTCAGATATTTTGATATTTGATGGATTATCATATTGATATATGATATCGTTGTTGTCGTGATTGACTATTTGGTGTGTAGCATCATTGGACCCAGATTTTGGAATTTTAAAGTGATTTCAAAGTGATTTTTTGAAAGTATACGTTTATAAAATATTTTTGGAATTGATTTATTTTAAATAATTAAACGCTATAATTTTTAAAGTTATAAAATTATGGTTTTTGTGAAATATAGTTAAAAGCTGATTTTTGAGAAATATGAACTAATGATTTTATAAAATAGTTTAAACTGGATTTTTGAATTTATTATTAAAAGTTTAAATATAGGATTTATAAAATTTGATTATTTTATAAATCAAAATGGTGAAATTATAAAGGAAATTAAAGACGTTTTAGAATAATAATATAATTTGATTTATATTAAGAGATTTATAAATAAATATTTATAAATTGAAATATTGACATTATAAAACGAGTTTTTATAAGTGTTTGAATGAAGTGGAAATGAATTTCATAAATGAATGAAATTTATAGAATTATAAACTGTGAAGTTATATATGAAATTTATAAATAGTAAGATTTATAAATTTGGTGAAATTATTTGAAGAATAGATTGGTTAAATAAATGGATCTTATAAGTTATAAGATTCGTAAATTGGAAAGTCTTTAAAAGAACGATTTTGTAAAATAATCGTTTATAAGCATTTGACTTATAATATGAACTTTTAGTTTATAATTGAGTTATAAACTGGAATAGGTTAGTAAAGGAATTTATAAAAGGAGTTGATATAAAATAAATAGAAATGGAATTTATAAACGTTGTTTTATAAATTCACAAACGACTTATTTTGATAAGTTAATTGTTATAACTTATAAATGGAGTTATATTCACGTTTTAGACTGTGAATAATCCTTTGAAATAAAAGGCATAGAATTGATGAAATTTGTTAACGTAGTATATTCACGTTTTTGAATAGTGAATAATATGTTAAAGAAATTGTTTAAAATGTGATGTTTTAAATAGAATTAAAACGATCGAACAATGTTTTAAACTGTGTTGAGATTCGAAACCATAGATTTCAACATTTATTGTTGAAATAGACGTTTTCGAGAAATAAAAGGAAATGGTGGACTATAACACTGTTGTTATAGTAGATGATTTCGAAAGGAAATGTTTTGTATAGTATTGGGATTTATATATCTATTTAATTTCAAATCCCTATACTAGTGATTTTGGGACGTTGTAACGATGTTTTACGTAACATTCGTTTTGGCCCAAATAAATATGTTTAAGAGAATGATTTCCTTAAAGAATGAAATATATACTTAATCTCGATTTAAGTATATTGAATATTTTCCAAGTGTTGAAAATAAATAAAAATTTATGAATTACTTATTTATAAATAAGTATGGAAATATTTTCCAATGTGAAATGAAACGTTTTGAGAATTTATCTTTTTGAAGATAAATTGAAATGAAGAATTGAAATCGTATATGCATGAATATTTTGGAATATAAATTCACTATGGAATTTATAAAAGAAAGTGGGATTGGTTTAGAAAAATAAATATTGATTTATTTTGAAATGTGAAAATTATATATCTTGTAAAGATATTTTGGAAAGTAAATAATTTGGAAAATTATTTGGAATCTGGTGATGTGTGCATATCTATTGATAGTTCAATAGCCGACTATCAATATTTCCCTTTGAATGGGTACTTGATGTGATTTGTTTGAATTTGAATGCCACACTTATTTTTGAATAAGCGCTCACTATTCGGGTTAACCGGGAAAGGACCATGGGGTCGTATAACCCATTTCGAATATGTGATACGTCGTTGTGAATTGCATTTGAAGATCGGTGTTGAAGACCGGATATTTGCGAGAGCGATAGGATGACCTGTCGATTGACTCTGCACCGAGTTGCTCCGATATAGAGTTCTCCCTAAGTGATGGGAAATCCGATCAGGATTGTGAATATCCGAATTGCAAGGACTTCTTTGTAAGTGCCTTCGGTTTTGTTCGAGCCCGGAACAGACTTGTATGGATTGTATGTCTGACATTACAAATTGAGATATAAAGCCGATTTCATTCAAATATATTTCTGTTGGTGGCGGAGAATTTATTCTTTTAGCTTAACACCATTCTCTGAGACGTACGAGCTCAGAGGTTATATAGTTGAAGTTACCAGCGATATATTCCCGATTTGGTAATGTGACATGCTGAGTGATGCTGAAATGATCATTGTGTTGATTATTTGTGATAGGATCGTTTATTTGATCGTTTATCCTGGTGATCATTTCTACGATCATTTGTTGACCCAAAGCATGGCTTTTGTATAAAGTATGTTTTTGTGGACGTGACTTCGTCGAGCCTCACACCCCGTGAATGGTCAAAACAGGAAAGATGCGGCAAGGTTATGAGGGGTAGCGCCCTTTAGGATGTGTGCATTTCCTTCTGGAAAAGGGTGGTATCATGGTATGGAGCCCAGATACTTACTCATGTTGAAAACACTTTGTTATGATTGTGTGAATTGATTACGAGCGCTCGGTTAAAAGGTCCCAAAGGACCGGGGGATGGCATATTCGGTCAGTTGTTACTCAGTTAGGGGTAACCCGGCCTTGTGTTGGTAGAGATCAGGTTTGGTTCTCGGGGATGTCCATCCAGAGGCATTCTCATGTGGCAATGGGAAGTTCCTTGGCCTGATCATTCGTTGGAAATCCAAAGAAACAATACGAGACTTGTACGGTTTTAGTTGTATAACCTGCTATGGAATGTGGCGGTAACCTGCTATTGAACATAGTTAGCTATAGTAGGCATAGTTCGGAATGTCTATGTTGGCTAAGATTTATATTCTACTTTCGAAGTGAATTTTTCCTACACTATGCACTAATAATAATATCAAACGTTCTTTTTAATACGTATCAAGCATCTTTGACTATCATAAGGAGAAATCTCCTCCGATTCTGCGTTTGCATTGTGTGTGTGTGCGGGAGGCCTTATGGTAGTCTCATTTTTAAAAGCATTGCGAATTGATTTAAAAATATTCCTCTATTTTGATTTTAAAGATAAATAAACTGTTTTGAGTTCTCACACCAGTCACATGACTGACTCGGAGTTTATTGTTTTCCTTCCTAAACTCTGGCTGCCCACCAATTTCCACACGGGCAGTCAAAAGTTAGGTTTATCAGGATATTCTGGATATTCTGGAGTTGCTGGAGGCAAGATGGATGGCATGGCGTATTACTAGTTATATAGTATTTCTTTTTCCGCTGCACTGTTGTTGTTGTTATTGTTGTACACTCTGATGATATGATGTAATGAAATGTGATGTAATGTAATAACTGATATAGTTCTTTGTTTAAAGATTATTCATTTAGTATTATATGTTGTTCCGCTGCGAATTGTGAGATTCTGATGTTGTTCTGTTGTTTTCTGTTCTGTTTCCTCTCTATTCTCTTTTTCTTCTATTTAAAAATTTTCTATCTTCTTTTTCCTCTGTTACTTGTTTTCTGTCCGTTCTATTTTCTATGTTCTCTATTCTCTTTTCTCTTTATCTTCTACCTTCTTTTCTCTTCGCTTTTCTTAAATTATTTTTTTTCTTAAACCCATAACATTTCGGGTTTTCGGCCTTCGATTTCTCGGCAGTCGATAAAGTGAGTATCGATGTTGAATTTCGAAAGTCGAAAATTCTCGTTTGTTACATTTGGTATCAGAGCTTATGGTTAAGCGGCAACCATGGTTCTGTTGGGTATCACTCATTAGAGATAGAGTCAGTAGTACTCTAGATTGAGTTTGAGTGTAATAATAGCTATGAGAGCGTATTTGTTAGTGAATATAAAAAAATTGTTTTGTATTGTGTTGACTTATCGGTTGATTGTTTATAGATTTCGGTCGATGTAGTCTAGCTAACTATCGTAGAAAGGGGTTTCTAAACTCTTAAACAAGATAAATCGACATAATATTGTTTTAAATTGGGTAAATGAAATAATTTTGCCTTGTTTATATTTTTATGTATAAAGAATAATTTTTCAGAATTATTAAAGTGTATATAAGTGATTGTTTAGTTGTTTGAATAATCTAAATAAAAGAATAAATTGTATAAGCAAAAGAATTATAAGAATTAAATTATAATTAAAGTGATTTACAATTGAGAAATAAACTTATATATATGAGAAGTGAAACTATATGAATATATTTATGAATATGAGTTATAAATAAAAACAAATGAATTTAAAGTTAAATGGGAATTTACTTTAGAATTGAAATCTGAATTTATTTACAAGTAGGAATTTAAGTTAAGTAAAAACAAGTGATGTTTGTGAAATGAAATATAACTTAAGAGATGTTGAATGAAGTTGATTTTAGTATCAAAGTAAATTAATAAAGTTAAGTGATAAATGTGAACTTGAGTTATGAAATGAAATTCAACTGTTGTAATTGAATTGAATGAATGGATTGAATGTTAATCAATTAAATGTGAATTAAGTTGATATGAAATAATGAATATAAGTGTAATTCATTAAAATCTAATGTTATTGAAAGTTGAATAGTTGAATAAAATCAATTTAATTAAACCAATTGTAAGCAAAGGAATTTGGTTGCAATTAATATACATTGGTTGTTAGTTGATTGATTGTATATAATTCATTAAGTGTTAATGAAATTAAGTTAATGAAATTGGAAGCTAAAATAATTGAAATTCAATTGGAAGTTAAGTGAATCTTGAATAGAATTGAATTTGATTTGGAAGTGAACCAACTTGAATATGAATTAGTGAATATAAACTAATTGAAAATGAATGTTAGTAAGAACATCCACTGTTAATGAATCAAATGTGATTTAAATTGAAAACCCAATTCATTGAATATTAATTGAATATGAATGAATGTTATTAGTTATGGAGATATATGTTGCTATATGTTGTATATCTATACTATTGTCATATATACATGATTCTCATGTTGTTTGTTGAGTGTTTAGTAGTTGCGGATCGCGTTTGCTTCGCATTTGGAGCTCGCTTTCGTGCTATATTAGCCGTATATGCTTGCTAATAAAATATAAGGTACATATCTCGGATTAAATACCGTACTTTTATACTTTTTTCCCTGCGGGATGCCTCATTACTTGATGAGATGTATATTTGTGATATATATACTGTCATTTTTTTTCGGATCGAGCCGCGCAAAGGAGACTATAGCGAATTTTTCCGAAAATTTAAGGCGTTAGAAAAAATTTGAGAAAAATTGAAAAATTTTGAAAACTTTAACTTTGATTTTGGAATTGAAAGTTAAACAATAGTAGTTGTTTTTGAAAAGATAACTAAGTATGATTTGAAAACTTAGTAAAGTTATTGTAAGAAGTTTGACTATGGATTTTGGAAAATTAATAAATTCTGTAACTTTCTTACTTAATAATTTCGAGGACGAAATTCTTTTAAGGGGGGAAGATTGTAACGACCCAGAATTTTTAGAAATTAAAATTTGAATATTTAATTAATTTTAAATATTAATAAGTGAATTTATAAGTCGAATAAATTTTAATTTGAATTATTGGATTTAATTGAATAATTAAATCGATAATTTAATATGTTAAATTATGAAAATAATTGAAAATTGAGTTAAATATGATTGTAAATGATTTGTAAAATTTTATTTTATCATATTGAAGTTAGAAAGATATTTTAGAACTTTTAAAATCGAATTAAGAGTTAATTTGTGAAAATTGAATATTTTAATATTTAAATCGACTAGTGAAAATAGTCAATTTTTGAACAGTCTCAGAATTGAACGAAACTAGTTCCATTGGATCCGTAATAGTTAGTTATTACCGGATTTCAATTTTCGTGTCAATCGGAGTTATCGTTTGATCGTGGCAGCTCGAAACGCATCGATTTATTTTTAATTTAAATTTGGCGAGTTAAAATAGCCATTTTTCAAAAAAGTCTCGGATTTCGACGAAACCAGTTTCATCGGATCCGTAATGTGATATTATTGTAAGGTTTCAAATTTCAAGTCGATTGGATTTACCGTTTGTCCGTTACAAATTAAAACGCCTAGAAAATCGTTTAAATCGGTTTAATTTAAATTGAGCGTTTACAGCCATAACTCGCACAGATGTCCGAATTAGCTTTCGAAACCTGTTCCATTGTGTCCGGAACGCGGGGTAAACCCTAGAAACGCTGGTTATGGCGCGTAAATCGGAGCTCGGAATTTACAGATGAATAGTGTTCGAATTTTTCCTATAAATACACCCACCCCCTTCATAATTTAGAAAAAAAAACCTAATATCAAACCCTAGCCGCCACCCTATGTATGAACGGCCAGAATTTTATTTCGTTCCTCCCTCCAAATCTTCAAATCTACTCAACGATTCAAGAAAGTTTCAACTAGAAACTCGTAGAGGATGGTGAGATCTACAACTTCAACGGTGGAGATCGCGATTGGAGTTGTATTTTGTGTGTTAATAGCCTGCGTGCGTGGCCGTTCGTCCTCGAGATTCGTGCAACATGGGGGGGCCGAGCCTTGTGCCATTCAGGCCGAGCATGGAGGGGGTCAAGAGCTTCGAATTGCAAGTTGTTGATCGAGTTTTCATCGTGTGTGGTGTTAGCAATATTAAACCCTAAATCATGCTATGGGTTTGATTTTGTTTTGTGCGGCCTATAGAGCAACGTGAACGAGAAGAGAAGGAGTTGGGGGAGAAAGCAATGCACGGTCCAATGGGGGGGGGGGATTTGGAACGAACGGTCTTGATGGGAGTATGTTTAAAATTATAAATAAAATGTTGTAATTGTTTATATATATAAAATTCGTGAAACTTGTAAAATGCATAACTTTTTCATACGAGGTCAAAAACGCGCGAAACCAGTTGCGTTGGAATCGTATGGACGAGCACTACGTGATGAAATTGGATTGGAGTCGTTTGGAGTTAGTGAGAATTTTGGGTAAAATTAAACGCGCGTTTAATTTTATTCGAAATAAATCGCTAAAACGGAATTAAAATCAAGGTGAGAACTTCTCACTCAATCGAATCAGTTTCGATTTTATTTTAAATAGTTAGATTTAAAATATTTGAATGCATGTTTGAATGATGATTGATATCTATTGATTGTTAAAATAGACATTATACGCCGTTAGTAAGCGGATGTTATTTATTAAAAACATATACCGCGAATATTTCATAAACAGTGAAATTGGTATTATATATAATATCAATATATATATATTGGCATATGTATATATTGCAGTTGTTGATTTCCCGTATTTTTTAGCGGATGAGACCCTATTGCGCCGTTATTAAGCGGATAATATTTAATAAAAACATATACCGCGATAATTTCGTACTGGAGCGAAATTGGTATTGTGCTAATGTTTTTGGATGCAGGAAAACAGGTTGGAGGGATCCAACTGGATTCCTCAACAGTATTTATTAGATTTCAGATATTTTGATATTTGATGGATTATCATATTGATATTGATATCGTTGTTGTCGTGATTGACTATTTGGTGTGTAGCATCATTGGACCCAGATTTTGGAATTTTAAAGTGATTTCAAAGTGATTTTTTGAAAGTATACGTTTATAAAATATTTTGGAATTGATTTATTTTAAATAATTAAACGCTATAATTTTTAAAGTTATAAAATTATGGTTTTTGTGAAATATAGTTAAAAGCTGATTTTTGAGAAATATGAACTAATGATTTTATAAAATAGTTTAAACTGGATTTTTGAATTTATTATTAAAAGTTTAAATATAGGATTTATAAAATTTGATTATTTTATAAATCAAAATGGTGAAATTATAAAGGAAATTAAAGATGTTTTAGAATAATAATATAATTTGATTTATATTAAGAGATTTATAAATAAATATTTATAAATTGAAATATTGACATTATAAAACGAGTTTTTATAAGTGTTTGAATGAAGTGGAAATGAATTTCATAAATGAATGAAATTTATAGAATCATAAACTGTGAAGTTATATATGAAATTTATAAATAGTAAGATTTATAAATTTGGTGAAATTATTTGAAGAATAGATTGGTTAAATAAATGGATCTTATGAGTTATAAGATTCGTAAATTGGAAAGTCTTTAAAAGAACGATTTTGTAAAATAATCGTTTATAAGCATTTGACTTATAATATGAACTTTTAGTTTATAATTGAGTTATAAACTGGAATAGGTTAATAAAGGAATTTATAAAAGGAGTTGATATAAAATAAATAGAAATGGAATTTATAAACGTTGTTTTATAAATTCACAAACGACTTATTTTGATAAGTTAATTGTTATAACTTATAAATGGAGTTATATTCACGTTTTAGACTGTGAATAATCCTTTGAAATAAAAGGCATAGAATTGATGAAATTTGTTAACGTAGTATATTCACGTTTTTGAATAGTGAATAATATGTTAAAGAAATTGTTTAAAATGTGATGTTTTAAATAGAATTAAAACGATCAAACAATGTTTTAAACTGTGTTGAGATTCGAAACCATAGATTTCAACATTTATTGTTGAAATAGACGTTTTCGAGAAATAAAAGGAAATGGTGGACTATAACACTGTTGTTATAGTAGACGATTTACGAAAGGAAATGTTTTGTATAGTATTGGGATTTATATATCTGTTTAATTTCAAATCCCTATACTAGTGATTTTGGGACGTTGTAACGATGTTTTACGTAACATTCGTTTTGGCCTAAATAAATATGTTTAAGAGAATGATTTTCTTAAAGAATGAAATATATACTTAATCTCGATTTAAGTATATTGAATATTTTCCAAGTGTTGAAAATAAATAAAAATTTATGAATTACTTATTTATAAATAAGTATGGAAATGTTTTCCAATGTGAAATGAAATGTTTTGAGAATTTATCTTTTTGAAGATAAATTGAAATGAAGAATTGAAATCGTATATGCATGAATATTTTGGAATATAAATTCACTATGGAATTTATAAAAGAAAGTGGGATTGGTTTAGAAAAATAAATATTGATTTATTTTGAAATGTGAAAATTATATATCTTGTAAAGATATTTTGGAAAGCAAATAATTTGGAAAATTATTTGGAATCTGGTGATGTGTGCATATCTATTGATAGTTCAATAGCCGACTATCAATATTTCCCTTTGAATGGGTACTTGATGTGATTTGTTTGAATTTGAATGCCACACTTATTTTTGAATAAGCGCTCACTATTCGGGTTAACCGGGAAAGGACCATGGGGTCGTATAACCCATTCCGAATATGTGATACGTCGTTGTGAATTGCATTTGAAGATCGGTGTTGAAGACCGGATATTTGCGAGAGCGATAGGATGACCTGTCGATTGACTCTGCACCGAGTTGCTCCGGTATAGAGTTCTCCCTAAGTGATGGGAAATCCGATCAGGATTGTGAATATCCGAATTGCAAGGACTTCTTTGTAAGTGCCTTCGGTTTTGTTCGAGCCCGGAACAGACTTGTATGGATTGTATGTCTGACATTACAAATTGAGATATAAAGCCGATTTCATTCAAATATATTTCTGTTGGTGGCGGAGAATTTATTCTTTTAGCTTAACACCCTTCTCTGAGACGTACGAGCTCAGAGGTTATATAGTTGAAGTTATCAGCGATATATTCCCAATTTGGTAATGTGACATGCTGAGTGATGCTGAAATGATCATTGTGTTGATTATTTGTGATAGGATCGTTTATTTGATCGTCTATCCTGGTGATCATTTCTATGATCATTTGTTGACCCAAAGCATGGCTTTTGTATAAAGTATGTTTTTGTGGACGTGACTTCGTCGAGCCTCACACCCCGTGAATGGTCAAAACAGGAAAGATGCGGCAAGGTTATGAGGGGTAGCGCCCTTTAGGATGTGTGCATTTCCTTCTGGAAAAGGGTGGTATCATGGTATGGAGCCCAGATACTTACTCATGTTGAAAACACTTTGTTATGATTGTGTGAATTGATTACGAGCGCTCGGTTAAAAGGTCCCAAAGGACCGGGGGATGGCATATTCGGTCAGTTGTTACTCAGTTAGGGGTAACCCGGCCTTGTGTTGGTAGAGATCCGGTTTGGTTCTCGGGGATGTCCATCCAGAGGCATTCTCATGTGGCAATGGGAAGTTCCTTGGCCTGATCATTCGTTGGAAATCTAAAGAAACAATACGAGACTTGTACGGTTTTAGTTGTATAACCTGCTATGGAATGTGGCGGTAACCTGCTATTGAACATAGTTAGCTATAGTAGGCATAGTTCGGAATGTCTATGTTGGCTAAGATTTATATTCTACTTTCGAAATGAATTTTTCCTACACTATGCACTAATAATAATATCAAATGTTCTTTTTAATACGTATCAAGCATCTTTGACTATCATAAGGAGAAATCTCCTCCGATTCTGCGTTTGCATTGTGTGTGTGTGCGGGAGGCCTTATGGTAGTCTCATTTTTAAAAGCATTGCGAATTGATTTAAAAATATTCCTCTATTTTTATTTTAAAGATAAATAAACTGTTTTGAGTTCTCACACCAGTCACATGACTGACTTGGAGTTTATTGTTTTCCTTCCTAAACTCTGGGTGCCCACCAATTTCCACACGGGCAGTCAAGAGTTAGGTTTATCAGGATATTCTGGATATTCTGGAGTTGCTGGAGGCAAGATGGATGGCATGGCGTATTACTAGTTACATAGTATTTCTTTTTCCGCTGCACTGTTGTTGTTGTTATTGTTGTACACTCTGATGATATGATGTAATGAAATGTGATGTAATGTAATAACTGATATAGTTCTTTGTTTAAAGATTATTCATTTAGTATTATATGTTGTTCCGCTGCGAATTGTGAAATTCTGATGTTGTTCTGTTGTTTTCTGTTCTGTTTCCTCCCTATTCTCTTTTTCTTCTATTTAAAAATTTTCTATCTTCTTTTTCCTCTGTTACTTGTTTTCTGTCCGTTCTATTTTCTATGTTCTCTATTCTCTTTTCTCTTTATCTTCTACCTTCTTTTCTCTTCGCTTTTCTTAAAAAAAAATTTTCTTAAACACATAACATTTCGGGTTTTCGGCCTTCGATTTCTCGGCAGTCGATAAAGTGAGTATCGATGTTGAATTTTCGAAAGTCGAAAATTCTCGTTTGTTACACCTTACTAAACACATGGAACCACAACAATGTTAAATTAATGACTTGACTAAGTATCTTCAACCTCTAAATGCTAACATCGAGATGTAAGGAGCAAGGGTGCATTATTTCCAGACCATCATCAAATTCGATGGTGCTTCCATAAAGGAATATTTATATTATCACCTCAGCATAAGTAGTGTAGATCTAACGAAGTAAATCTGTCATAATTGGGTCATACATACCAACAAATGCTCTTGGAATACGTCAAGAGCGCAGATTATATCATGTATAATTAATGAAGTTATGCTCTCATATATATATATATATATATATATATATATATATATATATATATATGAGAGCATTCAACTGTACCCCAATAGAGTCCTGATATCCACCCCATATTTCGGTTTCTCTCTCTTTCCACCCACCCAATTATTTAAATAGAAACTTTTGGCAGAAATTGGGACGCTTCCAAACACGGGTGCCAAGGTGCACTGCTTATATATATGTATGTGTATGTATATGTGTGTATGTGAATATACATACATACATATATATGTGTATGTATGTATGCATATACACATACATATATAATGAAGCATAAATTTGTATTTGTAATGACCCGCATTTTTTGATAATTAAAAATATTAAATTTAATAAGATTTAGAATTCAATATTGTGTGAAATAAAAATTTATGATTTACAAATGGGAAAGACTATTAGAATGTGATTTAATAAGGTTGATTTATGGTAACTGATAACTATTATAATGTAGTTTTAATCAATTGAAATTATTGTAAGGTAAAAGTAACAATTGCTTATTTACCATCTTATTATTTAATACATTGAAATTAATTTGGAAATTAATATAATTTAATGTAATTAAATATTGCTGTAAGTATAAATTAAGATGATAACTATAGAATAAGAATGTAATAAAAAGTGAACAAGTGTCAAACGAATTCATATTGGTATTGGATGATTGAATAATAGGATGTAAATCAAAATAAATGAATTTATTGAAATTTAAATTGTAATTAATGAATTTACTACAAATGCCATTGAACGCTGCAATTGGTGTAATATTTAAATCTTAGGTTTAATAAGAATAATTTATTTTAAAAAGATTATTAAATTTCTCTGTAATCAAAAATGATGAAAATTATTAACTATTTAATTTGAATTTAAAAGTGATTAAACCAATTAATAATAATTTATTTAATTAACGTGAAAATTAGCCATTTTGGCCACTGTCCCGGTTTTCGACGAAACCAGTTTCATCGGATCCATAAAAGTGAATTATTCTAGGATTTAAAGTTTCATACCTATCTGACTTGTCGTTTAATCATGCGGGCTCACAAGTGTAGAAATCAATCGAAAGGATTCAAATGAATATAATTTTATTTTATAGGCTAACTTCTGTATACAATGGAATTAGGGTTTGAAACTAGTTCCATTGAGTTTAAAAATATCAAAAAACTTGTATTTCAATATATTGGATGACCCATTTTCGTTTCGGAAACGAAACAGACTTTTCGGGTCATCATTATCGTTTCGATCCAACCCTGCCAATATATAGGCTGTTATAACCCTAGTTGTTTCTCATTCATTATTTCTGTAAGTACAACTTCTTCCTCCTTCTCAAACGACAGAACATCAAACCTAATCCCCAAATTCCAAAATCTAATTTCAATTTCAAAAAAAATGCGGATCTACAGCGACTTCGGGTCGCGCTTTGGGTTCTAGAGGCAAAACCCTGCAGCGACTTTGGGTTAGGAAGCAAATGACCTGGATCTCGGGTCATTTTGGCAAAATCTCAGAGCAAGCACCAGGTATTTGAGGTGGCGGACTGAAGTTGAACCCGAAGTCGACTCAGGTCCTAAATTTTCCAATCTTTTAAGGTTAATTACTTTTGCATACGAGCTCGGATTCACATGCAGTTTTCTCCATTGTGATCGTATCAAAATTTCATACATTACAAAACTGGTTTGGACGAATTCTGAAACTGTTAGATTTTGGGCCCTTATTTGGATTTTAAATCAATTGGAAATCAAAGATGAGTGTTTTAACCCACTCACAACTACTAAATTGTCTTATGTTACTTAAATTGAAGTTATGATGTGATTAGAAATTGATTGATTGTTGTTTGATATATTTAAATTGTCATTCCAGTTAAATCTAACTTTTATTGAATTTAATCGCCATTTAATTTAATATTGAATTTCAAAGTGCCAGTTAATACTTATATATGATAATCAATCAAATTGTTGTTATTTATTGGTTGATTTGAATGATGATTGTGATGGATGTTTGATTGTTGATATTGGATGAATGGATGTTATATTTATATTGTTATAATACTGCAAGTTCCCTTAGTTATTGCTAGGAAAATAACTATGGGTTGAAATGATACATACCCGAACGATCTATAGATTAGGGAAAAATCGTTATGGGTTGAAATGATAAACCTGAGCAATTCTATGGATCTTGAATTTTATTCGGGATTGCGGGTCGAAATGATATATATCCACAAATATAAATTATTGCGGTTTGAAATGATAAATATCCGTATCACTTGACCAAAGGGTAGAAAATTATATATGAACACCGGATTGGTAAAATTAAATGATTTTTAAATTCTTAATTTTCTATTGCTTTGTGGTTGTTGGTTGAGAGGCGCCATGGGTAAAGGTCGGTAACGACTGGGGGATGACATACTCGTGTAGTAGTTACCTAGTTACAGAGGTAACTCGGCCTTGTGTTGGCAGAGAGCTAGTTAAGTTCTCGAGCATCCCTCGAAAGGCGTTCCCATGTGGCATAGGAAGTTCCTTAGCCTAACCATTTGTTGGAAATCCAATCACCAATGCACGCCTTGTACAGTTTTAGTTGTATAACCCGCCATATACTTATGGTGGTGACCCGCCATTTAAGTGGTAGCTATAGTAGGTATACCATAATGGTGGTATGCTGGCTAAGATTAATATTATACTTTCGAAAGGTTTTCTACACTATGCACTAATAATAATATCCAAATGATTTTCGCGTATCAAGCATGTTTGACTATCATAAGGAGAAATCTCCTCGATCATTCACTTGTAAGCTTAGATGTATAAATGAAAAATGATTGTAAGTATATAATCTCATTTCTAAAAATGGTTACAAGATTTTTTATTAAGTAATCATTTCAAAATTTAAAATTTACAGTGAAGTGTTTTAGTCCTCAATGTAACTTAAAGGTTTAAGTTAAGTGGTTAATAATAATTAATTACAAGATTTTTAAACAAGGTTTAAATGATAGTTAAAGTAATTAATTAAGATAAAATGTTTTATCTTTTAAGATCTTAAGTAACTAATGATTTATTAATGAAAATAATTAAAGATTAATTATTTAAGGAGTAAGTACTTAATGAAGTTGATTAAGGATAATTATTTAGTGTAATTAATAAAGGATTTTTACTTAATGTAATTAAGGTATAATTACTTTGTGTAATTATAGTGAAGGATAATTAATTAATTAAAATTAATTAAAATTAATTAATGAAAGTAATTAAAGGTAATTAATTACTTAAAGATAACTTTTAAAATATACTTTAAAACATTTAAATTAAAACTACTTGAATACTTTATACAAAATATATACTTTAAAACTATTTTATAAAGTATAAAACATATTTTTTTAAATAAAAGTTAAGCCAAACTAAATTTTAAAATAAGAGTTACGAAATTTTATAAAAGTTTTCAAATAAAAACTTTAACCAAGCTATCTTTAAAATAAAATTATTTATAAAATTTCGTAACTCTTATTTTAAAATTTTAGTTTATTTTAACTTTCTTTTTAAAAAAATTGTTTTATACTTTATAAAATAGTTTTAAAGTATATATTTTAAATAGTATTTAAGTAGTTTCAATTTAAATGTTTTAAAGTATATTTTAAAAAAACTTAAAAACATTCCTTTAAACAAACTTTAAAACTTTTAACTTATACTTAAAAATCTACTTTGAAAACGTACTTGGCTATTAAGGGAAATACACTTCTCTTCCACGCCTTTAAAAATAAACCACCATTTATTTTTAAAATAATCTCTCCATTCCTTTATAAATTCCTATCGTGAATTTATACTTCCAAATATTCCCAAAAATCTTATTTCACTTTATAAACCCAGTTTATAAATTCCATAGTCTCACTCCTTTTAAATCACAGTTTCAAACACTTAGTCAATTTCCAAATCGAATTTCAGGTTTTACTGCATTTTAAAATAAATTCCTTTACTTACTCCATTTTTATTTCAAAACTCATTAACTTCAGATTTAACTTCTTAATTATAATTTAAGAACTTATTTAACTGAAATTACAAATTTCATACTTTTCCAAATTCCTTCTTTATCATTTCCAATAAATTTAAACCTTGAAATTTTGAATAAAAGGGGAAATAATGAATTTTTTTGGCAAGGCCAGCAGGGTTAAAAAATGGACCCCTACCATTTTTATTAATATGCCAAGAAGATCTACAAAGATGGGGAAAACAAAGCTACCAAAATGGCAAGCAAGAAACAAAGGAACTAGACGACTAAGAAGGACAAGCATATCAATAAGGAAAAAAACAAAAAACAAACAACACTGGGACACAACAGGATCAGGCACACATACATCAGGGAGGAGAATTAAGGAATGCAGGATTAAACACATGCCCAGAAGCAGAAATTCCATTCCTCAATCCCTCCACAATACTTCTTTTCACTTGGCTGAATGTCTTCCTTTTTCCAGTAAAGATAATTGCATTTCTATCATCCCAGATCATAGAGATGAAGATTTTAAGAGAAAACACAAGAACATAAGTTGATTCACATTTCCATCTCGTTGCTTTGTATATGAGATCCCATTCAACTTCACTGATCAAGAAAACAGTCCTACCAGTGGTGATAGATTTAACGGTGCACAATAACATGTAGACATATGGACAGTTAAAAAACAAATGAAGAGTGTCTTCTTCAGCTGCATGACAAAAACTACAAGTAGTATCGATGATGACACCTCTCTATCTCAACTTTATTTTTGTTTTCAAACAATTACTGAATGTCTTCCAAAGAAACAGGTTTTGCCTCTCCAAGTTATGACTAAGCCAAATTCTCTTATGCCAGCTGAATGTTACAGAGTTACTCTGGCAAACCAGAAGCTTGTACATGCCATTAATCTTATAACATTCCTGACTGAATGACTAAGATATACCATCATGCAGAGATAAAGGAACGTGACAACCATGCAGAAGATTCCAACACTGTCGAACACACTGATTACTCGAAAATGGAAGGACAACACATCCATTAGTAAGATAATCAATAGCTAGAGCATCAGTGCTAATACCAGATTGAACTTGATCATTGTAGGAGAGAAGGTGGCACGGAATAGTACCAGCCTTGTGATATCCCAGAATTTTTGGCAATATCAATTTAATAGTCTGTATTTAAAATTAAATTGATTTGATAATTTTTATAAATAAATTTGAATTAATTTAATAATCTTACTTTAATAAATACTTAATTGATAGATTTTATTTTAAAAAGCTAAATAAATTGTTTTCTATTTATAATATATATAGGATATGTATATATTGTAAATAGATAAGCCTTGTTCTAAATTTAATAAATAAATCTTATTTTCTAATTCTACTATTTTTGGTAAATTGGAAATTTGTTTTTTTTAATATAAGCTTTTCAAAAACTATATAATAAATAACTATATGGTTTCAAAAATAATAACTAAGTGATAATAATATGATATCTTAATTATGGTTATAGATTGATTTTAAATAAGAATAATTATTTAAAGTATGTTAATATTTAATTTTAAATAGACTTGTTATTTTAAAATTTAATAAGTATTGTTTAAAATTATATATATATATGTATGTATATGTATTAAGTTGGTTTTAAATGGAATAATCAATTCTAAACTTAATAATGTGTTTATTTAAAAATAAAAATGTTTAAGTTGATTTTTTTTAAATTGGATTTCAAAAGTAAAATTTAAATTTGAACCTGGATTTAGATTTTGAATCTTTTAAAGATAATTATTTTATTTTACTTTGATATGAAATGTATGAATAAAGTTTTTATAAAAAAAAGATTTGTTTTATATTGTTTTCTTTAAAGAACTTTATTTATATAAAGTTAGAAAGTGTTTACTTAATAATAAATAAATACAAAAGTTATATCAGCATTTAAAAATGAATTTAATATATATTTTCTTGCGATTTTATTTAAAATCTAATGGATTTTCATTTTATTTCTTTTAAAAGGTTATATGTATGTATATTAGAAAGGCATTTAAAATATATGCATCAATTAGGAAATTCAATTAAAAAAGCTTTTAAATAATTTTAAAAACAAATGAAAATAAATAATTACATGTGTTAAATTCTTATGCATTCTAAATACATGTGTTAAGTGAACAAACAAGGAAATTAACAAGTGTTAATATTTGAGACAAGTGTCATAATTCCATTTTATTTTTCTTTAATTTTAATAAATCCTAATTCAAATCTATATAAACCTATATTATTTTCTCCTTTCATTTTCTTTGCTCATTTCACATTTTCAAATTCAAACCAACCAGAAATCATTTATCAAACCTGAAACTCCTCTCAAACCAAAATTGAAAACAAAGCTTGAAAAATCAAATTCCAAAACCTGCCACAATTTTCCAAATCTCGGATCAAAATGCAACCCAGAAACATTATTCTCAGTCTTGAAACCAAATTCAAAACCAATATGCAGTGATTCTTCAAGCCTGTAAGATTTTCACATGCAAAACTAAAACCTGAAATCTCCTCAAAAAAAATCTGCATCAAGCTTTATTATCAATAAAAACCCGTAACCTCTTTTATCAAAGCTCGTAGTTCTGTTCAAGTGCAATCTGAACCTGGCCACTGCATGCAGACCTGCATTTTCTCTTAAAACTGGAAGTTGCATGCAAGTTTATAAATCAACATTTCAAGTAACTCAATCTTTCAGCAAGCAATTCAAGTTTAAAGTTTTAAAAGCATCAAACGACTCAAGTTTTTAAAAGCATGAGGCAATTCAGTTTTAAAGATTCAAGGGGTTTTTCAAATCTGGTGCTCTGTCTTCTGATAAGGTGAGTAGCTCCACTTTTAAAAATCTAAGTAGGTAAAAGTTGATTGCATCCTTTTAATTTGAAGTGAATATATTTTATGAAATTTGAAGTGAATATTTATATATACGAATATATATGTGTGCATGCTTGTTTACCTGTTACATTTCTGTTTCCTCAATTTCAAGCTTCTGTTTGATTTTAAAGAAGAAAAACATAATCTCTTGATTAAATCTTGGTTTGGATTTAAGGCTTAAACAAAATATGTATATTCCATCATAATCTATAGTTTGAAAACTTTACTTAAGTTAAAACAACTCTGTATCATCTCTGGTGTTTATAAACAGATGAACAACATTAATTAGTGAAATTTCAAATGCATTGATTCAATATTTTAGGGTTATAATCTGAAACTTCATACAAGATCATGAATTTTAAACCTAAAATTACAATTTCTAATGCTAGAATCAAATAGCAGTTCTCTATTGACTATATTGTGTATTTTGAGGCATCTCTGTTGCCACAAATGATTGGAGGTGTCGAGAGTGCTCCTTTAGGTGGAGGGATGATCAGTGAGGAAGGGAAAATTAGTGGGAAGATGATCAGAGAAATGTGGAGGAGGTGGTGGTGATTTGAATTTTGGAACCCTAGTTTAATTGGGCTTGAAAGAACAGAACATCTCGGCATTTGTAGTTGATCGAGTTCAACTATATTTTGTGTAGTTGGAGGGTTAACGAGGACTTCGTCGGAGTTTCAGAGGCAACTATGGTCGGAGCTTCAAAGGGGAGGCGTTGACAGGTTTTGGATTGAAGTAGGTACTACCTGTTCCAGGTTTGGGGATTTTTATCTCGATTTTGATTTCGAGCACGAATCGATGGAACTAGTGTGTAGATGATCTGAGGTGATGAACGTCGACTGTAGGGTGGTTGCGTAGTTGATCAAGGGTGGCCGGAGGCACCGTGCATGTGCACGGTGTACTTTGTTCTGGTGATGATAGTTGTTGGTTGGAGTTGGGTTTTGACTCGAGTAATTCTCGAGTAAATGGAAAATTTGCTCGATGTTGTTCGTTTTAGACTCGAAGAAAAATTAAAGTTGCTCGGGTAACATTTGCTTCGGGTTTTAAAACAAAAACAGAAACCTGTTCTGTTTTTTTTTTTAAATTTAAAGTTAAGTTTAATTGTAAACTGAAATTTAAAATAAGCTTAAATCTGAGTGGAATCTGAATTTAAGTAGTTTGAATCCTATTTTGAAAAGATTTAAATTTTGAAATTTAAATTTGGTTTTAACAACTTTTAAGTGTAAAAGTATATTGGTTTTGAATTTAAACTAAAAGTTTAAATTGTAAAATAGAAATTTTAAATAAGTTTAAATCTAGTTTTAAAACCTGGAATCTGGATTTGAATTTCAGTCTTTTAAATAAAATAAAGTTTTAAATTTAAATTGTTTAACTACTTTAAAAAAAATAGATTTGAAATTTAAAATGTAAGTGAGTTTTGAATCTAAATAATCTGAAATAAAAATTTAATATATATTCCAATTTGAAATAAATGGAAATTTTTAAAATTTAAAATGATTTAAATAATCTTGTTTGTTAAGAGTACTTTTAAATTAATTTGAATTTAAAAATGATTTGGGTTTTAAATTCTTTTAAAACCTCTTTATAAAATAAATATTTCTTTAACTTGTGAGATAAAAAGATTTTGAATTGTTTTTAAACTTTGTTTAGATAAATTTGTATTCATTTTAAAATCTTAAATTTAAAATGAAGTTTAAAATGAAATTTAAAAAAAATTTAAAAAAAATTGTTTTTAAATACTTTGATTAAGTAAGAAATGTTTTACCTTAAGATAAATAGAATTTTAATGATTTGTGATTCATTAAATTAATAAGTTAATTAAAATGAATAATTAATTATTTAATTAATTAATGATATGGTTGACTAATTAAGTAATTAAGAGTTTTTAAATTGATAAATTAAGACTAAGATTAATTAATTATGGTTAATTAATTTGAAATTAAGGATTATTAATTAGATTTTAATTAATAGTTAAAGAATTAATTAATCAAGTAATTAGGATTACTTAAGTTACAATTAACACTTAATTAATTGAATAATTAGGTTTAAATAATGGATTATTAAAAATTAATTAATTCGTTATTAATAATGATAAAGGTAAGTTTAATTACTTAAGGAAAGTAATTAAAGAATTGTTAATGGTTAATGGAGGTTATTAACTTAAGATTATTTAACAACTAATTAATGTGATTAATTTTAATAACTAATTGGATTAATTAATTAATAATAATCATTTGTGAAATTGTTTAAGTTTACTTAATAGAAGTAATTAATGAAATAAATACTTAATGTAATCAATTGAGTATAATGTGATTAGTTTAGATTATTTAGTTAAGTTTAATTAATTAAAACACTGAATGCTTTGATAAATAATTAATTTATGTAATTGATGAAGTGTAATTACTTAGTGAAGTAATTAATTGGTAAATACTGGATGTAATTAATGGAAGATGGTTTAATAATGGAAGTGATTTGGATTAAATTACTTTGTAATTAATCAAGGGATTAATTGAGATAATTAATTAAGGGTAATTAATTTTTGAAATGAAGTAATTAAGGGTAGTTAATTAATCAAGGGATTAATTAGAGAATAAATTAAGAAGTAATTTATTTAATGAAGTAATTAAGGGTAGTTAATTACTGGATGTTATTAATCAAGGGTGATTAATATATGTGGTTAATTGAAGATTAATTACTTAATGTAATTAATTTAAATAGAGAGATTAATTAAAAATGTAATTAGAAGTTATTAATTAATAAAATTAATGATGTATATTTAGAATTGATTAATTGAGGAATAATTAATAAATAAAGTAATTAATTAATAAAGGATTAATGTAATTAATTTTAGTTAATTAATTGATTAAGTAATTAAAGGTTAATTATTTTAAAGGGTTAAGTATAATTAACTTGTGTAATTAATTTAAAGGCTAATTACTTATTGTAATTAGAAAATTATTAATCAGGAATGATTAATTGAAATGAGTAATGAGATGGTGATTAATTAATTGATTTATAATTAATTAATGGTTAAGTTAAGCAGGATTATAATGATGAAGTAATTAATTTAATTCATTTTAAATTAATAAGAGATAAAGTAATTAATTTAATTCACTTTGAATTAATTATAGATGGTGTGATCATTAAATCATTGCTTATGTATGAATGGATGATATTGGTTTCCTCGTATGGTTTGTAATCTCAGCTATGAGATGAGTAATATTGTGTGATATGGATGTTTTGGTTGCATTTGTACGATAATATGGATTATCTGTTTATAATGATGATATGAATTGTCTGTTATGATAATAATGTTGATTATCTATTGTGATGTTGTGAATTATCTATCTGTGTGTATATAGATAATGAACTGAAATTGTTTTAACTTTAAAACAACTTGGCCTTAAAAGATACATTTTGGATTCGGTGAGACCGGAATCGGGTTTCCATATTTAGATATCCGAAAACCACATCGATCCAAGTTAACGATAGGTCGTGAATCTCAAGTGAAGATGAAGATTCATAGTGCAAGGGTTATCGTCGTTAACTCTGATCGTGATTCCAAAATGAGTGTACGAGATAATTCCTTCGGTTTCGTTCGAACCCGGAACGAACTTGTATGGATTGAATGCTTTCAAAATATTGTCAGGTGGATGATGAGCATTCTAAGTGATGTGTTCTATAAAGGTAATCGTAGCCTCAAGCCTCATCAACCGGGAATGGATAAAACAGGGAAGGTGCAGCAAGGTTAAGTGGATCATGCACAAGTAGGACGAGATTTACCCCTGTCTAGATGTCCCTTTTATTTCGGCTGTGTGGTGCGGTTGCTGATCACAATTACAGGGTGGTCTTGTTCGAATCTGTTCAGTAAAGAATGGTTCTGACTTTGTGGTTCTCGGTACGTTGATCTAGGCCACGTACTGTGACGGACGGTACCCAGGTTGCCCTGCCATTGTATGGAATCGAAAATCCAATTAGTGCCCTCGGTTTTTATTGTATTACCCACTTTTGTGGCTAGTAGCTGGAATTTAATAATGTAACAATTTCGGCTATTTCTTATTTATTTGAAAACCCTAGACCTATTATAATATCACTGGATTTCCTATCAAATGTTTTGGTTAGCGTAAGGTAAAAACTTTTCCATGTTTATGTGTGGGAAGTCTTACGTGATACCTTTCTTTTCAAAGGTTTTTCAAAAGTTAAGCAACTTTAACCTGTTACTCACACTAGACCCATGTCTGACCCGGAGTTTATTTGTATTTTCTTAAACTCTTGGGTACTTAAATTTTTCCGAGTAGCCAAGGGATTCAGGTTAGCTTTGACGAATTGTGGAGGAGCAATGGAGCAGGAGGCTTCTGCGTCATAGATGTATATAGTGTTCCTCTGTGTTGGTTTCTCTGAGTGGTTTCTTTATATTGTATTGAGTTGTAATAGCCGGACAGGTGTTCATAACTGTCTAGTATGTGATGTATTGTATGTGTAACTCTAAATAGTCGTTGTATACTATGTAATACTTATGTTATTAATATAATTTATTCATTCCGCTGTTGAGATTCTGATATTGTTTCTTCTTTCTCTTCTTTCTTTTCTCTTTTCTACCCCTTTCTTTCTTCAAGATGATGCGACTTTCTGGTCATTGAAATTCGGGTCGTCACAGTTGGTATTAGAGCGCTAGGTTGAGCGAATACCTAGGCTCTGGAGTGGTGTCTATCTTGAGAGAGCATATTTGTAATTTTAATATATATATATATATATATATATAATTATTTCTACCTTTCTATTTGGGTTACTTTTTCGGGTTTTCCAATATAAGTTATAAAGGTAGATAAGGTAGTGGGGTGTGTAACACAATTACTACCATTGGTTGGAGTTTGAATGTTTGAGGTTGGAAGTGGATCTATCGAGACTGTAGACCTAATACTGTCTCGAGTGAGCTTTGCTTGGTGTAAAGATTTCATTGATCTCTGAAGGAAACCTTCTAAAGGTTCGGAGTTCATCTTTAAGGTGCAGAATTGGAGAGTAAAGTTTGGATCTGTCGGTGTGGCAGAAGAGAGTGATGGTATCTTGATACCTCAGAAGTAGTAGCTGCGTGATGAGACGCAGTGATTATGGATCGTTTCCATCCTTGGGAACAAGTTTAAGGAAGTATGTCTGTTTTGGTGATGTGCTTGGGCCCATCAGGGTGTTTCTGTTTGCGTTGGGGTCTGAGTTTCTCGAAGAGCTTTGGATTAGGAAGTCTTTGGCATTGGTGGTAGCAGTGCATCTCGGAGTGTTCTGTGTTGGCAGGAAGACTTCTAGATGAATAGTTTTTCTGAAGGTGGAGTTCAGAAACAGCAGAGTGGATCCTTTTCTTCGATGAATTGGCTAGAACAGCGTAAGGTGTTCTGATTGGTAAAGAGAGAGCAGTTTCTTTGGATTAGGCTGGGTTGATCACAAAAGTGACTTGCGGTAGTTTGAATGTTCTCTTGGGTTGTTGGAGATTTTTCGGATGTCTTCAGGGAAGTCAGAGGTTTGTCCGCATCTGGAGATCGAGTTTTCTTATCGGCTAGGATTCCAAAAGTGGAACCAGTGGTTCAGTTTAGTAGAAGGATGGTTCCTTGAGATAGAGTTTGGTGAAGCAACTCAGGTTTCGTAGGAATTTCTGAGTTTTCTTTATGGATCTGTTGAACCACATTTCTGGGATGTGTTGTCTAGTTTGTGTTCTTGGTTTTGGACTGATCTTGAGGAGATCATTGTGTTGGGTTGTTTGGTCTAGAGGCATCAGCGTAGGGATGAGCTGATCAGGAAGGTTGTAGGCAGCCCGAGATCGTCCGAAAATTTTGTGGATAAGAGGTGGAGGAATTTGGATTCTGGAATTGAAGATCTGGTTTTGGATAACATTTCTCCAATCCAAGGAGCAATAAGTTTTGGTAAGTCTGGGAAGCTAGCTTCGAGGTTTTTTGGACTTCTTCCGTGTTTTGGTAGGATAAGTGCTTTGGTTTTTCAAGAGTCGAATTGCCAGTTTGGATAACTGGGATTCAGTACGTTTCACGTATCTTTGAGGGAGTACGTGTTTGTTATTTCTGGTTGTAGAACCAGCAGTCCAGAAGGTTGGTTGTTCAGTCAGACTCGTCTGTAGTTTGATATTCTGTTTAGTTTGGTAGATCTAGATGAAATAAGAGCTCTGTAGCTTAGTAGTATTGATTGTATGGATTCTATAGAGCGAGTATCCCGATATTTATACCGGGGAAACTCGAGAAAATTCTATCTAGAATTTTGTCTGGATAATTAGATTTGTTTGATTTTGTGAATTGGTTGTTTTGGTTATTAGCATATGATTAATATATGCTGTGTTTTATAATTAAATCTTTAATGAGATTATTAAATTACTTTTGTTTTAAATTTTGGGGACGAAATTCTTTTAAGGGGGAAGGAATGTGATATCCCGGAATTTTTGGCAATATCAATTTAATAATCTGTATTTAAAATTAAATTGATTTGATAATTTTTATAAATAAATTTGAATTGATTTAAATCTTACTTTAATAAATATTTAATTGATAGATTTTTTAAAAAAAAGCTAAATAAATTGTTTTCAATTTATAGTATATATAGGATATGTATATATTGCAAATAGATAAGCCTTGTTTTAAATTTAATAAATAAATCTTATTTTCTAATTCTACTATTTTGGTAAATTGGAATTTTGTTTTTTTAATATAAGCTTTTCAAAAACTATTTAATAAATAACTATATGGTTTCAAAAATAAATAACCAAGTGATAATAATATGATATCTTAATTATGGTTATAGATTGATTTTAAATAAGAATAATTATTTAAAGTATGTTAATATTTGATTTTAAATAGACTTACTATTTTCAAATTTAATAAGTATTATTTAAAATTATATATACGTATTAAGTTGGTTTTAAATGGAATAATCAATTCTAAACTTAATAATGTGTTTATTTAAAAATATAAATATTTAAGTTGCTTTTTTTAAAATTGGATTTCAAAAGTAAAATTTGAATTTGAACCTGGATTTAGATTTTGAATCTTCTAAGATAATTATTTTATTTTACTTTGATATGAAATGTATGAATAAAGTTTTTATAAAAAAAGATTTGTTTTATATTGATTTCTTTAAAGAACTTTATTTATATAAAGTTAGAAAGTGTTTATTTAATAGTAAATAAATACAAAAGTTATATCAACATTAAAAAATGAATTTAATATATATTTTCATGTGATTTTATTTAAAATCTAATGGATTTTCATTTTGTTTCTTTTAAAAGGTTATATGTATATATATTAGAAAGGCATTTAAAATATATGCATCAATTAGGAAATTCAATTTAAAAAGCTTTTAAATGATTTTAAAAACAAATGAAAATAAACAATTACATGTGTTAAATTCTTATGCATGCTAAATACATGTGTTAAGTGAACAAACAAGGAAATTAACAAGTGTTAATATTTGAGACAAGTGTCATAATTCCATTTTATTTTTCTTTAATTTTAATAAATCCTAATTCAAATCTATATAAACCTATATTCTTTTCTCCTTTCATTTTCTTTGTCCATTTCACATTTTTAAATTCAAACCAAAACCAGAAATCATTTATCAAACCTGAAACTCCACTCAAACCAAAATTGAAAACAAAGCTTGAAAAATCAAATTCCAAAACCTGCCACAATTTTCCAAATCTCGGATCAAAATGCAACCCAGAAACATTATTCTCAGTCCTGAAACCAAATTCAAAACCAATATGCAGTGATTCTTCAAGCCTGTAAGATTTTCAAATGCAAAACTAAAACCTGAAATCTCCTCAAAACAAATCTACATCAAGCTTTGTTATCAATCAAAACCTGTAACCTCTTTTATCAAAGCTTGGATTTCTGTTCAAGTGCAATCTGAACCTGGCCACTGCATGCAAACCTGCATTTTCTCTTAAAACAGTAAGTTGCATGCAAGTTTATTAATCAACATTTCAAGTAACTCAATCTTTCAGCAAGCAATTCAAGTTTAAAATTTTAAAAGCATCAAACAACTCAAGTTTTTAAATGCATGAGGCAATTCAGTTTTAAAGATTCAAGGGGTTTTTCAAATCTGGTGCTCTGTCTTCTGATAAGGTGAGTAGCTCCACTTTTAAAATTTTAAGTAGGTAAAAGTTGATTGCATGCTTTGAATTTGAAGTGAATATATTTTATGAAATTTGCAGTGAATATTTATATATATGAATATATATGTGTGCATGCTTGTTTACCTGTTACATTTTTGTTTCCTCAGTTTCAAGCTTCTGTTTGATTTTAAAGAAGAAAAACATAATCTCTTGATTAAATTTTGGTTTGGATTTAAGGTTAAACAAAATATGTTTATTCCATCATAATCTATAGTTTGAAAACTTTACTTAAGTTAAAACAACTCTGTATCATCTCTAGAGTTTATAAACAGATGAACAAACATTAATTAGTGAAATTTCAAATGCATTGATTCAATGTTTTAGGGTTATAATCTGAAACATCATACAAAATCATGAATTTTAAACGTAAAATTACAATTTCTAAATGCTAGATTCAAAGAGCAGTTCTCTATTGACTGTATTGTGTATTTTGAGGCATCTCTATTGCCACAAATGATTGGAGGTGTCGAGAGTGCTCCTATAGGTGGAGGGGTGATCAGTGAGGATAGGAAAATTAGTAGGAAGATGATCAGAGAACTGTAGAGGAGTTGGTGGTGATTTGAAATTTGGAACCCTAGTTTAACCGGGCTTGAAAGAACAGATCATCTTGGCATTTGTAGTTGATCGAGTTCGACTATATTTTGGGTAACAGTAGTTGGAGGGTTGCCGAGGACTTCACCGGAGTTTCAGAGGCAATGGTGGTCGGAGCTTCAAAGGGGAGGCGTTGACAGGTTTTGGATTGAAGTAGGTACTACCTGTTCCAGGTTTGGGGATTTTTATCTCGATTTTGATTTCGAGCATGAATCGAGGGAATTGGTGTGTAGATGGTATGAGGTGATGAAAATCGACTGTAGGGAGGTCGCGTAGTTGATCAAGGGTGGCCGGAGGCACCGTGCATGTGCACGGTGTACTTTGTTCTGGTTATGATAGCTGTTGGTTGGAGTTGGGTTTTGACCCAAGTAATTCTCGAGTAAATGGAAAATGTTATCCCGCTTCTTGGAAAAGCCGTGATACCAAAAGATCGATCGACAAAAAAGGACGGTTGTCTCAGAGATTGGTCATGCTTCGCTTCACTATGGATACCGATGAATTTTTTTCGAGTCCAGATTGAGCTACAATTGATAGGATATGACAAGAGAGATCGTAGAAGTCAGTATCTCAAATTTCAAGTCGATCCGAGTTCGTATGCTCAAGCTATCATCGATGCAAGTTGGAGGAAATAACCCTAGGTTCGACTCCATCAAAAGAGCATGACTTCGAATCCATCGAGTTCCTCTTACTTCGAATCCATGGGATCACTTCACTTCGTATCCATCAGGTTGAAGTCCTTCGAGTCCATGAAGTCTCTCCACTTCGCCTCCATCAGAGCATATAAGATCGGATCCATCAACATATGTTTGCTCCGAATCGATCGCCACCTCCTTGGTTCGAGTCCATCGGGACAGGGCCTTGGTTCGAATCCATCAAGCAAGCCTGGGTTCGAGTCCATCAGGACAGGGCCTTGGTTCAAATCCATCGAGCAAGCCTTGGTTCGAGTCCATCAAGGGGAAGACCTTCGAATCCATACAGTTGAAGAACTTCGACTCCATCCCACGACCGTCTTCGAATCCATTCAACTGAGAAGCCTTCGTGTTGATCAACTATCGCATACCTTGATCGATACGAAGGAACATCCGTTCGATCGAATCGAAGGAGCATGTCTTCGAATCCAATCCTTCGAATCCACCGAGTCAAGGCGGCAAAAACCATGGGTTCGATCCAGTAAACACGGAGAAAAAGATGGATCAACCCGAGGAGCGCGCGCTCCACGTCACCAGGAACATGCTCGAGTCACCGATTCGGCCATATCGATTCGAAGGGATCGATTCGAACCAAGCGTGTCAATCGAGAATGCAACCTTGAATTGATCATAACTCGAGATCTACAAGTCCAAATGCTATGAAATTTTTGCAGGAGCTTGCATGCATGTTGAAGAATGTCCACACCAAATTTCACCTCAATTGGACACTTTTTTGATCGACTTGAACTAGAGTTCGAATCGATCCTAAAGTGGGCCCGGATTTCCTGAGGCCGGGCATGTGGGCCCCCCTCACGTGCCAGAAGTGGTCTCCCTGGATTTTAGGCGAAATTCAGCCTCCTACACCTATAAATAGAGTCCCTGGTCATTCTGAAAGGGGATCGGAGAATTTCTAGAGATAAAGCACGCCCAGACGCTGCCAGAATCACTCTACATCGTCATCATTGCCATTGATTTCGAATTTAAGTCTATTATCTGCTGTATTTCGCTCTAAAGCACTTGTAATATTCAAGTATTAAGCAATAAAGTGATAAAACTTCATAGTGGACGTAGGCAAAACGTCGAACCACTCTAAATTCTTGTCTTCCGTGCAATTTACTTTACCGTGACTTGGAGTTTTTGTTAGATAATCCTCATTTTTAATTTAATTTCTTCATTTATTATCTCTTCAAAAACTTCCGAAGGGTGTTGCCCAATTTTGGTGCAAATACTTTGGTGCTTTCACTGAGAAAACCCAGGTTTTCTCCTGCTCATTGGATCTGTCATCGATATCGGATTGCATAAATCTAAGAGAGAGATCCAGCCTTCAATTTCAGACTCCTTCCATACTATTCAGATTTACGGAGATCTAGGAAAGGATTCTACACCTCAAGATGGTTAGCACGAGAACCACTTCTATTGCCGCCGGCCAAGAAGGCCGTGATAGACAAAATCCCCCGCAACTCCCTCCACCCAATCAAGATGATACCGGGCACTCAAATCCATCAGGTTCTGTCACTCAACAAGAGTTTCAGACACTACTCCAGGAACTAACCCAAAGTCGACAACAACTGACTGAACAACTACGTGCCAATGCTGAGTTGACCAATGAACTAAACCGCCAAAGGCGTAGAAGATCCAGAAGGGACCACCCCCCTCATTCCTCCACTGAAAGCTCTGCCTCGTCTGATTACAACGGCAGATCTACACGTCCCAGGCTAGACGGAAACCATGTGCATACTGCTCGTCACCAACAAGCATTAACTGTTGGGAAGATAAGGGTTGGCCCTTCTGCCAGTTTTCATACAGGACCCTCCTCACGAGGAGGCACTGTTCCACAACATACTACGGATAACTAAGCCACCGCCACTGCATTTGACATAGGAGTTGATACCCGAAATCACTCCAATCAGAACTACCACCAGCAGGAACATACTCCGGGGCCATATGTCCCAGAAGACATCGAGCCAAGGATGCGAGACATGGATCGTCGACAGCGCCCGATCCCACCTCGCACTGTGGAACCCGACCACACTTTGGCTCGCCACCCTCCGAATATAGCAACACCTGACCTCTCAGCTATGGTACGCCAAATGATCCGCGAAAGTCAGGGATTAACAAATGACGATTGCGGAATCTCCCAAATTCATACCCCTTTCACCAATGACATATTATATGCTGAACCTCCTCGGCGATTCAGGATGCCGACTCTCCCCATGTATAAAGGAAATTTCGACCCTAACAAACATATTCTAAAATACGAATGGTCGATGACTGCTGCAAGAGCCGATGATGCAGTAAAGTGCCATAGCTTTCCCATTTCTTTAGGGGGAATTGCGACGATGTGGTTTACACGATTACCACCACGATCTATTTCTTCATTTGACCAATTGGCTACTTAATTTGTTGAACAGTTCCGTATGCACATTGCCAGGCCTAAAGACGTAAATACTTTGTCTAGTGTCACTCAAGCTCCAGGAGAGACAATCAGACGATATTTGGAAAGATTCAATGCCGCTTGTGCAGAGACCACTAACCCCAATGATAATTCAATCTTGATGGCCTTGACTAAGAGGATTGACCCCGACTCTGAATTTGGAAATTGGCTAGCTGGGAAACCTCCCGCATCGTTGGATCGTTTCTACTCCAAAGCCAACCAATTCTTAAGGCGTGAGGATACGAAACAATCTAGGAAGCAGGACGATGCGAGACCCAACAATAAAGGGATTCAAAGCAATGTGGTGGTGAAACAGTCAGGGGAGAGCTCAGGAAAAGTACAGTTGAATATTCAAAACAAGCAAACCCAGCCGAGGAACGACGATAATAGAAATAAGAAGCAGGATCAAAATCATGGCCTGTGGCGTAGGGCGCAAATGTTTGAAAGCTATACACTACTGAATACGTCACTGGAAAACGTGTATCTACAAACTTGTAATGCGATGCAATATAAGAAACGAACTCCGAAGCCATCGTCGGAGAGACAGATTCAAACGAGGAAGTTCTATAGATTCCACGAAAGTTATGGACACAATACCAATGATTGCAGGCATTTGCAAGACCTTATTGAAAAATTGATCAGGGAAAGGAAGTTAGATCAATTCATGCGGGCACCGCAGGCTGGTGGTGTGGGCCCGTCAAACCAAAATCGTGCGCAAAACCAAGAGAGACAGGAGGAGCCTGCTCGTACAGGTGGGAGGTTGGTCATAAATACAGTTAGTGGTGGTCCTCATCCAGCGGACCGAAGTTGGAGGGAAATGGAATCATACGCCAATTCGATCAGGCATGTGAGTTTCGAAAGTTGCAGTACACTTGATGAAGGGGCTCCGGCCAAACAACAGAGGACGATGACAGATGACATCGTATTTAGAAACCGAAATGCTGATAAGGTCGAAGCCCCAACTATAGATCCACTAGTCATATCTTCCCAGGTTGGTCCTGCTTGGATGAAGAGGATCCTGGTGGACAGTGGGAGTTCAGTAAATATCTTGTTTAAGAGAGCATATGATCAAATGAAGATGGAAGCCAAAGATTTAAAGCCTTGTCATTCTAGAATCCATCACTTTGATGGAAGTGCTAATATACCCACTGGAGTGGTGGAGTTGCCAGTGGAGTTAGGAGTTGGAGAACGCCGAAGAGTCCGAATGTTACAATTTGTTGTCCTAGATATCCACTCTCCATACAATGCTTTTTTGGGCCGACTGGCCCTTGCCGAATTCAGGGCAGCAATCGCCCCATGGTGCTTAACTTTAGAATTCCCCACTGATCACGGGATTGGGGTCATTCAAGGAGATTAGGCTGCTGGGAGAGCCTGTTATGTTGCCGAACTGCGAGAAGCGCAGAGAAAGGAGAAAGGAAAGGGCGTGGAGGAATCTCTCTGCGTCCATTTCGCTGATGATTGACAATTAGTGCCTGGGCCTCGGCCCGGGCACCACGACCAATTCCAGAAAGATCTAGACCCCAGAGACACTGAAGGTAATGATGAATCAAAAGAAAGTCAAGCTTCCCCCGCCGAGCTGACAATTGACATTCCAGTTAATGATAATGATGATTCAAAATTGTTAAAAATTGGGTCTCAACTAAACCCACAAGCGCAACGGGAATTGGTCGAATTTCTCCAAGCAAATCTATACGTATTCGCTTGGACGCACTCTGATATGTGTGGAATCTCGCCGGATATCACGAGCCACACCTTGAATATTGACCCAAGGTATATCCCGGTCAAACAAAAAAGACGCGGTATGGATCTAGAGAGATCTGCCGCCCTCAAAGAAGAAGTTGATAAGCTAAGAGTGAATGGGTTTATCCGGGATGCTTTGTACCCGGAGTGGGTATCCAACCCTGTACTTTTCCGAAAACCGAATGGGAAATGGAGAACGTGCATCGATTACTCTGACTTAAATAAGGCTTGTCCGAAAGACAGCTTTCCACTTCCCCGAATCGATCAACTTGTGGACTCAACGGCCGGGCATGAATTATTATCTTTCATGGACGCTTATTCTGGTTACAATCAAATACCCATGCACGTGCCCGATCAAGAACATACGAGCTTCGTAACTGACCTGGGACTATACTGCTACAAGGTCATGCCTTTTGGATTAAAGAATGCCGGAGCAACTTACCAGCACTTAGTCAATCGAATGTTTGCCGACCAGATCGGGAAAACTATGAAAGTTTATGTAGATGATATGTTGGTAAAATCACGATACTCCACAGATCACGTCAAAGACTTAGAGTCAATGTTCAACGTCCTCCGGAGATATGGGATGAAGCTTAATCCGCTAAAATGTCATTTTGGAGTCGCATCTGGAAAATTCCTTGGGTTCATCGTCAACGCCCGAGGAATAGAAGCCAACCCCGAAAAGATTTGGGCGATCAGGAATCTTCAAACTCCAAGGACCATAAAACAGGTTCAGAGCCTTAATGGAAAGGTTGCAGCACTGAGCAGGTTCATCTCGAAATCAACTGACAAATGCATACCCTTCTTTGACCTGATCCGAAAAGGGAAACGAAACTTTGAATGGACTACGGAATGTGAGGGTGCATTTCAATCACTGATTCAGCATCTTTCCACACCACTGATTCTTTCAAAACCTGTTGATCATGAACAGTTATACCTCTATCTGGCCGTATCTGAAAACGCAATCAGTGCTGCTTAGTTCGGGAGGAAGACCGAGTATAGAAATCAGTCTATTATGTTAGCAAACGGTTAACCGGAGCTGAGAGGAATTATCCAAGGTTAGAAAAATTGACATATTGCCTAGTCATCGCCTCGAGGAAGCTCCGTCCATATTTTCAGGCTCATCCCATCACCGTGTACACCGATCAGCCGTTAGACAAGTCCTCACACGACCTGAGACGTCTGGCAGGTTACTAAAATGGAACATTGAACCGAGTCAATTCGACATCACCTATACTCTGAGACGAGCCATACACGGTCGAGTCCTTGTAGATTTCATTGCCGAATTCACTACTCTTGAAGACTTACCTGAAACTAGTAAATCCCTCGAATACATATGGAAGCTATATACTGATGGTGCATCCAATGATCGGTGCTCGGGCGCAGGGATAGTGCTTGAAACTTCCGAGGGCCGATCCATATGCTTCGCTTTAAAGTTTGATTTCCGTGCAACCAACAATGAAGCCGAATATGAAGCTTTGCTTACTGGGTTGAAGTTGGCCCGTGACCTAAGAATTATTGCTGTGGAAATCTACTGTGATTCCCAGTTGGTAGTATGCCAAGTTCGGGGTGAATATCAGGCCAAAGATCGAAGATTAGCCGCTTATCTAGCCCAGGTCTGGGAAGTACTTGATCAGTTCGATTATTATACCATTTTCCCCGAGAGCACAATCAGAAAGCCGATCCGTTGGCAAAGTTGGCAAGTACAGGCGAAGCTCAACACTTGGGTCTCGTTCCTGTCGAGACTTTATCCTCTCCAAGCATTGATCGAGCAGAGAATGAATTCACATTTGAAGCTACTTCCAGCAGGGAATCGTGGATGACCCCCTGCCGTGACTACATTGAGCGTGGCATATTGCCCGAACGACGAAGTGAGAAAAGACAAATTCTTCGAAAAGCTTCACGGTTTGTCATTCGGAATGGAGTTATGTATCAAAGGGGATATTCTGTTCCTCTTCTCTGGTGTATCGCACACGACGAAGTCAAACGAGTGTTACACGATGTGCACGAAGGAGAATGTGGCGATCACACTGGGAGGCAAGCACTTGCCAAGAAAATACTCCGATATGGATATTATTGGCCTACCGTAAATCGCGATGCTATGGACTACGCCAAAAGGTGTGATAAATGCCAAAAACACGCTCGAATTCCCAGAGCTCCACCTACTGAGATAACCCAAATGGTCAGCCCATGGCCATTTGCAATATGGGGAGTTGATATAATTGGTGCATTGCCTTTAGCTAAAGGTAGTGCGAAGTACGCCATCGTCGCAGTTGATTACTTCACCAAATGGGCTGAAGCTGAACCTCTTGCAACAAATACAACAAAGAAAGTGATCAACTTTGTGGTACGCAACATCATATGCCGGTTTGGTCTCCCGCATAGTATTATCACCGATAATGGAGCCCAGTTCCACAGTGTTGAATTCAAGAACTTCTGTCAACGATTTCACATCCACAAGAAATTATCTGCAGTAGCACACCCTCAAGAAAATGGTCAAGTTGAAGCCGTCAATAAGGTTATCAAGTCTATTTTGAAGAAACGACTGGAAAAAGCCGGGGGCAAGTGGGTTGATGAACTGCCTATGGCTCTATGGGCTTACCGAACGACTCACAAGACTACAACTGGACACACTCCATTTTCTCTATCCTATGGCTCTAAAGCCGTTATTCCAGTCGAATTGGAAGTTCGCTCTCATCGTGTGACATATTATGATCCGAAAATGAATGTCATATTACTTGTTGAATCTCTAGATCTACTTGATGGGAAGCGTGAAGAAGCTGATCTGAGGGCAGCCGCATATCGGGGTCGAGTCGCTCGAATATACAATGCCAAGATCCGCCCGCGAACCTTTGAACCCGGCGATCTCGTACTCAAGGGAATTTATCCAGTCCCCTCACACATAAAGCCAAATTGGGAAGGGCCGTATGTGATTTCACAAAAGCTCGGAGATGGCACGTTCAAGTTGTCAACCACTGACGGTCTTACTTTACCGAGAGCTTGGAATAGCGAAAGTCTCCATTGCTACTACACATGACAGGCTTTATTTATCTATCTTTAGTCAATTTCTTCTTTAGCATTTTATTTTTGCATTTTTAAGTTTGAACTTGTAATAAGGCAACTAATTTTGCCATATTTCTTTTATTTCAGCAATAAAATGCCATCTTTTCGAGCCAAAAGTTGTGATTCACTGAAAATGACGCATAATATCACGATGCACGAAGAGCTAAATTCCATCACGCGGTGGGATTTATTCAAATAGGGAGTGACTGTGATACGACCGGTCACTCACTAAGTGAAACCCGAGCTCGGGGACAGAACACTACACCAGCATTTACAAGGATTGATACACGACAATCCTTTTACTAACTCCAACTTCCCAGAGTGTGAATTGGAGTATAAACATTCAGCAATTCGTTCCCGGAGTGCGATCGGACTCCAACTTCCCAGAGTGTGTATTGGAGTATAAACATTCAGCAATTCGTTCCCGGAGTGCGAACAGACTCCAACTTCCCAGAGTGCGAATTGGAGTATAAACATTCAGCAATTAGTTCCGGGAGTGCGAACGGACTCCAACTTCCCAAAGTGCGAATTGGAGTATAAACATTCAGCAATTCGTTCCCGGAGTGCAAACGGACTCCAACTTCCCAGAGTGCGAATTGGAGTATAAACATTCAGCAATTCGTTCCCGGAGTGCGAACGGACTCCAACTTCCCAGAGTGCGAATTGGAGTATAAACATCAGCAATTCGTTCTCGGAGTGCGAACGGACTCCAACTCCCCAGAGTGCGAATTGCAGTATAAACATTCAACAATTCGTTCCCGAAGTGCGAACGGATTCCAACTTCCCAGAGCGTGAATTGGAGTATAAACATTCAGCAATTCGTTCCTGGAATGCGAATGAACTCCAACTTCCCAGAGTGTGAATTGGAGTATAAACGTCCAACAACTCGTTCCCAAAGCGCGAACGGACTCCAAATTCCCAGAGCATGAATTGGAGTATAAACATCAAATCCACCATTCCCGGAGTGCGGACTAAAGAATACATATTACCTCCAAATTCCCAGAGTGTGAATTAAAGCACAAACACTATGTCAAAGTTCCCGGAGTGCGAACCAAAATATCAATACTAACTCCAAGTTCCCAGAGCATGAAGCGGAGTATAAACATCAATTCAGGTTCTTGGAGCGCGAACCGTGTTATGAATATCGGTAACTCTCAAATTCCTGGAGTGCGAACCAGATTATCAATCTCAAATTATGCTAAGTCCCCAGAATGCGGACATGTGCTTAAGATTTGCAATAAATGCGATCAACCACCAAAATACAAATGTTACTCCTCGAGACTAGGGGGCAGAAAAGCTAAGTGTTAATCACTAACCAAAGTGATACTATATCCGGAGTTCAACTCATTCATCAACGAAATTATGTTTTCATACTTGGCATATAAAAAAAAGCAAACAATACAAAACACTTAAGTAAAAGAAAAGAACAACTTCCCACTCTATCAACTAACAATAACAAGTTTGATTATATGGCAAGTCAAAAGGTCTCAATTAAGTGGAGGCCGAATCCACACATATACACGGCTCTACAAGAACCAAAGAAGAGGTAAAAGAATTACTATTCACAACTACATGATAAAACAAGAAGCTCACTCCTTCTTCTTCTGGGGCTTCTTCTTTGGAGTCGAGCCGCTGGACCCACTACCCGGCTTCCTACGAGACTTTTTGCCCTTCTTTGGAACATTCTCCGGATCTGGCATAATATCAACGTCTTCCTCAGAGATGGAAGGGATAGAGATCCTTTTGTGAGGACGAAATGAAGGCATGGGAGCGGTGACAAGTGTTTGTTCAGCAACGCTCGAGACAGTTACCGTGCCGCAAGGAGAGATCACCATTAAAGAAGATAAGCTTGAAGGGGCAGTGTCGCTACCAGGACCACCAACCATTACCATCGTGGCCATATCAGCACTTATCTCAGCTAAAATCTCTTCTTCTCGAGACAACTAAGCTGCGCTGGATACGCTGGTGGTCGTCACGACAGAACTGAAAACTGGAGCAGCTCCACTCATCGCAAATGAAGGATCAGGAAAAGGGTCAAGAGAGTGACCAAGTAGCTCTTCAATCATTTGAGCATCGAATGACATCGAGCTCCCCTCTCCCATATCACCGGCCATGGCAGTAGTTGAAATCACCTCAGTGATAATAACTCCATGCGTAGGATATAGAACCGGAGGAACTAGGGGCACGAATGCGGCACTCTCAGTCACTGAACAAAGGAGAACAAAAGTAATCAGTCCAGAAAATTCTCTCGAAAATCGATACTTTAAGACATGAGGGAAATAATCAGAGTACCTTCTTCACCCTGCCTTGGAGCTTGAACAGGCTCGGAGACAGCGGTTTTGCCAGAAGACAGCCCCGGTTGATCCGGGTTGTAAGCAGGAATAACTTGTGGATCAACCACGGCGATAGCCTCGGACGAAGTCGGGATAGGGGCTTCGATATTTTCACTATGATGCGCGACACCCGAACCTTCGCCGATCTCCGTTTGATGGATGCCAAGTCTTTATTTCTCAACAGAAATTATCGCCTCATGAAGAATTCTCCTCTCATCCTCGCTAAGCAGACGTGACTTGAGTTCAAACTCATCTAATACTCCATCCGGGCAAGACATCCTCTTGTTCTCCACTAATTTCTTCCAGGCATTGTAGAGAAGCATCGAGTAATCTCCTAGCCAGGAGAGATTTCTATGCTCTAACACGTTGGCATTATATGTGTCCAAGAGTTCATCAAATTCGGCCTCCATCTTGAACTGCCTGGACTCTCTCCTCCACCTCCATTTCAACCTCCTTAACCCTTGCAACTGCCGCATCACGCTCAGCTCGGAGAGACACAGCTTGCTCACACGCTTCTTGCGTGGCCGTATTAGCATCGTCTTTTTCTTTGTTTATATCGGCAAACTTAGCCTTTAATTCCTCTAGTTCTTTGACTGCCGCATCCCGCTCGGCTTCAACATTTTTGTATCGATGGCCCAAATCTTCAATTAAAGTGCAATGTGCCTGTTGCATCTTCGCCATCTCAACTAATGTCTCATCAACCTTTTTTAGCGACTCGGCTTCGGCCTTACGGGAAGATTCCACCTCAGATTGGAGTATATCAACAATACGATTCTTCTGAGCCAAGTCGGCTTCCAGTTTCTATAATTTTGGCCCGATCGAAGGCTACTTTTGAAGCTTTAACAGCCGCCTTATACCATTCTTTGTACTGAGCATAGAAATCGCGGGTATAGCTAAGTGTTGTGGTCACGGCGTCTTCGGGAATTCTTTTAAGATTAGGAGGAAAAATACAAGCATCGAAGCAAATCTCCGGGAAGTCCCTCTTCAATTGAGCAAGTCTGATGGCCTCTTCACCAGATGGTTCAATGGGGGCCTCCTCCGCAGCCGTGGTCGTAGCAACCTCAGTTCTAGAACGATGTGGCTCGAGCCTCGAAACCTGCGAAGATGGTTGATGTCGCAGAGGCTCAGATACCTGAATATGGCTTCGGAGTGGCGGAGGAGAACAAGAAGGGGAGCGGTATCTTCGATCTCTGTCCGATCGCTCCTGACTAGAGTAACTACGATGATGATCCCTTGCATAATATTCCTGGCCATGATGCCTCCGTTCGCGATCGCGATCGGAGTCTCTACGTCGAGATTCGTAATAAGACGAAGGGTGATGCACTCTTCGGAGTTTGTCTAGTGTAGATTGACGGCCAGACATAACACCTGAAAAAGAGAAGCAATTCAGTTAAATACCAGGCGAAAGCAATACGATTTGTGCGGAAGACGTGTAGTGTTATGAAAGTGTATGCAAATGTGCAAAACCCCCGACCAACCAGAAGTGTCGACTGCACTAACAGGTAAAGGCTCGCTTATTTCTAACGCTTCCCGGAGTTCATCCAACCCGGACTCGTGGTGCAGAGATACGTATTCCGGGATGGGAATGTCATCCAGTCCTATAAAAATGTTTCCTGATTGACAAGGAGCAGCGTCAGAGGTCGTAATTCCGGGGATCAAATGAGATACGACTACAGACTTCCGTCTCTTAAGTTTAGGGACAATAGCCTTGCCTTTCCGCTTTTCTTCATTTCGGGAAAGATCAGCCACTAACTCGGTATCGGTGGGCGTCCTCTCGTCATCGCTCATTTCTCTTATCACTATGTCGGGTTTTCTTTTCACCGTCTTCTTCTTTGTCTTCAAAGCCGGTTTCGCCAACCCCTCGATGACAATACTCTGGTTCATCTCAATTAAACCCAGCGTCCTTAAGTTATCATCAGTCAACACCGAGTCGATGTGCCGCAAATCACTCGGGACCTCTTGTAAACTTCGGACAACGCCTTTGTAGTGTCCACCATCAGGCCTTGAGATGATAGCTGCAAGAAAAATGCCTGATATTAGTTCAAGTATTAATAACGACTGTTAAAGAAGGCTTGTGCAATTTACGACACTTACGTCTAGACAGCCATCGCCTAGCGAACCCTGGGGGGCATCGAACAATAAACCATTCATTCTTAAAATAACTGAGTCTGGTCCAGGCTCCCGTCACAATCTGGCAGTTTCTAACTGCTCCCAAAAAGGTGAAAGATGGACTATCTCCCCTGCTCTTGAAGTTGAATATGTGTCTAATCTCGGTTGGCCTTGGCGGACGAAAGAGATGATCCATAAATAAAACGAAAACACTGTTCAACAACGCATGTCCATTGGGATGAAGTTATGAGGGGGCGATTCCAATGAACGATAACATCTCCCTGATATATTGGTTAAATGGAGGAAGAGTTCCAGCCGCACAGGCGTGACGATAGAAAGCAGTATACCCCTTGGGCGGGTTGTGAGGTCTGTCATCAACGCCCGGTAGCAAAACGTCGTCCAGGGATAAGTTATGTTTCAAGCAGATCCGGCCCAGTAGGGCTTCAGAAATACTGGACGAAACGGAGTCGATAGGATCATCGATAAATAAGGCTTCCAGCACCTCGTCCGGAGCCGGCCCAACTACTTCGGGAGGAATGTTAGGGATTTCAAGTATTTCTGGATGAGGCGAACTCTGTACTTCTTGTTGTTGAGAGCTCGAAGATTCCATAACTAACTAACTCATTAGAAAGCAACATTAAGTACGTAAAAACCCTGTTCATTCCCAGTGTAAAGTGTGTGCGGTGCAGTGCAGTGTTGTGCATTACTTGAAAAATTCAACAGAGTTAGAGAAAATTTGCAGACAGCGAAGACATCAGAGATCCGGTCGAGATGGCCGTCATCGCTGACCGCCATCGCTGACCGCCATCACCGAACCATCCCAATGTTGACAATTGATCCAAGAGTTTGTTGTCACAGTGATAAGTTATAGTTCCACCGACGAGTGTCGAAGGGCAATCAAGTATGCACAATAAAAGTTCAGTCCAGATATGCAGAGATAAAGCTCGTCGGAATTATGCCGCTAAATATGTGAAAGTTATGTATCCATATAATTCACTTCGAATCGATCGAAGGGATAATACTTCGAATCGATCGAAAAGATGATCCTTCGAATCGATCAGGGCCAGGTTTCAATTGTTCGAATCGACCAAAGAGACAAAGCTTCGAATCGATATGATTCGAATCGATGGTAACTGGAACCCCTCGTATCGATCAACAACTCAAGCATCGCATCCATCGTCAATGAAGGCATCGAATCGATCACCAGCAGCAAAAGACAGATGAAAGACTTAAGCTTCGTATCGATCGCATAGGCAAGATGTTCGAATCGATCGCAAGGGATCGATACGAAGGACCCATCCGTGTTCCTTCTTCGGCCAGCCAAGATTGAAACGAACGAAACACGATGGAAGAGTTTGTTTTTTAAACCTTCGAACCTAAAAAATTTCGTCTACCTGAATGTATAACTCGATTCGAAAAAAGTGGATATCGCCTTGACTCGAAGGAAGGAGAGTAGTTTAGCCTTGTTCTTGAAGGACCGAGATGGATTCGAAGACGCAGGAAGACGAAGATAAAAAGTAAAAAGTGAAAGTGAGCCGAGTCCCAGGTATTTATATGGATCCTAGAAAGGAAACAGGCCGATTCACCTTCCGGTCACTTCAACCGATCACTACCGGTCAAAACACAGGATGAATTCGAATGATCGTGTTCGAATCCGTTGCACTTCGAATCCATCAAAGCGACGTGACCATAAGGCTTCATCGATACGAAGCAATTAACGAGAGCTGACTTGAAATCGCCAAAACCTTATCGATTCGAAGCATGAGTTTCACGACCATCGGCTCACAATAATTCGAAGACTATCGATACGAATGATCACTTCGAATCCATCAATCCAACCCGCACCAACGTGAAAAACTACTTGTCAACCTTTTACATCGATTCAGGAGAGGATCGATACAAGAGGATAATCAAAAACAATTGTCAAAACATTGTTCCGAACTCAAATTTCCAAATCGGTTCATGTAACATCCCGAAATTTTTGAATTTAAAATTCGATAAATTATTTGAAATTTGGAATTTAATTAGTGAAATTCAACCTTAATTTAATATTGTTGAGATTGATATTACAGGTTGGATGGAATTAAATAAATTTCGATAATAAAGTTTAAATAAATAATAAAAATAATAACAATAATAATTAAAGAAAACAACACTTATCAACAGGATATTGTTTACAACAATAAAATAAAAAAATGAACAAATGAAATGTTTTCGGTTAAAACCTTTAAAAAGAACTAAATCAAATTTTGTAATAAAATTTATATAATTATAAAATGACTTAAGAAAGGAAAGAAAATATACATCCCATATGAAGACATAAGAAAACAAAACTCTTCCATTTAACAAAATAAAGTAAGTTTGTATTAAATAAAAATAAAAATAATAAAGTAACATTACCTGTAAGTATAAAAGGAGGCATGAAGCATTTAATGCTATACACATCAGCCAAACGTAAAGTAAGATTTCCTGTATAAAACATACAAGGAAAACACTACATCACATACTTCCATTTAATGCTCTCACATACACCCATACACAAGTACGATTGAAAAGAAGAAGAAAAGGTTGCTTCAGCACAACACAAGGAGTGTGTTGCCTGCACATCTCCTTATATAAGTGTGCAGCCTCCAATTTTGTTCAAAAAAAAAATTACTGAAGAAAGAAAGAAAAAAAAATATTAGCAAAGATCAGAAATTAAAAAGGGAAGAAAATATCATTTTTATTCAAGCTTGAAAGCAATTTAATGAAGGAAGATTCAACTGCAGGTTTCAAAACAAAAACAAAAGTGTTCTCTGTTTTTAAATATTGTCCAGGTGTGTAAAACTCTAAACTTGTTGAAATTGCATATGGTAAACCCTTGAAATAAGATATAAATCATGTGTGCATATACTTGAGTTAGCACATGATTTTAATAGGCTCTGTGTTCTTTGAAAATTGGTACAAACTTTATCTTTCTGTTCAAAGATTCAAACTATTTTGTTTAAAACATTTTGTAAGATTTTATTCTCAACTAAATCAGTTGTCAAACACTTAAAAATAAGAATTTTAAAGGTTGATTTAAAATCCTCTTTATCAAGCATCACTGAAAACTTGTTCTACGGGTTTCAAGTAAAGATTTTGTAAAAATTAATCATTGTAAAATATTAATCCAAGATTATAAATTGAATCTATACTGCAAAGCATGAATTTTAAAACAAAAATTTAGATTTTTAATTTGGTATTCATAGAATAGCTAGTTTTTGAACAAAAACCACTTTTATTCGAATTTCCAGTGATTGAGTTAATGATAAATGTTGTAATTTGAATTGAAGCTAGTTTGAACTTCTATAATGACAAGAAAAATATTAAATAAATTTTCGAATGTATGAAGTTGCCGTTCGAACCCAAAATAGGGTTTAAGCTGGAAGTTGCAGTACGTTAAAAAAATGGTGATTTTGTCGCAATGAATTGATCGAGCTCCATGATATTGAGGGAAATGGAAGAGCATCGGGTTAGCATGCTATGGCCGGAAGCATGGACTTTTCAGGTGGACGGTGCGAGGCGGAGAGGCGATTTCGCGTGGTGGGTTTAAGTTACAGGGACGAGAAAAGTTACTACCTTTTGAATTCGAACCGATGGCTTCGAATTAAGGTTGGAATTCGAGCGTATGTGAGATTTTCGTTCTGTTGAGAGTCGCGATGTTCGCCAGAACGGCGGCGTGTTGATGTGCATGTGCACGTTTCGGTCTCGTGTCAGTGAATTTGGGTTGGGAGGAGAACTCGAAGAAACGTTCAAGTAGATTGGTGTGTATACTCGGGTTGTCTTGAGCTCGAGAAATGTGGTTTAAGCAGTGGTTTCAGTTTAAAGCTTAAAACTGGGAAGAGAAGAGAATACAGGGAGAAGAAGAAAGGGGCGCGGGGAAAAAGGAAAAGGGCTCGGGGAAATGACGCGCGTGACTCGGTGACACCGGGTTTTTGCTCGGGTTTACTTCGAATATGGGTTTGGACCTAAATAAAAGTTAACTTCTACTATTACCAGGTTTTAAGGCAGTGAATCTTGACTATATTGAGTTAAAGGCTTATAAAATTTTTTAATAAACTAAGTGGATACTCAATAATCTAATAAATATTTTAAATAATTAAATTTAAAATAAGAATTTAAGTTTATTAACATTAAACTTTTTATAACTATAATATATTGATTCTTAAGTTATTAAGGAGATTTTTCAAATAAAAATAAAGGTGAATAATTTTTATTAATTAATGATTTTGAAAAGAAATTAAGATGATACACAATTTGAAATTTAATTAAATGTTCAAATTGAATTGTAATTGAGAATTTGTTATTCAAACAAATTTAAGTTGATTAATCAAGAAAATTAGCAGTTAAAAAAATAACAAATTTTGAAACGATAAATCGAGTAAATTAAGATTTAATTTATTGATCCAAATTTTTATCATTGAAAAAAAAATTATGTGGTATATTTAAACCACATTTGAAGATAAATTACCTATGACTGTGCACGAATGTTGATATTCCTATTCTGTCGGAAATGCTGTATGATGTAGTTTGCCATGTATTGCACTGTAATTATGATTTGTTCTGTATAGATGTGAAAAACCTGTTGCCCGTAAAACGACATTTAAACTTCGATGCGACAGGGAATCAGATTTCTTTTGGTTATCCGAAACCCACATCGAACCTGTGAATATTTGTGAATGACATCCATATGTTTTAAAAATTTGACACTCACTATTCGAATTAGCCGAGAAAGGACCTTTGTGTCGTATAACCCATTTTGAATATGTGATTTGACGTTATGCATAGCATTTTAAGATCGGTGTTGAAGACCGAGTATTTGCGAGAGCGGTAGGATGACCTGTCGATTGACTCTGCACCGAGTTGCTCCGGTATAGAGTTCTCCATATGTGATGGGGAATCCGATCGGGATTGTGGATATCCGGATTGCAAGGACTTCTTTGGAAGTGCCTTCGGTTCTGTTCGAACCCGTAACAGACTTGTATGGATTGTATGTCTGACATTACAAGTTGAGATATAAAGCTAATTTCTTTCAAATATATTTCTGTTGGTGGCGGAGAATTTGTTATTTTAGCTTAACACCCTTCTCTGAGACGTACGAGCTCAGAGGTTATGTAAGTGATGGTTATCAGCGATATATTCCCAATTTAGTAATGTGACATGCTGAGTGTTGCTGTGAAATGATCATTGTTTGATCATTTGTGATATGATCATTTGTTTGATCATTTATCTTTGTGATCATTACTTTGATCATTGGTTGACCCAAAGCATGGCTTTGTACCAAAGCGTGGCTTTGTGGACGAGACTTCGACGGGCCTCACACCCCGGAATGGTCAAAACAGGAAAGATGCAGCAAAGTTATTGGGGGTAGCACCCCTTAGGGTATGTGCATTTCCTTCTGGATAGAAGTTGTATTATGGTATGGAGCCCAGAAACTTAACTTATGTTGATATCGATATATATATATATATATATATATATATATATATATATATTACTTTGTGATTTGTTGCAGGGGCCCCGGTTAAAGGTTGTTTACAACCGGGAGATGGCATACTCGTGTCAGTAGTTACCCAGTTAGGGGTAACCTGGCCTTGTGTTGGCAGAGATCCGGTTTGGTTCTCGGGAACGTCCTTCCAGAGGCGTTCTCATGTGGCAATGGGAAGTTCCTTGGCCTGACCATTTGTTGGAAATCTAATTCTCAATACGAAACCCTGTACGGTTTTAGTTGTAAAACCTACCATGCAGCATGGCGGTAACCTGCCATAAAACTTGGTAGCTATAGTAGGCATAGTTCGGAATGTCTATGCTGGCTAAGATTAATATTCTATTTTCAAAATGTTTTCTTCACTATGCACTAGTGATAATATCAAAGAATTTCTTTTCTCGTACCAAGCATATTTAACTATCATAAGAAGAAATCTCCTCCAATTCTGCGTTTGCATTGTGTGTGTGGCGGGAGGTTTTATGGTAGTTCCATTTCTAAAAGCATACCGAAAGTTCTTTTATAAATCTAGTTCTTTGAAAGTAACTGTTGTTTTTTGTTTACTCATACCAGTCCCATGACTGATCCGGAGTTTATTGTTTTCTTTCCTAAACTCTGGGTGCCCATTATTTCCACACGGGCAGCCTAGTAGCAGGTTTCCGTATTTTGGTGTAAGCTGTATTTTGGAGCTCTTATCTTGGAGATATCTTAGGAGCTTTTGGAGATTTTCAGGTGTTTAGCTTTTGGGAGTTCGATATCACCTCTCTCATTTGAGGACTTTTGGATATATGATCATTGTGGTATTATCATGATGTTGTATTTAGAGTTGTGGTGTATGTATTATATACTCTGTTGTAGTATGAATATTATGTTGATGTTGTAACTGTGATGATATTAATGATATTGATTCTATTCTGCTGTTTTATATTCATCTAATTGTTGTTATAAGCTCCGGCGATGCGAATTTGATGTCGTTTAACGGACATCGAGTTTGGGTCGTCACAGTTCAGGAGAGAACCGACACGAAATTCAATAACAAACAAAACCGACAACGACTCGTGAACACATAATGTTAATGAGAGTCATATTAACGAATGTGCATATATGTCAAACTAATACTCGGTTTAAAAAAAATATAGGGATCAAACATTCATCTTGTTACGATTACAACAATCAACAGCTAAGCGATGTTCTGCAGCAATAAATCATATCAACGCAAGGTTACAACCTTCGATAAAGGAACAATGATTGTTCTGAGAGAAACTACAGCTTTTCAAAGCACGCCATGTTTCCACAAGACGTACTTTGGGGGGAAAATGTTATCCCGCTTCTTGGCAAAGCCGTGATACCAAAATATCGATCGACAAAAAAGGACGGTTCATCTCAGAGATTGGTCATGCTTCGCTTCACTATGGATACCGATGAATTTTGTTCGAGTCCAGACTGAGCTACAATTGATAGGATATGACAAGAAAGATCGTAGAAGTTAGTATCTCAAATTACAAGTCAATCCGAGTTCGTATGCTCAAGCTATCATCGATGCAAGTTGGAGGAAATAATCCTAGGTTCGAATCCATCAAAAGAGCATGACTTCGAATCCATCGAGTTCCTCTTACTTCGAATCCATGGGATCACTTCACTTCGTATCCATCAGGTTGAAGTCCTTCGAGTCCATGAAGTCGCTCCACTTTGCCTCCATCAGAGCATATAAGATCGGATCCATCAACATATGTTTTCTCCGAATCGATCGCCACCTCCTTGGTTCGAGTCCATCAGGACAGGGCCTTGGTTCGAATCCATCGAGCAAGCCTTGGTTCGAGTCCATCAGGACAGGGCCATGGTTCGAATCCATCGAGCAAGCCTTGGTTCGAGTCCATCAAGGGGAAGACCTTCGAATCCATGCAGTTGAAGAACTTCGACTCCATCCCACGACCGTCTTCGAATCCCTTCAGCTGAGAAGCCTTCGTGTCGATCAACTATCGCACACCTTGATCGATACGAAGGAACATCCGTTCGATCGAATCGAAGGAGCATGTCTTCGAATCCACTCCTTCGAATCCACCGAGTCAAGGCGGCAAAAACCATGGGTTCGACCCAGTAAACACGGAGAAAAAGATGGATCAACCCGAGAAGCGCGCGCGCCACGTCACCAGGCACATGCTCGAGTCATCGATTCGGCCCTATCGATTCGAAGGGATTGATTCGAACCAAGCGAGTCAACCGAGAATGCAACCTTGAATCAATCATAACTCGAGATCTACAAGTCCAAATGCTATGAAATTCACAGGAGCTTGCATGCATGTTGAAGAATGTCCATACCAAATTTCACCTCAATTGGACACTCTTTTGATCGACTCGAACTAGAGTTCGAATCGACCCTAAAGTGGGCCCGGATTTCCTGAGGTCGGGCATGTGGGCCCCCCTCATGCGCCAGAAGTGGTCTCCCCAGATTTTAGGCGAAATATCAGCCTCCTACACCTATGAATAGAGCCTCTAGTCATTCTGAAAGGGGATCGGAGAATTTCTAGAGATAAAGCACGCCCGGACGCTGCCAGAATCACTCTACATCGTCATCACTGCCATTCATTTCGAATTTAAGTCTATTATCTGTTGTATTTCGCTCTAGAGCACTTGTAATCTTCAAGTATTAAGCAATAAAGTGATAAAACTTCATAGTGGACGTAGGCAAAACGCCGAACCACTCTAAATTCTTGTCTTCCGTGCAATTTACTTTTCTGTGACTTGGAGTTTTTGTTAGATAATTCTCATTTTTAATTTAATTTCTTCATTTATTATCTCTTCAAAAACTTCCGAAGGGTGTTGCCCAATTTTGGTGCAAACAGAAAATTTGCTCGATGTTGTTTGTTTTAGACTCGAAGTAAAATTAAAGCTGCTCGGGTAACATTTGTTTCAGGTTTTAAAACAGAAACAGAAACCTGTTCTGTTTTTCAAAATAAAAATTAAAGTTGAGTTTAAGTGTAAACTAAAATTTAAAATAAGCTAAAACCTAAGTGGAATCTGAATTCAAGTAGTTTGAATCCTATTTTGAAAAGATTTTAATTTTGAAATTTAAATTTGGTTTTAACAACTTTTAAGTGTAAAAGTATATTGGTTTTGAATTTAAACTGAAAGTTTAAATTATAAAATAGAAATTTTGAATAAGTTTAAATCTAGTTTTAAACCTGGAATTTGGATTTGAATTTCAACCTTTTTGATAAAATAAAGTTTTAAATTTAAATTGTTTAACTACTTTAAAAAAATAGATTTGAAGTTTAAAATGAAGTTTAAAACATAAGTAAGTTTTGAATCTAAGTAATCTGGAATAAAAATTTAATATGTATTCCAACTTGAAAAAATGGAAATTTTTAAAATTTAAAATGATTTAAATAATCTTGTTTGTTAAGAGTATTTTTAAATTAATTTGAATTTAAAAATGAATTGGGTTTTAAATTCTTTTAAAACCTCTTTATAATATGAATATTTCTTTAACTTGTGAGATAAAAAGATTTTGAATTGTTTCTAAACTTTGTTTAGATAAATTTGTATTCATTTTAAAATCTTAAATTTAAAATGAAGTTTAAAATGAAATTTAAAGTAAATTTAAAACAAATTATTTTTAAATACTTTGATTAAGTAAGAAATGTTTTATCTTAAGATAAATAGAATTTTAATGCTTTGTGATTCATTAAATTAATAAGTTAATTAAAATGAATATTTAATTAATTAATGATATGGATGGCTAATTAAGTAATTAAGAGTTTTTAAATTGATTAATTAAGACTTAAGATTAATTAATTAAGGTTAATTAGAAATTAAGGATTATTAATTAGATTTTAATTAATGATTAAAGAATTAATTAATCAAGTAATTAAGGATTAATTAAGTTACAGTTAACACTTAATTAATTAAATAATTAGGATTAATTAATGGATTATTAAAAATTAATTAATTCATAATTAATAATAATGGAAGTAATTAATGAATTAATTACTTAATGTAATTAATTGAGTTTAATGTGATTAGTTTAGATTAATTAATTAAGTTTAATTAATTTAAACACCAAATGCTTTGATAAATAATTACTTTATGTAATTGATGAAGTGTAATTACTTAGTGAAGTAATTAATTGATAATTACTGGATGTAATTAATGCAAGATGGTTTAATAATGGAAGTGATTTGGATTAAATTACTTTGTAATTAATCAAGGGATTAATTGAGATAATTAATTAAGGGTAATTAATTTTTGAAATGAAGTAATTAAGGGTAGTTAATTACTGAATAGGATTAATCAAGGGATTAATTAGAGAATAAATTAAGGAATAATTTATTTAATGAAGTAATTAAGGGTAATTAATTACTGGATGTTATTAATCAAGGGTGATTAATATATGTGGTTAATTGAAGATTAATTACTTAATGTAATTAATTTAAATAGAGAGATTAATTAAAAATGTAATTGGACGTTATTAATTAATAAAATTAATGATGTAAATTTAGAATTGATTAATTAAGGAATAATTAATAAATTAAGTAATTAATAATAAAGGATTAATGTAATTAATTTTAGTTAATTAATTGATTAAGTAATTAAAGGTTAATTATTGTAAATGGTTAAGTATAATTAACTTGTGCAATTAATTTAAAGGCTAATTACTTATTTTAATTAGAAAATTGTTAATCAGGAATGATTAATTGAAATGAGTAATGAGATGGTGATTAATTAATTGATTTATAATTAATTAATGGTTAAGTTAAGCAGGATTATAATGATGAAGTAATTAATTTAATTCATTTTAAATTAATTGGAGATAAAGTAATTAGTTTAATTCACTTTAAATTAATTATAGATGGTGTGATCATTAAATCATTGCTTATGTATGAATGGATGATATTAATTGCCACGTATGGTTTGTAATCTCAGCTATGAGATGAGTAATACTGTGTGATATGGATGTTTTGGTTGCATTGGTACGATAATATGGATTATCTGTTTATAATGATGATATGAATTGTCTGTTATGATAATAATGTTGATTATCTATTATGATGTTGTGAATTATCTATCTGTGTGTATATAGATAATGAATTGAAATTGTTTTAACTTTAAAACAACTTGGCCTTAAAAGACACGTTTTGGATTCGGTGAGACCGGAATCAGGTTTCCATATTTGGATATCCGAAAACCACATCGATCCAAATTAACGATAGGTCGTGAATCTCAAGTGAAGATGAAGATTCAGAGTGCAAGGGTTATCGTCGTTAACTCTGAGGGTGATTCCAAAATGAGTGTAACGAGATAATTCCTTCTGTTTTGTTCGAACCCGGAACGAACTTGTCTGGATTGAATGCTTTCAGAACATCGTCAGATGGATGATGAGTATTCTAAGTGATGTGTTCTATAAAGGTAATCGTAGCCTCAAGCCTCGCCAACCGGGAATGGCTAAAACAGGGGAGGTGCAGCAAGGTTAAGTGGGTCATGCCCAAGTAGGACGAGATTTACCCCTGTCTAGATGTCCCTTTTATTTCGGCTGTGTGGTGCGGTTGCTGATCACAACTGCAGGGTGGTCTTGTTCGAAACTGTTCAGTAATGAATGGTTCCGACTTTGTGTTGCAGGGGATTAGGAGTGGTTCTCGGTACGTTGATCTAGGCCATGTACTGTGACGGACGGTACCCCGGTAGCCCTGCCATTGTATGGAATCGAAAATCCAATTAGAACCCTCGATTTTTATTGTATTACCCACTTTTGTGGCTAGTAGCTGGAATTTAATAATGTAACAATTTCGGCTATTTCTTATTTATTTGAAAACCCTAGACCTATTATAATATCACTAGATTTCCTATCAAATGTTTTGTTTAGCGTAAGGTAAAACTTTTCCATGTTTATGTGTGGGAAGTCTTACGTGATACCTTTCTTTTCAAAGGTTTTTCAAAAGTTAAGCAACTTTAACCTGTTACTCACACCAGACCCATGTCTGACCCAGAGTTTATTTGTATTTTCTTAAACTCTTGGGTACTTAAATTTTTGCCAGTAGCCAAGGGATTCATGTTAGCTTTGACGAATTATGGAGGAGCAATGGAGCAGGAGGCTTCTGCGTTATAGATATACATAGTGTTCCGCTGTGTTGGTATCTCTGAGTGGTTTCTTTGTATTGTATTGAGTTGTAATAGCCGGACAGGTGTTTATAACTGTCTAGTATGTGATGTATTGTCTGTGTAACTCTAATAGTCGTTGTATACTATGTAATACTTATGTTATTAATATAATTTAATCATTCCGCTGCTGAGATTCTGATATTGTTTCTTCTTTCTCTTCTTTCTTTTCTCTTTTCTATCCCTTTCTTTCTTCAAGATGATGCAACTTTCTGATCGTTGAAACTTGAAAGTCGGGTCGTCACAAGCCTTCACCCAAGGGTAATGCCAAAAGGACACACGACCATTTATACCAATTTTACATTTAGCATTTGGAAGAATCACAAATCTAAGTTTCAGAATACAGCGCCAAGTCCAACTGCAAGATTGAGTAATTGCCATCGTCCAGAAATTCTTGTTGCCAATGATATACTTGCGGGACCACTTCACCCATATATTATCCTTATGATTCAGGAGGTTGTCAATGTGATTCACCATGGCAGCACGATTCCATTGAAGAATATTTTTGATTCCAAGACCACCTTTGGACTTTGGCAATTTAAGCTTGGAGAAAGCACAAGGAAATAGCTTATTAGAGTTAATAGATCCATGCCAGAAAAAATTGGACATAGCACTTCTAATCATATTAATCAGCTTGGTAGGAAGAATGAATGATCTGGTCCAGTACACTGACATGGAGAAGATAATGGAGTTTATAAGAGTAAGCCTTCCTACCTGACCAAGCAACCTATTGGTCCACAAAGCAAGACAAGCAGTGATCCTCTCATACAAAGGGATACATTGAGGGTAAGAAATTCTTGAAGTAGCTAATGGAATACCAAGGTACATGGAAGTATCAGCACGTTGCATGATAGAGGTAAAGTTTGTTATTTGATTTATCACATCAGAACCCACTCCATCTATCATCAGATCAGACTTGGATAAATTAATCGATAAGCCAGAAATTTTGAAAAATTTGTTAAGACCAACCATAATGATCTAACAATTATCATTGTATGCCTGAAAAAGATACCCAAGTCATCGGCAAACATTAGAGAAGTAATGAGAGGATTCTTACATTTAGGGTGAACCGAGAAATTACCATCATGAACTTGCTACATAAGAATTTACGTTAAGACTTCCATCACCAGAATGAATAAGTAGGAAGACATAGGGTCTCCCTGCCGTATACCTTGTTTACTTCGAAAATATCCCTCATTAAATTTATTGACCATGATATAAAACCTAGCAGTGGAAATGCAAGCTTCAATCCATGCCACAAAGTGTTGAGGAAAATTCATTAACCCCATAATTCTAACAACAGAGTCCCATTGCAGGGAGTCAAATGCTTTAGAGATATCAAACTTGAACATGGCTCTGGGAGAAATATTAGAGGAGTTGTAACCCTTCAGAAGTTCGTGAGACATCAAAACACTATCAAGGTTACTCCTACCACTAAGAAAGGCTGCTTGATTGGGGGAGATGATGTTAGGCAAAACTAACTTAAGTCTGTTAGCTATAATCTTAGATATACTTTTGTATATGGTGTTACAGCAAGATATAGGCCTGAATTCAGAGACATGGCAGGCATTTTTTCACTTTAGGAATGAGAGCTATGTTAGTAGCATTAACTGAACTAATCATTTTGCATTTGTTAAAGAAGTTATGAACAACCTTCAAGAAAGAAGGGCCAACTATTTCCCAACATGAAGTAAAAAAGGATGCATTGAATCCATCTGGACCTCCAGTTGAATTAGTATTGAGAGAAAACAGCGCAGATTTAATCTCATAGTCCGAAATTGAAGTAGAAAGCATGTCATTTTCTTTAGAAGAAATTTTGGGAAGGTTAACCGAGTCAAGAAGCTCAAGTGAAGGAGTAAAGTCATTACTGTTGCCAAGCAAGTTGCTGAAATAATCAAGAAACATATCAACAATACTAGAAGGGTCAGTGACATACTCACCATTATCATCAATTAGAGTACTAATTAGCTCTCTAGATTGTTTAGCTTTTAGAGTGGAATGGTAGAAGGAAGTGATCCTATCACCATCCTTGAACCACTCCATTCTAGTCTTTTGTTTAGCCATAAGATCATCCTGCTTTAAGGCCTCAAAAAGTTCGGATGATAAGGTAGCTTCCTGGGCAGCCAATTCAACGTTTAAGGTGTCTAACAGCATGGCCTATTGAACTTGACGAAGTTTGAGAGAGAGAGTGGAAGAAGCTAAGTTGCTAAAGCCAAATTTGCACAACGACCATGCTTTCAATTCAGTTTTGACAGCTCTAAGCTTACACTGCAAAACAAACATTGGATTACCAAAAGAATGAGAGGACCACGCTTTTTTAACAATAGGAAAAAATTCAGGGTGAAGAACCCAAGCATTAAAAAATTTAAAATTTGAATTTCTTTTCTTCATAGCAGCACCAAAAGATAAGATTTGGAGAGAGTGATCAGATAGGCAAGGCATAAGAAGGAGATTTGACATATTAGGCCATTTTGTTAGAGCGAACTGGTTAGAGAAGGAGAAATCTATCTTAGAGAAGGTACGAGTAGAAGATCTTCTAGAGTTATTCCAAGAGAAGGGGGCACCTACAGAATTGATTTCAATTAGGTTAGATTGAGAGATAGAAACATTAAGGGGTCTGATTTCACGAAGAGACATGGGATTGCCACCAAGTCTATGAGTTAACAGATAAGAGCAGTTGAAGTGTCCGGTAACGATCCAGGGATGAGTTTCCTGTCTAAACGAAGGGAGGAGATTATGTAAGGATTGTCTATCAGAGACATAATTAAGACCATAAATAACAGTTATGTAGAAAGAAGTGGAGGAAGAAATATGGATACGGTGCTTGTGAATAAGCTGAGATGTTGAAATTATTAGATATAATAAAAATACAGAGGGATTATATAGAACAAGAATTCTACCATACGGCGCTTCAGTGAGGTTATTTATCATCATCCAAGACGAATTAATGTAATTAGCGGCCTTGGAAGAAAGAGTAACATTAAGCTTGGTTTCTAAAATGGCAAGCATACTAGGGGAATGAGTGGCTATTAAATTTTTACGTTAGTTTAGTTTAATCTCTGAGTGGGCTCCTTTAGTATTCCACACACCAATGTTGTTCATCATTGATTAACAAGTTGGTTAAGAAGGAGTTTGTAACAACCCGCATATTTTACGGTTGAATATTTAAATAATTTATTTTAAATATTCGTCGTTAGTCGGACTATTATCCGAAAAGCTACTTTTTGCATACGGTCAAATTAGGACTCGAGACCACCACCATTGAGTTCAAAATAACGTTTGCGATCTTTTTGAGTATAAACTTTGATATGTTTGGAGTTAGTGGAATTTTGCTACCTTTTCACTTAGGGCTTTGGTTTTGTTTCAGCCCATTAGACCCAAGCTTCACCCATCTTCTCTTCATTACTTCATTTCTATTTCCTAATACTCAAGCTTTATCAACAATGGAGAGAGGAATGGGAAATTAAAACTCCAAGCCCTAGTTTCCATTTGCAAATAAAGTTCTAGCTCCAAATCCAAAGAGAAGCTATTGGTAAGCATCATCTTCTTCTTCTACAACTCATTCTCCTTTCAATTTCAGAAATTCCTAAGCCTAACTTTCGGAATGTTCTTCTTTTGAGCTTAGATTCAAGCTTATTTGGGTTGTGTTGAAGTGTGGTTGATTCTTCCTTTGATTTCAAGCTTCACCTTCCTTATTTTTGTGAAAAGGTGAGATTTTTATCTCACATCTAAGTCTATGATTATCTTTGATTGGTAGGTATGAATTCCTAATACTTATTCATGTGCATTTGATTTTGACTTGGATTGGTTTTGTGAATATTCCAATTTTTGGTGTTCTGAGTTCAAATCTTCAAAAATCATAGCTTTGTTGTTTGAACATGCTTTTGGTGATGCATCGAAGAGCCTATTGGGCTAGGTAGCTGATTCGCGTAAATCCCTAGTGCCGTTGCTCGACCGAATGCATTTTGGAAGGAATTTTCCTTCATTTAGATAGGCTTGGAAGTGAAGTGAACAGGTTCCAGTCGACTGGATTTTTGGTCTAGTCGACTGACCTGCTACCTGAGCACATCTCATGTTCTGGTCCAGTCGACTGGTGTACTGAGTCCAGTTGATTGACCAACATCCCGCGAATATTCCGGGACTGAGTTCAGTCGACTGAACTCAATGAGCCAGTCGACTGACCTGCTCTTAAATGCCTATTATGCCTATTTTTGTCTATTTCTCTTGTGTTTCCAAATTCAATCGATTCGGGTTTATTCCCACTTGTTGTAACAATTTTTATTCGACTTTGATGACTTCTATTTTGGGATTTTTGGGAAATATCCATTTTGATGGATTTGATATCGATTTCTTTGGAGTTAATTTATGTCTTCGTATGTGAATTTTAGTGATTGATTGTTTCTACAATCATTTCTGTGATTTGTCAATTTAAAAAAAAAAGGTTTCAATACTAGTAGTAAATAGCAAAACTCTTTTATCAAAACGATTTCAACTCTATTTTCAATATCAAGCTTGTTTATAAAACCGTTTTCCAATCTACTACCATATACAAACCTTTACCTCACTCATATGAGAAATATAATTAAACGGCTTAGTAAAACAAGTGGTATGAAACGCTTGCGTTTACTTCATCGGTCAATTCTGGGACATGTTCGATTGAATCTCTTGTGACAATTTTCGAGTGGAGATCTACAATTTGTTCGTAAATATTTAAGTTAAGCTAGTGGTTATGAGACATGAAGCTAAGCTCATATATTTACTAGCTTAGTGTAATTAACACTTCTTGATGATCGATGATGATCATTTTTGTGATTTAGACTAGCAATGTGCGATGTCTCTTTGTTTGCGAGGGAGACTAAACCCCGTTCCTATGGAGCTTCGGCTCAATTTGGTGGGGTAGCGACCCATGGTCTTCAGGCCGTTTTAGTGGAGCTTCGGCTTATGGTCTTCGGGTCGTTTTAGTGGAGCCTCGACTCAAAAATTAATGGTTAACAACCATGGAATAGCTTTCCGTTTTGTGATACACGTGTTGGTGAGTTTTCATGCTCCCGTTCTAGTGATAGGCCTCTTTCCCCCTTTTTGTGATTTCTGGATTTCCATTGATGATTTCTAGAATTTGTGTTTTCACCAATTTTCGTGATTTTCATTGATAAGCTTTAGAAATATTTGTGCATTGGTGAATTTGTGTGACACTAGCTTTTGTGATTGGCATTGATATAATTGTCAATATTTATGGTTTGGTGAATAAAAAATAAAGAGTATGACATTCTTTTGATCTTTGAGAAGATTCTTGTGATATTGATTAATCTCTAGTTGATTTTCAGTTACATACTTATTAAAGTATGGAATTATGGTTATTATACGTTTTTGTCATATCTCTTATTCTATATCATTTCATCTGATATTTATAGTTAGACTGATCCGTTTATTATTTTCTTATTAAATAATACTCAGGTCAGACCGATATGTTATAGGTGCTTCCTCTTGACTTCTTATCAGGGACTATCGCCTGACTTTTGGCTAACTACTTTAGATTAGTAGTTTTTGTTTTGTATACATTCGAGATAGAGACTCCTTGATGTATACTTATTCTTTTGTCTAGCAATTGTATCTATTCCTTTTGTGATATAGTGGATCTTGTATGACCACTACTCTGATGAACACTTTCATGTGTTATATTCATATCTGTTTCCGCCTTTGTGATATGGATATCTGTGACTAATTTGTGTTATGTTTGTTTCTATATTTTTTTTCGGAGATTATATATATAGCCACTGTGTAGTAGCTTTGAGTTTGTATCGGCATGTCGGATTTCCTCTTGAAATAAAATGCATCTTAAACTATCTGACATATCAGTGCTCGCACAAAGCAATTACACAGATGGTCGCTCTTCAACAGCCTTATTCTCCGTGCTAGTTGACGGCATTACCTCGTAGTGTCCTTGGCTAGCATGAGTATAGAGGTGGGGCGTCACATCTTGGTATCAGAGCCAAACTTCGGAAAAACGTAGAATAATTTAACAAGGATCATCGTCCTAAGTCCATCTTAGTAGTCGTGCCTTAGGATTTTATTCGGATCTTCGTACCGTCCTATCCTATTTTATTTTGTGATTCCTTGTTTTATCAATCATTATTGTTCGATATTCATTTTGTGAATAACCTTTTTCTTCTTCTTCTTTCTTTCTTAATGAAGAGAAATGGTTAGACCTGGCCATCCCAGCGCCAGTCAATCTAGTGCTACTCCCCAAGATGGAGTATTTATGTCTGCCCAGCTGCTTCTTGACATAGTAAAGAATGCTCAAGCAACCGGTTCTAATCCGGAGCCTACTCACCCTAAGTCTGGATTTGCATGTTTGTGCAACGATTATACCAATTTGGGTGGGAAGCCATTCAAATGTTCTAAAATTATTATTGAAGTACAGGCTTGGCTAAGAATATGCGATCGAATCTTTTCACGCATGAATCTTATTGATCTTCACCGAGTTCAGGTGGCCTCTAGTATGCTCCAAGAAAGAGCATTAGACTGGTACGAGCTTCTGATTTCTGAAATAAATGAAACGGATCCTACTTGGGAGAAATTCCGGGAACGATTCGAATAAAAGTTTGTGCCAGAAGCTGAGAAGGTGACATTGGCTCGTCGTTTTATTGACCTTGTTCAAGGTGAATCCTTCGTGGCAGATTATGTCGCATCATTCGAGTCACTTTCTAAATACGGGGTCGAATACATAAACACCCCATTGAAGAAGAACCAAATATTTGTCTATGGCTTGAACAAAAATCTCAAGAAGCCATTACTTCTAAAATTAGAAGTTTATTTTGATCAACTCATTGATATCGCTTTCGACTTGAAGAGGCTGATAGAGTAAGTGATGTTGAGGTTGGGAGTGCTAAACCGAACTTCACCAACAATAAAAGGCCTAATAAGTTCAAGGGTCCTTATCCCAACAATAAGAAAGGGAAGCAAGCCTCTCCGGCAACTAAGACTTCTACCTCAAATAGTGGGCAATGGTACAACTGTGGTTCTAAGGACCATTATGCGAATAAGTGTTCAATGCCCCGTGCTTGTCTCTATTGCAAAAGCCTGGGCCGTTATATATCTTCGTGTCCCAAACTTCAAGGCAGGAAGGAGGGAAAGCTTAATGTGGTGCAAACTCCTAATAACACTTCTCGTGGTCAAGGTATTTCTCATTCTATCCTTGATGGCATTATTTTATTTCGTGATCAACCTATTCGAGTTCTTTTTGATACGGGTGCGTCCCATTCTTTTATATCGAAAGAACTAGTTGATACTTTTTCTTTAAGTGTTGTTGCTTTAATGACTTCTTTGAGAATTGCAAATCCCATTGGTGTATCCGCAACAATTAATTTGCTTTGTAAAGATGTCGAGATTATTTTGTGTGATTTTTCTTTCCGGGCCGATTTGTATGTTATGCGCTACTTAGGCTTTGGAATGATTTTGGGAATGGATTGGCTTAACCGCTATGAAGCTCAAATCCTTTGTCCTGAGCGGACTATTCATCTTCGACATCCCCAATATGTTAAGCATATTTCTATTGATCTTAAAGATTCGGATTCCATCTTGGCAGCATCTTTATATTCTTTAAATCCCCATGATGATGATGATGATGATAAGGAGGAAGATGTCATTTCTCTTATTCACATTGTTCGTGAATTTTCCGACATATTTGAGCCCGTTTTAGGATTGCCACCTAAGCGAGCAATTGAGTTCAGAATTAATCTCATCCCTGGAGCTCAACCTATCACTCGTCCTCCTTATCACATGTCCAATAAGGAAAATGATGAGATGCGCAAACAATTATCTGAATTGGAGACGAAGCAATTTATTCGCTCTAGTTCCTCGCCTTGGGGAGCTTCGGCTATTTTCGTGAAGAAATCCGATGGTACACTTAGGCTTTGCGTTGACTACCGCAAGCTTAATGATCTTACTATCAAAAATAAATATCATTTACCTCGGATTGATGATCTATTCAATCAACTTAGTGGTGCTAGAGTCTTTTCACAATTGGACTTGGCAACTGGTTTTCATCAGCTTCGTATTGTAGAGGATAACATTCCTTTGACATCGTTCCGTACTCGTTATGGATCTTATGAATGGTTTGTTATGCCATTTGGTTTAACGAATGCTCCGGCTTATTTCGTTGACGTTATGAATAGAGTTTTCAAAGATTTCCTCAATCGATTTGTTCTCATCTTCATTGATGATATTCTTTTTTATTCTAAAACCGAGGAGGAGCATGAAAAGCATCTTCGGATTATGTTGGAAACTCTTAGGAGCAAATCTATTGAAATCAAAATTTTCTAAATGCCACTTTTGGCAATCTCGTGTGAAGTTTCTCGGTCATATTATTTCCGAATCCAGAATTTCCATGGATCCTTCAAAGATTGAAGCGATTCAAAATTGGAAGAGACCGGAGAGTGTGACGGAAATCCATAGCTTCCTTGGATTGGCGGGCTATTACCATCGTTTAATAAAAGACTTTTCAAAAATTTCCGTGCCTCGTACTAGCTTAACAAAGAAAGGTGTCAAATACATTTGGTCGGACAAATGTGAAGCTTCTTTTCAGAAATTAAAAGAACTCCTTTTCGATGCTCTTATTCTTGTGATTCTCGAAGGAAACCAAGATTTTATTGTTTATACCGATACTAGTCGCATTGGTTTGGGTGTCGTTCTTATGCAAAGGGAACGTGTTATTGCTTATGCTTCTAGGCAATTGAAGCCAGCCGAGACTAGATATGCCACTCGTGATTTAGAGCTCGCAGCTATTTTTTTTGCCCTTCGAATTTGGCGTCATTATCTTTTGGGAGAAAATTTATTCTTTACACCGATCATAAATCTTTGAAATATTTATTTTCTCAAAAGGATCTTAATTTGCATCAACAGCGTTGGCTCGAATTTCTTGCATCTTATGATCTTGATATTCTTTATACTCCCTTGAAAGGGAAATCGGGTTGTCGATGCACTTAGTCGCAAGCAACAAGCGGTTGTTTCCATGATGATATCCGAATGGAATGATCTCGGGGTTTTATCCACTTGTGAGATTCGAGATCGTGTTTCCGATTTATGTTCATCTCTTGTTTTATGTAGCCTTGAGGCTCATCCTTCTCTTCTCGACCGCATTCTTGAAGCCCAAAGGTTAGATCCCGAATTGGCTCTTCTTGGCCAAAATTTTAGGGATAAAATTGATATTGAAGGTTTGAAAGACTTTGATATTGATTCTCGTGGCGGCATTCGAAAATTTGGTAGACTTATCGTGCCAAATATTAGTGATCTTCGTAAAGACATTTTAGAAGATTCTCATCGTTCTAAATTTACCATTCATCCCGGTAGTAGTAAAATGTACACGGATATGAAGCGACTTTATTATTGGGAGGGAATGAAATTTGATATTGCTAGTTTTGTTAAGAGTTGCATGACTTGCCAACTTGTCAAGGCCGAGCATCAAAGGCCCGGTGGGTTATTGCAACCTTTAGAAATTCCAATTTGGAAGTGGGATTAAATTTCCATGGATTTTATTGACGGCCTTCCCCGTTCTCGTTTGGGTCATGATAGATTATGGGTGATAGTTGATAGACTTACTAAATCCGCCATTTTATTCCCGTTCGATCTAACCGGACCGTTCCTCTTTTGCCCAAACTCTTTGTTAAAGAGATTGTTAAATTACATGGAGTCCCTACTTCTATTGTTAGTGATCATGATCCATTGTTTACTAGTGGATTTTGGAAGAGTCTTCAAAAAGCTTTGGGAACGAAGCTTAATTTTAGCACCGCTTATCATCCTTAGTCCGATGGACAATCCGAGCGTGTGAATCAAACTCTTGAAGATCTTCTTCATTCATGTGTTCTTGATTTTGGTGGAAGTTGGGAAGATCATATTACTCTTGTTGAGTTTTCCTATAATAATAGCTTCCAATCTAGTATTGGTATGGCACCTTTTGAGGCACTATATGGGAGACCATGCCGATCACCTTCTTATTGGCTTGAGGCTGGTGAGAAGCTGGTTTTAGGTCCAGATTTTATTCGTGATTCCACATAAAAGATTGACCTTATTCGTCATAGGATGAAAGAAGCCCAAAGTAGACAAAAATCCTATGTCGATAACCGAAGAAGGAAATTAGAATTTTCTGTGGGAGATTTTGTGTTTATTCGTGTTTCACCTATGAAGGGTGTTGTACGTTTCATTCGATTGGGAAAGCTAGCACCTCGTTACATTGGTCCATTTGCTATCACCGAACGTAGTGGTTCCGTGGCTTATCGCCTCTTATTACCGGCTCAGTTTTCTGCTATTCATGACGTGTTTCATGTTTCTCAATTACGAAAATGCCTTCGAGATTCCGATTCTATTCTTGAGCCCGGTGTTGTGGAAGAAATTGAAGTTTCGCCGAATTTAACTTATGAGAAACATCCTATTCGTTTTACTGCTTTGGATGTCAAACGCCTTCGAAATAAAGATGTCCCGCTTGCGAAATTTTAATGGTCCTCAAATCCTAAGGATTGTTCTTGGGAATCCAGAGAATTCATCGAGCGAGCACATCCGGACTTACTTTCTCGTACTCTTTGAGGTGAACTTCTTATTCCAAATTTCTTCTTTGGTGTTGATATGCTTTTATGGTTGTTACTTTTTGGTTCATTTATTTCTTAAGTTTGCGAGGATGCAATTTCTTTAAGGAGGGAGACTGTAACAACCCGCATATTTTACGGTTGAATATTTAAATATTTTATTTGAAATATTCATCATTAGTCGGACTATTGTCCGAAAAGCTATTTTTTGCAGACGGTCAAATTAGGACTCGAGACCACCCCCATTGAGTTCAAAATGACGTTTGCGATCTTTTTGAGTATAAACTTTGATATGTTTGGAGTTAGTGGAATTTTGCTACCTTTTCACTTAGGGCTTTGGTTTTGTTTCAGCCCATTAGACCCAAGGTTCACCCCTCTTCTCTTCATTACTTCATTTCTATTTCCTTATACTCAAGCTTTAGCAACAATGGAGAGAGGAATGGGAAATTAAAACTCCAAGCCCATGCTTCCATTTGAAAATCAAGTTCTAGCTCCAAATCCAAAGAGAAGCTATTGGTAAGCATCTTCTTCTTCTTCTCCCACTCATTCTCCTTTCAATTTCATAAATTCCTAAACCTAACTTTGGGAATGTTCTTCCTTTGAGCTTAGATTCAAGCTTATTTGGGTTGTGTTGAAGTGTGGTTGATTCTTCCTTTGATTTCAAGCTTCTCCTTCCTTATTTTTGTGAAAAGGTGAGATTTTTATCTCACATCTAAGTCTATGATTATCTTTGATTGTTACGTATGAATTCCTAACACTTATTCATGTGCATTTGATTTTGACTTGGATTGGTTTTGTGAATATTCCAATTTTTGGTGTTTTGAGTTCAAATCTTCAAAAATCATAGCTTTGTTATTTGAACATGCTTTTGGTGATGCATCGAAGAGCCTATTGGGCTTGGTTGCTGATTCGCGTAAATCCCTAGTGTCGTTGCTCGACCGAATGCATTTTGGAAGGAATTTTCCTTCATTTAGATAGGCTTGGAAGTGAAGTGAACAGGTTCCAGTCGACTGACCTGCTACCTGAGCACATCTCAGGTTCTGGTCCAGTCGACTAGCGTACTGATTCCAGTCAACTGACCTGCTACCTGAGCACATCTCATGTCACGACTCGGAATTCCACGTTCGAAAATTGACATCAAATACCTCACTTGTATTCGACTGTCAATGATTCAAACATCGAACTCCAGTTGGATGGAGCTTATAACAACATTAGATGAATATAAAGCAGCGGAAATAAAATGAATATCATGCATCATATCACAGATACAATATCATAATAATACCTGTTACAAAATCAGAGTACATAATACATGAATAACATCTCCAAATAGAATGACATAATAGAAAAACTACATATCATATGCCAAAAGTCTTCAATGAGATAGAGAATGATAGTGAACACCAAACTAAGCACCTCGAGATCCAAAGCTTCCAAAATGTCTCTAAGGTATGAGCCTCCAAAAACCAAAAATCTCCAAACCAAAATACTCCAAAATGTAGCTGGAGCCAAAATACAGAAAACCTGCTACTAGACTGCCCGTGTAGAAATGGTGGGCACCCAGAGTTTAGGAAGGAAACAATAAACTCCGGGTCAGTCATGAGACTGGTATGAGTAAACAAAGATAATTACTTTCAAATAAAACAGATTTTTACAAGAAAATCGGAATGCTTTTGGAAAATGAAACTACCATAAGACCTCCCGCCACACACACAATGCAATCGCAGAATTGGAGGAGATTTCTTCTTATGATCGTCAAATATGCTTGATACGGGAAAATTCTTTGATATTATTACTAGTGCATAGTGTAGAAAGCCATTTCAAAAGTAGAATATCAATCCAAGCCGGCATAGACATTCCGAACTATGCCTACTATAGCTACCATCTAAACAGTGGTAACCACTATAAGTAAATGGCAGGTAATACAACTAAAACCATACGGGGTTCGTATTGGGAATTGGATTTCCAACAAATGGTCAGGCTAAGGAACTTCCTATGCCACATGGGTACCCCTTTGGCGGGACGTCCCGAGAACCTACCCGGCTCTCTGCCAACACAAGGCCGGGTTACCTCTGTAACTAGGTAACTACTACTCGAGTATGCCACTCGCCGGTCCTTTGGGACCTTTATCCGAGGGCCCTCCATCACAAAGAAACAACCACACAGAATAATGAGATTGAAGCAACCACATAGGTAAGTATCTGGGCTCCATACCATGACACTACCTTTTTCCAGAAGGAAATGACATACCCTAAAGGGCGCGACCCTCATAACCTTGCCGCATCTTTCCTGTTTCGACCATTTCCGCGGTGTGAGGTCCGATGAGGTCTCGTCCACAAAGCTACGCTTTACACGAAAGCCATGCTTTGATCACTAATGATCAACAAATGATCATTACTATACAGCAGCACTTAGCATGCCACACTACCAAATTGGGAGTATATTGCTGATAACCTTCAACTACATAACCTCTAAGCTCATATATCTCAGAGAAGGGTGTTAAGCTAAGAGAATAAATTCTCCGCCACCAACAGATATGTATTTGAAAGAAATCGGCTTTATATCTCAAAGCGTAGTGTCAGACACACGACCATACAAGTCTGTTCCAGGTTCGAACAGAACCGAAGGCACTTCGTCCAATAAAGGAAGAAGCCCTTGAAAATCTGGGCGTCCACAATCCCGATCGGACTTCCCATCACTTAGGGAATCCCTATACCGGAGCAACTCGGTGCAGAGACAATCGCTAGGTTATCCTATCGTTTTCGAAGACACCCGGTCTTCACCGCCGGTCTTCAAATGCAATCCATTCGTCGAATCACTATTCGGAATGGGTTATATGACACAAAGGTCCTCTCCCGGCTAATCCAAATAGTGAGCGCTCAAATTTAAAACATGTGGGTGTATCAATCACAAAGGTTCACATTCAGGGTTCGATGTAGGTTTCGGATAACAAACTGAAATCCGACTCCCTGTCGCGTCGAAGTTTAAATGCCGTTTTACGGGCAAAAAGGGGTTTCACAAACATATAGGAACAAATCATAAATCACAGTTCATCACAAAGCAATCACAACATCTCAGCAAAAATATCAATCCAGTATAGAGTATTTGATGATGGTCAATCATCGTTGATTCAAGTGATTGTGATTAAAGTGAATTGGCCATATAATTGTCTTTATTAATCATTTTAAATTAATGTTTAATTCTACTTAATTATAGATTAGTTTAATTGGCTTAATTAGTTAATTATCCTTTGATTAATTATTTTAAACTTATGGATTCTTAATTGTTAATTAATTAAGTTTTAATTTTATTTTATAAATTCCCTTTTCTTTAATTAATTAATTTTAGATGGTAAAATCATTGCAAGCCTTAAGGGTTAATTATTCTTCATTTTTTATAAATCAATTTGGTTTTAAATTAACATTTAAACATTTATTTTGCTTTTAAAAATTTTGTTAAGTTAAACTTTAAAAAAACTTTTATAAAATTATAAATTTGTAATGCCATTGTTTCATATGCTATTTATCATCATCATTAAATTATTCAAAAATAAATAAATTTACTTGAGTTTTTCAAACATTTGATAGAAACTGGGTTACTGTCCTATTTCACTCACCCGAGACTTGCTTCGGGTTTACCCCGAGAAAATCTCCCTTTTACTTCGGGTTTTCCCCAAAGTGACCCGTGCCACTTTTTTTTTTTTAAAATTTGTTTAAGGTCAAGCATTGACACGATTCAACACTAGAGTAACCCGAGTGTAACTTCGAGTTTTCCTTCCATTTCCCCATGTTGTGCTTCGAGTTATTCCTCGTCCTCCCCAACGCATCACACTGACACACCACCCATCAACGTGCACGTGCACGGCTATCTTCGCCACCGTTGGACGGTGCTGCGGCCACCAACACGTCAACGTCCACCCCTCAAATCGATTCGAACACCCCGATTTCGAATTTATTTCGAAACTACAAATCGAGCAACAGAACCCAAAAAAACATCAGGCACGCCATCAGAAAACGGTCCCACACCACCTCCTCTGGCCATCAGAGGCCGTGAAAACTCGGCTGAAGCTTCGCCACGACCAGATGCTTCTATCCCCACCGGAGGCTCGAAGTCCGATCGCCCCTAGAAGGCACGGCACCGCTGTATCCAACGTAAACAGAAAAAGGTTTTAAACCCTTGTTTGATCTCTAATCAAAAGTGCAATGGTTTAAAAATTTATCTAGCATTTTTACAGTGATGTCGATCTTTAATTCTTGCTGCGAAAACGAACACGAGGCCCACCATTACTTGGATTACCAGATTTTGGTGAAACTTCAATTTAAAGATTATTGAAAATGCTCCAGTGGAAAGCCAATAAAAAAAATTGATTGTAGTTTCAAAAATCATCATTTTAAGAGTGGATACTTAAAGTCATGGAAGTTAAGATTCGTGAAGTTTGAGTTTTCTTGAGGACTTGAAGTTTTTACTGTGTTTCAACTTTCCAGGGAGAAACTATGTGATATTTGTTTTAATCCTTTTCTGGAATAAAATCCAGTTTTAAACAAAAATCTTAACTTGTTTACATGCTCTCTGGGTTTTTTCAGAAGTAAAAGAAAACGATTTTTAAATTTCCTTTGATATTGATTTCCCTGTAAACCAAAGTTCAGATGTACTTTTTTTTGTTTTCTTTTTTTTATCCCAGTAAGGCTATAACTTGTTTTGATTAGTTTTCTGAAGCATGGTGCAAGCTCAAACACAAATTTTCAACTTGTTATAAATTTATTTCAGAAGGAATAATAAAGAAGAGAAAGATTGGGTTGGATTTTGATACGTTTTATTCTTGTAAACAGAAAGCTACATGAAATTGAGTTCACAGTTTCCAGGAAGAAATAGTTACATATACTTGTTGTTTTTTAATTCATTGCTGACACACAGTATAGAGTTAAACTGTAATTTTATTTTATTTTAGCTTGTTTAAAAATCATTTCTAGAAGTAGAGAGGGAGAGAGAGATTTAAAACTTTGGTATAGTTTACTTCGTAGAAGCTGATACTTAGAAATGATTCTGTTTTCCAGTAAAAACAATTACAAAGACTTGTTTTTGATTTATTACTGGGACATGATGTAAGTTTAAACAAAAAGACCCCAACTTGTTAACTGAAACATCATGTATGAGCAACCAGAGTTTATCACACAGGTCAAATAGAAACAGAGGGAAAAGAAATGGATTATTTTTTTTACAGGTTTTCACTTTGGTTTTTCCTGAAACTAAACAGTGACTAATATTTTGTACAGTCAACATGACATACCAAGCATTCAATCATACATTCAAATCTCTTGCATGCAAACAAGATTTAAGTTTCCTATATCACCCAAAACATACACATAGCAACCATGATAAAAGAAAAACAGGGTTTACTCACTTGTTTTTCCCAAGATTACTGACAGTTCTATCAACAGAGATGAGGCCTGCAACTTCCTTTTTTTTCTACTTTAATTATCTTGGGGTTTTAGATCTGAAATTGATGGGTATAGATCTATGATTATTTGTAGTTGTATTCATGCATTTAAATTATCAAAAACAGGGGTTTCCATTGCACTTACATTTGAGATTTATAGCAGAGAAGATTTTTTTTTCTTCTGAAACTTGAAACCAAAAAAGATTAAACCATGATCTTCCTGCAATACAATTAAATATGGTTGTATTAAATCCCAAGTTGTTTTTCATTTATTTTTAATCATTAAAAATAACAATTTTCTCAAATCACTTACTGCTTGAATTCTTAATAGAGAACCTTTTCCTGAACTTGAAAACCAGTAATAGCCTTTAATTCTTGATTTTTTTTCTTTTCCTGCAACAGATTCAATATTGTTGAATTAAACTCTTACTTCATTAGAAATTACAACTTCAAGTTCAAGCTTTTAAAATGAAAATTTACTTGCCTTTTAACTTACTTCCAGAAATAGAAAAGAACTGCTCTGCATTTAAAACCAGAAACCCCTTTGCTTCACAAATCTGCAGTTTTTTTTCGTTTTGAATTGATTGTTAACACTTGATAAAAAAAATCAAAATTTCATAAACTATAAATTTTAGAACAAAACTTACCTGAAAGTATCACACTACTGTTATGAAGCATGAGAAAATATTTTAGATTTTTTAGCTTGAATGGAAGAAGGCAGTTTCTTTTTTTCTTCTGAACTTTTTTTTTTGAATGTTGAAGAAAATATTGCAAAGAACTTTTGATTACTGAACATCAGGTGTTAGTGGATTTAAAAATTCGAATTTTAGAAGGTGAAGAGTTTCCTGAATTTTTTATTTGAATATTTTATTAAAGAGATGATGGTTTGTGCCATTTGTTAGGAAATATCTTAAGCACTAGATTTTGTTAATCATTCAACTTTATTGTCAATGTATGTTTCAGCCTTTGTTGTTTACAAAGCAATGAAAACTTTATAAATTTTATTTTCTATATTATATATACTTTTATAAACCCGTACATGTATATATTTTTATTCATTTGTATATATATGCATATGTACAATGTCAAAAGAAAAGTTGTTTTGACCATTGTATACTTATTCCTTAACGATTTTAAATGCTACTTAATTTTAAAACATTTATTCCAAATTCAAATTCAGACTTAGATTTTAAACTTGAAATATAAACATTTATCTTTTAACAAATTTAAATTAAATTCCAATGTGTATCAAATTTTACTAATGTACGAAATGTTCATATGTATAAGATTTTAAATCCAAATGACCTTTACAAACATTTATTATCTCAATATTTTAAACCCAAAAATAAATTTGGAATTTATCTCATATATTATTTTCTCTTATTTTATTTTTTTTAGATTTTTTTTCCAAATTTATTCTCAAATTAAACCCCAAGAGTTTAAATTTATTATATTATTTTATTTGTCGAAGATCAGCAAAACTTTAGCTCAGGAGTATAACACATTAAGTAACTCATTAGATATAGGGTGAAGTATACCCTAGAATGAGTAATCCCTAAGATATCCGATCGAATGCCTCAGTAAATTCTCTTACTGTCCACTGTAGTGAGTATGAGTGCAAGAAGAGAACGAGATAGGGGACAGGGAAATACCAGTACAAGTGGTCAATGCCCTGCAACAACGGAAATAACTTTCTTTATCAATCTCCTTGGATTCGTCTTTCCAATTCTTTTTATTGCTTCGTAACAGCTCGAGGAAGAAGCTTCAGTGTGATAGTGGCCCTAAGAATCGTAGATAAGTCTCAATTTCGTATTCTCTTGGTTAAATTCCTATCAGCTTTTCGTTCTTAACCATAGAAAAATTTAAATTTGATAAATTGGTATCTAAAATATAAAGTTAAATAATTTGTATCGATAAAATGATTTCGATTAAAACAAAATTCGAAATTCTGTTGTAATTCCTTATGTTGATTGAAGTCCGAAGAGGGACAAGTTGATGTATACTTTGGGATATTCCGACCTAAGTTGGAATCCATATCTTATGTTTGAGAAATTGTAGAAGATTGAATCTATCTATCCATTCTCTGGGATCGAGTATATTCTACGAACGATTAGTTATCCTTCGAACTAATCAATGCCCTTGCATATTCATAGACCGGTGAACCCGAGTATATTGTGAAATAATTGTATGAGTTTGTTCTCGTATTGTTGATATTCTGATTTGGTAAGCCAAATACAGAATTGTTATCCAGTTTAATTTGGAAAGATATTTTTCTATCTTTCATCTTTTCTTTGTCGTCTTCCTTGCAAATTTCGAGGACGAAATTTTTTTTAAGGGGGGAAATCTGTAACGATCCCAATTTTTAATTAAATTTAAAATTGATAATTAAAATTAAATTTTTGGATAAAATTGTAAATTAATTTGAATTTTTCAAATTAAATGGGATATTTGTTTATTTGAGTATTGATTTTAAAATTTAATGGAGGTTTTGAATTTCTATATTTAAAATCTTATAGATAAAAAGTAACATCCGAAAGTTATCAATTTAAATAAATAATATGTTTTAAAACTTTTGAATTTAATTTGAAAATGAATTAGAAGAAAAATCTAAAACAAATAAAATAAGTGGAAATAATATATGAATTAAATCCCAATTTTATTTTGAGAATTAAAATATTGAAATAATAAATATTGTAAAAAGTCATTTAAATTTAAAATCTTATATATATATATATGTATGTATATTACAAATATGAATAAATTGAATGCATATTTAAAATTTAATTTAAATTTGTTCAGGGTGAGTGTGGATATAACAAATGGACATGAAAGTTTATATTTCAAGTTTGAAATTGAAAATTGAATTTAAATTTAAAATAAATTTAAATGCTATCCATAACGATGTATCATTATTCGGAATGGGTTATATGACACAAGTACTCTCCTGGCTAAACCGAATAATGAGCGCAATATTAAAAAAGACAAATGGATATGGGATTTTTAGTTAAGTCAGAACTTATTATTCAAAACTTTCATTTAAATGGTTTAAACCAAATTACCATTTCAAATCTTTAAACAAAAGATTTATTTCACAAAGTTTAACCAGTTTCACAAAGATCCATTTACGGTTTCCAAAACAATATCCATTTTAATTGGATTAATTCATTTAATCTTTAAATCCAAGATTTTACTCATAGCTTCCAAACCCGTTTCAATTATTCATTCACAAATTGGAAAACCATTTCAATTCAAACTTGAAATTCCTTTTATACAAATTGGAAATTCATTTCTTATATGAAAGTCTGTATCATTTGAAAACAAACAGTTTTCACTTTGGAAAAATCCAATTTTAATTATACAAGTTAAAGTTTTTCAAACTCGGGTTAAATTTAATTCCCAAAACAACACTTAAAAAATGGTTTAAAAACCCATATAAACTTGTGTGACCTTTTACATCATAAATTCTCAAAATAGAATTTAATTTCAAACCTTGAATTCAATTTTAAATTGAATTATTAAGTTTCAAAACATTATTAAGTTATTCAAAACAACTTTTATTTTAGAAATTCTTTTCCAAAAGCTTTTCACTTTAAATCCGATCCATTTCCAAAACCATTTAGATTTAAAAAAAATTGGGTCTTAAAAATTATTTCAGAAATATGTGACTTAACCGATTTCCACGTACAATCCATACTTGTGTGTGTATAGTGTAGTCCGGGGGTATTATACGATAGTGCACAACATCAATCATCACAGATATATCGATAAGCGGTATAACCCATAACGCTTATCTTCATCCACAGATTCATAGATAAAGTAAATTTATCAATCACAAAGATTCACTAATATGATCCGATGTGGGTTTCGGATAACCAACTGGAATCCGACTCCCTGTCGCATCGAAGTTCAAATGTCGTTTCATGGGCAAAAGGGCTTCACACACATATAGGAACAAATCACAAATCACAGTTGTAACGACCCGTGTGAATTCGATATTTAAAATGAATTAAATTAATAGGATTTTTAATTTAAATTTAGAAAGGAATGAATCTCTTATTTATTTATATAAAAGAGAATGTTAAAATTTGATGTATCAAGGGTAATTAAAATGTACAAATTAAATTATTTATTGCAATTAATTGTAATAGTGGAAATTTTTGCAATGGGATATAAGGTTAGAAATAAGTAAATAAAGGAAAGATTGAATTCATTAATGAAAATAAAATTTTATTTAGTACAATCCTTTTTATTTATTATTGGAAGGTGAAAATTTGAAAATAGATTCAAATTGTATGTAGATAATAAATTGCAATAATTAAAGTTGGTAATAAATGGAATATCAAACTATTCATAAAGTGAATATAAGTAGATGTAACAAATGAATAGGAAATGATAGTTATTCATAAAGTGAAGAAATGGAACCTAGATGGAATAAGAAATTGGATTTAGAATCATAATTTGTAGATGTGCATATATTTATAAATGGATTATAAAAGGGTAAAATAACCATATACAAGTATATTAAAGGTTGTAATAGTAGGTTACTAGTAAATTCACTCATTTACCTATAAAGATAATTAGGTGTGTCTTAGTTGTAATTAATAAAATAACGAAAGGAGTAAATGTATTTATTTAGAGAATTAATTTCAATTGGATAAGGATTTTAAGTAATAAGGTTAATGCGAGGTAAGTAATGCTGAATTTAGGTTAATAATAATGAATAGTAATAAATTAAAATTTTGTAGCATATATCATAATTTACCTGCTTCCTTGTTAATGGAATTAGAATGTGTAATAAGTAATAATCAGATAAAGGAATGTTACCCTAATGGAAAAGGAAATAATTAAGTGTTGAATAAATTATAGGATTGTATTTATTATAAGCGTTATTCTAATAATAATGGTTAATTGTGGAATTAATATGGGGAGTATATAAAGAAATAACTAGGGAAGTATACGTTATAAGTTAATTATAACCTAAATTTATATGCAAGGTTGAAATTGGATCTAATTGGCAACTTATTTAATAAATTGGATTCAAGCGTAATAGAAAGATTATTTTAAGAAAATATTAACTACTATAGTTAGTAGAATGATTCACATTTAAGATTTGAGATAGAGATTTGTTTAAGGAATTATAAAGTTAAGTAAATTAAGGTGATAGAAAAATTTTGAATTATAGAATGTGAATTTGAATAGTGACTCAATTGGTTATTTTATAATAGTAGGACTTATTGAGATAAATGAAATCAATTTTTTATTTATTACGTTAAATTAAGAATTACGTTGAAATATGATATTTATGTGATAATTTTTAATCCAAAGGGTAAACCCTTATATTTAAGATTAATGAAAGGAATAAATATAGATTGATTCAATAAAAAAAAAGGAAGTTTTGGAAATTTATCAACAATTTTGGATTTTATGGAATTGAATATTTATATTGATTTAATCTTTAATAAATTGACATACAAAATTTGTTAAATCATTTTAAATATTGAGAAAATAGTACTAAATCGATTGCAATAGATATAAATAAATTTTTACGTTAATGTTAATATAAAGTACTTTTTGAAGATAACGTCAAATTCATTTATGGAGATTTAGTTAAATGGGAACTTTGATTTTGAGAAATAAAAGCGTATTAATGTGACTAAAGGTTAGAGTACGATTATTGTATGTTGCCTATTTTGGTAGCTTGTTAATTTACAATTTCGAAATCAGTTACAATAATTTTTAATTGAGTATTGCGTTAATGTTAATTAAAGTAGTATTTGTAACAATGTTAAGACTTTCGTATTGGATAGTTTGTTGTAATATAAGACTTGGAAATAAAGTTATTAACGTATTGGAAAACAATTACATTTGATGAAATTAAATGTTGAAATATTACATAGATAAGAATTTAGATGAAATGGATTAATTTATGAAATAAAATGGTAAGTAATTATAATATTGTTATTAATAATAGACGTTACTTTAAGGATAATTAATGTAGTAACGTAAGATGAAAATGTAAATTAAAAGGGAAACGTAAAATTTAGTTAAGGTAGTAATTTATGAATTGGGAATAAAATTCAAATGTTATATTAGGCTGTAAATCAATTTGGGAATAAAATTTTATTTAATTGGGGTAAATTGATATATACTAATGTTAAATATATACATAAGATGGTGATTGATTTAATAAAGAGAATTGAATACGAATGGTATAAAATTTCATTTGAAATAAGATTTTATAATTTATTGAATTTACTTTAATTAAAGGTAAACACTAAAATTTTTGCAATAAATCTTTATTGATATGGAGGTTTGGTTAATAAATTTGAAGCTAATTGCAATCAGAAATGATAGGAATGGAAAGTTGACCATTTATTCATAATAAGATCTAAAAATCAAATAAATGGATTATTGGAATTTAAATTTGACAAATTGTGAATTCATTTAAATTCGGATCCATCTGTCTATTCCAACTTCATCTATAAATACCCCGCTAAACCCTAGCCTCCGTCTATTCTCATTTGTCTGCTCGTAAAATTTCATCAGCTCCTTCTCCTCCTCAATGGCAGACAAACAAATCCTAGATCCAAATAAAAATTCCAAACCAAATCAAAAGCTAAAATTCAAACTTCTCAGAAAAATCTGGAAGCAAAACGCATGAGGGAGAGAGGGAAAGAAAGGGGGATGACGTGGCGCTTGAAGGTGTTCTTTTATTTCTATTCTTTTTTCTTTTTTTTGAAAACTCAATCACCATTAATGCGTATAACTTTATCCTACGAACTCCGTTTCACACGGGATTTTTTTTGTTAGGATCGTAATAAAATTCCAGATCTTTTGACACTGGTTTGGACAGATTTGGGGACCGTCGAATTTTTGGGTTTAAATCGGATTTAAATTAGATTTAAATTCAAAAGGAGAGTGTTTTAACCCACTCACAACTTATAAAATTTCTTATGTTTGTTAATTTAACTTTAGATATGAGTAGAGACTTATTTATGACTGTTTGGCATGTTTTATTCATTATCTCTGTTAAATTGCATTTATTTAATATAACTGTTAATTAATTTATTGCATATAAATTTGACAGTTAGAATTTATTTATTTGCATATTAACTGCCAGTCATAGTTATGTTAAATTTTTATTTCATATTAACTGCCAGTTAAATTTACGTTTATTTTTGCATATAAACTGCCAATTAACAGTTATTAAATTTATTTTGAGTATAAACTGGTAATTGATACCATTATTTATCACCTGTTATATATTGATGATTGTTTGAAATTGGATGATGACTGTGATAAATGGATGAATGGATGATTAATTTTATTAATTGCAAGTTGCTATGCATTTCATTTCATTCGGGATTGCGGTTTGAAATGATATACAACCACATTTTTATTTTAAATTGCGGATTGAAATAATAAACATCCGTATCACTTTGCCATAGGGTAGAAAATTTTATACAGGCACCGCGTTATATATATATATAATATTTTGAAATGGTTTTGGTTTTGTAAAGCTATATATATATGGTTTATGGATATTGATTTGGTTATTTTTATATATATATATATAGTAATTTTCTGGTTTTAATCTTTGTATAAATTTGATTTGAAGTATAAAATAAAGTTTGATTTTCGAGATCAAATACGATTAAGAATTTATTTAAAATTTAATTTCTGGAGTTTTAATGACTTAAAAGAGAACAAGATTGGAAGATGAATATTAAGTTAAATTGAAATTTAATGAAAAGTTAGAATTTTAAAAGAATATGATTTTTATAACTTGATTTTTGTGTAGAGTGATTTAAATGAATATCAGGTTGATTTAAATGAATATATAATAAATTAAAAGATTTTCCAGTCATGTGAAGTTAAAGGTTTCTTAAATTATATTGAATTCATTAAGTAAAGATTTCAAGTTTAAAAAAAATAAGTAATTGAATTTAATATATATGGATTTGTCAAATAAGTTGTTTTTGAAGTGGTGAAAATATTTAAAGCTTTGAAACATAAAAATTGAAATGGTATTTGGTAGTTTAAATCGATATTTGAAATTGATTTGTGAAATCTAAAGAAGCTATTTTGTTTTATAAAAGTAATTTAATATTTAACCATTTAAGAAATGGAAACTTGTTTCAAAGTTATGATTTTCAAGGTAGTATAATTTGAAAATATTATATTTAAGAGTATTGATTTCTAAATATTTTTCTTTGAAAACCCTATGATTTTGGAGAAGAATATATTGGAAAATAAAGATGATATCATATTGTTTTGGGTTTTAAAAGGAAATGATATCATATTTATATGGTTTTGAAATGGATATTTTATTCGGGTTTTAAAAGCATAAATTATTTTAAATGACCGCGGTGTTATAATAACGTTTGGTTGTTGAAGAGACCGGGTGTGACGCCCCACCTCTATACCCACGCTAGCCAAGAACACTACGGTGTAATGCTGTCAACTATCACGGAGAATAAGGCTGTTGAGGAGCGACCATCTGTATAATTGCTTTGTGCGAATACCGATATGCCAGATAAAAATATAACTTTTCATCTCAAGAGGAAATCCGACATGCCGACACAAACTCAAAGCTACTACACAGTGGCTATAAAGGACATCGGAAATAAATATAGAAATAAACATAACATAAATCAGTCACAGACAATTCATATCACAAAGGCGGAAATAGATATGAATATTACACATGAAAGTGTACATCAGAGTAGTGGTCAAAAAGATCCACGATAATACAAAGAGTAGCAACACGTGCTAGATAAAAGAATAAGTATACATCATAGAGTCTATATCTCAAATGTATTCAACAAAAAAACTACTAAACTAAAGTAGTTAGCCAAAAGTCAGAAGATGGTTCCAGATAGGAAGCCATGAGGAAGCACCTGTAAAATCTCAGTCTGACCCGAGTATTATTAAAGAAGAAAATAATAAACGGATCAGTCTAGCTATAAATATCAGATGAAGTGATATATAATAAGAGATACGACATAAACATATAATAATCACAATGCCAAGCTGTGATATATAAGTAGTTGATAATCAACAAGAGATTAATCAATATCACAAAATCTACACAAGAATCAAAGAAGTGGCATACTCTTTATTTCGTTCATCAAACCACAAATATTGACGATAATATCAATGTCAATCACAAAAGTCAATGACGCACAAATTCCAGAAGACTACAGAAGAAATCCAGAAATCACTAAAGTCAATGACACACAAATTCACCAATGCACAAATATCGATAAGGCTTATCTATGGAAATCACGAAAAATTGGTGAAACACAAATTCTAGAAATCTACACAAGAAATCCAGAAATCACAAAGGGGGGGAGGCCTATCACAAACGGGAGCATAAAGCTCACCAACACGTGTATCACAAACGGAACGCTAATTCCATGGTCGCTAACCATCACAAATTGAGCCGAAGCTCCACAAACGGCCCGAAGACCATGGGTTGCTACCTCATCACAAATTGAGTCGAAACTCCACAAAACGGGGTTTAGTCTCCCTCGCAGACAAAGAGACATCGCACGTTGCTAGTCTAAATCACAAAGATGATCGTCATGATCAACGTGAAGTGTCAATTACACTAAGCTAGTAAATATATGAGTTTAGCTTCATGTCCCATAACCACTTGCTTAACTTAAATATTTACAAACAAACTGTAAATTTCCACTAGAAAATTGTCACAAGGGTTTCAATCGAACAAGTCCAAGAATTAACCAACAAAGTGAACGCAAGCGTTTCATACCACTTGTTTTACTAAGTCGTTTAATTAAATTTCTCATACGAGTGAAGTAAAGGTTTATATATACTAATAGATTGGAAAACGGTTTTATAAACGAATTTGGTATTAAAATAGTGTTGAAATCGTTTGAGGAAAGAGTTTTGATATTTACTACTAGTATAGAAAACCTTTATATTTTTAAAGTGACAAATCACAAAGAAGATTGTAGGAACAATCAATCACTAAAATTCACATCCGAAAACGTGAATAAAATCCAAAGAAATCGATATAAAATCCATCAAATTGGATATATCTAAAATTCCCAAAGAAAAGGTCATCTAAGTCGATAATAAATGACAACAACAAAAGGGAGACTACACGAATCGATTAAAGTTGGATATTCAAACGGATTAGCAAAATAGGCTAATTTGGCAATTAACAGCAGGTCGGTCGACCGGACTCCCAGAGTCGGTCGACCGAGCCTTAAACAGAGGAGTGCTTATGCACTCGGCAGCAGGTCGGTCGGCCGACTCAGGGAGCTCGGTCGACCGGACCTGTTGCCAGCCTCTTCCCAGCCCATAGTAATGAGCTCCAACCTCGTCCAAATTTCGTTCTCTCGAGCAATGACGCTATGGGTTTATGCCAATCGACTACCCGGCCCTATATGCTCCTCGATGCATCACCAAAAACATGTTCAAACATAGAAGTTAGGATTTTTAACGAATTGAACTCAAAACACCAAAAATTGGAATATACACCAATTCAATCCAAACCAAAAGCAAATGCACACGAATAAGTGTTAGGAATTCATACCTAACATTCGAAGATAATTCATAGACTTAGATGTGAGATTAAAAATCTCACCTTTGCACTAAAATTTATGAAGATGAAGCTTGAAAGCAAAGGGGAATCAACCACTCTTCAAATCCAACTCTAGAAGCTTGAATCTAAGCTTAAAAGAGAAACATTTCCTAAATTAGGTTTAGGAATTTTCTGAAATTGAATGGAGAAAGAGTTGGAGAAGATGAAGAGAAGCTTACCAATGGGTTCTTCTATTAGTTTGGAGCAAGAACTTGAGCTAGCAAGAGGAACCAGGGTTTTGGAGTTTCTAATTCCCTTTCCTCTCCACCATTTTCAGTTGGAGCTTGAGTTTGAGGAGTTAGAATAAAGTAATGAAGAGGAGAGGGGGATTGGGACTGAGTTAGTAAGTGGTTAATTGGCTCAGCCCAAACCAAAGCCCAAAGCAAAAAGTAGCAAAAATCAACTTTCTCCAAACATATCGAAGCTTATACTCAAAAAGGTCGCAAACGGCATTTTGAACTCAATGGGGGTGGTCTCGAGTCCTAATTCGGCTGTTTGCAAATAGTAGCTTTTCGGACTAAAATCCGACTAACGATAAAATATTTAAATAAAATATTTAAATATAAAATCGATAAATATGCGGGTTGTTACAGACTCCCCTCCTTAAAGAAATTGCGTCCTCGCAATACTTAAGAGGAAAATAAGAAGTAACAACCATGGAAGCATATCAACACAAAAGAAAATTGAAATAAGAAGTTCACCACAAAGAGCACGAAAGAATTAGCAAGAAATCTGGTGAAACTTCAATCTCCACAATATCACCGGGCTCAAGAATGAAAAACCGGAATCCCTAAGGCATTTCCGTAGGTAAAAGACGTGGAAAACGTCAAGAATAGTAGAAAGTTGAGCCGGTGCAACGGCGTAGTACAATCACGGTACGCCCGAGAAACTAGAAACTCGAATAATTTGGAACACCGACGTAGTACAAAGACGGTACGTCCAGTGAACCAAAAGCCAAGTCATTGATGTAGTACAAACGGTACATCCAATGTATCCAAAAAGAAAAGACATCGATGTAGTACAAACGGTACATCGGATGAATCAAAAGCAAAGACATCGATGTAGTACAAACGGTACATCCGATGAATCAAAAGCAAAGACATCGATGTAGTACAAACGGTACATCCAATGAATCAAAAGCAAAGACATCGATGTAGTACAAACGGTACATCCGATGAATCAAAAGCAAAGACATCGATGTAGTACAAACGGTACATCCGATGAATCAAAAGCAAAGACATCGATGTAGTACAAACGGTACATCCGATGAATCAAAAGCAAAGACATCGATGTAGTACAAACGGTACATCCGATGAATCAAAAGCAAAGACATCGATGTAGTCAAACGGTACATCCGATGAATCAAAAGCAAAGACATCGACGTAGTACAAACGGTACATCCGATGAATCAAAAGCAAAGACATCGACGTAGTACAAACGGTACATCCGATGAATCAAAAGCAAAGACGTATAAACGGTACATCCGATGAATCAAAAGCAAAGACATCGATGTAGTACAAACGGTACATCCGATGAATCAAAAGCAAAGGCATCGATGTAGTACAAACGGTACATCCGATGAATCAAAAGCAAAGACATCGATGTAGTACAAACGGTACATCCGATGAATCAAAAGCAAAGACATCGATGTAGTACAAACGGTACATCCGATGAATCAAAGCCTGAATGATTTTGGAACACCGACGTAGTACAAAAACGGTACGTCCAATGAACCGAACACAATAAAAGAACATCGGACGCAAGTTCATAAAAGAAAAGAGATGAAACTCAATAAAATGAAGTACATCAAAACGCCCGATGAACTTGATAAAAAGATAATTTCATTCGGTCATCAACAAAGAAACAACCCCTTGTTGCTTACGACTAAACGCATTGGCAACATGATTTCCCCTTCGGGAATAAATAGAATATCAAGATCATAGGAAGCTAGGAACTCGAGTCGACATGCAGTTCCTTGAGAGAACATAAATATTCCAAAGATTTATGATCGAGGTAGAGAACAAATTTCTCATCCAAATATGATGATGCAAAACTCTAAAAGTAGAAACAATAACCGCGAGCACTAGATCATGAGTGGTATATCTAGTCTTGATAGGCTATAATGATTTAGAAGCACAAGTGATAGCACGTTCTCCTTTGCAAGAGAACGGCATACAAACCAATATGACTAGTATCGGTACAAATAGCAAAGTCTTGGTTCCCCTTCAGGAATCACAAGAATAAGAGTATCGAAAAGAAAGAATTTCTTTTAAATAATCTTCTTTCCTGAAAAGTTAAAACTTTCAAAATTACATTTTTATTTTTATGTAATAATCTTTCTACAAAAATTTACTATTTTCAAGTTAATATACTGTGTCTGATTGTCTCATCAAAGCGTTTAGGAGATTCTTATCGATAACGTTAATCAAGCGCATCGACCAAAATTCTTAAAACACTAAATGGGCAATACAATCACAAAATCGTATTCTATAGGATAAGTAAGTTTCTCAAAAACTTCTAAGAATATTCTTTGTTCGTTTTAAGAACAAAAATCCAGTTATACTTCTGAATGAATCTTATGAAAAAGATTTGCAAAATTTTAAATTACTATTTTCATCCAAAATCAGTAAATACAAGAATAGTCTCATCGAAATATTCATAGAATATTCAATTTATAAAGTGGATGAAATAAGCTGGACAAATTGAATGACATAATAAGTCACTCATAAGAATCATAACGAGTGCAGAATGCGGTAAGTGGAATGCTAATTTCCGCAACTCGTAGCAAACGAAAACCGGTGGTAAAGTCAAACTGAAAAGACCTTAATACCACACAAAAGATTTCTTAGGTGCTAATCCTAAGACAAACTCAAAAATGCCAAAAAAATTCTCAAACTACATGAATGAGAGAAATAACACTTTCCTTATAAGTGGGCATAAGGAATAAAATGATGCCATCAAGTTGGAATCAAAATCATAAAGGAAAAATAGAAATCTGCTTAACAGATTGAAAATGTCAAAGATGAATAGTCCATTCGGAAAATAGGATATGGGCTTCATTAATGATTAAGCCAATCCTATCACACAAATCAATTCCGGAGCCTAAGTAAATATTGGCTCGGAAAGAAAAATCACATAAAATAGTTTCGACATTAAAAGAAAACAAATTGAGTGTTGCGGATCTACCATCCGGATTCGCAATCCTCAAAGAAGTCATCAAGCACAAAATATTTTCAAAGAAAAAGAATCGACAAGTTCTTTTGATATAAAATAGTGAGATGAAACCCATATCAAAAAGAACTCAAATAGAAAGTTCACGAATTAAAACAATGCCATCAAGGATTGAATGAAAAATACCTTGACTAAGAGAAGAGTTGCTAGGGGCTTGCAGCATTCCTTCTCACTTGCTTGGAAGCTTAGGACACGAAGATAAAAGATGACCCGAACCTTTGCAATAACGGAAAAAGAGGGGTTTCGGGCACTCCCTTACATGGTGGTCTGTGGAACCACAATTGTAGCATCGTCCACGACTAGAGGTAGGAACTTTTGCTACCTGAGTTTGTTGCTTTCCTTTCTTATTAGAATCGGGGCCTTTGAATTTGATAGGCCTCTTCAAGTTATTGTCGAAGTTCCGTTGGGCACGCACAACTTCAACATCACCTTCATTATCGGCCTCTTCAAGACGAAGAGCGATATCAATAAGCTGATCAAATGAAACCTCAAGTTTCAGAAGTAATGGCTTCTTAAGATTCTTATTCAAGCCATAGACAAATATCTGATTTTTCTTCAATGGGGTATTAATGTACTCAACCCCGTATTTGGACAGAGATTCGAAGGATGCGACATAGTCTGTCACAGAAGATTCACCTTGAACAAGGTCTATGAAACGCCGGGCTAAAGTTACTTTTTCAGCCTCCGGCACAAATTTCGATTCGAATCTTTCCCGAAATTGCTCCCAAGTGAGATCCGCTTCAACGATTTCGGAAATTAGGAGCTCATACCAATCTTACGCTCTTTCTTGGAGCATGCTAGAAGCCACTTGGACTCGATGAAGGTCAATAAGGTTCATGCGAGAAAAGATGCGATCGCATGATTTGAGCCAAGCTTGAATTTCTATAACACTCTCGGATCCCTTGAATGGCCTTAGACCCAAATCGGTGTAGTCTCTGCACAAGCGTGCAAAACCAGATCTAGGATAAGTAGGCTCTGGATTGGGTCCAGCTGCTTGAGCGTTCTTTACTAAATCAAGAAGTTGCTGGGCAGACATAAATACTCCATCCTGGGGAGTAGCACTAGATTGACCGGCGCTGGGACGGCCAGGTCTAACCATTTCTCTTCTTTAAGAAAGAAAGAAAGAAGAGGAAAAAGTTACTCTCAAAATAAATATCAAGCAATCTTGATAGATAAAACAAGGAATCATAAAAGAAGGTAGGATAGAACGGTACGAAGACCCGAATAAAATCCTAAAGCACAACTCCTAAGAAAGACTTAGGACATGATCCTTGCTAAATTATTCCATATTGTTCCGAAGTTTGGCTCTGATACCAAGCTGTGACGCCCCACCTCTATACCCACGCTAGCCAAGAACACTACGGTGTAATGCTGTCAACTAGCACGGAGAATAAGGCTGTTGAGGAGCGACCATCTGTATAATTGCTTTGTGCGAGTACCGATATGCCAGATAAAAATATAACTTTTCATCTCAAGAGGAAATACGACATGCCGACACAAACTCAAAGCTACTACACAGTGGCTATAAAGGACCTCGGAAACAAATATAGAAATAAACATAACATAAATCAGTCACAGACAATTCATATCACAAAGGCGGAAATAGATATGAATATTACACATGAAAGTGTACATCAGAGTAGTGGTCAAAAAGATCCACGATAATACAAAGAGTAGCAACACGTGCTAGACAAAAGAATAAGTATACATCATAGAGTCTATATCTCAAATGTATTCAACAAAAAAACTACTAAACTAAAGTAGTTAGCCAAAAGTCAGAAGATGGTTCCAGATAGGAAGCCATGAGGAAGCACCTGCAAAATCTCAGTCTGACCCGAGTATTATTAAAGAAGAAAATAATAAACGGATCAGTCTAGCTATAAATATCAGATGAAGTGATATATAATAAGAGATACGACATAAACATATAATAATCACAATGTCAAGCTGTGATATATAAGTAGTTGATAATCAACAAGAGATTAATCAATATCGCAAAATCTACACAAGAATCAAAGAAGTGTCATACTCTTTATTTCGTTCATCAAACCACAAATATTGACGATAATATCAATGTCAATCACAAAAGTCAATGACGCACAAATTCCAGAAGACTACACAAGAAATCCAGAAATCACTAAAGTCAATGACACACAAATTCACCAATGCACAAATATCGATAAGGCTTATCAATGGAAATCACGAAAAATTGGTGAAACACAAATTCTAGAAATCTACACAAGAAATCCAGAAATCACAAAGGGGGGAGGCCTATCACAAACGGGAGCATAAAGCTCACCAACACGTGTATCACAAACGGAACGCTAATTCCATGGTCTCTAACCATCACAAATTGAGCCGAAGCTCCACAAACGGCCCGAAGACCATGGGTTGCTACCCCATCACAAATTGAGTCGAAACTCCACAAAACGGGGTTTAGTCTCCCTCGCAGACAAAGAGACATCGCACGTTGCTAGTCTAAATCACAAAGATGATCGTCATGATCAACGAGAAGTGTCAATTACACTAATCTAGTAAATATATGAGTTTAGCTTCATGTCCCATAACCACTTGCTTAACTTAAATATTTACGAACAAACTGTAAATTTCCACTAGAAAATTGTCACAAGGGTTTCAATCGAACAAGTCCAAAAATTAACCAACAAAGTGAACGCAAGCGTTTCATACCACTTGTTTTACTAAGTCATTTAATTAGATTTCTCATACGGGTGAAGTAAAGGTTTATATATACTAATAGATTGGAAAACGGTTTTATAAACGAATTTGTTATTAAAATAGTGTTGAAATCGTTTGAGGAAAGAGTTTTAATATTTACTACTAGTATAGAAAACCTTTATATTTTTAAAGTGACAAATCACAAAGAAGATTGTAGGAATAATCAATCACTAAAATTCACATCCGAAAACGTGAATAAAATCCAAAGAAATCGATATAAAATCCATCAAAGTGGATATATCTAAAATTCCCAAAGAAAAGGTCATCTAAGTCGATAATAAATGACAACAACAAAAGGGAGACTACACGAATCGATTAAAGTTGGATATTCAAACGGATTAGCAAAATAGGCTAATCTGGGAATTAACAGCAGGTCGGTCGACCGGACTCCCTGAGTCGGTCGACCGAGCCTTAAACAGAGGAGTGCTTATGCACTCGGCAGCAGGTCGGTCGGCCGACTCAGGGAGCTCGGTCGACCGGACCTGTTGCCAGCCTCTTCCCAGCCCATAGTAATGAGCTCCAACCTCGTCCAAATTTCGTTCTCTCGAGCAACGGCGCTAAGGGTTTATGCCAATCGACTACCCGGCCCTATATGCTCCTCGATGCATCACCAAAAACATGTTCAAACATAGAAGTTAGGATTTTTAACGAATTGAACTCAAAACACCAAAAATTGGAATATACACCAATTCAATCCAAACCAAAAGCAAATGCACACGAATAAGTGTTAGGAATTCATACCTAACATTCGAAGATAATTCATAGACTTAGATGTGAGATTAAAAATCTCACCTTTACACTAAAATTTATGAAGATGAAGCTTGAAAGCAAAGGGGAATCAACCACTCTTCAAATCCAACTCTAGAAGCTTGAATCTAAGCTTAAAAGAGAAAAATTTCCTAAATTAGGTTTAGGAATTTTCTGAAATTGAATGGAGAAAGAGTTGGAGAGGATGAAGAGAAGCTTACCAATGGGTTCTTCTATTAGTTTGGAGCAAGAATTTGAGCTAGCAAGAGGAACCAGGGTTTTGGAGTTTCTAATTCCCTTTCCTCTCCACCATTTTCAGTTGGAGCTTGAGTTTGAGGAGTTAGAATAAAGTAATGAAGAGGAGAGGGGGATTGGGACTGAGTTAGTAAGTGGTTAATTGGCTCAGCCCAAACCAAAGCCCAAAGCAAAAAGTAGCAAAAATCAACTTTCTCCAAACATATCGAAGCTTATACTCAAAAAGGTCGCAAACGGTATTTTGAACTCAATGGGGGTGGTCTCGAGTCCTAATTCGGCTGTTTGCAAAAAGTAGCTTTTCGGACAAAAATCCGACTAACGATAAAATATTTAAATAAAATATTTAAATATAAAATCGATAAATATGCGGGTTGTTACACCTGGATTCGAAGTTGTCATACTCTCTGCCAACTCCGAAAACCACTTTAACAACCGTGTACGCGGTGGAGATTCCAGAATGAAGTAGGTTGGTGGCGGCGTTTCCTTTGAGGTAAATACGTGGACCCAACTCCCATGAGTTGGCATAAGGTGGCTAAAATAGGAGCGATTCTCGGGCCAATGAGGTCATTCCTCTGATCGGACACTCCTCTTCGATACTATACTTTGACTTTGGATTGATTCGGTGGCCACCTTTATTTTTGATTTTGGGGGAGTTTGTTCGAGGTGGGCGGCAGCTGCGCGCTGCGCGTTTCCACCAGCCCGGATAGCAATTGGTATATCTACCCTGGCATTGCCTAGTTCTACCGTGTCACCTACCCTATCGAGCATTGTACGAGTTCGGATTTCTCCCGTAGCCCGTATGGTATCCTCTGGTGGCTTCCCGATCAGGAGGGACTATGATATTGGATGGACTACTGGGACTATTATGTGTTAAGGTGGAAAATGTAAAGCCTTAATGCTATTTAAAAGTAAGTTTATTTTACAATTAGACACTATTATAATAGCGCAATATACTACATAGCAAATAGTTTAACGGATCCTTAGGAGATGTAAATCCCGAGCATCTCTTGAGTTACTGCACTCATATTTATTTCTGCTTATTTAACTTACATAAGATCTTTAGTTCTGACTCGAGTGTTTTTGTCTTTTCAAATTCGCTCGGGTCAGTCCGAGCATTTCAGGATTTGAAGACTTTATTTCTGGAGGACGAAGACAAAGATTTCATCATCATCATCATCATCATCATCATCATTATTATTATTATTATTATTATATGGTTCCACTACACAGTGTGTTCTGCTGCATTGATATTTATTGGTATGTGAACTCTGATATTTATTGTGTAAAGAAGAATCAAATGTCTTGTAAACAGTTTTTGTGAACTGTATATTTATTATTATATTTTATCCTTACGCTGTGAGATTCTGTTTAGTTTTTTTCCTCCTCTGTTTTTCTTATTTACCCCATAACAATTCGCCATTCCGTATGGTTTGAATTGGCACGTGTGTCGATTTAAATCGTGTGAAAAGGCGGGATGTTATAGTTGGTATCAGAGCTTTGGTTTAGCGATAAACCTTAGCTTTGTGGGGTTTGACTCTTTACTAATAGGGTAGTAATACCCTGTGGGAGTCATTGAGTGTATATATATATGAGAGAGCGTATTTGTTAGTGTTATAAAAGGTTTTAATATTGTGTTAATTTGTTCCGTTTGGTATTTATAAATTCTGGTTGGTGCATGGGACGCTGTGACATCAATAGGAATTTCTAAACACTTAATAGGACAGACCGACATAATACTTGTTTTTAATATAGGTGAATGAAATAATTTTGCCTATTATATTTTCTATATATAAAATAAAATTTTCAAATGATATCAATATTTGGTTGCAATATATTGGTTGTTAGGAATAAAATTTATAAATAATAGGTAAATAAGATTAAAAATAAATAAATGTAATTTGGGAATTTAGAACTTAAGTTCCGGCGTTTTTGAAAACTTCTTTCAAATGATTTGGAATATAATAATATTGTTATAAGTATTTTCTGATATAAATATTTAATATAATTTAAAAGAAATTGTTTTAAAGAAGATTTTTAGAGAAAATAAGTTTTGTACTTTCCTCTCTGTCGCTGGAAAATAGTTTCGGTGATGAGTGCACGCATCATCGACATTCATTTTCGAGTTTCGAAGTGGGAAGGCCACTGTAGTAATTTACTGCAGAATCATTAAGAAATTTTATCGTTTTAATTATAATTGGATATATATGTTAAGTGTAGATATCTATCTATTATTTTAAATGATTTAAAATTAAACCCGGTATTTGGTTCTTAGGTTCCAGTTAATTAATAGGACAATTAAGTGTAGCAAATTTGAACCTTTACGTAAAGTAAAAATGGTATTAAATGAAATTGGAAATTTGTAACCTATGAAATAAAGATTACTATTATTGAACTTTAATTTAATTTAATGAAATAGAACAAACTTGTATAACTTTCAATTATACTCTTAAATAACATATATAACTTACCAAATATTAAAAGTTGAAATGTTTAATAGGAAATGTAATGAAAATTGTACAAGTAAAGTTAGGTAATGAAGTATTCAATGAAATTGCTGTTAAATGAGAATTTAATGCTATAAACTTATGTTATAATTGAAATTTTACCAAGTAATATAATTAAAGGTAAGTATGGTAAATAAACGATTATAAACTTAAGTAATTAAAGTGAAAATAAATGAATGTAATATAATAAAGAGAAATTGTAAATTTAAGAAATAGGGTAGAGTTATTTCTGAATATAATTGAAAGAAATAAAATGGAAATAAAATTGAATGAAATAAATGAAAAGAATCAAACAACTAATGTATGAAATAAAATTTATAATAAGTTAATTTGATTTGTTGATTGAAATTGTTGTTTGTCGTGGTTTGGAGTTGTTGGGTAAGGGAACTTTAATCTTGTTGGGATGGATGAATAATCCATGGTGTTTAATCTAAGACTGTTGAGTAAATGATGCACTTGATGGTTTATTCTTCATTCCGTATAACTAAAAAGTTTTGAACCCGAACAACTATTTGTTTGTTTGATTGAATGGTTGTTTGTATTGTTGTATATGCTATTGGTTGAAATTGTTGGTTGTTGTATTGATTTGTTGATAGTGATTGAAACCACTTAAATATTTCACTTTATATAAATTGTTAACCCTTTGGATTTTATAAGTGAAATACAGGTTATGGGAGCAATTGCTACTGCTTTTGGTTCCATAAAATAAGCATAAATTGCCCAACAAATAGGTACGTTTCGAATTACGGTTTATAGCGTTATTTTATATATTTTCCCGTGTAGGGATATATATTATTTTGGAAATTATTTGTGTATATTGTTATATTTATATTATATTTTCTCCCGAGCCCTCCGTAAAAGGAGACTCTGCCAAAATTTCTCGTAAAATTTTAGACTTAGAATATTTTGAAAATGTTTTCCGAACTTTAGTAATTTAAGTATAAAAGGATATAATGATTATAAAACGGGTATATTTTATTTAAGGAAATAAATTTAGTAAATTATTGGTTATAAGTTAAATATTTTGAATAAGATGTAGTGTTATTTAATTCTTCTTTTCCTTTTTTTTCCTTTTCGGAGACGAAAAGTTTTGAGTGGGGGAGAGTGTAACGACCCGTGTGAATTCGATATTTAAAATGAATTAAATTAATAGGATTTTTAATTTAAATTTAGAAAGGAATGAAAATCTTATTTATTTATATAAAAGAGAATGTTAAAATTTGATGTATCAAGGGTAATTAAAATGTACAAATTAAATTATTTATTGCAATTAATTGTAATAGTGGAAATTTTTGCAATGGGATATAAGGTTAGAAATAAGTAAATAAAGGCAAGGATTGAATTCATTAATGAAAATAAAATTTTATTTAGTACAATCCTTTTTATTTATTATCGGAAGGTGAAAATTTGAAAATAGATTCAAATTGTATGTAGATAATAAATTGCAATAATTAAAGTGGGTAATAAATGGAATATCAAACTATTCATAAAGTGAATATAAGTAGATGTAACAAATGAATAGGAAATGCTAGTTATTCATAAAGTGAAGAAATGGAACCTAGATGGAATAAGAAATTGGATTTAGAATCTTAATTTGTAGATGTGCATATATTGATAAATGGATTATAAAAGGGTAAAATAACCATATACAAGTATATTAAAGGTTGTAATAGTAGGTTACTAGTAAATTCACTCATTTACCTATAAAGATAATTAGGTGTGTCTTAATTGTAATTAATAAAATAACGAAAGGAGTAAATGTATTTATTTAGAGAATTAATTTCAATTGGATAAGGATTTTAAGTAATAAGGTTAATGCGAGGTAAGTAATGCTGAATTTAGGTTAATAATAATGAATAGTAATAAATTAAAAATTTGTAGCATATATCATAATTTACCTGCTTCCTTGTTAATGGAATTAGAATGTGTAATAAGTAATAATCAGATAAAGGAATGTTACCCTAATGGAAAAGGAAATAATTAAGTGTTGAGTAAATTATAGGATTTTATTTATTATAAGCGTTATTCTAATAATAATGGTTAATTGTGGAATTAATATGGGGAGTATATAAAGAAATAACTAGGGAAGTATACGTTATAAGTTAATTATAACCTAAATTTATGTGCAAGGTTGAAATTGGATCTAATTGGAAACTTATTTAATAAATTGGATTCAAGCGTAATAGAAAGATTATTTTAAGAAAATATTAAGTACTATAATTAGTAGAATGATTTACATTTAAGATTTGAGATAGAGATTTGTTTAAGGAATTATAAAGTTAAGTAAATTAAGGTGATAGAAAAATTTTGAATTATAGAATGTGAATTTGAATAGTGAGTCAATTAGTTATTTTATAATAGTAGGACTTATTGAGATAAATGAAATCAAATTTTTATTTAGAGGGAATTAGGCTGAAGGAAAAACCTGAGAACACTTTTAGTCTGAAGGACAGAAGTTTTAAAATTTAGCCTGAAGGACAAAAAATGATATATTCATATAGCATTACATATCCATAATGCTATATTCATATAGCATTACACATCTATAATGCTATATACAACACAATTTTATAAGTTTCTGCATACACAAACAAGCAGTTGTGTAATGCTATATGAATATAGCATTATGGATGTGCAATGCTATATGAATATATCATTTTTTGTCCTTCAGACTAAATTTTAAAACTTCTGTCCTTCAAACTAAAAGTGTTCTCAGGTTTTTCCTTCAGCCTAATTCCCTGTTTTATTTATTACGTTAAATTAAGAATTACGTTGAAATATCATATTTATGTGATAATTTTTAATCCAAAGGGTAAACCCTTATATTTAAGATTAATGAAAGGAATAAATATAGATTGATTCAATAAAAAAAAGGAAGTTTTGGAAATTTATCAACAATTTTGGATTTTATGGAATTGAATATTCATATTGATTTAATCTTTAATAAATTGACATATAAAATTTGTTAAATCATTTTAAATATTGAGAAAATAGTACTAAATTGATTGCAATAGATATAAATAAATTTTTACGTTAATGTTAATATAAAGTACTTTTTGAAGATAACGTCAAATTCATTTATGGAGATTTAGTTAAATGGGAACTTTGATTTTGAGAAATAAAAGCATATTAATGTGACTAAAGGTTAGAGTACGATTATTGTATGTTGCCTATTTTGGTAGCTTGTTAATTTACAATTTCGAAATCAGTTACAATAATTTTTAATTGAGTATTGCGTTAATGTTAATTAAAGTAGTATTTGTAACAATGTTAAGACTTTCGTATTGGATAGTTTGTTGTAATATAAGACTTGGAAATAAAGTTATTAACGTATTGGAAAACAATTACATTTGATGAAATTAAATGTTGAAATATTACATAGATAAGAATTTAGATGAAATGGATTAATTTATGAAATAAAATGGTAAGTAATTATAATATTGTTATTAATAATAGACGTTACTTTAAGGATAATTAATGTAGTAACGTAAGGTGAAAATGTAAATTAAAAGGGAAACGTAAAATTTAGTTAAGGTAGTAATTTATGAATTGGGAATAAAATTCAAATGTTATATTAGGCTGTAAATCAATTTGGGAATAAAATTTATTTAATTGGGGTAAATTGATATATACTAATGTTAAATATATACATAAGATGATGATTGATTTAATAAAGAGAATTCAATACGAATGGTATAAAATTTCACTTGAAATAAGATTTTATAATTTATTGAATTTACTTTAATTAAAGGTAAACACTAAAATTTTTGTAACAAATCTTTATTTGATATGGAGGTTTGGTTAATAAATTTGAAGCTAATTGCAATCAGAAATGATAGGAATGGTAAGTTGACCATTTATTCATAATAAGATCTAAAAATCAAATAAATGGATTATTGGAATTTAAATTTGACAAATTGTGAATTCATTTAAATTCGGATCCATCTGTCTATTGCAACTTCATCTATAAATACCCCGCTAAACCCTAGCCTCCGCCTATTCTCATTTGTCTGCGCGTAAAATTTCATCAGCTCCTTCTCCTCCTCAATGGCAGACAAACAAATCCTAGATCCAAATAAAAATTCCAAACCAAATCAAAAGCTAAAATTCAAACTTCTCAGAAAAATCTGGAAGCAAAACGCATGAGGGAGAGAGGGAAAGAAAGGGGGATGACGTGGCGCTTGAAGGTGTTCTTTTATTTCTATTCTTTCTTCTTTTTTATTTGAAATTTCAATCACCATTAATGCGTATAACTTTCTCCTACGAACTCCGTTTCATGCGAGATTTTTTTTGTTAGGATCGTAATAAAATTCCAGATCTTTTGACACTGGTTTGGACAGATTTGGAGACCGTCGAATTTTTGGATTTAAATCGGATTTAAATTCGATTTAAATTCAAAAGGTGAGTGTTTTAACCCACTCACAACTTATAAAATTTCTTATGTTTGTTAATTTGACTTTAGATATGAGTAGAGATTTATTTCTGACTGTTTGGCATGTTTTATTCATTATCTCTATTAAATCGCATTTATTTAATATAACTGTTAATTAATTTATTGCATATAAATTTGACAGTTAGAATTTATTTATTTGCATATTAACTGCCAGTCATAGTTATGTTAAATTTTTATTTCATATTAACTGCCAGTTAAATTTACGTTTATTTTTGCATACAAACTGCCAATTAACAGTTATTAAATTTATTTTGAGTATAAACTGGTAATTGATACCATTATTTATCACCTGTTATATATTGATGATTGTTTGAAATTGGATGATGACTGTGATAAATGGATGAATGGATGATTAATTTTATTAATTGCAAGTTGCTATGCATTTCATTTCATTCGGGATTGCGGTTTGAAATGATATATAACCGCATTTTTATTTTAAATTGCAGATTGAAATGATAAACATCCGTATCACTTTGCCATAGGGTAGAAAATTTTATACAGGCACCGCGTTATATATATAAAATATATTTTGAAATGTTTTTGGTTTTGTAAAGCTATATATATATATATATATATATGGTTTATGGATATTGATTTGGTTATATATATATATATATATATATATATAGTAATTTTCAGGTTTTAAGCTTTGTATAAATTTGATTTGAAGTATAAAATAAAGTTTGATTTTCGAGATCAAATACGATTAAGAATTTATTTAAAATTTAATTTCTGGAGTTTTAATGACTTAAAAGAGAACAAGATTGGAAGATGAATATTAAGTTAAATTGAAATTTAATGAAAAGTTAGAATTTTAAAAGAATATGATTTTTATAACTTGATTTTTGTGTAGAGTGATTTAAATGAATATCAGGTTGATTTAAATGAATATATAATAAATTAAAAGATTTTCCAGTCATGTGAAGTTAAAGGTTTCTTAAATTATATTGAATTCATAAAGTAAAGATTTCAAGTTTTAAAAAAAAAATAAGTAATTGAATTTAATATATATGGATTTGTCAAATAAGTTGTTTTTGAAATGGTGAAAATATTTAAAGCTTTGAAACATAAAAATTGAAATGGTATTTGGTAGTTTAAATCGATATTTGAAATTGATTTGTGAAATCTAAAGAAGCTATTTTGTTTTATAAAAGTAATTTAATATTTAACCATTTAAGAAATGGAAACTTGTTTCAAAGTTATGATTTTCAAGGTAGTATAATTTGAAAATATTATATTCAAGAGTTTTGATTTCTAAATATTTTTCTTTGAAAACCCTATGATTTTGGAGAAGAATATATTGGAAAATAAAGATGATATCATATTGTTTTGGGTTTTAAAAGGAAATGATATCATATTTATATGGTTTTGAAATGGATATTTTATTCGGGTTTTAAAAGCATAAATTATTTTAAATGACCGCGGTGTTATAATAACGTTTGGTTGTTAAAGAGACCGGGATCGAAAGTTGTCATACTCTCTGCCAACTCCGAAAACCACTTTAACAACCGTGTATGCGGTGGAGATTCCAGAATGAAGTAGGTTGGTGGCGGTGTAACATCCCGCCTTTTCGCACACTTTAAACCGACACACATGACGATTCAAACCATACGGAAGGGCGGATTGTTATGGGGTAAATAAGAAAAACAGAGAAGAAATAAAACAAAACAGAATCTCACAGCGGAAGGGTAAAATATAATAATCAAATATATAGTTCATGAAACTGTTTTACAAAATATTTTATTTTACTTGTACAATGAATATCAGAGTTACCCATACCAATACTATCAATGCAGCGGAATTAAATGGTGTAGTGAAATAATATAGTAGATACTAGTAATACAAATCTTTGTCTTCGTCCTCCAGAGCTAAATCCTCAAATCCTGAAACGCTCGGACTGACCCGAGCGAATTGAAAAGACAAAACATTCGAGTCAGAACTAAAAGATCTTATGTGATTTAAATCAACAGGAGTAAATATGAGTGCAGTAACTCAAGAGATGCTCGGGATTTACATCTCCTAAGGATCCGTTAAACTATTTACTATGTAGTATATTGCGCTATTATAATAGTGTCTAATTGTAAAATAAACTTACTTTTTAATAGCGTTAAGGGGTTACCCATATAGCCCTTAACACAGAATATATTCCCATAGTCTATACAGTACCGTAATCTCCCCCGTACTGGGCGTCGTCAGAGGGCACTCCATAGGTATGCTACAAAAAAAAACTCGTAATAAAGGCTCGGTATGGTAGGTGACACGGCACAACTAGGCAATGCCAGGGTAGATATACCAATTGCTATCCAGGCTGGTGGAAACGCGTAGCCGCAGTTACCGCCCACCTCGAACAAACTCCCCCAAAATCAAAAATAGAAGTGGCCAATGAATCAATCCAAAGTCAAAGTATAATATCGAAGAGGAGCGTCCGATCAGAGGTATGACCTCATTGGCCCGAGAATCACTCATGTTTTAGCCACCTTATGCCAACTCACGGGAGTCGGGTCCACGTATTTACCTTACAGGAAATGTCGCCACCACCTACTTCATTCTGGATTCTCCACCGCGTACACGGTTAGTCAAAGTGGTTTTCGGTATCGACAGAGAGTATGTCCATATCCGATTCCGGTCTCTTTGCCAACCCATCGTTATTATAACACCGCGGTCATTTGAAAATAGTTTATACTTTAAAACCAGAATAAAATTTTCCATTTCAAAACTATGAATACGATATCAATTTAAACCCAAAACAATATGATATTATTTGATCTCAAATATAATTCTTTTCCCAAATCATGCTGGTTTAAAATTTAAAATATCTGGAAACCAAATATTTGAAATATACTTTCAAAGCATAATATTTCGAAATTCAAAATTTTAAAACCATAACTTCTAAAACTTGAATGGTTTGGATATTCAACGAATGTAAAATAAATGGTTTAACTTTAAAGTTACTTTGTAAAGAAAAATAATTTCCATGGCTTTTCAAATATATTTCTTTATTTAAAGTTTAAACCATAATTTAAATATCACTTCAAGTTCCAAAAACCCCTTCAATTTCTATATATATATATCCATTTGGAGTATTAATATTTCAAAACTAAAGTTGGAATTTATTCCTTCAACCAAATTAAATGTTCTATTATTTAGTCTTGAATATTTACATAAAAATCCATAAATAAAACTCCAATTTCTAGAAATTAAATATTTTCTTCAATTAAATTATACTAGAATATTCATTTTAAATTTATCTTGAAAAAATCCAGTTATAAATATCATACCTTAAAATTTTCCAAACTTAAACATATAATATGAATTATCAAATTCCATTTCTCAATTTTCCCATTTTTATTTAATAGATTTATACACAGCTTAAATTCAAAAAATTTAACTTCATATGTATATATATAGAAGAATAACATTTATAAAATATCAAAATTAAATTTTTTTTATAAACCGTATCCCATCCATAGAAATCACTTTAAAATAATTTATATATAGACCACGGTGCCTGTATAAAATTTTCTATCATATGGTCAAGTGATACGGATATTTATCATTTCAATCCGCAATTTAAAAATAAAATTTTGCAGTTGTATATCATTTCAAACCATAACCCCGAATGAAATGAAAATGCATGATGACTTGCAGTTTATACAATATAATTATAGCATTCATTCATCCAAATATCAATCATCAATCATCAATTGCAATCATCATCCAATTTTAAACAATCATTGATACATAGCATATGAATTATACAGGAATTAATAACAGATTATTAACTAACAGTTTCTATTCCATAATAAATTTAATGACTGTTAACTAGCAGTTTATGTGCAAAAATAAATTCTACCTGTCAAATTTTATGCAATAAATAAACTAAATTAACAGTTAAGTTAAATAAATGCGATTTAACAGATATGCTGAATAAAACACGCCAACAGTCATAAATAAATTTCTATGCATATTTAAAATAAATTTAGCAAACATAAAAACTTTTAGAAGTTGTGAGTGGGTTAAAACACTCACCTTTTGAATTTAAATCGAATTTAAATCCGATTTAAACCCAAAAATTCGACGGTCTTCGAATTGGTCCAAACTAGTTCCAAACTGTCCGGAATTTATTTACGATCCTAACAAAAAAAGTTTCGCATGAATCCGAGGTCGTATGAAAAAGTTATGTGATTTAAACGATTTGAAAATCAAAATAAATTATAAAACAAAACAAACCTTAATTAAATACTCGCCACGTCACTATCGTCTTCCACGCGCTTTGGCTACAGGAGCACGCGAATATGTTTCCAGACCGAACCCAAAACGGAAAACGAACACCACCAGTAGATTGCGTATTCTGAGAACTCCAACATATAATTTTTCTGGAATTTTCAGAGGAGTTTGAATTTTGACTTTTATTTGGATTGAAACTGGATCTAGAAATTGTCTGTTGCCATTGAAGAAGAGAAGAAGTTGAAGAAGAGACTATACAGAGGAATGAAGATGGAGGCTAGGGTTTCACCGCCTATTTATAGATAGATCGCAAAAGAATAGGTGTGCACGAATTTTAACGTGCAAACGGAGGTGGTCCCAAAAGATAAATAATATTAATTACACACGTTATGGATTTAAGAAATAAATAAATTCCTTATCATTTACATTTTATTTTAAACGTATTTACAAATGTAAATCTAGACGTTTCATTTACGTTTCAAAATATATCCACAATTTTATTAATTTCCAAATTGATCTAAACAAATTTAGATGTAAACTAAAAGCTGATAAGTCTATCCATTGCATTGTTAATTTCTCCACTTCCTTATATTTAGAATGGAAACGTTCACTTTATTTCCTCAACATTCTTTTATTTTCCTTAAAATGCTTATTTGTTATTTGCAATTCATAATGTAAACATTCTTATATTCTAAAATGATCAACTTATACAATATTAAATCAATTCTTATATTTCCAAATAATGTACATTCATAATGAAAACATTCTTACATAAATTTTATTAATTGCACTTTGTTTCTTTTCCTTTTTCAATTGAAAGATTTTAATAAATTTATTTCCAATTAATTTTAATCTTCCATTTCAAAACAGACCCTAATTGATGAAATCAATCAAATAAATACGTGAACATTGTAATCCTTATTTATAGTCAAGCAAACATGTTTATAAAATTACAGTTTTCAACAAGCATTAAATTACATACTAAATAAATCTTTTTCTCTATTCAATTAAATAATCAAATGTTTATTCCATCTAAAAATTTTAAGTAAAAGGATTCCATGTTGGGTTCAAAATCTATTATTTTAGTATCCTTGAATTTTAGTTTAATCTCTATAAACGAAATATTTAAACGTTAATTTCATTTATTTTGCAATACTTAATTAAACCAAAATATCGTTTTCTAAACTTAAATCTATGCTCCCATTGATTCATTCAATTTGCACTTATTATGTATTATTTTAACAACTCATTTATAACTTTGAATCTAATCCCCAAATTTCACATTTCTATCGTTATATACATTTGAATTCCATCCTATTTAATATTTCAAATATTACGTCATTATCATTAATGAAATAAATATATTGTTAATTATTGCAATTGATTTTCCGTTATAACTTAATATACTAAATAGGTGGTAAATCTTAAATACTTGTTCTCATTAACGATTTATTTCTACTTACAAATCAATGCAATTATTACCTATTTCCATCATTATCTCCAATTAACGTAAAATGTTATATTCAAATTCCATAAATTTCAATAGATTCAAATTATCATATCTATGAAGAACATTTACGTTATTATCCATTTATTACCTTAACTTATTCAACGTAACATTTAATTTATATTTAATGCAATGATTTCCAAATCAATTGAATTGAATTAAATATATATATGTATCACTCATAATAACTTGTGGTCACAACTCTTGATCACCATTAATAAGTTTATTATTTACAATCCAATAATCGCCATTCTATATATATATATATATATATATATACGAATTAACTAATTCAATATTTCCATTTCGTTTTCCTATCCTAAATTTATTACTAAGTGTATTTACTCCATTCCAATAAGTTGGAATTCCATTTTTACTATACAATCATTTTCCTATTCACTTTTATTACTAACCCATCATCATTGCATTTATTGTCTTTTATTGATTTAATCAATTTACCCCATATTCCCTTAAACTCATACTAACGAAACATTCAATTCTATTTATCTCATAAACTCCATTTCATAAATCTACCTGCAATTTCTACCTAGAAATAAGGTTACATTTCCGTCGAAAATACATTTACATCTTACGTTACAACATTAATAGTTAGTAACGTTTATATCATCAACCATCACTTTTGAATAATTAGTGTTTCCTATTTATTTTGTTACATTCACTTATATTCATTTATGAATAAATTGGTATCCCCTTTAACCTATTAATTACTAACTTTAATTATTGCAATTCATTTATCTAACATAAATTTTGAATCTATTTCCAAATTTTCATATTTCAATTAATTAACACCTTACAATAGTTTACAAATAAAATGGATTGTACTAATTACATTATTTATTTTCCTGCATTACTTTATTACCTCCGTTTATATTCAATTTCCGTAAATCAATATTTTATTCCATTGACAAATTCAATACTTGCAACAATTTCCACTATTACTATTAATTGCAATATATAATTTAATTTGTAAATTTTAATTACCTTTGATACATCAAATTTCAATATTTTCTTTCATATAAATTAATAAGATTTTTATTTCTTTCTAAATTTTAAAATAAAATCGTATTAATTTAATTCATTTCAAACATCGAATTTACGCGGGTCGTTACACTCTCCCCCACTCAAAACTTTTCGTCCTCGAAAAGGAAAAGAAGGGAAAAATTTAATACAATACATCTTATCCAAAATATTTAACTTATAAACAATTAAATTTACAAAATTAATCACTTTAAATAAGATATCCTATTTATAACTATTTAATCCTTTACATTTAAATTATTAAAGTTTGGAAAACATTTCCAAAATATTTCCAAGATACTGCATTTTCTTATATAATCCAAAGGGTTACAATTTATATAAAGTGAAATATTTAAGCGGTTTCAACCATTAATCAACCAATCAATACAACAACCATCAACTTTACAAACAGCATACATACACAAGACAAAGCAACCATTTAATCCAACAAACAAATAGTTGTTCGGGTTCAAAACTTGAAATTGTATGAAATGAAAATAACTATCAAGTGCATCCTTTACTCAACAGTCTTAGATGGAACAACGATAGATTATTTATTCATCCAACAACTTCAAATTCTCTTGCCCAACCAACCATAAGTCAAACAATAACAATTCAAACCAACAATCAAATTAACTTATTATACATTTATTTCATGCTTTAGTTGTTTAATTTCTTTTCTTTCATTTATTGAGTGATTCCTTCATTACTTACAATTTTCATTTTTCATTTATTACAATATTCATTATATTTGCATTCCGTTTTATTTACTTAAGTTTATAATCATCTGTTTATAATACTTAAAATTTCCATTTTAACTTAAGTTTATACATTTAATTCTCATTTTGTAACAGCAAATTCATTGAATACCTTTATTACCTCAAGCTTCACTTATAAGATTTCCCCTTACATTTTCTTACTAACATTGCAACTTTTATTATATGGTAAGTTATATATATGCTTTAAGAATGTAAGTGAAAATTATACAAGTTTCTTCTTAATTCCTTTAATTAATTAATGGTTCAATAATTATATATATTCGTTTTATAAATTACAATTTCAACTTACTTTTAATTTCATTCATTTATTTAATGCTTACATTTCTATTATATTTAATAATGGTAACAATTTAACTACACTAAATTTGCAACTTTATACATCAATTCTTATAAATAAAGAAGTTCATTAATTCATTTAATAATGTTTACAATCGTTTATTTACATTACTTATCTTCCTATTGTATTAAATTTTTACCTTAATTAAAGGTTCCAATTTCTACACTTAATTGAACTATTAATTAACTGGAACTTAAGAACCAAATACCGGGTTTAATTTTTAAATCATGTAAAATAATAGATAGATATCTATTCTTAACACACACATATATATATATATATATATATATATATATATCCAATTATAATTAAAACGATAAAAATTTCTTAAACAATTCTGCAGTAAATTTCTACAGTGGCCTTCCCACTTCGAAACTCGAAAATGAAAGTCGATGATGCGTGCACTCATCACCGAAATTATTTTCCAGCAACAGGGCGGAAAGTACAAAACTTATTTTTTCCGAAATCTTCTTTAAAACAATTTTTCCGAATTATATTGAAATATTTATATCAGAAAATACTTATAAATAATATTATTATATTCCAAAATTTATTCGAAAGAAATTTCAAAACCCCGGAACTTATGTTCTAAATTTCCAAATTTCATCAATCTTATTTTCCAATCTAACTTATATTATTAATTATACACTTTATCACCTAACAACCAATCTATTGCAGCCAAATATAGATATAGAATGAAAATTTTATTTTATATATAGAAATATAATAGGAAAAATTATTCCATTCACCTATATTAAAACAGATATTATGTCGGTCTGTCCTATTTAGTGTTTAGAAACCCCTATTGATGTCACAGCGTCTCATGCATCAACCAGAATTTATAAATACAAAACGGAACAGATTAACACAATATTAAAACCTTTTTATAACACTAACAAGTACACTCTCTCCTATATATACACTCAGTGACTCCCATAGGGTATTGCTACCCTATTAACAAAGAGTCAAACCCCACAAAGCCAAGGTTTATCGCTAAACCAAAGCTCTGATACCAACTGTAACATTCCGCCTTTTCGCACACTTTAAACCGACACACATGACGATTCAAACCGTACGGAAGGGCAGATTATTATGGGGTAAATAAGACAAATAGAAAAGAAATAAAACAAAACAGAATCTCACAGCGGAAGGATAAAATATAATAATCAAATATACAGTTCATGAAACTGTTTTACAAAATATTTTATTTTACTTGTACAATGAATATCAGAGTTACCCATACCAATACTATCAATGCAGCGGAATTAAATGGTGTAGTGAAATAATATAGTAGATACTAGTAATACAAATCTTTGTCTTCGTCCTCCAGAGCTAAATCCTCAAATCCTGAAACGCTCAGACTGACCCGAGCGAATTGAAAAGACAAAACACTCGAGTCAGAACTAAAAGATCTTATGTGAGTTAAATCAACAGGAGTAAATATGAGTGCAGTAACTCAAGAGATGCTCGGGATTTACATCTCCTAAGGATCCGTTAAACTATTTACTATGTAGTATATTGCGCTATTATAATAGTGTCTAATTGTAAAATAAACTTACTTTTTAATAGAGTTAAGGGGTTACCCATATAGCCCTTAACATAGAATATATTCCCATAGTCTATACAGTACCGTAATCTCCCCCGTACTGGGCGTCGTTAGAGGGCACTCCATAGGTATGGTACAAAACAAAACTCATAATAAAGGCTCGGTATGGTAGGTGACACGGCACAACTAGGCAATGCCAGGGTAGATATACCAATTGTTATCCGGGCTGGTGGAAACGCGTAGCCGCAGTTACCGCCCACCCCGAACAAACTCCCCTAAAATCAAAAATAGAAGTGGCCACTGAATTAATCCAAAGTCAAAGTATAATATCGAAGAGGAGCGTCCGATCAGAGGTATGACCTCATTGGCCCGAGAATCACTCCTGTTTTAGCCACCTTATAACAACTCACGGGAGTCCGGTCCACGTATTTACCTTACAGGAAACGTCGCCACCACTTACTTCATTCTGGAATCTCCACCGCGTACACGGTTAGTCAAAGTGGTTTTCGGTATCGACAGAGAGTATGTCCATATCCGATCCCGGTCTCTTTGCCAACCCATCGTTATTATAACACCGCGGTCATTTAAAAATAGTTTATACTTTAAAACCAGAGTAAAATTTTCCATTTCAAAACTATGAATACGATATCAATTTAAACCCAAAACAATATGATATGATTTGATCTCAAATATAATTCTTTTCCAAAATCATGCTGGTTTAAAATTTAAAATATCTGGAAACCAAATATTTGAAATATACTTTCAAAGCATAATATTTCGAAATTCAAAAGTTTAAAACCATAACTTCTAAAACTTGAATGGTTTGGATATTCAACGAACGTAAAATAAATGGTTTAACTTTAAAGTTACTTTGTAAAGAAAAATAATTTCCATGGCTTTTCAAATATATTTCTTTATTTAAAGTTTAAACCATAATTTAAATATCACTTCAAGTTCCAAAAACCCCTTCAATTTCTATATATATATATCCATTTGGAGTATTAATATTTCAAAACTAAAGTTGGAATTTATTCCTTCAACTAAATTAAATGTTCTATTATTTAGTCTTGAATATTTACATAAAAATCCATAAATAAAACTCCAATTTCTAGCAATTAAATATTTTCTTCAATTAAATTATACTAGAATATTCATTTTAAATTTATCTTGGAAAAATCCAGTTATAAATATCACACCTTAAAATTTTCCAAACTTAAACATATAATATGAATTATCAAATTCCATTTCTCAATTTTCCCATTTTTATTTAATAGATTTATACATAGCTTAAATTCAAAAATTTTAACTTCATATGTATATATATAGAAGAATAACATTTACAAAATATCAAAATTAAACTTTTTTATAAACCGTATCCCATCCAAACCATAGAAATCACTTTAAAACAATTTATATATAGACCACGGTGCCTGTATAAAATTTTCTATCCTATGGTCAAGTGGTACGGATATTTATCATTTCAATCCGCAATTTAAAAATAAAATTTTGCGGTTGTATATCATTTCAAACCACAACCCCGAATGAAATGAAAATGCATGATGACTTGCAGTTTATACAATATAATTATAGCATTCATTCATCCAAATATCAATCATCAATCATCAATTGCAATCATCATCCAATTTTAAACAATCATTGATACATAGCATATGAATTATACAGGAATTAATAATAGATTATTAACTAACAGTTTCTATTCCATAATAAATTTAATGACTGTTAACTAGCAGTTTATGTGAAAAAATAAATTCTACCTGTCAAATTTTATGCAACAAATAAACTAAATTAACAGTTAAGTTAAATAAAGGCGATTTAACAGATATGCTGAATAAAACACGCCAACTGTCATAAATAAATTTCTACTCATATTTAAAATAAATTTAACAAACATAAAAACTTTTAGAAGTTGTGAGTGGGTTAAAACACTCACCTTTTGAATTTAAATCGAATTTAAATCCGATTTAAACCCAAAAATTCGACGGTCTCCGAATTGGTCCAAACTAGTTCCAAACTGTCCGAAATTTAATTACGATCCTAACAAAAAAAGTTTCGCTTGTATCCGAGGTCGCATGAAAAATTTATGCGATTTAAACGATTTGAAAATCAAAATAAATTATAAAACAAAACAGACCTTAATTAAATACTCGCCATGTCACTATCGTCTTCCACGCGCTTTGGCTACAGGAGCACGCGAATATGTTTCCAGACCGAACCCAAAACGGAAAACGAACACAACCAGTAGATTGCGTATTCTGAGAACTCCAACATATAATTTTTCTGGAATTTTTAGAGGAGTTTGAATTTTGACTTTTATTTGGATTGAAACTGGATCTAGAAATTGTCTGTTGCCATCGAAGAAGAGAAGAAGTTGAAGAAGAGACTATACAGAGGAATGAAGATGGAGGCTAGGGTTTCACCGCCTATTATAGATAGATCGCAAAAGAATAGGTGTGCACGAATTTTAACGTGCAAACGGAGGTGGTCCCAAAAGATAAATAATGTTAATTACACACGTTATGGATTTAGGAAATAAATAAATTCCTTATCATTTACATTTTATTTTAAACGTATTTACAAATGTAAATCTAGATGTTTCGTTTACGTTTCAAAATATATCCACAATTTTATTAATTTTCAAATTGATCTAAACAAATTTAGATGTAAATTAAAAGCTGATAAGTCGATCCATTGCAGTGTTAATTTCTCCACTTCCTTATATTTAGAATGGAAACGTTCACTTTATTTCCTCAACATTCTTTTATTTTCCTTAAAATGCTTATTTGTTACTTGCAATTCATAATGTAAACATTCTTATATTCTAAAATGATCAACTTATACAATATTAAATCAGTTCTTATATTTCCAAATAATGTACATTCATAATGAAAACATTCTTACATAAATTTTATTAATTGCACTTTGTTTCTTTTCCTTTTTCAATTGAAAGATTTTAATAAATTTATTTCCAATTAATTTTAATCTTCCACTTCAAAACAGACCCTAATTGATGAAATCAATTAAATAAATACGTGAACATTGTAATCCTTATTTATAGTCAAGCAAACATGTTTATAAAATTACAGTTTTCAACAAGCATTAAATTACATACTAAATAAATCTTTTTCTCTATTCAATTAAATAATCAAATGTTTATTCCATCTAAAAATTTTAAGTAGAAGGATTCCATGTTGGGTTCAAAATCTATTATTTTAATATCCTTGAATTTTAGTTTAATCTCTATAAACGAAATATTTAAACGTTAATTTCATTTATTTTGCAATACAAAATTAAACCAAAATATCGTTTTCTAAACTTAAATCTATGCTCCTATTGATTCATTCAATTTGCACTTATTATGTATTATTTTAACAACTCATTTATAACTTTGAATCTAATCCCCAAATTTCACATTTCTATCGTTATATACATTTGAATTCCATCCTATTTAATATTTCAAATATTACGTTATTATCATTAATGAAATAAATATATTGTTAATTATTGCAATTGATTTTCCGTTATAACTTAATATACTAAATAGGTGGTAAATCTTAAATACTTGTTCTCATTAACAATTTATTTCTACTTACAAATTAATGCAATTATTACCTATTTCCATCTTTATCTCCAATTAACGTAAAATGTTATATTCAAATTCCATAAATTTCAATAGATTCAAATTATCATATCTATGAAGAACATTTACGTTATTATCCATTTATTACCTTAACTTATTCAACGTAACATTTAATTTATATTTAATGCAATGATTTCCAAATCAATTGAATTGAATTGAATATATATGTATCACTCATAATAACTTGTGGTCACAACTCTTGATCACCATTAATAAGTTTATTATTTACAATCTAATAATCGCCATTCTATATATATATATATATATATATATATATATATATATACGAATTAACTAATTCAATATTTCCATTTCGTTTTCCTATCCTAAATTTATTACTAAGTGTATTTACTCCATTCCAACAAGTTGGAATTCCATTTTTACTATACAATCATTTCCCTATTCACTTTTATTACTAACCCATCATCATTGCATTTATTGTCTTTTATTGATTTAATCAATTTACCACATATTCCCTTAAACTCATACTAACGAAACATTCAATTCTATTTATCTCATAAACTCCATTTCATAAATCTACCTGCAATTTCTACCTAGAAATAAGGTTACATTTCCATTGAAAATACATTTACATCTTACGTTACTACATTAATAGTTAGTAACGTTTATATCATCAACCATCACTTATGAATAATTAGCGTTTCCTATTTATTACCTCCGTTTACATTCAATTTACGTAAATCATATTTTATTCCATTGACAAATTCAATACTTGCAACAATTTCCAATATTACTATTAATTGCAATATATAATTTAATTTGCAAATTTTAATTACCTTTGATACATCAAATTTCAATATTTTCTTTCATATAAATTAATAAGATTTTTATTTCTTTCTAAATTTTAAAATAAAATCCTATTAATTTAATTCATTTCAAACTTCGAATTTACGCGGGTCGTTACAGGCGGCGTTTCCTTTGAGGTAAATACGTGGACCCAACTCCCGTGAGTTGGCATAAGGTGGCTAAAACAGGAGCGATTCTCGGGCCTATGAGGTCATTCCTTTGATCGGACACTCATCTTCGATATTATACTTTGACTTTGGATTGATTCGGTGGCCACCTTTATTTTTGATTTTGGGGGAGTTTGTTCGAGGTGGGCGGCAGCTGCGCGCTGCGCGTTTCCACCAGCCCGGATAGCAATTGATATATCTACCGTGGCATTACCTAGTTGTGCCGTGTCACCTACCCTATCGAGCCTTGCACGAGTTTGGATTTCTCCCGTAGTCCGTATGGTATCCTCTGGTGGCTTTCCGATCAGGAGGGACTATGATATTGGATGGACTACTGGGACTATTACGTGTTAAGGTGGAAAATGTAAAGCCTTAATGCTATTTAAAAGTAAGTTTATTTTACAATTAGACACCATTATAATAGCGCAATATACTACATAGTAAATAGTTTAACGGATCCTTAGGAGATGTAAATCCCGACCATCTCTTGAGTTACTGCACTCATATTTATTTCTGCTAATTTAACTTACATAAGATCTTTAGTTCTGACTCGAGTGTTTTTGTCTTTTCAAATTCGCTTGGGTCAGTCCGAGCGTTTCAGGATTTGAAGACTTTATTTCTGGAGGATGATGACAAAGATTTCATTATTATTATTTTATTATATTATATGGTTCCACTACACACTGTGTTCTGCTGCATTGATATTTATTGGTATGTGAACTCTGATATTTATTGTGTAAAGAAGAATCAAATGTCTTGTAAACAGTTTTTGTGAACTGTATATTTATTATTATATTTTATCCTTCCGCTGTGAGATTCTGTTTAGTTTTTTTCCTCCTCTGTTTTTCTTATTTTCCCCATAACAATCCGCCATTCCGTATGGTTTGAATTGGCACGTGTGTCGATTTAAATCGTGTGAAAAGGCGGGATGTTACAACAGTCCATCACAAAGCAATCACAACATCACAACAAAAATGTCAATCCAGTATAGAGTATTTGATGATGGTCAATCATCTCTAATTAGGGTGAATATGATTAAGTGTATTAACCACACAATTATTTATCAATTGGGTCAACTCAACCCAACAACTCAGCAAGCTTCGCCATAAAAATGGCTCATCCCACCTCCTCCGATCGTCAGAGGCCACAATATTTGGTCCACGGCTTCGTCGACATGTGACAATTCTAATGGCGCAGGAGACGTGAAGTCCGGTCGCTTATCGACGGTGCATCTTCATCGTGTTTACCTCGAACGAGAATGGTTTCCTAAACCCTATTTTAAATTCGAATCAAAAATTCAAAGATTTAAAAATTATTCTAGTATTTTTCTGGTGATGCAGAGCATTGAATCTAGCTGCGACGAAGATCACGCGAACTACGATCACTTGGATCGTCGGAACTTGACAAAAGTTGAATTTTCTGATCAACTCAGATTTCTTGATGAAGGCTCAATGAAAAATCTTCATTTTGATTCCAAAAATCATCGTTTTTCAAGGGGATTCAAGTAGTATTACTGAAATACAAATATGTGATCTTTGAATTTATTGCTTATCTGGGTTGTTATTGAGTTTACCATTTCCCAGTGAAGATAATTCAGGTTTCTCTGCTTTGATTCATTACTGAGATAAAATATAGGTTTAAAACAATACTTAACATACTTACAATTATTTCCAGAAGTAAAGAGAAGGTAGAAGAGGTTGTAGTTGTAGATAGTTTACTCTGTGAACCAGAGATTTGAGCATGACCATGTTTACAGTTTTTCCATTAAAAGAAAACTACAAAATTTGCTCTGATTTAACTCTAAAGCACAGTGCAAGTTTTGAACTACACTTAAACTTATTTTGCAGTCCATAATTTTCTTCCCTTTTTCCAAAAGAAAATAGGAGAGAAAATTCTAATTTACCTGTAACTAAATTTACAGGAAATAGGAACAGGGAACAAAAGTTTTTCCAGGAAATTCAAAGCATAAGCATACACTTCATTCATATGCAAACCATTCCTATTCCTATAGGCATTCAAACACAGGAGAAATTTGAACAAGCAATAGATTTACTCACTGTATTTATCAGAGAAAATTGCCCACTGTCTTTTTTTTTTCCTCCAAAATTTCAGAAAATGCTTTAACAACTTATACTTAAATTTTTAAGACTTAAATCATGGTCATTCAAATAGATTTTACTTAGATCTCGAAACCTAAAACTGATTCGAGAAATAGCTCTTAGTTTTTGAAACAGGTCTTACAGCCTGTATTCTTAAAAACAGAGATGTACTCAATCAACAAACATGCACAGCCACACACCTATGTGTATATATATGGTATACATTCAAGCAGATTCACAACTTTACTTTAAGCATGCATCAAATCATAAATCAGATCAAGGTAAGGTTTGCTCACTTATTTTCCAGAAGAAAGAAGTTTCTTCCTGACAGTTTTTCAAATAGAGATGGATGAAGGCCTGCAACTACCTCCTTTTTTTCTACTTTAATTCTTTTGGGGATTTAGATCTGCAATTGATGGTTACATATTTATGAATATTCTTAGTTGAGCTTACGCATTTAGTTTATCAATAACAACAATTTTTTTTATTTACTTACGGTAGGATTTTTAAAAGAACAGGGACCTTTTTATTCCCTACAACTAGAAAACCAAAATAGCTTTAAAGCTTTGATCTTGCTTCTTCCTGCGAGTAATTGATTGAATGTTGTTGTATTACATTCTTTCTTCATTAAAGATTTAAATGTCAAGTTTGAATTGAAATGGTTTTCCAAGTTGTGAATGAATAATTAAAAACGGGTTTGGAAGTTATGAGTAAAATCTTAGATTTAAAGATTAAATGAATTAATCCAATTAAAATGGATATTGTTTTGGAAACCGTAAATGGATCTTTGTGAAACTGGTTAAACTTTGTGAAATAAATCTTTTGTTTAAAGATTTGAAATGGTAATTTGGTTTAAACCATTTAAAGGCAAGTTTTGGATAATAAGTTGTGACTTAACTGAAAATCCCATGTCCATATGTTTTTAAATATTGCGCTCGTTATTCGATTTAGCCGGGAGAGGACCTTGTGTCATATAACCCATTCCGAATAATGACACATCGTTATGGATAGCATTTGAAGACCGGTGGTGAAGACCGGGTATTTGCGAGAATGATAGGACGACCTATCGATTGTCTATGCACTGAGTAGCTACGCTATAGAGATTTCCTAAGTGATGGGAAGTCCGATCGGGATTGTGAATACCCGGATTTGCAAGGGCTTCTTCGGAAGTGCCTCGGCTCTGTTCGAACCCGGAACAGACTTGTATGGTTGTGTGTCTAACACTACACTTTGAGATGTAAAGCCGATTTCTTTCAAATACATATCTGTTGGTGGCGAAGAATTTATTCTCTTAGCTTAACACCCTTCTCTGAGACGTATGAGCTCAGAGTTTATGTAGTTGAAGGTTATTAGCGATATACTCCCAATTTGGTAGTGTGGCACGCTAAGTGCTGCTATATTTTGATGATCATTTATTGATCAAAGCATGGCTTTGTGAAAAAGCATAGCTTTGTGGTCGAGACCTCATCGAGCCTCACAAACCGGTAATGGTCGAAACAGGAAAGATGCGGCAAGGTTTCAGGGGTAGCTCCCCTAGGGTATGACCATTCCTTCTGGAAAAGGGTGGTATCATGGTATGGAGCCCAGATACTTACTTATGTGGACACTAGTATATTTATTACTGTGTGATGTTGTTGTTGGAGGGCCCTCGGATAAAAGTCCCAAAGGACCGGGGGTGGCATATCTCAGGTTTTATCCCCGGAAAGGGGTAGCCGGCCTTGTTTGGCAGAGAGCTGGGTATGTTCTCGGGGCGTCCCGCAAGAGGCGTTCCCATGTGGAAATAGGAAGTTCCTTAGCCTGACCATTTATTGGAAATCCATTCATCCAATATGCGCCTTGTACGGTTTTAGTTGTATTACCTGCCATCTACTTATGGTGGCGCCCCACTCTTTTGATGGTAGCTATAGTAGGCATAGTTTGGAATGTCTATGCTGGCTAGGATTAATATTATACTTTCGAAATGGTTTTTCCACACTATGCACTTATAGTAATAATATCAAAGAATTTTTCTCGTATCAAGCGTATTTGACTATCATAAGGAGAAATCTCCTCCAATTCTGCGTTTGCATTATGTGTGTGGCGGGAGGCCTTATGGTAGTTTCATTTTCCAAAAGCATTGCGGATTTAAACTTTAAAAGCTTTGTTGTTTGTTTTAAAAGATAAAATTGTTTTGTTTGCTCACACCAGTCCCACGACTGACCTGGAGTTTATTGTTCCTTTCCTAAACTCTGGGTGCCCACTATTTTCCACACGGGCAGTCTAGAGTTAGGTTTTTAGATATTCCAGTAATAGGTATAGATTCATTAGCCTTCGAAGTCTTTGGATTGGTAGCTTTCAGTCTTTGGGATCTTCTTCAGTCTTGGACCTTGTTTAGCTTAGTACAACGTGATCTAGAGTTCTCGCTAGCTTTGGATTGGAGATGGAGCTATTGGAGTTTGGCATTGAAACACTATCTTTCTGCTGCTATCTTCTTGTATCTCTGTTAGTATTGATATCTGTTGTATCATTCGATTGTATTCTGTTGTATCAGATATTGTATCAAATGTTATATATATCAAATGTATTATTCATTTTTCTTCCGCTGTGTTGTACCTAATGTGTTATAAGCTCCGGCGAACCAGGTTCGACGTTTGGATCCGCGGCATTTGAATACGAGTGTCGTATTCGGTGCCGATTTTCGAAGTTCGAGTCAGGGTCGTTATAATCTCAGGTTCTGGTCCAGTCAACTAGCGTACTGATTCCAGTCGACTGACCAACATCCCGCGAATATTCTAGGACTGATTTTAGTCGACTGAACTCAATGAGCCAGTCGACTGACCTGCTCTTAAATGCCTATTATGCCATTTTTGTCTATTTCTCTTGTGTTTCCAAATTGAATCGATTCGGGTTTATTCCCACTTGTTGTATCAATTGTTATTCGACTTTAATGACTTCTATTTTGGGATTTTTTGAAAATATCCATTTTGATGGATTTGATATCGATTTCTTTGGAATTAATTTACGTCTTCGTATGTGAATTTTAGAGATTGATTGTTTCTATAGGATTTTTCACTTTTAAAAAAATATAAAGGTTTCAATACTAGTAGTAAATAGCAAAACTCTTTTATCAAAATGATTCCAACTCTATTTTCAATATCAAGCTTGTTTATAAAACCCTTTTTCAATCTACTAGCATATACAAACCTTTACCTCACTCGTATGAGTAATTTAATTAAGAGGCTTAGTAAAACAAGTGATATGAAACGTTTGCGTTTACTTTGTCGGTTAATTCTGCGACTTGTTCGATTGAATCTCTTGTGACAATTTTCGAGTGGAGATCTACAATTTGTTCGTAAATATTTAAGTTAAGCTAGTGGTTATAGTACATGAAGCTAAGCTCATATATTTACTAGCTTAGTGTAATTGACATTCTTGATGATCGATGATGATCATTTTTGTGATTTAGACTAGCAATGTGCGATGTCTCTTTGTCTGCGAGGGAGACTAAACCCCGTTTCTGTGGAGCTTCGGCTCAATTTGGTGGGGTAGCGACCCATGGTTTTCGGGCCATTTTTGTGGAGCTTCGGCTCATGGTCTTCGGGCCGTTTTAGTGGAGTCTCGGCTCAAAAATTAATGGTTAGCAACCATGGAATAGCTTTCCGTTTTGTGATACACATGTTAGTGAGTTTTCATGCTCCCGTTCTAGTGATAGGCCTCTTTCCCCCTTTTTGTGATTTCTGGATTTTCATTGATGATTTCTAGAATTTGTGTTTTCACCAATTTTTGTGATTTTCATTGATAAGTTTTATAAATATTTGTGCATTGGTGAATTTGTGTGACATTAACTTTTGTGATTGGCATTGATATAATTGTCAATATTTATGGTTTGGTGAATAAAAATAAGGAGTATGACATTCTTTTGATCTTTGAGAAGATTCTTGTGGTATGATTAGTCTTTAGTTAATTTTCAATTACATACTTATCACAGTATGGCATTATGGTTATTATACGTTTTTCTCATATCTCTTATTCTTTATCATTTCATCTGATATTTATAGTTAGACTGATTCGTTTATTATTTTCTTATTAAATAATACTCGGGTCAGACCGAGATGTTATAGGTGCTTCCTCTTGACTTCTTATCAGGGACTATCGCCTGACTTTTGGCTAACTACTTTAGATTAGTAGTTTTTGTTTTTATAAATTCGAGATAGAGACTCCTTGATGTATACTTATTCTTTTGTCTAGCACTTGTATATATTCCTTTTGTGATATAGTGGATCTTGTATGACCACTACTCTGATGAACACTTTCATGTGTTATATTCATATCTGTTTCCGCCTTTGTGATATGGATATCTGTGACTGATTTGTGCTATGGTTGTTTCTATATTTGTTTCCGAAGATTATATATAGCCACTGTGTAGTAGCTTTGAGTTTGTATCGGCATGTCGGATTTCTTTTTGAAATGAAATGCATCTTAAACTATCTGACATATCGGTGCTCGCACAAAGCAATCACACAGATGGTCGCTCCTCAACAGCCTTATTTTCCGTGCTAGTTGACGGCATTACCCTGTAATGTCCTTGGCTAGCATGGGTATAGAGGTGGGGCGTCACAGAGTTTCTTTTTGTTACCCCTGGTTAGAGGGGTGGTTTGGATGTTAGCATCAGGAAAGGTAGGGGATGTTGTGGATCCAACACACGGGTTGAGATCCAACACAGAATGGAATATAGATGATTTGAGAGCTTTACCGTTACAAGAAGATATGTGTCCTGCTGGTTGCACTAATTTTGCAATGCTAGATGGAGGGTTTACAATGCGAAGGGATTGAGGAGGAGGAGGAGGAGGAGGATGAGGGGGTTCCGTGCAAGGGGTGCTTGAATATGTTTATATGGATGTTCAGATTCCGGGAAGACAATAGAATTATTAGTTGTAGGAGAAATTGCATCAGAGCTACATAATGACTCTTTCAGGTCATGCACGTGCACAGCGGATACGTGCACAGATATAGTTTGAGAAGAAGAAGGATTTGATTCAGTAGCGCAAGTGGTTTCTTTGGATAAACAAGTAGGAGATAAAGACATTGAGCTTGAATTTGGACTGGTAGCGGGTAGGAGGAGAGATAGAGAAGATTCAATGCTAGAGGGGGAGAGGAGAGCAGCAAACTTGCTATTGCATGTTGAAAAAGGTGAAACAATATTTTCCTCGTTTATGTTTGCTGTAGGGGGAGTTATTATAAAGATTACATTCAGAAGCTTGCTTAATATTGTCACACTTATCCTTCATATTAGCAGGACCAATTACATCATTTGAAAGATTCTCATCACCATTTAAATTACAAGCATCCACTTCAGTGTCTATCACTCCCAATTCTGATAGAACATGAAAACCGTTATCTTCTAGCAAACTAGTGTTACCAATAAAATAAGCCATTTTACCATCATTAAATGACTTAGAATGCAGATCATTTTCTATTTCCCCTTCCTCAAGATCTTCACTATCAATCACTATATTTTTTTTTAGTATTGATAACTTCATGAGAATCCTCCTTATTGACTTTCAAAATGGAAGAGTTCATCCGCTGTCTTCTAGCTTTATTCACTACTTGCCATTTTTGTTTCCTCTGTCTCAAAGATTTAGCATCATCAATCTTGTTTGCTTTAAACTCATTAACATTGACTTCAAGAGAATTAGTTTTCTTCTCAATCACCACAACAGAATTAAACTTATCACAGTTAGACACAGAATGACCAAAACACAATAACTTGAACATATATGAGGCTTCCAATGGTATTCAATATGAATGATTTGAATTCCACCATCAAGAAGCTGAACAGGAAAGGAGTCAATCAGACTTTGATTAGGCTTTATTTCAACTAAACACTTAGCAAAAGATAGTCTGTCCAACTTCTCTGTTGATTCATCCATACATACAAGCTTACCCAATCTGCTGGCTAACCATTTTATTCCAATGTGGGACCAAGAAAACATTGGAATGTTGGAGAATTTCACCAAATCGGCACAGAAGATATGCTTTCACAATCATTTCCCACAAATGGGTCCCACTGCTTAACAATAAAGAGTTTGTTTTTCATAACTATGGGGTCACATTGCAGAATCTTGTTTCGGTCTTCATCACAGGACAACTGAAAAAGAAACAGTAAACCATTTGATTGAACTTTAATCGACCCTTTCAGTTTCCAATATTTTTTCAAGAAATTAATAACAGTTAAGTATGATAGAGGCTTATCAAGGAAGAAACCGACTAGATAGTTACTCCGTACTTGAGCTCCTGCATCAATAACGATGGGAGGAGGAATCAAAATCTCATTCTTGAACTCAGGGGTCATCTCAACTGGAATGTACTTCCCCGCATTACTCGGCTTACGCTTGAAAAGAGAAGTCCAGGACAGTTGAGCAGGATTTGGAAGCAGTGGTGGAAGGGAGGAAGAGGAAGGCAAAGGAACAGAAGTTGAGGTAGGGTCACTGGAGACAGGTACAGTTGGCAGAAGGGGAGGAGGGTGGCCAGGATCAGGACAATGATGACAAGATGGAGATGACAAAAGAGGTGAGGGGATGGAAGCGAGAAACACGGGAGAGGACGATAAAAGGACGGGAGGAATGGAGGGAACTGCCATTAAAAAAGATTGATTTCCTTTTTATATATCAAATATGGAAATATTGCTAATGAAATAATGAATTTTAAAACTTAAGTGATATTATTTAAAGAATAAAGAATTTACATCTCTGATGCCAAGCTCCAAAGACTCCAAACCAGTAAGCTCGAACCACCATCAAGTTGTATTGAAGAAAACTATGTGCACTATGTTGAAGTGAAGCAAATGCGATCGCCAAATCCAAAGGCTTCAAAGACCAAATACTGAAGAATTAATTTTAGGTCTTGTTCTTATAATATAACAGAGATATATGCACATATGCATACACAGACATACATATCCAAAAACCAGATCTGAGTTCGCACTAGGAAGTCGGGTAGACGTACTAGTTCGAAAGTGAAATTGTACGATCGAGCGAGCGATCGAATTTGGTATTGCGTACGAATGATATATGTGCATCGTACAGGCTTGAATAAAATAGATATTGAAACTTTTGTAAAGAAATGTATAAAATGGTTTGAATGTTGTAATTGGACATTATTGCTTAGTAAGATATACAAAATCAGTGAAAAGATATTTACGGTTGGTATCAGAGCACTCTTTTTGTTAAAGCTTCATTCAAATTTTAACTTAGAATATTTTCTCCAATATCAATTTTAGTTAAGAATTTCATACTTTATTTCTTAAGTTCAATGCAAATATTCTACATACACCTTATATTTAATTTCATTTCACCACTTTGGTTTTATCTATACCTTTATTGAAATTTTTCATTTTCAAATTTGTTTGAATTCAATTTTCCTTTCATTTTATATATATTGAATTCAATTCATTTCAAACCATACTTAATTTTCATTTCTTCAATTAGTTTCACTTACTAATTTTATTTCAATACTTTGCTTCATTTGATCCAACTTGACAAATTTTTTTCCATTTATCTTAATTTAACTCAATTCAAATTCAAAACGAATTTCAACATTCAGTTACAATTTCCTTTACTCGCAATTGTAAATTCATTTATTCATTTACAAATTTATTTTCCATCTTAATAAATTTATTCTAATCCATTTAGTCTACTAGACTTACTTTTCAGATTTACTTTAATTCAAACTAATCCAAGTTAAATTCAGCTTCAATTTGAATTTTTCCAAGTTTTCAAACTTATTTATTATTCCATAAACATTTTTAAATAGGATTCCAGAGGAATATTTGAAAATAAATTGAAAGGATTTGAAATTTTGAGGTTTGGAAAATCTAAATACCTTTTGAGTTTGAGAAGGTTTTCAAAGGTTTTGGAAAAATAATGGTGAAATTATTTTGAAAATATTTTGAATTGCATTTGAAATATGATGAAGTTTACAATTAAAAAAAATGTTTTGAAAAATGTTTTTAAAGCGATAAAAGCACAAAACTCTTTTTGGTCGCTGGAAAATAACTTCGATAATGACTGCAGCATCATAGATGTTCTTTTCGAGTTTCCACAAGAGGAATTGCTGCCAAATTGTTTTAAATGGAAGTTGATTGGAAAACTGGGTTTGGTTTTGTTTGTTTATACAAGTTGAGAAATTTATTTGCAAGATTTAATTAATTGGGTTAATCCTTATGTTGCTTTTTTTTAAAATTGATTAACCATGTAATTAGGTAGTTAATTGATTAAGATAAAGCGTTTTAATTCTTAACTTAAACTTAAATTTTTTTTAAGTTAATCTATAGATTAGTTAATTCCAAGTTTATTAAGTAAGATTTTAAATGATAATTAAGAAGATAATTAAGATAAATGATTTATCTTTTAAAAAATTAATTGATTGATAATTAAAGATTAATTAACGGGTAATTTAAAGATTAATTAATAAGTAATTAAAGATTAATTTTTGATTAATTAATTAATATTTAAAGAGTAATTAATTAATAAATAAGGTGATTATCGGCGCGAATTGAATTAATTAATTAACCAAGGAAAAATAATTAAAAGTTGATTAATTTATTAATTAAGGTTGATTAATTAATAATTAAAGGGTAATTAACTTATTAAAGGTTAATTAATCAAATGATTAAAAGACAATTACTTGAGGTAAGTAATTAAAGAGTTAATTTGTTAATACTTTAGGGTTAATAGTCTCGTTTGGGTAGAGGTGGGAGATGAGACGATTTCGTCATCGACGATGGATTGGAGGCAAATGGACCGGGGGGAAATGGTGCGTAGACAATCGACGGAGCTATGGTCGAAATTGCATGGTGTCCGGTGGTCTATAGCGTCGAAGCGAGGCATTTATCAATGAAATGTTGGGTTTCAGGCAAATGCTTAGTAATTCGATTTTGATTTCTGGGTGATCTCAATCATTCTGGGTTGTAGTGTTCATCGGCAAGGTCTTCATCGTCGTGTTGGTGATCGAAACAATGGTCGGAGCCGTCGCAATCATGTGTACACGTGCACATGTATCAATTGTGTATCAGTAGGATTGGGTTTGGGAAGAACGGAAGGACTCGAAGTCGATCTTGAGAAAATTGGGTTTTGGCTCGAAGATTGTTATGAGTGTTTATGAGAGTAATTTAAAACAGTTTCAAAATTTAAATTAAAAGTAGGAAGGATGCAGCAAGGTTATTGGGGGTAGTGCCCCTTAGGGTATGTCCATTTCCTTTTGGATCAAAGGTGAGAATTCAGTTAAATGATATTTTGAAATAAAATTGGATTTATATAAACTGAATTATTTTCGAAAATCAAAGCTTTAAATGTTGAAATTGGAATTGGTTTAAAGGAATTGTTTAAAGAAATTTAATTGAAATTTCAAAGTTGAATTGTGAAATATAAATGAAATTTATTGAAATTAAGTTATTGAAATGTTTGAATATTTAAACTTTGAAATCTATGAATTTGAAGTGCTTTAAAATTTTAGTTCAAACATGAAAATGAAGTCGATATGAATGAATGATTTTTGGGAATTTTATTGAAAGAAAATTTAGTTTTGTTGAAATCTGGATGCGGTCCAGATTTGTTGAATGGAAGAAATAGTTTAATTTGATATTAATTTCAAATTAATAATTTAATGTAAACTGTTTAAAGATGTACTATTTTAGATTCGAATTTATTTAGATTTTCAAACTATCTACTATATAAACCATTTCCAATAATCAAACTATTTTATATTAAACTATTAAAACAGTATTAAATCTAATTTTAGACTATTTTAACCTATTTTAAAACTATTTTAATCTATATTTAAACTAATTTAATCAATTTTAAACAATTTTAAACTATTTTAACCCATTTAAACTATTTTAAACTATTTTAAACTATTTTAAACTATTTTAAACTATTTTTAAACTATTTAAACTATTTCCGACAATCTATACTATTCTTTAAATTTCAGACTGTGTAAAGTTGAAGAGTTTATATTTAAATCCTTGATTTAAAAGCGGATATGGTTAAATGATGCTATAATCTAAGTTGGAATTTGAAATGATATTTTCTAGTGAAATGACATATTTGAGTAAATATGATGATTTTAAAATGAGGATTTAACCTATTTTGTCGATATGAATTCGAAAGTTCATATGATTTCGAAAGTGAATATGATTTGGAAAGTGAGATGGTTTGAATTGAATATGATATTTTGATATCAATTATGAATTGATTTTGGAAATGTAAAAGAACCATCCGGTGTGAAATAAACGTTTGGTTGTTAAAGAGACCTGGATCGGATATTGTCATACTCTCTACCAATACCAAAAACCATTTTAACAACTATGTACATGGTGGAGATTCCAAAATTAAGTAGGATGGTTTGACGAACGATTCTGTATGAGGAATTAACGTAGCCCTGACTCCCTCGAGTCAGCTTGATGTGACAAAAATAGGAGCCATGCCAGGCCAAGTTAGGTCGCACCTCCGATCGAACATGCTTCTTCGATACCATATTATGACTTTATGATTGATTTGTTAGCCACCCCTCGATTTGATTATGGGAGTGTGTTTCGAGGTGGGTGGTAGTAGCTGCTATTCGTTACCACCCGTCTGGATCCGCAAAACGGTAGTATCCTACCATGGGAATTGCCTCACGTACCTTGTCACATGCCTTATCGTGCCTATTACGAGTTTAGTTTATGTCGTACCTATGGAGTGCTTCCTAATAGCCCACCAGTTTACAATGGAGTTTTCAGTACTGTATAGACTACGAAATTTGCATAAAATGTGTTAAGGGGGATATGAGTAATGCCTTAATGCTATTTTTTATACTTTACTTTACTGTAGACACTATTATAATAGTGTATTATACTAGTATGTAGATAGCTTAACGGATCCTTAGGAAATGGAATCCCGAACATCTCTTAAGTTATTGCACGCACGTTAGACATTGGATAAGAGATGTCAAATCCCGCAAACATCTTCGACGCCGTTACACTCATACTTATTTGCTATTGATTTAACTTACATAAGATCTTTTAGTTCTTCTCAAGTGTTTTGACTTTTATGCTCGGGTCAGTCTAAGCTTGTCAGTGTACTAAGACCATTTTTTTGGAGGATGAAGACGAAGATTTGTATGCTATTTATTATATTTATACTATTACATCAAGTTGTTCCGCTACATTTATTATTTATTATTGTTATATGTAACTCTGATCTGCATTGTAAAAGTGTAATCAAATGCTATTTGTAAAACAGCTTCATGAACTGTTATTTGATTATTATATTTTTTCATTCCGTTGTGAGATTCTATGTTCGTTTTTAATTCTTTTTCTTTTTTCTTATTTACCTCATAACATTCCTATCTTTTGAATGGTTTGAGTTTGACATATGTGATTTATTGTCGATTTGAACCATCCAAAAAGTTAGGTTGTTACATTTGGTATCAGAGCGAGCTTTAGCGATAACCTTAGCTTTGTGGGGTCTGACTCATTAGAGATAGGGTAGTAATACCCTAGAATGAGTCTGTTTGAGTGTGTGTGTATATATGAGAGAGCATACTTGTTAGTGTTATACAAATGTTTTTATATTGTGTTAATTTTTTCTGTTTAGCACTTATAAATTCTAGTCGATTCATAGGACACTATGGCACCGATAAAGATTTTTAAATACTTAATAGGATAGACCGACGTAATATGGTTTTGAAATATATGTAAATGAAATAATTTTACCTAGTATTATATTTTGAATATAAAGGAATAATTTTTACAAATGATATAGTTAGATGTGATATGTTATTATTAGGAGAGAAATTTTATAAATATTGATTGTAAAATAAGATTTACAAGCAAAGTAAATATAAATTAGAATTTGAGAACTTAATTTATGGGGCTTTGGAATTGTATTTCAAAGGATTTTGGAATATAATATTAATATTATTTGGAAGAATTTTCGAATATAAATATTTTTAATATGATTTAAAGGAAATGTTATAAAGGAAATTTTAAAGGAAATAAACTCTGCACTCCCCTCTCTATCGCTGGCAAATAATTTCGATGATCAGTGCACGCATCATTAACGTTCATTTTCGAGTTTCAAAGTGGAAGACCACTGTTGTAGTTTTACTAAACATTTGTTTTGACAATAAATCTTAAATTTTAATTTCTAAATATGATTTGGATATATAAAAGATATGATTATATATATATATATATATATATATATATATTATTTTTAAATGATTTGAAAATGAAACCCGGTATTTATTTCTTAAGTTTTTGTAAATTAGTAGTTTCAATTATTGTGATGAATGAAATCTTAACCATTTTAATAGTTGGAAACATCTAAAAAAAGGAATAAGAAATTAAGAGTTAAGTGATTAGTGAAATATATAAGAAATTGGAAATTTGTAACTAGTAAATCAAAGATAATGAAATTTTAAGAAGATGTAAAGTGTTGAACATTTGTTAACTAAGTGAAGAAGATAAACTTGCGTAACATTCAATTACATCCTTAAAATACACACACAGATATATATATATATATATATATATATATATATATATATAACTTACCAAATATGTTGAAAGGTTGTAATGTTAAATAAGAATATATAATAGAATATTATTCAAGTAAAACTTAAGTAATGAAAGTGTTCGCTGGAATTATTTCTATAGATAATAATTTAGATGTACAATGAATGTTATACGCATAAGTTAAATGTTTTGAAATGCTAACAATTAGACTTGATAGTAAAGGCGAACATCACCTAAGTTGAATGATTCATTAAATAAAAGTCAAACTCTATAAACAATGAATGTGGATAAAAGGTAGAGAAACTTAAGTAGGACTTTGTTCACAATGAATATGTATATTACATGGAAATCAAGTTATATAAGTAAATAATAAATGTGAATAAATGAATGTAAACTAATAAGAGGCAACCTTGTATGAATAAATTAGAAATAAATGAAACGTATGTAATACTTTAAGAATGCATTCAATGATGATTTCAAGCATTGAATGGGAAAAGAAAATATTATATGAATGAATGAAAATAAATAAAAAGTAAACAGTGATTTAGAAATAGAGTAAATGTTCAATAATATTATATATGAAAGAAATAAATGTGAAAAAGAAATAAATAATAATGGTGAATTTAAGGTGCAAAGAAACTTACATAATATTTTAAGAATTAATTATGGATGATATAAATAATTGAATGGAAATAACATATTTAAGTAAATGAATGCAAATTAATGGAAAATGGCATTGTATGAATGAATGAGGAAGGATGAACATGCTGGATCATAGGTTTTGATTGCTGACATGAAACAACAATTCACGAATCTACGACTACGACAACATCAGAACTCAACGACTCAAAGTATGGTTCATATAGTTATATATTTTAATGAGAGTCATCAAATATGTATATAGAGTCTAGCTTAGTGCTTTTTTAAAATCTTTCCTCAAGAATCATCATTCACTTTCAAATAAACTTGCATGCATATTATAATCAAAATCGAGTTTTCAAAAAATACATGGAGCGAGGCTCGAACCCGAGTCACTAATTTAAAAGTCAAGTGCTCTAGCCAAATGAGCTATAGTGATTTTTGATTATCAATAGAATTCATTCGACTGAACAAAGTCATTCAGTCGACTGAATATCCATAAACAGCCTATTGAACTTGTGCACATGTGTGTACACGTTTATATTTTCAAATTCAGTCGAGTGACCAAAAACAGCCAATCGACTGACCATGTTCAGTACACATATATGCAATTTTACATTATCTTCAAATATTCAGTAGACTGGTCCTTTTTTCTTAGTCGACTGACCTGGTTCCAACTGCTATTTTTTTTGAAAAGACACTTCCTTTTCGAATAGCCTTCTTCCTCACGAAGAGTTGCAGCCATTGCTATTCGTTGAGAACTCTTCACTAGCAGTTGCAACTCCATAACTATATATATGCATGAATTTCAAGATCAAATTATTTCACTTGTTTGCTTATATTTGAATCATATTTTCTAAATCAACTACTCTTTTGAATTCATACATTCATTGGTTATAATCGCTATTCTATATTTCTAAAGCAATTTGAAACTTCCTAATCTTCATATACACACAACTATACACATCATACTTGAGGAAAAGATTATAGAAAGGGTACTACAAGTGAAAAATCCGTGTTATTAGAACACACAAGGTCAAGACAATCTACTTTGTAATCAAAGTCCTGTTCGGTTGCTCAGGCGGTAAAGTTTTGTTCTGTTGTTCAGGCGGTAAAAGTCCTCTTCGGCTATTGAGGCAGAAAAATCCTATTCGGCTGCTCAGGTGTTGTATAACTATTCCTTTGGGTTAGGAGAGGTGTTTATAGAGTTTAAATCCACAGTGTAATTTGCGACTGGATGTAGAACGAGAAGTTCGAACTAGTATAAAAAATCCTGGTGTGCTTATTTCATTTTCTTTAGCTATTATCTAGATTATATTTCTACACTAATATAATACTTCATATTACATGATCCTAAGTGATAAATAGCCACACAATAGTCACTTTCATTTGGTATCAGAGCTTGGAATTCTATCGATCGTCACAACATCATAGAATAATGGCCAGAAAACGATCCAGTCGAAATACAACAGGCAAAATCCCTGTCAAAGCCACCAGTGAGGACTACAAAAAGGTACTTTATGATTTACAAATTCCAGTAAAAGATAATAATGAATTAGTTAGTATAAGTAATAAGATTTCAAAGCTTAATTTTATTATTTTAGAAAAGATGAAATCTGTTGAACTTGAGAATGAGAAATTGAAAAATGAGAAGTTGAATTTAGAAAATCAACTTGGTATTTTAAAAAATAATTTTATAACTATTAAAGATTTTCTAGATGAAAAAAACACCATATTTGAAAAAGAGAAAAATTTTGAGAAGAAAATTTTGATTTGAAAATACAAAATGATTTATTACAATCCTCTTTAGATAATTCAGAATCTCAAAATTTCCTTCTCAGAAATGAGAATTGTATGTTAAAAACGAGAATTCTAAATTAAATGAGATAATTGATATTTTGAAAAATAGTAATATTTCTTTTGAAATTAATAATTGTGACTTTAAAGCTAAACTCGATAAACTTAACACTGAAGTTACAAAATTTAATAAAGGTCAAAACAATTTAAACATGATTTTATCCAGTTCTAAAACTTTACATAATAAAAGTGGTTTAGGATATAATAAAACTAATCGTAGAAATAGCACTAGATACACTTTCATGTGTAGTAAAAATTTTAGTGCTAGTACTAAATTTCAAGTAAAGTCTAAATCCAATTTTTATAGAAAGTCAAATATTGTTATGACCAATAATGTTTATAATTTCTCTAGAAATACAAAATCATTGACGGGAATTATGAATAAAAATTATCTAAGTATTTGGATTCCTGTTAATTGGAAAAATAGAGAAAAATACATTGATGATTATTTTGATATGGTAGTTAGTAATGAAAACTATATTTATAAAGGTTCAACCACACCTAAATGGATATGGTTTCCTAAAAATTAGGAAATTGTAAGAACCTTGGGTATCACATGCTTTAAATGTTATTTTTTTGATACTTTACATTAGAAGTAGTAGTTATTTTGTTCTATATTGTTCTATGTTAGCACTTATGTGGAATATAATTTTTGTCATCATATAAACTCTCCTTTTTGTCGATGACAAAGGGGGAGAAAGATATTGCTCTAACACTATTTGCAGGAATAAACAATGCAAGCACAAATTAAGGGGGAGAAAACATTAATTATTTACAGGAATATATAGCATAGATTCAGGGGGGAAATCTATAGCATAATTATAGGAATATATTCAGGGGGAGAGATAAGTCAACAAAGCTTGTCGAATATTCGTCCAAAGCAAATGGAGTTGTCATGATCAAAAGGAGGGAGAATGTTGGATCATAGGTTTTGATTGCTGACATGAAACAACAATTCACGAATCTGCGACTACGTCAACATCCAAACTCAACGACTCAAAGTATGGTTCATATAGTTGTATATTTTAACAAGAGTCATCAAATATGTATATAGAGTCTAGTTTAGTGCTTTGTTAAAATATTTCATCAAGAATCATCATTCACATTGAAATAAACTTGCATGCATATTTAATCAAAATCAAGTTTTCCAAAAATGCCTGGAGCGGGGATCGAACCCGGGTCACTAATTTAGACGGCAAGTGCTCTAGCCAAATGAGCTGTGGCAATTTTTGATTATCAATAGAATTCAGTCGACTGAATATTTATAAACAGCCTATTGAACTTGTGCACATGTGTATACACGTTTATAGTTTCAAATTCAGTCGACCGACCATGTTCAGTACACAGATATGCACTGTTTTACATTGTCTTTGAATATTCAGTAGAGTGGTTGTTTTTCTCAGTCAACTGACCTGATTCCATCTGCTAATTTTTTTGAGAAGACACTTCCTTTTCGAATAGCCTTCTTCCTCGCGAAGAGTTGCAGCCATTGCTATTCGTTGAGCACTCTTCACCAGCAGTTGCAACTCATTAACTACTATATATATGCATGAATTTCAAGATCAAATTACTTCACTTGCTTGCCTATACTTGAATCATATTTTCTGAATCAACTACTCTCTTGAATTTATACACTCATTGCTTACAATCACAATTCCATATTTCGAAAGCAATTTGAAACTTCCTAATCTTCATATATACACAACTATACACATCATACTTGAGGAAAAGATTATAGGAAGGGTACTACAAGTGAAAAATCCATGTTATTAGAACACACAAGGTTAAGACAATCTACTTTGTAATCAAAGTCCTATTCGGTTGCTTAGGCGGTAAAGTCATGTTCTGTTGTCTGTTGAGGGGAAAAGTCCTATTCGGCTGCTCAGGTGTTGTATACATATTCCTTCGGGATAAAAGTGGGGTTTATAGAGTTAAATCTAGAGTACGGTCTGGGACTGGACGTAGAACGGGAAGTTCGAACCAGTATAAAAAGTCCTGGTGTGATTATTTCATTTACTTTATCTGTTATCTAGATTATATTTCTACACTAATACAATACTTCATATTACACGATCCTAAGTGATAACTAGCCACATAGTAGTCACTTTCATTTGGTATCAGAGCATTTTCAGAACAATTATGATGTGAAAGGAAACTAAAAATGATAAACTTAATATATATGTTAAATTCTTTGTGTTTGCCTTACGGGATGTTTAGGAAAGGATAGTTCTAACTGTATAAGGATGTATAAATAATATATTAAGTTATTATCTAAACTGCTGAGCGTAGGGTATACTTGGTAGTTTATTTATCACTCTTGTATGATTAAAAGTTTCCGAGCCTCAACAAACCATTTATTTTGGTTGTTATGGATAGATAATTGATTTCTTTATTGAATATGATGGTGTATTGTTTTGTTTGCGAGTGGCTATTGTTGCATTATGTTGATTTGTTTTGTTACTAATTGAAACAAACTTATATGTTACTTTTTTTTACATAATTATTAACATCTTTGGATTATATAAGTGAAGTACAGGTTTATCGAAGCAATAACTACTTCTTTTGGTTTCATAAATATAGCGTTGTTTGCCCGACAAACAAGCACGCTTTCAAATTACGGTTTTATAGCGAATATTGTTATCCCATGGTTTGGGATATTTTATTTTGAAATATGATATATATATATATATATATGGTTATTATTGATAATATTATTTCTCCGATACCTCTTCGTACAAAGGAGACTCTGTCGAAATTTTCCGTGAATTTTAGACTTAGAATTTTTTGGTGAAAGTGAAATATTTTCAAACTTTATTAAACTTGAAAATGAAGGTTTCATTGTTTATTAATAGGTATATTTATTTAAAATACTAAATTATGTAAATTAATTGTTATAAATTGAATACTTTGAATAAAATATATTTATTTCTTAATTCCTTCTTTTTCTTTTCGAGGACGAAAAGTTTTGTGTGAGGGAGAGTGTAAAGACCCGCATTTTTCTGATAATTAAAAATATTATATTTAATAAGATTTAGAATTCAATATTGTGTGAAATAAAAATTTATGATTTACAAATGGGAAATACTATTAGAATGTGATTTAATAAGGTTGATTTAAGGCAACTGATAACTATTATAATGCAGTTTTAATCAATTGACATTATTGTATGGTTAATTTGGTTATAATTATCAATAAGAAATAAACTCATTTTTGTGTTAATAATGAAATTGTATGTCATTTTATTTAATTGGTTTTGGTATATATGTGAAATCAATTATATGTACGTAGATTTATAATATGGTTTAAATAATAAACTTGTAAACATGATTAAATTACATAAAAGTAACAATTGCTTATATACCGTCTTATTATTTAATACATTGAAATTAATTAGGAAATGAATATAATTAAATGTAATTAAATATTGCTGTTAATATAAGTTAAGATGATAACTATAGAATAAGAATGTAACAAAAAGTGAACTGGTGTCAAATGAATTCATATTGGTATTGGATGATTGAATAATAAGACGTAAATCAAGATAAATGAATTTATGGGAATTTAAATTATAATTAATGAATTTATTGCAATTGCCATTGAACGATGTAATTAATGTAATATTTAAATCTTAAGTTTAATAAGAATAATTTATTTTAAAAAGATTATTAAATTTATCTGTAATTAAAAATGATGAAAATTGTTAACTATTTAATTTGAATTTAAAAGTGATTAAACCAATTTAATAACAATTTATTTAATTAACGTGAAAATTAGCCATTTTGGCCAATGTCTTAGATTCCGACGAAAGTAGTTTCATCGGATCCGTAACATTGAATTATTATAGGATTTCAAGTTTTGCAGCGATCAGAGTTGTCGTTTGATCCCGCGGGCTCGAAACGCGTTGAAATCAATTAAAAGGATTCAAATGAATATAATCTGATTTTAAAAGCTAACTTCTATATACAATGGAATTAAGATTTGAAACTAGTTCGATTGAGTTTAAAAATATGGAAAACCTATATTCCGATATATTGATGACCCATTTCTTTTCGGAAATGAAACGAGCTTTCCAGGTCGTTGCTATCGTTTCGATCCAGCCTTGCCTATATATAGGCTGTTATAAACCCTAACTGTTTCTCATTTCATATTTTCTATACGTAAATCTTCTTCCCCCTTCTCAAATGACAAAACAACAAACCTAATTCCCAAATTCGAAAATCTAATTTCAATTTCAAAAAAAAATGCGGATCTACAGCGACTTTGGGTTGCACTTCGGTTTCCAGAGGCAAAATCCTGTGGCTACTTTGGGTCAGGAAGCAAATGACTTAGGTCTTTGGTCATTTTGGCAAAAACTTAAAGCAAGCACTGAGGATTTGAGGCGGCGGACCAAAGTTGAACCCATAGTCGAATTGTTGTTATTTATTGGTTAATTTAAATGATAATTATGATGGATGTTTGATTGTTGATATTGGATGACTGGATGTTATATTTATATTATTATAACACTGCAAGTTCCCTTAGTTATTGCTAGGAAAATCACTATGGGTTAAAATGATACATACCCGAACGATCTATAGATTAGGAAAAAATCGTTATGGGTTGAAATGATAAACCCGAGCGATTCTACGGATTTTGAATTTTATTTGGGATTGCGGGTTAAAATGATATATATCCGTAAATATAAACTATTGCAGTTTGAAATCATAAATATCCATATCACTTGACCATAGGGTAGAAAATTATATACGGACACCGGATTGGTAAAATTAAATGATTTTTAAATTCTTAATTTTTGAATTCAATTAAATGATATTTTGAAATAAAATCCGGATTTATATAAACTGAATTATTTTCGAAAATCCAAGCTTTAAATGTTGATCTTGGAAATGGTTTAAAGGAATTGTTTAAAGAAATTTAATTGAAATTACAAAGTTGAATTGTGAAATATAAATGAAATTTATCGAAATTGAGATACTGAAATGTTTGTATATTTAAACTTTGAAATCTATGAGTTTGAAGTGCTTTAAAATTTTAGTTCAAACATGAAAATGAAGTCGATATAAATTGAAATGACTTTTAGGAATTTTATTGAAAGAAAATTTAGTTTTGTTGAAATCTGATCCGGTCCAGATTTGTTGAATGGAAGAAATATGTTAATTTGATATTAATTTCAAATTAATTAATTTAATGTTAATTTTTCGAAGATGTATTATTTAAATTCATATTTATTTAGATTTTCAAACAACTATATAAACTATTTTCAATAAGCAAACTATTTTATATTAAACTATTAAAACTGTATTAAATTTAATTTTAGACTATTTTAACCTATTTTTAACTATTTGACTATTTTAATCTATATTTAAACTAATTTAATCTATTTTAAACTATTTAATATATTTTAAACTATATTAACTATTTAAAACTATTTTACTGTATTTTAAACTATTTTAAACCATTTAAACTATTTTAAAGTATTATTACTATTTTGAACTATTTTTACACTAATTAACTATTTACGACTATCTGTACTATTTTTTAAATTTCAGACTGTATAAAGTTGAAGTGTTTATATTTAAATCCTTGATTTAAAAGCGAACATGGTTAAATAATGTTATAACCAAAGTTGGGATTTGGAATAATATTTTCTTGTGAAATGACATATTTGAGTAAATATGATGATTTTGAAATGAGGTTTAACCAATTTTGTCGATATGATTTCGAAAGTGAATATGATTTCGAAAGTGAATATGATTTGGAAAGTGATATGATTTGAATTAAATATGATATTTTGATATCAATTATGAATTGATTTTGGAAATGTAAAAGAACCATCTGGTTTGAAATAAGCGTTTGGTTGTTAAAAAGACCGGGATTAGATATTGCGTACTCTCTGCTAATATCGAAAACCACTTTAACAACTGTCTACGCGGTGGAGATTCCTGAATTAAGTAGGATGGTTTGGCGAACGATTTTGTATAAGGCATTAATGTAGCCCTGACTCCTTCGAGTTAGCTTGCTGTGACTAAAACAGGAGCCATGCTGGGCCAAGTTAGGTTGCACCTCCGATCGGACATGCTTCTTCGATGCCATATTATGACTTTGTGGTTGATTTGGTGGCCAACCCTCAATTTGATGTTGGGAGTGTGTTCTGAGGTGGGAGATAGTAGCTACTATGCGTTACCACGAGTCTGGATCTGCAAAACGGTTGTATCCTACCCTGGGCATTGTCTCGCATGCCTTGTCATATGCCTTATCGCGCTTATTACGAGTTTGGTTATGTCGTACCTTTGGAGTGCTCCCTAATGGACCACCAATTTATAGTGGAGTTTACAGTACTATATAGACTACGACATTTATATAAAATGTGTTAAGAGCGATGTGGGTAATTCCTCAATGCTATTTTAATAATTTACTTTACTATAAACACTATTATAATAGCGTATTGTACTATGTATGTAGATAGTTTAATGGATCCTTGGAAGATGAAATCCCGAGCATCTTTATCTCTTAAGTTATTGTACGCACATTAGGTATTGGATAGGAGATGTCAAATCCCGTGAACATTTTCGACGTCGTTACACTCATATCTATTTGCTGTTGATTTAACTTGCATAAGATCTTTTAATTCTGACTCGAGCGTTTTGTCTTTTCATTACGCTCGGGTCTGTTTGAGATTTTCTGTGTACCGAAGACCAATTTTCTCTAGAGGACGAAGAGACGAAGATTTGTATGTTATTTATTATATTTATACTATTGCATCATGTTGTTCCACTACATTTATTTATTTATTCCTTTTGTATGTAACTCTGATATGTATTGTAAAAGTGTAATCAAATGCTATTTGTAAAACAGCTTCATGAACTGTTATTTGATTATTATATTTTGTAGTTCTGTAGTGATTTCCGTGTTTGTTTTTTATTCTTTCTCTTCTTATCTTATTTACCCCATAACAATCCTCCCTTTTGAATGATTTGAGTTTGACATGTACGATTTATTGTCGATTTGAACCGTCCAAAAAGTTGGGTCGTTACAGTATTATTCAAATCATTATCTGCATTTATTGCCTTTGAATTTGGGTAAGGAGCTGCAAACAATATAATATCTAAATTAAGATGGATATACATCAATATTAATGACAAGTAAGTTGATCCAAAAGGTTCTTGATAATAATTTAGGTGCTTAAAATTTGTTTGAATAGGAATTACAAATTGGATGCTTTCATAAAGCAAGGTACGAATGGGGGTCAAAGAAGAAGCTGATGATATGAAACAGTACATAAATGCGAAAAGAACTATTAATTTAATTGCAAAAAACATCATATTTTCTACATATTTCAATTTATGTGGAACTCATGATTAAATATTATTAAAATTGCAAAAGTTCATAGTTTCTTGAAGCTGAAAAATAATTTTAATAGCATTTTTTAGACTGCATATTTCTGTGCAGAAAATATAGAAAATGATCGTGACGGCATACCAAAAATGGGGGTTTGATTAGGCCTTAGGCTTTTTGTCTTGACTTTTTTAACTTACAGAAACAGTGATGTCCGATATATATATAGTTGCCCACAAAATATTTGAATCTTGGTGATTTTCTTAGTTAATAAATTTGTTTAGTCGCACCTCATTTACCAAATTGGCATATACAAAACTGGGTATGATTGAGTGTTAAGAAAGAAGCCAACGATAATAATAAAGTACCTAAATGCAGAAAGAACCTATCAATTGAATAAAATTAAAAAATACATTCCCAGCATATTGAAATTATTGTGCCTTAGAAATATTAGCGATTATATTCTGTTATATTGATAGACCAAACTGAAGGCATCCCGTAAACTTCATAGTAAGAAACTTTAGACCTCATGCTCGGCACAATGTCTCCATTTTAAAGTTAATAAACACATCGACTCAAAGGTAAAAGAAAAAGTAGGTTCCTAATAATTCATAACATGATAGGTAAATTCCATTGTCCTTCAACAATAGCGATAAGTAAATAATTATGTTGCCAAGAAAAAAAGCAGACCCGCATTTACACAGGAGTGAAAATCCATAATAATAACATGGTTTATTTTATAGTTTGTTTGGAACAAAAATCGTGAATTATGTCTGCCTCAAAAATAATAGTGAAAAAGCAGCATTATTGGACAACTGATAAACAGATGCATTTATAACACATAGAATAGTGATATGTTGAGTCCTAGAAGTCATGTGTACGATTATTCAATTATTTGCTTATAGCGTAAGGAGAAAAATATTTGGAAAACCTAGCAATAAATAAAAATTAACATATATTAACGTAATGTTGGTCAAATGTGCAAGGCATACATAGTATTTAGTTAATGAAAGTATGTGCAATGGGATTGTCATGTTTGATAACTCTAATTGTAGAGTAACCCTCAAATATGCATCCTTCGGCATACTTGGTAGATGTTTACAGTGTCGTGAAAAGGTGTTGAGATTAGTCCAACATCGGCCAATTTACAATATGAATTCTGCATAAAACTAAAGAGACCTTCCTTCACATTACCAATTGGTTTTGTGATAATATATGGTTCTCTAACATGGTATCAGAACGAGTTTTAATTATGTCACACGTCACCCTAAATGAATGTCCACGTGTTTGGCTGTTGATACGCCACACGTGTGGGGGCGTGTTACAATTTACAATATAAATTCTGCATAAATACTAAAGAGACCTCCCTTTATATGTACATGAAAATATAGTAAGCCTATCGCACGGTGAACAATATTTACCACTTTTATTGCAAAATTAACATAGAATAGTGTTGGAATGCCCCATGGTACTATTGGTAACTATCAGTGTTGGAATGCCCCATGGTACTATTGGTAACTATCATAGCTCCTCATTCCAGAGGATAATGGCTTTTAAAAGTCTCTTATAAATCATAATCATTGACATTTGGTGCTAAGCGCAACAAATACAGTGCATTCAAGGCCACCATTTGTGTCAGGGTGGGGCGTCATTTACCGGTCCACCGGGTTTTTTTGGGTTTCAAAAAAATATCCCATCATCATCACCATAATCTGGTTAGTAAATGGATGAATAACAAATTATGTTATGCCATGAATTGTAAATTAAATAAAGTCGTAAACTTCTAATTGTCCATTCTGAGTACTACAAATAACCATTGCTAAAACCCACTCTAAAGGACAAAAAAGCAGTTGTTCAAATAATATCCATCCATCTAATGCAGCACACCAATCCAATATGCTCAATGCATATTTAAGCTAAAAATGATGAAAAACATAGTGTCTTTTTCTTGATTTTGGTATTCAGCCATAACATTTTCGAATCAGTTGTGGTCGTTATACGCATGTCGCATTTGCACCAATGCCTTATATCACGACTGCAATAACATCTGTATTGTAGCACCTCCCGCCAACCAATGTTCTTGTTGTAATGTAGTAGTTCAACACCATACATCATTCATATAATAATGCACTAGTATACAATGCACGTACGTACATCTAATATCCAAAGATGTTTACCTTGGATGAATGTGTGTTTTAAATGCAAATGTTTTTGTAGTAACAACCAATTTCAAGTTGTTTTGTTGGTGATATCGATGACAAATTGATAGTAAAATTCCGTTGGTGAGTAGGCGGAAATGGTGGTGAGATTCGATTAACAAATGAAGATAATTTTGGAATTTAAAAAAGTCACTGTGTAAATCATGTTGATTTCTTTATTAATACTAGAGATCTGTCTTTGAACATATGATTATAACCATATGTTTGCGCTGCTACTTTAAGTAGCTCTTGCATGGGGCTTTGATAACATGCATGGGGGACTCACGCAAAACATATGGCTATACAAAATACATACAAAACAGTCTTCATTCGTGTATATCTATAAAACGTGCGCATATCACTTTATAATTATGTTAAGTATATCTAATATGTATATATGTGTGTGTGTGTGTGTGTGTACACACGCATGCACGCACAGATTTATATTTATATTTATGTTTATAATGTAGTTTTCAACTCAGATATGCAGTAGAGGTATAAATATACTTCTACCTTATTTTTGAAAGACAGATTGATGTCACAGAGATAAATAGAGAAACAAATTTACGCATTTTATAGTTTTAGGCTTAAGTTAGTTAGATCCATTCTAAGGGAAAATATATATAAACCCACATACAAGCATGCACGCAACACTACAAACAACTTCAAGGGGACAAGACACACAACAGAGGAGATGTAAGATTGCATAGGCAATTGAAAATTCCCACACACGCAACATAGCACACAATAACACACATATATGTTTTCAGTATTTAGAACATACAAACGTTCAAATATAATGTGAAAGTAAAATACTTACCTGTAGTTGTTCTTATCCTTCTTCTTCCATATGCTTTTCTCCCTAAACATAGGATGGTATTATTGGAATTTTAGAAAGATATCGAGTAAATTAGTTCAATTAATTTTCTTTATTAATAGTAGAGATATGGATTCAATGGGTCAACAGTTCAAGGGACAATGCCAAAACCAGACAGCACTTAATTAGAACACACATTGAAATATAGCGCTAGTACAATTGTACTTGTGAAATGCTTTATGCAAACTAAGGAAAATGTAACATATTAAAGTGAACAGTAAATCAAAAATACAGTCCAAAATAATGGTTATAGGAATACTTTATTTTTAGATACGAGCGTTACGGCACACGCTTCGCGCGTGAATTATTTTTCTATAAATTATATAAGTTTAACACATGTAAGATGAATGATTTACTTAAATATTTGGTCATATTTTTGCAATGAAATCATGTATAGTTAGTTTGAATTTTTATTCGATGCTTAACATCTAATTTTTTGTTAATTTGAATTTTTACTTCTATTATTAATTAATAAAGATTGAATTTGTAAAAAAAGTTTATTTGTTAGATCTGTATTTTAGGTGATATTAAGATTTAGTAATACTTGTAGATGTGGTTTTGAATTGGTAAAAAAAGTTTATTTGTTTGACCCTATTTTTAAGTACAGTGAGATTTGGAAATATTTATAAAAGAGCATTTTGAATTGGTAAATGAAGTGTATTTTCCTATTTTTAGGTGATATTAAGATTTGATAATATATGTATAAGGGCATTTTTGGTAGTTCACGCTTATACCAAAAAAGTGCGATACCAAATGTATTACAACTATTATTAAAGATAAGATTAGTGTAATAGCCAACGTCAATTAGTGATAGCATTCTCTAAAATCACAAACATATAGTTATCAGCAAGTTAATTCGCTAAAAGTAAGAGTGGAAACAATTACATGCATTCAAACAAATCATTTAAAAGGTTTGTACATCTTACAAACTTCAAGTCATAATGTACCCACGTAATTAAACATAGATGTGTCACAGTCTAAACAAATGTATCCAAAAAAATTTTATTAACATACTAAAATAAATGAAATTTTTGTACACGATATTGTGGGAAGATTAACTTTAATCCATATACCAAAAAGTAAGATAGCTGTAATGACCCTTAAATATATCTCTTTAAATAAATGATCGTTTAGCTTTAACGATAATACAAATAATTTTGTAAGAATTATTTATAATAATTTATATGGCTTTAGAAATAAAATATGATCATTTTTATTAGTCAAGAATGGTATAAAAATTTATTTTCAAAATTAGTTTACAAAAATATGCATAAAAATTTAAAAGAGAAAATATAACCGAAAAGTAGAATCGGGATTGGTAACGATGCAACATGTAGAAGTGATGCAATGTTGTATGTATATTATGTTACATACACATATGCATGTACATGTGCATACATATAACATGTACATAAACACACACCCATTTATATAAATAATAAAGTTAAAGATATAATATAAAATATATAAGATATTTTAAAACAAACTTACTCCTTAATCCTTTGTAAGTCAACATATGTGCACATGATATGATAGAAGTGATGTGCACGTGGGGGATTTGGCCATGCATTTTGAAGGGGATGGTGTGTTGGAGAAGCTTGGAAAAAGTGGTGTATGCATATTTTTCTTTACACTCTTCTTTTTTCCTATAAATACCCTACTCTATTCTCTCTTTTTCCATTAATTTTCTTCTTCATATTTTCAAGCTTTTGCTTCCTCTTTTATGGCGTTCAAACGAAAACAAATAATGTCAAAATTTATTTGAAAAAGAAACTAAAATCATAAAATATAGTCATATATAGTAAAACACCTAAAAACAATGCAAAAATTCCTCATTTCCCTTTGTTCTTCACAAACTCCCCTTCATTTCATCATAGACCGAGCCCATGCATTGCTATACCCTAGGCTGTGCACCCCCTAGCCTCCTCAAGACTTGGTCGAGGCATTTAGGAGCTAAAATCCGAAGAATAGTGAGCTTCAGATCTTGAATAATAGAGCTGTAGCATTTTTTTGTGAATCACTGGAAATCCAAGGTTAGAACTCCTAAACTACTATATTATATTTTGAACGATGTTATAATGTATGCAAATGGATGTTTAATATGCTTTGATAATCAAGTTTGGTTATTTTCATATGAATGTTGAATATATATGCAAGTCATGAATATACACGTTGATAAACACAAAAGGAAATCACTTTCCTTAAATCAATGAAATGATGTATATGGAAGTGTTAAATCTCTTATAAATGGTTTATAAGGCATTTGAAATGGTTCAGAAACATTTAAAGTGTTTTTGTGAAGTTTGAAAAGAAATAGAAAATTTGGTCAACATAAGCGCGTCGCGTAACGGCAGTTTGCAATTTCACGCTATAAAAATCAAACTAGTGTAAAAGGTGAAATATAGCTCAGAATTCTTCGAAATAAGAATTTTTCGACCTATTATATCCATATTTTTCCAACGAAGAAAGGAAATTGATATTTCTAAAAGTATATTTTGAAATATGAGTAAAACAAGTTTTGAAAAAAATCTTGATTTTGCGGTTTGGAATCCAAAACAGAATTTCTTTGAAAATGTTGTTTTAAATTGTTTGAAAACATGGAATAAATCTTTTAAAATGTTTTAAAAGTGATTTGAGTAATAAAAATGGATTTTCAAATAATAAAAGTCATTTTGATCAATATAGCTTAAAAGACACATTCCACAACACTTTTTCGCGGCATTTTTCTATAAGTTTTGAGATATAGTTTTTAACTTAACAATTCTTTTTCAAATCTCTTATAAATGTTTTCAAAAGGATAATTAAGTGTTTTAATGATTTTTGGAAGTTTTATATTTTATTTAAAAGAAAGTTCAAATAATGATTTGAAGAAAAGTGCTATTATAAATGTGACGACCCGGAATTTTTGAGCATTTAAAATTGGAATATTTAATTGATTTTAATTATTTAAAAGTTATTTTTTAACTTGAATTCAAAAATCACTATTTATTTGATAATTGAATTATTGAATTTAATAATTAAAGATTGAGTAAAATATTTAATCTTGAGTTTCAAGCTTGTTAAAAAATATTTTAAAGGGCTTGTAAAATTTATATTGACAGTACTGAAGATAATAGAAATGTTGAAATTCAATTTGGGAGTGTTTAATTAAGTTTTGGAAATATATAGTTTAAATTGATATTTGGAAATAGCCTTCCGAGGCACAGTCTCGGAATTCGACGAAACCAGTTCTATTGGATCCGAAATAGTTAGTTTTTATCGGATATTAATATTCGTAGCGTTCGGATTTACCGTTTGCTCGTACGGGTGAGAAACGCATTGAAATTATAATTAACAATTTAATATTTTAAATCGATTTATAAAGCTAACTTCCACATATGATTAAATTTGCTTTCGAAACACGTTCCATTGTGTTCGGAATACGGGTAAAGCCTTATAAACGCCTGTCGGCAGGTCTGATTTGGAATTCGAGATTTCGAGTTATGCTAAACGTGATATTTTGAAAATTTAATAATATGAAATATATAAAAATCAAAACACAGCCACCCTATATCGGACGTCAGCACCCTACCTTCTGAACTTGCAGAGATATTTTCCCCTTTTCTCATTTTAATCACGCTACCATCTCTTCGTGTCTCCTCCTCCTTTTGTTTTAAAATCACAGTATCCTGTTCGAAAATCATCGGAGATCAAATAAAAGAAACGCGAGCTTCTCATGGCCGAATAAATTTTGAAATCAACCCTAGGTCCTTCTTTTCTTCGTTTTTAAATTGAATCGAAACCCTGAGAGAAAAAAAGAAGAGGAACGACAATCTTGAACAGAATCTGGTCGGCCTTGCAATCGAGGGGGCGATCTCGTTCCATCGCGATGCTCGAACGACTCGACGATGGGCTTGGAAGGGTCGCGAGGCAGATTTGGGATGGGGTGTCGCGGTTTCAATCTTGAGCTCGAGGGGTTGGCATTCGAGTGGGTTGTTGTGGATTGACGAAGCAGGCTGTCGCGCGTGGATGGTGGCGCATAAGGAGGACGGGGTCGAGAGGGCAGAGATCTGGACGATTAGGTATGTCTTTTGCAAATTCAAATTTTAAGTATAAATATATACAGAACCCGGAAATAAATGTAATTTAATGTTTGATTTCTTGTTAACATTAAGGTACATACATACCTATTATCGTTTTAATTCTATATATACATGTGTGTGTGTGCGTGTGTGTGCGTATGTGTGTATATATATATATGTTAGGAAAATATAATTTTGCAGCAAGATATATAATACAATTCCTTTTGAATTTAATATATATACATATATAAGTTTTTTTTTTGGAAAAGAAAATATAAAGATTTTAGAGTGTTGAAAGGTTGTTATAAAAAAAATGGGGCTTTAAAATTTGTATTGGTTATTTTATAAATATATATATATGTGGTTATTTTAAAGTGTTGAAAGCCTACTGTTTAGACTCTAGGATATATGCTAAGGTAATTAACTTGTTTAATTAGCTTATTTAATTATTTTAGCTTCATAGAAATTATTAAAGGAAAATTATTTTAAAATTTAATTATTAGTTAAAATTAGAATTCTTTTTAGTTAATAAATTATTAGCTTAAAACCAAATTATTAACTTAAAGTAAATAAATAGTAATTAATTGTTCAGTCAATTCAAATATTAACAAACCTTATAATGTTGACTCAAGGTCAAAATCTGGAAGGAAACAAGCCGTTTGGAAGGGGATTGCAAATTAAAAGTCAAAGGTGAGTTAATCTCACTCAGCTCAATTTAAATTTAAATTTAAATGATTAAATTTAAATAATTGGTTGAATGGTTGAATTGATTGATGTGTTATATTATAGTATATATTACATCTTGGAATGATTGACTTCCCGCACTGTAGAGCGGATGATTTATATTTAATCCCATATACCGCGATATTCCACCTCCAAGTGGAATTGGTATTTATGTTGTGCTAACGTCTGTGGATGCATGGAAAAACAGATTGGCGGGATCCAACTGGACCCCTTAACATTTATTTAAATTATTTAATATTCTCTGTTATGATTAGTTGATATTCTATGATGAATTATATTGGAATATTGAATGCTATGGTTTGATTGGATATATTTGGGTATAATGAATTACCAAAAATATATAAATTGGATTTTGGAAAGAAAATAAAGAAGTAAATTTGTAAGCGAAATAATTATAGAAAATTTGAATAAATTTAAGAATGAATTGGATAGAAATGGAAGCTATATTAAAGTACTAATAAATAACTTCGAGTATGAAAAGAAAAGGAAGAAATACAGTAATTAATGAATTGTAAATTAAGTGATATTATTTAAATAGAATAAAGAATTATTTTAAGATTAAGGTTTAAATTTATTTAAAAGGATTAAGAAGTAATTTGAGAAATCTAAAATTTGTATTCTCAGTTAAAAATATTTTAAATCATAATTAAGGATTTAAATATGAAATTAATGGATTTTGGAATAAAAGGGAGTAAATTGGAAATCAATTTGGAAATTGATTTAAGTGTTTGGAATTATAAATTTAAAGAAGAATGTGAAGAGAAGTATATTTCTCTGGATAGCCAAGTGCGATTTCATAGTAAATATTTAAATATAAGATAAAGGTTTAATATTGTTTTAAAAAGCATGTTTTAGAAAATTTATTATTTCCAAATGTTTAAATTCTAAAGTAGATATTTTTCAAATCTATCATCGTAGTAATTATTTATAAAAAGTGACTTAGTATTTTGTTTTAATAGTGAAAACCTAGTTTTATATTTTATAAAGTAACCATATTTTCAAATATTTATATAGTATGCGTTTTTAACAAATTATTGAGTAGTTTTAACTTAAATGTTTTAAGTATATTTCAAAGTAAAGCGTTTTAAATTATTTTAAAAATCTAAAGTTTTGTGCTTGGTGATTCCAGTGGAAATAGAAAATACTTGGAATTTATTCTGAGAAAGGAAGATAGTTTGAAACTATTTTCAAAGGATTGAAATTGGAAATATAGCTTGCAAAGATATTTTGAGATAAATAAATAATTTGGGAAATTATTTATTGTGTGATGGATGTTGTGAATATTAATTGATAGTTAAATCACCGACTATCGATATTGGACAAATGCGTTGATCGTTTCGAAGAGACCGGGATCGAGATTTATTTCTCGAAAACCACTTCTATCCGGTTTGTACATTTCATGGGAAACGAGTATGGATTCGAAGTTGGAGCAGTGAAGTGCAAGGGCTAGTCACTACTAATCCTGAGGATATTTCCAAAATGGATGTAGTAGGAATAGTGCCTTCGGTTCCGTTCGAACCCAGGACGGACTTGTATGGATGAATGCTTTCGAAACATCGTCAGGTGGATAATGGGCATTCTAAGGGATATGTTCTAAAAAGGTAACGCTTAGCCTCATGCCTCATCAACCGGGAATGACTGAAAATCGGGGGTTATGCAGCAAGGCTAGGTGGGTAGCACCCATTCTGGGTGAGGTCATCCCTGTCTAGATGTCCCTTTTTATTTCGGCGTAGTGGTGCGGTTACTGATCCCAACCACGGGGTGATCTCACTCGGGATTATCCAGTAAGGGGTAGTCCTGGTCTTGTGTTGCAGGGGAGCGGGCGTATTCCTCGGTACTGTGATCTAGGCCACGTACTGTGACAGGTGGTACCCCAGTGCCTAGTCATTAGTTGGAAATCCAATCTCCCTACGAGCCTTTTACGAGTTTTGTTTGTATTATCCACTCTGTGGCTAGTAGCTGGAATTTAATACTGTAACAATTTCGGCTATTTTAATAAGTATTTGTATATAGACCCTATTATAATATCAGAGGATTTTATAAGAAAGTGTTTTAGCTATCGTAAGGTAAAAACCCGACATGTTTATTTGTTGCGTGGTCTTACAAGATGCTTTTGTTTTCAAAGGATTTTTGAAACTTTAATAATCAATTGAGTGTGATTTTCTCATGCTGGTATTCCGGACTGACTCGGGCGTTATTTAACTGTAATGCTCGGGTCAGACCGAGTATTATAGGATCCAGGATTTGAGGCTGTGGAGCTCATGAGACGAGCTGGATGACGATGCGTATTTTCGTACTTGTTTTATGTATATTCCACTGTGTTGAGTAGCTGTGTATCCAGTTGTATGTTATCGATGTTGAACTGTGATTGATGTACTCTGATGATGTAATATATAAACAGATATATTTGATTTTTGAGTAAAGATTATTTATTACCTATTATATTTTATTCCGCTGCAATGGCTAGATTCTGATGTTATTTTCTGCTTTCTCTTCTTCTACCTCTTTTTCTTTAACCCAAATGGTTCGTATTTCGGTGCAACTTGAGTTGATTGATGTAGAATAGTGTCGACTCAAGGGGTACGGATTTGCGGGTCGTTACACTTGGTATCAGAGCTTAGGTTGGTGATACTTGGCTCTGGTGGGATTACTCATTAAATAGAGTCCGTAAGTACTCTAGAATGAGTTTGAGATTATTAATAGATATGAGCGCGTATTTTTTAGTGAATATAAAGTTGTTTTTATATTGCATTGATTTATCAGTTGAGTGTTTATCGATTCTGGTCGATGTGTGGGACGCCATATTATCGATAGGGATTTCTAACCTCTTCAACAAGGTAAACCAACACAGTATTGTTTTAAATAGGATAAATGAAATAATTTTACCCAAAATTATTTTGTATATAAAGGAAATAATATTTTGTAAATTGTTATCATTATATATGGATGCTTGGATGGTAGAAAGTGATAATATTTAATTATTATCATTATTGTATGAGAATTGAATAAGAAATTGAAATAATAACCAAAGATTAAGGAATAAATTGATTAATAAATGGAATTTGTAAATGTGATTTATAATTGAATAAGGAATTGAAACCATAATTAAAAACTAAGAAACCAATTTGTATACAAATGAAATTTGTAAATATAAATTATAAATGTGAATTATAGTGTGATTAGTAATTAAAATAAGATGAAATTCCAAAGTAATGTTTGAATATAAATTTAAAGAGTTTGGAATTTGATAATCTGGGAATTTAAGTTCCTTTGAATTTGAAAGTGATTTCCAACGTTTGGGGAAAATAATATAGATGTGAGAAATATTTTTGAGTCAGATTTGAAATCTAGAAAGATTTGGAATTTAAAAATATTTGAAGGGTTTTAATAGAGAGAAAAGCATTGAACTCTTTACGGTCGTTGGAAAATAGTTCCGATGATGATCGCGACATCATCGGTGTTCATTTTCGAGTTTTCAAAAGAGGGATTGCTACTAGGATGTTTCTGGATTAATGGTTTGGAGGAATTTGGTTGATTTTGAAATGCAAAGGAATAGTTTGGTTAGATATATATGTTTTCAAAATTTAATGTTGAACTTAAGTTTAAAAAAAATTAAATAGTTAAGTAGGGTTAAATAAACAAGTTTTAAGATTAAAATTTACAAGTAACTGATTAGTTACTATGGTATGAAAATGAAATGAAATTAAATATTGGATGATGCTTGATTTAACTGTGTAAAATAAGGTGCAGAATAAGTTCAAATGGACTAAAAAAATAATTAATGTTTGGAAATAAAATTTATTGGTAGAAAATGAATTAGTGAATCAATAAATGAATCAACCATTGAACTTATAAAGTAAAGTTGATATTAATAAGAAGAAATTGGAAATTTCAATCCGGGAATTAAAATTTAACTTAAGTGAATGAAAGTGAAGAAAATATATTTGAGTTTAACTTAAGATAAGTTAAATAAAATTGAAATTGAAATTGAATTAAATTGGATATAAAGTTGAAAGGTAAATGATATAATTGTGAAATGAAAATTTATACCTTAAGCTAGTAAGTGTTATATATATATAATCTGAAATTTGGTTAAAAGATGAAATGACTTAAATGAGCAATATAAGCTTTTAAATAAAAAAATAAGTTTTGAACTCATATATTGAGAAATAAAATCTAGTTAAATTTGGATTGAATTGAGTCAAAATTCAGTTGTGTCATGAATGATATTAAATGGAATTAAATCCTTGCTTAACAAAATTCAAAGGAATGGTATGTAACAAGATTTAACTGGGATTAAGTTCAATAGAATTGAATTGGAGTAAATTCAATTGAGTTATGGGTGTTATTGAATGGAAATAGATTCTTACCTGAATAAATGGAAGTAAGTTGAATAAGAAATAAGTTGGAATAAATAATTTAGAATAACTTATAAAGAATTAAAAATGCATAAAATAAAATATACTTGGGCTATAAATAAGCTTAAATTTTGAGTTGAAAATAAAAGATGAATATATTCAAGCCTAAAATGAATGGAAATGTGTAAAATAATAAGTTGTGACTTATTAAATTGAAAAGTGGGATAGACGATCCAAAATAAATATTTTTGATGAATTGGAAAATAAAACGAAAAATCCAAACTTGAATTATAAAATAAATTGCACTTAAGAAATTTAATGAAGAGATTCTAGGATTAAAAATCAAGTAATGAATTTAAACCGGGGGAGAACCAATTAGATAATAAATTAGTTGATGAAATATGGAAATGGAACTCGAAGTTATTAACTTAGAATTAAATTGTGAATAGATAATTGAGTTTGGAAATGAAGCTTGTGTTATAAACAGAAATTCAACTTAGAATGCTAAGTGAATTAAATATGAATTGAAGCAGTATGGAATTGGATTAAAACAAAAATGATTTGAGATGGAAATAAATCCAATTCGAGTATGAATAAATTAAAAAAATGGGAATGAACTTAAGTTATGAAATGGTAGTGAATTGAAATAAATTAACTTAAGTTTAAAAATTAATAGAAGCATGGGATGATGTCGAGTATAAAAAAATGGTTTGAAATCAAATTTTTTGGATATGAAAGAAATGCAATGGAAGTTTGTGAATAAATTAAAATGGGAATGGGATTAAGTATAAATTGAGTTGAAATCAATTTAAATTGGTCGTTCGACGTAAACAGAGGTAAACAAAATTATATGAATCAATAACAGTTAGATAAATTGATATTTTGCATCAATTAGAATGAATATGAGTTTGTTTTGCTTAGAATGAATTAAATATAAGCAAGCAAGTTGTAAATCACTTAAACTGAATGGAATTGTAGGGTATGTTTCAGCCGAACCAGCCCACTACCGGTCCAAGACGACCGAACCACACCCATCTCACTACCGAACCAAACGACCTACCCAAAACCCCTGTCGAACCAACTCATCACCAAGGCGCCACCGGTCCAAAAGCCCCTCCATTCAGACACTGGTCCGGCCTCACTACCGAACCATCATCTCCTACCATCGGACCAAAGCTCCACCGGTCCACTCGTCTCCTACCACCGAACCAAAGTAAACCGAACCAACTCTGCCAGGCCAGATTGCATCAGCCCGGGCCCGCCAACTGCCGTATACATCCAAGACCCCTGCCTCCAACCTCACTCTATAAATAGAGGGGCAGGGGTACAACAATGGCAGACAAGTTTGAGAGCTCAAGCACGGAAGGAACTTTCAAACAACTTTCATATACTTATATACAAAGCTTTGTACTTGTAATCTGAAAGAAAAAGGAGAATAACATATAAAGTGGACGTAGACACGTTCTGGCCGAACCACTATAAATCTGTGTGTCTTTTACAGTTTAGTCCATCTATTTCGTATATTTGCATAAATCACCCAAACCATCCAGATCAACATATAATCAACTTAGGAGGTGTTTGCCCAATTTTTGTGCAAACATTTTTGGTGCTTTCACTGAGAGCAGGAGCTCAGCTTCTCCCACTTAATCCTTTTCCTGTCAGCATTGTTCATTTGGAAAACATGCCTCCCGGGCGGAAGAAAGATACTAACAAAGGAAAGAACGTTGCAACTGGCAGTATCCCAGATCCAGTGATCAGGGACCAAGACGATCGTCAGGTTCCAACGGCAAATTTAAATCAGGCAAATCTGACAGCCCCCGCTACGGAACAACCAATTACAAGGGCGGATCTGGACAGGATCGTGGCTGAAGTAACTAACCGCTTCGCATCTCAACAAGAAGCCTTGGTGGACCAACTCATGTCACGCTTAAGGGATGCTGAAGAATCCAACCGTAACACTGAATCATGGGGTGAGTCCCAGTCTGGAGGATCTAAGAGACGACAAGGGTCTTTCTTCTTCGAAGAGGCCAACAACAGAAACAGCCATGGTAGGAGCCGAGCCCGGACTCAGCCCGAATTTCGACCCAAGGAAACACTTGGAACTGAACCCAACGGGGGAGGTGCCAGGCAGGGGTCGGATGTAGCTGAGCTTGTCATGCTACCTAACCATGAAAACACCAGTAGATGGGGCCGAGCTGGAGTCCGGCCCGAAGTTGGACCCAAGGAAGTGCTGAGAACAGAACCCAGCAGGGGAAGATCAAGGCAAGGGCCAACTGTGGCTGACCCTAGCATGCCCCCAGAAGACCAGAGGCAGCCATTGGAGAATGTTAGGGGTGACAGACGATACCATCCCTACAAGTCGTCCGGACGGAATCAATCCCGCAGGGAGGAACCAAACTCATTTCTATCCGCTCCAAGTTTTGACGAGAGGATGGCACGATTGTTCAGAGAGTGTGTCCAATGGGAGCAAAGGGATCGAGGAATAGGTGCTAGGGTAACCAGCCCCTTCACCCGCAATATCGAAACTGCCATCACCCCCCGGGAATGGAAAATGACAACAATGGAACCTTACAAGGGAACCTCTGACCCCATCGTACACTTACAAAGATACACCCAGCATATGCTCATGAGCGGAGCAACAGAGGGAGTGTTGTGTAAATGCTTCCCATTATTCTTGACAGATCTAGCTACCTCCTGGTTCTGCCACCTACCCTAAGGGTCCATCAGCTCATGGGAAATGTTGAAAGAAAAGTTCATCAGTCAGTTCCGCATTCATGTGGAACAACCCAAGGACGCTTATTCCTTATCTAATATCAAGCAGAAACCCGGAGAGACAGTGCAACAATATCTCACCCGATTCAACGCTGCGGCGGCCGTAGTCCAAGATGCCGACGAGAAACTTATCCTAATGGCTCTCTGCAGTGGTGTACATCCGGATACTAAATTTGCTAGAAGACTAACCAAGGAAAAACCAGCTACTTTACCTGATTTCTTCCACGAAGCTGGAAAGTATATGAGACTTGAAGACGCTACCACTGAGAGGCAGTCGGGGCAACAGGCTAAGACAGCTACAGACAGGGTTCCCGTTGCAGCAAAGGATGTTCGGAGAAGTGACTCTAGAGATAATGCTGGGGGCAAGAAGGGAGAAAAGCGCTTATATCGACCAGGACCAAGATTTGACTCCTACACTCCTTTGAATGAAACAATCGAAAACATCTTCCAAGCCACTCAAGACGAAGTTAGATACAAGCGGCCCCCGCACAAGAAGGAATCAGATAACGCACTCAAGTCTGGAAAGTTCTGCCGCTTCCACGAATCCCATGGACATGACACCAATGAATGCCACCATCTCCGGGACTTGATTGAAGAACACATCAGAAGGAAGAGACTGGAACGCTATGTAAAAAGCCAGAACAGGACTTCGACTCCTGCCAATGAGAATCCTGGGCTAACCCTCCCAGAAGTAAGCAGAGGAAATGCAACACCAGCGGCTCTAGTCAAGAGAAGATAGTGGTCGATACCGTATCAGGAGGACCACACATCGCCGACAGAAGCTGGGCGGAGATGGAAAGATACGGTAAGTCACTTAGAAACGATGAAGGCTACGTTAACTCTGTTATGGAAGAACGCCACCCGAAATGGAAAGAGAATGACGACATCACATTCAGTAGGCGTGATCTAGAGGGAAGGCAATACCCACACATGGATCCTATGGTCATCTCTGCCTGGTTCGGTCCGGCCAAAATTTTCCGAATTTTAGTAGACACTGGAAGCTCGGTAAATATCCTATTCAAGCATGCTTTCGACAAAATGAAGCTGTCAATGAAGGATGTGTCTCCCTGCAACAAACCACTGCATGGTTTCACTAGAGATACGAAGATGCCCCTCGTGCAACTGGACCTTTTTGTTGAAATAGGAAGTCATCCCCGCTCCGTTGTGCGAAAACAAACATTTGTGCTAATAGAAAGCTACTCGGCCTATAATGCCTTTTTAGGAAGACCAGCCTGGTCTGACTTCCAAATTGTCCTAGCCCCATGGTGCCTGAAAATGAAATTCCCAATAGATAACGGAGTAGGAGAAATAGAGGGAGATCAAGACGCCGCTCAAGATTGCTATGTAACTGAGCTTCGCAATAACCGCAGGAAGGATAAAGGAAAGGACTCGAAGACTTCTCTCTGCAAGAAAGGCCTGGAAGCATAGAAATTAAAGAAAGCCCCTCCTCTTCGATATACCAGCGATCCTTTCAACGAATTAGACCTCAGGGACAAAGAGTAGGAGGCCACCACCGAGCCTGCAGAGGCTATGGAATTTGTATCTGTAGACAAACACGACCCAAGTAGACTGTTGAGAGTCGGGTCTCAGTTAAGAGCGGAGTTAAAAGATCAACTCGTCGATTTTCTTCGCCACAACATGGATGTATTTGCATGGACGCATGCCGACATGACAGGAATCTCTCCAGACGTAGCATGCCACATACTGAACATCGATCCCACCAAGGTGCCAGTGAAGCAGAAAAAGAGGAGCATGGGGGCAGAACGATCAGCAGCCCTCGAGGAAGAAGTAAAGAACTTGCTTGCCAATGACTTCATATGAGAAGCCATCTACCCAGAATGGATCGCCAACCCGGTACTGGTAAAGAAAGCTAATGGGAAGTGGCGAACATGCATCGATTTCTCCAACTTAAATGACGCTTGCCCGAAAGACTGCTTCCCACTCCCCCGAATCGACCAGCTCGTGGACAGCACAGCCGGACACGAACTCTTATCCTTTATGGACGCATACTAAGGATAAAACCAGATCCCTATGCACGCCCCCGATCAAGACCACACCAGTTTCATCACTGACCGGGGATTGTACTACTACAAAGTAATGCCTTTTGGACTTAAAAACGCCGGAGCTACTTATCAGCGCCTAGTCAACAAGAAGTTCGCGAAATTAATAGGGCGAACTATGGAAGTTTATGTGGATGACATGCTGGTAAAATCAAGGAAAGCCAACAATCATATAAACCACCTGAACAAGATGTTTCAAGTACTTCGCCAATATGGAATGAAACTGAATCCTCTAAAGTGCTCCTTCGGAGTATCGTCGGGAAAGTTCTTGGGATTCATCGTCCATGCCAGGGGGATTGAAGCGAACTTCGAACAAATCCGGTCTTTGCAAGATATCAAGATACCATCCACTCGAAGAGAGATGCAAAGCCTAAACGGGAAGGTGGCTGCCCTAAGCAGGTTCATCTCTAAAGCAACCGACAAATGCATCCCTTTCTTTGAAGCTCTTAAGAAAGACAAAGGAAAGTTCGAATGGACTGACGAATGCTCGACAGCCTTCCTTAACTTAATTGAACACCTCCAAAGACCACCAGTTCTCTCAATTCCAAATGAAAGCGAGAAACAATACTTATACCTTGATGTATCGTCCCATACTTTAAGCGCCGCTTTGGTGAGGGAGGACAACCACGCACAGCGACCCGTATACTTTGTAAGCAAGAGATTCACAGGGGCAGAAGCCAGATACCCTAAACTTGAAAAGCTAGCATACGGTTTGCTAATCACGTCACGGAAACTACGACACTACTTCCAATCTCATTCCATCAAAGTTTTAACCGATCAACCGCTAAGGCAAGTACTCCATCGCCCCGACACTTCCGGGCGACTACTTAAGTGGTGCATTGAACTGAGTCAATATGATATTACCTACCATCCTCGCACCGCTATTAAGGGACAAGCCATAGCTGATTTCATTTCCGAATTCACTACTAACAAAGGTAAGGAGCAATCTGAAGTAGCAGAAAATATCAAGTGGAATCTGTTCGTCGATGGAGCATGAAATGAACAAGGCTCGGGGGCAGATGTTGTGATAATCACCCCCAGGGGAAGGAAGCTGCACTACAGCCTCAGGTTGGAGTTCGCTGCCACCAACAATGACGTAGAATACGAAGCAGTGATAGCCGGATTAGAACTCGCCCTGGAGATTGGAGTCGATTCTTTTTGTCTCCATAGTGATTCTCAACTTATTGTAAATCAAATACTGGGAGAATTCCAGACTCGAGAAGAACGACTCGCAGCATATCTAAAGAAGACCAAGCTGCTGCTCAATCAGTTGGATCACTATTTAATCAAACACATTCCTTGAGAAGAGAATCAAGAGGCCGACGAACTGGCAAAGCAAGCTAGCATGAAGGACGGCGCCGCTTCCCGAACAATAACCATCTCACAGCAACTAGCCCCGGGTTACGAGACAATGAACATGATAGCTGCAATCGGAGAGGAAACTTGGATGACTCCTGTCCGGAAATATTTACAAGATGGCACACTGCCCGACGAGCGTAACGAAGCTAAGAAAATCTTAAGGAAAGCTTCCCGCTACACATTACAAGAAGGCATCCTCTATCGGCGCGGCTTCTCTAATCCCTTATTAAGGTGTGTCGCTGGAAGGGAAGCCAGGGAAGTCTTGTCCAACATCCATCAAGGAAGTTACGGAGATCACACCGGAGGGCAGACTCTAGCCAAGAAGACACTCCGGTATGGGTATTACTGGCCCACCTTAAACAAAGACGCCTTAGACTTCGTCAAAAAATGCGACAGATGTCAGAAGTTTGCTAAGATTCCTCGACTACCCACAAATGAGATTACTCAGATGACCAGCCCTTGGCCCTTCGCAATATGGGGAATTGACTTGATTGGCGAACTGCCAGTGGGCCGGGGCGGAGCCAAATATGTCATAGTAGCAGTTGACTATTTAACCAAATGGGTGGAAGCGGAGCCTCTAAATAAAATATCTTCGGCAAAAGTTATTAACTTCTTGATCAAAAATGTTTTATGCAGGTATGGGGTTCCACTCAAAATCATATCGGACAATGGACTTCAATTTGACAGCGAGGAGTTCGCCGACTGGTGCCATGAGCATGGAATTCACAAAAGCTTCTCATCTGTGGCTTACCCCCAGGCAAACGGACAAGTCGAAGCTGTCAACAAAATCCTCAAAACCCTAATCAAGAAGAAACTCGAAAAGTCAAAAGGCGCTTGGGTGGATGAACTTCCTACGGCACTTGGGCCTACCGCATATCTTATAGAACATCAACAGGGCATACTCCTTTCTCTTTGGCATACGGATCGAAGGCCATGCTCCCAGTTGAAACTGTAGTGTCCCACCGCAGGATCCACTACAACCCAGAAGAGAACGAAGAACTCCTCCACATGTCTTTGGATCTAATTGAAGAGAGAAGAAACGGTGCAGCACTCAAAGCAGCATCTCATAAGCAAAAAGTTGCAGCACGATACAACTCCAAAGTCAAGCACCGCAGCTTACAAGAAGGAGATCTTGTCCTCAAGCGGATCTTCCCGCGCCCCAGAGCGCTAGATCCAATCTGGGACAGACCCTATGTAATTCATAAAGATCTCCGCAACGGAGCCTACATTTTGTCAAGAGTGGATGGAGAGGTGTTCCAGACGGCATGGAACATCCAACACCTTCGTCGATACTTTTCTTAACTTGTACTGCCCATATGAAGTGAATTAACATAGAGAATCAGTGGACGTAGGCATTTTCGTGCCGAACCACTTTAAAAATCTTGTCTCTTTTTAACTTGTTTCTTTATATCTTGGCTGCTTGTTAAGCTTTATCCGCTTCTGTTGAACAAAATCATGTATGACGACATTCCCATTCTGGACACTTCACGGCGCAACCTCACCTGGACAAGACCCAACAGGTACTATGCGAATCTGTGCACTCGCCAATGAGACACTTTTGCTCCAGCATCCCTCTGCTGCGGGTTAACTCATTGCTCGCGACTGCCCTCAAAGCCAACTGTAATGAGCCGATTATAAGCCATCAAGAAGGCCGACTATAGCCGATGGCATCTCATTACGGCGTTCGGCTCGCCGGCAACTGTGAACCTATTTTAAGCCCCAACACAAGGTGTGGCCAGCCAGGGGTAGTTCACGGTTGACGATCGGCACCCACGCTAGCCAGCCACGGTAAATCGAATAATACCCACGATTACGGGCCATAATGGCTCGGGTAGAGTGCGTGATCTCGGCTCCGATATGTCTTAAGTGCGGCTATGGTAAAAAAGATAAACTCCCCGCAGAGGCGTAAGATGGGTGACCGATGTCTCCAAGACCCACAGCTAGGGAAAGTGACTACAAAACCCGTTTGCCACGAACTTAAGCATATCGACGGCCTTCCGTGATTGGAAGTTTTATTGTTTCTCATATTTCCATTTCATTCAAAAACTTTTCTCCTATCCTATATAACAATCCCTAAAGTACAGGTCACAAAATAGGGGAACTCTCGCTTGTAGAAATATGAACTCACATCCGGATGACGGAACACTTAGCTACATTCCATACTCAGTCACGCAAGACATTCAAAGCAACCCTCTACAACTAAAACACGAAGGGCGGTACTATCTTCTCTTGTATACATATATGTAGCTTTAATATATTCACACATCATATTGTCATTGCAAAACATGAAACAATATTTTGAGCAAAAACTTAGCATCAAATACGATTAAATCACTTGCACATGCACAGCTATATTTCTTATGCAACACATCAAAGTAACAAAAGCATTCAAATATAGCAGAATCAGTCTGTGTTATGAAATTACATGTCAAAAATAAAACTGTTCATACAAATGATATAATTACAACCCAAAAGTGCATTAATGTTTTGGAACTAGTATATACAGGAATGCCAAGAAGACCAAAAAATAATCAGCTGCAGTAGGGCTCCGCCTCTATCCTGCTCGTCCTCCGGGATCTACTTGACCGCAGGGTCAGAACTCCCAGCATGCTGGCCAAGGGTCCCACCTGTCCGATTCGAGAAAAGAATACATCAGATAAATTATACGCAGTCAAGTTAAGAAAAGATCGAGGAGGAAGACTTACCAGCACCTGCTCCCTGACCATCATCGTCTAGCTGCACGCCTACCTCATCCGCAGCAAGCAGCCGCATGCCCTCCTTAACCGCCATCTTCTCTTCCTTGGTGAATTGGGCCGTAACCACATCCATCTTGAAAGTCGCACCACCTTCCTTATCCGCATCAGCCTTAGCCTCCTCCAAAGCCCCAAGATATATTCTAGCCATGACCCGGGGATAGTCGTCCATCCAGGACAGGTTGCCCTGCCTCCAAGTTCGGAAATACATGTCCTAGAGCATCACATCCATCATCCCCTCGTTCTCCTCAAACTCTCTCATCCGGGCCTCAGAAGCCGACAGTCGTGCGACGGCAGCATCTCTCTCCAATCGGTATCTCGAGCAGTCAGCCTGAAGGGATTTCCACATCACTTCCATCTCCTCCTTCAGCTTGGCCTGAGCAAGCTCTGCGGCCTCAAGCCTCCCAGATAACTCCTCTACCTACTCAAGATCCGCGCTCCGAACCTCATCCACCGTTGCGATGGCCATGTCAATTCCTCATTTGCAAGCAGCCTCCATCTTTCGCAACCCAGCCTTGCTAGCCTCTTCCATGGTTTTCTTTAGTCGTCTGGAGGCCGCCTCATGCTAGGATATCTGGATAGCCTGATCAGCAAGCTGTTTGGCCTGATCAGCAACCTTTAGCCGCAACCGAATGTTAGCACTTCCGATTTCCTCCCCAGCCTTGGCTAGTCGAGCGTGATGCTCCATTAGCCTGTTTGTCTCTTCAGCCACCTGATCGATGTTTGCCTTGGCCTCATTCCGCATGGTCACAATCCGAGTAGTAAGCAAATCAAGGTCTAAGGACTTAGCCTCATCAAGCACCCGTACCATGGGATTGTGGGGAAGAAGATGCTCACCCGTGGCCTCGTCAAAAGAGATGTCCTGAAAACTCGGGTCCATATCCGGGTGGCCGGCAAATGGGTTGCGAACCAAACCAGGATGGTCTATCGGGGTGACGGTTGGATTTTCGGACGGGTGTGGGGATGGGAATGGGATTAAGTATAAATTGAGTTGAAATCAATTTAAATTGGTCGTTCGACGTAAACGGAGGTAAACAAAATTATATGAATCAATAACAGTTAGATAAATTGATATTTTGCATCAATTAGAATGAATATGAGTTTGTTTTGCTTAGAATGAATTAAATATAAGCAAGCAAGTTGTAAATCACTTAAACTGAATGGAATTGTAGGGTATGTTTCAGCCGAACCAGCCCACTACCGGTCCAAGACGACCGAACCACACCCATCTCACTACCGAACCAAACGACCTACCCAAAACCCCTGCCGAACCAACTCATCACCAAGGCGCCACCGGTCCAAAAGCCCCTCCATTCACACACCGGTCCGGCCTCACTACCAAACCATCATCTCCTACCATCGGACCAAAGCTCCACCGGTCCACTCGTCTCCTACCACCGAACCAAGGTAAACCGAACCAACTCTGCCAGGCTGGATTGCATCAGCCCAGGCCCGCTAACTGCCGTATACATCCAAGACCCCTGCCCCCAACCTCACTCTATAAATAGAGGGGCAGGGGTACAACAATGGCAGACAAGTTTGAGAGCTCAAGCACGGAAGGAACTTTCAAACAACTTTCATATACTTATATACAAAGCATTGTACTTGTAATCTGAAAGAAAAAGGAGAATAACATATAAAGTGGACGTAAGCACGTTCTGGCCGAACCACTATAAATCTGTGTGTCTTTTACAGTTTAGTCCATCTATTTCGTATATTTGCATAAATCATCCAAACCATCCAGATCAACATATAATCAACTAAATCATACGACTAGGAGGTGTTTGCCCAATTTTTGTGCAAACAGGAATGGTTTGAGAATTAGTTGTAAGCAATTGTAATAAGTGTCCGAACCTTATATATGCTTATGGAAATTATATAACCTGCATCATATGTGAAATTTATGTGTTTATGCCAATATATCACATGCATTATTACAGGATCGATGTTTTAGCTTTTTAAATTTAAGTGAAATGCTATAAACTTCCTATATATAGTACTTACATATTTAAATTGAGTAAGTACAGGTTCAGGGAAGCCATATGGATGGATTTGATCGCGCTAAATGCTAAAATAAATAAGCCGCTTGCTTATAAATGCTAAATAAGGTACGCCTACGCAATAAAAATATGAAATATGAACTGTTTTTGGTTTTTCCGACCATGTGGGTCGATGTATATATATATTTATATCTCTTGTCAAATTGCAAAAGCTCCTCCGTACAAAGGAGACTCTGCCAAAAAAATTCAGAAATTTTGAGAGTTAGAAAAAAAATTGAAAATTTTTGGGAAAATTTTTAGCTAACGACAAAACGATTTCAAACTGAAAATTGAAATAAATTAGTGAATGAAACTACTTTAAAAGAATAATATGAATCAGTATAAATGGAAGATAAAATTAAGTGTTCAGAAATGAAAATAAATTAAACCCATGTGGAAATAGGAGAACCAATTTAAATAGAAATAGATATAAACTAAAAGTGGTGAAGTGAAAATAAATAAAGAAGCATATTAAATGCTTATACTAAACTTGAGGAAGGAATGGTGAATTCTTAATTGAAATTTGGTATTACAAATATATTCTAAGTTAATATTTGGATGAGTAAATATTGACATTTTGTAAGAAAGGCAATAAAATGTTTTGAATGTTGTGTTTGGATATTATTGTTAAATAAGATATGCGGGTATTATAAAGGGAAAAGAGAATTGGTTTAGATTTCAAAAGATAATTTTGAATTGCTCGACAAAAAGGTATGTGTTTAAATTTCTGTATGAAATTTGATTGGGTTTTTGATCGACCACTTGGCTTTTTATTTTCTTTTGGAATTTGGGATCCCGTAGAGGCCTTTTGTAGTTGTACCGAGCTAGCCGCGCAAAGGAGACGCTGGCGAAATTTTTCGGAAATTTAGGGAGTTAGAAAATTTTTGAGAAATTTTGAGAATTTGAAATTTTGTTTCGAATTTAAATTTGAATGATTAAGCAAATAATATTTTTTGAAATTACGGTAAAGTTTGGGAAGTTAGTAGGTTGATGATGTCCTTATTAAAAAGGATGGTTTAGGGTATTGTTAAAAACTGTTTGGTTTTAGGGAAGATAGTTAACGGGTTATGGACCATTCCTCTTAATTAGTAATTTCGGGGACGAAATTCTTTTAAGGGGGGAGGGATGTGACGACTCGGAATTTTTGAGCATTTAAATTGGAATATTTAACTGATTTTAAATATTTAAAAGATAATTTTTAATTTGAATTCAAAAATCACTATTTATTTGATTATTGAATTGTTGAATTTAATAATTGAAGATTGAGTAAAATATTTAATCTTGAGTTTTAAGCTTGTTAAATATATTTTAAAGGGCTTGTAAAATTTATATTGATAGTACTGAAGATAATAGAAATGTTGAAATTCAATTTGGGAGTGTTTTGTTAAGTTTTGGAAATATATAGTTTAAATTGATATTTGGAAACAGCCTTCCGAGGCACAGTCTTGGAATTTGATGAAACCAGTTCTATTGGATCCATAATAGTTAGTTATTATCGGATTTCAATTTTCAAAGCGTTGGTTTTACCGTTTACTCGTATGGGTGAGAAACGCGTTGAAATTAAAATCAACAATTTAATATTTTAAATCGATTTATAAAGCTAACTTCCACATACGATTAAATTTTCTTCCGAAACACGTTTCATTGTGTTCGGAAAACGGGTAAAGCCTTATAAATGCCTGTCGGCAGGTCTGATTTGGAATTCGAGATTTCGAGTTATGCTAAACGAGATATTTTGAAAATTTAATAATATTAAATATATAAAAATCAAAATACAGCCACCCTATATCGGACCTCAGCCACCCTACCTTCTGAACGCGCAGAGATATTTTCCCCTTTTCTCGTTTTAATCACGCTACCATCTATTCGTGTCTCCTCCTCCTTTTCTTTTAAAATCACGGTATCCTGTTCGAAAATCATCAGAGATCAAATAAAAGAAACGCGAGCTTCTCATGGCCGAATAAATTTTGAAATCAACCCTAGCTCCTTCTTTTCTTCGTTTTTAAATTGAATCAAAACCCTGAGAGAAAAAAGAAGAGGAACGACAATCTCGAACAGAATCTGGTCGGCCTTGCAATCGAGGGGGCGATCTCGTTCCATCGCGATGCTCAAACGACTCGACGATGGGTTTGGAAGGGTCGCGAGGCAGATTTGGGATGGGGTGTCGCGGTTTTAATCTTGAGCTCGAGGGGTTGGCGTTCGAGTGGGCTGCTGTGGATCGACGAAGCAGGCTGTCGCGCGTGGATGGTGGCACACAAGGAGGCCGGGGTCGAGAGGGCAGAGATCTGGGCGATTAGGTATGTCTTTTGCAAATTGAAAATTTAAGTATAAATATATGCACAACCCGGAAATAAATGTAATTTAATGTTTGATTTTTTTTAACAGTAAGGTACATACCTATTATCGTTTTAATTCTATATATATATATATTAGGAAAATATAATTTTGCAGTAAGATATATAATACATTTCCTTTTGAATTTAATATATATACATATATAAGTTTTTTTTTGGAAAAGAAAATATAAAGATTTTAAAGTGTTGAAATGTTGTTATTAAAAAAAATGGGGCTTTAAAATTTGTATAGGTTATTTTATAAATATATATGTGGTTTCAAAAAAATAAAAAAACAAAATAATAATAACATAAATATACACATTAAGCCTACTGTTTAAACTCTAGGATATATGCTAAGGTAATTAACTTGTTTAATTAGCTTATTTAATTATTTTAGCTTCATAGAAATTATTAAAGGAAAATTAGTTTAAAATTTAATTATTAGTTAAGATTAGAATTCTTTTTAGTTAATAAATTATTAGGTTAAACCAAATTATTAACTTAAAGTAAATAAATAGTAATTAATTGTTCAGTCAATTCAAATATTAACAAACCTTATAATGTTGACTCAAGGTCAAAATCTGGAAGGAAACAAGCCGTTTGGAAGGGGATTGCAAATTAAAAGTCAAAGGTGAGTTAATCTCACTCAGCTGAATTTAAATTTAAATGATTAAATTTAAATAATTGGTTGAATGGTTGAATTGATTGATGTGTTATATTATAGTATATATTACATCTTGGAATGATTGATTTCCTGCATTGTAGAGCGGATGATTTATATTTAATCTCATATACCACGATATTCCACCTCGAAGTGGAATTGGTATTTATGTTGTGCTAACGTCTGTGGATGCAGGGAAAAACAGGTTGGAGGGATCCAACTGGACCCCTCAACATTTATTTAAATTATTTAATATTCTATGTTATGATTAGTTGATATTCTATGATGAATTATATTGGAATATTGAATGTTATGTTTTGATTGGATATATTTGGGTATAATGATTACCTAAAATATATAAATTGGATTTTGGAAAGAAAATAAAGAAGTAAATTTGTAAGCGAAATAATTATAGAAAATTTGAATAAATTTAAGAATGAATTGGATAGAAATGGAAGTTATACTAAAATACTAATAAATAACTTCGAGTATGAAAAGAAAAGGATTTGAAATAACAGTAATTAATGAATTATTATTTAAATGGAAGAATTATTTTAAGATTAAGGTTTAAATTTATTTAAAAGGATTAAGAAGTAATTTGAGAAATCTAAAATTTGTATTCTCAGTTAAAAATATTTTAAATCATAATTAAGGATTTAAATATGAAATTAATGGATTTTGGAATAAAAGGGAGTAAATTGGAAATCAATTTGGAAATTGGTTTAAGTGTTTGGAATTAGAAATTTAAAGAAGAATGTGAAGAGAAGTATATTTCTCTGGATAGCCAAGTATGATTTCAAAGTAAATATTTAAATATAAGATAAAGGGTTTAATGTTGTTTTAAAAAGCATGTTTTAGAAAATTTATTATTTCTAAATGTTTAAATTCTAAAGTAAATATTTTTCAAATCTATTATCGTAGTAATTATTTATAAAAAGTGACTTAGTATTTTGTTTTAAAAGTAAAAACCTAGTTTTATATTTTATAAAGTAACCATATTTTCAAATATTTATATAATATGCATTTTTAACAAATTATTGAAGTAGTTTTAACTTAAATGTTTTAAAGTATATTTCAAAGTAAAGCGTTTTAAATTATTTTAAAAATCTAAAATTTTGTGCTTGGTGATTCCAGTGGAAATAGAAAATACTTGGAATTTATTCTGAGAAAGGAAGATAGTTTGAAACTGTTTTCAAAGGATTGAAATTGGAAATATATCTTGCAAAGATATTTTGAGATAAATAAATAATTTGGAAAATTATTTATTGTGTGATGGATGTTGTGAATATTAATTGTTAGTTAAATCACCGACTATCAATATTGGACAAATGCGTTGATCGTTTCGAAGAGACCGGGATAGAGATTTATTTCTCGAAAACCACTTCAATCCGGTTTGTACGTTTCGTGGGAAACGAGTGTGGATTCGAAGTTGGAGCAGTAAAGTGCAAGAGCTAGTCGCTACTAATCTTGAGGATATTTTCGAAATGGATGTAGTAGGAATAGTGCCTTCGGTTCCGTTCGAACCCGGAACGGACTAGTATGGATGAATGCTTTCGGAACATCGTCAGGTGGACGATGGGCATTCTAAGGGATGTGTTCTAAAAAGGTAACGCTTAGCCTCAAGCCTCATCAATCGGGAATGACTGAATATCAGGGGTTATGCCGCAAGGCTAGGTGGGTAGCACACATTCAGGGTGAGGTCATCCTTGTCTAGATGTCCCTTTTTATTTCGGCTTAGTGGTGCGGTTGTTGATCCCAACCGTAGGGTGACCTCACCCGGGATTATCCAGTAAGGGGTAGTCCTAGTCTTGTGTTGCAGGGGAGCGGGCGTACTCCTCGGTACTATGATCTTGGCCACGTACTGTGACAGGTGGTACCCCAGTGCCTAGTCATTAGTTGGAAATCCAATCTCCCTACAAGCCTTTTATGAGTTTTGTTTGTATTACTCACTCTATGGCTAGTAGCTGGATTTAATAATGTAACAATTTTGGCTATTTTAATAAGTATTTGTATATAGACCCTATTATAATATCAGGGGATTTTATAAGAAAGTGTTTTAGCTATCGTAAGGTAAAAACCCGACATGTTTATTTGTGACGTGGTCTTACGAGATGCTTTTGTTTTCAAAGGATTTTTGAAACTTTAATAATCAATTGAGTGTGATTTTCTCACGCTGGTATTCCAGACTGACTCGGGTGTTATTTAACTGTAATGCTCAGGTCTGACCGAGTATTATAGGATCCAAGATTTGATGCTGTGGAGCTCAGAAGACGAGCTAGATGACGATGCGTATTTTCGTACTTGTTTTATGTATATTCCGCTGTGTTGTGTAGCTGTATATCCAGTTGTATGTTATTGATGTTGAACTGTGATTGATGTACTCTGATGATGTAATATATAAACAGATATATTTGATTTTTGAGTAAAGATTATTTATTGCCTATTATATTTTATTCCGCTGCGATGGCTAGATTCTGATGTTGTTTTCTGCTTTCTCTTCTTCTACATCTTCTTCTTTAACCCAAATGGTTCGTATTTCTATGCAACTTGAGTTGATTGATGTAGAATAGTGTCGACTCAAGGGGTATGGATTTGCGGGTCGTTACAATAAATAAATGGTTTAATCTTGGCTCTAAAAGCCGACAAGTGAACTAAATTTTTCTATTCGTGGGATTCGTATATGAGGTGCTTAAACTAAAGAGATGTTTAAGAGTAACCAGTGCCCTGACTCACCTGGCCTCTTTCCTGGGTGATGGATAGATAAGGTCGAAATGTCGGAAACTAGTTAAGTGTAAAAATGTTGTTAAAACAAAAGCAGTAATAAGAGTGGTTTAATGGTTCCGTATATACCGATAAGAATGTTTTATAAATGTATATCTCCAAAAGAGATTTTAATAAAAGAACTTAATAAAATTAAAAATGATTCCATGTTCACTTGACCTTTTTTGTTAATGATTAGTTTGGACAAATCGGGGTCGGATTTGGATAATTCATGCCCGAAGACCACTTCAAACCTGTAACAACCTGTTGATTTTAACGTTTTTGTAACGTAATTAACTGAATTTTTTCTTAAAATTAAAAAATAAAAAATTTCAATGAAACTTTGATATTTGAACCAAGTCTATTTGGACATACCAAGTGGTAAATTTTTATTGGAAAATATGAGAGTTAGTTTTATTCTGTAATTTTCAATTTTAATTTAAGTCAGTTAAAATTGATTTAAATAAAATATTTTCGAAATCTAAATACTTTTATATAATTAAAATATAGACTATTTTCTGAGTGAGATGTCATATTTCGTTTCATCAAATTTGGACTTCTCTAATCCCGTTTATCATATTTCCAACAATTTGCAGCAGTTTAGCAGCGAAGTATCGATTTTGATAGGATCATTGTATCACTCATATATGGGCATCACTCTGGTCGTATCGTCGTGCTGATCTCTGCAGTATATTTAATTGTGCATTTTGGAGTCCGGCACATAATGAAATTCATGAAAACGGTTAACCGTATCGGTACCACTTTTGAACTTTTGATAGTCTGTGTCCATTCAAATTTCAAACGGCTGAAATAAACAGCCACTAACACTTATTATTTGCAGAATGCAATGGCCAGCCGTTACCATTTCCATCATTTCGATATTTAGGTTCATTTTGTTGCTTTTGAAATGAAATTAAATATATATATATATATATATATAGTTAATATATATGTTTTAATCTATGCTGTGAATGAATATAAAACAATATATACTACTAATTCAGTATATATATCAGTGAAACTCATCTCTGCCACATATTCGTTCGCCACATTTCTTTTTCTCTTTTGAAAACCCCTTACTCCTTTTTGCCTGCTCCTCAACCCATCGAGATCCGCCCCACTTGCGCCTTGCCTAACAGCCAAGCTCGATAACCCATCCCTCTTTCCTCCACAACAGTGCCACATCGGCCTCCATAAACCCTCCGCCTTACTCCAGTACCTCGCCCACTGCCTAGCAACGCTGACCAACCACGTGCCGCCATCCACCTGAAGCTTCCCACGGCCACAAACACTACCCAGATATCCACACGCCTTGCAGCGTGACTGCCATCACCCAAAAACCACCCATCCCTCTCGCAATTACGCAGGCCCACCACCTTCCTGTTCCTCTACTGCCGCCAAGCACCGCACTCGGCCCCATCACTTCATAGAGAAACTCCACCACCCACAGGCCCACCAACCCTGACCGAGCCTCCGCCTTCCAACTATCCACCAATTACACTACGCAGCTGCTTTTTGTCGCGAGCACACCCAGACGAAGACATGAGTAACCACCTCTGCAGCCAACTTGAGCCCAACATCGAGCACACAGTTTCTCCATCCACCTTCATCCATCGTGGTAGCCACTTCATGCTGCCACACGTCCTCTCATTTGCTCGACTTCCTCTCCTTGTGCAGTATATTATATTTTAAATGAAGGAATATATATGTATATATGAAGATATATTAAGGTATATAGTATATGGGTTTACAGTATTATAATATAAAAAGTATTATATATATGTTTTGTTTTTATATACTGTTTATGCGTAATAAATTGATACTGTGAGTGGGAAGAATGTGGTATATAGGAGTTTGTATATTTAGATTCAAAGAATATTTTAAAATATAAAGTATGTTGTCATTTTCCTTTTAAAATACATATAAATATATACGCATATGTCTGTAAGTATACATATATAATGATTTTTTTATGGATTTTATAAAATATGGATATATTGATTTATATATAGGTATTATTAAATGTTGAAAATTGAAATATATATATATATATATATATATATATATATGTATGTATATATATGTATATATTATGATAGGTTATCATTTTGAAATGAATATGTACCATCTATTTTTACACCATCTATTTTTACACCTTATGTTATGTAATTATTAAAATTTATGACTGTTATATATATAGTTTTATAAACAATATTACATGTATTATATGAAAGTTTTAGATGAGTGACAGTTTTTTAAAGCTTTAAATTTATATAGATTTGTGTTAATATGTTTAATATTGACTTTTATATGTTTATAAAGATTTGTTTTTGACAATGATTTTTAATTATATATATATATATATATATTCCGTTTATATCAGGCTAATTTGATTTATTCTCATCGATTCCAATTTAACAGTTTTGTTCGTCAGATTCGTGTCCATCTTGCTTTGGAAATTCATGTGTGGATTCGTAACCCATTTCATTGTCAAAACTCCCTAGCCTTGAAAGGTGAGCAATCACTCACGATTAATGTTCTTATATCTAGTAAATTTGATTTCACTTGAAACTACAATTGAAATATGCTGCTAAATTTGAATTATTAGTTATTTAATTGTTAAATATGATATGTCATTACCTGTAATTGTTCACCTATGATATATGACACTATGTCATGTTGTATATATTTTATTTTATTTATCACTAATGATATATGCCTGTTATTATATATTATATTTTATCATATTTTTTCTCATTTTGCAAGTTCTCTTTTAGTTTAGAATTCCCTATGGGTTGAAACGATACATACCCAAACGATCTTGTATAATAAGGGAAAATCGTTATGGGTTGAAATGATAAACTCAAATGATTTTCATTTATTTTAAATTTTTAGGATTGCAGGTTGAAATGATATATACCCGTAGATATTTAAATTGCGGATTGAAATGATAAATATCCATATTACTTGACCATAGGATAGAAAATTATATGCGGACACCGTTGGTCTATATTTTGAAAAATGATTTCCAAAGTTTTGAAAGAAATATATGGTTTTAATAAGTATCGATTTTTAAAATATAATATACATAGCCTATTTTTTTATATATGTATAATATCTAGATTTTAAAATAATATGTTTTGAAAATTTTAATTTATAAGTTAGTTTTCAAAATATAATTTTTAAGATTTACTTATAATTTTATTATTTAAAAAATATATAAAAATACATTTAATAGAAAATACATTTAATAATAAGATTTAATTCAATAAAAGTTAATTATAAAAAGTTTAAGTGCTTATTTAAATTTATATTAATACTTTTTGAATAGATTTTTATAACTTTAGCAATAAAGGTTAGGAAGATAAATTATTATTGACTTGGAATTTAAATTGGTTAAAAATTGAATTTAAACAAGAATCTATTTGAACTTATTAATTTTGAGATTTTGGGGAAAATATGATTTAAAACATGATGTGATAAAAAATGGTTAAATGAATATTCTCAATTTAAATAAAATTGAGATGAAATATTTAATATTGATTTAAATATATAAATTGGGATTTAATTAAATTGTTATTAAATGGCTAAGTGAATATTTTCCAATTTGAATAAAAATTAAAGTTAAATGTTGAAATATAAATGAAATTTACATTGTAAACGTTTGAATATTTAAACTTGAGTCTTTGAACTTTAAATTGAAATGGTTAAACTGAAATTGATATAAAATTTAATTTTGGAATTTACGATATTTTGAATTGACTTGCGAAATAGGAGGAACTAATTTTATTATATAAGGTATTTTTAATATATATATATATATATATATAAACTATTTTAATTTATAACAATTTTAATATATATACTATTTTCAATATCGAAGCAGTTAAAGTTGGAACTGTTATGAATTTAAAAAAGTGTTATGATTTCAAAACTGTTATGATTACGGAGGAGTTATGATATCAAAAGTGCTATGATTTCAAAAGCGTTATGGCTTCGAAAGTGTTATAATTTTTAAAGTGTTACGATTCTGGAAATGAATATTATTTAAAGTGAATAATGATATCGAATTGATATGGTTCGGAAAGAATATGATATTTTGATACATAATATGTACTATTTGAAATGAAATGACCACGGTATGAAATAAGTGTTTGGTTGTTAAAGAGACCGGGATCGGATATTGTCATACTCTCTGTTAATACCAAAATCTACTTTAATAACTGTGTGCGTGGTGGAGATTCCAGAACGAAGTAAGATAGTTAGGCGACAATTCTATATGGTATTTATCTAGCCCTAACTCCTGTGAGTCGGCTTGATGTGGCTAAAACAGGAGCCACGCCGAGCCAAGTGAGGTCATTCCTCCGATCGAACACATTTCTTCGATACCATTCTATTGTTTTTGTGATTTTATTGGGTGCACCTTTGATTTGGGAGTGTGTAACCAGGTGGACGGTAGTAGCTGCTATGTGTAACCACCATTCCAAATACGCAATTGGTATATCTACCCTAGCATTACCTCGAGTGCCTTGTCACATGCCCTATCGCGTCTTCTACGAGTTTGTATTTTGTTGTACCTATGGAATGCTCCTTGATAGCCCACTTGTGAGTGGAGTTTACAGTATCTGTACAGACTACGGCATTATATAAAATGTGTTAAGGGGGATATGGGTAATGCTTTAACGCTATTTTAATAGTTTACTTTACTATAGGCATATTATAATAGCGTATATTACTACATAGTAGATAGTTCCACGGATCCTTAAAGGATAGGTATCCCAAACATCCTTTAAGTTACTTATATTTCAGTTGACATTTCACTTGAGTTGAATTTACTGATATAAGAATGTTAATCCTGACTCGAATGTTTTGTGTTTTGCTTTATGCTCGGGTCAGACTGAGTGACCCAACATTTGAGACTCACCTTTGGAGTTGAAGCTTCATTTGAAGATCCATCTATCTATCTAGCTTTCAATTATTGTAGTTTATTCTAGCCATTTATGTTCAGACTCGTCGGTTGCTTATGTATTAAAGATTCATTTGTGTTTGAGATTCTGTTGTATTTGTTTCAAACTTTGATGTTTCATAGTAGCTTCATGTGAAAGAGGGGGCTATGGGGTAGGATCGTGTAATATGGAATAGAGAAATGATATAGATAAATAACGATAATAAGTAAAGAAGACACCAAGACTTTATACTGGTTCGGGCCTCTAGTCCTACGTCCAGTCCCTAAGCTTCACTTAGGAATTTCACTAACTAACACCCTCACTTCACCCGGAGGAATAGGTTTACAACGTACCCGAACAACCGAACGGGATTTCTTGCCTCAACTACCGAAGAGGACTTCAACTCAATTACTAAAAAACAATATTTGACTTGTTGTGTTCTTATCAACACTAATGAGTCTAATGTAGTACAATATTCCTATAATCTTATCCTCGAGAGTATGCTATGTGTTTGTGAAGATTTAGGAAATGTGAATTGCTATGAATCAAAAGAATGTTATAAACAAAACAGTGATTCAAGCAAAAGATTGGTGATTGCTTTGAGAATATTTATAGGATATGATCAAGAAAATAGTAAGATTAAAGCAAGAGAATTCGGTAACTTGAATGATGTTAGAATCATGTATATATACTCGTATAAGAGGTGCATTTATTGTCAAAGGTTGCAAACAAGAGATGCTTCCATTTCCATTGGTGAATGGTTGCAACTTTTGGAAGGAAGAATGTGTCTTTTCGGAGAAAATTCGCAGGTTCAAATTCAGTCGACTGAGCAGGGAATTCAGTCAACTGAAAATATGAAGTAAAATTTTCAGAAACAAATTCAGTCGACTGTGCAGGAAATTCAGTCGACTGAAACTGTGCATGTTTATATATTTATACTAGTTTCAGTCGACTGAATAGGACTGGATATTCCTGTTCAGTCGACTGAACTTATAAAATATGCATAGTGAAAGCTTAAATAAAAATGAAGTTTATAAAATGTTTTCTAGCATTCGTGCAAGCCTCTTGAGGATAGATTTTAACAATAAATCTAGACTAAGACCTATATAAAAAATCATACTTATGTTTGTTTGGTCTTTATCGATTTTTCTTTAGCTTTTCACATATCTCTTCCTTTTGAAGCACATTGTCATTGATCAAAATCTTCGCGTATCAACATTCTTCCCCTTTTCGATTGATGACAATACTAATTTATTCTAGAGATGTATTTACTTATTTTCTCCCCTTGAATGTATGCACTATCTTTCCTACAAAACAAAGTTAGTACCATAGATTTTCTCCCCCTTTGTCATCGACAAAAAGGAAGAATTAACAGTAGAAATATTTTATCAAAACAATCACTGAAGCATAGAGAATAGAAAATTTGCATAAAGAACTAACAGTAAAAAAGTTAAAAATGTTGCGTCGAACAAGCACAAAATGACTATTTATACAAGCCATAAGAAAGTTATAAATAAACATTAAACCATACTAAAATTACTCATCTTTATCCTAGTCATATGAACCTTCTCTTCCTCCTGTTGGTTCACGTATGACGGGTCCTCCTGTTGGTGGTCTGTACGTTCTTCCTCCTTGGACACACCTAGCTCCGCTTGCGTTGCTACTTGTATGCTCTTCGGATGTCGTCTATGTAAACGTAGGTGCCGGACGTTTGCCGCGAGATGTGGGAGCAGTAGTGGTGCTTGAGCACGAGATTGCATCCCATATCTTATTGAAGAATCCTTTGATTTTGTCAAGCTTGTGATCTACCTTTTTAAGACGAGTGTCAAGAATTTGATGATTTCTTGACAATATCCCCAAAGATTGGTTGGTAGTAAAGCTTGGGTCAACAAGATGAATTTCATCATCTTGCTCGAAATGTTCTTCGTGGTGAGGTTGAGGAGATTGTTGTTGTTGTTCTTGATGCCTTGCTTCCCATTCGAAGAGTGATATTATGCAAGGAGGTCGAGATGGGAGTTGCATTAGGATTATGGTCCGGTGGTTAATTTGATGGACCATTGTATTCTCTGACTCGGGTAATGGCGTATCAACATTGAGGAGAAGTCGCATGATGTATTCTCCAAAATAGATAGTGCGCATTTTGCCATTATTAAAAGTGAGAAACTCATCAAGAATAAGTTGTACCCAATTGACTTGTATATTGCAAAAAATAGCATATAGAGCTCGATAGTTATTTGGGTAGACAATTTTGTACGAGCCCGTGTGAGGAGTAATTGTTCTCATTAGGGCTTTGTGAAGGATTCTTGCCATAGGTCAAAGAGAGGTGGACTTAAAATCTCTAAAGTTGACATTATCATCCATAAATCGATGGTTTATGTTATCGCAAATATGTGGATTGAACTTGTGTTGGTCCAAATAAATCCATATGTAGTAATTCTAATGGTTGTAAAGTCAAAAAAATTTCTTAGATTTGAAAGATGATTTCGTTAATTTTCCTTTTTGACAATCATCACAAAGATTATTTATTTTTAAAGTTTATTTTGGGTAAACATCTTACTAATTCATTTTTAGAAAGTTTTCTAATAGTTTTAAAATTTATATGACAAAATCTTTTGTGCCATAACCAAGGATCATTATCTTTGGCTAGTAAACACATACTTGTATTATGATTAATATTCATATTTTGAACATAAATATTTCTATCTCTATTTCCTTCAAAAACAAGATTTCGGTTTTGATCAAAAATACTACATTTATTATCCGAGAAAGTTATTTTAAAACCTTTGTCACACAGTTGACTTATGCTAAGTAGATTATGTTTTAAATTTTCAACTAATGAAACATTTGTTATAAAAGGAAAATTTGATGTACCGTAATTGTTCACATCTCATTTGCCAATGATATAGCCTTTTCAATTGTCTCCGAAGATAACCGAACCACCATCAAAGTATGTGATGTTTATAAGCATATCTTTGTCTCCGGTCATGTGTTTTGAACAAGCACTGTCTAATATCCATTTCTTCTTTTTGAGTGGGACCTGAAAATAAATATGAAATTATTGGTACCCACCTTTTAATAGGGTCCTAAAAAGTTAGAGTTTAGGAAACCAAACCCAATTTGGTTTAGTATTCTTTTTATAAATATAGTTTTCATTATGATGAACATTATCCATAAATGTTTTAACATATTTATTTCTTATTAATACATTGTTAGTCATTGGTACCCAAATTTTAACTACCTTGGTTTCTACTTTTATTTTCATAGGTTTCTTTAGTAATATTTGTTGTTTTGAATCAGCATTCCTGTTAAGTTTTATATTTTTCTTATTAGGAATTTTTGACACCTTTTTATAACCTAAACCTTGTTTGTTTGAAGACGATTGAGAATTTTCTAATATCTTAGATAAATTTTCTCTTCCTTTGTTAAAGTTAGAAACATTTTTAGTGATGTCATCTAATTTAGCTTGAAATTATTTTCTAATTCAACATGTTTAATCTTAATTTTTAACTCGTGATTTTCAGAAACAAATACATCATTCGTTTTCTTTTGAGTTTCAATTTCTTGACTTAAAAGTGATAATTGAGTTTCCGAATTTGAATAAGATTCTTGAACTTTTTCAAGTTCTTCTTCAAGAATTTTCTTTTCATCATTTAACAAATCTCTTTCGAACTCAGCTTTGTTTTGATTTTCACGAATTTCCTTAATTTTCTTTTTAAGAATTTTTATTGTGCTTAAAAGTTCAGTGTTTACTTCAATTAAATCATTAAAAGTTAAATTACTTACCTCAGAATCTTGAGCCATGAAACATACATTTGCCTGTTCATTGTCGATATCACTATCATTTTCGGATGAAGATGAATCTGAATCGTCCCATGTTAGAGAAAATGCATTCATTTTGAATTTATCCTTCTTGTTTTTGTTGTTGAAGCTTTTCTGATTTTCCTTCATTTGTTCTTGACAATCTTTTTGCATGTGTCCTTTCTTGTGACAATTGAAGCATTCTATATTTGAGGATGAAGGTTTGTTCAAGAAATTCTTTTTGAATCCGTTTTTGCTTCCTTTTCTATACTTTAAGAATTTCTTGAAATTTTTGGCTATATATGCTAGATCCTCATCTTCAGACTCCGATTCTTCCTTTTTCGCATGAAAAGCAACATTCTTTCTTTCTTGAGCTTGATCTTTCTTAGCTTGCATATTTACTTCATACGACATAAGATTTCCAATCAATTCTTCTGGTTTCATTGTAGATAGATTATTTGTTTCCTCGATTGCTAGTACTTTTCTCTCCCATTCATCAGTGAGTGAATTTAGAACTTTAGACACAATGTCAAAATCCGTGTATCTTTATCCTAGTCCGATTAGAGCATGATGAATGTCTTGAAATCTTGAGTACATGTCATTGATGGATTCATTTTGTCGCATTCTAAAGTTTTGAAATTGATTCTTCGGCATGGATATCTTTGTTTGTTTAACCTTGTTTGTGCCTTCGTGTATGACTTTAAGTGTTTTCCATATCTGATATGCAGTAGTACATATGCTAACACGGTTGAATTCATTTCTATCAAGGGCGGAAAATAGCATATTCATAGCTTTGGCATTTGCACTAGCTTCATTCTTCTGAGTTTGTGTCCATGTAGGATAATCGGTTGTGGGTACAACAAACTCTGCTATAGTAGCATTCCAGGCTTCGAAACTTGTTGCTTGCATATAAATCCTCATCCTTGTAGCCCAATAGTTGTAGTTTAGTCCATTGAATAGGGGGAGTCTTTGGGTAGATTGTCCTTCCGCAAATGTAGAACTATAGACAGAAGTTGTGCTTGTACTTGCATTATTTTCCATATTATCAATATGTCTAATAACGGTGTTATGGTTATAGGACGGCCTTGCTCCGATACCAATTGAAAGAGGGGGCTATGCGGTAGGATCGTGTAATATGGAATAGCGGAATGATATAGATAAATAACGATAATAAGTAAAGAAGACACAAAGACTTTATACTGGTTCAGACCTCTAGTCCTACGTCCAGTCCCTAAGCTTCACTTAGGAATTTCACTAACTAACACCCTCACTTCACCCGGAGGAATAGGTTTACAACTTACCCGAACAACCGAACGGGATTTCTCGCCTCAACTACCGAAGAGGACTTCAACTCAATTACTACAAAACAATATTTCACTTGTTGTCTTCTTATCAACACAAATGAGTCTAATGTAGTACAGTATTCCTATAATCTTATCCTCGAGAGTATGCAATGTGTTTGTGAAGATTTAGGAAATGTGAATTGCTATGAATCAAAAGAATGTTATAAACAAAACAGTGATTCAAGCAGTAGATTAGTAATTGCTTTGAGAATATTTAGAGAATATGATCAAGAAAATAGTAAGATTAAAGCAAGAGAATTCGGTAACTTGAATGATGTTAGAATCATGTATATATACTTGTAGAAGAGGTGCATTTGTTGTCAAAGGTTGTAAACAAGAGATGCTTCCATTTTCATTGGTGAATGGTTTCAACTCTTGTGAGGAAGAAGGTGTCTTTTCAGAGAAAATTCGCAGGTTCAAATTCAGTCGACTGAGCAGGGAATTCAGTCAACTGAAAATATGAATTAAAATTTTCGGGAACAAATTAAGTCGACTGTGCAGGAAATTCAGTCGACTGAAACTGTGCATGTTTATATATTTGTACTAGTTTCAGTCGACTGGATATTCCTGTTCAGGCGACTGAACTTATAAAATATGCATAGTGAAAGCTTAAATAAAAATGAAGTTTATAAAATGTTTTCTAGTGTTCGTGCAAGCCTCATGAGGATAGATTTTAACAATAAATCTAGACTAAGACCTATATAAAAACTCATACTTATGTTTGTTTGGTCTTCATCGATTTTTCTTTAGCTTTGCACATATCTCTTCCTTTTGAAGCACACTGTCATTGATCAAAATCTTCGCGTATCAACATCATGAACTACTATTTATCTATTCTGCTACTTATTGTTGTATTTCTTTGTGTCTGTATTCTGTGATTGATTATTTACTGTATATTCTGAGTTTTGCCAAATATAAATTAACAATCTGACATTTTGAACAATTCAAGTCTGACATGTGCCGATGCGAATGGTTCGAAATACCAGGTCGTTACAGCATGTATTATAGCTCTGGTTTAGGCAAAACTTAGCATATGGAGTAAATGTTATTACAGAATCATATTCGTTCGAGCTTTAGATCATTAGGTTCCTCTTCTATTAGAATTTCTTTTGAATATTGGATCTCCCCCCTTTGTTCTGAAATCCATTCTTGTTTTTTCTTGTTTGTGTTCTTCTTGATTCTAGAGCATTCCATAGCTCCACTTCGGCTGATCTCTATAATGAATTTGAGAACATCTTGCCACCTCAATTGGCAACTTCATCCTTTTGTGTAACGAGTTCCATCGGCGATCCCGCCAACCTTAGTATGATTTGAAAAAGGGGTGAAACTCTTTACAACAGACATCGATTAACCGGAGATTTATACATCCTTGGTTTAGATGTTGTATTTCTTATAGGACCCGAACCGTCCTCCAGTAGATGATCCGGGTAATTCTTTTGTGATCGAATGAAGATTTCATCGGGATGTTGCATGTAGTTTATCATTTCGCTTGATGTTCATCCTTGTGATCTTGGCTTCCTCCGCTAGTCAGGGATTATCCTGATTGTTTTGGTGAAGTCACTTCTCCACCTTCTCGGTGGGAGATTGAATTCCACATCAATCGTATCCCTGGAGCTTGAGTTCATGTCCTGGTTCTCATTGATGATATTCTCGCCTTTTCTAAGTCTCGGCTGACCCGGTTAAGGTCATCCGCGATTTATATAAGTCTATCAATCTTTCCTCTGCTATAATTTAATTATTCCGTCTTCCTTCCGAGTCTAACTTCTTAATTAGGATTCTCTTTGATTAGGGTTCATCTAAATTTAAATCTCTATCCATTCTTGAATCATCTAGTAAAGGAGTGTATTTGTGATTAATATAAAATGTTTTATATGGTGTAGTTTGAGTTGTTAAGTTTAAATTTTGGGTTTCGATAGATTTGTCTGGCTAACGCTATCGATAGGAATTCCAAAACACTTGAACAGAGCAAACTGACACAACATTGTTTTTGAAATTGATAAATGAAATAGTTTTATGTATGGTTACATTTTATATATATATATATATATAAGTATAATTTTTTGAAATTGGATAGTTATTTAAATTGGTTGTTAGGAAGGATAATACTAGATTTTCAATTGATATTTTGTCAACATTCCTAAATCATTACTATTGTTGTAAAATTTTATCAATATGGTTTATAAATTGGATTTGAAAATGAATGAATTGAAATTGGAGGACTTCATAATTAAATTTCCAATGCTTTTCAAACAAATACGGTTTTCAGCGTTTTAAGAAAATATATCAATTGGAAGTAATTTCAAATGGAAATTATTTCAAAAGAAATTTTTTAAAGGAATAAGTCAATACTCTCCTCTTATATCGCAGGAAAATAATTTCGATGGTGACTGCAGCATCATCGATATTCATTTTCGAGTCTCAGAGTGGAGAGACCACTTGGTGGCTTTGCTACACTTTTGTTTTGGAAAAATGAATTTGATTTGAATTTCTTATGTATAGTTTGAATTATAAAATATATATGTAGATGTTTAAATGATTTGAAGTGAAATCGGGAATTTAACTCTTAAATTTTATGTTAAGTGATCATTTTCAATTATTGAAATTTGCAAAATTTTGAAAAAAAAAATTAGAGAATCCAAAGGAGAAATGGAAATTTAACAACTTAAACAGTAGAAATAGGATAAAAATTTATTTTCATAATAATCAATTGCATTCTAATTATATATAACTTACCTAAAATATTCAAAAAGTTAAAACGTTAGGGTGAATATTTAAGTGAAGGTTATACTAGGGAAAACTTAAGGAAAAATGCTCAAAATAAATTTTGCATAATAAAATTGTTCAAACTAAAATCTTGCTGAATAAAAATATGTGAATAAAAGGTAAATTTGTATAGTATTCAATTATATTCAGAAACCTTAATAAAACTTACATGGAAGAGTTTTGAATGTAAATGAATAATATAAAATGATAAATAAGGTGTCCAAAATGAATATTATTAGGGAATTTATAAATAAATAAAAATTTAGGTAATTATAATAAATGCTATACACTTAACCTACATTGCAAGATGTGTCATTGAAATAAATTAAATAATAAAAGAAAAATGCTATTTAAGAAAATAGATATAGACTTAAGAATAGTTGAAATTGGAAATTTTAGTGGAATCAACTCAACTAAAGATAAAAAGATTTAAAAAAATGAGTAAAACCAAATAAATTTTGTTTTGAAAGAAACTTTTGTAACAAATATTAATAATTGAAACAAATCAAATTGAATGAAAATAGCTTGAATTGAAAATCAACAAAATATGAATATAAATGAATATTATTGATTAAATAAAATGGATTGAAACCAAATTTATTGAATATAAATCAATTGAAAAACTAATGAAATTTATAAGGTTTTAGATTAATTATTTTATCTAATTCTATGTATTCAAATCTATCTTTTCTTTTGATTGTTTTTATTCTCCTATCTCATTTCTTTTCAGGGACGAAAAGTTTTGGGTAGGAGAGAGTGTAACGACTCATAGATTTTAATGGTTTTAAAACGTAATTAACTGAAATTTTCCTTGAAATTAAATAATAAAATTTTGCAATGAAAATTTGATATTTGAATTACGTCTATTTTGACATAGCAAATGGTAAATTTTTATTGGGAAATATGAGAGTTAGTTTATTGCGTAATTTTCAATTTCAATTTAAATCGGTTAAACTTGATGTAAATAAAATATTTTTAAAATCTAGATATTTTTATATAATAAAAATATAGACTATTTTTTAAGTGAAACATTGTATTTCGTTTCATCAAAGATGAACTTCTCTAACCTCCTTTATCTTATTTCCGACAAATTTGCAGCAGTTTAGCAGTGAAGTATCGATTTTTGATAGGATGATGGTATTGCTCATATCTGGGTACCATTCTGTTCGTATCGTCGTGCTGATCTCCACAATATATTTAATTATGCATTTCAGAGTCCAGCACATGGTGAAAACCATGAAAACGGTTAACCATATGGGGTACCACTTTTGAACTTTTGATAGTCTGTGTCCATTCAAATTTCAAACGGCTGAAATAAACATCCGCTAGCACTTATAATTTGCAGAATTCAATGGCTAGTTGTTGCCATTTCCATCATTTCAATTATTTATTTCAGGAAATTATTGTGAAGGACAAAATTTTACAGCTTTTTAGCCTCAATGACAGACCTTCAAAATTTTATCCTGAAGGACAACTTTCTGTATGTATCAGTTTTTAGTTATTGATAACAGTTTTTAGGTATCGGTTTATAGTTATCGGTAACAGTTTTTAGATATTAATTTTTAGCTCGGTAGCAGTTTTGTCGTCCTTATGAATAATTTTTGAAAATGTTTGTCCTTATGAATAATTTTCAGAAAAATGTTTGTTTTTGTGGTAAAAATATTGAGATCGTGTCGTTGAGGCAAAAAATACATAAATCTTTGTCCTTTGATTAGTTTTCCCAATTTATTTTGGTCTATTCATTTTCTTCACTCCGTTCTGACTATTGTAATATATAAGTTTTGGTTTGTGCTCTGAATGAACATAAAATTATATATACTACTAAGTTAGTATATATATCAGTGAAACTCGTCTCTGCCACCCATTCGTTTTGCCCACTTTTCTTTTCCTCTTTTGAAAATCGCGTACTCCTTTTTGCCTACTCCTCAACCCATCGAGATCTGCCCCACTTGCGCCTTGCCTAACAGCCAAACCCTAATAACCCATCCTTCTTTCCTCCTTAACAGTGCCACATCGACCTCCATAAACCCTCCGCCTTACTCCAATACCTCGTCCACTACCTAGCAACGCTGACCAACCGCGTGTTGCCCCTCCACCTGAAGCTTTCCACGGCCATAAACACCACCTAGAGATCCACATGCCTTGCAGCGTGACCGCCATCACCCAGAAACCGCCCATCCCTCTCGCAAACACGCACGCTAATACGGTGATGATATGCACACCAATATCCAACCTGCACATGAGAGCAATACAAATATCAGTGCACAGCCTAAAAGAATGATACAGCTGCCCAAACAGTTCACAGTCTAAAAGATAAAGCTGCTGCAAGTTTGTTAGGGGGAAGCTGACGTGTATTTTTCTTTTTCTTTCCTTGGTTCATTTATGTTATTTGTTTTAGCGCCAAAAGTTTGTTGTACTGCACAAAATCCTAGCCAGACACGTGTAAAGGTTTGTTATGGAATTGGTACAGTACATGGCTATATATGTACGAGAATAGAAAAGAAATGATAGGAAGACATTTTGTAAATCATTTCAGTTTAAACGGTTTACAAAATTTTGGTGGCACTTCCTTTTTGTTCCCTGTGTACACGCATTTTGTGTACGATACAGGGAATAAAAGGAAGTGCTGCCGAAATTTTGTTGAATCGTTTAACCTGAAATGATTTATAAAATGTAATTACGATATTGTGTTTGTAATGGGAAGTAGGATGACCGGCCGTCAATGAATTATAAAATGTTTTTCAATTGTTAAATAGTTGATTTAATGACAAATTATAAATCAATCGTAAAATACTGTAATATGAAGTGAAGTGTTTACTTGAATCTTCTAACATATTTTATCAAATCAGGAAAAATGTTCGATTATTTTCTCGATCGTAGTTGGATGTATGAAGTCCGAACTGGTATGAAAGGATCAATAAAGGAACATTTCTGTAACGGTGTACATGAATTTATTAGATTCGCTAAATCTAATAATTGGAATAATGATGAAATTCGTTGTCCGTGTAGTAAGTGCAAACATTTAAAGCATTGGAAATCAGATGTAATAGAAGTACATCTGTATAAATTTGGTTTTGTGCCGAATTATTACATATGGGATCGTCATGGAGAACTTGTTGAACGTACACATAATCCTATAGTGTTAAAGGACGATAATATTATGACGAATCCAATAGAAAATATGGTACAAGATGCAGCACGGTCGATGTTTCCTACCATTGATCAGGGCGATGATGACAATGATAACGTTGAAGAAGAACCGACCGCGCAAGCTAAAAAAATTTATGATTTATTGGATTCTGCTAAGAGGCCCTTGTGGGATGGTTGTAAAAGCGGAACCGAATTATCCGTAACCGCCGAATACATCACTATGAAATCAAAATTCAACCTTACAGAAGCTGGATTTACAGCAGTTGTACAAGCTGCAAAGCGACACATGCCACCCAATAATTTGATGTGCGATAGTCATTATAAAGTGAAAAAACCTATGTCTGCTTTTGGATTGCCATACCAAAAGATAGATACATGTATAAAAGGTTGTATGTTGTATTGGAAAGATGACGTTGACCTTAGAAAATGCAGAATATGTAACGGGGAAAGATTCAAACCGAGAAAAAAAGGAAAAGAAGTTCCATACAAGAGAATGCATTATTTACCTATCACACCTAGACTTCAAAGGTTATATGCATCTTCTGCTACGGCATGTCATATGCGATGGCACAGTGTTATAACACCAGAAGAAGGAACTTTGATACATCCATCTGATGGAGAAGCATGGAAACATTTCGATAAGACTTATCCTGCGTTTGCTGCAGAAAGACGTAATGTCAGACTCGGTTTATGTACAGATGGATTTTCACCATTCTCTCAGTTTGGTAGTAAATACTCATCATGGCCTATTATTGTTACTCCTTATAATTTACCTCCATGGATGTGTATGAAAACTCCGTATATGTTACTAACGATTGTCGTCCCCGGTCCCGATGATCCGACACAATGAATTGATGTTTATCTACAACAATTGATCGAAGAATTGAAAACACTGTGGCATGAAGGAGTTGAAACATACGACATTTCAAGAAAAAAGAATTTTCGTATGTTCACTTCTTTATTATGGACTATTATTGATTTTCCTGCGTATGGGATGCTTTCTGGTTGGAGCACAGCTGGACATCTAGCTTGTCCTCATTGCATGGATGAAACACGAGCATTTTCATTAAAGTATGGAAAGAAAATTTCTTGGTTTGACTGCCATCGATGTTTTCTACATATTAATCATAAATTTAGAACGGATAAAAAGAACTTTAAAGCAAACAGAGAAGAGAGAATGCTACCACCGAAGGTTTGGTCAGGTGAAGAGATATATGAAATAGTAAAAGACTATCCAAAGATACATGAAATTGGGGTACAAGTTGAAATTCCAGGTAAATCAGACATTCATAACTGGTGCAAACAAAGTATATTTTGGGAGTTACCTTACTGGAAAGATCTGCTACTCCGGCATAATATTGACGTTATGCACAATGAAAAAAACGTGTTCGATAACGTTTTTAATACAGTTTTGAATGTAAAGGGGAAAACTAAGGATGATGTGAATTCACGACGTGATATATTACACTTTTGTAAGCGGCCCGAACTTCATTTGTACGACGATACAAACAAACCCAAAGCATGCTATGAGCTAGATAACAAACAAGTAAAACTCGTGCTAAAGTGGGTGGAAGGAGTAAGATGTCCTTATGGGATTTCTTCTAACCTCCGTAGATGTGTTGACTTTAAAAACAGTAAATTGACTGGGATGAAAAGTCACGATTGCCATATAATGATGGAATATTTTTTCCCTGTGCTTTTCAAAGAACTGTTGCCTGGCAAAGTATGGAGTGTTATAACAGAATTAAGTATGTTTTATAAACAACTTTTCTCGACGACGTTAAAGGTAGATCACATACGTAAACTTGAAGTAGAAATCCCTATACTGCTCTGCAAACTGGAAAAAATATTTCCGTCAGGTTTCTTTAATGTAATGAAGCATTTACCTGTTCATCTACCATCCGAAGCACTTCTTCGAGGTCCTGTGCAGTATGGATGGATGTATCCATTTGAGAGGTAATTTTGAATATCCGCAATATGAAGTTTTCTTAAAATTTAGATTTATATACCAAAACAGAAATTAAATTAATTTTGTTATAGGTACTTGAATCATTTGAAGAAAAAAATTAGACAAAAAGCACGAGTAGAAGGTTCAATTTGCAAAGCGTATCTGGAAGAAGAATCTTCATTGTTTTTCTCACATTACTTTAGTAACGATGTGAACTTATCGTTTGTCAGTATTCCCCGTAATGATGAAGCTGTTGAACATGATTCTTCTCAAACAATGTTATCTATTTTTAGACAACAAGGCCGACCTACTGGGAAATGTGTGGAAATATGGTTAGACGATAAAGATTTCCATATAACACACACAAATGTTCTTTTAAATTGTGTTGAAGTTGCACCATTTGTCAGTAGTACTAAATTCATGTACAATTTAATTATACGTATATATATACATATATTAATTTTGATGGGAATAATACATTTTTGCAGTATATACGAATCACAACATCCATCTGGCGATCTCACTAAAGATTTTGCTAAATGATTTTCAAAATACGTATATGATCCAAAAAACTCTGTTGTTGACGAAGGATTATGACATATTGCTATCAGACCAAAAAGAAATGTGAAGACTTATCCAATATTCTTCGTCAATGGATTTAAATTCAACACCAAAGATTACGGGGCTGAAAAATTAACATATAACAGTGGTGTATTTGTTAAAGGCAGTGATGATCCAGAGGAGCACATAAAAGATTTTTACGGCATCTTAACACAGGTTTTAGAGTTGACATATTACATACAACCTGCAGAGAAAGTTTTTTTATTCAAATGCAATTGGTTTAACAATATTCCTGGTTCTGGAATTAACGTGCACAAAGATTACAAGCTCATTGAAATAAAGCATACCTCGCATTACTATAAGTATGATCCTTTCATATTAGCCAAGCAAGCATTACAAGTTTATTTTGCTCCGTATCCATCCTTAAAAAAAGATAAAGCAGATTGGTGGGCTGTTATTAAAACAAAGATAAGATTTACATTTGATGGAAATAATATTCCAGATGAAGCAGCGTATCAAGCAGATCTGGAGCCAACTGAAATAATAATAACTGACGATGTTGACGTAGGATCGTTGAATGATGAAGCGAATGTTTTAATAGATGCATTTGAAAGTACCGAAGAAAACGATATAGAGTACGAGACCGAGTCTGAATCAGAAAACGACGAATACTGATACATTACACTATTTTTTTAATGTATGCATGTATGATGTTTTATTTTGAGTAATGTATTAAGAATGATGAATGCGTTCTGTATTAAGAATGATGAATGCGTTCTGTATTATTCTGAGCTATGTAATAATAATGATTTTGTTATGTATTATCATTCTGTTTTATTTTGACCTATGCGTTATTCAGAGCTGTGTAATAATAATAATGATTATGTTCTGCATTATTCTGAGCAATGTAATTACAAAGAATGATTATGATAATTAATGGAACATGTGTTGTAATAATAATTTGTTTTCTTTTCATTATATGATATGATTATGTTTGTGGCAGATATGTCTCACAAAAGGCGCAGTACATCTCAGCCTTCTCATTCGCCTTCTCATGGCGCAAGTCCCAGCGGTACGGCTCCGGACTTACGCCGTGAGATAGAGATAGTTCCCAAGAGTGTTGGGTAAGTATCTAATTAATTTCAATTATATTATTTAAAATATATTAATTATATACATCAACATTTATACAGGGGTTTCGAAATAGAGCCGGCGGATTACATTTTTCAAGTTTCAAAGCAATCCTATAAGAGTAGGCTGTCTGATTGCTAGCCTTATTGGGACGACATCCCAGGCGAAGTGAAGAACGCTATAGTTGCTGATTTGATGGTAAGTAAAATTTTATATTTCAATTCAAAATTAGTATAGTGTATATAATTCAAATTATTTTCAATAAGTAGGCTGCAATACGTGTCCGCCTGGAAGACCAGACTGTCTTCTTCAATCATTGGAATAAGAGGATGCGGAAAAATTACAGGGAGACTCTTTCGAAGACCAAGCTAAGCGGAAAAAAACCCAATTGGATGGGTAATGATGTTTGGGCTGCATTTGTGACCCACTGGGAAAGTGAAGCTGTCAAATTAAGTTATGTATTGCTGTATTGTTAGTATTATTTATTTAAATTATGTATGTTAAGTTGCATTATTAATTTAATTAACCGTGTATTTAAATTAACAGGAAATAGCAAAGCGAAATAGCGTGAACAGAAATAAAAATCCTTCGTTACACCGTGGTGGGTCCAAGTCATTCCAACAATGGCGGAGGGAATTGGTAAATTTGTAATTTGAGTTTATAAACTGTAATATTATTTAATCATATTAGTAACGTTTTTTATTCATGTATAATTTCATCATTCAAGAACCGGACAGAAGCCTACAATGGCCGAGGTTTTTAGAGTCACTCATGCGGTGGAGCAGACCGATGATGATGGGAATGTCACCTATCAGTGGACAGATACGAAGGCTGAATCTGTTATGGTAAATATGTTTATTCGCAATGACAACGTTTCACATTCCTTTAGTATTGTATAAGTAAATTGTATAGCTATATATTGAGTCAAATTTGTATTCGTAATTGTAGGGTAGATATGAAGCGGAGCGGGCAGCGATGGCGCAAAAAAATGGACGGGAGGATATTACGCTTCAAGAGTCCAATCAAATATGGGATAGAATTATTGATCCGCCTTCTCGCAATAGGCGTTATGGATACGGCAATCAGGAGGTAAACTATTTTAATAACTTATATTTGAATTTAATATAGCCGTTGCGAGCGTGAATCAGAACTAGTTTGTTTGATCATTTTACAGGCTCTTAACTTCCATAGGGCTTACAAGAAATCTATGGCTGAGGAGGAGATAGCCCAGATGCAACGACAGCTGGACGAGATAAATGATTGACGACAGAGCTTCTTGTCTCAGTAGATAGACGAGCGCATTGCCGCATTCGTTTCAAAGCATGGGACCATGCCAGGGTCTTGTGGTGGTGGTGGTGGTGATGATGATGCTGATGGTGATGGTGATGCTGATGATGATGCTGCTGCTGATAACGAGTAGATATGTTTTGTTGATGGTTATTTTTTTTGGGCAAGATTGTAGTTTTAATGGATATTTGTTGGACTTGTGTACTTAGGTTGGTGTGTACGTATGTTGGTTGATGGACTTGGTAGTTTGTTTGGTGTTTTGTGTACCTATGGTGTTGGTGATGGATATTATGTGTGATAGATTTGAGATATATGGATTTGTGTTAGTTGATTATATAGTTGCATGATTATTGATATGTGTTTTATTTGATTATTTGTGATGTATTTGGTTATATGATGGTTGGAATGGAATGTATACGATGGAATGGAAGTGATTATTGTGATGTGGAATGGTTTGCGACGGCAGAGGTTGGAAGAGTGAAAGCTGGCTGCTGGGAAACTTAAAAAGTTCCAGGTTTGCAACGGCTCGCAACGGCTAGCAACGACTATCTGGTTCAGGTTTGCAACGGCTAGCAACGGCTATCTGATTCCAGGCTTGCAACGGCTCGCGACGCCACGTGACGACTAGGATCGTAACTAACTATTGTCATGTGGACAACTGGTCGTCGCTACCCGTTGCTAAATTGGTAACGGAGCCGTTGCTATTGCCGTTGTTGGAACAAGTTACAACGTGCTTAATAGCAACGGCTTTTAGCAACGGCTGACAACGGCTATTTGCCGTTGCTATGCCTTCCGTTCCTTGTACGCAAAGTGGTAAATTAACAATCAACATGTGATATCCATTGGTTTAATTAATAAATACCAACATATGATAGAGGAATAACACATAAGTGTGTTATTTTTGTTAAAAATTTCAACTGTAGTGAAAAAATTAGGTGTAATTAATCGCCTGCAAAAGATGTTAATAATGAAATAGATAGCATTGGTCATTAAAAAAGTTCGTATACCTACAATCACTTAATTTCCTCCTCCTACAACGGCAAATATTGCATCAATAACTGTGATTAAACCAACATACTGCACACAAAGTGTCAAGTTAGCTCACACAAACTACAAATAATTAATTTAGGGGGTTTAAATATTTATGTTTATGAATATGAAATAACCGCTTATACACATCAACATCAACATCCTAAGCCAAATAGTTCATTCAACTTCATCTTAATGATCTCATGTATCTATGCACAAAATTTAACTGCAGGGACAATACGTTTATTGATTTTAAAGGTAGAGATTAGCATGATCAGAAAAAGTAATCCAATAACCAAAATGATATTTTTTTTGGTATTGATGATATTTGTTTCAACTAAATTAAATTTTGTCCAATGGATATAGTGAATAATGAATATAAGAGCACTGTAATAGATTTTGTCAGACTGCCATAACTCAAGTTTGTATATGCTTACAAAAACTTCATTTACCTTTTAAAAAAATGAAACCTGTTGCCAATTTTTTTTTGACGTTAACAATTTCCTAAGCAAAAAAATACTGTACTTTTGCAAGCATATTTCATATGAATTAAATTACCTCCTCTCAACCTTATATCATTGTTATTCAGCATGCATGCCCATCTTACAATTTATACTTGTAAGAATAATAACAAAATTAAAAATTGATACTATTTTGCTAATTTTCATATCTTAGATTTGGTTTTCAAATAATGCTGTAGAGAAAGCTTGAAAAATATTGATACATGTTTTTTTTCCTAGTGTGAATTTCATAAATACTATTAATTTCTAGGTAATTCCAAATGACCACATTCCAATATCTGGTACAACCAGTAAGAAAATCAAATTGGAATGTGTGACACCAATTTTTATTCAAAAATCATTTACCTACCTCAAATCGAAATAATGCACGAACCATATAGTTAATTTGAAAGAAGGAATACGAATTGCCAACGAACAACTGGAATATTTGAAGTGTGGTACTAAGGGCACCGCACTTTATGCTAGGGGCTACCGTTGGTTACCATGGTCGGTGGTTGTCCGCCAACCACAGTTTAAAAACAATTTTGTTCAGTCAACGTGGTAAGTACAAATCAAGGTGCCCTTAGCATTACGCTATTTGAATAAAGCATTTCAAAATTAAAAGGACGAACTTACAAAACTTAAGTGAATACGTCTTTCCCGAAGATTTGATGAAAACCCTAATCTTAAATGCGATGTCTGAAGATGATTATGAGTCAAGTTCATGAAGTTAAGAAACAATATCAATGATGATTCTATGACAATAACCTTAGCCTTTGATTTAACCTCCATATCTACGAGCAGAAGATTTTGATTTCATTTGTAAAATAAAATGAGAAAACTAACCATATGGTATCTGGTCTAAAAATAAAGGAAAAATAAGTGGATGAAGGAGGATGACAAAATGAAAGGAAACGGTGTATGAAATTTGGGGAAAGCGGCATGTGGGATGATATTGGTAATTGATTTTGAAATGTGAAATCATGATAGAAAGTGTAGAATCGGTAAATTATTGTAACGCTTTTACTTTGGAAAGAAGAGCATAGAATGATGCCACATAAGCAGATTGAGTTTCCTGCTTTTATATTTAAGTAATGGATAGATAAGCTAAGAATAAATCTCTTTTTCTTTTGTAACCGACAGACATGTTTTATATATATATATATATATATATATGTGTGTGTGTGTGTGTGTGTGTGTGTGTATATATATGTATGTATGTATGTATATATATGTATATATATATATATGTATATATATGTATGTATGTGTATATATATATATGGGAAATCTATTTGGACACCATTTGGTTACATAATTGGTCACACAATGGATCTTCACCACTGAATTGCCTTCTGAATTTTATCCTCCATATAATAACAAAAATATCCAACGGTCCAGATCTTCATTATTACCATTTGTGTTTTATTTTATGTCCAAACAACCGGCCCCTATGCAGACACACATACATACATATATGCACATGTGTGTATAACTAAATATCTTATCTGTAAGAATGCGTGCAAGGGTAAATTGGGTATTTCAAAAAGATGCCGATGAAAATAGTTCATGGAATTCTCTTTATTAGTAGTAAAGATATACATATTATAAGGTCAAAACTAACGTATTAATTATTCGTATGTACACAAACATATACATACACACCTAGTATAGCAACACATACAATATGAGCATTAACTACGTAATGCTCAATTAGAATAAATATTATTAGAATATAAAGTACCATAGCGTATCCTCAAAATATGAAATGTCTGAGGGCTCTATATTGTTTGTAAGGTAGAATCGAGTTCATTAGTCAAATTTTTTCTTAATTCCGAGTCACTAATAAGTTATTGTAGCCTAAACAAAAAAAAGTGACCTCTACCTAGCCCGTAGTTTTGAAGGAACCCGATTTGTTTCGCAGCCGGCGAAATGAGTAAATTTCAAAAAAATTCTTTGACTAGATTTTAGTGGGCCTATGAATATAAAATTTAACACTAGATCCAATCCATTTGTTTTAATAAAATTAATTTATTTAATCATTTCATTCTTAATCAATTAATCTATATTAATCAAGTATAATATATAAATAGGCGTGAATATGAATATATCTAATATACATAATATACTTATGCATGCATGCATGTATGTATGTATGTGTTTGTGTATACATACATACAAATGACATGACATGCATATGAAACATATAGTATGGGTAAGTGCTTAGCATTTTAAAATAAGATTTGAATAAAATTATATACTAGATCTGGATTTAATCACATTAGGATCAAAAGAGGAAAACGATAAAATGCAAGTTGTTATTGTGAAGATATTCTTGCCACCCATGGAAAGCAAGTTGTTATAGTGAAATGTTATGCGGTGTACAGGACTGGACATGGGATTTGATATCCCAACCAGTACTAAATTTCTGGTGTCATTTACTTTATTGTTTTTTTTGTTCTAAATTTATTTAAATAATTATCTACCCATATTTGCGATTTTGAGTAACTGACTTTGAAAATTACAAGTTAACTACAAATTAGTTGATATACACTTTTCATCCCCCTTTGGTGTATAAGTAGTGTTAAGATCCATTTAGCATCAGTATGTTAGGATAGCTCGCACATCCTATAGTAAATTCATTGGTTAAGTTTCACCTATTTCGAGTCAGAATGATGAAGTTATTGCAGTTTGAACAAAAAATAGCGATTTTTGACTAATCTGGGTTCCAATATGTGGATATAGCATGTTATTTGCTAAGTACAACTATTAGTCACAATGGAGAACTAAAACTTACTTTCAAAATATGATGTACCCGAGTGTTTCATATCGTATGCAATGAGAGTGCGAGTTCATTGGTCAAAGTCTCGCCTGGTTTAAGAAGTTACTGTAGTTTGAACATTAAAAAAAGCGATGTCTACTTGGTTGTTCTAGTACAAAGTTACAATTTCCAAATTTGTATTTTCAATATCCAAATTAAAAAAATTAAAATCATATTTTGAATTCCAGTTTCGAATTTGAAAATTAATATTTTCAGAATGTTTAATTTTAGATTTTTAATAAATAGGTAAGAGATTGACCTAAATCATTTACAAAGATGGTTAGTTGGTTGGGCAAATGAGTTAGGACATATTTTGATAGATTCAGTTCTTTATAAGTCTAGTTTCCTTTTATTAAGGTGGTTTTGCACGTTAATATGTCCTTGGTAACACCTCGATCATAGGAGGGTATTTTTGAAATTTCAGAAAAATACGATGGTTCGTATTCATTATATTTCTATAATTAATAGCAAGTAAATGTATATAGAAATATACGTTATATATAAAGACTTATATGATTATAATTTTTTACATTAATTGTCGCATACACTACTGTATTAATATTACACCCTATACTATCATTAGTATGTATGTATGCATCCTTATTATTAGTCGTTGAACTAGTGATGTTCAAGATAGAATTGTAGATTGAATATAATCTATTTAGTTAAATTGCTTATCCAAACAAAATTATAATATTACAAATCTAATTTAATTTAATTTACAATTAAATACAAAATTCAAACCTAAATTTATGTATAACATTAAATATGATTTAGTTTAAATGAATTATTCATGTTAATACCATAAAAGATTTAGCACAAATGAACTATAAAGAGTTTTTCTTTGAAATCTCTCTTTTACCCCACTATCCCTCCGCATCTGGTCCAACATAAGCCATACAAGAGGATGTGGAATCCAAATAAAAGAAAAGGAAAATGGATGTTATGATGCCACAAAAAGGCCGTGGGAGATATTCTAAACAATGTTTTCAAATATTGTATTTTCTAATCAATGAATTTTTAAGAAAAATGAAAGTTAACAAAATATAAAGATAACAAAAACGGAGCATTAAATATTTATGGTGGTGGAAGAAAGTAGAATAATTGTTTATGTCTACATTTTTTAAAATACTACCTTAATGGATGAGAAAAGAGACATAAAACTATGTAGGTAACGCGTTTAGCGATGGAGGTGCAAAATGTTATAGCTGGAATAAAGAGTGGATATAGCGGAAAAAGAGGAGGAGCAAAAAGCTTCATTGCATATAAAACAAAATATTTAAAGTAAATTTATTCTCATTCACATATCATTTGTGCAGAAAAAAATTTATTATTTAATTTAATATAACAAAACCGAAGAGTACCATGATTTATGCAGTCCAAATTTGGTGACTACAATAAATTTCTACCTTACGATTATTACGACACACGTCTCACACATGATAATGGCATGCACTTCGTACGTTAACTGATGTCTACAAATATAACGTATTTTACATATGAGGGGAAAATGGTTTGCACAAATATTGCATAATTTATAAAAATGAATCCAAAAAAGAGAAGCGAAAAGACTAAAAACATAAATAAATTCAAAAGTAATACTGCATAAAATATTATTCAACTATTTTGTATTTTTGAAGATATAAGTACATCTCTATATTTGACATTTTTAATGTAAGTTCCGAATTTTCCTTGAACATTGCCATCTTTTATCAAAAACTTTCATATTACATATGAAAACCCCTTTTGATAATGCGACATAAAGTTGACCATGACCAAGCACGTGTTGAGGCAAGTAAATTCCTACATTTAGAACTGTTTATCCTTGAACTTTATTGACGGTGAGGGAAAAACTCAATCTTATAGTATAATAATGTGAATGGTACACGGATAACTTCAGAGTGTTTCATAAGTATTCTTGATAAGAAAACTCGATCTCTAACAAATTGTCCAGTGACAATCTCTTCATATATAAGGTTTCTTCAAATTCATGACATATGAGTTTGGTATCATTACATAGTCCATTCGCTAGATCAAGTTTTCGGAGTAGCATGATTGGTGCTTCTTTCTTTAAGACCAACTTACTTAGAGGCAAACCACCTAGAGCTATAGAACTAAGGTATTCAAATTGGTATATATTTCTTATGCCATCTTCAAAAGAATCAAATGAATAGTATGTATGCAATTCTCCAAGAAATAGATCAATAACTTGGTTATTTTACTTATCGACACATTCATTGAGAGCGGAATTAAAGCTTTAATCACAAAATATTCCTTATGGAATGCATTTTCATGTAAATCGGAAAAGATTGTATTTAGGAGAGTACTTATTGAACATTCATCTTTCCATGGTTCATCAGGAATTTGAATCAATTTGTTACTTATGTGCGGTTCATTTCCATCAACAGCACATAATAGAAAATCTAAATAGAAAGAATCTTATTTTGCTCTCATATTTTGAGTAAGTTGTATGACTTCTATATGATTCCATAGTGATGATTTAACAATGCATGCATCAATTGTTTCTGCTATTGTACCATGTTGCATGACTAATAATACTTAGTGAATTTTCCCTCTAATAATAAGAATTTTTCCACCGAGTAGCAGGTTATTCCCCATAATATCCTTTTAAGGATCCATCCAATGCTTCAAAAGCGTATCTATGAGTCATAGTTGCTTCATCCCAAAAAGCAACAGGTGCTTAACAAAAAAAATCAGCTAATTCTGATTGTTTAGATATCATACATATCAATTTAGAAGTTGGATTAAGTGTGATTTCAAATCTAGAATGCGCCATTCAACCGCGTGGTAGAATAGTCGTAGTATTCCAGATGATGTTGTTGCAAATGCAATCAAGCCTTCTTTAGTAAGTGTTGCAAGTATTGCTTGATAGAGAAATGTCTTTCTCGTTCCACTAGCACCATCAATAAAATAAATTATACTCTCTTAATCTTAATAACATTCATAATTTCAATATATACATACAATTAGGATTCACTTAACTTGTTGGAAAAAGTGAAATCCTCTTCCCGTGTTATAATAGAATATTGCTCGCTTATTAATCTCGATGTTAATGAACGATCATCTATGTCATCTCTCATTGTTGGAAGACCATAATAAGAAACTTTATTATAATGGTTCATCAACAAAAGATTAAAATCTTTTAAAGGATGATTTTCAAGTATAACTTGACTTGTTACACTTGATTTTAGATAATCTTCTATCATGTAGTAGAATAATTCATCCCATAATCTTCTAGCGCCTGTTGGTGCATAATAAACCAAGATCGTAGCAAGTAATCGTGTCAAAGATGATGGCATTCGTGTGGCTGATGTTTCATACAAACATGCTCTAATGCTTTGATCTTCCTCTAACCGTCCCATCTTCTATATTATTTTCTAAAGTGTTGGATATTTAACACCGTCGACTATTAGAAGATAGCCAAATGAGGTTGGTCCTTTTACACGATTCAAAAGAATTCTTAAGTATTAACATTCTTCTTCTGATAGAGAAACACTATAAGCCTATTCTATGATTTTTTTTTGATGATGACCTACATCTCCATTTTTTATATCTATTACATACCCGTACTTCTCTGGAAATTCATGATACAAAATTGACTTGTTTTAGGATCTTGCGAATTTGTGTCGAAGAATTCAATTAGCATTGATGTAGAGAGGTTTTCATCTAACAAAATATCAAACACTGGTTGATTAAAATGATATGTGACATTTTGCCTACTTGGTAAGTGTATTTGTAATTGTTGAACCAAAGAATAAATTGTGTGCAGTGAAAATTCAACAATTCTCCAAAAGGCCTCTTAAGGACATATCCATATTGCATCAACAAACTTTTGAATTTCATCTTACTCACTTCCTAGACGAACTTCAATTGTCACACGATCTAGACCTTTATAGATATATTTGTATAAATATTTTATAGATTTAATAGTACTACAAATTTCGATATTAATATGGCATTCATATTTTTTAACAACCGTAGATTATATGGGACAACCCAACGATTGTCAACAATAAAATCATTATCATTGTTTAATGCAACACTTATACCATTATCACGCATTCAATAGATGGGATAATAGTCATTACTTTGAGAAGTAATTGGAGAAAATTGTTTTAGATAATCCTTTTTCGATTTCCATCTTTTATACATGGTGAATTTGGTCAATGTCTTCCGCATGGTCCATGAAGCATCCATTTAATAACAATACTATTTAATTCTAGTTCTTTATTATAGTCTGATATTTCTACTCTTACAATAGCATCATAACCAATCAAGCTATGAAGTTTATCTTCATCATCTAATAGGACAAGAATATGAGCACGAGGAAGTCCTTTCTACTTTTTTCAAATTCTATAAAATTCACATATGCCGCAACTAAAACGAGAACTTGTTTGCTATAAATGTCATTCTTTAGCTATTTATATTTTGCAGAAATACTCTTGTCATAAGATCTGTGTAGGACCATTTTCATCCTAGAGGCGGGGTGAATAGGGTGATACCAATAATAATAAAAATTAATGCGGAAATAAAAATCAATACTAGAAAATAAAGCAGTAGAGATCACACACAAATTTACCCAGCTTCGACAAAACCCTGCTTACGTGCTGCCCCCAAGGTTTCTAGTAGAAATTAAGTAGTCAAACGCTTACACACGTAAACCTGCGACACCCGCTAATGACTAACCTAACTCCGCACTCAAAATCCTGCCACAACTCAGCCCTTGAGTTGCGAATTCTCAAACTACACCACCGTAGTTCGTAACCTAGTTACACGACTAGAGTTTCACAAATTTTAAAAGAAAATTGCAAAATAAAACAAAACAATTAAACATAACCCTATTTAATACTTTAAGCCCAAAGTAAATATGACCGACCCACTTAATTTTATAACCCAATTAAAAAAGTCATCTCCCTTTCTTTGTATATGAGGCCATTTCATTTCTTTTTGTTCCTCTTCAAAGAATTAGGGCTTCGTGAAAACTTGGAGCTGTCGATTCCTATTGTTCGATTGTACTATGTCTTTGCTTCGTGTTGCTTCGTCAATCGATTTACTGGCTTTGATTGATTCACGTTAGCTCCAACTGTCGAGCTCGAATGGTATTAGATTGGTATGTGATTTTTGAACCTTTCTCAATTTTTTATTGTGCTCAACTTTGATTCGAGTTTTGAATTGTTTTCTGTTATTCGTTCTAATTATGCCTTTTGATTTTGTCTCGAACTTGAATGATTCACCGCCGATGATGACGATTGGGATTCTATAGGGGTCGAACACCCTATATTTTTGTTCGTATATATTTTGTGTAATTCAAGCACTTACGTCGATTTATAATCGCATAGCTCTAGTGCTTCTTGACTCGTTCACGTATTCATTGGTTTGAATTTCTTTGAGTCGGTTTCCTCCTATTACTTTAGCACTTTGAATATTGATAATTGATTCCATTTTTGCTGGTAGACGAATGTGGATTTTTAGTTTTTGACAAACTTTGACTTGTTCATTATGTTTTACCCTGATTGACTTCACTGCTCATGCCAGTTCAACCTGTTACTATTCTTATTTGATTTTCTGTAAACTGCCTCGAGTCATATTAATTATGAACTGCCATGTTTACTCATGTGCGTATGCTCATTTGCACATTGAACTTGAAGTCTTCTCTATTGACTATATTATATATATAGACACACACACATGTATACATGTGTCAACATGCATGTATGTATGTATGTTGTGTTACATCATTCAACGTGTGTCTGCACTTGTTTCCATCTTCATGTATTCATGTGTGTGTTGTTGCGAGCATGCCTTCATGTTTCTATTTTGGTTGCATACTTAATTGTTGTGTTGTGGCCCACAGTTTAATTCTGGTCTAGTTACACTTGCTAATTCATTTCTTCATTGAGTTCATATTATCGTATTTGACTGTGTTGATTTAGAGAGTTGGTTGTTATGTTTTCTTGAAGCATTTCATGTGTGAGATGTTCTGGCATACTGTTGAGGCTACACTTGTGTTGCTGCTTTTATGTCCTCTTGTTCATTTTGCTCCTGTTTATTTTGGAGTTTGATGCCTTGTTCCATATGTTTTGGTGGTTCTTTTTGGGTGTGGTTGACACTCATGTCTTTTGCACTTTCCTCTGGTGTGTTAATCATCCTGCAGACTTGAGTTTGTCTCATTATTGCATATAAACTTAGTTGTTGCATATGAGTCTTCATGTGTATGGACCATTTCATTAAACTTGTTTTACTGGAAGTCAGGTCTCGATCATGTTTATGTTCTTTGTATGCATATATCTGGTTCATGTTGTCATTTCATTGAACTGGTGCACTATGTATTCATGGCTTCACATCTGATTCCATATGTTGTTGATGACTTTGTACATTTGTTGTCCTGTTTGGTTCTTGTTGTCTGAATGCATGTTGAATTTGGTTTTGGTTGATTTGGACGAGACTCATATGCACTTGAGTTGAATCAAGCCTTTGGCTTGAGTTTGACCTTGTGCTCACCCGTCCCTGCAATTTTATCAAGTGTATATCGATGTGCACGGTCTTGTGTCATGTACAGTGATACAATGTGCATGTCACAAGTTGTTCGTGTATGATTAATTCAAAAGATACGATGACGAACAACCCAAATAACTAAGGCAAATAACATTTTCAAAACACACATTTTAATTTGCAATGCAATATATTTTCTTTTTCAATTTTACCGCGTCAACGTTTATTCTACAGATAGCTCAAATGCTGAATTCAAGCTGGAACAAAGTTGAAGATAAAAATACGAATGTTGAATGAATATGTAGTGAGGTGAAAGTTTTAAATTGAATTGTGTTGTAATTAAAATTGTATTGTAATTGAAAATGTATATATGTAGTGAGAGCTCAAATTTGTGCTATTTTAATTTGTAATAAAATACTTGTTTGAATTTAAATTCTACGTTATTTATTTTATCCAACAAATATTTATTTAATTTTGTGAAAAATAAAATAGTACAATAATAAATACATTTTAAAAAATATATATGTTTATTATCATCAAAAGGAAATCATATACTAGCATATTATACAATCTGGACAATCTTGAGCTAATTGTACATATAATAAATTAGAAGTGATTTCATCCCATGAAGGATTGCATGTAATCGTAATGAAAATATCGGGCTTTTCAAACTTCTGTACCAAAGCCATAGCATCTTGGTAATGTTGGTACATGTTGCGTGGGCTTCCATTAAATGAAACAGGTAATATTGTTCTTCTTTTGATGTTTCCTATATTTAATTTTCAAATCATTTTTAAGATGTTGATGATATATATAACACATATCTTACATATAATGTGATTAATGAAATGTAAATAAAATCCATATACATCGTTCTCTCCAGCGTTCAACGCATCTTGCAAACCTACATAAATTCTGATCTTATATGATATTGTTTGTCCTGAAACGATCTTATTCTACTACTTTTAATTTTTACGCAATTATCGACAGCATATTCTGGCGACAAACGTCTACCAACTAGTAAAAGAGATGTATCTTCTTGTCGAATCTATAATTAGAAAACACCATTTTTTAAAACCTTTTGAATATGGGAAAAACGGAAAATAGAAGATCCATTAATTTTAGATGTATTTTTAAAAGATAAATAAAAGTTAAGTAATCAGTTTGGTTAGTACTAATATTATAAAGAATATAAATTAATTAACGATCAATGCTTGTACCTGTAAGATATAAGCATAATACTCTTGGCATGTCATAGGAGAACCATTCTCACTACGACTATTTAGTTCCCAACCATTATTCACATAAGGGAGAAGAAGAGAATACTGTAGAGGAACATGACAACCATGCATATCTGGTACTCTCCTAACCTATCCCGATATTGTTTGTCCAACAATATCTCTACCATTTATGATACTTTTCTCATCACCTACCATTATTCCTACAACTTGTGAAGTTGTAGGAAGTGCATATTGTCATTGTAATTGTTTGTTCCTTAATTGTAAATCTATAGCCACGAATTTTAGGAAGTTGTGAAACTTGATGAAAGTTTCAAGCGGAACTATTATTTTCATCTGATACATGTTGTATCCTTTCCAATATTCTTCTACCTAAATTTCCATTTTCTGCCATACGATTTTCAATTTCGTTCTCAATGTCATATATATACAATTGTAGAAATCTTGATCTATATCCTTCTTATGGCAGTAAACTGCTAATATTGTGATATATGTATCCTTAAGCAGGAAAAGCGTAGATTCCTGCTGTAACAACCCACACCTCACGACACACTGATCCAAAACCAAATGCGACTTTCAGACATGCGCCATGCCGAGAAAATACGAGCTGTTGGGAATTTAGAACCTTAGAGGGCATAATTACAGGAGTAAGTTCTAAGGAAATCTACACTTTTAGACCTCTCAGTGAAGGAATTAAAATATAAGTACAAAAAATAGACATTTCAGAAAAACAGTCTCCAAATGCTTAATTTCCATATATTTTGTTATACCATAATATTTTCCCAGTATAGAGTACAAACATTCGAGAGGAAAATTCCCGGGCTAGTAATTCCAAGACCCACCGATTGATTTCTAACAAGAGCTTAAGTACTAGACCTAACATCCAAGGGCATGTAGTCCAAGAACATAAGTCAAAGTGTCAACAAAGACTAAGGTCATTGTCCAGCTAAGACAAGGAGCTTAACCGAGGGCAGCAGTTACTGAAACCAAAAGCATTTGGTCAAGTATCAACAATCAATGACCTAGATAGCCCAAGATGGGACCAATGGTTAGGATAAATGAAAGATAACCAAAAAGCTATACATAAAGGCATCACATCAGCAATCCATATCAAAATGCACTAACCAGATGATAACAAGCACTCAAATCTAGGCCGTACATAGCCAGCCATGTCATCAATCCAAGAAAAGGCACTCCAACAATTGTGTTATCGCGTATTGGCTATAAATAGGAAGCAATCCCAAGGCACAAGGATCTTTTAGGAAAAAAAAGAACTAACATAAAATCATATGGTACTTTCTTATATCAGAGCTCAATTCAAAAATTCATTAATGACGGAAATGCCTAGATTCAATGTAATAATCCTCTCGGCTATATAAGGGTGACTAAATAAGGAAATGATAGTGGACATATGGACTTTCGGTCCAAACCACTATAAAAGTCTCGGTGTTATTTAGTTTTTTCACTTATCTTCTCTGCTTGTGCTCTTGTTACTCTACGGTTCGAAATCTCATACTCAAACCCTAATTACATCATGTCACGACAAACTCTTTGCCAGGTCCAATATTCCATTCAGCTTCTGAAGATATACCTTCGAATCTTGGAGTGTTGGTGTAGACTAAAATTTACACTAATATTTTTGACGCTGGAAAGAGAGCCTGAATTTCGAACCTTATTTCCTCTCGGGAGTCCAATGGAACATTTTAATCAATTATGACTAATTTTGAAAATGAAGAAACCCTCTCGGAATTACCCCATAACCTCTACATCCATCTCATTAAAGAAGACAATGACGAGTGTCTTGCTACCTTCATCTCGAAAAAAGACCAGAAGCACGGGTACAATCCCGTCTATTAACTTTAAGCTCTCCAAATCAGACGGCTTTTGGAGTTCCGTTAGGAGTCTCTCTAAGAGTGTGCTCAACTTCGTGGAATGGTTAAGGCTATGGAAAATAAAATTAAGAACTTGAGTATCGTAATTATGACAAGTAAAGTCCATCTCATCTTGCCAAAAGAGATTTTCCTTTATCTCCACTCCCCTTTCTCGGAAGAAGATTAAACGAAACCAAGTCCTTACTCCGCTCAACCAAAAAAATTCTCACATCATTTTAAAAACTCATGGAGAGCTACCTTATCCAAACTAACCCCAATCCACCAAGGAAGATCCAAAAAGGGAAGTCCTATTGTGTCTACCATCAAGTAAATGGGCATGAGATGAATGGATGTTGAAGACTTTCTCAGGCCATGGAAAACATCATACAGATAGTGAGATTGACTAAATTTCTTAAATGATTAGTTTAATATCCTATTTTTATAAATATCAAACTTTTCTTTTGTACTTCAGGAGAAATTCATGTCATGTAAGCCCACTCAACCAAGAATATATATGTTCTCCTTCAAAGCTGAAGAATACTATATGGATCTCTACATTTAAAGCACTCTCTTATCTTTTTGGAACATTCTTTTATGTAGTACCTCGGACTCGAAAAGTTATAACGAAAATGGCTGATCCAATAGCAGATTCTGCAGTTGCCACAGTTGGAACTAATGAAGCAAATGATTGACCCATCATATCATCCAAAGAAACGGAAAAACCAAAAAGTTTGAATTGACAGCTAATAACATTGATTCAATTGGCATTGACATAATAGGAATATTTCGTCTCTTTCTTTCTTGGTAGATATAATTTAGTCTCGATGCACACAAACTTCTATCTAGCATGTATCTTTTTTAGTTATTTTTCATTTATCGTGTCTGCATTTAGAGTCTTAAGGGTCGAAACTCCTCTATTGATCTGATAAGGTCAATAAAGAGTTCCACTTTTTCTATATAAAAAGAGAATGGGTGAAAGTCCCTATAGCAACTCTCTTTCTCAAGCTCAAATCTAACAAATTTTTTATCAAACAATATGGTTTACCAACTATATGATTTCAAAAATCTTCTACAAAATAGCCCGGAAGCACTCTTGTTCAAAGAATTCATGTTTCTCTTTATCGAGTTATAACTAGAATTTTGTATGACCAATAAATTAAAATATTTTTGATGGCCGACACCCGCCCAAAGTGGTTGTAGATGGCTGACACCCACCTAAAGTTGTTGTAGATGGTCGATGCCCACCAAAAAGTGGCTATAGGTTTAGACCCAATGATAAGTTGGTGGACCTCACCGTAAGAGCACCCTTATGGTTATGCACTATAAAGTGTAAGGCCATATCACCTGGGTTTAAAAAGATGTTGAAAAGTAGAATGCATGCTGATGGTGAGCCATGGTCAAATAGTACCATGCACTGGGTAGATTCCCAATAAGGTTAGAATATTCGGTAGATTCCAAATAATAGGGAGCCATGGTCAAATAATACCATGCACTAGGTAGATTCCCATTTAGATTAGAATATTAGGTACATTCCCAATAATAGTGAGCCATGGTCAAAAGTACCATGCACCGGGTAGATTCCTAGTTAGATTAGCATATTGGGTAGATTCCCAATGACAATGACCCATGGGCTAGAAGTTTCATGCATTGGGTAGATTGCCCGTTAGATTAGAATATTGGGTAGATTCTCAATAATAGTAAGCCACAGTCAAGAAGTATCATGCATAAGTTCAGAATGGGATAAATTAGTGCCTAAGGAGGAAAGCTCCTAAGGTAGAATGAGCATTGGGTAAGAATTCCAATGAGGGCCATAAAGGCGGCATAGAGCCGGTAAGAATGGACACCAAAGATATCAATACAGTAAGGCACTGGGGGCAAGAAGTACCCTGAGACAGAATTAAAAGAACTAGCAAAATGGTTTGTGTTGAAATAATAAGTTAACCTAAAGGGCAAATGGTCCTTAATATTATTGAGAGATTATCCAAGTGATCATTACTGCATTTGACACGCAGAAGAAAAGAAAATGGAGGAGGAAGGAACATCTCATAAGCCTTCATACATATTTCTAACCTTAGTTTCAGTCTCCTTCACGACCCCCTCCATGCGAGATTTGAAGTGCTTCTCAATTCTTTCATATGTCTTAGATATATATTCCTTCTTAGATTTCCTGAATGAAATTCTTCGACCATCCCTGGTACAAACGAGAATGTTTAATGAATTAGGCACTAGAACCGAAGGAGAACTCCTCTTAGATTGGGAATGTAGGGAACATAATCCAAGAGAGACAACAGTAGTCTTATGAGAAGAAGGAAGTCCCATAGAGGCATAACCTCTACCTCTTCCATGAGTCCAAGGGTTGCAACTGTAACTTCGTTGGTATAATTTTCAATATCAATTTCTTGCAATTTGATTGCCAAAAGCTCTTGGTGGGCATCATCCAACGGTTGTCTAAGAGTAGCCGTAGATTCCAATAATCCCTAAACTGTCGGTTCCAAATCCTGATCAGTAACCAGCATTGCCTTCGGAATTGTAGACATGTTTTTGGATAGTTCTTCAAGACTTCATTTCAAGTATTCATTATCCTTCAAAATGGTATGGATGTTGGTATCAATATCAGGATTGTATCTCTTCAATTCGGTTATCTTATCATTAATAGTCCATCACACGGAGGCATAATCTCTTTCTAATCTTAAGCAATTGGGACATGATTTCCCCTAAAAGGAGATATAAATTGAAATCAAAAAAGACGGGTCGCCATAAAGATAATTCTATGCCATTCCATAGAAAATTAATACTGATAAAGAAAAGGAAAAGAAAAAAAAGAGTACAAAATTCATGGTCCTTTGAGGTAGGAAAATTTCTCCTTAGTAGCTAAAAAGATCTTAAGCCTTCTACTTTTAATGTCAGTAAAGGACCCCGAGGGTCTAGCCATACTAGAAAAAGTGTCCTTCCCTAAACCACCCTTTGGTAATGACAGTTCCAAGGAAGAAGAGTCTACAAGGGGCAGTCTAATGTTAGCTTTCAGAATACATTGAGGAATGCATTCCGAAACATATTCACTTTCATGAATCTTCCCTTCAGTAATAGTAAGAAGATGGAATTATACTTTAGTAACTAGGAAGGGCCTCCAAGGTTATATTTATGCTTGGGTCATAAAACCTTTTGAGGAAAGATAGCCTTTTGTTCTTCAACAGTGGGTCTCTCCGATGAGGTTTAGAAAGTTGGGAAAACTTATGAAAAACCTCCTCTTGGTCTTTTAAAGAAAGCTTTACTTTACCCCTCAAATCCATGATTTGGTTAGTTAATCTAGTAACTCTAAGCCTTAGCGTAATGATCCACCTTTTTGGACGATTTAAATCGACGATAAACCACCCATGTCAAACTCAAACCATTCAAAACAGAGGATTATTATGGGGTAAATAGGGAAAAAATAGAGAAAGAAAGAAAAAATACAGAATCTCGCAACGGAATGACAAAATATAATAATCAAATAAACAGTTCACGAAGATGTTTACAAATAACATTGATTACACTTTTATAATATAGATCAGAGTGACATAAAATAAGAATAAATAAATAAATGCAGTGGAACAACATGATGTAGTGGAATAAATATAATAAATAATAATAGTACAAAATCTTCATCTTCATCTTCTAGAAAGCAGTCTTCGATTAACTGGAAAGCTCAGACTAACCTGAGCGAATTGATAAGACAAAATATTCGAGTCAGAACTAAAAGATCTTATGTAAGTTAAATCAACAGCAAATAAATATGAGTGTAATGGCGTCAGAGATGTTTACAGGGTTTGACATCTCATAAATAGTGTCCAATGGGAGTGCAATAACTTAAGAGATGTTCGGGATTACCATCTCCTAAGGATCCATTAAATTATCTACTGTGTAGTACAATACGCTATTATAATAGTGTCTGCAGTAAAGTAAAATATTAAAATAGCGTTGAGGCATTACCCATATCCCCTTAACACATTTTATATATTCCCATAGTCTATACAGTACCGTAATTCCTCTGTAAACTGGAGGGCTATCAAAGGGCACTACATAGGTATGGTACAAACCAAACTCGTATAAGGCGCGATAGGGCATGTGAACACGGCATTCGAGGCAATGCCAGTGTAGATAAATCGATTGTGGATCTGGACTGGCGGTAACGCATAGCAGCTACTACTGCCTACCTCGGAACACACTCCTTAATTAAAATCAAGGGGTGACCACCAAATCATCACAAAGTCATAATATAGTATCGAAGAAGCATGTTCGATAGGAGGAATGAGCTCACTTGGCCAGGCATGGCTCCTGTTTTAGTCACATCTAAGCTGACTCATGGGAGTCAGGGTCTCGTAAATACCTCATATAGAATCATTCTCCAAATCATCCTACTTCATTTCTAGAATCTCTACCATGTGCACGGTTGTCAAAGTGGTTTTCGATATTGGCAAAGAGTATGACAATATCTGATCCCGGTCTCTTTAACAACCAAATTCTTATTACACACCGGATGGTTCTTTTACATTTCCAAAACCAATTCATATTGATATCAAAATATCATATTCAATTTAAAACATCTCACTGTCGAAATCATAATTTCAAAACAGGTTAAACTCTCATTTCAAAATCATCATATTTACTCAACTATGTTATTAAAACCCAACTTAGGTTATCACGTCATTCAATCATATTTGCTTTTAAATCAAGGATTTAAATATAAAAACTTTCAATTTACAATTTAAAATTTAGAAAATAGTATAACTAGTTACAATTATTTCAAATAGTTTAGTATAGTTTGAACATATAATTTAAATGGTTTGAAATACTTTTAAAATAATTTAAAAAGTGGATTAAAATAGTTTAAATAGATTTAAATTAGTTTTGTAGAATAAAATAGATTTAATAGATTTAAAAAAGGTTTAATAGATTTAAAACAGATTAAAGGGATTTAAAATAGATTAAATAGTTTAAAATAGATTTAATAGATTTCAATATATTTAATAGAATAAAAATAGATTAAATAAATTTAAAATTGTTTAAATAGATTTAAAATAAATTAAAATGGGTTAATTAGTTTAAAATAGGGTAAAAAGATTAAATTTGATTAAATAGATTAAAACTGGTTAAAATAAATTAAAATAGTTTAAATTGATTAAATGGTTTGAAATATTTAAAATAGATTAACTTAGTTTAATAGTTTGAAAATCTTACTAATTAGAGTTTAAAAGTTTATATTAAAATGCAAAATTTGAAATTAACATCAAATTTAACTATTTCTCGCATTTCAACAAATTTGTACCATATCTAGATTTCCATTCAAAACCCAATTTCAAATCTTACAACATCAATTTTAAGCTATTCCAATTTTAATAGAAAGTTACAAATTTTAAACATTTCAATGACTCAATTCGATAAGTTTCATTTATATTTCAAATTCAACTTTAAAATTTCAATTTAAAATCCTTTACACAAATCACTTAAAACTATTCCGTTCATATAATCAAATTCTATTTCAACATCATTTAGTTGAATTCAAAATTTAAGGATTAAAAATTCATTTAATTTATCTAATTTGGTGTCCATACATAATTTTCAATCCTATGGTCAAGTGATACAGTTATTTATCATTTCAATCCGTAAATATTTAAAAAAAATCGAGTATATATCATTTCAACTCACAATCCCAAAATTTAGTTTCAAGTATATGAAATCGCTCAAGACTATCATTTCAACCCGTAATGATTTCTCCCTAATCTATCAGATCGCTCAGGTATGTATCATTTCAACCCATAGGAAACTTATACTGTTATAAAATTATAAAAATATAACATCCGGTCATCCAATATCAAATTGTCAACGTCCGTCGTCGCCCTATAAACTAGGGTTACGAACCCTAATCGAATTATCCATGTCGGTCTGACCATTATCTCGCCTTGCCACCCACCTAGATGAACTCCACTCGACACTCTCCCCAATACAATATCCTAGATTCGTCGATTGGACAAGTTGATCAATGCGTGATGAATGGTCGAGAATTCTTCCTCGAATTATGGACCCAAAGAAACCCAAATCGAAAAACAAAATGCATATTTGTCTTGCACTCGTCGAGAGCTTCTAATCGGTATAAAGTACAATAGGGTTTGGAGAGTTTGAAATTTGAAATTTGTTTTGAAATTTGATTGAGGGTTTGCAATTCGATTTTGCTTCTGCTACTGAAGAAGGAACAGATAAAAGTTGATATACGTGTAGAATAAGAAAAATGATTGTTGGGGTTTTGAGAAACAAGACTATTTATATGAACAAGGCCCGATAAGAAAACAAACACATTTGAATTGGTACGAACGACAATAACGGCCCGAAAAGCCCGTTCTGCCTCCGAAACGAAAATGGGTCATCCCATATATCATAATAGATGTTTTCGATATGTTTAAACTCAATGGAATAGGTTCAAGTCCTAATTCCATCGTACGGAGAAGTTAGCTTTAAAATCAGTTTGTTTCAAATTGATTTCAATTAAATTGATTTCTACGCGTTTCGAGTCCGTACGTTCAAACGACACGTTTGATCGATACGAAACTTGAAATCTTTCAATGATTCACCATTACAGATCTGGTAAAACTGGTTTCTTCGAAATTCGAGATAGTAGCCAAAATGGCTATTTTCACGTTAGTTAAAGAAATTATAAATAAATTAATTAAATCACTTTTTAATTAAACTTTTATAAACTAACAATTATCACCATTTTTGATTTCTTAGACATTTAAAATAATCCAAAAAAAATTTACATAACAATTCAATGTTAAATGTTACACCAGTTACAATGTTCAATTTCAACTGAAACTAAATCCAGATAATTAAAATTTAGTTCCAATCAATTGATCTAATTTAATTTAAATCTTTTTATTAAATCAATCATTACTCTATAGATATAGTTAACAATTTTTCATATTTTATTACACTAATATTCTACAATTATCATCCTTTACCATATTATTTGCAGTATTTCAATTATAATGAATTTTTGTTAATTTTCACATTAATTATAATTTGAAATCCCAATTAATTAATTTATCATGGTCTCCTCTTTTATTAAATCAGTCATTGCCTTATGAATATAATTGACCTTTCTATACATTTTGTTACATTCAAAAATTACAGTTATCGTCTTAACTCATATTAACGTGATATTTAATTTCATTTAATTACAATTGATTTCAAATTTTATTTAATAGATTAAATAAATTGGTAACAAATGAAAATCGTTGCCTTTTATTAATTTAATAACATTTGTAAGTTTGTTATCTGCACATAAATGTCATACCAACTACCACAACACTATTTTTATCAATTACAACAAATTACATACTATTTCATTAATTAATACAGCATTTAAATAATCAGTTACTCCATTAATCTAATTATCAATTAATACACACATCGTTACAATTAATTTACAATCAATAACCAATTATAACTTTTAATCATTTCAATTAAATGGAATTACATTTAAAACAATTATTAATTACCTTAAATTGATACTATTCTAGTTATATTCTTATTGTTAAATCACAAATTTTTATTTCTTCCAACATTAAATCACCAAACCTTATTAAATTAACTAATTTTAATTATCAAAAATTACGGGTCGTTATACTCTCTCCCACTCAAAACTTTTCGTCCTCGAAAAGGGAAAAGAAAGGATTTAGGAACTAAAATATCTTATTAAAAAATATTAAATTTATTATAGTTAATTTACATAATTAAATAATTTAAATAAAATATCAATTTATAAACAACTTAACCCTTTTATATTCGAATTAATAAAAGTTTGAAAAACATTACACAAAATTTTCTAAGTCCAAATTCACAGAAAATTTCGGCAGTCTCCTTTGTACGTAGAGGTATGGAATAAATAATAATTTCAATGATAACAATATGTATCACATATTTTTAAAAATAAAATATCTCAAACCATGGGAAAAACAAAATAATATTGCTAGAAAACCGTAATCCGAAAACATATCTATTTGTAGGGCAAACAAACATTTATTTATAAAACCAAAAGCTGTAGCAATTTCTTCCATCCTGTATTTCACTCACATATCCAAAGAAATTAATAATTATATTAAAGAGAAATATTATTTTTACAACAAAACAATCACAACATTACAACAATCATTTTGCAAACAAACATTACAAACATCGTTTTTAACAAAGAAAACGATTATCCATCCATAACAACCAAAACAAATGGTTTGCTCGGGTTTAGAACTTCTAATTATATAAAATGATAAATAAACTATGAAGTAAACCATACACTTAACAGTCGTAGTTAAAACTTTACAGATTATTTATGCATCTCTATACAAAATAGAAGTATCGTTTCCCAACTAATCCGTAACCCAAACAAACAATAATTTCAATGTTATTTATGTTTGTTTTACATCATTTACTGTTCTTTTCTCATTTATATAATGTTTATTTTTAGTACTTTACATTCGTTGTTACTTACAAAAGCTCAGTTCTCATTTATTCCTACAATACCATTTTTCTTTCATTTTATTACTTTTCATTCATTGCTTACATAAGTTATTTCCATTTAAATTATTTGGATTATTCATTATCATGTAAGTCTCTTTACAATTTAATTCAACATTAATAAATTATTCTTTTTCCACATTCATTTCTTTCATATGTAATATTATTAAACATTTAATCTATTTCTGAATCATGTCACGTTGTCTAAAGTTATAATCATCATATTAATATAGTATTCACTTTCACCATTCAATCAGATTATAGATAGCTTAAATGTTAACTTAATCTTATAATCATTTTTCTTACATTATTCACTTTTATTACATTAATTAGCAGCATTTCTGCTATTAACTTAAGTATCTAGCAATTTATCGTATTGGAATTCTTATTTACAGGAGAAATTCAATTGAACACTTTCATTTTCTAAGTTTTCTTGTATAATATTCTATTACATATTCTTATTCAACTTTAAAAAAATGGTAAGTTATACACACACGCGCGCGCGCGCGTTTTCGAATGCAACAGAAAGTTACCCAAGTTGTCACATTTATTTTAATTAACAAAATGTTCATTAGTTACATTTTCTTGTTTCCATTTCTTAATTTATAAATGACAACCATCAACTTCTTTATATTCCATTAATCTCTTGACATTTAATTCCTTATTTCACATCTTAACAGCTTCCAAACATTAAAATAATTAAGATTTCATTTTATTACATTAACTGAAAACTACTAATTACAAGAGGGTTTATGAATCAAATTCCGGATTACATTTCCTAATGTCCCCATCCTTTGATTTACATATCACAATTTCCCATCTCATATTTATTTCATTAATTATTTAGCTTCCAATTTCTTATTTTCCTTATTTCAGAAGTTTCCAATTATTAATATAGTCAAGATTACATTTATTGCAATAGTTATTAAAAGTTTTAAGAACTAAATACTGGATTCATTTCTGTCAATTAGAAAATAATACATACATACATACATACATACATACATACATACATACATACATACATATATATATCCTTTACAGATCAAATCATATTTAGGGATTCAAAATCAAGATTTATTTATCAAAACGAATGTGCAGTAAAACTACTGCAACGATCTTCCCACTTTGAAACTCGAAAATGAACGCCAATGATGCGTGCACTCATCACCAAAATTATTTTCCAGCGACAGAGAGGGGTGTACAGAACTTATCTCCTTTCAAAAATTTCTTTTAAAACATTTCTTTCAAATTATCTTGAAATATTTATATCAGATAATACTTGAATGAAATAATACTAATGTTATATTCCCAAAATCTATTAAAAGAAATTTTCCAAAAATTCCGGAACTTAAGTTCTTACATTTCTAATTCATATTTATTTATTTGTAAATCCGATTTTTTAGTCAATATTTATAAAATTTCTGTACCTAACAAACAACATATTACATCCACCTATATCATTTATAAATTTATTATTTTATATACAAAATATATAATAGGCAAAATTATTTCATTTACCTATATTTCAAAACAATACAGTGTCGGTCTGTCCTATTAAGTGTTTAGAAATTCCTACCGATGCCATAACATCCTACGTACCGACCAGAATTTATAAATACTAAACAGAACAAATTAACAAATACAAAACCTTTATAACACTAATAAGTACGCTCTCTCATATATACACTCAACGACTCATTCTAGGGTATTACTACACGATTCTATATGAGTCAGACCCCACAAAGCTAAGGTTATCGCAAAACCTGGCTCCGATGTCAATAGTAACGACCCATATTTTTGGATGGTTTAAATCGATGATAAACCACACACTTCAAATTCACACCATTCGAAGCGGAGGATTGTTATGGGGTAAATAAGAAAAAAATAGAGAAAGAAAGAAAACAAATACAGAATCTCGCAACGGAATGACAAAATATAATAATCAAATAAACTGCTTATGAAGCTGTTTACAAATAATATTGATTATACTTTTATAATACAGGTTAGAGTGACATACAACAAGAATAAATAAATAAATAAATAAATGCAGCGGAACAACATGATGCGGTGGAATAAATATAATAAATAATAATAGTACAAAATCTTCGTCTTTATCTTCCAAAAAACAGTCTTTGATAAACTGAAAAGCTCAGACTGACCCAAGCGAATTGAAAAGACAAAACACTCGAGTCAGAACTAAAAGATCTTCTGTAAGTTAAATCAACAGTAAATAAATATTAGCGTAATGGCATTAGAGATGTTTAAGGGGTTTAACATATCTTATCCAGGGTCTAATGTGAGTGCAATAACTTAAGAGATGTTCGGGATTGCCATCTCCTATGAATTCGTTAAACTATCTACTATGTTGTAAAATACGCTATTATAATAGTGTCTATAGTAAAGTAAAGTATTAAAATAGCATTAAGGCATTACCCATATCCTCATTAACACATTTTTATATATTCCCATAGTCTATACAGTACCGTATTTCCTCCGTAAACTGGAGGGCTATCAAAGGGCACTCCATAGGTATGGTACAATCCAAACTCGTAGAAGGCGCAATAGGGCATGTGAATACGGCCTCGAGGCAATGCCAGGGTAGATATACCGATTGCGGATCCGAATTGGTGGTAATGCATAGAAGCTACTACCGTCCATCTCGGAACACACTCCCAAATCAAAATCAAGGGGTGGCCACCAAATCATCACAAAGTCATAATATGGTATCGAAGAAGCATGTCCGATAGGAGGAGCGACCTCACTTGGCCCGATATGGCTCCTGTTTTAGTCACATCTAAGCTGACTCACGAGAGCCAGGGTCACGTAAATACCACATATAGAATCGTTCACTAAACCATCCTACTTTGAAATCTCCACCACATGCACAGTTGTTAAAGTGGTTGTCGGTATTGGCAGAGAGTATGTCAATATCTGATTCCGGTCTATTTAACCACCAAGCGCTTATTATACCTCGGATGTTTCTTTTACACTTTCAAAACCATTTCATATTGCTATCAAAATATCATATTCAATTCAAAACATCACTTTCAAAATCATAATTTCAAAATATGTTAAACCCTCATTTCAAAATCATCATATTTACTCAACTATGTTACTAAAACCCCAACTTTGGTTATCACAATATTTAATCATATTTTCTTTTAAATCAAGGATTTAAATATAACCACTTCCACTTTACAATTTAAAACTTAGAAAATAGCATAACTAGTTACAATTAGTTCAAATAGTTTACTATAGTTTGAACATATAATTTAAATGGTTTGAAATACTTTTAAAATAATTTAAAAAGTGGAATAAAATAATTTAAATAGATTAAATTAGTTTAGTAGAATAAAATAGATTACATAGATTTAAAATAGATTTAAAATAGATTAAATGGATTTAAAATAGATTAAATAGATATAAAATAGATTAAATAAATTTAATAGAATAAAAATAGATTAAATAAATTTAATAGAATAAAAATAGATTAAATAAATTTAAAATAGATTAAATTGATTTAAAATAAATTAAAATGGATTAATTAGTTTAAAATTGTATAAAATATATTAAATTGGATTAAGTAGATTAAAATTGATTAAAATAAATTAAAATAGTTTAAATTGATTAAATGGTTTAAAATATTTTAAAATAGGTTAACGTTGTTTAATAGTTTGAAAATCTTACTAACTAGAGTTTAATATAAGATTTTTAACAGTTTATATTAAAATACAAAATTTGAAATTAACATCAGATTTAACTATTTCTCACATTTCAACAAATCTGGACCATATCCAGATTTCCAATCAAAACCCAATCTCAAATCTTACAACCTCAATTTTAAGCTATTCCAATTTCAATAGATTTCAAAGTTACCAATTTCAAACATTTCAATGACTCAATTCGATAAGTTTCATTTATATTTCAAATTCAACTTTGAAATTTCAATTTAAAATCATTTACAAAAATCACTTAAAACCATTCAGTACATATAATCAAATTCTATTTCAACATCATTTAGCTGAATTCACAATTTAAGGGATTAAAAAATCATTATTTTAACCCATACAGTGTCCGTATATAATTTTCTGCCCTATGGTCAAGTGATACAGATTTTATCATTTCAATCAGCAAATATTTAATTTTTTTCGAGTATATATCATTTCAACCCACAATCCCAAAATTTAATTTCAATTACATAAAATCGCTTGAGACTATCATTTCAACCCATAACGATTCCTCCATAATCTATCAGATCGCTTGGGTATGTATCATTTCAACCCATAGGAAACCTTCAATGTTATAACAATATAAAAATATAACATCCAGTCATCCAATATCAAATTATCAACGTCTGTCGCCACCCTATAAACTAGGGTTTCAAACCCTAATCGAATTATCCAAGTCGATCTGACCATTGCCTCGCCTTGCCACCCACCTAGATGAACTCCACTCGACACTCTCCCCAATATAGTATCCTAGATTCGTCGACAGACAAAGTTGATCAATGCGCGATGAACGACCGAGAATTCTTCCTCGAATACAAGACACATAGAAACCCAAATCGAAAAACAAACTACAGATTTAATTTGCACTCGTCGGGAGCTTCGAATCGGTATAAAGTACGATAGGGTTTGGAGTGTTTGTATTTTGAAATTGGCTATGAAATTTGACTGAGGGTTTGCAATTTTATTTTGGTTCTACCATTGAAGAAGGAATAGATAGAAGTTGATGTACATAATAAGAAAATTGACTGTTGGGGTTTTGAGAAAGAAGACTATTTATATGGACGAGGCCCGATTAGAAAACAAACACAATCGAATTGGTACGAACGACAAAAACAACTCGAAAAGCCTGTTCTGCCTTCGAAACGAAATGGGTCAGTCCATATATCGAAATAGATATTTTCAATATTTTTAAACTCAATGGAACAGGTTTCAAGTCCTAATTCCATCATATGAAGAAGCTAGCTTCAAAATCAGCTTGTTTCAAATTGATTTCGATTAAATTAATTTCTACGCGTTTCGAGTCCGTACGATCAAACAACACGTCCGATCGTACAAAACTTGGAATCCTTCAACGATTCACCATTACAGATCCAGTGAAACGGGTTTCGTCGAAATCTGAGATAGTAACCAAAATGGCTATTTTCACGTTAATTGAAGAAATTATGAATAAATTAATTAAATCACTTTTTAATTTAACTTTTATAGACTAACAATTTTCACCACTTTTGATTTTTTAAACATTTACATTAATCCAAAACAAATTTACATATCAATACAGTGTTAATTTTTACAATAGTAAAAGTGTTCAATTTCAACTGAAACTAAATACAGAAAATTAAAATTTAATTCCAATAAATTGATTTAATTTAATTTAAATCTTTTTATTCAATCAATCATTACTCCATAGACATAGTTAACATTTGATTATATTTTATTACACTAATATGCCACAAATACCATCGTTTACCATATTAGTTGCAGTATTTCAATTATATTAAATTTTTGTTGATTTTCACATTAATTATAATTTGAAATCCAAATTAATTAATTTATCTTGTTTTCCTCTTTTATTAAATCAATCATTGCCTTATGAATATAATTGACCTTTCTATACATTTTATTACATTCACAAATTGCAGTTATCGTCTTAACTCATATTAACGTGATATTTAATTTCATTTAACTACAACTGATTTCAATTTTTATTCAACATATTAAATAAATTGGTGACAAATGATAATCGTTGCCTTTTCTTAATTTGATAACATCTATAAGTTTGTTATCTACACATAAATGTCATACCTACTACCACAACACTACTTTTATCAATTACAACAAATTATTTACTATTTCATTAATTAATACAGCATTTAAATAATCAATTACTCCATTTATCCAATTATCAATTAATACACACATCATAACAATAGCAATTATAATTTTTAAGCATTTCAATTAAATGGAATTACATTAAAAGTAGTTATCAATTACCTTAAATTAATACTTTTACATTTTATTCTAGTTATATTCCTATTATCAAATCACAAATTTTTATTTCTTCCAACATTAAATCTCCAAACCTTATTAAATTAACTAATTTTAATTATCGAAAATTATGGGTCGTTACACTCTCCCCTAAAAGGAAAAAGAAAGGATTTAGGAATAATGTCTTATTCAAAAATATTAAATTATAACAATTAATTTACATAATTAAATAATTTAAATTAAATATCACTTTATAAACAATTAAACCCTTTTGTATTCAAATTAATAAAAGTTTGAAAAACATTTCACAAAATTTTCTAAGTCCAAAATTTGCAGAAAATTTCGGTAGAATCTCCTTTGTACGGAGAGGTATGGGAGAAATAATAATATCAATAATAACAATATATATCACATATTTTTAAAAATAAAATATCCCAAACAATGGGAAGAATAATATAATATCACTAGAAAACCGTAATCCGAAATCGTACCTATTTGTAAGGCAAACAAACGCTTATTTAGGAAACCAAAAGCAGTATCAATTTCTTCCATCTTATATTTCACTTATATATCCAAAGAAGTTAATGATTATGCGAAAGAGAAATATTATGTTTTACAATAAAGCAGTCACAACATAACAACAATCGTTTTGCAAACAAACAGTACAAACATCGATTTTAACAAAGAAAACAAGTATCCATCCGTAACAACCAAAACAAATGGTCTGTTCGGGTATAGAACTTCTAATCATATAAAATGATAAATAAACTACGAAGTAAACCATACAATCAACAGTTGTAGATAAAACTTTATAGATTATTTATATATCTCCATACAAAATAGAAGTATCCTTTCCCAACCAATCCATAAGCCAAACAAACAATAATTTCAATGTTATTTAAGTTTGTTTCACATCATTTACTGTTCTTTTCTCATTCATATGATGTTTATTTTCATTACTTTACATTCATTCTTACTTACAAAAGCTCAGTTCTCATTTATTCCTACAATACCATTTTTCTTTCATTTTATTACATACATTCATTACTTACGTAAGTTATTTCCATTTAAATTATTTAGATTATTCATTATCATCTAAATCTCTTTACAATTTAATTCACCATTAACAAATTACTTCTTTTTCCACATTCATTTCTTTCATATATAATGTTATTGAACATTAAATCTATTTCTAAATCATTTCACGTTGTCTAAATTTATAATCATCAAATTAATATAGTATTCACTTTCACCATTCAATCTGATAATAGATAGCTTAAATGTTAACTTTAGCTTATAATAATTTTTCTTACATTATTCACTTCTATTACATTAAATTAGTAACATTTCAGCCATTGACTTGATTTTATAGCAATTTATCATATTAGAATTCTTATTTACAGGCGAAATTCCATTGAACATTTTCATTTTCTATGTTTTCTTGTATAATATTCTATTACATATTCTTATTAACATTACTATTTTAACAAAAAATTGGTAAGTAATATACATACACACACACACACATGTTTTCAGAATGCAATAGAAAGTTACCCAAGTTATCACATTTATTTTAATTAACAAAATGATCAATAGTTACATTTTCTTGTTTCCATTTCTTAATTTATAAATGACAACCTTCAATTTCTTTATTTTCAATTAATCTCTTAACATCTAATACCTTATTTCACATCTTAACAGCTAGCAAATATTAAAATAGTTAAGATTTCATTTTATTACATCAACTGAAAATTACTAATTATAAGAGGGTTTATGAATCAAATTCCGGATTACATTTCCTAATTTCCCTATCCTTTGATTTGCATATCACAATTTTCCATCTAATATATATTTCATTAATTATTTAGCTTCCAATTTCTTATTTTCCTCATTTCAGAAGTTTTCAATTATTAATACAGTCAAGGTTACATTCATTGCAAAAGTTATTAAAATTTTAAGAACTAAATCCCGAATTCATTTCAGTTATTTAGAAAATAATACACACACACACACACACAGATATATATATATATATATCTTTACAGATCAAATCATATTTAGGGTTTCAAGATCAAGATTTAATTATCAAAATGAATGTGCAGTAAAACTACTACAACGATCTTCCCACTTTGAAACTCGAAAATGAACGCCGATGATGCGTGCACTCATCACCAAAATTATTTTCCAGCGACAGAGAGGGGGGGTTACAGTACTTATTTCCTTTCAAAAATTTCTTTTAAAACATTTCTTTCAAATCATCTTGAAATATTTACATCGGATAATACTTGAATGAAATAATACTAATATTATATTCCTAAAATCTCTTAAAATAAATTTTCCAAAAATCCCGGAATTTAAGTTCTCAAATTTCTAATTCATATTTATTTATTTGTAAATCCTATTTTTTAGTCAATATTTATAAAATTTCTCTACCTAACAAACAACATATTACATCCACCTATATCATTTATAAAATTTATTATTTTATATACAAAATATATAACGGGCAAAATTATTTCATTTACCTATATTTCAAAACAATATTGTGTCGGCCTACCCTATTAAGTGTTCAGAAATTCCTACCGATGTCATAGCGTCTTATGTACTAATCAGAATTTATAAATACTAAACAGAACAAATTAACACAATACAAAACCTTTATAACACTAACAAGTATGTTCTCTCGTATATACACTCAACGATTCATTCTTGGGTATTACTACACTATTCTATATGAGTTAGACCCCACAAAGCTAAGGTTATCGCTAAACCTGGCTCTGATATCAACTGTAATGACCTACGTTTTTGGACGGTTTAAATCAAAGATAAACCACACACGTCAAACTCAAACCATTCAAAGTGAAGGATTTTAATGGGGTGAATAAGAAAAAACCGAGAAAGAAAGAAAACAAATATAGAATCTTGCAGCGGAATGACAAAATATAATAATCAAATAAACTTCTTATGAAGCTGTATACAAATAACACTAATTATACTTTTATAATACAGATCAGAGTGACATACAACAAGAATAAATAAATAAATGCAACGGAACAACAAGATGCGGTGAAATAAATATAATAAATAACAATTGTACAAAATCTTCATCTTCATCTTCCAGAAAGCAGTCTTTGATAAACTGAAAAGCTCATACTGACCCGAGCGAATTGAAAAGACAAAACATTTGAGTCGGAACTAAAAGATCTTATGTAAATTAAATCAACAGTAAATAAATATGAGTGTAACGGCGTCAAAGATGTTTACGGGGTTTGACATCTCCTATCCAGTGCCTAACGTGAGTGCAATAACTTAAGAGATGTTCGGGATTACCTTCTCCTAAGGATTCGGTAAACTATCTACTATGTAGTAAAATACGCTATTATAATAGTGTCTACAGTAAAGTAAAGTATTAAAATAGTGTTAAGGCGTTACCCATTTCCCCCTAACACATTTTTATATATTCTCATAGTTTATAAAGTACCATAATTCCTTAGTAAACTGGAGGGCTAACAAAAGGCACTCCATAGGTATGGTACAATCCAAAGTCGTAGAAGGCGAGATAGGGCACGTGAGCACGGCACTCGAGGCATGCTAGGTTAGATATATCGAATGCGAATCCGGACTGGTGGTAGTGTATAGCAGCTACTACCGCCCCTTTGGAATACACACCCAATTCAAAATCAAGGGGTGGCCACCAAATCATCACAAAGTCATAATATGGTATCGAAGAAGTATGTCCGATAGGAGGAATGACCTCACTTGGCTCGGCATAGCTCCTATTTTAGTCACATCTAAACTGACTCATGAGAGTCAGGGTCATGTAAATACCTCATACAGAATCGTTCGCAAAGCCATCCTACTTCATTTCTGGAATCTCCACCACGTGCACAGTTGTTAAATTGGTTTTCAGTATTGGCAGAGTGTATAACAATATCCGATCCCGGTCTCCTTAACAACCAAACGCTTATTACACCTCGGATGGATCTTTTACACTTCCAAAACCATTTCATATTGATATCAAAATATCATATTTAATTCAAAGCGTATCACTTTCGAAATCATAATTTCAAAATAGGTTAAACCCTCGTTTCAAAATCATCATATTTACTCAACTATGTTACTAAAACCCCAACTTAGGTTATCACATCATTTAATCATATTTGCTTTTAACTCAAGGATTTAAGCATAACCACTTCCACTTTATAATTTAAAATTTAGAAAATATTATAACTAGTTACAATTAGTTCAAATAATTTAGTATAGTTTGAGCATATAATTTAAATGGTTTGAAATATTTTTAAATAATTTAAAATGTGGATTAAAATGGTTTAAATAGATTTAGATTAGTTTAGTAGAATAAAATAGATTAAATAGATTTAAAATAGATTTAAAATAGATTAAATGGATTTAAAATAGATTATATAAATTTAAAACAGATTTAATAAAATAAAAACAGATTAAATTAATTTAAAATAGATTAGATTGATTTAAAATAAATTAAAATGGATTAATTAGTTTAAAATAGATAAAATAGATTCAATTGGATTAAATAGATTAAAATTGATTAAAATAAATTAAAATAGTTTAAATTGATTAAATGGTTTATAATATTTTAAAATAGGTTAACTTAGTTTAATAATTTGAAAATCTTACTAATTAGTGTTCAAAATAACATTTTTAATAGTTTATACCAAAATACAAAATTTGAATTTAACATTAAATTTAACTATTTATCACATTTCAACAAATCTGGACCATATCCAGATTTCCAATCAAAACCCATTTTCAAATCTTACAACATCAATTTTAAGCTATTCCAATTTCAATAGATTTCAAAGTTACCAATTTCAAACATTTCAATGACTCAATTCGATAAGTTTAATTTATATTTCAAATTCAACTTTAAAATTTCAATTTAAAATCCTTTACACAAATCACTTAAAACTATTCAGTTCATGTAGTCGAATTCTATTTCAACATCATTTAGCTGAACTCAAAATTTAAGGATTAAAAAATCATTTAATTTAACCAATCCGGTGTGCGTATATAATTTTCTACCCTATGGTCAAGTGATACATATATTTATCATTTCAATCCGCAAATATTTAAAAATATTGAGTATATATCATTTCAAACCGCTCTCCCAAAATTTAATTTCAAATAAATGAAATCGCTCGAGTCTATCTTTTCAACCCATAACGATTTCACCTTAATCTATCAGATCGTTCAGATACGTATCATTTTGACCCATATGGAACTTGTAGTGTTATAACAATATAAAAATATAACATCTAGTCATCCAATATCAAAAATCAACATACATCACAATCGTCATCCAAATTAAACAATAAACATCAATAGATAACTGATTATCATTAATAGGTATTAAATTGACAATTGAATCCAATATTAAATTAAACGATGATTAAATGCATTAAAATTAAAATATAACTAGAATGATAATTTAAACATACCAAACATCAATCAATTAATTTCTAATCACTTCATAAATTTAATTTAACTAATATAAGAAAATTTAGTAGTTGTGAGTGGGTTAAAACACTCACCTTTGATTTCAAATTGATTTGAAATCCAAAATAAGACCCAAATTTTAACAGTCTTAGAATTTGTCCAAACCAGTTCCAAGATGTCCGAAATTTCGATGCGATCACAATGGAGAAAATGGCACATGAATCCGACCTAGTATGTAAAAGTAATTAATGTTTGAACATAAACTATTGCAAGTTGAATAAGGGGATGCTATATCACCAAACAAAGACCGAAATCCTATCATCCAGGCACAATTAAAACACTATACACACGCACAGAGCCACCTTCAGCCACAACTTTGACCACCCATAACCAATGCCTCCAACCACTAGGCGATCGACGACCACCTTCAATGTCGTTCCCTCTCCATGTCGTGCCTGCCAACGGCTACCACGTCGCCTTCGGTTATCTCGATCAACGTCCGCCGCCACCCTATAAACTAGGGTTTTGAACCCGAATCGAATTATCCAAGTCGATTTGAACATTGTCTCGCCTTATCACCCACCTAGATGAACTCCACTCGACACTCTCCCCAATACAGTATCCTAGATTCATCGATTAGACGAAGTAGATCAACGCACCATAAACGACTGAAAATTCTTCCTCGAATTTTGAACATACAGAAATGCAAATAAAAAAACTATAGATTTGACTTGCGCGCGTCGAGAGCTTCGAATCGGAATAAATTATGATAGGTTTTGGAGGGTTTGGATTTTGAAATTGGTTTTGAAATTTGATTGAGGGTTTGCAATTTGATTTTGCTACTACCATTGAAGAAGGAACAGACAGAAGTCGATGTACATATAGAATAAGATAAATGACAACTGGGGTTTTGAGAAGCAAGACTATTTATATATGAACAAGGCCCGATAAGAAAACAAACACAATCGAATTGGTACGAACAACAATAACGACCCAAAAAACCCGTTCTGCCTACGAAATGAAAGTGGGCCATCCCATATATCGAAATAGATGTTTCCGATATTTTTAACTCAATGGAACAGGTTTAAAGTCCTAATTCTTTCGTATGAAGAAGTTAGCTTTAAAATCAGCTTGTTTCAAATTGATTTCAATTAAATTTAATTAAATTGATTTCTACGCGTTTCGAGTCCGTATGATTAAAGGACACGTCCGATCGATACGAAACTTGAAATCCTTTAATGATTTACCATTACAGATCCGATGAAATCGGTTTCGTAGAACTCCAAAATAGTAACCAAAATGGCTATTTTCATGTTAATTAAAGAAATTATAAATAAATTAATTAAATCACTTTTTAATTCAACTTTTATAAACTAACAATTTTCACCATTTTTGATTTCTTGGACATTTATAATAATCTAAAACAAATTTACGTATCAATTCAGTGTTAGTTGTTACACCGGTTACAATGTTCAATTTCAACTAAAACTAAATCTAGATAATTAAAATTTAATTCCAATAAATTGATTTAATTTGATTTAAATCTTTTTATTCAATCAATCATTACTCTATAGGCATAGTTAACATTTGTTTATATTTTATTACATTAATATTCTACAATTATCATCCTTTACCATATTAGTTGCAATATTTCAATTATTGAATTTTTGTCAATTTTCACATTAATTACAATTTGAAATCCCGATTAATTAATTTATCTTAGTTTTACTCTTTTATTAAATCAATCATTGCCTTATGAATATAATTGACCTTTCTGTACATTTTTATTACATTCGTAAATTACAGTTATCGTCTTAACTCATATTAACGTGATATTTAATTTCTTTTAGTTACAACTGATTTCAAATTTTATTCAACGGATTAAATAAATTGGTAACAAATGACAATCGTTGCCTTTTCTTAGTTTAATGAAATTTGTAAGTTTGTTAACTACACTCAAATGTCATACCTACTACCATAACACTACTTTCATCAATTACAACAAATTGCATATTATTTCATTGATTAATACAACATTTAAATAATCAATTACTCTATTAATCCAATTATCAATTAATACACACATCATTACAATTTACTTACAAACTATTAGCAATTACAAATTTTAATCATTTCAATTAAATGGAATTACATTTAAAGAAGTTATCAATTACCTTAAATTAATACTATTACATTTTATTCTAGTTATATTCTTATTATCAAATCATAAATTTTTATTTCTTCCAACATTAAATCACCAAACCTTATTAAATTATATGCCTAAGTTTTTCTCCCTCAGGCACTCTCACCATTTCTTCTTACCTAGCATCACACAAATCCTTGAGGGTCGCAGTTTATATGAGACGATCTCGAATTGAATCTTGTTAAGTATATACATTTAAAATATGTCAACAAACAATGGGGCGAGAGGAAGCGATATTTTGTTTGCCAAGTGCTCTAATGTTCAAGTGAAGAATCCCTCGGGGGATTCACTTATTCAGATTTGGAGCTCTAACCTCAACTCCCTCAACCCATATCTTTCAAACCAGTTCTCTACCTCCTTTCGAACAATAATTGGCCTATCCATCGATAGGTCTAAAGAAGATAAAGGTTAAGCTAACTATTTAATAATTATTCTGAAACCTTTATTGGAAAGGCCTAAATGTTTTATAATTCAAGATAGAAATTAGGCCTAATATTGGATCTTACAGCCTTAAGTTCAAAATTCAGAATTTCCCAAATAATCGACTCAACAACATAGTGATTATCGACCTAGATTAATGAAAGACTTGATTTGGAAACAAACCCTTAATCTATAGACAATAGTCAACATGGTTAGATTAATCAAATGATATTTCAAATCGAACATTAGTATTAGGAAAGAAATCAAATTGGATTTCTCAAAATTTCAAAAAGGGAAAAGATTCATAAATAATAGCGCTAAAAAACGTTCACAAAATCAAAGGAAACATCAAAGACTTACTATTTGAATAGAGAATTTGCAATAACTAGCGAAGATTTCCAAGCTTCAATGGCGAACTTAGTTGCTAATAGTGTGGGTAAGAAGAAAGAAGGGAAGAAAAAGGTTTTATTCAAATCCCCGATCTAACATGGGATTATCTAATTAATAAGATCCTAACCATAGAGTAAGTGTGGCAGTATTAGAATACAAATCATCATGGGATAAAGGAAAAGGAGGCACTTTTCTAGAGAAACTAATAGAATCGTGACAGATGTAATAAGTATTAAATGCAGGATCATGACCCACCCTTTCAGAATCAAATCTCGATTTCATTACTTTGCAGGTCTCGCGAAGCAGTTATCTTCTCGGCCGTATGGTCTAGGTTAACCTTTGCCTTTTGGAACCAACGTAATTTCGCTAACCACTTAGCCTAGATGGCTTTAAGTGAAAAGAACAGTTTTAAACACTTTGACATCACGATCCCAAATTAGATTTTGCCTTTTGGCACCGAAGTAATTTTTCTTACCACTTAGCCTAGATGGCTTCAAGTCGAAAGCATAGTTTCAAACACTTGGACCTCATGGTCCCATATCAGATTTCCTTCCAGTATTGAAGTAATTTGCTTACCACTTAGCCTAGATGGCTTCAAGTAGAAAACATAGTTTTAAACAATTTGATCTCACGGCCCCGAATCAGATTTTTCCTCCCGACGCCGAAGAAATTTCACTTACGACTTAGCCTAGATGGCTTCAAGTGGCAAGCTAATTTCAAATGCTTGACTTCATGGTCCTAAATTAGATTTTGTCTTTCTGCACTGAAATAATTTCTTTTATCACTTAGTCTAGATTGCTTCAAGCGACAAGCACGATTTCAAAAGTTTTGAGCTCATGGTCTCGGATCAGATTTTTCCTCTCGGTGCTCAAATAATTTTGCTTATCACTTATCCTAGATGGCTCTAAGTGGCAAGCATAATTTTGAAACTATGCCTTCTAACTGAATATAAAAATTAAAATTCAAGCAAATAGCCCATTTTTCTCATAATAATATGCAAATATAGGCATTATTCAGCCACTAATAGTTTTCAAACCTAATTCCTAAGTAAGACCAAATCTAGATGAAGCATGGTATTAAAGTATTTTTGCCTCTAAGGATTAATTTCAGTTTCTTAAAGCCTCTAGACGAGATTCAATTTAAAATTACTTTCAGAACCCTCTAAATAAGGTTAGATCATAATAAGTTGTCTAGGTAAGACAATGCTTTCAAAAGTTCTCAGAATATTACATTGCCCAAAAGCTCAGGATCAACTTCATGATGGAAGTGGAATAAACATGTTTTAAGCCTGATACGACACTATTCTTTCCAATGTCCTCCTCATATCAATCATATGAGGTGAAATTTAGGGGGCATGTGTGTTACGCCATAATTTTTACCCAGTACAAATTACAAACATTCGAGAGGAAAATTCCTTGGCCTATAATTTTGAGACCCATTTATTGATTGCGAACGAGAGCTTAAGCACCGGTCCTAGCATCCGAGAGAATATAGTCTAAGAGCCCAAGTCAAAGTGTCAATAGAGACCAAAGTCATTGTGCATCTAAGACAATAGGCTTAACCGAGGGCAGCTGTTGTTAGAACCAAAAGCATTCTAGAAAGTATCAATAAGCAACGGCTCTGATAGTCCAGGACGAGATCAACGGTTAGGATAAACAAAATATAACCAAGAAGCTATATATAAAAGCATAACGTAGGAAATCCCCATCAAAATGCACTGAACCAGATAATCACTAGCATTCAAATCTAGGCCTCACATGGCCAGCTAGGTCATTAATCCAAGGAGAAGGCACTCCACCAATGGCGTTACAACATATTGGCTATAAATAGGCGGCAATCCCAAGACACAATGATCTCCTGGTGAAAAACAGAACTGACATAAAATTATATGGTACTTCCCTATATTAGAGTTGTATTCAAAAACTCATTAATGGCGGAAACACTTAGATTCAATGTAATAAGTCTCTTGGCTATATAAGAGTGACAAACTAAAGAAAGGACGGTGGACATAAGGACTTTTAACCTGAATCATTTTAAAAGTCTCGGTGTTACTTACTTTTTGCACTTTACCCTCTATGCATGTGCTATTGTTACTCCATAGTTTCACATCTCGTGCTCAAAGCTTGATTACATCACGTCTCAGTAACCTCTTTGGCGGATCTAATGTTCCATTCAGCTTCTGGAGATATACCTTTGGATCTCGGAGGGTTGGTGTAGACTAAAATTAATACTAACATGCATTGTTTTCCAAAGTACAATATAAGTTTGACAAATATTTAATACAATAAGTAACTACATAATGAACTCTAAATGCTATGAGTACTCCAAGGTTAAGATTCTTTCTTCATGCATATGCCAAACAACTACTAACATAGCATCCTGTGGTGGTGGAAAATGAATAGAAGGGGTGGGTTGGAAGAAAAGTCTAGTGAATGAGTGCAAGTTTAATATTTGAATTTTAATACTACTCTAAATGATATACGGTGTGCTAAAAGTGTCCGTGAACTCCTAAGGTCCGATACCTAAGGGTTCTTATCAAGCACAGTATGCCATAAAGTGCATCACATAACAATGATCACACAACGTGTGGTAAATTTTCTATTATATTTTTTACACAACATATGGAAAAATCATTTGTTGTGTGACAACAGCGATTGAACAACATTTATTTTCGACGATATTTATCTGTTATTTGATTGAAGTTATCAAAAAAATTATTTCTGCCTCCATATCAATACTTTGGTTTCCCTCTTATAATTATTTTCCCTCTCCTATTATAATTATTTTCCCTCTTATAATTCATTTCCTTCTCAACCCGATTCTCTCTCACTCTCAAAACATAATCTCGCGGAACCCAATCTCAAAACCCAATTCCTGTTTGGGGAATTATGATAAGAAATCTGGTGATTCCTATATGTTGTTATTTGTTGTTTCTACCTTTGCTCGTAGCCATCGATTTACTTGGATTTTCTTTCGATTGCTTGGACTTACTTTCAATTGGATTTTCTTTCAGTTACTCCTATGTTGGGTAGATTGCGATCAATTTGGTATGTTTAATAGTTTTGCCCCTCTTTAAATTTATGTTCGAGCTCGACTTGATTTATTTTCTACCAATGAAGATTCGGGTATATATAGGAATCAATTTCATGCCATGATGCTAATCACTTAAGTGGTACTTCATTCGTCTGCGATTGCCATGCATATGACTATGCATTATAAGTTAGTTTTCCATGAAATTTATTAAGAAAATAGTCTCCCTTCAATCCGAGGGTTGTTTGAGAAGAATCTTTTTATCCCTTCCTGCAAATCTTATCACAAATTTTATGACCCTCTTTCCTATGGAAATTGCCTCCACATCCTCAATACGTGCAATTAACCATATCTTTCTCTTGATGAAAACCTGCATCCTTTAATTAACCATCTATTACAAAAACTTGCCTACCACTTTATCAAGGATACCTGTAACATCTCCAATCTAAAGGTCCAAAACTAAGCGCTACAAATGCTGCAGTCATCTATAGTATTAGCTTCCGACGACTAAATACGGCTATGTTAATGGTATCTACAATATCAGAAGCACTTGAATATGAAAAAAACACAGGTTTCAAAACAACATTTTCTTCATTATATTTAAAACCGATGTTCCATATTCTTAATACATAGTCCCAATACATTCTCAGGTACAGATAAAATATACTTATTACAAAATACGCTAAGAGCCGTATATGAAAATACCCCCTTGGATGATCAGAGTTATAGTCATAATTGATGCAGTACAAACATAACAGGAATACAACAAAAGCATAAATAAGAACTGTAACTCCTAAATAGCTAATCATTTGCCTCTTGCAAGCCTCCGGTAGCCTTATTCATCATCCTACTAAACCTGAAAAGACGCTAACCTAAGAGTTTAAGGGAAAAACATAAACTTCTAGTGAGACATAAAGCCTGGTGTTGAATAATACTATACATCTCGATTTAATCTGTTATGTGAGACCACGTCGCTAAGCGAAACGAGATTTCCCTCACTAATATCCTTTTAAAACCTTTTTTAAAACCATATTCTATGCTCCTACATCCATGCATACTTGAAAATAATTAGGATTTCTCCATCCCCTATTAGATTTTAATTGCCTCAAAAAGTCAATCCATCCTACATTCGTTTTACTTAAGCTGATGTGGACTATCCATCCCACATCACATAGCTTTCCTAGGATAGTTATAAACCCTTCATTAAACATATGGAGACTATCCATCCCCCACATGATGTTAACTATCCATCAAACATCCCATAGTTTTTCCAGGATGACTATGAACCCTTCCCCAATCATATGGAGACTATCCATCTCCAACTTGATGTTGGCTATCCATAGAAAAGCCCATGAATATACTTGTCTCATGCTATCCACATGAGTAACCTATTTCCATTAGTATCCCTAATTTAGATTATATCCCAATTATCCCCTATTATCTACATGGTTGACCTATTTCTATTAGTATCCCTAATTTATTTATATTCATTATAATTTACATTGGTATCCCTTAATGATTTTCAAAACATATAAATGTTTATCCTCAACAATTGTTGAACTACATTGAGCCTACCCCGGTACCCTCAAGGTTAAAAAACACTTATTTTATAAGGTTAAAAGAAGACAAATTTCCAATCCCTTCGAAAGTATCCCCTTTGGAAGCCTTGCTTTCGACCCATTCAAAAGCAATAAAAATTTAGACACCCTACTTTAAAAATGCTTCAAAACATTGCCTTAGAAAACCTTTGGAAAACTTTCCGTTTAAAACCTTCTGAAATTATTCAGAAAATAAACCTTTCAATCTTGTCGGAAGCAACCTTTCGACCCCTTCGAAAGCAACTTATGACTCCATCGAAAGCTTTGCTCTCAACCCCTTTGAAATCATTCAATAAACAACCTTTTGAAAGCATTAAACCTTTTAAAACACAAAACTTCCAAAAACTTGCTGGGTTCAATTCAAAATATGTGGAGAATCTATTTTAAAACCTTTTGACTTCATTGGAAGCTACCTTTTGATCTTGTCGAAAGGTATGCTCCGAAAAAACATCTCTTTAAAACAATAAACTTCGGCCTTTAAAACACCTTATTCGTAAGCTTTGGGTTATACTTCAATTATAAAACAAGGGTAAATCATCTAAGTCAAAAGCTTTGATACCTTTCGAAAGCATGGAGAAGCGGCTGGTTTAAAATAACAAGTAAACCTTTCAACTTTGTCGAAAGTAATGATTTTAGAAAAGTGACGGTAACCTTTCGACTTTGTCAGAAGGTTTAAGCCTTTATTTTCAATGTTTGACTTGGTCGAAAGCAACCAAGTCGAAAGCTCTTATTCGAAAGCAAAGCAGTTGTAAGTTTTTTTGTAAAACAAACGTACCCCCGACGTCTTTGGCAACCAACCTTTCAACTACGTGCTCATCGACCTTGTCCAATTTATTACGTACCAAGTAACTTGATACCATATGTGCTGGTTTGACCTTGTCGAAAGCTACAACCTTTCGAATTTGTCGGAAGGTCTGGGTCGGAAGGTCTGGATCGGAAGGTCTGGGTCGGAAGGTTTTATAATGGCCCTGACTCGACCTTCCAAAATCGGCACCAAATACATCACCCATATTCGAATGCCGCAGATCCAAACGTCGAATCTGGTTTGCTGGAGCTTATAACACATTAAGTATAACAATACAGCGGAAGAAAACAATGAATATATCATTGATACAACAACGAATACAATATCCGATGCAATAAGATACAACAGATCCATAAATATCAGAGCAGAATACAACAACGTAAGTTTTCACCAACAACAAAGGCTTCAAAGAGATCCAATGCCCAAACTGCAGCTCCATCTCTAATACTCCAAAATCAAATAGCTCATCCCAAAAGCTTCGAAGATTCCAATCTAATAAGCTCGAACCACCATCAAGTTGACTTAAGCATGGTCAGATATATTGAACAAATGCTATCACCAAATCCAAAAGCTGGATGCTATCGAATTCTACTCCTATTATTTGATTATTTGAAAAATCCAACTCTTGACTGCCCGTGTGGAAAATTGTGGGCACCGAGAGTTTAGAAAGGGAACAATAAACTCTAGGTCGGTCATGGGACTGGTATGAGCAAACGATAATAGTTTAAAACAAAAGCAAAACAAAAGAAATTAAGATTGAAATCCGCAATGCTTTTTGGAAAATGAAACTACCATAAGGCCTCCCCGCACACACACAATGCAAGCGCACAATTGGAGGAGATTTCTCCTTATGATAGTCAAACATGCTTGATACGTAAAATCCTTTTTGATATTATTATTAGTGCATAATGCAGAAAACCTTTCGAAAGTATAATATTAATCTTAGCCAGCATGGGTACCATTATATTATGCCTGCTATAGCTACCTCCTGATGAGGCAGGTTATACAATTGCAATCGTAAAGGGCTTGTATTGTTTCTTTGGATTTCCAACAAATGATCAGGCTAAGGAATTCCCACTGCCACATGGGTATGCCTCTGGAGGGATGCCCCGAGAACTTAACCAGCTCTCTGCCAACACAAGGCTGGGTTACCTCTGTAACTAGGTAACTACTACAGGAGTATGCCATCCTCTGGTCGTTTGCGACCTTTATCCGAGGATCCTCAACCACAAAGCAACAACCACAAAGTATAATAAATTTGCAGCAACAACATAGGTTAAGTATCTGGGCTCCATACCATGATACCACCCTTTTCCAGAAGGAAATGGACATAGCCTCAAGGGGCGCAACCCCCAAATAACCTTGTTGCATTCTTCCTGTTTCGACCATTCTGGGCTGTGAGGTTCTGATGCAGTCTCGTACGTAAAGCTATGCTTTTCACAAAAGCCATGCTTCAATCAACAAATAATCAGCAGCACTTCGTATGCCACATTCCCAAATTGGGAATTATCACTAGTAACCATCAACTACATAACTTTTGAGCTCGTACGTCTCAGAGAAGGGTGTTAAGCTAAGAGAATAAATTCTCTGCCACCAAACATAAATGTATTTGATAGAAACCAGCTTTCATCTCAAAGTGTAACATCAGACATACATCCATACAAGTCTGTTCCGGGTTCGAATAGAACCGAAGGCACATCCACAGAAGCCCATGCAATCCGGATAATCCCTAATCACGTCCAGGCTCCCCATCACAAAGGGTGATCAAATCTCTATGCCGGGGACCAGTCGGTGCAGAGACATTCGATGGGTTATCCTTTCGCTTTCGAAAATATATGGTCTTCACCACCGGTCTTCAAATGCTATCCATAACGTTGTATCATTATTCGAAATGGGTTTTATGACACAAAGTCCTCTCCTGGCTAAACCGAATAATAAGCGCTTAATTTAAAAAGCATATGGATATTGGGATCTTAGTTAAGTCATAACTTATTACCCAAAACCTTTCTTTCAAATGGTTTAATCAAATTAACATTTTCAAATCTTTAAACAAAAAGATTCACTTCGCCAAGTTCACCAATCTTTCACAAAGACTCATTCGCAATATTTAAACAAAAGATCTATCTTTGGGATCCTTTTTTGTATGAAACAAAGTTCACTAAATATTTCACAAAGATTCCTTCATAGCTTTCGAAACAATTCCATTTTCAAATATTTTATACAAAAGATATACCTTTAAGGTCCTCTTCAATTTCAAAACAAGGTTCAACCATCATTCACAAAGATTCATTCATAGCTTTCAAAACTGTTTCAGTTCCATTTCAAACTTGAAACCTTTCAACAAAAATTGGAAATCCTTTCTTTATATGAGAGCTATTATTATTTGAAAACAAATAGTTTTCGTTTCGGAAAAATCCAGTCAAATTTGCACAAGTTATATCCTTTAAAGTATAAAATTTGGGTTAAATTCAAATTCCCAAAACAATACTTTTAAAATGGTTTAAAACCCATATAGACACATTTACAACTTGTATAACCTTTTTAAACCATAATTTCCAAACATAGAATTCAATTTCAAATCTTGAATTCAAATTCAAATCAAATTATTTAAATTTCAAACTTTATCAAGTTATTCAAAATAACTTTTATCCTCAAAACTCCTTTTCAAAAGCTTTTCATATTTAACCTGATTCCATTTCCAAAACTTTTTTGGATTCAAAATTCAACTTTAAAACCATTTCAAAAATTTGTGACTTAACCTATTTCCTCGTGCAATCCATATTTGTGTGCGTATAGTGTAGTCCAGGGGTTTTACACAATAGTGCAACATCATCAATCATCGCAGATTCAAGCACATCATTATCGATAAGCGGTATAATCTATAACGCTTATCTTCATTCACAGATTCCAAGATAAATAATATTAATTCATCACAGATAAAATAAATTACATTCATCATGGCTTTAATCAAAACAGAGCATCACACATCAGGGATATCAAACAATTCAAACATTCAATAGAATCCAAACATCCATAAGTAAATGAATTAATTATCCCATTAATGTAAATCAGATTAATCACTAATCCAGGTTAATTAACATTAATTAACTATAAACCATTTCAATTACTTAACTTTTAATCATTTATTAATAAATTAATTAACCTTTAATTATTAATTAATTAATTAATAAAACTTAGTTACAAACAATTGATCCTTAATTACCAGTTGATTAATCAATTAATGAATCTTTAATTACAGATTAATTATCCTTTAATTATTAATTAATTAATCCCAATTATTAATTAATAAAACTTAATTACAAATTAAGTACTTCTTAATTACCAGTTAATCAATCCTTAATTAACAGTTAATAATCCTTAATTAACAGTTAATTAATCATTAATTACTTTATTAATAAATTATCAATTATTAATTTAATTAACCTCTAATTAATTTACTTATAACCCTTGATTATTTAATTTATAAATCCTTAATTAATAATTAATTAAATCAATTAATTTAATTAATCTCAACTAAATAAAACCTTAATTAGCTTTTAAAGTAAACCATTATCTTTATTAACGACTTAATTGTCATTAATATTTTTAAAACATTTCATCTTTATAATTAACTTCTTCAATTAATTCATTTAATGAAGTTTTAAAATAAAATAATCATTTTGCGTAACAAACTAAAGTTAATTAACATAATTTCCGTTAATCAAATAACTTAAAACATTTATCAAGTAATAGTTTAAACTAAATTCAACTAAAAAAAACTTGCTTTTGTAAATCCTTTAAAAACTTTTTAAAAAACTATTTTTAAACTTGCTTCGGGTCTAACCCGAATAACTCTCGAGTCCAAACCCGAGTAAATCCACTTTTTTTAACCTGTTAATCAAATTAATTCACGCGATCATACACGAGCCATTACTCGAGTCATCCTACCAAAACCCCGAGAGCAAACCCAAGACTTTTCCCTTCTTCCCAAATTCAATCACCTGACACAACACTGACACTCATGCACGTGTACACCTGAGCCGACCACTTCCGATAACCCTCGTTGCCACCAGCAAGACATCGATGCTCCACTCAAACCAACTGACCACCCAGAATCCTCAATTTCATAGGCAATCCCAATAGCGCATCTCGACATTAATGGAATTCGAAGTTCGATCAACCAAATTGCCTCGTCTTCCCAATCCCGGCCACCAGGAAACCTGCTCATCCACCCAAAGCTGGTCTACGACACAACTCAATGATTCAGCCACCTCTGATAGGTTCTGATCCATCCACGACATCGCACGAGCTCGATGAACGACTCCATTTAAACCGGGTCCTTAAACTCTAAATTAATGAACACAAACTGCCACGTCCATCTATAACAACTCCGCTTATTTTTCCCATGATCACCACTCTTCAAACTATATTCGACGACAAACACGACCTTCAGTTCGTCATTGATCACCAGAAATTGACCAAATTGCGTTTTCTGTTCATCTCAGGAATGCCTCCCTAAAACACAATTAAAAATTTTGATTATGTTTTCAAAAATTATTTTTTTCAAAGTTGAATCTGATGATGTAAGTGAAACGGTAAATTTTGGCACTCGAGTTTACAACATGCTTTGAGTTTACTATGTATTCCTATTCCATATCAAATTTTACTTCCAAATTTTTCTTAATTTTTTTTTTGAAAAAACTAGATCTTGATTAAACAAACACATTTTGTTTAAATCCTGAGGTCTAAAGAAGATTAGAGATTGGGATTTGAATTTATTTGAAAACAGGTATGAAAACCCGTTAACCTAGAACAGAGCATTTGCTTTGTACCCAGACATGCACTCATTCATTTCTACATATACACATGCCTATTTGCATACACGCAAACATATTTACAACTTCACTTCAACATTTATCACAACATCGAATCAAAGATCAGTTCAAAGGTAAGTTTGCTCACCTAAGGTGTTGAGACAAAGAACAGGAACCTGTTTTAAATCTGGAAAATGATCTGGACTTTGTTGTTTAAATCTGATATTTGGGTTAATCTATTTCCCTTAATTTACTTTTGTTAGTTGCATTCATTTGCCTTTGTATCTGAAGCTTGTTGTTGAGATTCTAGGCTTTGATTTCTGAACTGCTGTTTTTCTTTCCTTATTTCCAGGTTTTGATGTTGAGATGATTTTCAATTTTATAGCTTCCAGGCTTGTATTTTGTTTTGATCTTTCTTTTCCAAGTTTTCAATCTATCCAGGAAGATTTGAAGATGAATTAACTTGATCTTCTTGCATTTATATTTTTGTTTTGATAAAATCTTCATTGTTTTCCAGGTTGAGATGTTTTGAAAACAGGCTGTTGCTTTTGTTTTGATATTGAGTTAATTTTTTTTTAATATTCAGGTTTGTGAAGTATGAAGAGGATAATGATCAGCCATTTTTCTTTTAATTATATTTGTAAATTAAAATTAATGTGCCACTTGTAATTATTAAGTTACACTTGTAGGTTTATATCCTACTTATTAAACATTTGTCACAACATGATTTTAAATTTTTTACACTTGTTAAAATTAAGTAAATTTATATTTAAATCCTTTTCTTTATTTTATTTATAAATTATGTTTTAACCCTTTCACTTGTTAATATTTCATAAATTTATATATTATGTTTTTCTTAAATGTTTATATCCTTAACTATATTTTATCTTATTAATTTTAAAAGATACATATGTACATATATGTTTTTATTAACTTAAGTATTATGTTTACGAAAATGTGTGTATATATATATATATTTATCTTTAACTATGTTTATGAATATATAAACTATTTGATAGGCCTTTTATATTCAAATTATATTTGTGTTACACTTGCATTCATACATTTATATATTTTATGCCTTTACAACTTTTTAAGGAAATGATTTCTAAACTCTAACTATTCATTCATAAATAATCACATATATATATATATATATATATATATATATATTAATTTCTTAAAGTATAAAGCTTTTAAATTCTTATTCTTATAAGATTTTTATCCTTGAATTTTAAACCAAAATTCTATTTACAATACATTTTATTTTTAGAATTCCTAGATAAAAATTCTTTTTACAAATTTTATTTTATTCTTAAATTCTTTTAATCCAAATTTTACTTTCACAATCTACTATATGTTTTTATTCCCAAATATTCAAATTATTTATCAAATAAATTCATAAATAAATTCAAATCCAATATATTATTCAAAATATTTATTTCTGAATTTCCAATTAGAAATTCTATTTAAAATCATATTTATATACATTTATATTAATAAACAAAGAAATATCTATTTAAATTTGGAAAATACCGAATTAATTCACAATTTAATTTCAAAAAATAAATAAATTACCAATTTAAATTTGATTTAAAAATGGGGATTTTACAGGTTTGATTCCTAAAATGGCTGAAACATGCTAAAAGCATGATTTTCTTGTTTTTAACATAAAAGGATAAATTTTCACCTAACATGCCTTTGTTTGTCAAATTCTCATTGGTTATAAATACTTTTCAAAAAAGTGCTACCACTAATTACAGAATTAAATAATAATTTTATTTTATAAAATACCCCTTCTCTTTAATTAGATATCTAAAACATTTAAGTCTCATACCTTAAACAATTTTATATATTCATCAAAGCACTTAGGAAAAATTTGGAAAATTTCTAGAAAATCTATTTTAATATGTTTTCAACATATAAAAATTTCAATTCCAAATAATTATTTATTTAGCCGTGAATAATTACCAACCAGTAAATCATTTCCTTCACTAAAAAATTAATATAAAATCCATGTGAATTCATAAATTTATGAAAATTGGAACTCACCTCTAAAATACCATTTCCGACCTATATTTTAATTTTTAAGCCATTTGGATGGCATTTTCTAAGGTTTTCATATCAAAAATTTCATAAATACTAATATGAACATGCATAAATCACCAACACACAAATATATAACTTTAATCATCCAAACATGGCATATACTTGCAAAAACATTTCAGATCTAATCTTAAAATCGAAAACTATAAGGAAATGGGATGAAGTAATTATTCAGCTTAGCTTTGAGATTAAAAGATGTGAGATTTGATGTTGAGTTATTTGATTGTCTTCCTTCTCTTGAATCCTATCCTTAATCTTTCCTTAAGAACAGTAATGGTGGCTGGCCTTAAGAGTTTTTAGTTTGGTAATATGAAATAATGCGAGTTTCCTTTCCTAAGGGTTTAGGGCATAAGCCTCTCCTATTTTCCATATTTCCCTTACTCATTTCCTAACACATTAGTTTATGTTATCTTGTTTTAATTTGCACATTAACATGGCACGACCACCCTTAGTTTCATCAGATCTTAACCTATGAATCTTCGCATTATTTTATTTATTTGATTTATCCAATTGAATATCCTAAATAATGTTATAAAAATATGAGGTGTTATAGACTCCCCACCTTAAAGAATTTCGTTCCCCAAATTACGATAAGGTACACAATAAAACAATCAAAGGTAAAACATAACATCAAACAAATTAGGATAAGTTTCTTTAATCCTACTCTCCGTCTTGAAAGTACAATCTCTAGTATCGTCACTCCACTGGCCCTTTACTAATTTAACTGTCTTGTTCCTCTACTTCTTCTCATCTCTAGCCATAATCTGAATCGGCTTTCTAACTATAGTCAAATCCGGCTCTACTACTAAATCTTATAACAATGTAGGTGCTATAGTAGTCCTCGGGTCTCTAACACACTTTCTAAGAGGAGAAATATGGTAAACATCATGAATTCGTGCCAAATTATTCGGTAACTCTACTCTATAAGCAAGTTTTCTGATTCTCTCAACTATACGAAAAGGTCCAACGAATCTAGGTGCTAACTTTCCTGAATTCCTGAATCTAATCACAACTTTCATCGGTGAAATCTTAATAAACACATAGTCTCCAACAAAGAATTCCAAGTCATTCCTTCTTCTCTCTAGACTGAGCTTCCTTCATCCTAGATCGAATAACTATTGTTATACAAGAACTCAACTAAATGAAGTTGGCTTTCCATGATCCCTCGAAATCCAATACACAAGCTCTTAACAAATCCTCTAATCCATTATTAAATCTTTCTGTTTTCCCATAAGTCTATGGATGGTAAGCAGTACTCATATTGAGCTTGGTTTCTAATGCTTCCAGTAGACTCTTCCAGAACTCACTAGTAAACAAAGAGTCTCCATCACTGACGATACTACCAGGAATTCTTTGCAGCCTAACCACATTCTTCATAAATAACTTCGCTAAAATATGTGTCTTCCTAGCTGAGTTTACTGAAATGAAATGAGCACTCTTAGTCAGTCTATCTACTATGACTCATATGCTTTCATTTCCTCTACTAGACCTTGGCAACCCATCAGTAAAATCCAAAGAGATAGAATCTCACTTCCATAACGGAACTTCCAACAGTTGAAGCAATCCACTTGGCTTCTGGTGTTCGGCCTTTGCCTGCTGGCAATTCAAGCATTGCTTAACACAAAAAATAATGTCATGCTTCGTACCATTCCCGAACAAACATCTCTTTATATTCTGATACATCTTTGTTCCTTCTGGATGGACAGTGAACTTCAAACGATGGCATTCATCTAAAACTTCTTTCCTCATTCTCGTACGTTTGGGACACACAATTTTCCCTCCTTTCTTAAGCACCCTTTCTGGTCAAGACTGAAATCCTTTAAGTCATTGCTCTATGTCTCTCCTTTAACTTTCTGATCCGTTCAGCCAAAACTGGATCCTCCTCCTGTCTATAAGCTATCTTCTCAATCGTTACCAATCGAACTCCTAAGCAAGACAATATAGCTTTTTATGCACTAGAACCTGCCTCGGATCTAAATTGTACTCTACAAGCTGACAATGCTTTCAAATCTTTCCATTCAGCAATCATCGCCAATACTTCAGTTTGATGTTTCCTACTAAGTGCATCTGCTACCTTATTCCCTTTCCTCGGTGTGTATTCAATTCCAAAATCATAAGCAGCAATAAACTCCAGCCATCTCTGTTATCTCATGTTCAGCTTCTTTTGAAAGAACAAGTACTTCAACGACTTATGATCTGTATAAAGCTCAAACCACTATCCCAAAAGGTAATACCTCCACACTTCCAAAGCAAATATAGCGGTAGCTAAATCCTTATCATGCATTGGATACCTAACTTCATGTGATCTGAGCTACCTAGAAGCATAAGCAATCACTTTACCTCTTTGCATTATCACATCTCCTAATCCAGTTCCACATGCATCAGCATAAACAACTAAATCCCGATTCCCCTCCGAAACCACCAACAATGGTGCATGGGTCAATAAGTGTTTCAAGCTTTGGAATGCTTCCTCATAGTTATCAGTCCATACGAACTTCACATCTTTTCGCGTAAGCTTTGTCATCGGCGTCGATATTCGTAAAAAATTCTTCATAAACCTTCGATAATATCCGGCTAATCCAAGAAAACTCTTTATCTCGGTCATTGTATCGAGTCTCTTCCAATTATTCACTGCCTCAATCTTAGTCGGATCTATAGAAAACCCTTTCTCTGAGATTACATGACCAAGGAACTTTATTTCCTTCTTCCAAAAATGGCACTTCGAGAACTTAGTCTTCAACTGATGCTCCCTCAACATCTCTAGCATGACTCTAAGATGAACTTCATGCTCCTTCTCATCCTTACAGTATATCAGAATGCCATCTATGAAGACTAACACAAATCTATCCAAATGCTCTTGGAAAATTCGGTTCATCAAATCTACAAACAATGTCGTGCATTGGTTAGTCCGAACAACATAACTAACCATTCGTATGATCCATACCTTTTTCTAAACGTTGTCAAGGGAATACTGTCCTCTACCACTCTAAACTGATTCCCATTGCCAAATCCAGCTGAGAGAATACCTTGGGTCCACTTAACTGATCGAACAAATCGTCAATTATCGACAATGGATATCGGTTCTTTATCATCTTCTCATTCAACTTATGATAATCGATACATAGCCTTAACGATTCGTCCGGCTTCTTATCGAACACTGCGGCAACTCCCCAAGGCGAACTACTCATTCAGATAAAATTCTTGCCTTCCAAATCCATCAACTGCACCTTCAACTCTTTTATCTCCGTGAGTGCCATCCTGCTTGGTGGCCTACTCACCGGTTGTGCTCCAGGCACTAAATGAATCTTAAACTCAGTGGCTCGTTTCAGCGGCAGTCCAACTACCAGCTTAAACACATCAGAAAATTCTCTAAAAACAAAGGCTCGATGTAAATCATCCTCCAACTCCATGATATCCGATAAAGCATTCACTTCGCAACTAGGGTTCTCTAATCCATTCACTAAAATTCGGATGACTAAGTGATATTTTTCTATCATGGCAAAATATCATAGCATCATATTTACTTAACCAGTCCATCCCAAGGATAATCCCAAATCCCACAAAATTCAAACACATGCAAACATCTATCAAAAGTATGACCTAGCAAATCCAACTCTAAATAGTCACACCTCATTCCAAGTGTTGCATACCCTCCTATTGGATTTGCAACCCTTAAGGAAGTAACAAGGTATATGGGTTCTATACATAAACTATCAACCGAATACTGTGATATAAATGAATGCGATGCTCCGGTATCAAACAATACCCTAACTGGTATGCTATGAATCAAAAGTGTACCTTCCATCACAAACTTTCCTTTCTCGGCAGCAGTTGGTTCAGAGGATGATGGATCCAAAGCAAAGACCTTTCCTCTTCCTACCCGGCAGCTTCAGGATAGTTATTCTTGTAATGCACCATCTGGTTGCAATTATAGCACTGCACATTCTGCTTCCCCACAACCAACCTTCCATCACACGAACGGCGCTCATTAGCATAGTGCCCCTTCTTATCACACTTGTAGCAAACTATATCTTCTTTCCCTTTCTTGGCGCCTCCTACTTTTTGAATGCCCTTCATCTTGAAGAACTTCCTCTTTCTCGCCTAAGAACCCTAGGAATCAACCAGCTTCTCCCTAGCTGAAATAGCAAGCATCTCCTCATGGCGAATAGCCATTTCCACCGCTACATTAGAAGGATCTTGGATATGGGCCATAGTCATTCTGCCTAGCACTAGCCTCAATCCTCTAATGAATCGCTCGTTCCATCTGACATTAGTGTCAACCAAAAGCATATCCATATCGAGATAGCTCATTAAACTTAGCAACATATTTGTCCACATACATCTGTCCTTGGACAAGATCCATAAAATTCCTCATCAGCGCCGACTTGGCGACCTCAGTCAAGAAACTTTGCTCAAACCTTCTCCTGAAATCAGCTCATTTCATCTATTCTTTCGAAACTCCAGCTGCCACACTGTTCCACCAATGAAGCCCCAACCCTTGCAACTGCCTAGAGGCTAGCCTTCTCTTCTCTCTATCATTCAGGCCTAAATCTGCAAAGATCCTTTCACAGTTCAACAGTCAGTTCTCAACTTCAACAGCATCCTCTGTTCCAAGAAATGGCTTTCCTTCCAAACTGATATAGTCTCTACTCAGCTTAGCATAGTAGTATCCGACTAGAACTACAGGATTAGCTCCACCAACATTTCCAGTAGCTCCCGCTTGCAAAATATTTGTCAACAACTGATACATCATCCTCGCATCTACCGGAAGATTTCCAACACCTACATTTTCAGCTTGAGCCTGTTCTAGACCTCTTCTAGCATTTGGTTGGGCATTTCCATTAGTGGTGGTGCTCTTTCCCCCCAGATTAAACCTACCTCTTCTTCCTTCCATATCTGTATTCAAGCTTTGTGAGATATAGATGAATAGTCTAACTAAGATACATGTCTAAAGATATAGCATATATTTATATATAGCAAATACAAGTACGTTACTACAGCGTTATCCGATACCCCGATCTTAACTCTAATTGCTAAGGATTATGTTTTCAAAAACCATTTCTTAGTTAAAGTGTTTCATAAACCATGATCTGATACCAAGCTGTAACATCCCCTATCTAGAGGCCCAAAACTAAGCGCCACAGATGTTGTAGTCATCTATAATATTAGCTTCCGGCGACTAAATACAGCTATGTTAATTGTATCCACAATATCAGAAGCACTTGAATATGAAACCAAACATAGGTTTTAAAACAACATTTTATTCATTATATTTAAAACAAATGTTCCATATTCTTAATACATAATCCCAATACGTTCCCAGGTAAAGATAAAATATACTTATCACAAAATACGCCAAGAGCGGTATATGAAGATACCCCTTGGATGATCAGAGTCATATAGTCATAACTGACTTAGTACAAACACAGCGGAAATACAACAAAGCATAAATAAGAACTACAACCCCTAAATAGCTATCAGTTTGCCTCTTGCACGCCTTTGGTAGCCTTATTCATCATCCTACTAAAACCTGAAAAGATCCTAACCCCTCAGTCTACTCAAATTTATTTTGAGCACCCGAGAGTTTAAGGGAAAACATAAACTTGGAGTCAGGCTTCTACTCAAATTTATTTTGAGCACCCGAGAGTTTAAGGGAAAACATAAATTTGGAGTCAGACATAAAGCCTAGTGTGAATAATACTATACTTCTTGGTTTAATATGTGCAAAATGCCTATAAAAACTCAATTTGTTTAAGTGAGGCCATGACGCTTTGTGAAAGGGGTTTCCCTTCACTAACATCCTTTTAAAACCTTTTTAAAAATCATATTCTATGCTCATACATCCACAATGGTTAAAACATATATTTTTAAAACATTATGATGATACGCATACTTGAAAAGAATTAGGGTTTCCCCATCCCCTATTAGATTTTAATTGCCTCAAAGAGGGACTATCCATCCCACATTCATTTTACTTATGCTGACACAGACAATCCATCCTACATCACATAGTTTTCCTAGGATAACTATAAACCCTTCATTAAACATATGGAGACTATCCGTCCCCCACATGATGTTGACTACCCATCAAACATCCCATTGTTTTCCCAGGATGACTATGAACCCTTCATCAATCATATGGAGACTATCCTTCTCTAACTTGATGTTGGCTCTTCATCAAACATCCCATGAATATACTTATATTATGTTATCCACATAAGTGACCTATTTCCATCAGTATCCCTAATTTAGGTTATATCCCAATTATCCTCTGTTATCTACACGGTTGACCTATTTCCATTAGTATCCCTAATATAGGTTATATTCATTATAATTCACATTGGTGTCCCCCATGATTTTCAAAACATGTAAGCGTTGATCCTCAACTATTTTTGAACTTCATTATCCTACCTCGGCATCCCCAAGGTTAAAAACATTTATTTTATAAGGCTAAAAGAAGACAAATTTCCAATCCCTTCGAAAGTATCGTCTTCGAAAGCCTTGCTTTCAACCCTTTCAAAAGCAATAAAACTTTAGACATCCTACTTTAAAAATGCTTCAAAACATTACCTTAGAAAACCTTTGGAATCAAAAAATAATCCTTTCGACCTTGATGGAAGCTACCTTTCGACTCCTTCGAACGCTACCTTTCCATTCCATCAAAAGCTTTTCTCTCGAGCCCTTCGAAACCATTCTATAAACAAACCTTTTGAAAGCAGTAAACCTTTTGAAACACAAAACTTTCAAAAAATTATTGGGTTCAATTTAAAAACATGTGGGGAATCTACTTAAAACCTTTCGACTTCATTGGAGGCTACCTTTCGACCTTGTGAAAGGTCTTCTTCGAAAGCTTTAAAACATCTCTTTAAAACAATAAGCTTCAACCTTTAAATCACCTTCTTTGAAGAATTAGGGTTATACTTCAATTATAAAACAATGGTAAATCATCTAACTCGAAAGCTTTGATACCTTTCGAAAGCATGGAGAAGCGGGTGGTTTAAAATAACAAGTAAACCTTTCGACTTTGTCGAAAGCAATAACTTCAGAAAAGCGGCGGTAACTTTTTGACTTTGTCGAAAGGACTTTATTTTAATTAGTTGACCTGGTTGAAAGCAACCGAATCGATGGCTCTTATTCAAAAGCAAAGCAGGTGTAATTTTTTTTGGGTTCATAAAACAAACATACCCCAACCTCTTTGGCAACCAACCTTTCGACTGTGTACCATTCGACCTTGTCCAATTCATTATGTACCAAGTAACTTGATACCATATGCATTGGTTTGACCTTTTCGAAAGATATAACCTTTCAACTTTGTCAAAAGGACTGGATGGGAAGGTTTGATGCCTAAAATGGCTGAAACATGCTAAAAGCATGATTTTCTTGTTTTTAACTCAAAAAGATAACTTTTCAACTAACTTTCCTTTGTTTGTCAAATTCTCATTGGTTAATAAATACTTTTCAGAAAAGTGTTACCACTGATTTCAGAATTAAATAATAATTTTATTCTATAAAATTCCCATTCTTCTTAATTAAATATACAAAACATTTAAATTCCATACCTTAAATAATTTTATAATTCATCAAAACACTTAGGAAAAATCTATTTTAATACGTTTTCCAACATATAAAAATTTCAAATCCAAAAATTATTATTTAGCAATAAATAATTTATAACCCAATAAATCATTTTCTTCACTAGAAAATTAGTATAAAATCCACATGAATTCAAAAAATTAAAAAATGGGTACCCATTTCTAAAATATCCTTTTTGATCTATATTTAAATTTTAAGGCATTTGGGAGCCATTTATTAGGCTTTTCATTTCAAACATTTCATAAATACTAATATGAACATCCATAATTCACTGACACACAAATATTAAACTGTAATCATCAGAACATGACATATATTTGGAAAAACATTTCGCATCTAATCTTAAAACCAAAAACTATAAGGAAATGGATGAAGTAATTATTTACCTTAGCTTTGAGATTGAAAGATGTGAAATTTGATGTTGAGTAAGTTGATTATCTTCCTTCTCTTGAATCCTAACTCTAATCTTTCCTTGAGAACAATAATGGTGGCCGGCCTTAAGAGTTTTTAGTTTGGTAAAATGAAATGAATGTGAGTTTTCATTTCTAAGGGTTTAGGGTATAAGCCTCTCCTATTTCTCATATTCCCTTACTCATTTCCTAACACATTAGTTTATGTTATCTCATTTTAATTTTCAAATTAACATGGCACGACTACCCTTAGTTTAATCAAATCTCAACCTATTAGTCTTTGTATTTATTTACTCAATTTACCTAATTGAATATCTGAAATAGTGTTATAAAAACATAGGCTGTTGCAATACTTTAGAAATTTTGAACTTTAAAATTTTCTTCTTCTATTCTTTGATTTAATTTCATGCAAGAGACCTTTTCATTTAACGCAACCTCTTATCACTTCATTCCAATATTTTACTCATCTTTTGGTTAAGACCACTTAATGTGGAATGGCACCTTGCTATTTTAAACCAATTGACATAATGATCAGTACTTTGGTCTAAACTTTGGAATTTATGCATTTTAATGCACTGAAACTACACTTTCTTCCAAAAGGAAATGTCAACTATGTAACTTTCCATAAATTATCTAAAAGATGTAACATCCACCACTTGGAAGCCCAAAACTAATGGCTACGGATGCTACAGTCGTCCATAGTTATTAATTCTTGGTGACCAAATGAGGTAATGTCAGATACATTGATATAACGGAAACACATGAATATGAAAAAAAAATTCAAAATCATAAAACAAATTTCTCATTCAACTTCTAATCATGTTTCAAATTCATTACATAATCCCAATTCGTATACCACTTAAAGAGAAATATATTATTAAAAAATACGCCAAGAGTGATATATGAAGATGACTCTTTGGGTGATCAAAGTCTAAACATAAGCAATTAATAAACTTTTCCATTACAACCAAAACACGGCGGAATCAAACATAAAAGAACTCCTAATAGTTAGCTTGCTTCCTACATGTCTTCGGAAGCTTACTCGTCTAAAAGACAACTTGAAAACCTTAACTCTCAAACTACTCAAAATTAATTGAGCACCCACGAGTTTAAGGGGAAAACATAAACTTCGAGTCAGACAAAAAACCTGGTGTGAATAATAATCTACCTTCTCGAACCATATAGCTATCTAGTGAGACCATGCCGCTTAGCCGAACGGGTTCTCCCCTCACTAGTATCTTAACCAAAATTTATTATAACCATATACTGTGCACCTGCATCCATAATGGTTAAGACATAACATAATAAAATATATCATGATGATATGCAAACATGTAATATGTTCAGGATTTCCAATCCCTATTCATCTTACTATCTATCCCAAGTTATAGTTTCTAGGTTTACTATTAACGTAATAGTTTTCATAAGCTGACTAATAACCTGTTCAAAGCTTACAGACTATCCGCCTAGGTTCATAGTTTTCATAGGATCACTAGGAACCTATTGGTATCCACAAATAACTTCATACAATTATTATTTTTTATGGGTTCGCTATGAACCTATTGGGTTCTCCAATAAATTTTCTCATATCATAGTTTTCATGGATTAACTATGAACCTATTGCTCTCTGTCAATAACTTAATCCATATGTAGTTTCCATGGGATCACTAAGAACCTATTGGCCCCTACACATATTTCCGTTTATAGTTTTCATGGATTTATTATGAAACTGTCTAAACTCACAACTCTTTGATTAGTCTCTAGGCATCCTACCATCTAGTCTACCTAACCATCTGTAACAAACCGTATATTTTACGATTGTATATTTAAATATTTTATTTAAAATATAGCATCGTTAGTCGAATTAAAGTCTAAAATGCTACTTTTTGCAAACAGTCGAATTAGGACCCGAGACCCCTTCCGCTGAGTCCAAAATGGCGTTTGGACCTTTTTGATTATAAACATCGATATGTTTTGAGTTGAATAGAAGTTTGATGTTTTCATTTAGGGGTTTGGGTTTGGGTTTAATCCCACTAACCCAATATGAGAGCCCAACTCCTTTATCTAACACTCCAACTCAACTCCTCTTCGTTCATTTCATTCCTCATTTCCTAACACTCAAGCTCAAGAGAAAAATGGGAGAAAAGATTGGAAATTGGAAATTCCTAAGCCCTAGTCTTCTTAGGAAACTCAAATTCAAGTCCAAAATCCAAGAGAAGCTTAGGTAAGTATCCTCTTCATCTTCTCCATCTCAATCCCTCTTCGATTTTCAGAAATTCCTATAACCTAACTTAGGAAAAACTTCACCTTTAATAATAGATTGAAGATTCTAGAGGTGTAGTGAAGAGGAATTAATCTTGCCTTGTTTTAAAGGCTTCTCCTTCATTGTTTTTGGGGGTTAAAAAGGTGAGTTTTTGAACTCACATGTATGTCTATAACTCTCTTTGTGGTTAGGCATGAATTCCTGACATCTATTCATGTTCATTTGCTTTTGATTTGAATGGATTTGGTGAATTTTCCAATTTTTGCTTTAGTTCTCCAATTTTATGAAAATCTTACAATGGATGTTTGGACATGTTTTCAGGGTGTATCGAAGAGCCTATAAGGATGGGTTGTCGTTTGGCATAAATCCCTAGTCTCCGTTGCTCGTTTGATCACGTCCGGTTAGGATTTGTTTTGCCCTTATTGGGGCTAGGCTGAAAATACTGCATTTGACAGTTCAGTCGACTGAACTGTAAGGTCAGTCGACTGAAGATGGAACCAGAAAGTTGCCTGTGCCAGTATCAGTTGACCGTCCACTGTTTTCAGTTGACTGAACCTGAAAAATGAAAGTTTCTTGGTTCTGTATCAGTAGATTGACCACTGTGTTCAGTCGACTGAACCTTCTTATCTCATCCAAATTGCCTTTTTGTATGGATTTCAAATTTTTAATCGATTCTAGTGGATCCGATTAGTTGTTATCACTTTTGTTGACTTTGATTACTTCTTTTTCGGGATTTTTGGGAATATCCATTTTGATGGATTCCGTATCGATTTTTATGGATTTGATTCACGTCTTCGTACGTGAATTTTTAATGATTGATTGTTTTTACAATCATTTTTGTGATTTCTCACTTTGAAATACAAAGGTTTCTATACTAGTAGTAAATATTCAAACCCTTTCACAAAGATGATTTCAACTTTATTTTTATTACAAAACTCGTTTATAAAATCGTTTTCCAATCTATTAGTATATACAAACCTTTTCCTCATTCGTTCGAGAAATCCAATTAAATGACTTAAAAAACAAGTGGTATGAAACGCTTGCATTTACTTTATCGGTTAATTCTTAGACTTGTTAGATTGAAACTCTTGTGACAATCTTTGAGTGGAAATCTACAATTTGTTCGTAAATACTTAAGTTAAGTCAGTGGTTATGGGAAATGAAGCTAAACTCATTTATTTACTAGCTTAGTGTAATCGACACTTCTTGTTGATCGATGGTGATCATTTTGTGATTTAGACTAGCGATGCACGATGTCTCTTTGTTTGTGTAGGGGACTAAACCCCGTTTGTGGAGTTTTGGCTCAAAATTGGTGGGATAGCGACCCATGGTCTTCAGGCCGTTTGTGGAGCCTCGGCTTAAAATTGATGGTTAGCGACCATGGAATAACATTCCGTTTATGATGCACGTGTTGGTGAGTTTTTATGCTCCCTTTTGTCATAGGCCTCCCCCCTTTGTGTTTTCTGGATTTCTAATTGATGATTTCTAGAATTTGTGTTTCACCAATTTTTGTGATTTACGTTGATAAGTTTTTATCCGTGTTTGTGGTTTGGTGAATACGTGAAAGAATATGACAATCTTTTTCGCGTTTGAGTATATTCGAGATATTGTATGATTTTGGTTGTTATCTAGTGTATACTTGTCACAGTATGACATTATTGTTATCATATGTTTATGGCATATCTCGTATCCTATCTCATTTTATATGATATTTATAGTTAGACTGATCCGTTTATTATTTTCTTCTTAAATAATACGTGGGTCAGACCGAGGTGTTACAGGTGCTTCCACTTGACTTCTTAGTGGGGACTAGCTTTTGGCTTTTGGTTAACTACTCTAGTTTAGTAGTTTTTGTTATTATACATTCGAGATAGAGACTCCTTGATGTATACTTATTCTTTTGTCTAGAACTTGTACCTATTCTTTTGTGATGTAGTGGATCTTTTATGACCACTACTTTGATGTACACTTTTATGTGATATATTCATCTCTGTTTTCGCCTTAGTGATATGAATATCTACGACTGATTTGTGTTATGCTTATTTATTTTTTTCAAAGTCCAAATAGTCACTGTGTAGTAGCTTGGAGTTTGTACTTGACATGTCGGATTTCCTCTCAAATTGAAATGCAAGCCAAACTATCTAACATATCGTTACACGCACAAAGCAATTACATGAATGGTCACCCCTCAACAGCCTTATTCTTCGTGCTAGTCGATGGCAATACTAATAGTGTCCTTGGCTGGCGTGAGTATAGAGGTAGGGCGTCACAGCTTGGTATCGAAGACAAACTTCAGAACAATGTAGAATATTATAGCAAGGATCATTGTCCTAAGTCTCTCTTAGGAATCGTGCCTTAGGATTTAAATCGAGTCATTGGACCCATTCTGTCCTATTTTATTTTATGATGCCTTGTTTTATCAATCATGATTGTTTAATATTCATTTTGAGAATAACTTTTTTCTTCTTCTTTATTTCTTTCTTAAAGAAGAGGAATGGTTAGACCAGGCAATCCCAACGCCGGTCAATCTAGTGCTACTCCTCAAGATGGAGTATTTATGTCTGTCCAACAGTTTCTAGATCTTGTAAAGAATGCTCAAGCTGTCGGACCTATTTCAGAGCCTACTCACCCTAAATCTGGGTTTGCGCGCTTGTGCTGTGATTATACCTATTTGGGTGGAAAGCCATTCAAGGGTTCCAAAAGAGTTATAGAAGTCCAATCTTGGCTTAGAACAGCGATCACATCTTTTCTAGCATGAATCCTATTGATCTACATCGTGGCCAAGTGGCTTCTAGTATGATCCAAGAGAAAGCATTAGATTGGTATGAGCTTTTGGTTTTTGAGATTATTGAAGTGAATCTTACTTGGAAGCAATTCCGAGAAAAGTTTGAGTTGAAGTTTGTGCCGGAAGTTGAAAAAGTTAATTTAGCTCGGCGCTTTATTGACCTTATTCAAGGTGAATCTTCTATGACGGATTACGATGCATCTTTTGAATCCCTCTGAAAATATGGGGTCGAGTACATTAATAACCCATTGAAGAAAAATCAGAGGTTTATTTACGGGTTGAATAAGAACCTCAAAAAGCCATTACTTCTGAAATTATAAGTTTCTTTCCACCAGCTTGTTGATATCGCTCTTCGACTTGAAGAGGCCGATAAAGAAAGCGATGTTGAAGTTGTGGGTGCCAAACAGAACTTCAACAACAACAAGAAGAGGCATATTAAGTTCAACCCTAATTCAACAAGAAAGTGAAACAAGCAACTTCGGTAGCAAAGACTCCTGCCTCTAGTCGTGGGCAATGCTACAATTGTGGTTCTAAGACCAATATGCGAATAAGTGTCCAAAGCCCTTACTTGTCGCTATTGCAAAAGTTCAGGTCATACTATATATTCATGTCCCAAACTTCAAAGAAAGAACGAGGGAAAGCTAAATGTTGTGCAAGCCCCTAGTAACACATCTCATGGTCAAGATTTTCTCATTCTATCCTTGATGGCATTAATATGTTTCGTGATCTTCCTATTCGAGTTCTTTTTGATGCAGGTGCATCCCACTCTTTTATATAAAAAGAACTTGTTGATACTTTTTCTTTAAATGTTCTGGGCTTGATGACTTCTTTGAGAATTGCAAATCCGGTTGGCGGATCCGCAACACTCAGTTTACATTGTAAAGATGTTGAGATTATTTTACGTGATTATTCTTTCCGAGCTGATTTACATGTCATGCGTTACCTACACTTCGGAATGATTTTGAGAATGGATTAGCTTAACTGTTATGAAGCCCGTATCCTATGTCCTGAGAGGATTATTCATCTTCGACATCCTCAATCTGTTAAGTAGATTTCTATTGTTCTTAAAGATTCGGATTCCAATTTGGTAGCATCATCATATTCTCTAAACCCTCATGATGACGATAACGATGATGAGGAAGGTGTCATTTCCCTTATTCACGTTGTTCGTGAATTTCCTGACATATTTGAGCATGTCTTAGGATTACCCCCTAAGCGAGCAATTGAGTTCAGAATTAATCTAATCCCTGGAGCTCTACCTATAACTCGTCCTCCTTATCGTATGTCCAATAAGGAAAATAAGGAGATATGTAAACAATTATCCAAATTGGAAGAGAAGCAATTTATTCGTTCTAGTTCCTCTCCTTGGGGAGCTTCATCTATTTTTGTAAAGAAATTCGATGGTACACTTAGGCTTTGCGTTAGCTACCGCAAGCTTAATGATCTTACCATTAAGAATAAATTTTCCTTGCCTTGGATTGATGATCTATTCGATCAACTTAACAGTGCTAGAGTCTTTTTATAGTTAGACTTAGCATCTGGTTTTCATCGGCTTCTTATTGCAGAGGATAGCAATCCTTTGACATCGTTCCGTACTCATTATGGATCTTATGAATGGCTTGTTATGCCATTTGGTTTAACGAATGCTCCAGCTTATTTCGTTGACCTTATGAATCGAGTTTTCAAAGACTTCCTCGATCCATTTGTTCTCATCTTTATAGATGATATTCTTGTTTATTCTAAAACCGAGGAAGAGCATGAAAAGCGTCTTCGGATTGTGTTGGAAACTCTTAGGAGCAATAAATTGAAAGCAAAATTTTCTAAGTGCCACTTTTGGCAATCTCGTGTGAAATTTCTCAGGCATATTATTTTTGAATCCAGAATTTCCATGGATCCTTCAAAGATTGAAGCGATTCAAAATTGGAAGAGACCGGAGAGTGTGACGGAAATTCGTAGCTTTCTTGGATTGGCAGGTTATTACCATCATTTCATAAAAGTCTTTTCTAAAATTTCCATGCCTCCTACTAGTTTGACAAAGAAGGGGGTTAAGTATATTTGGTCAGACAAATATGAAGCTTCTTTTCAGAAATTAAAAGAACTCCTTTCCGATGCTCCTATTCTTGTGATTCCCGAAGGGAACTAAGACTTTATTGTTTATACCAATGCTAGTCATGTTGGTTTGGGAGCCGTTCTCATGTAAAGGGAATGTGTGATTGCTTATGCTTCTAGACAATTAAAGCCTACCGAGACTAGATATGCCACTCATGATTTAGAGCTCGCGGCCATTGTTTTCGCCCTTAGAATTTTGTGTCATTATCTTTTGGGAGAGAAATTCGTTCTCTATACCGATCATAAATCGTTGAAGTATTTATTTTCTCAAAAGGAACTTAATTTGCGTCAACAACGTTGGCTCGAGTCCCTTGCATTTTATGATCTTGATATTCTTTATACTCTCCGAAAGGGAAATCGTGTTTCCGATGCTTTTAGTCATAAGTAACAAATGGTTGTTTCTATGATGGTATCCGAAAGGAATGATCTTGAGATGTTGTCCACTTGTGAGATTCGAGATCGTGAATCCGATTCATGTTCATCTCTTGTTTTATGTAGCCTTGAGGCTCATCCATCTCTTTTAGATCATATTATTGATGCTCAAAGGCATGATCCCGAATTGGCTCATCTTAGGCAAAATTGTCGGGATAGTAATATTGATGGTTTGAAAGACTTTGAAATCGATGCTTGTGGCGGCATTCCAAAATTTAGTAGACTTATCATGCCGAATATTGGTAATCTTCATAAAGACATTTTAGAAGATTTCCATCATTCTAAATTTACCATTTATCCCGGAAGTAGCAAAATGTACGCGGATATGAAGCAACTTTATTATTAGGATGGAATGAAATCAGATGTTGCTAACTTCATTAAGCGTTGCATGACTTGCCAACTCGTTAAGGCCGAGCATCAAAGGCCCGGTGGGTTATTGCAACCTTTGGACATTCTATTTTGGAAGTAGGATCAAGTCTCCATGGACTTTTTTGACGGTCTTCCCCGTTCTCGTTCGGGCCATGACAGTTTATGGGCGATTGTGGATAGACTTACAAAATCCATCCATTTTATTCCCGTTTGGTATAATCGGACCGTACCTATTTTAGCCAAACTTTATGTTAAATAAATTGTAAAATTTCATGGAGTTCCTACTTTTATTGTTAGCGGTCGTGATCCATTATTTACTAGCGGATTTTGGAAGACTCTTCAAAAAGCTTTAGGAACGAAGCTTAATTTTAGCACCGCTTACCATCCTCGGTACGATGGACCAACTGATCATGTGAATCAAACTCTTGATGATCTTCTACGTGCATGTGTTCTTGATTTTGGTGGAAGTTGGGAAGATTATATTTCTCTTGTTGATTTTTCCTATAATAATAGCTTCCAATCCAGTATTGGTATGGCATCTTTCGAGGCACTCTATGGAAGGCCATGCCGATCTCCTTCTTGTTGGCTTGAGGCCAATGAGAAGCTGGTTTTAGGTCCAGAATTTATTCGTGATGCCACAGAAAAGATTGACCTTATTCATCATAGAATGAAAGAAGCTCAGAGTAGACAAAAATCCTATGCCGATAATCGAAGAATAAAATTAGAATTTTCTGTGGTAGATTTTGTGTTTATTCGTGTTTTACCTATGAAGGGTGCTGTGCATTTCAGTCGATCGGGAAAATTAGCACCTCGATATATTGGTCCATTTCCCATTACTGAACGCATTGGTCCGTTGGCATATTGCCTTTTATTGCCTGCTCAGTTTTCTACTATTCATGACATGTTTCACATTTCCCAAGTACGGAAATGCCTTAGCGATTCTGATTCTATTCTTGAGCCTGGTGTTATTGATGAAGTTGAAGTGTCGCCTAATTTGACTTATGAGAAAAATCCTATTCGTATCATTGCTACGGAGTTTAAATGTCTTCGTAATAAAGATGTCCCGCTTGTGAAAGTTCAATGGTCCTCAAATCCTAAGGATTGCTCATGGGAATCCATAGAATTCATTAAGCAAACACATCCGGACTTACTCTCTCGAGCTCTTTAAGGTGAACTTCTTATTTCAAATTTTCTTTTGTGTTGATATGCTTTTATGATTGTACTTTTTATTTTCTTCTTAAGAATTGCAAGGACACAATTCCTTTCAGAAGTGGTGTCTGTAACAACCCGCATATTTTACGATTGTATATTTAAATATAGCATCGTTAGTCGGATTAAAGTCTGAAATGATACTTTTTGCAAACAGTCAAATTAAGACCAGAGACCCCTTTCATTGAGTCCAAAATGACTTTTTCGACCTTTTGAGTATAAACATCGATATGTTTAGAGTTGAGTAGAATTTTGATGTTTTCATTTAGGGATTTTGGTTTGGGTTTCAGCCCACTAACCCAATATGAGAGCCCAACTCCTTTATCAAACACTCCAACTCAACTGCTCTTCATTCATTTCCTTTCTCATTTCCTAACACTCAATCTCAAGAGAAAATGGGGGAAAGATTGGAAATTAGAAATTCCTAAGCCCTTGTTTTCTTAGGAAACTCAAATTCAAGTCCCAAATCCAAGAGAAGCTTAGGTAATGATCCTCTTCATCTTCTCCATCTCAATCCCTCTTCAATTTTCAGAAATTCCTATAACCTAACTTAGGAAAAACTTCCCCTTTGATAATAGATTGAAGATTCTAGAGGTGCAGTGAAGAGGAATTGATCTTGCCTTGTTTTAAAAGCTTCTCCTTCATTGTTTTTGGGGTTAAAAAGCTGAGTTTTGAACTCACATCTATGTCTATAACTCTCTTTGTGGTTAGGCATGAATTCATAACATCTATTCATGTTCATTTGCTTTTGATTTGAATGGATTTGGTGAATTTTCCAATTTTTGGCTTTTGTTGTCCAATTTTATGAAAATCCTACTATGGAGGTTTGGAGATGTTTTCGGGGTGTATTGAAGAGCCTATAAGGCTGGGTTGTCGCTTGGCATAAATCTCTAGTCTCCATTGCTCGTTCGATCGCGTCTGGTTAGGATTTGTTTTGCCTTTCTTGGGGCTAGGCTGAAAATACTGCATTTGACAATTCAGTCGATTGAACTGAAGTCAGTCGACTGAACGTGGAACCAGAAAATTCCCTACGACTATATCAGCTGACTGACCACTGTGTACAATCGACTGAACCTGGAAACCGAAAGTTTTCGGGTTCTGTATCAGTCGACTGACCACTGTATTCAATCGACGGAACCTGCTTATCTCAGCCAAATTGCCTTTTTGTGTGGATTTCCAATTTTTAATCGATTCTAGTGGATCCGATTAGTTTTTATCACTTTTGTTGACTTTGATAACTTCTTTTTTGGGATTTTTGAGAATATCTATGTTGATTGATTCGGTATCGATTTCTATGTATTCGATTCACGTTTTCGCATGTGAATTTTTGGTGATTGATTGTATTTACAATCATTTTTGTGATTTGTCACTTTGAAACACAAAGGTTTCTATACTAGTAGTAAATATTCAAACCCTTTCACAAAGATGATTTCAACTCTATTTTTATTACAAAGCTCGCTTATAAAATCGTTTTCTAATCTATTAGCATATACAACTCTTTTCCTCATTCATTCGAGAAATCCAATTAAACGACTTAGCAAAAAAAGTGGTATGAAACGCTTGCGTTTACTTTATCGGTTAATTCTTAGACTTGTTCGATTGAATCTCTTGTGACAATCTTCGAGTGAAAATCTACAATTTGTTTGTGAATACTTAAGTTAAGCTAGTGGTTATGGGACATGACGCTAAACACATTTATTTACTAGCTTAGTGTAATCGACACTTCTTGTTGATCCATGATGATCATTTTATGATTAAGACTAGCAATGTGCGATGTCTCTTTGTTTGTGTGGGTACTAAACACCGTTTATGGAGTTTCAGCTCAAAATTGGTGGGGTAGCGAACCATGGTCTTCGGGCCGTTTGTGGAGCCTCGGCTCAAAATTGATGGTTAGCGACCACGGAATAGCGTTCCGTTTGTGATGCACGTGTTGGTGAGTTTTCATGCTCCCTTTTTTGTTAGGCCTTGCCCCTTTGTGTTTCTGGATTTCTAGCTGATGATTTCTAGAATTAGTGTTTCACCAATTTTTGTGATTTTCATTGATAAGTATTATCAATATTTGTGGTTTGGTGAATGTGTTAAAGAATATGAAATTCTTTTTGGTGTTTGAGTACATTCGAGATATTGTGTGATTTTTGTTGTTAACTAGTGTATACTTGTCATAGTATGACATTATTGTTATCATACTTTTTTGGCATATCTCGTATCCTATCTCATTTTATATGATATTTATAGTTAGACTGATCTGTTTATTATTTTCTTCTTAAATAATACTCGGGTCAGACCGAGGTGTTACAGGTGCTTCCACTTGACTTCTTAGCAGGGACTAGCTTTTGGCTAACTACTCTAGTTTAGTTGTTTTTGTTATTATACATTCGAGATAGAGACTCCTTCATGTATACTTATTCTTTTGTCGAGCACTTGTACCTTCTTTTTTGATGTAGTGGATCTTATATGACCGCTACTTTGATGTACACTTTTATGTGATATATTTATATCTGGTTCCGCCTTAGTGGTATGAATATCTACGACTGATTTGTGTTATGCTTATTTTATATTTGTTTCCAAAGTCCACATGGCCAGTGTGTAGTGGCTTGGTGTTTGTACTTGACATGTCGGATTTCCTCTCGAATTAAAATGCATGCCAAACTATCTGACATATCGGTACTCGCACAAACCAATTACACGGATGGTCGCTCCTCAACAGCCTTATTCTTCATGCTAGTCGACGACATTACCTAATAGTGTCCTTGGATAGCGTGAGTATAGAGGTGGGGCGTCACACCATTTAGATGCAATTATTCTCACACAGGAGTTAACTCAATTTGTATTCACTACCGGATAACCTAGTTGGTTATTCCGACCTTAATACCCTAAAATGCAGTTATGGGTCGATCATAAGTGAATATGTTTATAGAAGAAGCACACATGATAACTGATCATAACATAATAGTATAAACATCTATGGTCTAATATCCTTGTAATCATTTTCAAATGAAATATGGTTAATACCTTTAACCTATTATCTTTATCAAGGAAAGCTTCTTCAAAAAGACACCAAAGATAAATTCTATTTCAAAACTTTCATATTGCAATGGGTTCTTCTTTAAAAATTGAGATTGGGTTTCTTTTTTGAAAACTAAGGTTTTCGAAACTTTTCAAAGCCACTAAAATATATCCTTCGAAGGTATCTAAACCTTCTTTTGAAATCACTTAAATATATGCCTTCCGAAACAATGAAAACATCACTTTCGAAAGCATTAAGACCTTCGTTTAGAAACCATAAAACATTCATTCTGAAAGTGTTAAAGCTTATATCTCAAAACCACTTAGTTCAAGTAAGATTTATAGAGGCACAACTTCGAAGCCATATGAAATTATCTCTTTCAAAATAATTGCGTTTAACCTTAAGTATAACTTCTAGGTCAAAGTGAATATAAGCAAAGTAACCATTTCGAAAACTTAAATCTCCAAGTAAAGATTTTGAGGAAACAGATGACTTCAAAACCACCCTTTCGAATGCAATGATCTTTAAGCAAAATAATAGGGGGAAAATGATAGCTTTGAAACGACCTTTCAACGTTATTGCCTTTGAAACCTTTAATATAAGTGATTACAAAAACCCTTTCGAAAACATTGGGATAAGGCTTCCATATTAATAAAAAAAGCTCCCCTTTTGAACTCATCGTTATAAGACAATAAAGAAAAGCAGCCTTTAACCAATCCGAAAGGTATGAAGACGACATTAAGGTTTCAACTAGGTTCAAAAGAATCTACCTTTTCAAAAGCTTGTTTTTTAAAACTCCGTGTGCGTCAACTCAATTGAAAGCTACTTTTCAAACAAAGGTAAGCGGCAATCCATTTGAAAGCTATTTAAAAGTAACTTCACCCTTTTTGAAAGCTTCTTTGAAAATAAAGTAAGCGGCATCTCTTTTGTAAGCAAAAACAAAGGCAAGTGGGTTTATTCGAAAACTGTTAAAAATGGCATCAACCCCTTCGAAAGCAAGCTTTCAACACTATCCCTTTTGCCTTTCTCCAATACACTACATACTAGCTATTTGATATCATGTGTATTGATTTCGAATGTGTTCGAAAGGCCAACTGGGATGATTTTGGTAGCAAGCAAATGGAAGTGGCAAGTTTATAATTCAAAGCAAAATTGATTTTATACCTTTAAAAGAAATTCCTTTAAACCTAACGTGCCTTATTTTTCAAAATATGATTGGTTGTCAGACCTTTATCATTTTCTTAAGAAGGCTATCAAATTCATCAATTAATAATTAAAATATTTTAGCAAAGAAGCCCTTCACCTTAACAAAACAATTAAGACATTTAAGTCCTCAAACTTAATTTATTTAATTTCTATGGTAAATCACTTAGGAAAAATCCTCAAAAATCATTTTGACTCACTTTTAATATGTTTTCTAACATATATAAATTTCGGTTCCAAAATACTTTATATAAGTGCCATAATTAATTTTAAACCCAAATTATCTATTACTTCCATTCAAAAATTCATTATAAATTGTCCATAACTTGGATTATTATGAAAATTTAAACCCATCTTCAAAATATGTTTGACATAACATATTAAATACTCATGGCATTCCAAACCCATTTGACATGATTTTAGCCATAAAATCGAATCAAACCTTTTACAAACATACTTGTTTAAATCAAACATGGCATATAATCAAATCATATTATCACTCAAATTGTCCAAACAGTTTTGAACTTTAAATCTGAAATAAAAATGTTCACTAAGACATAAATGAGATGGTTTAGATTATTATTCACCTTGTTTGGATAAGGAACTTGAGATTTGATCTTCCTTAGTTCTTCCTTGCTTGAATCCTTAGCTTTTAGTTGATTTAGATCCCCTTTTCTCCTAGAGTTATAGCTGGCCTTGAAGCCCCTTTGCTTATGTTTTCATTTTTTTTTTGAAAATGTGAATGAGAATAAGGTAAGGGTTTAAGGGTAATGGGACTATGGTATACGGCTATTTCCCATAATACCCTTGCCTTATTCTCTTGTGTAGTTAACCTATAAAAACCATTTTGTAAACTTATTCTTATTATTTCATTTAGTTAATGCATGAACTCTATTTAGTTTTCAAATCTCAATCCTCTTGTCACTCTTGTCTTTACATTATTCTATTTAAATTTATATAATTAAATCTCATGAATAATGTTATTTAAAATTAGGGGTGTTACAAAAAAGGATTTGTGTTATGTTTCGAGTTATATCCCTTTTTTATTATTGAAATAGACTCTACAAAATATGGTAACTATCCCGATTTTGTACATCTCTTTCTATGGATATATTCCTTTTTATTTCGAACGATAAACTTTTGGACTAAAATTGGATAATTTATATAATTTTACATTGTAACATACTTCTCCCAAATGAATTAAAATACTACTTAAATCCCATTCTCATTTTATAAAAACTTCCAATTTGTGTTTACTAATCCATGTCAATTATTCAACAATTTACTACAATGACTAATTTTACATTTTTACTTGCTTAAGTAATTTAAGTCTACTAATCTAGAGCTATATATAATATATAAGTTTTAGAAACTGCTACCCATTTTTTCCATACTCAAGCATATGCAACATTCAACCCTAAAATTCTAAGATTCACATCTAAGCATCAATGGAATTATGATATAAATCCAATAACATGTATAACAGATTCTTTTCCATTCTTATCCACCTAGTCTGCCCGTAGCCTTCAGGGGACAACACAATACCTTGACTTCCCATAGCCTACAAGTATCATATTCTCATCTATATAGTACCAAGTAATATCTTGTTGCTATAGCGTCAAACCTGTACTTACCGTTCCATTTAGGACTACCTGATGTAATCAAGGAAATGCTTATGTAACAACCCGCATATTTTGATATTGTATATTTAAATATTTTATTTAAATATAGCATCGTTAGTCGGATTTAAGTCCCAAAAACTACTTTTTGCAAACAGTTGAATTAGAACTCGAGACCACTTCCATTGAGTTCAGAATGGCGTTTTCAACATTTTTAAGTATAAACATCGATATGTTTGGAGTTGGGTAAAATTTTGATGTTTTCACTTAGGGCTTTGGGTTTGGGTTTCAGCCTACTAACCCAACTCATCTTATATCCTAACTCCATCCCCCTCTCCTCTTCATTCATTCTATTATTTTCCTAACACTTCAAGCTTTAGTAAAAATGGAGGAAGAAATTGGAAAACTAAAATCCTAAGCCCTAGCTTCCTTTGCAGATTCAAGTTCTAGCTCCAAAATCAAAGAGAAGCTTATGTACGCATCCTCTTCTTCTTCTCCATCTCAATCTCTCTCCAATTGCAGAAAATTTCCTATGACCTAACTTAGGAAATATTTGCTTATGATCTTAGAGTGGAGCTTTTAGAGTTGAAGTTTCTGGTGGTGTATCGAAGAGCCTATAGGGCTGGGTTGCCGATTGGCATAAACCCTTAGTGCACGTCGCTCGTCCAATTGCAATTTATTGGATTTTTGCCCTTGGTTGGGCTAGGCTGAAAATACTGGAAATTCCAGTTCAGTCTATTGAACCAGGTAGTCAATCGACTGAATCAGAACCCAGAAAATTTCCTGGACCAATATCAGTCGACTGACCACTCTGGGTCAGTCGACTGAGGCTAGAAACCGAAAGTTTCCAGGCATGTTTCAATCGACTTACCAACCTGGTTCAGTCAGCTAAACCTGGAAATAGAAAGTTTCAGGTATTGTGTCAGTCGACTGACCTCCTTGGTCCAGTCGACTGAATGCGCTGTCTCAGCCAATCTTGCCTTTTTGTGTTGATTTTCAATTTTTAATCGATTCTAGTAGATCCAATTTGTTGTTATCACCTTTGTTGACTGTGATAACTTCTTTCTTGGGATTTTTTGGAATAACCATTTTGATGGATTGGTATCGATTTCTTTGGATTTGATTCAGATCTTCGAATGTGAATTTTTGGTGACTGATTGCTTTTACAATCATTTTTAATGATTTGTCACTTTAAAATACAAAGGTTTCTATACTAGTAGTAAATATCAAAACCCTTTCATAAAAACGATTTCAATACTATCTTAATACAAAGCTCCTTTATTAAAACTGTTTTTCAACCTATTAGTATATACAAACATTTACCTCATTCGTATGAGAAAATCTAATTAAACGGCGTAGCAAAACAAGTGGTATGAAACACTTGCGTTTACTTCGTCGGTTAATTTTTGGACTTGTTCGGTTGAAACTCTTGTGGCAATTTTCGAGTGGAGATCTACAATTTGTTCGTAAATATTTAAGCTAAGCTGGTGGTTATAGGACATGAAGCAAAACTCATTTATTTATTAGCTTAGTGTAATTCACACTTTGTATTGATCAATGATGATCATTTTGTGATTTAGACTAGCGATATGCTATGTCTCTTTGTCCACGTAGGGGACTGTACCTCATTTTATTGAGTTTCGTCTTATTCCTTTTATAGGCTAACGACCTATGGGTTCTTTGGACTTTCGACTGATTTTTGTAGGCTAGCGAACTACGTTCTTTTATGGAGTTCAGATCATCGGGCGTAACGTTGTATTAGGTCGTTGTACCGGCTTATCAGGTTCATCGGGCGTACCGTTTTACTACATCGTTATTCCGAATTACTTTAGTTTCAGGTTCCTCGGGCGTACCGTTATTGTACTACGTCGTTGCACTGGCTCTATGATTAGCGACCATGGGTTAGCGACCCGTTTGTTATGCACATGCTGGCGAGTTATCATGCTCCCGTTTGTGATAGGCCTCCCCTTTTGTGATTTCTGGATTTTTAATTGATGATTTCTAGAATTTGTGTTTCACCAATTTTGTGATTGGCATTGATATATTTGTCAATATCTGTGGTTTGGTGAATAAAATAAAGAATATGACATTCTTTTGACTTCTGAGATTCTTGAGATATTGTATGATTTTTGTTGTTGTTAAATGTATACTTTTCATAGAATGGCATTGTTATTATCATATGTTTTTGTCATATCTCTTATCCTATCTCATTTTTATCTAATATTTATAGCTAGACTGATCCATTTATTATTTTCTTATTAAATAATACTCGAGTCAAATCGGGATGTTACAGGTGCTTCTGTTTGACTCCTTATCTGGGACCGTCATCTGACTTTTGTCTAACTACTTAGTTTAGTAGTTTTTGTCATTATACATTCGAGATAGAGACTCCTTGATGTATACATATTCTTTTGCGTAGCACTTGTACCTATTCTTTTGTGATGTAGTGGATCTTGTACGACCACTAATTTGATGTACACTTTTAAGTGATATATTCATATCTGTTTCCGCCATTGTGATATGGATATCTGCGACTGTTTTTTGTTATGCTTATTTCTATATTTGTTTCCGAAGACCACATATCCACTATGTAGTTGCTTTGAGTTTGTACTTGATATGTCGGATTTCCTCTTGAAATGAAACGCATGTTATACTATCTGATATATCGGTACTCGCACAAAGCCATTGCATGGATGGTCGCTCCTTAACAACCTTATTCTTCGTGCTAGTCGATGGCATTACCCCATAGTGTCCTTTGCTAGCGTGAGTATAGAGGTGGGGTGTCACAGCTTGGTATCAGAGCCAAATTTCGGAACAATGTAGAATAGTCTAGCAAGGATCATTGTCCTAAGTCCTTCTTAGGAGTCGTGCCTTAGGATTTATCCGAGTCTTAGGACCCGTTTTATCCTATTTTCTTTTATGATGCCTTGTTTTACCAATCATGATTGTTCGATATTCATTTTGAGATTAACCTTTTTCTTCTTCTTTCTTTCTTTCTTAAAGAAGAGAAGTGGTTAGACCAAGCCATCCGAGCACCGGTCAATCCAGTACTACTCCTTAAGATGGAGTATTTATGTTTGCCCAACAGCTTCTAGATCTTGTAAAGAATGCTTAAGCTGTCGGACCTATTCCAGAACCTACTCGCCATAAATCTGGGTTTGCATGCTTGTGTAGTGATTATACCAATCTGGGTGGAAAGCCGTTCAAGTGTTCCGAGAGCATCATAGAAGTCCAAGCTTGTCTAGAACTTGCGATCATATCTTTTCTCGCATAAATCTTATTGATCTACATCGTGTCCAAGTGGCTTCTTGTATGCTCCAAGAAAGAGCATTAGATTGGTATGAGCTTCTGATTTTTGAAATTATTGAAGCGGATTTTACTTGGGAGCAATTCCGGGAACGAATCGAATTAAAGTTTGTGCCGAAGGCTGAAAAAGTAACTTTAGCTCTGCGTTTTATTGACCTTGTTCAAGGTGAATCTTCTGTGGCAGACTATGTCGCATCTTTTGGATCTCTTTCAAAGTATGGGGTCGAGTACATTAATATCCCATTGAAGAAAAATCAGAGGTTTGTCTATGGCTTGAATAAGGATCTCAAAAAGCCTTTACTTCTGAAAATGGAAGTTTCTTTCGACCAACTTGTTGATATCGCTCTTCGACTCGAAGAGGTCGATAAAGAAGATGATGTTGAAGCTGTGGATTCCAAACCAAACTTCAAAAACAACAAGTTGAGGCCTATTAAATTCAAAGGTCCTTATCCCAATAAGAAAGGGAAGCAAGCAACTCCGGTAGCAAAGACTACTAGCTCTAGTCATGGGCAATGCTACAATAGTGGTTCTAAGGATCAATTCGATAATAGATGTCTGAAACCTATCTTTTGTCGTTATTGTAAAAGTTCAGGCCATCTTTTATCTTCTTGTACCAAACTTCAAAGCAAGAACGAGGGAAAGCTAAATGTTGTGCAAGCCCCTAATAAAACTTCTCGTGGTCAAGGTATTTCTCATTCTATCCTTGATGGCATTATTATGTTTCATGATCATCCTATTCGAGTTCTTTTTGATACGGGTGCATCCCATTCTTTTATATCAAAAGAACTTGTTGATGCGTTTTCTTTAAGTGTTATGGCTTTGATGACTTATTTGAGAATTGTGAATCCAGTTGGTGGATCCGCAACACTTAGTTTGCTTTGTAAAGATGTCGAGATTATTTTATGTGATTATACTTTCCCAGCCGATTTGCATGTTATGCGTTACTAGGCTTCGTAATGATTTTGGGAATGGATTGGCTTAACCGTTATGAAGCCCACCTCCAATGTCCTGAGAGGACTATTCATCTTCGACACCCTTAACCTGTTAAGCAGATTTCTATTGTTCTTAAAGATTCGGATTCCTGTTTGGTAGCATCCTTGTATTCTCTAAACCCTCATGATGATGATGATGATGAGGAGGAGGAAGATATTATGTCTCTCATTCACATTTTTCGTGAATTTCCCGATATATTTGAGCCCGTTTTACGATTACCACCTAAGCGAGCAATTGAGTTAAGAATTAATCTAATCCCTGGAGCTCTACCTATCACTCTTCCTCCTTGTCGTATGTCTAATAAGGAAAATGAGGAGATGCGTCAATAATTATCCAAATTGGAAGCGAAGCAGTTTATTCGCTCTAGTTCCTCTCCTTGGAGAGCTTCAGCTGGTTTTGTGAAGAAATCAGATGGTACACTTAGGCTTTGCGTTGGCTACCGCAAGCTTAATGATCTTACCATTAAGAATAAATATCTTTTTCCTCGGATTGATGATTTATTTGACCAAATTTGCGATGCTAGAGTCTTTTCACAGTTAGACTTAGCAATCGGTTTTCATTAGTTTCGTATTACAGAGGATAGCATTCCATTGACATCAATCCGTACTCGTCATGGGTCTTATGAATGGCTTGTTATGCCATTTGGTTTAACGAATGCTCCAGCTTATTTCGTTGACCCTATGAATCGAGTTTTCAAAGACTTCCTCGATTGATTTGTTCTCATCTTTATTGATGATATTCTTGTTTATTGTAAAACCAAGGAAGAATATGAAAAGCATCTTCGGATTATGTTGGAAACTCTTAGAGGCAATCAATTGAAAGAAAATTTTCTAAGTGCCACTTGTGGCAATCTCGTGTGAAATTCTCAGTCATATTATTTCCGAATCTGGAATTTCCATGGATCGTTCAAAGATCGAAGCGATTCAAAATTGAAAGAGACCGGAGAGTGTGACAGAAATCCGTAGTTTTCTTGGATTGACGGGCTATTACCGTCGTTTCATAAAAGACTTTTTTGAAATTTTCGTGCCTCTTACTAGTTTGACAAAGAAGGGAGTTAAGTATATTTGGTCAGACAAATGTGAAGCTTCTTTTCAAAGATTAAAAGAACTCCTTTTCGATGCTCCTATTCTTGTGATTCCCGAAGGGAACGAAGACTTTGTTGTTTATACCGATGTTAGTCGTGTTGGTTTGGGAGCCATTCTCATGCAAAGGGAACATGATATTGCTTATGCTTCTAGGAAATTAAAGCCTGCCGAGACTAGATATGCCACTCATGATTTAGAGCTCGTGGCTATTGTTTTCGCCCTTAGAATTTGGCGTCATTATCTTTTGGAATAGAAATTTGTTCTCTACATCGATCATAAATCTTTATAGTATTTATTTTCTTAAAAGGAACTTAATTTGCGTCAACAACGTTGGCTCGAGTTCCTTGCATCTTATGAACTTGATATTCTTTATACTCTCGGGAAGGGAAACCGTGTTGCCGATGCACGTAGTCATAAGCAACAAGCGGTTGTTTCCATGATGATATCCGAATAGAATGATCTCGAGACTTTGTCCACTTGTGAGATTTAAGATCGTGAATCCGATATATGTTCATCTCTTGTTCTATGTAGCCTTAAGGCTCATCCATCACTTTTAGAGCGCATTCTTGAAGCTCAAAAGCATGATCCCGAATTTGTTCTTCTTAGCCAAAGTTATCGGGATAGTAATATTGATGGTTTGAAAGACTTTGAAATCGATGCTCGTGGCGGCATTCGTAAATTTGGTAGACTCATCGTACCAAATATTAGTGATCTTCGTAAAGACATTTTAGAAGATTCTCATCGTTCTAAATTTACCATTCATCTCGATAGTAGTAAAATATACGCGGATATGAAGCGACTTTATTATTAGGATGGAATGAAATCCGATATTGCTAACTTGTTAAGTGTTGCATGACTTGCCAACTTGTTTTGGCCGAGCATCAAAGGCTCAGTGGGTTATTGCAACCTTTGGACATTCTAATTTGGAAATGGGATCAAGTCTCTATGGATTTATTGACGGACTTCTCCGTTCTCGTTCGAGCCATGACAGTTTATGGGTGATTGTGGATAGACTTACAAAATCCGCCTTCTTTATTCTCGCTCGGTCCAATCGGACCGTAACTCTTTTGGCCAAACTCTATATTAGAAAAATTGTTAAATTGCATGAAGTTCCTGCTTCTATTATTAGTGATCGTGATCCATTGTTTACTTGTGGATATTGGAAGAGTCTTCAAAAAGCTTTGGGAATGAAGCTTAATTTTAGCACCACTTATCATCCTCAGTCGGATGGACAAACCGAGCATGTGAATCAAACTCTTGAAGATCTTCTTCTTGTATGTGTTCTTGATTTTGGTGGAAGTTGGGAAGATCATATTTCTCTTGTTGAGTTTTCCTATGATAATAGCTTCCAATCTAGTATTGGTACGACATCTTTCGAGGCACTCTACGGAAGGCCATGCCGATCTCCTTCTTGTTGGCTTAAGGCTGGTGAGAAGCTGGTTTTAGGTCCAGATTTCGTTCATGACTCCACAGAAAAGATTGACCTTATTCGCTATAGGATGAAAGAAGCTCAAAGTAGACAAAAATCCCATGCTGATAAACGAAGAAGAAAGCTAGAATTTTTTGTGGGAGATTTGGTGTTTATTCTTGTTTCACCTATGAAGGGTGTTGTGCGTTTTAATCGATCGGGAAAATTAGCGCCTCTAATATTGGTCCATTTCCCATCACCAAACGTATTTGTTCCGTGGCTTATCGCCTTTTATTGCCGGCTTAATTTTCTCCTATTCATGACGTGTTTCACGTTTCTCAACCACGGAAATGCCTTAGGGATTCCGATTCTGTTCTTGAGCCCGGTGTTGTTGAAGAAATTGAAGTTCGCCTAATTTGACTTATGAGCAACATTCTATTCGTATTATTGCATCGAAGTTTAAACGCCTTCGAAATAATGATGTTCCGCTTGTGAAAGTCCAATGGTCGTCAAATCCTGAGGATTGCTCTTGGGAATCCAGAGAATTCATTGAGCGAAACATCCAGACTTACTCTCCTGTGCACTTTGAGGTGAACTTCTTATTTCAAATTTTCTTTTATGTTGACATGCTTTTATGGTTGTTACTTTTTATTTCTCATTTTTCTTAAGTATTGCGAGGATGCAATTTCTTTAAGGAGGGGAGTCTAAAACAACCCGCTTATTTTACGATTGTATATTTAAATATAACATCGTTAGTCGGATTTAAGTCTGAAACGCTACTTTTTGCAACAGTTGAATTAGAACTCGAGACCACTTACATTGGGTTCAAAATGACGTTTGAAACATTTTTGAGTATAAACATCGATATATTTGGAGTTGGGAAAAATTTTGAGGTTCACTAAGGGCTTTGGGTTTGGGTTTGGGTTTCAGCCCACTAACCCAACTCATCTTATATCCTAACTCCACCACTCTCTCCTCTTCATTCATTCTATTATTTTCCTAACACTTCAAGATTTAGTAAAAATGAAGGAATAGATTGGAAATTAAAAATCCTAAGCCCTAGCATCCTTTGCAAATTAAAGTTCTAGAGAAGCTTAGGTAAGCATCCTCTTATTCTTCTCCATCTCAATCTCTCTCCAATTTCAGAAATTTCCTATGACCTAACTAAGGAAATATTTGCTTATGACCTTATATTGGAGCTTTTAAAGTTGAAGTTGAAGAGTAGTTGATCCTCCCTTTGTTTTCAAGCTTCTCCTTCATTGTTTTGAATTTTAAAAGTGAGTTTTTGAACTCACATATATGTATATATCTTTGATAGTTGTTAGGTAGTGATTCCTTATATCTATTCCTTGTCCATTTGTTTTCGATTGAATTGGTTTTGTGAATATTCCAATTTTTGGTGTTTTGAGGTCCAATCTTTAAAAATCCTAGCTTTGATGTTTGAACAAGTTTTGGTGGTGTATCGAAGAGCTTATAGGGCTGGGTTGCCGATTGGCATAAACCCTTAGCGCCCATCGCTCGTCCGATCGCAATTTATTGGATTTTTGCTTTTAGTAGGGCTAGGCTGAAAATACAGAAAATTTCAGTTCAGTCGACTGAACCAGGAAGTCAGTCGACTGAACCAGAACCCAGGAGATTTCCTGGGCCAGTATCTGTCGACTGACCACTCTGGGTCAGTCGACTGAGGCTGGAAACCGAAAGTTTCCAGGCATGTTTCATTCGACTGACCACCCTGGTTCAGTCAACTGAACCTAGAAACAGAAAGTTCTGGGTATTGTATCAATCGACTGACCTCTTTGGTCCAGTCGACAAAATATGCTGTCTCGGCCAATCTTGCCTTTTAGTGTTGATTTCCAATTTTTAATGGGTTCTAGTAGATCCAATTTGTTGTTATCACATTTGTTGACTTTGATAACTTCTTTTTCGGTATTTTTGGGAATATCCATTTTGATGGATTTGGTATCAATTTCTTTGGATTTGATTCACGTCTTCGAATGTGAATTTTTGGTGAATGATTGCTTTTACAATCATTTTTGGTGATTTGTCACTTTAAAATGCAAAGGTTTCTATACTAGTAGTAAATATCAAAACCCTTTCATCAAAATGATTCCAACACTATCTTAATGCAAAGCTCGTTTATTAAAACTGTTTTCCAACCTATTAGTATAAACAAACCTTTACCTCGTTCGTATGAGAGTATCTAACTAAACGGATTAGCAAAACAAGTGGTATGAAACGCTTGCGTTTACTTCGTCGGTTAATTTTTGGACTTGTTCGATTGAAACTCTTGTGATTATTTTCGAGTAGAGATCTACAATTTGTTCGTAAATTTTTAAGCTAAGCCAGTGGTTAGGGACAAGGAGCTAAACTCATTTATTTACTAGCTTAGTGTAAGTCACACTTTTTATTGGTCAATGATGATCATTTTATGATTTAGACTAGCGATATGCTATGTCTCTTTGTCCACATGGGGGACTATACCTCGTTTTATTGAGTTTCGTCTCATTCCTTTTATAAGCTAACGACCTATGGGTTCTTTGGATTTTCGACTCATTTTTATGGGCTAGCAGCCCACGTTCTTTTATAGAGTTCGGATCATCGGGCGTATCGTTGTACTACGTTGTTGTACCGACTTATCAAGTTCATCGGGCGTACCGTTTTACCACGTCGTTGTTCCGAATTACTTGAGTTTCAGGTTCCTCGGGCGTACCCTTATTGTACTACGTCGTTGCACCGGCTCTATGGTTAGCGACCATGGGTTAGCGACCCGTTTGTGATGCATGTGTTGGCGGGTTTTCATGCTCCCGTTTGTGATAGGCCTCCCCCTTTGTGATTTCTGGATTTCTAATTGATGATTTCTAGAATTTACGTTTCACTAATTTTGTGATTGGCATTGATATATTTGTCAATATTTGTGGTTTGGTGAATAAAATAAAGAATATGACATTCTTTTGACTTCTGAGATTCTTGAGATATTGTATGATTTTTGTTGTTGTTAAATGTATACTTTTCATAGAATGGCACTGTTGCTATCATACGTTTTTGTTATATCTCTTATCCTATCCCATTTTTATCTGATATTTATAGCTAGACTGATCCGTTTATCATTTTTTTGTTAAATAATACTCGGGTCAGACCGGGATGTTACAGGTGCTTCTGCTTGACTCCTTATCTGGGACCATCATCTGACTTTTGTCTAACTACTTAGTTTAGTAGTTTTTGTCATTATACATTTGAGATAGAGACTCCTTGATGCATGCATATTCTTTAGTGTAGCACTTGTACCTATTCTTTTATGATGTAATGGATCTTGTGTGACCACTACTTTGATGTACACTTTTAAGTGATATATTCATTTCTGTTTCCGCCTTTGTGATATGGATATCTATGACTGATTTGTGTTATGCTTATTTTTATATTTGTTTCCGAAGACCACATAGCCACTATGTAGTTGCTTTAAGTTTGTATTTGATATAGCAGATGTCCTCTTGAAATGAAATGCATATTATACTATCTCACATATCGGTACTCGCACAAAACCATTACATGGATGGTCGCTCCTCAACAGCATTATTCTTCGTGTTAGTCGACGGCATTACCCCGTAGTATCCTTGCCTAGCGCGATTATAGATATGGGGCGTCACAGCTTATTTTTTACTTAATACTCCTAACATGGACTAAAGTAGACCCTACTTGTTCCTTTAACATTTCAAACAAAAAAACTTCTTGCGCCTACAGTATTCTTTGATACAACTAAAATATCTTGACTTACTATTTTCTTATCCTAAAATAGGTTTACTCAAACCATTCTTTGCAATCTTCCTTACATAAAAGATTCTATAGTTTAAACCATACTTGGGTAGAGAAACACAAGGCGGTGCTCCCCTTCCACTACTATAGGAAGTTTGAACTAGTGCACTACCCTCCCAATTTAACCGTTGATTGAAAATGTCACTAAATTCCCATATTATTATGTATCTCTGTCCCGACCTTTTCGATGCTTCCAAGCTCCATAGTCAATTTTTGTCCTAGTGGGCTGTTTAATATTATTTATCCAACTCCAATCTATTTCCTACCTTTTAAAGTATTAAGTGATGATCATAATATTTTCATTTTTCCTATTTTTTAAATCAATGCCTTTGATTTTTTTCCATTATCACAAAACTAGTAAGTTTTATTAAATCTTTAAAACCCTTCATTCATTTTTAACAATCATTTCCTTCTACTAGGGTCATAACATTTTCTTTAACTAAATTATCAAAAATGATTGACTTAACTTAGCAAAAATGTACATAAAAACACATATTTTTAAAATCTTCTTTTATAAATAAGAAATTTTAACATAAGCTTATTTTTTATTATTTTTTATTTTTAACTTATCGTCGTCGTCGTCGTCATCATCATCATCATCATTATTATTATTTTAGAGTATATCAAAACATTTATATAACATTTTCGGATACATAACCATTTCTAATTTACAAGAAATTCAAAATTTAGGCCTTACCTACTCTTCAATTTTTATTTTTATTTTCAAAAATTCTATTGTTAAAAGCAAGATACACATTGAGGTAAGTATAACATTATGCCCAAAAACAAAATAAAAGCTTTGAAAAGTTACGGAAAAATAGCTTTTCACCAAATTATTTAATTTTACTTTTTAAACAAATTCTATATTATTTGGCTATTTTATATAAAATCATAACCCAATTTTTTTTAAATTATATTAGATATCTATCATTTTTTACTTTTTAGAAAACATTTTCATTGGTTTATCGTTTACGTTAGAGTAGACAATAGCAACCTAATTACCTAAGCCTACTTATATCTAACAATGCTTTAAGTGCATAAAATTCCATCTTCATTTTCAAAGATGGTTACTCAAGTTTATTTTTCAATACAGTGTCCAACTCAATACAGGATGCTCCAGCCCCACTGTAACATCCTCCATTTAAAGGCCCAAACTAAGTGCTAGGGATGCTGCAGCCACCTACCGTATTAATTTCTGGTGACAAAATGTAGCTATGTTAATCATATCAATAACATCAGAAGCACATGAATATTAAAAAAATTCAACATAATTTAATGGAAAACTTTCATATTTCATTTCACAAATAATATTTCATATTTATTACATAATCCCATTCGCAACACCACATTAAGAGAAAATATAATTATTAGCATACTCCAAGTGCAACATATGAAGATACACCATTGGCTGATCAGAGTCTAATAATTGAAAATTATATAACTTTGCCATTACTTCCAAAACAACACGGCAGATTAGATAAGAACTCGTAAATAGCTATATTACCTCTTGCATGTCTTTGGAAGCTTACTTATCGAACTGGAATGTAAAATCCCTTACTCCTGGCCTACTCAAATGAGTAACCTAGAGTTTAAGGGTAAAACAAAAACTTTAGATCAGGCAATAGTCTGGTGTGAATAATAACTTACCATCCCGAACCAAATAGATATCCAGTGAGACCGCACCGTTGAGCAAAATGGGTTTTCCCTTCACCAGTATCTTAACCAAAACATATCAACCATATAATATGTTTCTGCATCCACAATGGTTAAAACATAATGAATAAAAATTTGCAATCATGCAACATGCACAAGGTTACCCATCCAAAATTTATTTAATTATCCATTTTAATTTCAAATGACTATCCATTTTGTATTTATGTGGACTACCTATCTCACGTGAAATTATTATTTGGATTACCCATCCCTTACCGTATGGAATACCCAATCGCACAACATTTCATTATCAAAGTTATGTGGACTATCCATTTCACATAATTATTCAATTAAAATGATATGGACTATCCATCTCACATCCTATAGTTTTTCAAGAATGACTATGAACTCTTCATCGACCATAAAGAGCAAATCCATCTCCGCATGATGTGGACTATCCATCACACATCCTATAGTTTTACTATGATAGCGATGAACCCATCACTTGTCCATTTTAATTTGTGTTTAACCTAAATGTTCAACCTATGTATATTGGCGTCCCTAATTAGGTTGCACATCCCTTAAAATTATGTTATCTCAGAATGATATGCACTAGTATCCCCAATGATCTATGTCAAAAAATTTAAAATGAAATACATTGGTATCCCCAATGATTAATTTCAATTCACAAAACAATGATGTCTATATGATATATACTAGTATCCTCAATGAACAATGTCAAATTTATAAAGCATATAAGATATCAAAGTTAATGTATATTGGTATCCTCGGTGAGCAATGTCAAATAAAACCTATGGCTTGCCGCCATTAATACAGAAAATATGCAGCATTTATGCCACATTGTACAACGTTGAACCTCTATCCATGGTTAGAAAATAAAAACTTGATTTTATAAATCACGTGGCTAACTACCGAAATCATAAGCTTAACAACCATCTTAATCATATGCTATCTCACCTCCTTAAACCATAGTTGTAGTTAGCATAAACAAAGCCAAGCCGGCATTGAAAATAAAAACTAGCAGCTCAATGCCGCCAGGTAATATCGTCGAAAATCAGTCACTTGCGGTATTAATATTATAATGTTGTAAAACATGGTACTTCGGCTCTAAGTCGTAAAACATAGTACTTAGGTTCTATGCCATATAACATAGGGCTTCGGCATAGACATTCCATGATAAAAGTTTGCTTCATACTGAAACCAAGTAATAGTGGCATCACTGGCATTAAACGGTTAATATTGAAAATATTACATGTGACATCATTGCCTCAAGCTATGATGTTGATATAGAAAACATATGGCATCGCTGCCTTAATATAGTTAGTATCAACATAGTGGGATGCTACGTCATTTAAAACTATAGTGAAAACTAGCAGTATCAATACCGTGCGATTTAGATTTTAAAACAAAGAAATAAAGGCGGTCAACGTAGCCTTAGTTTATTACGAGATTGCCATATCAACATTAATTCTATGTTGCATATCGGCATCAATTCTATGTCGTGTGTTTTATACCATGACTCCAATCGAAACAAATCCATTCCATACCAACATAGTTAATATCATTTGTACCAATTCAAATTGATGTCGCAGGGGTTCGGCATTGATATGGGCAACATGGCAATATCGTAACTACCATAAAAAACGATTTATTTCTACTAAAAGCAATTACTTTTCACTAAATTTTAACTCTTGTCAAATTTCTATTGGATAATTCTATATTTTAACCAATTCTTTTGAGAAAACCAGCCATAACTAATTTTTCATTCCTAAAACATGTACCAACTTAATTAATTAGTATCCTTAATCAATTACTAATTTAAATGCTTATCCAACATAATAATTTCATAATTACTTAGAAAAATCCCCAAAATATGAATTAACATTTTATTTTCAAAATAAAAATTTCGAGGCCAAAATAATTATAATCATTTTTAATAATTAAAACCCGAATAAACAATATTTCCTCCTTAGGAAATTCATTAAATATTTAATTTAACTTGAAAAATTATGAAATTAAAAACTCATCTCCAAATTAATGTTTTACACAACATACCGGAAAATCAAAGTTATTTGAGATTAAAAACTTAGGTTTTTCCATAATGTCCAAATAACTTCATAAAAATTCCATAAATAATTATTTTATCCAAAAAATTATTATTCATCCTTAACATGGCAAAATCTATCAAAATAATTTGGATACTCTCTATAGCCGAATTCAAAAACAAGAAATAGAGATGGTTTACTCATTATTCGCTTTAATTTAAATGTTGGAGTTGAGATTTGATGGTTTTTAGTTCCCATAAGCTTTTCTTCTGAATCTCCATTGATTTCGTTCCCTTCTTCCCCATAGAAATGGATAGCCTCTAGGTTTTTCTTTTGATTATTTATGAGTGTAAGTGAGAATGTATAAGAGGTTGAGGATTTAAGAGATAAAAGATGGATCTATTCCTATTTTGCCCTCCTCGTATATTCTTTCTTTTATTAAGTTTAAAACAATCTTGCTTAATTAGTTGTTTAAGGCCTAACCCAATTAATTATCAAATCTTATCCCCATGTCCTGCTATATTATTTTATTTAATCTATATAAATAAATTCCTTAATACCATTAAACTAAAATTATGGATGTTATAGACTCCCTTCCTTAAAGAATTTCGTTCTCGAAATTCAGTGAGGATTACATAATAAGCATATCAAACATTCCAACAAGGCTAGTATATCCTACCAGCTAAACAATCTATGTACAATAAATGTAGAACATACCATCATAACAGCTCAGTACAACTATCCCTCATCATATTCTATGTCTTTCAGGGACAGCCTTTCTCATTGTCAATCCACTAGACTTTCACCAATCTGACTGTCGTTTCTTTAACTTCTTCTTGTGAGGACCCAGAATTTTAGACAATATCAATTTAATAATTTGAATTAAAAATTAAATTGATTTGATAATCTTTGTGATAAGATTTGAATTAATTTAATAATCCATTTAAAATAAAAATTTAATTTATAAATTTTATCTTTTAAAACCTAATAAATTGTTTTCTATTTATAATGTATATAGGATATGTATATATTATAAATAGATAAACGTTGCTTAAATTTAACAAATATATCTTGTTTTCTTAATAATATATACATTTTTGGTAAAATTGGAAATTATGATTTTATTTAAAGTTAAACTTTTAAAAGTATATAATAAATAACTATATGGTTTTAAATACATAATGTAAATATTGAAATGGTTTAAAATATGTTTTAACTTAAGTTCAAATTTAAATAAATTAATAATAAGGTTTGTTTTATTTTCTTTTTAAATATAGTGTGATAAAATAAATAATTTATTGATAAAGAAACAATTTCTTTTATAACTTATTTAAAGTTATCAAATGTGTTATTTCAAAATATAATAATAAGATATTGTTTTTAATAAATAGATTTTTTATAAAAAATAGTTTGTTTTTCAGAACTGAATTGTGTAGTTATATATGTATATATATAATTTGATTTCAAAATTTAATTTTAGAATTTGATTTGAATTCAAAGCTTTGAAATTTAAAGTATAAATATTTTTAATTGTTTTTTATTTTAACATATTAGTATAAACTTTTATTTTATAAATATAATTGGATTTATTTATTTAAAAATTATCTATATATAAATAAGTACATATTAACTAATTAATTAAACAATGATTTGCATTTATCTTATATTAACATCTCATTAAATACAAATTAACATTTAATTATAACTAATTAAATTTAAAGACAAGTGTAATCATCTCAGGCCTTATAATAACATATGTTATATAATAAATTAAGGTTTATGACAAATGTTAAATTTAAAGACAAGTGTCATTTATTTTAGATTTTCTTTTATAAAATCAAATTTCATCCCTTATATGTATAAATCTTCTTCCATTCCCTTTTCTTCTATTTTTCTAAATCTAAAAACTTAGCATGTTCTATTCTCAAACCAATAATCCATCTACTCCCTGAAACCATTTCTCAAAACAAAATCATTTTTCCCTATAACATTTTCAAAAATCAAGTCCCTGAAAATCTGAAGCCTAAAAATTCATTTTCCACTTCAAACAAACAAAACTGTAATCAATTCACCATCTCAAAAATATCAAAGGGCTGCATCTTCAAATCAAGGCCACTGCATTTTTCTTCAATCTGGAGTTTTCTGCAAGCAACTGCATCTTCAACCAAAGAGCATTTTTAGTTGATAAGCAACTACAGTTTTAACTCAAGCACAGGATTTCAGTTTTTTTCAAATCTTTTGCAAAACAATTTGAGGCTCTGTCTTCTTCTTTATTCTGGTGAGTAACATCACCTTTTTAAATCTTTAATTAATTCTAGTTGCATGCTAAAATCTAGAATGTATGTGGTGGTATGATTAGTTGTATTGTTGAATTTCTACTCAGATATATGAATGTGTAAATTTGGGTATTGTTGTTGTAACTAGGTTTGACTGTGCTTAGCTTCTAAGGTAAGAATTCAAACATAATCCTTTATTCCTCAATCTAGTGACTTTTAGGCTTCGAGTTATAAACACAGATGGTTTGTTTATTTTGGAATTAAAGTTTAAAATTTTATTTAAGTAAAAATAAGTTTGGGAAATTCTCTGGAAGCCATAAGAACAGAAATGTGTAAGCATTATCAAATTTTCAAACATCATAATTTGATTTTCCAGGTTTGGAATCTGGAATCTCATTCAAAATAAAGATTTTTAAAACTAAAATCCAAAATTTTAAACTAAGATTGAAAGAGCAGTTCTGGTATGAACTTAAAAGGGGATATTGGGATTTTTGGGTGATCTCATAATTTGGAGGGTCGGGTTTCTTCCAGTGGGTAGAGGAGTGATCAGTGAAGCTTGGAAAAATATTGAATGGCAATGCAATTCATAGAGGTGGCAGTAATGTTAATTTCTTGTCTGGAACCCTAAATTGTATCTGGGTAGTGTTTTTGATTGGTTCGACCTCCTCAGTGCATCTAGTGTCATGGGCTTTTAGGGATCGCTAGAGGGAGGGTAGTCGAGGCTGTGGCCGGTGGTGGAGGCTCTGGTGGTCGGAGTTGCTTGGATGAAGTGTTGACAGGTTTGGGTATTAGTTGCAGTTTGGTTTCCAGGTTTGGGTTAGCTGCTCGATTTTAATTTGAGTGGTTGTGATGGATTCAGGTGGTTGTGATCAAGTTTGGTGATGGTTGGCAATGAGGGGAAGGCCTGGAGGGTGGCCGGAGTTGGCCAGAGCCACAGTGCATGTGCACCGTGCATTTTGGAAGTTCTGATGAACTTGTTTGTGCAGGAAAGTTTGAACTCGAATTTACTCGACTAAATGTAGAGGATTACTCAAATCAAACTGTGTTTTGACTCGAAGCAGGAATTAGGTTGCCTTGGGTGGGTTCTGAGTTGTTACAGTTTTCTGTAACCTGTCTATAATTTAAATTTAAATCAAATTTAAATGAATTTCAAAGTTGAGATGATAGATTTAAACAAGTTTAAATCTAGTATGAAGTATAAATTCAAATGGCTTTGAATCTTAAAAATTTTGAAATATTTAAAGTGGGTTTTCGATTTTTAAAAAACCTGGCAGATTTCAAGATTTTGACTTTTTATTTTAAAATCTAAAATATAATTTAAACAGTGTTTTAAATTCAAAGGCTAAGCTCAGTTTTCAAATAGCTTTTGAATCTTAAGGTTTTAAAATGAAATTTGGATTTTTAATAAAGAATTTTAAATCAAGGTTTAAAACAAGTTTAAATCAAAATTTGAAATCAATGTTTTAAATAAATAGTGGATTCAAGTTTCTTGAATTCAAATCTGGGTATTTGAATAAGTTTTTAAATTCTGAATGTTTTTAAAACAAGTTTAAATTAAAATAGCTTTTAAAAGTAAATTGGTTTTTAAACAAATATTTAAACTTCATTCTTTTTTAATGAAGTTCTTTTATAAAAAGGTTTATAAATGGATGGTAAATGATTTGTTAACTTGAATTTGCAAGTTAAATAGTAATGTATTTAAAAAGCTTAATTTTTTAAATAAAATTAAGTAAATTAGTTTAAAGGTTTTTCTTATGTAAGTTTCATATGTAAGTAATAAATGTTATTTACATTTGTTTAAAGAATTATAAATTGAATTTAAATTTGGTTAATGTTTAAATAAATAATCATTTTGAATCTTAAATTCAAAATGGAATTTGAATTTAAATTTTAAAATGTAATGTTCTAAATACACTTTAATATTAATGAAGTCGTTAATAAAGAAATGGTTTATCTTAGAGATTATTAAAGTATTAAAATGATTAAATGAATAAGATAATTAAGAAATGACTTATTTATTTAATTTATAAATTAATAATTTAGATTAATTTATAATTAGAAGTAAATTAAGAAAAGTAATTAAAGAATGATTAATGGTTGATGAAGGTCATTAACTAAGGATTATTTAGTAATTAATTAATATGATTAAATTTTAATTAGATTAATTAATTAAATGATAATCAATTGTGAAATTTATTTAAGTTTAATTACTTAATGGAAGTAATTAAGGAATTAATTACTTAATGTAATTAATTGATTTTAATGTGATTAGTTTAGATTAATTAAATAAGTTTAATTAATTTTAAACACTGGATTCGATAATAATTACTTAATGTAGTTAATGAAGTACAATTACTCGGTGGAGTAAATAAATGATAAATACCGGATGTAATTAATGGAAGATGGTTTAATTGTGGAAGTAATTTGTATTAAATTACTTAGTATAATTAATCGGGGGATTAATTAAAGATAATCAATTAAGGAGTAATTAATTTGATAAGTAAGTAAGGGTAGTTAATTACTAAATGTGATTAATCAGAGGTGATTAATAATTATGGTTTAATTGAGATTAATTTATTAATGTAATTAATTTAAGTAATTAATTAAATTAAATTTAATTGAGAATCATTAGTTGATAATTAATGATGTAATTAAGATTGACTAATTAAGATTAATTAATCAATGATAAATGGTTAAGGGTAATTAATTAATTGTAATTTATTAAAGCTTAATGTAATTAATTATAGTTAATTAATTAATGAAGTAATTAAGGGTTAATTACTGTTTTTGGTTAAGAGTAATTAATTTGTGAAATTAATTAGGGGATTTGAATGTAATTAAAGGATAATTAATCACGGGTGATTAATTAAGGTGATTAACTAGAGGATAATTAATTAATTAAATTTTAATTAATTAATGGATATGTAAGCAAGATTTATATTGATGTAGTAATTAATTTAATTCACTTTAAATTAATTTGAGATTGAAGTAATTAATTTAATTCATTTTAAATTAATTATAGATGGTGTGATTATAGATCATTGCTTATGTGTGGATGGATGATATTGTTTGCCTTGAATGGTTTGAAAATCTCAGATATGAGATAAGTAATGTTGTGTGATATGGATGCATTGGTTGCATTGTGATGATGATTTGGATTATCTTCTGATAATGATAATATGGATTATCTGTGGTGATGATTATCGATTGTGAATCTGTGAATTATCTAACTATGTGTTATAGATAATTGTATTGAATTATTTTAAACTTTAAAACAACTTGGACCTAAAAGACACACTTTGGATTTCGATGAGACCGGGATCGGGTTTCCAGATTTGGATATCCGAAAACCACATCGATCCAAATTAACGATAGGTCGTGAATCTTAAGTGAAGAGTAAAGACTCGAGGTGTAAGAACTATTCATCAATATAACTCTGAGGGTGATTCCGGGATGAGTTTGACGGAGATAGTACTTTCAGTTTTGAGATGAAGATTCAGAGTGTAAGGATTATCGTCGTTAACTCAGAGGGTGATTCCAAAATGAGTGTAACGAGATAATGCCTTCGGTTTCGTTCGAACCCGGAATGAACTTGTATGGATTGTATGCTTTCAGAACATCGTCAGGTGGACGATGAGCATTCTAAGATAGATGTGTTCTGTAAAGGTAATCGTAGCCTCAAGCCTCAACAACCGGGAATGGCTAAAACAGGGGAGGTGCAGCAAGGCTAAGTGGGTCGTGTCCAAGTAGGACGAGATTTTCCCCTGTCTAGAGTTCCCTTTTTATTTCGGCTTAGTGGGCAGTTGGATATGTGCACCCACTGCGGGGTTGTCTTGTTCGAAACTGTTCAGTAAGGAATGGTTCCGGCTTTGTGTTGCAGGAGATTGGGAGTGATCCTCGGTACGGTGATCTAGGCCACGTACTGTGAAGGGCGGTACCCCGGTAGCCCTGCCATTGTATGGAATCCAAAATCCAATAAGTGCCAACGGTTTTGATTGTATTACCCACTTTTGTGGCTACTAGTTAGAATTTAATAATGTAACAATTTCGGCTATTTCATATTTACTTGAAAACCCTAGACCTATTATAATATCACTAGATTTCCTATCAAATGTTTTGGTTAGCGTAAGGTAAAAACTTTTCCATGTTTATGTGTGGGAAGTCTTACGTGATACCTTTTCTTTTCAAAAGGTTTTTAAAACTAAATAACTTTAACCTGTTACTCACACCAGACCCATGTCTTACCCAGAGTTTATCTTCTATTTTCTTAAACTCTTGGGTACTCAAATTTTTTACGAGTAGTCAAGGGATTCAGGTTGGCTTTGACAATTTATGGAGGAGCAATGGAGCAGGAGGCTCGGCGTTGATATGTATAGTGTTCCGCTGTGTTTGATATCTCTGTGATTTCTCTGTATTGTATTTGAGTTGTAATAACTAGACAGGTGTTTATAACTGTCTAGTATGTGTTGTATTACCTGTGTAACTCTGATAGTTGTTGTATACTATGTAATACTTTATGTTATTAATATAATTTATTCGTTCCGCTGTTTAGATTCTGAAGTGTTGTTTCTTCTTTCTTCTCTTTCTTTCTCTTTTCTATCCCTTTCTTTCTTATTAATGATGCGTCATTCTGTGGAGATGAATGGCGGGTCGTTACAGTGGTATCAGAGCGCTAGGTTGAGTGAATACCTAGGCTTTTGAGTGATTTCTTTCTTGAGAGAGCGTATTTGTAATTTTAAATATATTTATCTATTTCTACCTATCTGTTGGGTTACCGTATAATTTTTCCAATATAGGTTATAAAGGTAGATGAGATAGTGGTGTGTGTAACACGACAACTACCATTGGTTGGAGTTTGTATGCTGAGGTTGGAAGATTATCTGTTGAGACTGTAGACCTAATACCGTCTCGAGTGAGTTGTGCAGAGTGTAGAGGTTTTATTGATCTCTGAAGGAAACCTGTTAAGGTTCGGAGTCCGTCTTTGAATGTGGATGAGTTGAGTTTGGATCTGTCGGTTAGGCAGAAACAAGTAATAGTATCTTGATACCTCAGGAAGTAATAACTGCGTGATGAGATGCAGTGACTATGGATGTGTCCGAAGATGTTTTCTTTGGAACAAGTTTTAGGAAGTGCATCTGCTTCAGTGTTCTGGATGGATTCAGCAGGATGTTGTGGTGTTTCTGTTTGCTTAGAAGTCCGAGTTTCTCGAAGAGCTTTGGATTAGGAAGCCTTTGGCATCAGGTGTCAGCAGTACAACTCGGAGTGTTTTGTGTGCCGACAGGAAGGTCTTTGGCTGAGTAGTTTTTCTGGTGATGGAGTTCTGAAGTAGCAAAGTGAATCCATTTTTTTCGACGGATTGACTAGACCGGTGTGAGTTGTTCTGTTGGGTAAAGAGTGAACAGTTTTTCTTTGGAAATTGGTCTGCGTTGATCGCAAAAGTGACTTGCGATAGTTGAGTGTTCTCTTGGATTGTCAGAGATTTTCCGGATGTCTTTAGAATAGTCAGAGGCTGTCCGCAGCTGAAGATTGGAGTTTTCTTATTGATTGGATTCCAGGAGTGGAACCAGTGGTTCAGTTTAGTTGAAGGATGGTTCTTAGAGATAGAGTTTGATGAAGCAGCTCAGGATTTGGTAGAATTTCTGAGTTTCTTTTATGGATCCGTTGGACCATATTTCTGGGAAGTGATGTCCAGTTTGAGCTCGTGCTCATCATCAGCATTTTCTTCTACTTCGAATCAGAGTTGTGCAGCGAAAGAAGTTTGGGAGTATTTATGATTGTCTTTTTCGGATAATGAGAAGTTTGTTGTCTTCTGATGTTTGAGGAGTAGGGTTTGTGCTTGGTTTTGGTTGATCATGAGGAGATCATTGGGTTGGGCTGTTTTTGATCTAGTTTGTTTCTAGAGGAATCAGCAAGGGTTGAGCTGATCAGGGAGGATGTTGGAAGCCCAGGATCGTCCGAAGACTTTTTGTGGATAAGAGGCGGAGGAATTTGGAGTCCGGAGTCGGAGATTTGATTTTGGATAAGTTTTCTCCGATCCAAGGAGCTATAAGTTTTGGGTAAGACAGGAAAGCTAACTCCGTGATGTTTTGGATCTTTCTTTGTTTTTGTGAGGATAAGTGTTTTGTCTTCAGGGTTGAATTGCCAGTTTGGATGACTGGGATTCGATATGTCTCACGTATCTCTGAGGGAATACGTGTATGATCTATCTCTGGTTTTGGAACCAGCAGTTCAGGGAAGTTTGGTTGTTGAGTCAGACTCGTCTGTAGTCTGATATGCTGTCTATTTTTGTAGATCTAGATGAGTATTAGTCTGATATGAAGTTTGGATTATGAAGAGCGAGTATCCCGGTATATATACTTGGGAAACTCGAGGAAACTCTATCCAGAATTTTGTCTGGATAATTAGATTTGTTTGATTGGATGAATTGATTGGTATGGTTGATAGCATATCATTGGTATATGCCTATGTTTTAAAATTAAATCTTTAAATAGATTATTAAATTACCTTTGTCTTAAATTTCGGGGACGAAATTCTTTTAAGGTGGAGGAATGTGATAACCCAGAATTTTAGGCAATATCAATTTAATAATCTAAATTAAAAATTAAATTGATTTGATAATCTTTATGATAAGATTTAAATTAATTTAATAATCCAATTAAAATAAATATTTAATTGATAAATTTTATCTTTTAAAAGCTAATAAATTGTTTTCTATTTATAATGTATATAGGATATGTATATATTGTAAATAGATAAACCTTGTTTAAATTTAATAAATAAATCTTGTTTTCTTAATAATATATATTTTTGGTAAAATTGGAAATTATGATTTTATTTAAAGTTAAACTTTTAAAAGTATATAATAAATAACTATATGATTTTAAATACATAAGGTAAATATTAAAATGGTTTAAAATATGTTTTAACTTAAGTTTAAATTTAAATAAATTAACAATAAGGTTTGTTTTATTTTCTTTTTAAATATAGTGTGATAAAATAAATAATTTATTGATAAAGAAACAATTTCTTTTATAACTTATTTAAAGTTATCAAATGTGTTATTTTCAAAATATAATAATAAGATATTGTTTTTAATAAATAGATTTTTTATAAAAAATAGTTTGTTTTTCAGAACTGAATTGTGTAGTTATATATGTATATATATAATTTGATTTCAAAATTTAGTTTTAGAATTTGATTTGAATTCAAAGCTTTGAAATTTAAAGTATAAATATTTTTAATTATTTTTTATTTTAACATATTTTATAAACTTTTATTTTATAAATATAATTGGATTTATTTATTTAAAAATTATCTATATATAAATAAGTACATATTAACTAATTAATTAAACAATGATTTACATTTATCTTATATTAACATCTCATTAAATACAAATTAACATTTAATTATAACTAATTAAATTTAAAGACAAGTGTAATCATCTCAGGCCTTATAATAACATATGTTACATAATAAAGTAAGGTTTATGACTAATGTTAAATTTAAAGACAAGTGTCATTTATTTTAGATTTTCTTTATAAAATCAAATTTCAGCCCTTATATGTATAAATCTTCTTCCCTTCCCTTTTCTTCTACTTTTCTAAATCTAAAAACTTAGCATGTTCTATTCTCAAACCAACAATCCATCTACTCCTTGAAACCATTTCTCAAAACAAAATCATTTTTCCCTATAACATTTTCAAAAATCAAGTCCCTGAAAATCTGAAGCCTGAAAATTCATTTTCCACTTCAAACAAACAAAACTGTAATCAATTCACCATCACAAAAAAATCAAAGGGCTGCATCTTCAAATCAAGGCCACTGCATTTTTCTTCAATCTGGAGTTTTCTGCAAGCAACTGCATCTTCAACCAAAGAGCATTTTTAGTTGATAAGCAACTACACAGGATTTCAGTTTTTTTCAAAGCTTTTGCAAAACAATTTGAGGCTCTGTCTTCTTCTTTATTCTGGTGAGTAACATCACCTTTTTAAATCTTTAATTAATTCTAGTTGCATGCTAAAATATAGAATGTATGTGGTGGTATGATTATTTGTATTGTTGAATTTCTACTCGGATATATGAATGTGTAAATTTGGGTATTGTTGTTGTAACTAGGTTTGACTGTGCTTAGCTTCTAAGGGTAAGAATTCAAACATAATCCTTTATTCCTCAATCTAGTAACTTTTAGGCTTCGAGTTATAAACAAAGATGGTTTGTTTATTTAGGAATTAAAGTTTAAAAATTTATTTAAGTAAAAATAAGTTTGGGAAATTCGCTGGAAGCCATAAGAACAGAAATGTGTAAGCATTATCAAATTTTCAAACATCATAATTTGATGTTCCAGGTTTGGAATCTGGAATCTCATTCAAAATAAAGATTTTTAAAACTAAAATCCAAAATTTTAAACTAAGATTGAAAGAGCAGTTCTGGTATGAACTTAAAAGGGGATATTGGGATTTTTGGGTGATCTCTGCAATTTAGAGGGTCGGGTTTCTTCCAATGGGTAGAGGAGTGATCAATGAAGCTTGGAAAATATTGAATGGAAATGCAATTCATCGAGGTGGTAGCGGTGTTAATTTCTTGTCTGGAGCCCTAAATTATATCTGGTTGGTGTTTTTGATTGGTTCGACCTCCTCAGTGCATCGAGTGTCAAGGGCTTTTTGGGATCGTTAGAGGGAGAGTAGTCGAGGCTGTGGCCGGTGGTGGAGGCTCTCTGGAGGTCGGATTTGTTTGGATGAAGTGTTGACTGGTTTTGGGTATTAGTCGCAGTTTGTTTTCCAGGTTTGGGTTAGCTTCTCGATTTTGATTTGAGCGGTTGTGATGGATTCGGGTGGTCGTGATCAAGTCTGGTGATGGTCGGCAATGAGGGGAAGGCCTGGAGGGTGGCCGGAGTTGGCCAGAGCCACGGTGCATGTGCACTGTGCATTTTGGAAGTTCTGATGAACTTGTTTGTGCAGGAAAGTTTGAACTCGAATTTACTCGAGTAAATGTAAGGGATTACTCGAAGCAAATAGGGTTTTGACTCGAAGCAGGAATTAGGTTGCCTCGGGTTGGTCCTGAGTTGTTACAGTTTTCTGTAACCTGTCTACAATTTAAATTTAAATCAAATTTAAATGAATTTCAAAGTTCAGATGATAGATTTAAACAAGTTTAAATCTAGTATGAAGTATAAATTCAAATGGCTTTGAATCTTAAAAGTTTTGAAATATTTAAAGTGGGTTTTCGGTTTTTAAAAAACCAGACAGATTTAATTTTTATTTTAAAATATGAAATATAACTTAAACAGTGTTTTAAATTCAAAGGCTAAGCTCAGTTTTCAAATAGCTTTTGAATCTTAAGGTTTTAAAATGAAATTTGGAATTTTAATAAAAAAATTAAATCGAGGTTTAAAAAAAGTTTAAATCAAAATTTAAAATCAAATGTTTTAAATAAATAGTGGATTCAAGTTTCTCGAATTCAAATCTGGGTATTTGAATAAGTTTTTAAATTCTGAATGTTTTTAAAACAAGTTTAAATTAAAATAGCTTTTAAAAGTAAATTGGTTTTCGAACAAATATTTAAATTGATTCTTTTTGAATAAAGTTCTTTTATAAAAAGGTTTATAAATGGAAGTTAAATGATTTGTTAACTTGAATTTGCAAGTTAAATAGTAATGTATTTAAAAAGCTTAATTTTTTAAATAAAATTAAGTAAATTAGTTTAAGGGTTTTTCTTATATAAGTTTCATATGTAAGTAATAAATGTTATTTACATTTGTTTAAAGAATTATAAATTGAATTTAAATTTGGTTAATGTTTAAATAAATAATCATTTTGAATCTTAAATTCAAAATGGAATTTGAATTTAAATTTTAAAATGTAATGTTCTAAATAACTTTAATACTAATGAAGTCATTAATAAAGAAATGGTTTATCTTAGAGATTATTAAAGTATTAAAATGATTAAATGAATAAGATAATTAAGAAATGACTTATTTATTTAATTTATAAATTTATAATTTAGATTAATTTATAATTAGAAGTAAATTAAGAAAAGTAATTAAAGAATGATAATAGTTAATGAAGGTCATTAACTAAGTATTATTTAGTAATTAATTAATATGATTAATTTTTAATAATTAATTAGATTAATTAATTAAATGATAATCAGTTGTGAAATTTATTTAAGTTTAATTACTTGATGGAAGTAATTAAGGAATTAATTACTAAATGTAATTAATTGAGTTTAATGTGATTAGTTTAGATTAATTAAATAAGTTTAATTAATTTTAAACACTGGATTTGATAATAATTATTTAATGTAATTAATGAAGTACAATTACTCAGTGGAGTAATTAAGGATAATTACCGGATGTAATTAATGGAAGATGGTTTAATTGTGGAAGTAATTTGGATTAAATTACTTAGTATAATTAATCAAGGGATTAATTTAAGATAATCAATTAAGGAGTAATTAATTTGATAAGTAATTAAGAGTAGTTAATTACTGAATGAGATTAATCAGAGGTGATTAATAATTATGGTTTAATTGAGATTAATTTATTAATGTAATTAATTTAAATAATTAATAAAATTAAATTTAATTGAGAATTATTAATTAATAATTAATGATATAATTAAGATTGATTAATTAAGATTAATTAATCAATGATAAGTGATTAAGGGTAATTAATTAATTGTAATTTATTAAGGTTTAATGTAATTAATTATAGTTAACTAATTAATGAAGTAATTAAGGGTTAATTACTGTTTTTGGTTAAGGGTAATTAATTTGTGAAATATAACTCTGAGGGTGATTCCGAGATGAGTTTGACGGAGATAGTACTTTCAGATTCGAGATGAAGATTCAGAATGCAAGGATTATCATCGTTAACTTTGAGGGTGATTCCAAAATGAGTGTAACGAGATAATGCCTTCGGTTTCGTTCGAACCCGGAACGAACTTGTATGGATTGAATGCTTTCAGAACATCGTCAGGTGGACGATGAGCATTCTAAGATAGATGTGTTCTATAAAGGTAATCGTAGCCTCAAGCCTCATCAACCGGGAATGGCTAAAACTGGGGAGGTGCAGCAAGGCTAAGTGGGTCATGCCCAAGTAGGACGAGATTTTCCCCTGTCTAGAGGTCCCTTTTTATTTCGGCTTAGTGGGCAGTTGGATATGCGCACCAAATGCGGGGCTGTCTTGTTCGGAACTGTTCAGTAAGGAATGGTTCCGGCTTTGTGTTGCAGGGGATTGGGAGTGATCCTCGGTACGGTGATCTAGGCCACGTACTGTGACGGGCGGTACCCCGGTAGTCCTGCCATTGTATGGAATCCAAAATCCAATAAGTGCCAACGGTTTTGATTTTATTACCCACTTTTGTGGCTAGTAGCTGGAATTTAATCATGTAACAATTTCGGCTATTTCATATTTACTTGAAAACCCTAGACCTATTATAATATCACTGGATTTCCTATCAAATATTTTGGTTAGCCTAAGGTAAAAACTTTTCCATGTTTATTTGTGGGAAGTCTTACGTGATACCTTTTCTTTTCAAAAGGTTTTTTAAATTAAGCAACTTTAACCTGTTACTCACACCAGACCCATGTCTTACCCGGAGTTTATCTTCTGTTTTCTTAAACTCTTGGGTACTCAAATTTTTTACGAGTAGTCAAGGGATTTAGGTTAGATTTGACAATTTGTGGAGGAGCAATGGAGCTGGAGGCTCGGCGTTGTAGATATGTATAGTGTTCCGCTGTGTTTGATATCTCTGTGATTTCTCTGTATTGTATTTGAGTTGTAATAACTATACAGGTGTTTATAACTGTTTAGTATGTGTTGTATTATCTGTGTAACTCTGATAGTTGTTGTATACTATGTAATACTTTATGTTATTAATATAATTTATTCGTTCCGCTGTTTAGATTCTGATGTGTTGTTTCTTATTTCTTCTCTTTCTTTCTCTTTTCTATCCATTTCTTTCTTATTAATGATGCGTCATTCTGTGGAGATGAATGGTGGGTCGTTACACTTCTCATCTCTTGCTACGACATGAACTAGTTGCCTAACAAAATTTATGTCTGGTTCCACTACTAAATCTACTAATGCAATCTGAGTGATGTAGTCTTTGGATCGTGTACATACTTCCTATGACGATAAACAAGAAAAACATTATGGACTTCTGCCAAACTACTCGGTAACTCTATCCGGTATGTGAGTTTCTCGATCCTCTCTATAATAGGCAACGGTCCAACATATCTCGATGCCAGTATAATGACCCGATTTTTCGACGTCCGAAAGTCAACACCAATACGACCACTGTATCGAATGCCGAAAAACCGAACCGTTAGGTTTTAACGAAGAAGAGATAGAAGAAGAAGAAAGAAAAAACAGAAAAAATAACTGAATCTCACATTTTGCAGCGGAAAAAATATAATAGATAAATAATCTTTAAACAGAATCACTATATCAGTTATTACATTACATCACATTACATTATCAGAGTGTTACAACAACAAACAGCGGAAGAAAATATAACATATACTAGCGATACGCTTCGCCTTCCAGCTTGCTCCTGATCTCCACAGCAACTCCTAAATTCCAGAATGACCTGATAACCTGACTCTAGACTGTCCGTGTGGAAATTGGTAGGCACCCAGAGTTTAGAAAGTGAACAATAAACTCCAGGTCAGTCATGAGACTAGTGTGAGATCTTAAAAACAGTTATTTTCACAAAGGAAATAAAAAGAAATCCGCTATGTTTTTTTATTTTTAAATGAAACTGCCATAAGGCCTCACGCCACACACACAATGCAAACGCATACTTGGAGGAAATTTCTCCTTATGACCGTCAAAAATGCTTAATATGCGAAATTCTTTCGATATTATTTTTAGTGTATAGTGCAGAAAAACATTTCGAAAGTATAATATTAATCTTAGCCAGCATACAACATTTCGTCGTATGCCTACTATAGCTACCATGTTCAATAGCAGGTTACTGCCATATTCCACGGCAGGTTATACAACTAAAACCATGCAGAGCGCGTATTGTATCTTTGGATTTCCAACAAATGGTCAGGCAAAGGAACTTCCTACACCGAAATGGGTACGCCTCTGGAAGGACGCCCCGAGAACCTAACCGGATCTCTGCTGACAAGGCCGACGTTACCTCACACTTTAACTAAGCTATAACACAGGTAACTAACACACAAGTATGCCATCCACGGTCATTACCGACCTTTATCCGAGGATCCTCAACCATAAAGCAACATCACACAGTAATAAATTTATAGTGTCCATATAAGTTAAGTATCTGAGCTCCATACCATGATATCACCCTTTATCCAGATGAAAATGGACATACCCTAAGGGCGCGACCCCTAAAAACCTTGCCGCAACATTCATGTTTCGACCATTTCCGGTTGTGAGGCTCGACGAGTTCTTGTCCACAAAGCTACGCTTTTAACAAAAGCCATGCTTCGATCAACAAATGATCAGCAGCACTTCGTATGCCACATTACCAAATTGGGAATGTATCACCAGTAACCATCAACTACATAACCTCTGAGATCGTACGTCTCAGAGAAGGGTGTTAAGCTAAGAGAATAAATTCTCCGCCACCAACAGAAATGTATTTGATAGAAACCAGCTTTACATCTCAATTTGTAACGTCAGACACACATCCATACAAGTCTGTTCTGGGTTTGAACAGAACCAAAGGCACTTCCGAAGAAGCCCTTACAATCCGCGTATTCACAATCCCGATCGGACTTCCCATCACTTAGGGAATCTCTATACCGTTGCTACTCAGTGCAGAGACAATCGATAGGTCATCCTACCATTCTCGCAAATACCCAGTCTTCACCACCGGTCTTCAAGTGATATCCATAACGTCGTATCATTATTCCGAATGGGTTATATGACACAAAGGTCCTCTTCCGGCTAATCGGAATAACGAGCGCTTATTTTTAAAAATAAGTGTTCATTCAGATTTCAAATAAATCACAAAAATTTCCACTTTGATCTTTTAAATAAAAGATTCATCACAATCACAAAGGTTCGATGTGGTCTTCGGATATCCACTTGGTATTCGACCCTCGATTGCGTCGAAATTCAAATGCCATTTAAAGGCAAATATTGATAGTTGGTTATCTAACTAACAATCGACATTCACAACAATTACCGGATTTAAATAATTTTCCCAATCATTTATTTTCAAAATATCTTCGCAAGATATATTTTCACACTTTAACCATTAGAAAACAAATTTCACATCAGTTTCACTCGCGGAATAAAAATTCCCAATATTATTTATTTCCACTGAAAGTCTGCCGAGTTCAAATACTCTAAATAATTCAAATCACTTATCCAAAATATATACTTGGAAACATTTAGATAAAACCATTTTAAAACATTTTACTTAAAATATTAGTTATAAAAACATTATACTAATATTACATATAAACTTTTAAGTCTAAACTAATTTTCAAATAAAATTAGTAGATAGAGTACAATTATTTAAATAACCATTTTCTAAAAAAAATATTAATTAAATCTTTAAATAATCAATTCTATAATTAATTAATTAATTAAATCTTTACTTTAAAGAATTTCAAAATAACCCAAGTAAATAATTTCTCCAAAATAATCTTTCCTTAAAACCATCTTCACAACTTCAATTTCATATTTATAGACTATATTGAAAACATACTCGGCTTTTCAGGGAAAGTACACCTTCCATTCTAAAATGGTTCATTCAAATCAATTTATAAATCCTTCTGGATTTACTTTAAATTTACGTTCCAAATCCGTAAATTCCTTTCCACACTTTAAAAATAAACCAATATTTATTTCTAAAACAATTTCCCTTTCCTTTATAAATTCCATTGTGAATTCAAATTTCCAAATATCCATTGATATATGATTTTTCAAATCGATTCCCAAATATTCACTTTCAACACCAAATCAATTTTCAATATTGATTTCCTAAATTTGTTTCAAACACCCTAATCAATTTCCAAATTGATTTCTGAATTTTGTATCAAACATCGAATCAAATTTCAATTTGATTCCCAAAGATTTATTTTCAAATACCAAATCAATTTTCAATGGATTTCCGAATTTATCAACTTTTAAAATAAATCCCTTTATTTATTTTTCCAAACTATTTAAAATCCATATTTTAAATAAATTCTTCAACTATCAACCAATATTACTCAAAACCCATTTATAAAAATCTTTCCCTATATTTTGGAATTTATTCAATAGGATTTCACTATAGATTTTTCTACTTAAATTCAAAAATCCTATTTTATTTATTTCTGGTATCTTACGACATCAACAACATATTCGGCTAAATTATAGCCTATAATGATTCCAGTTACAATATAATCACACAGAGATTATAAATAATTTAACACACAACAAATGAAACAAATGAAACAAATTCAAATGTTTGAGGAATCCAGTTGGATCCCTCCAACCTGTTTTCTTGCATCCACAGACGTTAACACAACAATTAAATACCAATTCCACTTCGAGGTGGAATATCGCGGTATATGGGTTTAATATAATAACCTCCGCTGTTATGCGGCGTCTTAGGGTCTATTTAAAAACAAATAATAACAACCATCATCCAAGCACACAATCAACAATTTTCAAATTTAACTATTTAAAATCAAACTGGAAATTCCAATTTAAACTTGAGTGAGAAGATCTCACCTTTGATTTGCAATCCATTTCTATTCCAGTTTGTTTATTCATGATCTTTTGACCTTGTAAATCATTATAAAATTTTATTAACACTTGACAAAAATTGAACGATTAATTATCATTTAAATTGATTCAACAATTAATTGCTATTTATAAATTTAACCAATAATTTACAATTTAAACTAATTCTTTTTTTATACCAATATAATTTTGAAATCTTTCTGTATATATATTCTCTGTCTAAATAATTTTCTGTTTTCAACAGTGAACAACTAAAATGTGTATATATACATACATACGAATTCGAGTAAAAGAAGCTTACCCAAAAATTGAATACAGTAATTGCAGACCTCCCATCGCGACGTCGAGCTCGAATTTTTAAACGAAACCCTAGCTTCGACACCATCACGTCGACCATCGCAGCTCCACACGTGCGTGCCTCCAGGTTGAGGTTGTCAAGCCGGTCGCGAGCCTCCCCTCGCAACCATTTGTGCGCGGCCAACAATCGCCGCCACCTCGCGCAATGATTACCTCCGAGTCGTCTTACGATTTTTTTTGAATCGCGATTCTGGATTTAGGACTTAGGGCTCCATCTCGCGGGTCCTATAAAGCGACTTTCTTCCTCCCAGCAACGACTACGCACCAGTCGCCTCTCGTCTCCTCACTGACGTCGAAGATCGACGTTGTCAGGTCGTGTTTCGTACGCGATTTCTTATTCAAGGTCGCGACTTTTTTTCTTTTCTTTTTTTTCGATTTCGAATAGTTTTTATTTTAAGAAGAGAGTGGGAGCTCGGCTGTAGATATTGAAGAGGGGAAGCGTGTAGAGGAAGGTAGGGTTTGATTTTTTTTATAATTTTTATATTCAAAATATCTCGTATAACCTAACTCGAAATACCGAACTCCTATCGAGGCGTGCCGCCAGGTGTTTATAATGTTATAACGCTATTACGAATGCAACGGAAAAGGTTTCGAGTCCTAATTTGATCGAATGAGCGAGTTACGGAAATAAACGATCAATTTTAAATTAAATCGATTAAAATAGTTTGTATGCGTTTTGAGCTGCCAATGTCAAACGACAACTCTGATCGTTGCCAATGTTAAACAAGAAAATCACCAAATCTTATATAGAAATTTAAATACATACCTTTTTGTCGAGCAATTTCAAATTTATCTTCGAAAATCAAAATCTCAATTCCATTTCCTTTAATACACCTGTATATCCTGCTAGTCATAATATCCATTCATAGCCTTCAAAATCATTTTATGCATTTTCTTACAGAAGTTTTCATATCTACTTTCATTCAATTAGTTTCTCATTACCATATGAATTCAATTTATCTTCAACTCCGAATATCGAATTTTATCTTTCAATTATAACTGATTCATATTATTATTTTAAATTAGTTTCATTCACTAATTTACTTCAATTTCTAATTTGAAATCGTTTGTCGCTAACAAAAAATTTTCCCAAAATTTTTCTATCTCCCAAAATTTTCGGAAAATTTTGACAGAGTCCCCTTTGTACGGAGGAGCTTTTGCAATTTGACAAAAGATATAAATATATATACATCGACCCACCCGGTCGGAAAAACAAAAACAGTTCATATTTCCTATTTTTTTATTGCGTAGGCCTACCTTATTAGCATTTTTAAGCAAAGTAGTTTATTATTAGCATTTTAGCATGACCAAATCCAGCCAAACGGTCCTCATGTACCTGTATTTACTCAATTTAAACACATAAGTGACATATATAGGAAATTCATTTACATTTCACTTATTTTTGATAATAAACACATAGTTTTCATAATCAAAATATTCAAAATTATTTCCATTAGCAATTCATATGGTTTCGATACAATTTTATTTGCTTACAACTAAATCACACATCATTTCCATTCAATTTCAATAGTTTACAACACACTTTCTTTCATTCAATTCATTTTTTAAATGAAACGAACTCATATCTATTTCAATTAATCTAAAAATCAATTTTATTGGCTTTCCTTAACTCATAGGATTTTATGTAATCATGTTTGTGTCAAACGACAACAATTTCTATGCAAATTTGACGATATTCACTAAATAGAATATCCAATCTAGTTTATAACTAATTTAAATTGATACCAACTCAATTTACACTTTATTCTATTTCATTTCCAATTGATTCCGTTCAATTCTTTTGCATTCCATATTCACATTCATTTTGATGCATTGATATACAAAAATCTTTGCTTAGCATCCACTTTATAAACCTTATTTATGTATATTCAATAACCAAGTATGCATTCACTATGCAATTATAGCTTACAAATCAACTATACTTGGCATCAATTTTCAAAACCAAGTTTTTTTTATATATTGACATTCAATTTCACGTCATATTAATTCAATAGTTCATTATCAATATTTATACTTGCATTTTTTGTTCTAATCCATTCATTTGCATTTCATTAATCAAACAAGTTTCGTTCAAAACCATTCCATAAAACTTGACAACAACCATTTCATAATTTTACTTAAGTCGAGCTTTTATCCAATATTTACTTAAGTTATTTCAATTCAAAACTCAAATTTATTTTTCCTTATAACACTTCCAAACTTAAATCCTTGATTTTATTTTTTATTTATCAAATCCATTCAATCGACCAATTTAATTAAATTAGTTTTACTCACCTATCCATTTTAAATTTCAACTTTCCATTCTCAATTTATCTCGAATTCATTTTATCAATAACAAGGAAATTTTCAATTTATTTCTACTTACTTGAATTTATCTGCAAATTTAACTCACAAATGAATTTTAATTTAACTAATTCAACTTTCCTATTCCATGAATTAATTAATTATCATATTAGTTTACTTGGATTCAATTCCATTTTATTTTTATTTCTCCATAGTTTAGATTTTTATTCAACTTGATCCAAGTCAAATCTCATTCCATTTTTCAATTCTAATTCATTTACTCACAAATATTAACTCATTTATTCATTCACAAATTTATTCCACACTTACTTTTATTTATCCCTTTTCAATTTGAATCTTATTCCAATCAAATTTCAAATATTTTAATGAGTTATCAAACTTATTTAGATATCGTAACATTTTAAAGATTTCCAGAGTCTTTTTAACAATCACTCACATTTCAAAACCAACTTTGAAATCAATTATATCCTTTCAAAATATTTTTCCAAATGTTTTTTAATTTCAAATCCCAACAGATTTCATATCCAACTCAAAAATACTTCTCAAATAATTATTTTCCAGACTTTTGGAAAACATTTTCAAATTAAAGAAATTTAATCTTTTGAAATTTCAATCCAATTCCTTTAGTCCGTATTCCAAAAATTTCTCTGGCATCTCATTTCACTTTATAAAACTCATTTATACATTCACATTACCAATTTCATTCCATTAATGAATTTTATTCCAAATTATAAATCACAATTACAATTTACATTTACAAATCTCATTTGTATATGAATTCATTCCCTTATCCTTTCAATTCATATTTATAAATTTCATTTGTTAAATGAATTTATCTCCAAATCTTTGGTTATACCATTATTTCTTATTAAATTTCCATACAATAATGAGGATAATTCAATATCATCACTTCCTAACAACCAAGCAACCATATACCATAAAAATTTATAGAAAATCATTTCTTTTATATACAAAAATAGTTTTGGGTAAAATTATTTCATTTACCCTATTTTAAAACAATACTGTGTCAGTTTATCTTGTTTAAGAGTTTAGAAACCCCTATCGATACAGTTGGCCAAACTGCACCGACCAGAATCTATAAACAACCAACCGATAAGTCAACACAATATAAAACAATTTTATATTCACTAAAAAACACGCGCTCATATATATTATTACACTCAAACTCATTCTAGAGTACTACTGACTCTATCTCTAATGAGTAACACCCAACAGAGCCAAGGTTATCGCTTAACCAAATGCTCTGATACCACTTTATAACGACCTGATTTTTCGACACCCGAAAGTCGACATCAATACGTCCACTGTATCGAATGCCGAGCAGTCGAATGCCGGAAAACCAAACCGTTAGGGTTTAACGAATAAGAGGTAGAAGAAGAAGAAAGAAGAAACAGAAACAATAACAGAATCTCACATTTCGCAGCGGAACAAATATAATAGATAAATAATCTTTAAACAGAATCACTATATCAGTTATTACATTACATCACATTACATTATCAGAGTGTTACAACAACAAATAGTGGAAGAAAATATAACATATACTAGTGATACCCTTCGCCATCCAGCTTGCTTCTGATCTCCACAACAACTCCTGAATTCCAGAATGACCTGATAACCTGACTCTAGACTGCCCGTAGGGAAATTGGTGGGCACCCAGAGTTTAGAAAGTGAACAATAAACTCCAGGTCATTCATGGGACTGGTGTGAGATCTTAAAAATAGTTATTTTCATAAAGAAAATAAAAAGAAATCCGCTATGCTATTTTTTAAATGAAACTGCCATAAGTTCTCCCGCCACACACACAATGCAAACGCATATTTGAAGGAGATTTCTCCTTATGACAATCAAAAATGCTTAATACGCAAAATTCTTTCGATAATATTATTAGTGCATAGTGCAGAAAAACATTTCGAAAGTATAATATTAATCTTAGCTAGGATACAATATTTCGTCATATGCCTACTATAGCTACCATGTTCAATAGCAGGTTATTGCCATATTCCATGGCAGGTTATACAACTAAAACCGTACAGGGTGCATATTGTTTCTTTGGATTTCTAACAAATGGTCAGGCAAAAAAACTTCCTACATAGAAATGGGTACGCCTCTGGTAGGACGCCCCGAGAACCTAACCGAATCTCTGCTAACAAGGTCGACGTTACCTCACGCTTTAACCAAGCTATAACATAGGTAACTAACACACAAGTATGCCATCCTCGGTCGTTACCGACCTTTATCCGAGGATCCTCAACCACAAAGCAACATCACATAGTAATAGATTCACAGTGTCCACATGAGTTAAGTATCTGGGCTCCATACCATGATACCACCCTTTATCCAGAAGAAAATGGACATACCCTAGGGGCACGACCCCTAAAAACCTTGCCGTAACATTCCTGTTTCGACCATTTTCGGGTTGTGAGGCTCGACGAAGTCTCGTCCATGAAGTTATGCTTTTAACAAAAGCCATGCTTCGATTAACAAATGATCAGCAGCACTTCGTATGCCACACTACCAAATTGGGAATGTATCACTAGTAACCATCAACTACATAACCTCTGAGCACGTACGTCTCAGAAAAGGGTGTTAAACTAAGAGAATAAATTCTCCGCCACCAACAGAAATGTATTTGATAGAAACCAGCTTTACATCTCAATTTGTAACGTCAAACACACATCCATACAAGTCTGTTCCGAGTTCGAACAGAACCAAAGGCACTTCCGAAGAAGCCCTTGCAATCCGGGTATTCACAATCCCGATCGGACTTCCCATCACTTAGAGAATCTCTATACCGTAGCTACTCAGTGCAGAGACAATCGATAGGTCATCCTATCATTCTCGCAAATGCCCGGTCTTCACCACCGGTCTTCAAGTGCTATCCATAACGTCGTATCATTATTCGGAATGGGTTATATGACACAAAGGTCCTCTCTTGGCAAATCCGAATAACGAGCGCTTAGTTTTAAAAATAAGTGTTCATTCAGATTTCAAAAAAATCACAACAATTTCCACTTTGATCTTTTACATAAAAGATTCATCACAATCACAAAGGTTCGATGTGGTCTTCGTATATCCACTTGGTATTTGACCCTCGGTCGCGTCGAAATTCAAACGCCATTTAAAGGCAAATATTGATAGTTGGTTATTTAACTATCAATCGATATTCACAACAATTACCAGATTTAAATAATATCTTCGCAAGATATATTTTCACACTTTAACCATTTGAAAACAAATTTCAAATCACTTTTCACTCGCGGAATAAAAATTCCCGATATTATTCATTTCCACTGAAAGTCTGCCGAGTTCAAATACTATAATAATCCAAATCACTTATCCAAAATATATACTTGGAAACATTTAGATAAAACCATTTTAAAACATTTTACTTAAAATATTAGTTATAAAAACATTATACTAATATTACATATAGATTTTTAAGTCTAAACTAATTTTCAAATAAAATTAGTAGGTAGAGTACAATTATTTAAATAACCATTTTCTAAAGCAAATATCAATTAAATCTTTAAATAATCACTTCTATAATTAATTAATTAAATCTTTACTTTAAAGAATTTCAAAATAACCCAAGTAAATGATTTCTCCAAAATAATCTTTCCATAAAACCATCTTCACAACTTCAATTTCATATTTATAGACTATATTGAAAACATACTCGGCTTTCTAGGGAAAGTACGCCTTCCATTCTAAAATGGTTCATTCAAATCAATTTATAAATCCTTCTGTATTTACTTTAAATTTACGTTCCAAATCCGTAAATTCCTTTCCACGCTTTAAAAATAAATCAAATATTTATTTTTAAAACAATTTCCCTTTCCTTTATAAATTCCATTGTGAAGTCAAATTTCCAAATATCCATTGATATACGATTTTTCAAATCGATTCCTAAATATTCACTTTCAACACCAAATCAATTTTCAATATTGATTTCCCAAATTTGTTTCAAACACCCTAATCAATTTCCAAATTGATTTCTGAATTTTGTATCAAACAGCGAATAAAATTTCAATTTGATTCCCAAAGATTTATTTCCAAAACACAAATCAATTTTCAATGGATTTCCAAATTTATCGTGTTTTAAAATAAATCCCTTTATTTCTTTTTCCAAACTATTTAAAATCCATATTTTAAATAAATTCTTCAACTATCAACCAATATTACTCAAAACCCATTTATAAAAATCTTTCCCCATATTTTGGAATTTATTTAATAGGATTTCACTATAGATTTTTCTACTTAAATTCAATAATCCTATTTTATTTATTTTTGGTATCTTACGATACCAAAAATGTATTCGGCTAAATTTTAGCCTACAATGATTACGATTACAATATAATCACACAGAGATTATAAATAATTTAACACATAACAAATGAAACAAATTCAAATGTTTGAGGAATCCAGTTGGATCCCTCCAACCTGTTTCCCTACATCCACAGACGTTAGCACAACAATTAAATACCAATTCCACTTCGAGGTGGAATATCGCGGTATATGGGTTTAATATAATAACCTCCACTATTATGCGGCGCATAGGGTCTATTTCAAAACAAATAATAACAACCATCATCCAAGCACACAATCAGCAATTTTTAAATTTAACTATTTAAAATCAAACTGGAAATTCCAATTTATACTTGTGAGAGAAGATCTCACCTTTTATTTGCAATCCATTTCCATTCCAGTTCGCTTTTTTCACGATCTTTTCACCTTGTAAATCATTATAAATTTTTATTAACACTTGACAAAAATTGAATGATTAATTATCATTTAAATCGATTCAACAACTAATTACTATTTATAAATTTAACCAATGATTTACTTTTTAAACTAATTCTTTTTTTAATACCTATATAATTTTGAAATCTTTCTGTATATATATTCTCTGTCTAAATAATTTTCTGTTTTCAATAATGAACAACTAAAATGTGTATATATACATACATACGAATTTGAGTAAAAGAAGCATACCCAAAAATTGAATACAGTAATTGCCGACCACCCATCGCGACGTCGAGCTCGAATTCTTGAACGAAACCCTAGCTTCGACACCATCACGTCGACCATCGCAGCTCTACATGCGCGCGCCTCTAGGTTGAGGTTGTCGAGCCGGTCGCGAGCCTCCCCTGGCAACCATTTGTGCGCGGCGAACAATCGCCGCCAACTCGCGCAATGATTACCTCCGAGTCGTCTTACGATTTTTTTTTCGAATCGCGATTCTGGATTTGGGACTTAGGGCTCCATCTCGCGAATCTTATAAAGCGACTTCTTCCTCCCAGCAATGACTACTCACCAGTCGCCTCTCGTCTCCTCACTGACGCCGAAGATCGACGTTGTCAGGTCGTGTTTCGTACGCGATTTCTTATTCTAGGTCGCGACTTTTTTTTTATTTCGAATAGTTTTTATTTTGAGAAGAGAGAGATAGCTCGGCTGTAGATATTGAAGGGGGGAAGCGTGTAGAGGAAGGTAGGGTTCAATTTTTTTTATAATTTTTATATTCAAAATATCTCGTATAACCTAGCTCAAAATCCCAAACTCCTATCGAGGCGTGCCGCCAGGCGTTTATAATGTTATAACCCTATCCGAATGCAACAGAAAAGGTTACGAGTCCTAATTTGATCGTATGCGTGAGTTACAGAAATAAACGATCAATTTTAAATTAAATCGATTAAAATAGTTTGTATGCGTTTTGAGCTGCCAATGTCAAACGACAACTCCGATCGCTACGAAAATTAGAATCCGATAATAACTAACTATTACGGATCCAATGGAAATGCTTTCGTCGGATTCCGAGACTGTGCCTCGGAAGGATATTTTTAAATATCAATTTAAGCGATAAAATTTCAAGACTGAACAAAACATCTCCAAATTCAATTCTGAAGTTTCCATTATCTTCAGTATTATCAATATGAATTTTTTAAGCCTTGAAAATATTTTTTAACAAACATAAATCTGATGATTCAAAATTTTACCCAAATTTCTACATTTAAATTCAATAATTAAATTGCCAAATTCATATTCATAATTAACATTCAAGTTAAACTAATCTCCACATATTTGAAATCAATTAAACATTTCATTTTCAAATGTTAAAAAATTCAGGGTCATCACAGCCAGTTTCCCAGACTTTCCAAATCGTATCACACCCACCATCGGTGATACTTTAGTGAAAACATGATCCCTAACTGAGAAATCCAAACCTTTACGCCTCTTATCAATGTAACTCTTCTGTCTAGACTAAGCTTCCCTTATCCTAACTCGGATTTATTCAATCTTCTTTGCGGCTTCTGTTACCATGTCCGAACCAAGGACCAACCTATCTTCGGTCTCCAACCGACATGTTAGTGACTTAAGTGACCTTCCATACAAAGCTTCAAAAGGCACCATTCCTATAATAGTCTAATAACTATTGTTATAGGAAAACTCAATTAATTACAAATGGTCTTTCCATGACCCATCAAAATCTAGTACACAAGCTCTCAACAAATCTTCAGGTGCCTTATTGACTCTCTTTGTCTTCCCTTCCGTCTATGCATGATAAGTGTACTCACATTAAGCTTGATACCTAACACTTCCTGTAGAATCCTCTAGAATTCATCAGTGACCAAAGTATCTTTGTCAGAGACTATGCTACTAGGAATCTCATGCCGTCTAACAATATTCTTCATAAACACTTAGCGAATACAGGTGCCATCTTAGTTGACTTAACAGGAATGAAATGTACAATCTTGATCAGTCTATCCACTATGACCCAAATACTTTCATTTTCCTATTCGACCTTAGCAACCTGTCAACAAAATCCATGGATATCGAATCCTACTTCCAAACTGTATATCTTAAGGTTGAAGCAAACCACTTGGTTTTTTATGCTTGGCTTAATTGCTAGCAATTCATACATTGCTTTAACCATAAGCCTACATACTTTTCATACCATCTTGGAAGAAACTTCTCTTAATATCCTGATACGTCTTAGTTCCTCTAGGATGTATAGTAAATTTTAATTGATGACACTCCTTAGGAACTTCCTTCCTTAGGTCACCAACATCTGGAACAAATATCTGCCCCCTTCCTTAACCATCCCCACTGTTCAAGGCTAAGATCCTTTAAATCATCAATCTCAATTCCACTACAACTAGTCGTACTCTGACTAGAACACTAACTAGAACTTCTAAACATCATCTCTTTTCTTAGAAGCAATCCTTTCAATCAATACTAATCAAACTTCTAAACATGACAATATGATGGTACTCTGACTAGAACTAGCCGTCGACCTTGACTACACACTACAAGAAGTAAAAGCCTCTAGATCCTTCCATTCTACCAATATAGCTAACACATATTTTGATGTTTTCTGCTAAGTGCATTTGCCACTTTGTTTACTTTCCCTAGCTTATGCACAATACCAAAATCATAAGCTGCTAAAAACTCCAGCCACCTCTGTTGTCTCCTATTCAACTTTTCTAGGAGAATAAGTACCTCAAAGATTTATAATCCGTATACAACTCAAATCTTTCTCTTAAGAGGTAGTGTCTCCAAATTTTTAATGCAAAAATCACCGTTGCCACTCCAAATCATAAGTTGGGTATCTAACTTCATGCGGTCTGAGCTATCTAGAAGTGTAAGAAATTACATTGCCCCCTTGCATCAGCACAGCTCCTACCCCTATTCTACATGGATCTGCATACACCACTAAATCTTGATTTCCATTTGGAACAACTAATACGGTGCATTGATCAACAAATTCTTTAACTTGAGGAATGTTTCCTCACATTTATCAGACTAAATAAACTATACGTCCTTTTTGGTTAGTATAGTCAAGGATGCTGCTATTTGAAAGAAATCCTTAATTAATCTCTGGTAATAGCTAGCTAATCCAAGAAAACTCCTTATCTCGGTCACCATCTCGAGTCTCTTTCAATTGTTTACAACTTCAACCTTAGCTAGATCCACATACAGCCCTTTTTCTAAGACTACGTGACCAAGAAACTTCACTTTTCTTTTCTAGAAATGACACTTTAGAACTTTGCCTTTAGTTGTTGCTTCCTTAAAGTCTCAAGCATTATTCTAAGATGAATCTCATGATCTCCTTCATCCGTAGAATATATCAAAATGTCATCAATAAACACCAATACAAACCTATCCAAGTGCTCTTGGAAAATTTGGTTCATCAAGTCCACAAAGAAATCAAATGCATCAGTAGGCCAAAATGGAATTACTAACCACTCATAAGAACCATATCTTGTTCAAAAAGTCATCAAAGGAATACAGTCTTCTACCACCCTCAATTGGTGGAACCCTATTGCTAATTCCAATTGAGAAAATACTCTAGCACCACTTAACTGATCAAAAAAATCATTGATCCTGAACCAAGGATATATGTTCTTTATCTTCATCACATTTAGCTTATGATAATCAATATGCAATCTTAATGACCCATCTGGTTTCTTTATGAATATCGCACTCGCTTCCTAGAGCGAACTACTTAGTCTAATAAAACTCCTTCCTTCTAAGTCCACTAGATTCTCCTTCAACTCCTTTATCTTGGTAGATGTCATTATGAAGTGGTTTACTCATGGGTTCAACTCTAAGCATAAGATCCATTCAAAACTCAATAGCTCGTTTCATTGGTAGTCCTGTCACTAGTTCAAAAACATTAGCAAATTCTTTTGCAACATAAACCCAATTTAACTATCTTCCACTTCTGTAGCACCTAGTAAAGCACAAACTTATGGACTCGAATTCTCAACTGAGTAAATGATTCGGCCAGTACTATTAGGGTGTCTTAATGATATTTTCATGTCCCGATAAAATATTCCGGCACCATGTCTGCTTAACCAATCCATACCTAAAATAATCCCAAAAATCAAACACAAACAAACTATAAGTAAAAGTATAACCTAGCAACTCAAATTCTAGATAGTCACATCTCATCTCCCGAGTTGCATACCCTCCTATTGGATTTTCTACGTTTAAGGAAGTAACAAGGTATGATGGTTTTAAATTTAACTTATCTATTAAACACTTAGAGATACATAAGTGCGATACTCCAGTATCAAACCATACTCTAAGCGGTATGCTATGAATCAAAAGCATACCTTCCTTCATAGACTTTACTTTCTCAGCAGCAGTCAGTATCAATGCAGATGGCTCCAAAGCAAACAACTTTCCTTTATTAGCCTTGGCCGCTTCTGGACATTTGTTCTTATAATGCCCTACTTGGTCATAGTTAAAGCACTTTAAATTCTGTCTTCCCACAACCATCTTGACATTGCCAGATCGACACTCATTAGCATAGTGCCTTTTCTTGTCACACTTATAACAAACAATATCTGCTTTCCCTTTCTTAGCAACTCCGCCCTTCCGAGCTCCCTTCTGCTTGAAGAACTTCCCCTTCTTATTCTGAGAACTTTAGGTTTCCACCGACTTTTCTTTTTCAAAAGTTGCAAGCATCTCCTCATTCTTTATAGCCTTCTCCACCACTACATCATTGGATCTTGGAGATGTGGCATGGTTGCTTTAGGAATCTCTGGTTTTAACCCTTGGATAAACTTCTCATTCTTCTTAATCACAGTATTTATGGTGGCATAACCATACCTGGACAACTCATTAAATTTGGTAGCATACTCCAATATGGACATTTCTCCTTGCTCCAATTCCAAAACTTTCTAAGCAGGGTTGACTTGGGTACTTCATACAGAAACCTCTCTTCCAATCTCCATCAAAATTCAGCCTAAGTTAGTTCCTCCTCCGACACTCCAATAGTCACTTCGTTCCACTAGTACAAAGCATCTTTTTGAAACTGCCTCAATGCCAACCTCTTATTCTGATCATCATTCAACCCTAGGTCAGCAAAGATTCTTTCACGGTGCAATAGCCAATTCTTCACTTTAATAGCATCCTTGATTCCATGAAAAGGCCTTCAAGACTAGTATAATCTAGGTTCAACTTAGCATAGTTATTACCAACCGATGCCACGAGATTAACTCCTCCCACATTAGCAGCGTTCCCTTCAGCCAAGCCAGTGCCTACTCCAGCTTACATCATGCTGACAAAGATCTGATACATAGTCCCCACATCTACTGGTGGAGTTCCAGCACCTACATTGGCATTTGCATTTTGATTAGCATTTACCTGTCAACTTTGGTTCCTTATGGTAATCTTCATCCATATCTTTCCTACATCCATATCTTTCCTTCTCGTAATCTTCATACGAGCCTTAATAAGTTACAGAAGAATGATCTAAGCGAGAGGGGAGAATTCATAATTATGTACGTAGCAAATACAAGTAGGTCACTATAGCATCAACCTATACCCTAATCTTATTCTCTGATTTATTAGGATTATCTTTTCAAAAATAATTTAATCTTTTAAGTTTTACATAAACCTATGCTCTAATACCAACTTATAAGATCCATCATTTTGAGGTCCGAAATTAAGCGTTATGGATGCTACAGTCATCCATTGTATTAATTTTCAATGACAAAATGTGGTTATGTTAATCATATTAGTAACATCAAAAGCATATAAATATGAAAAAAAATTAACATAATTTAATGGAAAACTTTCACATTTTATTTCACATATAATATTCTATATTCATTAAATAATCGTATTTGCAATCCCACAATCAGAGAAAATATAATTATTACAACATACTAAGAGTGACATATGAAGGTGCCACTTGGCTGATCAGAGTCTAATATTTAAAAATTATACAACTTTTCCATTACTTCCAAAACATCACCGCGGATTAGATAAGAACTCCTAAATAGCTAGACTGCCTCTTGCACATCTCTAGAAGCTTATTCGTCTAACTGAAACATAAAATCTCTTACTTCCTACCTACTCAAATGATACCTGAGAGTTTAAGGGGAAAACAAAAATTTCAAGTTAGACAGCAGTTTGGTGTGAATAATAACCTATCATCTCGAACCAAATAGATATCTAATGAGACCATGTCATTGAGCGGAATGGGTTTTCCCATCACTATTATCTTAACCAAAACATATTGTCCATATATTATGCTCCTGCATAGGTTAAAACATAATAATTAAACATTTGCAATCATGACACATGCATTGGATTAACCATCCTAAATTTATTTAAATATCCATCTTAATTTCATCAGACTCTCCATCTTAATTTCAAATGAATATTTGTCTCATATTTATATGGGCTACCCATCTCATATCTAATTATTATTTGGATTACACATCTCCTACCAAATGGACTACCCATCGCACATGGTTTCGTTATCAAAGTTATGTGGACTATTCATCTTACATATTTTATTTTATTAAAATGATGTGGACTATCCATCTCATATCCCATACTTTTCCTAGGATGACTATAAACACTTCATCAACCATAAAGAGACTATCCATCTATGGCATGATGTGGACTATCCATCACATATCCCTTAGTTTTCCTATGATAACTATGAACCCATCGCTTATCCATTTTAATTCATGTTTAAACCAAATGTCCAACCTATGTCTATTGGTGTCCCAAATTAGGTTGCATATCCCTTAAACTTATAATATCTTGGAATGATATGCATTTACATCCCCAGTGATCTATGTCGAATATTTTAAAATTAAATACATTGGTATCCCCAGCGATTAATGTTAGTTCATAGAACAATGGTGTTAACATGATATACACCGATATCCCCAGTGAACAATGTCAAATTTTTAAAGCATATAACATATCAAAGTTAATCTACATTGGTATCCCCATTAAGCAATGTTAAATAAAACCTATGGATCGTTACCATTAATACAAAAGTATGCTCCATTCATGTCGTGCTATACAACGTGGAACTTTTATCCATGGTCTGAAAACAAAAACTTGACTTTATAAATCACGTGGCTAACTATTGAAATCATAAGGTTATCAACCTTCTTAAACATAGACTATCTCACTTCATTAAAACATAGTTTTAGTTAGCAACAAAAAGCATCATAGGCATTGAAAATAAAAAATAGCGGCATCAATGCCAATTGGCAATATAGCCGAAAATCAGTCACTTGCGGCATTAATTCTATAATGTTGTAAAACATAGTACCTCATCTCTATGCCGTAAAACATAGCACTTAGGCTCAATGTCGTAAAACATAGGGCGTCGGTATTGGCAACCAATGATATAAATTTCCGTTATACCAAAACCAAGTAGCAGCAGCATCACCATAGAACGGTTAATATCGAAAATATTACTTGTGGCGTCACTGCCTCAAGCTATGATGTTGATATAGAAAACACATCGCCGCATTAATATAGTTGGTATCAAAATAGTGGTATGCGACATCATTTAAATTTATGGGTAAAACTAGCAGTATCAATACCGTGTGATATAGATTTTAAATCAAAGAAATAAAGGCGGGCGGTATATTTTTGGTTTGTTACCATATTGCAATATCGGCACTATTCCCATGCCGTATATCGGCATCAATTCTATGCCGCGATTTTTATACTATGTCTCCAACCAGAACAAATCTAATTCATACCAACATAGTTGATATCATACGTATTCGTTCAAATTAATGTTGCGTGGGTTCGGCATTAATATAGGCAACATGGCAATATCGTAATTATCATAAAAACTGATTTATTTCTATTAAAAGCAATTACTTTTCATCAAATTTTAACTCTTATAAAATTTCTATTGCATAATACTATACTTTACCAAATTCACCTACCGCAACTAATTCCCAAAACATATACCAACTTTATTAATTAATAACCTTAATTAATTATTAATTTAAATGCTTATCCCGTATAATAAATTCATAGTAATTCTTAATTACTTGGGAAAAATCCTCAACAATCTATAAAAATTAGAATTAACATTTTCTTTTGCATATAAAAATTTGGAGCCAAAATAATTATATAATAATTTTTAGTAATTGAAACCCGAGTAAATACTATTTCCTTCTTAGGAAATTCATAAAATATTTAATTTAACTTGAAAAATTATGAAATTAAAAACCCATCTCTAAATTAATGTTCTACACAACATACTCGAAAATCAAAACATTTAGAAATTAAAAAAGTAGGTTTTTCCCATTAAACCAATCCAAATAACTTCATAAAAATTCCACATATCATTATTCTATCCAAACAGTGATTATACATCCATAACTTAGTAAAAAAATTTAAAATAATTGGATATCTTCCATAATCGAATTCAAAAATAAGAAATAGAGATGGTTCACTTATTATTCACCTTAATTTAAATGTTGGAGTTGAGATTTGATGGTGTTTAGTTTCCCTAAGCTTTATCTTCCAAATCCCCTTTGATTTTGTTCCCTTCTTCCCCTTAGAAATTGAAAGCTAGTGTCGTATACTATCTAACTTATGTATAATATGCAAGTATATAAATCAATGCAATAGTAGACAATAAATAGTAAAATATAAAAAGCGTACAAACCAGAGTTTTTATACTGGTACAGACCTCCCATCAGTCCCAAAGCTCCTCTTCGGTATTTCCTTTAAAAAACTACCCTCACTTCGCTTGGAGGAATAGGCTTAATACAAAAATGCCTTTGACAATCTTGTGTTTCCAATAACATAGTTTTTGACTTATAGTACAAATCTTCCTATTATCTGCTTTGAGTGTATGAATATGATTTGTTTGAGTCGTAGGAAGTGATTTAACCAATATGTTATAATGGACTGAGAGTATGTAAATAGTGTATATGAAAGAGTATGCTTTTAAATCAAGATAGTAAAGAATAGATCAAATCAAGTTAAGTGAGTAATTTCTACTTCTCAATCAAGATGTGATTTATAGAATCAGAAAGGTGCAGATGAAGAGTTGTTACTCTTCGAAGGAATCTTTTCGTTTTAATGGCTGCAATTCTTCATGAAAGATGATTTCCTTTAGTTTCAAAATGAAGTGTCTTTTCAAATATGATAGTTTTTTCCATGACAAACGTTTGTGGTATAATGACAGTCATATATGACTAGTTTTAATTTTTGACCCGAGACTTGTCACAGACGTCTGTGAGCATATCTCAGACGTCTATGAGGTGGAAAGGCAATTTTCCACTAGAATTTGATGTATACAAAATTGTGTGTGATCGTGTGTGCATATATACTCAAGGAGATCTTAACAATATTTTATCTAGGACTCTTTTACAGTAGAATAACCTTAGTATGGTCAATGAATCTTCATTTCTCTTTGAGTGTCAATATCTTCGATCATGGTGTCTGGTTATAGTGTATACCTACAATCTTGATAAATTCTATATATGTATATGATTATATGGTTGTTATCATTGAAACATAAGTAGGAGGTTCTAATAATTTCCCCTTTTTTGGTGATGACAACTATACAATCACAAATCAACTATATACTCAAATGTTAACCTATAATCTGATATTAACATAGATAGAAGCATTATCATGTTTGTCTATGTTTCGTCTCCCCTTATGTATATACGTTTCCCCCTATGTATATGCATAGATTTCTCCCTCTTTGTTATTATCAATATGGAGGGAAACGATAAATGATACAAGTATGTTAAATAATCATAGCATGTTATCATCAAATGTTAATGTTCAACATAAAATGAAAAACAAAATTGTTAAAATAGGAAAGCAAATACGCATAAGAGTTACAAAAGAGCAAAAAATAAAGTCTAATTATACTGATTGTGCGAATAAGATGATCCTACGTAATTCTCGTAATACTTCTGGTAAGAGGATGGATCCTGCACATATGTACTTGGCCACTATGTTTGGTCGTTGTACTCTACATCATCGTGAATAGAAAGGCCTTGAAATTCCATGTATGGTTGCTGAAATTATGAAGTATTGGACACATACATCTCATGACTGTCTTCTTCCTCTTCCTTAGGTTGTACGTCAATAGGAGTCTACCCTCGAGCACCTCGATCGTGTGATGTAACTTCGGGAAAGGGTTGATCGTAAGGAAGATCGACCACTTACCTTGCGCATTACTTTCCCTAAAGTGGAGACCACTTTGTCCCATGTCTTATCCACCTTTGTCATCCTAGTGGAGAAAGAACATTCCAATCCCATCACCTATTTATTTAAAGCTCACTGATTGGCCGTAATTATTCTTTGATTTTTGATGGCCAACTAGAAAGAGATTCATCCGGCGTTGGTTCAAGACGAGCTTCTTGTATTTCGGAGTCGGAATAATATTCGTTATGATGACTTGATGAAGGTGGTTGTTGGAAAGTCTGAGAGGAGTAGGTTTGTTGAGGTGCGTTAGGTGGAGGAGGACCATGATGTTCTTCTTGTTGTTGTTGTCGAGTCCATTGGCTAAAGGGGATAATACAAGGAGGGCTTTTGGGAAGTTGCATTAGTGATAGATATCATAGTCTACTATCTTTGGTTTGAATTTCCTTGTATTGTGAGATAAATGAAGGAACTCTAAAATTTTGCAAGAGCGCGTGATATATGGAGCATAAACAAGGGAATGACGATGCGTAGACCAAAATCCTTTAATTTGGTCATGAATAAATTTTTACTGATTAACTCATAGACGGGCAAATATGGCATACAAAGCTCTGTGATCATTGAGATAAATTTGTTTATGACTACCTAGATGAGAAATAATGGTATTAATTATCATTCGATTTAAAAGTCTAGCCCATAGTCGAAGATAAATAGATTTCCATTATGGCATTCTATCCTCACATATTTGATGGGTCACTTCGTACCTAGGTAGAAGACCGTAATCCGGTATATCGGTTAAATCCATCCCCTTATAGGAACTTCCTAAAATACGGCCAATGGTATACACATCAGTTTTAACTTCCTTCCTGTAAACACTTGACCATAACCAACCCTCATCATTCTCTGGATTCCAAATCTCTAAACTACATAGATTTGAGTAGAAGAGGTAAATAGCAAGAGGATCAATGATTACCTTATTCGCATCATAGCTAATTAAATTGAAACAGTGGGCATTCGTTGTAATTCCAAGAATTTCATATTCCATAACATTGTTAAGGTGATAAAAAGGACCTAAGTGGATCTTCTTTTGTATGAGTACCTCAAATCGTCTAATTGCATTGGGATTATTGCGAAGCCATTGGGTAATATGAGCTTGTGTAACTGGTGCTTGAGCGGAGGAAGACGATTAGCCTTGCTTTTGCTTTTAGGAGATGGAAACCTTCTTGGGAGCCATTGATCTAAAAATTTGAAAGTTTTGAAAGCCATGGTTTTAGAAATCAAAAGTTGGAATGGAGGTAAGGTTAAAAGAGGGGTAAATTTATTTATATATGGTTGCTTGCTGAGTAACGATGGACGTCTGTGAAGAAGGCACAGATGTGTGTGGCTTCAATAATTTTAAGGTCGAGAGTTTGGACAGACGTCTGTGTTGGATCCATAGACGTCTGTGGCTAAAAAGTTTTAAACAGTGAGTACGCATAGATGTCTATGATGTATCCACTAACGTCTATGGCTATAGGGAAACTTTTCCCGAAGGTGTTGACAGACGTCTATGCTATATTCACAGGCGCCCGTGATATGCAGATTCTGATTATTAATGAAACTTTTTATTAAAAATATATTAACCAGAATGCATATCAATCACTAATATAATTTATACGATATATATCAAAAAAATTAGTGTTTGTCGAAAAAGTCAGAATTATTGTTTTGTTGAATATCCCACGAATTTGGTTCAACTTTTGTATCGTTAAGTATGTGCTTTTATAGGAGTTTCTCGTAATCGAGGAGACTTTTGGTGCATGCAATTTTTCTCAAAATCAATTATAAATCCCTAATTGCGTAATTGGCTTATAGTAAGTAAATTATTTTTTAAGGTTTTAACTAATAAAAAATTTGAAATAATAGGAGAAGTTGATGTACCAACATTGATGACGTTTCTAATTCCAATAACATATCCTTCGGAATTATCCCTAAAAATGACCCTACCACCATCCATGTAAGTGATGTTTGATAGCATGTATGCATTTCTCGTTATATGTTTGGAGCATCCACTATCGAGTATCCTTTTCTTCTTATTTTCTTTATGGGTACCTGCAAAATAATAAAGAATTTTAATTGGTACCCACATCCTTTGTTAGGGTCCTATAGGCCAGTAGGAGAAGGTAGCCATACCCATGAGGGTTTGGAACCTTTAAAAATGTAATTCATTATGTACTATTTCTTTTAGACATACATCTATGTGCTTTTGTCAAATCAATTTGTTTTAGGAATCCATACCTTAATCATTTTTGTTCCCTTATTTTCATATTAAGATTTTGTTTTTCTAAAATTTGTATATAATGTACTATACTTCTTAAAACTTTGATTATTATTAGAGAGTAGATTATTTCTAGAACGTTTATGATCATTTTTGTTAAATCTTAAACCATTCCTATTTCTTGATGGTTTTGAAGTATTTGTCAAATTATCTAGATTTTGCTTTCCTTATTAAAATTTCAAACTTTGTTAGTAATTTTATCAAATTTATTTCTGAGATCAGAAATTTCTATATTAGCTAATTCTAAATTTTGTTTTAATTCATACTTTTCTTTTTCAAGTTTATAATTCTCTATTTTGTTATTCTCTATATCGTGTGTTAGAGTAGCTTTTTGGGATGATAATTTTTTGCATTCTTTTTGTGCTAATTCTAATTCTTCTTTTAAAATACTTTTATCCTCTTTAACATTCCAATTTCTAATTCATCTCTGTTTAATTTTCCTATATTTTCTTTATTTAATTTTTTTAATTATCTATACTAATCATCTAATTCTATACTAATTTCAAGAAGTTCATTGTATGTTAATTCAGGACGTACCTAATCTGTGCTAGCCATGAAGCAAACATTTGTTTATTCTGTGTCACTATCACTATCGGATGAAGATGAAGAGTATGAGTCATCCCAAGTTACTTGAAATTCTCTTCTCTTTTTCTTAAAATTTTCGAATTTGTTTTTCCTTTTATCGTTGTTGAGTAGTGGACGGTCTTTCCTTATATGGCCAAATTTATCACACTCGAAGCATTTCATTGATATTAGATTTGAGGAATTAGTATTGCTGTTGTTTTGAAATTTCATCATCCTTTTGAACTTCTTGAACTTGTTGTAATTTCTATCGATGAACACAATGCCATTTTCTTCCAAGTTGGAGTTGTAGTTGTTTGCCTAAAATGTGATGTTTTCCTTTCTTGATTTTGTTCTTTTCTTGCCTATAAATTAGCCTCATACAACATCAGGTTTCCTATTAACTCTTCGACTTTGAGTTGGGAAATGTCGTTAGCTTCTTCGATGACTAAAACTTTTCTCTCCCATTTGTTTGTCAAAGAGTTCAAAATTCGTGGGACTACATCAAAATCGATGAATTTAACTCCGACTGACATAAGATCAGTTTGTATAGTTTGAAATCTAGCATACATCTCAATAATTGACTTATTTGATTTCATTTTAAAAGATGAAAATTGATTTTGTAGAATAGAAATTTTTGTTTGCTTAACTTTATTTTTGTCTCCATAGGTAACTTTTAATGTACGTCATATATCATAAGCAGTAGTGCACAACATGGCTCGTGAAAATTCATTTTTATCGAGTGAGAAAAATAAAACATTCATAGATTTGGCATTGTTAGATGCCTCTAATTTGTGTGCATCGGTCCATATGCCTATATCAGTGTTAGGTGCTTCATAATTGTTTTGAGTTGCAAACCATATTTCTAAACCGTGTGCTTCCATAAAAATTTGCATGCATGTTGACCAATAAGCATAATTAGAGCCAGTGAATAGTGGAGTACGTGCAGTTGATTGACCTTCTTGAAATATACTTGTCATATTAATAGTTTCAATTACGTGTTGTTGTAGTTGAAATGACCAAGCTCTAATACCAACTGAAAGTCTAGTGGATCATATACTATCTAACTTATATATAATATGCAATATATAAATCAATGCAATAGTAGACAATAAATAGTAAAATATAAAAAGTGTGAAACAAGAGTTTTTATACTGGTTCAGACCCTCTGTCCTACGTCTAGTCTCGAAGCTCCATTTCGATATTTCCTTTAAACAAACTACACTCACTTTGCCCGAAGGAATAGGCTTAATACAAAAGTGTCTTTGACAATCTTATGCTCCATTAACGCAGTTTTTGACTTATAGTACAAATCTTCCTATGATCTCCTTTGAGTATATGAATGTGATTTCTTTGAGTTGTAAAAAGTGATTTGACCAAAAGATTATAATGGATTAAGAGTATGCAAAAAAGGTATATGCAAGAGTGTGCTTTCAAATCAAGAGAGAGAAGAATAGATCAAATCAAGTTAAGTAAGTAATTTCTACTTCTCAATCAAGATGCTATTTGTAGAATCAGAGAGGCGCAAATGAAAAGTTGTTACCCTTCGAAGGAATCTTTCCGTTTTAATGGCTACAACTCTTTGTGAAAGATGATTTCCTTTAGTTTCGAAAAGAGGTGTCTTTTCAAATATGATAGTTTTTAACATGACATACGTCTGTGGTGTAATGACAAACGTCCATGACTAATTTTAATTTTTAACTCGTGACTTGTGACAGACGTCTGTGATTATACCTTAGATGTTTGTGAGGTGAAAAAGCAGTTTTCACTTGATTTTGATGTATATAAAATTGTATGTGATCGTGTATGCATGTATGCTCAAGGAGACCATAACTATATTTTGCCTAGGACTCTTTTACGGTAGAATAACCTTAATATGGTCAATGATTCTTCATTTCTCTTTAACTTTCAATATCTTCGATCATGGTGTCTACTTGTAGTATATACCTACAATCTTGATAAAGTCTATATATGTATATGATTTTCTATTTGTTACCATTAAAACATAAGTTTTAGGTTCTAACAGAAATAGTTGGCCTTTAGGTTTTTCTTCTGATTGTTTATGAGTGTAAGTAAGAATGTATAAGAGGGTGAGGTTTTAAGAGATAAAAGATGGATCTATTCATATTTTTCCTTCCTCGTTTATTCTTTCTTTTATTAGGTTTGAAATAATCTTAATTTATTAGTTAAGGCTTAACCCGATTAATTATCAAATCATATCCATATGTCCCACTACATTATTTTATTTTCTGAATAATGTTAAACTAAAATTAAGGGTGTTATACATACCTTTAAGTAAATATAAGTCCTTGCAACTTCTACCAATATGAAAACAGAGTGTCTACTTTAAAATGGGAAATTTGCCTTAATTTTGTAAATCCTCTTCCATGTTCTCATTTTCGCTTCGTTGGCATCCTATTCTTATTATATGGCTTCGTTTACCCTTACTTCCATAATTTACTTACCACTACTAGCTAGTACATAAAACCTCTACTACCCTTCTTTGTGAGGTAAATCACAATAAATATGAAAATTTTATTTTTCCACCTCAGCTGTTATAGCCTTGTCGTTTATTCTAATCCACAATTGTTTGCTTACTTAAGGGCTGTGCAGTTAAAGCGCTCGGCAGATTCAACGCAGTGGAGGTGCAAAAAGTCATAGCGGGGATACAGCGAGGATATAGAGGGATATAGTGGATGACTCTAAAATAGCATATAAAACTCGTACTTAATATTTTTACAAATATATAAATGGTACTTAAATGAAAAATTATCATTCAATTGAATTATAATTAAAACATAAATAATTTTAAGCAAAAAACATGTGCGAATATACTTTAAATGGACATAAAAATGTTATATAACATAATTGAATTTAGTAGAATATTAGAGTATTTTCATTTTTGAAAATATATTAAAAATTAAATCAAATAAATTAGTTTCATAATTTTTATAATGTATAAATGCAATTTTTCAATTCATTTTATTAAAGAGGATATAGCGGAAATAGCGGAATATAGCGTTAACAACGGGATATAGCGGAAATAGCGGGGCTTATAGCGGAAAGGCTATATTTTGGGGCTATATGGAAAAATCGTAGCAGTAGAAATCCAGTATGAGATATAGCGGGGTGATAGCGGGGTAATAGCGGGGCATTAACTACACAGCTTAAGGGATATGCCAACAACTACCTTATGTGCTCAAATGTATAAGGTGTTGTGGATTGATATCCATATCATATAATCATAATTACACTCTCTTAGTTAGATTTGGTTTATCTTATCTCCTTGCTTATGGATACCGACAGAACCATGTATGTACGTTTACGCTCGGAAACTTAGCTGCCTTTTTTTAGCCATTCTTCTAACACCTATACTCATCGTCGCTGTCTGTGTTTAGGAATTATTTTCAACTTTCCCACAAATACTATAGGCACAAATACAAGAAATTTCGATATATACATAAAATCTTTGAAAATCTTTTTTGAACCTTTTATCTTTATATGTATATATATGTATTTTCAAAGCCCATTTTTGAGAAATTTTTGGAAAACCTTTAGAAAACCTTCTCTCTTTTTTCAAAAAAATTTCAAGTATATTCGCTCAATACATGCCTAATTCCTAGGAATCTTAAACCTAAGCTTTGATACTAAATGTAATAACCCACACCTCCCGACACATTGATCCAAAGCCTAATGTGACTTTCAGGCACGTGTCATGATAACAAAGTTTGAGCTGCTTTGATTTTCAAACCTTAGCGAGCATAATTACAAGGTTAAGTTCTAAGACTTTTTACATTTTCAGACCTCATACCGGAAGGAATTAAAATACAAGTATAGCAAGGTGTCATTTCGGAAAAACAGTCTCCAAAATACTTGATTTACATATACACTGCTTTCCAAAGTACAATATAAGTTCGATTAATATTTAATACAATAGATAACTACATGATGAACCCTAATGAAATGTATAACGACCCAGAATTTCTATCATTTGAAATTCGTATATTTAATTGATTTTAAATATTCACAAGTAAATTTTATAAGCTGAATACTTATATTTCGAATATAAGAATTTATTTGGATAATTAAATTGATAATTTAATATTTGAAATTACAGAAATAATTGGAATTTGAATTAACTATGAATAAAAATGATTTATAAAGTTGTAATAAATTCTAGTTGAATTTAAATGATGTTAGAGAACTTTTAAAATCGAATTAAAAGTTAACTTGAAAAAATCGAATATTTTAATATTTAATTGACGGGTGAAAATGGTCATTTTTCATACAGTCTCGGATTTCAATGAAACCAGTTTCATTAGATCCGTAATATTACATTATTATAAGATTTCAAATTTGGTGTCAATTGGATTTATGGTTTGTTCGGGGAAAGCCAAAACGTGTAGAAATTTGTTTAAGTGAATTTTAAATTTAAATAATTCAATTCGAAAACCTATCTTTCAAAATACGATCGAGTTAGCTCTCGATATATATTCCATTGCATTCAGAATAGGGGTAAAACATTATAAACGCCAGGCGGCATGCTTCGTTTCGAGTTCGAAAAATTTCCGAATGAATAGTGTCGTCGAATTTTCTATAAAAGCCCTCTATTTTTCCTTTTTTCAGAAACCCTAAATAAACTAGGGAAGGCCGCCACCCTCACATTCAATGGTCGACAACTTCTATCGTTCTTCCTCGTTTTGCTTCCAATCCGTGGATAATTAGAGAAAACTTTCTTCTGCAAAGTGGTAGAGCTCGGCACGATCTTCAATCTGGATGGCGGTGATCGAGTTTGGTGTGGCGAGGAGGAGGCAACAGCGCCGCGTTCGTGCTGCCTTCATGCTTGATTTTTGAGGCACATAGATGGCTGAGCTCATCGGGGCTTTAGGCGTTGGTAAGGGGGAGCGAGGCGTATGAAATGATGGAGCTTGATCGTGGTTTCGATGATCGATGATGGCACGATAATTCAAAAAAGGGACGGCGGCTAGTGGGTTCTTCACGCGATGGTAACCTGGTGGGGGGAAGAAGAAGTCCATGGCCCTGGTGCGATCAAAGCAAACTGAATGGCCCGGGATAAATCTAGGGTTTGAAAATAAAATAAATTTGTAAATCATATATTTATAAAATCGTATAAACTTTAAAAATGTATAACTTTTTCATACGAGGTCCGTTTCACACGAAACAAACTGCGTTGGGTCAGTATTAACCAACACTACATTATGGAGCTGGATTGGGATTATTTGAGTTAGTGAACATTTTGGTTGAAATCAAACGCTTGTATAATTTTAATCGGAATAAATCGCTATCGCAACGACTACAAGCAAAGTGAGTACAACTAACTCTTTCCGCCTCACTGATATTTTTATACAAGTAAGAATAAATTTATTTTATAATGATTGATGATTATTTGGATGATATATGATATATTAATTGGTACTTGGATATATACCTGCCTAGTGGAGCAGATGACCATATACGTTCTCTTGTATGAGCAGATGACCTTTTATACACACGTCTGCCTTGAAGCGGACATTGTACACATATTCTAATATGTATATTTGTTGCAGGTGATAGGTTGGAGGGATCCAACTGGATTCCTCACCCACATTGGTTTTATTTATAGATATTGTGATATATGATGTTATCATATGATATATGATGTTTTGGATGCCGTAATTGATGTATTTGGTGATGTTGCAGCATTGGGCCTATTTTGGTAATTTAAAAATATTAAAGTGATGATTTTTTAATTGAAAAAGGATTTTCAAAGTGATTTTGGAAATATACGTTTTATTGAATTTTGAACTGTTAAGGAAATTGATTTATTTTAAATAAATAAATGTTATAATTTTTATGTCACAAAAATTATGAAGTTTTGGGAAATATATCAGAAATGCGATTTTTGAAATATAAAGTTGATTTATTTGTAAATGGTTTAAAATTTAGATTTTGATTTATTAAAAAGATTTATATAAAAGATTTAAAAAATTGATATTTTATAAATTAAAATATTAAAATTATAAAACGAGTTTTACAAATGTTAAAATGAAGTATAAATGGATTTTATAAGTCAGTTTGGTTTATAAATTGATGAAGTTATGAAAATAATGAATTTTGTAAAATAAATAAATTATAAGTATTTAACTTATAATTTAGATTTTTTGGCATATAAATGAGATAAATGGAATTGGTTAATAAAGGTAATTTTATAAATTGAAGTTTTTATAATATATAAATATGAATTTATAAACATTGTTTTATAAATTCGAATTTATATATTCGAAACCAATTGAATTAGATAAGTTAATTATCATAGTTTATTAAAGGATTTAAAATCCATGATTTTGAACAGTGGATTATCCTTAATATAAATGTGTAGAAATATTTAATTTGGTAAACGATTTGTATTCACGATTTTGGACAGTGAATATATTATTAAATTAAATGAATATTTTTGGAAAATGATATTTTTAAATCGAGTTAAGTGGTTTGAAGATGTTTTTTAAAATGTGTTAAGTATCAAAACCATAGATTTCAACATTCATTGTTGAAATAGACGTTTTCAAGAAAAAAGGAAATGATGGACTATAACACTGTTGTTATAGTAAATGATTTTCGAATGGAAATGTTTTTGTATAGTATTGGGATTTATTTACCTATTAATTTTCGAATCCCTATACTAGTGATTTTGGGTTGTCGTAACGATGTTTTACACAACATTCGTTTTAACCCAAATAAAAGATACTAAAGAGAATGTTTACCTTAAAGAATAAAATATATTTAATCCTGATTTAAGTATGTGGAATATTTTCAAAGTGTTGAAAATAAATAGATTTGTGAATTACTTATTATTAATAAGTATATGTAAATGTTTTCCAATATAGATGTTGAAATGGTTTTGAGATTATATCTTTTTAAAGATAATTTGAAGTGACTATTTGAGAAGTGATTTAATTAATAAAAGATTAATTAAAAGGGCCTAGTGATTGCATATGGTGCTAAATATTTGTTTGTTTGCTTTGATAGTTAAATACCGACTATCAAATTTGACCATTTTAGTTCGACTTGATGTGGGAACTATTTAGTCGTACACTTAGTACGCAGCCTTTTGTGTAGGCTTGATTACCATTTGTGTTAATGATGTTGATTCATATAGTGTGGAGTATTACTCCAATCTGTCGAGCTTTCTTCTTGGTCCAAAGGATAGCAACTTGAAAGTTGGAGACATGATAAGTCTATGAGACTTAGTTTCTGCTTAAGGTTGAGAAACGCTTTTGCGTTATTGGTGCGAAGAGACCGGGATCAGATTTATCTGAAAACCACTTTGGACCAACGTATATGTGACGATTGTGTAGGTTGCTTGTGATGATATTGATATTCCGGAATTTCATAGTGGGAGACTACTTGTTGATCGTTTGGGGTTAAAATCCTAATATACATCTAGTAGCAGTGGTTTCTTTATTATGAAATATCCAATGCAAGGCCTATTCGCTACTAATCCTGGGGATTTCCGACAGGATGTAGTAGGAAAATACCTTCGATTTGTCCTGTTCTTAGATAACTTGTATGGATGTTTGTCTGACATTGCATTTCTATAGATTACGTACATTGGTTTTTACAAACGTACATCAGTGGTGGCGAAGAAGGCAACTTCTCTTAGCTTAACACCCTCCTTGAGATGTATGAGCTTAAGGGTTGTATTTTTGCAGAAGGCAATTAGTAGTCAACGGAAATGGCCTTGTGTCATTTTAAGTAATGTGATTGTGCTTTGTGAAAGGTACTCGTTACCTCTAGCCTCATCAACCGAAAATGACCAAAACAGGGTTAGATGCAGCAGATCTTAGTGGGTCGCTCCCAAGTAGGGTACGAACATCCTCTTCTAGATATATCTTTACATGCTATGACGTCGTGTATCTGGTTATTGTGGTTTGTATGTTAGAGGGCCCTCGGTAAAGGTCGTGTTGTATGTTAGGGTTAAAGAAGAAGAAAAAGATAGAAGAAGAGAGAAAAAGATAGAACAGAACAGAAAGAAACAACAGAAAAATATCAGAATCTCACAATCGCAGCGGAACAACATATAATAGATAAATGAATAATTTTTAAACAAAGAACTATATCAGTTATTACATTTCATCATATTACATTTCATTACATCATCAGAGTGTACAACAACAAACAACAAACAAATAGCAGAAAAGAAATACTATATACTAGTGAACACGCCATGCCATCCATCTTGCCTCCAGCAACTCCTGAATTGCAGAATATCCTAATAACCTGACTCTAGACTGCTCGTGTGGAAATTGGTGGGCACCTAGAGTTTAGGAAGGAAAACAATAAACTCCGAGTCAGTCATGTGACTGGTGTGAGAACTTAAAACAGTTTATCTTTAAGACAAAGAACAGGATACTTTTAAAATAGATTCGCAATGCTTTTTAGAAAATGAAACTACCATAAGGCCTCCCGCACACACACACAATGCAAACGCAGAATCGGAGGAGATTTCTCCCTATGATAGTCAAAGATGCTTGATACGCATTAAAAAGAAACATTTGATATTATTACTAGGGCATAGTGTAGGAAAAATCATTTCGAAAATAAAGATATAAATCTTAGCCAGCATAGGCATTTCGTACTTATGCCTATTATAGCTACCATGTTCAATAGCAGGTTACCGCCACATTCCATGGAAGGTTATACAACTAAAATCGTACAAGATCGTATTGTTTCTTTGGATTTCCAACAAATGGTCAGGCCAAGGAACTTCCCATTGCCACATAGGTACGCCTCCGGAAAGACGACCCGAGAACCAAACCGGATCTCTGCCAACACAAGGCCGGGTTACCCCTAATTGGGTAACTACTAACACGAATATGTCATCCCCCGATCGTAACCGATCTATCCGAGGATCCTTGATTTCCAACGACCACAAAGCAATAAATTTGCAGCAACAACATAGGTTAAGTATCTAGGCTCCATACCATGATACCACCTCTATCCAGAAGGAATGACATACACTAAAGGGGCGCTACCCCCTAATAACCTTGCTGCATCCTTCCTATTTTGACCATTTCCGGGGTGTGAGGTCCGACGAAGTCTCGTCCACAAAGCCACGCTTTATACAAAAACTGTGCTTTGGGTCAACAAATGATCAAAGTAATGATCACCAAGATAAATGATCAAACAAATGATCATATCACAAATGATCAAACAATGATCATCCCACAGCAACACTCAGCATGCCACACTACCAAATTGGGAGTATATCACTAATAACCTTCAACTACATAACCTCTGAGCTCGTACGTCTCAGAGAAGGGTGTTAAGCTAAGAGAATAAATTCTCCGCCACCAACAGAAATATATTTGAAAGAAATCAGCTTTATATCTCAACTTGTAATGTCAGACATACAATCCATACAAGTCTGTTCCGGGCTCGAACAGAACCGAAGGCACTTACAAAGAAGTCCTTGCATTCCGGGTAATTTCTAATCACGTCCGGACATCCCGTCACTAAGGGTGATAAAACCTCTATATCGGAGATCAGCCGATGCAGAGCAACTCAACGGTAATCCTTCCCTTTTCAAAAATATCCGGTCTTCAACACCGGTCATCGAATGCAATCCATTACGACGTATCACATATTCGGAATGAGTTATACTACCCCAAGTTCCTTTCCTGGCTAACCCGATAGTGAGCGCTTATTTAAAAATAAGTGTGGCATTCAAATTCAAGCAATCACAACAAACACCTATTTAAAGGTAAATATTGATAGTCGAATTATTTAACTATCAATAGGCATGCTCAACATCACCAGATTCCAAATAATTTTCCAAATTATTTATTTTCCAAAATATCTTTACAAGATACATATATTTTCCACACTTCAACATTTGAAAACTAATTTTCAAATCACTTTTCACCTTTACCACTTTTGAAAACAAATTTCAATCATTTTCCTTATGCGAAATACTTTCATTTCAACATGGTTCATTTAAACCAATTAAATAAATCCTTACCGATTTACTTTATATTTACGTTCCAAATCCGTAAATTAATTCCCACACTTCAAAAATAAATCAACGTTTATTTTTTAAACAAATTCCCCTTTTCATTTATAAATTCCATAGTGAATTTACAATCCAAAATATCTATGAATATACAATTTCCAAATCAATTTCTAATATTCATTTTCAATTTATCTTTAAAAGATAAAATCTCAAAACATTCACTTCATATTGGAAAACATTTCCATACTTATTTAATAATAAGTAATTCACAAATCCATTTATTTTCAACACTTGGGAAATATTTAATATACTTAAACCGAAATTAAGTATATATTTCATTCTTTAAGAAATCATTCTCTTAAACACATTTGTTTGGGCCAAAACGAATGTTACGTAAAACATCGTTACGACGACCCAAAATCACTAGTATAGGGATTCAAAATTAAAATAGATATATAAATCCCAATACTTTATAAAATATTTCCTTTCGGAACCCATTTACTATAACAACAGTGTTATAGTCCATCATTTCCTTCTATTTCTTGAAAACGTCTATTTCAACAATGAATATTGAAATCTATGTTTTCGATGTTTAACACATTTTAAAACATCGTTAAAACGATTAACTTCATTTTTATAATATTCATTTTCCCAAGCATATCCATTTTATTTAATAATATATTCACTGTCCAAAATCGTGAATATACTTCACTAACCAAATTTCAACATTTCTACGCATTTTACATGAAGAACAATTCGCTATCCAAAGTCGTGAATATACTTCCTTCAATAAATTTCTATATTCAATTTATCAAATTCCATTGATTTCGAATTTATAAACAATGTCTATAAATTCCATTTCTATTTATAAACTTCGATTTATGAAAATCCCTTTTTTATAAACCAATTCAATTTATAACTCAATTTTATACCAACATCTAATTTATAAGTTAATTACTTATAAATCTTTTATTTAACGAAAATCTATTCATTTTAAAATTTCACAATTTATAAATCTATGATTTTTAATGAAATCCCTTTTTATACTTCATTTTAACACTTAATAAACTCGTTTTATAATCCCAATATTATATATATATATATATATAAATGTTAAAAATCTTTTATATACATCCTTTATAATAATTCAAAAATCCAAATTTAACTATTTTATAAATCTGTTTATTTTAAAAATCACCTACTAGTTATATTTCACAAAAATCATAATTTTTATAAAATAAAAATTTATAACGTTTTAATTATTTAAAATGGATCAATTCAAAAATTTAATAAAACGTATACTTTGAAAAATCATTTTAAAAATTCTTTTAAAAAATCAAAATCATTATTTTTAAACTTTAAAAATGGATCCGATGATGCAACCACACCCAATAGTCAATCACGACATCCAAATATCATACATCGATATGATAATCAACAAATATCAAAATATCTGTAAATAAATCAATACAGTTGAGGAATCCAGTTGGATCCCTCCAACCTGTTTCCCTGCATCCACAAATGTTAGCACAATACCAATTCCGTTCCAGTACGGAATTATCGCGGTATATGGGATTATATAAAATATTATCCGCTTAATAGATGGCGCAATAGGGTCTCATCCGCTATATAATGCGGGAAATCAACTCCAAGTACATAAATAATACTAATTTCACTTTGCAGTGAAATATTCGTGGTATATGTTTTTAATAAATACATCCGCTTACTAACGGTGCGTAATGTCTATTTCAATCAACAACAGATAATAATTTATCATTCAGGCATACAATCTATAATTTTAAATCTAACTATTTAAAATTTAGATCAAAACAATTCGATTGAGTGAGAAGTTCTCACCTTGATTTCAATTTCGTTCCAACGTTTTATTTCGAATAAAATTAAACGGACGTTTAATTTTACCTGAAATTTTCACTAGCTCCAAACGACTCCAATCTAGCTCCACTGTGTAGTATGCGTCAATACGGTTCCAACACAACTAGTTTCGTAATTTTTCGACCTCGTATGACAAAGATATGTATTTTTAAAGTTATACGAATTTATATACAATAAAATTTCAACAATTTTTTTATATTTAACCAAGATTTCATCACCACCGTTCGTTTTTTCTTCAGGAAATCTGGGCCGCACCCTGCATCTCCTCCCCCATCCCCAGTTTCACGTTCAAACACGTGAGAATGAACCCACTAGCCACCATCTAGGGTTCCATTTCGCCGCTACTACGAACAACGTGGAGACGATCAGGGACCATCACCGCGAAGGCCATCACAAACACTATCTTCGGCCGTAACCCCATGCAACTCGGCCTCCCCCATGTCTAGGATTGCATGCGTGACCTGATGGTGAACGCGGGCCCGTAGCCCCCACCTCGTCGCGAATTAGACGATCTCCACCGTTCACATCGAAGTTCTCATCTTCCTCTTCATCTTTGCAGTTGAACCCGAAGCTTGAAAGCGTGTGGATTTGGAGATATTTGAGGAAGAACGAGAATGTTTTCTGGCCATTAATGGTTAGGGCCGGCGGCTACAACTTAGGGTTAGGGTTTTGGTATAAATTTTGAGAAAGGGTGGCCTTTTATAGAAAATTACGCGACACTATTCACCCGAGATTTTTCCGAACTCCAAACGAAGCGTGTCGGTTGGCGTTTCTAAGGTTTACCCCGCGTTCCGAACACAATGGAACGTGTTTCGGAGGCCAGTTCAATCATCTATGCGAGTTGCGGCAGTAAACGTTCGATTTTAAATTAAATCGATTTAAACTAATTTCTATGCGTTTTGACTTGCCCCGGACAAACCGTAATCCGATTGACACAAAATTTGAAACCTTACAATAATTTGACATTACGGATTCGATGAAACTTGTTCATCGAAATCCGAGACTGTTTGAAAAATGACTATTTTAACTCGCCAAATTAATATTAAAACAATTTCGATGCGTTTCGAGCTGCCACGGTCAAATGAAAACTCCGATTGCTACGAAAATTGAAATATGATAATAACAAACTATTACGGATCCAATGGAACTAGTTTCGTCCAATTCTTAGACTGTTCGAAAATTGGCTATTTTTCAGCCGATGATTAAATATTAAAATATTCAATTTTCACGAATTAACTTTAAATTCGATTTTAAAAGTTCTATAACATCTCTATAACTTCAATATGATTAAATAAAATTTTACAAATCATTTTCAATCATATTAAACTCGATTTTCAATTATTTCTGTAATTTTAACTATTAAATAATCGATTTAATTATCCAATTAAATCCAATATTCGAAAATAAATTATTCGACTTAAAAATTTCACTTATTAATATTTAAAATTAATTAAATATTCAAATTTAAATTATCAGAAATTCTAGGTCGTTACAAACTTCCCCCCTTAAAAGAATTTCGTCCTCGAAATTACCAAGTAAGAAAAATTTACAGAATCCATTAACTTTCCAAAACAAACCATTCAATTTAGATTTTTCAAATCTCTTAAGTGTTTAACTTTCCCAAAATTCATAGTTAAACTTCTTACAAAATCTTTACTAAGTTTCCAAATCCAAACTTAGTTTTCAAAAATTTCCCAAATTTCTCAAAAATTTTCTAACGTCTTAAATTTTTCGGAAAAATTCGCCAGAGTCTCCTTTGCGCGGCTCGATCCGAAAAAAAATGACAGTATATATATCACAAATATACATCTCATCAAGTGATGAGGCATCCCGTAGGGAAAAAATTGTAAAAGTACGGTATGTAATCCGAGATATGTACCTTATTTATTATTAGCGAGCATATACGGCTAATATAGCATGAAAGCGAGCTCCAAATGCAAAGCAAGCGCAATCCGCACCTACTAAACACTCAACAACAACATGAGAAACATGCATATATGAAAATAACATCAATATACATCATATAGCAACATAGCAACTACATGCGCCAACATAGCAATGCATTCAATAGCAATAAATGCAACTACCAAATCAATATAAATTTACTTCTCATTAACATTTAATGAATTGGTTTTCCAATTGATTCATTAACATTGGATGTTTTTACTAACATTCATTCTCAATTCAATTAGTTAACATTCACTAATTTATTCACATTAATTCGCTTTCAATCCAAATCAAATTCAATTCTATTCAAGTTCATTTTCTTCCAAGTTGGATTCAATTACTTTAGCTTCTAATTTCGCTAATTCCATTTCATTAACACTTAATGAATTTATATACAATCAATTAATAACCATATAACAACCAATGTACATTCAACATAACCAAATTATTTAATTTACATTCTATTTGGTCCAACACTTTTAATTCCAATTGGTTTATATTAAATTGATTTTCATTCAATTATTCAGCTTCTAATTACATTGGCTTTCAATGAATTAATACTTTCATCCATTATCCCATATCAATTTTATTTACATTCAATTCATTAGTTCAATTCAATTGCTAATTCCTTTAACAATATAAAGTTGAATTTCATTCATATAACTCAAGTTCAAATTCTTAATGACTTCACATCATTAATTCACTTATTAATTTACTTTGACACCAAAATCAACTCTATTCAACTTCACTTGAGTTATATTCCATTAAACATCATTTGTTTAGCTTAACTTAAATTTTCACTTATAAATCCAATTCAGATTTCATTTCTATTTAACTTTTACCAAAGTCAAATTTATTAACTCATATTATAAGTTCAAGACTCTTTTCACTCATATTCAATTCATTCTTTTACAGTTGTTGTTTTTATTTAACTTATTCAAACAACATTTATTGACTTATATATATTTATATTTTCAACCACCAAGCAAGCAATTTTATATACACTTTAATAATTCTGAAAAATTATTCCTTTATATATAAAATATAATCGAGATAAAATTATTTCATTTACTCAATTCAAAATGATACTATGTCGACTTGCCACGTTTAAGAGTTTAGAAACCCCTATCGATTACGGTTGTACACCCCGCACCGACTAGAATTCATAAACAGCTCAACGGATAAGCAAACACAATATAAAACAATTTATATTCACTAACAAATACGCGCTCATATTTATTATTACACTCATACTCATTCTAGAGTACTACTGACTCTATCTCTAATGAGTAATTCCCAACAGAGCCATAGTTGTCGCTTAACCATATGCTCTGATACCAAATGTAACGATCACAACTTTTCGACGCTCGAAAACCGACATTAATACGTCCACTGTATCAACTGCCGAGCAATCGAATGCCGGAAAACTGTACCGTTAGGGTTAAAGAAGAAGAAAAAGATAGAAGAAGAGAGAAAAAGATAGAACGGAACAGAAAGAAACAACAGAACAATATCAGAATCTCACAATCGCAGCGGAACAATATATAATAGATAAATGAATAATCTTTAAACAAAGAACTATATCAGTTATTACATTTCATCATATTACATTTCATTACATCATCAGAGTGTACAACAACAAACAACAAACAAATAGCGGAAAAGAAATACTATATACTAGTGAACACGCCATGCCATCTATCTTGCCTCCAGCAACTCCTGAATTCCAGAATATCCTGATAACCTGACTCTAGACTGCCCGTGTGGAAATTGGTGGGCATCCAGAGTTTAGGAAGGAAAACAATAAACTCCGAGTCAGCCATGTGACTGGTGTGAGAACTTAAAACAATTTATCTTTAAAACAAAGAACAGGATAATTTTAAAATAGATTCGCAATGCTTTTTAGAAAATGAGACTACCATAAGGCCTCCCGCACACACACACAATGCAAACGCAGAATCAGAGGAGATTTCTCCTTATGATAGCCAAAGATGCTTGATACGCATTAAAAAGAAACATTTGATATTATTACTAGTGCATAGTGTAGGAAAAATCATTTCGAAAATAAAGATATAAATCTTAGCCAGCATAGGCATTTCGCACTTATGCCTACTATAGCTACCATGTTCAATAGCAGGTTACCGCCACATTCCATGGCAGGTTATACAAATAAAACCGTACAAGATCGTATTGTTTCTTTGGATTTCCAACAAATGGTCAGGCCAAGGAACTTCCCATTGCCACATAGGTACGCCTTTGGAAAGACGACCCGAGAACTAAACCGGATCTCTGCCAACACAAGGCCGGGTTACCCCTAACTGGGTAACTACTGACACGAATATGTCATCCCCCGATCGTAACCGATCTATTCGAGGATCCTCGATTTCCAACAACCACAAAGCAATAAATTTGCAATAACAACAAAGGTTAAGTATCTGGGCTCCATACCATGATACCACCTCTATCCAGAAGGAATGACATACACTAAAGGGGCGCTACCCCCTAATAACCTTGCCGCATCCTTCCTGTTTTGACCATGTCCGGAGTGTGAGTTCCGACGAAGTCTCGTCCACAAAGACACGCTTTATACAAAAGTTGTGCTTTGGGTCAACAAATGATCAAAGTAATGATCACCAAGATAAATGATCAAACAAATGATCATATCACAAATGATCAAACAATGATCATCCCACAGCAACACTCAGCATGCCACACTACCAAATTGGGAGTATATCACTAATAACCTTCAACTACATAACCTCTGAGCTCGTACGTCTCAGAGAAGGGTGTTAAGCTAAGAGAATAAATTCTCCGCCACCAACAGAAATATATTTGAAAGAAATCAGCTTTATATCTCAACTTGTAATGTCAGACATACAATCCATACAAGTCTATTCCAGGCTCGAACAGAACCGAAGGCACTTACAAAGAAGTCCTTGCATTCCGAATAATTTCTAATCACGTCCGGACTTCCCGTCACTAAGGGTGATAAAACCTCTATATCGGAGATCAGCCGATGCAGAGCAACTCAACGGTAATCCTTCCGTTTTCAAAAATATCCGGTCTTCAATACCGGTCATCGAATGCAATCCATTACGACGTATCACATATTCGGAATGGGTTATACTACCCCAAGGTCCTTTCCCGGCTAACCCGAATAGTGAGCGCTTATTCAAAAATAAGTGTGGCATTCAAATTCAAGCAATCACAACAAACACCTATTTAAAGGTAAATATTGATAGTCGGATTATTTAACTATCAATAGGCATGCTCAACATCACCAGATTCCAAATAATTTTCCAAATTATTTATTTTCCAAAATATCTTTACAAGATACATATATTTTCCACACTTCAACATTTGAAAACTAATTTTCAAATCACTTTTCACCTTTACCACTTTTGAAAACAAATTTCAATCATTTTCGTTATGCGAAATACTTTCATTTCAACATGGTTCATTTAAACCAATTAAATAAATCCTTACCGATTTACTTTATATTTACGTTCCAAATCCGTAAATTAATTCCCACACTTCAAAAATAAATCAACGTTTATTTTTTTAAACAAATTCCCCTTTTCATTTATAAATTCCATAGTGAATTTACAATCCAAAATATCTATGAATATACAATTTCCAAATCAATTTCTAATATTCATTTTCAATTTATCTTTAAAAGATAAAATCTCAAAACATTCACTTCATATTGGAAAACATTTCCATACTTATTTAATAATAAGTAATTCACAAATCCATTTATTTTCAACACTTGGGAAATATTCAATATACTTAAACCGAAATTAAGTATATATTTCACTCTTTAAGAAATCATTCTCTTAAACACATTTGTTTGGGCCAAAACGAATGTTACGTAAAACATCGTTACGACGACCCAAAATCACTAGTATAGGGATTCAAAATTAAAATAGATATATAAATCCCAATACTATATAAAATATTTCCTTTCGGAACCCATTTACTATAACAACAGTGTTATAGTCCATCATTTCCTTCTATTTCTCGAAAACGTCTATTTCAACAATGAATATTGAAATCTATGTTTTCGATGTTTAATACATTTTAAAACATCGTTAAAACGATTAACTTAATTTTTATAATATTCATTTTCCCAAGCATATCCATTTTATTTAATAATATATTCGCTGTCCAAAATCGTGAATATACTTCACTAACCAAATTTCAACATTTCTACGCATTTTACATAAAGAACAATTCGCTATCCAAAGTCGTGAATATACTTCCTTTAATAAATTTCTATATTCAATTTATCAAATTCCATTGATTTCGAATTTATAAACAATGTCTATAAATTCCATTTCTATTTATAAACTTAGATTTATGAAAATTCCTTTTTTATAAACCAATTCAATTTATAACTCAATTTTATACCAACATCTAATTTATAAGTTAATTACTTATAAATCTTTTATTTTACGAAAATCTATTCATTTTAAAATTTCACAATTTATAAATCTATAATTTTTAATGAAATCCCTTTTTATACTTCATTTTAACACTTAATAAACTTGTTTTATAATCCCAATATTATATATATATATATATTAATATAAATGTTAAAAAAAATTATATACATCCTTTATAATAATTCAAAAATCCAAATTTAACTATTTTATAAATCTATTTTTTTTTAAATCACCTTTTGGTTATATTTCACAAAAATCTTAATTTTTATAACATAATAATTTATAACGTTTTAATTATTTAAAATGGATCAATTCAAAATTTTAATAAAACGTATACTTTGAAAAATCCTTTTAAAAATCAAAATCATTATTTTTAAACTTTAAAAATGGATCTGATGATGCAACCGCACCCGATAGTCAATCACGACATCCAAATATCATACATCGATATGATAATCAACAAATATCAAACTATCTATAAATAAATCAATACAGTTGAGGAATTCAGTTGGATCACTCCAACCTGTTTCCCTACATCCACAAATGTTAGCACAATACCAATTCCGTTCCAGTACGGAATTATCGCGGTATATGGGATTTTATAAAATATTATCCGCTTAATAGACGGCGCAATAGGGTCTCATCCGCTATATAATGCGGGAAATCAACTCCAAGTACATAAATAATACCAATTTCACTTTGCAGTGAAATATTCGCGGTATATGTTTTTAATAAATAACATCCGCTTACTAACGGCGCATAATGTCTATTTCAATCAACAACGGATAATAATTTATCATTCAGGCATACAATCAATAATTTTAAATCTAACTATTTAAAATTTAAATCAAAACAATTCAATTGAGTAAGAAGTTCTCACCTTGATTTCAATTTCGTTCCAACGTTTTATTTCGAATAAAATTAAATGGACGTTTAATTTTACCCGAAATTTTCACTATCTCCAAATGACTCCAATCTAGCTCCATTGCGTAGTATGCGTCAATACGGTTCCAACGCAACTGGTTTCGTAATTTGTCGACCTCGTATGACAAAGATATGTATTTTTAAAGTTATACGAATTTATATACAATAAAATTTCAACAATTTTTTATATTTAAACCAAGATTTCATCACCACCTTTCGTTTTTTCTTCAGGAAATCTAGGCCGCACCCTGCATCTCCTCCCCCATCCCCAGTTTCACGTTCAAACACGTGAGAATGAACCCACTAGCCACCATCTAGGGTTCCATTTCGCCGCTACTACGAACAACGTGGAGACGATCAGGGACCATCACCGCGAAGGCCATCACAAACACTATCTTCGGCCGTAACCCCTTGCAACCTGGCCTCCCCCATGTCTAGAATTGCGTGCGTGACCTGATTGTTAACGCGGGCCCGTAGCCCCCACCTCGTCGCGAATTAGACGATCTCCACCGTTCACATCGAAGTTCTCATCTTCCTCTTCATCTTTGCAGTTGAACCCGAAGCTTGAAAGCGTGTGGATTTGGAGATATTTGAGGAAGAACGAGAATGTTTTCTGGCCATTAATGGTTAGGGCCGGCGGCTACAACTTAGGGTTAGGGTTTTGGTATAAATTTTGAGAAATGGTGGCCTTTTATAGAAAATTACGCGACACTATTCACCCGAGATTTTTCCGAACTCCAAACGAAGCGTGCCGGTTGGCGTTTCTAAGGTTTACCCCGCGTTCCAAACACAATGGAACGTGTTTCGAAGGCCAGTTCGATCATCTGTGCGAGTTATGGCAATAAACGTTCGATTTTAAATTAAATCGATTTAAACTAATTTCTATGCGTTTTGACTTGCCCCGGACAAACCGTAAATCCAATTGACACGAAATTTGAAACCTTACAATAATTTGACATTACGGATTCGATGAAACTTGTTTCGTCGAAATCCGAGGCTGTTTGAAAAATGACTATTTTAACTCGCCAAATTAATATTAAAACAATTTTGATGCGTTTCGAGCTGCCACGGTCAAATGAAAACTCCGATTACTACGAAAATTGAAATCCAATAATAACAATCTATTACGGATCCAATGGAACTAGTTTCGTCCAATTCTGAGACTGTTCGAAAATTGGCTATTTTTCAGTCGATAATTAAATATTAAAATATTCAATTTTCACAAATTAACTTTAAATTTGATTTTAAAATTTCTATAACATCTCTATAACTTCAATATGATTAAATAAAATTTTACAAATCATTTTCAATCATATTAAACTCGATTTTCAATTATTTCTGTAATTTCAACTATTAAATAATCGATTTAATTATCCAATTAAATCCAATATTCGAAAATAAATTATTCGACTTAAAAATTTCACTTATTAATATTTAAAATTAATTAAATATTCAAATTTAAATTATCAAAAATTCTGGGTCGTTACAATATAGGTGGGTGGGCCTTGTGTTGGTGGAGGATCCTTTGTGATGGTCCTCGGTACATTCTTCTATAGATGTACTGCCGGAAGATAGTTCCTTCACTTGGTCATTTGTATGGAAATCCAAACTCCACTACATACCTGCCATTTTGATTGTATTACCCAATTGGGCTATATGCTGGAATATAATCAATGTAACAATTTCGATTATGATTAATATTATTTGTATATAGTAGACACTACTATAATATAACATGAATTTGATATGAGATGTTTTAGTTATCGTAAGGTAAAAAACATGTCTGTGTTTATGTGTGGACTTGCCTTATGAGATACTTTTGTTTTGATAAAGGTAAAGTTTGGTAATTTAATAAATTCAGTTGAATGTGTTTCTCACGTTGTTTACCAGACTGATCCGGACGTTCTTCCCTTTCAATGCTCGGGTCAGACCGAGTATATTTACAAGTTCGGTTTTGATGCTTTTGGAGCTTCAGTAGGAGAGCTGGAGATCTTCATTTCCGTATACATTTACATGTTTTGTTTGATTATCTGCTGCATTGTTGCTTAGTTGTTTATATTATCAGCAATTGTGAGGACAAGTTATTATAACTATCCAGGCTGATAATTTGTGATTGATTGTTGAACATTGATTGATGTATATTTATACAGTTTCTGTTTTGTAAAGATCATTGATATGATATTATATGTTTTCCGCTACGATGTGAGATTCTGTATTATTCTGTTTGGTTCAATCTTCTCTCTTTCTTCTCTTCTCTTCTTCTCTCTTCTTTTCTTTTTCTTGACTTTTCGTCAGTCTGTGTTGTTTGGGTTGGCCATGTGTGGATTATTGTCGATTCAAAGGGTACGGATTTGTAGGCCATTACATTTGGTATCAGAGCTTAGATTTCGTATATTCCTAAGCTTTGATGTGCACTCAGTATAGATATGGACAGTAGCACCCTAGATTGAGTTTGAGTGTATTATATATATATATATATATATATATATATATATATGAGTGCGTATTTGTTAGTGGACATAAAATGTTTTATATTGTGTTTGATTATCCGTTGAGTTGTTTGTGAATTCTGGTTGGTATGTGGGATGCCATGTTATCGATAGGGATTTCTAAACACTTAACGAAGCAAGTTGACATAATATTATTTTAAATTAGGTAAATGAAATAGTTTTACCTCAGTTGTATTTTATATGTAAAGAAATAATTTTTCTAGAATTATTAAAGTGTATATAAATTGATTGTTTGGTTGTTTGAAAATGTAAATATATATAAGTTAAATAAAAGTTGTTTGAAATATCTAAATAAACACAACAATTGGAAAAGAATAAATTATATAAGCAAATAAATTATATAGTATGGAATTAGAATTAATATGATTTACAAATGTGAAATAATCTTATATATAAGAAATGGAACAACCTGAATATATTTATAAATATGAGTTATAAATAAAAATGAATTTAGACCAGTTATTTGAAAATTTGAATCCTGTTTATTTTAAAATTTGTTTTTCAAAAGTTAAAGATATTATGTTATTAAAAGTCTAAATAAGATAAATGAAGTTGGAATGAATCTTATATAAGTAAAGTAAAGTAGTGGAATTATATAAGTAAGAAGATTATAAAATGTGATTTATAAATAAAAGGATTTTCGAAAGAATATAAAGCACTGAATTCGCTACTGTTACTGGGAAATAATTAGGGTGATGACCGCAGCATCATCAATATCATTTTCGAGTTTCTATGTGATTGATTTACTACTAATAGTAAATTGAAATCCAAGTTTTTTTGTGATAAACAAATTTGATTTAAAATCCAAGTTGTAATTGATAAATATAAGTAAAATAAGTTTTGGAATTATAATATGAAACAATAAAATTTTAACTTGGTAAAGTAAAGAAATTTGAGTTAGTATAATAAAATATATGATTTGAAATTTAACTAAAGGAAGGTTAAATAATTTAAACTAGATTAAATAAGTTATTGAAACGGAAATTTAAACTTAAATGGTAAAGTGATTATATAATATGAATTTGGATGTTTAAATAATAATAAGTCGTATAGCTTATAAAGTGAGAAAATGTAAGTAAAATCAATTGTTAAATGGTTAAGTAATTTTGTTAAGAAAAATAGAATTGAATTTGAATAGTATTATGAATTTGACTTAAGTACTGGTTAAATAAAAGGACGAGTTAGAAGAAAATTTAGATTTGTTAATTACGAAATGTTAAGAAATAGAATCTGAAATAAATTGGTAGTGAACTTAAATTGCATAGTGAAGATAAATGCAAGTGAGGATGAAATGATTTTAACTTAAGTGATGTTAAATAAGGTTGAATTTGATATCAAAATGAATTAATGAAGTAAAGTGATGAATGTGAATTTGAGTTATATAATGAATTTGCGATTGAATTAATGAATGAATTGAATGTTAATCAATTGAATGTAAATAAATTGAGGCGGAATAAATGGATGTAAGTGTTAATTCATTTAAAGCTAACTGAACATGTTGAACCAATTGGAGTTAAAAGCGTTAAACCAAATTGAATGTAAGCGAATTAAATAAATTTGGTAAATGTAGGTTATACATTGGTTGTTAGATGGATGCTACTTGATTGTATAGAAATTCATATGAAGTTAAATTAATCGAATTAAAATCTAAAAAAAGTGAATTCGAATTGATAAGTAAACTTAGATAGAATTAAATTTAATTTGAATTAGAAGTGAACCAACTTGAATGTGAATCAGTGAATGTAAACTAATTGAATATGAATAAATGAATGTTAGTAAAATCTAATGTAAATGAATCAAATGTGATTAAATTGAAAATCAATTCAATGAATATTAATGAGAAGTGAATGCATATTGATTTGGTATGGATTTACAGGATAGATATTGAGTTATTGGATGTTAGTTGGATGATAATTGTTTGACGGTTGGATTTGTTGCTTTTGTTGCATTTGCTATATTGGCATATATAGTTGTTATATAGGTATATGTTGTATATTGATATTACTTTTCATATATACATGTTTCTTATTGTTTGTTGAGTATTTAGTAGGTGCGTATGGCGCTTGCTTCACATTTGGAGCTCACTTTCACACTATATTAGCCATATATGCTCGCTAATAATATATAAGGTACATATCTTAGATTACATATCGTACTTTTACACTTTTTTTCCCATTGGGATGCCTCGTCCTCGAAGATGAGATGTATATTTATGATATATATATATATATGTTGTGATCCTACTACGATCGAACCGCGCAAAGGAGACGCTGGCGAATTTTTCTGAAAATTTGAGGCGTTCGAAAATTTTTGGGAATTTTGGGATTTTTTTTGATTTTGAGTTAAAGTTAAGTGATATTAGTTGGTTTTAAAAGATAACTAAGTAGATTTGAAACCTTAGAAAAGTTTTTATAAGAAGTTTAACTAATGGATTTTGAAAAAGTTAAAATGTTTAAATTGGATTTGATATCTAGTTTTAATGAATTGTTTTGAATAGTTAATGGATTTTGTGACTTTTACTTACTTGGTAATTTTGAGGACGAAATTCTTTTAAGTATGGAAGAATGTAACGACCCAAAATTTCTGCCATTTGAAATTCGTATATTTAAATAATTTTAAATATTCACAAGTAAATTTATAAGCTGAATAACTTATATTTCGAATAAAAGAATTTAATTGGATAATTAAATTGATAATTTAATATTTGAAATTACAGAAATAATTGGAATTTGAATTAACTGTGAATAAAAATGATTTATAAAGTTGTAATAAATTCTAATTGAATTTAAATGATGATAGAGAACATTTAAAATCGAATTAAAAGTTAATTTGAAAAAAATTGAATATTTTAATATTTAATTGACGAGTGAAAATGGTCATTTTTCATACAGTCTCGGATTTCATCGAAACCAGATTCATTGGATCCGTTATATTATATTATTATATGATTTCAAATTTCATGTCAATCGGATTTACGGTTTGTCCAGGGCAAGCTAAAAAGCATAAAAATTTGTTTAAGTGAATTTTAAATTTAAATAATTCAATTCGAAAACCTATCTTTCAAATACGATCGAATTGGCTCTCAATATATATATATTCCATTGTGCTTTGGAATAGGGGTAAAATATTATAAATGCCAGGCGGCAAGTGTAACGATCCCGTTTTTTGTGTCAAATTTAATTGGTAATTAATTTAAATTTTAAGATTAAATTGTGAATTAATTATATTATTTCTAAAATAAATTTTGGGTTTTAAATAGAAATTCTGATTTGAAATTTAAGTATTTATTAATTTGAATTTGATTTGAATACTCTAAGTTTTGTGATAAATAAAATTGTTTTCTAATTTTAACATATGATATATTGGAAAGTTATATTTTTAAATTAATATAGTAAGAGTTGTTTAAAACTAAATTTGTATGTATATATATATATATATATATATATGAGTGTAAAGAAATTTATATTTGAAATCAAAGATATAATAAGTATGATTATTTAAGTTTTAAAATAAGTATTTATTAATAAGTTTAATATCTTAAGTTTAAAAATATAAGTGTATTGAAAAAAAAAATATTTACTAACTTATGAATATTTATTAGTAATGTATAATTTCAAACAATCTTTCTCTAATTTATATAAGTATAAGTAATTGAAATTATCCTTTGAAAATAAATAAGAAAAACATGGAAACATGATTTGTAAATAAAAATAAAATAAGGTTTAAAAACAAAAGTTTAAATCAATTCAAGAGAAGGTCTAAAACATAAAATTGTTATTTTTAACCAGTGTTAAAATAAATAGACAAGTGTTAGTTTAATTCAACTCGTAAATGTACAAGTGTAAATGAATAAACAAGTGGCATCATCTCCTTCTTAGATAAAATAAATAATTTATAAGTAATATGGTTATCATTTAGTTCAAAAAAATTTTATCTTCACTTCTGAAAAAACAAGACTATCTTAAAACCAAAATCTGAAAAGAAAATTCAAAAGAAATCAAAACCAAATCTCAAAGAAAGTAAAACCAGATCTGAAAACAAAAAAAATGAAAACATAGTGCAAATCAAAACAGCTTCAGCAAGATCATTTTCAGTTTGAAAATGCAAAAGTAAAATTCAACTCAAAACAAGCTGGACAGAAAGCAAAAAAAACTGGAAATTGCAAACGATGGTCAAAGCAAGGATCAAGCATGGGTTTAGTTAAATCCAATTTCTGTTTTGGAAGCAAATAGACAGCAGGTCAACTCAGGTAAAAAAAAAGAAAAAAGTAAGCAAACTCGCAAGAAAATTTTTTGAATTTAAAAATCTGAAGCAATTGAAAACAAAATTAACTCTAGTATTCTTTACCTAAGGGGATGATGATCAAAAACATAGATGAAGTGGGCAGTGCAGTTTAAAGAGAATTGCATGCTCCAGATTTCACAAACAAAACACTTTCCAGGAAATTATCTATGTTCCTTCCCAATCCAGGTGAGTAAACTACATCCTTAAATGTTGGATCAGATACAAATCTTTTGTAGTGATGTGTGAAAGGGGGTTGCATTGATAATTCATATGTTGATGAATATTTAGTAGAGAGATATGTGCATACATGTTTACATCTTTTCATATAGGCCTCTGTTATACATCAGTTTTCAAGCTCAATCTAATGTAGATCAAATTCTCTTCGCAAACTCAATTTCATGTTATGATCTTAAAAGGGAAAAGTGTTTGAAATAACTTAAGACTATGTTAAAAAATTATTTTGTGTGTTAGTGACGAACAGTGATCTGGGAAATTTGGAATTACAGTAAAATGGTAAGTTATCAGGAAAATCAACTACATTAGATTATGTTTTCACCTATGGAATCATACTCGAGTGTGAAAATTATGATTTTTAATATAGTTTTCAAGATTTTAAAATCAGGGGTAAACGAGAATTTGGGGTTGAACGCAAATCATATTTTGTCCAAGTTCTGGCGATCGACGTTAGGATAATAGTCGCGCTTATTGCCGAAGGTAGTAGAGTGACTGGTGGTCATGGGAAAAATAGTAAATGATTTTATAGGGTTTTGTGGTAGGCGCAGCGGAGCCATTTAGGGTTTAAGGTCTTGTCTAGTTGGTTGAGTTTGCAAGAACCGTATCAACGTCGATGTCGCATCGAGTTCCTCCGGGCCAAGGGAAACGAGGCTAGATATGGAGGCGTAACTAGGGGCTTGGTGGTGTGGATGATGGTGGTCGGAGTTATCGATGGCAAGGCGAGTTTGTCGGGGATTGTAGTTCTGAAGGCTCGATTTCGAGTTCACGCTTGCATCGATGAATTAGTGGTCGGAATGGGGTGCGAGGGTGGTTGTCGACTTGTCGACACTGGTGGTAATGATCGAAAGTCGCCGGAGCTCATGTGCATATGCACACGTATCAACGTGTATCAGGTGAATTATGTGTTTGGGAAGAATAAGAAGTGCTCGGGAAATTTCTCGGGTGGATGATGGTTCGACTCGGGTTGATGCTCGGGTTCGTTTTAGTGGTTACCAGTATGACAGTTTTTAGAATTTCTGAGTTTTAAAACAAAGGAAAAAAACACAGGATAACTTGAAGTGAGTAATGATTTTTCTCGGGATTTTGTGGTTCCTCCTCGGGTTGGGGAATCGATATAAAAATAGTTTTAAACTTTAAAAACAAAACCAAGTTTTACTTAATATAATTTTGTTTAAACTACTTTTTTTGTAATAATGAAGGTTTACCTAAGTTTTAAATTTGTTAAAGGTTTTCAAATAAAAATTATTTCAAATTGATTGAGTTTAAAGTGTTTAATCTATATCACTTTTATTTTAATAGTTTATTTTTTTAAATGAACTTAATGTTATAATTAATTAGAGATGAAATGCTTTTGTTATACAAAAAAATTATTTTAATTAATGTAAGTAATTAAAGTAAATAATTAATAATTTAAGTTAATTAATCAAGTAATCAATGAATGATTTAATAAAATAGTAATTACTTAAAAAAATTAAGAATAATTAAAGGTTAATTAACTTAAAATGATTAAGAAATCATTATTTATTAAGGAATAATTAATTATTGTAATCAATTAAGGTTAATTAATTAAAATTAAGATTTAATTAATAATTAGGGGTCGATTAATCAAAGTAATTAATTAAGGAATAAATTGATTGATAAAAGTAATTGAGATTTAATTAATTACAATTAAGGGTTAATTAATTTAGATAATTAATTAAGAAAAGATTAATTAACGGGTTATTATAGATTAATTAATTTGTAATTAATAATGATTTATCCTAGTTAATTACTTTAGAGAAGTAATTAAAGATTGGTTAATGGTTGATGAAGGTCGTTAACTTAGGATTATTTAATTAATGTGATTAATTTCAATAATTAATTAGATTAATTAATTAAAGGTAATCATTTGAGAATTATTTAAGTATAATTACTTAATGGAAGTAATTAGAGAGATTTAATTACTCAAGGTAATTAATTAAATTGATATGATTAGTTTAACTTAATTTAATCACTTATTGTAATTAAATGATAATTAATTAAGGGTTGATTAATTTATTAAGGAATTAATTAAGGGAAATTAATCAAAGGATAATTGAATAATTAAAGGTTAAGTATTTAATAATTAAAGGTTAATTACTTAATAATTAAAGGTTGATTAATGTAATTAGTAAATGATTAAAGGACAATCAATCAAATGATTTGAAATTAATTAATGTTAATTAACCACGATTGATGACTTATCTGATTTAAATAAATCAGATAATTAATTGAGCTTATTTATGGATGACTATATTCTGTTGAATGCTGTGTATTGGATTGATAACTCTATTATGTGATTGTGATACTTTGTATATGAATTGCTTTGTGCTGAGCTGTTATATCTGTAATGAATATACTGTTGCATGAATATGAAGATCTCTTTTTTTGCCCGTAAACGGCAACTAAATTTCGATGCGACAGGGAGTCGGATTCCAGTTGGTTATCCGAAGCCCACATCGAATCATAATGATGAATCATTGTGATTGATAAATTTATTTTATCTGTGAAACTGTGAATAGAGATAAGCGTTATAAATTATATCGCTTATCGATATTTTTGTGTTTGTATCTGTGATGTGATGATTGTTGTTGCACTATTGTGTGTAAAACCCCTAGACCACACTATACACACACAAATAGGATTTCAAGAGGAAATCGGTTAAGTCACAGATATTTGAATTTAATATTTTGAAATGGTTTTAAAGTTTGAATTTCGAATCCAAATGATTTTGGAAATGAAATTGGATCGAATTTGAAAAGGGGTTTTGAATATTAAAGTTATTTTTGAATAACTTAATTTAGTTTTCAAATTTGATTTAAAATTTGAATTCAAAATTTGAAATTGAATTCTATGTTGAATTTATTATGTAAAAAGGTTATACAAGCTATAAATGTGTTTATGTGGGTTTTTAAACCATTTTTAAAGTATGGTTTGGAAATTTTGAATTTAACTCAAGTTTATATTTGAAAGGCCTTAACTCGTGCAATTATAATCGGGTTTTCCGAAACGGAAACAAGTGATTTCAAATAATAATAGCTTTTATATAAGGAAGGAATTTTTCAAATTATGATGAAAAGATTTCAATTTTGAAATAGAATGGTTCTGAAAGCTAAAATTGAATCATTGTGAAAGATGGTTGAACCCTATTTTTAAATCGAAGAGGATTTTAAATGGTGCATCTTTTATATATAAAAGATTGAAACTGGAATTGTTTTGAAAGTTATGAATGAATGTTTGGGAATCGTTTTGAAATCTATAAAAAGAGTCTTTGATTTAAAGACCGGATGAGTTAATCCGATTTGAAATGGAATTGTTTTGAAAAGCTATGAATGAATATTTGTCAAAGATTGGTGAACCTTGTTTTAAATTGAAAGGGGTCTTAAAGGTGAATCTTTTGTTTAAAAGATTTAAGTGTGGAAATTGTTTAAACCATTGAAGGTTTTTGAAATGAATCTTTTTTTTTTTAAAGATTGGGAATGGTAATTTGTTTAACCATTTGAATGAAAGATTTTGGGCTTTAAGCTGTGACTTAACTGAGATTCCTATAACCGTATGTTTTTAAATATTGCGCCCACTATTCGGTTTAGCCGGGAGAGGACCTTTGTGTCATATAGCCCATTCCGAATACGTGATACGACGTTATGGATAGCATTTGAAGACCGATGGTGAAGAATGGGTATTTGCGAGAATGATAGGATGACCTATCGATTGTCTCTACACTGAGTCGCGCCGGTATAGAGATTTCTTAAGTGATGGGAAGTCCGATCGGGATTGTGAATACCTGGATTTGCAAGGGCTTCTTCGGAAGTGCCTTCAGTTTTGTTCGAACCCGGAATAGACTTGTACGGATTGTATGTCTGACATTACAAACTGAGATATAAAGCTGATTTCTTTCAAATACACATCTGTTGGTGGTGGAGAATTTATTCTCTTAGCTTAACACCCTTCTCTGAGACGTACGAGCTCAGAGGTTATGTTGTTGAAGGTTATTAGTGATATACTCCCAATTTGGTAGTGTGGCATGCTGAGTGTTGTTGATCATTTGTTGATCAAAGCATGGCTTTTGTGAAAAGCGTAGCTTTGTGGATGAGACTTCGTCGAACCTCACAACCCGGTTATGGTCGAAACAGGAATCGTGGCAGCAAGGTTATTTGGGGGTAGCGCCCCCTGAGGGTATGTCCATTTCCTTCTGGATTATAAGTGGTATCATGGTATGGAGCCCAGATACTTACTTCGTGGTTGCTGCAAACTTATTGCTTTGTGGTTGTCGGTTAGGAAGCGCTTCGGATAAAGGTCGCAAACGACCGGGAGGTGGCATGCTCGTGTCAGTAGTTACCTAGTTACAGAGGTAACCCGGCCTTGGGTAGCAGAGATCCGGTTAGGGTCCGGGGACGTCCCTACAGAGGCGTTCCATTTCATTTTATTTGGAAAGTTTCTTTGCCCGACCATTTGTTGGAAATCCAATCATCCAATACGCGCCTTGTATGGTTTTAGTTGTATAACCTGTCATTTACTTATGGTGGTCACCACTGTTTAGATGGTAGCTATAGTAGGCATAGTTCGGAATGTCTATGCTAGATAAGATTATTATTATACTTTCGAAATGATTTTCCACACTTTGCACTTATAGTAATAATATCAAAGAAATTTTCTCGTATCAAGCATATTTGACTATCATAAGGAGAAATCTCCTCCAAGTCTGTGTTTGCATTGTGTGTGTGGCGGGAGGCCTTATGGTAGTTTCATTTTCCAAAAAGCATTGCGGATTTCAAATTTAAATTCCTTTGTTGTTTTAAAGATAAAAATTGTTTTCGTTTGCTCACACCAGTTCCATGACTGATCCGGAGTTTATTGTTCCTTTTCTAAACTCTGGATGCCCACAATTTTCCACACGGGCAGTCTAGAGTTGGGTTTTTCAGATAGTAGATATAGATATCGATATGTTAGCTTTCAGCTTTCTCTTGGTATTCTTTGGAGATCTTTGGATATTGAAGTATTTGGTTCGGACGAGACTTGCTTAGCTTGGTGCAACGTAGTGGTGGTTCGAGCTAGTGGTTTGGAGTTTTAGCTTTGGAGCATTGGATAGGAGTTATCTCTTCTGCTATGTCATATATTTTTTATTCCGCTATAACATTGTTACTTTGTACCTCTGATATTTGATTCATATTGTATCATTATTGTATCGAATGTTGTATATCAATGATATTCATTTCTTTTCTTCCGCTGTGTTGTTATACTTGATGTGTTATAAGCTCCGGCGAACCAGATTCGACGTTTGGATCTGCGGCATTTGAATACGAGTGTCGTATTCGATGCCGATTTTCAAAGGTCGAGTCAGGGTCACTACAGCAAGCTTCGTTTCGAGTTCGAAAAATTTTCGGATGAACAGTATCGTCAATTTTTCTATAAAAGCCCTCCATTTTTTCCTTTTTTCAAAAACCCTAAATAAACTAGGGCAGGCCGCCACCCTCACGTTCAATGGCCAAAAAATTCTATCATTCTTCCTCGTTTTTCTTCCAATCCGTGAATAATTAGAGAAAACTTTCTTCTGCAAAGTGGTAGAGCTCGGCACGATCTTCAATTTAGACGACGGCGATCGAGTTTGGTGTGGCGAGGATGAGGCAATGGCACCGTGTTCGTGCCCGTTTTTCGAGGCACGTAGATAGCCGAGCTCATCAGGGCTTTGGGTGTTAGAGAGGGGGAGCAAGGGGCGCAAAATGATGGAGCTTGATCATGGTTTCGATATCGATGGTGGAACGATAATTCAAAAGGGGGATGGTGGCTAGTGGGTTCTTCACGCGATGGTAACCTAGTGGGGGGAATAAGAAGTCCACGGCCCTGATGTGATCAAAGCAAATCGAACGGCCCAGGATAAATCTAGGGTCTGAAAATAAAATAAAATTTTCAATTATATATTTTAAAATCGTATAAACTTTAAAAACGTACCGTTTTGCATGAAACGAACTACGTTGGTTGACTAGCACTACATTGTGGAATTGGATTGTGATTTATTTGAGCTAGTGAAAATTTTGGTTGTAATTAAACGCTTGTTTAATTTTAATCGGAATAAATCGTTATCGCAACGACTACAAGCAATGTGAGTACAACTCACTCTTTCTGCCTTACTGATATTTTTATATAAGTGAGAATATATAATGATTGATGATTGTTTGAATGATATATGATATATTGATTGGTATTTGGATATATACCTTCCTAGTGGAGCAGATGACCCTATACGTTCCCGTGTATGAGCGGATGACTCTTTGTACGCGCGTCCGCCTTGAAGTGAACATTGTGCACATATTCTAATATGTATATTTGTTGCAGGTGATAGGTTGGAGGGATCCAGCTAGATTCCTCACCCATATTGGTTTTATTTACAAATATTGTGATATATGCTGTTATCATATGATATATGATGTTTTGGATGCCGTGATTGATGTATTTGGTGTTGTTACAGCATTGGGCCTATTTGGTAATTTAAAAATATTAAAGTGATATTTTTAAATTGAAAAAGGATTTTAAAAGTGATTTTGAAAATATACATTTTATTGAATTTTGAACTGTTAAGGAAATTGATTTATTTTAAATAAATAAATGTTATAATTTTTATGTTATAAAAATTATGATGTTTTGGGAAATATATCAGAAATGTGATTTTTGAAATATGAAGTTGATTTATTTGTAAATGGTTTAAAATTAAGATATTGATTTATTATAAATGGTTTATATAAAAGATTTAAAAAAATTGATATTTTATAAATTAAAATATTGAAATTATAAAACGAGTTTTATAAGCGTTAAAATGAAGTATAAATGGATTTTATAAGTCAATAAGATTTATAAATTAATGAATTTATGAAAAGAATGAATTTTGTAAAATAAACGAATTATAAGTATATAATTTATAATTTGGATTTTTGGCACATAAATGAGATTAATGGTATTGGTCAATAAAAGTGATTTTATAAATTAAAGTTTTTATAATATATAAATGTGAATTTATAAACATTGTTTTATAAATTAGAAATCAATTAAATTTGTTAAGTTAATTATTATAGTTTATTAAAGGATTAAATCCACGATTTGGACAGTGGATTATCCTTAATATAAATGTGTAGAAATATTGAATTTGGTAAACGATTTGTATTCACGATTTTGGACATCGAATATATTATTAAATTAAATGAATATTTTTGGGAAGTGATTTTTTAAAATAGAGTTAAGTGGTTTGAAGATGTTTTTTAAAATGTGTTCAGTATCAAAACCATAGATTTCAACATTCATTGTTGAAATAGTTGTTTTCGAAGAGTAAGAAAATGATGGACTATAACACTGTTGTTATAGTAAATGATTTTTGAATGGAAATGTTTTTATATAGTATTGGGATTTATATACCTATCTAATTTTTGAATCCCTATACTAGTGATTTTGGGTTGTCGTGACGATGTTTTACACAACATTCGTTTTAACCCAAATAAAAGATATTAAAGTGAATGTTTTCCTCAAAGAATAAAATATATACTTAATCCTGGTTTAAGTATATGGAATATTTTCTAAGTGTTGAAAATAAATAGATTTGTGAATTACTTATTATTAAATAAGTATATGGAAATGTTTTCAAATATAGATGTTGAAATGGTTTTGAGATTATATCTTTTTAAAGATAATTTGAAGTGAATATTTGACAAGTGATTTAATTAATAAATGATTAATTAAAAAGGCCTAGTGATTGTATATGGTGCTAAATATTTGTTTGTTTGCTTTGATAGTTAAATAACCGACTATCAAATTTGGCCATTTTAGTTCCTCGACTTAATGTGGGTACTATTTAGTCATACACTTAGTACGTAACCTTCTATATAGGCTTGACTATCGTTTGTGTTGAGGATGTTGATTCATATTGTACGGAGTATTACTCCAATCTACCAAGCTTCCTTCTTGTCCCAAAGGTTGGAGACGTGATAAGTCTATGAGACTTAGTTTCTATGTGAGATTGAGAAACGCTTTTGCATTATTGGTGCGAAGAGACCAAGATTAGATTTATCAAAAAACTACTTCGGACCAACGTATATGCGATGATTGTTTAGGTTGCTTGTGATGATATTGATATTCTAGAATTTCATAGTGGGAAGATGTTTGTTGATCGTTTGGGGTTAAAATCCCAATATACATATAGTAGCCGTGGTTTCTTCATTATGAAATATCCAATGCAAGGCTATTCGCTACTAATCCTAGGGATTTTCCGACAGGATGTGGTGGGAAAGTACCTTCGGTATGTCCTGTGCCTGGACAACTTGTATAGATGTTTGTCTGACATTGCATTTCTATAGATTACGTACATTGGTTTTAACAAACGTACATCAGTGGTGGCAGAGAAGGCAACTTCTCTTAGCTTAACACCATCCTTGATACGTATGAGCTTAAGAGTTGTATTTTTATGGAAGGCAATTAGTAGTCAACGGAAATGGCCGTGTGGCATTCTAAGTGATGTGATTGTGCTTTGTGAAAGGTGATCGTTACCTCTAGCCTGATCAACCAGAAATGACCAAAACAAGGTTAGATGCAACAGGGCTAAGTGGGTCGCTCTCAAGTAGGCTATGATCATCCTCTTCTAGATATATCTTTACACGCTATGATGTCGTGTATCTGATTATTGTGGTTTGTATGCTAGAGGGCCCTTAGTAAAGGTTGGTAACGACCGAAGAATGATATATTCGGTACCATCTAGTTATAGAGGTAGGCTGGTCTTTTGTTGGTAGAGGATCCTTTATGATGGTCCTCGGTACATTCTTCTAGAGATGTACTGCCGGAAGGTAGTCCCTTCACCTGGTCATTTGTATGGAAATCCAAACTCCACTATGCACCTGCCATTTTAATTATATTACCCGATTGGGCTATATGCTGAAATTTAATCAATGTAACAACTTCGTCTATGATTAATATTATTTGTATATAGTAGACGCTACTATATACTAACATGAATTTGATATGAGATTTTTTAGTTATCGTAAGGTAAAAACATGTCTGTGTTTATGTGTGGACTTGTCTTACAAGATACTACTTTTGTTTTGATAAAGGAAAAGTTTGATAATTTAATAAATTAGATTGAGTGTGTTTCTCACGCTGGTTTAACATACTGATCCGGACGTTCTTCCCTTTCAATGCTTGAGTCAGACCGAGTATATTTACAGGTTCAGTTTTGGTGCTTTTGGAGCTTCAGCAGGAGAGCTGGAGATCTTCATTCCATATACACGTACATGTTTTGTTTGATTATCCACTGCATTGTTGCGTAGTTGTTTATATTATCAGCAATTGTGAGGACAGGTTATTATAACTGCCCAGGTTGATAATTCGTGGTTGATTGTTTAACTCTGATTGATGTATATATATACGGTTTCTGTTTTGTAAAGATCACTGATATGATAATATATGTTTTCCGCTGCGATGTGAGATTCTGTATTGTTCTGTTTGGTTCTATCTTCTCTCTTTCTTCTCTTCTTTTCTTCTCTCTTCTTTTCTTTCTCTTGATTTTCCATCAGTTTGCGCTGTTTAGGTCGGACATTTGTAGATTATTGTCGATTCAAAAGGTATAGATTTGCTGGTCGTTACAATATGAGAACTCCAATGTGAAGCTTCTTTCTCCATATGTATGCCTAATCAACTGCTAACCTATCATTCTGTGGTGGTAGAAAATTAAAAGAGGATCAAGCAAAAAAGTCTGGTGAATGAGTACAATTTTAATATATGATAATCATATGCTGTTAATTTTAATACTACTTTAAGTGATGTAGGATGTGCTGTAAATGTCTGTGAACTCCTAAGGTCCAATACGTAAGGGTTCTTATCTAACATAATGGGTTGAACTACAAATCGAACCTCTTATTAATAATTGGCCAACGCTTTTAGAACTATCTAATATCGACCGTAAGCGATTATGGGAACTTTTCTTTAGCCACTTATCATGCTATGTCGAGTCTGGCTATCCTTTAGAATCACTCGTTAGCACCAGACTCACCCACCTGTGTCTTCATCAGTATTGCAGATCCACTATGGAATAACCCCTGAGTGTCTGCAAAATACATCGCCCTATTCAATTCTTAACTCTTATTGGGTATTTAAATATTACCCAAACCGCATTTGTGAGAAATATGGAATACGGATCTTAAGGCTATGATTAACACTAGAGGAACGTGAATAGTGTTTAAAGGAATTACTAAATCTTTTTGAGTTTTTGTTAATTTGAACACAAATGTATGCAATATTCAGACACAGATATGATCACAGAAACGAACACAGATGCAGAAATAAAGTAAAAGTAATAAAGGAAAGAACACACCAGATTTTATACTAGTTCAGAGTTACCCTACATCCAGTCCCGCACACAAGTACGGATTTCCTTTCAAAAGCGGTTGTTACAATTTCACCCTCGATTTCAAGGCCACGAGGTACACCACTCCAGATTCACAATCCTTTGGGTAGAGATACTTGATTTCACGGGCAATAAGTTCACCCAATTGATTTCCAAGTCTACAATCACACCTTTTCTCGCTCGATTGATTTCATGGCTACATTCACACCTTTTCTCGCTTAGTTTATTACAAAGAAGCCTATAACTCTGAATAGCACTGAGATCTTGTTGAGATAGTGATAGAGAATCAAACTAGAAATGATGTAGTTAGATTCAATGTTGATTTTGGCAGAGTAATGGTAAAAATGTGTATAAAGAAATGTGGAAGAAGGAGAGGAGTGAAATCAGAGAAAATATGAATGAAAATTCGTTTAAAACAGCCCCTAGTTATAGTAGGACAACAGCCATGTCCATTCGTGAAAGGATATGACGAATAGACACTTCCTTTGAAATCCAAAATTTTGAAATAAACCGCTACCATGTCGACATGGGGTACTTGAGGATGTCGACATGCCTAAGGTATTTTTGGTAATTTGCTTTTCTTTGAAAATAACTTCTATCTTGTATTAAAACTATTTTAAACTTTATAAATATACTTAATTATAGTTAAAATACATAAGTAAATATATAGAATAATATTTTGGTATATATATATATAGTTTTACTATAATTTTATATTTAAATCTAAGTATGAATATTAAAAGTTAAATATATTATTATTAAAAGATAGTTTAAAACTAAGGATAATTTGATTTTGAAAATAAAGATTATTTTGAGGCTAAAAATATTTAAAACCAGAATAGATGTTTTTGATTCTTTTAAAAGGAAGGTTTTGAAATTATTTAGAAAACAAGATATAATTTTGTAAAAACATTTGAATAAAAGGTTAGCGGATACAAAAAGAACATTCCACTAGATTTTTCGAACTACTTAGGGTTTCATCCCTTTAACAGGCTCGTAGTGGATTCCATTCACGAATAAATTGGATTTTAAGATGTCGGTGCTTTTATAGGAGTTTTAACAAAATTCCTAATTAAATTACTTATTATTGAAATCTTGAACTCTTGATATTTTTGATACTCATGAGTCTTCAATCTTGATATCTTGAATCTCTATATTGTACAGTCTTCATTCTTGGTACCTGCATGGTTAGATCCTGCATATACATATATATCTAAACTATAATGTTAGTGTTTATATTTTATAATCTTATTCTAAGGCTGTTGTCATCAAAACCATCATCTTAAGGACTAACAGCAGTGACCTATTGTCTTTTGATATGGAATTGACTTTCAAACTAACTCTAGCATGTGTACTTAGCCCAAAATAGGTTCAAACCATCAATTTTCCATTTATATAATTTTTTATGAAATTATATAATTTATATTCTTTAACTTGAGCCTTAGGCCGAGATTCAAACTTGCAATTTACATTATGAATGGTTGAGAGCTGGACCTAACCGGTCGACCGTTATCGACCGACCGCTAGGGTTCTTAGGTAGACCGTTCACGTATTAAAATTAGTATTTTCTGGAACTTTTAACTATCTATAGTTATATTGTCTAATTTATGTTGTTAGCACTTTTTGGTGAGCCCTAATTACTAGATAACCAGTCCATGTTCCAATTTGCAATTCAATTTGGGTTTACTGATTTAGATCTATAAATTTAACTTTAAGGATGCGTATACATCAATATCGAGTTTAACGATTGACTGTAGTTCCGAATATAAGATTATAGATTTCAATTTAGGGTTTCAAATTGAGTTTCTAAAATCCTAAATCAATTAAATAAGTCTAAACCTAACTGTATTCAGCATCATACTAAAATTGTTCTCACTCACCTCCATCCTAAGCTCTTCCCATCCGCTTTTGCATGAGAATCGTCCCTTCGTGTTTTATCTCTGCTTGATCCACATTGAAACAAATGCTTGTGTTCTTCTAGGTTGATTTTTTTATAAAAAAAATTAGAGTGAGGAAGGGGATTGTTTACTGTAAACTGTTAAGTGAGTTTTAGGGTTAGATTAGGCTATAATTTATAGGGTTTGCAAAATAGTTAGGGCCATCGGATTTAGTTTATAGAATCTTTAGTTTAATCACGCATACACTTTTATTTAAAGCCAGGTATCAATCCTAGTTGTTCAAACATGTTGCCACTTTCCAATAAATCATCAATTTTTACCTAGGCACGATCGACCGCTGCCTCACCTGGGTTGGCCGCTACCAGTCGATCTTTGATTCCTCTGGGTCGACCGGTTATCTTGTTAATTTGTGAAGTTTTATATGTTTTTAATTCTTATTCTAATTTCAATTCTTCTCACACTCATAACTTCTCCATATTAACTTCGATTTCGAAATGTTATATTATGAAATTATCTGAAAAATCACTACGAACATAATGGTATAAGTTTCATAGCCAAATTCGAATGTTTGTGAAAATTTTATTTTTAGTCTTTATTTTCTTTTAATTTAATTTTCTTATTAGCTTTATATTAAATTTCAAGGATGTTACACATGCTTTTCCATTTGCCAAATTTTCATCAATTTGAACTCCTATTAAACTAAAGGAAAATGCATGATTATATGACTGAATATTTCTTCTAAAGTGTACGCCACCATTACTTGTGTTAGTGTAAATCTCGAAAAGCTCGGTTGGTGACAACAAAGTAGGTAATATAGTCCATCCATTCTCACATCATAGAGAATATGTTTCATGTTTAAATAATTTTACCGAGCAACATGAACAAAATTTTGGTTGTTGTAATGAAGGTTTTCGAAATTCGACGGGGTCTTTGAAATTTCTTGCAATGCTATGAGTTCTTGTTTGTATTCGTACTCCTTGACGTCTTTGCATTTCATTATCATTTTCCATAATTTGTGGTCTCTACTGGTAAGAATCTCGACGTTGAGCTAGATAGTGTTCTCTTTTTTCTACATACATAGTTTCTCTCGGTTCTTTTCGTCTTAATTTGATGAATTTATTATTGGCGGTAACGATGGTACTATTCACTTATATGTTCATTTGTCATATTTGAGATATTTGTCTTTATGACCAGTATTTCGGTTTCTTCAGATTAATATGAATTTGTTAATTGGTTGTTTGCTCGCGACACTATAAATAATTCTTTATTTGGCAGATGTATATTATCCAAATCTTCATTGGTTATCACATCTAAATTTCTACTTGAAAATATATTTTGAAGCCTTTCTGGACGTAGTCTATAGGCATGGTGATGTCGAGCTAAATATGCTTCTCTTTCCTCTGGAGTCATGGCTTGTCTACGTTCTCTAGCTCTTATCTAGATAATTTCGTTTTGTTCATCAGTTAAAGCATTTATTCTTTTATTTTGTCTTCTTTGTTTATTTGGTTTTGATATGCAACCATGTTAGAAATATAAATATGATTAATAAGACATTAAATTTTGTAATCATACACAATAATTTGTATACTACCGGAAAAATTCCAAGATTATATATTTAACGAACATAAATTTAAAAATAAAATCTAAAAATGAAGCATTTAATATGATAATACTAAACAATATACATTTGACTTTTTTAAATATTAAGAAAGTTTGTTCGAAGATAAAGTATTTCATATTAATTTTCTTCATTGTCACCATCCATGTTTCTTCAAATAATTTATCTGTAAAAATAAAGGAAGAAAAAATACAATTGAATAATTAATATTTGTTCGTTTATAAATTATATTGGTATGTAACTTACTAACACAGAAGTAAAATTTGAGTTGCAGCCATAGTCTTCTACCAAAAGGGTATGTTGATCGTTGCATGGTTGTTCTTGCACTTGTTTATTGTCCACTGTTGTAGCTTTGTAAGGTGATGCATTATCATGTACCGACTTTTGTTTATCAGATTGTTCAGCGTTCATTATCTAGTTTATGTTTTGTTTTATTCATTTGTAATGAACTAAAAATGCTGAATTATGAAGAGATTAAAATGATTTCATCTATGAGATAGAAATGTGAAATTAAAAAAAGTTATAAAGGCATTAATGGTTTCATATTATTATTTTTACTTTACTTACCGTGATAGCAGTTGCAATAAGACATAACTTCAACATGAATAAGTTGCTTTTTATATGCCTTCTACATTGGATAATTTTTTTTATTTTTCATTAATGGTCGTTTACTACTATATCTTTAATAATAGTTGTAATAGTTTTGGTGTCACACTTTTTTTGTATCAGTATGAACTATCAAAAACACTCGTCTATATATTATCAAATCTTAATCACTTAAAAATATGATTTAATATTAAATTTCTTTTACAAATTCATATGCCCCTAAAAATAGTATCTAACAATTAAACATGCTTTACAATTTCAAAATGCTTCTAAAAATAGAATCAAAAATTAAACTTCCTTTAGAAATTCAGAATACTTCATTACAAATATACAGATCTTAACACTTGAAAATAAAAAATTATTATTTTTAATTGATTTAAACATATAATATTTATAAGAAAATCAATTCACGAGCGAAATGCGTGCACTCGTTTACTAATAAAAAAGTGAACATTCACAAATATAGATGGTCATCCACAGTTGTCTTGACTCTTTGATCTTGAGGTGGTTCTCAATTTCTATAGTTCACGCTCTGATCCTCTTCAATGTTGCTTCTTTTTTTTCTTTTCTTTTCCTCTCTTTTATTCTATTTTGTTTATTTATTTATTTATTTTAGCCCTAGCATCCTTTTTTCTGTCCTTTAACTATTTTGACCTTGGTTTTTTTGTTTTTGTAAAATCCCGGCCCAAAAGATTTTAATAAAAGTTGCTAAAATTCCTTCCCTCCTTCAAAAAGATGAGCCACCACTTCTTCCCTTCATTCTCCTTATCTTTCACGACCGTTCTCTCTCCTGCTTTCCTTTAATCATCAGACAATGCGAGACCGTGGAAAGAAGAAGGCGGAGGTGTTTTTCGTTGTTGGTTGAATCACCGGCGACGTGCTTTGTAGGCTGAGGTTTGGTGGAAGTGGATTTGGGGATTATGGATGGTGTCTGTTTGGGTTTCAGTGGTGGGGACGCAGGGAGTACCGAAGGTTGCCGGGGGCAGTCAATTGTTGGTCGGTCTTAGGTGGTCGAGGGGTTGCTGCGTAGGGCAGAGAAGGATGTGTGGTCTGAAGTATGAGGGTGTTTTTGGTTTTGAGAATGGAGAAAGACAGGTTGTGGTATGGTAAAGCTGCGTGGGTTATGCCGCGGTGGGAAGGGCGCGATGATAATACGATTGTTCACTGGAGATATGCTGACGATGTAAAGTTGTGATAAGGGTGGGTTCTGACCATGGATAATGCAGTGCTGGCAGGTTGAGCGTGCTTTTGATGATGACTTCTACGTTTGGGGTCTACGGTGATTGTGATGTTGACAAAGAGGGAGGTTGGATTGCCTGTGCTAGGGGAGTTTCTGATGTTTGTGGTAAGTTGTATGTTAGGTCGATTTTGTTGTATTCAGGTTTATACCCGTTTGCCACATTCTTTTGGGTTGGGCCCTTATTAATAAAGTTTCAAAAAAAAGGGCCGAATTAGGATTTGCCAAAACATGCGAAATAAAGCATTAGGACCCCTTAATTTCAAGTCGCATCGCTCGTCTCTGTTCCCATGTTTCCTTTGATCTTTGGGTCTTGTAGCTTTTGGAGACCTCTTAAATCAACGATTACGAAACGCTGTCTTACGTTATGATTTCAATTTTCACAAAATTAAAAGCGTCAGATTTATAACCGTACGGAGAATTACTTTTGCCAGTTTAAGCCTTCAACCCATTCAAATGCCTCGTTAAGCGTTCAGTTTCTATCGTGGTTCAACATTTCGGGAGAAATTCGGTTATTCTAATGATTCCGTTCTGTTTCCGTTCATAAGCGACACATAATCCGATCAAAATTCCAGATTTTATTTTCAAACATTGAAGAAGAAAAAACTTATAAAAAAATTAAAAAAATAAAACAAACATGTAGTAACTAAGAAAAGAAAACAAATCGATCAGGACAGTAAATAAATGGAAAAAAATCATGTAGTTTCATAAAAAAAATTTGTTATACTTTTATTAATTTATATCGAATCATAACAAAAAATTGAAAATTAATCAAAGTTAGCATAGAATTTTACGCAAGGAATTTTAATTTAAAGTGTGTTCTACTTCCTTTTAATTATTAATGCCTCATCTTATGTTTATAAAATTGCTGCAAACTTCAAACTATTTGTCATATTGTAATCAATTGATACCTTAGTTTGCTCAGTGATCATTTTTTATTTTATTCAGATTGAATCAATTAGTTTAATGTATTATTTTTCTCTTGATGTATGTCAAAATTGCTATTAGAGAACTTAAATATAAAAAAATAATTTTTTATTATAATTATTGTTGTTCGAATTTCATTTTATGTCCACGTCAATTGTTAGAGACCAAAAATTAATGTGTTTCGTTTATCTTTGATTTCATTTTAAAATAACTTATGTAATTTAGGCTTTTTTTTAGGTAATGTCAAACTTGAAGTCTAGCAAAATTTTGTTATTGTTTTACAAGTTAAAAGGAGATAACTTTTCGAGTCCAAAAAATGAAACTTCTTCAAGCTTTACCGTACAACGTCATCGCAAAATTCAAAAAATCATAGTTGATAATGGTAGAGATCATTTTACAAGAAATCCAAGGAGGTGTCAACAAAAATAGAAAAAATATGTAAATGGTACAGATGATATTCGAAGAAAATATCTTAGACTGGACCATTTCAATCACTTCTTGACATTTATCCACCAACAAAAGATGCGAAACAACTCCGTCGGTTTCAAGTAGTTGTTTAAAAAATATCCATGGATTGAGTTTACGATTAAGTGCAATATGGCTTTTTGTTTATATCATTTCTTGTTTGAAACTAGTCTGCCAACACGTGCATCATCTACATTAAATGGATTTAAAGTTAGAAAAGAGTGGGAGAAGTTAATTGTGCATCTTTGCAACGTGTATAAGGGTTGGGTTCATCCCATTTGTGTATCGTTAAAATCACAAATGATTTAATAAATTCTTCTTTGCATATCAAGGTGTATTTAATGCACAATTGAAATGGTTGAGGGGGGAAACAATTGCGTCTTAAAACATCTATTGAATACACCCGATGGCTTGCTTTGCAAAAATAATGCTCTTTTAGAGGAATGATGAATCTCTTCCATCCGAAAATCATGGAAATTTTTTGAGATGATAAAGCAATTGACAAAATGTAATGAAGATATATCTAAAAAATGAAGTATCAAAATTTTATAGCTTTTTACAATCTTGGAATTAATAAAATGAGATAGCACTATTATAACGCAAGCAACATGCGAGGAGCATGGAACGGGCTGCAAGCATTATTCCATATAAAAAATGCTCATATGCATATTATGTACATTGTTTTACCTATCAACTAAAACTTGCATTAGTTTCTGCTTCAAAAGATGTTTAAGATATTTGATCATTCTTTTCAAAATTAGGTATTATTGTTAACTTTGTTGATGCTTCTCCTAGGTGTAATAATGAACTACAATCAAGTCAAGTAGCAGACATTGCAAATAAAGTAGCACTTGGTGAAATTGAAATAGATCATGGAGCTAACGAATTTAAGACATTACAACGTGCTAGAGCCACACGTTGGAGCTATCATTTGAGTTCCGTAAGTAGTTTGATTGACCACTTTTCTCCTTCGTGCGATATAACTATAAACATGTGGCAAAGTCGGGACATGAAGCTAAATAAACTTGCTGATGCAAAAGGTGCTTACCTCGCTATGACTTCTTTTGAGTTTATTTTCATTCTTCATTTGTTGAATGAGATATTAAATATCAAGGATGTGCTTTGTAAATCTTTTCAACTAAAAGTATAGGATGTTGTAAATGCTATGAATCTTGTTACCGCTACAAAAAAACACTCCTTCAAAAGCAGACAAAGGTTGGCTTGCTTTCTTTATGAAAATGGAAGAATTTTGTAAGAAATATTTCATTGACATATCTGATACGAATATGTCTTACAAAGTTGGCACATCTCGCTCTTGTCAACAACATGATGATATAAATGTTCTCCATCATTATCATATTGACATCATTAATGCTGCTATTAATTTTTAAATAGTTGAGCTGAACACTAGATTCTCTCAAGGATTAGTGGAGCTATAATCCTCGGCAAGATGCTTATAGATCACTAAAAATTAATGAAATTTGCAATCTAGCTTAGAAGTATTACCCATAGGATTTTATATTCCAAGATATACGTATATTAAAGTGTCAACTACAACATTATAAGGTTGATGTTCCATCTCATCCAAGTTTTCAAAATCTGTCAACTATCTCTGAGTTGTGTAAACAATTATTTGAGACAAGAAAGAAAGATATTTATTATTTGATTGATCGATTGATCCGTCTTATTTAATTTCAACCCTTCCAGTATCCATGGCAATGACGGAGCGAACTTTTTCAGCTATGAAAAATGTTAAAACTACTCTACGTAACAAAATGGATAATGACTTTTTTGAGGATTACATGATTATCAACATATAATGGGAATTTGCTGAAGATATTGATTTGGATTTAGTAGTTTGTGATTTCAACTCACGTAAAGAGTGTAGAGTACAACTTGCATATATTATCATGTCTACCTTTTGTATTTATCTAAGTCACACATGAAATATACATGAATACCTCGCGTTTTTGTAAGCTTTCACTAATACATAATTAAAAACTACTTGTTGCAATTTTTGATATTGTTTAGCTTTATTTTCTTTCTTTCATTTCTTTTACTTAGCCCACGTCACAATAAAATTATGGCTTCGTTCTTGTTTTCTAATATCATCGAAATCTACCAATATTGTATACAATCAATACTACAGTCATGCATATGTTAGTACTTTTTGCATAGAGAATTAGTTGGTATTTAACAAAACTAGTTGGTCAATGTGAAACGGTGGTATCTTTATATATACCAGTATGTTTGGTACCTTCATCGGACTTCTGCAAATAAAACTATGAGCAAATATGTTTTATTGTGAAATAATGGTTATATGCTTTTCTATGAACAGTCCACGTAGTAAAAACATACCAGTATAGAAATGTAGTAGAATAGGAATGTTGGGAATACAATTATAAAAAATAAGTGTTTCCTCCCTATATATGAAACTCTCTCATGAGGGAGGAAACTCCAAATAAAAGCAGAAGAGTGGTCAAAATGATTTCAAATTATGTCACTCAATGAAGATTAATCAAAGGAAGATGCCAGATTCACAATTCAATGCATCTTAATCACCAGGAAGTTCCGTATGACGACACCAAAACCGCAAAATGACTTTCGTATTATCTCCAAAAAGGGAAGAATTGCTAGTTTGGAATTCGACATTGATGGGTACTCATTTTTGGTACCCAAAACTGGCTCTCTCAGAGTTCGACGACTAGGTTATCGTTCAGTTCAGGATATCTCAGATCCACATGTTCTTGTGAAAAGCAAATTGAAACCATGAACCAATTGTTTGGTTTCACGACACGAGCGTGAATTTCAGAACAAGTTGTGAGAAAATCGAGTAGAAAATAGACGTAAAATTTGCAACATGTTTTTCTTAAGATACGGAAGAGCAAATTGATTGACGCATGCGGTTGCCAAAGATACAATGGTCTAGGAAGAGATCTAGAGATTTTAAAACGCTTGCAGGTTTCAAAAAATCGCTTGGAAACAAAAGATGAAGCCAGTGATAAAATCATTGTTGTTCAAGCGAGATGGTAGAAACGCATGATTGATAAAGCAGCTAAGGTTTGAATATCGGCGGTGAAAAGAAGGAAGTGTCGCTGGTGATAGTTAGTGGGCTGTATCGTAGTGGGTGCTTACGATACCTGCATGGGAGTTATTATAACCGTTTATGAACAAACGCAGTAACCGCTGCTGAAAGTTCGTGAATTGCCAGAAAAGACGGAAGCGGTTGGGAGTAATCGGTGCTTGGAGCTTTCGGACGTTTTGTGGCGAAAGAGGAAAGGTTTTGTGGCCTGGGCTTCCAAATGCTACCTTATTTCGTGGATCAACTGTTTTGACACATGTTTTAGGATGCAATTTCAATACTACGTGCTTTGTATATGTATGTTTGTATATAGTATCATGTGAGTTAAAAATTAGAATACTGACCTATCTCTGTAAGTTAAGCACATATGTATTAGTAATTACCATAGCATCGATACCGTTATTACTATTTTTTTATGAACTATTCTATTACGCCCAAGTTATGAAGTAGGAGACGGATCCTAGATTTTTCTTTCAGCTTTCTCAGTTACATTGAAATATCAACCAAACACATTTATAAGGCAAAATCTCGAAAATATGACTATTTTTTTATCACAAGACTTTAGTTATATCATTGTTGATAATTGAAAAAGAGTTTCACTTGTTTGGTCTGAAGTCCAAGTTCAAAAAACGTCGTCATATACAAATAAATGTCCGGGAGTTCGAATTTCATTTAAAACAAAAGTAGTAACTATTTCCAAATGAATATTTTGATACACTAATGAAATCAGAAGTTCTAACCCTAATCTCAACATAATATTAGAAAACAACTTTTAGTTATCAATTTATTTATCGTTATACAAGGGTATTATATATGGGTTTTATATATGCATGTGCATTGTACGTGTCAAAAAATCCTTTTATAAATTTGAAATAAAATAACAATTAAATATAAATTTTAAATAACACAAGGGAAATCAATTATAAAACCTAGATCTCTTTAGATTAACTTTCAAATAGCCACCTCCTAAATTTGAAAATCAAAGCCCCTGAGACTCTTAGTTTCAAGTAAGGTTGTACATTTAAACTATATTACCACTTATTAACCACTACTAACCGCTACCAAACAAAATGATACCAAAACGATAACAATCGATTTTATTGGTATGTTTTATTGAATCGCAAGAAATTATGAGGGTATGGTAATGATAATCAACTACTAATAATGGTAATTACCATATCTACCACATACGTTAACCACTATATATTCTTATATTTTATTATATAACATCTAGCATTTTATGTATAATGATTTAATAGAAAATCTAACAAAGACTATTATGATATTAGATTAAATGTAATTTTTATCATATATTGAAACAAGAATATGATTTCATTCGATGTTTTAGCTTCTTCCATATGTTTTCTTGTCTATTTGACTACACAAAATTAAACTGATAAATAATCATGTAATAAACAATAAAAACTTTTAATATTTACTTTTTTTTACACGAATTATCAACGGGGGAATTAATTTAAAGGACAAAAATTCGAATATTTTTAGTTTCAAGGACACGACTTCAATATTTTAATCATACGGACAAACATTTTTCTAAAAATATTCAAAATAATAAACATTCTTCTAAAATTATTTCTAAGGACAAATATTCTTCCAAAACTGCTACGAACTAAAATCTTCTATCGACAACTACAAACTGATACCTAAAAAATGCTATCAATAACTAAAAACTGATACCCAAATAAACTTGTCCTTCAGGCTAAAATACTGCAAGTCTGTCACTGAGGCTAAAATGCTGAAAATTTTTGTCCTTTACAATAATTTCCTGATATTTTAAACAAATAAATATCATACTTATAAATGGTAAAAGCTTATTACCAACATCTATCAACCATTATCAACCGCATACCCAAGCATTGGTTTTTCGATTAATTTATTTGGTAATAATATGATTTTTCTACTACCATATAAAGTGGTATATTAATGGTTTCGAATAAAAATTCTCGAACCAAATCCGACTCTAGTTTCAAACATTTCTTGTAGGTATACCGAACAGGGAACTTCATCCTCTTGATGTTGAGGGAAGAAATAGTAAGGAAGATACGATTGCATTCAAAGAAGGCCTAATGATGGGCCTTTTAGAAAAAAAAAATATCAAAGGAAAACCGAAAAACGAAACTAAAACTAACATCAAAAGATTCACTAAAAAAAAGAATATTATTAAAAAATTATACAATATTTGGGCTTATCCAAAAATTACTTTTGCAATTTTCTGTGTTCTTATATTTTGCATTCATTTTCATATCTCTTGACAACAATTAAAATCTTCTTGAAATAGCTTATTATTTAAGTACATCAAATCAGTTTAATTCAAGAGGATGGCATAGTATCAACTGAACTTTGATACAAGCTATGCTGAAAAACATTGTAAATATTCGTACTGCGTGCATATACGTTAACCATGAAAAGTTACGAGCTTATAAGTTTTTATTAATTAGAAGCTTCTTTGTTATGCGCTATTAACACATGCTGTTTTTTTTGTATTCAAAGCTTTAAAAAAAGCTACAACTTGCAATTATAATAATATATAGGTTCATCGATTAGTAAAGTATCAACAAGGTCCATCTCAAAACGTTAGGTAGAAAAAGGCCAAAAATCAAACATTAAATAACAAACAAATGTGAGAGAAATTTATAAGATAATCTATTCACTTATCAGTGATACTACCAAAAAGTAAGTCTAGCTTTATTGGAGACCTTCCTCCTATTTCGGTTTTTTATTTTTTATTTTGTGCATTGCGAATGTAAAATCAATTTTTGGAACTTTATTCTTTTAATTATTGAAAAATTACTATGAAATGTATCAAAAATATTGCCACTATTAACAGAAAAATATCTTTGTTAATAGCTGTAGTAGAAATACAATTTTTGGTCCGACCAAGAAATTCCAAAAATAACCTTATATGTAATTCTTTATCAATAGTTGTAATTCATTAGCTGTCGCACTTTTCTAAAGTCGGCATAAAATACAAAAAATATATCTCCGTATATATTATTAAGAAGATTTAGGATCACTTAAAAATAGGATCCGATAATTAAGCTTGTTTTACAAATTCAAAATTTTCTATAAAAATAATTGCCAATTTCTTAAAAATGAGATCCAACAAATAAAATATTTTAAAAAGTCATTTTTTTATTAATTAATAAAATAAATAAAAATTTAAACTAACAAAAAGTTAAGCATTGCAGCTTAAAAATAAAAATTCAAACTAACTACGTATTATTCAACATAAAATTATGGCTAAATAATCGTAGAAACATTTTCTTTTAAACGTTTTAAATAGTACAATTCGTAGAAAAACAATTCAGATGTCGTCGTTACATGAAAAACGCATGTCGTAACGCTTGTAAATATAATCGTTTTCGTTGTTTCGGTAATCATTTTGTGTTTTTTGACATCATTTTCGACCAGACTCCATCAAAAATGATTTTTAATGAACCATCACTGTTTTTTTTTTCCTTTTTTTTTTTCAATATATTTCTATTGAATTTTGCTTTTCGCGTAAGTAAAATTGTAAATTTTTTCGTTATTCCATTTATCACTTTTCTCATAATAATTATTTTCTCAGACCTTAAAATTAGCTTCATTTTTTCCAAAATTAAACCCCCACAATTAAACACCTTTAAGAATTACTTTTAAGTTTCAAATTGCTTCATCTTTGTGAAACAGCAAGTTGTCAAAGGTCCCTACAAGCCTGTACTGGCATTTACGCTGCTAATCTTTTCAAGTACAGTAAAGGCTTGCATATATTTCAGATGAGCAGTAATTATTCAAGATGGAACAGAATAAATCAATACGTAGGTTGAATTCATGACTCAGTTATCGATCAATGTGATATGCATATTGCATATAATAAGTTTAGAATACACTTGAATTTGGTAGATCATAATAAATTAGTTTTCTGCAGCAAGAGCGTTAATTTATACGAGCAACGTTCTTTCTGATGTCCCAATGGTTTAAGAACCTGTAACATTAGGCTCCGTTGGAAAGTTTGATAATAGCAGTCATGAGAGGGTTTAAGAGTACCGATTTTGATTGGTTTACACGAAATATTGTTATAACTAATCAAAACATACTTGAGAGGTTAAGATATACCGGTCGTAGAAGTTTTCTACTAAAATAATATTACATATATACACTGAAGATTAATTTTTCAATATGATTAACAGGTATATAATTGAAAAAAAAAATTATAACACTTCAAAATGCTTTAATTTGATGGATTAAAAATTTTCAGTAAAATTACATTGCATCGGTATTCACTGTTTTTGCAATAAAAAATAACTGATATGAAAAATACATACACGCAAAAGTTATCATAATATATGAAATATAGAGCCGTCTAAAACCAGTCAAAACCGTTAGAAAAAAAACTCCCAAACGGACGCGAACTGGAAAAACTCCCAAACGGAGGCGAACTAATTAGTGAATTAGTTAAAAATATTTAATTTAAGGAAGCTTAAGCTAACATTCAAATTAGTTAAAAATATTTAATTTATGTCATTGACACTGTATCGGCATATTATAAATTCTTTGAAACAAATCCATGCCATAAAAAAACACATAGAGTGAGGAAGCTGAAAAACCAAATTTGAAACGAGCATAATAAAATAAGTTTAAAGCGAACGAGAACGAGGAAACCTAAGAAACCATGTTCAACGAAAACGTAGCTAACATGGATTTTCTACTACTACGTGATTTCTTTAAAATATCGTTCGTCGCTAGCAAGATTTTATACAAAACATCATTTGTTCCTATCAATGTTTCATACAATATATTGTTCGATTTGAGTGAGATTTTATAAAAAACACGTTGAATCCAAGTGTGGTTTATATTATCAAACCGACCGTTATGGAGGTTTGCTTGCTGTCACTGGCCAAAATTAATTTTTCTGAAGCCAAAAAAATTGGATCTTGTCTCATCGCGGTTTTCCTAAAAACGTGGATCTTGCCTCATCGCGGTTTCCCTAACTTTTCCTTTTATTTCGCGCATCAAAGGTTCCAAATTCAAATCTATTGTGATTTTCAAATTCTAAAATTTCAATTTCAAATCGACAATTTTGAATTCTTTAATTAATATTTAAATTTGAAATTCATATTTTCAGATTTAAATCTTAATTTATTATTTTCCAACATATTATCACTTAATGTTTAAGTAATATTGACAAAAAATTTAAATGTATATTTTTTATCAAAGTTATACAATCGAACGGTCGGGTTTTTCATCATTGTACGGTTATACTAGTAGAAAATATTAACACTAGAAATTAAAAAAAAACGAAAGAAAAAGGGGACTATTTTAGGATAAAACAGGGGAGTTAAAAAAAACAGTGGAATGTGCAAAGTGTAGTGTGTAAGGCAAATTGTAAAGGGATAATAAAGCTATGCTGAGTTTTGTAACACATTTCAAGAAACATCATCAGCTAGTTAATAAGCGGTCAACACATACACCTGAAAAAACCCTAGTTCCAACGTCCACAGAATCAACCGCTGACGAACTAACATTGACAGTGGATTTTCTCCTCCTTTTGGGCGACGAATTATAACAAAACCGATCAGAGTCCAAAGCGCTCCCCTCCTCTTCAAATTCTCGCTTAACCCTAAGAGGGAAATTAAGCAAAGCACGGGATCCACGCATCCTAAAAGCAGCTCTATCGTACGCCATGGCCGCGTCCTCCGCGTTCTCAAACGTCCCCAACCAAACCCTGGCCCCGTTCTTCGCCGGATCCCGGATCTCCGCCGCGTACTTCCCCCACGGCCTCCGCCTCACCCCTCTGTAATGCTTCTCCGGGCTCCCGCTTTCCGATTCCGTTGTGACCTGGACAGGGCTTACTGCTGTTGGGCTTGGGGACGGGGACGGGGTCCAGCCGTGGCTGAAGGCGTCGTGCAAGGTGCCGTAGATGACCATGTCATAGGAGTCGTTGGACTGGAAGGGAAGCTCGGGGAAGTTGGACGCGACTATACTGTTGAAGCTGGAGCTGCGACTGTACGACGTTGGCGTTGCTGTTTCCGCGTCTTGTAGGAGGTGCTTGCGGATGGAGTCGAGGCAAGCGAGGTTGGATTCGAGGTTGTAGGCGTCGGAATTCATGTTGTTTAAGGTGGGTTTAGTGGGAGGGAGTGAAAGGGGTTCGTGCTTATAAATGAAGGTCTCTAATTGAGAAGGGGGGATGAATGCTTCGAAGCTTCTTGCGTGGAGTAAAGCGGCACGTGCAGGAATTGGGAGTGGTGATGGGAGGTGACGTCATTGGGGTGACAAAAGCAAGTTGCCAGGTCAGCATTTGGTCGTAGCCTAGGTCAAAGGGAATCGTTGGGAAGGATTTTTTCCTTCTGGCTTACGGGTTTCATTGTGATTAGAGGTTTGATTAAGATGGTTGGATATCTACATCTACGGTTAATGATGATCTAATATGATATAATTTTCAAAAAGCTGAGAATTAAATTTATTTTGAAAATTAAAAAGAAAAAAAAAAGGAAGGGAATATTTCTTTTATCATCACTTCAATTTCATACAAAGAAATAATCATATACTTACAATAGACTATAAATCCTTACAAATAAACATAACTCTTTATATATACATTTTTTGTTTTAACAAACACGACTTTTTAAACAACAGATATGACTTTTCGCTTGAATGTACACGACTTCTCGCTAATAAACATATTGATTTGGTTTGCTTTTCAAACATCCCCTCTACTTCGAAATCGAACTCACCACTCAGTTTTTCAAAAACATCAATCTATAATGGTTTTGTGAAGATATCTCTAATTTGGTCTTATGACTTCATGAACTCAATTTAACTTCCTTCTTTGATATGAAGTCTCCAATAAAATGATACTTGATATCAATGTGCTTGCCCCTATCATGAAAGACTGAATTTTTTTTAATAACAGATTTATTATCAACATAAATCTCTGTTAAATCGCTTTGCGGTATAAGCTCTTTCAACAAATTCCGCAACCAAATAGCATGACAAACACAAAAGTGGTTGCAACGTATTCCGCTTCACATGTAGAAAGAGTTACAGTGGGTTGCTTCTTAGAATTAAACATAACTACTGAATTTCCCATAAAGAAAACAAACTATGTATTGCTTTTTCGATCATCAATACCACCGGTCCAGCCACTGTAGTTGTAGCCAACAAGATTGAAGTCATGAGAAGGGTCATATAAAAGTCCATAATCGATTATACCTTTGATGTATCTAAGTATTTTATTGCCCAGCTTCAAATGTGATGTGGTAGAAGCTTCCATATAAAGACCCAACTCCAAACAAATTATCGGGTCCCATGCAAGTTAAATATCTTATGCTTCCAACTAAACATTTAAAATATTTGTGGAATTTATTTTCTTACCATATTGACGTAAGGATAATTTAACTCCATATTTTGTGGGGGTGGTAACATGTTTATAATTCTCCATTTTAAATTTCTTGAAAAATTCTTTTTGCGTATCCTTCTTGAGAAATGAATATGTCATAATTTCTTCGTTTCACTTCTATTCCACGATGATAGGATATTATTAACCCAATGTCTTTCATCTCAAATTCCTATGTAATAGCTAAAATCATTAAACATCTTCGGATTATTCCCCTTAAAAATCGAGTCATCCACATACAAGCAAACTAGTAGCATATCACCATCTTTATTACCTTTTTTGAATAATGCATGCTCATGTGGACATTGGATAAAACCATTTGCTTGAAAATATATATCGATTCTTCCATTCCAAGCACGAGGGATTTGCTTCATGCCGTAGAGAGTCTTCTTCAATTTCAACACTTTATCTTCGCGTCCTTGCACCACATATCCTAGTGTTGATCAATATAGACTTCTTCATCCAATAAACTATTCTAGAAAGCAGATTTTACATCTATTTATTGAATTTTCCAATGATTTTAGGCTGTAAAGAAAATAATCAATCTAATAGTTTCGAGACGAGCAATAGATGCAAATACCTCTTCGTAATCGATTTCGGCCTTTTGTTTTTAAATTTTTAGCCACTAATCTTACTTTATATTTTTCAATCTTGCCTTTAGCTTTCCTCTATATTTATACATCCACTTTACACTAACTTTATTTTTTCCATTCGGTAAAGATAGTGCCATTCTTCTTAATTGCCTCGATTTCTTTATCCATAGCAGTTTTCATTTCCCATTATGAGCAACATCATCAAATCGCAGAGGTTCAACTTCCGCACGTATGCAATGACTTGTAAAATCATCCAAACTTGGTATCTCTTTGGTAGTTTCATATAATTCTATCATACTTTTGACTTTACGAGTCATTCACTACATGCATCATCATCATATGCAATTTGTGCTTAAGGTGTTATTGGTGGAGTAATAGGTTGTGTTATGACTTCTTTATCATTAAAGAATGGACAATATCGTTGGTTTTTCCTAATTATTTTGTTCGCAAAAGCCTTCTTCATCAAACTCAACATCTCGACTTATAATAATTTTTCAACTGCTTAGATTATATAGTCTATAACGGTTAGAGCTTTCGTCACAGTCGATAAGATAGACCTTGCATTTTTGTCATTGTGTTTAGTTCTTATCTCGTCGTGAATACATGCATATGATATAAACCCAAAAACTCTTAAGTGTGAAACGCTTGGTTTGTAACCACTTAAAGCTTCTTGAGGTGTTTCACCATAACACTTTTGGTGTAACGCCGATTCATTAAGCAGACTGCACAAGAAACAGCTTCAACATAATATCCCCTTAGCATATTTTTACTTTTCAACATACTTATTGCTATATTAAGGATAGTATGGTTCTTCCTATTAGCTACTCCATTTTGTTATGGTGAATATAAAGTTGTCATAGGATGATGGTTTCGGTTGACTAGATTTGTAGCCAACCTTAAAAGTGTGTTTAAAAGAAAATATTAGCAATTGTTGATAACTAATACCTTAGTTAAAAATGAAAACAAGGGGTACTAATAAACTGAAAAATGTAAAAGTGGAAAGTGTTTTAGAGTAGTTCGATCTACATTCACTATCAAAAACTTCTTATTATTTCACTACTTTTATAAAGCCTAGATTACAAGATAATGACTCAAAATTCAAAGATACTTGAAAGCTAATGGTTTTCTTCATCCTCATGAGTGGAAATGTATGGTGTATTTATAGCGGCTGAAATTGAGGCTTGGACGGTTGAGATTGAGCTGATCGAGCTTAGGAAACGCTCGGGGCCGTTGGTGGGGGTGTGCGGTTGAGCCGTTGAGGTGCACGCCAACTAGGAAGTCAAGTGGCCAGCATGGAACAAATGGAAATAGTTGGCAAACCATGCAATGGGAATGCTTGAAGTATGGTAGATAGTGTGGGATCAGGGAGTGGTCATAGCAAAGGTATGTGAGTAGCAGCGGTAACAACCCGCTCTGAAATAGGCCTAAATTCCGACCCATAAAAGGCTCATCGAAACTTAGACCTATTCAGAAGCTGGATGTTGGTTCGTAAAAGGAAAAACAATACAGAGCTATAACTATTCTTTTAGAACTCACAGCGAAAGGAACAAAGTAAAATAGCAAATCCTACTCATTTATTTCAAGATAAATTCAAATGCTATAATACAAAACATAGTCTTAAACAATAATTGTTAGATCATTTGTTCCAAAGTATTCTTTCATGGGTACAATAAAAACATCATAAATAAATAATAATAACTGCCACAAGCATTGCTCCCTCTATCTTCAAGCATCATCATCCTCATCACTACTTTCTTAACTCGTGTTGTAATGAGGAAGGAGTCAGAACAATAGGTGTTTGGTGAATAAAAACCTCGAGCCTTTTTATTTCAGTACTTGGGTAGTATATGGCAAAATGGGAATATGTATTATGTTTTTTGAAACCATTAAATACTTCATATAGGGAAAGGAGTAGACCCTCAATCAACCACTTAATACCTTCCATTTCTAAAGTAGGTTTCCCAATCCCGTAACCCATAACCCATAATCGATCTTCATAAAGGTCTAACAATGCACGAAATGGTTCCCAAGTCACTTACTACCATTTATTGGAAATAGACGGACTCTGATCATTCAAGACCTCTATTGAAGTAAGCGTCCATCATTTAATACCTATCTCCAAGGCGGACTCCTCACAGGTGCTTATCTAGCTGACATCGCACGGAATCTCTTCGAGCCACTTAATACTTCTTGATGAGAAGACAGACCCTCAAACAACCACTTAATACATTAATTCGAAGTGGACCCTTTTTGATATACCATATACCGTGCCTAATAACTAACCCTTGACTATTTTGTATTTCATTTAGGAAAAAAGGCAGGCCCTCAAATAACCACTTAATACCTCCAAAACCCCGAAGCAGGTCTTTCATCTTATGACTCATACTCGACGGCGACGTCTCACATTAGTCCGACAATTCGTAAGTACTGATAGCAAGATTTCCTGGGCAGATTTACTCTACAAAATTTTAACTAACCTCGTATCATCGTCGTTACTTATCACAAGTGATATCTCACATCAGCCCTAAAGTCACACTACTGGTAGCCAGATTAGCCGGACAGACTTTCGTGCGTCTCTTGACTGACCTCGTATCCCCATGACTTAGTCAAATTTATAACTCTCTTAATATATTATCACTCATTTCACTGTGTTCGTTAATTAGGCTGCATAAGAATTCCTTCTTATTTTGCCTTAACAATCAATTACCTTCCTAAGAGAGATTTAATGACAATTATTACCTAATAAACTACACAACTATATGTTATAATTGTACGCTATTTATGGTAATCAATATATAAATAAATACAGATTTATTATTTTCTATGCATGCGAAAATTATGCCTTAAATAATCTTAAATATCAATTCCTTTTTAATAACAATAATACAAGTCCTTTCACATATTATGAATGGTGCCAAATTTCCAATATTCGTAACAAGGATTTCAATATCCTTAACAAAGGATTCAACATTAATATTCAAAAATTGCACTAAATAGACTTGCATAAAATAAAATTTTCAGCTCAATCCATCATATCAAATCAATAGAATATTCTTAAAAATAGAAATTGCAATTTTAGTTTCAATTTCTATTCGATCCCTCTTTTACAAAGAAATAAACAATGGAACTTCTCTTATACTTTCATATGAAGTAAATGGTGTAAACTACAAATAAATTCATAATTTGCACCCTATTCCTCAATGGAGATTTCATAATCAAATCAAAATTAAAGAAGAGTGGAATAGAATTTCAAATCACCAAAATTGCAAAATCTATATAATTCCAACAATTCAACGTAAACAATTGAGAGTTTCAACAAGTAATGACATTTCGAATCAATGGAGTTTTTTTTTTTGGGGGGAGGGGGGTTTCATTTTGTATTATTTTCACAAACCCAAATCCCCTAAGACATATTCAAATCCATAATATACTAATCAATTACTGAAATAAAAATGCTAAGATTTCCACTCACAGAATATCATTAGCTTTGCTTTATCTTCTCTGGATTTGTAATGCCTTATAACCCCTTCCAGATCTCTCTTTTGATATACATACATGCATATATAGCAAGGGATACGTTCGTATATTAATTAGATTTAGAAAATTTGGGGAAGAGTATGTTGGAAGAATCAATAGAAAATTAAATAGAATTTTTACCTGAATTCTATGGAGTTTCCAAATCTATAGGAGAGAAAAGGATGGCAGATGTTTGCTAAATTCCCAAATATTTTTATGAATAAAAGTGGATATATGAGTTGAAACATACCAGAATCGTAGGATGAAAATAGGTTAAAAATAGAATAATCTGGGTTGTTTAATCCTCGTAAAACCTAGCCGCCACTTTGGGTTACGGTCAATCGCCCTATGTGCACCCGTCGGCCGCTAGGGGTCATTTGGCCAAATCTTGGGTTGATCACCCCGTTCATTTTGGGAGCGTTATTTTGTTTCTGTTGCCGTATTTATTTTGTACCTTAATTAGTTTTAATGTTAATTGTTAACTTTAACGTTTACTTAACGTCCAAGTCTAACATCAGTTAATTTTCAAATTTCAAATTTCAAATTTAATTATTTAATTGAATTTGAATTTGATTTAAATTGTTTAAATCTTAAAATTTTCATAACTTCTTCGCTGGGCTCTGTTTTTAGCATATTCTACATTGAAATTGATCAAAATTCTTCCATGAATGCAGCAATAAAACTTTCGTGGCCCAATTCCAAATTTAAAAAAAATTCCACTTTTTACCCTACTTTATTTAATTTATTATTTAATTGCGATTGATTTGATAGGGAATCGCATTCTTCTCCCTTGTTAACCTAAAAAATGGATCAACACCCTATAGTATGATGTGAAAGCACTAGCCCGGCTAGAACGGAGCAAATATAATAGAAAATCGCAGAAAAGTAAATGAGACATAGAGTTTTTTATAGTGGTTCAGCTGTTAACAAAGCCTACGTCCACTTTTAAAGCTTTGGTTATTGGTTTGATCTTGTTTGGATGAGATTTCAAGGTGATTGAGAAAGAATTGGCCACAAGTACAGGGGTTAGACCTAAGTCTTAGAACTGCCTAGAGTAGCTGTCTTTGTGACTATGGTGTAGAGATAAGAGTTAAGACAGAGCTTCCACGTAGTGATGGCAGAAGCAGATCCTTTCTTGGTTGCTCCGTGGTTTGTATTTATAAGGGTATCAATCATATCCGATCAGAAGACCAGTACTAGGGAAGTCCAGAAACTGGCCAAGTGGTATAAGAAATATCGTGACAATCCAATTTATGGTTTAGATTCGGTACCGAGTCAAGCCCTTGACTTTGGGCCGAGTCTAATCCTTAGCCATTGGCTAAACCCTTTTGTTTTGAGCTCCTTGCTTCATCTAGATGTCCTCTGTGCAATTTGGTAGGTTATTGACAAGTTTTGATTATTATCCTTCCACGACTTGGGTTATCCTATGGTTTGGATCGTCAAGTCTTCATATCATACGATTGGTTCTCTGGAACTCTATGAAACTTCGTGTACACACATAAAAAGACTCGTGGATGACTTTCTAGAAATATGGAGATGTCAAAACTTGGCATTTAAACTCGGTATTAAATCAAATCCCTAACTCATCAAAATACTTAACTTGTCAAAATCCTTAACTTGTCAGAGTCCTTAACTCATCAGAATCCCTAACTCGGCTCCAACTCAAATCCTTGAATCGGTACCGAGTTAAGGACTTAGTCCTATTTTCGATGAAACTTCTCCCAGTTGTTTTTTAGTTTTCTCTAAGTGTGCTTACCAAGTTTGGAGTCATTTCATTGAGATTCCTTAACTTGGTACCGAGTTAAGGAGTTAGCCCTAAACATAGTGTAATTTTCCCAAGTTCCTTCTCTAGCTCTTCTAAATATGCTCGTAAAGTTTCAAGTTATTTCATCTTCATCTTTTTTGGGGTCATTCAAAGGTTGGAGTGCTAGGGGTCCGACCTGAGAGTTTTTGACGTTCTAACTTCTGGCAGAAATCGGCTTGGTCAAAAACCGAGTTAACATTTTCTCCCGGAGTATTTTCGCTGAAAAAAGTATGCTCTGTATCGATACAAACCCTTAGCTGATATTTTGTAAACTCCTATCTTGATCATTTGAGCATCGCCTTAAGACATTACTTTCGTTCGATTGATTATTCATTAACCGTTCGTTCTAGTTACAGTTGAAATTCCTTTCCTTTGCGTTGGCAATGCAATATACTCTTTGGAGATTAGGATCGTGCTTTAGGTTGGTATAGAAACTCTTTCATGATGATATCAGGATGATGGCAATTTTGAAGAGAGATGGTTGAATTTTAGATTGTACTTGGCCAGTATTGAAGCTGAGTTTTGCCTCGGTTGAATGCACGTGTTTCCAAAGTCAAGTCTTGTTCTGTGGCTTCAACTGTCCCTTTTCGTGAATTTTCCAGTTCCTGTCTCTGTTTGAATTCTAATGCGATAGTTTATTACAAAATTAGACGTAGTGGATGATTCCATTGTATCGCTTTTCCTATTTCTGCACTTCTAGTGATTCTGAAAAGAAAAGCTTTCTGCGTCGCTCCGGACAGCGACCCCATTATCAATTTCATATCAATAACGGGTAAGTCCCAAAAAGATAATATTAAAGTACGACACGACGCCTTTTTTTAGTTCGAGCGAGCTACCTACGTAGAATGGTCTGTTCGTGATGTTCGGGACACTGGACTCACTTTGCATGGATAACACATTGCACTTGCCCCGATCAGTGCTCGGAATCCGAGTGGACAACATACGTCGACTTCCCTTGGATTCTGAGCGTTGTTCATACATGAATATTATTCAAAGCAAAACATACACGACAGTATTGAGCGCCATGTTTTATTATTTAGAATTACTTTCTGGTCATCCCGTCTGTAGTCTGGCGAAGTAACTTTAACTCCTTCAGAAGCTAGATCCTTCGTAGCTTAGGCTTTGCTTATTATCTATCATACCGGGATGATTGATTACGGTTGAATTTCAAGGTACATTTGTTATTGAGGAGCTGTTGCGAATTTTGCCTCCTCCTATAAATGAGTACATGTCCTTAAGAACCTTGGACAAAGTGGGAGGAACAAGCAGGGATTCCTCGAAGCTTGTTGCCATATCGGTCTTCTTTTAGCTGTGCTTACACAGGGGTGGACTCCATTGTCTCACATGTTTGTGCAGATAGAAAAAATCCCAGTAACTTCTTTGATTTTATTACTTTATTCGGCGTTGCGTATGTTTACTAAAGTTCTCTGCTTAGCAAAATAGAGACATTATTTAAACAACTCCATATCCATTCTTGCACGTGTTTAGGTGTGTTCCTTTCGACCAATTACTAGTCGTAGATAACACCATTTTCGCGCTGCTCCTAACTGTCTCAGAATGTAGCTAGGATGTTTATTTCCTTGTTTTATGACCTTTGCCAAGAATTGAATCTTGTTTACAGAAGGTTTAAAATGCCTGACTCTTGGCACTAGTAGTAGCTAGATGTTAACGAGGAAATTTATTCAACTGCCCCATGTCTAATTGAGCTTCCCCAATCTCGATCTTGGATCGGGAAAAGGTCCAACTGTACTTATTTTCAATTTTCCATGGCTATCTTTGCCTATGTGCTATCTAGCATGTCTTGCTTGGTCGCCAATGCTATCATTAAAGTTTGGTTGGCATAGTGGAAACTAGCGCACAAATCATTCGATTTCGATTATCCTTCCTTGAAGTTGCTTATTTCTAGGGAACAATAAAATTTCTAAAGGCTGATGATTATACCTTCTTGACGTTGCCAATTTCCAAGCGATGGCAAATTCTCATAGGTTGTGGCTAAAATTCTAGTCGTGCATCGATTTCTATCGTCGAAAACTGACACATCAATGACTCAATTCTGAGCCATTCAATGCCAAGAGGTTCCTCTCGATATTGAGAACTTATGGCTCACTTCTTCCACTTATCTATTTTTCTTTTTTCAATGTGATCATGGCAAGTGATTCCGCTTCGTCATCGGTAGTCGATTGCAAGGATAACATATTTTGTTCTTTTCCTTGCTACCAGGTGCATATCGATTATGCTGATCCCCCTTTCTTCATGATTTTCAGAATCCAGTTTGCGCACTAGTCTCTATCTCCAGGGATTGATGGTTTAATTGCTTGATTGCGAGTATTGCCTTTTCTCGTTGTTGCACTCCCTGTGTTCCTATGCTTCATATTTATTTACCACAACTTTATGCATATAAATAATACTCCTACAGTTGTTTTAGCATATTCTATTACTTAGATCCATTCAAAACCGTGATGTAGCTTGGCTTAGCCAATTCCATGGTCGCTCCTGTTTTGGCTCGGTCGAGTTCATTTCGTCCAACTGTAGGTCTATATGCGCCAATCCATATGGCTGATAACTCTGAATAGTAAGTCCATACATTTTTAGGAGATTAGGTTTCTTGAGCAATACATTTGACTGCCCCTGGCCAGATTTGCATGGTAGTTCCAATGTATGGGAACTAGTGACTTTGCTATTTGATTATAAGATTTGAAATTTCAATGTTGTTAATTTCTTGATTGCGATTGAATTCTCCTAAGTTGACAACATAAGCTAATGTCATCTTTTTTCATAGTAGATCCTTTCAAGTCCGTTGTTGAGATCCTTAACATTGTGAATATTTGAGCTGTGCTAGCTTCCAGAAGGTAGGGTTGAAGATTCAATCGAGCTTCTACTTCTATCACCAAAAGCAAGTGTACTGATTGTCCCATTCTAGGGGTTTCTCCTTAGCATTACAATCCTCGAGCGATGGCATATTTGAGCAAGTTGGCATCAAATTGTCTGGTTGTCCATAAGTAGGTTATCAATCCTTCTTGTTGTCGCCAAACTTTGGACAGTGACAAACTAATGCAGGTTGAAGCTAAATTATCAACCTAGTTTCTTGTTTGATTTTGAGAACCTTTTCACTATCCACTATCTCTAGGCAGCAATGAATTCTTGAGACTAGGCACTTCCTTTCTATGTCATCGCCTATCTTCGGGTAATGGTAGATTCCTGAAGGTTTAAGTTTTTCCTTTCTAACACCGCCTATCTTTGGGCAATGGCAAATTATTAAGGGAGGGAATTTGATTCCTTCACGATGTCGCCTGTCTTAGGGCAATGATGAATTTCTAAACGTTAAGGCCTTTATTTCCCTAGGTGGCAATTTGTTGCCCGAATACTCTGCTTTGCGAAACATAACTATTATCTATTCAACTTCGTGATTATTAGCATTTAGACTTGGCAAGGCTCCCTTTGACCAAGTATTTGTGCGCCTATCCCTATTCGTGGGGCTAGCTATTTTGGACGCTTATATTTGGACGTCTATAAGAGGTGGAGAGGTGTGGGGTAAATGATTCAATTACCCTCAGTCTGGCTCTCAATCCTACTTTGAGATTGAGGAAGTCTGGTGATTTATCTCTCGACTTTCCATGTTTTTCCCTCTTGTCCTTTGTCGTGCATGCCTTTCTTGACCGTTATTTTCGTCACGGATGTCATGTTCATGTGTCAGTTTGTATCTTCGAGAATTGTTGATTTAGCTGATTGGTTCCAAGCAACATTTTCTTAAGGCTGCCTGTCTCTGGTCTGCATCAAAACTCTTTCTAAGTTGAATATTGGAAATTTAGTTGTGCAGCGGTTTACTAGCACATGAGTGATTCAATCTTGAGGATTTTCCTTCGAAGCGGCCTTATCTTTGGGCAGTGGTTGATTCCTATGATGAAGGGTCAGTTAGTCAATGAATTGTTGTCATCCCATTATCGCCTATCTTCGGACAACAATAGTATTCTTAAGACAATGGTAGAAACTCACTTGATTACCAATTTCTATCTCCGGAAGCTAGTGCATCGATGGTTTACAACCGTAAGTGTTTCTCATCGACCCTGAAGTTTGAAGTTTTCACGGCATTATTGAGGCAACACCAGTACTTAGAAAATAGAAAGTTTCCCCATGTTTCCGGGTCAATACCAGTACTTAGAAAATAGACTCAGCATTGCTGAGGCAACATCGATACTTTGAAAATAGAAAGTTTCCCATCGTTGTTGGGGAAAAATTGGTACCTAGGAATTAGGGGATTTTCTCGACGTTGGCCGTGCAACGTCGAGACTTATGAGGCTGGGATCAATTTTCCCTATCAATCTGGTGGTTTTTGACCTTCCCGACATTGCTAGAGCAATGCAAGTTATCAGAAGACAAGGATCAATTTTTCAATCGATCCAACGGTTTGAGTCGATTTTCTTGTTGACTTGGCGGTATTGTATTCCAATTGGGTACTAGTGTCAGCCTTCTAAAACTAGCACTTTAATGATTGGATTATAGGTGTCCTTGCTTAGTGCTGTCAGTCTCTAGGTAGCGTTAAAGTCCTACAAGTTGGGATCGAATCGTTTGTCTGATCCTGTATTGCAGGGTAGATTCCTTTTAACCCAACATGGCCGCTTTCTCGACATTGCCTAATTCTAGGCTACGCCACATTTCAGAAGAATGAGAGTCTCAGAAGTTTCTGTTACTTAGCTTTATTTGTACTAGCAAGCATTCGCTTTAGCAATGCAAGGCCATTATTTAATCAGTTCCATAGTTATTCTTATTTGCATAGGGTTGAATTTCCTCCAACCGACTACTATTGCAATCCGACTTCCATTTGTGGAACCTATTATTCACAAGTGCTACACTTTAGGCCCTTATAGAAAACTAGACACTATGGAGCGAGTCTTACTTTGCCTCCGGTACGACTACGTTCCTACAATCGTGATCATGGACCAGTAGATTTCGGTAGTGGTTGCCTTGAATCCGTGACAATAATCCCTACTTGTTCTGGGCTATATGCTTCTGTTGGGCTAGTAGTATTGTTGCGGATATCCACCTTATTTATTGGTTTCAATCTTCGAGAATTCATGGTTTAGTTGCTCGATTTCGAGCGTTCTCTCCTTGTCGTAGTCTATCTTCGGACATCAATTGGTTTTCCACAAGTACGAGTCGAAGTACCTAATCGATCTATGCATGGCTGATTATTCTAAGAGTAGCTAACGTCCAAGTCGTGGAAAATCTATGATAGTTGAGGGTTATCCTTCCTGACATCGCGAGCCTCCGAACGTCATCAGATTCCTGGAAGACGAGCTACGCCCTTCAGACATTGCTAGTCTTCGGGTTATGCTGGATTCTTGCAGGTTAGAGTTTGGTAACTCAACCGAGCACCTGCTTTTGTCTTCGAAAATTGGTGCGTCGATGATTTGATTCTAGAATTGCCTTCTTTCATCGCCTATCTCTAAGCAATGGTAAGTGTAACAATCTACCTTTTTTTACACCAAAGGATGACACTTAATGCATCCTTTGTATTCATGGTCCGAAAGAGTGGCCATTTGGGGTAAAGAAAGAAAAAGGGAGAACATAATCTTACAAAACGTGACGAGCAATATATAATACACACAAGATCTTTACAAATGGAATCATCTTTATTATATACACAACATCAGAGTACACTATCCTATTTTCAGCATGGACAGTTATAGCAGTCTGCCCTTACAATTGCTGATAAATACAGACAAGAACAAAACCAAAAAGAACAACAGAAGAATATAAGTTACATGAATACGTCTTAGAGGATCCATCTCTTCACATGAACGTTCCAAAGAACCTAGCTAAATCTGGAAAATATGCTCGGGCTGACCCGAGCATTTTAGAAAAACAACGTCCAGGTCAGTCTGGTAAAACCCGCATGAGAAATTAAAATCATAAGGAACTTTATTATAACTTATAAAACTCTTTTAAAATCAAAGATATCTTATAAGATCATGTTATACATAAACATGGATGCATTTTTACCTTATGATAACCAAAACATTTTTATATAAAATCATCCGATATTATCAGAATATCTAGGATAAAAATACATATTAAACATAGCCGAAATTGTTATATTTTTAAATTCTAGCATTCTAGGCTCTACAATCAAAACTGTAAGGCACATATTGGAGAATGGGTTCCAACAAATGAAAAGGCAAGGGACCACCTTCTAGAATTGGTACACCTCTAGATAAAATGTACCGAAGTCAGACCCTGAACTTAGTCTACCTCTGCCAACACAGAATCGGCCTACCCCTGAACTTGGATAGTACCAAATATGTCATCAACCCGGTTGTTCCCAACCATTATCGATATATCTCATTCACAACCAAATCCATAATAGGGTAATCTAGAAAAGTGATAACACACCCTAATAGGAGCGATTCACATAGCCCTACAGCATCTACCCTGTTTTATCCATTACCAGGGTATGAGGCTTGAGGTAACGATTTACTTTATTCTTAGTAGACCATCTTTGAATGCTAATACCGCCCACAAGGCAGAAATTCAATGCCATCATTCATCCATACAAGTTCGTTCTGGGACTGAACGAAACCGAAGACACTACCTCTACTGCATCCATTTAGGAAATCACCCTCGGGATTAGTAGAATATAGCCCTTGCAATTCAAAAGCTTTATCTTCGATCATCTTTAGGATATCTTCAATTCAAAATGCTTGAGTTGGATCGAAGTGGTTTTCGGATAATATATACTTATTCGATCTTGGTTTTTTTAAAACAACATCCGATAGTTCCAATAAACTCAACCTCGGTTCTTCAGGAAATATTCAAACAATGCATATGAGCAGGGATAGCCCCCTAAGCGTTTAAGTGGACGGATCTCCCTATCATTTGTTCTAGGAGAATAAAATGAGACTTGTATTCATTGTATAATATCATCGAAGATGATAGTGCCCTATAACTCATATGTTTCTCCTAGATATTGCCAGAGTTATATTTTGGTCTAGATTTGATAGTCGATGATTTAACTATCAAACAAACAATCATTCAACATTGATTAAATTCCATATGAGATCACCAAAGCCTTCGTTAATTAATATTTAATTAATTAAAATCACTTAATAAAACATGATCAACTGGGTTTTCCCAAAAACACAATTCCCAAGGCCCTTACACCCCTTTATACTTGGAAATCATTTTTTTATACTTATCTCAACCATACAAGTATATTACCAAAGCATTTGGCCAATTTCCTCCTTCAAATTCCCTTTTTAAAAACATTACTCGCTACAAAACCAAACCATTTATCCTTTATAAGAATTCTTTTTGAAAGCTCACTTCAAAATTTAAAATACCTTTACAAATTGTAACGACCCCATAATTTCAACCATTCGCATCCGCCATGTCGGACTTGAATTGCTTAAAATACCGCGTTGTAAATAAAATTTGGCAAATATCAGAATATACAGTAAATAAATAATCATAGATCACAGACACAGAGTAAATAATAATGCAGTGGAAGTAAAAGAAATAGTAGTTCATGAAGCCACTATATATATATATATATATATATATATATAAGATACATCAGAGTTAAACAAGATACAACGGAAGAGTAACAAGATACATTAGGTACAAATCAAAATACATCACTAGAATCACTGGATACTGAAAGCAAAATAGATGGCTGGATCTTCAAGCAAAGCTCCAACGCTGAAGGTGAGTCTTGAATGCTGAATCACTCGGTCTGACTTGAGCGTAAATCAAAACACAAAACACTCGAGTCAGGACATAAATACTTATGAACTGTAATCAACTCAAGTGAACAGTAACAAAATGCATCAGTAACTTAAAGGATGCTTGGGATCGCCCATCCTCTAAGGATCCGTTAAACTATTTACTATGTAGTAATATCGTGCTATTATAATAATGTCTACAGTACAATAAACTTACTTTAAAATAGCGTCAGGGGTTACCCATATAGCCTTTAACACATAATAATGTCAGTAGTCTATACAGTACATGCATATCTCCTGACAGGGAGACTATGAGAAGATACTCCATAGGTACGACACAAATAGAAACTCATAGTAAGGCTCGCTATGGTAGGTGACACGGCACACGAGGCAATGCCAAGGTAGATATACCAATTACACACACGGGCTGGCGGTAACGTAGCAGCCACTACGCCCACCTCGGAACACACTCCCAATCAAAATCGGTGGATGACCATCAAATCAACCACAAGTAAGAGTATAGTATCGAAGAAGTGCATTCGACCAGAGGAGCTACCTCTTTTGGCCAGAGATCGCTCCTGTTTTAGCCACCTTAAGCCAACTCACGGGGGTTTGGTCCACGTAATATACCTCAAGAACGTCGCCACCATCCTACTTCATTCTGGAATCTCCACTGCGTACACGTTGTTAAAGTAGTTTTCGGAGTTGGCAGAGAGTATGCCAACTTCCGATCTCGGTCTCTTTAACAACCAATCGTTATTATAACGCTGTGATCATTTCAAAATAGTTCATACTTCAAAAATCAAATCATTTTATTTCAAAACTATATCCTTTTCAAATAGTTTATACTTCAAAACGAAAACCATTTTTATTTCAAAACTATATCCAAATCAATATGATATCCTTTCCATTTCAAATATATATTCACTTTTCAAAAATCATAATACTTTTAAAGTTATAACTCTTTCGAAACCAAAACACTTGAAATCATTACACTTTATCATAACATTTCAAAATCATACATTTGAAATCAAGGTACCTTCCTTTAATCCAAATTTTCGAATTTCTAATTTAATTAAATTCGAACCATCAGTTCGATTCAATTCAGTTTCCCAACAAAACATTTCAAATCTTATAAATTTCAAATACAGATTTGATCCACAAATAAATTATTCAATTTTTAATATATTTCAAAGCTTTAATATACCTCATTTCAAAACTAAATTTGATAATTTCATATAACTCTGATTTAACTTCGTTTTTACTTAGTTTTGATATATTCATTTCATAAATCCAAAATTATTTAAATAAACTCAAATTACAAGTAAACCAAATATCCTTTCATACTAATATAAACTTCAATTATTCAAATATCAAAATCAAAATATCATTCTAAATTCATATTCTTTACCAAAATAAAGATCAAATCATTTCCATACCATTTCAATCATCAAAATATCATATCCTTCCAAAATCTCATTATCAAATCACCATTTGAATGTAAATTCATTACTCAAATTTAAATATCATTTTAAAATCAAATATGTCGTTCATTTATTATTTTAAATATCATTTCAAAAATATATTTCAATATTCCATTCAAAATTCATTTATGTCATTACATTTCATTCCATTTAACATATAACAAAGTAATCATTATTTAAATCCAAATTTAATTTAAATTCCTTAAAAATTCAAATTTAAATATATAAAAATATTTTAAAAACTCCTAAAATTTCAAAAGTAATCAATTTCCAAAAGTTAAATCATTTAACACTATAAAATATAATTCAAACAGTGTTAAAATCTATAACATTTCAAAACGTTGACAAATTGTAGCAACGACAACACTTATAAAGTGCTATCGTAGCTTATAGTTTTCAAAATAGTTTATTTTAGGAACAACGGCATTTATGAGATGCCGTAATAGGTATTTAGTTATTTCATCATAGTTAAATTGAAAAACAACAGCATTTAAAAATGCTGTCATAAGACCACAGCACTTTTGAGAAATGCTGTTAATAAATTTCCAGATTTTATTATAATTTTTCAAAAACAATAGAACTTCAACATTAACAAATTTTAAACTTATAAATCATATTTTAGGCTTCTAAACTTTCACATTTAAATCAATTTAACATATGATTTATCACAATAAAATTTTATAATTGAATATCAAATTTTTAAAACTCAATTCATTTGTTAAGTCAAATTCACTGTTTATTAACTTATAAATTAAATAAAACTTAACTTTAAATATCATTTCAAAAGTTTAAATTAAATTTCCATTATTCATTTACATTTTAAATATATAATTTAAAGTCAAAAATACATTTACTTCAAATTTACATACTTAAATTCACAAATTCAAAACTTAATATTTTTAGCTTTCTTAAAACCATAAAATATTTTATTTTAAATCAAAATTTCATACCTTTAAAATACATATCTATATAAAAGTCATTTAAAATATACCACTGGGTCTGTATATAATTTTCTAACATAGGTCAAGTGATATGGATATATACAATTTCAATCCGCAGTTTAAAAAGAAAACCCGGGTTCTATCATTTCAAAACCAAAATCTCAAGTAAATAAATAAAAATCGCTCAGGCCTATCATTTCGGCCCATAACGATTTTTCCTTATTCTAAAGTCCATTCGAGTATGTATCATTTCAAGCCGTAGTGATTCTATTCTAACGGGGAACTTGCAGTGTGAATATATGCATAAACAATGTCAATGTCACAATATAATGTCATATATCATATGTCAGGTGATAATTAACAGAGTAAACATGGTAATAACAGGGCATAACATATCATATCATTATCATTTACTTGCATAACATTTTTAATTACTAAACACTTGTCATCAATTTACTATTTCATAAGTAAACATGCCAGAGTGAGAAAGACTCACCATTTCAAGCTGGAGTTAGTAAATCAAACTACACGAATAAATTCCAAAAAGCACGATACGACACGACACAGCATGACATAGCATGACTATTGATTCAAGTGAGTGGAGAGAGATAAGATGATGATCTTGTAAGCAACCAAAACAAGACATCATACACATGAATATTCAATACAAAATTATATTGAAACTAATTGAAATAAAAAAGCAATAAAAACAAGATAAATTGACCTTGCTTTAATCACTTCAATGCTTGGCCATAGAGGATCTTTTACTCGGCCATGATGGTGCAAAAGACTCGGGTTTGGCATCATAACACACGACTACATGAGTGTGAAGAGGTAGGAGAGTTGCAAAGTGAAGTATGCAAAGGATAAGGCAAAAAGGTGATGTTCGGATGCATTTTTGGCTCGGCTTGGTCATCATAGGGCTTGGCCATACTTTGGTCAAGTCTGGACATGTCAGGTGATGGCTGGAGCTACGGCTAGAGGGGGTGGAGCTGCTGGTGGTGGTGGCTAAGGGGGTGGCCAAAGTGATTGATGAAGTTGATGTGAAGTATAGGCTCAACTAGCACTTGTTTGGTGGAGTTTTTGTGCAAAGTTTTGGTACAAGCATCATATGGAGGCACAACCCAGGTTTTGGTCAGAGGAAATGAAGGAGGAGCTGCTGTAGATGGTGATGGTCGTGGAGTTGGAGTGGAGTAGAGACCGAGCTATGCTAGAGTAATAGGAAGCAAAATCAATGAAGAAGAGGGTGAAAATGTGAAAAGAAAAGTCATTGTCATGTTTTTTTTCTTTTCTTCTTGGCCGTGAGTTTTTTGAGGGTGAGGAGAAAAGTTTCTCACGTGAAATGAAATGAGAAAGTCATGGCTGAAGCAAAAGAAAAGGACGGCCAAGCATGAAAAGACAAAAGAAATAAATGAAAAGGCAATGGTGAAATGAAAAGTCATATGCAAATGAAAGGTCTTGGCCTCTTGGAATTTCCATTTTATTTTAAATCAAAATAAACAAACAAAATTCAGTAAATAAAAAGAAAAAGAAAACAAAATAAAGTGGAAAAGCATATAAATAAATATTTTAAGGAAAAATAGAAAATAAATAAGAAATAGTTTAATAAATTGAAACTAGAAAAAATAAATTGAAAACAAAATACAATCAGCATTTGAAAATTAAAACTATAATTTTAAAATATTTTAAAAATAATATATATATATATATAACATATCATATAACACATATACATACAAATTAGAACAAACAAAAATATTATTTATATAAATTAAAATAAACAATTTTGTTAAATAAAATAATTTACACACAATATTGTAAAAGCATAACTTTCATAATATTAATCGGATTTCAACGAAACGAAAAGCAATATTCTTGAAATTTAATATATTTTCATAGTAAAAGATAAAATTCAAAAATTTAATTATTTAAATTTTAAATTTAAAAGTCAAAGTTTGACCAAATTGACAAAATTTCACATTTTTTGAAAATTATTCTATTTATTCATGTTTGGAATTGTAATTTACATAAAAATCAAAATTTATATTTAAAATAATTTTTTTTATCCATTTTAATAAATAAAATAGAGTTTTTAAATCAGGAATTCAATTAAAATGGTTAAAATATGCAATTGAAATAATCACAAAATACAGGGTTGTTACACTCTCCCCCACTCAAAACTTTTCGTCCTCGAAAAGGAATGAGGTACTGAAAACACAGAAAAAGATAGAATGAAATAAGATTAAGACAAGATGACATGAAGACTGAAATTTTACTGATAATTGTTGTTATAGGTAAGTTTAACAAGGTGGAGATGATCTTCCCAAGATCCTCCAGAATCAAGAACACAAGCATGAAAAGGATCCTCTAGAATCTGATTCACCCTTTCCACTTGACCGACGGTCTGTGGCTAGCAAGTAGTGCTCAGATTCAAAATGAGTACCAAAGATTATAGAAAGATTTCCAAACAGACTGGTATAAGTAATAGCCTCCCCATTCTGTAGCAAGATAAGGGAAATAACGACAACTAAAAGAAAGATTGAAAAACAAAATAAGATAATAAATTTGAAACCATGAAAATTTCAACTTAAATTGAAAATTAATTTTACATAAGTTAAATAAATCTTAACTATCTCAAATTTCATTATCTTATCATCCAATTATCTTAAATTAACAATCTCTAAAATCATGGATTTGAAAAGAAAATCATCTACTATACCCATAATGTACTCAATAAAATTAATTCTTCTTTATTCCTAATTATAAATTAAATTTATTCCTCTCAATATATTTTCTCACATATGTTAAATATATTTACACTTATTATATCTGCTTTAGTTTATTCTTAGTTCTTTTAACATCATTTTATATTGTAAATTATTCCATTACCCTTTTTTTAAGCTCTGTTAATCTTTTATAACTAAAATTTAAGTGTACCACATTTATTATAACCACTCAGAATTTATTTATAAAATTCCTTTTTATATTGTATATCATCCAATTACGTATCCAACTTCTGAAAATTAAGGTAAGTTATATTGGGATGAAATTGTGTATTATACAAATAAAACTTTCTAATTCAATTATTTCAAGCTTGAATATTTATCCAAATCTTGAAATTATACTTGAAATTATTTTTCAAGATAAAAATTTAAGAATTAAATTTTCGATAAATTCCAAACTATTTAGGGGTAAATAAATGCACATATACTATATATATATATATATATATCCATTCAAATTTAAATCATATATCAACATATGTTATAAATCCAGTCTTATTTTAGAAATTTAAATCAATTAAATCCCCCAAAACAAAACTGTAGCAAGACTACAGAATGGTCTCTTCACTTCGAAACTCAAAAATGAATGTCGATGCTGCTGCAGTCATCACCGAAGTTATTTTCAAACGACAAAGAGAAGAGCACTAATTTTAAACTTTAAAATTCTTTAGAAACAAATTTCTATTTGAAAATACTTTAAATAATATTGTGACGACCCGGAATTTCTAACCATTTAAATTTGAATAGTTAATTGATTCTTAAAAATATTTAAAGGTTAATTTTAACTTGAATTCCTGATATCAATATTTACTTGATAGTGAAATCATTGAATTATATAGTTTAAATATTGATTTTTATAATGGAAGATTGGGTAAATTGTTGAATCTGATATTTCTAAGCCTGTTTAAGTAATTTGAAGGCTTATAAAATTTATAATGATAATACTGAAGATAACATAATGGTTGAAATTTAATTTAAAGATAACTTGTTCAATTTTAAAAATATATCATTTAAATTGAATTCAAAAATAGTCTTCCGAGGTACAGTCTCGGAATTCGACGAAACTAGTTCCATTGGATCTGTAATAATTAGTTATTATCAGATTTCAAATTTCATAGCAATCGGAGTTGTCGTTCGACCCTGGCAACTCAAAACGCTTAGAAACTTTTAAATCGATTTAAACTAGAATTGATCGTTTTCTTTCGTAACTCGCTCATATAATCGAATTAGCTTCTGGAACACGTTCCATTGAGTTCGAAATGCGGGTAAAACCTTATAAACGTCGGTCAGCATGTCTGTTTCGGCGTTTGATATTTCACGTTATGGATTACGAGATATTTTCGTATTTAATTATATAAAATCAAGCTTACTCGGGAAGCGATTCCTAAACCCTATTATAAGGTTCTCTTCCCCTCTCTATTCTTAACAGATCGTACTCTAAAAAAAAAGGAAGGAAAAAGGGGGCCGAAGCTTTCAAAAATAAAAATAAAAATTATAGTTCGTTCATCAATGGCCGAACAATCCACAGTTGAGCGCGTGGGTTTTTGGTCGCGGTGGAGGATGGGTGTCGCGACGAGGTCGCGGGTCGCTTGAACGAGTCGCGATTGAGTCGCTAAGGGGAGCTAGGGCTTTTCGAGTTAAGGTTTGTGGCGGCTGAGGAAGGGTTGTTCGATGAAGTGGATGCTCGGTCTCGTCTACACGCGGTCATCAAGTGTAGCGGTTAGGCGATTTTGGGCTGTAGGGTCGAGTTGTGTAACGAGGGTGGTCGGCGTCAGGGTCTGAACTCGAGGTGAGGTTTATCTGCCTATTTTAACTTAATTAATTTATATGTAGATTAGAAGGATATATTTTACAGTAAAAGAAGAAAAAAAAATACAATTTTTACATTAAGCTATAAATTTATTCTGTTTTCAGTTTAATAAATGTATATCGGTGATTAATTTGTTTAATAAGCATATTTAATTATTTCAGTTGGTAAAAGTATTTTATTAAACGGGAAATCATTTGTTTAAAATTAAATTTTTAGATAAACGAAATTTTTAAATGGAAAATATATTTTGGAGATGGTTTTGTTTAATAAACCTACTAAATTTATTTGTTGCTAAAAATATTTCATTAATTAAACTATTAGTTTGAAATAAATTATGGGTTAATTAAATTATTGAATTAGAAATTAATTATTCGATTTATTTCGAATATTAATAAAATCATGTAAATATTTATACAAGGTCCAAATTGGGTAGCGATGGTCGAGATTGGATTTGGATTGCAAAAGCAAAGGTGAGTAAATCTCACTTTATTAGATTTCTATTGAGTTTAAATGGTTAAATTAAAATATTTGATTGAATGATTTAATTGACTTGATATGCACTGTGAATTGATGATCTGGTAATTTTGGTATTGGATGGTTCTCGAGTTAATGGTTGCTTAGCTCAAAGTATTGGGAATTTTAAGTTGTTTTAAATTTAAAATAATAAATAAGAAAATGTTTCCGTTAAAAGTTACTAACGACTTAATGATTTGTGATACATTAAATTAGTAGGATAATTAAAATGGATAACTAATCAATTTAATTAATTAATGATTTGGGTTATTTATGGATTATAGGAAGTTTGTACTACAAGTGACAAAACTGTGTTAGCAAGAACACATACCGTCAACAAACAATTATATTCATCTTTGTTGAAGTCCTCGGTGTTGTAAGAGGCAAGTGTTGAAGTCCTCGGTGTTGTAAGAGGCAAGTGTTGAAGTCCTCAGTGTATTAGAGGCGTGAAATCCCGTTCGTTTGCTCGGGTGTTGTAAACCTGTTCCTTCGGGTGAAGCGAGGTAGTTAATAGTGAAAATCCAGATAGAAGTCTAGGACTGGACGTAGGACGGTGCTCCGAACCAGTATAAAAATCTCTGGTGTGATTTTTCTATTTTTATTTACTTTGCTACTATCATCTATTTCCGCATTTATATTATATTCCATATTACACGATCCGTGTGTACTATATTAGTACGTGCACTCGTACACATACTTTTCAATTATTGATTAATTGATGTGGAACTAATTAATGAAGGAATCTAAGCGATTGAGGTTTGAAATTCAATTTAAATAAATTGAATTGATTTGTGTGATTAAGCTATACTATGAATGATTGAATGGTATTGGATGTTTTGAATATGTTGATATCTCTGATATGAAATGTTGTATATTTCATTTGAATAATTTGAGATTAGGATGACATGTGATCCGAGGAGACCGGGATCGGGTATTAGGAAAACACCCGAAACCACTTCGGATTAAAAATAAATTGATGTGTTAATCAATAGACTGGAATAAAATGATTTAAGTGAATTGGAATATTTTATCTAAGTTTGGTACTTAAAAATTAACGAGTGGAAAAAAGTGTTGTCTATAGTAAATTGTGAATGCGTTAAATTGATATATGTTACCCCGGGTTTAAATAAGTTGACTGTTTTGGTATTCCATGTTAGTTGGGTTTACTCACGCTGGTCTCCAGCCTGACCCGAGTGTTACTTTGGTGTAATGCTCGGGTCAGACCGAGTATTACAGATTTTCAGGTAGGACGTGCTGACGCTCAGGAGGCGAGCTGGATGGCGAGAACGTATAGAGTATATCCGCTGTATTTATATTATTATGTATCTGAGTCATGATACTTGTATTTATTCAGTGACTGTATATATGTGAAACTCTGATGTATATTAAATGTAATCGACAAATATAGTATTCTTTGTAAACTGTTATTATTTATTATATTTTATCCACTGCGATTGTGAGATGCTTGGTGTTTCTGTTTTTCTTCTTCTATCTCTTTCTTCTTTTTCATAACTATCTGGAATTTTCGGCTTCAAAATTACGGGTCGTTACATTTGGTATCAGAGCCGAAAGGTTAAGCGAGAACCTTGGCTCTGGTGGGGATTACTCATTTAGTAGAGTCCGAAGTACTCTAGAATGAGTTGAGTATATATATATATGAGAGCGTACTTGTTATTTGCTTATAAAGATTTTAAATGATTTTATATAAAATATATATTTTGATATATAAAGTAATATTTTCTTCTAATAAATATTAAGGTGATTGGTTGTTAATTATTGAAATTTAAAATTTAGAAGTAATATAATACAACCAAACTGAAGTCTTGAATTGGAATTAAATTAAGTAGAAATAGAAATACAACCAAATTAAAATTGATTAAAAATGAAATTCTAAATCTGGTCCCGGAATTTGAAAATTTTGTTTCAAAGTAATGAAAAATAATAAATAAGTATATTTGGATAACTGGGACTTGTTGAAAACAATGGTTTGTTTGGAATTTGATTTGGATTTTAAACCAAGGGTGGTTTAAAATTATAAAACATGGCTGAAGGAGCCAAGAAACATATATGTATATATGTATGGGTATATATATGATATCAAAGATAAATTTGAAATAAACTCTAAGAGGTTGAGTTTTGATTTTCCCTGAAGTATGATGTAGAAACCCTGAGTGATATAAGTTGTGAACTTATAAGAGGGAAAGAACTTTAAAATTTGAAGTGGGAATTCGAATTTGAGTAAGGTTGATTGGATTAAGTAAATTGGAATTTAACTTTGGAAAGTTAAATAGGTGTAGAAAAGCAAGCAGAATTGGAAATTTCGAGATGAAGTTGGAATTTATCTTGAAAGGTTAAATGGTTGATTTAAATTGGAATTTGTGTGATCTCGAAAGGGTTTGAGATCTAAAAATTTAAAATGGATGGACGTTTTAAAATAAATTGGATGATATCCTCCTATTGTAAATAAAAATCTTTAAATTGAGAATGGAATTGTATACATAAAATAAAATAAGTTTGAATAATTGAATTGTAAAATAAACTTGTTTACGAACTGGCTTCAAACTGGAAAATTAAATTGGATAATAAATTAAAATTTTAAAATAAAATTGTATTGAGCCTTGAAATACATAAGTAAAAATAATTTAAAATGAGAATTTTGAGAAATTGGGCTCAGAAATTAAAATGATTAAACACTTTGATTTAAAGGTTAATTTGGTTTAAAGAGTTAAACCAACCTTTGAGAATTTAACTCGAATTTCTATAATTGGAGATAGTTTAAATTCAAGATTTAATTGAATTAGTTTAAAATTGAATTTGGTTTGAAGTAATTGGATTGGTGATTGAAGATGTATAAGTTTAAAAACTTTAAATGGGAAATTGGATTGGATTAAATTGAAGTGATTTGGATTCTGAAATTAAATTGATAATAATTCGAATTGATTGGAATAGTATGAAATTATAATTAAAATTGAACAGGATTAAAATCAACTAGAATTTGATTTAAATTGGGAAAGGAATCAAGATTGATTCAACTTGAATTGGGGACTAATCAAGTCCAATGGAATTTGGAGCTATTTGAATTGGAATTGGGTCAATTTAAATGAAGATTTAAATTTGAATTGTTGGGGAGGTGAACAGTTGGCTCTTGACTATTTTCAATATAAATTGTTTTGATATAAACTTATTTTTCTAAGCTATTAAATATATACAACCTTTCTTTCTTAAAGCCAAATTATTTTATACACTTGTTTTACGATTATTTTTGGGGCTATTTAACCATTTTTCAATTGTTAACTAAATTAATTACTATTTTACAACTATTTCACAAACTAATTTCTATTTTACAATTATTTTTCAATTATTTAAAATTCCTGGAACTATCCAACTATTTTCCAACTATTTTACGATTAGTTAACTATTTTATAGCTATTTGGTAAACTAATAATTATTTTTCAACTACTTATGTATTTTTAAAATCTTTAAGCTATTTTCTAAATATAAATCGGTCGGAGTTCAAACTGTTATTAATTTAAATACCCAACTGAGATAAGAATTGAAGTATAAAGGGGTTTTATACAAGTTTGAAATGATCCAAAGTTTTAAAAATTATATATCTGTGTATATATATAAAGGATCTTATGAGAAGTTTGGAAAAGGTTTTGAGAACCTTTGGATTTGGAAAGACTTTTGATTTTGGGTAAAATCAATATTGAATTTGGAAAGCCTAGTTTGAGAATTATCAATTTTGGGATAATCGATTTTGTGTAAAGGAGCTTTGTATGATATCATACTAGGTGTATGATTTGAAGATACTATATGTGTATAGTATAAAATATTTTGATGATGGCTCTGGGGAAAAAGGCACTCCCTTGAAATGAACTTCTCAGGAGTGCCACCGGGTGGTGCTGCCTTGAGCCCCAAGGGGGGGAGGGGTTCTAAAGTTGATCATGTGAGGAGTCCGGACAAAACTAGTTCCTGAGGATTATTGGGTAGCGTAAGTCGATGGTGTTGATGCCTACAGAGACATTTGGGTTATGCTGTGACGACAGTGTAACTCGATGTCGATGCGATCTACTGTGGGGACCATAGCGAAAATCGTGTGGAGGAGGAGTGTCAACGGTCTACACTTGATTTTGCCGGGAAGGCAACGCAACATCGGTAGACTGCGATCTATGGTCAAGTGGAGTGAAGAAGTTTCATTTTTGGCATCGAAATTTGATGTCGCTGATGCCTATAGTTATATGGGTTTTTGCTGTGATGGCTACGTAACCCCAGTTGTAGCTGCGATCTGTCGTGGGTTCCATGGTGTAATCGAGGGGCGCGGAGGCCTACAGTTATCTGTGGATTTTGTCGGGACGACAACGTAACCATCGGGTTAACTGCGACCATGGATAGGGGTGATGATTTCCAGAGCATTCTCACCAAAGTTATTTCCTCTATTTTCAATAACTGTTTTCAATATTTTCAATAAAATTATTTCAAAAGTATTTTCGCTGGATGTTGAAAATGGGTCTGCTAAGTACTTATAGATTTTCAGTCCTACGCCTGATCAACGCATGACTGAATTTCAATGAGAACAAGGATGGACTTGTTGAGACATCGAGTTATAAAAGTATTTTTATAAAGAGCTATTTTAATATTATGATGTGAATTTAAAAGCATTTCTAAAATTTTTAAATAAGGGTGTTGGAATTTTGGAATATCAAGGAAATCCAAATTGGAATTTTAATGAAGTGATTTTGTAAGTATAATCGAATATTGATTTAGAAATTGGAAATAAGCTAATTGGTTAAATAATTGTGTGATTGAGTATGTTAATAAAATTTGACTTTGATAAATAAATGGATTGTAAATTAATAATGGAGCTTGGAAATGAATTAGAATTGTAGATAGAATTCAACTTAGATCTAATAATGAATTAAATAAGAAGAGATGTTGTAAAATAAAAATAAAATAGAGTTGGATTGAAAATGTGATGGTTTGAATTACAAATAAAGTTTAAGTGTGATTTGAATATAAATTAGTTATATCGGATGAAATGAAAATGGATTATAACAAACATGGTTTGAGTTGCAAAGCAAAACCCAAGTGAATAGAAATAAATTGAGAATGGCCTTGTATTAAGAAAATAAGTTCGAAAATGAAGTAAGTAAATAAATTTAAATTTAAATTGGGTCAATTGAGTTAAATAATAAATGGATGAAGTCTGATAGAATAAAAACTAAATCAAAATTGTGATTGGAATTGGATTATCAGACTGAACTTAAATTTTGGTGGTATATTAATTTGAAGTATAAATAAGTTAAGTATGTGCTTGGATATTATTTTGATAAATTGAGAAGGTGAATTTAAAATTAAAATTTAAAATGAATGGGCTAACTGAATTTAATGGAATTTGATTAAATGAGAATCAAATAAAAGTAAACTTAAGTTTGATGTTGGAAGAAATTAAAGTAATGCACTTAAGTTTAAAATTTATGGAAGTTTGGCTTCGAATAAGAGTGAAAGCCAATTAAATAAAGGCTTAGATGAAATTAATTTGGAAATGGTTATTAATTTATAAGTATTGGGTGAGCCCAGTTTAATAAATTGTTTTGGATGGAACAACTGCGGAAATGAAATGCAATGAATGGTTCGTAAATAATTTAGAAAAGAAATGGAATTAAATGCAGAATGAGTTGAAATTAATTTAAAATAGTTATAAACTAAAATAAATACTCTATTAAGTGAATATCGTCAAAAATTTGCATGAAATAATTGTCGTTTGGCGTGAACAAAAATAATTAAAATTCTTTGAGTTGATAGAGATTAAATAAAATTTATTCTAAATCATTTGAAGTGAATATGAGCTTGTTTGGGTTAAAAATCAATGGAATGTAAGAAATTGAGTTGCAGTCCATTGAAATTGAATGAAATGGTTTATAAATTGGTTAAAAGCAATTGAATTAGCTTTAAGATTATATAAATAGCTTACAGGAAGCGTTTTGGTGCTTGTTGCGTATGATATATATGTGTTTAGCTATTAAAAATAAGTGCGTTGCAAATAGATTTTCTTATATGGCACTTACATATTTAAATTGAGTAAGTACAGGTACCCGAAGGTCGTTTGGCTGGATTAGGATCGCACTAATTGCTAAAATAAATAAGCCGCTTGCTTAAAATGCTAAATAAGGTATGCCTACGCAATACAAATAGGAAATATGAACTGTTTTTGCTTTTTCCGACCGTGTGGGTCGATGTATATATATTTATATATCTTGTCAAATTGCAAAAGCTCCTCCGTACAAAGGAGACTCTGCCAAAAATTTTCGAAAATTTTGCGAGTTAGAAAATTTTGAAAATTTTTTGGAAAAATTTTCTTAACGAAAAAACAATTTCAAATGGGAAATTAAAGTAAATTAGTAGATGAAACTCCTACGAATCAGTTATAAACGAAAGTTAAAATTCAATGCTCAAATTAAAGATGAATTGAATTCATATGAAAATGGGAAAGACTAATTTGAAATAGGTATGAAACCTAGATAAGAGAATGTATAAATTGATTTGTAAAGTTTTGATTGAATATTGTTGCTAAACAAGATATGCAGGTAATAAAGGGGAAAAGAAATTGGATTTGATTCCAAAAGATAAATTTGTATTGCACGACAAAAATGTATGTATTTTAAATTTCTAGATGAACTGGATTGGGTTTTTGATGTAGCCACTTGGCTTTTGTTTTCTTTTGGAATTTGGAAGCCCGTAGAGGCCTTTTGTAGTTGTACCGAGCTAGCCGCGTAAAGGAGAAGCTGGCAAAATTTTTCGGAAATTTAGAGAGTTAGAAAAAATTTGAATTTTTTTTGATAATTCCAAATTTGGTTTTAAATTGAAATTTAAATGATTGAACGAAAGGGTAGTATTTGAAACTATAAAAGATTTTGGGAGGTTAGTTAAGGTGATAGTGAGTCATTAATAAAAGATAGTTGGTAGAGTGTTGAATTGTGAGTTTTCGAGAGAAGGTAAACGGGTATTGGCCATTCTTCCTAACTAGTAATTTCGGGGACGAAATTCTTTTAAGGGGGGAGGAATGTGACGACCGGGAATTTCTAACCATTTAAATTTGAATAGTTAATTGATTCTTAAAAATATTTAAAGGTTAATTTAACTTGAATTCCTGATATCAATATTTACTTGATAGTGAAATCATTGAATTATATAGTTTAAATATTGATTTTTATAATGGAAGATTGGGTAAATTGTGGAATCTGATATTTATAAGCCTGTTTAAGTACTTTGAAGGCTTATAAAATTTATAATGATAATACTGAAGATAATAGAATGGTTGAAATTCAATTTAAAGATAACTTGTTCAATTTTAAAAATATATCATTTAAATTGAATTCAAAAATAGTCTTCCGAGGTACAGTCTCGGAATTCGACGAAACCAGTTCCATTGGATCCGTAATAATTAGTTATTATCAGATTTCAAATTTTGTAGCAATCGGAGTTGTCGTTCGACCCTGGCAACTCAAAACGCTTAGAAACTTTTAAATCGATTTAAACTAGGATTGATCGTTTTCTTTCGTAACTCGCTCATATAATCGAATTAGCTTCTGGAACACGTTCCATTGAGTTCGAAACGCGGGTAAAACCTTATAAACGTCGGTCGGCATGTCTGTTTCAGCGTTCGGTATTTCACGTTATGGATTACGAGATATTTTCGTATTTAATTATATAAAATCAAGCTTACTCGGGAAGCTATTCCTAAACCCTATTATAAGGTTCTCTTCCCCTCTCTATTCTTAACAGATCGTACTCTAAAAAAAAAGGAAAGAAAAAGGGGCCGAAGCTTTCGAAAAAATAAAACAAAAATAATAGTTCGTTCATCAATGGCCGAACAATCCACAATTGAGCGCGTGGATTTTTGGTCGCGGTGGAGAATGGGTGTCGCGACGAGGTCGCGGGTCGCTTGAACGAGTCGCGATTGAGTCGCTAAGGGGAGCTAGGGCTTTTCGAGTTAGGGTTTGTGGCGGCTGAGGAAGGGCTGTTCGATGAAGTGGATGCTCGGTCTCGTCTACACACGGTCATCAAGTGTAGCGGTTAGGCGATTTTGGGCTGTAGGTTCGAGTTGTGTAACGAGGGTGGTCGGCGTCAGGGTCTGAACTCGAGGTGAGGTTTATCTGCCTATTTTAACTTAATTAATTTATATGTAGATTAGAAGGATATATTTTACAGTAAAAGAAGAAAAAAAATATAATTTTTTACATTAAGCTATAAATTTATTCTGTTTTCAGTTTAATAAATGTATATCGGTGATTAATTTGTTTAATAAGCATATTTAATTATTTCAGTTGGTAAAAATATTTTATTAAACGGGAAATCATCTGTTTAAAATTAAAATTTTAGATAAACGAAATTTTTAAATGGAAAATATATTTTGGAGATGGTTTTGTTTAATAAACCTACTAAATTTATTTGTTGCTAAAAATATTTCAGTAATCAAACTATTAGTTTGAAATAAATTATGGGTTAATTAAATTATTGAATTAGAAATTAATTGTTCGATTTATTTCGAATATTAATAAAATCATGTAAATATTTATACAAGGTCCAAATTGGGTAGAGATGGTCGAGATTGGATTTGGATTGCAAAAGCAAAGGTGAGTAAATCTCACTTTATTAGATTTCTATTGAGTCTAAATGGTTAAATTAAAATATTCGATTGAATGATTTAATTGACTTGATATGCACTGTGAATTGATGATCTGGTAATTTTGGTATTGGATGGTTCTCGAGTTAATGGTTGCTTAGCTCAAAGTATTGGGAATTTTAAGTTGTTTTAAATTTAAAATAATAAATAAGAAAATGTTTCCGTTAAAAGTTACTAACGACTTAATGATTTGTGATACCTTAAATTAGTAGGATAATTAAAATGGATAACTAATCAATTTAATTAATTAATGATTTGGGTTATTTAATGCAGAAATTAAAGGTTTAAATAAATAATAAATTAAGTTGTGAGTTAATTTACTAAGTATAAATAATTCAGAATAATCATTTGATGGTGTGATAAATAAATACTTAATGTAATTAATAAAATATAGTTACTTGTGAAATTTATCAAGAGATTAATTAAGATAATTAATTAAGGAGTAACTGATTTATTAATGAAGGACATAAAAGAATAGTTTATTACATATTGAGAAATTAATTAATGTAAGAAATTAAGAATTAGTGTAATTGATTATGGTTGATTAATTTACGAAGTAATTAAAGATTACTTATTGATTTGGTCAAAATAATTAATGTCGTGTAATTAATTAAAGATAATTACCTGAATGGAATTGGAAGATAATTAATCCAGGGTAATTATTAATTAATTGATGTGGTATTAATTAATGAAGGAATCTAAGCGATTGAGGTTTGAAATTCAATTTAAATAAATTGAATTGATTTGTGTGATTAAGCTATACTATGAATGATTGAATGATATTGGATGTTTTGAATATGTTGATATCTCTGATATGAAATGTTGTGTATTTCATTTGAATAATTTGGGATTAGGATGACATGTGATCCGAGGAGACCGGGATCGGGTAATAGGAAAACACCCGAAACCACTTCGGATTAAAAATAAATTGATGTGTAAATCAATAGACTGGAATAAAATGATTTAAGTGAATCGGAATATTTTATCTAAGTTTGGTACTTAGAAATTGACGAGTGGAAAAAAGTGTTTTCTATAGTAAATTGTGAATGCGTTAAATTGATATATGTTACCCCGGGTTTAAATAAGTTGACGGTTTTGGTATTCCATATTAGTTGGGTTTACTCACGCTGGTTTCCAGCCTGACCCGAGTGTTACTTTGGTGTAATGCTCGGGTCAGGCCGAGTATTACAGATTTTCAGGTAGGGCGTGCTGGAGCTCAGGTGGCGAGCTGGATGGCGAGAACGTATAGAGTATATCCGCTGTATTTATATTATTGTGTATCTGAGTCATGATACTTATATTTATTCAGTGACTGTATATATGTGAAACTCTGATGTATATTAAATGTAATCGACAAATATAGTATTCTTTGTAAACTGTTATTATTTATTATATTTTATCCGCTACGATTGTGAGATGCTTGGTGTTTCTGTTCTTCTTCTTCTTCTATCTCTTTCTTCTTTTTCATAACTATCTGGAATTTTCGGCTTCGAAAATTACGGTCGTTACAAATATATCCTTTTAAAACTTTAAATACAAGGTTTGAAACCATCGGAAATTAAATTCTCAAATTCTTTTTTAAAATTCATTTTAAATTTCCAAATAAAGTTATAACACTGTTTTATAGTTCAATTATTTATATATGAAATAAGAGAAATGATATATAAAATCAAATATTATTTCTTAACAACCAATTCAATAAAGTCCAGAAAAAGATGTATAATATAGTTACAAAATTTATTTCATTACTAAATTTGAAAAATATATTGTGTCGGTTTGCTCTGTTCAAGTGCTTTGGAAATATTATCGATAGCATTGATCAGCCGAATCGATCAGAAACCCAAATCAACATCAACAACTCAAACAACCACAATATATAAAACATTTTAAATATTAGTTTACAAATACACTTCAAGAATGATTCAAAGATAAGTTGGAAACAAAGATGAGATGATTAAATAACAGAATAGGAAGATGGATAAGCTTATATAAATCGCGGGCAACCTTAACCGGGTCAACCGTGACTTAAAGAATAAGATCGACGTGGATTTCTAGGATAAATCAACATTCGGTCTCAAGAGATAGAGTTCGAAATTATAAGAGATACCAGCATCTAAACCGAGGATATAAAAATCTCCTGTGAATCGATGCTATTGTAAAGAAGTTTCACCCCTTTACAAATCAATTTGGGATTGGCGGAACCGCCGACTCATTATAAAAATCCTTCAAAGTGGAGTTATGGGATACTCCAGAATCAAAAGAAGATGAATAGTGAGGGACACGAATGGATTTTGGAACCGCAGCGAACGTTCCAAAATTCAAAGGAATGGAGTCAAAAAGAAGAGATTCAAACTCGAATGAAAGTGATTCTATAAATACATTTACCATTTATGCTAAGTTTTGCCTAGTGCTACCAAAGCTCTGATACCAAATGTAATTACCCAATAATTTCAACCATTCGCATCTGCACGTGTCGGACTTGAATTGCTCAAAATACCACGTTGTAAATAAAATTTGGCAAATCTCAGAATATATAGTAAATAAGTTATCACAGATCACAGACACAGAGTAAATAATAATGCAGCAGAAGTAAAAGAGATAGTAGTTCATGAAGCTAATATATATATATATATATATATATATAAGATACATCAGAGTTAAACAAGATATAATGGAAGAGTAACAAGATACATCAGGTACAAATCAGAATACATCACTGGAATCACTGTATACTGAAAGCAAAATAGATGGCTGGATCTTCAAGCAAAGCTCCAACTCTGAAGATGAGTCTTCAATGCTGAATCGCTCAGTCTGACTCGAGCGTAAAGCAAAACACAAAACACTCGAGTCAGAACATAAATACTTATGAACTGTAAATCAACTCAAGTGAACAGTAACAAGATGCATCAGTAACTTAAAGGATGCTTGGGATCGCCCATCCTCAAAGGATCTGTTAAACTTTACTATGTAGTAATATTGCGCTATTATAATAATGTCTACAGTAAAATAAAATTACTTTAAAATAGCGTTAAGGGGTTACCCATATAGCCCTTAACACATAATAATGCCAGTAGTCTATACAGTACATGCATATCTCCTGATCGAGAGACTATGAGAAGATACTCCATAGGTACGACACAAATAGAAACTCGTAGTAAGGCTCGCTATGGTAGGTGACATGGCGCACGAGGCAATGCCAGGATAGATATACCAATTACGCACACGGGCTAGCAGTAACGTAGCAGCCACTACGCCCACCTCGAAACACACTTCCAATCAAAATCGGAGGATGGCCATCAAATCAACCACAAGTGAGAGTATAGTATCAAAGAAGTGCGTCCGACCAGAGGAGCTAACCTTTTTGGCCCAAGATCGCTCCTGTTTTAGCCACCTTAAGCCAACTCACAGGAGTCGGGTCCACATAACATACCTCAAGAACGTCGCCACCATCCTACTTCATTCTGGAATCTCCACCGCGTACACGGTTTTTAAAGTGGTTTTCGGAGTTGGTAGATAGTATGACAACTTCCGATCCCGGTCTCTTTAACAACCAATCGTTATTATAACGCCGTGGTCATTTCAAAATAGTTCATACTTCAAAAATCAATCATTTTATTTCAAAACTATATCCTTTTCAAAATAGTTTATACTTCGAAACCAAAACCATTTTTATTTCAAAACTATATCCAAATCAATATAATATCTTTTCCATTTCAAATATATATTCACTTTTCAAAAATCATAATATTTTCAAAGTTATAACTCTTTCGAAATCAAAATATTTGAAATCGTTACACTTTGAAAATCATAACATTTTAAAATCATACATTTGAAATCATGGTACTTTCCTTTAATCCAAATTTTTAAATTTTCAATTTAACTAAATTCATACTATCAGTTTCGATTCAATTCAGTTTCCCAATAAAACATTTCAAATCTTATAAATTTCAAATACAGATTTGATCTACAAATAAATTATTCAATTTTTAATATATTTCAAAGCTTTAATATACCTCATTTCAAAACTAAATTTGATAATTTCATAGAACTTGATTTAACTTCATTTTTACTTAGTTTTGAAATACTCCTTTCATAAATCCAAAATTATTTAAATAAACTCAAATTACAAGTAAACCAAATATCCTTTCATATTAATATAAACTTCAATTATTCAAATATCAAAATCAAATATCATTCTGAATTCATATTCTTTATCAAAATAAAGATCAAATCATTTTCAAACCATTTCAATCATCAAAATATCTTATCCTTCCAAAACCTCATTATCAAATCATCATTTGAATTTAAATTCATATATTCAAATTTAAATATCATTTTAAAATCAAATATGTCATTCATTTATTATTTCAAATATCATTACAAAAATATATTTCAAAATTCCATTCAAAATTCATTTATCTCATTACATTTCATTCCATTTAACACATAACAAAGTAACCATTATTTAAATCCAAATTTAATTTAAATTCCTTAAAAATTCAAATTTAAATATATAAAAATATTTTTAAAACTCCTAAAATTTCACAAATAATCAATTTCCAAAAGTTAAACATTTAACACTTTAAAATATAACTCAAACAGTGTTAAAATCTATAACATTTCAAAACATTGACAAATTATAGCAACAACAGCATTTATAAACTGCTATCGTAGCTTATAGTTTCCAAAATAGTTTAGTTTAGGAACAATGGCATTTATAAAATGTTGTAATAGATATTTTGTTATTTCATCATAGTTAAATTCAAAAACAACGGCATTTAAAAATGCTGTCATAAGACCACAACATTTTTGAGAAATGATGTTAATAAAATTCCAGATTTTATTATAATTTTTCAAAAACAATAAAACTTCAACTTTAGAAAATTTAAACTTATAAATTATATTTTAGGCTTCTAAACTTTCACATTTAAATCAATTTAACATATGATATATCACAATAAAATTTTATATTTGGATATCAAATTTTTAAAACTCAATTCATTTGTTAAGTCAAATTCACTTTTATTAACTTATAAATTAAATAAAACTTAACATTTTACTTTTAATATTATTTCAAAACTTTAATTTAAATTTCACTATTTATTTACATTTTAAAAGTATAATTTAAAGTCAAAAATCACATTTACTTCAAATTTACATACTTAAATTCACAAATTCAAAACTCAATATTTTTAGCTTTCTTAAAACCATAATTTTTTTTAAAATCAAAATTTCATACTTTTAAAATACATATCTATATAAAAATAATTTAAAATATACCATGGGGTTTGTATATAATTTTCTAACGTAGGTCAAGTGATACAGATATATATCATTTCAATCCGCAGTTTAAAAAGAAAACCCGGGTTCTATCATTTCAAACCCGCAATCCAAAGTAAATAAATAAAAATCGCTCAGACCTATCATTTCAGCCCATAACGATTTTTCCCTATTCTAAAGTCCGTTCGGGTATGTATCATTTCAACCCATAGTGATTCTATTCTAACAGGGAACTTGCAGTGTGAATATATGCATAAACAATATAAACAATGTAAATGTCATAATATAATGTCATATATCATATGTCAGGTGATAATTAACAGACTAAACATTGTAATAACATGGCATAGCATATCATATCATCACCATTTACTTGCATAACATTTTTAATTACTAAAGACCTGTCATCAATTCACTATTTCATAAGTAAACATGTCAGAGTGAGAAAGACTCACATTTTCAAGCGGGAGTTAGCAAATCAAACTACCCGAATAAATTCCAGAAAGCACGATACGACACGACACAGCACGACATAGCACGACTATTGATTCAAGTGAGTGGAGAGAGCCAAGATGATGATCTTATAAGCAACCAAAACAAGACATCATACACATGAATATTCAACACAAAATTATATTGAAACTAATTGAAATAAAAAGCAATAAAAACAAGATAAATTGACCTTGCTTTAATCACTTCAATGCTTGGCCATAGAGGATCTTTCGCTCGGCCATGACGGTGTAAAAGACTCGAGTTTGACATCATAACACACGGCTACATGAGTGTGAAGAGGTAGGAGAGTTGCAAAGTGAAGTATGCAAAGGACAAGGCAAAAAGGTGATGTTTGGATGCATTTTTGGCTCGGCTTGGTCATCATAGGGCTCGGCCATACTTAGGTCAGGTCTGGACATGTCAGGTGATGGATGGAGCTGTGGCTAGAGGAGGTGGAGCTACTGGTGGCGGCGGCTAAGGGGGTGGCCAAAGTGATTGATGAAGGTGATGTGAAGTATAGGCTCGGCTAGCACTTGTTTGGTGGAGTTTTTTTGCAAAGTTTTGGTACAAGCATTATATGGAGGCACGGTCCAGGTCTTGGTCAGAGGAAAGGAAGGAGGAGCTTCTGTAGATGGTAGTGGTGATGGTCGTGGAGTTGGAGTGGAGTAGAGGCCGAGCTATGATAGAGGAAGAGGTAGAAAAATCAATGAAGATGAGGGGAAAATGTGAAAAGAAAAGCCATTGTCACGTTTTTTTTCTTTCTTCTTGGCCGTAAGTTTTTTGAGGATGAGGAGAAAAGTTTCTCACGTGAAATGAAATGAGAAAGTCACGGCTGAAGAAAAATAAAAGGACGGCCAAGAATGAAAAGGCAAAAGAAAGAAATGAAAAGGCAATGGTGAAATGAAAAGTCATATGGAAATGAAAGGTCTTACTCTCTTGGAATTTCCCTTTTATTTTAAATCAAAATAAACAAATAAAATTCAGTAACTAAAAAGAAAAAGAAAGCAAAATAAAGTGGAAAAGAATATAAATAAATATTTTAAGGAAAAATAGAAAATAAATAAAGAAATAGTTTATTAAATTGAAACCAGAAAAAAAAAATTGAAAACAAAATACAATCAGCATTTGAAAATTACAACTATACTTTTAAAATGTTTTAAAAATAAAATATACATACATACATACATACATACATACATACATATATATATAACATGTCATATAACACATATATACACAAATTAGAACAAACAAAAATATTATTATATAAATTAAAATAAACAATTTTGTTAAATAAAACAATTTACACACAATATTGTAAAAAACATAACTTTCACAATATTAATCGGATTTCAACGAAACGAAAAGCAGTATCCTTGAAATTTAATCTATTTTTATAATAAAAGATAAAATTCAAATTTTTAAATTTTAAATTTAGAAGTCAAATTTGACCAAATTTCACATTTTCTGGAAAATATTCTATTTATTCATGTTTGGAATTATAATTCACATAAAAATCAAAATTTATATTTAAAGTAACAAAATTTATTCATTTTAATAAATAAAATAAAGTTTTTAAATCAGGAATTCAATTAAAATGGTTAAAATATGCAATTGAAGTAATCACAAAATACAGGGTTGTTACGCAAATCTTCAAAATCAATTTATAACCACTTTCCAATTTTTAAGACTTCTTTTATAAATATTCTTAAATGAAACTCTTTTATAAAAATTCATTTGCCAAACATCCCTTTAAAAATCACTTTAAATAAACCTTTTTACTTAGTAAACCCCTTTTATAAACAAGTTACTATTTTTAAATACTTATATTAAATAATTAAATACTTGGAAATCATTTATAAACTCTTAACATAAATCTGATTGAAGAATTGAAGTTAATTCTAAAGCATATCTTTAAGATAATTCAAAAAGAGGCTTAGAAATCTCAATGGTACAATTTAAGTTACCATTTAATTCAAAAATTTAATTCCAAGTCACTTCACAATTATTTATATAGGCCATGTGTATGTAAATTCAATTCATATCCAATCAGGGAATAATATGTTAATTACAACTCAACTGGCTTATACCATTACATAGTAACAAGATGGTGGGTTATTCTACTAGTAGATGTCCAAACAGTTCACTCAATTATAGCAGAATGAGAATTTATTTCTATTAACAAATGTCTAAACAAATCAAACAATCAATTTATAGAAGTCTTTGGATTTAATCTACTATTAGGGGTCCAAACAATCAACAATCAATTTATAACAAATGGATATTTATTCTTTTAATGAATGTCCACACAATCAAACAATTTAGTAGAGCAGTGTTTTATTTTACTAAATGGATGTCCATAAAATTCAATTCAAATTAGTATAAGTTATTCACATTCATTTGGTTCTAAATGTCACGGACAAGAGATCCCTTGATTTAAAATTAATACACTTATAAATGAAAACCAACTTAAAACATAACAAACAATGTTTAAAATAACTTTAATAACTAAATCTTAATTCAAATTATAAATTAAATGTCAATTATAAGTTTTAAGCTTTAACTTATAATAAATAATAATTAATCTTAATACATCATTAAATCATAATTAAACCTCAATTAATCTTAGTTTAGTCCTAATTAATAATCAATTAAATCTTTGATCTCCAATCAAATAATAGTTAATTAAATAATTAACCTCTAAATAAATAATAATTATTTAAAATAATAGAACTTGATTAATATAAAAATTAATACTTAATTATCTCTTAACTTTATTAATCATTAATTAAAACTTCCTTAATTAATTAATGATAAACTTACTTAATTAATACATTAATTTCTAGTTAATTAATAAATAATAATTCTTAATTAATAAATAATAAATTATGAAAACACACTTAACTAGTAATAATTAACTTATATGCTTACGAAGTTAGTTTGAAAATGGCTTTTCAAATAAATTTAAAATAAACACTTTTAAAACTTGAAAATCGTTAAATTCACCAAACTGCATCCATAACGACTATCGCTATGGTTATAATAACTTAGTATTACTTTTCTAAGTTACCATTCAAAATTTTAACTTTTCATCTTTGCTTACTTTTAAAACATAATTTATAAGAGTTTTCAATAAAACTTTAACTAAAATTAAAAACTAAAATAAAATAAAACAAAACAATTATTAAATTTAAACTAGTAAACAATTTGATTTTCAAAATGGATCTCAGGTCCTTATCAACATCTCAGATTCTAACTTCCAAACCATTTAATCACATATCCATGATCATGAATACTAAATCATATCATCACCATGTATCACAAAGATAACAACTTTAAATCCAAACACATCACTTTAATCCATCGATTCAAGTCAAATGCTAAACCACATACGAATACATCCACACCATTTCATCTTCTTCCTCAAGCAAGCCAACGCCTCTTCTTGCCTTAATCCCATTTCAACCACTACATCGCCGGGACCTCTCAAATGCGGCAAAGTGGCACTTAGCAACTCTGGCCTCAAGCCCCTTGTAAAATTTTCATTCCTCCTGATCACAGTGTCTACCAAAGCATACCTGTATTGCGCCAACGCCTCAAACTTCCTCCATACTCCAAGACGGGCATATCTCCTTGTTCGAACTCTGCAAAATTTCTCATCAATGCTGACAGCGCCATTACAGACATAAATCTTTTTGAAAACCTTCTCCTAAACTCCTCCCAAGTTATGGTTTCCTTATCATTGGAAGCAACCTTTCGACTTTGTTGAAAGCTCTGCTTCGAAAGCTTTGAACATATCCTTTAAAACAACTCTTTCGAAAGCTTTGGGTTATACTTCAATTTATAAAACAAGGGAAAATCACCTAAGTCAAAAGCTTCCTTTCGAAAGTATGGAGAAGCGGCTAGTTTCTAAAACAAGTAAACCTTTCGACTTTGTTGAAAGGTTCGAAACAAAACATTTATAAAGTGGCAGTAACCCTTTGACTGTGTCGAAAGGTTTCAAAACAAAATAGTGTTAAAACAGCAGTAACCTATCGATTATGTCGAAAGGTTTAAAACCTTTGCTTTAAACATTTGACCTGGTCGAAAGCAACCAAGTCGAGAGCTCTTATTAAAAAGCAAAGCAGGTGAAAGCTTTGTGTTTATACAGCAAACATACCCCAACCTCTTTGGCCATCAATCCTTTGACTTAGAACCCTTCGATTCTGTCCAATTCATTACATGCCAAGTAGCTTGATACCATATGCATTGGTTTGACCTTGTCGAAAGCTTTGAAACTCTCGACCTATTCGGAAGGTCTAGGTCAGAAGGTTTATTGCCGTAAAGCTTAAAACAAGTAAAAAAATGTGATTTCTTTGTTTTTAACTTAAAAGGAAAATCTTTTCAACTAACTTGCCTTTGTTTGTTAAATTTTCATTGGTTAACAATTACTTTTCAGAAATTTGCTGATGCTATTTTTAAAATTAAATAATCATTTTATTTTACAAAATTCCCCTTCTCCTTAATTAAACATACAAAATATTTAAGTCGCATACCTTAAATAATTTTATATTTTAATCAAAACACAGAGGATTTTAGCCGATAATAATTTATAACCCAATAAACAATTTCCTTCACTACAAAATTAATATAAAATCCATAGTAATTCAGAAAATTGTGAAAATTGAAACTTATCTCTAAAATATCATTAATGACATATATTTAAATTCTCAAGGCATTTAGATGTCATTAAATACGGTTTTCATGTCCAACATAACATAAAACTAACATGCCAACATGGATATATATAATCCATCAACAATATATATAATTTTAATCATCAAAATATGACATATACTTGCAAAATCATTTCAAGTCTAATCTTAAAACAAAAACTAAAAGAAATTGGGATGTAATAATTATTCACCTTAGCTCTGAGATTATAGATGTGAGATTCGATGTTGATTTAGTTTATTGTTTCCATTTCCTTGAATCCTAGCTTTAATCTTCTTTTTGAGAATGATAATGTTGGCCGGCCTTAGTATTTTTAGTTTGAGTAAAACGAAATGAACGTGAGCATTCTGTCTCCTAAGGGTTTAGGGTATAAGCTCCACCTATTTCCCATATTGCCCTTCTCATATACTAAAACATTAGCTTAGGTTATTTCACTTTAGTTTGCATATTAATATGGCACGACTACCCTTAGCCAATCAATTATCAACTTATTAATCTCTACAATATTTATTTAATTTTCCCAACTAATTATTCTAAATAAAGTTATAAAAATATGGGGTGTTACATTGTTATATACACCACATCAAAGTACACTATCCTATTATCAACCTGGACAGTTATAACAACATGTCTTTACAATTGCTGACAAATACAGATAAGAATAGAACAAAACATAATAGTGGAAGAATATATGGTACGTGAATACGTCTTGGAGGATCTAGCTCGTCTCTTGAACGCTCTAAAGAATCCAACTAAATTTGGAAAATATGCTGGGGTTGACGCAAGCATTAGAGGAAAACAATGCCCATATTAGTCTAATAAAACCAGCGCAAGAAAATCGAATCACAAAGAACTTTATTATAACTTATAAAACTCTTTTAAAATCAAAGGTATCTTGCAAGACTACGCCGCATGTAAACACGGACGACCGTTTATCGATAAGAAAACATTTTTATATAAAATCCTTTGATATTATCATAATGTCTAGGATACAAATACATATTAATCATAACTTAAATTGTTACACTATTAAATTCCAGCATACTAGGCTCTACAATAAAAACCGTAGGGCACGTATTGGAGAGTGGGTTCTAACAAATGACAAGGTAATGGACTACCTTTCGAAAATGGTACACCTCTAGATAAACTATACTGGAGTCAGAACCTGAACTTGGTCTGCCCCTACCAACACAGAATCGGCCTACCCCTAAACTTGGATAGTACCGAATGTGTCATCACCTCGGTTTTTCCCAACCTTTATCGTGAATCTCATGCACTGCCATATTCATAATAGGGTAATCTAGAAAAGTGATGACACACCCTAATAGGTGTGACCTACATAGCCCTACTGCATCTACCCTGTTTTAGCCATTACCAAGGTATGAGGCTTGAGGTAACGATTTACCTTCTTCTTTGGAGACCATCTTGGAATGCTAATACTGCCCTCAAGGCAGAAATGCAATGCCATCATTCATCCATACAAGTTCATTCTGGGACTGAACAAAACCGAAGGCACTATCTCTACTACATCCATTTTGGAATCACCTTCAAGATTAGTAGCAAGTAGCCCTTGCACTTCAAGAGCTCTATCTTCAATCATCTTCAAGATATCTTCAATTCGAAACGCTTGAGTTGGATCAAAGTGGTTTTCAGATAATTTATACTTATCCAATCCCGATCTCTTTAAAACAACATTTGATAGTTCCGGTAAACTCAACCCCTATTCTTTTTGGAATATTTAGACAATCCATAAGAGTAAGGGGTTTAAGTGGATGGATCTACCTATCATTTTTCCTAGAAGAACAAAACAAGATTTATACGTAGGGTGCAACATCATCGAAGATGATTGTGCTCTATAACTCATGTGTTACTCCTAGATATTTTTGAAGTTATTTTGGTCCAGATTTGATAGTCGATTTAACTATCAAATAAAAAATTATTCAAACATTGATTAAATTCCATATGGGATCCCCTAAGCCTTCATTAGTTAATCTTTAACTAATTAAAATCATTTAATAAAACTTGATTGAAGGGTTTTCTCAAAAACACTATTCCTTAACCCCTTACATTCCTTTATACTTGGAAATCATTTTTTTATACTTATCTCAACTATATAAGTATATTACTAAAACATTTGGCCAATTTCCTTCTTCAAATTCCCTTTTTAAAAACATTACTTGCTATAAAACCAAACCATTTATCCTTTATAAGAATTCTTTTTAAAAGCTCACTTCACATTTTAAAATACCTTTACAAATCTCCAAAATCAACTTATAAAACACTTTTTGATTTTTAAAACTCCTTTAATAAATCTTCTTAAGTGAAATTCTTTTACGAAAGATCATTTGAAAAACATCCCTTTAAAAATCACTTTAAATAAACCTTTTTATTTAGCAAACATATTTTATAAACAAGTTATTATTTTTAAATACTCATATTAGATAATTAAATACTTAGAAATCATTTATAAACTCCTAAGTTTAGTGATAGAAGAGTTATAATTAATTCAAAACCATAACTTTAAGATAATTCAAAAGGAGGCGTCAAAATCCTAATGGTACCAATTTAAGTTACCATTTAATTCCAAATTTGAATTTCAAGTTACTTCATAATTATTTACATTGTTATTGTGCATGTAAATTCAATTCGTATTCAATCAGGGAATAATATGTTAATTACAACTCAACTGGCATATACCAACACATAGTAACGAGATGGTGGTTTGTTCCGCTAATAGAAGTCTAAACAGTTCACTCAATTATAGCAAAATGGGAATCTATTTCTATTAACAAATGTCTAAACAAATCAAAAAATCAATTTATACCAGGCTAGGGATTCAATCTGCTATTAGGGGTCCATAAAATCAACAATTAATTTATAACAGATGGAGATTTATTCTGTTAATGAATGTCCACAAAATCAAACAATTTATAATTCAGCAGAACAATGTTTTATTCTGCTAAATGGATGTCCATACAATTCAATTCAACTTAGTATAACTCATTCACATTCGTTTGGTTCTAAATGTCACAGACAAGGGATCCCTTGATTTAAAATTAATTCACTTGTAAAAGAAAACCGACTTAAAACATAACCAACAAAGTTTAAAATAACTAATTAGTAATAATGAATAAACAAAGTTAAAATTAATTCACTTATAAAAGAAAATCGACTTAAAACATAACCAACAAAGTTTAAAATAACTAATTCTTAATTAATAAATAAATAAATTATGAAAACACGCTTAATTAGTAATAATTAACTTATATGCTTACTAATTTAGTTTGAAAATGGTTTTTCAAAAACATTTAAAAGAAACACTTTTAAAACTTGAAAATCGTTAAATTCTCCGAACTGCATCCATAGCGACTATAGCTATGGATGTAATTACTTAGAATTACTTTTCTAAGTTACCATCCAAAAATTTGATTTTTCATTTTGCTTACTTTTAAAACATAGTTTAAAGAGTTTTAAAAAACTTTACCTAAAGTTAGAAACTAAAATAAAATAAAACCAAGCATTTACTAAATCAAGACTAGTGAACGATTTTATTTTTGAAATGGATCTGAAGTCCTTTTCAACATCACTTCTAACTTCCAAACCATTTAATTGCATATCCTAGATTATGAATACTAAATCAAATTATCACCATGTATCATGAAGATCACAATTTTAAATTCCAACAAATTACTTTAATTCATTGATTCAAGTCAAATGCTAAAACGCAAGCTACCACATACATATTCATCCAAACCATATCATAATCCCAACATTAACATAATATATAAATAATACATGGCCATCATATATGCAAAGGCAACATCTTTCCAAAATTTTGAAGCTTACTCACCGAAAATTTGCAAAACCCTTTTGAAAACTTAAAATAACTTTAGAACTTTGAAAAACTTGACCTTTGGACTTAAAATTTGGAATCAAGCTTGGCCATGATAAAGTATGGCTAGGCCATGACATGTATAGGTGTGGTGAGGACATGAATTGGAGAGGTCGAGGGACTTCAGATAATGTTGAATTCACAAAATTGGACCCAAAATTTAGTCATCTTCTCTTGGATTTTTGGCTATGTTGCTCTTAGAATTTGGAAAAGTTATCAAAGAGAAAGTTCTTGTAAATTCGCTTCCCTACCATCTAAAGAAAAGAATTACTCAATTTGGATTTTTTTCGAGGGAGATATGGTCAAAAGAAGAAGAACTATATTCGAACTTGAAAATATGAGTCCAAAAACACTTTGCAAAGAAATTATATTTTGTCAAGGCTAAGCTCAAAATTTGAAGAAGTTGTACAAATAAAAGTTGTAGCCAGTAGAATTTTCTTCGGTTAAAAAAATAATAATTTCTCCGTTGGGATAAGAGATAACAAATATACGATAAAAGAAAGAGGAGGAAAATTTTGAAGAAGTGAAGGGCTATTTATAAGTAAGAGAAAAAATAAATTACCTAAATGCCCTTTTCCTTTACCCTCCATTACCCTCATGCCACCTCACCTAGCCTCCTCCACCTCATGTACTCATACCCACATCCTTGTTCCCTATTCTCATTTCCATGAAAACATATTTAACATGTTTATGAACTCTTTGTGGTTAATGTTTCAAATGACGGGATATTTTTATTTTTATTTTTATTTTTAACTTTATATACTTAGGTATGAATTACACACATATATACATACTTTAACTTATTTACAAATGTATATACTTATGCTAAAGATTTCACAATGTTTCCGATAAATTTTAGCCGATGAAAAGTCGAAAATTCAAAAAACGAATTCCGGTCACATTTTCGACCTTTCTTTGAAATAAATATTTTTGTAAATATTTTTGTAAAAATATTTCAGCATTATTATTCATTATTTAAAAGATTTTTATTTCCATTATAAAATCAATTATTTGAATATTTAAAATTAATTATATATTCACAAATCAAAGAAGTGAAATTTTGGGTCATAAAGTAAGTTCTTCCAGTTATCGTCTATCTCTGGGCGATGGTAAGTTTTTATGCTATAGCCCATCTTTGGGCGATAGTAAGTTCTAAGTAGTTCGACTTTCTTACAGATATGACGGTTTGGAGTTCCCGATGTTGTCGGGGAAATATCAATGCCTAGGAGGCTAGAACAAATTTTCCTTTCAATTTTGTATTTGAAAGATCTCTCGACGTTGCTGGGGCAACTCCGGTATTCCTAATGTCGGATCGCTCCCTTGTGTTGCCGGGGCAACATTGGCACTTGAGAATAGGAGAATTTTTGGCATTGCCAGTGTAATGTTAATTCTTGGAAAGCGAGGATTGATTTTCTACCTATCCTGCAATTGAAAACCTTCCCGCTATCGTCCAAGCAACATCGATACCTAGTAAATTTGATAGCCTCTCGGTGTTGTCGAGGTAACGCCGATAACTAGAAAATAATAGTTTCCCCATGTCTCCAAGACGATACTGATACTTAGGGAGTTGCAATCATTTTCTACTATCGATTTGGTTGTTTAGGATTCTATACTTCTTATCCGGAGATTTAGGAAGTACTTTCTAGATTGCATGTGACATGTGCACATCACTAGTGAGAACACGGTTCCATCAGTTCAAGGAGCGATGCGCGAATTGTAGTACACGGTAATATTGCATACTTGAATGCGGTTCCATCGGTTCAAGCAGCAAGGAAGTGGAGCATCTTGAACATGGTTCTATCAGTTCAAGCTACGAGGTGTGGCTTTTGGGTGCGTACACAGGGAGATTACTTGTAAAAGCGTAGTTTTATTGGCTCCAGAAGCGATGTGCGGCTTATAGGAGGTGCATGAGGAGATTTGCTTGCAAGATCATGATTCCATTGGCTCAAGAAGTGATGTGCAGTTTATGGATGCACATGGGAGTTATGATTGCAAGAACATGGCTCCATCGGTCCAGGAGGCGAGTGCGGCTTGTGGATGCGCACATGATGATTTGTTTATAAGAGCACGGTTCCCTTAACTCAAGAAGCCCTTTAGTGGTTCTTTAGGTCCTTATAATAGGCTAGATAGAGTCATCATGTCCTTGGGACATCCTTAGGTCATGTAGAATGGAGCCTGAACTACTCCAAAAACACTTTGCTAGTTCATCAAAAGTGGAAATGGATTTTGGTGGAAGTCTTTAAACCACATGAAAGAAACTACTTCCTAGAAGATATTGTTTATTTGTTGTTCCATTTTATGATGGCATAGTCAATATGGTGAAATTTCGAGGATATTCTTCTCTTAGAACATTTTCAGTGAACAGAGTTCGGCTTGGTGCAGAACCTCACTCCTTGTTCTTCCTGTCCCTACTTTCCTCCACTAACCTTTTGGCCATGCCAGCGAAGTAGTCTTCGATAGCAAGATAATCTAAAGGTTAACTGTCAGTCTCTATGCCGAGTGTTTTAACTCCGTAAATGGTCTTGGTTTGCCAACTGAAGCCTAGGTTTCCCATTCTCAGGAGAACCACACCTACAGAGTTCCGTTAACATATGATCAGCCTTATTGTGGTGGTTTGGACTTCATTACAACTATTTTACCTATTTACATCAGCATTTAGTTCCAATTCATCACATCAAGTTGCATGTCACCTTCACAGTGAGAAACAAGCATTGCGTTGTTTACTTAAGGATCCAAGATTTGGGTTAGCACTAGGTTGCCCTATATGGAGGCCTGAAGCTAAGCGCTACAGTTGCTGCACTCATCCGTAGTATTAACTTCTAGTGACCAAATACGGTAATGTTAATGGTATCCATAATATCAGAATTACTTGAATATGAAACAAAATCACAGATTTCAAAAACAACATTTCTGGTTATATTTCAAAACACATGTTTCATATCCAGATTACATAATCCCATAATGTTTCCCAGATTCTGACAAAATATAATTATTACATAAATATGCCAAGAGCGACATATGATGATGCCCCCTTGGTTGACCAGAATACTATATAGTCATAATTGACATAAAACAACATAGCGAACTCAAACAGAATAAAACAACAACTCCTAAATAGCTATCCGTCAGCCACCTGCTCGTCCCCGGAAGCTTTATTTGCCTACCTACTAATAACCTGAAGATCCTCAACCCTCAGCCTACTCAAATCAATTTTTAGCACCAGAGAGTATGAGGGGAAAAACATAAACTTTAAGTCAGATATAAATCGTAATGTGAATAATACTATACATCTCGGTTATATGATATTAAGTGAGACCATGCCGCTTAACGGAACGGGTTTCCCCTTACTAACATCCTTTTAAAACCTATCTTTTGCAAATCCATTTCCTGCAACCAAAACTGGTTAAAGATGTAAAGCAATATCATGTAAACATACGTGTAAGGTAATAAATAAACTATATATCCGAACATTATAATTTTTTTTGGCTAACCACTAACCTTTTGCTGACTCGGACCATAAGACAATATAAATAAATAATCTAACGTCTATTAAATACTCCTCTTGTAGAAAGCTTGTCCTTAACTTATCTTCTCCTAGGGTTCATTGATCCTAATGGTTTTGCGGGCTCACCAATAACCTAATTCTATACAAAATATATATTCCTTTCTATGCGTAACATCATTTTAGTCTTACCTGTGACAAAGTCCTACACGTTGGAATTTTGGACTAAATTAGCTAGGGGCTAATAGCTAATGTATAAGGCGCGACCCTATACTAGTCCCATCTGGTATACAAATATCTGAGTCATTTTACTTAGGGTAATCTTCCCTTAAATTTTTCTTGAAAACCTTTTCTTCTCAAAATGATTTAAACATTTGAACCAAACTTAAATAAGGAAAATATACTCTATGCTTTACTTAAATCATCTTGCCATGCTATATGTATATATATATATATTATTAAAATCTTTGGTGATGAAAACATTTAAACCTTTGAAAGTACCCCTTTTGAATCCATTGAAAGTACCTCTTTCGAAACTAATGAAAGTACCCCTTTCTAAACCAAGTAAACCCGTTATAACTTAGGCCGCAAGGCCAAAGCATTCCTTTCAAAACCATTTATATAGACCTTTCGAAAACCTTCCTTTCGAAAGCTTTGAAACCTTAGACGTCCTATCTTTAAAACATTTAAACATTGCCTTTTGAAACCATTAGAATCCTTTCCTTTCAAACCTTTCGAAACAATTGGGAAACCATCCCTTCGAAACCACTCTTTAAACCTAGGAAACCATCCTTTTTAAACCTTTCAAAATTGTTGGGGAACCACCCCTTCGAAACCCTTCTTAAAACTTGTCGAAAGCATTTGGGTTCAATTAAATGTGTTGAAACCTTTCAAAACAATTTAAAACCATCTCTTTCGAAACCTTTGGGTTCTACCTTCAACAGAGCAAAAGGGTCATAAAACATTTAATTCGAAAGTACTCTTTTGAAAGAAATTCATAAATAAAGAAGTGATGGTGTCGAAACCAACCCTTCGAAAGCATTGGAGAAGCGGCTAAGTTTTAAAAACAAAGTATTCCTTTCAAAACCATTAACTTCGAAAGGTAGAAAGTGACAGAAAGGGGTTTTGAATCCTTCGAAAGCATTTACTTAAAACAAAAGGTGACCATTCCATTAATCAAATTGACCAAGTCAGAAGCCAACCAAGTCGAAAGCATACACTTCAAAAGCAAAGCGGGCGCGTTTTCATTTAAAATTATAGTAGCGCTTCGACCCCTTCGGAACATCTGATTTTGACTCAATACCTTCCACCTATATCCAATTCATTATGCACCAAGTCTTTGATGCCATGGGCATTGGTTTCGATGGCGATGGTGGCAGAGGAACCCGGTTGAAGCTAGGTGTCGAAAGTGGTGAAACACGTAAAAAGAATGTTTAGACTGATTTTTCACCTTTTTAAGCAATTCTTTTCGACAAACCTGCCTCGTTTGTTAAAATATCATTGGTTTCTAATTTCATTTCTAAAAGTGTTGCCAATTTCAGAAATAAACAATTTAACTATTTATAAATTACCATTCTCCTTTTATAAATATATAAAACATTTAAGTCTCATACCTTAAATAATTTATATATCTATTAAATCACCTAGGAAAATTCTACAAAAAGTCCAGAAAATCATTTTCAAAATGTTTTCTAACATTTATTAATTTCAGACCGAAAACATAACTAATTTAGCCGTAAATTATTTTTAACCCAAATAAACATTTTCTTCACTAGAAAATTAGTATAAAATATACATTAATTCAAAAAGTTATAAAAATTGAAAATCATCTCTAAAATATTATTTATGATCCAAATCTAAATTTGCAAGGCATTTAGATGTCATTAAAAATGGTTTTCACATCAAAACATATCGTAAAACCTATATGAATAAACATAAATTATCAACAAACATATATAACATTTAATCATTCAAAAACATGGCAAAACACTTGCAAAATAATTAGGATTCATCTTAAAACCGAAAATAATTAGAAAATATGAGATGTAGTCATTATTCACCTTAACTTGGAGATTAAGGAGTTTGAGATTTGAATAGATTTGATTTGATTAATCTTCTTCCTTAGTTTTTCTTATTTATCTTCCTCTTACCTTCCTAATGGTGGCCGGCCTCTTTTTTAGTTTTTTTATTGCAAATGAACGTATGAAATGAATTCCTAAGGGTTTAGGGTATTAAAATATTCTTATTCCAACTTTGCCCCTCACCTATTTCCTTTACCCATTTTATTTTAGTTCATTTATTCTATTAGTACCCCTTAGTTTAATCACAAATCTCAATCTCCTAATCATTTTACATTATTTCATTTAATTTACCTAATTAAATGTTCCAAACAATGTTACTAAAAATTGGGGTCGTTACACTGCACCCGCTACCTCTTTCAGTTTTTGTTTGTCATTCCTCCCGTTTAAGCTTGGAACAAAGGAATTCTCATGTTCCACAACCGCTGCAGTTTCTTGCCAAGCTCTCGGAGCCCTTGATAGCTGCAGTGCTAACAAAGCATCGATCTTATCCATGGGTGCTTTTTGGCTATCAGCCATTTTCTTGTTAAGCTCATTAACCATCTTGTTGAGTTCTCCTCTTGTGAAAACTTCTTGGTGAGAAGAAGAGACTGGAGCAGGGTTTCCATTGTTAACTTAAGTTTGGTGGGTTTTGTTTCATTACCACCAATAGTTGCTCATATGGATCTCCCAGATGTGGATTTCTTTTTGGGAGCTATTGGAGTAGCAAATCTTCAAATTCTTTCAGTAAACTTGCTTGATCTAACTATGGATTTATTCAATCCATTGTACTATGGATTTATTCAATCCATTGTAGATGGCTAGATCAAAGCCTAGATCATTTTTTGCAATGAAACACCAAAATGTTGACCCAGAAAATGGATCAACATCCTGGAGTATGATGTGAAAGAACCAACCCTACAAGAACAGAGCAAAAATAATAGAAAATCACAAAAAAGTAAACGAGACACAAAGATTTTTATAGTGGTTCGGCTGTTAACTAAGCCAACGTCCACTGTATAGCTTTGATTGTTGGTTTGATCTTGTCTAAATGAGATTTCAAGGTGAAGGAGAAATAATTAGTCATAAGTACAGGGGTTAGACTGATTCTAAGCCCTAAAATTTCCTATAGTAGCTGCCTTGGTGACTATGGTGTAGAGATAAGAGTTGGAAAAGAGACAGAGCTTCCGTGTAGTGATAGAAGAAACCAAATCCTTTCTTGGTTGCTTTATGGTTTGTACATATAGGGGTAGTAGTCATATCAGATCAAAAGCCCATTGTCAGAGAAGTCCAGAGTCTGACCCAAGGTGGTATAAGAAATATTGTGACAACTCGTGTTATGGTTTACACTCGGGGACGAATCTAATCCTTAGCCATAACTAGGATAAACCCTATTGTTTCAAGCTCCTTACTTCTACTAAATGTCCTCCATGTAATTTGGTAGGTTATTAATGAGTTTGGATTATTGTCCTTCCATGACTTAGGTTATCTCGCGGTTTGGACTATTAAGTCTTCATTTCTTGCGATTGGTACTCTAAAACTCTATGAAACTTCATGAACACGCATAGGAAGACTCGTGGATCACTTGCCAGAAATATAGAGATGCCAAAATTTGGCATTTAAACTCGGTACAAGATCAAAATCCTTAACTTGTCAGAATCCTTAACTCGATTCCAACTCAAATCCTTAACTCGGTGCCGAGTTAAGGACTTAGTCCCATTTCGGTGAAACTCCTAATTTTTTCTAGCTTCCTCTAAGTGTGCTTACTAAGTTTTGTTGTTTTTTGTGGAGATTCCTTAACTTTGTATGGAGTTAAGGAGTTAGTTCCAAACATAGTGAAACTTTCCCAAGTTGCTTCTCTAGCTCTTTTAAGTGTGCTTGCCAAGTTTCAAGTTGTTTTGTCTTCTCTTGTTTGGGGTCGTCCAAAGATTGGAGTAATTCGAGTCTGGCCTGAGAGTTTTGACGTTCTAACTTCCGATTTAAATCGGCTTGGTCAAAAACCAGTTAACACCCGTTAAGAAGGATTTCATCCCCAAAATCTTTCCAAGGGTTGGATAGTGAATCGTGCAATAACATCCATATTGTACAAACAAGTTTTCTAATCATTCATTTACTCAACTAAAGCACAATGTGATTATGTACCACAAACACACTAAAATGAGCTCAATCCTAGTGTGAACGTGTGACTGTGTCATGCAAGTATGTATGAAAATACTCTAAACATGCATAAACATTTCTATATAAGCGTAAAGTGATAGTGAAAAAGTGTGGCAACCATCTCCTACCATTCAATCTAGCAATCAGGATGCAGCCAAAATTCTATCTTCGGAGAGAGAACTTTACCAGCGAAAACCATCGGATGAGAGATCTTCATCTTCTCTACAGTTTCCCATGTGCTTTCTGCTGTGTTATCTCCCAATCGCACTTAGACCAATCTAGTCTGTTTGTTGCAAAGCCTCCTAGTTCCACGTTCCACAATACATGTTGTGGTATGAGATCCTATTGGTTACATCTCTACATCCCCCAACTGATCAGGCTCTACTACGGTGGTGTTATGAAGGCATATCCTAAGGTAAGAAACATGAAAAACATCATGCACTCTTGCCAATTGGTTTGGAAGCTCCACGAGATAAGCAAGCCTTGCTATCTTTTCCAAAACTCAAAATGGCCCAACAAATCTAGACGCTAATTTTCCCAACTTGCCAAACCCAACAAATTTTCCGAGAAGGGAGAATTTGATAAATACAATATCTCCTGCATCAAATTCTAACTCTTTCCTTCTCTTATATGCATAAGATTTTTGGCAATCTTGCACTGCCTTCTTTCTTTGCCTAATTAATTCTACTTTTTCCATGGTATCACCGATCAAATCGGGTATGAGCAAAATTTTGTCAACAATTTTCCACTTATAACTTGGTGATTTGCATGGCCTTCCATAAAGTTCTTCAAAATAGGTCATATCGATTGCCGCTCAATAGCTATTATTATATGCGAACTTAACCAATGGTAGGCATGCCCTCTAAAGTCCAAGACGAAAGTTCTCAAGAAGTCTTCCAAAATCCTATTCACCCTTCCTGTCCAACCATCTCTATGTGAGTGGCAAGCCATGTTAACATTCAATGAAATTCCCAAAGCTACTTGCAAAATCCTCCAAAACTTGCTAGTGATGAAGGGGTTTATATCAATAACAATGCTTGCTGGAATGCCATGTCATCAGACTATCTCCTTGATGTAAATTTGTGCGAGGGACGCGGTGGTCCTATTGCTCCTAACTGGAATAAAATAGGCACTCTTAGCGAGTCTATCTACAACAACCCAAATGGCCTAATTATCCTTCTGACTCCTACCCAATCCTTCTATGAAATCCATCGAAATGCGTTCCCGATTCCAAGTTGTATCCAATGGTAACAGTTACCCTCCGGGTTTCCCTTGCTCAGCCTTCATCTTCTGACATGTCAAGCACTTAGTAACAAACTTAACCACTCTTCTCTTCATTTTAGGCTAAACAAAAATCCTCTTCGTATCCTTATACATTTTATCACCTTCGTGGTGAATTGTCATCTTAGAGTGGTGATATTCCATAAGCACTTCCTCTAATATGCCACCAATTATTGCGACACAAAGGCGTCCATCCCTTCTCAACCATTCCTTCTCATCAACTAAATATCTACTGGCTATGGAAAATATTCTCCTCTCCTAAACTTCTCTAGAATCTCCACTATCTTTTCATGTTTCATCTGCTCAAGCTCAATATGGTCCATTAAAGCTGGTCTAACCTCCATTACTGCTAAAATCCTTGAATGGATTCTGTTGGTGGTTGGAAGTTAAAATGTGAGAGGTACTCCAATTGCCTCCATTTATATATACTGTTTAGGATAGTGTGTCTTCGATTAAGGGCATCAGTGACTACATTCCCTTTTCAAGGGTATATTATATACCAAAATCGAACGATGATATCACGCTCTGCTGCCTAAGATTTAAATATTTTTGAATAGTAAGTATTTGAGCAATTCATAGTCAGTGAATAACTCAAATATTTCTCCCAAAGACAATTCCTCCATAACTTTAAGGAAAAGACAATAGCAGTCAACTCCAAGTCGTGAACTGGATATCTTTTCTCATAATCCTTCAATTGCTTACTAGCATAGGCAACTACCTTTCCCTCTTACATTAGAACTACTCATAATCCTGTGCTAAAAACATCTGTGAAAACCATGAATGGTTTGGTCCCATCGGGAATAGTCAGCACATGCGCACTAATCAATAACTCCTTAAGGTTCTTGGATGCCTCAGTGCATCTATTCTTTTAAGAAAAGACTAGGTTCTTCTTAGTCAAGTGGGTTAAGAGGGCCGCTATTCCTGTAAAATTATTTATGAACTTCCTATAGTAGCCCGTCGACCCTAGAAAACTTCTAAGTTTCGATGCATTCTTAGGAACTCTCCATGCTTGAACATCCTCTACTTTAGCAGTGTCCACTGCCACTCAGAAATAATATGCCCAAGGAATCTAACCTCCTTCCTCCAAAAGTGGCATTTAGCAAATTTAACCTTGAGCTGGTGCGTTCTTAAAGTTCCTAGTACCTCTTTTATGTTTTCCTCACGCTCGTTTTTGCTCTTGGAGAATACTAAAATATCATCCATGAATATAATGATGAATTTATTTAGTTGCCTCAAAAATACCATCCTCGACAAATCTATAAATTATGTGGAGGCATTTATTAATCCAAAAGGCATTACTTCCCACTTATAGAGTCTGTCTGATGTGCGAAATGCAGTCTTTGACTTGCTTTATTTTGTAATCCTCAACTGATGGAATCCGATTTCCAAGTCTAGCTAACAAATTATCTATCCAGGCAAAGGATACTTATTTATTCTTATTAACTTGTTCAGCTTCCATAATCGACGCAAAGTCTCAACGAGCCATCCGCCTTGGTGGCGAAGACAACATGGGCTCATCACTCCGAACTACTCCGTCGGATTAACCCTTTCTGCAACAGCTTGGAGATCTGCTTGTCTAATTCTCTTCTTTCTTTAGGATCCATGTGTCTTAAAGGCAGAGCGACTGGCCATGCGTCCTTCTCCAAATCGATTCTAAACTCGATCTTCCAATGAAGTTAGAGACCCAAGACTTCCTTCAAGGTATCAGGATATTCAAAAACTATAGATATAGATAATAGCTCACCAAAAGGTAAACTTATCGAGTATAAATAACTTGACTCAACTAAGTCTTGGTTTGTACAAATGATAGAGTTAGGGGTTTTCCTTAGGGAAATTATGTAATTTTTACATATATCTAACTCAATAACCAATCTTGTTTGAAATCGAAGGTATTTTCGTTCTATTATATATTTGATATAATGTAGTTATAATAATTAATTAATTAAATTAAAAGTATATCTAATAGAAAATCCATAAATGGTATGTTTTGTGATAGCAATTACAAAGTGTTGGAATAATTTATCATAATAAAAATAAATATACCATTTTAAATGTTTCTAGTCAAGATGCATTGAGACTGGATATCGATGTTTCCATTAAGACTAAAGTACGTTACACTCTCAAAACATTAGGCAGTGTATTACTCATGGCTGCTGGGGCACCTAGAGGTTACATGCTGATGGTTATTGGATAATTATGGTATAACACACTCGATAGTTTTCTGTTGTTTAATATAACTAAGGTCGACAAAAATTATCGGTGTGATTGATTTACAAAGTTCTCTCGACTTGAGAATACCGTGGATCTTTAATATGGAAGCTCCACTTTGATTATAGCCAAATCATGGCATGGCGTTCCATCGAGTAGCTATAGTTGGGTTAAGTGGAAGTATTGGAAGTGAAACGCTATTTAAGAGATGATTCGTCTCTTAGTTATATGGGGTTAGTATCACGATCAACTCAAAGTCAAAGTCTCTTACCAGAGTATTTTGATTAATAATAATTGTTATTATTGAATCAAACACTTTGTGGACTATAGATTTGAATATGGATGATATTGGAAATTTGACCATTACCAAATTCCATAAGTCCAAAGCGATATAGTTTTGACGAAGAAAATTGGTGTAAATAAATGTCACAACCGGGTAATGCTTATTAAACTATAATTAGATTTTATGGAAACTAGGTAAGTGATAAAATTGACTATAATGTCACACAACCTGCTAAGTGACGTGTGAACATTAACATTCGAATAATTCAATGTTAATTGCCGACTGAATACAACCAAGTATTACACAACCGAAATGATGATTTCTTGTTTGACCTAATGATTTAATTAATTTATAACTATTATAAATCAGTAAAATTAATATTTATAAAACATTAATTATAAAATTTGAAAATGGTTTGAGAAATAAATATATTGATCGATATGTCGACGACGAATTAAATTGTATTTAATTAGGGTTAAATGGCCTATTGGACCATGTAGTTAAAGGCATGGTTCGGTCGAAATAACAAAACATAGGGATGACAAAAGATGTTGCAAGTTGGTTTTGAAATACATGGTTGAAATTAGGTGAGAAAAAGTACGAGATACTATCCTATTTTCTGCCTGTCATTCAACCAATATAAAATCATCTCTAAACCTAACTTCATCCAACTTTTTGGCTTCCTCCTTCATCATTATTGTGGCAAAAATACTACCTCACAAATCCTAGAAAAATCTGAAATCAAATCAACTCAAATCAACAACTATTTGATAGTGAAAGGTCTACGATTCAAGACTAGCAATTTTACGAATCAAGGAAATTTCCAATGGAAGAGGATTCATCTTTTCAATGTGGACTTGAGGGCATTAGTTATAGGTAACTATTTATTTACATAATAAGGTATATGATTATGGTATAATAATTCATTATTTAGGTACATCTATTTATATTGTTATTATTGCCTTGTTAGTTAGGTGAGATTTCTATAGGTAATGTTGTTGTCACAATAATGATTGGTTATGTGCATAAGTTTAAAGTGCTCATACATACACATATATTATTAATAATCTAATGTTATATACCAGATAAATGTATTTTATTTTAATATTACTTTATTTATCACACACACACACACACACACACACACATATATATATCAATTTTTATCAAAGTATACATATATATATATTATAAAATTTTGATCTAATAATTTGCTAATATATGTTTATATTAATTATAAATTTTGATGGCCGAATTTTCTATTATTATTAGATTTTTTATTATTGTTTAATTACTGTAAGATTTAATAAACTCATATAAAATAAATATTGTTTCTGAAATTCAATTTTAAAATTTTAAAATTAGTTTATCATCTCAGGATCTCAAAAAAATTTCATATTTTTTGAATAAGTTTTAATATTTTTAAAAAATAACCTAAAAATCGGCCGATTAGCATTCAATTAATTAAAAATATAATCTTTACTCAAAAAATCTGAAAATGTTTTGCAACACATAAAATATTATTCTTAATTTTCGTAAAATTTAAAATTTGATATTTTATTTTATAATTATTATTTTATAATATTTATTTATGAAAGTTTGACTAATTAATTCATAATATATATATATATATATATTTATGTTTTGTAGCCAAAAATAAAGGCTACTAAAACTTCTCTAAGGTTATGGGCTAAGGATAAATATAGTAATGGTGACAAGCTCTCTGATCAACTTTCCAAGCAGTTGCATGACATCAACTGGCTATGCTTCAGGATGTCGGTAATATTTCCTTAGCATGTCCTCCCAGCTAAGTTGGACATAGCTATCTCTAAGGAGTAGGAAACAAAGAAACAAAAACTAAGAAAAGAATGGGATCTTAATGTCGATAGAAATTCAAAAAAATTCCATAACTCTTTGAAACTTAAGAATGGATCCTCTAATATTTTGTAGTTTTTTTATGATTCGGGTACTCTCCATTCTTCTCAATGGGGAGTTGATAGAGCTTTCTTAGATTACTACTCCAACCTTCTTGGTTCTCCCCAAATTGCAAAACCTGACTATAATCTCATTGATAGTTTGCCACTTACTAAGTTGAGCCAAGATGATAGCGAATTTTTATCAACCCATGTTTCCAAGGAGGAAATCAAAAAGCCTATTCATTCTATGAATCATGATTCTAGTGGTGGTCCAGATGGGTTTAATGTTGCTTTTTTCATTGCATGCTGGAATACTGTCTTTATGGATTTTACCAAAGCAGTTCATAATTTCTTCAACCATGCAAAAATGCTGAAATGTATTCGTGCCATTATACTAGCTTTAATTCCTAAATTTATTGGGGCTGATTCAGTTGTTAATTTTAGACATGTAGCTTGTTGCAATGTCACTTATAAATGCATATCTAAAATAATTGCAACAAGAGTCAAACATGTTCTCCCAAGCCTCATTTCTCACAATCAGGTTAGTTTTTTTTGCCTAATAGGAGTATTCTTGATAATGTGTTATTAGCTCATGAGTTGTTTAATGGTTATAATAGGTGAAATATTTCTCCTAAGGCTCTCCTTAAACTTGACATAAAGAAGGCCTATGATTCTATGGATTGGAAAGATTTAGTCGAAATTATGGCTAACATGAACTATACTAGTAATAATGTTATCATGGATTTATTAATGTATCTCATCAGCTTCCTATTCCCTAAGTACTGATTCTAACCTGGTTAGTTATTTTTAGGGTAGTGGGGGCATTAGGAAAGGTGATGCAAAGTCCCTATATTTGTTTATTATGGTTATAGAAATCCTAACTTAAATGATTAATCAGTCTACTATTAGTAAGGAATTTGAGCTCCACCCTAAATGCACAAACCCTATTATAACTTCCTTAATGTTTGTTGATGATCTAATTATTTTTTTACCAATCCTACCTTTAAACCCCTATCTGCTATGAATATAATCTTGGATCATTTTCATTTGATTTCTGGTTTTCATGTTAGTTATGACAAATCAAATATCCTCTTTGCTAGTGTTCCTTTCGCTGAGCACGATTATATCTTGCAAATTTCTAAGCTTCAACCTTTCAACAATGATATGACATATTTAGGAATTTCTCTATCTTCCTTAAAGCCAAAATATTCCGACTGCCTTCCTTTATTTGAGAAAATCATATCCAAAATGTATGGTTGGTCTTGTAGACATGTCAGTCAAGTTGGTAGGCTAACTCTTGTTAAATCCATATGTATAACAATGATAGTGTATCAGTGTAGAGCCTTCCTTCTTCCCATTAAGAAAATCAAGCAGATCAAAAGAGCAATGAATCACTCTTTGTAGTTTGGAGACATCTACTCTAAGAAATTGGTGCCCATTGCTTTCAGTAAAGCTCAAGTTTGTTTGCAACTTGGTGGTCTTGGCATAAAAAAATATAAATCTTTAGAGTAAAGCTGCCATGTCTAAACACTTAAATAGCTTGTTGAACTACAAGGACAATATATGGGTTAAATGGACAAGAAAATATCACTTAGGCAATGCCTATTTTTGGAAGATTCAACCTTCTCCTCTTTATGGGTGGATATGGAGAAGCATTTTGAAGTTAAGGGATGTTTTTCTACTTCTTCTTACTTGTAATGCTGCCGAGATAAGTGATATTTCTTTCTAGAATGAGCCTTAGGCTGTCCAAGGTATAATCCTATCTAATCACCTTTCCTACAATGAGGGGTAGCAAACTGGCATTCCTGCCCAGGAAAAAGCTAATTCTTACATTCTTAATGAAGTTGTTTCCCTTCCTTATTATAGTAATCGTAGACTTAAGGAGTGATGGGATGCAATCGCAAAATTTTGTTATTGCTTTTCCGCTTCTATATATGTCTGGTCCATAAAGCACTTACCTTATTCTATGGGCATGGTGTATAAAGCTTTGGAGAATACTTCAGTTGGTAGGAAATTTAGTTGGTGCAATAGGGTTTGGGGCCCTCTTAGTACTCATGAGCATAAGTTATGGAAAGTCTTGAAAAAGGGTTTACATACCCTCGACAGCTTGGGTTTTTAGGGAATGCAGGTGGCCAACTCCTGTTTCTTTGCAATAATGATGTGGAGGATACTCTTCATTTATTTTTCAATTGCCCATTTATTCATAATATTTGGAACCAATTGCTTGTTTTAGGTAATGCTCATACCCCTTTATTGATAGTAAACAAGAATGGCACTATTTATAAAGCAACCAGGTGGAAGAATGAGGAGGGCAGTTCCCTTTTGATCTCGTTGAAGGCATTTGTTTACAATATATAAGAGGAGTGCAATTTAAGATGCTTTGAAAACAAGGAGAATTCAGTTGTTGTTTTGTTTGCAATTCTTAGGAAGGAAATTAAGAGAGCACTTGTTGTAGTCTTTGTTTTTTGGGGTTGTAAGTTTGTTTATAACCTTTTTGTTTTAGTTTGTGCGTTAATAAACGGGAGGGGACTGTATAAACCCCCGCTAGTTTGCTAAAAAAATTATAACAATTTTGGATCTGTAATGATTTCAAACTGAAATATTAAAATAAAATAAAAAATTATATATATTATAATATAAACTTACATTTAATTATTATATATATATCATAATTATTTAATTTAATATGTATTTATATAAATAAACAAAATATTTTATTTTCGTAAATCTATAATTTTATATGTATATATATGTATATTTGTTTGATTGTTATTTGTAATATATATATAAATATATGTATATGTATGTATATGTATATTTATAATAGTTTTTCATATATATATATATATATATATTCATATATAATTGCTTGGATATTTATAACTATAAGTATACGCCCATATTTAAACAACATACATTACATATAGAAAGAGCTAATGTGTCTGTTGCGATGTAAATCCCAACATTTATATAAGGGCATGTTATACCTTGCATGGAATATCATGCTGCACATGCAAACACATTTAAAGATGTATATGATACATATGTACACTTATACAATAAGTGAAAACAAATCAAATAAATTTCAAACAACAATTTATGATTTTAAATAAAATACACGTTTTCATTTGAACTAAATTTGGAAATGATCTAAATAAACTAAACTTCATAGGCCCAATAAGGATCCAATATGGTTAAAAAATAAAAAATTCACCCTTAACTTTCACTGCGAACTAGTTCAATTCCAACAATGGTATCAGAACCCAACAGCCTATGCATCTATATCGACCATATTAGGGCTAACTACTAAGCTCATGACCCAAAAGGTTATCCTTAATTGAAAGGCCTAATTTGAATTGGGCCTTGGGCTAATCTCAAAATTATTTTGAAATTAAAAATGGAAGTTTTAAATTTAAAAAGTTAAATTTAAAATAAGAATGGTATTATAAATCTTATGATATAAATTTTAAAAATATTTGAAAATTATAATATATGATTTTAAATTTAAAAGTTAAATTTAAAATAAGATTAAATATATTTTAATAGTTATTATATAACAAAATTTTCAAAAATGTTTGAGAATATATATATATATATATATATATTTATATTATTTTTGAAATTTTTGAAATTTTATAATTGGATTAGTAAAGTAATTTAATTAAATAAGTTAATTGATAAAAATATACATATCTGTGTATTATATTTATGATACTAGTCCAAACACATGCTTCACACATGGTTTTCAATTAAAATTTAAAAAATAAAAGGTAGTCTATTTATAACATGAATTAAAAAGCAATTAGTAGTCAAATGACAATTCACTAGTTGTTGCATCTTTATCTTATCAGATTAATTATTGACTGATATATTTGGCCGCAGTGCAACTTTATAGTGATTAGAAGGTAATTGATTATAAGGAAATATCAAAGGCACAATGAACTCAATAAGAATGAAAACATCTAAGATCAATAGGGCAATAAATAACACATCAACAACCATCAAAAAGCAGTAAAGAAAATCTACCTCCAACAATGAAGCTAATACCATAAATATTTTTAAAATAAATGTGGAAAACCAAGCTCAAAATAAAGCTCTCCCATCTTTAATTACTTCATCAATACTCAAAAAAATTGAATTAAAGATGATCGAATAAAATTGAAATGAAAATCAACTCCTCAGTGTTGTCTAACATTACCCACATTACAAAAAACAATATACATGCCTGTGAATACCTAATACTACCATGTAAGCTTAATGTGTGCTAAGAAACGATAAGCATATTCCTTCTGTTGCAAAATAAATATTGATTTTGGATAGAATGGGCTTACACATGGATGTATTCGATTGAAATAGTAACAAACACAACGGGAAAAATATAAAACCATCCAGATAATCTTTAGGTAGGCCATAACATTAACAATTTGGATGCTTTGCGAATATGTGTGAAAACTATACTAAATTACAATTGATCAAATACTGAGAATTTATTATTACTATTAAATACACATGGATTCACATCCTTTAATTTTCTTTTAAAAATACCACAAACTTCAATGTATTTTATAATAGTGTTATCATAGTTTACTGATAGTATAAGTTGTTGCATCCATGTAGCTCTACCTATACATCACTAAAGTCCATGCACTGAAGACAATGAAAACCTCATGTTGCATCCATGGTAATGGAATCCACTACATTAATGTCTACCTCCTTGTTTCTGTCAGTGTTCATGTCGAGCAAAGACAAACTAATTATTAATGGAGCAATGCTACCTTGCTCGTTCAACTTGGCTATTATTTTGACTCGTCTACCATTCTCATCAATTATCGTGGAGTTAACTTCGAATCTGCACCCCCTTTAGTTTCAATGAATGCAGTGTTTTAATTTTCATATGAGCTTTTTCCACATCAGTCGCAATATCTGTTGCAAGTTAGTGTTAAAACATGGGTACAAATTACCAACTGAAATTTTATACACTTCAAGTATAATCTACTACAGTCAGTGCAAAAAAAGTTCCAATGGCTAGCTGCAATTAAATCAAAGAATTGAGGTGGTATTAATTCCAAAAACATTGGTAGATTGAACTGGGAACAAAATCAACGGATGTACATCATTCAATAAATAAAGTTTATCATTCAACCTTTCTTGCTTTGGTTACTTTGGAATATGATGCCTAGCTACATATATACACATATTTGTGACTTATTGAAAGAAATGAATCTTTTAATCAAACTATATTTTCACATATTATTTATATTTTTTAAGCTATAAAAGTGTGAATTGGATATATGTTAGTCAAAATCAAAAAGTATTGGTAACCACATTTAGTAACTGTTTACAATTGATATTTTCTTTGCTAATAATCAAAAAATTAAAATATAATGTATGATTAAAGATATGTTACAATGATAATGAATGAATATTGCTACATGTTGCAGGTGCTTTAAGTACCATGAAAATCGAAAGCAATAAATATGAAAATTTAATGAGCACAAGGAGAAAGTTAAGCTTCAGCTGATATGACCTAATATTACAACTAAAAAGTAACTTAAAAATTGGTTTAACTGAAAGTAGCCAAATGTATGGTAGCGCAATCTTTCTGAAATGAAGCTAAATGTTGATAATATATTTAATGTAGTTATATGTAGTAATAAATTTGTAATATCCATATATAGAAATTAATAAATCTAAATAATTGAGAATATCAAATTAAAGTCATAATAAAGCTTGATATATCTTATGTATAAATGATGCTTTATTAAGATCAAGTTCTTGGCAGTATATTTCTTAATTCAAATTTATTTTTTTAAAATAAAATAGCACCATAATACTATAATAGATATATTTACCAAGAAGACAACTTAAAAAGAAAAAAAAACATTGAGTATCCTAATATGTCTTTCATTTAGTTATTTTCAATATTAATAAGATCATGAATAGTTTATAAAGCAAATGAATACCTAGCAAAGTAAACGAATTGCTTATTTAACAGAGATAATTTATGCACTAAAAGGTATAATTATAGTTACAATTTATTTCTCTACTTTATGCACTAAAAGGTATAATTATAGCCAATTTCTTTCTTAAAGTTGAATAACTACGTGCTTCAAAGAGGTTGGTCCATAGATTTTTTTTCAAGATTTTGTGGTTTGCTCATCAGTTCGTACATGCAAGGTTATTTTATTTTCAAAATTGTAATGCTCTTTAGTCGAAGGTTAACCATGGTCAAATTGTGGTTGGATCGGGTCTTTAAAATGTTTCTTTTGAGTACTTGCTATAAAGAACTTATAGCTGCAAATACCTTTCACTCCTTACGTGATCTAAATTATCATAATTTGGAAGTAAATGATGTATAACTTTGGTATTCTTATGAAACAAATTTACATTATAAGACCACTTGCACATTTCTAATAAGAAGTAAAATTCCATAATGAATCCCTCAACTTAAATAAGTTGAAGAGATAGTGAAAATACTTATTCATAACTATAACAATATGATTCTAGGAAATTTTACCTGTAAACAAATTTGCTCAACTTTAATTGCAAAGGTGTTATTAATTAGTAGAAATATAATAGTTTGTCCTTGAATCCAAAAAAAGAGAGGCCAATAATCGAAAGAACAACAAAATCAAAGCTTCATAACGGTTAAAAATAGGTGATTATATTGACAACTAAATGATATTGATACTAATTTTATATTTTCACTCACCAATGGTGTCAATAACTAAACATTATAAGTTGAAATGAATACAAATAGGCCCAATAAAAAAGGAAATTAAATAATAATACATGCTGACAATATTAATCCAAGCAAAAGTGCAAAATATAGACTAATAGGAAGAAAGCTAAGCATTGACTGAATTTAAGAAGCAACTAAAATAAAGCGAAATAAATAATAAACTAAGAACCTAAAACTAATATTAGATATCCTGAAATCAGGGTTTTGCTCGACAAATAGAATTTCAGAAATGGATTGAGCCGAAGGAGAAGTTCCTAAAAATGATTGAACAGAGTAAGAAACGGAAAAATCAAAGCAAAGCAAACAACCGAAATGGAAAAATTAGGTTATAGCATACCAGTTTAGAGAAAAGAAGCAATATACCACAAGAATATTAACCCGTACTAACTCGTTGCCTATTCCATAGCGCAGTAGGAGAGATGATTCATTTTCTAAACGACCCTTGTCTAACGTTAGGATATTTAAGATTGAGGTGTAACAAAACATGCACCTATGCAAATAATTCGTTGTAATATTGAGGAGCGAAAACAGGAGGGGAAATAAATACGAAAAGTTTGAGGAAATTGCTTTCTGCTAATGCATGACAGTTTGGTATTTCAGAAGATTAGGGAAAGATGGAAGATGAAATTACAATGCATACAAAGGATGAAAAAGATGCGTTGAAAACATAAAAGAGCGGAAGGAAAAAGTCTGTAGGAGTGGTGAGAAAGAGGAGCGTTTCATTGAATCATTAAATATAAGTCATTGATACCAGACAGAAGACTACAAAAGTGAAAATGAAAGGTCAGAACAATTGGAGAGCTTGTAGAGGAATTCAATTTTTGTTATAGAATAAAGAAAAATAGAAGCCATTGGAGAGAGACAGAAGATATATTATTCACTTCTGAGAATATAAGTCTATTTACATTACATGGCCTACTTTATATAAGGGCTTCAGAGGTAAGGACTGAACTTATCCCACGATGTGGGACAAAAAAAACAATGTACAAGCATATTCACTTCATAATATACATATATTATATCACTCCCCCTTGAATATGCGTCTTCAAAATCTTGAATGCTCAGATAATTTGGAAATTTCCGTTTCGAAACGTGTATGATGATTGCTCCCCCTCATTATTATCTTGCTTGCATTTATCGATTCAATCGATATAGATTTGCCTCATTAAAAACCTCTATTAGAAAAACCCAGTGGGAAAAAACCTTGAACGAGGAAAAGTGTGCAACTTGTGAAATCATAAATATCATACTAAAAATGATATTCATTATAAGAGTTTGATACTTCAGGATCAAAATAATGCCTCATTAAAACCTTACTAAGAAAAACCCAATGAGAAAAATCTTAGTGAAGGAAAAAGAGTACAATGACATATTTTATTTTCTTATTTCTTTAAATAAAGCTTGATACTTCTGGATCAAACTAATGCCTCATTAAAACCTTACTAAGTAAAACCCTATGGGAAAAATCTTAGTGAAGGAAAAAGAGTACAATATAGTATGTCATATTTCAATAATTTACTGCATCAGATAGAGTTTGATACTTCTGGATCAATTTAATACTTCAGTAAAAACCTTACAAAGGAAAACCCGATGGGAAAAACCTTAGTCAAGGATAAAAATATAATTTAACTTAAATAACATATTTGAGATGTTATTTCTTGAAAAGACGTTTGATTCTTCTAGATCAAGATAATGCCTCGTTAAAACCTTAGTAAGAAAAACCCAGTGGGAAAAATCTTAAATAAGAAAAAAGAGTACATTATAGCTTATTTCAAATGTTACTAGGCAGTGGATACTTCTGGATCAAAATAATGCCTCATTAAAACCTTACTAATAAAAACTCAGTGGGAAAAATCTTAGTTAAGGAAAAAGAGTGCATTATAAAATACTTATGGATGCTCCCCCTGATTTTAAATTTTCCTCTGAATTCATATTCGTCTTTCGATAACTCAAATTGGTTATAGATACTTCTGAATCCATAAATATGTATCTCATTAATAATACAATTTATTAATAGTTTCCTTCGATACAATCAAATTTTCTAAGATTGTTTCTTCCAAATATGGTTTGCATTTTATGCATTTTGTATGCTACTTTTATGAAAACACTTCTTGTGCTTTCATTTTTGTGCTTCAAATCAGTTTTGCGTATTGCAACTATACATCTTTCATGAATATTAAAATTTTATTACAACATTACTAAAAAATAGGTAGTAATCTACTCATCATGAATTATATCAAGATTTTCATTACAACAATACTTAAAAGAAGTTGTAATCTACGGTCTTGTTCTTTATCTTCTTTATAACCACCAAAGTTATTTATATTCTTCCGGAATTTATGTACTTTCATTGTTTATAATGTTTTAACAATATTTATACCTTCAGGGTATTTTGAGTGTTCAAACACTTTCACTGCTTCAATGAATTCAATTATTTATAAAAACATATGCCCAGAGCATTTAACACGATGTAGCACTACATGTGCTTCAGTAATTTCAGTGTGTTTTTCTATTATATATATATATATATATATATCTGTGTGTGTGTGTGTGTGTTGCGAACTACAGGTTCACATTTCTTATTTAGGAGAATTTCATGATGGCCAATCATGTTTTTCTCTAATCCAGGATCTTCAATCCATTTATAAACATAAGCGCTTTATTATTTATAAATTGAACATCGATGATTTTTTTTTGGTCAGTTCTAGACATGATTTTATTGAGATCTCTTTAATTATCATGTTTTAGGTACCTAATCCGCTTTTAGGGTTATTTGACAATCATGTCATGGATCTCTTTCAGAGCACCCTTAAGTGTTTCTTCAAGACACCCACCTCCTTTATTTTGCATCTTTATTACTTACTCCAAAAGTATTTTGAACTGACTTTTGAACCATATTTCAGATGTGGTTTTCACATTTTGATCCTTCAGGGATTCAAATCTATATTGGAGAAAGTCTACTAAGGATAATACTGATAATATTTTGCATCATTGTATATTTTAATAAATATTTAACACTGATGATCAAAATGAACTTGTATCCCTTTATCCTCCCCCTCAATGTTGACAAACATTGTCACATTAAATAATAATCATCTTTGGACTCTAATTTCGATCCATTATGATATTGCTACTAGCAAATACATCATAAATATTAATAGTAGGAGGATAATTCTTTTATTAGTTGATAAGATGCATTCAATTGATATAGCTTATTAGAGTTTGTTCTCGTTCATTGATCTAACCAATTAGAGGAATTTACTTATTATGTAGATCATTTGAATACATACATGACTTCAGGTCATTCAACATTTATGTTGATTGGATTTTAAATCACTAAATAATATATATGCATAATCTATAAGATGAGCTTATAACAAACTTTAGGTTGTTAGATAAATATTTACATACATGGATGTATATGTGCGTCCACGTATCACACATATATTATAATATTTTCATATTCTTTCTCATTTGAATTAGTGATTTTTAGAACAAACTGTTACAAGGATCCAAACTATTAATTTCTATTTATAAATCAATGTCAATGCAAACCTTTCAAAACCGCATGATAATGTTCAAAACATTTGGTTTGAAACCATATCGAACTTCTGGTTCGAACAAAATATACACACAACTTCAAGTTGTTAAGTTTTTATTCCTCAATTATATCTCAAATATCAATTTTGAACACTAATTATGATTACTTATCAAGGAATAATTTCTAATTGCATATAGACATTTCTACACATCTCTATTGAGAGTTCTGTAAAAAAAAATTACAACAAAAATAATAACCGTATCTTCTGGATACTTGGAATGTTACACATACAAATTTCCTCATGTATATCTCTCAAACTTTTAAGATCTAATCTAAACTAAATTAGGATCCTTTATAATTAAATTTCTGCGCATTTACTTGGTTTAATAAAATTACCAAATATATAAACAAATCTCTTCTAGAGATATGTTTTCATTTCCTAATTTATTAGTCTCTTTTAGGGATATTTTATTATCACTACTTCTGGAGTGAATTTATCTCTTCTATATATATATGTACTATTGGAGTGTCATATCAATGTATAATGTTTCTATTTGTAGAAATTACATAATTACTACCTTTACAATAACATAAAACATCCCTACTGGAGATTTTTGTTGTAACTATCTTTGAAATGACATATCAGACTTTAGATACAGTAATAAAATTAGATGCACCAAATGAAAGTAAGATGTGAAAGATAAAACCACTACTTCTGGAGTGTAACATTGGTATGCAATATCATTTTTTTTCGATAAATTATTGTTATTACTCAAAAAAAAAATTATATCATTATTCCTTCGGGGAATATAGTATTTCCTTTTAAGGAATTGCAATGTAACAAAAATAAATTTTCTATAACATCTCTTCTGGGATGTTATATTTTGCAATATAAATATAAATAAATCTCTAAAACATCTTTTCAAGAGATTAATACACACACATCCAATGATATTTGATATATCATATAACATAAGGATATTTGGTTAATATAATATAAATATGAAGATATAAGGTATGGTATAACTCATTTGGAATGCAGCATTATTATCTCATATGATAATATATTATTTTCCTTTAACTTCTTCAAGAAGTACAATCTTATCATTTTACACAATTTCAATAGAGCTTCGGGGTTCTAATTCATGAACTTCAAGTTCACTAATTTATTATGAACTTCGGGTTCTAAAATTTTAGGTAAACTGCCTTTTTTTTAGAAGCTTGTACATTTTGACAAATTAAAAAAAAATACTGACAAGAATTCGAGCTTGTAAAGTTTGTCAGAAAATCTTTTCATAATTCCAGACTTCAGGCCTTGGACTTTGAGTTATACAACTTCTATTAAAATGATTCCTTTGAGTTGTTAAACCTATTTTTTCCGTTATAACAGACATTACTTGTCAAAATAAATACATCAAATAGTAAATCATACATCTATTCTTATTCCAAACACAAACATACAACGTCATTTAATTTACAATAATCAATGCATTTAATGCATTTATGACGATAAATGATTTAATTTGTTACCATAATACTTGCAATTAATTCATTTGTGATAAAAATAACTACAATTAACCTTTGTGTGGTTCAGGATATAACTACTGCCATAGCAAAATAATTTCATTATAAATATATGAACTAATTGAACAAACAGTACTCAAAGTAACACAATTTCATCTCAAATATAGGTTCAATATTACTCAATAATAAAATTAAAATGAATATCTTAAAGCGAAACTTTTTTTCCCAATAATCAGAATTTCTAAATAAACAAAATTATCTCAGATCTATCCATATTATTCATAATCATAAATAACTATAAATCTCAGATCCAAATCATTATTATTTTCATAAGAAAACTAACTTCATAATTCTTTACCAAATATATCAAAAAAAACATGTAAATCTTCAAATCAACACAAGTTATTTTAGAAATTTAGGAAATTAAGATTATTTCAGATCTATTATATTTGATCTATTATATTTTACCTTTTGAAAAGTGATTGGATGCATGGAAGAAGGAAATAAACTTCCTATTAGAATGCCTTATTTTTAATTAAAAGGAAAGAGAGTAGAAGAGTAGATATGTTTCTATATATTTATTTGGTTTAGTAAAAACACCAAATATATCAACAAATCTCTTCTGGAGATTTTTTTCAATATATTATTTTCACTGCTTCTGGAGTGAACAAGTTTCTATACATTTATTTGATTTAGTAGTTAATACCATTGGCAAATATTTTTAGAACTTCAGGTTCCAATTTTACTTTTTAAAAAAAGTCTTTGTTTAGTACTTTAGATCATAATGGTACAACTTGATTTTCATTATAAAACTTCAGGTCTGATTGCAATTGAAATTTACCATAATCTAAATTAGATTTTCTAATAATTCAAAGCTTCACATCTCAAATTTATATATTTGAGTTTTGATATATAATCCTTTTTTTTAGTTAGAACTTCTGGTTCTTTATTTTGAGGAAACTTGTAATTTATTGATTTATGAAAACTGCAGGTTCTCAATTATTATTTCATTTTCCCTTTTTCTTAAAAGGAAACATTGGAAGATATTAAGCTTATCATGTAAGCTTTTACTAATGTTTCCATTCAGTTAATACGATCTTCTAGATACGTATTATATTTACATTTGTTTCTCATAGAAACAATAAAATATTTCTTCTGGAAATATAAATCATATATCAAAATAATTTCGAAAGTCTTCATTCAAATCTAAATCAAATCAAAAGGTTTTCAAAATGAAAACTCCATTTACCAACCATGTTTGATTTCTCAAATCCATGTCCAAACTAAATACAAATCAAATTCAAAAAATTTGCTTTAATCAACAATATCAAATTTTGTCAAGTTCAAACTTGCATTCCAAAATAAATGAACTAAGAAACATAAAAATAAGTATGATATTGAGATCTACAATATAATAAGATCAAAAAAATAGCAAAAAAAAAAAAAATTAGATCTGAAATATAATAACTAACAAAATAAGAATCAGATCTCAAAGTTTAGATCTATATAAGATCTACTAATATAATAAAATTTAAAAAAATAAGACAACATATTCAGATCTGAAGAAGTAGATCTAGAATGGAATGAGATATAAAAAAAATGATTTGGAAGATTAAATCATCAGAAAAATGACTTACCGTTATGAGATCTTTAATTGCATCTGGAAATGAATAGACATGATTTCATGAATTATCACAATTGTAGATCCATAAATTTTTTTTTGTATAGATCGTGCTGATAACGTGTTATAGAATAAAGAAAATAGGAAGCCATTAGAGAGAGAGGCAGAAGACATATTATTTACTTATGAGAATAGATGTCTATTTACATTACATGGCCTACTTTATATAAGGGCTTCAGAGGTAAGGACTGAACTTATCCCACGATGTGGGACAAAAAAAAACAATGTACAAGCATATTCACTTCATAATATACATATATTATATCAATTTTAATATTATAGTACAGAGGACTGTTCATTTCATAAAATACTCTGGGGACTTGCGCGCCATTGAAATGCAACTCAATAATAATAATAATAGTACAGATATGTTATGATATTTTAAAATGTTTAAAATAACAAAAGTGTACATGTATTTTATGAATTGAATATTGAAATTAATATAATTTAATTAAAATTGTTTAATTAAATAAACAAAGTAAAGGTTAATTAACTAAATGAATATACAAGTGTATAAGAAGTATATGTAATACTATAGAGGTTATAGTATGTAATAAATATTTAATATAAATGTTATATTAAAATAATATAAAATTAACTAAAATGTTAATTGATTAAAAAATGAATTAAATAAGATTTAATTAATATAATATTATATATAAGTCTATTATATTAATAATATGAAATGTAAAAGTTAAATAATAATAAAAATTATATAATATAAATGTATAAATTAAATGTGGAACATTAAAGAAATCGTAAACAGACTTAAGCGATAAATACATACGTATTATATGAATACAGTGATTTCAGATGTGTCCAGCACTTGAATCATGATGGTACGTCATAAAAAGTACGTTACTCGATAAGTCGATATCACTTAATATAATATATTAATGATTATGAATTTTTAAAAAAGTTTCCCTCTATCATTTATATATTAATAAATTATTTACATACTCTTTATTTGTTGAGTTTTCCTCAAGCTAGAGATGTTATGTGCAGTACTATTAATATATTGGATTGACGAGGTAATACAACTGCACATATTTATCAAGCTTTCCTCAAGGTATGTATTTTACTTGTTGATCTTATCTCAAGGCAATGGCAGGAGTAGGACAAGGAACCATAGGTTAGGAGTTGTATGTGATACAACCGATAAGGAGTTTTCCATCGTATATGGGAGTATGAATTGTTAAGCTTTCTCAAGGTCAAAATCCCTAGGTATACAAGTCCTAACACCCACTAATGAAGTCAAAAGACTTTTATGTTTCATTTAGGGTTTGGTAAAACATAAAAGACTAGTGAGGCCTTATTAGAAAAATGAAATGGTAACACTTAACCTTTCTAATATTGTAAGAACATATGCTATGTAATGTTATAATAATCTACGATGATAAATTTGTGCATTTAATATGATTGATAAAACATTTATCAATTAAGATATAGAAATGATTTGAATCAAAGATTGACACATGGAAATATAACATATACCTACTAATAAATGTTGCTTGCATGTTAATGTTTCAATATCCATGCAAGCACCTGATTTTACAACTACTAAATATGTTTGTACTAAATACGTTGATTGATATGAGATATCATCGGCAAATTAAATTGGATTTAATTAAACATATTTAATTGAGATTAAAAGGGATATTCGCCCATATTGTCCGAGGCATGGTTCGATTAAGCATAAGGGTGGAAAAAGATGTTGCAAGTTGGTTTAGAAATACGTGGTTGAGATCAGGTGAGAAAAAATATGAGATATTATTCTATTTCATCTCTCATTCAACTAATATAAAACCATCTCTAAACTTAACTCCAGCTATAACTTTTTGGTTGCCTTCCTCATCATTATTGTAGCCGAAATACTTCTTCAAAAATCCTAGAAAATATAAAATTATATCAACACAAATCGACAGCTGTTTGATAGCGAAACGTCTGTGATTCAAGACTAGCGATCTAAGAATCAAGGAAATTACCAAAGGAAGAGGATTCTTCTTTTCAACGTGGACGTGAGGGCATCAGTTATAGGTAACTATTTATTTACATAATAAGGTATATGATTATGGTATAATAACTCATTGCCTAAGTACATCTATGTATAAATGTTGTTATTCCTTAATTACTTAGGTTAGATTTCTATTGGCAATGTTGTTGTCACAATAATGTTTGGCTGTGTGCATAAGTTTAATATACTCATACATGCACATATATTATTAATAATTTATCATTCTATAACAAATAAATGTACTTTACTTTATTATTACTTAATTAATACATATACATATACATATATAAACCAATTTATTTCAAAGCATGTATATATATTACAAAATTTGATCTAATAATTTTTTAATATAAGTTTATTATAATTATGAGTTATAATGATCGAAAATAATTTTTATATTATTATTAGATATTTCTTATCATTGTAATATTTCATAAATTCATATAAACTAAATATTATTTTTAAAATTCAATTTTGAAATCAGTTTGTCATCTTAGAAGATCTCAAAAAAATTTAATATTTTTTGAATAAATTTTTATATTTTTAAAAATTAACCTAAAACGACCGATTAGTATTTAATCAAATAAAAATATAAATTTTACTTAGAAAAATCTGGAAAAATTTAAAATTTGAAATTCTATTTTATAATTATTTTATAATATTCATTTATGATAATTTGACTAATTAATTCTTAATAAATATATATATTAATATATTAAAATTATAAAAATTTTGGATCTATAATGATTTCGAACTGGAATATTAAAATAAAATAAAATTATAATTATATATATATATATATATTATAACACAAACTTACATTTAATTATTACATTTATATAAATATATATCATTATTATTTACTATAATTCATATTTGTGTATATAAATAAAAATAATGCTTAAATTTATAATTTTATATGTTCATACATACATATATATGTTTAATTATTACTTATAATACGCACACACACACATATATATAATAGTTTTTCATAATAAATAAATGCATACATACATACATACATACATATATATTCATATATACTTACTTGGATATTTAGAAATATAAGTATATGCACATGATTGGATAACATACATTACATATAGCATGAGCTAATGTGTCCATTGCGATGTAAATCCCAACAACTATATACAGGCATGTTATACCTTGCATGGAATATCTTGCTACATGTACACACACATTTACATATGTATATGTATGCTTATATAATAAGTAAAAATAAATCAAATAAATTTCAAACAACAATTTATAAATTTAAATATAATACATGATTTTATCTAAACTAAAATTAGACTTCATAAGCCCAATAAAGATCCAATAGGGTATTTTTTTTGAAATTCACCCATAACTTCCACTGCGGACAGACCCAGTTCCAACAACAAAGAACACCTATGGCACGACCTCTATAAATTTTTAATCGTACAACCCTCCTATTGCAATCGAGAATCACTCCATAGTATGCTAACTAATCTGTACCCAAGCCAAGATAAGTTCATACCCCTCAAATTTTGGAACGTATGTGTTACATATGAAATCAACGTCACATATGTCCACGACTAGGTCTTTGCAAATTAAAAGGGATGTGTCGACCCCCCCTAATAAGATTAGAGACTACTATTGGGTTGGTGACAACTTGGGTTTGAAGGTTTAAGAAGTTGACTACATTTCTAGCTATGAAGGAATGTTATGCCGTAGATTTAAATAAGGTACAAATAGTAACCCTAAAAATAAGAGTTATACCCTCTAATGCTACCTTCCCTTGATCTTTAGGTCGTTTCCTCGATGTAGGGACATCCTGGATAGCATAGAGTTGTCCATTCTGCTTTTACTATTCCAACTTAGGACATTTGTTCTTGAGGTGACCTTCTCTGTGGCAATTATAGCACTCTCCTTTAAAAGCGTCTTTCATCAGGCTCACCCTACAATCTTTAGCCTCGTGACCCTTTTTCTGTCATCTCTTTCGTATTTTACCATCCTTCTTGAATTTTCCTTTTGATTTCTTGTTTATCTAAAAGCTTCCCCTTTTGGACCCTTTTTGTTTTTGAGCAAGCCCGATCTTCTTCTTCTCAATCTCCTTTTCTTCTACACTCGCTAACTACAATAAACTTATCTCAGCCAATGTTTCATATGTAGCGTCGTAGGACTTGGGTCAACAACATTTCTCTTAGTGGGGAGTTTAGACCCTTCATGAAATTCATGGCCTTTTTCATTGGTGTATCTATCAATCTCAACCCGAACTTAGCCAATTTTGTAAACCTACCAATATACTCCTTTAAGATGAAGTCTTCTTGTCTAAGCTGTATGAATTTCTCCAGTTGTAAACTCACTTATGCTCTTGACATAAATCAAAAATCAAATCTGTTTTTATATTCATCCCATATGAAAATCCTATCAGTATTTTCTATAGCTACTAAGTTCCACCAATCTAAAGCTTCCCCTTTAAGGTGCCAAGCAGTTATCCTCCCCTTTAGCTGATTTTCCCAACCAAGTTCTCAGAATATTCCCTCGTAGTTATTAATCCATGCTTTAACTTCCATATACCCCCTCAGTTCCAGAGTGTGTTTTTTCTCCTATATTAGCAAAAGTCCTTACATATGTTAGGGAAGTCGATAGGATGGAGTGCTACATCGGTAGGCGAGGCAGCAGGTGCCAACGGTGCAATTAGAGGAACATGGATTTGCTTAGCTTTCCTGAGGTACTTCTTAAACCATTCGAGCATCCCACGAATGGCGGGTCTTCCTTGGGCAAGGATCCCAGGTTTGGAAGAAGAATGATTATCAACCATACCAACTATCGGTAGGTTGAATCTTTGGTGACGATTTCTAAGATAGTATTACATGTTGAAAGAAAAGGGTTGCCTAATGTGTGTATGTATGTTTAAAGAAATAGAGAGGTGTGTGTATGTATGTGTGTCTGTGTATATATAAAGATCTTTAGAAAAACCTTTTCAAAAATAACAAGTACGTTTCTCATATATATAATTTTCCAGTTGATTGGGTAACCTAAGTTCTGATACCAAATGTAACAACTCGCTCCAAAATATGCTAAATTCCAATCTAGTAAAGGCCCATCTCAACTTAAACCTATTCCAAAGTTGGTTGTTAGTTTTTAAAGGAATAATAATATAGAGCTAGAGCCATTCTTTCAGAAGTCAAAGTGAAAGGAACAAAGTATAATAGTAAGTTGTACCCATTTATTTCAAGATAAATTCAAATGTCATAATATAGAACATAATCTCAAATAGTAATGGTTACTTCATTTGTTCCAAAGTATTCTTTCATGGGTATGACAAAAACGTCATAAATAAATAATAATAACTACCACAATCTTTGCTCATCTCGTCTTTAAGCATCATCGTCATCACCATTCCTTCCTTAACCTCTATTGTAATGAGGAGGTAGTCAGAACAACAGGTGTCTGGTGAATAAAAACCTCGAGCCTTATTCTTTTAGTACTTCGGAAATATATTTCAAAATAGGAATACGTCTTATGTGTTTTGAAACCATTTAATACTTCATATAAGGAAAAGAGGCGGGCTCTCAATCAACCAGTTAATACTTTCCATTCCCGAGGCAGGTTTCCCAATTCCATAACTAATTGTCATAAATGTTACCAATGCGAGAGATAGTACCCAAGTCACTTAATACCCTTTGTTGGAAATAGGCAGACTCTGACCATTTACGAATAATACTTCATATAAGGAAAGGAGGCGGGCCCTCAATCAACCAGTTAATACTTTCCATTCCCGAGGCAGGTTTCCCAATTCCATAACTAATTGTCATAAATGTTACCAATGCGAGAGATAGTACCCAAGTCACTTAATACCCTTTGTTGGAAATAGGCAGACTCTGACCATTTACGACCTCAATTGAGGTAGGCCTCCATCATTTAATATGTATCTCTAAGGCGAACTCCTCGCAGGTACTTCTCTAGCTGCCATCGCAAAGAATCTATTTGAGGCACTTAATACTTCTTTTATGGGAAGGCGGACCCTTAAACATTCACTAAATTACTTATCCCAAAGCGGACCCTTTCTGAGATTCCATCTACAATACCTAAATAACTAACCCTCTACCATTTAGCATTAATCTGAGGAAAGAGACGGACCCTCAAACAACCACTTAATACCTCCAAAACCCCAAAGCAGGTCCTTCACCTGATGACCTATACCCTATGTGACATCTCACATTAGTCTGACTTTTCGTAGGTACTGGTATCCAGATTAACGGGACAAATTTACCGTATAGGATTAGGACTAACCTTGCGCCATCGTAGTTACTTATCGTAATTAACGTCTTATAAAAACCCCAAAGTTACACTACTAGTAGCTAGATTATCTTCGCAGACTTACATGTGTCTCTTGACTGACCTCGCATCCCTATGACCAAGTCATATTTATAACACTCTTAGTATATTATCACAGACCTCACTGTGCCCGTTAATTAGGTTGTATATGAATTCCTTCTTATTTTTCCTTAACAATCAATTACCTTCCAAAAGGGGATTTAATGATAATTATTACCTAAATAACTACATAATTATACGTTATAATTGTTTGCTATTTATGGTTATTAATATGTAAATAAATATGCACTTATTATTTTCTATGCGTGTAGAGATTACGGCCTGACTAACATTAAATGTCAATTCCTTTTTAATAACAGCAATACAAATCTATTCCTATATCACCAATGATGCTAAATTTCCAATATCCATAACAAGAGATTTCAATATCCTTAATAAAAGATTCAACATTTATATATAAAAATTGCAATAAATAAACTAGTACATAATAAAAATTTCAACTCATTCAATCACATCAAATTAATGGAATATTCTAAAAAATAGAAATTGCAATTCTAGTTTCAACTTCTATTTGACCCTTCTTTTACAAAGAAATAAACAATGGAACTTAAATTTTAATTTCATATAAAGTAAACGATTTAAACTACGAATAATTTCATACTTTACACCCTATTCCCTAATAGAGATTTCATAATCAAATTAGAATTAAAGAGGAGTGGAACAGAATTTGAAATCACCAAAATCGCAAAAACTATATAATTCTTACAATTCAATGTAAACAATTGAGAATTTTATCATGGATTGACATTTCAAATAAAAGGAGTTTTGAGAGGTTTCATTTTTTTTTATTTTGCAAACCCAAAACCCCTAAGGTATACTAAAATCCATTGTACACTAATCAATTACTGAAATAAAAATGCTAATATTTTCACTTGTAGAATATCCTTATCTATGCTTTGTCTTCTCTGGATTTGTAATGCCTTATAACCTTTCCAGATCTTTCTTTTGATAGACACACACATACACAAAGCAAAGGTGGGTGCAAATATCTAAATTTCTCCCTTGTAGACTCAACGCATTTCGGGGAAAAACCAGCTAGCTCTGGGTTCGAGTGGCATTTCACCCCTAACCACAACTCATCCGCTGATTCTTCAACATCAGTCCGTTCGGACCTCCACTTAGTTTCACCCAAGCTTCATCCTGGTCATGGATAGATCACCTAGGTTCGGGTCAACAAGACACTGGGAAATGGTTCTCCACTTGGAACATCATAGACTGGCTCCACGACACCGGTAGACGGAAAGGTCGGCTTCCCTAAAAGCTTGGCCCGAATCGAAAGCATTCATCTTTTTTTCTAGTATTGACTAGTTAATTTTATATTTTTTCTTTAAGGTGCAAATGCTTTTTGTAGACTACTTGGAGCTAAGCTAGTGGAACTGGGATAGTGAGTGGTTGTAGAATAGCAAGCTTTTCGATATGTATATATATTCTTTAGACTTAGAAAAGTTAGAGAAGAATGGGTTAGAAGAAAAATAGAAAACTTAATGTAATTCTTACCTGAGTTTCTAATGGAGTTTCTGAATCTATTGGAGAGATAAAAATCACAGAGGTTTGCTAAATTTCCAAATATTTTCATGAATTGAAGTGGAGAGTGTAGGGTTCTATTTATAAGGGTTAAAACACATTAGAACCGTAGGATGAAAATAGGTCAAAAATGGAAGAATCTAGGCCGTTTAATCCTCAAAAAACCCTAGCCGCCACTTTTGGTTGCAATCGACTGCCCTATGTGTACTGGTCGACCGCTCGAATCTAGGGATTGACCGTCCCATTCATTTTGGGAGCATGTGCCGTATTTATTTTAGACCTTAATTAGTTTTAACGTAATTGTTAACTTTAATGTTTAATTAATTCCAAGCCTAATCTCGGTTAGTTTTCAAATTTTGAATTTAATTATTAATTTGAATTTGATGTCAATTTATATTATTTAAATCTAAAAACTGCAAACGCTCATAACTTCTTCGTTTAAGCTCCGTTTTTAATATATTATATATGGAAATTGATCGGAGTTCTCCCACGAACGCAAATAGTAAATCTTTCATGGCCCAATTACAACTTTTGAAAATTTTCCATATTTAACCCTACTTTATTTAATTATGATTGATTTTATATAGTGTTACAGCATCAAAGTACATGAAAGGGTTATTACATAGTGGCGTTTTTGTCAGATAAATAGAGCCAGTTGATGTTGGGCTTTCAAAAGAGTGGTGCATGTGGAGCCTCTCTTAAGCCAAGAAAGCTAAACGCTCGCAAACATTGTTTAAGACAACTTGATAAATTCATGAGCGACGATGGTTGTGAACAAAGATGACGATGGATGAGGGAGCTATTCGTTGGTCTGTTGATTGAGTAAACTGGCCCCAATTGGGCCATAACCTTCTAGAATAGAAATAATCCGACCTTGCAAGTTGGTCTCTGTAGGGGAGGGCGGCCTATTAACCTTTCCAGGCGGATATGGTGTTCCTTGTATACAATGTTGGTCGGGTTGGTAGATAGAAAACAAAGCAGGTGGGCCTTGCTCGGGGCGAAATTGACGCATGGCCAATTTTTGCCATTCAGATTGAGCTGGGTTAAGGGCTGGACCATCATGGTATTTGGGCCAAGAATCAGTTTACTTCTTTATTGTGAGAAATAAGAGCAACATTTTTCCTCCAAGCCCAGGCCATGCGCGGAGGTGGGCTTATCAATCATGTATTTAATGCCACATTAAATGTCATGATACACATCATCAAACGATTGGTAGATAAGTTTATTTTTCCAAAATATATATAGGCCAAACACTTTTTTGATGTGACGATTTGACCGATGCATTGATTATACCTAGACGATTTGGATTCTCTTCATATGTGGTGAATCCATCACTCCACATCTCTTCCCCCCGCATATATATTCTTCCTTCTTCATTTTAACCTTTACTAAGCTTTTAAGGACATTCTGCCCTTAGAAATCGTCAAAGCTTCTCGTGTCCAATAACAAATCCGATCTGTTTCTCTAAGTTCTACCATACCACTAGTATGTATTTTTCGCTCAATTTTGATCCGTTCATTTTCAATGTTTTGGTTTTTTTGGAATATCACCTTCAATACCTTTTCTCGAAACGGCATTGATATTTTTTATTGTTGATTTTCCTTTGATTTGTGTGTTGTGATAATGCCCTCTTAGGGCTTGTCGACCATCGTCATAAAAGATCCTTTTCTGATGGACTTCCTTGGTGATCTCTTTCCATCTTTGACATTCGACGATTGTCATTGTACTACTAATGATAGTGGTCAAGCACCTGGCATCATAAAGAGTGAAACCCATGCTTTAGGTGACGTCACTATTGAATCGTCCTTGTTTGATTAGTAGTAGGAAAAAGCAGTCTGGGCTTGTAGATAGGGCTACATTGTTGTGGGTTGGTTTTCCATGTTAGCATAGGGACTAGGCTTGCCCTTGGGCAAATTAGACTACTCTTTTAAATAGCTTAGAGGTAGTTCAATAATCTAGGTGACTTGCTATTGATTGCAGATGGCTGAAGGTTCTTTCACTAGTAGCCAACAGACTCTTCCGTTGGAGGCCTCTAAGTTTCGTAAGGACCGGATTAATCTTGCACATTCCTTGGTCAAATTCAGCTGCGAGTATCTTGTCTCTTTATGTCCACTAATTTGGACCATCTTAACCATCCCTCAGCAGGCCACTATCCCCAGTCAATTGCTAATATAAAGGTCGAGGTGGCCCACCCTCTTCACTCCTTCTTTGTCAGATGCTTAAATGCACATCGATTGGTGCCGAGTCAATTGGCCCCCAAACAGTTTCAAATTTCTGGTCGGGATTTTCATTTTTTTCCATGATTTGCATCTCCCCGAGCCGATTCTACTTTGATCTGATTGGTTTTTTTGCTTCGTCGATAGGTAAAATCCAACCTAGCCGGCTACTACTATCTTTAGGGCATCGAGGCGCCCCTTTAATCTTTGGTCTCCTAAGAAAAGCACCGGCCTACAAAGAACGTTTCTTATTCATTCCACCAACCATTAACCCGAGCCTTGGTACTTGGGCCTCCAATACGCCTTGTAAGTTTTCTAGACTTATAGAAGAAATCTTTGATGTCGATTCCTTAGTACCCACTTCTTCTTTTTTGTTATAGTGACCCTTGCCATGGCTGGGGCTTATCTTAACATGTATGAAGACTACATTCATAGGATTAAGGCGATCGAGAATAACGCTAGGAACTTGTTAATATTTTCGAATGATGAGAACTTACGTTGGGTCGGATTGTTAGGCTTGTGGCGAAGCATAGGCGAATGTGCTGCCTTGTTAAAAACCCTACCACGTAACCAATAAGATTAATAGGGCTCGTGATTTGAGAAAGAGGAATAGTGTTAATGGGAGGTGAAGTTGATGATGACGACGAGACCAACGAGTTGGATTCTGATTAGGGTCGAGTGCTTGATCAGGGCGAGTGGAAACCATATGACCCTGCCCTCTTGGAGGATGTGGTGGTTCCATGTCATGATCCTGTAATATATTGGTTGTCTAATTATTCTATCTTGTCGATGACACTTGAGGCAAAAAGGACAGGCGACTAGGAACAACAGTCGGATGCATTGGTAAGCGAGGACTCTTCCTCAGGGAAACCCCTCACATGCAGCTTTCCTGCACAAGTAAATCAAAACGTGCTCCTTAACACATAAAACCTTCAAAGGTATAATTTAGCAGTAGTACCATGGTTCTTCCTGGCCATCTTTATCTAAGGGTGACCGGGGACCAATATGTCAAGGGTAGCTTAGTTTTGCATTGCTTCCCTTTTAATTTCTTGCTTGTTTCTTTATAACTCTTTTGTTTTCTACAGTGGTTCATTTGAGCTGGGGTGCCGCTCTTGCACTGTTGCATAGGGGGAACCCAATCAGAGAGTATCGCACTGCAACCCAACACCAACACTACACAATCAGCAAAGATACCATAACTCTACCGTATACGCTGAGTAGTTCTTGGACGCCTTTGGGAAAGGGGCCCATTTTCTCGTCGAGTGGAGGTGAGGTTGGGGACTGAGAGGAAAGAAGGTGGAGTGTAGAAGGTAATCCAAGTCCCCTATATATAGGTTCTATGAGGAGGTGCATGTGATAAGGCCCTGTTTGTGGAGGATGAGCTCGAGGTGCTAGGTTCGACCATCTTGAAAGCCATCGAGGTGGATGACGACCTTTAGATCTGACCACTACAACAAAACAGCCATTTTACAACGGGCAAAGCCCGTTGTAATATGGATTTCGCAACGGGCATACGCCCGTTGTATTAGGCCTCGTTGTAATAGGTCGACCATATTTTACAACGGAAAATGCCCGTTGTAATATGGATTTTGCAACGGGCAAAGCCCGTTGTATTACATGATATTGCAACGGTTTCTGACCGTTGCAAAATAAATGCAAATTTAAAAAAAATATACAGCACCATCCACACAGTACATCCATACCAATTAATTCACGGCAGTTTTCACCAAAATTAAAACGCCAAAATGAATAATTATGTAGTTGAATTTGGAACTGCATGGGTGCTAGATACGCATATAGTACAGGAACATCAATCACAAATATACAAAATAAAACAGAATATTTCACTTATATGCTAATTACATCAGTAAACGTTAAAACATTTTCAAGTATCCACAAACAAAAAAATTACAATGCTACTGTGATGTACAATCCATCCATGCAAGAAAGGATCATCAATTAACGGGAACAATTACATAGAAAAAACACTAAAGACTCTAAGCCATTACCTTCACCTCTACAGCGCCGACTCTTTCTCTTTCATCTCCAGCTTCAGTTTCATCATCCACGGCAGCAGAACACATCTTCTCACATCGACATACAGGATAAGATGCTTGTTTACGGGTGCACCTTTGTTCGCAGTGAAAGCCCTATTATCATCATTTGACATTTATGTTCTGCAATGGCCGACAATTATGGGAAATGAAAGCATGTCCAAACTTTTACCCGATATCAAGCTAACATCAAACAATGATCATATCTACGAATAATGAAATGACTAAATATCAGTTTTAAAAAGCTCGAGTTTGATATTTCATTGACAAGTCTCGATATAAATTAATACGTGTGTCATCACTTATTCAGTCATGAAGTGTTCAAAAGAATGTGCACTATTAATCTGAAATCAAACACATTTTGCAATATCACCAATGTATACATTTGGCATCAGCATAGCTGATAACAGATATGAGACGCACTTGCATTCCGCAAAATTTAATTTCAGTAATACCTCCTTTTTTTCAAAATAACTCGTTTAATTGATTTAACAACCAAGGTGACTGAGCATCAGTTTTAAAAAGCTCGATTTTTATATTTCAAAGACAAGTCTCAATACCATAATAGTATTATCATCATCTGCTCATCATGTTGGCCTCAGACATTGACCCATTGCGAATGACTAACCATTGTTGTTGCATATATAAATTTATAATCATCTCTGACATGGAAATAATATGTAGACACTCCACATTAATTTCAATATTTTTTTCCCTACGTGCTGCTGCTTCTGTGTAGCAGCAGCCCATTATGCCTTAAAGGCAGTACAATCGTGTGTTCTTTTAGCATACAAACTGTGTGTTCACATTCATGTATCATGATTTACCATACAACTTATATTAATCATTCCATACCCACATAACCCAATTTACCACACACAAAACCCTACATGCACCAATACAGCACTCTGCCTGCACACGCACTGGCGCTCACACACAGACCCACTTACACACACACACTTACACTGACCAGCAAATACTCACTTAGACTGACACACATACAGAGAGATCCTGACACACACTCACTCATAGACCTACACACACAGTACAATGCACTGAACCTGATAGCATCTCATTTCAATCCACATACATACTATTGCAAGTGATGGCCTATCTATCATGGAAGATATCATACTGTATATGAAAATAACAAAAAAATGTAGCAAAGTCAAATTTTTAATATGGACAACCTGATAAAGCAATGTTCGATGGTAAATAAGTAAGATGCATGTATCTGGATAATTGTCAAAACTGTTGTTCCATTTTGTATTCGAGTTTTTTTCCTTATCTTTCTCCACCCTCTTGTGAATATAGCGGCATATAATACTCACAACTAGGATTGATAGGTGATATGGAATGAAGTATTATCCAACCATTTGTATTTTAATATTGTGACAGCTTCTATTTTTTTCCTAACAATAAGTTTGGTATGGACATGATAGTTACTGTTTCATTTATAATGCAAAACACTAATTGGAAGCCTTTTTTTCATTTTGATTTCAGGTTTGCATACGTCATACATAACAATAAGTTTATCTTCAGCTTGGTTAATAACAGTATAATATTATTGTGCAAGCTCTATTATTGTTGGAAAGTACTATCAAAGATGATGATTTTTTTCTGCTCGTGGAGCTGCTGCATGTTGCAACAGCTTGCATTATAGCAGCAACAACCATGCGTGTTGCCGCCTGTAGGCCCTTTTTTTTAAATGACAATAATTTCCTGTAAAAATAAACTCTAGCAAATTGAGTATACTTGAGATTTTCTGCTATTGACTACCATATAAAGAGCCTATGTACATTTGCCCCATAATAATGTTAAGATATCCTAACATCCGGCTATATGACATGGAAAAACACTGAACAAACTGATTCCAAATTTTCATTTTGAAATACATTTACATGTGTCATCCTGTTGTTTACTGAACCACAGGGTTTAGAGTACCATATCCTCTGTATATCATGCTACAATTTATTCGGCAACAAATGGTAATAGTCTGTTACTTTTAAGAAAGTAAAGTTACAAAAACAAAAATTTCTTTTGCAAACCTATATAAAACAAAGCACCCAACACCATGTATGTGTGTGAGTGTTTGTATATGTGTGCGTATAAAACAAAATAAGGAACACACACATATATACACATACTCACACGCATCCCTTATTTGGAATTATTTATGAAATCATCAATCATCAATCGCATAAAATAACTGCACGATAACAAGAATAGCTCGAAAATATCAAATAGAAAATTATACCTTCACCACAGGTTGCCTTCCTAGTAGTAATGTGAAGGGTTTTAGTTGGCATTCTTACTGGACCTTTAACCGCAAGCTTCTTATCCTTAGCTCCTCTCACCAAATCCCAAATCAGTGCAAACTACATGGCAACAAAATCATCATAAAATAATTTAATATTAAGAACGAACGAAAACAAGCTAAATGGGGGCTTCCAAAATACCTTTTTCGAGATTTTTGAAACTCTTCGAAGACATAATGATTCTGATGCGGTGGAGATTCTCCAATGGTTCTTCCAGCCCGGGTTTGGATGGCTTTATAGCTGCATACGCCATTTGCTACAATCAAGTACCAATATTAGGGACGAAAACTAGAACCCTAATTTGCAACGAGAGATGGTGATGGTAGAGCTAGGTCGCACCAAGAATTAGTAGAGGATCTTGCTTTTGAAGCGATGATGCGATGTCGAGATGCGGTTGCTCGTAGAAGTTGCGGAGATGAAGCAGAAGTGTGGAGGGGCTATGACGGCTTTTGATGGAGCAAGAGGTGATTTAGGGTTTAGATCTAGGGATTTCTTAACGTCTTTCAATTTGGCTGCTTGAATGAATGAGGGAGGCTGCGATAGGTATTTTAATTTGAAGGTTCTAAAAGCGGGTCGGGTTTCCTCTTACAACGGGCATGTTTTGCCCGTTGTAAAATTAGTATCTACTACAACGGGCATGAAACGACCGTTGTAATAGCATTCTATTACAACGGGCAGTCATTGTCTGTTGTAAAAATGCATTGTATAGGGCATCTATTACAACGGGCCTGAATGGACCGTTGTAATAGCCTCCTATTACAACGGACAACCAATGCCCGTTGTAAAAAGGGCGTTGTAATATGTTATTTTTGTTGTAGTGGACACATGTATTGGTCGAAGTAGCATCAGAGGCAAGTACAACTTGTGCCGGCTCCAATCGAGCTGGAAGACCCATCCCATGGAGGTGGTCGTCAACATCCAGTTTGTTGGGCGAATTCTCACCCAGGGGATCTTGAGACCAAGAAGCGTCAGTTTCACCCGGGTTCGCAACCTCCAATTCATTCGGCAAGGTACGCTCGGCATTCACACATGAAGCTTCATTCGGCAGTGCAAGCCCAAGTCCATCCGGCATAGCCAGCCTCCTTCCCTCCGCTCCACCGAACCAACGCCTCACCTACCCAATGCCGGTCCAAGTTCCTGCCGAACCAGCTTCAAAGTCACAACCAAGCCATACCGGATCAACGTCCTCTCCAATACCACCGGTCCAACCCCTTTCCCACATGACCGGACCACATACGACCGAACCAACCTTCAAGCTCACCACCGAACCAACTCCACGACCGAACCAACGCCACCGAGCCAAACCATACCTCACCACCGAATGGACCTCCGCCGAACCAGATGATTGCCAGTCCAAATTGCTTCAGCCCGGGCTCACCAGCAGTTATATACTTCCAAGACCCCTGCCCCCTACCTCATTCTATAAATAGAGGGGCAGGGGTACAACAATGGCAGACAAGTTTGAGAGCTCAAGCACGGAAGGAACTTTCAAACTACTTTCATATACTTGTACACAAAGCATTGTACTTGTAATCTGAAACAAAGAAGATAATAACATATAAAGTGGACGTAGGCACGTTCTGGCCGAACCACTATAAATCTGCGTGTCTTTTACATTTCAGCCCCCTGCTTTTTTCATATTTACATAACTCATCTAAATCATTAAGAATCACATAAAATCAACTAAATCACACGACTTGGAGGTGTTTGCCCATTTTTTGCGCAAACATTTTTGGTGCTTTCACTGAGAGTTGAACTCAGGCTTCATCTTCTCCCACTCAACCTTCTTCCTAACAACATCGCTCGTTGCTTAGAAATCATGCCTTCCAAACAGAGAAAGGATGTTAACAAAGGAAAGAACATCGCAACTAGCAGCCTTCCAGATCCAGCAATCGCAGATCAGCCCACTTCAACAGCGGTACCAGATGAAAACCAGGAAAATCCAACTGGTCCCGCAACGGAACAACCAATCACTAGGGCAGATCTGGACAGAGTTGTGGCTGAAGTAACTAACCGCTTCACATCCCAACAAGAAGCTTTGGTGGACCAACTCATGTCACGCTTAAGGGATGCTGAAGAGTCTAACCGCAACACTGAATCATGGGGTGAATCCCAATCTGGAGGATCTCGGAGGCAACAAAGGTCTTCCCTCTTCGAAGAAGCTATCAACAGGAACAACGATGATAGGGGCCGCGCCCGGACTCAGCCCGAATTCCGACTCGAGGAAGCGCTTGGAACCGAACCCAGTGGGGGAGGCACCAGGCGAGGATCGGATGTAGCTGAGCCAGTCATGCCACCTAATCATAGAAACCCCGCTGAACGGAGCCGAGCTAGGACCCAGCCCGAAGTTGACCCCATGGATATGCTCGAAACAGAACCCCACAGGGGAAGATCAAGGCAGGGAGCAACTGTAGCTGGTCCTAGCGTGCATCCGAGCAGCCAGAGACAACCACTGGATAATGCTAGAAGTGATAGACTATACCATCCCTACAGGTCATCTGGACGAGATAGATCCCGCAGGGAAGAACCAAGCTCGTTTTTGTCCGCTCCAAATTCTGACGAACGAATGGCACGATTATTCAGAGAATGTGTCCAACGGGAGCAAAGGGACCGGGGAATAGGCGCTAGAGTCACCAGCCCCTTTACCCGAAACATCGAAACTGCCATCACTCCCCGGGAATGGAAAATGCCAACCATGGAACCTTACAAAGGAACTTCCGACCCCATCGTACACTTACAGAGATATACCCAGCATATGCTCATGAGTGGAGCAACAGAAGGAGTATTATGTAAATGCTTTCCGCTATTCCTAGCAGATTTAGCTACCTCCTGGTTCTGCCATCTACCCCATGGATCCATCAGCTCATGGGAGATGTTGAAAGAAAGGTTTATTAGCCAGTTCCGCATCCATGTGGAACAACCCAAGGATGCTTATTCTCTATCCAATGTCAAACAGAAATCCGAAGAGACGCTGCAACAATATCTAACACGGTTCAACGCCGCAGCGGCAGCAGTTCAAGATGCCGATGAAAAACTCACTCTAATGGCCCTCTGTAGTGGTGTACATCCAGACACCAAGTTTGCTAGAAAATTAACTGAGGAAAAACCAGCTACCTTGCCTGATTTCTTCCATGAAGCTGGAAAGTATATGAGACTTGAAGACGCTGCTAGGCAGTCAGGGCAACAAGACAAGATAGTTCAGGACAAGGTTCCCACTGCGGCTAAGGACGCTCGAAGAAATGAATCTAGAGACAATGCTGGGGGCAGGAAGGTCGAAAAGCGCCAATATCGACCTGGACCGAGATTTGACTCCTACACTCCTTTGAATGAAACAATCGAAAACATCTTCCTAGCCACTCAGGGCGAACTCGGATACAAGCGCCCCCCGCACAAGAAAGAATCAGATAACGCACTCAAGTCTGGAAAGTTCTGTCGCTTCCACGAATCCCACGGGCATGACACCAATGAATGCCACCATCTTCGGGATTTGATCGAAGAACACATTAGAAGAAGAAGGCTGGAACGCTATGTGAAAGGTCAGAACAGGACACTAACTCCTGTCAATGAGAACTCAAAGCAACCCCTCCCAGAAGTAGGCGGAGGGAGTCGCAACAATCACAACACCAGTGGCTCTAGTCAAGAGAAGATAGTGGTCCTTACCATCTCGGGAGGACCACACATCGCCGACAGAAGTTGGGCAGAGATGGAAAGGTATGGCAAGTCGCTTAGAAATGCAGAATGCTATGTTAACTCCATCACGGAAGAACGCCACCCGAAACGAAAAGAGAGCGACGACATCATATTCAGTAGGCGTGATTTGGAAGGAAGACAGTACCCACATATGGATCCTATGGTCATCTCTGCCTGGTTCGGTCCAGCTAAAGTTTTTCGAATTCTAATAGACACAGGAAGCTCCGTAAATATCCTATTCAAACATGCTTTCGACAAAATGAAGTTATCAATGAAGGATGTATCCCCCTGTGACAAACCACTGCACGGTTTCACTAGAGATGCAAAAATGCCCCTCGGGCAACTTGACCTCTTCGTCGAAATAGGAAGTCATCCCCGCTCCGTTGTGCGAAAACAAATGTTCGTACTAATAGAAAACCACTCGGCTTACAACGCCTTCTTGGGAAGACCAGCCTTGTCTGACTTCCAGATTGTATTAGCCCCCTGGTGCCTGAAAATGAAATTTCCAACAGACAACGGAGTAGGAGAAGTAGAAGGAGATCAAGATGCTGCCCGAGACTGCTACGTAACTGAACTTCGCAATAATCGCAGAAAGAATAAAGGAAAAGGTGCAGAGACTACTCTCTGCATGAAAAGCTTGGAGGCATAGCAACTAAAGAAAGCCCCTCCTCTTCGATACACAAGTGATCCCTTCAATGAACTAGACCCCAGGGATAAAGAGGAGGAGGCTACCGCCGAGCCTGCAGAGGCTATGGAATTCGTATCTGTAGATAAGCACGATTCAAGTAAACTATTAAAAATCGGATCTCAGCTAAAAACGGAGTTGAAAGATCAACTCATTGACTTTCTCCGCCACAACTTAGATGTATTTGCGTGGACCCATGCCGATATGACAGGAATCTCCCCCGACATAGCATGCCACATGCTGAACATCGATCCCACCAAGGTGCCAGTAAAACAGAAAAAGAGGAGCATGGGGGCAGAGCGATCAGCAGCCCTTGATGAGGAAGTAAAGAATCTACTTGCTAATGGCTTCATACGGGAAGCCATCTACCCAGAATGGATCGCTAACCCAGTGCTAGTAAAAAAGGCCAATGGAAAGTGGCGAACATGTATTGACTTCTCCAATCTGAATGACGCTTGCCCAAAAGATTGCTTCCCACTTCCCCGAATCGACCAACTTGTGGACAGCACAGCCGGACACGAACTCCTATCTTTTATGGATGCATACTCCGGATATAACCAAATTCCCATGCACGCTCCTGATCAAGACCACACTAGCTTCATCACTGACCGCGGACTATATTGTTACAAAGTCATGCCTTTTGGACTCAAAAATGCTGGAGCTACCTATCAGCGCCTCGTCAACAAGATGTTCGCAGAGCTAATCGGACGAACTATGGAAGTGTATGTGGATGACATGTTGGTAAAGTCCAGGAAAGCCGACGACCATGTAAGCCACCTGGGCGAGATGTTTCAAGTACTTCGCCGATATGGAATGAAGCTGAATCCTCTAAAGTGCTCCTTCGGAGTATCATCGGGAAAATTCTTGGGATTTATCGTCCACGCCAGAGGAATCGAAGCAAACCCTGAACAAATCCGGGCCCTAAAAGAAATAAGGATACCCTCCACTCGAAAAGAAATGCAAAGCCTAAACGGAAAGGTGGCCGCCCTAAGCAGATTCATTTCCAAGGCAACTGACAAGTGTGTCCCTTTCTTCGAAGCTCTCAAGAAAGACAAAGGGAGATTCGGGTGGACCGATGAATGCTTAAAAGCCTTCCTCAACCTAATCGAACACCTTCAGAGACCACCAGTACTCTCAACTCCAAATGAAGGTGAAGTGTTATACCTATACCTCGCTGTATCATCTCATGCTCTAAGCGCCGCCTTGGTAAGAGAAGAAGACCGCACACAACGCCCGGTTTACTTTGTAAGTAAGAGATTTACAGGGGCAGAGGCCAGATATCCTAAACTAGAGAAATTAGCATATTGTTTATTGATCGCGTCACGAAAACTGCGACACTACTTCCAGTCTCACTCCATCAGGGTTCTAACCGATCAACCGCTAAGACAAGTGCTCCATCGTCCTGACACTTCTGGGCGACTCCTCAAATGGTGCATCGAACTAAGTCAGTATGATATCACCTACCATCCTCGCACCGCTATCAAAGGACAAGCCATGGCCGATTTCATTGCCGAATTCACTACCAACGAAGGCAAGGAACAATCCGAAGTAGCAAAAAACATCAAGTGGAACCTCTTTGTAGATGGAGCATCGAACGAACAAGGCTCGGGGGTAGGAATTGTGATCATCACCCCCAGGGGAAGAAAGTTGTACTATGCATTAAGGTTGGAGTTCACGGCCACTAACAACGATGCTGAATATGAAGCAGTAATAGCGGGATTGGAGCTTGCCCTGGAAATTGGAATCAATTCCTTATGTCTTCATAGTGATTCTCAGCTTATCGTAAACCAGGTACTAGGAGAATTCCAGACTCGAGGAGAACGACTCACAACATACCTAAAGAAAACCAAACTGCTGCTCGATCAATTGGACCACTATCTAATCAAACATATTCCTCGAGAAGAGAACCAAGAGGCAGATGAACTTGCAAAGCAAGCTAGTATGAAGAATAGCACCATTTTCGGAACGCTAGCCATCTCAAGACAGCTAGCCCCAAGTTTCAAACCAGTAAATCTGGTAACTGCAATCGAAGAAGGAACCTGGATGACTCCTATCCGGAAATATTTGCAAGATGGCACACTGCCCGATAGGCGTGACGAAGCCAAGAGGATCTTGAGGAAAGTTCCCCACTACACGATACAAGAAGGCATCCTCTATCGGCGTGGCTTCTCTGGCCCCTTATTGAGATGCGTCGCTGGAAGGGAAGCCAAGGAGATCTTATCAAACATCCATCAGGGAGGATGCGGAGATCACACTGGGGGGCAGACTTTGGCAAGGAAGATACTCCGATATGGATATTACTGGCCCACACTAAACAAAGACGCTCTAGACTTCGTCAAGAAATGCGACAGATGTCAGAAATTTGCCAAGATTCCTCGACTGCCCACAAATGAAATTACTCAAATGACCAGCCCTTGGCCCTTTGCTGTATGGGGAATTGACTTAATTGGCGAACTGCCAACGGGCCGAGGCGGAGCCAAATATGTTGTAGTGGCAGTCGATTATTTCACCAAATGGGTGGAAGCAGAACCTCTAAATAAAATATCTTCAGCAAAAGTTATAAACTTCTTGATCAAAAATATTCTGTGCAGGTACGGAGTCCCACTCAAGATCATATCAGACAACGGACTCCAGTTTGACAGCGAAGAATTTGCCGACTGGTGCCAAGAGCATGGAATTCATAAAAGCTTCTCATCAGTAGCTTATCCTCAGGCAAACGGACAAGTTGAAGCTGTCAACAAAATTCTCAAAACCCTAATCAAGAAGAAACTTGAAAAGTCAAAAGGCGCTTGGGTGGACGAACTTCCTACGGCACTATGGGCATACCGCACATCTTTCAGAACATCAACGGGACATACTCCTTTCTCCTTGGCATATGGATCGGAGGCAATGCTCCCAGTTGAGACTATTGTGCCTTCCCACCGTAGGATCCACTACAATCCAGAAGAAAATGAAGAACTCCTCCTCATGTCTTTGGATCTGATTGAGGAAAGGAGAAACGATGCAGCACTTAAAGCAGCAGCTCACAAGCAAAAAGTGGCAGCGCTATACAATTCCAAAGTCAAGCATCGAAGCTTACAAGAAGGAGATCTTGTCCTCAGGCGAATCTTTCCGCGCCCCGGGGCACTAGACCCCATCTGGGACGGACCGTATGTAATTCATAAAGATCTCCACAATGGAGCTTATATTTTGTCAACAGTGGACGGAGAGGTGTTCCAGAGGGCATGGAACATCCGACACCTCCGTCGATACTTTTCTTAACTTGTACTGCCCATATGAAGTGAATTAACAAAGAGAATCAGTGGACGTAGGCACTTTCGTGCCGAACCACTTTAAAAAATCTTGTCTCTTTTTAGCTTGTTCCTTTATGTCTTGGCTACTTGTTAAGTTTTATCCCTTTCTGTTGAACAAAATCCTATGGCATCTCCACTCAAGACGCACCGCGGCCTCATCTGGACTAGGCCTAACAGGTACGCTACGATTCTATGCACTCGCCAATGAGACACTTTTGCTCCAGCATCCCTCTGCTGCGGGTTAACTCATTGCGCGCCTGCCCTCAAAGCCAACTGTAATGAGCCGATTATAAGTCATCATAAAGGCCGACTATAGCCGATGGCAGCTCATTACGGCGTTCGGCTCGCCGGCAACTGTGAACCTACTTTAAGCCCCAACATAAGGTGTGGCCAGCCAGGGGTAGTTCACGGCCAACGGCCCCCACGCTAGCCGGCCACGGTAAATCGAATAATACCCACGATTACGGACCATAATGGTTCGGGTAGTTACCGTGCGCGATCTCGGCTCCGATGTGTCTTAAGTGCGGCTGTGGTAAAAAAGAAAACTCCCCGCGGAGGCGTAAGATGGGTGACAAATGTCTCCAAGACCCACAGCTAGGGAAAGTGACTACAAAACCCGTTTGCCACGAACTTAAGCACATCGACGGCCTTCCGTGACTGGAAGTTTTACTTTTACTATATTTCCATTTCATTTAAATACTTTTCTCCTATCCTGTATAACAAACTCTAAAGTACAGGAAACCAAATAGGAAGCATTCACTCATGAGAAACTAAGCCTGCGTACTGGGTGGCAGGGTACTCAGCTATATCCGTGAACAGTTACATAAGATACTCTAAGCTACCGCCTGCGAATGGAACATAAAGGGCGGTACTCTCTTTTCTTGTACATAAATACGTAACTATAGCTTGTTCGTACAATAACATTGCAACACATGAAATTATATTTCTAGCAAAAAACTTAGCATCAAACACAACTAGAATCACAGGCATATACATAGTTATATTTCTCACGCAGCACATCAAGATGACAACAACATTTAAACATAACAACATCAGCTTATATTATAAAATCACACGAAGTTATTCTTTGCAAATAATATTATTATAGTTACATGTCAATGACTAACGTAAACAGTGATAAAAAGAAATAAAAAGGTGGCAGCCGCGTCCACACTCCATCACCAACTTCCCCAGTCTACTTAGCCGCAGGATCAGAGCCCCCAGCATGTGGATCAGGAGTCCCACCTGTCCAGTTCAGAAGAGGAATTCATTAAACGAACGATCAAGTTATGAAAACACGGAAAGGAAAGAAAGGGAAAAGAATAACTCACCAGCATCCGCCGCTTGATCCTCATCATCCAACTGCACGCCCGCTTCCTCTGCAGCAAGCAGCCGCATCCCCTCCTTCACCGCCGCTTGCTCCTCCTTCGAGAACTGGGCAGTAACCGCATCCAAATTGAAAGCCTCTCTGCCTTCCTTACCCGCGTTCACCCTGGCCTCCTCTAAAGCCTGGAGATACACCTTGGCCATCACCCGAGGGTAATCGTCCATCCAAGACAAGCCGCCCTCCTTCCAAGTGTGGAAGTACATGTCCTGCAGCATCTCATCCATCATCCCCTCATTCTCCTCAAACTCCCTCACCCGGGCCTCGGAAGCTTGCAACTTGGCGACGGCAATGTCCCTCTCTGATTGGTATCTCAAGCAGTCAGCCTAGAGAGACCTCCTCATTTCCTCCTCCTTTAACTTGAGGGACCTCCTCATCTCCTCCATCTCCTCCTTCAACTCGGCCTGAGCCATTTCCACAGCCTCGAGCCTCCCAGACAACTCCTCTACCCGCTCAAGATCCGCATTTCGAACCTCGTCCACCGTCGTAATGGCCATGTTAATCCGTTCCCTGCAGGCGACCTCCATCTTCCGTAATTCCGCCCTACTGGCCTTCTCCATCGTCTCTTTCAGCCGCTTGGAGGCTTCCTCATGCTGGGAAATCTGGATGGCTTGATCGGCGAGCTGCTTGGCCTGATCGGCAACTTTTAACCTCAACCGAATATTAGCACTCCCGATCTCTTCCCCGGCCTTGGCCAATTTAGCATGATGCTCCATTAACTTCTTGGTCTCTGCGGCCACCCGATCGATGTTAGCCTTGGCTTCGTCCCCCATGGTGACTACCCGTGTAGTAAGTAAATCAAGATCTAAAGACTTGGCCTCGTCCAGCACTCTTACTATGGGGTTGCGGGGAAGGAGGTGCTCGCCCGTGGCCTCATCAAATGAGATATCCTGAAAGCTCGGATCTAAATCAGGATGACCGGCAAAAGGGTCACGAGGCACGGGGCGAGGCACATCAGGACGCCTTATACGAATAACAGTTGGGCTCTTGAAAGGAGGATGAGGGGGGCCGGATTCCGTGCTCTCCTCCGTAGTATCACGAGGAGGCTGAGTAGGAAGCTGCGAACCAGGGGAAGACTCAAATAAGGAACGGCTCCGCTTCTTTTTCCGAATGCCCTCTTCAATGACCCCAAGAAGAGGGCGATAACTGACTACATCCCCAGTGCGACCAGTAGGGGGTTTCGCAGAAGCTCTCCTCGACTTAAACTGCTCAAGGCGGTGTCGAACGTCCGACGTTTTAACCACCTGGCCTGCCCCTGGAATAAAGAACAAGTGTTACGAACATACAATAATCCACAGTTCGAAAAATGTGTTAAGTTAAAAGGAACGAAAAGTGAGAAGACACGTCTATTATACAAACCCGGCGGAGGAGTGGGATACTGCAATAAGTCCTGGATCTCATTCCAGGACGGAAGTGAACCGTAAAAAATTTCTAAGTCCCTATCGAAAATGGAATCGGCAGAAGACAAAAGTTCACCTTGCATCGCCGGAATCGCCCTAGCTGAGGAACCCTTAGAGGATGGGTCAGTGCCAGCCACAGCTTTGCCGGTTTCCTTTGCCTTCTCCGTTTCCGACTCTCCCTCCGACTCCCCGAAGGCCCGACGGAGAGCCTCATCCAGTTCAAGGTCTTGCTCAGAGGTTAGGGCACCGACGCCATTACCACCTTGACCGTCGCCGTCTCCTCCACCCTCCGACCCTTCTCCAACCTCGCCTCCTTCCTCCTCATCTACACCTTCCCCCTCCGGGACAGTCGGACAAGTGCTTGGAGAAGGGCAATCAGACTTCTTCAGCTTCTTCCCCCCGACAGCGGGACGCTCTGCAAAAGGCTCCCTCTTACCGCTCTTCACCGTAGCCCCCTCCTTAGCTTTAGCAGCCTTCTCCTTAGCCGTATCCCTTTGCTTAACCACGGACTGGTGCGGTAAGATCAAATTATACTCCAAGAGGGTTGCGTTCCTGATCAAGAAGGAGGCCGACCGGTCCCGTGCCGGAATAGCCTTTAGTTCAGCAGCCATTCGCACCAAGGAATCATCCTCCACGACTGCAATACCACCTGTCGCTAGCCAGAAATAGAAGCATGTCAGAAAAAACACTACAGTCAAAACATGGAAAATATAAATGAAATCCATCTTACAGCCGAAAGTGAAAAGGCGGAAAGAAACATCATCGTCCTTGATGAAGAACCACTCTTTCTTGAACATGGTAAACTTGGAATATAAGTCCAGGACCGGTTTGAAGGGCACGGCCGCTTCCAGACTGATATACGGAGACCCCTTCTTATAGCCTCTCAGGTTGTACAAATATCGAATTTCCCGGTTAGAAGGAGGACGCCCGTACCTCCTCTGGAAGATAACAAAGAGGCTCACCAGGATGGCATAAGAGTTAGGCTGAAGCTGGAAGGGAGCCACCTTCAAATATGTGGTGAAGCTTACTATCCAAGCGTTGATAGGAGGGATAGCACCGCACATGCAATGGTATCTGCTATAAGCAAAGTAGCCCTTGGGAGGATTATATGGCATCACTCCATCTCCCGGCAGCAGCATAAGAGCCCTATCTATCCCGAAGGAACGGGATATGACGTCAAGTTGCTCCTCCTTTAGGGAGCTAGGAAAGCAATCAGGAGGGGAGATCAGAAGTTCCTGTGGACCATATCCATCCACTAGAGACCTCGGAATAGGTCGATGTTGCCCGGATCCTGGTTGGACTGGGGGCAAGGAAGAAGAAGACTCTCCTGTGCCTCTAGACTTCTTTCTGTCCGATCGTGTTTCTGCTTTGCGAGACATTTTCTGCAGCACAAGAAAAACTTGATATTAGAATAAAAAGTATAGGAAAATAAACAAGCAAGTATCTAAAGCAAGCATATAAAAGCCTAAGATTTCGCTCAAGATTCAAATTCCGAGTCTCATTCGGTATATGCCTCATTCGGTAGTTCCATTCGGCATTAGAGGTTCATCCGGTATACGAATTCGTTCGGTAATACGGTGCAAGCAAATTCATTCGGCAATGGGGCATGAAGTTCATTCGGCACTAAGGCCTTAAACTCATTCGGCATACAGAAACATTCGGTAATAAAGGCATTCGGCAATAGAGTGTGTACCTGATTCGGTAGAGATTTGGTTCGGCAGACGATTTGGTCCGGCAAGTCAGTTGATTCGGCTCTCTGGTTCGGTAAGGGAAAACCAAGGGGGGTACGGCCTCTATATATAGGCGAGCTCAGGGCCGCCGAACCAACTGGTTCGGCCCACCGGATAGGAACACCGGACCAATAACAAATATACCGAACCAACTAGATACCGAATGAAACCACAGCCGGATGAGAATAACCGGACCAACAAAAAACCGAATGAACTATCTCTCTACCAACGACAACCAGGAACTAGGGGCATGCAGAGCGCCTCATGCAGATAAGTACCGAACTCCAGAACTAACTAATAAAATGAGGATTATGACAACGATGAATAAGTTGTAAATCTCTCACTAACATGGATTAATCGTTTACACGTGTACGCGACCACGAACGGTCCATAGGCACGCTCTGAGTGGTTATTAACCCTATTGTCGTGGGAATTTACACTTTGACGCGCCTTTTTAAACTCGTAAGTTAAACGGATATTTGACTCTGATAATTATGAAATGGCTAAGCTACTTACACATGTACGGGGTCGCGAACGATCCCTAGGCATGCTCTGAGCTGGCGATAAACCATCTTGACAAACGATCCAAGGATCCACTCTGACATGAACCTGGCATCAATGATGCTAAGCCCCCTCGGGGCTTACTCTCTCGTCCCAAACAGCACAGTTCAATTCAACTCGAATATTTCGATCACGAACGGTTGTTGTTTGAAATCACTCTAAAACTGTAAATTCCTTTGCAGGACATCAACAGAATACGAACATCCAACCCATGGCGTTACAAAGCTAGACTTCCTACCACAAAGAAACAAAGCGCGACACATGCAAGCACGTGCCCCACTTTGGGGGGCAAATGTTGGGCGAATTCTCACCCAGGGGATCTTGAGACCAAGAAGCGTCAGTTTCACCCGGGTTCGCAACCTCCAATTCATTCGGCAAGGTACGCTCGGCATTCACACATGAAGCTTCATTCGGCAGTGCAAGCCCAAGTCCATCCGGCATAGCCAGCCTCCTTCCCTCCGCTCCACCGAACCAACACCTCACCTACCCAATGCCGGTCCAAGTTCCTGCCGAACCAGCTTCAAAGTCACAACCAAGCCATACCGGATCAACGTCCTCTCCAATACCACCGGTCCAACCCCTTTCCCACATGACCGGACCACATACGACCGAACCAACCTTCAAGCTCACCACCGAACCAACTCCACGACCGAACCAACGCCACCGAGCCAAACCATACCTCACCACCGAATGGACCTCCGCCGAACCAGATGATTGCCAGTCCAAATTGCTTCAGCCCGGACTCACCAGCAGTTATATACTTCCAAGACCCCTGCCCCCTACCTCATTCTATAAATAGAGGGGCAGGGGTACAACAATGGCAGACAAGTTTGAGAGCTCAAGCACGGAAGGAACTTTCAAACTACTTTCATATACTTGTACACAAAGCATTGTACTTGTAATCTGAAACAAAGAAGATAATAACATATAAAGTGGACGTAGGCACGTTCTGGCCGAACCACTATAAATCTGCGTGTCTTTTACATTTCAGCCCCCTGCTTTTTTCATATTTACATAACTCATCTAAATCATTAAGAATCACATAAAATCAACTAAATCACACGACTTGGAGGTGTTTGCCCATTTTTTGCGCAAACACAGTTGAAAGAAGCTTGCCTGGTTTGGATCTTTATACTTGGTAATTTTTCTTTCCTTCCTCGACTTAAACTTTGAACTAGTTATTGCATAATTCGTTCTGCTAGCCTTTTGAATCCATTCGGGTCTAATAGACCTAATTGGGTAGGCAGAGGAGGAGGTAGCCGCATGCGAGGAGGCGGAGGCAGTAAAGGAGCTATTGGAGAAACGAGATATGAATACTGAAGGAATGGCCCTGTAGGAAGAAGAATCTCAAAAAATGGCTAAGCGGGCTAGAGACATTGCCATTAACGATCAAACAAAGGAGAAGAGGAAGTTGGAAGGGGACTCTAATTGTTGAGGATAGAGCTGCAATAATATATGGATCGCATTACTAAGCAAGAGATCACGAAGGAGAAAAGTGTCTTGACCAGTGGGAGGCTAGTGTGAACAAGATGTTAAAGAACCAATGGGAGGGTAAGGTGAAAGTGGATTTGGTGAGAGGAAGTGAGAGGGCTTTGTGAATATAAATGAAGGTTTCTGATTGAGAAGGGGGATGACGCTTTGAAGTTTCTTATGTATAAAGAATCATGTGCGGGAATCGGGAGTGGTGATGAAAGGCGACACCATTGGGGTGATACAATCAAGTTGCTAAGTCGAGAGTTTGTTGGTGAATCAGAGGGAAGGAATTTTCCTCCTAATTACGAGTTTCATTTAGATTAGATTTTTGAGTAAGATGCTTCTATAGGTAATGATAATTTAACATGATACAATGACTCAACTCTTAATCATGCCAAGGTTACACTTGTCATGATAAGATATGACACAAACCACAATAAATAACATACGTTCAAAATATTTAAATTTTTATTATGGTTTGCATTTTATTTTATTTTTAAAATTATATGGTTTTGACATAAATTACGACTTTGAAAACAAACAAATTACTCTTGTTCTTAACTCATAATCTCTTATATCATGATTAAACACACAATCAGTTAATAGCTAACTATAGTTATAGAATCGTCTTTATTTATCAAGAAAATTTTAAAGTTTCCCTTAAAAATAATAAAGACTGCTTTATAAATTTACCATTTATACACATCTTTTTGTTGGATATAAGCAAGAAAATAATACATCTCTGTTAATCCAGAAAATGGATCAACACCCTGCTTTGAGCGAGAAAGCACCAGCCCTGTTCTTACAAAGCAATAATATAGAGAATAAATGTAAAAGAACTTAAATAGAAAGAAGACATGAGAATTTTTATAGTGGTTCGGCTGTTAACGAAGCCTACGTCCACTTTATAGTTTTTATTATAGACTAATTTTTGTTACAAGATGTATCTGATTAAAAGCTCTTGATTATCCTTAGCTAAATTGAATCTCCAAAGTTAGAATTCACTGGAAAATCACAGTGAACTCCTTTGAAGATTATTGTAAGGGATGTGAAAAATGAAAAAAGCTTCCAATAGAGTTTCAGCAACCAATCCAAAGGATCCCCTTTATGTTGCAGATAGGAGAGTATTTATAGAGGTTATAGAGCTACTGGGCCAAGTCTTCTTGCCACATACTTGTAGATCAACACAGGAAGGCACACTGGAGGTTACACCGCGACTCAAGCTAAAATGATGGGCCGCTAGCGATCCACAGGCTATGGATCGCTAACGATCTATAGGATTGCCTCAAAGGTGAGCCAATGCCTTAGCTTTCTCCCCTTGCCTTAATCCATGAAGATTGCATCTGATTGATGAAATAGTATGGATCACTAGCAATCCTCAGTATATGGATCACTAGCAATCCTCAGTATATGGATCACTAGCGATCCATATACTTGATCTATTTTTGGACTTTGTTCTTCTGGAGTTTATGGAGATCTGGCGAAGAGGTATGGATCGCTAGCGATCCATGTACTTAGTGGTTTTCTAAGCTTTACCTTTTGGATTGCGTCTATCATCTCATGTTGATGTTCCCCATGCAATTTCGTAATGCGTCGCCTTGTTATGATGTAGATCCATACATTGGTTGCATTAGACTGTTGGTTGAACCAGAGAATGCTTGCCTCTCGATTTCCTTTTGATTCTGCTGGGTTAAAAACCAGAAAAACAATCTCCTTCCTGTAGCTTTCGACAAGTCTATTTATACACTTGTATGCTTTGTTGGATTATTAAAGTAATAACTTGGGGGAATCTACATATAAAGTAGATCTACCATTTGTCTAGGCAAATATAACATGTTTAAAAAAAGTAACGACAAAATAATAATAGCCTTTTCCATTTATTACTGCTATCCAGTGCACATCAACTTACAACTTAGAAGTTATACTTTCTTTATCGCTATCCAATGCACGTCATCTTGTGACTTAATATGCATTCTTGGATGACATGAAAGGATCATTTGAAAGGGGCGCGAAAAATGAATGGTTCACGAAAGGGGAATGCATTCTTATATAGGAAAGTGGCACTAAAATGGCCACTTTAATTGTTTAGTTATTAATAATTATTTTTGTTATTGTTTTATTTTATTTTAATTTTTGAGTTAACAAAGTTAAATGGATTAATGTTATTTATAAACTATGGAATGCTAAAAATGCAATTAATAAAGACAATTTTTATTACATAATAGTAATTCAAAATACAAATAAAAATCTACATTTCTTTCCTAAATCTTGCTACTAAATAGGCAACAAGTTGTCAAAGCTTCTTGGGCTTGTTCATCAGTAGATAGACAGCTGGATATTTTGACTCAATATTGGCCAAAATATATGTGATTTCCTATTCGAAAAGTGAATCACCCTCCTATCGCACATCTATTATTCTCTCGATGGTATCTTTCATCTCATCCTCACGAGATAAAGTTCCACTTGATTGACACCTACAAGAGGAAGTAGCAGTTGAACAATGCGGATGTGTGATCGACGAGTACAGTTGCTGCTCCCTACAACATTGCCCATGAGAAAGTTGGCGTACATTCGGTTGTCGAAAAAGGCATTGGTGGGTGGAGCCTTTAGAATCTTGAACTTATAGGCTGGAGTTTTGCTGCAGCCTTCAAACATCACATCTAGCTCCCTGAATTTTAAAGGCGTGCCCATTTTGAATTTACTGTACCTAGTAGCTACCAAGTCCTACTATTCATCAGATCATCCAACAATGTCCTTTTCCACATTGCAGAACCCACCCTCATGGTACAATAGTTGGTTCCACGGATTCCCTTCATGCTTGGTATTGTCAAACTTGTTCTTTATCCGACTATCGCTGTAATAGACACTTATTCGTACGTTAAAGAGAGCAGTAATATAAGAGTTAGCCAACTCGACCTTTCAATTTACGATGTGTTTACAGCAAATATCTATAAATGCTAACAACATTTCCTCTGTCCAATCTACAATGTGGCGGGTAGAGCTGGAGGATTCATGGATCGACATTATATGCAAAAAAAATCAAAATTATTAAGGAAAAATAAAGAAGGTATATAGTAATATGAGAAATATAAATATGAAAAAATTTACCTAAAAAACTAGAAGTAGAAATGCCAAAAAATGTTTAAATTTTCAGATCTTGGAGGGGAAGCAAGGTGGAGGCAATAAAGGAAAAGGGGAAATATATAAGAAGAGAAGGCGCCGAGCGTTAGAAAAGACAGTGGCGTCAAATGGGTCCGATGCTTCCAAGACATTTAATGCCAACCATTTCTTTTCTAGCGGCTGGCTTTAATCGTGTATTTTATGGGACCCATGTTTGATGCGTGTAACGATCCATACTTTACGTATCAGAGGACCGTAAGATATTTTTATTTCACTCATATAAGGTCATATGATTCTATAATTTTAGGATATAAAAATTAGGGATAATTTACACACCAATGAATTTTTGAATTTCTGTATGATAATTTTGACCCCATAAGTCTTGTTTGGGCTATAACTTTTTTTTTTGAAATCGGGTTCAAACTTTTCTATTAGCAACTATAAAAACAAAGTACAAATGCCAAAAGGCAAGTTCACAACTGTACATAACTTGAAACAAAAACAAAACAGGCCTTTCTTTTATTACATTGTTAAAGATCGAGGCCTACTAAAACAATTACAAAAGCCCAAGTGCCAGATACTTTGAGAGTTCTCTCAAGCAAAAAAGGCAGTACGATACTTCCATCTCCTTCATTAATTCACATTCGAACAAAATTTCCTTTAATGACGGCAAGAGAAAAAAGGCATGAATCTCTTCGAGTAACTCTTCAGCCGCAATTATATCTCAACTCATCTGCTTCTACTACCTGGTCTAAGCAACAGTCTGATCATTGAGATGAAACACCCCTTCATCACTTATATCCCAGATCTAAGTCAGATAAGTAAATAAAACCCAAAAGATGAAGTCTTTAATCTGAGAAAACTATCTAATTTTTATTGTGTTTAGGATTCTCGGGCTTCTTCAACCAGATCTGATCTACTATCTTGCCTTTTACTTCAGAATCGACAGAATATATTAGATCCGTGCTATTTCTTCAAGTAGATCAGGCCCAAATCTAAACCAGATAAGTTTTTGCCACCCAAAGAGTATGATTTAGGTTTTTACAGTGATTGAATCTCAGTTCATCTTTTTCTACTATCTGTTCTAACTAGGGACGAACCTGAATCCATAATGTTGTACATCTTCGAGAGACGCAGAAACGTTTGCAAGGTAAGTCTCTTATACCCACCCTAATAAATCTGATGAGATACTAACAGATTTTCCTTGTGTTTAAGGACATCAGCTAGAATTTATCCAGAAGAGCATGCATTCTGCAACTTAACAGTCTATATCAATTCGTTTTGTTAATTGTAAATTAATTATGTAAATTAAAAGAGAGAAAGTGAGGGCATTGTAAAATAAAACAGGTACAAGAAAACCTGAATCGAGAGACAGAGAAACAGAAAGGTTGAAGGAGAACGCAGCATATGATAATGCTGGAGTTGCCCCAATTCAGCATTGGGAGGTATATCCCCATTTCTTTGCTATTATTCCATTCTTGTCAGTGATGTTTTTGAAATGCTTAGATCTAGCCATTCTCATATTCATAGTCTAGTGAATTCTTGTAATATCTGCGTTTTATCTGTACATCGATTCTGGAAGATCCTTTCATTTCTTTCATGCCAAATATTCCAAACACAAGTAGATAGAGACAATTGGAACAGGTCCGAAGAGAGACTATTAATTTTTAAGCATGACACAATTTTCTGTAGATCTTCTTTCAGAGAAAAAGAGAATAAATTTTTTGGATCTTTAAAAAAAAATTACAGCTCCAAAGCCATATATTTTCTGTGTACTCACATTGAAAAAATAGGTGGTCTATGGTTTCCCTGTGATGATTACAAAAAACACATAAGGGGTCCACCGTTATCTATTTCTGTAGCAATCTGTCTTTTGTCAGTAAATAGTCCTTTATGGCTTTATAAAGACAAATCGCCATTTTTGGAACATGAATTTATGCCAAACCAAAGGCGTCCAAAATTTGTTTTCAAAACTGGTTCTTATTGAGTTCCAAACATTTTTAAATTGGTATAAACCATTCTTCGTACACTTCCAAGTCCAAAAGTCCCTTTCCCTATCCTTGTGAATTTTGACGCCGTCTATATCTGCATGAATTTGGAATAAAAAACTACACGAATCCCATTTCCACTCACCATTCTTAATAATCCTACTAAGGACCAAATCTTCTATACCAGTTCTGAAAGCTGTGTCTCTACCAATACGTTCCATAATAGAACTTCTGTGTAACCATGGATCGTACCATAATGAAGTAGTTTTACCATCTGCTATATTAAGAGAAAGGCATTTCAAAGCTTCATGCCTATTTTTCAGAATAAATTTCCACACTCCAGAGTCGTCTGATCGCTGATTAATTTCCCAAAAACTTTTCTGACCAATATATTTACACTGCATGAGATTCGCCCAAATTCCTTCTGCATTAATTATTTTCCAAATCAATTTAATAGATAACGCTCGATTCATCTCTTCTAAATTTCTCTGACCCATACCGCCTTCTTCTTTTTGTCTGCACAGAATATCCCAAGGGATCTTACTACTACGACTTTTCCAAAGAAAGTTAAGAATCAAATGTTTAATTTTTTGAACTGTAGATACTGGGAGGCAAAAGCATTGCATCCAGAATTGTATAGTTGGGTAAATGGTAGACTTAATGAGTTCGAGTCTTCTGGCAAGACTAAGCATTCTGTTTTCCCATCCTCCAATTCTTAACTTGATCTTCTCTAACAACAGAGCACAATCCTTATCCCTCAGATTGGCACTAGACAAAGGAATTCCCAAATACCTTACTGGGAGATCCGATTGTTGTATATTAAGGATAGTGCTAATATCGGTGCTATTATCAACCCCTTTTCCAAAGAAAACATTGGACTTTTCACAACTTAGTTCCAAACCAGTAACTCTTTTCATGGTTTGGAAGACATCACGAATTGCAGTTGCAATTTGTGCATTGGCTTTCGTAAAAACAATAATATCATCAGCGTAGATTAATTGAGTCAATTTGTTATCATAGTCTTTAATTGGAGAAATTTGACCTTTTCTGACATTTTCATCCATTATTAACGTAAAATACTCCATAACCAATGTAAATAAAATGGGAGAAAGTGGGTCACCTTGTCTAAGGCCGTTTGAACTCTTGAAATAACCGTGCGATTCCCCGTTAAATATAATAGAAAACACTGGAGTCTTTATGATGTTTTTAATAATATTCACCCATTTATTCAGGAAACCCAGGCTGACTAGCATGTGTGTAACAAAGTCTCGATTAATCGAATCATATGCTTTCTTTAAATCTACTTTGATACACATATATTTATTATCCTTTTTGCCAAGACCTCTGATGATTTCATGAGCGAACAAAATTCCATCCCCTATTGATCTACCTTTAATAAATGCCGTTTGATTCGGGGACACCAACTTTCCCAGGAAAGGGACAAGTCTGTTAAAAAGAACTTAGGTGAAAACCTTATACAAAGTGTTACAACATGCGATTGGTCTGAAATCGTGAATTCTAGTGGAAAGGGTTTTTTTTGGAATCAGGTGTAGGAATGTATGATTCCATTCATTGATTATTAATCCCTTCTGAAATATGTCATTCAAAGTTTTGTAGATTAACTCCTTCGAAAGATTCCAATGAATTTTGAAAAACTTAGAGTTAAAACCAGTTTGGGCTATAACTTTTGATAGGAGTCGAACTAGGATCTAAAACCAGTTTCTTTGCTTCAGGATAATGGTTTCTCATTCCTTAGAGTAGTCATAATAGAGTAACAGACTTATGATTAGAAAGTTATGCAAGTTTTAAGTTTGGATAGTTGCTAGCCAAAATTGGCGTGTAATTAATTAAGTCTATAAGTAGGCGCATTAGTCTAATTCAAGATTACTATAAATGGGGCTGTAGGAGTCAAATTAAAAGTTTTTCCCTCTCTTCCAAATTAGATTTAAACCCCCATTAACCCTAGATTCATATAAAATCACCCAAATTGCTCTCTAAATTAAACCAAGTTGATGATTAGTGAATAGATCATTGATTGGAAGATATATATCATTAATTTGGTTGATTCGAATTGCTTTTCATTATTGATCACTTTAGATTGAGACTAAAATCGGTTGAATTTGGTAGTTGGTGAGTGGTTTATGACTTCTCACTATACTGTGCAAGTTTATATGGTAGAATTATAGATTATAACATGATTTTTGATCTAAAAATCCATTTATAACTTTACTCACTTGTTAACATAAGTTTAAGACCTAAATTGAGAAATTTTAATATGATTTGTAGTTATAGCTTTGTAATTCACCTCGTTCATATTCATATACTCATCAATTGCTTTGATTTGGATTAGAATATGCTTGATTGCTATAATTTATGTATTGCTTATTTGAATGGATGTCATTGCATGTTAGTTTATGCTTGTATATTGTGCTTTACCGTGGTTTGCAAGTGTTTTGGATGTTTAGAAAGATTGGTTGATGAATTTGGAAAATCAGAGGCAAAGCTGGTTGGAATTGGATGAAACTTGAAGGAGAGGCTTTGGAGCATGGAGGGAGCCTATAGCTCAAGTCACATGTCTAGAATGGTTAAGTACATAGCTCGGTACCGTGTCATTTATATGGCTCAAATGGGTCGACAATTTTTGGGATCTCTAGGTGTTTGCTAGTGGAGACGGAACAAGGCAAGTTTTAGAGAATTTGTTAAGTGTTGAATTATTGCCGAGTGGATCCTAGAACTTGGAGTTGAGTGTTTTAGATTGGGAGTCAAATTGTTTTAATGGATGGGTCGGTGTCTGAAGCACTTGGGATTAGAGTTCTAGAAGCATGGAAGGTAACTTACTCAAAACTAACTAAGTATATGACTCCGTGCCGGGTCATTTTAACTCGGTACCGAGTTATTTTTATGCATGGTGATGAGATAAGTTTTTTAGACGATGGAATGTTAGTTCTGTAGATCGTCCTGGAGGTGTTGGCTCATTAGTATCATGTTGGATGGCTATGTAACACCATGATGAATTCTATGTGTCTTTAGTTTGTGACTCGTGGAGGGAGTAAGTACCGAACATAGCGGTTCGATAAAGGAGAGAGCCATAGGATGGGGAACATAGGGGTTCCTGGATAATTGAAACTGGAGAGCAAGTGAAGGGCTTAGATCCGAATGGAGCAAATAAGAGCTTGGATGTATATATGCTAAGCAATCGTTTATACTTGAAGTGTTATCTGTTGTAATTAAAGTAGGGATATTGTAAGTGGGGACACCCATGGGTCAATTGAGGGACCTGTTTACCCTTAACTAGTGACTTTAGGTCTAGTGTCTAGCTTTGGACTATAGGATATGTATCGAGCTTTTGGCTACGTGATATGAGAGTAAAACAAAAACCGGGATTTTCATTGGTCGATAGCATGAGGGCCATAATAGTTATCATATATTCAGAGCATAGGGATGAGTGATAGTGAGTATTGCTTGATGGATGCTACAGTTGCTTTCTGTAGTAGGCTATCAGTTGTGGATATCATTGGGAGTAGGTACTGGAGACGGGAATATGTAGACATCCATTATTCTATTTTTTATAGTACCTTTATGATATTGTAGAGTAGCATATTATATTGTTATGTGCTAACTCTGTAGTTATAGGGACAGGTCAGGTATGATTCGTGCACCTCTGTTCCTTACTATATTTACCTGTATATTATTTTGAGATTCATTTATCACTCACACTAGATTATTGTCTAACCTAAAGTTTTACACTTTGCTTCTTATTATCTTGGGTACTCTTAAATGAGTAGACTAGATAACAGGTCTAGGTGATGCAATAGTTGTGTGAAGGACGAGCTGGATGAGACTATCTCGTACTATATACCTATATGGATTACAACGCTTAATCCGCTATGCAGCACTAGGGAGTCTTAGTATTGACTGTTTAACTGCTTGTATTTGAGATAGTTGTTGAGTTTGTTTCCGTTGTATAAACTCTTTTTATGACTATTGATTTATAACTCTGTGGACCTTATACTTTGACGATTTATTCACATTGGTAATATGTCTCTTTTGCTATATCTATGATATTATATATTATCCATGTGATGTGAGATATATGACATGTTATATGTTATATCGGTTTCATTTTCAACCTGGATAATCGTTCTATGTGCCGATGGTATAGGGCGGTCGTCATATTTGGTATTAGAGCTTTAGTTATGTGATTAACGCGAGTCGATACCGTGATCCAATAATGATAAGAAAGGGGCTATCGCCTTAGACTGGATCTAGAATGTATATACATTCATATACATACATACATATACATATACATATACATACATACATACATATATATATGTGAGAGTGCGTACTTATTATACGTTTTGGTTTTCAAAACTATATATTGTTATATTATATAATATAAGTCGCATGCACATAAGCACCACCAAACAGTTTTCTTTACAAGAGATTGATCATTCTTGTTATAGATAAGCATGAGCCAACATACAGGGAACACTGTGAGGAATTCTGCTTTAGGAGTTGAAGGAGAAGGATCAGGAGCTGCTACCCTGATTTCGAAGCTATGTTTAATGCTATGATGGCGAATATGACGAGGAAGCTCCCGACATAGCTGTTGGTAGAGGCGTCTAGTGCAATCGCTTGGGGATAATTTTGCCAAGATGAGAAAAGATTATTCTGCTCTAAAAGGAAAACCATTTCATGGAACGGAATCAGCCATAGATGTGCAAGATTAGATTGATACTTGTAAACGTATCTTTAATGATATGAAAGTAGATGATGCTATAAAGAGAAAGTTGGCTTCCAGATAGCTTCAGGGGCACCAATGAGCAAGCGAAATTCCACTACCATTGCTACCCATGAAGATCAGTTTACTTGGGACCGGTTTAAGAAACGGTTTGAAGAAGTTCATTCTGGCTGCTCAGAAGTCGGTGCTGCTCAGGAAGTTTTCTGATCTTAAGCAAGAAAAGATGTCGATTTCTGAGTACATTGTAGAAATTGATGCTTTGCCGAGACAGGGATGTCATTCATCAACACTCCATTGAGGAAGAACGAGAAGTTCATCATTAATTTGGATGACTATCTTAGGGAGGATTTGGCAGACCATATTGATAAGCCGTTTGCGAAGCTTGTTGAGAAAGCACTTCATCATAAGAATCTGCATCCGAAGGCTAGGACAATTATGATTGTTTCCACTGAGAAGGAAGAGGAAAATCTGGAGCAAAATGGTGGAGGCAAGAAGAAGTGGAATGGAAAGAGAATGCAGTCTCAAGGAAAGAATGGTCAGAAAATGGGTAAATGGAAACCTACTTGCTATGGGTGTAAGGGAAGGGTCACTTGATTAAAGACTGCAAAATAAGCGACAAGAGAAAGTGCTAAAATTATGATAAGGCAGGGCATTTGAAGAAGGATTGTCTAGAACCGATGAACGATAAGATGGTTGTGAAAGCGTATGTTTTGAACGCAATCCTGACTTCGTCGAGTGCTCCCTCACGAAGGAGAAAGGTAAGGGAGTTGTTGTTAAAGGTATGATTTTTATTGGTGGTATTCATCTTCGAGTTTGTTAGATATTGGGGATTCATATTCATTCATATGTAATTACCTAGTATACAAATTAGGATTGAGACCAGAGATGGTAGATCAGCCCTCGATTGTGACAAACCCTGTTAGAGGATCTACTAGCCTGTGCATGGTTTGTAGCGATTTAATTTTATCGAGCCATGAATGCTTTTCTGTTTTTAATTATTTATCTTGAATTTTTTCGAGTTCAATATTATCTTACGAATGGATTAGCTTAAGAAGTATGCGGCAATAATGGATTGTGAGAAGAAATTGGTGGCAATCGGCGATGTGGAAGGCCGAACTGTAGTGATTAGTTTCCTACCAAAGGATGCGTTGATGGTTAGCTTTCTATATCAACTAGAGTTCCACATAAGGGGTTGTCATCTATGCCTATCGCTAGGGAGTATCCGGATGTTTTTGAGGAAGTGAATGGATTGCCGCCGCATAGAGAGATTAAGTTTCGAATAGATTTAGTAAAGGAAGTCAGGCCTATAGTTTTTCCTTTGAGGCATATGGAACCTAAAGAGAAAAATGAATCAGAGGTGCAAGTGAATGACCTATTATGGAGAGGGTTCATTCGAAGAAGCATATTTGAGTGGGGTGCACCTGTAGTATTTGCGACTAAAGCGGATGGCTCTTTGAGGTGTATGTGGATTATTGTGAGTTGAATAAAGTATCAAAGAATTATTAGTATCCATTCCCATGCATTGATGTGTTTAATCAGCTTCACAGTGCGAAGGTGTTCTCTTAAATGGATTTGGCAACGAGATTTCACCAGCTTAGTGTAGCGAATGAGAGTGTGCCTATTACTACATTTTGTATGCCATCGGGTTTTTATGACTAGTTGGTGATGCCGTTCGAGTTGACCAACGCTTCGGAAAACTTTGTGGATCTCATGAGTCGGGTTTTCAGAGACCAACTGAGCAAGTTCGTGCATGTACATAGATGATATCCTAACCTATTCCAAAACTGAAGAGAAGCACAAGACGCACTTGAGGATTCTGCTTGTGATATTAAGGAAGCACAAGTTGAGAGCGCTCTAAGTGTCACTTTTGGAGGGAAGAAGTAAGATTATTGAGTCATGTCGTTTTGGGACAAGTCATAGCAGTGGATCCTACGTAGGCGGCGGCCATTCAAAATTGGAACCAACCCAAGAATGCTATAGATGCGAGGAGTTTTCTAGGATTGGCAGGATACTATAGACGCGTCATGAAGGACTTCTCAAAGATAGCGGCACCATTGACTAATTAGACAAAGAAGAATCAGGCCATTATTTGGGATGCAAAGTGTGAACATGCATTTGTGATTCTGAAGGAGAGGTTAACAAGTGCACTAGTGTTGATCATTCCACATGGAAATGAAGAGTTGACAATATGAACAGATGCCCGTGGTACTGGTTGGTGAAGTATTGATGCAGAAGGGAAAAGTTTTTCCTATGCTAGTCGACGGCTAAAACTGCATGAAGTGAATTATCTGACTCATGATTTGGAATTAGTGGCGATATTTTTGCTTTGAAGATGTGGAGGCATTAACTGCTAGGAAAAAGGTTTGAGCTGTTTACGGACCACAAATCCTTGAAGTGCCTTTTATCCCAGGAGGATCTCCACCTTCATCAGCAACAGTGGTTGAAGTTTTTGACCTCTAATGATTTTAGCATTTCCTATACACCAGGAAAAGGGAATGCAATTGCCGATGCACTGAGTCGAAGACGAGCTAATTTGGGAGCAATTCTCTTGGAATGGAAGCAAATTGAGTATATTACTAGTTATGATTTCAGACCTCGTTGTGAGCTAGAACCAGAATTGTTAGCAAGTTTGTTGATCGGACGTACACTAATAGAAAGGATCGATACTAGCCCGAAGTGAAATGCTAGGCTAGCAGAGATCATAGCAAGTGTAGAAGAAGGATTAGAATCCGAGGACATAAAGAAATACGAACTCGATAGAGAAGGTTGGCTTCGTAAGGATGGAAGATTACTTTTTCCCAATATTGATGGATTAAGGGTGAAGTGTTATGAGAGTTTTATCATTCTAAGTTGACTATTCATCTTGGCAGTAACAAGATGTGCCAAGATATAAAGTGAACTTATTATTAAGAAGGTATGGAGAGTGATGTTGGGGCATTCATCTTGAAGTGTATAAACTGCCAGCGGGTAAAAGCAAGGCAAAAGAAGCCTACTAGATTGTTGCAACCGATAGATATTCCTGAGTGAAAATAGGAGCAAGTATCGATGGATTTTATAGATGGACTACCAAGAACTCGAGTAGGGTACGATGGCATTTGGGACATAATGGATCGATTGACCAGGAGTGCAAGATTTATACCGGTCAAGTCAAGTAGAATGGAATCCAAGTTGTCAGAGTTGTATGTAAAGTGGATAGTACGATTTCACGTTGTTCCCGACCGGGACTTCTTGTTCACCAGTGGATTTTAGAAGAGCTTACAAGAGGCGTTAGGGACTGAGCTGCATCTTAGTATAGCTTACCACATGTAAACGGATGAGAAAACCGAAAGACTAAATCGTATATCAGGATATCTCTTGCGAGCATGCATTATAGATTTTGGAGGATTATGGGATGATCATTGTTTGCTACCAAATTGGTCAAAAATTCCCAAGAATAGGTTTAAGTAGTGAAATAAATGAAGAAATTAAATGAAAAATGAGGAATAATGTTACTTATTAAGGAAAATATAGCAGAAAACAAAAACAACCAGGTTTGAAGTGGTTTGGCGCTGATTGCCTATGTCCACTCTGAATACTTTCTTTATTGCTTCACAACTCAATTGACTACAGTTACAATCAACAAGAAATAGCTTGAGAACAAGTTGGAACAAAAGGAAACTGATTACAAAAAATGGCAGAGTTTCACTTGCCAGCCTCCAAATAAATGTCCACAAAAATGGCCCATTGCCCCTGTATTGATAAATGAAGGTAGCTTCCAACCCGACCGACATCTCGAGACCTAGACCCCCTTGACCATTTGGGCCCACCATAGGGAAGGCCAAGCCCAACTCACTATGCCGATCCTATCATCATGGTGACCCTTCTTAGTATACCGACCCCATTGATTCCATATCCTATGTTGACCTCATAATTTTCATATGTTATGCCGATTGTATACTCATGGACACATCACGCCGACCCGATACTTGGGAACTTATCATGCTAACCTGATCCTTACCATCCCGATCCCCACCTTATTGACCCTTCCAGTATGCCAACCCCGTCATCTCTACACTCTATGTTGATCCATATTATGTCAATCCAAACTCATCATGCTGACCCGTCTTCTAAAAACATTAACATGCCGACCCTATTGGGTTTTACAAGTCATGCCGACATCTTTGGGTATCACTCAATTTGTCTAACATCCACTCGGATCCCTATTTGAACCAAACCAAATTCTAAGAGTTCGATTTTTGGTATTATCCATCTGTCGACCTTATTTACCCTGGGCTGGATATAACTGTTCAAACATTATACTCTAGTCACGCAAATGTTGTCTCATGATCATCCTTCTCATCAGCAGTCAAATTTGGACTTCATGATCAACCTTATGTAGCTAAGCTAAGGTATCGGGTAACACTTGCCCCCCAAAGTATGTCTTGTGAATAACATGACGTGTTTTGAATTGGAGAAACCCAAGTTCCCGAAAACAGGCCTATCCTTATCATTGGTTGGTCATTGTTTCTCTATTAACTTTAGATGAAACAGGTCCGACGTCTCGTTCCATTGAATTTATACATTTGGTCATCTGGGGTTTCCAGGCTTCTACCTAATTTAACCTTTCAAATGGTCAAATTGATTGATTCCATCCGTGCCCATTCATACAAATATTTTTGGTGTACCTTAATCTTCACGTTGTCGGTTGCCATTTGGGTTTCCAAATATCTACTATTGCCTTCTGTTCTTCTTCTTATCTCATGCATACCCATTATCCATGCATATCTCCCCTCTTCTTTCATTACTTATTATATATTATCATATATTTTATTTTATTATTATTTATTCCTATTAATATTATTATTTGTAGGAGGGGTCGACATTTGGTTTGTAGATACATTGGTGGATCTGTATGGATAAGGATCGGGATACCTTAAGGCTGATCCCTTCTAACATCGTGACCAAGTCTCCTGGCGAAGACCGATTTGAATTCCCTTCTTTATCGCATACATAAAAACTCGTAACTCTTCTTCTTTACCTTTACTTTGATTTTACTTTATTTATCTTTATTCAAGCTTTCAACCGAGTCCAAATCATTGCCATCATCTATTTCTTCAATTCTAAGGCCAAAGGCAAGCACGAATTTCCACCCCAATCCAAGCCACCTGCAATTCATCTTTAATCTTGAGTTTCACCAACCCGTCCATAGGTTAATTCGACATGTATAGGTACGACGCCTTCCCTAAATCTTGCAGTGAATCATTTGCATGAGTTCGAACATTGTTTATGTGTGTAACTCGATGGATTTCATTGAGGTACACGAGAAAAAAAGTAGAAGATGATATAGTAGAGGAAGAAGAAGGAGGGATCAGATGGAGTTTCAAAAAGGATGAAGGAGATTAGGTTCCTCTCACTCTTCCCTATCTTGCAAGTGAATTCAGAAAAAAGAGGTTTGGTGTGAATTCAGTTTGTTGTAGGGGAATGTTGGAAGCTTCAAAGAGTAGTCTCATTAAGGGATATATATGAGTTTTGAGTGATCGGTATGAGTTGTTAGGGATTGGCAGGAGTTGTTTTTTGTGAGGGTTCGATTTAGATCGGTATTAGGCTTAGCAGGAAGGGGTCAGTATCTTTGTGTGAATCTGAATGTAGTGATCAGTTATGGGGTTAAGGTGTAGGGTTCGGTGTGTGTTCATTAGGCAAGGGATCGGTGTTCATCTGTTGTGGTCGGCATGGAGCAGAGGGATCGGTGTTGATACTAAAGAGTAATCTAATATAAGTCGTTTGAATACTTAACTCGATACCGCCTTGCCTGAATACAAGACGACTAAAGAAAATGCGGTTTGCACACTCGGACTATCGAACTTAATCTAAAACGGAAAAAATTCCCGACTTCTCAATAAGAACTAAATAAGGAACTAGCTAATAAACTTGGATAACAAACTTCATAAATCAATATGTCGATAACCGATCCGAAAGCTCTTGTCGTCGATCACCTTTTATGTCATTTGGGACGGTCAGTGATGACAGACTCTTTGGACGAAACCTCTAAGCTTCGACATTTTACTCTTGATTTTTTGATTTCAAACTGCATACAGCGATTTCATATTACACCGTATTAGTTCACACAGCGCAGGAGGGGGGAGGAAAGGTTTTTATTTCTAATATTGATTGTCTATTGAGTATAGCAGACACAGATCTCAAGTTATATAAAGAGTTCAACCGCAATGTCTTCTGAATCGTTTATGAGATCAAGTTTCGCTTCGTTGGCTGACAACCTGCACCGAGTCAGCAGATAGATCAAGCAAGGGGATCTGACCCGCAAGAAAACCTCTTCTCCGTCATTCCGGTCCTTTTATGGAAATTATTGACCTAGCTCCCGATGCTGCAGAGGATGCCATTATTTTGAACAGTCCGGCTGACTCGTAAGCTTCCAAAATCGACGAAGCTACTCTTCGTCGATTGTGTTTTATTCATGGGATTCCCTTTGAAGTTGTTTTGGTTCCATCAAGGCAAGATAGACCTCACTTGCCCCAGCTGGATATATAGCATGTAATAAATTCATGTGCTAGGCCGGATGCATACCACCATTCAACTCTTTTGTTCGTGAAATTCCGAGATACATGAGAATCGCTCCTACTCAGCTACACCCTAACAGCTACGCTTTTATCCATAGCACTTCTGTTCTCTTCATGAATGTTTTATTTCGTCGGCCAACTCCCAAAGACATCCGATACATTAGCAACTTCAAAAGAAGGTCCAACGGTCCTTCGTACATCTTCCTCGAACCTATGCCCAAATGTCAGGTCTTAACGGGTGCATGGAATAAACTCTCCTTATTCAAACACGAAAGGTTCTTCATATGGTGTCCTCACGGCTTCGCAAGAAGATGGTTGGAACAAAGTAAGTACTATTTATGCCTTTGCCTTTAATCCAAGGTTTCAAATTGCAGCTTCATTCTCAGCCGTACTAATTCCTTCAATTCTTCTAGGTGTTTGCCTTCGACCCGGAGGCATTAGATGTTCCAGGGTTGTCATGGCTATTTGCGCTACTCCGATAGAGGATCAAGACATCAAACTCCTCATCATCGATGAGTTTCTCACTTTATTTGGGCTATTGGATGACGGCCGTAGGATTGGCCTCCCTGGAAGCAGAGCGATTCTGAAGACTGTCGTCGAGAGAAGGGAAGAAATAAACGATCCCTTAGTTCCCCCTATTGAGGAAACCCAAGAAGGCACTGAGGAGGGAGAAATAAAGGAAATAGAAGATGTAGGGCCGAGAAACGAAGACGTGGGCTCGGAAAGACTTCGGTAGTTGAAGCGCCACATACTAGTCAATCGCAACCCCCTCCCCCCCGCCCCGAAAAGGGGAAAACGTTTGGCATACAAGATTCGAAAAAAGGAAAACGGGGCCACCCCAAAATTTTCCATGACTCTGGTCGAAAAAGTCTCGTCTTCTCAACAGATAGAGAGCATGTTGAAGGGGCTTTCTGACATTTCGATCTCGGACGATTTATTGAACTACAACTTCACCAATCTAGGCGTCGAAGGGCTTAACTCACCCTTAAGAAGCAGCAAAGGCGTGCAATCTTCCAACAAAGGAGAAAGAACTCCTATGAGTAAAGCAAACATTACTGGTCCGTTAGGGGGATCACTAGGACACACACACGCACTTGCACTTCACCATCCACTTGTAATTAACTCTTCGCATGACATTTCCTAAGACTTTCCCGTTTGGTTCTTTTATAGGTGCAATGTCTCACTCTCATGCTTTAAACCACCTCATGGCTCTTTCACCTCCTACCACTCGGTTGGGATTCCGAATTTGGAAGATGCTGAGACAAGGATGAAGGATGGGATATAGACTATCATTATCGAGAATCTTTTTCTTTGTCTAGAAGGAAATCTCTAGCACATGCTCCACACCAAAGCAACCCATCTAACCCTTGCTCATAGTGGAGACAAGTCTACACATTGAGGTTCCAGTCTACCGCTCCTCATGACCAACAATTGGGATCATCAAGTACTAGAAAATCTCATAAACGTCGCAAGCATCCAATGGTCATGTCCGAAAAGATTCCCCAGGCTCGTCCCCAAGATCCTACCACAACCGAGAAACTAGCTGAACTCAAAGCCAACTTCACGAAAATTTGTTTCGATGGGCTCAAATTCCTCCCCTCCATACACATCATTCCTGTAAGTGCCGAAGGGAGCTCGTTAGCGTGTATGAATGATGTATATGTTCAGCACAAAGCGTGCATCCACTTAGCCGCCAAAGTCTCTGAAGTTTCCATTGTGCGCGAGTACGAAATTGATTGCCTTAAATTAGAGGCCATTTTTGATAAGGATATTATCGATCATCAAGATGCTGAGTTGCCCGATGTTAAGGCTCAACTGGCCGAAGCGAAGAAAAATGCGGAGGAAACAGCTAAAGTAGTGAGTCGCTTAGAGACTTCGTATAAGAGGGAACTGGACGCCGCACTCCAACGCAGTGGCACCATAGCTTTAGAGAAAGACTCCTTACAAAAGGAGAAAGATGTCCTAGCCAGTCGCATTGAGGAGCTAGAAAAATTACTATTCAAGGAGAAGGAGGAGAAAGTTCTGGCACAAGAAGAGCCACAAAAATATAGTGAGGAGATAGTCGAAACAAGAGACTTAAAAACGAATTTAATGAGAAACTCTCCTAAATTGAAGTCCTGAAAGAAGCCACCTATGAAGGGGGCAAGAAAGAGGTGCTCGCAGAAGCCAACTCCTGAGTTGAGGCAGCTGTTGAGTCCGGTAGAGAGGAGATAAAGAATTTATTCGACCTTCTTATTGTTGAGTACAATGCAAAAGTTCTCCTGCGTCGTGACTTAACTTTCCTGGGCGAAGACTATCTCGAATCGCTCGCCGAAGCTTTAGAGACCATTATAAGGATCAAGAGAGAGGAATTGGGCATGGTAGAGCTCGAAGAAGGGGCATTGGTGCAGGAAGCGCTTCGAGGAAATGAGCCATCTGATTTAGCTGCCGTAAAACTTCAATTAGGCAGAGCTCCTACACCGCCTAAGGAAAAGGAAGACATTATAAGGTCTTTTGGAACCAATCCCTAACACCCTCCTTCTGTTTAATAGGATGGGATGTCATTGGAACAACATGTTGGTTATGATCTAGACAAACCCGGACTTGGGTCACACATGCTGTCTCCCATTGTTGAAGGGAGCACCCTTGCAACCACCAAGAGTCAACCAGATGCTGGTATTTTACAGAACTCTTTCAAATTAAAAAAGTGTCCATTTTCGACATATAATGGCTGTAAACTAATACTTACTTTTCAAGAAATTTTGTAGGTCATCCCGGTCCTGAATTAACTCCCAGGAGCGATGTCGCCAAGGAGCAAGAAGGTGAAGTAGCCGAGGCTCCGGCTGCCGCAGAACCCGGGACCCGATGCTCAAGTTATTGAGACGCTCGATAAGGACAAACCCAAAGACCCATCACTTACTAAGGAGCAGATGACGTTGTAGTTAAGGGTACTTCTGAGCGTACCGCTAAATTCATATTGAAGGAACAGATTGAAGAAGAGGAGAAATTAAAACTTAAAGTCAAGTGTGAACCCGATATTCTGGTGGTTGAAGTTCCCCTCCATAGGCCTTTGCAATTATTCCCTCCGGGAGGGTCAACTCCAATTACGGTTCTTCCTCCTTCCTCAAGTATTTCTACTCAAGGCAGTAGTGGGTCTTGAAAGAGACGCTCAACCGATTCGACCCTCGAAAAATCAAAGAAGGAGAAGAAGTCAAAGAAATAGTCAGGGTCTTGTGTTATTGTGCTTAGTCCAAATAAGTTAGACATGCGTTGTTTTTCCCCTTTTTTTAGCACATGTACAGGCATGGACCTCGAACTCTTGAATGGTCTGCAGGTAATATTTGAGATTGTAAATAAAAGTTTTTGTTCCTTGGTTAAACTTTGAGTGAATTATTACTTTAATAGTAGAGTAATATCTTCCCATTTCAAGTACTTTCACAAGTTTCATTCATAATTCATTATCTCGATCTCGAAGCTTCTTTGTAGACTCCATCTTAAGTCTTAGGCGATGCCAAGCCAGAATCGTAACCAACGGTTGAATTCTACCGCTAACAGTTCGAGCATCTACCTTCGATCTTAGATTGGAGTTTGTGGAATAGTGAACGGTTGAAAACTCGCCTATCTATCCATTGGGTCTTTGAATTAGCCAATGGTTTAGGGACTTGAAATATTTTATTCCACAGTCAGTGACTCGAGATTTCCCGTCAAATTGTTTATGTTCTAGTCCAAATCAGGGGCTTAGAGATTTTTGTTAAGTCGTTTATACTTTAGTCCGCACTCCAGGGACCTAGAGTACTCTAGTCTGCGCTCGAGGGACTTAGAGGTTTTTGTCAAGTCGTTTTTATTCCAATCTGTGCTTCAAGGACTTAGAGTACACTAAACTGCACTTCGAGGACTTAGAGATTTTTCCCAAGTCGTTTATACTCTAGTCCGTACAATGGGGACTTAGAGTACTCTGGCCCACACTCTGGGGACTTAGAGATTTTTCTCAAGTCGTTTCTACTCTAGTCCGGTCTCTAGGGACTTAGAGTACTCTAATCTGCACTCCGGGGACTTAGAGATTTATGTCAAGTCATTTATACTCTAGTCCATGCTTCGGGGACATAGAGATTTACGTCAAGTCATTTATACTCTAGTCCGTGCTTTAGGGACTTTAAGTACTCTAGTCCGTGCTTCGTGAACTTAGATATTTATGTCAAGTCGTTTATACTCTAGTCCATGCTCTAGGCACTTAGAGTACTCTAGTCAGTGCTCCGGGGATGTAGAGATTTATGTCAATTTTTTTAGACTCCAGTCCACGCTCTGGGGACTTAGAGTACTCTAGTCCACGCTCCGAGGACTTAGAGATTTATGTCATTCTCCCACCGTCGGCGACCTTTGTTCCTTATTGCAAAAATTGCCTTTTGATTCATCTATAGGAACCGCCAACTGACCTAACTTACAACACCCCTTGTTCACTTTCATCGAGGATCGGTGTAACCGGTCGATTTTTAACCTTACACATCTATTCATAAATCGCATATGTCAATATCAATCAGTTCCAACAAACACTTAACTAACATGCAATAACAGCAATTTATGCAAAGGAAGCTTTAAGCTCTTATTCATCACAAGAATAAGGACGGAATAACTTGCCTTATTACATATCAAAAAAGTCAAATTCCAAAGCAAAAATTGAAAATAGATATTATTGAAATATGAAAGAAATAGTCTAGGTGAAATTGCATCGTAAATGCTCGTTATTCCATGCTCTTGGAGCGTTAGGCCATCAATTGTCGCTGGCTTGAAAGTTCCTTCTCCAAGCCTCTGTTCAATGTTATATGACCCTTCCCGTGTCGGTTCATGCACGATGGGTCTGGAAAAATTCGTTTTAGGATAAGCTAGCCCACTTTGAAAGTTCTCGGTCGGAATTTAGTATTACAGTACCAGGCGACTCGGATTCGATGTGCAGCCGTTCCCAAATCGGCCTCCTCACGCTTCTCATCAATATAGTCCAATGACTCCAATAAAAGATTTTGGTTTGTTTTGGGGTTGTAGTACGTTACCCAATGGGAAGGGACTTCGAGTTCTACAGGAATGACTACTTCAGCTCCATAAGCAAGAGCAAATGAAGTGTGGCCAGTTGTAGACTTGTGAGTGGTCCTGTAGGCCCGGAGTGTCATAGGAAGTTCATCCACCTATTTGCCCTTAGCCTTTTCCAGACGCTTTTTTTATGATAGACTTTACAACCTTGTTTACAGCTTCAACTTGTCCTTTCGCCTGAGGGCGGGCGACAGCCGAAAATCACTTTTCAATGTGATATCTTCGACAAAACTCCTTAAACTCTGCACAGCCAAATTGAGTCCCATTATTAGTTACGATAATTCACGAGAGACAAAAATGACAAGGATGTTCCGAACAACGAAGTTGATGGTTTCTTGGTTGTGATGGTAGCTTATGGCTTTGCTTCGGCCCATTTAGTGAAATAGTCAAGTGCGACAATCGCATATCTCGCGCAACCTTTGGAAATGGGCATATAGCCAATAGTATCAATTCCCCATACAACGAATGGCCATGGACTAACCATTTTTGTGATCTCTGTCGGCAGTGCTCTTGGGACTTTCGCATATATATGGCATTTGTCGCATCGTCTCACATGATCTACGGCGTCTTGGTTCATGGTCGGCCAGTAGTACCCATAATGGAGTATCCTTTTTGCTAACATTTCCCCATAGTGTGATTGCCACATTCTCCCTCCTGGACTTCTCTCAAGACTCGCTTTATTTCATCATGGGCAATACACCTAAGTAAGGGAACAAGGAATCCTTTTCAATACACGATTCCTTCTTGCATAATGTACCATGAAGCTTTATGAAGGACTTTTCACTTTTCGTTCCTCTTCTTAGGCAAGGTTCCATACCACATGTATTCTTTAAATGTAGTCATCCATGATTCCCTTTCAGGTTCTGTTTTCTGGTACTTGATCAACTTCCATCATATTTATACTTAGGGTATGTAGTATCTCGATTGGAACCAAGCACATCTGTTGTGCATCAACAGTGCACGCGAAGTTTGCCAACGAGTCGCCTTCTCCGTTTTGCTCATAACGGATATGCGAAATGTTATAGTATTAGATATCCTCCACTCCTAAACTCGGGTAAGATATGGGGCAATCCGTTGCCCCTTTGCCTGGAAGTCCCCTCTAACTTGGTGCACCACCAGCTGCGAGTCATAAAAGATTTCAATAGATTTCACCCCGAGCTCCCAAGCAAGCTTAAGTCCATAGATTAATGCCTCGTACTCGGCCTCGTTGTACGTAGCAGGGAAATCAAGCTTCAGATCAATGAAAATTACCGGTTCTCAGAGGTTACAAGAATGATGCCTGCTTTGGAACAATGATCATTGGATACTCCATCGGTATATATCTTCCATCGTTCTCCAGGGGCTCGTCCTACATGGAAAACTCTGCTATAAAATCGATGAGTGCTTGTCCCTACATAGCTCTCCGAGGCAAATATGTGATGTCAAACCAACTGAGCTTGATTTTCAACTTAAGTAGCATTTCGGACGTCTCGGGTCATTGTAGGACTTGTCGTAAAGGCTGATCGGTGTAGACGTTGATTGGATGTGCTTGGAATTGCAGGCGAAGTTTGCACGATGCTATCACCAAGTAGTACGCCAATTTCTCTATCCTTGGGTAGTTTCTCTATGCCCCCATTAATCATTTACTGATAAAGTACACTGGTTGCTAGATCTGGTTATCCTCACGAATCAATGCACAACTTATGGCATGTGGCGATACTACTAAGTTCATGATCTACCGACTTTGAAAAAACAAGGGGTCTCTCCAAATGATTCACCAAAGCTTGGAATGTGCCTTTACAGTCTTGCGTCCATCCGAAATTGCTCTTCCCCTTCCTTATCAAATCGAAGAAAGGAATACATTTATCAGTCACCCTAGAGATGAAAAGACTTAGGGCAGCGACCTTCTCGTTCAGGCTCTGCACTTGCTTAATAGTTTTAGGTGCTTGTATATCCAGAATTACTTGAATCTTCTCTGGATTCACTTCGATTCCTCGTGCATTGACAATAAAGCAAAAGAACTTCCCTGATGCAACACTAAATGAGCACTTTATAGGGTTGATTTTCGTGCTATAAAATCGGAGGGTATTAAACATCTTTGATAAGTCTCGAATATGGCACTTGATTGCCATGACTTCACGAGTATATCATCTACATAGACTTCCATTGTCATCCCGATCTGATCTTTAAACATTCGGTTAACTAAGCGCTGATAGGTAGCTCTTGCATTCTTTAACGCGAATGACATTACTACATAATAGTATAATCCAACGTCCATGACAAAACTGGTGTGCTCGTGATCTGGGACATGCATCGGGATTTGGTTGTACCCCGAGTATGCATCCATCAATAGCAACAATTCGTGCCCTACAGTTGAATCAACTAGCTGATCAATTCTATGCAGGAGAAAACTATCCTTATGGCACGCCTTATTCGGTTTCGAATAGTCAATACACATTCTCCATTTCCCATTAGCCTTCTTCACCAACACAGGGTTAGATATCCATTGGGATAGAGGGCGTCACGAATTAAACTTTTGTCTTTAAGTTTATCCACGTTCTCTTTAAGAGCCATGGATCTCTTCGAATCGATACCTCATCTTTTCTGCTTTACAGGGACATACTTCAAATCAATATTCAACACGCGGCTCACGATGGTAGACGAGATCCCACACATGTCAGAATGAGTCCAAGCAAATACATCCAGATTCGCTTGAAGTAAATCGGTAAGTTCTCTCATCATCGAAGGGCTAAGTTATGATCCAATCTTCAACACCCACGATGGGTCGTCATAGCTAACTGAGATATCAATCGTCAATTCAGCTGGCACTGCCTTAGCCTCCTTGGGTCCCTCCTCATCATCCTTTGGATCTATGTATATAGAATCGACTATGGTGCCCAAGCCAAGACTTAGGCGCTATTTGTCAATCTTCGATAACCTGGATGTGGACAGACTTGTCACACCCTTTCCCTTCTCTTTCCGTTAAGCCTCTCTTAACTCAGCCACATAACAGGCATGACCAGTTGCCTGATCACCATGCACAACACCCACTCCTTTATCTATTAGAAATTTCAACGTCACACACCATGGAGCAAGGGCTGCCCAAAATTCAGCCAGGGTCGGATGGCCTCAAAAACATTGTATGATGAATCAACGTCCGGTAGGATCCACACCTTCCTACGTTCACCTTCTCCCAGCTCAACCAGTAATTCGACATAACCCACCGCCTCAGTAGCTATGCCATTGCATGTATACGAGCTTTAGATGGTTTTCAAATTCATAGACTCCATCCTCATCTGATCATAAGCCTTCTTAAAGATGATGTTTACAGAAATTCAATAATCAATCAAAATTCTTCTCACCAGAACAGGGCCAATCATGGCAGAGATAACCATCGGATCGATAGTAGGGGCCTATACTCTATCGGAATATCTACTCCTTGATACTATATCATCCGTCATTATACGCTGTTGCTTGGGTAGAGTTCCATCCTCCGTATTTGAACAACACTCGAAGTCCACATGTTTCATTGAACTAGAGTAGCGCTCCATTTCCTGCCAACTTCGGTCCCTATGGTGCGGTTCACCAACTATCGTGTTTATCACCAACCTCCCAATGGTCTAAGTGGATTCCTCAGGCCGGCGCAAAGCTTGCCCTCGATTAGAATCAGACGTTCCCGATCTGCCATTTTGCGGATTCATAACAAATTGCTGCAATTTTTCCATCTAATAAATTTCTCAAGGCATTGTGGAGATGCCTGCACTCATCAGTATTGTGCCTGTAGCATTCATGAAATCGATAGTATTTCCCAGTTTTCTTTTGTTCCTCGGACGATTCTTTTGGATGCGGCTTTCTATATTGGAAAGTATTGCAGGTCGACAGATAGATGTTCTCCAGAGATGCATTCAGAGGTGTATAGTTGTCATATGTAGGAAACCTTGACTTCCAATTTCCGAGCTCCCTTTTCGGATCAGGATTTCCTTCTCCGCTCCTTTTCTATTGACTTGACTTGTTTTGAACATTAACCTAAACATTTCTAGAGCTTTCACCAGATTGCTTTACTGCGATGTTGCTTTGTACCGCTTCTCCGCTCGACCCTGCAGCATTGCTTCTTCTAGACAATTCGGCCTCTTCCTTTCTCATAAACTAGTTCTCCTTGGTGTAGAAATGCTCTAGCATGGCCAGCTGTTTTCCAGCTAGCCAATCAGCAAACTTGGATTCTGGGTCAACCCCCCTCGTCATGGCTAAAAGTACGGCATGGTCATTTGGGTTACTAACTTCAGTGGTAGCAACATAAAATCCCCACAAGCAATCCTTCAGTGATTCCCCCGGAGCCTAGAATACACTAGATAGTGACATGACATCTTTGGGGCATGTGGCGTGAATACGGAACAACTCCATGAATCTCATTGCCAGCTCGTCATATCTTGAGATCGACCATGGGGTAACCTCGTGAACCACATTGTAGCAATCTCGGATAGACTTATAAGGAAGTTCCTACATTTAGTAGCATCATTCGCTCTTGCCAAATCCATCAACCATTCATACCTCGTGATGTGTTGTTGGGGGTTGGTCTTTCCTTCATAAGCGGGCACCGTAGGCATGTTAAACCTCGTAGGATACTCTACCTGCAAAATGTTCTCGGTAAATGGGTTATGGCTCCAGGAGACTCCCCGGTCATTGTTTGTCAAACCCTGTTTTCCCCTTATTAGCTATCTTCCCATTGCGGATAAATCTGGTGTTTGGATGGGTGGCGCCAAGTGGTGGTTGTGCTCCACCCCGTATGAATGTTCTGGCCGGTGTCTCCGGGGCATCTCACACCTCCTTGGCCTATTATCTTTCAGATGCATATCCTGAGCATTCGCCACATTATCATTCAGCATTCATGCTTGCTCCAATGTTTATGTTCCCGGTTCCAAGCTGAGTACGACCCCCAAGTTGCAGTTGAGGGGTCGTGCCCCTGGTCGAGGGATAAGTACCGATCCCTACAGAGGGATCGACACCGACCAAGTTTGGAAAACCATGATGGTCATCCAAACGTTGCTCCATCGCTCCACCTCGTGTTGTTTCAATCCTTCGGTGCCTACACCTATAGTGCCCGTCCGATGAGATTTAGCTATCTGATGCCAAATTCAAAGCGGGACCTCCTTCAGTGCTTTGGCAATGCTGTTGAGCAATCAAGTTCATCAGGTTCGCATAAGCCTGGATTTGCTCGTTAAGCAGCCTACAATTGTCCATCAGCTCCCTCATCAAGTCATTAAATTTGGCTCTAGTAACGGAATCTGCAGGGTTGTGAACTACAGCAGGCTCCACATTTTCATTAACATGCTGGTTGTTTGGGTTGCTTTGTTGGACATTGGCAGTTTCGTTTGCATCAACATTGTGGGAAGTAGATCTGGTGCGCCTTACCATCTTGAATTCCTTTGCTTAGATCTTGAAAAATATGAATAGTATCTACAAGCTTCTGAAAATGAATTTGGATCTCTATTGGTGGATTTCTTCAATTCAGTATCAACAAAGGTGATCCTATAGCCTTAGAATCGACTCTTGGTGAAAGCACCAAAATAATTGCAACCAAATTGGTCACAAACACCTGAGAATAGGTATAAGTAGTGAAATAAATGAATAAATTAAATGAAAACTGTGGAATAATGTTAGATATTATGGAAAATTTAGTAGAAAACAAAAACAACCAAGTTAATAGTGGTTCGACGCTGATTGCCTACGTCCACTTTGAATACTTTCTTTATTGCTTCACAACTCAATTGATTACAGTTACAATCAATAAGAAATAACTTGAGAACAAGTTAGAATAAAAGGAATCTGATTACAAAATGGCAGCGTTTCACTTGTCAGCCTCCAAAGAGAATTCCCCCAAAATGGCCCTCGCTCTTGTATTTATAGATGAAGGCAGTTTCCAACCTGACCAACATCTCGAGACCTGGACCCTCTTGACCATTTGGGCCCACCATTGGGAAGGCCAAGCCTAATTCATTATGCCGATCCATATCATCATGCTGACCCTTCTTAGTATACTGATCCTTTCTATATCCAATGTCGACCTCACCATTTTCACATGCTAAGCCGATCGTATACTCGTAAACACATCACGCCGACCCGATACTTGGGAACATATCATGCTGACCCCATCCCTTCCATGCCGACCCTTCCAGTATATCGACCCTATCATCTCCACATTCTATGTCGATCCGTATTATGTTAATCCAAACTCATTATGCCGACCCCTCTTCTAGAAACATTAACATGTCGATCGCATTGGGTTTTACAAGTCATGTCGACGCCTTTGGGTTTCACTCAATTTTTCTAACATCCACTCCAATCCCTATTTCAACCAAACCAAATTCTAAGACTTTGGTATCTGGTATTATCGACCTTATTTACCCTTGGCTAGATATAACTGTTCAAACATTATACTCTGGTCATGCGGATGTTGTCTCATGATCATCCTTCCTATCAACAATCGAGTTTGGACTTCATGATCAACCTTAAGTAGTCGGGCCAAGGTACATGGTAACAATCATCTGCATCAGGTCGAGTTTGCATAAAACAATAGTTATCAGTCGAGTATTGGTATGGCTCTTTGTGAAGCATTGTATGGTCGACCTTGTAAAGTTCCTTCATGTTGATGGGAAATGGTAAGAAACTGATACTTGGGCTAGATATAATTAGAGAGACTTCGAAAAAGATTGAGATCATTCGAAAATGAATGAAAGCTGTCCAGGATCGATAGAAGAGCTATGTCGATAAAAGACATAGAGAGTTAGAAAGTTCTATCACATATATGGTATTTGTGAAGGTTTCTCTTCTAAAGAATGTAGTTCGATTTGGTAGAAAGGTGAAATTGGCACTAAGATTCGTAGGTCCTTTTCCGATAGTTGAGAGGATTGGAAAGCTAGCATATATGGCAGACTTGCCTTAGAAGATGGTAAACGCAAATAACATTTTTCATTTCTCTTATCTATGGAAATTTGTGCATGACATAGGCGTGATGATTGCACCATATCAGCTAGAAGATGTTGAGATAGGACCAGAAGTTTCTAGATTTCGTAGGTCGTTTCATATTATTGGGTTTGATATGAAACAAATTAGGAGAAAATCAGCGAAGCTAGTAAAAGTACATTGGAGCAGAAGTGATGACGATTGTACATGGAAAACTGAGGAGGGAATAGGACTACGTGTCCAAAGCCCTTTGAATGGTAAGATCCATTATTTATCATATCCAATTTCACCATTGTATATCACATTTGATAAGTTAGTATTCTGCATGCTATGGTAGCTTTACTATTTTTTCTTCTGATATGGTTGATGGTTACATATGGTTGTTAGGCATGCGGAGTAATTATAGCTGCTTATTTCTTGACTTGTTTAGGGATTTAAGTGGCGAAATTCCTAAAAGGGAGGAGAATGTAACAATCCATATTTTATATATCGGAGGATCGTAAAATATTTTTGTTTTATCATATAAGGTTGTAAGATTCTATAATTTTGGGATATGACTCTTAACGATGTTTTACAAACCTATGACTTTTTTTTGAATTTCTATGTGACCATTTTGATCATGGAAATCTTATTTGGGATATAGCTTTTTATAATTGTAATATTAGAGTCTCAAACTAGTTTTATTTTTTCAAGATGATGGTTTCCCATTCCATAGAGTAGTTATAAAAGAAAAACGGACTTACGGTTCAAAAGTTATGTCTGTTTTAAGTTTAGACTGTTGTTGGCCAGAATTGATGTATAATTAATCGGCCATAAGTAAGTCCATTAGTATAATACAAAGTTACTGTAAATAGGGGCTATAGGAGTCAAATTAAAAGTTTTTCACTCTCTTCTAAGTTAGATCAAAACCCCAATTAACCCTATATTTCTCCAAAATTACTTAAATTACTCTCCAAAATAAACAAAATTGAAGATAAGTGAATAGATCATTGATTACAAGATAGAGATAAACATTTTGGTTGATTCAAAAATCTTTTCATTGCTAACCACTTTGGACCGAGACTCAAATTGGTTGAATTTGGTAGTTAGTGAGTGGTTTATGACTTCTCACTATCTTATGCATGTTTATATGGTAGAATTATAGATTATTACATGATTTTTGACCTAAAAATCATTTTTCTAACTTTAATCACGTGTTAACATATGTTTATGATGTCAATTGAGAAATTCTAATATGATTTGCAGTGATAGCTTCGTAATTCACCTTTTTATATTAATACGTTCATTGATTACTTAAATTTGGATTAGAATATGCTTCATTGCTATAATGCTATGTATTGCTTGTTTGAATGGATGTAAATACATCTTATTCTATGCTTGTATGTTATGCTTTTTTGTGGTTTGCTAGTGTTTTGCATGTTTAGGAAGATAAGTTGGTGAATTTGGAACATCGGTGCAAAGTTGGTTGGAATTGGACGAAATTTAGAGGAGAGGCTCTGGAGCATGAAGGGAGCCTACAACTCAAGTCGCACATCTAGAGTGGTTAAGTACACAACTCATTACCAAGTCATTTAACTCAGTACCGAGTCATTTATATGGCTTAGATGGGTCGACAGTTTGGGCGATCTCTAGGTGTTGGCTAGTGGAGACGGACCAAGGCAAGTTTCATAGAATTGGTTAAGTGTTGGATGTTATGCCAAGTGGTTTCTAGAACTTAAGAGGTTAGTGTTTTAGATTGGGGTTCGAGTTGTTTTGATGGATGGGTCCCGGTTTGATGCAGCCAAGATTGGAGTTCTAGAAGCACGGAAGGTAACTTAATCAAAGTTGACCAAGTATATGACTCGGTGCCGAGTAATTTTTACTCGATACCGAGTTATTTTTATGCATGGTGATGAGATGAGTATTCTAGAGGATGGAGTGGAAGCTCTTTAGTTCATGTTGGAGGTGTTGGCTCATTCGCATAAGGTTGGATGGCGATGTAACAACACAATGGAAGCTATGTATCTTCGGTTTGTTTCTCGTGTGGGAGTATGTAGTGACTCAATAAGGAGAGAGAGATAGGATGGGAAACGTGGTGGCTTCCTAGATAATTGAAACTGGACTGAGCAAGAGAAGGGCGTAGATCTAAATGGAGCAAAGGAGATCTGTGATGTATATGTGCTATGAAATTGTTGATACTTGGAATGTTTTTTGTTATGCTTGAAGCAGGTTTTGTAAGTGGGAATGCCCATAGGTCAATTGAGGGACCTGTACACCCTAGACCAGTGGCTTTGGGTCTAGTGTCTAGCTTTGGGCCATAGGACACATATCAAGCTTTAAGCTGTGTGATACAAAAGTACAACGAAAACCGGGATTTCCATTTGTCCTTGACATGCGACCATCTAAGTTATCATATACTCAGAGCATAGGGATGAGTGAGAGTGAGTATTGCTTGATGGATGTTATGTTTGCTTTCTTTAGTTGGTTTGTACTCGTGGATATCATTGGGAGTATGTACTGGAGATAGGGATATCCGGGCATCCACTATTCTATTGTGTATAGTACCTTTATGATATTGTAGAGTACCATATTATATTTTTATATGCTAAACCTTTAGTTGTAGGGACATGTCAGGTATGATTAGTGTACCACTGTTCCTTACTATATTTACATGTATAGTATTTTGTGATTCATTTACCGCTTACATCAAATTGTTGTCTAACCTAAGATTTTATGCTTTGCTTCTTATTTTCTTGGATACTCTTAAATGAGCAGACTAGATAACAGGTCTAGGCTACCCAAAAGCTGTATGGAGACAAGCTGGATATGGCTATCTCGTATTATATACCTATATGGAATAATAAGCTTATTCCCCTATGCTACATTAGGAAGCCTTAGCATTGACTGCTTAATTGCTTGTATTTGAGACTGTTTCTGAGTTTGTTTCTATTGTATAAACACAATGACTATTGATGTATAACTCTATAGATTTTATACTCCGATAATTACTTTACATTGTTATCAATGTCCCTTTTGCTATCTCTGTGATATTATATGTTGTCCATGTGTTAAGAGATATATGACAGGTTATATGTTATATTGGTTTCATTTTCATCCTTGATGATCATCCGGGCATGGATACAATGCGTAGTTTTGGTATTATTGGTGAGAGGTATAGAGCAATCATCGTATTGCGTTTGATGCATCAGATGCGTCCATGATTACGTAGATGTTTACATATCAAAAAAAGCTATGAATGCACCCTCGGAAGTCATTGACCTAGTATAATAGTTCTAGAAAATATAACCCATTCCTATAGGAAGTTTGCTTTATGGGAAGAACTATTCGCTGCCTTCATTGATTCATTAATGAGAATTAACGTAATTCATAGCTTGGTCACAAATAATTCTCATGTACGTAAGTTTGTCATTGATTTCATGATTGTTTCATTCTTGCCATAATAACACAGAAATGTTGATAACACTATCCTAACTTATATATTAGAATAAGAGTTTAGGAAGACAGATTAAGTGTTAAGAATAACTAATCACGTTGATAATCCACTAATAGCTTAGGAATATCTGAATCCAGTAATATATCGTTTCCTTGAAACAATATTGCTCCTTCAATGACACTGAAGGTTTTGAGAAATTTTCATCCAAAGAATAAACAAACCAACTTTGCAATGCAATGCCTGCAAGTGCAGAGCAATGGTGAATGCAAGAGAATTAAGGACATTCACCCATAATACGCCTCAAATACCGATTCGCCCAGTGATAGAGACACAGATACGGGTGCAGGCGCGGGCATGGGGTGGTTAGTTCCTCTCGGTTCATGCCTCTAATAACTATAGTAATCAATGTGATCTTTACATCTTGATATATAGGCTCCTTCTTTAACATTTATTACAGGGTGTGGGACTATTCATATTCCATGGGCAATTAATGCCTTATTCACTCCATTTTCCAACAATCCCCTACATGAATGAGCATTTTCTCACTGTTTTGATTCATTGAAACATTATTATATTGGTTAAAGAAGCATGAGATTTTGAACTTTTATAGTGAATGCCTTTTTAACTTACTAGCGAATCTGTAGACTTTGTGGTTTTGGAACTATACAGCTTTTGGTGTAAGTTTGATTTATAGGCCACACACAATTATGTTTCTTATTTTCCTAGGTTCTCTTTTTGTGTTTTTTCCCATAAACTTAGAGAATTTGGTCTTGCAATTATCTTTGATGCGGCGCCCTCACACTCACGTAGGTGATTCTATAAACAGTATTCCGCAATACTTCACTTAGTTCTCTTAGTTACCAAGTATGGACCTCATTAAAAGCTAATCATAACAAGTTCTCCGATCTGTTGTGTTAGTCACTACGCATAGGATCGAAGATGGCCGATAATAAATAATGATGTAAATGCAGCAGAAATAATATAGTGGATCACATAGTCGATCTTATACTGGTTTGGATTTTCCATCCTATATCTAGTCCCGAAGCTTTCCTTTGAATTTCCACTAACCAAAACATCCTCATTAGCTCGGAGGAATAGGCTTACAACTTTGCTTGAGAAGAAGAATGGAACTTCAATAAACAGTGTAACAAAAAGTTACTTCTTGACATAATGTATCTTTTATATACAAATTTTTCCTTTTAGTACACAGACTCCTATAACCAAACTAAATGATATTGAGTGGAGGTATAGAGGCTAAGGAGTTTATTCGACTAGAATATGGGATATGGAGATGAAGCACACTAGTCGATATTTTCTGAATCACATGAATTTTTTTGATGTTTAGACTATTACTTTTGGGTTTGGGATATTTAGGTGTGGAATTCAAAGCATGGATTTTATGCAGATTGTAGGATGATTATGGTATTTTATATGTATTTTAAGGATGCTGAAATAGTGTTACAACCTTTCATAAATATCTAGGAATGAAGAGAAGCAACCCTAGGCGTGAAGTGATGTGAAGGCACCTTTTCATGAACTAGTGTTTATTGTGCGTTCAGCTGACTAGAAATGGAGTTTGGTGGACAAACTCTATGTAGAAAACAATGCAAATAGCATAGCCAAAATCAGTATACTAAAGGGTATATTTGATGACTATTCCAGTTGGCTGGAATTCTCCAATCAAAACCTTCAATCAACTGGAAATGGATCCAGTCGACTGACACTTTCATATCTTTTTTTGAGCTTCTTCTATCTTTAGTTGAGTGTATCTTTAGCAGTTAAGCGTTCCTTAATATCGTTATAGGTCTTCTAATGCTTGTGTTCTTCTATAGTATTACTCTGAAACAAAGTATTCTCTGGTACCTGCTTTTATTCTCGTCTCTACCACTGAATTCTTACTAAATTTGTGATGTACTTGATGAAATCGTTAGCGTTGTTGTTTAGTTGTTATCATCAAAACACAACAGATATGGTTCTTTTATTCTCCTTTTTGTGATGATGATAGCTACGTAACTTTATAATATAAAATAACATCTCCCCTAAATATATGCTATATATAATAAGTTTATTTCTTCCAACCTAAGTATTTTATGCTAATAAAAACATTTAAACATTCTTCTCCCCTTTTGTCATCAACAAAAAGAAACTAGAGCATGGGCATATTATATATTTTTTAAAACCCCATAAGTATAATATTTCTCTTAAGAAATATATTTATGCACTTTTTCTATATATGTGTATTTTCTCCCTCTTTACAAAAGAGAGAGGAAGTACTACAGATAAGTCAATAAAGAATAATTTAACATTAATGCAAAGTGATGAATGTTTAATAAATATGTCAAGTGTAAGCAAAACGGTACTCATTTTTCTAAAAATATAGGGTTTACGACTTAGGAAACTATATCCAGTTTGATGTAGTCGATCCTTTAAGAATATAGTTTTCATTATTATTCATAGTATCGTAATAATTGCTAGTGTATATTTTTCTATCATGATTGGTTAGATTAGCAAGAACCCATATATTTATATTAATTGACATTGGTTTAATATTCAAAGGATGTTTTCTATTTCTAAGCATAATACCATCCTAACATGAAGTAGTTTTAGAACTATCTCCACTTTTAGTACTATCATTAAAATGTGTATACATAAATGCATATCTAGTACTATTTCTACAATTATCTAGTTTATAGCCTAAACAAGTTATATTATCATGAGCTTTGGTATTGGTGACTAATGAAGATAAATCATCTTTTCCTCTATTAAAATTTATGATTTTCTCATTTAATTTATCAAAAGTAGCTTTAGAATCACATATTTCTATCATTTAGAGCACTATTCTCTTTTTCAAGAGGCAAAAGTTTAGGACGTGAATTATTTAAAGAATTTTCCAAACATATGTTTTTATTTTGAAAAACTTTGATTTCCTTAAAAAGATCAATATTTTTATTATTTAAATACACATTATCATTTAACAGAAAATCATTTTGTAAAACAGGTTCTTCTAATGTATTTTCAAAAACTTCATTTTGTTTTACCGATGTTTTTCTTTTAGAATACTAAATTTACGCTCATAATCGTCAAATTTAGCTAAAGCAATGAGATTGATGTTATATAACACTTTAAAATCTTTCAGGATGTTCTCATATGTTTTTAAAAGATCACATATAAAGAATCTAAGCATACTGATTTTGATCGAGTTTAGTCACGAAGCACATGTACCTTGGTTCGATTGGTTGTTGCTTGCTTTTAAAATTTTGCTTTCTCTCGACTTTCTTTTAGCTCTGATTAGATCTTTTTTTTATAGCCATTTTTCTAAGAAGCTGTTACGATCTGTAGAAATCTAAGCTATGATACTACTTGTTAGCCGTTATGTATAGGATCGAAGATGACCGACGATAAACAATGATGTAAATGCAGTGGAAATAGTATAGTAGATCACACAGTCGATTTTTTACTGTTACGGACCTTCCGTTCGACATCCAGTCCCAATGCTCTGCTTTGGATTTCTACTAACCAAAACACCCACACTTAGACCGAAGGAATAGGCTTACAACTTTGCATGAGCAGCAAAACGGAACTTTAATATACAATGTAACAAAAAGTTATTTCTTGACACAACGTATCTTTTATATACAAATTGTCTCTTTTAAGTACAAAGACTCATATAACCAAACCAAATGATATTGAGCGGAGGTGTAGAGGCTAAGGAGTTTATTTGACTATAATATGAGATATGGAGATGAAGCACACTAGTCGATATTATCTAAATCACATGAATATTTTGAAGTTCAAACTATTGCTTTTGGGTTTGAGAGCTTTAGATGTGGAACTCAAAGCATAGATTTATATGTAGATTCAGGGATGATTATGTGATTTTATAGGTGTTGTGGGGATGCTAAAATAGGGTTACAACCTTTCATAAATATCTATGAACAAAGAGAAACAACCATAGGCGCGAAGTGTTGGGCGTGTTTTCGCCAAACCAAGGCATCACTGGCCCAGAAGCCTCTCCAAAACCAAAACCGGTCCAAGCCCATTCCTACGCATAGCCGAACCAACACTCGACCGGCACACACCGGTCCAGCCCACGTCGAACCAACATCCAGCGGACCAAACCCCACATAACCACTGCCGAACCAGCCTGGCCGAACCATCATCACCGGACTAAGGCCTCACCGGACCGGACCATCCTCCTACTACCGGACCAAGAGACGAAGTTACTATCACCGGTCCAAAGCATCACCGAATCAAACTCCACCCAGCTTCGCCGAACCAAGCTCCGCCGAACCAAATGTGCCAGGCCAGATTGCTTCAGCCCAGGCTAACCGGCAGCTATATACATCCAAGACCCCTGGCCCCAACCTCACTCTATAAATAGAGGGGCAGGGGTACAACAATGGCAGACAAGTTTGAGAGCTCAAACACGGAAGGAACTTTCAAACAACTTTCATATATTTATATACAAAGCTTTGTACTTGTAATCCGAAAGAAAAAGGAGAATAACATATAAAGTGGACGTAGGCACGTTCTGGCCGAACCACTATAAATCTGTGTGTCTTTTACAGTTTAGTCCCTGCATTTCATATATTTGCATAAATCACCCAAATCACTAGAAACAACATAAAATCGACTAATTCATACGACTTGGAGGTGTTTGCCCAATTTTTGTGCAAACATTTTTGGTGCTTTCACTGAGAACCGAGCTAGAAGCTACAGCTTCTCCTACTCAACCTTCTTCCTCCCAACATCGTTCCTTGCTCTGACAACACGACTTACAGGCAGAGGAGAGATGTTAACAAAGGAAAGAACGTCGCAACTAGCAGTATCCCAGATCCAGTAGCCCCGAATCAGGAGAATCATCCCGTTTTAACAGCAGTGCCAGATGAAAATCAAGCAATTCCAACAGCCCCTACCGCGGAATAACCAATTACTAGGGTAGATCTAGACAGGGTTGTGGCTAAAGTAACTAACCGCTTCGCATCTCAAAAAGAAGCCCTAGTGGACCAAATCATGTCACGCCTAAGGGATGTTGAAGAATCCAACCGCAACACTGAATTATGGGGTGAGTCCCAATCTAGAGGGTCTGGGAGGCAACAAAGACCTTTCTTCTTCGAAGAAGTCAAAAACAGAAGTGGCCATGGTAGGAGCCGAGCCCGGACTCAGCCCGAATTCCGACCCGAGGAAACGCTTGGAACCGAACCCGACGGGGGAGGTGCCAGGCAGGGGTCGGATGTAGCTGAGCCTGTCATGCTACCTAACCGTGAAAACACCAGTAGACAGGGCCGAGTTGGAGTCCAACCCGAAGTTGGACCCGAGGAAGCGCTGAGAACAGAACCCAGTAGGGGAAGATCAAAGCAAGGGCCAACTATGGCTGACCCCAGCATGCCCCCAGAAGAGCAGAGGCAGCCTTTGGAGAATGTTAGGAGTGACAAACGATACCATCCCTACAAGTCGTCTGGACGGAATCAATCCCACAGGGAAGAACCAAACTCATTTTTGTCCGCTCTAAGTTCTGATGAAAGGATGGCGCGATTGTTCAGAGAGTGCGTCCAACGGGAGCAAAGGGATCGGGGAATAGGCGCCAGGGTAACCAGCCCCTTCCCCCGCAATATCGAAACTGCCATCACCCTCCGGGAATGGAAAATGCCAACGATGGAACCTTACAAGGGAACCTCTGACCCCATCATACACTTACAGAGATACACCCAGCATATGCTCATGAGCGGAGCAACAGAGGGAGTGTTATGTAAATGCTTCCCACTATTCTTGGCAGATCTAGCTACCTCCTGGTTCTGCCACCTACTCCAAGGGTCCATCAGCTCATGGGAAATGTTGAAAGAAAAGTTCATCAGTCAGTTCTGCATTCATGTGGAGCAACCCAAGGACGCTTATTCCTTATCTAATATCAAACAGAAACCCGGAGAGACATTGCAACAATATCTAACCCGATTCAACGCCGCGGCAGCCGCAGTCTAAGACGCCGACGAGAAATTCATCCTAATGGCCCTCTGCAGTGGTGTACATCCAGATACTAAGTTTGCTAGAAGACTAACCAATGAAAAACCAGCTACGTTACCAAATTTCTTCCATGAAGCTGGAAAGTATATGAGACTTGAGGACGCCGCCACTGAGAGGCAATCAGGGCAACAGGCTAAGATGGCTACAGACAGGTTCCCCGCTACAGCAAAGGATGTTCGAAGAAATGACTCTAGAGACAATGCTGGGGGCAAAAAGGGAGAAAAGCGCTTATATCGACCAGGACCAATATTTGACTCTTACACTCCTTTGAATGAAACGATCGAGAACATCTTCCTGGCCACTCAAGATGAAGTTAGATACAAGCGCCCCCCGCACAGGAAGGAGTCAGATAGCGCACTCAAATCTGGGAAGTTCTGCCGCTTCCACGAATCCCACGGACATGATACCAAGGAATGCCACCATCGCCGGGACTTGATTGAAGAACACATCAGAAGGAGGAGACTGGAGCGCTATGTAAAAGGCCAGAACAGGACTTCAACTCCTGCCAAAGAGAATCCTGGACTACCCCCCCAGAAGCAGGCGGGGGAAATCGCAACACCAGCGGCTCTAGTCAAGAGAAAATAGTGGTCCACACCATATCAGGAGGACCGCACATCGCCGACAGAAGCTGGGCAGAGATGGAAAGATACGGTAAGTCACTGAGGAACACTGAAGGCTGCGTTAATTCGGTTATGGAAGAACGCCACCCGAAACGGAAAGAGAATGACGACATCACATTCAGTAGGCGTGATCTAGAGGGAAGACAGTACCCGCACATGGATCCTATGGTCATCTCTGCCTGGTTCGGACCAGCCAAAGTTTTTCGAATTTTAGTAGACACTGGAAGCTCGGTGAATATCCTATTCAAGCATGCTTTCGATAAAATGAAGCTATCAATGAAGGATGTGTCTCCCTGCAACAAACCACTACATAGTTTCACTGGAGATGCGAAGATGCCCCTCGGACAACTGGACTTTTTTGTTGAAATAGGAAGTCATCCCCGCTCCGCCGTGCGGAAACAAACATTTGTACTAATAGAGAACCACTCGGCCTACAACGCCTTTTTGGGAAGACCAGCCTTGTCTGACTTCCAAATTGTCCTAGCCCCGTGGTGCCTGAAGATGAAATTTCCAACCGATAACGGAATAGGAGAAATAGAGGGAGATCAAGACGCTGCTTGAGACTGCTATGTAACTGAACTTCGCAATAACCGCAGAAAAGATAAAGGGAAAAATGCAGAGACTACTCTCTGTATGAAAAGCTTGGAAGCATAGAAACTAAAGAAAGCCCCTCCTCTTCAATATACCAGTGATCCTTTCAATGAATTAGACCCCAGGGGCAAAGAGGAGGAGGCCACCGCCGAGCCTGCAGAGGCTATGGAATTCGTATCTGTAGACAAGCACGACCCAAGTAGACTGCTGAGAGTCGGGTCTCAGTTAAAAAAAGAATTAAAGAATCAACTCATTAATTTTCTTCGCCACAACATGGATGTATTTGCATGGACGCACGCTGACATGACAGGAATCTCCCCAGACGTAGCATGCCACATGCTGAACATCGATCCCACCAAGGTGCCAGTGAAGCAGAAAAAAAGGAGCATGGGGGCAGAACGATCAGCAGCCCTCGAGGAAGAAGTAAAGAACTTACTTGCCAATGACTTCATACGTGAAGCCATTTACCCAGAATGGATCGCCAACCCGGTACTGGTAAAGAAAGCTAATGGAAAGTGGCGAACATGCATCGATTTCTCCAACTTAAATGACGCTTGCCCGAAAGACTGCTTCCCACTCCCCCGAATCGACCAACTCGTGGATAGCACTGCCGGACACGAACTCTTATCCTTCATGAACGCATACTCAGGATATAACTAGATCCCTATGCACGCCCCTGATCAGGACCACACTAGCTTCATCACTGACCGAGAATTGTACTGCTACAAGGTAATGCCATTTGGACTTAAAAACGCCGGAGCTACTTATCAGCGCCTCGTCAACAAGATGTTTGCAGAACTGATAGGACGAACTATGGAAGTTTATGTGGATGACATGCTGGTAAAATCGAGGAAAGCCAACGACCATATAAACCACCTGGACGAGATGTTTCAAGTACTTCGCCAATATGGTATGAAGCTGAACCCTCTAAAGTGCTCCTTCGGAGTATCATTGGGAAAGTTCTTGGGATTCATCGTTCATGCTAGAGGGATTGAAGCAAACCCCGAACAAGTCCGAGATTTACAAGATATCAAGATACCATCTACTCGAAGGGAGATGCAAAGCCTAAACGAGAAAGTGGCCGCCCTAAGTAGGTTCATCTCTAAAGCAACCGACAAATGCATCCCTTTCTTCGAAGCTCTAAAGAAAGACAAAGGAAAGTTCGAATAGACTGACGAATGCTCGACAGCCTTCCTTAACTTAACCGGGCACCTCCAGAGACCACCGGTACTCTCAACTCCAGATGAAGGCGAGGAACTGTACTTATACCTTGCTGTATCGTCCCACGCTTTGAGCGCCGCTTTGGTGAGAGAAGACAACCGTGCACAGCGGCCCGTATACTTTGTAAGCAAGAGATTTACAGGGGCAGAAGCCAGGTACCCTAAACTTGAGAAGCTAGCATACTGTCTGCTAATCACATCACGGAAACTGCGACACTATTTCCAGTCTCATTCCATCAGAGTTTTAACCGATCTACCGCTAAGGCAAGTGCTCCATCGCCCTGACACTTCTGGGCGGTTACTTAAGTGGTGCATTGAACTAAGTCAATATGATATCACTTACCATCCTCGCACCGCTATCAAGGGGCAAGCCATAGCTGATTTCATTGCCGAATTCACTACTAATGAAGGTAAGGAGCAATCTGAAATAGCAGAAGATATCAAGTGGAATCTCTTCGTAGATGGAGCGTCAAACGAACAAGGCTCGGGGGCAGGTGTTGTGATAATCACCCCCAGGGGAAGGAAGCTGCACTACGCCCTAAGGTTAGAATTCGCTGCCACCAACAATGACGCAGAATACGAAGCGGTGATAGCTGGATTAGAACTGGCCTTAGAGATTGGAGTCGGTTCTTTATGTCTCCATAGTGATTCTCAACTCATTGTAAATCAAATACTGGGAGACTTCCATACTCGAGGAGAACGACTCACAGCATATCTAAAAGAGACCAAGCTGCTGCTCAATCGATTGGATCACTATCTAATCAAACACATTCCTCAAGAAGAGAACCAAGAGGCCGACGAACTAGCAAAGCAAGCTAGTATGAAGAACATCACTATCTTCGGAGCATTAACCATCTCAAAACAGGCGGCACCAAGTTTCGAGCAAGTGAATCTGATAGCTGCAATCGACGAAGAAACTTGGATGACTCCTATCCGAAAATATTTACAAGATGGCACACTGCCTGATAGGCGTAACGAAATCAAGAAAATCTTGAGGAATGCTTCCCGCTATACATTACAAGAAGGCATCCTCTATCGGCGCGGCTTCTCTAACCCCTTATTAAGGTGTATCGCTGGAAGGGAAGCCAGGGAAGTCATATCCAACATCCATCAAGGAAGTTGCGGAGATCACACTGGAGGGCAGACTCTGGCAAAGAAGATACTCCGATATGGATATTACTGGCCCACTTTAAACAAAGATGCCTTGGACTTCGTCAAGAGATGCGACAGATGTCAGAAATTTGCCAAGGTGCGGAGTCCCACTCAAGATCATATCAGACAACGGACTTCAGTTTGACAGCGAAGAATACGCCGATTGGTGCCAAGAGCACGGAATTCACAAAAGCTTCTCATCTGTAGTTTATCCTCAAGCAAACGGACAAGTCGAAGCTGTCAACAAGATTCTCAAAACCTTAATCAAGAAGAAACTTGAAAAGTCGAAAGGCGCTTGGGTGGACAAACTTCCTACGGCACTTTGGGCCTATCGCACATCTTACAGAACTTCAACAGGGCATACTCCTTTCTCTTTGGCATACGGATCAGAGGCCATGCTCCCAGTTGAAACTATAGTGCACTCTCACCGTAGGATCCACTATAACCCGGAAGAGAACGAAGAACTCCTCCTCATGTCTTTGGATCTAATTGAGGAGAGAAGAAACGATGCAGCACTCAAAGCAGCAGATCATAAGCAAAAAGTTGCAGCACAATACAACTCCAAAGTCAGGCAACGCAGCTTACAAGAAGGAGATCTGGTCCTCAAGCGGATTTTCCCACGCCCCGGAACATTAGACCCAATCTGGGACGGACCCTACGTAATTCATAAAGATCTCCGCAACGGAACCTATATTTTGTCAACAGTTGACGGAGAGGTGTTCTAGAGGGCATGGAACATCCAACACCTCCGTCGATACTTTTCTTAACTTATACTGCCCATATGAAGAGAATTAACAAAGAGGATCAGTGGACGTAGGCATATTCGTGCCGAACCACTTTAAAAATCTTGTCTCTTTTTAACTTGTTCCTTTATATCTTGGCTACTTGTTAACTGTATCCTTTTCTGTTGAACGAAATTCTGTGTAATGGCATCTCCATTCAAGCCACATCAAGGCACGGCCTCATTTGGACAAGGCCTAACAGGTACTATGCGATTCTATGCACTCGCCAATGAGACACTTTTGCTCCAGCATCCCTCTGCTGCGGGTTAACTCATTGCCCGCGACTGCCCTTAAAGCCAACTGTAATGAGCCGATTATAAGCCATCATGAAGGCCGACTATAGCCGATGGCAGCTCATTACGGCGTTCGGCTCGCCGGCAACTGTGAACCTATTTTAAGCCCCAACATAAGGTGTGGCCAGCCAGGGGTAGTTCACGGTTGACGATCGACACCCGCGCTAGCCGGCCACAGTAAGTCGAATAATACCCACGATTACGGGCCATAATGGCTCGGGTAGTTACTGTGCGCGATCTCGGCTCCGATATGTCTTAAGTGCGGCTATGGTAAAAAAGAAAACTCCCCGCGGAGGCGTAAGATGGGTGACAAATGCCTCCAAGACCCACAGCTAGGGAAAGTGACTACAAAACCCGTTTGCCACGAACTTAAGCACATCGACGGCCTTCCGTGACTGGAAGTTTTACTTTTCCTATATTTCCATTCCATTTTAAATACTTTTCTCCTATCCTGTGTAACGGTCTCCAAAGTACAGGACACCAACTAGGAGACATTCGCTCATAAGAATCGGAGCCCACAAACTGGATAACAAGGCACTCAGCTGTATCCTTGATCAGTTACACAAAACGCTCAAAGCTACCCCCTGCAACTAAAACATGAAGGGCGGTACTCTCTTCTCTTGTACATAAACATGTAACCATAACTTATTCATACATCATACTAACATTGCAAAACATGAAATCATATTCCAAGCAAGAACTTAGCATCGAGCACAACTAAATCACAGGCATATACATAGTCATACTTCTTATGCAGTACATCAAAATAATAACAGCATTCAAAATATAACAGAATCAGCTTGTGTTATAAACTTACATAAAGTCGTTCAATGACATAATTACAGCTCGAAAGTACATTAATGTTTTGAACTAGCATATACAGGAATGTCAAGCAGACCAAGTAAAATAACCAGCTGCATCAGTGCTCCACCCTCATTCTACCAGCTCTCCGAATCTACTTGGTTGCAGGATCGGAACTCCCAGCATGTTGACCAGAGGTCCCACCTGTCCAATTCAGGAGAAGAATCCATCAGATAAACAATGAACGATCGAGCCATAAAAAGCTAAAAAGAGAAGGCTTACCAGTGCCCGCTCCTTGATCATCATCGTCCAGCTGCACGCCAACCTCTTCAGCAGCAAGCAGCCGCATGCCCTCCTTCACCGCTACCTTCTCCTCCTTTGAGAACTGGGCGGTAACCACGTCCATCCTGAATGCCGCTCCACCTTCCTAATCCGCATTGGCCTTGGCCTTCTCCAAAGCCCGAAGATATATCCTGGCCATGACCTGAGGATAGTCATCCATCCAGGATAGATTACCCTGCTTCCAAGTACGGAAGTACATATCCTGCAACATCTCGTCCATCATCCCCTCATTCTCCTCAAACTCCCTCACCCGAGCCTCGGAGGACAGCAACTTAGCGATGGCAACATCCCTCTCCGATCGATATCTCAAGCGGTCAGCCTGGAGAGACCTCCTCATTTCCTCCATCTCCTCCTTTAGCCTGGCCTGAGCAAGCTCTGCGGCCTCAAGCCTCCCAGATTACTCCTCTACCTGCTCGAGATCCGCCCTCCGAACCTCATCCACCGTAGCAATGGCTATGTCAATCCGCACCTTGCAGGCGGCCTCCATCTTTCGTAGATCTGCCCTACTAGCCTCTTCCATAGTCTCCTTCAACCGCCTGGAGGCTGCCTCGTGTTGAGAAATCTGAATGGCTTGATCGGCAAGCTGTTTGGCCTGATCACCAACCTTTAGCCGCAACCAAATATTAGCACTCCCAATCTCCTCTCCAGCCTTGACCAGACGGGCATGATGCCCCATCAACTTCCTGGTCTCCTCCGCGACCCGATCAATATTAGCCTTGGCTTCGTCCCCCATGGTAACTATCCGAGTAGTAAGCAAATCGAGATCTAAGGACTTAGCCTCATCAAGCACCCGTACCATGGGATTGCGGGGAAGAAGATGCTCACCCGTGGCCTCGTCAAAAGAGATATCCTAAAAACTCGGGTCCAGATCCGGGTGGCCGACAAATGGGTTGCGACCCAAACCAGGACGGTCTATCGGAGTGATGGTTGGATTTTCAGACAGATGGGGGGAAGGCATGATCTCAGTATCCTCCTCAGTAATATCATGGATGGGCTGGACTGGAGGCTGAGGACCAGGTGAAGGTTCAAACGAAGATCGGCCCCTCTTCCTCTTTTGCATATCTTCTTCAATAACTCCAAGAAGAGGGCGATATCTAACTACATCCCTAGGATGGCTAGTTGGCGGCTTTGGTTTGGCAGAAGCTTTGAGTAGCTTATACTGTTCGAGGCGGTGCCGAATATCTGATGTCTCGGCCGCCTTACCTGCTCCTGGAATAGAAACCAAGTGTTACGAACATACAATGATCCATAATTCAAGAAATATGTTATGTTAAAAAGAGTGAGAAGACACATCTGTTATACAAACCCTGCGGAGGAGTGGGATACTGCAATAAGTCCTGAATCTAATTTCAGGACGGAAGCGAACCATAAAATATTCCTAGGTCCCTATCGTAAATGGAGTCTGCAGAAGTCAAAAGTTCACCTTGAATCGCTGGAGTCGCCTTAGCTGAAGAACTCTCAGAGAATGGATCGGCGCCAGCCCCAGTCTTGTCAACCCCCTTAGCCTTCTCAACCAAAGCCGATCCTTCCTCCGACTCCCCAAAAGCTTGACGGAAAGCATCATCCGTCCACTCATGAATCTCTCCCGCTTGCCCGGAGGTTAAGGCACCAACGCCACTACCGCTCTGTCCATCTCCTCCTTCACCCTCACCTCTATCTTCCTCCACATCTTCTTCTCCCGGAGTAATTGGGCAAGTGCTAGGAGAGGGACCATCAGACTTCTTAAGCTTCTTACCTCCGACAACGGGAGGCTTTGTAAAAGGTTCCCTCTTGCCACTCTTCACCGTGGCCCCTTCCTTGGCTTTGGCAGCCTTCTACTCAGCCGTATCTCTCTGCTTAACCACGGACTGGTGTGGCAGGATCAAGTTGTGCTCCAGAAGAGTAGCATTCCTGATCAGGAAAGAAGCCGACCTGTCCCGTCCCGAAATGGCCTTTATCTCCGCAGCCATCTAGACCAGGGAATCACTCTCTATGACTGCAAAGCCACCTGTCGCTAGCAAGAAATAGAAGCATATCAGAAGAAGCACTGCAGTCGGAACAAGGAAATTGTAAATAAAGTTCAACTTACAGCCAGAAGTGAAGAGGCGGAAGGAGACAGAATCGTCCTTGATAAAAAACCATTCTTTCTTAAACATGGTGAACTTTGAGTATAAATCCAAGACCGGTTTGAAGGGCACGGTCGCTTCCAAACTAACATACGGGGACCCCTTCTTGTAGCCTCTCAGATTATACAAGTATCGAATTTCCCGGTTAGAAGGAGGGCGCCCATACCTCCTCTGGAAGATAACGAATAAGCACACCAGAATAGCATAGGAATTAGGCTGGAGCTGGAGAGGGGCCACCTTCAGATAGGTAATGAAGCTGACTATCTATGCATTGATCGGAGGAATGGCCCCACACATACAATGTTATCTGCTGTAAGCAAAATATCCTTCAGGAGGGTCATATGGCATAACCCCCTCTCCCGGCAACAGCATGTGAGCCCTGTCAATCCCGAAGGAACGAGAGATGACATCAAGCTGCTCCTCCCTGAGGGAGCTAGGAAAACAATCGGGCGGGGAATTCAAGAGCTCCTGGGGTCCATACCCATCTACTAGCGATCTCGGAGCAGGCCCAGGACGTTCGGCCCGAACTGGGGGCACTATGGAGGACTCTGCTCTGTCCTTGGACTTCCGTTTATCGGATCGGGTTTCCACTTTGTGAGACATTTATCTGCAAACACAAAAGCAAAAGCACACCGTTAGAGCAAGGAGTATGGGAATGTAAAACAATAGTCCATTCGGTATCAAGTCCATTCGGTATTAAGACCATTCGGTATCAAGTCCATTTGGTATTAAGATCATTCGGTAAATCTCATTCGGCAAAAAAGAAAAAGAAAAAAAAGAACATACCTGGTTCGGTATTCGATTGATCCGGTGCTTGGTTGATTCGGTATTCGATTGATCCGGTGCTTGGCTGATTCGGTACTCAGATTGATTCGGCTATCTCAAAATGATAAAGGATAACAGTAACCTGAGACCCCTATTTATAGGCAAAGCATATCGACCGGACCAACTGGTTCGGCACACCCAGGGCCGAACAAAGCTATCTCAACTGCAGGAAAATAAAGCGCGACACATGCAAGCACGTGCCCCACTTTGGGGGGGCAAATGTTGGGCGTGTTTTCGCCAAACCAAGGCATCACCGGCCCAGAAGCCTCTCCAAAACCAAAACCGGTCCAAGCCCATTCCTACGCATAGCCAAACCAACACTCGACCGGCACACACCGGTCCAGCCCACGCCGAACCAACATCCACCGGACCAAACCCCACATAACCACTGCCGAACCAGCCTGGCCGAACCATCATCACCGGACAAAGGCCTCACCGGACCGGACCATCCTCGTACTACCGGACCAAGAGACGAAGTTACTATCGCCGGTCCAAAGCATCACCGAATCAAACTCCACCCAGCTTCGCCGAACCAAGCTCCGCCGAACCAAATGAGTCAGGCCAGATTGCTTCAGTCCAGGCCTACCGGCAGCTATATACATCCAAGACCCCTGCCCCCAACCTCACTCTATAAATAGAGGGGCAGGGGTACAACAATGGCAGACAAGTTTGAGAGCTCAAACACGGAAGGAACTTTCAAACAACTTTCATATATTTCTATACAAAGCTTTGTACTTGTAATCCGAAAGAAAAAGGAGAATAACATATAAAGTGGACGTAGGCACGTTCTGGCCGAACCACTATAAATCTGTCTGTCTTTTACAGTTTAGTCCCTGCATTTCATATATTTGCATAAATCACCCAAATCACTAGAAACAACATAAAATCGACTAATTCATACGACTTGGAGGTGTTTGCCCATTTTTTGTGCAAACACGAAGAGATATGAAGGCACGCACCTTTTCATGAACTAACTTTTCACTATGCAGTCAACTGACTGGAAACGGAGTTCAGTCGACAAACTCTTTGTAGAAAACAATCCAGAAAGCACAGCCAAAATTAGTTTACTAAAAATTGTATTTAGTTGACTATTCCGGTCGATTGGAATTCAATCCAGTGGACACCTTCAATCGACTGGAAGTGGTTTTAGTCGACTTACTCTTTCACTTTTTTTTGAGCTTCTTTTATCTTTAATTGAGTGTATCTTTTGTAGTGATGCGTTCCTTAACACCGTTATAAGTCTTCTAAAGCTCATGTATTCCTATAGTATTACTCTAAAGTAAAGCATTCTCTATTACGTTCTTTTATTCACATCTCTTCCATTGAATTCTTACTAAATCTGTAATGTACTTGATGAAAACATTAATAGCATTGTTGTTTGGCTGTCATCATCAAAACAACAATTCTTCCTTATAATATTTATCTTTCAAAGATGTTTTTTGAAAAAATTGTAATGTCTTCTCAACAAAAAACTTAATCGTAAGCTCAGTCGCAACATAAAATTGAAGATGAATCTTGGACGATGGACAGTGGTAAGAATATCTCTTAGGTTCGTCTATCTAAAACCATCTCTACTCAAGCTGCGATCCTTCATAATCAAGAGATTGTCAACAAACAACAATAAAAGCTTGGTAAAAGGGTGAAGACATCTGGAAAAAAGGGGATGATCTTTCTTGAGAAAATATGGAATAAGATATCTTCTTGCTCGTGATCTTCATCACCATCTCAATCTCATGCTTCCTTGGGTCATGATGAAAGTTGAATGATTTCTTTTCTCTCTTTTAAACTTAATGTGATTGTTGTTTTATGGTCGAGACATTGTCTTGTTTGTATGTCATATAAAACACAATATTTTATAGGTCTGTTGCATTTGTGCTATATGTTTGTTGGTCTTGTTTGGTCAGGTATAACTATTTTCTTGTTATGTGATGGGATCTTTGTTCGCATCTCTGTACTATATTTGTGAATGATCAAATGCATATGCATATATATTTTACATCTTTTTGTTGATTACAAAGGAGGAGAAAGTATGATGAAAGGGGAAGCACTTACTGGGGGGAGATTATTATATATGTATCATATAGTTGTCATCATCAAAAAGGAGGAGAATGTTAGAACCCTATTTTTATGATTGTTTTAATGATAACAATTATACACACACACATATCTTGCATACTATTTTATATAGGAATTTGAAGACGGTGATGATTCAAAGAGACTAGAAGAAAAGAAGCAAAGCGAAGCTCATATACAAGTCAAAGGCAAGAGTGTGCATTTGTTATTAGATTTAAATTGTAAAATCTACTAGATGATTCATACACATATACATATCACCCGAGCATAAGAATTTTCAAAGACAAAGTTTAATAAATAATGGTTTTTTAACGTACAATTTTTCTATTATTAAGAATGATATTTTCTTTAAAAACTCAATATAATCTTTTTTTTAAGGAATTCTTTAAAACTCAAATTTTTATATAATTTTAACTAGAATTTGAAATCCAATTAAAATTAAAAAGAGAAATTGCATAAATTAAAATTTCCAAATTAATACTAATAATTTGACATACACGTTGATTACTTTCAAATCAAATGCACCAACAAGTTATTATGTAAATAGTGTTAAGTAAAAACCTACTATGACCTTTATAATAAAATCTAAGATTATTCCAATATAATTCATAACTAATATAATTTAAATAAAAATAAAAATATTAAGAGTTTTTACTAGAATAAATCTAGTTATATTACATTCAAAATATAAGTGTATAATGTTTTTCACTTTATTATTAAAAAATTAACATTTTTTGTCACTAAAAGTATTTTCTTTTTTAAAAGTTCTATAGTATTTAGTTTCCTATGTAAAATTAACCACATATACACTTTTCTTTCGGAGGAGCACTAGCTTTCCATATATATTTAAATATTTTGAATTTAGTTACCGAAAAGTTTATAAAATTATAGAATGAATGAGATGTATATTTCTTGCTCTTATCCCAACACCAAATTTTAGTGTCTTTCTCATTACCTGTATTGTAAAACTTTAGTTTAGCACGCAATAATGCAAATTATTCTAAAGTAATACCCACTAGCGTAAAGTTAAAACTGAATTCCAACGGAAAATTTAAATTTGACCTATAAATTTTTGAAACTAGTGCATGTTAGAAGTTGCAAATATCATATACCTCCCGAAGTTCCACTTTAAGTGGAGTAGTTGAAATCTAACAATCATGTCAAAAAGAAGTATTATTATCGGAATGGACAACATTATTAATACATAAATTATAAATATCAAAACTTTATACCGTCGATTTCCAAAAGTGAGATGTATTATTTAAATAATTAATAGTATCGTGGTATAAAATAAAAGTACCACCATACCATTGATTCGAAATTAATCCTTTCTATAACAAATTTTTATTATTATCATTAAATTTCCATGACCATTTACCTAATAAAGATATATTTAAATTATGTAAATTTATAATTCCTACCGCCCCTCATTTTTAGACTTACAAACAATTCTCCATTTAACAAGACATTTTGAACTACAATTTGGATTATCTCCACTCCATAAAATATCTCTTCTAATTTTATCAGTTTTACCGATTACCCATTTTGAAAATAGATAAAATGACGTCCAATAAATAGGTAACGCAGATAAAACAGAATTGATGAGATCTATCCCACCTGCTCTTGATAGGTACTTACCATTGCATTTGGTCAATCTTTTATTAATAATATCTATTGTAATTATTCAATCACCATGTTTAAGTTCTTGCGGCCTAATTAAAAATCCTAAATATTCTATAGGAAATTTCATCGTTTAACAATTCAGTGTGTATACGATTTGATTTTCTATTTTATCTATATCATTTTAAACCAATACTGAACTTTTATTAAAAGTAATCCTTAAACCAGATAATAGTTCAAAACTATATAACATGAATTTAAGAGCAATAATATATTTAGGAAAATGAGATGTAAAATCATAGTATCATCCGCAAACTGGAGAACATAAGTACCATTACTAGTGATCTCATTTTCCATATTGTCTAGTATCCCATTACTAGTGGCCACTTTGATAATTCTAGTAGGTACATCAGCTGCTAAATTACATTGTAAAGGTGACAATGGATCACATTGTCTAAGACCACGTTTTGACTGAATTTTGTTTTCTAGAATACCATTAACCATAATACTTGAATTACCCAATTTAAGCAAGGATATAATTCATCCTACCCATCTAGAACTATGACCCTTAGCTATCAATAAATCATTAAGAAAAACATAATCAATTAAATTAAAAGTTTTAGCAAAATCATGTTTTAAAAGCGTGCAAGTAATATTGTTTTTACAGTAGTAATTAATGTATTCATGAACTACTACCACGCCATCTGTGATATTTCTACTCTTAATAAATGTTGTTTGTGTACTACCTTTTAATTCATTCTTTTAGTATTTAGTCTATTTGCCAAAACCTTAGATTTAAAAGAACAAATTAATAATGATATTGGTCTAAAATCTTTTAAAAGATTAGCACCTATTTTCTTATGTAATAAAATAAAATTCGCAAAATTAAACCTACCTAACTCTAACAAACGGTCATAAATTTATTGAACATTTTTGTTATATCCTCTTTTAAAATATTTCAAAAGCTTTCATAGAATAACATAGAAAAGCCATCTGGACCCGGAGCTTTACAATTATGCATATCCTTAATAGCCTTCTAAATTTCCTCTTCCATGAATTGATCATCTAACTCTACTAGAGCTGTCTTAGAATATTCAGCGTGTAACAAAGCCCAATTAACACTAATTCTATGTCCTTTTATATTACCAAAGATTTCTCTATAACAATTGGTAAATTCATTGTTCAATTCTGTTTGAGCAAAAATCTCTATACTATTAATTAAAATAAAATTAAAGGTATTACTACTTTTCTACCACTAGCCATTTTATGAATAAAAATTAGTATTCGTATCTCCCTCATCCATCCACTGGACCCTAGATCTTTATTTCCATATTACTTTTTCTTGTAAAATAATTTTATTTAATTCTTCTTTTAAATTTGAAAGCACGTTTTTTTAAAATATCAAATTCCTTAATTCTTCAATTTTATTTAAGTTAAGATCTCTTTTATTCGTTTTTCCTTCTTAATTCTAATATTACCAAAAACATATTTACTCCATTTTTAAGAAATAATCTTAAGTCTTTAAGTTTACTAACTCATACTTTGGCTATGTTTCCCGTAAATCTATAATATAGTCACTCGTAGAAAAACATTTCTTTATAACTAAATCTTTAAAATTATTCTCTAACAACCAAATCTTTTAAAATCTAAAAATTTTATTTCCAAAATTTAGGCTAGTACAGGAAAGGATAATTGTGCAATGATCCGAATAAACATTCGGAAGACCCACTACCTTACAAGTAGGAAATCTGTCTTCAATTTCATTGCTAATAAAAAATCCATCTAAAAGTGCCATCGAGGCATCTTCACTATCATTTGACCTAGTAAACTGTCTCTTACTTAATTTTATCTCAATTATGTTATAATTAACAATAAACTAGTCAAATTCCTCCGTAGCAACAAAACCTCCTTTCCTAGGAGATCTTTCACCTAGAAATGTAGATACTTTAAACCCCCCTACAATCCAAAGACCTGTAGCGAGTGATCTAAATACTAGACACTCTTTACATAGAACCCTACGATCTATCTTAGATTCGGCCCATAAACACTTGTAATATTTAATGTAGAATCATCACTAATGTCAACAAAAATCAAGTGCATCGAATGATCTTTAATAATATATTGTAATATTTGAACATAATTATCTTTCCAGCCCATCATAAGTCCTACACTTCCCTTGGCTGGAAGATATGACCAACGATTTATATAAAGGTCCCCTAAACATCTATAAAATCTGTAATCAGGGTATTGTATTTTAGTTTCTGATAATAAAATAACGTCAATATTATTATGATCTAATTTTACTACATTTTCTTAATCATGCAATACCCTAACATTCCAATTGATATATCTCATGGTTTGAATGATTCAACCCACTATAATTCCTTACTTCGAATAAACTCGGTGTCAAACTGAATATCATAAAAAATAAAACCAGAATTCCTAGTTAATTTTTGCATATCGCTAGTCGATAAACTACTTAAAGCAGAAGGACTGTATGTACTACCAAAAAGAAAATCCTATCCAAGCTAGAGCTATCAAAAGCTCTAGTGGCCACTCTACTAAGGTGAGCACTCCTCACCAATCTAGAACCACTCTAGCAAGATCAAATCTCTCTATGCACTGCTGTGATGGACTCTCTGCTCCTTGAATGCGAATACTCAAGACATACTGGGGGACGCTCTACTGAAACTCTCTTTTTCTTCAAATTACTGGATCAAAATTCAGAATCTCCCCACAACTCCACCTCTTTTTATAACGTTCTTTTTTGACCTCTAAATTAATGCTAGTTGAGTATGCCCTACGTTCTTGTATAATGAACAACTGACAGAATTTTCGTTTGTGTTTACAATAGTAAACCGATCCACATCTTGATCCAAGAAGACATTATCTTACATGGAAACAACCCCCAACAACTTGCCCGCATTAGCATTTACACCACTACCATACAAATCCCACAGGCAACCACGAACAAGACTGATCCTATTATTATAATCTAAATAAACACATTTCAGCCACTCCTTCAAATTCATGTACATAATTAATTGTTTATTTACAGTATACTCTGCCCCTGCCTTATCAATATGCAAAATCATCTTAATATCATGGGTTGATACCATTTTAACATTCGCATAAACCAAAGCACTATCAAACTGTCTCTCACCTTCATCCATATTAAAGCCTATACAATTAACTGACTTAATCGATGCATTAACATCCATTTTTTTAACCAATGCTATAGATATATTATTATGCTTTATATCCAACCTAAGAGTGGGGACTGAAATGAATCACTATGCACTTTAATGGCAGTATACACTAAAATGTCTTCGTGTACCTTAATTTCCCCATCACAAGAGAGAAACTCAACCCCATGAACATTAACACCTTCAACAACCATCTCCACTACCTTATCAACAACTCTGTGCACATTAACTCTGTGCACCTTATCAACAACTTTGTGCACCTTACACCATCGACAGCTACCTCATCCAATATATCAACGTCTCCATGCACGTAAATAACAACAAAACCAGTAACTGCCTTGCTCACTGAAACATCCACCCTATCAACATTTTCATCTTCCTCTATAACTGTACTATCAAACATCTAATCAGACATCCAACCCTAATCATCCAACCCATTTAGACTATCAAATCTATTTGAAGAGAGGATCACAAATCTTGAATTGCTACATTTTTTTTGTTATGTGTTTACTGTTCTTGTTAAAATCACTTTTATCAGAAACGTGATCAATCTCCTGCCCTATCTTATTACTGCCTGCAACTGACTCTTCTTGGTAATTGGGATTTGACATACAGTCGACTAAAACTGTTCCTCGGTCCATTCGACTGATTCCAATCGACTAGATATTCATATTTAATCTTCTAAAAATTAACTTCTTCTTAGAAAAGAATTATATACTAGGCCAGTCGACTGACTATCATTACTGGTCAATGGAATGAACAGTAACAGCTATTTATTAAAACAACATTTTGAAAAGTTACGGCTATTTATTGTCTCTTCTACAAAAATACCATCATTAAGTTAAGAAATGCCTAAAGCCAACTCTTCTTGGCAATGGGGATTTGACAAACAGCCGACTATAATAGTTCCTCAGACGATTGAGGCACTCAACTGAAAACAAATCCATTCAACTGGTTCCACTCGATTAGATGTTCATATTTAGTCTTCTAAAAATTACCTTCTTCTCGAAAAAGATTTTTTGTATTGGGCCAGTCGACTGACTATCATCACTAGTCAACTGAATGAATTGTAATGGCTATTAACTGAAACAACACTTTAAAAAGTTACGACTGTTTAATGGCTCTTCTTTGAAGAGGAATGACTTTCTGAAAGATTATAAATTTTCTAAAGCTACTTTTTATTATTACAAATAGAGCCTAAGACTAGATGTTTAAAATTAACTTGCTATCTTAATTTCTTACTATCTTGACCATTTTCTTTATGAAAATATAAATATAGTTTATCACTAAAATTACTCTATACACTTCCATAATCACATTGCACAGAACATTGAATCATCAAAGGGATTATATGAAGCTTTTTAGTGGAAGTCAAAATCCATGTTGATAGGACACAACAACAAGTAAGCAAACTATTGTATCGTCTATTCCTCCGAGCTAAGCGAGAGTATTTTTGGATAATGGAAAATCCGAAGGGGAGCTTGGGATTGGACGTAAGACGGGAGATCCAAACCGGTATAAAAATCCTGCGTAATTTCTTTTTATTTACTTTTCTTTCTCTTTATTATGTAACTTGATGTTACATATACACTCATATACATAAGTTAGTCATTATAAAGATCTTGTGCACTGGCTTATCATAGCAATGTTTTTAATATTTACCTATGCTATTGTGTTTATCTTGAACTTAGTTATCTCTTTGAACATAGATCTTGGGATCTCCAGTCTGTTTGGTTGGGTTTCTGTCGAGGAAAATATTTGATTATTCTCTAGGCCTTAAACTCATTCCCATTGATAAGGTAATAATCTTTGCCGTAGGCAAGCCTTTTGTTAGTGGATCTACAATATTATCCTTTGACCTCACATAGTCAATAGTGATAACTACATTAGAGAGTGGTTGTCTGATAGTTTTACGTCTATGAAAAATATGTCTAGACTTTCCATTATAAAGTTTACTTTGCTCTTCCATAGCAGATTGACTGCCACAATGTGGGATTACGGGAGGCACGGACTTTTCCCAATTTGGAATATCCTCTAAGAAACCTCAAAGTCATTCCACTTCTTCTATCGCTTTGTCCAAGGCCATGAATTCTAATTTCATTGTGAATCTTGCCATGCAAGTTTTATTTTAAAGATTTCCAACACACTGTCCCACTCACGAGTGAACACGTATCCACGTGTGGATTTTATGCATGTTGGCCCAGTTATCTTATTTGCATCACAATACTTTTCTGTCATAGATGGATATCTAGAGTAATGTAATCCATACTTCTATGTATACTTTAGGTATCGCAGTACTTGATTTACGGCTTTTCAATTATTCTTTCCTGGGTTGCTTGTACGTCGACTAAGTTTACTTACAACATAAGCTATATCCACTCTAGTGCATTTTGTGACATACATAATTCTACCTATTATATGAGCGTACTCAAGTTAATAAATGCCATCATCGGTATTCTTGACCCAATTTTTATTCAAACTTACTGGCTATTTTGCAAGTATTATTTTATATTGCCTGAATTTTTCAAGTATTTTCTCAATATAGTGCAATTAAGATGATACATATCCTTGGGGAGTTATATGTATTCTTATTCAAAGCATCATATTAGAAATTTCCAAATTTTTCGCATCAAATCTAGCGGAGGGCATAATTTTTGTAGATTTTATTATCTTTTTGTTGCTTCCTAGTATAAGTAGATCATCTGCATATAGACATAATGATATATCCTTTGTCTGTATGTTTGGTATATGCACATTTATCACATTCATTGATATGAAATCGATTTGAAAACATTGTTTCATCAAACTTTTCGTGCAATTGTTGTGGTGCTTATTTAAGCCTATATAGAGATTGTACTAATCTACATACCACCCCTTTATTTCTAGATTTTTGGAAACCTTCAGGTTTCTTCATGTATATCTCTTTTTCAAGTTCTCCATTCAAAAATGTTGTTTTTTACTTTGGTGTATTTCTAAGTTTAGTATGGATGCAATTACTATTAGCATTATAAAGGATGTTATTGAAGTTACAGGCAAGTATATACAAAAGAAGTCCAAGTCTTCCTTTTGTTTATAACCTTGTACCATAAATTGTGCTTTAGATTTCTCTATCGAGCCATTAGGTTTCAGTTTTCTCTTAAAGATCCACTTACTACCAAATGCTTTGCATCCATTAGGTTGATCTACTAATTCCTATGTATGATTATCGATAATGGATTCAATTTCACTGTGAACGGCTTCTTTCCAGTAAGGAGGTTCAATGGAAAACGTGGCTTATGTGTATGTCAGTGGTTCATTTTCTAACATAAAAGCATAGAATTCCGGTCCAAAGGTTTTTGAAGTCCTTTTCCTTTCTACTTCTCCTTGGTTCATTTGATTGTTCATCATTATCTTGTTGATTGTTGTGAAGTCTTCGTTTTCTTGTACGGATCAGAATTTTCCATTTCTCTCTGTCTTTTTTGAACGTTGTGTTCAACAGACTATTTGAAAGGGTAAATGGCCTTTCTCAACTCAATACTGGTATTTTCATGAATATCATCAATATCAGACTTGTGCATCAAGAATCTATATTGCATCACTGTTTTGTGCATATCCTATGAATTTACGGTCAACATTTTTTGATCTATTTTGACCCTTTTGGTTTAGGAATCTCTACTTTGGCAAGACACTCCCACACTTTCAAGTATTTTTATGATGGTGGTCTATACTTCCAAAGTTCATGTTAGATTTGGATGTTTTCTTTCTAGATATCTCATTCAATATGAGGTTTGCACTCAATATAGCTTTTCCTCTGAAGTTATATGGTAAATCAAAGCTAACTAGTAAGGGCTTCACTATTTCTTCAAGAGTTCTGTTTTTCATTTCGATGATTCCGTCAGACTGGAGAGAATATGGAACCCGTTGTGCACAAAATTCCTTGAAAGGAAATTTGTAATATCCACCCCTATCACTTCATAATGCTTTGATTTTCATATTGAGTTGATTTTTAAGTTCAGCCTTATAACGTTTAAATTTTTTGAATGCTTTGTCTTTTTTTCTAAGATGGTATACATAGAAATACCTTGTACAATCGTCTAAACCTCGCAAAATATCTTTTTCCTCCTCTAGTTTGGCATATTTTCAAGTCATATTGTTACCCAGCAGCTTGGCTCGGCTACAAGGCTATAGTCGCAGAGGTTATAGTTAGATCTAGACGAGAGTTGAGCCAAGATAAGTGAGTTGAAGTGGTTCACTTGTATAGGGTCGGCCTAGTTGGGTCAGCTTGAATGGGTCAGTCGAAGGAGAGTGAGTTGAACTGGGTGGGTCATATATGGGTCACTCGTTCAAAGTGGTTCGGTCGTACGTGGCTCATTTTAAGAAGAAAGGAAATGCATGGCACGATCGAGGTAGGTCATATTGCAAAAGCTTAAGAGGATCGGTATGCATGGCTCAATCAAAGGAAGGAAGACCATGTCGTTCGTTCATGGTATGAAGGATAAGTTGGGTCAGAATACATGGCTCGGTCAAAGACGAAGGTCACACATGGCTCAGTCTAGGTGGATCAGCAGGTGCCGCTCGATCGAGGAAGAAGGATCTTGCATGGGTCGGCCAAGATGGGTCGGTTAGGCCTGGTTCGGCGCTTGTGGTTCGGCCATAATGATTTGGCATGTATGAGTCGGCGTATCTGGGACAGTGCATCCTAAAGTGAGTCGACGAGTTATTTGGTGTTTTCTTGCTTCTAGTTCCAACACTATTTTCTTCGAGTTGTTCAAGGAGATGCTTCGTATCATTTGCAAGAAACACCATTTTCAAACTTGTATTTAAGTTGTTTGTTTACGGATTGTATCTATACTCAAGTGATTGAAAAAGAAATAAAGATCATATTCAAAGTGGACATATGCAATTATACTGAACCACTATAATTCTGATGTTCTCGTTTTTGTTGTTCCTTTTGCACTCAATTGCGTTACTTCTCTGCTTTAATTTACTTTCTTCATTAATCTCTCTACACAATTCTATTCAAGGGTGTTAGTGACCTATTTTGGTGCTAATATTTTGGTGCTTTCACTGAGAACATTCATTCTCAGGCTGTTAAGATCTAGTTTGTTGCTACTAGATTGAGGAATCCCCGAAGGAGATCCAAGTTCATTCTCAAGAGTTCATAGATTCTATTCAAAGTTTCTACGGGTAACTCTAAGATGATAAGACCACGTACCAGATCCACTCCTACAACGCTGATGCTAATGAGACCGCTAGCGTCCAACAAGTAGGATCTAGCAATCGGCAAGCTAATGCCAGTGCAGAACCTGCCATTATCCCAAACCAAGCAGAAGCTGTCACCAGGGCAGAGTTTAATGAGCTGATGAGGGAACTCCTAGAAAGCAGGAGACAATTTAATGAGCAGATTCAAGCGAATGCCAACCTGATGACCCAGATTGCTCAGTATCAGAATCAAACCATTATAGGAAGTCATGCTCCCTACACATCGTCTGATATCTCGTATTCGTCAAATGAACGTTCCAGATGAAGCTGTAGGATTGATACGTGCAAACCGAGCCAACGGAACAGCTCACTACAAACCGACATGGGCCGGACAATGGAAACAATTCAGACCCTACAACGGGGATAGAGGCTCCTCAACTACACTTGGAGAGTCAGGTTTAGCCAGGAGGCGAGAACATAGGCACTTGGGCTCATGTGGGAGTTGGACAACCACCTCATTGGGAAGACCATGGAGCCGATCCTAGGTAGCATACTTAGAAGATCGTCGACCAAGGGGGCACCGATTGGAGCGGTCAGGTAGGACCGATACCGGTGTAGCGTCTCCTATTCGGACTCTGGACTTATCAACTATGGTCATGAAATTAATGAGGGAAAATCATGGTTTGTCTAACGATGATTGGGCGTATCGAGGAGTCACACTGCGTTCACCGATGGCACACTACAAGTTGATTGCCTCCAGAAGTTCAGCATGCCTATTATCCTGATGTATGAAGGGATGACCGACCCTCGACAGCATATAATGAGATATGAGTGGATGATGGACTCGCTGGGACAAATGATGCGACCAAGTGTAGATGCTTCGCAATAACCTTATTCAGAGTCGCTACCATGTGGTTTACAAGGATTTCTCCACGATCAATCTCCAGGTTTGACGAGTTAGGAACGAAGTTCATGGAACAATTTAGGATCCTTACCACATGCCCAAAGGACTGATGTCACTGTCTAGTGCGATCCAAGCTCAGGGTGAATCATTGAAAGATTTTCTACAGAGATTTCATGTTGCAACTACCAAGGTCTGCAACCCAAATAACCATGCTATCCTCATGGTTGTGATACGAGGAATAGATCCAGTCTCAGAGTTTGGTGATTGGTTGATAGGAAAATCACCGACTACCTTGGAATGCTTTTATTCAAAGGCGAACCAATTCATGAGAAGAGATGAGGCTAAGCGGTCAAGACGAAGCAGTGCGCCAGGACCCAGTAAGAAAGCGGTGCAAAGCAACATTACGGTAAAGCAATCTAGCAAAAACTCTGGTAACATCCAAGTCAGTGTTCAAAATAAGCTGAAGTAAATGAAAGGATTCAGAGGGGGAAATTTCGGATGAAAGAGGGAAGCAGGAAAGTAGAAACCAAGAATCCCAACCTATAGCGAATATACGCCTCTGAATACATCTTTGTAGAATATTTATCTATCAACTTGTAATACATTCCAATACCAAAAGCCACACCCAAAGGGATCAACTGAGAATCAAAAGCAGACTGAAAAGTATTATCGGTTTCATGAGACTTACGGGCATAATACTAAAGAGTGCAGACACCTCAATGATGCTATATAAAAACTGATTCGTCAAAAGAAGTTACAGTAGTTTGTTAAGGATTCGTAGGAAGGCAGACAGTGGACATCTGAACCCAATCGTGGGCAAGCTTCACACTTACCCGAGGAGCCCGCTCGGACCAGAGGATGGCTGGTCATAAACACAATCTGGCAAACAAGAGTTGGTAAGAAATGGAACGCTACGCTAGTTCTTGAAGCATGTGGTCTTCGAGTACTTCTCGAACACAGAAGATGGGACTCTGGCAAAACAACAGCGAATAATGATCGATGATATAGTATTCAGGACTAGGGATGTCGATCAGGTGGAGGTACCCACCATTGACCCGATGGTTATCTCGGCTACGATCGGACCGGTGCTTATGAGAAGAATACTAATTAATTGTGGCAGTTCTGTTACTATTATCTTCAAGAAGGTGTATGACCAAATGAAGTTGGAGTCGAAGGATCTGAAACCATCTAAAGCCCGCATTCATGGCTTTAATGGTGTAGCTACTGATATAGTATTTTTTGTTGAATTTCCAATTGAACTAGGGGAAGGTGAATGCAGGAGGGTATAGATCCTTCCATTCATTGTTTTGGATGTTGATTCCCCATAAAATTTATTTCTAGGCCGACCGGCCCTGGTGGAGTTTAGGGCAGCTTTGGCCCCGTGGTGTTTGACCTTGAAATTTCTGACGGACAATGGAGTTGGCGTAGTGCGTGGTGATCAAGCAACTGGTCATGCTTGTTATATGGCTGAGCTAAGAGAGGGCTAGCATAGAGAGAAGCGAAAGGGTGTAGACAAGCATGTCCACATCCACGTTGCTGAAAATAAACAAATAGTGCCTAAACCATGGCTTGGGAAACACAGTTGAATCTATAGAGACATAGATCCGAGGGATGACAATGAAGAATCCAAGTCGACGCCGGCTAAACAGACGATTGACATTCCAGTCAGCGTTGATGACCCAGGTCACGGGTGCTTAAGATTAGATCACAGCTCAACCCCTCGATGATGGAGGATCTTACTAATTTCCTCTAAGTGAATCTCGATGTTTTTGCTTGGACCCATTCTGATATGTAAGAGATTTCTCCTACATCGCAAGTCATATGTTGAACATTGACGCGAAGTATGTGCCTGTGAAATAAAGGGGGAGAGGCATCAACGCGAAAAGGTCCGCCGCTCTTAAAGAGGAGGTGGATAAACCCAAAGCCAATGGGTTCATCTGCGATGCCCTCTATCCAGAATGGATATCAAATCCCGTACTGCTGAGGAAGGCAAACGAGAAGTGGAGGACCTGTGTTGATTACTCGGACCTGAACAAGGCATGCCCTAAGGATAGTTTTCCATTTTCTAGAATTGATCAGCTCATCGACTCAACAGCAGGACACGAGTTGTTGTCATTTATGGATGTGTGTTCCCAATGCACATTCCAAATCAGAGGCATACTAGTTGTGTCACGGACATTGGACTAACTGTTTTGTAGTAATGCCTTTAGGGTTGAAGAACGCAGGGGCAACTTATATGCGTTTGGTAAATCAGATGTTTAAAGACCAGATTGGTAGAACGATTGAAGTCTATGAGGATGATATGCTTATGAAGTCACGATAATCAAACGACCACATTCGCGACTTAACAGAGATATTTGATATACTCAGATTTTATGGAATGAAAATCAATCAACTGAAATATTCCTTTGGCGTTGCATCGGGGAAGTATTTGGGTTTCATTGTCATTGCGCAGGGAATCGAAGCCAACCTAGAAAAGGTTCACGCTGTTCAAGACATACAAGCATCCAGAACTACGAAGCAGGTACAAAGGCTGAATGAGAAGGTTACTCGTTGAGTCGATTTATGTCCAGAGCAAATGACAAGTGTATTCCTTTCTTTGTGATAAGGAAAGGAAAAATAAATTTTGAATGTGAGGACACATTCTGAGCTTCGGTGAGACATTTGGAGAGGTCCTTTATTCTGTCAAAGGCCGTAGAAGATGAGGAGTTGTATGTTTACTTGGTCGTATCCTAGCATTCCATCAGTGCAGCTTTGGTTCGTGAGGAGGACCAAATCCAAAAGCCATTGTGCTATGTTAGTAAGCGCTTAGCGTGGGCAAAGATAAATTATCCTAAGATTGAGAATGGCTTACTATTTGGTGATCGCACCACGCAAGCTCCATCGGTATTTCCAGGCACATCCGGTCAGTATTACCGATCAACCTTTGTGGCAGGTGCTCCAATGTCCGGAGACTTCTAGAAGGCTACTCAAATGGAACATTGAGCTGAGGCGGTTCGACATCACCTACCTGCCACGGAGGTCTATCCAGGGGCAAGTGCTAGCATATTTCATTGTAGAGTTCACTATATCAGACGAGCCAAGTGGAAGTGATGTGATTCCCACTGTTCTATGGAAGCTATATACTGAGAGGCATCTAACGACCATTGTTTAGGGGCTGGTGTTATTCTAGTAACCGTCGAGAACTAACCGATTTGTTATGCTTCGAAAATTAATTTCCCTGCTATTAACAACGAAGCCGAGTATGAAGCGTCGATTGTTGGACTAAAGCTTACCAAAGAACTTGGGGTGAAATTGGTTTAAATATTTTGTGACTCACGGTTGGTGGTGTACTAAGAACGGGGAGACTATTAGGCAAAGGGGCAAAGGCTTGCCCCATACCTCGCTCGGGTTCAAGAATTGTTGGCGGGCCTCAAATAATACGATATTTTGCACATTCCACATGAATAAAATGAGGAAGCCGATCCCTTGGAAAAGTTTACAAGTACTGGTGATGCACAACAGATGGGCTTGGTTCCCGTTGAAACTTGACATGCCCCGAGTATAAATGAGATAGAGGTAAATTTTGTGGAAGAGATGGAAACTGAAAGGGGGTCGTGTATGACCCCGTTTAAAGAATACTTGCTACTCGAAACCTTTCTCGAGAGAAAGAACGAGAGACGAAAAGTCATTCGCGAGGCCTCATGGTATACAATGCAGGATGGAATGATGTATCGGAAGGGATTCTCCATTCCCTTGCTTAGGTGCACGGCTACAATGGGATAAAGAGGGTTTAAAAAGAAGTCCATAAAGGAGAATGCAGTGACCATACTAGAGGGCAGACACTAGCCAAAAAGATACTCCGCTATGGATACTATTAGCCGACTGTTAATTGGGATGCCACGGACTATGTAAAGAGATGCGATAAATGTCAAAAGTATGCAAAGATCCCGAGAGCACCACCGATAGAACTCATGCAAATGGTTTTTTCCATAGCCATTTGCAATATGAGGGTTCGATATAATCGGCTCCTTGCCAATCTCCAAAGGTGGTGCGAAACACACAATCGTAACGGTCGATTACTTCACCAAGTGGGCAAAAGCAGAGCAATTAGCTACGATCACCCCCAAAAGGTCATTAACTTTGTTGTGTGAAACATTATATTCTGCTTTGGTCTCCCATGGTTTATCATTACTGACAATGGTACTCAATTTGAGAGTAGAGAATTCAAAGAGCTCTACCAAAATTATTGTATTGAAAAAAGTTTTGCAGTAGTCGCTCAACCAAAAGAGAATAGGCAAGTTGAAGCCGTGAATAAGATTATCAACTCCATCTTGAAAAAACGTTTGGAGAAGGCAAGAGGCAAGTGGGTGGATGAGCTAGCAATAGGAATCTGGCCTACAGAACCACCCATAAGTTCGCAACTGGCCACACTCTTTTCGCCTTGGCATACGGCACTGAAGTTGTTATACCCATGGATCTTGAAGTTCCTTCTCACCGGGTGACTCATTATCATCTTAGAACGTACCGAGATCTTTTACTAGAGTCTTTGGAATTTGTCGACAGAAGCGTGAAGAAGCTGATTTAAGGGCGGCCGCATATTAGCACTGGGTCGCCTGATATTATAATGAAAAAGTTCGACCAAGAACTTTCGATGTGGGCGACCTTGTTTTGAAGCGAATTTTTTCAGTCCCATCACAAATGAATCCCACATAGGAAGGTCCCTATGTCATCAAATCGGAGGCTTGGAGAAGGAACCTTCAAGCTAGCGATTATTCATGATGTGACACTCCCTAGAGCATGGAATAGCGAGCATTTGCACTGTTATTATACTTGGTTTATTTCTTTTGTATTTTAGTATCAATTGTTTCCGGTATATGTTTCTTTTGTTGTTCTCTGTTTCCAACATGTAATGAACACTTTAGTTTGTCCCTATTTTCTACAATCAATAAAGGCTTGAAGCTGTTTTTTTATGAAATATCGGTGTTCTATTTTTTATAATTTCATGGAAAAATTAATTTACAATAATTTGTCTGGCCTATAAATGCACACACAAAACTTAAAGTCGACCAGCTACAATTCCAAGGTCTCTAAGTCCTTAGAGTGCAGAATAGGGTACTCTGAGTCCCTAGAGTGTAGACTAGAGTATAAATGATTCAAAAATCTCTAAGTCCTCGGAGTGCAAACTAGAGTATAAATGATTCAAAAATCGTTAAGTCTCCAGAGTGTAGACTAGAGTATAAACGATTCAAAAATCTCTAGGTCCACATAGTGTGTACTAGAGTACTCTAAGTCCCCATAATGAGGACTAGAGTATATATAATTCAATAATCCCTAAGGCTTCATAGCGTGGACTAGAGTATAAACGATTCAAAAATCTCCAAGCCTCCAGAGTGCGGACTAGAGTACTCTGAGTCCCCAGAGTGTGGTCTAGAGTATAAAAGATTCAAAAATGTCTAAGTCTCCAAAGTGCGGGCTAGAGTACTATGAGTCCGCAGAATGCAGACTAGAGTCTAAATGATTGAAAATCTATAAGTCCCCAGATTGCGGGCTAGAGTACTCTGAGTCCCCAGAGTGAGTACTAGAGTATAAATGATTCAAAAATACTAAGTCCCTAGAGTGTGGACTAGAGTACTCTGAGTCGCAAAAATGCGTACTTGACTATAAACGATACAAAAAATCTCTAAGTCCCCAGAGTGCGGACTAGCGTACACTGAATCCCCAGAGTACGGACTAGAGTATAAACGATTCAAAAATCTCAAAGTCCTTAGAGTACGGACTAGAGTATAAATGATTCAAAAATCTCCAAGTCATGTGAAAGCAAAACTAGAGTTTGAATTACCCGCAACTCCGAATTTCAATTACTGGTTAAATTATAAGCTAAGCGATGAGAGTCTATGAATGCAAAGAAAAAGATTTTATTTACTTCTCAAAAAAATATTTCCCTTACAACTTCTCCGAAAGTGCGGAGACCAAGTCTATCTACAACGACTACAGAAATAGAAAAAAAGGGAAAAGGAAACGACTACATGATTTTGACTTATTTGAGCTAAGCGAGGCATGACCGAACGATAGCTACTTCTGTGGCTTTCTTTCCTTCCTCGGCTTCTTCAAAGTCTCCTCAGCTGAGTGTTTTCTCCTGGATCTGTTGCTTCCAAGCAAAGTGGCATCCGAGGAAGGAAGGGGAACTTCCAAAGGTGTGGTCCCACCGGGGGACCTTCAATGGCCTATTTAGGGGATCATCGAGTTCCACCACCTAAGATTCTGTCTTACCTTTGATTCTCTCTTTCTCCTTCTCCTCGAGTTGCTCCTTCATGCTAAGCTGGAGAGTATGCTCGGACGCGCCTATGATTTCGACATCGTCGTGTATTGATACAAGTAAGGGATCTTCAGGCTTATCCTCATCCAGCGCCACGATACCTTGATCATAGGGACCAGGGAGATCTTTGATGTGAGGTGCCTCAACCTCTTTTTCTTCCCACTTCGTAGCGACATCGCTCCTTGGAGTCGGCTCAGGACCAAAGTGACCTATACGAATTTATGGGAAGGAAATGTTAGAATACATCTATTACTCGCCAAAAGTGATGATTTCCTGAACTCTAGGAGGTGAAGCTATGTTCCAGCTTCCAATTGACTTTTAGTTGTCCTCGGAGTATCACCATCAGAGATTGGGGATAAAATGTGAATGCTAAGTCTGGGCTACCCCGGGTCATAACCAACATGCTGCTCAGGATGCCCAAGTGATGAAGCTTCATTCATTTTAATGGGAAGAGGAACTTGAGACTCAGTGCCGGACGGGCCAGCAATATCTCCCTTACCCTTCGATGATGGGGAGTCTCTTCCAAAGAGGGCTTTAGCTGCAGATAAGTCTGAAGGCTCATTTCCTCGGAGCACTTCCCTTACGAAAGCTTCTTCATCAACCTCTTCAATGCCTAGCTTCGCTTTCTTAATTTTTATCAAAGTACCCTATGCTTCGGTTAGTGATTTAAGATAACCAAGAAAGGTAGGTCACAATGCATGAGGACTCGTTCAATGTACTCGGCAATGAGCGGGTCAATGGAACACTTAATCTCTTCTCTGTCGGCTTTGGTTGCTTCCTCAATTCGGGAGTCTACCTCTGAAAGTGCCATCTTTCTACCTTCTTCGCAAGTGACATCTTTTAGGGCTTCGATCTTGAGTAGCTCTTTGTCGAGTTTTGTTTTAAGATTCCACATCTCTCCGCCTTCATCCCTATCTCTTCGTTTACCCGATCCTGAGTCTTGACCAGAGTGATAGAAGACGAAGGATCCGGAGATGATCAATGCCATGTGTACTCCCCATTTCACCCATAAGTAGGATTAAACAAGAACAAATTAGTAGAAGTCACATGATGAATTGAATTCAGGTGCATGGTGGAGTGTAAGTGTTCGTGTGTGTCCTAGTGCATTCCTCAAATGGACCAGTGTTTTTTGCTTTACTCATTGGAGTTTTCTCTCCCTGATCATGAAGTTGGGTGCCTTCATCACCTCTCATGGGTGAATTAAATCCCATACACAAAGATTATTGAAGTCATAATTCAATAGAACGTCGAGGATGGTCAAGTCAGATAGTCCCTTAAGTGATATTTCTAATTTTTAAGAAGACGAGCCTTTCTCGATAGGGGTTATTGTGACCTTTGAAGTTCCATCGAACTTTCTTTTTTTTATCTTATACGCCAAGCTCTTCTTCTTTTCCGAAGGAGATAGTGGTTGGTCAGCGTCGGGTGATCAGCTATTGGCACTTGGTCGAAACTTATATTCTCATCAGTCACCACTGGCGCCTCAGTTTCTTTAATCTCGCCTTCCTCGGTAGTATGGGGACCCCTTCGACAGGGGTACCGAAGGATCAGCTTGTCCTTTACTCCCTTTTGCGGTTGTTCTTGCAAATGTGGTGCCAGGGCCTCTTCCAGTAATCCGAACTTTGAGAGCATTTCGTTGGTAATTCCATATTTAATGTCCCGATCTCCTACGGGAGTAGCTCGGATGGCTTCGATGGCCTCAGAATACTTAGCACCTTCGGATCATAGGCGGATACCTATAAGAGTTAATAGAAGTTTAGAAAAGGTGCACTCTGCCTTAGGACAGAGATTGGGGTGGAGAAGAGACTTATGTCCTTCTAGCCATCTTCTCGCAAAGCGTGGAGTACAGCATACGTAGAACCACTCTTGTTTAAATTGAGAAAACTTGTTCCACATGCCCATCAAGACTTGACATTTGGGATATGGCTCAAGGAATATATAAGATGGACTGTCGGTACATCTCTTGAAGTAGTAGACGTAACAGATATCCTCGGGAGTTAGGTGTCTAAGTAAGATGCTTATGAAAAGAAAGCATGTAGTGTGATTAAATGCATGGCTATTAAGGTGTAGCTGTGCTAGAGCAATCGCTATATACTGTAACACTTCATAGATGAATGAGTTGAAAGGTGGCACACTTCCCGCCCAGCACATAAATTTATTGCATGCAGTATATCCGATTGGGGGCAAATGAGGCCGATCTTGTGCCGATGGAACCAGAACGTCTTCGAAGGGGATTCTATGGATAGAATACAACCAACGGAGAGAAGATTCGTCGATTTTCCAGGCTTGAGAGTCTATGGGGCCATCTAGAACAATAGCCCCGTTTAAGGCATCAGGAGGTGGACCTATAATTACAACAGGTGGGTCTGGGTTGCTAGGAATGGAAGCTAACGATGGGCTTGATGTCCCCATCGCCTCTCGTCGTGAACATGGCCCAGGCTTGTCAGAAACAGTTACGGAGTTTGATTTTTTAGACATCTCCGAAAAAACAGTTGTTGAATAGATACTTGTCTAACCTATACTCTAAAGACAAGTGTTATTAGGTATAACGACAAAGTTGTCCCCCGTATTGTGTGTGAACTATTGCAACAATTCAAACAAAAGTGCAGAAAATTTGAAGTTCTAAAGGCTAGCATAACATGATGGAGCATTAAGTTATCATCCTTGGAGATGGATCGCTAACCATGTAACGACCTAAAATTTAACCCATAATAATTATTTCATTAATTAATTAAATGATAGAATTACATTGTGAAATTATCAGAATTGAGCCACAAGAGTTGCACCACTGTGTCCGTGGTAATTTATTGGCCAATTTCCATATATAAAACGTTAGAAACTGAGCTAATATGAATGAGATAAGAAATAAACAAAGAAACGAAATAAAAACATAATGGGATAGATCGACTAGGAGGTCGACCTAAACATCACCCAGGCTGATCGGCCGGTCGACCTAGGGGAAGGAGCGGTCGACCCGTGTCCCTTTTGTGGCGGCGAACAAAATTTTGAGGCTGTGAAGTTTTATTATGTTGTTTGCATCATTTAAACCAATCTAGTCCTTCAATTCATGCATCTTATGGCTCATATTCAGTCTATGACGTGGTTGCATCATATTCAATTTCCAAATCCAATGGTATGAGATCCACTTCTATCTCTATAAATGGAACCCTAAGCCTAACACTTTTTCTCACTCTAAGATTTTCTCTAATTGGGTTCACCAATGCAGGAAGGACCCTAAGCAAAAAAAATTCCGAGGAGGAAATCGTTTTGAATAAAAATATTTAACAACCCCAAGTAGATCCGAGAATACCAAAGGAAGAGCTTAGGACCAGAGGTGAGTGATTGTAATTACTTTAAGAATTCTTTAAGTAATTCAAAATAATAGGGTTTTAATAATTGTAGTTTTATTACGATATTAGAAAAACCTTTTATCAATTTTAGATCTATTTTTTAGTCTATTCCCTTTTTGTTATGCTTTTTAAGTTAATTATTATTTTATTACTGTTAAGCACAATTTTTTTTCTTTATTTACAGTTTATTTACAGTATTTAAGTTTATTTATTGCTTTATTTACATCTTCTTCTACTTTTTGGATTTTATGCGAGCGTTTATTCTCTTCTTCCCCTTTTCTTCGCGTGTGGATTAGAATAAATTATACGCGAATATGGACTAGATAAGCGCGAATATTGAATGAAGAAAATAAGATGTAAATTATAATGACTGTAATAAATAATGGAATTGGACTGTAATAAATAAATTGGACTATATAAATGGAACTGGACTAAAATTATGCCTAGTTATGACATTAATTGGACCGAATTAAAAAGAAATTGACCTAGTTATAACTTAGGATTATAACTAAAAAGAGTAAGATGAAAGAAGCTTATTTTTCACACTTAGACCTTGGTTAAGTAATAAGCATGACTATAACGTAGGTGATAATAAGAAAAAGAACAAAATGGGGCTTATTTCAAGACATAGGATAAATTAATTAGCAAAAATAGCAAGAATAATAGCAAAGACTTATTCAAATAATTTATCTAAGTTAATAAGAAAAGTTAAAGAGGAAGATCTGTATCGGTAGCATTTTCCTTATGTTATTCAGGGTAGATAGGAAATCAAAAGTTAAAGAAGAAGATCCGTACCGGCAGCATTTCCCTTATGTCGTTTAGGGTAGATAGGCGATCAAAAGTTAAAGAGGAAGATCTGTACCGGCAGCATTTCCCTTTCGTTGTTTAGGGTAGATAAGCAATCAAAAGTTAAAGAGGATCTGTACCGGCATCATTTCCCTTATGTTGTTTATGGTAGATAGGCGATCAAAAGTTAAAGAGAAAGATCCATACCGGTAGCATTTCCCTTATGCTATTTAGGGTAGATAGACAATCAAAAGTTAAACAGGAATATATGTATCGGTAGCATTTCCTTTATGTTGTTTAGAGTAGATAGGCGATCGATAATAGAAGTCCGAATCATGGGGATTTGGACAAGGACCAAAATTAGATTTTGTTTAACAGGGACCAGTACCAATAGCATCCCCTATTATTTTTATGGATACGATGTTCTCACATTAGCTTGAAGTGAGATGAGGGCACGCTTATGCTGTCTAGGGTAAATAAAAGGCTAAAAAGGGGAGCAATGGATAGTGCGAACTGACGGTGACCGAGCATGCCACATCAACTTGGGGAGATAAGTCACTATTGAGTTCCAAAGCGCTTAGTAGATGTCTTCCATAGATACTAATGTCTTCTGTTTAAGGACCATAGGTCCGATCCGTAGTAGACACATTAGTAGGAGGCCGATCAAAGGGTAAAATAAGGACTTCTGCCTAATTAAAGTAGGATTGAGAATTCAACCTAATCAAAGTAGTTCGCAAGGGCAAGTGCAAACAATCAAATTTAACTTATCCTATTTGTGCATTAATTTAAATTGTATTTATTTACGGTTTTATCTCTTTCCTATTTCCTTTGTTTCCTCTTTATATACTATAACTTCTGTAGATTCTATTACTTTTACTTTGCTTAAAAACTTTAGTAATTACTATCATTCACCAGACTTTTAGTCTGACCCACTCCTCTATTTCCCCCCTTTCCCCCTTAGGCAATCAAGGGAGAGGACATTAGATTGCAGTTGCTTGGAGATTTTTTGGAGGAGTTTGCTACCATGTATTTCTTTTCTTTCAGCTTTTGTTCTTCCTATGTACAGGCTTATTATGAGGGATATTATGTACTCTGATGTTTTAGACTATGAATTTTTATTTCATAAGACATGATGGGTTTTTGGGATATGAATGTTATATTTGGTATTTGACATATTTATGAAGCAATTATGAAAGTTTTATCTTAAATAGGTTATTATTTTGGTTTCCGCTGTTTTCACCTATTTTTGTCTTATGAATCTTAGACTCTGTAAGTTTTATTTATAACTATAAAGCACTATGCCTTTTATTGTATCCTTTTGGGTATATTAAGGGATGTGAGGTGTTACATATGGTATCAAAGCCTAAGGTTATAGGATTCCTAAAATTTTATTTTAGAAATAAAGTTTCCAAAATAACTTGTTTTAAACAGTATTTTTTTAAAAGAAACTCTTAAAAAAAGTTTTTAAGTATAAAATATTTTTTATATAAATCCCCTCAAAGTCCAGATCAACATTCTTTCGATTCTTTCAAGCCTAAGTTTTCTTTTCTTTACATAGTATGGCTGACTGGTTTCGTAGAGCTACGGTCTAGAGGTGCAAGGGCAAGTGCCCAATACAACACCGGTATGTTGAAATCCCTTTAATCCACCTACACCAGCCGATTTTTCTAAGCTATGCAAGGACTTTGCTAGCTTAGGGGTGGAATGTTTTCTGGCATGGAGGATTTCGAGGATACACAAGCTAGGTTGGAGTTTATGGTGCAAAGGTTTAGGCGGTTAGGTTTGGAGGACCGACAACGAATTCAACCTACATATTGGTAGCTACATGGAGAACTCAAGGAGGTTCCTACAAGTTCTAAGATGCAGTAGTGGAAGGGCAAGAAAGATAAGGACAAGTGAAAAGAGGAAGGCCCTCAGAAGCTAATCAAGAAGTGACCGAAGTGCCATAGTTGTGGGATTATTGGTCATTACGCAAGAAACTGCAAGAAATAAAAAGGAAGGGTAAGTGTTATACTTGTGGACAATCCGATCATCTCAGTAAGTTTTGTCCTTAGAAGATGAAGCAAGGAGCAAATGCACCTACAACACAGATTAAGGCTTTGGATGCAACACCTTCCGGCAGCGGACCGGATCGAGGTAGGAAAATTTGGTTTTCATTTTTGATTTTCCCATTCGGACTCTTTTCGATCCTAGAGCATCACTTTCTTTCATCTCTAGTTCTTTGGTTGCACTTAGACATTCCGTTTATAGTAGACCACATTGTTGTTTCAATCCCCATAGGAGGATCGACCCACTTGTCTATGATTTGTAGGGGTTTCAAAATTTTTATACTAGGTGTAGAGTTTGATTGTGATGCCTATGTACTGGGATTTTCGAGGTATGGGATGGTCTTGGGAATGGATTGGTTATCCACTTATGGTGCGATATTAGACTGCGAGAAGGGAGTGTTAATAGGGGTCAGTCATATTGAGCTTCCTTTATTTCGTTGATTCATCACTATGAGAGCTAGATTATATTCCAGTCGTTAAAGATTTCCCAGACATTTTGGGGAGGTTCTTTGTACACTTCGCATTCGTCGGTTGAAGGCAAAATTCTTCAAGTGTCGCTTTTGGAGTAAGGAAGTGCATTTTTTGGCATAGAGAAGGTAAACTCATGGAAAGTGTTTGAGAAATAGTTTTGTACATTTAGGTTCAGATAAATGAATTTAACGGTAGTGCATTGAAATAAATGTGAGCATAAAAGAGGAATACGAGTAAAAGACTTTAGTAAGGAAATAAAATTTTCAAGGATTAGGAAAGGTACTCCTAGGGTAGTAGGTAGGAAAATCCACTTTATGTCTAATCCAATAAAATGAAATTATTAAAATTGAAAAGAAGAATTTTTAAAAAAGTAAATATTGGGTTTTTTGGAATATGATAAGAAATTTAGATTGTTTTTTATATGATGTAAACTCTGAAATTCTTTTTGAAGGATTATAGAGCGTATATTGCTCGCTAGTTTCTTTGTAAGTAAACAAAGATTTTGAATATAAATACCGAGAATGTGTTAGGTATTAAAAACGTAGATTACAACATTTATTATTGTAATAAATGTTTTCGTGAAAATGAACGGAACATAGACTATAACGCTATCATTATGGTAGGTGACTCCCGAAGGAAATGTTTTTACATCGTATGTAAGGTCTATTAGTATTTACTTTTAATTAAATACATACACTAGTATTTTTTGGGTTGTAGTAACAGTGTTTTACGCAACATCCGTTTTAACCCAAATAAAAAGGTAATTTCCAAGTATAGAAACAAAATGATTTGTAAAGTGCACTTATTATTAATAAGTATAAGGAAGTGTTTTTGCAGTTATGGAAATATTAAAACAGTTTTGAAGATGAGTATTTTTGAAAGGAAAATGTGTGAGTTAGATATTAGAAATATTTATCACGGAAGAATATAATTTAAACATATTTTAATCTATTAGAATGAAAATAATAATGGTACGATTTTCTATGAAACCGATAAAAATGTTTTGTGCAAGTTAGAAGGAATGCATGAAAGAGATGTACAAGGTATGAAAAGCACCATATTTTGTATAGCATATTTCGAAAAATATAAAATAAGTTCTTTGTAGTACATAACATGAAATTCTCTTTTAAAAGGTTCATAGAAGATTTTAGCCTTAATAACTTCTCATAAGAGAAAGTAGTTCGAATACATTAAGACATGAAACTGTTAGGTGTAATAAGAAGCTATTTTGAAAACACATAAAGGATATTTTAAAAGAAAATGGTTCGGTGAAAAAGTAAATAAGTCTTTGAAATGAAAAACTTAATAAAAGTGAAATTTGAAAATTCAATTTTTTATAGAAAACTGTAGAAGTCTTTAAAAGAAAGAGAGATATAGGTTAGACTTAAGTATTTGGATGTTTTTCCACTTGGTTTGGGGAAATAATATTAAGTGACCGAGTATTTTTGAAATTAATAGAAACTAAAATGATAACACTTTTAAAGACAAAGATTTTGGGATTTGATGTTTTAAAAAATTTATAAACCTTAGTTTTAAAACAAGGTGATAAATTCCAATTCAAACTCTTAAATGTGGAGTAGATAAGATCATTTACAAAGGAGTGATGGAGAAAGCGTAAGACTATAGAGGAGACAACAGTAACTACTTTTGGAAAGTAATATGGAAGTTTCCGTAAAGTTTATGGAATACTTGTGAGAACCTAGGAATGTTGGTTCATGTGTGTTAACTAAACGAAAATAGCTAGTGATATTAATAAGATGGTACGACGCATGTAGGCGAGGGTGTGTATTCTCGTTTTTTTGGAACTTGGGAGAAGCATCTTTCTTTAGTAGAATTCATATGGTAGTAATTTTCAAGCTAGCTTTAGAGTGGCTCCTTTTGAAGCTCTTTTTGGGAAGGCCGTGTAAGATGTCTTCATGTTGGTTGGAGTCTATGGAAAGGTTGCTTCTTGGTTCCGACATGGTTAGAGAGATTTTGAAGAAGACTAATTTGATTAGGAGAAAATTAGTATCTCATATCCATATCTCTTTGATAATAGGTTTTATAATTTCCTTTTTCCATCTTTAGTTTTGAATTGATTCTTTCCTTTATTATCTTTTGGGAAGGTAGAACTTAGGATTTAAATTATGGATGGTGGGATTTGATGCAAATATATTAATAGAACATGTAATGAATGATATATGCTAGTGATTGCAAGTGGTTGCTGGTGGATGCTAATGGACGCATATAGGTACACAAGGCACTATTATCCATTAGGGATCGGCCTAACTAGTACACTAGAGCATATGTATATGGATGTGTGCGCATTTTATTCTATTTTCCATAGTTGCTATAAATGGATGTTTTTCACATGGTTGTTGCATTTGGATGATGTCTGTAGCACTCATATAGAATTATCAGTTATCATTAGAAAATTTTCACATTCATTTGGGAACAAGGCACGGAAATGATTACATAAAAGGAGGTCAACTAAATCAGTGGACCGCCTAATCTTTTGCATTAGTTAGGGACATTTACACTACATTAATTGCATAAGTATCATATGCTACATTAGAAAAACTTAAGGACAATGGATGAATGGTTGATGATTGAGTAGTTGGTTGTAGAATTGGATGAAAGCATTTAGTATGTTCTTTTATCCTTAGATATTTCAGAGATGAAATTCCTTAAGGATGGGAGAATGTAATAACCTGAAATTTAACCCATTATAATTAATTTGTTAATTAATTAAATGATAAAATAACTTTGTGAAATTATCAGAATTGAGCCACCAGAGTTGCACCATTGTGTTCGTGGTAATTTTCTAGTTAATTTAAATATATAGAACGTCAGAAACCGACCTAATATGAACAAGATATGAAATAAGCAAAGAAACGAAAAAAATAGAAGGGGTTCGATCGACCTAAACATCACCTAGATCGACCAGCCGGTCGACCTAGGGGAAGGAGCAGTCGACTTGGCTGTCGATATGCGTCCCTTTTGAGGTGGCGAACAAATTATTGAGGCGATGAAGCTTTATTACATAGTTTGAATTATTTAAACCAATTTGGTCCTTCCATTCATGCATTTGATGGCTCCTATTCAGCCTATTACATTGTTGGATGATAATCAATCCACAAATCCAACGGTCTGAGATCCACTTCTACCCCTATAAATAGAACCCTAGGCATAACACTTTTTCTCATTCTAAGATTTTCTCCAATTGGGTTCATCAATACAGGAAGGACCGTAAGAGGAATTTTTTTCCAAGGAGGAAATCATTTTAAATAAAGATATTTAACAACCCCAAGTGGATACGGAAAGAACAAAGGAAGAGGTTAGGAACGAAGGTGAGTGATTGTAATTATTTTAAGATTTCTTTGAGTAATTTAAAATAATAGGGTTTTCAATAGTCATAGTTTTACTATGATTTTGGAAAATCCTATTTATCAGTTTTAGATTTATTTTTCAGTCTATTCCCTTTTAGTTATTCTTTTCAGTTAAATATAATTTATTGCTGTTAAGCACAGCTTTTTATTTATTTACAGTTTATTTACAGTATTTAAGTTTATTTACTATTATTTATTGCTTTATTTACATCCTCTTCTACGTTTTGGATTTTATACAATCGTTTATTCTCTTCTTCCCCTTTTCTTCGTATATGGATTACAATAAATTAAACGCGAATATGGATTAGATAAGTGAGAATACTGAACGAAGAAAATAAGATGTAGATTCTGGTAACAGTTCACCAACTCCATCCCAAGGCCTCCACGTGGTCGTGGCCTCGAGTCGTATCAAACAATAAGCTCGGGCCATAGTGCTACGCTGTCGGATTCAGCGATTTTTTGAGCAATTGTGCTCTTGCCTTCGATTTTTATTCGGTGCGGCCAGATGTCGGATGGTCAAATTCCAGCCTTAGCAAGCTTATACTCCTCCTGTAGGTTTCAGGCCGGAGTTTGTGGAATAGAGAACGGTTGAATTCCACTCATCTATAGACTCATATTTGTTTCCACACTTCGAGGATAAGATTTGGTTGATGGGTGGTCGAATCGCACCCAGACTATGTTTATACTCTAGTCCGCTCTCTATGGACTCAAAGTTATCATGGGATCGATCGAATCACACGCGATTTAGGTTTATACTTCAGCCCACACTTTGAGGACATAGAATTATTTTGCGGGAGGTCGGTTCATGCCCAATTTAGATTTATACTCCAGTTTGCGCTCTAAAGACTTCGATTTATTTAACGGGTGGTCGGTACACACCCAATTTATGTTTGTGCTCCGGTCCGCACTTTGGGGACTAAAAGTTATTTCACCGATGGTCAGTTCACACCTGATTTATGTTTATGCTCCAGTCCATGCTATGGGGACTTAGATTTATTTCGCGGGTGGTCGGTTCACACTCGATTTATGTTTATACTCCAATGCACACTCTGGGGACTTAGAGTTATTTCAAAGAGTGCTCATATCGTACTCTTTTTGATTGATTAGTTTGCCCTCCAGGATTTGGCGTTTGATTTAGCGATCGATCGATCGTATATCGGTTGCTTTAATTTTGTTTCAGTTCCACGGTTTGAGCAGGAGTTATTCAATCATCAGATTTTCGACCACATTCATTCCTTATTGTGTATCACGTCCTTTGGATTGTGAATGAGAGTTGTTAAACGAACAAGTTGATTGAGCTCATTTTGTTTGATCCCATTAGGAGTTAGCATGATTGATTTATTTCAAACTCTGGGAGCATGTTCACACACATCGATACAAATCAGTTTTGCCATGTAACTAGCATACAATGCAATAGCAAACCTAAATACAGATGAAGCCTGAAACTTAATTTATTAAATGGAAAGGAATAACATAAACTGTCTTATTACACATTTGGAAAATCAAACACTAAAGAAAATTATTGAAGTAAATACAACTAAAATGTAAAGGAAATAAACTAAGTGAAATAACATCGTAACTGTTTGCTATTTCACACTCTTGGAAGTGTAATTCCATCGATCTAGCTTGAAATTTCTATCTCCAAGCCTCCGTTCAATGACATATGGTCCTTCCCAAATAGAATTCATGTGCGATGGGGTAGGAAAAAGCCGTTTCAGGACAAGATCACCAATTTCGAAGGTCCTCGATCAAATTTTAGTGCTGTTATACTGAGAGACTCGATGCCGATATGCAGCCGCCCTTAGATTGGCTTCTTCATGCTTCTCGTCTATAAAGTCCAAAGATTCCAAGAGGAGACCTTTATTTATTTTGGGATTGTAGTAAGTCACTTGATGAGAAGGGACTTCAAGTTCAACAAGAATAATGGCTTCAGAACCGTAGGCAAGGGCGAATGGAGTATGGCCAGTCGAGGACTTGTGAGTGGTCCTATAAGCCCAATGTGCCTTAGGAATTTCATCCACCCACTTGTGTCTAGCCTTCTCCAAACGTTTTTCTCAAATAGACTTTATGATTTTATTTACAGCTTCAAACCTATCCATTTTCCTAAGGGTGAGTGAGCACTGCAAATCTCCTTTCAATACAATATCTTCGACAAAAGTCTTTAAACTCGGCACTATCGATTAAGTCTCATTATCAGTTACAATAGGTCATGGATGATCGAAGTGACATATGATGTTTCAGACAATAAAGTTGATTACTTTCTTGGTTGTGATTGTGGCTAAAGGTTCTGCCTTGGTCCATTTGGTGAAGTAATAAATTGCAACAATAGCGTACTTCGTGCCACCTTTAGAGATCGGTAAAGAACCGATAATGTCTATACCCCACATAGCGAACGACCATAGGCTGACCATTTCCGTGATTCCTATCGGCTTAGCTCTTAGGAATTTTTCATACATCTGGCATTTATTACATCACCTTATATAATCAACGGCGTCCCGATTTATGGTTGGCCAAGAATACCCGTAACGGAGTATTTTTTTGCCAAAGCTTAGCCCTAGTGTGATCGCCGCATTCTCGTTCATAAACTTCTTTTAAAACACGCTTTATCTCATCATGAGCAACACACCAGAGTATAGGGACTGAGAAACCTTTCTGTACATAATTCCATCTTGCATAGTATAACGTGAAGCTTTGTGAAGGACTTGTTGCTTTTTATTTCTTTTGTCGGGTAAAGCTCAATGCAGTAAATAGTCTTTGATTAGGGTTATCTACGATTCCCTTTTAGATTCTGCATCCAGTGTTTGATTTGATTTCCATCATTTTTATACTTGTGGTATTTAATAATTTGACTGAAACCAGGCCCATCTGCTGTGCATCGCCGATACTAGCAAACTTTGACAACGAATCGACCTCTCTATTTTAATCGCGTGGAATATGTGAAATGTCATAGTATTCAAATCCTAAACTCGGATAAGGTATGCGGAAAGTCGTTGTCCCATAACCTGATTGTCTCCCCTAAATTGATACACCACCAATTGTGAATCGCAAAAGATTTCAAGAGACTTAACTCCAAGCTCTCTCGTGAGTTTAAGTCCAGTGATCAGAGCTTCATACTCAAATTCGTTGTTTGTTGCTGGGAAATCAGGCTTCAAAGCAATTTGACTAGTTTTCAGGGGTTACAAGCACAATCCCAGCTCCAGAGCACTGACCATTAGATCTTCCATCAGTACACAATTTCCATCGTACAATAGGGATTTCGCTACCTTCTGGAAGATCATCTTGCACAGTAAACTCTACTATAAAGTCCGCCAATGCCTGACCTTGGATTGCTCTTCAAGGGAGATAAGTAATGTCAAATTGGCTAAGCTCAATGTTCCATTTGAGTAACCTTTCAGATGTCTCGGGTCACTGTAGGACCCGTCGTAACTGTTGGTCGATGTAAACATCGATCGGATGTGCCTGGAAGTACGGACGAAGCATCCATGGTGCAATTAGTAAGCATTACGCCAATTTCTCTATTTTTGGATAGTTCCATTCTACTCCCGTTAATCATTTACTGACGTAAAACACCAGCCACTGGACCTGATTCTCCTCATCAATCAAGGCAACACTTATAGCGCGTGCTGATACAGCCAAATAAATGTACAACTCTCCATTGGCTTTGACAAGATAGGGGATCTCTCTAAACGATTCAACAGAGCTTAGAACGCGTCTTTGAAATCCTGCATCCATTCAATGTTTCTTTCTCCTTTCCTAATCAAATCAAAGAAAGGAATACATTTGTCGATAGCTCTGGAGATAAATCGACTTAAGGTAGCAACCTTCCCATTTAGGCTCTACACTTGTTTAATAGTTCTCGGCACTTGGATATTAGGATGGCCTGAATCTTCTTGGGATTGGCTTCTATTCCACGAGCATTGAAAAAAAAGCCCAAGAATTTTCCTGATGCAACACCAAATGAACACTTCAAAGGATTGATTTTCATCTTGTAATATCGAAGGATGTCAAACATTTCTGCCAACTCCCTAACGTGCTCGCTTGATTGTCATGACTTCATGAGCATATCATCTGCATACACTTCCATTGTTTTTTCAGTCTGATCTTCAAACATTCTATTAACTAAGTGCTGATAAGTTGCTTCGGCATTCTTTAATCCAAACAGCATTACTACGTAACAGTACAATCCAAAATCCGTAACAAAACTGGTGTGCTCCTCATCGGTGATATGCATCGGGGTTTGGTTATATCTCGAGCATGCATCCATAAAAGATAGGAATTCATTTCTGTAGCTTAATCAACCAACTGATCAATCCTTGGAAGGGGAAAGCTGTCTTGTGGACATGATTTGTCCAAATATGAATAATCAATTCATGTTCTCCATCTTCCATTTGCATTCTTCATAAGTACGGGATTAAATACCCATTTGGGTAGAGGGGGTCGCGGATAAACCCGTTAACTTTTAGTTTATCTACCTCCTCTTTGAGAGCGGTAGATCTCTCTTGATCTATGCCGTGTCTTTTTTGCTTCACCAGAAAATACTTCGGGTTAATATTCAATGCATGGCTTACAATGGCAGCTGAGATTCCATACATGTCAGAGTGAGACCAACCGAATACATCTAAATTTGCTCGGAGACAACCAACGAGTTCTTTCATCATCGAGGGGCTGAGCTATGACCCAATCTTCAGGACTTGTGGTGGGTCATGTTCAGCTTAGCCGGTGCAGCCTTGGTCTCTTTGGGCTCTTCTTCGTCATCTCTTAGATCCATATCTCTATAGAACCAACTATGGCACCCGAGCAAGGCTCAAGCGTTGGTTGTTAATCTTCGGTAGCTTGGATGCGGAAAATCTTGTCCACATCGTTTCCTTTTTCTTTGTGCTAAGCTTCCCTCAACTTAGAAACATAACAGGCACGTCCGGTCACCTGATTGCCATGAACAACTCCAACATCATTGTCCATTGGAAACTTCAAAGTTAAACACCATGAGGCAAGAGCTGCGCAAAATTCAGCCAGGGTCGGTCGACCCAGAAAAACATTGTATGGAGAGTCAACATCCAAAACAATAAACAGTAAGATTCGCACTCTCCTTCATTCACCTTCTCCCAATTCAACAGGTAATGCCACACAATCAACAGCCTCGATCACAAAACCATTAAAACCATAAATACGAGCTTTAGATGGCTTTAAATATTTGGCTTCCATCATCTTCTGATCGTATGCTTTTTTGAAGATTATATTTATCGAACATCCACAGTCAATCGAAATCCTTCTCACCAATGTAGGAACAATCATAGCTGAAATGACCATTAGGTCAATTTTCAAAGCCTCCATCTTGTCTGCATCCTATTCCTAAATAAAATATCATTTTCCATTGTGGTTGCTGTTTTGCCGGAGCTCCATCTTTGTATTCGAACAGTATTCAAAATCTACATGCCTAATCGCGCTAGCATAGCGCTGCATCTCTTGCCAACTCCTATCCATCTGGTGCGGTCTTCCAACTATCATATTTATCACCAGTGTTCCATCGATCCATGTACGCTCCTCAACCCTACGCGGATCTTGTCCTCGATTGGGGTCAGATGTCCCATGTCCGCCATCCTATGGGGTTTTCACAAACTGTTGCAATTTCCTTTCCAGGGTTAGCTTTTCTATAACATCTTGGTGATGCCTGCATTTATTTGTATTGTGCCCATAACACTCATGAAATCGATAATATTTCCCGGTTTGTTTCTGCTTCTCTGTTGACTCGTTTGGAGGCGACTTCCTGTATTGCATGGTATCGCAAATAGATAGATAAATATTCTCCACGGACGTGTTTAACCATGTGTAGTTGTCATACATTAGAGTTGTTGGATCAGAGGTTTTGATTGCTGACAAAAATTCACGAATCTACGACTACGACATCATCCTGACTCAACGACTCAAAGTATGGTTCATATAGTTATATATTTTAACAAGAGTCGTCAAATATGTATATAGAGTCTAGTTAGTGCTTTGTTAAAATCTTTCCTCAAGAATCATCATTCACATAAACTTGCATGCATATTTTAATCAAAATCAAGTTTTCAAAAAAATGCATGCAGCGAGACTCGAACCCAGGTCACCAGATTGGAAGGCAAGTACTCTAACCAAATGAGCTACTGCAGTTTTTGCATAACAATAGAATTCTGTCGACTGAATACAATCAACCAGTCGACTGAATCTGTGCATTTTAACATAAATGTGCATGTTTTTAAATTCAATCGACTGGATGATCTAGCAACAATAATAACAATAAACCATCATCATCTGTCATGGAATGTTATGAATGTCATAAGAAGGGTCATATGAAAAAAGATTGTCCAGCAAAACAGAAAAAAAAATTCAAGAAGAACAAATTCAAGAAGAAAGCATTTTCTGTAACATGGAATGATTAAGATTCTTCATCATCAGAAAGCGACAGTGACAGTGACACAAAGCAAGCAAATGTATGCTTCATGGCTTCAAATGATGATGTAAGTGAACTAAGTTTTGAAGATTTAGTTGAACTTAATTCTGAACTAGTAGATTTTGTAAAACAGACTAAGAAATATAATAAGGAGTTACAAGGAAAACTAAATAGATCTGAATTGGAAATTAGTATGCTTGGAGATGAAAAGAAAATTCTTGAGGAAGAACTTGAAAAATCTCAAGAATCTAATTCTAATTTAGCTTCACAACTTTCTATGATAACTCAAGAATTAGAAATTCAGAAAAATAAAAATGATGATTTATCAGTTGAAATTAATGATTTAAAATCTAACACTAAAGTATTAGAGTTAGAAAAATCTAGTCTTAAAACTAAGCTAGAAGATATTAAAAAAAATATTTCTAATTTTAATAAAGGACGAGAAAATCTTTCTAAAATAATAGAAAATTCCCAGTCTACTTCAAATAAAATGGGTTTAGGATATAATAAAACTGATCGTAGAAATAACACTAGATATGATTTCATGTATAGTAAAAATGATAGTGTTGGTACTAAATTTCGATTAAAGCCTAAATCCAATTTGTATAGAAATTCAAATACTACTATGACCTATAATATTGATAATTTCTTTAAAAGTGAAAAATCATTAACAGGAAATATGAATAAAAATTATCTAAGTATATGGGTTCCTGTTAATTGGAAAAATAGAGAAAAATACGTTAATGATTATTTTGATATGGTAGTTAATAATGAAAATTATATTTATAAAGGTTCAACTACACCCAAATGGGTATGGTTTCCTAAAAAGTAGGAAATTATAAGAACCTTGGGTATCGCATGCTTTAAATGTTAATTTTTTCTGATACCTTACATTATAAGTAGTAGTTATTTTGTTTTATATTGCTCTATGTTAACACTTATGTAAAATATATTTTATATCATCATATAAACTCTCCTTTTTGTCGACGACAAAGGGGGAGAAAGATATTGCTCTCTAACACTCTTTGCAGGAATAAACCATGCAAGCACAGATTAAGAGGAAAAAAAGATTAAATAGGAATATATAGCATAGATTCAGGGGGAGAAATCTATAGCACAATTACAGGAAGATATTCAGTGAGAGAGATAAGATCAAAAAAGCTTGTCAAAGATTCGTTCGTAAAAAATGGAGTTCTCATCATCAAAAAAGGGGAGAATGTTGGATCATAGGTTTTGATTGTTGACAAAAATTCACGAATCTACATCATCCTGACTCAACGACTCAAAGTATGGTTCATATAGTTATATATTTTAACAAGAGTTATAAAATATGTATATAGAGTCTAGTTAATGCTTTGTTAAAATCTTTCCTCAAGAATCATCATTCACATAAACTTGCATGCATATTTTAATCAAAATCAAGTTTTCAAAAAAATTCATAGAGCAGGGCTCGAACCCAAGTCACTAGATTGGAAGGCAAGTACTCTAACCAAATGAGCTACTACAGTTTTTGCTTAACAACAGAATTCAGTCGACTGAATACAATTAACCAGTTGACTGAATCTGTGCATTTTAACATAAATGTGCATGTTTTTAAATTCAGTCGACTGGATGATCTAAGTCAGTCGACTGAACCTGAACCCGAGAGTTTTTTACACTCTGTAATCAGTCAACTGAACAAAAACGACCAGTCGACTGACCTGAACCTAACTGTCATATTTCTGAAAGGACATCTTCTTCTGCGAAGGGAAGCAACTCTTCTCTGAATGGAAATGGATGCTCCTCTTCATCAGAACCCTTCACCAATGGTAGTAACTCTTCAACTACTATATATAGATACTCCCAAACACTTAATATTCATCGATTTTCATTCTAACTCTCTAATACTCTTCTTGTGCTTTAATATTTACATTCAAACAGCGAGCATACATTTTTATTGCTTGGAATCTCTAAATTAACTTTCATAATCTTCGATTCTTAGCATTACCTTCCTTTCATATCTTCGCATACACTTCATACACTTGAGGATTTGATTATAGGAAGTATGAACTATCAGAGACAAATCAGTGTTATCAAGAACACACAGTGTCAAATATATTTTTGTATTTGTTGAAGTCCTGTTCTGCTGCTCAGGCATGAAGTCCTCTTCGGCTGCTGAGGCGAAATCCTGTTCTGCTGCTCAGGTCCCTGTTTTGCTGCTCAGGATTGTATAGACCTGTTCCTCCGGGTTAAGTGAGGGTTGTTGTAGCGAAATTCCAGAAGGAGTCTGGGACTGGACGTAGGACGGTGCTCCGAACCAGTATAAAATCTCTGGTGTCATTTTACTATACTGCTTTTATATTCCGCACTATTTATCATCACTATACTGCCATATTACACGATCCATAGTGCACTTTCAAGAGTCCTAGGCTTTAGTCTCCTAAAATCACTCTTTTGCACTCGATTCCTATCTCCATCTCTCTTTTCCCGATTCAACTTATTCTGAAGGTTCATCTGGATTTTTCCAAAACTGTCATCGGACTATTTTATCGCAGTATTACTGTGTACTGCTTCTCCACTCGGTCCTGCAACGTTCTTTTTCCTGGAGGACCTGGCTTCCTCCTTTCTCAGAAACTGAGCTGGCTTTGAATAAAAGCCTTCCAACGTTGTGGCGTCCCACTTCTATACCCACTCAAGCCAAGGACACTACAGGGTAATGCCATCAACTAGCGCGGAGAATAAGGCTGTTGAGGAGCGACCATCCGCGTAATTGCTTTGTGCGAGCACCAATATGTCAGATGGTACAACATGCATCTGCTTTGAGGAGGAAATCCGACATACCGATACAAACTCAAAGCTACTACCCGGTGGCTATATATATTCTTTGAAAACAAATATAGAAATAAACATAACACAAATCAGTCACAGACATCCATATAACAAAGGCGGAAATAGATATGAATATATAACACATAAAAGTGTTCATCAGAGTAGTGGTCAGACAAGATCCACAATGTCACAGAAGAATAGCTACAAGTGCTAGACAAAAGAATATGGATGCATCAATGAGTTTATATCTCAAATGTGTACAACAAAAACTACTAACCTAAGCAGTTAGCCAAAAGTCAGGGTGATAATCCCAGATGTGAAGTCAAGCAGAAGCACCTATATCATCTCGGTCTGACCCGAGTATTATTTAATATGAAAATAATAAACGGATCAGTCTAATTATAAATATCAGATGAAAGGATAAAGAATAAGAGATATGACAAAAACGTACGATAACCATAAAACCATACTGTGGTAAGTATGTAATTGAAAATCAACAAAAGATTAATCAATATCATAAGAATCTTCTCAAAGATCAAAAAGAATGTCATACTCTTTATTTTTATTCATTAAAACCATAAGTATTGATCATTATATCAATGCCAATCGCAAAAGTTAATGACACACAAATTCACCAATGCACAAATATCGATAAGACTTATCAATGTAAATCACGAAAATTGGTGAAACACAAATTCTAGAAATCATCAATGGAAATCCAGAAATCACAAAAAAAGGGGGGAGGCCTATTTCACAAAACGGGAGCATGAAAACTCACCAACACGTGTACCAAAAAATGGAACGCTATTCCAAGGTTGCTAACCATTAATTTTGAGCCGAAGCTCCACAAATCGGCCCGAAGACCATGGGTCGCTACCCCACCAAATTGAGTCGAAGCTCCACAGAAACGGGGTTTAATCTCCCTCGTAGACAAAGAGATATCGCACATTTTTTAGTCTAAATCACAAAAATGATCATCAACGATCATCAAGAAGTGTCAATTACAGTAAGCTAGTAAATATATAAGCTTAGCCTCATGTCCCATAACCACTATCTTAACTTAAATATTTACGAACAAATTGTAGATCTCCACTCGAAAATCGTCACAAGAGATTCAATCGGAAAAGTCCAAGAATTAACTGGCGAAGTAAACGCAAGCATTTCATACCACTTGTTTTACTAAGCCGTTTAATTAGATTTCTCGTACGAGTGAGGTAAAAGTTTATATATACTAGTAAATTGGAAAACGGTTTAAGAAACAAGTTTTGTTGTAAAATAGGGTTGAAATCATTTTGATGAAAGAGTTTTGATATTTACTGCTAGTATTGAAACCTTCATATTTTTAAAATGACAAATCACAAAAATGATTGTAGAAACAATAAATCACAAAAATTCACATTCGAAGACGTAAATAATATCCAAAGAATTCGATTCCAAATCCATCAGTGGAAATACCCTTACGACTTAATAGCCACTGTTTACGACTTAACATAATTAAACACAATAAATCAGCGGCTCAACACATGCGACTCCACGGCTTACGACCCAAGAGATCAGCGACTTAAGAAATAGCATGCGGCCTAACAGAGCAACTTAACGTGGCGCGACCTATAGCATGGCGCGACCTAAGTTGGTGCGAGATATAGCAGCAGGCCGAGCGACCTATATGGTGCGAGCAAGCCAAGCGACCTAAGTGGTGCGACCTAAGGGGAGCGACCAAGCCGAGCGACCTAAGTGGTGCGACCTAAGGGGTGCGACCAAGCCGACCGACCTAAGTGGTGCGACCTAAGGGGTGCGACCAAGTCGAGCGACCTAAGTGGTGCGACCTAAGGGGTGAGAGTAGGTCGAGCGACTTAAGTAATGGAATGACCTAAGAGATGCGGCTTAACATGGCGCGACCTATAGCAGGTGCGACTTTATGGCCGAGCGACTTAACACATGGCCGAGCGACTTAAGTAATGGAACGACCTAATGGCCGAGCGACTTAAGAAATGGAACGACCTAATGGCCGAGCGACTTAAGAAATGGAACGACCTAATGACCGAGCGACTTAAGAAATGGAACGACTAATGGCCGAGCGACTTAAGAAATGGAACAACCTAATGGCCGAGCGACTTAAGAAATGGAACGACCTATCCCATGGCGCGACCTAAGGTGTGAGAGTAGGCCGAGCGACTTAAGTAATGGAACGACCTATCCCGCGCGACCTAAGCGTGGCACGACCTATGTTGGTGCGACCTATATGCAGGCCGAGTGACTTAAATGTGCAGGCCGAGCCACCTAGGGGATAGAAGTGCAAAACTCCCGCAATTTGCAACCGGTCGAGCACGGACGCTAGGGGATTACGCCCATCGGCTACCCGGTCCTATTGGCTCCTCGATGCATCACCAAAACGTGTTCAAACATCAAAGTTAAGATTTTTAAAGATTTGAACCCAAAACACTAAAAATTGGGATTTTCACCAATTCAATCCAAACCAAAAGCAAATGCACATGAATAAGTGTTAGGAATTCATATCCAACAATCAAAGATAGTTATAGACAAAGATGTGAGATAAAAATCTCACCTTTTCACAAAATCAATGAAGGAGAAGCTTAAAAGCAAAGGAAGAATCAACCATACTTCAATCTCAACACAAGAAGCTTGAATAAGTGGCTTCTCTTTGGATTTGGAGTTAGATGTTTGATTTGCAAATGAACTAGGGCTTGGAGTTTTAATTTTCCATTCCTCTCTCCATTTTTGATGAAACTTGAGTGTTAGGAAATGAAAGTGAAGTAATGAAGGGAAGAGGGGGTTGAGCTAGAGTTAATAGTTTAGGCTAATGGGCTAAACCAAACCCAAAGCCCAAAGTGAAAAAGTGGCAAAATTCCACTAACTCCAAACATATCAAAGTTTATACTCAAAAAGATCGCAAACAGTGTTTTGGACCCAATGGAAGTGGTCTTGAGTCCTAATTTGACCATATGCAAAAAGTAACTTTTCGGACTAAAATCCGACTAACGATAAAATATTTGAATAAAATTTTTGAATATTCAATCGTAAAATATAAGGGTTGTTACAAACGTGGCAGGCCATAAGTATAGCAAGATCATTTGGATTATTGACCTACGTAGTAGCTATATGAAATCTCTCTAAATAATCTTTTAATGACTCCCTTGGAGCCAGGATCACGCTGGAAAGGGACATCACATCTTTTAGATGATTCGCATGCATCCGGAATTGCTTCACAAACTTGGTTGCCAACTCATCGAATCTAGAAATTGATTGTAGGGGTAGCTTCATGAACCACATCGTCGCTATTCTAAAATGATTTATGGGAAAACATCTGCACTTGGTCGCATCATTCGCTCCCGCAGAATCCATTAGCCTTTAGTATCTCATAATATGCTGCCTAGGGTTGGTTTTTCCCTCGTAAGTAGGCATTGATGGTTGGTTGAACCTTCATGGATACTCTACATGCAGAATATTGTCGTTAAACGGGGCGTGGCCTCTCGAAATTCCCAAGTCATCGTTAGTCATGTCTTAGTCCTTTCTTACCAATTGTCTGGCCATTGTTGATAAGTCTAGCGTCTGGATGGGAGGCGCCAAGCAGTGGTCGTGCTCCACCTCATGTGAATGGTTCGATCGATGTCTATGGACCATTTCACGCCTTCTTTGTTCACCACCTTCTTGATGCGCATCTTGAACATTTATCTCATCATCATTCTGGAGGGGTACCAAGTCAGCATCCAAATGAACTCCACCATCCAAGCCTTCGGGAGTAATTCCAGCATGATTCCCAAAGTATAAGAGGGAAATGCCTCCTCTGAAGGAAGGATTGGTACTGATCCCTATGGAGGGATCAGCACCAAATCGGTCATGGAAGACATGATGGTCTACCAAGCGATGGTCTGACGTTTCTGTGCGATTATTATCCTGTTGATTGTTGTGAATAGTTTTGTCTTCATTACCCTCATACAGATCAAAATTTTCCACTTCTCTATGTCTTTTTTGAACATTTTGTTCAATAGACTATTTTAAAGGGTAAATAACATTTCTCAACTCAATGATGGTATTTTCATGAATATCATCTATAGCAGAATCATGTACTAAGAATCTATGCCGCACCACTATTTGTGCATATCCTATGAATTTGCAGTCAACATTTTTTGATCCATTTTGACCCTTTTGTTTTAGGAATCTCTACTTTGTCAAGGCACCCTCACTCTTTCAAATATTTGTATGATGGTGGTCTACTCTTCTAAAATTCATGTCAGATTTGGATGTTTTCTTTCTAGATATCTCATTCAATATGAGGTTTGCACTCAATATAGCTTCTCCTCAAAAGTTAGATGGTAAAGTAAAGCTAACTAGCAAGGGCTCCACAATTTCCTTTAGAGTTCTGTTTTTCATTTTGATGATTCCGTTAGATTGGAGAGAATATGGAGCCTTGGTTTGGTATATGACATGTTGGGCACAAAATTCTCGAACAAAAATTTGTATTCTCCACCCCTACCACGCCTTAATGCTTTGATTTTCTTATTGATTTGATTTTTAAGTTCAGCCTTATAATGTTTAAAAATTTCGTATGCCTCGTCTTTTTTTCAAAGAAGGTATTATAGCAATACCTTGTACAATTGTCTATAAACCTGACAAAATATCTTTTTCCTCCTCTAGTTTGGCACATATTCAAGTCACATATATTTATGTGTACTAGGTCTCAAGTTTCAGTGTCGTTTTCAACATTATAAAAAAAATAGGATTCTTATTAATTTGCTTCAGCAAAAATTTTGCGTTTATCACTAGAATCTATTTTACACTTTGGTATGAAGTCTAGATTAATTAATCTTAGAAATGTACCGAAGTTCTTTTGACCTAATCTATCATGCCATATGTTAGAAGAGTTAGTAGAAGGTTCAATTTTATTCGTAGCAACATTTAGTATAATGGTTGTTACATTTACTTTAAATAACCATCACTCACATAACCCTTCCCAGATGCACTCCATTCTTTGACAACACAAACTTATCTGCTACAAAAATGATTTTGAAGCTATGTTTGCTGAGTAAGGATCTTGAAATTAGTTTTTTTGCAAATTTTTGGAACAAGAAGAACATCATACAAGGTAAGTTTCTTTTTAGAATTCAATTTTAGCACAACTTTTCCCTTTCTTTCGACCTTTGAAGCAGATGAGTTATCCATGAATAGTTATTCATCCTTAGTGGCATGTTTGTAGGTTGTAAACATCCATTTATTTGCATATGTATGTCGAGTATCTTCTATGCCCATAAACCACTCCTTTGAGTTATCAACTAGGTTGCATTTAGACATCACTGCACATAGATCCATATCATAAACACCATTTGAAATTTTAGTCATGTGTGCCTCTGATTTATTCTTTTTGGGTCTATGACACTTGCTTGCTTTATGCCCTTTCTTTATGCAATTATGGCATGTTTCCTAGAATTTCTTTGGCTTTGGGTGCTTGCTTATGTTTTCTTTTTTTGGACCTCTCTATACTGATCATATTTTTTTTGGCTATCATGTTATATGAAGACTTTTTCTCAGATTCACAAAATTTTCTTGATTATTAATCGAACCACCAATTCTTCCATGGTCATTTTCTTGCGTTTGTGCTGAAGGTAGCTTTTAAAGAATTTATACGATGGAGGAAGTTTCTCAATTGCGGCGGTTACCTAAAAGGATTCACTTAAAGTCATTCCTTCATCATATAGTGAATAAATAATGACTTGTAGTTCTCGAATCTGGTTGATTACAATATTCGAGTCAATCATCTTGAAGTCGAGGAATTTTCCTGGTACAAACTCCTTGATGCCGACGTCTTTGGTTTTGTACTTTTTATTCAAGGCCGACCAAAGTTCTTTGGATGTTTTTGTATTACAATAAACATTATACAAGTTGTTGTAGAGTCCATTGAGGATGTAGTTTTTGCACACGAAATCCAAGTTCTTCCATGCATGATTGGCAGTAATCGAAGTTTGATCAGTCTCGGTTTCTGCTATAATGGAAGAATCTTCAGTTAATACTTTTGCCAGTCCAAGCATGGTTAAGTAGAATAACATTTTCTGTTGCTAATGCTTGAAGTCCATCCTAGTAAACTTTTTCGGTCTTTCTCCATGAGATGATGCCACTATTGGAACCATGGTTCAACTTCGACGGTTTGGTCACAGTAAGTGTTGGCATGGAGTTGCCGTTGCTTTCTTGAGACATCGTCGACTATAAAAACAACCAATAACCTATATTCAACATTATCAGAACAAGAGTTCATGAAGATAGATTATGTGTTAAAGAATAACTAACCACGTTGATAATCTACTAATAGCTTAGGAATGTCCAAGTCTAGTAGAGTATTGTTTCTTTGAAATGATAATATGCCATCTATGACACTGAATGTTTTGAGCAATTTTCTTCCCAAGATTAAACAGACCAGCTTGGTAATGCAGTGCTTGCAAGTGTAGAGCGATGCAAGGGAATTATGAATTAAGGATAGTACAGAGGAGGAAAGAGATGGATTTTCCTGATTTTTCTAAGTGATTTCACTCAGAAAATTCGAGGCACATATATAGTAAAAATCGGCCTTCATTTGGTCTAATGGTTATGTCTTTTTAGAAAGATTGTGAACCTTTAACCGTTTTCTCATCATGAGACGCTTAATTTTGGGATTGAAGAGGTGCGATGGTTTTGTTTGAATTATGACCATTTAGCTTGAAAAAATAGACATCACGTTTGATTTTTGCCAAATATTCAATTGCCTATTGCAAAGTGCTAAGTGCCACAATATGCCTCAAACTCTCATTCGCCCACGGATAGGTGCGGACTTGAGGTGGTGTGTTGCACCAACTGCTAAGCTAGTCCCTCTTGGTTGAAGCCTCTATTAACTATAATAATTATTATGGCTCTTACATATTCATATATATGCTCCTTCTCTAAAATTTATTACAAGGTGTAGGACTATTTATACTCCTTAGGTAATCAATGCCTCATTCACTCATTTTCCAACAACTTAATCCCTTCCTTTATGTTTACTTTTGGAAGGATACGACAAAGGTTTGATTTCAAAACTAGTATGGCTTATTGGAACGTGAATGTTTGGTTGAAGTTTATGAAAGCACCTCTAAGACAAGTCCAAAGAAGATGCTAAAACCTGAAGTGTGATCTTAAACTAATTTGAGAAAAGTTGGAATCTGTATAAGTTGCGTAAATTTTTACCCAACCTCGTAATAACAAATTGAAATAGAATGAAAGTAACTTTCAAATATCATGCTAAATAAATTAAAAATGAAGTGATAATATAACACCCCATAAATGAATAAATAGTTAATCAAAGAATTAATTAGGAGAACAAAGATTTAGACGATTCGATTATGAAAATTAAATAATAATATAATGTGACAAGTATTTGGGTGTACATTTACTTATTATGATGTTACTTAGTGAAACTAACTAGAATGGATTACAATGGTGAAGAAGGCTAAGATGGATTGGTGGCTAATTTGTTATAGAATGATAAACTTGACCGGTATCCCATTTTATATTCATTCACTCTCTCGAAATATTTTTTTTTTAAACCCTTTAATGTTTGTAACGACCTAAGAAAGGGAAGGAAGAAAGGAAGAATATCAAAGCTAAGGAAACTAAAAGAGATCTAAGGTCAAATCAATTAAGAGGCCTAGATGAGTAATATATTTCCTTAATCCTTGTTTTCCTTTGTATTTATGCATGTCCATAACTAATTGAAATTATTTCTTATGCTTCTTGTGACTAAAATGATCGAGAAAATTAATATGATGGTATAAACACATTTATACATGTGGATTACGATTTGAATTTTGTATTATAAATAAATAATTAGATATGAATTATCTAAGAACCGTTTATTACATAAAGTTGTTAGAAATAAAGTGTTAGAGAAATGTGTTAGAACCTTAAGCAGCTTAATATATGACTAAGGATAAAACTTACTAAATGAAAGCATTGGCGTAAGGCCTAAGTAGCAGACGAAGCTAAAAGTGTAGTTGTAAAGCTTAGGTTGGCAATCGAAACGTGAAAGTGTTGATGTAAGACCTATGATGGCAATCACTGCCGAAAACGTTGGAATAAGGCCTAAGATGACATCTAAAACATGAAAGCAATTGGCATAAGGCCTAGAGTGGAAACTAAAGAAGAATTCAATAGATAATGTAAGGCTTGATGCGGCATCCAAGAACCAAAAGTGTGGGTGTAGGTCCTAAGTGAAATTGAAACTGAAAGTGTAGGTTTGAGGACCAGAGTAGCAACCGAAACACAAAAGCATAGGTATAGACCTGGATTGGCAACCAAAATACGGAAGTATTGGTGTAATACCTAGAATGGAAACTAAAACTGATTGTAAAATTATTGATAACTTAGGGTGCATTAAATGCATAAGGCCTTAATGGCAGCCGAAGGCTTTATGACATAAACTTTGAAAAGAAAAGTGTCGAGGACTGAATGACATATTGAGTGAAAAGGCTATTAATTTTAAACAAGATATCATAGCATGTTTAAAACCTTAGGAATGAATGATGAGTTATGTTTTTGTTTCAGATTATTAAATGAATTTTGTTTTATAGTAAGGCAAAAACCATTCTGTGCTTTAACAACATGGTCTCGCTATATTTTATGTTTAGGGCAATATAACGCTCATACCAAACTTTATGTCTGACCTATGTCATTGTTATTAGTTTCCTCGTAAACTCACGCATTGTATTAGAGTTTGAAAAGATGGCTTACCTAATTTTTATTATTCAATAGTATTATACGTGTAGAGCAATAAATAATTATTTTAAGTGCTTGGACGAAGCAATAATGAAACTTGGTTAATAGTACTTATGCATGCAACTTTAGATAGTTATAAAAAGTAGCAGCAAAAAGAAAGTTTGAATCCAAATAAATTTGAATGGTTGGCAATGTATTTAAAGAGAAAGATGTTCTAGCAATTACAAAGCTCCAAAATGATGCATTGGTTCTACATTATGGTTTTAGTATTGGCATAAATGTATATACTACTTGATTAGTATTAACCAACTCTTTTAAACATTGTTTAGAATTGTAAAATCCGTTTGGAATTCCAAATTTATGTAATAAATCATAAAATTTGCTAGTGGAAAACTTTGTAAACTAGAAAATGATGTTCCTGCCTTCATACTTTTTTTCCCCTAACTGGTGTTGGCTTCCTCTTTTTCATCTACGTTAGTAACTCATATTTGCCCAAATCTTTATTTATGCTTCTATTTTGCAATTAAATAGTTAAAAAGGTGAAACATAAATTTAAGATTATGTGTTGCTTTTAATGATTCGTGCCGAACATTTTCCTAAAAGAGAAAAAAATCAATAATGCTATAAAATTAGAGTAAGAAAAGGCTGATTCTAATTTGAATGAAAATTTAAAGTTAGTCAATGTTTCCTGGTAGGCATGCACAATGGAACAAGAAATGTCATTAATTTATGGAAATAATAAGTATATTTACAAACGTAACTATTTGATAGTTTTTCATATAATAATTTTTTTCTATCTTTTAGTTCCGTATGGGAAACAACTGACAGTATAAAAACTACTAATTTCTTCATCATACAAACCCTTATGTAAATTGTTTTATACTCTTGCTTAGGCAATTCTTTATGTCATTTTTAATTCTCTATGTTAGTTGCTCTCTTAGGGCTCTTTTCAATAATAATGATTCTCTTAATTTGACATTGTCAGATGTATAATTAATTAATATCATTTTCAATGCAAATTTAACAATATATGTGTTTGTATATATGCCTTTGAATTTCGGAGAATTTGGCCTTAAAAAATGAAGTTAGGAAATAAACAAGCACTAATAACATATGTTAAAAAAATGGATTAATTTTTTAAGCATATGTAAAAGTCATATTCAAATAGATAAAAAAACTATATGCATATGTTTGTCTACGCCATAAATATCAAATTCTTATTCCAAATAGAGCAAGTTATTATTCGAACTTCTTAATGAATCCTTTTATAATAGTGTTTGCAACCAAATTGGTTACAAACACCCAAGAGTATATTTATGTAGAGAAGTAAATGAAGAAAATAAAATTAAAACTTAGGAATAAAACAAATTAACAGCAAATAAACAACAATAATCAGAAACATAGAGATTTATAGTCGTTCGATGTTGTATGCCCATGTCCACTTTGAAGATTGTCTTTATTGATCAAGTAATATTCTAATTACAGTAGCAAAGAATAAGAAAAACTTGTTTATAGCAAAGAATAAAGTAACCAGCAGCGTAAAGATCCTCAGAATGACTCCTTATGCCGAATTTATAGGTGAAGACGACCACCAATCTTTCTGAAACTTCAGCTACAGGACATTCTGACCTACATGAGCCCACCAGAGGGGTGCTAGGCCCAAATTCCCATGAAAAGGGATTGGTATGAATCCTTCTATTATTTGACTTTTGGGCAGCGAACCCTATGGTGGCTTCTGCATGCTTTAATATGTTTAATCTCCAATTTTCAAGTCATTTGGATTAACAGAGCTCGAGTTATTAACTGGTCTTCAATCCAACTCTACTTGTAAATTTCTTTTTGCCGAATCCTCTAAAGGATTGTACACCGACCCCTATTCGATGAAGCTTGCCAAACCATACTTTCCAATATAGTATGCCGATCCCTTTATTACTCAATGATTCCAATCCTCCTTCATAACCTGAAGTATACAATCCAATTAAACAAAGCACGTTGATCCCTGTCCAATGAAGTACACTGATCCATCTTTATCTTTAGAATATGCCGATCCACGCCATCCATCTATGCCGAGTCCTTCTCTATGAATTGAAGTATGACTTTCAAAGCCAATCAACCGTGCCGACCCATACTCATCTATACCGATCCCTTTATTCTTTGACCAGTCGACCCCTCCGTTAGCAACTGGAATATGCCGACTCCTAGCAAATAGTCAACCATACCGTTCCATCATTCAACTACGCTGATCCCTTGTTTATTCAATCATGCCGACCCCATGCTTGCTCAACCATGGCGATCCCTACCAAGTTGCCAAACCATACCGATCCCATTATCTGACTAAGCTATATCCCATACTTCAAGCACCTGCATTATTTATCTACCAATTCCATCCATCTTTGGCTTCACATATCCAACTATATCCGACTTCTGAGCCTTACAACCATTACTTTGGGGTCATCGAACTTGATAACAGTTGAATCTATCATGTGCAATAAGTTCAATATAGCCGGGTTAGGATACCGGGTAACAAATAGTATTATATATACGACATCAATCATGAGTAAGAGTGATAATGTGTTTTCAACTAAAAATGAGGAGTGTATAAGCTCTAATTTCTTACCTGAATGATGTTGTCTCTACAAGTTATATGGGAACGATCATATTTTAAAGGGTATTGCTATTTACTCCCACTTAAACTCTTCTCTCACTTGCCTATCCTCTTACCCACTTATCCTATTCACTACCCCCCCCCCTTCACTCACCTTTTCATAACTTTTTTAATTTCTCAAAACCATAATCTTCTCCTCTCAATCTTTCTTCAAATAATGAAAACAAAATTTATCCATTCAATTTCTCCCAAGCTGATCTTTTTTTAATTTAATGCTTCATTGGGATATATATAAATCCAACTAATTTTGATACAATTAAGCAGTTATCGAATTTAATTATAAGTAGAATTCCTATTTTTTTAACTGTGAATTCCCATTTTTCAACTAAGATTAACATAGTAAAAAATAATTTACAGCTCAAACTAGATGTTACAGTATAACATATTAAAGAACATTAATTACTACTTCGATCGAAGATACTTAATTGTTATTGGTTTTTGTTGGTTGAACAAAAAAATGAAACCAATTGTAGTAGAAACAATGTGCTATAGTAAAATATATTTAATTATAATAATCTATTCGATAGAAAATATACAAATCTACAAAAGTATTGACTTATATCCATATTCTAAATAGAACTAAATATCTTAAATAATTAACTTCTAATATGGAATTCATAAAAGAAAATTTATTTATATTTTTCATCTCATTTTCTTTTGTCATTAATGATTAATAGGGTTGAAAATAATTATGTTCGAGTATTAAATTTTATTATTTATATGTTATCTGATTATCATTTACTTAAAGTGGGTTTTTGAAGTAAGTCTCATGATTTAATTTAACTAATGTTTAAGTGGTGTTCGCAAGTATTTAGATGGGTGTAAATAATAACATCCTATTTTAAATCACGATAAAAACCAATTTAGGTTAAATAATTGATTGGGGACCAATGTATAGGCAGACAAACAAAAGTGCCATAGTTATCATAATACGGATAATGATAAATATAAAAACAAAAAAAGCAATTTGCGTGTTGCACATTAAAAACATTTAAGTGGAAGATTATTGAAATAAAGTCTTTTCAAATGTACTGGTACTCGTAAACAATCACTCCTCAGAATGATCGACCTCTAATATATTTAAGTGTTACGTCAATAAGAAAATAGTAAGTATGGATTACTTTGAAGATAAGATCAATTGTACTATATCAATGCATCTTTAATTATTATCACTTATTTCTAGTGTACAAATACCAAATTAAGTGCCATTACAACCATAAACAAATGAAATAGCGAAATGCGAATAAGGTAATTCTAGTAGATAATTAATTATGTAGTAAAATTAAATTATTTTTTGATGTTTAGTTTTAGGTTTAGATTTTTTTTAAGGTCTATAACTCATAGTGTCATTAAATGTATCATATACTCCTCTTATTTAGAATTTCATGTAGCAAGGAACTTAGTCAATGGCATATAATATTTCACTTAGGATCTATAAATTTGAAATACATAAAAAAAACTAATATTGGATAACTGAATGTAATATCAATACCGCAACAAAAGCTAAAACTTAACCGAAGGCAAGAAAAAATTATAAATTAATAAAAATAAACTAATCACAACAGTTCGCCCAAAAAATAGAAAGTAGAATCAATGGGTTGCCAAAAGTAAAAAAATGATAATAAGTTGAACCAAACATGAATTGGAGAACAAATAACTGGGAAATAAAAGGTATTACCTATAACCCTAGACTCACCTTTGTTAGGAATGCGGATTACGGATTTTAAGGCTAGAATAACACTAGAGGGGGGGGGTGAATAGTGTTTTGTGGACTTTCAAAATCTTTTTGAAACTTGTGTAATTTAATCACCAACAAATGCAATACACCGACACAGATATAATCGAATCAAACACGGATGCAAATAATAAATGAAAGTAGTAAAGGAAAGAATACATTAGGATTTTATACTGGTTCAGAATTACCCTACATCCAGTCCCGCATAATTATACGGATTTCTTTTCAAAATAATCTCTCAGATTACACCCTTGATTTCAAGGCCACGATGCACACCCTCCTACATTCGATTCTGGGGCAAACTCTCTTGATATACCAAGCTATAAGATCACCTAATCAATTTTCAGGGAAACAATCATACCCAATTGATTTCAAGGCTCAACCGCACCTTTTACTCAACAGTTTAATTTACAGATAATCCAATAATATGAATAGCACTGAGATCTTATGGAGAAAGTGGCAGAGAATCAAACAAGAGATAATCAAGTTCGATTCACTTGGTATTTCGGCAGAGTATAGTTTGGGATTCTTTTGAATAAATATCGAAGATGAAGAGGAGAGAAAGTGAATGAAAATCTGGTAAAAATTCGTTGAGAACTTACTGGTATATATAGAGACCAACAGCCATATCTATTCGTGAAAGGATACGACGAATAGACACTTCTTTTGAAAATTTGAAATTTGAAAATTAACGGGCACCATGTCGACATGGGGAGTAGAAGTATGTCGACATGTTGTAGGCAAAAATGGTGATTTTGATTTTCTTATTAAAATTGGTTTCTACAATTTTTTCAAAACAATTTCTAAACTTTTATAAATATATTTGAATATAGTTTAAACATATAGAGAGTTTAGAAAGTAATTTTTAATACATAATATTAATCTATAAAGTTATTTAAAGTCTGAGTATATAAATATTTAAAAGCGAAATATTTAAAACAAGAGATAGTTTAAAATCAAGGACAATTTTGAAATCAAAAAATGTCAAAAACGATAAAGATAATTTTAAGGCTAAAGTATTTCAAAAAGGATAGGTGTCTTTTTGAAAAGAAGGTTTTGAAAACATTTTAAAATAAGAGATGTATTTTTGAAAAGAATTTTGATAAAATTAGCGGATATCAAAACAGGACCACTATACGTTCCACTAGATATTGTCGTGGGTTCCATCCCTTTAACAGGCTCGAAGTGGATTCCATTCCACGAATAAATTTCGAATAAAGATGTAAGTGCTTTCAAGAAGTTTTAATATAATTCTAGACTCAATACTTATCTTGTACTTTGAAATCTTGAACTCTTGATATTTTGATACTCATGAGTCTTCAATCTTGATATCTTCGATCTTTAATTTCATTAGTCTTGTATGTCTATACTGTACGGTCTTCATTCTTGGTACTTGCATGTTTATATCCTGCATTTACATTTATATCTAAACTATAATATTAGTATTTATATTTTATAATAAGTCCTAAGGTTGTTGTCATCAAAACCACCCTTCTCAAGGACTAACAATCTCCCCCTTTTTGATGATGACAACCTATGTTTATAAAATATACTTCACATTTACTATAACTTCCTCTAAAACTAATAACTCCCCTTAATATACGCCTAACTACTCTAACTACTCTATTTTATAATTCTCCCCCTTTTTCATCGACGAAAACTAATCCTATACTAATATATATAACTCCCCCTTAATCTAATACTGGAGTACCTGTGACAAATTAAGATGGAATATATACATATATATAATAAAACACGAGTTACTCAATGAAAACATAACAAATATGATATTTTAAATCCAACAACCATATATTATGTTTCATATAATTTTATACATTCCATTCAAAACAAATTAACTCTAATCAAAGCAAATCAAATCAAACAATTCAGATCAAATCAAATAATTCAAATCAAATCAAACAATTCAAAAACAAGCAATTCAAACCAGAACTAAAACCCATCCTTCTTCTCTAAAAATAGGATCCCTTTTAATATCTTCCTAATCTTCATTTTCTTGAATCAAAGTTCCTTCAGGATTTGCATTGAAATCATCTTTGTTTAGGGCAGAAATCATCCAACGGAGGGCATCGAAAGGATTCTCTTGTTCTCTTATCATCTGCATTGGACTTAGTTCTAAGTGTCTTTGATTATGGAGAATAAAAGTAAGTATTTTCTTGAATGACATGAGAGTTTCTTCAAGATTTTCACTTAGAGTTTGAGAAGAGGATGCCATTATTGATAAATAGTTAAAAGATGCAAATAGAGATGAGTAGAAATAAAGAGTTTACAAATTTATGGAAGAAACAGGTGCTTTAATAGGCAGGAATTTGTTTAAAATGAATAGACACAAGTTGGTTATTTAAAATTCAAATTTAAAAAAAAAAAACTAAATCACAGTTATATTTCGACATAAGGTGTTGGGGTATGTTGACATGGGTGTGTTGATTTATGTATCTTCTTTGTTTTATGCATAAGTATGTATATATATAAACTTATATACTATACTATCATTTATTCTAGAGACACGATAAGGTAGAAAAACATAAGATAGATAAATTTATAGATAGATGAGAAAATACAAGAGATACTTCATAACATGATAAAAGAGAAATACAGGTTCATATAAAATAATCTAGTACATCACATCCTAGTTTTTAGAATGTGCTAGTGGATGAGGAGGATGATGATAAGCCAAGTTTTCGACCAACTTTAGCAAAGAACTTGTTAATATTGGTGGTTATTTTATCCAATTTTTTACTAACGGATCTTTGAGAATTCATTGATTTTCCACTATGATCTTTTGATTTTTGAGGACAGTTTTGTTGGAAGGATTGTTTGTATTTATAGGATATTCAATACTTTCCAAGGAGGTGTCTTATTTCTCTTCTTCAAATTCCATTTCCTCTAATTCTTCTTCTTCTTCCTTATTTTCTTCTTCCATCTCTTCATGTGCCAACCTTTCATCCTTTTCGGCAAGAGATTCATATTGTTGAAATATGAAGGGAATTTTTATAAAAGAAATATTGGCATGATTAAACACTTTTCTTGAAAATATTCTTCCCTTTATAATCAACACCAAAATAATTAAAAATCCGAGTGAGATAGATTCTATGACATAAAGTTCTCACCCATTTTCAAATTCTTAGGACGAAGTTCATCCATAATCACTTGCGTCCAATTAATGTCATAATGACCAAAAATAGCAAAAAGAGCTTTACAAACTTTTAAAGTCGGCTTATTGAAATTTCCCGATCAAGGAGTGACAGTATGTTGCAAAAGAAGATTAACAATACGTGCTTTCGGATGAAAGTTGCGATTTTTAAATTCAAAGTTGTCATCTCATTCGAAAATGTGATGAAATGTCTCATGATCATGTTCATCAATATTAAAAGTAGAAAGATTAATTCCCGAATTCTTGCAATTGAGAATGTTGCCCAAAATTTCACAATTTAAAAAATTTTTAGTGCCTTTAACACTACTTTAAATTTCATTTTCATTTCCTTCATGAAAACCACGATTCAAATTTGCATAAAACATTTTAACAAGATTTGGATAGCAAACAAAATCATTTTCAGAATTGTCAAAAAGACTAAGAGTATGGTTCTCTTCATGAAGAGTATTGACTTCATATGTGGAGAAATCACTAAAGATAGCAAACTTTCCCGTATGAACTTTTCCGTATTTAGCATAACTAATATAAGCCTTGATTGCTTTCGGATCATTATAGAGATACACTTTAATGGTTTTTGACAGCCTCATTGTGGATGGAGTACTTGAAGAAGCCATTTTTGAAGAGAGTAGAGAGTTTGAAAGAGTAAAAGAGATTTTGAATTTTGAAATGAAAGTGAAAAGATGTGATAGGATAAAAGAAATAAATATATATTCAGTGGTCATGTTCTCTGGTTAAGAGGTACCTTTCCAGAACATTGGAATTGGTGAAAAGGTGGAGGAAAATTTAAAGATTTGAATTCAAATTTGAAATTCAACTTTCTGACAGGTATGCCGACATCATGGGTAGGGCCATGTCGACATGGATCGGGGAATTCATGTGACCTGTCTATACTTAAATACTTTAATATATATATATATATATATATCGTTTTTAATGTCTACATATTTTTCTGAAGTGATTATTAAACATAATGATACTCCTTTTTTTTAAAATAAAACAAAAAATATTGTAATTTTAAAAAAATTTAAAAATTCAAACAACACATAATTTCAAGAGCAATCAATCAATTTTAAGAAAACAATTTCAACCAAAATATTGTAAACGTGTACCTTTTTCTAGATTGGTACCTCTGAGATCATCGGAATCATGAATAGTCAAAAAACACATATTTGAATTTTCTATCTTCTGATCATCATTGCTTGAGGATGAATATGAGTCTGAATCGTTTAGAGTAGCACATATGCTCTTTTCCTTTTCTTTGTATAATCATTGCTTGCAGGAAACTATTGTGTATCAGGATGCGGACAGTCTCTTCTGAGATGACCTGGTTCATCACAGTTGAAACATTTGACATGATTTGGTACTACTTTATGATTTTCAGAATTCCTATGATCATTCTTTTTTAGGTTGTTCATCTTTCTGTTTTTTAGAAACTTCCTAAAATTCTTTGTCATGAAGGCTATTTCTTCATCACCGTCACTACCCGATTCTGAATTATCTATTAATGCATTGAATGCAATTGAATTTTTTTCGAATGTCTTGCTATCTCTTCTCCCTTGCATTTGAACTTCGAATGACATTAGATTTCCAATCAATTCTTCAATCTTTGAAGTACCGCTTCTTCGATTATAAGAGTTTTCTGATCTCATTCCAAAGTATGAGAATTTGGAATTTTTCTGACTTGGTCTTCTTTGGAGAAACATTTTCCCAGTGATGTTATCGAATGCATAATATCCTAAAATCTACTATACATATCTGAGATGGACTCATTTGAATTCATTTTGAATAATTGAAACTGATTCATGAGTGTGGATATTTTGGTCTGTTTGACTTTGCTTGTTCCTTCATGAGTAACTTGCAAAGTTTTCCAAATATCATATGTAGACTTACAAACAAACACTCTATTGAATTCATTCCTATCAAGTGAACAAAATAAAATATTCATGGCTTTGGAATTATTTTGTGCAATAGTCTTTTGTTCAGCAGTCCACTGTGCAAAATTAGTTGTGGGCTCAGAATATTTAGTTTGTGCGATATTCCGAGTGTCTAATCCAATTGACTGTAAATATATTTTCATTCTACATGCCCAATATGCATTGCCATTAAAAAAAGGTAATCTGGCAGTAGACCGACCTTCTACGGATGAACTAGTGATAGTGTTAACAGAACCAGTGTTGGTAGCCATTTGAAAAACTTTTCAAACTTCATATTATGAAAACTTTGTAAACCAGGCTCTGATACCAAATGTTAGGAATGCGGATTACGGATCTTAAGGCCAGAATAACACTAGAGGGGGGTGAATATTGTTTTGCGGATTTTCTGAATCTTTTTGAAACTTATGTAATTTAATCACCAACAAATACAATACATTCACACAGATATAATCACATAATTAGACACAGATGCAAATAATAAATAAAAGCAGTAACGGAAAGAACACACCAGGATTTTATACTAGTTCGAAGTTATCCTACATCCAGTCCCGCACAATTGTACGAATTTCTTTTCAAAATAATCTCCCAAACTACACCCTCGATTTCAAGGCCACGAGGTACACCCTCCTGTATTCGAGTCCGGGACAAACTCTCTTGATTTACCAAGCCACAAGATCACCCAATCGATTTCCGAGGCAACAATCACATCTAATTGATTTCAAGGCTCAACCGCATCTTTTACTCAACAGATGATTTACAAATAATCCTATAACTCTGAATAGCACTGAGATCTTATGGAGAGAGTGGAAGAGAATCAAACAGGAGATAATCAAGTTCAATTCACTTGGTATTTCGACAAAGCATAGTTTGGGATTCTTTTGAATAAATGTGGAAGATGAAGAGGAGAGAAAGTGAATGAAAATCTGGTAAAAATTCGTTTAGAACTTATTGGTATTTATAGAGATCAATAGCCATATCTATTCGTGAAAGGATACGATGAATAGACACTTCTTTTGAAAATTCGAAATTTGAAAATTAACGGGCACCATGTCGACATGGGGGGTAGGAGTATGTCGACACGCTCTAGGCAAAAATGGTGATTTTGATTTTCGTATTAAAATTGGTTTGTATAATTTTTTTAAAACAATTTCTAAACTTTTATAAATATATTTGAATATAGTTTAAACATATAAAGAGTTTAGAAAGTAATTTTTAATATATAATCTTAATCTATAAAGTGATTTAAAATCTAAGTATATAAATATTTAAAAGCTAAATATTTAAAACAAGAGATAGTTTAAAATTAATAAATGCTTTGAAATCAAAAAATGTGAAAAATGATAAAGATAAGTTTGAGGATAAAGTATTTCAAACAGGACAGGTGTCTTTTTGAAAAGAAGGTTTTGAAAACATTTTAAAATAAGAGATGTATTCTTGAAAAGCATTTTGATAAATTAGTGGATACTAAAATATGACCACTATATGTTCCACTAGATATTGTCGTGGTTTTCATCCCACTAGGGTTCCATCGCTTTAACAGGCTCGAAGTGGATTTCATTCCACGGATAAATTTCGAATAAAGATGTAAGTGCTTTCAAGAAGTTTTAACATAATTCTAGACTCAATATTTATCTTGTATTTTGAAATCTTGAACTCTTGATATCTTGATACTCATGAATCTTCGATCTTGATATCTTCGATCTTTAAATTCATCAGTCTTGTATCTATATACTGTACAGTCTTCGTTCTTGATACATGAATGTTTATATCATGCATATACATATACATCTAAACTATAATGTTAGTATTTATATTTTATAATAAGTTCTAAGGTTGTTGTCATCAAAACCATCCTTCTCAAGGACTAACAGCCTCATGGTTACATGATGGATGAGTTAGATGATGGGGATGCTCACCATGCGATAGGATGCCCAAGCTCATCGTCAATCCAAAATTATACGGCAAAAACCAAGATTTAGGGGAAAGGTGAAGGTAGAAACTAAAATAGGTTGTCATTTTTATCGGTAGAGAAATAAAATATTGCAAGGTGCGGTTATTTATAGGATCAAAGGACAAAAGAAGAGAGGAACGATATAGCGTCGTTTTAAAATGATTAGCAAGTATCATAACACAGCCAACAATAGTTGTTTTCTAAGGTTAAATAAGTTTAAATAATCAAAGCAACGGTTGGAAAGGTTGTGTGCGCCAAGAGAACCAAAATGATGGGGCTTTGCATCGAAGATTCCTATTTTGATGTTGATGTAAGAAAACTCCCTATGATAATGAGTATGTAATTTAAATCTTTGCTTTTTCTAAATCAGAAAGTGCAAATTATTTTGCGCTTTCCTTATAGAACGTACAAGTTAACTTGCGCTTTTCAAAAATTTATTTTTTTTGAAAATTTCAACCTTTTCAAAAGAATTCAAAATCAAAAAACACAAACTAGCTTGCGTTTTTTGATAAAAAAATGCAATTTCACTTGTGCTTTCCAAAAAAATTAAAAATTTCAAAAAAATTTCAGAATCAGAAAGCACAAACTAGCTTGCGCTTTCCATTAAAGTTAACTTGCATTTTTCAAACATTTCAAAAAAAATTCAGAATAAAAGCGCAAAATAGCTTGTGCTTTCCTGATAGATAGCGCATGTTAACTTGCGTTTTTTAAATTTTTCAAAAGTTTTAAGATTTTCAAAATTAAAAACAAAAATCATAGTCAAAAAGTTGCTAGGTAGCTGGTATTTTCTGTCAGAAAAATGCATAACACCTTGTGTTTTAGATTTTTTCAAAAACACAGATTAAATTTATATATTCTTGTGTAAGTTGACTTTTCTTGTAGCAACTTAACAGAGAATTGTGACACTTTTGTTGAAAACTGTTTTGTGAAGCCGATTGATCTGTTGTTTCCGTATTAGTCTTCGTAAAATCTCTTCATCTTGTCCCAGATCGATTTCCCCTTTTCTCTACCGTTTCTTCTCTATTCCGCTTCTTTTGTTCTTCAAATACAATTATTCTCTTATTTTTACTGCGACATAACTTTCTTAACTCCAAAATAATGTCTTTCTTTTGTTTCATTTTCGTTCCCTTTCTTCTCCAAAACCCTAATTTCACTCTCAACTTGCCTCATCCTAAATTGATGATTTCTTTCATTTATATCCATCCAAATAACCAATTCAAATTTCCTTTGTTCCATTTTTTTCTTTTCTTTCCATCAAATCGAAGCTAAAACTGCAAACAAAAGCAAACTAATTTCGTAACAAAATGCACAGTGGGATTTTTTTTTTTCCATATTAGTTTTTATCTTGTAATTTTGCTTGCATATCAAATAAATGTTGCATTAATTTTTGATTATCTTAGTATATTGTCACTCGTTTTGTTGATAATTTAAAAGCATTGATTTGATGATTGATTTGTTGGTGTATAATTTCTCCATAGTTGTATTAATTTAGAAAATTCGTTTGTTTACGTTTTGTTTTTGTTATGAAATTAAAATATCATTTACATTCTTTAGGATTTGAAATTTTGTCAGCTATGATGCTTTTCATATTCGTCTTGGTTGGAGCTTTTTGTGGTTGTCAGCTATGATGCCTTTCATATTGATTTTGGTTGGAACTTTTGTGGCCATTAAAACCATTTACTATAAAGTTGGTCATGACTATGTCAAGAAGTTACTGCTTTCATATTAATTAAAGCTTAAAGTCTGTTGCCTATGATCTTCTTCCCACTATAATCATATTTGTTAAAGCTATAATTTGAGATTATATCACTGACAACTTTTTATGTGAACAATTCACCAACTTCAAAAGTATTTTCATTCTTTGGGTTGGTGTTTCCTTGTATCCTAATTTTATAAACTAAATGTGACTGATAGAATAAGGTGAAGATGATGACCAACTCAATACAACCTATACTTTCATTAAAATAGTTTGATGATCTGATATTCAATTTTTCCAAAGTGAAGTTCTGATTTTTTCAATTTCAACAAATGTATTTATTTGAAATAAATAAACCACTTTTAGAGGAAAACAAAATATTGTAAAATTTAAAATATTAATATCAAATATGTTTATCAAAACCAAATGTGAAATTTATTGGGTGATGGATTGCCAGAAATGGAAGATAAAGCTAAAATATGTTTTCAAATATATAAAGGAAGTATGTTTTCCCAAGTCTAAGAATTTGGTAACGCAAGTAAGGAATGAGTTTTTAGATTTTAATGTCTAAAAGCAAAAGACTTTCGAGGTATATTTATTCCAGTGACATCATTTTTATTAATCAAGTTTACTCTACCATGAGCTTTAGAAACATTAGATTTTGCAAGTTTATAATTGTTTTTTTTTTTTGAATTACGCTCAGGAGAAACCGATTGACTGGTAATCTCCTAACAAGGAATTAAGCCGTCTGTCTGCTTTAACCCATGATACCTATAACCTCCGGACATTATTTTGTTGGAGAAGTGTGTCCAAAACATGATTCAGACATGGATCTGTTATCAAACCTAGGAATCCATCGCATTAGATCCTTGGACAAGTTTATCATTGTTTTCATTTGTAAAGTCCTTTGCTTCCCCCAGTTATTTGACTTTCCATTTGTATTGTAATCACGCTGCATTCCTTAGATAGTGCTATTTGTATTATGAGCGTGTTATGTTTATTTACATTCTACCTTATGATCTCGGCATAAAATAACATGAATTTTAAAATGATTCATCATTACAATATATGAATTTAGTAATATATGTGGTTAACAAATCAACATGTTAAGCACTCATTGTTAGTAAACTTTGATTATTGTACATACCGTACAATTTGCATGTACAATCATTTTTAGCAATTAAGTATTAATTATTCTCTAGTGTAATATTTTTTTGTTTCTGACAGTATAAATATCTTTTTTGTCTTACATACTATCATTATTATATGGATAACTAAAATTAAGGCATACTTTTAATAATATTTTCTTAAAATATACAACGGACAATCGATTTTTCCACCATCTTGCGATTGTACAAGTTGATTTAATGCTCACATTTGGTAATCATTCTATAAAACATAAAAAGTAAGGAACCTAGTCCCAAAATTTGCTCGCCCCTTCAGTGTCCCTCTCATTAATCTTCAGTTTCTATTAATCCTAAATCCCATTAATATTCAATTTTCTTAAGGTAAAATTTCAGCATAACCCTAGCTTTCCTCCGTCAGGTTCTTTGTTCAACACTACTTCTACTATGCTATGTTATATGTTATGCTTCTCATTTTTCTTCATCATACCTTGCCACTGTATTAGTTTTTCCCAAATTGCAACTTAAATCCCTTTTCTTCATCATACCACTTCAACCTAAAGTCGACAACATCGAATCCTTGTACCAAGCAACCTAAATCTCAATTCAATAGCATTTATATGCGTAACGTTCTTAAATTACAACTTATGTTTCTTATTTTTTGATATCTAACATCTACCTCTGTTTTCTTTTGTTTTTTTGCCATTATACAATAGGTACATGAATTTTTCCTCAAGGATACGTTTTAGGGCTTTTTTTGGATGTAGGACGGCCCGTTAATATTTTCTCCAAAGGACAAATTGTCGTTTTTCCCTTCCAGCCCAATTTTGCGCGCTTATTCTTCTTCTTTCTTTCGATCAAATTTTTCGATCGCAATCAAATACTTTTCTTGCAAATAAAATATCGATCAACTTCGTTCGTTTATTTCAATTTCGTCCTTCTAAAAATTGTATTTCATCGATCATTTTTTTCTTACGTGCGTTTGTTGATCTCGTTCTTTTCATATTTGTACCGTGATCTCGATTTTCTGATGTATGCTTATATTATTCTGTTTTTCGTTGTTTTTCTATTCGAGTTAAAAAAAATTTGTCCGTAATTTCTAATTGTGTTCATTTTTACGAATGATATGCAGTGTTGTTGTTCTCATGGTCTGTTCATTCGTTGAAGGAAAATTGTGGAAGTAGCAGCAGGTTTTTTATTATTATATTCGTTTCTTTATGCAGTGTTGTATTCTAACTAGCTTTTCATTTAATTTATCTTTCATTTTCTTACATTAATGTTTGGATGATTGGAAAAGTATCGTTGTTTGGGTTGTATATATCGTATTTTAGGTTCAATTTCTGGATATCATTTTTATTTTTTCTTAGTATCATTTTTTTATTATCAGTACCTAGGTATCAGTTTTGTCTACGGTAGGTATCAATTTTGTTAAAATGAATAATTAATGTTCTAAATTGAACATATTTTTACTAATGTTTATTTTTTATTTTTTTGGCAGTGTGGATAACAGCCTTCTTTGTTTGTTTGTGTTGAATAATAACATTTTTAGCACTCGATTGTTTATCGATTGCTCTTTGTATGATTTGAAGAATGAGATATGTCGATATTGGTCTCAATTACTCCTTCTTCTATTCAGATTTCTTATATACTTGAGGATAAAATTATTATGGTTGACACTGATTCTGATATTCAGAGAATAATTTGTTTACAATTATACAAGAGAAGTTCTTTCTTTGATTTTACTGTTAAGGTTAAGGGTTCTGAATTGTAAGTTGTTGATGGTGCTTCTATTTCAAGTTCATCCTATGTTCGTGCTTCTTCATCTTCTACTACATCTGTCTGTTCAAATGTTGTTGTTAATGGTAAAAGTTATTTAAAAGATATGTTGAGGAGAGGGTCGATATTAAGCATTTCTGATTTTGTTGGTTTTTGTTTTGGAGGAGCTAAACATTTTACAGAGCTTTTGATGGCATATCAACTTCAAAAGGGGTATGAATTAGTATTTTTAAAGAATTATGCTACAAAAGTTACTGTGATCTGCTTTTCATATAAAAATGGTTGTCTTTTCAAAGTTCAAGGTTCCTGTGATTCTGGAGAATTGAAAAGGTTCTCTATGAGAAATTTGGTTCCTGATCATTCTTGTGGGGCTGGTCTTAAACATGTGAATAATCCACATATATCTACTTCGTTTGTTAAATCGATGATTATTGATGAGATCCGCGATTGTCCAAGTAAAAAGCCTAAGGATATTATACTTGATTTTAAAAGAGAATACAATTTTCAGTTGTCTTATGGTTATGCTTATCATGGGAAACAACTTGCATTGATGTAGTTGCATGGTAATGATGCTTTGTCTTATAACGATTTGAGTTGGTATTTGAAAGCAGTGAAGAAATCTAATCCAGATAGTTATGTTGATATGGATGTTGATCCTTGTAGTAATGAATTTGAAAGGGTGGTTATTTCTGTTGGCGCTTGTTTACTTGGTTTCAAGTATTGTCGTCCTATGATATTCTTAGATGCTACTCACTTGAAGGGACGTCCTGGTGTGTTGATGACGCTACTGCAAAAAATGGTGATCAAGTTATGTCTTTGTTTTCATATTTGAGTTATTTGTATTGAGATCATAATACTTGGCATAATCATTGATATACATTATTTATCATAATTTGTATTATGTTGGTATCAGTTTTAAGAATTGTAGTTTATAAGTAGCAAGTTTCTAGTATCAGAATTTTCGTTGTATTGTAAAGTAAGTTTGTATTTGGTATAATAATTTCATACTGCTAACAGAAGATTAGTATCACTTTGTGTATAATGTTAGTATCAGTTTCAAGTATGTTTATATACGGTATCATTTATAGTTATGTAGTATTGAAATTTCCTTTGTACCATAATATATGTCAATTTTTGTTTCTTTGTTGTTTTAGAATGAAGATTAATGTGCATAATGTTGTGGTTATCAATATTTTTGTAATGGTCATATCAGGTTTTAGGTATCAGTTTTGTTACTGTCAGTATCAGTTTTATGAATTGTTTTATATTTATGGTTGTAATTACTTTTAGTTTTTTTACTAATTATTTTTGCATTTGTATTATGTTTAGTTTTATATTTAGATTTTTTTAAAGTCTATAACTCAAAGTGTCATCAAATGTATCATATACTCCTCTTATTTAGAATTTCATATAGCAAGGAACTTAGTCAATGGCATATAATATTTCACTTTGAATCTATAAATTTAAAATACATAAAAAAACTAATATTGGACAACTGAATGTAATATCAGTATCGCGACAAAACCTAAAACTTAACCGAAGGCGAGAAAAATTATAAATTTCAAAAAAAATAAACTAATCACATCAGTTCGACCAAAAAATAGAAAGTAGAATCAATGGTTTGCCCAAAGTAAAAAAATGATAATAAATCGAACCAAACATGAATTGGAGAACAAAGAACTGGTGAAACAAAAGCTATTACCTATAACCCTAGACTCGCCTCATGGTTACATGATGGATGAGGCAGATGATGGGGATGCTCATCGTGCGATAGGATGCCCAAGCTCATTGCCGATCCAAAATTATACGACAAAAACTAAGATTTAGGGAAAGGGCGAAGATAAAAACTAAAATAGGTTTTCATCTTTATTGGTAGAGAAATAAAATATTGCAAGGTGCGGTTATTTATAGGATCAATGCACAGAAGAAGAGAGGAACAATATAGCGTCGTTTTAAAATGATTAACAAGTATCATAACACAGCTAGCAATATTTGTTTTCTGAGGCTAAATAAGTTTAAATAATCAAAGCTACAGTTAGAAAGGTTTGTCTGTGCCAAGAGAACCAAAACAATGGGTCTTTACACCGAATGACTCTATTTTTGATGTTGTTGTAAGAAAAGTCCTTACGATATTAAGTATGCAAATTAAGTTCCAGTTTTTTCTAAATCAGAAAGTGCAAATTACCTTTCGCTTTTCTTATAGAAAGTGCAAGTAAACTTGCGCTTTTCAAAATTTTATTTTTTTTGAAAATTTCAGAATTTTCAAAAAAATTTCGAAATTAGAAAGCACAAATTAGCTTGCGCTTTTCTGATAAAAATTGCAAACTAACTTGTGCTTTTTAAAAATTCAAAATTTTCGAAAATTTTAAAAATCAGAAAGCGCGAACTAGCTTGCGCTTTCCATCAAAGATAACTTGCAATTTTCAAACATTTCAAAAATAATTCAAAATGAAAGCGGAAAGCGCATGTTAACTTGCGTTTTTTAAAATTTTCAAAATTAAAAAAAATTATAGTAAAAAAATTGCACGTTGGCTTGTATTTTCTATCAAAAAATGCAAAACACCTTGCGTTTTAAATTTAAAAAAAAAAATATAGACTAAATTTAAATATTCATATCTATATAGGCTTCTCTTGTAACAACGTAAAAATAGACAAATGTGACGCTTTTCTCAGAAAAAACTGTTTGTGTGAAGCCGATTGGTCTGTTGTTTCCGTATTAGTCTTTTGGTGAAATCTCTTCGTCTTGTCCTATATCGATTACCCCTTTTCTCTCCTTTTCTTCTCTATTCAGCTTCTTTTGTTCTTCAAAAACAATTAATTCTCTAATTTTTAATGCGATATAACTTTCCTTAACTCCAAAATAATGTCTTTCTTTTGTTTCATTTTCGTTCCCTTTCTTATCCAAAACCCTAATTTTCACTTTCAACTTGCCTCACCCTAAATTGATGATTTCTTTCATTTATATCCATCCAAATAACCAATTCAAATTTCCTTTGTTTCATTTTTGTAGAAAAACAGTATTATATAATCAAAATGCGAAAACAGTATGTGTACCTCCAGCCATTGATTGCTTTGAAACAGATAAGTAATTCTAAGACGTATTGATGAAAACTGGGAAGTGCCTGCTTTCTGCTGCTACAACTGCCAATAGGTGAATGAGATTCCCACTAAGTCTTAATGGAGAAGGGAGAGATGAATTTTCAGCCAGTCTATATGTCGCGACCCGCTATTTTGGACCATTCAAATCGACAATAAAATCATATATATCCGATTTGAATAATTCAAAATACCGAATTGTTGATTTAAAATTTGGCAAAACTTAAAATATACAATAAATCAATCACAGATCACAGAGTAATATAATGCAGCGGAATAGATAAAGAATAGTAGTTCATGAAGCTACTATTTACATCAGAGTTAGAAATAAAATACAACCGAATAGTTCAAATGCAGTGAAGTCTCCAATGCAACAGATGACTTCTCCGAACCAATCAAGTGGAAAGGCTGGAATCTGAATCGATAGTTGGATCTCCAAATGAAACTCCGAACTCCGAAGGTGAGTCTCTAATGTTGTATCACTCAGTCTGACCCGAGCGTAAAGCAAAACACAAAACACTCGACTCAGGATTAACATTCTTATATCAATAAATCCAACTCAAGTGAAATATCAACTGAAATACAAATAACTTAAAGGATGTTTGGGATAACCATCCTCTAAGAGGTCCATGGAACTTTCTACAAGGTAGAAATATACACTATAACACCGTGGTCATTTCAGCTTAATTTATACTTCAAAACCAAATCTCATTTTCACTTCAAATATCTCTATATTTCCCAAAATAGTATTTATATATATTAAATAATTTATACAGTAAAGTATTTTCAATTTCCTCACCTTAACAAAACGTTCCAACATCAACACGACCTTCCCATTCAAATTAAATTCAATCTCAATTTATCAATTTAAATTCAACTCAATTTAAATCAAATATTACTACTAAATCTATATATACAATTTCCATTTATATAATATCTTAAGAATCAAATTTATTAAACCATATATTTCTTTCCAAAATTATAGAAATTATTTTCAAAATATTTATATGGACCAACGGTGTCTGTATATATTTCCTATCATATAGTCAAGTGCTACGGATATTTATCATTTCAATCCGTATACTAAATATATACGGGTGGATATCATTTCAACCCGTAATCCCAAATTCAATTAAATGAAAATCGCTTGGGTTTATCATTTCAACCCATAACGATTTTCTCCTATTCTAAAGTCTATTCGGGTATGTATCATTTCAACCCATAGTGATTTCTAAACTACAGGGAACTTGCAGAGTGATAGCAGAAAATACAATAAAATAACATACATATATCATCAATACCAATATAATATAAACAACAGGATATGGTGTCATATCCCACAGGTGAACAGTTATAGATAATAGCATATATAACAAATTTAAATAACTACAGCAGCATATTTCAATTGTCGTTTCAATTGAAATCAAATTTAATGAATAAAAGAATGTTAATCGTGAGTGATTACTCACCTCTCGAGCCTAGAGAATACAGAAGATGACACGGATATGCATACTGCTACAGACACTGAAATTTGAATTATGAATCGAAGCAAAGCAAAATCGACACGAATTCAACGATCAAAGCTGATAACAAGAATTGATGGAACAAGTCAGAACGGGATCGGCGAAGATAACGGTATGAGTGGACTCATATATATATATATAACTATATATAACTATATATATATATAGTCATATTCTAAATTCAACACATATTAAATTAAATTAAATATATATGTATTTATATTTTCCAAAATCATTGTTTTTTTATTTAAAACGCATAAATTAGAATCAAGCATATATACAATATGAAATTTGAAATAAATACTTACATAAACAGCCTAATATTAATCATGTGCTAGGTTACAATACTGACATATTTTAGCAGTAAGAAAGAGTATAATGAAAGAAGTCAACATCAGTTATAATATATTTGTATAAACTAAATGTAACATATATTTAGTTGACATACAAATGAATTCTTTTATAAAATAATATACATTGGGCGCTATTTCATAAAAATGCACATACAATACCATTTATATACGCACAACAAAAGTAGCTTATATATATATACTATTTAAAAATCAATATTTACATTTCAACTAACATCAAAAAACAAATATAAACTTTATACTTTATATATGTTTATGGAAAAAGAGAAGAAAAAAAACAGAACGTAAAGTGGATCCAACGTTTGGAATTCAGGGATTAGTCCTGAAGGCTAATACACCGTCGGATTATTTTTATTAAATTTTTGGATAAATTTCAGTAGAAGAGTAGCAATTTATTTTTAAAATAACGTGGTGTGAAATGAATTGATGGACTGAATAAAGTAACGTATTATTAGTACCTAAATAATCAAATGACACAATACGTTGGTTTCTTCATAACGACGGTAACGTTCAAATTTCTAAAAGTTAATTAAGGACGTTATCTTCGTCTAATTTGTAAGCGATTGATATATTATACCTTTTTTAAATTTAAGATCAGCTCATGGCACGGCGTATGAAAATTCAAATTCCATCGCATCATAAATTTATATTTTCAGTTTAGAAATGTATGACTTATCATTTTTTTTTGGCTATAAATGAGTAAAACACCACTGCTTATTAAATTTGTCGTGTACTGCATTTAAATACTTCCAAAGCGTTTGTCAATTTATTTAAAAGCTATAAAATGAAAGGAGTGAAAAGAGAAAAAAGAAAGAAAGAATATATATATATAATAATAATAATAATAATAATAATAAACATGGGGAGAGAGACGAAGATACAGATGGTGGTACGTATCTTGTTCTATTCATAAGTAAATATCACCACGTTAAATTCCTTTGCATATTTTTAATTGCTATAACCAATGCTTTCATATATAACAGGCCCAATCTTATATACATAGCTACATATTAAAAAGGGCTATGAGAACTTATATATATACACCTTATAGTATAATATATATAACTAGATAAAATGTATATATTAGATAATAGAATACAATAATATAGATGAAAAAAAGAATTGCAGCAAGCTAAAATTTATAAAAAAAAACAAAGTGTTGCAGGAAGTTGAAAACAACAACTAATGCAATAATATTTATTATAAGTTTCGAAATCCATTAGACAAAAGAAAACACAGCTTGTATAACATATCCATTAAACAAAATAGACTATATATAGTACTAGTACATATTCATGCTATATGTAAACATTTAAAAATGAAACATATATTGCAATATGATACGCATACCGTGTATAAAAATATGGATGACGAGGGGAGGAGGCTTGGAGTGGGTTGTGGCTCTTGACAGGTGGTTCGAGCTGTGGTGGTGGAGGCTTGACGAAGCTATAGGAAGGAGAACTGGTCCTTTTTCATTTTTCCATCATATGTGTTTTTGCATTGTAAGGGGAAAAATCTCTTTTTTTTCTTCAAGAAGCAACAGAGAGGAAGAAAAAATGAAGCTAAATAGGCTCAGAGACTACACGTTATAAATATTTAATATAGTTGAACGGTAGGAATGAGTAATCCAGCAACTAAAATTGGAACCATGGAAATAGAGGGGTCAATCGCTAGAATTTAGGAGGTATAAATGGTAACGGTTGTTTGAATTGTATACCAAATATATAACTTTATATTCCATTATTAATTGAATAGGAGAAATGAATGGGTGGAGAATGAGCTGTCCATTTATGATATACTGTTACATATATTTTATTAAAGAAGAAATAGTAGAATAATGATAGATTTGAATTATATATTGGTTTGATAACGGTCAAGTTGATAAGGTAGATATTTAAACAATTTATTGCTTGATTGGAAAGCACGTGAGTATGGAAAGACAAGGATATTAAAATGGAAAAAGGAATGGACAGAGAAATTCAAGCGAAGATAAAACGTAGAGGAATAAATATAGAGTAGTGGGATGGTCATGATAATTCAGTGGATAATTAAAGCAACTTTTTAATGCCACCAGCTGCACGTTCAAATTTGAAAAGGCAAAATAACGGACCATAAAATAAATTGAAACGATGGATTTATAAAAGGAACCATGATGTGTATAATAATTAAAATGAAAACGTACACAAATAAATGAAATTGAGACAAATGAAGACGAAGGTAACCTTATATATAAAATAAAATAAAAAAATCAATATTCATTTAATATTATGTATATTCTTTCAAAATATAAAGGCTACATATGAATGAATTCATATATGCTTATCTTTGTACATAACAAACATGCAGACTACCAATTTTAATGCAGACCTTAAATCAACCCTTAAAACATATACTTCATATAGACCACCATACATATACAGTGGTTTTCCAAAATAAATATATATGGAACGTACTCAATATATTTAAAATTTACACACCTTGCTTAAAAGAAAAAGGAGACCGTAAATTTATTACCCACACTATTGATATTTATACCCAACAAAAATGGACTATGCCATCCAATTTACATCAAACTTAACTTATATTATACTATAAATAATAGTTTATAAAGTTTTTGTACTAGATCTTCTAGGTATAACCACAACCAAACTTTAAAATATATGTACGCAGCTCGCACTACAAATCATTAATATACATAACATATTTTCATTTTTTTTCAAAATTTTATTATTAATAATTTCTCAAAATCCAATTCAATATGTTAAATACCAATTAAAAATTGCTAAAATTTTATGGGTCGTTACACTCTCCCCCACTCAAAACTTTTCGTCCCCGAAAAGGAATAAAGTAGGAGAATAAAAACAACCAGATGAAAAATTTAGACTTTGAAAAACAAATTAAACAACTTATTTAAAACCATATACTTTTTATTATTATTTAAATTAATTAATATTTAATAGATTACTCATTTTATTAAATCCATTCAATTATTTATAAAACACTAAAAAAAATTTAAAAAAAATATGTTTTATTTTAGATAAATAACTTCTAAAATATTTATAACACTAAAATTTCTATTAAACTATGTAGTATATAATTAAACAATATTTTTAAAGGATATATCCAACAAGGAAGGAAGGTAGAATTGGAAAACAGAATCAAGATGAATAACTAAACTGAGCAGATAAGGTAGACGCAAGGAATAGTATCGGGCACGAATAATTAATCTAGAACCATAAGAATTTAAATTTCAAATATTAATTCAAAATTTCTTTGTTGGGAAAAATACTTTTATAATAAATACCTTTATAATAATACTTTTATAATAAAATACTATTATATCGAAATAAATTTTCCTTTCGAAAATACTTTTATAACTCGACGTTTCAACAAGTTTATCCTCGTTCTTGCAGACTCTGGCCATGCGTTGATCAGACGCAAAGCTAGAATTCTTCAAGTACTTAGTAGACTTGTTTCAACACCTAGTGAAAATACTTGAAAAACCTTTAAAACAGATATGGAAAGTACAATCCAAACAAAATAACCAAACCAAAACCTTTGTCCGACCATGGTTCGTAGATACACAATGGTTACGCCTGGATCCCCCAAGAAACAATCCATATCCGTAAGCTTTCTGAGCCCTGCGAGTTACGCCATGATGACTAGTAGAGTGCAGGATACACAATGGTTACGCCTGGGTCCCCCAGGAAACAATCCGTACCCCTAGGCTATCTCAGCCAGGTAGTTTCGCTACTATCCGCGACCTACACAGATTGCAGGATACACAATGGTTACGCCCGGATCCCCCATGAAACAATCTGTACCCCTAGGCCAGACTCAGCTAGGCAATTGCGCTATGCAGCCGCGAGAGAAAAAACCCATGGGTTACGCCACGGTGGGAACACTCGAGTATTACATCTGAAAAACCAAAAATCAGATAGAATAATATCGATAGAATGAATCCACGATGTGGCCACAAAGCGGATATCAAGCAGAAGGCACTTTCCATATCTTTACTTTGAAAATATATATCATATAGTACCTTTTCAAATCACTTTCAAATATCGTACTTATATAAAGTCCATATATATAGGATTCCATTTTTCTCAAATCGAATACTTTCCAAAATCAATAGTAGATCAAATCATACTTATATAGACTTCGATTATTTAAAATCTCTTTCCAAATTGAGTACCTTTCAAATCAATAGATTTCAAATCAACTTCATACTTATACAATCCATTTTATATAAGTTCGACCACTCCCAAATCAAGTGCTTAATAATATAAGGTTCTCAAATTTCAAATCATTTCAATATCAATTCAGTCTCAAAATCATATATGATTTCACCAAATTTTCTTCCAAATTAAATATCTAAATTTCAAAGTTTCCAAAATAATAGGTTTAGAAAATTATCCCATTTTCCAAATTAAAATAATTCAAGTCAAACAAATTCATTTCCAAAATCACCATATAAGTACTGGTTTTTAATTCCAATTTAATTTCAAAACCAAATATTTTCCCAAAATCAATTATACTCAACATGGTTTCCAAATTTATAATTATCCCTTTTTTTTAAACTTTTAAACTATCTATTTCTATTGGAAATATCCAATTTACCTTTCTGAAAACCATTATTCAAAACTTTTTTTTCAAAACCAAATTTATATTCTTTATCAAACATTTTATGCTCTTCGAAATTTCTTAGCTTTGAAAATTTAATCTCGATTTGGAAGTGTTCGAACATTCAAAATAGTTAGGGAAATCAAATTTCAAATTCAAGACTTGAAAATCAACAATAAATAGATAGGATTATACCAAATCAAATCTGAAACTCGATGACTGAATACTGGTTTCCTTTAAATCATTTTAAATATACGTACATATATCTTTCGAATATCGAATTATTCTTCGGAATTTGAAATCAAAATTTGTTTCACAATATCACTCGCATAGCAAAGCCATTAGAGTGGCCTCTCCCCCACTCTGAAACTCGAAAATCAATGTCGATGATGCGTGCACTCATCACCGAAATTATTTTCCGGCGACAAAGTGAGTTCTGGACTTCTATTTTCTTAAAACTTCCTTGAAATTTCATTGAAATCATTGGAACTCGTTTGAGTCATTTGAAACACTTCTTATTCAGAAAATACTTTCAAATCGTATTATTATATAATTTCAAAAATCTTAAAACCAATTTCAAAACACCGGAATTCAATTCTCGAATTTCAAATTTAACACTTCAGTTATAAATCATTTTTATATAAATCAATTTCTTATATTTTTTCAAATTTCAAATCCTTTCAAAACCCTTTTATATAGAATAACATTTCTTATTTTTTTAATATATAGGTATATAATCCTTATCGAAAACATTTTCACTTTTATATATAGAATAAAATCATTGTTATCAAAATAATAATTTCGATATATAAAACAATTTCAAAAATGCAAACATACCCGATTTTCAAAGGATAATTTTAAGAATGGATTTTAAAACAAAGATAGAGATTTGAATTAGAGGAACTCAAATTAATAGAATTCTGATTCGAAGATAGACTCGATCGAAGATGCGATAATTAAATTACAAAATAGAAGATGGATATGCTTCTATAAATCGTAGGCGACCTTTACCGGTCAACCGTGATTCCAAAATTAGATCGGCGTAGAATTCTGAGGCAATTCGACATTCGATTGCTAGAGATATAGAATTCGGCATAACAAGATATAGCAGCAACATAAACCGAGGATACAAAAATCTTCGGTGAGTCAATGCTAATTGAAAAGGAGTTTTCACCCCCTTTACAAATCATTCAGTGGAGTTATGGGATACTCCGGAATCAAACGAATATAAATAGGGAGACACAGAATGAATTTCAGAACCGAGGGACATTCCAAAATTCAAAGGAAATCGAGTCAAAAGGAAGAGATTCAACTCGAGCGAAAGTGATTCTGTAAATAAATTTACCATATATGCTAAGTTTTGCCTAGAGCCAAAGCTCTGATACCAACTGTCGCGACCCGCTATTTTGGACCATTCAAATCGACAATAAAACCATATATATCCGATTTGAATAATTCAAAATACCGAATTGTTAATTTAAAATTTAGCAAAACTTAAAATATACAATAAATCAATCACATATCACAGAGTAATATAATGCAGCGGAATAGATAAAGAATAGTAGTTCATGAAGCTACTATATACATCAGAGTTAGAAATAAAATACAACCGAATAGTTCAAATGCAGTGCAGTCTCCAATGCAACAGATGACTTCTCCGAATCAATCAACTGGAAAGGCTGGAATCTGAATCGATAGTTGGATCTCCAAATGAAACTCCGAACTCCGAAGGTGAGTCTCTAATGCTGTATCACTCAGTCTGACCCGAGCGTAAAGCAAAACACAAAACACTCGACTCAGGATTAACATTCTTATATCAATAAATCCAACTCAAGTGAAATATCAACTGAAATACAAATAACTTAAAGGATGTTTGGGATAACCATCCTCTAAGAGGTCCATGGAACTTTCTAGAAGGTAGAAATATACACTATAACACCGTGGTCATTTCAGCTTAATTTATACTTCAAAACCAAATCTCATTTTCACTTCAAATATCTCTATATTTCCCAAAATAGTATTTATATATATTAAATAATTTATACAGTAAAGTATTTTCAATTTCCTCACCTTAACAAAACGTTCCAACATCAACCCGACCTTCCCATTCAAATTAAATTCAATCTCAATTTATCAATTTAAATTCAACTCAATTTAAATCAAGTATTACTACTAAATCTATATATACAATTTCCATTTATATAATATCTTAAGAATCGAATTTATTAAATCATATATTTCTTTCCAAAATTATAGAAATTATTTTCAAAATATTTATATGGACCAATGGTGTCTGTATATATTTCCTATCATATAGTCAAGTGCTACGGATATTTATCATTTCAATCCGTATACTAAATATATACGGGTGGATATCATTTCAACCCGTAATCCCAAATTCAATTAAATGAAAATCGCTTGGGTTTATCATTTCAACACATAACGATTTTCTCCTATTCTAAAGTCTATTCGGGTATGTATCATTTCAACCCATAGTGATTTCTAAACTACAGGGAACTTGTAGAGTGATAACAGAAAATACAATAAAATAACAGACATATATCAACAATACCAATATAATATAAACAACAGGATATGGTGTCATATCCCGTAGGTGAACAGTTATAGATAATAGCATATATAACAAATTTAAATAACTACAGCAGCATATTTCAATTGTCGTTTCAATTGAAATCAAATTTAACGAATAAAAGAATGTTAATCGTGAGTGATTACTCACCTCTCGAGCCTAGAGAATACAAAAGATGACACGGATATGCATACTGCTACAGACACTGAAATCTGAATTATGAATCGAAGCAAAGAAAAATCGGCACGAATTCAACGATCAAAGCCGATAACAAGAATTGATGGAACAAGTCAGAACGGGGTCCGCGAAGATAATGGTATGAGTGGATTCATATATATATATAACTATATATAACTATATATATAAATTCTTATTCTAAATTCAACACATATTAAATTAAATTAAATATATATGTATTTATATTTTCCAAAATCATTGTTTTTTTATTTAAAACACATAAATTAGAATCAAGCATATATACAATATGAAATTTGAAATAAATACTTATATAGACAGCCTAAAACTAATCATGTGCTAGGTTACAATACTGAAATATTTTAGCTGTAAGAAAGAATATAATGAAAGAAGTCAACATCAGTTATAATATATTTATATAAACCAAATGTAACATATGTTTAGTTGACATACAAATGAATTCTTTTATAAAATAATATACATTGGGCGCTATTTCATAAAAATGCACATACAATACCACTTATATACGAACAACAAAAGCAGCTTATATATATAGATATACTATTTAAAATCAATATTTACATTTCAACTAACATCAGAAAACAAATATAAACTTTATACTTTATATATGTTTATGGAAAAAGAGAAAAAAAACAGAACGCAAAGTGGATCCAACGTTTGGAATTCAGGGATTAGTCCTGAAGGCTAATACACCGTCGGATCATTTTTATTAAATTTTTGGATAAATTTCAGTAGAAGAGTAGCAATTTATTTTAAAATAACGTGGTGTGAAATGAATTGATGGAATGAATAAAGTAACGTATTATTAGTACCCAAATAATCAAATGACACAATACATTGATTTCTTAATAACGACACTAACGTTCAAATTTCTAAAAGTTAATTTAGGACGTTATCTTCGTCTTATTTGTAAGCGATTGATATATCATACCTCTTTTAAATTTAAGATCAGCTCGTGGCACGGCGTATGAAAATTCAAATTCCACCGCATCATATATTTATATTTTCAGTTTAGAAATGTATGACTTATCATTTTTTTTGGCTATAAATGACGTAAGACACCACCGCTTATTAATTTGTCGTGTATTGCGTTTAAAAACTTCCAAAGCATTTGTCAATTTATTTAAAAGCTATAAAATGAAAGGAGTGAAAAGAGAAAAAAGAAAGAAAGAATATATATATATATATATAATAAAAAACATGGGGACAGAGACGAAGATACAGATGGTGGTACGTATCTTGTTCTATTCATAAGTAAATATCACCACGTTAAATTCCTTTGCATATTTTTAATTGCTATAACCAATGCTTTCATATATAACAGGCCCAATCTTATATACATAGCTACATATTAAAAAGGGCTATGAGAACTTATATATATGCACCTTATAGTATAATATATATAACTAGATAAAATGTATATATTAGATAATAGAATACAATAATATAGATGAAAAAAAGAATTGCAGCAAGCTAAAATTTATAAAAAAAAACAAAGTGTTGCAGGAAGTTGAAAACAACAACTAATGCAATAATATTTATTATAAGTTTCGAAATCCATTAGACAAAAGAAAACACGGCTTGTATAACATATCCATTAAACAAAATAGACTAGTACATACTCATGCTATATGTAAACATTTAAAAACGAAACATATATTGCAATATGATACGCATACCATTTATAAAAATATGGATGACGAGGGGAGGAGGCATGGAGTGGGTTGTGGCTCTTGACAGGTGGTTCGAGCTGTGGTGGCAGAGGCTTGACGAAGCTATAGGAAGGAGAACTGGTCGTTTTTCATTTTTCCATCATATGTGTTTTAGCATTGTAATGGGAAAAATCTCGTTTTTTTAAAGAAGCAACAGAGAGGAAGAAAAAATAAAGCTAAATAGGCTCAGAGACTACACGTTATAAATATTTAATATAGTTGAACGGTAGGAATGAGTAATCCAGCAACTAAAATTGGAACCATGGAAATAGAGGGGTCAATCGCTAGAATTTAGGAGGTATGAATGGTAAAGGTTGTTTGAATTGTATACCAAATATATATCTTTATATTCCATTATTAATTGAATAGGAGAAATGAATGGGTGGAGAATGAGCTGTCCATTTATGATATACTATTACATATAATTTATTAAAGAAGAAATAGTAGAATAATGATAGATTTGAATTATATACTGGTTTGATAACGGTCAAGTTGATAAGGTGGATATTTAAACAATTTATTGCTTGATTGGAAAGCACGTGAGTATGGTGAGTATGGAAAAAGGAACGGACAGAGAAATTTAAGCGAAGATAAAACGTACAGGAATAAATATAGAGTAGTGGGATGGTCACGATAATTCAGTGGATAATTAAAGCAAATTTTTAATGCCCCTAGCTGCACGTTCAAATTTGAAAAGGCAAAGTAACGGACCATAAAATAAATTGAAACGATGGATTTATAAAAGGAACCATGATGTGTACAATATTTAAAACGAAAACGTACACAAGTAAATGAAAATGAGACAAATGAAGACGAAGGGAACCTTTTATATAAAATAAAATAAAAGAAATCAATATTCATTTAATATTATGTATATTCTTTCAAAATATAATGGCTACGTATGAATGAATTCATATATGCTTATCTTTGTACATAACAAACATGCAGACTACCAATTTTAATGCAGACCTTAAATCAACCCTTAAAACATATACTTCATATAGACCATCATACATATACAGTGGTTTTCCAAAATAAATATATATGGAACGTGCTCAATATACTTAAAATTTACACACCTTGCTGAAAAGGAAAAGGAGACCGTAAATTATTACCCACACTATTGATATTTATACCCAACAGAAATGAACTATGCCATCCAATTTACATCAAACTTAACTTATATTATGGTATAAATAATAGTTTATAAAGTTTTTGTACTAGATCTTATAGGTATAGCCACAACCAAACTTTAAAATATATGTACACAGCTCGCACTACAAATCATTAATATAAATAACATATTTTCTTTTTTTTTCAAAATTTTATTGTTAATAATTTCTCAAAATCCAATTCAATACATTAAATACCAATTAAAAATTGCTAAAATTTTATGGGTCGTTACACTATATTATCCTTTTTATTGGTTTGTTGATGAATAACCACATGCCATATTTATATAGACTGGTGAGATCCAAATCCCGTTATTAGCCTTGACACGTTCTCCATTCATCAAGAGAAGTGGAGATAAGCACAAGTGGCCAAAGAATATTTCAAGATCCACTTTTTCAGTTTACACACATTAATTCGTATGCAAACAATATGTGGCACGTGGGGCATAATGAGAGTGTTTCTTACATTCTCCCACTTGAACGGCGTGACACATTTTGACTTTATGATCACGGAAATATTAACTCAAATATCTTGGCCAAGTAGACCAATTGCACTCATCATATTTTACTTTGAAGTTAATGCATGAATCATGGTGGTTTTGATTGTGAAAATCACAATTTTCTTCCATGTATCACAATACCCTACTTCCCTTTAAACTTTGGACGGTAATACTTTATGTATGACTTCCAATAAGTCATAACAGGATATAATGTTCTCATGAACAATCTTCTTGAAGCAAAACTTTGATGTGCACAAACAAAATTATTATTGACATTCAATTTTAACCAAAACTAAGAACAAACGCATTGATACAAATTCATGATAATCCCATGTTGTTTACATGCTTTGTAAACACCTTTATTGAGAGTCCTTTAGTCAATGGATCAGCTACCATCAAATCTGTACCATCAAATCTGTAGAAATATGTTTAATTGCCACAATGCGTTCTTTGACTCTATCTCGTACTGCCAAATACTTTATGTCAATATGCTTACTACGCCCCGCAATCTTGTTATTCTTCGCAAAGAATACAGCTGACGAGTTATCGCAATAGATCTTCAATGGCTTATGAATCAAGTCCATGATTTGAAGCCCAGTGATGAAATCCTTTAACCACATGGCCTGTGAAGTTGCTTCAAAACAAGCAATGTATTCTGCCTCCATCGTAGATGTTGCAAGAATTGATTGTTTGGCGCTTTTCCAGAAAACAGCACCACCAGCTAGCATGAATACATATCCCAAGGTGGATTTTTTTGAATCTAAACATCTGGCAAAATCTGAATCCGAATATCCTACCACTTCAAGATTGTCAACTTGCTTATATGTCAATTTGTAACCTTTAGTTCCTTGCAGATATCTCATAACCTTTTTCGCAGCTTTCCAATGATGAATTCCTGGATTTTGTTGATATCTTCCAAGCATTCCCACCTCAAATGCTATGTCAGGTCTAGTACAAACCTGTGCATGCATTAAACTGCCAATTGCAGATGCATAAGGAATATTTTCCATTTCTCTCTTCTCTAAAGAATTTTTTGGACATTGATTTAAACTGAATTTGTCACCTTTGACAAGGGGTTCTGCATTGGCTTTGCATTCATTCATTTTGAATCACTCGAGAACCCTTTCAATGTAGGCTTTATGAGACAATCCTAATGTTCTTTGGGATCTGTCTCTGTGAATCTCCATGCCAATGACATAAGAGGCTTCACCCATATCCTTCATTTCAAAGTTTTCTGAAAGAAACTGCTTGACTTTGTACAGCAAAGCCATATCATTGGTTGCAAGCAAGATATCATCTACATATAACACTAGAATGATGAACTTACTCCCACTGACCTTAAGGTATATGCAATCATCCTTGATTTTTTCTGTAAAACCATAAGAGATTATAACATCATGGAATTTGAGATACCATTGACGGGAGGATTGCTTCAATTCATATATAGATTTTCTTAATTTGCAGACCAATTGTTCACCCTTACTTGAGCAAAAACCTTGAGGTTGTTTTATGTACACCTCCTCCTTAAGATCACCATTTAGGAATGTTGTTTTCACATCCATTTGATGTAGCTCCAAGTCATAATGAGCTACTAACGCCATAATGATTCTAAAAGAATCCTTTTTAGAAACAAGAGAATATGTGTCATGGAAATCAATGCCCTCCTTTTGTGTGAAGCCTTTGGCTACAAGTCTAGCTTTATGCCTCTCTATGTTACCATTTGAGTTTCTTTTGGTTTTGTAAACCCATTTGCAGCCTATGGCATGTGCTTCCTTAGGTAACTCGGCAATTTCCCAGATTTGATTTTTAGCCACAGATTCCATTTCATCTTTCATGGCATTATACCAAATATTTGAATTTTCTCCATTAATTGTTGAATATGCGCTTATATGATTTTTGTTTGATGATAATAAACATATATATATTCGTTTAAATGTATTTGTTAATGTACTATTTAATTTTTTCATAGACTAAATAATTATTTGCTGAATAAAAATAAATAACACAGAATTTGAATTCAAACAGAAATTTTATTCAAATGAATATTTATTACAATTTTGAATAGTACAAATTCAAGCTCTCACTATTCACTATACAATTTCAATTACAATACAATTTCTGATTACATCACAATTCAATTTACATAAATTCCTCACTACATATCACTCACACTCGCATTTTATCTTCAACTTTATTCCAATGTGGACCCGGCATCTGAGAAATCTGCAAAAATAATTTTTGACGCAGTAAAATTGAAAAAAATATATTTTGTTGCAGTACAAAATAAAAAGTGAATTTTGAAAATAATATTTGCCTCAGTTATTTGGTTTGTTTGTCATCATTTACATTTGAATTCATCACACACGAACAATGTGACATGCACAGTGTATCACTGTACATGCCACAAGGCCGTGCTCACCGATATACACTTGGTAATGTTACAGGGACAGGTAAGCACATGTCAAACCCAAATTATCGGATTCAACTCAAGTGCAATAAAATAAATGTCACAACTCTCAACACAAGGTCAAATCCAAGCTTAAGCTGGATTCAACTCAGGTGAAATTTCAAAAAATAAACAAAATGCAAAGGTCAAGTCACTGCAGTCGTGACTCAACTCAATGCAATAACCAAAGTCAAGGCAACACGAAGTCAGCAACTTCAAACTGCTCATATACACAAGTGAATGAAAATTCTGTACTCAATGTAAAGACCAGCTTATAAATACAAGCCAGTTCAAACATGTATCAAATAGCATAAGCAAAGACAAAAAGGAATAATTCAAGATCACCATGCAACAACAAGTGATAACTCAGCAGGTCGAAAAGAACTCAAGGATGAACACAAAAATGTACAAACCAAAGAACACATGACCAGACACACATGAATATGAAGACCACAAAGGCAATGCACCAGTGAAACAACTTAGCAATGAACTTAGCCAGGAACAAGACTCAAGCACCATCAAAGTTCAACTCAAAGAGATAGTCGACCAACAGCTACATGAATCAACAATATATCAAATGAACTAATGAACATCAGGTCAATGAAGTTTTAACTCAAAACAAGGAACCAGACCACAATGGTACTATCAACAAATGCCACAGTGAAGTATAACTATCATGATCAGAGAGAGGCCGAATAAAGTGAAAATTGGATCAAACAAATGCACAGAGTAGATGACACAGCAACAACAGAGTTACAAAAATGCAGGCCAACATCAAATACACAGTGCAAAGATGCACTCAAATACAATAACAATGCAAGTAGATCAAATGAGGTGTTAAAAGAAACATGTTGTTTGCGCCAAAATTGGTCACAAACACCCAAAGTCGTGAAAGCACCCGTTTACGTACTCAAATCAATAATGATTAACACAGAACTCAGCAACAATCAATATATAATTCAGCTCTAATCAACAAATCACAGTAATTCACGAACAACAATCACAAACACAGGATTTATAGTGGTTCGGCGTTCGCGCCTACGTCCACTTTGAAGGTTTTCTTTTTATTGCTTTGCTTGATTAAATCGATTACAATGGATTACAGCTGACAATTGCTTTGAAATTTGAATACAACAGCGATTCTGATAGTTAAACTTGAATCCGGCAGAGTCTTGGCGTTCAATGGCGGAAAGATCCCCTTTTCTGGAGGCTTCAGGGTGCTATTTATAGGCGTTGGAGGCCCATATCTTGCTGAAACTTCGTGAGACTCCTTCTGGCACGTGAGTGGGCCCACGCGACCGACCCCACCAAGTTTCGTCTCGATCTGACATCGGTTCGAAGTGATTTCGAACCCATCAACAAATGGTCCAATCGAGCTGAAACTTGGCAGGAACAATCTTTACCTCATATGGGAGCTACTGTGAAAATTTGGTTGCATTTGGATTTGTGGTTTAGGAGATATGATCGGTTCGAAATGGAGATTTCTCGGTTAGCTGTGTGTTTCGAACCGATCATTTCGAAACCAGGGGCTCGAACCCATGTACGCACGTGTTTCTGCAGTGACGTGGCGCGCACTCCACGCGTCGATCCAGATTTATCTCCGAGTTGACCGCTTCGAATCCATGGATTTCGCTGACTTCGTATTGATGACCGTTGTGTGCTTGAATCAACCAACTACATGGCTTTCGTGTGTCTAGTTCGAACCGAGGGGAGGGAGCTTCCTTCGTATCGATACTGGATACGAAATGAAGCTCCGCGATGGATTCGAAGGTTCATCGGTTCGAACTAAGCACCGGCGTGGATGTTTCGACGCTCATCGATACGAAGATGCAACCTAATAATGGACTGATGGATTCGAACGCAATCAATTCGAAGTTAACTGTGGCCGATGGGTTCGAACATAGCAGGGGGTGATGTGTTCGAAGCAATGGGTGGGTTCGAAATGGATGGTTTCAAAGCCACGGGTTCGAAGTAGATGGGTTCGAACACCATGGGTTCGAAGGCAAGGGCACGGATGGTTTCGAATAGGATGGGTTCGAACTTCATGGTTTCGAACCAGACAACGAATACTTCTCTTCACACTGAACCCATCATATCTTGAGCATACGAACTCGGATTGACTTGAAACTTGAAATGATGGCTCCTACAACCTTTCTTGTCGTGTCCTATCAATTGTGGCCTGATCCGGACTCGGGCAAAATTCATCGATATCCATAGCTAAGTGAAGTATAACCAATCTCTGAGATGAACTGTTTCCCGTTTTCGACCAATCTTTTGGTATCACGGCTTTGCCAAAAAGCGGGATAACACTTTGCCCCCCAAAACATGCCTTGCTGTAGGAAGGTGTGTTTTGTAATGCCTTGAGTTGGATGTTCGTATCCGATCATCAACCTGCAAAGAACTCAATAGTTTCATATGTCCTCAAATGACGATCGTTCGGGATCGAGCCATTCGGGATGAAGTGCGGCCGTTCATGGTCAAGCGCTCAACTTCAAACGACGATCGTTCGTGATCGAGTCATTCGAGGGGAAGTGCGACCGTGCGCGGTCGAGCGTATAAATTCATGCTTCGATCGTTCGGGATCGTATGCTGCTTGAAGTGAATCGGGACCGTTCGCGGTTCGTGCCGTTCATGGCATAAGATGGAATAGGACCGTTTGCGGTCGATGCCGTTCGCGGCGAATGATGAGACGGGACCGTTTGCGGTCGACTGCCGTTCGTGGCAAATGATGATCGTTCGCGACCAAGTGCCGTTCAAGGCGAATGGTGACCGTTCGAGGTCGGATTTCATAATCAGTGAGCCATGACCGTTCGCGATCGATGGCGTTCGAGGCAGGAAGTGATCGTTCGCGATCGTGTGCCGTTCGAGGCGAATCTGTGACCGTTCGCGGTCGGGTTTCAGACCTCAAGTGACGACCGTTCGCGATCAAGCCATTTGAGGTGAAGTGAGTTGTGACTGTTCGAAGTCGGATGCCGTTCGAGGCGATTTGTGTGCCCGGGAGGGCTTGGTGTTATCGATGCCAGGGTCACGTTCGGGTGAGTTCCTGGATCGTGTATATGGGCGGTCCATCGCCGTCTCAGTGCATACCTAGGGATCGTTCGCGACCCCATACATGTGTACGTAGCTTAGTCATTCCAGAGTTATCAAAATCAAATAATTATTAAACAGATGAGTTCCAAAAACAATGTCCAAGTAAACAAAGTCCAAATGTCCAAATTAAAGAGAAATGAAAGTAAAGCATGGATGTCAAAGTGTAAGTTCCCACTACAAAACGGTCAACGATCATTCAGAGCATGTCTGGAGATCGTTCGCGATCTCGCGCACGTGTAAATGATTTAATTGCGTTAGTGGAAGCTTACAACTTGTTCATCGTCATCTTACTCAATTGATAACCATACGGTGCCTTGATTCGGGGTCGCCCCTAGCTGATGTGGACGGTGGTCGTTCTGGTTCCGCCACAGGAGCTCGTCTCCTTACATATTGAAGGAGCATACCGTTCCTGATATGCCCTTCCACCTCGTCCTTCAGGTGCCTACAATCATTAGTGTTATGACCATTTAATTCATGGAATACACAGAACTTATCTGATTTCCTTTCGTCAGAAGTAGGATCCCTTCGCATTGGCCTACGATACGGAATTTGTTCTTTGGTATCCTGATAAATTCGTTCCAGGCTCTCGTTCAACTCAGCGTAGGTGGTGAATCGCGGCTCCCTCCGTTGCCGCTTTGATCTGTCTCTGTCATTCTCAATCTTTCTTTTACCTTTATCCGAATCTTTTTTAAGAGGCTTTTCGTCTCTAAATGCAAAAATTTCTATCCCATCTCTTTCTTCTCTCTCGGCATTCGCATCTTCTAATCGTAAAAACTTTTCTGCTTCATGATAGAATTCCTCCAGATCTGTGGGTGGATCTTTAGTCAATGAATTCTTGAACTCTGTGCCGTCAGCTATTCCGGACACAGCTGCCATTACCACCATGGATGGATCCGCTCTATCCACTGAAGCTGCTGCTGCATTAAATCGTGCTAGATAACTTCTCAAGGTCTCTCCGGCCTTCTGCTTTAGGGTTGCCAGAGTCATCACGTTCTTGGGTCTTGTAATATGAACCCTGAATTGCCTCATAAATCTCTCTACTAAACCATTCCAAGTTCCGATGGATCCGTTCTCCAACTGTCTAAACCATAGTGCGGCGATATCTGTCAAGTATAATGGAAAACACCGGGCCATAACCTCCTCCGATGCCCCCAGTACTTCCATATGCCTCATATATTTTGTCAGGTGGACCGTGGGGTCCGTTCTCCCGTCATACATATCCAACGATGGTAGTTTGAAATCAGGTGGGTTCCTAGCTTGCCTGATTGATGAAGTAAAAGGGCTTCTATTAACATCTTCCAAATCTTTGTTCACCATACCGCCTCTCAAAGCTCTCCTAACTATCTCTGCTAATCAGTCATTGTCTCCGAGATGTAATCCTTGTTCACTACTTCCAACCTGCCCCCCGAGTTCACGAGGTAACTCCGGGATCTGCCCCCTTGACTGAGCGTTTGCATCTCTACTATTACCGGGTTGCGCAGATGCTCCCCTTTCTCTCTCCGAAACTGGATCAACGTTCTCCAAGGGTGTGCCCCCTAATCCAGGTGCTACTCCGGATGGTCCTGCTCCGTTCTGGACTCCATTGGCTTCCCTATTCTGTGCTCCGAGCTGTCCTATCTGTTGGAGTAAACTCTGAATCATGTCCTCTTGCCTCTTCATCATAGTTTCCATCTCATCCCTAGTGATGTATATCGATGGTTGATTCGCTCCTGAGGAAGCCTCTTGGCTTCCTTGTGGTTCGCTTCTCTCAGGCCTTGGCCTCCTACTTGATTGTCTTGCCATAATTCCTAAATCTGAACTCCTGGATTTCCAAATTCAACTTCTTCCTGAATTAGTTCTCAGTGAAAGCACCAAAATTTTTGCGCCAAAATTGGTCACAAACACCCAAAGTCGTGAAATCACCCGTTTACGTACTCAAATCAATAATGATTAACACAGAACTCAGCAACAATCAATATATAATTCAGCTCTAATCAACAAATCACAGTAATTCACGAACAACAATCACAAACACAGGATTTATAGTGGTTCGGCGTTCGCGCCTACGTCCACTTTGAAGGTTTTCTTTTTATTGCTTTGCTTGATTAAATCGATTACAATGGATTACAGCTGACAATTGCTTTGAAATCTGAATACAACAACGATTCTGATAGTTAAACTTGAATCCGGCAGAGTCTTGGCGTTCAATGGCGGAAAGATCCCCTTTTCTGGAGGCTTCAGGGTGCTATTTATAGGCGTTGGAGGCCCAGATCTTGCTGAAACTTCGTGAGACTCCTTCTGGCACGTGAGTGGGCCCACGCGACCGACCCCACCAAGTTTCGTCTCGATCTGACATCGGTTCGAAGTGATTTCGAACCCATCAACAAATGGTCCAATCGAGCTGAAACTTGGCAGGAACAATCTTTACCTCATATGGGAGCTACTGTGAAAATTTGGTTGCATTTGGATTTGTGGTTTAGGAGATATGATCGGTTCGAAATGGAGATTTCTCGGTTAGCTGTGTGTTTCGAACCGATCATTTCGAAACCAGGGGCTCGAACCCATGTACGCACGTGTTTCTGCAGTGACGTGGCGCGCACTCCACGCGTCGATCCAGATTTATCTCCGAGTTGACCGCTTCGAATCCATGGATTTTGCTGACTTCGTATTGATGACCGTTGTGTGCTTGAATCAACCAACTACATGGCTTTCGTGTGTCTAGTTCGAACCGAGGGGAGGGAGCTTCCTTCGTATCGATACTGGATACGAAATGAAGCTCCGCGATGGATTCGAAGGTTCATCGGTTCGAACTAAGCACCGGCGTGGATGTTTCGACGCTCATCGATACGAAGATGCAACCTAATAATGGACTGATGGATTCGAACGCAATCAATTCGAAGTTAACTGTGGCCGATGGGTTCGAACATAGCAGGGGGTGATGTGTTCGAAGCAATGGGTGGGTTCGAAATGGATGGTTTCAAAGCCACGGGTTCGAAGTAGATGGGTTCGAACACCATGGGTTCGAAGGCAAGGGCACGGATGGTTTCGAATAGGATGGGTTCGAACTTCATGGTTTCGAACCAGACAACGAATACTTCTCTTCACACTGAACCCATCATATCTTGAGCATACGAACTCGGATTGACTTGAAACTTGAAATGATGGCTCCTACAACCTTTCTTGTCGTGTCCTATCAATTGTGGCCTGATCCGGACTCGGGAAAAATTCATCGATATCCATAGCTAAGTGAAGTATAACCAATCTCTGAGATGAACTGTTTCCCGTTTTCGACCAATCTTTTGGTATCACGGCTTTGCCAAAAAGCGGGATAACACATGTATGCAACAGGTCCAGTTACAACAAAGTTCAAGGCACAGTGTAGAAGCTAATGTACGGAGAAGCAGTGCAAACGAATATATAAAGTGTCAACAGTCAGTGGTGAAACAATCAGTGGTGATGCAATAAAAAAATTGTATGCAACATGAACGACTAGTGTCACATGGCAGTAAAAATATAATGGCCGTGAACAGCAAGTACAATGTCATAGAACAAATTGTTCAGTTCGAATGTGATCATCAGTTTCTTAAGAAATCAAAAATGGTCGAAGATGTGGATTTGCGTGCACATGACAGTCAATACCAAAGACAAAATGAAATCGGATGAATATTAAACCAAGTCAGAATTCAACGCAAGAAAAAAAATTGAAAAAGTCAAAAATAAAATAGGAAAGTAGCTGCCGTAACGATCAAGGAAGGATCGAAAGGTTTCAAACTAAAACCGTGACAGAAAAGTAAGGGAAAGACACAATATGAACAAGTCAGATAAATCATCAATGTCCAACAACAATCAAATGGCCGAAGCACCATGTTGAACAAATCAGACGAACGAATTAAAGGAAATCGAAATCCATATATAAACCCACAATCATCATCGGCAAAGGCTTAGAGTTCAAGCATTAAAACCCCAATCAACATCATCGGCAAAGGCTTAGAGTTCAAGCATTGAAACCAGAAATCAAAAAGAAAAATTCACATAGCAAATCAAATTTGAACTTGATCAAGGAGGAAGAGTCGCAAACAAGTTTATTGAAGCAGAAACTAACTCGATAAAGCAGTCGAAGTCATCCCAAGAGACGAGTGACCAACAGAGCAAGAAAATCAAACATTTACAGTCGCGATCTCCAAATTTCAGAAAACCCTAATTTCTGTAGAAAGAGGATCAAACCGCCATTTCACAAAGAAACAAAGAGGATCGGGTCTAAATAAAAAAGGGGCCGGCCTGTTTTTTAAAGAGCTTTCTCTTTTATTATTTAAGGGCTTTTTAATTTTTAATTAGGGTTTTTGTATTTTATTTTTAAATTGCTTTTTAAATTTGTTTTTAAATTTTAAACCGTTGTATTTACTAGTCGTGTGACTAGGGGACAAGCTACATGGCGTAGTTTGAGAATTCGCAACTCAGTGGCTGAGTTGTGGCTTGGTTTTGAGCGTAGAGTTAGGTTAGTCAGCAGCGGGTGTCGCGAGTTTACGTGTATAAGCGTGTGACTACTTAATTTCTAGTAGAAACCTTGGGGGCAGCACGTAGGCAGGGTTTTGCCGAAGCTTGTAAATTCTGTGTCGTTCTATTTCTGCATTTTATTATTCTGCTATTTATTTCTGTGCAACTATTATTCTGTGATCTATGTTGAAACAATTTTATAAGCTTCCGCAATTAATTTTTATAATTAATACCATCACCCTATTCACCCCCCTCTAGGGTGAAATCGATCCTACATTAATGGCTTGTGAAAAAGAGATAGGATCATCCTTAGGTCCGATATCAAAATCAGAATCAATGAGGTATACTAAATAGTCACTAGAAATAGCAGGATTCCTTATCCTTGAAGATCTCCTAATACCTTCAGCTTCACCCACATTTGATGGATGTTGAGCAGTAGGTTGAACTTAAGGTTCAATAATGGCGCGTTCCACTAAAGGTGGTGGATTATGAATTGGTCGTTCATTCAAGATGTCACCTTGAAGGTTCGGAAAAATAACCAAATCATCCTTATATGCAGATGTTTCACCTTGATCCCGCATTTCCTCCCACTCGAGTTTTCGAGTATCCGTACTTCCACTAATGTCACCATTTTCAGTGAACTTTGCATTTCTAGACTCAACTATTCTAGGAGTATGTGAGGGACGGTAAAATTTATATCCTTTAGATTTTTCTGCATAGCCAATGAAATATCCACTGACTGTTCTAGGGTCCAATTTCTTAATTTGTATATTGCAAACTCTAACCTCCACTTTACAGCCCCATATGTGTAAATGTTTCAAACTAGGCTTCCATCCTTTCCATAACTCAAATGGAGTTTTAGGAACGGCCTTCGATGGAACCCTACTCAACAAATACGCTGCTGTTTTCAGAGCCTCGCTCCACAAAAATAAGGGAAGATCATTGTCATTCATCATACTTCTTACCATATACCTAAGGGTACGGTTTCGCCTTTCTGCAACACCATTTTGTTGCGGTGTGCCCGACATAGTATATTGTGAAATAATCCCCTATTCCTTACGAAATTTCGCAAATGGACCCTCATTTTGTCCTGACTTTGTGTATCCACCATAATATTCACCACCCCTGTCAGATCTTACAATCTTTATTGTCCTCTCTAATTATTTATCAACCTCCTTCTTATATGTTTTGAAAGCATCAAGTGCTTCCCCTTTATCATTAAGAAGGTATAAGTACATATAACATGTATGATCATCAATGAATGAGATAAAATACCTCTGACCATTAAGACAAGGAGTACTGAGTGGACCACAGATATCTATGTGTATGATTTCAAGAGCTTCACTACTTCTTTTGGCACCCTTTTTGTTCTTGTTGGTTTGCTTTCCCTTTATGCAATCCAAACAAGTACCAAAATCGAAAAAGTCTAGAGTGTTAAGAACTCCATCATTAACCAATCTTTTAATTCTTTCAATGGAGATGTGACCTAATCTCCTATGCCAAAGTACAGATGAAGACTCATCAAGCATGGTACGTTTTGTACCAACTTTATCCTGTAGAGTTATGAGACTTCTGTCATATGTTGGATCCAAATTTAATTTATATAAACCATTCACTAAAGTTCCAAAACCAACTTGAAGAGAATCTTTCAAAATCATAAGTTCAGAACCAACAAAATTAAATTGATAACCAAATTTTATCAAACGAGAAACAGAAACTAGATTTCTAGAAAAGGAAGGAACATAAAAGGTGTTTTCCAAGTCCAACACATGACCCTTATTTAAAATAATCCTAAAGGTCCCTACAACCTCCACATCAGAGAGCATTCCATTTCCAGAACAAATGCCCTTTTCATTTCCCATCGGTTTCCTTAGGCTGAGAAATCCCTGTATAAAATTCACAACATGAATTGTGGTACCAGAATCAACCCACCATGAATTTTGCCGTGAGTCTATAAAATTAGATTCATAACACACAAAAACATTAAGATTACCATGCTTTATAAGCCATTGCTTGCGTTTTTGGCAATCTTTCTTATAATGTCCTTTTTTCTTGCAGAAAACGCATAGATCCTTATTGCCATGTTTCTTGAATGACACACTGCCTTCATTCTTTTTCTGTAATGCATTCTCATTGCCTTTACCTTTTTTCCATTGTCCCTTTTTATAAGTGACTAAGTTAGCACTCTCCAAATTTTCATGCTTCAGCCTTTCTTCTTCTTGTACACACATGGTCAAAAGTTCATTGATAGACCATTTCTCTTTATGTGTGTTGTAAGAAACTTTGAAAGGCCCATACTCCGAAGGGAGAGAATTAAGCACAAAATGAACAAGGAATGATTCTGGAATTTAAATTTCCAGTGCCTTAAGTTGAGAAGCAATGTCCCTCATTTCCATTATGTGCTCACACACACTCTTCGATTTATGATGTTTAATTGTAGTAAATTTGCTCATTAGGGTGCTAGCCAATGTCTTGTCAGAGCTAATGAACTGCTCTTCAATGGCTTTGATGTATTCCTTGATCTTTTCACATTGTGGAATTGAACCTCTAATGCTCTTACTCACATGACACTTAATGAACATTAGACTTAATCGGTTGGATCGCTCCCACCGTTCATAGTTCAACCTTTCCTCAGGTGTACTTTGATCTGAGGGCACAAGTGGTTCATCAATGCGAAGTGCAAGGTCAATGTCCATACACCCTAGTATCAAAAGGATCTTGTCCTTCCATTCCGAATAGTTCTCACCACTGAGAGTAGGAATTTGAGCTGTGCTTGCAAAGGTGTTTGCTACAACAGAAATGTTAGCTGCAACAGTAATAGCTAGTTATTATTTTGAAGCAAATGACTTTATTATGAACCCAATGTTGAATTCAAATAGTGGCACAATCTAAACCTTCCTGTCGGAAACGATGGCAGAACTGCATTAGATTTGCTCATCAGAAATGATTAAACTAGTGATTCCTTTATTATTTTGTAATGAAGTTCTATGCCTGTGGGCATCTAGAATTTCATCACTTAACCATTAAACCACTATTTAATCTAACCAGACCAGTCAGCAATTATTTTAGTGATCCAATCATAATCCAGCTACTGCAAATCTTATATATTCATACAGTCCAAAAGAAATATACACTTGGCATAAGATGCTGTGGCTAATCTTAATCCATAGTTATGTTTCCCGAAGATAAGATTATTAAAGATTTGCACTTCTGGAATGAACTTCATATGCATGAAAAACTGTGTATTAATGAAACTGCGAATGATATTTCACCAGTTACATTGTTTGCACTATTACAGTAGGGTTTGTCCATGCATGGGGAAACTTATATATAGACATTTCATACTTTTCCAGTATACAGTGTAGGTACTATTCATACATAAATAATTCATGGCATGCATGGTTTTAGTGAATAGTTACTACTTAATATTTTGCATAAATTGCATAGCAGATTTTCTCTAGGTTCTGGAAGCAATGAATTAACTATTCGGTAACTGAGTTGGAAAAAGCAATTGCATGAAAATGGAATCATCACTTAAAGCATAGTATTCAATAAATGAACATGTCCTGGTGTCATGTTGTATTAATATTATGTATCCACTTGCATGAAAAGTGACAGCACACACTATTCAATAAAGTGAACATGTCCTTTTCATGTTAAATTAATATAAGTGTAAATATCCTGAAGCATCGTCACACCTAAGACAAATTATCATGCTAAACCCTTTACTAGCATCAGCCAAAAGAAAAGGAATAGAATGCTGAAACTGTGTGAAGCTTGTACACCATAAATATATCATACAGTTACATATAAAATAAACGATTTAGAATTACATGTCAGCGCTATCATGTGATAGCTATAAAACAGTCTTGACATCCAACCAATATAGCATGAAGGTGGTTTTGATACCAATGTAGAAAAACAGTATTATATAATCAAAATGCGAAAACAGCATGTGTACCTCCAGCCATTGATTGCTTTGAAACAGATAAAGTAATTCTAAGACGTATTGATGAAAACTGGGAAGTGCCTGCTTTCTGCTGCTACAACTGCCAATAGGTGAATGAGATTCCCACCGAGTCTTAATGGAGAAGGGAGAGATGAATTTTCAGCCAGTCTATATGTCGCGACCCGTTATTTTGGACCATTCAAATCGACAATAAAACCATATATATCCGATTTGAATAATTCAAAATACAGAATTGTTAATTTAAAATTTGGCAAAACTTAAAATATACAACAAATCAATCACAGATTACAGAGTAATATAATGCAGCGGAATAGATAAAGAATAGTAGTTCATGAAGCTACTATATACATCAGAGTTAGAAATAAAATACAACCGAATAGTTCAAATGCAGTGAAGTCTCCAATGCAACAGATGACTTCTCCGAACCAATCAACTGGAAAGGCTGGAATCTGAATCGATAGTTGGATCTCCAAATGAAACTCCAAACTCTGAAGGTGAGTCTCTAATGCTGTATCACTCAGTCTGACCCGAGCGTAAAGCAAAACACAAAACACTCGAGTCAGGATTAACATTCTTATATCAATAAATCCAACTCAAGTGAAATATCAACTGAAATACAAATAACTTAAAGGATGTTTGGGATAACCATCCTCTAAGAGGTCCATGGAACTTTCTACAAGGTAGAAATATACACTATAACACCGTGGTCATTTCAGCTTAATTTATACTTCAAAACCAAATCTCATTTTCACTTCAAATATCTCTATATTTCCCAAAATAGTATTTATATATATTAAATAATTTATACGGTAAAGTATTTTCAATTTCCTCACCTTAACAAAATGTTCCAACATCAACCCGACCTTCCCATTCAAATTAAATTCAGTCTCAATTTATCAATTTAAATTCAACTCATTTTAAATCAAATATTACTACTAAATCTATATATACAATTTCCATTTATATAATATCTTAAGAATCAAATTTATTAAACCATATATTTCTTTCCAAAATTATAGAAATTATTTTCAAAATATTTATATGGACCAACGGTGTCTGTATATATTTCCTATCATATAGTCAAGTGCTACGGATATTTATCATTTCAATCCGTATACTAAATATATACGGGTGGATATCATTTCAACCCGTAATCCCAAATTCAATTAAATGAAAATCGCTTGGGTTTATCATTTCAACCCATAACGGTTTTCTTCTATTCTAAAGTCTATTGGGGTATGTATCATTTCAACCCATAGTGATTTCTAAACTACAGGGAACTTGCAGAGTGATAACAGAAAATACAATAAAATAACATACATATATCATCAATACCAATATAATATAAACAACAGGATATGGTGTCATATCCCGCAGGTGAACTGTTACAGATAATAGCATATATAACAAATTTAAATAACTACAGCAGCATATTTCAATTGTCGTTTCAATTGAAATCAAATTTAATGAATAAAAGAATGTTAATCGTGAGTGATTACTCACCTCTCGAGCCTAGAGAATACAGAAGATGACACAGATATGCATACTGCTACAGACACTGAAATTTGAATTATGAATCGAAGCAAAGCAAAATCGACACGAATTCAACGATCAAAGCTGATAACAAGAATTGATGGAACAAGTCAGAACGGGATCGGCGAAGATAATAGTATGAGTGGACTCATATATATATAACTATATATATATAGTCATATTCTAAATTCAACACATATTAAATTAAATTAAATATATATGTATTTATATTTTCCAAAATCATTGTTTTTTTATTTAAAATGCATAAATTAAAATCAAGCATATATACAATATGAAATTTGAAATAAGTACTTATATAAACAGCCTAATATTAATCATGTGCTATGTTACAATACTGACATATTTTAGCTGTAAGAAAGAGTATAATGAAAGAAGTCAACATCAGTTATAATATATTTATATAAACCAAATGTAACATATATTTAGTTGACATACAAATGAATTCTTTTATAAAATAATATACATTGGGCGCTATTTCATAAAAATGCACATACAATACCATTTATATACGAACAACAAAAGTATCTTATATATATATACTATTTAAAAATCAATATTTACATTTCAACTAACATCAAAAAACGAATATAAACTTTATACTTAATATATGTTTATGGAAAAAGAGAAGAAAAAAAACAGAACGTAAAGTGGATCCAACGTTTGGAATTCAGGAATTAGTCCTGAAGGCTAATACACCGTCGGATCATTTTTATTAAATTTTTGGATAAATTTCAGTAGAAGAGTAGCAATTTATTTTAAAATAACGTGGTGTGAAATGAATTGATGGACTGAATAAAGTAACGTATTATTAGTACCTAAATAATCAAATGACACAATACGTTGGTTTCTTTATAACGACGGTAACGTTCAAATTTCTAAAAGTTAATTAAGGACGTTATCTTCGTCTTATTTGTAGGAGATTGATATATCATACCTCTTTTAAATTTAAGATCAGCTCATGGCACGACGTATGAAAATTCAAATTCCATCGCATCATAAATTTATATTTTCAGTTTAGAAATGTATGACTTATCATTTTTTTGGCTATAAATGACGTAAAACACCACTGCTTATTAAATTTGTCGTGTACTGCGTTTAATTACTTCCAAAGCGTTTGTCAATTTATTTAAAAGCTATAAAATGAAAGGAGTGAAAAGAGAAAAAAGAAAGAAGGAATATATATATATATATATAATAAAAAACATGGGGAGAGAGACGAAGATACAGATGGTGGTACGTATCTTGTTCTATTCATAAGTAAATATCACCACGTTAAATTCCTTTGCATATTTTTAATTGCTATAACCAATGCTTTCATATATAACAGGCCCAATCTAATACATAGCTACATATTAAAAAGGGCTATGAGAACTTATATATATATACACCTTATAGTATAATATATATAACTAGATAAAATGTATATATTAGATAATAGAATACAATAACATAGATGAAAAAAAGAATTGCAGCAAGCAAAAATTTATAAAAAAAAAAACAAAGTGTTGCAGGAAGTTGAAAACAACAACTAATGCAATAATATTTATTATAAGTTTCGAAATCCATTAGACAAAAGAAAACACAGCTTGTATAACATATCCATTGAACAAAATAGACTATATATAGTACTAGTACATATTCATGCTATATGTATACATTTAAAAACGAAACATATATTGCAATATGATACGCATACCGTTTATAAAAATATGGATGACGAGGGGAGGAGGCTTAGAGTGGGTTGTGGCTCTTGACAGGTGGTTCGAGCTGTGGTGGTGGAGGCTTGACGAAGCTATAGGAAGGAGAACTGGTCCTTTTTCATTTTTCCATCATATGTGTTTTAGCATTGTAAGGGGAAAAATCTCTTTTTTTTCAAGAAGCAACAGAGAGAAGAAAAAATGAAGCTAAATAGGCTCAGAGACTACACGTTATAAATATTTAATATAGTTGAACGGTAGGAATGAGTAATCCAGCAACTAAAATTGGAACCATGGAAATAGAGGGGTCAATCGCTAGAATTTAGGAGGTATGAATGGTAACGGTTGTTTAAATTGTATACCAAATATATAACTTTATATTCCATTATTAATTGAATAGGAGAAATGAATGGGTGGAGAATGAGCTGTCCATTTATGATAGACTGTTACATATAATTTATTAAAGAAGAAATAGTAGAATAATGATAGATTTGAATTATATATTGGTTTGATAACGGTCAAGTTGATAAGGTGGATATTTAAACAATTTATTGCTTGATTGGAAAGCACGTGAGTATGGAAAGACAAGGATAATAAAATGGAAAAAGGAATGGACAGAGAAATTTAAGCGAAGATAAAACGTACAGGAATAAATATAGAGTAATGGGATGGTCACGATAATTCAGTGGATAATTAAAGCAACTTTTTAATGCCACCAGCTGCACGTTCAAATTTGAAAAGGCAAAGTAACGGACCATAAAATAAATTGAAACGATGGATTTATAAAAGGAACCATGATGTGTACAATAATTAAAACGAAAATGTACACAAATAAATGAAAATGACACAAATGAAGAGCTTCACTACTTCTTTTGGCACCCTTTTTGTTCTTGTTGGTTTGCTTTCCCTTTATGCAATCCAAACAAGTACCAAAATCGAAAAAGTCTAGAGTGTTAAGAACTCCATCATTAACCAATCTTTTAATTCTTTCAATGGAGATGTGACCTAATCTTCTATGCCAAAGTACAGATGAAGACTCATCAAGCATGGTACCTTTTGTACCAACTTTATCCTGTAGAGTTATGAGACTTCTCTCATATGTTGGATCCAAATTTAATTTATATAAACCATTCACTAAAGTTCCAAAACCAACTTGAAGAGAATCTTTCAAAATCATAAGTTCAGAACCAACAAAATTAAATTGATAACCAAATTTTATCAAACGAGAAACAGAAACTAGATTTCTAGAAAAGGAAGGAACATAAAAGGTGTTTTCCAAGTCCAACACATGACCCTTATTTAAAATAATCCTAAAAGTCCCTACAACCTCCACATCAAAGAGCATTCGATTTCCAGAATAAATGCCCTTTTCATTTCCCATCGGTTTCCTTAGGCTGAGAATCCCTGCATAAAATTCACAACATGAATTTTGGTACCAGAATCAACCCACCATGAATTTTGCCGTGAGTCTATAAAATTAGATTCATAACACACAAAAACATTAAGATTACCATGCTTTATAGGCCATTGCTTGCGTTTTTGGCAATCTTTCTTATAATGTCCCTTTTTCTTGCAGAAAACGCATAGATCCTTATTGCCATGTTTCTTGAATGACACACTGCCTTCATTCTTTTTCTGTAATGCATTCTCATTGCCTTTACCTTTTTTCCATTGTCCCTTTTTATAAGTGACTAAGTTAGCACTCTCCAAATTTTCATGCTTCAGCCTTTCTTCTTCTTGTACACACATGGTCAAAAGTTCATTGATAGACCATTTCTCTTTATGTGTGTTGTAAGAAACTTTGAAAGGCCCATACTCCGAAGGGAGAGAATTAAGCACAAAATGAACAAGGAATGATTCTGGAATTTAAATTTCCAGTGCCTTAAGTTGAGAAGCAATGTCCCTCATTTCCATTATGTGCTCACACACACTCTTCGATTTATGATGTTTCATTGTAGTAAATTTGCTCATTAGGGTGCTAGCCAATGTCTTGTCAGAGCTAATGAACTGCTCTTCAATGGCTTTGATGTATTCCTTGATCTTTTCACATTGTGGAATTGAACCTCTAATGCTCTTACTCACATGACACTTAATGAACATTAGACTTAATCGGTTGGATCGCTCCCACCGTTCATAGTTCAACCTTTCCTCAGGTGTACTTTGATCTGAGGGCACAGGTGGTTCATCAATGCAAAGTGCAAGGTCAATGTCCATACACCCTAGTATCAAAAGGATCTTGTCCTTCCATTCCGAATAGTTCTCACCACTGAGAGTAGGAATTTGAGCTGTGCTTGCAAAGGTGTTTGCTACAACAGAAATGTTAGCTGCAACAGTAATAGCTAGTTATTATTTTGAAGCAAATGACTTTATTATGAATTAACCCAATGTTGAATTCAAATAGTGGCACAATCTAAACCTTCCTGTGGGAAACGGTGGCATAACTGCATTAGATTTTCTCATCAGAAATGATCAAACTAGTGATTCCTTTATTATTTTGTAATGAAGTTCTATGCCTGTGGGAATCTAGAATTTCATTACTTAACCATTAAACCACTATTTAATCTAACCAGACCAGTCAGCAATTATTTTAGTGATTCAATCATAATCCAGCTACTGCAAATCTTATATATTCATACAGTCCAAAAGAAATATACACTTGGCATAAGATGCTGTGTCTAATCTTAATCCATAGTTATGTTTCCCGAAGATAAGATTATTAAAGATTTGCACTTCTGGGATGAACTTCATATGTATGAAAAACTGTGTATTAATGAAACTGCGAATGATATTTCACCAGTTACATTGTTTGCACTGTTACAGTATGGTTTGTCCATGCATGGGGAAACTTATATATAGACATTTCATACATTTCCAGTATAAAGTGTAGGTACTATTCATACATAAATAATTCATGGCATGCATGGTTTTAGTGAATAGTTACTACTTAATATTTTTCATAAAATTGCATAGCAGATTTTCTCTAAGTTCTGGAAGCAATGAATTAACTATTCGGTAACTGAGTTGGAAAAAGCAATTGCACGAAAATGGAATCATCACTTAAAGCACAGTATTCAATAAATGAACATGTCCTGGTGTCATGTTGTATTAATATTTATGTATCCACTTGCATGAAAAGTGACAGCACACACTATTCAATAAAGTGAACATGTCCTTTTCATATTAAATTAATATAAGTGTAAATATCCTGAAGCATCGTCACACCTAAGACAAATTATCATGCTAAACCCTTTACTAGCATCAGCCAAAAGAAAAGGAATAGAATGTCGAAACTATGTGAAGCTTGTACACCATAAATATATCATACAGTTACATATAAAATAAACGATTTAGAATTACATGTCAGCGCTATCATGTGATAGCTATAAAACAGTCTTGACATCCAACCAATATAGCATGAAGGTGGCTTTGATACCAATGTAGAAAAACAGTATTATATAATCAAAATGCGAAAACAGTATGTGTACCTCCAGCCATTGATTGCTTTGAAACAGATAAAGTAATTCTAAGATGTATTGATGAAAACTGGGAAGTGCCTGCTTTCTGCTGCTACAACTGCCAATAAGTGAATGAGATTCCCACAGAGTCTTAATGGAGAAGGGAGAGATGACTTTTCATCCTGTCTATATTATCCTTTTTATTGGTGTGTCGATGAATAACCATAGGCCATATTTATATAGACTGGTGAGATCCAAATTCCGTTATTAGCCTTGACACGTTCTCCATTCATCAAGAGAAGTGGAGATAAGCACAAGTGGCCAAAGAATATTTCAAGATCCACTTTTTCAGTTTACACACATTAATTCGTATGCAAACAACATGTGGCACGTGGGGCATAATGAGAGCGTTTCTTACATTTTTTTCTTTTCTTTCCATCAAATCGAAGCTAAAACTGCAAACAAAAGCAAAATAATTTCGTAACAAAATGCACAGTGGGAATTTTTTTTCCTTATTAGTTTTTATCTTGTAATTCTGCTTGCATATCAAATAAATGTTGCATTAATTTTTTATTATCTTTGTATATTGTCACTCGTTTTGTTGATAATTTAAAAGCATTGATTTGATGATTGATTTGTTGGTGTATAATTTCTCCATAGTTGTGTTAATTTAGAAAATTCGTTTGTTTACGTTTTGTTTTTGTTATGAAATTAAAATATCATTTAGATTCTTTACGATTTGAAATTTTGTCAGCTATGATGCTTTTCGTATTTGTCTTGGTTGGAGCTTTTTGTGGGTGTCAGCTATGATGCCTTTCATATTGATTTTGGTTGGAACTTTTGTGGCCATTAAAACCATTTACTATAAAGTTCGTCATGACTATGTCAAGAAGTTACTGCTTTCATATTTATTAAAGCTTAAAGTTTGTTGCCTATAATCTTCTTCCCAATACAATCAAATTTGTTAAAGCTATAATTTGAGATTATATCACTGACAACTTTTTATGTGAATAATTCTCCAACTTCGAAAGTATTTTCATTCTTTGGGTTGGTGTTTCCTTGTATCCTAATTTTATGAACTAAATATGGCTGATAGAATAAGGTGAAGATGATAACCAACTCGATACAACCTATACTTTCATTAAAATAGTTTGATGATCTGATATTCAATTTTTCTAAAGTGAAGTTTTGATTATTTCAATTTCAAAAAATGTATTTATTTGAAAATAAATAAACCACTTTTTAGAGGAAAACAAAATATTGTAAAATTTAATATTAATATCAAATATGTTTGTCAAAACCAAATGTGAAATTTATTGGGTGATGGATTGCTAGAAATGGAAGATAAAGCTAAAATATGTTTTCAAATATATAAAGGAACTATGTTTTCCCAAGTCTAAGAATTTGGTAACGCAAGTGAGGAATGAGTTTTTAGATTTGAATATCTAAAAGCAAAAGACTTTCGAGGTATATTTATTCCCGTGACATCATTTTTATTAATCAAGTTTACTCTACCATGAGCTTTAGAAACATTAGATTTTGCAAGTTTATAATTGTTTTTTTTTTGAATTACACCCAGGAGAAACCGATTGACTGGTAAACTCCTAACAAGGAATGAAGCTGTCTGTCTGCTTTAACCCATGATACCTATAACCTCCGGACATTGTTTTTTTCGAGAAATGTGTACAAAACATGATTCAAACATGGATCTGTTATCAAACCTAGGCATCCATCGCATTAATCCTTAGACAAGTTTATCATTGTTTTCATTTGTAAAGTCCTTTTCTTCCCCAGTTATTTGGCTTTCTATTTGTGTTGCAATCACGCTGCATTGCTCTGTTGACGATCCTTAGGTAGTGCTATTTGTATTATGAGCATGTTATGTTTATTTACATTCTACCTTATGATCTCGGCATGAATTTAAAATGATTCATCATTACAATATATGAATTTAGTAATATATGTGGTCAACAAATCAACATGTTAAGTACTCATTGTTAATAAACTTTTATTATTGTACATACCGTACAATTTGCATGTACGATCATTTTTAGCAATTAAGTATTAATTATTCTCTAGTGTAATATTTTTTTGTTTCTGACAGTATAAATATCTTTTTTGTCTTACATACTATCATTATTATATGGATAACTAAAATTAAGGCAAACTTTTAACAATATTTTCTTAAAATATACAACGGACAATCGAATTTTCCACCATCTTGTGATTGTACTAGTAGATTTAATGCTCACATTTGGTCAACATTCCATAAAACATAAAAAGTAAGGAACCTAGTCCCCAAATTTGCTTGCCTCTTCAATGTCCCTCTCATTAATCTTCAGTTTCTATTAATCCTAAATCCCATTAATATTCAATTTCCTTAAGGTAAAATTTCAACATAACCCTGGCTTTCCTCCGTCAGGTCCTTTGTTCAACGCTACTTCTACCATGTTATGTTATATGCTATGCTTCTCATTTTTCTTCGTCATACCTTGCCACTATATTAGTTTTTACCAAATTGCAACTTAAATCCTTTTTCTTCATCATACCTCTTCAATCTAAAGTCGACAACATCGAATCCTTGTACCGAGCAACCTAAATCTCAATTCAATAGCATTCATATGGGTAACGTTCTTAAATTACAACTTTTGTTTCTTATTTTTTGATATCTAACATCTATCTCTGTTTTCTTTTGTTTTTTTTTCATTATACAATAAGTATTGGTTGACTTTTACTGATTGGTTACATAAATTTTTGTAAAGAAAATAATTAGTGTTAAAGAAAATTTATGCTTCCACGCTTAAATGTATCTATTCTTTCCAGATATAAATGTAATTTCCTTATCATTTTTAGTTTATGCCATTTGAGTTGATTAGCTTAATTCAAGTTTTATAACAATTTAAACTGTACAAAGGATATTTTAATATTGGCAGCTTGCCACTTCTATGTATGATCAATTTCACCCTAGAGGGGGGGTGAATAGGGTGATAGTGTAAATTATTAAAATTAATCGCGGAAGCTTATAAATTAATTTCAATTCAGATCACAGAATAGCAGCACAGATATCGCAGAATATAAATAACAGAACAACACAGAATTTACCCAGCTTCGGCAAAACCCTGCCTACGTGCTGCCCCCAAGGTTTCTACTAGAAATTAGATAGTCCCTCGCTTACACACGTAAACTCGCTATACCCGCTATTGACTAATCTAACTCTACGCTCAAAACCTTTCCACAACTCAACTACCGAGTTGCGAATTCCCAAGCTACGCCACGTAGCTTGTCCCCTAGTCACACGACTAGAAATTTAAACGGTTTAAAATTTAAAAAAAAATTTAAACAGAAAATAAGAACCCTAATTAAAACTTAAACCCTAAAATAAAAAGCCCTTTTATAAACAAGGCCGGTCCACTTTTTTCTTTAGCCCGTTTGACTTTTAGTTGCTCCGTTCCTTTTTCCTGTTGCTTGTGAAAATATGGCCGATCCTCTTTCATTCCTCTTTGCGAATTAGGGCTTCTGCAAATTTGCTTTTGCTCCTTGCGATTCAAACTAGGGTTGTGTAAATTGAAGTCGCCACTTGATATGATTCGATAGTAGGCTTTGATTCTCTTCGATTTGTTCACGGCTCTTCAATTTGGATCGAGTTTGTTCTGTGTTTTCGGTATGTACTTTTTCCTTTTTCTTTGCTGGTTTTGCCTTGCTCGAACTCGATGAATTTGCCGATGATGATTTGTGGTAATTTATAGGATTCTAGTTCCTATAATTTCGTCGTATATATTTATTTGACTTCGTCTGATAATTATGCTTGAATTCTTTTTGGCTATACGATTTTGATCGAATGCTGTGATTCATTTTTGACTTATTCAAATTCGTATAACTGATGGCTTGGCTACTTGATAATCACGGCTTTGAATTATTCTTGCTCAATTCAGTTTCTTGACCACCACGATTGTGAATTTCTAGCATTTAATTCATGATATTAGTTTCGATCATGGTTGATCTGTTGGTTCTTCTCATCCTGATGCCGTGTTGTAGCCTTGGTTACTGATCGAGTTTATTTTCATTTGAACAACTCACTTGTTTTAATGCCTGATGCGTATTACCTGACCATTGTTGCCGCATTGCTTACTGTCACTACTGTGTCCTATACTTGGCGAGTCTTCGAGCATTGTTGTGAGTAGTTTGAATCACTGTCATTTGTTTTCGAGTACGAAACTTGTAAGTTGCACTATGTTGGGCTTGTAGTACTTGGATATTTGCAGTTTGTAGTGTTTGGTATCACTTGTGTCACTAGAGTCAGTTGTCATGCTAGGTGTGATTATATGCTTAATTACTGATGCATTTTCCACTGTCTTTTACTGTAGTGCACTTTGATGGCTGATCATTTGTATACAAACATTCTTGTTTGTATATATGTGTATAGCCACTGTTTGGTTTGGATTGAAGTTGCAGGCTTGTGAACTATGACTTCATGTTTGCATACTGTACTGTGTGGTCTTGAGCATTTGCATTACTTCATTGTTCACTGTCCTGTTGTTTGCAAATGTGTTGCACTTGCACACTTTCATCATTGCTGCCTGGTCGACTTGACATTGTTGATCTTGGTGGCATATTTGCTTGTTGTTGTTTGGATCATTATGCAGTCTGCATTGAACTGTAGCTTGCAATGTGCATTCATCCTTACTGACTTGACTCACTTCATGTCCGTCCTATCTCACTTCCATGTATGGCTTGTTCTTGGTCTCTGTTACATGCTTGCTGTTGCATGCTTGTTTGCATTTACTTGGTGCATTCATGTTGCAGTGACATGTTTTCCTGTATTCATGTTCTTGCGGTCTTCATTTTCGACCATATTGGCACTGAGTTACTGTCTTGTTTATATTAGACTAGTCGACACTTGATTCTTGAGTTTTGGCCATTCGCACCTGTGTTGAATCCAGTTTCACAGCTCGGGTTTGACCTTGTGCTCGAGTCGTGATTTTTATGTTATCGCACGTGAGTTGAACCCGGTTTTTCATTTGGGTTTGACCTGTGCTCACCTGTCTTTGTAAAACAATCAAGTGTATATATCGGTGTGCACGGTCTTGTGGCATATACAGTAATACACTGTGTATGTCACAAGTTGTTCGTGTATGATGAATTCAAATTTAAATGATGACGAAAAACCCAAATAACTGAGGCAAATATCATTTTCAAAAATTCACGTTTTATTTTATATCGCAAAAATATTTTATTTTCAATTTTACTGCGTTAGTAAATATTTTTGCAGATTGCTCAGATGCTGGATTCAAACTGGAATGAAGTTGAAGATAAAATACGAATTGAGTGAATGAGTGATATGTAGTGAGGTGAACTGTAAATATGAAATGTGATGTTATTGTAATCGAAGTTGTATAGTTATAGTGAGAGCTTGAAATTGTACTATTCAAAGTTGTAATAAATATTTATTTGAATAAAATATTCGTTTGAATTCAAATTCTGTGTTATTTATTTTATTCAGCAAATATTTATTTAATCTGTGAAAAATAAAATAGTATATTATCAAATACATTTAAATGAATGTATATATGTTTATTATCATCAAACAAAAATCATATAAGCGCATATTCAACAATCTCCCCCTTTTGATGATAACAAACATATATTTAAGATTTTGAATATGTTAAATGTATTTGATCATAGATATATCCTAATTGCTCCCCCTATTTAAATACTTCCTCTCTACACAATACTCCCCCTACATATATGCATACAAATAGAAATACGCAAATAAGTCTAGATGCAAATGGAAAATTATTTGACCTTTGCTTGATTTTATTTGACAAAATCTTAACTTTTCTCTCCCCCTTTTGTTATCAGCAAAAGAATAATAGTGTTAGAGAAAATATAGATAAAGTGATCGATATTAATCCAACATTAAAACTCAATTGAATATAAATATTAAATTTCAATAAAAAATCAAACAAAAATCATAAATATTTTGTTAGGTGCATATTCCACTTTTAGAATGATAGGAATGATATCATCATATAAAACCATACAGTTGTGTCTATTTGTGGTATATTTATATCAGGAATTTGAATATCTACTAACCATGCATAACCGTTAGGACTTTTAAATGAGATTAGTAGTATTCCAATTTTATTTTAAAAAAATGAATTCAAGTATCTTCTAACCACGCATAACCGTGAGGACTTTTAAATGGGATTAGAATCAACTTGTTTATTTTTTAAAAAATCAACTTTTGATATGCGTTCCATACATGCATAACCATGAGGACTTTTAAATGAGCATGGAAGCACATAACAAATTCCAAGTAATTCACCCATCCATAACCGTGAGGACTTTTAAATGAGAGTGAATACTTTGGTATTTATTTATTTATTTTTGTTTTTTTTAATTTAAATTTTTTTTTTAAAAAATGTGAAAATGAAAAACAAACGATTCCTGTTTAAAGTACCACATATCGACAAACTATATAGAATTTTGATGAGTGATGGTCGTTAGAAATATGATAGATATAGAGATGGTCGTGGAATTTTTACCAACAAAAAGTTTTATAACTCTTGTTTAAATTTCTAAAGAAATTTTCTAATTATACTTTCTCGAGTCATAATATATGATAAATATCAACACTCATCACTTTTTCAATCACTATTTTTCTTTTCGATAATCATTAGGGAGTCAGATTAGTCAAAATAGTCATTTAAAATCAAATTCCAAAATAATTATGAAATTAATTTTTCAAAATGACTAATCTGAAAATATGGTCAAAAATGATTTTCTCCAGGGGGTTTTAAAAGAAAATTTTCTGCTATTTGAAAATTATTTGAAATGAAGAATATGCAGATATTTTCTTTGGAAAAAAAACGATGCAGTTACTAAATGTCTCAAAAATCACGTTCAACTAGTAATTTTTCTATCAACTAGAGTACCAGTATAATCTGCATCTGAATTTCTCTTTCAGTCAAAATTATCATCAATTGAATTTTATAGACCAAAACATGAAGCGTGCACCAAAAATTTCAAACTCAATTTTTACAGTAATTTAAATGACATTCTTTTGAATTTGAAATGAAGCCATGTAAATAATCAGAAAACCGTGAATATAGAGTTAGCCGTATTATAACCAATTGTATTATCCAACAAAACACTATTTTTAATCTAAAATGATATATATGAAGTAATTCAAAGAATCTAGAGATTTTTATAGTGTTTTTGGCATAAGAATATAATTGGCCAACTATGTTGAATAAGTCAAAGTCAAAATCACCATCTTTTCATCATCTAATACTGGCTGATTTTAATTCAGAATATGGTGCAGATTATCACATTTAATATATCGTTTAAAACATACCATTACCTGTTTTACCTTTACGATATTTTTCGTTGTTGTCCGTTGTGATTCTGTCACCTTTGAACTATGCTAAGGAACTCTGCTTCGTCGTCCGTTGTGTTTCTGGAACAGCCAAAAATCCAGAGAACACTATTGTTGTTCCTTAGCCTGCCACCACACCTACACGATGAAAGATTTATGTGACCTATTTGTTTTTAAAGGTCCATGGTTGTTAGTGGCAGAAAATTTTGAAAAAAAATTTTTTGTAGACCCAAAACTATTTATAATTGTTCCCTTCGGCACCCAAATTTGTTTAACTTTGAGAGATTTTATATTTGTGCCTTTTGGAACCCAAATCGGTATAGTTTTCACATGTTTGGGTCTATACCAACAATTATTGTGATCGTGTCCAAATTTTCTACAAATTGTGCACATAGAATTAACTTGATTAATATTGCTTTCAACAATTTTCGAACTATTATATCCAAGTCCTTGTCTAACCGAATTAACCGTTTGCTTTCCTAATAGCATATTCAATGATTTTTCACTTTTGGAAAATTTATTTAAAGTAGTAGACAGTTGTTGGACTTGTGATTTGAGAGATTCATTTTCGTTTAACAATTGTGTGCACTTTTTAATAGAATTCTCTCTCCTAGTATTTTCATTCTCTTTTAAAATCAGAATTTCATTTTCAAGTGTTTTTATATTGATTTCTGATTTTTTAATTTCTTCTTCGAATGTTGGACACTTATCACACTTAGGGATCCTACTTTGATAGGTTTTAACTAATTGGTCAAGTTGTTTATTTAAATCTATCAAAGTATCTTTTTGTGATTCAAGTTTGGCATACTTATCCCTAAGCCGTTCAAAACAGCCATTTACTTCGTGGAAATAAATAAGTAATTCAGAGTGAGTAAGTTTTGATACCTCGCTTGGCTCGTCATCGTCGCTATCGGTTATATTCCCATGAAGGCACATATCTGCTTTCTCACTCTCACTGCTATCGCTTTTATTCCACGTGGCTGTAAAACACCGTTTTGATATCTTTTCAAAATCACGTTGAAATCGGGGATAATTGGGCTTGATATCACCGGGTTTGTTGTAGATGATCCCGTGTTCTTTCGAGTTATCCAGTGCTTTGATTATTTTGCTTTTTAATTTTTGCTTTAGAGCTGGATTTCCGTATTTGCGGTTCCACCTTTTGAATTTCTTCATTATTAATGCCAGCTCGGCTGCTCCATCATCATCATCCTCATCACAACTGCTATTTACCAATCCTGTTAAGCACATTTCTTTAACTGAGTTAGTTGTGGAGGACTTCTCATTGCTGTTGACTTTTGCACCATATATTGCATTGAATGTATCCAGATTTCCTGTGCATTTTCACAATGAGAAATGAAATTAAAATTATCTTGATTAATATGAGAATATAATATATGCATAGCAAGAGCATTAATCGAGATAATTTTCTTATCTGTTATGTCACACCCATTTTCAATAATATCCCAACATTTAATATTAATAGATTTTAAATAAAATTCCATTTTCAATTTCCAATTCAAAAAATCAGTTCCATCGAAAATAGAAGGAATAATATTGGAGCGACCCTTAATAGAAGTATTAATAAAAGAAGCCATTTCAAAAATTCAAAATTTTAAAACAAAAACCAATTTTTAAAACACGAATTTTTAAAACAAAAAAATTGATTTTTGTAAAAAAAATTAAAACAAAAACGGCTTTTGTTCCTAGCTCTGATACCACTTGTAGGATCGATTTCACCCTAGAGGGGGGGTGAATAGGGTGATAGTGTAAATTATTAAAATTAATCATGGAAGCTTATAAATTAATTTCAATTCAGATCACAGAATAGCAGCACAGATATCGCAGAATATAAATAACAGAATAAAACAGAACAACACAGAATTTACCCAGCTTCGGCAAAACCCTGCCTACGTGCTGCCCCCAAGGTTTCTACTAGAAATTAGATAGTCCCTCGCTTAAACACGTAAACTCGCTATACCCGCTATTGACTAATCTAACTCTACGCTCAAAACCTTGCCACAACTCAACTACCAAGTTGCGAATTCTCAAGCTACGCCACGTAGCTTGTCCCCTAGTCACACGACTAGAAATTTAAACGGTTTAAAATTTAAAAACAAATTTAAACAGAAAATAAAAACCCTAATTAAAACTTAAACCCTAAAATAAAAAGCCCTTTTATAAACAAGGCCGGTCCACTTTTTTCTTTAGCCCGTTTGACTTTTAGTTGCTCCGTTCCTTTTTCCTGTTGCTTGTGAAAATATGGCTGATCCTCTTTCGTTCCTCTTTGCGAATTAGGGCTTCTACAAATTTGCTTTTGCTCCTTGTGATTCAAACTAGGGTTGTGCAAATTGAAGTCACCACTTGTTAATTATATTCCGTAGTATTCCTCAACTTCTGCACTTGAATTGCTAATATATCTATTTACCCTATGAATAATCATATCTTATCTTATCTTTCAGCTATGTCGAGTAGAGGTAGAGGACGCTCTTCGACGGCGGGACCATACAGTGGTCCTCGTCCCGAAGGCGTATATAAGTCTACCGATCAGATCCTTGAGCTTATTCGGAGCACTCAGCCTTCCGCTCCAGTGCACTCTTCTCCTCCGCGTAAATCCGCGTTTGCGCGCATGTGTAGTGACTTCACTCATCTTGGAGGCAAGATCTTTAAAGGCACTGAGATTGTTTTAGAGGTTGAGGCATGGCTCAATTCTTGTGAGCGTATCTTTAGTCGTATGGAGATCTCTAATCATCACAGAGTCCTTGTAGCATCTAGTATGTTGCAAGAACGAGCTTTTCATTGGTATGATCTTCTTATTGCTGAGATTGACGAGTCCACTCTAGAGTGGGATCAGTTCCGTGAGAGATTCGAACTCAAGTTTATTCCAGAATCCGAGAAGGCTATTCTTGCTCGACGTTTCCTTGATTTCAAACAAGGAAAGTCGACCGTTTCTGAATATGTTGCATCTTTTGAAGTCTTGTCTAAGTATGGTCTCGAGCACATCTCTACTCCTTATAAGAAGAATCTTAAGTTCATCTCCGGGCTTAAGAAATATCTGAAGAAGTCCCTCATGCTTCGCCTTGAGCTCACCTTTGAAAAGCTTGTGATGCGGCCCTTCAGCTTGAAGCGGTCGAGAAGGAGAAAGATAGTGATGATGAGGGTGATGTTCGGGGGAACCCGAATAAGAAAAAGTTTTTCCACAAGCCGAAGCCGTTCCATCCCAGTAAGAAGAAGAAACAGAGGGGATCTTCTTCCCAGTCTCAGTCTACTCCTTAAACTAAGCCTTTTTCATGGTACAATTGTGGTGCACCTGACCATCTAGTGAGGGAGTGTCCCAAGCCTAAGCGTTGTCTTTATTGTAAGAAGGAGGGACATTTAGTGCCAGCTTGTCCCAAAAAGGAGAAGGGTTATCATCAGGGTCATCTTGGTGTGGCTGCTACCTCTGGAGGTGCTGCTCAGTCTAGAGGTACTTCCTCTTCTGTTTTAGAGGGCTCTATTTTATTCCATGATCGTTATATCCGAGTGCTTTTCGATACGGGTGCATCTCACTCATTCGTATCGAAAGATCTCATTGATGCTTTGCAGTTAGATGTTTCTTGCATGCTTACATCTTTACGAATTGCGAATCCTATCGGAGGATATGCAACTCTTAGTTTGCTTTGTGATGATGTTGAGATTTTGATTTGTGGCTTTTCTTTCCGTGCGAATCTGCACGTTATTCCTTTTCTTGGATTTGATATGATATTGGGAATGGACTGGCTAGTTCGATACGAGGCCAGGATTTTATGTTTGGAGCGAGTCTTATATATTCGACATCTAGATTCTTCTGATCAGTTATCTCTTTCGCTTCGTGATTCCGATTGTGATTCCATGGCTTCTTTATTTGCTCTTGATTCTCGTGATGAAGACAACAATGTATCCTGTATTCCTACCGTTTGCGACTTTTCAGATTTATTCGAGCCCGTTTCTGGTTTACCTCCTAAGAGAGCTATTGAGTTCCTTATCGATCTTATTCCTGGCGCACAGCCAGTTAGTCGTCCTCCCACGAGGATGTCTACACGAGAGAATGAGGAACTCAAAAAGCAACTTCTCGAGCTTGAAGCAAAGCATTTCATTCGTTCTAGTTCTTCTCCGTGGGGAGCCGCGGTAGTATTCGTGAAGAAGTCCGATGGGACTCTTAGGCTTTGCGTCGATTATCGCAAGCTTAATGAGTTAACCATCAAGAATCGTTACCCTTTACCGAGGATCGACGACATGTTCAATCAATTAAGTGGTGCTAAGGTCTTTTCACAGTTAGACCTTGCCACTGGTTTTCATCAGCTCTGAGTCGCGGAAGATAGTATTCCTCTCACCACATTCCGCACTCGCTATGGTTCTTATGAGTGGCTCGTCATGCCGTTTGGATTGACGAACGCACCTGCCTACTTTGTCGATCTTATGAATCGAGTATTCCGAGAATATCTCGATAAGTTCGTGCTTGTTTTCATTGATGATATTCTAGTATATTCGAAGTCCGAAGAGGACCGTGCTCGACATCTTAGAATTGTTTTGAGTACTCTCCGAAAGCATCAACTCAAAGCAAAACTTTCAAAGTGTCACTTCTGGGAAAAGCAAGTGAAGTTCTTAGGCCATGTTGTATCTTCAGAAGGTATTTCCGTTGATCCTTCTAAGATCGAGGCTATTCAGAGTTGGAAGAGACCTGAGAATGTTCACGAGATTCGTAGTTTTCTGGGTTTGGCTGGTTTTTACCGCCGTTTCATCAAAGACTTTTCCCGTATCGTGCTTCCATTCACTAGCCTTACGAGGAAAGGCGTTCGATTCATTTTGTCTGATAAGTGTGAGGCTTCTTTTCAGAAATTGAAGGAGCTTCTCACTAATGCTCCCGTCCTTGTGGTCCCTGAAGGGAACCAAGACCTTATTGTTTATACCGATGCCAGTTATAGTGGCCTCGATGCTGTTTTGATGCAGAAAGATCGTGTTGTTGCCTATGCTTCTAGGCAGTTGCGTCCGAATGAGGTTCGGTATGCGACTCATGATTTAGAGCTTGCTGCCATTGTCTTTGTTCTGAAGATGTGGCGTCATTATTTGTTGGGAGAGCACTTTATTCTTTTCACCGATCACAAGTCTCTTAAGTACTTGTTCACCTAGAAGGAGCTCAACACGCGACAACAGCGTTGGCTCGAGTTTCTAACTTCATATGATTTTGATATTCAGTATACTCCTGGCAAGGGGAATCGAGTAGCTGATGCTTTGAGTCGCAAGCATACAGCTATTGTTTCCATGATGATTGCAGAATGGAAAGTTCTTGAGACTCTTTCCATATGTGATATTCGTGATCATGCTTCCACATCCAACTCTCCTATTCTATTATATAGCATGGAAGCTCTTCCTACTCTTCTTGATCGGATTATCGAGGCTCAGCGGCAAGACTCCGATATATCTGCTCTTATTCAGAAGTATAAGTCTGAATCCCACAATGACATTGAGATGAGGGATTTCAACATCGATATGCATGGGTGTCTTCGAAAGAAGAACCGTCTAGTCGTGCCTTCTATTCCAGAACTTAGGCGGGACATTCTAGCCGAGTGTCACCGTTCTAAGTATACTATTCATCCAGGAAGTAGCAAGATGTATTCTGATATGCGTCGCCTCTATTACTGGGAAGGCATGAAGCGAGATATAGCAAGTTATGTAAGCAATTACATGACTTGCCAGCTTATTAAGGCCGAGCATCGGCGACCCAGTGGTCTTCTTCAGCCTTTAGAGGTTCCATTGTGGAAATGGGACAAAGTTTCTATGGATTTCATCGATGGCTTACCTCGTTCGAGGTCGGGCCATAGCAGTATTTGGGTTTTTGTGGACCGTCTTACCAAGTCCGCACATTTCATTCCTATTAAGTCTAATAGTACGGCATCTCACTTATCGAAGCTTTATATTAAGGAGACCGTGCGTTTACATGGTGTTCCTTCATATATTGTGTGTGATCATGATCCTCTTTTCACGAGTCACTTCTGGCAGAGTCTCCAGCAAGCTTTGGGCACAAAGCTTAATCTTAGCACAGCTTATCACCCACAGTCCGATGGACAGACTGAACGGGTGAATCGTATCTTGGAAGATATGCTTCGTGCTTGTATCTTGGATTTTGGTGGTAGTTGGGAGGATCATCTTCCTCTAGTTGAGTTTGCTTATAATAATGGCTACCAATCTTCTATCGGCATGGCTCCTTTCGAAGCCTTATATGGAAGGCCGTGTCGTTCTCAATCATGTTGGCTTGAGTCGGGGGAAAAGCTCATTCTTGGCCCCGAGTCTATTCGAGAATCATCTGAGAAGATCCATCTTATCCGAGAGAGAATGAAAGAGGCTCAAAGTCGACAGAAATCCTACGCGGACAACCGTAGGAGACCCCTTGAGTTCTCAGTGGGCGATCTTGTTTATATCCGAGCTTCTCCTCTGAAGGGAGTGATATGGTTCAGCCAGACAGGGAAATTGGCACCACGCTATATTGGACCATTTCCTATTACAGAGCGTATCGGTGCTGTTGCATATCGTGTAGCACTTCCCGATCAGTTTTCTGGAGTTCACGACGTATTACACGTCTCTCAGTTAAGGAAGTGTCTACGAGATTCAGATTCTGTGTTCAGTTCTCGTGCTTTAGAGAAGCTAGAAGTCTTTCCTGATCTATCATTCATGCAGCATCCTGTGAGGGTTCTTGCTTCGGAGGTTAGACGCCTTCGAAACAAGAATATTCCGCTCGTAAAGATTCAATGGTCCGATAATCCCAATGACTGCACTTGGAAAACTAGAGAATTCATCGAGCAAATGTATCCTGATTTCTTATCTTCTCACTCCGAAGGTAAGAATTTTCTAGTTTAATCTATCTAAATTCCCTTTGTTTGATGAAATAAAGTATATTGAATATGGATTACCTCTAGGAATTGCGAGGACGCAATTTTTTTTATAGAGGGGAAGTCTGTAACAACCCTGGTATCGGTGATTACCTGAAATATTAAAGTATAACAATACTTATAGTTTAATATTGAGAACTAAATGAAATGAAGAAAATAAATATGGTTTAAATTGTTCATTTTAAATAAACAATATGTTTGGAGTTAAATATTGGTTTAAAATTCATTGTTTGGAGTTTTGATTAAATAAAATGGAAAATATTGGAATTTAGGTAAATTTGGGTGAATTAATTTACCAAGTGATGTAATTCAACATTAAATTGTTGAAATAAATCCAAATTGATGGAAAGATAGTTTTAAAAACTTTATTTTGAAGTTTTGGAGTGAAATTAATCATTTATTGTATTTTAATTAAGTTAATGTGATAATATTGGTAATTATTTCCAATATTATCCTTTTATTGAATATAAGAGGAAAAAAATGTAAAAAAATTATATTTTATTGAAGTATAAGATGGAATATCGGTTGAAAATAATATTTTAATGATACAATAAGGATAGAATGATTTATTGCAACTTATTTGACAAGAAAATAATTTTTATTAAGCTTGTTGTGTTAAAAATGGTATATTTACACTAAAATTGTGTAAATTATAAAATATCATAATATATATATATATATATATTATTGTTAAAATTAAGTTTATTTTGTTCTAATAACAAGTTCATTTTCATAACAAATAATTGTATACATTTTATTTAACTTAAAAATGTAGAAAATGTGAGTATAGTGTCAAAATAAGAGAAAACATGTACATGGTTTTATATTTATCTAAGTAATTATGCTCTTGGGCTTAATTGGGTAAGACTGGATCCATTAGCCTATCTTAGAAGCTTCTGGTTTGTGAGAAACTGTCTGTACATAAGTTTCTTTCCTCATCTTCCTTCTCAAACACAAGTTTACAGAAAAAGAAAACCGAAAAAAAAGAGTCATGGCTTTCTCAAATAAAAACCATATTTCCATCCAAAATTGCTGCTAATTAAAAGAATAAATCACCAAAATTAGAAAAGAGAAAGGTAATCACAACCAATTCTATAAAAATTTCATCAAAATCCATGAGCTTGATATGAATTTGTTTGTAACATGTTCTATTTCTTTTGCATGTCTCCTTTCTAGCTTCTACAAGTCATTAAGGATCATTTCTTCACCAAAAGTCATCATCTTGCTTCCAAATTCGCTGCTATATCCTTAAGGTTAGTGCATGCTCATAAATTTGCTAGCTGAAATGGTAATTTGTGAGAGCATGGCCATAGAAAAAGTTAAAAAAATAGAAAATCATCTCTGGAAAACTTGTTTGTGTTTAAATCTGAAACTAAATTAAACATAACTTTTGCGTTTCTAAATCAAATTTGATGATCATAGATGTTCTGGAAAGCTATGATATAGAGCTACGATTTTTATGTTTTGTGTTTTCCAAAATTATGAAGTTATCTATTTCAAATTGAGCATTTCTATTGCAATCCCGAGAGCAAAATTATATTTGCTCTGTTGTTGAATCTGAAACTAAATTAAGCATAACTTTGGTGTTTCTTAATCAAATTTGATGATCTTAGATGTTTTGGAAAGCTCTGATATAGTGCTACAATTTTCATGTTTTGTGTTTTCCAAAATTCTGAAGTTATCTATTTCAAAATTGAGTATTTCTATTGCAATCCCGAGAGCAAAATTATATTTGCTCTGTTGTTGAATCTGAAACTAAATTAAGCATAACTTATTCGTTTCTCAACCAAATTACATAATTTTGGATGTTCTAGAAAGCTTAGACATAGTGCTACAAGTTTTGTGTTTTGAGCTTTCTATAATTTTTATGTTGTCTGGGTCAAAATTGAGGAGAATTAAGAATTAGAATTTCCTATATGGAATTATGGTTATAAATAACCATCTAGATGTTATTTTTACTTGCCGATGAGATGAGATAAGCTACTTTATGATGATTTTAAGATATTGATATGTATTATGATCATTTTCACTTGTCGATGAGATGAGACAAGTTACGATGCCACTAGTGTTCGTCAATGAGATAAGATGAGTAGTGTATTGAATTTACTCACCGATGAGATGAGGCAGAGTATATATTTTCATGATGTTTACGATGTTTTATTAGTGTGGCACCAACTAGCGGCTAGTAAACCGTTAGGTGCGAACGTATGGTATGGGACGTGTGTTAACACCTTTTGGGTTCCTATCCGAGAAGTTGAGACACATTCACGATGTTTACTAGTACTATAGACCACGAGTACTTAATTGGAGTCATCATGATGTAGCTGCCACTCTGATCGTCAAGATGTTATTAACTTGGGTCTTTATGACTGAGAGTCATTATGATATTATAGACTATAGTCATCACGATGTTCACGATGTTATGATGTTAATCGACTCCAGTCATCACGATGTATATGGTACCAAATATTAGTACTAGTCACGATGTAAGCACGTGTAGTATTCCATGAAGTTTTAGATGTTTTGATTTCACCTTTTTATGAGGATGTTATTATAGCCTTGAGTAAGATGAAGGCTTATATGTATTGATGGTTTTATGATGATTTCTAATATGATGTTTGAACCCTCATTGAATTCTACTATGATGGTTTTATGAGGTTTTAGACTGTTTTATGACGATTATTTATATGGTTTAAATCCTTGCCTATTTCACTTATATAACTATAGAAGATGAACCATCGTTAGATAATTAATTGAATTCCCTTATGAAATCATGATGGACCCATAGATGTCTCACCTTAGAGGTGATTTTGATGATACTTACATCGTTCCGTTGGCAACAACGGAATGGTTCTTTTTTTTCCTAATACTGTTATCTTTACTAATGATAAGTTCTAGCTAGCCTGCACTGTGTATTTATTACTCGGGTCAAACCGAGTTGCAGGTTAGGTATGGATTTAGCACACTCCTTCTTAAATCTGTTAGCTTGCTTTTTTCTGAACTATTTTTTTTCTTTTCGGACTCGGATGTTGTACCTATTATTTTGTGGGATGGTAGTGTATGTATATTTTGCAGTTGATGCTACTTATATGTATAATGTATTATGTATGATGTATGGAGATGTATGTATACTCTAATCAGGGTTTGTTGTTCTATGTCTGTTTATAATTAATTGTATATTGCATTTATTCTAAAATGATCCTAAACCATCATGGTATCGTATTAGTTAAGGACTAGGTGTGTCGACCATATAAAAAAAATTATCGACATACTTAGCTCTTAGCTAATGCCTTATCATGAGGGTTGCCCTTAGCCAGCCCTATTCTCTATATTAGTAGACATGATTACTTAGTAATTCTCTGTACTAATGTAGGTCTCGGGGTGGGGAGTTACATTTTGCATTGGCCATGAGATGGACGGACATAAAATGAACGAATATAGATACCTTCATGATTTCACAGAAGAGTAGGTTCAGAATAACAAGCTACAACAGTTTGTAAGGAACCAAATTGCGTTGGTACGGTAGGAGTAGCCACCATCTGCAACAAATACATCTAGATACGACCATGGAGATGGATCGAGAATGATGATCCCTTGATTGGATTGATGGGTGTCGGATTCATTTCCATTGTTTTTCTTTCAGTTTTGAATAAATAAGACAATAATAACCTCGGTCCGCTTACATGTGTATGAGACCTTGATTCGTCTTTAAGCCTACTCTGAGTTGGATGTTGATGCAGCACACCATGCACCCTATAACTACGTTAAGCATCAGGCTTAGGTCGCCAGCGACCTAACGTGTTAAACCTTAAGTCGCTCAAGCGACTTAGTGATGCAACGCGACATTCCTCAGGTCGCGAGAACGAAGCCGCTCCAGAATTCATGAATACCAGTAGGTCGCGAGTTTCCTATATCGCAAGTTTCTTAAGTCGCAACCTCCCGTATGCTGTGAGTTCCAGTAAGTCACGAACGAGCTATGGGTTGGTCGCTGATTATTCCCTAGGTCGCGAGCTTCTTCAGGTCGCATGAAGTTTAAGTCGCGAGCATCTCCTAGGTCGCGAACAACCTTCTTAAGTCGCTCCAGCTCTCCAAAGTCGTTTCCTGAGTCGCTGCATGCCTAGGTCGCTGCCGTGCTTCCTTAAGTCGCTCACGCATCTAAGGTCGCATATGTTGATGTAAGCCGTTTGTATGTTGTAATGATAAGTCGTAGGTCGTGTTGTAATGTCTTAGGTCGTTGTACTTAGGTCGTGTGAGTTAGGTCGGCCATATGTTAGGTCGGCTATGATGTGTGTTGTGTTGTAATTTTCTATAAATAGTGGTGTGTGTGTCATTTGTAAGATGGTTGATTTTGAAAAAACTTTTGTTTGAGTGCTTTGTGCCTCTTTTAAAATTGGAAGTTGAGTGTTATCTCCTTTCTCCATTTTCGGTTATTCGAGCGCGCTCGAATCAACGATTTTGAAGCCAGTTCATGGAATCTCGTGCGCGAGATCAACGTCGAAGAATCGTAGATCTTCTAACACGGTATCGTGTGCGATCAACGTGTTAAAGGTAGCTAGAATCCGGTATCTCGCGTGATCAACAGATTTGTGCATTTATCCTTGGTATCATTAATCCATCAATCCATATTGGATTCATTCCATCGTTGTTTTGTTGTTGTTGCTAGCATTTGAAGTTATCCGCTGCGTCAATTTTGGTATCAGAGCTAGACTTAGCCAATCATAGCTAAGCTGAGCCTATTGCAGTTTGAGCCGAGTATAGAAGTTGGATCAAGGCCGAGAGTTATATAAGTTGGAGCCGAGTCAAAGCAGTTACAGCCGAGCCAAGCTAAGTGCAGGCCGAGAGAAGTCAAGTTCAGATTGGAGTTAAAGTTGTTCTAGTTGAAGTGTGTGTTTGGATTTTTTAAAGATTCGACAATGCCTCCGAGACGTGCTAATCGATTTCAAAATGTTGAAGATGTGTATAGAAGACAAGAATCTGAGCAAATGGAACAACGTATCAATGAGAAGTTCGATGAAGGTATTGGGAAGTTAGAAAAATTGATGAATGACATGAATCAAAGTCAAAGGAGAAGGTCACCAATCTCGAACCATGGAGGAAACAGGGTTTCGCCATCGGTTTCGGAAGCGAGGAGGGTGTCACCACAATCTTGTCGAGAAAGAAGAGAATCATGAGTTTCAATGAGACGAGAACACCATGAGTACAGAAATGAAGAGAGAAGAACTCCACGCGAGTTTGGAGATGAGCCATATCGTGATGCTGAAAGACATAGCAGAAGAGATATGCGTGATCATAGAGGTGTTGATGGTCGAGATCGATATCGAAGTACATTTGATTAGGATGAAGATGGTGATAGAGGTAGTATTCATTATCGAGATCGAGACCAAGTACGAAGTCAATATCGGAATGTAGAAGATGATCGTCGATGGGAGTCGGGGATAAAAACAGAGATTCCAGAATTCAAAAGGGGAATGATAGCGGAAGAGTTTCTAGATTGGTTATCAAATGTTGAGGAAATTTTTGATTTTAAGGAAGTACCCGAGCATCATAGAGTTAAGTTGGTTGCTACACGATTGAGGGGAAGAGCTATGGCATGGTGGCAACAAACTAAACTTACACGGGAGAGAATGGGAAAGTCGAAGATTGTTTCATGGGAAAAGATGAAGAAGTTAATGAAGGCTACTTTCTTGCCTTATAATTATCAGTCTCTTATGTATCAGCGCTTACAGAATTTGAGACAAGAGACAAAGTCGGTAAGTGATTATGCAGATGAGTTTTATCAACTGATTGCTAGAAACGATATCATGGAGACGGAGGAACTGTTGACAGCTAGATTTGCTGGAGGATTGAGAATGCAAATTCAGGATATGGTAAATATGTTTGATCCAAGATCCGTTGCTGAAGCACACCAGAAGGCTCTAGCTTGGGAGAAGCAAGGTAGAAGAGGAGGTGGTGCGTCTACAAGTTCGATCAATCAAGTGAAAGGGGTTAGTAACAATACTAATGTTTCCAAGGATGTTAGTAAACCGGTTGTCAATGAAGTTGCTAAGACCAAGGTCAACAACAATTTCAAGTGTTATAACTGTCAGGAGTTTGGTCATAAGAGCAATGAATGCCAGAAGCCTAAGAAGCGAGCGATGGTTGCTGAGGTTGAGGATGAGGATGCAGAAATAAAATGTACCAATTCACCACAAGTTGAGGAGGAAGAAGAATTATTGGCGGGAGATGAGGGATATTCTTTAATGATGAGGAGATCTTGCTTGACGCCAAAGCAGGAAGAGGAGACTAGTTGGTTGAGAAGTAACATTTTTCAGTCAATGTGCACTATTCTGAGAAGGGTTTGTAAGTTTGTTATCGATGCAGGAAGTTATGATAACATCATCTCTACAGAAGCTATAAAGAAGTTAGCATTAAAGATAGAGAAGCATCCCAAACCCTACAAATTAGCTTGGTTGAGGAAAGGTGGGGAGGTGAAAGTTAGTCGAAGAGCTTGTGTAACTTTTTCATCGAAAAGAAGTATAAGGACGAAATTTGGTGTGACGTGGTAGATATGGACATATGTCATTTGTTTTTGAGGAGACCGTGGCAATTCGATAGAGCCGTGCAACACGATGGAAGGACTAACTGCTATAGTTTCATGTTCGAGGGCACTAGAATCACTTTAGTTCCTAAAAAGCGACAACAATGTGAAAACAAGTTGGAGGAAATCGAGGAACTAAAAATTCTGTTATCTTTGAAGGAATTTGTCAAAGAAGTAGAGGACGGGCCTGAAGTATTTCTATTGATTGGACGAGAAAGTAGGGAAACAGTTGAAATTCCTGAGGAAGTTAAGCCAGTGTCGAAGGAATTTGAAGATGTATTTCCTGAAGAATTACCGAAAGAGTTACCACCGTTGAGAGACATACAACATCAGATTGATCTTGTTCCGGGAGCTGTGTTACCACATAGACCACATTATAGAATGAGTCCAAAGGAGCACGAAGGGTTGAGAAGGCAAGTGGAGGAGTTACTTGAACAAGGGCGCGTATAAGAAAGCTTAAGTCCTTGTGCAGTACCAGCTTTGTTAGTGCCAAAGAAGGATGGAACTTGGAGAATGTGTACAGATAGTCGAGCATTAAACAAGATTACAGTGAAGTACAGATTTCCGATGCCAAGACTGGATGACTTGTTAGATCAGCTAAGTGGAGCTGCTATCTTTTCAAAGGTTGATCTGAAGAGTGGGTATCATCAGATTCGAATTCGGCCAGGGGATGAATGGAAGACCGCATTCAAGACACGGGGAGGGTTGTATGAATGGCTGGTCATGCCATTTGGTCTTTCGAATGCACCTAGTACTTTTATGCCAGTGATGAATCAGATCTTTCGACCATTTATTAGAAAGTTCGTGGTGGTATACTTTGATGATATATTGATATACAGTGGAAGCACAGAAGGACATCTACAACACTTACAGGAAGTGTTGATGATACTTCGTCAGGAGCAATTTTACGCGGCAACAAAGAAGTGCACATTCATGACACACAGTGTTTTGTTTTTGGGACATATGTTGTCTAAGGAAGGAATCCATGTGGATCAAGGTAAAGTTGAACCAATCAAGGATTGGCCACAACCCAGAACTGTAACTGAACTGAGAAGTTTCCATGGGTTATCATCATTCTACCGAAGGTTTATTCCACATTTCAGTAGCGTGATGGCACCAGTGAAAGATTGTATGAAAGGAAAGCAGTTTGTGTGGACTGAAGAAGCAGATTCTGCTTTCCAACAGATCAAGACACTCTTGACTACAACACCGATTCTTAGATACCCGGATTTTTAGTTGCTCTTTGAGCTAGATACTGATGCGTCTAAGGTTGGAATTGGTGGAGTATTAAGTCAGAAGGGGTGTCCAATTGCTTATTTTAGCGAGAAACTTTCTGCAGCCAAGACAAGATACAGTACCTATGACTTGGAGTTCTATGATATTGTCCAAGCCATAAAGCATTGGAGACACTACTTGTTTTATAAGGAGTTTGTATACTGATCATGAAGTGTTGAAGCATTTGCAGGGACATGATAAGATTGCAGCCAGGCATGCTTCATGGATCACATACTTGCAACGGTTCACATTTGTTGTAAAGCATAAGTCGGGAGTTACAAACCGGGTGGCAGATGCATTAAGTAGAAGAAATCATTTGTTGACTACGATGAGAGTTGAAGTGACGGGGTTTGATGTATTTCCAGAATTATTTGTTGAACATCCTTACTTTGCTAAGATTATAGATGAAGTCGAGAAAGGGAAGACGGATGAGTATGTGTTAGTAGATGGCTTTCTATTCAAAGGAAATCGGTTGTGTATACTAGAGTGCAGTTTGCGAATGAAGATTGTGAAGGAATTGCATGAAGAAGGTCACGTGGGAAGAGATCGTACCTTGCAGTTGATTTCTCAATCATATTTTTGGCCTTCCATAAGGAAAGAAGTTGAAAGATTTGTGCAGAGATGTCACATATGTCAAGTTTCCAAAGGGACAGCTACGAAGGCAGGATTGTATATGCCATTACCCGTGCCTACTAGACCATGGGTTGATATTAGCATGGACTTTGTTTTGGGTTTTCCCAGAACTCAACGAGGGAATGATTCTATATATGTTGTGGTGGATAGATTTTCGAAGATGGCATATTTCATAGCTTGTAAAAAGACCGCCGGTGCAGTCCGTGTTGCTCAATTGTTCTTTAAAGAGGTTTATCGACTACATGGGCTACCTAAGACCATTGTTTCTGACCGGGATACTCGATTTCTAAGTCATTTTTGGTTGAGTCTGTGGAAGGTGGTTGGGACTAAGCTGAAGTTTAGTAGCGCCTATCATCCACAAACGGATGGGCAAACGGAAGTGGTGAACAGATCTTTGGGAAATTTGTTGAGATGTCTTATGAAGGATAATTTGAAGAACTGGGATGTGAAGTTATGTCAAGCTGAGTTCGCACACAATCATGCTGTTAATCGAAGTACTGGATTCAGTCCATTTCAAGTAGTATATTCAGCAATTCCGAAGGGACCGTTGGATTTGTCGATAATTCCATGTCAGAAAGGGGTTGTTAAACGAGCTTGTGATTTCGTGAATGAGTTGCAGGAGTCTCACAGTATTGTTCATGAACAAATGCTTAAGTCAAATGAGAAGTATAAGCAACTGGCAGATAAGAAGCGAAGGAGTGTGGAATTCAAAGAAGGTGATTTTGTTTATGCAGTATTGACGAAGGATCGTTTTCCAGTTGGAACTTACAACAAATTGAAAGCTCGAAAGATTGGTCCAGTAGAAATCTTGAAAAGGATCAATGATAATGCTTATCAGTTAAGGTTGCCGGATCATGTCCATGCTACCGACATTTTCAACGTTAAACATTTGATTCCGTATCATGGGGATAAGCTTGTCGAGGAAGAGGAAGGTGCAAATTCGGGGTTGAATTCTTGTCAACCGGGGGAGGATGGTGCAGCACACCATGCGCCCTATAACTACGTTAAGTCATCAGGCTTAGGTTGTCAGCGACCTAACGTGTTAAACCTTAAGTCGCTCAAGCAACTTAGTGATGCAACGCGACATTCCTCAGGTCGCGAGAACGAAGCCGCTCTAGAATTCATGAATACCAGTAGGTCGCAAGTTTCCTATGTCGCAAGTTTCTTAAGTCGCAACCTCCCTTATGTCGTGAGTTCCAGTAAGTCGCGTACGAGCTATGGTTTGGTCGCTGATGATTCCTTAGGTCGCAAGCTTCTTTAGGTCGCATGAAGTTTAAGTCGCGAGCATCTCCTAGGTCGCGAACAACCTTCTTAAGTCGCTCTAGCTCTCCAAAGTCGTTTCCTGAGTCGCTGCATGCCTAGGTCGTTGCCGTGCTTCCTTAAGTCGCTCATGCATCCAAGGTCGCGTATGTTGATGTAAGCCGTTTGTATGTTGTAATGAAAAGTCGTAGGTCATGTTGTAATGTCTTAGGTCATTGTACTTAGGTCGTGTGAGTTAGGTCGGCCATATGTTAGGTCGGCTGTGATGTGTGTTGTGTTATAATTTTCCTATAAATAGTGGTGTGTGTGTCATTTGTAAGATGGTTGATTTTGAAAAAAAATTTGTTTGAGTGCTTTGTGCCCCTTTTAAAATTGAAAGTTGAGTGTTATCTCCTTTCTCCATTTTCGGTTATTCGAGTGCGCTCGAATCAACGATTTTGAAGCCGGTTCACAGAATTTCGTGCGCGAGATCAACGTCGAAGAATCGTAGATCTTCTAACACGGTATCGTGCGCGATCAACGTGTTAAAGATAGCTAGAATCCGGTATCTCACGAGATCAACGGATTTGTGCATTTATCCTTGGTATCATTAATCCATCAATCCATATTTGATTCATTCCATCGTTGTTTTGTTGTTGTTGCTTGCATTTGAAGTTATCCGCTACGTCAGATGTCTAGGATGTTCGATTAGGATATTTTTTTATTACTTTGATTTAGATTTACAAATGAATATTTGATTTTGAAAACTACTAGATCATGATGACTAATATTGATTGAACACGGTACTCCCGTCCGAAGAGACAGGACAATGACCATAAGTTGCAAGTCCCTTTGCCGGAGAGCGTATGGATTGAACTTATACAAATAGCTAGCCTTCTCGCTTTAGAATGAGTGGTTGGGTTAGCGAGGAAAGTAAGTTTCCTCATTAGAGAGTGAGAAAATGGACTTATTTGGGTGTTGGGCCCCTCGTCGAAGAGTGAATGGATTGGACTCATCGTCGATTCGAAGAGATCAAACCTTAAATTGGATGTTGAACGATTCAGAGAGATCAAACCCTATATTGAATGTTGAACGATCCAGAGAGATTGAACCATAGATTGGATATCAGATTTTATAGAGAGAACAAACCATAGATTAGGTATAGATTGTGAGATACAAAGAGAACTAGACTTAGCCTTAGGATTTGATATTGATTTATGATAATTAACCCCAGGAAAAACATATGATGATCGTGGTAGTGATATAAGACACGATAATTTTGGATGAACATGGGTTGATTATGGTTTATGACTAACACTTAACTAGAACTAGAGTCCTTAGTTATGATGGCCAGGAATGATCTTTGATTTGAAGGTGAATCCAAAGAAAACAAACAATTCACCACGATTGGAATCGATAGATAACAAGAGAGCTTTACTGCCAGAGGTTTATTATTGTTGAAGGTTGTTCCTTAAGAAAAGCACACTTTACATTCATAAGACATGCTTTGATGGGCAAGCGTTATGGCCAAAATTTTCACAATCTTAGAATATACTTGAACAGATGAAATAGACTGCAAACCAATGAAGGAACGATTTAAGGAGCATGGAAGATATCAAGATTGAAGACAACAAAGATTTAGCCAAGTTTAAGAAATGCAAATTAAGTTGGTACTAGCATAATTCATGTTGGTACCAACATTGTTCATGCTGACACGATTGGAACTATCAAGAATAATGATATGAAGAAGCTCGGGAAGTTTGGAGTTGATTGTGCTGTGGAAAAAAGATCGGTTCCGACAAATAAAGAGGTCAGTACTAATCACTTTTGTGCAGATTCATGGCAACTAGAGTGATGGTCAATGGATGGTTGGCTAAAGTGACCGTCTTGAGGCCCATTTCTGAAGGACTAGTTCAACAATTCTAGGAAAGTCCTAAAGAAAGAAGACATGCATTGGAGATATCAAAACCTCTCGAAAACAATATGATTTATAAAGAAAAGTGCTTGAAACTCAATGGATCGAAAATAGAAGACCAAAGGAAGGAAGATGGGGCAACTCCTTGTCATAAAATTGGATTGGTACCAATCACTTGCGATCAGTTCCGAGATGATTTTCTTGCCATGGGGACTCTGTCTTCCTCTCCTACACTTTCAGATCTGAAGTTGAACATGGTATTTCAGCTGAACTTGGTATATCGAGATCTGGCAATTTTATTGGACGATTTTTCCCATAAATACAAGGCCTAGAGCATTTGAAAAAGTATGCATGGCATAGCTTCTTCCCTAAAGGAATTTTTTCCTATTTTCTTCTTTTTAAAACCTTAAATCCACGATATACTTGTGATCATATTTGAGTTGAAACCTTTGTATACCGTAGAGAAAACGTAGATCAAAGTGGACATAGGTTGAAGTATTTTCCGAACCGCTACAAATTTTTATAACTTTTTGATTGGATCTACTATATATTATCTACTTTGGTGTGTTGTGTCAAATTCAGGTGCAACAACTTGAAAAAAATTATATTCAAATGAAGTTATTCTCACAAATTTGTTTGCTAACTGTGGAAATTTTGATATTTCACTGAACTTATTTAACAAATTTCTTAATAATGATCTAATTATGTGTGCAAGGATAACTGCCAGTTGCATTCAACAAGGATTAAATCACGAAATGTTTTCTTTATCAAAGGATATGATATGTATAAAAAAATTGAAGAATATTTCGTTTTGTGTATCATTTTCAAAGTTTGTGCTAGTCTATCGAGTCTTATAGGTGGCAAACAAATTCATGTTATCTCATTTAAGATAGGAACTAATTCAAAACATATTGTCCATATATCACTTACTAACATGTATTATAAGTGTGGTAACATTGACTTTTCACTCAAGATACTAAACAATAATATAAAAAAAGATATTGTTTATTGGATTGGAATGATTGTTGGTTGTGCTCAAAATGGAAGCGCAAATGATGTAATCAGGATATTTTATAATATGATTGAATTAGGAGAAAACCCCACTAATATAACGTTCCTTGGAGTTTATTCAACTTATAAGCATGCTGGTTAGGAAGAAGAGGCATTTGATATATTTGGTTTTGTATGAGGTAAAATTTCAGTTATAGGTTTAGAACATCAAACCACAATCAATAGTTGCTTGCTGGAAAAGTGAACCGAACTAGTTATAACCATATATGACTTGTTCATTTTACCATAGCCAGTTTTCTATCGTTTCCTAGGTAGTGAACCAAACAAGGGACTTGTTGTAACACCCCGTAAAAATTTACGTTAATAATTAGTAAGAAATAAGGCTCCAAAAATGGAAATTGAGTATACAACGGAATTTGGCCATGAAACTAGCATCTTTGCATTCGTGGTGATTTTCTGAGCAACTTTCACATTTGGGGTTTCGCGATCGGAGTTCAAACGTAGAAGTTACGAGCATTTAAAGAATTCGAAATGTAGAAAATAAAAAATAAAATACACTATTAAACATAATAAATCACCGGGACCCATTGGTCGACCCCCCTCCATGGGTCGGTCAACCGGTCATAAGGGTACGGTCCACCTGTCATGCAAACGACGGCTAGAGTTAAACCTCGACCGATGGTCCGGATTTAATATTTTTAATCGAATGGACATGATTGATTCTAGCGGTTATAAAATTAGGCCTAACTTATCACTTCTCTTCTCATATTTTCTTTTCTTTAAAAATTCCTCCTAACTATAAATAATTTAAATTTATACAAATTAGAGAAGAGCAGAAATAATAAAGAAGAAAAGAAGAAACGAATCAGCATTGCGCAATAAAAAGGTAAATTTTAATATTATAAATCTATAATCCCCTTAACCCAACCGTCTTTCCAAATCTGTAATTCCAATGGTATGTATATACCCTTTTATACATATTCTTGGATTAAATAGGAGATGGAGTTGAATCTTGGAATCAGATTTAGATCAGGAGACTTAGAAAGCTTAAAAAGGTGAGTGGGAAATTATGTAATTTGTTTATGACATTGGAATTTATTTCGTTGGATTTTTATTTAATTTTTATGCCTAAATAAAGATATAGAGTTGTGAGCTCAAATTAAACGTATAAAACATTGCCTAAATATTCTGTAATTCGAAAAAATTGAATAGAAATATTATTTACACTTAGATATGGAAATCTATCCTCAAGTTATTAGAAATTGAATATGGATAAAGATGTAGATTTTATTCCAAATACACAATAAGGTTGTGGAGATATTAGCATAATTTAGATTTGCTCTGTTTCTATTAGAAAGTGAATTTTTGTATTTTAATTTGTTGGAAATATTATCCGTTTAACCTCCATCAATTTTTCTAATTTCTTAATTACGTAGAAAAAGTGCAATGTTTGATTTGACAAAGAATATACATAAAATAAAGAGGAAAAAGAAGTGTAAGGTATGGATTTTCTTTCCGTAATTCACACTATCTATTTTAATAAAAAGGAAATAATGATTCCTAGTAATTTCAAAAGAAGCAAATCTCTTATTTAGGTTGACTTATGGAAAGTTATAATGGGAAACCTTTTCAGAACAATAATTCTAATGGATTAAAATATGGAAAGGACTATTCTAGTTAGGGATTAATAACTAGAAATACAAAAAAAATATAAACACGTATAACCACGCCAAACATTTGAAATAAAAATATAATTAATGCAACATAATATCTGTTAATATTTGCATTAGTTATAATTATAACGTTATAATAAAATGCATAACAAAAGATAGGATTAGGAAATAAAGATCGAAAGGTTGTAACCCCAAAATTTATAGGTTATAAATGTACACTAAATTAGGAGCCACAAGAATTTAAGTAGGTTGTAAATGGAATAATGGGACTGATTAATGAGACTGTTAGGGTATGGAGAGATAAGGAAGTCATAATATGTAAAATTTGAATAAGTAAATAAATATATTTGGAAATGATGGATAAAGATAATAATCATTTATTACGGACAAGGTAGCATTTATAGCAGTAGCAAATAAACATAATTGATAGTAATCAAATAATTTAAGGAAGTATAATTTTCATGATAGTAAATTATGCAGCCTTAAATATATATACAAATAAAGATCATCTAGCTTAGCTCAATACTAAAACTTAGGATGACTAATTTGATTTAGTAGGTTGGGATGCGAAGTCAGTAGAGTTATACAATGAAAGTCTGCCATTTACTCAGAGGCTACTAGCAATTGTGTACATTTCCAACTAATGTGGAACATCACCAACCACAGGACCTGTGAAAAAATGAATAAACATTGCTGATAGGTAGAGAAAAATATCCTGGGGGTTTGCCTCAGATTTGAAGTATTAAATGGCACAGTACCTTTTGGGAAATAAGGCCTACTTCATATCCGATAAGAGGTAGGGAGTAACCAAAGGATGTATATTTGTTGACTTACTTAGGTTAGTATAAACAGAGATGTCACCCGTGGAAGGTTAGAGGCCATGTAGTTGGTACGAATATTTAGTAGTAGGTCTGGCATATAAACTTGGATGTCTAAAGATCCTAAACAAGTGGTAGTAAAGACTTAGGTTGCGCCCTAATGGATTTCTCTTCCTACTAGTGTAGAATCTGTATGGGATACACATGGACCTTGTGATATTGAGTTATTAAAAAAATTGTTTAGTAGAGGTGGGCTAGTGAATCCATAAATGAGTCTTTGAATGGCAATGGTGGTATGACAACTAAATTATATATTATATGGTAAAGCGGTATATAGGAGTCATCGGTCTCTGTAGGAAGGACCGATAGACTAGAGATGATGTTGCAAAAGGCCCACTTAATATTTAAGAAGTAATAAGTGGCCGAGGTTTGGGTAGAGAAGTGATTAGATAATATAGATGTACTTAGATACATAAATGTGTAGTATACCTAGGAGAAGGAAAGGATAGATATGTCATGCATGCTTGCAAAATTAAATGGATTAGCTGTAAATAACAGACATAACATTTAAATGGAGACCAAATGGTGTAAATTAATGTTATGGATATCATAATTTTCCAATCAACATAACGTTGTTCTGAGCCCTCCTCATTACAACCCACATGATAGATTTTGAGCAACAGATCACTGGAGCAAGATGAAGCGGTTGATGGAGAAGTCTTTTTATTCGTGCAAGGTACTGGCAAGGCGGCTGGACGTCCAAGGGATACCATTGATTACGTGGTAGAGCCTCGGTTAGATTTATATCCTATTATATTTTCTATTCCGCTGTGAGTTTAGATTGATATATCTCTGATATACTAATGTTTATTATATGTTACTAAAACCAACTATCCACACCCTATGGACATAGGTTTCAATTTTATGGAAATTGGGGTTTATAAAGGTGCGGATTGTTACATTGGTGGTTAATATGGCAAAGAGATTTCCATTTTGTAATAAAAATGGTAATCTCTTCGCTGTTTAATACTTAAAAAGGACATCTCTTTGCTGTTTTAATCCCCCTACTTTCAAATCCAAACGGTCATCTTCCTCCTAACCCCATATATACCGTACCATTTCTTCTTCTACCCCTCACATCAAACTTCATCACTTCCATCCACCTTACTACACAATCATGTCTTCATCCACCAAAATAAGAAGAAGAAAAATAAAAAGCAAAAAAAATCCAGTATCACTCCTCAAAATCAACCATTCAATCTATTATACCCTTTTACCAGTTTTTTTGATATCCGTCCTCCCAAGCAATAACAAATACTTCTGCTGCAACTTGTGCAGTTAAAGCCCCATAATATCCCCGTTATAGCGTGTACCACTCTCCGAACGCTGCGCTATGTCAATGTAGCGCTATTATACAATAGATCCGCTTTAAGCCGCGCTATTTTCCACTACAACCGCTAAATCAATGCTTTTTGGCACTCACTTTAGCAACATTAATATATATGGAGATTGACTTGACTAGTTCTCATTTAAACCAAATCAATAATGTTATGGTAAAGACCTAATTTTTAGACATGTGTACACGGTATAAGTTAGTGATCTATTGTAGTCACCAAATATAATTTTATGATTTTAATAATATAGTTAAATCGTGGTAAGACATCCATTGAGTGATTATAGTTGGGATGAGTGTAAGTATTAGAAGTGAAGCACTATTCAAAAGAGGACTCATCTCCTCAGTTATATGAGATTAGTATTACGGTCAACCAAAGTCAACTCAAGTCAAAGTCTTTGACAGGAGCATTTCGGTTAACAATAATTGTTATTATTGAACTAAGGACTTTGTGTTTGGACTATAGAGTTGAATGTGGACGATATTGGAATTTTGACCATAACCAAATTATATAAGTCCAAAGTAATATAGTTTTGACGAAGAGGATTGGTGTAAATAAAAGTCACAACTAGGTAACGCTTAACAACATAAAATTGGATTTTACCAAAACTAAGTAAGCAATAAATTTGGTAAAAAATGTCATACCACCGGCCAAGTGACATATGGATGTTAAAATTCAAACAGTTGGATGTTAATTGCTGACCAAATTTATACCTAACATGTCACATAACCAAAACGATGAATTCTCCTTTGACTCGATGATTTAATTAATTTATAGTTTTTATAAATGATTTAAACTAATTAATATTTCTGAAATATTATTTATAAATTTGATTTTGATTTGATATACAAAATTTAGCTGTAGTTATAAAAATAATAAATATATTAATCGATATACGATATCGATAAGCGTTTTAAATTAGTTTTCAAATGCAAAATATTTGTTCAAACCATTGATGGGTTCATGACCAGATAGAGGGGATGATAGTGCGGCCATAATAGAGGGTATATGTGGCTATAATATGGAGAAGAGATGACTTGATTTTGAATGGCTCAGATTAAAGGAGACTGAATAAAAAAAGAGATTCCGAATTCTCTCATTTTCTTCCTCTATTTAAGCATATCTTCCTTCATTTGATATTGTTTTTTTTTGGAGCCTCCATCTCTAGACATTGTTGGCTGAAATTCCACCTCTAGTCTATATATTTTATCAATCTCAAATCAAGTTAATTGTTATTCGATAGTCGGTGGTCAATGGTTCAAGGACATGCACACTTTTGGATTGAAAATTGTTTAAGGAGAGCACATCATAATTTCAAGGTTTGCTTCAAGGTATTGGAAGTAAGTGTGATGACCTGAAATTTTGGGCAATATAAATTTAATAATCTATATAAAAAATTAAATTAATTTGATAATCAGGAAAATAGCCACAAGGAAAAAGTTACAAAAAAATTTAGTCTCAAGGACGGTAAGTTTGTTTTTTAGTCTGAAGGACACTTTATAGTGTAAACAGAAAATAATAGCTACATCTATCATTCTGTGATTTACACTACAAAGTGTCCTTCAGACCAAAAAACAAACTTGCTGTCCCTAAGACTAATTCTTTTTGCAGCTTCTTCCGTGTGCCTAAAAACCCCTTTGATAAATGTCTTTTATGATTTTAATTTAAATTGGCAATTTATTCTTTTAAAAGCTAATAAATATTTAATTGATAAATTTTATCTTTTTTAAAAATTAATAAAATGTTTCTATTTATAAAATATTTGTATATATTGTAAATAGAAAAGCTTTGGTTTGGAATTTAATAAATAAAGTCTTATTTTAAAATTCTAATATATATTTGGCAATTTGGAAATTATGATTAAATTTAATATAAAACTTTTTCAAAGCTATTTAAATAAATAATTATATAGTTTTAAAATACTTAGATGTTTAATTTTCTAAAATATATTAAGCTTAAGTTTAAATTTAAACAAGGGTAATAAAAAGGTTTGTTTTATTTTCACTTTAAATATTACTTGATAAATATGATTTGGAAATATATATAAGTTTAAAATACAATTTACATATGATCATCATTCATTTGTAAATTGTATAAATTATAAGTAAAGTGATAATTTCTTTTGTAAATTATTTAAAATTAGCAATTTGTTATTTTCAAACAATAATAATAATGTGTTATTATTTTTGTAAACAGATTTTAAAGAAAATTGAATTGTTATTTTCAAATTTATTATGTTGTTGATTTTAAATTAGGTTTTTGAATTTAACTTGAATTTGGATTTGGATTTAAAATTTAAATTCAAAAGTTATATATCTTAAAATATTTTGGATTTAAAAATATGTGTATAATTTGTTTTATTTTATTTTATTTTCTTTGAGAAAATTCATATATATATATATATATATATATATATATATATATAAAGATAAGCATTTATAAATAATAAAGTAAGTATAAAACCTTTTATTAACTTTTAAAATTAAATAAAATTTCTTTAAGGACAACTGTTAGAATATCAAGACTCATTATAACACATCTTAAAATTTTTATTTTTTCTCTTATTTTTATTAAATCATACTTTCATCTTATAAAAAACATACAGCTTTTTCCTTTCAATTTTTTTTCTTTTCAAATCAAAAGTTAACAAAATTTTAAAGCTTGTACTCAAAACAAATTTGTTGTAAACACATTCATAAACCAGAAAACAAATCAAGTTCAAGCCTGTACATTTTCAAAGATCAATATCAAAAGCATGTTAATCATCTTCAAAATCAGCAACCTGTATCATTTCAAAAAGCCATAAAACTCATCCTACTCAGTGATCAACCTCTCTTCAAACCAGAAAATCAAATTCTTTAACCAGTTATTCAATTCTAGAATTAAACCATTTGCCTAAAACTTGTCATTCTTTTCAAATCAAAACAATTCAAAACCTGCATGCATTTTCAAAGCCTGTTCTTTTGCAAACCTGAGAAATTATCAAAGCATGTTCAAGCAATCATCTCTTTTTTTAAAAGCAATCCTGGAATCAAAGCAATTATCTCTGTTTGCAAGCATCCCAGTTCCATAAAGACCAGCAATTCAAGTTTTAAATAAAAGAAGCAAAAGCATATTCCAGTTTCAACACTCAGTTTAAAAGTTTTTTTTTAAGAGGCCCTGTTCATCATCTTAATCATGTGAGTAACATCACTTTTTAAAAGTTAAAGTATCTGTAATATGTTGCATGTTAATATTTGGAAAATAAATATTTTCTATGTGATTTTATGTCAGTGAATTATCTGTTTTTACGGATGTGTAGAATGTGTGCATGCTTGTTTCTGTAGCATTCCTGTATCTTTGATTTTCAAGCTCCTGTTTGATTTAAAATAATTACCTCTTGATTTAGTCTTGGTTTGGATTTAAGACTTAAACAAAATCTGATAGTTTCATCATAAATTATAATTTAAAAAATTTTCTTGAGTCAAAATACATTTGAAATGGCTCTAGAAACAAAAACAACAGAGCAAGTTTGATGTAAGTGAAAATTCAAACATTTTAATTCATCAATTCAGGAACATAAACTAAATCCTTAACCCTAAACATGATTTTTAAGAATGAAATTATGATTTTTAGTTAAGGGATGAAAGAGCAGTTCCTCTTTGATCAGATTAGGTGTTTTGGGTTGCCTCTGGTGATCTAGTGGCTCGGCGTGGTCGAGGTTCTTAATGGTGGTAGTGGAGCAATCGGAGAGGTCGACAAAAATGTCAGGGTGGTGATCAAGGAGTTGTGGTGGCAGCGGTGACCAATTTTTGTTCTTAACCCTAGTTTTGGTGATGGTCAGTAAATGAGCCACCATGGTTTCTCTGGTGGATCGAGCGCCACCAATTTTTAGGAAATGGAGGTGGGTGTGTTGACGAATGTGTAGCCGGAATTTCAGATACTCCGATGGTTAGAGGCGCAAGAACGAGAAGATTCCAGGTTAGGTCTTTGGTTCCAGGTTTGAGCAGTGATGCTCGATTTTGATTTTTGGGTGTTGTCGATGCTTGGATGGTCAGGATCGGGTGCGAGAATGATCGGCAACATGAGTAAGACATTAGCGATGATCAGAGTTGGTTGGAATCACCGTGCATATGCACGGTGCATCTCCTTGGTTTTTCTGGTGAGTTTGGTGTAAGCAGAGAGGATTTGTACTCGAGTTCTCGAGTAGTTCGAGTGTTTTACTCGAAGATTTTTGGTTTTGGCTCGAAGTCCTTAGGGTAGGGGCTCGAGTCATGTTTTGGTTACAGGTTTTCAAACCTGCTTGGTTTATATTTTAAAATGGATTTTAAAATTTAAACAAGGTTTAAACAAAGTTTAAAATCCAGTTTTAAAGTATAGATTCAAATTTAACTTTGTATCCTAGTTTTGAAATAAATAAGTTTTATAAAATTTATAATGTTTTAACAAATTTAAATGAATTGGTTTAAAACTCTTATAAATTTCTTTTATAAATGATATGTGTTTTCTTTAACATTTGATTGAAGAGGTTTATAAAATTGATTTTATTTGGTTAAAGTTCAAGTTTCTTATCATTTTAAATTTTAAATTTGAATTTAAAGTAAACTCAAAAGTGAAATATTTTAAATGCGTATGTTAATGATAAGTAAAGTCATTAATGAAAGAATGATTTAAGATAATTTAAATTTTCAATGAATAAGATTGATTTACTTAATTAATTTATGATTTTGTATTAATTAATTAGTAATTATGGATTATTAGGTAATTAATTAAGAGTTAATTAATTAGGAAATTAAGGGTTAAGTTAATTAATTAAGGATTAATTGATTTTTAATTAAGGATCATTATTAAGATATGAATAGATTAATAATTAATGATTAAAATTTTATTAATCAAGTAATTAAAGATTAATCAAGTTATAGTTAAGCACTTAACTAGTTGAGTAATTAGAGATTAATTAATTGGTTAATAATGATTAATTAATTTGAATTAAGAAATGATAAATTAAAGTTTAATTACTTAGAAGAGTAATTAAATAATTGTTAATAGTTAATGGAAAATCATTAACTAGGATTATCAAATGATTAATTAATGTAATTAGTTTTAGATGATTAATTAGATTAATTAATTAAAGATAATCAATTATGGAATTGTTTAAGTATAATTACTCAATGAAATTAATTAAGGAGTCAATTACTCAATGTAATTAATTAAAGTAACGTGATTAGTCAAGTTAATTAATTGGTTTAACTAATTTAAGATAGTCACTTGATGGTTTGTTAAGTATAGCTACTGAATGTAATTGGAAAAGTTTAATTACTTAGTTAAGTAATTAATGGGTAATTACCGGATGTTAATTAAATTGGAGTGGTAATTTTTAATGGAAATAATTTGGGTTTAATTACCTTGTGTAATTAATAAGAAGGGTAATTACTTAGTGAAGTAATTAATAATTAATTACTTAAATGTAATTAATTTAAAATTTTGTTTAAGATTTATTTGAAGTTAATTAAGTTATGTAATTAATTAAGAATAATCAATTACTAAATGCGATTAATTTTAATAACATTAGTTTAAGAAGTAATTAAGGATCATTAATTAGGCAGTTAATGATGTAATTAAGAGATGATTAATTTAGGTTAATTAATCAATATAAGCGATTATAAATTAATTAATTAATTGTAATTAATTAAGGATTAATGGAATTAATTATAATTAATTAATTAATGAAAGTAATTAAGGTTAATTATTGTGAATGGTTAAGGAAAATTAATTTGTGTAATTAATTAAAGGCTAATTAGTTAAAGTAATTAGAGAATAATTAATCAAGGGTGATTAATTAAGTTGAATATTTGGAGGGTTATTGATTAATTAATGGTTAAGTAAGCAGGATTTATTGAATGAAGTAATTAATTTAATTTATTTTAAATTAATTATAGAGGAAGTAATTAATTTAATTCACTTTAAATTAATTAGAGATGGTATAGATCATTGCTTATGTATGGATGGATGATATTAATTGCCTTGAATGGTTTGAAATCTCAGAAATGGGATAAATGTTGTTGTGTGATATGGATGTTTGGTTGAAATGTGATGATAATGTGAATTATCTATTTGTGATGATAATATGAATTATCTATTTGTGATGAAAATGTGAGTTATCTATTTGTGAAATGTGAATTATCTATCTGTGTGAATATGGATAATAAAATTGAATTGTTTTAACTTTAAAACAATTTGGACCTAAGAGATGGCGTTTTGGATTTCGATGAGACCAGGATTGAGTATCCAAATTTGGATATCCGAAAACCACATCGATCCAAATTGACGATAGGTCGTGAATCTCAAGTGAAGATGAAGATTCAGAGTGCAAGGGTTATCGTCGTTAACTCTACGGGTGATTCCAAAATGAGTGTGACAAGATAATGCCTTTGGTTTCGTTCGAATCCGGAACAAACTTGTATGGATTGAATGCTTTCAGAACATCGTCATATGGGCGATGAGCATTCTAAGATAGATGTGTTCTATAAAGGTAATCATAGCCTCAAGTCTCATCAACCGGGAATGGCTAAAACAGGGGAGGTGCAGCAAGGCTAAGTGGGTAACATCCAAGTAGGATGAGATTTTCCCCTGTTTAGAGGTCCCTTTTTATTCGGTTGTATGGGCAGTTGTTGAGCTCCAACAGGCGGGGTTGTCTTGTTCAGGACTGTCAAGTAAGGGATGGTTCCGGCGTTGTGTTGCAGGGGATTTAGGGTGGATCCTCGGTACGTTGATCTTGGCCACCTACTGTGACGGGTGGTACTCCAGTAGCCCTGCCATTGTATGGAATCCAATCTCCAATAAGTGTCGTACGTTATAGTTGTGCCAAACTATGTTGGAACATGAGATGTAAGCATTCCAGCTATTTCTGTATTTTATTTGAAAATCCTAGACCCTATTATAATATCACTGGATTTCCTATCAAATGTTTTGGTTAGCGTAAGGTAAAAATTTACCCATATTTATGTGTGGGAAGTCTTACATTATACCTTTTGTTTTTATAGGTTTTTCAAAGTAAAGCAACTTTAACCTGTTACTCATATCAAACCCATGTCTGACCCGGAGTTTATCTTCTGTTTCTTAAACTCTGGGGTACTCAAATTTTTACGAGTGACCAAGGGATTCAGGTTAGCTTTGACGAATTCAGGAGGAGCAATGGAGAAGGAATGTAACAGCTGCGATTTTGTCGGGATCCAAAGGTCGACATTCTTACGTCCACTGTATCAAATGCCGCATAATCGAATGCCGGAAAACCGAATTGTTAGGGTTAAAAAGAAGAGGTAGAAGAAAAAGATAGAAGAAGTAAGGAAACAGAACAAAAACAATATCAGAATCTCACATATCGCAGCAGAACAACATATAATAGATAAATGAATAACTTTAAAACAAAGAACTATATCAGTTATTACATTACGTCACATCAGAGGATACACCAACAGTATACAACACAACTGGACAATGAACAGTTGTACAAACGTGTCCTTACAAGTGAAATACACAGCGGAAAGATAATATCATATACAAGTAATACGTCTCGCCATCCAGCTCGCCTCTTGATCTCCAAAGCACTTCTGAATCCAGAATGACCTGGTAACCTGACTCTAGACTGCCCGTGTGGAAAATTATGGGCACCCAGAGTTTAGGAAGGGAAACAATAAACTCCAGGTCAGTCATGGGACTGGCGTGAGAACTCAAAACGGTTATTTATCTTTTAAAACAACAACAACAACAATAGAAGTGGTAAATATCCGCAATGCTTTTAGAAAATGAAACTACCATAAGGCCTCCCTGCACACACACAATGCAAACGCAGAATTGAAGGAGATTTCTCCTTGTGATAGTCAAAGATGCTTACTAGGAAAAACAAATCATTTTTGATATTATTATTAGTGCATAGTGATGAAAGCATTTCGAATATAGAATATTAATCTTAGCCAGCATAGGTACTATTATATTATGCCTGCTATAGCTACCATATTAAATGGCAGGTTCTACAACTAAAACCGTACAAGGCTCGTATTGTTTCTTTGGATTCCAACAAATGATCCGGCTAAGGAACTTCCTACTGCCATATGGGATCGCCTCTGGCGGGACGTCCCGAGAACTTAACCAGCTCTCTGCCAACATAAGGCCGGGTTACCTCTGTAACTAGGTAACTACTACACGAATATGCCACCTCCGGTCCTTTAGGACCTTTATCCGAGGGCCCTCTATCACCAAGCAACAACCATACAGAAAAATGAGATTGGAGCAACCACATAGGTTAAGCATCAGGGCTCCATACCTGACACCACCCTTTTCCAGAAGGGAATGACATACCCTAAAGGGAGCGACCCTCATAACCTTGCCGCATATTCCTATTTCAACCATTTCCGGGGTGTGAGGTCTGACGAAGTCTCATCCACAAAGCTATGTTTTTTCACAAAGCCACGTTTTGATCAACAAATGATCAATAAATAATCATCGCACAACAACACTCAGCATGCCACATTACCAAATTGGGAGTATATCACTGATAACCTTCAACTACAAAACCTCTGAGCTCGTACGTCTCAAAGAAGGGTGTTAAGCTAAGAGAATAGATTCTCCACCACCAATAGAATTGTATTTGAAAGAAATATGCTTTATATCTCAAAATGTAATGTCAGACATGTAACCATACAAGTCCGTTCCGGGTTCGAACAGAACCGAAGGCACTTCCAAAGAAGCCATTGCAATCCGGGTATCCACAATCCCGATCGAATTTCCCATCACAAAGGAAATCTCCATACCGTAGCTAACGGTGTAGAGACAATCGATAGGTCATCCTATCGTTTTCACAAATACCTGGTCTTCACCAATGGTCTTCAATGCTATCCATTACGTCATATCACTATTCGGAATAGGTAATCCGAATAAAGAGCGCAATAATTTAAAAAAATAAGTGTAGCATTCAATTTCGACCAATTCACAACAAATAGCCACTTAAGGGTCAATATTGATAGTCGGTTATTTAACTATCAATCAATATTCACAACATAACCCGATTTCAAATAATTTCCCAAATTATTTATTTTCAAAAATATCTTTACAAGATATAATTTCCACACTTCAGCCATTTGAAAAACAGATTTCAAATCACTTTTCACCTTTACAACTTTCATTTCAAAATGGTTCATTTAAACCAATCAAATAAATCCTTACCGATTTATTAAATTTACGTTCCAAATTCGTAAATTTATTCCACACTTTTAAAATTAAATCAATGTTTATTTCTAAACAAACTTCCCTTTCTTTTATAACTTCCATAGTGAATTTACCTTTCCAAAATATCTATGAATATACGATTTCCAAATCGATTTATAATATTCATTTTCAATTTATCTTTAAAAGATAAAATCTCAAAACATTTACTTCATATTGGAAAAACATTTCCATACTTATTTAATAATAAGTAATTTACAAATCTATTTATTTTCAACACTTGGAAAATATTCAATATGCTTAAATCCAAATTAAGTATATATTTTATTCTATAAGGAAAACATTCTCTTAAACAAATTTATTTGGGTCAAAACGAATGTTACATAAAACATCGTTACGACAACCCAAAATCACTAGTATAGGGATTTGAAAATTAAGATAGATGTGTAAATCCCAATACTATACAAAATATTTCCTTTCGGAAATCATTTACTATGACAATAGTGTTATAGTCCACCATTTCCTTCTATTTCTCGAAAACGTCTATTTTAACAATGGATGTTGAAATCTATGGTTTCGATACTTAATACATTTTAAAACATCTTTAAATTGTTTTAATTCTATTTAAAATATCACTTTCCCGAAATATTTCTTAAACATATTATTCACCGTCCAAAATCGTGAGTATATTTCCTTTAATAAGCTATAATAATTAAACTTATCAAAATAAGTCGATTTCAGATTTATAAACAACGTTTATAAATTCCATTTATACTTTATAACAACTTCACTTGTAAAAATTACTTTATTAACAGATTCTATCCTTATTCCATTTACACGCCAAAATCCAATTTTAAGTTAATTACTTATAAATCTTTTATTTTACCAAAAATCCATTCATTTTATAACTTCACAACTTATAAATATATAGATTTCATTCACTTATAAAATCCATTTATACTTCATTTTAACACTTATAAAAACTCGTTTTATAATTCCAATATTTTAATTTATAAATATCAATTTTATAAAGATTTTATATAAATCATTTATAATAATTCAAAAATCTCAATTTAAACCATTTTATAAATTAATCAACTACTTATTTCAAAAAAAAAAAATCACATTTCGGTTATATTTCACAAAAATCATAATTTTTATAACATAAAATTTTCAATGTTTATTTATTTAAAATGGATCAATTTCGAAATTAAATTTTATTATGAATTCTCAACTTAAATTTTCAAAAATCAAATTTTATTTATTTTCGGCATCTAACGATACCAAAAATATATTCGGCTAAAATTTAGCTTTTAACGATTTCAATCACAAAGATAATCACGTAGATATAAATAGATCAATAAACAGATCAACACACAACATTGAAACAAATTCAAATGTTTGAGGAATCCAGTTGGATCCCTCCAACCTGTTTCCCTGCATCCAAAGATGTTAGCACAATACCAATTCCGCTTCGAGACGGAATATCGCGGTATATGAGATTTATAAAATATTATCTGCTTTTATGCGGCGCAATAGGGTCTCATCTGCTATATAATACGGGAAATCAACTCCAAATACATATATAATACCAATTCCATACAAGTTGGAATTATCGCGGTATATGTTTTTAATAAATAATATCTGCCTAATATACGGCGTATAGGGTCTATTTCAATACAACAGACAGCAACTATCATCCAATCACATAATCAAGCAATTTTAAATCTAACTATTCAAAATTTAATCGAAACAATTCGATTAAGTGAGAAGTTCTCACCTTGAGTTTCCGATAACAGTTGTAGCGTTTTATTTCGAACAAAATTAAACGTGCGTTTAATTTTACTCGAAATTTTCACTAGCTCCAAACGACTTCAAACCAGCTCCATTGCATAGTATTCGTCCATACGATTCCAGTGCAACTTGTTTCGTAATTTTTCGACCTCGTATGAACAAGATATGATAATTTAAAGATTATACAAATTTTAAATATAAATAAATTTACAAATTAATTTTAATTTTTATACCCTAATCTACCACTGGCCGTTGTATCAGCCCCCCTTTCTTCCATCACGCGTTTGCTCCAGGAAACGAACGCAAACCGAACCCATTAGCTCCCCTCGTTCACTGATTCTTGCGCCACCATCATCGACTTATACTTCTATCAGAGAGTGCCATATCGAAGGCCTTCAAAGAAGATAACGTTGGCCAGAGTAGGGTGGAGCTCGGCCTCCTATTTGGCCTCGAAATTCATGCCGACCGCGGTGCCTTCCAGCTCCAATTGCCGTTGATTCACTCGACTATAAACGATCATAGCCGTTGCATACCTAGATCCTGTAGTGCTCTACGTTTTTCATGTTGAAGGTTTTTCAAATTAACTTGTGGATTGGAAGGAAAATCAAGAAGAATGAAATCAATTTCTGGCCTTTGAATTTGCAAATGACGGCTAGCCCTAACTAGAGTTCTTTTGTAAAAATAATGAGGGTAAGGGTCCTTTTATAGAAAACCGACGAATACTATTCATTCGTGATTTTTCGAACTCCAAATCTCGCGCGGTGACCGGCGTTTCTAGGGTTTACCCAGTGTTTTGGACACAATGGAATATGTTTCGGAAGCTAATTCGGTCATCTGTGCGAGTTACGGAAATAAACGATCAAATTTAAATTAAACCGATTAAAAGAATTTCTATGCGTTTTGGCTTGCCCCGGACAAACCGTAAATCCGATTGACATGAAATTTGAAACCATACAATAATATAACATTACGGATCCGATGAAACTGGTTTCGTCGAAATCCAAGGCTTTTTGAAAAATGACTATTTTAACTCGTCAATTAAATATTAAAATATTCAATTTTCACAAATTAACTTTTAATTCAATTTTAAAAGTTCACAAACATCGTTCTAACTGCAATATGATTTAATATAACTTTATAAATCATTTTTAATCACATTAAACCAAAATTCCAAATTTTTCTGTAATTTCAAATATTAAATAATCGATTTAATTATCCAATAAATCTAAATATTCGAAAAATAAATTATTTGACCTATAAATTTTACTTGTTGATATTTAAAATCAATTAAATATATGAATTTCAAATGAAAGAAATTCTGGATCGTTACAAACTTCCCCCCTTAAAAGAATTTCGTCCTCGAAATTGCCAAGTAAGAAAAAGTCTTGAAATCCATTAACTTTTCAAAACAAACCGTTTAAATTTGATTTCAAATTCACTTAAGTGTTTAACTCTTCCAAAATCCATAGTTAAACTTCTTACAAAATATTTACTAAGTTTTCAAATCCATATATGGTTATCTTTTCAAAACCAACTATATCGTTTAATCTTTAACTTCAAATCAAAACTTAGTTTTCACAAAAAAAAAAATCCAAAATTTTTCAAAAATTTTCTAACGTCTTAAATTTTTAGGAAATTTCGCCATAACCTCCTTTGTACGGAGGAGCTTTTACAATGTCACAATAGAGATAAATATATATACATCGACCCACCCGGTCGGAAAAACAGAAAAACAGTTCATATTTCCTATTTTTATTGCGTAGGCATACCTTTTTAGCATTTTTAAGAAAAGCAGTTATTTATTTAGCATTTTGCGCAACCAAATCGCGCTAACGGTAGCCCCGGTACCTGTACTTACTCAATATAAACACGTAAGTGACATATATAAGAAATTACTAGCATTTTACTCTTTTAAGCAACTACAACACATGCATATTAAAAGAAACGCATACTAAGCAAGGTTCATAAACAACTTATATGATTTCAACATTACTTGTAATTGTTTACAACCAATTCACATACAACGACATTCAATTATTCATTTTCAATTAGTTTACATTCACTAATTTACACTCACATTTGTTCACTTTCAATTCAAACCAATTTCCATTCAATTTAAATTTACTTAACTTCCAATTTGAATTTATGGCTTTAGCTTTCAATTTTATTCATTCAATTGCATATGAATTTCTATTCAAACAATCAACAATAATCTAACAACCAATGTATAACCAATACAACCAAATTAATTTAATTCACTACGTTTGTATTCAATCTGGTTTAATATTAAATTGACTTCCATTCAATTATTCATTTTCAATTACATAAGCTTTTAATGAATTAACACTTACACCCATTATTATATATCAATTCATTACATTCGATTGATTTATATTCAATTCATTAGTTCAATTACCAATTTATTTTACAAATAAAGTTGAATCTCCTTTATATAACTCAAGTTCATATCCATTTTATCCACTTTATTAATTTGCTTCGATACCAAAATCAACTTCATTCGGCATCACTTAAGTTATATTCCATTTAAACATTATTTTTTAACTTTAACTTAAATTTCCATTTCAACAGCATATCTAATCCAGTTAAAATCCAATTCAAATTCCAACTCCAAAGTAAATTCTATTTAACTTTTACCAAAGTCAATTTTCATCACTTATTCAAATTCAAACCTCGTTTTGCTTAACAAAGTTGTTTAACCATTTTGATAATTAATTTTACTTACATCTTCACATTTAATAAGTTATACAACTTATTATTTAACTTCCTTTAGTTAAATTTCACATCATATATTTTATCATACCAATTCAAATTTATTCAACTTTACCAAAGTTAAATCTTTATTGTCTCATATTATAAATTCAAAACTTAATCACTTATATTCATCAATTTCAACTTGGATTTAAATTTCCAATTTGTTTATCACCACAAAATCCAATTTTCAATTTATTTCTACTTACTTGAATTTTCCTGCAAACTTAAATCATTTTTATTTAACTCACCATTCAAGTTTTAATTTAACTAATTCAACTTTTCTATATCATGAATTAATTAGTTATCATATTAATTTACTTGGATTCAATCCATTCTATTTTTATTTTATTCCCAAGTTTGGATTTTTATTCAAGTTAATCCCAATCAAATCTCATTTCAATTTATAAAACTCACTTATACATTCACATTACCAATTTCATTCCATTAATGAATTTTATCCCAAATTATCCCAAATAATACTTCAATATCATCACTTCCAAACAACCAAGCAATCATTTATTATAAATATTTACACAAAATCATTTCCTTTATATACAAAAATAGCTTTGGGTAAAAATTATTTCATTTACCCTATTTCAACACAATACCGTGCCAGTTTATCTTGTTTAAGAGTTTAGAAATCCCTATCGAAACAGTTGGCCAGACTGCACCGACCAGAATCAATAAACAATCAACCGATAAGTCAACACAATACAAAACAATTTCATATTCACTAACAAATACGCGCTTATACTTGTTATTACACTCAACTCATTCTAGAGTACCGCTGACTCTATCTCTAATGAGTAATCCCCAACAGAGCCAAGGTTGTCACTTAACCATATGCTCTGATACCAAATGTAACAGCTGCGGTTTTGTCGAGATCCGAAGGTTGGCATTTTTACGTCCACTGTATCAAATGCCGCATAATCGAATGCCAGAAAACTAAATTGTTAGGGTTAAAAAGAAGAGGTAGAAGAAAAGGATAGAAGAAGTAAGGAAATAGAACAGAAACGAATATCAGAATCTCACATATCGCAGCGGAACAACATATAATAGATAAATGAATAACTTTAAAACAAAGAACTATATCAGTTATTACATTACGTTACATCAGATTATACAACAACAATATACAACACAACTGGACAATGAACAGTTGTACAAACGTGTGCTTACAAGTGAAATACACAGCGGAAAGATAATATCATATACAAGTAATACGTCTCGCCATCCAGCTCGCCTCTTGAGCTCCAAAGCACTTCTGAATCCAGAATGACCCGGTAACCTGACTCTAGACTGCCCGTGTGGAAAATTATGGGCACCCAGAGTTTAGGAAGGGAAACAATAAACTCCAGGTCAGTCATGCGACTGGCGTGAGAACTCAAAACGGTTATTTATCTTTTAAAACAACAACAACAATAGAAGTGGTAAATATCCGCAATGCTTTTGGAAAATGAAACTACCATAAGGCCTCCCTGCACACACACAATGCAAACGCAGAATTGGAGGAGATTTCTCCTTATGATAGTCAAAGATGCTTACTAGGCAAAAAAAATCATTTTTGATATTATTATTAGTGCATAGTGATGAAAGCATTTCGAATATAGAATATTAACCTTAGCCAGCATAGGTACTATTATATTATGCCTGCTATAGCTACCATATTAAATGGCAGGTTCTACAACTAAAACCGTACAAGGCTCGTATTGTTTCTTTGGATTCCAACAAATGATCCGGCTAAGGAACTTCCTACTGCCATATGGGATCGCCTCTGGCGGGACGTCCCGAGAACTTAACCAGCTCTCTGCCAACATAAGACCGGGTTACCTCTGTAACTAGGTAACTACTACACGAATATGCCACCCCCGGTCCTTTAGGACCTTTATCCGAGGGCCCTCTATCACCAAGCAACAACCATACAGAAAAATGAGATTGGAGCAACCACATAGGTTAAGCATCAGGGCTCCATACCTGACACCACCCTTTTCCAGAAGGGAATGACATACCCTAAAGGGAGCGACCCTCATAACCTTGCCGCATATTCCTATTTCAACCATTTCCGGGGTGTGAGGTCTGACGAAGTCTCATCCACAAAGCTATGTTTTTTCACAAAGCCACGCTTTGATCAACAAATGATCAATAAATAATCATCGCACAGCAACACTCAGCATGCCACATTACCAAATTGGGAGTATATCACTGATAACCTTCAACTACAAAACCTCTGAGCTCGTACGTCTCAAAGAAGGGTGTTAAGCTAAGAGAATAGATTCTCCACCACCAATAGAATTGTATTTGAAAGAAATCTGCTTTATATCTCAAAATGTAATGTCAGATATGTAACCATACAAGTCCGTTCCGGGTTCGAACAGAACCGAAGGCACTTCCAACGAAGCCATTGCAATCCGGGTATCCACAATCCCGATCGAATTTCCCATCACAAAGGAAATCTCCATACCGTAGCTAACGGTGTAGAGACAATCGATAGGTCATCCTATCGTTTTCACAAATACCTGGTCTTCACCAATGGTCTTCAATGCTATCCATTACGTCATATCACTATTCGGAATAGGTAATCCGAATAAAGAGCGCAATAATTTAAAAAAATAAGTGTAGCATTCAATTTCGACTAATTCACAACAAATAGCCACTTAAGGGTCAATATTGATAGTCGGTTATTTAACTATCAATCAATATTCACAAAATAACCCGATTTCAAATAATTTTCCAAATTATTTATTTTCAAAAATATCTTTACAAGATATAATTTCCACACTTCAGCCATTTGAAAAACAGATTTCAAATCACTTTTCACCTTTACAACTTTCATTTCAAAATGGTTCATTTAAACCAATCAAATAAATCCTTACCGATTTATTAAATTTACGTTCCAAATTCGTAAATTTATTCCACACTTTTAAAAATAAATCAATGTTTATTTCTAAACAAACTTCCCTTTCTTTTATAACTTCCATAGTGAATTTACCTTTCCAAAATATCTATGAATATACGATTTCCAAATCGATTTATAATATTCATTTTCAATTTATCTTTAAAAGATAAAATCTCAAAACATTCACTTCATATTGGAAAAACATTTCCATACTTATTTAATAATAAGTAATTTACAAATCTATTTATTTTCAACACTTGGAAAATATTCAATATGCTTAAATCCAAATTAAGTATATATTTTATTCTATAAGGAAAACATTCTCTTAAACAAATTTATTTGGGTCAAAACGAATGTTGCATAAGACATCGTTACGACAACCCAAAATCACTAGTATAGGGATTTGAAAATTAAGATAGATGTGTAAATCCCAATACTATACAAAATATTTCCTTTCGGAAATCATTTACTATGACAATAGTGTTATAGTCCACCATTTCCTTCTATTTCTCGAAAACGTCTATTTTAACAATGGATGTTGAAATCTATGGTTTCGATACTTAATACATTTTAAAACATCTTTAAATTGTTTTAATTCTATTTAAAATATCACTTTCTCGAAATATTTCTTAAACATATTATTCACCGTCCAAAATCGTGAGTATATTTCCTTTAATAAGCTATAATAATTAAACTTATCAAAATAAGTCGATTTCGGATTTATAAACAACGTTTATAAATTCCATTTATACTTTATAACAACTTCACTTGTAAAAATCACTTTATTAACAGATTCTATCCTTATTCCATTTACACGCCAAAATCCAATTTTAAGTTAATTACTTATAAATCTTTTATTTTACCAAAAATCCATTCATTTTATAACTTCACAACTTATAAATATATAGATTTCATTCACTTATAAAATCCATTTATACTTCATTTTAACACTTATAAAAACTCGTTTTATAATTCCAATATTTTAATTTATAAATATCAATTTTATAAAGATTTTATATAAATCATTTATAATAATTCAAAAATCTCAATTTAAACCATTTTATAAATTAATCAACTACTTATTTCAAAAAAAAAAAAATCACATTTCGGTTATATTTCACAAAAATCATAATTTTTATAACATAAAATTTTCAACGTTTATTTATTTAAAATGGATCAATTTCGAAATTAAATTTTATTATGAATTCTCAACTTAAATTTTCAAAAATCAAATTTTATTTATTTTCGGCATCTAACGATACCAAAAATATATTCGGCTAAAATTTAGCTTTTAACGATTTCAATCACAAAGATATCTGACACCCCCGTAACTAGGTAATATCGCCGATAACCTTCAACAACAACACTCAGCATGCCATATTACCAAATTGGGAGTATATCGCTGATAACCTTCAACAACAAAACCTCTAAGCTCGTACGTCTCAGAGAAGGGTGTTAAGCTAAGAGAATAGGTTCTGCGCCGCCAACAGAATTGTATTTGAAAGAAATCTGCTTTATATCTCAAAATGTAATGTCAGACATGTAACCATACAAGTCTATTCCGGGTTCGAACAGAACCGAAGGCACTTCCAAAGAAGCCCTTGCAATCCGGGTATCCACAATCCCGATCGAATTTCCCATGACAAAGGAAATCTCCATACCGTAGCTAACGGTGTAGAGCCAATCGATAGGTCATCCTATCATTTTCACAAATATCCGGTCTTCACCACCGATCTTTAGTGCTATCCATTTCGTCGTATCACTATTCGGAATAGGTAATCCGAATAACGAGCGTAATAATTTAAAAAAATAAGTGTAGCATTCAATTTCGACCAATTCACAACAAATAGCCACTTAAGGGTCAATATTGATAGTCGGTTATTTAACTATCAATCAATATTCACAACATAACCCGAATTTCCCAAATTATTTATTTTCAAAAATATCTTTACAAGATATAATTTCCACACTTCAGCCATTTGAAAAACAGATTTCAAATCACTTTTCACCTTTACAACTTTCATTTCAAAATGGTTCATTTAAACCAATCAAATAAATCCTTACCGATTTATTAAATTTACATTCCAAATTCGTAAATTTATTCCACACTTTTAAAAATAAATCAATGTTTATTTCTAAACAAACTTCCCTTTCTTTTATAAATTCCATAGTGAATTTACCTTTCCAAAATATCTATGAATATACGATTTCCAAATCGATTTCTAGTATTCATTTTCAATTTATCTTTAAAAGATAAAATCTCAAAACATTCACTTCATATTGGAAAAACATTTCCATACTTATTTAATAATAAGTAATTTACAAATCTATTTATTTTCAACACTTGGAAAATATTCAATATACTTAAATCCAAATTAAGTTTATATTTTATTCTATAATGAAAACATTTTCTTAAACACATTTATTTGGGTCAAAATGAATGTTGCGTAAAACATCGTTGCGACAACCCAAAATCACTAGTATAGGGATTCAAAAATTAAGATAGATGTATAAATCCCAATACTATACAAAACACTTCCTTTCGGAAATCATTTTCTATAACAACAGTGTTATAGTCCACCATTTCCATCTATTTCTCGATAACGTCTATTTCAACAATGGATGTTGAAATCTATGGTTTCGATACTTAATACATTTTAAAACATCTTTAGATTGTTTTAGTTCTATTTAAAATATCACTTTCCCGAAATATTTCTTAAACATATTATTCACCGTCCAAAATCGTGAATATATTTCCTTTGATAAGCTATAACAATTAAACTTATCAAAATAGGTCGATTTCGGATTTATAAGCAACGTTTATAAATTCCATTTATACTTTATAACAACTTCACTTATAAAAATCACTTTATTAACAGATTCTATCTATATTACATTTACACGCCAAAATCCAATTTATAAGTTAATTACTTATAAATCTTTTATTTTACCAAAAATCCATTCATTTTATAACTCCACAACTTATAAATATATAGATTTCATTCACTTATAAAATCCATCTATACTTCATTTTAACACTTAAAAAAACTCGTTTTATAATTCCAATATTTTAATTTATAAATATCAATTTTATAAAGATTTTATGTAAATCATTTATAATAATTCAAAAATCCCAGTTTAAACCATTTTATAAATTAATCAACTACTTATTTCAAAAAAAATCACATTTCGGTTATATTTCACAAAATTCATAATTTTTATAACATAAAAATTTCAACGTTTATTTATTTAAAATAGATCAATTTCGAAATTAAATTTTATTATGAGTTCTCAACTTAAATTTTCAAAAATCAAATTTTATTTATTTTCGGCATCTAACGATACCAAAAATATATTCGGTTAAAATTTAGCCTTTAACGATTTCAATCACAAAGATAATCACGCAGATTATAAATAGATCAATAAATGGATCAACACATAATATTGAAACAAATTCAAATGTTTGAGGAATCCAGTTGAATCCCTCCAACATGTTTCCCTACATCCAAAGATGTTAGCACAATACCAATTCCGCTTCGAGATGGAATATCGCGGTATATGGGATTTATAAAATATTATCCGCTATTATGCGGCGCAATAGGGTCTCGTCAGCCTTATAATGCGGGAAATCAACTTCAAATACATATATAATACCAATTCCATACAAGTTGGAATTATTGTGGTATATGTTTTTAATAAATAACATCCGCTTAATATACGGCGTATATGGTCTATTTCAATACAGCAGATAGCAACTATCATCCAATCACATAATCAAGCAATTTTAAATCTAACTATTTAAAATTTAAATCGAAACAATTCAATCGAGTGAGAAGTTCTCACCTTGAATTTCCGATAAAAGTTGTAGCGTTTTATTTCAAATAAAATTAAACGTGCGTTTAATTTTACCCAAAATTTTCACTAGCTCTAAACGACTTCAAACTAGCTCTATTGTGTAGTATTCGTCCATACGATTCCAACGCAACTTGTTTCGTAATTTTTCGACCTCGTATGAACAAGATATGATAGTTTAAAGATTATACAAATTTTAAATATAAATAAATTTACAAATTTATTTTATTTTTTATACCCTAATCAACTACTGGCCGTTGGATCAGCTCCCTTTTCTTCCATAATGTGTTTGCTTCAGGAAACGAACGCAAACTTAACCCATTAGCTCCCCTCGTTCACGGATTCTTGCTCCACCGTCATCGACTTATACTTCTATCAGAGAGTGCCATATCGAAGGCCTTCAAGGAAGCTACCATTGGCCAAAGTAGGGTGGAGCTCGGCCTCCTATTTGGCCTCGAAATTCATACCGACTGCGGCGCCTTCCAGCTCCAATTGTCGTTGATTCGCTCGACTATAAACGATCATAGTCGTTGAATACCTAGATCTTGTAGTGCTCTACGTTTTTCATGTTGAATATTTTTCGAATTAACTTGTGGATTGAAAGGAAAATGAAGAATAATGATATCAATTTCTGGCCTTTGAATTTGCAAATGAAGGCCAGCCCTAACTAGGGTTCTTTTGTGAAAATAATGAGGGTTAGGGTCCTTCTATAGAAAACCGACGAACACTATTCATTCGTGATTTGCCGAACTCCAAATCTCGCGCGATGGCCGGCGTTTCTAGGGTTTACCCCGCATTCCGGACATAATGGAATAGTTTCGGAAGCTAATTCGGTCATCTGTGCGAGTTACGGAAATAAATGATCAAATTTAAATTAAATCGATTAAACGAATTTCTATGCGTTTTGGCTTGCCTCGGACAAACCGTAAATCCGATTGACACGAAATTTGAAACCATACAATAATATAACATTACGGATCCGATGAAACTAGTTTCGTAGAAATCCGAGACTGTTTGAAAAATGGCTATTTTAACTCGTCAATTAAATATTAAAATATTCAATTTTCACAAATTAACTTTTAATTCAATTTTAAAAGTTCACAAACATCGTTCTAACTACAATATGATTTAATATAACTTTATAAATCATTTTTAATCACATTAAACCAAAATTCCAAATTTTTCTGTAATATTAAATAATCGATTTAGTTATCTAATTAAATCTAAATATTCGAAAAATAAATTATTTGACCTATAAATTTTACTTGTTGATATTTAAAGTCCATTAAATATATGAATTTCAAATTACAGAAATTCTGGGTCGTTACAAGGAGGCTTCAGCGTTGTAGATATCTAGGTGGTTCCGTTGTGTTGATCTCTGAGTCGTTGTTTGAGTTGTATCTTGTATTGTAATAATTGGACAGGTGTTTATAACTGTCTAGTATGTGCTGTATAAGTTGTATAACTCTGATAGATGTTGTATACTATGTACTATTTTATGTGATTAATATAAATTATTCGTTCCGCTGTTGAGATTCTGATGTTGTTTCTTTCTTTCTTCTTTATCTTTTCTCTTCTCTATCCCTTTCTTTCTTAATACTGTTGCATCTTTTTGTGGAGAGAAAGGCGGGTCGTTTCTGTAAGGTATATTTCTGATTAAAATATAGTTATAATTTCTTGTATACAATGTTTTATTATTATATAAATAAATATATATTATATAATTAGTTAGGGGACGATTTTGATATGCAAGTGATAATGTCACAAAATTATTTTTATTGTATGCATTCATATACTTATAATTTTTTTATATTCATATCTATAACGTCGTGGCTCAAAAATATTTTTTTTGATTATTTTATAATATGTACATATATATTATTGATATATTATATATATATATATATTTAGTTTATAATTAAAATATGCCATCATACTTTATATAAATTTATATATAGTGTACTATACATATTATATTCGACTACGATAAAATAAATAAATAAATATTATTTATATCATTTAATTACATAAATTGAATATATTAATTATACAAAATTATGTCTCATATTTTAAATAATATTATTACACAATATATGCTTGGAAAATAACCATTTTTTTATTTAAAATTATTTTAAATATATGCTGAAATCAATAATTTATTATAAAATTATTTTTGAATCGTAAAATAATTATCAATTAAAATTTCTAAGTACAAAATAGCATTTCGAAATTTAGTGGAAATTTAAATTTCAATATTATGTTTCAGAGTTATTTTATATCAGTATTTTAAATTTAAACCGTACAAAATTAATTAAAAATGATATTTAAAGTTAAAACATATTTGTTTTTGAGTCATGCGTAAAATGGGTGTTTGTGTGTAATGTGTCTTTATAATTACTAACTACTAATTTTAATATTTTAATATACATTTATAAACAATTAATATATATATATATATATTAAAAAAATATCTACAATGTATATAATTTTTTTCATTTTTTATTAAATATTAAATATTTATTTTTATATTATTTATTTTATTTGATATATTTATAATTGATTTAAATTTATTCACATAATTATATATGTATATGTTTAATGTTAATATTTCATTGTTTTTGTTTATATACATACATACATACATACATACATATATATCTACATTCATATTTAAAAATACATTTCAATTAAAGTTTACATATATATATTTAAAATATTATAAATGTACATAACATACATTTGGACAATTATTTGCATATCAGATGAGCGAAAGCATCCATTGCAATGTAAAACCTAACATTTATACAGTGATATGTTATACATTGTACGGATTGGTATGTTACACATGCATACACACACACACACACACACATATATATATCTGTGTGTATGTATATATATGACACATGTATGTATATAAAACAACATAAATAAAATAATTCTACATCATTTTATAAATTTAAATAAAATAAAATTTAGAAATGTTCTAAATAACTAGACTTCATAGGCCCAATAAAGATCCAATAGGGTAAATTTGTTGAAATTCATCCATAACTTCCACTATGGGCTAGCCCAGTTTCAATAATGGTTTCAGAACCCAATAGCCTATGTTATCTAAATTAGTCATGTTAAGGTAAACTAATTAACCTCACAGCCAAGTTATTAGGGTATCTAGAAAGATAATGTATAAGATTGGATTTGGGTAATCTAGTACTCTGCCTTATTTGGATACCAGCCAGGCACAAGCAGATATTGAGCCCAAAGGTTATCCTAAACAGAAAATGCCCAATTTCGATTGGGCCTTAGGCTAATTTTCAAAATTGTCTGAAAAAATTAAGATCTTAAATTTAAAAGTTTAATTTAAAATACGATATACATATATTGTCAAAGGTTATAATATAATTCAAAATTCAAAATGTTTGAAAAATAATATAAATTAATTTTGGATGTTTAAATTTATTAATAAGATTAATAGACGATATAAATTAATTAAATAACTTAATTAATGAAAATTTTGTGTACATGTATTATATATTTTGATATATATTATGATATTTTAAAATATTTAAGATGTCATAAGTATACATATATGTATATAATATGATTTTTCGGAAATATAATTTAATTATACTTGTTTAACTAAATAAATTAACTATAAGTTAATTAATTTACTATAAGTTAATTAATTAACTGTAAGTTAATTAACTAATTAAATAAACTAAAAGGTTAACTAATTATATAATATTCACATATATATGACATATGTGTTACACCATAAAGGTTATAGTATATAAGAAATATTTAATATAAATGTTGTACAAAGAAAACATAAAATTAATTAAAATGTTATTTATCAAAATTTATTAAATAAAGTTTAATTGATAAATTATTATACATAAAACTATTATTTAAGTAATATGAAATATAAAACTTATATAATAATAAAACTTATATAATATGGTATAAATTGAAGGCGGAACATTAAGAAACTCTAACTACACTTAAGGAATAAATACATACACAAATATACATATACCGTGATTTTTGATGTGTCCGACACTTGAATCACAAAGGTATTTCATAAGAAATACATTATTCCATAAGTCGATATCACTCAATATAATGTATTAAAGATTATGAATCTTTAATATAATATTGTCCGCTGCCATATATGTATTAACAAATTACTTGTATACTCTTTAGTTGTTGAGCAACTGAAGCTAGGGATGTTATGTGTAGTAATATAAATATATTGAGTAGACGACGTAAGATAACTATATATATTTGTTGAGTGTACTCAAGATACATATACTATACCTAGGCAATCGCGATATGGTAGGTAGAAGCGCATTAATTTTTTTCGATATGTTGAGCAAACTCAATACCGAAATGAAATTAGAACAAAATACCAAGGGTTAGGAGTTGTATACGATACCGTAGGATCGATTTCACCCTAGAGGGGGGGGTGAATAGGGTGATGGTATAAATTATAGAAATTAATTGCGAAAGCTTATAAAATAATTTCAACAAAGATCACAGATTAATAGCAGCATAGAAAAAATAGCAGAATAATAAAATGCAGAAGTAGAACGACACATAATTTACCCAGCTTCGGCAAAACCCTGCCTACGTGCTGCCCCCAAGGTTTCTACTAGAAATTAGACAGTCAGAGCTTACACACGTAAACTCGCGACACCCGCTATCGATTAAACCTAACTCTACGCTCAAAACCCTGCCACAACTCAGCCACTGAGTTGCGAATTCTCAAACTACGCCACGTAGTTTGTCCCCTAGTCACACGACTAGAAATTTAAACTTTTTAAAAGGAAATTACAAATTAAAAACAATTTAAAAATAAAATATCCCTAATTTAAAAATAAAAATCCCTTATATAATATAAAAGAGAACTAAGCCGACCCCTTTTGTTTATTATTCGGCCCGTTCTCTTTATTTTGGTTAGTGGCGGCTTTGTTCTCTCGTTCGTTCCTCTTTGTGAAATTAGGGCTTTCGTCCTTGATCCAAATTAGGGCTTTCGAAGAGCAAACTTTATGTTGATTGAATCGGTGGTTAATTGCGTCAAGTCTTGTTCGATCGAATCCTTGTTGCTCACTTCGATTGCTTCGAGTTGATAGAGTTCGACTTCGATTCGGTATATGATTTTCGTTTATGCTATTCTGTTATGCTTGATTGAACTCCATCGTTTTGAAATTGCCGATGATGATTGTTTATATAGGGTTTGTAACCCTTGAGTTTTGTTCGTACAAAATATGTTTGAATTTGTCACATAATTTGCTCGGCCGTTCGATTAATTTCTAATGTTGATGATTTTACTAACTCAATCAAATTCGTACAATTGATGCTTGCTTGGTTGACACGGTTTTGAATCGCTATCGTGGTCATCACGGTGTTGATTTTTTGCTTTGACTTTGCCCATTTTGATTTCGTGAATTCGACTGTTTCTTGGCCACCGCGGTATTTTGATTTCTGGCATTTTCTTGTTTCCGTGAATCCCTGGCTTGACTCTCTGACCTGATGCTGTAGCCGCGGTATTGATTATAAATTGTTCCATGACTTCGGCATTGTTCATGGTTGATTTTAGTTCTCTGTTGTATTTCTTGAAGTCTTTATTGCATACTGGTGGTCTTTTGTAGCATTGAGTTGCACTGTACTTGTCCTGTCCACTGTTTCATTTAGTTGTTCACTGGTGCATTTATCACTTGCTTGACCCTTGCATATGCTCTCTATTTATTCTGGTCAATCATATACATGTTTGGTCGAAGCATTTTCTGTTTGAACTCTGTAGTATTGTCATTTTGGTCTACTGGTCTGTTGGTTCATTGTGTATACTTCAAGTAGTCTTCATGTAGCTTGCTCTCTGGTTTATGTGCACTGTTTTGAGGTATTCATATATGTTTGCATCGACTTCTATCCACTGTACTTTCAGTCATGTTGAATTTGGTATCTTCACTTGAGTTGCTTGTATATGTATACAAGTGTTCACTGCTTGTAGTCTCTGTTCAACCTGATTACTGTTAGTCGAGTTGCATCTGTCTTGAGCTCGTATCACAGCAAACTTCATGTTATATTTCTTGAATTAATCTGAAGTTGGTTTTGCTTCATGGTCAGTGGTGCACTGTTGTGAGTAGTTTGTAGTTGTTGTGTTGTCATTTGGGCTTGTAAGTTGTATCATTGTGATGTCTGGTTGACAGTTGATGGTCTTCATATTCATGTGTGTCTTGTTGAAGTGGTTTGCTTCATTATTGAGTTGTTCAATGGAGTCAGTGGTATTGGTCACTGTGTTGGGCTTGTAGTACTTGGATATTTGCAGTTTGTAGTTGCCGTGTTGATCTTGCTTGCTACCTGGTCGACACTTCTACTTCACTGTGTCATGTTGCTGTCTTCATATTCGCTGTGTCACTTACTTGGTGCATTTGTGCATTCATGTGTACTGGGTATTGTTTTTAGTTTTCCTTGATCATATTGACTAAGTCGTACTGTCCACCTGCCCTTTTTCATATTGCTGGTTGTTATGCATATGCAAGTTCATTCATATTGCATTTCCCTTCACTGTTGCCTTGAGTCTATTGTAACTGGGCCTGTTGCATATCACTGCATTTTTATTACTGCTCTGTTTATTTGCATATAAACTTGGATTTGCTTCATTTGAAATTCTGGTTGCTGATCATCTTGCTTGTATGCTTGAAGTCGTAGCCTGTACAACTGCCCTGTGTTGAATCCAGCTAATAGCTCGGGTTTGACCTTGTGCTGATGTCGAGACTTTATATACATTGCACCTAAGTTGAACCCGTCTTTTTATTTTTGGTTTGACCTTGTGCTCACCTGTCCCTGTAACATTATCAAGTGTATATCGGTGTGCACGGTCTTGTGGCATGTACAGTGATACACTGTGCATGTCACATTGTTCGTGTGTGATGAATTCAAATATAAATCATGACGAACAACCCAAATAACTGAGGCAAATAATATTTTCAAAAACCATATTTTATTTTATATTGCAAAAATATTTCTTTTTCAATTTTACCGCGTTAGTGAATATTTTTGCAGATTGCTCAGATGCTGGATTCTAACTGGAATGAAGTTGAAGATAAAATAAGAATTGAGTGAATGAGTGATGTGTAGTGAGGTTAAATGTAAATATGAAATTGTGATGTATTTGTAATCAAAATTGTATATGTATGGTGAGAGCTTGAATTTGTACTATTCAAAGTTGTAATAAATATTTGTTTGAATAAAATTTCTGTTTGAATTCAAATTCTGTGTTATTTAATTTTATTCAGCAAATATTTATTTAATCTATGAAAAATAAAATAGTACATTAACAAATACATTTAAACGAATGTATATATGTTTATTATCATCAAACAAAAAATTCATATAAGCGCATATTCAACAATCTCCCCCTTTTGATGATAATAAACATATATTTAAGATTTTGAATATGTTAAATGTATTTGATCATTCATATGCTCTAATTGCTCTCCCTATTTAAATGCTTCCTCTCTACACAAAGCCCCCCCCTATAAATATGCATACAATTAAATAATATGCAAATGAGCCTAGATGCAAATGGAAAATATTTGACCTTTGCTTGATTTTATTTGACAAAATCTTAACTTTTCTCTCCCCCTTTTGTTATCAGCAAAAGAATAATAGTGTTAGAGAAAATAGAGATAAGGTGATCGATATTAATTCAACATTAAAACTCAATTGAATACAAATATTAAATTTCAATAAAAAATCAAACAAAAATCATAAATATTTTGTTAGGCGCATATTCCACTTTTAGAATGATGGAAATTATGTCATCATATAAAACCATACAGTTGTGTCTATTTGTGGTATATTTATATCAGGAATTTGAATATCTACTAACCATGCATAACCGTTAGGACTTTTAAATGAGATTAGTAGTATTCCAATTTTATTTTTTTTAAAAATGAACTCAAGTGTCTTCTAACCACGCATAACCGTGAGGACTTTTAAATGGGATTAAAATCAACTTGTTTATTTAAAAATCAACTTTTGATATGCATTCCATACAAGCATAACCATGAGGACTTCTAAATGAGCATGGAAGCACATAACAAATTCCAAGTAATTCACACATGCATAACCGTGAGGACTTTTAAATGAGAGTGAATACATTGGTATTTATTTATTATTACTATATTTTTTTATTTTTTTAAAGAAATATAAAATGAAAAACGAACGATCCTGTTTAAAGTACCACATATCGACAAACTATATAGAATTTTGATGAGCGATGGTTGTTAGAAATATGATAGACATAGAGATGGTCATGGAATTTTTTACCAACAAAAAGTTTTATAACTCTTGTTTAAATTTCTAAAGAAATTTTCTAATTATACTTTCTCGAGTTATAATATACGATCAATATCAACACTCATCAGTTTTTCAATCACTATTTATCTTTTCTATAATCATTAGGGAGTCAGATTAGTCAAAATAGTCACTTAAAATCTAATTCAAAAATAATTACGAAATCAACTTTTCAAAATGACTAATCTGAAAATGTGGTCAAAAATGATTTTCTCGAGGGGGTTTTATAAGAAAATTTTCTGCTATTTGAAAATTATTTGAAATGAAAAATATGCAAATATTTTCTTTGAAAAACGATGCAGTTACTAAATGTCTCAACAAAAATCACGTTCAACTACTAATTTTTCTATCAACTAGATTACCAGTGTAATCTGCATCTGAATTTCTCTTTCACTTAAAATCATCATTAATTGAATTTGATTGACCAAACCATGAAGTGTGCGCCAAAAATTTCAAACTCAATTTTAACAGCATTTTAAATGACATTCTCTTGAATTTGAAATGAAACCGTGTAAATAATCAGAAATCGTGAATATAAGGTTAGCCAAATTATAACCAAATGTACTATTATCTAATCAAAAACACTATTTTTAATCCAAACTGATATATATGAAGTAATTCAAAGAGTCTAGAGATTTTTATAGTGTTTTTGACATAAGAATATATTGGCCAACTATGTTGAATAAGTCGGAATCAAAATCATCATCTTTTTATCATCTCAATATTGGCTGATTTTAATTCAGAATATTGTGCAGATTATCACATTTAATATATCGTTCAAAATATACCATTACCTGTTTTACCTTTACGATATTTTTCGTTGTTGTCTGTTGTGATTCTGTCACCTTTATACTAGGCTAAGGAACTTTGCTTTGTTGCTCGGTGTGCTCTCGAAACAGCCAGAATCCACGTAGCACTATTGTTGTTCCTTAGCCTGCCATCACACCTACACGGAAAAAGATTTTTGTGACCTATTTGTTTTTATAGGTCCATGGTTGTTAGTGGTAGAATATTTAGAAAAATAATTTTGTGGAGACCCAAAACTATTTATAATTGTTCCCTTCGGCACCCAAATTTGTTTAACTTTGAGAGATTTTATATTTGTGGCTTTTGGAACCCAAATCGGTATAGTTTTCACATGTTTGGGTCTATACCAACAATTATTGTGATTGTGTCCATATTTTCTACAAATTGTGCACATAGAATTAACTTGATTAATATTGCTTTCAACAATTTTCGAACTATTATATCCAAATCCTTGTCTAACGGTATTAACAGTTTGCTTTCCTAATAGCATATTCAACGATTTTTCACTTTTTGAAAGTTTATCTAAAGTCGTTGACAATTGTTGGACTTGTGTTTTAGAGATTCATTTTCGTTTAACAATTGCGTGCAATTTTTAATAGAATTCTCTCTTCTAGTATTTTCACTCTCTTTTAAAATTAGAATTTCATTTTCAAGTGATTTTATATTGATTTCTGATTTTTTAAGTTTCTCTTCGAATATTGGACCCTTATCACACTTAGGGATCCTTCTTTGATAGTTTTCAACTTATTGGTCGAGTTGTTCATTTAATTCTATCAAAGTGTCTTTTTGTGATTCAAGTTTGGCATACTTTTCCCTAAGTCGTTCAAAACAGCCATTCACTTCGTGGAAATAAATAAGTAATTTAGAGTGAGTAAGTTTTGATACCTCGCTTGGCTCGTCATCGTCGCTATCAGTTATATTTCCATGAAAGCACATATCTGCTTTCTCACTCTCACTGCTAGTACTTTTATCATTCTTATCCATTTCATCCCAAGTGGCTGCAAAACTTTTCTTTTTCGACTTCTTTTTAAAGTCCCGTTGATTTTGAGGACAATTGGGCTTGATGTGTCCGGGTTGGCTGCACTTATGACAGATGATCTCCTATTCTTATGAGTAGTCAAGTGCTTTACCTATTCTGCTTTTCAATTCCTGATTTCGAGCTGGATTTCCGTATTTGCGATTCCACCTTTTGAATTTCTTTATTAGTAGTGCCAGCTCTGCTGCTCCATCATCATCATCGTTATCATCATCACTTTCGGTTGTTCCTTTGAGCGCTATTGATCTCTTTCGAGTATGTCCTCTTTGACGCTCTTCCTTGAATTTCATTTCTAGCTCATAAGTGGTGAGATTTCCGATGAGTTCTTCAACTTTCATTTGTTTTAAGTCTTTTGATTCTTGAATGGCAGTCACTTTCGCTTCAAATTTTCGTGGAAGGACTCTAAGGATTTTTCGGACTATCTCCAACTATGTGTATGATTTTCCAAGAGCTTTTGATTTATATACGATATTGGAAAGTCGTCCATGCATCTCTTTAACATTTTCTTCCTTTGCCATTGTGAAGTTCTCGTATTCGCTGCTTAGCATGGCAAGGCGAGATTCTTTGACTTGAGATGTTCCTTCGTGAGTCACTTCTAGTGTGTGCCATATTTCCTACGCAGTTAAACAATGTGAGACACGATTAAATTCAAATTGATCCAATGAACAGATAATAGAATTCATAGCTTTAGCATTAGTATTTTGTAATTTATTTTCTAGTTCTGTCCATTGTTCCTTTGGTTTATCTACTTCCTGATTATCTACAGTTATAGTCGGTGTTCTATAACCTGTCTCAACAATATTCCAAGCGTCAATGGTTTTTAGATAGATTTCCATTCTATTTTTCCAATAAGCATGTTCACCATTGAACATTGGTGGTCTAACTATGGACTGACCCTCAGCAAAAGTAGTATTAAAAGAAGCCATTTTAAAAATTCAACCTTTTTTTTTAAAACAAAAATTGGTTTTTGTAAAATCAAATTTTTAAAACAAAAACGACTTTTGTTCCTAGCTCTGATACCACTTGTACGATCGATTTCACCCTAGAGGGGGGGTGAATAGGGTGATGGTATAAATTATAGAAATTAATTGCGGAAGCTTATAAAATAATTTCAACACAGATCACAGATTAATAGCAGCACAGAAAAAATAGCAGAATAATAAAATGCAGAAGTAGAATGACACAGAATTTACCCAGCTTCGGCAAAACCCTGCCTACGTGCTGCCCCCAAGGTTTCTACTATAAATTAGATAGTCAGACGCTTACACGCGTAAACTCGCGACACCCGTTATCGACTAAACCTAACTCTACGCTCAAAACCCTGCCACAACTCAGCCACTGAGTTGCGAATTCTCAAACTACGCCACGTAGTTAGTCCCCTAGTCACACGACTAGAAATTTAAACGGTTTAAAAGGAAAATACAACAAAACAATTTAAAAATAAAATATTCCTAATTTAAAAATAAAAAGCCCTTATATAATATAAAAGATAAATAAGCCGACCCCTTTTGTTTATTATTCGGCCCGTTCTCTTTATTTTGGTTAGTGGCGGCTTTGTTCTCTCGTTCGTTTCTCTTTGTGAAATTAGGGCTTCGTCCTTGACCCAAATTAGGGCTTTCGAAGAGCCGACTTTATGTTGATCGAATCGGTGTTTAATTGCGTGAAGTCTTGTTCGATCGAATCCTTGTTGCTCACTTCGGTTGCTTCGAGTTGATGGAGATCGACTTCGATTCGATATGTATTTTCGTTTATGCTATTCTGTTATGCTTGATTGAACTCCATCGTTTTGAAATTGCCGATGATGATTGTTTATATAGGGTTCGTAACCCTTGAGTTTCGTTCGTACAAAATATGTTTGAATTTGTCACATAATTTGCTCGGTCGTTCGATTAATTTCTGACGTTGATGATTTTACCAACTCAATCAAATTCGTATAATTGATGCTTGCTTGGTTGACACGGTTTTGAATCGCTATCGTAGTCATCACGGTGTTGATTTTTGCTTTGACTTCGCCCATTTTTGATTTCGTGAATTAGACTGTTTCTTGGCCACCGCGGTATTTTGATTTCTGGCATTTTCTTGTTTCCATAAATCCCTGGCTTGACTCTCTGACCTGATGTTGTAGCCACAGTATTGATTTTGAATTGTTCCATGACTTCGGCATTGTTCATGGTTGATTTTAGTTCTCTGTTGTATTTCTTGAAGTCTTTATTGCATACTGGTGGTCTTTTGTAGCATTGAGTTGCACTGTACTTGTCATGTCCACTGTTTCATTTAGTTGTTCACTAGTGCATTTATCACTTGCTTGACCCTTGCATATGCTCTCTGTTTATTCTGGTCAATCATATATATGTTTGGTCGAAGCATTTGCTGTTTGAACTCTGTAGTATTGTCATTTTGGTCTACTGGTCTATTGGTTCATTGTGTATACTTCAAGTAGTCTTCATGTAGCTTGCTCTCTGGTTTATGTGCACTGTTTTGAGGTATTCATATATGTTTGCATCGAATTCTATCCACTGTACTTTCAGTCATGTTGAATTTGGTATCTTCACTTGAGTTGCTTGTATATGTATACAAGTGTTCACTGCTTGTAGTCTCTGTTCAACCTGATTACTGTTAGTCGAGTTGCATCTGTCTTGAGCTCGTATCACAGCAAACTTCATGTTATATTTCTTGAATTATTCTGAAGTTGGTTTTGCTTTATGGTCAGTGGTGCACTGTTGTGAGTAGTTTTCCGTTGTTGTGTTGTCATTTGGGCTTGTAAGTTGTATCATTGTGATGTCTGGTTGACACTTGATGGTCTTCATATTCATGTGTGTCTTGTTGAAGTGGTTTGCTTCATTATTGATTTGTTCAATGGAGTCAGTGTTATTGGTCACTGTGTTGGGCTTGTAGTACTTGGATATTTGCAGTTTGTAGTTGCCATGTTGATCTTGCTTGCTACCTGGTCGACACTTCTACTTCACTGTGTCAAGTTGCTGTCTTCATATTCGCTGTGTCACTTACTTGGTGCATTTGTGCATTCATGTGTACTGGGTATTGTTTTTAGTTTTACTTGATCATATTGACTAAGTCGTACTGTCCACCTGCCCTTTTCCATATTGCTGTTTGTTATGCATATGCAAGTTCATTCATATTGCATTTCCCTTCACTGTTGCCTTGAGTCTGTTGTAATTGGGCCTGTTGCATATCACTGCATTTTTATTACTGCTTTGTTTATTTGCATATAAACTTGGATTTGCTTCATTTGAAATTTTAGTGGCTGATCATCTTGCTTGTATGCTTGAAGTCGTAGCCTGTACAACTGCCCTATGTTGAATCCAGCTAATAGCTCGGGTTTGACCTTGTGCTGATGTCGAGACTTTATTTATATTGCACCTGAGTTGAACCCGTCTTTTTATTTTGGGTTTGACCTTGTGCTCACCTGTCCCTGTAACATTATCAAGTGTATATCGGTGTGCACGGTCTTGTGGCATGTACGGTGATACACTGTGCATGTGACATTGTTCGTGTGTGATGAATTCAAATATAAATCATGACGAACAACCCAAATAACTGAGGCAAATAATATTTTCAAAAACCGTATTTTATTTTATATTGAAAAAATATTTCTTTTTCAATTTTACTGCATTAGTGAATATTTTTGCAGATTGCTCAGATGCTGGATTCTAACTGGAATGAAGTTGAAAATAAAATACGAATTGAGTGAATGAGTGATGCGTAGTAAGGTTAAATGTAAATATGAAATTGTGATGTATTTGTAATCAAAATTGTATATTTATAGTGAGAGCTTGAATTTGTACTATTCAAAATTGTAATAAATATTTGTTTGAATAAAATTTCTGTTTGAATTCAAATTCTGTGTTATTTAATTTTATTCAGCAAATATTTATTTAATCTATAAAAAATAAAATAATACATTAACAAATACATTTAAACGAATGTATATATGTTTATTATCATCAATCAAAAAATAATATAAGCGCATATTCAACAGATACTATCGATAAGGATTTATCCGTCGTCCATATAGTATAATTTGTTGAGAAAACACAAGGTCAAAATTCCAATATAGATGAGTCTTAAGTCCTAACACCCAATAGTGAATTTAAAAAACCTGTGTATTTCAACTTAAGGTTTAGTGAAACATAAAAGACTAGCAGGAGCCTTATTGAAAAAATAAAACGATAATATTTAACCTTTCTTATATTATGAGAACATATACTATATAATGTTATAATAATCTGCATTGATAAATTTGTGTATTTAATATGATTGATAAAATGTTTGTCAAATAAGATATACAAACGAACCGAATTGAAGATTGACAAACAGAAATAAAATATATACTTACTAATAAATCCTATAGCATGTTAACGTTTCAGCACCCATGCAAGCGCCTGATTCTACAACTATTAAATACGTTCATATTTTGGCCGTCTACATGTTTATTTAGCTGAAACCGATTATTGCTTTCAATGAGTCCTGAACTCAAAAGCAATGCAGGACTATGGATATTGATCCATATACCATCATATTTATTTGTAATATGGTCAACGATCATAGTTTGCAATAAATGATACTTCGATGAAATGAGTCATTTGAAGCAAATAAATAAACTGTACTATGAGATCGAGTATCCTATTTGGTTGATTTCAAAAAATATCATATCATGTTAAAAGTAATACCAGACCAATACTATAATATTGATCCAAGAACTCGATCATTGAAATGTTAGTCTGATCAGTTTACGAAAGATGCATCATACTGGATGTCCTTAAATGTTAAGGAGAATCTAATGCATTTTTACAAAGATTTAGTTATGATATTCTAGTAATGGTTTGACGATTCAGAAAGAAAAACATCTGTATAAGAGTTGATGTGACTGAACATACAATTGGGATGAAAAGAGTGAATGGCCACTTTTGCTTCATAAAGAAACATCGGAAACAAGAGTTGTAAAATAATAATTGACACTTAATATTGGAATAAGAAATATGATTTCTATTTAGAAATGTATTTTAATATGGAAAAATTGTTTTCTATGAGATTTATTTCTTTGAGTTCATGATATTTGATCAAAAAACACTCCATTGTAAACTAGTTGCAGTATATTAAATAAATAATATATATTAAGTGAATGATGGACCTTTGAATTTAGGAAGCTAATATAGTAATGGTGGAAATAGTGGAGACGTGCAATATAACACTTATTGATTCCATCAAATTATGAAAATTGTTTCCTTATAACATACCGAACATTATTTTTGAAATAATGACTATTTTTTGGTGACTGGAAAATGACACGGTTATATTTTAATGTGAATATCATGAATATTCATTATCAAATAAAACTATAATGCGGCATTTGTTTTATAGCATAAGTGATGCTATAGAAATTTTGAAGCATCTAAAGTTATTTACAATTATTTTGAAATAATAAACTAAGCCATAGTTTTGAGAAATAATTTGTATTATATGATTATGAATCATATGGTATATCTTAAACAATTAAGGGCCATGTACCCATTTAATGGGAGCATCATCGAATTTGATGAACTCTTTGGATTGATGCAGATGTATGCATTTGTAAGTCTATTAATACCAAAATGGTTCCACGTACTTCATCATATTCACCGATGATTCATCACAGACATGGACTGATACACATATATAAGTGTACTATAAGTTCGTAGAATATAAAATGGAAGTAAATAATATAACAGAGACACAAATAATTTGATTTTATCAAATTAGTGAGTATATTTCAAAGAGTTTCATGTGTACCGTATATGAATAAATATTCAGTCTCATAGGTCACTTCACCCTATAATATATAATGATGTATTGATAAGGAGTAATCAAATTTTGTTGTACAATGCACGATTAATGTTGAGCGAAGCTAAGTTAAATTCTTTTTATTAGGTGTGTACTTATGAGTAGTACATAAGGTTAAAATTAAAATCATTTAAAGAATAGTTTACAAAATAATACGAGATAAGAGTTTGTAAGAAAACCCTACATATCCTAGGCCAAGGAGTTTACAGGTTGTGCGAGTCGAAAGACTGTGCATAACAATTGAACGTAAGAGATTTTGCATGAATCATTCCAAGTGAATTTTAGGAACGATAGTCGTTAGATGACCAATTTAATTTATGATCATAAACATATTATGAACTAATGCAAAATTTGTTTTATATAAAGTAATTCATGAAATTTTTATGAATGCCCGTTCCACTACACTGAGAAATAATTATTGTTTTAAGAAATACTAACTTCGTCATAAAGACATTTCTATAAGAACTTGTTGGTATAAAATGAATTTGGTATGATCCAATAATAAAACCGATTATAAAGGATGAAATGAAATTGACCAAACCTAAACGAACACAATACATTTGAATATCCAATGAGTATTCTTCAACATTAAAGAAAATGTGAGTTTCTTATCGATTTCAAGAATAATAATCTTCGGTTTTTTAATTAAACCACCAAGAGTATCGACTTTATGATATGGTACGATGTGCAGATCTGAAATAGATTCCAAGTACATTATTAAAATATGATTTTGATAATTGTATCCAAAGGGATATGATCCATTCGTTTTAAATGTGTCCTTAAGAATGAGAAACATTGATAAAAATAAAATTGTAAATGTCAATGAAATTAATGTAACAGATTCACCATTCGACATGCTTAAGTTGGTTCGGGCCACTCACAAAATTATCGCATGATATATGTTTGGTACATATCTGTCGAAAAAGGAAATTCTAAATACTTATTTCGAGCAAACTGTTTACACATAATAACCAAAGTATCTCGAAGTTAGTGGGAGCGATATAGAGTTTGTGAGTTTTTAGATATGATACAAGAACAGATACAAAAGTATCATTAAAAACCATCAAAATTGAACAAATGTTTTGATAGTAGTATCAAATGGTTTGATTATCAATGAAAATGCAGAGGAAGCATGTGTCCTAAGAAAGAACGTTAAAGATACATAGATATTTTTAAACCAAAAGTAAACAAGATATTGCTGATAGTTAACAATGAACTCGTGTGAAAATTAGCTTTTAGTTATTTTAATACTCGAGTTGGATTTGTAAATGATGATTTTTATAGTAAGTAAAAAGGATATTGGGAATGTCCCAAACGATATGCAAGGACGTCTTATTAACATGTTGAATACATAGCATGTAAAATGGATTCCTTATGCATTAGCAATAGGAATTATCATACATACTATGTTATTTATGATGTTTTGATTTGTTTATGTATTTGATACATAAAGAAAATATCAAATCCAAATAGATATCAGTAAATGGTCATTTAAGGTTTTCTTGTGTATTTATGAAATACTAGAGAATTGTTTGCAGAAACAACGAACTCCTTATGAAGGAGTATTCAGACTCAAACTTAAAAAATGGTATTGAGTATGATATGCCAATAATAAATTCTAGTTAAGAATCTTTAAGATGGAAATGTTTTAAATAGAAGAGATTGTGGTTGACTCAATGAAAAAGCTAAGTACATTGACTTAAATAGCGTCATAATAAAAGCAATGTGTGTATAATAAATGCACAAGTTTATAACTGAGCCGAGGGTGATTCCGAATGTTAAGAATCCCATAATTGTAATATTATAACAATGTCGCGATATAGTTCGTAATTAAACTCAGAGCTCACTAGAAGTCAAAAGAAATACTCCAACTTGTTCCACATGAAAAAGGTATTTTATCAACGGTGGAGAGAGTCGATTGATAGAGTAGATAATTGAAACATAATAACATACCCGTTCACTGAGGGACTGACCTAATTGGTTTCGAGGGATCTGATTGGAGAAGTAAGAATAAAATTCCATAATTTTCCTTAAGTGCAAGTGAGAGATTGATAAAGTTATAGGTACGCCCTAGGGTTATGTAATTTGTTACATATATCTAACTCATAACCAATCTTGTTCAAAATAAAAGGCGTTTTCTTTCTATTTTGTACTTGATATAATGCGTTATATTAATTAGTTAATTAACTAAAAGTGTATTTAATAGTAAATTTATAAATTGTGTGTTTGTAATAGCAATTACAAATAGTTGCAATCATGAGTATTGTATCACAATATTACAAAACACATTATTTTAAATGTTCCCAGTAAAGATGCATCGAGGTCGAATATCGGTGCATCTATTGGGGCTAGAGTACGGAACGCTCCCTAAACAATGGATAATGTATTACTCATGATTGTTGGAGATACCTACGGGTTAGATAACTATAGAATGAGTCAATCGATAGTTTTCCGCTGGTTAATAAAACTAAGGTTAAATAGAAATTTCGATGTGCCTGATTTACATTATTCTCTTAACTTGGGAATACTGTCGATCTTCAATATGCAAGCTCCGCTTTGATTATAGTTAAATCATGGCAGAACGTTCATCGAGTGACTATGGTTGGATCGAGTGGAATTATTAGAAGTGAAGCATTGTTCAACAGAGGTTATATGAGGTTAGTATCACTGTCAACTGAAGTCGACTCAAAGTCAAAGTATTTGGCTAGATCATTTTGGTTAATAATAATTGTTATTATTGAACCAAGGACTTTGTGTTTGGATAACAGTGTTGAGTGTGTATGATATTGGAATTTTGAACATTACCAAATCCCATAAGTCCAAAGTGAGATAGTTTTAACGAAGAGAATTGGTGTAAATAAAAGATACAACCAGGTAATGCTTAACAAATTAAAATTGGATTTTACTGAAATCAAGCAAGTGATAAATTTGGCCAAAATGTTACGCCACCTGCTATGTGATGTGTGACGTTAATATTCGAATAGTTCGATATTAATCACTGAACAAACTTACATCTGACGAGTCACAAAGCCAAAACGATAAATTCTCCTTTGAATAAACAATTTAATTAATATGTAATTATTATAAATAATTAAATTAATTAATGATTATGAAATATTATCTATAAATTTGGTTTTGATTTGATAAACAAATATTAAATGTATTTACAAAAGTTATAAATATATTAATCGTTGTATGCTATCGATAAGCATTTTAGATTAGATTTAAAGTGAATTATTTCTTATTCGGACCGTAAATGAGCTCATGGCCTGTTAGAGGGATTGGTATGTGCAACCATAATAAGAGGCATAGGCGGCGCTAACATGGAGAAGAGGTGGCTTGATTTTGGATGGCTCATATTAAAGGAGATTGAGTAAAAGATGAGATCTCAAATCGTATCATTTTCTTCCTCTATTTAAGCATCTTTTCCTTCATTTGATATTGCTCTTTTTAGAGCCTTTACCTATAGACATTGCTGGGCAAAATTTCCCCTCTGGTATCTCTATTTATCAAGCTCAAATCAAGTCAATTCAACCGTTATTAGATAGCTGGTTGTCCACGGTTCAAGGACTAGCATTCTTTTGGATTGAAAATTGTTTCAAGGAAAAAAAGATCATCATTTAGAGGTGTACTTCAAGGCATTAGAAGTAAGGTATATTTCTGATCAAAATATAACTATAATTATTTATATACAACGTTTTATGATATGTACTTTATATTATTTGTCAGGGGATGATTTTGATATGCAAACGATATTATCACAAAATTGTTTTTTTCTATATTCATATCTATAATGTCATGGCTCAGAAATAAAAAAGCTATTTTTTGATTATTTAGTAATATGTACATATATATTATTAATATGTGTATTAGCTTATAATTTAAATACATCACATACTTTATATAAATATGTTATATAAATTTTATATATAGTGTATTATACATATACTATATTAAGCTGTAATAATATAATTATACATATATATATATTATCCATTAAATATTATTTATGTCATTTAATTACACAATTTAAATATATTAATATATATATTATATAAAATTTATGTCTCGTATTTTATAAAATAATATTATTACAAAATTTGTGCTTGGTAAAAATACCATTTTTTATCATTTAAAAATATTTTAAATATTGGCCGAAAGTCAATGATTAATTATAAATTATTTTTAAATCATAGAATTATGAAATAAGTTTTCTAAGTACAAAATTTCTTTCCCAAATTTACTAGAAATTTCATTTCAATATTTGTTTTAACATCTTTTTATATTAATATTTTAAATTAAAATAGCACGGAATTAATTAAAAGTCATATTTAAAATTTAAAAAAAAATATTTATTTCTAAGCCATTCGCCAGACTGGGTAAATATATATTTTTATTAAAAAATAATTCTTGCATTTATAAGTACTAATTTATAATTTCATATTCTATTATACATTTATAAACAAGTATCTAATATAATGTGTATGTACATATTAAAAAAATTATTCGCAAATGTGTATATATTGTTTTTGGTTTTTAGTAGAAAAACTTATTTATTTATTTTCGTGTTATTTATTTTATTTGACATATTTATAACTGATTCAAATATATTCACATAATTATATATATATATATATATATTAATGTTAATATTTCGTAATTATGTTTGTTAATATATATTTATCCACATTTATATTTAAAAAATTTATTTTAATTAAAGTTCTTATATATATATCTTAAAAATATTATTAAAGTATATAAACATACATTTGGACAATGTATTGGTATATCAGATGAGCTAACGTGTCTATTATGATGTAAATCCCAACATCTACACACGGGCTCGTTACACCTTGCATGGATTGATATGTTACACATGCGCGCACATATATATGCATGCATGATACGCATATATATAACATAACATAAACTAAATACACATGTTGGATGATTTCCATATAAATACAAGAACTGGAGCATTTGGAAAAGGACAACTGGCTTACCTTCTTCCCTAAAGGCCTTTTTTCTGTTTTCTTCTTCCTAAAACCTTAAATTTGCGATCTACTAGATTGTGATCGGATTCGAGTTGTAACCTTTGTATTCAAGAGAAAAAAGGTAAATTGAGAAGATTAAAGTGAACGTAGGTCGGAGTATTTGCCAAACCATAAAAAAATTAAGCCTTTTGTTACTTTTTGATTAGATCTACTGCATATTATCTACTTTAGGGTGTTATGTCAATTTATGATGCAACAAAATGAAGAAATTCTATTTAAGTGAAGTTATTTTTGAAAATTTGTTTGCTAATTGTGGAAAGTTAGATATTTCACTGATGGTGGTAAATCATTTAATAAGCTTTAGAACCCCCTTTTGAATCATAACTAATGGCAATAAACTTTTTTTGAAAAAATGTGTACAAAAATATTTTCTTCGAAGAGGAATCGATAATGTAACCGAAAATTAGTTTATCGGTAAACAGCTTTTCGATCGGTATTAGTTGTTTAAACTCTTGTGCACTTGTTTAATGATCAAATGAATACATTAGAAACTAATTAACACACACACCTCATCATTGAGCTGGGAAGGTTCTGAATGTTCTAATGGATAAGAGCTATTATCATGGTGAGGGTATAATGACAATTAGCATAAAGTAGAAGTGACATAAAGGTCCATGTGAGAAGGAGGCTCCTTTATGACCTTCTGTGAGAGGTAGAAGGTGGTAGTGATCCTAAGCATATAAAAGGAAGAGCACACCCTTAGGAAATAATTACAAAATTTACAAAGCTTGAGTTATAAAAATCAATGGCTTCTCTTCTTCTTTCTCTCTTATGTTCTAAAAAGAAATAGTCGCTAATAACTCCAAATCACTTCAATCTTTGCCACAAGGCCTAGTACAATGTTAGAGAACCTTCAACCATGCCAAAATATAAAGAACAAAATCAACACCTGCACACCATGATATGGCCGTGAGCGTTGAGGTGTTTGGGAGGGAGAAAAAGAAAGGTGAAGCAAAGGAAATGAGGACGAAGGTGGTTGCAAAGAAGGGGTTAGACTTAGGTTCTTGAATCGTGGTTGTTTGTGTGGATAAAATCGAGTTAACAACTAACTTGCAATGAAAATATAACACATATATGTTTGTGTTTGATTATGTTTAAGTTGTTTGAATTGTTGTTGACTTATGTGATAAAGCATTAAGTTGAATTTTTACTTTAAAAATAAGTGACATATGTGATCCATATATATGGACCTGCATGGACTTGGAATGGACTTTAATGGACTTATATGACATATGACAAGACCATGAACAATTCAAATTGGTTATAGATGGAACTGGGTTCAGATCGGACTCGGATTTAAAAGTGCACTTGTAACGATAATTGTTATAGATGTAGTTGTGAATTGCTTTATTTTTGGCGATTACCATGGGACTTTGTAGAGAGATACTTAGGAATTTATCATCATATTTATAATGTCTTATATATATATATATTATTTTATTAAAAGGTTGAATAGTAAAAAGTTAAGTAACATCTCAAAAAGTGGCCAAAACATCACTAGTGCAAAACTGCCCCATTTTGCCTTGATTTTTGAACTTCAAATGTTTGAGAAGATATTTAAGTTTAATTATTTTGTTTCAATCTCTTTAAAAGTATTTACTAGCTATTATTAGAGTATTTAAATGGTGGTTTACGATATTTATGATTTTTTTAAAAAGAGATATTTTGTTAAAATATCTAGAAAACACATCGTTTTCAAGTTTTTAAGGATTTTATAAACCTGTTATTTTAAAGTAATATTTTGAGAAAATGTTTTAAAACCTATAAATATTATAAAGGATTTTAAAAGCATTTTTAAGTATATATAGTTTTTAAAAAATACGTTGACTATTGTATATCTTATGCAATAAAATATCTTTTGAAATGGTTTATTTAATATCAAGTTTTGGTAAACATATTACTACACACACAGATATGTATATATATATATATATATATATCATTTTTAAAAATGTTTTAAAAGTACAAATAAAAGGTTTAGAAAGAGGTTAGAATTCCTAAATGGCCGAATGATTAATTATTTAGTTACTTGTCTGAAAAATAATTAACCATGCATAACATTAAAAGCAGACGAAGTTAGGCTTACTATTTGTGAGAGTTAAGATTAATCTTGAGTTGGGACGGAGCAATAGAGCTCTAACCCACTTGGCTTCTCTTTTGTCCAGGGAATAGTAAGTTAGAAAATGTCGGAAACGTGCAAGTCGTGTTGATTTCAGATTGTTTATTGAAATCATTAATACTATACTTCACACTAAAAGCCGACGAGGTAGACTTACCCATTTATAAGATTTAAGAATGAAGTGTCTAGGTAAGGCTTTGATGCAACTAGTGCTTTAACTTACTTGGTTGCACTCTTGAACGAAGTATTGTTAAATTGGAATGTCGAAAACAAATTAAGCATGTGAATCGTGATTTCTATAAGCAATCAATTTAGAACTTGTTAGTTAACTTGTCAAATGCTGAACTTGACTGAATATGAACTAAGACCTTTAAAACAAATGTTTTACAGATATTACAAGTATGGAATGATTTTGGGTTTGTTGTGACAATGTGTTAATAGCATTTGTATTTAACCCTTTTTTATTATACTTATGGATGTAAATAGATTTTTAAAAGAATGATTTAAAGATAAGTATAAGCAAAATGGTCTTGGGTTTGTAGTGGCAATGTTTAAGTAACATTAGTCTTAAACTTTTTGAATGGATTTGTGAAAGTACTTGGATTCTTAATATGGAAATTTTGAAGGAAATTATAAATATGGTATCTTTTGGGAAAAGATAGAAGTTTATTAGGTAAAAGAAGTATACTAATAAAGGAGTTTTTAATTAATAAAAGGATTAATTAAATAAAAGGGATTGGGAGTTGCTTAAGTAGCTTAACCGAACGTTGTATGGCTTGATCATACTTTGTGTGACTTGATAGAGTTTTCTATATTCATTTGTTTATGGAAAGTGCATTAGAATTGGTTTCCATTTACAAACAAACATCTCGTACCAGATAGTCAATTAGTTGACTAACGAAATTGCCCAAATATAAATTTAGGAATACCTAGAGGAAAAACGAGTACTATATGGTACAATTATCTTTGAAGATGCTATATCCTTGGTATAAAATCGTCTTGTTCTTCTATTACAAATTATAAAAAAAATCCGTTTGCTTAATCAGTTAGAAGGCGATCTCCTCTCTTATGCATTGTCAGTTTATTTTCGAAAGAACGGGGTTGAGTTTACCATAAATTCATCGATTAGTTTTGGAGAGTCCGGTAATTAGGAAGAGTGTACTTATATGAGATGACTCGAACCCGAAGCCACTTTAAAACCATACACGAAATCTATGTTCTGGAAGCAATTGCAAAGTGAAATGTTATGGAGTTGAACTGCAAATCCTAAGGTTAAGTCAAAGCGAAAGGACAATGTTAACATTTCAAATGATGCTATCATGTAGGACTGTCTATCTTGCGAAATGTCCTAAGAGAATGGTCAACGTCAGCATTCGTCAAAGGCCTTACGCGAGAACCTATGTGGGGGTTCGAGATCTTTTCAAGATGCTCGAATCAATGTAGTGATTTATGATCTACTCAAGATGGAGGAATCTATTTGGGGATTCGTGCTTTGTTCAAGTGATGAAGACCCACATTAGAGATGCTGAATGTAGCCTCGACATCAGAAAAATGATAGAAAACAGATAAGGGGGATGTCTAGGGGGTTTAGCAACCTCAAGGTATATCAACTCTATCTCTAGAGATACTTATCGATTGTTGCTAGTGGGAGTTGGTATGGCTCGGATCCCACACCAAGGCTGGTCCGGTTATGTTTGCCTTAGAGTATATCCCATCTAGAGATATACGATGCTCGAAAAGTTGTTTTTGTTCCTTGTCATGGAGTTTGGATTCGGCTTTCCTGAAGAGATCTCCATGTAAAATCTATGTATGTAAACGAATGGTTAGTTCCTTTAAGGGAAAAACTGGTTCGGGAATCTGTACAGCCTTAATAGTTACTATTAAGTGTCACTTATATTTCTTGAGTTTCTCACGCTGGTTTACTAGACTGATTTGGGTGTTATTTTATTTTAATGCTCAGGTCAGCGTCATGTATATTAATAGATTTTTCCACGGACGCTTTGGAGCTTCTAGAAATGAGCAGGTTGATTTCCTATCGTAGTATTTATTTCACTGCATTACCATTGTATCATCAGCATTTGTGAGAACATTTGTTATAGCTATCCAGGCTGATTATTGTAACTTTGAAAAAAAATTATCTTAGAATGATAGTTTATACTGTCCTTTCTTCCTTGTTCTATTTTTTTCTTTTGTTTCACCAAAACAATTCATCTTTTTGGAACTTGAACGTATGCTACATGAATACTGTGGATATATTAATGTCAACATTTGGGGGTCGAAAAGACGAGCCATCAGCTAGTATTAGAGCAGGTTGGTTGTGCCTCGTTAGAGATAGATTAAGCGACAACCTAGAATGAGTCGAGTGTATAATAAATATGAGAGTGTATAGTACTATAAAAATGTTTTATATTGTGTTTATTGGTATGTTCAGTGGTTTATGAACTTTGGTCAGTACATGGGACGCCTTGGTTTCAATAGGGATTTCTAAACACTTGACCAGAGTAAACAAACACGGTATTATTTTCTACACTGGTAAATGAAATAATTTTACCTAGGGATAAATTTTGAATATAGAAGGAAAAAATATCAAAGGAAAATTAATATAGTTATTTATAGTGTGCTTGTTTATTAATGATAATATTCACTTACTATCATTTATTGTTTGATTAGTTATGCTAGGCTAGTTTATGAGCATTTATTATAGTTTGTTGATTTGGAAGGTATTTACCTTTTTACAACAAGAGTTGGGTAGATAGTAAATTTATGGGAATATTAAATGTGAACACCTTGTGAATTAACTTTCACGGTTTGATTATAAGACGTTCAATGATATTTATGGGTTAAAATTAAATTTTAATAAGAGTTTTTTTATTATAATCCAAACAAAGAAATACATCTTTGAAATGATTTCGATAAGGAGGCAACTTTATATAAATGTGGTTTATAAACAACAAGGATTTAAATAGAGAATATGAGAATTTAAATCGTGGTGCTTTTGAAAATGTTTTTCAAAATTTTGAAGAAGACAATAATAGTATTATTTGAATATATATACTTAGGAAATTGGTTTATGAAATTGAGATCTTTCTACTTAGTAACATTTACGAAGTATTTGATATCGTTTGGAAATGATTTTGGTTAAATACCAAAAGTATGGTTTGGATGTTCAAAATTCACTCCCGTCACTTGAAAATAATTCGGGTGATGACATCAATATCATTAGCTTTCATTTTTGAGTTTCTAAATGTAGGAGGCTACAAAGTTGTTATGGTAAGACAGATTTTGATTTAATCCCAAAGTATGAGTTGATATACAAAATATATATGTATATATATAATTTCAAAATGATTTTAAATGAAAATTGGTGTTTATTTCTAAAGTTTTCTTGTTAAGTTGTCTCATGGACACATATCTTATGCATTAATAAAGTATGTATGTCCGTCATGATATGATATATTGTTTGGTAGATTTCTTTTTTTGGGATTTTCGACAATTCTAGATAGTTGAGAACTTTTGAATTGTTACAGAACTTGTAGTTAATTATTTTTGAAGATATAAAATTAAGATTATATATACACTTTAATTGAGAAGATAACAAGTTTTAAATGTGTTAATCATACTTGTTGCAAGTGGATAAACCTGAAGTTTTGTTTTATGAAACGATTCATAAATGATTTTAGTATTGAATGACATACTATTTGGATAAATGAATGTGATTGAAAAGGAATTGGTGCAGTTAAGAATCTAATACGATAAATAAGTAATTTGTACATATATCGTTTTATTCGCATGATTTTTCTTGGTCCAATATTTGGGTATGTAATTTCGAGGTGGTATACACCAGTCCGAACAAGGATTTTTCACTAGATTTCAGACGGCAAAAACTTGATACGAATCCTTGGTATGATCTCGAAATTTTCTATCATGGTATATTGCTATGTAAGGAGAACGAAGGTTTCTAATCAAGGAACCCGATCAGGGTCCGTAATAGAGGGGTCAAGTGATTCATACAAGTAGGGAAGTGAAATTTATGTGATCGAGCAAAGGATCACATAAGATGTTGCATATGGATGGTCCATATGCATCATATGGGCTTTAATATGTATACATAGTATATTTTGTTGAATTACGTACGGTTAAGGTGATGACTCTTCAATTTGTTATAAGGTAGCATGAATGACCGTCTAAGTAATTACCAAAGGTTGTTGAGTAGAAGGTACATTTAGTTGATTGATAATCATCCTTGCGCGATGAAAATGTTTGAACCTAAGCAAACCGTTATCTTTATTTGCATATGATTATGATATCATTAAGTATTAATGTGTTATTATTTCTTTAGTTGCTCGTGTTGGAATTTTGAGGATGAAATATTCCAAGTGGAGGAGAATGTTACGACCCAGAATTTCGGACACTTCGTATTTGAATATCTGAATTATTTATATTTGACTCTCTGATTAAATGTTATTAAAATGATTTAGTAAGATTTTGAATCCCCTTTTAAATCATAACTAATGGTGGTAAGCTTGTTTTGGAAAAATGTTTACGAAAATATTTTCTTTGAAGAGAAATCGAAAATGTGATAGAAAATTAGTTTGTCGGTAAACCGCTTTTCGATCGATATAAGTTGTTCGAACTCTTATGCACTTTTTTAATGATCAAATGAATACATTAACAAATAATTAACATACACCTCATCATTGAGCTTGGAAGGTTCTAGAATGTTCTATTGAATAAGAGATATTATCATGGTGAGGGTATAATGGTAATTAGCATAAAGGAGAAGTGACATAAAGGTCATGCGAGAAAGAGGCTTCTTTATGACCTTCCATGAGAGGTAGAAGGTAGTTATGATCCCAACCTTGTAAAAGGAAGAGCACACCCCTAGATAATAATCACAAAATTTACAAAGCTTGAGTTATAAAAATCCATGGCTTCTATTCTTCTTTCTCTCTTATGTTCTTAAAAGAAATAGTTGCAAATCAATTTCAAATCACTTCAAACTTTTCCACAAGGCCTAGTACAATATTAGAACACCTTTCACTTTGCTAAAGGTTGAAGAAGCAAAGTCAAAGCCTCACACCATGAGATGGCCGTGAGTATTGAGGAGTTTGGGAGGGAGGAAAAGCAAGGTGAAGCAAAGAAAAGGAGGAGGAAGGTGGTTGCAAGGGATGAGTTAGGCTTGGATTCTTGGATATTTGTTTTTTATATGGATAAAGGTGATTTAACATCTCACTTTGAATGAAATAATAACATAAATATTTTTGTGTTTGTTTGTGTTTAAATTGTTTGAATTGTTGTTAACTTATGTTAAAATATTGGGTTGAATTTTTATTTTAAAAGTAAGTGACATATGTGATCCATGTATACACACTTGGAATGGACTTGTTTGACATATGAAAAGACTATGAAAAAAGCAAACAGGTTATAGATGGCCGTTGATTTAGATTGGACTCGAATTTGAAAGTGCACTTTTAGCGATAGTTGGTATAGATGCAGTTGTTAATTTCCTTGTTTTTGACGATTGTCGTGGAACTTTTAGAGAGATCCTTAGGAGTTTCTACCATATCTATAATGTATTATATGTATGTTAGTGACTATTAAAATATTGAATGGTAATAAGTTAAGTAGTATCTCGAAAATTGGCCAAAACAACACTAGTGCAAAACCGCCCCATTTAGCCTTGATTTTTGAACTTCAAAGCTTTGAGAAGATATTAGATTTAAGTATGTTGTTTCATTCTTTTTACAAGTGTTTACTACCTATTATTAGAGTATTTCAAAAGTTGTTTGAAATCTTTATGAATTTTTTAAGAATTAGTTTTGAATTTCTAAAGAATTGATATTTTGTTAAAATATATAGCATGTCGTTTTCAAGTTTTTAAGGATTTTATAAACTTGTTATTTTCAAGTAATATTTTGAATTAATGTTTTAAACCTATAAGTATTACAAAGGATTTTAAAAGCATTTTTAAGTATAAAGTTTTTATAAAATATGTAAACTGTTTGATATCCTATGTTTTATCTTTTAAAATGGTTTATTTAGTATCAAGTTTTCGTAAAAAAATTACTATTCATACATATACATATACATATAAAAGGTTTAGAAATGGGTTAGAATTGCTAAATGGTCGAATGGTTAACTGTTTAATCACTTTTTTTTAAAAGCAATTAGCAATGCTTAACACTAAAAGCCAACGAAACATGGGTTATCTATTTGTGAGAGTTAAGACTGATGTCTAGTGGGGACGGAGCAATAAAACTCTAATCTACCAAATTTCCCTCTTGATAGAGGAATAGTAAGTTTGAAAATGTCGAAAACGTGTTAATCGTGTTGATTTCTTATTGTTTATCAAAATCATTAATACTATACTTTACACTAAATGCCGTTTAAACTTACCCATTTGTGAGATTTAAGAGTGAAGTGTTTAGGTAAGGCTTTGATGCAATTGGTGCTCTAACTTACATGCCTTCAATCTTGAATGAGGAATAGTTAAATTGGAATGTCGGAAACGAGTTAAGCATACGAATCATGATTTTTATAAGCAATCATTTTTAGAACTTGATAGTTAACTTTTCAAATGCTAAACTTAACCGAATATGAACTTAGATCTTTAAAATAAATGTTCTAAATATAATACAAGTATGGAATGGTTTGGATTTGTTGTGACAATGTGTTAGTAGCGTTCATTTTTTACCCTTTTTTATTGTACTTATGGATGTAAATATATCTTTAAAAGGATGATTTAAAGATAAGCATAAGCAAAATGGTCTTGGGTTTGTAATGACAATGTTCAAGTATTATTAGTCTTAAACATTATAAACAGATTTGCAAAAGTACTTAAATCCTTAAAATGGATATTTTGAAGGAAATTATAAGTATGATATTTTTTGGAAAAAGATAGAAGTTTATGAAATAAAATAAGTTTACTAATAAAGGATTTTTTAATTAATAAAATGATTAACTAAATAAAAGGGATATGGAGTCACTTAAGTAGCTTAACCAGACTTTGTGTAGCTTGGTCGTACTTTGTGTGACTTGATATTGTTTTGCTTACTCATTTGTTTATGGAAAGTATACTAGACGTGGTTTTCATTTACAAACAAACATCTTGTACCAGATAGTTGATTAGTCGAAAATCAAAATTGTTTAAATATAACTTTGGAAATATCTAGAAGGAATAGAAGTGCTACATTATACAGTAATCTTCGAAGATGTTATACTGTGCGTATAAACTCTTCTTGCTCTTCTAGTACAATTGATAAGGAAATTCGTTCACCTAAACGGTTAGGAGGTGATCTTGGTTCTTACATATTATCTGTTTATTTCCAAAAGAACTAGGTTGAGTTTAACGGGAATTATTAGATTGGTTTTGGAGAGTCTGGTAAGTGAGAAGACTGTACTTATTTGAGATGACTCGGACTGAAACCACTTCAAAACCATATACGCGATTGATTCTGGAAGCGGTTGTAAAATGGAATATTATAGAGTTGAATTGTCAATCCTAAGGGTTAAGTCTAAGGGAAAGTGCATCGTTAACATATCAAATGATGCTATCATGTAGGATTTTCAATCTTAAGGAATATCCCACGAGAGAGTGCAACATTATCATTCGTCGAAGGACTTATGCGGGGAACCCATGTTGAGGTTTGAGATCTACGCACAATGCTTGAATCAAAGTAGTGATTCATGATTTGTTCGAGATAGAGGAATCCATTTAGTGGTTCGTGCTCTGTTTGAGTGATGGAGACTTTTGTATGAGATGCCAAACGTAGCCTTGACATCGGGAAAATGAAAAAAACAGAGAAGGGGCATGGCCAAGGGGTTTAACAACCTTAAGGGTATATCAACTCCATCTCTATAGATACTTATCGATTGTTGCTAGCGGGAGTTGGTATGGCTAGGATCACACATAGTGGGTAGTTCAATAATGTTTCCCTTAGAATATATCCCATCTAGAGATATACATTGCTCGGAAGGTAGTTTTTGATCCTTGTCATGGAGTTCGGATTCGGCTTCCTCGAAGAGACCTCTATAGAAAATCTATATATGCGAACGCTCCTTAGCGGTATTGATTGTATACCTAGCAACTATTTGATATGACTTATATGCTACACTTTAGACATCATCTATCATATCACAATATGTTAAACTTAATAAATGGTGTGTTTCTTTAAGGGGAAAAACGGTTCGGGAATCTATGCGGCCTCAATAGTTACTGTTACACGTCACTCATATTTGTTGAATCATTTACGCTGGTTTACTAGACTAATCCATGTGTTATTTTCTTATAATGATCATGTCAATTTCCCATATATATTTCCAAATTTAGTCGTGGATGCTTTGGAGATTTTGGAGATGAGTTGGATGGTTTCCTGTTGTAGTATTTATTTCTGTTGCATTACTATTGTATCATCAACATTTGTGAGGACAAAATGTTATAACTGTCCAAGCTGATTACTATAGCTCTAAAAAACTCTGTATCTTAGAATGGAAGTTTATACTATCTTTTGATATTATATATGATCGTTCCACTATGAAATTATAATATTGTGTTCCTTCTTCCTTATTCTATTTCGTTTTCTTTATTTCACTCTAATAATTCATTTTTCCGCCATTAAGTTTTCGGCACACGAATACCATGATGTATTAGTGTAGATATTTGGAGGTCCAAAAGGCAATTTGTTACACTACCATCTCTTTTCCATCACCCACATCAAACTTCTTTACTTCCTCTCTACTACATAATCAAGTCTTCTTCTACGAAAAGAACAAGCAAAAAAACAATAAAAAAAATTCAATACCTCTTCTCAAATCAACGATTCAATCTATCATACTATTTTATTAGTTTTTCTGATGTCCATCCTCTCAAACAACGACAAATACCTCTACCGCAACATGAATGTGGTAATACGACGTATCAAAATATGTATTACACTCAATCTTACCCTCGCCATGTTCCACCTAGCATCCCTCACCATTTACCGCCTTATTGTCATTCTATCGCACCTCAGTCCTACTACCACCGATGCCCCATCGCACATCAAGTTGAAATGTATGAAGATCATTCATCCTACATATCTTTGATGATGGAAGATGATCAAGAACACCAACATCATCTTAGTACGCAACAGCAAGATATTCATGAGTGTAATGCTATATGGAATCTGGCAAGGCAATTCTCTTACACTTATAATACCCCCGCCAATTTTGATGTCGATGTTGGAAGCAATTTCGAAGTACAAGATGATCAAGAGGCAAAGGTGAAAAATGTTGAAGAAGGAAACGATGAAGGTATTAAAGAAGCGCAGGTTCCTCAAATCCTAGATTACAATTGAAGGAAAACGAAATGAAAATCATTGAGTGGTATGTTTAGAGGATTTCGCAGGGGATCAAATTCAACTTGAATTGATGTTGGAATTAAAGATATTAAACTTGAAACAAGTGAAGATGATACAAAAGCAAACGAGGCAAGATAGAAGCAAGTAAAACTTACTCTGCAACAGTAGGTTTCGCTTGCTAAATCTTGGATAAGAATTTCTAATGATAGTATCATAGGAAGAAACATAAAAGGTGAGAGGTTTTGGAAAAAGTTGTTGACTTCTATAGTACGCTAGAGCCAAAGAGGACCTGGATTTCTCTGAGAGGAGGTTATCGGGCAGTGATACCTGCATGCCAAAACTATTTGGCAATATTAACTAGACTAGAAACTAGGCAACAAAGTTGTGTTGCCTCTTATGACGTTGTAAGTTTGGTTTCAACTTTGATATATAATTTTGATGTTGTATAGTTTATTCATACATTTTTGGTTTTGTTAAGTAGATAGAAGAAGCGTGCAAGGCTTAATAAGATCAGTTGGACCATCCTTATAATTTCAAGAATGCTTTAAACTTCTTTCCTCTTAACCTAAATGGAAGAACCCAAATAACTTTATGTATGTGCAACAGAACAAGGAAAAAAGAATGAAATGATCCAATTCTTGTTAAGGGAGCGATCCCATTTCTCAATAAAGATCGCCGTTGTTTGGAAACGCTAAAAGCATGCATTCTAAGGATGGATATTGAGTAGAAAAATACAGATTTTGTGAGATTCTTAGAGGCTTAAGAAAAATTTATTAGTGAGACAAGAGAGAGTAGGCAAACCTTTATAGAACAACAGATGCAATCAAATACTATGTTTCAACGAATTCTAACATCGCGTGTTAACTCGGCAGGCCCAAGCACAAAAGAAAGCTTTCTCCTCTACAATAAGAATTAGTCACCAAAGGATTCGAGTCTTATAAAAGAGAGTGGAAGTGGACGTGGCACTTTTTGGGATGGATATTGAGTATAAGTTGTTGTTATTTAATTTTGTTTTATTAATGATGTATTTGTGTGGTGAATGTGTTTAGACCGAGTCTGTACTTTTATTGCATGATTTTTATATCAATCTGAGTACCATTGTTTGATAATTTATTTCTATTATTAAGAAGTAAATATATAACTTCATATACGATTACCTGTAAATCTATACAACTAAAAAAATATACTGTACAGTAAAGCATTATTCGATAAACAATTTCCATAAGCAACTTAGGAAATAAATTCACAAAGAACTTCACAAAGACCTCAACGAACACTTCTATACAGCTTAGTAAGCAAACTATTAGACATGTTTTATAAATGCACAATTTTTTTATACAGAATGTAACAAGCACTTAGCAAACAAACTACTTAGACATATGTTACTAAGTAGTCCTAAAATTCCTATGCTTATGTGCCCATAAATGGTAACTAGTTGGTTATATAATTCCAAATGTGCAACTTGATCGTCGATAAGCATTACTGTTGAAATGTATTTTTCCGTTGAGTTGGTGTTTCTTTGAGGTCTTGTATTTGAACCCGTGAACATGTTTGGATAATTTTCTTATTCTTATATCCACCCCTTTCAGACTCCATAATCATGTTTTGAATTATGATAAATGCATACATAATCTCATAATGATGCCTCATGAAATCAGGCGGGATTTCGTAAAATCTGAAACCTTGCTTGCAAAACAACGAATGTACCTTTGATGTCCTTAATTTAGCCTGCCAATTTCTCTATGAAGTACTTTTCTTATCGTTGCTTGGGACCCTGTATCCTTGCATTAATGTTCTCCACTTTGGTTATATTCCATCTATAAGGTAGTATCCCGTTCCATGCATGACATTACCAATTTTATACTCAACATCCAATGATAGTCTATTAGCCACTTTCGAAAACCAGTAAGATTGTTTTAAAACATTGGTATCATTTGATGAACCTGATACTTCAAAAAATGCTTGCCAAATCTATAAGTTATCAGTTGCTCCAATTCTAGAACCACTGTTGTCACCTTTGTATATTTGGTAAACATTATTTTCCAGTAGTCAAACAATTTTTTCATACCCAGTGCATGCAATCCAAAGTACCTAGCATATCAAGAAACCTTACTGCTTCTTCTCCAGTTATTAACCAAGCTACATCGTCTAGACACATCATATGTGAGTATCCAGTACTGAACTCCACGATCATGGTTTTACAAAATTCCTTTATGCGCTCTATCAATGTTGATGATGTAAGCCTAAAATATTCATCTAATTGACCATTGGCTGTTCCATAGCCCAACATTACCAAAGCAGCAGAGATTTTGATATGTGGTGAAATTCCTATTTCAAATGCCCCTTTAATTTGTATGTATTATATGGGTCATTTTCTTGCTGTTTTAAACATATTTTATTGTATATATCAGTAATCATGTGAAATGGACGACGATATAATGCAATATCATAGGTCTAAAATTTTCGGTAAAGTAGTCCATTATCAACCTTTCTTGTCCATCTATCTAATCTCTCTTACAATTCTTTTAGGAATGCTACCTTGGTTATTGCTAGAAGAATCTTCACCAAAAAAATAAGAATGTCCTTATGCGAATTATTGTGTATGAAACTTGACAGTTTAATTGTCAGCTCTTTCTCCTCATCAACTATTCATTCCCTGTTTTTCTTATAGTAGTATAGGTAAGGATTCGTTTTCATTCAGTTTACTTTGTAATTTGATTTTTTTCTTTCTACTTTGCCTATTTTTCTGTAGTTATGTTCAGAGTTGTACTAAATTAGGGTATATATAAGTGTGGGATAATAAGCCATTGAATGGAATCACATTGCACTACATCACTCTAGTGTACGATAGGACAAGCCATTTAATGGAATAAGACTGCACAATGTGGTTACTGTTAGATCAAAAATTAGTATAACACCCACGACGCTAAGTATGATAAGCCAAATCTTGATTTTTATCATATATGATAGCACGACTAAGTACGGATTAGTTGATGTTGTCCAAATAGTGCTAAGGACCAAGAATAGCTTAGCATTAAAGGCTAAGTATAAGATGATATCATTAAGAAATGGTTCTATGATGCCTATGGGCTTTTGGAATAGGATACTCGAAAGCTTGTATGGTCCCTTGGAATAAGTTATTCGGAAACTCATGTCACATGATAAAAGGAGTGAAAAACTAAGTCGCAAATATGTGCAATAGCTCATTAAGCATTAATGAACTAGATAAGCAATTCTCATGGTTCATAATCCAATGCCCATATGTAGTAAGCAATATAGAGGCTATGAATATAAACACTGATTTAGAATGAAGCACATGTGGTTCTATACAATAAGATCATGACTAGTTTGGGCCCCAAAAGCTTTATTATATGCACATCCATGTCCCATGATATCCAAAGTGCACAATCAAGATAATAAACATGTCCAAGTCATTTTTCATATAATTCAGGCATGATTACAACCAAATCGAGATTTTTCCTAATTCAATTCATGGTTAAAAAAGTTCAATTTTTTGAGTAGAGAAAAGAAATGAACGCCCCTCCCTCCTTGCCCCTAGGTCGGTATTTATAGTGACAAGCCTGCTTTGTGACATTGAGGTTCGTCTAGATGGCACTAGGGATATTGCATTGATTCGATGATTTATGGCATTCTCTAGTGTATTGTTGGACCATGGCAACCTGAGAGCCACGTTAACAAAGAGTATTATTGGGTAATACTGTCTACTAATGCGGAGAATAAGGCTGATTAGGAGTGACCACCTATAGCTTTGCCTTAAACATCTACTGAATACGTCGATGTAGTATTCTATTTTTTTTCTATCTCAAGTGGATCGACATATTCAATAAATTCTTAATACAAAACTATAGTGGCTAATGGATCTATCAAAACAAAATACAACAAAAAGATGTACATCACATCATAGAACAGCAAACAAATATACATATATACATATACACAAATACACCAATATTTCAAATTACAACCAATCTATACATGTTTTTAATTCTATAAAAATTAACCACATACTTTTAGACTCTAAAAATTATGTTACATCAAGATAAAAGATAATTTTTCTCTAAAGCACTCGATGAAAAACCCAACACAAAAATCATTTTCTATTAAAAGAAATACCTCATATATAATACACAAAATATTCTTTTTTTATCTCAATAAACAAAATCCAATATTACTTAAAAAATATTTTCAATTTGGAAGATTTGAAAATTCAAATTGTTGCTTACACTCAAAATCAAAGAACACATAGAGAACTCATCGAGATATTCCAAGGATACTCGATTTACAAGATTGATGGATAACCAAAGTGTTCGTTAAACCGAATGGTATAACGAGGTACTCACAAGAACCATACAAGTACGGAGCACGGTAAGAGGAACGCTATCCTCCGCAACTTGTAGCTAATGAAAATTGGTGTAAGGTCAAGCTGAGGGAAGACCCTAGCACCACTTAATAGATCAAACATTTCATCAATCATAGGCAATAGATACTCATTCTAATGGTTAACTCTTTAAGCTTGCGAAAATGGATGCAAAGCCTAAGAACTCCATTAGGTTTCTGATCAAAGATGACCGTGACACCTCACTATAAAGACTGGACTGAATGAATTTCTTTGATCAATGTGTGATATTGATAACATGCGGTATTGATAACATGCGGCATTGAGAACATGTGGCACTGATAATAGACGGCATTGATGATAGGCGGCTTTAATAAGGAGCGACATCAGAAGGAAGCAGCATTTGATAAGAGGCTATATCAACGTTGAAGCGGTATAGATGAGATGCGACACCAATAAGAGGCGGTATTGGAGTAATGCGATATTATCTGGAATCCAATATCAATCGTTAAAGCATATGCCATCATTTGGAGGTGATATGCGACATCAATAAGATGTGGCATTGATGGTGCATAATCCCTTTACATTGCCTCATGTGTTTCCTTGATTGATGAGGTGCGGTATCAATAAAACACAATAATACTCGATAGGCAATATAGAAGAGGTCCGACATTGGCCAAAAAAGACATTGATTAAAGGCAACATTTGACATTCATTTATTCAACATCGACCCTTGCTTTGGTGAAGGACTCTATGTTTTGGTGATTGGCCTGCAATTCACAATTTCCTAATATCATCACTATCTACCGACATGCTAAACCAATTAATATATGATGCTCGTTGTTATATTAATGATCTACCACATGCTGTTATTCGGTATTGATATGATGTAGCGCTTCTGAGTGTCTTCATATCTCTTCCTTGCTTCAAGTTCTTTGATATGAATACCTTAGTTTCAGCATGAAGCTTTTAGCTTCAACATAGGGTCTTCACTTCAACATGACTTTGAGCTTTGGATTCATACATTTTCGAGATTCGTAAGCCTTCGGCATTATTTACTGCATCGTTATTCTTCGCTTTTGACATAAATGCCTTTGCTTATTCCTTTTGGAAATTATGTGGATAACATTTGCCCATCATTTTGTATAGAAGAGACTTTTTACACTTCGTGTAAAACCAAGAATTCCTTTGCATTGTTGGTTCCTTACAAGACTCTCTTTCTAGCTTTGTTTTCTTCATAATACAAAACAAGCGATAATTTTTGTTATAAACTAAATATTTAAATTTTGGTGATCCTTCTTGGATTTGATCGAGCCATGAATTGGCATGCATTCTTTAGTTCGGAGAATCCTATACCTTTCCCATATAACTTGAGGTTAATTTTGAATGCTAATAATTTTTTATAAATTAGAAAATTATCTGATAAGTTTGTGGAAGGGAAGACCAATAATTCATTAGGCAATAATTATAAGAATATCTCAAATAGAGGACCGAAAACCCCTTTGGCTATCATAATAATATTCATACAGATGACCATACAATTGTCTAATAATAATATAATTCGATAAATAGAAAACTAGAATCCATTCAATAATGATCATGGAAATCTAGAAATCCTTCTGGCAATAATAATAGGAGACCAGTAAATCCAACTAGCAATAATAGATGACCAAAAACCTATTTGGTAAGATGACCAGAAAACCATCTGGTAAATATAGAAGAGTAGAAAACCATTTGCTAATAATAGAAGATCAGAGAACCACCTGATAATAATAGAAGACCAAAAAATCATTTGATAATAATAGAATACCAAAAAATCGTCTGGTAATAATGGAAGAAAAGCAAAACCATCAAATAGTAATAGAAGATCGAAAAATCGTTTGGTAATAGTAGAAGATCAGAAAATCGTTTGATAATAATATAAAATAAGAAAACAATCTAGTAATAATAAAAACGAGAAAACCATATGGTCGTAATAAGAGACCGAAAAACCATCTGGTAATAATGGAAGACCAAAAAACGATCTGGTAACAATAAAAGACCAGAAAACCGTCTGGTAATAATAGAAGACCAAAAAACTGTCTAATAATAATAATATAAGACCAGAAAATCGTCAGGTAATAATAGAAGACTAGAAAACCCTCTGGTAGTAACAGACATAAATGTCCAGAAAATCCATTTGGTAATAATATGCATAGAAGACCAGAAAATTCATCCATTAATTGAAAATTTCTTTATCCTCGCTTTGAAGCACAATAGCTCGTATTTGATCGATCTCCCTCTAGAAAATTGCTTTTGCTTTGAAGCATAAATGGCTCATTTTGATTGATCTTCCTTTAGAAGATTGATTTTTCTTGGGAGCACAAACAGCTCATTTTAATTGATTTGTTTAGAAGATTGATTTTTCTTTTGAGCACAAATGGCTCATTTTGATTGATCTTCCCCTTGAAGATTTGATTTAATCCATTCTTTTGGATACAGTTCGGTTGACTCGATTGATTTCTTTGGCACCATCTTAGGCGATGATCTCAAATTGGATCATACCCCTTATCACCATTTTGGATGATGATTATTGTCTTTTCGTTCAGTGCGTTTGGTTAGCTTTCCTCAAGCAGAACCAAAGACTTACCCGATCTTCCTCTAGAAGGCGCTTCAGAAAGGCCTTGTAGACGGTACTGAACATCGGTTTGGTGCTTTGGTCAGGCCATCTTAGACGGGACCAAACGATTACTCCATCCTTCCTCTAGAAGGCGCTCCAGCCAGGCCACATAGGCGGGGGCGAAAGGCTTGCAGATGCTTTGGTCAGAACTTTTTAGATGGGACGAAAGGCTTGCCCTGACCTCCCTCTAGGAGGTGCTTTGACCAGGCCCTTCTGGCAGGATCAAAGACTTTATTTTGCCCCTTAGTACCATCTTAGGAAATTTTTTAGGCTTTTCCTTTCACTGGACTTTCTATTCCATAGGCAAACTTATCTTAATTTTTTTATATATCCATCATTGAAAAATATGGCCATAGAAGTTCTACATTCCAAGTTCTTGCAATAACATTACCATTTGGTTGGCATAGTCGGTAGGCCACTACCGGTATTACTTCGGGGATAATAATAGGTCCTTCCCAATTTGGCCCAAGAAATTCATTTGTAGGATAATTAATACTTGCCATGACTTTTTGGAGTACCAAATCACCTTTTCAAAATGATTTTGCCTTGACTTTAGAATTGTAGTGCTTGGCTATTTTATGCTGATATTCAGTGGTTCGTGCAGACTCTTCATCTCTTAGCTCATCGATTAGGTCTAAGGATTCTCTTCTCAATCCTGATTTGGATCAAATACATTATGCAATCCTTCGATGAAAGGGTACTTTGACCTTGATCAGAAGCATGGCTTCACATCCACATGTTAAAGAAAATAGGGTATGTCCCATTGCAGTTTCGATAGAAGTTTTATATGCCTATAACATAAGATGTAGTTCTTCTACCCAATTTCCCTTTGCTTTGTCCAACCTTTTCTTTAGGATGATCTTAATGGTTTTATTGGTAGCTTCAACTACTCCGTTAGCCTTAGGGTATGCTACAAATGAAAAGCTCTTGGTAATCCAAATTATATTGCAGAATTAGGTAAATTCTTCACTTTCAAACCAAGTTCCATCATTAGAATTATCTTATATGGAATTCCAAATCTAGTGACAGTATTCTTGATTACGAATTTAAGCACTTTTCCTACTATGATATTCAATAGCGGTTTCGCTTTTACCTAATTAATAAAATAATCAATGGCATCACTGCAAATTTAGTTCCTAGTTTGGATATAGGTAGTGGCCCATCAGGTTGATTCTCCACAAATTGAAAGGCCAGGGACTTGAGATCGAAGTAAATTCACTTGGTGGAAAGTGTGGGATCTTAAAGAACTTTATCATACCACGCATCTCTTCACATAATCTATAGAATCGTTAGTCATATGAGGCCAATAGAAGTCGTGTTCCATGACCTTTTTGACTAGCTTTATGCCATTAGGATGGTCCCTACAGAATTCTTCATGGGCTTCTCTTAATAATTTAGCTCCTTTTTTCGGACAAACACATCTTAAGTAAGGGAGTTAATACCCTTTCTTATAGAGTATTAAGTTTATCATAATGAAGGTTAGGGCTTGATATTTTACTCTCTTGCTTCCTTTTTATTTGTCGGCAATTTCTCTTTTGTTAGATATTCGATGAGAGATGTCATCTAGTTATTCTCATATTGATTCTCAGTTTCTGTATAAGCGGATTTTTCATAAAGAATTTCATTTTGGTTTTCCTTTTCCTTGTGTGTTAGGGATTGAGATATATTCAGTACTAAATATTATTTTCTGGCTCGAGGCCTTTTTCCTCTATAATATAGTTTGATAGGTGGCCTACTAGCGCAATTCGGATTTCTGGTGTTCCTTGTAAGCTAGCAATTTAGCCAAAGAATCGGCCTGGGAGTACTTCCCTCTCAGCACTTGATGTATCAAGAAATCCTTAAACTAAGCCAACGTTTTTAACACCTTCTTGACATATAAGACCAGCTTTGCGTCCGTTATACGATATGTTTGATTCAATTGATTGAACATTAATTGGGAATCATTAAAAATCTCAATCCCAGGAGTTTTCAGTTGTAAGGCCAAGGCCCTGCCACAATCGACTCATACTCTACCACATTGTTAGTGGCGGGAAATTCGAATTTCATTATATAATGCAAATGGTGTCCAACGAGTGTAATTCTTATATATCCTACAACGGCCTTGTTCATTTGAAGCTCCATCTATGAATATTTGCCATTTGTGCTTTAGATCTTTTTATTTTTCAGATTGCTCTTTGATAAATCCCATACATTTATCAACAAAATCAGCTAGAGCTTGTCCTTTAATTGATGTTCATCGTAGAAATTCAGTGTCATACTGGCTAAGTTCTATTCCCCATTTTACTAATCTTCTCGAGGCTTTTGGGTTTACTAAAGACTTGTTTAAGTGGAAAGTTGGTTAAGACCTTAGTTGGATGAATTTGAAAGTAAGCTCTCAAATTTCATGTTGTAAGCATCAAATGGTATGCCATCTTTTCTACAACCAGATATCTAGTTTCTACATTCTAAACCTTTTTCTTATATAATATATTGGAAGTTGGGTTCCCTTCTTTTCCCTTATTAGAACAGAGCTAACCGTATGTTTTGAAACTGCCATATAAAGATAGAGGTTTTACCCATCTACAAGGCTGGATAGAATTGGTGGTTTCTCAAGATGGTCTTTTACCTCCTTAAATTCTTTTTGACAATATTCTCCCCATTCGAAGTTCTTCTTCTTCTTAATCACATCAAAAAAATAGAATTATAGCCTTGGAAATGGATCTATCGAATGCTGCCACTCTTTCATTTAGACCCATTACATCTTTACTTGTCTTAAGCTCTGCCATGTCTTTAATAGCTTAGATCTGATCAGGTTTAGCTTCTGTTCTTTGAGCATTAACAATAATCCCAAGAACTTTACAGACTGGATTCTAAAAGAACATTTCTGTGGGTTGACCTTCATTTGATATTTTCATAATACCTTGAACAATTCTTCCAAGTCACTTAAATGATTGCTCCCCTCTCGAGATTTATCAAGCATATCATCCATAAATGCTTCGTTGTTTAGACCAATCTATTCTCTGAACATTCTATTTACTAAACTTTGGGTGGCTCCAGCATTATTCAATCCAAAAGGTATTACTTTGTAAAAAATTGTTCCCTGGTCTGTTATGAAGCTTGTGTTCTCGTCATCCAATTTGAACATCAAAATTTAATTGTACCCGGAATATGCATCCAAGGAAGGTAAGAGTTTGTGTCCACTTGTTGCATCGACTAATTGGTCTATTCTGGGAAGGGGATAACAATATTTTGGAAATGCCTTATCCAAATCAGTATAGTCGACAAATGTCCCTCGTTTTCCATTAGATTTTTTGACCAATACTAGATTTGCCAACAATTTTGGATAAAGCACTTCTCCGATGAACCGGTTTTCAAGTAATCATTTGACCTCCTCTTTTAAAGCGTTAGCTTGTATTTTATCGAATTGCCTCTTCTTTTGTCAAATAGGGGTAACACTTGGGTCAATGTTTAAGGCATGACACATGATGGTTGGATCTATTCCAACCATATCTGAATGGTTCTAGGTAAACATATCTTTGCCAAATTTAAGAAATTGGATTAACTCTTTTTTGAGCTTACCATCTAGCTCTTTCCTGATTTTTACTTTCTTTGTTGGGTCAACTGGATATAAGCATATTTCATCAAGATCCTAGTTGTGTTTTATTCTTTCTTGTTCACATCTATAGTCCTGTTCAATGACGATTTCCTCACCATCTACTTCATCCACTACCAAATTTTCTTCTTTCCTCTTTCTTTTCTTTTCAAAAAAAATTAAGTCTTCGTAGTGCAGGCTTAGCTTTCCCAATGGTTTCTGCTTTAACCTCAGACAATTGTTTAATGGTCCTTCATTCAATAGCTTTTTAATTTCAATTGTGATCAATTCATCTTTATCCGAGTCATAACAAGAAAGATTATCTCATTTATATTAATCAAGAGTGGAAAAGTACAATTCTCGAGAGATGAATTATTCTCCCCTCACTATTCCCCATCTTTTTTTGGTCAACAACTTCACCATTAGAAATTTTAGTGAGACTAAAGCATTGACCTCATCTAAAGCTGGCCTCTTAAAGAAGATGTTGTAGTAAGAATGTTGGTTCATAATGACAAAGAGAATCATGAATGTTCTAGAATGCGGTGGAATTCTCGTATGTACTAGAAGCCTTATCTGTCCTACTGGGATTGTTCCTTTAATATTGAACCAAAATATAGGCTCAAAGCTTGGCTCTAGCTTTTCCTCAGGAATCCCCATTTAATCAAAGGCATGTTTGAAAATAACATTCATTGCACTTCCAGTATCAACGACGATTTTAGTCACCATAGAGAGTCTGATCTGCTCAGTGATTATAAGCGAGTCGTTGTGTAAATGGCTAACCCCTCTTAACTCTTGTGGAATTATGGTCAGGTAGTGCATTTGGATTTGAAATCTGGTTGAGCATCATGTTTTACAAGGTTCGTAGTGTTGTTCGGGAGCCTTTGGTAGCCTTTATTGGGACGTGCAGCTTTCTAATTATCTTTTATAAATTCTTTCAAGTGTCCAGAATGGATCATTCTCTGAATTATCATAAATAACACATGACATTCATTTTTCTTATGCCCATTCGACTTAGGTTTGTTTTAGCTTTGTAGGAAATTGGAACATCACCACTTTCTTTCGCTGCAGCACAAATGTAGGATATCGGTTTATTCAAAGCAACATGATTGGCCTTTGGAGCCTCCTCCCACCTTGGTTTCCTATTGTTATGATAAAAGCCAGACTTTTCTGTTTCTTTCTTTGTCTGGGACTTCTTCTTTGCATTGAACATTACGTCCATATAGATGAATTTATCAACTTGAAAATGAAAGTTTTGGAGATCCCTACATCCATAAAGATAAAGCTCTTTCCAAAAAGGTGTCTGTTCAATCATCCCTGAGAGTACTACCATTAATTTTTCTCTATCAGTCATATCCTCTGCCTTTAGGACTTCTACGTTGAATCTCTTAAGATAGTCTCACTGTAGCTTTCCCTACCTTTGTCTGATGTTAGTCAATATGCGCAAATCAATTGTAGAATCCTTGCAAATGCAAAATTGTGCTGAGGACTCATGAGAGAATTACTCCCAAGAATATATGGTATTCTCCTAATAGTATCTATACTACTTAGTTGCTGCTTCTTGGAAGGGGGTAGGAAATAGTCGGTAGCGTACGACTCCTTAGGCGTTATAGATATCCATCTTACTTTCGAATGCCATAAGATGATCATCTAGGTCAGCAGTTTCATTGTATTTGAAAGATGGAATTTTAATGCAGAGATAGAATCCTTATGGACATGATCCTATTTATGAATGGGGCTTTCCGAAAGTTATCGTTGACTCTAGCATCGAGGGTCCTCTTTCCTTTAAGGTTGAGCATATCCTTGCCATCTTTATAGCCATGTTCCTAAAATAAGCTTCATCTATGTGATAATTGCTTCTATCAGGTTTGTACTCTTTGGAGATTGAACTTTCAGACTACTTATTAGACTTCTCTGCTAATCTTCCTTGATGATCTACTTTAAATTTATTATTTTCCAAGGATTTAGGAAAGAGTTCTACTACTTCAGCATCTTGATTTCCTCTCCTTTTTTGTGGATTCATAGTGAATTTTCCTTTGTTCTTGCTCCTAAGCAAAGAAGCATCCAAATTACTTCTTGGAGATTCAACTTCTTCTCCTTCAGTGAGCTTAGAAGATTTATATGCAAGGATTTCTCCTAAAAGCTCCTTCCTTATTGCCATCTGCTAAGATAGATCTTTGATCTCAGCTAGATTACCATTAGGCTTAGCTGGCTCTAACAACTGCCCAGGTTTACATTTCCCAATTTGTAGTTGGGGATGACATTTTCTTCCACTGTCACCATTTGTGCGACCTTTTCATTTAGAGCACTAATCTGCCTCGATTTCACTATTTTCCTGAAATAAAACTTTTTTTAATTAATTTAAGGAAAGATTTTAATACAATCGGAGGTTCAAGCCCTCTTTCTAGTGACAAAATATTAGACCAAAAATTGGTATAACACCCATGATGCTAAGTATGATGCATCAAATCTTGATTTTTAACACATATGATGATGCAACTAAGCACGACTTAGTTGGCGTTGACAATATAGTAGTAAAGGACCAAGAATAGGCTTAGCATTCAAGGCTAAGTACAAGATGGTATCATTAAGAAATAATTCTACAATGTCCATAGGCTTTTGGATTAGGATACTCGAAAGTCTGAATGGTCTCTTGGAATAAGATATTTGAGAGCCTGTATGGTATTTTGGAATAATATATTTAAAGACCCATGTCACATGATCAAAGGAGAGAAAGAATAAGCTAAAATTATGAGCAATAGCTCATTTAGCATGTTAATGAATAAGATAAGCAATTCTCATGATTCATAGTCCATTGTCCATATATAGTAGGCAAGATAGAGGCTATGCATATAAACATTTGTTTAGAGCGAAGCTCATATGATTCTATAAAACAAAATCATGACAAGATTTGGGCCTAAAGAGATTTATTATATGCATATCCATGTCCTATAATGTCCAAAGTGCACAATCATGGTAACAGGCATGCCCAAGTCCCAGTGCATATAAATTAGGCATGATTACAACCAAATCGAGATTTCCCCAATTCAATTTTGGGTTACAAAAATTTAATTTTAAGAGTAGAGAAAAGAAACGATCGAGGCTCCCTCTAGGCCCCTAGGTCAGTATTTATTGGGGTGGTAAGACACGACAAGGAGGTTATACGGCATGCCTGCTCTACGACATTGAGGTTTATTTCGATGGCGTTAGGGATATTGCTTTGATTTGATGACTAACATCATTCTCTAGTGTATTAATGGACTATGGAATCATCAATGCATGGTTTTTATAATAAGCGACATTGATAACATGCGGTGTTGATATTAGGCGGTGTTGTTAATAAGCGGCATTGATAACACGCGACATTGATGATAGATAGCATTGATGACAGACAGCATTAATAAGGAGCGATATCAGAAGGAAGCGTCATTGATAAGAGGTTAGGTCAACGTTGAAGCAGTATTGATGAGATGTGACATCAATAAAAGGTGGTATTGGAGTAATGCAGCATTATCTAGAATCCGATATCAATCGTTAAAGGTATGACATCACTTGGAGGTGATATGTAACATTAATAAGATGCGACATTAATGGTGAATAATCTATTTATAGTGGCTCATGTGTTTCCTTTATTGATGAGGTGCGGTATCAATAAACCACGGTATTACTCGATAAGCGATATGGAAGAGGTGCGATATTGGCTAAAAGCGACATTGATTAAAGGCAACATTCAGCATTCATATATTCAACATCGACCTTTGCTTTGGTGAAGGATTCCATGTTTTGGTGATTGGACTGCAACATAAAGTTCCCCAATACCATCACTATCTTACCGATACGCGATACTAATTAATGTATGGTGCTCATTGTTTTATCGATAATCTACGACATGCTTCTACTCGGTATTAATATTATGTAGCACTTTTAATATCTTCACATCTCTTCCTTGCTTCAAGTTCTTTGACATGAATTCCTCAGTTTCAGCATGAAGCTTTTAGCTTCGACATATGGTCTTCACTTCGACATGACTTTGGGCTTTGGAGTCATATATTTTCAAGATTAGTAAGCCTTCAGCATTATTAACTGTGTCATTACTCGTCACTTTCGAATGAATTCCTTTGCATATACTCTTTGGAAATTATGTGGATAAAAGTTACAGTCTTAGATAGGGCATGCCTTTTAGTGCCTATGGAGTGCACATCAAGGCTACAACGATACTATAGGACATGCCATTTAATGGCTATGGAGTGCACAACGTGGCTACATTAATGGCATAGGATGGCACACTTAATGACTATGGAGTGCACGACATGGCTGTAATAATGGTATATGATAGGCTATTGAATGACTATAGAGTGCACAACGTGAATATAATAATGGTATAGGACATGCCATTGAATATCTACAGATTGCACAACATAGCTACAACAATGATATAGGACATGCTATTGAATGTCCATGGATTGCAAAACATGGCTACAGTATTGGTATAACACATGCCATTGAATGTCTATAGATTGCACAACATGGCTACAATAATGGTATAGGGCATGCCAATGAATTTCTATAGATTGCACAGCATGGCTATAACAATGGTACAGAACATGACATTATCTACGAATTATGCAACATGGCTATATTAATGGTATAGAACATGCCATTGAATGTCCACGGATTGCACACCATAGCTATCGAAATGGTATAAGAAATGTCATTAAATGTCTACAGATTGTAACACGTGGCTATAGTAATAGTATAAGACATGCCTTCGAATGGTTACTTTCAAAGATAGGGATGGGTGGCATGTATACATTCTGTATTTGTTATAACAAACACAACTTCATTCCTTTTAGGAACATGGATGATTAACATGTGTACATTATGAATTGGTTTTGCAAGTCACGCGAATCATGAATTTACTATTTATAATACAAAAGGTTGGCATACAAATTTTATAGAATTTCAAATGGCAAATCAAACTTGGAATCCGCATGATTATTTGATGTTGATTAAAGCTTATATACAAGCTGATCGAAGACATATAGAAAAAGGGATTGATGAAGATTTTTGGTTCATCGTTAATGAAGCTTATAATGACCATCTAGATTATAGGTTAAGAAGATGAAACTTGGATAATAGCAGTATTTATGTTACATTTACAATAGCATGTTGAAAGTGCTAGAAAATTATAGTCGATGAGCAATATAAAGATGTATTTGAGATGTCTAAATCAACATGATCTTTATATTTTATGGATCATCAACAACCTTCATTAGTTATGTTTCATATAATTCGTGGATTAGTTATATTAGACAATTTGAGTTATTTCATTTCTCTATGTATTTTTATGCATTGCATTTGTTATATGTACTTTTATGCATTATGTTTGTTATATGATTTTATGGATTGTATTTTTCTATGGGTTAATTATAGTAGATAGTTATATCAAACAAATTTGTAAATAACAAACATATATAAACCCAACTTGACATATCTCAGTCATGTTTATACTTTAACATAGATAAACATACATTAGCACACACATAAACATACAAAACATAAGTATACGTGAATTGACATAGACATACATTAAGATACATCAACGAGGCAAGATTTTGTAGATCAGTTCTGTCTAAGACCACCTTGATTCCAACAAACTTAGCCAATTACAAAGCACCGCTATTTCCTATTCAAGTTCGATGACATATTTTATGGAACGTCGAGGGAATGGATCATCAATTCATTTCCATTACCTACAACCATTTGGAAAGTTAGAGCATCTATAGTGGTGCTATCCAATTTCGTTTCTACTTTTCGTGGTGGAATATGTAACGGAATCTCCATAGATACAAAAGATCGAAGGAAAGTCAACCTTCTATTTTCTTTTAGTACGTTGATTACAGAGTACTTATCCTCTTTACTTACTTCTACACTAGATTCTATATTGTTCTCCAAGTCTTCTTCCATCTTCTCTTCACCGACACTCTTGTTTCTCTCTCTCATTCTTCCTTAGGTCTACGTAATGCCTTTCCTGCACTTCGACATACCACTCCATTTGTAGTTGAGGAGATGAAGGATTTGGAGGGAGTTCGTGACTTAAAGGACCTTCGTATGATTATAAAGAAGGCAAAGGAGTGTGACTGTAATTCACCATATTGATATGCTATATTTGAATTGGAAGAATGGTTTACAAATAACTCAATTTATGAGGAAGCTATTTATAATACTATGGTGAATAGAAAAATGAATATCAGATAAAAACAAGCACAATGTGGCTACAGTGTAAAATAAGAAAAGTTGTCAACGTAAATTGCATAACATGGCCACAGTAGGTGATGAGACAAGTCATCGTATTATATCTTCTGAATCGCTACAACATGAGAGAAGACAACTCAATGAATGACATCTGCACAACATTGTTATAGTGAGAGATGAGACAAGTCGCTGAATGGTATCTGCCAAAATTACAACAGTGCAAGATAAGACAACTCGATGAATTATAAATAGTGAAGTAGAGTGTAATAACCCAAAATAACTTTGAATATAGTCATCAAGTAATACTGACTATAAATCATAGAGCAGAGTGCGTAAACATGAATAACATTGAATATAACAAAAATCAAAATGCATAAGCGATGAATATAACATGAATCAGAGTGGAAAACATGAATAATAATGAATATAACATCAACAATAGTGCCTGAAGTATGAATAACACCAAATATAAATCAATCATAATGCATAAACCATGAACAACAGTAAATATAACAAGAATCAGAATCAATACATAACTACGAACATAAACACTAAAATATACGTCAAGGGTGTATCAATCAAGATACATAGAACACGCTCCTAGTCATCCATATATGGACGGTGTATACCACAGTGACGTGACTCATCGTCATCGTATTTTCTAGATAAGTGCTTAAAGTGCATACTATAATTAGATAATCCCTTTCGCTCTGCCTCTAGCTCAACTTATAGTCGTGCATGTTCCCATGCTGTTTGCTTTGCCATTTGGCGCAATGCATGCTCGTAACTATCAATACTACGCTTGTGCTTTATATATCCAATATGGCAGAGTAACATCTGCAAGTCGAATAGATCACCGTACGTCATCTGTGCAGGATCTGGATACTAGTCATGTGTAGGAGCGTGAAACACATCAACATAACAGTCAACTCCAAAAATGTAGGTACTACCATGGTCCAAACAAAATGACTAGCAGCAGACACATGAGCAGGTTCGCGATACCCCTGACTAGGCTAGGTAAAATTCTTGACAACCGGAGGTTCTATGCCGTAACGTATAACAGCTGGCCCTACCAAATCTATAAACACTGCATGAGTAATAGTATCACCAGATGCAGTGTAAATTCTACGTCTAAAATCCACTTATGATGGACTAGTGATAACAAATTTGTATGCTAGCTACCAAACAACATCTCTCGCAATAGCAGTTTCATCATAAATCATACAATGATACATATGAGGGTGTGGATTACCGGGAATGACATTATGGTTATGCAATTATCTCCAACAACTTTCACCCAGATACCAGTAAGAAATGAACATTACAAAATACAACACTAAAGGAAATCTTTAAACGTTGAGCATCCTAGCTAACAACAAAAACTCAAGCTCTATTGAGTTGCTACTATCAAATGGTTGCCATATCAACTACCAATTTTGTTTTGCAAATGCAATTATCTCCAACAACTTTCACCCAGATACCAGTAAGAAATGAACATTACAAAATACAACACTAAAGGAAATCTTTAAACGTTGAGCATCCTAGCTAACAACAAAAACTCAAGCTCTATTGAGTTGCTACTATCAAATGGTTGCCATAACAAAAAATCAACCACTTTTGTGCAAATGTCTCTTACAGTGTGTTCGCGCCAAAATTGGTCACAAACACCCAATTGCCGATGAAAGCACCCATTTACAGTCACGGATCACAGATAGCAAATATGTGGAGAAAATAAATGTGAAAAACACTCAAAATTTAAAAAGAATCATAAAGAAACACACAAATTTAGAATGGTTCGGCGTTTGGCCTACGTCCACTATGAACTGGATGATTTTATTGATGTTTGCTTGCTGATTACAACTGATTACAGCGGATTACAATAGTAAATTTCGAATGCAACGGTGATCACGGGTGTGCAAAAATGGTTTCGGCAGAGTCTGGACGACGGAGAGTAAAACTCCCTTTTCTGTAGGCTCTGAGATAGGCATAGGCTATAAATATCTTGCTCAGATCTTGGAAGACCTCTTCTGACACATGGGTGGGCCCATGCGATCGATCCCACGTGACTTGCACTCGGTCCGTGATTGATATGAACGAATTTCATATTGATTAAGATTTGGTCCAATCGAATCGAAATTGGGTATGAATATTTTTTAGCTTGTACGTAAGCTCCCGTGAAAATTTTGCAGCATTTGGACTTGTAGATGGTGAGTTATGATCGATGCGAACTTGTGCTTTTCAAAGGTCGTTCCCTTCGTATCGATTCCCTTCGTATCGCTCCCTTCGTATCGGTCCGTGAACGTGCTCGCAAGTTAACACGGCGCAAAATTCATGGATTGATCCACTTTTTATGCCAAGTGACCTAGTCAACCACTTTCACATGTTCCCTTCGTATCGATTGTTTGAGGCTCTGTTCGTATCGATAACACATAGGTCACTTCGTATCGATGTTGGCGTGTGTCCTTCGTATCGATGGATGGATGATCTTTTTGCAAAGTAGTTGATTTTGTATCGATAGGAGGTGAAGACATCATATCGACCTGTGGCCGATTGATATGAAGTATGTGCGAAACTAGATCGATACGAAATCGACTTACGTGCTACAGTCGATGGATACGAAGTAGTCGGCCGCTAATGGATACAAAGTGGGCTTTGGTTAAACGATATGAACAAGCGGGAGATGATGGATACAAAGAGAGGTTTGTTCACCGATGGACACGTAATGGATCGATTCAAAGGATACCGACCAATGGATACGAATGAGCTTGTCTTCATGGCTTTCATCGATCATTTCTCGAGCATACGAACTCGGATCGACTTGAAATTTGAAATGTCGGCTTTCATGGCTTTACTTGTCATGTCTCATCAATTGTAGCTCGATCCGGACTCGAACAAAATTTATCGACATCCATGGTTGACCTGTACATAACCGGCAATTGAGGAGAACTGTCTTTGGTTTCCAGTTAATCTTTTGGTATCACGACCTTGCTAAAAGGTGAGATAACACTTGCCCCCAAACATGCCTTGTGATAGGAAGGTATGTTTTGTAATTTCATACGTTGGATGTTCATATCCTATTGTTGATCTGTAAAGAGATTGATAGTCTTACCTGACTGTGAATGACGATCATTCGTGATCGTATGTCATTCGGGGGGGTATGTAACCATTCAAGGTCGAATGCCGTTCGCGGCGAATGGTGACCGTTCGTGGTCGGGGTGCCGTTCGAGGCAATTTGTAATCGTTCATGATCGGGTGCCGTTCGTGGTGAATTGTGACCGTTTTTGGTCGGGTGCCATTCGAGACGAGTTGTGACCGTTCACGGTCGGGTGCCGTTCGAGGCGAGTTGTGATTGTTCATGGTCGAGTGCCGTTCGAGGTGAATTGTGTATGCCCGGGGGGACTTAGTATCGTTAATGTCAGATTCACATTCTAGTGAGTTTCTGAATTGTTTGTTATAGCAGTTTATCGTCATCTCAGAGCATGCCTGAGGTACATTCGTGATCCCGTACATGTGTAGCTGACTTAGCCATTATGGAATCACAAATAGAAGATTTACATTCAAAACGAGTCTTTTGACAAAAATGTCCAACAAAACCAAGTCCAAATATGAGAAATAGAAAAAAAAACAAAATAGTGACGTCAAAGTGCAAACGCCTAAACTGATGGATTGATAATCGTATCAGAGCATGCTTGAGGATCGTTCGCGGTCATGTACATGCATAAATGACATAATCATGTTGGTGTGGAATTTTCCACTTATTGGTCATTATTTCAATCAGGTGATGACAAGCTGACGCCTCGATCCTAAGTTGTTCTCAGTTGATGCAGGTGATGGTCGTTCTTGCTCCACTATTGCGGTTTGCCTCTTCGCGTACTGTAATAGCATGCCATTTCGAATATGTCCTTCTATCTCATGCCTCAAGTGTATGCAATTATTCATGCTATGACTATTTAGCTCGTGGAATAAGCAATACTTGTCTGACCTTCTTTCACTATTAGTCGGATCCCTCCTCATTGGCTTTCGATAAGGAACCTACCCCTTGGTATCTTGGTAGATCTGCTCTAGAGTTTCATTCAACTCTATATAAGAGGTGAATCTCGGTTCCTTCCACGATCGCTTTGGTTTATCATCGCTATTCTTGGCTTTTCGTTTCCCTTTATTCTTACCTGAATCTTTTTTGAAAGGATTTCCGTCCTTGACTGCATAAACTTCTGCTCCTTCTCCTTCCTCTCTTTCAGCATTTGCATCCTCTAATCGCAGAAATCCTTCGGCCTCATGATAAAATTCTCTTAGATCCATAGGCGAATTCCTTGTCAGTGAATTTTTGAACTCTGTTCCATCATCTATGCCAGATACGGCTGCCATTAGGACCATGGATGGGTCTGGGCGATCCACCGATGTTACTGCTGCATTCAATCGTGTTAAGAAGTTCCTCAAAGACACTCCAGTCTTCTGCTTCAGTGCTACTAGACTCATCACATCCTTGGGGCTCGAGATATGAACTCTGACTTGCCTCATGAACTTCTTAGTCTGCTCGGTCCATGTTCTAACGGAGCCGCTTTCCAACTGCCTGAACGATAATGCTGCCATGTCTGTCAGATACAATGGGAAACACCAAGACGTGAGCTCCTCTGATGCCCCTATTACTTCCATATGTCGCATATACCTCGTCAGATGAACAATAGGGTCTGTTCTTCCATCGTACACCTCCAATGTCGGTAGCTTGAATTCTGGTGGATTCCTGGCCTGCTTGATTGCAGGAGTGAAAGGGCTGCTGTTAACATCTTCCAGATCCTTATTTACTAATCCGCTTCTCATGGCTCGTTTGACCATCTTCACCAATCTGTCACTATCGTCAAGCTGTAGTCGTTGTCAGTTGCCTCCAATCTGCCCCCGAGTTTACGAGGGGATTCTGGAATCAGTTGTTCAGGATGAGCATATGTTCCTCTATCAATGTCGTGTTGAACAGCTCCACCTAGTATCCTGCCTGAGGTTGGATCAACATGCTTCTGCTAGGTGCTCCCCAGATCCGGCGCTGCCCTTGATGGTCCTGCTCTATTCTGAATTTTGGTTGCTTTGTGCTCCTGATCCCTATCCCCAACATCCCTTGCAGTTGTGTTAACACTATTCTGCACTCCAGTTGGTCCAGCATGTCGAAGCAGATTCCGTATCATCTTCTCTTGTCGTTTTAGAAGCTCTTCATGCATAGCTCTCATCATCATCTCCATCTCATCTCGGGTGATGAAGGCTGAAGTCTGATTTGCTCCCGAGGAAGACTCCTGACTCCCTTCATGCTGACTCCTTTCACTCCTCAGTCCTCTTGCTGATTACCTTGCCACTGCTTTCTAGATCCTAGTCTTCAAGTTTTCAAATTCGAAGTCCAAGTTGTAGAATCCCTGAATGCTAGCTTTCTCAGTGAAAGCACCAAAATATTTGCTCCAAAATTGGTCACAAACACCCAATTGCCGATGAAAGCACCCGTTTACAGTCACAGATCACAAATAGCAAATATGTAGAGAAACACACAGATTTAGAGTGGTTCATCGTTTGGCCTACGTCCACTATGAATTGGATTATTTTATTAATATTTTCTTGCTGACTACAACTGATTACAGCAGTAAATTTCAAATACAACAGTGATCTTGGAGTGCAGAAATAGTTTCGACAGAGTCTGGACGTCGGAGAGTAAAAATCTCTTTTCTGTAGGCTCTGGGATGTTATTTATAGGCTTACGCTGCAAATATCTTGCTTAGATCTCGGAAGACCTCTTCTGGCACGTGGGTGGGCTCACGCGATCGATCTCATGGGACTTTCACTCGGTCCGTGATCGATACGAACGGATTTCGTATCGATCAAAATTTGGTCCAATCGAGTCGAAATTGGGTATGAACATTCTATAGGTTGTACGTAAGCTTTTGGGAAAATTTCGTAGCATTTGGACTTGTGGATTGTGAGTTATGATCGACGCAAACTTATGCTTTTCGAAGGTCGTTCCCTTCGTATCGATTCGTATCGCTCCTTTTGTATCAGTTCGAGCACGTCCCTGCAAGTTGACGCGGCGCTAAATTCTTGGATCGATCCACTTTTTATGCCGAGTGACCGAGTCGACCACTTTCACGTGTTCTCTTCGTATCCATTTTTTGAGGCTCTGTTCGTATCGATGGCTCACAGGTCACTTCATATCGATGCTGGCGTGTGTCCTTCGTATCGATGGATGGATGATATTTTGCAAAGTAATTGATTTTGTATATATGGGAGGTGATGACTTCGTATCGACCTGTGGCCGATCGATACGAAGTATGTGTGAAACTAGATCGATACGAAACCGACTTACGTGCTACAGCCGATGGATACGAAGTAGTCGGTCGCTAATGGATACGAAGTGGGCTTTGGTTGATCGATACGAACAAGCGGTAGATGATGGATACGAAGAAGTTTGTTCACCAATGGACACGTAATGGATCAATTAGAAGGATACCGACCGATGGATACGAATGAGCTTGTCTTCATGGCTTGCATCGATCATTTCTCGAGCATACAAAGTCGGATCGACTTGAAATTTGAATCGTCAGCTTTCATGGCTTTACTTGTCATGTCTAATCAATTATATCCCGATCCGGACTCGGACAAAATTTATCGACATCCATAGCTGACCTGTACATAACCGACAATCGAGGAGAACTGTCTTTGTTTTTCAGTTAATCTTTTGGTATTACGGCCTTGCTAAAAGACAGGATAACACAGTGGTAGCTTGTTCACATAAAATCTATAACTATATAGATATAGTAATTTCAAGAGAACCAAGTTAACGTAAAATTCATAGTGGTACATAGATAAGTTTACACAACTAGTGATAACAAAACGTTATAATATAGATGATGATTAAAGAAAAGAACAAATTCATTGCAGCAGCTTATCATTCCTTAGAAAAGCTTATGCACATATAGACAATTATAATAAAAAAAATTGTGATACTACACAAAAACCTTTTTAGAAATATGTTTATCAATCCCAATTACGATCAAAGTTATCAATGCACACATCTAGATGTTTATATATATTAACCGACACGTATATGTTAGCACAAAAATTGCACACCTATTTTAAAGCCTTGCATCTTATTCCATAAAGTTGTTGGTGACCTCTGTGTGCACACATCCGACCAACTGTTTGCCTCGGTTAAGAACGCATGAAAATTACACATGAAAAATATCAAAAAAGCATGAAAATGTCAAAGAATTGCATTGTCAATATTAATAAATTAATCTAGTGTTGTATGAAAATTTTCTGCAAAACAACTATTCAACATATCAGAAAGTTGGGAACATCAAAGATTTGCATTATAATAAGACTTAAATTCCAATCTCCATGAAACTGCATGGATCACGAATCCAGAAGTTTTCCAATAACTGAAATGCAAGGATATAAAGTATTAATAAATACAACGATGACAAGCAATGCAAGGTAGCTTATTGAGAAAGTATAGTTGCATAGTCAAAAAAATTAAGATGCAGAAGAAGGGCGAAGAGAACAATCATTGAGATCAACTTAAATTAACAATTGACAGAAGTTTTGTAGAATATCCAAAAACCAATCAACGTGAATAAAATTGACTGTGAAAGTATAGTAGTTTTCTGGATGTGCAATGCTAGACATGCCAATCGCTTTCCCTTCATAGATGATTTTGCATTGTCTCCCAGGTAGAAAAGATGGCTCCTGCAAAACGAATTCAATTGTACTCCTCCCAACCATGACATGATTATTGTAAAAATTACTTAAGTCAGCATATCCTCAATCTGAGTTCACAACTAAATATTCCTCACATTTGATGATTCATTATGGTATACTTTCTTGATTGGAGTAACCATCATTATTTTATCAACTAATCCCGCAATTTCCTGCAAAAGGCAATACTTGGCTTGCTGGATTTGTCCCTGTATTGGACAAGTTATAAACGCAGTAAACAATTAAATTTCGTACATTATTTCGCTCCAAACGGTTCACAAAATTTTGCCGTCACTTTTCTTTTTTGTTTCATGTGTACGCAAATTTATGTACAATACAGGAAACAAAGAGGAAGTGCTGTCGAAATTTTGTTGAATCGTTTAAAATGAAATAATTTACGAAATACAATTGTTTACTACGTTTGTAATGAGAAGTATGATGACTGACTATCAAAATAAAAAATCATAAACAACGTTTCAATATTGTATTCTTAAGTAAGGTTAAATTGACGCGTATAAGGTTATGTATCAATACATTGAAAAGTAAAATCTCAATTCATAAAATGACCAATATTTATTTTTGAATTTGTGACTTATTTTTGAAATTAGGAAAATGATCGTTTATTTTGTTGATCGGAGGAGATGCATGTATCAAAGCAGGGAACTGAGAGGCTCAATAAAGGAAGATTTTTAAAATGGTATAAATGTATTTGTTGAATTCTCTTTAAGTAATGACGGAAACGATGTAGAAATCCGTTGTCCGTGGAGTAGGTATAAACATTTGAAGTATTTGTTACCAGATATTATGAAAGTTCATTTTTGCAAAAATGGTTTCGTACCGGAGTATTATTTTTGGCATCATCATGGAGAAGTTGTAGCATATACTCCTGCAGAGTCTGAATTAAAGGTGGTTGGTAATGAAATTGTTATGACAAATCGTATAGAAAATATGACAAAAGAAGCAGCACGTTCAATGTTCCCTACGGTCGAAGTTGACGACGACAATGTAAATGTTGAAGAACCAAATATTTAAGCAAATTTTTTTTACGATTTATTGCATGGAGCTAAAAAAATTCTTTGAGATGGTTGTAAAAGCGGCATTCAGTTATCAGTAACCGCAGAAAACATTGCGATAAAGTCAAAATACAACATCACCGAAGTCGAATTTATAGCTGTTGTACATGCTGCAAAACGACATATGCCGCTCGATAATTTAATGTGTGAAAATCACTATGAAGTTAAAAACTTATGTCGACTTCTGATTTACCATACCAAAAAATAGATACATGCTTAAATGGTTGCATGTTGTTTTGAAAAAATGACATCACTCTTTGGAAGTGTAGAATATGTAATGAAGAAAGGTACAAACCTAGAAAAAAGAAGGGAAAAGAAGTTTCATACAAAAGTATGCATTACTTGCTCCTAGGCTTCAATGATTGTACGCATCTTCTATAACTACACCTCATACGAGATGACACAGTGTGAGAACAGAGGAAGCATTGAAGCCGATGTAGAAGCATTGAAGTATTTTGACAAACTTATCCCACTTTTGCAGCGGAAAGTCGTAATATTAGATTTGCATTGTATGGATGGTTTTTCACTATTTTTTTAATTTGGTGCTAAATATTCATCTTGGCTCATTATTATCACACCTTATAATTTACCTCCATGGAAGTGTATGAAAAGTCCATATATGTTTCTTACTGTTGTCATTACTGACCCCGATTATCCGACATAAGTAATCGATGTTTATTTGCAATCATTGATTAAGGAGTTAAAAACATTATGGAACGAAGGAGTACAAACATGCGACATTTCAATGAAAAAAATCGTATGTTTGCTTCTTTGTTGTGGACTATAAGTGATTTTCTTGCTTATGCAATGATTTCAGGATGGAATACATCTGGTTGTCTAGCTTGTCCTTATTGCTTCTTCTTTTTTCTCTCAGTATTTCAGTGATCTTGTGAACATATTATTTGAAAGTGTTCCACGCAATGATAAAGGCGACGAACAAAAAGTTCTCTCAAACAATGTTATCTATTTTTAAATAACATGGTCGACCTTTTGGAAAATGTGTAGACGTATCGTTAGACAATAGAGATCTTCATGTATCACACACTTATATTCTTCTTAATTTTGCTGAGGTCGCACAATTTGTTAGGTAATATGAAATAATAATCCTTGATTTATTCATTTCAATAATGCATGCGCATATAGAATTTAATGCAATATTTATTCATATATGTAGTATTTACGAAAGAGAACATCCGCACAGAGATCTTAGTAAAGAATTTTATGATTGGTTTTCAAAGTACGTTTATGAACAGCGAAATTGTGTGGCGATGAAGGATTGAAACATCTTGCATTGGGACTAAAAAATATGTCAACACATATCCAATATATTTCGTCAATGGATATAAATTCAACACCAAGATCATGGTGTTGAAAAATTAACTAATAATACAGGTGTATTTGGTAAAGGTAGTGATGATCCATAAAATCCCATAAATGATTTTTATGGCGTTTTAACTCAAATTTTGCAGCTGGCATATTTCTCACGATCCGCGGAGGATGTTTTTCTATTTAGATGCAATTGGATCAGCAATGTTCCAAGTTCTGCAATTAATGTGCACAAGGATTATAATCTTATTGAAATAAAACATACATCGCATTATCACAAGTACAATCCTTTGTGCTAGCCAAACAAACATTGCAAGTTTATTACGCTCCTTATCCTTCTTTAAAAAGAGATAAAGCATATTGGTCAGCGGTTTTTAAAACAAAGGCAAGATTTATGTTTGATGAAAAGAATATTCCAAATGAACAAGCTTATTAGGCAGATCTTGAGTAAAACGACGAAATAATAATAACAGACAATCGTACTGATTTTTGAGCTCTGAATAATGAACCAAATGTTTTGATAGAAGCATTTGAGAGTAGAGAGGAAAATAATGTAGAATATAAGACCGAATCTGAATCAAAAGACGATGCAGATTGATAAATATTATGTTGAATTTTGATGTATTACGCAATTTATGTAATTGATGACATTCGTCTTACAAGTTATGTCGTTTATGAAACCGATCAGCTTATCGTCATTTACTAATTTATGTCATTAATGCAATTTTTGTCATTCACATCATTTATACTATTTATGTCATTTATTTAGCAATTTATGTTAAAAATGATATATCTACTTATCGTCGGAATAAGATACCCAATCTGAATTAGGTGTATTTTGCAATTTATGTATTTTATGTCATTTATGTCATTGTTATGCAATATATGTCAATATTATGCTATTATTCTCTTATAAAATGATGTGTCTATGATAGGTATCATGTCGTCCCGAAGGAGGAGCTCATTTTATTCATCCGGAGACGATGGTAGCCGCCCATCACAGTAGCCACAGCATCCAGCTGTGTATCTGGTGCCTAAAGCGGAGGGGTAAGTATTAATTTTTTTCAGAATCGTATATATTTTGTGTATGATATAATAATATGTATTATATTTACCACAAAGGGTTCAACCTACAACCGTCAGCTATAGTTTTATCAGTTTCTAGAGACTCATATAAGAGTCGAATGATAACTTGCTGGCCCAAATGAGATAATATCTCTTCCCACGTCATGGAGTGCATATGGCAGGATTTCATTGTAAGTATAATCTTCTATTTTCCATTCTCAATTTGATTGTTGCGTATTTATCGTTCGCCTTATATTGTTTAATTATTTCTTGCTTGTTTACTATGAAATGCAGGCCGCAATCTACGTCCAAGCAAATGACATGCAGCTGGTACGATACTGCTGGATGCAGAAGATGGGGAAGAGTTACCGGGATTGTATGTCGGCTGTGAAGCATAAAGGGAAGAAGCCGAACTGGATGAGAGAAAGTATATGAGAGGGTAGGCTGGCGCATTGGGATAGCGACGAAGCAAAGGTAAGTGTACTAATCTTTTGTTAATTATTTGATTGATATGTAAATATTAAAAAATATTTGGTAGGTAAATAATGTATTGTTTATTCAAATGTATAGACAGAGTCGCAGAAAAACTCTACAAATAGGAATAAGAATCTTGTCACTTATCAAGAAGGGTCTAAGCCTCCAACAATATCGCCAGGAGTTGGTAAATTTATTAACTACGACTTGTAAATAGTTATTATGCTGTATAATTTTAAATATACAATAATAGTACATAATAATCAATTTTAGAAAGTGGAGGCACAGGGTCCCGTATCGTACATGGATGTATTTATCTGTGCCCATGCAGTCGAGCATGTAAATCCAAACGAGACTGTTACATATACATGGCATGACAATAATCGCTAAAGAGCCATGTAAGCATATTTTAGTTTATATACTATTAAAGATTGTTTTAATTATTAAAGTATAGTGAATGAAAATATTATGCTATTAATTTCGTATGTATTTTTATTTGTTCATGCAAGCACGGTTTATGGAACAAAAGCATACACTCCTGGAAAAAATAGGTCGAGAGTAGCTGATTACGAACGAGGAGGATGAACTAGTCATGGACCCACCTTCACGAAACAGGCATTAAGGTTTTGGCAATCAAGCGGTAATGAATAATATATTTAGGTACAACAATTTAGCAAACTTTCAGTTCTAAATAACTTCACATCGCTTTAGCTTCGATAATAAGTTTGTAGATATAATAATTATAATATCATGTTGTAGCTTCGACTAAGATTATAGTTTTTGAACTTTCACTAAATTAAATATGTATTGCAGGGTAGACAAAGGAGAGCCAACCAAAGCAGAGCTCGGATTGATCTAGCAGAGATCGAGGAATTGAGAGTTAGGGTGGTGCAACCGGAGGAGCAGGACCATCGGCAGACCATTGAGATGGCACAACTGTTGGACTAGTATATTGCTGAGTAAATGCAGTAGTATGGTGACCACTTTCCATCCTCAATGATTGACAGGAGTAATAGGTATGTTTTTTTTATTCGACATTGTTTAGTATTGTTTGATGATACACCGAGATTTGTTTTGTATATTATTTGATGGTACATTTGGTATTAGTGAGTTGACAGGGGTGAGTTGTTGATGATAACATTTGAGTTGTTGCACAATGCATATATTGTATGATGACATATATGTATATTATGTTAACGAAGTTTTGGTTGGTCTAATGTTATGTGAGTTATAGTTGGCTTAATTTTCTTTATGTGATTTGATTATATTTGTATGATTTGAGATTATATTGAATTCTGAATTTGATATGTAGTTGTGTGTGACTATATTATATTTCTGAATTGTGTATATGAGGCTAGCATGTAGCAGAATTCTGGAAAAATGCTTTAGGTTTTCCGATGGTTAGCGACGGCTAGCTGCGATTTTGTTGCTTTCTCTTGATCGGCTAAGTGTCTACGACGACCGTCTAGAGCCATCGGGTCTACTGTCGGCAGCTGTCGGAAATCATACGACAGATGTTGTTGGAAACCGTCGGAAATACCGTGCGGCAACGGGACAACTTGCGATGGTTTTTTATGTCAGTTTCCGATGGGTACCGACGGCCGTCGACAGTTTTCACCTGTCGGCAACCGTACGATTTCTTGTAGTGATGAAAACAAAATCAATTGCATAAAATAAGTCACAATTCAATGCTCTGCATCGTGTCTTCTTCATTTCCTTCACACCTATCAACAAAATCATGCCTCTACAACATCACAGTCGAGTACCTCGTCAAATCTGGGCTAAGCATGGATGAGCTATGCTGCCCCTGGAGCTACGACGGATTCGTAGGGCCCGCACTAAAGTTGGAGTGGAAGCCATGATATGGTGAGAACTGATGGAGAATGGAGCCATGAATAAAACGAAACTTGGTTATGCTCATATGTTTTATCAGTTGCTTTACTATTTTAACTTATGAAGATTTGTGATATTGTGATATTTTCAGAATGATACATGAAAGTGAAGTAAAGAATTTGATAATTTTATCGGATATATGAGTTTGATACATTGATAAAAATTGGTTGTATTTTTTTTGAAAATAAATAATGATTGTTTAGTACAAATTATGTTTATAGAGAATGAGCTATTGGGCTGAAATAAAGAAGCCTAATTTTTTTAATCTGAAACAATGAGACATTACGATCTGTTGATTTAGCTTGAATGGATGAGGTATGCTTGTGTCCTACCTTCATAATATAGCACCACTTTAGTGTGTGATAACCAAATTTCTAACACAATCCCTCAAATTAGCACTAGGGTTAGGGCAAGATATCCCCAAATTCGTGTCACTATTTCAACTGACTAAACCGATTCAAAGAATCTATTTAGTTCCTCTAAATCTAGTGAAATATCATAGCTTTGACGATGTTAAACTTCTCTGTAGCTGCACCGATCTTCGATTGTTCGAATCAGAATGTTGAAGTACTGAATGATAATGAGTGAGATTTTTGCTCTTAAGTTTCATTTGCCTTGTTGCTGCTTTGCTCGACCTTCAACTCACTTCGAAAGCGTGTGAAGTTTCTTGCTATAAGTGCTTTAGTCAAAACATCGGCAACTTGATAGTGGCAGGTATATGGTTCATTTGTAGTTTTCCTTTCATGATCTGTTCACGAACAAAGTGCAAGTCTATTTCAATACGCTTTGTCCGTGAATGAAGAAATGGTTTAATTGATAGGCATATTACATTTAAGTTATCACACCATAATGTTGATTTTATATCTGTATCTTCTTTTAACTCATACATTAGTGACTAAATCCACACTATTTTGCCAGCTCCGTTAGCTATACTTATGTATTCAGCCTTTGTCTTGGATCTGGAAATTGTAGGGTGCTTCTTTGAACATCATGATACCGTTAGTCCGTGAGATGATGGTTTTGATGACAACAACCTTAGAGTAGATTATAAAATATAAATACTAACATTATAAGTTTAGATACATATGTATATGTAGGATTTAACCACGCAGGTACCAAGAATGAAGACTGTACAGTATAGAGATTCAAGATATCAAGATTGAAGACTCATGAGTATCAAGATTATCAAGAGTTCAAGAGTTCAAGTAATTAATTATTTAATTAGAAAATTTTGTTAAAACTCTTAGAAAAGCACCGGCATCTTAAAATCCAATTTATTCGTGGAATGGAATCCACTTCGCGCCTGTTAAAGGGATGGAACCCTAAGTAGGATGGAACCTACGAAAAATCGAGTGGAACATTGTTTTGTATCCGCTAACCTTTTATTCAAAATGATTTTTCAAAATTATATCTTGTTTTCAAAATGATTTCAAAACCTGCCTTTTAAAAGCATCAAAAACATCTATCCCGATTTTAAATAATTTTAGCCTCAAAATCATCTTTAATTTCAAAGTCAAATTACTCCTGATTTTAAACTATCTTTTAATATAATATATTTAACTTTTAAATATTTATACTTAGATTTTAAATATAAAATTATAGTTAAATTCTATATATATTATTCTCTATATTTACTTATGAATTTTAACTATAGTCAAGTACATTTATAAAGTTTAAAATAGTTTTAATATAAGATAAAGGTTATTTTCAAAGAAAATCAAATCATCAAAAAATGCTTTGGGATGTCGACATACTCATGGTGATCCTGTCGACATGGTATCAGTTGAGTTCAAAATTTCAATTTCAAAAGAAGTGTCTATTCGTCGTAATTCTTCACGAATGGACATGACTGTTGTTCTACTATAAATAAGGGTCAGTTTCAACGAATTTTACATTAGATTTTCTGGTTTTTCACTCCTCTTCTTCTTCCACTTATCTTAATAAAAAATCTTATCATTACTCTGCCGAAATCTACATTGAATTTAACTCGATATTCGTAGTTTGATTCTCTATCACTATCTCAACAAGATCCTCGGTTCTATTTAAAGTTATAGGTTTTTTGTAATCAACTTAGTGAGAAAAGATGTGATTGTAGCCTTGAAAATCAATCAAGCGTGATAAGGTGTGATTGTAGCCTTGGGAAATCAATTGGGTGAATTTGTAGCCAGTAAAATCAAGTGGGTGAACTTGTAGCCCGTAAAATCAAGTATCTCTACCCAGAGGATTGTGATTCTGGAGGGTGTACCTCATAGCCTTGAAATTATGGGTGTAATTGTAAAGATTGCTTTTGAAAGGAAATTCGTACTTGTATTGCGGGACTGGATGTATGGTAACTCCGAACTAGTATAAAATCCGATGTGTTCTTTCCTTTACTGTTTTTTATTTTATTTCTACATCTGTGTTTGTTTCTGTGATCATATCTGTGTCTGTAAATTGCACACATCTGTGTTTAAATTAACATAAACTCAAAAAGATTTAGTAATTCTTTATAAACACTATTCAACCCCCTCTAGTGCTAATCCTAGCCTTAAGATCCGTAATCCGCATTTCTCATAATTGGTATCAGTGCAAGGTTTTCAAAGTTTCATAATCTGATTTTTGAAAATTTTTCAAAATGGCTATATTTGTTAATACTAGTTTAGAAATATTCAAATCATCATTGTTTCATGAGTTTGCATATAATCAATATTCAAATTCAAGTTATCTACCAAAATTATTTGATGTGCAGGAATCATGCTTTATGGCTGTTGAGGAATCAATCCACAATGGACAAAATATGTAGATCAGAAAGAACAAATGGATACTTGATAGTGGATGTTCTAGACACATGACTGGGAATCCAGATATACTGAATGACATTATATACAAAGATGGAGGACTGGTTAATTTTGGAGACAATTCAAAAGGATATGTGATTGGCATCAGCAAAGTTGGTAATTCTAAAACTCCTACTATTACTAATGTTTTGCTAGTTAAGAACCTGAAACATAATCTGCTAAGTATAAGTCAACTATGCGATGAAGGGTACAAAATTAAATTTGGAAAAGATAAATGTCACATTGAAGATAATAACTCAACCATTATATTTGAGGGAGTCAGAAAAAAGAATATTTATATTCTTAGTATGAAAGTTTCAAATGATAACCTAGTTGGCAAATACAAGTGACCCTTGGATTTGGCATAAGAGATTTGGGCATTTGAATTTCAAACTCTTGTCTAGATTGTCAAAACATGATCTAATAAGAGGGCTTCCTAAAATGAATTTTAAAGTAGATAATACTTTTTTTTATTAAAAGAAATAAAAATGATATTCCACTAGTACAAGTTTACGTAGATGATATCCTTTTTGGATCAACTAATTTTGAAATGAATAAAAAAATTCTGAAATAATGAAAAAAGAGTTTGAGATGAGTCATATGGGTGAATTAAATTTCTTTTTAGGATTACAAATAAAACAAATAGATAATGGTATCTTTATTAGTCAAGAAAAATATGCTAAAGACCTAATTAGTAAATTTGGATTGACTACTGCAAGTGGAAAACCCACTCCCATGGCAACCAATGTGTACCTTAGTAAAGAAGATCTCTCGAAAGATGTAGATCAAAAATTATATAGAGGAATGATTAGATCACTACTGTATATTACTGCTAGTAGACCGAATATCATGCATAGTGTTTGTCTCTGTGCCCGATATCAAACCCAACCTAAAGAGACCCACTTAAAAGCCGTAAAATGAATCATAAGATATATTAAACACACATCCGATTATGGTTTATTTTATCCTAAAATGATTCTTTTGACTTAATATCTTACTGTGATGCTGATTATGCTGGTTGTTAATCAGACCGAAAAAGTACAAGTGAGACTTGTCACTTTTTAGGGCATTTTTGGTTTCCTGGTTTAGTAAAAAGCAAAACACAGTTTCTTTATCAATAACTGAAGCATAGTATATTTCTGCTGCTTTGGCTTGTTCTCAAGTAATATATATGCAACAAACTTTAAAAGATTGTGGTTTAAATATTTCGAAATCACCAATTTATTGTGATAATACTAGTGCAATAAATTTATCCAAATACTACTCATCATGCTCGAACTAAACATATTGATATCAGACATCATTTTCTCGGAGATAATATAAGTAAGGAAGTAGTTACTCTCGATTATATCAATTCTGAGAATCAAATTGCTGATATTTTAACAAAACCCTTAAATGAATCAATATTTACTAAATTAAGAAGAGAATTAGGTATTTGTTCAGTAACTGAAATATAAAATATAAATATCCATTATAATAAATAATCAATACTAAAATAAATCAAATAATAGAAATATAAAGGAGCATGTCGACATCCCCCATATACCCATGTCGACATACAATGTTTTTATTTTTTAAAATTTTTCCCACTAAAATTCAAAAAATTGGTTATTTATTCTTCTTATTTTCGAATTTTTGATCATTCTCTCTGTTCTCTTTCTATTCTATCTTCTAAAACAAATAAAATCATGGCATCACCTTCCAAATCAAACATAAATTCAACATTTTCATTTCCCTCTCCTACTTCTGATCCATTTCAACGTACTACTCTCGATAGTGTAACAAAAATAGAGGAGTCTCTGAAGGATGCACTTCAGATGATGACTGAAATTCAAGTGATTCAACTCCGGATGGCAATGGAACAAGAGAGACAAGGCAAGATTCTTAGGAATTTGCAAAAATTTCTAATGGATAATCAAGCCAACCCTATCTTGATTGATGAAGATTCTTCACTCAATCAAGAACAAGAGGCCAGCGAAGAAGAAGAAGAAGAAGAAACCATGGAAGAAGCACAAGCAGAGGATGACGACAAAGTTGTGTGCTTTTGAGAAGTGTGTTTTGACAAAGATGGGAATTTTGTCAAACAACGTGGTAATTTCTGTTTCCATTATCCAAACTATTCGATTCATAGATCTCCTATGTTTAAAAACACACATTAGTTTCTTCTCTTTCTTTACCTTTGTTGTTTATTCCTTCTTACGTTTACAACGAAAATGTAAATACAATTATATGATTAATAAATTGTGTTCCTCCTTATTAATAAATATAACTATATGGTTATCATATACTTAGAATAGTTAGTAGTTTAGGATTAGGATTATCTAAGTGTTGATTATCTATGATAACACTATCATTATAATCACATATCATAAGGTATTAGATTTAAGGGGAGTTATATAGTTTGGAGTTATAAAGTTTAGAGTTTGTTTTTGCTGATGACAAAGGGGGAGAAGTATAAAATAGGGTAGTTAGGCATAGATTAAGGGGGAGTTATTAGGATAGAAGTAATATTTACAAACAAAGGTTGTCATCATCAAAAAGGGGGAGATTGTTAGTCCATGAGATGATGGTTTTGATGGAAACAACCTTAGAATAGATTATAAAATATAAATACTAACATTATAAGTTTAGATATATATATATGTATGTATATGTATATGCAGGATTTAACCATGCAGGTACCAAGAATGAAGACTGTATAGTATAGAGATTCAAGATATCAAGGTTGAAGACTCATGAGTATCAAGATTATCAAGAGTTCAAGAATTCAAGTAATTTATTCTTTAATTAGAATTTTTTTTTTAAACTTCTAGAAAAGCACTAGCATCTTAAAATCCAATTTATTCGTGGAGTGGAATCCACCTCGAGCCTGTTAAAGGGATGGAACCCTAAGTAGGATGGAACCTACGAAAAATCTAGTGGAACATTATTTTGTATTCGCTAAACTTTTATTCAAAATGATTTTTCAAAATTATATCTTGTTTTCAAAATGATTTCAAAACCTTCCTTCTAAAAGCATCAAAAACATCTATCCTGATTTTAAATAATTTTAGCATCAAAATCATCTTTAATTTCAAAGTCAAATTACTCCTGATTTTAAACTATCTTTTAATATAATATATTTAACTTTTAAATATTTATACTTAGATTTAAATGTAAAATTATAGTTAAATTCTACATCTATTATTCTCTATATTTACTTATGAATTTTAACTATAGTATATTCATAAAGTTTAAAATAGTTTTAATATAAGATAAAGGTTATTTTCAAAGAAAATCAAATCATCAAAAAATGCTTTGGGATGTCGACATACTCATGGTGACCATGTCGACATGGTGTCAGTTGAGTTTAAAATTTCAATTTTAAAAGAAGTGTCTATTCGCCATAGCTCTTCACGATGGACATGACTGTTGTTCTACTATAAATAGGGGGTCAGTTTCAACGAATTTTACATTAGATTTTTCGGTTTTTCACTCCTCTTCTTCTTCCACTTTTCTTAATAAAAATTCTTATCATTACTCTGCCTAAATTTACATTGAATTGAACTCGATCATTCATAGTTTGATTGTCTATCACTATCTCAACAAGATACTCAGTGCTATTCGGAGGTATAGGTTTTTTGCAATCAATTTAGCGAGAAAAGTTGTGATTGTAGCCTTGAAAATCAATCAAGCATGATAAGGTGTGATTGTAGCCTTGGGAAATCAATTGGGTGAACTTGTAGCCCGTAAAATCAAGTGGGTGAATTTATAGCCCGAAAAATCAAGTATCTCCACCCAAAGGATTGTCATTCTGGAGGGTGTACCTCGTAGCCTTGAAATCGAGGGTGTAATTGTAAAGATTTCTTTTGAAAGGAAATCCATATTTATGTTGCGGGACTGGATGTAGGGTAATTCCGAATCAGTATAAAATCCGGTATGTTCTTTCCTTTACTGCGTTTTATTTTATTTCTGCATCTATGTTTGTTTCTGTGATCATATCTGTGTTGTATATTGCGCACATCTATGTTTAAATTAACATAAACTCAAAAAGATTTAGTAATTCTTTGTAAACACTATTCACCCCCCCCTCTAGTGTTAATCCTAGCCTTAAGATCTGTAATCCGCATTTCTCACAGATACAACATTGTTTCCAATATAAATACAATATCCTGATGTAGATCTTCTATCATCAGGATTTGATGCCCAATCCGAAACTACATATCTAGTTATTTTGAGATTCTTTCTTGCTTTATTGTAAGTCCATAGTTTGATGTCCCTTTTAGATATCTTAGAATTCTTTTGACAGCTTTCCAGTGCTCATCCAATGGTTTCTGCATAAATTGAAAAACTTTGTGAACACTGAATAAAATGTGAGATCCAGTTATGGTACATACTATAATGCATGAACTAGACTTCTATTTGTTTATCATTAAGTATGGCTACTCCCCTATTTTTAGAGAGATGTTGATTGTTGATCATTGGTGTTGTTTTGGGAGTTTGCACCTTTTTTGATCTGATTAGAAGTTCCCTAATATACTTCCTTTGACAAAATTTGATCTCTGTATTTGATTTCCTTGTAACTTCTATGCCCATGAAATAGTTTAAATGACCAAGGTCTTTAATTGAGAATTGATTGTTCAAGTGTTGAATTATGTTACCGACCTATGTATCGTTATCACTTGTAATAATTAGATATTCAACATATATCGGTATATAGATAGTAATATCTTTGCTAATTTTGAAAAATAATGAGTTGTCTAATTTGGTAGACTGAAAACCCATATTACATAAGGTAGCTTTCAGTTTACCAAATCAGACTCTTGAAGCCTGTTTGGGACCATATAGGGATTTGTTTAATTTGCATACATAATTTTTATTTTGCATAGTCAAGTGGTTCTTCCATGTAAACTTTCTTCTATAGAACACCATTTAAAAATGCATTGTTGACATCAAGCTGTCTAATGTTCCATTTTTTTTAGATTGTTATGGCCAAGATAATTCTTATTGTTGTTGGCATGACTACTGGTGAAAAAGTTTTACTAAATTCAAAGTCATGCTCTTGAGTGTATCCCTTACCAACTAGCCTAGCTTTATATCTTGCTACAGTTCCATCAGGATTTTCTTTACTTTATAGGTCCACTTGCATCCAACTATATTTTTATGAACTAGTGGGTGAACCAAATCCCATGTTTTGTTGTTCATAAGAGCATTATTCATCATCCATAGCCGACATCCAGTTTTTTTATCTTTGACTGCTTGATCAAATGCTCCTGATTCATACATCATTGCTGTTGCAGTGTAAATCTTTAGTTTAAATATTCCACTTTATGATCTTATCACCATATGATGCCCAGTTCTGATTTATGATTCAATATGTTGTGGCATTGCATTGCTGATTAGATTGCTATTATTTGCTGCTTGTCTCTACTAATTATCAGAGTAATCTTCATTGATTCTTTGAGTTTGATGACTTATGCATATAGGTGACTAGTTGAGTTGATCAGGATGCTCTTCAAATCCATAACCTGGTTCATTGAACACTGTGTGTTGTGGTTCTGATGCTCCTGTTGTCTTGTCAATCGTAATTGATTCCATGCATCTAGATAAAAAGGTATGGGTGGTATTGATGCATTTGAATTGTATACCTTTTGTGTTGTCTTTATACCTATACTAATGAACGGAAATACTTTTTCATTAAAAACAACTTGTCTACTTATAATTATTTTTCCCTTACTGTCAAGACATTTGCACCCCTTCTTCTTAGTTGCATAGCCTAAAAAGGTACATGGTGATGATCTGAAGTTTAATTTATGAGTCCTTAGATATGGGAAACATAGACAACCAAAGGTTTTCAAACTTTGATAATCTTATTTAAGCCCAAACAACTTTTCTATTGGGAGTAGTCTATTTATTAGATATGTAGTTGTACTAAATGACTTGGGCCAAAATTTTAAAGGTATAGATGCTTGAGCAAGTAGAGTAAGGCCTGTTTCAACTACATGCCTATGTTTTCTTTCAATTAGGACATTCTGTTCATATGTATAAGGACAAGTGGTTCTATGCGCTATTCCTTTGTCTAGATAGAATTTATTAAGTGACTTGAACTCAGTGCCACCATCATTTTGAATGATTTTAACATGATGGTTGGTCTGGTTTTCAACTTGAGTAGCAAAATAAAATACTGCATTATGTGCTTTTGACTTTGATTTCAGGAAGTAAATCCATGTGTATCTGGTGTGTGCACCAACAAAAAATATATAATATTTATAACCATAAGCAGAACTGGTTCGTGCTGGACCCCAAAGATCGGTTGCAACCAATTTTAATGGCATATTATATTCAGTTTGGGAATTTGCAAAAGACAGTTTGTGACTTTTAGCCATTTGACAGTAATTACAGATGTATGGTAAGTAAAATTATCAAAAGAAATTTTATTCTCTAAAAGAACTATTTTACAACATTTGCATTGGAATGCCCTAATTTGTAATGTCATGGATCAAAGATGGTTCTATCTTTCTCGGTTTGTCATATTTCAGAAAAATTGTAATACTTTGCTCTCTTTACATGATTTTTGCAATTAATCCATCTAAACTTGTATAATCCTTTCGCAGCCCCCTGCAAGTGAATTTCTTTAGTTAGCATGTCTCTAACTAAACAGTGCTTAGGATAAAATTCAAAATAAACATTATTATCATTTGCAAACTAAGACATACTCATAAGGTTTTTCTTTGTACTAGGCACTCTTAATAAATTATTAAGATATAACTGTCTTTTACCTTTGATGCAAGCATTACCAATGTGTGTGATTTCAATTGAATCACCATTTCCCATGCATATTGACTGTTTTCCTTGGCACTCTTTGCTGCCAAGGTTCAGATTGTCAGGACTACTAGTGATGTGATTGGCTGCTCCTGAATTAGGGTACCGGGCTTCATCTTGGATATGTTCAGGCTTGGTAATCTCGTTCAGGTAATGATTTCTATTATTATCCGATTGATTAGATGAATCATGTTGTACTTGTGCCATGTTTGCATTGAGATTTCCACTTCTTTGATTTGCATTGAGTCTGAAGTAACATTTTGGAGCTGTATGTCCAATTTTCTCACATACTTGACATTTTGGTCTATTACTATTGTTCCACCGTCCTCTACCCCTTCCTCCGTTAGACTGGTTTCCCCTTTGAAATGATTGATCATTTTTGTTGTCGTATTGATTCTTGCCTCTATAATTAACTGCACAGTTAATAGACATGTCTGAATCGGTGGGTTTCTTGAAGTCTATTCTTCCTTCATGTGCAAGAAGTATATAATGTATATCCTCTATTGATGATGTAGTTCTTTATGATGAAATAACTACAACAATAGCTTAATACTCCCCACTTAATCCACTCAAGATAGTTAATACTTATTCAAATTCAGGGACCTTATGTCCTGCTGCCTCAAACAAATCACATGTTGCTTCGATCTTTGCAAAATAGTCTCCCATAGACTGATTTTCTTTTCTAATACTAAGTAATTGCCTTTTATGATGCAGGATTTTGGCTTGTGAATGTGAGTTTAAAATTCTCTCAATAGTTTCCAAATTCCATTAGCTGTTAGTTCCAATTACTTATGGCAATAGTTTAACACTTATTACGGATAATAATCATGAGCATATCAAGTTATCTTGCATTTGATACTTTATGAACTCTTCATTGATGACTATTTTGTTTTCTTGATTAATTATAAAACTAGTTGGAATAGGATGAGTGTCAAAAAGAAATCTTATAAGGTCACAGCCTCTGACAGCGGTTTCTACTTGAACTTCTAGAGAAGCTAGTTAACTTCTTCTAAGTGGTCAGTAATCAATTGGCTTTGGGGCTTTCGTAGTCTTGATAAGGTTTTCGGTGGCTATTTGAGAATTTGTTGAATTATTTGAAGTGGAAGAATTGTTGTTTTCTTCTATCATGATGATGCTTCTTGATTCAAGAACAGGTTTGAAGATTCAGAACTTCTTTATTGGGATACAAGAAATACTTCTAAACTTAGGAGAAATAGTTAAGTAGCGGCCAGATTTATGTGATGAGAATTTTCTGATAAATTCCTGGCTTGGCACTTACTTTCTTGTTGATTTAATGGATTTCTTGAATTCTTTTTTTGATTTTCTGGACTCTTCTTGATTGAATTTGCTTGTTCACTGAAGATTTTCTACAGGAAAGTGATTCAGACAAGGCACAGATCTCCTTTGGACCAAATTCTTTACAACCCAAGTGACGAAATTCCTCTTATGGGTAATTTGATCACCAGACGATGAGATTTCTCTGATGATTGATCATATTTTGTAATCTTTTTGTATGTTTGAATGTTGTTAGGCTTTCTCTTTAGATACCATATGAAGATTTGTGATATTGTGATATTTTCGGAATGATAAACAGGAGTGAAGAAAAGAATTTGATGATTTTATTGACTATCTGAGTTGATACATTGATTCAAATTGAACGTATAATTCTTTAAAAAAATAAATAATGATTTTTTAGTAAAATTGTATTTATAAATAATAAGCTACTGGGCTAAAATAGAGAACCCCAATAGTTTTAATCCGAAACAATGAGTCAATGTGATATGTTGATATAGGTTGAATGGAATAGAGTTGCTTGCGACCTTATCTAATATGGCACCATTTAAGCATGTGATAACCTCATTTCTAACATAACTGAATTGCATGGGATGTTTCTTCTCTTGGCCCTCCTCCTTATTGGTTCCCTTCTATGTATGTTATTTTTTAGTTTTTTTTCGTTTGCTTTATCTTATCTAATCAGAGATTCAAGGATGTATGCAATCAATTGTTTACAGATCATATAACATGTGCTTGGAGATGGGTTGTAACTGGCTGAATTTCAAAAAAAAAAAATATTTCATCTTTTATGGGATTCTCACTTTGTTAGGGCACAACCAACAATGGCTTGGTCAGTTAGCCACGAAGCAACTAAGTGTGGTTTGTTCACTTTTTCGTGGCTAGTTTAAACCAATTTTGTGGCTAGTTCACTGAACAATGGCAAGTTTTTATAACGGCGAAACTTTCGCCATTATAAGTTTATAATGGCGAAGATGGCTAATTTAAACCAATTTTGTGGTTAGTTCACCGACTAGTGGCTATTTCTTATAATGGTGAAGCTTTTGCTATTATAAGTTTATAACAGTGAAGTCTTCGCCGTTATAAACTTATAACAGCGAAAGCTTCGCCATTATAAATTGTAATTGTTGGCATAAGTTTATAACGATGAAGTTTTCATCATTATAAACTTATAACGTCGAATACTTCGCTGTTATAAATTTTTAATGACAAATCCTACCAATTAATTAATTTCACTGGTCCGTGGTTAGTTTCGCGGTTACCTAAGCGCACGGTTCGTTCGTTCAGTTGAAAAACAGGAGAGAGAGTGAAGTGAATAGGTCGGATTGTTGGCAATGGTCTTATTACTTATCTAACCGTTTCTTTTTGCAAGTAATTTTGTTACTCATTATTGAACTATATAAACCTTGGCCAGGGCACAATGCATATATTCAAATCTTGGCAGTACCATGAAAAATTACCGCCTAAAGCTCTTTGGTTTCCAATACCAAGAGCAAATGAAAATAAAAATACTATCAAGATCAATTGAAAATTACTGCCCAAAACTCTTAGGTTCATAATAATGATCTTGTTAGGATAATGGTCAGGGCATAATGTAATATAATTTATCTAAGAACCAAGGTTAAACGCAAAACAACAATATAAAAGAAATGTCAACCGAAAATGAATACCATGAAATCCCAACCCAATGCACCAACAACTGTGGGCAGTGCAGCAATGATGAACTACTACTCTAAATGCCTTAACAAAAGCAGATAACATAGGGAATGGATTTAGCGTCTCCTTGCTCTGCAGTTACAATTTTGTATGAAAGTGTAAAAGAACATTCTATGGCTCGGTGCATGGTTGCTGCTCCGGCAAGTTCAGACGCAGAGCAGTCGATGATGGTCGGTAGGTGCAATACGTTCAGGAAGAAGGTGGGACCTCTCGGGTTCAAATGCAGATGCGGTCTGGCCTTTTGTGGCTTAGATCGACAATAAGTGTAGATGGCGAAAGTGGAGTGGATCGCCAATAAGTATAGGTGGGCCTTCTGAACGATGAAGGTGGAGTAGATCAGTGAAATGATTACCGAATTTTCGTTTGAAGGTGAACATTCGGAGTACGGATGACAGTTTTGGATTTTGGATTAGAATGGTGCGAAGTGGAAAAGGAGAGATATGAAAACTGGAAGATGCGACGCTTAAATTTTTTTCATGAAAAGTTTTGGTGGGCAAGCAAAAATTAACGTAGCGTTTACCTCTTCAATCAAAAAAACACAGACATATATAGTAGCACTTAGCTTATAAACGCTAGCAATATGTGCGTCAAAACATAGATCCTTTTGTAGTGTGTATAGTTATGCAAGTATGGCAGTAACCCAATCGGATATGACAATGCAGTCAAAGTCCAAAATAACACAACCTCAATACAGTTGATCTGCATATTATTGCTACTAATACTAAAAAACAAGTTTCCCTTAAAATATTGTACAAACAATCGAGCAAGTTCCAAATCATATTTTGTTGAATACGCCAACGGTACGCTCTCTATGGAAGCTATAGTCACATAGACTTTTATAATAGTGGCGGTCTGATAAGATGTCATTATAGTGTCTAAATATGGGAAAATGTCATGAACAAGCGGGGATCACGGTACCTTTCATCATATAGAAGCGATGAAAAACTAGCCACTCCTATACTAATATTTGTGAGCATAAAAAAGTCTAATGATGTAATCCTAACCCACCGCAAGGAAAATGAACTGTAATGGATGATTTTACACCACCGAAGAGCAATAGCAACACATAATTAAACGTCGCCATTAATAACATTATTGATGCCTGGAATATTAATTTACATAAAAAGCTAAACTAAACTATAGTAAATTGAAAGAATTTTTTTAAACTAAATGAATGATTACATTACTTAAGAAATTATGAAGCCTAAGCTTATACAGAAATGCTACAACTCTAGGAATATTTGTCAATTGTTTGAGAAAATATTTTAGGATATTAGATAATGAACATCAGAAATGAATATTCTGTGATTGTTTTAATTTAAGAAATCTTAAATATATGTAATAAAATGATAATTTACTTTAATTGTAACAGGTAAAAAAAGGATATTTACAACCAAGTTGGTCTGAGTGCTAACATACACTTCTCCATCTAGAGTACTCAAAATTCTATAAGATCCTTCTAGGTACTTAAGTTTGGATCCTCAAAACTATTCAACTCAACAAATCTAGCAGAAACATGTCTCACTCTTCTATGACTCCTACCTGCTCGACCGTTTTGGCGACCTTTACGACCCATTCAATCTTCGCGACCGCCTTCCCCTCCACCCTCCTAGTTTGCATTTTCAATGGCTTCAAGTAGCGCTTCTATTCCATACTCGTATTCAAATGGAACAATCACATTCTCTTCTCCATGGTGACCATTGTCACCATCGTCGCCATCACCGTTACTACTTTCCCATGTACGAATTTTTTCGTAAATTTTTTGAGCAATCTAGATAATCCAACAAGTATTAATCACATAAACAAGTTTTAATTTGTGTGTTCTTTACTTCTATTTAGGGGTTTGGGGTGAAAATTTCGATGAAAAGTGTAGAGTTTTTTAGTTTCGGCTAAAAAATGAAATGAGGAGAGGAGAAAGAAGGAAAGAAGGTGCGGCGGTTGGTATGTTAGGGAATATTAAAACAGCAAAGCATTCGCCGTTTTATTTAAAATGGTGAAAGTTAGTTAGGAATTAGTAAAAGATTGAAATGCAAAAGTATGATTTTATTAATCTTAATAGAATACATTTACAGCTGATATATGCTGAGTGTTTATATAGTGTATTGTACATTGAGCATTTGAATAAAAAGAAAATGGGCTTCGACTCGGTCCAACATAACTTGATCTGTTATATATGATGCGGTGCGGATTATTCTTTTGTACCTGCTTTGCTTATTGAAACGTAAAATGCTTTATGCTTTGACTATTTCATTCATTACCCCCCCTCCCCCCCTCAATTATGGTAGGGTTTCTTTTCTCCTTTTCTCTTTTAGCCGACAATGTTCTGTTCCTTCTTTATCTTGCAAAATCAAATAAAATCTTCAATCTAGTTAAGATATTCTTATCTAGTTTGAGAGATAAAGCATCAACTTCTCATCTAGAGGAGTTTTATGAGCTTAGGCAAAAGCGCTTGATGGGCTTGAGTTAGGGTTTGCTGTATTTTGCTCTACAGCTTCTAATTTAGTTTCAGATCTTGAAGTAGGACTACTTGCAATGGCTCTTAGCCTCTCGGTGTTGTGATTGATGTCTTCGACTTTTATATTCTCCCTGAAACTGAAATTTTTGGCTGGGAGAGGCGTGGTTAGCACGTCTGCTCTTTGGTAAATAGCAGGTAAATGATTAACATTCAATCTTCCTTTAATCACTTGTTCACGCACAAATTATAAGTCTAATTTCATGTGTTTTGTCCTTGAATGTAAGATTGGATTCACTGTTAGTGAGATAATACTCAGATTATCGCACCGTATAATTGATTTCCTAGTGGTTTTGACCTTTAGCTCACTTAACAACGAGTCGATCCACATGATTTATGCTATGTACTTTCTACACTTCTAAATTCTACTTGTATACTAGATCTTGAAATAGTTGACTGATTTTTAGAACATCATGACACTGAATTTTGTCCAAGATATATGTAGTAGCTAGTAGTAGACTTTCTGTCATCTAAATCTGTTGCCCACTTCGCATCAGAAAGCCTGTTATATTGATGTTAGTACTTGATTTAAAAATTAGTCCATGATTGATAGTTCCTTAGAAATATCTTAAAATCCTTTTTACTGCTCTCCGGTGTTTATCCAATGGGCTCTGCATAACTGACACATCTCATTTGCACTGAATGATATTTCTGGCCTTGTTATTGTAACATACTATAGAGCTCTTACTATGCTTCTATACCGCTTTACATTTGTAATTGGTTCACCATGATGCTTTGATAAGTTACAGTTGCTAATCATAGGAGTAGGTAGTGCATTAGCCTTCTCCATATTTTCTTTAGATAGAATTTCTACAATGTATTTTCTTTGACATAGATGAAGTTCCATATTGTTGATTCTTTTAACATCTATTCCTAGGAAATAATTGAGATCTCCTAGATCTTTAATTGAAAAATGATTGTCAAGATGTTGAATCATTTTGTTGATTTCCTCTTCATTGCTTCCTGTAACAATGAAATCATCAACAAAAATTAGTACATATGTTACATTATCATTACTGTATTTAGTAAATAAAGATGTGTCAGATTTAGTTTGATGATAATTTAGTTTGGTCAGAGTTGACTTGAGTTTGTCAAACCAAACTCTTGGAGCCTGCTTTAATCCATATATGGCCTTTTTTAGCTTGCACACAATTGGCACGTTACTTGTTTGTTTGAACCCATAAGGTTGTTCCATGTATACTTGTTCTTGAAATTCGCCATTTAAGAAAGCATTGTTTACATCCAATTGCATGATTTTTCAATTGTTGTGCAGTGCAATAGTTAGAACCACTCTTATTGTAGTTGGCTTGACTACTGGTGAGAAAGTTTCTATGAAGTCGAACCCTTATTGTTGAGTATATCCTTTTGCTACCAGTCTTGCCTTATGTTTTTGAACTGTACCATCAGGATTCTTTTTAAGTCTGAATGTCCATCTGTATCCCACTATTTTTTTATGCTTAGGCAAATGGAAAAGTCACATGTCTTATTCTTTATTAGTGCATTATACTCCTCTTGTATACCAGTTTCCATTTTTCATTCTTTATTGCTTGACCATAAGTCTCTGGTTCTTCTGTCTCTATGTCTGCTGCATATATCTTTGGTTTGAATATGCCACTTTTGGCTCTTATAATCATGTGATGTTGAGTTTTTGCAGGAGCAGTGTTGTGTGTGGGAACAGTTTCAGTTTTAACTTGTTAAGGTCTAGATGAGCTTTGTTCTTCCAGGTCTTGATGAGTTTCATGAAACATTAACATCATTTCCTAAGCATTCAGGTTGACTTGGTGGTTCATGACCTGGTCTGGAATCAGACATAGTGTGTTGTGGACTGGAGTTATTCAGAGCATCTCCTGTACTTATGTCAACAAGTTGATCTTGATATATGGGTATTGATGGTATAGATACTTTTGGGTTATAAACCTTATTGGATGTTTTTACTTTTGCACTTGAGAAGGGAAACTGATGCTCATTGAATGTTACATGTCTGGATACTATAATTTTACCATTACTACTTGAACATTTATATCCTTTTCGATTTTCAACATAACCAATGAATGTGCAGGGAGAAGATCTGAAGCTCAACTTATGTGGGTTATATGGTCGAAGCCAGTAGAAACATAAACAACCAAAGGCTTTTAGTTTGAGAAAATCAGGCTTTGTATTGAATAATCTTTGAATTGGACATTTTTTCTTCAGTATTCTGATTGGTAGTCTGTTTATCAGATACACGGCAATACTGAAGGCATCTGGTCAGAACTTTAAAGGTAAAGATACTTGGGCTAAAAGTGTGAGGCTTGTCTCTACTATATGTCGATGCTTTCTCTCTACCAATCCATTTTGCTCAAAGGTATGTGGACATGTTATTCTGTGCACTATTCCTCTTTTCTTGAAGTATTCACTTAATGGTTTGTATTCATCCCCTCATCCGAATGAAGAACTTTAACTTGATGATTTGTTTGTCTTTCAATTTGAGTTATGAAGTGCACTACAACTTTTGCAGTCTCTGACTTTGTTTTGATAAAGTATATCCATGTGTACCTAGAATAAGCATCCACAAAAGATACATAATAATTGAAGCCATGGTCTGAGTTAATAGGAGCAGGACCCCATAGATCTATGGTTATCAATTCTAAAGGTTTATTGTATACAGTCTCAGAGTTAATGAAAGGCAATCTATGACTTTTACCCGTTTGACAACATGTGCATATATAAGTCAGAGATATATTTCCACAAGAAATTTTATTATCACATAAGATTTTCCTTACAATATTTGCACTTAGGTGCCCTAGTTTGTCATGCTAAATATCAAAATCATTACTACACATTTTATTTTGATTGATCTCGGAATAGAAACAACTGTAACCCTTGGTTGCAGAAACTTTTGAATCAACTGTGAACTTATAGAGGCCCTTATACATTTCATCCTGCAAAAAGAATATCATTAGTAAATCTATCTTTAACAAGACAATATTTAGGATGAAATTCAAAATAAACATTATCATCATTGGCAAATTGAGATACACTCATTAGATTTTTCTTGATTTGTGGTACTCTCAATAGATTGTTAAGATATAATTGCATGTTTCCTCTTATGCTTCTAAAACATGTATGAGTGATCTTAATTGATTCATCATTGCCTATATGTATGGATTTGTTACCTCTATATTCCTTGTTTCCAAGGTTTAAGTTATCAAGATTGTTTGTAACATGATTTGTTGCCCCTGAGTCTGGATACCATGACTCATCTTGTATGTCCTCTGGTTTAGCAATATCAGTTTGATAGCTCCTGTTGCTATCTGCCTTTCCTTTTGTTTCAAATTGCATATTTGCCATGTTTTCACTTTGATTGAGGTTTCTTTGAGAATTTGATTGCTGGTTGGGTACATATGATACATCAAACCTAAAATAACATTTATCTTTTGCATAACCATATTTCTCACAGATTTAACATCTTAAACTGTTGTTGTTATTCCATTTGCCTCCTTTATTTCTTCCTCTTGAACTAGATCCACCTCTTTGATAATTTTGATTGTTGTTGTTTCTGCCATAACTGTTGTTTCTTGATGCAAGATTTACTGTTAGATCAACATTAACTATTCTTTTGACCTATCCTTCCTTTATGTGCAAGAAAAGTTGCCTTTACATATTGCATGTCAGGTATTATTTCTCTTGATGATATAATTGCAACCACTGACTCATATTCCTCATCTAATCCATTTAGAATAAGGAGTATTTGTTTAGTGTCAGAGACTATATGTTCTGCTGCATCAAGAAGATCACATAAAGTCTTGATCTTGGTCAAATATTCTCTCATGCGCATGCTGTCTTTCTTTAAATTTTGCAATTGTCTTTTGTAAAACATAATTTTTGCTGCTGATTGAGAAATGAAAATTCGCTTCGCTGTTGTCCATATGTCATGAGCTATTTTGCAACCAATGAGTTGTAGTAGGAGGTTAGAACTGATCGACGACAGCAACCAAGTTGACAGTAGACTGTCTTGTCTTTGGTGATTTGTGAAATCTTTATTACTGATTAGCCTACCATCACTGCTCTCTATCATTCTTGCTGGTATGACTGTTGTTCCTTTGATGTAATCATCAAGACCGTACCCTCTTATGGCTGTTTCAATTTGAAACTTCCATAAGAGATTGTTATTTTTATCTAGCTATGTTATTATAATCCGACTTTTAGGATTGATAATTACTATTGCATTGTTTCCATTTGGCAGATTTGTGTTATTTCTTGGAGCAGATGGTGAAGTTGAGGATTGATCTTCATTCCCCTCATCCATTTAAGCAGAAACCGATGATATGTGCAAATGCAAACTGTATCAGATGAAAAGAAAGAAGAAAAACCTTTTTGACCTTCTTTCTTGATGATTCAGATTGTGAAATTGAGGCAATGCAACCAGATCTGGAGTAATGACTCTGATCTGACCAGTCCTTGGCGAGGCACTTGTCTCCTTTGAGGTAAAAAAGAGTTTCTTGATGAGGTGTGGGTTTTCTTGATCGAAAAACCGGTCTCTCAGGTGATGATTTTACAATCTGATGAAAACTGGGGTGCAGCCTGGACCCCAAGTGATGACATTGACTCTGATGGAGTCTTAGACGGGGCAGTTTGCTGTTAGGCAATGATGGACTCCAATACCAAGTTAGGAATTGGTAAAAGATTGAAATGCAAAAGTATGATTTTATTGATCTCAATTGAATACATTTACAAGGGATATATGCTGAGCATTTATATAGAGTATTGTACATTAAGCATTTGAATGAAAAGAAAACGGGCTTCGACTCGGTCCAGCATAACTTGATATGTTGTATATGACGCGGTGCAGATTATTCTTTTGTATCAGCTTTGCTTACTGAAAGATTTTTGCCTTATACTTTGACCATTTCATTCCTTAAAGTTTCTTCTTTTTAATCCCTTCTATTTTTACTAAAGTAGTCTGGTGATTAGTGTTGTGCTTACCATGCGTGGAGCTAGTGTTGGATCTGGTCTGCATTGTGGATGCGTAAGTTGTATTGATAAGTTTCACGTTACAAGGATATGATATATAACGTGGTATATATGAGATTTGTAGTACATAACATTATAGAATTTCTTTTGTTACAAGCAAGTGTTAACAAGACCAAATATAAGCTCGTTGGACCAACTTATCAGGATGAGCACAGTGGATCTGCTGCAGTAGCCGCTTCGTAAAGTGGGAAATGCAAATACTTGTTTTTCATTTTGGCCATGAGAGTACTTAACTAAAAATAGACATAAATATGCGCCCCTTTTTTGTAAAAATTTTATATTTGAACTATGGCCTCCTTCCTAATTTGTAGGACTTGCATAAACTCAAAGTGAATATTTAGAACAATTTTTCAAACAGTGCTTCGGATCCAAACTTATTGCACAAACATACCTCAAAGAAAACTAATTGTAAAATTAGACCTCATTTAGTTATAACTTGCGCATTTATGGAATGCGCAAGTTATAATTTTTTTTAGGTAGAGCTTGCGCAATGCATAAGTGCGCAAGCATCAGCTTTAGGCTTGCGCAATTTGAGAATGCGCAAGCTTATTTTCGCATATAAAAAAGACAGAGGGTTGAATCTGAGATTCATTTCTCTCCCAACTCGATTTTTAACAAAACCCTCCCCATTCCCAACCTCCAACACATTTCAAATCTAAATCTATTAACTCTAAAACATTGCTTTTGATCTATTCCTTCAATAAACCACTAGATTAAGTATAAAATGGAAGTAAGCTCTTCTTCTTCTTTGATTATAGGCAATTATATTTTGATTGTAAATTGATTACTACTTTAAAAATGATTGTTGTTGTTAATGGAATTGGTAGTCATGATGATGTCGATGTCAACGCACTCTAATATGGGAAAATGTCATGAACAAGCGGGGATCACGATACCTGCCATCATATAGAAGCGATGAAAAACCAACCACTACTATACTAATATCGGTGAGCATAAAAAAATATAACGGTACAATCCTAACCCACCGTAAGGAAAATGAACCGTAGTGGATGATTTTACACTACCGAAAAGCAATAGCAACACACAATTAAACGTCGCCTTTAATAACATTATTGATGCCTGGAATATTAACTTACATAAAAAGTTAAACTAGCTATAGTAAATTGAAAGAATTTTTTAAAACTAAATGAATGATTACATTACTTAAGAAATTATGAAACCTAAGCTTATACAGCAACGCTGCAACTCTAGGAATATTTGTCAATTGTTTGAGAAAATGTTTTAGGATATTAGCTAAAGAACCTCAGAAATGAATATTATGTGATTGTTTTAGTTTAACAAAATCTTAAATATATGTAATAAAATGATAATTTACTTTAATTGTAACGGGTAACAAAAGATATTTACAACCAAGTTGGTTTGAGTGCTGACATGCACTTCTCCATCTAGAGTACTGAAAATTCTAGAAGGGCCTTCTACGTACTTAAGTTTGAATCCTCAAAACTATTCAACTCAACAAATATAGTAGAAACACATGTCTCACTCTTCTACGACTCCTACATGCTCGACCGTGTTGGCGGCCTTCACGACCCATTCGATCTTCGCGACCGCCTTCAACTCCACCTCCTCGTTTGCATTTTCAGCGGCTACAAGTAGCGCTTCTGTTGCGTACTCGTATTCAAATTGAATCATCACATTCTCTTCTCCATGACGACCATTGTAACCATCGTCGCCATCAGCGCTACTGCTTTCCCATGTATGAATTTTTTCGTAAATTTTTTGAGCAATCTAGATAATCCAACAAGTATGGATCACATAAAAAAGTTTTAATTTGTATGTTTTTTGCTTCTATTTAGGGGTTTGGGGTAAAAATTTTGATGAAAAGGGGTAGACTTTTTTAGTTTCGGCCAAAAAAATGAAATGAGGAGAGGAGAGAGTAGGAAAGAAAAGGCGGCAGTTGGTATGTTGGGGTATATTAAAACGGTGAAGCATTCGCTGTTTATTTAGAATGGTGAAAGTTATTAGGAATTAGTAAAAGATTGAAATGCAAAAAGTATGATTTTATTGATCTCAATTGAATACATTTACAAGTGATAAATGCTGAGTATTTATATAGAGTATTATACATTGAGCATTTGAATAAAAAGAAAATGGGCTTTGAGTCGGTCCAGCATAACTTGATCTGTTATATATGATGCAATACGGACTATTCTTTTATACCTGCTTTCCTTATTGAAAGATAAAATGCTTTATACTTTGACCATTTCATTCATTACCCCCCCTCAATTACGGCTAGAGTTTCCTTTCTCCTTTTCTCTTTTAGCCGACAATGTTCCGTTCCTCCTTTGTCTTGCAAAATCAAATAAAATCTTCAATCTAGTTAAGATATTCTTAGCTAGATTGAGAGATAAAGCATCGGCTTCTCATCTAGAGGAGTTTTATGAGCTTAGGCGAAAGCGCTTGATGAGCTTAAGTTAGGGTTTGCTGTATTTTGCTCTGCAGCTTCCAATTTGGTTTCAAATCTTGAAGTAAGACTACTTGTAGTGGCTCTTAGCCTCTCAGTGTTGTGATTGATGTCTTCGACTTTTATATTCTCTCTGAAATTGAAATTTTTGGCTGGTAGAGGCTTGGTTTGCACGTTTGCTCTTTGGTAAGTAGCAGGTAAATGATTAACATTCAATCTTCTTTTAATCACTTGTTCACATACAAAGTATAAGTCCAATTTCATGTGGTTTGTCCTTGAATGTAAGATTGGATTCGCTGTTAGTGAGACAGTACTCAAATTATTGCACCATATAATTGATTTCCTAGTTGTTTTGACCTTTATCTCACTTAATAATGACTCAATCCACATGATTTCTGCTACTGTATTTGCTACACTTCTAAATTCTGCTTCTATACTAGATCTTGAAATAGTTAACTGCTTTTTAGAACATTATGACACTGGATTTTCTCCAAGATATGTGTAGTAGCCAGTAGTAGACTTTCTGTCTAAATATGTTGCCAATTTGCATAAGCAAAGCCTGTTATATTGATGTTAGTACTTGATTTAAAAATTAGTCCATGATTGATAGTTCCTCAAAAATATCTTAAAATCTTTTTTTTACTGCTCCCCAGTGTTCATCCAATGGGCTCTGCATAAACTGACACATCTGATTTACACTAAATGATATTTCTGGCCTTGTTATTGTAAAATACTGTAGAGCTCCTACTATGCTTCAGTACCACTTTACATTTGTAATTGGTTCACCATAATGCTTTGATAAGTTGCAGTTGCTAATCATAAGAGTAGGTAGTGCATTAGCCTTGTCCGTATTTGTTTTAGATAGAATTTCTACAATGTATTTTCTTTGACATAGTTGAAGTTCTGTATTGTTGATTCTTTTGTCATCTATTCGCATGAAATAATTAAGATGTCCCAGATCATTGATCGAAAAATGATTGTCAAGATGTTGAATAAGTTTATTGATTTACTTCATTGCTTCTTGTAACAATGAAATCATCAACAAAATTTGGTACATATGTTACATTATCATAACCGTATTTAGTAAATAAAGATGTGTCAGATTTAGTTTGATGATAATTTAGTTTGGTTAGAGCTGACTTGAGTTTATCAAACCAAACTCTTGGAGCTTGCTTTAATCCATATATGACCTTTTTTAGCTTGCACGCAATTGGCACGTTGCTTATCTGTTTGAATCCATAAGGTTGTTCCATGTATACTTCTTCTTGAAGTTTCCCATTTGAGAAAGCATTGTTTGCATCTAATTGCCTGATTTTCCAATTACTGTGCAGTGCAATAGTTAGAATCACTCTTATTGTAGTTGGCTTGACAGCTGGTGAGAAAGTTACTATAACGACTCGTAAATTTTGATTAATAAATTTGTTAGTTTAATTTAAATTTTGCAATTAAATTTAGAAAGAAATAAAAATCTTAGCAGTTATAATGAAGCAAATGTTATAAATTTAAATATAGCAATTGAAATTAAGATTTACAAATTCATTGATTTTATTTTCTATCTCAATTTACTTATTATTTTTAAATTTTATTACCTAACAACCAATATAATACAACCAAATATAACCTTTATAAAATTTACTTTATATATAGAAAATATAATAGGAAAAATTATTTCATTCACAAATATTAAAACCAATATTGTGTCGATCTGTCCTACTAAGTGTTTAGAAATCCCGATTGATGTCATAGCGTCTCATGCACCAACCAGAATTTTTAAATACAAAACGGAATAGATTAACATAATATTAAAACCTTTTTATAACACTAACAAATACGCTCTTTCATATATACGCTCAACGACTCCTATTGAGTATTACTACTCTATTAACAAAGAGTCAGACCCCCACAAAGCTAAGGTTTATCGTTAATATTTTTGAATAACATATATTGTCTATTTAATCCTTCTTTTCCCTTCTTTTGTCTTTTCGGGGACGAAAAGTTTTGAGTGGGGGAGAGTGTAATGATCCGTAAATTTTGACTAATGTTAGTTTAATTTAAATTTTGCAATTAAATTTAGGAAGAAATAAAAATCTTAGCAGTTATAATGAAGCTAAGTTAGAAATTTAAATATAGCAATTGAAATTAAGATTACAAATTCAAAAATGTAAGTGCAATCAATTGAAATTATGAAATTTGTCATACTTGGTTATAAGTTTAATAAAAGAAACAAACGGGAATATTGAAATAACCAATGAAATGTTAAAATCAAAGGTAGTTGAATGAAATCAATTTTAAATAAGATATTTTAGTAATTGGTTGGAAATATAAACTTAAGTATAATTGAAATGCTACTAGTTTAATATTTTAAGAAGGTAAGTAATATAAATAAATGATTGTAAACTTTAGTAAATGAATTAATGTGCAAAGGAATTGAATTAAATATGAATAACATGAATATTAATAAATGAAATTTTGTAATAATTGATAAATGATGGCATTCATGAATGAAATAAGATTTGTAAGTAATAAAGGAGTAATTAAAATAAACATTAAACCAATGAATAAAAGAAAAAGGCTGTAAGAAGTAAAATGTAAAGTAGAAGGATAGAATATAAGTGATTGCAATCTGCGGTATGGAAATAAATGCCAACATTGAATTGTAATAAATGCAATTAAATGTTACATTTGTGTGAAATGTAAAGACAATGGTTAGGAGTTATTAAAAGGGGTATATTAAAGTAATGAATGAGAAAAACGAATCAATTAATATATGTATTTATTCCTTTAGTATGTTGCATAAGATTTGGAAATCAAATTGCAATTAAAGGAAATTAGGTAGTACGATATTTGGAAATAAAGTTAAGGGTACAACTATTATAAATTACCTAATAAATTGGTCAATGAATTTAATTGAAATAAAGTTCAAACTATGTTAATTAATTAATACGTAAAGTATGTAAAGAAATTAATAGAATGAAAATTTTAATGTTGAAAATTTTATAGAACGTAAAGATTTAAAAACCTTAATTAATGTGTTCAATGGATAGAAGTACACATGTAAAAACGTAATATTCATTCAAATTAAGTGTAAATAGGCGTATATTGATGTAATAAAATAAAATTAGCATTGAACATGGAATACCTATTACCTGGAATCAAATTGTAAAATTGTAATTGATTTGAAACCTATAAAATGGGAATAAATTCAAAGTTACAATTAATTGATGGAATAATAAGGGATAAACTGCAATTTGATAATTCAATGTGAATTATACCCATAAAATATCAATTTATTGAATTGCAAGATTTTAAATAAATAAACGGTTTTATTGAGATTTCTATTGATAATTAATGAAGTAATGTGAAATCAATTGCCATTAATTGCCCTAAATTGTGCAGTTAGGGTAGATTTGATTTGTCATTATGGTTAATTCTATAAGATGTAATGAATGTTAGTTTTATTTATAATATGAGGATTGGTTGATTTAAGGAGTGAAAACCAAGATTTATTAATTTATTTATAATTTGAAATCTAATAAGTGGATTTATTGCAATTAAGTGGAATAATATTAAAATATTACATAAATGAGGATTTAGATGAAAATTGAGAATGTCAATATAATGGATTTTGATTCCAATATTTATTTCATCTGGTTGTAATAATGAATTTGAATAATATGAATGAAAATTTAATTCAAAGGAATTATTGAAATTTTAATTTATAATTTCTAAATTTAACGAAATTGGAATTTAACGCTAAAATTTATGATTGAATCAACATTTAAGTGACATGTAAATTTGTTTAAAGCATTGTAAATGTTTGGGAAATATAAAGGTAATAAAATTGGTCAATTTTAGAATTGAAGTTTTAAAATTGGATTTTTTTTTTTTTAATTATTTAATTAATAGAAAAATAGCCATTTTGGCCACTAACTCGGATTTCGACGAAATAAGTTTCATCGGATCCGTAAAAGTGAATTATTGTAGGATTTCAAGTTTCGTATTGATCGGACTTGTTGTTTGATCGTATGGGCTTAAAACGCCTTGAAATCGATAAATTGAAATCAATTTGAAAAATATTGATTTGAGCACAACTTCTTAACAAGATGCAATTTAAACCTGAAACCTTTTCCATTGAGTTTAAAATATTTTAAAACACCTATTTTAATATATGGTTTGACCCAATTCCGTTTCGGAGTCAGAATGGGTTTTTTGGGCCAATTATCGTTTAGCACGTTATAATTCAGATCCATCTGTCTATTCCATCTTTATCTATAAATAATCTGCTAAACCTTAACCTCTGCCTATTCTCATTTGTCTGCGCGTAAAATTTCATCACCTCCTCCTCTTCTTCCAATGGATGCAAATCCTAGATCCAATTTCAAATTCAAAAATCAAATCCAAAGCCTAAAATTCAAAGTCCCCAGAAAAATCTGGAAAAAAATATATGTTGAAGCTCTCGACGAGCGTAATTCAATGGTATAATTCTTTTTTCGATTGGGGTCATCGTTCGTTCTGAAAATTGCAATTGATTCTCGACCGTACATGGTTTAGCGTCGCGTTCAACGGTGGATTCTCATCGATAGCTCGATCGGGGAGTGCAGTATCGTGAAGATCGACGAATAGAGGAGATCTATGCGGTTAGTTTGGGTTATGGACACCGGGATTCGCCATGCTCGGCAACAGAAGGCGGCAGCGGGGTTGTGCTTCCTCGCAACCGTGGTCGGCCGCAATTAGGGGGTAAGGTCGGCTCGACCTGTGCGGCGAGGGGGTGATGTTGGATCGAGCTGCTATCGAGCGTTGTAGCGACGAATTGGGGGTAGGGTTTGAAGGTGGTGGCCGGGTTTGTTCGATCATGTGAAACTATGTTCTGGAAGGAGGAGTCTCGTGCGTGCATTTCTATTGGTGACGTGGCAAATTTTTGTAGGAGGGTGAGTTTTGTTTTGTATGTAATTTAATTTTAATTTCAAATGTTAAAATCTTAATAATTTTCTCATACGACCTCGAATTTATGCACGGTTTCTTGCGTTAGGATCGTATTTAAATTCTGGAGATTTTGGTGCAGGTTTGGGCAGATTCTGAGGCTGTTGAAATTTTGGGTTTAAATTGGATTTGAATTCAATTTAAATCCCAAAGGTGAGTGTTTTAACCCACTCACAACTTCTAAGATTTTTTATGTTTGTTAAATTGATTTATGGTGTGTTTAGAAATTTAATTATAGTTGTTTGGCATATATTTCATCATTATCTCAGTTAATTTGGCAATTCATTTAATTTACTTGTTATGTAATTTAATATTGCATATTACTGCCAGTTAAATTTATTTATTTCTGAATATAAAACTGCCAGTTAAATTGTTATCTATTTATTTATTGCATTTAAAACTGCCAATAAACAGTTATAATTTATTTTTGGATATAAACTGATAGTTGATACCTGTTATTGTCACCTGTTATATATTGATGTATTGTTTGAATTTGGATGATGATTGTGATAAATGGTTGATGGTTGATATTGGATGAATGAATGTTGTATTTCATATTGTTATAAACGCAAGTTATGATGCATTTTATTGCATTCGGGATTGCGGTTTGAAATGATATATAACCGTAGTTTTATTTTTAAATTGCGGATTGAAATGATAAATATCCGTATCACTTGACCATAGGACAGAAAATTATATATAGGCACCGCGGTCTATATATAAAAATATTTTGAAGTGATTTTTCTATGGTTTTGGAAAGGAAATACGGTTTAATAAATATTAATTTTTGGTGTTATGTAAGTACTATTATATATATATATATATAAGTTGAATTCTTGAATTTAAATGTGTATAAAATTGACTAATAAAAATGAGTTTAAAAAATGGAGTTTGCTTGTATTATATTATATGGTCTAGTATCTATTTAAGATATTGTATATATAGAGTTTTAAATGACTTAAATGAAGTTAAGTTGAAAGATAAATATGGAATTGGTTTAAATTGAATTATTTAAGAATTGTACTTGAATAACTTTGATTTGAAGCTTAAATAAAGGCGATGATTTTAAAGGGTATGATTCTTATAACTTGATTCAGTTTAAAGAATTTAAATGAATGAAAAGTTGAAATAACTGAATTTATCAAGTTAAATAAATTTGAAAAAGATTTATCCAGTTGTCTGAAGTTAAAAGTTTACTTAAATTTTATTGGATTTATTAAGTAAACATATTTCAAATCTAAATAATGGAAATTGAATTTGATATTTATGAAATTGTCAAAGAATTCGTTCTTGAAATGATGGAATATCTAGACCTTTGAAATATATGGAGATTTTAATGGTTTGTTTGCAAATTTAAATCTATATTTGGAAATTGTTTGTGAAGGTGAAGAAACTATTTTATTTTATAAAATAAATTATATTTAACCATTTAAGTGATGTGGTTATATTTCCAAGTCATGAAATTCAAGTTTTACGTTTAAGAAAGACTATATTTCGAGCGTTGTTTTAGAAATATTATAACTTTGAAATTGTTAAGGTTTTAGAAAAGGATATATTTGAAAAGATATCATATTGATTTGGTTTTAAATAGCGAAATGATATCGAAATTTTATGGTTTTGAAATGAATATTATATCCTGGTTTTAAAGTATAAATTATTTTAAAATAACCACCGTGTTATAATAACGTTTGGTTGTTGAAGAGTCCGGGATCGGAAGTTGTCATACTCTCTGCAAACTCCGAAAACCACTTTAACAACCGTGTATGCGGTGGAGATTCCAGAATGAAGTAGGATGGTGGCGGCTTTTCCTTTGAGGTAAATACGTGGACCCAACTCCCGTGAGTTGGCATAAGGTGGCTAAAACAGGAGCGATTGACGGGTTAATTGAGGTAGCACCTTTGATCGGACACATCATATTATACTTTGACTTTTGGATTGATTCGGTGGCCACTTTTGATTTTTATTTGGGGGTGTGGCTCGAGGTGGGAGGTAGCTGCGGCTACGCGTTACCACCGACCCGGAAGCGTAATTGGTATATCTACCCTGGCATTACCTAGTTGTGCCGTGTCACCTATCCTATCGCGCCTTGTACGAGTTTGATTTTCTCCCGTGGCCCGTGGAATATTTAGAGTAGTCTCCCGATCTGGAGATGCGCTGATATTGGATGGACTACTAGGACTATTACGTGTTAAGGGCTATATGGGTAACCCATTAATGCTAAGGCAAAAGCAAGTTTATTTTACAATTAGACACTATTATAATAGTGAAATATACTACATAGTAAATAGTTTAACGGATCCTTAAGAGATGTGAATCCCTAGCATCTTTAGAGTTACTGCACTCATGTTTATTTCTATTGATTTAACTTACATAAGATATTTTAGTTCTGACTCGAGTGTTTTGTCTTTTTAATTCGCTCGGGTCAGTCCGAGCGTTTCAGGATCGAAGACTTTAGCTCTGGAGGACGAAGACGGAGATTTCTATTATTATTATTTATTATATTCCACTATACTCATATTGTTCTGCTGCATTGTTATATGGTATGTATAACTCTGATGTATGTTGTATAAGTATAATCGAATATTTTAAACAGCTTTATAAACTGTATATTTGATTACTATATTTTATCCTTCCACTGTGAGATTTTGTTTTGTTTTATTTCTTTCTCGTTTTTCTTATTTACCCCACAACAATCCGCCCTTCCGAATGGTTTGAATTGGTACGTGTGTCGATTTAAAGCGTGCGAAAAGATGGGATGTTACAGTTTCTGTGAAGTTTTTGAGTATATCCTTTTGCCACCAGTCTTGCCTTATGTTTTTGAACTATACCATCGACATTCTTTTTAAGTCTGAATGTCCATCTACATCCCACTATGTTTTTTATGCTTACGCATATGGAAAAGTCCCATGTCTTATTCTTTATCGGTGCATTGTACTCCTCTTGTATAGCCGCTTTCCATTTTTCATTCTTTCTTGCTTGATCATAAGCCTCTGGTTCTTCTATCTCTATGTCTGCTGCATATATTTTTGGTTTGAATATGCCACTTTTGGCTTGTATAATCATGTAATGTTGAGTTTTTGCAGGAGCAGTGTTGTGTGTGGGAACATTTTATGTTTTAACTTGTTGAGGTCAGGATGAGCTTTGTTCTTCTAGATCTTGATGAGTTTCATGAAACACTGTCATCATTTCCTAAGTGTTCAAGTTGACTTGGTGGTTCATAACCTGGTCTGGAATCGGACATAGTTCGTTGTGGACTGGAGCTATTCAGGGCATCTCCTGTACTTCTATCAATATGTTGATCTTGACATATGGGTATTGACGGTATAGATACTTTTGGGTTATAAATCTTAATAGTTGTTTTTACTTTTGCACTTGAGAAGGGAAACTGAAGCACATTGAATGTAACATGTCTGGATACTATAACTTTACCATTGCTACTTAAACATTTATATCCTTTCCGATTTTCAGCATAACCAATGAAGGTGCAGGGAGAAGATCTGAAGCTCAACTTGTGTGGGTTATATGGTCTAAGCCAGGGGAAACATAGATAACCAAAGGCTTTTAGTTTGAGAAAGTCAGGCTTTGTGTTGAATAATCTTTCAATTGGACATTTTCTTCGGTATTCTGGTTGGTAGTCTATTTATCATATATATTGCAGTACTAATGGCATCAGGCCAGCACTTCAAAGGTAAAGATACTTGGGTTAAAAGTGTGAGGCCTGTCTCTACTATATGTCGATGCTTTCTCTCTACCAATCCATTTTGCTCAGAGGTATGTGGACATGTTATTCTATACATTATTCCTCTTTTCTAGAAGTATTCACTTAATGGTTTGTATTCATTCCGTCCATCTGAATGAAGAACTTTGACTTTATGATTTGTTTGTCTTTCAGTTTGACTTATGAAGTGGACTACAACTTTTGTAGTCTTTGACTTTGTTTTGAGAAAGTATATACATGTGTACTTAGAATAAGTATCCACAAAGGATACATAATAATTGAAACCACAGTCTGAGCTAATAGGAGCAGGACCCCATAGATCTATGGCTATCAATTCTAAAGGTTTATTGCATACGGTCTTAGAGTTAGTGAAAGGAAATCTATGATTTTTACCCATTTGACAACATGTGCGTATATAAGTCAGAGATATATTTTCATAAGAAATTTTATTATCACATAAGATTTTCCTTACAATATTTGCACTTGGGTGCACCAGTTTGTGATGCCAAATATCAAAATCGTTACTACACATTTTATTTTGATTGATCTCAGAATAGAAACAACTGTAACCCTTGGTTGTAGAAACTTTTGAATCAACTGTGTTGAACTTGTAGAGGCCCTTATACATTTCATCCTACAAAAGAATATCATTAGTAAATCTATCTTTTAACAAGACAATGTTTAGGATGAAATCCAAAATAAACATTATTATCATTGGAAAATTGAGATACGCTCATCAGATTTTTCTTGATTTGTGGTATTCTCAATAGATTGTTCAAATATAATTGCATGTTTCTTCTTATGCTTCAAAAACCTGTATGAGTGATCCTAATTGATTCACCATTGCATATATGCATGGATTTGTTACCTCTATATTCCTTGTTTTCAAGGTTTAAGTTGTCAAGACTGTTTGTAACATGATTTTTTGCCCCTGAGTTTGGATACCATGACTCATCTTGTATGTCCTCTGGCTTAGCAATACCAGTTTAATAGCTTCTGTCGTAGTCTGCCTTTCCTTTTTTTTCAGACTGCATATTTGCCATGTTTGCACTTTGATTGAGGTTTCTTTGAGAATTTGATTGCTGGTTGGGTACATATGATGCATCAAATCTAAAATAACATTTATCTGCTGCATAAGCATATTTTTCACAGATTTAACATCTTAAACCGGTGCTGTTATTCATCTGCCTCCTCTATTTCTTCCTTTCGAACTTGATCCACCTCTTTAATAATTTTGATTGTTGTTGTTAGATCTACATTAACTGATTTCTTTTGATCTACCCTTCCTTCATATGCAAGAAGAGTTGCCTTTACATATTGCACGTCAGGTATTGTTTCTCTTGATGATATTATTGCAACCACTGACTCATATTTCTCATCAAAGCCATTTAGAATAATGAGTATTTGTTCAGTGTCAGAGACTATACGTTCTACTGCATCAAGAAGATCACATAGAGTCTTGATCTTGGTCAGATATTCTCTCATACACATGCTATCTTTCTTTAAATTTTGCAATTGTCTTTTGTAAAACATAATTTTTGCTGCTGATTGAGAAATGAAAATTTGCTCCACTGTTGTCCATATGTCATGAGCTGTTTTGCAACCAATGAGTTGTAGTAGGAGGTTAGAACTGATCGATGACAGCAACCAAGATGACAGTAGACTGTCTTGTCTTTGGTGATTTGTGAAATCTTTATTACTGATTAGTATGCCATCACTGCTCTCTATCATTCTTTCTGGTATGACTGTTATTCCTTTAATGTAATCATCAAGACCGTACCCTCTTATGGTTGTTTCAATTTGAAACTTCCATAAGAGATAGTTATTTTTATCCAGCTGTGTTGTTATGATCTGACTTTTAGGATTGATAATCGCTATTACATTGTTACATTTGACATATTTGTGTTATTTCTTGGAGAAAATAGTGATATTGAGGATTGATCTTCATTCCCCTCAGCCATTTAAGCAGATACCGATGATATGTGCAAATGCAAACTGTATGAGATGAAAAGAAAGAAGAAAAACCTTTCTGACCTTCTTTCTTGATGATTCAGATCGTGAAATTGAGGCAATGCAACCAGATCTGGAGTAATGACTCTGATCTGACCAGTCCTTGGCGAAGCACTTGTCTCCTTTGAGGTAAAAAAGAATTTCTTGATGAGGTGTGGGTTTTCTTGATCGAAAAACCGGTCTCTCAAGTGATGATTTTACAATCTGATGAAAACTGGGGTGCAGCCTGGACCCCAAGTGATGATATTGACTCTGATGGAGTCTTAGACGGAGCAGTTTGCTGTTAGGCAATGATGGACTCCAATACCAAGTTAGGAATTGGTAAAAGATTGAAATGCAAAAGTATGATTTTATTGATCTCAATTGAATACATTTACAAGAGATATATGTTGAGTATTTATATAGAGTATTGTACATTGAGCATTTGAATAAAAAGAAAACGGGCTTCGACTCGGTCCAGCATAACTTGATATGTTTTATATGATGCGGTGCAGATTATTCTTTTGTATCAGCTTTGCTTACTGAAAGATTTTTGCTTTATACTTTGACCATTTCATTCCTTAAAGTTTCTTCTTTTTAATTCCTTCTATTTTTACTAAAGTAGTCTGGTGATTAGTATTGTGCTTACCATGCATGGAGCCAGTGTTGGATCTGGTCTGCATTGTGGATGCGTAGGTTGTATTGATAAGTTTCACGTTACAAGGATATGATATATAGCGTGGTATATATGAGATTTGTAGTACATAACATTATAGAATTTCTTTTGTTACAAGCAAGTGTTAACAAGACCAAATATAAACACGTTGGATGACAAACAAGGAACGTTTAATCGGAGGGTCAACATTAGCGTCAGCTTACACAATAGAAGCTTCGCTTGGTGGCGCTTATATATAGGAAAAAAGCTATAAGTTTTAAGTCGGATGTGTACTAAAGAATTAGAACGACGAGAAAATTATAGGGTGCAAATAGTGTTCGTATGATTTCTGTGTATTTCCAGGTGTTTGAAGGTTTTACTTGTTAACCAACGAAGATGAGATGATGGCTTGTTACAAATGCTAATTGGCAGATGTATATTTCCTAATGATTGAACAAATTTTGGTACAGTGCAAAAGGTTTTTGTGGTCACTTGTAGAGAAATGCCTTGTAGTTCTCACACATGATCTCCAGGTCCAAGTAAACTATGTGTTAGAGGCATTCTTTCGGTTTCAGACTATGTGGAAAGGAAATTGTACAGAAGGTAGTTATGTATGTGAAGAGGAAGACTTTATAACAACCACATGTTACATGAATCTTGAATCATTATACACAGCACACACTCAATCCTAGGTTATAACCAATAGCGACTTGACAAGTGTAAGGAACAAAATATTGTGTTATCACCACACAGTGCATACACCAAACATGGTATGTAGATATCTAGGAACAAATCAAGATTTTTCCCACCATGGTACAAAATATTATTTCTATACATGGTCATTATTAAAATATCTGAAAAAGGAAAGAAAGCTGAAGAATAACAACATAGAAGGCCAAGTTATCAGGATAAGCACGGTGGATCTACTGCAGTAGCTCTTTGTCAAGAGGGAAATGCAAATAACTTAGGGACCGTCCACTTGTTTTTCATTTTGGCCATGACAGTACTTAATTAAAAATAGATATAAATATGTGCTCCTTTTTATCAAAATTTTTATGTTTAAACTATACCCCCTTCCTAATTTTAACAACTTGCATAAACTCAAAGCGAATATTTAAGCATGCTATCTAACCCCAGTTGTATGTGGGCTAAATTCTTTTGTCCTCAAATTCTCTGTCTCCGTGTGTTCACTCACTGTCAACCATTTATTTTTCTACGATAATCATTGGATTTGATTTAGTGGACCCACGTACTAATAAGATCATCCTAACAAATGGTTGGGATTTATTTGAACATACGGAGACATGTGATTATTAATTTCAAAAGAGTAAAAAGTTGATAAAAGTGAAATTTGATTTTTATATGTTTGCTTTTAGTAGATGCTATCAGTATACTAAGTATAAACTAATATGTATGTGTTTTGAACTATAGTAGTTAATTATCAAATGATTAAGCATGAACATACATTAGGGTGTTAATATCTACCCACACCTAGACTATCAATAACGCTACTTAAACTTTTATTAAATTTAATTTGGATGCAACACTGCAAACAACCACTTCGGTTAGTTATGCAAAACCCAGCAAAAAATTAGTCATTTGGTTTCGCACAACTGAACGATGCAAATACAAAAAACCAAAACAAGCATCTTGGTACCATAAATTCATTTCTCTCACTCAATAGCTTATTCATATCAATTAAATTCTCAAATTGACAACAAATTAGAAGAAGTCTTCAAACTGTATGCTAATTTGAATTAAAAATGTTATAAATTATTTATCTTTTTTCTTCTGTTTTCATTTATTTCTATTTGTGGCTGTGATAATCCAAAACCTTAGTTTTGGAAATATATATACGGTCTCTTTTATCTGAATTTATTTTAATGTTGGTTTTATACATCACGAGTAATTTCATGACAATTTCCCCACTTTTCCATTTGCTATTGAGTATATATACAAAATTGAATAGATTTGTTAGGCAAGTCTCATTGTATCGTGAAAAGTTAATTTAACTTCTTCTTCTTCATTTTTATTTTTATTTTTTTTATTTCTCCTTTATTTTATAGTCGATTTTAAACATCGGTCTAATATAAGGTGGAATATTTTTTACGAGGTTGAAATTTTGATTTAGGACAAGCATAATTTTTTCAAGGAAAAAGAAAACAGCAGGAAGAAGAAAGAATTCATTGATAGGTATGCATGAGTGGGTGGAGTAATATGGTGGATGAGGAGATAAGTAGATGAGAGATGTATATTTGATGTGTATAGATAGTAAAACTCTATGTTTAATAGTTTTCGATTAAACTTGCATGTGAACACGAGTAAGTTGAGCTTTCTTAGTTGAATTTTCTTTCCATTATATATATTCAATACACATGTAAGTATATAATTTGGATATTGAGTATAAAGTTTAGTTTTACTTAATAATCCATCGCTAATTTACATCCTATACATGGAAAATATGTTTCCAACCAAATATAGCAATACAAGTTCATTTCGAGTACATTTGGTGGCTAGAGGTTAACCAAATATAGAGAATAAATATTATTACAAGGTTTTTTTTAACCAAATACAGCAATAATTATGAGTATGTTGTCATAATTATGGCAGATATATATTATGGGTTTTGGACCAAAGGTCTTTATTCTTAAAGCCTATGTACAAAAAGTCCATACTCGTAAACTCATGTAAATTTGGTCACTGTTTTGTTACCTTTTGCCTCATATAAAATTAGTCCAGCATTGAAGTCAAGGGCAAAAGCAGTATAAATTAGTCAAAAAATAAAAATAGAGACCTAATTTTTATAGTTTTTTGGAAGAGACTTTTATTTCATCATCTTTCGATTCTAGAGAGATGACAGACATTCCTGGTATATATTTTTATCAATTTCTCACTTATTTAATTTATGTTTTATTTCATAGGTATATATGCGTGTGATTCTTCTAAGCTTATTGTGAAAGCAGCTTGTGGAAAAATTTGGAAACTCGAGCAGAATGTGGAAGCGTTAGAGGTGGAGATGTAGAAGAAAAAGGTCCTCGGTTCTGTTAACACATGTTTATATTGCTACAAGCAAAAATGTACTAAAATTGCTTTCTTCATTTGCATTTCTTCTTCTCATTTTGATGCTTAATCGTTTAGGTAGATAATGAGACGCAAAAATAGATGCTTCAGCCTACTCCTTCCATCCTTAATTCTTCTTCATATTCAACCTTCAAAATTTTTTCCTTGGTATCGAATTTTGCTCCTTCGTATGTTGGTATTCCTTGTTACATGTAAACTAGATTTTGCATTAGTTAATATAGAATTTTCCATATAGGAAATAAGTAGAAAATACGTCTAGATATTTATGGAATAATAAGTTTGTACAAGAGGAAGTTTAGAAGAAATTTCCTTTTTATACCAAGATCGGGTTTTTTTTCTTCTTCCAATTTCTCATCTAACTTCTTCTAAACTCAATTCTATTCTTCATTTTTTTTTCTTCCAACTAAAGATTTAACTCGTAGTCGGATTTATAGATTCTTTCTTTTTGTTTGCTTCAATTGGTTTTATCCTTGTGCTTCTACCTTTCGGAAGGTATGCTTTATCCTCTGACTTATATCCGCTATTCATCTGAACTAGTGTACCTGTTGCAACTAAAGATTTCAAGTATTATTATGTTGCTCTATTAGAATGAGGAACACGTTTAAGGTTATGCACAATGTACGAGGCAATACTGGTTATGCAAGACCCCAGTCTATGGCTTCTGTCTTCCTGATGATATTGAGGCAGATTGTGAAATTGAGGCAGTGCAACCAGATCTGGAGTGATTGTTAGGGGGGAGGGGTGATCAATCCCTCTCAGCAGAAAAATAGGATCTTGCAATTTGGCGTGATAGAACAAACAGATAGTTATAGATCACAGAAAAAAAAAATATAGAGACAAGAGAGAACACACAGATTTATAGTGGTTCCACCATCGCGAGATAGTGTACGTCCACTTTAATGGGGAAGAGATTTATTACTATTTGAAGAGATTACAGAGTAAAGAAATGAAGAAAAATAAACAAGAGATTGTTCTCTCATATCTGATATCTTAACATTCTCTATGTCTCTCTTTATATATAGAGAAAAGTTACTTAGGGATGAAGCAATTGATTTATGTAAATAAATCAATTCATGGAATAATAATATTCCCATTAATTGCCTTGCCATGTAATTGATTGATAATATTCCATTTTCTCCATCAATCAATTATTTCCCTATTTGATTCCTTTTATAAAATATGGCAATCAAATATATATAGCAAATATCTCCACATCCCTGTCTCTTTAATTTCTCTTTCCATTTCCTTCATGCACAGAACGGGTAACTAAATACCGAGAATATCTCCAAAATCTATTAATTTTGGAAATATTGTATCACCAAAAAAATCTTAATAATCTCCACCTTGATACAATATCTCTTCCAAACCAAGATACTCCAAAATGAATGCTTCCCAATGAGTTCCTGCAAAAGCCACCTCTCATTACACTTTGTTAATGAACTCCGGCAAGGCCACCGCCCATCAACAAAGTGTTGGAAACACTCAAAAAAAATAAGGCAGACGTTGTGCAACCAAAAAAATAAACTCATATCTCTTCATTCAAAAAGAATGTCACATCTTCTCTTAACTTCAACCAAGTTACTCTCTTCCCCATAGTGCCACCATGTGGCACCTAGCACTTCATCAAGTGAATCAAGTTCGAGCAATGCTCGAACTTAGTAGCAGGTAAGGCCTTCGTAAACATATCTGCTGCATTGTCATTTGTATGAACCTTTTGAAGGCGAACTAACTTCTCTTCATTCATGGAGATAAGGAAAGACTCTCTTACCTCTATATGCTTTGTTCTAGAGCTGAAAGCCAGATTTTCAGCTAAATGAATTGCACTCTGACTATCACAATTCACCAAACAATTATCTTGTACAAAGCCCAAATCACACAACAACTTCTTCAAATAAAGTGCCTCCTTAGCTGCCTCAACTGCAGCTATCAACTCTGCCTCTGTAGTAGACAAAGCAACTATAGTCTGCAACCTCGCTCTCCAACTAATAGCCGTTCCTCCAAGAGTGAACACATAGCCTGAGGTTGACTTCCTTCTATCTCTATCTCCGGCATAGTCTGAATCACAAAATCCATTCAAGTTGAAATCTTTATTTCTGCCGCCAAAGACAAGACCATAATCTGATGTTCCTCTAAGATATCTAAAAATATACTTCACTGCCTCCCAATGCGATTTTTCCGGATTTGCTGTATATCTACTAACTAATCCAACAACCTGAGCAATGTCAGGTCTAGTGCACACCATAGCATACATCAAGCTACCTACCGCACTCGCATAAGGCACCTTTTTCATGTAGGCCTTATCCTTTTCTGAGATCGGAGAGCCTTTGTTAGAGAGCTGTATATGCAAAGGCATGGGTGTACTGATAGCCTTTGCTCCATCCATGCTAAACCGAGCAAGCACCTTTTGAATATATTCCTTTTGAGTAAGTCTCAAAAGTCCAAGCTTTCTATCTCTTTGGATTTCCATCCCCAAAATTTTCTTTGCTTCTCCAAGGTCTTTCATTTCGAATTCCGCTTTTAATTTCAACTTCAACTCATCAACTCCAGCTTTATCCTTAGAAGCAATCAACATATCATCCACGTACAAAAGCAAATACACCCAATTACTATTCTTTAAATGCTTGAAATAAACACATGCATCTTTAGTACTACGATTAAAACCATGTGAAAGCATAAAAGAATCAAACCTTTTGTACCATTGTCTAGGCGACTGTTTTAGACCATAAAGAGATTTCTTCAACCTGCATACCCAATCTGATTTTCCATCTACAATAAATCCTTCTGGCTGCTTCATGTAAATGGTTTCTTCCAAATCACCATGCAAGAAAGTAGTCTTCACATCAAGTTGTTCTAACTCCAAATCGTGAGCAGCAACTATCGCAAGTAGGATTCGAATTGAAGTTTGTCTAACAACTGGAGCAAATATTTCATCATACTCCAACTCCTTTTTTGTGAAGACGCTTTGGCTACCAATCTTGCCTTGTATCTACCATCGTCTTTCAGCTTGAACACCCACTTGCAACCTATGGCTCGGCTTCCTTGAGGTAGTGGTACCAAATCCCAAGTCTTGTTCTTCTGCAAAGACTGTATCTCCTCTTCCATAGCGCAATTCCACTTCGAATTATCATTCGACTTCATGGCTTCTTCAAGGCTTAATGGTTCATCATGAACAACATGTAAATCATACTCAAACTGATCATCAAGGCTCAAATTTGCATAATCCCAATCTCCATATCTAATTGGAGCTCTCTTTGGTCTCTGACTAGCCCGAATGACTATATCGCCTGACTCTCCTTCAGCTCCACCTTGAGCTCCATCTTGAGCTGAATCCTCTCTAGCTTCATGACCATCTCCATCACTACTAGAGGAAATCTGTGGACTATCATGTGATGTATCATCAACTGTTCTATCACTATTGCCAATAGTAATAGCTGTACTTCGGGTTTGAAAGTTGGGAATCTCGGTCTTTTCGGCCTTCTCATCAACTGAATCTGAACTGTCTGATAAACCTTCCAAAGGTTTAAACATCGTTGACATGTCAAAAGTCACATGTCTGGAGTGTATAACTTTCTTCGTAACTGGATTCCAAATTCTGTATCCTTTTATTCCATCTGTATAACCAAGAAAAACACACTTGGAGGCCCTAGGCTCCAACTTATCTTGTCATGTATTGTGAACATAAACTGGACATCCAAATATACGAAAATAACTTAATAAAGTGCTTTTACCTCTCCATAACTCCTCTGGAATCTTCCCACCAATGGCTGAGCATGGAATCCGATTAATAATATGTGCTGCAGTCGAAACAGCTTCAGCCCAAAAACCCTTAGACATACCCGCAGTCAATATCAAGCAACGGGCCTTATCAAGTAGAGTCCTATTCATCCTCTCAGCAACCCCATTGGATTGCGGATCACCAGGTGTAGTAAAATGTCTTCTAATACCGCGTTGTCTGCAGTAGTCGAGGAACTCTTTGGAGACATATTCGCCACCATTATCGGATCTAAAAATCTTCAATTTCTTTCCTGTTTGGTTTTCAACAAGAGCTAACCAAACCTTGAAATTCTGAAATACTTCCGACTTAGCTTTCATTACATACACCCAAACCTTGCACGAGTAGTCATCAATGAATGAAACAAAATAATAAGCTCCACCAATAGAAGCAGTAGGGTATGGCCCCCAAACATATGAATGTACATAATCAAGTGCACTCTTAGAAGTATGCATACCGTCACCAAAAGAAACTCTGGTTTGCTTTGCCAATACACACTCCTTGCAAAAGTTCAACTTGTTGAAGATTTCTCCCTCGATCTTTTTCTTCTTACGAAGCAACTCTAAGTTCTTCTCCGAAGTATGACCTAGTCTCATATGCCAAAGTTTGGTAGCATCCAAACTTTTAGAACTATCAACTCCAACACATAATTCTCCATGAACAGTGGTACCCATCAGCAAATACAGATTTCTTACCATAACACCCTTCATCAATACAAGTGCCTCTCTAGAAACTCTCAAACCATCTTTGACAGTGGTTATCTTGCATCCCAATGATGCTAATTGGCCTAATGATATCAATGACTTCCGAAGACCAGGAACATAGCGAACATCTGAAAGTGTGCGAACAATCCCATCATACATGCGAATGCGAACTGAACCAACTCCCATAGACTTACATGTAGCATCGTTTCCCATAAGGATGGAACTTCCTTCTTTAGCATCAAAGGAAGAAAAATAATCCTTATTAGGAGTCATGTGAAATGATGCTCCAGAATCTAATACCCAGTGGTCTGCAACATCTGATACAACCGCTGTCAATAAATCGCTATCATCTTTCTCCATCGCAATAGATGAAGAACCTTCAGTCTTCTTCTCCAGATCTGGGCAGTCTCTTCTCCAATGGTATGGTTTCTTACAATGATGACACCTTCCATCTTTTGACTTACTCCGCCAATGAGGCTTCCTAAAATTGGAACGCCCCCTGTAATTCTTCACTTTCTTCTCTGCGCTACCTCTCTCGACAAATAAACCTGAACTACTATTACTTCCTCCACTACTATCACCAACACCAAACTCTTTCATCTGATCTCTCAACTCCTCACTGAGCAAACCTGTCTTCACATCATCTAATGTCAATGTATCTCTACCATAGATAAGGCTGTTAGCGAAACCAGTGTATCGTTCTGGAAGCGAACACAACAGAATCATTGCTTTCTGTTCTTCATCAACTTTCAACTCAACAGACTTCATCTTCATCAACAGGTCATCAAACACACTTAGGTGTGTTTTAATTGAAGAACCTTCCTTCATTTTATAAGTGAAAAAAGTCTTCAATAGGATCAGACGGTTAGTTAGGGATTTCTTCATGTAGAGGTCCTCCAACTTCTTCCAAATGCCTTTGGCTGTGGTTTCCTGACTGATTTCAGAAATTACATTCTTTCCCATAGCAAGCTGGAGAGTAGTAAAGGCCCATTCTTCCATCTCTTCTAAAGAAATGATGAAATATCAGCAGGAAGTGTCTCTGTATCAAATACTACTCGATGAACGCGATTTCTCCCCAAAACTGCTTTCATCATCCATTGCCATTTTTCAAAATCTCCTTCACCATTCCACTTCTCTATCGTCACCTGTGATCCTGAAGCCACATAGGAGCCTCTGACGTATGGAGCAACTACTGGCGCTAAAGTACTATTTGTACTATTTTCATCTCCTCCTGCCATTCTACCAAACACCTTCTTTGCGAATCTAGCTCTGATACCAGTTGTTAGGAGGAGGGGTGATCAATCCCTCTCAGCAGAAAAATAGGATCTTGCAATTTGGCGTGATAGAACAAACAGATAGTTATAGATCACAGAAAAAATATATATAGAGACAAGAGAGAACACACAGATTTATAGTGGTTCCACCATCGCGAGATAGTGTACGTCCACTTTAATGGGGAAGAGATTTATTACTATTTAAAGAGATTTATTACTATTTGTTGAGTTTCGGCATTCCCGCGTACCGTACGCGTTCGCTTCACCGTGTCTATCGGAGTCAACGGTCGAAGTCTTCCATGCCGGCGTCCCGATTGAACATCCCTCCATCGCCTACCATCGAGCATATAATCTGGTCTTGGCAACACATTGTAACAAAAGGAATCCCCAATGTTACGTGCCACCAATCCCATATATATACCACGATTATTCTGAATATTCCACGATGTGGGACTTTTGTCCATCCAATCCACGCACCCACTCCATTTACAATGCGAGCCACACCTAACAATCTCCACCTTGGCGAGCATTACTCAAGTCACCTTGGAGTTATACCGAGTCCTCTTCGCAGTGGAGTCAAGCTGCTACCCTGAGTTCTCATAAGCAGGACGGAGCGACTGCTTTAACCATATCTCCACCTTGACGAGCATCCCATGCTCAAGCCCCTTAGGAGCCATGCTTCGGTCATGCTGCATCATATCGGTCTCATCGAACCATGGAGCTCTGATACCATGTTGAGTTTCGGCATTCCCGCGTACCGTACGCGTTCGCTTCACCGTGTCTATCGGAGTCAACGGTCGAAGTCTTCCATGCCGGCGTCCCGATTGAACATCCCTCCATCGCCTACCATCGAGCATATAATCTGGTCTTGGCAACACATTGTAACAAAAGGAATCCCCAATATTACGTGCCACCAATCCCATATATATACCACGATTATTCTGAATATTCCGCGATGTGGGACTTTTGTCCGTCCAATCCACGCACCCACTCCATTTACAATGCGAGCCACACCTAACAGTGATGACTCTGATCTGATCAGTCCTTGGCGAGGCACTTGTCTCCTTTGAGGTAAAAAAGAGTTTCTTGATGTGGTATGGGTTTTCTTGATTGAAAAACTGGTCTCTCAGGTGATGATTTTACAATCTGATGAAAACAGAGGTGCAGCCTGAACCCCAAGTGATGATATTGACTCTGATGGAGTCTTAAGCGGGGCACTTTACTGTTAGGCAATGATGAACTCCTATACCAACTTAGGAATTGGTAAAAGATTGAAATGCAAAAGTATGATTTTATTGATTTCAATTGAATACATTTACAGGAGATATATGCTGAGTATTATAAAGAGTATTGTACATTGAGCATTTGAATAAAAAGAAAACGAGCTTCGACTCGGTCCAGCATAACCTGATCTGTTGTATATGATGCGGTGCACATTATTCTTTTGTATCAGCTTTGCTTGCTGCTTTAAACTTCGACCATTTTTTCTTCCTTTTAATCCCTTCTATTTTTACTAAAGTAGTCTGGTGATTAGTGTTATGCTTTACTTGGTGTGGAGCTAGTGTTGCGTCTGGCCTGCATTGTGGATGCGTGGGTTGTATTGATAAATTTCACATTACAAGAAATGATATATAACGTGGTATATATGAGATTTGTAGTACATATCATTATAGAATTTCTTTTGTTACAAGCAAACAAGATCAAATATAAGATCGTTGGATTGACAAACAAGGAACGTTTAATCGAGACGTCAACAGTAGCGCACAATAGAAGCTTCGCTTGGTGGCGCTTATATATAGGAAAAAAGCTATAAGTTTTAAGTCGGATGTGTACTAAAGAATTAGAACGACGAGAAAATTATAGGGTGCAAATAGTGTTCGTATGATTTCTGTGTATTTCCAGGTGTTTGAAGGTTTTACTTGTTAACCAACGAAGATGAGATGATGGCTTGTTACAAATGCTAATTGGCAGATGTATATTTCCTAATGATTGCACAAATTTTGGTACAGTGCAAAAGGTTTTTGTGGTCACTTGTAGAGAAATGCCTTGTAGTTCTCACACATGATCTCCAGGTCCAAATTAGAGGCATTCTTTCGGTTTCAGACTATGTGGAAAGGAAATTGCACAGAAGGTAGTTATTTATGTGAAAAGGAAGACTTTATAACAACCACATGTTACATGAATCTTGAATCATTATACACAGCACACACTCAATCCTAGGTTATAACCAATAGCGACTTGACAAGTGTAAGGAACAAAATGTTGTGTTCTCACCACACAGTACATACACCAAACATGGGATGTAGATATCTAGGAACAAATCAAGATTTTTCCCACCATGGTACAAAATATTATTTCTGTACATGGTGTCATTATGAAAATATCTGAAAAAGGAAAGAAAGCTGAAGAAGAACAACATAGAAGGCCAAGCTATCAGGATGAGCACAGTGGATCTGCTGCAGTGGCTCTTTGTCAAGAGGGAAATGCAAATAACTTAGGGACCGTCCACTTGTTTTTCATTTTGGCCATGAGAGTACTTAATTAAAAATAGATATAAATATGTGCTCCTTTTTGTTAAACTTTTTATATTTAAACTATACCCCCTTACTAATTTTAACAACTTGCATAAACTCAAAGCGAATATTTAAGCATGCTATCTAACCCCAGTTGCATGTGGGCTCAATTCTTTTGTCCTCAAATTCTCAACCATTTATTTCTCTACGATAATCATTGGATTTGATTTAGTGGACCCACGTACTAATAAGATCATCCTAACAAATGGTTGGAATTTATTTGAACATACAGAGACATGTGATTATTAATTTCAATAGAGTAAAAAGTTGATAAAAATGAAATTTGATTTTTATATGTTTGCTTTTAGTAGATGCTATCAGTATACTAAGTATAAACAAATATGTATGTGTTTTGAACTATAGTAGCTAATAATCAAATGATTAAGCATGAACATACATTGGGGTGTTGATATCTACCTACACCTAGACTATCAATAACGCTACTTAAACTTGTATTAAATTTAATTTGGACGCAACACTGCAAACAACCACTTCGGTTAGTTATGCAAAACCCAGCGAAAAATTAGTCATTTGGTTTTGCACAACTGAACGATACAAATACAAAAAACCAAAACAAGCACCTTGGTACCATAAATTCATTTCTCCCACTCAATAATTAAAATTCCAGCTTATGCATATCAATTAAAATCTCAAATTGACAACAAATTAGAAGAAGTCTTCAAACTGTATGCTAATTTGAATTAAAAATGTTATAAATTATTTATCGTTTTTCTTCTATTTTCATTTATTTCTATTTGTGGCTGTGATAATCCAAAACCTTAGTTTTGAAAATACATATTCGGTCTCTTTTATCTGAATTTATTTTAATGTTATAGGGTTTTATACATCACGAGTAATTTCTTGACAATTTCTCCACTTTTCCATTTGCTATCGAGTATATATACAAAATTGAATAGAGTTGTTAGGAAATAGTCTCATTGTATCGTGAAAAGTTAATTTAACTTCTTCTTCATTTTTATTTTTATTTTTTTTATTTCTCCTTTATTTTATAGTCGATTTTAAACATCGGTCTAATATGAGGTGGAATTTTTTTTACGAGGTTGAAATTTTGATTTAGGACAAGTATCATTCTTTCAAGGAAAAAGAAAACAGCGGGAAAAAGGAAGAATTAATTGATAGGTATGCATGAGTGGGTGGAGTAATATGGTGGATGAGGAGATAAGTAGATGAGAGATGTATATTTGATGTGTGTAGATAGTAAAACTTTATGTTTAATAGTTTTCGATTAAACTTGCATGTGAACACGAATAAGTTGAGCTTTCTTAATTGAATTTTCTTTCCATTATATATATTCAGTACGCATATAAGTATATAATTTGGATCTTGAGTATAAAGTTTGGTTTTACTTAATAATCCATCGCTAATTTACATTCTATACATGGAACATACGTTTCCAACCAAATATAGCAATAAAAGTTCATTTCGAGTACATTTGGTAGGTAGAGCTTAACCAAATATAGAGAATAAATATTATTACAAGTATTTTTTTTAACCAAACACAGCAATAATTATGTATATGTTGTCACAATTATGGTTGATATATATCATGGGTTTTGGACCAAATGTCCTTACTCTTAAAGTCTATGCACAAAAGTCCATACTCATAAATTCATGTAAATTTGGTCTCTGTTTTGTTACTTTTTATCAAATTGTCCCCTCGTAGAAAATTAGCCCAGCGTTGAAATCAGGGGCAAAAACAACATAAATTAGCAAAAAAATAAAAATATGGAACTAATTTTCATAACTTTTGTGTGAGATACCTTTCTTCTATCATGTCTCATTTCTAGAGAGATGGCGTATATATTTCACCAATTTCTCACTTATTTAATTTATGTTTTATTTCATAGGTATATATGCGGGTGATCCTTCTAAGCTTAGTATGGAAGCAGCTTTTGGAAAAATTTGGAAACTCAAGCAGAATGTGGAAGCATTAGAGGTGGAGATATAGAAGAAAAAGGTCCTCTGTTCTGTTGACACATGTTTATATTGCGACAAGCAGAAATGTACTAAAATTACTTTCTTCACTTGCCTTTCTTCTTCACATTCTGATGCTTAATCGTTTAGGTTGATAATGAGACGCATAAATAGATGCCTCAGCCTACTCCTTCCATCTTTAATTCTTCTTCATATTCAACCTTCAAAACTTCTTCATTGGTAACAAATTTTGCACCTTCGTATGTTGGTATTCCTTGTTACATGTAAACTCGATTTTGCATTTTGTTAATCTAGAATTTTCCATAAAGGAAATAAGTAGAAAATATGTTTAGATATTTATGGAATAATAATAAGTTTGTATAAGAGGAAGTTTAGAAGAAATTTCCTTTTTATACCAAGATCGTTTTTTTTTTTCCTTCTTCTTCTTCCAATTTCTAATCTAACTTTTTCTAAACTCAATTCTATTCTTCATTTTTTTTTCTTCCAACTAAAGATTTAACTCGTAGTTGGATTTACAGATCTTTTTTTTTTGTTTGCTTCAATTGGTTTTATCCTTGTGCTTCTACCTTTCGGAAGGTATGTTTATCCTCTGACTTATATCCGCTATTCAACTGAACGAGCGTACCTGTTGCAACTAAAGATTTCAAGTATAATTCTGTTGCTCTATTGGAATGAGGAACACGTTTAAGGTTATGCACAATGAACGAGGCAATACCGGCTATGCAAGGCCACAGTCTACGGCTTCCGCCTTCCTGTATACAAGTATTTAGTGGCTGCTTTGCTTTTCTATGATGTTACAACTCATGAGTAACCGAAGGCATCTCATTTAATCCTTTTTATTCACACATGCTTTCTCTTCTAACAGTATTTTCATCTCTAGTTAAATGTAGTTAAATGTGAACCCTGCTGATGATGTTTAATGCCTACTTGGCTATGTACCTTCTGGTGTTAAACTAAAATCGGTACTTGAAATTAGAAAATAAAGTAGTTGCTACTTTCCAATTAGAGCATCTCCAATAGAAAGACGAATTTAGGTGAGGAACACAAATTATAATGTCGAATTCTCCCGCTCCTCCAGCAGCAAGTGGGAATAAATGTTTTTTTAAAAGAAAACCATAAATGTTTTTTTGAAAATTGTTTATTGTACAAAAGGGTTTTAATATATTGTAAATATTTTTAAACGGTCAACCGAAAACCGTTTATGGTATAAATATTTTTCTGAAAACTATTTATATCCTATACGATTTTCAAATTGTCGTTTACAGACCTACGTTTGGAAAAAAAAGGGAATACCCTCGCTTATTTTTTTTTCTATGCTCTATAATTGATATTGTGACAACGTGGAGAAGGGAAAAAACATGAATTCCCTTCAATTTTGTGTGGATTTGTCCTGCAAGAGATACTCTTATGAAACCTTTTGTTTTGGTTAAGCTTATACTTTCAATTTTTTGTCTTTGAACCTTTATGAGACAAAAAATCCATAAGATTTAGCGTATACAGTATGTAATGAAACAACATTTGAAAGAATTTGATAGAAAGTATGAAAATAATTCTTTATTGATTTATTTTATACATTGTTGTATAAGTTGTTATTGTATTTATACAAGTTCACAGAAGCAATAATATGGACTCGGGTACAAAGGCCCATAGCCTGCTATCCACTGTATCTTTACAAAACCCTAATATTATTTGCGGCTATCTTATTCTTCTGATATCTCCCCTCAATACGAGCGGCGTTCTTTTATGTCATCTGTGAAAAAATTTATGCTTTTGATATTTCCCTTCAATACGAGCGACGATTTTCATGTTCTCTATGAAAAGCTTCAGAAGAGTTTTCCAGATCTTTGCTCAAGTCTTTAGTTTGCCGCTTGTAATATGTGTAACGGTGAATGAAAATCAGTTTAGGGTTTCATGAAAGATTGACGTCAAAGCTGATTTGATCTTCAAAGCTTGTAGTGATGACTTGTCGTAGTGTAGCAGCAACTGACGTCTGATCTGATCCTAAACTTGAAGCCAGTTTTCAAGTTTAGGGTTTTAATGAGATTGACTGCTGGAAGCTTCGATTTTGCCCAAGTTTTCTCGATTCTGTAAGTCATTGATCTCAGATCTGAGATTAATCTCAGATCTAGGTTTTAGCTGTTGATTGCTGCAATCTTCAACATTCAATTCCTGCTTCAGACACAGGAAGTTCTTAGCGGAGAGAGCTTTGGTGAGTATATCTGCCCTTTGGTAAGTGCTCGATAAGTGATTGACTTCAATGATTCCTTGTAGTACTTTCTCTCTGACAAAATACAAATTTAGTTCTTGTGCTTGGTTCTAGCATGTAGAATTGGGTTAGCAGTAAGAGAAACAATGCTTAGGTTATCAGATCATATTGTAGCCTTTTTTGTGATGTTGATTCTTAATTCACTTAGTAAGGATTTGATCCATAGCAGTTCTGCTGTAGCGTTAGCTACACTCCTATACTCTGCCTCTGTACTAGATCATGATATGGTAATTTGCTACTTTGAACACCATGATATGGGATTTTTGCCAATATAAACGTAGTAACCAGATGTTGATCTTCGATAATCTAGATCCGTGATCCAATCAGAATCTGCAAAACCAAATAAGTTTATATTAGTATAATTTTTAATGTGTTAATCCATGATTCACTGTGCCCTTTAAGTATCTGATAATCCTTTTCACTGCCTTTCAATGTCCATCTAAAGGATTTTGCATAAATTGGCTTACTTTATTTAAACTATAAGTGCTTTCTGGCCTTGTGATTGTTACATATTGTAGTGCTTCAACAATACTCCTGTAGTATTTTGCATCAGTAAATGGTTATCCCTTGTTTTTTGATAACTGTAAGTTGGTTGTCATTGGAGTAGGTAGACTGTTTGCCTAATCCATCTTTGTTTTGAGTAGTATCTCAGATATGTATTTCCTCTAGCTTAACTGTATAACAGAGTTGGATAGCCTTTTGACCTCAATTCCTAAAAAAATAATGTAAATCACCAAGATCCTTAATTGACAACTCATTGTTTAGTTGCTGATTTTACTTTCATTATTTCCTGTAACAATAAAGTCATCAACATAGATCAGTACATACACAATAATATTTTTAGAAAATTTAGTAAATAGAGAGTTATTTGATCTAGTATGATTGAAACCAAGTTTAATCAAAGTTGCTTTTAATTTCTCAAACCACACTCTTGGTGCCTGTTTGAGTCCATATATAGCCTTATTGAGCTTGCAGACAAGTTTGCTTCCATTTTGTCTATAACCCTTGGGTTGGTCCATGCACACTTCATCTTGAAGTGTTTCATTTAGAAATGCATTATTGACATCCAGTTGCTTTATCTTCCAGTTTTTAGACAAAGCTACTGTAAGAATTATTCTAATAGATCTTGGTTTGACAACTGGTGAGAAAGTTTCATTGAAATCAAAGCCCTGTTGTTGTGAGTAGCCTTTTGCAACAAGTCTGGCTTTATACTTTGTTATAGACCCATCTGCATTTCTTTTCAGTCTATAAGTCCATTTACATCCGATGACATTTTTATGACTTGGTATAGTAACAAGGCTCCATGTTTTGTTTTTCATAAGTACCGCATATTCTTCATTCATAGCTTCTTTTCATTTTTCACTTTGTATTGCATGTTGATATATACATGGTTCTTCAGTATCCAGGCTAACATTGTATAGTTTTGGTTTAAAAATTCCACTTTTTGCTTTAGTGATCATATGATGACCAGTTGTTGCAGGAATAGAAGACTGATGTTGATCTGATACTTCCTCAGATTCAGTTTGTGAACTAGATGTCTGCATTTGATCACCTCTTTGTTGTTCACCAGATTGATAACTGATATCTGGATATGTTGCATAGCAAGGACTTGGGGACAAACTGTCTGGCTCATGACCTAACCCATCTTGGATACAGTGTGTTGTGATCCAGTATTGTTAGTTTGATCCTCTACATACACTTCATGTGGCAAGGGAGGTATAGAGAATTTTGAGTTATGTATCTTCTGGGTTGTCTTTATTTCCTTTTCACTAAATGGGAACATGTCTTCATTGAAGACAACATGTCTTGAAATGAAGACTCTACCCTTGTTGTTTAGACATTTGTATCCTTTAGTGTTGTTTGCATGCCCTAGAAATGTACAGGGTGAGGATCTGAAACTCAATTTGTGATTGTTGTACTGTCTTAAGCATGGAAAGCATAGGCATCCAAAGACTTTGGGACTTTTGTACTCAGGTTGCACATTGAATAAGCTTTCAGTTGGACTCTTCCCATATAGAACCTTGGTTGGCAACTTGTTGATTAGATATACTACTGTGCTAAAAGCATCTGGCCAGAACTTTAAGGGCAAGGATGCTTGTGCTAGCATGGTGAGTCCCGTTTCTACCACATGTCCGTGTTTTCTTTCGATTAATCCCTTTTGTTCTGAAGTATAGGGGCAAGTAGTTCTGTGTAATATTTCTTTCTTTTGAAAATACTCCTTGAGTGTCATAAATTCAGCATCACCATCAGTTTGTATAGCCCTGACTTCATTGCCAGTCTGTTTTTCAGCCTGCGCAATAAACTGTAAAACTGCAAAATATGCTTCGGATTTTGCTTTTAAGAAATATATCCATACATATCTTGAGTATGCATCTATGAATGATATATAATACTTAAAACCATAGTCTGTATCAATGGGTGCTGGACCCCATAAGTCTATGGCTACAAGCTCTAATGGTTTATTGTATTTGTTTTCAGAATTTTTGAATTGCAATTTATGATTTTTTACTAACTGACAGTATGTACAGATATATGGAGTTAATGCATTGTCAAAGGAAATTTTATTACTATGCAATATTTTTTTACAACATCTACACTTGGATGACCAAGCTTACAGTGCCATAAGTCAAAAGTACTCATACTCCTTTTACTCTGAGATATTTCACAAGCATTACAACACAGATTTTGTTTCCCACTACTTCTTGAATCAGCTAGAGTAAACTTGTACAAGCTCTTCACTGGTTTACCCTACAAAAGAATTTTATTTGTTAATATATATTTTACAAGACAATTGTTTGGATAGAATTCAAAATACACATTATTATCACAAGCAAATTGAGACACACTGAGTAACTTTTTATTTATTTGTGGAACTTTTAAATAATGATTAAGATATAGTATCTTTCCACCTTTTATGTAACCATTACTAGTGTGAGTGATTTTGGTTGCCTCAACATTACCCATGTGTATACACTATTTACCTTTATACTCTTTGTTCCCCAAGTTTAGATTGCTTAGATTGTTTGTAACATGATTTGTAGCTCCTGAGTCTGGATACCAAGTGTCATCATGAATATCTTCCACTTTGGCTATTTCAGATTGTTGTTTGGCATCTTGTTGAATGTTGGCCATGTTAGCACTTGGTTTCTGACTGTTTTGTTTCCCAAGTGTGTAGTGAACATCAAATCTGAAGTAACACTTGTTTGCTGTGTGACCATTCACAGATTTGACATCTTGGTCTTCCATTGTTGTTGTTATTCCATCCACCACCTCTGCCACTGCCTCTGTAGAATTGATTACCTCTCTGACTGTTATTATTTGATTCATTTCTTGATTGAGTCTTTTCTTGAAATTTTTTCCTTTATTTGAGATGTAATTGACAGAAAGGTCAGAGACGATTGGTTTTCTTTGCTCTAATCTGCCTTCATGAGCAAGAAGAGTGAAGTTAACATATGATGGAGATGGTGTGATATCTCTAGATGATATCACTGCCACAATGGATTCATACTCATCATCTAATCCACCTAAGATACACAAGATCTGTTCTGTATCACTGACAGCATACCATGCAGCACCAAGTAAGTCACACAATGTTTTGATTTTAGAGAGGTAGTCTTTCATGGCCATGCCATTCTTCTTTAAATTTTGTAGTTGCCTTCTGTAGTGCATCACTCTTGCTGCTGATTGAGAACTAAACACCTGTTCCACAGTATGCCATATTTCATGTGCATTCTTGCATCCTATGAGTTGTGGTAGTAAGCTTGCACTTATTGTTGATAAGATCCAAGAACATAGTAGACTATCTTGCCTTTGATAGATGATATATTCTCTATTCAATGTTGAATTTCCTTCATTATTAGTGATGAATTGCTATGGCACTTCTTTAGTACCAAGAATATAATCTTCTAATCCATAACCTCTTACTACTGTCTGAACTTGAAATTTCCATAGCAGATAATTTGTTTTATCTAGTTGAGTATGAATTAACCGTGGCTGTGGACTAATTATGATTTTTGATATATTTTCAATGGTGGTTGATGGTGGTGCAGTATTTAATCTTGGATTTGCGGAGGTTGAGGAGTTATTATCTAAATCTCCTTCAGCCATGATTAGAAATCAAGAAGGATTCAATACAAAATGCACACAGATAGAAGAAAATAATCAAGAACCTGAGTTGCAGACCAAGAATAAAGAAAAGGATAATGAATGAATAACTGCCTTTCATGTGATGTTGTTTAATTTTTTTGCAAAGAATATGAAAGCAGCCAGTGATAAAGATTACTGGCAAGGTTCGGCGATCATTCTTGTTTCGGTTCTTCTTGATTTTTCAGACTGAAAGCAGCCATTGAGTTGAATGATGAAAATTTTTCTGACAACTCTTCTTGGCAAGGCTTGATGATGACTTTGTGATTTTTGGATATGCTTTCAGGCTTGATGCTTTAACTGTTGGAAGCACGACCAGCTTTGATGATTTAACTCTATGAAGCTTGTCTTGATTTGAAGATTTAGCTCTGCGCATGGTTCAATGTTCAACAACTGTAACTTGACCATCAATGGAATCAACTTTAGCAAATTACATATATGTGCACGCGAGCGAGTAATTTATGTAATTATATTTTAAATGCTTGCTAAAAGTGTAACTATGCTAAGATTTGGAAGATGTGAACATACGAATCTTTTTTGCTTTCTGGATTGTGAAAATTTTGTGTAATTTTTAGTAAGTATAAGTAATTTTAATTGTTATTAGCAAAACTTTGGCTTTAATTGCAAAATGACGCTAAGGCTAGGTCAGCGCACCCTTGCCTAGTTTTTTAATTAAATTTGCATTTTTTAATAGTAAAAACAATTGTAGAAGTTCTATTACAATAGACAAAAACAGTTGTAAAAGATCTATTACAACAGACAAAAAGTGTTGTAAATAACTTTATTACATCAGTCTTTTACGATACTCCAAAATAGCTGCAAAAGTTTCAACCCTACCTCATCCCGGTCTAATCCAACTGTTAACCAACATTTCAGGCAAGTGACATCTTAATAGATATGGACTTCAAGATGGTGGAGAAATAGATCAAGAGGCCCATGAGATGTCAAAAATGATGAACAAGTGAAGCACCGAGAAATTTAAGTAAGGATTGCATAAGGTAAATCATATCGGTACCGACATGATTGATCGTGTGAGCATCGACGTCATTTAACGTATGAGCACCGACTTGTTTGATGACATGAGAACCACTTTGGAATTATAGGTGAAGTTGATTTTCTACTCTGAAGAAAAAGACAAAAACTTGAATAGGATAAATCACGTAAGTACCGACATAACTGGAAGGGGCAATTTTGTCAACAACAAAGGTTGAAAGCTTGAAGACTTGGACGAATACGAAGAAGAACCAAAGATGCAAGTTTAAAAATCTTATCGTTATTGAGATGATCATGTCTGTATTGACATGTTATGTACCTATAATGGATGTCGAATTTGACTCATTTTTCATGTTTGGAAGCGTAGATATGACTTTTAACTAGTTATTTCGCGAGCTATTGACTTTGAAGGGTGAATTTGCCTATAAATATCTTTCCTTTAACAACGAAAAGGGAATATTTTGGACTTTTGCAAGGAGGTACTACCATTTTTCGAGCTCTATCTTACTTGAGATCTGAAATTGTTTGCAATTTGGTTGTACCTGTGAAAGTTAATTGAAACAAAGCTAATAGTAAATCTAGACAATCAAACTCAGGCCAAACCACTCTATAAGTCTCGTGTTTCCTCATTTAAATTTGATTTTTTTGGGAATCATTTCGTTTTTATTTGACTTGTTTGTGTCAATTTCTTATGCAATATTTTTGACCCTTTCATTGAGAGTGAAGAATCTCAGGTGTAGATCCACGCTTTAACATTGAATTTGAAGAATTTCAGGTGTTGAAGATCTAGAGCGATCGTTGAAGGTGATGTTGAAGGAGATCACCATGCTAAAGATGAAACAACTTAACTTTTGACTGGTCAACCAGGATTGAAGTTGTGACAAAAGCTGAGATTGATAAGATGACGTTGGATGTGAACGCAAAGATGTTAGAATATCTAAGGTCTCAGATGGAGCCCATGAAAAGTTGTGTTTGAGTGGGTCTTCGTAGGTTTTTTTGCAGTTACGTTAGCCCAGGTGCTAGGTGAGCGGATAAGTAATGGGTAATTGTATATCTAGGTTGGTTAAAGTAGATCTGGTGGGTTTGTGGATTCATAGGCGTGTTTGACAAAATGGGTTGTTGGGTTTGCTTGTTTTGGGTTAGCTGTTGATGGGCCTGGAAAGTGAAAGTGGTAGGTTTGAACATAATTGAATCTAATTTAGTGGTTTGGAGCAGTCATGTTTGGAAAAGCTTTGCAAAGGAAAGGTGGATCCGTTGAGAGCTCCAGTAGCAGCATTGTTGGTAATGCTCGGGATATGCCGGAATGGCAAATCTGATTAAGGGCATATCAGATCTAGCGGTTATGGGTTTGGGTCTGAAGGGATCATGTCTAGAAGGCGGATTTTTCGGGTTCTAGAACCAACTACGATGAAACCAAGAATTTAGAAGGGTGGAGTAGGACTAGACGAGGAAAAATAAGGAGAGGAGGAATTGAATGTGGATGTTGTAATGATGTGGAAGAGAGAAATTTCGTAAAGGAGAATAATAGTTGCAATTTGGGTTATGTAGTTCAAGTAAATCGTATTCACAAGTGTATATTGATTAGACTATCAGAAGTAATTAAGGATAAATTTTAGATATTTTATAAGAACGTGTGTATGTATGTGTGTGTATTGCTTAGTAGTGTTTGCGTATACACACACATAAACGTACATATCAAGGTGTTATGGATAACTATTTAAAAAAAAGAATCTTTCTTTAACGAATTTTTTTTGATGTATAAAATAAATTAGATAAGTAATAAACCATCAAGTGCTTACATTTAGAAATTTTTACGGTTATTTACAAAGCCCTCCTCAATATCACATAATATTGCACATTTAAATCATTATATTTTAGTTGATTATGTAATTTTGAATTTAAACTTTCGAATAAATTCAATCAACAAATATCCACTAATTCATCTAACCAATACTAAATTATGATTGTTTCAATATGTTGTTAAATTTGGTGACACAAAATCACATTTTAAAAGGAAATAAAAATGCAAAAGAAAGAAAAAGAAATTTCTGTTTCCCTAATTAGCGGACATATTTGGTTATGTTTATTTTTCCCCCTAATTGGCTGATCAATTTTTTTTCCATATAATATTAATTTGGGAATTAAGTAGTTGATTGATATAAATAGAGCCTAAAAGAAAGAGTGGAATAGTGTGTAAAAGTATTTGGTATTTCTTTCTTATTCCATTTTTGGTTTTCTTCTCTAAACACCAAGAAGCCATTGCCATAAAGATAAAGACTCGGCTCTTAATTAGGTTATTGATTCTATTTTGTTTTGTTTACTTTTATTTGATGGATTAATTGTAAATAATTGTTTTTAAGAATCTATATAAATGGTTGTTAATATGAATCTTGTATGTTGGTCCTTTTGATTTCGTTGTGTTTTAAACCTTTCTTCAACGCTGTCTGTCTTCAAATATTACTATTTTTATCCAATATTATCCCTTTGTAACTTGGGTGATATAATATTGTCTCTTTGTAAATTCGACGATATAAAAATATGGGATGGATTTCACAATAATTTTATCCTCTGTAAGGTTTTGTACAACCAAAATCCTAACAAATTTGTACCAGAGCTAGCTCATCACAAGACGTAGGGTAATTTTGGATTTATATAATTGTTGAGATGTCAAATTTAATTTCCTTCTCAAATGTTGCTCTTCTAAATGGAAAAAATAGGGGGCATTTGAAAGTACAACGACCCAAAATTTCTGTTATTTGAAATTCGTATATTTAATTTATTTTTAAATATTAACAAGTAAAATTTGTAAGTCGAATAAATTTTATTTCGAATATCAAGATTTAATTGGATAATTAAATCGATAATTTAATATTTGAAATTACAGAAAGAATTGGAAATTGGGTTTAATGTGTATAAAAATGATTTGTAAAGTTATATTAAATCATATTGGAGTTAGAATGATGCTATAGAACTTTTAAAATCGAATTAAAAGTTAAATTGTAGAAATGAATATTTTAATATTTAATTGACGAGTAAAAATAGCCATTTTTCAAACAGTCTCGGATTTCGACGAAACTAATTTCATCGGATCCATAATATTATATTATTGTAAGATTTCAAATTTTGTATCAATCAGATTTACGGTTTGTCCGAGGCAAGCTAAAACGCACTGAAATCAGTTTAAGTGAATTTTAAATTTAAATTAATCGATTTGAAATTGTATCTTCCAAATTTGATCGAATTGGCTCTCGATATATATTTCATTGCGTTCGGAATAGTGGTAAAATATTATAAACGCCAGGCGGCACGCTTCTTTTGGAGTTCGAAAAAATTTCGGGTGAATAGTGTTTGAGAATTTTCTATAAAAGCACCTCATTTATTTCAATTTACACTAAACCCTAGTTCAAGCATCAGCCGCCGTTTCATATATATTTAATGGCCGAGATCTTCTTCTCTTTCTCTTCTATTTTTTCAAATCCGTTAACAATCATCAGAAACTTTCAACTACAAAGTTGAAGAGCACGTCAAGATCTTCTAGATCAACGGTGGTGATCGTTTTTAGAGCTACGGATCGACGTGAATATGGGTTTGAATGCACGAATTTCGTGCACGGTTTTCAACACCAAGGCATGACCGAGCTCAATGATACTCAAGGCGGTGGTAGACGAGGTCAAGGGCTTCGTGATGACGGTGGCTGATCAACGTGAAGGTGTTCGTTTTGGTCGCGACAATTAGGGCAAAAGGGGTGGCCGAGTGGGTTTCGGTTGCGTGATAAACTGATGGGAGAGAAGAAAATGGGCATGACCCTGATTTCATCAAGTGGAAATGAACGGCAAAGAGGAGTAGAGGTTTAAAAATTAAAAGAAATTGTAAATTAATTATATTTCAGTTCGTTCAATCTTTAAAAATATGTAACTCTTTCATACGAGGTCCGTTTTGGACGAAACGAATTGCGTTGGCTTCGTATTGACGAACGCTACGCGATGAAGTTGGATTGGAGTTGATTGGAGCTAGTGAATTTTCAAATAAAATTAAACGCGTTTAATTTTATTCGAAATAAAACACTGCATCCGCTATTTGAAAACAAGGTGAGAACTTCTCACTCAATCAAAATTGTTTCGATTTAAATTTAAAATAGTTAGATTTAAAATTTCTTGATTGTGTGATTGAATGATAAATTGCTATTTGTTGAATTGAAATAGACCCTATACGCCGTATATTAAGCGGATGTTATTTATTAAACGCATATACCGCGATATTTCACCTTGATGTGGAATTGGTATTATATATGTACTGGAGTTGATTTTCCCGCATTATATAGCGGATGAGACCCTATTGCGCCGCATAATAGCGGATAATATTTTATAAACCATGTACCACGATATTCCGTCTTGAAACGGGATTGGCATTGTGCTAACATCTGTGGATGCAGGAAAACAGATTGGAGGAATCCAACTGGATTCCTCAACGGTATGGATTTATTTACAGATATTTGTGATATATTCTGTTATCATATTGATATATGATGTTTGGATGCCATGATTGTTATATTTGGTGCTGTTGCAGCAATTGGGCCTATTTTTGAAGTTTTAAAAATGTTAAAGTAACGATTTCGAATTTAGAAAGGGTTTTCAAGTCGTTTTGAAAGTATAAATTTCTTTTGGATTTTGGGATTGATTCATTTTAAATAAATAAACGTTATAATTTTTATGTTATAAAAATTATGAGTTTTGTGAAATATAACCCAAATGTGATTTTTGAAATAAGTAGTTGATTAATTTGTAAATTGGTTTAAATTGGGATTTTTGAATTTTTATAAACGGTTTATTAAAAGATTTATAAAATTGATATTTACAAATAAAAAATATTAGAATTATAAAACGAGTTTTTATAAGTGTTAAAATGAAGTATAAATGGATTTCATAAGTGAATGAAATTTATAGATTTATAAATGGTGAAGTTATAAAATGGATAGATTTTTGTAAAATAAAGATTTATAAGTAATTAACTTATAAACCGGATTTTGGCATTTAAATGAAATTTAAATAGAATCTGTTAATAAAGTGCTTTTATAAGTTGAAATTGTTATAAAATATAAATGGAATTTATAAACCTTGTTTTATAAATCCGAAATCGACTTATTTTGATAAGTTAATTTTTTTAGCTTATTAAAGGAGATATATCCACGATTTTGGACAGTGGATAATCCTTTAAAATAAAATATGTAGAAGTGTTGAAATTGACAAACGATTTATATTCACGATTTTGGACAATGAATAATAGATTAAAGAAATGTTTAGGAGGTGATCTTTTAAATGGAATTAAAACGATTTGAAATTGTTTTAAAAATGTGTTAAGTATCGAAATCATAGATTTCAACATTCATTGTTGAAATAAACATTTTCAAGAAATAAGGAAAATGTGGACCATAACACTGTTGTTATAATAAATGATTTTCGAAAGGAAATGTTTTACATAGTATTGGGATTTATATATCTATCTTAATTTCGAATCCCTATACTAGTGATTTTGGGTTGTCGCAACGATGTTTTACGCAACATTCGTTTTGACTCAAATGAATGTGTTTAAGAGAACGCTTTCCTTAAAAAAATAAAATATATGCTTAATCGTGTTTTAAGTATATTGGATATATTCTAAGTATTGAAAATAAATAGATTTGTGAATTACTTATTGTTAAATAAGTATTTGGAAATTTTTTCCAATATGAATTGATATGGTTTAGAGAATATATCTTTTTAAAGATAAATTGAAGTGAATATTTGGCAAGTTATTAATTTTATGGAAGATTAATAAAAAGGGCCTAGTGATTGTTATGGTGCTGAATATTTGTTGGTTTGCTTCGATAGTTAAATAACCGACTATCGACATTTATATTTAAATGGGTATTTGTTTTGATTGCTTGAATTTGATGCTACACTTATTTTTTAAAATAAGCGCTCGTTATTCAATTTAGCCGGAAGAGGACCTTTGTGTCATAAATCTCATTCCGAGTAAGTGATATGCCGTAATGGATAGCATATGAAGACCGATGTTGAAGACAGGATATTTTCGAAAACGGAAGGATTACTGTCGAATGTCTCTGCATCGGATGATCTTCGATATAGAGATTTTATCACCCATTGTGATGGGAATTCCGGTCGTGATTAGTGAATATCCGGATTGCAAGGGCTTCTTTGGAAGTGCCTTCGGTTCCATTCGATCCCGGAACGGACTTGTATGGATGTGTGTCTGACGTTACAATTTGAGATGTAAAGCTAGTTTCTATCAAATATATTTCTGTTGGTGGTGGAGAATTTATTCTCTTAGCTTAACACCCTTCTCTGAGATGTAAGAGCTCAGAGGTTATGCAGTTGATGGTTACTAGTGATATATTTCCAATTTGGTAATGTGGCATATGAAGTGCTGCTGAGCATTGGTTGATCAAAGCATAGCTTTTGTATAAAGCGTAGCTTTGTGGACTAGACTTTGTCGGACCTCACACCCCGAAAATGGTCAAAACAGAAAAGATGCGGCAAGGTTATTAGGGGACCGCACCCCCTTAGTGTATGTCATTCCTTCTGGATAGAGGTGGTATTATGGTATGGAGCCCTGATACTTAACCTATGATGTTGCTGCAAACTTATTATTTTGTGGTTGTTGGTGAATCCCGGGATTTAGTTCGGTTACGACCGGGGGATGGTATATTCGTGTAAGTTGTTACCCAGTTAGAGTTAACCCGGCCTTGTGTTGGCAGAGATCCAGTAAGGTTCTCGGGGCATTTTTCCAGAGGCGTTTCCATGTGGCAATGGGAAGTTCCTTGGCCTGACCATTTGTTGGAAATCCAAAGAAACAATACGAACCCATTACGATTGCAAATTGTTTAACCTGCCTCTTCAGGAGGTAGCTATAGCAGGCATAATATAATGGTACCTATGCTGGCTAAGATTTATATTGTACTTTCGAAATGGTTATCCACATTTTGCACTTATAGTAATAATATCAAAGAAATTCTCTACGTAGTAAGCATCTTTGACTATCATAAGGAGAAATCTCCTCCAAGTTCTGCGTTTGCATTGTGTGTGTGGCGGGAGGCCTTATAGTAGTTACATTTTCTAAAAGCATTGCGAATTGACTTTAAAAATATTTCTTTGTTTGTTATAAAGAATGATTTTTTTAAGTTCTCTGTATTTTAAAAATATTTCTTTATTTGTTTTTTAAAAAATAAACTGTTTTAAGTTCTCACACCAGTCTCATGACTGATCTGGAGTTTATTGTTTCCTTCCTAAACTATGGATGCCCATCAATTTCCACACGGGCAGTCTAGAGTCAAATTATCAGGCCATTCTGGAATTCAGGAGTTGCTGTGGAGATCAGGAGCAAGTTGGATGGCATGGCGTATCAACTAGTATATAGTATTTCTTTTCCGTTGTTTGTTGTTGTAAACTCTGATAATATAATGTGATGTGATGTAATAACTGATATAGTTCTTTGTTTTAAAGATTATTCATTTATCTATTATATGTTGTTCCGCTACGATTGTGAGATTCTGATATTGTTTCTGTTGCTTTTTCTCCTTTTCTTCTTCTATCTTCTACCTCTTCTTTAACTCTAATGGTACGGTTTTCCGGCCTTCGATAGCTCGGCCGTTGATACAGTGGACGTATTAATGTCGACTTTCGTGAGTCGAAAATCCTTAACGTTACATCTGGTATCAGAACATATGGTTAAGTGACAACCTTGGCTCTGTTGGGAATTACTCGTTAGAGATAGAGTCAGCAGTACTCTAGAATGAGTGTGAGTGAAATAATAGATATGAGCACGTATTTATCAGTGAATATAAAAATGTTTTATATTGTGTTTGCTTATCCGTTGAGCTGTTTAAGAATTCTGGTCGGTGCGGGAAGTACAACCGTATCGATAGGGGTTTCTAAACTCTTAAACGAGATAAACCGACATAGTATCATTTTAAATTGGGTAAATGAAATAATTTTACCTCGATTATATTTTATGTATAAAGGAATAATTTTTCAAAATTTATTAAAGTGTATATAAATTGATTGTTTGGTCGTTGAAAATGTAAGAAAATATATAAGTTAATTAAAAGAATAAATTGTATAAGAAAATGAATTATTAAGATGGAATTATAATTAATGTGATTTACAATTGTTAAATAATCTTATATATAGTAAGTGAAACTATATGAATATATTTATAAATATGAGTTGTAAATAAAAATGAATTTGAACTATGAATTGAAAATGTTGAATCCTGTTTATTTTGGAAATTATTTTACAAAATTAAAAGTGGAATAGTGAAATTATATAAGAAAAAAACATATAAATGTGAGTTATAAGTAAAAGAAAATTTTGAAAGAATATTAAGCACTGGATTCACTACTGTTACTGGGAAATAATAAGGGTGATGACTGCAGCATCATCAGTATCATTTTCAAGTTTCTATGTGATGGATTTGCTACCATGGTAAATTGAAAATGGAAGTTTTGTTGTGATAAACAAATTTGAAGTTAAAAATACAAGCTGTAATTGTTGAATATAAGTAATCAAGTTTTGAACCTATAATATGAAATAATAAATTTGACTTTGGTAAAAGTTAAATAGAATTTACTTTAGAATTGGAATCTGAATTGAATTTATAAGTGGAAATTTAAGTTAAGTTAAACAAATGATGTTTGAGATGGAATATAACTTAAGTAATGTTGAATGAAGTTTATTTTGGTAAGGAAGTAAATTAATTAAGTGAATTAAATAGATGTGAACTTGAGTTATATAAATGAAATTCAACTTTTGTGGTTAAAAGAATTAGCAATTGAATTGAACTAATGGATTGAATATTAATCAATCGAATATAAATGAAGTGATATAGAATAATGAATGTAAGTGTTAATTCATTAGAAGCTAATGAAGTTGAAGAAAAATTAAATAATTGAATGAAAGTCAATTAGATATGAAACCAATTGGAAATTAAAAATGTTAAACCAAATTGAATGTGAATTTAATAATTTGGTTATGTTGGTTAGGATTTGGCTGTTGTATGATTGTTAGTTGATTGTATATAATTCATTAAATGTTAATGAAGTGGAATTGATAAAATTGGAAGCTATGAAATTTGATTTGAATGTGGAAGTGAACAAACTTGAATGTAAATTAGTGAATATAAACTAATTGAAAATGAATGTTAGTAAAGTCCAATGTTAATGAATCAAATGTGATTAGTTGAAAAGCCAATTCAATGAATATTAATGAAAAATGAATGTAAATTGATTTGGTCATGGATGTTAGTTGGATGATAGTTGTTTGATGGTTGAATTTATTGCTTTTGATTGCATTTGCTATATTGGAATATATAGTTGTTGATATATGTTGTATATTGATATTGCTTGCATATATACATGTTATCATTTGTTTGTTGAGTGTTTAGTAGGTGCGTGTTGTGCATTGCTTCGCATTTGGAGCTCGCTTTCACGCTATATTAGTCGTATATGCTCGCTAATAATATATAAGGTACATATCTCGGATTACATATCGTACTTTTACACTTTTTTTCCCTGCGTGATGCCTTATTACTAGATGAGATGTATATTTGTGATATATATTGCCATTTTTTTTGGATCGAGCCGCGCAAAGGAGACTATGACGAAATTTTCTGAAAATTTAAGGCGTTAGAATATTTTTTGAGAAAATTGGAAAATTTGTGAAAACTAAAATTTTGATTTTGAGTTGAAAGTTAAACGATTTAGTTGGTTTTGAAAAGATAACTAAGTATGATTTGAAAACTTAGTAAAGTTATTGTAAGAAGCTTAACTATTGGATTTTGAGAAAGTTAAACACTTAAGTGAATTTGAAATCTAATTTGAATGGTTTTGAAAAGTTAATGGATTATGTAACTTTTTCTTACTTGGTAATTTCGAGGACGAAATTCTTTTAAGGGGGGAAATTTGTAACGACCCAGAATTTCTGTTATTTGAAATTCGTATATTTAATTGATTTTTAAATATTAACAAGTAAAAATTGTAAGTCGAATAAATTTTATTTCGAATATCAAGATTTAATTGGATAATTAAATCGATAATTTAATATTTGAAATTACAGAAATAATTGGAAATTGGGTTTAATGTGTACAAAAATGATTTATAAAGTTGTATTAAATCACATTGGAGTTAGAATGATGCTATAGAACTTTTAAAATCGAATTAAAAGTTAAATTGTAGAAATTGAATATTTTAATATTTAATTGACGAGTAAAAATAGCCATTTTTCAAACAGTCTCGAATTTCGACGAAACCAGTTTCATCGGATCCGTAATGTTATATTATTGTAAGATTTCAAATTTCGTATCAATCGGATTTATGGGTTGTCCGGGGCAAGCTAAAAGGCACTGAAATCGGTTTAAGTGAATTTTAAATTTAAATTAATCGATTTGAAATCGTATCTTCCAAATTTGATCGAATTGGCTCCCGATATATATTCCATTGCGTTCGGAATAGGTGTAAAACATTATAAACGCCAGGCGGCACGCTTCGTTTGGAGTTTGGAAAAATTTCGGGTGAATAATGTTTGAGAATTTTCTATAAAAGCACCTCATTTATTTCAATTTACACTAAACCCTAGTTCAAGCTTCAGCCGCCGTTTCATATATATTTAATGGCCGAAATCTTCCTCTCTTTCTCTTCCATTTTCTTCAAATCCGTTAACAATCATCAGAAACTTTCAACTACAAAGTTGAAGAGCACGTCAAGATCTTCTAGATCACGGCGGTGATCATTTTTAGAGCTACGGATCGACGTGAATATGGGTTTGAAGGCATGAATTTCGTGCACAGTTTTCAACACCAGGTCGCGACCGAGCTCAATGATACTCAAGGCGGTGGTAGACGAGGTCAAGGGCTTCGTAATGACGGTGGCTGATCAATGTGAAGGTGTTCGTTTTGGTCGCTACAATTAGGGCAAAAGGGGCGGCCGAGTGGGTTTCGGTTGCGTGATAACCTAATGGGGGAGAAGAACATGGGCACGGCCCTGATTTCATCAAGTGGAAACGAACGGCCCATAGGAGTAGAGGTTTACAAATTAAAAGAAATTGTAAATTAATTATATTTCAATTCGTTCAATCTTTAAAAATGTGTAACTCTTTCATACGAGGTCCGTTTTGGACGAAACGAATTGTGTTGGCTTCATATTGACGAACACTACGCGATGGAGCTGGTTAGGAGTTGATTGGAGCTAGTGAAATTTTTGGGTAAAATTAAACGCGCGTTTGATTTTAATCGAAATAAAACACTGCAACCGCTATTTGAAAACAAGGTGAGAACTTCTCACTCAATCGAAATTGTTTCGATTTAAATTTAAAATAGTTAGATTTAAAATTTCTTGATCGTGTGATTGAATGATAAATTGCTATTTGTTGAATTGAAATAGACCCTAAATGCCGTATATTAGGCGGATGTTATTTATTAAACACATATACCGCGATATTTCACCTTGATGTGGAATTGGCATTATATATGTACTTGGAGTTGATTTTCCCGCATTATATAGTGGATGAGACCCTATTGCGTCGCATAATAGAGGATAATATTTTATAAACCCATGTACCGCGATATTCCGTTTTGAAACGGGATTGGTATTGTGCTACATCTGTGGATGCAGGGAAACAGGTTGGAGGAATCCAACTGGATTCCTCAACAGTATGGATTTATTTACAGATATTTGTGATATATTCTGTTATCATATTGATATATGATGTTTGGATGCCGTGATTGTTATATTTGATGTTGTTGCCGCAATTGGAGCCTATTTTTGAAGTTTTAAAAATGTTAAAGTAATGATTTCGAATTTAAAAAGGAAGTGATTTTTGGAAGTATACATTTTTTTTGGATTTTGGGATTGATTCATTTTAAATAAATAAACGTTATAATTTTTATGTTATAAAAATTATGATTTTTGTGAAATATAAGCGAAATATGATTTTTGAAATAAGTAGTTGATTAATTTGTAAATTGGTTTAAATTGGGATTTTTGAATTATTATAAACGGTTTATTAAAAGATTTATAAAATTGATATTTATAAATAAAAAAACATTGAAAATATAAAACGAGTTTTTATAAGTGTTAAAATGAAGTATAAATGGATTTCATAAGTGACTGAAATTTATAGATTTATAAATGGTGAAGTTATAAAATGAATAGATTTTTGTAAAATAAAAGATTTATAAGTAATTAACTTATAAACTGGATTTTGGCATTTAAATGAAATTTAAATAGAATCTGTTAATAAAGTGCTTTTATAAGTTGAAGTTGTTATAAAATATAAATGGAATTTATAAACCTTGTTTTATAAATCTGAAATCGACTTATTTTGATAAGTTAATTTTTTTTAGCTTAAGAGATATATCCACGATTTTGGACAGTTGATAATCCTTTAAAACAAAATATGTAGAAGTGTTGAAATTGACAAACGGTTTATATTCACGATTTTGGACAGTGAATAATAGATTAAAGAAATGTTTAGGAGGTGATCTTTTAAATGGAATTAAAACGATTTGAAGCTATTTTAAAAATGTGTTAAGTGTCAAAACCATAGATTTCAACATTAATTATTGAAATAGACGTTTTCGAGAAATAAGGAAAATGTGGACTATAACACTGTTGTTATAGTAAATGATTTTCGAAATTAAATGTTTTATATAGTATTGGGATTTATATATCTACCTTAGTTTCGAATCCCTATACTAGTGATTTTAGGTTGTCGTAACGATGTTTTACGCAACATTCGTTTTGACTCAAATGAATGTGTTTAAGAGAACATTTTCCTTAAAAAAATAAAATATATACTTAATCCTGTTTTAAGTATATTAGATATTTTCTAAGTATTGAAAATAAATAGATTTGTGAATTACTTATTGTTAAATAAGTATTTGGAAATGTTTTCCAATATGAATTGAAATGGTTTAGCGAATATATCTTATTAAAGATAAATTGAAATGAATATTTGGCAAGTTATTTAATTTATGGAAGATTAATAAAAATGGCCTAGTGATTGTTATGCTGCTGAATATTTGTTGGTTTTCTTTGATAGTTAAATATCCGACTATCGACATTTACCTTTAAATGGGTATTTTTTGTGATTGCTTGAATTTGAATACTACACTTATTTTTAAAATTATCGTTATTCGGTTTAGCCGGGAGAGGACCTTTGTGTCATAAATCCCATTCCGAATAAGTGATATGTCGTAATGGATAGCATTTGAAGACCGGCGTTGAAGATCAGATATTTTTGAAAACGGAAGGATTGCCGTCGAATGTCTCTGCATTGGCTGATCTCCGATATAGAGATTTTATCACCCATTGTGATGGGAATTCCGGCCGTGATCAGTGAATATCCGGATTGCAAGGGCTTCTTTGGAAGTGCCTTCGGTTTCGTTCGATCCCGAAACGGACTTGTATGGATGTGTGCCTGACGTTACAATTTGAGATGTAAAGCTGGTTTCTATCAAATATATTTTTGTTGGTGGCGGAGAATTTATTCTCTTAGCTTAACACCCTTCTCTGAGACGTACGAGCTCAGAGGTTATGTAATTGATGGTACTAGTGATATATTCCCAATTTGGTAATGTGGCATACGAAGTGCTGCTGAGAATTGGTTGATCAAAGCATAGCTTTTGTATAAAGCGTAGCTTTGTGGATGAGACTTCGTCGGACCTCACACCTCGAAAATGGTCAAAACAGGAAAGATGCGGCAAGGTTATTAAGGGATGACGCCCCTTAGTGTATGTCATTCCTTTTGGATAGAGGTGGTATTATGGTATAGGGCCCTGATACTTAACCTACGTTGTTGCTGCAAACTTATTATTTTGTGGTTGTTGGTGAATCCTAGGATTTAGGTCGGTTACGACCGGGGGATGGCATATTCGTGTCAGTTGTTACCCAGCTAGGGGTAACCCGACCTTGTGTTGGCAGAGATCCGGTTAGGTTCTTGGGGCGTCTTTCCAGAGGCGTTTCCATGTGGCAATGGGAAGTTCCTTGGCCTGACCATTTGTTGGAAATCCAAAGAAACAATACGAACGCTTTACGATTGTAAATTGTACAACCTGCCTCCTTAGGAGGTAGCTATAGCAGGCATAATATAATGGTACCTATGCTGGCTAAGATTTATATTGTACTTTCGGAATGGTTATCCACATTTTGCACGTATAGTAATAATATCAAAGAAATTCTCTGCGTAGTAAGCATCTTTGACTATCATAAGGAGAAATCTCTTCCAAGTTCTGCGTTTGCATTGTGTGTGTGGCTGGAGGCCTTATGGTAGTTACATTTTCTAAAAGCATTGCGAATTGACTTTAAAAATATTTCTTTGTTTGTTATAAAGAATAATTTTTTTAAGTTCTCTCTATTTTAAAAATATTTCTTTATTTGATTTTTAGAAAATAAACTGTTTTAAGTTCTCACACCAGTCCCATGACTGACCTGGAGTTTATTGTTTCCTTCCTAAACTCTAGGTGCCCATCAATTTCCGCACGGGCAGTCTAGAGTCAGTTAATCAGGTCATTCTGGAATTCAGGAGTTGATGTGGAGATCAGGAGCAAGTTGGATGGCATGGCGTATCAACTAGTATATAGTATTTCTTTTCCGTTGTTTGTTGTTGTGAACTCTGATAATATAATGTGATGTGATGTAATAACTGATATAGTTCTTTGTTTTAAAGATTATTCATTTATCTATTATATGTTGTTCCGCTACGATTGTGAGATTCTGATATTGTTTCTGTTGCTTTTTCTCCTTTTCTTCTTCTATCTTCTACCTCTTCTTTAACCCTAACGGTATGGTTTTCCGGCCTTCGATTGCTCGGCGGTTGATATAGTGGACGTATTAATGTCGACTTTCGTGAGTCGAAAATCCTTAACGTTACATTTGGAATCAAAGCATATGGTTAAGTGACAACCTTGGCTCTGTTGGGAATTACTCGTTAGAGATAGAGTCAGCAGTACTCTAGAATGAGTGTGAGTGAAATAATAGCTATGAGCACGTATTTGTTAGTCAATATAAAAATGTTTTATATTGTGTTTGCTTATCCGTTGAGCTGTTTATGAATTCTGGTCGGTGTGGGAAGTACAACCGTATCGATAGAGATTTCTAAACTCTTAAACGAGATAAACCGACACAGTATCATTTTAAATTAGGTAGATGAAATAATTTTACCTCGATTATATTTTATATATAAAGGAATAATTTTTCAAAAATTATTAAAGTGTATATAAATTGATTGTTTGATCATTGAAAATGTAAGAAAATATATAAGTTAATTAAAATAATAAATTGTATAATCAAATGAATTATTAAGATGGAATTATAATTAATGTGATTTACAATTGTGAAATAATCTTATATATAGTAAGTGAAACTATATGAATATATTTATAAATATGAGTTGTAAATAAAAAAGAATTTGAACTATGAATTGAAAATGTTGAATCCTGTTTATTTTGGAAATTATTTTCCAAAATTAAAAGTGGAATAGTGAAATTATATAATAAAAAAAACATATAAATGTGAGTTATAAGTAAAAGATAATTTTGAAAGAATATTAAGCACTGGATTCACTACTGTTACTGGGAAATAATAAGGGTGATGACTGCAGCATCATCAGTATCATTTTCAAGTTTCTGTGTGATGGATTTGCTACCATGGTAAACTGAAAATGGAAGTTCTGTTGTGATAAACAAATTTGAAGTTAAAAATCCAAGCTGTAATTGTTGAATATAAGTAATCAAGTTTTGAACTTATAATATGAAATAATAAATTTGACTTTGGTAAAAGTTAAATAGAATTTACTTTAGAATTGGAATCTGAATTGAATTTATAAGTGGAAATTTAAGTTAAGTTAAACAAATGATGTTTGAGATGGAATATAACTTAAGTAATGTTGAATGAAATTGATTTTGGTATCGAAGTAAATTAATTAAGTGAATTATATAGATGTGAACTTGAGTTGTATAAATGAAATTCAACTTTTGTGGTTAAAAGAATTATCAATTGAATAGAACTAATGGATTGAATATTAATCAATCGAATGTAAATGAAGTGATATAGAATAATGAATGTAAGTGTTAATTCATTAGTAGCTAATGAAGTTGAAGAAAAATTGAATAATTGAAAGAAAGTCAATTAGATATGAAACCAATTGGAAATTAAAAATGTTAAACCAAATTGAATGTGAATTTAATAATTTGGTTATGTTGGTTAGGATTTGGTTGTTGTATGATTGTTAGTTGATTGCATATAATTCATTAAATCTTAATGAAGTGGAATTGATAAAATTAAAAGCTATGAAATTTGATTTGAATGTGGAAGTGAACAAACTTGAATGTAAATTAGTGAATATAAACTAATTGAAAATGAATGTTAGTAAAGTCCAATGTTAATGAATCAAATGTGATTAATTGAAAAGCCAATTAAATGAATATTAATGAAAAATGAATGTAAATTTATTTGGTTATGGATGTTGGTTGGATGATAGTTGGTTGATGGTTGAATTTATTGCTTTTGATTGCATTTGCTATATTGGAATATATAGTTGTTGGTATATGTTGTATATTGATATTACTTGCATATATACATGTTCTCATTTGTTTGTTGAGTGTTTAGTAGGTGCAGATTGCGCATTGCTTCGCATTTGGAGCTCGCTTTCACGCTATATTAGCCGTATATGCTCGCTAATAATATATAAGGTACATATCTCGGATTACATATTGTACTTTTACACCTTTTTTCCCTGCGGGATGTCTCATTACTTAATGTGGTGTATATTTTTGATATATATATTGCCATTTTTTTCCGGATCGAGCCAAGCAAAGGAGACTATGGCGAAATTTTCTGAAAATTTAAGGCGTTACAATATTTTTTGAGAAAATTGAAAAATTTGTGAAAACTAAAATTTTGATTTTGAGTTGAAAGTTAAACGATATAGTTGGTTTTGAAAAAATAACTAAGTATGATTTGAAAACTTAGTAAAGTTATTGTAAGAATTTTAACTATTGGATTTTGGGAAAGTTAAACATTTAAGTGAATTTGAAATCTAATTTGAATAGTTTTGAAAAGTTAATGGATTCTATAACTTTTTCTTACTTGGTAATTTCGAGGACGAAATTCTTTTAAGTGGAAAGTTTGTAACGAACCAGAATTTCTATTATTTGAAATTTGTATATTTAATTGATTTTTAAATATTAACAAGTAAAATTTATAAGTCGAATAAATTTTATTTCGAATATCAAGATTTAATTGGATAATTAAATCGATAATTTAATATTTTAAATTACATAAATAATTGGAAATTGGGTTTAATGTGTATAAAAATGATTTATAAAGTTGTATTAAATCATATTGGAGTTAGAATGATGCTATAGAACTTTTAAAATCGAATTAAAAGTTAAATTGTAGAAATTGAATATTTTAATATTTAATTGACGGGTAAAAATCCCATTTTTCAAACAGTCTCGGATTTTGACGATACAAGTTTCATCGGATCCGTAATGTTATATTATTGTAAGATTTCAAATTTCGTAACAATTGGATTTACGGTTTGTCCGGGATTAGCTAAAACGCACTGAAATCGGTTTAAGTGATTTTTAAATTTAAATTAATCGATTTGAAATCGTATCTTCCAAATTTGATCGAATTGGCTCCCGATATATATTCCATTGCGTTTGGAATAGGGGTAAAACATTATAAACGCTAGGCGGCATGCTTCGTTTGGAGTTCGGAAAAATTTCGGGTGAATAGTGTTTGAGAATTTTCTATAAAAGCGCCTCATTTATTTCACTTTACACTAAACCCTAGTTCAAGTTTCAGCCGCCGTTTCATATATGTTTAATGGCCGAAATCTTCCTCTCTTTCTCTTCTATTTTCTTCAAATCCGTTAACAATCATTAGAAACTTTCAACTACAAAGTTGAAGAGCACGTCAAGATCTTCTTGATCAACGGTGGTGATCGTTTTTAGAGCTACGGATCGACGTGAATATGGATTTGAATGCACGAATTTCGTGCACGGTTTTCAACACCAAGGCGCGACCGAGCTCAATGATACTCAAGGTGGTGGTAGACGAGGTCAAGGGCTTCGTGATGACGGTGACTGATCAACGTGAAGGTGTTCGTTTTGGTCACGACAATTAGGGCAAAAGGGGCAGCCGAGTGGGTTTCGGTTGCGTGATAACCTGATGGGGGAGAAGAGTATGGACAAGGCCCTGATTTCATCGAGTGGCAACGAACGGCCCAGAGGAGTAGTGGTTTAAAAATTAAAAGAAATTGTAAATTAATTATATTTCAATTCGTTCAATCTTTAAAAATGTGTAACTCTTTCATCCAAGGTCCGTTTTGGATGAAACGAATTGCGTTGGCTTCGTATTGACGAACACTACGCGATGGAGCCGGATTGGAGTTGATTGGAGCTAGTGAAATTTTTGGGTAAAATTAAACGTTCAAAATAAAACACTACAATCGCTATTTGAAAACAAGTTGAGAACTTCTCACTCAATCGAAATTGTTTCGATTTAAATTTTAAACAGTTAGATTTAAAATTTCTTGATTGTGTGATTGAATGATAAATTGCTATTTGTTGAATTGAAATAGATCCTAAACGCCGTATATTAGGCGGATGTTATTTATTAAACACATATACCGCGATATTTCACCTTGATGTGGAATTGGCATTATATATGTACTTGGAGTTGATTTTCCCGCATTATATATCGGATGAGACCCTATTGCCTCGTATAATAGCGGATAATATTTTATAAACCCATGTACCGCGATATTGCGTCTTGAAACGGGATTGGTATTGTGCTAACATCTGTGGATGCAGGGAAACAGGTTGGAGGAATCCAACTGAATTCCTCAACAGTATGGATTTATTTACAGATATCTGTGATATATTCTGTTATCATATTGATATATGATGTTTGGATGCCGTGATTGTTATATTTGGTGCTGTTGGAGCAATTGGGCCTATTTTTAAAAATATAAAAATGTTAAAGTAATGATTTCGAATTTAAAAAGGATTTACAAGTGATTTTTGAAAGTATACATTTTTTTTGGATTTTGGGATTGATTCATTTTAAATAAATAAACGTTATAATTTTTATGTTATAAAAATTATGATTTTTGTGAAATATAACCGAAATGTGATTTTTGAAATAAGTAGTTGATTAATTTGTAAATTGGTTTAAATTGGGATTTTTGAATTATTATAAAAGATTTATTAAAAGATTTATAAAATTGATATTTATAAATAAAAAAATATTGGAATTATAAAACGAGTTTTTATAAGTGTTAAAATGAAGTATAAATGGATTTCATAAGTAAATGAAATTTATAGATTTATAAATGGTGAAGTTATAAAATGAATAGATTTTTGTAAAATAAAAGATTTATAAGTAATTAACTTGTAAACTGGATTTTGGCATTTAAACGAAATTTAAATGGAATATGTTAATAAAGTGCTTGTATAAGTTGAAATTGTTAAAAAATAAAAATGGAATTTATAAACCTTGTTTTATAAATCCGAAATCGACTTATTTTGGTAAGTTAATTTTTTTTAGCTTATTAGAGGAGATATATCCACGATTTTGGACAGTGGATAATCCTTTAAAAATAAAATATGTAGTAGTGTTGGAATTGACAAACGATTTATATTCACGATTTTGGACAGTGAATAATAGATTAAAGAAATGTTTAGGAGGTGATCTTTTAAATGGAATTAAAACGATTTGAAGTTGTTTTAAAAATGTGTTAAGTATCGAAACCATAGATTTCAACATTCATTGTTGAAATAGACGTTTTCGAGAAATAAGGAAAAGGTGGACTGTAACACTGTTGTTATAATAAATGATTTTCGAAAGAAAATGTTTTATATAGTATTGGGATTTATATATCTATCTTAATTTCGAATCCTTATACTAGTGATTTTGGGTTGTTGTAACGATATTTTACGCAACATTCGTTTTGACTCAAATGAATGTGTTTAAGAGAACGTTTTCCTTAAAAAAATAAAATATATAGTTAATCGTGTTTTAAGTATACTAGATATTTCTAAGTATTGAAAATAAATAGATTTGTGAATTACTTATTGTTAAATAAGTATTTGGAAATGTTTACCAATATGAATTGAAATGGTTTAGAGAATATATATTTTTAAAGATAAATTGAAGTGAATATTTGGCAAGTTATTTAATTTATGGAAGATTAATAAAAAAAGTCCTAGTGATTGTTATGGTGCTGAATATTTGCTGGTTTGCTTTGATAGTTAAATAACCGACTATCGACGTTTACCTTTAAATGGGTATTTGTTCTGATTGCTTGAATTTGAATGCTACACTTATTTTTAAAAATAAGCGCTCGTTATTCGGTTTAGCACGGAGAGGACCTTTGTGTCATAAATCCCATTCCGAAATAAGTGATACGTCGTAATGGATAGCATTAGAAGACCGGTGTTGAAGATCGTATATTTTCGAAAACGGAAGGATTACCGTCGAATGTCTCTGCATCGGCTGATCTCCGATATAGAGATTTTATCACCCATTGTGATGGGAATTCCGGTCGTGATTAGTGAATATCCGGATTGCAAGGGCTTATTTGGAAGTGCCTTCGGTTTCGTTCGATCCCGAAACGGACTTGTATGGATGTGTGTCTGACGTTACAATTTGAGATGTAAAGCTGATTTCTATCAAATATATTTCTGTTGGTGGCGGAGAATTTATTCTCTTAGCTTAACACCCTTCTCTGAGACGTACGAGCTCAGAGGTTATGTAGTTGATGGTTATTAGTGATATATTCCCAATATGGTAATGTGGCATACAAAGTGCTGCTAAGCATTGGTTGATCAAAGCATAGCTTTTGTATAAAGCGTAGCTTTGTGGACGAGACTTCGTCGGACCTCACACCTCGAAAATGGTCAAAACAGGAAAGATGCGGCAAGGTTATTAGGGGATAGCGCATTCTTAGTGTATGTCATTCCTTCTGGATAGAGGTGGTATTATGGTATGGAGCCCTGATACTTAACATATGTTGTTGCTGCAAACTTATTTTTTTGTGGTTGTTGGTGAATCCCGTGATTTAGGTCGGTTACGACCGGGGGATGGCATATTCGTGTCAGTTGTTACCCAGTTGGGGATAACCCGGCCTTGTGTTGGCAGAGATCCGGTTAGGTTCTCGGGGCGTCTTTCTAGAGGCGTTTCCATGTGGAAATGAGAAGTTTCTTGGCCTGACCATTTGTTGGAAATCCAAAGAAACAATACAAACCCTTTACGATTGCAAATTGTATAACCTGCCTCCTCAGAAGGTAGCTATAGCAGGCATAATATAATGGTACCTATGCTGGCTAAGATTTATATTGTACTTTCGAAATGGTTTTCCACATTTTGCACTTATAGTAATAATATCAAAGAAATTCTCTACGTAGTAAGCATCTTTGACTATCATAAGGAGAAATCTCCTCGAAGTTCTGCGTATGCATTGTGTGTGTGGCGGGATGCCTTATGGTAGTTACATTTTCTAAAAGCATTGCGAATTGACTTTAAAAATATTTCTTTGTTTGTTATAAAGAATAATTTTTTTAAGTTCTCTCTTTTTAAAAATATTTCTTTATTTGTTTTTTAAAAAATAAACCGTTTTATGTTCTCACACCAGTCCCATGACTGACCTGGAGTTTATTGTTTCTTTTCTAAACTCTGGGTGCCCATCAATTTCCACACGGGCAGTCTAGAGTCAGGTTATCAGGTCATTCTTGAATTCAGAAGTTGCTGTGGAGATCAGGGGCATGGCGTATCAACTAGTATATAGTATTTCTTTTCCGTTGTTTGTTGTTGTAAACTCTGATAATGTAATGTAATGTGATGCAATGTAATAACTGATATAGTTCTTTGTTTTAAAGATTATTCATTTATCTATTATATGTTGTTCCGCTGTGATTGTGAGATTCTGATATTGTTTCTGTTGCTTTTTCTTCTTTTCTTCTTCTATCTTCTACCTCTTCTTTAACCCTAACGGTACGGTTTTTCGTCCTACGATGTCTCGGCAGTTGATACAGTGGACGTATTAATGTCGACTTTGGTGAGTCAAAAAATCGCGTTCGTTACAGAAAGTCTAAGATGAATAATGTTTTATGTATCAACGATCTTCATGAGTCAATTGAAGACGATGGGAAGAAACCCTCAAATATAGAAGAGGATAAATGGAAGAAGATTAATAAAAAGTCAATTGCGTTGATTCATCGGTACAACGATGGTTTAGATTTTTAACATATGACTAGTTTTAAATCCGCGTGTCTTTATGGGACAAGTTAGTATTTTATATAAGTCAAAAAGTTCTACTAGTAAGACTTTTCTTATTGGGAAATTAGTTCAGTTTAAGCTGGATGGAGAGAAATCTTTAGCAGAGTATTTGAACGAATTTCAAGATGTAATAAATCAGTCTACAAGTATGGATGTCAAATTTGATGATGAATTATAGGCTCTTTTGTTGATGAGTTCAATTTTAAAGAGTGAAAAACATTGATTGTGTCATTGAGTAACTCCAATGCAAAATGAACTATCCCATTGGACACTGTTTGCAATTGTCTCTTGAATGAATAACATAGAAGGAAAATGTCAATCTTAAAAACAGTTCAAGATGAGGCTATGATAGCGAGAGACTAAAAGTGGGATATAAAACCGAAGAAAAATTTCTGTTAATAGTAAAGGTATGTCGAAAATATTTTTTTTGTTATTATTGTTATAAAAGGGGTTATACGCGCAACAAGTGTGAAGCGTATAAAATAGATCAAAAGAAGATTATACATAGCAATAGCGATACACGGCGGATATAGTTGAACATAATGAAAGTGATACTTCTTGTGATGTACTCATTAGTGATGTTAAGCCTTGAAAGATGGATTCAAGTGCTAGTTTTCGCATATATAATAGTGAAATAAGGATTTTTTCTTCTTATAAGTAGACCTCGACATAATTAAGGATGACGATTGAGTAAAGCTGCTAGTTTGGGTAGTGGATCTATCTTTTTTTGTATGCATGATGGTATGGTTAGAGAAATCTTGAGTGTGAGGTATGTTCCTATCAGTTAGCATAATCTCATCTACATTGGTCAGTTTGACCGCCGTGGTTGCACTTATGGAACTCAAGGTGAGTTTTGAGAGTGAATTAGAAGGGTGGTCATATTGTGAGGAGAGGGATATTAAATGATGAAAATATTTGTAGATTTGTTGATCGTGTTGTCGATAATAGGAAGCCAGTGACAATTAAGGAGCCTTGTCCATAGGTAGGCAGTAAGTTGAATGTGTGCACTACTTTTGATAGCCATATTGGTAGTTATATTTTCTCCTGGGGTCTTCATTTTGATGATGCTCGAGATATCAGCGGTGGTCATGTGGAGAGCTCAGGTCAAGAGCTAGACGGATGTCGAGTTGGAAAATCCACAAAGACTTTATGGAGGTCTTTGTGGTATTACAAACTCTTTTGAGGTCGAATTATATGGTTATCTGGTGGTGAGGGATGCATCGCTTGTAGGCAGCAGTTGCGGTTCGTGATTTAGTGTGATTAAGAAGAAATAAGCGTAGTCTAATTTTAAGATGGTAGGCTTGTGGTTTATTTGACGAGGTTTTTTTTTGATTTGAAGAGACGATTGACTAAAGGTGGAGATCGAGGATTTGTCGAAGATATGTGATTTTGCATCAAGATGGAGTGTTAAATTTTTGTCATATAAAATCACATTTAGAATGAAATAAATATGTAAAAGAAAATGAGAAAATTTTGTTTTCTTAATCATACATACTACATATCAGTAAATGTTTGATTCACGCTATGCAAGTTTCGAACTTATGGCCTTCCGCACCAAAGTCGAAGTATTTAACCATTGAGATAGTGGTGCCGTCATCTTGTTAAATCATTTTAACAAATTATTAACTTATCTCAATAAATTTATCAAACATTGCATTGTGAATTTTTTTAGCTTCAAGTACTTACATTTTAGCATTTCAAGAATTATTCACAACAACCCCTCTCCATTGGTTCTTTCCAAATATTTTATATTTGGATCCATGTATTTAAACTACTTAGGATTCTCAATTTTAAACTATTTGAATAATCACAATTAAATAGTTAGTTTAGTCTTCTAATAAATCATAAATATATATATGTCAAATTACATGTATGTTTGTCAATTTTAATATATAGGGATATGTGTGTGTATGTATATGTTTAATGACATTAAGAAACGCAGAAATACTATTTTTTTCCGTTCAATTATAAAAATGTATAAGTCGCATACATTAATTAAATTATGGACATAAACAATAATAACAAAGTTAGTTTGTAAATAAATTAGAATTGTTTATCGCAAAATTTATCACACATTGCATTACAAAATTATGTTTTTAATTTCAAATAACTCCACTTTAAGATTTCTATAATTTATTTCAAAATACTTCTCAATTCATTCCTACCATTTGCCTTTAATAAGACCACATATATATTTAAATTAACTAACTAACTTTAAGTTTAACATAATTAAAAAAAATTGGTTAAATAATAATTGCTACTTCGTCTAATAATCAATAAATTATGTCATTTTCAATATGCATACCATATTCATGCTAACAAAAAGGATATAATTATTTCTTTTACTCAAATATAAAGATATGTAAGCTAAATAACATAAATTATATTTAACAACAACAATATTTTTGATTTATAATTACAGGAAAATAGGCACAATGATAAAATTAGAAATTTTTTTTAGGTTGAATGACTGCAAATTTATTTTTCGGACTGAAGGACAATGCTAGTTTTAATTAACATTTTGTGTAGTGTAAAACTGAATATAATGCTAGTTATAACTAGGCGTGTCACCAGCCCGAACCCGCCCTATTTATGCAGGTATGAGTTTTGCCTTTTACTACCCAAGCCTGACTCAGGCCCGATCTGGGTCGGGTACGGTTTTATCACAACCTGTCCCGGTTAGGGCCCGATTCGACTATAAGTTTTTCGTCATATCAAAACATGAGTATGTATGTTATTTATTTACCACTTTGTTTATTTACGTGTAGACGTTTTTGCATACTTTTGTTATGAGCTTGACTACATCACCGTCCTATTTATATGTTAATATTGTTTGTATACAAATTTTACCAAAATTGCAGTTTTAAAATATGGTTTTAACATAAATATTCTGAGTTAGGTATATAATTATTACCCAACGGGCCGGTCTCGAATATTGGATTGAAATACCCTACGGGTTCAAACTGGGCTCGACTTTTAATTATTGTAATTGGATTTATGTCCGGATTTTATAATACCCGGACCGAACCCTGCCCATTGGCAGACCTAGTTATAAATAGCATTTTATATAGTGTAAACGTTGAATATAATGTTAAATATAACCAGCATTTGTCCTTTAGACTAAAAATAAAACTTCATTTCCTTCCGCTCGTATTTTTTTCAAAATTTATACTTTTTCCTGATTCTCTCTTTAATTTATTCATTCCACTAAATGAATCATATGTTGCATAATAAAGCTCTAATTTTAACACTAAAAGTATAATAACATATTTTACAATATTATCATGTGCAACGCACTGGTCGTCATTAGTAGTGATGGTTTTGTCCCGTAACGATGGTGGAGTGACAGCGGGTCGCACACATAGAAAAAACAGCAATGAAGGAGAGCTAAGATCAAAGATGCTATTGTGACTAAATTGCGGACCTCAATTTGGTGAATATAGGAATGAATATATTTCTTTATAGAATGGTGTATCAACTTCAATACAATACACAGATGGTACATAAAGATGCATCAATAACGATGAACAAATTTCCTACTATTACTTTCAACGAATCTTGGAAATAATTGCATCCAAACCAAATGGATACATAATTGTTCAAAGAACATTTTTTTATCTTCTTCTTCAGCAGCAGAGTCGTTTGTCCAACACAAGGAAGTCCATTAACGAGATGGACGAGTAATTAAATTATAACATTAGTCGATACAGCACATGGAAAACAAGAGCCAAATATGATTTCTTTTGTATACGCAAGAAACAATGAGCACTGTGGCTTACAGATCTCGAATCGACATGTGGCTGATAAATTACGATTAATTTGCAATCTAACCCTTAAAAGCACAATATTTCAGCCCAATGTCTGTCCATGCGTCTTTCGCTTTATTTTTCATAAACGTAGAGATTTCGTCTAGCAAAGTAAGGCAAGCATACGTTGCAGTTGCTTACGTGAGCGTCGCTGACAAATCATTGATGACATGATGTTAAAATAATGGACCGATGAAGCCCAGTTGCATCCCAACTTGCAGCCTCTCCCTATCTTTGGACCACAATTGTCCTTCAGACGTTACCTTCCTATCCTTCCCTACTCCCTACATGATCATTACCACCTCAACTTAATTACGTTATCTTTGCACCTAGATATTTAACTTATACTTATCCCGTCATGTCCAAAGATTCACGCATGATCACAATCGAAACCGCCTTCTCATAATGACGTTTTTATTTGTTATTTTTAATCAGTAACTTAATATATACAATTCATATTAACAAATGCCAATTTTTAATCAGTAACTTAATATGTACAATTCATATTAACAAATGCCAATAGGCACGAGTGCCCATAACATTTTCATATGTCCAAAATAATATATTTGTCTCGCAAAATTAATAAGAAATTACTCTTTATACAATCAATTAGTTTTTGGTACCTCACGTTATTCATGAATAACATCAATTATATTCTTTCATCCTTGATCGATAATATTCTTTGACTTACTGTGGAATAAGCATTTATTCGTGAAAAAACAGGAATAGATATTGTGTATGTGTAGAGACAAGGGATTTAACGCAAATGATGTAGCGTGGGTAGAGCTTTTAATGGATACCCGAAAAATTTCAAATTCTTCCGCATCCGAAAAACGGATAAATATCTGATATCCGAAAAAAAGGATTTGGATGCGGATACAAATATGAAGACATCCGCATTCAAAAATTATCCATCCGGTTATTGTCAAAACTATAGTTCAAATTATACGTATTTAAGTGCAGTAAAAGATATTCATTTATTATTTTATTAAGTTAGTAGTTTGTATTATATGCGCTTAATGCTTATTAAGTTGATTTTTAACACTTTTATAATTAATGAGATTGAAAAATATTTATATTAAACTAAAATTTTCCTTTTACAATTCTTGATTTATTGGTTGTTGGCGGATATGACTATTATGCGATATTGTCCGTATCCGCGAATGCAGATATCTGATATCCAAAAATAATTTCGAATGCGGATGCGGATATGACACTATCTGCATTCGAAAGCATCCATTGACAGGCCTAAGCGTGATATAGTTTTCGAGGAAAAATCTAAACAAGCTTACATCTTCATAGATGGTTTGTTGTACATAAATTGATAAGAATTGTAATTTATACAAACATTATAACATGGGCGAAAAGAACCTAAATTATTTTTCTACAAATTATATTTATTTAATACATTCAACAGAAAATGATTTACACAAATATTTAAGCATACTTTTTTGTTGAATCATACGTAGTTAATTTGAATTTTTATTTTTAAGTTGCAATATTTAATTATTTTTTCAGTTTAAATTTTTATTTATATTATTAATTAATAAAAAATGAATTTGTAAAGTAGTTTATTTGTTAGATCATATTTTTAGTAATATTAAAACTTGGTAAATATTTGTAGAGAAGATTTTGAATTTGCAAAAGAAGCATAATTGTTAGATTCTATTTTTAAGTGATGCTAAATTTTAATAATACCTATAAAGAAGTGTTTTTGCTATTTCATGCTGACAGCAGAAGAGTGTGACAACAAATATATTACAACCGTTAATAAAGAAATACATAACGGTATTTTTCGAACTATTAATAAATTGCGTTTTTATTCCAAATATCAATAAAGACTAGGACGAACCAGTGCTATGCACACGGCTTTTGTTCAATTAGGGCGCTTCTAATGAATTGCGTTGATTACTTTCTCACCAAGTGAAAGCTTCATTTTGTCACCATTACATTGTAGAACATGAATTTATAATATTCTACTATATATATACTCCACGTAAAAGAAAATATACTCAAATTTTAGTTAGAAAACTAAATTCTTATCATCAAATGACATGGACATCAGCAATAATCCAATTTTCATGCAAACATAGAGTAAAGTAAATTCTAATAAACAAATAAAACATATAAAATAGTACAAAAATAAAGTAGCAAGGAGTATGTGCAAAGCCATCCATGAGCCAAAGTTTTTATCTTAAAGAGATTACTTAGCTCTATCAGCATTAACGAACGCTCTTCCATGCTGACGATTATGCACCATCAGGCATAGTCATGTTCTCACTTTTCAATTTGCGTATTCTTTCCTGCCTATCTCGGTGAAACCTCATTTTTGGCTCTCAATAATTTTCTGGCGTCCAAGAAACATAAACTTAGCACAATGAGTGCCTCATTAGCATGTTGCTATTCTGTTCCTTGCATTGAACGGACAAAAGAACTAGCCAATCACAACTCTGGTGGATACACCCTGCGGTTTACCGAAAGAACCTCTCGTTCCAGTTTGTAGTCTATCAATACCAACAGATGGAATCATATTTTTGATACGCAACACATGGAAATGGTGCACTCTCACTCGCAATTAAAAGGCATCTTTTCCAGCAAACTTGGTCATGTATTTGGTGCATGCAACATCTGCAGCCATATGAGTCACACTTCAAACATTCACCTTCTCCTTTTTCATGCCAACATCATAGATACTAATTTTTGGATGTGGCATATTTCTGCAAAAATTGAAATTTGGGTATGGCTTGCTATTGATCTGGACAATAACATCTTGCTAGTCTTCTTTCCATTGCCATTGGCGCCTATAGTCTTGACCATCGACCAATTTTTTTTTCAAATTTCTAATTCTTCAAAGAAAAATCGTAAAACATGTATACAAAAAGAAAAAAAAACGGATAAAGGAATAAACCATGAAACTTGTAAAATAGTGGTAAAGATAGTTACTGAACCTTATGCGTCTCCATAATTTCATATTAAGGGTGAGTGCTACAAAATGAATGACGATATCATTGTTTTACCGTAATCACAAAGGAAAATTAATGTTAATGCAGTGAGTATTAAATTAGTTAATTAGTTGGGGGTATACCTAAAATTTTAGATTTTTTTTCACCTGGTTCTTAGCATAATCTTATTCCTTTATCAACTAGTGCTATCTAACAGGTTCCCAAAAAACCAAACATAACAGTCCTGAAACACTTAAATAACTTGAAATCCTTAACAATCACTAGATGTGTTTATAAATAATATGAAGAGTGAAATCAAGTAAGGTATATAATGGAAAAGAAATTCTCGATGTTATTCGTTTCTACATCGCACTATGTGATACTGAAGTTGTATATAATTTACTATGACTTCCCTATTTTGTTTTTAAAGATTCTATTCTGTAAATTGATAACGAAGGATGATAACTAATGGGAAAATCATATACACACACAGTCTTAAATGTTTATATATTGTATTTATTGTCTTTTGAAAAAAAGTAGGCATGTTGTTTAATAAAATACAAAAGAATCAAGGACATTAGCAAAACTCACGCTAGTGGTTTAGGTGGAATAATCCATGTATAAAACTAATTGTTTTAATTTTCGAATAGATTATATATTTGATAATGATATTAAGGTAAAAATTGGACCTCCTCTTGAATCGAACCCTAGGTGGTCACTTAGCTGGTTCGATACACATGTTTGGCACTGTTAAACATAACTGGTGCACTAATAACATTGATTTTTTTGAGTGGATGTTATATCAAGTATAGTTGTGCATCTGGCAATGCTAAGGATGTATCCAAAAATAAACATGTATAAATTATAGATGTTGAATGAGAAGTAACATTTAGTAAGCAACATCACCATTTTAGCGGAGTTTGCAACTTTTAACGATAATGAAACAAACTAACTCAGCAAGAGCTTGTTCCACCTCAACATAAGCATCTACAACTTCTTCCAATATCGTGCCTTTCTTTTCTTTAGCCAAAATGGACTCTAAGAATTCAACTAACATATTAGTTTTAGGTTTACTATATTACCTGATATTAAACTGGTTCATACTATGCTCAAATGCGGCTGCAATACAATATTTGAGTTTAACATATTATAATAAGCATATATAGCTTGAAGAGGAATCTTTTTGTGAAATAACATTAGTATGTAGATGCCAACAAATGACTTATGCATTATCTTCTTAATATGTGCAAAGGTAGACGTTATATGTTAACACTTTCAAGTTTAGAGTTGATAACATTAAGCACAGAGATGAAGCATCCAAAATGAGGTTTAATACATATGAAATTTATCAAAATCCAATTATCCAATTACTATTAACACCATGCTTAAAATAAAATAGCTACGTATACACATTAATGGTAGGGCTGTCAACGGATGCTTTCGGATACGGATAGTGCCATATCCGTATCCGTGTCCGAAATCATTTTCGAATATCGGATATACGTATCCGTTTAATTTTCGGATATCGGATATCCGCATCATCTTAATTTTCGGATACGGACGGATATCGGATATTTATCCGCTCCGCCAATAATTGATAAATTTAAAGGTATAAACGAAAAAGTTTAGATCAACATAAAACATATTTCGTACTATTGTTTATAAAAAAACAAAGAAATAAAAAATATGGTGATAAAACATTGTTTTATACTAATATATGTATGTGTATCCAAAAATATTCAAAAGTTAAACACTCATAGCCCTATTTTCCTATTTTAAATAATATAAATATGCATCAGTTAATCGGACGGATATTTTTCGGATACGGATACCACTATAACCATATCCGTATCCGAAAAGCTTTTCGGATATCGGATATCCGTATCCGCTTTTCGGGTAACGGATATTTTTCATATTTTCGGATACGGATTCGGACGGATATCGGATTTTTCAGGTACCCATTGACAGCCCTGATTAATGGTCCTCGCTTACCTCTAAAGCATGTGGAAATAACAATTTTATTATACCAATGTGTTACTTTGAGTTTAATATGGCTTCTAATATAAATATCTATGAAATATCAGATATATAATCATGAAAACCATAATAAGAGGATATTATAGATGAAAATATTGTCTCCTTTCTATCTTTAACGTGCCTAAAATTTCATGTTTCATTAATTCATGAATTCTGAATTAAGTACTCTTTGACATATTCTTAAAGCAGTCATCTACTATTAATGTATTCAATGTAAAAAATATAGAATGCAATTAATTCTTCATAATGTTGTTGTCGTACGCTAATGTTGTTTACTCCACTATCTTTTATATTAGCCTTTGTTGCTGAAACTTGAACAATATGTTTTTTTCCCATTATTTGATCCTGAACCCATATTTCATGCATGTGGCTGCTAAAAAGTAGACCATCCAAAATTATTACAAATTGAATCACTTGTATAATTTGCAGGGGTGCTTACTTATCTGTAATTATGGACTCACACTTTTGCTATTTTGCTTGCTTATATCACCAAACTGACAACAACACATATAGCATAGTGCATTTAAATTAGATATGGAAAACTAATGTATGAGCTAATATCCTAAGCGTAGATCTTCTTGTCATTTTTTTACATAAATCTTTAATAGAACTCATTAATGACTTATTAAATTGAAGCAATACATGAACTAATACTTTTGGTTGATAAATTTCTTATGTGTCAATAAGCTCAATTCCTTTAGTAATTCTTCCATTATAAAAAATAATTTGCTAAAATTCAGATTGAAAATTTTAATTGACTTAAGTAACTCAAAGCTCCCATTTGTGGAAATTATAACTGCCACATTATTTGTAAGAGGTTACTCATATGACCCCGTTGAGGTTATTGCTTTTGCTTCAAGCTTTTGCTTCAAGTCATCCTATCGGGGATTAATGTAAAAACTGTACACAACATATAGTCGGCACATAAGTATTTAGTGTATGATAAAATTAGGAATAACCACAATTAATGTAATGCGTTTAGACCTATTACAGGAAAACAAATAAAAAACAACCATGTCAATCTATTCATTAGATCCAGGATGACATGTTCATTGAAAAATAAATAGGATGTAATCATCTTTATTAAGCCCTCTTTTATTAAGAACTAAAATAGAAATTTCAAAATCAACATACATTATAAAACCTGAGATCATGAAACTTACATTGAATCTAATTGATATTGCTGCTTTCGTTCCAACCGATCCTCTCCCGAGATAGGGATGTTGTGTTTGATTAATTGAGTTTTGGCAATAATTACATGTAGTATAGAACTAAAAAATTAAACAAAAAAAACTAATAGTGTTTTAATATCTTCATACACCTAAATAATTTGAACTTTAAAGTATTAATATGAATCAAACGGTCTTATTTAAAGGTTAAAATGCTAAGTTGCTATGAAATTTTTAGGGTTTTATACGTTCAACCATTCAAAATTTGGAGAAAAACAACTTGAACAAAGGTAATGTAAATTAATATAGTCTCGGTCCTCTTATGGTCAAGCTTGGAAAAAAATCTCCATAGACATAAAATGCAATCTTTAAGGAGATTATATGTAACTTGTGGACAATATTATTACCTTTTCATGTTAAAAATTGAGGATACTCGTATTAAAACTAACTTGTAGGAATCTACTAAATTGATTTACATTTACAGGATGAAGATCAGTTAAATACTTCTTACCATTTTAGTTAACAAAAGCACCAACATATAAGTGCAAATACTGTTAGGATTACTCAAATTTTTGTGTGAATGAAAGTTCTATTTCCTTTAAAATAAATGTATGATTGAACTTCCCATTTGATACATACGTTATTTGCTTAAAAATGAGAAATAATTAGAACTGTTGCGTTAAATAATGATTTTAAGCTTTTTATAGATTTTCTTCTTTGCCAGATTCGATTCTTTTGTTGTACGCATATGTCCCAAAACGCTTTTTATAAAATGATTTTACATGTGGAAGGGACATACAAATTGAACCTATCATCAAATGTCCAGGTTCAGATGTTACCTCTAAATTTACCTCAACTTTTGTTTCTTCTTTAATGTTGTTTTCAGAAATTAAAATTTTACGATAGAGGATTGCAACATCCATTTCACTGCCATATTTAAAAATTATTACGAATAAATATATTGAATTAGCTAAATAACAAACGTCAAATTCTTTCTTTCTAGTGGAGGGTATTAAATTTACATAATCTAAGTGGTTTAGCATATGAAAAAAAACTTAATAAACTTATTTCAGTCTATTTATAACAACAGTAATAATGTGTTACGACCCGGAATTTTTAAGCATTTGAAATTGAATATTTAATTAATTTTAAATATTTGCAAGTTAGTTCAACTTGGATTTCAAATATTAGTTTGAATTTGACGATTAAATTTATTGCATATAATAATAATAAGAGATTGGGTAAAATATTTAATCTTGAGTTTTAAGCTGATAAAATGTTTCAATGGCTTGTAAAATTTATATTGATAGTACTGAAGATAGTAAAAGTGTTAAAATTTGATTCGAAAGTGTTTCGTTAAGTTTTGAAATTTTATTGTTTAAATCGATATTTAAAAATAGCATTCTGAGGCACAGTCTCAGAATTCGAAGAAACCAATTCCATTGGATCCGTAATAGTGTACAATTATAAGATTCCAAATTTCGTAGTGTTTGGAGTTATCATGTGGCCGTACGATATATAAACGCGGTGAAATCTATATCGAAAATTCAATATAAAACTGGGTCCAAAAAGCTCTCTTCTCCATACGATCGAATTAGTACTTGAAACCTTTTTCAATGCGTCCGGAACAGGCGTATAACATTATAAACGCCTAGCGACATGCCTCGATACGATGTCAAGATTTTAAGCTACGTTAATCGAGACGATTTTAATTTAAAATAAATATATAATTATATACATTGATTGACCTATATCCTCATATCAGCCGCCTTCTTTCATTTCGAATAACTATAGCTGATCGATTTGAGCACGTGAACGTCTTCTCTTGTCTCCTCCAATTTTCTCTTTATCACTCAAGGCATCTTCTTCTTTAAAACATCAACCGAGCACCTTTTCTCTAAATTCAAAAATCAAAAAGAAGAGAAAAAATGGCCGAACTATTCTTCTTCCCTTTTCTATTCGAAGCCGACCTTTTCTCTCTATTCATCAAAACCAGCCCTTCTTTTTTTCAAATCAAAAACGAGTTTGAATTCGCTCGTTCAAATCAACCGAGCAGTGCTCGTTTGTATAAAATTGAGGGGGAAGACTCGAATTTAATTCGCGAACCTATACTCACGCTGCACTCATTCGAGAGGGTTGTAGAGCGGGTCACCGATGATGTAGGATGCGCGTGCACGTGATAAAGTTGGAGAGGGAGTGATTTAAATCGCAATGTTATATTGTGCCAGCAGCATTCGAGGTTGTCGACGAATTCTTTGTCGCGAGGTGGGGGGTCTGACGTCGAGGCTGGTGATGTATCGTAAGGGCATAGTGGGTTTCGAGGCCGAGGTGTTTGTCGTAGCCAGGGCGTGTGATCAGTTGTTCGATCGAGCTTGTATAGGTCTGGACAGTAAGGTATTAATCAATTCCGCATTTTATTTTATTCTTCATCTTCAAATTTTGATTTAATAAGTATATATATATGTATACATATACATACATACATACATACATACATACATACATACATATATATATATATATATATATATATATATAGATGAAAGGAATTTAATTATAGAGGGTTGGAAACAGAAAACTGAGGATTTGTTTATAGATGAAGTTTGGACTATAGAATTTATATAAAGGTTTGAGTTTATTTTAAAAAAATAAAAATAAAATCTATGTGGATTGTTTTTAATATTTTATGTATATAAGTAGTTTCTAACTGAAAATACCTTTATCCATTCTAAACTTACTAGTTATTTTAAATTACTGTATCATAGTAATTAACTTGTTTAATTAAATTCCCTTTATTTATTTTAGTTCTTAAAACTAACTTATTATAGGAAAATTAGTTAAAATTAAATTATTTGTTTAAAAACCAAATTGTTAGTTAAATTAAATTTGTAAATTATAATAAATTGTTCGGTTAATTCAAATGTTAATAAACCGTGTAATATTTATACAAGGTCTAAAATCATGGAGAAACAAGTCGAGATGGATTGGATTTGCAAAACAAAAATCAAAGGTGAGTTAATCTCACTCATCTGGTTTTAATTTAAATTTAAATAATAGGTTGAATGGTTGAATTGATTTGATGTGCTATATTATATATAGTGGTACATAGTATATTGGAGTGAATGATTTCTCGCATTATATAGCGGATGAGACCCTATGCGCCGTATAATAGCGAATGATATTATATAAATCCCATTTTCTACGATATTCCACCTTGAAGTGGAATTGGTATTTTATTGTGCTAAAATCTGTGGATGTAGGGAAACGGGTTAAAGGGATCCAATTGGATTCCTCAAAATATTTAGATTTGTTAAAATATTCTGTAATATAATTATTTGCTATCATGTGATGAATTATATTGATAACTGGAAATGTTGAATATTATGGTTGATTTTAAAATATTTCTCGTGAACCGAGTTATCAAAATATATAGAAATGGGATTTCTAAAAAGAAAATAAAAAAGTGAATTTTGAGTAAAATAATCATAGAAATTGGAATAAATTAAAAATGAACTAGAAAAGAATAAAAAGTGATTTTTGAATTCAGATAAATAAAATTCCAAGTGCGAAAAATGAGATTTTGAATAGATGGGAATAAGTGATTTTATTTTTAAAAGAAGGAATTTGGGAAATCTGAAATTGATGTTTTCAGTTAAAAGATTTCAAATCATAAGTGAGGATTGAAAATTTGAGGTTAATGGGATTTTGGAATAAATTGAGTAAGTAAAGAAATTTATTTCAAAATGGAGTAAATTGGAAATAATTTGAAAATTGATTTAAGTGTTTGAAATTGGAAATTTAAAGGAGAAGTGAGACTTGAAATTTATAAACTGGGTTTATAAAAGTGAAGTAAAATATCAGTGGATATTTGGAAGGATAAATTCACGGTGGGAATTTATTAAAGGAATGGGTAAATTTGTTTAAAAATAAATAGTGATTTATTTTTCAAAGATGTGGAAGAGAAGCGTATTTCCCTGAATAGCCAAGTACATTTCAAAACAAATTTTAAAGTATAAGTAAAAAGTTTTAAGTTGTTTACAAGTATGTTTTATAAAAGTTATTATTTCTAAATGTTCAAATTTTAAAGTAAGTATATTTTTCTAATTTATTATAGCAGTAATTATTTAAAGGTGGCTTGGTATTATGTTTTTAAAAGTTAGAAATTCAATTTTATACTGTGCAAAGTAGTTTTATTCTAAATATGCTTAAGTATATATATTTTGAATAAGTATTAAAGTAATTTTTAATTTAAATTTTTTAAAGGATATTTTATAATAAAGAGTTTTAAATTATTTTAAAAATCTAAAGTATTGTGCTTGGTGATTTCAGTGGAAATAAATATTTGGAAATTGATTTCATGAGAAAAGTGTGGTATGGAAATTATTTTCAAAGGGGTTGAAAATGAAAATATATCTTGTGAAGATATTTTAAGATTAATATATAATTTGGTGAAATTATTTATTGTTTGATGGTTGTTTGTGAATGTTAATTGATAGTTAATAACCGACAATCAATATTGGCCAATGCGCTGATCGTTTCGAAGAGACCGGGATCGGGATTTATTTCCTGATAACCACTTCGATCCGGTTTGTACGTTTCATGAGGAAGACGAGTTTGGATTCGAAGATGGAGCAGTGAAGTGCAAGGCCTAGTCGCTACTAATCCTGAGGTAATTCCAAAATGGATGTAGTAAGAGTAGTGCCTTCGGTTTCGTTCGAACCCAGGACGGACTTGTATGGATGAATGCTTTCAAAACAACGTCAGGTGGGCGATGAGCATTCTAAGGGATACGTTCTAAAAAGGTAACACTTAGCCTCAAGCCTCATCAGCCGGGAATGATTGAAAATCAGGGGTTATGCAGCAAGGCTAGATGGGTAGCGCCCATTAGGATGAGGTCATCCCTGTCTAGATGTCCCTTTTATTCGGCTTAGTGGTGCGGTTGCTGATCCCAACCGTGGGGTGATCTTACGCGGTATTATCCAGTAAGGGGTAGTCCCGGTCTTGTGTTGCAGGGGATTGGGAGTAATCCTCGGTACGGTGATCTAGGCCACGTACTATGACAGATGGTACCACAGTGCCTAGTCATTAGTTGGAAATCCATTCTCCCTACGCGCCTGTACGGTTTTGATTGTGCCCAACTATTGCTGAAACGTGATATGCAAGCATTTCAACTAGATTCTATTTTACTTTCTATAGACACTATTATAATATCAGAGGATTTTGATAAAAAGTGTTTTGGCTATCGTAAGGTAAAAACCCGGCATGTTTATTTGTGGCGTGGTCTTACGAGATGCTTTTGTTTTCAAAAGAATTTTGAAACTTTAATAATCAATTTGAGTGTGGTTTTCTCACGCTAGTATTCCAGACCGACTCGGTGTTGTTAAACTATAATGCTCGGGTCAGACCGAGTATTATAGAATACAGGATATGATGTTGTGGAGCTCAGGAGACGAGCTGGATGGCAATACGTACTTCCGTACTTGATTATTATTCCGCTGTGTATTCAGTTTTGAGGACAAGTTTATATGACTGTCCAGTTGTATGCTATTGATGTTGTAGAACTCTGATGATGTATTCTGACGATGTATGTATAAAACAGATATAGTTTTCTTTTGTGTAAAGATATGTTATTACCTATTATATTTTATTCCACTGCAATGGCTAGATTCTAATATTGTTTTCTATGTTCTTCTTCTACCTCTTCTTCTTTAACCCAAATGGTTCGTATTTCCATACATCTTGAGTTGATTGATGGAGAATAGTGTCGACTCAAAGGGGTACGGGTTTGCGGATCGTTTCACTTGGTATCAGAGCTTAGGTTGGTGATAACCTTGGCTCTGGTGGGGATTACTCATTGAAAATAGAGTCTGTAGTACTCTAGAATGAGATTGAGCGTATTAATAGATATGAGCACGTATTTGTTAGTGAATATAAATTGTTTTAATATTGTGTTGACTTATTGGTTGAGTGGAATATGAATTCTGATCGAGTAAGTTGGCCGCTATTCGAGAAGAGTTTATAAACACCTGACACGATAAATTGACACGGTATTGTTTTAAAGGTGGGTGAATGAAATAATTTTGCCCAAAATATATGTTGATATAAAGAAATATTTTCTTAAATTGTTATATAGCTCGGATGTTTGGATGATAATATTTTAAAAAAATAAAATTATAAAAATTGAAATGACTTGGATAATCGAAAAGGGAAATTATATGAGCATAAATTATACAAATAAATTATAGTTAAAATTTGATTTAAGTCAAAATTTGGAAAATTAAAACCCCGGAGGTTTTGAAAGTGTTTTTCGAAGTGTTTTGAAGACAAATAATAGCATTATTGTTTTAGAAGTATTTCTGAAAGGTAATTGATTTAAATAAATTTTGGGAAGGGATATAGCATTGAACTCACTCCAATCGCTGGAAAATAACTTCGGTGATGACTGCAGCATCATCGATGTCATTTTTGAGTTTCTAAGTGATGGATTGATGCCAAATTGATTTGTTCAGAAGAACTAGTTTGTTTTTGAAATTTCAAAGGAAATTTGTTAGGGATAAAAACCAGGATTGGTTTAAAAATTTGAGAAATGTGATTTTGGGATAATGGTGGTTATAAAATGATTTGAACCAAAAGCCGGGTGTTTAAAATCCTGAATCCTTATTTGAATTGAAAATCCTGATGAGATAAAGTTATAAACTTATAAATTGAGATGATTTTTAAATAAGGGAGATAAAACTTAATTGGATTGAAATAAGTTGAAATTGAATTGAAATGAAATAAATTGAGATGTAGATAATATTAAGTGAAAGTAAGTTCTTACTTAATTTAAATTCAAGTGGATTGAGTGGATTAAAGAGAATGGTATGATGCTAGATTTAACCGAAGTTAAGTTAAATAAAATTGAATTAAAATAAATTCAGTTGAGTTATAGATAATATTGAAATAAAATTCTTACTTAAATAAATAAATGTAAACTAAGTAAGTATTGAATTGGGATAAATAAGCTTTGGAAGCTTATAAAAGAATTGAAAAGCATTGAAATAAAAATATAATCCCTAGTTAAAAGTAAAGTGAAAATGTGATTGACTGTAAAGGAATGGAGAAGTATGAATATTAATAAGTGAGTAGCTTATAAAATGAAAAAAGGAAATGAATAAGCCGAAATAAAAGTGTTGGAATTTTGAAAAATGAAAGAAAATCCAAACTGGAATTTAAAAAAAAATTTGAACTCAGGAAAATTTGATGAAGTGATTTTGTAATAAAATCGAATATTGATTTAAAAGTTGGAAGTAAGCTAATTAGCTAAATAAATTATTTGATAGAGTATGTTAATAAAATTTAACTCAGCTAAATAAAATGGATTGTAAGTTAATAATGAAGTTTGAAAATAAACTCGAATTATAAATAGAATTCGGCTTGGATTGATAATGAATTAAAATAAGTAAAGATGTTGTAAAAATATAAAATGGAATTGGATTATAATAGAAATGATTTGAGTTGCAAATAAAATGCAATTCGAGTATAAATGAGTTGAATATGTGCTTGGATATTATTTTTATAAATTGAGAATGTGAATTAAAATAAAATGGTGTGAATGAATTAAAATGGAAGGAATTAAATATAAATTGAGTTGGAATTAATTTAAAATGGTTATAAGCTTAAGTAATCATTTATTCACATGAACACAATCGAATTTCGTAGAAATAAATTATCGTTTGACGAAAACGAGATTAAATAAAATTCTATGGATTAGTAGAGGTAAATGAAATTGTTTTTTGAAATCAATTGAATTGAATGTGAGTTGTTTGGGTTAAAAATGAATTGAATGTAAGCAATTGAGTTGTAAACCATTTAAATTGAATGAAGTTGTATATGAATTGGTTGTAAACAATAAAAATTAATGTCGGAAACCTATAAGTTGCTTATAAATATTGTTTAACCCACATTGCTTATAGAAACTCGTATGTTTACTAGTTAGATATGTAAAATGTTTTTAAGTTACATGATTTTGGCACTTACATATTTAAATTGAGTAAGTAAAGGTACCAGGAAGCTGTTTGGCTGGATTTGGACGCGCTAATTGCCAAAATAATAAGGCACTTGCTTAAAAATGCTAAATAAAGGTACGCCTATGCAATAAAAAAATAGGAAATATGAACTGTTTTTGTTTTTCTGACCGTGTGGGTCGATGTATATATATTTATATCTCTTGTCAAATTGCAAAAGCTCCTCCGTACAAAGGAGACTCTGCCAAAAATTTTCGAAAATTTTAGGAGTACAAAAATTTTTGGAAATTTTTTTGTTAGCGACAAAACGATTTCAAATTGGAATTGAAATAAGGAATTTTGGAAATGGAAAATGAAACTAATTTAAAATAATGATATGAATTAGTTATAAATGGAAGATAGTCAATAAAAATTCAATATTCAGAGCTGAAGATAAATTGAATTCATATGGAAATGGGAGAACCAATATAAATAGAAGTAGATATAAACTAAAGTGGTGAAGTGAAAATAAATATAAGAAGCGTATAAAATACTTATATTAAACTTAAGAAAGGAATCGTGAATTCTTAAGTAAAATTTGGTATTAGAAGTATATTCAAAGTTAATATTTGAATGAATATTTAATAGAAGTGATAACTGTGAATAAGTAAATAGAAATCAAATAAATGTGAATAAAAAAAAAGAATTGATATAGCTGATAATCAATTGAGATACATACGTAGGATGTACGTATATTATTTTATTTGCATAGCAATTTGATCTAGATTCGAGCACAAAATTCCGAGATAGTTATATCAATCCGAGTTAGGATTTTTCACTCGATTTTCGACGGCGAACCCTGCATATGGATTTTGATTGATTCTGGAAATTCTCTATTATAGTTATGACTATGCAATGAGAATGATGGTTTCTGATCAAGAAACTAGATTTGAGTCCGCACTAGGAAGTCAGGGGGACGATACTAGTTCGGAAGTGAAATTGTGTGATCGAGCGAGTGATCGAAATTGATATTGCGTACGGATGATATGTGTACATCGTACGGGCTTGAATGAATAGATATTGAAATTTTTGTAAGGAAGTCAATAAAATGTTTTTGAATGTTGTGATTAGATATTATTGCCATGTAGGATATACAGGTATTATAAAGGAAAAAGGGAAAATTTGTTTGATTTCAAAAGATAAATTTGAATTGCTCGACAAAAGGGTATGTGTTTAAATTTCTGTATTAAAATTTGATTAAGTTTTTGGATCTAACCACTTGGCCTTTTGTTTTCTTTTGGAATTTGGGGGCCCGTAGAGGCTTTTTGTTTTCTTTTGGAATTTGGAGGCCCGTAGAGGCATTTTATAGTTGTACTGTGCTAGCCGCGCAAAGGAGACGCTGGCGAAATTTTTCGGAAATTTAGAGAGTTAGAAAATTTTTGAGAAAAATTTGATAATTCAAAATCTGATTTAAATTGAAATTTGATTGATTGAGCAAACAGTATTGTTTGAAAACTATGGGAGAGTTTGGGAAGTTAGTAAGAGTGATAATGTGTCTTTAATAAAACGATTGTTTTGGGAAGTGTCTGAAACTGAATGGTTTTAGGGAAAATAGTTAACATGTTGTGGACCATTCTTCTTAACTAGTAATTTCGGGGACGAAATTATTTTAAGGGGGGAGGAATGTGACGACCCGGAATTTTTAGGCATTTGAAATTGGAATATTTAATTTTTTTTTGAGCAAGACGGTTGTGTAGCGTGGCACTACACAGCCGGTTATATAGCATAAAAATATGTAAATAGTACGATCAACAAGCCTGATCGCTGGCCAAAATGGGAGAAGGCTGCACAACAGTCACACAGACAATCAACTACATAGCAGAGGCATAGATACATAAAAGCTTAATACATATATCAGTATATATAGTAGATAGGAACTGCAGAATGTTCAGCGGTGGTGTCATGGTTGCCTATAGGTAGGAGTTACGTAGGAGCTGCCTACCGCTTCCGTTGACGAAGATCTGGAGAATGGCAGACTAAGCCTGAATGGAGCTGATAAACTATGGCCTGTTAAAGAAGAGAAATAGTAAATAATATCGATTTAATTAATTTTAAATATTTTTAACTTGGATTTCAAATATCAGTTTGAATTTGGCGACTAAATTTATTGAATATAATAATTAGAGATTGGGTAAAATATTTAATCTTGAGTTTTAAGTTGATAAAAATGTTTCAAAGGTTTGTAAAATTTATATTGATAGTACTGAAGATAGAAAAGTGTTAAAATTTGATTCCGAAGTGTTTTTTAGGTTTTGAAATTTTATCGTTTAAATCGATATTTAAAAATAGCATTCTAAAGCACAATCTCACAATTTGAAGAAACCAGTTCCATTGGATCTGTTATAATGTACTATCATCGAATTTCAAATTTTGTAGTGTTTGGAGTTATCGTGTGGCCATACGATATATAAACACGCTAAAATTTATATCGAAAATTTAATATAATAACTGGGTCCAAAAAGCTATCTTCTCCATACGATCGAATTAGGACTCAAAAACTTTTCCAATGCGTCCGGAGTAGGCGTATAACATTATAAACACCCAGCGGCACGCCTCGATATGATGTCAAGATTTTAAGCTACGTTAATCAAGACAATTTTAATTTAAAATAAATATACAATTATATACATTGATTGACCTATATCCTCATATCAGCCGCCTTCTTTCATTTCAAATCACTATAGCTGATCGATTTGAGCACGTGAATGTCTTCTCGTCTCCCCCAATTTTCTCTTTATCATGCAAGGCATCTTCTTCTTTAAAACATCATCCGAGCACCTTTTCTCTAAATTCAAAAATCAAAAAGAAGAGAAAAAATGGCCGAACTATTCTTCTCCCCTTTTCTATTCGAAGCCGACCTTTTCTCTCTATTCATCAAAACTGGCCGTTCTTTTTTTCAAATCAAAATCGAGTTTGAATTCGCTCGTTCAAATCAACCGAGCAGTGCTCGTTCGTATAAAATTGAGGGGGAAGACTCCAATTCAATTCGCGAACCTATACTCACGTGTGCACTCATTCGAGAGGGTTGCAGAGTGAGTCGTCGATGATGTAGGACGCGCGTGCGCGTGATAAAGTTGGAGAGGGAGCGATTCAAATCGCAATGTTATATTGTGCCAGCAGCATTCGAGGTTGTCGGCGAATTCTTAGTCGCGAGGTGGAGGGTCTGACGTCGAGGCTGGTGATGTATCGTGAGGGCATAGTGGGTTTCGAGGCCGAGGTGTTTGTCGTAGCTAGGGCGTGTGATCAGTTGTTCGATCGAGCTTGTATGGGTCTGGACAGTAAGGTATTAATCAATTCTGCATTTTATTTTATTCTTCATCTTCAAAATTTGATTTAATAAGTATATATATATATATGAAAGGAATTTAATTATAGAGGGTTGGAAACAGAAAATTGAGGATTTGTTTATAGATGAAGTTTGGACTACAGAATTTATTAAAGGTTTGATTTTAGTTTAAAAAAAGAATAAATAAAATCTATATGGATTGTTTTTAGCTTTTTTTTATATATGTAGTTTCTAAATGAAAATACCTTTATCCATTCTAAACTTATTAGTTATTTTAAATTACTGTATTCTAGTAATTAACTTGTTTAATTAAATTTTCTTTAATTATTTTAGTTCTTAAAAATAACTTATTATAGGAAAATTAGTTAAATTAAATTATTTGTTTAAAAACCAAATTGTTAGTTAAATTAAATTTGTAAATAATAATAAATTGTTCGGTTAATTCAAATGCTAATGAACCGTGTAATATTTATACAAGGTCTAAAATCATTTGGAAACAAGTCGAGATGGATTGGATTTGCAAAATAAATCAAAGGTGAGTTAATCTCACTCATCTGATTTTAATTTTAATTTAAATAATTGGTTGAATGGTTGAATTGATTTGATGTGCTATATTATGTATAGTGGTACTAGTATATTGGAGTGATTGATTTCCCGCATTATACAGCGGATAAGACTCTATGCGCCGCATAATAGCGGATGAGATTATATAAATCCCATATACCACGATATTCCACCTTGAAGTGGAATTGGTATTTTATTGTGCTAACATCTGTGGATGTAGGGAAACAGGTTGGAGGGATCCAACTGGATTCCTCAAAATATTTAGATTTGTTAAAATATTTTGTAATATAATTATTTGCTATCCTGTGATGAATTATATTGATAATTGGAAATGTTGGATTCTGTGGTTGATTTTAAAATATTTCGGTGAACTGAGTTATCAAAATCTATAGAAATTGGATTTCTAAAAAGAAAATAAAAGAGTGAATTTTGAGTAAAATAATCATAAAAATTGGAATAAATTAAAAATGAACTGGAAAAGAATAAAAAGTGATTTTTGAATTCTGATAAATAAAATTCCAAGTGCGGAAAATGAGATTTTGAATAAATGAGAATAAGTGATTTTATTTTTAAACACAAGTGATGTTATCTCAAGAAATAAAGAATTTACTTTAAAATTCAAAGTTTGAATTTATTTAAAAGGACAAAGAAGGAATTTGGGAAATCTGAAATTGATATTTTTAGTTAAAATTTTTCAAATCATAAGTGAGGATAAATGAGGTTAATGGGATTTTGGAATAAATTGAGTAAGTAAAGAAATTTATTTCAAAATGGAGTAAATTGGAAATTAATTTGGAAATTGATTTAAGTGTTTGAAATTGAAAATTTAAAGGAGAAGCGAGACTTGAAATTTATAAACTGAGTTTGTAAAAGTGAAGTATTATATCAGTGGATATTTGGAAGGATAAATTCACGATGGGAATTTATTAAAGGAATGGATAAATTTGTTTAAAAATAAATAGTGATTTATTTTTAAAAGATGTGGAAGAGAAGCGTATTTCCCTGAATAGCCAAGTACATTTCAAAACAAATTTTAAAGTATAAGTAAAAAGTTTTAAGTTGTTTAAAAGTATGTTTCAGAAAAGTTATTATTTCTAAATGTTCAAATTTTAAAGTAAGTATATTTTTCTAATTTATTATAGCAGTAATTATTTAAAGGTGGCTTGGTATCATGTTTTTAAAAGCTAGAAATTCAGCTTTATACTGTAAAAAGTAGTTTTATTCTAAATATGCTTAAGTATATATATTTTGAATAAGTATTAAAGTAATTTTTAATTTAAATGTTTTAAAGGATATTTTATAATAAAGAGTTTTAAATTATTTTAAAAATCTAAAGTATTGTGCTTGGTGTTTTCAGTGGAAATAAATATTTGGAAATTGATTTCATGAGAAAAGTGTGGTTTGGAAACTGTTTTCAAAGGGGATGAAACTGGAAATATATCTTGTGAAGATATTTGAGATTAATAAATAATTTGGTGAAATTATTTATTGTTTGATGGTTGTTTGTGAATGTTAATTGATAGTTAAATAACCGACTGTCAATATTGGCCAATGCACTGATCGTTTCGAAGAGACCGGGATCGAGATTTATTTCCTAAAAACCACTTCGATCCAGTTTGTACATTTTCGTGAGGAAGACGAGTTTGGATTCGAAGATGGAGCAGTGAAGTGCAAGGGGTAGTTGCTACTAATCCTGAGGTAATTCCAAAATGGATGTAGTAGGAGTAGTGCCTTCGGTTCCGTTCGAATCCGGGACAGACTTGTATGGATGAATGCTTTCATAACATCGTCAGGTGGGCGATTCTAAGGGAAACGTTCTAAAAAGGTAACGCTTAGCCTCAAGCCTCATCAGCCATGAATGACTGAAAATAAGGAGGTATGCAGCAAGGCTAGGTGGGTAGCGCCCATTAGGGTGAGGCCATCCCTGTCTAGATGTCCCTTTTATTCGGCTAAGTGGTGCAGTTGCTGATCCCAACCGTGGGGTGATCTTACTCGAGTTTATCCAGTAAGGGGTAGTCCTGGTCTTGGGTTGTAGGGGATTGGGAGTAATTCTCGGTACGGTGATCTAGGCCACGTACTGTGACAGGTGGTAGCCCAGTGCCTAGTCATTAGTCGAAAATCCATTCTCCCTACGCGCCTGTACGGTTTTGATTGTGCCCAACTATTGCTGAAACGTGAGATGCAAGCATTTCAGCTAGATTCTATTTTACTTTCTATAGACATTATTATAATATCAGAGGATTTCGATAAAAAGTGTTTTGGCTATCGTAAGGTAAAAATCCGACATGTTTATTTGTGGCGTGGTCTTACGAGATGCTTTTGTTTTTAAAAGAATTTTGAAACTTTAATAATCAATTTGAGTGTGGTTTTTTCACGCTGGTATTCCAGACTGACTCAGGTGTTATTTAACTATAATGCTCGAGTCAGACCGAGTATTATAGAATACATGATATGATGCCGTGGAGTTCAGGAGACGAGCTGGTTGGCGATACGTACTTTCGTACTTGATTATTATTCCGCTGTGTATTTAGTTTTGAGGACAAGTTTATATGACAGTCCAGTTGTATGCTATTGATGTTGTAGAACTCTGATGATGTATTCTGATGATGTATGTATAAAACAGATATAGTTTTCTTTTGTGTAAAGATCTGTTATTATCTATTATATTTTATTCTGCTGCGATGGTTAGATTCTGATGTTGTTTTCTATGTTCTTCTTCTACCTCTTCTTCTTTAACCCAAATGGTTCGTATTTTCGTACATCTTGAGTTGATTGATGGAGAATAGTGTCGACTCAAAGGGGTACGGATTTGCGGGTCGTTTCATAATGCCTAAGAAAAGATGGCATTGTCAATAATAACATCTTTATTTATATGCTTTGAACCTATGGCAACATATTATATAAGACATGTAAAACAAATTAACACGTATCGATAAGATTTATGACCCGTTTAAAAGAAAGGATGTGATTGTTATAAAAGGGATAACTAGAAAATCATTTATCTAGTCCCTTATAAATTAAATTCTCATGTCCTCTATAAATTAAATGATTACATTTATTTCATAAATGTGATTTTCTTTCTTAAAAGAAAAGGATGAAAACTGAATAGATAATATTCCTAAATTGACTTTCATAGTTTCAATACTATGTTACTGCTATCAAATATCAGTTAAAAATGTTGATTGAATGATGAAACTTGCATGATAATAATCAAGCAATTTATGGTTTACTCATGCTTTAACCTGTGTCATAAGTTCACACTCTCAATCATTCATGAATTGTGTGTGCTTCTTATAAGATCTGCATTGAATAGATTATTGCTTCATATCGATGAAGAACAATATGCCCACACGAAATTAGAAGAAAATAGAAAGGATGTAATTAGAAATTTCTATGCCTATGTTTAAGTTGGGGTTTACGGCTGTAATGTATTTTGACTATTATTTGTGTTAATAGATCTATCATATAATGATGGCGTCAAAACTCAAAAGCTTCCCCAAAAAGAAATAGATCCATTTTGGATCTACATACTGACGCTAGCAATTTAATATATCTAAAATCATAAAGAAAACATAAATGTAAACAACAATATGAAAGAATTTATATATACGTGAATAAAACATATATGTATGCACGTACATGCACGCACATGTATATACATAATCGTATATATAAAAATACACATACATAAATACACAGATATATTTTTATGTATATGTCACATAAAAAGTATTTAATGCGAGTCTAAATACATAAAAGTGTAACTACGTTGAATACAATTTTTTTCAAATCTTTGGTAATATATAATTTGGAATCATTGGATTGTTTCGAAATAAATATCATTTAATAAATGATAGATAATGGAACATTCCCCTATTTTGTATAAGATATACAAAACTAAACTTTCCAGATTAGGATTCGGTGATACAGTTGATGTAAATGTGACTTAAAGAGAATAAAAATTAGAGGAGAATAAAACGCAGAACAAATTTTTTAAGAGACTCCATCACGGCTTAGCTTTATTTCGATTTGCTTATAGTATATTCATTGAGATGTATACTGTTACAATCAAATCGGCAGTATTAAACAACAATACAACAAAAAGACCCTATTACAACTGCATTTTTACAACTGTATTTTTACAACTGTCACAATTTCTCAGTTGTAATAGAGGTTTTTTACAACTCTTTTTTAACAGAAAGTTGTAATAAACTTACTTTCAACAACTCTTCTTTTTTGCCAGTTGTAATAGATGCCTATTAGTTGTAAAAGATGTCTATGTTTAACAACTCTTATTTTCTGCCAGTTGTAATAGATCCCTATTACAATAATTTTTGCTAGTTATAATAGATGTCCATTTTTACAACTCTTCTTTTTTGTCAGTTGTAATAGATGCATATTACAACCTTTTTTGCTAGTTGTAATAGATGCATATTTTTAACAACTCTTTTTTTCAGTTGTAGTAGGTGTCTATTAAAATTTTTTGTTTACCAGTTGTAATAATTAGCTAATAATTATAATTAAATATTAACACTTAATATTTAATTAGAAAGTTAATAATAAATAATAATTACTATTATATAATAATAATTAATATAAAATATGAAGTAATCAATGCTAATAATTAATATTTGTTTTGGTATTTTTAGCACAATATGTAAGATCCTGAAAACATAGTAGTTGTACTATAGCAATATGCTAAAACAGCCTTTTACTCTTTAATCCGTTTTAGTGTATTGAGTAAATAAATTAATTTTGCCGGTGTTTAAGAATTGGTGATATAATAATCAATAATAATAATTAATATAATAATAGAATTAATAATAAATAATAAATACTATCAAATAACAATAAATAATTTGAAATATGAAGTAATTATAACTAATAATTATAGACCAACTATTTAATTGATAATTTATAAATGATAATTACTATCGAATAATAGTAACTAACTAATAATAATAATTTTTTTATAATACGATTAATTAACTAAATAAAAATTAAATAGTAATAAAAAAAGTTAAAAATCAATGTTAAATAATAATAATAATTAGTAGTCAAATTAAATAATTAAGAAGCAATATCTAATATTTACTAATTAATTTTTGATAATTGATAATTAATAATTATAATGTTTTTTAGGAAGTTTTAGAGACTTATTTCAACCGCTCTTTTTTCACCAGTTGAAACAGAGACATGCTAAACATCAGTATAACTAATATTTTATAATTAATATTTAAGAATTAATTATTGATAATATTAGTTCGTAAAAATAACCTTACAAATTGATAATTAACATGTAACAATTAACTATTAATAATTAATATTCAATTATAACCAAGAAATAATAAGTTATAATTAATAACAATTAACAAGTAATATTTAATATTTCAATAAAAATTAATTTCAAGAAATTCATATTATATTTAATACAAATTTTCACTTGTTGATATAACTTATAATATTCATTTATATAAATTTTGGTGAAATTTTGATAAAGACCCATAAAAAGGGAAAGCAAGCCATAAAATGTTATAGCACAAAGGCATGAAATATTAGGCGGAAAAAGTGAAAATTTGGCTCCAAAATCTTTCGCGTCTTATATTTCTGCTCTCTTATGCAAGTTGGCCTCCTCCCTAAATTCTTCCTAAATCAAAATCAATCCCAATATCTTCCACTCTCAAACAAAGTTCCTCCTCAACAAAATCAAGCCGCCTACAGTCAAATATGGATCCATTTATTGTCGCGATGCTGATGACAATGGGGCCGATTCACGATTTGATTTGCGTCTGCCTGCTTTAGATTCCACTGATTGAAGCAGATGACCCCACCGCGCCTTCTTTATCTTCCCTGAAAAGAACTACGATCGATAAACTCAGGTAGTAAATCATGTTTCATACTATTATCTTCTTTTTATTTCCTTTTGTTTCTTATTTTCATCTTTATTTTATTTTTATTACTTGTAATCGCAACCGTTAGTATTTGGATTCCATTATATTATAAAAGCGATTTTACTCTATCTTATTTGTAATTTCGCCTAAGAATTATTTCAACACTGTTTTGCAATCAATTTTCAAATTACCTAGTTTATAGATTTACTTGCTACAATTTGACTTTTTATTGGAATTATTTATTAAAGAACCACTTTGCACTAAAGATTTGAATATATAGATTTTAAACCAACATCGAAAGATTAGGGACAGGACCCAGATAATCTTACTGGAAATGAGCAGTTTAATTTATGTTGTTTGCTAGATGATCGTTTTATCAAATCCAGTATTTATACAGTTAAGTGTGATTGTTTTCTTTGTAGAAGATTTTTACTGGAGCGATTTTATGTCGTTTGCTAGTTTATATATATATATATATATATATATATATATATACACACACACACACACATGTAATGATTCAAAGTTTCCCTATTACATAATATAAAATGATCAAGTTTCTCCTTTCATGTGCTATACTTTGGCTTCCTGCACTTTGTTGGATATTTGATTTTATGTGAAGGTTTGCAGCCTTGTTCTGAGAAGGAGAAGTATGTGTATAATTCATATATATAAATATCCGCTTCATAAAAGATGCATATTTTATATTTCTTGTTTTTGTTATTGTTCCTATTTCAGTACTTGACTTGTATTAATAAATATATACATTTTTGAGGAGTCAAGCCTTATGATATCGACATTTTTTATTGCTAAAAACTATTGTAACATTATATTGGTTTAACTGTGTGTATTTCATAACATCTTTACTGTCGTTGAGTATTTTCCTATATTTGTTATCATGCCTATTTTTGTTGCTTATTACTAAAATGACATTTGCTTTTGCATTGTGTCTATCATTATATATTCATGGTTGACCGTGTTCTTGCGTGAGTAAGCAAGTGTTGTGCTGACTTTTGAATGAGTATAAGGCTGTGCTTTGTTTGGATTCTTTATCCAATACGTATATATATATATCATGAGCCGTCACTTTACTCAATTCATGAATTGTGTACATGAGCTTTTCATGAGTTATCACCTATTTAATTGTGATTCGTATGCACTAAGCATTGATTTCCTTCTCAGAACAGCATATGAACTTTGTTAGAGGTTGTTTCCTTCTACATTCAGTATACTTAATTTAAACACAGAAACATAGTACTTAAACAGAATCAATCAAAAATGTAAGAATTGATTTGGTTGGTGATCAAATTAAACATTATACGTACTGAGATGATATGGAACCAAAGCAAGAAAATAAAGGCTTTTACATTTCCAACGAAGGGTCAAAATATGAGAAGATTCTCACTTATTAAACTTTTTTGGATAAAATATGTTTAATCATGTGTTAATGTTAACAATGCACAATATAATACCGTGTGGATCAGTATCTACTGGGGATTGAATGCTTTTAAACTTTAAAATTCCTACGAAGTGACATGTTTATAAGGTTCTAATTATTAGATGTAGTATGTTTATAATCCAGGAGAAGCAAGGGGCATAGCAATAGAACAAGGAGAAATAGAGGAAGTTCAAATTGACATTATTGTTATCGTCTTATCAAAATTTCCACTAAATTCTTTGATGAAGTTTAGCAATGTATGTAAGGACTGGCATGACATAATTAAAGATTCATTCTTTGCCAACCTCCATACCTCTAATTTTTTGTTGATGACTCTAATTTTCGAATGCCTGCAATTGTTTTACAAACAACAAATTTGGACAAATTGAGAATGCTTTGAATATTGATCGGAATATGTACAAATTGAGAATGTGGATCACGATTTAATGCGATGCTAAATTGTTATGCAGTTTCAAAAGAGACCGGCTTAAGGTAATCTAGGGAATAAAATTCATGCTGCTTCAATCAAGTCGAGTTTGTCTGTTAAATTGGTATGCAGTTTTTCCCTTTTTCGATATTTATAATATTCGACTTTGATTCGAGTTTAATGATTTATTGGTCTCTGTTTTCTTGAACTCGAATGATTTATTTGCCGATGATGTTCATCGTTTATATAGGGTTCGAACCCCTATATTTTTGATTATTAGTACTGATTTAACTTAGTTTATGCTGTCTCTTATATATACAAGTTAACATAAGAACTAAACTTAATTGGACGAGCACATATGGACTATCTTTAATATCAACATACCGCAGAATCAATCTTTTTGTTATTTTGATGCTGTACATCTTTAAACCTGACCAAATATAAAGTCTTGGCAGTAAAATTTTCATTTAATAATATGCATCTAAGATTGAATTAAATGCAGTGAACATCTCTTCATTCTATCATGCTGACACATGAGGAACTTATTCGTAATGGTCACTAATTATAATATTTACGATGCAAACTGTCCTCTCATGTCTTTTGGAAAATAAAATAGCTAAAGCCATATAATTTAGTCAAATTAACCATCTAATGTCAAATTATTAACTTATTTTGTCAAAAATTTCAGGCACATAACGGTTCCCACGTCTTGTTGGTCTTTCTAAAGGAATTGAGATGATGCTAGTAAGCAAGTTAAACAAGTTTAAATCCACGATAAGTTTTTTGTTGTCCATAACTACGTTTAACAATAGTTAGCTTATATCATGAACATTCTGCTTCTTAAAAGACATCAAAGCCAATTAAAGGAATCGAGGCTCAAAAACTTGGTCTTGTTGATGCTGTTGTTTCACCTAATGATTTGATCAGGACCGCTAAACAGTGGGCCCGAGATATTGTGGACTTTAAAAAACCGTGGGTCCGAAGTCTTTATAATAGTGATAAAATAGAATCACTGGGAGAAGCCAAAGAAATTCTCTAGTTTTCAAGAGTGCAAGCTCTAAAGCAAGCTCCTCATCTTCAACACCCAATTGTATGTATTGATGTCATTGAAGAAGGCATAGTTTCAGGTCCACGTGCTGGCCTTTGGAAGGAAATTTATTGTACATATAAAAGATAGGTAAATTATTTATGCTTCCCTTGGATTTTGGTGGAAAGCACCCAAACCCTTAAAATTAGTTTTGGAATTACCTGTTGGGATAAATATAATAATTTTGCACCTGAATATATCTGGATTTGCTTATTATTTTCAAGACAAAGTTGCTGATTTCAGTTGTTGGACAAAGTTAATCATTAGTACAATAAGACATTTTCTGGATGCTTATATGTCAGACGCGTTTTGTAAAATTTTAAAGTGTATATGGTTTGCCTTTTCTTTTGTTTAGCTGATACTATTTTACCTTGTTTATTTTATTTGCTATTAAACCAGTCAAGTTCTAAAACTTTGCATGCAACCGTTTTTCTAAGAAGTGACTGCATCATATGAACTTCAGTTCATAGAAACAAGTAAAGCCTTGATACACGTCTTCTTCTCACAGCGTGCTACTTCAAAGGTAAATCATAGTCTAAGTAATGTCTTTATACAAGGTTTAGATCTAGGAAATTCGTATACATGTGTAGCGATGCTATCCCAAATTTTCTAGTACTAGTTGGTACTTAACATAAACTGATCAAATATGTTTGTCTATTGGACTTGAGTTGTATGGGCATGCATTTAAGGGCTATTCGATGATAATTTACTACAAGTTCCTTAATTTTCCTTAATGCATTGTGTATGTTATCATTACTTTGTGTATTCATATAATCTGGTGGCATGGTCATCTTTGTTTTATTGATATTGCTTTGTATTTATTTCCCTGTCGGATATCATCATGCAGTCTTCATTGTGACTGTGCACTGAATCTTGAAGTCTACATGCATCTATGTTGAGTTGAGACACTTGGTTGAACATGTACACTTAGTTGGTTCATTGGTGTTTGATCATTCATGTTGTTCATGCTGTCTGGATTAGTGCAGTGTGCATTTTAGCTGGGCATGTGTTTGTGAGTCTTTGGGTTAGTTTGCGTACTTGAGTCATGTGCATGTTGCCACCATTGTTATATGTGTCTGGTTTAGTCTTCATTGAGTCTGACTTGGAGTATTTTGTTGCCAGTCTTGTGTTCTTCATGGTTCACCTGAATTTTGCTTCAGATCTGTTTCGATCGTCGACGTCGTTTTCCTGGATCTGGAGAATTTGTAGCCGAGGTTTGATGCAATCTCCCATAGATCCATTGCACCATATGTCTGCACTATTGGACTCAACTGGATTCTTAAGAACTTAACGAGATTGCACTCAACTAGATTCTTAAGCAATTCCATATAGGCCTACTTCATACATCTGTACTATTGGACAAGCGGTTGGGAAGTTTGTTGCTTAGTATGGGGAATTTATCTCTTTTAATTAGTACGCATTTATATTTATATTGACATATGTTATGGATTTAGTTATATTTTGTAATAAAATTATGAATTCAAAAATGGTGTAAACTTGAATTGTTTTAGCTTTTGTTAAACGTGAATGGTTCATGTTGTTTCAAGTAATGTTAACGATTGTATTATTATTAGTGAAATATCGGTTTTAATTATAATGTTGTAAAATTTATGGTTAATGGCAGTTATCGGAAGATGAATTGCAATTGTTGGTAGCAGTTGTAATTTTTTTTATTTCAACTGTCAATAACAGTTGTAAATGAATCTATTACAACTGCCAAAAGCAGTTGAAAATTTATTGTTGCAACTGCTATTAGCAGTTGCAAAAGAGGCCTATTACAACGGTCAATGCAACAGTTACGATAGACTTTACCACAACTTTCAAAAGCAGTTGTAAAAAGCTTTTTTACAGCTGCTTCTGCAACTGTCGGCAACAATTGTAAAAATATTCAACTCTATTACAACTCTGAATATTAAGACTAGCGGCCGTCAGTTGTAATAGACCTACTAAAACTATTTTTGGCAGTTGTGAAAAAGTATTTTTGTTATAGTGCAACAGAGTAGTCCACAGAATAAAATTTACATACATATAACCCAAATTCACTTTTTCACATATTAAGAATGCATAGATTAAACCAAAAGAAGATGACATTCATAAGTTTTAAAATAACACACTTATTTTATCTTGGATAATACTGGGAGAAACCTAACATTAGAAGAGCAGCAAAATCCATATGTACGAAGAAAGTCTATTACTGGAGTGAAACTTAAGTTTCGATTATGAGAGCCAATTTTCTGTTAAAGTTAGGGAGAAACACCATCTAACTTAATGGAAGACAAAATGAACATCATTGCATTATGCATTTTTATAGCAAAAGTGTAAGCGTAAAAAGAATAGCAAACGAACCTTAAATAAGAACATTCATTGATTGACCACAAAGGGCAGTAAATCCGAAAACATAAGTCGAAAATGCACTGCTTCTTACAGGGAAAATTCCACTTAATGCATCAGTCGGTGTGGTCGAACCCATCGAAGGATACGAGAGAGTAATGCGACGTAATAAGTTACGAAATTGTATAGAGGATAGAACAAATCGATGGTATTGAGATAGGAGTTGCCTCTTGATATTGGGGCAAATTTTGATCACTCTTTAGGAGAAGAAGGTTGGAGGAATGGAGGAAAAAATGAACGTAGCTAAATAGCGTTTTACATCTATCAATTCATCGGAGTTAGTCCAATTAGTCAAGGGCTAAGCGATGACCATCAGGTTATATTAAGATTTGTGGTAGGCAGGCTATTAGATTAGAATAAGATTAGGTTAGATAAGAAAAGGGCAGAAGAAATCCTGATGCAGTGTGACGTTCCTTTGTACAATTACACATGATGAAAGGAAGAATTAAAAGAGTGATGGTTGAGTCTGCAAGAAATTAGAGATGACTTCTGAGCTATAGAAACCAAACTCACTAATAATAGTATAGTATAGTATATGTATATGTATGTATAGGTGTGTGTATACATAGTGATAATTTGACATTTTGATGTATAACTCATATGTAAGCCAACTTTTATCCCAATTCAGATAAATATTACGTAAATCATGTCAATTTGATTATAGAACAAGCCAATTTTTAACACGATCCAATCTAATTAAATATGGTACAACTATTACAATGCTTGGTAGTTCTAAATACATCCAAGTCAACTTTTAATATAATTCAATCAAATTTTAATATAATACCAATGGTTTTGATATTACAAGTTAGTTTAACATAGTGCACTCGATTCCACATACATGCAATGGTGCAAGCCAATTCTTAGTAACTGCAAGTCAAAATTGAATACGGTACAAATATGATGCAAATAAATTTTAGTTAATTTATCGCATGCAAGCCAATTTCAAACACACTGCAAATCAAAACGCTAAAGCACATGGCGATTTCGAGTAATACTAGCAAAGCTGGATATACTGCAAACAAATCTATATGAACATGAGATCCAATTCACTGACTGTTTTTTTCAAATTTTTAACTCTTGAAATATTTCAGTTCATATTAAATAAATATTGAAATTGGTTGAAAGCACAACAACTCAATTTAGTAGTAATTTGGTCTTATTACAAAATAACGACTTAAGTTGTATCACGACGAGTGAAAACTCATTGAACCTATAGTTCCAACTATAAAGTCGGACCAATATAGCCAAAGTGACTTAACGACATAACATTAATTAATATAAGATCTACTTAAAGTTAACAAGGAAAACTCAATAAAGTAAGGCAGTCATAAAGTAAATCACACATAAATTTATCTTGATTCAAAAATTGCACTACATCCAATCCTGAAGCTCTTTTTTAGATTCCACTAACTTAAAACGACATCCCTTTACCTAGAGGAATGGCTTTACAACATATCTCCTTGATACCACATAGCACTTTAACAACAACATTTTCCAAATGCCAATAACTCAAATTACAAATAATAAAGACTTTGACAAACTTGTATCCAAGTATATTCAGTTGCCAACTCTAGTACGGCTTCCTATTTCCCTTTTAAATATAGTATAATAATGTGCATTGGTTTCTGAAATAAAAGAACAGAAATAAGTGTGACGCCCCACCTCTATACCCACGCTAGCCAAGGACATTACGGGGTAATGCCGTCAACTGGCGTGGAGAATAAGACCGTTGAGGAGCGACCATCCGTGAAATTGTTTTGTGCGAGTACCAATATGCCAAATAAAAATATAACTTGCATTCAAAGGGGGAATCCGACATGCCGATACAAACTCAAAGCTACTACACAGTGGCTATATATATAATCTCCGGAAACAAATATAGAAATAAACATAACACAAATCAGTCACAGACAATTCATATCACAAAAGCAGAAATAGATATGAATATTACACATAAAAGTGTATATCAGAGTAGTGGTCAAATAAGATCCACAACATCACAAAGGAATAGATACAAATGCTAGACAAAAATATGTATACATCAAGGAGTCTATATCTCAATTGTATAAAACAAAAAATTACTAAACTAAAGTAGTTAGCCAAAAGATTAGATGATGGTCTGATAAGGAGTCAAGCAGAAGCACCTGTAAAATCTCAGTCTGACCCGTGTATTATTTAATAAGAAAATAATAAACGGATCAGTCTAACTATAAATATCAGATAAAATGATATAGAATAAGAGATATGACAAAAACGTAAGATAACCATAAAGCCATACTATGATAAGTATGCAATTGAAAATCAACAAGAGATTAATCAATATCACAAGAATCTTCTCAAAGATAAAAAGGAATGTTATACTCTATATTTTTATTCACAAAAAGTTAATGACACACAAATTCACCAATGCACAAATATTGATAAAGCTTATCAATGTAAATCACAAAAATTGGTGAAACACAAATTCTACAAATCAATCAATAGAAATCCATAAATCACAAAAAGGGGAAAGAGGCCTGTCACTAGAACGGGAGCATGAAAAATCACCAACACGTGTATCGCAAAACGAGCTGAAGCACCACCAAACGAGCCGAAGCTCCTCCAAACGGGGTATCGTCCTCGACGTGGACAAAGAGACATCGCACATTGCTAGTCTAAATCACAAAATGATCATTATCGATCGATAAGTGTAAATTACACTAAGCTAGTAAATATATGAGCTTAGCTTCATGTCCCATAGCCACTAGCTTAACTTAAATATTTACGAACAAATTGTAGATTTCCACTTGAAAATTGTCACCAGAGGTTCAATTGAACAAGTCCAAGAATTAACCGACGAAGTAAACGCAAACGTTTCATACCACTTATTTTACTATGCCGTTTAACTAGATTTTTCATACGAATGAGGTAAAGGTTTGTATATGCTAGTAGATTGGAAAACGGTTGAAGAAACGAGCTCTGTAATAAAATAGTGTTGAAATCGTTTTGATGAAAGAATTTTGGTATTTGCTACTAGTATTGAAAACCTTTATATTTTTGAAAGTGACAAATCACAAAAATGATTGTAGAAACAATCAATCACTAAAATTCACATTCGAAGACGTGAATAGAATCCCAAGAAATCGATTTCGAATCCATCAAATTGGAAATACCCAAAAATTCCAAAAATAGAAGTTATCAAAGTTGACAAAGGTGATAACAACTAATCGGAGAAGAAGAATCGATTAACAATTGGAAAAAACAAAGCAAAACGAGCATAAATAGGCAAACAAGGAAATTGGAGCAGGTCAGTTGACCGGACTTCCTGAGTCGGCCGACCGAAATAGCCCAGAAAGTTTCGGCTACAGCTTCGTCGACCGCCTCATGGGGTTCGGTAGGCCGAACTGTAATTTCTGCAATTCCTACCCTATTTAATAGAAGTGCAAACTCTCACTCAATTTGCAACCGGTCCAGCAACGACACTAAGGGTTTATGCCAATCGACTACCCAACCCTATATGCTCCTCGATGCATCACCAAAAGAATGATCAAACAACAAAGCTATGATTTTTAAAGATTTGAACCCAAAACACTAAAAATTGGAATATTCACAAAACCAATCCAAATCAAATGCACATGAATAAGTGTTAGGAATTCATACCTAACGATCGAAGATAATCATAGACTTAGAAATGAGATAAAAATCTCACCTTTTCACAAAATCAATGAAGGAGAAGCTTGAAAGCAAAGGAAGATCAACCACACTTCAATCTCAACACAAGAAGCTTGAATCTAAGCTTAAAAGGGAAACATTTCCCAAATTAGGTTTAGGAGTTTTCTGAAATCAAAGAGAGAATGAGTTGGAGAAGAAGGAGATGATACTTACCCATAGCTTCTCTTTGGATTTGGAGCTAGAACTTGATTTGCAAATGAAAACTAGGGCTTGGAGTTTTAATTTCTCATTCCTCTCTCCATTGTTGCTAAATCTTGAGTATTAGGAAATAGAAATGAAGTAATGAAGAAAAGAGGGGGGTTAGGACTGAGCTAATAAGTGGGGTAAATGGGCTCAACCCAAACCAAATCCCTAAGTGAAAAAGTGGTAAATTCCACTAACTCCAAACATATCAAAGTTTATACTCAAAAAGATCGCAAACGGCATTTTGAACTCAATGGAGGTGGCCTCGAGTCCTAGTTCGACTGTTTGCAAAAAGTAGGTTTTCGGACTAAAATCCGACAAACGATGAAATATTTAAATAAAATATTTAAATACTCGATCGTAAAATATGCAGGTTGTTACAGACTCCCTACCTTAAAGAAATTGCGTCCTCGCGATCTTAAGAAATAAATGAATCAAAAAGTAACAACCATAAAAGCATATCAATACAAAATAAGAAATTCGGAATAAGAAGTTTACCTCAAAGAGCATGAGAAAGTAAGTCCGGATGTGTTCGCTCGATGAATTCTCAAGATTTTCCAAGAACAATCCTTGGGATTTGAGAACCATTGAACTTTCACAAGAAATACATCTTTATTTCGAAGGCGCTCAACCTCCGAAGCAATGGTGCGAATAAAATGTTGCTCAAAAGTCAAATAGGTGAAACTACAATTTCTTCAATAACACCGGGCTCAAGAATAAAATCGGAATCCCTAAGGCATTTCCATAGTAGGAAGACGTGAGAAAACGTCATGAATAACAGAAAATTGAGCCGGTGCAACGACGTAGTATAAAAAACGGTACGCCCGAGAAACTAGAAACTCGAATAATTTGGAACAACGGCGTAGTACAATAACGGTGCGCCAGATGAACCAAAGCTTGAATAATTTTAAAACATCGACGTAGTACAACCGATACGCCAAATGAACCGAACACCATAAAAGAACATCGGATGCAAGCCTATAAAGAAATGAGATGAAGCTCAATAAAACGAAGTATATTGAAACGTCCGATGTTGGTAAAATGATCATTCCATTTGGACATCATCAAGGAAACAACCACTTGTTGTTTACAACAAAGTGCATTGGCAACACGATTCCCCTTTCCGGGAATATACAAAGAATATCAAGATCATAAGATGCAAGGAACTCGATCTAATATTAAGTTCCTTATGAGAAAATAAATATTCCAAAGACTTATGATTAGGGTAGAGAACAAACTTCTCACCCAAAAATAATGATGCCAAATTTTTAAAAGCGAAATCAATAGCACGAGCACTAGATCATGAGTGACATATCTAGTCTCAATAGGCATTAATGATTTAGAAGCACAAGAGATAGCACTTTCTCTTTTGCAAGAGAATGACATCCGAACCAATACGATTAGCATTGGTACAAAAGATAAAGTCTTGGTTCCCATCGGGAATCACAAGAATAAGAGTATTGAAAAGAAAGAATTTATTTTAAATAATCTTCTTTCCCGAAAAGCTAAAACTTTCAAAATCACAATTATCTTTATGTAATAATCTTTCTAGAAAAATTTACATCTTTACAAGTCAATTTATTATGTCTGACTGTCTCATCAAAGCGTTTAGGAAATTCCTATCGATAACGTTGATCAAGCGCATCGACCAGAATTCTTAAAGCACTCAATGGACAAACAAATCACAAAACTATCTTCTATATGGTAAACATGTTTCTTAAAAGCTTTGAGAATATTCTTTGCTTGTTTAAGATCAAAATCCAATTGTACCTATAAATAAATCTTATGAAAAAGATTTGCAAAATTTTAAATTTCTATTTTCATCCAAAATCTATAAATACAAGAATGGAGTCATCGAGATATTCGTAAAATACTCGATTCATAAAATGGATGAAACAAGCTGGACAAACTGAATGATATAATAAGTCATTCATAAGAATCATAACGAGTGCGGAATGCGGTAAGTGGAATGCTAACTTCCGCAACTCATAGCAAATGAAAAAATCGATGGCAAGGTCGAACTAAAAAGACCTTAACACCACTCAAAAGATTGCTTAGGAGATAATCCTAAGACAAACTCAAAAATACCGAAAAGTTTCACAAACTATTTAGATAAGAGAAATAACACTTTCCTCATCATGAGGGCTTAAAGAATAAAATGATGCCATCAAATTGGAACCAAAATCACAAAGAAAAATAGAAATCCGCTTAGCAGATTAAAAAATATCGAGGACGAATAGTCCACATGGAAAATAGGATATGGGCTTCACAACGATTAAGCCAAACCTTACAAAAAAATCAATTCCGAAGCCTAAGTAAAAAAATCGGCTCGGAAAGAAAAATCACATAAAATTATTTCGACATCAATAAAAAGAAACAAGTTAAGTGTTGCGGATCCACCATCCGAATTCGCAATTCTCAAAGAAGACATCAAGCCCAAATTGTTTTAAAGAAAAAGAATTCAACAAGTTCTGTTGACATAAAATGATGAGATGATCCCATATCAAAAAGAACTCAAATAGGAAGATCACAAAATAAAACAATGCCATCGAGGATTGAATGAAAAATACCTTGACCAAGGGAAGAGATGTTCAGCTCTATGACGCCCCACCTCTATGCTCACAATAACAAAGAGTATTAAAAGAAATACTGTCTGTTATTACGAAGAATAAGGCTGGATAGGAGCGGCCATCCGTAGTTAGGCCTTACACTAGTATTGCTTACCTCGATAGGAGTGGTGTATATTTTTATTTTTTCATCTCTTATTTATTTATTCCCATCGACGTATCCAATTCCAGTATAAAACGAACTACGATGGTTCATAATAGTTTAGGACAATATATATAATAATAACACAGATAAACTAATGCGGAACACAGATAACAAAAGTCTCATATATATATATATATATATATATATAACTGATGTCAGTTACAACACATGTGATACAGTTCATATGATACAACTACAACTGTCGACTCTGGAAGTTACATATACAAGTACATTATCATGAATAATATACATGAATATATATCATCCTATACAAATGCACTGACAACTATAAAATGACGATGACTACTACAAAAGATATGAAAAGACTTCATAGCTCAAGCAGCAACCCAATATCTACAACCTGTAATAACTCGGTCTGACCCGAGTATTAAATTCAAAAGAAAATAATACACGGGTCAGTCTAATTCAAACTCAGTTATTAGTGCACAGAAGCAATAATAATTAAGTAACAAATAGACGACAATCACATTAAATCTCGTCTACCCGATCCTTAAATAAAGAAATCGGATAACGATAAATATAACACGTAACAGTGTTAAACAACAAATCAGCAAATCCAAATTATCAACGAAGATAAATTAAAAAGAATATCAATGAAGATAATTTAGAAAACAACAGAATTGCCTAAACGGCAATTAACAGCAAAATCTAATTATTAAATAAATGATTAGAAATTCATAATCTAATTATCAAAAAGATAATTAGATGTCAACCAAATCATCAAATTAAACCAAATTAAAATACGATTCAAAATATATTGAATTTGACGCACGAAACAATTCAAACAACTGAACTATCAATTAGAACTTCAAATCCGATAAGGCTGCAGTGCACGCTTGCATGCACTGCCTCGCCACTACAGTGATGAAAGTCAATTCGAGTATGGCTGCAGTACACGCTCGCGTGCACAGCCTCGCCACTACAGCATATGGAATACGCAAAAGATAAGCCATACAGTGTGGCTGCTGTACACGCTTGCGTGCACTGCCTTGCCACTACAGTGATGATGTACCCAAAAGCTCAATGGAAATTCACAAACGAGCACAAGGTCAAACCCAAGGAAAAGTCAGGTTCAACTCAAATGCAATACAAATGAAATCACAACACGAGTACAAGGTCAAACCCAAGCGTTTAAGCTGGATTCAGTTCAATGTACAAATCAATGTACAAGTCATGAACCAGTTAACATACACTCTAACCAAATGCAAAAATCAGTGACTCAAAGCAACTACACCAACCGACCAGATAACCAAAATACACATGATATGGCAACTGATGAACTCAACGGTGACATGGTCGAAACAATGCGAACCAATATGTACTCCAGAATGCATCAACGTGCAAAAAGCTCGAGCAAAAGATATGGCGACTACATAATGCTCAACTGGACCTCAAATGATGTCATAACCAAGACAGTAACAAACCAAATACAACATCATGAAAAATACAGTGATGATACATGAGAGGTGAACATCAAAATACAGACCGAACCATGATATCAGCAACAACCAAATGCAGCCAACAAAAGTACAGTCTCACTAATGAAGAGATGTGAAGATTCAAAAATCAATGCCACTGCCTCAATAGTATAATGCAACAGGTCTGGGAAGCATGTATGTGCATCAAAAACCAGTCAATGAACTAGACAACAAGATGAACCAGACCAGGCAGCAGCATATATGAAACAAAATGCCAACTGACTCAAATGGAGCAGCATATGGTGGAAACTAGAATATTAAGGAGCAACAAAATGATAGTGCAGTGCACTCGAAGCAAACCCATATGAACATGTATATAGGGAACTCCAGACGACACGGTACAAAGCACAAGGCTACAGGTAAAATGAGCATACGTACCCAAGATAAGGCAACACGGCAACAACTAAATCATTTAAGCACATATGTGCAAGTAAATGTCACTAAGATGCAATGCTTAGCATACATATGAACCAGGTTCATATGTATACAAACACAAAGCCAGTGAAGACTACAGACCGAACCAAGATAAGCAGAGTCAAGGAAACATAGCACAAGCACATGGACACGCGAGTCCAGACTTACAACATAATGCACAAACAAAACTCGACCAAGAACAAATAGTGACATGATCAGAATTGCAAAAATAGTGGTCGAAGCAAAGCCATGACAAGCCTGAGTTTACTTAAAGCCTAAACGAACAAAGACCAAACTCACAACCAGATTCAAAACCGAGAAACAACATCCAGACCTCAAGTATGCTCAAGTCAACATGCAACAAAGTCGAACAATATTAAAGTTAAAGCCGATGCCAACCTAAAAATGCAACTCAAATCAAACTGTGATGAACCGGCCAAGTACAGTTCAAATACTACCACCAATAAGGAATCAAATTACAAACTGCAAATGAGCATCAACTAAAATGTTTGGTCAGACAAGGTAACCTTGAACAATTAATTTTAGGTAGCAATCTCAAATCAAACTCGAAACTATGGTCATGCCGAAGCCAACTAAAAACACGAACAATACCCAGTCGAGTTCAAATGTCAAAAACAAGACACAGTTCAAAATCAAGTCAGATGATAAACAAATTGAAGCAGAAATAAGATTCATGTCAATGCCGATGCCAACAGAAAAATACTCAAAATCATTTGCAGTTCAAATTACACTGTACTCAAGCTACAGAAATCAATTAACTATTCAAAGCCGTGGATAATAGAAATCGAACCAAGGCAAATAAAAATCATCAACGTCAAAACAAAGTTGAACAACATAAACACAATACTAAGCAGGAATTAGATGGGAGTGATGTGAGTGTCACTCACCTTGGATTCGAAGAACCTAAGGATCCAAATTGCAGCCGATTTCATCTCCAGAGACGATAGATAAAGTCGGTGGCTTCATCCCATTTCACAAGCCCTAATTGATTCGAACGAGGGAAAAATCGAGCCGCCATTTCTCTTTTTTTTTCGTTCGTATGTTTTATTTTATTTTATTTTTTCGCTAGGGCTTGCGAATGGAAGTGAATAAGGGTGGAGGAACGGTTATTCTCTTCAATAACCCAGCCCAAAAATAAAAAGAAATGTGGCCAAGAATTTCTTATTGCCCACTTACCCTTAACAATATTATTAAAGAATAACAACTTGATTTAAAAAAAATCCAATTAGCAATTAGGTAGCAAAATTAATCGTCAAACAACGATAATTAATTGATGTAAAACCCCGGGTTGTTATAGACTCCCCTCCTTATAAAAATCGTGTCTCCGCAATTTTCATAATTAAAGGTATCAATAACGATTATTTTTCTAACATAAACAGGTTAAGCTAGAAAAATGAAGGTCAAGAACACAAATACCAAAGAAATCTTTTAATTTCATAAAAGAAATTCACAAATTCTCAACAAAATCTAATTATCAATAGATAATTTAGAAAACAGCAAAACTGAATAAATGCAATTATCGGCAATATTCAATTATCAATTAGATCATTAGAATACAAAAATACAAAACAACAATATCTAATTATCGATACGATAATTAGCAAACAGCAAAATCTAATTATCAACAAAGATAATTAGAAAACATAAATAACAATTTGCAAAACTGCAATCATCTAGTTATTAATCAGATAATCAGAAAAACGGGAACTCCATAATCAGCAAACTCTAACCATCAACAGAGATAGATAGAAAACAACAAATATCCAATTATCAAAAACGATAATCATAAATCTCAAATCAACAAATATTTAATTATCACGAACGATAATCAAATCCCAAATCAACAAATGTTTAGTTAGCACGAACGATAATCAAATCTCAAATCAACAAATATTTAATTATCACAAACGATAATCAAATCTCAAATCAACAAATATTTAATTACCACGAACGATAATCAAATCTCAAATCAACAAATATTTAATTACCACGAACGATAATCAAATCTCAAATCAACAAATATTTAATTATTACGAACGATAATCAAATCTCAAATCAACAAATATTTAATTATCACGAACGATAATCAAATCTCAAATCAACAAATATTTAATTATCACGAACGATAATCAAATCTCAAATCAACAAATAATTAATTATCACAAACGATAATCAAATCTCAAATAAACAAATATTTAATTATCACAAACGATAATCAAATCTCAAATCAACGAATATTTAATTATCAAAAACGATAATCAAATCTCAAATCAACAAATATCTAATTATCAAAAACGATAATCAGATTCAACGAATATCTAATTATCAAAAACGATAATCAGAATCAATGAATATCTAATTATCAAAAACGATAATCAGAATCAACGAATATCTAATTATCAACAAAGATAATTAGAACTCATATCAAAAAATATCCAATTACCTGCAGATAATTAGAAATAACAAATATCTAGAATCAATTAAGATAACTAGAAAATCAACATAAAAGGTTGGATCGATCCCATCAGATGGCGAGTTTTTAAGCTACGCCGCACGTGCATCAACAAATGGCCGAAGCCTACCAAGTACTATCAACATAAATTTGGCGCCCAACAAATGACCCGGAGGTCCAACAAATGACCTGAAGTTCTAGTACTGGTATTGACCCGAAGGTCCAACATATGATCCGAAGGTCCAACATATGACCCGAAAGCACACGAAAATCATCAAAATCATCAAAACAACAAATATTTCAATTAACGAGTCCGGAATTAACCAAAATGGAAAACGCACATGTCCCATAACCACGAGTTTTACTAAATCGTTTAATTATCTTCATCGTTTCCTTAAAAGTGCAAAATTGTGTATTTCAAAAATAACATTTCACATTCTCAAATGGACAAGTCCGGAATTAAGCGAATCAGTAAAAGAAAGGGGTCATAGTCCTCGATTGTGCTGAAATGTTTAAATCGCTTCCTCATTCTTTTGAAAACGCAAACTGCAAAACTTTTGAAAACAATTTCATTTATTTTATAAAATTAGTAATTTACATTCTCAAACGGACAAGTCCGGAATTAAGCGAATCGGTAAAAGAAAGGGGTCATAGTCCTCAATTTTGCCGAAACGTTTAAATCGCTTCCTCATTCTTTTGAAAACGCAAACTGCAAAACTTTTGAAAACAATTTCATTTATTAAAAAGGTCAACAAAACACCGTGCTTCAAAAACTTAGCACCAGTGTGAAAACCCCGTTATAAAAATAACGGCAACAAAATACGTTTAAAACCAAACACCGGTTCAACGTAAAATTAATGCAGTAACGTGCAACATAAATTTTTGCACGTATACCACAAAATGAACAAAGAAATCATTCAAATATATCTTCAATGAAAATAATTCAAAACAACAAAATCTCAACAAAATCACATAACTGCATTGCTTCGGATCCTCAAATCAGATTCTAAATTTTCAAAGAAATCAAAATAAACACATCTATGCAACAACAAAATGAAATTTATTTCAATTTCATATTTTGATTTTTAAATCAATAAGGTTATCAGCTGTACTCAGCGAAGACAGTCTCGCTGTTTCCGCTGCGCACTCTGATAAATAGAACACAAAGTACTTAATCATCAAACACAATTTCACTTTTATTTTTAAATAAAGCTATTTAAAAATTTCATCAAAATTTCAAAACTTTAGTTTTGACTCAAGGCACAATAAAACATCAACAAATAGTTGTAACAGATGTTCCATCTAAGTTATGTTTTATACTATGTCCATAAACCCCAAGCTCCGATACCAATTGTGACGCCCCACCTTTATGCTCACAATAACAAAGAGTATTAAAAGAAATACTGTCTGTTATTAGAAGAATAAGGCTGGATAGGAGCGGCCATCCGTAATTAGGCCTTACACTAGTATTGGTTACCTCGATAGGAGTGGTGTATATTTTTAATTTTTCATCTCTTATTTATTTATTCCCATCGACGTATCCAATTCCAGTATAAAACGAACTACGATGGTTCATAATAGTTTAGGACAATATATATAATAATAACACAGATAAACTAATGCGGAACACAGATAACAAAAGTCTCATATATATATATATATATAACTGATGTCAGTTACAATACATGTGATACGGTTCATATGATACAACTACAACTGTCGACTCTGGAAGTTACATAAACAAGTACAATATCATGAATAATATACGTGAATATATATCATCCTATACAAATACACTGACTACTATAAAATGACGACGAATACTCCAAAAGATATGAAAAGACTTCATAGCTCAAGCAGCAACCCAATATCTACAACCTGTAATAACTCGGTCTAACCCGAGTATTAAATTCAAAAGAAAATAATACACGGGTCAGTCTAATTCAAACTCAATTATTAGTGCACAGAAGCAATAATAATTAAGTAACAAATAGACGATAGTCACAATAAATCTCGTCTATCCGATCCTTAAATAAAGAAATCGGATAACAATAAATAAACATGTAACAGTGTTAAACAACAAATCAGCAAATCCAAATTATCAACGAAGATAAATTAAAAAGATTATCAATGAAGATAATTTAGAAAACAACATAATTGCCTAAACAGCAATTAACAACAAAATCTAATTATTAATAAATGATTAGAAATTCATAATCTAATTATCAAAAAGATAATTAGATGTCAACCAATCATCAAATTAAACCAAATCAAAATACGATTCAAAATATATTGAATTTGACACACGAAACAATTCAAATAATTGAACTATCAATTAAAACTTCAAATCCGATAAGGCTGCAGTGCACGCTTGCATGCACTGCCTCGCCATTACAGTGATGAACGTCAATTCGAGTAGGGCTGCAGTACACGCTCGCGTGCACTGCCTCGCCACTACATCATATGGAATACGAAAAAGATAAGCCATACCGTGTGGCTGCAGTACACGCTTGCGTGTACTGCCTTGCCACTACAGTGATGATGTACCCAAAAGCTCAATGGAAATTCACAAACGAGCACAAGGTCAAACCCAAGGAAAAGTCAGGTTCAACTCAAATGCAATACAAATAAAATCACAACATTAGTACAAGGTCAAACCCAAGGTTTAAGCTGGGTTCAGCTCAATGCACAAGTCATGAACCAGTTAACATACAAATCCAGACTCTAACCAAATGCAAAAATCAGTGACTCAAAGCAACTACACCAACCAACCAGATAACCAAAATACACATGATATGGCAACTGATGAACTCAACAGTGACATGGTCGAAACAATGCGAACCAATATGTACTCCAGAATGCATCAGTGTGCAAAAGCTCGACCAAAAGATATGGCAAGTACATAGTGCTCAACTGGACCTCAAATGATGTCATAACCAAGACAGTAACAAACCAAATACAACAGCATGAAAATTACAGTGATGATACACGAGAGGTAAACATCAAAATACAAACCGAACCAAGATATCAGCAACAACCAAATGCAGCCAACAAAAGTACAGTCTCACTAATGAAGAGATGTGAAGATTCAAAAATCATTGCCATTGCCTCAATAGTATAATGCAACAGGTCTGGGAAGCACGTATGTGCATCAAAAACCAGTCAATGAACGAGACAACAGGATGAAATAGACCAGGCAGCAACATATATGAAATAAAATGCCAACTGACTCAAATGGAGCAGCATATGGTGGAAACCAGAATATTAAGAAGCAACAAAATGATAGTGCAGTGCACTCGAAGCAAACCCATATGAACATGTACACAGGGAACTCCAAATGACACAGTACAAAGCACAAGGCTACATGTAAAATGAGCATATGTACCCAAGATAAGGAAACACGGCAACAACTAAATCATTTAAGCACATATGTGCAAGTAAATGTCACTGAGATGCAATGCTTAGCATACATATGAACCAGGTTCATATGTATACAAACACAAAGCCAGTGAAGACTACAGACCGAACCAAGATAAGCAGAGTCAAGGCAACACAGCACAAGCACATGGACACGCGAATCCAGACTGACAACATAATGCAAAAACAGAACTCGACCAAGAACAAATAGTGACATGATCAGAATTGCAAAAATAGTGGTCGAAGCAAAGCCATGACAAGCTTGAGTTTACTTAAAGCCAGAACGAACAAAGACCAAACTCACAACCAGATTCAAAACCGAGAAACAACATCCAGACCTCAAGTATGCTCAAGTCAAAATGCAACAAAGTCAAACAATATTAAAGTTAAAGTCGATGCCAACCTAAAAATGCAATCAAATCAAACTGTGATGAACCGGTCAAGTACCGTTCGAATACTACCACCAATAAGGAATCGAATTACAAACTGTAAATGAGCATCAACTAAAATGTTTGGTCACACAAGGCAACCTTGAACAAAGAATTTTAGGTAGCAATCTCAAATCAAACTCGAAACTATGGTCATGCCGAAACCAACTAAAAACACAGACAGTACCCAGTCGAGTTCAAATGTCAAAAACAAGATACAATTCAAAATCAAGTCAGATGATAAACAAATTGAAGCAGAAATAAGATTCACGTTAATGCCGATGCCAACAGAAAAATACTCAAAATCATTTGCAGTTCAAATCACACTGTACTCAAGGTACAGAAATCAATTAACTATTCAAAGCCATGGATAATAGAAATCGAACCAAGGAAAATAAAAATCATCAACATCGAAACAAAGTTGAACAACATAAACACAATACTAGGCAGGAATTAGATGTGAGTGATGTGAGTGTCACTCACCTTGGATTCGAAGAACCTAACAATCCAAATTGCAGTCGATTTCATCTCTAGAGACGATCGATAAAGTCGGCGGCTTCATCCCATTTCGCAAGCCCTAATTGATTCGAACGAGGGAAAAATCGAGCCGCCATTTTTCTTTTTTTTTTTCGTTCGTATGTTTTGTTTTATTTTATTTTTTCGCTAGGGCTTGCGAATGAAAGTGAATAAGGGTGGAGGAACGGTTATTCTCTTCAATAACCCAACCCAAAAATAAAAAGAAATGTGGCCAAGAATTTCTTAATGCTCACTTACCCTTAACAATATTATTAAAGAATAACAACTTGATTTACAAAAAAAACTCCAATTAGCAATTAGCTAGCAAAATTAATCGTCAAACAACGATAGTTAATTGTTGTAAAACCCCGGGTTGTTACAAGCTCCCTCTCTCTCTTGTTTTGAAGTTTGGGACATGAAGAAATATAATGATCCGCACCTTTGCAATAGCGGCAAGAGATAGGTCTAGGACACTTATTTATATAGTGGTCCCTAGAGCCACAATTGTAGCATTCTCCGTGATTAGGGATTTGAGTCTTTGCTACCGAAGCTTCCAGCTTCCCCTTCTTATTTGAATTGGGGCCTTTGAACATAATAGGCATCTTCATGTTATTGTTGAAGTTCTATTTGGCATCGACAACTTCAACATCGCTTTCTTTATCGGCCTCTTCAAGTCAAAGAGTGATATCAATAAGCTGATCAAAAGAAACTTCTAATTTTAGAAGTAAAGGCTTTCTAAGGTTCTTGTTCAACCCATAGACAAACCTTTGACTTTTCTTCAATGGGGTATTAATATACTCGACCCCATACTTAGAGAGAGATTCGAAAGATGCGACGTAATATGCACAGAAGATTCACCTTGAACAAGGTCAATAAAACGCCGGGCCAAAATTACCTTTTCAGCCTCCGGCACAAATTTCAATTCGAATCGTCTCAGGTATTGCTCCCAAGTAAGATCCGCTTTTATAATCTCCAAAGTCAAGAGCTCATACCAATCTAACGCTCTTTCTTGAAGCATACTAGAAGCCACTTGAACTCGATGAAGATTAGTAAGGTTCATTCGAGAAAAGATGCGATCGCATGATTTGAGCCAAGCTTGAATTTCAATAACACTCTCGGATCCCTTAAACGACCTTCCACCCAAATCGGTATAGTCTCTGCACAAGCGTGCAAAACCGGGTCTAGGATGAGTAGGCTTAAGGATGGGTCCGACAGCCTGAGCATTCTTCACAAGATCTAAAAGCTGCTGAGCAGACATCCTGGGGAGTAGCACTAGATTGACCGACGTTGGGACGGCCTGGTCTAACCATTTCTCTTCTTTAAGAAAGAAAGAAGGAGAAAAGTTATTCTCAAAATAAATATCAAGCAATCTTGATAGATGAAACAAGGAATCATAAAGAAAAATAGGATGAATCGGTACGAAGACTCGAATAAAATCTTAAAGCACGACTCCTAAGAAAGACTTAGGACATGATCCTTGCTAGATTATTCAATATTGTTCCGAAGTTTGTCTCTAATACCAAGCTATGACGCCCCACCTCTATACCCACGCTAGCCAAGGACACTACAGGGTAATACCGTCAACTGGCGTGGAGAATAAGGCTGTTGAGGAGCGACCATCGGTGTAATTGCTTTGTGCGAGTACCGATATGCCACATAAAAATATTACTTGCATTCAAAGGGGGAATCCGACATGCCGATACAAACTCAAAGCTACTACACAGTGGCTATATATATAATCTCTGGAAATAAATATAGAAATAAACATAACACAAATCAGTCACAGACAATTCATATCACAAAGGCAGAAATAGATATGAATATTACACATAAAAGTGTATATCAGAGTAGTGGTCAAATAAGATCCACAACATCACAAAGGAATAGATAAAAGTGCTAGAAAAAATATGTATACATTAAGGAGTCTATATCTCAATTGTATACAACAAAAAACTACTAAACTAAAGTAGTTAGCCAAAAGATCAAATGATGGTCCGATAAGGAGTCAAGCAGAAGCACCTGTAAAATTTCAGTCTGACCCAAGTATTATTTAATAAGAATATAATAAATGGATCAGTCTAACTATAAATATCAGATAAAATGATATAGAATAAGAGATATGACAAAAACGTAAGATAACCATAAAGCCATACTATGATAAGTATGCAATTGAAAATCAACAAGAGATTAATCAATATCACAAGAATCTTCTCAAAGATAAAAAGGAATGTCATACTCTATATTTTTATTCACAAAAATTTAATGACACACAAATTCACCAATGCACAAATAATGATAGAGCTTATCCATGTAAATCACGAAAATTGGTGAAACACAAATTCTAGAAATCAATCAATAGAAATCCATAAATCACAAAAAGGGGAAAGAGGCCTGTCACTAGAACGGGAGCATGAAAACTCACCAACACGTGTATCGCAAAACGAGCCGAAACTCCTCCAAACGAGCCGAAGCTCCTCCAAACGAGCCGAAGCACCTCCAAACGAGCCGAAGCTCCTCCAAACGAGCCGAAGCTCCTCCAAACGAGATATCGTCCTCGACGTGGATAAAGAGACATCGCACATTGCTAGTCTAAATCATAAAATGATCATCATTGATCGATAAGTGTAAATTACACTAAGCTAGCAAATATATGAGCTTAGCTTCATGTCCCATAACAACTAGCTTAACTTAAATATTTACGAACAAATTATAGATTTCCACTCGAAAATTGTCACAAGAGGTTCAATCGAACAAGTCCAAGAATTAACCGACGAAGTAAACGCAAGCGTTTCATACCACTTTTTTTACTATGCCGTTTAATTAGATTTCTCATACGGATGAGGTAAAGGTTTGTATATGCTAGTAGATTGGAAAACAGTTTAGGAAACGAGCTTTGTAATAAAATAGTGTTGAAATCATTTTGATGAAAGAATTTTGATATTTACTACTAGTATTGAAAACCTTTATATTTTTAAAAGTGACAAATCACAAAAATGATTGTAGAAACAATCAATCACTAAAATTCACATTCGAGGACCTGAATAGAATCCAGAGAAATCGATTCCGAATCCATCGAATTGGAAATACCCAAAAATTCCAAAAATAGAAGTTATCAAAGTTGACAAAGGTGATAAAAACAAATCGGAGAAGAAGAATCGATTAACAATTGGAAAAAACAAAGCAAAACGAGCATAAATAGGCAAACAGGGAAATAGGAGCAGGTCGGTTGACCGGACTTCCTGAGTCGGCCGACCGAAATAGTCCAGAAAGTTTCGGCTACAGCTTCGGTTGACCGCCCCAGGGGGTTCGGTCGGCCGAACTGCAATTTCTGCAATTCCTACCCTATTTAATAGAAGTGCAAACTCTCACTCAATTTGCAACCGGTCGAGCAACGACGCTAAAGGTTTATGCCAATCGACTACCCGACCCTATATGCTCCTCGATGCATCACCAAAAGCATGATCAAACTATAAAGCTATGATTTTTAAAGATTTGAATCCAAAACACTAAAAATTGGAATATTCACAAAACCAATCCAAATCAAAATCAAATGCACATGAATAAATGTTAGGAATTCATACCTAACAATCAAAGATAATCATAGGCTTAGATGTGAGATAAAAATCTCACCTTTTCACAAAATCAATGAAGGAGAAGCTTGAAAGCAAAGGAAGATCAACCACACTTAAATCTCAATACAAGGAGCTTGAATCTAAGCTTAAAAGGGAAACATTTCCCAAATTAGGTTTAGGAATTTTCTGAAATCAAAGAGAGAATGAGTTGGAGAAGAAGGAGATGATACTTACCCATAGCTTCTCTTTGGATTTGGAGCTTGAACTTGATTTGCAAATGAAAACTAGGGCTTGGAGTTTTAATTTCCCATTCCTCTCTCCATTGTTGCTAAGGCTTGAGTATTAAGAAATAGAAATGAAGTAATGAAGAGAAGAGGGGGGTTGGGACTGAGCTAATAAGTGGGGTAAATGGGCTCAACCCAAACCAAAGCCCTAAGTGAAAAAGTGGCAAAATTTCACTAACTCCAAACATATCAAAGTTTATACTCAAAAAGATCACAAACGGCGTTTTGAACTCAATGGAGGTGGTCTCTAGTCCCAATTCGACTGTTTGCAAAAAGTAGGTTTTCGGACTAAAATATGACGAACAATGAAATATTTGAATACTCGATCGTAAAATATATGGGTTGTTACAATAAGATTCAAAGGTGTAGCTTAAAATGTGGGAGCAAGCAAGGAAAACAATATTAAAGTTCGTAAAAGTGAAGAATCAAGTTATTAAGTCGTTATAATGACTTCCAAAAACTTGTTTAAATAGTGACTGAAAAGTTATAATGAAGCTATATCATCTCTTTTTTTGAAAAATGTTGCTCATTTTTCTCGTAAAAGCATTGGTAAACCAATTAGATCCCAAAGTCCAATGGAAAAGGCACATGTAATGCATATCGACTATGACCTCTGTCGGCATAATGACCTGTTTGGAAATTTAAAAAGTATGCCATAAGGACAATTATGTGATTGGTTACAGATCCTAACTTTGAAACCATCCCTGTTCAAAATATAGTAGGTTTTCATTTTCTATTATATATGTTGTTATATATAATACAAGTAATGGCTAAAATTATTAAAAACACACACACGTACACACACATACCCACATATATAAGGTTCTTAAATAAATTATTATACGATTGCAGTTATAAATATTGGAAACCTGAGTATTAAATCATAAAATCGTCGGTACATTGTTTTAAATGATTCAACATCAGAATGTTTGGCTAAAAAAGATATTGGTACATCTTTTGAGACCAATGTACATAATGCTCTCCAAATTCATAACTACTGGGGGGGCACAAGGGGTTACGTACTTATAATTATAGGAAAACTATAGAATGACTCGACCGAGAGTTTCCTATTGGTTAATAACAACTAGGTAAAAAAGGAAATCACAACATGTTTATTTACACAATTCTTTTTTACTTGTGAATACTATGGAGCTTTAACATGAATACTTCACTTTGATTATAGTTAAATCATGACATAATGTTTATGATACGGTTATATTTGCATTTGAGTTAAAGTTTTAGAAGTGAAACACAATTTAATAGAGAATTTATCTCCTCTGTTGTAAGAGTTTAATATCATAACCAACTGTGGTCAATTCAAAGTCAAAGTATTTTTCCATAGTATATCGGAAAATAATAAATATTATTATTGAATCAAGAACTTTGGGGATGGACTATATAGTTGAATACATATATTATTAAAGCTTTGCAAAAACCAAGCTCTAGATATCGAAAGTGATGCAGTGATGACGAAGAGAATGTGTGTATAGTATAACATTGTTTAAGGGTGTTGCTTAATAAATTTAAAATACGGTGTTGTCTTGGAAATCCATAAGCGACGAGTTTAGTTAAACTGACGTTAATATTTGAAATGTTAGATATTGCTCATTAGTCGAACGCACACCTTTGAGTCGCACAGTAAAATATCTGCATTCTCTGAAAGATCACGGCGATTTAATTGGATATTTAAATAAATTGATATAATTGTGTATTAATAATGAGTGTTTGGGTTGCTTTTAATAATTTGATTGCTTTTGGAAAAATTCAGATGCCCTCTTGTGGTTATTTAAATGTGTATATAATCGTTGGACATAAATTTAACCAACGAAACGTACTAATATTAAATGAGATTATTATTATCAAAGTTCTTTAAATGTGGATTTAAATATGTTAAATGGGAAGGGTGAGTTTTTGGTTAGTAATGGAAGGGTCGGCCATATTTATGGTTGAGCGGGGAATTACATATATAATGAGAAGTTGAAAAGGAAAAGAAACCTTTTATTGAAAATTAGTTTCTTCCCTTTCCTTCTTTATGGATACTGGCCTCCACTCTGTGTTAAAAATGTGAAAAACCTATCCTGCATACACCATAGCTGCTCCCTTTGGTTATCATCTTTAAACAGAAATACTTCTTTACCGTGTTGCTTTAAATCTTGCAAACTCAAGCAAGTGGGAAACTTATTCCAATAGGAGACTCTTAGATTAACGTATGATGAACATGCTAATTGATAAATAATAATATTCATTTAAGTTTATTAATCACGCCTTAATCTCAATTCTACGTATTTTGGCCATGTATATAATTTTGTACAAATGTGAATTCTTTTCTATTATTTACATTATTGTTTAAATTTCACATGTACATTTAAATAATATTAGTTATAAAATTTAAATGATAAAAACCTATTTATATCATGGCCTTGAACTAAGTAATACATATCGAAAATTAATTTTAAAATATAATTTCATTATAGTATATGAGTAATTATTAAAGATTATTTCTCGGTTTTATAGATTGTACATACAAAATTGTTTTAAATTAATCTTTCCTATATTAAAAAAGCTAGATAATGATATTTATATTGATTATACATTGTATTATTAACAATTTAAAATAAAATATTTCCAGTTAAAATGTTACATAGTTAATTTATTTGTGTGTATATTTGTGTGTATGTATGTGATGTGTGTAAATTTTTGCAATGTTACAATATTTTGTTAAAGTCGGTAAAAGATATTATAAGCAAAGGATGCTATAAATTTAAATAAGATTTAATGCACATATGTATATATATATGGAAGTTTTTAAATAATTACAAAAGCTTTTGACCCTCAAGGACCACACTGATACATCGACAATATTCACATTCCATGCACCTAAGTGTTGAAAAGACAGAACGTTAAGGTAAAGAAAAAGAAGAAAAGAAAACAAACAAGAATAGGAAAGAGGAGGAAAAAAAGATTAGAATATCACAAGCGGAATGATAACATATAATTTAAAAAGATAATACACTATGCTACTCTAATATATATAGCATTTCTACTACTAAACAAAGTACTATCATCAGCCTGGATGGTTATAACATCCGATCCTTACAATTTTTGATATATATATATATATACACACACACATAAAGTAATGCAGCAGAAATTGGAATAATATGATAGATAAACATCTGGCTCCTCTCTAAGAGCTCAATGCACATCAACAAAAACCCGCCTTTCCCAAACTACTTGAAAGAGTACCTACAGATATAAGGGAAAAATAAAACTATGGGTCAGACAAAATTTTGGTGTGAGAAACTCAAGAAATATATGTGACATTTAATAGTGCCTTTTGATACTGTCATAACAGTAATCCCTTTAAAGGAGCCAAACACATTTATTAAGTACATATTCAACATAATATATAATGTCTAAGGTGATAAACATAAATAAGAAATAATTGTGCTACATGTACAACACAACAATAATTAGGGGCAATATTCGGTTAGAACTGAATTAACCGACCAAAATGGTTCATTTTGGTTGATTCGGTTCGGTTATGAGTTTTAATTTGGTTTTTAAAATAATTTTATTTTGGTTATCGGTTTAACCGAACTTTTATTATATTATCCAAATTCATGGCATTGTAACGCTCTTAACAATCGATTAGTAATAAATTTCAAACTTTTCTATTAAAAATAGGTTAATTTTTCTTATAAACTTAAAATAAATACTCAAAATAGTTTATATAAACATAAATTTATGTTTCCCGTTGAGTAGATCAATCATTTGAATATCGATATATAGTAAATTATCTTACTTTCCTTTTTAGTTTGGTTAAACCAGTTACCGATCAAATTAATCGAAACTAATTTGGTTTGGTTCAGTTTTGATTTTTTCGGTTTCAATTCGAATTGACATTTTTACCTCATAACCGACCGAACCGATCGAACACTCACCCCTGACAATAATAGTTATACAATCAAAACCGCTAACATGCATCCATATAATTGTGTAGGATTTCCATAAAGGTGCCTTCAGTACTCCGAGAAAGGTCCCCCTACATAAGGATCGGAGATATCCTTCCAAAGCAGCGTGCATCTCTAATGAATATACCATAGGAAATACATAGCAAGCCCACACAACGTGAGGCCGAGTGCATCACTCCCGCATGCATATATATAAGTATCTCTAGAATGAAGTCGATTGCATCCTTATGGGTTAGCTAAACCCCAAAATATCCATCAAATCTTTGGTTTTTGTCATAACGATGGTAAAGTCACATTTAGCATTTCAACATATGAGCCACAACTTAAATAGATCTCAACACATGAGCCACAGCTTGAACAGATGTTGGAATCACATATGGATTTACATATCTCAATTGAAAGTTTACTGAGATCTATAATACCATGTCTAACTTAAATATATATATATATATATATATATATATATATTTGTGTGTGTGTGTGTGTATACGCAATATCAAGCTATATAATCAAAAAATAGTAAAGTAAGAATGATCGCACCGAAGTTTTATACTGGTTCGGTCGTCCCATCCTATGTCCAGTCCCCAAGCTCCCCTTTGGATTTTCCACTAACCAAAAGCACGCTCACTTACCCTGGAGGAATATGCATTACAGAAGTTTTCTATTTTGATAATCTTGTATTCTATCAACATGAATTTTAACTGATACAAGATCTCTTATAAACTCCTCTCTAAGTAGAACGAGTGAAAACATATGAGTTTAAGGAAGTTATTCACCGAGAACTATGGAATAATGATTGGGGTGATGTCGATCTCTAGTTTGAAACATGAAAGAACTTGGAATTTATAGAATTATATAGAAAGCAAGAAGTGAGAAAGTTAAAACTAAACTCAAGCCATTGTTGCATTTATAATTGTCCAAAAATCTTTTTCAATAGTTGTATCCTTTTAGAGAAAAATCCTTGACAGTGTAGTTGCAGCCATCAAAAGAGAAGTTACAACAATTGGAAGAGAAGAGAAGTGTCTATTCAAAAATATAATTGTTGCACAAAATCAAGCGTTCTGAAAATTTTGGCTAGAGGTCAAGTTATGAACGATTTTTTTACTGAAGAATAAAAGGTTTAAAAAAGTAGTTATTTAGACGTCTGGTTTTTGGTATCAGAAGTATGATTGTTAAAGAATATATATATATATATATTTAATTCAAAAATATTTGTTATTTGACGTTTGAAATCCTACCCAGCGTCTAATACCATAACAGAGAATTTTTAGTTCAAAACTGCATGACCTCAGACGTCTGAAAATTGCTCCCAGACCTCTAAGCTACTATGAGTCTCAAAAAACTGATGTGAAATCTTATTTGAGCAACTTTAAAACTTTTTTGTTATAATTAGCTCGTACAACTCAAAGGAGATTGTTCAAGTTTATCTAACACAATAACACAAGTATACGACCCTCATAATGATTAACTTTAAGCAAAGCTCTTTATTGAAACTCTGATTCAGCTTTATCGATTTTTCGATGCATATTGTGCTCAAGTCTTGATCATCGTATACTTGTACATTAGTTGAAAGGCTATATGATATTATTGCATATTTTACATCGTTAAAATCCAATAAGAGAGGTTCTAACATTCTTCTCCCTTTTTGATGACGACGACTATATAATCTTATTCAAATATGCTAAGAAAAATTACAAAGAAAAAGCTCCCTTTAAATGTGATATCTCCCCCCATCAATATGCATATATTTCTCCCGCTTTGTTGTTATAATAAAATGATGTAAACATATACCAAATGCAAATAAAAAAACATCAACCATGCACAACATAATGCCAATTCAATCGAATAAACGAACATAACAACAACAGTTCATACAAACAAAAACAAACTAACAACACAACACTAGTTCATACTACAAAAAAAAACCCACAAAACCCAACGTCATGCAACATAATGTTCAAAACAACACATCATAAATATAATTTTAGGAAAATAATTTACCCATAGTGAATATAAGAGAAGCTCCCATAGTTCTCATAGTACGCATAGCAGTCTGAACGATTATATTACCATTTTCTGGTACATTGATGCTCAGTATTTGCCTCCTCTACATCATCGGCTATAGAGTAGCCTTGAAATGGGACAAATTGTGATTCTTTCATAGGTACATCGAGCCATGACATGGATTTTTCTTATTCCTCATTATTATGTTCTTGTACTATAGTCTTACCTTTGTCACGACAAGAAGATTCAGCACTGTGCTTGAATTCTTGAGAAGGTGAGGCATGTATAAGAAGGAGATGGACCATGAGAAGGAGAAGATGTAAAAGTGGAGCATGATTGACCTCTAACCTTTCTTGTTATCTTAGAAAGCGATGAAACTACCTTCTTCATAGAACATTCCATTTTTCTTACCCTAGTCGAAAACATTCTCCCAAGGCCTTTCACTTTCATTTCCAGTGTCTTTTGATTATTAGTGATAATCTAATGATTTAAGAGAGTCAAATCCGTTGAAGACTTATTTTTATTCGGACGGAGTCGAGCATAATAATTATTGGTTTCAAAGCGTTAGTCGGGGTCTTGTTCCATAATATGAGTAGGAAACGAAGCTTGCAGAGGAGTGGGGACTTGAACCGGAGGTTGAGAAGATTTTTGCCTATGTTGACTTTGTTGCACTGTCCATTCGTTAAAGCTCACATTACAAGGCAAAGAAGTAGGTAAACGCATTAGAATAAAGAATCGTCTTCCACTATGTTTGAGAGGTAGCAGTTCAAAGTTTGATGGAGTAATGATTGCCTCAAAGAAGGAAAGAAGTCCCATAATGTATAATGCATACAAGGTGGTTAGCCATCTTCGAAGCTAAAAATTCTTAATCCCATCATGTATAAACTTAGACCAATTAATTTTTATTCGACTAAATATAACATAGAGCGCCTTATGTTTAGTTTCATAGATTTTTTCCTGACTCCCTAATCGAGTAATTTTGGTATTGATCAACATTTCTATTAAGCAATCTAGCTCGTGGTCGAAAAAAGCTAGTCTTTCATTCGAGCATTAAGTCTTCACAAATTTCATAGGGTATAATATTTCTTCGCTTGTGTCGATAATCAGCTAATTCTTCCAAATCCATTCTTTTTTGCCCACAACCAAATGCAATTGCAACATGGTTTACATTAATTTTAATAACTTTTCTATAGATGCTAGTCCATAACCAACCATCATCATCATCATCGGATTTCTGTACATTGCTGCCCAAGTTTGCATAGAAAAGATAGATACATAGAGGATCAATTATTACCTTATTGTCATCAAATTCAATCAATGTGGTGATTTGGGCTTCTTCGGTTAATTCTTTAAGGATATACTCATCAAAATTCCTTATGCAATAGAATGGTCCTTCGTGAATCCTCTTCTTCTTCGACTCCTCAAATCATTGTTCAGCAAGTGTACTTTCTCTTAGCCAAACTCTAACATTTTCATTAGTTGCTTGAGATATCAGTGTTGTGGAAGAGGGAAGACCATTGAAATGACGTTTGAAAAACAAAAAAACAGTTACTTAGATATCTGGATTTGAGATTCAGACGTCTGATTATGTAATGACTAGAGCCCATGCGGTGTAAATTTCGAAGTTTTCAGATGTCTATATTTTGGTGGTCAAACGTCTAAATTAGTTACATTTTTGACCATAGACTGTTAAGTATTAAAATTCATATATTCAAATGTCTGGATAAAGGGATTATTCTTTTGAAATTACAGTGAATTCAACAAATAAAAATTATAATAAAACAGACATCTGCCTATAAATACTAAGATATTTAAGTTGTAAATAAACAGTTTTAAAAGAAGAACCATACACAACTATACGTACAAATAATATAACAAATGCAAATATGTTATTATTTAATTTTTCGAAGGCTCGGTTCTTCTTTCGATGGTCCTTGTTCCCAAGAGTTATCTTGCTTAGGCTCATAAATTTTGATAAGAGTCGATGGTTCTTTTGACGGGCTTCCTTTGGGACGGATGCAGTTTTTAGTTGGTGATTTCTTGCAAAAACCCATTAAAGTCCTTTTTATAAAATTCATATACTTTCCCTATCATCGTTGTTCCCAGTATAATTCTTTTTGCAATATCATGGTTTCTCTTTGATAATGAGTTGTATTATCGATACGATTATCTTGTGCCGTAGTTATTTGTCCTTCAAACTTAACAATACGTTTAACCTCCTTCCCTTTGAAAGAAAAGCCTGTTTTCTCAGAAGAGGAAGAGGTGATTTTGATATATGAGGATGAGGTTTCGGAAGTTGACATTATTTAATAATTTTATCTTTTACTTTTATTTCTAATTTTGTGTTTAAATTTTTGAGAAACGAGATGACTTAATACATACAAAAATTACCAAAAATAGATACTCTATTTTAGACTGATTAATTTTTTACCTTACAAAATTATCCAATAGCTATTAATAGCTAAGAATTTATTCTATCAGAAATTCTTTAGATTAAATACATGTTGTGAATAAATTCCTATCTTGAGATGAGTATGTATAAATTTTATTTGAGAGATAATTACATTGACAATATTACAGTTAATGAACATGTGTGTGTGTAGTTATATATTTTATAAAATTTATTCGACTAATTCATTAAAAGGAAATTTTTTTTAACTCTCAGCATAATTTTAGAAATATTGTCTCACTTAATGGTTTAGTAAAGACACCTACTATTTGATTTCCAATCTTAACAAATTCAAGGGAAATAACTTCTTTTTCTATGTTATCTCTTAGAAAATGATGACCTACATCAATATATTTTGTACTAGAATGATTAGAGATTAATAGCATTTCGTACTTTTTTAATCCATCTTGCAGCCTCTAAAATCAACATCACTATATAAAATTAGTTCAAAAGAGCCACCTTCTGGATAAAAAAGCCCGTGTTCTTTTATGTTTGTTAAATATCTCAAAATTTATTTCACAACTCGATGATGTGATTCCTTGGGTTGTACTTGAAATTGAGCACACAAGAAAACACTATATCAGATCTACTAACAGTAAGGTATAATAAGGAACATATCATACCTCTATCTATTTTTGATCAAATTCGTTGCGATTTTCATCTTTATCTAAATCTAGACTAGTACTCATTGGAGTTAGCTTGCTTGAAGTACTATCCATTCTAAATGTTTTAACAACTTTCTACAATATTTTTCTTGATAGTTAAGGATTCTATTTTCTAATTATTTAATTTATAGACCCAGAAAGAAATTTAATTCTCCCACATATGACATTTCATATTCGTTTTTCATGATATCAGCGAAATCATTACACATATTTTCATTTGTAGAACCAAATATTATATCATCAATGTAAATTTGAACAATTAAAATGTCATCATTCTCCTTTTTAATAAATAATGCAGTGTTAATTTTAACAATTTGAAAACTTGGATTTAATAAATGTCTTTTGAGTCTATCATTCCAAGGGGTGCTTGTTAAAGGCCATAAAGCGCCTTTTTAAGTTTGAAAATATGGTCTGGAAACTTTTCATGAACAAATAGGGATGGTTGTTCAACAAAAACATTTTCTTTTATGAAACCATTTAAGAATGCACTTTTAACATTCATTTGAAATAATTTAAAATTATGATGACATACAAATGTATGTAATATTCGTATAGCTTCTAGTAGTGCTGCATATGCAAATGTTTCTTCGTAGTCAATTTCATTTTCTTGATTATATTCCTAAGCTACCATTCTTGCTTTGTTACAAATTATACTACCATTTTTATCGGCTTTATTTTTAAATACCCATTTTGTTCCAATAACATTTTGATCATTCGGTCTTAGTACAAGTTCCCAAACAATGTTTCGTTTGAATTGGTTAAGCTCTTCTTACACAGCTAATATAAAAAAAAATCTTCTTTGGCGGCTTCCTTGCAGTTTTTGGGTTCTATATTCGAGATAAAAGCTATGTGACCTGGTTGATTTAACTAGCTTTTAGTTGTGACTATAATGTTTAAATCTCCAATTATATAATCTGTAAAATGGTCTTTTAAAATTCTAGAAAGTGATATTAAGATATTATCATTATCATCATTTATATTTTCCTTCTCATTTCCATTTGCGGTATTATTTTCTAGAACACTGGTATGGTTTATTTCAAAAATTTCTTTATCTTCATCTTTATTTTTATTTCGAATGTCTTTGTAAAAAGAAACGTGTAAGCTTTCTTCAATTATGTTTGTTTATTAAAAATTCTATAGGGTTTGCTTCGTTTTGAATAACCAATAAAAATTTCTTCATCGGCTTCAGATCAAGTTTGCATAATCGATCTTTGGAATTTAGTATAAAACATTTTAAACCAAAATTCAAAAATATAAGACTTTTGGTTTCTTTTCATAAAACATTTCATAAGAGGTGTTTTAGTCAATGGTCTTAAAGATACACGATTAAGTACATAGCAAGCAGTAGCAATGGCTTCAACCCGAAAATTCCTTGGTAAGTTTCTTCCACTTAGCAATGTTCATGCACATTCCTATAAACTACAATTTTTCCTTTAAACCACACCATTTCGTTAAGGTGCTCGTAGAAAAGAAAAGTTATAACTAGTTCCTTTCTTATTACAAATTTTGTCAAATCTCCTCCGTGGTCACTTCTAATACTTTTGATTTTTTAAATCTCTTGAATTTCGAATTTTTTAGAAAATATTTTAAACGTTTCAGCAGTATCACTCTTGTGTTTTAAAAATATAGTCTAAGTAAATGTCGAATAATCATCAACAATCACATAAATATTTTTATTATGATTTATTGAGCTTACTTGAGTAGGACTAAATAAATCTAAATGTAGTAGTTCTACTAGTTTATTTGATGATATTTTCTTTTTAGATTTAAAATAGGTTTTCTTCAAATTTCCATATTGACATGCATCATACAGATTGTTAAACTTAAAATTTATTTTGGTAATTCTCCAAATAGTTCGTTTTTAGCTAGTTTATCAAGATTCTTAAAATTAATATGACAAAAACGTTTCTGCCAAAGCCATGTATCATTATGGTTAGTGGCCAGATTAATATCATTATCATGTTTAATATTCATATTCAAAACATAAATATTTCATTTTCTTATACCTTTAAAAATTAAAATTTTATTTTGGTCAAAAATATTGCATTATATCGTTTTAAAATAGATTTTTAAACCTTTATCACAAAGCCAGCTTATAGCTAAATATTATGTTTACAATTTTCAACTAATAATACATTAGTAGTTAAAGGATAGTTAGATATACTGACATTGATGTCGTCTCCAATTCCAACTACGAATCCCTTCGAATTGTCTCATATTGTCAAGGTTCCTTCATCGATGTATGTTATGTTAGATAACATATTTGCATTGCCTATTATGTGTTTAGAGCATCCACTATCGAGTATCCATTTCTACTTGTTCTTTTTATTTTTGGGTAGCTGTGAAAGAAAACATGATTTTATTGGTACCCACTCCCATATTACGGTCCAATGTGTTATTAGAAGAAGGTAGTTATACCCATGACGGTCTGGGAGCTTTAGAAATATAATTGCTATTATGAAAAACATTTACTAGAAAATTATTTCTATATTCCTATATAATTAAATTATTATTTGTTTTAGAAATCCAGATCTTTATAACTGTTGAATTTGAAACACTTGTTTTAGCACTGTCTTTAGATTTTCTAAACTTTGCATACAAAGTGCTATATTTCTTTTGGCTACTTTGTTTAAAACCAAGTCCATTTTTGTTGCAGGAGGTTTTTAAGATTTTAATCAAATTATCCAAGCTCTGTTTTCCCTTTGTTAAACTATAAAACATTATTAGCAATTTGCTCCAATTATCATTTTAACTCTAAGGCTTCATTTTGAGCCAAGTCCAAACTAGATTTTAATTCACAAACTTCATTGTTAAGCTTATCATTCTCAGTTTTACCAGCCTTAATTTCATCAGTCAAAGCTTCACTTTGAGAAGTTAAACTTTAACATGATTTTTGTGAAATTTTTAGTTCTTCTTCTAAAGTACTTTTCTCATCTTTAAGCATGCCAATTTCTAGTTCAACGCAAATTAATTTACCTATATTTTCTTTATATAATTTCTTAGTTTATCACCAAGTTCAATACTAATTTCAAGAATATCATTATAAGAAAGTTTAAGAATTACTTCGCTAGTAGCCATGAAATAAACATTCGCTTATTCCGTGTCATTATCGCTCATAGTATCCGAAGAAAATGAATCCGAATCATCCCATGTCACTTGAAAATCTTTTCTCTTCTTCTTGAACTTTTCAAATTTGTTTTTCTTCTTATCCTTTTTTAATTACAAATAATCTTTCTTCATGTGCCTAAATTTGTTACATTTGAAGCTCTTGATTGAGGTAAAGTTTCCATCATTTTATGCCTTCGTGAACTTCTTGAATTTCTTGTAGTTCTTAGCAACATACAGGATCTTATCTTCGTCTAAGTCGAAGTCAGCATCACTGGATTTTAAAGCTATACTCGTTTTCTTTTGGTTTTGTTCTTTTGTTGCTTGTAAATTAGCTTCATATGACATCAGATTTTCAATTAATTCCTCAACTTTGAGTTGGAAAAGATTGTTTAATTCTTCTATAGCTAGGACCTTTCTTTCCCATTCAATAGTTAAAGATTTTAATATGAATGTAACTAAATCAAAATCAATGAATGTGACTCCTAAAGCCATGAGTTCATGATGTATAGTTTGAAATCTAGCATACATATCTATAATAGTTTTATTAGTTTTCATTTTGAATGATGAAAAATTTATTTTGTAGAATTGAAATTTTAGTTTGTTTGACTTTTCTCGTGCCCTCATGTGTGATTTGAAGTGTAGGCCAAATATCATATGAACTTTTATAGAACATAACTCCAGCGAACTCATTCTTGTTGCAGAACATTAGTTGCTTTTGCATTGTTGGTTGTCGTAGTTTTTTGAGCATCTGACCAAATATTCATTCCAATAGTAGGTGCTTTATATTTAGTTTGAGTAGCTTGCCAAATCTAAAAACCATTAGCTTCCATAAAAGTACTCACACATGTAGACCAATACGCATAGTTAGACCCGGTGAATAATGGATGGCGTGCAGTTGACTGACCTTTTAGAAGAGTGCTTTCCGTATTATTATTTCATTCAAAAACATTGTTATGGTTATTAAAATGACTTTCCCTGATACCAAATGAAAGTTTACGAGGATCTGTAATGCCATGACTAAAATTTACACACATATATGCAATATCAAGCAACATAATCAAACAAATAGTGAAGTAAAGTAAGAATGATAACACCAGCATTTTTATACTGGTTAGGAGCTCCCATCCTAAATGCACTCATGAAGCACCCCTTCATATTTTCCACTAATCAAAAACACCCTCATGCCTGAACGAATATGAAGTACGGAATTTTTCTATCTTGACAATCTTATGTTTAATCAACTCAAATTTTGACTAATAACCTCATATAATCTCTTCTTTGAGTAGAATGAGTGAAAGCACATGAGTTTAAGGAAGTAATTCACCAAGAAAAGTGGAATAATGATTGGTGATGTCGATGCTAGTTTGAAACTTTGAAAGAACTAGGAGTTCAAGGAATTATATAGAAAGTAAGAAGTGAGAAAGTCAAAATTAAACTCAAGTCATTGCTATTTTTATAATTGTCTAAAAGACTTTTTCAATAGTTGTATTCCTTTAAAGAAAAACCATTGACAGAGTAGCTGTAGCTATTGAAGGAGAAGTTGCTTTGATTGGAAGAGAAGAGAAGTGTCTATTCAAAAATATAGCTGTTACACAAAATCAGACGTCTGAAATTTTTGGCCAGATGTCCGATTAAAAACGATTTTGTACCAGAGAATAAAAGGTTCAAAAAAGCAATTATTCAGACGTATGGTTTATGGTATCAAATGTTTGATTGTTACAGTATATAAACCAAAAAAATATTTAGTTCGGTAATATTTTTTATCAGATATCTGAAATCAGACCTAACGTCTAATATCATAAAAGGTAATTTTCAATTCAAAATTGCATGACCTTAAAACGTCTGAAATTTGCTCCCTAATGTCTAAGTTTTTTAAGAGTTTCAAAAACTAATGTGAAATCTTATTTGGGTAACTTTAAAACTTTTTTGATATAATTAGCTAGTATAACTCAAGGGAGATTGTACAAGTTTATCAAAGACACCAATACATGTATATGACCCTCGCAATAATTTATCTTCAAGTGAAGCTCCTTGTTGATGCTTTGATTTAGCTTTATCGATTCTCCGATGCATAGTGTGTTCAAGTATTGATCATCATATACATGTATATTAGTTGAGATGTTATAGGATATGATTGTACAGTTGTTGTCATTAAAATCCAATAATAGATATTCTAACATTCTCCCTCTTTTTGATGATGACAACTATACAATCTTATTCAAATATGTTAAGAGAAAATACGTTGAAAAAACTCCCCCTAAATATGATATTTCCCCCTATCAATATGTATATATTTCTCCCTCTTTGTCATTTTAAAAAAGAATGAGAAATGATGCAAACATATATTAAATGCCAATGAACAAAGCATCAACCATGCACAACATAATGTCATTTCAATCAAACAAACGAACATAACAACATTAGTTCATACAAAATCAAACCAACAACACAACAGTAGTTCATACTACAAACAAAACAACCAACAAAACCAAACATCATGCAAACTTAATGTTCAAAATAACATACCACTAAAAATAATTTCAGGAAAATAATTTACCCATAGTGATATAAGAGAAGCTTCCATAGTCCTCATAGTACTCATAGTAGTTTGAAGGATTATATTGCCATTATTTGATCCATTGATGCTTAAATACTTACCTCCTCTACATCTTCGACTATAGGTTGGCCTTGAAACGGGAAAGACTGTGATTCTTTTATAGGTACATAAAACCGTGTCATGTTTTCTTCTTCTTCCTCATTATTGTGTTCCTGTATTATAGTATTATCTCTGTCACGATGAGAAGATTCAGCACTGTTTTTGGATGCTTGAGAAGGTGAGGCATGAACATGATAAGGAGGTGGACTATGTGAAGGAGAGGGTGTAGAAGGCACTATCTTCTCCATAGAACATTCCATTTTCCCATCCTAGTTGAAAATGATCTCTCAAGGCCTTCAACTTTCTTTTCCAAAGTCTTTTTATTATTAATGATAATTTGATGATTTTAGAGAGTCAAGTCGATCAAAGAATTATTTGGATTTGGATTTGGATGGAGTCGAGCATCATAGATATAAGTTTTAGAGTGGTAGACGTCGTATTATTCCATATTATGAGTAAGAAATAAAGCTTGTGGAGGAGGTGGGGATTGAACCCGGGGTATGAGTAAGAAACCTACATTGACTTTGTTCCATTGTCCATTCGTCAAAGCTCATACGACGAGGCAAAGAAGTAGGAAAATGCACTAGACTAAAGAACCATCTTCCACTATACTTGAGAGACAACGGTTCAAATTTTGATGGAATGATGTTTACCTCGAAGAAGGAAAGAATTCTCAAATATATGGTGCATATAAGATAGAGGGCCATCTTCGAAGCTAGAAATTATTAATCTCATCATGTATAAACTTAGCCTAGTTAATTTCTTTTTGACCAAATTTATCATTAAGCGCCTTATGATTATTTTCATAGATTTGTTCGTGACTCCCAAGTCAAGGAATTGTGGTATTGATCAACATTCTATTAAACAATCTATCCTGGGTTCGAAAAAAGCTAGTCTTCCATTCCAAGATTAAGTCTTCCCAAATTTCATGGATTATAGAATTTCTTGGCTTGTGTAAGTAATTAGCCAATTCTTCCAAATCAATTCCTTCTTGCGCACAACCAAGACCAATTACGACATGGTTCACATTAATTCTAATAACTTTTTCGTTGACGCAAGTCCATAAACAACCTTCAACATCATGGGGTTTCCATGTATTGTTACCCAAGTTTGCATAGAAAACATAGATAACTAGAGAATCAATTATTACCTTGTTGTCATTATATTCAATCGATATGGTGATTTGAACTTCTTTAGTTAATTCTTTATGGCGATACTCATCAAAATTGCTTAAGAAATAAAACGGTCCTTCGTGAATCCTGTTCTTCTTAACTCTTCAAATCATCGTCCAACAATTGTACTTTAACTTAGCCAAACTCTAATATTTTCATAAATTGATTGAGAGATTGGTGCTAAGGAAGAGACTTGACAATTTTTGATTGTTTTGGGAACATTTTTAGGGCTATTTGTTGGTTCGAGAAACTAGGGTTTTTGTGCTTGAGGATTTGAGAATGTTTTTGAGAGTGAGAAATAAGAAAAGAATGAGGGTAGATTATTGAAAAGATGTTGAAAAAGGTAAAAAGCCAATCGGTCAGATGTTTGGATTTGAGATTCAAACATCTGATTTTTTCAAAAAATGGACTAGAGCCTATGCAATGTAAAATTAGGTGTTTTTAGATGTTTGGATTTTAGAGGTTAGACGTCTGAATTAGTGACATTTTTGACCAGAGTGCTAAGCATTAAAATTCATATATTTAGACGTTTGGATAAGGGGATTAGACGTTTGAAATAATAATGAATTCAAAAAATAAAAAGTAACAATAAATTAGACTTCTGTCTATAAATACCCAGACATCTTGGTTGTAAATAAACAGTTTTAAAAGAAGAACCACACATAATTATACGTATGAACAATATACGAATATGTTACTATTTAATTTTTCGAAGGCTCGGATTCTTCTTTCGATGGTCCTCGTTCCCAAAAGTTGTCTTGCTTAGGCTCATAACAATTGATAGGAGTTGGTGGTTTGGATGAATACTGTTTTTAATTGGTGTCTTCATCCAAAAACCCATTAAAGTCCTTTCTCTAAAATTCATGTCCTCACCTTATCGTCGCTGTTCCCAGTATAATTTGTTTTGCATTCTCATGTTTTCTCCTTGATAATGAGCAATATTATCGATATGATCATCTTGTGCCATAGTTGTTTGTCCTGTGAAGTTAATATACTTTTTAACCTTCTTCCCTTTAGGAGAAAATCCCGTTTTCTCGAAAGGAAAGAAGGTGATTTTGATATATAAGGATGAGTTATCGGAAGTTGACTTTTTTGACAATTTTATGTTTTAATTTTATTCTGATTTTTGGTTTAAGTTATTGAGAAATAGGATAGTAAAATAAACACAAAATTTACCAAAAATTGATACTCTATTTTAGACCGATTAAACTTTTACCTTATATAATTTGTCCAACTGCTATTAATGGTTCAAAAGTTGTTTTACTAGAAGTTCTTCAGGTTAAATTTATGTTCTAAATAAATGACTATTTTGAGATGAGTATGCATAATTTTTATTTCAATGATAATTTCACAGATAATGTATACACACACACACATATCTAATGAACATTTATGTATATATATTAAATTTCTTTAACTAATTCGTTGAGAGAACAAATTTCCAACTCTCCGTCTAATTTTAAAATGTTGTCTCATTTGATGATTTAGTAAAGATATCTGTTATTTTATTTTTGGTATTAACAAATTCAAGGAAATAACTTCTTTTTCTACATTATCTCTTAGAAAGACGACATATGTTAATAGGTTTTGTTCTAGAATGATTTATAGGATTTTTGAGAGATTAATAGCACTCGTATTATCACAATATATAGGAGATTTTGTAATATTTTTCTGAAATCTCATAATATCCATTGTATATATATATAACTTAAGCACATGCCAAGGTGGATGAGATATATTCGGCCTCACAAATCACTAAGGAAACACAATTGTATTTCTCACTAAACTACAAACCAAAGATTGACCAATAAAGTGACAATTACCACTTGTACTCTTTCGATCCGTCTTGCATCCTCCAAAATCAGCATCATTATATGAAACTAATTTAAAAGAGCTGTCTTTCGGATGAAAGAACCCATAATCTTTAGTGTTGGTTAAGCATCTCAAAATTCGTTTCACAGCTTGATGATGTGATTCCTTGGGTTGTGCTTGAAATTGAGCACATAAGAGAACACTGATCATTATATCAAGTCCACTGGCAGTAAGGTATAATAAGTAACCTATCATACGTCTACATAGTTTTGATCAAATTCCTTACTATTTTCATCTTTATCTAAATGTAAACTTGTACTCATTCCAGTTGGCTTGCTTGAAGTACCATCCATTCCAAAACGTTTTAGCAACTCTCTACATATTTTTCTGGATAGAAAAAGATTCTTATTAAAAGACCCAAAAAGAAATTTAATTCTCCCGTATGTGACATTTCAAATTCGTTTTTTATGATATCAGCGAAATCATTACACATGTTCTCATTTGTAGAACCAAATATTATATCATTAACATAAATTTGAATAATTAAATGTCATCATTCTCCTTTTTAACAAATATGTAGTGTTAATTTTACCAATTTGAAAACTAGAATTTAATAAATTACTTTTGAATCTATCGTACCAAGCATGGGGTGCTTGTTTAAGAGCATAAAGTGCCTTTTTATGTTTGAAAACATAATATAGTAATTTTTCCTGAGCAAATAGGGGTGGTTGTCCAACTAAAAAAAACATTTTCATTTATATCACCATTTAAGAACACGCTTTTAACATCCTTTTGGAATATATTAAAATTGTGATGCCATGCAAATGCAAGTAATATTCATATAGCTTCTAGTCATGCTGCATGTGCAAATGTTTCTTCGTAGTCAATTCCTTCTTCACGATTATATCCCTGAGCTACTATTCTTTCTTTTTTACGATATATTTTACCAATTTCATTAGCTTTATTTTTAAATACCCATTTTGTTCCAATAACAGATTGATCATTCGGTCATGGTACAAGTTCTGAAATATTGTTTCATTTGAATTGGTTAGGCTCATCTTGCATAGCTAATATCCAAAAATCATCTTTGGTGGCTTCCATGTAGTTTTAGGCTTTTATATTCGAGATAAAAGCTACGTGACCTATTATATTTTTTGTTCCTTATAGATTTTGACATATATTATAGGACCTTCTATAATCACCTTTTTGAGTAGAACGAGTAACACCATGTGAGTTTAACGAAGTAATTCACCAAGAACTATAGAATAATGATTGGCAATGTCGAAAGATAGTTTGAAACTTTGAAAGCATGTGTATTTTAGGGAATTATATAGAATGCAGGAAGTGAGATTGTTAAGACTAAACAAAAGTCATTGATGTATTTATAACTGTCCAAAAGACATTTTCAATAGGTGTATTCCTTTAGAGAAAAGCCATTAAGAGAGTAGTTGCAGTGATTGAAAGAGAAGTTGAAACCATTATATGAGAAGAAAAGTGTCTACCAAAAAAATGTAATTACTGCATAAAATCAGATGTTTGAAAAGTTTGGCTAGACGTCTGGTTATGAACAATTTTGTACCAGAGAATAAAAGGTTCAAAAAAGTAATTATTTAGACGTCTGATTTTAGGTATTAGACATGTAATTGTTAAAGTATATGAACTAGAAAGTATTTAGTTCATAAATATTTGTTATCAGATGTATAAAATCCTACCCAGACGTCTAATATCATAACATAGATTTTTTAGGTCAAAATTGCATGACCTAAGACATCTGAAAATTGCTCATAAACATATGACTTCCTGAGAGTTTCAAAAACTAATGTGAAATATTGTTTGAGCAATTTTAGTTCTTTCTCGATATATTTAGCTCAATTAAATCAAGGTAGATTGCATAAGTTCATCTAAGACACTAAAACAAGTATATGACCCTTATGATGATTTATCTTTAAGTGAATCTCTCTGTTGATACTCGGATTCTTCTTTATCGATTCTCCGATGCATATTGTGCTCGAGTCTTAATCATATACTTGTATATTAATTGAGAGGCTATACGATATGACTGTATAGTTGTGGTCATTAAAATCTAATAAGAGAAGTTCTAACATTAACATATCTCGGAACCACGCATGGATTACCACATTCTGAAGAGATCACCAACCACTACATGGGTTCAAGAATCTCAACCAGATCTTAAATCTCCATGTAGATACCATCATCTCAAATCTCCTCATAGATTCCATCATCTCGAATAGATCGCGATCCTCTTCCAAGCATAGAACACGTATATGGTTTGAAGTGGCTATAGTTTTGAGTCATCTCATATACGTACACTCTTCGGCTAACCGGTCGCTATAAAACAAATTGATAAGTTTTCTATAAACTCAACTTTAGTTCTTTTAGAAATAAATAAGCAATATATAAAGGTGGAGATCATCTCCTATCTACACGGATTTCCTTATCATTTGTCCTAGAAGCGAAAGACGAGTTTATACGTATAATATAGCATCACCGAAGATAACTGCACCGTATACTTCCTATGTTTCTTGTAGATATTTCCTAAGTCAATTTTGGTCAATTTTAACTACAACGAGAAGGATCACATACGAAAACTAGGTCTCGTATACTTCATATACACAAGTAAACACATAAAGCACTATTATTTCACCAAAATCACGATTAAGTCACATAAACAACTTCAAATCTCCTTTTTTAATAGCTAATCTTATATTAATTAAAAACCTCCTTTATTAGTAAAACTCATTTTACTCAATAAAATTTGTTTCATTAACTGAGTACTTAATTTACAAACTAATTAATTAAATCACTAATTAATTAAACTCCTAACTAATCAAATTTATAGTTAATTTAGCTCATAACTAATCAAATTTCTAATTAATTAAGCTCCTAACTAATTTAATGCCTTATTAATCAAGGTCCTAACTAATTAAATGTCTAATTAATTGAACTCCTTTATTAAATAATACTCTTTTATCAATTAAAACTTTCTTTATAATCAATACTCCTTTATTAATTAAAACTGTTTTTAAATACCGCAAAAAGTACTTATATACTTTCTCAATGGCATAAGTATATTCGCAAATCGCTTAACAAGGTTTACTTAGTTTAAAGTATAATCAAAGAGGTTAAAAACAAATGTTACTTAAAACACTGTTACTATAAACGCCTTTGCAAAACATTTGCTTATTTATCTTTATTCCAAAATATTCAGTACTTGTAATTATATTTAAATTTCCATTGTTAAAGATCTAAGTATATTCATAATCATTTGATAATATTTTAGCACTTTATAATTCAGGGGGATAAAAACCAATGTTACTAAAACATTGTTTATTACAAACCTAAACTTTTCATAATTAATCATTTCCATTAAAATTCTTCTTTAAAGACCTAATTACATATATAAGGGTTTAAGACAAATATTATCAAATATTATCACAAAAAAACCTAATTATTTCATTATTCAAACACTGTCCTTAAAACTTACTTTTTAAAGATTTAAATATACTTAAGGGTGAAAGACAATTGTTACTCAAAAAATGTTACAAGGAACAAAAAATATTTCATTTATTATTATCATTAAGTAATTTTTATTAAAATCCTAATTACATTCTTAAGTGTAGTTAATAAGGCTTAAAAACAAATGTTACTAAAACATTGTTTACTACATTCCAAAACCATTCACTTGTAATTTCCCTTAAAGTATTCAAGATTAAGTCCTAATTAAAATCCTAACTATAACCTTGATTATAATCCAAATTATAATTACTTATCATTAAGTTAACAAGTTAATGTCCTTTTACTTAACATCATATACATTCATTTGACTAAAGCATTAAAATTCAAATATTCCTTTATTACTTTATAAAATACTTAAGTTACTTTTCCAAACTTATGTATTTATTAAAAACCTCTTCAAAATGATATTTATATGCATACTAATTTATTTATATGCGAAAATATTTAGTAAAATTCCAAAAACAATTTAAAAGATATTTATATTACATAAGCTTTAACTACTTAAACAAAATAATTGCCAATGTTCTAAAAACTATATATACTTAAAAATGCTTTAAAATTACTTATATTATGGTTTAAATTTTTTTACCTAAAACATTACTTAAAAAAATTATTTTATAACTTATTTAAAAAACCATAAAAAACATGTTTTATACTTTAAAATCCTGTATTTTAAAAATTCTTATTAAACTTCTTTTTAAAATACTTTAATACCATTTATAAAGTCCTTCAACCAGATCTCATAAAAATATCTAAAGTACTCAACCTTTTTATACTTTACTAAAAACTAGAATCTTCAAAGTACATTAATAGCGACTTTCCCACTATACAAACTTATGCAACTTTGTTTCATAAGTTCAATAATTTTCCAAGCCTATTTCTTGCTGCCCAAAACACTACTAGACGTGCAGAGAATAATAAAATACATAATTTCACAATATATTCACATTTTAACCAATTTAGCATATATCAAATATAGGGGATTTCAAAGTGTGCTCGTTGTGACTATTTCGTTCCAAACATTCACAACACACCTCAGCTTTATCAAACATGTAAACAAATCTGGGCTACGACACATGTTTTAGAGGGCTATAAAAGAGATTGCACTACATGTAATGTTTCCACTTGCTTCATAAAACAAAGAGGGTCCAAAAGTAATAACTTGCATTATTCTTTATATTATACTATTTACATTTTAACACACCAAACAATTATATCTCAACGTACGTAAATTAAACGGTAAGTAAACTCACCAAGTCCAAGTCAAACCAAGAAGTAAACAATTTCAACACGAGTGCAATGGCGAAGACGACGTCTCGATTGAACCTCGTACACAAAAGATATGAATTTTTGTAAAAATTTGAACTATAATCTTTAATTAATTAACTTAATTAACTTTACTATTTACCATAATCCTTCTTCCCTCCAAAATCACTTCCTATACATGCACAGAAATGCATAGACCCATAACCCACAATGTTGCTCCTTCTCTCCTTCATTGCTCGATCTATACTCGACGAAATTGACCACCGTCACCTTCGACGAACTCCTCTTCGCAAGTGCTCCGCAATGGACCCAACTAAGTCAAGTTCGATCTCCTCTACTCAAATTCGACATGTAGCTTCTTTGCCACTATTCATATGCCTCTTTTCGCCTCGGGCTACTTCTGTTCCTTTAACCAACACCATAAGACTCCACATGCCACCACGAGTTCAATGCCACCTTCTATTTCACCTCTGACGCCTCCCCTTGCATCACGATAGAGCCACTATTAGCAACAAACCTAAAGTCACGATCACCATATGCAGTGGTACCTCACCCAAAAATCACCACCCACTTGTCTTTACATGAGAAGCTCGAATTTGTCGTCGCCTTGGCCAAATTCAACCTCTAACTACGGTTAGCTTCAACCCTAGGCACAGCCAGAAAATGTTGATTTCGACCATCGCCACCGCACCCCCAACAAAACATACGGATTTGATGCTCTCCTCCATATGAATCCAACGGATCTAAAATCATTGACTTTCGTGGCTTGTAGCTCTCAAAATAGTTCATTGAATGGTGGCGGTCGTTATGTGTTTACTGAAGGAAGATAGAAAATAAAAGAGGAAAGGAGAAAAAAATTCTAAGAGAGAAGTGAAAGTGTGAGAGTTAATTATATTATATTATATATATATATATATATATATATTATATTTTATTTTCTCAAGTAAATTGTCGCATATTCCAAGCTCGTACGATCATATAGGACCTCGGATTGCTACGAAACTCATCAGCACACATCAACTCATATTCCGGTCCTGATGACACTAGTATCGTAAAAATCCAAGGTAGTACCTCGGAATGATATTTTGACATGTTATGAAAATGAGTTATTATTTAAAACAAGTTTAATCACGTTAATTCCATGAATTTTTTTACCATCATTAGTTATTATTTAAAAAGAGTTTAAAAGTTTATAAATCATATTTATATCATTAAATCAGGGTTCTATTATTTAAATAGTTAAGATTTTTAAATATAAAGTGTTCGAAAGTTCCGGGTCATTATATTCTCCCACCTTAGAATATGCCATCCTCAAAATTCGAACGCGAGCAACAATACAACAATAACAAAGCAATACCTAACAATATTGTAATCCATAGCAATCAAAGAAACAATCACACATTAATACTTAATAGTATTATAACCATTAGCGAGCAAAGCTCATGGTTGCCCAGGTTCTGAAACCTTCTTATTACAGATAGGTGATAAATAAACTACTAAACGTATCTTTCACTCAATAGTCTCAGGTTATTACTTATTTGATTATTCATGCTACCATAAAAAATTCATAGAGTCAATTCTCCAAACTCTCCGTAGGCCAATACAATAGCATACAATTTTATTAATGCTCGTACGATGTATATATATCATCCATATGCAATATAAAATCAGATCACTTGCTTGATCACATAGATTACACTTCCAAACTAGCATAGATCACTTGGACCCTCTATTGTGGACTCCCATTAGGTTCCTTAACTAAAAACCCCTGTTTTCCTTGCATAACCATACACTATGATAGAAAACCTCAAGATCACATCAAGAATCTGTATCAAGTGTTCGCCGTCAAGAATTGAGTGAAAAATCGTAACTTGGACTAGTGTAAATCACCCCGAAATCGTATAATCTAATCCTAAATTGAAAACAATCATGCGAATAGAATGATCTATATACAACTTTTATTCCATTGTAATATTAACTATACCAATTACTTTATATTTTAAATCGCATTCATTTACACAAAAATCATTTCTCGTTTAATATTAAAATCGTTTATGAAACATTTTTTAAGTCATAGTTTCATTTTAATATATTTAAAGACTTAAGTTCATACTTAGATAATACTCTACTAAATCTTAAGAGTATATACAAGACATTCATATTCGTTTTACTTACTAAAACTCCATCGAAGGCCCAATTAAATTTGGAGCTCATAACTAAGTCAATCTTCTAGACTTCTTTATCTGTTGAGTTAGGCAAGTAGCTAGGAAGAGCAGAACTCTTGTATCCTAACTCATGACTAGGGTCCACATGCAACAAGTATGTATGTTTAGGTGGAGCTATTCCGCCCTCCAATGAATTCATTGAATTCTTTTTGCAAGAGAATAGGTTGGCTCCAATACAGGTACACCGTAATGGCTATGCTTTACTCAATTTCCTATACGTCCTTTTCATGACGCGGTTGAATCGTCCTCCCAATTTTGGGGAGCTGACACAACTTTAAGCTCCAAGAAAAGGGCAAACTTTCCATATTTACTTATTGTTAAGGCTTATAATCACCGCAAGGTCATAAGAGTACTTCACAATAAATGGAGCTACATAAATAGAGAAACTTCTTTGTCCATTTGTTTTCAACGGCCTTCGGACGTCCGGATGTAAGTTTCATTCTATAGTGTCCTTTATATACTTGGATATTTTTCATCCATGTACTTAACCTATTTCCTATACTCTTCATCCATCTTCCCAACCAAGATTCCAATGATGCACATTGCAACACTCTAGAGACTTTAAAGAATGTCGGCTCTGAATTCCATATCACCATCATTCTTCTTACTATTGAGAGGCTTTGCCAGTATGGGCATCTTCACCTGGAAAGATATGTTTGTTCCCCTCCTACTTCCTTCCACGTAGTCTCCGGGTATTATTGGGTCCTCCGCCTTCACTGGTTACTCTGAGATGATAATTAAGGGATGATGAAGGCCAGGTTATCGAGAAGAATACTAGCAAAGGAGAGGAGAAAGTTATAGTGAAAATGTGGTGAACATAATAATAGAGGGTAAAGGAGATAAAAGAGGAGAAAGAGACAAGGGCAGAAAAAGAGAATAAAGAGAAAAAAGAGGGGAAAGAGGAGGGGAAGGAGAAAGAGAGGGTGAGAAAGACGATGAGGATGACTGTAACAACCTGCATTTTACCAGAATATTTAAACAATTTATTTGAATATCAAATTGTTAATTTAATCGTTGGGCTGAAAACTTAACTTTCATAAATTGATGACTTAAGACTCGAGAACATTTCCACCGAGTCTGGGTCGTCGAAGCAATTGATAATGAGTATAAGCATCGATATATTTCGACCAATGGAGTTTTAGCTAGTACCCTGCGTTCGATTCAAAGATCGATCCAAAAGGCTAACTTTTGTACAAGATTGAATTAGGTCCTGAAACAATTTCCATTAAGCCCGGAGTATAGGTATTTGGTCGTAAACGATGGTAAGCATGCATCGTTTGTAATTGCTGATTTCTCGATAGATATTTTTGATTGACATATGCAAAATTAACCATCCAATGAGCAGTCTCTGATGGTGTCGTATTTAATACCATCGGGACCATATATATATATATATATATATATATATATATATATATAGTCACGTGGTTTGAGAATCGTCTGGATCCGAGCTAGATAGAGCTCATGCGAGTCGAAAACGTGAGGTGAAAATTAGACAAACAAAATTTTCTTTAATTATATTTCCACTAATCGATATTTCCGCTCTCCTAAATCCATGTTGTCTCTTAGCAAAATCAATAGCCTAGGTTAAACATTGGCGATCTCTGCCTGTAGGCCACCTACGACAGTGATTTTTAAAGGGAAAATGAGCGCATACACTTGGGGACCACTCGCCTGAAGTGGATTGACCTAGATTTGACCATGGCGGTGGGGATTTAGACATGAAGCTCCTACCTTGGGTTGCTAGATCTTGAGGCGTAGTCCATCGGAGGCACCAACAATGGTGGCGTGGGCATCGTCTTAGCAAGGGAAGGTCGATGCCGAGTTAGATCGAAGGTCTGCAGTCTATAACGACGGAAGCAAGGCTGAAAAAGACAATATTTTTTGGAATGAGGCAACGATTAAGGTGGGATCACTGTGCTAGAAGGTTTAATTAAGTAATTAATGTTTTAAAGTTTGAAAATTTGTGTCTTGTTCATACGAGGTTGGATTGGAATGCGGTTTCTTGTATTGGGCTCGTGGAGTCATTACCTGTGCAATGGATTAGTTTTAGTTGCAATCTGGAGGATTAAAAATTAAGGCCAATGCAAGCAGAATGATAACTCTACAATTAAATATAGTTTAAATCTAGATATTTTTGTATATTGATTTACATGATTGGAATGATGTAACTAATGTGGTTCATTGATATATGATATTTGGATAGATCATTATCGAGATTGAATAGTTACTAAGATCCTAGGTAAATGTCAACAATAGTTTGTGATATCTATTCAATAATTTCCCGGTTTGATTGGATTATTTTGGGTGGATATTCGGGATGATTGATTTAGATCCTGAATACATACATACGTACATACATACATACATACATACATACATACATATACATACATATAGACACACACACATATCTGTTTGTGTGCGTGTGTGTCTCGAGATCTATTCGTATTGAATAGAATTAGAGGGGGTTTATATTAATTTATAACGTGGTTATAAATTAATTTAAACCCAATTTTTTCTTTAAATTAGTGATAGAAATATTGGTACATATTTTATTTCTAATAGAGATTTAAAAGCATGATTTCTAAAATAAGCATGAACACTTAAAAATGATTGAATCATTTTGAAGATTTGATAAATGGATTTACACTTAATTTAATTTAATAAATTAAGCGCTGTAATTGCTTAAAGATTAGTTTTGAGTAAATGGGATATTAAAATGCTTATATGGTTTTATAAAGTGTGGTTGAGACCTATTGATTTAATTTGATAAATTAAGTATATTGTTGCTTAAATGGATTTTGAAGCGAATATAATATATATTTTTACTGGATTTATGGATTTATAAATATTATGAGATTAAATATATTACTTGAATCAGCTTTAAGTATATAATGATATTTTTATAAAATGGCTATGATTTTATAAAAATAGTATGGAAGTGCATATTTAATTATAATTGTATAATTAAACAATATTAAGCTTTCAAATGATTTATAAGTTTATGGTTGTTTTATAGATAATATATTATGCTTAGAAATAATATATTAATAGATGGATCATCTCCTAAACTACCATATGGTATAACGAGTTGATTAATGATTGCATCGTATAATTTCATGTCATTATTTTTACTTGGTTGAATTGGCCGATTGATTATAGATTAGAATTGAATGGCGGATAAATAGATTGTTCGATTGGTTGATTAGTTTGACTTTGAGATAGTAGAATAGTTTTTTTGGTTCTGTATTGGCTTCTGTATGCACATGGGCATGAGATGTATTAATTAGTTCCATATATATGGAATGGTTGTATATATAACTGTATACAATTTCTCTGGGTTATGTCTATACTTGCATATAGTTCTAGCATGTCCAAATTGAGACTACCGGAAGAGGCACAAAATTTTTATAAATATTCGTTGATATGCAGTTTTAGGCATATATATAGTTCTAGTATGTCCGACTTGGGACTACTGGGAGAGACATGGAATATTTTATAGATATCATTAGTATGCGGATTAAGGCATACACACATACATATACATATACATATATATATATATATATATATATATATATTCGGCATGTCCAACTTAGGACTACCAATTGTTGTGAGGGAATCCATTGTCCCTCGAGGCGCACGACCTCCATACATGGTTCTGGAGCTGGAGTGGAGAGAGACTGGATCACCAGTCTTAAGAAGGTTATATGTTGTTGCGTAGTACTCTTGGGAGCTACGATGGGACCTACAGGCCAACTTCTTTTGAATTGTTGGTTTTCAGGGGAGTCCACAATATAGTTATGGCTTTCGATGGGCCTCATAGGTAGCTAATAGTAATTCATGATAATTTATCGATCCATATGGGAGTGACAAAACTTTGTTATTGTGTACCAATGTGGGAAGGATGTATGCAAGGTTTAGCTTTTATTTACATTTTCGGTTTGTCGGTATAGATAACCGAAAGTAAATGATGCTAGCACGGGAATCCATTGTACCATTGAGATGATACGATCTGTAGAGGTGATTCTTGAATAAGGGCAGAGAGAGACTGGAACGCTAGTCTAGAGTAGGTCATATAATGTTGCGTAGTATTATTGGAGGCTATAGCCGGACCTATAGGCCAACTCCTTTTAAGGTGTTGGTTTGGGGTGTCAACAAGTTAGTTGTGGTTCTTGATAGGTCACATTGGTGGCTAATAGCAATCCGAAACGGGAATTAGTAATGGATATCTATATTTTTGTTTTGGGTATAAAGATGCTATTTATTAGTAGCATTCTTATATAACCATATTTGTTTTGCATTTCAAATGCTTTAATAGAGATCATTGGATTCGTTGGTTTCCGTAGCAGACCCCATCCACTATAGTGATGGGTATCAACTTATTCTTTGGGCGTTTGTTATTATTATTATTGTGCATGTTATATTGGTTGGATGATTACCATGATTGGGCATTGTGTGTTCGAATTATATAAAAATGTTTATATTAATCATGCATTGGTATATTAGGTTACCCCTTTCATGGTATGTTGTTACGTTTCAGTCATATTGTATTAGTTTTGCTCACCCATTTATTGCAGGAGTAGAGCAGGTTAGGGTATAATCCCCTACTTTTGAGTTGGGTTTACTTTACTTGTTTAATGACAGTCCAGATTATCCATGAACTATGTTTTTGGAGAGGACCAATTGTACTTCAGTAGTTTCCTATATATTTATATATAGCTTTGATATACACTACTTTGATATATTCCACTCACACCAGGTTTTACGTCTGACCCATATTTTGTCTGTGCCTGCTTATTTCATGACAACTCCTGGATACTCAATTGAGCAGTTTGAGAGTCAGGTGCTTTAGGGAATACGCTTTCAGGATAGTTGAAGCACTTTGGAGGCAAAGTTGACACTTTGAATATATATTTGATGTTGTAGTGGTACGTGATAAATATGTTGTTTATATATGAGACTTGTTGTATCGGATAGTGTATTCAAACTTTCTATGTTGATATTCATTTATTAGTGACTTCTGTCAGTACAGTCTCTTATGTATTGTTTATCCAATTGCTCCTGTATATTCAGTATATTATATATATTATCATTCCACTGTGAGATTCAACCATTGTGCCCTGATGATGTCTAGTGAATATTTTTATTTTACCTCGACGGACTGTCTTTAGTGGTATTCAGGAGTCATATGTCGTCGCTCAACATTGATTCAGGGTATTGCAAAGGGCGAGTCATTACATGACAATGAAGAAAAAGACTTCAATTAAAGGGCTAACAAATCACATAGGGAAACATCTTTAGAAGGCGATATAACCTTCGTACTGGGTTGTTTGAAGTGATAGGTCAAGTCGTTGTAGCAAGTATCTGGCCCAAACTTAGCACCATTCATAGAAGCAACTCCTCCCATAGGCTCCTAAGAGAACATTTTTGGCTCTCTGGGCATTATGGACATTCCAATCAAGAACATTCTTAATGAGATTCTCGAAGAATTCAGCATTTGATCTGGGGATCTCTTAGCCAAGGGATATGATACCTCATCTTTACAAATCACCAAGCATGATCCGTAGAATACTTAGTGTAATATTAGCACTTCACACACTCTTAGGATTACGAATAACAACATTATGCACTCATCCTCACTTTAGTGCATTAGTTCTCATATACCTTCTTCTTCTTTTTCAAGCGCAATAGCAAGAGCCAGTGTAGACTATCTTTGTTTAGGCATTAGTAAACGTCGCTTGTCCAAGTACATACTTTGAGAAAGAGGAAGAAAGTTTATAAATAAAAGACAGGAAGAATCAGGAGGAGGAAGATAGAAGGAGATGTCGTATAGAGGAGAAAGAAAATCATGATTTAGGGAAGAGCCCATGCGATTCTCATGATCATCCAAGACTTGTCTCTAGCTCTTCTCAGCCGCACACTCAAACCCGAACTCTCCTACAACAACTCCTGATGACCTATCCTATGGTTACTTGTATATTAACCTCCTATAAATACGAGAAATTTTAACACATGCTGCTCTGCCGCCGCCACCTCTAGTTCAATCCACTGCTATAGGCACTAAGATGCATGCCGCTTTACCTAGCAATTGCCTAACAGGAGTAGTGTGCGGTCATGGTAATAAAGATGTCTCCCATCAGGAAGCCAACTACAAGGTCGAAGGAGTTAGCAAAATACTCGAACAATATTTGAAGTGGGAAAAAGAATAGCAAAGCCCTCACTGTCCTTAACCAGATAAGTTAGGCAACTATTCAATCATTCGATTTAGATAGGTGGACTCATGGTAACATTGTGGCGGGTTCCAAATCTGAGCCGGAGAAAGTCACAATGCAAAGAGATGAAGCTCTCAAATTAGCCTAGCATGCCAAAGAGTTAAATGTAGAGCTGGCGGCAACGCACACTCAAACCCTCAATGTCATAACCAACCAGCGTAGGAAAGCCCATCAAGAGTGCGGCATGCTTACTATACAAGTCACGCAAAGCTCAAAATTCTCTAAGTCAAAGTTAGCAAACTCAAGGATGAGTTAAAAGTTGAAACAAATTCCAAGGCTCAGGTTGATCTTGCTATGGCTAAAGGCGAAATTAAAGAGCTCAAAAAGCAAGCTAAGAAGGGTGACAAAAAGATGAATGTTAATGCAACGATCTGAAATTTTATTGCTTAGATTTGTGAACATTTAATTAATTTTAAATATTCAATTAATGGTTTTTAATGGTCAAATAACTCTCTTTGGATAAGTAAACGATGATAATAAACTTATTTTAAAAGTTGTTTACAAAATTAGGTAGTTGGATGAAAAATTGAAAATGGGATCGAAAATCATTTTTCAGAATTTCGATTTTTCATCAACCAAAAGTTGTCAGGATGTGTTGTGCACACTAGTATACACATATATACAATAAGAAACAAGTTCCCTAATTAAAACGATTTGATTTGAAAGTCAATTAAAATGTACTTAATTATTAGGTAAGAAGTGGACATTTCTTTTTTTTAAATATTAACAATACATTAAAAAAAATAAGACAAAGGTACATTAGGAAAGAAGAATGATGTCTAAGTAACACTAAGGGTTGAGTTATCAAATGTATGTGGAGGGTATTAGCCTAGGATAGTTTGGTAATCAGCCGCTTTCTATTTTCTATAAAATGAACACCTCTTTTCCATTTTACATCATTTTGTTCATTTTCTATCCTCTTATTCGCTTCCTTTCCACTTTCTTTACTACCATTCAACTTTGCTCTTAAAAGAAAATCACTTCAAATTTGCTTCTTTTCTTATCTAAAACAAGTATACAAGCCTCTAAAAATAAGCAACCCTTTCTGCTTCTTAAAGATACAAAATTTAGTGCACAAATCCCAAAAATGGCCTATGGTGGTGAGCATAAGAAAGGCTATGGAGCTTTTGGCCATGATTTTAGGGAGGAAAGAGGGTGATTTTGTGATGTTTTGGTTAATGGTAGCTTGTTTCTAGAGTTTGGTCGAGATTAAAGTGAGAAATCTCACTTTGATTTAGTTTAGAATTTTGACGAAATGTTGTAATAATTTAGTTGTAGCATATAGTATTATATGTACGTATTTGTGATGTGTTTACCTTATTGTTTGATTTTGATTTCTGATCAAAAGTGGATGACATAAATAACTACTATGTTGTAGGGAACAAAAGCAAAGAGAACGGAAGTTGAAGCGTCTTCATTGCAAATAGATCGCTATTGAAGCACTTCAGAAATGGAAAATTTATCGAGAGACCTTAAAGGGTTCCTCGACTTGTTGATTTTTACTTACATATATTATTGGTTTTTGTAAATATTTGTGTATATGGAAAGTAAATGTTGCTTAGTTATTGTTAACTTGCTTGTTGTTGGTCTTACCGTGACATTGAAATCCCATGCTCGCTTTTAAGTGATTTACCACTTGTTTTCTCAAGTGTTTTGAAATTATTTCCAAACTTGACTTTTGTTTTCAAACCTTTTTATAAAGTTATTAAAGTCATTTAAATTGTAAAAAGAAAAGTTTTAAAAGCTATTATGATTTTTGAAACAAGTTTTAAAAAGTTACGGTCCGTATAGCGACCGTCGTTATGGTTGTAGTTTGAAATTTGATGATTTTTGTAAAATAAAAAGGGTTGTCAATTTATATATTTTGAAAAGTCTTTTAAAATGTGTTTATAAGTATATGAAAGGAATTTTTATGTTTTAACTAGAATATTTAAAATTATTTAGTTATTTAATCAAGAGGTTCAAATTTTTTTCAAAAGCGACCATATTTAATGGGATGTTTTAAATATAAGTTTCAATATTATTTTAAAAGATATTAAAGTAATTTTGAAAGAGAGAGGAATCATGGATTACAACATTTTTGTTGTAATAAATTTTTTCGAGAAAATGAAAGAGATTATGGACTATAACATTTTTGTTACAATAAACGGTTTCGAAAAATTTGAAAGAAAGTTAATTTATAATAATATGTTGTTATTAAACAAGTTGTTTACCTTTATAAAAACAAGTTGTTTGGAATCATTGATGTTAAAGGTATTTACTTTTATATAAAGAAAGGATGTTGCCTTTTTTAAAATCAAACTTTGCTTTGAATAAGTGATTTTGGAAAATGTTTTAATAGCAAGTATAAAGGAACTCTTGGATTCTATTTTCTAGATTTCAAGGTATGGAAACTTGTTTCTACTTTAAAGTTAGAAAGGTTGCCAAGTCAAGGTTTGAGAGGTAATAGTCCCCACTTGAATGGTTTCATTTCTAACCAATGAAAAGTAGTAGTTTGAAATCGAATACTAGAAATATGCTTATGGAATAGGTTTTCAGATTATTTAAAAAGACCATTTTATATAAAGGATATCTTTGTCAGTGTCATTAAGTAAAAAAAACAAATATGATAAAGTAGTGCTAAAATGTTGACATATTTATGGAAAATAAGTCAACTTATATTCAGCACTAAAAGCCGATGAGTAGGTTTTCCTCTATCTGTGAGATCTAGAATCGTAGTATTTTTACTAAGGCAAGGTTGAAGCAACTAGTGCTCCGACTCACCTGACTTTGATTCTGGGTGAGGGATAGAGAAGTCGAAATGTCGGAAACGTGAGAAGTATCAGAGGGTTAATTTTGATTAATAGGTCATGCTTAATTAAGTATATGGAAAATACTTCATCTTATACTTAATATAAAATTCCAAGGTATGGAAACTCGTTTCTATCTTGAGAATGAAAAATGTATGTCAAGGCAAAGAAAGTTTTTCTAACTTGTCTGATTTTATTGTTAATAGATTGATAGCACTGTTTAAGGTCTTATGGTGGCGGCATGTATAAGATGTCTAATTTTCCATATGCAAAATATATACTTACACCAAATAGTGGCTTGACCACTATCGATAACTTGACTTATTTTGACTTAGGAAGTATACGAAAGCTTCATGATTTCATACGGTTTGAGATACCCTTGATGGAACTCATTTCGATGAAATGTCTCTCGCTTTAAGGAGTATATTAGAGACTCCTTAGGACTCTTATATAGTATGCTTACTCTTGGAAGAACAGAGATTAAGTCAACCGAAAACTAACGATTTTCGGTTTGGAAAGACCGAGATTGGAAAAGCATGAGTTATCCAAAAGCACTTCGAACCGGTATGGGTGTTTAAGTTGAAGACAACTTGATGATGATGGAAATCGAAGACGGAGTTCTTTGAAGTGTAAAATCTACTTGCAACTAAGCTGAGGGTGATTCCAAAAACGGATGTAGTAAAAGTAGTGCCTTTAGTTCGTTCATTTCCTAAACAACTTGTATGGATGAATGTTGGCTTTGCATTGTTGCCTGGAGGGCAGCTTAATTATTCCAAGAGGCATTTGCTAAGAAGAAAGGTAATCGTGGTCTCACAAGTCTCACAACTCGGTGATGACTAAAATTAGAGGAGATGTGGTAGGGCTATTAGGTCGCACCCATTAGGGTACGATCATTACCTTTCTAGATCACTATTTATGGAATTGGTATATGCATAAGAGATCTCAAAGAAAAGGTTATAAACAAACCAGGGTGATGACATATTTAGTACTATCTAGTAAGGGGTAGGTCGATTCTATATTGGTAGAGGCACCATGTGTTTTCCCTCGTTACATTTTATCTAAAGATGTACTGTGGTAGGTGGTACCATAGTACCTTGTCATTGTATGGTATTTATCCTCCAATACGTGCCTTATGCACTTAGTTGTTTCCAAATTTAATGGAATATAAAGATGCAAGCATTTCAGCTATGTTATATATTTATTTTAAACTCTAGATATTATTATAATATCATTGGATTTTCTATTTTAAACAGTTTGGTTATCGTAAGGTAAAAACTCGTCCATGTTTATGTTTGGCGTGGTTTTACGAGATACCTTTACTTTTGAAATAATTTTAAAAATATAACAATCCATATGATTTGAGTTTCTCACCCTAGTTTACCATACTGATCTAGGTGTTGTTTTTATAAGACTTAGGTCAGACCCAAGAATTTTCCCAGAGTTGGCTTTGGATGCTTTGGAGCTTCAAGATATGAGCTGGATGCCTCCAAGATGTACTCTCTTATTTTTATTTTTTCCGCTGCATTTCTGATATGTATTTATCAGCATTTGTATAGTTAGGTTGTTATAACTGTCTAGGCTGATGATAAGTTAGATAACTTTGATTGTTGTTAAGTTTTCTTTTGTAAAGATTATTCGGATATTGTATATTACTCGTCATGATGTGAGATTCTGTTTGGTCTTTTCTTTTAACCCATTATTATGTCTTACTGGCACTTGGATGTTCAGTGCATGAATACCATGGATGTATTAGGGTCGACATTTGAGAGTCGAAAAGGTAGGTCGTCATACTTTGTACTAGAGCGAAGGATAAGCGAGAATCGTAGCCCTGGTAGGGTAAATTCATTAGAGATAGTGTAAGAGACACCCTAGAATGAGTTTGAGTTTATTTTATAGGGGACCGCATATATGTTAGTGGCATAAAAATGTTTTATTATTATTTTGAAATTGGTAAATGAAATAATTTTACTTAGATTTTATATTTTATATGTAAAGGAATAATTATCAAAATTATTGTATAGTAATTTTTCTTGTAATTATTTACTTAGAAAGGAAGATATTTATTTATCATCGTTTATTGATTGATTATTTACGCTTGACCAATTTATGAGCATTTGTTATTTGATTGAATTTAATATGGACACCTAGTGAATTCAGTTTCATGATTTGACTAAAAGGCATTCATAAATAATATAGGTTTATAAAGTTTACTTTATTAAAATGGTTACTATAAAGAAGGATGTTATTATATAAAGATAAATTTTATAAATTGAGTATACAAAACGTGATTTATAAAATAATGGTATTTTTGAGAATTTAAATCCCAACATCTTTGAAAAAGAATTCAAATTATTTATAGGAAAAGGTAATAAAACTACTACTTGAAAGTATTTGTAAGTATAAATATTTCAAAGAGAATTTTCAAATAAAATATATTTTCTTTGGATTGTCCATGGAAAACGTCTCAATTAGTTTTATGGTAATCTGAATAATCTTCTAAGCGACAATCAGATGTTTGCTTAAGCAAACGTTATAGTGCACTTAGTGAATTATTCCATTTGTCATTGTGCGATTGAAACATGTTCAGATCTGAATGAACCTAAATCAAGTTTTAGTAAATAAAGTGCTACAGCTATCTTATATATTTATGAGAAATATACACAATATTATTTTTAAATGAGATTTTAAAAAAAGAAGTATTTTTACGTTAACTAGTTCGAGTGGCTCGAAAATGGCTAAAAATGGGCAAGAGATGTGTTTGTATGGCAAGAACTTCTCTTTAGTATTACCCTTCTTGGTAAGGGGATGTATGATACTATTTGGTAGAACTCGGTATCTTGGTATCATTTTGGTGTTACTCGACCTATATTTATAGTTTCTGTGGATTAAAAGATATTGTATCATTTTAAAAAGGTTGAAATAAAATGTGGTATTTATTTCATAAGTTTCCTTTAAGAAAATGGATTTAAAATAAAATCGTATTTTGATATAAGGTCGTGTCGATAAATGAAATTTATATGAGTTTATATCACCCTTAATTAGTGAATAAATAACTTAAAAAGGTCTTTAAATAGGTTAAATTTAATAAGAATGCTTTAATAAGCTTTGTTTTATTAAGACCATGTCTTTTATTTTAACATCTAAGTTGTGAAAACTATTTGATGTTATTAGACCGACTAATAAACATCTTTACCTTAGAGGTGTCTAAGGAAAAGTAGACTCTTGGACTGAGTTTAGATACCAGCATCATATTCTTCTTAGCTACTTACCTGACCGGATGGGTAAAGGGGTTAAAGAGGTCAATCCAGTTTTTAGAGCTGGATCTATTTGGGCCTGCATCTAAGTTTAAGGAGAAAATAGAAGATTAAACTAAATAGTTGCGTATACTTTCAAGATATTGTTATTAGTCTGTGAGATGATGGTTTTGATGACAACAACCTTAGAATAGATTATAAAATGTAAATACTAACAGTATAAGTTTAAATATATATGTATATGCAGGATTTAACCAAGCAGGTAACAAGAATGAAGACTGTACAGTATAGAGATTCAAGATATCAAGATTGAAGACTCATGAGTATCAAGATTATCAAGAGTTCAAGAATTCAAGTAATTTATTATTTTTTAATTAGAAATTTTGTTAAAACTCATAGAAAAGCACAGACATCTTAAAATCCAATTTATTCATGGAATGGAATCCACTTCGAGCCTGTTAAAGGGATGGAACCCTAAGTAGGATGGAACATACAAAAAATCTAGTGGAACATTGTTTTGTATCCGCTAACTTTTTATTCAAAATTATTTTTCAAAATTATATCTTGTTTTCAAAATGATGTCAAAACCTTCCTTTTAAAAGCATCAAAAAACATCTATCCTGATTTCAAATACTTTTAGCCTCAAAATAATCTTTAATTTCGAAATCAGATTATCCTTCTTTTTAAACTATCTTGTAAATATAATATATTTAACTTTTAAATATTTATACTTAGATTTTAAATATAAAATTATAGTAAAATTTTGTATACATTATTCTTTATACTTACTTATGTATTTTAAATATAGTCAAGTATATTTATAAAGTTTAAAATAGTTTTAATATAAAATAAAGGTTATTTTCAAAGAAAATTAAAAAACCAAAAATCCCTTTGGGATGTCGACATACTCAAGTACCCCATGTCGACATGGTGTCAGTAGAGTTCAAAATTTAAATTTCAAAAGAAGTGTCTATTTGTCACAACTCTTCATGAATGGACATGGTTGTTGTTCCTCTATAAATAGGGTTTGGTTTCAATGAATTTTAACATAGATTTTCTGATTTTTCACTCCTCTTCTTCTTCCACATTTCTATATACAAATTCTTATCATTTCTCTGCCGAAATCAACATTGAATCTAACTAGATTATCTCTGGTTTGATTCTCTATCACTATCTCAACAAGATCCTCAGTGCTATTCAGAGTTATATGCTTTTTGTAATCAACGTAGCGAGAAAAGGTGTGATTGTAGCCTTGAAAATCAATCAAGCGAGATAAGGTGTGATTGTTGCCTTGGGAAATCAATTGGGTGAACTTGCTGCCCGGGAAATCAAGTATCTCTACCCAGAGGATTGTGATTCTGGAAGATGTACCTCGTAGCCTTGAAATGGAGGGTGTAATTGTAAAGATTGTTTTTGAAAGGAAATATGTACTTGTGTGCGGGACTGGATGTAGGGTAACTTCGAATCAGTATGAAATCTGGTGTGTTCTTTCCTTTACTGCTTTTACTTTATATTTGTATCTGTGTTTGTTATCGTGATCATATCTGTGTCTAAATATTTCATACATTTGTGTTTAAATTAACAAAAACTAAAATGATCTAATAATTCTCTAAAACACTATTCACTCGCCCTCTAGTGTTTATCCTTAGCCTTAAGATCCTTAATCCGCATTTCTCACATTTGGTATCAGAGCAAGGTTTTCAAAGTTTCATAATCTGATTTTTGAAAAAGTTTTTAAAATGGTTACCAACACTGGTATTGTTACTAACACTAGTATCTCTGTCACTAGTTCATTTGTAGAAGGTTAGTCTACTGTCAGACCACCACTTATTAATGGCAGTAACTATGCATATTGGGCATGTAGGGTGAAAATATATTCACAATCTATAGGATTAGACACTTGGAATATCACACAAACTTAATATTCTGAACCCACAACTAATTTTGCACAGTGGACCGCTGAGCAAAAGACTATTGCACAAAATAATTCTAAAGCAATGAATATTCTGTTTTGTTCACTTGATAGAAATGAATTTAATAGAGTGTCAGTTTGTAAGTCTGCATATGAAATCTGGAAAACTTTGCAAGTAACTCACGAAGAAACAAGCAAAGTTAAACAGACCAAAATTTCCATGCTCACAAATCAGTTTCAATTATTTAAAATGAATCCTAATGAGTCCATTTCAGATATGTATAGCAGATTTCAGGATATTGTGCATTCTATAATATCCTTGGGAAAGGAATTTCTGAAGAAGATCAAGTCAGAAAAATTTAAAATTCTCTTACTTCAGAATAGGATCAAAAGACACTTGCGATCAAAGAGGCAAATGACATCAGTACCTTAAAGATAGAAGAATTAATTGGAAATCTAATGTCGTTTGAAGTCCAAATGATCGGGAGAAGAGAAAGCAAAGCATCTAAAATGAAATCAATGGCATTTAATGCATTGACCGATGGATCAGACTCAAACAGTGATAATGATGAAGAGATAGCCTTTATGACCAAAAAATTTAGGAAATTCCTGAAATACAGGAAGATGAATAATCTCAAGAGAAACAACTATAAGAACTCTGGAAATCAGAATGTAATGCCAAATAATGTCAAATGTTTCAACTATGATGAACCATGCATCATATCAAAAGAGACTGTCCTTATCCAGATAGGCAAAATCCTCCTATGAACAATGATCCAGCAAAGAAACGGAAGCGTGCATTATAATTCAGACTCGTCCTCAAGCGATGATGATCAGAAGACAGATAATTCAAATTTGTGTTTCACGGCAGTTCACGATTCCAATGAAGTTAGAGAAACGGATTCAGAAAAAGGTACGCGTTTACAATATAATTGGTTGAAATTGCGTGCTTAGGATTAGATGTTTGATTGCTTGATTGATTGATTTTGAATTGGTGTGTTATTTGAATTTTAAAATTTTTACTATTAATTTATTATTTTATTATTATTTTCATAGTATAATAATATATTGAAAATACTATAATTTTAGTAATATTCCAGATACATATACATGAAATATAATATGATATATATATATATATATATATATATATATATTAGAGTTCTTAGGAAAAATAAATCACAAAAATTCATAGGCACATGTCGACATGGTCCCCACCATGATGTCGACATGGGTACTAGAATTTTAAATTCCAAAATTTGAATTCAAATGGTTGAATTTCCCTCCACCTTTTCACTTCATTCTATTCCCTGAAAAGGCATCTTTTGACCAGGGAACATGTCCTTTGAGAATCTATTTATTCACTATCTTTTATCGTATCTTTTCACTCTCATTTTCAAATTCAAACCCTCTCTTCAAAACTTCAAGCTCTCTACTCTCTACTTTAATGGCTTCTTCAAGCAACCCCTCCACCATGAGAATTTCCAGAAAGATAAAGGAGCAACTCTTCAATGATCCCGAGGCAATAAAAGCATACATCAATTATGCTAATTATGCCAAAGTCCATCCCGGAAAGTTTGCTATCTTTCAAGATTTTTCTTCTTATGAAATTGATTCTCGTTTTCCAAACAATCAAATTCTTAGTCTTCTTGATGCTTCTCAAAATGATTTTGTTTGTTATCCAAATCTTGTCAAAATTTTCTATGCAAATTTAAACCGTGGATTTTATAATGGAAATGGGGATCAAATTTGGAGTAGTGTTAAAGGCACTAGAATTGTTTTGAAGTGTGATCTTTTGGGTACCATTCTCAATTGCAAGAGTACGAGAATGGATCTCTCTAATTTTAAAATCGATGAAAATGATCGTGAGACATTTCATCACATTTTCGAATGGAATGATAATTTTGAATTCAAAAATCGAAATTTTCGACCAAAAGCAAGAATTGTCAATCTTCTTTTGCAACATATTTTGACCCCAAGATCGGGGAATTTTAACAACTCCACTTCAAAACTTAGCAAAGCACTTTTTGCTATTTTTGGAAATTATGACATAAATTGGGCGCAAGTTATTTTGGATGAACTTCGTCCCAAAAATCTTGAAATGGATGAGAATACTGTGTATCATGGAATTTATCTCACTCGGATTTTTAACTATTTTGGAGTGGATTTCAAAGTCGTAGAATTTGTTTCTAGAAAAGTTTTCAATTATTCCAACATTTCGCTTATGAAAATTCTGTTTGTTTTTTAACCCGACTCTTGCCGAAAAGGAAGAGCGTTTGGCTCATAAGGAAATGGAAGAAGAGGAAGAGGAAGAAAAAGAAGAAGGGGATGAAATGGAAATTGAAGAAGAAGAAGAAGAAGGTGAAACCTCTTTGGAAAGCATCGACTATCCTCCTAATCCATCCAACAAAACCCTTCTCAAAAACCAAAAGACGATTGTTGAGAATCAAAGGATTTTAAACGATCCGTCAATAAGAAGTTGGACAAAATTTCATTCAAGATGAACTAGTTCGTTTCCGAAGTCAGCAAGAAACTTGGACTTTCTTCATCATCATCATCCTCTAACTAGTTCTACCTTATCGTATCCTGTTGTATTTGTTTTAGTTTATTTGATTTGAATGTTCGTCTAGTTCTTTATGATTAATCATTGTATCGTCTTAGTATGAAATGAAATGGAATTTCCTTTCTGTTATCTTGCTTATCTTATCTCCAGAATAAATGATAGTATATTATATATATATACACATAATTATTCACAAAATCAAAATAGATCATCAAATTTCACTACACCGTGTTGACATGTACTCGTCAGAAATGACAATTCATTTTGAATTTGAAATTTGAATATCTACCATATGACTATTTATTTCAAACGAATTTCTACACCTATAAATACCTATTTCTTCCAGAATTCATCACTGAAAACTATTTCATTTCTACTCTATCTCTCATTCTTCTCACAAATCCAAATATGGCTAATCCAATTCATAACTTATCTGAAAATCTTGAAGAAACTCTTAATTTGTTCAATAATATTCACTCTTTCATTCTTCGTGACCAGCGACACTTAGAATTGAGTCAAATGCAGATGATCAAGGAGCAAGAAAGACATTTCGATGCAATACGATTTCCTCCCTACACAAGGATGATAACGAAGCACATCCTCCAGTCTCTCTCACCAACGACAATGAAAATTGGGACTCTATTAAGGCAGACCCTATCTTTGGAGAAGAAGGATGGGTGGAAGTTCCACGTAACGTTTAATTTTATTTGGTTTCTTTGTTTGAATTGTTTGCCTTGATTGATTTGATTTCATTTACTTTGGCTTAGTTTGAATTTGATTAATATTTAGTGTGGATTGATGTGTGTTGTATACATTGACATGTATATAATCTTTGATTCATTATTGTGACTATCAATTCTATATTCCATTGTATAAGTTTATTAATGCAGGTATTTTAGGCCAAGAATGAGGGGGAGTTCTATAGTTTGGTGTTAATTTTTGTTGATGACAAAGGGGGAGAAGTATAAAATAGGGTGGTTAGGCATAGATTAAGGGGGAGCTATTAGTCTTAGGGGGAGTTATTAGGATAGAAGTAATATTTTATAAACAAAGGTTGTCATCGTCAAAAAGGGGGAGATTGTTAGTCCGTGAGATGATGGTTTTGATGACAACAACCTTAGAATAGATTATAAAATATAAATACTAATAGTATAAGTTTAGATATATATATATGTATATGCAGGATTTAACCATGCACGTAACAAGAATGAAGACTGTACAATATAGAGGTTCAAGATATCAAGATTGAAGACTCATGAGTATCAAGATTATCAAGAGTTCAAGAATTCAAGTAATTTATTATTTTTTAATTAGAAATTTGGTTAAAACTCAAAGAAAAGCACTGGCATCTTAAAATCCAATTTATTCGTGGAATGAAATCCACTTCGATCCTGTTAAAGGGATGAAACCCTAAGTAGTATGGAACCTACGAAAAATCTAGTGGAACATTGCTTTGTATCCGCTAGCTTTTTATTCAAAATGATTTTTCAATATTATATCATGTTTTCAAAATGATTTCAAAACCTTCCTTTTAAAAGCATTAAAAAACATCTATCCTGATTTCAAATACTTTTAGCCTCAAATAATTTTTAATTTCAAAATCAAGTTATCCTTGTTTTTAAACTATCTTTTAAATATAACATATCTAACTTTTAAATATTTATACTTAGATTTTAAATATAAAATTATAGTAAAATTTTGTATACATTATTCTTTATACTTACTTATGTATTTTAAATATAGTCAAGTATATTTATAAAGTTTAAAATAGTTTTAGTAGAAAATAAATGTTATTTTCAAAGAAAATCAAAACTCCAAATATCCTTTGGGATGTCGACATACTCAAGTACCCCATTTCGACATGGTGTCAGTTGAGTTCAAAATTTAAATTTCAAAAGAAGTGTATATTCGTCATAACTCTTCACGAATGGACATGGCTGTTGTTCCTCTATAAATAGAGGTTGGTTTCAACGAATTTTAACATAGATTTTCTGGTTTTTCACTCCTCTTCTTCTTCCACATTTCTATATACAAATTCTTATCATTTCTCTGCCGAAATCAACATTGAATCTAACTAGATTATCTCTGGTTTGATTCTCTATCACTATCTCAACAAGATCCTTGGTACTATTCAGGGTTATAGGCTTTTTGTAATCAACATAGCGAGAAAAGGTGTGATTGTAACCTTGAAAATCAATCAAGCGAGATAAGATGTGATTGTAGCCTTGGGAAATGCTTTGTGTGAGTACTGATATTTTAGATAGTATAACGTGCATTTCATTTCGAGAGGAAATCTGACATGTCAAATACAAACTCAAAGCTACTACACGGTGGCTATATGGCCGTCGGAAATAAATATCAAATAAGCACAACACAAAATCAGTCACAGATATTCATACCAATAAGGCGGAAACAGATATGAATATAACACATAGAAGTGTACATCAAAGTAGTGGTCAAACAAGATCCACAACATCACAAAAGAATAAGTATACCTCAAGGAGTCTCTATCTCGAATGTGTAAACGCAAAAACTACTGAGCCAATGTAGTTAGCTAAAAATTAGAAGCTAGTCTCTGCTAAGAAGTCAAGTGAAAGCACCTGTAACACCTCAGTCTGCCCTAAGTATTATTTAAGAAGAAAAATAAAAACGGATCAGTCTAGCTATAAATATCATATAAGATGAGATAGGATAAGAGATACAACAAAAATATATGATAACAATAATGTCATACTTCAACAAGCATACATTTGATAACAACAAAAATCGTACAATATCCTAAATATCCTCAAATATCCAAAAATAATATCACATTCTTTAGCTTACTTACCTTAAATATTGAGAAAACATATCAATGCCAATCGCAAAATAATTGGTGAAACACAAATTCCAGAAATCAATAATTGGAAATTTATAAAACACAAAGGGGGAGACCCATCACAAACGGAAACATGAAAACTCACCAACACGTGTATCACAAACGGGTTGTTATCCCATGGTGGCTAACCATAGACCCGTGCAACAACGTAGTACAATGGTACGCCTAAGGAACCTGAAACTCAAATAATTCGGAACAACGACGAAGCACGTCCGATAAACCAAACTCCATAAAACCCATAGGTCGCTAGCCTATAAAAAATGAGATGAAGCTCAACAGAACAAGGTACAGCCCCCCCATGCAGACAAAGTGACATCTCATATCGCTAGTCTAAATCATAAAATGAACATCACTGATCAATAAGAAGTGTCACCTACAGTAAACTAGTAAATAAATGAGTTTAGCTTCATGTACCATAACCACAGGTTAACTTAAATATTTACGAACATAAAGTAGATTTCCACTCGAAGATTGTCATGAGATTTCTATCGAACAAGTCCAAAAATTAACCGACAAGTAAACGCAAGCGTTTCATACCACTTGTTTTGCTAAGTCGTTTAATTAATTTTCCATACGAATGAGGTAAAGGTTTATGTATACTAATAGATTGGAAAACGATTTCAAATATGAGTTTTGTATTAAAAATAGTGTTGAAATCGTTTTTGTGAAAATGTTTTAGTATTTACTACTAGTATAAAACCTTTATATTTTAAAGTAACAATTCACAGAAATGATTGTAAAAACAATCTATCACCAAAATCCACATACGACGACATGAATTAAGATCATAAAAATCGATATCAAATCCATCAAATGGATATTCTCAAAAATCCATAAATGAAGTCATCAAGGTCGATGATAAATGACAACAACTAACTGGATCAACAAAAATGGATAAAAATTGAAAATCCACTCAAAAATAGCCAATATAGGCAAAATTGCACGGGACGAGACGTCTGGTTGGATTGGCCAGACGACTGACCTGGGTTTTGGGAAATTCATTTTTCTTCTCCCAATCTTCTTTTTAGTTTCAGATGTCTCCCATATATCTAGATGGTTTGGACCATACGTCTGTTCCTAAACTCTGCCTTTTTTTTCTTTTTCTGTCGTATTTTTTTTTCTTCCAGTTCCCTAACCAGACGTCTGGGATCTCAAACCAGATGTCTAGTTGCATGTACTCGGCCACAGTTTGCCTAGGCCATTGATGGCCAAATCGGTACGGAAGCGATCGTACGAGCGACGGAGGCTAGGGAACTATGCCAAGCAACAACCTAGCCTTATAGGCTCTTCGGTACACCTCAAATAACATGTCCAAACATCCCAGATAGGTTCTTTAAAGATTTTGACTTTAAAATACCAAAATTGAAAAATTCACCAAATCACTTCAAATCAAAAGCTAATGAACATGAAATAGATGTTAGGCATTCATACCTAACCATAATGAAAGCTATAGACATAGATGTGAGTTCAAGAACTCACCTTTAAAACTCAAAAACAACGAATGAGAAGCTTTAAAACAAAGAAAGACCAGTTCCTCTTCAATACACCTCTAGAATCTTCAATCTATTATCAAAGGTGAAATTTTTCCTAAGTTAGGTTATAGGATATTCTAAAAATTGAAGAGAGATTGAGATGGAGAGCATAAAGAGGATGCTTACCTAAGCTTCTCCTTGATTTTAGAACTAGAACTTGAATTTCCTAAGAGAACTAGGGATTAGGAAATTTAATTTCCTATCTTTTTCCCCATTCTTTCACTTAGCTTGAGAGTATTAGGAATAATGGAATAAATGAAGAGGAGTGGGAGTTTTTAGGTATAAGAGTTGGGTTCTCTTGTTGGGTTTGTGGGCTGAAACCCAAAGCCCAAATGAAAATATCAAAATTCTAATCAACTCCAAACATATCGATGTTTATTCTTAAAAAAGTCGCAACGCCGTTTTGGACTCAATGGAAGTGATCTCGAGTCTGGATTCGACCGTTTACAAAAAGTCACATTTTGAAATTTAAATTCAACTAACGATGCTACGTTGAAATAAAAAATTTAAATATATAATCGTAAAATACGTTGGTTGTTATGGACTCTACTCCTTAAAGAAATTGCATCATCGCAATACTTAAGAAGAAAATTAAGGGTAACAACCACACTGAGGCATAACAACACAAAAGATTTTGAAATGAGAAGTTCACCTTAAGATGCAAGAGAGAGTAAGTCTAGATGTGTTCGCTCGATGAATTCTCTGGATTCCCAAGAGCAATCCTTAGGATTTGAGGACCATTGTACTTTCACAAGTGGAATATCTTTATTTCGAAGGCATTTAACCTCCGTAGCAATGATACGAATAGGATGTTGCTCATAAGTCAAATTAGGTGAAACTTCAATTTCTTCAATAACATCGTGCTTAAGAATAGAATCGGAATCTCTAAGGCATTTCCGTAGTTGAGAGATGTGGAATACGTCATGAATAGAAGAAAATTGAGCTGGTAATAAAAGGTGACAAGCCATGGAACCAATGCGTTCGGTGATGGGAAATGGACCAATATATGAGGTGCTAATCTTTCCAAATCAACTGAAACGCACAGCACCATTCATTGGTGAAACACGAATGAATACCAAATCCCCCACAGAAAATTCCAAATTTCTTCTTCGGTTATCGGCATAGGAATTTTGTCTACTTTGAGCTTCTTTCATCCTATGACGAATAAGGTCAATCTTTTCTATGGCATCACGAATAAAATTTGGACCTAAAACCAGCTTCTCATCGGCTTCAAGCCAACACAAAGGAGATCAGGATGGCCTTCCGTAGAGTGCCTCGAAAGGTGCCATACCAATACTAGATTGGAAGCTATTATTATATGAAAACTCAACAAGAGAAATATGATCTTTCCAACTTCCACCAAAGTCAAGAACACATGCACGAAGAAGATCTTCAAGAGTTTGATTCACATGCTCTATTCGGACTGAGGATGTTAAGCGATGCTAAAATTAAGCTTCGTTCCTAAAACATTTTGAAGACCCTTCCAAAACCCACTAGTAAATAATGGATCATGATCACTAACAATAGAAATTGGAACTCCATGCAATTTAACAATTTCTTTAACACAGAGTTTAACCAAAAGAGCTACGGTCCAGTTGGACCGAACGGGAAGAAAATTGATGGATTTTGTAAGTCTATCTACTATCACCCGTAAACTATCATGTCCCGAAAGAGAACGGAGAAGACCGTCAATAATGTATGTGGAAATTTTATCCCACTTCCAAACTGGAATGTCTAAAGGTTGCAATAACCCACCATGCCTTTGATGCTCGGCCTTTATGAGTTGGAAAGTCATGCAACGCTTAATGAAGTTAGCAATATCAGATTTCATTCCATCCTAATAATAAAGTCGCTTCATATCTGAGTACATTTTACTACTACCGAGATGAATGGTAAATTTAGGACGATGATAATCTTTTAAAATGTCTTTACGAAGATCACTAATATTTGGCACAATAAGTCTACCAAATTTTCGAATACCTCTACGAGCATCAATATCAAAGTCTTTCAATCATCAACTTTATTTTTATCCCTACAACTTTGGCTAAGAAGAGCCAATTTGGAATCTTGCTTTTGAGCTTCAAGGTAGTGGTCTGGAAGAGAAGGATGAGCCTTAAGGCTACATAAAACAAGAGATGAACATGAATCGAATTCACGATCTTGAATCTCACAAGTGGACGAAGTCTCAAGATCATTCCATTCGGATATCATCATGGAAACAACCACTTATTGCTTACGACTAAGGGGATCGGCAATACGATTTCCCTTTTTGGTAGTATAGAGAATATCAAGATCATAAGATGCAAGGAATTCGACCCAATATTGTTGGCGCAAATTAAGTTTCTTTTGAGAAAATAAATACTTCAAAGATTTATGATCGGTGTAGAGAACAACTTTCTCTCCTAAAAGATAACGACGCCAAATTTTAACGGCGAAAACAATGGTTAGGAGCTCTAAATCATAAGTGGCATATCTAGTCTTGGCAAGCTTTAATTATCAAGAAGCATAAGCGATAACACATTCCCTTTGCATGAGAACGTCTCCCAAACAAACACGACTAGCATCGATATAAACAATATAGTCTCGGTTCCCTTCGGGAATCACAAGAATAGGAGTATCGAAAAGGAGTTCTTTTAATTTCTGAAAGGCAGCTTCACATTTGTCTGATCAAATGTACTTAACACCCTTCTTTGTCAAACTAGTAAGAGGCATGGAAATTTTAGAAAAGTGTTTTACGAACTGACAATAATAGCCCACCAATCCAAGGAAGCTACGAATTTCCGTCACACTCTCCGGTCTCTTCCAGTTTTGAATCGCTTCAATCTTTGAAGGTTCCATGAAAATTCCAGATTCATAAATAATATGTCTTAAAAATTTCACACGAGATTGCCAAAAATGGTACTTAAAAATTTTGCTTTCAATTGATTGCTCCTAAGAGTTTCCAACACAATCCGAAGATGTTTTTCATGCTCTTCCTTGATTTTAGAATAAACAAGAATATCATCTATAAAGATGAGAACAAATCGATCGAGGAAGTCTTTGAAAACTCGATTCATAAGGTCAACGAAATAAGCTGGAGCATTCGTTAAACCAAATGGCATAACAAGCCATTTAGAAGATCCATAACGAGTACGGAATGATGTCAAAGGAATGCTATCCTCTGGAATATGAAGCTGATGAAAACCGGTTGCTAAGTCTAACTGTGAAAAGACTCTAGCACCGCTAAATTGATCGAATAGATCATCATTCCGAGGTAAGGGATATTTATTCTTGATGGTGGGATCATTAAGCTTGCGGTAGTCAATGCAAAGCCTAAGTGTATCAGATTTCTTCACAAAGATAGCTGGAGCTTCCAAGGAGAGGAACTAGAACGAATAAACTACTTTGCTTCCAATTTGGATAATTGTTTATGCATCCCCTCATTATCTATACTGGACATACGATAAGGAGGACGAGTAATAGGTAGCGCTCCAAAGATTAGATTAATTCCGCACTCAATTGCTCGCTTAGGTGGTAATCCTAAAACGGGCTCAAATATATCGAAAAATTCACGAACGACGTGAATGAGGGAAATGACATCTTCCTCCTCGTCTTATCATCATCATGTGGATTTAAAGAATATAAGGATGCCACCGAATTGGAATCTTAATTTTTTAGAACAATAGAAATTTTCTTTATAGATTGGGGATATCGAAGATGGATAGTCCTCTCGGGACGTAGGATGTGGGCTTCATACTGATTAAGCCAATCCATTCTCAAAATCATTTTGAAACCTAAGTAAGGCATAACATGAAAATCGGCTCGAAAAGAATAATTACATAAAATAATCTCAACATCTTTACAAAGTAAACTGAGTGCTATGAATCCACCAACCGGATTCACAATTCTCAATGAAGTCATCAAGCCCATAACATTTAAAGACAAAGTATTAACAAGTTCCTTTGATATAAAAGAGTGAGATGCACCCGTATCAAAAAGAACTTGCATTGGGAGATCATAATATATAATAATTCCATCAAGGATAGAATGAGAAATACCTTGACCAAGAGAAGTGCTACTAAAAGCTTGCACAATGATAAGCTTTCCCTCCTTCTTGCCTTGAAGTTTGGGACATCAAGATAAAAGATGACCCAAACTTTTGCAGTAACGACAAAAAACAGGTTTCGGACACCTATTTGCATAATGGTCCTTAGAACCATAATTGTAGCATTGCCCACAACTAGAGGTAGGAGTCTTTGCAACCGAATTTGCATGCTTCCCTTTCGTGTTGGGATTAGGGCCTTTGAATTTAATAGGCCTCTTCTTATTGTTGTTGAATTTCTGTTTGGCGTCCACAACTTCAACATCACTTTCTTTATCGGCCTCTTCAAGTCGAAGAGCTATATCTAAAAGTTGATCAAAAGAAATTTCTAGTTTCAGAAGTAAAGCTTTTTTGAAGTTCTTATTCAACCCATAGAAAAACCTTTGATTTTTCTTCAATGGGGTATTAATATACTCGACCCCATATTTAGAGAGAGATTCAAAAGATGCAACGTAATCCGTCACGGAAGATTCACCTTGAACAAGGTCAATAAAGCATCGAGCTAAAGTTATTTTTTCATCTTCCAGCACAAACTTCAACTCGAACCTTTCTCGAAATTGCTTCAAAGTAAGATCTGCTTCAACAATTTTTGAAATCAAAAGATCATACCAATATAATGCTCTCTCTTGGAGCATGCTAGAAGCCACTTGGACTCGATGTAGATCCATAAGATTCATGTGAGAAAATATGCGATTGCATGTTTTAAGCCAAGCTTGGACTTCTACAACGCTTTCAGAACCCTTGAATGGCCTTCCACCCAAATTTGTTTAATCACTACACAAGCATGAAAACCTGAATTTAGGGTGAGCAGGCTCTGTAATGGGTCCGGCAGCTTGGCTATTCTTTACAAGATCTAAAAGCCATTGGACAGACATGAATACACCATCCTGAGGAATAGCATTGGATTGACCGGTGTTGAGATGGCCTGGTCTAACCATTTCCCTACTTTAAGAAAGAAAGAAAGAAGAGGAAAAGGGTTATTCTCAGAATGAGTATCAAACAAACTTGATTGATAAAACGAGGCTTCACAAAAGAAAATAGGATAGAACGGGTCATAAGACTCAGATTAAATCCTAAGCCACGATTCCTAAGAAAGACTTAGAACAATGAACCTTACTTGATTATTCTACATTGTTTCGAAGTTTGGCTTTGATACCAAACTGTGATGCCCCACCTCTATACTCACACTAGCCAAAGACACTACTGGTAATGCCGTCAACTAGCATGAAGAATAAGGCTGTTGAGGAGCGACCATCTGTGTAATTTTTTGTGCGAGTACCGACATGTCAGCTGGTATAACATGCATTTCATTTCAAGAGGAAGTCCGACATATCAAATACAAACTCAAAGCTACTACACTGTGGCTATGTGGCCTTCGAAAACAAATATAAAATAAGCATAACATAAAATCAATCATAGATATTCATATCACTAGGGCGGAAAAAGATATGAATATAACACATAGAAATGTACATCAAAGTAGTGGTTAAACAAGATCCACAACATCACAAAAGAATAAGTATACATCAAGGAGTCTCTATCTCGAATGTATAAAAGCAAAAATTACAAAGCTAAAGTCGTTAGCCAAAAGTCAGAAGCTAATCCCTGCTAAGAAGTCGAGTGGAAGCACCTTGGTCTGACCCGAGTATTATTTAAGAAGAAAAATAATAAACAGACCAGTCTAACTATAAATATCGTATAAGATGAGATCAGATAAGAGACGCAATAAAAATATATGATAACAATAATGTCATACTTCAACAAGCATACATTTGATAGCAACAAAAATCATACAATATCTTAAATCTCCTCAAATATCCAAAAAGAATATCACATTCTTTGGCTTATTCACCAAACCTCAAATATTGACAAAACATATCAATGCCAATCGCAAAAAAATTGGTGAAACACAAATTCCAGAAATCAATAATTAGAAATTCAGAAAACATAAAGGGAGGAGGCTTTCACAAACGGGAGCACGAAAACTCACCAACACGTGTATCCCAAACGGGTTGCTATCCCATGGTCGTTAACAATGGAGTTGGTGCAACGACGTAGTTCAATGGTATTCCCAAGGAACCTGAAGCTCAAATAATCCAGAACAATGACGTAGTACAACGGTACCCCCGATGAACCGAACTCCATAAAACTCATAGGTCGCTAGCCGATAAAAAATGAGACGAAGCTCAGCGGAACGGGGTATAGTCCCCCACGCGGACAAAGTGACATCGCATATTGCTAGTCTAACTCATAAAATGATTATCATTGATCAATAAGAAGTATCAATTACACAAAGCTAGTAGCTAAATAAGTTTAGCTTCATATACCATAACCACTGGCTTAACTTAAATATTTATGAACATATTGTAGATTTCCACCCGAAGATTGTCACGGGATTTCAATCAAACAAGTCCAAAAATTAATTGACGAAGTAAACACAAGCATTTCATACCACTTGTTTTGTTAAGTCGTTTAATTGGATTTCTCATACGAATATGGTAAAGGTTTATACTAATAGATTGGAAAACGGTTTTAAAAGGTTTATAAGCTCTTCGATACACCCCAAATAACATGTCCAAACATCCAAGATAGGATCTTTAAAGATTTTGACTTCAAAATAACAAAATTGAAAAATCCAACAAATCAATTTAAATCAAAAGCTAATGAACATGAAACGGATGTTAGGAATTCATTCCTAACTATGATGAAAGCTATACACATAGATGTGAGTTTAAGAACACACCTTTAAAACTAAAAAACAATGAATGAGAAGCTTTAAAGCAAAGTAGGACCAATTCCTCTTCAATACACCTCTAGAATCTTCAATCTATTATCAAAGATGAAGTTTTTCCTAAGTTAGGTTACAGGAAATTTCTAAAATTGAAGAGAGATTGAGATGGAGAAGATGAAGAGGATGCCTACCTAAGCTTCTCCTTGATTTTAGAACTAGAACTTGAATTTCCTAAGAGAACTAGAGATTAGGAATTTTAATTTCCTATCTTTTCCCCCATTCTTTCCTTTGGCTTGAGTGTTAGGAATAATGGAGTGAATGAATGAAGAGTAGAGGGAGTTTTTAGGTAGAAGAGTTGGGTTCCCTTGTTAGGTTTATGGGATGAAACCCAAATCCAAAGTCCAAATGAAAATGCCAAAATTCTAATCAACTCCAAACATATCGATGTTTATACTGAAAAAAGTCCCAAACACCATTTTGGACTCAATGGAAGTGGTCTCAAGTCCGGACTCGACCGTTTACAAAAAGTCACATTTCGGAATTTAAATTCAACTAACGATTCTACATTTAAATAAAACATTTAAATATATATATGCGGGTCGTTACACGAGTGCGCAATACTTGTTCGAAAGAGAAGCTTATGTATTCTAGTAAGGGATCAAAATCAGATATTGCGTACGGATGGTCAATATATATTGTACGGGCTTAACTATATTTTCCTTAAATGTTTTATGGAGTTGAGTAGACGACTCCTCGATTTGTCATAAGTTGTTTTTAATAATTGATTAAGAAATAAATAAGTTATTGAGCCTGAGGCATGCTTAGCAGATTATTTATCATCCTTATGTCATGAGAATGTTGTAAACCTGAACAAATTCTAAGTTTGTCTGTTATTCATTTAACATTTTTTGGGAATGTTAAGTATCGGAATGGTTTGTTTATTGGTTTTCTGTTTTGATGAAATTTCAAGGATGAAATTCTTTTAAGGGGGTAGAATTTAATGACCTACAATTTTATCGCATTAATTTGTGAATATTTAATTAATTTTAAATATTCAATTAATGGTTTTTTATCGTCAAATAACCCGCTTTTAATTAATAAATAGTGATAGTAAATATGTTTTGAAAGTTTTTATAAAAATAGGTAGTTAGATGAAAAATTGAAAATGTGATCGAAAAACGTTTTTTGGTATTTCGACTTTTCGTCGACCAAAAGTTGTCGGGAAATGTTATGTACACTAATATACACATATATACAAAAAAGAAACAAGTTCACTAATTAAATGGTTTGATTTAAAAACTAATTAAAATGTACTTTGGTAATTAAGTAAGAATTGGACTTTTCATTTTCTTTTAAAAATTATAAAACACAAAAAATAATACAAAGGTAAATTAGAAAAGAAGATGTGATGGCTAAGTGACATTAAGGGGCGAGTTGTCATATTTTTATGGAGGGTATTAGCTGTAATGACCCTAATTTTTTCGAAAGTTCTATTGTAAATGGTTTCGAAAGGTATGTTTTGGCCTTTCGACCTAATGTTATAAAGTAAAGTAGTTAACTTGTTTCAAAAGGAGTACTTTCAATGGTTTCGAAAGGTGTACTTTCAAAGGCTTCAAAAGAGATTGTTTAAAGCTTTTAAACAAAGGTTTCAAATGTTTTCATCAGCATGTTTTGAGTAAAGAATATGTCAGGGCAAAGAGATTTGAGTAAAGCAAATAGTATTTTTTCCTTGTTTAAGTATGATTTAAAGTGTTAAATCAATTTGAAAAGGTTTTCAAGGATAATTTTGATCGGTAGTTAACCCTAAGTAAATGACTCGTATATTAGAATACTAGATGGGGCTGGTATAGGGTCGCGCCCTATACATTAGCTATAACCACTAGCTAATTTAGTCTAAAATTCTAGTGTGCAGCACTTAGTCACAGGTAAGACTTAAATGATGTTACACACAAAAAGGATTATATACAGAGAAGGAGGATAGGTTATTAGTGAGCCCACAAAACCATTATGGTCAGGTGACCCTGGCAGAAGTAAGTTAAGGACAGACTGTCTATAAGTTTGTCTAACGATGTTAGATTATTTATTTTATCTCGTAGGCGCAAGTCAGCTAATGGTTAGTAGTTAGCCAAACAAATCTATATTGTTCGGAAAGGTAGTCCATTTATTACCTGATTTATGAGCACGTATGATATTGCTGTTTTAATCAGTTTGATTGTAGGATTCTGATTTGCGAAAAGATATGTTTTAAAGGGATATTAGTTAGGGGAAATCCGTTCCACTAAGTGGTGTGGTCTCACTTAATATCAATAAACCGAGATGTGTTAGTATTGGGAGTTAGGGTCTTTTCAAGTCTAGTAGGTTGGACTACCGAAGACGTGCAGGAGGCAAAGCTAGTTATGTAGGGGTTGTTTAGTTTTATTTCCACTGTATTGTATTAAGACCGATACGCCTATTTAGTACTTTAATCGTCCAAGGGAGCATCTTCATATGTCACTCTTGGCGTATTTTGTAATAATTATATTTCATCAAAACCAGGGAATCGATTTGGGATTATGTATATGAATATGAAATATTGATTTGAAATGTAATCAGAAAAGTTGTCTTAAATTTGTATTAATTTTATTTCATATTCAAGCTCTTCTGATATTACGGAATCATTAACATTACTGTATTTTATCACCGAAAGTTAATACTATGGATGACCACAACATCTGCAGCGCTTAGCTTCGGGCCTCAAGATATGTGATGTTACAACTTGATATCAGAGCACAGGTTTATGAAAAACTTAAAAGAAATTTCAAACTTAAAATGATTTTGAAAACATAATCCTAATGAATTTGAGAAAATATTGAAGTATGGGGTAATGCTATAGTAACGTACTTGTATTTGCTATATATAATTATACGCTATATCTCTATTCTCCCATCTCTCTTAGGTTATTCTTTTTTATCTTACAAATGCTTGAATGTAGGTTTCATGGACGTAAGATATAGATGCTAAAGGAGAAAGAGTTAACATTGGCGGGGGAAGCACCACAACAAATGGAAATGCCATACCAAACACTAGAAGGAACCCAGGTTAGGCACAAGCTGCAACTGTGGGTGCTAGAGCCCCGCAAGTCAATATGGGAGCAATGTATCATTTTATTCATTAACATGATGCAAGCAGGAGTTATTACGGGTTAGTTGGAGGAAATGTTGAAGGAGGAAATCAAGGAGCTCCAGTGGTTGGTAACTATACTATTTTGAGTAGAGATTATGCTCGGCTGGGGTGGTATTAAAGATGCAATCGAAGTGGAGAATTTTTTGATTCATTGCATGAGGATTTTTGCTAATTGGGGGTTCACAGATGAGCAGAAAAGGATACTCGCTTCTAGATAGATACAAGGGGCAGCACTGTATTGGTGGAATAGTGTTAATGTTGGAGTCAATGAGGAGACTATGACTTGGGATGAGTTTAGGAGAAGTTTTGAAGAAATTTTATGTCGGAGATTGCTAAGTCCACTCTGCTCAGGAAGTTTGCTGTGTTGGAGCAGGGAGACATGACAGTGCTTGAGTATGCAACCAGATTTAAGGAGTTAGCAAGATATAGATATGTTATGGTTGATACTGTTATTAAGAGGAAAGAAAAGTTCATTCGTGGGTTGAAGCCTGAGCTTGCTAAGGCTATATTATAGCATATTAGAGATCAATGTGATGTTGTTGTTGAGATGGCTTTGAGGCAGAAGGAGATGCTTGCTTATCTTGAAGGAAACAAGGCAAAGGAGGCTCAAGGAGGGAAGAACCAGAAAAGCAAATTTTTCCATAAGAAAGGAGCACAGAAGAATGGAGCTACTAACAAAGGAAAGGCAGAAGTTGTCTGTTATAAGTGTGATAAGAAAGGACATCATGCTCATAAGTGCCAGACAAGCAAAGGAAAGAAAGCCGCTGAGAAGAAATGAGTAAGATGTTTCAATTGTGATCAGATTGGACACTATAAGAACTAATGCAAGGAGCCAGCCAAAGATGGAAAGGGCAAGATGTTTGCATTGGAACCAGCTACATCAAGACCAACAGCAAAGGAGAAAAGAAAGGCTGTGTTGGAGGCACACTTTAGATTCATGCTCTATTAGTTAGAGTTATATTTGATACTGGTGCATCACATACTTTTATATTTCATCGTTTGGTAGAAAAGCTTAACCTAGAACCCACATACCTATTTACTTCCTTAAGGGTTGCAAATCCGATAAAAGGATATGTGACTCTTGGAATAAGATGTGACCGCCTAGTGTTTGAATTTTTAGGTCATATGTTTGTTTGTAGTTTGCATGTAACGACCCGAAATTTTCGATCCCGAAAATTCCAGATAGTTATGAAAAGAAGAAAGAGATAGAAGAAGAAGAACAGAAACATCAACAACTCACATTCGCAGCGGATAAAATATAATAATAATTAGTAACTGTTTACAAAAGAATACTACATCTGTCGATTACATTTAATATACATTAGAGTTTCTCATATATTTCAGTCACTGAATATATACAATTATCATACCTCAGATTAATAATAATATAAATACAGCGGAAATACTCTATACGCTGTAGCCATCCAGCTCGCCTCCTGAGCTCCAGAACGTACCTACCTGAAAATCTGTAATACTCGGTCTGACCCGAGCATTACACCAAAGTAACACCCGGGTCAGGCTGAAAACCAGCGTGAGTAAACTCATCCAACATGGAATACAAAAGTATACAACTCATATAAACCCGGGGTAACCCTTTTCAATTCACAACCCACAATTTATTATAGACTTCACTTATTCCACATATAAGTTTTTTAAGTGCCAAATTTTAGATCAATTAGTTTGATTCCCTTAAATAATTTCATCCCAGCCATATTGATGTCACATATAAATGTATAAAAATTCGAAGTGGTTTTCGGGTATTTTCTAATACCCGATCCCGGTCTCTTCGAATTCAATGTCATTTCTAAACCACATTGTTAAGTTTTAAAACAATACAATTCATATTCAGAGTAACATACCACATAACAATCCCTCATCGATATATAACTCACAATATTACGATTTAACCTATTATATCACAGCACATATGAATTGCCTACCAGAGACCTCAACAACCCAAGTAATCCAATATCAATCAATCATCCATAAGCAAGATATTTAGGTCTAACAATTCCTAATTAATTTAATTCATTCCCAATTAAATTAATTACTAACTTTTTAATCACTTGGATATACCTAGATCTTGCTTACTTAATATTAATTAATTACAACTAATAATTAAACATCTCTTAATTATTTTCCTCAATTTATCGTCCTTGATTTAAACATCCTCTAATTACATTAAGTAATTAGCCCCAAATTAATTACATAAATTACTTCTTCTTTAATCGTTCACTTTAATTACTTTCAGCAATTTATTAATGATCTTTTCTTAATTACTTACTATGAATTAGTTACTCAACTTAAGTCAATTACAAACTATTTGTTATTAAATTAATTAACCATTCTTAATTAACCAACAAATCCTTAAATAACCTCTTAAGTAATTCTTAATTGATTACACTTACTAATTATCTTACTTAATCAGTCAATTCGCCTTAATTAAATTGATCAATTCATCCTAATTAACTAACTTAAATTAACTACATCGGTTAATTAATCTTAATTAATTAACCTTAATCACATTGCTTAATTAAGTTCATAAACAAATAAGCATTAACTTAAATATATTCTTTTCAACTTTAATTATCAGACATTAATAAATCAATTATTCCTTAAAATAGTTTCAAAGATGATTAAATTTAAACTTAACTAGTTCAACTTAAAACTTGAGGATTAAACATCTTTGCGAGGAAATCCTGGTTAACTTCGAACAGATACCTGAGACTTTTCAACTTATTCTCGAGATCCTTTCTTTTCTTTTTTTCTTTTTCTATTAAACTAAAACTGTTAAAGTGACTACCCCGCAACATCACGAAGAACACTCCAGCATTTCCCACCCTTTACACGAGCTTCAACCCGATGGAACTCCACAACCAACTGACACTGAAATCCTCGCGTGCACGTGCACAGTCATCAGCGGCATTCCGACCACCGCCGCTAACTTCCACACATCGCCACTGACCTCCCCCCGATCCACCAAGCTACCCAGATCAAAGAAAATGCGACGGTATCAAAATCAAACATGATCGAGGACTTAGTGACGAAACTGGTCACCTAAAACACCCTCGCCTTCCCACCACCGGTCGCCAGAAACCCCATCGACCTGACCATATCTTTGCCATAGACTAAGGCTTCTACTCCAACCACCTTTACGAAGTCCGATGCCTTGTCGACATCAAACCCACCTCAAACCCATAGCCGACCAAACAGGATGCTAAACCCTAACTTTACCCCTTGCCGTTGCCTCGGTGGCTGATAAATTCATCGAGCAATTTTCCCAGGTTCGTCAACCCTTCCCCTCCCCCCGACAGCAAGATCAAGCTTCAACGCGTCTCAGATCGATGGTAATCGTCGAAATTCCCAGAATCAAACAATCCCAAATTTCTCGGCAATTACAATTCTAAAAATCACGAGATATATATTAAAATTCATGATTTATGATCACAAACCCGATTATGGATTTCAAACATGAAATGAAGATGTTTGATTTTGCTCTAAATTTCAAAGTTTCACTGTAACCTTTGTTTTGGAGATAAATACTCAATTATTTAAATTTTGAAATCATTTTATAAGTGATGTTACCTTATTTTAAACATTTTTCATCAGAAATCAAAATCTAAATTGATTTCTAATGGAAGATAGGAATTTTGTTTGAAGTTTTGGGGCTCTGATTATAACAGAGACAAGATATAATCACAGCCATATACATCCTTGTACATACACAGCAGCATACTCAAACAGATATTCATTCATATCCACAAATAAAGAAAATGCAAATAAATTCACAACAATTATAATCTAATTTAGAACCATAGCCTGCAACCAGATTTATTCAAAGACTTGGGTTTTGTTTTAGAAAAGTATTACTCACAGTTATAAAGGAATAGAAAACTGCTGCCCTGCCTTGTTGATGATCGTCCCCATTTTTGTGATGTTTTGTTTTGATTCTCTGAAATTGGGTTATTTGATTTCAAGTAGCAGTTTTATATTTTCTTTTAGTTTATTCGAGCCAGAGATTGAAGCAAAACAAAGGATGGGTAAATATGTGGAGAAGGAAGCATACAGGGTAAGTATGCTGGTACAAAATTGGACAGAGATATTATTTTTTTCCTACGGTGGCTGAGATGATATTTTTTTTTTATATTTTATTTTATACTCAATTTGTTGAACGAACTGAAGTGAAGATGTACATGTATTGCAGCAAAGTGTGTACAGGGTTGTGCTGATACAAAATGTTTTTTATTTGATCAGAGATATTTGTCTTAGTTTGGAGGCTGACTTGATTTCCTACAATTCGAATAGACAAATTGTTGTGCTAGCATTAATGACCTTTGGCTTGTTCAATAAGCTTATATTTATCCTTCTCCCTCTTTTTTTTTATATATACTGGTGCAGCCTGACTTTATCTCAGTGTCATACATATATATAGTTTGCTTTTGTTTCACTTCATACTTAACATCATTTCATTTGTACAACCTGTATTTGCTTGCTTCTTCTTTTCTTCTTTAGTTTTTCTCTAGTTTACTATGTACATTTGCTTTTTGTCCTATTTCTTATACTCTGGTTTCCTTATGTTTGCTGAACAAAATAGAATAGAAAGATGGTCACATATATATACTAGAGAACATAATGTACACAGGGAGGTATTATCTGGTTATGCTATCTTCTTTCTTTGTTTTATTTTGAACAGATTTTCCTAAATATGTTGAATTGACAAAATATTGAGGTGATGGCATTTAATGCCTTGGTTTCCCATTTTGTTTACACATTATTATTACCTTTTTCTGTATATAGATATTTTGTATTTGATGTTACTTATCTCTTTTACATTTGAGAACAAAGATAATTTTATATGTAAATAGATTTGTCTTCTTCTTGCATACATGATTACACAGCAAATTTGTTATCACCTTTGTTAAAGATTTTGTAAAAATTATATCTTACAGGTCATTGTTTTTCTAACTTATCTTATACTTACATCATAGTTTTCTTATGTTTATGTTTTATATTCCAACTATCAATATTTAAATTACATCCATTATGGTGTACTTTCATTTTATACTTATATTTATTTAGATATGTATTTTTCAAAAATTAAGTTATATTCATATGCTAGACTTATTTTTATGTTGATCGAATTTGATTTTTATTTCAAACATTATCATCCACATCTATATTTTTATTTATCACATGTTAACAAGAAAAATTATTTTAATTCAATTATATAAGATAAATTTTATTATAAATCTAAGATTTAATTTAAATTTACAAACCAAATTCCCTTTTCAAAATACAAATCTATATAGATAAATAGCAAATATTTCCAAAAGATTTATTCATTTTAAAATGATGAGTTTACATTGTATTTAATTGGATTAAATATTTATTAAAATAATATGGCCAAAATACCGGGTCGTCACATTCCTCCCCCCTTCAGAACTTTTCGTCCTCGAAAAGGAACGAAGCCTGATTTATTAAAATACTTAAAATCATATAGTTTTCTTTGACCATTTTTAACCTACTTTAAAAAAATCTATATAATGTTGCTAAAATAAAAATACTTTTATAACTCGATGTTTCGACAAGTCCATTCTTGTTCTCACGGAAATTCGGTCATACGTTGATCAGGCATACGACTGAAAATCTATAAGCGCTTGGCAGACCCATTTCCAACATCCAGTGAAAACTTTTAGAAAATAATTTTATTGAAACTATAGAAAACAGTTGTTGAAATTAGAGGACATATCTTTAGTGACAATGCTCTGAAAATCATCACCCCTATCCATGGTCACAGTTACATACCAGGGTTACGTTGCAGTCACAACAAAAGTCCATGTAACTGCAGGCTCTCCGCGGCCTCTCGATTACGCCATGGATCCCACAACAGATCACAGTTACATCCAGGGTTACGTTGCAGTCACAACAAAAGTCCATGTAACTGTAGACTCTCAGTGGCCTCTGATTTTCGCTGTCGAAATGAAACTTCTCCACTCCTACATAGGTCGCAGTCTACCGAGATAAACTCAAACGCAGACTGTTGGCTCTCCGCGGCACACACGACTTTCGCTATGTGGTATACCATAGTGTCGCAGTCTACCGATATAAAATCAAACGCAGACTGTTGGCTCTCCGCGACACACACGACTTTCGCTATGGTACACCACCCATAATCCTCAGGAACTAGTTTTGTCCGGACTCCTCACAGGATCAAATTTAGAACCCCCCGGGGCTCAAGGCAGCACCACCCAGTGGCACTCCTGAGAAGTCCATTCCAAGGGAGCGCCTTTTTCCCCAGAGCTATCATCAAAACACTTTATACTATACACATATAGTATCTTTCAAATCATACACCTAGTATGAATTTCATCAAAAGCTTCTTTACACAAAATCGATTATTCCAAAATCGATCATTCTCAAACTAGACTTTCCAAATGCAATATTGATTTTACCCAAAAATCAAAAGCCTTTCCACATCCAAAGGTTCCCAAAACCTTTTCCAAAATCCTCATAAGATCCTTTATATATATACAGATATGTATAATTTTTAAAATTTTGGATCATTTCAAACTTGTATAAAACCCTTTCATACTTCAAACACTTCCAAAATCCTTTTCTTCCAGCAATAGATTCAACAAGGGAAGAATATATAACAAAGATATAACTTTGTTTACCCAAAATCAAATATTCACATTTGATTACTCTTTCCAATATCAATTTCCTTTCTATTCACATTTGTCTTAATCCTCATTTGGATTATTACCTCAATTCTTATCCCAGTCGGGTATTTAATCAATAACAGTTTGAACTCCGACCAGTTTATATTTAGGAAATAGCTTGAAAATTTTAAAAATAGATAAGTAATTGATAAATAATCAATAGTTTGCAAAATAACTGTAAAATAGTAATTAATTTGTAACATAGTTGAAAAATAGTAATTAGTTTAGAAAACAGTTGAAAAATGGTTAAATAACTCCAAAAATAATTGTAAAACAAGTATAAAATAATCTAGCTTTAAGAAAGAAAGGTTATATATATTTAACAGCTTGAAGACATAAGTTTATATTAAAACAAGTTATATTAAAAATAGTCCAGAGTCAAAACTGTTCGCTTCCCCAACAATTCAATTTAAATTTCTACTCCGTTTAAATTAACCCAATCCCAATTTAATTTACTCCAATTTCCATTGGACTTGATTCATTCCCAATTCAAATTAAATTGATTCTCAATTTCCTTCCAACTTCAAATCAAATTCCATTTGATCTTTAAACTTGTACAACTTTAATTATAATTTTAAATTTTACAACTTCTATTTAAATTCAATTATATTCACACTTTGCTTTTAACTTGGAGTTATACATTTTATTTAATCAATATATTTTATTATTCCATAAACATTTTAAATCCAGATTCCAGAGTTTAAACAATTTTCCAAAACTTAAATATCACCTTAGAATTCATTTATATCCAAAATTCTTTGGCAAATTCAATTATCCCTTTGAATTTCAAAACCAAACTCAATTCACAAACAATTCCAATTTAAAACAATTTGGTAGCAATTTCTCTTCTAGAAACTCGAAAATGAACATCGATGATGCTGCAGTCATCACCGAAGTTATTTTCCAGTGACCGAAAGAATTCAACGCTCTTATCTCTTTAAAAACATTTCCAAATACTTTTAATTTCAAATCTCTCAGATTTCAAATTCAACACCAAAATATTTTTTTTATTTTTTTTTATTTTTATTTTTTTGAAATAATACTATTATTTCTCCAAAACCCTTGGAAACCACTTTCAAATCCTAAGGAATTTTAAATTTTTCCAAAAATTCCAAATTCCCCATCCATCCAATTCATATTTAAACATTACTCTGCAATTTTCATCTCACTTTATTTTCAAATATTCTCTGGAATTCTATTTCAAATTATAATCTCATTTATTTATGAAGTTTATTTCAATTTATAAATTACATTTACAATCTATATTTCAAATTCCATTTTAAATTATCTTCACTTACTTATTTCAAAGTTTTCATAAGAGTTCAACAATTTTATTTTAAAAATTTAATTTATTACCCAATTTTATCTTCTAGTTTGAAACCAACTCTTAAACAAGTTTAATTTACAAATTCAATTATTCAAATTTTCAGTTCAAAGTAATTCTATATCCTTAATTTCAAATTAACGTGAGATTTTTTTTTCTTTTATCTCAATAATGGGTATATTACTCCACTTTATTTCTCATTCATTTAAAACAAATCCAATTTACAATTTAAAGATTATTAATAACAATAGGATGATATCATCCAATTTATTTAAAGCATCCATTCATTTTTAATTTCCAGATCTCAAATCCATTTTGAGATTACACAAACTCCCAATTCAAATCAACCATTTAACTTTCCAAGTTAAATTTCAATTTACTTAATCCAATCAACCTTACTCAATTTGAATTCCCACTTCAAATTTCAAAATTCTTTCCCTCTTATAAGTTCAAAACTTATATCACTTTGGATTTTACATCACACTCCAGGGAAAATCAAAACTCAACAGTTAGAGTTTATTTCAAATCATCTTTGATACTATGTATATCCATACATCTATACATATTTATTTCTTGGCCCTCCCTGCCATATTTTAAAATTTTAAACCACCTTTAGTTTTAAATTCAAATCAAATTTCCAAACAACCCATCGTTTGCAACAAGTCTCTTTTATTCAAATAATACTTATGTATTATTTCCTTCAATACTTTGAAACAAATTTCAAATTCTGGATCTCAATTTAAAATTTCGCAATTTGGGTATTTTCAATTTTTTTATTTTTATAAGTCATACATTACTTAAACGTTTACTTCTTTAGAATATTTCATTTTGTTTACTCATTAATACATATCTTATTATTAAATACACAGTAATCATTTATGATAATAACCAAGATTATCATATCAAAACCATCCATTATCGTCTTATTCTGAAATACTTCTCCAATTCAATATTTCAATTTCAATTTGAATCCATTTCAAACTTATCTTTATTTAATTTCAGTTCGGTTGTTTATATAACTTAGTAATTTAATTCTAATAATTCAACAGGCAATTAGCTCTATATATCAAAATATAATCTTATATAAAATCATTTTAAAATCCTTATATAAGAAAAAATAACAAGTACGCTCTCTCATATATATATATATATATATATATATATATATATATATTGTACTCATTCTAGAGTTCTACGGACTCTATTTAATGAGTAATCCCCACCAGAGCCAAGGTTCTCACTTAACCTTCAACTCTGATACCAACTGTAACGACCCGAAATTTTCGATCCCGAAAATTCCAGATAGTTATGAAAAGAAGAAAGAGATAGAAGAAGAAGAACAGAAACATCAACAACTCACATTCGCAGCGGATAAAATATAATAATAATTAGTAACTGTTTACAAAAGAATACTACATCTGTCGATTACATTTAATATACATTAGAGTTTCTCATATATTTCAGTCACTGAATATATACAATTATCATACCTCAGATTAATAATAATATAAATACAGCGGAAATACTCTATACGTTGTAGCCATCCAGCTCGCCTCTTGAGCTCCAGAACGTACCTACCTGAAAATCTGTAATACTCGGTTTGACCCGAGCATTACACCAAAGTAACACCCGGGTCAGGCTGAAAACCAGCGTGAGTAAACTCATCCAACATGGAATACAAAAGTATACAACTCATATAAACCCGGAGTAACCCTTTTCAATTCACAACCCACAATTTATTATAGACTTCACTTATTCCACATATAAGTTTTTTAAATGCCAAATTTTAGATCAATTAGTTTGATTCCCTTAAATAATTTCATCCCAGCCATATTGATGTCACATATAAATGTATAAAAATTCGAAGTGGTTTTCGGGTATTTTCTAATACCCGATCCCGGTCTCTTCGAATTCAATGTCATTTCTAAACCACATTGTTAAGTTTTAAAACAATACAATTCATATTCAGAGTAACATACCACATAACAATCCCTCATCGATATATAACTCACAATATTACGATTTAACCTATTATATCACAGCACATATGAATTGCCTACCAGAGACCTCAACAACCCAAGTAATCCAATATCAATCAATCATCCATAAGCAAGATATTTAGGTCTAACAATTCCTAATATATTTAATTCATTCCCAATTAAATTAATTACTAACTTTTTAATCACTTGGATATACCTAGATCTTGCTTACTTAATATTAATTAATTACAACTAATAATTAAACATCTCTTAATTATTTTCCTCAATTTATCATCCTTGATTTAAACATCCTCTAATTACATTAAGTAATTAGCCCCAAATTAATTACATAAATTACTTCTTCTTTAATCGTTCACTTTAATTACTTTCAGCAATTTATTAATGATCTTTTCTTAATTACTTACTATGAATTAGTTACTCAACTTAAGTCAATTACAAACTATTTGTTATTAAATTAATTAACCATTCTTAATTAACCAACAAATCCTTAAATAACCTCTTAAGTAATTCCTAATTGATTACACTTACTAATTATCTTACTTAATCAGTCAATTCGCCTTAATTAAATTGATCAATTCATCCTAATTAACTAACTTAAATTAACTACATCGGTTAATTAATCTTAATTAATTAACCTTAATCACATTGCTTAATTAAGTTCATAAACAAATAAGCATTAACTTAAATATATTCTTTTCAACTTTAATTATCAGACATTAATAAATCAATTATTCCTTAAAATAGTTTCAAAGATGATTAAATTTAAACTTAACTAGTTCAACTTAAAACTTGAGGATTAAACATCTTTGCGAGGAAATCCTGGTTAACTTCGAACAGATACCTGAGACTTTTCAACTTATTCTCGAGATCCTTTCTTTTTTTTTTCTTTTTCTATTAAACTAAAACTGTTAAAGTGACTACCCCGCAACATCACGAAGAACACTCCAGCATTTCCCACCCTTTACACGAGCTTCAACCCGATGGAACTCCACAACCAACTGACACTGAAATCCTCGCGTGCACGTGCACAGTCATCAGCGGCATTCCGACCACCGCCGCTAACTTCCACACATCGCCACTGACCTCCCCCCGATCCACCAAGCTACCCAGATCAAAGAAAATGCGACGGTATCAAAATCGAACACGATCGAGGACTTAGTGACGAAACTGGTCACCCAAAACACCCTCGCCTTCCCACCACCGGTCGCCAGAAACCCCATCGACCTGACCATATCTTTGCCATAGACTAAGGCTTCTACTCCAACCACCTTTACGAAGTCCGATGCCTTGTCGACATCAAACCCACCTCAAACCCATAGCCGACCAAACAGGATGCTAAACCCTAACTTTACCCCTTGCCGTTGCCTCGGTGGCTGATAAATTCATCGAGCAATTTTCCCAGGTTCGTCAACCCTTCCCCTCCCCCCGACAGCAAGATCAAGCTTCAACGCGTCTCAGATCGATGGTAATTGTCGAAATTCCCAGGATCAAACAATCCCAAATTTCTCGGCAATTACAATTCTAAAAATCACGAGATATATATTAAAATTCATGATTTATGATCACAAACCCGATTATGGATTTCAAACATGAAATGAAGATGTTTGATTTTGCTCTAAATTTCAAAGTTTCACTGTAACCTTTGTTTTGGAGATAAATACTCAATTATTTAAATTTCGAAATCATTTTATAAGTGATGTTACCTTATTTTAAACATTTTTCATCAGAAATCAAAATCTAAATTGATTTCTAATGGAAGATAGGAATTTTGTTTGAAGTTTTGGGGCTCTGATTATAACAGAGACAAGATATAATCACAGCCATATACATCCTTGTACATACACAGCAGCATACTCAAACAGATATTCATTCATATCCACAAATAAAGAAAATGCAAATAAATTCACAACAATTATAATCTAATTTAGAACCATAGCCTGCAACCAGATTTATTCAAAGACTTGGGTTTTGTTTTAGAAAAGTATTACTCACAGTTATAAAGGAATAGAAAACTGCTGCCCTGCCTTGTTGATGATCGTCCCCATTTTTGTGATGTTTTGTTTTGATTCTCTGAAATTGGGTTATTTGATTTCAAGTAGCAGTTTTATATTTTCTTTTAGTTTATTCGAGCCAGAGATTGAAGCAAAACAAAGGATGGGTAAATATGTGGAGAAGGAAGCATACAGGGTAAGTATGCTGGTACAAAATTGGACAGAGATATTATTTTTTTCCTACGGTGGCTGAGATGATATTTTTTTTTATATTTTATTTTATACTCAATTTGTTGAACGAACTGAAGTGAAGATGTACATGTATTGCAGCAAAGTGTGTACAGGGTTGTGCTGATACAAAATGTTTTTTATTTGATCAGAGATATTTGTCTTAGTTTGGAGGCTGACTTGATTTCCTACAATTCGAATAGACAAATTGTTGTGCTAGCATTAATGACCTTTGGCTTGTTCAATAAGCTTATATTTATCCTTCTCCCTCTTTTTTTTTATATATACTGGTGCAGCCTGACTTTATCTCAGTGTCATACATATATATAGTTTGCTTTTGTTTCACTTCATACTTAACATCATTTCATTTGTACAACCTGTATTTGCTTGCTTCTTCTTTTCTTCTTTAGTTTTTCTCTAGTTTACTATGTACATTTGCTTTTTGTCCTATTTCTTATACTCTGGTTTCCTTATGTTTGCTGAACAAAATAGAATAGAAAGATGGTCACATATATATACTAGAGAACATAATGTACACAGGGAGGTATTATCTGGTTATGCTATCTTCTTTCTTTGTTTTATTTTGAACAGATTTTCCTAAATATGTTGAATTGACAAAATATTGAGGTGATGGCATTTAATGCCTTGGTTTCCCATTTTGTTTACACATTATTATTACCTTTTTCTGTATATAGATATTTTGTATTTGATGTTACTTATCTCTTTTACATTTGAGAACAAAGATAATTTTATATGTAAATAGATTTGTCTTCTTCTTGCATACATGATTACACAGCAAATTTGTTATCACCTTTGTTAAAGATTTTGTAAAAATTATATCTTACAGGTCATTGTTTTTCTAACTTATCTTATACTTACATCATAGTTTTCTTATGTTTATGTTTTATATTCCAACTATCAATATTTAAATTACATCCATTATGGTGTACTTTCATTTTATACTTATATTTATTTAGATATGTATTTTTCAAAAATTAAGTTATATTCATATGCTAGACTTATTTTTATGTTGATCGAATTTGATTTTTATTTCAAACATTATCATCCACATCTATATTTTTATTTATCACATGTTAACAAGAAAAATTATTTTAATTCAATTATATAAGATAAATTTTATTATAAATCTAAGATTTAATTTAAATTTACAAACCAAATTCCCTTTTCAAAATACAAATCTATATAGATAAATAGCAAATATTTCCAAAAGATTTATTCATTTTAAAATGATGAGTTTACATTGTATTTAATTGGATTAAATATTTATTAAAATAATATGGCCAAAATACCGGGTCGTCACATTGCGTGTGTTTGATTTCATGGGGTTCGGATTATATTGGGTATTGGATTGGTTAAGTAAATATGATGCTTGGATATTTTGCCATGATTGGAAAGTATCACTTAGACACCCCGATTGTAGTGACTGGATAGTATACTCCGCAAAAAACCCTAGTTTTGAGGTTAATGCTTTATTGGGTGCCGTGGAGGCAAAAGATGATTTGAATCAAGTTTTCGTTGTTAGGGAATTCACAGATGTCTTTGAGCCTATAGTCAGACTACCACTAAACGAGCTATTGAGTTTCATATAGATTTAGCACCGGGAGCAAAACCAGTAAGCAGATCGTCAAGCAGAATGACACCTACCGAGATAAGGGAGTTAAAATGCAGTTGGTGGATTTGTAAGGCAAGAATTTTATTGGACCAAGCAGTTCGCCTGGGGTAGCAGCTATAATGTTTGTAAAGAAGCTGGATGGATCTTTAAGGTTATGTATCGATTATCGCAAGTTGAATGAGAAGATGATAAAGAATCGATATCCATTACCTAGAATTGACGATTTGTTCGACCAGTTGAGTGGAACCAAATATTTTCGCAGTTGGATTTAGCAACAGGGTTCCATCGACTTAGAGTGGTATAGCATAGTATTCCTTTGATGACGTTTAGAACCATATATGGATCGCACGAATGGTTGGTGATACCGTTTGGACTGACTAGTGCGCCATCATTCTTTGTAGATTTGATGAAACAAATTTTCCAAGTGTACTTCTATAGTTTGTGTTGATTTTCATAGATGACATTTTAGTATACTTTAAAGATGAGTGGGAGAATGAAGTTCATCTTAGAGTGGTGCTTGAGACGTTGAGGTTGCACCAAATGAAGGCGAAATTTTCGAAGTGTCATTACTAGAAGAAAGAAATAAAGTTCCTTGGTCATGTAGTCTTATAAAAAGGGTTGTCTGTAGATCTAACTAAGATCGAGGCGGCGAATAATTGGAAGGGACCCAAGACAATGACTGAGATAAAGAGTTTTCTTGGATTAGTAGGGTATTACCGGAGATTATTTAAGGAATTTTTGCGCATAGCGACACCAATGACCAAGTTAACGCGAAAGGATGTGAAGTTCGTTTGAACTAATAAGTGTGAGGAAGACTTTTAGAAGCCGAAACACTTATTGATGAATTCTCCTATGTTGGTGGTTCCAAAAGAGAATCAGGACTCAGTGGTGTACACGGATGCATGTGGAACAGGATTACGAGCTGTGTCAATGCGAAGAGATAAAGCGATTGCAAACGCTTTTCGATAGCATAGACCGCATGAAGTTAGATACCCAATACATGATTTGGAATTATCTGCGACAATTTTTGCATTAAAAGTGTGGAGACATAACCTGTTGGGAGAAAGATTCGAGTTTTATATGGTTCATAAGTCTTTGAGGTATTTGTTCTCTTAAAAGGAGTTGAATACAGTAGAGGTGGTTATATATTTTAGCCGCTTATGACTTTGGTATTGATTACACACCAGGAAAAGGTAATAAAGCTGCAGAAGCACTTAGCAGAAAACATCTGATATGGTAGCTAAGTGGAAAGATTTAGAGGCGTTGACCACATATAGAGTACAGTGCAGATATAAGAGTAGTTCTAGTATAGGGATTGCTAAATTATCATGTTTAGAAGTACGACCGGTGATGATCGAAAAGATTGCTTCTAAGCAGAGCGAGGATCCATTATTAGCTGAACGGATTTGAAAGTTAATGGATGGAACAGAGAGCGATGACTTGAAAGATTTCAGTCTTGACTAGAATGGGTGGTTAAGTAAAAAAAGAAAGACTACTGTTCCGAATTTTGGAAACGTTAGGAATGAAGTTCTAGAAGAATGACATCATTTGAAGTTCATTATTCATCCAAGAGGAACTCAGATGTATTAGGATATGAAAAGGAGTTTCTTCTGGGAAGGAATGAAGAAAGATGAAGGCTTATGGGTGAAACAGTGTTTGAACTGTCAATAAGTAAAAGTCAAACATCAGAAACCGAGTGGGTTACTTCAGCCTTTAGATGGATGTGGGATTCTTTCTCAATGGATTTTATTGACGGGTTTCCTAGGTCAAATGGAGGAAATGAAAGTATATGGATTATAGTGGATAGGTTGACCAAGATTGTCCATTTCATTCCAGTTAAGTCAACCAGAACGACACCTGTTTTGGCTAAGTTATTCATGAAGATTATAGTTAGACTTCATGGAATTCCTAGTAGTATAGTAAGTGGTAGAGATTCCTTATTCACTAGAAAATTCTGGAAGAGTTTGCAGGAGACTTTGGGTAATAATCTCAAGATGCGTACCACTTACCATATGTAAATAGATGGGTAAACGGAAAGAGTTAACAAAGTCTTAGAAGATTTGTACGAGCTTATGTGCTAGATTTTGGAGGATCATGGGAGGACCATCTACACTTAGTCGATTTTTTGTATAATAACAATTATTAGACTATTATAGGGATGACACTGTTTGAAGTTTTGTATGGAAGGCCAATCAAATCTCCCGTCTATTGGTTAGAGACCGGGGATAGGCTAGTTCTTGGTCTAGATTTGGTTAGGGTAGCTGCGGAAAAGATTTAGTTAATTCGATCAAGAATGAAGGAAGCTCAATCTAGGAGAAGAACTATGTTGATAAAAGATGGATAGACTTAGAGTTTTCAGTTGGAGATCATGTTTTCGTCAAGGTATCACCGATGAAAGGTGTAATTCGATTTGAAGATCAGGAAAATTGGCTCCTAGATTCGTTGGAACATTACCTCTTATTGAAAGGATTGGGAAACTCGCATATAGAGTGGAGTTACCAGGTAGTTTGACAGGAGTTCATAATGTTTTTCATATTTCTCATATGGAAGTGTGCTCGAGATCCAAAGAGTACTATTGCACCGAATTTGCTGGATGACTTAGTAGTGGAACGTAATTTGACTATAGTTAGAAAGCAAGTTCATCTCGTCGTAAGAGATGAGAAGAGGCAAAAGAACAAGATAGTCAGATTAGTCAAAGTTCGATGGAGTGACGACGCAAGAGACTATACTTGGGGAACTGAGAGAAGGATTAGAGACACTTATGCTGACTTGTTTCATGGTATGCCTTACCTTTATTGATTTTGATGACTACCTTATCGCAATTTCGAGGACCAAATTCTTTAACTATGGGAGTTTATAACGACCCTAGTTTTGATTAACATTATTTAAGACATTTAATTAGATAATTTGAATGAAATAATGTAAATGGTTAAGGGCCCCTCTATGATCTATGATCATAGAGATCCGTACAAACCAGAAACGAGATTTTTATCCTTACCAACTGGATCTTGTTGCGCCGGATAACAAACACGCATGAACTATTTCTCGAAGTACGTGTCCGGATAGTCAGATTGAGATCTGAATAATATGGGGTAGTCGTGCCTAATAAACTAATGAATAAAAGCAGAATTAAAATGAAATAAGTAAAGGAAATAATTAAGGGCAAAATAGGTATAAGTTATATTCTTATACCCTAAACCCTTGTACCACTTTCATTCTACACGTCCACAAACAAAAACTAAATCAACTAAGGTCATCCACTATTTGGAGAAAGCAAGAGCAACGTAAGATAAAATCAAGAGAAAGAAGCTTAAGCAATTTAATTCAAGAGCCAATCTCATCTCCTTAACAACAAGCTAAGGTGAATAACATGCTAAATCTCATATCTTCTTATTTTTGGTTCTAGATTAGATTTGAATATGTTTGGCAAAGTATTATGTCATGTTTTGAATGATATATATATATAATTGTTGATGAATTTTGTTTATTCATATAGTTTTCTATTATATGCGATGATTGAAAAACTTATCAAACGACATCCAAATGCCTTGCGATTTTGATATAAGGTCAAAAATATTATTTTACAGATGGGTTTCAAGTTTCATAATTTTCTGAATTTTTGTGGATTTATCATAAATTTTCTAATGAAGAAAATGGTTAAATTGGGTTTAAATTAATTATGATTATTATATGATAGCTTTAGGTTAGAAATTTATTTAAGTCAAAAAACATATTAAAAGTGATTTATGAGAATTTTCGAAGAATTTTTCTAAGTGTTTTAACAAATATATAAAATTATTTAAGGTATGGGACTTAAATGTTTTATACGTTTATAAAAGGAGAATGAGAAATTTGTAAATATTTTAAACTGTTAATCTTTGAAATTTGGCTGCACTTTTATAAAAGATTTTGAGCAAGAATTGGTAATCAATCATATGTTGACAAGTAATGCAAGTTGGTTGGAAAGAAATTGTTTTAAAAAGTTAATAATCATATTTACAATGTTTTACTACTTCGCCACTAATAGCAGCACCTTTCGACCACATAATGATTCCTCCATCTAAGTCGAAACCAATACACATGGTCTCAGCTTCGGTACGTAGTGGATTGGAGTTAGGCGAAAGGTATGGAGTTGCAACAGGGGTTACGAAGGGGTTGAAGTAGCTCCTGAAAACTTAAAACTATTGTAAATGAGGCTTTCGAATGAGATAGCTTTCGACTTGGTCAATTGTTTTTAAAGAAAAGAGCTTTCAAAAGAGGTTGCCGCGTTTGTTTTTAAATAAGCTTTCGATGTGGTCAAAAACCCTGCTACTGTATTCTACCTTGCGAAGTAGTGCCTTCGAATGGATTCTTTTGCTTTAAACCCTGAGCCGCTTCTCCAATGTTTTTGAAAGGGTTGGTTTCGATACTATCCACTTCTTTTATTTAGGAAAATGCTTTCGAAAGAGTTTCTTTCGTCCCTGTTGTTTTAAGACCCTTTTGATCTTAAACCCAAAGATTTCGAAAGGAATGGTTTTAAATGGTTTTGAAACTATGTTCCGCATGCTTTTACGTGAACCCAACACTTTAGAAAGGTATATGATAAAGGTTTCATAGGGGTAGTTCCCCAATGTTTTCAAAAGGTTTGCCTTTAGTGTTTAAATGGAGGGTTTCCAATGTTTTTAAAAGGCATGTTTAAATGTTTTGAAAAGAGAATGTCTAAGATTTTATGAAGTTTTCGAAAGGGACTCTTTCAATGTTTTTGAAAGGTCTGTTATAAATGGTTTTGAAAGGTATGTTTTGGCCTTTCGTATTAATGTTATAAAGTAAAGTAGTTAACATGTTTCGAACTGAGTACTTTCAATGGTTTCGAAAGGGGTACTTTCAATGGTTTCGAAAGGGGTAGTTTAAAGCTTTTAAACAAAGGTTCGAATGTTTTCATCAACAATGTTACATGCAAAGCATATATCATGGCAAAGAGATTTGAGTAAAGCAAATAGTATGTTTTCCTTGTTTAAGTATGATTTAAAGGGTTAAATCAATTTGAAAAGGTTTTCAAGGAAAATTTTAGTGGGTAGTTAACCTTAGGTAAATAGCTCGGATATTAGAATCTCATGTGGGACTAGTATAGGGTCGCACCCTATACATTAGCTATAGCATCTAGCTACTTTAGTCCAAAATTCCAGTATGTAGGGCTTAGTTACAAGTAAGACTTAAATGATGTTACAAACAGAAGGGAATATATATAGAGAAGGAGGATAGAATATTAGTGAGTCCACAAAATCATTAGGATTAGGTAACCCTGGGAGAAGTAAGTTAAGGACAGACCGTCCAAAAGTTTGTCCAACAGATGTTATATTGTTTATTTTTTTCTAATAGGTCCGAGTCAGTCAATGGTTCATAATTAGCCAAATAAAACTGTATTGTTCGGACAGATAGTCCATTTATTCGTGATTTATGAGCATATACGATATTGCTATTGTTTTTTTAATCGGTTTGATTGTAGGATTCTGATTTGCAAAAAGATATGTTTTAAAGGGATATTAGTGAGGCAAAATTCATTTCACTAAGTGATGTGGTCTCACTTAATAACAGTAAACCGAGATGTATTAGTATTATTCACACCAGGCTTTATGTCCGACTTGAAGTTTATATTTCTCCCCTTAAACTCTCGGTTGCTCAAAATTAATTTGAGTAGATTGAGAGTTAGGGGCTTTTCCGATTTAGTAGGTTGGACGAATAAAGCTTCCAAAGATGTGCGGGAGGCAAAGATAGCTATGTAGGATTTGTTTAGTTTTATTTCCGTTGTGTTGTATTAAGACTAATATGTCTATTTAGTACTCTGATCATCCAATGGGTCATCTTCAGAGTCGCTCTTGGCGTATTTTGTAATAATTATATTTGACCAAAACCTGGGAATCGTTTTGAGATTATGTATCTGAATATGAAATAATGGTTTGAAATATTATCAGAAAGTTGTTTTAAATCTATGTTGATTTTATTTCATACTCATGTGCTTCTGATATTATGTATACCATTAACATTGCCGTATTTTGTCACCGTAAGTTTATATTATGGATGACTGCAACATCTATAGCACTTAGCTTCGGGCTCAAGATAGGGTATGTTACATTAGCTTAGGAAAGTTTGATAATTAGCCACTTTCCATTTTCTATAAAGAGAATGCCTCCTTTCCATTTTCTATTTTACTTTTGTTCATTTTCCATCTTCTTACTCTCTTATTTTCCACTTTCTTCCCTACTTTTTCATCTTTGCTCCTAAAAGAAAATCACTTCAAAGTTGCTTCTTAATTTTCTTCTCTAAAACAAGTATATAGGATCAAGTTCACCCTAGAGGGGGTGAATAGGGTGATACTAATAATTATAAAAATTTAATGCGGAAGTATACAAAATAATCGCAGCACTGATAATAGCAGAATAATAGCAACACAGATAATAGCAGAATATAAAAAGCAGAAATGGAACAACACAGATTTACCCAGCTTCGACAAAACCCTGCCTACGTGCTTCCCCCAAGGTTTTTCCTAGAAAATAAATTGCCAGCCGCTTATACACTTCAACTCGCGACACCCGCTATCGACTACCTAAATTTACGCTCAAAACCCTGCCACAACTTAGGCACCAAGTTGCAAATTTTCGAACTACCCCACCGTAGTTCGTTCTCTAGTCACACGACTAGAATTTAAAAAAATTCAAAGGAAATACAAATCAAAATTTTTTTTACAAAACCCTATTTAATAAATTAACCCTAAGAAATAAAATATAGAGACCGACCACTTTATCATAAGAAAAGATGTCCCTCTTTATTTTCTTTAGGCCGTCCTTTACTTCGTGAAGTTATCTGCATCTTTTCCTTGACTCGTTCGTTCCTCTTCCAAACAATTAGGGCTTTGCTTTTTCTTTGAAGCCACCGACTTCAATTTATCGATCAAGTAAATATTTTCGTGTTCCTTGCTTTTCGATCGATCGTTTCTTCGATTTGCACACGGCTGCCTCAAATTTGTCGAGTTCGATTGACGCGTGAATTGGGTACGCGAATGCCTTTTACCGATTATTGATTATTCTCGACTTTGATTCGAGTTGAATGATATATTTCTCTCTATTGTTGCTTGAACTCGAACGATTTTCTTGCCTATGAAGTTAACGGGTTTTATAGGGTTTAATTCCCTAAGGTTTCGTTCGAATATATTTACTTGAATTCGTCAATTAATTTTTCTTGGCCATTGATTTTTGATTGAATGCTGGTGATGTTTTCCGACTTCTTCAATTCGTATAATTTCATTGCTTGAATACCATGGCTTTGATTTTTACTTATACGATTCCTTGGTCATCGTAGCTTTGAATTATTTGCTTTGGGAATTGACTTCGGCCACTTTGATTTGTAAAATTCGACTTCGTCTTCGTTCAGTCACTTAGTGCTTCATCTGAATTTTATTGTTGAGGCTACTTGTCATTGCATTCATGTTCATATATATATATATATATATATATATATATATATATATTGGTGCTTTGTCCTTGTTACATGATTTATTGAAGTCCTATGTCCAGTAACTTGTATTGGTTTCTGATTTTTTATACATATGTGCTATCATCTGGCTTTGACTTGTTCGACATGTGTGTACAAGCCTGTAGCACTTTCGACCTAATGCTTGAAGTTATGTGTGATATTGGTCTCGGTTACATTGCTTGCATATGCATAACTTGCTGTAACTGCACTGCATATTGCTACTTGTATCAGTCCATGTCAGGTTTGCTTTGTTTTGGTTTTCTGCATTGTAACCTGCTTTGTATATGAGACGTTGATCCCCTTGATTGAACATGTGCTATGTTCACCTGAAAGTTTTGCATTGCTTTAATTCCAGTTCTGATGCACATGCTTGAATCTCTTGTTTTCAATTGAACTTGTTCATTTGGAAATCGTGAGTCTGGCTATATTGTGCAGTTCTGATCATACACAGTCAAGTTTTGTTGCACTATGTAACTTGCTTGAATCTGTAGCCTTTGGTATTTGACTTCATTTGCTCATTTGAGTTGTTGTCCTTATGTTGAATGATATGATGTAAGTGCATGCACTGAGTTGTTGCTTCGAGAACTGCTGCTTGGTTACACTGTCCATTTCATGGTATCACCCTTTGTGCATGTTGAAGTCTGGTTTGCATTTTTGTTCATCATGTAGTCTGGTCTTTACTGCACTGATTTTGTACATTTTTTACTTGAGCACTTGTTAGAGATGTTATGTTCACTTGAGCTTGTCTTCAGGTCTATTCACTGAAATTTTTGGTCGAGGCTTGCTCCAATCACTAAAAATTGTCCATTCTATTTTTGTTTCTGTATTGCACTAGAGTTGAACCTAGCGTTGGCTCGGGTATGACCTTGTGCTAATATCGTGACTTTATTTGTATTTCATTTGAGTTGAACCTAGCTTTTGATTGGGTTTGACCTTGTGCTCACTTGTCCTTGCAGTTTTGTCCAATTTATATCCGTGTGCACGGCCTTGTAGCATGTACAGTGATACACTGTCCATGTCACAAGTTTTTTGTGGATGATGAATTCAAAATAAATAAAAGGACGAACAACCCAAATAACTAAGGCATATAATATTTTCACAACACATTTTATTTTACACTGCAAAAATATTTCATTTTCAATTTTACTACGTTAGTGTTTTCTTTTGCAGATAATTCAGATGCTGGATACAAACTGGAATAGAGTTGGAGATAAATACGAGTGAATGAGTGATATGTAGTGAGGACATTTGCGTAAATTGAACTGTATTGTAATTGAAATTTTGTATGTACGGTGAGAGCACAAATTTGTACTATTCAAAATTATAATAAAATATTTGTTTGATTTTAAATTATAAACTAATTATTTCATTCAGCAAATATTTATTTAATTTCTTGAAAATAAAATAGTATAATAACAAACACATTAAAATGAATATACATATGTTTATTATCATCAAACAAAAATCATATACTAGCATATTCAACAATCTCCCCCTTTTGATGATAACAAACATATATTTAAGATTTTAAATTTATTAAATGTATTTGTTCATTGATAGATTAAATTTTCTCCCCCTATTGGAATGCTCCATCTGTACAACAAAACTCCCCCTTCATATATGCATGACAGTAAATAAAATTATGCAAATGAGCCTAGATGGAAATAGAAAATAAAATATTTTACCTTTATTCGCCAAAATCTTAACTTTTCTCTCCCCATTTTGTTATCAGCAAAAGAGTAATAATGTTAGAAAAAATAGAGATAAAGTTATAAATATTAAATTTCAATAAAAAATCAAACCAAAATCATAAATACTCTGTTAGACACATATTCGACTTTAGAATGATAGGGATGATCTCGGTATACAAAACTGTATAGTTGTGTCAATTTGTGGTATATTTATAACATTAGTTTGAATATCCACTAACCATGCATAACCGTTAGGACCTTTAAATGAGATTAGTAGTATTCTTAGTTTTTTTTAAAATGAATTTCATGCATCTTCTAACCACGCATAACCGTGAGGATTTTTATTAGAATTAACTGGACTATTTAGTAATCAATTTTGATATGTATTTCGTGCATGCATAACCGTGAGGACTTTTAAATGAGCATGAAAGCACATAATAAAAATTCCAAGTAATTCACCCATACATAACCGTGAGAACTTTTAGATGAGAATGAATACTTTGGATGTCTTTATTGCTAAAAATAAATAAAATGAAGACGAATAATTTCCCATTTAAAATACCAAATTTTGACATACAATATTGGATTTTAGTGAGTGATGGTCGCTAAATATAATAGAGATGCTTTTGCCCGTCAAAAGTTATTATAAATCTTGTTTAAATTTCTAAAGAAATTTACTAAATATACTGTCTCAAGTTATAATATATGATTAATATCAACACTCATCATTTTTTCAATCACTATTTATCTTTTCGATAATCGGTTGGGAGTCAGATTAGTTAATGTAGGCATTTAAGGTCATAATCAAAAATATAGAATCAAATTTCTAAAATGCCTAAACTGAGACGAAGTCGACAAAAACTATTTTCTAGAAGGGTTTGATAAAAATGTCTGCCAATTGAGAATTGTTTGAAATGAAATTTATGCAGATATTTTGTTTGAAAATATGATCTCTAATAAAATGATGTCTAACATCTATATGTTTTGTCCGTGAGTGATGTATTGGATTATTTATGAGATCGATTGCGCTTTTGCTATCACACATTAGTGGTACACGTTTAAAATTTAGACCGTAATCTTGTAAAGTTTGTATCATCCATAAAATTTGAGCAGAGCAACCACTTAGAGCAATATACTCTGCCTTTATGGTGGATAATGCAATACAATTCTATTTTCTGCTTGACCATGCAACTGACGAATGTCCTAACATAAAACACGTGCCACTAGTACTTTTGACTTCCAGCATAATCTGCATCTAAATATCCTTTTATTTCAAAGTTATCATTGGTTGGATACCAAAGACCAAAACGTGGGGTGTGCAACAAATATCTTATAATTCTTTTAACAGCTTTTAAATGAGATCCTTTTGGATCAGACTGCGTGCACAAAAGTGGATAGAAAACATGATACCAAGTCTAAAAGCGATAAGATAAATAAGTGATCCAATCATACCTCGATATTACTTTTGATCAACCGCCTTACCTTTTTCATCCTTACAAAGTCTAATTGTTGTGCTTATGGGTTTTTTTTTTACAGGTTTAGCGTCATTCAATCCAAATTTGTTGACAAGTTCCCTAATATATTTCATTTGAGAGATGAATATATCTTTATCACTTTTTGCGGTTTGAAATCCTAAAAAGAATTTTAACTCTCCAACTAAGCTCATTTCAATTTTTTCTTGCATAACTTTTTCAAATTTCTCATACAATAAGTTGTTAGTGGCACCATAAATAATGTCATCAACATACATTTGAACAATCAAAAGTTCATCATTTTCATGCAGTAGAAATAGTGTGGTGTCTACACAGCCCTTTTTGAACCCATTTTCAAGGAGATAAGTGCTAAAACACTCATACCAAGCTCTAGGGGCTTGTTTTAATCCATATAATGCTTTGTTAAGTTAATATACATGAATAGGAAATTCATGATTTTCAGAACCTTCTGGTTGTCCAACAAATACATCTTTTTTCAAAACTCCGTTAAGAAAAGCACTTTTAATATCCATTTATCTTTGTTTAAATCCTTTATAGCAAGCAAAAGCTAACAATATCCTTATGGATTCTAGTCTTGCTACTGGTGCAAAAGTTTCATCAAAATAAATTCCTTCAATTTGATTATAACCTTTAACTACTAACCTAGCTTTATTCCTAATCACATTTCCAGATTTATCATATTTATTTTTAAAAATCCATTTTGTTCCTACAACTGGATAATCATTAGGTCTAAGTGCTAGAGTCCAAACATCATTTCGCTCAAATTGATTTAGCTCTTCTTGCATAGCTATGAACCAATTTTCATCATTAAGAGTTGTATCTATGTCTTTGGGTTCAATTTCTGTGATAAATCCACCGTATAGACACAAATCACACAAATTTCTAATGGAAGAATGAGTTTGAATACATGCGATAGAATTTCCTATTACCAACTCTAGAGGACGATCTACTTTGAATTTCAATTTATCTAGATCTAGATTTCTTTGTACTTCTTTCGTGGTTGAGGTTTCTTTTGATTTTTCATTTTCATCTTTTTCGTTCTTCTCTTCAACATTGCTTTTGATTGCTTCCATGTTTTGATCATCAATAACTTTATAAAATTTCACATTGATTAATTCCATAATTGTTCTTGTTCTTTTGTTGTATACTCTATGGGCTTTGCTTCTAGATGAGTATCCCATGAACATGCCTTCGTCGGCCTTTGCCTCAAATTTTCCCAGTTGATCACCTGTATTAAGAATAAAACATGGACATCCATAAACTATGAAATATGCAATGTTTGGCTTTTCGCCGAACCATAGTTCATTTGGTGTTCTCTTAAGAATTGGCCTAATCATGACTCTATTCATTACATAACAGGCTGTATTTACTGCCTCTGCCCAACAAGTGTAGTTTATACTCGTTTGTCATAGATCTAGCCAACTCTTGCAAGGTTCGATTCTTTCTCTCGACTACTCCAATTTATTGTGGAGTACGTAAGGCAGAGAATTCATGTCTAAATCTATTTTCATCACAATAATTTTCAAATTCTCTACCATGATCACTTCTTAGTGAAATAATATAGACTCCATTTTCATTTTGAACTAATTTTGTCAATTTAGTGAAGCAGGAAAAAGTTTTCATTTTTTTAGCTAAGAAGTATACCCACGTGTATCTAGAGTAATCATCAACTAATACGAAACAATATTTCTTACCACCTAGACTTGCAATATCATTAGGTCCAAACAAATCCATATGAACTAGTTCAAGAACTCTAGAAGTGCTTACATTATTCTTGGCATGAAACAATGATTTTTTAAGTTTTTCCATAGTACATGCTTTACATAAAATTTTTGTTTTGAAATCATGTGATGGCAAACCTCTTACCAAATCTTTTCTTTTCAATTGGTTTAATAGATTCATGCTAGCACGCCCTAATCGTTATGCCATAAATTTACTTCTTCATCCTTAGCTACCAAACATTTGAAAAGAGTGAGATCATCAAAAGATAGAGAGTATATATTACCTTTTCTCTTAACCTAAAATAAGATTTGTTTTGATGGTTGGTCAACAATTTTGCACAAGTCAGAATAAAAAACAACGTTCATTCCTTTATCACATAACTGACTTATTGAGATCGGATTATGGTGTATATTTTCAACACATAATACGTTGTTTAAGGTAAACTTCCCATTACTATTTTAGCTTTACCAATAATCTTACATTTCTCGTTGTTTCCCATAGTGCCTCGCCCACCTTCGTGTCTTTCTAGGCTAAGTAACTTTGACTTATCGCCTATCATATGCCTGGAGCAACCAGAATCTAGATACCATTCTTGTTGTTCCTTAGCCTGCCAACACACTTCATTTGGTTCTTCTCTTTCACTGTCATATGTTTCTCCTGAGAAACACTGATTATACTCATTACTAAGTCCTCCAAGACGAGATTGGGAGGTTCCTTCATGAACTGCTTCAAGTATGTACCAGATTTCCTGCACAGTTAAACAATGTGGAACACAATTAAATTCAATTTGGTCTAAAGAACAAATAATAGCATTCATAGCCTTGATATTAGCCGTTAGTAGTTTAATTTCGGAATTTTTCCATTGATTCATAGGTTTTTCTATTTCTTGATTATTTATTGTAATTGTTGGTGTCCTATAACCCGTTTCAACAAAACTCCAAGCATTAATGGTTTTAAAAAAAAAATCATTCTTTTTTCCAGTAAAATATTCACCATTGAACATTGATGGTCAAACTATGGACTGACCCTCAACAAAAGCATTATTAAAAGAAGTCATTTAAAAAATTCAAATTTAAAAAAAAATTGGTTTTTGAAAGACCAAATTTTTGAAAACAAAAATTGACTTTTATTCCTTGCTTTGATAATGCTTGTAGGATTTATTCACCTTAGAGGGGGTGAATAGGGCAATACTAGTAATTATAAAAATTTAATGTGGAATTATATAAAATAGTCGCTGCGCTGATAATAGCGGAATAATAGCAACATAGATAATTAGCAGAATATAAAAGCAGAAATAGAACAACATAGATTTACCTAGCTTCGGCGAAACCCTGCCTACATGCTGCCCTGAGGTTTTTACTAGAAATTAAGTAGTCAGACTCTTACACATGTAAACTTGTGACACCCGCTACCGGCTAACCTAACTTTACGCTCAAAACCCTGCTACAACTCAGCTGTTGAGTTGTGAATTCTTGAACTATACCATCGTAGTTCATTCCCCAGTCACACGACTAGAATTTGCAAAAGTTTTAAAAGGAAATACAAATTAAAAAACAATTTGCAAAACCTATTTAATAAATTAATCCTAAAAAATAATATATAGAGGCCGACCACTTTATCACAAGAAAAGATGTCCCCCTTTATTTTCTTTGGCCCGTCCTTTACTTCCTGAAGTTATCTGCTCTTTTCCTTAGCTCATTCGTTCCTCTTCCAAACAATTAGGGCTTTGCTTTTTCTTTGAATCCGCCGACTTCAATTTATCGATCAAGTAAATGTTTTCGTGTTCCTTGCTTGTTAATCGGTCATTTCTTCGATTTACACACGGCTGCCTCAAATTTGTCTAGTTCGATTGATGTGTGAAGTGGGTATATGAATGCCTTTTACTGATTATTCTCGACTTTGATTCGAGTTGAATGATTTATTTCTCTCTGTTGTTGCTTGAACTCAAATGATTTTCTTGCTTATGATGTTAACGAATTTTATAGGGTTTAATTCCTTAAGGTTTTGTTCGAATATATTTACTTAAATTCATCAATTAATTTTTCTCGGCCATGGATTTTTGATTGAATGTTGGTGATGTTTTCTGACTTCTTCAATTCATATAATTTCGTTTCTTGAATATCACGGCTTTGATTTTTACTTATTCGATTCCTTTATCACCACGACTTTGAATTATTTGCTTTGGGAATTGACTTCGGCCACTTTGATTTGTGAAATTTTGATTTCAACTTCATTTAATCACTTAAAGCTTCATGTGAATTTTACTGTTGAGGCTACTAGTCATTACATTCATGTTCATATATATATAAGTACGTACGTACGTATGTATGTATGTATATTAGTGCTCTGTCCTTATTACATGATTGTTTGAAGTCGAATGTCCAGTAGCTTATATTGGTTTCTGATTTTTCACACATACGTGCTATCATCTGGCTTTGACTTGTTCGATATGTGTGTACAAGCCTGAAGCACTTTTGACCTTATGCTTGAAGTTATGTGTGATATTGGTCTGGGTTGCAATGCTTGCATATCCATAACTTGCTGTCACTGCACTGCATACTGATCACTGTCACTGCATATTGCTGCTTGTACCAGTCCATGTCAGGCTTGCTTTGATATGGTTTTCTGCATGTAACTGCTTTGTATATGAGATGTTGATCAATTTGATTGAACATATGCTATGTTCATCTGAAAGTTTTGCATTGCTTTGATTCCAGTTCTGGTGCACATACTTGAATTTTTGGTTTTCACTTGAACTTGTGCATTTGGAAATTGTGAGTTTGGCCATATTACGCAGTTATGATCACACACAGTCGAGTTTTGTTGCACTATGTAACTTGCTTGAATTTTCAGCCTTTGGTATTTGACTTTATTTTTCATTCGGGCTGTCGTCTTCATGTTGACCGATCCGGTGTAAGTGTATGCACCGAGTTGTTGCTTCGAGGATTGGTGCTTGGTTGTACTGTCCATTTCCTGGCATCACACTTTATACATGTTGAAGTCTGGTTTGCATTTTTGTTCATCATGTAGTTTGGTCTTTACTACACTGATTTTGAACATTTTGTACTTGAGCACTTGTTAGAGATGTTGTGTTCACTTGAGCTTGTCTTCATGTGTACTCACTGAAATTTTTGGTCGAGGCTTGCTCCAGTCATTAAAACTTGGTCATCCTATTTTTGCTTTTGTATTTCACTAAAGTTGAACCTTGCGTTGGCTCAGGTTTGACCTTCAAATAATATCGTGACTTTATTTGGATTTCACTTGAGTTGAACTTAGCTTTAGATTGGGTTTGACCTTGTGCTCTCCTGTCCCCGCAGTTTTGTCAAATATATATCGATGTGCACGGCCTTATGGCATGTATAGTTATATATATTGTGCATCACAGTTTGTTCGTGGATGATGAGTTCAAAATAAATATAATGACTAACAACCCAAATAACCGAGGCATATAATATTTTCACAACACATTTTGTTTTACACTGCAAAATATTTCTTTTTAAATTTTACTGCGTCAGTGTTTTCTTTTGTAGATAATTCAGATGGATGCAAACAGGAATAGAGTTGAAGATAACTACGAGTGAATGAGCGATATTTATTGAGGACATTTGCATAAATTGAATTGTATTGTAACTGAAATATAGTATACGTAGTGAAAGCATAAATTGGTATTATTCAAAATTATAATAAAATATTTGTTTGAAAAATATTTGTTTGAATTTGAATTCTGTGTTACTTATTTTATTCAGCAAATATTTATTTAATTATGTGAAAATAAAATAGTACAATAACAAATACATTTAAATGAATATATATGTACATATATATATATATGAGTGTGTGTGTTTATTATCATCAAACAAAAATCATATACTAGCATATTCAATATATACTTGCCTCTAAATATAAGCAACCCTCTTTACATCTTAAAGATCCAACATTTAGAGCACAAATCCCGAAAATGCCTATGGTTGTAAGCATGAGGGAGACTATGAAGCCTTTGGCAGTGAGCTAGGGGAGTGAAGAGGGTGGTTTTGTGATGTTGTGGTTGATGGTAGCTTGTTTCTAGAGATTAGTCAAGATTAATGTGAGAATCTCACTTTGATTAGTTTAAAATTTTGACAAACTATTGTAATAATTTAGTGCTAGCCTATAGTATTGTATGTAGATATTTGTGATGTTTTTATATTGTTGTTTGATTTTGATTCCCACTTGAAAGTCGATGACTTAAATAACCATTTTTTATATTGTTGTTTGATTTTGATTCCCACTTGAAAGTCGATGACTTAAATAACCATTGCGTTTCAAGGTAAAAAAGCAAAGAGTACAGAAGTCGAGGTATCCTTGCAGCGAATAGGTCGTTATGGAAGCACTTTGAAGAATGAAAAATTTGTAGGGGGATCCTTGAGGATTCCTTAACTTGCTGATTTTTACTTACATATATTATTGGTTATGTAAATATTTGTGTATATGGAAAGTAAATGTTGCTTAGGTATATTTAACTTACTTGTCAATGGTTATGCAAATGTTTGTGTATATGGAAAGTAAAGTTATTAAAGTGGTTTAAAATATAAAAAGAAAGGGTTTAAATGCTATTTTGATTTGCAAAATAAGTTTTAAAAAGTTACGGTCCATATAGCGATAGTCGCTATGGATGCAGTTTGAAAATCAATGATTTTTGCAAAGAAAAAGAAGTTGTCTATTTTAGATATTTTGAAAATTATATTCAAATGCGTTTATGAGTATTTAAACGAAAGTTTGAAGTTTTAGTGTATATATTTTTTAAATTATTTAGCTGATTAAACAAGAAGTGTAAATTTTACTCTCTTGTTCAAATTCAAGTTTTTTTCAAAAATGACCGTCTATAAAAGGACGTTTTAAATACATGTTACAAAATTGGTTTAAAAGAGTTTAAAAGTAATTTTAAAAGAGAAAGGAATCATGGATTACAACACTATTATTGTAATAAATGTTTTCAAGAAAAGGAAAGAGACTATGGACTATAACATTTTTGTTATAATAAATGGTTTATAAAATTTGAAAGGAAGTTAATTTATAACACTTTGTTGTTATTAAACAAGTTGTTTTAAAGTTGTTTGGAATCCATTGATTTAAAAGGTATTTACTTCTATATAAAGAAAGGATGTTGCTTTTTTAAAATCAAATTTAGTTTGAATAAGTGATTTTGAGAAATGTTTTAATAATAAGTATATCGGAACTCCTGGATTTGAGGTATGGAAACTTATTTCTATTTTAATGTTAGAAAGGTTGCTAAGTCAATGTTTGAGAAGTAATATTGCCCCAACTTGAATGGTTTCATTTCTAACCGATAAAAAGTACAAGTCTGTAACGAAGACTGGAAATAAGTTATAGAATTAATTTTTAGATTGTGTTAAAAAGATTTTGTTTTATGCGACATATTTCTTTGTCAATGCAACTAAGTAACAAAACAAATATGATAAAGTAGTGCTAAAAGGTTAACACGTTTATGGAAAATAAGTCATCTTATATTTAGCACTAAAAGCCGATGAGTAGATTTTCCTCTATCATTGAGATCTAGAACCATCGTATTTTAACTAAGGCGTGGTTGGAGCATCTGGTGATCTGACTTACTTGACTTTGATTATGGGTGAGGGATAGAGAAGTCAAAATCTGGAAATGTGATAAGTATGAGAGGGTTAATTTTGATAAATAGGTAATGATTATTTAACTATATGGAAAATACTTCATCTTATACTTAACATCAAATTTTGAGTTATGGAAACACATCTCTGTCTTAAGAATTAAAAATGTATGTCGAGGCAAGGATAGTTATTGTCCGAGTTCATTGTTAATCGAAAGATGGTACCTTTTGAAATTGGAAAGTGATGATAAGTATAAGACGTCCTGTTTTCCGTATGTATAATATATACTTATACTAGATTGTGGTATGACCACTACTAATAACTTAACCTATTTTGACCTAGGAAGTACATGAAAGTTTTACGATTTCATATGGTTTGAGATTCCCTTGATAGGGAACTCATTCCGGTGAAACGTCTCTCGCTTTAAGGAGTATATTAGAGATCCCCTTGAGACTCTTATATAGTCCGCTGACTTTTGAAATAACAGGGATTAAGTCAGCCGAAAACTATCGATTGTCAGTTCGGAGAGACCAAGATCGAACAAGTATGAATTATCCAAAAACCACTTTGAACTGGTAAAAGCATATGAATTGAAGACATATTGAGGATGAAGGAAATCTAAAACATAGTTCTTCGAAGTGCAAGGGCTACTTGCTACTAATCCTGAAATGATTCCAAAAAGGGATGTAGTAGAAGCACTGCCTTCGGTTTGTTCATATCTTAAACAAATTATATGGACAAATGTTGGCATTACATTGTTGCATGGAGGCAGTGTTAGCATTACATGAGGGATTTGCTAAGTGGAAAATTTAATCATGGCCTCACAGGCCTCAAAAACCGATAATGACTAAAATCAGGAGAGACGCGGCTGAGCTATGTGGGTCGCACCCATTAGGTATGATCATCACCTTTTGTAGCGACCCGGCTTTCTATCACAAGAAAGACACATCACTGTTTAAGAAAGAAAGAGACAGAAGAAGAAAAGAAAGAGAAGAAAGAAAAATAACACATCAGAATCTCACAGCGGAACGAATGAAATATAATATATAACATATATATATATATATATAGTATCATATACATCAGAGTACACAACTATACATCTCACTTTTGACGGTTATAACATTTCTGTCTAATATACAATTCAAGAACAACTATACAGAATAACACACAGTGGAAACTCTATCTATATATCTATACGCTGAAGCCTCCTGCTCCAAAGCTCCTCTAGAATTCGTCAAGGATAACCTGAATTACTTGACTACTCATACATAATATGAGTACCCAAGGGTTTAATGAAACAGAAAATAAACACTCGGGTCAGACAGGGGTCTGGTGTGAGTAAAGGGTTTAAAATTGCTTAACTTTAGAAAATCCTTTGAAAAGAAAAGGTATCACGTAAGACTTCTCACACATAAACATGGAAAAGTTTTTACCTTACGCTAACCAAAACATTTGATAGGAAATCCAGTGATATTATAATAGTGTCTAGGGTTTTCAAGTAAATATGAAATAGCCGAAATTGTTACATTCATTAAATTCTAGCTACTAGCCACAAAAGTGGGTAATACAAACAAAGCCGTAGGGTCTCGTAGGAAGAATGGGTTTCCATCAATGGCAGGGCTACTGGGGTACCGCCCGTCATAGTACATGGCCTAGATCACCGTACCGAGGACCACTACCGATCCCCTGCAACACACGGCCGGGACCATTCCTTACTGAATAGTCTCGAACAAGACCACCCCGCAGTTGGCTGCAGATCCAACCACCCATAAAACCGAAATAAAAAGGGACATCTAGACAGGGGTAAATCTCGTCCTACTTGGGCATGACCCACTTAACCTTGCTACACCTACCCTGTTTTAGCCATTCCCGGTTGATGAGGCTTGAGGCTGTGATTACCTTTATAGGACACATTTATCTTAGAATGCTCATCGTCCACCTGACGATGTTCTGAAAGCATTCAATCCATACAAGTCCATTCCGGGTTCGAACGGAACCGAAGGCACTATCTCGTTGCACTCATTTTGGAATCACCCTTAGAGTCAACGACAATAGCCCTTGCACTCTGAATCATCATCTCGAACCTGTAAGTACTATCTCCGTCAAACTCATCACGGAATCACCCCCCAAAGTTATACTGACGAATAGTTCTTACACCTCGAGTCTTTACTTGCACTCCACTTGGATTCACGACCTAACGTTTATTATGGATCGGCGTGGTTTTCGGATATCCAAATATGGAAACCTGATCCCGGTCTCACCGAATCCAAACGCCATTTTAATGTCCAAGTTGTACTTAAGGGTTTTAAACAGTCGATATTCAGAATATCACTTAACATAAATGGATGATTCACATTACACGGAAAGATAATCTACTATTATCACATTCATCCAAACATATCACAAAGCAGCATATATTCACATCTCAGATATATCACATTCATATCATCACATATCAACCAATGACATACGATATCATCAAATGTCATTAACTCATCCAATGATATTTATCAACCAATCATTAATCATCCATAACAAGTTTGATCCAAACTTAATTAATTTAGTTGATCATTAATTAAATTAATTCTTACTTAATCACTTAGATTATCATCAATCCAGTTTACATACTCATTAATTAATTCCAAATTAATTAATTAACATCACTTAATTATCCACTTTGAATTAATCATCCTTGATTAATTATTACTTAATTACTTTAAGTAATTATTCCTTAATTGCAAATTTAATTAATCATCTTGATTAATTACTTCTTAACTATATCAAGTAATTATCTCTTAATTACCTAATCATACTTGATTAATAATTATTTAATTACCTTGATAATTATTTCTTAATTATCCTTTTAAATTAATCATACCTGATTAATTACCTTTAATTAATCACACTTGATTAATTACTTTTAATTAATCACATTTAATTAACTACTCTTAATTAATCATATTTGGTTAATTACTTTTAGATTACATTTAGTAATTAAAAATTAATTATAAATTAATTACCCTTTAATTATTAATTAACCATTAATTATTTATTTCCATTAATTAATGATTACTTCTATTAATTAAATTTCTTTTTAATTAATTACTTTAACAAGTAATTAATCACATTCTTAAATTCTCTTAATCCTTTTATTAATTAATTGATCTTCAATTAATAAATAAACTTAAACCCTTAATTATTAATTAATTCTTTTAATTAATAACACAAGTGATTAACCCCTTAATCATATCCACTTAATTACTCTCATAAAGTAATTATCTTTTACTTAATTACCTCTAGTAATTAATTACTTAATTACTTCACCCAGTAATTATACTTAATTAACTCCAAAGTGATTATCTTTAATTAATCACTAATTAATTTCTTAATTAATTAATCATTTAAATTAATTAAATGATTCTTTAACTTCTTATATTAAAAAGATTCTTAATTAAGAAAACCATTATCTTAATTAAATCATTTATATTAACCAATAACTTTATCTTAATTATCTTCATATATTTGCTAACCAAACTCTTAATTACTCAAGATAATTCTTAATTATAATTGATTACTAAATTGAAATCATTAATCCTTATTTAAAATAAAATATATCAAAAATCAATTATAATTAAAACACATTTTAAATTAAACCTTTAAATCTTTAAAACTTTCCCAAAGTTATTAAATAAAATTTAATACAAACTTTATTTCAAAATCCACTTATTTTATTTAAAACTTCATAATTTAAAACATGTTTAAAATTTAATTTTGAGACAAATTTAGTTTTATAAATATAAACTTGTTTAACTTTTGTTTTTAACTTTAATCATTTACAAAAATCAAGTTTCCTTTGGTTTCAAAATCTTTAAAAACATTACTTTTAATATTTTAAAACTCCCTGAACCAACTAAAATATGCTTGACAAACTCGAGCAACCCACTATAAAAACTTGCGTCGACCCCGAGTATCACCAATCCAAAGCTTTGCTTCAAGAAAAACAACAGGAAACACGACACCAGCTTCGAGCCTGAACCTTCTCTTCCATTACCCAAATACTGATGCGCGAAAATCATGCACATCAACGTGCACTTCCTCACCGGTCGTCGATGAACTCCATACCGGCCTCCACTAAGTCGCAATTGACCTCTACAACTACTAACGAAACCCAAAAAACTCAATTTGATCGAGAATCCAATTTTGACCATCGAACCCAACAGTTCGAAAACCACCATCACCTGTAAATCCACTCTCCACCGTGACACAAACCTCGAGATAACCCACCACCTTAGCCGTAGCTCCCCCACGACGCCTAGAACCCATAGCACCACGCGCGATCGCCTCCGTTTGTGTTTTGACGCCGCGAAATCAAGATGAACGACGTCGACTTAAACAAGATACAAAACCCTACACGATCGAATTCCGGCCAACCCCTCACCAATAAATTCCCAAATTAATTTTCTGATGATCATCATCCTCTCATCAACCTTCATGCTCAACGGCGTTGCACAGTTCGTCGTCGTTCGCCTCCAATCGACCAAAATATACAAAATATATAATTCGAAAATTCTCTTCAACCATTGATCTAAAAATCATGATACGAGTTTCAAAAATCATGATTTCCTATTTGTAATCCAATTATGAAATCAAAATTAAAAATTGAAATCATAAAATTTTAACCCGATTTAAATTTTACTGTAGATTCATAGTTTTATAACCAATTATTCATTTTAAAAACTTGTAATTATTTTTAGATGATGCCTACTTGATTTCAAACATATTAACAATTCAAAGTCAAACTCGAATTCAAAAACTAGTTATTGAATTTATTATAAAATTGTAACCCTGCTATTTTTTTTTACACAGAGCATAGGTTTCAACTGCACAGGAAATCAATCATTCACAATTCAAACATGCATCAAATTTTAAATTCAAGTATTCATCAACATCATGATATTCATCGTAAGAACATGATAAAATTCAGGATTAAAACTGTTTTTAAAAATTCCATTTACTCACCTTAAATTGCAGAGGATAGAAACTATTATTTTGTTTCCAGGCTTTTCTGAAATTTCCTTTTGCATGTTGAAAACAAATCTTCCCGTAGTTGATGTTGAATCTAATTTTGCATGCTGAATTTTCCAGTTTTTCTTGATGAAGTTTACATCCTGTTGCTTGACTGTATTTGAAATCTTGCATTGATTTGAATTATCCAGATTTTCTGTTTTTATGTGTTTCTTTTTATTCTTGATTTGTATTCATTTCGATCTTTGTATTATGTTTGAGTTAAAATGAAGAAAAGATTTTCAGCCGAAGAATAAAACTCTTCTTTTAATTTACAATTAAATTTTAAGCTTACTTATTAAGAGAATTACATTTGTCACTTAATGCTCTTATGATCTTACACATATGCACAATGATACACAATTGTCATTAACATACATTAAAAAGTTAACAAGTGTTATATAATGTTTTATTAATGTTAACAATTGTTTTTAATGTTTAATTAATATTTTACAAGTGTTATTAATATTTAATTAATGATTTACAAATGTTGTCTTCTTATTTATAAATTTAATTAAGCTATGAATGTAATTATGAAATATTTATATGATTATAAAATGGGTATACTTATCTTTTAATAAACAAGTTTTAGATTTAATAACTATTCAAAAGCAAATTCATGTGAACATTTATTAACAAATAACTTATGCTTTTTATTCAATTTATATAACATATGTTTATAATGAATAAGAAACTATTCTTGTTATTAAAATTTAAATTTCAAATATCATTTTCAAAGTATTGAGTCAAATTAAAATTTCAAATTACAAATTATATATATAATAAAGTTTGAAAACACTTATTAAATTCAAAATAATAAATTTTTAAAACACAAATACAAACCATAACTTATATTATATATATTACAATTTGAATATATAGCTTTATTACATTAAACATTTCCTATTTACAAGATATATCAATATATATATATATCATAAATAGAAAATATTTTGATTAACTTTAGAAAAATAATTCTTACCAATTTTAAATTGCTAAAATAATTATTTCCAAATTGAAATATTATTAGTTTTCAAAAGAATTAAACTTGCCTATTTTATATTGTTAGGAAAAATGTTGATAGATATTATCAAGTTATTATTATTAACCTTTAAAAGAATTATAACTTGTCAATTTATAATGTAAAATGATCAAATTAATTTAATTATTATCAAAGATTATTAAATTGATATTGCTCAAAATTCTGGGTCGTCACACCTTTCTAGCTCACTATTAATGGATTTCTTACGTTCATGAAAGCCCTCGATAAAAATGTTGTAAAGCAACCGAGGTGATGACATATTTGGTACTGTCCGATAAAGGGTAGGTTGGTTCTATGTCAATGAATGTTAAACAGATTTGTTTTTTTATCTAGAGATGTACTGTGGTAAATGGTACCCCGGTGCCTTGTCATTATAAGGAATCCAATCTTTAATACGTGCCTTAAGGATTTAGTTCTACCCAAATATGTTTGAATATCAGATGCAAGCATTACAGCTATGTTATATATTTATTTTAAAACTTAGACATTTTTATAATATCACTAGATTTTCTATTTGAAACTGTTTAGTAATCATAAGATAAAAATCCGTCTGTGTTTATGTGCGGTGTGATCTTACGAGATACCTTTATTTTTTATAGATTTTATAAATGTGAAAATCCATATGGTTTGAGTTTCTCACGCTGGTTTGCCAGACTGATTTAGGTGTTATTTTTTATAACAATTGAGTTAGGCCTGAGTATTTTTTCCAGAGTTGTCTTTGGATGCTTTGGTGCTTTAGGAGATTAGTTGGATGCCTCTAAGACATGCTCTTGTGTATTTTTTCAACTGCATTTCTTGCATGTATTTATTAGCATTTGTACGGACAAACTATTATAACTGTCAAGGCTGATGGTTAGTTAGATAATCTGATAGTTATAAAGATTTCTTTTGTAAAGGTCATTTGGATACTATATATTACTCGTCATGATATAAGATTCTATTGTATCATTTCTTTTCTTTCACTTAAACAATCTGCCTTTCCAACAGATGAATTTTTGGGCCGTGACTATCATGGATGTATTAGTGTCAACTTTCGAGGTTCGAAAAGGCGGTTTATCACAGTCGATCTCCAACAATTATTTGCAAATATCACCAATCACAAGAATTTTAAATGCTGTAGGACAACTATCCCATTACACTTGTTAATGCTTGGGTGGGGATTCTCCATCGATTAGCTGAGACCGACGAATGCCTAAATGAAGGTGAGCTAAAAGAAAAATTCTTGGACGAGGAAGATATATTAGCTGTAAAAAAACAAAAGGCTATCCTAGCTGATGAGAGCACAGCTACGGAAAAGGCAATCATCGAGGCTCATGCCGATCCTAGTGCATAGGATCGAGCATAATCATCGACTCTAAAATCTATGGAGCCTGCAATAGAGTCCATAACTTCTACAGTGTCCAGCTCAAAGACCCCCACACTGAAATCCTAGTCACTACTACAATAATCACCAACAAACCTTATATTCCTCCTCTTGTTGGCAATCTTTCCAATCGCCAATTGAGGATGGCGGTATTGCCAAGTCTCTAATCATAGGAGCATTACCTGATTAAGGTATTTCTCTTATCTCCCGACCAATGTTCAAGAATCTTTATTTCTCACCTGACGCTACCTCTAATCTTTACTTCATTGTCTATCATTTTATAGGTCATCCATCGCTTCCTCCTCTACCACAAACAAATCAGAGCTTGGGTCCTAGCGTTATCTCTACTACATCAACCTTCACCGCGATAGAATATATTATCCCAACTCCTCCTTCTTGCTCCTGCCCCGGTCCTAATTCATAAAAGATAGGGGCATTGGAAGGGTTAGAGGACATCAGCCAATCCTAGGAGGAAGACATTACTATCATAAGCGAGAAGGATCGAGATGACCATATCATGATGGTAGTTAGGCTAAAGATTGACTACAATAAGATTCAAAAAAAGCTTGCGCCATAAACTAAAAATCTTACCACTGGCTCTGAAAAGCTAAGCTTTATTAAGCTTCCTTCCTTAAAAATCAAGCCTCAAAAAGGTCACGATACTGGTGGTTCTTCACAATCTTACTACCTTCCCATTGACAATCCTGAAGAACAATTAAATTGACAACTTCAGGAGAAACTACATCTTCCAGGGGGAGCACTCTAGAAAAGGAGAAGGTTAAGGATGGAAAAGGTACAAAAAAGTGCCAGGCAAAAGATAATTCCATGGGTAGCAGCAAGCGAGGGAAGAAAAAGTAGGTTTACAGCTAAGGATTTTGTAAAATGGCTTTATCGTTTTTGATGTATTTTCCCTTTCTTTTCATATAGGACGGCATTGTGCACGAGTGCCCCCTACAAAAAGTGGAGGTAATAAAAGATTGTTTTCCTATACAAACTTTGTCTTGCTTACATATGTACACTTTTATTTCATCTCTCTATGTACTATTATCTGCATATATAATACAATTATCTATGATGTTTTAACGTTAATATTATACATGCTTATGTATGTGCAATATAATTACTTTCTATAGCTCTGTACATATAAGTAAATTTTTGCAACTGCTTAGTAATATTTCATTACATAGTTCTGTTATCATTACCAAAGTATTTATTTATTAGCTCAGCAAAACTTGTTTATCATCCGACCAATTTTGAGGTCGGCTTTGTTTATCCTAGGTCGATTTCCATCCGACCGTAAGCAAGGTTGTCGTTGGAGAAGCATCCAGCTTCATGTCATTTCCAGTCTCTGTCAAACAACATTCTGGGTCCCTATCTCTGGACATCGAACTTCGACCTCGCCTATCTCTAGAAGCTAATCGAATTTGTTCTTGCACTTTCACTGCTAATCATAGGCCAAGCATGGTTCATCAGGAAATAAGCATGGTCAAGGTTGTAGGTAGTTCAACCATTCATCGATCCTTATCTCTAAGGATTGATATTTCTAATGCTTGGCTCTAAACATTGGTTTTTGATCTCGCCTATATCCGAGAGTTGATTAAAATCTCTCACCGACTATCATTGTTTATCTTTGGCGAGGCATGTCTTGCTGAGATGTAAACGTAGTCATGAAAGCTTTGATTGTGCACAAGTTCTATCTCTTGGAACTAGTGTTTCGGTTGTCAAACTTCGGGCATCCCTTATTGACTTTGCTTATCTCTAGGCATTATTCAAAGATCAAAGGGACAGGGGTGAATCGTCCAATCAACCCCAATGTGATTGTAGTCCCGTTATCCAATCATGGGTCAAAGGAGTCAAACGGTACCAGTCTAGGCACCTGATTGCACTACTAATCGTGCAACATAAGGTTTAGCTTACAAGAACATGGTTCCACTAGTTATAAAAGCTAGCTTTATTTATAAACAAAGACATTGCAAGTCCAACCTCATTATATTGTCCCATGTTCACGAGGGTGGCTTATTTGTAGAAACCAAAATTAATAAGTCTAAGTGAAATAGCACCGTAAATGTTCGCTATTCCACACACGTGGAATTGGGATCCAATCAATAGTTGCTAACTTGATAATTCCATCTCCAAGCATTTATTTAATTGCATAGGACCTTTCCAATAGGCCCAAATGTCCCAATATCAAGGAGGACTCGTTTCGAAACAAGATCCCTTACCTCAAAGGTATGGTTTTTGACCTTGGCATTGAAGTGTCATCTACATTTTTTAAGTGAGCATCTACCCTCAGTTTTGCTTTTCCCATTTCCTATTAACAAAGTCACAGTGTTTTATTTGGTGGGAAGAAATTTACGGTTCCATTAAAATCATGGCCTCAACTCTATAGGTCAAGGGTTTGGAGGGTGTTTGGTTCAGGACTTATGGGTCCTTCCATAAGCCCATTGTGCTAGGGTTAATTCATCGACCTATTTGCCTTTGGCTTCTGTCGGTCGTTTCTTCAGGAAGGATTTGATGATTTTGTTCACCACCTCCTTCTGTCCGTTCGCTTGTGGATGTGCTACTGCTAAGAAACATTTCATAATTCGGTATCGGTTATAGAAGACTTTAAACTCAGTACTTTCGAATTATGTTTCATTATCAGTAATGATTTTCTATGGAACTCCAAATTTGCATATGATGTTTTAACCCCAAAGGTGATAACTTCCTTCATTGTGATCATGGCTAGTGATTCCATTTTTTCCCACTTTGTGAAGTAGTTAAAAGCTAAAGTGTAATATATAGCTCCTCCCTTCGATGTCTGTAGCACATAGATAATATCAATTACCCAAACTACAAACGACCATGAGATAACCATTAGCGCAAGCTCTATAGATAGGGCTCTCAGTACATTTGTGAATATTTAGGACCTATCACATTGTTTGGGATAGTCAGGTGCATCTTAGCTGATCATCCACCAAAAGTATCCATAGCGAAGTATCTTCTTTACCAAAGTTTTCCTCTCGGTACGATTACGGTAGCTTCCTTCATGTACATCCAAAAGGATTTTCTTTTCTTCTTCCTTGGTGACATAATATAGTGGGGGGTTAAGAAATTTCTCCAATATAATACTCCTCCCTGTACTATAAATCATGGTACTTTATGAAGGAGATTTCGTTGTTTATTCTTGTCATTCGGGTGAGTTCCCTTCAACAAATGATCTTTTATAGGAGTCTTCTTAGACTCCTTCTCCTCTTCAAACTTTAAGATCCAATCGACCTACATCCAGTCGATGTTTGAAGCTAATAAGACTTCTGCTTGAACCATTCACATCAATTGTGCATCCCCAGAGCTTGCCAATTTGGCTAGAAAATCAATTTTTTATTCTCTTCTCTGGGAACGTGCATTATTGTGTAATTCTCGATATCATTCAAAAATTCTAGCATCTTCATCGAACAAGTAGAAAGTCTCGTTCCCTTAGCCTGAAATTGCTTCTTGACTTAATAAGCGACCAATTGGGAGTTGTTGAATATATGCAGCGTCTTAAACCTCGGTTCTTTTTCAATCTTAAGTCCCATGATTAACACTTCACATTCATCTATATTGTTCATCTTCGAAATTGTAGCTTTAAGGTGTAGCATATTATTCGTCCTTCTGGGGTTATGAGAATCACTCCTACCTTGTAATTTCATTCATTGGAAGCTCCATCTACGTACAACATCCACTGGGAAACTCGTACCATATCATTTTCCCCTTCTCCATCATGAATAGTGAATTCAACCGTGAAATCATCCAGCGCTTATAATAGTATCACTTTGTTGGGATGATATGCTATATCATACTGGCTCAGTTCAATGTTCCATTTTTATAGTCTTTCCAATGTCTTAGGTTGATGCAATACTTGTCTCAGTGGTTGATCAATTAGAACCATTATTGTGCGAGCCCAGAAGTATAATCGTAGTTTCCTTCATGAAATCAACAAGCAGTATACTAGTTTCTCCAACTTTAGGTAATTCTTTGTTGCTCTGGTAAACAACTTGATGACATAGTATACGGTCCTTTGGATCTTGGATTCCTCACATACCGAGGTTGCACTCAGTGATTAAGCGGACATTGCTGAGTAAATGAACAGATTTTCTCCTTTCGAAGGCTTTGATAAGATTGGTGGTCACTCCATATGCTCCAATAATTTTCGAAAAGCTTCTTGGCATTCCTTGGTCTACAAAAACTTTAATTTTTCTTTCTTGTAGGCATCAAAAAATAGTATACACTTGTCTGTCGCTTTTGAGATAAATTGACCCAATATAGCAATTTTCTCATTCAAGCTTTGCATCTCCCTCTTTTTTTAGGTAACAATAGCTTTCGAAGCTTGAATCACAGCGGAAACAAAAGATGATATCATTGATACAATATGAATACAATATCCGATACATCAATTTGATACTATGATAATAATCAACATCAAAGCATATAAACAACACAAAATGCAGCGGAACACGACACGATGAGTCTTCAACAAGATCTAATACTACAACCTCAAACCAAAACTCCAAAGCCAAAGCTCTAAAACTTCAAGCTTGAATCTCCATCAAGGTCGCACGAAGCTAAGCAAGTGCAGCCCATGCACTCCAAAGACTCCAAAGAATACCAAACAGAAAGATGAAGGCAACCAAATCGATATCTACTATCTGACAATCTGAAAAACCAAAATCTAGACTGCCCATGTGGAAAATTATGGGCACCCAGAGTTTAGGAACGGAACAATAAACTTTAGGTCAATCATTGGACTGGTATGAGTAAACAAAACATTTGGTTTGAAAAACAAAGAAAAATGAAATCCACAATGCTTTTTGGAAAATGAAACTACCATAAGGCCTCCTATCGCATACACAATGCGAACTCAGAATTGGAGGAGATTTCTCCTTATGATAATCAAACATGCTTACTACGCAAATTCCTTTAATATTATTTTAGTGCATAGTGCAAAAAAAAACTTTCGAAAGTATAATATTAATCTTAACCAGCATACAACCATTATTGTATGCCTACCATAGCTACAATGTTCAATAGCAGGTTACCGCCACATTCCATGGCAGGTTATACAACTAAAACCGTACAGGGCGCGTATTATTTCTTTGGATTTTCCAAAAAAGGGTCAGGCTAAGGAACTTCCTACTGCCACATGGGAACGCCTCTGGAGGGACGCCCTGAGAACCTACCCAGCTCTCTGCCAACACAAGGCCGTTACCCCCTTCCCGAGAAGTAAAACCTAAGATATGCCACCCTCGGTCGTTTACGACCTTTATCTGAGGATCCTCTACACCAACGGCATCACACAGTAATAAATTTGCAGTGTCCACATGAGTTAAGTATCAGGGCTCCATACCATAATACCACCCTTTTCCAGAAGGAATGGACATGCCCTAGTGGCGCTACCCCTGCAACCTTGCCTCATCTTTTTTATTTCGACCATTACCGGGTTGTGAGGTCCTGATGCAGTCTCATCCACAAAGCTACGCTTTTTCACGAAGCCACGCTTTTTCACAAAGCAATGCTTTGATCAACAAATGATCAGCAACACTTCGTATGCCACATTACCAAATTGGGAATATATCACTAGTAACCATCAACTACATAACCTCTGAGCTCGTACGTCTCGGAGAAGGGTCTTAAGCTAAGAGAATAAATCTCCGCCACCAAACAGAAATGTATTTGATAGAAACTAGCTTTACATCTCAAAGTGTAACGTTAGACACACATCAATACAAGTCTGTTCCGGGTTCGAACAGAACCGAAGGCACTTTCGAAGAAGCCCTTGCAATCCAGATATTCACAATCCCGATCGGACTCCCCATCACATAAGGAGAACTCTATACCGTAGCTACTCAGAGCAGAGTCATTCGATAGCTTATCCTATCGTTCTTGCAAACACCCGGCCTTCAAACGCTATCCATAACGTCGTATCATTATTCGGAATGGGTTATATGACACAAAAGTCCTCTCCCGGCTAAACCGAATAATGAGCACTATATTTAAGAACATATGGATAATGGGTCCTCAATTAAGTCACAACTTTAAAACCCAAAACCTTTCTTTTCAAGTGGTTTAAACAAATTACCATTTTAAATCTTTTTAAACAAAAAGATTCACTTCACAAAGTTCACCCATTTTCACAAAGATTCATTCACATTCTTTCAAAACAATTTCCTTCCAAATTGGATTAAATCATCCAATCTTTAAATCCAAGATTTAATTGATATCTTTCAAAACAATTCCCTTTCAATCTTTTATACAAAAGGTACACCTTTTCAATTTCAAAACAAAGTTCGACGATCTTTCACAAAGATTTATCCATAACTTGGAAAACCATTTCAATCTTGAAACCCTTTTAACACAAGTTGGAAATTCATCCCTTATATGAAAGCTTTTATTATTTGAAAACAAATAGTTTTCATTTCGGGAAAATCCGATTTATACAAGTTAGAGTCCTTGGGTTAAGTTCAATTCTCAAAACCATACTTTTAAAATGGTTTAAATTTATATAAACTTGTATAACCTTTTTACATCACAACTTCTCAACACAGAATTCAATTTCAAATTTTGAATTCAAATTTAAATCAAATTTCAAAACTAAATTAAGTTATTCAAAAATAATTTTTATCTTTGAAATTCCTTTTCAAAATCTTTTCACTTTAAACCCAATCCATTTCCAAACCATTTGGATTCAAAATTAAAATTCAAAACTATTTCAGAAATCTATGACTTAACCGATTTCCATGTGCAATCCATATTTTTGTGTGTATAGTGTAGTCCAGGGGTTTAACACAATAGTGCAACATCATCAGTCATCACAGATACAATCACAGCAATATCGATAATCCTATGATGCTAATTTATATACACAGCATCACAGATAGATAATATAAATGCATTATAAATAAATAAAATACATTCATCATAGCTTGAATTAAAACAATTTACATCACAAAGCATCACACAGTAGAGAATATCAAACAATTCACAGCATTCAATAGAATATAGTCATCCATAAATGAAACCAATTAAGATATCTGATTAATCTAAACCAAAATCATTTGCCTTTAAATAAATTTTTAATCATGGTTAATTAATAATCAATTAATTACAAAATATTTAATTAATTATCCTTTAATTAATCATTAATTAACCTTTAATTAATAATTAATCCTTAATTAATTACAAAAATTAATTAATTACTTCTTAATTAATAATTTATTTCTTAATCACTTTCATTAATTAATTAACCTTTAATTAATTAATTATTCTTAAACTAATTACCTTAATTAATTTATCACATTAATTGAGTATTCTTTAAATTAATTAACCTTTAACATTTGATTAATCAATCTTTAATCATTAATTATCCACTCTTAATTATTTTCGCTAAATAATTATTTTTAATTGATCATTCATTAATTACTTGACTAATTAACTTGAATTATTGATTTATTTACTTTAATTACTTTCATTAAGTAATTAACTTCAAGTAATTAATTTCCTTTAACAAATAAATTAAACTTAACTTTTAAAAGTTAATGAACACATTAAACTTAACTTTTAAAAGTTAATGAACACCTTTAAAACACTCTTTATATCAACCAACCTTTAATTATTATCAAGTTCAAGTAACTTTTCAAAATACAGGTGATATTTATTTTAAACCATTTTTTTAAACTTAGTGAATTTTAAACAAATTATTTAAAACCTTCTTAAACAATTTAAACTGGAATAATTTCTAATTTATAAAAAAAAGAATTTTAGTTTAACAACATTTATTCTCGATAAAACTTGATTTTTCTTCAGATTTCAAAATTGTTTTTGCCATCAGTCAAATAACCCGAGAAAATACTCGTTCCACCCGAGTCTGAACCCGAGCAAAATCAATTTCCCATCTGCTTCGAGCAAATCCATCATCTTCACGAGCTTAGCACCGAGCCTCCACCCTTCTTCCCTAAATGCTCAAACCCACTGATACGAAAAAGTTACATGTATACGTGCACAAGCACGTCGATCAACGTCGAGGCCACCAGAACATCACCCACGATCATCAGAGTCGAATCGAAAAGCCCAAAACACGAAATCGCTGTTGAATCAAAATCGAGCTCATTTTCAAACTTCCTGGAACCATACTTGTCTAAACAACCTTCTACCTCACTGCTATACACCACCAGAACCCACGCCATTCTGGCCGAAGGTACTTCGATCCACCACGAACTTAACCCCCAGCTGCGATCGCCTGCACTGCCATGGCGACGACGCAATTAACTCGCGACTTCGACCAGACAAACACAGGCTTAAACCCTACTTCAAATCAAATCTCCATCTATGATGAATAAAAAAATACTTCGTATTTTTCTCGAGATCATCCCAGCACCACCACAAACAAACCCGACCACCAACCATTGCACCGATCACCAGATTTTCGCAAAAATCCACTTTTCGTTCATCCCACCCATACGTCCGCAATTCGTAACTCAAAAAATTAATTTTTGTTTTAAAAATCATTGCTTTCGAAATGGTTTCACATGATATAATCCAAATTTTAATTCATGCAAATCGAAATTTGGGAAAATCTTGAATTTTTACTGTGTTTCTTTATTCAGTCAAAACCCGTCCCATATTATATTGAAATTATATTTTTAAAATTAGGTTCTGATAATTTTAAACATATCTTGTTTTACATCATTGGCTAAAAGTGAACAGAGCAATTAGAATTAAATTTTGAACTAAGATATAACCTGAAATTTTCATTACAGGGCCTTATTCCCTGTTACCAGAGATATGCTAAGGATATTCACGCATACAGGCACATCACACAATCATTTCAAGCATAATTTTATCCATAACTTCAGATCCAGTGCAAAAAAATCAAATAGATCCAGGTCAAATAAGTGGGTTTACTCACCTGGCTTCTGGAAGAACAGAGCCTGGAACTTTTGATTGAACAGGGAAAAAAAAATTTTTTAATTCTTTTGACTTGATTTCAGATCTGTTACTTGCTGAGCCGAATCTGATCTCTAACTTGCTTGGCTAAGATGCTTTAAATTTTTAAACTGCAGTTGCTTGATCCTTAGCTTACTATCTTAGTTGAACTTATTAAAGATTGTTTGTTGCATGCTTGATATTCCTAAGATGATGATTGTTTTGATCTGGTTGAATCTACTCTGATGTTTACTTGCTTCAATTTAGAAATACTGATGTTGTTGAATTTATTTTCTTTTATTTTCTGATTTCGGATTTGGAGATATGAGAAAAGAAAACGCAATTTAGTTTTGTATTCTTCAATATAAAATTTTATTCATTTTAAACAAAGTTAATGCCACTTGTTATCACATGAGAGTTCTTACGTAACACTTGTTAATTTATTCCTTTTCATGTTCTACACTTGTTACGTGTAATAAAAATTGTGTTTAAATCCTTAATTTTAATTAATTTATAGATTCTATTTTAACCCTTAAGTACTTATTTTTAACATATGTATTATATTTTAAATGTTTATGTTTTTATCTATAATTTTTTTTATTATTTGAGATTTTTTATTATTTAATAAATGCATCCTCCTTTATAAAATCTTAATAAAAATTGAGTTTTAAAACTAATTATACTTTAAATAAATAACACACATATGTATATGATAAAATTTAGCTTTTAAACAACATTCAAACTTTTACTATATATTAAACACTACAAATAATATTTTAAATATAACTTAATGTCATATTTCTTATTTAAATAAATACATTTTTCTATTAATCATTTATATAATCTTTTAAAGCAAAAGATGATTTTACAATTTTAATTACACGTGAATAAAAAAATTAACTTAATTGGCCTTTGAAAAATTTATAATCAAATTCAAAATATCATTTTCAAATCAAAATGCATATTTGAATAATTAGAAACAAATTCTTATAAAATTCTCAAATCCAGTTTATTTCTAATATATTTATTATTAAATCCAATTTATATTTATAAAATTCTTATCTTTAAAATTCAACCCAAAATTCTATTTATAATCTAAATTTTTTATTCATTCTGGAAATTCCTAATTAATTGACAAATAATTTCACAATTAAATTCTAAAATCAAATTAATTGTCAAATTAAACTTGGTTAAAATTTGGGAATGTTACGCTTGAGTTCATGATAAAAACCTAAAAACTTGCCTGATGCGACTTAAAAGAATACTTCAATAGATTAAGCTTCATTCCATACCATCGAAGCACATTAAACATTTCATCAAGGTCATCCATGTGGTTCGTCGATCGCTATGACTTCACCAGCATATTGTTCACATAAACCTCCATCATCCTCCCGATCTAATTTTCAAATATCTTATTTAATAATCGCTGGTAGGTAGCTCCGACGTTCTTCCGAATGGCATTACTTGATCGAAACACGAGCCAAATCAGTAATGAAACTCATATTCTCCTGGTATGGAATGTGCGTCTATATTTGGTTTTAGTCAGAATATGCATCCATGAAGGATAACAGTTCATGTTCGGCCATTGAATCCACGAGTTGGTCTATCTTCGGCAGCAGGAAACTACCTTTTTGGGCATAGTTTATTCAAGTTCGAACAAGCAATTCATGTCTTCCATTTTCCATTTAGTTTCTTTACTAATATAAGGTTTAGAGTATAGGCCACCACGGATAAAGCCAATTTCTTTCAACTTATCCACTTCTTATTTCAACGTAGCGGATCACTCTGGGCACATAATGAATCTCTTCTGCTTCACAGGATGGCATCTTGGGTCCATATTAAATACATGACATGATATCTCCAATTATATTCCACACATATCAGAATGTATCCAGGCAAACACCCCAGGTTTTCCTAAAGAAACTCTACTGGTACCTTTCTCATTTTGGAGCTAAACTAAGAACTGGTGTTAATAGCTTGAGTAGGATCATCCATATCGATAAAGATGTTGATCTTCAACTCTACTAGTGCCCACTTGCATCCTCTGGACCTTTTTGAGGGTCCATAGGTTTGTAGAAGTAGAATTTGTTAAGGGACCCAAGCTTGGGCTTGGACGATAATTGTTGTGCATCAGCAGTCTTGATGTAAAGAGTCTTTTTTGCACCTTTTCCCTTCTCTTGTCACTTAGCCTCTCTGAGCTTAGCGACATTACATTCACGATGTGCACTTTGGTCTCCTTGAATAGCTCAAACCTCATTCTCCATGGGGAACTTCATCATCAGTTGCCATGGGGCCAGTGATATTCTGAAGCTGGCAAGGGCCGATCGACTATGAAAAACATTATAAGCAGAAAATTCATCTACAATCATAAAGGTCTGCACCTACACAATCTTGCGATCACCTTCACCTAACTCCATATATAAGTCAACACATCTGACAGGTTCTTTAGCCTCTTTGGTAAATCCTTGAACGTAGGATTTAGATGGCTTTATGTCCTTCAAACTTATTTTCATTTGATCTAATGTCTTCTTGAATAAAATATTAACCAAGCTTCCATTATCAATTAGAAGTCGGTGCATAGTTGTTAGGTTTAACACGGTTATAATCACCCTACGGTCAAACGTCGGTGTTTACACCCAACGGTATTCCTATCTCCAAATACTATATCATCACTAATCGTCTTCAGTCATTTCCATAATCACCCTAAGGTCAAGCATCGGTGTTTACACCCATCGGCATTCCTATCTCGAAATACTATATCATCACTAATCATCTTCGGTTATTCTGCCAGAGCTCCATCTTTGATAGCAAAAGAACTTTTCTATTGCAAGTGCTTTAATGACGTCCCATACCGCTCCCCGTTATTCTAGTTCTTCTCTATAGGATGAGGTCCTCCAGTTATTTTGTTAATCGTGGTTCGACCATCTGATCACTTAGCCCTCGCTTTGCTGGGTTTAGTCGGTCCATTTGACCATTCTACCCATGAGGCCTAACATGTTGTCCGCCATACTATGGGTCTCTCACGAACTACCGTAACTTCTTCCTACGTATCAGGTCTTCGATCGCGTCTCTTAAATATTGGTACTCATTCTTATTGTGCCCATGAGTTTCATAGGATCGGTTATAATTCCCTGAGCTCCATTCAGCTGCAATCACCTCCCTTCGAGGCAGCTTCTTATAGTTCTCCATACCTTGCATGGTAAGGTATATATTCTTAACAGTATCGTTCAGAGGATTATAATCTCTCGGCTTCTAGTATCTCATATGCTTTTTGGTATTATTTCTTTTACCTCCAGCGATTTGACTTCTCTTTTTTTTGTTATTAGTTCCCACATTCGTGCAACGTTACCAACGCTCTAATCTACCTACTTAATGGTAAAGTTGCTTGGCACAACTTCAGCAGACTATCTCCCACCAACCTTTTTGATGGCCATATTTGCTTCTTTCAAACGTCGATATTGTGCCTCCTTTCAATAGAACTTCTCCATAGGGGGTAGCCATTTCATCTTCAGCTATTTGCCAAAATATGGTTCGGGTATATCCCTTAGATCAGTGCCATCAACACGATATTCTTCATTGGATTACTTACTTCTATTATAGCAGCGTTGAATCGACTCAAAAAATCCTTTAGGGACTCTCCATAACCTTAATGAATACTCAATAAGGACATCACATCCTTTTGTTGAGGTTGAACTGCTCCATAAACTTCTTTTCTTCCAATTGATAAAAGGTAAATATGGGTTTTGGCATGAGCCGAGTAAACCACATCATGGCAACTCCATGTAAGAATATAAAGAAGCACTTGCACTTTACTGTATCGGTAGCTCTAGCACCATCCATGTTCCACTCGTATTTCAATAGATGTTGTCCAGGATATGCTTTCCCATTATACAACAACATCGTCGGCATAACAAACTCCTTGGATATTCCACCCACAAGATATCATTAATGAATGGGATCCTACTATGTGTTGATCCTTATTCCTCATTTTTTCTCCTTAGATTTTCATTCATCACTCTCTTTACCATATTAGTAACATATTTTTGACTGGTTTGGTTATCAAGAAGGCGATTATCAAGAATATCTTTGAGTGTTTGACTCTGCAATTTATCTCGATTCGTTAGGTGACGTCTAGCCTCTCCTTTCTCTAAGAGAACCATTCCTTCGGATCTTCTATGATGCCTGGTTGGTTCTGTAGTGTTCGTTTGGGCACCAACATTCTACCAGCATTTTACCCAACTTCATTGCTAGTATCCTGTAAATCATCTTCACTACTGACAAGTTGATGGCATTGGATAATCGAACTCCCAAACCACCCTTGTTATGATTGGTACCGACCACTCCATCTGTAGCCAAAACTTGGTCACTTCCTCATGTGGTTTACCTTGATACTCTAGTAGTATTTTCCTTCATTTTCTATTTTTCGTCACCTTTGTTCTGATTAAATGAAGGTGAATTCCCTTCTCCGAAACTTGAAGACGACCCTTCTTTTGACTTTTCTTTCTTTAGGATTGTTGTATCAACAAGGCAATACCCGCATCCATCCTATCAAGTTGCACTTTTTGGATGTCCACTATTCTGTCCTGACAAAGCATTCATCGGTTGGTTACTTTCTTCATTGCGGTGAGAAGCTTCATCATCTCTACCTACCACCGTTGTAGATCTTTCAGATCTCTTAAGGGCCATTACTTCAAATCTTTGATAACAAAGTTTGGGTCTAATTTATGGACGTTATAATCCACAGTATTAAGCTAGATCTTCTCCTGAAAAGCTCTGCTATCAATGAAAACACCAAAAAATTTAAAATATAAATTTGAAAACAACCCCTAATCAACTATAAATGAGATAGATCTATGATTATCAATAATAAATATTAAGGAACATGGCAAGTTTAGAGTGGTTTAGCAAATTATATGGCCTACGTGCACTTTAATCTTATTAGAATTTGGATTGTCATAAGTACAAGAACTTGGAAATTTGTTTTCCAGTCTAGAATAGCAAGAATAGGCTCAAAGTGACATGGAGTGTGTAAAGAATAGAATATGAAGAAGGTGGAAGCCAAAGAGAGTCCAAAAATCCGTTTCCAGTAGCCATAGTGCTTCTATTTATAGTAGAATTGCCCAGCAGAGTCGCCAGAACATGAAATACCAAGTAAAACATCAAATCCACGAAGTTAGGAAAGAAGATCGAGTCAACCTACAACAACTAAATCATGTTTGTATCGATCATTATGATTGGTACCAATCATGTTGGCACAATGCCAATGTGTTGTTTTCCATACGCAACTTTTTCAATATCTTCTAACATGACCACACTTCAAGAATCATCTAAGTACTCATATGATTTGTCCTATATGAGACTTGTCTTTTCCCTCATAATTATGGTGTCGTAATAGTTGTTAATACCATAGATATAGATTTTGATAGCAACCATATAAATATAGTACTAATGTTTTCCCAAGTTGTATACAATATATAGCAAAATATTATAGAGGTACAGGATAATCGAGTTTGAAGACTGATAACTAAAAAACTAGAGACCAAGCTTTAGATATGATCAAGACAATTGAAGGCTCATGCGTTTAAAGACAAAGACATGAAGAGTTCAAGACTATAGATGATAGTTAATAGACATTAGATAAATTTGTTACAATCCTTGAAGACCAACTTTCTTTTCTTTAAATACTCTCTCACCAAAATACTTATTTTATTTTTGAAATACATTTCTACAAAATTTAATAGAATTTTTATATATTACATTAATTAAAAAATATTTTTTAAAAAGAGTTTACAAAATATCATAATTTGGTAACGCTTTAAAATGTGTTGTTGTTTTTCTCACAACAGAAGGATTTGTCGACAAATCCACATCAGTATGTCGACCTATTTACTATCGAAAAGTGTTTTTAAATTTTGAAAGGTTATGATTTTTGGCTCCATTTCTTCGCAAATGGACAAGTCCCTACAAACACTATATAAAGGAAACTGGAAAATGAATTTTTTGAATAATATTCTCCATTTTTCTCTTTAAAATCTTTTTATATATTTCTTAAAATCCACTTTCTATACTCTTAAAATACTCAAATTCAATCTCCACTTCACCACATTCATTCTCTATAATATACTCACTATTTTGCAAGTATTATTTCACCACTTCAAAGAAAAATGGTTATATAATATTTTATATCCAAGTTACAATAATTTGTATTTCGAATCAACAACTTTCTACTACTATTTTATGTGGATGTTTTTGTTACCCGTTGAAATCAAATGGGTGTGCTTGTGGCCCATCTAAATCGGGTGGGTGATCTTGTTGCCCGGCTAAATCATAAAAGTCTACCCTAAGCTATAAAAATCAGGAGAGTGTATCATGTTGCCTTGAAATCAAGATTGTATTCTGATTTTCTTTCTATCTGATTAAAGTAGGTGTTTGAAAATTTATATATATATATATATTACAGGATTGGATGTAGGATTGGTCAATCCAAACCAGTATAAACTCTGGTGTTATCTTCCTTACTTTTATTTTATTTTTACTCTGTGTGTGTGTATCCGAGACTGCCAGTTAATGTATATCTATGTTAATTATCTATTTTTTTACTTAATTCTAGAAACTATTTAGTAAAATTCTATTCAATTTATAAAACACTATTCATCCCCCTTTCTAGTGTTATAGTAACCTTAAGATCTGTTCACACCTGTATAATTTATACTACACAGTTTTCCACATTTTGTATTAGAGCATTAGGTTTTCAAAAACTTGTTATTTGAATTTTTCTAAATTATAAAGGACTAGTAACACTGGTAGTACACTTTTGCTGAAGAACAATCAACTGCTATGCCCTACTAGTTAATGATAACAATTATGCTTACTAGTCATGTAGGATGAAAATTTGTTTACAATCCAATGGCTTAGATATTTGGAACATTACAATAAGGGAATACATTAAATCCTAAGATGAATATTCAAAATGGACTATAGACCAGAAGGCATAAGTACCGAAGAACTCAAAGGTTATGAATATGTTATTTTGCTCCTTAGATAAAAATGAATTTAATTGAGTTTCTATTTGTAACTCTGCCTACTAGATTTAGAAAACACTATAAGTCACACATAAGGGAATTAGTAAAGTAAAACAAACTAAGATTTCCGTAGTAACCAACCAGTTTTAGCTTTTTAAAACGAAACAAAATGAGCCTACTTTTGACATGTATTCTAGATTTCAAGATATATTTCATTCATTAATATCATTAAGGATAAATTTCTCAAAAATGGATCAAGTTAGGAAAATCCTTAATTTACTCTCTTCAAAATGGAACTAAACTGACATTAGCAACAGAGGAAGCCACTGATATTAGTAAATTAAAAGTTAAAGAATTAATTGGTAATTTAATGTCCTATGAAGCATGGTTGCAAGGAAGAAAGGAAAGGAAGAAAGGAAAGGAAGAAAGGAAAGTCAGCGACCAAAAAGAAATCAATTGCATCTAACGTATTAACTGATGATCAAGATTTAGATGTCGTTGATAATGATGAGGAGATTGCTCTTATGACCCGAAATTTTCGAAAGTTTCTAAAATATGGAAAAATGAACAATTATTGAAAAACTGAAAACAAAAATTCTAGTAATGGGAATGTTTTAAACGCTGCGACTGTGGTGAATCTGGCCATCTACGAAGGGACTTTCCACATCAAAAGAAAGCAAAGAATTCACCAAACACTGATTCATTTAAAAAGAAAAAATGGCTTTCAATGCTACCTTGGATGATTCTCATACAACATCAATTGTCAACGAACCATACACTGAAAATATCAACATGTGTTCATGGTGATGGAAGATTAATCAAGTCAAATAAAGAAAACACCAAAGTCGGCATTTTTTACATTACATATTTTATATTATTTTATTTTCAAAAATTATTTAGTATAGGATATATAATATATATATATATATATATATATAATTATGTGAATATTTTTTCTTTTTGAACATTGAAATTCCAACATGTATGTCGATATAGCCACCTAGGTATGTCAAAATATCAAACAGAATTTGAAGAACCTTTTCAAAGTTTGAACTTTTGAAATTTCCCCTCTTTTGCATTCAATTCAAAATTTTAAAAGATTCCTTTTTGGTTGTCACATGTTCATTCAAACTCTATATATTCACTCTTTCAAAAATTGTTTTTGACACGCTTAATTTCGAAAATGGTACAAATTATTCACCCTCTTTCTTCCAAAATAACTCATAATGTCACCTTCAAACCAATCCTCTTCATCCAAAACCATTAGGTCTACCAAAAGTCAACTTTTTAATGATTAAGATCCCATTGAAACATACTTTGAGTATGTAACACATGGTAAAGTCTTTTTAGGAAGATTTGCTAATTTTAATGAATTTTATTCTTATGGTTTACAAGATCTTGCTTTAAAAAATGGTATTTTTAGTTTAAATAATTTATTACAAAATAATTTGATTACTATCTCGATTTGGTCAAAATGTTTTGTGCTAATTTAAATGAAAAAAATTATCAAGTAAAACAAGGTCAAATTTAGAGTAGTATCAAAAGATACTATTGTTATTTTAGATTGTGAAATTCTTGGTCAAATTCTTGATTGTAGAAGTAGCAGAAATGAACTCTCCACTTTTGGAATTGATTATGGAAATAAAAAATTACGCAAGATTTGTTTTCAAATGATGAAGAATATGGTTTTAACGGTAAAAATCTTCAAGCAAAAGCAAGATTAATAAGTCTTATTTTACAACAAAGTATTACACCCAGGACGAGGAATTATAACAACCCCATTCGTAGAGTTTTTAAATCTCCTTTTGCTATTTTGAAAAATACGGTATAAATTGGGCTCGAGTAATTTTGGTTGACTTTTTTCAAAAGAAAATTTCTAGACATGAAACCCACTTTCTTATGGTGTGTATCTTACTAGAATTTTCAACTTTGGTATTAACCTAAGAGGTGAAAGCATTTGCCTCATAAAGTTTTTGAAAAAATATACATCTCTCACGCACATTCCTTTTGAACTTGAACGTTATGAGTCTCTTACTGAAAAGGAAGAAACATTAGCAAGAGAAGAAGAGCAAGAGATTCTTTAAGAAGAAGAAAGCAATGATATGGAAATAGAAGAGGAGGAAGAAAAAGAAGAGGAGGAAGAAAAAGAAGAGGACAAGGAAATGGATACATATCTTGAAAACTATAACAAAATGTCTTGCTATTCAAACAAAGTGATCCTAAGAAATTAAGAGAATTTTCTTAATAATCAAAAAAAGCTTAAGCATTCTTTTAATAAAAAATTCACTAGCCTTTCAAATAAAGTTTGTAAATACTTTGGAAAGATAATGAGAAAGCTTGGCGGAAATTCTTCTTCTTTATCATCATTATTCTAGATCTTCTTAGTTATCTTTATATTTTCTAGTTTTATATATGTTATTTCCTTGTATTTTTCATTATGTTTATGTATCTCTCTATTTTATTAATGAAATTTACTTAGAGACTTCATTTTATTGTCAACTATGTTCTTTTGTTCTCTGGAATCATAAACTAAAATAATATAAAATATATACAAAATATAAAACAAAACAAAAAACATGTAATTTATTGAATGTTTGGCGACATACTCTACATGCATATGTTGACATATTCTTGCACTTCCAGATTTTGAATTTAAAACAGATTAATTATTTTTAATTGGAGGGATTAATTTTTAGTCCATCCCTTCACCACTATAAAACCATATTTCTTCCAGAAAACCTTAAAAATCAATTCATCCGCTTATTTTATTCTTCTCTACACATCTCTTTTCAAAAAAATGAATTCATACGTCAACTTTTCATAATGAAACAATGTACAGTCTAGAAGAAACTCTTTAATTATTAATAATGCTTTATGCATTCTTTGCAATTAGCGATACTTGAAATTGAGTCAAGTGCAAATGATCAACAACAGACAAATATTTTGATTCTCTTTGATGTTTGATTTCTTGTTTCGCTAAAGAAGTTCAAAGCAATGCCCTAGAACGCTCGAACTATAAAGCGAAAGTAGAACATGAAGATTGGGAAGTTATCAACACCAATCCAATCTTTGGATCCGAAGGATGGATCAAAGTTCCCAAAAAAATTAGTTTAAATATGTATTTGTTATTTGTACATTTTATTCTGTGTAATTAAAAACCACTTTCTATGTAATTAATTGTGTATAAGTATGTATAAGTGTAAAATTTATGATGTATGGTTCAAATAAATGTAATAATTATATATATATATAAAGTTACATCTCAAAAATATTATTTGGTAATTAATATTGATTTTGATTATATATACAACATTATCACATTTCATAATATTTAATAAGTAACATTTCAGGAAGTTTATTTTTCTTTACCATTTTTTGTTGATGACAAAGTGGGATAAAAATATAACATATAATATATGCATATGCTTGGGGGGAGTTATTCAAAGTAGGGAGAGCTAAATAATTAAGGGGAAGGGGTTATAATATATTTTATAAAAATATTTACATAGTTGTCATCATCAAAAGGAAGAGATTATTAGTGCCACAAATATTGTTTTTGATAGCAATAACCATATAAATATAGGTACTAATATTTTTTCAAGTTGCATAAAATATTTTGCAAAATATTACATAGGTACATAATAATCAAGTTTGAAGACTGATTAGTAAAAAGACTGAGATCAAGATTCAGAGATGATCAAGACCATTGAAGATTCATGAGTTTAAAGATAAAGGAATGAAGAGTTCAAGAATATAGATAATAGTTAATGGACATTAGATAATTTTGTTAAAGTCCTTGAATACCAACTTTCTTTTCTTTGAATAATATCTCACCAAAATATTTATTTTATTTTCAAAATATTTATCTACAAATTTTTTATAAATTTTTTATATATTAAAGTATTTAAAAAATTATTTTTTAAAATGGTTTTACAAAGCATAATTTTGTAACACTTTCAAAAGTGTTGCTGTTTTTTCTCAAAACAGATTGACATGTTGACATATCCCACATAAGTATGTTGACATATTTACCATTGAAAAGTGTTTTTAAATTTTGAAAAGCTATGATTTTTGGCTCCATCTCTTTGCAAATGGACATGTCCCTTAAAACACTATATAAAGGGGACTGAAAAATGAATATTTTGAACAATATTATATCCATTCTTCTTACTCTAAAATCTCATTATATATTTCTTAAAATCCACTTTCTATACTCTTTAAATCCACTCAATTTCAATCTCTACTTCACGACATTCGTTATTTATAATCCACTCACTATTTAGCAAGTATTCTTTCACCAATTCAAAGATCGAAGTATTATAAATGGGCTAGGATATTATGTATCCAAGTTACAACTGTTTGTTTGGAATCAATAACTCTTTACTACTATTTTGTATGGGTGTGCTTATTGCTCATCCAAATCAAGTGGGTGCGATTGTTGCCTGTTCAAATTAAGTAGGTGTGCTTATTGCCCATTTAAATCAAGCGGGTAATCTTATTGCCATGTTAAATTAAGAGAGTCTACCATGGGCTCAGAAAGTCAGGAGGGAGTATCTTGCTACCCGGAAATAAAGACTATATTTGGTTTACTTGCTGCCTGATTGATGTAAGCATTTGAGAGGAAATCTTATAAATACCGTACAAAACTAGATGTAGAATTGATTAATCTGAACTAGTATAAAACTTCTAGTGTTATCTTTCTTAGTTTTACTTTATCATTACTGCATATATATATATATATATATATATATATATATATAACTGCCTGTTATTATATGTCTATGTTTTGAAAGTATTTAAAAAAAAGTTATATAAGTTATAAAACAATATTCACCCCCACTAGTGTTATAATAGCCTTAAGATCTGTTCACACTAGTATAATATATACTACACAGTTTCCCATAATAGGATCATCCAAGTACGATCTACTCAACATTTATATGTTTGCCCTAGCATTCCGTTCTCTTATCATTCTTTCAAGTTATTTGAGAAATAACATTATTCATCGCATAAACATATCAGTATTGATTTCTATTGTGGTCCGATCAAAACATCTTCGCACATTTTTACTCCAAACTTTTAAAGACGCCTCATGTTTCCAATTCAAGCATACCACCAAGTTCTCGAACCTTTTGACCTTTTCTCAACATCCAAATTTACTTGAAAGTTGCTTGGTCAAATGCTGGATAACTCCAGCTAACAAGGGCGAGTGTCATCATTGTAACAAGAAAGGTCATTGAAAAAAAATTGCCCGGAGTACATGAATATTATCAAAGCGAAAAAACAGAATAGTTTTGCTGCTCATACACGTATATTTATGATCAAAATTGTTTTGCAATCAATATATTATCTTGGGTTTTAAATGTTGGATCTGGAGCACATATCTATAATTTGTTACAAGACTTAGGAACAGACGTCATGTGGTAAAAGGAGAAATCAGACTTTAAGTTACTAATGGATTTCTGGTAGATACAATGGTAGTTGGTGATTATCGTTGGTTGGAGATTATCATTTAACTTTTCTAAATGGATTGGTTTTAATTTTAAATAAATGCAATTATGTGTAAAACTTTATGTGTGGAATAATTTCCGTGTCTAGATTGTTTAAGGTTGGATATATTTTTTATTATATGGATAACATTATGAACATTATGCTGAATGGAAACGAAATCTGCAGCGGTGTTCTGGATAATTGCATTTATTGTATTAATACTAATTTTATTTGTACCATGAATAGTTCTTTTGATGTTAACACTAATAATAACTAACAAAATTATTGCAGGCTGGGTCATATAAGTGGGAAACGACCACACAAATTGAAAACCTAAGGTTTTCTACCATCAATTGATTTTGAATCAATTGATATGTATGAGTCATGTCCTAAAGGAAATATGACCAAGGACCCCTTTAGTGGGAGCAATAAAAGAGCTAATGAACTCTTGGGCCTTATACATATTGATGTATATGGCCCAATGCCTATGGTTACCAAAAATAACTCTTTTTGTTTTGCTACCTTTATCAATGATTTCTCAACCGAGAATATGTGTATCTAATGAAGAACAAATTTGATGTCTATGAGAAATATATAGAATATAAAAAAGAGGTCGAAAATCAGACGAACTATAAGACTAAAATACTTCGATCTAATCGAGGAGGTGAGTATGTTGGAAAAGAGCACTAACAATACCTAAAAGATAATAGGATTATCTCTCCTATACTACATAACGCAATAGTGTTTTAAAGTGAAGGAACCGAAACTTATTAGATGTGGTTCATTCCATGATGATTAAAGCTAAGTTATCTCTTTTCTATTGGGGATATATGATAGAAACTGCAACGCATATATTTGATATCCACGAAATATGTGCCTAAGATGCCATATAAGAAATGGCATGGAAAGAAACCCCACTATAATTATTTAAAGGTGTGGGGTTGTCCAGCTTATGTTAGGAACAGCGGCTCCAACAAACTCGAGGCAAGATCATCCTTATGTAAGTTTGTAAGATATTCCAAGAACCACAAGGATGTATTTTCTCCAACACCAGGAGGTTACCGCTTCGACATACATTGTCTTTTCCGAAAAGAATTGTTTATTAAAAGAAATTAAGAGTGAAGTTGTAGACTTGGATGAGATTAGAGAAATTAACGTAGAGGCTAAACAAGTGGGAAAAATAAATTCACCTATATATGAAAACATGCAATCTATCAGAAGGACTAACTGGAAATCTCATGCACCAGAGAGATACTATAGTTTTCTTGTGGATGGCATGAAAGAGGAATGCGTCTTAGATGAAAACACTCCTCTCTCATTCCAACAAGCACCATAGAGTAAAGTCTTTGCACTTTGGCTTAGAGCTATGAAATTCAAAATGGATTCCATGTATGAAAACTCTAGCTTTTAATACGATATCGACGATAGTAAGCCCATGTCAGGTTATGTCTTTACTTTAAATGATGAGGTCATCAATTGGAAAACTTCGAAACAAGAAATGGTAGTTGATCCCACAATGGAGGCAAAGTACATTTCTCTCAACGATGCAGCTAAAGAAGTAAGATGCGTACATTTATGAGTGAGCTAGGGGTGATTACCGATACAAAGAATCCGGTGACATCATTTTGTGACAACAATGCGATGATATAGACCGCGAAGGAGTGTAGAGCACATAAGAAATCAAGACATATTGTTCAAAAGTTCCATCTAACCAAAAAAATTATAGAGAATAAATAAGTATGATTCAAAGAGTAGATATGAAGGACAACATAGAAGACCCATTTGAAGGGACTAGCTCTGTCAGTTCTTGTCAAACTGATCGGAGGGATGAGATTGTGATTCCATAATTGGTCCCAAGTTTAAGTGGAGATTGATAGAGTTATGGGTAATGCCCTAGAGACATTTATGTATTTTACTGTAAATTATTAATTCTATAATAAATTATCATTCGAAATAAAAGGTGTTTTTCTATAATTATGTAGTTGTTATTGTGTTATATTAATTACTCGTTTAATTTAAGTTTATTTAGTAGAAAATCCATAAATGATATGTTTTGTGATAGTAGTTATAATGTGTTATAATCATGAGCAATTTATCACAATGAAAATAAACATATCATCATAGATACTCCTAGTCAAGATGTATTGAGATTGGATATTGATATATCTATTAAAACTAGAGTAAATAACGCTCTCCAAATATTTGACAACGTATTACTTATGGCTGTTGGAGAATTAAGGGTTATGTACTGATAGTTACTGGATAACTATGGGTTGATTCACTACATAATTTTCTATTGGTTAATATAACTAAGGTCAAACAAAGAATATTGAAATAATAGTATTACAAGTTCTCTTGATTTAAGAATGTTGTAAAACTCCAAAGTGAATAATCCACTTTGATTATAGTTAAATCACGACATGACGTTCATCGAGAGATTATAGTTGGGTCTTAGTTGAAAATTGAAGGTGAAACACTCTTCAATAGAGAATTCATATCCTCGGTTATACGAGGTTAGCATCATTAGTCAACTCAAAGTCAAAATCTCCAACCAGAGCAATTTAGTTAATAATAATTTTTATCATTAAATCAAGGACTTTGTGTTTGTATTTTACAAGTTGAATGTGGACGATTTTTGAATTTTGACCAATAGCAGATTCCATAAGTCCTAAATGCGGTATACTTTCGATGAAGAGAATTGATGTAAATAATTGTCACTACGGGCACTACTTAAAATAGTAAAATTGAATTTTACCCAAACCCTGTGAGCGATAAATTAACTGTCACACCACTAGCTAAGGTGACATGTGAACATTGATATTTGAATTGTTTAATATTAACCGCTTACTGAACTTACACTTATAAGTCACACAACCGCAATGTTGAATACTATAAATACCATATGATTTAATTAAATCATAATTGTAATAAATTAATTAATATTTGTGGAATATAAATTATCAACTTTTATTTAATTTATTTTAATCATTATTGAGTATATTGCGTATATAAAAGTTATATATATATATATACACACACACACACACACACACACCTACTGGTATACGATATCGATGTACATTTGTATTGAATTTAAAATATGCAATTAGTGATTGTGTTATGAAAGGCATGTATGCCCATTAGCCTACATTAAATGCCCGACTATGATTGGGGTAGGAGGAGTGTGATATTTGGAAATATGAGTTTGAATTAGTGGAGAAGGAAAAGGTAAAAATTAGATCTAGTTCTCCTCTTTCCTCTTCATTTCTTCTCTTATAAAACCCAACACCTTCGTCTGTTTGTTTATTTTTTAATTTCCTTTAGCCTTCATTCTTCCCTCTTGGCCATAAGTTCTTGTCCATCTCCCCTCTCCATTTTCAAATGAAAATCAATTTAAATCAAATTAAATTAAAGGTGTGGTGATCTCGTCGGTTATTAACATTTCTAAAAGGAATTGAATTAGATTCAGAGAGTTCTTTCGATTCAACATTCAAGGTGTTACATCAAGGCTACGTTAAGGAAATATTCAATTTATATCAATTTATATATGTAATCATTTATGCTATTATATATGAATAGGTTAGAATTATATCATGAATTCATATTATTGTTTGTTGTCCATTTACATACGAATATATTATATCATTAAAAATATATGTGTCTGTGTACATATATTTTCTTTTGGCCCTAACATAAAAAAAATTGATTGCGATTTTTTTGTATTATGTAATTCTGAATAAAAAACATTTTTCATATAGTTATATATATAAATATGATTTTATTAATTAAATGAAAAATATTTATATTTGAATTTGAATTTTGAATTTTGAATTAGATATTATTTATAAATCTAGATTTGATTCAAATTAAATATTCCTTAAATATTTCAAAATTTTGAATTTTGAAGTAGTTTGTATTTATATTTATGCATAATTACATACACACACACATAGATATATGAATATATATAACTTATTTAACATGTATGTACATTGCATAAAAGTATTTTTTATATTATACCAATACTATATATTAGTAGACAGCATACATATATATGAGAAGGCTAATGTGTCCGCTGCGTTATAAATCTCAACGCTTATATACGGGCTTGTTAAACCATGTGCACATTATATGTTGCAAGTGCATGTACATGTATATGTGTATTTGATACACATATACATATCATATACCACATATATAAGTAAATCACGTCTTTATATTAAACAGTTAATTAAATAAAGATTTTATTTAAAATTAATTTAGATTAGACCTAAACTAATTTAGACTTCATAGGCCAAATAAAATCTAAAATGATAATTTTTTTTGAAATCCACTCATTTAACTCATTGCATGATGGTCTACTTCCTCTATGAAAAACACATTCGGCTCCTATTTTGATCAAAATTTCAACTCGATTATTCGACTGGTCTGTTGGATCTTTTGCTAGTCAATGGTTGTTGTCTGAATATTCTTATATGATCGGGATTTTTCAGATAATATTTTGGATTGCTTCTCAAGTGAGTTGTTCCGATTGAAGTAGCTCCATTAAAATAATCCCGAACAATGTTTACAAGTAGCTTTAATAGCTCCCTCCATACATTGGATTTCAAAATTATTATATTTGAAGGAACAGATTTGTCTACATCCGTGAAAGGGTTTTGTGTTTGGCAAACTAGAGTCTGTGTTTCAGGGTTATTTATAACTACATTATCGTTGGCCTAAATATTTGATGCACATGCATAGTCTTACTACTACAACCTGATGAGGCGTTCATCATTTTCAAAACTCTACAATATCAAAATAAATACATTTCATTAATTGTTTTTGTAATAAATTTCATTTACTATTTTAATAAAATAAATGTCAATATAAAATAGATTTTATTAACAAATTTCAATAGCTGTTTTTTTGGATGTCTATCACAACTTCAGTGTACTTGGGTAAGAACAAATATGTCAAATTATTTCAATAACTTTTTAAGCTAGCAAATACTAACATGATAAATGAATCAAAGTCCAAAGCTTAAAAGTGAAGGGAGGTTTTCACCTGAAATAGTGTTTGTCGTAATTAAAGATCTGAAGTACAGCCGACGACCGTCGATCCCATCTCGTCTGAAGAAGTTGACCTTGCCTTGCTTGAAGAAGTCAGTGATGTTTTTGTTTGAAGAAGTCAACTTGGCCTAGTTTGAATTTATGATTTTTTTTTTCGCTACTAGGTTTTTTTTAAGTCGACCGTAAATCTTAACATGTATTGGATAGAGAATAGGAAAGTAGTAAATGGGATCTGGTATGGCTAATGGGATCGGTTTTGTAAGATGTTTTTCTTTTATTATTAGTGTATTTGAATTAAAAATTATGAACATGAAATAATAATAAAATAAATATTTAATTTATATCTGTATCCGTATTCGAAATAAATTTTAAAAATCGAATATATGCATCTGCTTTTCAAATTCTTAAAGGCGGGTGATATTTCAAATGCTTGTTGAGAGGCACATCCAAATGCCTATTTAATAGACACATGAAACTGCATACGTACATAAAATGAAATGCCTATTAAATAGGAAAAATATCTTCGAATTCACCCACGGGATTAAAACGGTGGAGCTTGGAGCTGTGGTTACTTAGCAATATAATATCGTCTTTACTTCGTTCTTCATTTGTCTCCCTGTTATAAACGCAACCTCACGCTATTGCCCTCCATAATTCAAATTCAATTTTCTCATCTTCTTCCCCAATATACAAATCAAGCAATGTCAACAATACAAGACGATATAGCCACTCTAGACCGTATATGTTCCCAACTAATTAACCAAGACGACTCTACCTCATTAGATTTGGACGCTCTTCTCGCGTATACATCCGAAACAACAAACAAAAATACTGCTTCAATCAACAAACATCATCCCAATACATTAACCCTAACACCACCACCCCCCACACTCCCAAAACTCGAATCCACATCAATTTCACATATCATTCACGATGAAGAAAAAGGGCGGAAGTACCGCGGCGTCAGACAACGCCCCTGGGGTAAATTTGCGGCTGAGATCCGCGACCCGAACAGACGCGGGTCTCGGGTTTGGTTAGGAACATTCCAAACCGCAATCGAGGGTGCAAGAGCCTATGATGTAGCGGCTTTTAACATGAGAGGGAGGAAGGCGATTTTGAACTTTCCAAACGAGGTCCGATGTTCTGAGTCGCAGCCGTCGGTGACGGAATTAGGAAAGAGAAGGAGAGAGGAGATGGCTGAGGATTCGGTTAAGAAGGACAGAGTTGAGGAGGAGACGGAGTTGGAGCGTCCGTTAACGCCGTCTAGTTGGACGGCGTTTTTGGATGGGAAGGGTATTTTCAGTTTGCCATTGCTTTCTCCATTAGGATCATCCTTGATTTGGACTTAATCAGCATGAATATCTAGTTGTTGTTTATACAGGGGAATACAATGGATTTACGTATTTGTTTTATTCTCTCCCTTTTTTTCCCCTTCCTTTCTTACTGTTGGTTATGTAAATCGAGGGTTTGTTGTCGTAAGGTGTTATTTATCCCGTAGACCTTTCTGTATGAAAATATATGCGAGATGAGTTTTAGATGACATGTTGTGGGAAATTTTGTTCTATTTTTATTATGCTTTATTGATGAATTTATTTATATTTTTATATAAAGAAAATTTGATCATTTTGACATAAACTTGATTTAGTAAAGGTATTCGTTTCGAATTTGAAGAAAATAGAAGAATATAAACCCCCGAAAGTAAAATTGTCAGAAGCAAAGGGGAAAAAATATTAAGGATATATATCTACTGCATAAAAATAAAGAAATTAGCAAGGTGTTCTTATTTTGAAACTCAAATCCATTTCTATTCCCCATCAAATACATAACGCACGGAACACATTTGAAATTATTGTAGAAATTTGCCAACTCTTTTTACATTTTTAAGATTTGTATTCTTCCAAGCGTATAATTGCAATTTTAAATATAGTTACCTTTTTTTTTGTCATATCTGTATTTTGTTTGAAAAATATATTCGGTTTGTAGTGTAAATATTTATCCTAAAGATTGTAAAATTTCAAAAAAAAATGATTAGATTTAATTTTCGATATTTGACTATATTAAATTACAATTGGTTTGCACTATGAAAAAATGAAAAGAAAAATTGATGAAAGTAATTGCGATATATTATATGAGCAAATAAGGGAAAAGAAGAAACGTTGAGAAAAATTTAGACAAAACGACACCAAGTTTCATTTTTGGATCCGAGGATAAATTTTGAAGGAAAAAATAGACTGAACGATAATGCTAGTTATAACTAGCATTATATTTAGTTTTTGCAGTATACAAAATGCTAGTTATAACTAGCATTATATTCGGTTCATACTGTACAGATATTAGCTATGATTAGCATTATCATTCAGTTTACTTTTTTTTCAAAGTTTGTTTTTCATTCCAAAAATGAAACTTGTTGTTTTTCGGTTTACTTTTTTTCAAAGTTTGTGATTGTGTCTGTTTTTCACTTATTGTGAAACGTGTTTTCGAGTGAGATATTCAAACTATTTTGAAATGATCGAAGGATGTTTAACAAAATATTTCCAAATATTACACACACTTCACATCGAGGAATTTTGACAATAGTCACACCAAGTCTCTTCTAAAACCAATTATGGATCCCTTTAACAAGAGTCTTTACATAAATAACTGTGTTGGTAACGTAATTTTAGGTATCCAACCACCTTGCTAAATGTTCGAGTTTGCGTTGGCCAAACGGGATCTTTGTTATTTCTTTCTACAAAACATAAAGTCTATTGAGTAACGTGATTACTGACCATGTAATGATATTTATATAACAGAAAAATATTTTGAATGACAAATTTATAGGTTTATTTAGTACTTAGGACACAGCCCGCTAACAAATTTGCCTCAAGGACAATAAATGTTGGTTGCCGAAAACAATCTTTAACCCTTTTGTCTTCATGTGCCATTATGCAATCATCAAGTTGTCTAGTTTTATGCAAATCACCTTCTTTCTCTTTATTTTCATTCCACCTTGTATTTCCTGAAGCCAGAAGAACCCATAGTCGCACACTTTGCCAACTCCGTTCTTCATCCTCAAACCAAGAAATTATGCACCACCACGTCTGTTGAACTCGATAGCCTTCAACGAACCTTTGGACAACCAACAATCCAAACCTCGTGAACTTCCGACAACCCAAAAATCATCTCGACGTGTGTTTCTATGGTTACAGATCTCAGATTTGATCACTATGTGATGAATGGAGACCACCACGATGCTCAGCACACTAAGGCGACTTCATCCACACGAAGAACAGCCACTAAAGCAACTCATCAATACGAAGATCGACCACTCCGGCGTGTTCAAGCTGAATTGAGCCTTGGCCATGTCCTAACTTTCGATCGCTACTACCTTCACCAATAATAATCAGGGGGAAAATGCATGTTACAATCACCTTCGTCAATTTGGGTTTTAGTTGGAAGAGCAAAAGAAAAAACCATGGAAATTCTATCAATTTTTTTGGACTTTGAACTGAAAAAAATGTTTGTTTGGAGAAGAGAGAGTTGAGTTTGAGAATTTGTGAATTGTATTCATTTATGTGAGGACCAGTTTCAGGTATCATTTTTGTTTTTTCTTTGTATCATTTTCCATAATAATGTAGTTTGAAAGTTTTTTAACATTTTGTTTGTTTGAGCATATAAAAAATAAAGTTGGTAAGAGTAAATATGATGATATGCACCAAACAATCAATGAATTGAATTAGTGTTTTGTTAGTATTAAATATTTAATAAAGTCTATTTAAGTATCATTTTTATTACTAATTTGGGGATCAGTTTTCAAGTATCAGTTTTGTATACTGTATGTATCATTTTTGAAAGATATGTTTTTTTTTAATTGTTGTTGTATAAAGAAAATTATTGTATTAGAATAAAATGACAATCTGAAGCAACCATTTTTCTACTGATGTTTTTTTGCAGTGGTGAAAATAGTCTTCTTATTTTTAGGTATCAGTATTTAGGCACTAGTTTTCAGGTAGCAGTTTTTAGGTATCAGTTTTAAGTTAACACCTGATTAAATTTGTTTTAATGTTTTTTATTTGCAGGTTTTTTTCCTTTAGCTATGGGTATAGTTTATCTAGAAAATATGGATAATTAGAAATGATTTTTGAACCATTTATAATAAATACTTCAGGAAGATCGTGATTTAATTATTTTTTATGTTGGATCGCCATCGAGGTTTGGTTTTAGGTGTTCGTGAAGGTTTTCCTTCATCCTTTCATGGTCATTGTTATCTTCATATGGAAAAAATGCTTAAAGAAAATGTTAAGTATAATTTTACCGTGGATACTTATCGTTCTTCTTCTGCTAATGCTATTAATCATATTCCTAATTTTGATAAGCCTATTATTGATGCAAGTGTTGAAGATAAAGCCACCAAAGGAGAAACGTGGCGACGTTAGACCTTTTGCAAAACGAAATGGAGGATTTGCGTATTTTGAAAATGAGCAAAATAGATGTGGTGTATGAAAGCAATTTGGTCACAATAACCATAATTGTCAAGTTTCTAAGAAGATATAATTTGTTTTTCTTGTTTTTATGAATTCTTTGAGATTTATACTCTGTTGTATGATTTTTTTTATAGCAATTTTATGCAATTGAACCTGATTATATAAGTATGTTGGTTTAACATATTTTGAATTTGTCATTGATTTGCTCTTTGTAATTGAACTTGGTTATATAGTATCATTTCTAGTTTCATTTACAGTATCAGTTTTGTAGTATAAGTAATATCAGTTTTATTATTTACTTGTAGGTTATATGGTAACATTTGTAGTTGCATTTTAAGTTTTAGTTTTTATAGTATAACTGGCATCAGTTTTATTATTTGTTAGTTTGTAAGTTATTTGGTGATGCTGGTTAGTTTATTCAATATTAGTTATTTAGTATTAGTTTCAGGCATGTAAAAATGTGGTATCGGTTTTGCATGCTACTAGTATCATTTTCAGGTATTATAAAATATAATATCAGTTTTTGCATGTTATTAGTATCGATTTCAGGTATAACAGAACATGGTATCAACTTTTCATTATATTATTATCAGTATCAATTTCAGGTATGACAAAAAATAGTATTGGTTCATGCACATGTAGTATCAGTTTCAGGTATAAATTAATATAAAATACAGTCATAACATAACATCATGTGTAAGAAAAGTTAAACAAAGCTAATTTTTACAACATCATATATAAGATCGTAGTTTTTATAACAACCTGAAATATTTTCAACAAGTATTTATGTCTACATTAAAACAAAGTTAAATTTAATTAGTTCCGACATAACATCTCAAATGTATATTAATTGAACAGAACATCACAGTAGTTTTTATAACAAATTTACTTCTGTATATTTTCTTCTTCTTCTAGCGTTGACATGAATTTGGCTAAATTCTAGCAGTGATCATTGTCTGTCAATATGTGATACATAATTTTTGCTCTTATTTGCAACATTTGTTTAGGTTTTATTTTGTTCGATATTTGGCTTCTGCTAAATGATATGATGAATATCATGACATATATACCACGGTCAACCCTGTTTAAGGAAAAATATATTGTTAGTATCAATCTGCATCATTTGTAGTAGCAGGTATGTAACAAATATATAACATTGTATTTAAGAGATAATGATGCAAACAGATCATATGCTTTGAAATAAAATAACTAACGGTTTTAGTATCAATGTTAGATATTGTTTTTGCATATATTTTGGTATCAGTTTTGATACAAATTACGGTCAAAATAATTTATAAAAGAACTAGGCATCAACTCTAAAAAAAGGTTACTAGTTATTAGTTTTGCATTATTTTTGTATCACTTTTGTCATACATGATAATCAAATGAATAATTAAAGTTACAGAGCACCAAATTTTATCAAACAAAAATTATGTATCGTTTTTTCATATATATAAGTATCAGTTTTGTTATAAATAACAGTCAAAATAATTTATAAAATAACTAAGCATGGATTCTAATTATACAACCACTAGGTATCAGTTTTGCACTATTTTGGTATTAATTTTGTCATACGTGACGACCAAATAAATAATTAAATTTACAGAGGATCAACTTATATCAAACAGAAACTGGATATCATTTTTGCATATACATAGGTATCAATTTGTTATAAATACCTGTAAAAATAACTTATAAAATAAGTAAACGTCAACTTCAAACTAATAGCTACTGGGTATCAGTCTCTTCCACTGATACTAATACACCAAACTGATAACAAAATTATTAACTAGAATACAATAAACTGATACTAATACACTAAAATGAAACAAAAGTGATAACAGAACTATAGTAGTTTTTCTACCAATACCTATAATACAGTAAACCGAGACTAATAATGTTTATTGTTTTATCAAGTTTGTCTCTTCTTTAGTTGGCTTTTGCTTTTTTCTGTGAATCTTCTAAATTATGGTTTCCTGTCTTTTCTTCGTGTTTTTTCCAACATTTTGTTCGTTGTTTTCATCATTTTGGTTTATCGGTCATTTTTTTTCCTGTACCTGCTTCTTGTGCATTGCCTTCTCCTCTCATTCATTTTCCAATTCATATTCCTAAAGCTTTGAACTTCAGCACTCACTTCATTTTTAGACTATCCTTTCATTTTCAAATTTCATTTTGTTCTTTGTCCTTACATCCTTTCAAATCTACTCATGTCCATGGTTTTGTCATTCACGTCCACCTTCTTTCATGCTACCTAGGACCACGCCCGCCCTATCCTTCGCCAGATCTCCTGCAACCTCACCCGATCTGTCACCTACGTTCGCCATCTCCACTCCTCCTAGGCCTAGTCGAGATCCCCCTATCACCTTTCATGTTGCTTCCCTTATGCAAATGGCAAACGTGAGTTTCTAATATATTGTTTGAAGGATGAATAACGAGCAGAATGAATTTGGAGGGAAGAAAATTGAGTGATTTAATTTTTGATAGGAATAGTCGTATTTGGAATTTAGGCTCTCCTTCCGAAAAAATTACGTGACCCGTGTCCTAATCATTAAAAAAGTAAAGTTAATATACTTTGTCCTTTGAAAAAAATTCCTCTTTACATAATTATGTAGTGATACATGAAATATCAATACCTCGCATATACAAGGCCATTGTAGCACAGCTGCACCAGATCATATTGTTCCATGAGATTACACGCTAGAAATATGTAGCACAAAATGCAGCATGAGAACATCTGTATCGTATTATAACATGGTTATATGCATCGTATACTAAAAAAAACTTGATGTTCATGAAACGAGAACCTTAAAGTTATATATATATATATATATATATATATATATATATATATATATATTAAGGCTGAAATGTTCGGAGTGAAAGCAGGAAGAAAAACATAACAAATAATTCTTCATTTAATGGCAGTCTAAATCCAGATGTACAAATGACCGTTTAAGGTTTGGGTACCTACGGAATAGAATGAATGCTTAACATTGAATGTCTATTAAATGAGGTCGATATGTCCATTTAATAATGAGTGTTTAGACGTAAGAACGTCTATACTATTATCGTCTAAGCATGTACTTCTAGTGTAGCGTTAAGGGCATCATGTTTTCTGTTATAGACTAGAAAAAAATAACTACGGTCGGCTAACAACCACCGAACATGGTTGAACATAGTAGCCCCTAACAGCCGGTCCGAAACTCTAGGCACTACACTACTTCTATTATATTATCCTTCAGGTTGCTCTTAAAGCACGTTTTTACTGAAATTAAGTAAAAGCCTAATACTTAATAGCATGTTATTCCAATATTATAGCAACCATTATTCTAACTATGATCATTGTCAATCTTGGCCATTGACAACATTATTCCAGGCATTATTCTGAACGGCTACAAGTTTACCTTTCACTCTTTCCCATTTCGTTGTGCATTGAAAATTTTCAACATGTTGCAATAAGATTTCATATAAATTCAGAATTTCCACTGTTTTTCCTTATAGTTTTTTCTATAGACATCCCTTTTTTCATTACCTTACAGGGTATTGATATTTTTAAGAAAAAATGCGTTATTTTGATGAAAATGGAGACAAATGGATATTTATAGAGAAGAAAATAATACAAAGCGTGGCGCTTAAGTCAGAGGCGTTGTACTCTAAGTCGAGCACAAGTAATAACGCAAAGTTTCCATTCTTGATGTTCAAAAAACATCATCATAAAGCATGTGTTGGATTTGTTTCATTTGCTTAAGTGGGATATAAAAATTTTAGGACCCCTTTGGATTTTAAACTTCAAGTTTTAACTTTTATAACAACCAAGATGGGAAGTAACTTTGATTCGGAAAACGGTTATAACAGGAAAAAGTGAAGATGATTTTTCTTTTATTTTCAACACTTCACATGTTTACCTCTCATCTTCTTCTTATTGTTGTAATAATTAGGATTTTTTTGCTATCTCCTCACATTTTGAGATATAGGTTGAACATGAAAAAAAAAATCATTTTCTAATCGAACAAACACGTAGAAGTTTTAGTAAGAATGGGATTCATTGCTCAATGCTTTTTAGAAACTTGTATAATATCAAAATGGCTCATCTAAAATTATAATTTAGAAAAACCTATTTCACAAATAGTCCTAATTATTAAATTTCTTAAAAAAATTGATTTTATTTCTAAATTTATATACGACCAGATGCATTCATAGATAAATTGAATTAGACGTTAAAGATTACAGCATTCATGGATCAAATTATTTATTAAAGGTTGGTTAGAGATCTGGTGCAACGATCTGCCTTTCTCACACCTAGAGACGATACATAATACATTCGTGGTATTCGTGTGTAGATTGTTTAAGTTTCTGAAGGTCGGGCATTAGGGAAAAAGAAGAAGGTAGAAGAAACAAAGAGATTAAACAATCTGGAATCTCACAACGCAACGGAATAACATATATTAATCAACATAATTCTTTACAAAGTTATTTCCAAAATGATGCATCAAAATCATACTAATACAAATTCTACCCTAGAACGGTTATAACAGTCTGTACCTACATAACTAATACACAGATCATACATACATACAAAACGAAAATAGATAATAACTAGCTAACGATTGAAGCCACCTGCTCTAACTCCTCCAAAATGCAGTCGTGAGAAAACCTAGATCACTTGGCTACTCCTACAAATTTGGATATCCAAGAGTTTTAGAGAAATAAAATAAAACTTCGGGTCAGGCATGGGTCTGGCGTGAGTAAACTCAAACAACTGAATTTTTTTAAACACTTTTAAAATTAAGGTTACCTCGTAAGACCACGACGCACATAAATACGAACGGATTTTTATCTTATGATAACTAAAACACTTTTATAGAAAACCCAATGATATTATAATAATGTCTAACGGTTCATGTAAAATATGAATATAGCTGAAATTCTTGGATCTCACATTTCAACATAGTTGGGTATATCTAAAACCGTAAGACACGTATTGGAGAATGAATTTCATACCATGATAAGGTAAGAAACTACCTTCCGATGATACATCTCTAGATAAAATACATTGGGGTCTGACAAGAACATCTTGTACCCCTACTACACAGGACTAGCCAACCACTTGACTAGTAGTATCGAATATGATCACCTCACATTGGGCCTCGAAGCACGTATGAGTAGATAGTAATCGATCTAAATTTTGGATGACCAAACCCCGATGGAAGCGACCCATATGGCCCTGCTGTATGCTCAATTTTTGTCATTTTCTGCTTGATGAGGCTTGAGGCTATGTTTCATTTTTTTGAATAGCAATCCCACTTGGGATGCTAACATGTCTTCAAGGCAGTAATGCAATGTCAGCATTCATCCATACAAGTTGTCTAGGGTAAGAACAAACCAAAGGCATTACTTTTACTACATCCATTTTGGAACAATCCTCAGGATTAATAGCAAGCATCCCTTACTCTTCAATGGCTCCGTCTTTGGTTCCATACTCTTCAGGTTGTCTTTCTTTTGAAACGCTTGAGTTGGATCGAAGTGATTTCAGATAACATATCTCATCCCGGTCTCTTCGAAACAACTTCCCATAGTTTCTGATAAACTCAACCCCGATTCTTTAGCAAATAAGTAGGCAAAAGATAAGAGTGGAAATCATCTCCTAACCGTTAGTGGATGAATTTCCTTAACATTTATCCTAGAAAAACGAAATAAATTTATACGTACAGTATAGCACCATCGATGGTAACTGTAATATATAATTTCTGCATTTCTCTTAGATATTCCAAGGTTACGTTTTGATCTAGATTTTGATAGTTGGTTATTTGACTATCAAATGAACAAACATTGAAACATGGTTTTAATCCTATATGGAATCGACTAAGCCTTATTTAATTAATCTTTAATTAATTAAAATCATTTTATAAACATTCAATCAAAAGATCTTTACAAAACACTGTTCCCAAACCCCTTACATCCCTTTTATACTTAAAAAAATAGCTTCTATATACTTATCTCAACGGTATAAGTATATTTACGAAACAATATAAAAGTTTCCTTCTTTTCAAATTCCATATTAAATGGCCAAACAAATTCCATTTAAAACACCACTTCTTATAAAAATCAATCCACTTATTCTTTATAAAAGTTTCCTTTTTAAAAGCTCACTTCATATTTCAAATAACTTGTAAATTTTCCAAATAAATTTATAACTAGCTTTTAAAATTCTCCAAGTTAAATTATAAAATCTCTTTACAAATCTCTAAAATCATTTATAAATTATTTCCCTCGTTCATAAACTCTTTTTGTAAGTCTTCTTAAAGAAAAGTCCTTTACGAAATATCATTTACAAAACATCCTTTGAAAATCACGTTAAACAAAACCTTTCATTTAGTAACACCCCCTTTTTCTATAACAAATTTTTAGTTATAAATACCTTTAAAATAATAATCATATAATTTGAAAAATCATTTATAAACCTTAAACCCCAAAATTTGTTAAAGAGTTGAATTTGATTCAAAATCATACTTCATAAATTCAAAACAAGGCTTAATAAACCCAATGGTACTAATATAAGTTACCATTTAACATTAATTTCACTTTCAAGTCATTCAACAATTTATTTACATAAGCCAACATATATGTAAATACACTTTATATTCAAATCAGGAAATAACGTATCAATGCAAGCTAACATGTATATACATGTCCAAATAGCATAATAGCAGGATCGTGATTTGTCCTACTAAATAAACGTCCAAACAATTCACGACTTATAGCAAAATGTGAATTTATTCTACTAAACATATGTCGACACAATAAACAATTACATTATAGCAGAACAAGAATTTATTCTACTATCAGACGTCCAAATAATCACTTATAGCAGAACATGAATTTATTCTACTATCTGATGTCCAAACAATCAAACAATCACTTATAGCAGAACGGGGATTTATTCTGCTAACACATGTCCACACAATCAAACCATTTACATAACTCATTCACAAATTGTTTGTCTACTTAATGGTATCAACATTTGAATTCCTTATGTTCAAAATAATCTTTGAAAAAAAGTACCTTTAAAAGAATTTTCTTGGAAAACAAGGATTAAAACTTAAAACTCACTTTTAAAATGATTAATTACAAGTTAAAATCTTTATTAAATCATAGTTAATCTTTATTAAATTTGAACTTACTTTAATTATAAATTAATAAATAATTAAATCTTTAGTAAATAATTTATTTATAAATTAAACCCTTAATTAATCCTTTATTGATTGTTAAATAATAATTAAAAACCTTTGTTAATAATTAATTATTAATTAATCTCAATTAACTAATTAAATAGTCTTTTAATTAAAAATTAAATAACAAATTAAACCTTTAATTAATAATTATTTTAAATTAAATTCTTAATTAATCTACAATTAAAAATAAATAAACACTTGATTGATTAAATATATAACAATTAATCCTATATTTAAATAATAATTAATTAAAAATAAATTATATACATAACTCACAATTAATTAAAAATTAATATTTCTTAATAAATAATTAATTAAATTTTAATCTTATTTTAAAATATAATTATGTAAAATAATCTACACTTAATTAAAGTTAATAAACCTTGTTTAATATAAATTAATTAATAATTACTGAAATTAATTAATTTAAAAAAAATCTTAATTAAATTCTAAAACATCACTACTTAGTTTATAAAAAAAATCAAAATACTTTTAATTATAAAAATCAAATTTTACAAAATTGTGATTTTTAAGCGAAACTGTAGCCACAGTGACTATCATTATGGATGTCATAACCTGAAATATTTTTTACTTTTCTTTTTGAAAACTAAATCCTTAAATACTTACTAAATTATCTCAAAACATACGGTAAAGGTTTGTATATGGAAATAAAGTCGAAACCTTTGAAATGATTTTGACTTCCTTTAAAACTAACACTAGTTTCATACAAAAATTCAATCGCCAATTTCATACTAGTTTGTCAATTTCCTTAGCATATATATCACATATTCAAGGCTATACACAACCACAACATTCATAATCACATCACTCCACAAACATAAACAAGATGTAAGCTTTAACCAATTAAAACAAATTTTAGACTTCAAATTCAAGCCTAATATCAAATTACATACATGCAATATGTATATATAACAATCACATGATAATTTAACCAATCCAAACCAACATATCTAACTAATATAAAAAGTCAAAAAGTTTACCAAAACAAAAGTTTACTTACCGGAACTTACTTACTTGCCAGAATTTACTAATTCGAAGCAAACTCTTTTGAAAACTTGAAATACTTAAGAACTTGTAAAGCTTGGAAAACCATAAAAATCAACTAAAAAATGCGCCATCTTCTCCTTAATTTTTGACCATGTTACTCTTGGAATTTTGTAAAGTGGTCAAATAGAAAAGTTATTGGAAATTCTTTTCTATACAACAAAAAAAACTCTCAAAATTGGATCTGTATTAAGGGAAATCTGGTCAAAAGAAGAAGAGGTATTTTCAGACTAGAAATTCGACGTCCAAAATAGGTCTGAAAGAAATGCATTTTTGACATAGATAAGTACAAAATTCGAAAAAGTGGGACAAACAGAAGTTGTAGCCACTAGAATTTTACACGGTTTAAAAACGTAGTTTCTCTATTTGAACTAGAGAAGCTGAAAATATGATAGAAGGAAGAGGAGGAAATATGAAGGAATGGAAGGTTATTTAAAGAATAGAAAAATAAGAATTACCTATCTGCCCTTGTACTTCTACTCTCCACATTGTTTTGCCACCTCAACATCCTCCACCTCAACATCCTCCACCACACATGCCATTTCAACCTCTATAGCCTTCCGTCATACAAGCAAACATGCATTTAAATCTCTTGTACTTAATGTTTAAACATGTTTCATTGATGTGATGTTTTTACTAAATTTTTATATTATATTATCTTTAAATACACACACATACACACATACATATATATACTTATCTAAGGCATACATACATGAACATATACATATCGAACTCTTTTTCAAACTGAATTTGTATATTCATACTAAAGGGTTCAAAACATTTTCGATAACTTTTAGCCGACGAAAAATCGAAAATTCGAAAAACGAATTCCGGTCATATTTTCTGTTTTTCATCAAACTAAATATTTTTATAAACTAAATTTGAAAACTATTTCACCATCATTATCTATTACTTAAAAGAGTTATTTTAATTATAGAAACAATATTTGAATATTTAAAATTTATTAAATATTAGCAAATCAAAGCAGTGAAATTCAAGGTCATTACATTTGATAGAAAATAATTGTATAATGTATACAAAAAAATGAATGTAAAATTTTACGTTTGACTTAACTTTATTATCTTCAAAGTAAAAGTTATATGTTGTTCATTATCTGTTGTTGCTCAATTTTCTCGCAAGTAGTTAACGTGTCAGTTAAAGACATTCAACCCAATTGATGTGCCACTGATCCGAGACCATGTTGGTCTAAAACTAACATTCTACTCAACAAGTCGCCAAGATGAGGCCTGGCCATCTCATCCCAAAGAAACCTTCACACTTAAACAGGGTCTGGACAACTATCTTGTTAATTGGAAAATAGTTTGTAAATCTAAAGAGGAAGGGGGCTTATGAATTATAATCTCATAACCTTAATGTGTATTTACTAGGAAAATGATTCTGAAAATTTAAACAATAATGAGAAAATTATTTGGAAAGAAATGATTTCAAATCATGTTTATAATAGAACTTATAATATTCATAATATTTCAACTAGTAATAGCAATATGCCATACTTTTAGAAATCCATTTTAAAAAACTCCAATATTATTAATCTGGGAATTAACAATGTCGTTCACTCTGGTAGCAACGCATCCTTTTGGCACGAGAGTTGGATTTCTGCTATCCCCTTAAGAGTGGAATTTAAGGATCTCTTTGATATTTGTAACTTTAAAAACGCTTTAATTTCTAAGCTCGTTAGACCGGATCAGGAATTTCTTTGGGCTTTTACTTTTAACCGCATCCTTAAGGGCATTACCTTAACTCAGTTTGAATCACTTTATTCCAAGCTTGTGTTATATTCCCTGGATAACAAGAGTGCATTAAAACACGATTATCCCAAACAAATCCAATCCTTGTAAATACTCTTCGTACTTTCGACTTTAACATGACCAACACTAGTTATGATTACTATTGGGATGACTTTAGTTTTCAATATGCTAAATGCTATAGAATTTTACTTGATACTATCTCCCCTATCACTAGTTGGTATGTTAGATTTGAAAGGAACCAACATATGTTTAACCATGCAAACACTCCTTCTATTAACCTAACTTATGCAACTGTATTGTTAATTTAACTCTTTAGCAAATATTCGCTACAAATTGATCAAAAATGCACTCCTTTAGGAACATTTTAAAATTGTAAAAACTCATATCCACTTATTAAAACTAAAAATTGGTTACAACAATGGAAGTCATAGTATGGTCTCAAATACCAACACCGTCGATTCCACTAACATTGGTACCTCCTTGAACACTCTACACTTACTCGATAACTAAGTCTACGAAGAATATCTTTCTAGCTTTACCTATCTCGCATACACACACACACACACAAAAAAAAACTTTTAAGTACACACACGCACGCACTAGACTAACATTATTGTTTGAGAGTAATCAGCTGGACTGGCCAGGTGATGGAGCTGTTGTGCATGAGATGTTATTGCTGAGCTTATATGATAGGTTACCTCAAGTTGACCCAAGGATTCAACCCTCCCCGTCATTCCCACCGATTTCTTTTTTTTTTTCCTTTCTTTTTTCGAAGTAGGCTTTTTCGTTTTCTTCTTTGTTTGGGGGTTTCACCATCCGTCGGGCTTGTTGGCTGCACCTTATTAAGTGTGGAATAAAATTACATGAGTGTTCTTCTACTTGAGACGATCACTCATTTTACTCAAAAAAGATCTAGACTAGATCCAGCTCGGTCTCGACCGACTCTCCAATATCAAACAACTTCTAACAGCAGCTAAGAGTTAACATAAATCGTCTGGCATCACATTAGATGATGATTGGCTCTTATTTAATGCCACCTCAGCAAGCAGTACATCGGGCAAGAGTGGCACAAACATGACCCGTCTTTAGCATGACTTTAATACATCTAACTCCAACCGACATCAGTCCTCCCTCGGCCGTCTCGTTCCCGGTCATCCACTTTCTTTCCCCACACGCAATTCTCAAGAAGATTTTAAGCCCCTTCCGTGTTGCCGACAGACAATCGGCCCGCTTAGTCATATGGGCAATCAAGTGAATGATAAAGTTGTCAGTTCATCCATTAAGCATCGTACATGAATGGCGGAACTGATGTGGTTTAACATTAGCATTAAATATGCATTTAGTGCAAGCCCACACCTGGTACAAAAAGGCAATTAGTACATTCTCACCCATCTGTCGCACATCTTTTGATACACTTTACAACTGTCGATCATCCACCTCTATATTAAGATCAACAGTCAAGCACTTTTCTCGCTAGCTTTACAGTGTGATCTCAACCGCTCATCAACCACTTCGGCTACTGTAAATACCTCTACTTTGCAACTTCAAAGGTGTTGAACTTTGGTTGAAACATTCAAAAATTTTAAGCACTATGCACGATTCAGCGTTTTAATGACCACATAAATATAGCGTTGTTAGTCTTGATTGCCCCTTCATTTTTCTCATTATTCTTCTGTTATCCCTAAAATTGTGAGAGAAATATATGCTAAGAGAATTTCACACTAGACTTAGACATTTTTTTTTCCGAACCATTATATCTTGTATTAATTATCTTTCATCTACGTATTTAACTGCTCATTTTCTTTATTTTTAAGTCTAGCGACTAGTAAGTAATCTTTGCTTTTCACAATGCACTCATATCATTTCGTGATTGGTGAGAAAACTAGTTGATAGCTGCATTTTTTGAGAGTGCAAACTTAATTTGTTGACGTTATAGTTATGTCCGACTTTTCTTTGTAAAGTTGGACGTAATTTCCGTTGCCATCTTTTAAGCATTTCGCTTGTTCAATGAAGTGAGCATAAATAAATTTTGAATTTATGCATTCCACTTTGAGTATTGAAATGATGATTAGTTCTTGTAATTAACTCGAACAAAAACTATCACTTATTCTATTCAATCATTCTTCGTCATTTTAAGAATGATATCCAACAACTTCTAAAATCTGTTTACGAGCAGCAAATTATTATTGTTAGTATTATTATCATAAGATTTCTTTATTTATTTTTCCACTTATAAAAATTCACTGTTATGGGTACTTAATAATTGTACTGTCATGAGGCAAAAGAGAAAAGATTGATTCAAATTAACAATATCGTGCGTCAATTCGAAAGTTTTACGTCAATGACCATTATCAAGAAGCGTTAATGATATGAAATCTTTCATTCAACCGTTTTAAATTCATTCCTTTTACCATTTTTTAACGTAAAAGAAACAGAAAACAACAAATAAATTGAATACGGACGTTAAAGTGTAACAAACCGGCTGTTTAAGTCAAAACGCATGGTTTAATCAGGCGTCGACCAGAAATATCTAAAGCTATCGACAAGAATCACAATGCTGATTAGAATAGGATATAACGTTGGCATTAAAGACAGATATAGTTGATTGGACTTGATTTGTTTTATTAGAAAGAGATGGAAGTCATATTCGCAACTAAATACATTACAGGCTGGCTGTTTATAGCAGTACGCATCGGCTTACGTAAGGGCTGGAGAAGATGCACAATGCATCTTGTGACGTAAGTTACTAGATAAGGATCCGATCCTCCCCGTTATATTATATGTATTTTGACGAATAAAACATGCTTTTACGAACATAGCCTGCACAAATATATGGATGTACATATATCCTCTTCCATTTTTCTTTCTTATTAATGAATTTAAGAATAAATTTTTTGCAGATACAAACTATACTCATCGCGACTGAACAATAAATTAAATTATGTCGAACCAAAACGATAAAATTTTCAATTCAACCTGACCTGCCAATTAAGAAATTTTCACATTAAAAATGAAAGTTGGTATAAGAGCATCGCCAGCTCATATAACTCATAACATTGAACACCTTGGGTCTTAGAGCATTTCCAACAGCTCATATAACTCATAATATATATCCTAAATGGAGTATCATTGTCAAGACAATTCCTAATCCACAAAACAATAAGTAATCAAAGTTTGCAGCGATGCAAGAAGGCCAAAGAAAGGACGTCAAAAGAGCATTAGGAGGTAACTAGTAATCCATACAGACTTTGGTCACCAGTTAAAATGACTAAAATAATATACACATGTATTATTTTACATAATATGACTATAGAGGATGAAAGAGACATGAAAGAAGATTACTTTTACGAGGGTGCTTCAACACCATCCCCTGTTTGGCGCAACGATATGATTGAAAGCGTACTAGAACTCGAGTTTCATATAGAAAGCCAAATGTCCTACCGTAGTGTTCAACTGCATCGAAGACTGCAAAATGATCTCATAGATCATCTTTGGAGCTATTCTGCAAATCAGTGAAACTATATTTCTGTTGTTACTTTTCCTACCGTTGTTTATGTTGTTGTTACTTATTATTGTTACTGTAATCTGTTTATGTTTAATTAACGTAATGTTATTATAATCTTTTTTTAATGTAATGCATTTCAATGAAAATACTTATATTAACAATTGCTTGCATTCAGAACACAATACAACTAACGGTAATTAAAAGATATAAAGGCTTAGAAACGGCAATTCATTTAATGACCCTCTTCAAGTCCACGTCTCAAAATTTCTCTCATTCTTTGCTCCGTATAGTCCAGTTGTTCTGCAGACATGTGTGATGTATCCATGAACATTATTGCATCTTCATCTCTTTGCCGGTTTCTAGCAAGAAGTTGATCCATTCTTGATAACTTTTATTGGTGTTGAGTCGCTCGAGTTTCCATTGCCCGGTTAAATCTATCTTCAGATTCAAGTAGGAGATTTTTAATTTCTACTTGATCCGCTCCAGCAATCTGCTTCTTTTTGGCCGCTTGTGCTCCCTATGGCCTAACAAAATGATCTTCGGTTGGGGTTTGATCTTCTTCTGATCCTAAACCGTAGCTTCCTAGCGATTCCCTAGGACTAAAGCTTTCTCCAACTCTAGGCGTTTTACCCCGACCACTGTTTCAATTTTTCTAGGGTGTGGTCATGGACATTTGGTTGCTTTATCACTACAAAAGAATTTTGCATTCCCTAACGCCAATTGAGTGTAGGGAAGGCATAGGAAAACAAATTTCCCTACGCCACCCCTACGCCAAAAGAGAAATCAGAAAATGGTGCGTCAGCAAAAATTCCCTACGCCTTTTCGCTATGCATTTCGTACGCCAGGTTCCATACACATTCGCTACGCCAGGTTCCATACGCATTACCAACGATAGATTCCATACGCGTTGCCTACGTCATATTCCCTATGCATTACCTACACCATATTCCATACCCCTTCTTACGAATTCCATACGCCTTCCCTACGCATCGTACATTAAAAATTCAATATGATCCTATTGAATTCACATTCGTCTTCCTCGCATATAATCATAAAATCTAATAAAACCGAACATCAACAACAGAAAACATTAAATAAATTATATAACCACATGCAAAAATAATAACTATGTCTCATTAAAAAAATTAATGTAGAATGTATATCATGGTCAAATTACCATAAACTTGTTACAGAATGTGTTTAAAATACATCATGTCCAATAAACAATAAAATGAAGTTGCTACATAGCTCCAACATAGTAGTTTCATCTAATTCAAACATCATATAATGTACGTTATAAAAATAGAACATCAAACCCACAACGAAAATAGGAATAACTCACGAAGTTTGCCGTATCTTTGGTTCTTGTTCCCGCCTCAACCCCCGTATAAACTCGTGCACAGAACTCAGCTCCTGCTGCATGGAACATAATCCCATTGTAGTTTGTTAATTATGGCATTCATTTCTTGATTTTTACTCCTTCGCTCTTCTACTTCCTCCTCAAGTTTCTCTTTGTCATGTGAAACTCCAAACCGAGCAGTATATGTATTGTCTCTGTACATCTGCATGTAAATTATTTAATCACATTAGCAAAATGTATAACTATTCGACTTTTCTTTTCCTAACTTATAAATTCATAAAGAAATGAAAGAACTAGTTATGAAAATATGCGGACAATATAATTGGCATTCTAAATCTCCAATTAGTGTAATGTCAGAAGTGATTTTTTTAGTGGCATCAAATCCATGCTACCTTACTTCAAATTCATGTGTACAGTCCTCCATTGCAAAGGCAGGGCTGTTGCACTGAACGACAGTGCACAACTGCATTTCAAGCAAAGGTAGTGCAGTTGCTTACTTCAAATCCATGTGTACAGTCTAAAACTATATATGAAAATAGCTTTTTTTTTTTCTTTAAATGGAACCGTGATACATTGTTCTTAGCATTCATGCATAGATATCTGTTATATACTTATATATACTTAGCTGCATCTATATATTAACTCGATCTCTTATTTGATTTGCTACAGTGGTAATTTGTTATAGTGGTAATTACAACACACATTCATATAAAGTAGTTGCTCACAAAGCTTGTTCAGACAGTTCAATACACGAATAAAAAACATGAATAAAAAGATTGTTTAGAAAGTTCATTGTTACATACACTACAAAACAATTCAGCAACATGCTTAAATTCATTGCCATGCACAAGCCATACAGAATACAAGTACATAGTTGAAATACAGCAGCAGTCGCCATGTAGTTGAAAGCAAGACCACAGCCAGCAAATTTATAAACTATTAAAACTGAAGGCCAAAGATCCCAAGTCCACTATCATAGAAGTTCATAAAAAAAATGGAATTGATTTATGTTGAGTTTCAATTTTTCTAGGGTGTGGTCATGGACATTTGGCTGCTTTGTGTGAGCTTACAACGATGGTCATTACAGTCTTTCTTGGTTGAAATTGAATCTAACTTTCCATAGAGTTGGTCTGATATAAGCTTAAACCGTTAACGCCGATGTAACGTGATGAAAGTTTTAAGAACCCATATTTTATATGTATGGCTATTAAGCAAAATTGGCTTCATAGAAACAGAAACAAAAACGTAAAAAAATTGCACCTCCATGTATTCAATTTTATCTAAACACCACGTTAATACTATCAGTCAGGCATGAAATAAGTTTATAAAGCTGTTTCTAATAGTGCGCGATGTGAACTGAACTCAAGAGTGATTTATAATATGCAGGTTTAGTGAATTTTAGTCCTAAAGTTTATCAGTTTCCCATGAACTCAACAGAACCAGGTATTATACTAATTTCATTATTAACATCATGCTCTAATTTCAGAGTTAGTTCCAATTAATTTCAACAAGAAGGTATTATACGTATACTCATAGGAGTTAAACTTCAATTTGTGCATAGAAGTTAAACTTTAATTTCAATCAGGTATTATCCTAGCATAAGAGCACTCAGAACTGCCTTTGCTTGAAAGGCAGTGCTGTGCTAAGGCAGCACTGCCTTTGCATAGCACTGTCTTTGCAAAGGCAGTGCACAACTGCCTTTCAAGCACTGCCTTTGCAAAGGCAGTGCTGTGCAAAGGCAGTGCACTGCACTGTCTTTGCAACGCTAGTGCACAACTGCCTTTCAAGTGCTAAATAATTTAACAATTGCAAAATGAAGACGTCGTTTGTTTTAAAACATCGAAAGCTAAATATTGGACATTGATTATCGACTGCTGGATTCTGATTGTTGATTATGAAATTACGAACAATCATTTGTTTACTTCTTTAAAACTTCGGGTTGGATTTAAGGTACCAACTTATGAAAGCAACGTTTGAAATGAGTCATTACCCCAGGAATATTGCTAGTACCAGGTCTCAGCGTGCTTCTTGAGGAAGCTAAAGCCAAGCAAGCAGTTATTCTCACCTAAAAAATATTTCTTTAATAAAATAAAATAATACTTGGCCTTTAAAATAAACTTCAACCTAAAAATAAAATAGTATGAAATATATTTACCGAGACAGAAGGATCATGGCTGTTAAACTCAACTGCATGAATAAATTCAGTAAGCACCTTTACACTGCAAAAAAAGAATTTATTATTGCTTCTCAAGGGGAATCTAATGTCTCTAGCTGCTGACCTAACCGACATAACTTCATCGTTCAATCTAATATATGAAGTATGCAACGTTTACTGCTAATGATATAGTGTACCTACTAGTGGCGTAAATTGGCATGCAATGAAGGAAGTAACCGCGTCAGTTTGGTAAAAACTTCATACAAAAGCTAGCACACATTTATCATCAAATTGATTATAACTTGTGCTGGAATATAACATATTTTTCCTTCCATATATTTGGTTACAACATTACTAGCTTAAGAATTTTATATACATACTTGTTGTAGGTTTTGGTTTTCATAACACAAAATCAGGCCCATATTTCAATTCATAGGTTTTGACATATTTCTTCATATCAGTCTTAAGTTGAACCTAAAGGTTGTGGAGGCAAAAAAATGATTTTGTATATGTGCTAACTAAATTGGATTCTAAGGCAAATTGCATTATTTAATTATAGCCAAATAAAAGACTGTAAAAAATTAGATTGACATCATCAAAGAGTTCTTGACATAGTTACCACGTAACTTCCAAACCATCATCTTAACATCATCAAAACATCAAGCATCTCAACATCCGATCAACACGGATCGATATCCCAAACACTACATCATCACACTCCAACACAAACATTACCTTGAAATGTAAACCAATGAACTACCAGTGTTCATTTTGCATTTATTGCTTTTTTTTTGTCTTCTATCCAATTTTAATGTGTACATAGCTGTCCTTATGACATATGGTTTAAAAATTAGAAAATCTCAGGCTACTCTTGTGCGTAGTTTGTGAAATGCTACCATGGTATTTGTGGACAGGGCATTAGCTTAGGCCAATGCTTGCGCAGTATTCTGTATTTCGTACTTTGCAGGGCAGCAGGGTGGGTAAACAACACTTTTTTATATTTTGCGTAGCAGCTGCGTTTGTGCGTTTGTGAACACCACAGAATTATATTTTGCTTAACATGTTAACTGTAGTGGTGCAACCTTGCGGTAAATAATTGTAGTCTGCGTATCATATTTTTAATAAGTAAATGACAATGGAATAGAAGACGTAGTTAATTAAAAACCATACTCAACTGTAAAACTCAAATGTTATAGTAAATGTCAGCTGCATCTCATACTTAAGTATAATAGAAGACGTAGTTAAAAACCATATGATGGTTCAGGAAACTTAAAGTTTCCGTCATCGAAAATCTTTTAGCAAGCAGGCAACCAAATGACACATCATTGATATTAGATTCATACCCGACGGCGAGCACTTTGGTAGCAAAGTAAATTACCAAATTAATGATAGATTGGAACTCCAGGCAGCTACTAAACATACAAGTACTAAGAATTGTTTGAATTTCAGCATAGAAACAAAGTAGGTTGAATTATAACGTAAATTAATCGATTAATGGCGTACCTACTAGTGGCGCAGAGGCACGGAGTGGCGGCGGCGCGGAGAATTCTACTGGCGGCGGCGCGGAGGTTCTGGCGTGGAGGCAGAAATGACTGCGTGGAGGGAATAGGATTTGAGGAGCGGTAAAAAGGAGGAATAGATCTGGAACGACAATTTTTTCCCTCTTTGTAAACGGAAGGAAGAAGTTGGAATAATTAGTTAGGTTTAACAGGGGTAACATTTAAAGCACAGAGCGTAGGAAACGGGTAAAGAACTGCTAACGCTTTTCTTAAGCTTGCTCACTTTTTCACGAATTTGCTACGCCGCGTAGGATGACGCAGTGAATTTCAAGTTGGAAAATTAACATTTCTCTTGTAATGTGATTTTCATTTAACGTGCTCGACCAACATGTCATAAACATGCATGAACTGATAAAAATGTGGTACTTATTTACGATCAGGTTTATAGATTTGTTTGAACAACTTGTTTGCTGTGGCGCCCCACCTCTATACCCACGCTAGCCAATAATACTACGGTGTAATGCCATCAAATAGCACGGAGAATAAGGCTGTTGAGGAGCGATCATCCGTGCAATGGCTTTGTGCGAGCACCGATATGCCAGATAAAATATAACATGCATTTCATTTCGAGAGGAAGTCCGACATACCGACACAAACTCAAACTACTACACAGTGGCTATATATAATCTTCAGAAACAAATATAGAAATAAACATATCATAAATCAGTCACAGACAACTCATATCACCAAGGCGGAAATAGATATGAATATTACACATATAAGTGTATATCAGAGTAGTGGTCAAATAAGATCCACAACATCACAAAGAATAGATTCAAGTGCAAGCCAAACGAATATGTGTACATCAAGGAGTCAATAACTTAGATGTATACAACAAAAACTACCAAACTAAAGTAGTTAGCCAAAAGATCATATGATGGTCCGATAATGTGGCAAGCAGAAGCACCTGTAAAATCTCAGTCTGACCCGAGTATTATTTAAGAAAAAAATAATAAACGGATCAGTCTAGCTATAATTATCAGATAAAATGAGATATAAGAAGAGATGTAGCAAAAACGTATGATAACCAAAAATGTCATACTGCGATAAGTATACATAGAAAGATCAACAAAGGAGAATCATGCAAATATCTCAAGAGTCTCATAGCATCAAAAAGAATATCATATTCTTTATTTGATTCACCAAGCCACAATAAATGACATACATATCAATGCCAATCGAAAAAGGTGGTGAAACATAAATTCCAGAAATCAACACAAGAAATCCAGAAATCAAATAATTCGGAGCATTGACGTCGTACAGCGTGACGTCCGATGATCCAGAAACACAATAGAAAGGAACAACGACGTCGTACAACGTGACGCCCGATGAACCAAAGCACAATAAAAGGGAACAACGACGTCGTACAGCGTGACGCCCGATGAACCAAAGCACAATAAAAGGGAACAACGACATCGTACAGCGTGACGCCCGATGAACCAAAGCACAACAAAAGGGAGCAACGACGTCGTACAGCATGACGCCCGATGATCCAGAAACACAATAGAAGGGAACAACGACGTCGTACATCGTGACGCCCGATGAACCAAATCAAAAAGACATCGCACAATTGCTTGTCTAAATCATAAAATGATCGTCATGATCAAAGAGAAGTGTCAATTACAGTAAGCTAGTAAATATATGAGCTTAGCTTCATGTCCCATAACCACTAGCTTAACTTAAATATTTACGAACAAATTGTAGATCTCTACTAGAAAATTGTCACAAGAGTTTCAATCGAACAAGTCCAAGAATTAACCGACGAAGTAAACGCAAGCGTTTCATACCATTTGTTTTACTAAGTCGTTTAATTAGATTTCTCATACTAGTGAGGTAAAGGTTTGTATATACTAATAGATTGGAAATCGGTTTGAAAAAACGAGCTTTGTAGTAAAATAGTGTTGAAATCATTTGAAGAAAGAGTTTTGATATTTACTACTAGTATAGAAAACCTTTATATTTTTAAAGTGACAAATCATAAAAGTGATTGTAGAAACAATCAATCATAAAAATACACATTCGAAGACGTGAATAAAATCCAAAGAAATCGATACCGAATCCATCAAAATGGATATTCCCAAAAGTCACAAAGAAAATGTCATCAAAGTCGATAATAAGTGATAATAACAAAAGGGAATCAACACGAATCGATTAAAGTTGGAAATTCAAACTAAATAGGCAAATAGGCAAAAGACTGCAGATTCAGACGTCTGAAATCAAGGATTCAGACGTCTGAATCTGAAAAACCAAAAGTTTTCCAGAGTATATTTCAGACGTTTGAACCCTATATTTTAGACGTCTGAAATAGGCAATTTTTAGCAGAAAATTGAGCCAGTGCAACAGCGTAGTACAGAAACAGTACGCCTGAGAAACTAGAAACTCGAATAATTTGGAACACCGACGTAGTACAAAAAGGGAACGTCCAATGAACCGATAAACCGGAACAACGATGTAGTATAATAATGGTACATCCATTGATCCAGATAAGACGGAACATTGATGTAGTATAATAACAGTACATCCGATGAACCGAACACCATAAAAGAACATCGGACACTAGTCCATAAAAAAAAAAGATAAAGCTCAATAAAACGAAGTATATCAAAACGTCCGATGAACTTGATAAAAAGATTATTCCATTCAGACAACATCAAAGAATCAACAACTTGTTGCCTACGACAAAGCGCGTTGGCAACATGATTTCCAGAATATCAAGATCATAAGATGACAGGAACTCGAGTCGACATGAAGTTCCCTATGATAAAATAAATATTCCAAAGATTTATGATCGAGGTGGAGAACAAATTTCTCCCCCAAAAATGATGTTGCCAAACTCTAAAAGCGAAAACAATAGCCGCGAGCACTAGATCATGAGTGGCATACCTAGTCTCAATCGGCTTTTAATGATTTAGAAGCACAAGTGATAGCACGTCATCTTTTGCAAGAGAACGACATCCAAACCAATACGATTAGAATTGGTACAAAAGATAAAGTCTTGGTTCCCAACGGGACTCACAAGAATAAGAGTATCGAAAAGAAAAAATTTCTTTTAAATAATCTTCTTTCCTGAAAAGTTAAAACTTTCAAAATTACATTTATCTTTATGTAATAATCTTTTTAGAAAAATTTACATTTTTACAAGTCAATATATCGTGTCTGACTGTCTCATCAAAGCGTTTAAAAAATTCCTATCGATAACGTTGATCAGGCGCATCAACCATAATTCTTAAAAACTAAATGGGCAATACAATCACAAAATCATCTTTTATAGGATAAACATGTTTCTAAAGACTTTTGAAAATTCTCTTTGTTCGTTCTAAAAACAGAAATCCTATTTATACTTATAAATAAATCTTATGAAAAAGATTTGCAAAAATTTTAAATTGCTAATTTCATCCAAAATCAATAAACACAAGAATGGTCTCATCGAAATACTCATAGAATACTCGGCTTATAAAATGGATGAAATAAGATGGACAAACTGAATGATATAATAAGTCATTCATAAGAATCGTAGCGAGTGCGGAATGCGGTAAGTGGAATGCTAACTCCCGCAACTCGTAGCCAAATGAAAATCGGTGGCAAGGTCGAACTAGAAAGACCTTAACACCACACAAAAGATCTCTTAGTTGATAATCCTAAGACACTCAAAAATACTGGAAAGTTTCACAAACTATTTAGATAAGAGAAACAACACTTTCCTTATCATAAAGGCTTAAGGAATAAAATGATGCCATCAAATTGGAATCAAAATCACAAAGAGAAATAGAAATCTGCTTAACATATAGAAAATGTTGAAGAATAGTCCACACGGAAAGTAGGATATGGGCTTCGCAATAAGCCAATCCTTTCCAAAAATCGATTCCGAAGCCTAAGTAAAAATCGGCTCGGACAGAAAAATCACATAAAATAATTTCGACATCAATAAAAAGCAAATTGAGCGGATCTACCATCCGGATTCGCAATCCTCAAAGAAGTCAACAAGCCCAAAAATGTTTAAAGGAAAAGAATCAACAAGTTCTTTTGATATAAAATAGTGAGATGGAACCCATATCAAAAAGAACACGAACAAGATAATCACAAAGCAAATGTCATCAAGGATTGAATGAGAAATACATTGACCAAGAGAAGTGTCACTAGGAGTTTGCACAATATTCAGCTCTTCCTCTCTCCTACTTTGAAGAATGAGACATGTAGATATAAGATGACCCGAACTTTTGCAATAACGGCAAAAGAGAGGTTTCGGGCACTCCCTTGCATAGTGGTCCGTGGAACCACAATTGTAGCATCGTCCACGACTAGAGGTAGGAGTCTTTGCTACCGAAGTTTGTTGCTTCCCTTTCTTGATGGGATTGGGGCCTTTGAATTTAATAGGCCTCTTCATGTTGCTGTTGAAGTTTTGTTTGGTACGCACAACTTCAATATCGCTTTCTCTATCGGCCTCTTCAAGACGAAGAGCGATATCAATAAGCTGATCAAATAAAACTTCTAGTTTCAGAAGTAATGGCTTCTTGAGGTTCTTATTCAACCCATAGACGAACCTCTGATTTTTCTTCATCGGGGTATTAATATACTCGACCCCGTATTTGGACAGAGATTCGAAAGATGCGACATAGTCTGTCACAGAAGATTTACCTTGAACAAGGTCAATAAAACGCCGGGCCAAAGTTACCTTTTCAGCCTCCGGCACAAATTTCAATTCGAATCTTTGCCTGAATTGCTCCCAAGTGAGATCTGCTTCAACGATTTCAGAAATTAAAAGCTCATACCAATCTAACGCTCTTTCCTGGAGCATGCTAGAAGCCAGGACTCGATGAAGGTCAATAAGGTTCATGCGAGAAAAGATGCGATCGCATGATTTGAGCCAAACTTGAATTTCTATAACACTCTCGGATCCCCTAAATGGCCTTCCACCCAAATTGGTGTAGTCTCTGCACAAGCGTGCAAAACCAGATCTAGAATGAGTAGGCTCTGGAATGGGTCCGGCAGCTTGAGCGTTCTATACTAGATCAAGAAGCTGATGGGCGGACATAAATACTCCATCCTGAGGTGTAGCACTAGATTGACCGGCGCTGGGATGGCCTGGTCTAATCATTTCTCTTCTTTACGAAAGAAAGAAAGAAGAGGAAAAAGTTATTCTCAAAATAAATATCAAGCAATCTTGATAGATAAAACAAGGAATCATTAAAGAAAAATATGATTGAATGCTACGAACACCCGAATAAAATCCTAAAGCACGACTCCTAAGAAAGACTTAGGACATGATCCTTGCTAGATTATTCTACATTGTTCCGAAGTTTGGCTCTGATACCAAGCTGTGACGCCCCACCTCTATACCCACGCTAGCCAAGGACACTACGGTGTAATGCCATCAACTAGCACGGAGAATAAGGCTGTTGAGGAGCGACCATCTGTGCAATGGCTTTGTGCGAGCACCGATATGCCAGATAAAATATAACATGCATTTCATTTCGAGAGGAAGTCCAACATACCGAGCAAACTTAAAGCTACTACACAGTGGCTATATATAATCTTCGGAAACAAATATAGAAATAAACATAACATAAATCAGTCACAGACAACTCATATCACAAAGGCGGAAATAGATATGAATATTACACATATAAGTGTATATCAGAGTAGTGGTCAAATAAGATCCACAACATCACAAAAGAATAGATTCAAGTGCAAGCCAAACGAATATGTGTACATCAAGGAGTCAATAACTTAGATGTATACAACAAAAACTACCAAACTAAAGTAGATAGCCAAAAGATCATATGATGGTCTGATAAGGTGGCAAGCAGAAGCATCTGTAAAATCTCAGTCTGACCCGAGTATTATTTAAAAAGAAAATAATAAACGGATCAGTCTATCAATAATTATCAGATAAAATGAGATATAAGAAGAGATGTAGCAAAACGTATGATAACCAAAAATGTCATACTACGATAAGTATACATAGACAGATCAACAAAGGAGAATCATACAAATATCTCAAGAGTCTCATAGCATCAAAAAGAATATCATATTCTTTATTTGCTTCACCAAACCACAATAAATGACATACATATCAATGCCAATCAAAAAAGGTGGTGAAACATAAATTCCAGAAATCAACACAAGAAATCCAGAAATCAAATAATTCGGAGCATCGATGTCGTACAGCGTGACGTCCGATGATCCAGAAACACAATAGAAAGGAACAACGACGTCGTACAGCGTGACGCCCGATGAACCAAAGCACAATAAAAGGGAACAACGACGTCGTACAGTGTGACGCCCGATGAACCGAAGCACAATAAAAGGGAACAACGACGTCGTACAACGTGATGCCCGATGATCCAGAAACACAATAGAAGGGAACAACGACGTCGTACAGCGTGACGCCCGATGAACCAAAGCACAATAAAAGGGAACAACGACGTCGTACAGCGTGACGCCCGATGAACCAAAGCACAATAAAAGGGAACAACGACGTCGTACAGCGTGACGCCCGATGAACCAAAGCATAATAAAAGGGAACAACGACGTCGTACAGCGTGACGCCCGATGAACCAAATTAAAAAGACATCGCACAATTGCTTGTCTAAATCATAAAATGATCGTCATGATCAAAGAGAAGTGTCAATTACATTAAGCTAGTAAATATATGAGCTTAGCTTCATGTCCCATAACCACTAACTTAACTTAAATATTTACGAACAAATTGTAGATCTCCACTAGAAAATTGCCACAAGAGTTTCAATCGAACAAGTCCAAGAATTAACCGACAAAGTAAACGCAAGCGTTTCATACCACTTGTTTTACTAAGTCGTTTAATTAGATTTCTCATACGAGTGAGGTAAAGGTTTGTATATACTAATAGATTGGAAATCGGTTTGAGAAACGAGCTTTGTAATAAAATAGTGTTGAAATCATTTGAAGAAAGAGTTTTGATATTTACTACTAGTATAGAAAACCTTTATATTTTTAAAGTGACAAATCATAGAAGCGATTGTAGAAACAATCAATCATAAAAATTCACATTCGAAGACGTGAATAAAATCCAAAGAAATCGATACCGAATCCATCAAAATGGATATTCCCAAAAGTCACGAAGAAAATGTCATCAAAGTCGATAATAAGTGATAATAAAAAAAGGGAATCAACACGAATCGATTAAAGTTGGAAATTCAAACTAAATAGGAAAATAGGCAAAAGACTGCAGATTCAGACGTCTGAAATCAAGGATTCAGACGTCTGAATCTGGAAAACCAAAAGTTTTCCAGAGTATATTTCAGACGTCTGAACCCTATATTTTAGACGTCTGAAATAGGCAATTTTTAGCCTATTTCCTTTCTGGTCCAAATCAAACTAATTCATATGTCTGAAATATAGATTTAGACGTCTGAATCTGGGAATACAAATCTTCCCAGTATAATATTCAGACGTCTGAATCTAACATTTCAGACGTCTGAAACTGGGGTTCAGGGCATTCCCTGAACCTAGACCAAAAATGGCCGAAATAAATACCGGAAGCGATCGGACGAGCAACGACGACTAAGGATTTACGTCTAGCGACAACCCAGCCTTAACGGCTCTTCGATACGCCTCAAATATCAATGTCAAATATCCATAAAAGGATTTTCATAGATTTTGATTTCAAAACATCAAAAATTGGAATATACACCAAGTCAATCCAAACCAAAATCAATTGCAGAAGAATAAGTGTTTGGAATTCATACCTAACAATCGAAGATAATTATAGACAAAGATGTGAGATAAAAATCTCACCTTTGAACCCAAATTAATGAAGAAGAAGTTTGAAAGCAAAGGAAGATCAACCACACTTCAATCCCAACTCAAGAAGCTTGATTCTAAGCTTATAAGAGAAATGTTTCCCAAATTAGGTTTAGGAATTTTCTGAAATTGGAAGGAGAATGAGTTGGAGAAGAAGAAGGAGATGCTTACCAATGGGTTCTCTTGAATTTGGAGCTAGAAGTTGGATTTGCTAATGAAGACTAGAGCTTGGAGTTTTAATTTCCTTTTCTTCCCCTTCCCCCATTATTTCTTTAGCTTGAAGTGTTAGGAATATAAAATGAAGAGTTGAAGTGGAGTTGGGTTCATATGTTAGGTTAATGGGCTGAAACCCAAATCAAAGCCCTAAGTGAAAAAGTAGCAAAAATCAACTTACTCCAAACATATCGAAGCTTATACTCAAAAAGGTTGCGAACGACATTTTGAATTCAATGAAAGTGGTCTCGAGTCCCAATTCGACTGTTTGCTAAAAGTATGTTTTCGGACAAAAAACTGACGAACGATGAAATATTTAAATAAAATATTTAAATATACAATCGAAAAATATGCGGGCTGTTACATTTGCGGCCATTCTCTGTTAAAAAAAACACTAGTATAATTAGAGAACTATGATAAAAAGTAGAACAATGAAATTATATTAAATCTTACCAATTGCGTTTCATTTTCAAATCCACTAGGATTCGTTTGCTTTAGCTTGAAATTTGAGAATCAAACTTTTGCGTTTGACGATTTATTTTTCCATAATGACCTTTGACTGAAGATAGCGTTCTTTTCCGATCAATGTTCTTCCGATTGTAGCAATTAGTAATTTTGCCCCAAAAAGTCTCACTACTTTGATCGGTCGCTCGAATAGGATCGACCGAGAGTACACAGTAAATGTAGAAAAGATCGTTGTCTTTCGATGCGCTCCAACTTGCATTAGTTACTTCTCCCCCAATTGGAACCGTAACGTCTTGTAAGTCGTAGCCTTCAAAACTGGACCTTCCAGCATTGACGTCAAAATCAGAGTACATTTTCAATTGAGATTAGCGGTAGTAAAAAATTGTGATGGAGGAAGGAAATTGGTTGTGAAGGTAAGACGAGGAGGGAAGTTGTATTTGAAGGGGAAATATGGCCGTTGTGAGCGACCGTTAGAGGGAGATTAGTTGGGTGTCTGTTTAGCAGGCCCCTCGCCTGATCCTTCTTTCCCACACTCCGGCCCTCCTTTCTGCACTATTGCATTTTCTCGAGCCCTGTTGGAGAGCTTTGCAGGCGCAAATCTGAGAATTTTGCATCTGTTGGAGATGCTCTTACGGATGAAGTGGACAGTGCTGTCCAACAAACGGAACATTTATTTAATAAGAATTTGCTTGTCGAGCCTTATTAAATAAGCATCTGTCTACTCAAAGGCCACTTATATTTAATAACCGTTCGAGACTCAGTGTGTATATTTACTAAGCGCTTGTTTGTTAGACGCATGTTCAATAAGTGTAAGATGCTTAAACACTTACTAAATAACCTTATAAAGCATACACCCATTTAAACTCAGTTTTTCTCTTATTCTTCTCATTTCAACCCATGTTTTGATTTTTAAACCGAAAAACATTTAAATGCTACCTTAACACTTACCACACATACCACTTACTTTAAAAAAACTACCTTAACACTAGGTTACATCACAAATCAAATCCTATATATATATTCTACATTTAGGTTACATCACAAATCAAATCCTATATATTCTACATTTAGTTAAAATAACTTAATGTTAGGTTATATAAAAAACCATAACTCGTAAATTTCGTATTTATCACTTGCTCGTTTAGTTTCACTTAAGACATAATAGTGTTCTACCCGCTCTTGACTTACATCGTCCCACACTCCTCGTTCACATTTTTCGCTCAATGGCTTACACAGTCAGCTTACACTAGGTATAGGGTCTTTCACTTCCCTAGTTATACTAAATTCAATTCACACTGTCGTACTCGTTCATGTTCGCATATCGAACATAAAGTTGATCGTTGGTCAAACATAACATCTAGGTGATAGAGCTAGGGTAATCCTTAGGGACAATTATGTAATTTGTTACATAAATCTAACTCAATAAGCAATCTTGTTCAAAATAAAAGGTGTTTACTTTCTGTTATATACTTGCTATAAATGTTATAAATAATTAATTAGTTAATTTAAGAGTGTGTGTGTATGTATAAGAAAGTCCATAAATAATGTGTTTGTGAAAGTAGTTGCATAAAGCTATAACCGTGAGTATTTTATCACATATGTAGTCAAGATGTATCGAGACTGGACATTGATATATCCATTGAGACTAGAGTACGTAATGCTCTCTAAATATTAGATAATGTATTACTCATGACTTTTGGGGGGGACCAATACGTACTGATAGTTATCGGAAAACCATGGAATGATTCACTCAAAAGTTTTCTATAGGTTAATATTATTAAGGTCAAATAGAAAATATCGATGTGATTAATTTACATAGCTCTCTTGACTTAAGATCGCCGTCGATCTTCAATATGAAAGCTCCGCTTTGATTATAGTCAAATCATGGCATAGAGTCCATCGAATGACTATAACTAGGTCGAGTGGAAGTATTAAAAGTGAAACGCTATTCAAAAAAGGATTCGTCTCCTCGGTTCTATAGGGTAAATATCGTAGTCAACCAAAGTCAACTCAAAATCAAAATCTATGGCCGGAGTAGTTCAATTAATAATAATCGTTATTGTTGAATCAAGCACTTTATGTTTGGACTATAAAGTTGAATACAGACGATATTGGAATTTTGACCATTACCAAATTCCATAAGTCAAAAGTGATATAGTTTCGACGGAAAGAATTAGTGTAAATAATTATCACTAATGCTTATAATAAGTAAAAGTGGATTTTATCAAAGGATGTGTAAGTGATAAATTCAGCCAAAATGAGCTAAGGTGTTTGAATGTTCAATATTAATAGCTGACCGAATTTACACCTTTGAGTCACAATGAAAATGATGAATATTCCGAACCAACCACATGATTTAGTTAATTTTTAATCATTGAAAATTAATTAAGTTAATTAATATTTGTGAAATATTAATTAAAAAGTTTTGTTTAATTTATTGGATGACATCAATATTTAGTAAAATGTGTATATAAAAGTTGTAAACATGTGCATCGATATACAATGTCGGTAGAATGTTTAAATTCAATTTAAACAAGATAAATGAAATGGGCTTTAAATAAATTAAACCACTTAATATTTGTGAAATACAATTGATAAATATTTCTTATTAGATTTGTTTGATTTCCATCAGTACTTAATAATGTGTGTGTATGAAAGGTTATAAACGCGTGTATGGGTACACGATATAGATAGGAAATTTAAATTAGATTTTAATGGAGATAATGCTAATTAGATTTCGGAATTCTTTTGAACCCAAAACTCAAAATGATGGTTGGTTATGCTATAGAGAAGGGGAAGGGTTTTTGATTTTAAATGAGGGGTAATCTTGATTAAAGGAGAGAAAAGACCATATATTCATTACACATTTATTTCCTCCTTTAATTAAATCTTGCTCTGTCATTTTTATTTCCTCTCTCTACAGAAACATTAAGGCCAAATTTCCATGGTGTCTAGAGCATTAAAATTCAAAAATTTAAATAGAAATATATGATTATCTCTTGATTGCTGTGAATCTAGAGATTGATCTATCGAATCTAGGATTTGTTTTATCATTCAAGGTGTTTTTCTTTGCTTAATCCTGAGGTAATATTTATACACATATATTAATATATCTTTTAATTTGTTTATATCCCTTTAATCCTCGTTCTCCTCCTTTTGTTCATATGTGTGAATTTGGATTTTGACTTGAATATTCCAATGCCCCCTTTTGAATCAACTATATATTCTTATCGTGTTGATTTATAAAACAAACTTTTCTATGTTCTCTGTTATTTACTTGTTATGAGCAATAATAATTTTATTTATCTCTATTCTATATGTTTGTTTATCTAGTTTGTACAACCTAGATCTAAACCTTCCTATCGTGAATTTGTGTATGCCTATATCGTCTGATTTTAATATTGCTATAAAAAAACTAATTTGGAATAATCTTGTTAATAAATTAGTTTTCACACTAGAAGATTTGGATTTTTATGCATATATATATATATATTCCTATATGAATAAAACTTTGAAATAATTACACTAATTAATCATTGACTTCATTTCCTTATGTTTAAATTATTCTAAAAAAAAATTTGCTAATTAAAATAGAAGAGGAAACATTAATTTAGGGATTTATTTCTTATTTTACAATTGTATTCAGACTAGTACTAAATCTCTTGTTACAATTTATTACATATATCTAACTCTATGGTCAATCTTCTTCATAATAAAGGATTTATTTCTTTATATACTTCTTATATAGTGATGTAATTAATCAAGTAATTAATTTAAATTATATAAGTAAGAAAATCCTTAATGAACTGTAATGTGATTGTACTTCCAAATAGTTGCAATCATGCGTAATTAATTACGATATATAATAACATTTTATTTTAAATTTTCCTAGTCAAGATGTTTCAAATAAGGTTATTGATACATCCGTTTAGACCAGAGTACGTAATGCTCTTCAAATGTTGGACAGTATATTAGTCATGATTGTTGGGGGCACAAGGGGTTACATACTAATAATTATTGAATAACTATCGAATGCCTTATCCAAGAATTTTTATCTGTTGGTTACTAATAACTAGGTCAATTGGGAAATCTCAAAGTGATGATATTACGTAGTTCCCTTGACCAGAGAATAAGGTGGAACTTCGATGTAAATTTTCCATTTTGATTATAGCTAAATCCAAGCATGGCAATCAACCGAGCGACTTTAGTTGGGTTTGAGTTGAAGCATTGCAAGTAAAACAAATATTATTGTTTGATTTATTTGATTTGTTTTGGTGTTGTCAGTATTTATTTGGATGTATATATAAAAGTTACATATACATGTACCGACATACAGTATCGGTATACATTTAAATGAGATTTAAATATAGTTAATTGCTTGATAAGCTTTTGGAAATAATTATCCATGCCATGGAATAATGTTACCTGCCATGCTAGAAAGAGAGAGAAGAAAGGAAAGATATGATTGAAAATTAATTGAGAACTAAAAGTGGTGGTTTCGAAGAGAATAAGAAACGTTTCTGTTCTCTCATTAAAATAAATCCTCTCATTCATTTTCTTTCTTGTATTCATTTTGTCATTCACTTTTCTTTATCTCCTCATCTTCCTGCCATGGCATAATTTTCATAATACCTTTTCAAAAATATTTTCAACTCCAAATAAAAATGAAGACATCAAATGAAATAAATATAAGTGGCTATCCATCTCTTGCAAGAATTGGGTGTGGATCTTGAAGATCCAAGGGGAAATATCAAGTCAAGGGTGACTTTTGGCTAGATCTGAAAGGTATATCCACTTTTAATTATTTAGTTAGATATAATATGATTATCATAACCTTGTATGCATAAATTTTGCCTCATTTTGATTTAAAATTATATATATCATTTGAATTATTTGTTGATTGAATCGATTCGGTTTATAATTTGATACATCAAAATAGTAATTTGTTCATGATTAAAATAATGTTTTAATTAAAGGTCTACATTTTTAAACTCTTAGTCAAAGTGTGATTTTTGTTTAGATCTGAATGTTTGTATGTACTTATTATCTGCATTAGCAATGAAACAGAAACATTATGTGCACATGTTATTACATCACCTTAAATTGAAAATACTCATGCAATTTGAATGCTTTTTTGAATGAATTGGTTTTTTCTTGGTCTAATAAATTGAAACATACGTTTACACATGACTAATACAGTTTTTTGGTTATGAATCTAAATTGTAAAATCGATTGCAATAATATTCTAAATATGTTGTGTAATTTAATGTTTCAAAGTTCTTATTTGAGCATTTTAAAAGATTGTTAATATCTTATTTAATTTTCTATGTTCAACTTTGGTTTTACAATATTTATAAAAACTAAATTTCATTTGGGTTGAAACTTTTAATTTATACGTATGTATATATTTCGTCTATTAATTCAAGTGTACATATGTTTGCAAATACATTAGAAAATTTAATGCAACACAGAAGTTTATTTTGGATTAATTGGGGAGTTTTGGATTAATCATTATATATACACATATATGTATGTCTATGTATAAATTTTAATACCTATATTTCATATTAGCAAGGCATGTTTAAGATCTTTTTCAGTTTTGTCAAACTATTTAAAATTGAGGCAATAATATATGCATATTAATCATTGTTTATTGTTTATGTCATTTGATTGTATCATAACACCTCTTCCATGTTAATGGAATGTTGTAGTAATTAAATTTATTAAAGAGGAAATATGAAAACAACCAAGAATTTCACCTTTCTTCTACTTCCCTAGATGTGATTGCATCTAAATTTAATTTTGTTTATTCTTATCCATTGTATTATATTAATTACACTAGCTTCATGGTTAACACGTTTGCCACACTATTCAAAACATGAATATATTTGATATATTCAAATCTTTTCAAATCACACACTTAATTAACTTATAATCAATTAATAGGATCAAGATAATGTTAACAAAATATGATTTTATTAAAATAACCAGATTGGATCCAGTGAACCTGTAACAACCCTGGTTTGGAGATTACCTATATATATATTAAATTATGACGGTAGTTATAATTTAATATTGTAAATTAAAATAAAATTGGAAATTTTAAATTTTTTATTTGGAATAAACAATGAATTTCGAAAATAAAATGAGAAAGATAAAGTTTGGAACTTTATTTTATTTATTTGGGTTAATAATGATTAGAAAATGGATTTTATTTGGAGAAAATGCAATAATTATATTAATCATTGCCAATTACTTCTTTTAATAATTTTTAAAAGAAGTATGAGATTTTTTAAAGGTTGTTTATTTAAATAAAAAGATGAAAATTGGTTAAAAAATGAGTTTAATTATAAATTTGAGTTTAAAATGATTTGTAATATTTTTCTGAGTAAGAATTTTTTTTTTGTGGAATTTTAAAAGTTATAAATATAGACTTTTACATTTATTTGGTGAAAATTAGGTATTTTTGTGAAATAAAGGTTTTAATAATAATAATGTTTTAAAAGTATAAATTTATCTTTTAATATGATGGAAAATGATTTATTTCAAATGTGTGGAAGTTCACATATTTTTGTTGTGTGAAAATTTGAAAGAAAATGACATTTTTTATAACTTAGAGTATATGTGTATATTGGTTTTAAGGGTTGAATTAAATAACATAGGCTTACTTATTTTTCTTTTAATTTTTGGGTCCAAAAGCCCATTATCCAATTAAGGCTCCTGAAGAAATGAAGCGAGAAACATTATCTCATTTCCAATACGTACAGAACTTTATTTTCATCTTCCTACTGAAACCAGTAAAAAGAAAGTTTACCATTTTCTCAAATTCAAGCTTCTAAATCTCAAAATTTCTGCAGTAAGTTGTAGTTTTTATCAATCTAAAGTGAAATTAAGAGGTAATCTCATTCCAAAATATTGTTATTTCATTAAAATTTGAAATTCGAGAAGTGATTGTCAGTTAATTAGTTTTTCTCCTTTGCATGTCTGTTTATTGAGTTCTACATGTTGTTTGAAGCTCCTTCCTCCTCAAAGCTTGCTTCTTTCAACGCAAATTCGTGTTTTTATCTTCAATAATGCAAGGTGAGTTTGTTAACTCACAACATCTAGCAAATCAAAGTGGCAAGTTGCTTGATTCTGTGAAAAACGAGTCACTGTAATTGTTTTCTGTTTATACTTTACTTCTCTATGAAAAACATGTTGAATATGCGATTATATGATTTTTGTTTGATGATAATAAACATACATATGTTCATTTAAATGTATTTGTTAATGTACTATTTTATTTTTCATAGATTAAATAAATATTTGCTGAATAAAATAAATAACATAGATCTGAATTCAAATAGAAATTTTATTCAAACAAATATTTATTACAATTTTTGTATAGTACAAATTTCAAGCTCTCGGTATATATATACAACTTCAATTACAATACAATTTTGAATGCATCACAATTTCACATTTACATTGCACCTCACTACATATCACTCATTCACTCAACTCGTACTGATCTTCAACTTCATTTCAATGTGAATCCAGCTTCTGAGCAATCTGAAGAAATGTACATTGACGTGGTAAAATTGAAAATAAAATATTTTTGCAGTATAAAATAAAATATGGATTTTGAAAATAATTTTTTCCTCAGTTATTTGGGTTGTTCGTCATCATTTAATTTTGAATTCATCATACACGAACAGCTTGTGACATACATAGTGTATTACTGTATATGCCACAAGGCCGTGCACACCGATATATACACTTGATAAAATTACAGGGACAGGTTAGCACAGGTCAAACCCAAAAACGCCCCGTTCAACTCAAGTGCAATAAAAATAATGTCACAATATCAGCACAAGGTCAAACCCGAGCTTTAAGCTGGATTCAACTCAGGTGTGATTTCAAAAACCAACATGAAGTTCAAAGTAAATAAAACTCAAAGAAGCAAAAATCCGAACCAAGTTCAAGATCAATGCACATGGAGCAAGTAGACCTAACCGGTAGATATGAACCATAAAAATATGATATGCCTCAAAGTTCAACAGTGATGAAGCAAGGCACAACTTAGTACACACCAAGAAATACAAGAGAGGTCAGAGACTGCAACACTACGGCAACTACAAGTGACAATATCAAGTCGAGTCAAAACCAAAACATCAACTCAATTCACAACCAAAGACTGCACAATCAAGTGCATGGTCATGAAAACTATGTGAGCAATCACGAGGCCTCATCATGAAGTTCAATATCAATAAAGCTTCATCAAGCAATCTCAAGCGAACTCAACAAGACAGTCATTCAAATGCAAACTGACTTGAAGGAACAAGCACATGAAACAACATATGTATAGGAATGCAACAGTGAATCAAAACCAAGTGCACAAAAGATACAACATGTATGCAACTGTGAAACGGATAGTGCAAGTATCAGACTCGAGCACAAAGGCTATAACTTCAAATGAACATTACAAGGAAATAAAACTCTAGCTGAAAAAAATGGCTCAAACTCAACTACAATCTCAAGACCACAAATCTCAACTAAAGTTCAAGTCACACATGAACTCAACTCAGATGCAAGCACACTCGAGGCACATTGCACATCAACCCAATGAAAACAGGAAATGTGCTCAAAGCAAATCCAAACCACATGAAGGAACAAACACATGAATGTACTGGCAACAAATAAGCAAGCATATGCACTAGCAAACAAAACTACAACATCGAGTGATACTAAGTACAACTAGAAACAGTGGACCATGCATGAAGATTTGAACAAGACTCGAATGCTACCATGACTCGAAGAAATGCAGTGATATGCAGCAGTGTAAACATCACATTGAAGCAACTCGAGCTCAAGACAGTACAACAGAAAATCAAGCAGAGTACAGGCAAAATGAAAACAGGCTAAAGGAATCACAGTGAACATTACAAATACAACACATATATACATACATAGACGTATGTATACACATGGCAGTAAAGACATAATGGCCGGAGTCATGAAACAACAAGTAAAATCGAACAAGGTCGAAAGTGCTACTAGAGGCAGTGAATAGTATGGCAAAAGTCGAACAAGATCAACCTCACAAAATCAAGTTTGCAGTCGAAGACAAATGCAGGTCAAATCAAAACTGAAGTCAACATCGAACCAAGTCAGATAAATCACCATCGATCAAAGAATATGTTGAACAAGTCAGAAATTGAGAAGCTGTGTTAACCAAGCCAAAAATATACGAATTGAAAATGTCAGAAATCATCACAATCATCAATACAAAATCGAATGGCCGAAGACGAATTCAAATTGATGTATACAAACGATAATCAAGGATCTCGAATCCTATATAAATAAACAACATCATCGGCAAATTAAAAGCATCGAGTTCAAGTAAGCAAAAACCAGTAAAGCAAAAGGCATAAATTACATATCGAAGGCAAAGTCGAACTCGATCAAATAGAAGCAGTCGTTAGCAACTCAAAGAGATAGTCGATTGACAAAGCAAGGACCTAAATCATGATTCGATCGAGAAACTATTGTCAGCAGCTTCTAATTAGAAGCCCTAATTTGCAAGCAAAGGAAAAAAGAACGAGCACCATTTTTTCAAGAAAAAAGATACGACCGATTGGAGATTAAAAAAAAGGGGATAATTTGGTTATCTCGATATTTTTATTTGGGCCGGTTTACATTGGGCTTAATAATTTAAAATTAGGGTTCTTTGTTTTCAAATTGTATTTACTTTTGTATTTTCCTTTTTAAACTCTTGTAATTTCTAGTCGTGTGACTAGGGGACAAACTACGTGGCGTAGCTTGAGAATTCGCCACTCAATAGCTGAGTTGTGGCAGGGTTTTGAGCGTAGAGTTAGGTTAGTCAGTAGTGGGTGTCGCGAGTTGACGTGTGTAAGCGTGTGACTACTTAATTTCTAGTAGAAACCTTGGGAGCAGCACGTAGGCAGGGTTTTGCCGAAGCTGGGTAAATTCTGTGTCGTTCTATTTCTGCATTTATTATTCTGCTATTATCAGTGCAGCTATAATTTTGATTTATCTATGTTGAAATAATTTTATAAGCTTCCGCAATAATTTATATAATTATCAGTATCACCCTATTCACCGCCCTCTAGGGTGAAATCGATCCTACAAGTGGTATCCGAGCTAGGAATAGAAGTCAAATTTTGTTTTTTTTAAAAATTCGTTTTTCAAAAAACCAATTTTTGTTTTAAAAATTTTAATTTTTAAAATGGCTTCTTTTAATACTGCTTTTGCTGAGGGTCAACCAATAGTTAGACCACCAATGTTCAATGGTGAATACGCCTACTGGAAAAATAGAATGAAAATTTTTCTGAAAACCATTGACGCTTGGAATATTGTTGAGATAGGTTATAGAGTACTAACTATAATTGTAGATAATCAGGAAATAGATAAACCAAAGAATCAATGGACATAACTAGAAAATAAATTACAAAATGCTAATGCAAAAGCTTTGAATTCTATCTTCTGTTCATTGGATCAATTTGAATTTAATCGTGTCTCACATTGTCGTAGGAAATATGGAAAACGCTAGATGTGACTCATGAAGGAACATCTCAAGTCAAGAATCTCGCCCTGCCATGCTAAGCAGCGAATACGAGAACTTCACAATGGCAAAGGAAGAAAATGTCAAAGAGATGTATGGACGACTTTCCAATATCGTATACAAATCAAAAGCTCTCGGAAAATCATACACGGAGTTGGAGATAGTCCAAAAAATCCTCAGAGTCCTTCCATGAAGTTTTGAAGCCAAAGTGACTGCCATTCAAGAATCAAAATATTTAAAATAGATGAAAGTTAAAGAACTCATCAGAAATCTCACCACTTATGAGCTAGAAATGAAATTCAAGGAAGAGCATGAAGGAGGTGACACTCGAAAGAAATCAATAGCTCTTAAAGGAACAGCATAAAGTGATGGTGATGATGATGATGATGGAGCAGCAGAATTGGAGCTGATAATATTGAAATTCAAAAGGTGGAATTACAAACACGGAAATTCAGCTCGAAATCATAAATTGAAAAGTAGAATAGTCAAAGCACTAGAATACTCAGAAGAACAGAAGATCAACTGTCACAAGTGCAACCAACCCGGACACATCAAGCCCAATTGTCCTCAAAATCGACGCGACTTTGATAAGAAATCAAAAAGGAGAAGTTTTGCAGCCACATGGAATACAATGATGAAGATAATCAAAGTACTAGCAGTGAGAGTGAGAAAGCAGATTTGTGCCTTCTAGGAAATACAACTGATAGCGACGATGACGAGCCAAGCAAGGTATCAAAACTCAGTCACTCAGAATTACTTATATATTTTCAAGAAGTAAATGGCTATTTTGAACGACTTAGGGAAAAGTATGCTAAAATTGAATCAAAAAGAAATAGTTTGATAGAATTAAATAAACAATTTGATCAATTAGTTAAAACTTATCAAAGTAGGATCCCTAAGTGTGATAAGTGTCCATTATTAAAAGAAGAAATTAAAAAATCAAAAATTAATATAAAATCACTTGAAAATAAAATTATGATTTTGAAAGAGAGTGAAAGTACTAGGAGAGAAAACTCTATTAAAAAGTGCAAACAATTGTTAAACAAAAATGAATCTATCAAAACACAAGTCCAACAATTGTCAACGACTTTAGATAAATTTTCAAAAAGTGAAAAATCGTTGAATATGCTATTAGGGAAGCAAATTGTTAATACAGTTACACAAGGACTTAGATATAATCAATCTGAAAAGTTAAAAGAAAAATTAATCAAGTCAATTCTATGTGCACAATTTGTAGAAAATATGGACACAATCACAATAATTGCTGGTATAGACCCAAACACGTGAAAACTATACCACTTTGGGTTCCAAAAGGCACAAATATAAAATCTCTCAAAGTTAAACAAATCTGGGTGCCGAAAGGAACATATATAATAGTTTTGGGTCTCCACAAAATTATTTTTCAAAATATTTTGCCACTAACAATCACGGACCTATAAAAACAAATAGGTCAATTTTTTTTTTATCGTGTAGGAGTGGTGGTAGGCTAAGGAACGACTATAGTGTTATCAGGATTCTAGCTTTTCCAGAAACACAACGGGCGACAAAGCAAAGTTCCTTATCCTAGTATAAAGGTGAAAGAATCACAATGGACAACAACGAAAAATATCGTAAAGGTAAAACAGGTAATGGTATATTTATTTGAACAATATATTAAATGTGATATCTGCATCGTAATCTGAGTTAAGTCAGCCAATAATGTGATGATGAAATAATGATGATTTTGATTCTGACTTATTCAAAATTGTTGGCCAATTGTATTCTTATGCCAAGAACGCTATAGAAATCTGTAGAGTCTTTGAATTACTTCATATATATTAGTTTGGATTAATAATAGTGTTTTATTGGATGATAATAAAATTGCTTATTTTACGGCTAACTCTGTATTCATGGTTTTTTGATTATTTACATGGTTTCAATTCAAATTCAAGAGAATGTCATTTAAAAAGCTGTTAAAATTGATTTTGAGTTTTTTTTGCATACTTCATGGTCTGGTCTATCAAATTCAATTAATGATAATTTTGAGTGAAAGAGAAATTTAGATGCAGATTACACTGGTAATCTAGTTGATACAAAAATTACTAGTTGAACGTGATTTTTGTTGAGACATTTAGTAACTGCATCGTTTTTCGAAGAAAATATCCGCATATTTTTAATTTCAAATAATTTTCAAATAGCAGAAATTTTTCTCATATAACCCCTTCTAGAAAATCATTTTTGACCATGTTTTCAGATCAGTCATTTTGAAAAATTGATTTTATAATTATTTTTGAATTTGATTTTAAATGACTATTTTGACTAATCTGACTCCTTAATAATTATCGAAAAGATAAATAGTGATTGAAAAAGTGACGAGTGTTGATATTTATCATATATTATGACTCGAGACGGTATAATTAGTAAATTTCTTTAGAAATTTAAACAAGAGTTATAAAACTTTTTGTTGGTAAAAATTCCATGACCATCTCTATTTCTATCATATTTCTAACGACCATCACTCATCAAAATTCAATATAGTTTGTCAATATGTGGTACTTTAAACAGGAATCATTCGTTTTTCATTTTACATTTTTTTTAAAATAAATAATAATAATAAAATAAAATCCAAAGTATTACTCTCATTTAAAAGTCCTTACAGTCATGGATGGGTGAATTACTTGGAATTTGTTATGTGCTTCCATGCTCATTTAAAAGTCCTCACGATTATGCATGTATGGAACACATATCAAAATTGATTTTTTTAATAATAAACAAGTTGATTCTAATCCCATTTAAAAGTCCTCACGGTTATGCGTGGTTAGAAGGTACTTGAATTCATTTTTTTAAAATAAAATTGGAATACTACTAATCTCATTTAAAAGTCCTAACGGTTATGAATGGTTGGTAGATATTCAAATTCCTGATATAAATATACCACAAATAGACACAACTGTATGGTTTTATATGATGACATCATTCCCATCATTCTAAAAGTGGAATATGCGTCTAACAAAGTATTTATGATTTTTGTTTGATTTTTTATTGAAATTTAATATTTATATTCAATTGAGTTTTAATGTTGGATTAATATCTATCACTTTATCTCCATTTTTCTAACACTGTTACTCTTTTGCTGATAACAAAAGGGGAAGAGAAAAGTTAAGATTTGTCAAATAAAATCAAGCAAAGGTCAAAAAATTTCTATTTGCATCTAGGCTCATTTGCATATTTTTAATGGTATGCATATATGAACGGGAGCTTTGTGTAGAGAGGAAGCATTTAAATAGGGGGAGCAATTAGAGTATATCAATGATCAAATACATTTAACACATTCAAAATCTTAAATATATGTTTGTTATCATCAAAAGGGAGAGATTATTGAATATGCGATTATATGATTTTTGTTTGATGATAATAAACATACATATGTTCATTTAAATGTATTTGTTAATGTACTATTTTATTTTTCATAGATTAAATAAATATTTGCTGAATAAAATAAATAACACAGATCTGAATTCAAATAGAAATTTTATTCAAACAAATATTTATTACAATTTTTGTATAGTACAAATTTCAAGCTCTCGGTATATATATACAACTTCAATTACAATACAATTTTGAATGCATCACAATTTCACATTTACATTGCACCTCACTACATATCACTCATTTACTCAACTCGTACTGATCTTCAACTTCATTCCAATGTGAATCTAGCTTCTGAGCAATCTGAAGAAATGTACATTGACGCGGTAAAATTGAAAATAAAATATTTTGCAGTATAAAATAAAATATGGATTTTGAAAATAATTTTTTCCTCAGTTATTTGGGTTGTTCGTCATTATTTAATTTTGAATTCATCATACACGAATAGCTTGTGACATACATAGTGTATTACTGTATATGCCACAAGGCCGTGCACACCGATATATACACTTGATAAAATTACAGGGACAGGTTAGCACAGGTCAAACCCAAAAACGCCCCGTTCAACTCAAGTGCAATAAAAACAATGTCACAATATCAGCACAAGGTCAAACCCGAGCTTTAAGCTGGATTCAACTCAGGTGTGATTTCAAAAACCAACATGAAGTTCAAAGTAAATCAAACTCAAAGAAGCAAAAATCCAAACCAAGTTCTATATCAATGCACATGGAGCAACTAGACCTAACCGGTAGATATGAACCATAGAAATATGATATGCCTCAAAGTTCAACAGTGATGATGCAAGGCACAACTTAGTACACACCAAGATAATACAAGAGAGGTCAGAGATTGCAACACTACGACAACTACAAGTGACAATATTAAGTCGAGTCAAAACCAAAACATCAACTCTATTCACAACCAAAGACTGCACATTCAAGTGCATGACCATGAAAACCATGTAAGCAATCACCAAGCCTCAACATGAATTTCAATAGCGATAAAGCTTCATCAAGGAATCTTAAGTGAACTCAACAAGACAGTCATTCAAATGCAAACTGACTTGAAGGAACAAGCACATGTGTAACAACCCGCATATTTAACGTTTTTTATATTTAAATGTTTTATTTAAATATAGCGTCGTTAGTCGGATGTTTGGTCCGAAATGTTACTTTTTGCAAACGGCCGAATTGGGACTCGATACCACCTCCATTAGTTCCAAAATGGCGTTTGCGATCTTTTTAAGTATAAGCTTTGATATGTTTGGAGTAAGTTGAATTTTGCAACTTTTTCTAGTTGGGTTTGGGTTGGGTTCAACCCACTAACTATCTAATTAACCCTAACTCAGTCCCTCTCCTCTCCATTCACCCTCATTTCATTTCTTAAGCTTAAGAAAACTGAAAATGGTGGAAGAGAAAGAGAAATAGAAATTCCAAGCCGTAGTTTCTTCTTTGCAACTTGATTCTTGCTCCAATATCAAAGAGAAGACATTGGTAAGCTTCCTCTTCATCTTCTCTATCTCCTTCTCTCTTCAATCTCAGAAATTCCTAAACCTAAACTTAGGAAAATACTTGTTTTATTTTTAGATTGGAGCTAGTGGAGTAGAAGTGGAGATTTGTTGGTCTTCTCCTTGCAAATTGAGCTTCTTCTTCTTTGATTTTTGGTTAAAGGTGAGTTTTGAACTCACATCTACTTCTCTTGATTTCATTGATGTTGGGTATGAATTCCTAACACTTGTTCATATGCACTTGCTTTTGGTTTGGATTGAATTGGTGAATATCCAAATTTTTAGTGTTTGGGTTCAATTCTTTAAAGATCCAAACTTTGATGTTTGAACATGTTTTTGGTAACGTATCGAAGAGCTAATGGAGCTGGGGTATCAATTGGCTAAGGCTCCTTAGGTCCATTGCTCGAACGGTCGCGTTTTGGAAGAGTTTGCATTTAGAGGTGAAAGGGCAGGAACTGCAGAAATTTGCAGTTCGGCCGACCGAGCCCTGTAGCCGGTCGACCGACCTGCTATTCCGAGCTTTTTTTTATTTTCTGCATCTGGCCAGCCGACCGAGCCCTGTAGTCCGGTCGACCGACCTGCTCCTATTTTGCTGTTTTGCCTATTTATGCTCATTTTGATTGATTTTCCAAATTTTATCGATTCGAGTTGGTTTTTGGTGGTTGTCATTGCATCTTTTGGCTTTGATAACTTATTTTAACTTCATTCACGGGTTTTCATAAATAATCCCTCTAAATCACATTAAAAGCTCGTTTCTCCGATTTATAAATTCTATTTAAAACGCACATACACAATTTCGCACTTCGAGCGGAGTGGAAGGGAGATTAAATGGTTAGGTAAAACACGGACCATGAATCCATGCGTTTGCCTTGCCGATTAATCCCCGACCTATTCGATTGATCGTTTTGGCCTTTTGGTCTGGTTTACCGACGAAACGAGGTGAACTTTGTACTGCTTTGAGTGTGAAATTAACTAACGGATAGTAAACCGTTTAGTGCGAATGAGTGGTTATGGGACTTACATTACCACTTTTCGGATTCCTTTTTGAGAGTTATGACACATTCCGCCTGTTAGTGGTGTCCAGTGCTGGGTCTCCGACCTTCACCACTACGGTTTGTTGCCTTCGGGTATGTGCCTTTGGGTATGTTGCCTTCGGGTTTGTGCCTTCGGGTTTGTTGCCCTTTAGTATCGCTTCCGGTGTTGGTCGTTATGAGCCGCATGGGTGATATTGGGTTGCCCTTTAGTATCGCTTCCGATGTTGGTCGTTATGAGCCGCATGGGTGATATTGGGTTTGGAGTCTTCGGGCTCATGGATCCTTGTTTGTATAGTACTGAGCTCAAGCAAATTTTCTGATGTTTCATTCATATGTATATTCCCTTGGTATCGCCCTTCGGCGTTGGTCTTTTTGAGCCTCATGATATGTAGCGTTTACCTTGTGGAACTTGTATACCTTATTGGTATTTGTTATTGCCTTTTGGCTTGTTTTGGGATATTCTTATCCTTTGTTTCTATATGTTGCCGATGATATGAGGCTTGTTATCATATGATTCATCTTTTGTTAGATGATTGTGTTATCTCCTTTAGAGATATTTGCTATGCCTTGTAATCTTGCAGGTTATTGTTGTTCAGTTTATCTAACTGATTTGTTTAGCTAGACTGACCCGTGTATTTTATACTCGGGTCAGACCGAGATGTTTCAGGTTAGGTGCTTTTGGACTTAGCCTATATTGCTTCCGCATGGACTATTCAGCTTGTTCCTTTTTGTTAAAGCTTTTGTGTAGTCCTATTTTGTTGTAACTCTGATATATGTATTCTTTTGACTCGTCTGTATATTGTGGTTCGCTATACCACTTGACATGTATTATTTGTTAACTCTGTTATGTATCTGTATATGTGTATATGATGATCTACTGTTCTGTGATGTATATTACATTTGAGTTGTTATATTCTGTTCTGATAGATCCTTCAACCACCTATGGTTTTGTTTTAAGTATTCATTGGGTACGTCGACTTGCTTGGTAGGTTTATTGGCGATGTATTCAATAGATAGTTAGAGCAAGGCTATAGATGGTCGCTCCCAACCAACCTTATTCGCCGTGTTAGTTGACGGCATTACCCTGTAGTGTCCTTGGCTAGCATGGGTATAGAGGTGGGGCGTCACAGCGTGGTATCAGAGCTGAGTTCAGAACAAAATATGATAAACACAGAATAGATGCACATATTACGGTACATCAAAGTGTACAAGTGATACAAATCTTTGAATCATCGTGTCTTTCTATTCCTTCTTTTATCAAAGGTTAGATTGAATTTGGGGAATACGTCTAAGAATGCATATTATTCCGTAGTATTCCATCTTGATTATCTACCTTGTGAATAATCTTGTTCTTATCTTACTTTCAGCGTATGGATGGAAGAGACAGGGGACGACGTCCGGATGCTGGGCAATCCAGTGGCTCACCTCCGGATGGCGTTTATATGTATGCCGATCAGTTTTTGGAATTGTTTAGGAGCACTCAGCCTCCAGTTCGTCCTCGAGTTTCTCCACCTCGCAAGTCTGCCTTTGCACGCCAGTGCAGTGATTTTGCTCATCTTGGAGGAAAGCTGTTTAAGGGCTCCGAGTCTGTTCTTGAAGTCCAAGCTTGGTTTCGCACGTGCGAGCGTATCTTCTCTCGTATGGATCTTTCTGACCATGATAGAGTTCTTGTAACTTCTAGTTTATTACAAGAGCGTGCTCTTGATTGGTATGATCTTCTTGTAGCCGAGATTGATGAGTCTACTCTTTCTTGGACTCAATTTCGGGAGCGATTTGAACTCAAGTTCGTTCCTGAATCTGAAAAAGTTTTATTGACCCATCGCTTCCTTGAGTTGAAGCAAGGGAAATCTTCTGTTTCTGGGTATGTTGCATCATTCGAGGCTTTATCTAAGTATGGTCTTGAATTCATTAGCACTTCTTATAAGAAGAATTTGAAGTTTGTCTCTGGTCTTAAGAAATATCTTAAGAAGTCTTTGTTGCTCCAGCTTAAGCTTTCTTTTAAGGAGTTGGTTGATTCTGCGCTTCATCTCGAGACCGTCGAGAAGGAGTGTGATAGTGATGTTGATGTTGAGGTTTCCAAGAACCCCAACAAGAGGCCGATTCCATTTCAGAAGTCCAGGTCTTTTCCTTCTAAGAAGAAGAACACTGGTGGTTCTAGTTCTCAGCCTCAGTCTGTTGGAACACCTTTCATTCGGAAGTGTTTCAATTATGGTTCTCCTGACCATATTATTCGAGCTTGTCCTAAGCCTCTCTTCTGTCGCTATTGCAAGAAGGAAGATCATCATGTTTCAGCTTGCCCTACTGTTCCGGCTAGTGCGAAGTCTAGCAAGCTTTATGCTGCTAAGGCTTCTGAAGGTTCCTCTCAGCCCAAAGGTATATCTCCATCTATTTTGGAAGGTTTTATTTTATTTCATGATCATAGTATACGAGTTCTTTTCGATACGGGTGCTTCACATTCTTTCGTATCGAAGAAGCTCGTTGATGATTTATCTTTGGGTGTTTCTTGTTTGGTTACTTCTTTAAGGATTTCGAATCCTATTGGGGGATCCACGACCCTTAGCTTGCTTTGTGATGATGTGGAGATTGTTTTATGTGACTTTTCTTTACATGCGAACCTGCACGTTATTTCTTGTCTGGGATTTGATATGATTTTGGGTATGGACTGGCTAGTGAGATATGATGCCAGGATTATTTGTTCGGAGAGAATTTTGTATCTTCGACATCCGGATTCGCCTACTCAGCTATCTCTTATTCTTCGGGATGTGGATAATTCCGAAATGGCTTTATATTCTCTTGATTCGCGAGATGATGATGATATATCTCGTATTCCTGTTGCTTGTGACTTTTCTGATGTTTTTGAGCCTGTTTCGGGTTTGCCACCTAAGCGGGCAATTGAGTTCCGCATTGATCTCATTCCAGGCCGCAGCCAGTTAGTCATCCTCCCACGAGGATGTCTACAAAGGAAAATGAGGAACTCAAGAAGCAGCTTTTAGAGCTTGAGTTCAAGCAGTTGATTCAGTCCAGTTTTTCTCCATGGGGATCCGCGGTCGTCTTCGTGAAGAAGTCTGATGGAACTCTTAGACTTTGCATTGACTATCGCAAGCTTAACGAATTAACCATTAGGAATAGGTGTCCATTGCCTAGGATCGATGATATGTTCGATCTATTGAGTGGTGCTAAGGTCTTTTCTCAGCTTGACCTTGCCACAGGTTTTCATCAGTTACGAGTCGCGGAGGATAGCATACCTCTTACCGCTTTCCGCACTCGGTATGGTTCTTTTGAGTGGCTCGTTATGCCGTTCGGTTTGACGAACGCTCCTGCTTGCTTTGTCGATCTCATGAATCGGGTATTCCGGGAATATCTCGATAAGTTCATCCTTGTCTTTATTGATGATATCCTTATTTATTCTAAGTCGGAAGCTGAGCATGCTAATCACTTGAGAATTGTCTTGATTACTCTTCGTCATCATCAGCTTAGAGCCAAATTCTCCAAGTGCCATTTTTGGGAGAATAGGGTTAAGTTCTTAGGCCATGTTGTATCTTCTGATGGCATCTCCGTCGATCCCTCAAAGATTGAAGCCATCCAGAATTGGAAGAGGCCTGAGAATGTGCATGAGATTTGTAGTTTCCTTGGATTGGCGGGCTATAACCGTTGGTTCATTAAGGATTTTTCCCAGGTTGTGCTTCCTCTCACCAGCCTTACTCGGAAAGGCATTCGTTTTATTTGGTCCGACAAGTGTGAAGCTTCCTTTCAGACATTAAAGGAACTTCTCACTACTGCTCCTATCCTTGTGGTTCCCGTGGGGAATCATGATCTTGTTGTCTACATCGATGCTTATGGTAGTGGTCTCGGTGCTGTTCTTATGCAGAAGGATCAGGTAGTTGCTTATGCTTCCAGGCAATTGCGTCCGAATGAAGTTCGCTATGCCACTCATGATCTTGAGTTAGCCGCCATTGTCTTTGCCTTGAAGATTTGGCGACACTATTTATTGGGCGAGCGCTTCATTCTCTATACCGATCATAAATCGTTGAAGTATTTGTTCACTCAGAAGGAACTCAATATGAGACAACAGCGTTGGCTCGAGTTTCTTGCTTCCTATGACTTTGATATCCAGTATACCCCTGGAAAGGGTAATCGTGTTGCTGATGTGCTTAGTCGTAAACATTCGGCTGTTATTTCTATGATGCTTGCCGAATGGGATATTCTTGAGACTCTATCTTTTTGTGAAATTCGTGATCGATGTTCATCTTCTGTTTCTCCTATTCTATTATTTAGTTTGGGAGCTCGACCTATTTTGTTGGATCGTATTGCCGATGCTCAGCGGCGTGATCCTGATATGTTGCATCTTATTCAGCTTTGTGAGTCTGGATCCTATGATAAGGCGTTGCGGGATTTCACATTGATTCTCATGGGTGTCTTCATAAGAAGAACCGTTTTTTTGTGCCTTCTGATTTTGCACTTAGGCATGACATTCTTGATGGCTGTCACCGTTCTAGGTATACCATTCATCCTGATAGTAGTAAGATGTATGCCGATATGCATCGTCTTTATTATTGGGAAGGCATGAAACGCGATGTGGCGAGTTATGTGAGTAATTGCATAACTTGTCAGTGTTTTAAGGCCGAGCATCAGCGTATCTCGGGTCTTCTTCAGCCTCTAGAGATTCCATTGTGGAAATGGGATCAGATTTCTATGGATTTCATTGACGGCCTACCTCGTTCGAGATCAGGCCATTCTAGTATCTGGGTTATTGTTGATCGCCTCACCAAGTCTGCTCATTTTGTCCCTATTAAGTCTAATAGGACTGCTTCGCATTTGGCTAAGTTATATGTCAAGGAAATCGTGAGACTTCACGGTGTTCCTAGTTCTATTGTGAGTGATCGTGATCCTTTATTCACGAGTCATTTTTGGAAGAGTCTTCAACAAGCTTTGGGAACAAAGCTTAATTTTAGTACAGCTTATCATCCGCAGTCTGATGGACAGACTGAACGGGTGAATCGTATCTTGGAAGATCTTCTCCGTATTTGTATCTTTGATTTCGGTGGTAGTTGGGAGGATCATCTACCTTGGTAGAGTTCTCCTACAATAATAGTTTTCAATCTAGTACCGGTATGGCTCCTTTCGACGCTTTATATGGAAGGCCATGTCGATCACCTTCTTGTTGGTTGGAATCTGGAGAGAAGCTTATTCTTGGTCCAGATTTTGTTCGTGATTCTTCCGAGAAGATTAATCTCATCCGGTTGAGAATGAAAGAGGCACAGAGTTGCCAGAAATCCTACGCGGATAGCCGTAGGAAGCCTCTCGAGTTCTCAGTTGGTGACCTTGTTTTTATTCGTGTTTCACCTTTGAAAGGGGTTATGCGTTTCAGTACGACTGGGAAATTGGCTCCTCGCTTTATAGGATCATTTTCTATTACTGAACGTATTGGCCCTGTGGCTTATAGAGTTTCACTTCCAGCTCATTTATCTGGCATTCACGACGTGTTTCATGTCTCTCAACTTCGGAAGTTTCTTCGGGAGTCGGATTCTGTTATTGCTTCTCCTGATTTGCAAGAGCTTGAGGTCTCCCCGGACTTATCTATTGTATAGCAACCTATTCGCGTACTTGACACGGAGGTGCGACACCTTCGGAACAAGGACGCGCCGCTCGTTAAAGTTCAATGGTCCGCTAGTCCCAATGACTTTACTTGGGAAACCAGAGAGTATATCGAGCGATCTTATCCGGGTTTTCTTTCTTCGCTTGGCAACGGTGAGAATATCTTTTCATCTCAAGCTTATTTTCTTTTCTTTTGATTGTTGTATGTATGTAGTTGTTACAAATATCGTCTCTAGGAATTGCGGGGACGCAATTCTGTAAGGAGGGGAGATCTGTAACAACCCGCATGTTTAACGATTTTTATATTTAAATGTTTTATTTAAATATAGCGTCGTTAGTCGGATGTTTGGTCCGAAATGTTACTTTTTGCAAACGGCCGAATTGGGACTCGATACCACCTCCATTGGTTCCAAAATGGCGTTTGCGATCTTTTTAAGTATAAACTTTGATATGTTTGGAGTAAGTTGAATTTTGCAACTTTTTCTAGTTGGGTTTGGGTTGGGTTCAGCCCGCTAACTATCTAATTAACCCTAACTCAGTCCCTCTCCTCTCCATTCACCCTCATTTCATTTCTTAAGCTTAAGAAAACTGAAAATGGTGGAAGAGAAAGAGAAATAGAAATTCCAAGCCCTAGTTTCTTCTTTGCAACTTGATTCTTGCTCCAATATCAAAGAGAAGACATTGGTAAGCTTCCTCTTCATCTTCTCTATCTCCTTCTCTCTTCAATCTCAGAAATTCCTAAACCTAAACTTAGGAAAATACTTGTTTTATTTTTAGATTGGAGCTAGTGGAGTAGAAGTGGAGATTTGTTGGTCTTCTCCTTGCAAATTGAGCTTCTTCTTCTTTGATTTTTGGTTAAAGGTGAGTTTTGAACTCACATCTACTTCTCTTGATTTCATTGATGTTGGGTATGAATTCCTAACACTTGTTCATATGCACTTGCTTTTGGTTTGGATTGAATTGGTGAATATCCAAATTTTTAGTGTTTGGGTTCAATTCTTTAAAGATCCTAACTTTGATGTTTGAACATGTTTTTGGTAGCGAATCGAAGAGCTAATGGAGCTGGGGTATCAATTGGCTAAGGCTCCTTAGGTCCATTGCTCGAATAGTCGCGTTTTGAAAGAGTTTGCATTTAGAGGTGAAAGGGCAGGAACTGCAGAAATTTGCAGTTCGGCCGACCGAGCCCTGTAGCCAGTCGACCGACCTGCTACTCCGAGCTTTTTTTTATTTTCTGCATCTGGCCAGCCGACCGAGCCCTGTAGTCCGGTCGACCGACCTGCTCCTATTTTGTTGTTTTGCCTATTTATGCTCATTTTGATTGATTTTCCAAATTTTATCGATTCGAGTTGGTTTTTGGTGGTTGTCATTGCATCTTTTGGCTTTGATAACTTATTTTAACTTCATTCACGGGTTTTCATAAATAATCCCTCTAAATCGCATTAAAAGCTCGTTTCTCCGATTTATAAATTCTATTTAAAACGGAGTGAAAGGGAGATTAAATGGTTAGGTAAAACACGGACCATGAATCCATGCGTTTATCTTGCCGATTAATCCCCGACCTATTCGATTGATCGTTTTGGCCTTTTGGTCTAGTTTATCGATGAAACGAGGTGAACTTTGTACTGCTTTGAGTGTGAAATTAACAAACGCATAGTAAACCGTTTAGTGCGAACGAGTGGTTATGTGACTCACGTTACCACTTTTCGGATTCCTTTTTGAGAGTTATGACACATTCCGCCAGTTAGTGGTGTCCAGTACTGAGTCTCCGACCTTCACCACTATGGTTTGTTGCCTTCGGGTATGTGCCTTTGGGTATGTTGCCTTCGGGTTTGTTTCCCTTTAGTATCGCTTCCGATGTTGGTCGTTATGAGCCTCATGGGTGATATTGGGTTGCCCTTTAGTATCACTTCCGATGTTGGTCGTTATGAGCCGCGTGGGTGATATTGGGTTTGGAGTCTTCGGGCTCATGGATCCTTGTTTGTACAGTACTGAGCTCGAGCAAATTTTCTGATGTTTCATTCATATGTATATTCCCTTGGTATCGCCCTTCGGTGTTGGCCTTTTTGAGCCGCATGATATGTAGCGTTTACCTTGTGGAACTTGTATACCTTATTGGTATTTGTTATTGCCTTTTGGCTTGTTTTGGGATATTCTTATCCTTTGTTTCTATATGTTGCCGATGATATGAGGCTTGTTATCGTATGATTCATCTTTTGTTAGATGATTGTGTTATCTCCTTTAGAGATATTTGCTATGCCTTGTAACCTTGCAGGTTATTGTTGTTCAGTTTATCTAACTGATTTGTTTAGCTAGACTGACCCGTGTATCTTATACTCGGGTCAAACCGAGATGTTTCAGGTTATGTGCTTTTGGACTTAGCCTATTTTGCTTCCGCATGGACTATTCATCTTGTTCCTTTTTGTTAAAGCTTTTGTGTAGTCCTATTTTGTTGTAACTCTGATATATGTATTCTTTTGACTCGTCTGTATATTGTGGTTCGCTATACCACTTGACATGTATTATTTTGTTAACTCTGTTATGTATCTGTATATGTGTATATGATGATCTACTGTTCTGTGATGTATATTACATTTGAGTTGTTATATTCTGTTCTGATAGATCCTTCAACCACCTATGGTTTTGTTTTAAGTATTCATTGGGTATGTCGACCTGCTTGGTAAGTTTATTGGTGATGTATTCAATAGATAGTTAGAGCAAGGCTATAGATGGTCGCTCCCAACCGGCCTCATTCTCCGTGTTAGTTGACGGCATTACCCTGTAGTGTCCTTGGCTAGCATGGGTATAGAGGTGGGACGTCACAACATGAAACAACATATGTACAGGAATGCAACAGTGAATCACAAACCAAGTGCACAAAAGATACAACATGTATGCAACTGTGAAACTGGACAGTGCAAGTATCAGACTCGAGCACAAAGGCTATAACTTCAAATGAATATTACAAGGAAATACAACTCTAGCTGAAACAAATGGCTGAAACTCAACTACAATCTCAAGACCACAAATCTCAACTAAAGTTCAAGTCACACATGAAATCAACTGAGATGCAAGCACACTCGAGGCACAATGCACATCAACCCAATGGAAACCAGAAATGTGCTCAAAGCAAATCCAGAACACATGAAGTAACAAACACATGAATGTAATGGCAACAAATAAGCAAGCATATGCACCAGCAGACAAAACTACAACATCAAATGATACTAAGTACAACTAGAAACAGTGGACAATGCATGAAGACTTGAACAAGACTCGACTGCTACCATGACTCGAAGAAATGCAGTGATATGCAGCAGTGTAAACATCACATTGAAGCAACTCGAGCTCAAGACAGTATAATAGAAAATCAAGCAGAGTACTTGCAAAATGAAAATAGGATAAAGGAATCACAGTGAACATTACAAATACAACACATACATACATACATACATACATAGATGTATGTATACACATGGCAGTAAAGACATAATGGCCGGAGTCATGAAACAGCAAGTAAAATCGAACAAGGTCGAAAGTGCTACTAGAGGCAGTGAATAGTATGGCAAAAGTCGAACAAGACCAACCTCACAAAATCAAGTCTGCAGTCAAAGACAACTGCAGGTCAAATCAAAACTGAAGTCAACATCGAACCAAGTCAGATAAATCACCATCGATCAAAGAATATGTTGAACAAGTCAGAACGAGAAGCCGTGTTAACCAAGCCAAAAATATACAAATTGAAAATGTCAGAAATCATCAAAATCATCAATACAAAATCGAATGGCCGAAGACGAATTCAAATTGATGTATACAAACGAAAATCAATGATCTCAAATCCTATATAAATAAGTAACATCATCGGCGAATTAAAAGCATCGAGTTCAAATAAGCAAAAACCAGTAAAGCAAAAGGCATAAATTACATACCGAAGGCAAAGTCGAACTCGATCAAATAGAAGAGGTCGTTAGCCACTCAAAGAGATAGTCAATCGACAAAGCAAGGACCTAAATCATCATTCGATCGAGCAACTATTGTCGGCAACTTCTAATTAGAAGCCCTAATTTGCAAGCAAAGGAAAAAGGAACGAGCACCATTTTTTTCAAGAAAAAAGATACGGCCGATTGGAGATAAAAGAAAAGGGATAATTTGGTTATCTCAATATTTTTATTTGGGCCGGTTTACATTGGGCTTAATAATTTAATATTAGGGTTCTTTGTTTTCAAATTGTATTTACTTTTGTATTTTTCTTTTTAAACTCTTGTAATTTCTAGTCGTGTGAATAGGGGACAAACTACGTGGCGTAGTTTGAGAACTCGCAACTCAGTAGCTGAGTTGTGGCAGGGTTTTGAGCGTAGAGTTAGGTTAGTCAGTAGCGGGTGTCGCGAGTTTACGTGTGTAAGCCTGTGACTACTTAATTTCTTGTAGAAACCTTAGGGGCAGCACGTAGGCAGGGTTTTGCCGAAGCTGAGTAAATTCTGTGTCGTTCTATTTCTGCGTTTATTATTCTGCTATTATCATTGCTGCTATAATTTTGATTTATCTGTATTGAAATAATTTTATAAGCTTCCGCAATAATTTTTATAATTATCAGTATCACCCTATTCACCCCCTCTAGGGTGAAATCGATCCTACAAAACAGTTTTATGTTGTCTCTTCAAATGACTATAACTTGAGATTCTGGCAACGAAATGCTGCCAGATTTCATTTGTTTTGTAGCTTAGATGTTGTAGTACATGTATGTCAAATTTCTTTGCATTTCTACTTCATTTGATATGTTAAACTGGTGCTTGAAAATCAGGTCGAGGCTGGATAATTTACTGGGCAAAGTTCGTACCCTAAGTCGACATGCATGTCGACCTAGGGTTCGACCATCAAGCACTCTAGGTCGATCGTACGGTCGACCTAAAGGGGATAGAGATCGACCTGCATGTCAACCTCTGAGGAACTTTTGTCTGTAGCTCCTTTCTCTTGTGCTGTGTAATCCTGATGCTTGAATTTATTGTTTTGCCCTCATCTTCACTTGATTTTGATGTTGTTTTTGAGATGTATTAAGAGCTATGATGACTATCAATTGGCTAGCTAAATTTGGAGTAATTGAAATTGAAATTTGAATTGAATTCGAGTTGAATTCGAATTGAATTGGAATTGAATTCGAGTTATCGATTTTGAGGTATCTTCTTTGTTATTCATTGTTTTCGATCACGGTTTTCTCCAAACCTTTTTGAAATAATTTTTGAATAAATGGCCATAAAAATTTATTATTATATAATATATTAAAATTATATTTCAAATATAAGATCTATTTATTTTCTATAATGAAGGAATTTCAAATATTGGTTTTAAAGTCATTTCAGAAAATAGTTTTCAAAGCTAGTTTTCTCTAATAAATTATTCGAAATATAAAACGCATATTTTTGCACTATTCGAGCATATGAGAAAGATTAAATGATTTAGTAAAACACGTGATATGGGGCAGGTGTATTTACTATTTCGGTTAGTTCTGGACTTGTACGATCGAAGTTATTAGAGGTTATCGATTCTGAGTTTTTTTTACCATATTATGGCATATTTTGAGTTTTATAATTCCTATTTAAAGGAATTTTTTAGGATGGCCAATATTTTACGAGTTTTATGGTTTGAGATCTTTTATTTTAGGAGTATGGTCGATGAGAACCATCACGATGTATTTTTAGTCGGCGATGAGACGATGCGAATTTTGATTTTCATATTTCAGGAATCATGGTTTATGAGAAACCATTATAAGATTTTATTGTACTTGCCGATGATAGGAGGCAAGATACGAGTTTCTGAGAATTCTGAGATTTGTGATTTATTTTTATGATGTGGAGTTAACTAGCAGTTAGTAAACCTTTAGTGTGAGCGTGTGGTATGGGACGCACGTTAACACTTTCCGGGTTCCTATCCGAGAGTTTATGACACATCCATGAGTTTGCCAGTGCTATACACCTCCGGGTCATCTGATTATGTGATTTCGGTCACCACGAGTTATGTGACTTCGGTCACCATGAGTTATGTGACTTCGACCAATGAGTTAGGTACTTAAATTATAAATAGCACTGGATAAGAGTTTAGAACGCGTAGCATTGCTTCGGCATGCAATCGGGGATCTAGCCAATCTGGATTTTTTGAGCTTTATGAGATTTCTGATTTACTATGATTTCACCATTTTAAGAAGCTTTATTATATTGATAACCTAGTGCTATATGATATGTTATACATATGGTGATTTCATTTATGATGTTTTGAACTCTTATTGAGTTTCTTGAGTTAAGAGTTTTGAGGATTTTGTGATTTTATAGGATATTCTGGGTTTTTCCATTTTGGCGAGTTGAGTTTGAGTTTTATATACATTTATACCAATGAGATGAGGTACAGTTGAGTTCGAAGATTCTTCTGTATTTGAGATTTATATTGGCATTCCATGGCATTCTGAGATTTTGTTTATGCCAATGAGATTAGGCATATTTGAGTTTTGGATTATCCTATTTGAGAATGTTTTATGTTTGCTGTTTTGGCGAGAGTTTATATTAATGATTCTCCTATTTAGGAGATATGGTTCAACGAAACCGTTATTGTTATCTTAGAGATTTCGCCGATGATGTGAGGTAATTATGGTGCTTAATTGAGTTATTTCACAAAGGTATCTTCCTCGACGGTTCATATACTTAAGTGATAATAGTCCACCTGAGTTATGAACTTGTACTTCTTGTTATTTCTTCTTATTCAAGAAGTATGATCACAGTTTTTTTTAATGAAGTGCTATCGCACTCTTGGTATGATATCCTCTCGTTCGAGATGATACTTTACCCATTCCTCATAATTCTTATTGTCGTCTATCTTTATTAAACTGATGTTTTAGCTAGACTAACCCGTGCATTTTATAGCCGCGTCGGACCAATTTTGTTTCAGGTTAGACATTTACTTTTAGACTTAGCTTTGCCTTGAATCTTCTACATGGATATCTTCGTATCATCTTTTAATTATAGTCTTTTTAGAGTTGTATTTTGAGATGTATATTTATTGGACTCGTGTATATAATGTGGTCGTTATACCACAATTGATGTATCATATATATTGTATTGGGATTTACCAGCGTATATGTATTTATATATATCTGTTTGTTGCTCTATGATGTAATGTACATTCTGTTGTTGTATTTTGTTCTGATAGATCCGTTATCCATATATAGTTTTGTATTAAGCATTTATTGGATACGTCGATCCACATGATCTAGAAAAAATATAGAGCCCCCAATCGACATATTCAGTAAATGTTTAAGACAAAGCTATAGATGGTCGCTTCTAATCAGCCCTATTCTCCGCATTAGCAGACGGAATTACCCTATAATTCGCTTTGTTAATGTGGGTCTCGGGGAGGGGCGTCACAGCTTGGTAACAGAGCTAAGTTCAAAACAAAATAGGATAAACACAGAACAAAAGCATATATTATGATACATCCAAATATAGTACGAGTGTACGAATCCCTTAATCATCATGTCCTTCATCTTATCGTGTCCTTTGAGATAGAAGTTGGGGGTATGTCTTGGAATATTTTTATTTCATAGTATTCCAAAATAGAATTGATGATATCTTATCTTAAGAGTAATCCTAAATGTGATTATTCCATTCGAGTCATTTTTGATACGGATGATTGACACTCATCCGTATCGGTGGAATTTGTTGATTCTTTTCGTCGGTTTTTGTCTTGTTTTCTTTGGGGATTGTGAATCCTATTGAGAGGACCTGCAATATTTGTGAGAGATGTTTGAGAATTTTGTGGTTGTTCCTTGTAACTTATCTTTTCTGCATATTGTCATGTTTTTTTCTATCTGGGTTTTCTATCTAGAGTTTGGAATGATTTGAGATGGAGTGGTTTCATGTTATCATGCCGCATTATGTGATTCATAGGATACTATATTTTGGTATCCTAATTTAGTCAATTTGTTGTTCTTATTTTTCGGAATGTTAATGATAATTTCGAAGTCTCTATATTCACTCTTGAGTATCGAGATGTTGATGATATATCTCGAATGTCAATCATTGTAACTCTGTTAATTTCGGTGAGTCCATTTGGGTGTGACACCCAATCGGGCAATCAAGTATTGTATTGACCTCTTTTCCAATTATTAGCCTTTCGGTCATCCTTCCACGAGGATGTCCAATAAGGGAGTGAGCTTATTCATTGAATTTAACTGGTACTGTCATTTGTGTCCTGTTTTGAGTTATCCTTTTAGGATACTCAATTGATGGTATATTCTATGATGTTACTTCATTCGAAGTAATGATGTGTCGTTGGTGTTTTTCTTTTCATTTGAGAAGATATCTTGTCCTTGCACTTATATCTTATTAATCTCTTTGCAATTTATTGAGATGGTGTTAGGGTCATTCCTTAGCTTGACCTTACACCAATTTTCATGTGCTATGAGTCGTGGAGGATAGCGTTCCTCTTACACATTCCGCACTCGTATAGTTTTTGTAAGAAGTTCGTTATACCGTTAGGTTGGATGAACGTTCTAGTCTGTTTCGTCAATCTCGAGTATCGAGTATTCTGGGAATATCTTGGCGATCTCAAATTGTGTTCCTTGGTTTTAAGAATAAGCAATAAAATCGAGTTTTCAAATTTTTCAGAAAATTGTAGATATGCTTGTAAGAGAAATTGGATTTTTTTGGCGAATAAATAGAGAAAATTTTGAATATTATAGGAGTTATTTCTTTTATAGACATGGTTTTGTGTTGGGTTGTCCATCGAGTGCTTTAAGAATTCTGGTCCATGCGTTTGGCCAACGTTATCGATAGGAATTTCCTAAACGCTATAATAAATTGAGTTTTAATGAGATTTAAATTGGAAATAAATAAAAATGGTTTGAGAATTAAATTTTATTTTAGAAGACATATGCAGCCATTGAACAATAGTGGGTTGGATGAGTGGTGAGGCAGTTTTGTCCATTTGATCAATTCTGTAGCCAATTGATAGAGATACTCATTATAAACCAATGGTGAGGCAATGCCATTAGGATAATTAAATTATGGGTTTGAATATAGTTATGTTTTATTATTGGAATGGTGTATTTTAAAGGAGATAATACTTTATTGGAAAGTAAATGTTTATTGAATATTTTAATATAAGTTATACATGTTGAAGATAAAGCTTGTTTTGAAATTTTTGGATGTTCGAAAAATAAAGAATGGTGAAATTTTATTTTATCTTGAGAACTTATTAATATGAATTTATAAAACTCTTTCGGAAATTTAACCTTGTTACAAGAAAGAATATAAGTTTAAATTTATTTGTTAATGTAAGACGTTATATTAAAAAGTTTTGAAACTTTCAAATATTCGAATTCTAGATTATGGTTTTGAAGATAATGAATTCTGAAACTCTAATAAATTTTAACGGTAAATTAATTTTCTTTATCTATTTTGGTCCCTTGTGTTTACTTTGCCTTAGTGCAATAATTAATAACTTGCATTTTTTGGTCATTTTCAGTTTAGCGACCTCTGAAATAATCATCTCTTATCGGGCTTTCTTACCTCAATTGTTGTTACCTTAGTATTTGAATGGCTCCTTCCGTTGTGAAACATTGAAAGTTATCACCTAGTTGTTTAGAGTTCGGATAAAGCGATACTAAATCCCAAATCTAGTCGAGAAACCTTTGTTAAATCAGTCTCATTCGGTTGATTTTTGGGTTGCAGTTTTCTTCTATGTTCTTATTTTGATTGCAAGATGCCTTCAAAATGATGAGGTATTGCTCGAAGTTATTCTGTAGTCCGCTAATCCCGACGATTCTATTTAGGTAATCATAGAATTTATCAAGCAATTTTATCGTGGTCTTCTTTCATCTTGAGTAGAGAGTGAGGAATTTTGACCTCATGCTTTTCCATCCTTCCTTTGATTGATGAAATAAATGTGTTGAATACAAATTCTTCTCTAGAAATTACGAGGAAGCAATTTCATTAAGGGGGGAGTCTGTAACAAAACTGGTTTGGAGATTACTTGTATATATTAAATTATGATGGTAATTATAATTTAATATTGTAAACTAAAATAAAATTGGAAATTTTAAATTGTTTATTAGGAATAAACAATGATTTTGAAAACAAAATGAGAAAAATAAAGTTTGTAATTTTATTTATTTGGGTCAATAATGATTGGAAAATGTATTTTATTTGGAGAAAATGCAATTATTGTATTAATTACTGCCAATTACTTCTTTTAATAATTTTTAAAAGAAGTATGAGATTTTATAAAGGTTTTTTATTTAAATAAAAGATGAAAATTGGTTAAAAATGAGTTTAATTATAAATTTGAGTTTAGAATGATTTGTAATGTTTTTCTGAGTAAGAAAATTACTTTTGTGGAATTTTAAAAGTTATAAATGTAGACTTTTACATTTATTTGGTGAAAATTGGGTATTTTTGTGAAATAAAGGTTTGAATAATAGTAATAATGTTTTAAAAATATAAATTTATCTTTTCATATGATGGAAAATGATTTATTTCATATGTGTAGAAGTTCACATATTTTTGTTGTGTGAAAATTTGAAAGAAAATGACATTGTTTTATAACTGAGAGTATATGTGTATGTTGGTTTTAAGGGTTGAATTATATAACTTAGGCTTACTTATTTTTCTTTTAATTATTGGATCCAAAAGCCCATTAGCCAAATAATAGCCTGAAGAAATGAAGTGAGAAACATTATCTCATTTCCAATACGTACAGAACTTTAGGTTCATCTTCCTACTTAAACCAGTAAAAAGAAAGTTCACCATTTTCTCAAATTCAAGTTTCTAAATATCAAAATTTCTTTAATAAGCTATAGTTTTTATCAATCTAAAGTGAAATTAAGAGGTAATCTCATTCCAAAACATTATTATTTCATCAAAATCTGAAATTTGAGAAGTGATTGTCTGTTAATTAATTTTTCTCCATTGCACGTCTGTTTATGGGTTCTACAGGTTGTTTGACGCTCCTTCCTAAGCTGGTGTCTTTCAACGCAAATTCATGTTTTATCTTCATCAACGCATGGTGAGTTTGTAACTCACAATCTCTAACAAATCAAAGTGGAAAATTGCTTGATTCTGTGAAAAACGAGTCACTATAATCGTTTTCGATTTATACTTTACTTCTCTGTGAAAAACAGTTTTATGTTGTCTCTTTGAATGACTGTAACTTGAGATTCCAGCAACTAAATGCTATCGGATTCTTTTTATTTGGTAGCCTAGATGTTGTATTATATGCATATCAAATTTCATAGCATTTCAACTTCATTTGATACGTCAAACTGATGCTTGAAAATCAGGTCGAGGCTTGATAATTTACTGGGCAAAGTTCGTACCCTAAATAGACATGCATGTCTACCTAGGGGTCAATTATCAAGCACTCTAGGTCGACCATATAGACGAGAAAGAGGTCGACCTGCATGTCGACCTCTGAGGTACTTTTGCCTATAGCTCCTTTCTCTTGTGCTGTGTAATCCTGATGCTTGATTTTATTGTTTTGCCCTCCTCTTCACTTAATTTTGATATTGTTTTTGGGATGTATTGAGAGCTATGATGCCTATCAATAGGCTAGCTAAATTTGGAGAAATTGAAATTGAAATTGAATTCGAGTTGATTTCGAATTGAATTCGAGTAGAATTCAAGTTATCGATTTTGAGGTATCTTCTTTGTTATTCGTTTTTTTCGAGCACGGTTTTCTCCAAACCTTTTTGAAATAATTTGTGAAATAAATGGGCATTTCAAATTATTATTATATAGTATTTTAAAATTATTTTTCAAATATAAGATCTATTTATTTTCTGTAATGAAGGAATTTCAAATATTGGTTTTAATAGTCGGTTCGAAAAATAGTTTTCAAAGCTAGTTTTATCTAATAAATTATTTTAAATATAAAAAATATATTTTTGCACTATTAGAGCATATGAGAAAGAGAATTAAATGATTTAGTAAAACACATGGTATGAGACACGTGCATTTACTATTTCAGTTAATTCCGGACTTGTATGATTGAAGTTATTAGAAGTTATTGATTCTGAGTTATTTTGCCATATTATGGCGTATTTTGAGTTTTATAATTCCTATTTAGAGGAATTTTCTGAGATGGCCAATATTTGGCGAGTTTTATGATTTGAGATCTCCTATTTTAGGAGTATGGGCCATCACGATGTATTTTTATACTCGCTGATGAGATGATGCGAGTCTTGAGTTGAGATTTTCCTATTTTGAGAATTATGGTTTATGAGAAACCATTATGAGATTATATTGTACTTGCTGATGTGCGAGGCAAGATATGAGTTTTATGAGATTTCTGAGATTTGTGATTTATTATTATGATGTGAAGTTAACTAGCAGCCACTAAACTATTTTGTGCAAGCATGTGGTCTGGGACACACGTTAACACTTTTCGGGTTTCTATCCGAGAGTTTGTGACACATCCATGAGTATGCCAGTGCTATAGACCTCCGGGTCATCTGAGTATGTGACTTTGGTCACCACGATTTATATGACTTTGGTCACCACGAGATATGTGACTTCGTCACCGCGAGTATAACCTTCATGTCCACGAGTTAGGTACCTACATTATAAATAACACTGGACAAGAGTTTAGCACGTGCAGTATTGCTTCGACATGCACTCGGGGATCTGGCCAATCCGGGTTTTCTGAGTTTTCTGAGCTTTTCGATTTATTATGATTTCGCCATTTTAAGAAGATTTATTACATCGATAGCCTAACATTATATGAGATGTTATACATATGGTGATTTCATTTATGATGTTTTGTACTCTTATCGAGTTCCTTGTGTTACGAGTTTTGATGATTTCATGATTTTATAGGATATTATGGGTTTTGCCATTTTGGCGAGTTGAGTTTGAGTTTTATATACATTTATACCGTTGAGATGAGGTACAATTGAGTTTGGAGATTCTTCTATATTTGAGATTTATATTGGCATTCCATGGCATTCTGAGATTTTGCTTATGCCGATGAGATGAGGCATATTTGAGTTTTGGGATTATCCTATTTGAGAATGTTTTATGTTTGCCATTTTGGCGAGAGTTTGTATTAATGATTCTCCTATTTAGGAGATATGGTTCATCGAAAATGTTATTATTATCTTAGAGATTTCGTCGATGATATAAGGCATTCATGGTGCTTAATTGAGTTATTTCATGAAGGTTTCTTCCTCGAGGATTCATATACTTAAGTGATAATAGTCTACTTGAGTTATGAACTTGTACTTCTTGTTATTTCTTCTTATTCAAGAAGTATGATCACTTTTTTTAATGAAGTGCTATCGCACTCTTGATATGGTTTCCTCTCTTTCAAGAAGATACTTTACCCTTTTCTCGTAATTCTTATTGTCGTCCATCTTTATTAAACTGATGTTTTGGCTAGATTGACCCGTGTATTTTATACTCGGGTCAGACCGAATTTGTTTCAAGTTAGACATTTACTTTTCGACTTAGCTTTTCCTTGAAGCTTCCACGTGGATATCTTCCTATCCTCTTTTAATTATAGTCTTTCTGGATTTGTATTTTGAGATGTATATTTATTGGACTAGTGTATATAATGTGGATATATCGTTTGTATTGTATTGGGATGTATCAATGTATACGTATTTATATACATTTGTTTGCTATTCTGTGATGTGATGTACATCTTTTTGTTGTATTTTGTTCTGATAGATCCATTAGCCACCTATAGTTTTGTATCAAGAATTGATTGGATATGTCAATCCATATGATTTAAAAAAAAGCACTAATCGACATATTCAGCAAATGTTTAAGACAGAGCTATAGATGGACGCTCCTAATCAGCCCTATTTTCTGCATTAGCAGACGGAATTACCGTGCAATTTTATTTGTTACTGTGGGTCTTGGGGTGGGACGTCACATAACCCTTTAGGCTTCATAGGCCCACTATGATCTAAACAGGCCGAATTTTTTTGAAATCCACTTATTTAACTTGCTGCAAACCGGCCATGTATCTTTAATGATATCGGAGCTCAAATTGTCTATGAAGTCTAATTAGCAACTTTAGAAATTATTTGCCCATAATTAAAGCACCAAGGAAGTTACATGGGCTGCTTATGAACCAAATAAAAACTGCATATATCCAATAATTCAATGCCTGATGCACAACAAAAAATCCTACCAAGAACTACACAACCCGCGAATTTAAATGCAAGGAGAAAATGCAGCAAATTACAACGTTGCCATGCAAAAAAATGACATGGTATGAGTAAAAGATTAGTGCGACCCAAGACATACCAATAGAGCCAAGTAGCCTCTCTTTATTAAGAGAATCATCTACTTAAATATGACTATGCAAATGCGCTTAACCAAAATTGTACTACCACAGTAAGGGAAAAATTACATTGCCAAAATCTTTTAGACAAAGATGCACAGCTTTTATAAAGACAAAATGGCACCGCCTTTATAAAGACAAAAATACACCACCAAAAACTATTAGGCAAAAGTGCACTACCTTTATAAAGACAAAATTGAGTCGTCGAATTTTAAACAAACTTCGCGAACTCCTTGCCATTATTAGACAAACATCGTATAGACAAAGCTGTGCCAGAAAGTTATTGTGGGAACAAAAAAGCTTGCACTGCAGCCAAGTCGAGCGTCACTACATCCCATGTTAACTTTGCTGCTACATTCAGACCGCTAGGACAATTAAAGAAAATAGGTGCAAGGCAATACTCAAATCCACACATAGACTCTGCAAGCCAAATTCCATGTCCTTACCTAAAGCCAAATTCAGGGTCCCCGCCTAAAGCCTAATCCAAAGTTCCCGCCTAAAGCTAAATTTCCTGCCTAATGCTAAATTCAAAATTCCTGCTTAAAGATAATAATCTTACATATATCCACATCAACAATTCGTGTGTAATCTATCATGCTCATGGATGAGTGGTATATGGAATAATCTAATGGAAAAGAGGGAAAGCAAAGTGCTATCAACAATCCATGAGACATCATTTTCTACTATAAAAGGGAAGATACCGTAGTAAAAAAATTGAACTTCATTTCTCTAAATTTTTACTTTAAAGACAGTACCCTTTGTCATTAAATTCATAAACTGTACTAAGAAAGAAAAAATGAAAAAAAGATCTGATCCATGGATGTAGGATTCATTAACATTCGAACTATTAAATCTTTGTGTCCTTTACTTTTTTGAGCATTTATTTCCTAGCTTTTCTTTTCTTTTTTACTAAATTCCACTTGAATTTGATTAGATCGATGTATAAATTGAAGTTGACATTTTAAAAAATTATTAAAATGTACCTACAAAGTCGTGTAAGCTCAAGCGACATAATTACTTCTTTTAATGGAAATTTTAATACTACTTAAACATACTAACTCTTAATTACGGAAGCATTAAGCACCGTAATTACTTTGTTTCTAAGTTTGTGCTACATGAATGAAAAATATCATCAACACCCTCTACTTCTTATTTCCATTTTTACTTTTATGTTATTCAAATCTTTAGAGGAAACAAAAAGAAAGAAAGTGAAACAAATATAGATAGTTAGATATATCCATCTATATATATCTATGTAGAAAAGTGCAAATAAGTTATGTGTATGTATGTGTATGCGTGCGTGCGTGTGTGTGCCATGCGTGTGTAATAGCATATACCTCCCTAATGTTGTTTTCTACTTAGTATTTAGTCACTTCTAGCTCTATTTTACATAAATGTCTTCTAACCTAACCTCCGATGCAAAATTGCAACAGCCCCTATTTTGAAATCCATAGATGGATCCTCAATGTGTTGCACTCACCTTGGAATTGTCTCAACAAGAATGGGGTCCATTAATTTTTTTCAAATAGTTTTAAGCAAACAGAGCAATTATGTAATATCCCGAAATTTTTAACAATATCAATTTAATAATCTGTATTAAAAATTAAATTGATATTTTGTTGATAATAATTCAAATTGGTTTAATAATCTTCTTTAATAAATATTCAATTGGTTATTTTATCTTTTAAAAATAATCAATTGATTTCTATTTATATTATAAATATATGGTTTATACTTTGAAATAGATTAGATTTGTTTTAATTTTAATAAGTAAAACATATTTTCTAGTTTGAAATATTCGTACTAATTTAGAAAATTTGTTTTATTTAATATTAGATTTTCAAAGTTATTGAATAAATAATTTTTGATTTAAATTTAATAATTGGATCATGTTTTAAAATTCTAATATATACATTTTAATATGGAAATTTTAATACAAATTAGTATTGAGTTTTTAAAACTATTTCATAAATAGATATATGATTGTAAAATTTATAAGAAAAATATTAAAATGTTTAAAATGATTTGACTTGAGTTTTAAATTTAGAATGAACAAAAAAAAGGTTTTATGGCTTAATAAAATACATATTTTGTTGATAAAAATATAATTTCTTTAAAATGATTCTAATTTAATAATAAGATATTTATAAAAGCAATATTGATAGTGTATTGTCTTTATAAATAAGTTTTGAATAGAATTTGTAATTTTTATTTCAAATTGAATTTATGTATGTAACTTGATTTGAAAATATTTGATTTTGAATTTAATTTGAATTTGAAATTCCAAAGTATAAATATTAATTGTTTTAATTTTCATTTATAAACATGATTGTTCTTATTTCTTCTTTATGAATTTATGCACATATTTGATATACACTAAAAAAATTAAAATTTGGTTAACATACACATTAGTTTATAAATTAGATACTAATCATTTTTAAAAGTGACAAGTGTTGTATTTTAAAACATTCTTTTAACACGTGTTCAAAAATTTACATAAGAAATTGACAAATGTATAAATTTGGACAAGTGTAAAATTTTTGTTTTAATTTTCATTTATTTAATTAAATCTGAAAATTTCATTTATATAAACTTGCATCTTCATTAATGCTTGTTTTCTCATTTTCAAAATCAAAAAGAAAACTCCAAACTCTTCATATCTAAATTCAGTAACTTCTCTTCAAAGAAATTCTGCAAATTCTAATACCTGTTCAAACCCAAATCAGTAAACCCCTCAATATCAAACCCTCTTCAAATCTGAAATGCATGTAAACATGAAAAGCAAAATTGCAACTTCATCCAAAAGGGCCTGCAGTCCTTTTCTGCTTTGAAAAAAACAACATTCAATGCCTGAATTTTTTTTAGGAAGCCTACAAATGAAAACTGGGAGCAAACATTTGCAGTAGATCCAGACGGAAGTTTTTAAAAGTAAATTAAAGTTTAAAAAAAAGAAAGAGCAAAAGCAATCTAAGGTTTTAAAGAAAACAAGATTGGAAGCAACTATAGTTTTGGAAATGGAGACAATTCAGTTTCAAGTCATCTTCAAACAAGGACTCTGCTCATAAAATCTGTGAGTAACATTTTATTTTAATGCTAATTTAAGTAAATATATTTATTGATTATTTTCTTGAGATAAATATGACGTGTGTGTGGATAACTATGATTAAATTCCCTGCTTGTATGTATGACAGAATGCATGTTTATTTTGATTTATTTCTGCCTGTTCTTGCATTCCAGGTTTAAATCCTGAAAGAAAAAAAAATCATGATATCATATTCAAACCTTTGTTATAATTTAAGATTTAAAAAAAATATGATATGTAACATAAGTTAAAGGTTTAATTTTATTAAACATGAAAAATAAAATGAAAACTGTACTGACTCAGGGAAACACAAAGAACAACAGAACAACTTTTGAAAAATAATAATTTGATCATTCAGATTCTTTGATTTAAAAATATAAACAAGTTACCTAAACTAAAACATCAATTCTAAAACTAAAATCAGAAAATTTAGTTTAAAATTGAAAGAGAAATCCGGGTTTGTCTGGAAATGAAGTTTGGGGTAGTTCTGTCAATTGGAGAGGTCAGAGTGGCCATTGTTTTTCCTGGTGGTGGAGTGACGATCTATGATGCAGAGAAAAATATAGGGAGGAAGGATTTTGCATTAAGGCAGAATTAATTTGGGATTAAAATTTTTTTAACCCTAGTTTTGATAGGTTTTACAGGTTTGGTCATTTCTACCTATATAAGTGATCGAGTGATAAGATGTTTTGGGAATTGGTGGATTGGCCGTGGATGAAGTTGAAGGCGGAGGGGTTGACCTTCTGATGGTCGGCGTGGCAAGCAAGAAGCGTTGACAGATTTTGAAGTGAAAACCTGATTGTTGGTTTCCAGATCTTGATTGAAACTCGAATTCGAATTCGAGTTGGAGTGAAGTTAACCTAATGTTCGAGATGGGGTAATGAAGTGGTCTTGGATGAGGAACGATCATGACTGATGATCGGAGGTGACTGGGGGTGTCGTGCATGTGCACGGATCTGTTTTCTGATGATGTTGGTGATGTTGGTTTTGCTCGAGTTAAGTTTGAGATTGCTCGAAGATGTTGGGCAGTTTACTCGGGGAAGATAGGTTTTAAACTCGAAGTATATTTGGGTGACTCTCGGGTATTCTTAGTTTACAGGTTTTAACAGTAAACCTGTACTGTGTGTTTGAAAATTTTAAAACAGAAGCTTTCAAATACAAAGAAAGTTTTAAACTTAGTTTTTAAATCTAGATTTGTAAATTTTAAATTCAAGTTGGTTTTAAATCTCAGATTTAAATAAAAAATATATATAAAGTTTCAAACTTGAATTATTAACTACTTTAAAAAGAAAGTAGATTGAATGTTTTTAAAACTGAAAGTTTAAGAAATATGAGCAAGATTGAAATTATATTTAAATCTGGAAATCTAAAATCAAATATGAACTTCATTTTTGAAATTTAAAGAAGGTTTAAATTTGGAAAATTTAAACTAAATGAAAATTTAAGTTATTGAAATTTTGAAATGAATTCAGTTTCAAAATTCTTATGAATTTCATTTCTAAGACAAGCACTTGTTTGTCTTATAATTTTAAAAGGGTTTAAAGTTATTTAAAAAGAAAACTTTGTTTATGTTTAAATGATATTCATTTTTAATTTCATATTTGAAATGAATTTCAAAGTAAGTCTAAAAAGTAATTTGTTTTCAAATAAATTATTAATGACAATTTAAACATAATTGAGGAATGTTATAAAATTTAATTAAGATTAATATTTTGAAATTAATTTAATTAATGAGGTAACTAAGGAATAATTAGTGAATTTAATTAATTGATTGATTAAGGATTAATAAATATTGATTAAGGATTAATCAATTTGTGATTGAGATCATTCACTAGATTTTTATTAATGATTAAAGAATTATTAATTAAGTAATTAAGTTGTAAATCAAGGTAATTAAATTAAATAATTAAGGATTAATTAAGTGACAATTAATTCTTAATTAATTAAATAATTAGACTTTAATTAATGGATAATTAAAGATAATTTAATTTGTGATTAATCTAAGTTAATTACTTAATGAAAATAATTAGGGAATGGTTAATGAAGGTCATTAACCAAAAACATTTAATAATTAATTAATGTGATTAATTTTTTTTATAATTAATTAGATTAATTAATTTAATAATAATCAATTGTGAATTGTTGAGAATAATTACTTGATGACGTAATTAAGAAATTAATTACTTAATGTAATTAATTTAGTTTAATGTGATTGTTTAATTTAATTAGTTAAGTTTAATCAATTTTAAACACTTGGGTTTTAAAAATAATTACTGTATGTAATAAATGATTTAGGAAATTTCTTGATGGAGTAATTGATTAATAATTACAGATTGTAATTAAATGAAGATGTTTAAGAATGAAGTAATTTGGAGTATAATTACTTGTAATTAATCAAAGGATTAATTAAGAAATTAATTAGGGAATAATTAATTTGTTTTAAATAAAGTAATTAAGTTAGTTAATTACTGAATATGATTAATCAGAGGGGTTTAATAATTATGAGTTAATTACTCAAGGTAATTAATTTAGGAAGATAATTATTTAAATATAATTAAGGGTCATTAATTATTTTAATTAATAATGTAATTAAAGTTGATTAATTATGATTAATTAATAAATGATAAATAATTAAAGGTAATTAATTAATATAATTAATTAAGGATTAATGTAATTAATTATAGTTAATTAATTAATTGAAGTAATTAAATGTTAATTACTGTTTGGTTAAGAATAGTTAATTTGTGAAATTAATTAAGGATAATTTCATGAATGTAATTGAGGATAATTAATCAAAGGATGGTTAATTGAGGTGATTAATTTTTAATGATTAATTAATTGATTGTAATCAACTAAATGGTTGAGTAAGCAAGATATATTAATGAAGTAATTAATTTATTTTATTTTAAATTAATTAAAGATGAAGTAATTAATTTAATTCACTTTAAATTAATTAGTGATGGAGATAGTTAATTTAATTCATTTTAAATTAATTATATTGTGATGAGCAAATCATTGCTTATATATATATGGATGACATTGATTGTCTTGGATACTTTGTGATCTCAGTAATGAGATAGGTAATATTGTGTGGTATGAATGCTTGGTTGCATTGTGATGATAACATAGATTATCTATTGTGATGGTAATATATGGATTATCTATTTTTATATTGATAATGTGGTTTACCTGTTATTTGACAATGTTGATTAACAATTGTGATTTATGAGTTATCTATCTGTGTGTATATAGATACTGTATTGAATTGTTTTAAACTTTTAAAACAACTTGGACCTAAAAGACACGCTTTGGTTTTTCGATGAGACCGGGATCGGGTTTCCATATTTGGATATCCGAAAACCACATCGATTCCAATTAACGTTAGGTCGTGAATCAAGGTAAAGCTTTGTGAAGACTCGAGGTGTAAGGACTATACGTCAGTATAACTCTGTGGGTGATTCCGTAATGAGTTTAACGGAATTAGTTCGTATAGGCTCGAGATAGAGATTCAGAGTGTAAGGGTTATCGTCGTTAACTCTGAGGGTGATTCCAAAATGAGTGTAACGAGATAATGCCTTCGGTTTCGTTCGAACCCGGAACGTACTTGTATGGATTGAATGTTTTCAGAACATCGTCAGGTGGACGATGAGCATTCTAAGATGATATGTCCTATAAAGGTAATCATAGCCTCAAGCCTCATCAACTGGGAATGGCTAAAACAAGGGAGGTGCAGCAAGGCTTCGTGGGTAGCCCCCACTTTAGAGTGAGATTTACCCCTGTCTAGAGGTCCCTTTTTATTTCGGCTGTGTGGACGGTTTTTGAGCTCCAACCGTCGGGGTTATCTTGTTCGGAACTGTTCAGTAAGGAATGGGTCCGGCCTTGTGTTGCAGGGGAGTGGGCATACTCCTCGGTACGGTGATCTAGGCCACGTACTGTGACGGCCGATACCCCAGTAACCCTGCCATTGTATGGAATCCAAAATCCAATAAGTGCCAACGATTTTGATTGTATTACCCACTTTTGTGGCTAGTAGCTGGAATTTAATGAATGTAACAATTTCGGCTATTTCATATTTATTTGAAAACCCTAGACCTATTATAATATCACTGGATTTCCTATCAAATGTTTTGGTTAGCGTAAGGTAAAAAAACTTTTCCATGTTTATGTGTGGGAAGTCTTACGTGATACCTTTCTTTTCAAGAGGTTTTTGAAAGTTAAGCAACTTTAACCTATTACTCACACCAGGCCCATGTCTGACCCGGAGTTTATTTTTGTTTTTCATAAACTCTTGGGTACTCAAATTTTTACGAGTAGCCAAGGGATTCAGGTTAGGATTCAGTTTAGCTTTGACGAATTGTGGAGGAGAAAATGGAGCAGGAGGCTTCTGCGTGTAGATATATATATAGTTTTCCGCTATGTGGATTTGTCTGAGTTGTGGCTTGTACTGTATTGAGTTGTATAACTAGACAGATGTTTATAACTGTCTCTATGTAACTCTGATAATGATTGTAAACTATGTAATGTTTATGTTATTAGTATAATTTATTCGTTCCGCTGTTTAGATTCTGATGTTGTTTCTTTCTTCTCTTCTTTCTTTTCTCTTTCTATCCCTTTCTTTCTTATTAATGATGCGTCATTCTGTGAAGACGGATGGCGGGTCGTTACAAATTAAATAAATTCTAATACACATAATTGTCATTACATATTTAGATTCCCAAATTGACCCCATGAAAAGGTAAAATATAAATTGAACATAGACAATAGTGTCATGTCCAACATATGAAGATGTTGACCTAAACACTTATACATCAGAATACAGAAACAACTTTTATTATTAGCTAAGCCTTTGCTTCATCTTCGGAATTTTTTGGTCTTCAAAACCAACCTAACTATATCCATTAACTTAACCTACTCAAATGTATACCTTTGAGTTTATCGGAAAAACATTATCAAAAGCATGGATTAGACATAAATCCTAACGTGGGTAATGGTTACCCAAATCATAATATACAGTGAGTCCCATGAGAAATGCAGATTACGGATCTTAAGGCTGGAATAACCCTAGAAGGGGGGTGAATAGTGTTTTATGGATTTTCTAAATCTTTTTGAAACTTGTGTAATTTAATCACCAATAAATGCAATTCACAGACACAAATATAATCACAGAATCAGACACATATGCAAATACTAAATAAAAGTAGTAAAGGAAAGAATACACCAGGATTTTATACTGATTCGGAGTTAACCTACATCCAGTCCTGTACAAACATACAGATTTCTTTTCAAAATAATCTCCCAGATTACATCCTCGGTTTCAAGGCTACGAGGTATACCCTCTTGTATTCGAGTTCAGGGCAATTCTCTTCATTTATCCAGGCCACAAGATCACCTAATTGATTTTCAAGGCTACAATCACACCCAATTGATTTCAAGGATCAACTACACCTTTTACTTAATAGTTCGATTTACAAAAGATCCTATAACTCTGTATGGCACTAAGATTTTATGGAGAGAGTGGTAGAGAATCAAACAAGAGATAATCAAGTTTGATTCGCTTGGTATTTCTGTAGAGTATTGTTTGGGATTCTTTAGAATAAATGTGGAAGACGAAGAGGAAAGAAACTAAGTGAAATCTGATTGAAAATTCGTTGAGAACTACTGGTATTTATAGAAGATCAATGGCCATATCGATTCATGAAAGGATACGAGTACGACGAATAGACACTTCTTTTGAAAATTTAAATTTTGAATTTAATAGGCACCATGTCGACATGGGGGGTTGAAGGATGTCGACATGTTCTTGGAAAAATTGATGATTTTGATTTTCTTATTAAAATTGGTTTCTATAATTTGTCAAAACAATTTCTAAACTTTGTAATATATTTGAATATAGTTTAAACATATAAAAGTAATTTTTAATATATAATCTTAATCTATAAAGTAATTTAAAATCTAAGTATATAAATATTAAAAAGCTAAATATTTAAAACAAAAGATAGTTTAAAATCAAGGACAATTTTGAAATCAAAATATTAAAAATGATAAAAATAGTTTTGAGGCTAAAATATTTAAAACCAAGAGATATGTCTTTTTGAAAAGAAAGTTTTGAAAACATTTTTTTAAAAACAAGAGATATATTTCTGAATTTTTTTTGATAAAATTAGTGGATATCAAAATAGGACCACTATATGTTCCACTAGATATTGTCGTGGGTTCCATCCCACTAGGGTTCCATCGCTTTAACAGGCTCGAAGTGGATTTCATTCCACGAACAAATTTCAAATAAGATGTAAGTGCTTTCAAGAAGTCTTAACGTAATTCTTGACTCAACACATATCTTGTATTCTTGAACTCTTGATACTCATGAGTCTTCAATCTTGAATCTCTATACTGTACAGTCTTCATTCTTGGTACGTGCATGGTTATATCCTGCATATACATATATATCTAAACTATAATGTTAGTATTTTATATTTTATAACAAATCCTAAGGTTGTTGTCATCAAAACCATCATCTCAAGGACTAACAATCTCCCACTTTTTGATGATGACAAGCTATGTTTGTAAAATATACATCACCTTCACTATGACTCCCCCTAATACTAAGTCTAACTACTCTATTTTATATTTCTCCTCCTTTATCATCAACAAAAACTTATCCTAAATTAATATAACTATAAAACAATAATACAAACTCCCCCTAAATAAAATACACTTGTATGCAACATGTAGTTTGTAATGACGTATGAAATGTATGACATATGCAATGTAGCATGAGATGATATGCAACAAAATGTGATATTAAATAGGATGCACAATGATATGTAATAAACAAATACGCTAAATGATATGATGATATATAGACTATGGTAAGAGATATTCAAATTATAAGTTAAACACGAGTTAATAATAAAAACATGATAAATATGAAAGTTTAAATCCAACATATACTATGTTTCATATAATGTTATACAATCCATTCAAATCAAATCAATCCTACTCAAAGCAAATCAAATCAAACCAAATCAAATAATTCAAAAATGAGAAATTCAAACCATAAGTATATCAAATATTTTTAGGAACTTAAACCCATCCTTTTTCTCCAAAGATAGGATCCTTTTTAATATCTTCCTAATCTTCATTATCTTGAATCAAAGTTCCTACAGGATTTGTATCGAGTTCATCTTTGTTTGGGGCAGAAATCATCCAATGGAGGGCATCAAAATGCTTCTCTTGTTCTTTTATCATCTGCATTTGACTTAGTTCTAAGTGCCTTAGATTGTGAAGAATAAAAGTAAGTATATTCTTGAATGAATTGAGAGTTTCTTCAAGATTATCACTTAGAGTTCAAGAAGAGGAAGCCATTTTTGATAAGTAGTTAGGAGATGCAAATAGAGATAAGTAGAAATGAAGAGATTACAAATTTCTAGAAGAAACAGAGGTTTAAATAGGCAGAAATTCATTTAAAATGAATAGACACGAGTTAGTTATTTTAATTTCAAAAATTAACAAATAACCAAATCAAACAGTTATATGTCGACATAGGGGGTAGAGGTATGTCGACATGGGTATGTTAATCTATGTGTCTTATTTATTTTGTGAATAAGTATGTATATATATAAACTTATATACTATACTTTTATTCAAGAGAACGATAGGGTAGAAAAACATAAGATAGATGATTTTTATTAAAAGATGAGGTGATACATAAGATACTACATAATATGATAAAAAAACAACAATACTAGCTCACACAAAACAAACTTATACATCACAACCTAGTTTTTAGAATGTGCTAGAGGATGAGGAGGATGATGATAAGCCAAGTTTCCGACCAACTTTAGCAAAGAATTTGTTCATATTAGTGGACATTTTATCCAATTTCTTACTAACGAATCTTTTGAGAATCCATTGATTTTCCACTATGATCTTTTGATTTTTGAGGAGTGTTTTGTTGGAAGGATTGTTAGTATTGGTGGGATATTAATACTTTCGAAGGAGGTATCTTCATTTTCTTCTTAAATTTCCATTTCCTCCCTTTCTTCTTTTTCTTCTTCTTAATTATCTTCTTTTATATCTTCATGTGCCAACCTTTCATCCTTATCGGCAAGAGATTCATATTATTGAAATTTGAAAGGAATTTTCATGAGAGAAATATTGGAATGATTAAACACTTTTCTTGAAACGAGTTCTTCCCTTTTGTAATCAACACCAAAATAATTAAAAATTTGAGTGAGATAGATTCCATGATACAAAGCATTCTCACCCATTTCCCAATTCTTAGGATGAAGTTCATCCATAGTCACTTGCGCCCAATTAATGTCATAATGACCAAAAATAGCAAAATGAGCTTTACAAACTTTTAAAGTTCGGTTATTGAAATTTCCCGATCTAGGAGTAATGGTATATTGCAGAAGAAGATTGACAATACGTGCTTTCGGACGAAAGTTACGATTTTTAAATTCGAAGTTGTCATCTCCTTCGAAAATGTGACGAAATGTCTCTCGATCATGTTCATCAATATTAAAAGTTGGAAGATCCATTCCTGAATTCTTGCAATTGAAAATGTTGCCCAAAATTTCATAATTTAAAACAATTTTAGTGCCCTTAACACTACTCTAAATTTCATTTTCATTTCCTTCATAAAAATCGCGATTCAAATTCGCATAAAACATTTTAACAAGATTTGGGTAACAAACAAAATCATTTTCAGAATTGTCAAAAAGACCGAGAATAAGGTTATCTTTAAAAAGAGTACTGATTTCATATGTAAAGAAATTTCTAAAGATAGCAAACTTTTCCATATGAACTTTTCCATAATTAGCATAGCTTAATAAGCCTTGATTGCTTTCAGATCATTATAGAGATACTCAAAACATTGTTTTAGACAGCCTCATTGTGGATAGAATGCTTGAAGAAGCCATTTTTGAAGAGGGTAGAAAGTTTGAAAAAGTGAAAGAGAGTTTTATTTTTTAAAATGAAAGTGAAAAGTTATGATAAGATAATGGAAATAGATGATATTCAATAGACATGTTCTCTAGTCAAGAGGTACCTTTCCAGAACATTGGATTTCGCGAAAAGGTGGAGGGAAGTTCAAAGATTTGAATTCAAATTTGAATTTCAAATTTCTGACAGGGATGTCGACATCATGTGTAGGACCATGTCGACGTGGGTCAGAGAATTCATGTGACTTATCTTTTCCTATATACTTTAATATATATATATTTTTAATATCTATATATTTTCTAGAGTAATATTAAATATAATAATACTCTTTTAATAAAAACAATATAATAATAATAATAATAATAATAATAATAAAAATTTAAAATTCAAACAACACATAATTTCAAAAATAATCAAACAATCAAACAATTTTAAGCAAAACAATTTCTACCAATATATCGTAAACGTGTACCTTTTTCTAGATTCGTATCTCCCAGATCAACAGAATCATGAATAGCCGTAAAGCACATATTTGAATTTTCCGTCTTCTGATCATCATCACTTGAGTCTGAGTTTGAGTCTGAGTCGTCTAGTGTAGCGGTATATGCCCTTTTCCTTTTCTTTGTATATTCATTGCTCGCAGGAAACTTTTTCTTATCAGGATGCAGATAGTCTCTTTTGAGATGGCCTGGTTCGTCACAGTTGAAACTTTTACATGGTTTGGTACTTCATTATGATTCCCAAAATTCCATTGATCATTATTTTTGAAGTTGTTTATCTTTCTGCATTTCAGAAACTTTTGAAATATTTTTGCCATGAAAGCTATTTCTTCATCATCATCACTTTCCGAGTCTGATCCATCTGTTAATGCATTAAATGTAATTGACTTCTTTTCGAATGCCTAGCTGTCTCTTCTCCCTTACATTTGTACTTCGAACGACATTAGCTTTCCAATCAATTCTTCAATCTTTAATGTAGTGATATCATTTGCTACTTCGATAGCAAAAGCTTTCTGATCCCATTCCGGAGTAAGAGAATTTAGAATTTTTCTGACTTGATCTTCTTCGAATTTTTTTTCTAATGATATTAGAGAATGCACAATATATTGAAATCTACTATACATATCAGAAATGGACTCGTTAGAATTCATTTCGAATTATTGAAACTGATTTGTGAGTATGGATATTTTAGTCTATTTGACTTTGCTTGTTCCTTCATGAGTGACTTGCAAAGTTTTTCAGATATCATATGCAGACTTGCAAACAGATACTCTATTGAATTCATTTCTATCAAGTGAACAAAATAAAATATTCATGACTTTGGAATTATTCTGCGCAATAGTCTTTTGCTCAGCAGTCCACTGTGCAAAACTAGTTCTGGGTTCAGAATATTCAGTTTGTGTGATATTCTGTTACGACACGAAATTTTCAAATCCGAAAATTCTAGATAGTTATGAAAAAGAAGAAAGAGATAGAAGAAGAAGAACAGAAAAAACCAAACATCTCACATTCGCTGTAGATAAAATATAATAATAAATAATAACAGTTTACAAAAGAATACTATATCTATCGATTACATTTAATTACATCAGAGTTACACATTTAGACAGACACTGGAATATACACAATTACTATGTCATAGATATACAATAATATAATATAGCGGAAGCACTCCGAACGTTCTTGCCATCCAGCTCGCCTCCTGAGCTCCAGAACGTCCTAACCTGAAAATCTGTAATACTCGGTCTAACCCGAGCATTACATCAAAGTAACATCCGGGTCAGGCTGGAAACCAGCGTGAGTAAACCCATCCAACAAAGAATACAAAGCACACAACTTAAATAAACCCGGGGTAACTCATTTCAATTCATAAAACCACAATTTATTATTGACATCACTTATTCTTCGCATCCATTTCCTAGGTACCATGGTTTATATTTAATAGTCCAATTCACTTAAATCATTTCATTCCGGCCATTAGATTTTACATGTCAATCTATAAAAATTCGAAGTGGTTTCGGGTATTTCCTAATACCCGAACCCGGTCTCTTCGAGTCTCAAGTCATCCTAACCCAGGTTATCCAAATGGAATACACACATTTCATATCAAATATGTCAATTTATTCAAAGCATCCAACACCATCCAATCATTCATAATTAAATTTAATTATATTATAAAACTTACAAACGTCTCGTTAAGCATAACGCGAAATTCCAAACCCCAAATTAGACATGCGAACAGGTGTTTATAAGGTTTTACCCGTATTTCAAACACAATGGAATGTGTTTCGGAAGCTAATTTGTTCGTATGTGCAAGTTACAAAAGAAAACGATCAAATTTCTATTAAATCGATTAAAATAGTTCTAAGCGTTTTGAGTTGCCAGGGTCAAACGACAACTCCGATTGCTACGAAAATTGAAATCCGATAATAACTAACTGTTACGGATCCAATGGAACTGGTTTCGTCGAATTCCGAGACTGTTCCTCGGAAGGCTATTTTTAAATTTAATTTAAATGATATATTTTTAAAACTGAAGAAAACACTTTCAAACTCAATTTCAACACTTTCATTACCTTCAGTGCTATCAATATAAATTTTATAAGCCTTCAAATTATTTTTAACAGACTTAAAACTCCAGTTTCAGCGTTTTACCCAATTTCAAATTATATGATTCAATGTTTAAACTATATAATTCAAAATTTTAATTATCAAGTAAATATTGATATCTTGAATTCAAGTTAAAATTAACTTTTAAATATTTTAAATCAGTTAACTATTCAAATTTAAATTGTTAGAAATTCTGGGTCGTCACATTCCTCCCCCCTTAAAAGAATTTCGTCCCCGAAATTACTAGTTAGGAAGAATGGACTAATACCCGTTTACCTTTTCTCCAAAACCAACAGTTTTATCAACATCCTACCAACTGTCTTTTTTAAAAGACTTCTTATCCTTCTTACTAACTTCCCAAACTCTCTCACAGTTTCCAAACAATCCCTTTTTTTACCCAATCATTCAAATTACAAATTTAAAACCAAATTTGGAATTATCAAAATTTCCTCAAAATTTCTCTAGCTCTCTAAATTTTCGAAATTTTTTGTCAGTGTCTCCTTTGCGCGGCTAGCTCGGTACAACTACAAAAGGCCTCTACGGGCTCCCAAATTTCAAAAAGAAAACAGAAAGCCAAGTGGCTAGATCAAAAATCCAATCCAATTCATACAGAAATTAAAATACATACCTTTTTGTCGGCAATTCACATTTACCTTTTGGAATCAAATCCAATTTTCTTTTTCCCCTTTTTAATACCTACATAACCTACTTAGCAATAATATCCAATCATAGCCCTTTCAAATCTTTACATACTTTTCCTTGCAGAAGTTTTCATATCCATTTCTATTCAAACTATTCTTCCCCATTTCATACGAATTCAATTTTCTTTAAATTTTGAATGTTGAATTTTATCTTTCAAGTATATCTGGTTCATATTAGTTTCATTTACTAATTTACTTTAATTTCCAATTTGAAATTGTTTTGTCATTAACAAAAATTTTCCCAAAAATTTCCTAAATCCCAAAAAATTCGAAATTTTTTGGCAGAGTCTCCTTTGTACGGAGGAGCTTTTGCAATTTGAAAAGAGATAAATATATATACATCGACCCACACGGTCGGTAAAAGCAAAAACAGTTCATATTTCCTATTTTATTGCGTAGGCGTACCTTATTTAGCATTTTAAGCAAGCGGCTTACTTATTTTAGCAATTAGTGCATCCAAATCCAGCGAAACGGCCTTCAGGTACCTGTACTTAATCAATTTAAATATGTAAGTGCATATATAGAGAATGTATTAGCATTCCACTTATATTCAATAGCTAAACACATGTACATCATAGGCAACAAACACCATAACGCTTCCATAAGCGATTTATATAACTTTAAAGATAATTCGATTGCTTTCAACCAAATTTATATACCATTTCCTTCAATTTTAATGGTTTGCAACTCAATTTCTTACATTCAATTGATTTTTAATCCAAACAAGCTCATATTCACTTCAATTAATTCTAAAACCAATTTTATTTAATCTCTATTAACTCATAGGATTTTAATTACTTTTATTTACGCCGAACGATAACCATTTTTATGCAATTTCGAATATATTCGTTTAATAGAGTATCTATTTCAGTTTATAACTACTTTAAATTAATTTTCAACTCATTTTATATTTAATTCCATTTCATTTCTAATTTATTCACCCACCATTCATTTGCTCGACACATTTCATTCTTGTATACTACTAGCCATTCCCAAATTAATTCAATCGAAGCTTTTATTTAATGGGTTTTCACTCTTATTCGAAGCCAAGCTTCCCTAAATTTTAAACTTAAGTGAATTTACTTTAATTCATTCCAACACCAAACTTAAGCTTACTTCTATTTGATTCTCATTTAACCAACTTCCATTAAATTCAGTTAGCCCATCCATTTTAAATTTTAATTTTAAATTCACCTTCTCAATTTATCAAAATAATATCCAAGCACATGCTCAACTCATTTATACTTCAAATTAACATACCAGCAAATTTAAATTCAGTCTGATAATCCAATTCCAATCACAACTTGATTTAGTTTTTTATTCAATCAGACTTCATCCAATTATTGTTAAATTCAATTAACCCATTTTAAAATTTTCATTTACTTACTTAATTCATTTTCGAATTTATTTTATTAATACAAGGCCATTCTTAATTTATTTCTATTCACTTGGGTTTTGTTTTTCAACTCAAACCATTTCTATTATAATCATTTCTCTTATATCTAATTTACTTGCAAACTTCATTAAATATTATTCAAATCCCCCTTGAATTTATTTATAATTCAAACCATTTCATTTTTCAATCCAACTCAATTTTATGTTTATTTTTACAACATCTCTTCTAATTTATTTCATTATCAAATCCAAATCGAATTCTATTTACAATTTGAATTCATTTTCAGATTCCATTATTAACTTACAATTCATTTTATTTATCCAAGTTAAACTTTATTAATATACTCTATCGAATAATTATTTAACCAATTAGATTTCTTCCAACTTCTAAATCAATATTCGATTTTAATTACAAATCACTTCATTAAAATTTCAATTTGGATTTCCCTTTTTATTTCCCCAAAATTCCAACACTTTTATTTAAAATTTTTAGAAATGATTTTAAATTCACATCATATTAATAAAATAGCTCTTTATTAAAAATATTTTTTTATAACTCGATGTCTCAACCAGTCCATCCTTATTCTCACAGAAATTCAGTCAAACATTGATCAGGCGTAGGACTGAAAATCTATAAGTACTTGGTAAACACGTTTTCAACATCCAGTGAAAATACTTGGAAAATAATTTTATTGAAAATATAGAAAACAGTTTTTGAAAATAAAGGAAATATCATTGGTGAGAATGCTCTGGAAATAATCACCCCCATCCATGGTCGCAGTTACATTTCAGGGTTACGTTGCCATCGCAGCAAAAGTCCATGTAACTACAGGCTCTCCGCAGCCTCTCGATTATGCCATGGAACCCACAACATATCAAAGTTACATCCAAGGTTACGTTGCCGTCACAGCAAAAGTCCATGTAACTGCAGGCTCTCAACGGCCTCTGATTTTCGCTGTCGAAATGAAACCTCTCGACTCCAACATAGGTCATAGTCTACCGATATAAAATCAAACGCAGACTGTTAGCTCTCAGCGGCACACACGACTTTCACTATGTTATACCATAGGTCGCAGTCTACCGATATAAAATCAAACATAGACTGTTGTCTCTCGGCGGCACACACGACTTTCGCTATGTTATACCCTACTCATAATCCCCAGGAACTAGTTTTGTCCGGACTCCTCACATGATCAACTTTAGAAACCCCCCCCCCCCCCCCCCCCCCCGGGGCTCAAGGCAGCACCACCCGGTGGTACTCCTAAGAAGTTCATTTCAAGGGAGCGCCTTTTCCCCAGAGCCATCATCAAAACATTTTATACTATACACATATAGTATCTTCAAATCATACACCTAGTATGATCTCATACAAAGCTCCTTTACACAAAATCGATTATTCCAAAAATCGATAATTCTCAAACTAGGCTTTCCAAATTCAATATATATTTTACCCGAAAATCAAAAGCCCTTCCAAATTCAAAGGTTCCCAAAACATTTTTTTCAAAATCCTCATAAGATCCTGTATATATATATTCAGATATATATAATTTTTTTTAAAAAAATGTTGGATCCTTTCAAACTCATATAAAACTCCTTTTATACTTCAAACACCTTCAAAAATCCTTTTCTTCCGTCAATAGAATCAACAAGGGGAGTTTCATCTTAAATAAAACAAAGATATATAACTTTGTTTATTCAAAATCAAATATTCAAATTTTATTACTTTTTTGTTCTCAATATCAATTTCATTCAAATCCGTACGATGTACACATATCATCCGTACGCTATACCAATCTGATCGTCCACTCGATCACACAATTTCACTTCCAAACTAGCATTGTCCACCCGACTTCCTAGTGCGGACTTAGATCTGGTTTCTTGATTAGAAACCGTTATTCTCCTTGCATAGCAATAACTATGATAGAGAATATCCAGAACCAATCAACAATCCATATCCAGGTTCGCCATCGAAAATCAAGTGAAAAATCCCAACTCGGATCAATAAACTGTCTCGAAATTCTGTGCTCGAATCTGGATCAAATCTCTGTGCGAATAGAATAATATACGTACACCCTACGTATTTATTTCCATTGATTATCAGCCAAATCAATTTCCTTTCTATTCATATTTCCTTAGATTCCCCTTCACTTATTTACAATTGCCTTAATTCTCATTGAATTATCACTTCAATTCTTATCTCAGTTGGGTATTTAAACCAATAACAGTTTGAACTCCGACCAGTTTATATTTAGAAAGCAGCTTGAAAATTTTAAAAATAGATAAGTTGTTGGAAAATAATTATTAGTTTGCAAAATAGCTATAAAATAGTTAACTAATTATAGAATAGTTGAAAATAGTTAAATAGTTTCATAAATTTTTAAATAATTGCCAATTAGTTGTAAAATAGAAATTAGTTTGTGAAATAGTTGAAAAATAGCAATTAGTTTAGAAAACAGTTGAAAAATGATTAAATAGCTCCAAAAATAATGGTAAAACAAATATAAAATATTAGTTTGAAAAAGAAAGGTTGTATATATATAATAGCTTAGAAAAATAAGTTTATATCTAAACAATTTATATTGAAAATAGTCCAGAGTCAAAACTGTTCAATTCCCAATCTCCATTCTCATCAATTCAATTTAAATTTCCACTTCCATTTTAAATTGACCCAATTCCAATTTAAATAACTCCAATTTCCATTGGACTTGATTTATTCCCAATTCAAGTTAAATAAATCTCGATTTCTTTCCCAATTTAAATAAAATCCCATTTGATTTTAATCCTATTTACTTTAATTATAATTTCAAATTATTCCAATCAATTTGAATTATTATCAATTGAACCCAGTTCAAATTCAAATCATTTCAATTTAATCCAATTCAATTTCCCATTTAAATTTTAAACTTATACATCTTCAATCACCAATCCAATTAATCAAACCAAATTCAATTTTGAACTAATTCAATTTCAATCTTGAATCCAAACTATCTCGAATTATATAAATTCGAGTTAAATTCTCAAAGGTTGGTTTAACTTTTTAACCAAATTAACTTTTATTTAAAGTTTTTAAACAATTTAATTTCTGATTCCAATTCTCAAAATTCCTTTTTAAATTATCTTAACTTATGTACTTCATGGTTCAATACAATTTTATTTTAAAATTTTAATTTATTATTAAGTTTTATCTTCCAGTTTGAAGCCAGTTCTTAAACAAGTTTAATTTACAACTCAATTATTAAAATTTATTTTATTTATACAATACCATTCTCAATTTAAAGATTTTCATTAACAATAGAATGATATCATCCAATTTATTTTTAAAACGTCCATCCATTCTCAATTTTTAAATCTCAAACCCGTTTGAGATCACACAAATTTCCAATTCAAATCAACCATTTAACTTTCCAAGTTAAATACCAATTTACTTAATCCAATCAACCTTACTCAATTTGAATTCCCGCTTCAAACTTCAAAATTCTTTCCCTCTTATAAGTTCACAACTTATATCACTCAGGGTTTTTACATCACACTTTAGGGAAAATCAAAACTCAACCTCTTAGAGTTTATTTCAAATTATCTTTGATTTCATATATATATATATATATATCCATACATATATACACATTTGTTTCTTGGCCCTCCCAGCCATGTTTTAAAATTTTAAACCACTTTTGGTTTTAAATGCAAATCAAATTTTCAAACAACCCATTGTTTGCAACAAGTCCCAGTTATCCAAATAATACTTATTTATTATTTTTCATTACTTTGAAGCAAAATTTTCAAATTCTAGGACCAGATTTAGAATTCATTTTCAATACATTAAATTTTAATTTGGTTATATTTTCGTTTTTACTTAATTTTATTCCAATTCAAGTCTTCAATTTGGTCGCATTATATTACTTCTTAATTTTAATTTCAATAATTTAACAACCAATCGCTTTGATATTTATTAGAAGGAAATATTGCTTTATATATCAAAATATATTTTATATAAAACCATTTAAAATCTTTATATAAGAAAATAACAAGTACGCTCTCATATATATCTATATTCTCAACTCATTCTAGAGTACTACAGACTCTATTAAATAAGTAACCCCCACCAGAGCCAAGGTTCTCGCTTAAACTTTCAGCTCTGATACCAAATGTAACGTCTCAAAATTTTCAAACCCGAAAATTCCAGATAGTTATGAAAAATAAGAAAGAGATAGAAGAAGAAGAACAGAAAAAACCAAACACCTCACATTCGCAGCGGATAAAATATAATAATAAATAATAACAGTTTACAAAAGAATACTATATCTATAATTACATTTAATTACATCAGAGTTACACATTTATACAGATACTGGAATATACACAATTACTATGTCATTGATATACGATAATATAATATAGCGGAAGCACTCCAAACGTTCTTGCCATCCAGCTCGCTTCCTGAGCTCCAAAACGTCCTAACCTGAAAATCTATAATACTCGGTCTGATCCGAGCATTACATCAAAGTAATACCCGGGTCAGGCTGGAAACCAGCATGAGTAAACCCATCTAACAAAGAATACAAAGAACACAACTTAAATAAACCCGGGGTAACTCATTTCAATTCACAAAACCACAATTTATTATTGACATCACTTATTCTTCGCATCCATTTCCTAGGTACCATGGTTTAGATTTAATAGTCCAATTCACTTAAATCATTTCATTCCGGCCATTAGATTTTACATGTCAATCTATAAAAATTCGAAGTGGTTTCGGGTATTTCCTAATACCCGAACCCGATCTCTTCGAGTCTCAAGTCATCCTAACCCAAGTTATCCAAATGGAATACACACATTTCATATCAAATATATCAATTTATTCAAAGCATCCAACACCATCCAATCATTCATAAGCAAAGCTTAATCATATACAAATTTAATTCAATTGATTCTAATTGAATTTCGTATCTCAATCACTTAGATTCCTTCATTTAACATTAATTTATTCCAAATTAATTAATTAGTCAACCCTTCATTATTCATCTTAATTAATTACCCTGGATTAATTATTTTCAATTACATTCAAGTAATTATCTTTATTTAATTTCATGATATTAATTATTCTTAACCAAATTCAATAAGTAATCTTAATTACTTCATAAGTAAATTAACTATTTTAATTACATTAATCCTTGATTATTTTTGGGTAAATCAATCTTAATTAATCAATCTTTGATTACATTATTAGTTATATAGATTAAGGATTTCCAATATATTTTAACTTATCATAATCTAAATTAATTACATTAAATAATTAATCATTAATTAAATCATAAATATTTATCACTCTTTATTTATCTTAACCAGTAATTTACTATCTTTTTATTTACTTTATTAAATAATTAATTACTCCTTCATTTAGCTATTTTAATTAATCTCTTGATTAATTTCACAAAGTACTTATATTTTATTAATCACAATTGGTAATTATTAAACTACCCAGTGATCATTCCAATTTAATAAAAACCCAATTAATTAACCCAAATCATTAATTGATAAATTTTCCATTTAAATTATCCTACCTATTTAATGATTCTCCGATCATTAAACCCTATTTGATTTTAAACAGAACCATTTTCTTATTTATGATTTAAGTTCAAAACCATTTAAAATTCAAATATCTCGAGTCAAACTACAATTAACTCGAGGAACAACCAAATCTAAAATCACTAGATCATCAGTACACATCCAAACAATTCAATCATTCATCCAATTATTTAAATTTAACTATTTAAATTTAAATAATTTCCAGAGCGTGAGATTATTCACCTTTGATTCCCATTTTGCAACCCACTTCTAAACCTGCTTGCTTCTTTTCAGTTTATGACCTTGTATAAACATTTTATAATTTTATTAATAATTTGATCTAACTTAACAATTATCATTATTATTATAATTTTTTTTAACAACACAAATTCAACATTTAATTTATTTGAATTACCCACAAACAATACCTACAACCTCGCAAGAAATCACATCTGCCAGAGAACCAAGTTGTCAAAACGACTCCAACTCGTCGCTGCCCCAAGAATGCATCCAAACTGCCAGAATTCTCACGACATCAGATCCACATTTTCACGCGCGACGACGACTCGAGCACCAAGCCCTAATTCGATGCCAATCTCATCGCCTGACATCCTCAAGCTTGAGCTCGAACCCCGACATTAACTCGATCGCGCGCAGGTGCTTTGAAGCTTCGAGTCGATCTCGAAGGGGAAGTAATACGCACGAACGATCAGGCTTCCAATCCAATAGCTTGCGCTTGCGATGGAGTTCGCTTCGATCGCGAGAAGGAAGAAATGGGTTCGTCTAATTTTTGAGGTTGAACCAAGGCCATGGCTAGATAAACTCTCTCCTTTTTTTTTACTCGGCTATGAATTCGACTTTGATTTAATTGAAGGAGAAGAATGAGGTTTAGGAACAAAACACGGTGACCTCTCCTTTCTTTTGATACGGTTCTGCTTGAAGATTAGTTAATAAAAAGGGGAGAACGGGATGAAATATAGGAGGGTGGAAAGCTTCTTGAGCACGACATGGTAAAAGAAAATATCTTTCTAATTAAATTTAATTATATTATAAAACTTACAAATGTCTCGTTAAGCATAACGCGAAATTCCGAACCCCGAATCAGACATGCCAACATGTGTATATAAGGTTTTACCTGTATTCCGAACACAATGGAATGTGTTTCGGAAGCTAATTTGATCGTATGTGCAAGTTACAAAAGAAAACGATCAAATTTCTATTAAATCGATTAAAATAGTTCTAAGCGTTTTGAGTTGCCAAGGTCAAACGACAACTCCGATTGCTACGAAAATTGAAATCCGATAATAACTAACTGTTACGGATCCAATGGAACTGGTTTCGTCGAATTCCGAGACTATGCCTCGGAAGGCTATTTTTAAATTTAATTTAAACGATATATTTTTAAAACTGAATAAAACACTTCCAAACTCAATTTCAACACTTTCACTACCTTCAGTGCTATCAATATAAATTTTGTATGCCTTCAAATTATTTTTAGCAGGCTTAAAACTCCAGATTCAGCGTTTTACCCAATTTCAAATTATATGATTCAATGTTTAAACTATATAATTCAAAAATTTAATTATCAAGTAAATATTGATATCTTGAATTCAAGTTAAAATTAACTTTTAAATATTTTAAATCAATTAACTATTCAAATTTAAATTGTTAGAGATTCTGGGTCGTCACATATTCCAAGTATCTAATCCTATTGACTGTAAATATATTTTCATTCTGCATTCCCATTATGCATATTTACTCCCATTAAAAGTGGTGGTCTGGTAGTAGACTAACCCTCTACAAATGAACTAGTGATAGTGTTAATAAAACCAGTGTTGGTAGCCATTTTTAAAACTTTTTAAAATTCAGATTATGAAAACTTTGAAAACCTCGCTGTAACAACCCGATATTTTCAACCATTCGTATCCGCACATGTCGGACTTGAATTGCTCAAAATACCGCGTTGTAAATAAAATTTGGCAAATCTCAGAATATACAATAAATACATAATCACATATCACAGACACAGAGTATTTAATAATGCAGCGGAAGTAAAAGAGATAGTAGTTCATGAAGCTACTATATATATAAGATACATCAGAGTTAAATAATATACAGTAGAAGAGTAACAAGATACATCAAGTACAAATCAAAATACATCACTGGAAACACTGGATACTGAAAACAAATAGATAGCTGGATCTTCAAGCAAAGCTCCAACTCCAAAGGTGAGTCTTGAATGCTGAATCACTCAATCTGACTCGAGCGTAAAGCAAAACACAAAACACTCGAGTCAGGACATAAATACTTATGAACTGTATATCAACTCAAGTGAACAGTAACAAAAAATGCATCAGTAACTTAAAGAATGCTTGGGATCGCCCATCCTTTAAGGATCCTTTAAACTATTTACTATGTAGTAATATTGCGCTATTATAATAATGTCTATAGTAAAATAAACATACTTTTAAATAGCGTTCCGGGCTACCCATATCACCCTTCACACATAATAGTCCCAGTAGTCCATCCAATATCATGCCATCTCCACTCCGGGTGACTGTCAGAGGATACCACACGGGCTAGGGAGAAAAACAAACTCGTAGTAAAGGCTCGGTATGGTAGGTGACACGGCACACAAGGCAATGCCAGGGTAGATATACCAATTACGCACACGGGCTGGTGGTAACGCAGCAGCCACATACGCCCACCTCGGAACACACTCCCATATCAAAATCGGAGGATGGCCATCTAATCAATCACCAGTAAGAGTATAGTATAGAAGGAATGGGTCCGATCGGAGGAATGACCTCACTTGGCCCGAGATCGCTCCTGTTTTAGCCACCTTATGCCAACTCACGGGAGTTGGGTCCACGTAATATACCTCAAGAACGTCGCCACCATCCTACTTCATTCTGGAATCTCCACCGCGTACACGGTTGTTAAAGTGGTTTTCGGAGTTGGCAGAGAGTATGACAACTTCCGATCCCGGTCTCTTTAACAACCAAACGTTATTATAACGCCGTGGTTATTTCAAAATAGTTTATACTTCAAAAAGATCAAATCATTTCATTTCAAACTATATTTCTTTCAAAATAGTTTATACTTCGAAACCAAAACCATTTTTATTTCAAAACTATTTATTCAATCAAAATAGTTTATACTTCGAAACCAAAAACATTTCAAACATATATTCATTTCAAAATCATAATATTTTCAAAGTACACCTCTTTCGAAACCAAAAATACTTGAAACAATTACACTTTGAAAATCATAACATTTCAAAATTATACATTTGAAATCATCGGATATTCATTTAATTCTTTACATTTTACAATTCATTCAATTAATCCCAAATTTTCAATTTCCAACTTAATTCAATTCAAACCATCAGTTTCAATTAAATTTCCTAATAACCATTTCCAAGTCATATCAATTTCAAATATAGATTTGATCCACAAATTAAACTATTCAATTTTTAATATATTTCAAAGCTTTAATATCCCGCATTTCAAAAACTAAACTTTATAATTTCATATATCTCAAATCTAGTTTCATTATTACTTAGTTTTGAAATAGTCATTTCATAAATCTAATATTATTTAAATAAACTCAATTTACAATTAAACTAAATATCCTTTCATACCAATAAAAACTTCAAATATTCATTTATCAAAAGTACATATCATTCCAATTAACATTCTTCATCAAATAAAGATCAAATCATTTCCAAACCTTATTATCAAATCATTATTTGAATTCAAATTCAAATACTCAAATTTAAATATCATTTTAAATCAAATAAGTCATTCATTTGTTATTTCAAGTATCATTACAAAATACATTAAAAATTCCATTCAAAAATTCATTTATCTCATTACATTTCATTCCATTTAACACATAACCAAATAAACCCTATTTAAATTCAAATTCAAATTCAAATTCCTTAAAAATTAAAATTTAAATATTAAAATATATTCAAAACTTCTTAAATTTCATAATTAATCAATTTCCAAAAGTTAAATCATTTAACACTTTAAAATATAACTCAAACAGTGTTAAAATCTATGACATTTCAAACAATGTCAAATTATAGCAACGACAGCATTTATAAAGTGCTATCGTAGATTATAGCTTCCAAAAATGGTTTAATTCAAGAATAACGGCATTTATAAAATGTCATAATAGATATTTAGTTATTTCAAACATTGTTAGAATCAAAACAATAGCATTTAAAAATGCTGTCAAAAGACTACAACATGTTGAAAATGCTATAAAATTCCAGATTTTATTTTAGCTTTACGAAAATAATAATAAAACTCCAAATTTTTATTATAACTTAAATGTCATATTTCTAGACTTCAAAATTTCACATTTAAAATCATTTTAACATATGATTTAACACAGCAAAATTTTTAGATCAAATATTCAATTTAAAAACTCCATTCATTTATTAAGTCAAAATTCACTGTTTATTAACATATAAATTAAATAAAACTTAAAATTTTACTTCAAATATAATTTTAAAACTTTAAATTTAATTTCCATTATTTATTTACATCTTAAAATAAAATTTAAAGTCTAAAATCTCAATTATTTCACATTTACGTACTCAAATTCACAATTTCAAGACTTAATATTTAATTTTCTTAAAACCATAAAATATATATTTTTAAATCAAAATTTCATACTTTTAAAAATACATATTTTAATAAAAAATCATTTAAAAATATACCACGGGGCCTGTATATAATTTTCTAACCTAGGTCAAGTGATACGGATATATATCATTTCAATCCGCAGTTTACAAAGAAAACCCGGGTTCTATCATTTCAAACCCGCAATCCCAAGTCAAATAAAATACAATAAAAATCGCTCAGGCCTATCATTTCAGCCCATAACGATTTTTTCCTATTGTAAAGTCCATTCGGGTATATATCATTTTAACCCATAGTGATTCTATTCTAACAGGGAACTTGCAGTGTGATCTTATGCATAAACAATATAAACAATGTCAATGTCGCAATATATCAAATGTCAGGAGATAACTAACAGTTTTAACATGGTAATAGCATGGCATATCATATCATATGATCATCATTAACTTGCATAAACATTTTATATTACTATACACTTGCCATCCATTTACTATTTTATAAGTAAATATGTCAGAGTGAGAAAGACTCACCTTTTACGAAGCTAGAGACAAACAACGCACACAATAGCGATTCCAAAGGCACGACAAACACGATTTAATTTGAATTGATGGAGACCCTTGTAAACAACACAAAATATAACATACATAAGCACAAATATAGATATCGACATACAAATATAATCAACAACTTTAGTTTGCAGAACAGTTGCAAAACAAGAGAGATGACCAAACCTTAGAAGCAAAAAACTTGCACACGACAACATAAGCTTGTCACATGATCAAATGGGCTTGACCTCACCACACTAGGCTCATCCTAGGTGTCAACATGGCTCGGCCATGGTCTAGAGACAAGGCTTAGGGCATGAAAGTGGAAGGTAAAGGCAAAACAAGTGGAAAGTAAAGGAGGCAAGGGGTTTGGGTCAAGGAATGGAAGGTTTTGGTGTACATAGGCTCGGCCTATGGTCCTATGGGCTCGGCCTGGTGCATCTTCAGGTCAGGTCAAAGATGGTGATGATGGCTATAGGTCATGGCAGCAAGTGGTGGTGATGTTAGAGGTGGTGGCCAAGGCTAAACATGAAGGAAATGGGAATGCAAGGCTCGGTTAGGCAATATTTGGAGTTTTAAGCAAAGTTTTATGGAGATGGCTTCAATTGGATGGCATGGTTTGTCATGGTAAGAGGAGGAGGAGATGTTTGCTGCTGTAGATGGTGGAGGAGATGGTGGAGCTGATGGTGGAGGTGATAGGCCGAGAATCATATGTGAAGTCAAGGCAAATTTAAGCAGAAAACAAGGCAAATTCAAGGAAGAAAGGTAGAAAAGAATAAAGAGAAGCCATTAACTTGGAAATTTTTTTCTCAAATGAGAAATAGACGTGAGTTGAAGAGGATAAGAAGTATTTTCACGTGAAAGGCAATGGGAAATGTACGGTTATCAAGGAGAAAATGAAAAGCCAAGGAAATGAAGAGACTAGCTATTGAAAAGTCACAAGAAATGAAGAGCCTTGTCTCTTTGAATTTCTAATTTCTTTTTTAAAATTTAAATACATGTAAAATATGTATAAATACAGATAAAACACGAAAATATAGTAAACAAACAAAAATAAATAAATAAATGTTAAATAAATATAATTAAATTAAGAAAATAACAAAGAAAATGTAAATTAGGCTTGAAAATTGGAAAATAAATGAAATGAACTTTGGGAAAATTATTTGTACATTAAAAATATTTATAAATAAAGATAAAAACATAAAAATAAAATGCATACATAAAAATGAATAAATAAATTTTAATTAAATATAATTTAAATGAAGAAAATAGCAGAAAAATGGAAACTAACCTTTAAAAATAGAAAATAAATTCAATGAGCTTTGGAAAAATTCAAACATCACTTTAAAATATTTAAAAGGTAAAAATATATGTAACATAACATATAATACAATTTAGAATAATATATGACAATTAAAAAGATTATTTATATAATTTAAAATAAAAAGTAGTGTTAAATAAAACAATTTACACCCAATTTTGTAAAAAGCATAACTTTCACAATATTATTTGGATTTCAACGAAACGAAAAGCAGTGTTCTTGAAATTTTATTTACTTTCATAATAATAGAAAAAAAATTAAAATTTTCAAACTTTTAAAATTTAAATTTAAAAGCAAAAGGTTGACCAGATTGACCAAAATTCACATTTTCTGGAAATATTCAATTTATGCATGTTTGAAATTCTAATCCACATCAAAATCAACATTTATATTTCAATTAACAAAATATATTCATTTTAATAAATAAAATAAAGTTGTTAAACTAGGAATTTAAATTAAAATAATTAAAATATACAATTACAATAATCAGAAAATACAGGGTTGTTACACTCTCCCCCACTCAAAACTTTTCGTCCCCGAAAAGGAATGAGGTACGGGAAAGCACAAAAAAAGATAGAATGAAATAGTATTAAGACAAGATGACAAGAAGATTAAAATTATACCTGATAACTGTTTCTATAGGTAAGTTTAACAAGGTGGAGATGATCTTTCCAAGGTCTTCCAGAATAAAGAACACAAGCATGAAAAAAAAATATTTTAGAATCTGATTCACCCTTCCCGTTTGACCGAGGGTCTGTGGATGGCAAGCATTGCTTAGATTCAAAGATGAGTACCAAAGATTATTAAAGATTATAGAAGTATTTCTAAATAGACTGGTATATGCAATAGCCTCTCATTCTGTAGCAAGATAAGGGAAATTAGGACAACCAAAAGATAGTTTGAAAAACAAAATAAGATAATAAATTTGAAACCATAAAATTTCAACTTAAACTGAAAATTAATTTTACACAAGTCAAATAAATCTTAAGCGTCTCTAATTTCATCTTATCATCCAATTATCTTAAATTAACAAATCCCTAAAATCATTTATTTGAAAAATCTTTTATTATACTCAAAATGTACCAAATAAAATTTAATTCTTCTTCATTACTAATTAAAATTAAATTTATTCCTCTCAATATAATTTATCACCTATGTTATATATATTTACACTCATTATAACTGCTTTAATTTTATTCTTTGTTCCTTTAACATCATTTTATATTGTAAATTATTCCATTGCCCTTTTTCTTTATCTACCACTGTTAATCTTTTATAACAAAAATTTAAGTGTATAACATTTGTTATAACCACTCAAATTTTATTTATAAAATCTTTCATATTATATATTATCCAATTACATATTCAACTTCTAAAATTTAAGGTAAGTTATATTAGAATGAAATTGTGTATTATACAAATAAAACTTTCTAATTCAATTATTTCAAGCTTGAATATTTATCCAAAATCTTGAAATTATAATTGAAATTATTCTTCAATATAAAATTTAAGAACTAAATTTCCGATTACCTCCAAACCATTTGAAGATAAGTAATTATATATACATAATAAGTCAAATCAAATTTAAATCATATATCTATATATATTATAAATCAAATCATATTTTAGAATTTCAAATCAATTAAATTTCCCAAAACAAAGCTGTAGCAAGACTACAGAACAGTCTCTTCACTTCGAAACTCGAAAATGATCGTCGATGATGCTGCAGTCATCACCGAAATTATTTTCCAGCGACAAAGAGAAGAGCACAAAATTTTGAACTTTAAAATTCTTTGGAAACAAATTTCTACTCGAAAATACATTAAATAGTACATTCTTTAAAACTTTAAACACAAGGTTTGGAAGCATTGGAAATTAAATTCCCAAATTCTTGTTTAAATTCATTTTAAGTTTCCAAATAAATTTATAACCATGTTCATAGTTCACTTATTTATATATGAAACAAGAGATAATGATACATAAAACCAAATATTATTTCTTAACAACCATTAAATAAAATTCAGAAAAGATTTATAATATAGTTACAAAATTTATTTCACAAAATTATTTCATTACTAAATTTTAAAAACATATTGTGTCAGTTTGATCTTTTCAAGTGTTTTGAAAATCTTATCGATAGCGTTGATCAGACGAATCGATTAGAAACCCAAATCAACATCAACAACTCAAAAAACACAATATATAAAACATTTTAAATATTAGTTTAAAATTACACTTCAAGAATGATTTGAAGATAAGTTAGAAACAAAGATGAGATGATTAAATAACAGAATAGGGAGATGGATGAGTTTATATAAATCGCGGGCAACCTTAACCGGGTCAACCGTGACTTAAAGAATAAGACCGATGTGGATTTCTTGGGTAAATCGACATTCGATCTCAAGATGTAGAGTTCGAAATTATAAGAGATACTAGCATCTAAACCGAGGATATAGAATCTCTGGTGAATCGATGTTGTTGTAAAGGAGTATTCCCCCTTTACAAATAAATTTGAGGTTGGCGAGACCGCCGACTCATTATGAAGATCTTTTAAGTTGAGTTATGGGATACTCCAGAAACAAAATAAGATAAATAGTGAGGGACACGAATGGATTTTGGAACCACAGGGAATGTTCCAAAATTCAAAGGAATCGAGTCAAAAAGGAAGAGGTTTAAACTCGAATGAAAGTGATTCTGTAAATACATTTACCCTATAAACTGAGTTTTGCCTAGAGCTACCAAAGCTCTGATACCAACTGTAACAACCCGATATTTTCAACCATTCGTATCCGCACATGTCGGACTTGAATTGCTCAAAATACTGCGTTGTAAATAAAATTTGGCAAATCTCAGAATATACAATAAATACATAATCACATATCACAGACACAGAGTATTTAATAATGCAGCGGAAGTAAAAGAGATAGTAGTTCATGAAGCTACTATATATATAAGATACATCAGAGTTAAATAATATACAGTAGAAGAGTAACGAGATACATCAAGTACAAATCAAAATACATCACTGGAAACACTGGATACTGAAAACAAATAGATGGCTGGATCTTCAAGCAAAGCTCCAACTCCAAAGGTGAGTCTTGAATGCTGAATCACTCAATCTGACTCGAGCGTAAAGCAAAACACAAAACACTCGAGTCAGGACATAAATACTTATGAACTGTAAATCAACTCAAGTGAACAGTAACAAAAAATGCATCAGTAACTTAAAGAATGCTTGGGATCGCCCATCCTTTAAGGATCCTTTAAACTATTTACTATGTAGTAATATTGCGCTATTATAATAATGTCTACAGTAAAATAAACATACTTTTAAATAGCGTTCCGGGCTACCCATATCACCCTTCACGCATAATAGTCCCAGTAGTCCATCCAATATCATGCCATCTCCACTCCGGGTGACTGTCAGAGGATACCACATGGGCTACGGGAGAAAAACAAACTCGTAGTAAAGGCTCGGTATGGTAGGTGACACGGCACACAAGGCAATGCCAGGGTAGATATACCAATTACGCACACGGGCTGGTGGTAACGCAGCAGCCACATACGCCCACCTCGGAACACACTCCCATATCAAAATCGGAGGATGGCCATCTAATCAATCACCAGTAAGAGTATAGTATAGAAGGAATGTGTCCGATCGGAGGAATGACCTCACTTGGCCCGAGATCGCTCCTGTTTTAGCCACCTTATGCCAACTCACGGGAGTTGGGTCCACGTAATATACCTCAAGAACGTCGCCACCATCCTACTTTATTCTGGAATCTCCACCGCGTACACGGTTGTTAAAGTGGTTTTCGGAGTTGGCAGAGAGTATGACAACTTCCGATCCCGATCTCTTTAACAACCAACGTTATTATAACGCCGTGGTTATTTCAAAATAGTTTATACTTCAAAAAGATCAAATCATTTCATTTCAAACTATATTTCTTTCAAAATAGTTTATACTTCGAAACCAAAACCATTTTTATTTCAAAACTATTTATTCAATCAAAATAGTTTATACTTCAAAACCAAAAACATTTCAAACATATATTCATTTCAAAATCATAATAATTTCAAAGTATAACTCTTTCGAAACCAAAAATACTTGAAACAATTACACTTTGAAAATCATAACATTTCAAAATTATACATTTGAAATCATCGGATATTCATTTAATTCTTTACATTTTACAATTCATTCAATTAATCCCAAATTTTCAATTTCCAACTTAATTCAATTCAAACCATCAGTTTCAATTAAATTTCCTAATAACCATTTCCAAGTCATATCAATTTCAAGTATAGATTTGATCCACAAATTAAACTATTCAAATTTTAATATATTTCAAAGCTTTAATATCCCGCATTTCAAAAACTAAGCTTTATAATTTCATATATCTCAAATCTAGTTTCATTATTACTTAGTTTTGAAATATTCATTTCATAAATCTAATATTATTTAAATAAACTCAATTTACAATTAAACTAAATATCCTTTCATACCAATAAAAACTTCAAATATTCATTTATCAAAAGTACATATCATTCCAATTCATATTCTTCATCAAATAAAGATCAAATCATTTCCAAACCTTATTATCAAATCATTATTTGAATTCAAATTCAAATACTCAAATTTAAATATCATTTTAAATCAAATAAGTCATTCATTTGTTATTTCAAGTATCATTACAAAATACATTAAAAATTCCATTCAAAAATTCATTTATCTCATTACATTTCATTCCATTTAACACATAACCAAGTAAACCCTATTTAAATTCAAATTCAAATTTAAATTCCTTAAAAATTAAAATTTAAATATTAAAATATATTCAAAACTTCTTAAATTTCACAATTAATCAATTTCCAAAAGTTAAATCATTTAACACTTTAAAATATAACTCAAACAGTGTTAAAATATATGACATTTCAAACAATGTTAAATTATAGCAACGACAGCATTTATAAAGTGCTATCGTAGATTATAGCTTCCAAAAATGGTTTAATTCAAGAATAACGGCATTTATAAAATGTCGTAATAGATATTTAGTTATTTCAAACATTGTTAGAATCAAAACAATAGCATTTAAAAATGCTGTCAAAAGACTACAACATGTTGAAAATGCTATAAAATTCCAGATTTTATTTTAGCTTTTCGAAAATAATAATAAAACTCCAAATTTTTATTATAACTTAAAAGTCATATTTCTAGACTTCAAAATTTCACATTTAAAATCATTTTAACATATGATTTAACACAACAAAATTTTTAGATCAAATATTCAATTTAAAAACTCCATTCATTTATTAAGTCAAAATTCACTGTTTATTAACATATAAATTAAATAAAACTTAAAATTTTACTTCAAATATAATTTTAAAACTTTAAATTTAATTTCCATTATTTATTTACATCTTAAAATAAAATTTAAAGTCTAAAATCTCAATTATTTCACATTTACGTACTCAAATTCACAATTTCAAGACTTAATATTTAATTTTCTTAAAACCATAAAATATATATTTTTAAATCAAAATTTCATACTTTTAAAAATACATATTTTAATAAAAAATCATTTAAAAATATACCACGGGGCCTGTATATAATTTTCTAACTTAGGTCAAGTGATACGGATATATATCATTTCAATCCGCAGTTTACAAAGAAAACCCGGGTTCTATCATTTCAAACCCGCAATCCCAAGTCAAATAAAATACAATAAAAATCGCTCAGGCCCATCATTTCAGCCCATAACGATTTTTTCCTATTCTAAAGTCCATTCGGGTATATATCATTTCAACCCATAGTGATTCTATTCTAACAGGGAACTTGCAGTGTGATCTTATGCATAAACAATATAAACAATGTCAATGTCGCAATATATCAAATGTCAGGAGATAACTAACAGTTTTAACATGGTAATAACATGGCATATCATATCATATGATCATCATTAACTTGCATAAACATTTTATATTACTATACATTGCCATCAATTTACTATTTTATAAGTAAATATGTCAGAGTGAGAAAGACTCACCTTTTACGAAGCTAGAGACAAACAACGCACACAAGAGCGATTCCAAAGGCACGACAAGCACGATTTAATTTGAATTGATGGAGACCCTTGTAAACAACACAAAATATAACATACATAAGCACAAATATAGATATCGACATACAAATATAATCAACAACTTTAGTTTGCAGAACAGTTGCAAAACAAGAGAGATGACCAAACCTTAGAAGCAAAAAAACTTGCACACGACAACATAAGCTTGTCACATGATCAAATGGGCTTGACCTCACCACACTAGGCTCATCCTAGGTGTCAACATGTCTCGGCCATGGTCTAGAGACAAGGCTTTGGGCATGAAAGTGGAAGGTAAAGGCAAAACAAGTGGAAAGTAAAGGAGGCAAGGGGTTTGGGTCAAGGAATGGAAGGTTTTGGTGTACATAGGCTCGGCCTATGGTCCTATGGGCTCGGCCTGGTGCATCTTCAGGTCAGGTCAAAGATGGTGATGATGGCTATAGGTCATGGCAGCAAGTGGTGGTGGTGTTAGAGGTGGTGGCCAAGGCTAAACATGAAGGAAATGGGAATACAAGGCTCGGTTAGGCAATATTTGGAGTTTTAAGCAAAGTTTTATGGAGATGGCTTCAATTGGATGGCATGGTTTGTCATGGTAAGAGGAGGAGGAGATGTTTACTGCTGTAGATGGTGGAGGAGATGGTGGAGCTGATGGTGGAGGTGATAGGTCGAGAATCATATGTGAAGTCAAGGCAAATTTAAGCAGAAAACAAGGCAAATTCAAGGAAGAAAGGTAGAAAAGAATAAAGAGAAGCCATTAACTTGGAATTTTTTTCTCAAATGAGAAATAGCCGTGAGTTGAAGAGGATAAGAAGTATTTTCACGTGAAAGGCAATGGGAAATGTACGGCTATCAAGGAGAAAGTGAAAAGCCAAGGAAATGAAGAGACTAGCTATTGAAAAGTCACAAGAAATGAAGAGCCTTGTCTCTTTGAATTTCTAATTTCTTTTTTAAAATTTAAATACATGTAAAATATGTATAAATACAGATAAAACACGAAAATATAGTAAACAAACAAAAATAAATAAATAAATATTAATTAAATATAATTAAATTAAGAAAATAACAAAGAAAATGTAAATTAGGCTTGAAAATTTGAAAATAAATGAAATGAACTTTGGGAAAATTGTTTGTACATGAAAAATATTTATAAATAAAGATAAAAACATAAAAATAAAATGCATACATAAAAATGAATAAATAAATTTTAATTAAATATAATTTAAATGAAGAAAATAGCAGAAAAATGGAAACTAACCTTTAAAAATAGAAAATAAATTCAATGAGCTTTGGAAAAATTCAAACATCACTTTAAAATATTTAAAAGGTAAAAATATATGTAACATAACATATAATACAATTTAGAATAATATATGACAATTAAAAAGATTATTTATATAATTTAAAACAAAAAGTAGTGTTAAATAAAATAATTTACACCCAATTTTGTAAAAAGCATAACTTTCACAATATTATTCGGATTTCAACGAAACGAAAAGCAGTGTTCTTGAATTTTTTTTTACTTTCATAATAAAAGAAAAAAATAAATTTTCAAACTTTTAAAATTTAAATTTAAAAGTAAAAGTTTGACCAGATTGACCAAAATTCACATTTTCTGGAAATATTCAATTTATGCATGTTTGAAATTCTAATCCACATCAAAATCAACATTTATATTTCAATTAACAAAATATATTCATTTTAATAAATAAAATAAAGTTTTTAAACTAGGAATTTAAAATAAAATAATTAAAATATACAATTACAATAATCAGAAAATACAGGGTTGTTACACTCGCTCTGATACAAAATGTGAGAAATGCGGATTACAAATCTTAAGGCTGGAATAACACTAGGGGGGTGAATAGTGTTTTATGGATTTTCTAAATCTTTTTGAAACTTGTGTAATTTAATCACCAACAAATGCAATTCACAGACAGAAATATAATCACAGAATCAGAATAGATGCAAATACTAAATAAAAGCAGTAAAGGAAAGAACACACCAGGATTTTATACTGGTTCGGATTTAACCTACATTCAGTCTCGTACAAGCGTATGGATTTCTTTTCAATATAATCTCCCAGATTACACCCTTGGTTTCAAGGCTACGAGGTACACCCTCCTGTATTCGAGTTCAGGGCAACTCTCCGGATTTAACCAGGCACAAGATCACCTAATTGATTTCCGGGGCTACAATCGCACCCAATTGATTTCAAGGCTCAACCGCACCTTTTACTCAACAGTTTGATTTACAAAAGATCCTATAACTCTGATAGCACTGAAATCTTATGGAGAAAGTGGTAGAGAATCAAACAAGAGATAATCAAGTTTGATTGGTATTTCGGTAGAGCATAGTATGGGATTCTTTAGAATAAATGTGGAATATGAAGAGGAAAAAAATCAAGTGAAATCTGATTAAAAATTTGTTTAGAATTACTGGTATTTATAGAAGATCAATGCCATATCTATTCGTGAAAGGATACAACGAATAGATACTTCTTTTGAAAATTTGAATTTCGAATTTAACGGGCACCATATCGACATGGTTTGTTGAAGGATGTCGACATGCTCTAGGCAAAATTGATGATTTTGATTTTCTTATTAAAATTAGTTTCTATAATTTGTCAAAACAATTTCTAAATTTTGTAAATATTTGAATATAGTTTAAACATATAAAATTAATTTTTAATATATAATCTTAATCTATATAGTAATTTAAAATCTGAGTATATAAATATTTAAAAGCTTAATATTTAAAACAATAGATAGTTTAAAATCAAGGACAATTTTGAAATCAAAATATTAAAGATGATAAAAATAGTTTTGAGGCTAAAATATTTAAAACCAAGAGATGTCTTTTTGAAAAGAAAGTTTCGAAAACATTTCTTTAAAAACAAGAGATATATTTTTATTTAACAAATTAGTGGATATCAAAATAAGACCACTATATGTTCCATGAGATATTGTCGTAGCTCCCATCCCACTAGGGTTCCATCCCTTTAACAGGCTCGAAGTGGATTCCATTCCACGAATAAATTTCGAATAAAGAAGTAAATGCTTTCAAGAAGTTCTAACATAATTCTAGACTCAATACTTATCTTGTATTCTTGAAATCTTGAACTCTTGATATCTTGATACTCATGAGTCTTCAATCTTGAATCTTTATACTGTACAGTCTTCATTCTTGGTGCCTGCATGGTTATATCCTTCATATACATGTATATCTAAACTATAATGTTTGTATTTATATTTTTTAACAAGTCCTAAGGTTGTTGCCATCAAAACCATCATCTCAAGGACTAACAAGACCAATCCGCTAAAGCATGGAATGGAGTTTCCGCACACTATTCATCAATATCTATTCAACATAACATGGATCATATTCATAACAAAACATAATGTCAATCTGACATAACATGGCATAGTGTTCCCTAAACTTGCTACCACTTTATTACTAGGTTTTATAGTCAATTCATTTAGTTTTTCCACTCAGGCCTTATCCTTATTACTATTTAATGTCAAAGCTATCATACTTTAGGGGCCTTATGTCTTTACTTCTTCTTAATGTCAATTTTATTGAAATTTCAGTCACCACTTAGCCTTATGTGTGACGACAAGCCTCCTCAATCCTTGGAAATCGACACTAATACATCCTCGATATTGACGTGCCACAAATCCAAGTGATGGAGAGGCACTTAAAGGCTGATTTTCAAATCCCTGGTAAAAGAAATGTACAATATTCAGGATGATTTACAACTATCCAGGCCTTATGTCTTTACAACTATCCTATTGGGTGTGACGGACAAAGCCCTGTCGCATCTACCATGTTTTTGTCATTTCCAGGTGATGAGGCTCGAGGTGATGATTACCTTTGTCATAGCACGTTTCACTTTGAATACAACATTGCAAATTCCATCAAACACTATTGATTTCCACAAATGTACAACCTCTAAGCTCGTTCCTCTTAGAGAAGGATGTTAAGTGCAAGAGAGGTACTTCCCACACCACCAAACAGATGTACGTTTTTAAAAATCAATGTATGTGTATGTTAGAAATGCAATGTCAAACATTCGTCCATCAAGTTGCCTAGGAACATGACAAACCGAAGGAAATCTCCTACTACATCTTGCCTCTAGGATTAGTAGCAAGCAGTCCTTGCATCGAAGATCAAATGGAGATAGTATTGCTACATATATATATGATATGGGAAATTTCGCCCGAGGGTCAGTGACAAGCAACCCTACATTCTATCTTCTAATTTATTATCATTCCATGTCTTCACTTCGAATGAGTATATTGGTTTGAAGTGGTTTTCGGATAGGAATAACCCAAATCTGATCCCGGTGCTTTCAAACCAATCATCGATAAAAGATTTTAAGTTTGAGAGTGATTATCATTTCAATTATTAATATCTTTTATCAAATAAAATATTGCTTTTAGAGATATAATCTTTAAATCATATCCTTTTCCTATATACACGGAATCATTAAAGCTCTCTTTAACTTTGGAATATCAAATCAAATCATTCTCATAAATCACATTGAAAAATCTTATCAGTAAAAAGGGTCGATGGAAATTATACAAATTCTACTCAATATTAATTTCTGTATTCAACCCTTACTATCCATCGAATAACTGTGAAATTGCCATTTAAATTCACACGGATAGTACAAATTCCCTCCTAGGAATTTAATGCCAAGTATAAGAAGATTATTTCTATACAGTCCAAGTTGTATTAAATTTGAAAAAATTAGATCTTTTATACTTGCCTCGTTTCTGACATTTTGACATTATCTATCTCTTGCCCAAGAAAGAGGCCAGGCGAGCCAGGCCACTAGTTGCTTCTAAACATGTCCTTAGTTTAAGCACCTCACATCCGACGAACATAAAAATCCAGTTTACTCATCATCTTTCAGAGCCAAGATTAAATCACATATTTATAACATATTTTCTATAAATCATTTATTTAAACTCTTTAAAATAAATTATTAAATCTCCACATTATATTTAAAATATATAATTATTTATTTGAAAACATTTATAAAAGATTCGGGGAAGAATATGTAAGTTTAAATCCATATTTCAAAAGTTATTAAAAACCACTGCAAAAAGTGCCACGAATATTGCTTTTAAGGCTTATTTGATCAAATCAACTTTTATATCATTTAGAAATCCATTTTTATAACTAAAATCTCTTTTAAAACATTTTAAAATATTTATAGAATTTATTTCATATTTTTAAAGATTTTAAAATATTAATTTTAAAGAATTTATCGCTTTGATTTCCCAACTGCCAAATTGCGATTATTTTGAAAACTTGTTTTGCTCGTATTTCAAAAATATGTACTAAATTAATCTCGATCTTTTTTTGCTTAAAAATTATGATTATAAGAACTAAAAAAGTTCTTATTATAAAGAATTCCAACTCCGATTCCATCATATAAATGGATTTAAACTATTACGACTCCCGGGACCTATGGATTTAAATTCTAGTCCAAACTTTGTCAAAACACTTTAAATGTTTTTAAAACATTTCTAAATCATTTTAAACCATTTTAAAGAGGTTCAACAATCTCATATACACCATTTCATTTATTAAAGGAAAGTGATTTCCTTTGTGATATTCAACATGCATTAAACGTGAATTGTTTACACATCGAAACATACATATTATCTTACTCAAACATGATAAACAACAATCAAAACAAGCATAGACAGACGTGTATATCATTTAAAATATCATAATCTAAATAGAGTTTCTCACCTTTATTGGATATTGGGCTTTTAAAATGAACTACAGCTTCACTACGATCGAATCAAAGCTAATGGAACCGAGCCTGGGACCTATGGATAAGCTCGGACTATGCTTGCAAGTGCGGGTAGGTTCGGCTAAGCATATGTGTGTGTCTGTGTGTATGGGTGTGGCCGTGAGCTTTGAGTGGAGATGTGGAATGATTTGCCTTAGTTTTGTGGTTGAATGACATGGTATATATGTGTGTACATATTTTACTTTATTTTTCCATAACTTTGTAAGTATATTTTCAAGGCATGGAAGCTACTAAAGAAGAGCTCTTAGAGCTTTAAGAAGAAGGAGGAAGAAGAACTGAATGGATGAATGAAATGAGAGAGCTAAGGTCATGTACTTATAGGAAAAAACGTGTGAAAAATATCAAAATGTGCATTTCCTTTTTTACCGTCAACCCACACCCCTCCTTTCCTATCATTCCACACATTGATCCCCTTCCCTATGTGCCTCCATCATATTTCACTTCACTTCATGGCATGTGCAGTGACTTTGCATAGCTTAAGAATGAAGTTTCTAAAATATCTTAAATATTTTTTTACCATATATGTATATATAAATGTACATATTTTGTTATGTGTGTGTATAGGTATATGTATGTGTTAGGGTGTGTAAGTGTGTGTTACATATGTGCACAAGACATCTAGACAAGGTTGCAACAACTTTGAATAACTTTCGTTCACTAAACCGTTGAAAATATGAAAATTGATTTCCAGTCACATTTTCACTTATTAATTAAATTACATATAAATGTAAACAAAATTTGAAAACTAATTTCTTATCATTTTTAACTAATTAAAATAATCATATTTGACTCATAAAACCATATAAGTTAACACTAAACAATTATTTACAAAAAGTGCTGTTATATCAATAAAGCGATGCGAATTTTCTTATATTTTCAAATCAAGTTTATATCTTTAAAAAAATATTATAAATGATTTACTATCACTATATAACTAATTAAAATGAGTTATTATCGTTTAAAAAAATTATTCGAATAATTATAATAATTATTAAATCATTAAATCCTAATTTAAATTCATAAGTCATTTGTTAAATATGGTGCCATTACTGATGATGCCATAAACACACTTTATTTCCAAAAATAAAATAATTTTTTACTATTTCATATTCTTATATATATGGATAAATGAGTGTATGTATCCAGCTCGGTGCGCGACTTCTGATAATTATAGAGCTGTTTGTTAATAAAATGATTGTCGACCATTTTATCGATATTCCTTCAAAGTTTATATTTTTGTCAATACTTATTCAAAATAAGATTACTATCATTATTTATTGTTCAAGATAACATAATCTATATTAAAAAAGCTTATACTTGAATATTAAAAATAAATATAATTTATTAAATTGATATGTGGGTCGTTACATTGTGCTTCTTCTTTGCGTAGCGTTGTGAACATATACATTCGGCACAACATCTAAAGACCTACACTCTCGCATTCGCCTTTAGTTTCCACTCAAAGCCTTACACCAATGCTTTCGTCTTATTTTGCAACTCAAGGCCTTACACCAACGCTTTCGCCTTACCTTTCCACTCAAGGCCTTACACTACGCTTTCATCTTTGGTTACCACTCAAGTCCTTAAATCACACTTTCATCTTTGGTTGCCACTTAAGACATTACACCGCACTTTCTTCTTTGGTTTCTACTCAATACCTTATGCCATGATTTCATCTTTGATTGCCACTCAAAGCCTTACACCACGCTTTCAAATACTCTACCTAATTACTCTTTTATTAGGTTTCGCATTTAGCTATGCATTAGCTTTAATAGAAACTCTAATTATCACACGCGGCCATCTTAAGCCTCAAAGCTCAGCATTAACTCTCCTCTTAAAGATATTAGCTCTCAGTACCAACTTTTGAGACTTTTTGTCGAAAATTAACAAGTCTCGATATTAACTTTCCAATAGAGGTAACTAGGTCTCGACATTGGTTCTCGACCAAAGGTCAATAAGTCTTCGAATTTCTTTTCTTCAAAAGTCATTGGGTCTCGACATTGACTCCTAACCGAAAACTAATAGGTTTCGGTAATCATTACCCTTGGGTCCATGTTGAGGAAGCCTCATTCAACGCACCCTTATGGGAACACCTTCGACACTCACCCTTATCGATCACCTACGGCCATAGTCTTTTGGGTTTTAGTTTTCTTAGTTCATTTACTTAGAACATTTACTTAGTCTTTTTTTAATTCACTTTATTCCATGGTTTCAATTCAGTTCCTTGACAAATACTCTTATGCTCTGCCACCTCAGTTCTGTTGCTTACAATAAGGCCAACCATCCATACGTGCCCGCTGCCACTTTTACACATGTAACCGCCACATTCATCCTGCCTCCACTTTTGGTTAGCGATAGTACTATAGGCAGTATTTTTACTTTACTTTTATAGGTCTTGTCTCCTAATCTACTAACATGTTTTTAAATTGCATTTTAGCTTTTGGCTACATTACTTTTGGTTCCACCATGGTATATTTTAGATTGGAAATTTCTTATAAATTCTAGAAAATTTCTAAATGTTTTCCTAAGTGGATTTTTACCAAAATTTCTCCATTATAGATATTTTTCTTAATTTCCATACAAGGATTCTTTTAAATTTATAATTTAAATCCAAACATGGAAAAAATTCACAAACTTAAAACCCTCTCTACATTTTTATTTACGACATCCTATTAATTTTTTTACATCATTTAGGAATTATTAACATTGGGAATCATAGCTAAACATCCTTTAGTAAATCTATTTCAACCACGAAAATTCATTAAAGAACTATTTATTATTTAAAAGCATTTCACCTATTTGATCTCTATCATAATAACCAAAACCTTATTCAACATAGATGAAAATTTTAACAACCGAGAACTTTAGACACTGAGTTCAAATATTAAAATGAATTTTTAATATTTGATTTAAATAAAATATTGTAATAATGGATTTTAATAATTAAAAACTTGAATTTAAATATATTGGTTATTTAAAATATTTGAATTGTGAATAAATAATTAGATAGTGATTTAAATATCGAGATATTAAATTAAATATTCATTTAATAGGTTAATGACCTTAGTTAACTCCTTTTATTAAATAAATAATAATGGTAAATTCATCTTGTAAATTTAATTGCAGTAATAAATGGTTGGAATAAATAATCAGAAAATTCATTGTTAGTATAATGACTCCATTTTGATTGACAGATTTTTAACTTAATTTATTTTATTTTTCCACAATTTTTTATTTGGATATTATTGAAATTATTCATTTGACAACCTATCGGCAAACGATAGCATTTTTGAGATTTTATAGAATGTAATAAACAGTGTATTTTATTATCAATTTGAGATCGTGTCGTATTTTTGAGCATGACCGTATCTTTATTTTAGCATTTGTAGTTCGTATGAGAACGCAGCTTCATGCAGCGTCGCGTTGGAACTCTCAATTTTAAAACAAACACTTAGTACAAACAATCACACAAATTTCTTCCATTTGTCTTCAATAAGTACATCATTTCCCGACCACATCATTTCTTTCTTCCCTTGTTCTTCCAGTGAAACCAAGAAATAAAATGGCCGCACCTTTAAAATTAAAATCAAAATTAGATACTCATCTAAAAATCCCAAAACCGAAATGTTTGAACTCGTATCATCTTTGGCTTCGATTCTATACCTGCCTTGTAGCTTGCGATCATAGTTTGGGATATTCGCCATTGACATGTTGAACTAGAGTTGTAGATTTTTTGATGTGGACCTAGAGTTTGGATAAGGCATGGGTAGCATTGTGTTCGCTGTGTTAAGGAGTACGCCGATGCAAAATTTCAGGTGGTATGGCTGCTTAGAAGGAGGTCAGGCAAATGTATGGCCTAGGAGGTTTCATGTTATCGGTTGTCATTGAGGGCAAGTAGATGTGGCTTGGATAGGTCGAGGAGGCCAGGCTCATAGAGAGAGGAATGTCGGCGGATTCGGTTTTTCGAATAAGGGAAAGTGTAGGAGGGGAGGGATAATGGAAATTTCGGCAATGGTGAGTAGCAATAGCGATGATAGGCAGGAGATGATTTGGGAAGATGGTTTAATTTTTAAACTAGGGTAATTACTTATTTAATGGTGTAATTAGTGAATTTATATATATATATATATATTTCAAAAAAAATTCTATAACTAAATATTGTATAACTACCTCATCCGAGGTCCAAATTGAATGCGGCCAGCAGCGTTGCACTCGAGGAATCAATAGCCACGCAATGGAATCAATTTGGCTAAATTTGTAACTAATGGAATTTTGCGTTGAAATCGAAACTGAAACGCTTCGGAGATAACTGGAATTTCAAGGAGTTAAACGAACCATTTGGTTTATCAGTAATGCTATATAGTAGATAAAAATTATTTATCGCATGCTTGGATGTTTTGTCTGTCAATTGTTTGATTTGAATAAATTATCAATTTTGAAAATAGATATTAAGTGGTAAAATGTTACCGATTTAAAATAATTGCATTGTTTAAATAATAACATTGTTAATTTAAGTATACTGCTTTGGTGTTATTTATTTGGCCAAATAAACATCGTCCAATAATAAATGGAAGAGTTTATTCTAAATGATATTCATTTAGCGGAACAAATCCCCATTCTGCTATTGTATAAATTTGGACATCCATTTAAGTGCTAGTTAATTTATACTGGATAAGTGATGTGTTCATAGTTGATTGTTAATTATGGATTTGGTTTACCTATATGCCTACTTATATAAATACCTGTAATTTAATTTGAGAAGCTAAATTGAATTTAATGGCAGTTTGTTAGGTACCATTATGGTCACTAAGCCTATTTCTAAAATGGGAAAGTTATGGATTAAATCAACTTGAAATTATATAATTTGAAGTAAAATGTTTTATTTAATTATTACTTTGACAAAGTGTTTGTTAAATTCTTATTTTACAAAGTGTTTTGTAAAATTATTTCTTTAGTAAATTTAATTATTACTTTATTTATTATGTTTTAAGATTAGTTATTTTATTTAAGTTGTTTAAAGATAATAAATTATTTTATTATTGATTATTTAAAACCAAATAATTATTTCATTAATAATATTGTTTAAAAAGTTAATCAATTTTATTGTAAAGGTTGATTAAAGTTATTTTACTATATTAGGTTTTTTAAAAATGTTTTAAAGTTAAATATTATTATATTATTTGAAAATTTAATTTTTTTTATTATGCTATTAATAATGTTTTAAAGTTTTATTATTATATTATTTAAAATGTTTTAAGTTATTTTTAAGATGTAAAAGTTTTTATTTACTATAATTAAATAATATAAATTGTTTATAAAAAGATTTCTGTTATAAAAAGGATTTTCATTTAAAGGAGTTTATAAATTTGAAGGAGGTTTGGAATTTGAGAAGAAGTTGGGTTTTGAATGATTTTTGAAAAGAGGCTGAGAAATGGTTTAGCGATTTAGAAAGGAAGTTTTATAAATGGGATTTTGAGATTTATAAAAGAGTATTTTGTAAATAAAACTTGGAGATTTATGAAAAAGTAATTATAAATAGATTTTGGAAATTTATAAAGGTGATATTTATAAAATAAAAGAGATTTATAGAAAGGAATGGAGTTTCGGGTTATTTATGTCTCCATTTTAATGACATTTGGGTCTGACCATTTTAATATGATTTTGAAATAGAAAATCTTTTTTAGTGTTTGGTGAATATACTTATACCATTTTATAAGTATGTGAAAAATGTTTTCCAAGTTTTGAAAGGAATGGTTTGTGAATATACTTATATCGTTGAAATAAATATATGCTTATATTTTCTAAATATTGAGAATGTAGTGTTTTGTGAATACACTTATCCTACTGAGATAAGTATATGCCATTGAGATAAGTATATGGAAGTGATTTCCAAGTATTTACAAAGTGATTTTAATTAATGAAAAATTAATTTTATAAGGCTTAGTTAGTGGTTTCCATGGAAAATTTAATCTCTGTTGGAATGTTTGTTTATTTTATAGTTAAATAACCGACAATCAAATCTTGACCTAAATATGTAATCCTTCTTAATTTTGGTGGTAGGAATATTTTTTAATACTTAAATTCAAAGGATTTTAAATCTGGAAATTTCTAAGAGAAACACGGGAATTAAATAGTACAAATACTATCGATGGTGCTATATTGTACATATAAATTCATTTTGTTCTTCTAGGACAAATGATGAGGAGATCCGTCCACTAAATCGTTTTTGAGGTGATCCTCGCTCTTATGTATTGTATGATTATTTCCTAAAGAACTGGTATTAAGAATCTTGAAATTTAGACGATTGGTTTTAGGGCGCTTGGTAAGTGGGGGAGTGTCCTCATAAGAGATGACTCATACCCTTACCACTCCAAAATCCATATACAGTTCTATGGAGAAGTTTCATGATATATTGAGATATTGGAATCCATGTGTGATTCCGAACCCGTTGGGATATCAGAATGCATGTGTGATTATAAGATCTATTTGAGATATGGGAATCCATGTGAGATTTCGAAACCTGTTGGGGTATGGGAATTAATGTCGGATACCATGATCTGTTTTGATGGCGGTGCATGAGCTGGAATGCCGGACTTAGCCTCACCAGGGGTAATGACTAAACCAGATACAAGGGGCATGGCAAGTAGGGTTGACAAACTATAGGGTGGAGTCGTCTTCACCTAAATGTTACCTTTAGTTGTTATGCATGCATGGAGCGATGTACTTGATCTTAGTGGGACAAGTTTTGTTTTTCCAATAGTGATGTACTATGGATGTATTGTTGCTTTGGAAGGATATCTCAGATCCTTATGAAGGAGGACCGTTCTTGAAGTACCGAGGGCACCTTTATGGAATTCAACATAAGTAGCAAATGCGCCTTAGCGATTTTTAATTATGTACCTATTATTGTTGTGATGTACACTCATGAGCATCACAGCTTCTTGGTTATTATTATTTCACCTTTAGATTATTATTATAGTGTCATTGGATTTTCTGTAAAAATGGTAAGATTATCGTAAGGTAAAAACTCATCTTTGTTTATGTGCGGCGTGGTCTTACGAGATACCTTTATTTTGAAAGGATTTGTAACTTTAAAATCCATTTGGTTTGTTTTCTCACACTGGTTTACCAGACTGATCTGGTTGTTCTTTTACTATAATGCTCGGGTCAGACCGAGCTAATTTACAGATTCGGGATACTTGGAGCTTCAGGAGATGAGCCAGATGCCTCTAAGATGTACTCTCGTATTTGTTATTTTCTACTGCATTGGTTGTTTTGTGTTTGTCAACAATTGTGAAGGCATGTCGTTATAACTATCTAGGCCGTTGATTTATTTGTTGACTCTAATTAATATATATAATATAACAAAGTTCATTTTTTCTTTTGTAAAGGTCATTGTTATATTATAGATTACTCATCACATTATGAGATTCTGTTCCATCTTCTCCTTTTTTCCCCTAACAATCTGTCTTTCCAGCACTTAGAAGCTCGACACATGAATACCATGGATATATTAGTGTCGACTTTTGACCATCGAAATGGTGGGTTGTTGCATCCTGTATTGGAGCTTAGGTTGAGCAAAGTCCTAGGCATTGGTGGGAGTTACTCATTTGAGATTGGGTAAGCGGGGCCCTAGGAAGAGTTTGAGTGTTTGATATATATGAGTGCGTATTTGTTAGTGCCATAAAGTGTTTTATATTGTGTCGATTTATCTGTTGAGTGGCTTATAAATTCTAGTCGAGATGTGGGATGCCACGATATCGATATGGGTTTCTAAACGCTTGAACAAGGCAAACCGACACAGTATTGTTTTTGAAATTGGGTAAATGAAATAATTTTACTGGGATTTTATATTTTGTATTTAAAGGAATAATTTTCATAAACTAAGTGTAGTTATTATTGAGGTATTGGTTGTGAGGGGTTGATAATATGATAATATTCAATTATTATCATTTATTTTTTGATTTTTCATGCTCACGCAGTTAGGAGCATTGGCCATTGTTTATTGATTTAATAGTTATGCTCGACCAGTTTGTATGCATTGAGTATTATGATTGTGTAACAACCCTGTTGTTAATTACCCAATTAATTGAATTGAATTATGAATAATTAATTTTAAATTTTGATTTGTAAAATTTAATTATGAAATTAAACCTTGTTTTGTAAATAATTGATTTGTTTATCTTAATAAATCTTTAGATAACTTTGGAAATAATTTAAATTCAATTAAGTGTAAATACTGGGATTTATTATTAAAAATAGTGAGAATAATTTTATTTTAGAAGTTATAATTAAAATTTTATAATATCTTAATATTATTATAAATGAGAATTTTAAACTTGTTAATTTGGTCTTGTTAAACTGAGAAATTAACTTGTGATTTTGTAAAACATTGATTAGTGTAAATAAATGATATAAGAAGGAAATAACAACACTTGTCTTAAAAAATTAAATAGCAACACTTATTTTATAGGATCCATACTCAAAGCCGTTTAGCCTATTTAAGAGAAGTATTATGTAACGACCCAGGATTTTGGCAATATTATTTTAATAAGCATTTAATCTAATTAAATAAAATACAAAATTATCATTTTAAAATCAAATAAGACTTTTGGCTATTTTCCATTTATATATATATGTATGTGTGTGTATTTTGGAAGGAAACTTTGATTTGAAAATTTAAAATAAAATCTTTCAAAAATATTTAAATTAAAATCTATCTTGTTCACATTGAATTAAATTAAATGATGAATGTAATCTAAATAATGCTTGAAATAAAATTAATCCTATCAATATTAAATATAAGTATAAAAATATATGAATATAAATGAAGTGTTTGATGGTTTAAGCTTAAAATAGAAATAAAAATAAAAATAAGGTTTATGTTAAAAATAGAAATAAAAATATAAGGTAACTTCTATAGTTCTATGAAAACATAAATAAATACATATGGTAATTCTAGTAATATACTATGGAAATTCATATGTGTATGCAAGAAGATGAAAAACAATTATCTACAAACTAAAATCTACATACATATCAAATGGGATAAGGCTGTAAACAGGAAAGGAAACATATGCATTAAATGATATCATTTCAAGCACAAAAAGAGGTCATTTCGAAATATTCATAAATCATTCATTTTCCATTAAAATCTTGCCTGGTCAATGAAACTCTGACCAAAGAAACCAAGTATGTACCAGTAAACACCTACCCTGTAAAACCTTTCTTCTATATATATGTATATCTTCTAGTCCCTGTTCGTTCACAACTTAGCAAACTAGAAATAAGAAAAAAAGAAATAAGCATCACCATTTTAAAAAACTTAAACACCATTTCAACTAAACAAAGTCAGGAAGATTTAAAGGAAGATCAAACTGCAGATTTTCAAAACAGTAGTTTCTCTCTGTTCAAACATTTTTCAGGTGAGTAAACACATTTTTAAAAGACTTAAGTATAATTAAACCGTGCAGGTGATTTATGGAAAATATTGTATTGCATATGTATTATTTTTGAATATAGCTCTGTGTATGTATATGAGTTGTTCTGTGAAAAATGAACAAATCTGTTCTTTCTGTTTCAGTTACTGGGTTGAATAGTTATTCAAAATTCAAAATATTTTCATCTAGCCATTGTTAGGCTTAGAGTTTAAAACAAAACAAGTTGTTTAAACCTAAATCAAGATTTTAAAATTTGTTTTAAACATATTGGTGAAGTATCACCATTGGGAAACTTGTCTTACAGAGCAACATGTAATATTATGTTGAATTCGAGTGTTATAGATTGCTAATTCAATTACATAACTTGAATCCTCCCTTCAAAATAGGATTTTGAGAACGAAAATTGTTATTTTTAGTTAAGTATGTTAACAGCAGTTCATAGTTGAACTGAAAATGAATTTCAACCAATTTCTGGCGATCGAACAAATATTAGATGTTGAATTTTCGATCGAAGCTACCTTAGTGATTAATGAAGTCAGGAAAATTGTTAAAAAAATTTCTATTGCAAGAGATGATGGAACAAGGAAAATTTAGGGTTTAACACATGGGTTTGGACATGGTCGGAGACGAGGTGATTTCTCACCTCTGGTTGATCGAGCTGCTCGAAACTCAAGGGAATGGTAGAATAGGGGATTAACGAGGTGACGCCGAAGTCTTTGCTTTTCTGATGGTCGGAGAAAATGGGGCGAAGTGATTTGCTGGGTGGAGTCAAGTTCAGGATTTCGAACGAAAGGCTAAATCTCGACCTGGAATTTTTGGCATTGAATTGATCTTTGCTTTCGATTGTAGTGATCGTTCATGACTTGCTGGAACTAGCATGGTTCGCCAGAGTGTCGGCGAGACACTGTGCATGTGCACGGCATTGGAATGGTGTCAAGAAGTTGGTGGTGAATGGCTCGAGAAGTTACTCGAGTAGTTACTCGAGTAGTTACTCGAGTAGGTGAGGGGATTGCTTCGAGTTGGAACCTGAGTGCATGAGAGTGTTTCCTGTTATTGAAGTTTAAAACTTAACTAAAATAAAAAAATAAAGAAAAGTATGTGAAGAAGACGAGACTCAGGGAAATGGTGGGAAAAACTCGGGTGGAACTCGAATTAACCTGGGAATTTTCTCGGGTTTGATTATTCAAGTGCTTAGCGTAATAAAATTTAAGTTTTTCATCTTAAACAAATTTTAACTATTGATGACTTAGTTAGTGTTTGACAAATTTAAGTTAAGAATTTATTATAAGTTTTAATTATTTAAGTAAATACTTAAGAATGTTTTTAAAATCCAATTAATACTTTAGTTAAGTAGTTAATGTAAGATAAGTTTTAAATTTAATTCACATTAAAGCTTTTAAGCTAGTAACTAGTTTATTTAAAGTTATTAAGGAAGATTTTGAGATGTAAGATAAATGATTCTAATTTAATTAATTTATATTGTTAGATAATTAAGAATATTCATTCGTTGATGATGGTAATTAACTAAGTGCATTGAGATTTATAAATTTGTTATTAAAGATTGATTAACAATTGATTAAGTGTTTAATAAATTTTAAATTAAGGATTTTAAATTAACTACTTAAAGTTAATTAATAAATAATTAGTAGTTAATTAATTAAGTAATTAACGAAGGGTTAATGATTAATTAATTAATAATTAATGATTAATTAATTAAGTAATTAACAATTAAGGAGTAATTAATTAAGTAATTAAGGGTTAATAAATTGATTAAGAAGTGATTAATGAATTAAATGGTTTGAAATGGAATAATTAATTAATTGATGATTAATTAATCAGGATTAAGTGATTAATTCTCAAGTAATTAATTTAAATTGAATTAATTACAATAAGGATTAAAGATGCTTGCTTATGGATGATTGTATAAGTAAAATATCCGGATTTGTGATATCTATTTGGTGATATTCTATGATACTCTGTGATATGCTTTGGATATATCTGTGATGTTTGAGTATGATTTATCTGTGATATATGCTATGTGAATTCAAAATGTTGAATTAATTTGTTTAATATATTAAACAACTTGACCTTTAAAATGACGTTTGGATTTCGATGAGACCGGGATCGGGTATCAGTTATGATTATCCAAAAACCACATCGATCCAAATTAAACGATAGGTCATGACGTCTCCAAGTGAAGATCAAGATGGAGTTTTAGAGTGCAAGGGTTATCATCGTTAACTCTGAGGGTGATTCCAAAATGAGTGTAACGAGATATTGCCTTCGGTTTCGTTCGAACCCAAAACGAACTTGTATGGATTGAATGCTTTCAGAACATCGTCAGGTGGACGATGAACATTCTAAGAGATGTGTTCTCCAAAGGTAATCGTAGCCTCAAGCCTCATCAACCGGGAATGGCTAAAACATGGGAGGTGCAGCAAGGTTAGGTAGGTAGAACCCAAGTAGGACGAGATATGCCTCTGTCTAGGTGTCCTTTTATTTCGGCTGTGTGGGCAGTTGTTGACCACAACTGCGGGGTTAACTTGTTCGGGACTGTCCAGTAAGGGATGGTTCTGACCATGTGCTGTAGGGGATTGGGAGTGATCCTCGATACGGTGGTCTAGGCCCCGTACTGTGACGGGCGGTACCCCAGTAGCCCTGCCATTGATGGAAACCCATTCTTCCTACGAGACCATACGGTTTTGATTATATTACCCAATTTTGTGGCTAGTATGCTGGAATTTAATCATGTAACAATTTTAGCTATTTCATATTTACTTGAAAATCCTAGACACTATTATAATATCACTGGATTTCTAATAAAATGTTTTGGTTAGCGTAAGGTAAAAACTTACCCATGTTTATGTGTGGGAAGTCTTACGTGATACCTTTATTTTCAAAAGGTTTTCAAAGTTAAGCAACTTTAACCCGTTTACACACACCAGACCCATGTCTGACCCAGAGTTTATTCTGTTTTTCGTAAACTCTTGGGTACTCAAATTTTTATGAGTAGCCAAGTGATAGGTCTTGGATTGTTGGAGTCTGGAAGAGCTTGGAGCAGGAGTCCAGACGTATCTATCTATCTAGTTCCGCCATGTTAGTTGATTTATGTTGTATTTTGGGATGTATGTAATGGTATGACTGTCTTGTTTGAATGTTGTTGTGTAACTCTGATATATGTAAAACTATGTAATAGTTATGTGATGTATTATATTTTGATCTGTTTCTGCTGTGAGAATCTGATGTTGTTATTCTTTCTTTCTGTCTTTTCTATTTATATCTCTTTCTTTTCGTATTGATGATACATCTTTCTGTGGTTTGAAAGGCGGGTCGTCACATATTACTTCTTCCTTCTTTTATTTGTACGTTCATAAATCAAGTTGAGAGATAGAAACGGAAGTAAGCTTCTCAAAGCTAAATAAAAACCCTAGATCTTAAATCACCAAATCAGGGCTTTTGGAAATTAACTATAGAAATAGAAGTAAAGGTAATCTTCTCCACCTTCTAGGGAGTCCATTTCAATTGTTAATTTTAGCTTGGTCCCTGTTAGTAATTTTTTCATAAATTTCTAAGATTAAACTAGGTTTAGTTGATGGAAGAGGCTAGCATAGGATAATTTGGGTTTTAATCATCAAATTCAAGTCAATAAAGGTGAGTTAATAACTCAAATATCTGTTCTAAAGTTTGTTGTGGTAATAAATTGTTTGAATTGTTTGTTGATTGAATTATTTGCAAATTTGGTTGTAAACTTGAGTGATTGTTTGATTGTTGTTTGCTATAAATTTAGTGTGGAATTTGCTGCAGTAAAATAGCAATATCATGGCGTAGAATAATCCAAAACGGCTCAATCTATTTATTATAGAAAGTTCTTTCAGTTAGCTATAATTCTATTTAAGTTAATTTTCGAAATCCTGCTATTTAAGGGGTCTAAACTGAGTTAGAAACTGACGATGTCATGCTGTCTTTGGCTGTGTTAAAACTTGGAAATTAAAATGGTCACATTTTTTTCATTACTTATCGGAATTCAATGATACTTAATGTTTTAGAAAGCTCAGACTATCTGCTATAGTTTTCATGTTTTGAGTTTTGTAATATTTTATGGTTTACATGGTCGGAAACACATTTTAGTTTCGCTGTCTTGAGAATAAATGACCGAGATAATGAAGTAAAAATCTGAGAATTGTTTAAGTCATAACTTTTTCGTTACTTATCGAAATTAAATAATTCTTAATATTATGGAAAACATAAAATTTTATTAACAACTTTCAACATTCAAAATTTGTAAAATTATGGGATTTATGTGGTCGTAACTGTAGATATTTAAACCATAAATTTGAGTTAAATGAAATAAAAAGATAAGCTTCGTATACAAATAATTTTACGAAAGAGTATTATTTATATTTATAAATCTTTAAAATTTTTTATAAATAAGTTAATAGATATTAAAAAGGAATTCTAGTAAGTTATTTTATATATTAATCGTGGGTAGTAAAATATTTATAGATTTGGAAGTAAAAATCTAATCTATTTTTACATAAAAGTGATTATGGATTTGGAATACAAGTATTACGGTATCATTAAATAAATAATATAGGATTCATGGAATTTGAAAATGTAGTTTCGAAAAGTATAAACTTAATTTATTTTTAAAAAAATGGTTATATTTGAATATGGATTTAAAAGTGTAATAAAATGTGATTTTAAAATATAGTTCTGTGAATAATACAACTATATGGATATTTGAGAGGAAATTTTGTATGTAGAAGTGGAATCTTGGAATAATTCAAGGTTATAGAATATTTTATTAAACAAATGAACACTTATTTAAAGTTAAATAATAAGTGGATTTGTGAAAAATATGAACCGGTATTTTTAAATAATAAAAATCAGAGAAAAACGTTGTTTTGAGAACCTTAATTCTATAATTTGGGAAGTACTACTATTCGACTTAATGTTATCGATTGTTTTAAATGCTTTCGATATTTAATATGGTATAACTCATTGAATAGAATGTTTGAATGGAATTTACTAACTTATTAGCGAATACACGAATTCCACCGGGTAGTATGGGATGCCATAATTAAATTCTTGTGATCGTATTTAGAAAAGCACTTAACACTTTAGAGTTGTATTCTCTTCTGGCGTGCTACAAGTGGTTGCTAGATCCCTAAGAGAATGTAGTCCAGGCTTTCCAGTGACATTCATAATAAGTGATATTTACTAGCTTTTAGTAAATATTTGGATTTCACCATACGATTTGGGACGTATTGGTTAAATTGTAGTAATTACTGAAGGTGATAATATTTGGCACTTTAGAGTTTACTCTCTTTTGGTACGCGGCTGGTGGCTACTAGATCATTAAGAAGTTACTCCTAGATTTCTATTCAAGTGTAATAATCTAAAATAACTCTGGAAGATTCGGTCATGGCTTCTATCCTTGAGATTGTCTTGTGATTCTATGATTCGCTTCCTGCGTACGATCCCCGGTATCGGATCGGTTTGTGTGATACCAAATTATTTATTTGTTTGCTACGGTTCTATGTACGATCATTACGATCATTTTGAGTAAGATCTCTTGGATTCTGGATATTTGGATTCTGTGATTATCTTATGTTCGTGAAATAAATATATATTCTTGGGTCTTGTGTTCGTGAAATAAATATATATTCTTGTGTCTTGTGTTCGTGAAATAAACATATATTCTTGTACCTTGTGTTTATGAAATAAATATATATTCTTGTGTCTTTAGTTTATCCCATTTATGAAATTTGGGCTTCATATATTAAATGTATAACTAAGATTAGAGAATTGTACACTTATATATTATTGAGTCCAGTATTTCATTTTGTAGATTCACGGTTTGTATAAGTATAAATGTTTATTATTCCACTATGATTTATGACTAATGTTTATATGATATATTGTTCTGATTCTGGGAAATCGATGTGTCTGTTACTTTATATTAATACTGTACATATCAAATTTCAGTTTAGATATTAAGTAAAAAGGTATAAATGGCATGTCAATGTTAGTATAAAGATATATTCACATCCGATCGCCTTTAACAAGCCATATTCTCCGGATTAGCAGACAACATTACTTGTAATGTTTTTTTCTAAACTAGGTATAGCAATTGGGACGTTACAGATTGATTATGAGCTGTTTTATCCTTTTCATTTCATGGGCTGGGTAAATAGTAATCGTGGGAACATTCAAACAAATACTTATGAACTTAGTTTCACAATTCGACTATAAGGCGTTCAGTGATAATGCTGGGTTAAAATTTAACTTCAATAAAAATCGTTATTTATAGTCTGGATAAAGATATACATTTTTGAAATGGTTTTATATATTGAAGTGAAATTATATAAGTATGATTTATAAAACAGATTTAAATTGAGAACTTAAATTCTGATGTCTTTGGAAATTGTTTTTCAATGTTTTCAAAAATAATAACAGTATTATTTGAAAGTATATTTGGAATATGAATATTTTAAAAGGATTTTGAAGGAGATAGAAAGCATTGAATTCACTATGATCATTGAAAAATAATTTTGGTGATGACTGCAGCATCATCGGTTTCATTTTTGAGTTTCTAAGTGAGAGGTTGTTGCCATAATATTATGATATAGAGTTGTTTGGATAAAACAAATTTTGTTTTGAATTATAAAAATGTGATCTAAAAATAAATAAATAAATAAAGATATGTTTAGTGTTATTTCAAAATGATTTGAAATAAAAACCAAATGGTTAATTCTTAAATTTTCAATTAATTAATATTATATGGATTCATGTATCCTGTGCATCAGAGCAACTCAGCATTGCATCTCTTTTGATATGTTGTTTGGTAATTTCTATTTATGAAAATAAAATAAGATTTTTGAAGATTTCGGATCGTCGAAAACTCCCGAATGGATATTATAATTTAGGCTAGGTATCTTATGAAATTATGAGTAGATAATTTTTTATAACTTATAAATTTGAGAAATGGTAACTTAAAATAAATTTTATATTTATCAGATATTCATGTCAAGAAAATAAATTTTTAATTTAAGCTATGAAAATGAAATTAAACTTAAGTAAAGTTAAATCAAATGGTCTTATGAAACGCGATTTCCGACGATTTTGAAGTGTCGGGACTTCCAAATTTGATATAGAACCAAATTTGACTTAAAAATTTAAGTTAAGAATTTGAAAGATAAAAATATAAGAAATATCTTTTTTAGATTATGAACTTGAGAAGTTAGGAAATTAAAATCAAATCGTTGGACATTCTGGTTAAGTAAAAAAAATCCGAAGTTTGTATATATATACACACTCTTGGATTTGTAATGGTGTATTACACAAATATGGACTTAGGTTTAAAGGGGAAAATAAACATAAGTTTGCTTTATAATATGTTTATAATAAACTTAAGTATGGAAGGACTTTAAAGATGATGTTGTATCTTTGTGAAATGCGTATAAACTTGAGCTTTAAGGTGGTTGATTGACATAAGTTGTGTTATAAGATGGACGTAAACTTAAGTAATGATTTTGTGAAATAGTACATAAATAATTTTAGCATTAAAAAAATGATACTAAAAAGTGAGAATCAATGTGAACAAAAAGAAATTTGTATAGTAATAAACCAGTTGAATAAATATATAAGTTATATGTAGACCATTTTATTCGCATAACTGTTCGATCCAGATCCGAGTGCATGGTTTCAAGGTAATTGACACCGATTCGAGTTTGGATTTTTCACGCGATTCTTGACGGCGAACACTTGATACAGATTTTTGATTTGATACGATGTTTTATATCATAGTTTGTGGCTGTGCAAGAAGAACGGCAGTTTCTAATCAGGGAACCGGATTAGAGTCTGCACTAGAGAATCGAGCAAGCGATACTAATTAGGAAACAAAATTTGTGTGATCGAGTGAGCGATCGGATTTGATATTGCATAAAGGTGGTAAATGTACATTTTACAGGCTTTATCACAATTATATGTTTGACATTGAAGAATGCAAAATATATGGCTATGAGTTATATGGTTGCGTATTATGTGTAAATAAGACGCAGGTTTATGGAAGCAGAGGCTAGTTTGACGCCTTTGGTTTCATAAGTAGAGTTTAATTGCCCGACAAATAGGTACGTGTTTATATTGTTGTTGTGTTGATGATTTTATGCCCCAGATATGGGAAGCAGCTTAGCTTTTGTTTTCTTTTGATTGGTTTGGGCCAGTAGTGGCAATCTGTAGTTGTTCCGATCGAGCTGCGCAAAGAAAATGCTGCCTAAATCTTTTGAAATTTAAAGACATAGAAAATATATGTAATCCTTTTCAACTAATTGATTTTGGAAAGCTAATGAGTTTTGAGACATTTTTCTTATATTAGTAAATTTCAAGGATGAAATTTCTTTATGGGGGAAAGAATGTAACGATCCGAAAAATGGACATTGAATTTAAATACTAAAAATGGACTTTTAATATTTGATTTAAATAAGATATTGTAATAATGGATTTTAATTATTTAATCTTGAATTTAAATATATTGGTTATGGAAAATGTTTAAATTGTGAATAAATAATTGGATAGTGATTTAAATATCGAGATATTAAATTGAATATTTTTTAATGAGTTACTGACCTTGTTTAACTCCTTTTATTAAACAAGTAATAACGGTAAATTCATTTTGTTAATTTAGTTTTAGTAATAAATGCTTAGAGTAAATAATCAAAAAATTTGTTCTTAATATAATGACTTGATTTTTATTAATGTATTTTAACTTAATTTATTTGATTTTTCCATAATTTTTAATTTGGAAATTATTGAAATTATTCATTTGACAATTTATTAGCAAACGACAGCATTTTTAAGTTTTCACAGAATGTAATAACAAGTGTATTTTATTATCAATTCGAGATCGTGTCGCATTTTTGATCGTGGCTGTAATTTTGTTCCAGCATTCACAGTTCATATAAGAATACAACATTGCGTTGAAAATCTCAAATTTAAAACAAACACTTAGTACAAACAAGCACACAAATTTCTTTTATTTGTCTTCAACAAGTACAACATTTTCCTACCATATCATTTCTTTCTTCCCTCATTCTTCCAATGAAACCAAGAAATAAGATGGCCACACCTTTAAAATTAAAATAAAATTAGATACTCATCTAAAAATCCCAAAACTGAAATCTTTGAACTCGTATCATCTTTGGCTTCGATACTATACTGTGACATCCCTAATTTTGATAACATTATTCAGGAAATTTAATTAGATAAATTAAATTAAATAATGATGATAAGGGGATTGAGATTTGAATATACCATATATAAGGCCATGGTTATTAATAAAGTAAATGGGCTTTAATTGGGTTATTAAACTAATTAAATCACACATGGGTATATTAGTAAAATTGCCTCCTTACCATACATGGTTATACACTTCTTACCCTTGCCCATTCATGTTCCATTTCTCACCTTCACAAACGCAAATAAAAAATAAAAAATATAGCCGGCCATTAACAAGGAGGAAAAGGGGAAGATTATAATATAAAGCTAAGGATCAAAGCTAGGAGGGATTAATCAACCACAAATCTCAAATTCCTTATCATATCTAAGGTGAATAATAATTTTTATACCATGTCTATTTTATTCTATGATTATATGTTTTCTGATTTAGGATTAAATTCATTTTTAAGATGATATGGATGATGATATGGTTGAATTATGTCATGTTTGATTTATTTTAATTCATTTTCCAATGAATTAACATGGTTTTAGGGTAAAATCCAGAGTAAATGATTTTAGAATACCACGGAAAAAATTTATGTTAAGCAAAACATGATTTTATGGATTGGTTTTAATTTTCAGAATTTTCCAAGCTATAGAAAATTTATCATAAATTTCTAAAGGAAAATATGATATAATTGGGTTTAAAATTTATTTCATGTATTTCAGGAAGTAATTGGGTCTGAAATTTTGATATGTTTGATTACATGATAAAATTAGTTTTCTTGTTAAAGAGGGACTTTTCTGCAAATGTTGGTTTTGTTATATGGAAGGGTTTAAACGTAATATTTGTATGATTTGGATCTAAATTAATGCCGCACTTTCTAATTGTAAAGTACTTGAAAAGTTTTAAAGTAACCAATCAAGGAATTACAATAGGCTGGTTAGTTATAAAGTAATTGCCTTACTTAGCTACAAATCAGCATTTCAAAAAAAGGTATTTCCACCTAATTCCGAGGTACCTTTCGACTCCTTTATCTCCGCATCAACCCAGTCAAACAATTAGAGTCGAAACCATTGCACAATGGTTTCGTCAGGGTCGAAACCAAGGTAGGGTGTGCAAGCAATGCTTTCGTCAAGGTCGAAACCAAGGTTCAATTTTAAAAAGATAAGCGTCTGCCTAGTTTTTGAAGGGCTTTCGACTGATTCGATACACTATAAAGCCAAAACCTTAGTTTATTTTCTAAAGTTAAATTCCTGCCTTGTTTTACCTAAAGCTTTCAACATAGTCGAAAGTTATGCTTTCAAAAGGGACTTTATAAATAACTTTCGAAGGGCTACCTTTCTCTTTAAATAAGAGAATTCGAAAGAATTGATTTCGATCAAGTCAAAACCCAGCTGCTAATTTCTCCTTTCGACTGCATTGAAACCATCTATGCGGTCGAAGGGCTACCTCTGTTTTAACTTGAGCTAAGATTTTTCCTAAATGCTTTCAAAAGAGCTAGGGGTTTCAAAGGCAATGGAGTCAAAAGGGTGTTTCGACTTTATCCTTTAATGTCTTAATTTAAAAGGTGGTTGCTTTCGACTAGATGGTTCCGACACCATCAACTTTTTCCTAAACTTCTTAAAATTGGTTTTGATAGAGTACTTTCGTATTTAATCATTTTGACCGAAAAAATGTTTTAAAGAGTAAACCCAAGGCTTTCGACATAGTACCTTTATTTGTTTCAAAGCTATGTTTTAAAGAATATTTTGATGCCATCGAAAAGTACCATTGGGTTTGAAGTGAAAGTTTAACAAGGACTTCGAAAGGTATGTTTATTATGTTTTGAAAAGAAGTTATGCTTTCGAAGGAGGTCATCTAGAGGTTTCGAAGGTGATGTTTTAAAGTTCCAAAACGAATAACCCACTCTCACTTTTAAAAAGGAAATACTATAGCATAATTAAAGATTTTAGAGGTATTACTTCTTCATATATTTATTCACGTTGTAATTGACCTATAACAGTACTTTAGGGAAGGGCAGAATAACCAATTAGGTTGACTTAGTAGTGAATATAACTTAAGAAATGTTAAAATCTCAATTAAAGATATTGGCAGGGGCCAATAGGTCCACAGTAAGTCATGAAAACTGTGTATAACAAATGATAATGGTATGGGTCAATAGGTTCATAGTCAGCCCATGAAAACTATGATTTGATACTGGCAGGGGCCAGTAGGTTTGTAGTTTGCCCATGAAAACTATATCTGGACTAAGATATTGATAGTTAGTCAATAGGTTTGTAGTTAACCCATGAAAACTAAGATAAGAGATAAGATATTAGAGTTACCAATAGGTTCTTAGTGATCCTCCTAAAACTATGATATTGGACAGATAATCCATAAACATTAACAGGGTAATATTAATCATAGAAACTATAATTGAGACAGATAGTCAGAATGAATGGGGATGGGCAATCCATGTAACGACCCATAACTTTATAAATTTGAAAATGAAATATTTAATGTATTTAAATATTCAAATATAGAATTTTCAAACTTAAATGATCATGTTTTATTAATAAATCAGAATGGTGAACTTATTTTTAGAATCGAATAAAGATTTTGGACTTTTTACCGCAACATTGACAAAATTAACAAAAGCCGGTTTTTGACAAAATTGAATATACTATCTAATAATTATTTTAAAGGATAAATAATTGCTTTTAAAATCATTATAAAATGATTATAATTGGTTGATAAAAGTTTGATAACCGTATATATACTCAAGTTATAGTGATTGATAAATTTCATCGCGCATTGACAAAATCAATGTCGTATATTTGCAAATGAATTTTGATATTGTTTTATATTATTTTATAAGTCAAATATACTCGTTTTAATTGTCTAAAGATGATAACGAATTTATTTTTATGTTTGGTTTACATGAATAAATAGTTTAACAAAATTTTTAAAATGTGACCGTAAAACATTTTGTCGAAAATCAACGTTTTGTTTGATACAAGTTGTGCAAATGTTCTTCAACTTGAATAGTATCATGTAAACCCATTTATAAAGATATAAACATCTGTCCTATGTTAAGAAAGGACTAATTAACCTAAAGTAAAGAAAAGCACAAAATGACAAAGTAAGTTTACTTTTGCAAAATCAAATCCAAGACTCACATCTCATAAATAAACTATCTCTTTCTCATTAATAACTTGTACTTAGGAGTCTAATCCAAGAATGGAAAAGAAGCAAATTCATTTTTTAAAGTAATTTGTTAATTTATGGAGAATAAGAAATAATTACTTTAAGTACAAAAATCAAACCCATCCATCTTTTCACTCCTTTTGCACATCACTTCCTCATTAATGCCATGATAAATCAAGCATGAAAAAGTGTGTTTTAATGTACTTAAGGGGGGGAAAAGTGATTAGACACTAATGGTGTTTTGTCTTTTATGTTATGGGTAATAGGGTAATTTGTATAGCAAACTTCAACTATAAATAGCCTCTCCATTCTCTTCTTTTCTCACAACATTTCTTCTCCATTTTTCTTTACTTTCTTCTTCCTCTTCATCTCCATATCCATGGCTTCCATCTATATTTTCTAGAAAAAAATATAATATAAAAAACACCTCAAAGCTCCACCGAAACCACCACCTCCTCTCCCCTCACTTCGACCATACCTTCCCCTACCTCCTCCAAGGCCGTACGCCCTCTACCATCCCAAACTCGAGCTCCATCACTCTAGGCCGAGCCTACCAAGGAGAGAGGAGCAAGATCATAGAGCTTCGAAGCAAGAAATAGAGAAAGAAATACCGCCGAATTCATTCCAAGGAACTAGGAGAAATTCAAGGTGTCGTGGAATCGCTGTTGTATTTTCTAGAGTTTGGAAAGGAGGGAGCATTTGTGATGATTAATTAACAAAAGTTTAGATGAAGTGTGGATTTATAAGAATGTTGGTAGGAAGAATCAATTAAGTTAAGGTGGCTCATCAATGCTTATTCAATGATAAATTATCTTTATAACTATTTTTAAGTATGATAATATGACCATTTAATATATTAATGATTGTATGAGTGTTTGATAACTTGGTTGATTATATGGATGTTGATATGGTCGATAAATTGATTGTGATAAATTATGAGAAATTGTAATAAAAATGGTTAAGTAATTAACCATGATTAATTAATGAAAAATAAATCCATATGGATGTATATATGAAATTATTTAGCCTCTTAATGATTTTAACATATCTAATAAGGTTGGAAATGATATTAGAACAATATAATATTATAGTATGAAATGAAAGGGAAAATTGATTTGAAATATGAAAAATATTGTTTAAAATGAGTTTAAAATGATTCAAAAATGTGTTATATACATTTAAAAGTGTTTCCATGAAGTTTGGACAGAAATTGAAAAACAAGTCAAAAGTAGACGCGTCGCGTAATACTAGTTCGCGATTTCATGCCATAAAAGTCAAATAAGTGTACGAAGCGACATATAGCTCGGAATCGTTCAAGATAAGAATTTTACAAACTATTATATCAACATTTTTCCAATGAAGAAAGAAAATCAAGATTTCATTAAGTAGATTTTGAAATATGTTCAGAACAATTTTCTAAAAACATCACGGTTTTGCAGTTCGTAATCTAAGAAGAGATTTCTTTATAAATAATATTTTTAAATGACTAAAAATAAGAAATAAATTTGATAAATCCACCAAAATGGTTTGAAAGAGATTTGAATTGGAAAATAAGAATTTTCAAACATTAAAAGTTGTTTTAATCAAATAAGCTGTTTTAAGCACTTTTCGCAGCACTTTTCTGGTGTAGTGTCTATAACTTTTGAAATAAAGATGTAAACTTAACGATTCCCTCTAGAATCACTTATAAATGTTTTTAAATAAATAGTTAAGTGTTTTAAAGATAAATTGAAGGTTTTGTAATTCTTTTAGAAAGAGTTTAAATAAATGGTTATCATAACACTTAAACAATATAATGTTTGAAATAATGTTATTACATCAAATAAGAGTTTGTAGAAACGACTAGTAAATTTGTCCCGTCTGTGAGATCTAAACGGTAAAACAAGATTTGTTACTAAGGTTTGGAATGGAGCAACCAGTGCCATGAACTTACCTAGCCTTCGTATTTATCTTTTAAATGAAGGGTGGAATAAATTGAAAGGAAAGCCTGGATGCTCTAAAGAGGTTTTCCCAAAGTAAAAAGTGAAGAGTTTTCCAAGAGTTAAACAAGGATTCAAATAAAATGGTTTTGGGTTTTTGTAACGATGTTTTACAAAACATCATTGTTAACCCGATTTGGAAATAGAAAATCTTTATTAAAGGTTTAAACGTGATTTTAAATAAGATGACTTGGTATTTCCCAAGATTAAAGAGGAGTTTTAGATGAAAGTTTTAAAGAAATAATGTTGAAATGTTTTCCTATGTGGAAGAGAAAATAATTTGGAACTATTCCAAGATTTGAAAAGGTTTAAATAAACCTAATAATTTGTTAAAGGGGATTAATGATTCCATGTACTCTTGAAAAGAAAATGGAATAAATTGAAAAGAATATATCCAAAAAAGATATGTGATTTAAATAAAAGATGAAGTAATTGATTGATGAGTGATATCCATACATGAACTAAACATCTTTTAATCAATGATTGGTGCGAATGAATCGGGGGTAAGATTTGGGCGATTCCTATCCGAAAACCACTTCGAACCAATGTATACGTTCGAAAATGAAGATGTGTTGAAGATGATGATTATTGAAGACCGAAGATCTTCATTAGCGAAAGGGCTGGTTGTTGACATTCTTTGGGTAGCTCCTAATATAGATACATTTATTATAAAAGTGTTAATATCATATTTGAAATCTTTGGATTACAAGGACTACTCGCTACTAATGGTAGTATGAGGAGTGCCTTCGGTTTCATCCAGTCCCAAAATGAACTTGTATGGATTAGTGTTTGACATTGTATTGTAGAGTCACAAACGTTGACTTTTACAAACATACATCTGTTTGGTAGCGGAAAAGGCAACTTCTCTTAGCTTAACACCCTTCTCTAAGGCGAATGAGCTTAGAGGTTATATGTTTGTGGAAGTCAAATGGTGATCAAAGAAATGGCAGTATGGCATTCAAAGTGAAACCGGTTATGAAAAAGCGTGATTATGTATGAAAAGCGTGGCTTTGTCCAAGTTGAGCGTAACCTCACTCCAAAGCCTCACATCTCAAAAATGATGTGGGAACTATGTTTCATATTTTAGGCTCAGTATGACGAGGGTGGCATATGATCCCTCTTGGTGACTGGCGATGTATGATCTAGGTCACCAAGGTGTCCAGATGGGACCGTTATTGTATGGTCTAGTGGCGTGTAAGTCCTTGCATGAGAAGCCACCGGATATCAGGAAGTGTAGCAATATGAGGAATAGTGGTGTGTGAGTCCTTGCACGAAAAACTACTGGGTTTTGGTTGCTATGCGTGGTTATCTAGGTTTCCTATCATGTTGGAAAATCCAATTCCAATACGAGCTCTGCGGTTTTGATTGTAGTCCCGAAATAGTTGCAATGACTTGCAAACATTTCAGCTACCCCTTTTGGTATCATATATTCCGTCCTGTATATTCTGTGTGACCTAGTCCGAATATATTACCATAGACTTAGTGCAGGTATTGATACTTTATTTTGATATATTACTTGAAAAGTTATTCAACGAAATGTCATTAATATAATATCAAAGCGTTTTTCAGTAAAAAATGCTTTGGTTATCATAAGGTAATATGTGTAGGCGTGGTCTTTTGAGATACCTTTCTTTTCAAAGGTTTTGTCAACATCGTCATTTAAAATTTAGAGTATCTCACGCTGGTTTGTCAAGCCTGCTTCGGGTATTTTTAGTACTCGGGTCAGATTTTCAGGACTAGCTGAAGACGCTTAGAGTTTTTAGAGGAGAGTTGAAGATATTCATCAATGTATGGACCTATTCAATTATCTATCACATCTATTGCTTTTGTTCGTCAGCATTTGTAAGGGAATGTGTTATAACTCTCCAAGCTGAATCTAGGTTTGACTTTGATATATGTTTTAAAATTTTCCACTATAAAGATTATTCGTGTGAGATTTTGTTTTTCTATTATGTTCTATCTTTATTTTTCTTTCTACCCTTAATGATTCGCTTGTTCGTGCAATTTGAGTTGGACATGTGTGGTTTATTGTCAATTCAAAGGGTACGGAAAAATGGGTTGTTTCGTTTGGTATCATAGCTTAGGTTGAGTGAACACGTAGGCCTTGTTGGGGTAAGACTCCTCAAAGACAGGGTTAGTAATACCTAGGACGAGTAACTCATTATAGATAGGGTTAGTAACACCCTAGAATGAGTCTGAGAGTATATATATGAGCGTGTATTTGTTAGCAACTAATAAAATATTTTGTGTTGATTTATCAGTTGAGTGACTTATGGATCCTGATCGATGCGCCTGATCACCGTTATTAATGAGGATTCCTAAACATTTAAACAACGCGAACTGACACATTGATTTTGAAAAATTTGGATAAATGAAATAATTTAATCTAAGCTTATTTATAATTTATAAAGAAATAACTTTCGAAAATGGTATTGTTATTAATAGCGTGTTAGCTTGTAATTAAGGGAATGATAACCTTTAAGTATTATCATTCGCTGGTTTAACAAACATTTGTGAATTAGTTTTCATGATTCGAGTATAAGATGTTGATAATAACACCGGATTAAGATAAATGAATTAATATTAGATAATAAATGAGCATGTATTATAAAAAAGGGAGGTATTTTACAAAGATAACATAATCGTATAAAATGTAGATATGGAAGTTGTGAAAATTTAAAGGTGATTAAAAGAAAGTAAGTTAATATAAGATGAATTTATAAAATATATTTTATAAACAAAGTAATCTCTAAAGGATTTTAAAAATAATAATGGTATTATTTCAAATAAAAAGAAACTTTTTATGATAACTAGTTTGAGTGGCTCGAAAATAAACTAAAAATGGGCAAGAGATGTGTTTGGATGGTAAACACTTCTCTTAAGTATTACTCTTTTTATTAAAGAGATATGTGTACTATTGGCGGTACATTGTTCCTTGGTATGGTTTTAGAGTTACTCGATCTATATAATTTTCTTAAGTTAAAGAGATAATGTGAATCGTTAATTAATAAACTGATTAGTAATCTTTATAATTTAAACCAAAGATAAATTAGGATCGCCAACTGATAAGATAAAGCAGAATTTCCGATGATTTTGGACAGTCGAAAATTTCAGACTCATACCTAACTCAGAACTAAGAAATTAATGAAAAGTTTTGATAAAAGACTGAAAGATGTTGAGTAAATGAAATTAGATAAGTATAATTTATTAATATGATTTATAGATAAAAAGGATTTAAAAGTTGAGAATTTGATGATTTAAATACGGGTAGTTTTAAAATTTGTTTTTCAAAGCTAGAAAAATAATAATAATATTAAATAAGAAATAAGTTGTATAACTTATGAATTTAACATAATAGGAAATTACAACAAAATCTAAATTTGTCAAACAGACAGATTTAAGTAAAATCAATTTGAAATTTGGGATTTACATATACTCTTAGGATGTAAAGGTATAACGTATAAATATAGATTTAAGACATGAACTGTTTATACACTTAAGTAAAATAATGACTCTTTAAAAAGATATTATAACCTGGAAAATGTTTTCTAGCATTAAATAAGAATTTGGACTTAAAATTGATTGATTTGCATAAGTTGTAAGATATAATAACCTAAGTAATAGTTTTACGAAATGATTCGTAAATAATATTAGTATTAAAGGAAATATACTAAGTAAAAATGATTATGAACAAAAAGAAAACCGATTAGAAACTGGTATTGAGCACTCCAGAAAATCGATGATTGGTTTGTGGAGCACTTGAGAAGCAAAAGAGTGTGCTCGTAAGTGATGACTTGAAATTATAACCACTCCAAAATCATATATGGTTCTATGGAGGAGTTTTGTGATATACTGAGATGTTGGGATCCATATGTAGTTAAGACACCGGTTGGGGTATGGGAATACATAAATCATTCCAAGATCTATATTGAGATGTGGGAATCCTAACGTGATTCCAAGACCCACGGGGTATGGGAATCCGTGTAGGATTCTATGATCTATTTTGGTGCGTTTCGTAAGCTGAAATGTCGGACATAGCCTCCCAGTGGAAATGACTAAAACCAGGGATATGAGACATGACAAGTAGGATTAGCAAACCCATAGGGTGTATTCGGCTTCCTTTTTATAGCAATATCTATCAGTTTTGGCATGCCGGGAGCGGTGCATTCGGTCTTAGCAAGACCAGTTATGTTTTTCCTATAGTACCCTGGCTAGACGGGTATGATGCTTCGAAAGGTTAACTCTGATATTTGTGCAGAAGGACCATTCTCAGAGGTTCTGAGGGCATCTCTGTGGAAATCCTATACAATTAGCGAACGTGCCTTAGCGATTTTTGATTTTATACCTAGTATTGATGCGATGTACACTGCACGAGCATCACAACTATTTGGTTATTATTAGTTCCTTCCTGAGACATATTATAATATCACTGGATTTAAAAGTTTTTCGATTATCGTAAGGTAAAAACCCGTCCATATTTATGCGGCGTGGTCTTACGAGATACCTTTGATTTTAAAATAGTTTTAAAAATAATAATTCAGTTGTTTGAGTTTACTCACACCAGACCCTTGTCTGACCCAGAGTTTTATTTTCTTTCCCCAAAACTCTTGTATGCTCAAGTTTTTACGAGTAACCGAGCAGTCCAGGTTTTCTAGGGATGCATTTTGGAAGGAGCTTGAAGTAGGAGGCTTCACTGATAGTTAGTTATTATCTTATTTCCGCTGTATTTTATGTACTCTATATTTGATGTATAATGATAGGCTATTATAACTGGCCTAGGTTAGAAATTTATTAGTGTAACTCTGATGTATTATTTCAAAATGTCATTGTAAAAGTATTATGTGATTAATATATGTTATTCCGTTGCGTTGTGAGATTCTGTGTTTGTTCTTAGTTCTTCTATCTTCTACCTCTCTTCTTTCATCCCTAACGATCCGCCTTTTTGTTCAATTTGAGTTGACATGTCTGGTTTATTGTCAGCTTAGAGTGTACAGAAAAGTGGGTCGATATAAGTGGTATCAGAGCTGAAAGTTAAGCGATAACCTTGGCTTTGGTAGGGCAACTCATTTGAGGTAGGGTAAGTGAGACCCTAAAATGAGTATGAGTGTATTATACATAAGGGTGTGTGTTTGTTAGTGATATAAAATGTTATATATTATGTTGTTTGATCTATTTAGTGGCCTTTGAATTCTGGTCGATGCGCTAGATTAACGTTGTCGATAGAGGTTCCTAAACACTTAAACTAGGCCAACTGACATAATATTGTTTTCGAAAATTAGGTAAATGAAATAACTTTACCTAAATTATATTTTCTATATAAATGCAGAAATTTTCAAGAAATTGTTATAGCTAAATGGTTTGTTGGTTATTAATGAATGGTAATATTTGATTATTATCATTTGTTATTTGGTGTTGTGTTAAATAAAAGTTATCATCATAAATCTAAAAAACGACAAACAAAATTGAAATAAATGAAATATCATAATTATAAATTTATAAATGAGATTTATAAATAAAAATGATTCAAGGGAAATAATAAAAAGCACTGAATTCACTACAGTCGTTGAGAAATAATAAGGATGATGAAGGCCGCATCATCAGTATTCATCTTCGAGTTTCTAAGTGACGGATTTGCTACAATAGTAATTTAATAATAAAGTTTTGTTTTGATAAGAAACAAGTTTGATTTTAAAATCTAAAGTATGATTTGATAAATATGAGAAAATGAGTTTTGAATTTATAAGTTGAAAATGGTATAGATAAGAAAAGGAAATTTAAAATTTAGAATTTAAATCCTAGTGCTTTTGGAAAATGATTTTTAAGGTTTTTGAAACAAATGATAGTTTTATTTGAAAATGTAAAGTGTTGTTTAAGAAATAAGATTTTGAAGTGAAAGAAATATTTTTAAGTTAACTAGTTTGAGTGACTCGAAAATAACTTAAATTGGGGAAGAGATGTGTTTGGATGGTGAACATTTCTCTTGAGTATTACCCTTGTTGGTAAGGGAATGTATGATACTCTTTGGTAATACCTAGTGCGTTAGTATCATTTTGGAATTATTCAAGCTATATATAAATTTTCAAAGGATTGAAATTATAGTTTCATTTCAAAAAGTTTTCGAATGAAACACGAGTATTTGGATCTTGTGTTTTCTTAGGAAAATAAATTCAGAATGGAATAGTAAAATCAGATAGGGGTATTTATTCTTAGGCTATAGTGGAATATTATCCAAGCTGAAACTAAGAGTTGTTTGTGAAAAAATTTCATAAATTTATTAATGGGAAATTGGTATTAGGGAGAACCAATTAAGTAAGTGTGTATGTTATACATAGATCATTTCTCTTTTCATATAGTTGATCTAAGATTCGAGTACATGGCTTGAGGTGTTTCACCCCGTTTCCAAACAAGGATTTATTACTTGATTTTTGACAACGAACACTTGATGATGATTTTTGGTATTGGACCAAAATTTTCTATCGTAGTTATAACTATGTAAGGAGAACCGAGGTTCCAAATCAAGGAGCCTGATCGGAGTCCGCACTAGAAAATCGGATGAGCGATACTAGTTTAGAAGTGAAGTAATGTATTTGAGTTGTGAGCGAATCATATTTTTGTATAAGAATGATCTGTGTACATCATACAGACTGATGTATAGTGTTAAGTGTGTTTGTGATATATGATATGAGGTGTAATTTCGGGGAAAAAATTCTTTTAAGGGGGAAGAATGCAACTACCCGGAATTTCGTTGCTTTGATTTACGAATATTTAATTAATTTTAAATATTCAACATATAGGTTTTATAATGAAATTAAAAATATTTTTAATAATAAACAATGATGGTGAAATAATTTTTAAAATGTGTTTACAAAAACATATAGTTCGATGAAAAACAGAAAATGTGACTAGAAACCGTTTTTCGAATTTTCGACGTTACATCATAAAAAGTTGTTTGAAATGCTGTATACACTTTTATATATATTTGAACGCATATATTAAGTACAAAATATGGTTTAGGATAATATAATTAGGATTAATTAGGTTAATTAAGTTAATTAATCTAAGATAATCATGATATGACCCTTTGTCCACTAATTTAAAAAATTGAAATATATGTCATGTCAAAAGTGGACAAGAGTACAACAAGGGGTCAAATCAATGTTTTCTTGTTTCTCCATGATATATTTTGAATATTTCAAAGGGGACATGGACGGGACAAGATGGTGAGGTGGCGTTCAAGGAGAGGAGGGCAAAGTACGAAGGCCATTTTGGTAATATGAATTATGCGCTTAATATAAGTAGCTATTCTTTTTTTCTTCTCATTTTTCCATTTTCTCCTTTGCCAAAAACTTTTATAACCTTGGAAGCAACTTCCATGGCTTCTTTTTCTTATTTTAACGTTTTAATGCTTTCAAATATAGATTTCAAAATTTTTAAATATTTCAAATTCCATTTTAAACTCCTCCTTTGAAATTTCAGAATTTCTCCATTTTTACCCTAAATGGTTTCGGCCATAACTCCTTTCATTCGATCCAAAATTTATATTTTATTTTTCTCAAAACATTTATAATTTCAGTGGATACAACTTGGCAGTGTGCTTCCTTTTCTGATTTCGAGATTAATTACTACAAAAATCCATATTTTTCAAGAGTGTTTCTGAACCAAGATTTTTATGTCCGAAAATGCCGCTTTCTATTTTGACCATAACTCTCTCAAAAATTATCCAAATTGAGAATTTTTTTTTTGAAATGATAGAGGAAAGAATTATCTAATTTTTTTATATAATTTTTTAAAATTCCGAGAGAAAAAGGTCTAAAAATCGAGAATAACAATGACATATTTTTCAGTGGATTTCCTAGTTTTCCAAGCCTCCCAGGTTTCAAAGTATCTCAAATTTTCAAAATATCCAGCGAGTAAATTCCTTAAATTTTTGGGAAAGAATTTACCTCTATATGTATGGTTGTTATATGGTTGTTTATGTGTTGATGTTGTTGGATTATCTTGTAGTTGTTATGGTAAAACATGTGTGTATGTAATGTGAATCTTTGAATTTGAAATCAAAGTCTAAGCATTATGTTTTGTTCGAACGATGTATGCTTGTTTATGTGATGGTTATGGTTCATAGACTTTGGGTTATTTGTGATATAGAAGTGGAGAAAAAGTGTGAAATTACGGGTATCCACAATGACAGTCGCTATGGATGCAGTTCGCTTAAAAGTTTGATTTTTGAAAAAATTTGGTTTCTAAAACTTAAAAGTATTTGTAAATGTTTTATAAATCTAATAATAATGTTTTAGAAGTTGATTAAGTTTTTAATAATTAAATTTTCAATTAATTAAGTTTTTAATAATTAGTAATTAATTAAGGATTAAACAAGGTTTATTAATTATAATTAAGTGAAGATTAGTTATTAATTAGTTATCTTTTAAAGTTAAGATTTAATTTAATTAATTATTAATTAAGTTAGTTAAGTATGAGTCAAGTAAATTATTTATATTTAATTTATCATTAATTAAATATTGGATTAATTATTAATTAACTATTAACCAAGTGTTAATTATTTTTAATTATAAATCATTAAAGGTTTTAATTTATAATAAAAAATTAATTAAAGGTTTAATTTATTATTTAAGTTTAATTAAAGATTATTTAATTAATTAATTGAGATTAATTAATATTTAATTATTAATAAAGGTTTGATCAACTATTTAATAATTAATAAATGATTAGTTTGGGTTTAATTAATTGTTAATTATTATTTAACTATTTAATTAAATTAAATTATGATTCAATTAAATTTAATTATAATTTAAATATGGGTTTAACATATAATTAATTATTTTAAGAAGGGTCTAAAGGTTTTAAATCCTTTGGTTTTCAAAAGTAAATTTGTTTAAAGGCACTTCTGTTTTTCAAAGATGGTTTTGAATCCAAGTGATTCAAGTGTCGATACCATTAAAGAACCATATAACTGTAAATGAGTTATAATGTAGATTGTTGGGTTGTTTGGACATGTGCTAGCAGAATAAATCCTCGTTCTGCTATAAGTTGATTGCTTGTTTGTTTGTATGTTTGGACATGTGTTAGTAGAATAAATCCCCATTCTGTTATACTTTAATTGATTGTTTGTTGTTTGGTTCTTTGAACATGTTTTAGCAGAATAAATCCCCATTCTATTATTAATTGAATGAATTGTTTGGACATCTATTTAGCAGGATAAATCACCATCCTGCTATTATGTTATTTGGGCATGTATATGCTAGTTAGCTTATGTTGACATAGTATTCCCTGATTTGACTATGAGTTGTATTTACATATATGTTGATCTATGTAAATAAATGTTAAGTGAATTGGAATTGAAATTGAATGGTAACTTAAATTAGTACCATTGGAATTGCTAAGCCTCTTTTTGGAATTTATAAAGTATGTTTTTGAATTAACATCAATTCTTTAATCAATTTGGAGTTTAAAGATTTAAATGATTTCCAAGTTATACTATTATTTTATAAAGTTATTTATAAATAATAATTTGTATATAAAAAGGGTTTTCACTAAGGGTTAACTTAAGGTGTTTTAAAAAGATATTTCGTAAATGATACTTTATAAAGGAAATTTATAAAGGATTTAAAAGGAAAGTTTTACAAATGGTTTGAGATTTAGAAAAGGGTATTTTTCTAAAAATTTAACCTATGAATTTATAAAGAAGTTTTATAAATAAATTGAAATTATTTAAGAAATAAAGAGATGTGGAAAGAATTTTGGTTTGTATTGCGTAATTCGAGTGGTAGAGATTGCCTACAGTTTACTATGTTTTTTCGCTGGGATAGCGACGTGGCCATTGTGCAAATTGCGATCTATGATTGATTTCATGGCGTAATTCGAGAGGCAGAGATTGCCTGTAGTTAAGTTTTTATTTCTCTGGGATAGAGACGTAAGCATTGAGTCGCGATCAATGGTCGATACCAAATGGTACTTTCCATATCTATTTTTAAAAGATTTCCAAGAATTTTTGAAAAGAATGTTTTGTGAATATACTTATCCCGATGAGATAATTATATGAAGCAATTTCCAAATAGCTTATGAGGCTTTAGTGATTTTAGTGGGAAAGGTAGTCTTTGTTTGGATGTTTGTTTGTTTGATAGTTAAATAACCGACTATCAAATCTTGGCCCAAATATGCAATCCTTCTTAATTTTAGTGGTAGGGAAACAATTCTCTTCTTAACACCAAAGAATTATAACTCTGGAAATATCTAGAGGAAACTCGAGAATTATATGGTACATGTAACGACACAGAATTTGACCACTTTAGAATATAATATTTAAAGTGATTTTAAAAGTAAAATAAGTAAGGTTATACGATTCAAACAAAATTAGGTAAGATTTGAAAAGAGAAGTATACACAAAAATAGTAACATTTGCATATGTCGACAAAAGTGACAAAATGCTGATTTTAGAAAAGTAAGCTTCAAAGGTGACAAAATGCTGATTTTATTCCAGTTCAATTCTATTTTAAACTCAGATTTATTTGACTCAATTTGATTTTAACTTAATTCGAATACAACTGGATATTATTTCCAGCCTATCCAGTTAAATTTTACTCTCCAATCCAAGTTAATTCCATTTTCAATTTTATAAGCTTACAACTTATCTCATCAGAATTTTATACACCCGGCTTTTGCCTTCAAATCATTTTGTAATCTCCAATTTCCCAAATCACATTTCTCAAATTTTTAAACCAATCCTGCTTTTATTCCCAACAAATTTCCTTTGAAATTTTCAAAAACATCTGCTCTCCTAAACAAATTAATTTGGTAGCAATTCTTCACTTAGAAATTCGAAAATGAATACTGATGATGCGGCCGTCATCATCAGAATTATTTTCCAATAATCCAAGTGATTTCAATGCTATATTACTTTCAAAATCCATTTAAAACAGATTTCCATTCAGAAATATCTCCAAAACAATGCTATCATTTATTTTCAAAACACTTCCAAAATCTCCGGGATTTTAAACTTTCAAATCCTGCTTAAAACAAATTTAAGTATAATTCATTTGCATGGTTTATGTTCATACAAATTCTCATTTGGTTTTTATTTCAATTTATAAATTACCTTTATAATTCAAATTTATAAATTTCATTTATTACTTGAATTTATTTTCTTAATCTTTGGTTATATTTTCAATTTCTAATTGAAATTTCATTTAACAATGATAATATTTTAATATTATCATTTCTAACATCCAAGCAACCATATAATAGCTATATTGTTTACCAAAAACTTTTCTTTATATCCAAAAATATATTTTTGGGTAAAATTATTTCATTTACCCATATTTAAAACAATACCGTGTCGATTGTTCTATTTAAGTGTTTAGAAACCCCTTCGATACAGTTTTCGAGGCTGTGCCGACGAAGGTTCATATACCACTCCATAAACCAATCAACACAATATAAAACCATTTTATATTCACTAACAAATACGCGCTCAAATCTATTAATACGCTCAAACTCATTATAGAGTACTACGGACTCTAATTTATGAGTAATTCCCACCAGAGCCAAGGTTATCACCAACCTAAGCTCTGATACCAACTGTAACAGCCCGCAAATCCGTACCCCTTGAGTCAACACTATTCTACAACAATCAACTCAAGTTGTACAGAAATACGAACCATTTGGGTTTAAGAAGAAGAGGTAGAAGAAGAGAAAACAAAATCAATATCAGAATCTAACCATCGCAGCGGAATAAAATATAATAGATAATAAATAATCTTTACTCAAAATCAAATATATCTGTTTACATACATCACATCATCAGAGTACATTAGTCACAGCTCACATCAAAACAATACAATGGATACACAACAACTCAAGGTACACAACAACTCAAACAGCGGAATATATATATATATATATATATAACAAGTACGACTATACGTATCGTCATCCAGCTCGTCTCCTGAGCTCCACAGTATCATATCCTGTATCCTATAATACTCGGTCTGACCCGAGCATTATAGTTAAATAACACCCGAGTCAGTCTGGAATACCAGAGTGAGAAAATCACACCCAATTGATTATTAAAGTTTCAAAAATCCTTTGAAAACCAAAAAGCATCTCGTAAGACCACGCCACAAATAAACATGTCGGGTTTTTACCTTACGATAGCTAAACCAATTTTTATAGAAATCCTCTGATATTATAATAGGGTCTATATACAAATACTTATAAAATAGCCGAAATTGTTACATTTATTAAATTCCGGCTACTAGCCACAAAAATGGGTAATACAAACAAAACTCGTACAAGGCTCGTAGGGAGGATGGATTTCCAACAATGACTAGGCACTGGGGTACCACCTGTCACAGTACGGGGCCTAGATCACCGTACCGAGGACTACTCCCTTCATCCCCTGCAACACAAGGCCGGAACCATTCCTTACTGAACAGTCCCGAACAAGATAAACCCCGTGGTTGGCGCGACCAACCACCCACTAAGCCGAAATAAATAAGGGACATCTAGACAGGGGAATTATCTTGTCCTGCTTGGGCATGACCCACCTAACCTTGCTGCATATCCCCTGATTTTCAGTCATTCCCATTTGATGAGGCTTGAGGCTAAGCGTTACCTTTAGAACGTATTTACTTAGAATGCCCATCGCCCTCCTGACGATGTTTCGCAAGCATTCGTCCATACAAGTCCGTCCCGGGTTCGAACGGAACCGAAGGCACTATTCCTACCACATCCATTTTGGAAATATCCTCAGGATTAGTAGCGACTAGCCCTTGCACTTCACTGCTCCATCTTCGAATCCGAACACGTTTTTCGCACGAAACGTACAAACCGAATCGAAGTGGTTTTCGAGAAATTAATCTCGATCACGGTCTCTTCGATACGATCAGCGCATTGTCCAATATTGATAGTCGGTTATTTAACTATCAATTAATATTCACAAACAACCATCAACCAATAAATAATTTTCCAAATTATTTATCTCCAAAAATATCTTCACAAGATATATTTCTATTTTCAATCCTTTGAAAACAGTTTCAAAACCATTTTTCTTTCCAGAATAAACTTTCCAAATATTTCCTATCTCCTCTGAATATTACCAAGCACAAAACTAGATTTTTAAAATAATTTTAAAACACTGTACTTTAAAATATATACTTATAAAACATTTAAATTAAAGCTACTTCAATAATTTTTCAAAAATACATACTATGTGAATATTTGAAAATAAAGTTACTTAGTAAATATAAAACTAGATTTCTTCTTTTAAAAAAACAAAATACTAAGTTACTTCTTAATAATTATTACTAAAATAGATTAAAAGAAAATCTTACTTGAGACTTTAAATATTAGAAATAATAAAATTTACAAAACTTTCTTTCTTTAAAAACAACTTTTAATCTTTTAATTTATGTTTAAAAATTTACTTTTTAAAAAACATGTACTTGGCTATCCAGAGAAAATTCCAACTTCAATCGCTTAAATCAATTTTCCCAAATTGATTTTCAATTTACTTTATTTGAAATGAATTTCTTTACTTTCTTAATTCATTTTAACATTCATTAATTATGGACTTATTATTAATGTTATTATTTCCCGTTTGTTTTTAAACCTTTTTAAGTGAAATATACGGATTTCAGTTTTTCCCAACTTCTTCATTATTCCTATTAATAATTTAAATCTTAAATTTTAAATAAATGTTTTATTCTTTTAATTAGTATCACTGAAGATTAAAATTCATTAGCTCTTTGTTTATTCAAATTTCCTTTCTATACTCATGATTTATTTACTAGAATTTTTAAGTCACTTTATTTCTTTCCAATTCATTTAAAAATTTATTCAAATTTCTATAATTATTTTACTTATAATTTCACTTCTTTTATTATCTTACAAAAATCCAATTTATATATTTTTGGTAATTCATCATACCCAATTATATCCAATCGAACTATAGCATTCAATATACCAATAAAGATCATCATAGGATATCAAATAAATCACAACAGAGGATATTAAATAGTTTAAATAAATATTGAGGGGTCCAGTTGGATCCCTCCAACCTGTTTTCCCTGCATCCACAGACGTTAGCATCACATAATATGCCAATTCCAGAATATATCATACTATAGCACATCAATCAATCAATTTCAACCATTCAAACAATTATTTTAAATTTAATCATTTAAATTTAAATTTAAACTGAGTGAGATTAACTCACCTTTGATTTTACTAGTAACCCGATTCAGTCCAGCTTGTTCCCATGATTCAAGACCTTGTAAAAACATTAGATTGTTTATTATTATTCGAATAAATCGAACAATTAAATTCTCATTCGATTAACTAATTACCTAATTTAAATTAGTAATTTTCTTTCAAGAATCCCTTAGGAACTAAAATAATAAATGAGTTAATTAAACAATTTATCTTAATACATTTTTTTTCCAATTCAACTAGCAAGTCCAAGTATATATATATATATATATATATATATATATATATTTACCTTTAAAACACACATTTCTTTGAACCCTATACACTTATAAAATTTATTTATACGGATTCAAAAATTTACTTTTCATAAAACCCCCCGTTTTTTTTCAACACTTTAAATCCCTATGGTTTTTTTTTTCCAAAATTTCATATATTTTAAATTGAAATCTGCATGTGCATTTATCTATATATATTTATATATATATTATGTAAATCTAAAATCCTACCTATCAATATCTCTGCTTCTCATTATATGTATATGTATAAATATTTTCTTTACACGATATAAATTGATTTATTTATTAAAAAAAACGAATTGAAGATACCTCTCTGACCAATTGGTTTCGACGGCACTGCCGACACACACGCGACCCCAAGCCCTGGCTCAACCTCCTAAGCGAGCTGTCGAGCATGAAACCACAAGACGCCACCAGAATCGTGACTCCGTCGCCGCGACGCCGCGCGTAACCCCAAATCTCGAGTCGCCTAGCACGAGACCCCCCCTCTAGTTCGATGATGACGATGACTCAGTATCCCTCGCGTGTTCACGCGAGTCCACCCCTTAGTTCCGCCATATTTTTTTTTATAAGACGCGAGTTCGATTGGAAGCTCGGCCATTTACAACATAGGGTTTCGATTGTTGTTTGATTTCAATTTGGGTTTTTCAATTTGGAGATGGGCCAATACTGTTGTGGTTTTAATTTGAGAAGGAGAAAACGAAACGAGCGTGAATATCATCGTTCGCCATTTTATTTCTAGCTTGCTTCCTAAACCTAATTATGGTTTGAGAGCCGAGAGAAAAAAAGGAAGGCATGATTCTTTAAACGAGGAGCAACATAATTAGGTAAAGGTCGGCTTCTTCAGAGATAGGTTTGCTAAGGACAGTATAGGGTGGCTGTTGATTTAACGTTTATTATTATTATTATTTTAAGAAATAAAAACTCGATTAAGTCTCTAGCGCGTTCACTAATCGCATGCTCTCAAAACAACTTCAAACGCTACGTAATTTGAAATCCAATAATAATACAATATTACGGATCCAATGGAACTGGTTTCGTCGAATTCCGAGACTGCGCCTCAGAAGGCTATTTTTAAATTCAATTTAAACGATATAAATTTTAAAACTTAACAAACCATTTTTAAATTTGATTTCATCACTTCTATTCTCTTCAGTATTATCGATATAAATTTTATAAGCCTTCAAATTATTTTAAATCGAATTAAAATTCCAGATTCAACGTTTTATTCAAATTCAAGTTATTTAATTCTAAATTATAATTACCAAATAATTGGTAATATTTGAATTCGAGTAAAAAAAAATTAACATTTAAATATTCAAAATCAATTGAATATTCCAATTTCAATGGCTCAAAAATTTCGGGTCGTCACATTCCTCCCCCCTTAAAAGAATTTCGTCCCCGAAATTACTATTTAGGAAGAATGGTCCAATACCCGTTTACTTATTTCCAAAACCAAACAATTCAACATCTACTAACTATTTTTCATAAAAGGCTCATTATCCTTCTTATTAATTTCTCAACTCTCCCATAGTTTCAAACTATACTATTTGTTTAACCATTCAAGTTTCAACTTTAAACCAATTGTAAATTTTCAAAATTTTCCCAAATTTTTTTCTAACTCCCTAAATTCCCGAAAAATTTCGCCAGCGTTTCCTTTGCGCGGCTGACTCGGTACAACTACAAAAGGGCTCTACGGCCTCCCAAATCCAAAAAGGAAACAAAAGGCCAAGTGGCTCAATCCAAATCCAAATCAAATTCCATACCAAATTTAAATACATACCTTATTGTCGGGCAATTCAAATTTATCTTCTGAATCAAAAACCAATTCTCTTTTCCCCTTTTACAATACCTGCATAACCTGCTTGGTACTAATATCCAATCACAATATTCCAAAACAATTTATCGATTTTCTTACAAAATGTCAATATCTATTCATTTCAATATTACCTTAGATTATATTTGTAATATCAATTTCCAATCTAGAATTTACCATTCCTTTCTTAAGTTAGTACAAACATTTTATATGTTTCTTATCTTTATTTCCCTTTACCACTTTTAGTTTATACCTATTTCCATTTAAATCGATTTCCATATTACATATGTATTTCATTTATTTTCAACTTTGAATTTTTAATTTTTATCCTTCATTTATTCCTAATTTAAGTCATTACTTTAATTAGTTTCATTTACTAATTAGTTTCATTTACTAACTTATTTTAGTTCCCATTCTAAATAGTTTTGTCGTTAACAAAATTTTCCAAAATTTTCAAAAAAATTTCTAACTCCCAAAATTTCTGAAAATTTTTGGCAGGGTCCCCTTTGTACGGAGGAGCTTTTGCAATTTGACAAAAGAGATAAATATATATACATCGACCCACACGGTCGGAAAAACCAAAAACAGTTCATATTTCCTATTTTTATTGCGTAGGCGTACCTTATTTAGCATTTTAAGCAAGCAGCTTATTATTTTTAGCAAGTAGCACTACCAAATCCAGCCTCACGGCTTCCAGGTACCTGTACTTACTCAGTTTAAACTTGTAAGTGCCAAATAAAAGGAGTTTAACACATTTCACTTACTTGCAATAGTTAAAACATATGAATTCTAAAATAAATTCACACTAAACATTTTTCTGAAAGCAACTTATACAATTTTCATGCTAATCTAACTGTTTCAATTAATTTATAACCATTTTCATTTAATTCGAATGGTTTTCAATCCATTCGTATACAACTTCATCAATGTGAATGGTTTAAAAATTCAATCACTTACATTAATTCATTTTTAAGCAACTGAACTCATATTTAATCCAATTGCTTTCAAAATCAATTTATTTTACTACTCTCACTCATAGAATATTTAATTACCCCATTTACAACAAACAACAATTTATTTCATGCAATTTGACGAGATTTAGGTGAATAAATAAGCATTTATGTTTTATAACCAATTCAAATTGATTTCACTCTATTTCCAAATTTATTCACAATCCAATTATCCTCGCTTCCATTTCGGATTTGAATACATTCACTTGCATTTCATTTATTAACCAAACTAGTTCATACAAAACTATTAACATCTTAGGTCCGTCTTCATTACCAATTTAATTACTCTTTTATTTTAATTCATTCACAAGCATTTATTTACATTTCATTCCATATTTGTTTATTCCAATCTATTTTATTTAGCTCGAAAACAATTCGGGATATTTTATTCAATAACCATTTCTCAACTTATTTAAACTATATTTCATTTGATACTTATTTATTCCATCATTTATTCATTCAATATAATCTGTTTATCCACATTTACTTGAACCATTTCAAATAAACTCGAAACATTCTATTTCCTTATTGTCTCAAATTATTTCAATTCCTTAATAATGTAAATGGTTTACAATCATTTATTCTAGAACTTCATTCCATTGACATTATTTATAACTCACCGAATTTTTTTATTTCGGTTAAAAATTTATTTTCACTTGATTAAAACCAATCCAATATTATTAAACTTTGTTTAAGTTGAATTCAATTCAACTCTCCTGCATTTATTTAGCTTAAGTCAATTTATTCAAATTTTTATACTTAAGCTCATTCTCATTTTGCAAACAAAGTTCTCTTTTATACTCAACTTAACTCAATTAATTCCAAGGCCATATCCAATTTATTTCCACTTATTGGATTTCATTTGCATATTCAAACCATTACTATTTTAATCCATTTACATTTTTATTTTATACATCTCAAATTATATTTACTTTGTTAACACTTCAAGTCTAATTTTTTAATTAATAACTCAAGTTCTGAATCCATTATCTATTTTCAATTTACCCTCACAATTCATGAACCCACACTTCATGTATATTTACTTTATCGACAATTTAAGTCGAATTTAATTTATAACTTGAGTTTTATTTTCAACCTTCATCATAATCTCACAATTCATTCAACACTTAATTTTTAATTCCAAACATCACTTTATTTAATTTTCTTGGTTCAATTTATTTAATAATACAAATTTGGATTTTCCTTTCATTATCCAAAACATCAAACAATATTTATTTTGGATTTTCTATTTCACTTTCAAAATTTTTAAACCACAACTTATTATTTACACAATTCCATCCATTATAGGCTTGAATATGTTATTCTTTTATTTTAACTCAAGCCTTATGCTTCTTTATAACCCAAACATATTTTATTCATGCATTTTAATCCTTTTATAAGTTATTCTGGTTTATTTATTTCAATCTAATTCTTATCCAACTTATTTTCTAGTTATCTAGGTAAGAATCAATTCCAATTCAATTTATTCAATTGAATTTTTATTCCAGTTCAATTCTATTTTAAACTCAGATTTATTTGACTCAATTCGATTTTAACTTAATTCGAATACAACTGGATATTATTTCCAGCCTATCCAGTTAAATTTTACTCTCCAATCCAAGTTAATTCCATTTTCAATTTTATAAGCTTACAACTTATCTCATCAGAATTTTATACACCCGGCTTTTGCCTTCAAATCATTTTGTAATCTCCAATTTCCCAAATCACATTTCTCAAATTTTTAAACCAATCCTGCTTTTATTCCCAACAAATTTCCTTTGAAATTTTCAAAAACATCTGCTCTCCTAAACAAATTAATTTGGTAGCAATTCTTCACTTAGAAATTCGAAAATGAATACTGAAGATGCGGCCGTCATCATCAGAATTATTTTCCAATAATCCAAGTGATTTCAATGCTATATTACTTTCAAAATCCATTTAAAACAGATTTCCATTCAGAAATATCTCCAAAACAATGCTATCATTTATTTTCAAAACACTTCCAAAATCTCCGGGATTTTAAACTTTCAAATCCTGCTTAAAACAAATTTAAGTATAATTCATTTGCATGGTTTATGTTCATACAAATTCTCATTTGGTTTTTATTTCAATTTATAAATTACCTTTATAATTCAAATTTATAAATTTCATTTATTACTTGAATTTATTTTCTTAATCTTTGGTTATATTTTCAATTTCTAATTGAAATTTCATTTAACAATGATAATATTTTAATATTATCATTTCTAACATCCAAGCAACCATATAATAGCTATATTGTTTACCAAAAACTTTTCTTTATATCCAAAAATATATTTTTGGGTAAAATTATTTCATTTACCCATATTTAAAACAATACCGTGTCGATTGTTCTATTTAAGTGTTTAGAAACCCCTTCGATACAGTTTTCGAGGCTGTGCCGACGAAGGTTCATATACCACTCCATAAACCAATCAACACAATATAAAACCATTTTATATTCACTAACAAATACGCGCTCATATCTATTAATACGCTCAAACTCATTATAGAGTACTACGGACTCTAATTTATGAGTAATTCCCACCAGAGCCAAGGTTATCACCAACCTAAGCTCTGATACCAACTGTAACAGCCCGCAAATCCGTACCCCTTGAGTCAACACTATTCTACAACAATCAACTCAAGTTGTACAGAAATACGAACCATTTGGGTTTAAGAAGAAGAGGTAGAAGAAGAGAAAACAAAATCAATATCAGAATCTAACCATCGCAGCGGAATAAAATATAATAGATAATAAATAATCTTTACTCAAAATCAAATATATCTGTTTACATACATCACATCATCAGAGTACATTAGTCACAGCTCACATCAAAACAATACAATGGATACACAACAACTCAAGGTACACAACAACTCAAACAGCGGAATATATATATATATAACAAGTACGACTATACGTATCGTCATCCAGCTCGTCTCCTGAGCTCCACAGTATCATATCCTGTATCCTATAATACTCGGTCTGACCCGAGCATTATAGTTAAATAACACCCGAGTCAGTCTGGAATACCAGAGTGAGAAAATCACACCCAATTGATTATTAAAGTTTCAAAAATCCTTTGAAAACCAAAAAGCATCTCGTAAGACCACGCCACAAATAAACATGTCGGGTTTTTACCTTACGATAGCTAAACCAATTTTTATAGAAATCCTCTGATATTATAATAGGGTCTATATACAAATACTTATAAAATAGCCGAAATTGTTACATTTATTAAATTCCGGCTACTAGCCACAAAAGTGGGTAATACAAACAAAACTCGTACAAGGCTCGTAGGGAGGATGGATTTCCAACAATGACTAGGCACTGGGGTACCACCTGTCACAGTACGGGGCCTAGATCACCGTACCGAGGACTACTCCCTTCATCCCCTGCAACACAAGGCCGGAACCATTCCTTACTGAACAGTCCCGAACAAGATAAACCCCGTGGTTGGCGCGACCAACCACCCACTAAGCCGAAATAAATAAGGGACATCTAGACAGGGGAATTATCTTGTCCTGCTTGGGCATGACCCACCTAACCTTGCTGCATATCCCCTGATTTTCAGTCATTCCCATTTGATGAGGCTTGAGGCTAAGCGTTACCTTTAGAACGTATTTACTTAGAATGCCCATCGCCCTCCTGACGATGTTTCGCAAGCATTCGTCCATACAAGTCCGTCCCGGGCTCGAACGGAACCGAAGGCACTATTCCTACCACATCCATTTTGGAAATATCCTCAGGATTAGTAGCGACTAGCCCTTGCACTTCACTGCTCCATCTTCGAATCCGAACACGTTTTTCGCACGAAACGTACAAACCGAATCGAAGTGGTTTTCGAGAAATTAATCTCGATCCCGGTCTCTTCGATACGATCAGCGCATTGTCCAATATTGATAGTCGGTTATTTAACTATCAATTAATATTCACAAACAACCATCAACCAATAAATAATTTTCCAAATTATTTATCTCCAAAAATATCTTCACAAGATATATTTCTATTTTCAATCCTTTGAAAACAGTTTCAAAACCATTTTTCTTTCCAGAATAAACTTTCCAAATATTTCCTATCTCCTCTGAATATTACCAAGCACAAAACTAGATTTTTAAAATAATTTTAAAACACTGTACTTTAAAATATATACTTATAAAACATTTAAATTAAAGCTACTTCAATAATTTTTCAAAAATACATACTATGTGAATATTTGAAAATAAAGTTACTTAGTAAATATAAAACTAGATTTCTTCTTTTAAAAAAACAAAATACTAAGTTACTTCTTAATAATTATTACTAAAATAGATTAAAAGAAAATCTTACTTGAGACTTTAAATATTAGAAATAATAAATTTTACAAAACTTGCTTTCTTTAAAAACAACTTTTAATCTTTTAATTTATATTTAAAAATTTACTTTTAAAAAAACATGTACTTGGCTATCCAGAGAAAATTCCAACTTCAATCGCTTAAATCAATTTTCCCAAATTGATTTTCAATTTACTTTATTTGAAATGAATTTCTTTACTTTCTTAATTCATTTTAACATTCATTAATTATGGACTTATTATTAATGTTATTATTTCCCGTTTGTTTTTAAACCTTTTTAAGTGAAATATACGGATTTCAGTTTTTCCCAACTTCTTCATTATTCCTATTAATAATTTAAATCTTAAATTTTAAATAAATGTTTTATTCTTTTAATTAGTATCACTGAAGATTAAAATTCATTAGCTCTTTGTTTATTCAAATTTCCTTTCTATACTCATGATTTATTTACTAGAATTTTTAAGTCACTTTATTTCTTTCCAATTCATTTAAAAATTTATTCAAATTTCTATAATTATTTTACTTACAATTTCACTTCTTTTATTATCTTACAAAAATCCAATTTATATATTTTTAGTAATTCATCATACCCAATTATATCCAATCGAACCATAGCATTCAATATACCAATAAAGATCATCATAGGATATCAAATAAATCACAACAGAGGATATTAAATAGTTTAAATAAATATTGAGGGGTCCAGTTGGATCCCTCCAACCTGTTTTCCCTGCATCCACAGACGTTAGCATCACATAATATGCCAATTCCAGAATATATCATACTATAGCACATCAATCAATCAATTTCAACCATTCAAACAATTATTTTAAATTTAATCATTTAAATTTAAATTTAAACTGAGTGAGATTAACTCACCTTTGATTTTACTAGTAACCCGATTCAGTCCAGCTTGTTCCCTGATTCTAGACCTTGTAAAAACATTAGATTGTTTATTATTATTCGAATAAATCGAACAATTAAATTCTCATTCGATTAACTAATTACCTAATTTAAATTAGTAATTTTCTTTCAAGAATCCCTTAGGAACTAAAATAATAAATGAGTTAATTAAACAATTTATCTTAATACATTTTTTTTTCCAATTCAACTAGCAAGTCCAAGTACATATATATATATATATTTACCTTTAAAACACACATTTCTTTGAACCCTATACACTTATAAAATTTATTTATACGGATTCAAAAATTTACTTTTCATAAAACCCCCCCTTTTTTTTCAACACTTTAAATCCCTATGGTTTTTTTTTTCCAAAATTTCATATATTTTAAATTGAAATCTGCATGTGCATTTATCTATATATATTTATATATATATTATGTAAATCTAAAATCCTACCTATCAATATCTCTGCTTCTCATTATATGTATATGTATAAATATTTTCTTTACACGATATAAATTGATTTATTTATTAAAAAAAACGAATTGAAGATACCTCTCTGACCAATTGGTTTCGACGGCACTGCCGACACACACGCGACCCCAAGCCCTGGCTCAACCTCCTAAGCGAGCTGTCGAGCATGAAACCACAAGACGCCACCAGAATCGTGACTCTATCGTCGCGACGCCGCGCGTAACCCCAAATCTCGAGTCGCCTAGCACGAGGACCCCCCTCTAGTTCGATGATGATGATGACTCAGTATCCCTCGCGTGTTCACGCGAGTCCACCCCTTAGTTCCGCCATATTTTTTTTATAAGACGCGAGTTCGATTGGAAGCTCGGCCATTTACAACATAGGGTTTCGATTGTTGTTTGATTTCAATTTGGGTTTTTCAATTTGGAGATGGGCCAATACTGTTGTGGTTTTAATTTGAGAAGGAGAAAACGAAACGAGCGTGAATATCATCGTTCGCCATTTTATTTCTAGCTTGCTTCCTAAACCTAATTATGGTTTGAGAGCCGAGAGAAAAAAAGGAAGGCATGATTCTTTAAACGAGGAGCAACATAATTAGGTAAAGGTCGGCTTCTTCAGAGATAGGTTGGCTAAGGACAGTATAGGGTGGCTGTTGATTTAACGTTTATTATTATTATTATTTTAAGAAATAAAAACTCGATTAAGTTTCTAACGCGTTCACTAATCGCATGCTCTCAAAACAACTTCAAACGCTACGAAATTTGAAATCCAATAATAATACAATATTACAGATCCAATGGAACTGGTTTCGTCGAATTTCGAGACTGCGCCTTGGAAGGCTATTTTTAAATTCAATTTAAACGATATAAATTTTAAAACTTAACAAACCATTTTTAAATTTGATTTCATCACTTCTATTCTCTTCAGTATTATCGATATAAATTTTATAAGCCTTCAAATTATTTTAAATCGAATTAAAATTCCAGATTCAACGTTTTATTCAAATTCAAGTTATTTAATTCTAAATTATAATTACCAAATAATTGGTAATATTTGAATTCGAGTAAAAAAAATTAACATTTAAATATTCAAAATCAATTGAATATTCCAATTTCAATGGCTTAAAAATTTCGGGTCGTCACAGGTAATGAATATTTTGAAGTTATATTATATAAAAGTGATTTATATAATGAATGGTTTTATAAAAGTGTTTTATAAAACGGAAAGAATTTTGAGGACTAAACCCGATGGTTTTAAGATGATTTTTGAACGGATTTGTGAAATGAAAATTATTATAGATTTGAAAGTGCTTGTGAGCATTAGTGTGAAATGATTTATCGCTTCGAGATATAAAATGATTTTTTATATTACCAATGATTCGAGTAACCCGTAACTAAAAAGGTGGGCATGTATTTTTGGTATAGCCCGCTCTTAGATTAGAGGGATATACTTATTTATCGATTGTATTAAGGCCGGGACCCAGTTGCCTTGTTATTAGGAGAAACCTCCCGATATGGTTGCATATCGTTTGATATGTTTTATTATAGTATTTGGGATTTCCAAATAAACTTTTCAAAAGTGATTTGATTTAAGATCCCGAAGTAAAGTATAATTTGAATATAAAGGATATATATATATTTCAAAAGTTTTGAAATAAGAATAAAGTCCAAAGAGATAATTTTCGTAAAGGTGATTAGATTTGAAAATCTAAATTTAAAGATTAGGCCTAAGTGGGTAGTTTTGGAAATTGCATATTTGTTTGTTGCATCGTAGGCTCCATGAGTCTTATTTGCGGTGGAAGAACTACGTTGGCTTGATCCTGTATCTAATTGGGTACCAATTAGATAGGGGTACGTAGGCAGTCACAAGTGGTAGTGATGTAGCCCCTAAATTGATATAACCCTTTCATGTTTATTTGTTAATGGTTTTTGTTTATCTCGTGTTATTGTATTTTCCTACTTACTATTTTATTCCGCATTTGACAAATTTATTGAGTTAGCAGGAATGGCTATTGATGTCTCTCTTATTAGAGTTGCGCAGCGTTAGATTTATTTGTATTTGGTTTGTATATAAGCATACCTAGTAGATTAATTTGATTACTCTGATAACTTGTAAAATTGAAATTTTATCCTATACATTTAGTAACGTTGAATAATTATCAAATATGGTGTATTCAGTTAGTAGTTTTCATTAGTAGTCGTAGAACGGATGGATTTTTTGGCCATTTTAACTGGTTCGAAAATCCGAGTCGTCACACGTGGTATCAGAGCTTAGATTTTATATATTCCTAAGCTTTGATTTGTACTCAGCATAGATAGGGACAGTTGCACCCTAGATTGAGTTGAGTGTATTACATATATTAGCGCGTATTTGTTAGTGAATATAAAATGTTTTATATTGTGTTTGCCTATCCGTTGAACTGTTTGTGAATTCTGGTCGGTATGTGGGACGCCGTGTAGTGATTCCAAGACCCATAGGGTATGTGAATCCATGTAGGATTCTGTGATCTATTTTGGTGTAGTGCATAAGCTAGAATGCTAGATGTTGCCTCACCAGCGGAAATGACTAAAACCAGAGATAGGAGACACGACCAGTAGGGTTGGCAAACCCATAGGGTGCAGTCAGCTCCCTTTTCTAGCAATATCAATCAGTTTTTGCATGCCGGGAGCGATGCACTCGATCTTAGGAAGACCAATTATGTTTTTCCTATAGTGCCCCGGCTAGATGGGTACGATGCTTCAGAAGGATAACTATGATCCTTGTGCAGGAGGACCATTCTCAGAGGTGCTGCGAGCACCTCTGTGGAAGTCCTACACAGTTATTAAACGCACCTTTGCGATTTTTGCTTTCATACCTAGTATTGTTGTTATGTACACTGCATGAGCATTATAGCTATTTGGTTATTATTATTTTCACCCTTAGACATTATTATAATATCACTGGATTTTATATAAAAGTGTTTTGGTTATCGTAAGGTAAAACCCCATCCGTATTTATTTGAGGTGTGGTCTTACCAGATGCCTTTGATTTTAAAAGGTTTTAAAAATAATAATTCAGTTATTTGAGTTTACTCACACCAGACCCATGTATGACCCGGAGTTTTATTCTCTTTCCCAAAACTCTTGGGTGCTCAAATTTTTACAAGCAGCCGAGCAGTCTAGGTTTTCTATGTATGCATTTTGGTAGGAGCTGGGAGCAGGAGGCTTCACCGATAGTTAGTTATTATCTTATTTTCACTGTATATTATGTAAGCTATATTTATATATAAGGACAGTCTATTATAACTATCATAGGTAAGAAATTGTATTAGTGTAACTCTGACATATTATTTTGAAATGTATTTGTAAAAGTATTATTTGATTGATATATGTTATTCCATTGCATTGTGAGATACAATGTTTTTTCTTAGTTATTCTATATTCTACCTTTCTTCTTTCACCCCTAATAATCCGCCTTTTTGTTCAATTTGAGTTGACATATGTGGTTTATTGTCTGCTTAGAGTGTACTGAAAAGTGGGTCATTATTGAGAGGTTGGCTTGTGGATTAGGTAGTATGCGAATTGTCAACAAGTGAAAGTCGAACATCAGAAACCAAGTGGGTTGCTTCATTCTTTAGAGATTCTAGTTTGGAAATGGGATTCGATATCAATCGATTTTATCGATGGGGTTGCCCAGGTCAAATAGAGGTAATGAAAGTATATGGACTACAGTTAACAGATGGACCAAAAGTTCCTATTTCATTGCAGTTAAGCAGCTAGAACGACACATGTTTTAGCTAAGTTGTTCATGAAAAACATAGTTATACTGCATGGAATTCCTAGTAGTATAGCCTATGACAGGGATGCTTTGTTCACTAGTGAATTCTCAAAGAGGCCACAGGAAGTGATGGGTACGACGCTTAATATAAGTACTATGTATCACCCTTAGACAGATGGGCAGACAAAAAGAGTCGACAAAGTACTTGAGGATCTACTGAGAGCTTGTGTATTGGACTTCAGTGGATCTTGGGAGGATCATCTACATTTGGTTGAGTTTCCTATAGTAATAGTTATTAGACTAGTATAGGAATGGCACCTCTTAAGGTTTTGTATAGAAGACCTTGCAAATCACCATCATGTTGGTTGGAGGCTGGAGACAGATTAGTCTAAGGTCCAGACTTAGTTAGGGAGGCATTAGAGAAGACTGAGTTAATCCGAGGATGGATAAAGGAAGCTCAAGACATAAGAGTTACGTAGTTAAAAGGTGTAAGGACGTAGAATTGTCAGTTGGAGATAAAGTTTTCAATAAGGTATCACCTATGAAGGGTGTGGTGTGATTTGGAAAGGTAGGGAAGTTAGCCCTAAGATATGTTGGTCCATTCCAGATTACAGAGAGGATTGGAAAGCTCGCATAAAGAGTAAAGTTGCCGAGCAGTATGGCAGGTGTCCATAATGTATTTCATGTGTCCCATCTTCGTAAGTACGTGCATAATCTAGAGACTACTGTTCCTCCGACAGGGTTGGAAGACTTAATAATAGAGCCTGATTTTACATTTTTTAGAAAAATAGTTCGGGTTGTAACTAGAGATGAGAAAAGATTAAGGAAGAAGATGGTAGGGTTGGTGAAAGTTAAATGGAGCGACAACGAGAAGGACTGTACTTAGGAGACAGAGGACAGGCTTAGAGATACTTATCCTGATCTGCTTTGAGGGTATGTCTATATTAGATTTATATAAATAGTTGCTAGTCAGTTAGACTAGTATGGTTGTTAGGAGTTAATATAAATGATTGATATGTTTAGTACTTAGTCCTTACTGAATTTTGAGGACGAAATTCTTTAAGGGAGGGAGCCTGTAACATCCCTAATTTTGATAATATTATTCAGGAAATTTAATTAGATAAATTATATAGAATAATCATTATAAGGGGATTGAGATTTGAATAAACCATATATAGTGCCGTGCTTATTAAAAAGGTAAATGGGATTTAATTGGGTTATTAAACTAATTAAATCACACATGGGCATGTTAATAAAATAGCCTACTTGTCATACACGGTTATACACGTCATACCCTTGCCTATTCACGTTTCATTTCTCACCTTCTCAAACGTAAATAAAAAAAATAGACGGCCATTAAAAAGGAAGGAAAAGAGAAAGATTATAATCTAAAGCTAAGGATCATAGCTAGGAGGGTTATCAACCTCAAATCTCAAATTTCTTATCATATCTAAGGTGAATAATAATTTTTATACCATATTTATTTTATCCTATGATCATGTGTTTTTGGATTTATGATTAAATTCGTTTTAAAAATGATATAGATGATGATATGCTTGAACTATATTATGTTTGATTTATTTTAAATCATTTTCCTATGAATTAGCATGGTTTAGGGTAAAACCGAGATTCAATGATTTTAAAATGCCATGGAAATTTTTTATGTTAAGTAAAACATGATTTTATAGATGGGTTTTAATTTTCATAATTTTTCGAGCTATAGAAATTTTATCATGAATTTCTAAAGGAAAATATGATATAATTGGGTTTAAAATTTATTTCAAGTATTTCAAGGAGAAATTGGGTCTGAAATTTTAATATGTTTGAGTACATGATAAAATTGAATTTCTTTGATTTTTGGGGATTTTTACCAGTAGGTTTATTAGGAAAAATAAATTATTGTTATAGAGGGACTTTTTTGCCAATGTTGGTTTTGTTATATGGAAGGGTTTAAACGTTATATTTCTATGATTTGGATCTAAATTAATGCGGTAGGTTCTAATTGTAAATTATTTGAAAAGTTGTAAAGTAACCCATTCAGGAATTACAACAGGCATGTTAGTTATAAAGTAATTGCCATACTTAGCTACATATCAGCGTTTTAGAAAAAGGAAGTTCCGCCTAATTCGAAGGAACCTTTTGATTCTCTTACCTCTGCATCTACCCAGTCAAAACCAATGCACATGGTATCAATGAAATTGGTACAAAGTGAATTGGTAAGTAGCGGAAGTTAAGGTGTCGAAAGCAATGCTTTAGTCAGGGTCAAAACCAAGGTTCACTTTTAGAAAGATAAGTGCCTGCCTAGTTTTTGAAGGGATTTCAACAAGTTCAATGCTTTCTCTTTAAATAAGAACTTTTGAAAGAATTCATTTCGACCAAGTCGAAACCCAGCCGCTAATTTTTCCTTTCGACTGCATTGAAGCCATCTATGCTGTCGAAGGGTTACCTATGTTTTAACTTGAGCTAAGTTTTTTCCTGGATGCTTTCGAATGCGTTGGGGGTTTTGATGGAAATGGAGTCGAAAGGGTTCGACTTTACCCTTTGATGTTTTATTTAAAAGGTGGTTTGTTTTGACTAGATGGTTCCGACACCATCAACTTTTCCCCAAAACAATTTTATAATCGTTTTTGAAAGTGTTGCTTTCTTATTTAATCATTTTGATCCAAATAACGTTTTTAAAGAGTAAACCCAATGCTTTCGATAGATTACATATATTTGTTACGAAGTTATGGTTTAAAGAATATTTTGATACTATCGAAAAGTACCATTGGTTTCGAAAGTGAAAGTTTAACAAGGACTTCGAAAGGTATGTTTTTTATGTTTTGCAAAGAAGCTTATGCTTTCAAAGTAGGTCATCCAGAGGTTTCGAAGGTGATGTTTTAAAGTTTCAAAACAAATAACCCACTCTCACTTTTAAAAAGGAAATACCATGGCATAACTAAAGATTTTAGAGGTATTACTTCTTCATATACTTATTCACATTGTAATTAACCCATTACAGTACTTTGGGGAAGGGAAGAATAATTGGTTAGGTTGACCCGATAGTGAATATAACATAAGAAATGTTAAAATCTTAATTAAAAATATTGGCAGGGGCCAATAGGTTCGCAGTAAGCTCGTGAAGACTGTACATAACAAATGATATTGTTGAGGGATAATAGGTTTATAGTCAGTCAATGAAAAGTATGATTTTATACTAGCAAAGGCCAGTAGGTTCTTAGTTAGTCCATGAAAACTAAGATGAGAGATAAGATATTAGAGTTACCAATAGGTTCTTAGTGATCCCATGAAAACTATGATATTGGATAGATAGTCCACAAACATTTAACAGGGTAATAGTAATCGTAGAAACCATAATTGGGACAGATAATCAGAATGAATGGGGATGGGTAATCCAGATTTTATTTACTTGTTTTGCATATCATCATAATGTTTTCGAAATACTATGTTTTAACCATTGTGGATGTTGAGCACAGTATATGGTTTTATAATTATTTAGGATACTAGTGAGGGGAAAACCCGTTCCGCTAAGCGGTGTGGTCTCACTAGATATCTAAATGGTTCGAGATGGTAAATTATTATTCATACCAGGCTTTATGTCTGACTCGAAGTTTTTATTTTCCCCTTAAACTCTAGGGTACTCAATTGATTTTGAGTAGGTTGAGAGTTAAGGTTTCCAGGTGTTCTTTTAGACGAATAAAGCTTTCGAGGACATGCAGGAGGCAAGCTTGTTATTATAGATTTTTTATTTCTGCTGTGTATTTTGTTTGCAAAGGAAAATTTGGTTTCTTGCCTATTTATGTACTCTGATCAACCAAGGGGCATCTTTATATGTCACTCTTGGTGTATTTTGTAATAATTATATGTTATATAAAAGTGGTTGTGGACTAGGATTATGTAATCAATTTGGAATATTTTGAAATGGAATGTGGAACTTGTTTGCTGTTTAAGATTTTCCATACCTTGTGAATCTGTGTATCAGTATATCTAATATTGTTATATTTGGTCGCTGAACATTAATAACTATGGATGACTACGACATCCATAGCCATTTGTTTTGGGCCTCCAAGCAGGAGGATGTTACATACAACCGCGTTGTTGCTCGCGACCACATTTTGGGATGTTCACTCTTGATATGCCAAATAAGGCTGGAGATTGGTTGATGAGGAGGTGGAGTCTGGAGGAGGCATGGGCAGCGTTGGGTTTGTGGTGTCAAGGAGCACGTCGACGCAAAATTTCAATTGGTATGGCAAATTGGAAGGAGGTACGACATACGTACAGCCTAGAAGGTTTCATTTTGTCGGTTTTTAAGTAGGGCAAGCGGAGGTGGCATGGATAGGTCGTCGTGGTCGGGTTAGTGGAGAGAGGAATGTCGGCGGAGTCGACTTGTTGAATGAGGGGCGGAGGAGGAGGGGAGGGATGATGAAAGTTTCAACAATGGTGAGCAGCAATAGTGATGATAGGTGGGAGATGATTTGGGAAGATGGTTTAATTTTTAAACTAGGGTAATTAGTTATATATATATATATATATATATATATATATATATATATATATAAAGCAATAACTAAAAATTGTATAACTCTCTCATACGAGGCCCAAATCGAACGTGGTCAGTGGCGTTGCACTCGTGGAATCATTGGCTACGTGATGGAATCAGTTTGGCTGAATTTGGAATTAGTGAAATGTTATGTTAAAATGGAACGCTGTTTTATTTTAGATGGAACATTAATGCTTCGACGATAAATAGAATTTTAGTGAGTTGAACTCAATGTTTTGGTTTATCAGTAATGATATATAGTAGATAAAAATTATTCATGGACTGATTCGATGTTTTATCTACTAGTTGTTTGGTTTGGATAATTTATCATTTTAGAAAATGGATAATGTATTAAGTGATAAAATATTACATATTTAAAATAATTATGCTGTTTAAATAATAACGTAGTTAATTTAAGTATACTGCTTTGGTGTTATTTATTTGGCCAAATAAACACCGTCTAATACTAATGTTGGAGTTTATTTTAAGTGATATTCATTTTGCATAACAAATCCACATTCTGTTATTATATAAATTTGGACTCCATTTAAGTACTAGTTAATTTATACTGGATAAGTGATCTATTAACGGTTGATTGTTAATTATGGATTTGGTTCACATATATGCCTACTTATGTAAATACCTGTAATTTAACTTGAGAAGTTAAATTGAATTTAATGGTAGTTTGTTAGGTACCATTGTGGTCACTAAGCCTATTTCTGAAATGGGAAAGTTATGGATTCAAACCAACTTCAAATTTTATAATTTAATGTAAATGGTTTTATTAAATTATTATTTTGACAATATGTTTGTTAAATTCTTATTTTACAAAGTGTTTTGTGAATTTTAGTTTTTTTAGTAAAGTTAACTATTATTTTATTTATTATGTTTTAAGATTTATTATTTTGTTATTAATTATTTAAAACTAGAAAATTATTTCATTAATAATACTGTTTGAAAAGTTAATTAATTTTATTGTAAAGGTTGATTAAAGCTAATTTTATTATATAATGTTTTTTTAAAATGTTTTAAAGGTTAATATTATTATATTATTTGAAAGTTTAAAAGCTTTATTATTATACTATTAATAATATTTTAAAGTTTTATTATTATATTATTAAAATGTTTTAAGTTATTTTTATGATGTTAAAGTTTTTATTTATTATAATTAAATAATATAAATTGTTTGTAAAAGGATTTCTACTATAAAAAGGATTTATTTAAGCGAGTTTATAAATTCAAAGGAGGTTTGGATTTTAAAAAGAAGTTAGGTTTTGAATGATTTTAGAAAAGAGGTTGAGAAATGGTTTAGCAATTTGGAAGGAAAGTTTTATAAATGGGTTTTTGAGATTTATAAAAGAGTATTTTATAAATAAAACTTAAAAGTTTATAAAGAAGTATTATAAATAGATTTTGGTAATTTATAAAAGTGATATTTATAAAATAAAAGAGATTTATGGAAAGGAATGGTGTTTCAGGTTACTTATATCTCCATTTTAATGGCATTTGGGTTTGATCATTTTAATACGATTTTGAAATAGAAAATCTTTCTAAGTGTTTGGTGAATATACTTATATCATTTTATAAGTATGTGAAAAAGGTTTTCCAAGTGTTGAAAGGAATGGTTTATGAATATACTTATGCCGTCGAGAAAAGTATATGGTTATATTATCTAAATATTGAAAATATAGTGTTTTTTGAATATTCTTATCTTGTTAAGATAAGTATATGGAAGTGATTTCCAAGTATTTAAAAAGTGATTTTAATTAATGAAAAATTAATTTTACGAGGCTTAGTGGTTTCCGTGGGAAATGAAATTTCTGTTTGGGATGCTAATTTATTTGATAGTTAAATAATAACCAACTATTGAATCTTGCCCTAAATTTGTATTCCTTCTTAATTTTAGTGATAGAAATATTTTTCCAACTTAACACTGAATGATTTTTACTATGGAAATATCTAGGAGAAACAATTGAATTATATAGTACAGTTATGGTCGATGGTGCTATGTTGTGCGCATAAATTCGTTTTGTTCTTCTAGGATAACTGATTAGGAGATCTGTCCCCTTAAATGGTTGGGGGGAAATCCCAAATCTGATGTATTCTCTGATTATTTCCTAAAGAACTGAATTTGAGCATTCCAAAAATTTGGTGATTGGTTTGGGGCACCCGGTAAGTAAGGGAGTGTACTCGTAAGAGATGACTCATATCATAACCACTCCAAAACCCATATACGGTTCCATGAAGGTGTTTTGTGATATATTAAGATGTTGGAATCCATGTGTGATTCTGAAACCTGTTGGCGTATGGGAATCCATGTGTGATTCCAAGATCTATTTGAGATATGGGAATCTATGTGAGATTCCAAACCCATTAGGGTATAGGAATTTATGTGGGAATCCATGATCTATTTTGATGGCGGTGTGTGAGCTGGAATGTCGGACGTAGCCTCACCTGTGGTAATGACTAAAACCAAAGGTATAAGGCACGGCCAGTAGGGTGGGCAAACCCATAGGATGCAGTCGTCTTCTCCTATATGTTACCATTAGTTGTTGTGCATGCATGGAGCCGTACACTCGGTCTTAACGAGACCAGTTATGTTTTTCTTATTATACGTCACTAGGGATGTATTGTAGCCTCAGAAGGATGTCTCTGATCCTTGTGCATGAGGACCATTCTCAAAGTACCGAGTGCACCTCCATGAAATCCTAGACAATTAGCGAACGCACCTTAGCAACTTTCAATTATATACATGTTATTATTTTGACATATAACTCACGAGCATCACAGTTACTTGATTACTATTATTTTCACCCTTAGACATTATTATAATATCATTGAATACCGAAATGATTTGATTATCGTAAGGTAAAAACGTATATGTGTTTATGTGCAACATGGTCTTACGATATACCTTATCGTAACTTTAAAATCCATTAAGTTGTGTTTTCTCATGCTGGTTTACCAGACTAATTCGGGTGTTATTTTATTATAATGTTCGGGTTAGATCGAGCTTATTTACAGATTCATTTTGGATGCTTGAAGGTTCAAGAGACGAGCTGGATGCCTCCATGACGTACTCTCGTATATGTTATTTTATACTGCATTAGTTGTTTTAAATTTATCAGCAATTATGAGGGCAGGTTGTTAAAACTATATAGGCTATTGATTTATTTGTTGACTCTGATTGATATTTATAGTATAACAAAGTTTAGTTTTTTGGTAAAGATCATTGTTATATTATAGATTACCCATCACATTGTGAGATTTTGTTCTATCTTTTCTTTTATTTTTCCCCAACAATCCGTCTTTCTTGCATTTGGAAGCTCGACACGTGAATACCATGGATGTATTAGTGATGACTTCTTAGGATCGAAAAGGCAGGTCGTTACAAAAATGGTGAAAATGGGAAGGATATTACTCACCTAAGTCTTGATCAATCTTTGTAAGTTTCCATTGCATTTTCTCTGTATATTTTTTTTCTCTTAGGTCACCACCATTAATGTTTCCAGAGTTTGTATTTTTTTGTTAAATAATGAATGAATAAGATAAAAGAGTACTTATTTCACTAGTCCACAATGGGTTGAGTTGCCTGCAATACCTTGAATATTTGTGAATATTTAATGTAATATTAATAACATGATAATAGGAAAATAGTTAGAATTATCTAAATATTTTGATATAAAAATGGCCAAATGGTCTTTTTTGCATACTGGAATTTAGTAACCAAACTAGCGCCATTGCGCCCATCTTGCATTTTGATTCGCATAGTATTTTGGTTTGCCTTATTTGGAGTTCGTATGAAGGAATTACATGTGAAATGTTATCAGGTTAAATAAGCGCCAAAAACTTGAAGTTTGAATTTTAATTTGGACGAACCGAAGTTTCACTCCTTCTGTTTAAAAACAAAATCACATACCCCAATATTTAGAAAACTAACCGCATCACTTATACATCTTCCTTTTTCTTCCATCTTGACATACCCAGAATAAAAACACCACATCTCGCTCAAAACTCAACATAAATCCAAGAAATCAAGTGTGCTGCAAAGCTATCAAAGAAGGCTTCAATTCAGGAGTGATTGGCAGGAGAATTTCAAAGCATGGGGTGCAACAGGCATGGACAACGAAGGAAAGTGATGAACTTCCATGCACAATTTTCAACGATCAACATCAAACTTCAAACTTCAAATCAACATATCTCCTTTGTTTCTTGATGGAATTCGATGATCTACTGATTGAAGTGGCTGTATTGATGAGGGCTACAATCTGGAAAAGGATTTGAGAGAAAATTGAAGGTTTCCGCCAGGAAAAAGGAGGAACATCGAAGAAAGGAGCAAGTTTGGAGTAATTGTGAGCGATTCTTGCTCTCTTCTTCAAATAATATGATTAAGATCCTATAATCATTACATGTAGTCTATATTATAGTACATAAACATTTATAGATTATTAAATTCGCATTAAAATGGATTTTGGAAGGGATTTGGTTAATATAAAGGACTGGATACTAGGTTTAAGAAATTTGTAGAAATCTGAAGTATAACACCAATATCTATGAAATAATCGATAAAGTTGGACTTAAGAATCTAAATCTAGGGTCTAGGAATGTTTTTGATGATTTGAGATCAAGCGGTGGCGATCAAAATTAAAAACGATGTTGAAAAACAGAAAAACTCGAAACTAGAAAACATGAACAAATACATACATCGGTTGTGGTATTATTTTTGTACTATATGTAAAGTAGAATATGCCTCACTCACTATACTAACGTCTGATTCCTTCCTATTTCCTATATTTTTATCCCGGTTTGATGGAGTTTGGAGATGAGATGGTCTCAAGAGTAGAGATGCATTTGTATATTGTTTATATGATGTACATAGGTGTTGTGATCTGAAGTTGACTATATATGGGATTGCGTTGTATCTGTATTATTCAGATACATGTAATTGACAATGTAGACAAAGCTATGGTGATGTGACTATGGTATTTATTATTATTTTTGTATTATATTTATTTTCTTCCATTGTGAGACTCTAAAAGTAGATAGTGTTAGTTAGAACTATATCTGGTATTTATTTTATATTCATCCAATGACTCATATTTTTGGTTTCCAGGTATTGACATCATTTTGGGCATTGAACCCAAGGTTGAAATGGTGGGTTGTTACATTTGGTATTAGAGCTTAGGTAAAGACCTAGGTACGTATAATGAGAGTGTATTTGTATTTTTATTATATACATATTGTATAGGATTTGAATATGTTTGCAGCTATTCCAATTGAGCTATCAATCTATTGGGGAGTTGTTAATCAATCCCAGTTACGGGCAACGGAGGATAAGTAAGTTAGTAATGGTAGAAACTGAAACTGAGATAGATATTTATGAGGTAAGACCAAAGTTGAAATGGTACTAGAGTCGATCTTAGGGATATTATGGTGTGAACGTCCATGTTGTTCATCGATATCTGTAAGTGATGAGTCATACTAGTGTAAACCCCATAGTACCTGCATTTGGTGTATAAGAAGTAGTTCTTAGTATTATTTTGGAATTGAACTCTAATTTGTAGTGGGAAAGTGTCTAAGCACTTGTGAGAGTATATATGATCGCTTGGATTTGATTTGATAGATGCACCAGATAAGAAGCTAGTAAGGATGGTTGGATTATTAGGTTTTGAATGGAAATTATTTTAAGAGTTAAATTTTAAAGATATCGCATGAATTGATTTGTATTTATATATGATGATGAGTATTTGCGTAATTTATTTAAAAATGGGTTTAATGTTTTAATTCAAAGTAAATAGAGTTCCGAGTCTTAGCATATAATCATTTTTAAATAAGTGACTGAAGGATTTGTGAAAGGAATTTTTTGAATACATTTATAGTAAAATATGACTTAAATCTATAAAACTGGTTCTCTATATTGATATAAATATGGTAAGTAGCTAAAGTGAATTTTAAATTATATTTTCATACATAAAGAATGCATTATTTAAGAGTGGTAGAAATTTTCTATTTATGAAATAAATTAATATGTACATATTAAATAAAATAATTATAAATTAATTGAAATGATGTTTTGAAATCAAGTAAGAGTATTTTTTAAATAACTATAATTTATTTAAAATTCAAATATATTTTAAGTAGTTAATAATAAGTTATTGAAGTTATGGAAATTAATTGAGGTGGACATTAATATATAAAGACAAAGTAAATGTTTGATGAAAATATTTTATCTTATGAGTTTTAATTAAAGAAGATATTTTGGTAAAGCAATATTTTTAAAAGTAATGATGTATCTTAAAGACGAGTGGTAGTTTTAAAATTTGAAGTTGTGAAGAATTTTTGATCAGTAATTTTTTTACTATTATTTTAAACATGAAAAATGAATTTTGAAAACTTATAAGTTAAGAATCATTTGATGAGTTAGAAAAAAAATAAGGAAGAGAAGGACTATGCACTAGAAGCAGCCCCATATGCAAGTATGCTATCATCTTTTGTGAAGTAGGAGAAACAAATTATGAAAAGGAGGCAAGTATGATTTTGGATAAGGAATGTGATAGTAAGTAGTTCAAGTAAAAGTTTCACATAGTACGTGGATCGTTTGACTTTAGTGTATATTGAATGACTAGTTCTAAGGTGATGTTGGATGAAAATAGGAATATAAAATAGATAAGGATGAGTGGACCGGGGATGATATTTTCATAAGACGTGATCCTTATAGTGGCATGGAATTGGATAGAGAAAGAAAGGTTGTGGTTTGGGTTAAAAAGAGAAAAGTAACGCGTTGAAGAAAATTAGAGAAAGATGATGTAACAACCCACCCTTCTTGACCCTCGAAAATCGACACAAATACGCCACTGTATAATATGTCGACGATCAAGTGCCGGGAATGACAAAAAGTTGAGGGAAAAGAAAGAAGGAACTAAACAATAACAGAATCTCACAATCACAGCGGACAAAATATAATAGAAAATAATAGATCTTTACACAAAATGAAAACATATCTATTTTATATATTACATCATCAGAGTATCTCAAAACAAACAACAATTACCAGCCTGGCAGTTATAACAGCATGCCACACAGCTTGCTGGCAACTCAACAATCATAGCAGAGGAAATAAACAAATACGGGTAATATGTCCCGGACTTCAGCCCCTCTCTTCAACTCCCAAGCATCCTATCCTGTATTATATAATACTCGGTCTAACCCAAGCATTATAATGAGATAACACCCGAGTAAGTCTGGAATACCAGCCTTATAAAATACACCCAAATTTATTATTAAAGTTCAAAAATCCTTTCAAAATCAAAAGCATATCGTAAGACCATGCCACAAATAAACATGTCGGATTTTTACCTTATGATAGCCAAAACATTTCTTATCAAAATCCTCTGATATTATAATAGTATCTATGTACAAGTACTTATTCAAATAGCTGAAATTGTTACACGATTAAATTCCAGCATACTAGCCACAAAGTGGGTTCTACAATAAAAACCGTAGAAGGTATGTAGGGAGAATGGTTTTCCAACGAATGACTAGACACTGGGGTACCACCTGCCACAATACCTGGTCTAGATCGTACCGAGGATCCACCCTAAATCCCATGCAACACAAGACAGGGACTACCCGTTACTGGACAATCCCGAGTAAGATCAACCCACAGCTGGGATCAGCAACCGCACCACACAGCCAAAATAAAAGGGACATTTAGACAGGGATGACCTCACCCTAATGGGCGTGACCCACTTAGCCTTGCCGCATAACCCCAGATTTTCAGTCATTCCCAGTTGATGAGGCTCGAGGCTGAGCGTTACCTTTTTAGAACATTTCACTTAGAATGCTCATCGTCCTCCTAACGACGTTCTAAAAGCATTCATCGATACAAGTCCGTTCCGGGTTCGAACGGAACCGAAGACACTACTCCTACTACATCCATTTTGGAATCCTCTTCTAGATATTTCCAAAGTTATATTTGGGTCCAGATTTGATAGTAGGTTATTTAACTGTCAAATAAACATACAAATTAACCAATCATTTCATTTCAACTGAAAACGCAAGTCTTTTAAAACTTTGATTTTTATAATTTAAATCACTTTTCTCAAAAATATATACTTAAAACATTTTAAAATAAACTACTTTAAATCACTTTACTCAGAATAATGGTTATGAAATTCTGTAATAAATTTCCAAGTTAAATTTTAAGCCACAACCATTTTTAAAATAAAAGTTTATATAAAGTATAATATTAGAAAATTTCTTTAAAAACATAATGCCAGTTTAACCTTTAAAATAAATATTACTAAAATTAATTTGAGTATATTTACTTTAAAATTCTAAAACAATTAAAAAATAATAAATTTTCTCTAAAACACACTTTTTAAAACAAATTTTAAAACTTTAGGCTTATACACCAAAACTCCTTTGAAAATATACTTCGTTTTTCAAGTAAACACACTTCCATTTTGGAATAACCCATATAACCCTTATAAATCCTGCTCGATTTATCTCAATCTAAATTTACGTCTCAGTCCCATAAATTTCTTCCCACACTTTAAAAATAAACACCTTTTTATTTTTAAACACATTTCCCATCTCCTGAAAATCGCTTTCAAAAGATATATTTAAATTATTTAAAATAAGGTTACTAAAATTTCTTAAATAAAAAAAATTATTTCTTAAGAAATTCCTTAAGGGTTTCTGAGTTATTTAAAAAAAGATTACCCTTTTAAATAAAGTTATGAAATTAAATATTTATATTAAAATTCCTTTTGAAAACATAATACCAAATTTACCTTTATAATATTTAAATACCATAATTACTTTAATAAATATCTACTTTTGTCTTAAAAATAATTAAAAATAATAATTTTTCTAAGAAATTTTTAAAACTAAATTTTTAAAACTTCTAGTTTATACTTCGAAAGTTTTTCTTTGAAAACATACTTAGTTTTCCTGGAAAAATACACTTCCCATCTTTTAAAAATGATCTCACTATTACTTTTAAAACAATTTTCACCTTCTTATAGAAATTTCCATCGGAAATTTATACTTCCAAATTTATCCACCGATAAGTATTCCACTTCATTTGTAAACCCAGATTACAAATCTCCATTCCCCATTTCCTTTTTAAAATCACAGTTTCAAGCACTTAACAAATTCCAAACCAATTTTCTGAATTTGATTCCCTTAAATTCATTACTTAAAAATTACCTTCAATTTCCTTTTAAACCCAATTCATTTATCTTTAAATATTAGATTATATTCATCCAACCATAACAATGCACAACAAAATTCCCAAATTAATCTATCACAGGATATTAATAAAACATAACACAGATTAAGACGATAATTTCTATATTGTGAGGAATCTAGTTGGATCCCTCCAACCTGTTTCCCTGCATCCACAGATGTTAGCAACAAACAAATATCGATCCAATCCGATAATAATTTTCACATTCAACCAATCAATCAACCATTTAAATATTAACTATTTAAATTAAATGGCATCTAGATGTGAGTGAGATAAACTCACCTTGAATTCGTTGTGCGTTCCAATTTTAAAATTAAATCGGACAGTGTTCGATTTAACCTAAATTTTTATTTGCTCAAAACGATCCCAGATCTGCTCCATAGCGGGCTGCTCGTCGCTGCTATTCCGATGATTCTCGTTTAATCGAAATCTGATCATGGATACACAAGTTATGGACTTATAAAGTTTCTATATAAATTTATGAACAAATTTTTTTATAATTACCAAACAACATTAGGCCGCACTTCGAATCTACAAATCTGGTCGTCTAAGCTTTCTTCTTTTCTTCACGAGAACACAAGCCAGTACAACCTGTCACACGCGCGCTAGCTTGTCACCGCACCACCATCATCAGACTAGATACAATCAACTACCACCCTTAAACACGCTGCCCCACACTCCACCGTCGCCCAAAGCGTCGCCACTCTCGGTGCTGCCAATTGCTCGAAATTTGAGCACGAACAGAAACCTTAACAGCCACGATTCTGGCCACCCCGTCGACCCATATATGATCTCGACCGTTGAATACGTAGAGGTCGATGCACTCTACAACTTCCTAATTGAAGTTCCCTCATGAAAGTCCATGGATTTGAAGAAAAAAACGAGGGAATAAGGTGAAGTTTCGGCCATTGAAAGGAAATAGGCGGCGACCGTGAAAAATTCTAGGGTTTTGGCCCTAAAAAAACATACTATATAAACGTTTATAATATTATTTTAATATTGAATTCATTTTGAACAACTTTTTCAAACGATGTCCAAAAAACGCATGCCGAAAGGCTTTTATAAGGTTTTACCCGTGTTCCGAACACAATAGAACGTGTTTTGGAAGCTAATTCAATCATATGTGGAAGATAGCGTTTTGAATCAAGTTAAATATTAAATTATCGATTTAAATTTCAACGCGTTTCTCACCTGTACGAACAAACGATATATCCAAACACTACGAAGTTTGAAACCCGATAATAATACACTATTACAGATCCAATGGAACTTGTTTCGTCGAATTCTGAGACTGTGCCCCGGAAGGCTATTTTAACTCGTCGATTAATTCGAACAATTTTCAAAATCGTCGAATTCATTTAAAATTTCACTTTTAAAATTTTACTAACTTAATTATAAATCATACAGAATATATATTCACATTAGAAATCATTCTGATTCACTTTAAATCAAAATCTGATTATTTACATTATTATTATATAATAAATCACATTATTAAATTAATATAAAAATTCCAAATATTAAACTTATCGACTTTGGATTCCATCCAAAGGCCCAATATTACAATTCAAATCCAACTAGACTTAAAATAAATTTTAGAAACTATTTTCATATCGATATACAACCAAATTCACCAAACATCCCAATTTCGAATATAAAAATTGTTATTTATCCAAATGCAATTAAATTACCATATTTGAAATTTAATTAATCTTAATGATTTAACAAAAATTTTCATATTTCAAATCAAATTATAATTAACATTCAACATTTAAAATGAATTAAATGTTCAAAATTTAACGACCAAAATTCCAGATCGTTACATTCCTCCCCCTTTATAAAAATTTCTCCCCAAAATGCTTCCACATCCATTAGCTTCCCAAAATTCACTTAATTAAAACTCACATTCACTTCCCAAAACTTTTATCTCAATTCCAAAACCATTCGTTTTATTTTAGCCCAAAAGCTTTGTTTACAACACCATTTCAAAATGCAACCTTCTAGTTAACCCAAAACTTTCAAAACTCTCAAAAAATTTCTAACTCCCAAAATTTCTGATTTTTTTGACAACATCTCCTTTGTAAGAGAGCATTTTACAATATCACAATAGACATAAATATATATACATCGACCCACACAGTTGGAAAACAAAATATACCACAATATATTATCATTTTCCAATTTTATTGCATAGGCGTACCTTTTTTTTTTGGCAAAGCCAGCGGGGTTAACTGGGCCCCTACCAGTTTTATTGCAAGACAATAAAAAAGAGTACAACGTAAAGAAAAAGAATAAAAACAAAAAACTACAAGAACAACAGACTCATCCCCAAGCATTAACCAGAGAAGGTGGAAAACCAGTAGCACAAAATTTCAGCTGAGAATGAGTTCGTGACTTGACTTCTTTCCATATTAAGGCATCAGTTCTTCTAACATTATCAAAAACCATGGAATTCCTATAGGCGTACCTTTTGATTAGCATTTTGAAAGCAAGCGGCTAATTACTATTGCATTTACGCGTTCCAACTCTATCGATTTTCTCCCGTACCTGTACTTACTCAAACAAGCACATAAGTTTTCAATAATATGAGATTTTAACAACCTTCCATTCATTAATCTTAGCTAAACACATCAATTGCATAGCCCAAACAAAAAATTTCATAATTCAACATGTTAACCATCTTTTTTAAGCAATCACAAGGTTTCACCAATATTTTTAATTCCCTTCATAAATCCATATCTCATTTTATTCCACTCAAACGATTTACATCCAAGTTTACTATTCTCAATTCATATTTACCACAACCAATTCATATTTGTACCAATTAATCTCATGTCCACAACACATTGGTTATAAGCCTTACTTACATGAATTTCACCCTTTCCAATTCCAAATTGATTAATTTGCATCATATTTATAATTCACTTTCATTTATATGCAAATCCACTAAATTAAATTCCACCTCATTCAGATTTATTCAAAAACCAACTTATTTACTTCCTTTAAACAATTTACTACACAAACCGACTAATTTTCTATGCAAATTTTAAATGTTATTCATGCAATAACCATTACTTAAGCTTATAACCATTTTAAATTAATTCCAACTCAATTTATATTAATTCTATTCACTTCTACATTATTCACTACTCATACATTTTCATTACAATTATCACATTAAATTCTTATTCTTACACTTCAATTTCATTACCCATACAGGTTCATTCAAGTCTATTACATAAGCCCGGCAACAACCATTTCACCATTTTCTTAAGTCATTACAACTCCATCACATCCCATTTTTTCTTACATCAAATTTATTTTATTTTACTTTGATTCTCATCCAATCAAATTCTAATCCATTGACAAATTTTAATCCAATTAATTTATTTACTCAATTCATTTTAAATTTTCTTTATTCACCATATCAATTCATTTCTGAATTTATTAATAACATGACTATTCCAATTATTCTATACCAGAAATGGGTTTTATTTTACTTTTTAATTTTCTAACAAGCTACCACAATTTTATTCATCCCATTACCCTTTTCGTTTAATTTAGCTTATGTTAAATTCATCTTCAAACAACTCTTTTGAATTTAGTTGAGCGAGAATTTATTTCATATATCAACTAAATTAAATTTTCTTTCAATTCAATTCTTTTCCAAATTTAATTCAAGTCCAACTAAATTTTATTTAGCCAACTTAAATTCATTCCATTTCCTTTACTAATTTAAATAAGAATTAATTCCATTCAATATTATTTATAAGACAACTGAATTTTGATTTCAACTCAATCCAAATTCAAATCAATTCCTTGTAATTTAAGTTAAATCCAATTCGATCCAATTTTTATTTCTCCATTTAATTTAAATTTTTACTTTCTAATATATAAGTTCAAAAACTTATTACTAACCTAAGTCCATTCACCTTTATTTATATTTCACTTTGCCTTACCTCACTTCGCATTTCATTTAGGATTTAAATTTTGAATTTCCCATAGAATGCAAACCACTTTATTTTTGTTTTACACTTCCTTTCTCTATTCATAAGTTCCTTAACTTATTTACTTAAAATCTTACATTGCTCATGTGAGTCTATTTACATTTTATAATCACAACTCAAGATTATATATAACACTTAATAACTTAAGGGTATAAATTTTCATTACACAATTATAACCCATAATTATATAATCATTTTACATTTCAAATTTATATCTAATTAAATTCAATTTCAATTTTAACTCATCTCAAGTTAAATTCAAATATATTCTATTCACTTCCATACACTCAAGTTAAAATTTAATTCCAAGATTAAAATTTCAAATTTCCTTTCTTATTTATCAACTTCACTTTATAAGTTCAATAGTTGAATCATTTTTAACTTTCACATTTTTTTTAAATAGAATTCTCGGAGTTCAATTACCCGGTTTTATTTCAAAACCATTTTGAAGTCATAAACAACACATCCCCACTTGGAATATCAAATCAAACTTTTGGATTCCAAAACAACTTGTTTTTACCAAAACAAATTTCCCTTTTGAAATTTCTAAAACAACTTGTATACCCAATAAGTCCAAACAAATATCATAACCAATCTCCCTGGTATGAATCCGTCACTTTAGAAACTCGAAAATGAATACTGATGATGTGGCCATCATCATCAGGATTATTTTCCATTGACTGAAGTGAGTTCAGTGCTTCCTTACAACCACAAATTCCCTTTCAAAGACAATTTCCGTTCAAAAATATTTCCTAAAATAATATTCCACCATTGCCTTCAAACACTTTGGAAAACATTTCAAGCATTCCCATGATTTTAAATTCCCAAATTTTTTGTTTAAATTCATTTAAAACCCTTTTCAAAATTTCCGAGATTTAAATTCTGGTTTAAATCAAATTTCAAGAAATGATTTATTTTATATCAAAATATAATTTTGGGTAAAATTATTTCATTTACCCACTTTAAAAACAATACTATGTTTATTTATCTTGTTTAAGAGTTTAGAAACCCCTATCGATACGATTGCAATTCCCGTACCGACCAAAATTCATAAACACTCAATCGATAAGTCAACACAGTATAAAAACAATTTTATATTCATTAATAAGTGTGCACTCATAGCTATTAATACACTCAACTCATTATAGAGTACTATTGACTTTGTTTAATGAGTAATTACCCCACCAGAGCCAAGGTTATCGCCAACCTAAGCTCTGATACCACTTTAACAACCCGCCCTTCTCGACCCTCGAAAATTGACACAAGTATGCCACTGTATAATATGTCGACGATCAAGTGTCGAGAAAGACAGATAGTTGGGGGGAAAGAAAGAAGATAGAAGAAAGAAGGAACTAAACAATAATAGAATCTCACAATCGCAGCGGACAAAATATAGTAGAAAATAATAGATCTTTACACAAAATGAAAACATATCTGCTTTATATATTACATCATCAGAGTATCTCAAAACAAACAACAATTACCAGCCTGACAGTTATAACAGCTTGCCTTACAGCTTGCTGGCAACTCAACAATCACAATAGCGGAAATTAACAAGTATGGGTAATACGTCCTAGACTCCGGCTCCTCTCCTGAGCTCCCAAGCATCCTATCCTGTATTATATAACACTCGGTCTGACCCGAACATTAGAATAAAATAACACCCGAGTCAGTATGGAATACCAGCATGATAAAAATACACCCAAATTTATTATTAAAGTTCAAAAATCCTTTGAAAATCAAAAGCATCTCGTAAGACCACGCCACAAATAAACATTTCGGGTTTTTACCTTACGATAGCCAAAACATTTCTTATCAAAATCCTCTGATATTGTAATAGTGTCTAAATACAAATACTTACTAAAATAGCTGAAATTGTCACATAATTAAATTCCAGCATACTAGTCATAAAGTGGGTTCTACAATCAAAATCGTACAAGGCACGTAGGGAGAATGGATTTCCAATGAATGACTAGGCACTGGGGTACCACCCGTCACAGTATCTGGTCTAGATTAGCGCGAGGATCCACAATAAATCCCCTGCAACACAAGACCGAGACTACCCCTTACTGGATAATCCTAAGTAAGATCACCCCACGGTTGGCATCAGCAACCACACCACACAGCCGAAATAAAAGGGACAACTAGACAGGGATGACCTCACCCTATTATGCGCGACCCGCTTAGCCTTGCTGCATAACCCTTGATTTTCAATCATTCCCGGTTGATGAAGCGCAATGCTAAGCATTACCATTTTAGAACATTTCACTTAGAATGCTCATCGTCCTCTTGACGATGTTCTGAAAGCATTCATCCATACAAGTCCATTCTGGGTTCGAACGGAACTGAAGGCACTACTCCTACTACATCCATTTTTGAATCACCCTCAGGATTAGTAGCGATTAGCCCTTGCACTTCTCTGCTCCATCTTTGAATCCAAGCTCTTGTCTTCATCACGAAAACGTATTCGTTGGATCGAAGTGGTTTTAGGATCATAAATCCGATCTCGATCTCTTTGAAACAACGTTCACCATTTCCCGGTTAACTCAACCCCGGTTCTTTAGGAAATACACAGACAAAGATAAGATCGGAGTTTACCACCTAACCGTTAGTGGACGGATTTCCTTACCAACGTCCTAGAAGAATGAACGAGGTTATACGTACAGTATAGCACCTCGAACGGTAACCGCACCATATAATTCTCATACCTTTTCTAGATATTTCCAAAGTTATATATGGGTCCAGATTTGATAGTCGGTTATTTAACTATCAAATAAATAAACAATTCAACCAATTATTTCATTTCAACTGAAAACGCCAAGTCTTTTAAAACTTAGATTTTTATAATTTAAATCACTTTTCTCAAAAATATATACTTAAAACATTTTAAAATAAAACTACTTTAAATCACTTTACTCAAAATAATGGTTATGAAATTCTATAATAAATTTCCAAGTCAACTTTTAAGCCACAACTATTTTTAAAATAAAAGTTTATATAAAGTATAAATATTATAAAATTTCTCTAAAAACATAATGCTAGTTTAACCTTTAAAATAATTATTACTAAAATTAATTTGAATAGATTTTTAAAATTCTAAAACAATTAAAAAATAATTAATTTTCTCTAAAACATTATTTTTAAAACAAAATTTAAAACTTTAGGCTTATACACAAAAATTCCTTTGAAAATATTCTTGGTATTTCAAGTAAACACACTTCCATTTTGGAATAACCCATATAACTATTATAAATCATGCTCGATTTATCTCAATCCCAATTTACGTCTCAATCCCGTGAATTTCTTCCAACACTTTAAAAATAAACACCTTTTTATTTTTAAACACATTTCCTATCTCTTGGAAATCACTTTCAAAGATATACTTAAATTATTTAAAATAAGGTTACTAAAATTTCTTAAATAAAAAATATTTAAGAAATATCTTAAGGGTTTCTGAGTAAAACCAACATTAGCCTTTTAAATAAAGTTATGAAATCAAGTATTTATATTAAAATTCCTTCTGAAAACATGATACCAAAATTACCTTTATAATAATTAAATACCATAATTACTTTAATAAATATCTACTGTTCTCTTAAAAATAATTAAAAATAATAATTTTTCTAAGACATTTTTAAAACTCGATTTTTAAAACTTCTAGTTTATACTTTGAAAGTTTTTCTTTGAAAACGTTAATAGTTTTCCAGGAAAAATACACTTCCCATATTTTAAAGATAATCTCACTATTACTTTTAAAACAATTTTCACCTTCTTATATAAATTTCCACCGGAAATTTATACTTCCAAATTTATCCACTCATAAATATTCCACTTCATTTGTAAACCCAGACTACAAATTTCCATTCCCCATTTCCTTTTAAAAATCACAGTTTCAAGCACTTAACAAATTCTAAACCAATTTTCCGAATTTGATTCTCTTAAATTCATTACTTAAAAATTCCCTTTCATTTCCTTATAAACCCAATTCATTTTAAATATCAGATTATATTCATCCAACCATAACACTACACAACAAAATTCCCAAATTAATCTATGACATGATATATAAAAAATATAACACAGATTAAGACGATAATTTCTATATTGTGAGGAATCCTGTTGGATCCCTCCAACCTGTTTCCCTACATCCACTGATGTTAGCACACATACTAATATTGATCCAATCTGATAATAATTTTCACATTCAACTAATCAATCAGCCATTTAAATATAGGTAAATTGAATTGGCTTGAATGCAATATAGGTAAATTGAATTGGCTTGCATGCAATATAGGTAAATTGAAATGTTTTGACTCGAATACTGTTGCGCGTGATAAGCTTGTATATGCAAAGGCCCTGATTGAGATTTCTCCCCATAAGCCTCTTCCTACCTCTATTCCTGTCCAGTTAGCTGTTGGTCATGTGGTGGATGTTCGTGTTCGTTATGGATGGGTCCCTGACATTTGTTCCTCCTATCATTCTTTTGGACATATTGCCTCTACTTGCGTGCGATCTGTTGTTCCTGATGCTGCTCCTAAGAACCCACTGCCTCGGCCTCCGCTAAGAAAATGGGTTCCCAAAGCTTCTCTGGTTGCATCTGACACTGGTCCTTACCTCTCCTTAGTGCGTCCTGCTTCCCCAGATCCTGCTGATGTTCCCTCAGTTCTCCCTGCTGAACCGGTATTCTCTCAGCCTCTCGTTGTTTGGGCTGAGACTGAACATTATTGGGTTGATCGTCGTTCTGATATGCGCTTCAACCCGGTGGATGGCACCTATTTTAGATACGTATCTGATGATTTATTGGATCTTCGATGTCTTTATTATAGTATTTCTGGTGATTCCTTGGTTCTATACATGGATGGACCGTTTGCTGAGACTAATTCTATTCTTCTAGCTGATTCTGCCTGGGATCGTTCCTTTGTTTACTCTTCTGATATCGACTGTTATGATCCTTCTATTGCTGTTCATTTTCTCCCCTTTTTAGGTCTTCTTGGGGGTGGCTCACTGGATTCTTCTAGGGCTGATGAGGACATTGGAGATTCTTCCTCTGCGGAGGAGAACTAGCCTTGTTATTTAGTTCTAGTAGCTGTGACGTGTCTGTCATACTCCTGTGCTGTATTTTTTTTTCTCATATTTAGTAGCTAAGGTACCTTTACCTTACTCCTGTACTTCAACCTTATTACGTTCGTAATAAAAGTGGTCGGTCCACTATAAAACCGTAGGCCATGCCAAAAAAAAAATTAACTATTTAAATTAAATGGCATCCATATGTGAGTGAGATTAACTCATCTTGAATTCATCGAGCGTTCCAATTTTAAATTAATTCGAATAGCGTTTGATTTAACCTAAATTTTTATTTGCTCAAAACGATCCCAGATTTGATCCATAGCGGACTGCTCATCGCTGCGATTCCGGAGCTTCTCGTTTCGTCGGAATCTGATCTTGGATAAACAAGTTATGGACTTATAAAGTTTGTATATAAATTTTTAAACAATTTTTTTATAATTACCAAACAAAATTAGGCCCCAATTCGAATCTGCAAATCTGGTCGTCCAATCTTTCTTCACCTCTTCACGTGAACATAGGCCAGTACAACCCATCACACACGCTCGCTAGCTCATCATCGTGCTACCATCATCAGCCTAGACATTGATCAACTACCACCCTCAAACACGCCGCCCCACACTCCACCATCGCCCAGAGTGTGACCGCACTCCAAGCTACCAATTGCTCGAAATTTGAGCACGAACGGAAACCTTAACGGCCTCGATTCAAAGAAAAAAAATAAAGGAATAAGGTAAAGTTTCGGCCATTGAAAGGAAATAGGCCGCGGCTGTGAAAACTAATAGGGTTTTGTCCCTAAAAAAATTATTATATAAATGTTTATAATATTATTTTAATATTAAATTCATTTTTAAACAAATTTTTCAAATGATCTCCAAACAACGCATGCCGACAAGCATTAATAAGGTTTTACCCGTATTCCAAACGCAATGGAACGTGTTTCGGAAGCTAATTCAATCATATGTGGAAGATAGCTTTTTGAATCAATTTTAAATATTAAATTATAGATTTAAACTTAAATGCATTTCTCACCCGCATGAACAAACGATAACTCCAAACACTACGAAATTTGGAATCTGATAATAATACACTATTACGGATCCAATGGAACTAGTTTGGTCGAATTCCGAGACTGTGCCTCGGAAGGCTATTTTTAACTCGTCGATTAATTCGAACGATTTTCGAAATCGTCGAATTCATTTAAAATTTCACTTTTAAAATTTTACTAACTTAATTATAAATCATATAGAATTTGTATTCACATTAGAAATCATTTAGATTCATTTTAAATCAAAATCTGATTATTAACATTATTATTATATTAAATCACATTATTAAATTAATATAAAATTTCCAAATATTAAACTTATCGACTTTGGATTCCATCCAAAGGCCCAATATTATAATCTAAATCCAACTAGACTTAAAATAAATTTTAGAAACTATTTTCATATCTATATATAACCGGATTAACCAATCATTCAAATTTCGAATATAAACATTGTTATTTATCCAAATCCAATTGAATTACCATATTTGAAATTTAACTAATCTTAATGATTTAACCAAAATTTTCTTATTTCAAATCAAATTATAATTCACATTCAACATTTAAAATGAATTAAGTGTTCAAAATTTAATAACCAAAATTCCGGGTCGTTACAGATGATTACCAAGTAAGTAATTAAATTGGTTAAGATTTATACGAAGAGATTGGGGCCTAAGTTGTATTTTTTTGATATTGGAAAATTTTGACGATGTAGAGATAAATTTCGTTTGGGCAGCTGGTAAGTGTAAGAGGCATAAGTGATATTAGACCTTCAATTAACTGGATCATGTTAACCAACTGATTGAAAACATTTATATGGATGAAACTTTTTGTTAAAGGGTTTATAATTTATTTAGGATACGGTACCTATGACCCAATCATACTACTACATGATCCGACTCAGTGATCAGTCCATAGTGCATAAATGAAATGATCGACATTTGCATTCTTTTGTTCTATATCATTGCAATAATGGTTAGAGATGAAAGCAAATAGTATTTAGGATACTTTATTGTTTGATATCGTTGTAAAGGTAGATGATTGAGTTGATATGCAAATAGGTATTGTTGACATGATGTGACATGAAACATTACACCATATAATTTATATGACTTCGATAGATGTTGTTCTTTAAGCAAGCGATTGTTGTCTTGCTATATATATGTTTGGGGTGATAATCATATGCATGTATTTGAGTGAGATTTTAGATACAAGTATGTGTTTTAGATTGGATGTGACATGAGTTTGATCACATGTTTCACTAGGTTAGGATCCTAGATATATTTTGGGTATGAGGTCACCATAATTGCTTAATGTTATATCGATTTGATCTATGTAGTGAGATACCGTCCCCATTGAGCAATCTCATCTATGATATGGAAGAAAGTATGTTATTGAAATGATATATGAGGAAAGATGCCATTGGATATTTACTATGTAAAATGATTTAGGGTTGAATTTTTATTTATAACTTGAAGAGTATTGAGTTTAGACTTTTGATTGTAAAGGAAATTATGAATTTAAATTTGTATTAAGCTTTTATAAGGTTAACTAAATTGTTATGATGGATAACTTGGTACGTAACGACCCGATATTTTCAACCATTCCATCCAAACATGCCGGAATTGAATTGCTCAAAATATCAAGTTGTTAATATATATTTGGCAAAACTCAGCATATGCAGTAAATAAAATAATCACAGAATCACCAACACAGAGTAATATACAATATGCAGCGGAAACAAGAGAATAGTAGTTCATGAAGCTAATATATATATATATATATATATATATATATATATATATATATATCATAGTAAAATAAGTTACAATAGAAGTTCCAAATACAATGGTCAAATAAAAGATCAGAATACATCAACGGAATCAATTGAATAACACCAAGGTGATAGATGTAGATGGATCTCCAAACGAAACTCCAACTCCCAAGGTGAGTCTCAAAAGCTGTGTCACTTAGTCTGACCCGAGAGCAAAGCAAAATACAAAACACTCGAGTCAGGATTAACATTCTTATATCAGTAAATCCAACTCAAGTTAAGTAACAACTGAAATACAAGTAACTCAAAGGATGTTTGGGATAACCATCCTCTAAGGATCCGTTAAACTATCTACTATGTAGTAATAGACACTGTTATAATAATATCTAAAGTAAAGTATAACATATTTAAAAATAGCGTTAAGGAGTTACCAATATCCCTCTTAACACATTTTATATATTCCCATAGTCTATACAGTACCGTAATCTCCCCCGTACTGGGTGTCATCAGAGAGCACTCCATAGGTGTGTTATAAAAAAATCATATAAGGCGCGTTAGGGTAGGTGACACGGCACAACTAGGTAATGCCAGGCTAGATATACCAATTACGCTTCCGGACAGGCGGTAACGCATAGCAGCCACTACCGCCCACCTCGAGCCACACTCCGAAAAATTAATGGTGTGCACCAATCAATCACAAAGTAATGGAATGGAATACGAAGAAGTGTGTTCGAGAAGAGGAGCTGCCCCATTTGCCCATCAATCGCTCCTGTTTTAGCCATCTTATGTCATCTCACGGGAGTTGGGTCCACGTTCATACCTCAAAGGACGTCGCCACCATCCTACTTCATTTTGGAATCTCCACTGTGTACACGGTTGTTAAAATGGTTTTCAGAGTTGGTAGAGTGTCACGACCCGAAATTCATCACTAGAAAATCGACATCCATACTTCACCCGTATTCGGATGCCGCAGATTCAAACGTCGAAATCCGAATTGCCGGAGCTTATAACACATTAAGTAAACAACACAGTAGAAGAAAAAAATATCATTGATATGCAACATTCGATACAACATCAAATACAAATTAATATTAATATTTATCAGAGATACACAATAACAGCAGAAGAAATAACTCTAACATGATTTCCAAGAGAAAGTGAATCCACAAACCGCATCTTCGCTCCAAAGTTCTAAAGACTTTCATCTCCAAAACCAAAGCTTAAAGAGACTCCCAAACCAACAAGCTCGATCCAACAGCAATGCTGAAGTTAAGCAAACTCGATCCATAATGCGATTGCCAAAATCCAAAGGCAGAAAACTATTGACTCTATGTCTACGAGCCGACTATCTAAAAGTCTAACTTTAGGCTGCCCGTGTGGAAAATTGTGGGCACCCAGAGTTTAGAAAGGGAACAATGAACTCCAGGTCAGTCGTGAGACCGGTGTGAGCAAACAAAAACAGTTTATCTTTTCATAAAAAGAAATCCACAATGTTTTTTGGAAAATGAAACCGCCATAAGGCCTCCCGCCACACGCACAATGCAAGCGCACACTTGGAGGAGATTTCTCCTTATGACAGTCAAAAATGCTTGATACGCGAAAACCAATTGATATTATTATTAGTGCATAGTGCATAAAACAATTTCAAAAGTATAATATTAGCCAGCATAAGTACCATTATATTATGCCTGCTATAGCTATCACCTGAGGTGGTAGGTTATACAACTAAAACCGTACATGGCGCATAATGTTTGATTGGATTTCCAACAATGGTCAGGCTAAGGAACTTCTAGGCCACATGGGTATGCCTCCGGAGGGACGCCCCGAGTGCTTAACCAGCTCTCTACCAATACAAGGTCGGGTTACCTCTGTAACTAGGCAACTACTGACACGGGTATGCCACCCCCCGGTCATTACCGACCTTTATCTGAGGGCCCTCAACACCAACAATCGCAAAGCAATAATTTTGCAAAAACCACATAGGGTAAATATCTGGGCTCCATACCACGATACCACCTTTTATCCAGAAGGAAATGGACGTACCCTCAGAGGGCGCTACCCCCAAATAACCTTGCCGCATCCTTCCTGTTTTGACCAATCCGGTTTGTGAGGTCCGATTAGATCACGTCCAAAAAGCTACACTTTTCACAAAAGCCATGTTTGATCAACGAATGATCAGCATCACTTCGTATGCCACATTACCAAATTGGGAATGTATCACTAGTAACCATCAACTACATAACCTCTGAGCTCATACATCTCAGAGAAGGGTGTTAAGCCAAGAAAATAAATTGTCCACTACCAAACAGAAATGTATTTGGTAGAAACCAGCTCTACATCTCAAAATGTAACGTCAGACATGCATCGATATAAGTCTGTTCCGGGTTCGAACAGAACCGAAGGCACTTCGAAGAAGCCCTTGCAATCCAGATAATCGCTAATCACGTCCGGACACCCCATCACAAAGGGTGATCAAATCTCTGTACCAGGGCCACTTGTTGTAGAGACATTCGACGGGTTATCCTTTCATTTTTCTAAAATACCCAGTCTTCAACACCATCTTCAAATGCAATCCCATTTCGTCATATCATTATTCGAAATGGGTTATATGACACAAAGTCCTCTCTCGGCTAAACCGAATAATGAGCATAGTATTTAAAAACATATAGATATAGTGGGATCTTAGTTAAGTCACACTTAAAGCCCAAAACCTTTCTTCAAATGGTTTAAACAAATAACCATTTTCAAATCTTTAAACCAAAAGATTCACTTCACAGAGTTCACCAATCTTTCACAAAGATTAATTCATAACTTTCAAAACTTTTTACAATTCAAATCTTTTATACAAATGAAACACCTTTTAGATCCTCTTATTTTGGAAAAAAGTTCACTAATCTTTAGCAAAGATTCATTTATAGCTTTCAAAATAATTCCATTTCAAATTTGAAACCTTTTCAACAAAAACTGGAAGTTCTTTCGTTATATGAAAGACAATATTATTTGAAAACAAATACTTTTCATTTTGGAAAAATCCGATCAAAAATACACAAGTTGTAGCCTTTAAAAGTATAAACCAGATAATCAACGAGCTACCGTATTATTGAAAAGTTCTAATTTAAATTAAATTTAGATTCCCAAAACAATTTAAAATAGTTTTAAATTTATATATAGAAATTGTATAAACATTTCAAACCATGATTTCCAAAATAATTTCAAATAATATTTAACAGGATATAGTACATTCAAAACTAAATTTCAGTTTCGAAACTTCCCTTTCAAAGGCTTTTCATATTCAATTCAATTCACTTTCCAAAACCATTTGAATTCAAACTTCAACTTTTAAAATAATATTTAGATTTCAAAATATCCGTGACTTAACCGATTTCCTCGTGAAATCCATATTTGTGAATGTATAGTGTAGTCTAAGGGTTTTACACAATAGTGCAACATTGTCAAACATTACAGATTCAATCACAGCAATATCGATAAGCGGTATAATCCTATAACACTTATCTTCATTCATAAATCTACAGATAATTAATATAAATTCATAATAGATAAATAAATAAATTACATTCATCATAGCTTAAATCAAAACAATTCATATCACAAAGCATCACACAGCAGAGATATCAAACAATTCAAAGCATTCAATGCAATCCAAACATCCATAAGTAAGATCAATTAATCATGTGATAAATTTAAATCATATTAACTACTTATGAATAAATTACTAACTCTGGTTAATGAATATTAATTAACGACAAACAATTTTAATTAATTATCCTTTAATTATTTATTAATTAACATTTAATTAATAATTTAATTAATTATTAATTAATCAACCTTAATAAATAAAATATCAATCAACCATTAATCATTAAATAATTAACCTTTAATTATTTAATTATTCTTTAATTAATAATCCTTAATTGATTATAATATTTAATTAACCCTTAATTAATTACCATTTAACTAACTATCCTTACTTAATTATAATAAGTGATTATCCCTAATCACTTATATTAATAAATCACAAATTAATTTTAATCACTTGATTAATCAACTTTAATCATTAATTAATTACTTTTAATTAAGTAATTATCTTTAAGTAATTAATTACCTTTTAATTACTTATCATTCATAAATTAAGAATAAGGGTTTGGAATTTGATTAAATGAAAAACTTGTTTTAATTTAAATTTTAAAACTGCAAAACTACAAACCCGAGACGAACACATGTTTAACCCGAGCCTTACTTCGAGTTTCTCTTCAAAACCCCAGAGTACAAATTTTTCTTCTTCTTTTTAATCTTTGTTTTATCTTAAATTTTTAAAACTGTGTAATATACTCGATAACAAACTCGAGTCAAAACACGACTCTCCCGATAGCCTACCCGAGCCCAGCTTGCTTCTTCTTGCTTCAACAACCACTGATACATAACGACACCCGTGTATATGCACCAACGATTGGAGAAACTTAGACTAACATCGCTTCCACCAGCAAGTCGTCATCGACCTATCCGACCCAAGCAATCACCCAGAATTTTCGATGACAACATAAATCGAAATCAAACAAGTTGACACCACCTCGAACCCAAACCAGTTGACAGAATCCTCCTCGCGCCGTCTTGTCAGATCACCAGAGAGCTCGTGGTTACGTTCTGAGCTCCACCATAGACCTATGCTTTGATTCTACCCCATGCGAATAATCCCGATCCATCCTTGACGACACACGAGCACAGGAATCATCAACAACCAAACCCGATCATTAAACCCTACTCCACCATTTTCTGGCCACTCCGACCATCTGAAAAATCCTTTACAATTTGTCCATCGATCTACGACACCTAAGCCATCTTCCACCATGATCACGACACAAACAAACTTGCCGATCAACAGCAATCGACCATAATACCTAATTTGATCAACTCAAGATTTCTCTTTGGTTCGTAAAGTAATTTTTTTTTACTTAACCTTTAAATTTATGATTTTTGAAGGTGATTTCAATCATATAAATGAATTAGCAAATTATAATGTTTGAAATTAACATATTTTAAGGCTTTCGCTGTTTATTTCCTATTTTCCAGATAAACTGTTATACTTAAAAGTAATTTTAAATCTTAGTTTATGATTAAACAATTATAATTTATTTGGATACCATAGCCTATCAGAATTTAAATTAGGATATTTAAATTTGAACTTTGTTTTAAACCCTGTAAAATAAGAACAGGGTAAATATATTTATACATTACAGACATGCACAGGCATCTTTGCATGCATTTATATTTATAACTAAAATATTATCACACACATCTATTATCACAGGCAAACCAAAAATTCATGAACTTTGCTCACGAGTAAAATGAAGACAGCGACCTGGAAGCTTGATGATGATCTGATTTTACTTGATTTGTACTGTGACTTGAGTTTGAACATGAACTTGATGCTGTTCAGGAATCAGGTTGAAGCTTTTGAATTTGCTTTTGATTTATTGTTTGAACAAGTTGAAGATTGTTGGTTTCCTTTTCTAGGTTTTATTTTTGATTGCTTTTTCTAGATTTGAATCTTGATACCTTTTGATTTGTTGATGTTGATCAGATTGAAGATGCTTCAGGTTGAACTTGGACTTGAATTTAGATCCATGAATTGCCGAGATGAATTTGTTTTTTCCAAATTTTCTTTTGATCTGTACTTGCTTTGCTTAAAGGTGATTTCATCTTTGGTTTTTATTTCAGGTTTGTGATTTGCTTACTGATCTTATTTTGATTCGCATCAGGTTGAATAGATGAAGATTTGTTGGTTGTTCTTGAGATTTCATTTTGTTCTCTGGTTTGAAAAACTGAAAATAGCCTAGCTTATTTTCTTTTAATACATGTTTATATAATTCAATTTCAAAAGGAAAGAATAATTTTGCCACTTGTTAACTAAACCATACACTTGTTAATTTCTTGTATAATCATTTTACGAATGTCTTAATATAATTTAAAATGGTTACACTTGTTAAAATAAACAATTTTATGTTTATATCCTTATACAAATCATATTTATACATTATGTTCTAAACCCTTTATATAATTATAAATTATGTAATATATTTTCATATGTATATTCTTTTATATTTTTGTTTTTATACATTTATTTTTTACTTTTGTATTCTCATATATATAGTTTTATATATTCATTAATTTATGTATTATATTTGTAAATGTTTATATATATTTATATACAAACTTTATTTATTCTAGGATATAAGAGAAGGGTTTTAAGCTTTTTTTATTAAACCATTTTAAACTTTTAAACTTAAGTTAAAATACCATATTTTATATATATATATACACACACAAACCATTTTTATTTTCAAAAGATATATATACATATACATTAATAAATAACACACATACATATATACTAAAATTAGAAAACAACTTCTATTAGTTTTAAAATATAGAGTCTTTAAATTCAATTTATTTCAAGATATTTGTTTTGAATTCCAAATCAAAATACTATTCAAAACACATATTTTTATTTGTTCTGGTAATTTTCACATTAATTTACCAATAAATTCACAATTTAATTTCAAAAATTAAATTAATTAGCAATTACATTTGGTTTAAAAACGGGAATGTTACAGACTCCCTCCCTTAAAAAAATTTCGTTCCCAAAATTTGCTAGACTAGGAGACAACAAAGAACAGATGGACACACAAAGATAGAAAAACAGTTTTCCAGATCAAACTGAAATATTTATTCTGCATTTGGCTTTCCAAATCAGAATATCAACAATAAATATGAGAACGAATCTCATACGATATTTTACAAAACACTCGGGTCACCCAGATCTACGAAATATGCAGGGGCATTGGTTAATTTGAAGAGATAACTAACCATTCATAGAATATATTTGGATCCTAAAAGAATAGACAAACGGATACTCAAGTCAGAATATCCTAAAATATATAGTAGCTTGTCCCTCTTCAGACTTGGATCCACTCAAGAAATTACAAAAATTCTCAAATTTGTTTTGACCAAAATCGTTTTATTTATACAATTTAATTTAATCTTATATTTTGTTTACCAATTCATATTAATTAAATTTCAAATTTATTAAAGTTAAAATCGAAAAGATGATTGAGAGCTGATGAAAAGAATATGAATTAGAAACCTTTCTATCTGATTTGCAGGGCCATCACAACACCAAAGCTCCTTCTCGTAGCTGCCACGAAGCAATCAAAGAATCGAAATTGAATGATCAAAGGAGATTAATAGAGAAAGTTGTTTCCTAGTTGTTACAGGGTATTGACAATTTATAGTGGTACTCCACTGTCCCCTACCTCGTCCTCTTCTTGCACTCATACTCATTATTTGTGGATAGTAAGAGAATTTACTAAGGCATACAGACGGATATCTTAGGGATATACTCATTCTAGGGTTTTTGTAACCCTATCTCAAATGAGTCATCTAATGTGTTATACTCCTGAGCAAAAGTTCTTACTCAACCTTCAGCTCTGATACAAAAATGTAACAACCTGCATATTTATCGATTTTATATTTAAATATTTTATAGATACTCGAAATTTAGTCCGAAAAGCTACTTTTTTGCATACGGTCGAATTAGGACTCAGGACCACTTCCATTGAGTTCAAAATGCCGTTTGCGATCTTTTTGAGTATAAACTTTGATATGTTTAGAGTTAGTGGAATTTTGCCACTTTTCACTTAGGGTTTTGGTTTGGGGTGAGCCCTATAACCCCACTTATTAACTCAGTCCTAACCCTCTCCTCTTCATTTACTTCCTTTCTATTATCCTAATACTCAATCTTTTATAACAATGGGGAGTGGAATGGGAAATTGAAACTCAAGCCCTAGTTTTCTTTTGCAAATCAAGCTCTAGCTCCAAACTATTAGAAGAAACTTTGGTAGGCCTCTCTTCTTCTTCTTCAACTCATTCTTTTATCAATTTCAGAAATTCCTAAACCTAACTTTAGGAATGTTTATCTTTTTGAGCATAGATTCAAGCTCATTTGGGTTGTGTTGAAGAGTGGTTGATTCTCCCTTTGCTTTCAAGCTTCTTCTTCTTTTTTTTTGTGAAAAGGTGAGATTTTTATCTCACATCTATGCTTATATCTATCTTTGAATGTTGGGTATGAATTCCTAACACTTACTCATGTGCATTTGATTTTGATTTGGTTGGTTTTGTGAATATTACAATTTTAGTGTTTTGAAAGCCAAATCCTTAAAAATCATAGCTTTGATCTTTGATCATGATTTTGTGATGCATCGAAGAGCTTATAGGGCCGGGTAGTCGATTGGCATAAACCCCCAGCGTCCATTGCTCGTCCGATTTAAATTTGGTGGAGATTTGGTCCTCACTCAGATAGGCTGGGAAGAGCTGGAAACAGGCTCCGGTCGACCGAGCTCTGTGGCCGGCCGACCGGCCTGCTACCAAAGTGCATAAGCACTTTTCTATCTCTGGTCCGGTCGACCAGCTACAAAGCTCAGTCGACCGACCTGCTTCTCGAGAAGTTTTCAAGAACAGGGTCCGGTTGACCGAGCTCTGTAGCCGGCCGACCGACCGACCTGTTGCTATTTATCCTATTTTGCGTGGTTTTCAAATTTAATCGATTCGTGTTCTTTCCTTATTTGTTGTTATCATTTGTTTTTTACTTTGATGACTTCTTTCCTTCGGGAATTTTAGGAATATCCATTTTGATGGATTTGGTATCGATTTCTTTGTATTTTATTCACGTCTTCGAATGTGAATTTTAGCGATTGATTGTTTCTACAATCATTTTTGTGATTTGTCACTTCAAAATATAAAGGTTTTCAATACTAGTAGTAAATATCAAAACTCTTTTATCAAAAAGATTTCAACACTATTTTATTACAAAGCTCGTTTCTCAAACCGTTTTCCAATCTATTAGTACATACAAACCTTTTCCTCACTCGTATGAGAAATCTAATTAGACGGCTTAGTAAAACGAGTGGTATGAAACGCTTGCGTTTACTTCGTTGGTTAATTCTTGGACTTGTTCGATTGAATCTCTTGTGACAATTTTCTAGTGGAGATCTACAATTCGTTCGTAAATATTTAAGTTAAGCTAGTGGTTATGGGACATGAAGCTAAGCTCATATATTTACTAGCTTAGAGTAATTAACACTTTCTTAATGATCATTGAGGATCATTTTTGTGATTTAGGCTAGCGCTATGCTATGTTTCTTTGTCCACGAAGGGGACGGTACCTTGTTTTATTGAGTTTCACCTCATTTTTATTATAGGCTGACGACCTATTTATTTCTTGGGGTTTCGACCCAATTTTTGTGGGCTAGCAACTCACTTTTTTATGGAGTTTGGATCTTCGGGCGTACCATTGTACTACGTCGTTGTTCCGAATTTTACGAGTTTCGGGTTCTTCGGGCGTACCGTTGTACTGCGTCGTTGTTCCGAACTATTCGAGTTTCTGGTTCCTCAGGCGTACCGTTATACTACGTCGTTGCACCGGCTCTATGGTTAGCGACCATGGGATAGCGTCCCATTTTGTGATACACGTGTTGGTGAGTCTTCATGCTCCCGTTCTATGTTAGGCCTACCCCCTTTTTGTGATTTATGGATTTCTATTGATGATTTCTAGAATTTGATTTTCACCAATTTTATGATTGGCATTTATACGTTGTCAATATTTGTGGCTTGGTGAATGAAATAAGGAGTATGAGATTCCTTTTGATCTTTGAGAAGATTTTTGTGATATTGATTGATCTCTTGTTGATTTTCAATTACTTATTTATCACAGCTTGGCATTGTGATTATTATACGTTTAGTGATATCTCTTATTCTATATCATTTCATCTGATATTTATAGCTAGACTGATCCGTTTATTATTTTCTTACTAAATAATACTCGGGTCAGGTCGAGTTGTTACAGGTGCTTCTGCTTAACTTCTCACTGGGATCATTGTCCTAACTTTTGACTAACTACTTAGATTAGTAGTTTTTGGTTGTATACATTCGAGACATAGACTCATAGTTGTGTACTTATTCTTTTGTGTAGCACATGTTGCTATTCTTTTGTGTCATTGTGGATCTTATAGACCACTACTCTGATGAACACTTTTATGTGTTATATATATTCATTTCTATTTCCGCCTTTGTGATATGAATTATCTGTGACTGATTTGTGTTATGTTTGTTTCTATATTTGCTTCCGAAGATATTATAGCCACTGTGTGGTAGCTTTGAGTTTGTATCATTATGTCGGATTTCCTCTTGAAAAGAATGCAAGTTATATTTTATCTGGCATATCGGTACTCGCACAAAGCAATTATACAGATGGTCGCTCCTCAACAGCCTTATTCTCCGTGCTAGTTGACGGCATTACACCGTAGTGTCCTTGGCTAGCATGGGTACAGAGGTGGGGTGTCACATCTTGGTATCAGAGCCAAACTTCGAAACAATGTAGAATAATTTAACAAGGATCATCGTCCTAAGTCCTTCTTAGGAGTCGTGCCTTAGGATTTAATTCGAGTCTTCGTACCGATTCAACCTATTTTCTTTATGATCCCTTGTTTTATCTATCAAGATTGCTTGATATTCATTTGGTGAATAACCTTTTTCTTCTTCTTTCTTTCTTTCTAAAGGAAGAGAAATGGTTAGGCCTGGCCGCCCCAGAGCCAGTCAATCTAGTGCTACTCCCCAAGATGGAGTTTTTATGTCTGCCCAACAGCTTCTTGATCTAGTAAAGAATGCTCAAGCAGCCGGTTCTTAACCGGAACCAACTCTTCCTAAGTCTGGATTTGCACGCTTGTGCAACGATTATACCAACTTGGGTGGGAAACCATTCAAGAGTCCTGAAACTATTATTGAAGTCCAGGCGTGGCTGAGATCATGCGATCGAATCTTTTCTCGCATGAATCTTATTGATCTTCACCGTGTTCAGGTGGCTTCTAGTATGCTCCAAGAAAGAGCATTGGACTGGTACGAGTTCTGATTTCTGAAATTATTGAAGCGGATCTTACTTGGGAGAAATTCCAAGAGCGCTTCGAGTTAAAATTCATGCCAGAAGCAGAGAAGGTGACATTGGCTCACCACTTTATTGACCTTGTTCAAGGTGAATCTCCTGTGACAGACTATGTCGCATCTTTCGAATCTCTTTCCAAATACGGGGTTGAATACATTAACACCCCATTGAAGAAAAATCATAGATTTGTTTATGGCTTGAATAAAAACCTCAAGAAGCCATTACTTCTCAAGCTAGAAGTTTTATTTGATCAGCTTATTGATATCGCTCTTCGTCTTGAAGAGGCAAATAAAGAGAGTGATGCTGATGTTATGAGTGCCAAACTAAAATTCAACAACAACAAGAAAAGGCCTATTAAGTTCAAAGGTTCTTATCCCAACAAGAAAGGAAAGCAAGCAATTCCGGTAGCAAAAGCTTCTGCCCCAAGTGGTGGGCAATGCTACAATTGTGGTTCTAAGCACCATTATGAGAACAAGTGTCCAAAGCCTCTCTTTTGTCGCTATTGCAAAAGCTTGGATCATTATTTATCTTCTTGTCCCAAACTTCAAAACAGGAGGGAAGAAAAGCTGAATGTGGCTCAAACCCCTGGCAACACATCTCATAATCAAGGTATGTCTCATTCTATCCTTGATGGCATCATTATATTTCGTGATCAACCTATTCGAGTTCTTTTTGATATGGGAGCATCCCATTCTTTTATACCAAAAGAGCTTGTTGATACTTTTTCTTTAAGTGTTGTTGCTTTAATGACTTCTTTGAGAACTGCGAATCCGGTTGGTGGATCCGCAACGATTAGTTTGCTTTGTAAAGATGTGGAGATTATTTTGTGTGATTTTTCTTTCCTAGCCGATTTGCAAGTTATGCGTTACTTAGGCTTTGGAATGATTTTGGGAGTGGATTGGCTTAACCGTTATGAAGCCCAAATCCTATGTCTAGAGCGGACTATTCATCTTCGACATCCTCAATCGGTTAAGCAGATTTCTATTATTCTAAAGATTCGGATTCCACTTTATCTGCATCTTTATATTCTTTAAATCCTCATGATGATGATAATGATGATGAGGAAGACATCATTTCTCTTATTCACGTTGTTCGTGAATTTTTCGACATATTTGAGCCCGTTTTAGGATTATCACCTAAGCGAGCAATTGAGTTCAGAATTAATCTTACCCCTGGAGCTTAACCTATTACTCATCCTCCTTATCGTTTTTCCAATAAAGAAAATGAGGAGATGCGCATACAATTATCTAATTTGGAAACGAAGCAATTTATTAGCTCTAGGTCCTCGCCTTGGGGAGCTTCGGCTATTTTTGTAAAGAAATCCGATGGCACACTTAAGCTTTGTGTTGACTACCGCAAGCTTAATGATCTTACTATCAAAAATAAATATCCTTTACCTTGGATTGATGACCTATTCGATCAACTTAATGGTGCTAGAGTCTTTGCACAATTGGACTTGGCAACCGGTTTTCATCAGCTTCGTATTGCAGAGGATAGCATTCCTTTGACATCGTTCCGTACTCGTTATGGATCTTATGAATGGCTTGTTATGCCATTGGTTTTAACGAATGCCCCGGCTTATTTCGTTGACCTTATGAATCGAGTTTTCAAAGATTTCCTCGATCGATTTGTTCTCATCTTTATTGATGATATTCTTGTGTATTCAAAAACCGAGGAGGAGAATGAAAAGCATCTTCGGATTGTATTGGAAACACTTTGGAGTAATCAATTAAAAGAAATTTTTTCTAGATGTCATTTGTGGCAATCTAGTGTGAAGCTTCTCGGTCATATTATTTCCGAATCCAGAATTTCCGTAGATCCTTCAAAGATTGAAGCGATTCAAGATTGGAAGAGACCGGCGAGTGTGACAGAAATCCGTAGTTTTCTCGGATTGGTAGGTTATTACTGTCGTTTCATCAAGGACTTTTCCAAAATTTCTGTGCCTCTTACTAGTTTGACAAAGAAAGGTGTTAAATGCATTTGGTCGGACAAATGTGAAACTTCTTTTAAGAAATTAAAAGAGCTCCTTTCCGATGCTCCTATTCTTGTGATTCTCGAGGGGAATCAAGATTTCGTTGTTTATACCGATGCTAGTCGCGTTGGTTTGGGTGCCGTTCTTATGCAAAAAGAGCGTGTTATTGCTTATGCTTCTAGGCAATTGAAGCCTGCTAAGACTAGATATGCCACTCATGATTTAGAGCTCGCGGTTATTATTTTCGCCCTTCGTATTTGGCGTCATTATCTTTTGGGAGAAAAATTTATTCTTTACACCGATCATAAATCCTTGAAGTATCTATTTTCTCAAAAAGAACTTAATTTGCGTCAACAAAGTTGGCTTGAATTTGTTGCAGCTTATGATCTTGATATTCTTTATACTCCCGGAAAGGGAAATCGAGTTGCCGATGCACTTAGTCGCAAGCAACAAGCGGTTGTTTCCATGATGATATCCGAATGGAATGATCTCAAGGTTTTATCCACTTGTGAAATTCGAGACCGTGTTTCCGATTTATGTTCATCTCTTGTTTTATGTAGCCTTGAGGCTCATCCTTCTCTTTTAGACCGCATTCTTGAAGTTCAAAGGCTAGATCCCGAATTGGCTCTTCTTGGCCAAAATATTAAGGATAAAATTGATATTGAAGGTTTGAAAGACTTTGATATCGATTCTCGTGGCGACATTCGAAAATTTGGTAGACTTATCGTGCCAAGTATTAGTGATCTTCGTAAAGATATTTTAGAAGATTCTCATCATTCTAAATTTACCATTCATCCCGGTAGTAGTAAAATGTACGCGGATATGAAGCGACTTTATTATTGGGAGGGAATGAAATCTTATATTGCTAACTTTGTTAAGTATTGCATGACTTGCCAACTTGTCAAGGCCGAACATTAAAGGCCTGGTGGGTTATTGCAACCTTTAGAAATTCCAATTTGGAAGTGGGATCAAATTTCCATGGATTTTGTAGACGGCCTTCCCCGTTCACGTTCGGGTCATGATAGCTTATGGGTGATAGTTGATAGACTTACTAAATCCGCCCATTTTATTCCCGTTCGGTCCAATCGAACCGTCCCTCTCTTGGCCAAACTCTTTATCAAAGAAATTGTTAAATTGCATGGAGTCCCTACTTCTATTGTTAGTGATCGTGATCCATTGTTTACTAGTGGATTTTGGAAGAGTCTTCAAAAAGCTTTGGGAACGAAGCTTAATTTTTGCACTGCTTATCATCCTCAGTCCGATGGACAAACCGAGCATGTGAATCAAACTCTTGAAGATCTTCTTCGTGCATGTGCTTTTTATTTTGGTGGAAGTTGGGAAGATCACATTTCTCGTGTTGAGTTTTCCTATAATAATAGCTTCCAATCTAGTATTGGTATGGCTCCTTTTGAGGCACTCTATGGAAGGCCATGCCGATCTCCTTCTTATTGGCTTGAGGTCGGTGAGAAGCTGGTTTTAGGTCCAGATTTTATTCGTGATTCCGTGGAAAAGATTGACCTTATTCGTCATAGGATGAGAGAGGCCCAAAGTAGACAAAAATCCTATGCCGATAACCGAAGAAGGAAATTAGAATTTTCTGAGGGAGATTTGGTGTTTGTTCGTGTTTCACCTATGAAAGGTATTATACGTTTCAGTCAATCGGGAAAATTAGCGCCTCGATATATTGGTCCATTTTCCATCACCGAACGTATTGGTTCCGTGGCTTATCGCCTTTTATTACCAGCTCAATTTTCTGCTATTCATGACGTATTTCACGTTTCTCAATTACGGAAATGTCTTCGAGATTCCGATTCTATTCTTGAGCCTGGTGTTGTGGAAGAAATTAAAGTTTCACCTAATTTAACTTATTAGCAACATCCTATTCGTATTATTGCTTTGAAAGCCAAGCGCCTTCTAAATAAAGATGTTCTGCTTGTTAAAGTTCAATGGTCCTCAAATCCTAAGGATTGCTCTTGGTAATCTAGAGAATTCGTCGAGCGAACACATCCAGACTTACTTTCTCGTGCTCTTTGAGGTGAACATTTTATTTCAAATTTCTTTTGTGTTGAATATGCATTTATGGTTGTTACTTTGTATTTTCTTCTTAAATATTGCGAGGACGTAATTTCATTAAGGAGGGGAGTCTGTAACAACCCGCATATTTATCGATTTTATATTTAAATTTTTTATCGATACTCGGAATTTAGTCCGAAAAGCTACTTTATGCATACGGTCGAATTAGGACTCGGGACCACTTCCATTGAGTTCAAAACGCCGTTCGCGATCTTTTTGAGTATAAACTTTGATATGTTTGGAGTTAGTGGAATTTTGCCACTTTTCACTTAGGGCTTTGGTTTGGGATGAAACCTATAACCCCACTTATTAACTCAGTCCCAACCCTCTCCTCTTTATTTACTTCCTTTCTATTTTCCTAATACTCAAGCTTTTATAACAATGGGGAGTGGAATGGGAAATCGAAACTCAAGCCCTAGTTTTCTTTTGCAAATCGAGCTTTAGCTTCAAACTATTAGAAGAAACTTTGGTAAGCCTCTCTTCTTCTTCTCCAACTCATTCTTTTATCAATTTTAGAAATTTCTAAACCTAACTTTGGGAATGTTCTTCTTTTTGAGCATAGATTCTAGCTCATTTGGGTTGTGTTGAAGAGTGGTTGATTCTCCTTTTGCTTTCAAGCTTCTTCTTCATTATTTTTGTGAAAAGGTGATATTTTTATCTCACATCTATCCTTATATCTGTCTTTGAATGTTGGGTATGAATTCCTAACACTTACTCATGTGCATTTGATTTTGATTTGGGTTGGTTTTGTGAATATTCCAATTTTAGTGTTTTGAAAGCCAAATCCTTAAAAATCATAGCTTTGATCTTTGATCATGATTTTGTGATGCATCGAAGAGCCTATAGGGCCGGGTAGTTGATTGGCATATACCCCTAGCGTCCATTGCTCGTTCGATTTAAATTTGGTGGAGATTTGGTCTTCACTCAGATAGGCTAGGAGGAGCTGGAAATAGGCTCAAGTCGACCGAGCTTTGTGGCCGGCCGACCGACCTGCTACCAAAGTGCATAAGCACTTTTCTGTCTCTGGTCCGGTCGATATGCTACAGAGCTCAGTCGATCGACCTGCTTCCCGAGAATTTTCTAGAACAGGGTCCGGTCGACCGAGCTTTGTAGCCGGCCGACCGACCTGTTGCTATTTTGCCTATTTCGCCTATTTTGCGTAGTTTCCAAATTTAATCGATTCGTGTTCTTTCCTTATTTGTTGTTATCATTTGTTATTGACTTTGATGACTTCTTTCCTTCGGGAATTTTAGGAATATCCATTTTGATGGATTTGATATCGATTTCTTTGGATTTTATTCACGTCTTTAAATGTGAATTTTAGCGATTGATTGTTTCTACAATCATTTTTGTGATTTGTCACTTCAAAATATAAAGGTTTTCAATACTAGTAGTAAATATCAAAACTCTTTTATCAAAACGATTTCAACACTATTTTATTACAAAGCTCGTTTCTCAAACCGTTTTCCAATCTATTAGTATATACAAACCTTTTCCTCACTCGTATGAGAAATCTAATTAGACGGCTTAGTAAAACGAGTGGTATGAAACGCTTGCGTTTACTTCGTTGGTTAATTCTTGGACTTGTTCGATTGAATCTCTTGTGACAATTTTCTAGTGGAGATCTACAATTCGTTCGTAAATATTTAAGTTAAGCTAGTGGTTATGGGACATGAAGCTAAGCTCATATATTTACTAGCTTAGAGTAATTAACACTTTCTTGGTGATCATTGAGGATCATTTTTGTGATTTAGACTGGCGCTATGCTATGTTTCTTTGTCCACGAAGGGGACAGTACCTCGTTTTATTGAGTTTCACCTCATTTTTATTATAGGCTGACGACCTATTTATTTCTTGGGGTTTCGACCCAATTTTTGTGGGCTAGCGACCCACGTTTTTTATGGAGGTCGGATCTTCGGGCGTACCGTTGTACTACGTCGTTGTTCCGAATTTTACGAGTTTCGGGTTCTTCGGGCGTACCGTTGTACTACGTCGTTGTTCCGAACTATTCGAGTTTCTGGTTCCTCGGGAGTACCGTTGTACTACGTCGTTGCACCGGCTCTATGGTTAGCGACCATGGGATAGCGTCCCGTTTTGTGATACACGTGTTGGTGAGTTTTCGTGCTCCCGTTCTATGATAGGCCTCCCCCTTTTTTGTGATTTCTGGATTTCTATGGATGATTTCTAGAATTAGAGTTTCACCAATTTTATGATTGGCATTTATATGTTGTCAATATTTGTGGCTTGGTGAATGAAATAAGGAGTATGACATTCCTTTTGATCTTTGAGAAGATTTTTGTGATATTGATTAATCTCTTGTTGATTTTCAATTACTTATTTATCATAGCTTGGCATTGTGTTTATTATACGTTTAGTCATATCTCTTATTCTATATCATTTCATCTGATATTTATAGCTAGACTGATCCGTTTATTATTTTCTTATTAAATAATACTCGGGTCAGATCGAGATGTTACAGGTGCTTCTGCTTAACTTCTCACCATGGATCATTGTCCTAACTTTTGGCTAACTACTTAGATTAGTAGTTTTTGGTTGTATGCATTTGAGACATAAACTCATAGTTGTGTACTTATTCTTTTGTGTAGCACATGTTGCTATTCTTTTGTGTCATTGTGGATCTTATAGACCACTACTCTGATGAACACTTTTATGTGTTATATATATTCATGTCAATTTCCGCCTTTGTGATATGAATTATCTGTGACTTATTTGTGTTATGTTTGTTTCTATATTTGTTTCCGAAGACATTATAGCCACTGTGTGGTAGCTTTGAGTTTGTGTCGGTATATCGGATTTCCTCTTGAAAAGAATGCAAGTTATATTTTATCCGGCATATCGGCACTCGCACAAAGCAATTATACAGATGGTCGCTCCTCAACAGCCTTATTCTCCGTGCTAGTTGACGGCATTACACCGTAGTGTCCTTGGCTTGCGTGGGTATAGAGGTGGGGCATCACATAAAAGGTCACGACCCGAATTTCAGCGCTCAAAAATCAACATCCATATTTCACCCGTATTCGAATGCCGTAGATTCAAACGTCGAATCCAGATTACCGGAGCTTATAACATATTAAGTAAACAACATAAAGGAAGAAAAATAGTATATCATTGATATACAACATTCGATACACCATCAGGTACAAATGAATATTAATATTTATAAGAGATACATAATTGCAGCGGAAGAAATAACTCCAACATAATTTCCAAGAAAGCGTGAATCCACAAACTGCATCTTCACTCCAAAGTTCTAAAGACTTTCATCTCCAAAACCAAAGTTTAAAGAGACTCCCAAACCAACAAGCTCGATCCAACAACAATGTTGAAGTTAAGAAAACTCGATCCACAATGCGATTGCTAAAATCCAAAGGCTGAAAACTATCTACTCTATATCTACAAGCAGATTATCTGAAAATCTAACTCTAGGCTGCCCGTTTGGAAAATTATGGGAACCCAGAGTTTAGAAAGGGAACAATAAACTTCAGGTCAGTCATGAGACTGATATGAGCAAACGAAAACAGTTTATCTTTAACAAAAGAAAATAAAAAGAAATCCGCAATGCTTTTTGGAAAATGAAACTGCCATAAGGCCTCCTTCCATACACACAATTCAAGCACATACTTGGTGGAGATTTCTCCTTATGACAGTCAAAAATGCTTATTATGCGAAAACCATTTGATATTATTATTGGTGCATAGTGCAGAAAACAATTTCAAAAGTATAATATTAATCTTAGCCAGCATAGATACCATTATATTATGCCTGCTATAGCTACCACCTGAGGTGGCAGGTTATACAAATAAACTGTACAGGGCGCGTATTGTTTGATTGGATTTCCAATAATGATCAGGCTAAGGAACTTCCTGGGCCACATGGTTACACCTCTGGAGGGATGCCTTGAGAACTTAACCAGCACTTTGCCAACACAAGGCCGGTTTACCTCTGTAACTAGGTAACTACTGAAATGAGTATGCCACCCCCAGGTCGTTACCGACCTTTATCTGGGGGCCCTCAACACCAACAACCACAAAGCAATAAGTTTGCAGCAACCACATGGGTTAAATATCTGGGCTCCATACCATGATACCACCTTTTACCCAGAAGGAAATGGACATACCCTCAGGGGGCGCTACACCCAAATAACCTTGCCGCATCCTTCCTGTTTCGACCATTCCGGTTTGTGAGGTCTGACGAGGTCACGTCCACAAAGCTACGCTTTTCACAAAAGCCATGCTTCGATCAACAAATGATCAGAAACACTTCGTATGCCACATTACCAAATTGGGAATGTATCACTAGTAACCATCAGCTACATAACCTCTAAGCTCATACATCTCAGAGAAGGGTGGTAAGCTAAGAGAATAAATTCTCCGCCACCAAACAGAAACGTATTTGATAGAAACCAGCTCTACATCTCAAAGTGTAACGTTAGACATGCATCGATACAAGTCTGTTCCAGGTTCGAGCAGAATCAAAGGCACTTCAAAGAAGCCCATGCAATCCGGATAGTCCCTAATCTCGTCCGCACTCCCGATCACAAGGGGTGATCAAATCTCTATACCAGGGTCATTCAGTGCAGAGACATTCGACGGGTTATCCTTTCGTTTTCAAAAATACCCGGTCTTCAACACCGTCTTCAAATGCAATCCCATTTCGTCGTATCATTATTCCGAATGGGTTATATGATACATAGTCCTCTCCCGGCTAAACCGAATAATGTGCGCAATATTTAAAAACAGATGGATATAGTGGGATCTTAGTTAAGTCACAACTTAAAGCTCAAAACCTTTCTTCAAATGGTTTAAACAAATTACCATTTTTAAATCTTTAAACAAAAAGATTCACTTCATAAAGTTCACCAATCTTTCACAAAGATTAATTCATAGCTTTCAATATTTTTTACAATTCAAATCTTTTATACAAAAGATGCACCTTTTAGATCCTCTTATTTTGGAAACAAAGTTCACTAATCTTTAGCAAAGATTCATTTATATCTTTCGAAATAATGCCATTTCAAATCTGAAATCTTTTCAACGAAAACTGCAAGTTCTTTCGTTATATGAAAGCCATTATTATTTGAAAACAAATTCTTCTCGTTTCGTAAAAATCCGATCAAAAATACACAACTTATAACCTTTAAAAGTATAAACCAGAGAATCAACGAACTGCCATATTATTGGCAAGTTCTAATTTAAATTAAATTAAAATTCCCAAAACAATTTATTTAAAATAGTTTTAAATCCATAAATAGAAATTGTATAAACCTTTCAAACCATGATTTCCAAAATAATTTCAAATGACATTTAACAAGATATAGTATATTCAAAACTAAATCTCAATTTCAAAACTTCCCTTTCAAAGGCTTTTCATATTCAATTCAATTCCCTTTCCAAAACCATTTGGATTCAAACCTCAACTTTTAAAATAATATTAAGATTTCAAAATATCTATGATTTAACCGATTTCCTCGTAAAATCCATATTTGTGTGCGTATAGTGTAGTCCAGGGGTTTTACACAATAGTGCAACATCATCAATCATTACAAATTCAATCACAGCAATATCGATAAGCGGTATAATCCTATCACGCTTATCTTCATTCATAGATTCACAGGTAATTAATATAAATTCATCACAAATAAATAAACAAATTACATTTATCACAGCTCAAATCAAAACAATTCATATCGCAAAGCATCACACAGAAGAGATACCAAACAATTCAAAGCATTCAATGCAATCCAAACATCCATAAGTAAGATCAATCAATCATTTGATAAATTTAAATCAGATTAATTACTTATGAATAAATTACTAATTCTGGTTAATTAATATTAATTAATTATAAACATTTTAATAAATTATCCTTTAATTATTTATTAATTAACCTTAATTAATAACTTTATTAATTATTAATTAATCAACCATAATAAATAAAATATCAATAAACCATTAATCATTAAATAATCAACTTTTAATTATTTAATTATTCTTTAATTAATGATCCTTAATTATATTAATTAATTAACCCTTAATTAATTACAATTTGATTAATTATCCTTAATTAATTATAATAAGTGATTATCCTTAATCACTTATATTATTAAATCACAAATTAATTTTAATCACTTGATTAATCAACTTTAATCGTTAACTAATTACTTTTAATTAAGTAATTATCTTTTAAGTTATTAACTACCTTTTAATTACTTATCATTCATTAATCTTAATTGATTGATTATCCTTAAATGTAATTACAAAAATTAATTATCTTTAATTAAGTAATGATCTTTTATTAATTACATTAAGAAATTATATTTAATTGTTTTCATTAAGTAATCATCTTTAATTACTCATTATTAATTTATTAAATTTTAACAAATTAATCAATCCTTGATTAATACTTAATTAACCTTTAATTTAATCAAAACTAAAGATAAACATATATTATCTTATAAAAATAAAGCAAGAAAAAGGGTTTGAAATTTGGTTAAATGAAAAACTTGTTTTAATTTAAATTTTAAAACTACAAAACTACAAACTCGAGACTAACACATGTTTAACCCGAGTCTTACTTCGAGTTTCTCTTCAAAACCCCCGAGTACAAATTTTTTTCTTCTTTTTAACCTTTGTTTGTTTTAAATTTTTAAAACCGTGTAATAAACTCGATAACAAACTCGAGTCAAAACACGACTCTCCCGACATCCTACTCGAGCCCAACCTGCTTCTTCTTCCTTCAACAACCACTGATACACAACGATATCTGTGCGTATGCACCGACGATCGGAGCAACTTCGACTAATATCGCTACCACCAACGAGTTATCATTGACCTACCTGACCCAAGCAATCACCTAGAATTCTCGACGACAACCTAAATCGAAATCGAACAAGTCGACACCAACTCGAACCCAAACCAGTTGACAGAATCCTCCTCGCACCGCCGTATCAGATCACCAGAGAGCTCAGGTTATGTTCTGAGCTCCACCATAGACCCATGCTATGATTCCACCCCTTGTGAACAATCTCGATCCATCCTTGACGACACACGAGCACAGGAATCATCGACAACCAAACCCGGCCATTAAACCCCACTCCACCATTTTCTGGCCACTCCGACCATGTTAAAAATCCTTTAACATTTTTCCATCGATCTACGACACCTAAGCCATCTTCCACCATGATCACGACACAAACAAACTTTCCGATCGAAGACAAACGGCCATAATACCCAATTTGATCAACTCAAGGTTTCTCACTTGTTCCTAAAGTAAATTTTTTGATTTAACCTTTAAAAATTATGATTTTCAAAGGTGATTTCAATCATATAAATGAATCAGCAAATTATGATGTTTGAAATTAACATATTTTAAGGCTTTAACTGTTTATTTCCCATTTTCCAGATAAACTCAAACCTGTTATACTTGAAAGTAATTTTAAATCTTAGTTTACGATTAAACAATCATAATTTATTTGAATACCATAGCCTATCAGAATTTAAATGAGGAGATTTAAATTTTAACTTTGTTTTAAACCATGTAAAATAAGTACAGGGTATATATATTTATATATTACAGACATGCACAGGCATCTTTGCATGCATTTATATTTATAACTAAACTATTATCGCATACATCCATTATCACAAGCAAACCAAAAATCCATGTACACAGGTTCAAAAGTTTGCTCACCAGTAAAATGAAGACAGAGGCCTGGAAGCTTGATGATGATTTGATTTTACTTGATTTGTACTGCAACTTGGGTTTGAACCTGATCTTGATGCTGCTCAAGAACTAGGTTCAAGCTTTTAAATTTGCTTTTGATTTATTGTTTGAACAAGTTAAAGATTGTTGATTTCCTTTTCCAGGTTTTTATTTTTGATTGCTTTTTCTAGATTTGAATCATGATACCTTTTGATCTATTGATGTTGATCAGATTGAAGATGCTTCAGGTTGAACTTGGGCTTGAATTTAGATCCATGAATTGCCGAGACGAATTTGTTTTTTCCAGATTTTCTTTTGATCTGTACTTGCTTTGCTTAAAGGTGATTTAATCTCTGGTTTTTATTTCAGGTTTGTGATTTGCTTACTGATCTTATTTTGATTTGCATCAGGTTGAATAGATGAAGATTTGTTAGTTGCTCTTGAGATTTCATTTTGTTCTCTGGTTTGAAAAACTGAAAATAGCCTAGCTTATTTTCTTTTAATACATGTTTATGTAATTCAATTTCAAAAGGAAAGAATAATTTTGCCACTTGTTAACCAAACCATACACTTGTTAATTTCTTGTATGATCATTTTTCAAATGTCTTAATGTAATTCAAAATGTTTACACTTGTTGAAACAAATAACTTTATGTTTATATCCTTATACAAATCATATTTGTACATTATGTTTTAAACCTAAATTATGTAATATATTTTCATATGTATAACTTTTTTTTATTTTTGTTTTTATACTTTTATTTGTTAAATACCCTATTATATATATACAAACCATTTTTATTTTCAAAAGATATATATATATATATACACACACACACATTAATAAATAGACACATACATATATACTAAAATTAGAAAACAACTTTTATTTGTTTTAAAATATAGAGTTTTTAAATTCAATTTATTTTTAAGATACTTTTTTTGAATTCCAAATCAAAATACTATTCAAAACACATATTTTTATTTGTTCTGGGAATTTTCACATTGATTTACCAATAGATTCACAATTTAATTTCAAAAATTAAATTAATTACCAATTAAAATTTGATTTAAAATCGGGAATGTTACACAGAGAGTATGACAAATTCCGATCTCGGTCTCTTTAACAACCAAACATTATTATTACTAATAGCAACATATTTCAATTTTCGTTCCAATTGAAATGAAATCTAACAAAAATATAAAAACGTTAATCGTAAGTGATTGCTTACCTTTCGAGCCTAGAGAAGTTTGAAACATAACCAGCTACGAATTGGATCACGATCTAGAAAATCGAACAATCCAAACAACAGTCTCAAAGTGAAGTAAGCTGAAAGCAGATTTTGAAGGATAAAGCCGATAGATTAGAATCGAACAGAAAAGAATTAGAATCAATTAGATAGAAACATAATATATATTGTTATCTTCCCATGAAATCAATATTAAATTTTTAAGACGAATGTTAAAATTTAGAAATCATTGTTTACATTTAAAACACCTAAATAGTTTAGATTTTGAAAAGAGTACATATATTAAAATACCTTAAAATAATTTGTATATAAATTTAAAAATCAATAAATTACTTTTAAAACAAATCTCTGTATCCACTCTATATGTATACATTATACACACACATAAATATATCACTCACGTGCCTTTCTTTCATATGTTATTAGACATATATGTACAAATTATATTTTTTGGATCAACGCGTATATACTTAATTATCACAAACAGTTACCTATACTATCAGATAATATGAATCTATATAAACCCATGTACTTCCATAAACAACTAATATAACTATTTTATTGTTTACACTTTAAACAATCAAAACAAGTATATATATAGGTAAATTTAGTATATATTCAACCCAAACTCAAGTATATCTGTTAATATATACAAGCATAAATTTATAAGTAGCTTTATCTGAAATATTTTTACATAAACATATACATGTGAAGTCAGTACATAAATTATGTGTTTAAATCCAAACAAACATCTTATACATGCTTTATAACTGTATACATATAAACAAATATATATAAACTTATACAGTAAACTATTATATAGCCTATGTAAGAATTCAACATACATTTAAAAGTACATATATATATATATATATATGATAGTAGATCGATATGACTTATGTACTATAATCAACTATAGCTTATGAATATGCTAACATACTAATAGAATTTAATATAAATAAAATAATAAAATATAATATACGATCAGATCATATAAAATACGAATAAATTTGTATACAAACCTATAACAATGAAATATTATTAGAATTTATACTCTCATATCTTTATATATACGAAAACTGTAATATCATATATATATATATATATATATATATATATATATATATATATATATATATATATATAGTACTTCTTTCCAGCAAAAAGGGAGAACAAGCTTTACATAACAATTTACATACATACATACATATGTGTGTGTATATATATATATATCTTTCATTACTTTAAACATGTCATAGCTATAAATTATAAATATACACTAACAGTATACTATATAAAATATATATACGACTTGCTGTGTAAAACTATACGCTTATATATATATACATATGACATATATATATATATATATATATAAAGTTAGGATTTTAAACAAGCAAAAATATAGGTAAAACTGTAACATAAATATTAAAACACAAAAAATATAACCTTATAATATTAGGAGAGAGATCGAATGAGATAATCGAGTAGTGGAAGCTAAGTGGTCGAGCTAAGGAAGATCACGGCGGAACAAAGTGAAGGCCTGATGGCTTGCATGGAGGCTCAAGTGAATAAGCAAAAGGCGATGATCTGGGGCAGGGCAAGGCAGTGATGAGGTCGGTCAGGTGGAGGCTGTGCGATGGGTTTGATAAGATGGAGAAGATGGTGGGGTTGCTCGTATGAAAGGGTTATGAGGGAGGAGAGCAAATGAAAAGTAGGCAACAGTTTGCAAAGAATATAGAATATGAACTGTTATCTCAACTCAAAAATATAGGTTCTTAAAAGCAATGCATGTGAACATCCAAGAGATAGGAAGTGGATGCGCTTACAAATCAATTGAAAACAAAAATTCACAATAACCAAGAAAAAAGCACGGAACCGGTACGGTTACCGTTTTCACAAATTCCGCTGTGTATCGGACTTCAAAACACAGAATTGAAAATTCTGTAGAGATCAGCTCGACGAGACAATCAAAACGGCATACAGATATTAGTCGTATGATCATCCAATCAAAAGTCGATAATGGGTACTGATATACGCTGCTATTCCGTACGACAAAATCCAAACGGAGCTAGAAACATCCGAATTTCACGAAACGAATTTCGCATTCTGATTCAGAGTGTTCTAAATAAATTTTCTCATTTTGACATATTTAGGTTTTGAAAAACTTTTAAATTCAACAGTTATTAGCTGATTTAAATTGAAATAGAATTACACAATAAAATAAACTTCCATATTATCAGATAAAAATTTACCATCTGCTATGTTAAAATAGACGTATTTCAAATATTAAATTTTTATTTCAAATTTTTATTGTTTAAAATTTCATAAAATTTCAATCAAATATATAAATAAAACAAATAAATATTATTAAAAATTTATGGGTCGATACACTCTCTCCCACTACAAACTTTTCAATCGCGAAAAGAAACGAGGTAGGAAATAGAAACAACCAGAAAGAAAATAGATTGAAAAACAAAATAAAACAATTAATTCAAACCATATAAATTTCATTTTCAATTTAAATTATTTTATATTCATTAATTGATTTTAAATTCAAGGTATTTCATTAAGTTGATTTTATTTCGATTTATTAATATTTGATACAAAAGGTTTCATTCAAATTTTTTTTAATCTAATTTTTCTTTTTACTATCCAATCAACTCATTATTCAATTTATCTCTATTAACATTTTATAACTAAAATTTAAATTTATAACATTTTTCATAACCACTCAAATTTTATTTATAAAATCATTAATCACCATTATACATTGTAAATTATTCAATTACATATTCAACTTCTAAATGCTTTAGGTAAGTTATATTGGAATGTAATTGAGTATTATACAAGTAAAAAAGTTTTCCAATTCAATTATTTCAAGTTTAAATATTTATTCAAAAATTTTGACTTCATTTTATAATTGAAAACATCCTTTAACATAAATTTAAGAATTAAATTTCCTATTAACTTCAGACAATTTAGGGATAAATATATACATATATTGTATTATCAAATCAAATCTATAATAATATACCCATATATATTATAAATCAAGTCATACTTTAGAAATCCAAATAAATTTAATTTTCCAAAACAAATGTGTAGCAAAGCTACTGAGTGTCTCTCCACTTCGAAACTCAAAAACAAACGTCGATGATGCGACCGCCATCACCGAAATTATTTTCCAATGATAAAAGTGGGGAGCACTATTTTAAACATTTAAAAATTCTTTGAAAACCATTTTTATTCTAAAATACATTAAATAATATGCATTTTAAAACTTTAAAACCAGAGTTTGAAATCACCGAAAATTAAATTATCAAATTCTAAATTTAAATTCATTTAAATTCCAAATCAATTTATTACCAATTTTTATACACTCATTTATTTATATTATGCAATAGTCAATGGTTTACAAAACAATAAATGAAAATCAAATGTTATCATTTCTGACAACTGATTCATTAACAATTTAGTTTCACAAAAATTTATACTGATATATAATATAAACATTCATTATTATTTTATTTACCAAATTTGAAAACAATATTGTGTCAGTTTGCTCTATTCAAGTGTTTTAGAGATCCTATCGATAGAGTTGATCAGACGAACCGATCGAAAACCCAAATCAACATCAACAACTCAAACAACACAATATATATATAAATTTAAATATTAATAAGAAATACACCCCCTCACTCGACAATACAAGGATGTATTTCAAAACAAGGATAGGGTCATGATCCGTCTTTCTCTCTATAGAAAGATGCATCATGATTAAGAAAGAAAGAGATAGAGAAGAGAAAAGATAGAGAAAAAAGGAAACAACATCAGAATCTCAACGGCGGAATGATTAAATTATATTAAACTCATAAATATCATATAGTATACAACATCTATCAGAGTTACACAAATTATACATCACATACTAGATAGTTATAAACACTCGTCTAGTTATTACAACACAAGATACAATTCAAACACACGACTCAAAGATCAACACAGCGAAACCACCTATATATCTACAAACGCTAAAGCCTCATGCTCCATTGCTTCGCCAGAATTCGTCAAAGCCAACCTGACTCCCTTGTCTACTCATAAAAATTTGAGTACCCAGGAGTTTAATAAAACAGAAAATAAACACTTGGGTCAAACAAGGGTCTGGTGTGAGTAAATAGATTAAAGTTGCTTAACTTTGAAAACCTTTGAAAACAAAAGGTATCACGTAAGAGTCCCCACACATAAACGTTGGTAAGTTTTTGCCTTACGCTAACCAAAACATTTGATAGGAAATCTAGTGATATTATAATAGGGTCTAGGGTTTTCAAATAAATAAGAAATAGCCTAAATTGTTACATTCATTAAATTCCCGCATACTAGCCACAATGTGGGTTATACATTCAAAACCGTAAGGGCACGTAGGAAGAATGAGTTTTCATCAATGGCAGGGCAACTAGGGTACCCCGTCACAGTACGGGGCATAGATCACCGTACCGAGGATCCACCCCAATCCCCTACAACACAAGGCCGGAACCATCCCTTACTGGATAGTCCCGAACAAGACAACCCCGCAGTTGGCCACGAACCAACTGCCCACACCGCCGAATAAAAAGGGACATCTAGACAGAGGAAGATCTTGTCCAACTTGAGCGTGACTCACTTAACCTTGCTGCACCTCCCGTGTTTTAGCCATTCCCGGTTGATGAGGCTTGAGGCTACGATTACCTTTGCAGAACACATCTATCTTAGAATGCCTATTGTCCAGCTCACGATGTGCTGAAAGAATTCAATCCATACAAGTTCATTCCGGGTTTGAACGAAACTGAAGGTATTATCTCATTACACTCAATTTGGAATCACCCACAGAATTAATGACAATAACCCTTGCACTCTAAAACTCCATCTCGAACCTGAAAGCACTATATCCGTTATACTCGTATTGGAATCACCCTTAGAGTTTTGACGACAAATAGTTCTTACACTTTGAGCCTTCAACTTGATCTTGAATTTACGACCTATCGTTAATTCAAATCGATGTGGTTTTCGGATATCCAATTTGAAAATCCGATCTCGGTCTCATCGAAATCCAAAATGCCGCCTTTTAAGTCCAAGTTGTTTTAAAGTTAAAACAATTCAATTCTATTATCTATATTCACACAGATAGATAATTCACAATCTCACAGATTGGTAATCCATATCATCACAATACAACCAAAGCATCTATATCACATATCAGCACATATCTCATATCAGAGATATCAAACCATTCAAGGCAATCTATTTCATCTAACAATCCATAAGCAAAGATCTATCAATCATACCATCTTTAATTAATTTAAAATGAATTTAAATTAATTACTTCAACTCTAATTAATTTAAAATTAATTAAATTAATTACTTTCATCACATAAATCTTGCTTACTTAACCATTAATTAATCACAAATAAATAAATTAGACATTCTCTAATTATCCTTCTAAATTAATCATCTTGATTAATTATTCTCTAATTACTTTAAGTAATTAGCTTTTAATTAATTACACAAATTAATTATCCTTAATCATTTGCAGTAATCAACCTTTAATTACTTTCAATAATTAACTAACTATAATTAATTACATTAATTATTAATTAATTACAGTTATTTAATTACTTTATAATCACTCATTATTGATTAATTATCTTTAATTAATCAATCCTTAATTACATCATTAATTATATTAATTAATGATCCCTTAATTACATCTTAATTAATTATTAATCATATTTAATAATTAATCTCTAATTAATCTTTATTCATTAATCAACCTTGATTAATCACAATCAGTAGTTAATTATCCTTAATTAATTACATCACTTATTTAACTTCAAATAACTTTATTAACCAACTCTTAAATTAATTACACTAAGTAATTAATTATTAATTACATTCACTAAGTAATTGTCCTTCTTTATTAATTACACTAAGTAATTAAACCCAAAACTACTATCATTCTTCAATTAATTACATCCTATAATTATCCACTAATTACTTCACTAATTACCCAATGATTATTTTAAATTAATTAAACTAATTAATTAACTTAAACTAATCACATTAATTTAATTGATTACATTGAGTAATTAATTCCTCTAATTACTTTCATTAAGTAATTATACTTAAACAATTCCATAAATGATTATCCTTAATTCAATTGATCTAATTAATTATTAAAAATTAATCACATAAATTAATTATTTAATAATCCCTAGTTAATGATTTTTACATTAACTATTAACAATACTTTAATTAACCATTATTAATTACAAATTAATTATTAATCACAAATTAATTAATCTCTAATTACTTAGTTAATAAAGTGCTTAACTGAATCGTAATTAATCTTTTAATTACTTGATAAATTAATTCCTAAACATTAATTTATAAGCTTAGCTTATTTAATTAAATATCCTTAATTACACATTAGTTTACCTCTAATTAATTAACTAATGATCCTTTAATTACTTATTTAAAAGTCCTTAATTTTTAATTAATTAAATAGATTAATTACTCTTTAATTTAATCAATTTCAAACATTTAAATCGTAATTATCTTTAAGATAAAATATTATCCTTATATATGATGGAATTATCATTTACAAAGCCTTTTAAATCTTATCTTCAAATGTACTTTTAAAATTTCATTTTTAAAATTAAGATTTCAAAAATAACTAATGTTATCCCGCCTTTTGGCAAGGCCGAGATAACCAGGAACTGACTGGAAAAAGACAAGATCACATGTCCTCAATTTGGAATGATTGATGGGGCAACTACAAATATCGATGAATTTTGCTCGAGTCCGGATCGGGCTACGATTGTTAAGGCACGTCAAGCTAAGTGGTAGAAACCAACTTCCAAATTTTGGGGCAATCCGAGTTAGTATGCTCAAGTTATCGCCAACGGGAGATGGATGAAATGATATAGGCTCGAATCCCTCAGGAATGGCATATGTTCGAATCCATCCAAGTGGCCATGCTTCGACTCCATCAACCACGTAGTGGTTCGAATCCATCCAAGTATCCATGCTTCGAATCCATCGGGGGAAGGTTTCCTCGAATCCATGCATTAGTTCGAACTCATGAACTAAACCTTGTTTCGACTCCACCGAGCAAGCTTTATTCGGATCCATCCAGACCACCTAGCTTCGAATCCATCAGAATAGCTATGGTTCGAACCCATCCCCGTATGCCTTACTTCAGATCCATCAAGGCGATCTCAAGGTCGAATCCATTAAAAACCTTTCCCTACTTCGAGTCCATCGGGAGAGAATCCTTCGAATCCATTCATCGGTGGAGTCTTCGTATCGATTGGCTATGGATTACCCTGATCGATACAAAGGGAACTTGTGTTCAATCGATTCGTAGGAGCATACCTTCGAATCCATTACTATGAATCCATCAAGTCATAGCAGCTAAAACCAAGGGTATGACCCAGAAAACTCGGAGAAAAAGGAGGATTGACCCGAAGCATGCGCACCACGTCATCACCTTCACGTGCAGAAGCATGGGTTCAACCCTATGGATTCGAACCATATCGATTCGAACGAATCCATTGGGCGAAACACACCATCTTGAATCGATCATAACTCGATATCTACAAATCCAAATGCTATAAAATTTTCACAGGAGCTTGCATATACATAGAGGAATGTCCACACCAAGTTTCATCACGATTGGACACTTTTTTGATCGATTCGAACCAAGGGTCGAATCGATCCCAAAGTGGGCCCGGATCTCCATAATTCGGCCATGTGGGCCCCCTCACGTGCCATAAGTGTTCTCCCCTGATTTTAGGCGAAATATCAGCCGCCTACAACTATAAATAGAGCCCCTGGTCATTCAGAAAAGGGATCGGAGAATTTTCAAAGTAAGAGAATGCCCGGACGCTGCCAGAATTGCTTCAGAGCACCACCGCTGCTTTTGATTTTGAATTTTGGATTACTACTTGCTGTACTTTGACATAAAAAAGTTGTATTCTCCGAATATCAAGCAATAAAGTAAAAAAACTTCATAGTGGACGTAGGCAATACGCCGAACCACTCTAAATCGTCGTCTCTCGTGCAATTTACTTCCCGTTATTTGGAGGTTTTGTTAGATAATCCACATTTTAATTTACTTTCTTCATTTATTATCTCTTCAAAAACTTCCGACGAGTATTGTATCCAATTTTGACACAAACACTTTGGTGCTTTCACTGAGAGAAACCCGGTTTTTCTCCTGCTCCTTGGATCTATCTTCGATATTGGATTGCATAAATCTAAGAGAGAGATCCAGACCTCCTTTTCAGATTCCTTCAGTTCTACTCAGATTTGTTCAAAGTTTAGGAAAGGATTCAACGCTTCAAGATGGTGAGTACAAGAACCACTTCTAACGTTGGTGATCAAGAAGGTCGGGATAGGCAAAATCCCACACAGCTGTAGTCTACCAATCAAGATGCTGTTGGGCATACGGATCAGTCAGGTCCGGTCACAAGACAAGAGTTCCAGGCGCTACTCCAGCAACTAACCCAAAGCCGACAACAACTAACTGAGCAGTTGCACGCTAACGCTGAGTTGACCAATCAACTAAATCGCCAAAGGCGAAGAAGATCCAGAAGGGATCAAGCTCCTCATTCTTCCACCGAAAGCTCTGCTTCATCTAACTACAATAACAGATCTACCCGTCCCAGGCTAGACGGAAACCATGCGCAAGCTGTTGACTATCAATAGGCATTAACCGTTAGGCAAGTAAGAGTTGGCCCATCTACCAGCTTCCATACTGGACCCTCCTCCCGAGGAGGCACTATTCCATAATACACTGTAGATGATCGTGCTGCCACAACCGCTGCAGTTGACATAGGAGTTGATACCCCAGATCACTCCAATCAAAATTATCATTAGTAGGGGCATGCTCCAGAGCCATATGTCCCGGAAGACGTCGAGCCAAGGAGGCGAGATATGGATCGTCGACAGCGTCCGATTCCACCTCGCACTGTGGAACCCGACCACACTTTGGCTCACCACACACAGAATGTCCGATGCCAGACCTCTCAGCCATGGTACGACAAATGATTCGCGAGAGTCAAGGCCTAACAAATGACGATTGGGGAATCTCCCGAAGTCATACCCCGTTCACTGATGACATATTGTATGCTGAACCTCCTCGGCGATTCAGGATGCCAACCCTGCCCATGTATGAAGGGAATTTCGACCCGAATCAACATGTTTTGAAATACGAATGGTCGATGACTGCTGCGAGAGCTGATGACGCAGTAAAGTGCCGTATTTTTCCCATTTCCTTAGGGGGAATTGCGACGATGTGGTTTACACGATTACCGCCACGATCTATTTCTTCATTTGATTGGTTAGCTACCAAATTTTTTAAGCAGTTTCGCATGCATATTGCCAGACCGAAAGATGTTAATACCTTATCAAGTGTCACTCAAGCTCCCGGAGAGACACTTAGACGATATTTGGAGAGATTCAATGCTGCATATGCAGAGATCACCAACCCCAATGATAATTCTATCTTAATGGCTTTGACTAAAGGAATCGACCCTGATTCCGAGTTTGGAAATTGGTTAGCTGGAAAGCCTCCCGCATCGTTGGACCGTTTCTATTCCAAAGCCGCTCAATTCTTGAGGCGAGAGGATGCGAAACAGTCTAGGAAGCAGGACGATGCAAGGCCCAGCAGTGAAGGCATTCAAAGTAATGTTGCGGTTAAATAGTCTGGCGAAAGTTCAGGAAAAGTACAGTTGAATATTCAAAATAAGCAGACTCAACAACCGAGGAACGGTGATAACTGGAGCAAGAAGCAAGACCAGAATCATGGTCCGAGGCATAGAATCGCAATGTTTGATAGTTATACACCACTTAACACGTCACTGGAAAATGTATACCTACAGACTTGTAGTACTATGCAATACAAAAAGCCTGCCCCGAAGCCGTCGTCGAAGAGGCAGATTCAAACAGGAAAATTCTGTAGATTTCATGAAAGTTATGGACATAACACCAATGAGTGTAGGCATTTGCAAGACCTCATTGAAAAATTGATCAGAGAAAGAAAGTTGGATCAGTTCGTTCGGGAACCGCAGTCCGATGAGGCGGGCCCATCCAGTCAAAATCGAACGCAGAATCAGGAAAGACAAGGTGAACCCACTCGTACGGGCGGGAGGTTGGTTATCAATACAATAAGTGGTGGTCCCCATCCAGCAGACAGAAGCTGGAGAGAAATGGAGTCATATGCTAGCTCGATCAGGCATGTGGACTTTGAATGCTATAGTAACTCTGAAGACGGAACACCGGTCAAACAACAAAAGACGATGGCTGACGAAATCGTATTTAGAAATCGAGATGCCGATAAGGTCGAAGCCCCCACAATTGACCTGCTGGTCATATCCGCTCAAGTCGGTCCTGCTTGGATGAAGAGGATCTTGGTAGACAGTGGGAGTTCCGTAAACATACTGTTTAAAAGAGCATACGATTTAATGAAGATGGAAGCTAAGGACTTAAAACCCTGTCAATCACGAGTCCACGACTTCAACGGAAGTGCGACAATACCAACCGGAATGGTTGAATTGCAGGTGGAGTTGGGTGTGGGAGAATGTCGAAGAGTTCGGATGTTGCAATTTGTTGTCTTGGATATTCCTTCTCCGTACAATGCCTTTTTGGGCCGACCGGCCCTTGTTGAATTAAGGGCTGCTATTTCCCCATGGTGTTTAACTCTGAAGTTCCTTACTGACCGCGGGATAGGAGTTGTACAAGGAGATCAGGCTGCTGGAAGAGCCTATTATGTTGCCGAGCTGCGGGAGGCGCAGCGAAAAGAAAAAGGAAAGGGCGTAGAGGAATCTCTCTGCGTCCGTTTCACTGACAATTGACAATTAGCGCCTTGGCCTCGGCCTGGCCACCACAACCAATTCCAAAATGATCTTGACCCAAGGGACAATGATAATAAAGAAGAATCTACGGAAAGTCAAGCTTCTCCGGCTGAGCGAACCATCGATGTCCCGATTGACGATAATGACAACAACTCGAAAATGTTGAAGATTGGGTCTCAGCTGAACCAAGAGACACAACATGAATTGGTTGATTTTCTCCGGGCGAATCTCAATGTATTCGCCTGGACGCACTCTGATATGTGTGGAATCTCGTCAGACATCGCGAGCCACACTTTAAATATTGACCCGCGGTATATCCCGGTCAAACAGAAAAGACGTGGTATAGATCCAGAGAGATCTACCGCCCTTAAGGAAGAGGTCGACAAATTGAAGACGAATGGGTTCATTAAGACGCTTTATACCCAGAATGGGTGTCCAATCCCATACTCGTTCGGAAAACAAACGGGAAATGGAGAACGTGTATCGATTATTCTGACCTGAATAAAGCCTGCCCGAAAGACAGCTTTCCACTTCCCCGAATCGATCAACTGGTGGATTCAACCGCCAGACATGAATTATTATCCTTCATGGATGCTTACTCAGGTTACAATCAGATACCCATGCATTACCCGACCAAGAGCACACAAGCTTCGTAACGGATTTGGGATTATACTGCTACAAGGTCATGCCTTTTGGATTAAAGAATGCTGGCGCAACTTATCAACGCTTAGTCAACCGAATGTTTGCCGATCAGATTGGGAAGACTATGGAGGTTTATGTAGATGACATGTTGGTGAAATCACGATACTCCATTGATCATGTCAAAGACTTGGAGTCAATGTTCAATATCCTTCGGAAATATGGAATGAAGCTTAATCCACTAAAGTGTCATTTCAGAGTCGCATCCGGAAAATTCCTTGGGTTCATTGTCAATGCCCGAGGAATAGAGGCCAACCCCGAGAAGATCTGGGCTATCAGAAATCTTCAGACTCCGAGAACCATAAAGCAAGTTCAGAGTCTTAATGGGAAAGTTGCAGCACTGAGCAGGTTTATCTCGAAGTCGACCGACAAATGCATTCCCTTCTTCGATTTGATTCGAAAAGAGAAACGAAACTTTGAATGGACTGTAGAATGTGAGGGCGCATTTCAATCTCTAGTCCAACATCTTTCCGTACCACCAATCCTTTCAAAGCCTGTAGATCATGAATAGTTATATATCTACCTGGCGGTATCTGAAAATGCAATCAGTGCTGCATTAATTCGAGAGGAAGACCGAGTGCAAAAACTGGTCTACTACTTGAGTAAACGATTGACCGGAGCCGAGAGAAATTATCCAAAGCTTGAAAAGCTGGCATATTGCCTAGTCATTGCCTCGGGGAAGCTCCGTCCATATTTTCAGGCCCATCCTATTACTGTGTACACCGATCAGCCGTTACGACAGGTCCTCACGCGGCCTTAGACGTCTGGTAGATTATAAAATGGAACATTGAACTGAGTCAATTCGACATCACTTATACTCCGAGAAAGGCCATTCATGGCCAAGTCCTAGCAGATTTTATAGCCGAATTCACTATTCCTGAAGACTTGCCCGAGACCAGCAAATCTCCCGAATACATCTGGAAGCTATACACCGACGGTGCGTCAAACGACCGGTGCTCAAGAGCTGGGGTAGTACTTGAAGCCCCCGAGGGACGATCCATATGTTATGCTTTAAAGTTCGAGTTCCGCGCAACCAACAATGAAGCCGAGTACGAAGCTCTACTTACCGGACTAAAGCTTGCCCGTGATCCAAAAATCATCGCTGTAGAGATCTACTGTGATTCCCAGTTGATAGTATGTCAGGTTCGAGGGGAATATCAGGCCAAAGACCGAAGATTGGCCGCTTATCTAACTCGAGTTCTGGAGATGCTTGATCAGTTCGATTACTATGCCATTTTCTACATACCCCGAGAGCACAATCAGAAAGCTGATTCGTTGGCGAAGTTAGCAAGTACGGGTGAAGCTCAGCAGTTGGGGGTCGTTCCGGTTGAAACCCTATCCTCCCCGAGCATTGATCGAAGGGAGACCGATTTCACATTTGAAGATACCTCCAATAGAGAGTCGTGGATGACTCCTTATCGAGATTATATCGAACGTGGTGTATTATCCGAGCATCGAAGCGAGAAAAGACAAGTTTTACGAAAGGCCTCGCGATTTGTTATTAAAAATGGAGTCATGTACCGGAGAGGATACTCTGTTCCTCTCCTTCGGTGTATCGCGCACGATGAAGTCAAACGAGCGTTACACGATGTACACGAAGGAGAATGTGGCGATCACACTGGGGGGCAACCGCTTGCAAAGAAAATACTCCGATATGGGTATTATTGGCCTACTATTAATCGCGATGCTGCAGACTATGCTAGAAAGTGTGACAAATGCCAAAAACATGCTCGAATTCCTAGAGCCCCGCCTACCGAGATAACCCAAATGGTCAGTCCTTGGCCATTTGCGGTATGGGGAATAGATATCATCGGCACATTGCCTCTGGCCAAAGGTGGCGCGAAGTACGCCATCGTCGCAGTTGATTATTTCACCAAATGGGCTGAAGATGAACCCCTTGCAACAATTACGACAAAGAAAGTAATCAACTTTGTAGTACGTAACATCATCTGTCGGTTTGGTCTCCCACATACTATCATCACCGATAACGGTGCCCAATTCGACTGTGCTGAATTCAAGAATTTCTGTCAACGATTCCACATCCATAAGAAATTCTCTGCAGTAGCGCACCCTCAAGCAAATGGTCAAGTCGAAGCTGTTAATAAAGTTATCAAATCCATTCTAAAGAAGCGACTGGAAAAAACCGAGGGCAAATGGGTCGACGAACTTCCTATGGTGTTATGGGCCTATCGAACGACTCATAAAACTGCAACCGGTCATACCCCGTTTTCTCTATCCTACGGCTCTGAAGTCGTTATTCCAGTCGAAATGGAAGTGCACTCTCATTGTGTAACATATTATGATCCGAAAACAAATGCCATACTACTTGCTGAATCTTTGGATTTACTCGATGAGAAGCGCGAAGAGGCTGACTTGAGGGCAGCCGCATATCGAAGTCAAGTCGCCCGACTGTACAATGCCATGGTCCACCCGCGAACCTTCGAACTCGGCGATCTCGTACTCAAAAGAATCTATCCGGTTCCTTCTCACATGAAGCCAAATTGGGAAGGGTCGTATGTGATTTCACAAAAGCTCGGAGATGGCACGTTCAAATTATCGACCGTTGACGGTCTTACTTTGCCAAAAGCTTGGAATAGCGAAAGTCTTCGTCGCTACTACATATAAAAGACTTTACTTATTTATTTTTTGTCAATTTATCCCTTTGCATTTTATTCTATCATTTCGAGATTTAAATTTGTAATAAGGCAGCTAACTTTGCCAAATTTTCTCGTTTCAGCAATAAAATGCCATCTCTTCGAGCCAGAGCTGTGATTTACTGAATATGACGTACAATATCACGATACACGGAGTGCTAAGTTCCATCATGCAGTGGGATTTATTCAAACACGAAGTGACTGTGATACGACCGGTCACTCGCTAAGTGAAACCTGAGCTCGGGGGCAGAACACTACATCAACATTCACAGGGATTGATACACGGCAATCCCTCCTCCAACTCCAAATTCCCAGAGTGCGGATTGGAGTATAAACTTCAACTCTCGGTTCCCGGAGTGCGAACCGGAGTATAAATCCATCGCTCCCAGAGTGTGAGCCAACTCCAAATTCCCAGAGTGCGAATTGGAGTATAAACTTCAACTCTCGGTTCCCGGAGCGCGAACTGGAGTATAAATCCATCGCTACCAGAGTGTGAGCCAACTCCAAATTCCCGGAGTGCGAATTGGAGTATAAACTTCAACTCTCGGTTCCCGGAGTGCGAACCGGAGTATAAATCCATCGCTCCCAGAGTGTGAGCTAACTCCAAATTTCCAGAGTGCGAATTGGAGTATAAACTTCAACTTTGGTTCCCGAAGTGCGAGCCAGAATATAAAAATCTATCTCCAAATTCCCAGAGTGTGAATCAAAACATAAACACCAACTCTTGGTTCTCAGAGCGCGAACCGGAGTATAAACACTAACTCCAAGTTCCCAGAGCGCGGACTGGAATATAAACATCAACTCCAAATTCCCGGAGCACAAATTGGAGTGTAAACATAAAAATAACCCTAAGTCCCCAGAGCATGGACTGAAATACAATCACTAACTCCAAATTCCCGGAGTGTGAATTGGAGTATAAACATCAATTACAGGTTCCCGGAGAGCGAACTAAGTCATAAACATTGATAATTAATAAGCTCCCAGAGTATGGGCCAAACTGTTAATTGCAAATTGTGTTAAGTCCCCGGAGTGTGGACATGTATTCAAGGCTTATGACATATCTGAGCACGAGCTAATCAACGCAATACTTAAGCAAAAGAGAAAAGAGTTGTTTTCTATTTTATCAACAGACAAAAAAGGAGTTTGATTACATAACAAAACATTTTCAATTAAGTGGAAGCCGAATCCACATATATACACGGCTCTAGAAGAATAAAAGAAAAGGTAAAAGAATTGCCATTTCACAACCACATGATAAAACGAGAAGTTCACTCCTTCTTCTTCCGGGGTTTCTTCTTCGGAGTTGAGCCGCTAGACCCACTACCCGGCTTCCTGCAAGACTTTTTGTCCTTCTTTGGAACATCCTCAGGGTCTAGCATAATATCAACGTCTTCCTTAGAGCTGGAAGGGATAGAGATCCTTTTGTTGGACGAACCGGAGGTAGAGGAGCCGTGACAGGTGGTGGAGCTTCGGCACTAGAAGTCGTAGCTGTGCCGACAGGAGAAGTAACCATTAAAGGAGTTAGGCTTGGTGGAGCAACATCACTTCCAGAACAACCAACCGTCGTCGCCGCAGCCATTTCAGCGCTTATTTCGGCAAGGATTTCATCTTCTCGGGAAGATCGAGCAGCGCTGGACATACTGATAGTCGGCATAAACGAGCTAAAAGTTGGAGCGACTCCACCCTTTGCAAAAGAAGGATCGGTAAAAGGTTCACAGGGCTACTTGAGAAGTTCCTCAATCATCTGAGCATCAAGCGACATTGAGCTCCCCTCTCCAATCTCGCCGGTTATGGTGGTAGTCATAATAGCCTCAGTAACGACAGCTCCTTGCATTGACTACGAAATTTGCGGTACTGGAAGTGCTGGCACGTCACTTTCAGTCACTGATCGAAAAGAAATGAGAATAATCAATCAAACGATCTGTTCCAAGTTCGTCATTCTAAAACACTTAAGGAATATTTGAAATACCTTCTTTGCCTCGGCTCGGTGATGAGACGAGTTCGGAAACAGCAGTTGTACCGAGGGACAGTTCCGGTTGATCCAGGTTATAAGCAGGAACAACATGTGGACCAACTGTAGCAGTAACTCCAGACGAGGTCGGGGCAGCAACTGAAACATCCTCGCTACAATGTGCAGCTCCAGAACCCTCGCCAGTCTCCACATGGTGAAAACCGAGTCTCTCTCTCTCAGCAGAAATCATCGCTTCATGGAGAAGTTTCCTTTCCTCCTCGCTCAACAAGCGAGATTCGATTTCAAATTCATCCACGGCACCTTCGGGGAGAGATACTTTCTTGTTCGCCACCAACTTTCTCCAAGCATTGAGTAGAAGCGTAGAATAATCTCGGAGCCACGAGAGATTCCTATGTTCAAGTACATTAGCATTGTAAGTGTCAAGGAGCTCATCAAACTCGGCTTCTACCCTGAACAGCTCTGCCTGGACTCTCCCTTCCACTTCTGCCTCCACCACTTCAACTTTAGCAACCGCCGCGTCTCGCTCAGCTCGGAGAGACACGGCTTGCTCACACGCTTCTTGTGTGGCCATATTAGCGTCATCTTTTTCATTATTTATGTCGGCAAACTTAGCCTTTAATTCCTCTAGTTCTTTGACCGCCGCATCTCGCTCGGCCTCAACATTTTTGTACCGATGGCTCAAGTCTTCAACTAAAGTGCAATGCGCCTGTTGCATCTTCGCCATCTCAACTAAAGTCTCATCGACCTTTTTCAGCGACTCAACTTCGGCCTTACGAGAGGATTCCGTTTCAGACTGAAGTATATCAACAATACGGTTCTTCTGAGCCAAATCGGCTTCCAGTTTCTCAATAATTTTGGCTCGATCGAAGGCTACTTTCGAAGCTTTAACAGCCGCCTTGTACCATTCTTTGTACTGAGCATAGAAATCGTGGGTATAGCTGAGGGCGGTGTTCACAGCCTCTTCGGGAATTCTTTTGATATTGGGAGGAAAGATGTAAGCATCGAAGCATATTTCTGGAAAATATTTCTTCAGTTGAGCAATTCCTATAGCCCCTTCACCAGATGGTTCAAGAGGGGCCTCCTCCACAGTTATGATCGTAGCCGTATCAGTCCTAGGACGATGTGGGCTAGGTTTTGAGATCTGTAAAGATGGCTGTTGTCGTGAAGGTTCAAGTGCAGGTGCCTGGCTTCTGGGTGGAGGAGGAGAACGAGAGGGTGAACGGTACCTTCGGTCCCTATCAGAACGCTTCTGGCTAGAATAATGCCGGGAATGGTCCCTCTCACGATGCTCTTGCTCATAATGCCTCCGTTCACGATCACGATCAGAATCCCTAGGCGAGATTCGTAATAAGACGAAGAATTATGCACTCGCCGAAGTCTATCAAGTGTAGAAGGACGATCCGACATAGCACCTGTAAAGAAGAAACAATTCAATTAAGTACCAAGGAAAAGCACTGCATGCATGTGGAAGTCGTGAAGTGTTGTGAAAATGTATAAATGCGCAAACCCCCCGACCAACCAGAAGCGTCGATTACACTAACGGGTAAAGATTCGCTTATATCAAGCGCTCCCCGAAGCTCTTCCAACCCGGACCCGTGGTGGAGAGATACGTAGTCCGTAATGGGAATATCGTCCAGCCCTGTGAAAAAGTCTCCGGACTGGCGAGGAGCGGCGCCGGAGACAGTAACCCCAGGTTTGGAACGGGTTACGACTACAGACTTCCATCTCTTAAACTTAGGTACAGCAGCCTTGCCTTTCTGACCCTCTTCTATTCGGGAAAGGTCGGCTGCTATCTCAGTGTCAGTGGGCGTTCTTTCATCATCGCTTGCTTCTCTTATCACAATTCCAGGTTTTCTTTTTGCCACTTTCTACTTCTTCCTCGAGGCCGATTTTGCCAACCCTTCAATTACAATACTCTGGCTCATCTCAATCAAACCCAGTGTGCTTAAGTTATCGTCGGTCAACAGCAAGTCGATGTGCCTTGAGTTGCTTGGGACCCTTTGTAAGCTTTGAACGATGCCTCTATAATGCCCACCGGTAGGTCTCGAAATGATGGCTGTAAGAGTAACAGAGTATTAGTGCAAGTATTAAAAGCGGCCATTCAAAGATGACTTATGATACTTACGTCTGGATAACCATCTCCTGGCAAACCCTGGGGGGCATCAAACAAAAAACCACTCATTCTTGATATAGCTAAGCCTGGTCAAGGCCCCTGTCACAACTTGACAGTTTCTGACCGCTTCCAGAAAAGTGAAAGACGGGCTATCACCCCTACTCTTGAAATTGAATATGTGCCTGATCTCGTTTGGCCTTGGCGGGCGAAAAAGGCAATCCATAAATATGACAAAGACGCTATTCAGCAATGCATGCCCGTTGGGATGGAGTTGTGAAGGAGTAATTCCTAAATACAACAGCATCTCTCTGATGTATTGGTTAAAAGGAGGGAGAGATCCAGCCGCGCAGGCATGGCGGTAAAAGGCAGTATATCCTTCAGGTGGGTTATGTGGTCTGTCATTGGCACTAGGTAATAAAACATCGTCCAGGGATATGTTATGTTTTGAAAATATCCGGCCCAACAAAGATTTCGAGATATTGGACTGAACAGAATCGATGGGATCTTCGATAAATATGGCCTCCGGCAACTCATCCGGAGCCGGATCTATAACTTCAAGAGGGATTTCCAGAATCTCAAGCACTGGAGGAGGCGAGCTTTGTACTTCTTGTTGTTGAGAACTCGAAGATTCCATAATTAACTAACTCACCAGAAAGCGGCGTTAAATACATAAAAAGCCCGTGCATTCCCCCAGTGTAAAGTGTATGAATATGTCGTGCAGTGCAAGTGCTATGCATAACTTAAGCAGATTTCACAAGTTGAAACAAGATGTCCGAACGACGAAACTTTGGAATTTGAGAATGAAAATGACCGTCATCACTGACCATCACTTCCACGCCATCCAGATGCTACTAACCAATTCAAGTATAAATTCGTTATATTTTGGTTAAGTCATGGTGCCATCGACGAGCTCCAAAAGAGAGGTCAAGTCAAATTCGATTATGCAAGGCCGAAGCTCGTCGGAGTCAAGCATGCTAAAGTTCAGTGAGTTCGTTAAAGTTCTACTTGAAATTGGTCGTAGTTTAGATGTTGGAGAAAATCAGAAGAGTGGGAGTCCCAGAAGCAAGGACGTTTGAATCGATCGACTCGAATCCATACGAGTCGAATCGATCAATATTGAACACCTTCGAATCCATCAGAATGTCGTTACTTCGAATCGATCGGCACGAGACCCTTCTTCTTTCACAACCATCGATTCGAAGCCTTACACTCAAGATCGATTCGAATTGTTCATTCCTGGATCGATGCGAAGCAATAAAGGAAGATAGCGTCCGTCAATATCTACGCTCCTCCAAAACAACATTCTACGATCGATACGAATTGAATGGTTTCGTTCCTCAGGTCCATCGAGTCGACCCATTCTAGATCTCACAACCCTTTATGATTTTCAGAAGAAAGGATTGAAATCGATCATGAAAAGTCCAGTTTCATCGTCCTACGCTCGATTCAAACCCCTTAATTACCTAGTTGGATTCGATTAACAGAAGAAGACTTGGTGGAATTTTATCGTTTCGTGCAAAGACACGGCTGTTTCTAGCTCTGGAGGATTGATTCGAAGAAGCGGTGATGGTAGTAGTAAAAAGTAAAAAGTGAAAGTGAGGCTTACCTCGCGTATTTATACGGGTTCGAGAAAAACGATTGAGGCTCTTCGTCTCCCGGTCATATTGACCTTCTACCACCGGTCACTCGCCATGCTCCATCGATTCGAACGACCGCTCAATAACGCACTACGTTCGAATCCATCCCAGCGTAGAGCCGTTGCTTCGAATCCATCACACAGCTGAGTCCATACTTCACTTCGAATCCATTGCCTTCGTATCAATTACACGTTCGAATCCATCCCTGCAGGATCGATGCGAGGCATTATCGATTCGAAGGAGCCATCGAACAAAGGTTGGATTGAAAATTGTATTGATTCGAAGCACGATGACCATTGAACCACTGATTTGAAAGCTGTCGCTTCGAACATACATGACTTCGAATCCATCAAAATCCACTGATGAGAATGGACGAATCCCTTCAATTTGAAAAATTACTTGCCTACCTTTTATATCGATTCAGGAGAGGATCGATACAAGAGGACGATTATAGACAATCATAAAAACAATGTCTCAACTCGAATCTCAAATCGGTTCAGGAGAGGACCGATGCAGAATTCGATAACAGACTGAACTGACAACAATGTGCAATCACGCAACGTTAGCCAAAGTCAAGGTGGTACATGTATGCACATATGTCTGACTAATGTTTGATCTGTATTATTCACAGGGATCAAATGTCCATTTCGTCAAGATGTAGACGACGAACAGCCGATCGCGATCATACGACGATTGGCAACAGCAATAAAGAATACAACTCTCGGCAAAGCATGTTCTAGTTGTCCAACGATAGACTGCAGCTTTTCAAAGCACGTCATGTTTACACAAGACGTACTATGGGGGGCAAATCTTGTCCCGTCTTTTGGCAAGGCCGAGATAACTAGAAATTGACTGGAAAAAGACAAGATCACATGTCCTCAATTTGGAATGATTGATGGGGCAACTACAAATATCGATGAATTTTGCCCGAGTCCGGATCGGGCTATGATTGTTAAGGCACGTCAAGCTAAGTGGTAGAAACCAACGTTCCAAATTTCGGGGCAATCCGAGTTAGTATGCTCGAGTTATCACCAATGGGAGATGGATGAAATGATATAGGCTCGAATCCCTCAAGAATGGCATATGTTCGAATCCATCCAAGTGGCCATGCTTCGACTCCATCAACCACGCAGTGGTTCGAATCCATCCAAGTAGCCATGCTTCGAATCCATCGGGGGAAGGTTTCCTCGAATCCATGCATTGGTTCGAACCCATGAACTAAACCTTGCTTCGACTCTACCGAGAAGCCTTAGTTCGGATCCATCCAGACCACCTAGCTTCGAATCCATCGGAATAGCTATGGTTCGAACCCATCCCCGTATGCCTTACTTCGGATCCATCAAGGCGATCTCAAGGTCGAATCCATTAAAAACCTTTCCCTACTTCGAGTCCATCAAGAGAGAATCCTTCGAATCCATTCATCGGTGGAGTCTTCGTATCGATTGGCTATGGATTACCCTGCTCGATACAAAGGTAACTTGTGTTCAATCGATTCGAAGGAGCATACCTTCGAATCCATTACTACGAATCCATCGAGTCATAGCAGCTAAAACCAAGGGTATGACCCAGAAAACTCAAAGAAAAAGGAGGATTGACCCGAAGCATGCGCACCACGTCATCACCTTCACGTGCAGAAGCATGGGTTCAACCCTATGGATTCGAACCATATCGATTCGAACGAATCCATTGGGCGAAACACACCATCTTGAATCGATCATAACTCGAGATCTACAAATCCAAATGCTATGAAATTTTCACAGGAGCTTGCATATACATAGAGGAATGTCCACACCAAGTTTCATCACGATTGGACACTTTTTTGATCGATTCGAACAAAGGGTCGAATCGGTCCCAATGTGGACCCGGATCTCCAGAATTCGGCCATGTGGGCCCCCTCACGTGCCAGAAGTGTTCTCCCATGATTTTAGGCGAAATATCAGCCTCCTACAACTATAAATAGAGCCCCTGGTCATTCAGAAAAGGGATCGGAGAATTTTCAGAGTAAGAGAACGCCCAGATGCTGCCAGAATTGCTTCAGAGCACCACCGCTGCCTTTGATTTCGAATTTTGGATTACTACTTGCTGTACTTTGACATAAAAAAGTTGTATTCTTCGAATATCAAGCAATAAAGTAACAAAACTTCATAGTGGACGTAGGCAATACGTCGAACCACTCTAAATCGTTGTCTCTTGTGCAATTTACTTCCCGTTATTTGGAGTTTTTGTTAGATAATCCACATTTTAATTTACTTTCTTCATTTATTATTTCTTCAAAAACTTCCGACGAGTGTTGTGCCCAATTTTGACACAAACAACTAACACATTTAACTTTAACAAAATTTAGATCAATTTACAAACCTTTTGAATCAAATATTAAAGAAAACTTTTTTTTATATAAAAGAGATTTATGAAAGTTTTTAAACCAAAATTTATTTAAATTTAAAATCTTGTTCTTTGAAAACTTACTTATCAACTCCTTTTTCAAACTTATTAAATTTTAGCCACTTTTAATCTTGTTTTAAACATTCTTCTTTCTGGAAATAAATTATTTAATAACTTCATATTTGTTTTAAACACATTGATATAAAACTTTATAAAATATTTATCTTAAAAAAAATGTTTCATTTTGCTTTTAAGCTTGAGACTTATTACTTTACAAAATTTTGGAACCTCTTACTTACCAAAAATCAATCCCGAGCCATCAACTAAAAACTCGAGCAATCACACGAGCTCTACATCCTAGATTTTCAAGTAAAACATGCAAATGTATCGAGTTCGACTCGAATCGGTTACTTCTTCTCCAATCTTAATTTCTCCAAAACTAAGAAGTGCACCGTGCACGTGCACGGCAAGTTCATCAACTCCGACACCTGGCCACTCTCAAGTCATCGATCACCTCAACGTCGCACACGACCACCTATACTCACCAGTACACCCACAAATCAAAATTTGGATAATCGATCAAAAACTGAAACCAAGCACGATCATCAAATCCCCTGCCGTCGTCGATCACGTCGACTGGAAACTATGGCTCTCTCTCTAGAGCTAATTTGCATCACCATGTCGCTATCACGACCCTCGCGATCGAGTCCGAAGCTCCATTTTTGCCGAGATCACCTCGACTTCAACTCAACCAAAAATGACACTCGAAACCCTACTTCATCGATCATAGATCATCACAACCTTTGGTAACATCCATCAATATTTTTTCATCAACCACAACCCCTCCAGCTACTCCTGACATCGATCCAGACCCAAAATAACACGTCGATCGTCGGCAAATGACGAAAGTACCAATTTCGATCAACATGAATTTTCCCAACAATTATCAAACTAAAAATCGTGATGTTACCTTTAAAATTTACCATTCACTAACCTTAATCAGATATGATAATCAAGGCAGAGAATAAAAATGATTGATTTTCATCTATATTTGGTTTTCCACTGTTATTTATAAATTCCAAGGTCAATATTTAATACAAATTTCCACAATTATTTTTAATAATGACATTGCATAATTTCAATCAACTTTCATTTGCAAACCAGAGTCTAATATTGATTGTGTGGAGAGTTATTGGATTTATTTAGAAATCAAAGCCTATAATCACACAACAGAGCTTAGCTATGTATATTATATATATATATATATATATATATATATATATATATATATATATATTCAAACAACACACAGACATTACATACTTATATACATACATGCACATCCAAACATATCAGTAAACATCATATCTTTATGCATCAAAGTTTATCACTGAATTGTAACTATTTTTAAACAAAAAGTTTACTTACCAGGATATAAAACAGAGAACGGGCCTCCCTTTTTAGTCTGGAAATTTTGTATTGAATTGAAGTTGAATTTTTTGATGAAAACTTGAGTGCTTTGCTTCTTTGATTAATATGCTTGAATGACTGGAGGATGTTTTGTTATTGAATCTTGATGATGACATCGATTTGGAACTGAGATGAAACAGCTTTGATTCCAGGTTTTTAAGAAAATGCTGTCTTGATTTTGATATTGGAAATGTACAGGTTAATGGTTATGGTTACTGGTTTGTGGAAGTGGATTACAGATTTGTTTCTTTGAGAGATTTGTTTTGAGTTTTCTTCTTAGCTTTTGAATCGAAGAGTAGAAAAAGAATGAAGAGGAGAAAGCATGTTTTTATATAGGCTGAAAATGTGATTTATTAAAAAGAAAAAATCAAAATAATATGACACTTGTTAAAATCTAACTAACATTTGTCATTTTATTAGTTTATTTACTAACACTTGTCACTAATACCACTTAATGTATTAACATTTGTTATTTAAGAGATTTTATTTAATTTAAATGTAAATATAAAGCTTTATACTCAATTAATCACTTTATAAATAATTATATATATATATATATATTAGTTTAAAGAAAATAAAACCAATTATATCTATAAATAGGAGCTTATAAATATATTTTTAAAATCCAAAACATATTTAAAACATCCATCCTTTGAATTTCAAAATTAATTCAAATGCAAATTTAAAAATCCAAATTAATGTCCATTTATAACAACCCATTCAATTTGAAATAACAATTCTATTTTTATTAAAATCTATTTATATTTATGTATAAAAATAACAAATTATTAATATTGTTTGAAAATAACAAATTTGCTAATTTTAAATAATTATAAAAGAGATTACCTTATTATTTATAAATTACTTATCTTACTTCAATGAATTAATATATCATATGTTAATTGTATTTCATACTTTTATATTTATAATTTCAAATCATATTTATCAGCAATGTGTAAAAAGAAAAACAAACTTTTATGTTAATTTTATTTAAATTTAGACTAAAGCTAAGATATATTTTAAACAATTAAACATTTACTTTAAATATTTTAAAACTATATAATTAATTTTTAAACAGCTTTGAATTTTTTTATTTTAAATTAACCATAATTTCCAAACTACCAAAATATATTAGATTTTGAAAATGTGTTTTATTAATTTATTAAATTCAAACCAAAGATTTATATTTACGATATGTACGCAAATATATATATATATATATATATATATGCATTATAAATAGAAAACATTTTATTAGCTTTTAAAAAGATAAAATTCACCAATTAAATATTTATTTGCTTCTAAAAGAATAAATTTGCCAAATTAAATTAAAAATTATAAAAGACAATTATCAAATCAATTTAATTTTTAATACAGATTATTATATTAATATTGCCTAAAATTCCGAGACATCACATTCCTCCCCCCTTAAAAGAATTTCGTCCTCGAAAGTTAAAAGCAAAGGTAACTTAATAACCGATCAAAGATTTTAATTTCAAACAGCAAAGCATACATATCATCCAGTTACTAACAACCAAAACAACCAATCAAACCTAACTAATTATCCTGACACAAATCAGGATAGATCTATCTAATACTATCTAGAGTTTCCCAGGTATAAATCATTGGGATACTCGCTCTATAGAATCTAAACAAGCTATACCACTAAGCTATAGAGCTCCTACACTTCTAGATCTACAAAAATGAATAGGATATCAGACCGCATTCAAGTCCCGCTCAACTATCAAATCTTCCTGAACTGCTAGTTCCACAACCAGAGATGGATCATACACATACTCCCTCAGAGATACGTGAAAAACATTGAATCCTAGTATTCCAAACTGGCAATTCAACCCTAAAGACCAAAGCAATTATCCTTACCAGAACACAGAAAAGATCCAATATACCTCGGAGCTAGCTTTTCTGACTTTCCAAATCTTTCTGCTCCCTTAACCAGAGAAACCTTAACAGCAACGAAGTCTCCAACTTGGAATTCTAAATTCATCCATCTTATCCATATAACTCCTTCTGATGATCCTGGGCTGTCAACCTTCATTTTGATCAGCTCAACCTTCGTGATGCTTCTAGAAACGAATTGGACCAAGAACAACCCAACCAAAATCAAGAACAAACTCTACTATCATCAGTAGAAAACTAACTTCTCCAATCCGAAAAAGACAAACATGAGCACTCGCCAATCTCACCTTCAGATCCTGAAAAACTTCCAGTAGAAACCCTCTAATCCAAAACACTGCAACTTACAGTTGCTTCTACTCCTAAACAGTTGCTACCTTGCTTCCGCTGCACAACTCTGATCTAAAGTAGATGAGAAAATCCATGGATAATGAACACGATCACAAACTTGTCCAACACTTCTCGGAAGATATAGTTCATTAGATCCATAAAGAGAAAACTTAGAAGTTCCACCAAATCCTGAGCTACCTCACCAAATCCTCTCTCTAGGACCCTCCTACTAGCTGAACCACCAGAATCACTCCTGGAATTCTAGTCGATACAAAACTCAATCTCCAAATGCTAAGGCAAACCTCTGACTTCTACGAAGACATCCGGAAAAATCTCTGACAACCCAAGAGAACACTCAACTATCGCAAGTCACTTTTGCGATCAACCCAGACTAATTTCCAAAGAAACTGTTCTGTCTTTACCAATCAGAACATCTTATTCTTATCTAACCAATCCATCTAAGAAATGGATCCACTCTGCTGCTTTTAAACTTCACCTCTAGAAAACTGCCGATAGATGACCTTCCTACCTGCACACAGAACTCTCCGAGCAGCAATGCTTCCACTGATGCCAAAGACTTCCTAATCCAAAACTCCTCGAGAAACTCAGGCCTCAAACCAAACACAAACACCCTGCTAAACCTAGCCTCATCTCCGACGCAGACACACTTCCTTAAACTTACTCCAAAGAAACATCTTCGGAAACATCTAAGGTCAATGCATCTCATCACGCAGCTTCTTCTTCCAGAAGTTGCCAAGATACCATCACCTGCTTCTGCTCAACGGACAGATCCAAACTCCCACTCATCCAACTTGCACTTCAAAGATGGACTCTAAACCATGAAAAAGCTTCCTTCAGGGATTGGTGAAATCCTTTCACCACCACAAAGCATACTCGAGACGGTATTGGGTCTACGGTCTCGACAGATACTTCCAACCTCAACATCCAGACTCCTTCCATTGGTAGTCATGCTACACTCACCACTACCCTTCCGACCTTCATAACTCAAGTTGGAAAACCCGATCAGGTAATCCAACAAATAGGTAGAAATATATATATATATATATATATATATATATATATATATATTTGAAATTACAAATACGCTCTCTTAAGAAAGAAACCACTCCAAAGCCTAGGTATTCACTCAACCTAGCGCTCTGATACCAACTGTCACGGCCCGTCTTTCTCTCCACAGAAAGACGCGTCATAATTAATAAAGAAAGAGATAGAGAATAGAAAAGATAGAGAAAAAAAGGAAACAACGTCAGAATCTCCACTGCAGAACAATTAAATTATATTAAACTCATAAATATCACATAGTATACAACATCTATCAGAGTTACACAACTTATACATCACATACTAGAGAGTTATAAACACATGTCTATTTATTACAACACAAGATACAATTCAAACACACGACTCGGAGATCAATACAGCGAAACCACCTATATATCTACAAACGCTGAAGCCTGCTGCTCCATTGCTTCTCCAGAATTCGTCAAAGCCAACCTGACTCCCTTGGCTACTCATAAATATTTGAGTACCCAAGGGTTTAATAAAACAGAAAATAAACACTTGGGCCAGACATGGTTCTGGTGCGAGTAAATAGATTAAAGTTGCTCAACTTTGAAAACCTTTGAAAACAATAGGTATCACATAATACTCCCCACACATAAACATGGGTAAGTTTTTACTTACGCTAACCAAAACATTTGATAGGAAATCTAGTGATATTATAATAGGTTCTAGGGTTTTCAAGTAAATAAGAAATAGCCGAAATTGTTACATTCATTAAATTCCCGCATACTAGCCATAATGTGGGTTATACAACCAAAACCGTAAGGGCACGTAGGAAGAATGGGTTTCCATCAATGGCAGGGCTACTCAGGTACCGCCCGTCACAGTACGGGGCCTAGATCACCGTACCGAGGATCCAACTCGATCCCCTGCAACACAAGGCCGGGACCATCCCTTACTGGATAGTCTCGAACAAGACAACCCCGCAGTTGGCCACGAACCAACTGTCCACACCGCTGAATAATAAGGGACTTCTAGACAGAGGAAGATCTTGTCCTGCTTGAGCGTGACTCACTTAGCCTTGCTGCACCTCCCCTATTTTAGCCATTCCCGGTTGATGAGGCTTGAGGCTACGATTTCCTTTATAGAACACATCTATCTTAGAATGCTCATCGTCCACCGAACGTTGTGCTGAAAGCATTCAATCCATACAAGTTCATTCCAGGTTCGAACGAAACCGAAGGCATTATCTCGTTACACTCATTTTGGAATCACCCTCAGAGTTAACGACAATAACCCTTTCACTCTAAAACTCCATCTCGAACCTAAAAGCACTATCTCCGTTATACTCATATTGGAATCACCCTCAGAGTTTTGCCTACAAATAGTTCTTACACTTCGAGCCTTCAACTTGATCTTGAATTTACGACCTATCATTAATTTGGATCGATGTGGTTTTTGGATATCCAATTCGGAAATCCGATCTCAGTCTCATCGAAATCCAAAATGCCGTCTTTTAAGTCCAAGTTGTTTTAAAGTTAAAACAATTCAATTCTATTATCTATATTCACACAGATAGATAATTCACAATCTCACAAATCGTTAATTCATATCATCACAATACAACAAAAGCATCTATATCAAGATCAGCACATATCTCATATCAGAGATATCAAACCATTCAAGGCAATCTATATCATTCAACCACCCATAAGCAAAGATCTCACACCATCTTTAATTAATTTAAAATGAATTAAATTAATTACTTCAACTCTAATTAATTTAAAGTAAATTAAACTAATTACTTTCATCACATAAATCTTGCTAATTTAACCATTAATTAATCATAAATCAATAAATTAGACATTCTCTAATTATCCTTGTCAATTAATCATCTTGATTAATTATTCTCTAGTTACTTTAAGTAATTAGCTTTTAATTAATTACACAAATTAATTATCCTTAATCATTTACAGTAATTAATCTTTAATTACTTTCAATAATTAATTAACTATAATTAATTATATTAATTCTTAATTAATTATAGTCAATTAATTACTTTATAATCACTCATTATTGATTAATTATCTTTAATTGATCAATCTTTGATTACGTCATTAATTATATTAATTAATGATCCCATAATTACATCTTACTTTATTATTAATCATATTTAATAATTAATCTCTAATTAATCTTTATTCATTAATCAACCTTGATTAATCACAATTAATAATTAATTATCCTTAATTAATTACATCACTTAATTGACTTAAAATAACTTTATTACTCAATTCTTAAATTAATTACACTAAATAATTAATTATTAATTACTTTCACTAAGTAATTATCCTTCTTTATTGATTACACTAAGTAATTAAACCCAAAACTACTATCATTCTTCAATTAATTACATCCTATAATTTTCCACTAATTACTTTGCTAAGTAATTATACTTAATAAATTACACTAAGTAATTATAATTAACCCATCACCGAATGATTTTTTTTAAATTAATTAAACTAATTAATTAACATTACTAATCACATTAATTTAGTTCATTACATTGAGTAATTACTTCCTCTAATTACTTTCATTAAGTAATTATACTTAAACAATTCCACAAATGATTATCCTTAATTTAATTAATCTAATTAATTATTAAAAATTAATCACATTAATTAATTATTTAATAATACCTAGTTAATGATTTTTACGTTAACTAATAACAATACTTTAATTAACCATTATTAATTACAAATTAATTAATTATTAATCACAAATTAATTAATTATTAATCACAAATTAATTAATCTCTAATTACTTAATTAAGTGCTTAATTGAATAACTAATCTTTTAATTACTTGATTAATTAATTCCAAAACATTAATTTATAAAATTAGCTTATCTAATTAAAGTTCCTTAATTACACATTAATTTACCTCTAATTAATTAACTAATGATCCCTTAATTACTTATTTAAAAATCCTTAGTTTTTAATTAATTAAATAGATTAATTACTCTTTAATTTAATCAATTTCAAACATTTAAATCTTAATTATCTTTAGGATAAAGTATTATCCTTATATATGATTTAATTATCATTTACAAAGCCTTTGAAATCTTATCTTTAAATTTACATTTAAAATTTCATTTTTAAATTTAAGATTTAAAAATAATTAACACATTTAACTTTAACAAAATTTAAATCAATTTACAAACCTTTTAAATCAAATGTTAAAGAATACTTATTTTATATAAAAGAGATCTATGAAAATTTTTAAACCAAAATTTATTTAAATTTAAAATCTTGTTCTTTGAAAACTTACTTATCAACTCCTTTTTAAAACTTATTAAATTTTAACCACTTTTAATCTTGTTTAAAACATTCTTCTTTTTGGAAACAAATTATTTTAATAACTACATATTTGTTTTAAACACTTTTATATAAAACTTTATAAATTATTTATCTTAAATAAAAACTATTTCATTTTTCTTTTAAGCTTGAAACTTATTCCTTTACAAAATTTTGGAACCTCTTACTAACCAAAAATCAATCCTGAGCCAACAATTAAAAACTCGAGCAATCACGCGAGCTCTACATCCAAGATTTTCGAGTAAAACATGCAAATGTATTGAGTTCGACCCGAGTCGATTACTTCTTCTCCAATCTTAATTTCGCCAAAAACCAAGAAGTGCATCGGGCACGTGCATGGCAAGTTTATCAACTTCGACACCTCGCCAAGGCCACTCTCAAGTCATCGATCAACTCAGTGTCGCGGACGACCACCTAGACTCACCAATACACCCACAAATCAAAATTTCGATAATCGATCGAAAACTGGAACCAAGCACGATCATCGAATCCCTTAGCGTCGTCGATTGGAACCATGGCTCTCCCTCCAGGGCTACTTCACGTCACCACGTCGCTATCATGACCCTCACAATCGAGTCCGAAGCTCCATTTTTGCTGAGATCACCTTGAATTCAATTCAACCAAAAATGGCACCCGAAACCCTACTTCATAGATCATAGATCACCACAACCTTTGGCAACTTCCACCAATAATTTTCCATCTACCACAACCCCTCCAGCTACTCCTGACATCGATCCAGACCCAAAATACCACGTTGATCGTCGGCAAATGACGAAAGGACCAATTCTGATCAACATGAATTTTCCCAACAATTATCAAACTAAAAATCGTGATATTACCTTTAAAATTTACCACTCACTAACCTTAATCAGATACGATAATCAAGGCAGAGAATAAAAATGATTGATTTTCATCTATATTTGGTTTTCCACTTTCATTTATAAATTCCAAAGTCAACATTTAATATAAATTTCTAGAATTATTTTTGATAATGACATTGCACAATTTCAATCAACTTTCATTTGAAAACCAGAGTTTAATGTTGATTGTGCGGAGAGTTATTAGATTTATTTAGAAATCAAAGCCTGTAATCACACAACAGAGCTTAACTATGTGTGTATGTGTGTGTGTATATATATTCAAACAACACATAGACATTACATACTTATATACAAACATGCACATCCAAACATTTCAGCAAACATCATATCTTTATGCATCAAAGTTTATCACTGAATTGTAATTGTTTTTAAAAGTTTACTCACCAGAATATAAAACAGAAAACAGGCCTCCCTTTTTAGTCTGGAAATTTTGTATTGAATTGAAGTTGATTTTTTTGAAGAAAACTTTGAAAACTTGAGTGCCTTGCTTCTTTGATTAATATGCTTAAATGATTGGAGGATGTTTCGTTATTGAATCTTGATGATGACTTAGATTTGAAACTGAGATGAGACAGCTTTGATTCTAGGTTTTTAAGAAAATGATTCTTAATCTTGATATTGAAAATGTACAGGTTAATGGTTATGGTTACTGGTTTGTGGAAGTGGATTACAGATTTGTTTCTTTGAGATATTTGTTTTGAGTTTTCTTCTTAGCTTTAGAATTGAAGAGTAGAAAAAGAATGAAGAGGAGAAAGCATGTTTTTATATAGGCTGAAAATGTGATTTATTTAAAAAGAAAAAAATCAAAATAATACGACACTTGTTAAAATCTAACTAACATTTGTCAGTTTATTAGTTTATTTACTAGCACTTGTCACTAATACCACTTAATGTATTAACATTTATTATTTAAGAGATTTTATTTAATTTAAATGTAAATAAAAAGATTTATACTTAATTAATCAATTTATAAATACTTATATATATATATATATATATATTACTTTAAAGAAAATAAAACCAATTATATTTATAAATAGGAGCTTATACATATATTTTTAAAATCCAAAACATTATTAAAATATCCATCCTTTGAATTTCAAAATTAATTCAAATTCAAATTTAAAAATCCAAATTAAAGTCAATTTATAACAACCCATTCAATTTGAAATAACAATTCTATTTTTTTAAAATCTATTTATATTTATATACAAAAACAACACATTATTAATATTGTTTGGACATAACAAATTTGCTAATTTTAAATAATTATAAAAGTGATTACCTTATTATTTATAAATTACTTGTCTTACTTAAATGAATTAATATATCATATATTAATTGTATTTCAAACTTTTATATTTATAATTCCAAATCATATTTATCAACAATATTTAAAAAGAAAAACAATCTTTTATGTTAATCTTATTTAAATTCAAACTAAAGCTAAGATATATTTTAAAAAATTAAACATTTATTTTAAATATTTTAAAACTATATAATTAATTTTTAAATAGCTTTGAAAAGTTTTATTTTAAATTAACCATAATTTCCAAATTACCATAATATATAAGATTTTGAAAATATGTTTTCTTAATTTATTAAATTCAAACCAAATATTTTTATTTACAATATATAAAAATATATGTATATAAACATTATAAATAGAAAACATTTTATTAGCTTTTAAAAAGATAAAATTCACCAAATAAATATTTATTTGCTTTTAAAAGAATAAATTTGCCAAATTAAATTAAAATTATAAAAGAAAATTATCAAATCAATTTAAGATATTGCCCAAAATTCCAGGTCATCATAGATAGAGATTCAAATTTGATGGACTCAAATCAAAGAGAATTTTGATTCGAAGATAGGTTTGAGCCGGAGACAAAATAATTAAATTTTTGGGAAAATGGACATACCGATATCAATCGCGGAAAACCATAACCGGGTCAACCGTGAATTCAAAAATAAGATCGATGCAGAATTCCGGGGCAGGTTGACATTCAGTCGTAAGAGATTGGATTGAGGCATAGCAGGAGATAGATAGCATCGTAAACCAAGGATACATAAATCTCCGGTAAATTGATGCTTATTGTAAAGGAGTTTCACCCCTTTACAAATCATTCAAAGATTGGCGAGACCGCCGAGTTATTATAGAGATCATTCGAAGTGGAGTTATGAGATACTCCAAAATCAAAAGAATACGAATAGGGAGAGACAGGAATGGATTTTGGAACCTGAGGGATCGTTCCAAAGTTCAAGGAAATTAAGTCAAAAGGAAGATATTCAAGCTCGAACGAAAGTGATTCTGTAATAAATTTACCACATATGCTAAGTTTGCCTAGAGCTAAAGCTCTGATACCAAATGTAACAACCCGATATTTTCAACCATTCACATCCAGACATGCCGGAATTGAATTGCTCAAAATATCAAGTTGTTAATATATATATTTGGAAAAACTCGGCATATATAGTAAATAAAATAATCATAGAATCACCGACACAGAGGAATATACAATATGCAGCGGAAACAAGAGAATAGTAGTTCATGAAGCTACTATGTATATATATCAGAGTTAAATAAGTTACAACAGAAGTTCCAAATACAATAGTCAAATACAATATCAGAATACATCACTGGAATCAACTGAATAACACCAAGTTGATAGATGTAGATGGATCTCCAAACGAAGCTCCAACTCCCAAGGTGAGTCTCAAAAGCTGTGTCACTCAGTCTGACCCGAGCGTAAAGCAAAACACAAAACACTCGAGTCAGGATTAAAATTCTTATATCAATAAATCCAATTCAAGTGAAATAATAACTAAAATACAAGTAACTCAAAGGATGTTTGGGATGACCATCCTCTAAGGATCCGTTAAACTATCGACTATGTAGTAATATACGCTATTATAATAAAGTCTAAAGTAAAGTATAATATATTTAAAAATAGCATTAAGGAGTTACCCAATATCCCCCTTAACACATTTGATATATTCCCATAATCTATACAGTACCGTAATTTTCCCCGTACTGGGCATCGTCAGAGGGCACTCCATAGGTTAGGTATAAAAAAAAATCGTATAAGGCGCGCTAGGGTAGGTAACATGGCACAACTAGGCAATGCTAGGGTAGATATACCAATTACGCTTCCGGACCGGTGGTAACGCGTAGCAGCCACTACCGCCCACCTCGAGCCACAATCCTGAAAGTCAAAGGTGCGCACCAATCAATCACAGAGTAATAGAATGTCATACGAAGAAGTGTGTCTGATAAGAGGAGCTACCTCAGTAGCCCGTCAATCGCTCCTGTTTTAGCCACCTTATGCCAACTCATGGGAGTTGGGTCCACATTCATACCCGAAAGGACGTCGCCACCATCCTACTTCATTCTGCAATCTCCACCGCGTACACGATTGTTAAAGTGGTTATCGGAGTTGGCATAGAGTATGACAACTTCGATTCCGGTCTCTTTAACAACCAAACGTTATTAGAACACCGTGGTCATTTCAAAATAGTTTATATTTCAAAACCAAAATATCATAGCCATTTCAAAACCATATAAATATGATATCATTTCCATTTCAAAACCAAATCAATACGATATCATTTTCATTTCAAAGATATATCCTTTTCCAAAATCATAGCACTTTCAAAGTTATAACACTTCGAAATCAAACCCTTGAAATTATAACACTTTCAAATCATAATACTTTGAAACTCATGGGTTTTAAACATAACTTCCACCACTTAAATGGTTTAGATATAAAAATACTTTATATAATCAAATAGCTTCTTCAATTTCACAAATCATTTCCAAACCAACTCGAATTCCAAAATTTAAATTTAACCAAATCTCAAATCATAAATTTCAATTCAATTCAGTTTCCAAGTAAACCATTCCAAATTATATCGATTTCAAATAGATTTGATCCACAAAATAAACCATTTCAATTTCCATATATTTCAAAGCTTTGAATATTCCACATTTTCGAAACTAACTTCATATATATACCTCAAATTCACTTTAATATTATTTAGCTTCGACAATATTCACTTAATAAATTCAATATCCTTTAAATAAAACTCAAACTTGAAATATTCATTGATCCCTTTAAAATTCAAATTCCATAAGTTCCAAATCAATTTTAATTAAATAAAATTTCAAATCAATTTCAAATTCGTCTTCTCAACCTTAATTTAGTTAAATCAATATAAACTCTATATAAAATATAATTTTTAATAAATATTTAACCATAATATATTTTAATAAAATAAAACTTTATTATTAAAAATTATTCTATATTAAAACAAATTTATACATAGCTTAAAATCAAGAATTTAATTATATAAAATAACTTTTATATAATATCAAAAATCAATATTTTATAAAACCATATATTTCTTTCCAAACCATAGAAATCATTCCAAAATATTTATATATATAGACCACGGTGTTTGTACATAATTTTCGATCCTATGGTCAAGTGATACGAATATTTATCATTTCAATCTGTAATTTAACTATATACGGGTGCATATCATTTCAACCCGCAATCCCAAATTCAATACAAATGAAAATCGCTTAGGTCTATCATTTCAACCCATAACGATTTTCCATTATTCTAAAGTCTATTCGGGTATGTATCATTTCAACCCATAGTGAATTTTATGCTAACAGGAAACTTGCAGAGTGATAAGAGATATGATAATAATATAACAGGCATATATCATTAATATAAATAACAGATAATGGTGTCAGATGTCACATGTGAACAAATACAGATAACATCATATATATAGCAAAGTAAATAACTAACAACAGCATATTTCAATTGTCATTCCAATTGAAATCAAATCTAATAAATATAAGAACATTAATCATGAGTGATTGCTCACCTTTTGAGACTAGAGAAGTTTGAAACACAACCAGCTACGAATTGGATCACGATCTAGAAAATTGAACAATCCAAACAACAGTCTCAAAGTGAGGTAAGCTGAAAGCGGATTTTAATGGACAAATCTGATTGATAAGAATCGATAAGAAACGAATCAGAATCAATTAGATAGAAACAGAATATATATTGTTATCTTCCCATGAAATCAATATTAAAATTTTAAGATGAATGTTAAAATTTCAAAATCATTGTTTACATTTAAAACACCTAAACAGTTTAGATGTTGAAAATAGTACATATATTGAAATACTTTAAAATAGTTTATATATAAAAATAATTTGTATATAAATTTAAAAATTAATAAATAACTTTTAAAACAGATATCTATATGTATGCATTATACACACACATAAATATATCACTCACGTACCTTTCTTTCATATCTTAACATCTGTTTAAACATATATATATATATATATATATAAATTATATTTTTTGAATCAACGCGTATATACTTAACTATCACAAATATTTACTTATACTATGAGATAATATGAATCTGTATAAACCAATGTACTTCCATAAACAACTAATATAACTATTTTATTGTCTACACTTTAAATAATCAAAACAAGTATATATACAGGTAAATTTAGTATATATTCAACCCAAACTCAAGTATACCTGTTAATATACACACACAGAAATATACATATAGCTTTATCTAAAATATTTTTACATAAACATATACACGTGAAGCCAGTATATAAAATATGTGTTTAAATCCAAACAAACATCTTATACATGCTTTATAACTATATATATATATATATATATAAACAAATATATATAAACTTATACAGTAAACTATTATATAGCCTATATAAGAATTCAGCTTACATTTAAAAGTACATATATATATATATATATTTATATATATATATAACAGTAGATCGATATGACTTATGTACTATAATCAACTATAGCTTATGAATATGCTAACATACCAATACAATTTAATATAAATAAAATAATAAAATATGATATACCATCATATCATATAAAATACGAATAAAATTTTATACAAACCTATAACAAGAAAATATTATTAGAACTTATACACTCATATCTATATATATACAAAAACTGTAATAACCTATATATACATTACTTCTTTCTAGGAAAAAGGGAGGGCAGGCTTTACAAAATAATATATATATATATATATATATATATATATATATATATATATATTCTTCTTTCATTACTTTAAACATGTCATAGCTATAAAATGTGTATATATATATATATATATATATATATGTACTAACAGTATACTATATAGCATATATATACAACTTGCTGTGTAAAACTATACGCTGATATATACATACGATATATATATATATAAAGTTAGGATTTTAAAAATGCAAAAATATAGGTAAGACTATAACATAAATATTAAAACACAAAAAAATACAACCTTATAATATCAGGAGAGAGACCGAACGAGATAATCGAGTAGTGGAAGCTGAGTGGTTGAGCTGAGGCAGATCGCGGCGGAACAAAGTGAAGGCCTGGTGGCTTACTTGGAGGTTCAGTTGAACAAGCAAAAGGCGGCGATCTCGTGCTGGGCAAGGCAGTGATGAGGTCGGTCAGGTGGAGGCAGTGCGATGGGTTTGATAAGATAGAGAAGATGGTGGGGTTGCTCGTATGAAAGGGTTATGAGGGATGAGAGCAAATGAAAAGCAGGCAACAGTTTGCAAAGAATATAGAATATGAATTGTTATCTTAACTCAAAAATATAAGTTATATTAATTTATTTCCTTAAAAGCAATGCACGTGAACATCCAAGAGACAGGAAGTGGATGTGTTTACAAATCAAAGGAAAACAAAAGGTCGCAAGAACTAAGAAAAAAGCACGGAACTGGTACCGATACGGTTACCGTTTTCACAAATTCCGCTGTGTATCGGACTTCAAAACATAGAATTGAATATACCATAGAGCTTAGCTTGACGAGACGGTCAAAATGGTATATAAGTATTAGTGGTGCGATCATCCGACCAGAGGTCGATAATCGTTACCGATATACGTTGCCACTCCGTACGGAAAAATCCAATCGGAGCTAGAAATGTCCGAATTTCGCGAAACAAATTTCACAGTCTGATTAAGAGTGTTCTAAATAAATTTTCTCATGTTGACTATTTAGGTTTCGGAAAACTTTTAAATTCAATGGTTATTAACTGATTTAAATTGAAATAGAATTACACAATAAAATAAACTTCCATATTATCAGATGAAAATTTACCATTTGCTATGTTAAAATAGACGCATTTCAAATATTAAATTTTTATTTCAAAATCTTATTGTTTAAAATTTCATAAAATTTCAATTAAATATTTAAATAAAACAAATTAATATTATTAAAAATTTACGGGTCGTTACATGGTAGGAATACTCGGATATGGAAGAGAAGTGAGACCAATAAGTTTGTCTTATTAATAAATGGAATAAAATGTTTGGAATTGTATAGATAGATATGATTTGAAGAATAGAGAATTGTGGAGAGTTGTAACTTCTATTTGTAATAGTTATTCGAAAATGTATTGGTGGAAAGGATTATATTGGAAATACTTTAATTAATTAGAATAAAAGGATGTCTACGATGAATTTCGAGCTTTTGAGATAACCCTAATTTGGAAGTTAAGAAAAGATATACTTGACTAAATGGATATCAAAGTAAAATTAAAAATGCACCACCAAGTGGTGTGAATTCAATGGTCTATGGTGATTGAAGAAAAACTCGTCTAAAAGACTACAAAGAAGGTTTATGATTTGCACACAAAGAAGATGCAGAGGCGATTTTATGAAAAATGGAATTTGGAAGTTCGGATATGATTTTGAATACGGAGTAGATGTATTCTTTTCAATCATCCCTTAATTAAGAAAAGACTATCTATTGAAAAAACTCTTTTGGAATATCGACTAAAAGGTATAGAATTTACGCTGCATATAAGGTGAATCTAGGCAATGTATAGTCGATTCTTTTGACCCTATCACTATCTTACTTAGCATTTCCTTGGGTTAGAACTCCACATAGATTTAGGATTTGATTTCTGTAGCTGCATTGGTTGGATAGGATATGATTACCCTTATGTGGATGTTATTTGGTGAAAGGAGCAATAGTATAGTGATTTAAGTCTTTTGGATTTGTTCGAGTAAGACACCGTCCACTTTTGAGTTGCCTTACCTTAATAATCTGGATGACGAACCAAGGAAACTATTACTAGATGATTTAGGTGTTAAGTATCTGCATTTTAGGATGGTATGAGTAACTGCAATTTTTCGTGGGTATGTTTGTGTTAAGGCTACCCTTGGTATGTATCGTGATATTATGGATTCGAGATAGTAACAGATATTGCTAAAGTTATAGCTATGTACATATGATTTAAGTTAGTATTTTGGGATTAGTTGTGTCAGTAGTAGACGTCGTTGGATTATTTAAGGAGAACGATTTGGAGAACGATTTGGTTAGGGACAATTAGAAAGTTGAGGAGTATATCTGATCTTTTCAATTCGATGCCTTTCCAAAACATTTTCCATTTGATTGGTTTTTATTTTATTTAATATATAGGTTTGGTTGAATGATTGCTAGGATTCATTTTTGTTTCTACTTATGTTAAATTTCGATTGTGTTAAAAAATTGATGTGCTATGTATACTTTGAATTTTATGAATTAAATATGCACATATTCACCATGAGTTATACTAATGTTATTGGCTGTGCATACATATAGAATTTATATGTTCACCCTAGGACGCTTGCATACATGTTTTATAAGACATATCATCTCATTCATATAGGAGGCCCAAATGTTAGATATTTGCATATATAATGCCATATGTCATCCGCATACATAGCATGATGCCATGTTATTAGTTGTTATGCTAATAAAACAATTGCATATATTTTATGAATTTGATTTCAAATTTTACATGCGGTGTTGGATGCTTGGTTTGGTTGGTCTCTTTGTTATGCGGATGATTGTTTGGATGAATTGTTGCAGGATTGACCATATGTTATATAATTGTGTGAAAAGAAAGAGTATGATACATTCATTTTCTCTTTAGAATTTTGGAAACGAAATTCTTTTACGTGGGGGAGAATATAATACCCCAAAAAATTGTGAATAGTTTAATTTAATATTGATAACATAAAAATAATTAGAATTAAATAATTAAATAAATTAAATATAAGAAGAACCAAAATGATCATTTTTTAAACATTGAAATTTGATGACGTAACTAGCACCATTGCGACCGCCTCGGTTTCCTGATTCTGTAATATTTGGTTGGCCTCATTTGGAGTTTGTATGAAGAAATCATGGGCAAAATGTAATACCTCACTATTGCATACAAATGGAAAAATCTGTTTTTCTTATCTGTATTTCATAGTCTATTAATAACATCATTGAAAAATGTATTAAAGCCTATGTTAATTAAGGTAGATAAGATTAGATTTTACAAAAATCTTGACTAAGAATACATAAAAAGTCTAGAAATAAAATAGTTCCATAACATATTTTTTCAAATGTTATCACAACACATTTATAATGGAAGAGAGATAAAAAGACAAAAATTGATGGGTCAAAATATGAAAAAAAAATGCTAGAATTAAGCATACATGAGCATTTGGATTGAAATTCGACGAGAGAAGGAAAATTTGTCATTGAATTTCTTACATAATAGAATTTAAATTGAGATTAAATGAGATTAAAACAATTGAAATCAGTTTATTGAACTTTTTATATATAAATGAATTGATGAGTATGATAAGAAAGCATGAATGAGATTAGTAGTAATCTTAACTGGTATGTGAAAAAGATTCAGTAATTGGTAATGTTCCAACATTAGTTGGTGAATTTTTTCCTTGATTGGGATAAGGGTGTATAAGGATAAAATTAAGGTTCTAAAGTATGAAAAAGGATTGTCTAATTAAGGAAATATGAGCATTTGAATTGATAAGACTGTAGTTTCAATTTATATTTAATTTCAATTAGTTTCAGTTAATTCCAATTTGTATCCGTCTTATTTTATTTCAACTTTTTAATTAGAAATTAATTATAAATTAGTGCTTAATTTAATTCTATTTGATGCTAATTAAATCAACTCCCAATCAGTTGTAGACGTATTCATTTAGTAACAATCAAAATCCAAAATAAGGCCATATTCATTTATAACATCAACAACTGAACAAAAAATTATACATGTTACGAAATCAACTAAATTATGTATCTACTTTTGTGAATTTTAAAAAAGTAATCTTCTTAGTTTAAGAATTTATTTTAAAAGTAAAAGTATAAATGAACCTAATATATCAATTTTTTGAAAAATAATATTGAAAACATTGGGCAAAATTAATAGTTTCACCACTCAACCTTCTAACTTTTGTTGTTGGTATATCATTTAAGTTTATAAATCACATATTACTTAATGTAAACTAATAATTATTTATATAAATAGCATGCATTGCAGCATTTATATATAATGGATTCCTAAAAATATCCACTCTTCAATTATCCATCTTCTAACTTTAATGATTCTAACTGCTTTTACACGACTTGTCAAAAAATGTGCAAATAACATGAATGTGACTACATTACACGATCTAATGAAGGTGCATCTGATGATATGTTTTAACTAAAACTAAATATTAATATTAATCCATCATCATAGAATAAAATGTTATACTGAACTAAAGGTGGACTCAAATTGATTAGCGCTAAAGAGAACTAACCATAGCTAATTCTATGAAATCCAAATTAATTGAAATTGGTACAGATAATTCCTTTTAGTAGTTGTATGATAATATTATTGATATGATCCTTTTCATATATTTCTCCAAGTTATAAAAAATTAAAACAACATAATTTCGCATTTAGTTTATGAAAAATCATCGATAATTACTTCAATGCACAATAAGATCCAAAAAAAACAATTAAAAAGCACCAATGGAAGGTGTACCAAGATCTAGATTGGCAAAGATGGATAATGTAATATTTTACTAAAATAAGTTTAGGACATGCCTTGTAACATAACATAAAACATTTAAATAAAAAAGGTTGAAAGAACACATATGTAGAATTAAAATTTTAACAGCATTTCAAAGTCATCCACTGTGGCTAAATTAAAAGTAAACAATACACGAAATCATACTAAAAAAAAAATCAAATGAAAGTAAACTTTAAAACAAAACTTAACAAAATAAAAAGTTCAGTTTACATGTAACAGATTTCACAAATCAACATGAGATTCAATGGTATCCATGAATTTGCAAATTAGTAACAGCCATGACAAATGAAGGGAACCATATTCATAACCATGCAAAAATGAAAAAGAAGAAGAAAACCAAGTTTTAGGCAAAAAAAACTTGAAGCAAAGATTTAAAATCAAAAAGTAGAACAAAAACTCCAAACTCAATCTTAAATTAAATAAGAAGAGAAATAATAAAAAAACAAACCCTTAAACCAAGCTCGATTGATCTAGTAAGCTATTTTTTTTGAAGCTTTTCGTATTTTTTCCATTAAAACAATAAAAGGAACCGATATTAATACAATCATTACGAAACATGAATAAAACCATAAATAATTTTAGATGAATATGAAGTGAAGAGCTATTGACGAATTCAATCAAATTCTAGTTCAATTTAAAAGAATTAAAGAGATTGATTGTTTGGAAAGTATCTTTAATTTAATTAAAATGAGAGTTTCATTAATTTTGAATTTCTAATTACATATGAAAATGGAAAATGGGAGGAATAAAATTATGAGAAAGAATGAAATGGAAGGGAAAGAATTACGAGATGAGAATGTCTGAGTAGATACAAAAATAATCAACGAAGGATTATTGTATATGGAAATAGAATACAAATAGTCAAAGATAGAATTTGTTATATAATATATAATATGTTATCAAATGTTCGTTATGCATTAATGATGTCATTAATTTATTTATGTTCATTAATTTATTTATGTATGTCAATGGGATCATTACATTTGAGATGTAAGAAAATAATATTAAAAGGGTCCGAATGTTAATAATTCCTCAAATTGCTGACAAGTAAGTATATAGGATGAGAAGAATTATGGAAAGAGTATATTAAAGTCATATATTCTCTTAACAGAATAGATTACATTGTAATGTGATAGGTTAATATGCACCTAATTACTTGTCTTAATAAACTATTACTTATTTTATTATAAACAATAAGAAGTAAAAAAAATCTCCCCTAAATATTTACTTTGTTCACTCCATACATTTTCTTATTTAATGCCATACTTGATTTGATAACCCTATAATCTTATAATTAGTTTCAAATAATTGTTTAGTATAATATGGGGTGTTACCAATTGCCTTTTAAGTTGCCACTTGAACTTTGCACTATTATCAAAAAATTCTCTAATCTTCAAACACTTGTATCTTTCACTCTACAACTCCAAATCAATATTGGTTTGTTTCGTTTTGAAGATGTTAGACTTTTATATAGGATAACATTAAATTTAGTACATATATTAATCGTGCAAATTCAACACATCTCCTTGATATAAATACATATGTATACGTGTGTGAATCACATTCGTCAATAATGAACTGGAAGTTGTTTTCTCCATACCCCATGGCACTAAAAGGAAGATATTAAGCTGACCAAGTTTGAGTAATGGTCAAACTTGTCTCTATGTAGCTACTTTGTCATAATATCAAAAGGATTGTCCTTCATGTGAGTCTATTTCAACTCAACCTTGTTTCATTCCTCCCCTAGTAGTTGAAAACCCCCTAAGATGAGTGCGCTTTCTAGGGTAGATATAGGCCTAATCTAAACAAGACAGAGGAAACTTGAGACGGCCCGACTTTTTCTCCACAAAAAATCGTATCATCCTTTAGAAAGAAAGGGATAGAAAAGAGAAAAGAAAGAAGAGAAAGAAGAAACAACACAAGAATCTCAACAGCGGAACGAATAAATTATATTAATAACATAAGTATTACATAGTATACATCAAATATCAGAGTACACAGACAATACAACACATACTACACAGTTATAATACACCTGTCTAGTTATTACAACGCAATCACAATACAGAAGACACTCAGAGATACCAACACAGCGGAACTATATAACTATACGCGGAAGCCTCCTGCTCCATTGCTTCTCCACAATTCGTCAAAGCTAACCTGAATCCTAACCTAAATTCCCTTGGCTAATCGTAAAAATTTGAGTACCCAAGAGTTAAAGAAAAACAGAAATAACTCCGGGTCAGACATGGGTCTGGTGTGAGTAACAGGTTAAAGTTGCTTAACTTTGAAAAACCTTTGAAAGAAAAGGTATCACGTAAGACTTCCCACACATAAACATGGAAAAGTTTTTATCTTACGCTAACCAAAACATTTGATAGGAAATCCGATGATATTATAATAGTGTCTAGGGTTTTCAAGTAAATAAGAAATAGCCGAAATTGTTACATTCATTAGATTCCAGCTACTAGCCACAAAAGTGGGTAATACAATCAAAACCGTTGGCACTTATTGGATTTTGGATTCCATCAATGGTTGGGCTACTGGGGTACCGCCCGTCACAGTACGTGGCCTAGATCACCGTACCGAGGATTACTCTCAATCCCCTACAACAAAAAGCCGGACCCGTTCCTTACTGAACAGTTCTAAACAAGACAACCCTGAAGTTGTGATCAGCAACCGCACCACTAAGCCGAAAATAAAGGGACCTCTAGACAGGGATAAATCTTGCTCTCAAGTGGGGGCTACCCATGAAGCTTTGCTGCACGTCCCCTGTTTTAGCCATTCCCGGTTGATGAGGCTTGAGGCTACGATTTCCTTTATAGGACATATCACTTAGAATGCTCATCGTCCTCCTGACAATGTTTTGAAAGCATTCAATCCATACAAGTTCGTTCCGGGTTCGAACGAAACCGAAGGCATTATCTCGTTACACTTATATTGGAATCACCTTCAGAGTTAACGACAATAACCCTTGCACTCTGAGTTACCATCTCGAATCTATAAGTACTATTCCGTCAAACTCATTACGGAATCACCCACAGAGTTATACTGACGTATAGCCCTTACACCTCGAGTCTTCACTCGCTCCACTTGGATTAACGACCTAACATTTAATTGGAATCGATGTGGTTTACGGATATCCAAATATGGAAACCCGATCCCGGTCTCATCGAAATCCCAAGCGTGTCTTTTAAGGTCCAAGCTGTTTTAAGTTTAAAACAATTCAATTCATTATCTATTTACACACAGATAGATAATTCACAACACAATAGATAATCAACATTATCATCAACAAATAATTCATATCATAATCAGATAATCCATATTATCATCCAAAAGCAACCAATGCATCCATATCACATACACTACTCATCTCATAACTGAGATTACAAACCATACCAGACAACCAATACCATTCATCAAACATAAGCAATGATCTAATGATCACACCATTTATAATTAATTTAAAATGAATTAAATTAATTACTTAATCTCTAATTAATTTAAAATAAATTAAATTAATTGCTTCATCATTAAAATTCTGCTTAACTTAACCATTTATTGATTTCAAATCAATTTATAATTCATCATCTCAATATTTATTTCACTTAAACTGACTAACCATCTCTAATTACAATAAGTAATTAGCATTTAATTTTAATTACACAAGTTAATTACTTAAACCCCTTGCAAATAATTAACTTGTAATTGCTCAATTAATTAATCATTTATTCAATATTAATTATACATTAAATCAATTCCAAATTACATCATTAATTAACTAATTAATGATTCCTGATTACACTAATCTCTCTATATAAATTAATTACATAAGTAATTAATCTTTAATTTAAACCATATATATATTAATCACCCATGATTAATAATACTAGTAATTAACTACTTTAATTACTCATCCCATAAATTAATTTCTCTTAATTAATTATCTAAATTAATCCTTGATTAATCTCAAAGTAATTTAAATCCAAATTACTTCTTTAATAAATATCCTTAATTACATTCAGTAATTATTAATTAATTACTTCCTTAAGTAATTACAATCCATAAAGTAATTATCAACAATCCACAAATGTTTAAATTAATTTAACTTAATTAATCTAAACTAATCACATAAATTAAATTAATTACACCAAGTAATTAATCCATTAATTACTTTCATTAAGTAATTAAACTTAAACAATTGATTATTATTAATTAATTAATCTAATTAATTATCAAAATTAATCACATTAATTAATTGTTAAATAATCTTAAGTTAATGACCTTCATTAACATTACTTAATTATTAAATTAATAATAAACTTATATAAATCATTATTAATTATCAATTAATAAATCTTTAATTACAATTTAATTAATCTCTAATTCTTAATTAATTAAGTGTTAATCAAAATCTTAATTAATTAACTTAAAAATCATTAATTACTTAGTTAAACATCCACATTATTAATTAAATAAATAATTAATATTCCATTTAAATTAATTTAATAATTTAAATGAAACCAATTTCTTAAGTTCTAAACTAAGAAACATTCTTCTTTATACAAAGTAATTTAAACAATTTGTTTCAATTAATCTCAAATTTAAAATTTTCTTTTTAAATTTCAAACTGAAACTCAATTCAAATTTTCATTTCAGATTAAATCTTAAAATTTTAAAACATTACTTATTCTTCCATCTTTATTCTTAAATTCAAGCTATTTAACCTTTCCTAAAAATGGTTAAAACAAATTTAAATTTAAAAATTTATTTAAATTTTAAAAACTGACATTAAAGTAAAATCTCAGGTTTTAAAACTAAATTTAAACTTATTTTAAACTTTATTTCATAAATTTAAAACTTACAGTTTTAAATACAAACCAATGTTCTTTTATACTTTAAAAAGTTTAGAATTTAAATTAAAATTCCAGATTTAAATTCAACTTAGGTTCATCTATTCAAAATTTCAGTTTCCAGATTTAAACTTTTAAATTCAGTTGCAAATTTAAAAATTTACTTTTAAATTTAAACAGAAAAACAGCTTCTGTTTAATTTAACATCTTACATTTTTGAATTCAAAAAGGTTTCAAAATCCAGGGTTTAAATTATTGAATTCAAAATTAAGTTTCAGGTTTAAAAATTTTAGTTTGAACTTCATCCTTCAAATTTTTAAATTTTACTTTTAAATATTTAAAACAGAAAGACGGTTTTTTGTTTTTGTCTAAAACCAACTTGAATCTAAAAGCATTTCAAATTTAATTCAAAGATCTAAAACTTAAAACTTAATTGAATTCAAATTCAATTCTAGATTCAAACTTATTTTCAAATTTTGTTTGCATTTCTTTTTACATCAATTTGTAAAACCTGGAAAACAGGTTTCCTGTTCAAACTCTAAAACTAATTAAAAATTTCAAAATTTGAATTATTTCAAAAACCCAGAATTAAATTAATTGAATTCATATTTAAATTCAGATTCAACTTAGTTTTCAGATTTTTGTTTGAAATTTACTTTCACTTTCAAAATTTAGAAACCTGGAAAACAGGTTTCTGTTAAAACCTCTAAAACCTGAAACATACATCTACACGAGAAATCCTTATTTTCTCGAGCCACAAGACCCTATGCTTCGAGTTTCTTCCTAAATTTCCCGAGACAACCACGAGCTACAAAACCATGCAACCCACTTCAACACAACCATGCACAACACCTCACTGTGCACCCACTCCCCATCTCCGGCCATCTTCGGCCATTATCAACGACCATTCCCCATCGACCATTGACCCCTCATCACACTTCCACCCTCAAATACCCATAATTCAACTTGAATTTGAATTCAAGTTTTTAAACCAAACCTGGAAAAATAGCATTTTCAAAGCCTGACCTGTCAACGACAATCCCACACGCCTCCGGCCACCATCCCCTTCCAAACTCTGGTGATAACTCCAACAGTACATCAGCTACCAACATGCAAAACAGGGTTGAACTCGATTCAATGATGAAGCCGCGGTATTCAATTTTTTTTAAACCCAGTAAAAACTAGGGTTCCTGACTTTAATCCTCAAATCACAATCTAAAATTTTAATTTCAACTCAAACTAAGATTTTTCCTATAATCTATGATAGATACACTATCTTCAAAAACAATTTCAAACAAGTCAGTAGCAAGCATCAACTGTGCTTAGCAATTATGTATAACACAGAAAATTTGAAACTGTATTTTGATTCAATCATTAAAAATTGAAATATTATTTTTAAAAAATCATATTTTTAGAAGTTGTTTAGAATTGAATCTCTGAAACATTGATCTGCAATGTTTTATATCCTCACTTATAAAGATTCAATTTGCTCTGCTACCTATTTTACAGTAAGTTTCATTTAAATTTTACTTCAAATAAAATCTCACAGTCTAATCTCTGAAGCCAACATACAAATCTTATTTAAATCCTACAAATTTAGAGAAAAACTTAATTAAAGATATAAAAATTCAAGTAAGACTTGTGTCAGTAAACAAAACAGGTCCAGGATGTTTAACAGCATACACACCAACACATTTGTACGTCAAACAAATTAAATTATAACCATATGCAATATTTATATTTTTAGTACACTAGCATGCAACAGACTTAACCTTTAATTTATAAAAGAAAGTTACTCACCTCATTTTTGAAAGATGCAGAGCACTGATTGAATTATGCAGAACACAGATTCTAAGAAATAGATGAATGCAGACATTTTGCTCCTTAATCCACAATCTTGCAGGCCTTTGTTTCAGTAAGCAAGAACATGCAGATTGCTATGATTTAATTTGCTTGCTTGATGGTTGTAAATCCAAATCCCCAGGTTATTTTGAAAAAAATGCAGGCTTCACTTGATAAAAATTGAAATGCAGGCTTGCTTGTTTGTTACAGGGATTGATATGCAATTTGAAAATGAGGAGTTTGTATGTGCTTGGATATGAGGATGAAGATTATTACAGAATTTTGGTTTACAGAAATTTGAAATGCATTTGATTCTCAAATTTGCAGGTTTAAAGAGGAGTTACAGGCTTTTGGAAATGAAATGTATGGGTTACTGATTCAAAGAGTTGTTACAGGGATTTAGATTTTTGGTATGAAGAATATTCAGCTGAGAATGTTTTTCTTAGTTAAGAAATGAAAATGAGAAAAGGGCAAAGGAAGAAAGAATGCAAGTTTTTTTTTATAAACTAAATTTATGATTTATTAAAAACAAAGAAAAATAAAAGATATAAATTTGGCACTTGTAAAAGAAATAGACACTTGTTAACTTCTTTGTTTACTTACTTAACATATGTTATATTATGCCTTAATACACTACACATGTCTTTTAAATGGTTTTGTTATTTAATTAAGTGTTAAGAAAAATTAAACTTAATTAATTTGTTTCTTTAATATGTAGTTATGTATAAAATTAATTTCTAAGAACAAAGCAAAGTGTTATTACAAATAAAACAACATACAAATAATTCATTTGAAAAGGATACTTTTAAATAATTAAAATAAATTTATAAAAGTGGTTATCACTTAAATGAATACATGTTTCATAATTAAAATTGTATTTTAAATTTCATATTAAATTTACAAATCACATTATCAATCAATATTTTTAAAAGGAATAACACAAACATTTTTGTAACATATTTTAATATTCAACTTGAATTAAAATGAATTTTAAACCAATATAACATTTATCTTATATATTTAAAATCATATAGTATTTTATTAAATATTTTTGAAAAGCTTAAATTAAAAATAAATCACAGTTCCTATTTTCAAAACATTAAAATTATGCTATACTAATTTATTTAAAAACAACTTATATACAAATATACATATACATTTTATAAATATAAAACAATTTATTAACTTATTAAAAATAATTTCACAAATTAAATATTTAAATAAAGAAAATTATTGAATCAAATCGAATTTAACAATAATAATTATCAATTCAATATAAATTTAAACACAGATTATTAAATTTATATTGTCCAAAATTTCGGGATATTACAATCCTTCACCCTTAAAAGAATTTCGTCCCCGAAATTTAAAACAAAGGTAACTTAATAATCTATTTACAGATTTTATTTTAAAACACAGCATATGTCAATCATATGCTGACAACCAAAGCAACCAATTCACACAATCAGAACAAATCTAATTATCCAAAAGAATTTTGGATAAAACTTTCACGAGTTTCCCCGGTAATATATATATATATATATATATATATATATATATATATATATATATATATCGGGATACTCGCTCTATAGAATCCAATCAATCAATATTATTAAACTATAGAGCTCCTAACAACAATTCTATACAGAATATCAGACTACAAACGAGTCTGACTCAACAGCCAATTCATCCTAAACTGATGGTTCTATAACCAGAAATATCAAACACGTACTCCCTCATAGATACGTGAAACACTTTGAATCCCAGTTATCCAAACTGGCAATTCAACTCTAGAAAACCAAACACTGATCTTACCAAAACACAAAAGAAACCCAAAACACTACGGAGCTAGCTTCGCAAACTTATAGCTCTATGGATCAGAGAAAAACTTATCCTAAATCACATCTCCGATTCCAGAATCCAAATTTCTCCATCTCTTATCCATAAAAAAAATTCTTCGGAAGATCTTGGACTACCAACACCCATCCTGATCAGCTCAACTCTTGCTGATTCCATTAGAAACAAACTGGATCAAAAATAATCCAATGATCTCCTCAAGATCACTCAAAAACCAAGAACACAAACCCTGCTTCTCAACAATAGAAGACAGAATAAACTACTTCTCTGGAAAAGAAAACAGAAACACTCCAAACTGCTTCCGCTGCACAACTCTGATCCGAAATAGAAGAAAATGCTGAAGAACACAAGCACAGACTAGACAACCCAGCACAGAAATATGGTTCCACATATCCATAAAGAAAACTCAGATGTTTCTCCGAAACCTGAGTTGCTTCACCAACTTCTATCTCAAAGAACCATCCATCTACTAACTAAACCACCAGTTCCATTCCTGGAAAGAAAACTCGATCTCCAGATGCGGACAAACCTCTGACTATCCAAAAAAAAAACATACTATCGCAAGTCACTTTTGCGATCAACTCAGTCTAAATCCAAAGAAACTGCTCTCTCTGTAACGACCCGTTAAATTTATGATATTTAATAAATTTAATTAAAATAATTTCAAATTTGTTGAGGAATAAATGTAGAGATTGGGTATAGTAGTTGAAATTTAGTGTTAAAATATAAATTTTATGACGATAAATGTGGATAATGCAAATTGTCACAATTTGATTTAAAGTTAATTTTAAGAAACAAACAAATGTTGAATCTGTGAATGTAGTACAAATATTAACTTGAATGGTGTTCATTAATACAAAGATGTAATTAGTGTAGATAGTAATAATTTATGCCTGTAGTGAAAAAGAAATCTAATAGAGACATAAACTCTAATTATATAAAGGAGTATAGATCTGAACAAATTTATGAAGATTGATAAGGACAGTGTTTGTAATCAAGTTTGGTTATTAATATTTGAAAGATAGAGATGTGTAAATACGTTAATGAATTTATAATGGGAAGGAATGGTAGAATGAAATGAATATATATAATAATAAGCAATTGATTCAATTAAGGGAATTAAATTTTAATAAATGGTCATTTAATAAATTCAACGTGTGTGAGAAATCATAATAGTTGTGTAAAATATGTACAAACTACGATTTGGAATTTATTGGATTTATAACGGTTTTGTTATTAAGTGTATGAGTTTAAAAGTTATTCCATTTTGTAAAGTAATAGAAGAATGCATGTAAATATAAACAGGGCTTAATAGAATTTGATACTTAATAAATTGAATAAATTGCCCATTTATGTAGATATGTATAGTGGATTATAAATGGCCTAAGCAAATTAAATGGGATGATTATTGAGATTGGTACTATGAAAATAAATAGTAATATTTATTTGCAAGTAATAAAAGCCTATTTAGGTGACTAGAATTTAGATTTAACGACTATTGTATGTTACCTATTCTTGTTTCTTGTTATTTTAAATTTTGGGAATTTATTCAATTTATCCGCCAATTTACCGCAGTTAAAGTGAAATAATTGGTGATTGAGAAACGTTAAATACAGATAAGATGAAAACCAAAGAAAATCCCATTTGTAATAAATTATGTAGAATAAAGTAAAGAAATCAGTAAGTGGAAATGTGAAAATGTGAATGCAATGAGATCATAAGTGATAATAACTTTGTTAGGTAAGTGATAACGGAAATTTTGTGTATAACCAAATAAAAATCCAAATTTGTTTGCAATCAATTGAATTTATTGCAATTTAATGGATTTAATATTAAATAGTTTATGTAATTATTATTTGGAAGAAGTTGGAGTTATTTGTAAAAAAGTATGAACCAAATTTTAATTTTTCTTATGAAATTGACAATTGATATGAATGAAAAGAAGATAATTTGGGACAGTAAAATTTGGAATTTATGCATAATAAAACGGATTCTAACGTTAATTATTACGTTATTGAATTTAAAATGAAATTTGTAAACAATTGAGTGAATTTAATAGATTTATCAAACTTATAATATTGAATTCATTAAGATTGGAATTGATAATAGTTAAGAAAAGGAGGGAATAATAATTTGAAACCATAGCAATAGATATTAATGTAAGGTTGCCTTAAATAAATTAAGGCGGATAAATGGGAATAAAGTTTATTAATAATTTGAAATTTAATATATGGTAAAAGTTTATTTGCAATCATGAGTTGGAATGGAAATCAAATCTATCTACCTAATTGGATTTTTGTTGAGAGTATAAGAATATAAGCTTTAATAATTGAGTTTTAGAATATAATTTATAATTCCCAATTAATAAGAAAGTGCAGATATTAACACTGCAAATTGATATATTTATAGATTTTAATTCACATGCAGGCTTGATAAATCATTTGGAATTGATTGGATTATATAAGTAATGAAGTTTGGCCAATACTGGAAGTCGAAAAATAAAATTGATTTTTTTTAATTTATTTAATTTATTTAATAAATATTAAAAATAGCCATTTTTGTCACGGACTCAGATTTTGACGAAACTAGTTTCATCGGATCCGTAATGATGAATTATAATAATGTTTCAAGTTTCGTAGCGATCGGACCTGTCGTTTGATCGTACGGACTCGAAACGCCTTCAAATTTATGCATTGAAATAAATTGAATTTGAAATTATTGTTTTCAGCATAACTTCTTCATACGATCGAATTTGGACGTGAAACTTTTTCCATCGCATTCAGAACATTTTAAAATACCTATCTGGATATATAGTTTTAACAAATTCGGTTCCGGAAGCATAGCGGGCTTTTTGGGTCATAGTTTATTCCGTACGTTCGCGTATCCAGTCTAGCTACCCTACCTCTAGCCTATCTATAAATATGCAGTTATAAACCCTAGCTCCTTTCTTTTTCATTTGCTGTACGTTCATTTTTTTCACTCTCTCCTCTTCCCCAAATGTATACATCTCAGATCCACTTCCAGATCTATCCACAGTTCAAAATCAAAAGTCAAAACTCAAAAATTTCAGAAAATTCTCAAAAAAATATATGTTGAAGTATTCGATGCGCGTAATCTACTGGTGCAATTCGTTTTTCAATTGGAGCTGTCGTTCATCTAGAATAAATTCAAACAGCCCCAAAACCGTTCATCATCATCGCACAAAACTTCGTCGGATGGAGAAACTGTTTCTGGGTTTTGACGAGGGAACGGAGGGGAGTACATCTATGTATTTTGTTTCGAGTATCAACGGCTAGATTGGGCTGTAGAATTCGACTAGGGTTGGTGATAATTGGGGCGGCCTGGGAACGTGCGTGCGTGCGTTCTGTAGGGGCCGTGAATCATGGGCAGGGAGATGTTGCGCATCCTTCAGATGACGTGGCACATAAAATTTGTGAGTGAAATATGTGTCGTTTATTTATTTGAATTCAATCATCATTTTTCGCCATAACTTTCTCATACGAAGTCGGATTCACACGAAATTTCTTTTGTTAGGATCGTGATTTAATTCCAGACTCGATGACGCTGGTTTGGACAAATTCTGAGACGGGCGAATTTTTGAGTTTAAATTGAATTTAAATTCGATTTAAATTCAAAAAGGTGAGTGTTTTAACTCACTCACAATTACTAGAAGCTTTTATGTTTGTTAAATAAATTTTAGAAATGAATAGAAATTTATTTATGAGCTTTTGGCATGTTATTTCACCCATATCTGTTGAATTGCATTTTTTTGAATTTAGCTGTTAATTAAATTGATTGATTGCGTATTAATTGGCTGTTAGAAATTATTGTTTGCATAAGAACTGCTAGTTAACAGTTATGTCAATTATCACTGAAAATAAACTGTTAGATTTATAGTTGATAAATATAATTTGAATTAAACTGCCAATTATTACCTGTTGTATATTCCCAAACATATTTTGTTATTGGTTGATATTGCTTGATGTTTGTGACTGGAGGATGGATGTGTTGTTGAATGGATGTTTTATTTGATATCATTAAACTGCAAGTTAGCATACATTTTACATTTCATTCGGGATTGTGGTTTGAAATGATAAAACCGCAAAGTTTTATTTTTTTAAATTGCGGATTGAAATGATAAATATCCGTATCACTTGACCATAGGATAGAAAATTATATACAGGCACCGCGGTCTATATATAACTATTTTAATGTGATTTCTATGGTTTGGATTGAATACGGTCCATAAATCTTAAATTTATATTGTATAAATATTTTATTCCATATTTATATACCTATGAAGTTGAAATTTTGAAATTAGAAGGAATATAAATTTCTTTATTGAAAATGGAAGAAATTTAGAAAATGGAGTTTGGTAAATTTATATCCTATGTTTAAATGTAAAGTTGGAAATTTTAAGATATGATATTTGTAATTGGATTTTCCCAAAATAAATAGAAATGGATATTCTAGTATAATTTGAAGTGGAAAAATTCTATATATATATATATTTTACTAGAAATTGAAGTCTTATTAATTATGGATTTTATGTGAATGGTCAAGATTAATTAATAGAATATTGATTTTGAAAGGATAAAAATCCAACTTTAGTTGAAATATTAATGCTCAAAAATGGATATAAATATATATAAAATTGAAATGGTTTTGGGACTTGAAGTAATATTTTGGATTTTGGTTTAACTTTAAAAGAAGAAATATTTGGAAAGCCATGTAATTTATTCTTTATAAAGCAACAGTAAAGTTAAACCTTTTTAATTCGCATACCGTTGAATATCCAAACCATTTAGTTTTGAAAGTAATGGTTTTAAAAACTATGGATTTCGAAGTATTATGTTGAAAGTTACAAACAAAATATTGGTTACATGGGATATTAAATAATAAAAAGTGACATAATTTTTGGAAAGGAAAATTTTATTTGGGAAACGATATCATTGATTTGGGCTTTTATAAAATAATATGAAAATAAATTGTTTGTGTTTTTAAAGAAGAAATGATATCGTAATATTATGGTTTTGAAAGGGATTATATTCTGGTTTTAAAGTATAAACTGTTTTTAAATAACCGCGGTGTTATAATAACGATTGGTTGGCAAAGAGACCGGGATCGGATATGGACATACTCTCTGTCGATACCGAAAACCACTTTGACTAACCGTGTACGCGGTGGGGATTCCAGAATGAAGTAGGTGATGGCGACGTTTCCTGTAAGGTAAATACGTGGACCCAACTCCCGTGAGTTGGCATAAGGTGGCTAAAACAGGAGCGATTCTCAGGCCAATGAGGTCATTCCTCTGATCGGACGCTCCTCTTCGATATTATACTTTGACTTGGATTTGATTCAGTGGCCACTTCTATATTTTGATTTTGGGGAGTTAGTCCGAGGTGGGCGGTAACTGCGGCTACGCGTTTCCACCAGCCTGGATAGCAATTGGTATATCTACCCTGGCATTGCCTAGTTGTGCCGTGTCACCTACCATACCGAGCCTTTACTACGAGTTTCTATTTGTGTCGTACCTATGGAGTATCCTCTGGTAGCTTCCCGATCAGGAGGTATTACGGTACTGTATAGACTATTGGCATTATTTGTGTTAAGGGCTATATGGGTAACCCCTTAACGCTATTTAAAAGTAAGTTTATTTTATAAATAGACACTATTATAATAGCGCAATATACTACATAGTAAATAGTTTAACCGATCCTTAGGAGATGTAAATCCCGAACATCTCTTGAGTTACTGTACTCATATTTATTTCTGTTAATTTAACTCACATAAGATCTTTTAGTCTGACTCGAGTGTTTTTGTCTTTTCAAATTCGCTCGGGTCAGTCCGAGCGTTTCAGGATCGAAGACTTTAACTTTGAAGGACGAAGACGAAGGAGTCGTATTATTATTATCTATAGTATTGCACCACACTCTAAATTTCCGCTGCATTGATTGTATTGGTATGTGTAACTCTGATATTCATTGTATAAGTAAAATAAATATTTTGTAAACAGTTATCATGAACTGTATATTGATTATTATATTTTATCCTTTCGCTGTGAGATTCTATTTTGTTTTATTTCTTCTCTGTTTTTCTTATTTACCCCATAACAATCCGCCCTTGCGTATGCTTTGAATTGGCACGTGTGTCGGTTTAAAGTGTGCGAAAAGGCGGGATGTTACAGTTGGTATCAGAGCTTTGGTTTAGCGATAAACCTTGGCTTTGTGGGGTTTGACTCTTTGTTAATAGGGTAGAAATATCCTATGGGGGTCGTTGAGTGTATATATATGAGAGAGCGTATTTGTTAGTATTAATAAAAAGATTTTTATATTGTGTTAATCTGTTCCGCTTTGTATTTAAAAATTCTGGCTGATGCATGGGACGCTATGTCATCAATAGGGATTTCTAAACACTTAATAGGACAGACCGACATAATATTTGTTTTAATATAGGTGAATGAAAGAATTTTGCCTATTATATTTTCTATATATAAAAATATTTTTATAAAGATATATATATATATTTGGTTGCTATAGATTGGGTGTTAGGAAAAAAAAATATTTTATAATAAATTGAAGCTAAGTTGAAATTATAATAAATCAAATGGGAGATTTTAGAACTTAAGTCCGGGATTTTGAAAATCTGCTTTCAAAGGATTTATGAAATATAATGATTTGGTTTATAAGTATTTTCTTATATAAGTATTTAGTATAATTTGGAAGAATTGTTTTAAAGAAGATTTTGGAGAGAATAAATTTTGTACTTTCCTCTCTGTCGCTGGAAAATAAATTCGGTGATGACGGCCGCATCATCGACTTTCATTTTCGGGTTTCGAAGGGGAAAGGCTACTGTAGTAAATTCTACTGCAGATTTATTTTGAAATTTTCTAAAAATTTTCTTTTATTGTTCTAAATATAATTAGAGATATTGAGTTGTGAGAACTTATTTATCTATTATTTTGAAATAAATTGAGATTTAACCCGGAATTTAATTCTAAAATCTCCCATTAATAAATTGTTAGTGAAATAAAAGTTAAGTAATAAATGAATTGAAACCTCTAATTGAAATAAGAGAATAATTGCAAAGCTATAAAGAGGAATTTGAATACACATGAGACAAAGAGTAATATGGATAAACATTAAATTTAATTAAAGAATGGAGATTTAACTTGTATAAGTTCAATTGCAATTTCCTTAACATAAATAACTTACCCAAACATAAAAGTTGAAATGTTAAATGTGAAACTAGAATTGAATATTTTACAAGTAGGAATGTAGGAAAATGAAGTATTCAATAAATTACCGTTATAATAAGAATTTAATGGTATAAACTTAGGTTATAATTGAAATTTTACTGAAAAAGGGTTAAGAATTATTAATAGATGATATGAACCTAAGTATATAAAATGAAATTCAAAATAAGAATTGATTGTATGATTATTGACTTAAGTATGTTTTAATCTTCCCTATTCCAATATAATGGAAAGTAGGAAGAATTGAAATGACTGTAATCCATAGTTAATAGATAAATAAAAACTTCCACTTATAAGAATGAATGTTAGCAGATTAAGAATTTAAGGGAAATCTTACAAATGAAGAGTAAGGAAATGAAGATATTCAAAATATTTGTTGTTACTAATGGGAATTTATTTTATAAACTTAAGTAATAAAAAGGAAATACAATTGTAATGAATTTTGGGATAATTGGAAAATAAAACTTGTAAGAAATAAAGAAATTCTTCCATAAATGAAGGAATGAAAATCAAAACACTGAATTATGAAATAAATGTATAATAAGCTATTTTGGTGTTGATTTGAATTGTTTGGTTGATGTATGTTTGTTGGGTAAGGAATTGTGGAGTTGTTGGATGAACAAATAATCTATCTTTGTTCCATCTAAGGCTGTTGAGCAACGGATGTACTTGATAGTTATTCTTCGTTCGTACAACTTCAGAATTTGAACCCGAACAACTGATGGTATGTTGAGTGAATGATTGTTTGTTTGTGGTGTGTGCTGTTTGTTAAAAATGTATGGTTGTTGCATTTGATTGAGTATGAATGATTGAATCCATTTGAATAGTCCACTTTAAAATAAATATTTAACCTTTTAGATTATATAAGTGTATACAGGTGTTGGAAGCAACTGCTACTGCTTTGGTTCCATAATAATAAGCGTATTGCCCGACAAATAGGTACGTTTTCGGATTACGTTTAAAGCGCTATTTTATATATTTTCCCGTGTTGGAATATTTTATTTTGGATATATATGTAATATATTTGTATATTTGGATATTATATTTTCTCCAGAGTCCCTCCGTACAAAGGAGACTCTGCCAAAAATTTTCGAAAATTTTGGACTTAGAATTTTGTTAAAAATATTTTTCCAACTTTACTAACTCAAGTATTAAAGGATATAATGATTTTTTTTAAACAAGTATATTTCATTAAAGGAAATTAATCCAGTAAAATATAAGTTAATATTTGAAATTAGATATACTGTTTTATTCTTCCTTCTCCCTTCCTTTTCCTTTTCGGGGACGAAAAGTTTTGAGTGGGGGAGATTGTAACGACCCGTTAAATTTATGATATTTAATAAATTTAATTAAAATAATTTCAAATTTGTTGAGGAATAAATGTAGAGATTGGGTATAGTAGTTGAAATTTAGTGTTAAAATATAAATTTTATGACGATAAATGTGGATAATGCAAATTGTCACAATTTGATTTAAAGTTAATTTTAAGAAACAAACAAATGTTGAATCTGTGAATGTAGTACAAATATTAACTTGAATGGTGTTCATTAATACAAAGATGTAATTAGTGTAGATAGTAATAATTTATGCCTGTAGTGAAAAAGAAATCTAATAGAGACATAAACTCTAATTATATAAAGGAGTATAGATCTGAACAAATTTATGAAGATTGATAAGGACAGTGTTTGTAATCAAGTTTGGTTATTAATATTTGAAAGATAGAGATGTGTAAATACGTTAATGAATTTATAATGGGAAGGAATGGTAGAATGAAATGAATATATATAATAATAAGCAATTGATTCAATTAAGGGAATTAAATTTTAATAAATGATCATTTAATAAATTCAACGTGTGTGAGAAATCATAATAGTTGTGTAAAATATGTACAAACTACGATTTGGAATTTATTGGATTTATAACGGTTTTGTTATTAAGTGTATGAGTTTAAAAGTTATTCCATTTTGTAAAGTAATAGAAGAATGCATGTAAATATAAACAGGGCTTAATAGAATTTGATACTTAATAAATTGAATAAATTGCCCATTTATGTAGATATGTATAGTGGACTATAAATGGCCTAAGCAAATTAAATGGGATGATTATTGAGATTGGTACTATGAAAATAAATAGTAATATTTATTTGCAAGTAATAAAAGCCTATTTAGGTGACTAGAATTTAGATTTAACGACTATTGTATGTTACCTATTCTTGTTTCTTGTTATTTTAAATTTTGGGAATTTATTCAATTTATCCGCCAATTTACCGCAGTTAAAGTGAAATAATTGGTGATTGAGAAACGTTAAATACAGATAAGATGAAAACCAAAGAAAATCCCATTTGTAATAAATTATGTAGAATAAAGTAAAGAAATCAGTAAGTGGAAATGTGAAAATGTGAATGCAATGAGATCATAAGTGATAATAACTTTGTTAGGTAAGTGATAATGGAAATTTTGTGTATAACCAAATAAAAATCCAAATTTGTTTGCAATCAATTGAATTTATTGCAATTTAATGGATTTAATATTAAATAGTTTATGTAATTATTATTTGGAAGAAGTTGGAGTTATTTGTAAAAAAGTATGAACCAAATGTTAATTTTTCTTATGAAATTGACAATTGATATGAATGAAAAGAAGATAATTTGGGACAGTAAAATTTGGAATTTATGCATAATAAAACGGATTCTAACGTTAATTATTACGTTATTGAATTTAAAATGAAATTTGTAAACAATTGAGTGAATTTAATAGATTTATCAAACTTATAATATTGAATTCATTAAGATTGGAATTGATAATAGTTAAGAAAAGGAGGGAATAATAATTTGAAACCATAGCAATAGATATTAATGTAAGGTTGCCTTAAATAAATTAAGGCGGATAAATGGGAATAAAGTTTATTAATAATTTGAAATTTAATATATGGTAAAAGTTTATTTGCAATCATGAGTTGGAATGGAAATCAAATCTATCTACCTAATTGGATTTTTGTTGAGAGTATAAGAATATAAGCTTTAATAATTGAGTTTTAGAATATAATTTATAATTCCCAATTAATAAGAAAGTGCAGATATTAACACTGCAAATTGATATATTTATAGATTTTAATTCACATGCAGGCTTGATAAATCATTTGGAATTGATTGGATTATATAAGTAATGAAGTTTGGCCAATACTGGAAGTTGAAAAATAAAATTGATTTTTTTTAATTTATTTAATTTATTTAATAAATATTAAAAATAGCCATTTTTGTCACGGACTCAGATTTTGACGAAACTAGTTTCATCGGATCCGTAACGATGAATTATAATAATGTTTCAAGTTTCGTAGCGATCGGACCTGTCGTTTGATCGTACGGACTCGAAACGCCTTCAAATTTATGCATTGAAATAAATTGAATTTGAAATTATTGTTTTCAGCATAACTTCTTCCTACGATCGAATTTGGACGTGACACTTTTTCCATCGCGTTCAGAACATTTTAAAATACCTATCTGGATATATAGTTTTAACAAATTCGGTTCCGGAAGCATAGCGGGCTTTTTGGGTCATAGTTTATTCCGTACGTTCGCGTATCCAGTCTAGCTACCCTACCTCTAGCCTATCTATAAATATGCAGTTATAAACCCTAGCTCCTTTCTTTTTCATTTGCTGTACATTCATTTTTTTCACTCTCTCATCTTCCCCAAATGTATACATCTCAGATCCACTTCCAGATCTATCCACAGTTCAAAATCAAAAGTCAAAACTCAAAAATTTCAGAAAATTCTCAAAAAAATATATGTTGAAGTATTCGATGCGCGTAATCTACTGGTGCAATTCGTTTTTCAATTGGAGCTGTCGTTCATCCAGAATAAATTCAAACAGCCCCCAAACCGTTCATCATCATCGCACAAAACTTCGTCGGATGGAGAAACTGTTTCTGGGTTTTGACGAGGGAACGGAGGGGAGTACATCTATGTATTTTGTTTCGAGTATCAACGGCTAGATTGGGCTGTAGAATTCGACTAGGGTTGGTGATAATTGGGGCGGCCTGGGAACGTGCGTGCGTGCGTTCTGTAGGGGCCGTGAATCATGGGCAGGGAGATGTTGCGCATCCTTCAGATGACGTGGCACATAAAATTTGTGAGTGAAATATGTGTCGTTTATTTATTTGAATTCAATCATCATTTTTCGCCATAACTTTCTCATACGAAGTCGGATTCACACGAAATTTCTTTTGTTAGGATCGTGAATTAATTCCGGACTCGATGACGCTGGTTTGGACAAATTCTGAGACGGGCGAATTTTTGAGTTTAAATTGAATTTAAATTCGATTTAAATTCAAAAAGGTGAGTGTTTTAACTCACTCACAATTACTAGAAGCTTTTATGTTTGTTAAATAAATTTTAGAAATGAATAGAAATTTATTTATGAGCTTTTGGCATGTTATTTCACCCATATCTGTTGAATTGCATTTTTTTGAATTTAGCTGTTAATTAAATTGATTGATTGCGTATTAATTGGCTGTTAGAAATTATTGTTTGCATAAGAACTGCTAGTTAACAGTTATGTCAATTATCACTGAAAATAAACTGTTAGATTTATAGTTGATAAATATAATTTGAATTAAACTGCCAATTATTACCTGTTGTATATTCCCAAACATATTTTGTTATTGGTTGATATTGCTTGATGTTTGTGACTGGAGGATGGATGTGTTGTTGAATGGATGTTTTATTTGATATCATTAAACTGCAAGTTAGCATACATTTTACATTTCATTCGGGATTGTGGTTTGAAATGATAAAACCGCAAAGTTTTATTTTTTTAAATTGCGGATTGAAATGATAAATATCCGTATCACTTGACCATAGGATAGAAAATTATATACAGGCACCGCGGTCTATATATAACTATTTTAATGTGATTTCTATGGTTTGGATTGAATACGGTCCATAAATCTTAAATTTATATTGTATAAATATTTTATTCCATATTTATATACCTATGAAGTTGAAATTTTGAAATTAAAAGGAATATAAATTTCTTTATTGAAAATGGAAGAAATTTAGAAAATGGAGTTTGGTAAATTTATATCCTATGTTTAAATGTAAAGTTGGAAATTTTAAGATATGATATTTGTAATTGGATTTTCCCAAAATAAATAGAAATGGATATTCTAGTATAATTTGAAGTGGAAAAATTCTATATATATATATATATATTTTACTAGAAATTGAAGTCTTATTAATTATGGATTTTATGTGAATGGTCAAGATTAATTAATAGAATATTGATTTTGAAAGGATAAAAATCCAACTTTAGTTGAAATATTAATGCTCAAAAATGGATATAAATATATATAAAATTGAAATGGTTTTGGGACTTGAAGTAATATTTTGGATTTTGGTTTAACTTTAAAAGAAGAAATATTTGGAAAGCCATGTAATTTATTCTTTATAAAGCAACAGTAAAGTTAAACCTTTTTAATTCGCATACCGTTGAATATCCAAACCATTTAGTTTTGAAAGTAATGGTTTTAAAAACTATGGATTTCGAAGTATTATGTTGAAAGTTACAAACAAAATATTGGTTACATGGGATATTAAATAATAAAAAGTGACATAATTTTTGGAAAGGAAAATTTTATTTGGGAAACGATATCATTGATTTGGGCTTTTATAAAATAATATGAAAATAAATTGTTTGTGTTTTTACAGAAGAAATGATATCGTAATATTATGGTTTTGAAAGGGATTATATTCTGGTTTTAAAGTATAAACTGTTTTTAAATAACCGCGGTGTTATAATAACGATTGGTTGGCAAAGAGACCGGGATCGGATATGGACATACTCTCTGTCGATAACGAAAACCACTTTGACTAACCGTGTACGCGGTGGAGATTCCAGAATGAAGTAGGTGGTGGCGATATTTCCTGTAAGGTAAATACGTGGACCCAACTCCCGTGAGTTGGCATAAGGTGGCTAAAACAGGAGCGATTCTCAGGCCAATGAGGTCATTCCTCTGATCGGACGCTCCTCTTCGATATTATACTTTGACTTGGATTTGATTCAGTGGCCGCTTCTATATTTTGACTTTGGGGAGTTAGTCCGAGGTGGGCGGTAACTGCGGCTACGCGTTTCCACCAGCCTGGATAGCAATTGGTATATCTACCCTGGCATTGCCTAGTTGTGCCGTGTCACCTACCATACCGAGCATTTACTACGAGTTTCTATTTGTGTCGTACCTATGGAGTATCCTCTGGTAGCTTCCCGATCAGGAGGTATTACGGTACTGTATAGACTATTGGCATTATTTGTGTTAAGGGCTATATGGGTAACCCCTTAACGCTATTTAAAAGTAAGTTTATTTTATAAATAGACACTATTATAATAGCGCAATATACTACATAGTAAATAGTTTAACCGATCCTTAGGAGATGTAAATCCCGAACATCTCTTGAGTTACTGTACTCATATTTATTTCTGTTAATTTAACTCACATAAGATCTTTTAGTCTGACTCGAGTGTTTTTGTCTTTTCAAATTCGCTCGGGTCAGTCCGAGCGTTTCAGGATCGAAGACTTTAACTTTGAAGGACGAAGACGAAGGAGTCGTATTATTATTATCTATAGTATTGCACCACACTCTAAATTTCCGCTGCATTGATTGTATTGGTATGTGTAACTCTGATATTCATTGTATAAGTAAAATAAATATTTTGTAAACAGTTATCATGAACTGTATATTGATTATTATATTTTATCCTTCCGCTGTGAGATTCTATTTTGTTTTATTTCTTCTCTGTTTTTCTTATTTACCCCATAACAATCCGCCCTTGCGTATGCTTTGAATTGGCACGTGTGTCGGTTTAAAGTGTGCGAAAAGGCGAGATGTTACACTCTCTCTCTACCAAACAGAACAGCTTATGCTGGCCTAGCCAACTTACACGAGAAAAAGACCCACTCTGCTGCTTCTGAACTCCACTTCAGAAAAACTACTCAGCCAGAAGACTCCTTACCAACTCAGAACATTCTGCATAACTCAGCCACATCACCGAGCAAACTCACTTCTTACTCTTGTTCCAAAGAAACATCTTCGGAAATATCCATAGTCACTGCATCTCATCACGCAGCTACTATTTCATTTGATATCAAAATACCATCACTCACTGGCTTTTGCCCTACCGACAGATCCAACTCAATTCTACACTTCAAAGATGAACTCCGAACCTTTACAGGTTACCTTCAGAGATCGATGAAGTCCTTCATCACTACAGAACTTACTCGAGACGGTATTCGGACTACAGTCTCGACAAATACACTTCCAACCTCATCCATCAAACTCCAACCAATGGTAGTCGTGTTACACACACTTCTACCTCATCTACCTTTATAACTTACATTGGAAAACCTGAACAGGTAATCCAACAAATAGGCAGAAACAATTATATATATATATAATAAAAATACAAATACAAATACGCTCTCTCAAGATAGACACCACTACAGATACTAGGTATTCACTCAACCTAATGCTCTGATACCAAGCTAAGACGACCCGACTTTTTCTCCACAAAAAGTCGTATCATCCTTAAGAAAGAAAGGGATAGAAAAGAGAAAAGAAAGAAGAGAAAGAAGAAACAACACAAGAATCTCAACAGTGGAACGAATAAATTATATTAATAACATAAGTATTACATAGTATACATCAAATATCAGAGTACACAGACAATACAACACATACTAGACAGTTATAATACACCTGTCTAGTTATTACAACTCAATCACAATACAGAAGACACTCAGAGATACCAACACAGCGGAACTATATAACTATACGCGGAAGCCTCCTGCTCCATTGCTTCTCCACAACTCGCCAAAGCTAACCTAAATCCTAACCTTAATTCCCTTGGCTACTCGTAAAAATTTGAGTACCCAAGAGTTAAAGAAAAACAGAAATAACTTCGGAGGCAGACATGGGTCTGGTGTGAGTAACAGGTTAAAGTTGCTTAACTTTGAAAAACCTTTGAAAGAAAAGGTATCACGTAAGACTTCCCACACATAAACATGGAAAAGTTTTTACCTTACGCTAGCCAAAACATTTGATAGGAAATCCGATGATATTATAATAGTGTCTAGGGTTTTCAAGTAAATAAGAAATAGCCGAAATTGTTACATTCATTAAATTCCAGCTACTGGCCACAAAAGTGGGTAATACAATCAAAAACGTTGGCACTTATTGGATTTTGGATTCCATCAATGGCTGGGCTACTGGGGTACCGCCAGTCACAGTACGTGGCCTAGATCACTGTACCGATGATTACTCCCAATCCCCTACAACACAAAGCCGGACCCGTTCCTTACTGAACAGTTCCAAACAAGACAACCCCGCAGTTGTGATCCGCAACCGCACCACTAAGCCGAAAATAAAGGGACCTCTAGACAGGGATAAATCTTTCTCTCAAGTGGGGGCTACCCACGAAGCTTTGCTGCACCTCCCCTGTTTTAACCATTCCCGGTTGATGAGGCTTGAGGCTACGATTACCTTTATAGGACATATCACTTAGAATGCTCATCGTCCACCTGACGATGTTCTGAAAGCATTCAATCCATACAAGTTCATTCCGGGTTCGAACGAAACCGAAGGCATTATCTCGTTACACTCATATTGGAATCACCCTCAGAGTTAACGATAATAACCCTTGCACTCTGAATCACCATCTCGAATCTATAAGTACTATTCCGTCAAACTCATTACGGAATCACCCATAGAGTTATACTGATGTATAGCCCTTACACCTCGAGTCTTCACTCGCTCCACTTGGATTAACGACCTAACGTTTAATTGGAATCGATGTGGTTTTCGGATATCCAAATATGGAAACCCGATCCCGGTCTCATCGAAATCCAAAGCGTGTCTTTTAAGGTCCAAGTTGTTTTAAGTTTAAAACAATTCAATTCATTATCTATTTACACACAGATAGATAATTCACAACACAATAGATAATCAACATTATCATCAACAAATAATTCATATCATAATCAGATAATCCGTATTATCATCCAAAAGCAACCAATGCATCCATATTACATACACTACTCATCTCATAACTGAGATTACAAACCATACCAGACAACCAATACCATTCATCAAACATAAGCAATGATCTAATGATCACACCATTTATAATTAATTTAAAATGAATTAAATTAATTACTTAATCTCTAATTAATTTAAAATAAATTAAATTAATTACTTCATCATTAAAATTCTGCTTAACTTAACCATTAATTGATTTCATATCAATTTATAAGTTATCATCTCAATATTTATTTCACTTAATCATTACTGATTAACCATCTCTAATTACAATAAGTAATTAGCATTTAATTTTAATTACACAAGTTAATCACTTAAACCCCTTGCAAATAATTAACTTGTAATTGCTCAATTAATTAATCATTTATTCAATATTAATTATACCTTAAATCAATTCCAAATTACATCATTAATTAACTAATTAATGATTCCTGATTACACTAATCTCTCTATATAAATTAATTACATAAGTAATAAATCTTCAATTTAAACCGTATATATATTAATCATCCATGATTAATAATACTAGTAATTAACTACTTTAATTACTCATCCCATAAATTAATTTATCTTAATTAATTATCTAAATTAATCCTTGATTAATCTCAAAGTAATTTAAATCCAAATTATTTCTATAATAAATATCCTTAATTACATTCAGTAATTATTAATTAATTACTTCCTTAAGTAATTACAGTCTATAAAGTAATTATCAACAATCCGCAAATGTTTAAATTAATTTAACTTAATTAGTCTAAATTAATCACATAAATTAAATTAATTACACCAAGTAATTAATCCATTAATTACTTTCATTAAGTAATTAAACTTAAACAATTGATTATTATTATTAATTAATTAATCTAATTAATTATCAAAATTAATCACATTAATTAATTGTTAAATAATCTTAAGTTAATGACCTTCATTAACATTACTTAATTGTTAAATTAATAATTAACTTATATAAATCATTATTAATTATCAATTAATTAATCTTTAATTACAATTTAATTAATCTCTAATTCTTAATTAATTAAGTGTTAATTAAAATCTTAATTAATTAACTTAAAAATCATTAATTACTTAATTAAACATCTACATTATTAATTAATTAAATAATTAATATTCCATTTAAATTAATTTAATAATTTAAATGAAACCAATTTCTTAATTTCTAAATTAAGAAACATTCTTCTTTATACAAAGTAATTTAAACAATTTGTTTCAATTAAATCTCAAATTTAAAAATTTCTTTTTAAATTTCAAATTGAAACACAATTCAAATTTTCATTTCAAATTAAATATTAAAAATTTAAAACATTACTTATTCTTCCGTCTTTATTTTTAAATTCAAGCTATTTAACCTTTCCTAAAAATGGTTAAAACAAATTTAAATTTAAAAACTTATTTAAATTTTAAAAACTGACATTAAAGTAAAATGTGAGGTTTTAAAACTAAATTTAAACTTATTTTAAACTTTATTTCATAAATTTAAAACTTATAGTTTTAAATACAAACCAATGTTCTTTTATACTTTAAAAAGTTTAGAATTTAAATTAAAATTCCAGATTTAAATTCAACTCAGGTTCATATATTGAAAATTTCAGTTTCCATATTTAAACTTCTAAATTTCAGTTGCAAATTTAAAAATTACTTTTAAATTTAAACAGAAAAACAGTTTCTATTTAATCTAACCTCTTACATTTTTGAATTCAAAAAGGTTTCAAAATCCAGGGTTTAAATTATTGAATTCAAAATTAAATTTCAGGTTTAAAAATTTTAGTTTGAAATTCATCCTTCAAATTTTTAAATTTTACTTTTAAAATTTTAAAACAGAAAGACAGTTTTCTGTTTTTGTCTAAAACCAACTTGAATTTAAAAGCATTTCAAATTTAATTCAAAGATCTAAAACTTAAAACTTAATTGAATTCAAATTCAATTCTAGATTCAAACTTATTTTCAAATTTTGTTTGCATTTCTTTTTACGTCAATTTGTAAAACCTGGAAAACAGGTTTCCTGTTCAAACTATGATAGATACACTATCTTCAAAAACAATTTCAAACAAGTCAGTTGCAAGCATCAACTGTGCTTAGCAATTATGTATAACACAGAAAATTTGAAATTGTATTTTGATTCAATCATTAAAAATTGAAATATTATTTAAAAAAAAACATATTTTTAGAAGTTGTTTTGAATTGAATCTCTGAAACATTGATCTGCAATGTTTTATATCCTCACTTATAAAGATTCAATTTGCCCTGTTACCTATTTTACAGTAAGTTTCATTTAAATTTTACTTCAAATAAAATCTCACAGTCTAATCTCTGAAGCCAACATACAAATCTTATATAAATCCTACATTTTAAAGAAAACTTAATTAAAGATATAAAAATTCAAGTAAGACTTGTATCAGTAAACAAAACAGGTCCAGGGTGTTTAACAGCATACACACCAACACATTTGTACATCAAACAAATTAAATTATAACCATATGCAATATTTATATTTTTAGTACACTAGCATGCAACAGACTTAACCTTTAATTTATAAAAGAAAGTCACTCACCTCATTTTTGAAAGATGCAGAGCACTGATTGAATTATGCAGAACACAGATTCTAAGAAATAGATGAATGCAGACATTTTGCTCCTTAATCCACAATCTTGCAGGCCTTTGTTTCAGTAAGCAAGAACATGCAGATTGCTATGATTTAATTTGCTTGCTTGATGGTTGCAGATGCAAATCCCTAGGTTATTTTGAAAAAAATGCAGGCTTCACTTGATAAAAATTGAAATGCAGGCTTGCTTGTTTGTTTACAGGGATTGATATACAATTTGAAAATGAGGAGTTTGTATGTGCTTGGATATAAGGATGAAGAATATTACAGAATTTTGGTTTACAGAAATTTGAAATGCATTTGATTCTAAGATTTGCAGGTTTAAAGAGGAGTTACAGGCTATTGGAAATGAAATGTATGGGTTACTGATTCAAAGAGTTGTTACAGGGATTTAGATTTTTGGTATGAAGAATTTTCAGCTGAGAATGTTTTTCTTAGTTAAGAAATGAAAATGAGAAAAAGGCAAAGGAAGAAAGAATGCAAGTTTTTTTTATAAACTAAATTTATGATTTATTAAAAACAAAGTAAAATAAAAGATATAAATTTGACACTTGTAAAAGAAATAGACACTTGTTAACTTCTTTGTTTACTTACTTATCATATGTTATATTATGCCTTAATACACTACACATGTCTTTTAAATGGTTTTGTTATTTAATTAAGTGGTAATAAAAAGTAAATTTAATTAATTAGTTTCTTTAATATGTAGTTATGTATAAAATTAATTTCTAAGAGCAAAGCAAAGTGTTATTAGAAATAAAAAAACATACAAATAATTCATTTGAAAAGGATACTTTTAAATAATTAAAATAAATTAATAAAAGAGGTTATCACTTAAATGAATACATGTTTCATAATTAAAATTGTATTTTAAATTTCATATTAAATTTACAAATCACATTATCAATCAATATTTTTAAAAGGAATAACACAAACATTTTTGTAACATATTTTAATATTCAACTTGAATTAAAATGAATTTTAAAACAATAAAACATTTATCTTATATATTTAAAATCATATAATATTTTATTAAATATTTTTGAAAAGCTTAAATTAAAAATAAATCACAATTCCTGTTTTCAAAACATTAAAATTATGCTATACTAATTTATTTAAAAACAACTTATATATAAATATACATATACATTTTATAAATATAAAACAATTTATTAACTTATTAAAAATAATTTCACAAATTAAATATTTTAAATAAAGAAAATTATTGAATCAAATCAAATTTAACAATAATAATTATCAATTCAATATAAATTTAAACACATATTATTAAATTTATATTGTCCAAAATTTCGGGATATTACAAAACCCAGAATATTAAAAATAATTGCATTATCGTCAAAACTAAAAGGTCATCCAACGGCTGCAATAAACGAAATTCTTCCTAATTTACTTTCATAATCAACCTCAGTTCGACTTTGGTTTTCAAAAAAGGTATTATAAACTACAATTTAAACCTTAATGAAATAGAACCTATGTCAAGTGTAAAAACAGGGACTATTATCCAGGTTTTTAACCTAGTAGGACCAACTAGAAAGTAGAACAATTTTGTAACATCAGGATGGCTAAGAACCTAACCAGAAAGGCTAAGGCAAGGACTGAACTGTAACAACCCGCCTTTCCGCACGCTTACGGAAGGGCGGATTTTTATGGGGTATATAAGAAAAACAAGGAATAAATAAAACGAAACAGAATCTCACAACGGAAGGATAAAATATAATAATCAAATATACAGTTTATAAATTTGTTTAAATTATTCGATTATACTTATACAACACATATCAGAGTTACACATACCATATAACCATGCGGCGGAACAATATGAGTGTAGTGGAATATAATAAATAATAATAATAGAAATCTCCGTCTTTGCCTCGAGAGATAAAGTCTTCGATCCTGAAACGCTCGGATTGACCCAAGCGAATTTGAAAAGACAAAAACACTCGAGTCAGAACTAAAAGATCTTATGTAAGTTAAATCAACAGAAATAAATATGAGTGCAGTAACTCAAGAGATGCTCGGGATTTACATCTCCTGAGGATCCATTAAACTATTTACTATGTAGTGTATTTCGCTATTGTAACAGTGTCTATAGAAAAATAAACATACTTTTAAATAGCGTTAAGGCTTTACATTTTCCACCTTAACACGTAATAGTCCCAGTAGTCCATCTAATATCATAGTCAGAGTATAGTAAATCCAAACTCGTACAAGGCGCGATAGGGTAGGTGACACGGCACAACTAGGCAATGCCAGGGTAGATATACCAGTTACGCTTCCGGGTCGGTGGTAACGCGTAGCGCGCAGCTACCGCCCACCTCGGACAAACTCCCCCAAATCAAAGAAATCAAAAGTGAAGGTGGCCACCGAATCAATCCAAAGTCAGAGTATAGTATCAAAGGGAAGTGTCCGATCAGAGGTGCTACCTCATTAACCCATCGATCGCTCCTGTTTTAGCCACCTTATGCCAACTCACGGGAGTTGGGTGCACGTATTTACCTTACAGGAAACACCACCACCAACCTACTTCATTCTGGAATCTCCACCGCATACACGGTTGTTAAACTGGTTTTCGTAGTTGGTAGAGAGTATGACAACTTCCGATCCCGATCGCTTTAACAACCAAACGTTATTATAACACCGCAGTCCTAAAATAGTTTATACCTTAAAACCAGAATATAATTATCCATTTAAAACCCATAAATACGATATCGTTTCCATATCCAAAACAACTCATTTTGATATTATTTTTATAAAACCCAAATCAATAATATCATTTTTATTTCAAATATATTTCTTTTCCAAAATCATATTGCTTTAAAATTTATAATATCTGGAAACCAAACATTTGAATTATAACTTTCAAAACATAATACTTCGAAATTCATAGCTTTAAGACCATAACTTCTAAAACTTGAATGGCTTGGATATTCAACAGTATATAGAATAAAATAGTTTGAATTTAAAATTACTTTATAAAATAATTCTGCGACTTCACAATTTTATTCATTTAAAATTTTAGGTCTAAACCCCATAAATTTAGATTCACTTTGAGTTTCAATAAAACACTTCGATTTCAATATATTCAAACTTTGAGTATTTAACAATTTCAAAACTAAGGTTGGAGATTTTATTCAACAATTTATTGTCCTATTATTTAGTTTGAAATATTCACAAAATAAATCCATAAAATAAAACTCAAATTTTTAACAATTAAATATTTCCTTCAATTTATTTATACTAGAAATATTCATTTAATTTATCTTGAATAAAAATCCAGTTATAAATATCATACCTTTGAAATTTCCAATTTTAATAAGTTTACATCACTTATGGAGTTAAATTTTTAAATAAGCTCAATTCCAAATAAATTTCCAATTTATCTTCCAATCTTAATTGGTTTAAATCATTAAAACTCTATATATACCATATCTTAAACCTATACTTGACCATATATTATAAATTATCAAACTCCATTATTCAACTTATATATTTTATTTAATAGATTTATACATAGCTTAAATTTAAAAATTTAACTATATACGTATATGTATAAAATAATATTTATATAATATCGAAATTTAATATATATTAAACCGTATCCTATCCAAACCGTAGAAATCATTTTCAAAATAATTATATATAGACCGAAGGTGTCTGTATAGAATTTTCTATCCTTGGTCAAGTGATATGGATATTTATCATTTCAATCCGCAATTTAAAATAAAAATTATGGTGATATATCATTTCAAACCGCAATCCTGAATGAAATGAAATGCATAACAACTTGCAGTTAATATAAGTAAACATCCATTCATCCATCAAAATCCTACATCCATTTATCACAATCATCATCCAAATTCAACCAATACATCTATATATAACATGTGATAAATAACAGGCATTTACTGGCAGTTTATTTTGAAAAATAAATTAACTGATAATTTAACTGGTAGTTTATATGCACAATAAATTTACTAATAATTTAACGTATCAGTTTATATGCAAAAATGAATTAAATAACAGGGAAATTAAATGAATGCAAATTAACTGAGAAAATGATGAAATATATGCCAAACAGCTATAAATAAAATTTTAAACACGTCATAAATCAATTTAACCAACATAAGAAATCTTAGAAGTTGTGAGTGAGTTAAAACTCTCGCATTTTGAATTTAAATTGAATTTAAATCCAATTTAGACCCAAAAATTTGACCGTTTCAGAATTTGTCCAAACCAGCTTCATCAAGTCCGGAATTTCAATACGATCATAACAAAAAAACCGCGCGTGAAACGTAGTTTGTATGCGAGAGTTAAAGCAATAATTGTGATTGAATTTTAATTTTTAAAAACAACAAAAAAAGAAAACATTTCATACATGCCACGTGATCGCAATCATCTCCCACCCCTACAGTAACGCATGCAACATTCCAGCACGCACGCAAATACACTAACCAAGCACGCGCGTCGCCGAATCACTGATTTGCCACGCGTCCCAAGGCAACCGCCGCCGCCGCCTCTCGAGCGCCCACTCCACACAATCACCTCTGCGACTTTCCCCCATACACGGCCTCAATCGGCATGATATAAACAGCAGCTGCCACTTTTAACTAACCCTAATCGAATTTTGCCGCAAATCCGACCATCAATCCGCCGAACAAACCATATAGATCGACTCCCCTCGGCTTCCTCTCCAAAACCCAGAAAGGGTTCGCTGATTCGACGACTTTGATTTCGACGATGATGAACGACAGAAATTTCTCTGATTTTTACCGGTCAAACGACAAACTGAATCGAAAAACGAACACCATCAGTGAATTACTCTAGTAGAGAGCTTCAACATATATTTTTTACAAATTTTTTCGAGGACTTTGAATTTTTGACTTTGATTTTGGATTGTAATTGGATCTAGTGTTTGCATCCATTGAGGAAGAGGAGGAGCTGATGAAATTTTATGCGCAGACAAATGAGAATAGGTAGGCTAGGGTTTAGTAGGGTATTTATAGATAAAGTTGGAATAGACAGATAGATCCAAATTATAAATGTGCTAACCGATAATTGGCCCAAAAAGTCCTTTCTGACTTCGGAACGAAATTGGGTCAATCCGTATATCAAAATAGATGTTTTAAAATGTTCTGAACGCGATGGAAAAAGTTTCAGGACCAAATTGCATCGTATGAAGAAGTTATGATGAAAATAATATTCTCCAAATTGATTTCAATTGCATAAATTTCAAGGCATTTCGAGTCCGTACGATCAAATGACAAGTCCGATCGCTACGAAACTTGAAACACTATTATAATTCACCATTACGGATCCGATGAAACTTGTTTCGTCGAAATCCGAGTCAGTGGCCAAAATGACTATATTTACATTAATTAAATAAATTTACAATAAATTGATTAAATCAAATTTCCTATTTAAATTCTGAAATTAACAATCTTTATCACTTTTATTCCCTTAATACCTCGTATTAATTAAACCAAATCTAGATGTAAATTTAGATTTAACAAATTTGTTCATTTCAGCGTTAAATTTCAGTTTCATTATATTCGCAAATTATAAATTAAATTTGCAAAAATCCCTTTTAATTGACTTTCATTTAATTCTTCAATCTATTAGTATCCAATAGATGGGACTACCATTGGATTCATACTCTATTACGTAAATATCTCCAAATTTCATCTACATTTATATTTATGAAATTTTTAGATATTAAATCCATTTAACTGCAATAAATCATATTATTGTAATTTAAATTCAAATAAATAATTAAATGTTGATTCCCATTCTTTTTATTCAAACAATCTTTATCCTATAAGCATACTTAACATTTGTTTAAATTTCATTACACTGATACTTCTATATACATCTTAGATTTGTATCAACGGTTATATTAAAATGTGAATCTTGTCAATTACACGTATAAATTAAGGTTTTAAACTAAATTAAAAAAAATTCCTAAGTCCAATCCCTCTTTACCAAATTTGGCAATCCCTAATCATTTATACTACATTCCATATCAATGTAATATTTATTAGATTTTATTTCAAATTAACGTACAACTTAATTTCCCTTAATTGAGATCTGATTCCCAGATTTTAGTTTAACATACTAAATAAAATAAACAACATATAGATTGTTACCTATTTCCTTTACAAGCCTTTATAGGTTTATTACTTAATAATCACCGTTAAAAATCCCGTGTATACACAGATTTTATATTTCGCAATCACATTCAATCAATTACGTATTACTTTCCAGCAAGTAATATGAATACTTAGGGAACGTTGACTTTTATTCAATTACCATTTATTGAAATCCACATTAATTAATTTATTAAATGCTTACATTTATTTCTCTATATCCAATTTGTTTCAACTTTATTTACATTAATATTATTCCCTTATTTTGGTTATTACTTATCAACTTGTTCTAACCTTATTTCCTAAATTTCCGTTACTGTAAACCTTTATATTTTTTTCATTTAAATTAAATTTTAAATTCCATTTCAATCAACCATTTCAACATGCAACTTATAATAACTTCTTACAAGTATGAATGGAATTATCATTTATTCCAATATTTGTTTATAAAATTTTTATTTCTGTTAATTTTATTACGAAACTCATTAATTCAACCAAATTAAATCCACGAAATTTACGGGTCGTTACACTCTCCCCGACTCAAAACTTTTCGTCCCCGGAAAGGTAAAAGAAGGGAAAAGAAGAATTTAGAAATTAATATCTCTTATTCAAAACATTAATTTTATAAACAATTAAATTTACAAAATTAGTTACTTTAAATAAAATATCCAAAATTTTAACCATTAAACCTTTTATTCTCAAATTAATAAAGTTTGGAAAACATTTTCAAAAATTTTCTAAGTCCAAAATTTACGGAAAATTTCGGCAGAGTCTCCTTTGTACAGAGAGGCTCGGGAGAAAATATAATATCAAATATAATGATATATAGCATATATTTACCAAAATAATATATATCCCACACGGGAACAATATAATAGCGCTATAAACCGTAATCTGAAACGTACCTATTTGTCGGGCAATTTACGCTTGATTATGAAACCAAAAGTAGTAGCAATTTCTTCCATAACCTGTATTTCACTTATATAATCCAAAAGAGTTAATAATTATACAAAATGAAATATTTAAGCGTAACAACAAATTCACACAAACATCAATCATTGCAACCACAACATACAATCACCGCATAAAATCAACACAAATCAGTCAATCATACATATTAAACACAAATAGTTGTTCGGGTTCAAAACTTTAAATTGTACGGAATGAAGAATAAACTATTAGCGCATCATTAACTCAACGGCCTTATATAAAACTAAATAGATTATTCATTCATCCAATTTTAAAGTACCCTTGCCCAAACAACCATAAACTAAACAACAACAAATCAACTTTACTTATTATTAAATTCCATTTCATACATTTGTTGTTTTATTTTCTTTTTATTTATACAATGATCTAACTTTTTAATTTACATTTATTTCTAACAAATTTTTAATTTTATTTACTCATTCAGTGTTTGTTTCATTTATTTTCACTTATTGCTTACAATTGTTCATTTTCATTAATTCAGGCCATGTAAGTTTCTTTTTATTGCATTACATTTATGCATTTCTCAACTTCATTCATTTATTGCATGCTCTCATTTATTTACATTCATTTATCAATAGTATTCATGTCCCATTCAATTTCTTTGCATTTCCATTTTATTTACTTAAGTTTATAATCATCTATTTGTAATACTTACCTTTAATTATATTTACTTATAGTAAAATTTCAATTATAACTTAAGTTTATAACATTAAATTCTCATTTAAAATAGCAAATTCATTGAATACTCTCATTATCTCAAGTTTCTTATTTGTATAATATCTATTACAATTTCTTATTAACATTTAAACTTTTAATATTCGGTAAGTTATATATAAGTTTATAAGGATGTAATTGAATGTAATACAAGTTTTCTCAATTCTTTTTTATATATATGGTTCAATAATTTCATCTTCTTTCATAAGTTACAATTTCAGATTACCTTTAATTTCATTCATAACCTTGCATTAAATTACTTATTTTAATTAAAGGCTCTATTTATCAATTAACTACCATTTTACCACACTAATTGAAACTGTAAAATAACGGAAACTTAAGAATTTAAATACCGGGTTTAATTTCAAATCATTATAAAGATAATAGACAAATATACTTCTTCAAATTTATATATATCGAACTATATTTAAAACAGTTTAACATTCATATTTGTTTATCCAAATAAATCTGCAGTAAAACTACTACAGTGGTCTTCCCACTTCGAAACTCGAAAATGATTGTCGATGATGCGTGCACACATCACTGAAATTATTTTCCAGCGACAGAGGGGGGATGTACAACTTTATCTTTCCAAAATTTATTTTAAAAAATTTCTTTCAAATTATATTGAAATATTTATCATAAAATACTTCTAAATAATATTATTATAATATTCTAAAATCAATTGAAAGAAATTTTCAAAACCCCGAAACTTAAGTTCTAAAATTTCCAAATTTCATTGATTTTATTTTCAATCTTATTTTACCTATTATTTATAAATTTTATTCCTAACAACCAATAAAATCTTTATAAAAATTTATTTTATATATATAGAAAATATAATAGGAAAAATTATTTCATTCACCTATATTAAAACAAATATTGTGTCGGTCTGTCCTTAAGTGTTTAGAAATTCCTATTGATGTCATAGCGTCCCATGCATCAACCAGAATTTATAAATACGAAACGGAACAAAATAACACAATATCAAAACCTTTTTATAACACTAACAAATACGCTCTCTCATATATATACACTCAGCGACTCCCATAGGGTATTACTACCCTATAAATAAAGAGTCAAACCCCACAAAGCTAAGGTTTATCGCTAAACCAAAGCTCTGATACCACATGTAACATCCCGCCTTTTCGCACGCTTACGGAAGGGCGGATTGTTATGGGGTAAATAAGAAAAACAAGAAAAAAATAATAAAACAAAACAGAATCTCACAGCGGTAGGATAAAATATAATTATCAAATATACAGTCTATAAAGTTGTTTAAATTATTCAATTATACTTATACAACACATATCAGAGTTACACATACCATATAACCATGCAGCGGAACAATATGAGTGTAGTGGAATGTAATAAATAATAATAATAGAAATCTCCGTCTTCGTCCTCCAGAGCTAAAGTCTTTGATCCTGAAACGCTCGGACTGACCCGAGCGAATTTGAAAAGACAAAAACACTCGAGTCAGAGCTAAATGACATTATGTAAGTTAAATCAACGGAAATAAATATGAGTGCAGTAACTCAAGAGATGCCCGGGATTTACATCTCCTGAGGATCCGTTAAACTATTTACTATGTAGTATATTTCGCTATTATAATAGTGTCTACAGTAAAATAAACATACTTTTAAATAGCGTTAAGGCTTTACATTTTCCACCATAACACGTAATAGTCCCAGTAGTCCATCCAATATCATAGTCCCTCCTGATCGGGAAGCCACCAGAGGATACCACACGGGCTATGGGAGAAATCCAAACTCCTACAAGGCACGGTAGGGTTGGTGACATGGCACAACTAGGCAATGTCAGGGTGGATATACCAATTACACTTTCGGGTCGGTGGTAACGCGTAGCACGCAGCTATCGCCCACCTCGGACAAACTCACCCAAATCAAAGAAATCAAAAGTGAAGGTGGCCACCAAATCAATCCAAAGTCAGAGTATAGTATCGAAGGGAAGTGTCCGATCAGAGGTGCCTCATTAACCCGTCGATCGCTCCTGTTTTAGCCACCTTATGCCAACTCACGGGAGTTGGGTCCACGTATTTACCTTATAGGAAACGCCACCACCAACCTACTTCATTCTGGAATCTTCACCGCATACACGGTTGTTAAAGTGGTTTTCGGAGTTGGCAGGGAGTATGACAACTTTCAATCCCGGTCTCTTCAACAACCAAACGTTATTATAACACTACGGTCTTAAAATAGTTTATACCTTTAAACCAGAATATAATTATCCATTTCAAAACCCATAAATACGATATCGTTTCCATTTCCAAAACAACTCATTTTGATATTATTTTTATAAAATCCAAATCAATAATATCATTTTTATTTCAAATATATTTCTTTTCCAAAATCATACTGCTTTAAAATTTATAATATCTGGAAACCAAACATTTGAATTATAACTTTCAAAACATAATACTTCGAAATTCATAGCTTTAAGACCATAACTTCTAAAACTTGAATGGTTTGGATATTCAACAGTACATAGGATAAAATAGTTTGAATTTAAAGTTACTTTATAAAATAATTTCCGCGACTTCACATTTTATTCATTTAAAATTTTATGTCTAAACCCCATAAATTTAGATTCACTTTGTGTTTCAATAAAACACTTCGATTTCAATATATTCAAACTTTGAGTATTTAACAATTTCAAAACTAAGGTTGGAAATAATATTCAAAAATTTATTGTCCTATTATTTAGTTTCAAATATTCACAAAATAAATCCATAAAATAAAACTCAAATTTTTAACAATTAAATATTGCCTTCAATTTATTTATACTAGAAATATTCATTTAATTTATCTTGAGTAAAAATCCAGTTATAAATATCATACCTTTAAAATTTCCAATTTTAATAAGTTTACATCACTTATGGAGTTAAATTTTTAAATAAGCTCAATTCCAAATAAATTTCCAATTTATCTTCCAATCTTAATTGGTTTAAATCATTAAAACTCTCTATATATACCATATCTTAAACCTATACTTGACCATATATTATAAATTATCAAACTCCATTATTCAACTTATATATTTTATTTAACATATTTATACATAGCTTAAATTCAAAAATTTAACTATATATGTATATATATAAAATAATATTTATATAATATCTAAATTTAATATATATTAAACTGTATCCTATCCAAACCATAGAAATCATTTTCAAAATAATTATATATTGACCGACGGTGTTTGTATAAAATTTTCTATCCTATGGTCAAGTGATATGGATATTTATCATTTCAATCCGCAATTTAAAATAAAATTACGGTTATATATCATTTCAAACTGCAATCTCGAATGAAATGAAATGCATAACAACTTGCAGTTAATATAAATAAACATCCATTCATCCATCAAAATCCTACATCCATTTGTCACAGTCATCATCCAAATTCAACCAATACATCTATATATAACATGTGATAAATAACAGGCATTTACTGGCAGTTTGTTTTGCAAAATAAATTAACTAATAATTTAACTGGTAGTTTATATGCATAATAAATTTACTAATAATTTAACTTATCAGTTTATATGCAAAAATGAATTAAATAACAGGGAAATTAAATGAATGCAAATTAACTGAGAAAATGATGAAATATATGCCAAACAGCTATAAATAAAAATTTAAACACATCATAAATCAATTTAACTAACATAAGAAATCTTAGAAGTTGTGAGCGGGTTAAAACACCCACCTTTTGAATTTAAATTGAACTTAAATACAATTTAAATCCAAAAATTTGACCGTCTCAGAATTTGTCCAAACCAGCTCCATCAAGTATGGGATTTCAATATGATCCTAACAAAAAAAATCGCGCGTGAAACGCAGTTCGTATGCAAGAGTTATAGCATTAATTGTGATTGAATTTTAATTTTTAAAAACAACAAAAAAGAACATATTTCATACATGCCACGTCATCGCAATCATCTCCCTCCCCTACAGTAACGCACGCGACATTCCAGCACGCATGCAAACACCCTAACCAAGCACGTACGTCGCCGAACCACTGATTTGCCATGCGTCCCAAGGCAAACGCCGCCGCCACCTCTCGAGCGCCCACTCCACACAATCACCTCTATGACTTTCCCCATACACGGCCTCAATCGGCATGATAAAAACAGCAGCCGCCATTTTTAACTAACCCTAATCAATTTTTTTTCGCAAATCCGACCATCAATACGCCGAACAAACCATATAGATCTACTCCCCTCGGCTTCCTCTCCAAAACCCAGAAAGGGTTCGCTGATCCGACGACTTTTATTTCGACGATGATGAACGGCCGAAATTTCTCATATATTTATCGGTCAAACGACAAACTGAATCGAAAAACGAACACCATCAGTGAATTACTCTAGTAGAGAGCTTCAACATATATTTTTTCAAATTTTTCTGAGGACTTTGAATTTTTGACTTTGATTTTGGATTGTAATTGGATCTAGGGTTTGCATCCATTGAGGAAGAGGAGGAGCTGATGAAATTTTATGCACAGACAAATGAGAATAGGCAGGCTAGGGTTAGTAGGGTATTTATAAATAAAGTTGGAATAGACAGATAGATCCGAATTATAAACGTGCCAACTGATAATTGGCCCAAAAAGCCTGTTCTGACTCCGGAACGAAATTGGGTCAATCCATATATCAAAAAAGATGTTTTAAAATGTTCTGAACGCGATGGAAAAAGTTTCAGGTCCAAATTTCATCTTATGAAGAAGTTATGCTGAAAACATTATTTTCCAACTTGATTTCAGTTGATTTCAATTGCATAAATTTCAAGGCGTTTCGAGTCCGTACGATCAAACGACAAGTCCAATCGCTACGAAACTTGAAACACTATTATAATTCACCGTTACGGATCCGATGAAACTTGTTTCGTCAAAATCCGAGTCAGTGGCCAAAATGACTATATTTATATTAATTAAATAAATTTACAATAAATTGATTAAATCAAATTTCCTATTTAAATTCTGAAATTGACAATCTTTATCACTTTTATTTTCTTAATCCCTCGTATTAATTAAACTAAATCTAGATGTAAATTTAGAGTTAACAAATTTATTCATTTCAGCGTTAAACTTCAATTTCATTATATTCGCAAATTATAAATTAAATTTGCAAAAATTCCTTTTAATTGACTTTCATTTAATTCTTCAATCTAGTAGTATCCAATAGATGAGACTACCATTGGATTCATACTCTATTACGTAAATATCTTCAAATTTCATCTACATTTATTTTTACGAAATTTTTAAATATTAAATCCATTTAATTGCAATAAATCATATTATCGTAATTTAAATTCAAATAAATAATTAAATGCTGATTCCCATTCTTTTTATTCAAACAATCTTTATCCGATAAGCATACTTAACATTTGTTTACATTTCATTACACTGATACTTTGATATACATCTTAGATTTGTATCAATGGTTATATTAAAATGTGAATTTTGTCAATTACATGTATAAATTAAGGTTTTAAACTAAATTAACAAAATTTCCTAAGTCCAATCCCTTTTCACCAAATTTGGCAATTCCTAATCATTTGTACTACATTCCATATCAATGTAATATTTATTAGATTTTATTTCAAATTAACGTACAACTTAATTTCCCTTATTTGAGATTTGATTCCCAGATTTTAGTTTAACATAATAAATGAGATAAACAACATATAGATTGTTACATATTTCCTTTACAAGCCTTTATAGGTTTATTACTTAACAATCACCGTTAAAAATCCCGTGTATACACAAATTTTATATTTCGCAATTACATTCAATCAATTACGTATTACTTTCCAGCAAGTAATATGATTACTTAGGGAACATTGACTTTTATTCAGTTACCATTTATTGAAATCCACATTAATTAATTTATTAAATGCTTACATTTATTTTTATATATCAAATTTGTTTCAACTTTATTTACATTAATACTATTCCCTTATTTTGGTTATTACTTATCAACTTGTTCTAACCTTATTTCCTAAATTTCCGTTATTGTAAACCTTTATATGTTTTTCATTTAAATTAAATTTTAAATTCCAATTCAATCAATCATTTCAACATGCAACTTATAATAACTGCTTACAAGTATGAATGGAATTATCATTTATTCCAATATTTGTTTATAAATTTTTATTTCTACTAAATTTAATTACAAAACTCATTAATTCACCAAATTAAATCCACGAAATTTACGGGTCGTTACATGAACGATAGCCAAGCTGTATCATTAAGACAACAACCGAGATCGATTAAACCAAGGGACTAGCCTTCTTACAGCCCAATCAACAGTTGAGTGCAAACAGCTAGTGAATTACTATCAAAACGAAACGACCATGATAAAAGACTATGGAAACGTCTCCAATTCCAAACTCCAAAAAAATACTAAGTGCTTGGATCATCAGCGACCCATGCCTCTCCTAAACCATCAAACGAGCTAGCTAAGGAATACTACAAAAATAGGCCAAGACATTGGCTCGCAAGCGAGCCAAGAGCATGGGTCGCCAGCGGCCCATGCTCTTGTCTCGTTTTGCGAGCCAAACCCTCCCTCGGTCGTTTCCTACCTACCCATGAGATAATGATGAAGTGGCATGGCTCAGAAGCTCTCTGATCTATATAAATACCATCCTACCTGCAACATAAACTGGATCCTCTCTGGGCTGGTTGCTGAAGCTCTGTTGGAATTATTCTTCACTCTCTACCTTCCTCACAACAATCGCCAAAGGAATTCACTGTGATTCTCTAGTGGCCTCCAACTCTGGGGATTCAATCTAGCTAAAGATAATCAAAGCCTTGTGAACAAACATCTCTTGTAACAACAATCAGTCTATAGTAAAACTATAAAATGGATATAGGCTTCATTAACAGCCGAACCACTATAAAAAAATCTCTGTCTAGTTTTTTTTACTGTTCTTTTTCAACATCTATTATTTGTGATATTGCTCTGTCAGAACGTGGCTGGTGCTTGCAAATTCAAAATAGGGTGTTAGTCCACTTTTTGGTTCAACATGGACCGTCGTCTTTTTTTACCATCTCAATCCTCAATTAGTCTGAATCATGGCCTAATGGTAATATCACTATCTTCTCCTCCATGTAACGAGCCATAATTTGAAGTACTATGTAAATACAGAAATATGCACTTCATTACTCACTAATTTTCCTTGCCTCAATTAGACATATAAACTAACAATGTCCATTACATGAGCCAAATATGGTCATGTACACACCTTTTCATACAAAAGGTCACCAGCTGCAATAGAGTAATTATAATAAATAGGTAGCTTTTAGCCTTTTCCAATGTAAGGGATAAGCTGTTAGCAACTTGAAAAAAGGGCTTGACAGAGTGCCTACGAACTTGACGTTCTTCATATAAAATGTCAGCGGGCATTTCTCCATATAAGGTGCCTAACTGAGCTTCAACCATCTATTCTTATCGCAAGCTTCTCCATCCTTGATATCTTCTGCTTTTTTCTAAATCCTTCATGTCAAACTCCTTATTAAGCTCCACTTTCAATTCTAATATCCTATCCAAATTCTAAGATGAGATCAACAAATCATCAACATGAAATATACGCTAAAATTTATTTGTATCATATCTCATAAAATAAACATATTGGTCCTTAAATATTCTATGATATCCTGGAGGAATCATAAACACATCGAGTCTCTTACATAATTTCTAGGAAACTACTTCAACCTATAAAGGGAATTATTAATCTTGAAAACAAGACTATGCCTGCTACTACTGATGAACCCTTTCTACTGGTGCAAATAAATACTTTCTCATGTTCACCATGTGAAAACGCCATTTTGACATCTAGCTGCTCAAGTTTCATATCAAAATGAATACCTAATACAAAATGAAAATGGAAGTGTGTGTGTAACAATTGGAGAAAATAAGTCATGGTACTCAAATCCTATCGTTTGAACATACCCCTTTGTCACAAACCTTGACATGTACCTCATGTCACCATTATTTCCATTTTTAATGCTATATATCCACTTACATACAATTTCTCTCAAAGGCACCAAATCTCAAGTATTATTCTTCTATAAATTTTCCAACTCCACTTACATGGAAACTTACTGATTGGAACTGTCAATGGAAGTAATAACATCTCTATAGCTTCGGGGCTCACCATGAACAATACTTAATGTACGTGATGTCATATCATCAAAATTATTACCCTTTATACTCAATCTAATAGAATCATCATGCCACAGAGGCCTTCTTTTCTCTTGAATAGACAAGGATTTGAAAGCGCTCTACCTTGATTCAGATCAACTGCACTATCCACTATCATATCCTCATCAATCCCATTACCATTAGAAACACCATATGTCTCTTCATAGAAAGCATCTGACGACTAGTTTTGTGTTTGGTATTACAAATTTGACCTTAAAATGTCATCTGATGAGGAAGATTGAACCTTCAACATGGTTTATTCATTAAAAGTCATGAGTCTCCTAGAAATAATCTTTTGGTATGAGATACTACATCTTATACCCTTTACTCCTATCATATAACGTTAAAACAAACGCATGTGAATTTTAGGTTCCAACATCCCTTTGCTCTCATGCAAAAAAGCTCGACACCCAAAAATTTATAGAAAAATAATATACATACTCCCATTGCATATTTCTTTAATAATTTGCATATCTATGCTACAAAAAACGTGCGTTTGTTAAGTGAAGTTTCTATATATAAAGTCTCTAACTAAATTTTTTTCATTAATCATTCAATCAATCTGAGGCATCAGATGATTTCCGAAAATGGCCGCTACTTCCTTTTAGCAACTCCTTTGGACGGTGTGTCACCTAGTGTCTTGTGATGCCTCTTAGTCCCTTCGAACTGACGAACAATAATGAATTGCTGTGATATAAATTAATCGCCCTTGTTTGAATGAAGAATCATCAATTTCTTTCGTGATTGCGTTTAAACAAAAGATTTTCATAATTCAAAACTACTTAATGTTTCGCTTTTATGTCGAATGTAGTGTACCCACATTTTAGGAGACTAATCGTCAATAAATGAAATAAAGTACATGGAACCACCCACTGATAAGCATGGGAGGGCCCCCAAACATGTGTAGGAACATACTCCAAGAAAATCTTTAACTTATGTTATGCAAAGCCAAAAGAAACCTTTGTCTACTTTTCAAGAAAACACCCCTTACAAAATCCATGTTTTGAATTATGAGTGGCATAAAGCAAACCCTAACTTTTAACCCCTCCAAATTACACTCTTCTATATGTATCATCCTCAGATGCCACAATTTATTAGAGTCTGCATTAATAGAAGAAACCGAAGCTAATTCACTAACAATGATATCACCCTTCAATAAATAAAGATTTCTTACCATCACTCCTTTCATAACAATCATTGAACCTTCCACCTTCAATATTCTCATTCAATTACAAACCTCAGTCCAAACCAACTCAAAGTCCCAGTTGAAGTCAATCTTCTCATCAATCAAGCACACACCTAACATTAGAAATCATTCTAACAACACCGTCAAACATCCTATTCTCACATATCCAACACTTACCGTACGACCTGAAGCGTTATTACCTTTCAAAACTTGTCCACCTTTTACCTCATGGTAATTAGAAGAAAAATTAGTATTGGGTATCATGTGATAGGATATACCATTATCAATGATCCAAAACTTACAATGAAAATAAGAGCTAAAAGTTTTAAAAGCATCGATATCACTCTCTACCTCTAATGTTTACGTCGTAGATACTAAAGCATTTCTTTAGGTCTTTAACTTTGGACATTTTGCAACAAAGTGTTCTAACTTTTTACAATTATAAAATTCCTAATATTAGGTCCCTTAGACTAAGACCTAAATCTACATGACCTCTACCAAAGTCTTCCTCTATGAACATACAAGCCTTTGAATCATTATATTATAAAGTCCAACTTTTAGATCAAACAAACTAATCTTACTAAATCAATATATCATGGAATTCACAAATGCAATATACTCCTTAGGCAAGGATCATAGAAAAATCACTACTTGGTCTTTATTTGTAAACTTAACATTTATTGTCTTTGAATTCCTAATCAAAGTGATAAGGGCATCTGCATGTTCCATAAGAGCAGTTCCAAGCTTCTCTTGAAGGAATAGAGTTGATAGAATGATACACTGCTGATAAACATCTAATAATCCATCTTATAATTTCTTTGTCATCTTCCTACTAGAAAGCACTCCTAGAACTTCATCTAGTAGGCTCAGCTGGATGGTAGTAAGGGCGTCCTATGCTATCTCCTTTAAAGTAAACTATTTTGAAAGTCTTCTCCATCTTCAACTCCGCTTCCATTTTTATAATCCAATTACCAAGATCTCCTTTTCTATCAGATCTTGTATATTCATTATTTCCCACTGGTCTTCTAATATTAATCTTTCCATAAAAACCACTATTGATGACAATCTGAAATAGGACAATAAGCTCTAACACCAACCTATTGTGAAAATTTTATTATTAATGCAAAAACCAAGAATCAACTGATTAAACAAAACACCAAAATGATTTATCCCAATACCAAATTAATCATCATAAATAAAAATAAAACGGTCATATAGGTGATTAACATTGCTTGGTTAGATTGACCAATGTTCATGGGGAAACCAATAACTTCTATTATTCACTTCATCAATATAGAGGATACAAAAGGAAATTAGAGATTATAAATAGTTGGTGGATCTCTCTAATCCCAATTGTTGAAAAGGAATTAGAATGAGAATTCTATAAATCTAAAAATTTCTAAAGTAGGACAAATAGGATTTTCAATTTTCTAATTTGATTATATGTGTAAATCACTCATTACCCAACAATGGAGGCTACATTGATCTATTTATATTTCTCTACCTTCACCGAACCATTAGATAAGCCTCGACAAATCCGCACCATTGATTGGATATAGCCTAACCTGAAATAAAGCAAAAAAATGCATCTAGATCAACCATCTCGGAATAGGATCGATCGACCTGTTAATAGGCAGAGGTCGATTGATTATGTGAATGTAGCGATTTAACGTTCGTCACTATGGTCGGTTGATGGTCTATCAGAGAGTACAACCAATTGCCTTCTTGGTTGTCCCTTGGATTTCATATTGAAAAAATAAATAATGCATTAAGTAACATTTACGAATATTCTACACTAGCTCTAGATGTTAAAATTCAAGATTTCATAAGATGGAGTGGGACGGATTGAAAGAAATACTAGAAAAATCCACACAAAGCATATTTTAGAGTTAGGGGAAATCAGAAACGAGATAAAAATCATATTATTATTGCAATATTTTTTCAAGTTCAAGATGCCATAAGGTATTAATAAAATGCCATAAAGTAAAATACCTACAAAATATGATGAAGCCATTAATAAATATTTTGATATCAATCAATTTGAATTTACTAAAAATCAAAAAGACGATAAAGTAGGGTCTGACGTAAACTTATATGATGATTCGATGGAAAACGCTGTGATATGATATGCATAAAAGTGGATTTACTAAAATCTTTATGAGCATGAAATTAATTGTTCATATCATGAAAACTTGAGTTTATTAAAAAGTGGGTAAAGCTGACCAAAACAATGACAAATTATCCATCATTTTTAGTGAATTTTCTTGAGAAACCTATAGACTTTTGGTATTAAGAGGAGATTAAGGCAAGGTGAACCACCATCACTTTGCCTTCTTTACGATTATAATGGAGTATTATACAATATTGGTGGATATTAAAGGGAATAATAATAAAATAATGGTTATTATATAAATATAATTGATGTGTCACATCGTAAATATATTGACGACCTTTTAGTTTCATTAAGGCAATTGTTATCAGTAAAAATGTTTTAGAAAAGTGTTCAAAAAACTACACAAAATCAATTTCATCATTAGTTTGTTAACTATACTACATTAATACTCCCTAAGAAAAATCAAATATTTCTCCTCAAACTTAGTTAATAAATTGTCTCATAATGATCATCAAATTTATGAATTAGAGTTATTCTTTTTCTTAATATGATATAGAGAGGCCAGATCAATGTTTTTCAAAGTTGATTGGGGTGTGATTTTTAAGTAATTAGTGGGTGGATTCATTAGCTTATTATGTTTATTTCTTATTTTTCGTTTTAATTGGTCTAATCGTGAAACCCTTATTTTCCCTGGTTGGAATTTTAGGATTTATCTTGAAATAAACTAGTTTCATTGAACATGTGGTGATATATCTTGAGATAAACAAAGCAGTTTGATAATGGAAATAAAGCATTTTGATAATGAATGAATTAGTTCCATTGAACATGCCATGATAGGAAGTTTCAAGAGAAAATCGATTATGTGTTAAGCACCCAACCGGTTTGAAATCGTTGTATCTTATTTAAAGGCCATTTCGTCTCTTTTTTCATTCCTTGTGTATATACTGTACAATTGTATTATACTATATGAAATAAATGATATGTTTAGCCGTCTTTAAAAAAATCAATATATTTCTTATATCATGATGTTATAATGATAGGTTAATAATTGTCAAAAATTATATTGTCATGTTATCACCTTATACCAAAATGTTAGATGCAATTTAGTTACTTTAACAGTAATATGACTAGATCTTTGGAAGCTTTGAGTTTGTGACTGGATTTTGGCTAATGATTGTGTGTTTGCGATGTTTGAAAGTGGAACAGCTATTGGGAAAGAGAGTTTTAGTTACTAGAAATCACGTTGTGAAATTGCACTTTTAATTATAGACATTCGCTGAATGGTGAAGAGGAAATGAGCTATAACAAAGTGGCTCCACATAATTATTCAATGATGGGGGTTTGATGATTGTGGTTTGGTAATGTAATTTCGATGGTGGTTTGTTTTTTAGGCATAATAATATTCAATTTATGATATCTTCTTTAATTCGACTCTGATTTTGATAAAACTTTTATTATTGTCTTTTAAATGATCCATTTCATGTTTAAGTAAATTTTGGTGACATTCGTAGGAATATTTGGCTCAACATGATAATGAACAAGGAAGGAACCAACCAATACTCTTGTGAATGAAGATGTTAGGCGAAATGTTTTCAAGTAGGATTCAACTTGAAAAGTGAAGGTTCAAAGTAGCTTAGGGAAAGGAGAGACTTGAGAATGTATGAAAAATTAATGGGAGACGAAACAGTGGAGTGTGTTGGAGTCATGGAAGTGGTCGGGCTCGAGGAGATTCGACACCTCCTACCAAATCACAAATGTGGTTTATTTCCACTGATGAACCAAACCCTTGGGGAGGATGAACAAGGGGTTGTTGAAGCCGTAGGTATGCTTCTCTAGAGGATTTTCAAAAGTTTCTTTGTCTTTCCATCATGTGGTTTCAAGTGGTGGTCAAGTTCCATTCCTAGGCTTGTTTTCAGACATTCCAATAGTTTAAGAAGGGGTGATGATCAGGATCAGTGGTGTCGACAAACAAAGTTTTATGGACTAGCACGATGACTTATGAGAAAGCCAAAGAAAATATCAATCAACAAGAGTGTACATCAACGTCCAACGATCTGTAGAAGCCAACAGTCGATCAAGAATTAGTTAATGATACATGATATAAATAAGTTCAAGAGTTCAAGTTATTTATATCATAATCATTTTCCACCAACTAAACGAGATCCATTATTGTATCTTCAAAATTAAAGAGCGTATGGAATAAAAATATTTTATTCTTTCTTTCATTACATTTAGTTTCTTAAATAACCTAATGATCCATCACTTGACAAAATATAATAGTTAAATAAAAACTTTTTAGATCGATTCATGATGATGCCCCCTTGAAAGATCAGAGTCACAACTATTAAACGTATATAAACACCAATAAGAGATGTGCACCACAAACTTTAGTCCTGACGTCCGCGAAGTCCTACATATTTGGATTAACTTGATAATTGATAGGCTAAACGGTTATAATTAATAGTGCTACGACATTACCGGTGCCAAAATATACAATCTGATTGCCTAGATGTCAAATAAGTCATTTTATGATCAATATTAACATCTCAGCTTGTTAAGATCTCTCTAATCTTCTGGATGAAATTCTACTCCCATAGTAGTTATGCCTAATCTTACCCATAATTTAGAAAACTCCACATGGTCATTATATGATTCATATTCTAATTCCCAGTGCCACCAATGTTAGTAGATTTTACCTAAATGAGCATATCAATATGATATGGGTAATTGTTTGCACAAAAATTGGAAAACACATAGAACAAATTTTTATAGAACTAAAGATACTAGACGTTTTCTACAATACCGAGTAGAGGTGAGTTTATATGAATTTTGAAGCAAATCCAAACTGATAATATAGATAAAAACGAAAAGATAAGAACACCCGAAAGTTTTATAATGGTTCAGCTAGGAGGTTGCCTACATCCACTTTGATTCATTATCCATTCCCTTTTTTATCTCAATCAACATGCACAAATATAAAATACAATTATCTAATCATTAAAGTAAATGAAATACAATTTTTGGAATTAAAAAATGAGTTACAGGCCCTTATTTTTGATGTTGTTATAAGAAAAGTCTCTATGTATATAAGTATGTAAATTTAGTCCCTATTTTTTGAAAAATAGAAAACGCAAGGTGCTTTGCACTTTTCTGACAGAAAATGCAGGCTAACTTGCAACTTTTATCAGAAAAGCGCAAGCTAGTTTCGGCTTTTTTATTTTGAATTTTTTTAAAAAATTTTGAAATTTTCAAAATAATTTAAATTTTTGAGAAGCGCAAGTTAACTTGCACTTTTATAAGAAAAGCGCAAGATAGTTTGCGCTTTCTGATTTATAAAAAACAGGGACTTAATTTACGTACTTATTATCATAAGGACTTTTCTTACAACAATATCGAAAATAGGGACCTTCGGTGCAAAGCCCCTTTTGGAATTCTATTCGATAGTCTCTGAGAGCAAAAAAATTGATCGTCGTTATTGTTCATGCTTAAGGTATTTACAGGTATCAGGTAAGGTTGACTTCTCTTCCGCATTTCCTATAAAGCTACTTTCCATATTTGACAAATTCTATTCGACGCTACTTTATTTTGTAAAAACCGCCAAACTATTTTTGTGGTACAATATCTTCTTCTCGATAACTACTACCAAAACTTTTTTGAGGATAGACACATTGCCGATCAGTATCATACCGCGAAAATGATTCGGTACTTGGCTCTTTGGTAGAATCCTTTGAAGTTTTTTTATTTAACATAGAACTTATCTCTATTACTAATTAAGAAAATTGGTTGAACTAATTTACTTGGTGTCTTTTTAAAATTTCAAAAATGCCCTTGCTTTCTGTTTACATGTTTGCACTCAAACAATATATTAACGTATACAATAATATAAACAGCCCATGTGTAGCACGGGCCCATACTAGTAAGAAAATAAGTGTACTTTTGCGTCAGCCTCGACTAGTAAACCATTTTCACAGTTTGGTGGTAGTTTGTTTCGTATCGAACAGAAAATTCTGATTGACACTGAATATAATTAAGTATTTAGCATATACTTATAATTTTCTCTCATTTCCTTATAGTTAACCTTTGACTTTCACATTTCATCACCTTACCCATTTGATCATCTGGTCATAGACTTATTACGACCCTTCTTATCATTTACGTTCCTTTCGACGATTTTATATATCCAATGCGTTGTGGGTTAAAACATCAACAACAATTTCCCTTAAAGCATATTTTTGTGAATATAAAATATCTTTGTTCCTTTAGAAAATCATCTCACCCTTTAAAGTAGTTGTTGCTTCGAGCCTCAAACAATTATCTCTTTGTATTGTTCCATTTAGTAAGAGTTTAGTCATTTGTTTACTTGGATCCCCCCGGAAAAGAAGCTTCCATGGAATCATTAGATTTAACATCTCCTATTTTGAGCCTCGAAATAGATATTATAGATGATGCAGTCACCCTTAGCATTATTTTCCAGTGACAAAATGAGATAGTTATTGCATTTTTAATGTTAAAATCATAAGAATTTCTAAATTTTAAACAAAACATTTTCATTCATTTATTTGCAAATTTAGTACACTCCTTTATGTTCAATTACATAACCCACGATTCTATCATTCTAAAATTATGTAATAAATACAAATATAGTTCTAAAAGCGACATGTGAAGATGCCCATTGCATGATTATAATCTAACTACTTAAACAGTTATAAACCCCAATATTACATATAATCAACAAAAACAAAAGCAGTTAAACCGCACATCGGATATAAACTATAAATAGTAGCTTGCCTCCTACACGTCTCTAGAAGCTTATTTATCCAAACTTGAAAACCATACTCTTAGCCTACTCAATTTCAATTGAGTACCCAATAATTTAAGTGAAAATAAAATTTCAGGTCAAACAAAAAGTCTAGTGTGAACAATATTATACCATCTTAAATTCAGATTAGATACTCTGTAAAATCACGCCGTTAAGCGAAATGAGGTTCCCCTCTATAACAAACCGAAATTTAACTCATAATAATTAACTCGTTAATTAATTAAATAATACAACAACTTTGTAAAATTATTAGAATTGAGCCACGGAAGTTGCACCATTGTGTCCGTGGTAATTTTCTAGTCAATTTTCATATATAGAACGTCATAATTCGAGTTAATATGAGCAAGGAACAGAATAAACAAAAATTGAAAAATAATCATAATAGGCTAGGTCGACCGACCAGTCGACCTGGGCACAAAAGCAGTCGACCGCCCAGTTGACTCGCCTACCCATTTGGGCGAACGAACGAACCTTCGTTCGTTCGTTCCAATGTTGTAGACGTGTTTTGCATTCTTATACTCAATCTGCTTCTTCCATTCATGCATCCAATGACTCCTATTCAACCTATGACATGGTTGTATCCTCCCCAAATCCAATGGTTTGAGATCCACTTCTACACCTAGAAATAGAATTCTAGGCCTAACACTTTTTCTTATTCTAAGATTTTCTTCAATTGGGTTCACCTATTCAGGAAGGACCCTGAGCGTAATAATTTTCCAAAGAGGAAATCGTTTTCAATAAAAATATTTAACAACCACAAGTGGATCCGGGAAGACCAAAGGAAGAGCTTAGGATCGGAGGTGAATGATTGTAATTATTTTAGATTTCTTTAACTGATTTAAAGTAATAGGGTTTCCAATAGTTGTAATTTTTACTATGATTTTGGAACAACCTTTTTTCAGTATATTTACCGTTTTCAGAATTATTTTCTGTCAATTTCATTTTAACTATTCTTTTCAGTAATTTTAGTTTATTTCTGTAAATTATAGATTTTTCATTTATTTACAGTTTATTTACACTATTTTATTTTATTCACTATTATTTATGCGTTATTCACATCTTTTTCCAACGCTTTGGATTTCTTCTATTTTCAATTTCTTTTATTCCTCCTTTTTCTTCGCATGTGGATTATAATAGGATTAACGTGGGATTAAATTGTAATAAAACTGAAATAATGAAATATAAGATGTAGATTACAAAGACTGTAATATAAATGGAACTGGACTGAAATTACGCCTAATTATGATATTAATTGGACCGAATTAAAGAAATTTGCCTAGTTATAACTTACGATTATAACTAAAAAGAGTAAAAGATGAAAGAAGTTTATTTTCATACTTAGACCTTAGGTTAAGTAATAAGCATGATTATAACGTATGTTATAATAAGAAAAAGAACAAAATGAGGCTTATTTCATGACTTATGATAAATAAATAAGCAAAATAGCAAGAATAATAGTAAAGGCTTATTCAAATAATTTATCTAAGTTAATAAGCAAAGATAGTAGTAGGATCCGTACCGGCAATATTTCCCTTATGCTGTTTAGGGTAGACAGGCGATCAAAAGATAAAAAGTAAGATCCGCACTGGTAGCATTTCCCTTAAGCATTTTAGGATAGTTAGACGATCAAAAGTTAAAAAAGAAGATCCGTACCGGCAGCATTTCCCTTATGCTATTTAGGGTAAATAGGCGATCAAAAGTTAAAAAGGAAGGTCCGTACCAGCAGCAATTCCCTTATGCTGTTTAGGGTAGATAAGCGATCAATAATTAAAAGTCTGAATCATGAGGATTTGGACAAGGGGAGCAACTATATTTTGTTTAACAGGGACTAGTACCAACAGCATCCCCTATTATTTCTATAGTCATGGTGGTCTCACATTAGCCTGAAGTGAGATGAGGGCATGCTCATGCTGTCTAGGGTAAATAAAAGGTTAAAAGAGGGAGCAATAGATAGTGTGAACCGGCGGTGACCGAGCATGCGACATCGTTTAGGGGGAAATAAGTAGCTACTGAGTTCCACAGCCTTAGTAGGTGTCTTACGTAGACACTGGTGTCTTCTATTTAGGGACCATAAGGTCTGATTTGCAGTAGACACATTAGTAGAAGGCCGATCAAAGGGTAGAATTAGGGTTACAGCCTATTTACAGGATTAGGAATTCATCCTAATCAAAGCAGCTATCAAGGACAAGTGCAAACAATCAAAGTTAACTTATCTTATTTGTGCAATAGTTTAAATCGTATTTATTTCCGGTATTATCTCTTTCCTATTTTCTTTGTTTCCTTTTTATATATTTGAACTGTTGTATCGTCTATTACTTTTATCTTACTTAAAGACTCTAGTAGTTATTATCATTCACAAGACTTCTGGTCTGACTCACTCCTCTATTTTTCTCTTTCCCCCCGTAGGTAATCAAGGAGAAGCTAGACGATTGCAGTTGCTTGGAGGTTTCTTAGAGAAGATTTCTAACATGTATTTCTTTTATTTAGCTTTAGTTCTTTCTGTATACTGGCTATTATAAGGGATATTATGCACTCTGATTTTTGAGACTATGAGTTTTTATTTCAATTGACATCTTGGGTTTTGAGACACATATGTTTTATTTGGTATTTGGCTTATTTTATTTATGAAACAATTATGAAGTCTTATATTTAAACAAGTTATTATCTTAGTTTCCGTTGTTTTACCTATTTTTGTCTTGTGAATCTTAGTCTCTGTTAGTTTTAGTTATACCTACAACGCACCACGCCTTTTAATGTGTCCTTTTGGGTATATTAAGGGGTATGAGGTGTTTCACCCTCACTAATACCTTATCAAATACTATGTCAACCATAACATGTTCTGTATCCAAATGATTAGAATGTAATAGTAACATCAATGTCATTATCATGCATAATGGGTTAAAATGGATAGTCCATCATTAACTAGGTTTATAGGGTCAAACATTCCTATAATTAGCTAATCCCATATAATAATCCATTCAATGACATAGTTTTTCCAAGGTCACCATGAACCTATTAGTTTTCATAGACAAACTGAAAAAGTATCGGGTTGACTCGGACTAAAACATATCAGATAGTCAAAAGGTCTTCTAATCCATTCAGAAGAAATTCACAATGATCTCCTAGGTTTTGTAGGAGAATAAACATCCTAAATACAATAGGAGAAAATAACTATGATCTTCTAAGATCGATAGGGGAAAAACATAAGTGAGCTTCTTTGCTAGAGTTCCTACGGATGCATAGCTCAGATTTTATCTTCAATATCGACAAAGCCCTATGCATTGGAATCACAGACCTGGCCAGCTGAGAACTTAACGGTTAGAGCGTAGGACATGACCCTACATCATTCTCCACCCTTAAATATGGTTTTAAAAAGTCAAGGGGTCATGTCTTTTGATTAGTTTTGGCATCTTAACAGTTAGAGTGAGTAGACTTAAAATCCTGATGTCAATGGGTCTCCTAGACACAACTCTACTCACTCAGGATTTTAAGTTTAACCACACCCACAACTAGAACAATCCTAATTGGTCATCAGTTCCACATCCCTAAGGTCACAATTGTTGGTGACAACTTATGACATATAAGTGAGCATTTCAACAACTAACATATTGAATAATAACCGATTAAGATACAAAATTGGACATATAACACATCATTATCCATTACAATATATGTTCATATGACAACCATTTTATACACAAAAACTAACTAATTGTAATCAAGTAATAATTTCCTTCAATTTCTTTTATAAAAAGGACCAAACCATATTTTCTTCTATTTGAAAATCTTGTCAAAATACTTAACAAAAATTGTATTTTTATTTGTCGAAATGATAGCCCCACGGATACTTTAAACTATTAAGTGTCATAAAAACAAACTTTCTTTCTTTTCAAAAACTTATGCCATCGCACATCAGAAACTTCACACTAGTGTACGTCGAAAAGATAGGCTATCGCAAGTTGAAATACATATTGCTATTACAAGTAGAGAACATGAACCATTGCAGGTTGATAAAACTACTAGCTATCGCATGTTGATAAATAATTAGCTATCGCAACTTGAAATAAACCCATTGTTATTGCAAGTTTACTAAAATTCATGGCTATCACATATTAACAAATAATTATCTATCCCATGTTGACAATAAACCATAGCCATCATATATTGACAATTATTTAGCAACTGCAAATTGACAAAAACCCATAACTATCAAATATTGAAGATTATTTAGCTATCCAAGTTAAAAACCATAAACCGATCATAGGTAGAAAATTTATAGCGATTGCAACTTGATAAAACCAATAACTATCGGAAGTTGATAAATACGATGTTGTTGCACTGACAAAAATACTACTATCGCAAGTTGAGCTAAAATATAGCCATCACGGGTTTAAATGGTATTTTTGTAAATATCTACAAAACTAAATTTTTTCCCTTAAAAGTAATAACTTTTTGCCAAACCAATTTCTTTATCGAATTTTTATTGGTTACTAAAAATATTTTTAGAAATTTTGCAGCAAAATAAAGTGTAATTTTCTCTTCTTTCCTAAGATATTAAATTTTTATTTACTATGCCATTAATTACCTTTGTGAAATTAAAACCTTTTACCCAAAACAAATTATTTTAAGTTGAAATTACTTGGGAAAAATCCCCGAAAATTCTTAAATATTTGAATTTACCTCTCATGCAACATAAAAAAAATTCGAAGCCAAATAATTATTTTCCTATTTTAATAGTTAAAATATGGAACTATCAAAATTTTCGATTTGGAAAACTAAATTATGAAATTAAAAAAATATCTCCAAAATATAATTGCAAACATCATATCAGAAATTCAGGTTATTTGGAGATCAAATCTATGTTTTAACTCAAAAACCCCATAGGGAATTCCATAAAAGTTCACAAACGATGGTCATAATCTACGTAAATGATTGTTTAATTCATATGCATGAAAACATGAATAATCATTTGGATTTCATCACTAATCTGAATTACAATATCATACAAAAGAAATGAAAATGTTCATCTTAGTTTTAGTTGTTTACGGATATACTTGCCTTAGTTTCCTTCCTTAGTGGTTTATTCCTTTTTTTCTTTGTTGAATGAATTTTAATGTAGTGCTCTTGGTTATTGTTTTGTTTTTTCTTTCTTAGATTTATAAGTGCATGGTCGAAAATATGAGAGGAAGGGGAGAGTTTTAAAGGAAAATAATTTAATCCCTTATCTTTCTTTCCTTATCTCTCTTCTAATATAATAAAGGCTTTCGATTTTTTTTCCTCATAATTATGTACTCCATTTAAAGTTTAAAAATTCAAATTATATTAACATAGAAATTATCCATATTGTACATATACTTCCCATATTATTTATTTAATTATTTCATAATTAATTATTCAGAACAATGTGCAAAAATAGGGTATTACAAGTTCCCGTTCTTATATAAATTAATTTTTTTAAATTTCGATAACGTACAAATAATCAAGCATATCAATTATGCAAACATGTGTCATAGACACATAAATCAATCATTACTAGCATAACAACTAGTCAAAAGTATGTATAACAACATAGAACACACATCGAAATAACTTAGGATAAGTCTCTCTAATTCTATCCTCGGTCTCCCAAATCCGGTCTCATGCATTATCACTCCACTAGACCTTCACTTGCTTGACAATCTTTTTCTAAGCTCCTTCGTATCTCAATTCATTATAGATAAGACACCTAATGATAGTCTTATCAGGATCTACTACTATATTTTCCAAAACTATTGGCTAAATAATAGTCTCCAGATCTTGAGCATACTTTCTCAAATGTGACATGTGTAAAAAATTATGGACTCCTACCAAAGTATTCAGTAACTTGATACAATACGTGAGTTTTTCGATTCCTTCTGCAAAAGGAAATTGACAAGCATATCCCAATGCTAACTTTCCCAACCTCCCAAATTGCATAATACCTTTCAACGGTGATAGTTTCACGAAAATGTGATCTTCAATTGAGAATTTCAAATTCTTATGCCTTTTATCTATATAGCTTTTCTTCCTTGACTAAGTTTTCATCATCCTTGCTTGGATTAACAGAATCTATTCATTAGCTTTTGTAACGACCCACTAGTTTGGACCATTCAAATCGATAATAATCCACACATGTCAGACTTGAATAATTCAAAATAACAGATTGTAATAAAATTTGGAGCAAATAAAATCATTCACAGAATCACGGACACAGAAATATCAGAATAACTCGCAGCGGAATAGAAAATGCCATAGTAGTTCATGAAGCTACTATAACAAGGTTTCAAAACAAATACATAATATCAGTCTGGAAACAACATAATAGAAATCCCAAATACATAGAAGTCCACTAATACAAGCTGAAATAGAATGATTGAAACAAAAATAGATAAATAGCGAGATAGGTAGAATTTCCAATTAGCTCCAGAAAGAGAAATCAAATGCTGTGAATACTGAAGCTGACCCGAGCGTAAAGAAAAACACAAAACACTCGAGTCAGGACATACATACTAATATAATGTAAACCAACTCAAGTGAACTATAATAAAGTACAAGTAACTTAAAAGATGCTTGGGACCGCCCATCCTCTAAAGATCCGTTAAACTATTTACTATGTAGTAATATTGTGCTATTATAATAGTGTCTACAGTAAAATAAACTTACTTTAAAATAGCGTTGAAGGGTTGCCCAGATAGCCCCCAACATGTAATAGTCCCAGTAGTCCATCCAGTATCAGGAAATCTCCAGATCGGTAGACTACCCTAAGTACTCCATGAGATACGGGAGAAAAACAAACTCGTAGTAAAGCTCGCCATGGTAGGTGACACGGCACACAAGGCAATGCCAAGGTAGATATACCAATTACACATATGGGCTGGTTGTAACGTAGGAGCCACTACGCCCACCTCGAGCCACACTCCTAAAATCAAAGGATGCACCCAATCATCACAACAGTAATAGAATGGTATCAAAGAAGTGTGTCCGATAAGAGGAATGACCTCACTTGGCCCGAGATCGCTCCTGTTTTAGCCACCTTATGCCAACCCACGGGAGTCGGGTCCACGTAATATACCTCAAGAACGTCTCCACCATCCTACTTCATTCTGGAACTCCACCGCGTACACAGTTGTTAAAGTAGTTTTCGATATCGATAGAGAGTAGTCCATATCCGATCCTGGTCTCTTTAACAACTAATCGTTATTATAACCCATAGCTATAATGTCAAAATGGTATTTTATAATTTGAAAATCAAATATCATTTCAAATCCATTATCAAATATCATATCTTTTCAAAACCTCATTCATTTTTATTTAATTTGAATACCATTCCAAATTACATTTCAAAATGGTTTATATTTCAAATTAAAATACTCCATTTAAACCATTTATAAGTGAAGTTATTATATTTCCAACTTAAATATTCAATTCTCAAAAATTTATCCTTTTCAGAGTTCGTTTATTCACTTAAATACAATAAAATAGTGGAATTTCAGCTTTCACAGCATTTAGAAAATGCTGTGGTAAGTTATGTTTGAAAACAATTCATTTCAACAAAGACAGCATTTAAAACCTGCTGTAATATCAGTTTTAGTTGAAAAATAGTTCAATTCAGCAAAGACAGCATTTACAGAAATGCTGTAATAGTTCAGGTTTCAAAATAAAGGATTTAATTCAATTCAGCAAAGACAACATTTATAGACATGCTGTAATAGTTCAATTTTTGTTCAAAATCTTATTTCAGTCAACTACAACACTTAACAAGCGCTACAATAGCTCTTTCATTAGTTTAAGTCTTTAAGTTCACTTCTGCAACTACAGCATTTACAAAGTGCTACATATTCATTTATTTCAGAATTTAGTTCATTTCAGAAACGATAACATTCCTGAAGTGCTACTAAAAGTATTTCCAAATTTTCAATAGAATTTCAGCCATAATTAAACTTCACTTTAAACCATTTTAACTTATAAAATTTCATATTTTTACCTTAAAATGGTCATTTAAATACTCTTTAACTATGGATTTTATAAATTAAATTTCACAAATAAATATCAAATTTGAGTAATTCACTTAGTAAAATCAATGTACAATTTTCCAAATTTTTGCCTGTACTTTACATTTTAATTTAATTTACCATTTCATAAACTAAACTTAAATTCCATTTTATTTTTATCTTAACTTAACTTTTATTTATTTTAAAACACATTTCACATTTTCCAAGTTAGGTTATATTTCAAATTTACATTTTAAACGTTCATTTATTTTACCACTTTTAATTCATAGAAAAATCAATAACATTTTATAAAATCATTTTAAATTCAAATTTAAAAATCAAATTATCAAATTTTTACCTTTTAAAATGCTTTAAAAATTCCAGAAAAATATATATAATAACCACGGGTCTGTATAAAATTTTCTAAGCTAAGTCAAGTGATACGGATAATATATAATTTCAATCCGTAATTTACAAAGAAAACCCGGGTTCTATCATTTCAAACCCGTAGTCCCAAGTCAATTAAAATAAATAAAAATCACTCAGGCCTATCATTTCAGCCCATAACAATTTTTCTATTCTAAATTCTGTTTCGGTATGTATCATTTCAGCCCATAGTGATTCTATTCTACATGGAACTTGAAGTGTGAGAAACAAATATAAATAAACAGTATAATAACATATGGTAGTAACAGATGATATGGCAGGTTTATAAACAGGGTTAACATCATATGATTCATATCACAAACATGTATAAAATGATATAGCAATTCTACATATTCACTTGGTGTCACTTCACAATTTATATAAGTAAAGATGTCATGAGTGAATACTCACTTGTTTCAAGCTGGAGTAAGCAATTCAAACACACAGACAAAGATCTAGAAAGCACGATAGTACGACTTTGATTTGAGTGGAGTGGAGAGCCAAGTGTTAATCTTATATTTGACAATAAAACAAAACAAAATATAAATATAAATACACTACTAAATTTATTGGAACAAAATGGAAATATAGTCTACAAAACACATCACCAAGCTTTCAATTGATTTTGCTTGACTCCAAATCATTTTTGCTCGGCCACCATACAATTTTGGCTTAGCAATGAAGGTACTTTGGGCTCGGGTGTGGCATGTATGGGCATTGCTACAAGGAGTTGATGAGTTTTGAGTTACATCATGAAGGGAGATCAAAGGTTAAGGCAAAAAGAAGGGGTTTAGTGCACCACCTAGGTTCAGCCATACCTGAATTATGCTCGGCTATGGCATGTACCGGCCTGGTGGTGGCTGGAGTGGAGGCTAGTGGTGGTGTACAAGCTGGTGGTGGTGGCTAGGGGAAAGCCGAAGTGGAAAAATTAAGGGTATGGTGAAACTAGGTTCGGCTATTGCATATTTCAAGGTGTTTTGCAACTTTTTGAGATGTTTTCAACATGGAGTGGTTATGGCCAATATAGGTCAGAGGAGAGGGATGTCAGGTTGGGTAAAGTGATGGGGAGGAGATGAGGTGGTGGTTGGAGGAGGTGGTGAGGTGATAGGCCAAGCAAAGTACATGAAGAAACAAGCAAAATTAATTGAAAAATCAATAGAAAAAGTGAAAGAAAAGTAAAAAAATGAGAAGAAGACATTACCTTTTCTCAGATCTGAAAGTATGCGTGAGTAGTGAAAGGAGAAAGAGTCTTTTACATGAAATGCAAAATAAAACTCACGGCTATTTGCTTGGGAAAGGTCGGCCCAAAATATGAAGAGACAAGTGAATGGAATGTCATAAGTTTAAAAGGCTTTTGTCTCTTGAAATTTCCTATTTCATTTATTTAAATAAAACAAAAGAAAAATCATAAAAATAAAATAAAATTGAAAACAAAATAAAGTGAAGATGAAATAAATAAATACTTTTTTTGAAAAAATAGAAAAATATAAGAAAATAGTTTATTAAATTAAAACTAGTATTAAAATTATAGACAAAAATATAACTAGTGTTTGAAAAATTTCTACTAAAATAAAATCTTGAAATAAATAAATTTTAAAATATTTTCAAAATGAAATAAATCAAATTTAAAAATATTTCAAAAATCTAGGGTTGTTACACTCTCCCCGACTCAAATCTTTCGTCCTCGAAAAGAACGAACAAGGAAAATAAGAAAAGAAAAACAAGATAGAAAACAAATAATACCTAAAACAAACAATTCTGGATTCGAAGCACAAATGCTCTCCTCCGTCTCCCAAGTACAATCTCGATCATCAGTACTCCACTGTAATTTGACCAGACTAACATATTTCCTTCTGAGCTACTTCGTACCTCTGTCGACAATACGAAGTGGCTACCTATCGATAGTCAGATTTGGCTCAATATCCAAACTATCAAAAGAAGATGGCTGGACAGTAAGAGATGGATCATGAAGATATTGGCGAAGATGAGAGACATGGAATACATCATGCACTCCAGAAAGCTTCTCGGGCAAATCCAGACGATAAGCCAAAGAACCGACTCTTTCCACAATGTGGAAAGGGCGAATGAATCTAGGAGAAAGCTTCCCTCTACGACCAAAACGAATGACATTCCTCAAGGGAGAGACCTTAAAGAAAACCTGATCACCAACAGCAAACTCCAATCTCCACCTATGCCTATCAGCGTACTTCTTCTGCCTATCCTGAGCAACCCTCAACTTCCTCTTAATCTCCTCAACTCTCTTAGAAGCCTCCAAAATCACATCAGGACCAAGAACCAAACGATTACAGACTCAATCCAGCAAGATGGAGATCTATAAGGTCAACGGTAAAGAGCAGCAAATGGAGACATTTTAATACTGGCTTGAATCCAAAGATGGAATAAGAGAGATAAAGAAATTAAGACAGGCTTAAAACAGAAGGTTAGTTTATACCTGATAACTATTATTGTACTTGAATTCGACAAGATGGAGATGATCTTCCCAAGATCCTCCATAATCAAGCACACAAGCACGAAGAACATCCTCGAGAATCTGATTCACTCTTTCCGTTTGACCGTCGGTCTGTGGTTGGTAAGAAGTGCTCAGATTCAGATGAGCACCTAAAGATTCCTAAAAAGCTTTCCGAAACTTACTAGTAAAGATAGGATCACGTTCACCAACAATACTGAGAGGAACACCATGGAGACGAACAATCTCTCTCATGTAGATCTTAAACAAGCTAGTAGAAGAGTGGGTAGACTTGACCGGAATGAAATCAGCGGACTTGGTCAGTCTATCCATAATAACCAAGATACTCTCATTACCCCTCCTTGTCCTTAGTAATCCATCAATGAAACATGGAAAACTATTCCCACTTCCAATTGGGAATCTCAAGGGGCTGCAACAAACCAGGTGTCTTCTGATGATCGGCCTTGACTTGCTGACAAGTCGCACATCGACTAACAAAGATAGAAATATCCCGTTTCATACCGTTCCACTAATAAAGCCTCTTCATATCCTGATACATCTTCGACACATCAGGATGAATGGAAAATCTAAAACGATGATTCTCCCGAAGCAACTCCTGCCTCAAACCATCAACATTCGGGACACAAATCCTACCATTAATCCTCAAAATCCCTCTATCATCGATTTGAGCTCCACTACCACCACTACTACTACCACCTACTCTACTATGAACACTCTCCTTCAATAATCTAAGCATATCGTCCTCATCCTGCTTAGCCATGATACCATCCAAAAGAGGAAAAGAAGAAACAACAAGCTGACGCAACAAAGCCTTTTTCCAACTCAAAGCATCGGCCACAACGTTAGCTTTACCAGGAGTATAGCTAATATCGAGGTCGTAAGAAGCTAGAAACTCAAGCCAACGAACTTGACTCTGATTTAAATCCTTCTGGGTGAAGATATATCTCAGAAACTGATGATCGGTGAAAAGCTCAAACTTGGTTCCCAGAAGATGATACCTCCAAAGCTTCAAAGCAAAGATAATAGCAAGAAACTCTAAATCATGAGTAGCTCAATTTACCTTATGGGTTTTCAACTGACGACTGGCATAGGCAATGACCTTACCATCCTGCATGAGGACAACACCCAATCCCTCACGACTAGCATCAGTATATACCATCAATCCCTCGCTTCCATTTGAAACGGTAAGAACTAGTGCAGAAGTAAGCTTGCTCTTTAACTCATTGTATGCAGCTTCACATTTCTTATCCCAGATAAACTTAGCATTCTTACGAGTTAAAGCAGTGAGAGGTGCAGCAATTCGAGCAAAATCTCAATGAATCTCCGGTAATATACGGCAAGGCCTATAAAACTATGAATATCAGATGGAGTCTTTGGAGTTTCCCAATCCTGTAACAGAATAGGGAGAAAATAAGAACAACCGAAAAGATAGAATTATTAAATGATAAAAGAAAGTCTTACATTGATCGCAGCGATTTTGGCTGGATCAACAGAAACTCCATTACTAGAAACAATATGCCGAGGAATCGAACTTCATCCTTCCAGAAATGGCATTTAGAAAATTTAGCCTTTAAGTGATGATTTCTGAGAGTCTCTAGAACAGATTTCAAATGCGACTCATTCTCATTCTGGGTCTTAGAGAAGACAAGAATATCATCATTAAAGAAAAGAACAAATTTATTAAGCATGTCAAGAAAGACACAATTCATCAAATCAACAAAGAAAGAAGGAGCATTAGTCAGACCAAAAGGCATGACTAACCATTCATAGAACCCATTCTTAGTACGGAAAGCAGTCTTGGGAATACTTTCCTCAGCAACCCTGAGTTGATGGAAACCTGTGGTAAGATCGATCTGAGAGAAAACAATAGCACCATAAAGCTGATCAAACATATCATTGATGGGAGGCACTGTATATCTGTTTTTCATAGTGAGCTTGTTTAGCTCCCTATAATCAACACACGTCCTCAAAGAACCATCGGACTTGGTGATGAAAACAACCGCTGCTCCCCATTCAGAAAAGCTAGGTCTAATCAGACCTTTGGAAGCTAAGTCCTCAATTTTCTTCCTTAAATCAACCTTCTCATGGGGTGCTATTCTTCTAGGAGGAAGAATTATAGGCCGAGAACCAATAATAAGATAAATCCGAAAATCAGTTTCCCTCTTAGGAGGTAAAGAAGCGACTTCACCAAATACATCGGGATAGAGTCTGACTATAGGATTCGAATCAAGATCACTTGGATAAGAATCCAAATTATAAATAAAACTACCGGAAAAATCCTGAGGCATGCGGCACTGAATAGTCAAGGAATCACCCTTATCTCCCACAAGAGTAATAATTCGGGATTTACAAGAGATACAGGCATCATGATTCTTTAACCAATCCTCACCAAGCAATAAATCAAAAGCATCAAAACCCAGAACATAGAAATCACTAGAAAAAAGATATCCAGAATGGAAGAGTTTCACTCCTCTACAAATCCTACTAAGGTTCGCGGGACCCCTAGTAGGATTAGAAACACATAAATGAACTGAAGCATACTCAGGAGAAAGGAGATGCTCGAACTTATCACACAAATCAACAGAAATAAAACTATGGGGAGCTCTAATATTAAATATAACACAAACAAGATGATGAAATAAAGAAATTGAGCCCTGAAGAGTACCTTGGTCATCACCATAAGTAGGTGCAGGAACTAGAGAAGATGCAAAGGAGACAGCAAATATACCAGAAGGCTTACCCTTCTGCTAGGTAGGGCAATCCTTCCTAAAATGACCAAGCTGGAGATAGATATGGCAGAGATCACGCCTTTCCAACTGAGTAGGTGGGGGAATAGCAGCACCAGATAAAGTAGGAAAACTATTGGCATAGTGTCCCTTCTGATCACATATGAAGCAGGTGATGGACGAAAGATCAACAGGCTGCCTTTAAGAAGGAGAAGATGATGAAGATCCAAAACCTGGACGCTTAAGCCAATTCTTTTTCTACCGCTGGTAATTAGGCTTTCTCTTCCTAGAATTAGCAGAGGTAGACTGAGATGAAGGAGCACGAACAACAGCTGGATCCTCAGAAGTAGGGTTATCATATCAGATAGCCATATCCATAAGCTGGGTAAAAGTGCCATGAACATGAGAAATGAGATGACCATAATACTTAGGACGAGCACCAGCTATGAACTTCTCATTCTTCTTAAGAGGAGTGTCTATCAGGCTAGGACCGAACTTGGAAAGTTCATTGAGCTTCCTATCATACTTAGAAAAGGACATGGTACCCTGCTTGAGATCCATGAATTCACGATAAAGCTAAAGATTTACTGGCTTTTAGCATCCATTTTTCCACAAAAGCCTCCCTGGAAAGGAGATACAGAACAAACTTAAGATAGATTCAAAAGAAAGGAAAATAGGAACAAAATTTAAGATAACACAAAGGATACCTAAACTGCTCCCAAGTAATATGAGCCTCGACGGTGTTAGCCTTAACAGACTACTACCAATCTAGGGCAGCCTCCTACCATGCTGCTAACTGATGCTTCTGGGCATCAATAATCTCATGACCAGCAAATATCCTCTCTAAACTCCGCAACCATTGCTGAGCTTCTATAATGAGAAAACTTGGTACCACCAAGTTGAGAGAATTCCTTATAGAGAACAGTAAACTTAACAGTTGCAACAGGCTGAGGAGCTGGGGCAATACCACGACCCCTGCCTCTGGCATTTCCTTGATTCATCCTGAAAAATCAAGAATGAATTTAGGACAATATATAGAGAAGAAAAAGATAAGATAAGATAAAATTCACTTGGATGAATATACGAATGAAAGAAAATACTAACAAGGTGGATACGAAAGAAAGGAAGTTAGAAAATTGCTTTTAAAATAAGAAAAATTTATATCAAAATAATCTTTGAAAATCCTTTGAAAAATCATTTTGAAAATCATTTTATACTTTGAAAATATGTTCTCTCGCAAAGAAATGATTCTGAGATTGATTCCATTCATTCTAGGGTATTTCTACCCTATATCTAATGAGTTTTTGCTCCGTAGGCAAAGGTTTTCCTAAAAACCAATGCTCTAATACCAACTGTAACAACCACTATTTTGTACCATTCATATCGACAAGAATCCACACATGTCAGACTTAAATAATTCAAAATAGCAGATTGTAATAAAATTTGAAGCAAATAAAATCATTCACAGAATCACAGACATAGAAATATCAGAATTACTCACAGCGCGATATAAAATACCATAATAGTTCATGAAGCTACTATGACAAAGTCTCAAAACAAATACATAATATCAGTCTGGAAACAACATAGTAGAAATCCCTTATACATAGAAGTCCACTGATACAAGCTGAAATAGAATGACTGAAACTGAAATAGATAAATAACTAGATAGGTGGAATCTCCAGCTAGCTGCAGAAAGAGAAATCCAAAGCTGTGAATACTCTGGCTGACCCGAGCATAAAGCAAAACACAAAACACTCGAGTCAGGACATACATACTTATATAATGTAAACCAACTCAAGTGAATTGCAATAAAGTACAAGAAACTTAAAGGATGCTTGGGACCGTCCATCCTCTAAGGATCCGTTAAACCGTTTACTATGTAGTAAGATTGCGCTATTATAATAGTGTCTATAGTAAAATAAACTTACTTTAAAATAGCATTGAAGGGTTACCCATATAGCCCCCAACACGTAATAGTCCTAGTAGTCCATCCAGTATCAGCATATCTCTAGATTGGGATACTATCTAAATACTCCATGGGCTATGGGAGAAAAACAAACTCGTAGTAAAGCTCGCTATGGTAGGTGACACGACACACAATGCAATGTCAGGGTAGATATACAAATTATGCACACGGGCTGGTGGTAACGTAGCAGCCACTACGCCCACCTCGAGCCACACTCCTAAAATCAAAGGGTGCACCCAATCAATCACAACACTAATAGAATGGTATCGAGGAAGTGTGTCCGATAGGAGGAATGATCTCATTTGGCCCGAGATCGCTCCTGTTTTAGCCATCTTATGCCGGCTCATGGGAGTCGGGTCCACGTAATATACCTTAAGAACGTCGCCACCATCCTACTTCCATCGCATACATAGTTGTTAAAGTGGTTTTGGGTATCGACAAAGAGTATGTCTATATCCGATCCCAGTCTCTTTAACAACCAATCGTTATTTTAACCCATAGTTATAATTTCAAAATGGTATTTTATACTTTGAAAATCAAATATCATTTCAAATCCATTACCATTTCAAATCCAGTATCAAAATATCATATCTTTTCAAAACCTCATTCATTTTTATTTAATTTAAATACCATTCCAAATCACATTTCAAAATTGGTTTATATTTCAAATTAAAATACTTCATTTAAACCATTTAAAAGTGAAGTCATTATTTTACAATTCAAATATTCAATCCCCAAAAATTTAGACTTTTCAGAGTTCGTTTATTCTCTTAAATACAATAAAACAGTGAAATTTCAGTTTTCGCAGCACTTAGAAAATGCTGCGGTAGGTTATGTTTGAAAAAAATTCATTTTAACAAAGACAGCATTTAAAAACTGCTGTAATATCAGTTTTAGTTGAAAAATAGTTCAATTCAGCAAAGACAATATTTACAGAAATGCTGCAATAGTTTAGGTTTCAAAATAAAGGATTTAATTCAATTCAGCAAAGACAGCATTTATAGAAATGGTATAATAGTTCAATTTTAGTTCAAAATCTTATTTCAGTCAACTGTAGCACTTAACAAATGCTACAATAGCTCTTTCATTAGTTTAAGCCTTTTAGTTCACTTCTGCAACTACAGCACTTACAAAGTGCTACAGATTCATTTGTTTCAGAATTTAGTTCATTTCAGAAACTATAGCATTTTTGAAGTGCAACTAAAAGTATTTCCAAATTTTCAATAGAATTTCAGCCATAATTAAACTTCACTTTAAACCATTTTAACTTATAAAATTTCATATTTTCACCTATAAAATGGTCATTTAAATGCTCTTTAACTTAGGATTTTTAAAGTAAATTTCACAAATAAATATCAAATTTGAATAGTTCACTTATTAAAATCAATGTACAATTTTCCAAATTTTTTCATTTACTTTACATTTTAATTTACCATTTCAAAAATTAAACTTAAATTCCATTTTATTTTTATCATAACTTAACTTTTATTTGTTTTAAAACACATTTCACATTTTCCAATTTAAGTTATATTTCAAATTTACATTTTAAACATACATTTATTTTACCATTTTTAATTCATAGAAAAATCAATAACACTTTATAAAACCATTTTAAATTCAAATTTAAATCAAATTATCATATTTTTACCTTGTAAAATACTTTAAAAATTCCAGAAAAAATTATATAATAATCACGGGTCTGTATAAAATTTTCTAACCTAAGTCAAGTGATACGGATAATATATCATTTCAGTCCGTAATTTACGAAGAAAATCCGGGTTCTATCATTTCAAACCCGCAGTTCCAAGTCAATTAAAATAAATAAAAATTGCTTAAGCCTATCATTACAACCCATAACGATTTTTCCCAATTCTAAAGTCCGTTCGGGTATGTATCATTTCAACCCACAGTGATTCTATTCTATAGGGAACTTGCAGTGCGAGAAACAAATATAAATAAACAGTATAATAACATATGGCAGTAACAGATGATATAACAGGTTTATAAACAGGGTTAACATCATATGATTCATATCACAAGCAAGTCTAACATGATATAGCAATTCTACATGTTCACATGGTGCCACTTCACAATTTATATAAGTAAAGATGTCATGAGTGAATACTCACTTGTTTCAAGCTGGAGTAAGCAATTCAAACACAAAAACAAAGATCCAGATAGCATGATAGTACGACTTTGATTTGAGTGGAGTGGAGAGCCAAGTGTTAATATTGTATTTGACAATAAAACAAAACAGAATATAAATATAAATGCACTACTAAATTTATTGGAACAAAATGGAAATATAGTCTACAAAACACATCACCAAGCTTTCAATTGATTTTTCTTGACTCCAAATCATTTTTGCTCGTCCACCATGCAATTTTGGCTCGGCCATGAAGGTACTTTGGGCTCGGATATGGCATGTATGGGCACGGCTACAAGGAGTTGAAGAGTTTTGAGTTACAACATGAAGGGAGATCAAAGGTTAAGGCAAAAAGTAGTGGTTTAGCGCACCACTTAGGTTCAACCATACCTGAAATTTGCTTGTCCATGGCATTTACAGGCTTGGTGGTGGCTAGAGTGGAGGGTAATGGTGGTGTACAAGCTGGTGGTGGCGGCTAAGGGGAGGCTGAAGTGGAGAAATGAAGGGTATGGTGAAACTAGGTTCGGCTATGGCATATTTCAAGGTGTTTTGCAACTTTTTGAGATGTTTTCAACATGGCGTGGTTATGGCCAATATAGGTTAGAGAAGAGGGATGTCAGGCCCGGTATGGTTATGGGGAGGAGGTGATGTGGTGGTCGGAGGAGGTGTTGAGGTGATAGTCCGAGCAAAGTACATGAAGAAACAAGCAAAACTGATTGAAAAATCAATCGAAAAAGTGAAAGAAAAGGTAAAAAATGAGAAGAAGACGTTACCTTTTCTCAGATCCGAGAGTATGCGTGAGTAGTGAAATGAGAAAGAGTCTTTTACGTGAAATTCAAAATAAAACTCATGGCTATTTTCTTGGGAAAGGTTGGCGCAAAATATGAAGAGACAAGTGAATGGAAAGTCATAAGTTTAAAAGGCTTTTGTCTCTTGAATTTTCCTATTTCATTTATTCAAATAAAGCAAAAGAAAAATCATATACATAAAATAAAATTGAAAACAAAATAAAGTGAAAATGAAATAAATAAATAATTTTTAGGAAAAATAGAAAAATATAAGAAAATAGTTTATTAAATTAAAACTAGTATTAAAATTGTAAACAAAAATATAACTTGTGTTTAAAAAATTTCTACTACACTTTAAAATGTTTTAAAAATAAAATCTTGAAATAAATAAATTTTAAAATATTTTCAAAATGAAACAAAATCAAATTTAAAAATATTTCAAAAATCTAGGTTTGTTACAGCTTTTTTCACCAGATCCAGACTAAGTGTTGGTCTTCCACCTTTTTTTAGGCAACATGACGGTGAGTTACATGGCCTTCAGTAAAGTGCTTTGAAAGGTGTCAGTCCTATACTAGTCTAATAACTATTATTATAGGAAAGCTTGATAAAGTGGAATGGTCTTCCCATTACCCTATAAAGTATAATACACAAGCTCTCAATAATTTATTGAGCAACTTATTAATCCTTTCATTTGCCCATCGGTCAATTGATGGTAAGTAGCACCTCATCTTTAAATTGGTACCCAACACATTTTTCTAGCTCTTCCATAACTTACTAGTAAATAAAGGATTTCTATCACTTATAATGCTACTCAATATTCCATGAAGTCTTACAATGTTCTTCAGGAATAATTTTGCCAAACCAGATGTCATTCTTGGTGACCTAACAGGGATAAAGTTTGCACTCTTGGTCATTATATCAACCAAAACCCAAATACTTTCATTTACCCTATTCGACCTTGGAAACTTATCGATAAAATCCATTGATATAAATCTCATTTCCACTACGGTACTTCTAAAGGTTGAAGTAATCAAATAGTCCTTTGATGCTCGACATTTACTGTTTGGAAATTCACATTGCTTCGCCCATAAGTCTGCATCTCTCTTCATTCCTTCCTGAAAGAAACTCGTCTTCATATCTTGGTAAATCTTCATGCCTCGAAGATGAATATTAAACTTCAATCGATGGCATTTTCTAAGTTCTTCCTTCCTTAGATTATTTCTACATCCAAAACACATAACCATATATTCTTTCTCAACAATCCTCTTTGGTCAAGTGTGAAGTATTTTAAACCATCAATCTCTATTCCCACTACTAATCTGTTAATTTGTTCAGCTACTAATGGATCATCTTTCCGCCTTGCATGAATTCTTTCAGTCGATACCTATCGAAATTCTAGACCAGAGATATTACGGTACGCTGACTAGAAATAGCAGTCGACCTCATTCTAACTCCACATGAAGAAAACGCCTCTACGTCTTTCCATTCAGCCAACGTTGCAAATACTACGTTCTAATGTTTTCTACTAAGTGCATTGTTAACTTTATTTCCATTTCCCGGCATATACTCAATCCCAAAGTCATACGCTGCCAAAAACTTCGACCATCTTTGCAGCCTCATGTTCAACTCCTTCTAAGAGAATAAATACTTCAAGGACATGTGATATATAAACAATTCAAATTATTCTCCTAAAATATAGTATCTCCACACCTTCAATGAAAAGATCACTGCCACGAACTCCAAATCATGAGTAGGATATCGACCTTCATGCGATCAAATCTATCGAAAAGAAAAGGCAATTACTCAATCTTTCTGCATCAACACAGCTCTAAACCGGTTCCCCATGCATCAATATACACCACGAGATCTTGATTCCCATCAGGAACAATAAATATAGGCACAATGGTCAATAAATGTTTTAGCTTCTGAAATGCTTCTTCACTGTTATTGGTCAATATGAACTTTACATCCTTTCTTTTTAGTTTAGTCATCGGTGCTATATAAGAGAAACCTTTGATAAATCTCCGGTAGTAGCCAGCCAACCCTAAGAAACTTCTAATCTCAATCATGGTCTGGGGTCTTTTTCAACTATTAATAGCTTCAATCTTTGATGGATCCATGGACAATCCATTCTCTAAAACTGGTTTTGCAAGAAATTTGACTTCTCTTTCCGGGAAATGACATTTTGTAAACTTCACCTTTAATTGATACTACCTCAGATTATCTAGAACCACTCTACGATGAACTTCATGACCTTATTCATTCTTGGAATATATAAAGATGTCATCAATAAACACCAATATGAATTTGTCCAAATTCTCCTAGAAGATTTACTACATTAATTCTATGAAGGAAGAAGGTGCATAGGCCTTTCCGAAAAACGTGACTGACCATTCATACAAACCATATCTTATTCAAAACGTCTTTAACGGTATATTTTCCTCTGAATTCTCAATTAGCAGAAATCCATTGCGTAGTCCAACTATGAGAGAAACTTGGCTCCACTCAGTTGATCGAACAAATAGTAACGCCCTAATTTTTGATAACATTATTTAGAAGATTTAATTAGATAAATTAAATAGAATATTGAAAATGTTAAGCGATAAGGAGGTTGAGATTTGAATCAATTTAATTAAGGTCGTGGCTAATAAAAGAATTAATGGGCTTAAGAATGGTTTTTGGGTTAATCAAATTACATAAGAGTATATTAGGAATTTGCCACTTATAACCCTTACCCTTATATATTTTTATTTCCTACCATTTCACCATTCACGTCATTTTGAAATGCAAATCAAAAACTTAAAGAACGTCCGACCATTAAGGAAGAGGAAATTTAATAAAAGCCAGAGAATCAAGATTAGGGGAAATCAGTCTCAATCCAATCTCCTTATCTTAATCAAGGTGAGTTTTAATTCCATTTCTAATATTTTTTGAATCATATATACCGGATTTAAGGATAAATTCGTTTTTATGATGAATTGAATGATGATATGCTTGAAATTTGATTTTTTTTTAATTTAAACAAGTCTATTTAAATGGATTTATATATGATTTTAGGGTAAAACCAAGATATATTGATGTTTAAATGCCATAGAAATTTTTTATGTTATATAGAACATGATTTTGGAGCTGGGTTTTAATTTTGATAATTTTCCAAGCTATGGAAAGATTGTTATGAATTTTCAAAGGAAAATATGGTTATTTGGGTTTATAAATTTACTTTGGAAAATATGTTAAGAATTTGGGTCTGGAATTCTGATGTGTTAGATAACATGATTAAAGTGAATTTCTAGAAATTTTGGTGATTTTTCCAAAGTGATTTGCTATGCAAATTAAATTAATTTAGAAGAGGGACTTCTGTATAAAATTGGTTTTTCTTAATGGAAGAGCTTGTTTAATTAATTAACCATAGTTTAGATCTGAAATTAGCGACATTTATTTTGGTAAAGAATTTGAAAAGATAAGGCACCCAAAATCTGGTGTTGATACGTAGCAGGTTAGTTAGAAAATTTTTGCTTTATGCAGTATTAAACCAGGTTTACTCAGAAAAGAGGGTTTCGCCTACTTTGGGAAGTACCTTTCGACATAGAAGCTTTCTCCTTCAACCTAGTCGAAGCCTACTAATTCGAAAGAAAAACACAAGGTTCCACAAAGATTGTATGCAGTGGATTGGAGAAAGTCGAAAGGTTAAGTGTCGAAAGCATAGCTTCCGAAGGAGTCGCTACCTTGGTTTGTTTTCAAAAGAGAAGTGCCTACGTTTGTTTTGTATTAGTCTTCGAAGGAGTCGAAGCATGTGGTTTTGAAAGAGTTTTTAAAAGGTTTCGAAATAGTTTCCATTAACATAAGTTGGCTTTCGAATGGGTTATGGAGAATGTTTTGAAAGAAGGGGTTTCGACCTAGTCGAAGCCCTACTACCGTTCTTTAGCCTTTCGATGGTATCGAAGATATCAATGTTGTCGAAAGGTACATTGTTTTATAAATTTAAACCACTTCCTACAGCTTTCGAAAGGGGGTTAAGGGTTTCGAAGGTAATGGTTTCAAAGGGGTTTCGACGCCAACCTTCCCTTATTTACCTAGATGTTTTATGCTTTCGAAAGGGTGGTGCCGACGCCATCATGTTTTCCCAATATTTTTATGTATACTAAAGGATGGTTTCAAAAGAGATGCTTTTTTCAATGTTTATGATGACCCAAATCATATTTAAGTATAAACCCAAGGTTTCTAAAGGGGGACTTTTAGTGATTTCAGAAGGGTTACTTCCAATGGTGTCGAAAGAGATACTTTCAATTGGTTTCGAAGCTATGCTTCCAAAGTTAAATGTTAATACTTTAATACAACCGAAAGGTTGCGAAAGGAAGGTTTTAAAGCATTAAAAAGGCAGGAGCCTAATGTTTTGAGGATAGACTTTAATGCTTTCGAAGGAGGTTATCCTACGAAGTCTAAAGCAAGGTTTCGAAAGGTTTAGAAACCCGAACACATTTTTCTAAAGGAAAATCCATGGCTTAATTAAAGGAGTTTTTGTAATGGTTTTGAGAAGAAGCTTTCCTTGATAAAATTATAGCTTAAAGGGATTAATCATGTTCTATATTAAACCAACAGGAGTGGTTATGCTATTGTGATTGCTTCTTCAAATATAAATATATTCACATTGTTTTGAATCCCATAATTGTATTTTGGAGAAGGGCAGAATAACCAGCTAGGTTAACCCAGTGGTGAATATAAATTAAGTGAAATCCTAGATGAATAGAATTGCATCCAAGGGGTTAGGATGACCAGAATATAGGATTCCTTAAAATGAAAGTTGTCAGGGAGACAGGTTCATAGTGCACCTATGACAACTATGACTAGGAAGTTATTGGGGTTACCGATAGGTTCATAGTGATTCTATGAAGACTATGTTATAAAGAGTGGTTGGCAGGGGCCAATTGGTTTGTAGTGCACCCATGAAAACTATATTTGGATTAAGTTATTGACAGTTGTCACTAGGTTCCTAGTCAACCTATGAAAACTAGGGTAAGAGAGAAGTTATTGGAGTCACCCATAGATTCAGGGGAGCCCATGAATTAATTAAGTTATTTGGTGAGGGCCAATATGTTCATAGTGCATCCATGAAAACTATAAAATAGGACAGGGAGTCCATACATTATAAAAGGGTTATTAGTAAGCCCATGAAAACTAATAGGTTATTAGTGATCCTAGATACTATAAATTATGACGGTTAGTCAATTTAAACGGAGGATGGGAAATCCAATATGTTTTAAAATGTTTACATATCATCATAATATTTTGAAATGACTATGTTTTTAACCATTGTGGATGCAGGAGCATAGTATATGGTTTATAAAGGTTTTAGGATAATAGTGAGGGGAAAACCCATTCCGCTAAGCGGTGTGGTCTCACTAGATATCTAAATGATTTGAGGTGGTAGACTGTTATTCATACCCGGCTTTATGTCTAACTCAAAGTTTATGTTTTCCACTTAAACTCTCGGGTACTCAATTGATTTTGAGTAGTTTGAAATTTTAGATTTTCAAGTACCTCAATAGACGAACAAAGCTTCCACAGATGTGTAGGAGGGATGATAGCTATATAGAGTTTTCTTTTATTTTGATTCCGCCATGTTGTTTGTAATGGCAAAGCTGTTATATTGCCTATATATACTCTAAGCATCCAATGGCGCATCTTCATGCATCGCTCTTGGGGTATGTTGTAAAAAATATATTTTCTTTGAACTGATTTGCGATTGTAGGATTATGTAATAAATTAGAAATATTATGAAATGGAATGTGATTTAGTATGAAGTTTACAATTTTCCATATTCATCTCTTTCTGGGTATCAACGAATCTAACACCTCTATATTTGGTCGCCGAGGATTAATAACTGTGGATCTCTGCAGCATCCATAGCCGTTAGTTTTGGGCCTCCAAGTAGGGGATGTTACATAAATCATCTATACTAGTAAAAAGATACCGATTCTTTACAGTCTTCTCAATCAGTTTTCTATAATCAATAACTAACGACAATAGTTTATTCGATTTCTTAACAAACACTACTGTAGCTACCTGAAGAGAAATGCTTGGTCTAGTAAAAAATTTCCCTTCCAAATCCACTAACTATAACTTTAACTTCTATATGTCTGTATGTGTCATTCTGCTAGGTGGTCTACTTATAGTTCAACTCCTTGTAAAAGATCTATTCGAAACTCTATAACATGTTCCAATGGTAGCCCCACACTAGGATAAAAATATTACCATACTCTCTTATTATGAAAACCAGATTAATTCCATCCTCTATGCCTTCCATAGCACCCAACATTACACGTAAACCAAATCCTGATTCTTCTAATGAGTATATAATTCGATCATGACATTTAGAGTATCTTAAGGACATCACTCTACCTTGAAAAAATATCATAGCATCATATTGGTATAACCAATCCATACCTAAAATTATGCTGAAACCATAAAATCAAACACATGTAAATTATAGGCAAATTATGACCTAACTAATATAATTTTAAATGATCACATCTCATTCTAAGCATTGCAAAGACACTTATTAGATATACAACCGTCCGAGAAGTAATAAGGTATGTCGGTTTATGATTTAACTTATTTACTAAACATCAAGAGATAAAAGAATGTGATGCCCTAGTATCAAAAAACACTTTAACCGAAATGCTATGTATAACAACAGTACCTCTTACAATATTTCTCTTCTCCTCGGCAGTTGGTCGCGAAGCTATATGTTCCAAAGAAAAAACCTTTGCTCTTTCAGCTTTGACCAATTCTGGACACTTACTTTGGGAATGCCACATCTTGTTGCAATTATAAAATCACACTCCTTTCTTATTACCAACCTTCTTGCCCTCACTTGAATGACTATCATTTGCAAAGTGCCCATTATTCTCACACTTATAGCTCCGATTTGCCCTTCTTTAGAACTTTGCCTTTCTAAGCTTCCTTTTAGATGAACTTAATTTTCTTGCCTTGGAAACACAAAGTCTCCACAGAATTGTTCTTCCGTAGAAATGAAAGTAAATCTTCATTCCTTAGAGCTACAATGACATTGAATGGATAAATAATGCCCTAGTAATCTCCAGCTTCAGTCCATGAATGAATTTCTCGTTTTTCTTAAGCAAGTGTTTATGATGGCATGCCTATGCCTTAGACACCTCATCAAATTTAATTGTGTATTCCAACATAGTTATTTCATCATAAACTATGACAATATTCTAAACAAAGTAGACTTATTTGCTTCAAAAAAACTTCTCCTCAAATCTTTCCCTAAAGTCAGCCCAAGTAAGCTCCTCTTCCAGTACTCCCATAGTCACACTATTTTGCAAATATAGATTAGCTTCTTATAATTATTTTAAATCCAACCTCCTCTTTTGATCATCATTTAGCCCTGAGTCAGCTAAAATCCTTTCATACTAAAGAAGCTAATCTATAACAACCTATGTTTTATGTATCGAAGGAACATAAAATATTACTTTTAAATTTATATGAGTTCATACAACACTATAACTTTGGAAAATGCCTACTACTGACATTTCCTATATTTATAGTTTTTCAATTTTACCTCTGAAAACTTGTAACGGCTATAACATTTAATAGAAGTAGAATTAGCATCCAAGGCCACTTTCATTAGAAAGATATGATTATTTCCCTTTTCGTAGAGTGGTCATATTAGCGATTTGGTTTTTCTAGCAAGGAGATATGGCTGTTAGAAGATTGTTAGTCTTTGAAGCAACTTAGTGGATAATTAGTAAGTTTAGGGGCAAGCCCACTAACCCATTCTGCGTTTAGAGGCTATTTTAGGCTGAACCATCATCCCAAATCATTTTTACCACTTTTCAAATAGATCTAAGCCTCCATTAACCTATTAATACACCCAAAAATCTTCTATTTTCTCCTCCAAATTAAATATAAATCATTGATTAAGTGTAGATTACCAAGGAAATTCATTCAAATCTACATTTTTGGGGAAGAAAACTTGGGACTTCACCGTTAATTTTTTGATTTTCCTCGATTTGCGTGCAAAATTTAGATTTTGGTGGCTTTGGTGAGTGATTTATCATCTCTTACTTACTGTATATGAATCTATAGGTTTTAACATGTTTTGAATCCGTTTTTAAAGTCAAAATTACATTTTAATGCTATTTTTAAAGCCCAACCTATAGTAAAAACATGAAAAAATAGAATTATGGTGTTCTAAACATGTTATTTTACTATGTGATTTCCTTGATATATGTTACGCTATGTTGTAGACGCCTTATAAGATGAATACTATGATTAATTATGAGATTTGCATGTTTAAATTTTGTTTGGTCATAAATGGTGTTTGGTTGTATGCTTGTATGGTTAAAAATGCTCGTAGAAGGGACTAGAGTTAGTAACCATGAAATCAGTCTTTGATAGATAGGCTCTAGAGCATTTGGAGTCGTATCTTTGCATATGTTATGCATGAAGGTTGAAGTTTTGAGTATAGTTGTGGAACTTGTGTGATGTTGATGTGTTGAAGGAGCTACATTTTCTGGTTCAGTGTGGCTTGGTTCGGTGTTGGATGGCTCGTTTGTTAGCTTCAGGAGGTGAAGATGTTTGTTTCGGTTTAAGACGTTTCAGTGGTAGTTTGGTTCCAGTGGATGGCTTGGCTTGGTAAGTGAAGGAACGGATAGGAAATCCTGTCCAGTAGATGTTGATTCAGCAGGGAAAAAACCAGATAGAAAATCCTATCCAGTAGTATTTGGTTCAGCAGTTGGGGTACTGAACAGGAAATACTGTCCGGTAAGACCTTGGTTCGGTGATGAGGTGCCAAATAGGAAATATTGTACGGGTTATGTGGGTTCGACTATAGGAGGGATGTCAACCAGAACCTGGGGGAAAGTTTTAGGGTATTGGCTTCGGGCTCGGCATGGATTGGCTTCGGGGAAATACTTGGTGTTGCTTGGTGGTCTTGGGAGTTGGTTCGAGGTAAGGATGGAAGACCCTTGGATGGCTCTAGATGACTTTAGGATGGCAACCAAGGAAGTACGACGACTTCGATGACTCGATGTGGTGAGTGGCTATGGCATCTTGAGATGGGAAAAATGGACTATAGTTTCTGGTACAGTAGGGCTTGGTCCAGTGTTGGATGGCTCAGTTGTTAGCTTAAGGAGGTAAAGTTCTTGGTATGGTTTTAAGACATTCCAATGGTAGTTTAGGTCCGATGGATGGCTTGGCTCAGCAAGTAGTGGACCAGACAGGAAATCTTGTCTAGTAGATGTTGTTTTGGCAGGGAAAAGACCAAATAGAAAATCCTATCTGGTAGTATTTGTTTTAGTAGTAGGGTTACTAGACAGGAAACCTGTCCAGAAGGACATTGATTCGGCGATGAGAAGGTGAACAGGAAATGTTGTTTGGGTTATGTGGGTTCGGCTATATGAGGGATGTTAACCAGAACCTAGGGTGAAGTTTTGGGGTATTGGCTTCTGGCATGGCATGGAGGGGCATCGAGGCAAGACTTGGGGTTGCTTGTTGGTCTTGGGAGTTGGATTGGGTTAAGGACGGAAGACACTAGTATGGATCTATATGACGTTGGGATGGTAACCAAGGAAGTATGATGACTTCGACGACTCATGTGGCGAGTGGCTATGGCATCTTGAGATGGGCCAAATGGACGAGTTCTACATGATAGCTCCTAGAGTAAAACATGAAGTTGTGATGCTCTTATGTAGGACAAGGTGGTCTGTATGCACTTAGGATAGTCTGTGTGTACCCATGTGTCTGGATGTCTACGTGTGTCTGGTCCTTAACCATTTTTGTGGGCATGAATTGAGCATCTATGAGGTAGTTCTACTGTTAATACATATGCTAATTGATTGATGGACGACCCTATGATTTTTATTCTCTTTATTGGGACAGGGTAGCCTACGTGTACCCAAGGTATTATGCATGTACTTATATTTTGAACATCTACGTGTGTCCAGACGCCTTCTACATGGGTAAGAGTTGAGCATCTGTGAGAGATATTGTATATATAAACCACTTGACAGAGAGATGAAAGTTAGTGTGATGGATGCTATGTTTGTTTTATGCTTGAAATGCAGTGTGATACCCAATACCTCATATATTTTCCTCATGTGATAGTAGTTTGGCATATACTACGTTTATGCCTTAGTTCTTTGGATGTAGGGACATGTTAGGTATGGTTCCTCATATCCTATGCCCTTATATACTATATATGGTTTTTATAGTATTTACAGTTGATGTACACTCACACCAGACTGTTATTTAACTAAGGTTTTATGCTTTGCTTCTTATTGATTCGGGTACTTCTGAATAAGTAGATTAAGGGTAATAGGTCTGGAGAGCACATAGAACTGTATGGATTATTAGTTGAAGGCTATGCTTTCATATATCTATACTTTGGAGATTACTACCGCTTATATTCCATTTTGCAGTATTGTGGAGCTATGCTAGTACTTGTGTTTTGAGAGACATTATAGAGTTTATTTGGGGAGATTTGGGATGTACAAACTCTTATTTCAGTTTTTGTATAGTCTGCGAACATGATGCATTCTGATGTTCTTATTTATGATTCATTTGATTATATCACCGTTTCTCCTATTTTACAGCTATGTTATTATATTATATTTTTCCTATGTACTATGAGATGTTCTACAGGCTCTATGTTTGGATTTTTATTACTTTATACACTTAGCTATCTTCCTGCACTCACCGGGTACCTCCACTGAGCTCTATACAAGTATATTGGGTACCAGAGTTGTTGAGCAGCGGTTACATTTAGTATCAGAGCTTAGGTTGCATAGACGACCTAAGCTGACACCTGGATCCATCAGAGATAAGGAAGGTTCTATCGCCATAGAATGGATCAACCACTATATGAGAGAGCATAGTTGTTATATTTTGGTTTTCAAAACTATCTAGTAGTACATATATAGTATATACATCGTGTTTCTTTCATGGACACAACTTATTCCTTTTAGAGAGATTGGCCATTCTTATTACAACTTGTAAGAATAAGTCGACTAACAAGGAATGCTACAAGGAACTCCATTTTTGGAGTTAAGGAGGGGGCGGGATTAGGGGTTGCTAACCCTAATTTGCAAAATGTTTTCTTAGATGGTGCAAAACATGGTTCAAAATGACCAAGTTTCTCTTGCTCCAGTTGTTGGTGGTGGTGCTCCAGTGCAAGCTCCGGGGGATGACTTTGCCGAACTGAGTTAGAAATACTCCATTCTAGAGGGAAAACCATTTCTTATAATGGAATTAACCATCGAACTGCTGGATTGGTTGGATACTTGTGAATGCATCTTTTAGGATTTGGAGTTAGAAGATGCAATGAAGAGGAAGTTGGCCTCTAGACAGCTTTAGGGAAGAGCTATGGGATGGTGGAATGCTGTTAAGATTACTACTCTCGAGGATCAGATTACCTAGGGGAAGTACAAGGTGAGTCTTGAAGAGAAATGCACACAGCCTTCTCATAATGGTGCTCTTCTGGAAGTTTTCTGACTTGAGATAGGGGAAATGTATGTGTCAGAGTATATGTTCGAGTTCGACATGTTGTCTAAATATGTTCTATCTTTTATCGCTACTTCAGTCAAGAAGAATGAGAAGTTTATCATGGACTTTTATGATTATCTTGGAGAGAAGCTGGAAGGGCAAAATGATGAGCCGTTTTAGAGGCTGGTAGAAAAGGCTCTTTGACATGAGTGTTTGTATCATAATCCTAAGTTAGTTGTTGCTCCTAGGGATGTGCCGAAGCTGCAAGCTAGTGGGGAGGTAAGAGGAAGTGAGACAACAAGAAGAAGAAGCATTTTGAGAAGGGTGGCCAGAAGATGGGCAAGTGGGAGCGTACTTGCTATAATTGTGGAGAGAAGGGCCATCTTAGAAGAGATTGCAGAAATGAGAAGAAAGGATGTTTTAACTACAAAAAGCTTGGGTTTATGAAGAAAGATTGACTAGAGCCACTAAAGAATAAGTAGATTATTTCTGCTTACGCTTTGAACGTATTCCCAGCTTCGTCGAGTGCTCCATTGACAAAGAAGAAGGGGAAGGGTGTCATTATATAGGGATTGTGTTCTATTTCTGATACACCTATATGTGTTTTATTCAATGCCGGAGCTTCACATTCCTTAATATCTGTTATTTGGTAGATCGACAAGAATTGAAACCCGAGATAGTTAATCGACCCTTGGTTGTGGCAAACCATGTTGAAGGATTGACTAGCCTTTGCATGGTTTTCGAGACTTGGACTTATTGGGTCATGGATGTTTGTCCACTTGTTATTGCTTTATTTTGGTATTTGTGTTGTTCAATAATATACTGGGGATGGACGCAAAGGAAGCATGTGGTAGTGGTGGATTGTGAGAGGGAGTTAATGATGATTGGGATTGTGGCAGGGCGGACAATAGTGATCGGCTGTCTACAAGAGAATGGAGTAATGGTTAGCATTCTATATTTGCTTGAGATTCCACATGATGTGTTGTCATTGATGCCTATCGTTAGAGAGTACCTGGATGCATTCGAGGAGGTGAATTGATTACCATCATGTAGACTTAGTGAAGGATGTCGGGCCGATAGTTGTGCCATTGTGGCGTATGACACCGAGAGAGAAGAAGGAGTTTGAGGTGAAAGTGAATGATTTATTGAGTCAAGGGTTCATTTGTAGGAACATATTTAAGTAGGTCACACCCATAGTATTCTCCACCAAGGCATATGGCTCTCTGAGATTGTGTGTAGAAAATCGAAGCTGAATAAAGTGGCAAAGAAGAAAAAGTACCCACTTCCACATATTTCTGACTTGTTCGATCAGCTCCACGGTGTAATGGTGTTCTCTCAGTTGGACCATGCGATGGGGTTTCATGAACTGAGAGTAGCGACGAAGAGTGTGTTAGTCGTAGCGTTTCCTACACTGTCTGGGTTCTACAAGTGGTTGTCTATGCCATTCAGGCTAACCAATGCACCGACATACTTTGTTGATCTTATGAACCAAGTTTTCAGGGATTAGCTAAATAAATTTGTACTTATACTCATGGACAATATCCTTTTTATTTGAAGACGGAGGAAGAACACAAGGAGAATTTAAGGATTGTGCTCGAGATGTTGAGGAAATGTCGACTGAAGGTAAAGATATCGTAATGTCACTTCTAGAGTAGGGACGTGCAATTTTTGGGTCACGTCGTTTCTGAGTAGAGTATTGCTTTAAATCCTACGAAGATGGCAGCAGTACAGGACTGGGACCGCCCCAAGACTGGTAATGATATGAGAAATTTCCTTGGCTTGGCGAGATACTGTAGATGTTTTGTCAAGGTCTTCTACAGGGGAGCAGCGCAATTAACCAACTTGATGAAGAAGAATCATACTTTTATTTGGGACACGAGCATGCATTCATAAGTCTAAAAGAGAGATTGATGAGTGCGCCGATGTTAGTCATTTCAAGTGGAAATGAGGAGCTGATAGTATACACAGAGATTGTGGTATTGGACTTGGTGTGGCGTTGATGCGGAGGGGAAAGGTCATCGCCTACACTAATCGACAACTGAAATTGTATGAAAGGAGATATCTAACTTAGGATTTGGAGTTGGCGGTGATAACATTCGCTTTGAAGACATGGAGTCATTATTTGCTTGGGGAGAGCTTCGAATTGTATATGGACCACAAGTCGTTGAAATATCAATTGTCCTAGAAGGAACTTAACCTTCACCAAGAGTGATGATCATAGTTCCTAGCCTACAATGGCTTTAATATTTCCTATAAGCCAGGTAAGAGAAATGTAGTCGTCGATGCATTGAGTTGGAGGCAGGCTAGCTTAGGAGCAATATAGCATGAGTGTAAGCGGTTGGAGTTTATCACTGGCCATGATTTTGGACCTCGATGTGAGCAAGAGTGAAAAGTGTTGGTTAGCATAATAATTAGACCTATCCTGATTGAGCAGATCGGTGATAGTCAGAGATAAGATTCTAGACTAGCCAAGATCATGGCGAAGATAAAGGAAGGAGTAGAGTTTGAGGAGACGAAGCAGTACAGGATCGACCGTGATTGTCGGCTCCATAAGGATGGAGATTGTTTGATCCTGATGTCGATGGGTTGAGGGATGAGGTGCTACATGAGTGCCATAATTCGAGATTGATTATACTCCTAACGGAAATAAAATGTACCATAATATAAGGCCGACATTTTACTGGAAAGGGATGAAGAAAGATGCTAGGACATTAATCTCGAAGTGCGTAAACTGTTAGTTGATGAAGGCATAGCAGAAGAAGCCGAGTGTTCTGCTGCAACCGCTCAAGATTCCTGACTAGAAATGGGAATAAGCTTCAATTGACTTCATCAATGGGTTTTCGAGGGCTAGAGGAGGGTACAATAGCATTTGGGTCATATTTGATGGATCGATGAAGAGTGCTAGATTTATACCCATCAAGTCTAGCAGAACAACATTCAAACTAGCCGAGTTACATGTGAAGTAGGTTATGCGATTCCACAGTGTGTCGAAGAGCATTGTGAGTGACCAAGACCCTTTGTTCACTAGGGGTTTTGGAAGAGCTTACAAGAGGCGTTCGGGATAGAGCTGCAACAGGTTACCACCTACAAATATATAGGTAGATGGAGAGGGTAAATCATATCTTGGAGGAACTCTTGCGAGCTTGCATTCTCAATTTCGATGGCTTGTGAAATGATCCTTTGCACTTAGTAAAGTTTGCGTACAACAACAACTATCAGTTCAACATCGTTATGGCACTATTTGAGTCATTATGTGGACGACCGTGCAATGCCCCTTTATGTTGGTAGGAAGCGGGTGGGAAACTGATACTTCGGACAAATATAATTAGAGAGAATTTGGAGAAGATCGAGATCATTTGGCAATGAGTGAAAGCTGCTCAAGATATATATAAGAGCTACACTAATAGGAGAAGATGTGATTTAGAGTTCTCCATTAGCGATATGGTGTTTGTCAAGATCTCTTTGCTATAGAATGTTGTTTGATTTGGTACTAAGGGAAAATTAGTGCCGAGATTCGGTTGCCCTTTTCTAGTACTTAATAGGATTGGGAACCTGGCTTACAAAGTCGACTCACCTCAGAAGATGGCTGGTGTGCACAATGTGCTCCACATATCTCACTAGTGGAAGTTTATGCATGGCTCGGGCATGGTAGTTGAACTGAATTAGCTTGACAATATCAAGATTGAATCGGAAGCATCAATACCTCGTAGGCTTGTTCGTATCGTTGGACATGATATGAAGCAGCTTAGGAGGAAGATGGTAGAGCTAGTAAAGGTTCGGTGGAGTGAAAGCAAAGGTGATTGTACTTCAAAGGCCGAGAAGAGCATGAGGACCGCTTATCCAGTGCTCTTTACTTGGTGAGAGTTCCATTTATTTCACTTTACTTCCACTTTCGATATAATGTAAAGTAGTTTAGTATCTTGCATGCTAAGGTAGGCGTAGATAACATTACCTGCTCTTATGTGCATGTTTAATGTTTAATATGTTTGTTTGTGGATGTTAGGCATGCGATTTAGCTATTTTTGGGTTTACATTCGTTGTGTTGGAGATTTTAGCAAAATTCCTAAAGGAGGAGAATGTAACGGCTCGTATTTTACATATTAGAGGATCATAAAATAATATTTTTAAATACATATGAGGTTGTATGGATCTATAACTTTGGGAAATACCTGCTAGTGACATTTTAGATATTTAAAAATTTTCCAAATAATTTTATCCCTAAAAAATTATAACCGCTATAACTTTTGATAGAAGCCGAATTAGTATGCGAGACTATGTCCATTGGAAAGATAGATGGTATCAATTTCCGTAGAGTGGTCACATTAGCGAGTTGGACTTTCTGGCTAAGAGATATGGTTGTTTGAAGATTTATAATTTTTTGAGTAACTTCAAGGGCAAGCCTACTTTCGGGTTTAAAGGCTATTTTAGGCTAAACTATTATCCCTAAATCACTTTACCACTTCTCAAATAGATCTATGTTATTATATTATATTTTTTCTATGCGTTAAGAGGCTTTCTACAGGTTCTATGTTTGGATTTTTATTACTCTACACCCATGACTACTGTCCTACATCAACCGGGTACCTCCGTAGCTCTTTACACAGGTATATAGGGTACCGGAGGTATAAGATGGCTGTCATACAATCCTCCTCTTCGATGGCATTCTCCATTCCCAAGGAAGGTTTTCCTCCCAAAGTAGCATAATCCCGACTTAATGCGGCATAGTCAATGTGAGCAGCCACTTTAGCCACAACAACACCCGCATTACCAGTGTTTCCTCCCATTTGCCCAACCGTTGCTCCAGGTTGCATCATATTGAAAAAGAAACTGATACATTGTTCCCATGTCGACTGGCGTGGCTCTAGCATACACATTATCATGAGTAATTGCATTACTGGTTCGGTTAGAGTTTCTAGCATTGGGCTGAACGTTTCCATCTGGTGTGGTGCTTCCTCCTCCCAAGATTAGTCTTCCACTTTTACTGTCCATTTCTTGTAATATGCTTATGAATCTTCATGAGATATAAAAGAATGGTATAAGACGGAGGGAAGTAGGGAAGTATAGATAGATACACATACTTATATACACTTATATGAAATAAAAAGTACGTTACTATAACGCTACCCATTTCCCAATTTTTTCTTTCCATTCCATTTGGGTTATGTTTTTCAAAAACCTTATTAAGTTATATGTAAACCTATGCTCTGGTACCAAGTTGTCATATCCCCTATTTTTAGGTTCGAAAATAGATACTATAGGTGCTGCAGTCAGCCTTGGCATTATTTCCTAATGACAAAATGAGATTAGTCATTGTATCATTAACGTCAAAAGCACAAGAATTTACAAACCGGAAAAAAAACATTTTCATCCAATCATTAGGAAATTCATAACATTCCATCACATAACCTTCTGATTTTATCGTTCTGAAAATATGTAATAAATATAAATATACTTCCAAGAGCGACATATGATGATGCCCCTTGGATGATCAGAGTCGTAGCTACTTAGACGATTATAAACCACATCATACAATCAATAAAAACATAAGGAGTTAAAACTGCACAATGGATATAAACTCTAAGACTAGCTTACCCCTTGCATGTCTTCTGAATCTTATTCATCCAAACCTAAAATCTGCACTCTCAGCTTACTCAATTACAATTGAGCACCCAAGAGTTTAATAGGAAATCATAAACTTTGGGTCAAATTAAAAATCTTGTATGAATAATATTATACCAACTCAAACCAAAAATAGATACTTATTGAGTCCACACTGCCGAGCACAACGGGTTTCCCTTCACCGACTTCTTAACAAATAGTATGTCAAGCATAACATATCCTATAACCAAAATGATTATAACATAATCATAATATCAATATCATTATCATGCATAATGGGTTAAAATGAACAGTTCGTCATTCACTAGGGTCAAAGGATCAAACATTCTCATAATTACCCAATCTAATCCATTCAATGACATAGTTTTCCAATGGTCACTTTGAAACTTTTAGTTTTCATTGGCAAACTAAAAGCTTATTGGGCTAACTAGGGCTAAAACATACTAGATAATCCATTGGTCTTCTAATCCATTCAGAAATAATTTACAATGGTCTCTTAGGTTTGGTAGGTGAAAAATAACTATGGTCTCCAAAATATGATAGGAGAAAATAACGACAGTCTCCTAAGATCGGTTGGAGAAAAATATAGGTGAGCGTCTATGCTACGAGTTCCTTCGGATGCGTAACTCTAGATTTAACTTCCATATCGGCAAAGCCCTATGCATTAGAATCATAAACCCAAAAACTAGGGGCTTAATAGTTGGACTATAAGGCAAGACCTTATACTAGTCTCCACCCTTAAATCTGGTTTTAAAAATTCAATGGTTTGTGTCTTTTGATCAGTTCAGGTTCATGATCTTTTGGAAGCAATTCTACTCACTTAGGAGTTAAATCTGACCATACCCACTATTGGAACAATCCTAATTAGTTATCAGTTTCAAATCCCTAACGTCATAATTGTTTGATGGTAACATATAACACATAAGTGAGCATGTCAACATTAACTTATGCAATAGCAATTAATCAAGATACAAATTAAACATATAGCACATCATCATCCATCACAATATATGTCCATATGATAACCTTTTACACATAAAAATTACGGGAAATTAAGTAATAGCTTCCCTCACAAAACTCTAAAAAATGGGCTTAACTATCTTTTATTCTCTTTGAAAACCTTGTCAAAATACTCAACAAAAATTATTTTTTTTTAAGGAAAACATAGACTTATAGAGAGTTAAATGCCATCAAGTGTCATAAAATAAACTATCATACTTTTTAGAAATTTAGGCTATTGTACATCAAAGCCTTCATATTACCGCATGACAAAACATAGGCCATCACATGTTGAAAAATAAACTGCTATCACAAGTTGAAAACATGAAGCCATCATAGGTTGATAAAACCACCATTTATCACATGTTTGTATGCAAGTTAAAAGAAACCCATAGCTATGACAAAAATTTATAGCAATCACATATTGACAAACAATTAGCTATTGCAAGTTGAAATAACCCATAGCCATCGTATATCAATAATTATTGAGCCATCGCAGGTTGAAAGAAACCTGTAAGCAATGCAAATTGATAAAAATTCATAGCTTTTGCATATTAACAAATAATTAGCTATCACAATTTGATAAAACCCCATAGCCATGGCATATTAACAATTATTTAGCTATCGTAAGTTGACAAAATCCCATAGGGATCACATATTGATAATTATTTAGTTATTGCAAGTTCAATACCATTAACCTGTTGTAGGTTAAAAATTCATAGCTATTGCAAGTTAGTGATAACATTAGCTATTACAAGTTAATAAAAATGATGTTATCTGATGTTGACAAAAGTACTACAATCGCAAGTTGAGGCAAGTGTAGATGTCATAGGTTGAAGAATGACATTTTTGTAAATATCTCCAAAAATGATTTATTTCCCTTAAAAGTAATAACTTTTATCAAACCAATTTCTTTGTTAAATACTTATTGGTTATTCAAAATCTTTTCAGAAATTTTGTAGCATAATAAATAGAAACTTTCTTTTCTTCTCCAAAATATTAAATTTCCATTAATCACGCCATCAATCACTTTTGTGAATTAAGCCATCTACCTAAAATAATATATTTCAAATTAAATTACCTAGGAAAAATCTTCGAAAGTTATTAAAAATATGAATTAATCACTTTTACAACATACAATAATTTAGAAGTCAAATAATTTTCCTACTTTTAATAATTAAAATACGAAACAATCCAATTTCTCAATTCTAAAATTCATATTAAATTGAAAATAATTCGAAAAATTATGAATTATAAAAATCATCTCTTAAATATTGTTCCAGACATCATATCAGAAATTCAAAGCATTTGGGTATCAAAATCTAACTCAGAAACACCTTGTGGAATTTCATAAAAAATCAAAAATGATAGGCATAATTTACACAAATGATTGTTTAAACCATGTTGATGAAAAGAATTAAGTCACTTAGACCTCTGACCAATCTGAATTACATCATCATACAAAAGAGATGGAAATATTATTCACTTCAAATTTAGTTGAGTTTAGAGATGATTGCCTTATTTCCTTCCTTAGCTTTTTCTTCCTCTTCTTCCACATTGTTAAATGAATTTTAGTAGAGTGCTCTGATTTATGTTTTGTATTTTTTTCTAAGGTTATGCCATCTAAAATATGAAAGACAATGATGTGTAAAAAATAAAATCTATCTTGTACATTCTGATCAGTACTATTCTATTTAGTATTATTTTGTCTGGTAACAGACAAATTTCAACATGCTATAAATATGTGAGACTTGGGAATTTACAAGCCTTTTCATCTCCATCTCTTTCCACAAATTACTTGGCTTCGTTGACTTCTGCACCTCCAAATTCGAGCCAAACTCCATCAAATACCTTTCCACTCTTCAACAAACATCAAGTAACTGTTCTTAATTCGATTTCATTATGAGATATCGTGTATTCTCTATAAATTTTGTGCTAAGTTAATCCACGCCCACACAATATTTTAATGTTCAATCGGTTAACTCACTTATGTTTTTTGTGGATTTTTTGTATGATGGCATATTAGGGCTTTGATTGCGAATCTCATATTTCTGTAATATCAATTTTGCAGTAGCCTCCACACAGCCAAAATGTTTTTGGTCCCGACCAAATAGAATTTGGGCTTTTCCTTTGTGAAAACCTTTTGATTCTAGATGTTTGTATCATAGCTATATGAGTGAGTAGCTTGTAAAATGCCATTATAGTAAATTTTGATAGAGTTAGGAGTAGGCCTAATGGTAATTCTATAGTTTATTGTAAATTATTAACTCTGCAATCAATTCTTATTCATAATAAATGTGTTTTTCTCTCTGTTATATATTTATAATGTTATAAATAATTATATGTTTAATTGAAATATAATTTTAAAAAAATACATAAATAGTTTGTTCGTGATAATAATTACAAATAGTTTTAATCATGAGTATCGTATCCCTATGTACTAAACAAATCATTTTAAATATTTCTAGTGAAGATGCATTGAGACAACATAGATGCATCCGCTGAGACTAGAGTATGTAGCGCTCTCTAAATGTTAGGCAGTGTATTACTTATGACTGCTGGGGTAACCAAGGGGTTACGTACTAATAGTTTTCGAATAACTATTAAATGACACACTCAATAGTTTTCTGTTAGTTAATATAACAAGGCCAAACAAAAAATATCGATATGATTAATTTACACAATTTTCCTGACTTGAGAATATTGTTGATCTTCAATATGAAATATCTATTTTGATTATAGTCATGCCATGACATAATGTCCATCAAGTGACTATAGTTAGATCGGGTGGAATTATTGGAATTGAAATACTATTCAAAAGAGGATCCATCTTCTCACTTATATGAGCTTAGTACCACGGTCAACTAAAGTCAGCAGAAAGTAAAAAGCTCTGGCCAAAGTAGTTCGGTGAGTAATAATTTTTATTACTAAAGTAAGGACTTTGCATTTGGATTATAGACTTTAGAATGGAGTGTTTTGGAATTTTGACCATTACCAAATTCAGTAAGTCCGAAGTGATATAGTTTTAATGAAGTGAATTGGTGTAAATAACCGTCACTACTGGGTAACGCTTAATAAAGTAAAATGGAATTTACCCAAAGTAAGTAAGTGATAAATTTGGCCAAAATGTCACACCACCTACTAAGTGATGTATGAATGTTAATATTAGAGTTGTTCGATATTAATCGCTAACCGAATTTACGACTAAAGAGTCACACAACTGAAACATTGAATACTCCTTTTACCACCAAATTTAATAAATTTGTAATTGTTATAAATTAATTAATTATTTAATATTTATGAAATAATTATAAAATTTTATTTGATGTGTAGAACAATGTTAAAAAATGTATTTATAATAGTTATAAATATGTAGATCGATATAAGATATCGGTACCGCAATGAACATAGTTTGGGTTTACTGTGTTTAAAGGCCCAGAATGGGATATGAAGTAGTCGACCTTAATTGACCTTGTAGTAGCTAGCCATTTGATGGCATGAAGGGGGTTTAGATTTTAAAAAGGAAAAGAAAGAGTAAGAGAGGAATAAGGATCATGTTCCTCTTTTCACTCTTTAGTCTCTCCTTTTTATTTAGATCTTTTTCCTCACTTATAACAACTTTTGGCACTTCCCTTTGTTGCATTATTTTGGCTAGAAAGTCCCCATTCCAACCTGAAAAATTCAAACACAAATTCACATCAAATTCAGCAGTATTCGGTAACTAGTGGTCAGCAATTCAGAAGCTAATTACTTACTGAATTGCAATCTAGTTAAAGGATTCGGTCTCTTCGTTTCTACCTGTATTCCATAGGATTTGGTAAAAGTATGTTTTTGACCTCTAATTATAAATTAATGTTTTATTATTTGTATACCATATGATGCTTAGATCGATATGTGATGAATCTAGTATATCATCACATTAATGATGGTTGTAATATATATATATATATATATATTTGTATAGCATACATACTTAAATAATTCTACGACATAATTAATGAAAAAATTATTTTTATTTAATCTAAAATTAGTATTATTTAATCACAAATGTTCGATAAATATAAGTATAAAATTATATCATACAAACTGTGTTTTAAAATTTTATAAAATTATTTTTATATCTGAAAGGCTTTCAACATAATATATATAGTGGAAAATAGGCACAAGGACAAATTTTTAAAAAAAAAGGTTGAAGGACAACAAGTTTCATTTTTAGGCAGATTGACAAACTTTGCAAAAAATAGGTTAAAGGACAATGCTAAATATAACTTGCATTTTGTACAGTGTAAAACTGAATATAATGCTGGTTAATTAGCATTTTGTATAGTGAAAAAACTGAATATAATGCTAGTTATAACTAGCATTGTCCTTCGGTCTAATTTTCTTCCAAGGTTTGTCCTTCGGTCCGAAAATGAAATTTGGTATCCTTTGGCCTAATTTTTTTCTTCAAAGTTTGTCATTGTGCCTAGTTCCCTCGTGTGTGTATATATATATAATTATTGCCCAACTCCCAGCTTAGTTACACCTAAGATTAGTGATAAGCGTAGCTTTAGGGAAATGCTTCCGTGGAGCCAGGCATTAGTGTTGGTTGCTCTCTACAATGCTTAAGATTCGGTTTGTTGTCTCCTACTTCCAAATAAAAGAAGTTTCATTCGCAATAAGATGGCTCCTTATTCATACTAAGTCTCCATATAGGGGATCTAAATCAAAGTCCTCTAAGCATTCCTAAAGATTTGACTGATAATTGTAACATCCCCTATCTTGAGGCCCGAAGCTAAGCACTACAGATGCTGCAGTCATCTGTAGTATTAAAATCCGGTGACAAAATATGATGATGTTAATGGTATCCATAATATTAGAAGGACATGAATATGAAACAAAAACAGTATAACTTAAAACAAATTTTTCGATTACATTTCAAAACAATATTTTATATTCAAATCACACAATCCTATAACCGAGTCCCTGGTTTTGATCAAATATAATTATTACAAAATACGCCAAGAGCGATATATGAAGATGCTTCCTTGGATGATCAAAGTACCAAATAGACACAAATGTCTTAATACATCACCGTGGAAATAAAACTAAATAGCGTCTCCTAAATGGCTAACTTTTCCTCATGCATGTCTTCAGAAGCTTTATTCGTCCTCCTACTAAACCTGAAAAACCTTAACTCCCAATCTACTCAAATTAATTTATAGCACCTAAGAGTTTAAGGGGAAAAACATAAACTTCGTGTCAGATACAAAGCCTGGTGTGAATAATACCATTACATCTCGGTTTACTGATATTAAGTGAGACAACGCCGCTTAGCAGGACGAGTTTCCCCTCACTATTATCCCTTTAAAACATATCGATTCGCAAATCAGAATCCAGCAATCAAACTAATTATAACAGTAATAGCAATATCATATATGCTATAAACAGGTAACAAATGGACCATTTGTCCGAAAAATATAGTTTTGTTTGGCTCACTACTAACCCTTGGCTGACACGGGCCTACCAGACAAAATAAACAAATTATCTAACACATGTTAAACATACTTCTGGATGGTCCATCCTTAACTTACTCCTCCAAGGGTCACCTGATCTTAATTGTTTTTCGGGCTCACTAATAACCTATCCTTCTTCTCTATGCGCGTGCGCGCACACACACACACACACATATTACTTTCTGTGTGTAACCGTCATTTAAGTCTCACTTGTGACTAAGACCTATAAAATAGAATTTCAGACTAAAATTAGCTAGGAGCAATAGCTAAAGTAAAGGGTGCGACCCTGTACCAGTCCCATCTGGTATGCAAATATCTGAGTCATTTAACTACCCTTTCAAAATTTTCCTTGAAAATCTTTCAAATTGATTTAATCCCTTTAAATCATACTTAAAATAGAAAAACATACTATTCACTTTACTCAAATCTCTTTGCCATGATTTATGCTTTACTCAAAACATTGTTGATGGAAACTTTTGAATCCTTTGTTTAAAACCTTTAAATAATCTCTTTCGAAACCATTGAAAGTACCCCTTTCGAAACCATTGAAAGTACCCCTTTCGATACAGGTAAACTACTTTACTTTACAACCTTAGGCTGAAAGGCCAAAACATACCTTTCAAAACCCTTTACCGTAGTTCTTTAGAAAACATCGAAAACATCTCTTTTGAAAGCTTTATAAAGCTTAGACATCCTCTTTTAAAATATTTCAAACCTGCTTTTCGAATACATCGGAAACCTTCCATTTAGCACTAAAGACAAACCTTACAAAAACATTAGGGAACCACCCCTTTGAAAATATAGAGGACCTTCCCTTCGAAGCCTTCGTTAGTTACCTATCGAAAGCATTAAAGTCCTCTACCAAAACAAAACCTTTCGAAAGCATTGGGTTCAAGTAAAAACATATGGAACAACCTTTCAAAACCATTCAAAACCATTTCTTTCAAAACCTTTGAGTTTAACCTTCAAAATATAAAAGAGAGTCTTAAAACAACTAAGTTGAAAGAAACTCTTTCGAAAGCAATTACCTAAGTAAAAGAAGTGGATGGTGTCAAAACCAACCCCTTCGAAAGCATTTGAGAGGTGGCTACTATTTTAAAACAAAGGAACCCTTTCAAAAGCACTGCTTCGAAATGTAAATGGTAGCAGTTTAGGGTTTCGACCCCTTTGAAAGAAATTTCTTAAAACAAAGGCGTAACCTCTTTCCTTTAAAACCATTTGACTAAGTCGAAAGCATTCTTTTTAAAAGGAAAGAAAGCATATTTTTTTGAAAGCGTAACAAGGTTTCGACCCTTCGAAACCCATGTTTCAATTCTATACCTTTCACCTATCTCCAATCCACTACGTACCAAGGCTTTTGATACCATGTGTATTGGTTTCGACTTAGGTTGGAGGCAGAAGTATGCAGTCGAAAGGTAATTGCCGAAAGTAGCGAGACAACAAAACCTTATAAAAACTGATTTTTGACTTTGAAAAGTAATATCTTTGCAACTAAACTGCTTTTTTTCTCAACATATGATCGGCTACCAATTTCATTTCCAAAATCTTTTCTAAAGTGCTGTCGAAATTCAGAATTAAAAAAATTAAAAACATTTAAAAATTTCCCCTTCTCCCTTTTTAAACATATAAAACATTTATGTCTCATATATTAAATAATTTTATATACTTATTAAAATACTTGGAAAATTCTATAGAAATTTCCATAATTCACTTTTGTTATATTCCAACATATATAAATTCCTGTCCCAAAGGTAATTTTAATAGCCGTAATTAATTTTGAACCCAATTTAATCATTTTCTTCACTGGAAAATTCATAATAAATCCACATTAATTAACAAAGTTTGGAGACTTGAAACCCATCTCCAAAATATTATTTCTGACCATATATCTAAATTGCAAGGCATTTGAATGTATTTTGATACGTTTTCCAAATCAAAACTTTTCATAAAAATCAATATGAATAAGCATAATCCATCAACATATATATATATATATATATATATATATATATATATATATAACATTCAAAACATGGCAATATGCCTCGCAAAAGTATTCGGATCTGATCCAGAAACTGAAAACATCAAAAGTATGAGATGTGACCTATTATTCACCTTTAGCTTGTCGTTAAGGAGTTGAGATTTGATTTTGGATTAAGTTGACTAAGCTTCTTCCACTTGATTTAGCTTATCTTCCTTTTACTTCTTTTTAATGGTGGCCAGCCTCTTTTTGTATTTAGTTTTTGCTTATGAATGTGAGAATGAAAGTGCATATGGGTTAAGGTTATAAGAATATGAATTATTCCTATGTTTCCACTCATCTAATTTCCCTTTCTTATTTCATTTTAGCTCCCCTTAGTTCATTAGTTTAAATGGGCACGACTATCTTCTATTTACACAAATCTCAATCCCTTAAACATTTACGTTATTTCATTTAATTTGAATAATTAAATGTCCTAAATAATGTCAATCAAAACTAGAGTCGTTAGAGACTCCCCTTCTTAAAGAATTTCATCCTCAAAATTACGATAAGGTACCCATCAAAATCAATCATAAAGGCAAAACATATCGTTAAACAAGTCAGGATAAACATCTCTAATCCTGCTCTCAGTTTCCTAAGTATAGTCTCTCTCTTCATTCCTCCACTAGACTTTAACTAATCTGAATGTCTTGTTCCTCAATCTCTTCTCATCTCTCGCGACTATATAAACTAGCTTTCTCACTATAGTCTAAATCGGTTCCACTACGAAGTCCTCTAACATAGTTGGTGCTATAGCAGTCTCTAGATCTCGAATACATTTCATTAGATGAGGAATATGAACACATCATGGAATTTTTTCAAACTTTTTGGTAACTCTACTCTATATGCGATTTTCCCGATCCTCTCTATAATTTGAAATGGTCCAATGAACCTCGGTGTCAATTTTCCTAATTTTCCAAATCGAATTACACCTCTTATCGGTGATACATTGAAGAAAACAAGATCTCTAACTGAGAACTCTATATCTTTCCGTCTTTTATCATCGTCCATGCTAGCTTGAATGAACCCAGCCTTTTTTGCAGCTTCTCTAACTAAATCCGGACCAAGAACTAATCTACCACCGGTCTCTAACTAACAAATTGGATATTTGTGTGGCCTTCCATACAAAGCTTCAAATGGTGTCATCCCTATACTAGCCTGATAACTATTGTTATATGAAAACTCGACTAAGTGCAGATGATCTTCCCATTATCCCCCAAATTCTAGCACACAAGCTCTTAACTAATCTTCTAAGACTATGTTAACTCTTTCTGTTTGCCTATCTGTCTGCAGATGGTAAGCAGTACTCATCTTAAGCTTTATACCAAAATATCCTATAGACTCTTTCAGAACTCGCTAGTGAATAAGGAATCTCTATCGCTTACTATACTACTAAGAATCCCATGTAGTTTAACTAAATTCTTTATAAATAACTTAGCCAATACAGGTGTCTTTCTGGTCAACTTAAATTGAATGAAATAGGCGCTCTTGGTCAATCTATCCACTATGACCCACATACTATCATTTCTCCTATTTGACCTTGACAACCTGTCTATAAAATCCATCGAAATAGAAAACCATTTCCACACTGGAATATCTAAAGGCTGAAGTAACCCACTCAGCTTCTGATGCCCGACATTACCTGTTGACAGTTCAAATACCGTCTCACCCATAAGCCTTTATCTCTCTTCATACTTTCCCAATAGAAGCTTCTCTACATATCCTGAAACATCTTGGTCCCACCAGGATGAATCGTAAACTTGGATCGGTGACATTCCCCAAGAACTTCTTTCCTTAAGTCCTCGACATTCGGAACACACAACCGTCACTTCTTTCTCTACCATCCCTTCTGGTCAAGACTAAAATCCTTTAGGTCATCGGTCTCATTTCCAACCTCAAGCCTTCTGATCATCTCGGCTAACGCTGGATCCTCTTTTTGCTTAGAAGTAATCTTTTCGATCATCATCGGTCGAACTTCTAAACATGTTAACATAGCAGTTTCCTTACTAGACCGAGCCTCAGATCTCAATTGTACCATGCATGTAGCCAATGCTTCTAAATCTTTCCACTCATCTATCATTGCCAGTACTGCATTATGATGTTTTCTGCTAAGTGCATCCGCAACCTTGTTGCTTTTTCCAGGTGTGTACTCAATACCAAAGTCAGAAGCGGCTATAAACTCAAACCACCTCTACTGTCTCATATTCAACTTCTTGTGAGAGAATAAAAACTTCAGCGACTTATGATCCGTATATAGCTCGAATCCTTCTCCCATAAGGTAATGTCTCCACACCCTCAACGCAAAAATTACCGCAGCTTATTCCAGATCATGCATTGGATATCTAACTGCATGCGGTCTAAGCTGTCGGGATGCATAGGCAATCACTTTACCTCTTGGCATTAACACAACTCCTAAACCTATCCCATATGCATCCGTGTACACCAGTAAATAATGATTCACAACTAATACAGGTGCATTAGTCAATAAGTATTTTAGCTTCTGGAATGCCTCCTTACGCTTATCGGTCCAAATGAACTTCACATCCTTTCACATTAGCCTAGTCATCGGTGCTGCTATCCGCGAGAAATCCTTAATGAATCTCCCATAATGCTAATCCAAGAAAACTCTTTATCTCAATCACCGTCTTGTGTCTCTCCCAATTATTCACCGTCTCGATATTTGTCGGATCTAAAGACTACCTTTTCTTTAAGACTACATGACCAAGAAACTTCACTTCTTTCTTTTAGAAATGACACTTCGAAAACCTCGCTTTTAGATGATGCTGCCTCAACGTCTCAAGCACCACTCTAAGATGAACTTCATGCTTTCTCTCATCCTTAGAGTATATCAAGATATCATCTATGAATACCAATATGAACATATCCAAGTGCTCTCGAAAAATTTGTTTCATCAAATCTACAAAGAATGTTGGCGCATTAGTTAGTCCAAACGGCATTGCTTGCCATTTATACGATCCATATCTTGTTCTAAACGCTGTCAAAGAAATACTATCCTCTGCCGCTCAAAGCTAAGGAACCCTGTTGCTAAATCCAACTGGGAAAAGACTCTGGCTCCACTAATTGGTCGAACAAATCGTCAATTCTAGGCAATCTTTATCGTCTTATCATTCAACATACGATAGTGGATACATAACCTTAACGATCCATCCAGCTTCTTTACAAACACTATGGCTACTCTCCAAGTCAAACTGCTTAGTCCGGTAAAAATCCTTACCTTCCAAATCCACCAACTGTATGTTTAACTCCCTCATCTCGGTAGTTGTCATTCTACTTGGCAGTCTACTCACCGATACTACTCCTGGTACCAAATCTACCTGAAACTCAATGGCTCGTTTCGACGGTAATCCCACTACATGTTCAAAGACATCTGCGAATCGCTAACAAAGAAAACTCGATTCAATTTGTCTTCTACCTCCATAACACCCAACAAGGCACTATCCTCAAAACTAGAGTTTTCTACGGAGTATATGATCCGATCTCTATACTCAGGGTGTCTAAGCGATATTTTCCTATCATGAAAAATATCCTAGCATCATACTTACTTAACCAATTCATACCCTAAAATAATTACAAACCCTACAAAATCAAACACATCCAAACTGCAAACAAATGTATGACCTAACAATTCAAAATCTAGGTGGTCACATCTCATCCCAAGAGATGCATACCCTCCTATCAGGTTTGCAACCCTTAAGGAGGTAACTAGGTATGAGGGTTCTATTTAAGCTTATCTACCAAACAATGAGATATAAAAGAATTCAATGCACCTGTATCAAATAGAACTCTAATTGACATACCATAAATCAAATGCGTACCTCCTAACACAAATTTTCCTTTCTCCTGTGCTGTTGGTCTCGAGGTAGTTTGTTCTAATGCAAACACTTTGCCTTTCCCATCCTTGGCTAGCTCCTTGCACTGGTTCTTATAGTGTCCAATCTGATCACAATTGAAACATCTTACTCCTTTCTTCTTAGCAGTTTTCTTCCTTTGCCTATCCAACATTCATGAGCTTTGTGTCCTTTCTTGTCGCACTTGTAACTGATCACTTTTGCCTTTCCCTTCTTAGCAGCTCCAACCTTCTGAGCTCCTTTCTTATGGAAAATTTTCCTTTTCTGACTCTGAACTCCTTGAGCTTCCTTTTCCTTACTTCCTTAAAGATAAGCAAGCATCTCCTTATGCATCAAGGCCATCTCAAAAACAATATCACACGGATCTCTAATGTGTGATAACATGGCCTTAGCAAGCTCAGGCTTCAACCTCCGAATGAACTTTTCATCCCTCTTAATAAAAGTATCAACCATAGCATAGCCATCGTTATCCAGGTTTTTAACCCGACAGGACCCACTAGAAAGCAGAACAATCTCTTAACATCAGGATAGCTTAGAACCTAACCAGAAAGGCTAAGGGAAGGAGTGAACGAAAAACAAGCTATATTACTGAGACAACAACCGAGATAGATTAAACAAGGGGACTAACCTTCTTACAGCCCAATTAGCAGTTGAGTGCAAACTGCTAATGAACTACTATCAAAACAAAACGACCACGATAAAAGACTATGGAAACATCTCCAATTCTAAACTCCAGAAAAATCCTAAGTGCTTGGATCATCAGCGACGTATGCCTCTCCTCAAACCATCAAACGAGCTAGCTATGGAATAGTACAACAAGAGGCCAAGACATTGGCTCGCAAACGAGCCAAGGCTATGGGTCGCCAACGGCTCAAAGACTATGGGCCTCCAATGGCCCATGTACTTGTCTCATTTTCTGAGCCAAAACCTCCCTGGGTCGTTTCCTACCTACCTGTGAGCTGATGATGAAGTGGCCTGGACCAGAAGCTATCCGATCGATATAAATACCGTCTTACCTTTAACATAACATGGATCTTCTTCGGACTGGTTGCTGAAGCTCTGAAATTATTCTTCACTCTTTGCCTCTGTCATAATAATTTCCAATGGAATACACTATGATTCTCCAGTGGATTCCAACTCTCGAGATTCAATCTAGCTGTGATTTATCAAACATCTCTACTAAGAGCAATTAGTTTATAATAAAACTATAAAGCGGACGTAGGCTTCATTAACAGCCGAACCACTATAAAAATTCTGTCTACTTTCTTTTACTATTAGTTCTTGATATATGTTATTAGTTATATTGCTCTGTCAATAAGGCTGGTGCTTTCAGACTCAAACCAAGATGTTGGTCCATTTTTGGGGTCAACATTTTGGTGCTTTCACTTAGAACTCCAACTCAGGGTTTAGATCTAGCTATCTACATTGGATCCCATAGGTCCAGAAGTTAGATCCCCATTCTCTGCTTAGAAGGTTTGCTGTTGAGAATAGAATAACCAATCAAGAAGGACCGAAGAAAAAGTAAGCAAACAAAGCTAAGGTGATGGGTCGCTAGCGATCCGTCTCCTATTGATCGCTAGTGATCCATATAGTTAGCTCATGGGTCCACCAATCCCCTTGCATCATGATCTGATAGAAGTTCGGTGCAACGAGCATATGAATCATCATTAAAATAAGGCAAAGCTCAGAAATTAACTAAGTACATGGATCGCTAGCGATCCATAACTTTTCACCCGATTTCCATAGACTCCTAAAAGAAAAGTCCAATAATATTCTAAGTATACAGATAGTTAGCGATCCATATGTTATGCTATGGTTCGTAGCGATCCATATCATTTCATTGATTTGCTACAACCTACAACGAACAAGATGGGAGAAGGATGCTAGGGAGTTGGCCCGCTTTGTAGCATACATTTTAGATCGCCGACGATCCATAATCTATGGATCGCCAGCGACCCATTGAATTGGCTCGGGTGGTTATGCTTTTCTCCAGTGAATCAACTTATCGGAAGTGTCGTAACATATATCACTAGCGAGACCACCGTCTGGGTCATTCGAAGGGGATATAATCAAAAGGAAGCAATGGGCAGAGCTCCAAGAATGATGACGGAAGAAAACGTTGACACTTCAACTACTGCAAAAACACCGGCTACAAACTCAAACTTAGGGGTGAAAACCCTAAGGGAGGATATAACAATGACTCTCTTTGGCTCATAAGATGAGGAACAATTAGAGGAAGACAAATTGGATGAAAGTGCCAACGTACAAAACACTAAAAGAAGCTCTAAAACCCATGCCGTAGCACAATGCTAAGCAAAGGACGAGGAACTCCTACTCAAGCGGTGCTCCTAGAGGCAGAAGGACCAAGAAGATTTGATGCAACCCAAGATCAATTACAATGCCAAGATCCCATGGTATATTATGACCATCCCCAACAAACTAGCCTTCGATCCCATCATGGAGCTCCCATCATCGAATCACGAGTGGCCATCGTCGAAAATTATCAAAATGTTCGTTGAAAAAATCACTTCAGAGTTGACTTGAAGTCAAACTTAGGTAATCAACTATTTGACTCGAAGCAGATTCCGGAAGTCCTGACTCGAGGTCGAACTCGTGTAATCACCCATTTGACCCGAAATAAACCTAGGAAATTCTGGTCCGAAATCAGACTTGGATAAAACTAAGATTTTCTCCAAGCAAACAGGAAAATGGATCTAAGCAACATTTGTCACCAACCCAGCACTTCAAATTCTGTGACTCCAAGCAAATTATTGGCTGACTCCAAGCATATGGCAAATTTTCTCGGGTCGGACTCCAAATAAAATACCACCAATCCATCGATGTGGATCCATCTTCTGTTGCCCATAACTCAAACGTGCGAACTCCAAATACCTTGAAATTTGGAATGCAACCTTATGGAGCCTTCTTTGTGATCCCAGACCAATCTCAACTAGTTTGAAATTTTTTAGGATCGTCACTTGATCCATGATCCCATCATAAGTGATTTGTCATTAAATCGGCATTTTCAATCATTCAAGCATAAACAATCATGCATGAATCATTCTTAAGCATTTTAAACAGTCGTAACTTGAAAATAAACTGATCTAACAACAATTAGAGCATGTTCCCTAATCGAAAATCATTCACCGAAGCCGTTTAACATGCAGAATATCCAAAGAAGTTTGTCAGGCCAACTATACCTTTTATACAACTATACAACCGATTCCCTGAAAGAATGAAAGGGCCTTAGAAATCGTCAAAGGATGAAACAACCTGCTACCCTGAAAGGATTCCATGGGAAGACAAACCGGTTCTAAAGACTAGAAGTCGTGCAATTAGAAGAAGGAAAACCCAGCAGTGTGCCAAAGAAAATACCCAATAGTGAAGGAGCTACAGGACCTCAAGAACCTTTTGCCCAAGCATGGCTACTAAGACCTGGTAGAAAAGCGCGCCAGTTAACTGACAAAATCAGACGAAAGGATGATTATCAAATAACACTCTAGCTAGCTAGCAACTAAGGAATGTGATTGCCACCTAAAGCGATGCCTTCTCATCCATCCTTATCCACTCACCTTTTCCAAATGAGCCGTATTAGGACACTAGGAGCATTGCAGATAGCACGGCAAAAGAAAAGCTTCTATGCCCTCGACAAGTCATGTTAATCCCCCTTCTGAGAACCGGCGTTACTGGTGGCTTCGAGAGGTCTTGCCTAAAGGATCATTAAACAAACAAATCCAACGCTATAGCCTACAGGAACCGATAAAACCGTGTTCCCTCGAGCTACATCTGAAAAATTCCCCATGAAGTCGATGAATCATTGCTTTAAGACCGCCGGGCTGTCGAACACATGACCCAAAACTCACCTCGGAATTGGTAAATTATCATTCGAAGGTCGTCTGGTCGCCGGACATCCAACCATAAAAAAACCCTTCACGAATGTAATGGTCTTTCACAAACCAAAGCATCATGAAGGTAAACTGGTTGATCGGCGATCATCTAATCCAAAAACCCTTTGCGAATGCGAAGGTCTTTATGAGCCAAAGCGTCATGAAGGTAAACCAGTAGATTAGCGATCATATGATCCAAAAAACCCTTCACAAACTGAAGGTCTTTCATGAACTAAAGCATCGTGAAGGCGAACCGGTAGATCAGCGAAATTTATGTATGACTGATATCCACGAAGGTGGACTGGAAGATCAATAGTCATCTGATCTAGAGCTCCCCAAAGCCAACGAAGTCATGCTTTGGGGGCACAAATCGATAATCATACCACTCATTCCGCAAAATTAATGGAATCACTCCAAACGATTGATTAGACAAAAAGTGCTGAATTCCAGAGCTTCAAAGTCGCTCAAAGAAACTAAGCTAACCTTGTGATCAATCAGAGGCCAACTCAATCAAGCCAAGATTCGGCACCTAGGAAAACTGCACCCATTGGATCAAGGGTACCCAAACGAGTTGTGGAGAGACCATGAATCCAGTTCAAGAGCCCCAGAATCCCTGTGGCATGGGGGCACTACATACACTTGAATAGCCATAAGAAAGGCCGAGACTAATCATACCACAGTTCTGTTATGCCTGATCAAAAATTCTGCGATTCTGCCAACCGCGGACTTAATGAATTAGCTAGTGCAACAAACCAAATACTAGCATAATACTTTCCCACTTCTTTCCAACTACTATTTTACCACTCTCGGTGAAAAATTCATCTTAGTCTTAGACCGTATGCCAATCCAAGACCCATTATCTAAAGGCAGTTTGGACCAAGAGCCAAGAGTCATCCCCTGAACTCCCATAGGCTCTTTCTTCAATCCATTTTCATGCGTCAGCTGTAGATCTGTCCACCATAGCAACCTTATCTGTTTGGCCAGGAAATTCTTCCGAAATACATGAGGATCGCCAAGCCATGGTTACCAAATCAAAAAAAACTAATTATCTATTTGAACCAAAAAAATGTGTTCACAATAACTACCTGCCGGGTCGACGGAAGCAAATCCACTCAAACTGATGGATCAGTGGAACCCAATCTATGCCTTTTAAGTATCGTTGTTGCCTCAGCAATATCGAGAAGCACCAATAAACTAACTCCTATTGCTGCCCAAAGATAGGTGACGCCGAGGAGCATGAAATACCAATTCTTCGTGCTGCCCAGAGATAGCCAACGCCAAGGAACATCAAAAACTAACTCCTTACATTACCCGAAGGTAGGCAGCATCGACAAGCATCAAAAAACTAACTCCTCGCATTTTCCGGAGATAGGAAACATCGAGGAGCATCAAAAAACTAACTCTCGCATTGCTCGGAGATAGGCAACAACGAGAAGCCTCAAAAATTAACTCCTCATGTTGCCCGGAGATAGGCAACGCCGAAGAGCACTAAAAATTAACTTCTCGCATTGCCCGAAGGTAGGAAACGCCGAAAAGCATCAAAACTTACACTCCTTGCGTTTCCCGAAGATAGACAACGCCAAGGAGCACCAAAAGCCGTGTATCTCATAGGTAGTGCATCAAAAACTAACTCCTTGCGTTGTCCGGAGACAAGCAACGCCGAAAAGCACTAAAAAAAACTAACTCCTTGCATTGCCTGGAGATAGACAATGCCAAGGAGCATCAAAAATTACACTCCATGTGTTGCTCAGAGATAGGCAATGCCAAGGAGAACCAAAAGCCACGCATCTAGTTAGCCGTGCGTCAGAAACTAACTCCTCGCATTGCCCGAAGATAGGCAACGTCGAGGAGCACTAAAAAAGTAACTCCTAACGTTGCCTGGAGATAGACAATGCCGAGGAGCATAAAAAATAACTCTCTTTGCATTGCCCGAAGATTTGCAATGCTAAGGAGCACCAAAAGCCATGCATCTCATAAGATGCGCTTCAAAAACTAACTCCTCATATTGCCCGAAAATAGGCAATGCCGAGGAGCACTAAAAACCTAACTCCTCGTGTTGCCCGGAGATAGGCAATGCCAAGGAGCACTAAAAAATAAATCCTCGCGTTGCCTGGAGATAGGCAATGTCGAGAAGCATCAAGGACTTGCTCCTTGCTTCGCTCGGAGATAGGCAACGTCGCCACGCATTCCATAAGCTGCGCCAAAATATACGATCCTCGCATTGACCAGAGATAGGCAATGCAAAGAAGCACCAAAAGCCATGCATTAACTCCTAAAATGTACGCTTCTCACTTTGCCCGAAGATAGATAGCACCGAGGAGCATGGAAAGCCATGCATTTCATAAGCCGCGCACTAACTCTTAAAGAGCTTAATCTCCTCACTTTGCCCAAAGATAGGCCACGCCGAACAAAACTAAAAGCCATGCATCCAATAAGCCGTGCCCTAACTTTCAAACCACAAATCCCTCATATTGCCCGAAGATAGGAAATGCAGAGAAATTTCATAAGTCACGCACTCTCAAAAGCCAACACTTTGATTAATAAGGATCAACTCCCGCTACCCGAAAGAATCGACATTGCTTCGGTAGTACCGCAAATCTAACAAATCTAGATGTCAACAAAGAATTCTGATTTCTTGCCAAAGTTAATGTACAAAATGTCAGAATTCAAGACATCTAAGTCACAATTTCCCAAAGATAGGAGCTGTGACGTACTTTTGACTAGGGGCGTCCGTGGAGCTGCCTAGAACATCAAGTCTCACATCAATTGTTCAGAATAATCAGCCCTGTGGAAGGAGGGGCACATAACACATTAACACTTGGTCATGACAAAAGATCACACCAACTTGCAATAAAAGGAGGAACTTACCGTCGTTCAGAGATAGATGAAGACGAAAGGCTGTTCTAGAATCAAATCATTAATGCACCAGTTTCCAAAGAAAGAAACAGGTGGTTAACTGAGATCTCAAACCCTAACTTGCAGAAAACTAGGTGTTGTCTGAAGACAGACCACGGTAAGGAGAGAACGCTCTAAATCGAGCAGCTAAATCATTGATTCTCGAAGATTGGAACCAATGAATAAGGTTGATATCCATAATAATGCTATCATCCTAGCATAATGCATATGGCCAGAAACAAGCAAGGTTAAGTGCCACAGATTCAAGACAGACACTACCGAAATCTATTGGCCCATGATCAGTATAAGAATGAATGCGGTCATACTGAGGGAAATGTGATAACTTGCTCTTCGATTTGAGATTTTCTATAAGAACCTGAAATTTGGCACATGGAAATGAAGGGTTCTGCAAGTAGTCGTCAGAACATAACAAAAATCAGTTGGAGGAAATTTGATTTTTCATGAATAAGACTAACTTTGGAATTCGTTAAGCAACAAACTTGTATCTCCAAGGGTAGCACTTGACGGCTATAAACAAAGTTAGGCAACGTAAACACTTAGGACTCATATTGCTGGAGAAAATGGTGCATCCTGAAGTTAAACAACGTTGAGAAAACCACCACATTAGGTTAAAGTGAATCTACTCAACTCTACAGGACCAGATGAATTATTCAACCATCATCAAACTGGCTCTGAGTCCGCGAAGCACGGAATAGAGTATAAACGATTTACAAAAATCTCTAAGTCCCCAGATCGTGGACTATATATAAACGATTTACAAAAATTTCTAAGTCCCTGGATTATGAACTAGAGTACTCTAAGTCCTCAGAACGCAGACTAGAGTATAAACAATTTATAAAAATTTCTAAGTCCCAGAGCATGGACTAGAGTATGTCCCCATAGCGCAGACTAGCGTATAAACTATTCACAAAAATATCTAAGTCATGGAGCATGGACTAGAGTATAAACGGTTCACAAAAATCTCTAAGTCCTCGGAGCATGGACTAGAGTACTCTAATCCCCGAAGCATGGACTAGATTATAAAAGATTCACAGAAATCTCCCAGTCCTCAACTATGAAATGGAGTACAAATAATTTGGCAAAAATGCGACCTCCCACTAAAGAACTCTAAATCTCTAGAGCGTGGACCGAAGTATGAATACAAATCGAGCATGAGTCGATCGCTCACAGATTGACTCTAAGTTCCCCGAATGCATACTAGAATGCAAATACCATGAACTGATGAGTGGGTTTCTACCGCTCCCTATTCCATTAATTCCAACCGCAAATTAGCAAGATAAGTGCAAACTATTAAAGACCATCACCAACATGACTTTAACACTGCCTATAAGATAGTCAACACTAAGAAAATACTTCAACAATCCAACGATCGAAGTGCTAGTTTTCGAAGGCCGAAACTAGTAACCAACTGGATTAAGAGCACCGCCGAATCGATGGGGAAAATCAATCCCAACCTCTTGAGTGTCGGTGTTGTCCCAACAATGCTAGGAAATTTTCTATTTCATAAGTATCAGTGTTGCCCCGCTAATAACAGAAAAACTTTAATCTACAGGGCTGATGAGAAACACTCATCGTAGTGAACCATCGATGCACTAACTTTCGGAGATTGAAGCTGGTCCTCGACCAAGTTTCCACCTTCTCTATAGAAAACTTCTGGTGCCCAATGATAGGCAACGACCGGAAGACATATCCTTTTATAGGTCAGCTGGATGGTTTGACCTTTCATCACAGGTATCAGCCACTGCACGGGAAAAAAGTAGCATCGAAAGGAAATCGCAGGAATGAATTGCCCGTGTACTAATTTCTTGGGATGAAAGATGGTGCACCGAATTTCCTAAATTCAACTTAGAAATAATTTAGACATAGCCAAAAGGTAGGCAGCCTTAAGAAAATGTTTCTTGGAACCAAGCAGTTAGGTTATCCATTCTCAAATATAGGAGTTGACATATGAACAAAACTTCCATGACAACGCCAGCAACCAAGAAGAGCATACATGGCCAACAACAAGCGGGAGCAATCATGGAAGATCAAAAATAAAATCCCCGAATGTTCTCAATTCCAGAATGGGATTGAGAGCTAGACTGGGGGGATTTAAGCAATTCGCCTACAGATTTCCATCTTTCACAATTGCCCAAATACAGGCTGTCGAAATAGCTAGTCCCTCAAGAAAGGATAGAAGCACAGATACTTAGTCGAAAGAAAATTTTCAAAAGACCAAACGCAAATAACCGCAAGGTTGGTTAGATAACAGTTCTGTATTACAAAGCAGAGCATTCTGGCAACAAATCACCAACAAAGGAAATGAAGGATTTAACGTTCAAAAATCCACCACGCTCATAGCCTGGCGATGACGAGAAGGATCGATGACCTACTTACGGTCAAACTAGATCATTTGGTTCCAACTTATAGGATAATGCCATTACCCGAAGTTTGGTCATGCTATTTGAAGATTCACAACATCAAGGAAAAATCCATAGAGTTGAGTCATCCATGTATGAGTTTCCAAAGATAGAAACGAACGCATGATTAGGATCTTAATGTAGGACTCAAAAGAATTTACTTTAGGAAAAGATGTCAGAAATGAATTTTATTAATAGATGCCGACATCATTACAAAACTCAGATCTTGGGGTCAAGAAACAAAATCCCTAATTCCTGAAGAAAGGAGTTATCATGTCAATCAAACTGTGCATTCGAACTTATTGCTTAGGAAACCTAGTTGACCAAAACATGTTAGCTCGATAGTCAAAGTAATCAGCCCTACGGACTGAGGCATTTACACCAACACTTTATTGAAACTAACTGAATTGAGCATAATTAGGGATTAGCTACAGAACTGGCTAGGCCAAGCTACTTCATAGTTCTGCACAAAGCCATGAAATAGAATATGTTGAAATGACCGTAGAAGTATTACTTACATGTATAGAATTAAAGTAAATGAGTATGCTGCACATGAGCACAAGAAGTGCAGTGGCAAGAAAAGAAATGTTTGGAATCAAGAAATTAAGCCAATAGTCTTGGAGACAGAGGCCGGTGTGTTCGAAAAATGCAAGAGAAGGATAATTGTAATCGAACAACTCATGTGCTAGTTTCCGAAGGTTAAAAGTGTGTCTGATTGAACTTCAACTACAACTCCACAAGAGCGAATGTGCCTTGTAATTTAACTGTAATCAGTCCTCCTAATATGATCGAAATAATAAGTGAAGCCTAAATTGTGGAGGACCCAGCTTCTAGAAGAGTGGAAGAACCTCCACCAGACTAAAGATTAGATGACCGAAAAATCATTTTCAATGACAAAATTTGGCATTAAACCCTATCAGGTATGTTTTACTATAAATAATATCCTTGTATAACCAATGCCCAGAATCAAAGGGAAGTCAACGTATGTTAACCAATCGAGTCTTGAGCGTTTACCAAGGCAGATGCAGTATGTTATCTACAAAAGAAGAGTCCGGTATCCTGAATACTGCGAACAGACAATCCAGTATAGCTTGCTTTCTTGCATTTGAAAAAAATCCATATCTTCCTTTAAAATTATCTCTTCCACACTTACCCACTATCGATCAAGAATCGATAACGGAGCCGCTGGCCGAAGCGTCATGGGAAGGGTTTCTTTTCAGGATCACAGGAATATAGAAATAGGAAAGGCGATACGATTAAATCCTCTACTATATCCGATTTTGGAATAAATTGTCCCATTGGAACTCAAAAACATAGTGGGAACTTAACCAAATTCTCAAGAAGAACAAGCTAAGGATAAAGAGCAAGACTTCGCTCCAGAACGACGTACAATCGTTAGAGACAAACTTAATTTCACCGCCAGTCGAATTAAAACTATATGGGGCAACTCCAAACCTAGATCATGCACCCACTTATCGACCTAAACCCTTACATAAACTACAAAGCAAAGATTGCATCATCAATACCAGGAATCAAAATTTGGATCAAAATCAAAAAGAAAATAACAGCTATGAAAAGTCAGTCAGTTGAAAACATCTTGAGGTGAACTCTGATGATTCACACTGAAAATTCAACAGATGGCTGAAAAGCCATAGTCAAATTAGCATGGTAGCCTCGACACTTATCCATTACTTCAAAGTACACCAAAAAGCTACGGAGAGAAATTTGGTTTGTCAGAATAAGTAGTAGCAGTCGAGACCAAAAATAGGTGATCAACAATGTGACTTACTACGCGTCCGCGAGACTCTAATGCATTTATTTGGCACCCAGTAAATAGATACTATAATCGATAACTTTCAGAGACACCTTGTTTCCAACGAAGACGTACTCTGGGGGGCAAATGTTATCCGAGTTTTTAACCCAGCAGGACCCACTAGAAAGCAGAACAATCTCGTAACATCAGGATGGCTTAGAACCTAACTGAAAAGGCTAAGGCAATGAGTGAACAATAACCAAGCTATATTACTGAGACAATAACCGAGATTGATTAAACCAAGGGACCAGCCTTCTTACAACCCAATCAGCAGTTAGGTCCAAACAGCTACTGAACTATTATCAAAACAAAAAGACTACGATAAAAGACTATGGAAACATTTCCAATTCCAAACTTCAGAAAAATCCTAAGTGCTTGGTTAATCGGCGACCTATGGCTCTCCTCAAACCATCAAACAAGCTAGCAAAGGAATACTACAACAAGAGGCTAAGACATTGGCTTGCAAACGAGCCTAGGCGATGGGTCGCCAATGACCCTTAGACCATAGGTCGCCAGGAACCAAAGACCATGGGCCCATGGGCCGCCAGGAGCCCATGTTCTTGTCTCGTTTTCCTAGCCAAAACCTCCATGGGTCGTTTTCTACCTACCTTCGACCTGATGATGAAGTGGCCTGGCCCAGAAGCTCTCTAGTCCATATAAATACCATCCTTCCTACAAAATAAAGTGCATCTTTTCTACTAGTTGCTGAAGCTCCGTTGGAATTATTCTTCACTCCCAGCCTCCCTCATAACAGTCTCCGATGGAATATACAGTGATTCTCCAGTGGATTCCAACTATCTAGCTAGGAAATAACCAAAGCCTTGTAATTAAACATAACTTGTAACAACAATCAGTCTATAATAAAACTATAAAATGGACGTAGCTTCATTAATAGCCGAACCACTATAAAAATTCTCTATCTACTTTCTTGTACCATTCTTTCTTGATATCTATTATCTGTGATATTGCTCTGTCAAAAGAGGGTTGGTGCTTTCAAACTCAAACTAGGGTGTTGGTCCATTTTTTGGGTCAACAGCCATATCTCGCTAGCTCATCAAACCATGTTGCATACTCAGGTACAGTCATATCCTCCTACTCCAACTTAACAAACTTCCTAAGCAGAGTGGACTTTGAATCTATGACATAAACCTTTCTTCGAACCTTCTGTTGAAATCAGCCTAAGTCATGGTTTCCTCATTGAATCCAACTGTAACACTTTTCAACCAATATGGTGCTGCCCCTTGTAGATGTTTAGAAGCGAGCCTTCTCTTCTATTCATCATCGAGCCGTGGATCAGTGAAAATCCTTTCGCAATGAAGCAACTAATTCTCCACTTTGATTGCGTCTTCGGTACCAATAAATGGCTTTCTTCCTAGCCTGGAATAATCTCCACTCAAAATAGCATAGCTATTCACCACCGGGGCATCTTGATTTCCTCCTCCAACTACTCCAACTGTAACTCCAGCTTGCATCATGTTTACAAAGAACTGATACATCACTTGCGGGAATCCATCATCTTTTCTCTATTTCGTTAGGATTATGTTTTCAAAAATCATTTTAGTATCAAGTTTTTCATAAACCTATGCGCTGATACAAAGTTGTAACTTCCCTTATCTTGTGGCCCAAAGCTAAGCACTACAGATGCTACAGTCATCTACAGTATTAACTTTCGGTGATAAAATCCGGTAATGTTAATTGTATCCATAATATCAATAGCATATGATATGAAATAAAAACAGTACAAGTCAAAACAACTTTTCTGATTACATTTCAAAACAATATTTCATATTCAAATTACACAGTCTTATAATCGATTCTCAGGTTTTGATCAAATATAATTATTACAAAATATGCCAAGTGTGACGTATGAAGACGCCTCCTTGGATGTTTAGAATACTAAATAGGCACTAGCGTCTTAATAAAACTAGATAGCGACTCCTAAATGGCTAACGTTGCCTCCTGCACGTCTTCGGAAGCTTTATTCATCCTCCTGCTAAACCTGAAAAACCTTAGCTCTCAATCTACTCAAATTAATTTTGAGCGCCCAAGAGTTTAAGGGGAAAGACATAAAGTTCGAGTCAAACATAAAGGCTGGTGTGAATAATACTATTACATCTCGATTTATAGATATTAAGTGAGACCACGCCGCATAGCGGAATGGGTTTCCTCTCACTTATATCCCTTTACAACATGTCTTTTTGCCAATTAGAATCCTACAATCAAACTGATTAATCAAACTGATTATACAGTAATAACAGTATCATATATGCTTATAAAATGGTAACAGATGGACCATCTATTTGAAAAATATAGTTTTGTTTGGCTCACTACTAACCATTAACTGACTCGGACCTACGAGAAAAAATAAACAAATTATCTAACACCTGTTAGACATACTTTTGTACGGTCCGTCCTTAACTTACTTCCCCAAGGGTTACCTGATCCTAATGGTTTTTCAAGCTCAACAAAAACCTATCCGGCTTCTCTTTACACACACACATATATATTCCTTTCTGTGTATAACCATCATTTAAGTCTTACCTGTGACTAAGCCTTACAAACTGGAATTTCAGACTAAAATTAGCTAGGGGCTATAGCTAATGTATAGGGCACGACCCTATACCAGTTCCATCCGGTATACAAATATCCAAGTCATTTTACTTAGGGTTTACTACCCTTTCAAATTTTTCCTTGAAAACCTTTCAAATTGATTTAATCCCTTTAAATCATACTTAAACAAGAAAACATACTATTCACATTACTCAAATCTCTTTGCCATGATTTATGCTTTACTCAAAACATTGTGGATGAAAACTTTTGAAACCTTTGTTTAAAACTTTTAAACAATCACTTTTGAAACCATTGAAAGTACCCCTTTCGAAACCATTGAAAGTACCCCGTTCGATACATGTAAATTACTTTACTTTATAACCTTAGGCCGAATGGACAAAACATACCTTCCAATACCGTTTACCATAGTCCTTTCAAAAATATCGAAAACAACTTGAAAGCTTTACAAAACTTAAAAATCCTCTTTTATAACATTTCAGACCTACCTTTCGAAAACATTGGAAACCTTCATTTCACACTAAAGACGAACCTTTTGAAATCATTAGGAAACCTCCCCTTTGAAACCTTTATCATATACCTTTCGAAAATACTAAGAAACCTCCCCTTCGAAACCTCTATTAGTTACCTTTCAAAAGCATTAAGTACTCTACTCAAAACAAACCTTTCGAAAGTATTGGGTTCATGTAAAAACATGTGGAACAACCTTGCGAAACCATTCAAAATCATTCCTTTCGAAACCTTTGGGTTTAACCTTTAAAATATAAAAAGGGTCTTGCAACAACTAAGTCGAAAGAAACTCTTTCGAAAGCAATTACCTAAGTAAAAGAAGTGGATGGAGTCGAAATCAACCCCTTCGATACCATTGGAGAAGGGGCTATTATTTTTAAACAAAGGAACTTTCGAAGGCACTGCTTCGAAAGGTAAAAGGCGGCAGGTTGGGTTTCGACCCCTTCGAAAGAAATTTCTTAAAACAAAGGCACAACCTCTTTCCTTTAAAACCATTTGACCAAGTCAAAAACTATCTTATTCGAAAGCATTCTTTCTAAAAGAAAAGCAAGCGCATTTTCTTTTGAAAGCACAACAAGGATTCAACCCCCTCGGAACCCTTGTATCGACTCTATACCTTTCGCCTATCTCCAATCCACTATGTACCAAGGCTTTTGATACCATGTGTATTGGTTTCGACATAAGTTGGATGCGGAAGTATGCATTCGAAAGGTAGCTGTCGAAATTAGTGAGACGACTAAACCTTATAAAAACTGATTTTTGACCTTAACAAGTTATTTCTTTTCAATTATCCTGCTTTGTTTGTCAACATATGATTGGTTGCTAATTTCTTTGCCAAAATCTTTTCTGAAGTGCTACCAAAATTGAGAATTTAACAGCTTAAAACATTTACAAATTGCTCCTTCTCCTTCTGTAACATATAAAACATTTAAGTCCTATCCTTAAATAATTTTATATACTTATTAAAACACTTGAGAAAATTCTACAGAAATTTCATATTTCAGTTTTAATATGTTTTCCAACATATATAAATTTCTAACCCAAAGGCAATATATAATAGCCGTAACTAGTTTTACACCCAATTTAACCATTTTCTTTACTAGAAAATTCATAATAAATCCACATTAATTCAAAAAATTATGAGACTTGAAAGTCATCTCTAAAATATTATTTTTGACCATTTATCTATATCGCAAGGTATTTGGATGTCATTTGATAGGTTTTTCAAATAAAAAATTATCATTAAAATCAATATGAATAAGCATAATTCATCAACAAGCATATATATATATATATATATATATATATATATATATTTAACATTCAAAACATGGCAATGTACTTTGCAAATATATCCGGATCTAATCTAGAAACTGAAAATATAAAAAATATGAGATGTAAACTACTGTTCACCTTTAGATTGTTGATAAGGAGTTGAGATTTGATCTTAATTTAAGTTGATTAAGCTTCTTCCTCTTGATTTAGCTTATCTTCCCCTTACTTCTTTTTAATGGTGGCTGGCCTCTTTTTATATTTAGTTTTGCTTATGAACGTGAGAATGAAAGTGCATAAGAGTTTAGGGTATAAGAATATGACTTATTCCTATTTTCCCCCTTATCTAATTTCCCTTTCTTATTTAATTTTAGCTCCCCTTAGTTCACTAGTTTAATTAGGCATAGCAACCTTCTATTTACACAAATCTCAATCCCTTAACCATTTAAATTATTTCATGTAATTTAACTAATTAAATGTCCTAAATAATGTTAATCAAAATTAGGGTTGTTACAGTAATCCTCTCATTCCCTTTCTAACTTGATGTGGCAGGAAAGTAGGAAGTTATGTGTTATGGCTCCCATGCCTTCCCAATTGTTGCTGCTGCTCAGTCATCCATCTAGTTGCTTAAGGCTTAAGCCCTCGCCCATGAAACTTCTAGAAATTTTGGAGGAGCTACCCTGTATCATTACCGACCTTTTTACTTCCTTGAAATATCACTCCAAGTTGCATAGACTTTAGAGGAGGTAGGATGGAGGCATGTAATAAAGAATTATCAAAACTTTGAGCTCTATTCAAAATATCGATACCAAGTGTTGAAATCCAGGGGCATGCATAAGAGGTTGAAGTGCTCAAAAGGTCACACTTCAAAGAACTGGCCATGCTTAAGGATGAAAACCTAACACATTTAGAGGAAGCCAAGAAGAATTATCCATATAAGATGGTAACATAAAAAATTCAATGAGGGATAAGGCATGCAATTTTAAAGAGTAGCTTAGCGGTCTCAAGATTGGATAACCTAGTGGGAGAGAATGAAGGATGATGATGACCTCCCTACACATCTCATACCTAATATCATCTGTAGGATGATTACCAAGGGGTAAAGTAAGAAAACTCCAAAGCAAACCTATCATATATCTCACAGCATAAGAGATAACATATAATAATCACATGGATATAAGAAAAAGGGCGATGGTAAATATGACTAAATGAATCATAATCAAATCAAAGTGCAGAAGATCCATCATAGTTATACAAGTAGATAAAGGAGTTTACACATCAAATAATAAAGTTAGAATAAACTACCACTAGATACATATTACATAGCATTTATGAAGATTCACAGTGTTGCACTGCGAAATATAGTGGATAAGCTCCAAAAAGTAGGGGTAAGAAACGTGTAGCCTCCTTCTTGTCCCTTGAAAATCACCATTCATTATCTCATAAATGCAATCTAGTCTAATCATTTAAGATTGCCCGAGATAATAAGAAGCAAAACATAAAAACTAAAATTAGACAATAGTCTAGTATGAGTAACTTATAGTTTCAAAATACTTTAGAAGTTGATAAAGTTAAATAAGTACACAAGGTATGGAGAATCGTACATGACCTTTCCTTGCATCTGAAGAGTTAGCATATAATAGTATAGTCTAATCTATTATCATCACATGTGTGTACTACAACTCAAACTATAATATGGGGTGTCTAGGAGTCCAAGTCAATAGTACCTACATCAAATGGCATACCTATAAAATAAAAAAAACAAAGAAACCATTAATCATCCTCACGTCACTCATTTAAGTGCATCACTATACATAGGATAGCTTGTATGAGTACATCAATGGTTAGAGACTACTCAACATCTCAATTTCTCAATGCTTGACCCCAAGCCACTTTGAATGTCAAGAAATAGACTCGTCATCAAAAAGTTTGGAGTACACAGATCTAGAATCAATAATCTAAGATGCAATCTAATCCAGATGAGCATCATCACATTCCATTTTTTACTAGCAATCATCGAATCTCCTAGTGTTAACGATCCCTTTGCACACGTCTCTATAGCAGAACACATCAAAGTTATAATAAGTTTGCATCAACAAATATGTCCTTACGAAACATCATCACAACTTCTATCATCGAGTGGTCTATGTTGGGAACATCTCTAGATTCTATCACAAGTCATAGTGTCTTTGCCATCAAGTCCCAAAGTCATCTCATGAAATCCCTAGTCAGGTCCTATAGTTACCTTTAGATTCCTTAGTACTTGTCCAGAAGTTGTCACGCAAACACCATGCACCACCCTCAGACTCCTCGGTTCCCATCTTGAAATTTACATGGTTTGGAACTGACTGATACGCATCAGTACCGACCTATGGAAATCTGTACTTAGGAAAAGAAGCTAAGTACTTTAGCCTAAAAAAAGCCCCCACCAAGTCTTCCTGCATTATTTCACCAAGGTAGGATAATTAGGTACCATCCATATTGATCATTATCGATGCACTTTGCCTTGCACAATCATTTTTGACTAAGTGTTTCAACCTAAGTGCTCCCACACCTAGCCCAAAGTCTTCAGCTTTAAAGCCAAGAGTCCACAGCTCGTCAGCTCAAAGTGAGCCCACTCCACTTCCATCGCTCGATGCCGACCGATATGGGTGGTACCAAATGTTGTGCTTAGCAATAGTTTGCTGAGTTTTTTTTCCATCTTCATTCCAGCTTTGATCCGTCTCTATTTGATGCCTTGTGTTGCGTAAAATCTTTAGATCAACATCGATACAGCTCTAACAAATCTAATTCCAATTCATACACTTTACTCCATCGATACAGCTTTGATCCATGTGCACGAGACTCTATATTAAAGAAAGATTTCCTAACTCTAAATCGCCTACCAGTCGTGATTCATCCAATACAACTAAATATACATATATACAACTAAGCAATACAATACATACATCACATATAACATATATGTATGATCGAATTCAGATTCAACATTAAATTATACCAAATCTTGCCTATTCTCTAATATCGTACATCTGTATAATCATATATAAAGAATCGAGTTGAAATCATTTTAAAACACTTTAATTTAATTTTCAAAAACATAGTTGGGGTTAGATCAAGTCAAAATTGCATTTTAACTTTTAAAAATCATTTTAACTATATAAATAAGTAAATAAAGTGAGAAGCATAAACCATTCACTTAAGCCAATATTTCGCTAAAACGAGGCAAATAAGATCCAACAAGCAAAGAAAAGAATACCAAGGCAGTGATTTGGAAATTCCCAATGCTCTTTTATTGAACCTTATGCTATTTGCACTTAATCTCTTGCTTTAGCTTTTCAAAGTATGGTATTAGGTCGCTTTTTAGCTAAAAAGTCAATTATTGGTATATTAGAATAATTTTTGAGGAAGTGCGATAATGAAGGGAGGCTTTCTCAATAGTTTGGTTAGACACAAATCCAAAAATGGGTTAAATGGCCTAATCTAAGTTAAGTTAGTTACCTGCTTATCTGTCTAAAAATTATCTAATCCCAAATGGCGATATCTCTTAAACGGTAAAGCCACATTTTACCAAAAGAGAAACTGTCATATCTTTCATTTAAAGAGGTTTCATACCATAATTCGATTGATATCAAAGGTAGCCCTTACTAGTCTTCAAGGACAAAATTGTTGAAATTTTTTCTGCAAGTTGAAATCATCGATACTCAACTTTCCCTAAACTTGTTGCCTCATACGACCTAATTTTAATTTAGAAATAACATTTTACGATCCTTCGATATGTCAAAATATGGGTCACTATAGGCTTGGACTAAAAGGCTGCTAGTTAGGGGAAGAAAAGTCCCAGCTTAAGAAATAACAATCTCAAGTTACGTCCAAGAAGTCTGCATTATTTTATGAGGTTGTCAGATAAAACTTGATAAACAATTAGCAGACCACAAGTTAATCAGACTTAACACTATGGAGATAGAGCATGAGAAGATGGGTTAGCAGCTCGATTCATTTAAGGAGCTCTTGGATGACGTCTTACCACATGTACTTAGATCAAAATCTGCTTTCTCTAGGACTTCTATGAAGTCACAACCTCTATTCATCAGCGCTTGGTTAGAGAGGAAAGCGAGGGCACTAAGACAAAAGGAAAGATAAATTTGATTTAGAAATTTAAGGTGTCACGCTTTTAGGAGGAAGAGATGGTAGCCCATCCAAAAGGGATACACCATCTTGGTGATGATTAAAGGGCAACAATAGAAAAAGGCCACAATGGGAGCTTCATCGCCAATTTCTAATGTTCCACCCATTCCCACTTTTGATACTCCACCTTCCATAAAGCAACATATAATATTGATCGCTAAAGGGGAAGCAGTTCCTTCAGCTTTTGGTCCCCTAGAATTTGCAAGAGAGGTGAAATTCTTTGTTTGCTTACACATACCAATTCTATAATTCTTTCCATGATACACAAATTTAATGTTGATTCTCTTATTTATCTTCCTTTAGTAGCATCATCCAAGTGGATCCTAACAGGGTTGTAGTCACTCTTTCTTGCTTAGCTCATTTACCCTTACATTCTGAAGCACCTTTGCATGTTCTTGGGTCCTTGGAGCGAATTGAGGCTCTTTAGGCTAACACTGAGATGCGGGATCCAGGCTACACTACTTTGGCAGATGCTGAAGAGGATTCTCTATACCTTAGAGATTGGCTGAAGAGGACCCGCCAATCGGCCATTTCCCAAGTGAAGATATAGAAGGAGAAAGAAAATGGTTACATTCTTGAAGAAAATATGTAGAAAGCACTTCCACTCACAAGGGCTCGACATCTACCATACCAAAGGACCCTAAAACAGCTGCTCTAGAGCATGTCATGATCTTAGAAGTGTGATAGGCAATGAAGGGCATCAAGTTTCTTTATTTCATTTTCTATCATAATTTTTGTATCACATTTTAAAGTTTATCGGAAAAAGCTCGAGATTCTTAATATTTGTCTAAGCACATATAGAATGTGTTATGTTTGATTTTATGACATTGTGATGGTAGTTTTCCCTTTACACACACACACATTTGAGATGTTAATCTTCATTTCTTGCAGGCTATTATTCTATATGGTTGCTTTTATTTTCTTTATACCATTATGCTATATAGCTGCAAAAATTTGACATATTTACATATTATATTATTATCTAAATGTATTTTAGATACTTATTCTGGGTTGGTTGTTGTAGCATGCTTGAATAAATATACTCCATCACCTGATCAAATCGTACACTACCAGTTAGCTCTCAGCACGCCTGTCGAATGTCCATTCATTCAAATATTCAATTGAAATATATGGTTTTTATATAGTTTTTCACCCTTCGTTGTTAACATAATGGAGTCAAGTAAGTTTTTCTTGGAAAGTCATGCCACCAATATTTTTTCATAGCATTGTAAGTCAAAGAGATTCGTCTCTCTTTTGCCGTAAGAACACTTCCTTAGGATTTTCTAGGAAATAATTTTACTTTATTCAAAGACACATATCCTTAAGGTATTCTAGATAGATATGATCCCCCATCCTTAAGAACACAACTGCTTTAACAACTCTAAGGAAATTCGGTTCTCTATCAAGAAAACATCATTTTCATATACCTTGGGAATTCGTTGGGCAGTTGAATTTAAAAATATCCCCTTTAATTTTTTTAGAGGGATTCAGTTCATAATTAAAGTGAAAATATTTACTTTGACCTTTAGTTTCAGTGGTAACATTGGGTGAATTGATCAACCAGATAAATTCCATTATCAAAGTGTTTTGGCTTTAGATTTGAGTGGGTTCGCATGCATAATAATGTTGGAGTACTTGTTGCATCCATTTTGTAGCAACTTGCATTTTTAACAATAAAATATTGGATTGTTAATTAATCGAAGGTTTGAAAATCTGACTTTTCAGATACGGGCACATTAGGACTACAGACTACTTCCATTGAGCCCGAACCGATGTTGCCAATCGAGATGGACATAAATATCGCTATATTTAGAGACAAGTTATTTTTGCGATTTACATATTTTTATACATATCTTATAAAAATACCTACGTATTCAAGTCTTGTAGGATCTCGACTGACGGCTTGAGTATCTAGGATGAGGACTTCATTATGAGACATATGGTTGAAGCATTTTTGAAATTAGGCGATCCAATAGCCAAATTGACCTCAAAGTGTATATAGCTTTAAAATTAGTTATAAACTTTTATAAACATTTACTTTGAAATGTTTTCCATTTTGAAAATCATTTAGAAAACACATGCACAGAAACATCAAAAATCGATGAAAATTCAATAAAATTAACATACAACAAAACCCAAATGAAACCGTCAATTCATAGTGTGAATCGACGTTAATGTCAGCCTTTCCATTATTAGGAGTTAGCATTTTAGAACCATCTCAAAAAAATGCTCGAAATCATCGAATTCAAAAACAATTCAATTGGAAATGCTCAAATTTTGCAAAAGAACTAGCCTTGTCTCGGAAGAAAGGAAAAATGAGGTGATAAGCGTTGATGAGTTTCATAATGATCCATTATACCATTTGATCGTACTAGCTCAAAGCATGTGGTGATTTATTTAAGAAATCAAATAACTTATGTATGTATATATATAATATAATCACCTCCCATTGAGATATTTACTTGATATTTTCACTTTCTTCCTTCGGTTCCTTACCCAAACTTAGCCATCTCCTTCTTTAAATTAAATCAAGTGCTACGGGCGATGAGAAAAGCCAACTTGGATCCATTGGACTCGAGGAAGTGTGAGCTTCAAATCTATGCGGCCATGGAGGGGTACGGTCATGCTAGGTCATGGTCGACTTTTAATGGCTATGACTAGGGGTAGGCTTTGGCTGAGCATGGAGAGGAGTGAGGCGAAGTGGCCTATGCCATTATTCTTCTCTTGGTGGCACACATCCAGATGCACTATTTGCTAGAGCTCCATCCATCTCTCGATGATCATGATTTTTTGAAGCTGATTGGAGGAGGCCGATGTCACATTTTCATATGTAGCGCCAGAGGTTGATGTGGTGGTGCGGTTGGACTCGGTTTGCCAATGGGATGTCATTGGTGGTGGTTGGAGGCAATTTAGCAGTCTAGGAAGAGTTGTGACATTGTACGACCACGATGGGAGAAGTAGGTTGTGTTTTTCTTATGAGCACCTTAGTTGTCTGTTTCACGCTAAGGGGAGCATGGGAGAGTCAATGGTTTGTCGTTTCATGATGTATATATAGAGAATTTGGGGAATGATCATAAATGTGTATGGGTTGGGTTACGCACGTTTTTACGCATTGTGTTTGGAGAAGATGGATTACGGGATAATGAAGGTAACCAGTCTATTGGTTAAAATTAATTAATAAATTTATTATTTAATTCATATCTTTTGCATACGAGGTCCAATAGAGACACGACCTTCGTCGTTGCACTCATAGTGAGATTTTCTACATCATGCCGTAGGATTGGACTGGATTTGGACTTGCGATATTACGATTTTGGCGAGTAAAATTAAATCTAAATGTATATTCTAGTATAACGTCCCTTTATTTTATATATCAAAAAATATTACTTAGGAAAGGTAGAATAATATATATATATATATATATATATATATAAGTATTTGTTTCCCTATTTGATTGGGTTGGTTTGAAGAGATATTCGTGATGGTTAATTGAGATCATGTACATATATATTGGGTTCTATTCTTATCAAATAGAGTTAGATATACTTGGTACAATTTATAACTTGGTTATAAATTAATTAAATCTTAACTTGTAGTTATTATATATTTTGTCATAGATGTTCGGGATAATTGATAAGATCTCGTATATATAAATATTGTGTTCTATTCATATGGAATAGAGATAGATGGAGTTAATATTTATTTATAATGTAGTTATAAATTAATTAAAATTTAATTTATTGTTATATTAGTGATTGTGATATCTTTATATATCTTATTACTAATCGGATGTGCGATGCTAAAGTGATAGGCTTCATGGTCACATACGTCGAGCGCGTACGATTGCGAGGAGCATATGAGGTAAAGAGTTGGTTCAAAACTCAGGCAAATGCTTGATTTATTAACTTTGGACCATAAGAAACAGTTAGATATATATATGTATATGTATATGTATATGTATACAAGAAACAATTATTGAGAGCTAAACCTAATTTAAATAGAAGAATTAAGTGATATTGAGCTATACTATAATTGATAGATAAGTTGATAAGGGTTTCTTCCACGGTTCTGGATGTGGGGTGGCAAATGCTTTAGCTTGACTTTCATAAGACTTTGGGCTACTCAGGAAGGGGGATGCAATGAAAAGTGATATGTATGCAATAAATAATGATTGGATATGATGCCAACGTAGTGGTTGGTTTCACATCACATTTGGCGAGCGTATATGATCGTGCGAAGTTAGTCTGTGTCTTTTGACTATGACTATGGGATGCATATGGTCTGATGAAGGGTATTGTTTTTATATTAGTGACTGTATGTGTCGATAGAGCTTTGGTAAAAGGAATTGTTTTGAGGTCCGAAACTAGATTTTAGGGTTCGGGTTACAGAGAGATTATTTGGGCCCAAAGTGCTTCTAGTTTTTTCGGGCAAAGCTACGAGAATATTATATCTTGATGGGACTTCGGAGTTCTAGTGAAGTTCAGTAGCATATGATAGCTTGAATCCGGATTGTTTATCCATAGATAATCAAATGACATCGGTTTCGTAAAAGGAATCCATTTTACCATTGAGGCATGCGATCTGCAGTTGTGGTTTCAAAGCGGGCACGGAGAGAGACTGTAATTCCAATTTAGAGTAGGTCGTATATCATTCCCTAGTACTCTTGGGTGCTGAGACGGGACCTATATGCCAAAATCTTTTGAGGTGTTGGTTTTCAAGGGAGTCCACAATATAATTGTGCATCTTGATAGGTCTCTTTGGTAGCTATTGGAAATTTGACACGGCATTCAAACGCGATTTCAAAGGAGGGGCAGATAGAGATTGGGATGCCAGTCAGGAGTAGGATATATACTATTTCATAGTACACTTGGGTGCTACGACAGCACCTACAAGCCAACTTCTTTTGAGGTGTTGGTTTTCAGAGGAGTCCACAATATAGTTATGGCTCTCCATGGTCTCTTTGGTAGCTATTGGTAATTCGACATAGCCTGCGGTCATGGTTCCGGAGCAGGGGTGGAGAGAGAGAGGTTGGAATGCTAGTCTAGATTAGGCCATATATTATTCTATAGTACTCTTGGGTGCTGCGACAGGACCTACATGTCAACTTCTCAATAGGTCTCTTTAGTAGCTAATGACAATTCGACACGGGTATCAGTTGTGGATATTCATATTTTGGTATGGGTCACGATGAGATTTATAAGAGTTCGATCTCACCGGATGCGACTCAGGATTTATAGTACGATTAGGTGCTGACTATATCTGACTCTAGATGGGGATCATTGGACGATGCTAGATATTCTTAGTGGACTCCATCCATCAGGAATGATGGGTGTCAATCAGTATTCTCTGTTTGTTGTTTATTGTTAAGACACATTTTAGTAGTTAGTTAGTTATTATTATTGCATATTATGTGCTGGACCTATATTGTGATTTCTTTGTTTCCCTTTCGTTGGTATATTGGATTACCTACATCATAGTAAATTTTTACATAGCTGTCAAATTATATTAGTTGCGCTAACCCATTAATGATAGGAGAAGAGCAGGTTATGGCATGATTTCCTCTCTTTTGGACGAGTTTACATTACTTATTTATTGACAATCTGGGTTACACCTGAGCCATATTAGTGGAAAGAACCGGCTATGCCTTAGTTGTTTCCTATTTCTTTATATATAGTTTTTTACTTATTTTGAAAAGCAATGGGCTAAGGGAGCCCTACCCATTTTATTCAACAAAGAGAAATTACAGATATTAGTTCATCCTTATAACAATACACATATCACAATGATTAGTATCTCACATAATAACACAAAAACTAATTCTTGTTCATTGCATTCCTTCTATCATTCAGTCTACTAATCCTTTTTAGCATTCTCCTATTTATTATACTATGTATAGCATCCGAGTCTTCCATCTTCATGTTAAATATTCTTCTATTTCTTTCACTCCAAATTTCATGTGCAAAAGCCTTCAAAACAACCATAAGAATCATTGCATTTGAAGTTTTCCACCTTGTTGCTTTGAAAATATTGAACCATTCAATTCTTGAGGTTCTGTTAGGCTTGTAAAAGTTTGCATTTGCCAGCAACCTGCACCAAATTCTATAAGTAAAATCATATTCAAAAAATAAATGCATATTTGTTTCCGATTGACTATGAAAAAGCACACAATCTTCATTGCTTATCACACCCAGGTATGTCAATCTCTGCTTTGTATTTAAAGCATTTGCCATGATTTTCCATAGTAATAGATTTTCTTTTGCAGGATATTTATCATTCCAGATTCTTGTTGCCCATGGGAAATTATCTGAATTTATATTTTCAATCAGAGTTTTATACACCAAAGATATTGAATGTGCCTTTCCTTTTCTAGACCAGAGAACTTTAGACGTTGATGATGGTAGAGCCAATGACGATAATGTTTGCCATAACTTTCTAACCAGGTTTGAACTGCAGTAAGGAAGAAGAATAGATCTTTCACTAATATATGTTGAATCTTTTGCATTAAAAGGAATACCGGTCTACTTTTTAAAGAGTAAGATAAACTTTCTTGAATAATGAAACCATTTTTTGCCCAAGGAGATGACCAGAATGATAAATCAGTATTCTCTAAAGGATTACACTGAATCATTGGAAGAAAGGTACTCCTAAGTTTTAATAAACTTCTCCAACTCTAGCTACAAATATTTGGAAAGTTCATTGACCATAAATACTTTTCTTTTATTAGATTTTTCTTAATCCATTGTGTCTATAGATCATCTTTATCAGATATAATTTTATCAAAGTATACAGAAACAGCTGCAATATTCCACAGTTTCAGATTTATAATGCCAAGTCCTCCTTTATTCTTTGGTAACTGAATCTTTTATATGAAATAGGAATGAGCTTTTTTGAAAAAGGATCACCATGCCAAAAACCCTATTCATTGCACTATTAACCATAGATATAAGTTTATTTGTTAGAATATAGTGCCTCATCCAGTAACTTGCCATTGCACTTGCTATACTCTGAACTATAACCAGTCTTCCTGCTTGTGATAATTTTGTATTTGGCCTTGTAGATAATTTTTCAGTAATTTTCTCATATAAAGGAATACAATCAGTTTTAGTAATTCTTGCATTAATAAGAGGTAAACCAAGGTATTTAGCATTATGATTCATTTCCTTTAGACCAGAAAGAGCTATAATTTCATCTTTCTGCCTACCACTAAGTCCTGCTAATAAGATGTGTGATTTACTGAAGTTTATCTTTAAACCAGTAATATCATAAAAAATCTTCAGAACATCAAGAATTGCAGAAATATTATTTGAAGTTGGTTTGGTAAAAATTACTAGGTCATCAGCAAATAGAAGATGTGTTATAAATGGATCTTTGCATTTAGGATGCAGTTCCAATTTCTTTAAATTTACTTGCTCAATTAAAAGAGAATTCAGGATTTCCATCACAACATAAATAAAAGAGCAGATATCGGATCACCTTGACGAACCCCTTGAGTTCCTTTGAAAAATCCTTTTGCACATCCATTTCTTATTATAGAATAGTGTGTGGTTGATATACATGTATAAATCCAGGCTATCATTGGTTTAGGGAAATTCATGCTAGATAGAATTGCTATAATTGAGTTCCATGAAACAGAATCAAATGCTTTTTGAATGTCAAGTTTCAACATACATCTAGGAGAAATACTTGCAATTCCATAACCTTTTAAAAGTTCATGAGTTAACAAAATATTATCACTGATATTTCTCTGGGGCAAGAAAGCAACTTGATTTCTGGAAATAATAGATGGAAGAACAGTTTGTAGTCTACTTGCAATAATCTTGGATATGATTTTGTATAAGACATTGCAACATGATATTGGTCTGAAATCTGCCACATTGACTGGATTGTTATTCTTTGGCACCACAACCATATTAGTTGCATTTACACTAATAGGTAATTTATTATGTGAGAAAAAATATTGGATAGCTTTGATAACATCTAATTTAATAATTTTCCATGAATTCTGAAAGAAAAAAGCATTATATCCATCAGGGCCACCACTACTATCAGGCTTAAGAGAAAATATTGCTCTTTCAATTTCCTCTGATGTTACCTCCTGAATCAGATTATTAGCTTGATGATCATCCAAGAATGGAGTTTGTAAGTTATATGGAGGTAATAGATTTGGAATCAATGGCTTAGGATTTGATAAAATAGATGAGAAATAATCTATGAAGGCTTTGGTAATGGAATCATCACTCTCCTGCAAAGTTCCATTCAAATCCGTAATGCGCAAAATTCTTCCTTTTACCTATTTAACTTTAATTGCATCATGGAAATATTTTGTATTCCTATCTCCATGCTTTTCATAAATTTCATGTAATGCTTATTTCCTCATTATAGCTTCAATTTCTAGTGCCTCATGCAATGCCTTTGATAATTCAGATTCTTGGCAAGCTAATATTGTACTCATTGGATTAAGCAGCAGTTGTTGTTGAATATGAATAAGCTGATTTCTTATTCCATCGAATATTTTACAACCATAACCATAATTATCTTTAGCCCAAAATTTTAGTTTGAATTTAAACCTTTGAAGCTTTGCTTTGAGAGAATACATAGGATTTCCAAATATTAGTTCCTTCCATACCTGTAATACAATGCTATGAAAATCTTTATGATTAGTCCAATGTTTATAAAATTTGAAGGAAGGGTTCTTGTTTAAAATAAAAACTCCCCATGTTAAAATGATTGGAGAGTGATCAGATACTGAAGGACTCAGAAATTTGCATAATAGATTAGGCTAAAGATTAATAGAATAAATATTTTAAATGCATGATCAAGTTTACAAAAAGTTCTAGGACCATTTTTTCTTTTATTGTTCCAAGTAAATTCAGTTCCAACAAAATTTATATGACTGAGAGATGAATTGATTAAAGCTTGTTTCAATGGAGAAATTTCTTTTAAAGAAAGAGGAATACCACCAGTTTTTTTTCCAGAGGAAAACATGCAATTAAAATCACCAAGAACTATCCAAGGAAGATTAAGCTGGACAAGAGATGAGATTGGAGAGAAAAGAAAGTCTTCTATCTAAGTTATTTTGAGCATAGACAAAAGAAATCGGAAAAGATGTATTTGAAGGTAAGGATATAGCATTGAAATGAATAATTTGATCATCCTCCATTAACTTTGTCATTTTGAAAATAGTGTATTCCATAGTGCTAGAATCCTTCCATATGGAGCACTTTGCAAATTATCTTCATATAACCAATCAGGAGCAATATTTTTGCAAGCTATTCCAGCCTTTGCCTTATTTAACTTTGTTTCACTAATAGCAATAAGTTGTATTTTTTGTTCTTTAATCAATTTCTTCACTTCAGATTGCTTTGATAATAAATGCCCTCCTCTGATATTCCAATATGCTATATTGTTGTTCATTATCATAATATTTTAGGAGATGTGACAATTGTAGGATGCTTCCTTGTATATCTATTTCCACTTGAATGAGTTGAAGATTCTTTGTTATATTTTGCAGTCTCATTGTTACTTCTTGGATGAATTTCATCAATTTTATAGATGTTCCCATTGTTAAGATCATCTACTGATTCATTGAAGGAAACTTTCTTTTTACCACTTTTTCCTTTTTTATTAGTTGACATAACCTGTTCCACAGTATCCCCTTTTGAATTACAAGGTGGTGGTAAGATTAGGTGGCAAGGAGGAGTAATATTGATATATGGAGAAGATTTTTCAGTGATAACATCATTACTATTTTTCTTAGACACAGAATTAATATCATTTGTATTTTTTCCTTTTTCTATCAAAATAGTTGATTCCAAATCCTTGTCATATATTGAGTTTGCTATTTCCTTCTACTTATGACATTCCATATAAACTGATGATTTCTCTACCAAAATCTCATTATGATCTAGTATCTCAGCAGTAGTACCAGAACTTTAACAACAGAACTATTATTAAACATGCTAACTGCAACAGAGCCATGATTTTCAGATGAATCCACAATTTCCTGGTTGATTCCAGTTTGAGAATTAGAGGTCTCATTTTCTTTTATAATCTCTATTTTATTAGCATTTTCACAGACATCAGACGACACCTTTAAGGAATTTGAAGTTGTAATATTCTCCTTAAATCCCAAACTATCCAATTTGGTTTGCTCATTACTAAAAACTGAAATACTATTGTCAATATATGCCTCTGTTTTCTTTCGAACTTTCTGATTTTGATCCAAATTCTTCTCCCCAATGTCAGGTAAAATATTATTAGATTTCTTATTCCAATTATTACTTTCATTAAAAACTTTTGGATCTTTTTCCTTCTTCCTCCAGACTTTCATGGTCTTCATATTTAAATTTCCGGAATTGTGTGTCTTCAGAACCTTTCCTTGGACAATATTCTGATCAATGTATTCACTATAATCAGCTTTCCAAAATCACTTCCATAATGCAATTCAGATCTCTCAACCTTACAAATTCCTGAACAATCCTTAGTTTCATGTCCAAACACTTTGCACCTACAGCAAATTGTTGGTTTCCATTCATATACAACCTTAACACGAGGGCGGCTGTCACCTAAATCATTAATTACAATATACTAGGAAGTTCTTAATCAGGAGATACTTCAATCAAAGCTTTAGCATACTTGAATCTTGTCAATCTTTATGTACTTTCATCAAGACAGATCAATTTTCCAATATGACAAGCCAACCAATTAATTCCAATTAAGGTCTAAGCAATTAGGGGATTCTATAAAAATGTACCCAAACTGGAACTTTTTTATTTTGCTCTTGCACATAACCATATGATGGATTCTAGAATCTGATTGCAGGATCTTCATTCTGTCTAGATCATTCGAGAAATTGAAATAGAAATTTTCATTATCAGATTTTATATCAACTTTACATTTCAGTCTCCAAAAACTTCTCAAATACTTTGTTACAGTCAAATAGGAAAGAGATCCATCCAAGAAAAATCCAACCAAATGATTACACCAGTATTTAATTCCTTCTCTTTTAACTTCTTCATGTAAAGGTTTCAGAAAACCATCTTTCTTAATATCAAATTGCCTAGGCACAAATACACCAGCATTTCTTGTCTTCTTCTTGAAAAGCGAAGACCACTTTTTATCAATTTCAGAAATCTTTGTGGAATGAATGGAATTATTGATCTGCTTGGGATTCATATTATCAGATAGAGAAGGAAAATTCTTATCTGATAACAATGTAGATTGATTCTCAGAGTACAACATGTTTGAGGATTATACAAAGAAGGAGAAGTAATCGAAAGAGATAAGGTAGAAGGAGGAAGGAGGGAAGAAGGATGAGGTGGAGACACAGAAGAGGGAGGAGGAGGAATCCAAGATGAGGAAGAAAGAGATAAAGAAGAAGAATTAGGTAACTAAGAAGAGGTAGAATGAGATAAAGAGGGAAGATGAGACAGAGATGAAGTTGGACGAGGGATCTGAGATAAGAGAGGCAGAGAAGAGGGAGGAGGAGGAATCAGAGAAGAGGGAGGAGGTGGAATCGGAGAAGAGGGAGAAGAGGCCGCCATTTTCTTGATTCAAACCATTTCGAAATTGAAGCATCATTCAAAACTATATATATATATAAATATATATATATATATATAGTTTTGATATATAGTAATTTGTAATAGTTCCCCTCACGCCAAGCTTTATGCCTAGCCCATGTTTTTTCTTTGTGAATTTATGCCATGACAACTTTTTGTACTTAATAGATTAGTTTTGGAGTCAGGTGTATGGGGATAGGCTGGCAAGATAGCAGGAATATTTTAGAGGCATGAGGTTATCGTATGAGATATGCGTACTTATTGTTGATAGTATAAGGCAGCTAGGCTATTTTTTATATGATACTTGTGGTATCAGATATTTTGTTTCGACTTTTAGTATTGATATTTATCAGTTACATCAGCTAGTGAAGTCTCTTGTATATTGTTTATCATGTTCTTTTCATGCATATTTAATATATGTTATCTTCGTTAGCGAGATTGCATTAATATACCTTTGTTTGATGTTTAATTTTAAATTTCACATCGACAAACTTTCTTTTGTGGTATTCAGGAGTCTGATGTTGTCATTGGACATTGATCTAGGGTATTACAAAGGGCGAGTCATCACACATTTGATGTAGGTTTCGAGGATTTTTATATTGGAATAACTATTTCGATCATCTTCGTTCGATCATAGGCAAGTTGATCCATCATCCTTCATGACTTTAATCATAGATAAGTTTTTATTGGGTAAATCATAATACTGAGTTAGATGTTGGATGCCGCAATGTTGAATCATGTCGAACCCAATGCAGTTTTAAATTATAAGGAACTTCTATTCATATGAATTGGATAATGTACTTTATATTAATATATAAGATTATAAGTGTTGACTCTTAGTCATGGTTTAAACTAATCAATCCTTGATATTCAATACAGTCTGAGGGTCTCGATACATATGCGTTTTAGCTAATATAGTCATTATAATCGATTTGCAGAGTCAGAACATAAGATAATCGGCTCTAAAAAGGCATGATTATTTATCATTACAACATAATTGCCTTTAACACAATACCAAGAGTATTACATTGGAACATTAAAATAAAGATAGCATAGTCATAACTCAGGAAAAGTAATGATGGAGATTTTGTGCATTCCATGCTTTCCAGAATATTGTTCAATCTAAGGTGCTCAATATATAAGCTATATTCCATATCTTTTATTAGACGATGTAAGTTCCTTTTCAAACTGGGTTGAGTTCATTCAATCTAAAGAACTGTTTCAAGACCAAGTCTCTGCCCTTGAGAGCATGACACTTGACCTTTGCATTATCTTACCTTGCTACCTTCTGCCGATGAGTGATAACGTTCGTGGTGGTTCCATCTTAATTTTTCACAATTAGCTTGGAGATTAGTTCAAAAAGTCCTCATTCTCCCTAAGATCATAAAGAGTGTGTCGATAGGACGGGACTACAGTTTCATCGAAGCCATAGCTTTTAAGCTATAAGCAAGGCGAATGGAATATATCTATTGCAGTTCTGTTTGTGTTATGGTATGATCATATTTCTAGTGGTAGCTCATCAAGCCATTCTCTTTTAACCCTTTGTAATCACTTTTTAATAAGTTTCTTATGGATTTTATTTACTGCTTTGACATTTCCATTGGTATGTGGATTGACCATGGCTAAAAAATCTACCTTATCCTATGTTGGTTGCAAACTTCTGCAAATTCCTCATAATCAAACTACATCACACTGTCAGATATGATTTATAGTTGGACTCAATACCTGCAAATAATGTTTCATACAAAGAAGATAACTAGCTTGCCAGAAGATATCTTAGTAAGTGGTTCCTCCTCTACCTATTTGGTGAAGTAGCCTACTTCCCCGATTACATATTTCACCCACCCTTGGCCAAAGGCAGTTATCCAACTAGATCAATCCTTTATATAGGGATGCTGGAGGACTAAACATATAAGCCAGCTTGTGGGGTGGTTCTTTTAGGATCAATGCAAACCTTTGACACCAATCGTACTTCCTCGCTTACTATATTGCATATTATCAAGGGTTGGTTAAAATTACTTATATCTTAAAATTTTATGAGCTAGGTCTTGCAGCTAATGTGGTGCAACTGCCTTGATGTATATTTTCTAGTATACTCTTAATCTCATTTCTATCTACACACCTTAGTAGAGAGTTGGAAAATCTTCTCCTATACAAGGTACCATCTTGTATAATGTAATGTGGACCCTTCCATAGTAGAGTCCTTACCTCCTTTCATTGTAAGGGTGGATCTCGTTATTTATATACTCAATAATGGGAGTCATCCAATTAGTTTCTCCATCCATTACTACAAACAATCTTAACATTCTCGAAACTTGGAGCATGTAAGATTTCTACTTGAATTCATCTAAAGCACGGTCTAGCTCTCAAACTTTTCAATTTTGATGGATTGTCTATATATTATTTTTCTTTTCCTGGTTTTTGCTTCACCAGGTAATATAGTAACACATTAAGCAGAGTTTTTTTTCCTTTTCCATGTAGATGCCAATCATTCTTCTTTCATCTGGTATTGTCCAAGCACTTGATTTACCACCAACTGGGAGTCACTATGGAGGCACATTAATCGAATTCCTAGTTTCATTTAAACTTCGATTCCAACTATCAAGGCTTCGTACTCAACTTCGTTGTTAGTAGTACCATATCCAATTTTAAGGCATACCACAAATTTTGACCTTTAGGCTTTATTAAAACCATTGTTGCTCCAGAATCATGTTCATTGATGCTTCATCAACATAACTGCCATTTGAGTGCTTTGTCCTTATTGGTTTCCAACTCTTCATTCTTAGTGGTGAATTCAACAATAAAATCTACTAAGGCTTATCCTTTGATCACGTTCAAAGGTGATATGTAATTTCATATTGCCTTAACTTAGCACTCCATATTACTAGCCTACCCGAAGTATCAAGGTAATGAAGGACCTACCGAAGGGGGTGTTCAATCGGTACTCTGATAGAGAGATTAGAAATAATGCATTAGTTTCTTAGATGAAATTAGTAAATAGTATGCCAGGTTTTTCAAATTTAGGTATCTCTACTTGGATCTAATGAATCACTCGCTAACGTAATATACAAGCTTGTGTACCCTAACATTCTTACATACTAATTTTATACTTAATGCATAAATAGACATCATATGGTTCAAGTACAAATCCTCTGCTTCTGCGGGTATAGACAGGACTAAAGGTATTCATAAATATTCAATGAGTTATAGGAAGGTGACTGGACATTCATTGGTCCACTTAAACTTTACTTTCTCTTTTGTGAAGGCATAAATGGTTGAAACATACATATTTTTCATCTTTGAGAGGAAGTGAATCAAGGTTGCAACCTGCCTAATTGGACTTTACGTTTCTCTTTGGGTTTCTAAATTATATATATCTTTCAAAGCCTAAACTTGCCCCGAGTTAGAATCTATTCCCTAGCATGCATAATGTAACCAAGGAATTTATCTGATGCAACCCCAAAATCAAATTTCAACGGATTCGGCTTCATTCCACATGCATAAAGCACTTGAAACTCTCATCTAAATGGTTTATATGATCCTTTTCTCTCTTAGACTTTAGGAGCATGACATCTACCTAAACCTTTATAGTTCGTCCAATTTGATTAATTAACATCTTGTTAACCAGCCTTTGATACGTGCCCTTAATATTCATTTACCAAACAACATTAACATGTTATGATACAATTTTAGACTAGTAATGAAACTATTATGATCTTAGTTAGGGATATGCATTATTATTTTGTTATATCCTGAATATGTGCATATGAATGAGAGTAATTCGTGTCTATTGTTCCATCCACCAACTGGTCAATTCACAGAAGATGAAAATAGTCCTTGGGATAAGCATCATTCAAATTTGAGAAATCAATGCAGGTCCTCTTTTCTACATTCGACTTCTTGATCAAGACTGAGTTAGCTATTCAGTCTGGGCATTAAGACTCCCTTGTGAAATCGTTGGCTAATAGAATTTTCACTTCCTTATTAAAAGATGCGGGTCGGTATAGGCTTATGCTCTTTGTTTTCTACTTCATAAGTATACTCTTGAGTTGATGTTCAACGCATGACATGCTATAATAGAAAATTCCTACACATATCGCCATGTAAACATATCTTGGTTGTCCCATAAAAATCCCTTGATTTATGATTGTGTTTTCCTATAATGATGGAACCCATTTTTCATTATCTCACTAGAATCCTCCTCATCAATAGTTATAAAGTCCATAGCCTCTATTGGCTTGGTTCTTGTCCCTCTTTTGTCCATCTTTTTGGTCTAATCTGTTATGAGCATCACTCTAGACCCTAGTGGGGGACCATTTTGTAATTGATATGCCTTTTAGTTCTTAATATAGTGAAACTTCTTTGCATTCTCCTCATTTTCCAAGCGATGACTCTCACAATTTTCAGCTATGTAATGTTTCGCTACTAATCCTAGTCCTTTTCGATAATTTTGACCTTATTAGAGGTTGGGAACTCCATCTTTAAACACCATTGGGCTAAAACCGCTCTATAGTTAGGAAGAGAAGATTGTCTAGATCAAACATTATATGCCCGAAGCCGTGCATATGCATAGTGGTTGCTTCCTAATTATTAATCTAGATTGGTACCTCGGCTTAGGGAAAAAATCCATTTGCCTCATTGTCATCTTTTCTTATCAAGTGAATCCTTGTAATGGCTTGTTTCATAGGGTGATGTTCTTCATTAATAGCGTTATTCCATTGAAACTGCTCTTAAAAATAATGCTTATGGAGCTTTCACTATCCACGAGCATGCGATGCACCTCCATCGGTCCGTGAATGGCTAAGATTATCATCAAACCAGTGGTGGAAAGATATTGCTTTCCATGTATATCCTTTTGATTAAACATAATCTTTGTATAATCATAGCGGGGAATCATCATTTCTTGTCCCTCATCGGTGGAAAAGAATAATCTTTGACATGCTTGAAGTGCCTTTCCATTTTAGCCCAATTTTGTTGGCCATGTGCAGTCCTCTATGTATTGTACTAACTACGATCCTTCTACCTCCTATAGCTAAGTTGGCACCCACTATGTTGTTAATGCACAGGAATCAAGGAACCATTAGTGTCTTTGACATACTTTTATAACTTTTTCTTCCTTATGTACTCATGTATAACATCGTGCAAATGGGTGCATTCTTGTATGTCATATCCTTGTGACTCGTTAAAGTGACAAAAATTACCGAAGTTAGGTCCTTCTCGGTTTCATTATTAGGAGGTGGCTTTTTTTATTTTAACTTTGCTTATGTATCCAGGTGGATGTTTCTAATGTTGTCATTTAGGTTCATTTAAGCATCAAAACTAGGACAAGGATTCTATTTCTTACAATCCATTGCCACAAGAGTTGCCTTGATTATTAGCATTTTTCTGTCAAGCAAAATCAATGCTACCTCCCTTCGATATGGCATTTATGCTGGAGCTCGATTATTCTCTAACCCGAATTGGCCAATTAAGCTTTCATTTTAATGTAGCATCCTCCAACCTCATGTATTTCCTTCCCTATTGTAGGATTTCTAAAGGGTGATAAGCTTTTCCTTGATCAATTTCCATGAGAATTTAGTGTTTAGATGCACTACTCGTGCAACGACCCGTAATTTTTTCACTTTGAATTGAAATATTTAATTTATTTTAAATATTCAGACAATTGTAAAAATTGAAAATATGACCGGGATTCGAATTTTGTATTTTCAATGGTTTAACAAATAAAAGTTATATATAAATGTGCAATCTAGAAAGTTAAAATGACATATATATATATATGCATATATAGAAAATTAATAACATATAAGTTAATTATAATTAATTAAAACTAAGTGTTATTAGTAAAAGTAAGCAAGGAAGATATTATTCATAAAAGTTAAATTGAAAAAGAAAATTTAAACCAACTCACCATCGCTTACGCACCTACACACTTAAGACATCAAGATGAATAGAAAGGCATATGGGGGGGGGGGGGTTCGACCGAAGCTATGATGGGAGGGGAGGGGTATTTTAGTAATTCCATGCATAAGAATTTCTAACCTCTAAATAGACATGCATATGCTCTTCATTTCTTCACAAATTCACTTCACCTCTCTCCTTCTTTTTCTTCTTCTTGAGCAGTCTAATAGCTCTTCTTTAATGGCTTCCTAAATAATAAAAATATTTCAATACTGCGTTGAAATTTTGCTAGAATTGTTTCCATACACATACAATATCAAATCACTTTAAAAAGTTAGCTAAACCCCAACTCTTCCCCACTAAAATGAATAGCCCACACCACCACCATCTCAAACCCAAGCTTCCACCTCAACGCTAGCTTGGTTGGGCATCATTAAGGTCCAGGGAAAGTTCCATAAGCTTCGTTGCGGAGAAAGGGATCGTTTCATCGATTAAAAAATACTTAGAGTCGGATAGCATGAAAGTGAAAACACTACTTCCAGCTTATTTAAATTGATCTTCAAATTATCTATGATTTATTCTCTACAAATATCCTTGGTTGATTAGCATAGTTTGGGTGCTAAAATGAAGATTATTGGATGATTGGTTGACAATATGCTTGTTTGATATGGAAATGATTCACGGTAAAATACACATCGAATTTACACAAAGAATTACTTCCCTGTATAAATTATAATGGTATATATATCATTGTTAACCGCTTTAGAAATGGATAAAAAGGGTTTATAAATGTTTAATAAACATTAAAAATCACTTTGAAAAAGTTTGAAAAAGATTGGAAAATTGAGTAAAAATGAGCTAGTCACGTAACGGCAGTTCACGATTTTGCACCATAAAAAGTTAAATCAATATGCATAATGAAATATAAGTCGGAATTTATTGAAATAAGAATTTTTCAAACCCTGCGGGTATGGTTTTCAAATGAAAACTAAAAATAAAAATTCTATTTAGTAAAAGTTTGAAATATGTCCAAATCCAGTTTTTAAAATCGTCACATTTTAGCAGTTTGTAAAATATCATTTTCAACTCTTTAAAACCGAGGTTTTTAGATCTTGAAAAATATGAAATTAATTCCATCAATATGATAAAATATCTTAAAAGAAACTTGAATCGTAAAAATTGGATATATGTAATGAAATTGGTATTTTAATATATAAAGCTTTATAATCTCTATTCACAGACAATTTAGCAATGAAATTTGGTAACCGTTGAATAAATGATTTGGACTTGGGTTTTCTTCCCAAATCATTTTGAAATGGTTTTCAAATGATAAATCAAATGTTTTTAAAGTTTAGAGTTGATTAAATAACTTGACCGCCTTATGGGTGAAAGAGTGATAGCATCTAGGCTAGAGTTTGAGAAACCAGTCGCCTAATCCCCTCAGCCATTCGGACTGGACCGACGGAGGGGATAGTTAATTTGATTTACTCAGATCACATTTTCTCAAGATAAATGAAAAGTGATCTGGAGTTTTCCAAAATTTACAAGATTTATAACCGGATTTTGGTTGTTAAAGAAAACATTCAAGTTAAATACTGTATAAAATTCCAAGAAGGGAACTCGTACTATCCATATGAATTTAAGAGGTGATTTCACCGTTATTCGACAAATAGTGTAAGTTGAATATGAAAATTAGTATTAAGTATAATTAGTCTAAAATTTATGGATTCCTTTTATTCAATACTAAATGGTTTGGGTTTACGGTAAATGATCTCTTAAATAACATTGTTTTTAACCCATTAAAGATATATTTTAGGAATATGAAATCTCCATTAAGATTCGAATTATTCTAATATTAGAAGATGGAAACATTTTTTTAAGTAATTTTAAAAAAATGATTTGGTTTTTCCAATGACACGAAGTGGCTTAATAATCCCATGTATACAGAAAAAATAGAAATAGTTTAAAGCTTATATCTCTGAAGAGAAATCTATTTGGATGAGAAGATTTATAAATTGGATGATGTTTAATAATGACCCACATACTTGGCATCATTTTATGGATAATTGGTTCGTAGAGACCGGGATAGGATCCGAAAACCACTTTGAACTAATATACACATTTGAAAGTGATGATATGTTAAAGACAATGATTTTGAAGACAGAGATCTTCATAACTTAGGGCTGCTTGCCACTAACCTTGTGATTCCCATTTTATATACATATGGTGGTGGTAGTACCTTTATTTTGAAATCTTTAATGCAAGGACTGCTCGCTACTGATCCTATAGGTGATTCCCAAGCATGATGTAGTAGGAGTAACCTTGATTTGTCCTGTTCCTAGACAACTTGCATGGACGAAAGTCTGATATTACATTTCTAAGAACACATACATTAGTTTTTACAAATGTACATCTGTTTTGTGGTGTAGGAGGTAACCTCACTTTTACTTAACACCTTTCCCTAAGGCATATGAACTTTGGGGTTGTACTTTTATTAATGTGCCATCGAAAATGACAATGTGGCATTCAAAGTGAGGTTTTTCATGTGAAAGGTAAAACGTTACCTCAAGCTTCATACATCGGTAATGAAGAAAGTGCAATAGGGCTATGTGGGTCGCACCCATAAGGAGATGATCATCACTTTTCTAGATTTCCCTTTATATATTGGGTTAGTTGTGTATATTGTGGCCATGTATAGTTCAAGAACGATCGAGGTGATGACATATTCGATACTATCCATGGTCAAGGTAGGCCGGTTCTATATTGGTAGAGTGTAGCAGGACTGTCCCAACATACATTCCTCCAGAGATCGACTATCGAAAGGTAGTCCCTTAATTAGTTATTGTTAGAAATCCATTCTTCAATATGTACCTTTGTGTATACCTAAATATGCTTCAAATTTAACAAATTTAACAATTTTGGCTATTTTAATATGTTATTTGAAAGGATTTCAAAGTAATATCATTAGAAATAATATTAAATGATTTGACAAATATTTTAGTTATCATAGGGTAAAAACCCATCTAGGTTTATGTGCGGCGTGGTTTTATGAGACAATTTTCTTTTCAAAGGTTTTGTTTGGCACTAAAATTGATCTATGACACTATCGTGTGTATATATATATATATATGTTTATGATTTGCATTTCTCAGGTTGGTTTTCCAGACCGATCTGGGCAATTTTAATACTCGAATCAGATTCGAGTAGTTTTAGGATCGGTTAAAGACGCTTGGAGTTTCAAGAGGGGAGCTGGAGACTTTTATCAATGTATATATGTAGGTTACTTTTTCGATGTTGTTTTCCAACATTTGTAAGGACATGTATTTATAACTGTCCAAGGTTGAGCTTAGGATAGACTTTGATATATGTATTTAAAAGTTTTTATGCTGTAAAGATTATTGAAATAATATATGTTATTCCTTTTGTGTGAGATTTTGTTCTTTCTTCTTTTTCTTTTTACCCTTAACCTCTGCCTTTTTATTCAATTTGGGTTGGATATGTGTGGTTTATTGTCAACTTGAAATTTACGAAAGTGTGGGTCATCACATTTAGTATCAGAGCTAAGGTTGAGCGAACACCTAAGCCTAGAAGGGGTAAAGTCTCATCAGAGATAAGGTTAGTAATATCCTAGGATGAGTAGCTCATTAGAGATAGGGTAAGTGACACCTACAATGAGTTTGAGAGTATTATATATGAGCACGTATTTTTTAATGTTGTATATAACTGATTTTCGTTTTGGAAAATTGGTAAGTGAAATAATTTTATCTAGGTTTATATTCTAAATATAAAGGAATATCTTTCAAATGATATAATTATTTATGTGGTGTTTGGTGATTAGGGGAATGATAGTATTCAGCTATTATCATTGATTGATTAGTAATTTGGTTTGAAAGTTTAAATACAAACACCTTATGAATTTAGTTTCACAATTTGACTGTGTGGTGTTCGATAAATAATATTGGTTCAAGGTTAAAGAAATTTATCCAAGATAAGTGATTTTGTGAATGTTTTATAAAAATAAGTGATATTATAAATTGGATTTACAAAAAATGTTTTATAAAGATATTTTTAAGAATTTAAATCCTGACATTTTTGAAGAAAAAAATCTGACGATTAACTTTTTCGAGTGGTTCAAAAGTAATTAAAAATGGGCAGGAGATGTGTTCGAATGGTAAACACTTCTCTTAAGTATTCCCCTTCTTATTAAAGTAATATATGATACAATTGTTAGTACCCAGTTTCTTGGTATCGCTTTTGAGTTACTCGATCAATCTAATTTCCTAAAGTTAAAAAGATAATGTGAATCAATAATTGATGGATTAATTAGTGATTGTTAATTTTTATCAAAATGTTTGAATTTAGTATTTGTTAAAGTGTGTATATTATAATATAAGGATTTTATTACCATTTTATAAATAAAAGATAATTTATCTTTTAAATTAAAATTTGATGAATAAATTTTTTAAAATGATTATATATTCAGAAGCATCTTTATAATAATGTTTAAATAAGAAGAATAGCTTTTAAAAGATATCCTATAAATGAGGGTTAAAAATATTTAGGGTATATGAAAAGGATTAAAATATTTGGATGGAATTTTATGAAATGTTTTCATAAATAATTTTGAAAAAGGAATTTGATATAATTAAGTATGTATGAGATACGTAGTTCATTTTGTCTCATGATTTTGATCTATGATTCGAGTAAGGAATTTTGAGGTGTTTATACCGATCCGTAAAATAATTTATTACTCAATCCTTGATGATGAACATTGATGAGTATTTGTGGTGAGATACTTGCATTTTCTATCATAGTTGAGAGCTATGTAAGGGAAGTGAGAGTTTTTGATTAAGAAGTATAATCAACGTCCACACTAGGGGATCGAGAGATCAACAATAGTTTGGAAATAAAGTTGTGTATTTGAGTAGAAGATCGGATTAGATATTACGGGCGATCTATGTATATCACACCAAATTAAGTTTAAAGATAATATTTTGGGTAGACTCTTTTGGGTTTTGGGTTATGATGAATTTTCGGGGACAAAATTCTTTTAAAGGGGAAGAATGTAGCGACCTGTAATTTTATCCCTTTAAGTTGGAATATTTAATTTATTTTAAAAATTCAGATAATCATTTTAGATGATGAATAATTCACTTTAATTACTATATAATGATAATAAGTGATATATCATGGTTTTATAAATATATAAACTTATTATAAAAAAAATTATAAACTTCATTGTATTCTGGCAATTCGACGTTGTATTTTATAAATGGATTTTTTATATTATTTAACATAGTTTTATAGCTTAAATAATCTCATTTTAACTATTTAAATATGATAAGAATTTTTTTCTAGTTTTGCTTACATAAATAAATAGTTTGATTAGAAACTGAAAATATAGCCGGGATTCAAATTTCGGATTTTCAACGGTTTAACAAATAAAAGTTGTACATGAACGTTGTAATGTAGAAAGTTAAAATGACATATATGTGCACATAAAAAAAATTAATAACATATAAGTTAACCATAATTAATTAGAACTAAGTGTTATTATTAAAAGTAAGCAAGGAAGATATTTTTCACAAAAGTTTGATTGAAAAAGAAAACATGAAATCAACTCATCATCACTTACACACACACCAAAGACATAAAGAAGTGATGAAAGGCACATGGAGGGGAGGTATGGCTAAAGCTATGATGGGACGGAAGGGGTATTTTAGTAATTCCGTACATAAGAATATCTAATCTATAAATACACATGCATATTCTCTTCCTTTCATCACAAACTCACTTCACTTTTCTCCTTCTTCTTGACCTCTCTAACAGCTCTTCTTCAATGGCCTCATAAATAGTAAAAATAATCCAATAACGCATCGAAGTTTTGCTAAAATTGTTTCTATACACATACAATATCAAATCACTTCAAAAAGTTATCCAAAGTCCACCTCTTCCTCACTAAAGTGCACGACCCTCACCACCACCATATCAAAGCCAAGCTTCCACCTCCCCACAAGCTTAGCTGAGCATCATAAGATCTAGGGGAAAGTTCTATAAGCTTCGGTGCGGAGAAAGGGATCGTTTCGTCGATTAAAAAATAATACTTAGAGTCAGATAGCATGAAAGTGAGAACACTACTTTCATCTTATTTAAATTTATCTTAAAATTATCTATGATCTGCACTATGCAAGTAAAATTTTGTTAACTAGTATAGTTTAGATGCTAAAAGGATTGATTATTTTATGATTGGTTGATAATATGCTTGCTTGATATGGAAATGATTCACGATAAAATGCACGTTGCATTTATGCAAAGGAACCATTGCTCTATATAAATTATAATGGAATATGTAGCATTATTAACCTCTTTAAAAATCTATAGAAATGGTTTATAAATGTTTTATAACAATTAAAACTCATTTCAACAAGGTTTGAAAAATATTGGAAAACTGAGTAAAAATGACCATGTCGTGTAGCGGCATTTCGCGATTTCGCGCTGTGAAAGTTAAATCAATATGTAGAATGAAATATAAGTCAGAAATTATTGAAATAATAAGTTTCTGGACCCTGGTAGGAGTGGTTTTCAAATGACAAAGAAAACGAAATCAAGATTCCAATTAGTAAAGTTTGAAATATGTCCAAATCAATTTTTGGAATCATCGCGTTTTGGTAGTTCGTAAAATATTGTTTTCAACTCTTTAAATTGGATGTTTTTAAACCTTTAAAAATGTGAAATAAATTCCATAAATAAGTTAAAATATTTAAATGGAATTTGAATTTAAAAAATGGGTATATATGTAATCAAATTGGCATCTTAATCTATAAAGCTTTAAAATCACCGTTTACCGACAATTTAGCAATGATATTTGGTAACGTTGAATAATTGATTTGAACTTGGATTTTATCTTTTGGAAATTTTCCTCAAATGATAAATGAAATACTTTTAAAAGTTTAGAGCTGACCAAATAATTTGATCGTCTTATGGGTGAAAGAGAGATTGCCTCTAGGCTGGAGTTCGAGAAACCGGTTGCCTGCTCTATCCAGCTCTCCGGACTGGCTCGACGGAGGGGTTAGTTCATTTGATTTACTCGGACTGCATTTTTCTAAGATAAATGAAAATATATTTGGATTTTTTAAAAAGTTAAAATTGATTTGAAATAGGATTTTTATTGTTAAAGAAAACACTCTACTTAAACTCTATACTTATATCCATATTAAATTAAAATGTGATTTCAAAGTTATTTGATGAATAAGATATGTTGAATATGGAAATTAGTATTGTTGAAGCAAAAAATAGGCATCAACACTTATAGAATCTCATAGAGATTAAATGAAGAATGAAATTAAAATAGAGCAAATATCATAAATGAACACACGGATATTTACAGTAGTTTGGCAATCTTGGCCTACGCCCGCTTCATATTTTTATTGATCTTGCACTTGTATGATTAGAAGAAAGTCTTGATTAGCTAGGATCAATTAGTACAAGAATAAAGAATGAAAATGGAAAAGCCTTGGCAATAGAAAGAAGGATCTCTTTTCTTATGCCATGTCGTGCAAATATTAGGTTGAAATTTCGATAGAAGAACCTCCAGGCCAAACGAGGCCACACAAGAATTTTGAGGCCCATTGGGGACCACAATAGGGATTGGTACCCATCCCTATTTGGTGCCCAATTGGGGTGAAATCCATTTGGTGGGTCTCCAATGATGTTAGCTACTTGCCATCCAAATTTCATGTCATTCCGACTTGTCGTTTGTGAAATATCGCGTTTTCTGTGAAGTTGTGCTGCATGCATTCTAATTTCAGTCGATCCCTCTAGAGGGTTAGGTACCGATCCCTCCAATCTCCTTTGATTGGGGTGCGATCCCTAAGGGGTGTTTCCCATGTTGTAATGTGCTTATACTCTAAGTTTCATGTTGATATCATATGTATCTTCTGAGTTATTGATCGATCATTATTGCAATTTGTAGTGAAAGCCGAATATGGCTGATTCCTTTTATACTGATCCTTTTTTATAAGTGAAGTAATTTTCCCAAAACTTGAGCATACAAAATCCAAATTATTTGAAACTTGAAATGTAGTCTCATAGGGCCTTCCTTGTCACTACGTATTATTCTCACCCAGTTTGGGACAAAAATTAAGGATATGTATCGATCCCTTAGGGAAAGGGATAGGCAATGATCCCCTGCCCAGGGGAGGCATTATTCCATACCTAGGATATTCTAAAGAGTCCGTCTCTTGGTCTTGGTTGATCATCGCTTCATATCATTGCCTGCTCTTGATTTCTGAGCCTAACGGTCATCTCTCCGAGCTATCTTCCTTGATGATCGTGCAGTTTAAGTTGTCCAGTTAGTTTGAATATAGTCGGGCCAAAACGCTGGATAACGAGTAGTGAGAGTAATTAGTCTAAAATTTATGGATCCCTTTTATTCGTACTAACCGGTTGTGGTTTACAGTAAACGATATCTTAAATAGTATTGTTTTTAGCTTATTAAAGATATGTTTTAGAAATATAAAATCTTCGATAAGATTGGATTTATACTAATATTAGAAGATGGAAATATTTTCCTAAGTAATTTAAAAGAAATGATTTGGTATTTCTAAAGTTAAAAAGAGGCTTAATAATCCCATATATACTGAAAGAAATAGAAATGGTTTAAAGCTTATATCTCTGAAGAGATATTTATTTGGATGAAAAGATGTATAAATCCGATGATGTTTAATAGTCACCCACATACTTGACATCTTTTTATCGATAATTGGTTTGGAGAGACTGAGGTCGGATTTTAGTGATTCCTAACCGAAAACCACTTCGAACCAATATACACGTTCGAAAGTGATGACACGTTGAAGACGATGATTTTGAAGACGGAGATCTTCATAATGTAGTGCCTCTTACCACTAACCTCATGATCCCCATATTATATACATATGATGGCGGTAGTACCTTTATTTTGAAATCTTCTGTGCAATGACTGCTCTCTATTGATCCTATGGGTGATTTCCAAGCATGATGTAGTAGGAGTACATTCAATTTGCCTATGCTTGGACAAATTGTGTGGACGACTGTTTGACATTGCATTTCTAAGACCACATACATTGGTTTTTATAAACATACATTTTTTTGACGGTGTAGGAGGTAACCCTACTTATACTTAACACCCTACCCTAAAGCATATGAATTTGGGGTTGTACTTTTGTGGAAACCAATTAGTATGCCTTTGGAAATGGCAATGTGGCGTTCAAAGTGCGATTCGTCATATGAAAGATAAAACGTTACCTCAAGCCTCACACATCGGTAATGACAAACATAGGGTAGACGCACCAGGGCTATGTGGATCACACCTATAAGAAGATGATCATCACCACTCTAGAGTTTTCTTTATATATCGAGGTTGTTGTGTACGCTGTTGTCACAGATAGGTCAGGAACGACCGAGGTGATGACATAATCGGTACTATCTATGGTAGAGATAGGCTGGTTTTTCTGTTGGTAGAGGGCAGCAGGGCTGTGCCTCGGTACATTCCTCTAGAGAAGTACTGTTGGAAGGTAGTCCATTACCTTGTAATTATTGAAAATCCATTCTCCAATATGTACTTTTACGCACTTGACTTTATACCTAAATATGTTGTTGAATTTAACAAACGCAACAATTTTGGCTATTTTAATATGTTATTTGAAATGATTTTCAAAGTAATGTCATTAGAAATAAAATCAAATGATTTGATAAAAAGATTTAGTTACCTTAAGATAAAAACACATCCGTGTTTATGTGCAATGTGGTTTATAAGATACTCTTCTTTTCAATGGTTATGTTTGGCATCAAAATCGATCTATGACATTGCCATATGTATTTGTGATTTGCGTTTCTCATGCTGGTTTGCCAGACTAATGCGAGTATTTTTAATACTCGGATTAGATCCGAGTAGTTTCAGGATTAGCTGAAGACGCTTGGAGTGTCTAGGGAAAAGTTCGAGATCTTCATCAGCATACAAACTAGTTTATTTTCCCCTATGTTTTTTGCTTTTCAGCGTTGGTTAGGACATGTATTTATAACTGTCCAAGCTGAGCTTAGGGTAGACTCTAATATATATATTTAAAAGTTTTTCCGCTATAAAGATTACTGAAATATACGTTATTCCATTCATGTGAGATTCTGTTCTATTTTCTTTTTCTTTTTACCCTTAACCACCCTCCTTTTTGTTCAATTTGGGTTAGACATGCGTGGTTTGTGGTCAACCTGAAACGTACGGAAGTGCAAGTCGTTACACCTCGACACAAAGCCATCAATGCTAATTTTTCATCCATGTTTAGTACTTTTATGGTAACATCATTAAAACAAGTCAGATATTTGCCCGAGGACTCATCACTTCTTTAACTGATATCTGGCAATGAGTATGTATCCTTTTGATATTCTACACATATGTAGTATTGATTAATGAAATTTTCATGCAACATCGACCATGAATCGATTGATCCTGTAGTAGTCGACAAGACCACATAGCTGCAGAAGCAGATAGAAATAACATGATGTTTTTACACAAGACTTCTTCCATAGTTCCAATCATTAACATATGTTGGTTGTATCACTACACATGCATTATGGGTTCCATTAACCCCTTATAAGATTCTATGGTGGGCATTTTGAAATTATTTGGATTTCTAGTGGTCCCTATCTCATACATGAATGGGTACCTTTTCCTAGCTCTAGTACCACTTTTCTATTGTTCTCTTTAACTATGGTCCTTAATTATTTGAGCCACTCTATGATTGGTAGACCTTTAACAGGGTAAACAGAGTGTCGACCAACATAGTTATCAAGTTTTTCTCCCTATAAGGAGCATTTACTTTCTTTATGCCTACGATAGCTAGAGACTCACTCATGAGCATAGCTCAAGCTCCTATATGTCTCCTAATGTGGTCTATGTCCATCATTGGCAAGTTTGTCCCCTTGAATAGGGGAGACGTGGTGGGATCGATTGAAGTTAGCTATAGTTGGACCCGGTTCAATGTTGGCTAGAATCGATTCGGTGTCGAATAGTTCCTTAAGCCTAACTTCAGGTTGTACTATTGTACGTTCCATCTGTCTTTTAGTCTCTTATTTCCTTAATCTTCTACTATGACAATTAGAATCGCAACCAAAGCATGAGCTTCTCCTTCGGTCCTTAACCCAGGAATGGGATCTTTCTCTTTTTTTAGTGTTGCAATTGGCCTTTTTCTTCTTTCCAAGGGGAGTTATAAGTTGGTCCACCATCTCTTGTTGTTGAATAACAAAACAAACATCTAATTCAGTCATGACTCTATCCAAGTCAACTATAGAAACCATTTTCAAAAATGGAGGAGTGTGTGCCAATAGTTCGCAATGGGCCATTACTGATAGATTTGATATGTTTCTTACATCCTTGCTTATAGCACCAGCTCTGGTCTCAGATTTAGAAAGCATGTTGGAAGATCCGATCCCTTACGCAGCATATAGTTTGAGGTAAATTTAGAAAAATTTCCCTAGAATGATCTATGTCAGGCTTATATAAATAATTAATTTTCATCAAATCATATTTATGATATGAAGTTATCAAATAGTTTTAATATTGTATATTATAAAGTCTCGAATTAGGTGAATCTGTACATAAATATGATATATGATAAATAATAGTACAATATAACTGCACTAATCATGTGTATCTCTCTCTCTCACACACACACACATATATGGTTATTAGGATTTATATCTAATGTGTACACACATGCAACAAACTATACATATGCATATAAGGACAATCATATACATATCAGGTGTAGATATGAATATGCATGGGTAATCACAAACATTCGAATATATGTAAATGGATTTGTATACATATATTTTTAGTACATTATATGTGTATCATACAAATACATATTATCTATGATATTTTGGCAATACATATATGATACATACATACATACATACATACATACATACATGCATACATATATATATATATGTTCAAAATAGATGTTATAAATATTATACATTAAATCTTCCATGGTGCAAATTGAGTTTTAAAACTTGCATATTTATTTTATAACTTCCAAATTGGTATTTAATACTTTCTATATATAAATATTGCATATTAAATCTTCCATGTGTAGCTTATGCATTTGATTCTTTCATTCCATTTGTATGCTTTAAATCTTATTTAAGTCTAATGTATCTTTTGCCCGTAACATCTTTACTAACTTAAATAAAATATTCTAACAATTCAAAATTTTCACACACACACACGCACGCGCATACACACACACAGATATAAATGTGTGTGTGTATATATATATATATATATATATATATATATATATATATCAGTGTACAAATTGACTATTTAACGTTTTAGGCCAAAAATAATTTATTTTGAATTGTTAATAATAAAATGAATAATCAATATAAATATAATTATCTAATTTAATATATGTGCGCACACCTTGGTGTATGTCAATAAATATTTGCTTTAATTTAAAACAATTTCGCGTGTACAATTTATAAAACCAAGAATTAAATTTTAGCAAATGTTCATATGTTGTAGTAAAGACACATTTTAAAATTAATCTCAAATATGTATTATTTAGTTCAAGATCAGGAGAAAATGGCTTTTCATCCTTTTTCAAATTTTCAAACCTATATCAAGTAAATGTAAATGTGAAATTTAAACAAAAATACAAATAATAAAAAAGAATTCACATTAGTACAAAATTATATACATAGCCAAAATACACATAATTGGGGTAAAGGCATGATTCATAAGCTTAAAAGATTTCCTTTCAATTAGCACATTCATTGGATGTTAGTCTTTGGGTCTTCTATTGGAATTGGTAACCCACTTGCTTAAGTTTACAAGACTCACATCAATAGAATAGAGAATAAGTTTTTTGTTTGTTTAGAGATGATAGTTAGAGGCCATGGTTGTATTGTATGGATACTAGAGTTTCTTCGTCCTTTAGAAAGATGGTAGAGACTAGTATTTAAAGAGAAGGAATATGTAGAGACAAATTTTTAACAAAAGGTTTCTTTCCCTTTTAAACTTCTCATCGAATGTGTAATTTCGCTCTATACCGTAAATATGGCCGACTCCTTCTATTACTCACCAAAATAACCCACCTTTACCATATCTGAATCCACATAAAATAATTTTACAATATTAAATATTATTTAATATTAATACATTTCGTCGGTTAGATGTATATACAATATTTATACACATATTTAAATAACCACTATAGGGTATCCAAAATTTTCCAAAAGCTATCAAAATATCGAAAGTGCCTTAAACAATAAAAATTCAAAATTAATACAATAATTATATCAATTAATTTAATTATTCAATTAAATCAACCTGCAACATCATAGACTAAAGAGATTCGGTTGTGCGACTCATAGGTGTGAGTCGATCATCGATTAATATCTAACATTTTGAATATTAACATCTACATGTTGTAACGACCCACAAATTTGGCGCTAATTATAATACATTAATTAAAAATGAATTTTTTTAATAAAAGGTTGAATTGGATGTCTAGTTATAAACATTGTGTAAGTCTTTTTGAGATGATCAGTATGGTATATAATTTTTTTCGCATTTAGAGTTGTGGTTTGCGAAATAGAGGGACTATAGTGTTTAAATAAGGTACGAAGCCACTTTCGAGCAAAATGGTTACTTATACCTGAATCTACCTCGATGCTTATTTTAATAATGCTTAGAGACCTAAAAGGGAAGCTGTCACATCAGCCACTCTTCCCAAATCCTGAAATTCCTATTAATCTCATTTTAATGACGAATGATTTTCGCTAGTTACAAATTGTTTCAAAATTCAAAGTGTTTGATACCCATCAATTTATGTGTTGTTTCGAAGCTCTCGATAAATAGATCTGATGGGTTATATTCATTTATATAAACAGTGCTTGAGGCTACTAGAATCTTCGGCAAAGGTCAATTGCAGTGAGTTGACTATTGATGATTTAGGAAATTTTGATTTTAGCCACAGTAGGCAAAATTGATGAGCTAGGGACGAAAGCTCAGTGAGGAGAGATGATTAATGGTGGTTGCATGCTATAGAATGGTCTAAGATGCTCTATCAATTAGGGATTCGACTCATTGAAAATTCATGATGGTAGGTCAAACAAGAGGTGGATCTAAGAGGTCTGGTGATGGCGTGTAGTGAGAGATGGCAGTAAGTGGTGGTGGCTTCCTCTCAAGGGTTCGAAGCTAGGTGAATTTTGTGATCAAAATTCGCAGTTGAGGGAAGTTAGACGTGATTTAGTCCTTCTTCCACTTAGCCCTATATTTTTATTTATTACAAATTAAATCATGGATATTTCAACCACCATATCTTTCACATACGAACTCTGACTCATACGTGGTTTCTTCCTTGGACTAATGGAAAAATTCTAGACTTGAAAAAGTGTGTTGGTATGGTTTATTTAGGTTAAATAATCAAAGTTTAAAAATATTACATGCTTATGTATTGATGAAAATTAATACTTATTGATATGTGGCGATGATAGCCAGGTTGTACGGTATTTTAGATGTGTTGTGCCTTGGTTTGGTTGTTTATTGTTGTTATTGTATCATTGAATGTTTAATTTTAATTAACCGTGGATTTAAAATTTGAATGTTATTAATTAAAATAAAATAATTGAAATTGTGTAATAATGGGAAGATTAGATAAATAAAGCCATTTGCTAATTTTGAGTAATATTAATAAAACAACAGTGGTTTAGTGAATTAAATTGGAATTAAGGGTAAGAAATGTAATAATAGTATTATTTATGAACTTTTGGGAAAATTCATAAATAATAATGAAAAAAAACTATTTTGAATTATATTTGGGAAGTTTATTATTTCTTAAATAATATTATAGTTTTTTTGTGAAAATTAAATTGTTTCGTGCAAATGACAAAGTGATAGATTTTATGGTATTTATAGTAAGAAATATTATTATTATTATTATTATTATTATTATTATTATTATTATTATTATTATTTGAGTAATAAAATAGCGGTATTTTCGGACTAATAATAATAATGGTAGTATTAGTAGTAGTAAAAATATGTTTTCAAAAGTGTTTAGGATTAAATAATTTTGATTTTGAAACAAATAGAAATAAAAAAGAGTTATGGAGATCTAAAATAGAATATTAATATATTTGAGATAAATAGTATTAAATTGGTTTTCAAAACTTTTACGGTGATTTCAGAATATACTATTATTTTGACATAAAATAATAATAATATTGTTTAAAAACTAATTTGGTATAAAAGTACTATTTTCATTTTAAAATACGATGCTTTGCATCATTTGGAGAAATAGAAGTACAATCAAGATTTCAGAAGTATGTTATCATTTAAAAGAAGTAATATTATTTTAGGACATAGTAATTAAATGGAACTTTTATAATAAAACGATTTTATACTTGTGGGAATAAAAGTCGTAAAATATTATTTAGATAGCCGCAAAATGTGAGATTAATTGTCTATTGTAATTATCACATATATTGGATAATTGATTATGACATTACATTTTGCATGCAATATTCTACCATTATTGCTACTAGATAATGGATAGTCAATTATGGTTATTTTATTATTGATATTGTGTTCCTAATGTCGATTGAATTAGTACACATTTAGTGATTGATGTTGCGTTACTAATGTTGTTTGGATTAATACATGTTTGTTGAATAATGTTGTGTTACTAATGTTGATTGGACTAGTGCACATTTGATAATTGATGTTGTGTTTACGATTTTGGGGTGATTAGTACACATTTGTATAGTTTTCTTATTTGATGAATTGGGGCTATCGTTTAGTAATTGTTAGGGTTAATAGCTATGTACTACTGTTATTGTTACCCTATAAGATGATTTTTTATGATGGATGAGTAGAAATACTATTTTCTGCTTACACTATTTTAGGCTGCATTGATTGCATGGGTGCTATGATTTTTATATACTAACAAGTATTTGGATGTAGCAGAAGAGTAGAAGATATAACTACATGAGCTTGATCCCCCAAATGAGGCATATAGGCAATTTTTTTTGTATGCAACAGCTATCGATCCTATAGCCATAGTTTATAGGAAAAGGTGTAGTCCAAACATAATTGATACATTTTCCTCTCATTATACGTATATTTATGTATTTGTAAGTTTGCAGGTGGAAGCAAAGGAGAAAAAAAAGAATCTAGAATTTGTAAGTTATATAGTTGTTATTGTACATTAATGGTTAATGCATTAAAATATGTATACTATCTGATGTGAATATACGTAATAATTAGTTGCTGAACTGATATTTATGTTTAAATTCAACTATGAGTTTTCCCTTTTTATGTTCAATATTTTAGTCGTTTTAATTTAATATACCTACGATCCATTATCCTTAATATCTAAATTTAGTTGTAAGTATATTTTGACGTCTTTTATAATCAATTTAGATGTTTAAAATAGTGTGTCATCACACATAGTATCAGAGCTTAGGTTTAGCAATTTCCTGAGCGTTGGGTAGGATTGACCATTTAGGGTAGGATGAGTCACACCTCAGATTGGGATAGAATATAGAACGAGGAAGCATTTTGAATAGTAATTTTATGATTGTGTGTATTAGTTGTTTCTTAACAACCATTACATCACCCTAAAATGATGTTTACGTATGATGTCCCTTATATAAAAGATAAATAAATATAGAAGTGGGGTGTAGTGAATACTTATAAAAGGTGTTAAGTGTTTGTTATAACTCGAGTGACAGACACAATGTTAAATTGTAATTGGAACATGAACTTTACAAGATGGAACCACTTATTATTTTTAGGTTAATTATATTAGTTTGGAAAATCTATAAAATATACATTTTCGATTTTAAAGACATTTTACTAAAAGGGATAAATGCTTATTCTTGGGAACAAAGTGATTTGTTGAAACTTTTAATCAAAATAAAATATTTAGTTTGGGAAATAATTTTTTTATGAAGTAATTTTCTTTAGGAAAAGTGAATATTGTAGAAGTATTTTATTTGGAAGCATTTTTAGTAAAAAGTGTTTTAATTAGATATTGGAATTTGAATTCAACCTTTAGGACACATTTTAGTATAAGAATGTTTTATTGTTTTTACAACATCCTTTGGAATGTATTTCTATAATGGTATTATAGTCTAGAACTGCTTTGTTAAAAGTAGAATATTCAAAACTACGGAAAGAAAATGTTTTGTTGATAATATTTATTTGAAAACATTTTGATGAAAGGACATTATATTATTATATTTTGATAAAAATATTTTGTTGAGAGATATCTTGAAAAGTGGCATTATTGATGAAGAATATTTTAAATAAGCACTATACGACTCGTGGGGTATTTCTTTAGAAAATAAAAGAAATTATAAAGCAATCTTTATAATAATATTAAGTGGTTTGTAAAAGATTTATTTTAAAGATACCTTATATAAAGCGTACTTTGATAAAAATATATTTGACTCAAAAGAAATGTTTAGAGATATTATTTTACTGATGGAAATATTTGAAAATATTTTGACGGAAGTATTTTTATTTGAGAAGTATATTTTTGGGTATTGAATAAGAGGCACTACGCCATAGATGACCTTCTACAACATTTTTGCAAGGTGTTCCCAGGTAAAATGTTGCGATAGCTATACAATTTTAGTCCTACTGCAATGTTGAATTTTTTGTGTTGCCTTAGCCATAAAAATGTGTTGCTCTAGCTAAACAAGTGTAATTGATGCAACATATTTTATAGTGTTGCTACATCAGACCTTTGCATATCTTTCGCACCGATCTACGCCAATCTACCAAGGCAAATCCTATGTTGGAGAACGTGACACCTTATCAATCCGAACACCACTCCATTCGCAACCCTAAACCTAAACGAAAAAAAGAAAGAAATAATGGCGGCTCTGTTATTCATTCCTCCTCCTTCAATAACTAGGGTTTCGCAAATTCGAAGACGTCGACTTTAAATGTTCGATCGAACTCGATTTCCTTGCTCGAGGGATTGCTCGTCTCTGAAATGCTTGCGGTTGCTAGGGTTCGTCTTTTTGGGCTTCGCTCAATTCGTCGATTTCGTGCTCCTCAATATAAGGTGAGTAATTCTATTTACTCACATCTAGTTCATCTCTAATATGGCGCTTCTGCAATTCGATTTTTGTTTTATATGTGGTGATTGGTGACTTTTCTGACTTGGTTCGATTTTGCTCGATGTTGATAAATTTTTCTATGACTTCGGCATTTACTGTCTTTGGTTGCGAATTGAGTTTGATCATGTTGTATCGACTTGTTTTGCTTTGTGCTTTAGATTGTCTGACCATTGTATTTCATACATAATGTTGCTCCATTGTTTTGTCTGGTTCCTGATTAAAGTTGGTTTGTTCCATGGTTCTTCTGATGCATTTTCTTCTGGTAGCACTTTCGTCTTTGTTCGATTTTACTTACTTCTTTATGACATCGGTCATTGTATCATTGACCTGCAGCTCGAATATCATGATTTCTGCACTTGTATTTGTTTTTGGCTTCAAGTATATATGCCCTGAACATGAGTTTGTGCTATGATTGTTCATCTCGGCTGTGCCTTGATCTTTAATGATCTCTTTGTATTTCTGTTGACCTCGGTCACTTTGGTTTTGTGATGGTATTTGACTTCGGCCTTAACTTGAGGCTTCTGCGTGTAGTTGCAGCACCCACTGTGTTGTTAATTTGAGTTGATATTACTTTGTTCCACTGGCACATGAGTTGGTTCATTTCTTTCTATTATTGCTTGGGTATTGAACTGTTTCATGCTTCTGTTTGGTCTGATGCTCCAAGTCACCACCTCTGATCAGTTGCATTATCGCCATGCTGTAGTTTGATCTGGGGTGCCCTTGGTCATTCGAGTCTTTGTTGGTTTGCAGTGCTTTATCATCAACATGCTTGTGGTGTTCACTATTTTATATGTGGTAATTGGTGAATTCTGTCCACGATTGCACTTTACCTGTACCTTGTAGGGTGAGTTGTTTTGCAATTTTACTTGTTTTGGCTAGTGCATTCGGCTTGTACATTGTTTAACTTGCATCCTTGAATCTGACGCATTGTGATATTTGAGTCAGTTAGCACTTTTGTTTCATGAATGCGTGCTGCCTGGCCTTTGTTCTGTGTTTCAATACCTCTGGTACACTCACTCATTTGAGTTTGTACTTTGTCACTTGATGGCTTCAAGCCTGAACTACTTTGTTCTTATTTGGTATGCCACTGTTTTATGTACCTTGACCAGGTTGTGCTGTCCAGTTGAGTTAGGCACTTGAGTTGTCGTTGGTTCACTGTTTAGTTTCCTGGTTAATCGCTTGTTTCAACTGCAGTTTTATTGTGTAGTTGTTTCTTGCTTCCTTTTGATACTTGCAGTTCACTGGACTTGACTCTTTGCATTTTGTTATTGACTTGGCTATGCAGTCTCGAGTCTGGCCCTTGTGACCTTGTGGTGGCTGCCGTTTTGTTGCAGTTTGCCTTTGTGTTCTTGTAGTGGCTGCAGTACATCTGATTTTAGTTGTTTGCACTGTATTGGGTGCTTGTGCCATGATGTGCAGCTGTGCATATTGATGTTGCTTCATTTTGTTTTACTGGCGCATTCGGTTGTACCTGTTTTTGCTGGTTAGAGCTTTACTTTGAGATATAGTCCCTGTTCTCAGGTGTATATGTGATTTTGGCGAGGCAGTTATGCGAGCGTGTACTGCAGCCAAATCAGAATTGGCGTTTTAATTGATATTTAAATTGTTCGACTCCATGTTTTGATTATGCAGTTGTGGTTTTTGTTGCATTAGAACTATTGAAGCAGTAACATTCCTTTTGGTCCTACTGCACTGTGTATATTTTAGTTCGGCGTCTTTGGTCTATGTTGCTGCATTTGCTTACATATCCACCACTTGTTTGCCTCTCTGGCTTCTAGTTGCTTTGAGCAGTTGGGTCTGTTTAATTGCAGTCTACATTTCTGATAGTGGTTTTGCACTTGAACCTCTAGCCTGTTGCACTATTAGTTTCATTTTGTTTGCAGTTGTGTTGAGTCACGATAGCAGTGACTTGACCTCTGCAATTTCGATTTGCTATTCATATTTGGAGTCATGATGACATTATATATTGTAGTGGCGAGGCAGTACACGCGAGCGTGTACTGCAGCCACACAGTATTGACGTTTTGGATCGATATTTCAATTACTTGAATTGTTTTGTGTGTACAATTCAATATTTTGAAATTGTAATTTGATTCGTTTTGATTTGATCCTTTTTGTTGTTGTCTAATTATCTATTTAATAATTAGATTATGAGTTTCTAATTGTTTATTTAATAATTAGATTTTGTTGTTAATTGCCGTCTAGGCAATTCTATCGTTTTTCTAAATTATGAATTTGCTGATTTGTTGTTTAACACTATTACGTGTTATATTTACCGTTATCCGATTTCTTATTAAAGGATTGGATAGACAAGATGTATTTTGACTGCCGTCTATTCGTTATTTAATTATTATTGCTTCCGTGCATTAATAACTGAGTTTGGATTAGACTGACCCATGTATTATTTTCTTTTGAATTTAATATTCGGGTCAGACCGAGTTATTACAGGTTGTAGATATCCTGCTTTGGGTTGCTGCTAGAGCTATGAAGTCTTTTCATATCTTTTGGAGTAGTCGTTGTCATTTTTAGTAGTCAGTGTATCTGATCTAGGATGATATGTATTCATGTATATTATTGTCAATAACGTACTTGTATATATAACTTCCAATGTCGACGGTTGTAGTTGTATCATATGTACTGTATCACATGTATTGTAACTGACATCAGTTATTATATATATTAGACTTTTTGTTTTGTCTGTGTTCCGCTTTTTTATTATCTGTGTTATTATTATATTTATTGTCCTAAACTATTATGAACCATCGTAGTTCCTATTGCCATAGGGATGGACCCAGTTCGGTCGTGGGCCCCACATTGTGGGCCCTACAAAATGTGGGACCCACAACTTCAGAAAGTTAATATCTATAGCAACATTTTTGGAATGTTGCTACAGATACCTATGGGTGTTGCCATAGACCCAAATAGGGTTCTATTGCAACAATATTACTTATGTTGCCTTAGACAGTCAAAATGTTGCCTTTGAGGTCTAAGGCAACGACAAAATTTGCATCACCCTAAAAGTGTTGCCATAGACCTATGGCAACATTTTTCGGGCCTGAGCTAAAAAAAATTTTGTGTTGCAGAAGGCCATTTATGGCGTAGTGAGGAAACACTTATTTAAGAGAAAAGTTTTATTCAAAAAGTATCTATGATTTTAGAAATTTTTTGTTGAATATTTATTTTTGACTGTAAGGATTTCCATTTAAAAGTTACTTTTTGATGAAGGATAATTGTAAGGAAATACATTTTTCTTTAATAAATGATTTTGGTTGAAATGGTTTAATTTAAGAATTATCTTATCGATAATATATTTAGAAATATATTATTGGGAAATGTTGTCTTATAACGTATCTAAATTTACAATACTTTGAGGAAATATTTTACGGAGATAAGGATGATTCGATTTGGAAGTAAATAGTTGAAACAATAAATTATTTTATTGAATAACAAACTTTAAAGGTGTATGTTAAAAAGCATTTTGTTAAAAAAGCGTCTTATTCAGAAATTTTATATCAGGGTAAAGCTAGAATTTGTAACATGAGGGTGTAAGATGATGAGGTTGGAAGAGTTTTGAGTCTAACTAACACCCATTATGACAATGTTACATTTATGGCTGTTATGTGTGACTTTCCCTAGCGAGTCGTAAGAATGTCTAGTTATTCCCTTTCATTGAGTGGGTTGGGATATGATGTAGTGACTGCTTATTTTGATGTTTGGGATAATAAACTTTTTATATATTTGTTTGATTGGTTGAATTGTTTGGACCGATTTATTCCTTGTAGGTTATGTTTAATTCTTTGTTTATATTATACTATTTGGCAATTTCCTTAGTTAATTCATATTGTGATTTTTTGAAGTATTTTCTTTTTCTATATTATGCTGATTGCCTTATTTTCTATGGTTAGTTTTAATTATTTGTTTGTTTGCTTGTTTCTTATTTGCTTGCTTGTTTACTTGATTGCTTACATGTCGGTCTTGTTGTGATTGTTGTATGCTAGGTTATGTCGCTTGCCATGTATGATAAATTTAGGATGAGATAGTTATCCAATGTTTAATTTTAGTCGGGTGTACAATGGAGAAACTAGTGGATTGTTAAGGGACATATTTGGTTTAGTCGTAGTAGGATAACATAGTTTCAATAGCTGAGAAAGGCTGTATATTTAGAATAACTAAGAGATTCGATGATATTCCTCGAAGATGAGAATACTAGTTAGAGAGTCTTGGTGAGTAAAGACTTAATGAGTGCCACTAAGGAATTAAGATGACGGTTCGATAGGTTCATCGTATATTTATCAAAATATGCATTTCGAAATCTATAATTTTCAAATAATTACTGGCCTCTCACTGCTACAAAACAGGCCATTTGCATCGGTTGTTTACCCCCCTTTTGCATTAGTTGAACAACCGATGCATATGCAACTGATGCAACAGCATTAACACTTTTGCATCAGTTCTGAAACCGATGTAAAATGGTCGTTTTTGCATCGGTTGTTACTAACAACTGATGCAAAATATCATGCTTGGTAGCTTGGACACAGCCCCATGTTGCATCGGTTGTAATGAAAACCGATGCAACAAAGGAACTTGTTGCATAGGTTGTTGTTGAAAATCGATGCATACTAATCCCTCTATTGCATCGGTTTTTTATAACAACCGATGCAAATTAATCCCTCTATTGCATCAGCTCTTTATACATAATGCAAAAAAGCCATTCTCAAAAACCATTATTACAGTACTCAAATAGACTGTATATATATTATTGATTATAACAAACAATTATTGCATGCTTACAATCATTCAAAATAAAATTTGATGGCAAATACATAATCAGATTTAATAATTCGACAAAATAATGAAAAACATAAATAACTTCCACAGTACATAATCAGACAGTCAGTAGTAAAAAATATGCAGCGTGTTATATGTATACACACAAAAATACATATATACAGAGAAGAGAATGTATCGTTGACAGCGGATAAATTATGCAGAAGATGGTCTTCAAATGCACTAACCTTCATCCTATTTTGTACTTGAGCTACCTGAAGTTGAGCTGTGCAATCTGCATATGCATATGATCCTGCAGAATACGAATATTCAATGCATAACATAGGCATCCTGGACAAGTACATCAACATCAACAGATAATGAGCCAATTCACATAAAATCTTTACGTTCCTAATACTAGAGCTTTTACATCTACTGCTCTCTATGCACAGCCAATTCATCAAACTTAAAGGCCACTGATGTAAACACTGTATATGCCATTTGGAGATAAAGATTGTTGTGAGTAAGTACTGAGTAATTACTCATAAATCAAAATGCTATTAGTTATAAGTGGAAATTTTAACAGGTGATAGCTTGGCAAACATCAATCAACAAGTGATATCAAAAAGTAAATTTGTTTAACTAGTTCAACGTTCAATGCAAAAATGTAGTCTTTTGGAAATCAGATTAGATAACAGAAGAAAATAATTTGAACTTACATCATCCAGTAGCAAACTGTTGCAGTAATCAGCAGAGTCAGATGAAACCTTTAATAATGATATGATCAAACATGTTTCCAACATAAAAAGGAATTTCTTTTCATAATTTAAACTAGGAATATCATAATTCAGAAGAGCAACATATAAATATCAGTAAATATTCTGCAATCTTTATTAGACAGATAGTCCAATGAACACATATACTCATATTTTCTAAAATCAATAAAATTATAAACAAGATGATCTTAAGCAACCAATAGAAGAAACAACGATTTTAAAGCTTTATGTTTGTAGTGATTGTCTAATCTCATACGTTTAGCACGATCTAATGTAAACCTTAAGTGTCTTGACAAAGAAAACATTTATATAAGACGTTGATTACAATTCTTTACCATACGTAGTAAACATCCAATACCAATTTCCCATTCAGACTGTACCAAATTCCTCATAATTTACTAGGAATAGCTTACAACTTCAATTACAAACATATGCCACCAATATTTCAGCACTACTTTCTTTTTCCAAGTGCTGCAGTCAGAAATTCAAAGGAAACTGATGAACATCCATTACATGGTCGAGGGATAACCATTCTTGTTCAACTTGCCCTTATATACCTAAGTTATTTCGAACATAAACTCATTAATTTACCATAACCAGTAACTAATTTCTAAAGATATCAATATTATCGTTTTATGTATACACAAATATTACACAGTGAACAAAACATAAATGTTTAAAACGAAAATTAATTTAATAAACTAACAAAATATAAAATGATTTGTTAATCTTGCAACAATATTAAAAAGCTCCGCTACAAAATCAGAAGAAGCTACATAAGTACAGTATAATTTGGATAAAAATCTAACTACTAAAATCATGAAGTAGATCTCATGAAATTAACTGATCTATAACTTGGCAGGAAATATAGCTGCTCATGCAAAACTATATTTTAGGTGCCCCTCCCCACAATCTTTTGATTACAGCATCTATCTCATCTCGTCACTGTTAGTGCTCCATGGGGGCTTCATATATTACTTTGTTTCCATCTTCGCATAGTCAGAGCACCAACGCTTATCACCGTGGTTGTGTTCATACAACATATTGTTTGGACTATAATGATGGTGGTCAATCCACCTATACACACTCATGCATTTTCAAGTATTCAATGAGAAATTTATTTAAATTTTGAATTCTCAAATATTTATTTATAATACGAAATTGATAAATTTCTTATAGATATACTTTTAAAATAATAAATCAAATCCCTTTATATTGTTCATAATTAAAATAATACGCATTTCCTTGTAGAATAATTAAATTTTCCTATACACACACATGCTTTTTCCTTCGAAATAAAGTAACTTCAGATATATTTAAAAAATAATTCATTTGAAATTTTACTTTCATTTAATCCTTAGATAACTAAATAATTGCTTTTAATACGTATACAAATAGCAAATAATATTCTTAAACTGAAAATAATTTTTTTCTTTCTTCTAAATATAACATTCGGCCTTGGCTAGGAGCTAAATAGCTCCAAGCAGCAAGGCAACGGTCCGCCGCTTCGTTCAATAGTAGTTGACTAGTCAAGGCATAAGTCAAACTTTCGTGACGGAGGCGATCGACATGTGGCCCATGCCTGGATCATTTTTGTTCCATGTTTTGGTCGTTTTCTACCTATTTCTTCTCTAATTAACTATAATTGTTTTTCAGCTAATTTCGAAGAATCAAACACTTCGATTCGAGCATCCATTCATATATCAAAGACCCGTAAAAATTTTGACAGCATAATGTTTAGAAAATCGGTCAGTCTGAGTTAATAGTAAGGAAATAACAACTTGGTATCACAAAATAAAGCAACCGACTTCAATATTCATAACAAACCAAGCACAAACAACATTGTGTCATCAAAAAATTTCAAAAACGGCAACATGCAGAGCAGTATTTATTTTTACACTCACCCATAATCTTTTGAAGCTTAAATTTGCACTTCCTTGCGCAAGAAAGACTCAAACTTGATCTTAATCCCTGCATGCCTAAGACAAACTGAAGATTAAAAAGTTGAATTTAATAGGAATTAAAGGATATTAGGATGTTAGAATTAGTTGGAAGCACAAACCTTATCATTTTCTACTCAAATATGCTTGGGAAACTTGAATTTTCTTAATATTTGATGGAGTTGCCGTTAACAATTATTTTGAGCTTTGGAATAGATTTTTTTAGAAATGAAATGAGATGGATAATTTTCTCCTCTGGTTGGTTAGCAAATGGAAACGTGTTTTGGGCTTATAAACCCAAAAAGCCCATTTTATTAATGAAAAATGCATTTCCATCTTTATTTAAATGTTACCAACACTTCTATTATTTTTCACTATCATATTGGGCATAAAAAATTTTTGCAATCCACAAAAATTATTTTCTGATATTATATGTGGCTTAGAACAATTTTACAAAACCCATTAACCTAATTTTAAACCTTCAAATTTGAATCATAATTTATTTCTTCTAAAAATAATTTATATTCACTTTTATATTTTTATTCCATATATATGAATTTTAAACTAATTTTAAACCACAGAAAAATATTTTTCATCCTTTGATATGAAATTCAAACCGTTATTCGATAATTAGTACAACTCCTAATTATTTTTGCCATGAAACATTTTCACCTTTGTATTTAACAAAAAATTATTTCAAATAAGTTCCAAAATAATATTTTTAACATTATTTATCAAATATTTCTCCTTTTAATGTTGTTTAAAACATTTTTTCGAATTCATATAATTATTATTCTCAATAATTCATTTTATTTTTGAAAACCAATATCTTTACTTCAAAATTCCCAATTTAAATATAAAAAATGTATTCAATTATAATTATTTTATTTTTATCTCCTAATCATGTAATGCTGAAAGTATAAAAGAGACAAGATTAAACTCACCATATAGTAGCATATAAGAAGACTACATCCAGTTATGCATGATATAACTAGCTAAATTATCACGAACCTCATCTATCTCTTGCTGGCTATAAGAACCATCTTGTACAAAGTACTGCAATTACAAGATTGCTTCGAAAAATTAATCGAATAACCACTTAACAAAAACTATGAGGGAAAAAAATTAAAGTGGTACCTCAAGTATTTCAGTGCTTTGATCGTGGTTTTTTACTATATCATACATATACCTCATCACATAATATGCACAATCCGTCGTTCTAGATTGTTGAGGACACTACAACAATATTACACAATAATTTAATGGATAGGTTAATTTGAATTTATATCCAACATAGAAGTTTATTTTTATTTTGTACAAAATAAATCACCTTAACAGTTTTCCATTTCAAGTAAGTTCCTCGAGATTTTCCCTCATACGCCTTATAAGTTTTGAAGGCCCTACACATAAAATAACAATTTAAATACAACGTACATATTCACTTGCATCAAGCAAAAAAGATATCAGAAGGCAAATAAATAAAACGTACATATTCACTTGTGGTCTAATTTCCAGTTTAGATTTGCGTTCGACTTGGGGATCCAAAACATAAACCTCATTCTTTTCTATACGAAAAACAAGCAGTAGACAATGTTTCCTACATTATAAGATTTATATGAAGTTAATATCAACATTAGATTTGTAAACTAGTTTCTAAAAGTTTATTGCTCATACCCTTCGTAATGTGGGGCTAAGAGTAAGATCTTCGATTGGGACGCACGCCATGTGTTCGAAATATATATATTTGTCACGTCTGGATATTTCCGCACTTGAGACAACTTATATGGACACATAAACCCGATGGTCTCCACTCCGAGGTCATTGCACATATGATTTAACCACCTAAAAATAAGTACAACATACAAATATTGTTATTCTACCATTTCATGTATAATACATAATATAAAATAGAACATATACAATGAATTGATAAGCTATTTGTTGTAAATGTAACCTAAGTATTTCACATAGTAGCTATATTATTACATATGTATAAATATTCATCATATATATATATATATATATATATATATATATATATATATATAATACTCACATGATGCAAATTTGCAACCATTCTCCATTCAACCATCCCATACTAAGGAATTGGATAATGTCATCCACAGTGACATGGATTTCAAAGTCCTCATCATTTGTAAATAAATCCTTATTCGCATGAATTGCATTGATGAAATTATTATCGTGTGATGGCACTTGAACTATCAGGTCATGGAAATACTTGCACTCATCCGTTAAAGTATTGATGATCTCTTCACCCACGATCGTCCTACGCTTTGTAGGATCATTTGTCATCTTTTTGTTATTATTCATGTCCATAGCAACACACTCTTCCACTTTGTCTTTGCTCCTAATATGTGTAACCTGCACACAAAAAATTCATAAGCAGCATGGAGTCTGCATATTTTATCCAAGAAAAGCTCAAAAAAATACAGAAAGTGTTTTCTTTACCTTATCATCATCGCCTAAAAGCACGAGATTTTTAGGCCATTGTACAAAACTACCAAGTGCTTCTCCTATCGTGATGTGATATTTACTTGGAACCGGAAGAGGGGTTCCTCCATGAGTAGGCTTTACTGCGTCAATTTCAACCTTTACATGATTGGTCAGGATTTGTTGATTATGGCATTGATCTCCAGGCATAGAAGCAGGATGCACCATGCCGTGACCCACTATGACAATTTTGGAGTGCAAATTAACAGCTAAACGACATTTAGTTGGCCTCTGGAATGACAAGTACAACATTAAAATTATTGACTTACACATTTTAGAATCATATAATTTTACAAAAACAGACTTTTGAATTAGTTACTTGTAAGTTTTCATAAGGATCCATCTCTTGATTTGTGCTAGTATTTTGTTATTTGTACAATTGTACTGATTAACAGCTGCTACGATGACCAAATGATGGTACATTTTCAACCACAATATCATTGCGCATTTGCATACCGATCCTATTGAAAAAGTTTGCAATCTTTTGCTCAACCATCGTATTTCTAACATAGACTCGAATCTTTGGCTCACTTTAGTTTCTTTTTCCTGAGTGATACAATGTAGTTCATCTGCTGATATTACACCATTTAGACCTTTATATTTCACTACCTTTCCAAATACATCTTTGATACCGACCGTCCCACCAATTCCTCTAACTCGACCTGGATGTTCTTTTTTTTCAAGAGCATGATTTAAGACATCATCATGTCTATTTGGAACCCATGTTCCTCCGATGGCTTTTTCTCTCCAAGCATTCTAGCAACAACAAAAAAAATTAGTTTTCTCATTAATTTATTGCTTTTTTTTGTAAGAGATTAACTAAATGCGATAAAATGCATCGAAATTAGTCATACCGCTTTATCTGCAACTATCCTAGTTTTCTCATTAGGGATTACATAACTTCCATTAGCTTCTTTTTTTTGATCTTGCCAAAACCCAGTCAATACTTCGATCCAAAAAAGAACCACTTGGTAATGTAGTCAATGAACTATGACCTTCGGTTATCCATTTAGCTTTCTTCCCTGCATATCCAGCTTGATGCAAATAGTGAGGATGCTTATTGTATGCTTGACTCTTCCTACCCTTCTCGCTTAATCGCTGTCAAAAATAATGAATATTAATGCATACCCAAAGTGTCAAAAATAATGCATGTATTTGTGAATGTAAGTTGAAGAAGTATGTATTTTTCAAGAATTTCTTAAAATAGAGGAACAACATTTAATAACTGATTCATCAAGAGTTTCTGCAATAACTGCTAACTAATGTGACTTAGTCGAGCATGCCAAAAATAAGCACTTGCATTTTGGTATATCTTTTTGGCATACGCATCACTTGCTAATTGGATATACAGGGTCTCCTTTCGTTGCCAATAAAAATAACATAAGCATCAACATACTTCAAGTTTGTTGAAATTTGACATTATCAGGACCAAATAAGACAATTCATCCTGCATTGGCCATATGAGTAATTGAAGCTGGATTCTTTTTTAAACTTGGGACTTGATTTACATCTTTAGGAGCAACTTCATCATCATTATTTAAGTTATCGGACTTGGTACTGAACTTCTCCACTTTTACTACAGGATGTAATGAATTATTAGCTATCACGATAGCTTTCTTTCCTATATGAGGGTGAACATAAAAATGTAATAAATCTTTCCCTATTGCATGATGAAAGCAATATGAATCAACAATCCATTGCTACAGCCTTATTGCTCCCATCATCACACTGCTCTTCACCCTACTAACCACTGCTACCTTACATCAACTCTCCTACCGCTATTTTATCACTAATAAATACCTTCTGCTGTCAACTACTTCCAGCCTTCGACTGCTGTCCTCTAGCCACTGTCACACCTCTTGAACCATCTTGAACCATTGTCCTTGACCACCGCCAGCCCTCCCAAACAAACATAAAACCACCACCACACTATCATACACATACGTTACCACTTCTGTCATCTCCTACAGTCCTTACTACCCTCTTCAATTAAGCTCACAACTTCACTGATCAAAAACAAAACTGCCCCAACCAGTTATCACCACCAACTCAACATTCCTCACCTCTGCCCCATCCAGTCAAAAATAATGCATGTATTCTAAAACCTGGAAGTTTTAGTAAATGTTTTAGTAAATGAAACATAATTAACAAAAAAATACTTTAATTCCTCAGTTTCACAATTCTTCTTGAACGTTTCCCACTGTGCTTGTGTAATGCCATCATAAAGCTCGCACAGCTCTTTATGGTCTACTGGAAGTTTTCTTGTTTTCGTAATCCAACCACCAACCGATTTTGTTTTGAAATCTTTCCATCGTCCACAGACATATTTTAACACGTTATCTTTCATGTTGTCGTCAATGTGGTACTCGATCTGGGATAAAAAAATCATAGTTACATAAGCCTTATAAGACTTCAAATGTCCAATTGGGTCTCAAAGCCAAAAAGTAATAAGTGAACAAATGAATTTATAATACCTTAACATCTTTCCATATAGTATCTTTAAGCCCTTTACAAATGCCATCCCAATTTTTAATATTGATATCAATTTTAGATCTAGCAGTATCGCCCACATACGCCTTATAAGACTTCGCCCACTTTCCAATGGATTTGCCGTTATCATTCCACCAATGAATTTTGGTTCTTGTGTTTTATATTTGTTCCCGGTTGTTGGGCCTCTTCGCCTCTTCTTAGACAACGACTGTGAATTAGAAGGATCATGTTCTTCATTTTGTCCAAATTGTTCTATCTCTATTATTCTTGTAGTTGATTGTTTAGTGACCATTTAATTATAGATTCATAAAAAAAAATCAGAAATTGAGATTGAATGTGGTTGCACAGATAGCATGCGTATGATGTTATAGGAACAAAAAAAAGAATTTAATACACCAGGGCACAAACTGATGATGGATTGTATAACATTGCAAAATCAAAAGCTAAGTTGAATTGATTCCAATAAATGAATGAGTACCGGATTTGTATATAGAGTTCCTATTATTGGTAGTGATGGTATAGTTCCATGTTTTTGAGCCAAGGCAATTCCCTCTTCTCTTGTGAAACATCTTTCTGTTTCTTAGGGAACCAGCATCATTTTATAATTAGTTTCTATGGAAACTGCACTTATATGATAACTGCTTTAAAGCCATGTCCATAGCAAAGAAAAAGCAGAAATTGCAGCTTTGGCATAGCATGAAAATTTTGAATTTGTAAACATAGAGTTTGCAATAGCCAGTAAACGTAACCTTAAAGTAAGAACAACACATACCTTGTCTACTTTTTTCCCAACCTTTGCAGTAATTTCTTAAGCTAATGAATATGGAATCTTATAGTCAATAAAGGGTACATACTGGACAAATTGTATAATGCATAAGAAAATTGTGTATGACACTTAAGCAAACATATCATATGCATTATTATTTACAAAGGATGGTACCAAATATTAATAGACAGTATGTATTTCGTCTGCCGCAAAGATTCATAACACTATAAGATAATTTCATATACATCTCGTAACAAACAAAACTAAAGGGATCGAAATATTAAGTGAGTTGCACCAAACAGAATACGCCTACTACTGTCAACAAATAAGAATGAGAACTGGTTTCAAGTTAATGCAGTATGACTTATGGAAAGAAATATACGATATGTTAGAACTATTATGCTAATTTATTTATTTTAGCATTCTCTGTGGAATTTTATCTTATAGATTTTGTTCTCTGAGTAGCTTACAAAACTCAATGTTATCTTTTATGTGAAGCATGGGATCCGCACTAATTTTAAAAATGAATTGAAACGCAGTTAAATTTGTTGTTGCATGCAGCATAGTTGAACATTATGTTAGAAATAATTAAATAACAATGAAAATGAAACAATATTGATGAATTGTTGACTATCACAAATTAAGAATACAAATTAAATAAACATAGTTTAATTAACTAAAATGTCTTATATATACTCATTTCCAAATTTATAATGGTTTTTTATTGAGCATCTCTACGTAATTAAATATAAAAGTGCAACCAGTTCATACACTCTGAGCGCATCTCAAGTATTCAATAACTAGAGCTTGCATGTTATAATAGCTTTATTATGCATATCTCATAGTTTATACAACTAAAAAAGATATGCCAATGCCAACCCAAATTAATGTGCACATATAATAAAACTTAAAATATCTAAAGTTCACCAAAAAATATCAGTCATGACAGGCGATTCGAAACTGGCACAACAAAATATCATTCATGATTAATTTATTGCAAAGTACTATCTCTTTGGATTAAAGTACTAATAGTTATTGCAAAGTGTATTTTGATAACCAGTAACGAAATTGAATGAGTTGTGAAGATCACTGACTATACTGATTTCAGTGTGAATTTTTTTAAAAATTATTTCAGAGAAAAGGTATGCAAATTGATTGATGTTGTTTAAAGTTATTGTAGACCAATTATAATGATTGTGCAAGTATATTAATCTCTAAACTGCATACCAGATATGTTCGCTAAAGAGAACCGAAGTTACAAATCGATATTATTATTTCGTTTTCCTGTTGTAAAATGTTGTAAGGGTTTACTATTTGAATAACAATGAAACTGTAGTGTAAGTTGATTCACTGTAGTGTAAACTAATGTAACTCTCATTTATCAAATTGCACCAAATGGTTTATATGAGCTAAAACACTAATCTCTAATGCTATAAATCTCAAGTCCCAGTAATACAAACAATAGTGCAACACTAAATCAAAGTAAGAATATGTGGTGTGATAATTATGGCTTTATTGATAAGTTAAATTATCAGTATATAGGTAAGCAGAAAAAACACTGTAGAGTTAACAGATAAATTACCTGAGAGCAAGCAGTGATACAATATTCGAAGCCTGCAACAAAAACAGCGATCAAGTATCCCTGTAAAATATCTTATTAATAATTATTCTCAAAAAACTAAAGAATTACAGAAAATAAAAGATTTCAACTGGCAACTAAAGCATGATGAGCATAAAAAATTACCCAACTATCCGAACCCCCTTGTCGTGATCAGAATGTGCATAAATTGAATTTAAATCAACTTCTTCTGGTAGACTTAAGCCGACGGAGAAATGTGGATTCTCATCAAATTGATTATACTCTTCTTCATCCACCACATCACTAATCCCAACAATGCGTCTTTTGCCGGGAAGAACAACAGACCACTTATTATCGGTGGGATCAGTCACGTAAAAAACTTGTTTTGCTTGAGATGCCAAGATGAGTGGATCATTATCATGACTCACATGACCAAAGTCAACCAATGTGAATCCATGTTCATCCACTCGCACAGCACGACGATTGTCAGCCCATCTACATCGAAATAGCGGGATTGTGAAGTCTTTATACTCAAGTTCCCAAATATCCTCGATTATCCCATAATATAGCATTGTCGCATTTATTGGTCTATTATCTTTAGCACTAGCAAATTCTCTTGAAGATGCAACGATGCTAACTCCACTATTTTGCATTTTGCTCTTCTCATCCTGACGCTTCGTATAAAAGACATAACTGCTCATATCATATCCTTCCCATGAATTGACATGAAATCGAGGCCCATTGCTAACCATTTTATTGTATCTGAAATACCATGATTTGTTTGAGACAATTGAGACATTACCGTATGTTTAAACCATATGACAAAAGAGTGGTTATGTTCATTCGTCAACCACCTTTTGTTCTTTGAAGGATTCTAAGACTTTATAATTGCCATATGCTTCTCCAAGTAAGGATGTACCTCACTAAGGTGCTGAAAAATAAGTAGTTGAGCTTAAACATCTCATCACTAATTGAAATCAATTTTGATCCAATTATGCCCTGGCCGTCAAGTCGCCCTTCATGTCAAGACTTACGAAGTCCAATAGGTTCAATGCCAGTTAAGTATGGAGTGATAAATTCAATAACCTGCTCAGCTACAGTAGCTTCTACGATACTAGCTTCAGGTCTATATTTGTTTTTTGTTTTTCTTTTTAAAGTTCCCATATGCATTTCAAACGGATACATATATCTCATAAATATAGGACCACAAATTTTGATTTGTCTTACAAGATGAACAACCAAATGCAACATAACATCGAAAAATAAAGGTGGAAAATACATCTCAAATTGGCATAAGGTAACAATAACATCGGCTTGTTGAGCATCCAACGTATCAGGATCAATTACCTTGCTACAAATTATATTAAAAAAGAGACAAAGCTTTGTAATAACATTCCTAACATGTTTAGGCAATATATCTCTAATTGCAACAGGTAATAAATGTTGCATTAACACATGGCAATCATGAGACTTCATACCGGTCAATTTCAAATCCTTCACTGATACACAACCGCTAATGTTTGAAGAATAACCTGTTGGAACCTTCACACCACGAAGACACTCACATAAACTAGTTTTCTCTTTTTTGGACAATGTATAACATGCGGGGGGCAAATAGGTACATTTACCTTTCTGCACCGGTACTAACTCCTTTCGGATACCCATTTTCAACTTGCCTAGCTTTCTCACCATCTTTTGTCTTACCAGGTATATTCAAGAGTGTCCCAACAATATTGTCGCAAACATTTTTTCTATATGCATTACATCTAGACAATGTCTAACCTGTAAATGTCTCCAGTACGGAAGTTCCTAAAATATAGATTTCCTCTTCCACGAGCCTTCTAAAAGAGGAAATACTTTGCCAAATGAGTTTTCAATATCCTTGACCCGTTCGTAAACATCATTTCCTGTTAATGGCAAACGAGCAACTCCATTCTCTATCTTCCCATTAAAAGGCTTCTTCTTTTTACGATAATGATGATTAGGAGGGAGAAATCTACGATGATGCATATACACATTTTTTTGCAATAATGTAAACGCTCAACAACCATATCATCTTCATAAATTGGGCATGCTTTGGCACCTTTTGTACTATAGCCAGATAAGTTACCATACGCAGGAAAATCATTTATGGTACAAAAAATCACGGCGCGCAATGTAAAATTACTTTGACTATATGCATCAAACACACGCACACCTTTATCCCATAGAAGTTTTAGATCATCAATAAGAGGAGTTAGGTAAACATCGATGTCGTTTCCTAGTTGTCGTGGTCCAGAGATTAAAAGAGACAACATGATATACTTGCGCTTCATACTCAAATGAGGTGGAAGATTGTAAATCACCAAAAGAACAGGCCAAGTACTATGTTGACTGCTAAAGTTGCCAAATGGGTTTATGCCATCTGTGCAAAGACCAAGTCTGAGATTTCTAATTTCTACACCAAAATCAGGATACATTGTATCAATGTTTCTCCACTGTGGAGAATTAGCTGGATGCCTTAATAATCCATCATTTTTCCTCACATCTGCATGCCACCTTAAGTTTTTTGCATTTTCTTTATTTGCTAATAAACGTTTAAACCTTGGTATAATTGGCAGATACCACAGGACTTTTGCTGGAGGACATTTCTTATCTGAGTCATTGTGAATGTTCCCTCATGACTTGTAATAGGATAATCCACACTTGGGACACTCGTGCAAGTTCTCATATTCATTTCGATACAATATACAATCATTTGGACATGCATGTACCTTTTTATATTCTATACCAATTGGGCACATAATTTTCTTTGCCTCATAGTTAGAAGTTGGAAGCTCATTACCTTCCGGAAGCATGTCATTCAAAAGTTCCAACAAAGATGTAAAACTTTTATCACTCCACCCATGCTTTGCTTTTAAATTGAAAAGCTTGAGCACAACAGACAATGTTGTGAACTTAGCACAATTAGGAAACAAAGGCTTCTCGGCATCAATTAATATTCTTTCATACAACTTTGGCTCTTCCATCAAATGTTCTTCAGCATCACGAAACATCTCATGAACACAATCATTCTCATCATTCACGTCATTATTCATGTTATCTTCCTGGTCATTCTCATGATTATTAGAACTAGCTCTACTAAGTATACTTTCACCATGCCATATCCACCACGTATAATTTTGCTTAATCCCATAACAGATTATGTGATCTCTAATCTGATCTATGTTACGAAGTCTTCTCTTATTTTTGGAGTGTCTACAAGGACAAAAAATAGGTTCCTCCCCTCTTCTTAATTGATCATTCAGTGCATAATTAATGAACTCTTCAATTTTGTTTAGGTACCCGTCATCGTTACGTTTTACGTTGTACATCCAACTATGATCCACATGCAAATGCTAGAGACACACTACACAAGCAAAAAAAACATTGGATTACGAAGAGTATTCATTATTAAATCAATATTTTTAGCTAATTCAAGTGGAGTGGATAATCAGTTCAACATCACTCCACAAACATAAGCAAACTAAACTACACAGCAAACAAAAATAATTCTCATTGTCCAAATAAAAATACAAGGAAATTCTAGTTCTGAATCATCATTATAGATAAAACACAAAACCAACATATGATGCAAACTTAACTACACAATCAACAGAAATATAAGTGCACATGATAACTTACAACTTTACCACGACATAAACATGGCTTGTAGATGCACATTGGTGGTTTACTTCTGAAGCTTAACTCTCAAATTGCAACTCTAGTCATCATGAAGTTAAATCAACTACTGGCTTATGACTTAGTGCATCATATATCCCACTTTTTTTTCTTTTTTCGATTTATGTCATTTTACCTAAATTTACGATTAGTGTAAATATTGGACGGTTAATAGTGAATGCATTGATAAGAATTCCTACCTATCTTAAGTGCTTTTATTTCTGGCCGAATGTAAATATATTTTCACGCGAATGAGAGTTTTATTTCTAGACTGCAAATGAACAGCAACATATGATGGTGAGTCGGTGATCGGGACCAAATTAAAATCCCTACAGCTGTTGTTAACTTCAGCATGTGCAATCATGAGCTCATTTATGACAAAATTATATATATAATATAAACACTTAAATATTGCTGTGCGATTTTATGTGTTTAGAACAGCATGGTAAATATATAAAATAAACTCAAATTATTACCATGTGAATTTATATATTTTAACAATTATTGAAGAAGAGGAATAACTAATTTTGATAGCAAGTAAATGAATTATAGATGTGAATTTTGGTAGCAAGTAAAGAACCTCAAAAATTAAAATTTTCATATAAACTGGTATTTACTTTATACTTTCCACCTTTGTGATCAACAATTAATTGCTTTTTTTAAATTTTAGTATAATGTATTTGTTCTAGGAGTGTATTTTTATATTTGTTACAAAACATTTAATGTTAAATGCCTAGCTAAAATATATCGATGTATTTTAATACACTATCAGTTCTAAAAATGTTCATCATTTTTCCAGAAGAAATATATGATTCAAGTTATCACGAATTACATAACAAATATATTAAATTTCAAACCCAATTTTAGCCTTCTTTTTATATAAATAATTATTTATCTAAACAAAAATGTAATAGACCTTGAAACTTAAATTTACTAAATAAGCACAATCAATTATGTTAGTTTGCTTACCAATTGATTTTAAAAAAAAACTAGGTAAAAGCACTAAGCTCAAAGCAGGTTTCACAATTTTATATCTGATCAATAGTGAATTCTACAAAAGAACAAATTCTGCATGTATCTCATTTGTATTAACAAATAAAATAATATTCACTTTTACTCAAATATATAATAATTTACATAACAAAAGTAATGTACTAAATATTTTGTTTGACACTTTGAAGCTAGAAAAGTATTTATGGAATAAAATAATTTATTTTAGAAATTCTAGTTTAAATTAACTCTGGTTAAATTTTAAATTTTCTGTTATGGAATTTTATAGGGTTTGATTCCCTCTATTTTAGGTTTGAGATTTTCAAATATTCTGATTTCTGTTTTATTTTGGCAGCATGTCTTGTTTTATAAATATCGCTTGATTGTTTTGTTCTGTGCATACCAATTAACATTGTAGGGGATAAAATTGGCTTCATTTAGGAAGCTTCAGATGTGAATAGTCTTATTTTTATTCTTCTTCTACATTTCAATGGAGATATCTTCGTGACTAATATTAAAATATCTGAACTACCCTACACCTAACCAGTTATTTAAGGTAAGTTTGTTGTTTTTGTGCCAATAATTATCAAATAAAATGTGAATTTATCTCATGCTTTAAATAGGCATGAAACAGAAATCGATTAGCTGAAACAAATAAATTTAGTTGATGTCTTTATTTTGTAATCAGGTAGTCTGTACACTTGATTTGGTTGATGAGATTAACATTTTGTTGCAAAGTTCAGTTCTAAGATATAATATAGTTCCTATGTACTTTTGTAGTTTGATAGGTAAAATTAACAACAACACTGATGTTCTTATTTCTCAACTTGATTGCCTGCTGTTGAGTTATTTTCCTTGTTATAAAGTGATTTAATAATCTGATTACTCACTTTGCAACCTATTTTGTGAAGTAAGGAAATATAGTTGACAGTTGGCTAAAATTGCTGAAATATAATAATACATTAGGTTAGTATTTGCTTCGGAAATGGAAGCTTTAATGACACCAGCAGCATGTTACAGTAGCATGTGATTGCTTATTTTCTATATTTGACTCTATATTATTTTCGTACTTTAATTATGTATAAAGATTGAAAGAGGTATATAAGCATTATAAAAATGTTGGGCTAGCTGAAATAAGTATTGGTATTTATTCCTTTATATAAAAGCCCCAAACATAAAACTTGTAGGGTTAATGACCTTGAAATAAGGAATTGAACACGGTTTATTTGTATTTTTGATAACCCTGCAGCACATGATTGACATCAAACTAAAACAAATTACTCTTGTTTATTGAGAAATGCAACTGAGTATTTTAGTCACATTAGATATTCATTTGAACTTCATAAACAATTTCTACAGCTTATTATCCTTCTTGCATTCTTCAATGTTAATCCATCAACATCTTACAATAATTTCTTATGAATAAACTTATAAACTTTTAAAGTCCCAGAAAATAAGCAATGGTTGTATAGTATGCTTCCAACGTAAATGTAGCAATTGTGGCACATGATTCCGATTTGGTAGAAATCCAAGTTCGGAAGATTTAAACTTGGATAAGATTGGTAAGTTAATTTTTTTTAAGTCATAATTTTTTCCATTAAACCGAAACATTTTTTTAGCGGAAAATCGGAGCATTAAAAAACCGAACTATTAGTGGGTGCAGTCTTAACATTTTAACATCCTATAATGATCAAAATTTCACAGCAGCTATGTATGTTCCTAAGTGATCAAAGCATTAAAAAGGAAAATCAAAGTCTATTCATACATATTTCTTAAAATTCTCACTACATGTTTAATTTTGAGGTACATTACTTCGCTGAAATCTGTACCCAGGTACATGATTAATTTTGTTAATTTATAGTTATTTGCTATATTAAGGGTAATGTTATTCAGGGTATCAACATGTTTATATGTGAAATATTATAAAAGGGATCTTACATTATATTTATAATATACACTATTGGTTTGCTATATTTATATAGATAATTATTTTAATGTTTCTATCAGTAACATGCTTTCTCTACCTGCGATTGACAATGAAAAAGGTAGTAGAAACTAGGTATGGGGTTGAGGACTAATGAGTTTGGATAAACTTAATTAACCATATCAACTCATTTAAACTATGTTCAACCCATTTGGAGGTGTGCATCTTTAATGACTTATAACAAACATATTGGCCAAATTAATATTATACATTCCAAATTCTTTTTTTCCAACCTAACCGACTCACGTTCATTGTTTCATCACTATTTCGTTTATGCAAACCAATGCAACTGAAATTTGAAATTAGAAGCTAAAAATAAACATAATAATGACGTTTATCAGAAACTATGCATCCCCTTCAAAATTAGTTTACTTAAAGCATCAGTATGTTGCCCAACCCTCCTAACCTAAAAGAAAAGAGTAGACAACATTATTCAAAACATCAAATTAACGCAACAACATATTCATTTTATACCTGAAAAATCAATCCAGCAAACTCGAAATTGATCGCATAATGGTGAAATCAATCCAGCAAACTCAAAACTCGAAATCAATCCAGCAAACTCAAAACTCGAAATCATTCCAGCAAACGATGAAAAAAGGGAACGGCGAATCACTATAACTATGAAAATAAATTCATTTTTGAGTGAATCAATCCAGCAAAAGGCGAATCAATCCAGCAAACGGCGAAAAAAATTGAAACATATTTATTTTTTTGAAGCACGCGAATTATTTGGGGAAAATAATAGGGGCAGCGAAAAAAAATTGGAAAGGCGGGATGTAAAAGTGAGCAACGAATAACCTAAGTGATTTGAAATTGCATCGCATACGCAAGGAAACCGATGCGAGAATTATTATTTTGGACTAGTTGCATCGGTTGACTTTAAAACCGATGCGACTAAAACTATTTGCATCGACGTATTTGCATCAGTTGTGACGTATTTGCATCAGTTGTTGGTGACAACTGATGCAAATTTGGTTTTTTTTTGGTTACTTATTGCTTTCCACGTACCAATTGCATCGATTATTAAGATAGAACCGATCAAATAGTTCTATTTGCATCAGTTTTTACTTAAACTGATTCAAACGAGGCGATGCAAATGGCCTGTTTTGTAGTAGTGTCTATAAATATTTCGAACGAAGAGTTTGCATTTTTAAATTTTTATAAAATGAAGTTTTCTCAAAATTATTTTGAAATTGATTTAAAGTGGGGAAAATATTTTGGGAATTTGTTTATAAAATGGGGTGATATTCTAGGAAGAAAAAAGGGTTTTGGTTTTAAAAGTAGATGGAAGTTTTGACTTTATAATAAAAATATTTTGGTTTGAAGATATATTGGAACACTCTTTGCTAATGGATCCCTCTTTGGTATTTTATGTGGGTCATCCTTGTTATTAAATAATGATATTACTATAAGAGGATTATGGGAAACAAATCTTTTAGATGTCATTTGAAGATTGGTGGAGATGGGATCCGATGTTGATGTTTCAGACTAAATGACTCAATGACGGAAGTTGTGTTGATGATCCATAAGGACAAGTTCTAGGATGCAGACTTATGAAGTGGGACTAGGACATGCTCTGCAATCAATGTAAAGTGTGTTGAGGGATTACTGATACTGGAGGGTTTCGTTTTGTGCTCGTAAAGCAGTGGTATTGAGGATGATCACTTGGGATGAGATGTTCCTTAGAACTGTTATGTTATGATCGATCTTACCCTAGACTACTAGGATGTGCAGTTAGTTCCTAGCCTTCTAAGTGTCATGGATACGAGCAAAGAGAAACCAAGGATTATGTAGCCTCTATCCTAGGACGCAGTAGTGTAACAACCATGTATTTTGTAATTATTTTATTGTATATTTTAATTATTTTAATGTAAAATTTTGGTTTAAAAAAAAACTTTTATTTTTACTTATTTGAAATGATTAAATTTATTATTTAAATATAATCTTGATTTTTATGAGTTATAATCCCAAACTTGTGTAAGTTGAAATATTTGCCTGAAATGCTGATTTTGGTCAAAATAGTCAAACTGTGACTTTCAACTTAAAATTTTAAAAGTTTAAAATTTTAAAATTTTCTTTTATTATGAAAGTACATAAAATTATAAGAACACCACTTTTCGTTTCGTTGAAATTGGATGTAAATTGTGAAAGTTATACCCTTTACAATATTGTGCGTATAAAGGGTTATTTAACAATGACTATTTTAAATTGTATAAATTACTTCTTCTTTATTTTATTTTATTTTAATATGTGATAATATGTTATATAATGTATATTTTGACTTTTAAGTATTTTTAAAATGATAATATAATTTTTCTAAAGTTCATTTGAATTTATTTCTAATATTAAAAGCCTAGTCGACAAATTTTAAGCCATTTTCTTAATTTAATTATATATAATTAGAATTTATTTATTTATTTTATGCACTCACTTTTATTTGCTGTGTTTTACTTTATTTTATTCATTTTACATATATTTAAATTAAAGTAAATTTTTCCAAAGTGTATTGAAGTTATTTCTAATTCTTAAGTCAAGTTTTCATTTTCTGTGCTATTTTTCTTATTTTAATCATATCTAATTAATATTTTGTTTACCTGTTATATTTTCGAATTTTAACTGAGATTTTAATTATTTTCAGTTATTTAGATGTATATGAATATATATATAGAAAGTTTAAAAGGTTTGAAAGCAAAGAAACGTAAAACCGTTTTAACGTTTCTTCTTCCGTTTCTTTTCCAATTAATAGATTTAATTTCCTTTGACCGTTCCTTTCTTTATTGTAGTTGTGCATTTCTTACCTCATTTTCACATGAAAACATTCCTTTCCACTTCATAATAATTTTATAATGAAATGTATAATTTTCCAAGACTAATAGTGATTTATGCACAATTTTAGAACACTGTTTGGTATTTTTAAGGCATTTTCTTCATTATTTCATATTTTTTTTTCAAATTATACTATTTGTTACCTCATATTTCTAATTGATTTCGGTTTTTAAAGTATTTTCTCCTGAAATTTTGTTTATGTAAAGTTTTAAAAGGAAAAGAATATGGAAGATTGTAAATCACTTTGAAACGTAAGCCCTTTATTTGCCCAAACCCTTCATTTCCTTAAACTCCTCAATTAATTGCCTTAGTCGTGTAAAACCCTAATGTAGCCGTCATCTCATTAGGTTTTCACGTGGAAAAAAAAGATCATTTTCATTTGTTTCTCACGGTTTCAAAGATCTGGTAATGGCTTTCCTTTCTTTTTCTTACTTTTCTACTTGTTTTCCCTAAATTTTAAATTTTTTTCATTTATTTAAAGACTTTGGCTTTTGTTTCTTAAAAATCTAATTTTGGAAATTTTCTTGAAATGATTTCTGATCATTTGTCCAAATAAAACTAAACAATGTCTGAAAATTTGATTTGGATAAAAAGTGTAACTTTAATAGCAATTCAAAATTTTATAATTCTAAAGGCAAAGTTTTCATCTTGAACTGTATACAATTGTGTAACATTTGTTTCACTTTTGTTTTGGTCAGATTTGTTATATACTTTTTAAAAAAAAAGTTAGTAATAATTAGTGTGAAACGGGAAATAAACTTTACATTTCTTTTACATTTGTTTACATCTGTTTCTTAACTTTATATTTAACAATCAATTGGATGAAGCTAAATCAAATGTTATTAATTATGGTACAATAGCTATTAAATTTTGGTTTAAAGTGATGGTTTATTTTCCTAATAGAAACGTTAGTATTCTAAATTTATTTAATAAGAGAAACAAAATAATTTGCACGTTGCTTTGGGCATATATTTAATTGTTGCTCTTGCCTTTTCGTTATCTATTTGATTTTTTTTTTCTTGCGTTAACAATGCAAAGTTTTCAGCCGTATATTCTCTTTTGAGAATCCAAAATCTTGCTCAAATCTTGCCTTAAATCATTTCCGTGTGTGAATTATTTCTTTCCCTCTTGCCTCCCATACGTTTCCACCTATTGGATAGAATTGAATGCCTTAATTGCCTCTACCGTTTAAGCATTTTTCTCTTGCCTTCCCTCTACATAAATTAGTGAGCAAATGTTAATATATATTTCACGTTCAAAAGTTCCATACCATAAATTATTCATTTTGCTTCCATCAAAATTTGCGAAAGCATTTCCTGAAGGTATGAACCGGCGCATGCTTTTCCTTTCATTTTTTTTTCTCTTTTTTTTTTCTTTTTTTCTCTTTGTTTCTTCTTTTCACTCTTGTTTTATTTCATTTGTTCTCCTTTCATTGTTTTGCTTTGGGTTGTTGATACAAAATCATATCTTGGCTATCTTTCAACTCAAATCAAAAGTCGTGAAATTGTGCTTGTCGTGCCTTTGGAGTCGTGCTTGTATGTTGTTTTGGTCTCTAGCTTTGAAAAAGGTGAGTCTTTCTCACTCTGACATATATACTTATGAAAAGTGGATTGATGACAAGTGTTTAGTAATGTAAAATGTTTATGCAAGTTAATGATGATCATATGATATGCTATGCCGTGTTACTACCATGTTATTACCATGTTAAAACTGTTAATTTTCACCTGACATCTGATACATGACTGTATATTGTGATATTGACATTGTTTATATTATTTCTGTATATGATCACACTGCAAGTTCCCTGTTAGGATAAAAATCATTATGGGCTGAAATGATAGGCCTGAGTTATTTTATTTATTTATTTAAACTTGGGATTGCGGGTTTGAAATGATAGAACCCGGATTTTTACCTTTTAAACTGCGGATTGAAATGATACATATCTGTATCACTTGACCTAGGTTAGAAAACTATATACAGACCCGTGGTTATTCTATAAAGTGCTTTGAATATTTTAAGTATTTTAAAAATATAAAATTATGAAATTTGATTTAAATAGATTTTGAAAGGTTTTAAAATAAATAAATTATGATTTTTCTATGTGTTAAAAATGTAATTTATGAATGGATTAACTGGATTTTGAAATATAACTTATGTTTGAAATTTGGAATTTTGACTAAAAATGATATTTAAGTTACATGAATAAAATGGACTTTAATTTTATTTGGAAAATGGTAAATATGATAAATTGATTTATATTTGAATTTAAGTGATTTATTAAAGAATTATTGATTTTCTATAAATTTAAGTGGTTGAATAAATGACTGTTGCAAATGAAATTTTAAAATATAACTTGACTTGAAAATGTGAAATTTGAGTTTTAACTAAAGATGTTAAATTAATTAAATAAACTGGAAGTTTAGTTAAATTTGTGAAATGGTAATATAAATCTGAAACGTATAGGTTTTAACTTATGAAAGAAACGTGTAGTTTTTAATTTATGAAAGAAACGTACAGGTTTTAATTTATGAAAGAAACGTATATGTTTTAATTAATGAAAGAACGTATGGTGTTCTAATTAATGATAGGAACATGTAAATTCCTAATTAATGAAAGAAAGGTATAAGTTTTAATTAATGAAAGAACGTATGGTGTCCTAATTAATGATAGGAACATGCAAATTCCTAATTAATGAAAGAAAGGTATAAGTTTTAATTAATGCAAGAACATGTAAAGTTTTAATTAATGAAAGAAACGTGTAAAGTCCTAATTAATGAGATAACATGAAAGTTTTAATTAATGCAAGAACATGTAAAGTTTTAATTAAGAAAGAAACATGTAAAGTTTTAAGTAGTGTGGTATTGATTTAATTAATAAATGTTCATTATTGTAATAGGAATATAAAATTTAAAACGTACATTTGACACGTAGATTTTAATCAATGTAATGGTGTATTTTAAATTGATTAAAATGATAAGTGTTACTTACTGTAATAATAAAATGTAAGTTGATAACGTACATTTGATAAGCAAGTTTTAATTTATGCGAATGGCATACTTTAAATGATTAAAATAATAAAGTTTCTTTATTGTAATAATAATGTAAGTTAATAAGGTGCTTTTAACTTAACATAAGAATTTCGGTTTAAATTGTATATTACGGTAAGAAAGTTTATTTAACTATAAGGCTATGATAAATTGACATGTTAAAATTTTAAGCTTATCAATACTTTGATTATATACAATGTAAAGTGGAAAGTAGTACATTCCAAAAATGCTATGATTCCTTAAGGTAACATTTCCAAAATGCTATGATAATTTAAAGGAATATTTCAAGTTTAATAAATTTAAAGAAATATTCAATGATTTGAAAATTTGGGTTTTATTTGAATGATATAATATTGAATTATTTTTGAAACGGAAATAATACAATTGTGATATTGTTTTGAAATGAGTATGATATTTTGGTCTTGAAAGTATAAATTATTTGAAATAAATATCCATGGGTTATAATAACGATTGGTTGTTAAAGAGACCGGGATCAGATATTGTCTTATAGCCGGACAATACCGAAAACCACTTTAACAACTGTGTACGCGGTGGAGATTCCAGAATGAAGTAGGATGGTGGCGACGTTCTCGAGGTATGTTACGTGGACCCAACTCCCGTGAGTTGGCATATATGACTAAAACAGGAGCTATACCAGGCTACACAAAGGGTCGCACCCTTTCATCGAGCATGCTCCATCGGAAACTATTCTATTACTGTTGTGATTCGATTCGGTGGCGCCACTTTGATTCGGGGTATTTGTTCGAGGTGGGCGGAAGCTGCTGGCTTGCCGTCACCACCGGTCCGGGAGTGCAAACGGTGTATCCACCCTGGCATTGCCTCGCGTGCCGTGTCATATCCTTATATCGAGCCCACTACGATTTTGGTTATAAAGATCCGACCGCGTTAAGATTCACCATCCCCTTAACGCTATTTTCTATATGATTATACTTTACTGATTAGACACTACCGTATATAGCGTATATTACTACATAGTAAATAGTTTAACGGATCCTTAGAGGATGGGCGGTCCCAAGCATCCTTTAAGTTACTGATGCATTTTGTTACTGTTCACTTGAGTTGATTTACAGTTTATAAGTATTTATGTCTGACTCGAGGGTTTTGTGTTTTGCTTTACGCTCGGGTCAGATTGATTGAGTTAGCATTCAAGATTCACCTTCGGAGTTGGAGCTTTCCTTGAAGATCCAGCCTTCTATTTTGTTTCAGTATCCAGTGTTTCAGTGATGTATCTTGTTACTCTTCTGTTGTATCTCATTTAACTCTGATTTATCTTATATTTTTTTTGTAGCTTCATGAACTACTATCTCTTTTACTTCCGCTGCATTATTATTACTCTGTGTCTGTGATCTGTGATTTTTATTTACTGCATATTCTGAGATTTGCCAAAATTTTATTAACAACGCGGTATTTTGAGCAATTCAATTCCGGCATGAGTGTCTACCTATACATTTATAATGGATGCGAATGGTTGAAAATATCGGGTCGTTACAGTTGGTATCAGAGCTTTGGTTAGCTCTAGGAAAAACTCAGCATATGGAGTAGATGTATTTACAGAATCACTTTCATTCGAGTTGAATCTCTCTCTTTTGACTCGATTCCTTTGAATTTCGGAACGTTCCCTGCGGTTCCAAAAATCCATTCTTATTCCCCGCTACTCATCTTCACTTGATTCTGGAGTACCCCATAACTACACTTCGAATGATCTTTATAGTGAATTGGCGGTCCCGTCAATCTCAAAAAATTTCTTGTAAGAGGGGTGATACTCCATTACAATAGCATCGATTCACCAAAGATTTTATATCCTCGGTTTAGATGCTAGTATCTCCTATTATCCCAAACTCTAACTCTTGAGATCAAACGTAGATTTACCCCAGAAAATCCACTTCGATCTTATACTTTAAGTCACGGTTGACCCGATTAAGGTTGCCCGTGATTTATTTTAGCTTATCCACCTCCCTACTCTGTATTTAATCATCTTGTCTTTTGTTTCCAACATATTTTCAAACATTTTGAATTGTAGTTGTCAATCTATAATTTTTTTTATATTGTGTTTTTGGAGTTGTTGATGTTTATTTGGGTTTCCGATCGATTCGTCTGATCAACGCTATCGATAGGATTTCTAAAACACTTTGACAGAACAAACTGACACGATATTATTTTAAATTTTGTTTTGGTTAATGAAATAAAATTTTGATATATATATTTATGGAACTTAATAAAATGATTCAAATTGATAATTTGAAATGATAATACTTGATTTATCATTTATTGTTCTATAAATGAATTTATAAATAATTGTTTATAAATTTATTTGGGAACTTAAATGAATTTAGAAAAAGAAATTTGTGAATTTAATTGTCGATGGTTTTGAACCTTTTGTTTAAAAAGTTTTAAAAGGGATATATTATTTAAAATATTTTCAAATAGAAACTTCAAAGAATTTTTAAGTTTAAAATTAGTACTCTTCTCTTTGTCGCTGGAAAATAACTTCGGTGATGACTGCAGCATCATCGACGTCCATTTTCGAGTTTCAAAGTGAAGAGACTATTCTGTAGTCTTGCTACAGCTTTGTTTTGGGAATTAAATTGATTTGAAATTCTAAAACATGACTTGATTTATAATAAATATAGACATATGACTTAAATTTTATTTAATAAACTATGTACATACATTATTTATCTCTAAATGGTTTGAATGGAATCGGAAATTTAATTCTTAAACTCTATCTTAAAGAATAATTTCAATTATAAAAAGAAAATCAAAATTTTGGATAAATGATTAAAATTTGAGATAATTGAATTGGAAAGTTTTATTTGTATAACACAATTGCATTCAAATATAACTTACCTTAATTTCAGAAGTTGAATATGTAATTGGATAATATACACTATAAAAAGATTTCATAAATGAAATTTGAACGGTTATAATAAATGTTATACACTTAAATTTTAATTATAAAATGATTAACAGAGGTAAATATAATAAAGGGTAATTGAATAACCTATAACAAAATAATATTAAAAGAACTTAGAATAAAAGAAAGCAGTTATAATAAGTGTAAGTATGTTTAACATAAGTGATAAATATATTGAGAGGAATAAATTTAATTTTTATTAGGAATAAAGAAGAATAAAATTTATTAAATACATTGTGAGTGTAATAAATGATTATTTTTCTAACCCATGGTTTTAAAAGAAAAAATTGTTAATTTAAGATGATTGGATAATAAGATAATGAAATTTGAGATAGTTAAGATTTATGTAACTTGTGTAAAAGTTTATTTTCTATTTAAGTTGAAATCTCCATGCTTTCAAATTCATTTTCTTATTTTGTTTTTCAAACTATCTTTTGGTTGTTCTTATCGTCCTCATCTTGCTATAGACTGGTATATGCATCTTTCTATGATCTTTCTGTTTAGAAATCTTTCTATAATCTTTGATAATCTCCACCTTGTAAAACTTACCTATAACAACAGTTATCAGGTATAACTTCAATCTTCTTGTCATCTTATCTTAATCCTATTTCACTTTCTCTTTTTTGTGCCCTTCCATACCTCATTCCTTTTCGGGGACGAAAAGTTTTGAGTGGGGGAGAGTGTAACAACCCTGTATTTTGTAATTATTTTATTGTATATTTTAATTATTTTAATGTAAAATTTTGGTTTAAAAAAAACTTTTATTTTTACTTATTTGAAATGATTAAATTTATTATTTAAATATAATCTTGATTTTTATGAGTTATAATCCCAAACTTGTGTAAGTTGAAATATTTGCCTGAAATGCTGATTTTGGTCAAAATAGTCAAACTGTGACTTTCAACTTAAAATTTTAAAAGTTTAAAATTTTAAAATTTTCTTTTATTATGAAAGTACATAAAATTATAAGAACACCACTTTTCGTTTCGTTGAAATTGGATGTAAATTGTGAAAGTTATACCCTTTACAATATTGTGCGTATATAGGGTTATTTAACAATAACTATTTTAAATTGTATAAATTACTTCTTCTTTGTTTTATTTTATTTTAATATGTGATAATATGTTATATAATGTATATTTTGACTTTTAAGTATTTTTAAAATGATAATATAATTTTTCTAAAGTTCATTTGAATTTATTTCTAATTTTAAAAGCCTAGTCTACAAATTTTAAGCCATTTTCTTAATTTAATTATATATAATTAAAATTTATTTATCTTATGCACTCACTTTTATTTGCTGTGTTTTACTTTATTTTATTCATTTTACATATATTTAAATTAAAGTAAATTTTTCCAAAGTGTATTGAAGTTATTTCTAATTCTTAAGTCAAGTTTTCATTTTCTGTGCTATTTTTCTTATTTTAATCATATCTAATTAATATTTAATTATTAATATTTTGTTTATCTGTTATATTTTCGAATTTTAACTGAGATTTTAATTATTTTTAGTTATTTAGATGTATATGAATATATATATATATAGGAAGTTTAAAAGGTTTGAAAGCAAAGAAACGTAAAACCGTTTTAACGTTTCTTCTTCCGTTTCTTTTCCAATTAATAGATTTAATTTCCTTTGACCGTTCCTTTCTTTATTGTAGTTGTGCATTTCTTACCTCATTTTCACATGAAAACATTCCTTTCCACTTCATAATAATTTTATAATGAAATGTATAATTTTCCAAGACTAACAGTGATTTATGCACAATTTTAGAACACTGTTTGGTATTTTTAAGGCATTTTCTTCATTATTTTATATATTTTTTTTCAAATTATACTATTTGTTACCTCATATTTCTAATTGATTTCGGTTTTTAAAGTATTTTCTCCTGAAATTTTGTTTATGTAAAGTTTTAAAAGGAAAAGAATATGGAAGATTGTAAATCACTTTGAAACGTAAGCTCTTTTATTTGCCCAAACCCTTCATTTCTTTAAACTCCTCAATTAATTGCATTAGCCGTGTAAAACCCTAATGTAGCCGTCATCTCATTAGGTTTTCACGTGAAAAAAAAAGATCATTTTCATTTGTTTCTCACGGCTTCAAAGATCTGGTAATGGCTTCCCTTTCTTTTTCTTACTTTTCTACTTGTTTTCCCTAAATTTTAAATTTTTTTCATTTATTTAAAGACTTTGGCTTTTGTTTTCTTAAAAATCTAATTTTGGAAATTTTCTTGAAATGATTTCTGATCATTTGTCCAAATAAAAATAAACAATTTCTGAAAATTTGATTTGGATAAAAAGTGTAACTTTAATAGAAATTCTAAATTTTATAATTCTAAAGGCAAATTTTTCATCTTGAACTGTATACAATTGTGTAACATTTGTTTCACTTTTGTTTTGGTCAGATTTGTTGTATACTTTTTTAAAAAAAAAGGTAGTAATAATTAGTGTGAAACGGGAAATAAACTTTACATTTCTTTTACATATGTTTACATCTGTTTCTTAACTTTATATTTAACAATCAATTGGATGAAGCTAAATCAAATGTTATTAATTATGGTACAATAGCTATTAAATTTTGGTTTAAAGTGATGGTTTATTTTCCTAATAGAAACGTTAGTACTTTAAATTTATTTAATAAGAGAAACAAAATAATTTGTACGTTACTTTGGGCATATATTTAATTGTTGCTCTTGCCTTTTCGTTATCTATTTGATTTTTTTTTCTTGCGTTAACAATGCAAAGTTTTCAGCCGTATATTCTCTTTTGAGAATCCAAAATCTTGCTCAAATCTTGCCTTAAATCATTTCTGTGTGTGAATTAGTTCTTTCCCTCTTGCCTCCCATACGTTTCCACCTATTGGATAGAATTGAATGCCTTAATTGCCTCTACCGTTTAAGCATTTTTCTCTTGCCTGCCCTCTACATAAATTAGTGAGCAAATGTTAATATATATTTCACGTTCAAAAGTTCCATACCATAAATTATTCATTTTGCTTCCATCAAAATTTGCGTAAGCATTTCCTGAAGGTATGAACCGGCGCATGCTTTTCCTTTCATTTTTTTCTCTTTTTTTTTCTTTTTTTCTCTTTGTTTCTTCTTTTCACTGTTGTTTTATTTCATTTGTTCTCCTTTCATTGTTTTGCTTTGGGTTGTTGATACAAAATCATATCTTGGCTATCTTTCAACTCAAATCAAAAGTCGTGAAATTGTGCTTATCGTGCCTTTGGAGTCGTGCTTGTATGTTGTTTTGGTCTCTAGCTTTGAAAAAGGTGAGTCTTTCTCACTCTGACATATATACTTATGAAAAGTGGATTGATGACAAGTGTTTAGTAATGTAAAATGTTTATGCAAGTTAATGATGATCATATGATATGCTATGCCGTGTTACTACCATGTTATTACCATGTTAAAACTGTTAATTTTCACCTGACATCTGATACATGACTGTATATTGTGATATTGACATTGTTTATATTATTTCTGTATATGATCACACTGCAAGTTCCCTGTTAGGATAAAAATCATTATGGGCTGAAATGATAGGCCTGAGTTATTTTATTTATTTATTTAAACTTGGGATTGCGGGTTTGAAATGATAGAACCCGGATTTTTACCTTTTAAACTGCGGATTGAAATGATACATATCTGTATCACTTGACCTAGGTTAGAAAACTATATACAGACCCGTGGTTATTCTATAAAGTGCTTTGAATATTTTAAGTATTTTAAAAATATAAAATTATGAAATTTGATTTAAATAGATTTTGAAAGGTTTTAAAATAAATAAATTATGATTTTTCTATGTGTTAAAAATGTAATTTATGAATGGATTAACTGGATTTTGAAATATAACTTATGTTTGAAATTTGGAATTTTGACTAAAAATGATATTTAAGTTACATGAATAAAATAGACTTTAATTTTATTTGAAAAATGGTAAATATGATAAATTGATTTATATTTGAATTTAAGTGATTTATTAAAGAATTATTGATTTTCTATAAATTTAAGTGGTTGAATAAATGACTGTTGAAAATGAAATTTTAAAATATAACTTGACTTGAAAATGTGAAATTTGAGTTTTAACTAAAGATGTTAAATTAATTAAATAAACTGGAAGTTTAGTTAAATTTGTGAACTGGTAATATAAATCTGAAACGTATAGGTTTTAATTTATGAAAGAAACGTATAGTTTTTAATTTATGAAAGAAACGTATAGGTTTTAATTTATGAAAGAAACGTATAGGTTTTAATTAATGAAAGAACGTATGGTGTTCTAATTAATGATAGGAACATGTAAATTCCTAATTAATGAAAGAAAGGTATAAGTTTTAATTAATGAAAGAACGTATGGTGTTCTAATTAATGATAGGAACATGTAAATTCCTAATTAATGAAAGAAAGGTATAAGTTTTAATTAATGCAAGAACATGTAAAGTTTTAATTAATGAAAGAAACGTGTGAAGTCCTAATTAATGAGATAACATGAAAGTTTTAATTAATGCAAGAACATGTAAAGTTTTAATTAAGAAAGAAACATGTAAAGTTTTAAGTAGTGTGGTATTGATTTAATTAATAAATGTTCATTATTGTAATAGGAATATAAAATTTAAAACGTACATTTGACACGTAGATTTTAATCAATGTAATGGTGTATTTTAAATTGATTAAAATGATAAATGTTACTTACTGTAATAATAAAATGTAAGTTGATAACGTACATTTGATAAGCAAGTTTTAATTTATGTGAATGGCATACTTTAAATGATTAAAATAATAAAGTTTCTTTATTGTAATAATAATGTAAGTTAATAAGGTGCTTTTAACTTAACATAAGAATTTCGGTTTAAATTGTATATTACGGTAAGAAAGTTTATTTAACTATAAGGCTATGATAAATTAACATGTTAAAATTTTAAGCTTATCAATACTTTGATTATATACAATGTAAAGTGGAAAGTAGTACATTCCAAAAATGCTATGATTCCTTAAGGTAACATTTCCAAAATGCTATGATAATTTAAAGGAATATTTCAAGTTTAATAAATTTAAAGAAATATTCAATGATTTGAAAATTTCGGTTTTATTTGAATGATATAATATTGAATTATTTTTGAAACGGAAATGATACAATTGTGATATTGTTTTGAAATGAGTATGATATTTTGGTCTTGAAAGTATAAATTATTTGAAATAAATATCCATGGGTTATAATAACGATTGGTTGTTAAAGAGACCGGGATCGGATATTGTCTTATAGCCGGACAATACCGAAAACCACTTTAACAACTGTGTACGCGGTAGGGATTCCAGAATGAAGTAGGATGGTGGCGACGTTCTCGAGGTATGTTACGTGGACCCAACTCCCGTGAGTTGACATATATGACTAAAACAGGAGCTATACCAGGCTACACAAAGGGTCGCACCCTTTCATCGAGCATGCTCCATCGGAAACTATTCTATTACTGTTGTGATTCGATTCGGTGGCGCCACTTTGATTCGGGGTATTTGTTCGAGGTGGGCGGAAGCTGCTGGCTTGCCGTCACCACCGGTCCGGGAGTGCAAACGGTTTATCCACCTTGGCATTGCCTCGCGTGCCGTGTCATATCCTTATATCGAGCCCACTATGATTTTGGTTTTAAAGATCCGACCGCGTTAAGGTTCACCATCCCCTTAACGCTATTTTCTATATGATTATACTTTACTGATTAGACACTACCATATATAGCGTATATTACTACATAGTAAATAGTTTAACGGATTCTTAGAGGATGGGCGGTCCCAAGCATCCTTTAAGTTACTGATGCATTTTGTTACTGTTCACTTGAGTTGATTTACAGTTTATAAGTATTTATGTCCTGACTCGAGGGTTTTGTGTTTTGCTTTACGCTCGGGTCAGATTGATTGAGTTAGCATTCAAGATTCACCTTCGGAGTTGGAGCTTTCCTTGAAGATCCAGCCTTCTATTTTGTTTCAGTATCCAGTGTTTCAGTGATGTATCTTGTTACTCTTCTGTTGTATCTCATTTAACTCTGATGTATCTTATATTTTTTTAGTAGCTTCATGAACTACTATCTCTTTTACTTCCGCTGCATTATTATTACTCTGTGTCTGTGATCTGTGATTTTTATTTACTGCATATTCTGAGATTTGCCAAAATTTTATTAACAACGCGGTATTTTGAGCAATTCAATTCCGGCATGAGTGTCTACCTATACACTTATAATGGATGCGAATGGTTGAAAATGTCGGGTCGTTACACAGTCATACTAGTTATCTGATGTGCCTGTAAATGTGCATATTTTTATATCCATATTTAATCTATTTTTATTTAAAAAAATGTCATAATTGGATATTTTTACATGTTTAAAACCAAATTATAAATGTGCTTTCAAGTCTTCATTCATACATCAATGTGAGGGTAAAATAGTAAATTTATGCATCAATTAATTTTGAGAACATTTATTTGCACATTTTTTTAATTATAGGAATTTTGGATGGAAATAGGAAGATGTTCTCATGGAAATATGCATGCACAAGGATGGAAACAAAGAAATGAAGATGGAAATAATTCAAACTCATGCATCATGGAGGACCATACCTACCCACATATCTTAATCTAAAGTTAGGAGCTAATGCACAAGCTAGTGGAGGTTAAAGTTTCATCCATACTTGATGATGGATTAAGTAGAGACTAATGATAACTTGGTGGCCACACTTCCTAAAGGGTACTTTGGAAAGCCCCCTAAAATGTGGATTAGGGTATTGTGCATGTATAAATAGCTCTTTTATGTTCATGTAATGGATCTTCTTTTTATTACTTAGGATAATAGCATGCAAGATGTAGCCTCAAAGTTATATGAAATAAAAATGGCTTCCTAAGTCTCTTGTCCTCTTACTTCTTCCTTGTTCTTATTTTATTTTTTGTTCATTTTTAGTTACATTTTCTTTCATTTCATGTTAGTAGCTAGTTTTCTTTTTGTGCAAGTAGTTTAATTTTTTTTAATTCTAATTAGCTTTCATTTTGCTTGCTTTTAAATGTTGAAATTTACTTGTGTTGATATGATAACACAAATGAGTAGCTAAACCCTTTCGATTTAGGTGTAATGAAACTCTCTAAAATTATGTGAATTCAGCATAATTTGTGATTTGTGGTCTCTTTTATGCTTCATGAAAAGTGAATGTTGATGTAAGTTTATAAAAATGAATTTGATAGCTTTTGTTCTATTTACAAATAGGCTTTTCTTATTCAAACATAAACACCATTTACATCAACTTTTTACTAATTGATTTTTGGTTATGAAATTAAGGTAGAAACAAAATTTGATAATCTATGTTACTAAATACAATAGTAAATGGATCAAACTTAAAATAGCTTTTACTTTGACTTGATTTTCATGAGAATTGATAAGTGGTTTTGGTTGTTGTATTATAGTTTGATGGTTTAAGTTATGTTAATTAATGACATAAATAAACCATAACTATGATAAAAACTTCACAAATTCCACTTAAGATCAAAAATATAGATCATAGATTACTTTTGTGTTGATTTATGTAAAAATATGAGAGTGTATTTGCCTCTAAATTGTTTTCTAATCTCATATTTTCAATAACCTTTGTTCTAGCTTTTTGTCTTACATTTTTAGCTATCACAACTTCAAATCTTGGTTTAATTTGATTGAATATAAATTTTTAAATCTAAACAATTTCCTACGGATCGACTTGTACTCGCTACGTACTAAAATTGTACGACGTGCGCTTACGGTTAATTTTTAATTTAAATTTATCGACTGTTTTCTAATTCGATGAAAATTAGTTGTTAAAAAAGTTTTTGGCGCCGTTGCCGGGGAATTAATTTGATTTTATTTTTTATTCTTTGAATTATTTTCGTTTGATTTTTATTATATGTTTGTTCTGTATGTTAGTTTGCATTTAATTTTTTTTTATTGTTGTGTTTTTGTGTGACTTTTGTTTTCAATATTGTTTGTAAGCGTGTTTTCTAGTTATATTTGCATTTGTATTTCTAGTTTATAAAAAATACACAAGTTGAAAAAGATTTTTTTTTATTCCATTTCACTTTCTTTTTACAATTTGTGACTAACCGTTACATATCATTTCGCTGCCAAACGTTAAATTTTCACTTTCTTTACGATTTTATTCCAACATCACATTGCCGTGCCACCATCATTGCAACTCTACACCATTTCCAGCCATCACTACAACAGTGTCACCATACATCAATTTTAAAACCTCTACCCCTCCTTGTTTCACTATTGCTAGCAACCAAAAACCCTCTGTGCACATTGCAATGTTTCACATTGTTTCTTTTCTACAGTGTATCATGCAAGTGCCACAGCCTTAACCTTCTCACAGCTACAAACTACTGCATAACTTCACAATCCCTTCTGCCATACCATTCAACTCACTCCAACCATCTTTTCACTATAGCAACACAGCCTTTTTCCACAACATAACGCTCACTACATCCACTTCAATCATTCAACAACCTGCTTCTGCCTATCACTCCTTTGCCTTCAACAGTGATGCCATAACCTCCCTAACACTGCTACAAACCATCATCAAACAAATACCTAAACTTCCTCAAACCATATACAACTTCATTTCTGCAGTTCGGTGCATACAACTACCAAAACCTATCCATATATCCTACCACCACACTTCACCGCCTTGCACTTACATCACCCATCACACTTACATATGCCCTTTGCTATAAGACAAACTACCTGTTCACTACAAACGATTCACTACAAACAATTCAACAACTTCATTACCTATACATACAATTCAACCACATTGCCTTCCTTGCTCACTACAAACCAATTCCTTCTACCTACAATTGGTCACTACCTTCATCTTTCAGTTCACCATTTGCTTTCTATGCCATCAACTTGCTTTCTACATAAACCGCCCTTCCTCTGCCTATTAGTGCACATCTTTGCACACATGTCCATTGCACTGCTTGTTGAATATGCTAGTATAGGATTTTTGTTTCATGATAATAAACATATATATATATATATATATTCATTTAAATGTATTTGTTGTTATACTATTTTATTTTCATATAATTAAATAAATAGTTGTTGAATAAAATCCAATATAGTATATAAATATTTTTAACAGCCATCACTCATCAAAATCCAATATAGTATGTCAATATATGGTATTTTAAATAGGAAATTATCCATTTTTATTTTATTTTATTTTTAGCAATAAAAATATCCAAAGTATTTACTCTTATTTAAATGTCCTCACAGTTATGCATGGGTGAATTATTTGGAATTTTTTATTATGTGCTTTCATGCTCATTTAAAAGTCCTCACGATTATGCATGTATGGAACACATATCAAAATTGTTTATTAAACATACAGGCTAATTCTAATCCCATTTAAAAGTCTTCACGGTTATGCGTGGTTAGAAGATGCATGAAATTCAATTTTTACAAAATTGGGAATACTACTAATCTCATTTAAAAGTCCTAATGGTTATGCATGGTTAGTAGATATTCAAATTCCTAATATAAATATACCAAAAATAGACACAACTATATGGTTTTATACGCCGACATCATCCCTATCATTCTAAAGTGGAATATGCAGCTAACATAGTATTTATGATTTTTGTTTGATTTTTATACTGAAATTAATATTTATACTCGATTAGGTATTAATATTGTATTAATGTCTATCACTTTATCTCTATTTTCTAACATTATTACTCCATTTCTGATAACAAAAGGGAAAGAGAAAAGTTAAGATTTTGGCAAATGAAGGTCAAATATTTTATTTTTTATTTGCATATTACCATCTTGGTTCATTTGCATATTTTTATTTATTTTCATGCATATATGAAGTGGAAGCTTTGTTTTAGAGAGGGAGCATTCATATAAGGGGAGTAAATAGAGTTCATCAATGACCAAATACATTTGATAAATTCAAAATCTTAAATATATGTTTGTTATCATAAAAAGGGAGAGATTGTTGAATATGCTAGTATATGTATTTGATGATAATAAACATATATATATATATATATATATATATTCATTTAAATGTATTTATTATTATACTATTTAATTTTCACATAATTAAATAAATATTTGCTAAATAAAATAAATAACATAGAATTTAAATTCAAACAAATATTTTATTACAATTTTTGAATAGTACAAAATTTGAGCTCTCACTATATATACAAAATTTCAATTACAATACAATTTCAAATCACAACACAATTTTTCACTATACAATTGTCATTTGCATTTGCACCTCACTACATATCACTCGTTCACTCATATTTGTTCTTCAACTATATTCCAATTTGTATCCAACATCTGAATTATCTGCAAAATAATCTGAATTATATGCAAAATAAACCTTGACGCAGTAAAATTGTAAAAGAAATATTTTTGCAGTGTCAAATAAAATGTGTGTTTTCAAAAATGTTATTTGCCTCAGTTATTTGGGTTGTTCGTCATCAATTTCGTTCTGAATTCATCAAACACGAACAACCTGTGATATGCAGTGCATCACTGTACATGCCACAAGGCCATGCACATCGATATACACTTGATAAAACTGCAGGGACAGGTGAGCACAAGGTCAAACCCAAGCCGAGGTTGGATTCGACTCAGGTGCACAAAATACAACATACAACACTTCAAATATACACATGAGAGCAAACGAGTATGGCTCGAACAATACAAAACTGACGTGAACACAAACCAAACTATAGCAACCAAAATGTAGTACATAAGCATGAGGTGGTGGCTACACACAATATATATGAAGTGCATAGTAATCAAATATGAAAAAGTTCATAACAATGGCAAGATACAGACATAAAGTAAAAAGGCTCTACCAAACTGGACATTAAACTCAAAGTGCAACAAGACCAGTTCAATATGCAAGAAGTCAAACTACAACGAGGCTACAACTTCAAGATACTACAAGCAAACAATGAACTGGCTTGAAGTAATAGAGGCTACAACCCAGTACACACACAAATGAGCAGGATATGATCAAGCATGGTAACTGTAAGAATTTCAAATGAAATGATAAAAGAGGAACATTTCAACATACATGAAGAGCTACACCAGACTACAGGAGAAATAATATAAAGACCATGCTAACAAGTGCACATGTAAATCAACATGTGAAACTGAATTTAGGGCCCACCAGACCATGCTCACAAGTGCAGACTTCAACTTAAACATTTACAAGTTTATATGCAGTGTCATACAAACATATATATATATATATATATATATATATGTATATATATATATATGTATGTATATATGTATATATGTATACATGTATATAGTATAGACAGCATGCACAGAATCAAAATTATAGCATGACATAAACTCACGTGTGAGACTAAACTCGACCAAAATGTATACGCATATAAACCAAACAAAGGAGCACTTGAAGAAAATGGCAGTATGCATGTAAACTGAACTAGAAACAAGCAAAGAGCAGAACAAGGCATCATATGTATGTTCAGACAAACACAGTAGACTCAACATAACTCATATGCAAAGTCAAACAACTTAATACAACTCTAAAATGCAAGTATGAGCAAACAGTTTCATACATGCTAAGAGGCACCAGAGGAGACATCAACATACAGGAAAATCAATATGAATGCAAAGCCACACAATCCGCCAGATTAGTGAAGCAGCAAACAAAATGGCATATGTGTACATATGCATATTGACAGACATAAACATTATATCAATATGAATAGGAGCACTTTCAAAAAGAAAGTGTCAAGCAAAACAACACTGCAACTAGATTTAAACTGAATCGGACAAAGCAATGCAGACAACAGTTTGATATGCTCATGACATATGCATATATACATACATATATGTATGTTTGTATACACATGATGAACAAGGCAATGATTCGAACAAAGTTACAAAAGAAATAATTAAACAATTGCAAGTAGCAGTTCGAACAAGTCAGTGTTGTTTCAAATATCATCGAACTCAAATGCCAGGACAGACTTCATGAAGTCAGTAAATTCAAAATAATAAGGTAGCATTTTGAATGAAGTCATCAGGTCAAAGCCAAAAAAGAATTCAACTTGCAGAAGAAACACGAATTAAAAATGGAAAAAAAAATTCTCAAGTATTCAAAGAACGAAATCATAGGAACCGTCTCAAAGTAAATTTGAAATATATAGTAACATGAACAAATCAGAGTCAAAGCCAGATCATATCAAAGTTCAAATAACAAAGTCGTAGGAGAAAAGGACGGAGCAAATTCAAACTTTGCGAGCAACACATATGAAATGAAAAAGTCAGAAAACGTCACCAACATTCGATTACGAATCATGGCCGAGCATAGAAAATTGAGGAATTCAAAGAAAAATTGTATAAACGATAATTTATGGTTTCAATCCCTATATAAATTCCCTTAACATCATCGGCAGAAATCATTTGATTTCGAATAAATACAGAGCTAGCTAAATCACAAACAAATTTGCAACTTGAATCAAAGACGAGAATTAAAAAGGGAAAAATTCACGTACTAACTTAGGGCACAAATTGAACTCGACTAAATTAGACAACCGCAAGCACTCAAGCCTAGAAGATGATTTACGAAGATCGAAGTATAAAATCACTTCAATCGATCAATATATCCAGGCAGCATCTCCAATTTTACAAAAACCCTAGCATCCGAAAAGGGACAGAGAAAGGAAGCGGCCGAAGGCAATTACAAGAGTAAAGCGAATAGATTTATTTTTATCACAATGTTTTTCTCTGTGCCGACCTTTATATGGGCTTTAAGTTTAAAATTAGGTTTTTTTTTGTATTTTTTTTTTGTTTTTAATTTTCTTTTTAGCCTTTGTAACCTTCTGGTGGTCGTTTGATAAGTACAAACTATGGGGCGTAGTTTGGTAATTAGCAACTCAGTGGCTGAGTTGTGGCCGGCTTTTGAGCATAGAGTTAGGTTCGTCAATAGTGGGTGTCGCAAGTTTATGTGCGTAAGTGTCTGACTACTTAATTTCTAGTACAAACCTTGGGGGCAGCAAATAGGCAGGGTTTGCCGAAGCTGGGCAAATATGTGTTGTTCTATTTCTGCTTTTATTATTCAGTTATTATCTATGCTACAGTTATTTTACATATTTCCGCATTAATTTTTATTATTATAAGTATCACTCTATTTGCCCCCTCTCTATGGTGAAATCGATCCTACAAGTGGTATCAGAGCAGGAACAAAAGCCAATTTTCGTTTTAAAATTTTGATTTCAAAAACAAATTATTGTTTAATTTTTATTTTTATTTTTAAAATGGCTTCTTTTAATAATGCTTTTGCTGAGGGTCCTTCCATAGTTAAACCACATATGTTCAATGGTGAATATGCTTCTTGGAAAAATGAAATGAATTTTTTTTTGAAAACCATTAATGCTGGAATATTGTTGAGATAGGTTATTGGACAACAGCTATAGTGGTAGATAATCAAGAAATTGAAAAACCGATTGATCAATGGACATATCATGAAAATAAACCACAGAATGCTAAAGCTTAAGCTATGAATTATATTCTCTGTTCATTAGATCAAATTGAATTTAATCGTGTCTCACATTGTCTAACTTCGCAGGAAATATGGTACACACTTGAAGTGACTCATGAAGGAACATCTCAAGTCAAGGAATCTCACCTTGCCAATCTTAGTAGCGAACGAGAACTTCAAATGGCCAAGGATGAGAATGTCAAAGAGATATATGGATGACTTCCTAATCTCTTATACAAATCAAAAGCTTTTGAAAAACCATACACAGAATTGGAAATATTCCAAAAAAACCTCACAATCCATCCACGAAATTTTGAAGCGAAAGTTATCGCCATTCAAGAATCGAAGGATTTGAAACAGATTAAAGTCGAAGAACTTATTGGAAATCTCATCACTTATGAGCTAGAAATGAAATTTAAGAAAGAACGTGAAGAAGGTGATACTCGAAAGAAATCAATAGCTCTCAAAGGAACAACCGAAAGTGAAGATGATGATGATGGTGCAGCATAACTGGCGCTAATAATAAAGAAATTCAAAAGGTGGAATCCTAAGTATGGAAATCCAGCTCTAATCAACAACTGAAAAGCAGAATAGTCAAAGTTCTAGATAACCCAAAAGAGCAAGAGATCATATGTCACAAGTGCAAAAAACCCAGTAATATAAAGCCAAATTGTCCTCAGAATCGACTCAGCCAAGGAAAGAAATCAAAAAGGAAAAGTTTTGTATCCATGTGGAATAAAAGTGATGATTATGATAATAAAAGTGATGATTATGATAATAAAAGCACTAGCAGTGAGAGTGAAAAAGCAGATCTGTGTCTTCGAGGAGAAATAAGTGACAACAATGATGACGAGCCAAGTGAGGTATCAAAACTTGCTCATTTAGAACTACTTATATATTTTCACGACAGTTTTGAATGACTTAGGGAGAAATACGCTAAAATTGAATCACAAAGAGATAGTTTGATAAAATCATATAAACAGCTTGTCAGTTGGTTAAAAACTATCGAAACTAGATCCTAAAGTGTGACAAGTGTCCATCGTTCGAAGAAGAAATTAAAAAATCAAAATTAAAATTAAATCACTTGAAAATGAAATTCTTATTTTGAAAGAAAGTGAAAACATGAGCAGAGAAAATTCTATTAAAAAGTGAACTTTGTTATTGAATGAAAATGAATCCCTCAAAATATAAGTCCAACAATTGTCTACGACTTTAGGAATATTTTCAAAAGGAGAAAGATCGCTAAATATGTTCTCAGGAAAAAATTAGTTAATATTATTAGACAAGGACATGGGTATAATCAATCTGAACGTGTTAGAAGTGAAATTAATCAAGTCAATTCCAAGTGCACAGTTTGTGGAAAAATTGGACACAATCACAATAATTGCCGTATAGACCCAAAAATTTGAAAACCATACAATTTGGGTTCCTAAAGGAAAGCATATAAAATCCCTTAAAGTCAAACAAATTTGGGTGCGATAAGGAAAAAATATAAATTGTTTTGGGTCTCCACAAACTTATTTTTCAAAATCTGTTGTCACTAACAATGATGGACCTATAAAAACAAATAGGTCGCAAAAATATTTTCTCATGTAGGTAAGGTGGTAGGCTATGGAATATCAATATTGTTACCTAGATTCTGGCTGTTCCAGGCACACGACGGGTGACAAATCAAAGTTCCTTAGCCTAGTACAAAGGTAGAAGAATCAATGGACAACAACGAAATATTATCGGTAAAGGTAAAAAAAGTAATGGTATGTTTATCTTGAACGATATATTACTGCATCATAATCTGATTTAAATCGGCTAATTATGTGATAATGAATGTTGATTATGATTTTGATTTATGCAAAATTATTGGCCAATTATCTTTTTATGCCGAGAACACTATAAGTACCACTAGAATCTCTGAACTATTTCATATAGATTTTCTTGGACAAACTATATTGCAAAGTTAGGTGAAAAGAGATGTTTCTTTGTGCTGCTTGATGATTACTCTAGGTACATGCGGATATATTTGTTTATTTTATTGATTCTAGACCTGACATTATGTTTACTGTTTGTTTATTTGCACGGTTTCAACTCAAATCCAAATGAATTTCATTTAAAAGCTGTACAAAGGATTTAAGGTATTTGTTGCACGCTCCATGATCTGGTTTATAAATCCAACTAATGATAATCTTGAGTTAAAGGGAAATTCAGATGCAGATTACACTGGTAATCTAGTTGATAGAAAAATTACTAGTGGAACGTGTTTTATGTAGAGATATTCATTAGTTGCATCACATTTTCAGAGAAAATATCTGCATATTTTACATTTCAAATGATTTTCAATTAGCAGACATTTTATTTTATAAAGCCCCATCTCGAAAATAGTATTTTGTTGACATTGTTTTCAGATTAGTCATTTTAGAAAATTTGATTTTATAATTATTTTTGGATTTCATCTTAAATGACTACATTAACAATCTGACTCCCTACTGATTATCGAAAAGATAAATAGTGATGAGTGTTGATATTAATCATATATCATGACTTGAGACAGTATATTTGGTAAATCTCTTTGAATATTTAAACAAGATTAATAATAACTTTTGATGGGTAAAAATTCCATGACCATCTTTATCTCTATCATATTTCTAACGACCATCACTCATCAAAATCCAGTATAATATGTCAATATGTGGTATTTTAAATGAGAAATTATTCGTTTTCATTTTATTTTTATTTTTGCAATAAAACCATCCAAAGTATTCACTCTCACTTAAAAGTCATGGTTATGCATAGGTGAATTACATGGAATTTTTGATTATGTGCTTTCATGCTCATTTGAAAGTCATCACGGTTACGCATGTATGGAACACATATCAAAATTGATTATTAAATAGACAAGTTGATTCTAATCCCAATTAAAGTCATCACGGTTACACGTGGTTAGAAGATGCTTGAAATTCATTTTTTATAAAAATTTGGCATACTGCTAATCTCATATAAATGTCCTAATGGTTATGCATGGTTAGTGGATATTTAAATTCCTGATATAAATATACAACAAATAGACACAACTCTATAGTTTTATATATGCCGACATTATCCCTATCATTCTAAAGTGGAATATGCCCCTAATAGAGTATTTATGATTTTTGTTTTATTTTTTTTATTGAAATTAATATTTATACTCGATTGGACATTAATATTGTATATATTAATGTCCATCACTTTATCTCTGTTTTTTCTAACACTATTACTCATTTACTAATAACAAAAGGGGGAGAGAAAAGCTATGATTTTGGCAAACAAAGGTCAAATATTTTCTTTGCATATTTCCATTTAGGTTCATTTCCATATTTTTATTTATTTTCATGCATATGTGAAGGGGGAGCTTTATTGTAGGGAGGGAGCATTCAAATAGGGGGAGCAAATAGGGTTCATCAATGACCAAATACATTTTATAAATTCAAAATCTTAAATAAATGTTTGTTATCATCAAAAGGGAGAGATTGTTGAATATGCTAATATATGACTTTTGTTTGATGATAATAAACATATATATATATATTCATTTAAATGTGTTTGTTGTTATACTATTTTATTTTGACATAATTAAATAAATATTTGCTGAATAAAATAAATAACATGGAATTTAAATTCAAACAGATATTTCATTCAAACAAATATTTTATTACAATTTTTGAATAGTACAAAATTTGAGCTCTCACCATAAATTCAAATTTTCAATTACAATTCAATTTCAAATCATAACGCAATTTTTCACTATACCATTGTCATTTACATTTGCACCTCACTGCATATCACTCGTTCACTCGTATTTTTTCTTCAACTATATTCCAATTTGTATTCAACATCTGAATTATCTGCAAAATAAACACTGACGCGGTAAAATTGTAAAAGAAATATTTTTGTAGTGTAAAATAAAATGTATGTTTTCAAAAATGTTATTTGCCTCAGTTATTTGGGTTGTTCGTCATCATTTTCGTTTTGAATTCATCAAACACGAACAACCTGTGACATGCATAGCGTATCACTGTACATTCCATAAGGCCATGCAGATCGATATACACTTGGTAAAACTGCTGGGACAGGTGAGCAAAAGGTCAAATCCGAGCCGAGGCTGGATTCAACTCAGATGCACGCGATACAACACCTCAAATATACACATGAGAGAAAACGAATATGGCTCGAATAATACAAAACTAAGGTGAACACAGACCAAACTGCAGTAACCAAAATGTAGTACATAAGCATGAGATGAAGGCTACACACATGTATACATATATATGTAGTGCACTACAATCAAATATGCAGAAGTTCATGACAATGGCAAGTTATAGACATAAAGTAAAAAGGCTCAACCAAACTGGACTAGAAACTCAAAGTGAAACTAGACCAATTCAATATTCAAGCAATCAAGCTGCAGCGAGGCTACAACTTCAAGACACTACAAGCAAACAATGAACTGGCCCGAAGCAATAGAGGCTACAACCCAGTACTCACTCAAATGAGCATGATATGATCAAGCATGGTGTCTGTAAGAAGTTCAATGAGATGATCAAAGAGGAACAGTTCAGCAAACATGAAGAACTGCTCCAGACTGCATGAGCAACTATAAAGACCATGCTAACAAGTGCATAAGTAAATCAACATGGGAAACCGAATTCAGGGCCAACTAGACCATGCTCACAAGTGAAGACTTTAACTTCAACATTTACAAGTTTATATGCAGTGTCATACAAACATATATATATATATATATATGTATGTATGTATGTATGTATGTATATGTATATGTATATGTATATGTATATGTATATGTATATGTATATGTGTACATGCATATAGTATAGCCAGCATGCACAGACTCAAAATTACAGCATGACATGAACTCACGTATGCAACTAAACTCAACCAAAATGTATATTCATATAAACCAAACAATGGAGCACTTGAACCAAATGGCAGTACACATGTTACCTGAACCAGAAACAAGCGCTAAGCAGAACAAGGCATCATATATATATGTACAGACAAACATAGCAGACTCAACGTGACTCATATGCAAAGTCAAACAACTGAATAAAACTCTGAAATGCAAGTATGAGCAAATAGTTTCAAACATACTCAGAGGCATCGGAGGAGACATCAACATACAGGAAGATCAATATGAATAAAAAGCCACACAATCCACCAGATCAATGAAGCAGCAAACAAAATGGCATATGTATACATATGCATATGGACAGACTCAAGCATTATATCAATAAGAACAGGAGCACTTTCAAAAAGAAAGTGTCAAGCAAAACAACACTGCGACTAGATTTAAACTGCATTAGACAAAGCAATGCAAATGATAGTTTGATATACTCAGGACATACACATATATACATACATATATGTATGCATGTATACACATGATCAACAAGGCAACAGTTCGAACAAAGTTACAAAAGAAATAATCAAACAATTGCAAGTAGCAGTTCGAACAAGTCAGAGGTGTTTCAAATATCATCGAACTCAAATGCCAAGACAAACTTCATGAAGTCAGTAAATTCAAAATAACAAGGTAGCATTTTGAATTGTCATCAAGTCAAAGACAAAAAAGAATTCAACTTGCAGAAGAAACACAAAATAAAATGGAAATTTTTTTATCTCAAGTATTCAAAGACCGAAGTCATAGGAACTGTCTCAAAGTAAATTCAAAATATACAGTAACATGAACAAGTCAGAGTCAAAGCTAGGTGATAACACAAAGTGAACAAGTCCAGATCATATCAAAGTTCAAATAAAAAAGTTGCGGGAGAAAATACCGGAGAAAATTCAAACTTAGCAAGTAACACATATGAAATGAAAAAGCCAGAAAACATCACCAACATTCGATTACATATCAATGGCCGAGCATTGCAAATTGAAGAATTCAAAGAAAAATTATACGAACGATGATTTATGATTTCAATCCCTATATAAATTCCCTTAACATCATCATTAGAAATCATTCGAGTTCGAACAAATAGCAGAGCTAGCTAAATCACAAACAAATTTGCAACTCGAACCAAAGACGAGAATTAAAAAGGGAAAAATTCATGTATCAACTTAGAGCATAAATTAAACTCGACTAAATTGGAGCAACCGTAAGCACTCAAGCCCAGAAGATGATTGACGAAGATCGAATCATAAAATCACTTCAATCGATCAATATATCCAAGCGGCATCTCCAATTTTACAAAACACTAGCATTCGAAAAGGGACGGGGAAGGAAGTGGCCGACGGCATTAACAAGATAAAAGGGAACAGACTTGTTTTGATCACAATTTTTTCTTTAGGCCGGCCTTTATAAATTCTATTGGGCTTTAATTTCAAAATTAGGGTTTTTGTATTGTTTTTGTTTTTAATTTTCTTTTAAACTTTTGTAACCTTCTAGTCGTGTGACTAGGAATAAACTACGGAGCGTAGTTTGATAATTCGCAACTCAGTGGCTGAGTTGTGCTAAGGTTTTGAGCGTATAGTTACATTAGTTGATAGCGAGTGTCGTAAGTTTATGTGTGTAAGGGTCTAACTCCTTAATTTCTAGAAGAAAACTTGGGGACAGCACGTAGGATGGGTTTTGCCGAAGCTGGGTAAATATTTGTTGTTCTACTTTTGATTTTCTTATTCTGTTATTATCTGTGTTGCAATTATTTTATATATTTCTGCATTAATTTTTATTATTATAAGTATATCATATTCACCATCCCTCTAGGGTGAAATCGATCCGACACTGCTTATGCAATCTGCTACTCCACCACTTCAATACTGCAGTTCAACATAACTTCAGTCACAATTGTGTAAACACATATACCCACAAACAACCCACTACATTCCCCCTATCACCAAATAAATCCTCATTGCCTCTGTCTACATCACCTGAATACTACCAATTTACCATACCTGACCCACTGCCTTCTCCTTCAGTCACCATCGACATACCTTCAATACAAACTATACCACTAACCATTCACATTATCCTTCCCACCATTGCATCAACCACTGCATCAAAATCCACTAATCCAGACAACAGATTTCACAGTGAAGCTTCCAAGTACATACAAAACCTCACCTTCTTCCAAACAATTACTATTCACAATACATACATAAAAAGAAAAAAGAAAAACTGCTCACCAGAATTCACCTAGCATTGCTTCATCATCTTCTTCCAACCATAATAAATGCCCACGACTCCACAAACCTCTTCCTCAAATCCCCCAAACAATTCACCACAGCCTTCATTATCATCAATTCATCCAACCCATCGCAAACTGCTACAAGACCGAAGCCTCCATTACAACCATAAACCGACATCGTTTCGATCCCCAAATCGACGATCCTCGAATCGGCAACACTCAACGACCACAACACCTCACCGTCAAACAATAACCGAACCCGCTTCATCGCTTCAAACTCTGCTACCAATCACCCAATTCCATGATCACCAAACACCACAACCCAAAATTCGCCTCTTAATTTTCTATGATTTCAATTTTTTTAGCAGAAAGAAGAGGATTCGACGTTATTTTTTTTGGAGAAAGAAAGATTAACTTTGAGGTCATGGTTTCTTATTGTGTTGGACCAGGCATGAAAGCCTAAAAAAAGAAAATTAAAAACATTCTCTTTTAGTTTCTTTGTTTTAGTTTCTTTTGTTTACTTTGTTTTAAAAGAAAGAACATGTTTTCTTTTGTTAGTTTTGTTTCGTTTAATTTGTTTTATCCTCAAAAAAATTTAAAATTTAAAATTATTTTGTTTTGTTTTAAGTTCCATCCTTATATATAAAAAATGATTGTACATTTTTTGTTCAAAATTTCAGGTTGCCAAAGCAGAAAATCGAGAAGAATTGCTTGCTTTGCCTTGCCTACTTATAAATAAAATACTAACAATTTTGCATGCTCTGGTATCTTGCTTTCATCTCCAGTTTTATTTTAATTGCATTATTGGTTGTTTGCATTCTATAAAAAAATTAAAACAAAAACAAATTTCATTTATAGTTGCATTGTTAATACATGTTTAATTTCTGCTTTGCATTCATCTCATCTTATTTCTATTTTCTAGGCAATACCCAAACCAACATAAGGTGGGGGATTCCATCACCTCTTCCTTGGCCCACAAATCACATAAAATCGTAGAATTATGACTAATAATAATGGTTAGACATTTGATTAAGGATGTCACGAGCTCACTTAGGGCTTAATTGTACCTTGACAGTTGCCTTCCTTGAACAATTTTATTTCTTGTTATCTAGGCTAAGGATGAGCAATTACCATTTATAAAATTTATGGTGATTCATAAATGTTATAGTGGTGTTTCTCTAAAGGTACTTAAACCTCTTGTTGTACTGCTACTATGATTCGTGGTGCACCGATAATTCCTGCCCGTTATCCGCTAAAAAATATTTTATTGATTTAAGACAATGTGTGATTATACAATTTTAGGTTAGGAGCTACTAAGGACAGAAAATTTGTTATTAAGTCCTTGCAGTCATTTAGTTGCACTAGTTCATGCATTTTTAGAAAAAAACAAAAATCCAAAACTGGAAAAAAAATGTAAATTTAACTTAACTTAGTTTTTTTTTAAAATCCTTTCTTTTGAAAATTTTCAAACAAAATCCAAAATCCAAAAAAAAATTAAGTTTTTTTTGGAAAACAAAAATCTGATAAATTATATACAACCTTTTCAAAAACATATCAAAAAAGAAAAAATTTTGAAAATTCAAAAGAAAAAAATCAAATTTCCCTCACGAAAATTAAATTCCTTTCGGCAAATAATTTCCATAAAAAATAATAATAATAAAACCAAAAATAATTTTTCGCTTCATTTTCTAAAACTTGTTTCTTTCTTCAAACTCTATTCTAACTTCTTCCTCTTCCTATTTCCTTCTCGCTAGTGCATGAATATTTGGATTCGTGACACTTCTACCAATCATTGGACTCGTGACCCGTCTATAAATCATTTAACTCGAACAAACGATCATCTTGAAATGGTGAACGAGAACGCCCCTTGAACTCTTATGGATAGAATCTTTCTCGATAGAGTTTCTATTGCATCTTGCATTACGTTACCTACCCTTATGGGTAACCATTTCGAAATTCACTCGAACCATATTGTCATGCTTCCCAACTTTGGCAACTTTGAACACGATGACCCATACATTCCTTAACGAAATTCGAACAAGTTTGCGTACCCATGAAATTCCAACAACTTTCCGATGACGGAATCAAATTTCCATTGATTCCATTCACTCTTACGGATTACGTTGACAAATGGTTGTATAGCTGGCCATCTAACTCATTTAAAACTTAGGAAGAATTTATGTAAGTTTTCGTAAAAAGGTTCTACCCCTTGGAAAAAACATCTAAAATCCAAAATGAAACCATAAATTTTCACCAACATAGGGGAGAACCATTGGGAAAATATTTTGAAAGATTCAAAGAGCTTTTGATAAAATGGATGCTTTGTCAAATCCTATACGATGGACTTGAAAATAGCTCACTACTCGAATCAATGTGCCAAGGAAACTTTATTGCCCAACATCACAATGATGCTTGCAATTTCTTGAAAACCTAGACGAAAAGTCGTCCCAATAGGAATGTTCGAATAAAAAATCAATTCACTCATGATCGAGCACACACTCAATAGGATCATCTTTGGCTTTGAAAGCAAAAATCGATGCAATGATGAATAAAATCAACAATGTTTTCTCATCAAACCAAATGAACCAAGCTTTCCAACCTATGTGTTATAAATGCAACGGTCCTAATCATATAACCGATCAGTGCCCTAATTATGTCGAACAACTCAATACTTTCAACAAGGTTAAAAATGATCCATTTTCTCCAACGTACAACCCTGGTTGGAGAAATCATCCGAATTTTTCCTTGAACCAAAATAATCCGAACACAAACGTGGTTCATCCCAATTTTCAATCATTCTCGAATAATTCTTTGAATCCTCCCTTTGGACTCAATCATTTCCAACCAAACTTTGCGGGTCCATCTCAAAATCAACCGCGACAATCAAATTTTCAACCAAATCTCGCTCCCTCTCCCAAGACGATAAATATTTAAGTTCTCTTGAAAAAAGTCTTGAAATGTTGGCTAAAGCAACTACTCAAAGCCTCCAGTCAAATAATAATTTGCAAAATTTGTTGACCTCATATATGCAAAACACAAGCCAATCAGTTGCTAAACTTGAAATGCAAATAATTCTACTAACCACATCTGTAAGTGAACATGAATGAGGAAAATTCCCAAGCCAACCTGTTCCAGAACCCAGAAATCAAAATTCTAATTCGAATCAATCCCATGTTGTTCAAGATAGCAACGTAACCCAAATGAACGATATCACAACTCTGCGTTCTGGTAGACAAATCGATAATCAAGTCATTAATCCAAACGATTTACCGGAAACCCCTCTCGACACTTCTAAAACAAAAAAGAATGTGAATAGAATGTGGATCCAAATGTCGAATTGAATGCCAATCGAAATTCTTCTTCTACTCAAGTAGACCAGCTTATTGAGTAACGTGTTCCATTTCCACATCGTCTACGATGTAAGAAACACTCAAACCAAATGGAAAAGTTATTGGAAATTTTCAAACAAGTGAAAGTTAACATCCCACTTTTTGACATCGTTCAACAAGTCCCAATATAGGCTAAATTTCTTTAGGACTTGTTTACCCAAAATCGACGCACTTAAGGGTCCAAAAAAGTCTTCTTAGTGGCCAGTTTGAGAGTAGTCTTGACCCAATCCATGCCCGTTAAATATAAAGATCCTGGCTGCCGTACGATTTCATGTACAATTGGAGACAAAATGATTAACAAATTCTTGATATACTTTAACATAAGTGTCAATTTGAATCCATACCCTGCGTTTGAACAATTAGGCTTAGGTGATCTCAAACCCACAAAGGTCGTGCTTCAATTAGCTGATCGTTCAATTAAGAAGCCTGTGGGAGAAAGTGAGGACATGCTCATTACAGTAGGATAACTCATATTCCCTATGTATTTGATCGTTCTCTCAACACAACCTATGACCAACTCTGCGAGTCAAATCCCTTTGATATTGGGTCGACCATTCTTAGCCACCTCAAATGCCTTAATCAATTGTCACAACGGTCCGATGAAAATTTCTTTTAGAAACATGACTTTGGATCTGACCATTTTCAATCTTGAAAATCAATCGAATAAACCTCGTGACCAAACGTTGAAAGTTAGTGACATTCACGAAAACTTCTAAAACGAGATGATTGACCTTAACGATGTACGCGAGGCCGAGTACGCAAGATTGTTTCATGAAATCCCCAGTGAGATTGAATACACGCTCCCTTTTGAATCGCTTCCAGTTGAGTTCAAATCTCAATCTAATTCTTTGATTGAGCAACCCCCGAGATTGGACCTTGAAACCCTTCCTGATCACCTTAAGTACGCATATTTAGGTGACAATGAGACGTTTACCGTCATAGTTTCTGCAACTCTCTCTTTTGATCAAGAAACTTTCTTACTTTCAATCCATTCAAGGAAGTAATTGGATGGTCAATCACTGATATAAAGGGAATTAGTCCCGCTCTTTTTCAACATCGCATCCATTTGATTGACGATGCCAAGCTTGTTCGTGATGCGCAATGAAGGGTTAACCCAAAAATAAAGGATGCTGTGCATTTTGAAATTCTTAAACTCCTTGATAACCGAATCATTTACCCAATCTCATAGTTCATGGGTTAGCCCAATTCATGTCGTACCTAAAAAGTCTGGACTTACCATTATCAATAGCAACTCAAACAAACTTATTCCTACTCATACCCAAACCAGTTGGCGTGTTTTCATTGACTATTGAAAAATAAATGTTGCAACACGTAAGGATTACTTCCCTCTTCCTTTTATCGACCAAATGCCCGAATGTTTAGCCGGCCATGAATTCTATTACTTTGTTTATAGTTATTCCAACTATAACCAAATTCCAATTGCTCCCGAAGATCAAGAGAAAACAACTTTCACATGTCCCTTTGGCACTTTTTCATATCGACGTATGGTGTAACACCCTATATTTTTATAACATTAATTAGAATAATCAATTGGATAAATTAAATAAGTAATATGGACATTAATAAGTTGATAATTGATTGGCTAAGGGTATTCGTGCCACGTTAATGTTCAAACTAAAATGAAATAACCTAAGCTAATGTGTTAAGGATTTGAGAAGGGCAATACGGAAAATGGGTGGAGCTTATACCCTAAAACCTTAGGAGATAGAATGCTTATGTTCATTTCATTTTACCCAAACTAAAAATACTAAGGCCGGTCACCATTATCATTCTCAAGAAGAAGATCAAAGAAAGGATTCAAGGAAAGGGAAGCAATCAACTAAATCAACATCAAATCTCACAACCATAATTACTATATCCCAATTTCTTTTAATTATTGATTTTAAGATAAAATGCGAAATGATTTTGCAAGTATATGTTCATGTTGGTTTTATGATATGTTTGATATGAAAACTTATTTAATGACATCCAATGCCTCGAAAATCTAAATATAGGTCAGAAATAATATTTTAGATATTGGTTTCGATTTTCATAATTTTCTAAATTAATATGGATTTTATATTAATTTTCTAGTGAAGGAAGTTGTTTATCGAGTTACAAATTATTTATGGTTAAAATAATGATTATTTGGCTTTGAAATTTTTATATGTTGAAAAACATATTGAATAGATTTTTCGGAATTTTTCTATATTTTTCCTAAGTGTTTTCATGAATATATAAAATTATTTAAGGTATAAGACTTAAATGTTTTATATAATTAATTAAGGAGAAGGAGCATTTTGTAAAATAAAATGATTATTTAATTTTAAAAATAGTGGCAGCATATTTCTGAAAAGTAATTATTAACCAATGAGAATTTGACAGAAAAGGCAAATTAGTTGAAAAGATTTCCTTTTTAAGTTAAAAACAAAGAAATCACATTTTTTACATGTTTCAGCCTTTACGCAGTAAACCTTCCGACCCAAATCTTCCGACAAGGTGGAGAGGTTCAAAGCTTTTGATAAGGTCTAACCAATGCATATGGTATCAATCTACTTAGTATGTAATGAATTGGATAGTGTCGAAGGGTTCTATGTCGAAGGGTTGATGGCCGAAGAGGTTGGGGTATGTTTGTTTTATAAACCAAAAGATTTCACCTGCTTTGCTTTCGAATAAGTGCTTTCGACTTGGTTGCTTTCGACCAGATCAAATGTTCAAATTAAGGGTTTTAAACCTTTCGACATAGTTGAAAAGTTAATGTTGTTTTAACACAATTTGGTTTTGAAAACTTTCGAAATAGTTGAAGGGTTACTACCGCTTTATAAATATTTTGTTTTGAACCTTTCGGCAAAGGGGAAAGGTTTACTAGTTTTAGAAAAAAACAACCGCTTCTTCACGCTTTCAAAAGGAAGCTTTCGACTTAGGTGATTTACCCTTGTTTTATAAATTGAAGTAAAACCCAAAACTTTCGAAAGGGTTATTTTAAAGGATATGTTTAAAGCTTTCGAAGCAGCGCTTTCGACTTAGTCGAAAGGTTACATCCAATGATTTCGAAAGGTTTGTTTAAATGAATGATTTCGAAAGGTTTGATGATTGACTTTGAATGGTTTTAGTTGAATGATTTCAAAAGGTTTTAGTGAATGACTTCGAAAGGTTTAAATGAATGATTTCGAAAGGTTTGACGATTAAATTCGAAAGGTTTTATTTGAATGGTTTCGAAAGGTTTTAGTGAATGACTTTGAAAGGTTTAAGTGAATGATCTCAAAGGATTGATATGGAAGATTTTCCATGGTGTTTCTAATGCAATGTTTTAAAATGATTTTAAAGAAGGATGTCCAATGTTTTATAGCTTTTGAAAGGTTTGCTTTTCAATGGGTTTGAAAGGTTTGGAGAATAGTTTCAAAAGGTTTAATGTTTGATTTTGAAAGAGAGGATTTCAAAAGTTTAGAAAGTGGTTCCTTCAAATGGTTCAATATTTCCATCAATTAAGAATTAAGTAAAGAATATATGTGGCATGATGATATGATTTTGAGTAAAGCATAAAGATTACATACTTTTCCTTATTTAAGTTTGATTTAAAAGTTTTAAATCATTTTGAAATTTTTTCAAGGAAAATTATGGGAGGGGATCCTTAAGTGAAAATGACTCAGATATTAGAAAACAGATGGGACTAGTATGGGATCGCGCCCTATACATTAGCTAATAGCCCCAGCTAATTGTTGTCCAAAATTTCAGTGTATAGGGATTTGTCACAGGTAGACTAACATTATGGTTACACACCGAAAGAAATATATGTTTGTATATAGATAGGTTGTTGTTGAGCCCGAAACACCATTGGAATTGGGAAGATCTGAGAGATGACTAAATTAGGGACAGACCATCTAGAAGTGAAGTATTTAACAGATAGTTAAGGGTAGACCGTCTAGATGGGAAATGTTTAACAGATAGTTAAGGATAGATAATCTAGAAGATGAATATCTAACATGTGTTTAATTAATTTGATTATATTGTCTAGTAGAACCGAATCAGTCAAAGGTTAAAATTTATCCAAACAAAAATTGTGTGTTTGAATAGATAGTTCTTTATTACCTTATATCTATGTATGTTTACATAATGATTGCTTTACAGTATTTAACCATTGTGGATGCAGGAGCACAGTATATGGTTTTATGAACGATTTTGCAAAGATATAATTTAAAAGGATGTTAGTGAGGGGAAACCCATTTCGCTAGGCGGTGTGGTCTCACTTAACATAATTATTCCGAGATGTATAATATTATTCACGCCAGGCTTTATGTCCCACTCGAAGTTTATGTTTTCCATTTAAACTCTCAGGTGCTCAAAATTAATTTGAGTAGGCTGAGAAGTTAAGGTCTTTTTCAAGTTTAGTAAGATGGCGAATAAAGCTACCGGAGGCATACAAGAGGCAAACAGATAGATATTTAGGAGTTGCAGTTTTATGTTTTGTTATATTTCCGCTGTGTTTATATTAAGTCTATTATGACTGTATGACTATGATCATCCAGGGTCGTGCCTTCATATACCGCTCTTGGCATATTTTGTATTAAGTATATTTTGTCTATGCCTGGGAACATATTGGGATAATGAAAGTTGAATATGGAACATTTGTTTTAAATGTAATGAAGTAAAAGATGTTTTGAAATCTTTGTTTTGTTTCATATTCAAGTGCTTCTGATATATAGATACCATTAAAATTTCCATATTTAGTCACAGGAAGCTAATACTATAAATGACTGCAGCATCTGTCGCGCTTAGTTTTAGGCCTCTAGAAAGGTGATGTTATAGCTTGGTATCAGAGCCTATTTTATGAAATACTTTAAAAAAAATTGATATGAAAATAGTATCCATAGTAATTAGATTTAAGCTCGGGGTACGGGATAACGTCATAGTAACGTACTTGTATTTGCTATATATAAGTATACACTATATCTCTAGACTCCTATCTTGGTTAGGCTATTCTTTTGTATCTCACGAGGTTTGAATACAGATATGGAGGGAATAAGAGGCAAAGTAAATCTTTGAGAAGATAGCACCACCACTAATGGAAATTCCTGACCAAATACTACGAGATATCCTGGTCAATCACAAGCTGAAACTATTGATGTAGGAGTTCCCCGGATGGTCATGGGAGCAATGTATCATTTTTTGTAAAACATGATGCAAGTTGGAATAGCAGCCAGAGTTGTCGAATGTAATGTTGTTGGAGATGGAGCTTCGAAAGTTCTGATGGTCAATCAATATGCTTACTTGAGTAGAGACTACATCAGGCTTGAAGGGAAGCCATTTATTAGTATTGAAGATAAGATCGAGATGGAAAATTGGCTACTGCGTTGCGAGAGAATTTTTTCTGACTTAGGATTGAATGATGCATAGAAGAGGAGATTGGTTTCGAGGCAGCTGTAGGGGGATGCTCTATTCTGATGGAATATCGTTACTACTAAAGTTAATGAGGAAACTATAACTTGGGAGGAGTTTAGGAGAAGGTTTTTAAAAAGATTTATGTCTGTAATGGTGCAGTCGGCATTAGTAAGGAAGTTTGCAGAGTTAGAACAAGAGTATATGTCCGTCTTGGAGTATGCGAGAAAGTTTGAGGAGGTGGTTCGATACGGGTATGCTTTGGTAGACACAGATTCTTTTATTTCTTGATGTTTGGTTGATAGGCTTAACCTTGAACCCTCTTATTTAGTTACTTCCTTAAGGGTTGCAAATCCGATAGGAGGGTATGCAACACTTGGGATGAGGTGCGACCACTTGGCATTTGATTTGCTAAGCCACACTTTTGATTGTTGTTTGCATGTGTTTGACTTTGTGGGATTGGGGATAATCCTTGGGATGGATTGGTTAAGTAAATTCTAGGATATTTTTCCATGATAGGAAAATATCATTTAGTCACATGGATTGTAGTGATCAGATAGTTTATACCGTAGAGAACCCTAGTTGTGAAGTGAATGCTTTATTGGGTATTATGGCAATGGAGGATGAGTTGCGTCGAGTCTTTATAGTTAGAGAATTTGCTGATGTATTTGAGTGGGTAGTTGGACTGCCGCCGAAACGAGCTATAGAATTTAGGATTGATTTGGTGCCTGGAGTAGAGCTTGTGAGTAGGCCGCCTGGACAGGATGACACCTATTGAGATGAGAGAGTTAAAGGTGCAGTTGGTGGATTTGAAAGGCAAGAGTTTTATCCGACCAAGTAGTTCAGTATGGAGGCTGCCGTAGTATTTGAGAAGAAGCCGGATGGATCGTTGAGGCTATGTATCAATTATCGTAAGTTCAATGAGAATACGATAAAGAACCGATATCCATTGCCGATAATTGACGATTTTTTTGATCAGTTAAGTGGAGCCAAGGTATTCTCTCAACTGGATTTGGCAACGGGATTCCATCATTTTAGGGTGGCAGAGGATAGTATTCCTTTGGAGGCGTTTAGGACAAGGTATGGATCGTACGAATGGTCAGTTATGCCATTCAGACTAACTAGTGCGTCCGCATTCTTTGTGGATCCGATGAATAGAATTTTCCGAGAGCACATGGATAGATTTGTCTTGGTCTTCATAGATGACATTTTGATATACTTTAAGGACGAGAAGGAGTATGAAGTTCATCTTAGAGTTATGCTTGAAACGTTGAGGGAGCATTAGTTGAAGGCTAAGTTTTCAAAATGTCATTTTTGGAAGAAGGAAGTGAAGTTCCATGGTCATGTCATCTCAGAGAAAGGGTTGTCTATCAACTAAGATTGAGGCGGTGAATAAATGAAAGAGACCCGAGACGGTGACCAAGATTAAGAGCTTTCTTGGATTGGCTGGATATTATCAAAGGTTTATAAAGAATTTTTTGCGGATTGCTGCACCGATGACTGAGCGTACGCGAAAAAATGTGAAGTTCATATGGACTGATAAGTGTAAGGAAGCATCCAAAGCTTTGAAACACTTACTGACCCATGCACCGGTGTTAGTGGTTCCAGAGGGGTATAAAGATTTAGTTGTTTATACTGATGCTTGTGGAGTTGGATTTGGAGCTGTGTTGATGCAAAGAGGTAAAGTGATTGCTTATGCTTCTAGTCAGCTCAAAACACATGAAGTTAGGTATCCAACACATTATTTGGTGTTAGCTACCGTTATATTTTCTTTGAAGGTGTGGAGGCATTATCTTTTGGAAGAGCGATTTGAGCTTTATACAGATCATAAGTCATTGAAGTACTTGTTCTCTCAAAAGGAGCTGAACATGAGACAGCAGAGATGGTTGGAGTTTATTGCTGCTTATGATTTTGGAATTGAGTACACACCCAAAAAAGGAAATAAGGTGGTGGATGCACTCTGCCGGAAACATCAAAATGCAGTTTAGCTATGATTTCTGAGTGGAAAGATTTGGAAGCATTATCAGCTTGTAATGTGCAATTTAGATCCAAGGTAGGTTCAAGTGCAGGGAGTGCTATATTGTCTGGTTTAGAAGTTCAATGATTAATGATTGAGAAGATAGCTTCTAAGCAGGAGGTGGATCCAGTTTTGGCTGAATAGATCAGAAGGTTGAGGGAAGGAATGGAGAGCGATGACCTAAAGGATTTCAGTCTTGACCAAAATAGGTGGTTGAGGAAGAAAGGATGGTTGTGTGTTCCAAATGTAGGAAACATGAGGAAGGAAGTTTTGGATGAGTGCCATCGTTCGAAGTTCACTATGCATCCAGGAGGAACGAAGATGTATCAGGATATAAAAAGAAGTTTATTCTAGAATGGTATGAAACCGGACATTAGTTTGTATGTTAAGTAGTGCTTGAATTTCCAACAGGAAAAGGCTAAACACGTGAAGCCTAGTGGATTGCTTCAACCATTAGAAGTTTCATTGTGGAAATGAGATTCCATCTCTTTGGTTTTATTGATGGGTTTCCAAGGTCTAGAAGAGGAAATGAAAGCATATGGGTCATAGTAGATAGATTGACTAAGAGTGCCCATTTCATTCCAGTAAAGTCAACTAGAACGACACCTATTTTGGTGAATATATTTATGAAGAATGTAGTTAAACTGTACGGGATTCTTAGTAGTATTGCCAGTGATAGAGATTCTTTGTTTGCTAGTGAGTTTTGGAAAAGTTTACAAGAAGCATTAGTAACCAAGCTCAACATGAGCATCGCTTACCATCCACAGACTGATGGGAAAATGGAAAGAGTTAACAAAATCTTGGAGGATTTGTTAAGAGCTTGTTTATTGGATTTCGAGGGATCATGGGAGGACCATTTTCATCTAGTCGAGTTCTTGTATAGCAATAGTTATCAGACTAGCATTGGGATGACACCGTTTGAAGCTTTGTATGAAGACTATGCAAGTATCCCATATGTTGGTTAAAGACCGGGGATAGATTGGTTCTTGGTCCGGATTTGGTGAAGGAATATGCAGAGAAGATTGAGTTGATCCGAGTTCGGATGAAGGAAGCTCAATCTAGGAAGAAGAGATATGCTAATAAAAGAAGGAAAGAAGTGGATTTTTGTTGTTGGAGTCTATATGTTCATTAAGGTTCCATCTACGAAGGGTGTGACGAGATTTGGGAAGTCAGGGAAGTTAGCAACTAGATTCGTTGGACCTTTCCATATTGTTGAGAGGATCGAGAAATTTGCTTATAGAATAGAGTTACCAAGTAATTTTGCTGGAGTCTATGATGTTTTCCATGTTTCTCATCTTAGGAAATGTGTTAGAGATCCGAAGACTACCACAGCACCTATAGTGTTAAGAGGATTTAGTAGTAGAACCAAATCTAACCATAGTTAGAAAGCCGATTTAGATTGTGGCTAGAGATGAGAAGAAGTTGAGGAACAAGACAGTTAAGTTAGTAAAGGTTCAGTGGAGTGACAATGCTAGAGACTGTACTTAGGAGACGAAGAGCAGGATTAGAGACCCTTACACTGATTTGTTTGATGGTATGTTATACCATTGATTGTTTTGTTGCGTACCTTAATCATAATTTCAAGGACGAAATTTTTTAAGGTGGGGAGTCTGTAACACCCCATATTTTTATAACATTAATTATAATAATTAATTGGGTAAATTAAATAAATATTTTGGAGGTTAATAAGTTGATAACTAATTAGCTAAGGGAAGTCATGCCATGTTAATGTGCAAACTAAAATGAAATAACCGAAGCTAATGTGTTAAGGATATGAGAAGGGCAATATGGGAAATAGGTGGAACTTATAACCTAAACCTTTAGGAGATAGAATGCTCACGTTCAATTCATTTTAACCAAACAAAAAGTACTAAGGCCGGCCACTATTATCATTCTCAAGAAGTAGATTAAAGCTAGGATTCAAAGAAAGAGAAACAATCAACTAAATCAACATCAAATCTCACATCTATAATCTCAAAGCTAAGGTGAATAATTACTACATCCCAATTTCTTTTAGTTTTCGAATTTAAGATTAGATCCAAAATAATTTTGCAAGTATATGCCATGTTTTGATGATTAAAATTATATATGTATATATATATATATGTATATGTATATGTATATTGATGTTGGATTATATATGTTCATGTTAGTATTATGATATGTTTGACATGAAAACCCTATTTAATGACATCCAAACTCTTTGAAAATTTAAACATAGGTCGGAATTGATATTTTAGAGATGATTTTTTATTTTCATAATTTTATGAATTAAAATGGATTTTATATTAATTTTCCAGTGAAGGAAATTATTTATTGGGTTATTAATTTTTACGGTTAAAATAATGATTATTTGGGTTTGAAATTTTTATATGTTGGAAAACATATTAAAATAGATTTTTTCGGACATTTTTCAAATTTTTCCTAAGTGTTTTGATGAATATATAAAATTATTTAAGGTATGGGACTTAAATTTTTTACATATTTAATTAAGGAGAATGGGCATTTTGTAAAATAAAATGATTATTTAATTTTAAAAATAGTGATAGCACATTTTTGGAAAGTAATTGTTCAACAATGAGAATTTGACAAACAAAGGCAGGTTAGTTGAAAATATTTCTTTTTTAAGTTAAAAACAAAGAAATCATATTTTTTACATTTTTCAGCCTTTACGGTAGTAAACCTTTCGACCTGGACCTTCTAACAAGGTCGAGAAGTCGAAAGCTTTCGACAAGGTCAAACCAATGCATATGGTATCAAGCTGCTTGGTATGTAATGATTAGACAGAGTCGAAGGGTTGATGGCCAAAGAGGTTGGGATATGTTTGTTTTATAAACCAAAAGCTTTCACCTACTTTGCTTTTGAATAAGAGCTTTCGAATTGGTTACTTTCAACCAGGTCAGATGTTTAAATTAAGGATTTTAAATCTTTCGACATATTCGAAAGGTTACTCTGTATTAACATAATTCTATTTTGACACAGGTGAAGGGTTACTGTCGCTTTATAAATGTTCTGTTTTGAACCTTTTGACAAAGGAGAAAGGCTTACTTGTTTTAAAAAAACTAGCCGCTTCTCCATGCTTTCGAAAGGAATCTTTCAACTTAGGTAATTTACCCTTATTTTATAAATTAACGTAAAACCCAAAGCTTTCGAAAGAATTGTTTTAAAGGATATATTTAAATTTTTCGAAGTAGAGCTTTCGACTTAATTGAAAGGTTACTTCCAATGATTTCGAAAGGTTTATTTAGATGAATGATTTCAAAAGGTTTGATGATTGACTTTGAAAGGTTTTAGTAGAATGATTTCAAAAGGTTTTATTGAATGACTTAGAAAGGTTTAAATGAATAATTTTGAAAGGTTTGATGATTGACTTCAAAAGGTTTTAGTTGAATGATTTCGAAAGGTCTTAGTGAATGACTTTGAAAGGTTTAAGTGAATGATTTCGAAAGATTTGAGAAGGAAGATTTTCCAAAGTTTTTCTAAGGCAGTGTTTTCAAGTGATTTTAAAGAAGGATGTCCAAAGTTTTGTAGCTTTCGAAAGGTTTTCTTTTTAATGGGTTCAAAATATTTGGACAATAGTTTCGAAAGGTTTAATGTTTGATTTTGAAAGAGAGGATTTCAAAAGTTTAGAAAGAGGTTCCTTCAAATGGTTAAATATTTTCATCAACTAAGAATTAAGTAATATATATATTTATAGCATGATGATATGATTTTGAGCAAAGCATAAAGATTATATACTTCTCCTTGTTTAAGTTTGATTTAAAGGTTTTAAATCATTTTGAAATTGTTTTCAAGGAAAATTATGGGAGGGGATCCATAGGTGAAATGACTTAGATATTAGAAAACAGATGTGAATAGTATGGGGTCGCACCTTATACATTAGCTAATGGTCCTAGCTAATTGTTGTCCAAAATTCCAGTGTGCAGGGGTTTGTCACAGGTAGACTAAAATTATGGTTACCGAAAAGAATATATTTTTGTATGCAGATAAGTTATTAGTGAGCCCGAAAAAACCATTAGGATCGGGAAGACCTGGGAGATGATTAAGTTAGGGACAGACTGTCCAGGAGTGAAGTATTTGACAGATAGTTAATGGAAGACCGTCCAGATGGGTAATGTTTAACAGAAAGTTAAGTATAGATAATCTAGAAGAAGAATATCTAACAGGTGTTAGGTTAATTTTGGTTATATTGTTAGGTAGGCCCGAGTCAGCCGAAGGTTAAAAGTTATCCAAACAAAACTTGTGTATTTGAACAGATAGTTCATTATCACCTGATATTTATGTATGCTTACATAATGATTGCTTTACAGTATTTAACCATTTTGGATGCAGGAGCACAATATACGGTTTATGAAATTACAAAGACATATTTTAATTGGATGTTAGTGAGGGGAAACCCGTTTCGCTAAGTGGTGTGGTCTCGCTTAACATTATTATTCCGAGATGTATTCACACTAGGATTTATGTCGGTCTCAAATTTTATGTTTTCCCCTCAAACTCTCGGGTGCTCAAAATTAATTTTAGTAGGTTGAAGGGTTAAGGTCTTTTTTAGGTTTAGCTGGATGATGAATAAAGCTACCAGAGGCATGCAGGAGGCAAACGGATAGCTATTTAGGAGTTGCAGTTTTATGTTTTTTTTAATATTTCCATGTGTTTGTATTACGTCTATTATGACTATATGACTCTGATCATCCAATGGGGTATCTTCATATACCACTCTTGTCGTATTTTGTATTAAATATATTTTATCTATGCCTGAGAACATATTGGGACTATATGAGTTGAATATGGGACATCTGTTTTAAATGTAATGAAGTAAAAGTTGTTTTGAAATCTGTGTTTTGTTTCATATTCAAGTGCTTCTGATATTATAGATACCATTAACATAGCCGTATTTAGTCGCAAGAAGCTAATAATATAGATGATTGCAGCATCTGCAGCGCTTAGTTTTGGGCCTCTAAATAGAGGATGTTACATATGCCCTTTGGCCTTTGCAACGCTCCTGCTACGTTTCAAAGATGTATGGTTAGCATCTTTTCTTATATGATCGAACATTTTCTTGAAGTGTTTATGGACGAATTTTCTATCTTTGAAAACTCTTTTTCGGAATGGTTACACCATCTTGAACTTGATCTTAAATGATGCAAGGATAAACACTTAACGCTAAATTGGGAAAAATGCCACTTCATGGTCACTCAAGGCATAATCCTTGGACGTGTCATTTCAAATAAAGCATTGAGGTAGATAAAGCGAAAATCGATGTTATCGCAAATCTATCCATTCCAGAATCTATTAAAGACATTTGCTCTTACCTTGGACATGCAGGTTTTTATCGACGCTTTGTGAAGGACTTGAGTAAGGTTGCTCGACCACTTATGACTCTTCTTGGAAAGGAAATTCCATTCAACTTTAACTCTGAGTGTATCTCTGCATTTGATTTCTCAAAAACAAACTCATTTCTGCTCCTGTAATTTGCTCGCTGAATTGGGATCTTCCATTTGAAATAATGTGTGATGCTTCGAACTTTACAGTTGGTGCTGTCTTATGACGACGCATCAACAAGATCCTTCACGTTATCTACTATGCTAGTATGACTCTAAACGATGCTCAGCTTAACTACACAACTACTAAGAAAGGCTTCTAGCGGTAGGTTTTGCTCTCAGAAAATTCTGATATTTTGTAGGCTCACACGTCACAGTTTAGATGGACAATTCCGCTCCTCATATCTTTTCGCTAAAAAGGATGCTAAGTCTTGCTTAATTTGTTGGATCCTTTTACTACAAGAATTTGATCTTACAATCAAGGATAAAAAAAGATTCGATAATGTCATAGCTAATCACTTGTTTCGTTTTCCCAATGCACCATCACCTTTACCAATCAATGAAACTTCCTCGATGAACAACTCCTTTCTATTTTTATCAATCCATGGTACGTTGATATAGTGAACTACTTAGTCACTAAAGAAACTCCGTCATCTTGGTCCAAACAGGACAAATGCAAATTCATGTCCCAAGTGAAATATTTCTATTGGGACGATCCATACTTGTTCAAGTATTGTCCAGACCAAATCATTCGACATTACATCTTGGATTACGAAATCAAAAGCATTCTATCATTTTTCCATGACCAAGTTTGTGGTGGTCACTTTAGTCCTCTAAAAACTGCTGAAAAGGTGTTCATTATGGTTTCTATCAGCGTAGTCTTTTCAAAGACTCATTCGAATTTTGCAAAACTTGCAATCGATGTCAAATGCTTGGAAGAATTTCTCGACAAAATATGATGCCTCTATACCCATTTTTACGATCCAAATTTTTGATGTTTTGGGTATCGACTTTATGGGACCATTTCCTAATTCTTTTGGAAATTTGTATATTCTTCTCGCTGTTGATTATGTCTTGAAATGGATCGAGGCCGTTCCATGTAAAACCAACGACCATAGAATTGTTGTGAAATTCCTTAAAGTAAACATCTTTTCGAGGTTCGGCACACCTCCCACAATAATAAGCGATAACTGAACCAATTTTTGCAATCGCTCTTTCGAAACGTTGATGAAGAAATACTTGATAACCCACAAGTTATCCATGCCATATCATCCTCGAACTTGTGGCGAAGTTAAAGTTTGAAATCGATATATATAACAAATTTTGGAGAAAACAGTTAACAAAAATTGAAAAGGCGTGTCTCAAAAATTGACCGATGCGCTTTCGGCTTACCGTACTGCTTTTAAAACTAATACTGGAATGTCCCCATTTCGTTTAGTTTATAGGAAAGTTTGCCATTTACCAGTTGAAATTGAACACAAAGCGTTGTGGGCAATAAAGAACTTAAACTTTGATCTCGAGAAAGCCGGTAAAAACAGAAAATTGCAAACTAACGAACTAGAAGAGATTAGGAAGGACGCGTATGAAAATGAGAAAATTTACAAAGAAAGAACAAATTTTTTTCATGATAAGTCAATCCTCAGAAAACCATTTTCACCAAACTAGAAAGTTCTTTCATATTACTCTAGAATTCATTTATTCTATGGAAAACTAAAATCGAGATGGACCGGACCATTTATGGTACGGACTCATTTTCCGCACGGTGCCATAGAAATACAAAACCCCAGGGATGGATCAATTTTCAATGTCAGTGGCATCGTTTGAAACCTTTTTTGAATCGCCAAGTAATCAAGAGGAGGAGCTTATGATTCTTCATGAGTCATGCTACGTCTAATAGAAATCTTAACCCTCTTTTGTAAATATATACATATTTTTCCTTGTTACACTCATTATATCATGCATTGACTGTGGGGCCACGATCAAAAATAAGTGTGGGGGAGTCTCATCTTCCTTTTATTTTTCATGGTTAATTTTTTTTGCATTTTCCTTCAAAAAATCAAAGTTTCTAAAAGAAATTCCAAAAAAAAAAAATCTTTTTATCATTTTAACTTATTTTTGAAGGAACACTATAGGATAAGTATAAGTTTTGGTTATTAAATTGAAATTTTTGGAAATTTGTTTGCCTCAAAAAAAATAAAAATAAAGTTTGATTACAAGTAATAATGGTTTAGCTAGTATATAGGAAGGTTCATGGGTGTTAACTATGAAGTATATCCTAACTGAAAATCTTTGTTTAAAAAAGTGGTTAACTTAAAGAAATTGATATAATATTTTTTATCTTCTAAGATAAATGGTGCTAAGATGCTTTTGAAAAACTCTCTCTTCAAAAAAGCCAAAAAGAAATATATAACAAAAAAAACAAAAACAAATTGTATATATTTTAATGAAAACCTAGAGTCATGTGTTCACACGCAAGTGCGTACACTCACCATGCTCTATACCCTTCTCACATAATCTTGAAAAGCAATGCACGATCGGTATATCTGGCCTTTGTTTATCTGAGTTAGGTGCATGTATATAAAAATTCTTTTATTAATAATGCCTACGGTGGATAGGTGAACACACTTGTGTATTAACTCACCACGCTCTATATCCCCCTCATGTAAGCTCGAAAGGCAGCGTATGGGTCATATATCTTCCTCAGTTTTCTGAGTTAGGTATATGTAAATATCATTAATATCAATAAAATTTTCAAATGAAGAGAGAGTAAGCAATTGAAATAACTAAGTATCCATTTGATAATTACACTATGTTATCAATCGAACCAACTAGCCAAACTAGAGTCTATGTTATGATAACTTAATTTTTGTTGAAAATTTTGATAAGTAAAAGGACGTAAATTTCTTGATAATGACCAGAGTTTATATTTAACTTATTATTGTCGATTTGAAAGTAAAATTATCATTTGTAAAGATTTTCAAAAACTTGCATCCATCTATATGTAAATAAATCTTGCATTTAGGAAAATCTCATGTTGCGTTTGGATTTTGTGGGTAGTATTTGCTGAAAACTCTCACGAGACAACACTCGTCCTACTAGGGACACCTAGAGGTTTAACGGCTTTGTTACATACGCTCAATGCAATCATGTTTCCTATGAAAACAAATTTATCTTAGTTTTTCTTTATTTGAGGATGAACAAAAAAAATAAGTATAGGGGTATTTGATGTGCATGTAAATGTGTGTTGGGCGAATTCTCACCCAGAAGATCTCAAAACCAAGAAGCCACAGTTTCACTCGGGTTCGCAATCTCCACTTCATTCAGCACGACCAATCACCTTCCCATTCGGCCTTGACTCATCCGGCCTTAACACATTCGGCCTCCACCTCATTCGGCCTTGACACATTCGGCCTCCACCTCATTCGGCTTCCTTTCCACCACCGGTCCAAGCAGACAACACCGAACCAACTTCCAAAGCCACCACCGAATCAACATTCCCCTCTACTGCCGAACCAGAGGGATGCTGCCCCATGCCGAACCAGCCCATCAACAAGGCCACCACCGGACCAAACGAGCACCGAACCACCTAACTACCACCGGTCCATACCTACCACCGATCCAAAGCCCAATGCCGAACGAAGCTCTGCCGAACCAGGTGATTGCCAGTCCAGATTGTCTCAGCCCGGGCCCACCAGCAGCTATATACCTCCAAGACCCCTGCCCCCTGCCTCATTCTATAAATAGAGGGGTAGGGGTACAACAATGGCGAACAAGTTTGAGAGCTCAAGCAAGAAAGGAACTTTCAAACTACTTTCATATACTTATATACGAAGCATTGTACTTGTAATCTGAAAGAAAGAAGATAATAACATATAAAGTGGACGTAGGCACATTCTGGCCGAACCACTATAAATCCGCGTGTCTTTTACATTTCAGCCCCTACTTCTTTTATATTTACATACTCATCTAAAATCATTGAAAATCACATATAATCAACTAAATAATACGACTTGGAGGTGTTTGTCCATTTTTTGTGCAAACATTTTTGGTGCTTTCACTGAGAATTGAACTCAGGCTTCAGCTTCTCCCACTCAACCTTCTTCTTAACAACATCGCTCGTTACTTAGAAATCATGCCTTCCAAACAGAGAAAGGATGTTAACAAAGGAAAGAACATCGCAACTAGCAGCCTTCCAGATCCAGCAATCGCAGATCAGCCCACTTCAACAGCAGTACCAGATGAAAATCAGGAAAATCCAACTGGTCCCGCAACGGAACAACCAATCACTAGGGCAGATCTGGACAGGGTTGTGGCTGAAGTAACTAACCGCTTCACATCCCAACAAGAAACTTTGGTGGACCAACTCATGTCACGCTTAAGGGATGCTGAAGAGTCCAACCGCAACACTGAATCATGGGGTGGATCCCAATCTGGAGGATCTCGGAGGCAACAAAGGTCTTCCCTCTTCGAAGAAGCTATCAACAGGAACAACAATGATAGGGGCCGCGCCCGGACTCAGCCCGAATTCCGACTCGAGGAAGCGCTTGGAACCGAACCCAGTGGGGGAGGCACCAGGCGAGGATCGGATGTAGCTGAGCCAGTCATGCCACCTAATCATAGAAACCCCGCTGAACGGAGCCGAGCTAGGACCCAGCCCGAAGTTGACCCCATGGATATGCTCGAAACAGAACCCCACAGGGGAAGATCAAGGCAGGGAGCAACTGTAGTTGGTCCTAGCGTGCATCCGAGCAGCCAGAGACAACCACTGGATAATGCTAGAAGTGATAGACTATACCATCCCTACAGGTCATCTGGACGAGATAGATCCCGCAGGGAAGAACCAAGCTCGTTTTTGTCCGCTCCAAATTCTGACGAACGAATGGCACGATTATTCAGAGAATGTGTCCAACGGGAGCAAAGGGACCGGGGAATAGGCGTAGGGTCACCAGCCCCTTTACCCGAAACATCGAAACTGCCATCACTCCCCGGGAATGGAAAATGCCAACCATGGAACCTTACAAAGGAACTTCCGACCCCATCGTACACTTACAGAGATACACCCAGCATATGCTCATGAGTGGAGCAACAGAAGGAGTATTATGTAAATGGTTTCCGCTATTCCTAGCAGATCTAGCTACCTCCTGGTTCTGCCATCTACCCCAAGGATCCATCAGCTCATGGGAGATGTTGAAAGAAAGGTTTATTAGCCAGTTCCGCATCCATGTGGAACAACCCAAGGATGCTTATTCTCTATCCAATGTCAAATAGAAATCCGGAGAGACGCTGCAACAATATCTAACACGGTTCAACGCCGCAGCGGCAGTAGTTCAAGATGCCGATGAAAAACTCACTCTAATGGCCCTCTGTAGTGGTGTACATCCAGACACCAAGTTTGCCAGAAGATTAACTAAGGAAAAACCAGCTACCTTGCCTGATTTCTTCCATGAAGCTGGAAAGTATATGAGACTTGAAGACGCTGCTACGGAGAGGCAGTCAGGGCAACAAGGCAAGATAGTTCAGGACAAGGTTCCCACTGCGGCTAAGGACGCTCGAAGAAATGAATCTAGAGACAATGCTGGGGGCAGGAAGGTCGAAAAGCGCCAATATCGACCAGGACCGAGATTTGACTCCTACACTCCTTTGAATGAAACAATCGAAAACATCTTCCTAGCCACTCAGGGCGAACTCGGATACAAGCGCCCCCCGCACAAGAAAGAATCAGATAACGCACTCAAGTCTGGAAAGTTCTGTCGCTTCCACGAATCCCACGGGCATGACACCAATGAATGCCACCATCTTCGGGATTTGATCGAAGAACACGTTAGAAGAAGAAGGCTGGAACGCTATGTGAAAGGTCAGAACAGGACACCAACTCCTGTCAATGAGAACTCAAAGCAACCCCTCCCAGAAGTAGGCGGAGGGAGTCGCAACAATCACAACACCAGTGGCTCTAGTCAAGAGAAGATAGTGGTCCTTACCATCTCGGGAGGACCACACATCGCCGACAGAAGTTGGGCAGAGATGGAAAGGTATGGCAAGTCGCTTAGAAATGCAGAATGCTATGTTAACTCCATCACGGAAGAACGCCACCCGAAACGAAAAGAGAGCGACGACATCATATTCAGTAGGCGTGATTTGGAAGGAAGACAGTACCCACATATGGATCCTATGGTCATCTCTGCCTGGTTCGGTCCAGCTAAAGTTTTTCGAATTCTAATAGACACAGGAAGCTTCGTAAATATCCTATTCAAACATGCTTTCGACAAAATGAAGTTATCAATGAAGGATGTATCCCCCTGTGACAAACCACTGCACGGTTTCACTGGAGATGCAAAAATGCCCCTCGGGCAACTTGACCTCTTCGTCGAAATAGGAAGTCATCCCCGCTCCGTTGTGCGAAAACAAACGTTCGTACTAATAGAAAACCACTCGGCTTACAACGCCTTCTTGGGAAGACCAGCCTTGTCTGACTTCCAGATTGTATTAGCCCCCTGGTGCCTGAAAATGAAATTTCCAACAGACAACGGAGTAGGAGAAGTAGAAGGAGATCAAGATGCTGCCCGAGACTGCTACGTAACTGAACTTCGCAATAACCGCAGAAAGAATAAAGGAAAAGATGCAGAGACTACTCTCTGCATGAAAAGCTTGGAGGCATAGCAACTAAAGAAAGCCCCTCCTCTTCGATACACAAGCGATCCCTTCAATGAACTAGACCCCAGGGATAAAGAGGAGGAGGCTACCGCCGAGCCTGCAGAGGCTATGGAATTCGTATCTGTAGACAAGCATGATTCAAGTAAACTATTAAAAGTCGGATCTCAGCTAAAAACGGAGTTGAAAGATCAACTCATTGACTTTCTCCGCCACAATTTAGATGTATTTGCGTGGACCCATGCCGATATGACAGGAATCTCCCCCGACATAGCATGCCACATGCTGAACATCGATCCCACCAAGGTACCAGTAAAGCAGAAAAAGAGGAGCATGGGGGCAGAGCGATCGGCAGCCCTTGATGAGGAAGTAAAGAATCTACTTGCTAATGGCTTCATATGGGAAGCCATCTACCCAGAATGGATCGCTAACCCAGTGCTAGTAAAAAAGGCCAATGGAAAGTGGCGAACATGTATTGACTTCTCCAATCTGAATGACGCTTGCCCAAAAGATTGCTTCCCACTTCCCCGAATTGACCAACTTGTGGACAGCACAGCCGGACACGAACTCCTATCTTTTATGGATGCATACTCCGGATATAACCAGATTCCCATGCACGCTCCTGATCAAGACCACACTAGCTTCATCACCGACCGCGGACTATATTGTTACAAAGTCATGCCTTTTGGACTCAAAAATGCCGGAGCTACCTATCAGCGCCTCGTCAACAAGATGTTCGCGGAACTAATAGGACGAACTATGGAAGTGTATGTGGATGACATGTTGGTAAAGTCCAGGAAAGCCGACGACCATGTAAGCCACCTGGGCGAGATGTTTCAAGTACTTCGCCGATATGGAATGAAGCTGAATCCTCTAAAGTGCTCCTTCAGAGTATCTTCGGGAAAATTCTTAGGATTTATCGTCCACGCCAGAGGAATCGAAGCAAACCCTGAACAAATCCGAGCTCTAAAAGAAATAAGGATACCCTCCACTCGAAAAGAAATGCAGAGCCTAAACGGAAAGGTGGCCGCCCTAAGCAGATTCATTTCCAAGGCAACTGACAAGTGTGTCCCTTTCTTCGAAGCTCTCAAGAAAGACAAAGGGAGATTCGAGTGGACCGATGAATGCTTAAAAGCCTTCCTCAACCTAATCGAACACCTTCAGAGACCACCAGTACTCTCAACTCCAAATGAAGGTGAAGTGTTATACCTATACCTCGCTGTATCATCTCATGCTCTAAGCGCCGCCTTGGTAAGAGAAGAAGACCGCACACAACGCCCGGTTTACTTTGTAAGTAAGAGATTTACAGGGGCAGAGGCCAGATATCCTAAACTAGAGAAATTAGCATATTGTTTATTGATCGCGTCACGAAAACTGCGACACTACTTCCAGTCTCACTCCATCAGGGTTCTAACCGATCAACCGCTAAGACAAGTGCTCCATCGTCCTGACACTTCTGGGCGACTCCTCAAATGGTGCATCGAACTAAGTCAGTATGATATCACCTACCATCCTCGCACCGCTATCAAAGGACAAGCCATGGCCGATTTCATTGCCGAATTCACTACCAACGAAGGCAAGGAACAATCCGAAGTAGCAAAAAACATCAAGTGGAACCTCTTTGTAGATGGAGCATCGAACGAACAAGGCTCGGGGGCAGGAATTGTGATCATCACCCCCAGGGGAAGAAAGTTGTACTATGCATTAAGGTTGGAGTTCACGGCCACTAACAACGATGCTGAATATGAAGCAGTAATAGCGGGATTGGAGCTTGCCCTGGAAATTGGAATCAATTCCTTATGTCTTCATAGTGATTCTCAGCTTATCGTAAACCAGGTACTAGGAGAATTCCAGACTCGAGGAGAACGACTCACAGCATACCTAAAGAAAACCAAACTGCTGCTTGATCAATTGGACCACTATCTAATCAAACATATTCCTCGAGAAGAGAACCAAGAGGCAGATGAACTTGCAAAGCAAGCTAGTATGAAGAATAGCACCATTTTCGGAACACTAGCCATCTCAAGGCAGCTAGCCCCAAGTTTCAAACCAGTAAATCTGGTAACTGCAATCGAAGAAGGAACCTGGATGACTCCCATCCGGAAATATTTGCAAGATGGCACACTGCCCGACAGGCGTGATGAAGCCAAGAGGATCTTGAGGAAAGTTCCCCACTACACGATACAAGAAGGCATCCTCTATCGGCGTGGCTTCTCTGGCCCCTTATTGAGATGCGTCGCTGGAAGGGAAGCCAAGGAGATCTTATCAAACATCCATCAGGGAGGATGCGAAGATCACACTGGGGGGCAGACTTTGGCAAGGAAGATACTCCGATATGGATATTACTGGCCCACACTAAACAAAGACGCTCTAGACTTCGTCAAGAAATGCGACAGATGTCAGAAATTTGCCAAGATTCCTCGACTGCCCACAAATGAAATTACTCAAATGACCAGCCCTTGGCCCTTTGCTGTATGGGGAATTGACTTAATTGGCGAACTGCCAACGGGCCGAGGCGGAGCCAAATATGCTGTAGTGGCAGTCGATTATTTCACCAAATGGGTGGAAGCAGAACCTCTAAATAAAATATCTTCAACAAAAGTTATAAACTTCTTGATCAAAAATATTCTGTGTAGGTACGGAGTCCCACTCAAGATCATATCAGACAACGGACTCCAGTTTGATAGCGAAGAATTTGCCGACTGGTGCCAAGAGCATGGAATTCATAAAAGCTTCTCATCAGTAGCTTAACCTCAGGCAAACGGACAAGTTGAAGCTGTCAACAAAATTCTCAAAACCTTAATCAAGAAGAAACTTGAAAAGTCAAAAGGCGCTTGGGTGGACGAACTTCCTACGGCACTATGGGCATACCGCACGTCTTTCAGAACATCAACGGGACATACTCCTTTCTCCTTGGCATATGGATCGGAGGCAATGCTCCCAGTTGAGACTATTGTGCCTTCCCACCGTAGGATCCACTACAACCCAGAAGAAAACGAAGAACTCCTCCTCATGTCTTTGGATCTGATTGAGGAAAGGAGAAACGATGCAGCACTTAAAGCAGCAGCTCACAAACAAAAGGTGGCAGCGCTATACAATTCCAAAGTCAAGCATCGCAGCTTACAAGAAGGAGATCTTGTCCTCAGGCGAATCTTTCCGCGCCCCGGGGCACTAGACCCCATCTGGGACGGACCATATGTAATTCATAAAGATCTCCACAACGGAGCTTATATTTTGTCAACAGTGGACGGAGAGGTGTTCCAGAGGGCATGGAACATCCGACACCTCCGTCGATACTTTTCTTAACTTGTACTGCCCATATGAAGCGAATTAACAAAGAGAATCAGTGGACGTAGGCACTTTCGTGCCGAACCACTTTAAAAAATCTTGTCTCTTTTTAGCTTGTTCCTTTATGTCTTGGCTACTTGTTAAGTTTTATCCCTTTCTGTTGAACAAAATCCTATGGCATCTCCACTCAAGACGCACCGCGGCCTCATCTGGACTAGGCCTAACAGGTACGCTACGATTCTATGCACTCGCCAATGAGACACTTTTGCTCCAGCATCCCTCTGCTGCGGGTTAACTCATTGCGCGCCTGCCCTCAAAGCCAACTGTAATGAGCTGATTATAAGTCATCATAAAGGCCGACTATAGCCGATGGCAGCTCATTACGGCGTTCGGCTCGCCGGCAACTGTGAACCTACTTTAAGCCCCAACATAAGGTGTGGCCAGCCAGGGGTAGTTCACGGCCAACGGCACCCACGCTAGCCGGCCATGGTAAATCGAATAATACCCACGATTACGGACCATAATGGTTCGGGTAGTTACCGTGCGCGATCTCGGCTCCGATGTGTCTTAAGTGCGGCTGTGGTAAAAAAGAAAACTCCCCGCGGAGGCGTAAGATGGGTGACAAATGTCTCCAAGACCCACAGCTAGGGAAAGTGACTACAAAACCCGTTTGCCACGAACTTAAGCACATCGACGGCCTTCCGTGACTGGAAGTTTTACTTTTACTATATTTCCATTTCATTTAAATACTTTTCTCCTATCCTGTATAACAAACTCTAAAGTACAGGAAACCAAATAGGAAGCATTCGCTCATGAGAAACTAAGTCTGCATACTGGGTGGCAGGGTACTCAGCTATATCCGTGAACAGTTACATAAGACACTCTAAGCTACCGCCTGCGAATGAAACATAAAGGGCGGTACTCTCTTTTCTTGTACATAAATACGTAACTATAGCTTGTTCGTACAATAACATTGCAACACATGAAATTATATTTCTAGCAAAAAACTTAGCATCAAACACAACTAGAATCACAGGCATATACATAGTTATATTTCTCACGCAGCACATCAAGATGACAACAACATTTAAACATAACAACATCAGCTTATATTATAAAATCACACGAAGTTATTCTTTGCAAATAATATTATTATAGTTACATGTCAATGACTAACGTAAACAGTGATAAAAAGAAATAAAAAGGTGGCAGCCGCGTCCACACTCCATCACCAACTTCCCCAGTCTACTTAGCCGCAGGATCAGAGCCCCCAGCATGTGGATCAGGAGTCCCACCTGTCCAGTTCAGAAGAGGAATTCATTAAACGAACGATCAAGTTATGAAAACACGGAAAGGAAAGAAAGGGAAAAGAATAACTCACCAGCATCCGCCGCTTGATCCTCATCATCCAACTGCACGCCCGCTTCCTCCGCAGCAAGCAGCCGCATCCCCTCCTTCACCGCCGCTTGCTCCTCCTTCGAGAACTGGGCAGTAACCGCATCCAAATTGAAAGCCTCTCCGCCTTCCTTACCCGCGTTCACCCTGGCCTCCTCTAAAGCCTGGAGATACACCTTGGCCATCACCCGAGGGTAATCGTCCATCCAAGACAAGCCGCCCTCCTTCCAAGTGTGGAAGTACATGTCCTGCAGCATCTCATCCATCATCCCCTCATTCTCCTCAAACTCCCTCACCCGGGCCTCGGAAGCTTGCAACTTGGCGACGACAATGTCCCTCTCTGATTGGTATCTCAAGCAGTCAGCCTGGAGAGACCTCCTCATTTCCTCCTCCTTTAACTTGAGGGACCTCCTCATCTCCTCCATCTCCTCCTTCAACTCGGCCTGAGCCATCTCCGCAGCCTCGAGCCTCCCAGACAACTCCTCTACCCGCTCAAGATCCGCATTTCGAACCTCGTCCACCGTCGTAATGGCCATGTTAATCCGTTCCCTGCAGGCGACCTCCATCTTCCGTAATTCCGCCCTACTGGCCTTCTCAATCGTCTCTTTCAGCCGCTTGGAGGCTTCCTCATGCTGGGAAATCTGGATGGCTTGATCGGCGAGCTGCTTGGCCTGATCGGCAACTTTTAACCTCAACCGAATATTAGCACTCCCGATCTCTTCCCCGGCCTTGGCCAATTTAGCATGATGCTCCATTAACTTCTTGGTCTCTGCGGCCACCCGATCGATGTTAGCCTTGGCTTCGTCCCCCATGGTGACTACCCGTGTAGTAAGTAAATCAAGATCTAAAGACTTGGCCTCGTCCAGCACTCTTACCATGGGGTTGCGGGGAAGGAGGTGCTCGCCCGTGGCCTCATCAAATGAGATATCCTGAAAGCTCGGATCTAAATCAGGATGACCGGCAAAAGGGTCACGAGGCACGGGGCGAGGCACATCAGGACGCCTTATACGAATAACAGTTGGGCTCTTGAAAGGAGGATGAGGGGGGCCGGATTCCATGCTCTCCTCCGTAGTATCACGAGGAGGCTGAGTAGGAAGCTGCGAACCAGGGGAAGACTCAAATAAGGAACGGCTCCGCTTCTTTTTCCGAATGCCCTCTTCAATGACCCCAAGAAGAGGGCGATAACTGACTACATCCCCAGTGCAACCAGTAGAGGGTTTCGCAGAAGCTCTCCTCGACTTAAACTGCTCAAGGCGGTGTCGAACGTCCGACGTTTTAACCACCTGGCCTGCCCCTGGAATAAAGAACAAGTGTTACGAACATATAATAATCCACAGTTCGAAAAATGTGTTAAGTTAAAAGGAAAGAAAAGTGAGAAGACACATCTATTATACAAACCCGGCGGAGGAGTGGGATACTGCAATAAGTCCTGGATCTCATTCCAGGACGGAAGTGAACCATAAAAAATTTCTAAGTCCCTATCGAAAATGGAATCGGCAGAAGACAAAAGTTCACCTTGCATCGCCGGAATCGCCCTAGCTGAGGAACCCTTAGAGGATGGGTCAGTGCCAGCCACAGCTTTGCCGGTTTCCTTTGCCTTCTCCGTTTCCGACTCTCCCTCCGACTCCCCGAAGGCCCGACGGAGAGCCTCATCCAGTTCAAGGTCTTGCTCAAAGGTTAGGGCACCGACGCCACTGCCACCTTGACCGTCGCCATCTCCTCCACCCTCCGACCCTTCTCCAACCTCGCCTCCTTCCTCCTCTTCTACACCTTCCTCCTCCGGGACAGTCGGAAAAGTACTTGGAGAAGGGCCATCAGACTTCTTCAGTTTCTTCCCCCCGATAACGGGACGCTCTGCAAAAGGCTCCCTCTTACCGCTCTTCACCATAGCCCCCTCCTTAGCTTTAGCAGCCTTCTCCTCAGCCGTATCTCTTTGCTTAACCACGGACTGGTGCGGTAAGATCAAATTATACTCCAAGAGGGTTGCGTTCCTGATCAAGAAGGAGGCCGACCGGTCCCGTGCCGGAATAGCCTTTAGTTCAGCAGCCATTCGCACCAAGGAATCATCCTCCACGACTGCAATACCACCTGTCGCTAGCCAGAAATAGAAGCATGTCAGAAAAAACACTACAGTCAAAACATGGAAAGTATAAATGAAATCCATCTTACAGCCGGAAGTGAAAAGGCGGAAAGAAACAGCATCGTCCTTGATGAAGAACCACTCTTTCTTGAACATGGTAAACTTGGAATATAAGTCCAGGACTGGTTTGAAGGGCACGGCCGCTTCCAGACTAATATATGGAGACCCCTTCTTATAGCCTCTCAGGTTGTACAAATATCGAATTTCCCGGTTAGAAGGAGGACGCCCGTACCTCCTCTGGAAGATAACAAAAAGGCTCACCAGAATGGCATAAGAGTTAGGCTGAAGTTGGAAGGGAGCCACCTTCAAATACGTGGTGAAGATTACTATCCAAGCGTTGATAGGAGGGATAGCACCGCACATGCAATGGTATCTGCTATAAGCAAAGTAGCCTTCGGGAGGATTATACGGCATCACTCCATCTCCCGGCAGCAGCATAAGAGCCCTGTCTATCCCGAAGGAACGGGATATGACGTCAAGTTGCTCCTCCTTTAGGGAGCTAGGAAAGCAATCAGGGGGGGAGATCAGAAGTTCCTGTGGACCATATCCATCCACTAATGACCTCAGAACAGGTCGATGTTGCCCAGATCCTGGTTGGGCTGGGGGCACAGAAGAAGGCTCTCCCCCATCCTTGGATTTCCGTCTGTCTGATCGTGTTTCTGCCTTACGAGTCATTTATCTGCATGCACAAAAGTGAAAAACATGACGTTAGAACGAAAGTATAAGCAAGCAAGCATACATAAGTCCAGAATACGAGGTTCATTCGGCACGGGGGTCCTAAGTCCATTCGGTAGTACAAGTCCTAAGTCCATTCGGTAGTACAAGTCTTAAGTTCATTCGGTGGTACATGTCCAAGTTCATTCGGCACTAAGGCCTTAAGCTCATTCGGCATTTGAGATCTTACGTGTGCATTCGGCATTCTGAACCATTCGGTAATAAGAGGCATTCGGCAATAGGGTACATACCTGATTCGGTAGAAGATTGATTCGGTAGAAGATTGGTTCGGCAGAAGATTGGTTCGGCAGAAGACTTGGTTCGGTAAGGAAAAACCAAAGGGGGGTGTAGCCTCTATATATAGGCGAGCTCAGGACCGCCGAACCAGCTGGTTCGGCCCACCGAATAGAGACCAATACCAAACATACCGAACCAAACGAATACCGAATGAACCCATCCATGTCGGACCAACCAAAGGACCGAATGAAGCTATCTCCACCAGCGAAAACCAGGAACAGGGGGCACGCAGGCTCCTCACTCAGATAAGTACCGAACTCTAGAACTAGCTAATAAAATAAGGATTATGATAACAATGAATAAGTCGTAAAACTCTCACTAACATGGATTAATCGTTTACACGTGTACACGACCACGAATGGTCCATAGGCACGCTCCGAATGGTTATTAACCCTATCGTCGTGGGAATTTACACTTTGACACGCTTTTTTAAACTCATAGATGAAACGAATATTTGATTCTGGTAATTATGAAATGGCTAAGCTACTTACACATGTACGGGGTCGCGAACGATCCCTAGGCATGCTCTGAGCTAGCGATAAACCATCTTGACAAACGATCCAAGGATCCACTCTGACATGAACCTGGCATCGATGATGCTAAGCCCCCTCGGGGCTCACTCTCCCATCCCAAACGGCTCAGTTCAATTAAAATATTCCGATCACGAACGGTTGTTATTTAAAATCACACTAAAACTGTAAATTCCTTTGCAGGACATCAGCAGGATACGAACATCCGGCCCATGGCGTTACCAAACAAGCCTTTCTACCACAAGGAAACAAAGCGCGACACATGCGAGCGCGTGCCCCACTTTGGGGGGCAAATGTTGGGCGAATTCTCACCCAGAAGATCTCAAAACCAAGAAGCCACAGTTTCACTCGGGTTCGCAATCTCCACTTCATTCAGCACGACCAATCACCTTCCTATTCGGCCTTGACTCATCCGGCCTTAACACATTCGGCCTCCACCTCATTCGGCCTTGACACATTCGGCCTCCACCTCATTCGGCCTCCACCTCATTCGGCTTCCTTTCCACCACCGGTCCAAGCAGACAACACCGAACCAACTTCCAAAGCCACCACCGAATCAACATTCCCCTCTACTGCCGAACCAGAGGGATGCTGCCCCATGCCGAACCAACCCATCAACAAGGCCACCACCGGACCAAACGAGCACCGAACCACCTAACTACCACCGGTCCATACCTACCACCGATCCAAAGCCTAATGCCGAACGAAGCTTTGCCGAACCAGGTGATTGCCAGTCCAGATTGTCTCAGCCCGGGCCCACCAGCAGCTATATACCTCCAAGACCCCTGCCCCCTGCCTCATTCTATAAATAGAGGGGTAGGGGTACAACAATGGCGAACAAGTTTGAGAGCTCAAGCAAGGAAGGAACTTTCAAACTACTTTCATATACTTATATACGAAGCATTGTACTTGTAATCTGAAAGAAAGAAGATAATAACATATAAAGTGGACGTAGGCACATTCTGGCCGAACCACTATAAATCCGCGTGTCTTTTACATTTCAGCCCCTACTTCTTTTATATTTACATACTCATCTAAAATCATTGAAAATCACATATAATCAACTAAATAATACGACTTGGAGGTGTTTGTCCATTTTTTGTGCAAACAATGTGCATATTTTTACATCCATATTTAGTCTATTTTTATTTAAATAAATGTCATAATTGCATATTTTTACATGTTTAAAACCAAATTTCAAATATGCTTTCAAGTCATCATTCATACATCAATGTGTGGGTAAAATAGTAATTTTGTGCATGAATTAATTTTGAGAATATTTATTTTCACATTTCCTTTTTAACTATAGGAATTTTGGATGGAAATACGAAGATGTTCTCATGGAAATATAAATGCACAAGGAAAAGGAACGAAGAGGGAAATAATTCAAACTCATGCATCATGGACTGACCCCACCTACCCACTTACCTTAATCTATAATTAGGAGCTAATACACAAGTTATTGGAGGTTAAAGTTTTCATGCATACTTGATGATTGATTAATTAGGGACTAATGATAACTTAGTAGCCACACTTCCTAAATGTTATTTGGGAATTCCACCTAAAATGTGAATTAGGGTTTTATGCATGTACAAATAGCCTCTTATGTTCATGTAATGGACCTTCTTTGCAATTACTTTGGAAATTAGCATGCAAGTTATAGCCTCAAAGTTATACAAAATAAAAATGGCTTCTTAAGCCTCTTGTTCTTTGACTTCTTCCTTGTTCTTATTTTATTTTCTTGCTTATTTTTTTACATGTTCTTTCATTTCATGTTAATAGCTTAGTTTTATTTTCAAGCAAGTAGTTTAATTCTTTTTTATTCTAGATAGGATTCATTTTTCTTGCTTTTAAATGTTGAAATTTACATGTGTTATGTGATGCCCCATCCCAAGACCCACATTAACAAAGAGTATTATGGAGTAATGTTGTCTGTTAATGTGGAGAATAGGGCTGGTAAGGAGCGACCATCCGTAAGTTTTGTCTTAAACAAGTATTGATTACGTCGATTGGGTGCTCTTTTTTTTCTTTTACCTTTCTCAAGTGGATCGACATACTCAATAAATGATTAACACAAAACTACAGTAGCTAACGGATCTATCAGAACAAAATATAATACAATAAATATAACCGATCACAGAACAACAGTCACACACAAATATACATATGCAGAGATACATCCTTTAAATAATATCACTTAAGTTTAAAATAGTTGGAAGATATAAGAGCACCGAACTCTTTTCGGTCGTTGGAAAATAACTCCGATGATGATCGCAACATCATCGGTGTTCATTTTACTGAACTCTTTTCGGTCGTTGGAAAATAACTCCGATGATGATCGCGACATCATAGGTGTTCATTTTCGAGTTTCCAATAGAGGAATTACTGCCGAGATGTTTTAAATTGGGATTTGTTGACAAAGTTGGGTTTGGTTTTGAAATGCAAGAAATAATTTGGTATACCAAAGGACTTTGGATGTGATCGATTTCAAAAATGATTTTGAATGTTTAAGCAATTGTTTAAAACTCTGGAAGTAAATTAGAAATGTTTATGGAATATACGTAAGTTTGATAAATTATAAGATTTGAAATTTGTTAGAATACAAAAATTTAACTTGAAGAAGAGTTAAATTGAAGTAAGTGTGAAAACGAAATAAAGCGGAAGGCAAACCAATTAAGAAAAGTAAATCAAAGAAGAATAGTAAATGGAATGTAAATAAGTTGGAAAACTTATAGAAGTTTAAATTTTAAATTGAATTGGGATTTAACTGAATTAAGTTAAATAAAAGAAAATTTGAGGAAATGAATCTAAATTGATTAAATGGAATAGTTATGGAAATAAAATTTATTAAATTGGAAATAAATTTGTGAATGAACAAATTTATTTAGTGTAACTAAATGGAAATTGGAACTGAACATATAAATAATGTCTAAATTTGAATTATGTCAAAATAAATGAGATAAAATAACCAATTAAGTGAAATGATAAGCAAATGAATGGAAATTGAATATTGAGATGATACTAAGTTTAAATTGTGTAAAGTAAATTGAAATTGAAGAATTAGTTAGTAATGGACTAAAAATAATAAAAGTTTGGAAATAAAAAAATGGTTTAAGATAAGATGAATTGAATTCAATACTGAATTCAGAATGGAATTGAAAATTTAAGTTAAATGAAAATAAATGTGGAAGTTTAAGTGGATTGCAAATAAAAAGCAAAGGTAAGTTAATCTCACTCATTTGAATTACCATTTAAATTTAAATAGTTAAATTTAAATTATGTTGAATGATTGAATTGACTAGATGTGATATTATATATAATATTATGTATATATTGGAGTGATTGATTCCCGCATTATATAGAAGATGAGACCTTATGCGCCCCGCATAATAGCGGATGACCCTTTACACCACGATATCCCCCTCGAAATGGGATTGGTATTTTAATTGTTGACTAACATCTGTGGATGCAGGGAAAACAGGTTGGAGGGATCAAACTGGATTCCTCAAAATATTGAAATTGTTTTTACAATCTGTGATATGATTCATTGATTATCTGTGATAGATTATTGATTATATTAGGAATTGAAAATATTGAATGTTATTGTTTGATTGAATATATTTGGTATATTGAGTTATCATAAATATAAAGATTGAATTTTTTAAGGGAAATTAAAGAGGGAATTCTAAGTAAAATAAATATAGTGGAATTGGATAAATTGAAGAAATAAATTTGGGAAGGATAAAAGTTGATTTTAAAATCCTATTGAATAAATTTCAAGTATGGGAAAAAGATTTTTGAATAAATGGAAATAATGTATTTTTGAGGACTTAAGTTATATTGTTTAAAAATTAAAAAAATAAATTTAAATTCAGGATTTTAATTGGGTTGGGAGAAATAAAGGGAGAATTTGAAATGAAATATGAAATTGATATTTTAGATTTAAATAAGATTTTAAATAGTAATAAAATTAATCTAAAATTAATGGGATTTGAAATAAATTTGGATAAGTAAAAGAATTTATTTTAAAATGGAGTTAGTTTTGAAAATCGATTTGAAAACCGACTAAGTGTTAAAATTGGGATTAAAGGAGAATGAGATTATGGAATTTATAAACGGGGTTTATAAATTAAGTGAAATATTTATCAGATGATAATTTGGAAGTATAAATTCAGGATGGAAGTTTATAAGGAAAGGGTGATTTGTTTAAAAATAGATGGTGCTTTATTTTTAAAGGTGTGGAAAGGAAAGTGTATTTCCCTGAAAAGTCAAGTATATTTTCAAAGAAAGATTTCCAAGTATAAGTTATTGGTTTTAAAAAGGTTTAAAAGAATGTTTTAGAAAAATTATTATTTAATGGTTTAAAATTTTTTAAAAGTAAATATTTATAAAGTTAATTATATAAGTAAATTATTTTAAAGGTTTAACTAGTATTATGATTTGAAGGATAATTATTTAATATTTATACCTTACAAAATAACTTTTGTTTTAAATTTAGCTTTGGCTTAAGTTTTGCATGAGGAATTATTATAAAATTTCATAACTAATATTTTAAGTAAGTATTTAAATTATTTTAATTTTTAATGTTTTAAAGTATATATTTTGGATAAAGTGATTTCAATTATTTAAAAATCTAAAGTATTAAGACTTGGTGATTTTCAGTGGAAATAAAACAATTGGGTGGAAAGTTATTCCGTGAGAGAAAAAGTGATTTAAAAACTATTTTCAAAGGATTGAAGTGTAGAAAATATCTTGTGAGGATATTTTGAAATAAATAATTCGAAAAATTATTAAGGCCTGATGGTTGTTGTGGATGTTGTATGATAGTTAAATAACCGACTATCAATATTGGCCAATGCGCTGATCGTTTCGAAGAGACCGAGATCAGGATTAATTTTCGAAAAACCATTTCGATCCGGTTTGAATGTTTTCGTGAGGAAGACAAGAGCTTGGAGTCGAAGATGGAGTAGTGAAGTGCAAGGGCTAATCGCTACTAATCATGAGGGTGATTCCAAAATGGATGTAGCAGAAGTAGTTCATTCGGTTCCGTTTGAACTGGGAACATACTTGTATGGACGAATGCTATCAGAACATCGTCAAGGGGACGATGAGCATTCTAAGAGTGTGTGTGCTAAAAGGTAACACACAGCGTCGAGCCTCATCAACCAGGAATGGCTAAAACAGGGGAGGTGCAACAGGGCTAAGTGGCTAGCAACCAATCAGGATAAGGTCATCCCTTTCTAGATGTCTCTTTTATTCGGTTGTATGGGCGGTTGCTGATCCCAACCATGGGTGATCTTATTCGGACTATCCAGTAAGGGGTAGCTCCGGTCTTGTGTTGCAAAGGATCAGGGTGGATCCTTGGTACGCTGATCTAGATCATGTACTGTGACGGACGGTACCCCAGTAGCTTTGCCATTGTATGGAATCCAATCTCCAATAAGCACTTGTGCGTTTTTGATTGTGCCCAACTATTGCTAAAACGTGAGATGCAAGCATTTCAGCTAGAATCTATTTTACTTTCAATAGACACTATTATAATATCGGACGGATTTGATAAAGAGTGTTTTGGTTATCGTAAGGTAAAAACTCGGCATGTTTATTTGTGACGGGTCTTACGAGATACTTTTGATTTCAAAGGATTTTGAAAACTTGAATAATCCAATTGAGTGTAGTTTCTCACGTTGGTATTCCACACTGACTCAGGTGTTATTTCTCTATGATGCTCGGGTCAGACCGAGAATTATAGAGTACATATTCTGGACGGAATGCTATGGAGCTCAGGGGATGTGCTGGATGGTGAGACGTATTACACGTTCTTGATGTACAGTATATGTTGTATATTTAGTTTGTGAGGGCAAGTCATTATAACTATTTGGTACTTTGCTATTGGTTGTGTTGTACTCTGATGATGTAATGTATAAACAGATATAGTTCTTTTTGTATAAAGTTCAGTTATTATCTATTATGTATTGTTCCGCTGCGATTGTGAGATTCTGATATTGTTTTCTATTTCTTTTTTTCTATTTCTTCTTCTACCTTCTTCTTCTTTAGCCCTAATGGTTTGTATTTCCGTCCACTTTGAGTTGAACCGATGGAGAATATTATCGGCTCAAAGGGGTTCGGATTTGTAGGCCGTTACGAAGAATTATTATCGACTCAAGGGTTACGGAACTGTGGGTCGCTACAATCATAGTATACTACAGTGATACAACAGTAGTTGTACATGAACAATAGTATACATATCGAGTCAAAATGAATAGGTACATATTAGAGTTTGCCAAACAACTTCAAAGCTATACAAAAGGTGACTAGCAGAAAGTCCGTAGCAGAAGCAGCAATGCAGAAATCAACAGCAGGTGACTAACCTCAAATAACTTGGTTTGACCCGAGTAGATAAACTTCGTGGGTCAGTCTAGCTTAAATAAATTGATTAGCATATGATATGTGAAATATAGAGATAAGTGATAAGTGATAACATCTCTTACTAAAAGAGAAGAAGCAACATCTAACATATGTCAACAGCTAAATATGACGTAATATCACTAAAACACTTCATATAGAAGTTTATCGAAAGAGGCAAGTTCAACAACAATATCAATTAATCACATATAATTGCCTCATATCATCGGCATATACAATATCCAATAGAATGGATTTCATTAACCATAACTTCTAAATAGGAAATCACAAGTCTCAAAATCCACCAAAGAGTGGCAATCACAAATAGCTCCCAAAATAGGAAATAACAAATCTCAAAATCCGCCAAAGAATGACAATCACAAATAGCCCCTAAAAAGGAGATCATAAATCTAAAAAATGTGCCAAAGGATGGCAACCATAAATCAATCTATGTCGAGCTCGACTAAGAGTTCAAAAAACTCCAAAATGTAATCACCATATAATAAGTTTTCAAATTTTCAAAAGGCCCAATAATCTCAAAATGGAAAAAACATTTGGAAATCACAAATAAATCATGAAATATCACAAAAGATAGCACATGTTTAATAAAATGGCCGAAGCCCGCCAAGTACTGTATCCCAAATAAGGCGCCAAATACGTCCCCAAGTACAAACATCCCGAAGCACAAAAAGCTATAATAGACCAAATGACCTGAAGGTCCAGTACTCGAAATCAACCCGAAGGTCCAAAATATAGTGTCACCAACTTCCAAATAGTAACCAAATCAGTGTCAACAGTGTGACTCATACCACACGTTCTCACTTAACTATTTATTATAAGGTAGTTAATTTTACTATTGTGTATAACCTCAATCAAACAAGTCTGGAATTAACCGAAGAAGTAAATGCATGTGTCCGATACCACATGTTTTACTAAATCGTTTAAATTGCTTCCTTGTTCGCTTCAAGTGTGCAAAAACTTGTATTTTATATAGAAAATAATTTGCTTTGAAAAAACTAGTTTTTAAAACAATTTCTAGAATCGTTTGGAAAATTTGGTTTTGAAACTCTCTTTATTACAAAGCATACATGCTTTTAATAGATATAAATATGATTATAATACTGTAAAATATTATTTCGAAAGCGATTTTATTATAAAAATCATTTCAGGAAACATGTGCTCGAAACAGCAGAAATCACCGAAAACACCATAAAATCGGCATAAGAAATCATCTCAAAAACTCATCAATCTGAGATACGAATCAACTATATTGTTGGCTTACCTATTAATAGGTTAAATCCCTTTAAAACATTCCAAAATATTGTAAAAATTGATCATAAGAATTTCTAGATTGATCAAACTATTCAAAACAGTGCACATGAAGAAAAAAATCAATCTGGGTAAAAACAAATGCATGGGTCGACCTTCAAAAGGCTCAGGTCGACCCTTCCTTTGCCCGGGTCGATCTATAGGTCGACCCATACAAGCTTCAAGTCGACCCTAGGGTATCTGGGTCGACCTGAAGGTCGCGACTTTCAACAGGCTATTTTGCCTGTTTCTATCCAACTTTTGAGCGATGATTTCAAGCAGTACCAAAATGAATTAGACAACGAAATTAGACATGCACATATATATGCAATTAGACAAGAATCCGGAGAAATTCTAGCATGATTTCGAAACAAGAACAGAGATATATGAGCATAAGAAGAAGGATTCTAGAGCAGTTTCTTACTGCAACTATTCAAGTAGCAAATTTTGTTTTAAAGTGAGGAAAATTCAACGCTTATCAGCTAGGAAACCTGATTTAAGCTAGAATTTGTGAGTTGTAAACCTACCTTAGCACAATTTTGAGCAAACTCGGGCAAATTAGAGGAAGATGGATGCAAGACGAAAACAAGTTACAGACGACCCAACTTTTGAAAATTGAAATAGATGAATTTGGTTTTTGAACTGATTACCTATTTTTAATAGCCTCAAGTTGATTAATTTGCAAGGAATTGGAGAAATTGGAAATTGAATTCTAGGTTTTCAAGGATGAAAAAAAGGTTTCTCGCTTTCTTTTTGTTTTATAGCTTACTGAACTAACTGTACGTTCAGTTTTGAGAAGAAGATATCTTCTCTTAGTTACAAATTATTGTTGGGCATAAACCCAATAAGAAATAATTAGATTAATACTCTAATTATCACTAATACTCCAAAACACTTACATTTTTAACAAAACAACTTATATTTACATAATTTCAACTTTATAAAATCACACCAACATATATTATGTTTAACAAAAAAATTTACAACATAAAAAAAATTAATTTAGCCATTAAAATCAATATTCATTATTAAAATTCTTAATTTTTACTTAATTGCTTTAATTTATACTAATAATTACATAAATCAACATTTTAACACCAAAATTTCCACAAAAATTATTTTCTTAATCAATTCAATATAACAACACATATTAACATTGTTTTTACATCGAAATATTATTTTTAACCAATATCACACATTTTTATTTACAATATTAACCATTTAAATTTTTAATACTTCATAAAAATTAACAAAATTCACTGTTTGATAATAATTTCCAAAATTATCGCATTTATCAAATTAAAACCATAAAATGCACATTTCTATCACAAATTAACATAACAAAGTTTTTAAAACTTTATTTCCAACATTATTTATTTACAACAATGATATTGAATTAAACTCTTTTTATCTTTTATTTAATTCAATTAATCTTCAAATCAACATATTACCATTATTCACAATTAATTACTAATCAAACCATCTTAATTCTATTTTATTTCACCAAAGTCCATTGTTTATTCAAAATAAACAATTTTAACAAATTTTACATTTCAAATTTATTTTATTTTTTCCATTATTATATTATAACCACCATTATAATTTAATTTCACAGGTAATCACCAAAACCAATGTTGTTACATGTTGACATGATAACACAAATGAGTAGCTAAACCCCTTCAATTTATAAGTAATGAAGCTCTATAAAATTATGTAAATTCAACATAATTTATGACTTATGGTCTCTTTTATGCTTAATGAAAAGTGAATGTTGATGCAAGTTTATAAAAATGAATTTGATAGCCTATGTTGTGTTTACAAATAAGCTATTCTTATTCAAACATAAACATAATTAAAATCATCATTTTACTAATTGATTTTTGATTATGAAATTAAGGTAGAAACAAAATTTGATGATCTATGTTACTAAATATAATGGTAAATAGATCATACTTAAAATAGCTTTTGCTTTGACTTTATTCATGAGAATTGATAAGTGGTTTGTTTGTTGTATTATAGTTTGATGGTTTAAGTTATATTAATAAATAACATAAATAAACCATACTTATGATAAATACATCACTAATATTCCATTTAAGATCAAAAATAGTGATCATAGATTATTTTTGTGTTGATTTATGTAAAACTATGAGAGCGGATTTGCCTCTAAATTATTTTCTAATCTCATATTTTCAATCAACTTTGTTCTAGCATTTTGTTTTACATTTTTTGCTAATCATAACTTCAAATCTTGGTTTAATTTAATTGAATAAAAAATTTAAAATCTAAACTATTCCCTGCGGATTGACCCATATTCACCACGTATTAAAATTGTAAGTCGTGCGCTTACGGTTTAAGGATCGAGGATTGAGGCAACTGTGGAATGCGTAGATGACCATATTATTTTGAGTATATAGCCATAAGTGAGAAGATGTATTATTTTAGTATGCATGAACATGATATGGTTCATCAATTATTATGAAGATGAGACTATGAGGAATTTCATCGATGGTTTTGAGGATACACATATTATGGTGGATGTGTAGTCGGCATAAAAATTAACACACGGATATTATTGGTTGGTAACATAGTAAGGTGATGATATCATGTTATTTTAAGTATTTGTATTTATTTTTATGAGCTATGTTGATTGTTGATATATATTCATTTAGTTATAAATGCATGTTTGGATCAACCTTAAGTTTTATTATGTACTTTCGTTGTGGTCAATTATGGTTGAGTTGTAGGGGTACATGATATGAATTAATATATGATTGAGATTGTTTCACTCACTACAAGAAATTTGATTTTTAGTGGCGCTCAAAAAACGCTACAAAAAGTTTTGGTGGCGTTTTGATAAACACAGCTAGAAAACATGCGACTAAAAATCCATGATTTTTTGTTGCATTTATTTTAAGAAATGCCACCGAAAAGTGCCGTTTACTATCTTATTTTTTGTTGCACTTATTATTATTTTTTGCAGCGTTTTTTGAACGCCACCATATGTTTCGATTTTATTGCCTGCTGTTCCACGATTACATCTGATTTCGCCTCCAATTCAAGTACTTCAAAACTTATGCAATAAAGTAATATATAAACACATACACATTCAAAAATAACACATTCAATGAACGACAATAACACAAACAAAAGCAATTACATAATCACCACTATATCATAACATTAATGTCAAGACAAAAGGTTAACCATACGTTTACACAACCAAACTATCATAAACAGTTTCATAATAGTACATGCAGCTAAAGTAGTGCTGCTACCATACATACTAGTTTCTTAATAGTTTCATAACAGTTTTAATCTACCTAACTACATACATGTGCTGCTACCATACCAAAAACCAGTGCTGCTGCTTGAATTCTTCACAAACGTTTATCTACCTGTAAACAATAATAATAATGTTACTAAATATTTGTGAGGTGAAGTTATCAAATATTAAAAATGGACAAATATAGAAGTCCTTAGACTATAATACTTCAAACAAATATGCCTCTGCCCATCCACTTCAAAACCAAAAATTATAGTTTCAATTAACCATCTATCTGCACACAAAACCATACATCCTATGCATTTATAACATAAACTTAATAAAATCATACTTATTTTAGTCAAATAAAATGAAACAAGTATAATATTATTGCAGATAGAGTTGTAAATGTCAGTTTAAGTAAAGCATTAAGGAGCATCTAAGAACAAACAATTGAGAAGAAATAGTTTTAAAACATACCTCTCTGTTGCTCTCCTCTCAATAGCTACTTGTAAAAGCTAAACCACTCTCTGCCCCTGAACTAATTGGGTTTCCATCCAAATGCTTCATATAGAAGTCCTGATAGAAAGAAAGAAAAGGGCACAACACAAGAAAACATAAGAAATACTCAAATTACAGAAGAAGAAAAAATGAAAGATAAAAGTAAGTACCAAATTTGCTTGATCATTTCAAGCATCAATAGTTCCATGAATGACAACATAACCCAAATCAGTAATCCCCCATACAACATCAGACAACAAATTGAATCTGCCATTACACTGTACACTCACAACTGAATAACATCTCTTATTCCAATTCTGAATAGAAAAAAATAACGGAGGTGTCACCTATAATCTTCTTTGATCAATCTACTATCATAATCTCTGTCGATATACATCATTTGATGCAAGTGTAATGAAGCACTAAAATTGAACAAAAAATAATACTAACCCCACTATATGTTATATCCAGTATCCATCATCCCTTTTCTGCAAAAAAAAAAGATCGCATCACTAAGAAATTAGACAAAACTATAAGGAATGAGCCTATATTACGGAATGCATGCCAATGCAAACAGCTTTTTTCAATATTTTTTGTTTTTTTTGCCAGAAGTCGAAGAGGACTCCAAAGGTGGAAGTAGGCACCAGAGCAACAGAAGCCAATATGGACGAGTGGTTAGAGCTTGTTGATATAGTATTTTAAGACTTGCCCCAATTTGCAATATCTATTATATGTATCTGGAAAAAAGTACTCGAATTTTATTTTACCTTTTGACGTTAGGAAAAAAAGTAGTGATAAAAGCACTTTGTAGTGGTGCAAAACATGAATAACAAATTCAATTAAGTAAAGATATCAATAGAAAATGACCTGTCGAATAATTTTTCAGCAATTGGCTGGTCCCTTTCAATCCAATTTCCTATCTAATAGTACAATTATTTTGTCAAGGCTTTTGAACTTGCCGTGTATCTTGTGGGGAAGATGTACAAACCACTTGTGTTTCGTACTTCCATATAGCTTAAGTTAATTTTTGTGTACGTGTACCATTGCTCAGACATTATGTTATGACCAGCATGATTTTTCAATTACTTTCAGAATCTTATTCATACCACCTAGTAGAACAATTATTGTTCCCATTATTCAATCACGATCAGTACTCTGATTCACAGCAAATTGGATGTACCTAGGTTTTTCTTTCTACCGTCGTCCAAATAAGAATTAAACGGTAAAGATGTACCTGTGTAAGATTTAAATTCAAACGATACCATTTGATGACTAGTTTCTGCAAGATGTTATTCACAAATTCCGCATCATAAAAGTAAGAATTTAAGCCATAGCGACCTGAAGTATCAGTTCAAGCAAAAGACTCAGATGAGGATTAATAATCTGAATTAATATAAATATTCAAATTATTTAGAATCTACTCAAACAATACACATTCAAACATTGTCTTTGGACACAAACAAGTATACCATCTTCAAACCTATAACAGATGTCACTTTCTTTATTGATTGTTTTATTTACAACTGTGAGTAATTATCATCGTTATTCAGATTATTTACTATATTTTATTTTGTTACAGGGTACTGCATATGCCAAGTCTTTATCCAGTAAATCAACATGACTTCGCCTCTTCACACTGACCTACATGTATACATGTCTCAAAATAGTGAAAAGAATAGCATTAGAACCCTTATATTTATTAAGAAAACATTTCCTATTCCTCTCACTCCACAAGACCTAACAGTAAGCAAGATTCGATGGTTCAAACGTGCTTCTCTTCTCTTGATCTTTCCGCAAAAATCTTTTGTAATTCTAATAATCAAACTGATCAACCAAGAAGCCCCCCTCATCGTCTATATTAAAATGAACTAGGCACTTTGTCAAGACATAAAAGTTGAATTCACAATTGAAAAATAAATGCTTGTAATCTTCACATCACAATTGCAGAAAAAACACTTGCTTTGAAGTACCATATGCTTTGTTCTCAACATAGAAATGGTATGAAGTTTACCTTACAACAAATACACATACGAATTTTCACCCTCGCTAGAGTATCAACCGCCCAACGATATTTACCAATTTCCTACCAGAAAAGTTGAATAACATGTATATTGATTTAATAGAAAGACCTTTATTATCTCTAGCCCAAAAAATTATCATCAACCTCCGCCTTAATCACTGCACTATCAATTATATTATTCAACTCGATAAATTGAAACAAAACCCTTTCTTCTAAAACTCTAGAAAAAGTTAAATCCCACTTAAAATCACACTCCCTGCCTCTACATACCTCACGCATAGAACTGAATTTATTAAGAGACAATTCATATTGTTTAGCAAAATCAATAGTTAAGACGGTAGGAACCAACAATCATGCCAAAACAAATATTTCTCCCACTCTTCAAATCACACCTTATACTTAATTTGAATAAAGGAGAAAGCATCCAAATATTTTTCCAAAAAATGAACAATCCTTAATCTCCTTTTTCCACTGAAAACAATCCTTGAAGTACAGCTTCATCACCCATTTCCTCCACATCACATCTATATAGCGAATTAAATCTCAAATCCATCAACATAAAAAATCGTTGTTCATTTCAGCGATATTTAAGACTCCTAATCCCTCTTGATAAATCGATTTGCAAACCTTATCCCAAGAAATTAAACACTCAAAGAGCTACTCTCTTTACCACCATGCTAAAGAAATTCCTTCTTATACAATCAATTTTCTTGCATTGATCGTTTAAACACTTATGGTATCATCTTTTTTAAAATTAGACTTGCCTAAATTTAATATTATACATGTGAAGAAAACAATTATAAGCAAAAGCACTGATCAAAGAAAGACACCTCGATAATTCTTCTAGAGTTTCTTTTGCTTTCCTTTTTGATATATTGAGAAAGTCCTTGCTTTCAGTTATGTAGGGCAGCTACTAACAGTTGAAAAATCCAAAGCTATAGCATTCCACGGGCCTGTCCATATAAGCAGAAATCAAGATTATTTTTTTAGGTTTGAGACATCTTGATAAGGAATAAATATAATTATCTTGCTAAGATGAGTATCTCATCTAAATTGCTAAAACTAAGTAACCATTGATAAAACTTAGTAGGCTTGAAAGTGTGCGAAGACCCGTGTAAATTATCACTGCTACACAAAGGTTTGGGTCTCTTCGCAATTATGGCCATTGTTATTATACTAATACTGCACATGTAACAACCCTTCACGTACGAATTTCAAAGATTCACAAACTCAAAATATATTTCCAAATATAGATCATAGGACCACATCAAAAAAATGTAGATAAACTTACACTATAAAACTGAAGGCCTTCTTTTCCTATCACCTTTGAAAATACAATTTCAAATTTCACTTTATAATAAAACTAATATCCAGTAAGAAAAACTTGATGTACGGTTAAAAATTCCTCCATGAAAAAAGATGATGATAAAAGAACACTAGATAAACATTGTTTAACTCGTAAAAATAAAATAAAAATGGAGGTGCACTAAGCAATAGATGCAGTATAAGTTTAAGACTTAATTTTTCTGAGAATATTTCTTTAGAACAAACCCAATTTCTTGTTAAAAAATTTCTCAAAATATTTTTTAAGCATCAATAGTTTGTTAAAACTGAATCAGGAGGAAGTTTACCTCTGACTCAGGTGTTCAACATTGCTTAAATGCCCTTTTCATATAAGAATGAAAAGAATTAAAAATAAATAAATAAACGTATTCAGATTTTCAAAGCAATGCAATATGCATTTCTTACATTGCTCAAAAAGAACTTATCACAATCAAAACGAAACTACAGCTATTTTAGCAAAATCCTATTCACTGGCTAAAATTATGGCTTCGCCCTTCCATGATATCTATCTTCCATTCTTTATAATCTCTTCTTACATCTATTAGTTGCAATATAAATGACCAAGAAATGGAACAAATTCCCAAGAAAACTTCAAATTCGAATTTTGATAAAAAAAACTTCTTTCAACCATTATCAAAATACCCAAATCATATGCAGTAGATAGTAAACAGAACAATTACCAATCGACATCAAGCCCACTCATCAACAAAACAAAACCAAGTGGAACCAAATCGTTCATCTACACAACTCGTTTCAAGCAAGCAATTCACCAGACAACATATACGCACATACCAAACCTTAATCAAGAAGTGATCTTACCCTCATCCGGAACATCATGACCTTCCTCCAAGGTTTCGGTTCTACGCAGCAATCGACGCAGGAGAAGTTGGACGCATTGATATGTTCCAGTTAAACGAGATTTATACTGGAAATCAAATATTATTGAAGAAGATCACTCACATTTGATGGCCAGATGTTAAGTAGCTTAATAAAGCAAGCTCGGTGCAGCATCCATCTTCAAATTTAAACAAATTTCCAGCTTCAAAATGCCTGTCAGCTTTTGCATGTAAATATCAAAATAACAATGGACAGATCCTAAGTATACACCTAAAATGATTCAAAATAAAACCCTTGAAATTAAAATCTATAATAAAATGTGATATACCTGCCTGTAGCATGCACTTTCTAGTACAGATCATACTCATAGTACCCACTTCCTCTGCCTTTCCCACTTGCTTCATCGACAGCTTCGTCCAGGAAGACAACATTTAGAGGCAAAGAGACTATCAATGGAGAATGTTTTAGGGAGGAGAGGGGAGGACCTCATCGGAGGGGAATAAGCTTACGAGCGAAGGAGCACCTCATTTTCAAAGTAGGAGAATCGTGCGAGCAGAGAACGAGTTTTAGCATTTGAGAGTGATTGGTAAAAGAACTAGGGTTTGAGAAGTGGGTGGATATTGAGAATAAAAGAGTGAAAGGGAAATCTAAAGCGGAAGAAATTCTGAAGGGAAACGTGACACTAAATAAAAAAAATTCGTGAAATATTTTTTACTTTACGCGGGTGCAAAGCGGGAATGTGAAATCTTTTTAGCCGCATTTTTATTTTTTAGGGAAATACTTTTTGGTTGCATTTAGAAAGAAACGCCACCAATTTTTGCAACTATAAATGGTTTTTCTTGTAGTGACTCTTTTCAGATGAAGTGTTATTTTACATGCTATATTTTTTATTACATGTATATGTTACTATATTATGTGTATTATATCATTGCTGATAATGGATTGCATTATGTTGTGTGGTTATCGTATATAATTTTATAAATAGTCAGTTTATGATCGATATACTACCCATATTTTGTACTTAAGTCCATGATGATTCTTGGCTAGTTTGGTTGTATTTGAGGAATTACGAGGGAGCAATGCTGTTAACATGGGAAGATGTAATGATCCACAAATTTGGTACTATTAATAATAAATTATTTAAAACTGAATTTTTAATAAAAGTTTGAATTGTGTGTCGTATCTATAGATATTTCGAGGTCTATATGAGATGATCAGTTTGGAGTGTAATTCTGTTTGATTTAGAGTAATAGTTTGGGAAACAGAGGCGTTACACTGTTTAAATAGAATACGCTGCGACTTTTGGGTCAAAGAATTACATATAACTGAACCCGCCGCATTGCCTATTTAAATAATGCTTAGAAACCATAGAGGGAAACCGTCACATCAGTCTCTCTTCCTAAGTACCGAAAGTCCTCTTAATCTCATTTTAATGGTAGATGATTTTCGCTAACTACAAATTGTTTCAAAATTCTAAGTCTGATACCCATTGAATTATATGTCATTTCAAAGCTCTCGACGAATGGAATCAACGAGTAGTGTTCTTTTATTGAAAAAGTGCTTGAGGAAGCCAGAATTTTCGATCAAAGGTGACGAGTCAACCATTGATGATATGGGCGATTTTGATTTTACAAGGATTTGTTAGACAGATTATCTAAGGGGAAGAGCTCGGTGAGAGAGATGATTGGTTGTGTTGGCATGTTATAGAATGGTCGGAGGTGCCCTAATTTTATCAACCAGGGTTTCATCTCACTAAATATTCATGGTGGTAGGTCGAATTGGAGGTAGATCTGAGAGGTCATGGTGGTGGAATGCGTTAAGAGAAGGCGGTAGGTGTTAGTGGCATCGTTTTAAATGGTTGGAGTTGGGGGAATTTAGTGGTCAAAATTCATGGTGGGGGAAGGGGGTGGTAGAGATGATTTTGGGCAGTAGAGAAGAAGGTTGTTCTTACACTCAGCTTATATATTTTATTTATTAAAAATTAAACCCTATATATTCTTACCTCCATATCATCAGATATGAACTATGATTCATGTGCAGTTTGTTCCGTTGGACTCATAGTGGAATTCCAACGATTTGGCACTAGATTTGTTGAGTTCTAATATTGAGGATATTTGCAAAAGCATATTGGCATGGTTTATTTATATTCAATATATAAAGATTGAAAATGCTAAATGCATATATATATTGATGAACGTTAATATTTATTGATATTTGATGATGATTGTTGTTTGTATGATGTTTTGGATGTGTTGTGCCTTAGTTTGGATGTTTATTATTGTTATGTTATTATTAGATGTTTAATTTTAATTAGTTATGGATTTAAAATATGGTTGTAATTAATTAAAATAAAATGGATGAAATTGTGTATTAATGGGAAGGTAAGATTAAAAATTAAAAATAAAGTCATTTACTTATTTCAAGTGATATTTGTAAAATAATAGCAGTTTAGTGGATTAAATTGAATTAAGGGTAACATGTTTAATAATGTTATTATTTGTGAATTTTTGGAGAAATTCATAAATAATAACGAAAAAATCTATTTTTGAAACACCCCACACCCCTTAGTATACCCAAAAAGGTATACTAAAATATATCATGTGTTACAGGTGTAGCTAAAACATTACAGAGGCTAAGATTCACAAGACGAATAAGTAAAAGCAGCGGAAATATTTAAATGGTAAATTATTATTCAAAATAAAACTTTATTAATAAGTCTGTAAAACATCACATGTCTCAAATATCAAATGCACATGGCTTATGAAAAATGCATCTCAGTCTCATAAAATCAGAGTATAATAAAAATAATAACCCCTTTCATAAGTACTAGTACGTCAAAAGCCAAATGTAAAGAAAACTAAAAAGAAGAAGAATAGATGAAGCCCTCCGGGAATGAATCTCCAAGAAATCTGAATCTATTGTCCTTGTCTCTGCTGGCCTGTGGGGAAACGGGGAAATAGAGGAGTAGGCCAGACTATAAGTGTGGTTAGTGAAAGTAACTACTAGTATTTTTAAGCAAGATAAATATAATAGACTAAGAAACAGTTTTAGTATACAAAGAAAATAGAGAAAAGATAAAGTTGGAATAAAATACCGTTTAACAGATTCTGTTTGACTATTTGCTTTGATTGTGATTGTTTGCGCTTGCCTTAGATTGCTGTGAGTAGGCTAAAATTCTAATCCTATTTTAATTACGCCGAATCCTAATTTTACCCATTGATCGGTCTTCTATCTCTTTTGTGCAATTATGAGCTAGTCTCATTCTGTGGGTCCTACAACAAAAGACACCTGTTTAAAGCTTGAAACGGAGTAGCGATTTACTTACCCTAATCAATGTCGCACGCACTGTCATCACCGATACATGCTAATTGTCGCCTCCTCTTGTGACCTCTTACCTACCTTCATTAGCATGAGCGTGCCCAGCCTCACCTAGTCTGTTGTGAGACCATCAACCCTAGTCTAAAAAGGTCCTGCCCAGCCTTACCTAAGTGTTTTGTGAGACCATGAGTCCTAGTCAGAAAGGGAATGCTGCCGGTATGGGTCCTAACAAATAAAATCTAGTTCCGCCTCTTGTCCAAATCTCCCAATTTGAGCTTCTACCTATTGGCCACTGGTTTACCCTATGTCCCAGCCTCACCTAACTATTGTGAGACCATCAACCTAGTCTAAAATGGTCCTGCTAAGCCCCACCTAATATGTTGTGAGACCATCAGTTCTAGTCTGAATGGGAATGCTGTTGATACGGGCCCTATTTCTATCTTTTCTTATTAACTTGGTGTAATTTTAAAATTAGCCTCTTCTGTTATTTCTGCTCTATTTGCTTATTAACTTAATCTAAGTCTTAAAATAAGAATTTTCTGTTCTTTCTAATTAATTATAACCTATATTATAATTGTTACTCTTCTGTTCTATATTTTTAGTTATAACCATTAGTAATAAACATGCTTGCAAATGTCTCAAATTTTCCTATTTAATTCTATCTTATTTTTAGTACAGTTTTTATTTTACATCAAATTTATATAAATTTAATGTTTTCTATTTTAATCCATATTTGCAAATTATTCTCTCTTTTAATATTCTTATATGTTATTCGCGCAACAAGGAATAAAAAGAAACTAAAATTTACAGGAAAAAATCTAACTAAAATAGATGTAAATAAATGCAAATAACAGTAAATAACTGAATAAAAAAGTTGAATAAAATAGACCGAAAAGGACTTTAAAAACTAGCTGTAACGTTTTCAATTTTTCGTTGCCGAAAAACCAAAATGTTATGGGTTTAAGAAAGAAAAAGAAAGAGAGAGAAGAAGAGAGAAAAAGACAGAAAATAGAGAGAAAAGAAAATAGAAAATAGAACGGAACAGAAAGGAAACAACAGAACAACATCAAAATCTAACAATTCGCAGCGGAACAACATATAATAATAAATGAATAATCTTTAAACAAAGAACTATATCAGTTATTACATTACATTCATTACATTTCATTACATCATATCATCAGAGTGTACAACAACAACAACAACAACAAATAGTGCAGTGGAAAAAGAAATACTATATACTAGTAATACGCCATGCCATCCATCTTGCCTCCTGCAACTCCTGAATATCCAGAATATCCTGATAAACCTAACTCTTGACTGCCCGTGTGGAAATTGGTGGGCACCCAGAGTTTAGGAAGGAAAACAATAAACTCCGAGTCAGTCATGAGACTGGTGTGAGAACTCAAAACAGTTTATTTATCTTTGAAATCAAAATAGAGGAATATTTTTAAATTCAATTCGCAATGCTTTTAAAAATGAGACTACCATAAGGCCTCCCGCACACACACACAATGCAAACGCAGAATCGGAGGAGATTTCTCCTTATGATAGTCAAAGATGCTTGATACGCATTTAAAAAGAACATTTGATATTATTATTAGTGCATAGTGTAGGAAAAATTCATTTCGAAAGTAAAGATATAAATCTTAGCCGACATAGACATTTCGAACTATGCCTACTATAGCTACCATGTTCAATAGCGGGTTACCGCCATATTCCATGACAGGTTATACAACTAAAACCGTACAAGGCTCGTATTTGAAGAATGGATTTTCCAACAAATGGTCAGGCCAAGGAACTTCCCATTGCCACATGGAAACGCCTCTGGATGGACGCCCCGAGAACCACCGTTCTCTGCTAAACAAAGCCGGGAATCCCTTTTCCCAAGGGATATTACAAACCCTCAGATATACCACTCCCGGTCCTTTGGAACCTTTAAACCGAGCGCTCGTCACCATCCTCACACAATCATAAAGTGTTTTCAACATGAGTAAGTATCTGGGCTCCATACCATGATACTACCCTTTTCCAGAAGGAATGGTCATACCCTAGGGAAGCGATCCCTGGAAACCTTGCCGCACAATTCCTGTTTCGACCATTACCGGTTTGTGAGGCTCGACGAAGTCACGTCCACAAAAACATACTTTATACAAAAGCCATGCTTTGGGTCAACAAATGATCATAGAAATGATCACCAAGATAGACGATCAAACAAATGATCCTATCACAAATAATCAACACAATGATCATTTACAGCAACACTCAGCATGTCACATTACCAAATTGGGAATATATCGCTGATAACTTCAACTATATAACCTCTGAGCTCGTACGTCTCAGAGAAGGGTGTTAAGCTAAAAGAATAAATTCTCCGCCACCAACAGAAATATATTTGAAAGAAATTGGCTTTATATCTCAACTTGTAATGTCAGACATACAATCCATACAAGTCTGTTCCGGGCTCGAACAAAACCGAAGGCACTTACAAAGAAGTCCTTGCAATCCGGATAATTTCTAATCACGTCCGGACTTTCCATCACATAGGGAGTCTCTATACCGTAGCTACTCGGTGCAAAGACAATCGACGAGTTGTCCTTTCGCTTTCAAAAAGATCCGGTCTTCAACACCGATCTTCAAATGCAATTCACAACGACGTATCACATATTCAGAATGGGTTATACGACCCCATGGTCCTTTCCCGGTTAACCCGAATAGTGAGCGCTTATTCAAAAATAAGTGTGGCATTCAAATTCAAACAAATCACATCAATTACCCATTCAAAGGGAAATATTGATAGTCGGTTATTGAACTATCAATGGATATGCACACATCACCAGTTTCCAAATAATTTTCCAAATTATTTATTTTCCAAAATATCTTTACAAGATATATAATCTTCACACTTCAGAAATAAATCAATATTTATTTTTAAACAATTTCCACTTTTCTTTTATAAATCCCATAGTGAATTTATAATCCAAAATATCTATGAATATTCGATTTCAATTATTCATTTCAATTTATCTTCAAAAAGATAAATTCCCAAAATATTCATTTTATATTGGAAAACATTTTCAGGCTTATTTATTCATAAGTAATTCACAAATTTTATTTATTTTCAACACTTGGAAAATATTCAATATACTTAAATCGAAATTAAGTATATATTTCATTCTTTAAGAAATCATTCTCTTAAACATATTTATTTGGGCCAAAACGAATGTTGCGTAAAACATCGTTACGACAACCCAAAATCACTAGTATAGGGATTCGAAATTAAAATAGATATATAAATCCCAATACTATACAAAACATTTCCTTTCGGAAATCATTTACTATAACAACAGTGTTATAGTCCACCATTTCCTTCTATTTCTCGAAAACGTCTATTTCAACAATAAATGTTGAAATCTATGGTTTCGAATCTCAACGCATTTTAAAACATCGTTAGATCGTTTTAATTCTGTTTAAAACATCACCTTCAAAACAATTTCTTCAACATATTATTCACTATTCAAAAACGTGAATATACTATGTTAACAAATTTCATCCTTTTATTCATTTTATTTCAAAGGATTATTCACAGTCTAAAACGTGAATATAACCCATTACTAAGTTTCAACAATTTACTTATCAAAATAAGTCGTTTGCGAATTTATAAAACAACGTTTATAAACTCCATTTCTATTTATTTTATAACAACTTCCTTTTATAAATTCCTTTATTAACCTATTCCAGTTTATAACTCAATTATGAACTAAAAGTTCAGATTATAAGTTAAATGCTTATAAAACGATTATTTTACAAAATCGTTCTTTTAAACATCCCAATTCATAAATCTTATAACTTATAAGATTCATTTAATCAAAAATCCATTCTTCAATTAACTTTTCAAATTTTATAAACCTACTACTTATAAAATTCCATTTATAACTTCACCGTTTATAATTCTATAAATTTCATTCATTTATGAAATCTATTTTCACTTCATTCAAACACTTATAAAAACTCGTTTTATAATGTCAATATTTCAATTTATAAATATCCATTTATAAATCTCTTAATATAAATCAATTTATATTATTCTTTTAAAACGTCTTTAAACTCCTTTAAAAACTTCATCATTTTGATTTATAAAATAATTAAATTTTATAAATCTTATATTTAAACTTTTCACAATAATTTCAAAAATCCCGATTTTACTTTTTTATAAAATCATTAGCCTCATATTTTCAAAAATCAACCTTTAACTATATTTCTCAAAAATATAATTTTTATAACATTAAAATTTATACATTTATTTATTTAAAATGAATCAATTCCAAACATATAGTATATTTTCAAAAATCACTTTATAAATCATTTTAAAATTCCAAAACTTGGTCCAATGATGCTACATATCAAATAGTCAATCACGACAACAACAATATCATATATCAATATGATAATCCATCAAATATCAAAATATCTGAAATCAAATAAATACTGTTGAGGAATCCAGTTGGATCCCTCCAACCTGTTTTCCTGCATCCACAAACATTAGCACAATACCAATTTCGCTCCAGTACGAAATTATCGCGGTATATGGGATTAATAATATTATCCGCTTAATAAACGGCGCAATAGGATCTCATCCGCTAAACAAAAAAAATGCGGGAAATCAATAACTCCAATATATACATATGCCAATATATATATATTGCTATTATATATAATACCAATTTCACTGTTTATGAAATATTCGCGGTATATGTTTTTAATAAATAACATCCGCTTACTAACGGCGCATAATGTCTATTTTAACAATCAATAGATAACAATTATCATTCAAACATGCATTCAAATATTTTAAATCTAACTATTTAAAATAAAAATCGAAACTGATTCGATTGAGTGAGAAGTTCTCACCTTGATTTCAATTTTCTTTTAGCGATTTATTTCGAATACGTTTAATTTTACACGAAATTTCCACTAACTCCAAACGACTCCAATCCAATTCCATCGCGTAGTGCTCGTCCATATGATTCCAACGCAACTGGTTTCGCGCGTTTTCGACCTCGTATGAAAAAGTTATGATTATTTGAAGTTTACACGATTTAATTTATATAATTACAACTAAATTTATAAAATTTTAAACCTAAATTATTATCAGCCGTAGGATCCATCATCTCCTTCATCACAGCCGCACGTTCCATTTCCTCCTTCTTCTTCGTGAAAATCACGAACCCCTCCAACCCATAGCCGCCACTTCTATCGTGAATTATCCTCCCTCCTCGTCGACTTCCAGAGTGATCAGCCACCACCAAACGAACGAGCGTCACGCGAGCCACCACCGCCTGCCACCACTCGAAGCTCGGTCGCCACACGTTCTCGAATTTCGTGCACGAAGCGATGACAAACGCGGCCAAATTGATGACAATCCATGCAACTAAAAACGATCACTTCCGTGTGGATTTGTAGATCTCTTCTTCCTCTTCAATTTTGCTTTAGGAAGTATTCGATAATATTGAGTGGATTTGAAGAAATAAATGGAAGAAAATGGGTTGTTTTCGGCCATTCATCAGGGAAGTGGCGGCCTGCGTATAGATTAGGGTTTCTTTTTATTTTTTTATTTTTTTAGATTTATGGGGAGGTATTTATAGAGAATTTTCGAACATTATTCATCCGGAATTCCCAAACTCCGATTCACGCGCCGTAACCAGCGTTTCTAGGGTTTACCCCACGTTCCGGACACAATGGAATAGGTTTCGGAAGCTAATTCGGACATCTGTGCAAGTTATGGCAACAAACGTTCAATTTAAATTAAACCGATTTAAGCGATTTTCTAGGCGTTTTAATTTGTACCGGACAAACGGTAAATCCAATTGACACGAAATTTGAAACCTTACAATAATATCACATTACGGATCCGATGAAACTAGTTTCGTCGAAATCCGAGACTTTTTAAAAAATGGCTATTTTAACTCGCCAAATAAAAATTAAAAATAATTCGATGCGTTTCGAGCTGCCACGATCAAACGATAACTCCGATTGACACGAAAATTGAAATCCGATAATAACTAACTATTACGGATCCAATGAAACTGGTTTTGTTCAATTCTGAGACTGTTCAAAAATTGACTATTTTCACTAGTCGATTTAAATATTAAAATATTCAATTTTCACAAATTAACTTTAAATTCGATTTTAAAAGTTCTAAAATATCGTTCTAACTTCAATATGATAAAATAAAATTTTACAAATCATTTTCAATCATATTTAACTCAATTTTCAATTATTTCCATAATTTAACATATTAAATTATCGATTTAATTATTCAATTAAATCCAATAATTCAAATAAAAATTTATTTGACTTAAAAATTCACTTATTAATATTTAAAATTAATTAAATATTCAAATTTTAATTAATAAAAATCCTGGGTCGTTACACTAGCTGTAAATAACTTATATAGAAATTGTCTCAAAACTGCAGAAAAACAACAACTATTAAGAACCCTATTATTTTACGATAACGTGTTTTTAAATTATTTTAAAAATCTAAAGTTTTGTGCTTGGCAATTCTAGTGGAAATAAAAATACTTGGAAATTTATTCTGAGAAGGCAGATAGTTTGAAAACTATTTTCAAGGAGTTTGAAAAGTGAAAATACATCTTGTGAAGATATTTTTGAGTTAAATAAATAATTTGGAAAATTATTTACTGTTTGATGGTTGTTTGTGGATATTAATTGATAGTTAAATCACTGACTATCAATATTGGCCAAATGCGCTGATCGTTTCGAAGAGACCGGGATCGAGATTAATTTCTCGAAAACCACTTCGATCCGGTTTATACGTTTCGTGAAATGAGTTTGGATTCAAAGATGGAGCATTTGGAGCAGTGAAGTGCAAGGGCTAATCGCTACTAATCCTGAGGATATTTCCAAAATGGATGTAGTAGGAATAGTGCCTTCGGTTCCTTTCGGACCCGGGACGGACTTGTATGGATGAATGCTTGCGAAACATCGTCAGGTGGACGATGGGCATTCTAACAGATATGTTCTAAAAGGTAACGCTTAGCCTCAAGCCTCATCAAATGGGAATGACTGAAAATCAGGGGTTATGCAGCAAGGTTAGGTGGGTAGCACCCAAGCAGGGTGAGGTCATTCCTGTCTAGATGTCCCTTTTTATTTCGGCTTATTGGGCGGTTGTTGATCCCAACCGAGGGGTGATCTCACTCGAGATTATCCAGTAAGGGGTAGTCCCGGTCTTGTGTTGCAGGGGAGTGGGCGTTCTCCTCGGTACAGTGATCTAGGCCCCGTACTATGACAGGTGATACCCCAGTGCCTAGTCATTAGTTGGAAATCCATTCTCCCTACGAGCCTTATACGAGTTTTGTTTGTATTACCCACTTTGTGGAAAGTAGCTGGAATTTAATCATGTAACAGTTTAGGCTATTTTATAAGTATTTGTATATAGACCCTATTATAATATTAGAGGATTTCTATAAAAATTGTTTTAACTATCGTAAGGTAAAAACCCGACATGTTTATTTGTGGCGTGGTCTTACGAGATGCTTTTGATTTCAAAGGATTTTTGAAACTTTAATAATCAATTGAGTGTGATTTTCTCACTCTGGTATTCCAGACTGACTCGGGTGTTATTTAACTGTAATGCTCGGGTCAGACCGAGTATTATAGGATACAGGAAATGCTGTGGAGCTCAGGAGACGAGCAGGATGACGATACGTACTCCCGTATTTGCTTATGTATATATTCCGCTGTGCTGAGTAGTTGTGTATTCATTTGTATGATATTGTTGAGTTGTGATTGATGTACTCTGATGATGAAATATATATAAAGAGAGATATTTGATTTTTGTGTAAAGATCATTTATTATCTATTATATTTTATTCCGCTGCGATGGTTAGATTCTGATATTGTTTTCTATTCTCTTCTTCTACCTCTTCTTCTTTAACCCAAATGGTTCGTATTTCTGTGCAACTTGAGTTGATTGTTGTAGAATAGTGTTGACTTAAGGGGTATGGATTTGCGGGTCGTTACACTTGGTATCAGAGCTTAGGTTGGTGATAACCTTGGCTCTGGTGGGAATTACTCATTGAAGTAGGGTCAATAGTACTCTAAGATGAGTTTGAGTGTATTAATAGATATGAGCGCGTATTTGTTAGTGAATATAAAATGATTTTATGTTGTGTTGATCGATTTATTGAGTACTTTATGGATTCTGGTCAATACGAGTAATTAACGTTATTGATAGGAATCTCTAAACACTTGAATAGAATAATTCGCTATTTTAAAGTAGGGTAAATGAAATAGTTTTACCCAAATTATTTTTGTATATAAAAGATATAATTTTTGTAAAAGTATTATAGTATTTGGATGCTTGATTTTTAAGGAATGATAATATTAAATTATTAACCCTATTGTATAGAAATTGAATAAGAAATTAAAAACTTATAACCAAAGTTGAAGAATAAACTTATATAACTAAATGGAATTTGCAATATAGATTATAAATGTAATTTATAAATTGAAATAAACTTCATATACAAATGTGGTTTATAATTGGAAATACGATTCCAGAGAAATATTTGAAAATAAATCGAAATGGATTTCGAATTTGGAACTTTGAGAGGTTTAAATTCCTGCGATTTGGAAATGGTTTTCAAAGGGTTTTGGAGAACTAATAGTGATATTATTTCGGAAATATTTTTGAATTGGAATCGAATATAGAGAGATTTGAAAATTTAAAAATATTTGAAATGTTGATAAAGAGATAAAAGCACTAAACTCTTTCGGTCGCTGAAAAAAAATTCCGACGATGATCGCGAAATCATCGGTGTTCATTTTCGAGTTTCCAAGAGAGGAATTGCTACTTGAATATTTTAAATTGGAATTGTTTGCGAACTGGGTTTGGTTTTGAAATTCAAAGGGATAATTGAATTCGCCAAAGGATTTTGTATATAGTTGGACTCTAAGGTGATATTGAAATTTTGGAAAATTGTTTAAACTCTGGAATCTTATTTTAAATGTTTATGGAATAATAAAAATATATTGGCTAAACAAAAGGTATAATTCCGAGTTAAAAAGTAAAATGTGAATGAGATTGATTGTAAATAGATGAAATATGAATATAGATAAGTTATGACTTATAAAGCTTGGAAGTAAAATAAATAGACCAAATAAAATTGTTTGTAATGATAATGAATAGAATCCAAAATTTAAAATATAAAATAGATTGAACTTAAGTAAAACGGTTAGAGTGATTTTTGGAATAAAAATCAAATATTGGGTAAAATTTTAAATAGACTACTTGATTAATAATTTGAAATTGGAAATGGAACTCAAATTGGTTAATAAAAATTTGAGTTGGGAATAAATGATAGAATTTGAAAGTGAAATTTGAGTTATTAATAGAAATTCAACTAGAAATTGTAAGTGAATTAAATTTGAGTTGAAGTTGAATGGAATTGAATTAACATAAAAATGATTTATATTGCAAATAAAAATCTAAGTAGAGATAAATTGGAAATGGTCTCGTTATAAAATGAAAGGAATTCAGAAATAAATTATTGAATGTGAATTGGAATTCATATTGATTCAGCGAAATATATTAATTTAATTTAAACGAATGGAGCTGGCAATGAACTCAAATTAACCAAAATAGAGTTGAAATAGTGATGGTTTGAGTGGTAAATAAAATTCAAGTGAATAAGAATAAATTTTGAAATGGTTGCAAATGAATTAAAAAGGAAAGAATTGATTATTAATTGAGTTGGATTCAATTTTAAGTGGGTACAAGCTTACGTAGTTATTTATTTAATTTGCATATGGTCAAATTTCGTAGAAGTAAATTGTCATTCGACAGAAACGAGATTAAATGAGTTCTCTGAATTGATAGAAGTGAAATAAAGACTGATTTTGAAATCAATTGAGTTGAATATAAGCTTGTTTGGATTAAAAATGAATTGAATGTAATAACTTGAATTGTAAACCATTGGGATTGAATGAAATGGCATCAAAATTGATTGGTAATTGAAATCAATTAAGGATTTAAGTTGGAAAGTGCTTATAAAATATATATAACTTGAGATTTAAAGTTGAAATAACTTGACGGAAAAAAATAAAATAACTTAAGTAATATTTGAATAAAATCTTGATTTAAGTAAAATTGTGAAATGGTGGTGTCGAGTTTTATGAAATGATTTGAAATAAAACCTGTTTGGTAAATGAAATTAGTAATTGAGTTAATTAACTTAAGTTATATTAATGAGATTTTGACTTGGAATAAAATGGGAGTTAGTTTGCTTTTGGGATTAATTCATTTTAAATGAGTTTGCTTGGACTTAAAATGAATTTAAGTTAAGTAAGAGAGTTGTGAAATCATTTAAATTGAACGGGATGGTTTGAATATTGTTTGGAAGCATTCAAAATAAGTGTCGAAATATTTCATATGTGCTTATGGAAGTTTATAATATGCACTGTTTATAGAATGCATGTTTTAGTTATTTATAATAAAGTGAAATGTTAATAAACTTTGTATTTTTGACACTGACATGTTTAAATTGAGTAAATACAGGTTTTTGGAAGCCTTTTGACTGGTTTTGATTGCGCTATTGCTTAAATAAATAGCTTCTTGCTTTAAAATGCTAAATAAGATACGCCTACGCAATACAAATAGGAAATATGAACTGTTTTTCTATTTTCCGACCATGTGGGTCGATGTATATATATTTATATCTCTTGTCAAATTGCAAAAGCTCCTCCGTACAAATGAGACTCTGCCAAAAAATTTCGAAAATTTTGGGAGTTTTTTTTTGAATCTTTTGAAAATTTTCACTAACGACAAATGAGTTAAAGTTTGTTAAGCAAATAGAATTATAACTGAATATTGAAATTTAATTTAAATTGTATAAGTAAAATAAGATGAACTGTAGAATTGTTCAAAGAAACTAGAAGAAAGTAAAGTTTGCAAATAAACATTTAGTGTGAGATTTAAATTAATTAGTAAGTGAAACTAATTCGATATTCAAAGTGAAGTCAAATTGAATTTAAATGGAATTGTAAGGGCAAAGTGAATGGTAATGAATATAAACTTCAATGATAAAGTGAAAATAAATGTAAGAAGTATGTAAAATATTTATATTGAACTTAAGAAGAGGATAATGAATTCTTAAGTAAATTTGGTATTGAAAGTATGCTAAGTGAATAATTGAATTAAGGTTGAAACTGGTATTTGTGACTGTGGGAATTGTGAATAAGGGAATAACAATCAAAATAAATGTGAATAAAAAGGAAAGTGATATAGTTGACAATCAATTGGGGCAAATACGTAGGATGTACGTATATTATTTTATTCGCATAGCTATTTGATCCAGATTTCGAGCGCAGAATTTCGAGATAGTTATATCGATCCGAATTAGGATTTTTCACTCGATTTCAACGACGAACCTGGATATGGAGTTTGATTGATTCTGTAAATTCTCTATCATACTTTACATCTATGCGAGGAGAATGACGGATTCTAATCAGGAAACCAGATCTGAGTATGCACTAGAAAGTCGGGTAGACGATACTAGTTCGGAAGTGAGATTGTGTGATCGAGTAAGCGATCAGATTCGTCATTGCGTACAAATGATATAGGTACATCGTACAGGCTTAAGTAAAACAAATATTGGAAATGTGTAAAAAAGTCAATAAAATGTTTTTGAATGTTGTGATTGGATATTATTGCTAAACAGGATATGCAGGTATGAAAAAGGGAAAAGAGAATTGGTTTTGATTTCAGATAATAAATTTGAATTGCCTAACAAAAAAAAAAGATATGTGTTTAAATTTCTGTGGAATTTGATTAGATTTTTGGATCTACCCACTTGCCGTTTTGTTTTCTTTTTGGATTTGGGAGGCCGTAGAGCCATTTTGTAGTTGTACCGAGCTAGCCGCGCAAAGGAGAAGCTGGCAAAAATTTTCGAAATTTTAGGGAGTTAGAAAATTTTTAAGAAAATTCTGATAATTTTAAATTTTATTTAAAATAATTTGAAGGATTGAGTAAGTAATATTTTTAGAAACTATGGGAAAGTTGGGGAGGATTAGTAAAAATGGTAGTGTGTCTTTATAAATGATAATTGGTAGGATGTTGAATTGTTTGGTTTTGGGGATAAATAAATGGGTGTTGGACCATTCTTCCTAACTAGTAATTTCGGGGACGAAATTCTTTTAAGGGGGAGGAATGTGACGACCCAGAATTTTTAAGCAAATTAAATTGGAATATTTAATTGATTTGAAATAAATAAAAGTAAATTTTAACTTGAATTCAAATATCACTATTAATTGTTAATTAAATTATTGAATTAAATAATTTAAAATCGGATAAAATATGAAATCTGGGATTTTAAGTGTTAAAAATAATTTGAAGGCTTGTAAAATTTATATTGATAACACTAAAAATAATAGAAGTTGTAAAATTGAAATTAACATTGGTTTGTTCAGTTTTAAAATTTTATTGTTTAAATTGAATTTAAAAATAGCCTTTCCGGGCACAGTCTCAGAATTCGACGAAACCAGTTCCATTGGGTCCGTAATATTGAATTATTACCGGATTTCAAATTTCGTAGCTTTCGGAATTAACGTGAGAGCATACGATATATAAACGTATTGGAATTTATACCGAGACAAAATTTAATTTAAATAAAACATATTTATTTTCTTTAACCCGACCATACGTACAACCCGTCGCCTATTTGCCTCCTTCGTACCCCGCTTCTACCTTTTTCTTTCCCCTTCTCAATATCGTTCGAACATTGTAAAAGAAGGAAAAATTTATTAACCCAAATCAAATATCATGGCCGAAGCCCTTCATCCCAGATCAAACCACCTTGCTAACGAAATCAAATCGTTTCATTCGATTATATATATAAAATGGCAGCGTTTTCTTTTCCAATTCGATTTCTGTTAAATCGAAATCATGAACCCCCCAAATCATCACTCGATCGAAGCACGTATGGGATGTCGATTTCGGCAACGAGGGTTTTCTGATCGATTTTGGGGTTCGTCGGTTAGGGTTCGTGGTCGAGCTCTTCGCGAGGCTTCAGCACTTAGTCGAACGTGCTTCAGGTCACAATTGCCTGTGATGTTCGAGTTTTGCTTTAAGGGTAGGGCTTGTGTTCGATGAGGCAAGCAGTGATGGACGATGAAGCGACATAGGAGCCGTTATGGTCAGGTCGAGGACTTGACTGGGTTGTGATGGTGATGGCCGCATCGAACAGTGAGGTAATTGCTGGTTATTTTTTTGATTTGAATCAGCTTAACATAATACATATATGAAAATATGTAAGTTTTGAAAGATATAATTTGTTAATGTTGAGGAAAAATAGAAATAAAAATAAATAGTTACATTGATATGTAGTTTCCGATTTAATATGTAAGCAGAGAATAAAATAAAAATTTAATCTTAGTAAAGATTGTAAATGCAGTATATATATATTATAAAGGTAGTTTTATTTAATAAAACTTATTTAATTATTTTTACAAGAGGTTATTTTACTCAATTCAGTTGCGGAAGTAAATTTTTAGTTAAATATTTTATTTAAGAGAAATTAGTCTTAAACGAAAGCCTTAGCTAATTAAGTTATTTAGTGGCAAGTGATTTCTCAACTAGTTCAAATATTTATTTAAAAGAAAATTCATTTATAACCAAGTTAATAATTAAAACCAAAGTATTAGGAATTAATTGATCGGTTAATTTAAATATTAATAAACTGCAAAATATTTATACAAGGTTAAAAGTCGAGAAGGAGGCAAGCTGGATTGAAATGGATGCTAATAAAATAAAAGGTGAGTTAATCTCACTCGGTTAAATTTAAATTTTAATGATTGAATTTAAATAATTGTTTGAATGGTTGAAATTGATTGATGTGCTGTAATATGGTAATTATGGAATTGGCATATTATATTGTGCTAACATCTGTGGATCCAGGAAAAAACAGGTTGGAGGGATCCAACTGGACCCCTCAACATTATTATTTAATATTCTCTGTTTGTGATTACTTGATATTCTATGTTGAATATATTGGAATATTGAATGATATGATTGGATTGGATATATATATTGGTTATAATGAATTACCAAAAATATGTCAATTGGATTTTGGAAAGAAAATAAAGGAAGTAAATTTGTAAACGAAATAATCTTAGAAAATTTAATAAATTAAGAATGAATTGCAAAATAATTAGAAGTATGTTGAATACTGATAAATAACTTCGAGTATGAAAAGAAAAGAGTTTGAATAAACAGTAATTAATGAATTGTAAAATTTTGTAGTATTAATTTAAATGAATAAAGAATTATTTTAAAACTTAGAGTTTAAATTTTATTTAAAGGAATAAGAAGTAAAGTGAGAAATCTAAATTGGAATTTTCAGTTAAAAGTATTTTAAATCATAAGTAAGGAATGAAATCTGAAATTAAAAGATTTTGAATAAATGAAGTAAATTAGAAATCAATTTGAAATTTGATTTAAGTGTTTGAAATTGGATGTTTGGAAGAATAAATTCAAGGTGGGAATTTATTAAAGGAATGAGAGAAATTGTTTAAAAGTAAATAGTGATTTATTTTTAAAGGTTGTGAAGAGAAGTATATTTTTTTGGATAGCCAAGTACGTTTTCAAAGTATGCTTTAAAATAAAATAAAGGTTTTAATGTTGTTTTACAAAGTATGTTCTTGGAAATTTATTATTTCAAATGCTTAAAATTATAAAGTAAATATTTATTAAAAATCTATTACCGTAGTAATAATTTATAAAGAGTGACTTAGTAATTCTGTTTAAAAGGTGAAAACCTAGTTTATATTTATAAGGTAACCTTATTTTCAAATATTCATATAGTATATATTTTTAATCAATTATTGAAGTAGTTTTAATTTAAATATTTTAAAGCAAATTCTAAAGTAAGAAATTTGTTAATCTATTATCGTAATAGTTATTTAAAGAATGATTTGGTATTTTGCTTAAAGAAGAAATCTAATGTATATTTATAAGGTAACCTTGTTTTAACTATTTCTAGAGTATTATTTTAAATTAAGTACTAAAGTAATTTTTCTATATTAAATGTTAAATATATTTTACAATAATGTGTTTTTAAATTATTTTAAAAATCTAAAGTTTTGTGCTTGGTAATTCCAGTGGAAATAAAAATACTCGGGAATTTATTCTGAGAAGGCAGATAGTTTGAAAACTGTTTTCAAGGAGTTTGAAAAGTGAAAATACATCTTGTGAAGATATTTTTGAGATAAATAAATAATTTGGGAAATTATTTATTGTTCGATGGTTGTTTGTGTAATTGATAGTTAAATCACCGACTATCAATATTGGCCAAATGCGTTGATCGTTTCGAAGAGACCGGGATCGAGATTAATTTCTCGAAAACCACTTCGATCCGGTTTATAGGTTTCGTGAAATAAGTTTGGATTCGAAGCTGGAGCAGTGAAGTGCAAGGGCTAATCGCTACTAATCCTGAGGATATTTCCAAAATGGATGTAGTAAGAATAATTCCTTCGGTTCCGTTCGGACACGGGACGGACTTGTATGGAGGAATGCTTGCGAAACATCGTCAGGTGGACGATGGGCATTCTAAGGGATATGTTCTAAAAGGTAACACTTAGCCTCACGCCCCATCAAATGGGAATGACTGAAAATCAAGAGTTATGCAGCAAGGCTAGGTGGGTAGCACCCAAGTAGGGTGAGGTCATTCCTGTCTAGATGTCCCTTTTTATTTAGGCCTAGCGGACGGTTGCTGATCCCAACCGCGGGGTGATCTCACTCGAGATTATCCAGTAAAGGGTAGTCCCGGTCTTGTGTTGCAGGGGAGCGGGCGTACTCCTCGGTACGGTGATCCAGGCCCCGTACCGTGACAGGTGGTATCCCAGTGCCTAGTCATTAGTTGGAAATCCATTCTCCCTACGAGCCTTGTACGAGTTTTGTTTGTATTACCCACTTTGTGGCAAGTAGCTGGAATTTAATCATGTAACAATTTCGGCTATTTTATAAGTATTTGTACATAGACCCTATTATAATATCAGAGGATTTCTATAAAAATTGTTTTAGCTATCGTAAGGTAAAAACCCGACATGTTTATTTGTAGCGTGGTCTTACGAGATACTTTTGTTTTCAAAGGATTTTCGAAACTTTAATAATCAATTGAGTGTGATTTTCTCACTCTGGTATTCCAGACTGACTCGGGTGTTATTTAACTGTAATGCTCGGGTCAGACCGAGTATTATAGGATACAGGAAATGCTGTGGAGCTCAGGAGACGAGCAGGATGACGATACGTGCTCCCGTATTTGTTTATGTATATATTCCGATGTGCTGAGTAGTTGTGTATCCAGTTGTATGATATTATTGAGTTGTGATTATGTACTCTGATGATGAAATATATATAAAGAGAGATATTTGATTTTTGTGTAAAGATCATTTATTATCTATTATATTTTATTCCACTGCGATGGTTAGATTCTGATGTTGTTTTCTATTCTCTTCTTCTACCTCTTCTTCTTTAACCCAAATGGTTTGTATTTCTGTGCAACTTGAGTGGATTGTTGTAGAATAGTGTTGACTCAAGGGGTACGGATTTGTGGATCGTTACACCATCATTCACTTGATATACATTTATTTATTTCATTTATTGCAACTAGTTATAGTGGATATTCTTTGATCAACTATCTTGAGCCCACATAATCAAATCTCATAGAAAATAATTTTCTATAGTAAAATACATTTCGGAATAGAAATCGTATTTCTTGTTAAGTGTATTTTATTATTATTACAATTCTTGTTTCCTTTGTTTCTTTATAAAGAAGAATTGACTATTCACTCTCTCAATCCAACCTATACCTTAAATCACATTTGCTCTTATACATTCATTTTCCTTTCTAAATGTTTAAACCATTCTAAAGAAAACTCTTGCTACAATATCATAACGAACTCTTTATGGAAGCGCATTTGATTATCCTTAACATTTTAGGACATCAAATATGTTGCTCTTTTCATAACTAATTAAACTGACATTTCAGCGATCGAATTCTTAGATCTATTTGTAGTTTTGGTCTTACGCTAAAATTAACACAATATAATCTCTTATGTAATCCATCAAATTGAATACTTGATCTCATAATATAGTTATTGCCTTATTTCGAATGAACTATATTCATTGAAGTATCATACATTACAAACTATGGTCGTTCACCATATAACATTTATATGTGATAATATATGGATCAAGTATCCATCCATAGTCATGTATTGCTTTTGGAGTCTGAAACTAATAAAATGCAATACATGGTCTAAAATAAATAAACATGTAAGTGATCATTTTGTGAATGTATTAAGTAGTTGCAAAAATTAGGCACTTGCATGGGTATAGAAAACATTAATACGCAATATGCATTTAATAGTGTGTATTATATTATATTTCCATTTGCCAATTTTCAATTCAGTTCATTTGTATATATTAATTGATAAACTTTTTATCAATCATATGAAATGCACAAATTTATCATTGTAGACGATTATAACATTATTCCGTGTATGTTCTTACAATATTAGAAAGGTTAAATGTTATAATTTCATTTTTCTAATAAGCTTCCGCTAGTTTTTTATGTTTCTTCAAACCCTAAGGTAAAACATAGAAGTCTCTCGACTTCACTAGTTTGCGTCAGGACTCATCTGTCTTGGTATTCTGACCTTGACTTTTCTCAACAAATCATAGCCCCACAAACGATGAATAACTTATCATCGGTTGTATCACATACAACTACTAATCCATATTTCCTTGTCCTAATCTCATTTCAACCTTGAGTTTGCTCAACAAATCGAAAGAGATTATTTACTCATACCTACCATATCGTGACACTGTAAGTATAGTATATGTACCTTTAGTTTGCTCAACAAATACATATAGTTATCTTACCTCATCTATTCAATATATTAATAATACTACAAGCTTTCTCAACAACTAATGAGTATGCAAGTAATTTATATATATATATATATATATATATATATGGTAGAGGACAACATTATTGAAGATTCATAATCTTCAATATATTATATTGAGTGATATAGACTTATGAAATAATGTATTTTTATGAAATAATGTATTTTTTATGAAATACCCCAGTGATTCAAGTGTCAGACGCATTAGAAATCAAGGTATATGTACATTTACGTATGTATTTATTCCTCAAGTCTATTTGAGTTTCTTTAGTGTTCCACCATTAATTTATACACTCATATCATATAAGTTCTGTTGTTATATACCTTTTATATTTCATATTACTTAAATGATAGTCTTATGTATAATATTTCATTAATTAAATCTTATTTAATTAATTTCAATTCATTAACTCTTTAATTAATTTTATATTAGTATTCCAATACAACTTTTATATTGGACATATCTACTATAACATTTATACCATAACACATATATGTTTATTTTTATTTAATTAATTAACCTTTAGTTAATTTATTTAATTAATAATTTTAATTAAATTATATCAATTTCAAATTTGTCTTGCATACATACATGTATACTTATGTTATCTTAAACACTTTTAAATAACATAAAATATGTCAACATATATAATACATATAAGTATTAATTAATTATCTCTTTAATTACTTTATTTTATTAATCTTATTAATAAATTTTAAATTTTGAAATTATTTCATTACCATTTCAAACATTTTGATAATTTATGTTATATTACAACCTTTTATAATAACCATGTATTTATTTCAAATTTAACTTTTAAATTCAAAATCTAGTCTTAATTATCAAAACTATTTTGAAAATTAGCCCAAGGCCCAATTCAAATTAAGCATTTTCTATCAGGATCAACCTTTGGCCTCACTTCCCTTTTAGGCCAAGTAGGTAACCAGGTAGGACAGGGTACTTAGTTCCCCAATTCCAATCCAAGAGATCACCTTTCTAGACACCGTACTAAGTGCATAAGCTTAATTAGTTAGCCCTAACATGACTAATCTAGACCGCATAGGCTACTGGGTTTCGATACCATTGAAGAAACTAGGCCAGCCCACAATCGGAAGAAATATGTGAATTTCAAATTTTTTATCCATTTTGGATCTTTAGTGGGCCTATGAAGTCTAAATATACTTAGAATTTTTCTAAATTTCTTTTAAATAAAATCAATGTTTTATTTTATTTTATAAATAAAGTGTTAATTTAATGCGTATGTAAATTAGAGTATATCAAATATACTCTTATGTACATATTTATGTGTAATAGTAACTCATCAAATTTATTTAGGGATGGAAGATTTTCATTTCTTATCTCTTAATTTATTCAATGAATGATGGGCCATAAATTTATTTAGAGAAAGAAACTGTTCATTTCTTCCCTCTTAACTTATTCAATTAATGAAAAGGCATATTACTTACATGGAGATAGAAACCTTTCATTTTCTCTTTAATTAAATTGATTGGTCATATGAATGACATTAATTAACAACATGTATATGGCACGAATGTAAGTATAAACACACACACACACACACACACACACACACACACACACACACACACACACACACACACACACACATATATATATATATTATAGTGTAAATTTTGTAAGTGCGACATATGATTGGTGTTATCAATTGATGGCTGTGTGTAGACATATAAACAAAATTAAATGGATAGTTAATCACATAAAGGAAAAAATGGGAAATAAATAAAGGGCAACAGCAATGATTGAATCAATTTTCCATTTTGTAAACTTGATTAATGCAGCATATAAATGACAAATTATAGTAATCATAATATAAGGATATAAACAGTCAAAAATAGATGTATGTATATATTATTTTCTCATTTAAATTATTTCCTCCTTTTGGAAAGAAATCTAATCATACTTTGACAATATGAAATACATGTAATAATTTTATATATACTAACGTACGTACAAAATTAATTGTGTGTATATAAGATTAAATCAAGTCTTTCTACTTAATAAAAATTAGAGATTTATAACAATCAATTTAAAAGTAGGTTTATTATCAAAACATTAATTATATGTATGTAATATTTAATGAAATATTTCTAATTAATACAAATCACAGACTATAGTAATCTAATTAAAATTTAGATTTGTTGCCATAACATCTTTCATTTTTTTAATTTCCGAAAGAATACAAACACAAAATACATACATATAAACTTTCAAATATAAAATTACATTTTGTTTTATATGATTTAAAACATGAATCTTCAATAAAACACTACAATATTCATAAACAAATTTCAACATAATTTGTTAAAGTAAAATCCAATCAAAAAAATATGAACATACAAAATTTAAGATCTAAAGGATTATACTTTGAATTGAATGTTTACAATATAGATCTGTAATAAAACATTGTATTCAAACATATATAAATTTTAATTTTAATTCAAAAAATTAAGAAACCAATTGACAAATTGAACATACAAAATTTCTGATCTAAAAGTTAGACTTTCAATTAAATGTTTAGAACATAGCTCCAAAACAAAACAATATATTTAAACCTATACAAATATTAGTGTTGATTTATTAAATAAAACACCAATTGATTCATTCAATAAACAATTCAAGCTACACAAACAATTTTCAACTTAAATGAGACAGTGATATGTACATACAAACTATGATAATTAAATTTCTCTTTCAACAAACATTACATCAAATATCATTGTCTTTTAAAGAAAAATATACCTTATTACCCAAATCCTTGAAGCACATCTTGAAAATGGACTCCCCTTACGATGTTTCCTAGAAGTCACACCTTGAATGATGATATCTCCTCAGATCTTCAAGGTCCCCATCCTATCCTTGCAAAAGATGAATGAACCACTTTTGTTTTTTGTTTTTTGATATTTTCATATGGAATTGAAAGAATTTTGGAAAACTTTTTTTTCTTCCATAAAAAGTTAGGAGAAGAGAAAGAAACGGATTGAATAAAAAAGAATGAATTGTACGTACATAATGAATTAGAGGATATGTTTTATTTGAAAGATAGAAATATTTTCCATTCTTTAATTAAAACTTTCCAAATGAATTCCCTTGATTGATTCTCTCTCTCTCTCTCCATTCCTTTCTTTACACGCATGTTATCAAATGACATAAAATTTCCAATCATCAAATGACATAAGATTTCCATAAATCATTTCATGCAATTATCTTTAAATTACATCAACATCGTATATTAATGCGCGCAAGTATTAATTTTGTAAATGCATTAAAATATTTACAAAAAACTTCCAAGCATCAAATAAATAATAATTAGTATTTCTCAAATTTCAATTAATTTAATCAATTTACCTCATTTTATAAATTAATTAAATCATGTGGTTTTTCAAAGAATTCATCATTACGGTTGTGTGACTCAAAGATGTAAATTTAGTCTGCAATTAATATCGATATCACTTAGCAGGTGTTGTGACATTTTGGCTAAATTTTTCACTTACACATCTTTTAGGAAAATCCAGTTTTACTTATTACAAGCGGTACATAATAGAGGTAATTATTTATACCAATTCTCTTCGTCAAAACTATATCACTTTGGATTTATGCAGTTTGGTAATGGTCAAAATTCCAATGTCATTCACATTCAACTTTATAGTCCAAATACAACATCTTTGGTTCAATAATAACAATTATTATTAACGGGAATGCTCTAGCCACAGACTTTGACTTTGAGTTGATTTCAATTAATGGTGATACTAATCTCGTATAATTGAGGAGATGAATCCTCTATTGGATAGTGCTTCACTTCCAATGCTTCAACTCGAGCCAAATATAGTCGTTTGATGGACATCGTGCCACGATTTAACTATAATCAAAGGAATAAGATCAACACTATTATGTCAAGAGAACTGTGTAAATTAGCCACATCGATATTCTTTGCTTAACCATAGTTATAATAACCAACAGAAAGCTATCGAGTGAGTCATTTTATAGTTATCTAATAACTATCAGTACGTAACCCCTTAGTGCCCTCTAGCAGTCATGAGCAATACACTGTCCAACATTTGGAGAGCGTTACATGCTCTAGTCTCAGTGGAAACATCGATATCCATTCTCAATGTATCTTGACTAGGAACATTTAAATGGTACGTTTTTTTCATTATGATAAATTACTCACGGTTTCAACACTTTGTAACTACCATCACAAAGCATACCATTTATGGACTTTCTATTAAATGTACTTTAATTAAATTGATTAATTAATATATTAGCACATTATATCAAGTATAACAGAAAGAAAATACCTTTGTTTCAAACAAGATTGATCAACGAGTTAGATATATGTAACAAATTACATAATTGCCCCTAGGGCATACCCCTACCTCTATCAGATGGGCACTTAATATTTTAAAATTCATTTAAGTAAATTAAATTACCATCCAACATACTTCTGCAAATAGCCACCAAACATAATTTACCTAGAGCTAAATCATTCGGAATTCTGCCATATGTCTAATGGAAGAAACCACACGTGAATTGTAGTTCGTATGTGAAAGATATGAAGGTTGGATGTTTCAGAGTTTAAATTGTAAATATTAGATATGCGATAAATTAAAAAGGAAGCTCTCACCTCAAATGAAGATTAACTTAGATTTATTTTAAATCAATGAATAGTAGCATTTTCTCCTTCCATCATAACCCAAATCGCTCTTAGAATCCAAGTGTATGCGTTGTAGAATGAATCCCTAGTCTATTTTTTAGAATTATTACTTTCTTTTAAAATATATGCTATACTTTTTGAATTAAGAAAGTGATGAAGATTGTAAAAAATTCTTAGCGGTTGGTTCCCCAAAATTTAATTTCCTTCCACCTCAACCTCTTTTATTTATAGGGTAGGATGATGGGTAGAGGAAATTTGAACTTATGCATGTAAAAAGAGTAATGTATGAATACTTATTAATAATATACTTTTTACATACCGAAAATTAATTTCCAATCTATAGAGAATCAATCTCCATAAAAATAAGATTAATTTACCTATACTTTAATCAGTGCACAATTAATCTATGTAATTAGTTTCCCACAATATGTAAGTTTAATATACAACCAATTATATATGTTCAACAATTAGGAAATATGTTAATCAATGTGCGCTTAATTGCTTTTCTACTCCATTATTTTCCCACAATACATGACATTAATATACAACCAGTTACACACATATATTCAACGATTAGGAAATATGTCAATCAATGCATAATTAATTTCTAATCTACGCAATTGATTTCCCACAATTATGAGATTAATATACAACCAAGTACACACACATATATACACAAGGATATATGCTAATCAATGCATAATTAATGCTAGTCTACGCAATTAATTTACCCATAATATAGGAAATTAATATATGACCAATCATGTACATATGTTTTCAATAATTAGGATATATATTTTTAATAAACTCGTCGCACTAAATATACGTATATTTATAGACATGTACATATTTAATATACCCATAATTCATATAATTTAATTTGTGCATAGTTACCAAATTTATATTTTCTCACATTAGATTAATTACATACATTTACATACATATATACGTGCATATATACACACATATATATACCCATACGTGTATGTGTGCATGTGTCTGCGCATGTGTGCGTGACGACCCGTATTTACGTCCTAATAAACAACAGCTTTATAATTTCTTTGTTTAAAAAGAATCATATTTTATAAACCATAGTATACAAAATCACACTTTATATAAATCAACTCAAATTCCATAATTGGAATATTTACAAAATCTTTGATAAAGGATTTTTCCCACAAACATTCCATAAAATATTCCTTTATGAAAACCATCTTTCAAAGCAACTTCATTAAATTGAAGTTTAAAATTTAAATATTAAATTTTGATTTGTTTTGAAAAATTTTAAAAAGTGATTTTTGCGGTATTCCGCTACATAATATTCCATTCACATACGAATTTCGAACAATAGAAATAAAAACATGATCGCACATCAAAATGTGACACGATCACAGATCAACAGTAAAATACACAAATAATTTTATTCTACGAAATTTCAAAAATATAATCGTTTGCTGTAAAATATATCAAACGATAATTTAAAAAAATTTCAAATTAAAAATTATGGAAAAATCCTATAAATTCATTTAAAATACGTCATTAAAATAAGGCTTTTTATTAACAATTGATTTTCTTGTTATTTATCCGAATTATTTATTATTGTAAGTAAATTTACAAAAATGAGTTCACCATTATCATTTATTAATTAAAAGGAGTTTAATAAGGCTATTATATCCATTTAATTAATGTTTAATTCATAATTCAAATATTTAAAGTATCTTTAATAGTCTCAAACACCAATTATTTAAATACTTAAAATTAATTAAATATTCGCTCTTAGGCTTTAAAAACTATTAACCAAAATGAGTTATTAAACCTTTAAAGTCCCTTTTGTTACAGAAAATTTCGACAGCACCTCCATTGTGTAGTACAAACACATATTTAAATATTCAAATTCAAAGTGATTAAATTACGGGTCGTCATAATATATAAATGCATAAGTACATACATACATACATACATACATATATGAGAATACACATACACATTTTCCCCTTGTACGTGTAGGTGTATATATTTTGAGTATACATTTTTTACTAGACTTTTGTTTCTTCTTTTTTTCATATCTCTTTTCCATGAGCACACATCCACATACATACATACACACACACACACACACACACACACATATATATATATATATATATATATATATATATATATATGCATACACACATGTCGCTTAGTGGATATGTATCTTTTGGTTTGTTCTATAAGCTTCAAAAATGTGTTAACTAGGATTGAACCCCTAACCTCTCTAAGTAAAGTCTACTCTCTTAACTAACTACATTGAACATAAGTTTTTTCCATATTAAAACATTGAAAACTATTTGTCATATATGCAAATCTTTTAGACATATAAAGTCATATATATTGAACCGTAACTCCAAATCTATCAAAATCACATACCAAACTGATTAATTCGGAATGACCTTAGCAACTATTAGAAATACAACATCCAGTTCACCCTTCTATTAAAAATTCATTTTAAATTAATTTAGTATTAACAATGTCATATTTGTGGGCCATGACATCCCTATAAAAGAATAGCGCCATTGCAATTCCTTAGATACAGCCCCTAATGGAATCAATAAATCATCATTATTGGTCTAATCGTGAAATATGAGGAAATATCAATCACAAATTAATTACTTATTGATTCATCTATAATACATTCAAATTCATCTGTAAACTAGATTTAAATTTCTATACACATATATCATCGTAATAGGTACACTTCCTCAATCATGCAATCCAAAATATAGTATGTAAAATAAAATTTCATCAACAAAGGTGAAACAATATCAATCATGGATTGAATTATCTCATGCATCCCAATAATCAACCATAATTGGCTATAATTAAAGTCCATAGCAAAAAGTAGGTTGATCCAAACATGTATGTGCAAATAAATGAGTAAACATAAATTAATAATCAGCATAGCTCATCCAAATACACACTCACATTCTAAATAATGCGATATTATCACCATGCTAACCTACCAACTAATAACATATGTCTTTTAATTTCTATGCTTACTATACATCCATCATAATATGCATCTCCTCTAGTTGTTAATGGTCTTCCTTAAAGTCTCATCCTTAAGATACCTGGTATATCATTCCATACTATCTCCTCTAAAATTTCATGTGTATCTACCTATGGTCATTTCCTCAAAATAGTATGTGTCAAGTCACGGCTACACTCTTGAAATGATTTGATCATCCACCTTTACTACAACTGCATCGATCTTTGCATCACTTGTGTGTTTTGGATTTATGATAACTGGTATGACCATTAACTACCAAGGATCAATGGAAAAATCCTGGTTTTCTATGTACCGAACACCAGCCCATAGCAGACACTAGTTCCCTTCAACGGTCCAGGGTATACTTATTCATTCATCGATCCAGGGTAACTGACTAAGTACAAATGAGTGTCCTCATAATGCCCATGCTTACGAGTACATCAAAAAACTGAGCGAGTACCAATGATCCCTTCACATGCGTATTCGAGCCCTTGATGGCTTCATCTATTTCCATTCATCATCACTTAACCCTTCAACATTCCATTTTCCATGATAGAACCCTTCAACTTTCTATCCACGAGTTCCCTTTAACATACCTGCTTTATGGATCATCATCACGAATCCATTCGTAAGAACCTAGAATTTTGATGTTTTGATTGTGACAACTATGCAAGTAAATATTATATGAACTAAGCATAGTTGTAGGAAAAGATACAATTTTTACTCGAGAAATAGTCTAACAGTTTGTAGACTAGATTCTGGATTGAAGCTTTAGAAAAATATTTTGTCTAAGGTCTAAGTTTAGTAGTAAGTTCATGTTAAAATCTCTTCGAAGTGGTATATGAACGCACGCACAATTTAAAGTTTTTCAAAACAATGTTCGTATGCTAAATATTTCCAAAACATAGTTCATATGCTAAAGTTTTTTAGAACGTTCTTTGATATGATAGAGAACACATAATTCAGCTGGCTGAATAGCTATGGTTAGCCGGCTGAATTTTGTGCATGTGTATAGTTTACTTTGAATATTCAAACGGCTGACCTTGCATATTCGGCCGGCTGAATTGGGTCATTTTTGAACTGTTTCCTTGCTGCATCAATTTTTAATCCATTCAGCTGGCTGATTCATGCTATTCGGATGGCTGAATCTTCATAACAGGTATATTTTGAAAAGACACTTCAATTCAATGAATAGAAACAACTCTTGATTCAAGAGTTGTTTCCATATTCTTTTATGGATACCTTTCACAAATGATTGCAACTCTTAATCACTATAAATAGCCATGAAATCCACTGTTTTAGTTACCAATATTCATTCTAATTCTCATTCTTATATTCTAAACTATCTGGCTATCTAAACATTCAATACTTCATTCTAATCACTTGTTCATTCAAGCAAACTTCATTAGTGATTTAATAAACTTCCTATCTTCATGAATTACACAATACACCATAAAGGAGAAAATTATTGGAAGGTTGTACGTTATAGACTTATTAGTGCTATTTAAGAGCATATTCAGTAAGAAACAATTTTACTTTTTGTATTGGAAGTCCTGTTCGGTTGCTTAAGGGGTTAAAGTCCTATTCTGTTGCTTAGGTGGTTGAAGTCCTTTTCGGTTGCTCAGGCGGTGTAATCCCTGTTCCTTCGGGTTAAGTGAGGGTTGATAGTTGAATACCAGGAGTCTAGGACTTGACATAGAATGGGAAGTTCGAACCAGTATAAAAATCTCTGGTGTCATTTACTTTATTGTTTTACTTTTATATTTTTATTCACCACAAGAAGATAGTTTTGTTAATATTCCATATTATACGATCCTTAGTCACTTTCACTTGGTATCAGAGCAAGGTCATTACATAACTGTAATACATTTATTTGATATTCAGTTAATATGGGAAATAACACTAGCACAAGTTTTATTTAAGGTCAATCCACTACACGACCACCACTATTTAACGGTTTGAATTATAATTATTGGTCAACTCGCATGAGAATTTATATGCAAGCAAACAGATATGACACTTGGAAATAACACAGGATGAATATATTATACCAACCACACCATATGAAACACACAAAAGATAGATGCTACCTCAAATGCAAAAGCCATGAATATGCTCTTTTGTGCTTTAGATAAGAATGAATTTAATAGAGTGAGCATGTGTACAACAACTTATGAAATTTGGCGACTCTTAAAGTTACACATGAAGGTACTAAAAAAGTAAGACAAAGCAAGATATCTATGCTTAAAAACAAATTTCAAAATTTCAGAATGAAATAGGATGAGAATATAACTGAAATGTATTCTAGATTTCAAGACATATATCACTCACTATTGACATTAGGAGGAAAATACACTGATTTTGATATTGTCTCGAAAATCCTAAACTCTTTAACGGATGAATGGAAAAGGTAAGTCTTAGCTGTAGAAGAAGCTAATGATATTTCTACCATAAAACTTGAAGAATTAATAGGAAATCTCATGCCGTATGAAGTGAACTTACGGGCAAAAAGAAATCAAGCACAAGACAGAAAGACCATTGCATTCTAAGGTGAACAACGAGATTTAGAAGAAGTTGAAGATGACATGGCTTTTGTTGCTAAGAACTTTAAGAAAATTTTAAAATTTCGAAAGAACAAGAAATTCAGAAACAAGAGGAGGGACAACACCAACAAACCACCAGCTACAAATCTTGAATGTTATGAATGTCACAAAAAGGGTCACATAAAGAAGGACTGTCTTGATCGAAAGAAAAACATGTTTAAGAATAAGAGGGATAAATATAAGAAGAAGCAAGCATTCTATGTTGCATGGGATGATTCAGAATCGTCTTCCTCACCAAATAGTAACATTGAAAGTGACACCGAACAAGCCAAGATGTGCTTTATGGCTTCATCTGACAATGTATCAACTAAGAAAAGAGGGAAGTGAATACTTGATAGTGGTTACTCAAAACATATGACATGAAATAAAGATATGCTATCTAACATCATTTACTTAGATGGAGGATCTATCACGTCTGGAGATAATTCTAAAGGATATATCATCGACAAAGGTGGTATGAGCAATGACGGTACATCTAACTTACTTCTTATTACAAATATTTTACTAGTTAAGAATTTAAAACATAATTTGCTTAGTATAACTCAACAATGCGATAAATGTTTTAATATATCCTTTTTGGAAAATAAATGCAACATATTTAATCAAAAAAAGAATCTTATCTTTGAAGAAACTAGAGAACGTAATATATACATATTAAATATGAAAGTTAATCACAACACAAATATGTGTCTACTAACCAATGAAAATGATCCTTGGTTATGGCATAAAAGATTTTGTCATATAAAATTTAAAGCAATAAGTAAATTATCTAAAAATAATTTAGTAGTTTACCAAAAATGAATTTTAAAGGTAGTAATATTTGTGATGCCTGTCAGCTAGGAAATTAATCAAATCTAGTATTAAATCAAAGAAAATTATTTCTACATCACAACCACTTGAGTTATTACATTTTGATCCTTTTGGACCAACTCAATTCAATCAAAAAAACATAATAGATATGTTTTTGTAATTGTAGATGATTTTTCATGATACACCTGGGCAATATTTATGAAAAACATAAGTGATACATTTGAAAATTTTAAATCATTGCGAAAAGAATTCAAGATATTTAGAATATAAAAATTAAAAAAATTCGAAGCGATCGCGATGGCGAATTCGACAATGAATTTTTGAGAAATATTGTAATAAGAAAGGAATTGTTCACGATTCTTCATTTTCTAGAACTCCGCAACAAAACGAAGTTGTAGAAATGAAAAATAGAACACTTCAAAAATGTGCGAGAACCTTATCAAACGTAAGCACTCTACCTAAAATTTTTTGGGCAGAAGCTGTGGCAGCTACTTGTTATGTTTTAAATCGAGTCTCCATTAGACCATTAACAAAACATACTCCGTATGAACTTTTTAATCGAAGAAAACCTAACATATCATATTTTTAAATTTTTTGGTTCAAAATGCTTTTTACTAAATACCAAAGACCAACTTAATAAATTCGCTCCAAAATTCAATAAAGGAATATTCATTGGATACTCGGAACAAAGCAAGGCATATAGAATATATAACAAAAGAACTAAAACAATCGAAAAAACACTTCGTGTGTCATTCGATGAAAATTACAAATTCAATAGTGGAATCAAAGATGAAGAAATTATTTCTAAATCAAATAGCATAGAAGATGATATTGAAAATATTGAAAATAATACTGAGATTGAAAACAACAATTTACCTAATGAAAATGAGATTCGGTCTCCACCTAGACTACTAGGAAATCACCCAATTGAAAATGTTATTGGAGAAATAAATTCTAACGTAAGAATTCGAAATCAATTGAATCAAATGGGTCATGTAGCTTTCCTATCGAAAATTGAACCCAAAAATGCTAAAGAAGCCTCAACTGATGATTACTGGATTATAGCTATGCAAGAAGAGTTAAATCAATTTGAATGAAATAAAGTTGGGACTTAGTTCCTAGACCTAGTAATCTAACACTCATCAGTACTAAGCGGGTTTACAAAATTAAATTGGACGAGAAAGGAAATATTATTCGAAATAAAAATTGACTAGTTACTCAAGGATACAATTAAGAGGAAGGAATAGACTGCGAAAACACATTTGTGCATGTAGCCCGACTAGAAGCAATACATATTTTATTAGCTTTTGCTTGTTTTCATAACTTTAAACTATATCAAATAGATGTAAAAAGTGCTTTTCTAAATGGTTTTATAAAAGAAAATGTGTATGTAGAAAAACCACCTTATTTTCACATGAAAATTTTCCAGATCATGTTTACCAATTAAAGTAAGCTTTATATGGTTTAAAATAAGCACCTCGTGCTTGGTATGATCGTCTTAAAAGTTACCTTATAAATTTTGGTTTTAAATTTGGAAGAGTGTCTCAAAGTTTATTTATAAAACAAGATAAAAAGGATATTTTAATTATACAAATTTATGAAGATGATATCATTTTTAGTTCCACAAAAAAAATATGTCAAGAATTTTTAAATATTATGAAAAGAGAATTTGAAATGTCTCATGTGAGAGAACTTTTATATTTTCTTAGATTACAAATTAAACAATTAAATAATGGAATTTTTATCAATCAAGAAAAATATTGCAATAGTGTAATAAAACTTTTTGGTACGGAAAATACTTCTGCTAAACCAACTCCTATGAACACTACGGTACATCCCGATCGAGATGAAAATAATAAAAATATTGATCAAAAATTATATAGAAGTTTGATCGGATCCTTACTTTACTTAACTACTAGTCGTCCAGATATAATGATGAGTGTATGCTTGTGCGCATGATTTCAAAAAAATCTCAAAGTATCACATTTGCGAGCAGTGAAATGAATTTTTTGCCACTTAAGCAAAACTAAAGACTACGATCTCTTTTACCCGAAAGAATGTCCTTTTGAGTTAGTATCTTATAGTGATGCTGACATTAAAGGATTTCAAACGGATCGAAAGAGTACAAGTGCTACGTGTCATTTAATTGGATAATCTTTAGTATCTTCGTTTAGTAAGAAACAAAATTGTGTTTCAATTTCCACATGTGAAGCAGAATATATTTCTACTGCTTTGAGTGCTCAAGTAATCTATATGCAACAAACACTTCTAGATTTTGATATAAATCTATCCAAATCAACAATATATTGTGATAATACAAGTGTTGTAAATTTATCAAAAAAATCCTATAAACCACTCTAGAACTAAACATATTGACATCATTTTCTTCGTGATAACAAAGTAAAAGGTAATATCTCTCTTGATTTTGTATCGTAAGAAAATCATGTTGTAGATATATTTACTAAATCTTTAAATGAAAATATTTTCCTTACATTAAGATGTGAACTAGGAATTATGTCGTTACATGATTTATAATTTGATTTTAAAGGGTAAAAAAATTATAAAATAAATAAAAATTTAATATAAAAAAATGAAAATGATGGCATTCGAACTCTGCACTCATGGAAGGAAGTCACATGTCTTTCCAATGTTCTGTTGGCCTTGCATTCCTTTTATTTTATCGATGACTATAATCGTTTTATATATTTTAACCTTACATTCTTTTATTGGCTGAAGTTAACTAATAAATGATAACCATAAAATATAAAATCTTTAATAGAAAACAAAACCATTATATATACATGAACAGATTTTTTTAATACATACAAAAAAGAAAAAAACTTTAAGTATATATATACATTATTATTATAACATGTCATCTTAAGAAAGTTCCGATCTCTCATCAATTGTTTTCAGCACTCCTACTTTAGGTTCATCAAATAAATCTACTCCTGTGTATATTCCAGTAAAGATTACTCCATCTCTAAATCATCATACCAGATATACACCGAACGGCAAACTAGCTAAATAAAACTTAGACTTTGGCTCACCTACTACCAAAGAGAAAATTGATGAAATTTGTCACTATCACCGTGAAACTTAAAGTTTACAACGTGAGATGTATTATAAACAAAAACACCATGGCAGACGTTTAAATTTCCTTGAACAATTCGCTCTCAAATTCTATGGAACGACTCCTAAGCACGGTGTCCACAATCCATCTCCTTAACGACCTCACATGTCTCCAAATTTTTAGGAACATGATTCTCCACGTAATGTTTAGTCTCCTATAAATCCATTACGTGATATCACAAAGGTTGAACCAAGCTCAAAGAATCCAAGGCTTCAAAAAATTAAAATCTACATTTTTTTATAAATTTATGTTCATGAATTCAATATTATAATTTGGATATGTAACATATTTATTGAAATAAAAATTATCTTTATTTTGACGTGAGAATAAAGCTCGTAAAAACACACACACACACACACATATGTATGTATGTATGTATGTATGTATGTATGTATGTATGTATGTATGTATGTATGTATGTATGTATGTATATAGATTGTTTGTTAACTAATTTAAGAATGAAGTGAAAATAAGCTTGACCACAGAAAAACAACAGTTTCAGCCGACCGACCATAGGGATACAGCCTATTGAACATTCATATATATATATATATATATTTAAAAATCTTTCAAAATTCAGTCGACAAAAGTCACCCATCTAACTGACTGAATAGTGCCCAATTTGAACTATATACTTGTGGGTCACAATTTTGACCACTTCAGCCGGCTGCCTCCACCATTTCAGTCAGCTAGTCCATCTAATTTCTATTTTTTAAAATAGATTTGCACAAATTTCAAGGCAAAAATCCAATCAAACATACTTCCTATTCCTATATACCCCTTTATTTTCAACCTACCAAAACATTCACTTTTCAGCAAAATGCAAAAACAAACCCTATCCTCTTCAAGAATTTCAATTTTTTTCCAATTTCATAAATCAAAATGGCTCTAAGATCAAAGAAAGAAAGAGAATTAATAACCAGACCTTCCGAAAGCCAAATTCAAGCATGGCTATACGATGATACAGTGGTTCGTAGATTCAATAGCATGCGAAATTCAAAGCTGTTCGAAGGACCAATCATGAAACTTCTCGAATTCAAAGGCTACGTGATCAGAGAGATAGCCGAAGCTCTTGGTTTCGGTTCGCTTATTGGGTATGATTCCAATAATATTAAGATCTACACTCTTCTAATTAAGCTTTTCTATGCCAATGTGAACCTTAATTGTCAAGATCCCCAAAACTAAGGCAATTGTATATGGACATTGATTTGTGGAATAAAAAATTTCCTACCTCTTCAACAATTAGTCCATATTCTAAGATGCCCATCCGATGGATTGGATATTGACGATGTTGATGTTGATACGTAAAATCATGATGAAGTATCCCATCTCTTCTTATTGGACGATCTAACCATTTTAAAATCCAATGCCTTACGTCCCAGGGTAAGAATCATCCATCATGCACTTATTCGATCTTTACAACCTCATACCGAAAGTTACGAAACAGTCTACAAATAGGATTTTCAAGCCATACATGCTATTTACTCATCCCAACGAGTAAATCGGGTAAATATAATACTGGATGAATTTCTTTCCGTCAACCATGAAAGAAGCTACAAGACAATTCACTATGGAGCTTACATTATGTGAATTCTATAAAATGTTGGAGTCCCATTGCCGATTCTGATTTCATGACCATCGGAGAGCTTAACTCCAAGAATATAAGTTTAATGGGTCTTCCTAAGCATTTCGAACACCAACAAATCTTTAGATTTCAAGAATGGGTTGCTAATCGTAATCAAGGAATCTTGCAACCGAGACCATGAAAATTGCTTCCTCCTCCTCTCAAGTTCCTCAACAAGAAGAAGTGGATGAAAAAATTCAAGAACTTCATATTGACGTGCCTCCTAAGCAGCTCTTGTGATGTTATTGCGGATTCAAAGCAAAATTTGTCGATATTTAGCTAACATTGAAAAATTTGTTTCTAAGACTAACAAAAGGCTAAACTCGATAAAGGGTTTATTAAATAAAATTTTGAAAAGGTCTCTTGTTTCGAATCCACTTTGACTGATGCTCTTGAAAATCTGGCACCATTCTCTTGGATGGCATCAGAAGAAGAAGGCGATGAAGCAGAAGGCAGTGGAGAATTTTAAGATTTTTTCTAGTACTGCTATGATATTTAACTCATGACAATTTGCAGTGCTATTATTTTTATGATGTTATATGTTTTAAGATGATTATTTTCTTGTCATATCTATATGCTTATATGTGATTGGTGTTTATGATATTTATGTGATTTAAGGTATGTCATATTTTAATGATGCTTATATGTTTTAAGTTGGTTATTTGCTTATCATATCTATATGCTTATATGTTTATGTAAATTGCTTGTATTTCTCATATCAATTAATTTTTTCCTTTTTGTCAATGACAAAGAGGGAGAATATGATTGATAGGGGGAGTATTCAGTCGGGGGAGTAAATTACTTTATACATTTTAAAAACTTACATAGTTGTCATCATCAAAAAGAGGGAGAATGTTAGAACCTAGAATTTTGATGCTTTGATTGTGACAACTATATAAGTAAATATTATATGAACTAACCATACTTGCGGTGTACATATTGTTTTTACTCAAGAAATAGTCTAACAATTTAAAGACCAGGTTCCAGATTAAAGCTTCAGCAAAATATTTAATCTAAGGTCTGAGTTTAGTCGTAAATTCATGTTAAAATTTCCCTGAAGTGGCATATGCACACACATGTAATTTAAAGTTTTTCAAAACATTGTTTTGGTAGTAAATTCATGTTAAAATCTCTCCAAAGTGGTATATGCATGCACATGCAATTTAAATTTTTTTCAAAACAATGTTCATATGCTAAATTTTTCAAAACATTCTTTGATATGCCAGAAAGTACATAATTCAGCCGGCTGAATGGCTATAGTTAGCCGACTGAATTCTGTGTATGTGCACAGTTTACTTTGAATATTCAGATGGCTGACCTCGCATATTCAGCCAGCTGAATTAGGTCGTTTTAATTTTTAATCCATTCAGCTGGCTGATTCGTGCTATTCAGAGGACTGAATCTTCATAATGGCTATTTTTTGAAAAGAAATGTAACACCTCGTATTTTTAGTAACATTATTTAGGATATTTAATTAGCTAAATTAATTAAAATAATATGATGATTAGGTGACTGACATTTGTGATTAATAAGGGTAACCGTGCTATGTTAATGAATAAATAAAATGAGCTAACATGAATTAAAATAGACAAGGGCAATAGGCAATGGCAAAGTTGGGAAAAGAGCATTCTTATAACCTAAACCCTTAGGAATACACGTTCATTACTAGATCAAAAACCAAAGTACAGAGGCTGACTACCATTAGGAAGAATAAGAGGAAGAAAGAGCTAAAGGAAGAAGATTAATTAACTTAATCCATTCAAATCTCAAACTACATAATCTCAAAGTTAAGGTGAATATTGACTACATCTCATTTTTTTAATTGTTTTCGGTTTTAAGGTTAATCCGTATTTATTCGCAAGGTTATGCCATGTTTTGAATGATTAAATGTTTATATATGCTTGTTGATGATTCATGCTTAATCATATAGGTTTTGTGATATGTTTTAATGTGAAAACACTATTTAATGATATTCAAATGCCTTGCAATTTTAGATTTATTTCAGAAATGATATTTTAGACATAGGTTTCAATTTTCATAATTTTCTGAACTAATGTGGATTTTATATTAATTTTCTAGTCAAGAAAATGTTTATTTAGGTTTAAAATTATTTAGAGCTAAATAACATACTATTTGGGTCTGAAATTAATATATTTAGAAACATGTTGAAATTGATTTTCTAGAATTTTTGTAGAATTCCCTAAGTTTTTTAGTAGATAAATAAAAGGATATATAAAATTACTTAATGTATGAGACTTAAATGTTTTATATATTTATAAAAGGAGAAGGGGTATTTTTTAAATAAATTAAATTGTTTACTTCTGAAATATTGACAGCCCTTTTAGAAAAGAAAATTAGTAACCAATAATATTTTGACAAAGAGGGCAGATTAGTTGAAAGAAATTCTTTTTAAAATAAAAATCAGTTTTTACAAGCATTTAACATGTTTCGCCATTTGCGACACAGGGGTTCCGACCAAGTACCGCCGCCTCCATTGCCATCAAAACCAATGCACATAGTATCAATAACTTAGTACAGAGTGAATTGGACTAAGGCGAAATGCATTGGGTCGAGACCATAGGTCTCGATGGGTTCAAAGCATGATTTTGTTTTAAATTGAAAAAGCGCCTGCTTTGCTTTCGAAGGAAGTGCTTTCGACTTAGTTGGCTTTTGACTGAGTTAATTGTTTAAAAGGAATGTTTTGAATGGTTGCGCCTTTTGTTTTAAGTAATAGCTTTTGAAGAGGCCAATACCCCTAGCTGTTGCTTTACTATCTTTCGAAGTCAATGGTTTCGAAAGGTATACATTGTTTTAAAACTTAGCCGCTTCTCCAATGCTTTCGAACGGTAGGTTTCGACACCATCGTTTCTTTACCTAGGAATGCTTTCGAATGGAATGATTTCGACTTAAATGTTTTATGACCCATTTTCTACCTCGAAGGCGAAACCTAAAGGTTTCGAAAGAAAGAGTTTTCAATGGTTTCAAAAGGTGTTTCCACATGTTATGAATTGAACCTAAAAGCTTACGAAAGATTTGATGTTATAAATGGTTTTGGAGGGGCGGTTCCCTTATGGTTTCAAAAGGTTTTTAAGGAAAGGTTTTTCTAATATTTTCGAAAGGCAATGTTAGGTGTTATAATGATAGGATGTCTAGGATTATAGAGCATTCGAAGGAAAGGTTTTTCATTGGTTTTGAAAGGTTTATATGAATGGTTTCGAAAGGAATGTTTTGGCCTTTCGGCCTACGTTATAAAGAAGAGTTTATTAGGTTTTGGAAGGGATGCTTTCAATGGATTCAAATGGGATACTTTCCAATGTTTAAATGTTTTCATCAAAAAAGATTTGATTAAAGTACATATAACATTGCAAGGTGATTTTGAGTAAAGCATGGCGTATATATATTCCTTGTTTAAGTTTGATTTAAAAAATTTAAATCAATTTGAGAAGAAATGTTTCCAAAGAAAATTTAAGGGAAGATTATCCTAAGTAAAATGACTTAGATATTAGAATATAGATGGGACTGGTATAGAGTCGTGCCATATACTTTAGTTATTTGCCCCTAAGTAATTTAGTCTAAAAATCCAGTGTGTAGGGCTTTATCATAGGTAAGACTAAAATTATGATTACACACAGATGGGAATATATATTGGTACAAATGTAGGTTATTGGTGAGCCTGCAAAACCATTAGGATCAAGTGATCCTAGGAGAAGATAAGTTAGGGACAGAACGTCTAGAATAGGAGTATCTAACAGGTGGTAGATTATTTTGCTTATATTGTCTAGTAGGCCCGAGTCAGCCAAAGGTTAGTAGTTAGCCAAACAAAACTATAGTGTTCGGACAAATAGTTCACTTTTTACATGATATGTATGATTACATGATAATACTTTACAGTTTTTAACCGATTTTGGTTTTAGGAAATGATTTGCAAAAGATATGTTTTAAAAGGATTAGTGAGGGGAAACCCTTTCCGCTAAGCGGCTTGGTCTCGCTTAATATCAAATAAACTGAGAAGTATAGTGTTATTCATACTAGGCTTTATATCTGATTCGAAGTTTATGTTTTTTCCCTTAAACTCTCGAGCGCTCAAAATTGATTTGAGTAGACTAAGGGTTTAGGTTTACAGGTTTTAAGTAGGTTGATGAATAAAGCTTCCAGAGACGAGCAGGTGGCCGACATATAGCTCTTTAGGAGTTGCTGTATTATTTGATTCCACTTTGTTGTATTAAGTCTACTATGACTATATAGTACTCTTGTCAATCAAGGGGGCATCTTCATATGCTGCTCTTGGTGGAGTTTGTATTAATTGTATTTGATCTGAACCTGGTAAGCGATTAGGATTATGTAATGGAATATGAAATATGTTTTGTGAAATGTAATCAAAAAAATTACTTTCGAAATCTGTGATTTTATTTCATATTCATGTGCTTCTGATATTGTTATCCCGCTTTTTGGCAAAGCCGCGATACCAAAAGATCGATCAGAAATGGAGAACAGTTCGTCTCAGAGACCGGTCATACTTCGTCTCGCTATGGATATCACTGAATTTTGTCCAAGTCCAGATTGAGCTACAATTGATTGGACACGGCAAGAAAGACCATAGGAGTCAACATCTCAAGTTTCAAGTCAATCCGAGTTCATACGCTTGAGTTTTGATCGATTCAATTTGAAGGGGAAGGCTCAGGTTTCGAATCCATCGTTGACCAACGGTTCGAAACGATCAATTTCGAATCCATAAGTTTCGAATCCATCGAATCACCTCGTGTTCGACTCCATCACCTTCGAATCCATCGTGTCTGAATCCATCGTGTTCGAAACGATGGGCCTCGTATCCATGGAGAAGTGACGCAGCTCGTATCCATTACAGAAGCCATGCTTCGAACCCACCACAATGCCTTGTTCAACTCCAAACAAGAATCCTTGTTTGAATCCATCATTGAACATTGTTTGAACCCAAACATGGAACCTCGTTCGAACCCATCCATGAAGTCGTGTTCGAACCCATCCATGAAGTCATGTTCGAAACCATCCGTGATGCCATGTTCGAACCCATCCTGTGTAGCCTCATTCGAACCCACTGGGTCAACCAACCATGATGATGTGTCTTTCATCGGTTCGAATTCGCCGAGATATATGGAGTCGAGGCGGTCAACTCGGAGTGAAGACCGGATCGATCCGAAGTTTGTGCTCCACGTCACCACGAAGGCGCGTGCCATGATGGATTCGAAACCATCGGTTCGAAAGCATGGTTTCGAACCAAACAGCCATGCAATGAACCCCATTTCGAATCCATCATATCTCCCAATCTACTGATCCAAATGCCATGAAATTTTCACAAAAGCTTGCATACATGTTGAAGAATGTCCACGCCAAATTTCACCTCGATTGGATGAATTCTTGATCGGTTCGAATGGAGTTCGAACCGATGCCAAAGTGGGCCCAAACATCCTGAGACCGTGCGTGTGGGCCCCCTCACATGCCAGAAGTGGTCTCCCGAGTTTTCAGCGAAATATCAGCAGCCTACGCCTATAAATAGAACCCCAGGGCCAACGAAAATGGGATCTTCTGACTCTGAAGCACCCAGACTCTGCCGGATCGATATATCCATCATCCTACATCATAATTTTACTGTTGATTTCGAATTTACAGTTGTAATTTGCTGTTGATTGCTGCAACAACTTGTAATCGTTGAAAGAAAAGAAATAAACATCAAAACACTTTACAGTGGACGTAGGCAACACGCCGAACCACTATAAATCGATTGTCTACGCATTTATTTTACTGTTGATTGGAGTTTTTGTTAGATAATATCTGTTTTGAATTTACATTCTTGACTATTATCTCTTCAACGACTCCCGAAGAGTGTTGTGCCCAATTTTGACGCAAATACTTTGGTGCTTTCACTGAGAAAACCCATCTTTTCTCCTGCTCGTTGGATCTGTCATCGATACCAGATTGAATAAATCTAAGGGAGAGATCCAGATCATTGAATCCGACTTCCTTCCCTTCTATTCAGATTTGCATAAAGTCTAAGAAAGGAATTCAATTCTCATTATGGTTAGCACAAGAACCACCTCAAACGCTTTCAATCAAGAAGAACAGGATAGACAGAATCATGCCCCTCTGCCTTCATCTAATCAAGATGCCGCTGGGCAATCGGAACCGTCGGGACCGGTCACCCGACAAGAGTTGCAGTTGCTGCTCCAAGAGCTGACCCAGAGTCGGCGACAATTAGAAGAACAGCTACGCGCTAACGCTGAGCTAATCAACAAGCTGGATCACTAGAAACGAAAGAGATCCATGAGAGATCATGCTTCTCGCTCCTCCAGCGAAAGTTCTTCACCTTCTGATTATCATAACCGGCCACCACGACCCCGGTTAGATGGGAGCCATATGCCACCCGTTGGAAACCAACCGACATTGACCGTTGGACAAATAAGAGTTGGTCCATCAGCCAGTTTCCAAACCGGACCCTCCTCCCGAGGAGGTGTCGTTCCCCACCACGCCGCAGAATACCGCACCACTAGCGTTGCGGCTGAACCAGGGGTCGACGCTCAAGATCAGTCGGACCTGGACCGTCGTCATAACGGTCGTACTCCTGAACCGTACATCCCAGAGGACTATGAGCCAAGAAGGCGAGACTTGGACCGTCGACGACATCCGGTTCAAGCCCGAAGTATGGAACGTGATCATACTCCGGCACAAATGCCAGATCTTTCAACTATGATACGTCAGATGATCCGTGAGAGTCAGGGATTCACAAACGACGATTGGAGAGTTTCCCGAAGTCACACTCCCTTTACGGACGATATTCTTAATGCTGAATCCCCACGGCGATTCCGAATGCCCACTCTACCCATGTACGAGGGAAACTCCGACCCCAACCAACATATTCTGAAATATGAATGGTCGATGACTGCTGCCAGAGCTGATGATGCAGTGAAGTGTCGTAGTTTCCCCATATCCTTGGGGGGTATCGCTACCATGTGGTTCACCCGACTACCACCTCGATCTGTCTCTTCCTTCGATCAGTTAGCCACAAAATTCGTTGAGCAATTCCGCATGCACGTCGCAAGGCCGAAAGATGTCAACACTCTATCTAGTGTCACACAAGCTCCCGGAGAGACACTCAGACACTACTTAGAAAGATTCCATACTGCATGCGCGGAGATTAGTGATCCAAACGATAACTCCATTCTTATGGCGCTGACTAAGGGGATCGACCCCGATTTCGAATTCGGCAATTGGCTAGCTGGGAAACCACCTGCGTCATTGGACCGTTTCCATGCCAAAGCAGCTTAATTCCTGAGACGGGAAGACGCGAAACAGTTTAGGAAGCAAACTGACGCAGGGCCAAATGCGGAAGGGACCCAAAGCAATGTTGCAATAAAACAGTCCGGTGAGAGCTCCGGAAAAGTTCAGTTGAACATTAAAAATAAACAAGCTCGGCGAAGAGAGAGCATGAATCAACTTAAAAAACAAGATCAAAATCGTGGCCCGCAACGCAAAAACCCGATGTTCGACAGTTATACTCCTTTGAATACTTCACTGGAGGACTTGTATTTGCAGACCCGTAATACAATTCAATATGAAAAACCTGCTCCAAGACCGTCGTCAGAGAGACAAATTCAGACGGGAAAATTTTGCAGGTTCCATGAAGGCTACGGGCACAGTACGAACGAGTGTCGTCACTTACAGGATCTTGTTGAAAAACTGGTCAGAGAAAGGAAGATGGAACAGTTTGTGCGGACACCGCAGCCCAGAGAAGCGGGCCCATCCAATCCAATCAATAAACCCAATCGACCAAGGCAGGAGGACTCGACTTGTCCCCGTGGAAGATTGGTGATAAACGCCATCAGTGGCGGACCTACTTACTCAGGAGCCTGGAACGACGAATAACCTCGTCACTGTCACACATGATAGGCTCCTTCAATCTATGAATACTTTGCAGTTCCTTTTACGTTCTGAAATTTGAATTTGTAATAAGGCACTGACTTTGCCACATTTTCTTATTTCAGCAAATAAAATGCTATCACTTCAAGCTAAAGTTGTGATTCACCGAATACAACGTTCAACAATCACGACACACGTAGAGCTAAGTTCCATCAAACAATGGAATTTATTCAAATAGCGAGTGACTGCGTTACAACCGGCCACTCACTAAGTGAAACCCCAGCTCTGGGGCAAGCCAACACATCGAAGGCTGAACTGGACCAACACATGACAGTCCATCCAACAACTCGTTCCCAGAGTGCGAACGGACTCCAACTTCCCACAGCGCGAATTGGAGTATAAACATTCCATAACTCGTTCCCACTGCGCGAACGGACTCCAACTTCCCAGAGCGTGAATTGGAGTATAAACATTCAACAACTCGTTCCCAGAGTGCGAACGGACTCCAACTTCCCAGAGCGTGAATTGGAGTATAAACATTCAACAACTCGTTCCTAGAGTGTGAACGGACTCCAACTTCCCATAGCGCGAATTGGAGTATAAACATTCAACAATTCGTTCCCAGAGCGTGAACGGACTCCAACTTCCCACAGCGCGAATTGGAGTATAAACATTCCATAATTCATTCCCAGAGCGCGAACGGACTCTAACTTCTCACAGCGCGAATTGGAGTATAAACATTCCATAACTCGTTCCCACTGCGCGAACGGACTCCAACTTCCCAGAGCGTGAATTGGAGTATAAACATTCAACAATTCGTTCCTAGAGTGCGAACGGACTCCAACTTCCCAGAGTGTGAATTGGAGTATAAACATCAAATCCATCGTTCCCAGAGTGCGAACGGACTCCAACTTCCCAGAGTGTGAATTGGAGTATAAACATAAATTACAGGTTCCCGGTGCGCGAATCGAAGCATCCGTGTTAACTCCAAGTTCCCAAAGCATGAATTGGAGTATAAACATAAATTACAGGTTCCCGGAGCGCGAACCGAAGCATCCACGCCAACTCCGGATTCCCAGAGCGTGAAGTGGAGTGTAAACATCAATTCCAGGTTCCCGGAGCGTGAACCATACTACAAATGTCGATAACTCTCAAATTCCCATAGTACGAACCAAGTTATCGATTACAAATTATCCTAAGTCCTCAGAATGTAGACATGTGCTTAAGGTTTGCAATAAACGCACTCAACCACCAAAACACAAATGTTATTCCCCGAGACTAGGGGGCAAAAAAGCTAAGTGTTAATCGCTAACCAAAGTGATACAATGTCTGAAGTTCGATTATTCATCGACTACGACTTGCGACCGAGATTTTCAGACTTGGCAAATAAAACAAACTCTACTTGACGGTAAAAACACCACAAGTGTACCGGACTAAAAATATAACGCTACAAACACTTAAGCACAAAAGAAATGAAAGTTGGAACAAAGAAACTAAGTTTTATTTCAACTAATTGAAGACAAGGACTTACACGCAAATAAGTTCTTCCAAAAAAAATGCCTACTAGTAGGGACCGAACCTGCACCTATACACGGCCTACTAACAAAAAGCGAAAACAAGTTCCTATCTACCAAAATATCTGCTTGGGAGGCCGAATTATTCTTTCTTTCTTGACTTCCTTATCAGCGGTTCGTCATCAGAATCGCTAGGGACGGAAATCCTTCGTTTGGACGACCTCCTCACTGGTGGTTGCTCTTCGGCCGGGGGCATAATATCTACGTCCTCCTCGGAACTTGAATCTAAATGAAGGCTCCCCGCCGGAGGAGTAGGAGGGACCGGACCCGCAACGGAAGATGGGATAGTGCCACCCGACGATACTATCCCCGCAGGCGCTGGGCTCTGCGCCGCCGTGCCACCGCTAACACTACCACTTTTCCCCGCAGCTTCTAATTCATCTTGAATCTCGGCCAGGATCTCTGCATCACGAATCGTCTGGGCCTGGCTGGGGGCATCTGCAGTCTGCATTGAAGAGCTGGAGGTCGGCGGAAGGTCACTAATGATAAATGGCAAGTCAGTGAAAGAGCCACCTTGTTGGCCAAGCAGCTCACTCACCATTTGTTCGTCAAGAGATAGGGACCTCCCCTGCGCCGCCTCGGTTGATACTATAGTCACAACAGTAGTCTCGGTGGTGATGGCCTTATCCCCTTTGCTTGATTCCTGGGTCACGGCAATCGAAGTAGCTCCAGTCACTAAACAAAGATAAGAAGAAGTTATTAGCAACTGCTTCAGAACAAACTCTCTATTTAGAAAACACTTGAGATAAATCCGGAATACCTTCCCCAGTTTGACTCGCGAACGACTGAGCGACCTCAGAAGCATGCTCCCGAATGGGAGATAACCGCGGCTGTTCCGGATCATAATCAGGAACATATTGAGGATCGACCATAGATACAGACACTGACGAAGGTGGAGCGGTGACTTCAATAACAGTAGAATGATGCTCGATACCTGACCCCTCTCCAACCTCCAGAGAGCGACCGCCGAACATCTCCTTTTCTTGAGCAATAATAATGTCGTGGAGAACCTTCTTCTCATCATCGGTCAACAACCGTTTTCAAGTTCAAATCGGTCGACCGATTCATCCGGGTGTGCTTCCTCCTCTTCCTCAACCAATCGATCCCAAGCATTGCGGAGGTGCACCGGGTAATCTTGGAGCCAGGCCAAATTTCGATGTCTCAACACGTTGGCATTGTAAGTGATAAGCAAATCTTCAATATCGGCCTCTAGCCTGGCCTCCGCTTGACGAACTTTCCCTTCAACCTCCATTTCAACCGCCTGGACCTTGGCTACTGCCGCATCCCGTTCAGTCCGGAGAATCACGGCTTGTTCACACGCCTCCTGGGCTGCATTGTTCGCATCATCCCTATCCTTGGCGATTTCGGCGAACTTCGACTTAAGCTCGTTCAACTCCTTTAGGGCTGCGTCCCTCTCGGCAGTAACCATGGTGTTTCGATGGCCCATGTCCTCTACCGTGGCATAGTGCTCATGTTTCATCCTGTCCATTGTTGCTTGGGCTTCATCGGCTTTTTTGATAGCCTCCATTTCGGATTTCCGAGAAGACTCAGCCTCAGTGTTCAGCACATCGATAATACGACTCTTTTGGGCCAACTCAGCCTGCATTTTCTCAATGGTGGCCCCACGCTCAAAGGCCAGTGACGACGCCTTCTCGGCCGCCTTGTACCACGCCCTGTATTGGGCATAAAAATCGTGCACATAATCGTGCGCCGTCTGCTCGGCCTCCGGCGGAATTCTTTTCAAGTGAAGAGGAAAGATATAGTTGTCGAAGCAAATATTCGGAAAGTCCTTCTTCAGCTGAGCAAGCCTGATTGCTCCTTCTCCCGAAATTTCAGTGGGAGGTTGTTCCGCAACTACTGGACGCATTGCCTCAGATCTGGGATGGCGAGGTTCATGCCTAGAAGATTGAGAGGCCTCCGGCGGAATTCTTTTCAAGTGAAGAGGAAAGATATAGTTGTCGAAGCAAATATTCGGAAAGTCCTTCTTCAGCTGAGCAAGCCTGATTGCTCCTTCTCCCGAAATTTCAGTGGGAGGTTGTTCCGCAACTACTGGACGCATTGCCTCAGATCTGGGATGGCGAGGTTCATGCCTAGAAGATTGAGAGGTCGACTGGTGATACGAGGAATCAGAAGGACGAGGAACATGGACAGGAGGCAGTATAGGAGCTCTTGGAGGAGGGGTGCGCGATCGAGACCGATATCTGTAATCCCTATCTCTCCATTCTTGGCTAGAGTACCCGGAGTACTTGCGATCGTAACTCCTATCTCCTTCTCTCCGTTGTGAATCGTAATATGAGGAAGATCTGCGAGCATGTCGTAGGCTCCCTAGCATCGAACCATGTCCAGTCATAATATCTGTAAAGAAAAATGAGAATAGAGTTAGTGGTTTCTCGAAACCGATGACCTAAGACTCAGGGCTATGTAGTGTCGTGAAATGTGTATGAATATGCATTTCCCCCGACCAACCAGAAGTGTCGACTGAGCTAGTAATAAAAGGCTCGCTCAATTCAAGAGTACGATGAAACTCCTCCAATCCGGCGTCATGCTGAAAAGACACATCATCCGGGATTGGAAGGTCGGTAAGCCCTTCGTAAAGACTTTCGGTTCGCGGAGGAGACATCTCGAAAATTCTAACTCCGGGAGAGGATCGGGCCGTGACAACCGACTTCCATCTCCCCTTCCTAGTTGACGTGATGACGGCAGCCTTGCCTTTTCTTTGCTCTTCAACATCCTGAGCCACGTCCGTAGGCTCCAACAACGGCTCGTCGTCAGTAGGAGTTCTCTCAGAGTCTGCCTCCTCGGCTATAATGACTTTAGGCTTCTTGTGCTTGACTCGTTTTTTCAAAACGGCCTTTAATGCCCCCTCGAACAGTATCCTCTGCCCTTGTTCAATCAATCCGCAAATTTGGAGATTCCTATCCGTCAAGAGCAGCTCAATATCCCTATCTCCACTCGGGACTTCTTGAAGCACTCGCACCATCTCCCTAAAGTGCTCGCCCTCAGGTCGCTGAATCGTCGCTGTAAAAAAGAAAAAAAACATAAGTTTCACTTTGACAGCAATTGCCTTAGTAATTACTTGAAGACTCAGCTACACTCACGTCTGAATAACCATCGCCGGGCAAACCCCGGAGGACACCTGACATAGAACCATTCCGTCCTATAGTAGCTCAACCTAGTCCAGGACCCAGTAACCACTTGGAAGTTCCTCACCGCTTTCAGAAATGTGAAGGAAGGATAATCGCCCCGAGTTTTGAAATTGAACAAGTATCTGATCTCAATCGGGAGTGGTGGTTGATGGAGATATTCCATAAATGCAATGAACAAGCTATTGATCGACGCATATCCGTTCGGGCGCAGCTGAGATGGGGCGATCCTCAAAAACGACAATACTTCTCTTATATACTCGTTGAACGGAGGAAGTGTCCCGGCCGCACACGCGTGGCGGTTGAATGCAGTATACCCTTCCGGTGGATTGTGCGGTTTATCATTCGGCCCCAGCAGTAACACATCATCCAGTGACAGGCCGTACCTCAAGCATATTCTTCCCAACATATCTTCGGAGATATTAGATGGAACAGAATCCGATGGATTTGCAATGAAAGATGCATTGGGAAGTTCGTCCAGGGCCGGACCAATGATCTCAGGTTCAATATCTAGAACCTCTAGTCTCGAAGCACTTGTGCTTTGAACCTCCTGCTGTTGCGAACTTGACGGTTCCATAACTAGCTAACTCATGAGAAACCATCGTGAGACGACAAAGGACCCGTGCGTTCCCCAGTGTAAAGTGTATGAATGTATGTTGTGCAGTGCCATGCATTACTTGAATGAATATCGCAGAGTTAAAGAAAATATGCAAACGACAAAGCTACGGAGTCCACTTACAATGACCGTCATCGCTGACCGTCATTGTTGAACCGCTTGTATGATGGAAATTTGATTTGAATAGAAGTCGTTATTGTTCCAACGACGAGCTTCGAAAGGTGGTCAAGTATGCGATTTAATATGTCCAAATATGCAAGATGAAGCTCGCCGGAGTTATGCTCAGAAAATGTCAAATTTTGGAATCCATTATAGAGGGTTTGAACCGATCACAGGCACCTCGTTCGAAACCACCCTAACATCGCTTCGAATTGATGGCTGGAAAGCTTGCTTCGAAACGATGGACAGGTGTCGAGTTCGAATCGATCGAAAATGGTTGATTTCGAATCGATCCTTGTTTGGCAAGTTTGAACCGATCAGGAACTCCCAACTTGACATCGATATCATTCGAATCGATCCTATTCGAATCGACATAAAGCTGCGAACTTCGAACCGATAGCCGATGGATTCGAATCCATCGATTCGAATGAATCCATCGAATCCATCAGTCGGTGCGAACTGCGTCGCCCCATAGAACCATTCCATGGATCGATGCGAAATCCAACGGCGAATGGCACATTCATCATCGATTCGAACTCGAATCCACACATCGGTTCGAAGCCTTCTCAAACCAGATCTGGTTTTGCCAATCACTGAAGTGAGCAATCGATGAAGAAGATGCGGTTTCGAAGTAAATTTGCCGTTTGGATTTGAAGCTAATTACCTAGTTTATGCAATGGATTCGAGGAGTCAAGGCTTCGGATCTGGATTGGTTCGAGTGCGTGACACAGTGTTTTGTCATTTGAAGCTTCGAAACGATGCAACGCTCAATGAAAACAAGGCAAGAGTAAGAAAGTAAAAAGTGAAAAATGGCGAACCTTCTGCTATTTATATGGCACGTTGAGAGTAACCCAGACGATTCGCCTCCCAGTAAACTTGACCGGTGGCAACCAGTCAAAACACGCATCGGTTCGAAATCCCCATTCGAACTCCTATGCCTAAGGTCTTATCGATGCGAAGTTAACCTCACCCTTTATTGTTACGAAGTATACAACCAAGGCTATACGGTAGACATCGATTCGCATCGATGCGAAACACATAATGGGCACATCAACTCGAAGCCCCTGTTCACAACTCCATCCACAAACTACCGATATGAACGATGATTTCATATCCATCATTTCCTATCGATACGAAGGATGACTTCGTAACCATCAGCTTCAAAATTCGGATCGGTTCGAACAACTACTTCATATCCATTCTTTCATATCGGTTCGAATGTCCATTTCGAATCCATCATAGCGCAAGCGTACCGCGTCCATAACAAACGTAGATTTCGAATTCATCGATGCTCTAACTCATCGGTTCGAAAACATTACACTCACGCAATACAAATTCAATTCCTTCAGCCTTCAATATCGGTTCAGGAGAGGATCGATACAAAGGGACTTTTCAAAACAACCATCAAGCGTTGTCTCAATTCAAATTTCAAAATCGGTTCAGGAGAGAATCGATACGAAGTTCAATAGCAAACAAAACTAACACGAGTCATGGACGCACGACGTTTACAAGGGTCAAACTAACATATATGCATATATGTCGAACTAACAATCGATTTTAAACATTTACAGGGATCAAACACTCATCCTGTTACAAATGCAACAGCCAACGGCTAGGCACTATTATACAGCAATCAATCATGTCAACACAAGGTTACACAATACAGCATACGAGTTTCAACAAAAAAGAGAGCAATGATTGTTCAGGGAAAATGCTGCTGTTTAAAGCACGTCATGTTCCCACAAGACGTACTTTGGGGGGCAAAATGTTATCCCGCTTTTTGGCAAAGCCGCGATACCAAAAGATCGATCAGAAATGGAGAACAGTTCGTCTCAGAGACCGGTCATACTTTGTCTCGCTATGGATATCACTGAATTTTGTCCAAGTCCAGATTGAGCTACAATTGATAGGACATGGCAAGAAAGACCATAGGAGTCAACATCTCAAGTTTCAAGTCAATCCGAGTTCATACGCTTGAGTTTTGATCGATTCAATTTGAAGGGGAAGGCTCAGGTTTCGAATCCATCGTTGACCAACGGTTCAAAACGATCAATTTCGAATCCATAAGTTTCGAATCCATCGAATCACCTCGTGTTCGACTCCATCACCTTCGAATCCATCGTGTCTGAATCCATCGTGTTCGAAACGATGGGCCTCGTATCCATGGAGAAGTGACGCAGCTCGTATCCATTACAGAAGCCATGCTTCGAACCCGCCACAATGCCTTGTTCAACTCCAAACAAGAATCCTTGTTCGAATCCATCATTGAACATTGTTCGAACCCAAACATGGAACCTCGTTCGAACCCATCCATGAAGTCGTGTTCGAACCCATCCATGAAGTCATGTTCGAAACCATCCGTGATGCCATGTTCGAACCCATCCTGTGTAGCCTCATTCGAACCCACTGGGTCAACCAACCATGATGACGTGTCTTTCATCGGTTCGAATTCGCCGAGATATATGGAGTCGAGGCGGTTAACTCGGAGTGAAGACCGGATCGATCCGATGTTTGCGCTCCACGTCACCACGAAGACGCGTGCCATGATGGATTCGAAACCATCGGTTCGAAAGCATGGTTTCGAACCAAACAGCCATGCAATGAACCCCATTTCGAATACATCATATCTCCCAATCTACTGATCCAAATGCCATGAAATTTTCACAGAAGCTTGCATACATGTTGAAGAATGTCCACGCCAAATTTCACCTCGATTGGATGAATTCTTGATCGGTTCGAATGGAGTTCGAACCGATGCCAAAGTGGGCCCAAACTTCCTGAGACCGTGCGTGTGGGCCCCCTCACGTGCCAGAAGTGGTCTCCCGAGTTTTCAGCGAAATATCAGCAGCCTACGCCTATAAATAGAGCCCTAGGGCCAACGAAAAAGGGATCTTCTGACTCTGAAGTGCCCAGACTCTGCCGGATCGATATCTCCATCATCCTACATCATAATTTTACTGTTGATTTCGAATTTACAGTTGTAATTTGCTGTTAATTGCTGCAACAACTTGTAATCATTGAAAGAAAAGAAATAAACATCAAAACACTTTACAGTGGACGTAGGCAACACGCCGAACCACTATGAATCGATTGTCTACACATTTATTTTACTGTTGATTGGAGTTTTTGTTAGATAATATCTGTTTTGAATTTACATTCTTGACTATTATCTCTTCAACGACTCCCGAAGAGTGTTGTGCCCAATTTTGACGCAAACAGATATTATGGATATCATTAACATTACCATATTTGGTCACCAGAAGTTAATACGATGGATGACTGCAGCATCTGCAGCGCTTAGCTTCGGGCCTCCAGATATGGATGTTACAACTTGGTATGAAAGCATAGGTTTATGAAAAACTTTAAGTAAAAAGATTTTCGAAAACATAATCCTAAGGAATTAGAGATAAGATCGGGGTATGGGATAATGCTATAGTAACTTACTTGTATTTTCTATATAAAAGTATACGCTATATCTCTATTCTCCTATCTCTCTTAGGTTATTCTTATGTATCTCATGAGGCTTGAATAGAGATATGGATGCTAGAAGTAGAAGACTGAATCTTGGAGGAAGCACCACTAAAAATGGAAATGCCAGATCAGATACTAGAAGGGACCAAGTTCAGGAACTAGCAGGAAATGTTGGCGCTAGAGTCCCATAAGTTAATGTAGGAGCTATGTATTAGTTTTTTTGTGAATATGATGCAGGTGGGTGTTGCTGCTGGAATGGTTGGAGAAAATGCTGGAGTAGGGGTTTAGGAAGCTCCCGTGGTCAATAATTATGCTATCTTGAGTAGAGACTATGTTAGGCTTGGAGGGAAGCCATTTATTAGAACTGAGGATACTACTGAGGTGGAGAATTGGTTGTTGCATTATGAGAGAATCTTTGCAGACTTGGAGCTCAATGATAAAAAAGAGAAGGATTGCTTCGAGAAAGCTTCAGGGAGCTGCTTTATTTTGGTGGAATAGAGTGATGGCTGGAGCGAATGAAGAGACGATGACATGGGTTGAGTTTAGGAGGATGTTCCAGGAGATTTTCATGCCTGTGATGGCACAGTCTGCTTTGCTCAAAAGTTTGCTGAGTTGGAGCAGGGGGAGATGTCTATGTTGGAATATTCTAGAAGGTTCGAGGAGTTGTCAAGGTATGGATATGCCACTGTGGATACCATAATAAAGAGGAATGAAAAATTCATTAATGGTTTAAGCCTGAGTTGGCGAGGGCTACATTACCTCATATTAGGGATGCTTGTGATGTTGTGGTGGAGATGGCTTTAAGACATGAAGAGATACTTGCTTCTCTAGAGAAGAATAAGGCAAAGGAGGCCCAGGTGGGGCAGAGTCAAAAAAGGAAATTCTTTCGTAAGTAGGGTGCTTAGAAAGGTGGAGCCATGAAGAAAGGAAAGTCTGAGGTAGTTTGCTCCAAGTGCCATAAGAAGGGGCATTTTGCTAATGATTGTCATACTGGAAAAGGGAAGGAAGTGATCGGAAAAAACAACATCAGATGCTTCAACTACGATCAGATTGTCCATTATGAGAATTAATGTAAAGAGCCTGCTAAATATGGAAGGGGCAAAGTATTTGCATTGGAGCCAGCTACATCAGGATCAACAGTGCAGGAGAAAGGGAAGGCAGTGTTGGGAGGTATGCTTCAGATTCGTGGTATATCCATTAGCGTTCTGTTTGATACTGGTGCAACGCATTATTTTATATCTCAATGTTAGGTAGAAAAGCTTGACCTAGAACCTACATACCTAGTTATTTCCTTAAGGGTTGCAAATCCAATAGGAGGGTATGCGATACTTGGGATGAAGTGTGACCACTTAGAGTTTGATTTATTAGGTCATACCCTTGTATGCAGTTTGCATGTGTTTGACTTTATAGGGTTTGGAATTATTTTGGGTATGGATTGGTTAAGTAAGTATGATGATGCCATGATAGAAAAATATCACTTAGACACCCTGACTGTATTGATCAGATTGTATGCACCGAAGAAAACCTTAATTGTTAGGTGAATGCTTTGTTGGGTGTTGTGCATGTAGAGCATGAGTTGAATCAAGTTTTGGTGGTTACAGAATTCACAGATATTTTCGAGCAGGTAATAGGATTGCCACTGAAACGAGGCGTTGAGTTTCAGATATATTTGGTGCTTGGAGCATAACTAGTGAGTAGACCGCCAAGTAGGATGACACCTACAGATATGAGAGATTCGAAGATGCGATCGGTGGATTTGGAAGGCAAGAATTTTTTTAGACCTAGTAGTTCACTTTAGGGAGCAACCGCAGTGTTTGCTAAGAAGCCGGACGGATCATTAAGGCTATGTATCGATTATCGTAAGTTGAATGAGATGACGATAAAGAATAGATATCCATTACCTAGAACTGACAATCTGTTCGATCAGTTGAGTGGAGCCAAGGTATTTTGGATTTAGCAACAGGTTTTCATCAACTTAGAGTAGCATAGGATAGTATTCCTTTGACGATATTTAGGACTGGATATGGATCATATGAATGGTTAGTGATGCCGTTCGGACTAAGTAATGCGCCAAATTTCTTTGTGGACTTGATGAACCCGATTTTTTGAGAGCACTTGAATAGGTTCATATTGGTGTTCATAGATGATATTTTGATATACTTTAAGGATAAAAGGGAGCATGAAGTTTTTCATAGAGTTGTACTTGAGACGCTGAGGTGATATCAGCTGAAGGCGAAGTTTTCAAAGTGTCATTTATGGAAGAGGGAAGTGAAGTTTCTTGGTCACGTAGTCTTACAGAAAGGGTTGTCTGCAGATTCGATGAATATTGAGGCGGTGTATAATTGGAAAAGCCCAAGAAGTGACCGAGATAAAGAGTTTTTTGGGATTGGCTGGATAGTATAGGAGGTTCATTAAGGATTTTTCGTGGATTGCAGCATCGATGACTAAGCCAACCCGAAACGATGTGAAGTTTGTTTGGAGCGATAAGTGTGAGGAAGCATTCCAGAGCTTGAAACACTTATTAACTCATGCACCTCTATTAGTTGTTTTGGAGGTGAAAAAGGATTTGGTAGTATATACAGATGCATGTGGAACTGGGTTAGGAGCTGTGTTAATGCAAAAAGGTAAAGTGATTGCCTATGCTTCTCGACAACTTAGATCGCATGAGATAAGATATCCAATGCACGATTTGGAATTAGCTGCAGTGATTTTTGCATTGAAGGTGTGGAGACATTACCTTTTGGGAGAAAGGTTTGATATATATACAGATCATAAATCATTGAAGTATTCGTTCTGTCAGAAGGAGCTGAATATGAGACAGCAGAGATGGTTAGAGTTTATTGCTGCTTATTATTTTGAAATTGAGTATACACCAAGAAAAGATAATAAGATTGCATATGTGCTAAGCTGAAAGCATCAGAATGCAGTGTCGGCAACGATACCAGAGTGGAAAGATTTGGAAATATTGTCGACTTGGAGAATGAAGTGGAGATCTAAAGTTAGGTCTAGTGAAGGAACTTTTGTGTTGTCTTCTTTAGAAGTTCGACCGGTAATGATTGAAAAGATTGCTTCTAAATAGGAGGAGGATCCAGTATTAGTTGATCTGATCTAGAAAGTAAGGTATGGAACGGAGAGCGATGAATTAAAGGATTTTAGTCTTAAGCAGAATGGGTGGTTGAGAAAGAAAGATAGTTTATGTGTTCCGAATGTGGAAAACATAAGGAAGGAAGTTTTGGTGGAATGCCATCGTTGGAAGTTCACTATTCATCTGGGAGGAACTAAGATGTATCAGGATATAAAGAGAAGCTTCTTCCGAGAGGGTGTGAAGAGGGATGTAGGCTTATGAGTGAAGCAGTGTCTGAACTGCCAACAGTTAAAAGCCGAACATCAGAAGCCAAGTGGTTGGTTTCAGCCTATCATAGTTTGGTCCTATGTTGTTTCCCTACCGCTGGTCTAAGATGATAGAGCCTTTAGATATTCCGGTCTGGAAGTGGGATTCTGTTTCTATGGATTTTGTAGACGGGTTGCCAAGATCTAATAGAGGAAATGAAAGTATATGGGTCATAGTGGATAGATTGACCAAGAGTGCCCATTTCATTCCAGTTAAGTCAATTCGGATAGCACCTGTTTTGGCTAAGTTATTTATGAAGAATATAGTTAGGCTTCATGGAATTCCTAGTAGTATCATACGTGACAGATATTCCTTACTCACTAGCGAGTTCTGAAAGAGTCTACATGAGATTTTAGGAACCAAGCTCAAGATGAGTACTTCTTATCATCCACAAAATGATGGGCAAACGAAAATAATTAACAAAGTCTTGGATGATTTGTTGAGAGCTTATGTGTTAAATTTTGGAGGATCATGGGAAGACCATCTACTCTTAGTCAAGTTTTTTGTATAAAAATAGTTATCAGACTAGTAAAGGAATGCACCGTTTGAAGCTCTTATGGAAGGCCATGCAAATCACCAGTTTGTTGGTTTGAGACCGGGGATAGGTTGGTACTTCGTCCAGATTTGGTTAGAGAAGCTGTAGAAAAGATTGAGTTAATTCTAGCTAGAATGACCGAAGCTCGATCTAGGTAGAAGACTTATGCTGACAGAAGGCAGAAAGACTTAGAGTTCTCTGTTGGAGATCATGTTTTTATTAAAGTATCATCGATGAAGAGTGTGATGCGATTTGAGAAATCAAGGAAGTTGGCAACGAGATTCGTAGAACCATTTCCTATTGTAGAAAGGATCGGGAAACTCGCATATAGAGTAGTGTTATCAAGTAGTTTGGCAGGAGTCCATAATGTTTTTCATGTTTCTCATCTAAGGAAGTGTGTTAGAAATCTAGAGTCTACTATAGCACCGACTGTGTTAGATGACTTAGTTGTAGAAGCAGATTTGACTATAATTAGAAAGCCGACTCGTATAGTCACGGAAGATGAGAAGAGGCTAAGAAGCAAGATGGTTATATTAGTTAAAGTCTAGTGGAGCGACGATGAGAGAGATTGAGAGCAGGAATAGAGACGCTTATCCTGATTTGTTTGATGGTATTTTTTACCTTTTTGATTGATGTGCTGTGTACGTTATCAAAATTTCAAAGAAGAAATTCTTTAAGGAGGGGAGATCGTAACATCCAATGTTTTTATAACATTATTTAGATATTTAATTAGCTAAATTAAATAAAATAATGTGATGATTAGGGGATTGAGATTTGTTATTAATAGGGGTAGCCTTGCCAAGTTAATGAATAAATTAAAATGAGCTAACATGAATTAATATAGACAAGGGCAATAGGCAAGGGCAAAGTTGGGAAAAGTGCATTCTTATACTCTAAACCCTTAGGAATGCACGTTCATACTAAATCAAAAATCAAAGTAAAGAGGCCGGCCACCATTAGCAAGATTAAGAGGAAGGAAGAGCTAAAGGAAGAAGATTAATCAAGTTAATCCATTCAAATATCAAACTCCACAATCTCAAATCTAAGGTCAATATTGATTACATCTCATTTTTTAAGTGTTTTCAGTTTTAACGTTGATCCGAATTTATTGGCAAGGTTATGCCTTATTTTGAATGATTAAATTTTTATATGTACTTGTTGATGATTTATGCTTAATCATATAGGTTTTATGACACGTTATAATGCGAAAACCCTATTTAATGACATCCAAATGTCTTGCGATTTCAGATTTAGATTAGAAATGATATTTTAGAGATGGGTTTCAATTTTCATTATTTTTTGAATTAATGTGGATTTTATGTTAATTTTCTAGCGAAGAAAATGCTTATTTGGGTTTAAAATTATTTACGGCTAAATAATATATTTTTTTGGGTTTGAAATTGATATATATTAGAACATATTGAAATGGATTTTTTGGAATTTTTATAGAATTTTCCTAAGTGTTTTAGTAGATATATAAAATTATTTAAGGTACGAGACTTAAATGTTTTATATATTTATAAATGGAGAAGGGGTATTTTGTAAGTAAATTAAATTATTTATTTCTGAAATATTGGCAGCACTTTTAGAAAAGAAAATTAGCAACCAATAATATTTTCACAAACAAGACAGGTTAGTTGAAAAGAAATTCTTTTTAAAGTAAAATTCAGTTTTTACATGCTTTTAGCTTGTTTCACCACTTTCGGCACTGGGGTTACGACCAAGTACTGCCGCCTCCAATGCCATCGAAGTCAATGCACATAGTATCAATAATTTGGTACATAGTGAATTGGACTAAGGTGAAAGGTATTGGGTCGAGATCATAAGTATCGATGGAGTTGAAGCATGACTTTATTTTAAATTGAAAATGCGCCTGCTTTGCTTTCGAAGCAAGTGCTTTCGACTTGGTTGGCTTTCGATCGAGTCAATTGTTTTAAAGGAATAATTTCGAATGGGTTGCGCCTTTCGTTTTAAGTAATAGCTTTTGGAGGGGCGGAAAACCCTAGTTGCTGCTTTTCTACCTTTCGAAGTCAATGGTTTCGAAAGGTATACTTTTTTTTAAAACTTTGCCTCTTCTCTAATGCTTTCGTAAGGTTGGTTTCGACACCATCAATTCTTTACCTTGGAATGCTTTCGAAAGGAGTGATTTCGACTTAAATGTTTTATGACCTTTTTTCTCCGTGGAAGGTAAAACCCAAAGGTTTCAAAAGAAATAGTTTTCAATGGTTTCGAAAGGTGTTTCCACATGTTATAAATTGAACCCAGAAACTCTTGGAAGGTTTGATGTTTTAATGGTTTCGAAGGGGTGGTTCCCCTATGGTTTTAAAAAGTTCTAAAGGAAAGGTTTTTCCATTATTTCTGAAAGGAAAAGTTAAGTGTTATAATGATAGGATGTCTAAGGTTTTAAATCTTTCAAAGGGAAGCTTTTTTAAAGGTTTTGAAAGGTTTATATGAATGGTTTCGAAAGGAATGTTTTGGCCTTTTGGCCTAGGTTATAAAGAAGGGTTTACATGGTTTCGAAAGGGATACTTTCAATAGATTCGGAAGGGATACTTTCCAAGGTTTAAATGTTTTCATCAACAAAGATTTGAGTAAAGTATATATAGCATGGCAAGGTGATTTTGAGTAAAGCATAAAGTACATATTTTTCTTGTTTAAGTTTTATTTAAAGGTTTTAAATCAATTTGAGATGAAAAGGCTTTTGAGGAAAATTTAAGGGAAGATTACCCTAAGTAAAATGACTTAGATATTAGAATACCATATAGGACTGGTATAGGGTCGCATCCTATACATTAGTTATTAGCCCCAAGCTAATTTAGTCCAAAATTCCAGTGTGTAGGGCTTTGTTATGGGTAAGACTAAAATTATGATTACACATAGATGGAAATATATATTGGAACAGAGGTACATTATTAGTAAGCCCGCAAAACCGTTAGGATCAGGTGACCTTGGGAGAAGATAAGATAGGGACAGACCATCTAGAAGAGAAGTATCTAACAGGTGTTAGATTAATTTTTTTGATATTATCTCGTAGGCTCGAGTCAGCCAAAGGTTAGTAGTTAGCCAAACAAAACTATAGTGTTTTAGACAGATAGTTCATTTGTTACATGATATGTATGTTTACATGATAATGCTTTGCAGTTTTTAACCAGTTTTGGTTTCAAGAAATTGTTTGCAAAAGATATGTTTCAAAAAGATTAGTAAGGGGAAACCCGTTTTGCTAAGCATCATCTCGCTTAATATTGAACAACCGAGATGTATAGTATTATTCACGCCGGGATTTATGTCTGACTCAAAGTTCATGTTTTTCCCCTTAAACTATCTGGTGCTCAAAATTGATTTAAGTGGACCGAGGGTTGAGGTTTACAAGTTTTTAGTAGGTTGGCGAATAAAGTTTGTAGAGACGAGCAGGTGGCTGACGGATAGTTATTTAGGAGTTGTTGTTTTATTTGATTCTGCTGTGTTGTATTACGTCAGTTATGACTATATAATACGCTGGTCAACCAAGGGGGCATCTTCATATGTCGCTCTTGGCATATTTTGTAATAATTATATTTGATTTAAACCTGGGAAATAATTGAGATTATGTAATGGAATATGAAACATGTTTTGTGAAATGTAATCAAAAAAATTGGTTTTGAAATCTATGATTTTGTTTCATATTCTTGTGCTTCTGATATTGTGGATATCATTAACATTACCATATTTGGTCACCGGAAGTTAATCATATGGATGACTGCAGCATCTGTAGTGCTTCGAGCCTCCAAATAGGGGATGTTACAAGAACACTTAAATTCAGTGAATAGAAACAACTCTTGATTCAAGATTTGCTTCCATATTCTTTAATGGATAACTTTGATGAACGATTGTAACTCTTAATCACTATAAATAGCCATGAAATCCATTGTTTTGATTACCAATATTCATTCTAATTTTCATTCTTATATTCCAAACTGTCTGGCTGTCGAAACATTCAATACTTCGTTCTATTCACTTGTTCATTCAAGCAAACTTCATTAGTGATTCAGTTAACTTCCTATCTTCACAAATTACATGATATACCACGAAGGAGAAGATTATAGGAAGGGTGCACGTTATCCACTTATTAGTGCTATTCAAGAGCATACTCAGTCGGAAACAATTTTAATATTTGTATTGGAAGTCCTGTTCGGTTTCTCAAACGGTTGAAGTCCTATTCTACTGCTTAGGTGGTTGAATTCATGTTCGGTTGCTCAGGCGGTGTAATACATGTTCTTTCAGGTTAAGTGAGGGTTGATAGTTGAATATCAGAAGGAGTCTGAAAGTGGACGTAGAATGGGAAGTTTGAACCAGTATAAAAATCTTTGGTGTCATTTACTTTATAATTTTACTTTTATATTTTTATTTTGCACAAGTAGATAGTTTAGTTAATATTCCAAATTGCATGACCATTAGTCACATTCACCATTGATTGAGCCACTATCTTCGAAACACTTCTAGACGTCCAGATCCATCGTAGAATCAACAAATCAAAGATTTGAAGTCATCATGTTGAAGCGCCACATCCTCGCCTCGTTGTTTATCACTGTTGCACTTTCCATAGTGATTCCTTTGGCCTATGACTGGGATAACTCACCCAAAAGTACCAAAGAGGAACCTACTTGCAAGGAGAGTTCCAATACACATTAAAAGCAAAGCATTTACCAAAACATTTTTGGTTTCAAATAAAAGCTTCCGAATGCTTTGAAAACAAAAGACCTCTTTTCTTTCTAAAAATGCACTAAAATTTATAAAAATAATTAAAAATATCTTCGATCATTATAGACCATTTAAAAATAATTTTTGTCCTAAAATATATATGGAAGACAGAAATAGGTTTTGAAATACATTTTTTTTTAAATTCCATGTAGTAGGCCTCGTGCCTATTCTTGAATCCTCAGTGGTATCCAAAAAGCCTTTAGTCACTAAAATCCTCCAACCACTATCATTCGTCTTCATGGAACCTCTTTACATTTCTTGATCAATAATGGTATATACAATTGTAATATGTCAAATGCAAAGCAACCAAGTAAGCAAGTAAATAACCAAACAAACAACAACCAATCAAAACAATCATGCGATAAGCAGACGAACAATTAACAACAACCAATTCAAGAAAAAGAAATTAATCCTAACAAGCACGTCATGAATTAATAGGTGAACATTAAACAAATAAGTAACAAACAAATAATTAAAGCCAACCATAGAAACACAACAAACAATTAACAACATGATAAAAAAAAGTAGGAATAATTCAAGCCAGTGCAATAAATTAATTAACTACGGATGAATGACACAATACAATCCAGGAATTAAAACATAAAAATAATAAAACTAGATCGATGTAGAAATTTATCCAAAGTTAATGAATACTATCGATAAGTTGACTATCCTAATCATCGAAATAAAAGGTCCCTTGCTCATATATCAACTCTCTCCATGAAAGGGAGTAACATCCTTAAGGCTCATTAGAAAAAATCGAACACAACAGTCATAAATGTAGCATTGTCATAATGGGTGTCGGGAAAATACAAAACTCATCTTACCCCATCAACTCACACCTTATGTTACAAAGACTAGTTTTGTATTTCTCAATTAAAATTTCAGTTAAAACATTTTTTTTTTCAATAAAATACCTATTTAACAAACGCCTCCAAAATTTATTATTCTGTTAAATATTTTACTTCTTCGACTATTTATTTTTCCAACGAAATCATTTTTGCTTATGTAAAATGTTTTCACAAGATATTGCAAAACTAGATATTTTATAATACATCATTTCTTAATTGTATATCCTCAACATAATAATTTTCAACCTAAGTCTTTTTCAACCAAAACTCTTTATCTAAAATTATTTTTCTTTTCAAAACATCATGTGTCAAAGAGTAATTTTTTAAGTGAAAATCTTTTCGCAAAAATCAATTTTCAAACAAAAAATTTCTGAAATTAAATGTGCTCCTTTGGTAGAAATTTTCTTCTCAAATAAATGTTTAATTACATTTATTACCCAAAATGGTGCTTCTTACATAAAGATACTTCCATCAACTATTTCAACTAATAAAATGATTTGCCAATTAAAATTATGTACACCATTTTATTTTCATATGCTTCTTTTTATGGAAATAATTCTTTCCAAATAAAATGTCTTTTCATGCAAATAACTTTCCTATAAGGTATCTTTAGAATAATTCTTCTCCAACTCATATAATACTCAATATAAAAAATGTTTCAATAAAATACACTTTTCTTTAAAATAAGAGTTCACACTAGATACTCCCTGACAAGGTATCTTTAATTAAAACACTTTAAAATCTTTTACCATCATTAAAATAGTTTTCTCTCTTTAATTATCTTTTTGTACAAATGCTCCCAAAACCATTTAGAATATATTTTGAAGTATCTATTAGCCAGAAATATTTTTTTCCAAAATGGTCCTTGATATGATATTTCTGTATGGTATTCTAATTCAAAAATGAGTTTACAAAATGCTTATCAACACATACCCTTTTTTCAAGAGATGCTCCTAAATTAAAACAATGTTCACATCGATGTATTTCTTTCAAAATAAAATATTTTTAAGCAAAACATCCTTTCATAAAATACTTTCAAATGGAATGCTTTCGATAAAAATTTCTCTTTCTGTAGATAAAATCTTCCTTATTAACAAAGCATTCCCAAACCACAATACCGTTATAAAAATACATTCCAAAAGATGTTTTAAAAACAAATAAATTTTTCCCACACTAAAAGGTTTCTTTAAAGGCTGAAATCATTTCCTAATATCTAATTAAAACGCCTTTTTACTAAAATACTTCCAAATAAAACATTTTTACAATATTTAATCTTTCTTGCAGAAATAACTTTGCATAAATACTCTGTTTCACCAAGTTAAACACGTCATTTTTCAACAAAAATATTAACAAATCACTTAACAAAAAAAATATTATTTACCTAAAAATAAAAATGATTCCAGTTAGTAAAGTTAGGTTACAATTATAATATAACATCGGGTGTGTGTCACTCGGTTGATATCCAACACTTAACCACTTTTATAAGTGTTTTAACATACCCCACTCCTACTTTATTTATCCATCATCGTCATAAATAAGCATCATTTTAAGATGAGGTAACGACGGTTAACAACAACATATATACACAAAACATACAATTGGCAATCAAATTCTCACTCATTATATATTTTAACCTAACCTAAGATGTAAATCATTGTAACTTAATAGTCAAACATACTCAAAAGTCAAAGAATTGCTAAACCTAAGCTTTGGTACCAAGTGTGACAAAAATAAATTATAAATGACATCAAAATACTCTTATAACTAATTTTGGATATTAAAGCAGTGGACCGAGGGTAGATAAAAATTAAAAAATTAAAAACAGTGGATATTAGAAGGGAAACCTCATAATGTAATTTAAATATTAACATGTATATACTGTATCATATCAATAATTAAATATTGTATAAGTCTAGTAATCAAATATTACACATTTTTCAATATATCAATTATAAAAATAATAAATGTGAAATTTTGGTGCAAGTGACATACCCAACCATGTGGGTATGACCCATTCCAGAACTTTGCCATCTTCTTTGCTTCCCTCTAAAATCTTATAAATGTACACAAATATATAGATATGATAAAAAGGGGAAAAGGTTTTGTAGCGACCTACAAATTTGACACCGTAAAATATTAAATCAATTAAAAATTAAATTTTAAAAAAAGGAGAATTAGGTATCGTTTTTATAAGTGTGGCGAAGGTCTTTCCAAGGGGATCAGTTTGATATATTGTTTTAATACATTGGGAGTTATGGTTTGTAAAACAGTGATGTTATAGTATTTAAATAGTACGTAGCTATTTCGGTCCAAACCAGATATATAAACCATAACCTAGCCTAAAGAAAATATAAATGAATCTACAGAACCCCGGCTATCACCTTTATCTTTAGTTTTCTTCCCTAATCTTGAAATATCTTAATTACTTACTAATAGAAATTATTAAATTAATTAAAAAATGATTAAGAAGATTAAATTGTCTAAATCCTATCAAATTATATTTTGTTGAGAAGGTCATGATGAATGGAGTCGATGACAAGTGTTCATTTTTGAAATTGATGCCCAAATTAATGGAAAATCATGGTTGAAGTTTAAAATTGGCGAAACTATGACCAAAAGTGGCATTTTTGATTGGGGATGAATTGAACAAAGAGACCAATTACAATTGAAAGATCCCGTAGTGCTGAATTCAACAGCGGTCTTAACTTTTGGGAATTGCTCCCAGTTTGGCCAAAATTAGCATTTGAAGTGGCATGGTGGCAGTGTAGAGCGTGGCAATGGATTGCATTAGTTGCGGCAATGGGCCTATGTAACGACCTGGAATTTCGAACACTTCGTATTTAAATATCTGAAATATTCAAATATTTTAATCTTGGATTTAATGTTATTAAAATGATTTAATAAGATTATCAACTCCCTTTTAAATCATATCTAATGATGGTAAACCCTTTTTAGATAAATGTTTGCAAAAATAAATACTTTGAAGAACTATCGATAATGTGACCGAAAATCGTTTTATCGATAAACAGCTTTTTAACCGTCAGAAGTTGTTTAGATTTTTTTATATACACTTGTTTACTTAGGAAATTATAAAATGAAATAAAAACTTTCTGCTATTTAAACTTTTTGGATGATTTCATCAGTGATGTCATCAATGATAATATAAAAATAAGCTTTTAAGGAAGGATTAATCCTTAACAGTTATATAAAGGAGAAGTGATTGGAGGTGAGCCTTACATGACATAAGAGGTGGGTGAGAACAAGCTTATGCAACACCATCTGAAGCTTATAAAAGGAGGAGTACATCCTTGATAATAAATCACAAAGCTTGGAATGATGTAAGGAAATAGAAATGGTGGAAGTGCTTAAGCACTAATCCACTGATTCTTCTCCAATGTTTTTAAGTCTAAACCAAATCATCTCCAATGTCTTCAGAATTAGGGCTATAGACCTAAAATATCATGTGAAGAATGATAAAGTCAAAGTGGAAGAAAAGTGAGAGGAAGAGAGGATTCAAAAATGGGTCGTGCGTAATGGAAGAGGTGGGGAGGTGTTGTCTTAATTTGAAAGTGCTAAAGGTTGGATCTCTAGCATTTTTTTTTTTTTTTGAAATGGTACTTTATATACAACAAATCATTGGGACAACATATCCCACGTCAATAAACGTTCGAAAGCAAGTTTCGAACTTGTGACCTCTTGCACCAAAGCCAAATCAATTAACCACTTGGACAATGGTGCTTGTCTTCGATTCTTGTGGCTTTATGCCTATGTTTGGCTTGGATCTAAGTGTGTTATCGCAATATATGGTTTGTCGATATTATATGTGCATGTGTGTATGTCTATGTTGTGTTTGAATTATGAAGTTAAAGTGGCATTAACTGATTAAAGTTATAAAATTTGGCCCCTTTTTCTTTTGAAAGAAAATGACAACTTTATATTGTATAATCTCACCTCTATTACCTTATTAAGGATCTGGTGTGGCCTTGACTGTATATTTAAATAGATGTTTAGATTGTATGTTGAACCGAAGTATGTTTGAAAGTTTTTGAAGCTAGAATAGTCGTTATAAGTGTACTTCGTAACTTTACTTATGTAAAATGGATATTTATTAACTTAACTTGGGATAATTTGATTTTTTTTCTCTGCACTATTTTTGTGTGTTGGACAGGAATGAAATGGTTTAGAAAGTTATATAAATTGTGAACCAAAGTTGTGAAAGTTAGAACAAAAATGTGGTTATAAATACACTTTGTAAAAATAGCATATTTCCAGGAATTGTTATAAATAAATTGGAAGTTATTTTAGGGGTTTCTTTCCATGGTTTTTGAGTAACCTAAGAGATTAACTTACATAAAAATCCAAGTCTTAAATCATTTGTTGAAGTGGTTAAAACTAGTCGCAAAGATTGTGCTTTTCAATGTTGTTTTTAACAAGGACTTTTAACAGCATATACAAATATTATAGTAAGTTGCTTATGGTTTTAAATGTTTAAAATAATATTTAAATTTGGTATTTTTCTCTAATAATTTTAGAGATGTCTTCAAACATGTTTTGAAGTATTCTAAAGTTGGTTTATAGTTTAAATATATTTTTTAATTATATATGTATTCTCAAAGTAAGAGGTCTTATAATGTAAAACATGTTTTTCATCAAATAATAAATTAGTTATTTTCAATTAATATTTTACATAGAAATTTAAAACCTATTTACAATTATTTTTAAAGTCTTGAAAAAGGTAATTGAATAGGCTTAACATTAAAAGCCAACGAGGTAGACTTATCAGTTTGTGAGAGTTAAGTAATATCGAGTAAGGACAAAGCAATAGAGTTCTAACCTACCGTCTTTCCTCTTGAACGAGGAATAGTTATGTTGGAATGTTGGAAGCGTGTTAATCTCATTGCTTTCTTACTTGTTTAAAGGTAATTAACTTTGCTTAACGCTAAAGCCAACAAAGAAGGCTTATATATTTATGAGAGTTAAGACTGATGTCGAGTAGGGATTGAGCGATAAACCTCTAACCTACCGGCTACCCTCTTGAATGATAAATAGTTAAGTAGGGAATGTCGAAAATAGGTTAATCGTGTTTTTTGTTACTTGTTTATGTAAATCATTAATACTAAACACCAAAAGCCGACGAGTGGACTTATCTATATGTGAGATTCAAGAATGAAGTGTCTAGGCATGGCCTTGATGAAACAAGTGCTTTGACTTACCAGGCTTTACCCTTGGGCGAGGAATATTATAAGTTGAAATGTTGGAAATGAGTTAAGCATACGAACATTGATTTGTATAAGTAATTATTTTAACTATGTAATCGATTATTCAACCATGAACTTAACCTATTATTAACTTATATCTTTAAAAAGAAAGTTTTTAAAGATGGTATAAGTATAAAATGGTTTTAAGTTTGTTATGACAATGTGCTAATTACATTCGTCTTTAACCATTTTGATTAAACTTATGTACATAAATAGATCTTTAAAAAGAATTTTTAAAGATAAGCATAAGTGAATTGGTTTTTCTTTTGTAGTGATAGTGTTTAAGTAACATTAGTCTTAAACTTTTTGAATGGATTTGTGAAAGTAATTAGATCCTTAAAATGGATATTTTGAAGGAAATTATAGGTGTGGAATCTTTGGAAAATGATAGAAAAATCAAAGGTTTAAAGTAAGAAATCTTGTTAATGATTTGTGAATATACTTCTACCATTTGAGATAAGTATATAAATAATTTTTGAAGTAATAAAAGAGCACAAATGAATAGTACAAATTAATGAACAATGTTTTATTAGATAAAAGAAGTTTTACTAATAAAAGAGGTTTTAATTAATTAGAAGATTAATTAAACAAAAAGCGGATTAGAAGTCGCTTATGTGACTAGATCATGCTTTGTGTGACTTGATCCTGTTTTGTATGTTTACTTATTTATGGAAAACGTTTAGTCGTGTACTTAGCACTAAAAACCAATGAGTAGGCTTGTCTATCTATGGGATTAAGACTAATGTTTGTGTATAGATATAGACAATAGAGCTCAGACCTACCAGCTTCTCTACTAATCAAGGGACTGTGTGAGATGAAAATGTTAAAAACGTGATAAGCATATGCGATATGGTTTACATATACGATCGCTCTCATGATTTTGAATATGACCAAATTCGTTGATTCATTCTAGAAGTGACCGGGATCAGTAAGTGTCTTACTTATCGAAAACCACTTCAAGCTGAGATACATGTTCTATCTCTTGAAAGTGAATATGTTTGAGATGCTAGAATCCATGCGTGGTTTCGAGATATGTTCGGGATATGGGAATCCAATTGGGGATTTGTGTTCCATTCGAGGAATGAAGACTCGTGTGAAAGATGCCGAACATAACATCGACATTGAAAATAGCTAAAAATAGAGTCGGCTGCACAATCTGGGGTTTGGCTGACCCACGATAAGGTATTATCAACTTCAAATCTAGAGTTTGCTTATCACTATTTCATGCGGGAGTCAATGGTCTTTGGTACCACATAGTTCATATTTATGTTCAGGCATAGGCCTTTGTGTTTTCCTTTTGGTATATTTTCTCTAAAGATATACGATGCTCAGAAGGTAACTTCTGATCCTTATGCATGGAGTTCAAATTTGGCTATTCCGAAGAGTTCTCTGCAAAAAATCCTATATGCAAATATTCCTTATCAGATTTGATTGGACTCCCATTATGCCGTTAAATGTAACCATTCTAGCTGTTTTTTATTAATATTCTTCACTATAGACATTATCTATTATATCACCTTATGTACTTATTAGATGGTGGTTCTTTTAAAGGGATAAATGTTATGGCATTCCATGCGATCTCAAAAGTATTGTTATATGCTAGCTACATATTTCTTGAGTTTCTCATACCAGAATTATGTTTGACACTTCATTTTTGTTTTCCCTAAATTCCTCACATACTCTTTGGAGTAGTTTGAGAAAGGCAGATTTTCATTGATGTTCATTGGGGCTCGTGAAGACGAGCTAGATGTTTCATCTATCATAGTATTCTTATTTCCGCTACATATTATATTGTTCATATAAGCATTTGTGAGGCACATGTAGTTATAACTGTCCATGCTGATGATAGTACTTATATTTGTAACTCTGAAATTTCTATACCCACGTAACCCTTTGTACCATTCTTTTGATATTATGTATTACCATTCCACTAGTGAGATTTTGATATTGTGTCATCTTCTTTTTTTATTTCCTTTTCTTTTTATTTTTACCTTAACAATTCATCTTTTTGACACTTGAATAGTCAGCATATGAATACTGTGGATGTATTAATGTCAACATTCGAGGGTCGAAAAGGCGTTTCGTTACAACTCGGCTTGTACAATGGTGGCTTGTAGCGGTGGGAAATGGCGGTCAAACCTGTGGTTTAGGGCTAGGCATAGGTTCGGGTACAGGAACGAACGCAACGACATAAGGAATTAGTAAAATTAATTTGATTAAAATAATATTAAAAAGTGGAAAATTAATATTTTATAAATATTTCTTATAACCTTCATGCCTTACATATAAACTTCGATTCATGCTCGATTTCTTATTAGACTCATAATGGAATTTCAAACGATTTGGCACTGGATTTGTTGAGTTTAGAGGCTTTTTGCAAAAGTTCATTGGTGTGGCTTATTTAATTAATTGATTTAATTTTACAGTATTAAATGCAAATCCATTAGTAAAAAATTATGATTATTGATATTTGTTATGATATATTAGTGGATAGTGACCTTTGGATTTGTTCTGCGATGCTAATTATTTTATTATTGGGTATTTAACACTAGTAACTCGTGGATTTAAGATTTTAATGTAATTAATTGAAATTGGATAGGTGAAAATGTGTAATCATGGGATAGCTGAATAAATGATAAATAAGATTATTTATACTTTTTGTATGATGCTTGCAAATAGTAGTGGTTTAGTGAATTAAATGAAATTAATATAATAAATTTAATAAGGTTATTATTTATGAATTTCTAGAGAAATTCTTAAATAATAACAGAAAAATATAAATATTAAACAGAAATTGAAAAGTTATTATTTAATAATGTGATTAACCGTAGATTTTATTTGTCACATATGTTGATGGTGAAATCACAATTGGATGTGTGTACGGTATTGTGCCATTATTACTACATGTGTTTAACTATGGTTTTATTGTGTTGATGTTTGTGGTACTACTATAGCGATTTAGTACACATATGTGAGTATATATATGCCCTAATTAGCTTATTTGATTATTGGCATTGAATATGTGTTTTCAAATGTTCGTAATGTTTAATGGCTAAATGTGCTATTGTTGTTGTCAGAAATGTTTTAAAAAATCTCTTTTTGAGTAAAGAGTACGAGGAATATTTTTTTAAGAAAATGTTTTTTATAATAGAACATCCTTGAAATTTGAAAAAAAATTATGTCGAAGGAAATTAGGGTTATTATCTTTATGTAAAAATATACTTTTTGATGAAATATGTTTGGAGGGAAAACATTTTTAGCGTATTTTTTGGTAGAGTGCCCAATTTTTCCAAAAGAGAATGTATTATTGAGAATATGTTTAAAGCTATTTTTCTTTTCAAAAAATAAATGATGTACTGTAAAGTATCGTTAAATATTTTAAGGATATATTTTAAAAGGATGGAAATAATTTGATTAAAAAGAAAATTTTGAAAATAAAAGAAGTAAAATGTTTGTTTTGAATAAAATTCTGAAGATGTATTTTAATTGGAAAACTCAATTTTAAGACTGTAAAACAAAAATGAGTGAAATGAGATATAAGATGGCTGATGATGTGAGTTTAAGTTTGTACAAAGGCTATTATGATGACATAAATGTAAAAAGCCTATTATGATGACACAAATGCCTATTTTGTGTGGATTACTCTAATGTGCTGTAGGGTTGTCCAATCATTCTCATCTGGAGAAAGAGTAGAGATAAGAGATTATGATTAACCATTTTGGCACATGGGTTGAGATATGTCACCTTATTAGTACTTGTTAGTTTTTGGTTGAATTGGTTGTGTTGTTTTACTTTTTGTAGACATTGGTAGTATTAATTTTGTAATTTCATTGACCATGTTTATTTTAAGGTCTATGGAATGATTATGTGGATTAAATTATTCTATTTGTATTTTATTACTATTGTTTACTTGTTTGATAATGGCTGTTCATTAATTATGTTATACACTTTTAAGTTAATTCTTTTTACTTGCATAACATTTTTGTTGATTGTTTGTTTTTCTTTGACTTGCTAAATAGATGGTTTCTTATTATTTGCCTTATTATGATTGTGTACATTATATGGTAGGGTACATTACCTATTAGTATTAATGATCTATGTTGAGGCAGTTACCCAATGTTAACTTTTCGAGAGAAGTGTGTAACGACCCGTAATTTAATCACTTATTAATCTTAATATTTAATATAATTTTAAATGATTAATTAATAAATATTATAACACAAATAAAAATCTTTTAAATAATAACTAGTGATAGGGAAATGATTTTCAAATTTTGTTTACAAAAATAATTAGTTCAAAGAAAAATAGAAAATGTGACCGAAAATCATTTTTCGAATTTTTTATTTTTTGGTTTCTAAAAGTTGTTTAAAACATTGTATACATTATATTTAACATATACACCTACCATTACCAAATAATACAAGTATGGATAAAGTAGTAATGTAGTAAAAATGTAATTACTTAAGTAAAAGGGGAGCTTGAATTTAAAAGAGAAAAAGAAAGATTCCATGAGTATAAAAATCAACTTAAGTACATAAGAACACTCTTTTACCCTATGGATTTTCTCATATGTGTACTTTGATGGAAAGTGTGTGAGAAGGGGAAAGAACAACATGTTTTTGAAGGGAAGAAAGGAGGATGAGGTGATGATGTGGAGCTTAATGAGTGAAGGGTATATAAGAAAGGCTTTTTTGGTAATTCACACATTTCACTTTGTATAAAAACAATTATCTTTATTTTATTTCTCATTTGCCATTTTATTTTTTTAATTCCTAAACATCCACCTTCCTTTCAAGCTTCCATAGCTTCCAAAAAGTTTTAAAACTTTTACATCCTTTTCCCTTTTTCCTTAACAAAAATAGTTAAAACTCCTTTATTTCTTCTCTACATCACTATTTCGACCAAGACATGACCCAAGCCACCAATTTTGCACTATGGTCAAGCCCAGCCAGCTCTAGGCTGACCCAAATCCACTTCTTTCTGGTCATAAAGTTGAGTTTTATAGAAGGAAACTACGTTCGTGTGTCGGGTACAAGTTTGGTTGAAGTTTCATTCGATTTGGTTGCATTTTGGTGACCAAATTTTCACCTTTTAAATAAATTTTTGACCTTTAAAATATTAATGAAATACATGTTATTTGTCAATGTTTGTATGTGTTAAATATGCCGGATGTGTTGGCTAGTTAACCACCTTGAAAAGTTGACATCTAGACGATTAGTTGGAAAGCTATGTTCTTGTTCACAAGTGTTGATCTATATGTTGTATAAATTGCTATTTACCTTTTCTATTTGTTCATGCTAAACTATGTATGCTTGAATAAATCAATGACATGTGAAAAGTGTTGACGGAAGTGTCCGTATATCGAATATCGCTATATCAGCACTTTGAAAACAACATCTCTTTTGGAATCCTTGGTTTATAACTTGTGGCTGGATTTTACAAGGTTAATTAATTACCTTAATAATGATTTTTTAATTTTAATTAATCATTTTTAAAATGATGGTTTAAGGTTAACTAATTATTTGATAATGATATTTAAATTTAATTGATCATTTTAAATAATGATGATTAAGGTTAATTAATTATTTAAATAATGATGTGATTAAGAATAATTAATCATTTTGTTAATGATGTTTAAAATCAATTAATCATTAAAAAAAATGTTTAAAGCTAGTTAATTATTTAATTAATGATGTATTAAAGTTAATTAATCATTTTGTTAATGATGTTTTAGGATTAATCATCACTTTAATAAAAATGTTTTAAAAGTCAATTAATTACTTTAATAATAATGTTTTTAAGATTAATTAATTATTATAATAATAATGATTTATTTTAATAATGGTGTTTTAAAATTAATTAATCGTTTTAATTTATGATATTTGAATTAAAAGAATCATTTTAATTAATGATATTTGATTTAATAAATTACTTTAATTAATGATATTTGAAGTAGCCAATCAAGATTAAAGTTAATTAATCATTTTAAATGAAGATGTTTTGAAGTAATTAATCATCAATTAAAGTTGATTAATTATTTTGAGTGATTATTTTAATTATTTTAAATGAGAAACCCCAACATAAGTTCGGTTTTAAAAAGTAGAAGTATCGATTCGGTAACGGAAAAGAAGTTTCCATGAACAATATCGCTTATATGGAAGAATTTAGTCATACTCTACACTAAACGTTGAGGTATGGAAACTTGTCATTATTTCGAAAGTCAAAATTGTTGTCAAGGCAACGCTTAAAGTTAATACTACCTTCACTTGCCCGACTTTATTTTTAACAAAGAAATGGTACAAGTTTGAAATCGACGAGTAGTGGTAGGAATATGAGACTTACGATCCATACTCGATCATTTTTAATTATCCCCTATAGTTGATTTATCAACTATCGGTTCACCTTTCTTCATTGTGTATTGTCAATCTAAGATGATTTGCGGCTCATTTGAGCACTATATCCTTTGTCGGAATGACTAAAACCAAAGCACGAATGGAAGCTAAGACATGTTGGGTTGCTCTCATTAGGGTATTTTCACATCTACTCTAGGTTGGTTTTGGTTCTATGCGCAATAAGATGTAAGTATTCGGATTTTCATTAAAGGTTAGAGGGCTTTAACTAGGTATTGTCCGAGAACCATCGTAGGTCTTAGGTATATTCTAGATGTATACCTTCGATAAGGGAGGTGCAGCATCCTAGTCATTTGTTGGAAATTTCCCTTTTTCCTTTCCTTCGATTCCAATTTTTTAAACTTACCACTTTCTTAATTTCTTCGGGAAGTGTTGTGAGCAATTCACAATGTTTAATTATGCGTATCCATGGTTGTGATTCGGTGTTGTTACTGTGAGATGAAACCCGTTCCGCGGTTAGTGGTGTTGCCTCATGTATTATGTTTACTTCCATTTGCTCATACTGGACTTATTGTCTGACCCGAGTTGTTTTTTTCTGCAAACTCTCATGTACTTAATTATATTTGAGTAGTCCAAGAGTAGTAGATTTTCTTTAGGCTCTTTGAAGACGATGGATGAGTAGGAGGCTCCTTTATCTATCCAATTATATATTTCCACTGTATGTTATGATACTTATGTGTGTGTTTTGTATCAGTAAGTGTAAAGGCGGAATGTATAACTACCTAACCTGATGGTTGTAGTACTTTTATGAAACTCTAATAACTCCATGTTTAGGAGTAACCGATGTACTATATTATTCTGTATTATATGTGACTGTTCCATTGTGAGTTGTTTCTGTTCTTTCCTGTTATATTCTTTTATTTTTACCCCATGTCAACTCGCAATTTGGATGCTTGGGCAATGACACATGAACACCGAAGATGCATTAAGTATCGTTCTCAAGGGATAGAAAAGTGGGTCGTTACAGTTGGTATCAGAGCTTTGGTTGAACGAACAACTTAGCTTATTGGAGATAGGGTAAATGATGCCCTAGAATGAGTTAATCTTGAGAGAGCGTATTTGTAATTTCTTTATAATAATAGTATATATCCTCACAAGTCTCGTTCTAGATCCTTTGGTATTGATTTCCTTAAAACCATTTTGATCCTTTACTTGTGTTCCAAAGATACCTGTTATCTGTCTAGGTGATTGAAGACGATACAAGAAGAAGAGGAAGGGGTGGATCTGGAGCTAACACAGCTACAAATGGCAGAGCAGTTACAAATGGCCCGGTTGTAGGTCCTGTAAAGGAAACGGTAGGGCAAGTTCAACCCCTATGAATTTTACAACTTTGTGCAAGAATTACACCACTTTGGGTGGGAAACCATTCTATGGTACTGAGGATATTCTTGAAGTGTAGACTAGTTTAGAGCTTGTGAAAGGATATTTCAAGATTTTAGGTTGGAAGATCCAAAGAAGTGTTTGTTGGCATCACGACAACTTCAGATGTCGGTGATGTACTGGTGGGATTATATAATGGCTAATACTCCGGATGAGGAGTTCTCTTAGGTGCAGTTTAAGGAAGTCTTCAAAGTGTAGTTTATCCTAGAAGCCGGAAGGGCACAATTGTTTAAAAGTTTACTGGACTTGAAGCAATATGATATAACGGTGGCACAGTATAAATAGAAATTTAATGCATTATCTCATTTTGGACTTGGATTGATAGGCACACCGTTTAAAATGAATGAAATGTCTGTGAATGGGATGCAACCAGAGTTCTAGTAAGAAATGACTAATCATCTTACGGGTACATTCACTAACCTGATCAGTAAGCTTTGAGGCTCAAAGCTCTAGATATTAAGGAAGGAGTCCAAAAAGGAGTAGAGCTAGCCATAAATGCCAAGCCTTTATCAATGATACCAATTGGGGGCAAGCCGAATTTCAAACGTAAGTTTAAGGGGAAGAGGCAGTGGGCAGGTAAGAAACCCGAAGGTAGAGCTCCAGCATAGAAGAAGCCACTCGACTTGACTAATATTACTTGTTTTTGGTGCGATAAAATAGGTCATTTTGCACCCAACTACCGGACTACCATCTGCTACAATTGTAACAAAAATGGATACATGAAGAATGAGAGCCATTTCCCAAAGAAGGGGAAGCAAGGATAGGCTTTCACTATTAAGGAGATACCATCCACTCTACTGGACAGAAGGGAAAGCAGGTGTTGCAAGGTACACTAATATCCTTAATCTTCCTATTAATTTGTTATTCGATATGGGTGCTTGCTATAGGTTTGTTTTAGTTGATCTTGTTGATAGGCTTAAGCTAAAACCCATCGTTTTGAATAATCCTCTTTGCATGTCGAGCCTAATTGGGGGTCCGACAAACCTTGACACTATATGTCCAAATGTTCCTATCTCTTATCATAATCGCCTCTTTACTATCGACTTATTTATTCTTGGGTTCATGGGAATTTGAGTGTTGTTGAGAATGGATTGGTTATCAAAGTATGGGGCTGTTTTGGATTGTGATAGGAGGGTGACTGCGGTGAAGGATGTTTTAGGAAGGAGCATCGATATATTTTGTGAAGAGCCTAATAAAATGATGAGTAGTTTTCTATATTCGCTCGAAGTAGTTAGGGAGGAGCTAAGGGATATACCTATTGTTAGGGATTTCATGGGTGTTTTTAATGAAGTGCATGGTTTACCTTCAATATCGTGAAGTGGGATTCTATATTGATTTAATTCTGAAAACAAGATCTATTGCTCAACCCCCACAAAGATTGGCTGCAAAAGAAAGGCGAGAGTTAGAAAGTTAGACATTTGACTTGTTGTAGAAGGGATTGGTTAGACCTAGTACTTCTAGTTAGGGATCGCCAGTCGTCTTTGTTACCAAGGAAAATGGTTCTTTAATGTTATATGCAGACTACCGGGAATTGAATAAAAGGACTATTACAAATAAATACCCTTTTCCAAGGATCGTGACATGTTTGGTCAGCTCTATGGTGCTCGGATATTTTCCCAATTGGATCTTGCCACCAGTTTCCACCAATTAAGGGTAGCAGAGGAGAGTGCCCTTAACAACTTTTAGGACTCCGGATAATTTCTACGAGTGGTAATTTATTCCATTTAGGCTGACTAATGCACACGCTTTCTTTGTGGACTTAATGAATCGAGTGTTCCAAGATATTCTTAATAGACTTTTCCTTGTCTTTATTGATGATATTCTTGTCTATTCGAAAAAGGAGGAGGAGCACGAGTGCCATCTCCAATTCGTACTCGATACCCTAAGATGCCATACGTTGAAGCTAAATTTGCTAAGTACCATATTTTATGAAGTTAGATTTTTGGGGCATGTTGTTTCGGAGGAATGCATATCTGTTGATTTGGCTAAGGTTGTTGCAGTTCAAGACTGGAAGAAGCCCAAATAGATTTTTTTTTGGATTGGCTGATTTTTACCATAGGTTCATCAAGGATTTCTCGAAGATTGCTTCTCATCTGACGAAATTAATGAAGAAAGATGTTAAGTTCGTGCGGACGCCTATCTGTGATCAAGCATTCAAGGAATTATAGGAGAAATTGACCAGCGCTCCTATTTTGACTATTCCAGATGGGAGTGGGGTTTTAACAGTATATACGGATGCTTGTAGTTCTAGTTTAGGAGCAGTCTTGATGTAGCATGGGAAGATTATTTCCTATGCGAGTCAACAGCTGAAGCCACATGAGAAAAATTATATTACGCATGATTTCGAGCTTTTGACTATTTTCTTCGCACTTAAGATGGGGAGGCATTATCTTCTGGGTGAAAAGTTCGAGTTATTCATGGACCACAAATCCTTAAAGTATATTTTTGCCCAAAAAGATCTAAATTTTAGGCAACAGAGATGGATGGAGTTTCTCGCTTCTTATGATTTGGAAATTCTATACATCCTTAGTAAGGCTAATGCTGTGGCAGATGCGTTGAGTAAGAATGTTTCAATTGTTGCTAACTCGGAAGTCAAGCTAGTTTTACTGGAGAGGATTGCAGGTAGTCAGAAGGAAGATCCCTTTTCGGCTCGACTCAAGAAGGATGTCCAGGAAGGTATTGTTTCTAGTTTTGAGATTGATCCTCAAGACGTATTGAGAATGAAAGGGCGTATTTGTGTTCCAAATGTTAATGGACTTAGAAGAGAAGTGTTAGCTGAGTTCAAAATTATCTTTCCATCCAGGAGTGACGAAGAGGTTCAAGGATATGAAACTGGTAATCTGGTAGAAAGGGATGAAGCAAGATGTGTCATCTTTGTGAGTCGGTGTGCAAACTACCAGCATATTAAGAGTGACCAACATAACTCAGCTAGACTGCTTCGACTGCTTAAGATCCCAAAGTGGAAGTAGGAGCAGATCTCGATGGACTTTATTGATGGACTTCCTAGGTCAAGAAGAAGGAATGAAAATATTTGAGTTATAGTTGACCGGCTGACCAAGAGTGTTAATTTCATTCCTGTTAAGCCAACTAGGACTGTTGAAAGCCTGGCGAGTTTGTATGTGAAGGAGATTGTGAGGCTTTATGGTATTCCTTGGAGTATTGTAAGTGACTGAGACCCGATATTCACTAACTGGTCATGGGAGGGACTGCAAACTACTTTATGGACTGAGCTGGATCTAAGTTACGGCTTACCATCCCAAGACAGATGGGCAGACAGAGAGACTTAACCGGATCTTGGAGGATTTATTGCAAGCATGCATTCTCGACTTTAGAGGTTCTTAGGAAGATCATTTACCCTTGGTCGAGTTTAGATACAACAACAAATATCAGGTGAGTATGGACATGGCCCCTTTCAAAGCTCTTTATAGTCGTCTGTGTCGTTCTCTTTCATGTTAGGTTGATTCTGGTGAAAGAATTTTTCTAGGGCCCGACATGATCTTAGAAGCAAGTAAGAAGGTAGCTGATTTTAGAAGGAAGATGAAGGAGGCGCATGATCGATAAAAGCTTTATGCAGACCGAAGTCGTAGGGATGTTGAGTTCTCAGTAGGTGGTTTGGTGTTTATGAAGGTTTTTCCATTAAAGAGTGTCGTGTGGTTTGGGAAGTAAGGAAAGTTAGCCCCTCGATTTGTTGGTCCTTAAAATTTTGTCATCTTGATGATTAGTTGGAAAGTTATGTTCTTGTTCACAAGCATTGATCTATATGTTGTATAACTTGATATTTAGTTTTGTTTATATGTTCATGCTATACTATGTGATGCTTGGATAAATAGATGACATGTGAAAAGTGTTGATGGAAGTGTCCGTATAGCGACTATCGCTATATCAGCATTTTTGAAAACAACATCTCTTTTCGAATCCTTCGTTTAAATCTCGTGCTTGGATTTTACAAGGTTAATTAATTACTTTAATAATGATGGTTTATTTTTAATTAATCATTTTATAATGATGGTTTAAGGCTAATTAATTATTCAATAATGATATTTTAAATTTAATTAACCATATTAAATATGATGATGAAGGTTAATTAATTATTTAAATAATGATGTGATTAATATTAATTAATCATTTTATTAATGATGATTAAAATGAATTAATCATCTTGACTGATGATGCTTAAGGCCGATTAATTATTTAATTAATGATGTATTAAAGTTAATTAATCATTTTTTAATGATGTTTTAGGATTAATTAATCACCTTAATAAAAATGTTTTAAAAATTAATTAGTTACCTTAATAATAATGTTTTTAAAATCAATTAATTATTTTAATAATAATGATTTAAAATCAATTAATTATTTTAATAATGGTGTTTTAAAATTAATTAATCGTTTTAATTAATGATATTTGAGTTAAATGAATCATTTTAGTTAGTGATATTTGATTTAATTAATCATTTTAATTTATGATATTTGAAGTAATTAATCAAAGTTAATTATTTATTTTAAATGAAGATGCTTTGAAGTAATTAATCAACGATTAAAGTTGATTAACTATTTAAATGATTATTTTAATTATTATAAATACGAAACCCTAGCACAAGTTTGGTTTTTGAAAGTAAAAGTATCGATTCAGTTATGGAATAGAAGTTTCTGTAAATGATATCACTTATATGGAAAGAATGTAGCCATACTTTTGAAACTAAGCATCGCGGTATAGAAACTTGTCACTATCTTGAAGGTCAAAAATATCATCAAGAAACGCCTAGAGAAAACACTACCTTCACTTGCCCGACTTTATTTTTAACCAAAAAATAGTATAAGTTTGAAATCGATGAGTGGTGGTAGGAATATGAGACTTATTGTCCATATACGATCATTTTAATTATCCCCAATAATTGATTTATCAACTATCGGTATAGGTTTCTTTCATTGTGTATCGTCAATCTAGGATGATTTTTAGCTCATTTGAGCATTAATATCCTTTGTCGGAAATGACTAAAACCAAAGTGCAAGTGGAAGCCAAACTATGTGGGGTTGCTCCCATTAGGGTTTTACATCTACTCTAGGTCGGTTTCGGTCATATGCTCAATAAAATGTGAAATACTTGGATTCTTGGTAAAGGTTGGCGGGATTTGGCATTGTATTGTCCGAGTACCATCGTAGTTCTTAGATATATTCTAAAGGTATGCCTTCAGTATGGAGGGTGCATGCTCCTAGTCATTTTGTTGGAAATTTTCCCTTTTCCTTTCCTCAAATTTTTAAACTTACCTCTTTCTTAATTTCTTCAAGAAGTGTTGGTAGCACTTTGCAATGTTTAATTATTTGTGTCAATGGTTGTGATTGGATGTTATTATTGTGGGGGGAAACTCATTCCTCTATTGGCGACGTTGGCTCACGTATTGTGTTTATTTCCATCCTTTTTGTTTAGAGATTTGCTCATACCAGACTTATTGTCAAACTCGAGTTGTTTTTTTATGTAAACTCTCGGATCCTCGATTATATTTGAGTAGTCCGAGAGTAGCAGGCTTCCTTTGGTCTCTTTGAAGATGATGGACGAGCAGGAGGATCCTTTATCTATCTAGTTATCTATTTCTGCTGTATGTTATGATAATTACGTATGTATTTGTATCAATAGGTGCAAAGGCAGAATGTATAACTGCCTAACCTGATGGTTGTAGTACTTTTGTGCAACTCTGATAACTCCAAGTTTAGAAGTAACCTGATGTACTAAATTATTCTGTATTATATGTGACTGTTCTGTCATGAGTTGTTTCTATTCTTTCCTGTTTTTTTCTTTTGTTTTTATACCATAACAACACACCATTCAGATGCTTAGGCAACAATACATGGACATCGAGGACACGTAAGTGTCGTTCTCAATGGTTAGAAAGGTGGGTCATGACATTGTGCATTATAAAAAGTAATGAGATGATAATGGATATATTTGGATCAGTTATGGTGAATGAAGTGAGATTTTCTCTAGTTCGATTTCGAGCTACACCTTGGGAAAATGGTGGTTTGCTTTAGAACAAGCGCAAGGAAACCATAAGAGCCAAATGGGTTGTTCTGAACTTTGACGTATTGATAGTGTAAATCGTTTTAGGTCAAGTACTTCAGGTGGAAAGTGCATGAGGACTTGGCGGCGTCCAAGGAGGAATAAAAAGTGTATCTAGGCTTAGGGATGTTCGAGGAGGCATATTCAACAAGGTAAAGCGATGTGGTTGTGCGTGGTGTACTCCGCATCAAGTCATGTGCTGAAGGCGTCATTGATATATCTGGATGTGATATGTATTTCATAGAGCAAGGGTATGCGAGGATGCTCACCTGCGTACCCTGGACCTTGATGATGGTCCAGCCTGCCTTGAAGATGGAAACACCATAGTGATGGTACGTGATAGAACAATGAACCAATTGCGACGTGGTTTGTCACCGACCTTGGTGATGGCCGTACGAGTTATCAGGTATCCGAAGATGTCTTAGTGATGATGTGATACCTTGGTGATGGTCGGGATAAAGTGACATCTTAGAGATGATATGAAGCATTGGTAATGGCTATGATGACGTGAAACCTTAGTGATGGCTATAATGATGGGAGACCTTGGTGAAGGTTGTACGAATTGTCATATATTGGAGAGCATCTTAGTAGTGATGCAAGACTTGGTGATGGTCGAATTTACCTTAGTGGTGACGAGAAGTGTTTGGTATAAGACCTTAATAATGGTCAATCTCGCCTTAGTGTTGTTTTATATTTCCCAACTATATATGAGGGATTGGGAAATACCGGATTAATGCAAGTGCAGCATTATTTTAAGGAGGTAGCATTAAGTACGCACAAATTGAAAGGTGTAGGTATGAGATGGTACATCGATTGTTATAAGGATGAGACTATGAGCAAGTTCATCAATAGATGGGAAAATATACATATTACAGTGGAATGGTTGTTAACATAGGGATTAGCACCCATGTGTTATTTGTTGATATGATGATATAATGATTACTATTTTGGGTGTTTGTATGCTTCACTTTAATGAGCTTTGTTGATTATCGATTTATGTATATTCTTGTTACGCATGCATGTTTGGACCAACCTAAATTTTGTTGTGTATTTCTGCTATGGGCAATTGCGTTTGCATTGCTAAGATGCATGTTGTGACTTGTGTCTGGAGTTATCTATAATTGAGACTGTTCACCCATTATTGATGGAGATTTGTTGTTGTATACTATAGTTTAGACGCACGATTGAAAATTTATAGGTGTTACTATACTATGTATGTTGAATTCATTATTGTGAACGAAATGTTGCGTATCATGATTGATTGTGCTATGTGGATGTAGTGTACTATAATTAAAATGTTGAAATTGATTAATTTAATTCCTCATTTTTTATGATATTAAACCCATTATAAGACTATATTGATTTGGTCGACCATTGTATGTGGGAAATTGCGAGGGTGCAATTCTATCAAATGGGAAAGAATATAATGACCCACAAATTTGGCAATGCAAGATATTTTATAAAGGCCAATCAGCTTTAAAGTGGACCATTCACTTTTATAACAATATTGAATAGTGTTTGGCACATGCGCAAGAACAGCTAAAAAAAGAAAAGTACGGGAGTTAGGCAATAGTACCTAAACTGCTAATAATAAATTTACTAGTCCCTCTCAATTCAGGAGGATCCACTACCCCCATCCTTATAATCAAATCAAGAAACATGATTGTACCCTAAAATAGCGTCGCTGGGTTAGGGATAAAATCCATAGAATCACTACAATAAAGGTATTTCCTATTCCAAGAATCGTCCTTAAAAAAGTGTTCGATTGCTAAGTCCATCATCACCTTCTGTAACAAGAGAAAGGCCTTTCCCCAAAACATGGTAATATAGTCTTCTATCCTCTCCATATCCTTCTAAAAACATATAGTAGTTATCACACATTGGGTTATATCGCATGTCAAAAGTCCTGATGAACCCATGCTTCCTCATTGAATTCCAAGAAATAACATTTCGAGAAGAAAGAAACACTAAAGATTAAACTAAATTGCAAGCATCAATAATAGCAGTAGAAGGCACATATGGTATCTAAATAACAGGGCTGGATGGAATAACATCAACGTCAGGTACTACCATGGGCGGAGGAAAGGATGGCGAATGGCCTAGGTTCCTGAAAGGAGGATGGAGAAGAGGGATTTTAGCAGGAATAGGCAAGGGAACTTCAATTGCAGAATTAGAATCAGGAGAGATACCATGCTTACAATATTCCAAAGTATGCCCAAAGGAGGGATAGGTTCATGCATATATCATGAGACCAGCTGTAGTGAACATCCACTATAGCAACTTGACCTTCAGCAGGTCTAACCCTAAGCTTGGTAGGCAAAGGCTTATCCTAAAAATTTCAATCAAAGACTTTGCAGACACAACCCTCCTTTTAGCTACTGTGTAGCATGTAAACACTTAAGTTTTTCAACAAGGCTAGCTAACTAATCTAACCCAATCATGGGTAGCAATACAGAAGGGATTTGTGAGAAGTGATCTCGAACAGGAATAAATAATACACATTCCCTAGAATTATCAAGTGGACTCATAGAGCTATAATAAATGGTTTCCCATGTATAAAAGAAGGCTGCACTTCTAAAATTCACTATCTCTCTTCATAAATAGAGAATTTGTAAAAGAACATTGAATTGTAAAAGTGAACCCGAAGGCCGTCCCTGAGTTTCCAAACTTAACTGTAATGTTCTTTAACAACATGATACCGAGGGTTTTGAACCAAGAAAAATTCCAACAAGTATTCAAACCAAAAACTAATGCCCACTTGAACAACCTCGGCCGGTGGCACCATCACACCATCAACTTCAATGGTTTCAGAAGAAGGAGGCGTGTATACACCCATATTTTGTGGTAATGAAGAGAATAGTGATGAGCATTTGTTTTGAGTGGCGGGGGACGCATCCAAAGTGTCATTACCATTAATCGACTAGCTGGGCTATCCTTGCATCTAACAATAAAGGTGGGGATAAAAGTATGAGTAGGAATTGAAGAAGTAGACACGGGCCTGATTGGAACAATTTGTTGAGCATCTTGTGTGGAGTGGCAACAAACTGGAATAACATCCAAAACTACTTTATCTCCTTCAAAAAATACCAACACAAGCATGTCAAATATGCTGGAGCAACCTACATCGTCATCACGCGACCATGGAGCTGTCATAGAGGCTAACAAAGGGGACAACAAAAAACCAGAGCAGGGGAGCCCAATCCGAGACACAAGCTACTAGGATGTTTTAGTGTGGTCAATAGTTAATACCAATTCAACAAGATTCCTACACAAATCAGAATTAGGACTAATATCACCGCAAAAGGCAGCATCCAAGGGAGGATGAGCAGTTGTAATTTGTTGACAAACAGTGACAATAAGCAAGGAAAATTCATCATGAGATGCTAAACTTGACAAAGGAGAACCTTTGTGATGGACCTCGGTAGAAGAATCAGATGCAAAAGTACGGCCAGATCTCGTCGTCATCGTAGGCTCTTCAGATGGAAGCGGCGAAAGCTTTTTTTTCTTGGCCCGCATCATGAGTAGAGAGAGTAGTGGAGTGGCATAGGAATAAAGAGGAATGGAGTCGATTGCGCATGCTAGTACTCGCCATTGAAAACCACAAAAATCTTTCCAAAAGTAACATTGGCACTACAAAATATTAAATCAATTAAAAATGAACTTTTAATAAAAGGGTAAACTAGGTGTTGTGTTTACAACTATTGCAAAGGTCTTTCTGAGATGATCAGTTTGATATTCAATTTTGGTGCATTTGGAGTTACGCTTTGTGAAATAGAGGCGTAATCTTTATTAATAGTTGGCTTGCAAGCGCAAACTTTTGATCCGACCGCGAACTTTTCAAAATATCCTTTACTCATATATAATTTAATTATTATCTATTATTTTTATCCTATTATTTCTAGACTAGCTGGAACTATTCAAACTAAGTTAATACAGTTAAATTTCTTTAAAAATTCAAACTATCTCTCTACGCTTGATAATAGAATCTAACAAACAAATATCATTTAAACAAATAAATTTCATTTACAAATTGGTTGTTTATTAATTAATAACATAAGTAAAATTCAAACTAACAAAAAATTAAATGTTGCAACTTAGAAATATTTAAATTAACTAACTACACATGATTTCAACGTAAAAACATGGCCAAATATTTCTGCAAATCATTTTCTCTTGAATGTGTTAATCATATATAAACTGTATAAGAACAGTTCGCGCACAAAGTACATGTCATCATCACGCGCGAAGCGCGTGCCGTAACGCTCGTAGTGTTTAATTAGCGTACGTAGCTATTTCGGACCAAACTGAATAAACAACATATATCTTAGCCAAACAACTATATAAATAAGACTATAAACTCTTCTTTCCTAATCCTAAAATTTCTAAATTATCCACAAACAGAGATTTGTAAATTAATTAAAAAGTGGTTAAAAATCAAATTGTTCAAACCATATCAAATTATATATCATTGCGAAGCTCTCGATGAATGGAATCGATGATAAGTGTTTGTTTTTATAAAAGATGCTCGGACCAACAAAAATCACGGTGAAAGTTTGAAATTAGTGGAAACCTAGGCCAAAAGGAGGCCTGTTTGATTGGGTACGAACTATACAAAGAGACCAGTTGCAATAGAAAGGCCTCGTCACGCTGAATCCAATAATGGTCTCAATTTTTGGAATTGGTGTCCAGTTTGCCTACAATTCATACTTGAAGTGCGATGATGGCGGTTCAAAGCATGTCGGTGATGGCCACCGTGGCCATTCGATGGCGGATGGGTAGGCCCGGCAATGCCGGTTATGTGGTAGGCTCGACTTCGACGATGGTGGTTTATAGTGGTGGAAACTAGCAGACAATGTTTTTGAGCTTGCCATGGGTTTAGCTACATGAATGAAGGCGACGAAGTTAGGAATTATTAAAATTAATTTGATGAAATTAATATTAAAAAGTGGACAAATTAATATTTTAGCAGTAGTTCTTATAACCTTCATATCTATTACATACGAACTCCGACTCATGTATGGTTTCTTCCGGGACTAATAGTGGAATTTGAACAATTGGGCATTGGGTATGCTGAGCTTGGAGGCTACTTACAGAAGCATATTGGTATGGCTTATTTATTCAATTAATTGAATTTTAAAATATCAAATGCATGTCCATTAATGAAAAATTATTGTTATTGATATGTGTTATGATATATTGGTGATTGCTTGGACATTATGACAATTTGGATATGTTATGTGAAGCTGATTACTTATCGTTGATTATTGTATATTGGGTGTTTAACTGTACTCAACCGTGAGTTGAAGATTTACATGTAATTAATTGAAATAAGATGGGTGGAATAATGTAATAATGAGTAAATTAGCTAAATAAATGATAAATAAGCTTATTTACGGTTTATATATGATGTTTTCAAATAGCAATGGTTTAGCAAATTAAATAAAACAAATGGAAGAAATTCAAAAAGGTTATTATTTATGAATTTCTATTTATAAACAATAACGAAAAAAAAAAATTAAGTAAAAAGTGGAAATCTTATTATTATTTAATAATGTGATAATGGTTGACTTTATTTTATCACATATGTTGATGTTGAAATTGAAATTGGATATGTGTGATTTTTTTGGCATTATTACTACGTGTGTAGTTAACTATTGTTTTATTATGTTGGTATTTGCTTTACTAATATAGCGGTTTAGTGTACATTTGATTGGTTTATATTTACATTGATGGTTTATTACTAATGGGTGATAATTAGTATATTTGAGTGTATATATGCTATGATTAGCTTATTTGATGATTGAGGTTGACATTGTGTGTTGTCGAATGTTTGCAATATTTAATGGCTAAGCGTGCTAAGATTTTTTTACCTTATATTTATGATGATTGATTGAAATAGTTTAGTAGTAGTAGTGTTTCCCACTTTCATTTGTTTTTTTGGCTGCAATGGTTGCATGGATGTCATGGTTGTTATGTGCTAACAATTATTTGGTCTAAACTGGGCTGGAACTATTCAAACTAAGTTAATACAGTTAAATTCTTTAAAAATTCAAACTATCTCTCTACGCTTGAGAATAGAATCTAACAAACAAATATCATTTAAACAAATAAATTTCACTTACAAATTGGTTGTTTATTAATTAATAACATAAGTAAAATTCAAACTAACAAAAAATTAAATGTTGCAACTTAGAAATAAAAATTTAAATTAACTAACTATACATGATTTCAACATAAAAACATGGCCAAATATTTCTGCAAATCATTTTCTCTTGAATGTGTTAATCAAATATAAACTGTATAAGAACAGTTCGCACACAAAGTACATGTCATCATCACACGCGAAGCGCGTGCCATAACGCTCATGGTGTTTAATTAGCGTACATAGCTATTTCGGACCAAACTGAATAAACAACCTATATCTTAGCCAAACAACTACATAAATAAGACTACAAACTCTTCTTTCCTAATCCTAAAATTTCTAAATTACCCACAAATGGAGATTTGTAAATTAATTAAAAAGTGGTTAAAAATCAAATTGTTCAAACCATATCAAATTATATATCATTGCAGAGCTCTCGATGAATGGAATCGATGGTAAGTATTTGTTTTTATAAAAGATGCTCAGACCAACAGAAAATCACAGTGAAAGTTTGAAATCAGTGGAATCCTAGGCCAAAAGGATGCCTTTTTAATTGGGTACGAACTATACAAAGAGACCAGTTGCAATAGAAAGGTCTCGTCACGCTGAATCCAATAATGGTCTCAATTTTTGGAATTGGTGTCCAATTTGCCTAGAATTCATACTTGAAGTGCGATGATGGCGGTTTAAAGCATGTCGGTGATGGCCACGGTGGCCATTCGATGGCAGATGGGTAGGCCCGACAATGCTGGTTATGTGGTAGGCTCGACTTCGACAATGGTGGCTTATAGTGGTGGAAAATAGCAGACAATGGTTTTGGGCTTGCCATGGGTTTAGCTACATGAATGAAGGCAACGACGTTCGGAATTATTAAAATTAATTCGATGCAATTAATATTAAAAAGTGGACAAATTAATATTTTAGTAATAGTTCTTATAACCTTCATATCTATTACATACGAACTCCGACTCATGTATGGTTTCTTCCATTGGAGTAATAGTGGAATTCGAACGGTTGGGCATTGCGTATGCTGAGGTTGGAGGCTACTTGCAAAAGCATGTTGGTATGGCTAATTTATTCAATTAATTGAATTTTAAAATATCAAATGCATGTCCATTAATGAAAAATTACTGTTATTGATATGTGTTATGATATATTGGTGATTGCTTGGACATTATGACAATTTGGATATGTTATGTGATGTTGATTACTTATCGTTGATTATTGTATACTGGGTGTTTAACTGTACTCAACCGTGGGTTGAAGATTTACATGTAATTAATTGAAACACGATGGGTGAAATAATGTAATAATGGGTAAATTAGCTAAATAAATGATAAGTAAGCTTATCTACAGTTTTTATATGATGTTTTCAAATAGCAATGGTTTAGCAAATTAAATAAAACAAATGGAAGAAATTTAATAAGGTTATTATTTATGAATTTCTATTTATAAACAATAACGAAAAAATATATTTTAAATAAAAAGTGGAAATCTTATTATTATTTAATAATGTGATAATGGTTGACTTTTTTTTATCACATATGTTGATGATGAAATTGAAATTGGATATGTGTGATTTTTTGGCATTATTACTACGTGTATAGTTAACTATTGTTTTATTATGTTGGTATTTGCTTTACTAATATAGCGGTTTAGTATACATTTGATTGGTTTATATTTACATTGATGGTTTGTTACTAATGGTTGATAATTAGTATATTTGAGTGTATATATGTTATGGTTAGCTTATTTGATGATTGAGGTTGACATTGTGTGTTGTCGAATGTTTGTAATATTTAATGGCTAAGCGTGCTAAGATTTTTTTACCTTATATTTATGATGATTGATTGAAATAGTGTAGTAGTAGTAGTGTTTCCTACTTTCATTTGGTTTTTTGGCTGCAATGGTTGCATGGATGTCATGGTTGTTATGCGCTAACAACTATTTGGTCTAGGCTGGGCTGGAACTATTCAAACTAAGTTAATACGGTTAAATTTCTTTAAAAATTCAAACTATCTCTCTATGCTTGAGAATAGAATCTAACAAACAAATATCATTTAAACAAATAAATTTCACTTACAAATTGGTTGTTTATTAATTAATAACATAAGTAAAATTCAAACTAACAAAAATTAAATGTTGCAACTTAGAAATAAAAATTTAAATTAACTAACTACACATGATTTCAACGTAAAAACATGGCCAAATATTTCTGCAAATCATTTTCTCTTGAATGTGTTAATCATATATAAACTGCATAAGAACAGTTCACGCACAAAGTACATGCCATCATCACGCACAAAGCACGTGCCGTAACGCTCGTAGTGTTTAATTAGCGTACGTAGCTATTTCGGACCAAACTGAATAAACAACCTATGTCTTAGCCAAACAACTAAACTCTTCTTTCCTAATCCTAAAATTTCTAAATTACCCACAAACAGAGATTTGTAAATTAATTAAAAAGTGGTTAAAAATCAAATTGTTCAAACCATATCAAATTATATATCATTGCGAAGCTCTCGATGAATGGAATCGATGGTAAGTGTTTGTTTTTATAAAGGATGCTCGGACCAACAAAAATCACAGTGAAAGTTTGAAATCAGTGGAAACCTAGGCCAAAAGGAGGCCTGTTTGATTGGGTATGAACTATACAAAGAGACCAGTTGCAATAGAATGGTATCGTCACGCTGAATCCAATAATGGTCTCAATTTTTGGAATTAGTGTCCAGTTTGCCTAGAATTCATACTTGAAGTGCGATGATGGCAGTTTAAAGCATGTCGGTGATGGCCACGGTGGCCATTCGATGGCGGATGGGTCGGCCCGGCAATGCTGGTTATGTGGTAGGCTCGACTTCGACGATGGTGGCTTATAGTGGTGGAAAATAGCAAGCAATGGTTTTGGGATTGCCATGGGTTTAGCTACATGAATGAAGGCAACGACGTTAGGAATTATTAAAATTAATTTGATGAAATTAATATTAAAAAGTGGACAAATTAATATTTTAGTAATAGTTCTTATAACATTCATATCTATTACATACGAACTCCGACTCATGTATGGTTTCTTCCGTTGGACTAATAGTGGAATTCGAACGATTGGGCATTGGGTATGCTGAGCTTGGAGGCTACTTGCAAAAGCATGTTGGTATGGCTTATTTATTCAATTAATTGAATTTTAAAATATCAAATGCATGTCCATTAATGAAAAATTATTGTTATTGATATGAGTTATGATATATTGGTGATTGCTTGGATATTATGACAATCTGGATATGTTATGTGATGCTGAATACTTATCGTTGATTATTGTATATTGGGTGTTTAACTGTATAATTAATTGAAATAAGATGGCTGAAATAATGTAATAATGGGTAAATTAGCTAAATAAATGATAAATAAGTTTATTTACAGTTTTTATATGATGTTGTTAAATAGCAATGGTTTAGCAAATTAAATAAAACAAATGGAAGAAATTTAATAAGGTTATTATTTATGAATTTCTATTTATAAATAATAACGAAAAAATATATTTTAAATAAAAAGTGGAAATATTATTATTATTTAATAATGTGATAATGGTTGACTTTTTTTTATCACATACGTTGATGATGAAATTGAAATTGGATATGTGTGATTTTTTGGCATTATTAGTACGTGTATAGTTGACCATTGTTTTATTATGTTGGTATTTGCTTTACTAATATAGCGGTTTACTGTACATTTGATTGGTTTATATTTACATTTATGGTTTATTACTAATGGTTGATAATTAGTATATTTGAGTGTGTATATTCTATGATTAGCTTATTTGATGATTGAGGTTGGCATTGTGTGTTGTCGAATGTTTGTAATATTTAATGGCCAAGCGTGCTAAGATTTTTTTTACCTTATATTTATGATAATTGATTGAAATAGTTTAGTAGTGGTAGTAGTGTTTCCCACTTTCATTTGGTTTTTTGGCTGCAATGGTTGCATGGATGTCATGGTTGTTATGTGCTAACAACTATTTGGTTATAGAAGAAGAGGAGGAAACAGAACTGCATAGGAATGATCCCCCAAAAGGGGTAGACATACAGTCTTTTCCTATGCAATAGCTGTTGAACCAACGGCAGTAGTGTATAGGATAAGGTGCAGTCCAAACATAGTTGAAACATTTTTTCTTTATTTTATATATATATCTAAGCGGGTATGAAGTTATAGGTTGAAGCATAAGAGGGGATAGAAAGGCAAATGGAGGCTATATCGTGGATAGCTATTTTGGTATATTCTTTTACTCCATTGTTGTATTAAAGTGTAAGTTTATGTGATAACGTAAAATAACTATATTGTTGAGTTAATATTTATTATATTGATATTTGGTTCTGCAGTGCTTTTCCTTTCTTAGTTATTGACAAATTAAATTATAAAAAAATAAACGATTCGCTTTTTTAATGTCATACATTAGTTGCAATCATATTTTGTGGTGTTTGTAATAGATTTAGAAGTTGAAAATCGTAGGGTGTTATAGGTTTCAATTATGTTTAGACTGCGCCAAACAATATACACTACGGCTATAGGCTCGGTAGTTATTGCATAGGAAAAGACAACCTACATACCCTAGTTTGGAGATCAAGCTAACATAGTTCTATTTCCTGCTCTTATCTTGCATCTAAATACCTATTAGTACATAAAAACCATAGAATCCATGCAACCATTGCAACAAATGCAACCATCGCAATTAATGATAATAGTAGAAGTTGAAAACAATATTCCTAATTATCCACGATAACAAATCATCATATAAGGCAACAAAAAAAATAAAACATAGTCATCAAACATGTACAAAATTAAATGTCTAACCAAATCATTAAATAAGAAAATAACAATGCACAAATATACTTACATACATCATCATTAATGTAAATATAATCCATCAAATGTGTACTAATCCAATAGCCATTGGTGACATAACATTTATCATCAAATAACCATAATTAACTATCCATCATCTAGTAGCAATAATGGTAAAATATTGAATAATCGTCAAAATGCGACCATCATCAAACTTCCGATATATATGTGATAATTAGAATCAATAATTATCGCACATCCAAATAATATATTTAGACCAATTACTGTCTTAAGTATAAAATCATTTTATCATTGTTTATTATAAATTAACCTTTATTTATTCATCCTAAAAAAAATCTCTGTAAATGATAATATACTCTTTAAAAAAAATTTATACTCCCATTTCTCCAAACACTTCTAAACTTCGTAATTTAAATAAATAATCAATAATCAACAATAAAAAGTGAACATAAGACACAACATACCCAAAATATCCATAATATCCAAACAATCACCAACATATCACAACATTTATCAATAATTATGATTTTTTATTAATGGATAAACATCTAATATTTTAAAATTCAATTAAATTAAATTAGCCATACCAACATGCTTTTGCAAATAGCCTCCAACTTAGCCAACCTAGTGCCAAATCATTTGGAATTCCACCACGAGTCAAATGGAAGAAACCACACATGAATCGGAGTTCGTATGTGAAAGAATCGAGGTTAGAAGTTTTAGAGTTTAAATTGTATATATTAGATAAGGTCTAAAATGAAAAACAAGCACACCTCAAATGAATATGAACCTAGCTTTATTTTAAATCAGTGAAGAGTAGCATATTCTCCTTCCATCATAACCCAATTCGCTTTCAGAATCTAAATGTACATAGTGCTGAATGAATCCCTAGTCCTTTTTTTCAACTACTATTTTCTTTTGAAATAAATGCTATACTTTTTAAATTTAGAAGTCAATGAAGATTGTAGAAAAAGTCTTAATGGTTTTTTTTTCCAAAAGTTAACTGCTTCCCACCTGAACCTACTTCGTTTATAGGGTGGAATGATGGATAGAGGAAATTTGAATGTACAACGTAAAGAGAGTAACTTATGAATGTTTATTAAAATTTATCTTTTACATATAGAAAATTAATTTCCAATCTATATTGAATCAATCTTCAAAAATAAAAAGATTAATTTACCTATACGTCAATCAATGCACAACAATTTCTAGCAATTATTTTTTCACAATATATGAAATTAATATACAGCCAACTATGTGTGTGTGTGTATTCGGCAGTTAGGAAATATGTCAATCGATACGCGATCAATTGCTAGTCTACGCAATTAATTTCCCATAATACATGGAGTTAATATATAACCAATTATATATTTATATTCAACAATTAAGAAATATGTCAATCAATGCACAATTAATTGCTAGTCTACGTAATTGATTTCCCATGACATATGAGATTAACATACAACCAATTATATATATTGTTTGCACAAAAAATGGGCAAACACCTCCAAGTCGTATGAATTAGTTGATTTTATGTTGCTCCTAGTGATTTGGGTGATTTACGCAAATATATAAAAAGCAGGGACTAAACTGTAAAAGACACACAGATTTATAGTGGTTCGGCTAGAACGTGCCTACGTCCACTTTATATGTTATTCTCCTTTTCTCTTCAGATTACAAGTACAAAGCTTTGATTACAAGTAATTGAAAGTTCTATCCGTGCTTGAGCTCTCAAACTTGTCTGCCATTGTTGTACCCCTGCCCCTCTATTTATAGAGTGAGGTTGGGGGCAGGGATCTCGGATGTATATAACCGCTAGTGGGCCTGGGCTGAAGCAATCTGGTCTGGCGATGTTGGTTCGGTATCCACTTGGTCCGGTAGTGGTTGGAGTGAGTTGGTTCGGCATGGCTTGGGTGGAGAGTTGGTTCGGTGGGACGTTGGTCCGGTAGTGGCTAAGTGGAGTTTGGTCCGGTGATGAGGAGAGGGGAGTTGGATCGGTAGGGAAGTGGCTTGGTTCGGTTAGGATGGTTCGGTAGTGTGATTCGGTAGTGCTCAGTAGGTGGGTGGTTCGGCAGGAATGATGTGGAGCCGGTCCGGTGGTGCTTCCAGGGCTTTAATCCGGTGATGGGAGCTTGGAGATTGGATCTGGTCCAGTCGTGCCCTTGGTTCGGTGGTGGTGAAAACGCCCCTAACATTTCCCCCCCCAAAGTGGGGTATATGCCAGCATATGCCGCGCTTTGTTTTCCTACAGCTGAGATAGCTTCGTTCGGTCCTGGATATGCCGAACCAGTTGGTCCGATCGATGAGTTGCGCCTATAAATAAGGGCTTCAGGTTACTGTTACCTTTTATCGTCTTGAGATAGCCGAATCAATCCGAGTAAGTGCCGAACCAACCACGTGCGGAACGACCAAGCACCGAACCAGGTATGTTCTCTTTTGCCGAATGAGTTCTTATTATGGACTACCGAATGAAACCCATGGAGGATGAATACCGAACGAGATTGGGTGCTGAGTGCCGAATGGGCCTATCACCGAATTACCGGATGAACTCTTGAGACCCCAAATACCGAATGGACCTTTGTATCGGCTTTGCCGAATGATACTAGGAGTTCTGGGCGTTTTAAATTATGAGTGAAATTTTCAGAGTACATACACTTGCTTGCTTATATCCTTTGTTCTAACGATATGTTTTTCCGGTGTTGCAGCTAAATGTCTCGTAAAGTTGAAACCCGATCAGAAAAACAGAGGAAATCTATGGACAGAAGAGAGTCTCCCGCTGTGCCCCCAGTCCAGCCGAAACCAGCGCGACATGGATCTGCCCCGAGGTCATTAGTGGACGGATATGGCCCTCAAGAGCTTCTAAACTCTCCTCCCGATTGCTTTCCGAGCTCCCTCAAAGAGGGACAACTTGATGTCATCGCTCGCTCCTTCGGGATTGACAGAGCGAGCATGCTGCTGCCGGGAGATGGTTTGATGCCGTATGATCGTCCTGAAGGATATTTTGCCTATAGCCGATACCATTGCATGTGCGCGGCCATTCCTCCGATCAATGCGTGGATAGTCAGCTTCATTACCTACCTGAAGGTGGTCCCTTTCCAACTTCAGCCCAACTCCTACGCCATCTTAGTGTGTCTATTCGTTATCTTTCAGAGGAGGTATGGGCGCCTCCCTTCTAATCGGGAAATACGATATTTGTATAATCTGAGGGGCTACAAGAAGGGGTCTCCATACATTAGTTTAGAGTCGGCCGTGTCCTTCAAGGCGGTTTTGGACTTATACTCGAAATTCACCATGTTTAAGAAGGAATGGTTCTTCGTCAAGGACGACTCTGTTTCTTTTCGCCTTTTCACTTCTGGCTGTAAGTTGAATTCCATTTGTAATTTATTTGTCCCGACTGCAATGCTTCTTCTTATATGCTTTTATTTCTTGCTAGCGACAGGTGGCTTTGCGGTCGTGGAGAATGATCGCCTGGTACAGATGGCTGGGGAGATAGAGGCTATCTCAGGAAGGGATAGGTCGGCTTCTTACCTAATCAGGAATGCCACTCTCCTGGAGCACAACTTGATTCTGCCACGTCAATCCGTGGTTAAGCAGAGAGATACAGCCGAGGAGAGGGCTGCCAAAGCTAAAGATGGGGCTACTGCGAAGAGTAGCAAGAGGAGACCTTTCTCGGTACCTCCAGTCGTCGGGGGAAATAAGCTTAAGAAAACTGATGGACCCTCTCCCAGCACATGCCCAGATGTTCCGGAGGAGGAAAGTGGAGAGGAAGAAAGAGGCGAGGAGGAGAGCGGAGGTGATGGAGAAGGTGACGGTGGTAACGGTGACGAAGGGAAGAGTGGTAGTGGCGTTGGTGCCTTGACTTATGGGCAAGCGGGTGAGATTCAAGAGTGGACGGATGACGCCTTCCGTCAAGCCTTCGAGGGGTTGGGGGAAGGACCGGCCTTGGTGGAGAAATCGAAGAAGTCTGATAAGGCCGGGATGGGCGCCAGCCTATCTTCTGAGAGTATTTCAGCTAAAGCAACTCCGGCGGTTCAAGGTGAATTCTTAACTTCCGCAGACTCCCTTTATGATAAGGACTTAGTAATATTTTATGGCCAGCTCCCATCCTGGAATGAGATTCGGGACTTATTGCAGTATCCCACCCACCCTCAGGGTTTGTAAAATAAACGCGTTTTCCTACTCCTTTTAACTTAACATATTTCTCGGATTATAGTTTCATGCATGCTTGTAACACTTGGTTTTTATTCCAGGAACGGGTAAGGTGGCCAAGACATCAGATATTCGGCACCGCCTTGAACAGTACAAGCTACTCAAAGCTTCCGCCAAACCGAAGCCGTCAACTAGCCGTCCCGGAGATGTGGTTAGCTATCGCCCTCTTCTCGGAGTTATTGAAGAAGATATGCAAAAGAGGAAGAGGGGCCGATCTTTGTTTGAACCTTCACCTGGCCCTCAGCCTCCAGTCCAGCCTATCCATGATATTACTGAGCAAGATACTGAGTTTATGCCTTCCCCACATCCGTCCGAAAATCCAACCGTCACCCCGATAGACCACCCTGGTTTGGTTCGCAACCCATTTGCCAGCCACCCGGATCTGGACCCGAGTTTTCAGGACATTTCTTTTGACGAGGCCACGGGTGAGCATCTTCTTCCCCGCAATCCCATGGTACGGGTGCTTGATGAGGCTAAGTCCTTAGACCTCGATTTGCTTACTACTCGGATTGTGACCATGGGGGATGAGGTCAAGGCAAACATCGATCGGGTGGCTACAGAGACCAAGAGGCTAATGGAGCATCATGCTCGATTGGCCAAGGCTGGAGAGGAAATCGGAAGTGCTAACATTCGGTTGCGGCTAAGGGTTTCTGATCAGGCCAAACAGCTTGCCGATCAGGCTATCCAGATATCCCAGCATGAGGCGGCTTCCAGACGACTAAAGAAAACCATGGAAGAGGCTAGCAAGGCCGAGTTGCGAAAAATGGAGGCTGTTTGCAAAGAACGAATTGACATGGCCATCGCAACGGTGGATGAGGTTCGGAGAGCAGATCTTGAGCAGGTAGACGAGTTATCTGGGAGGCTTGAGGCCGCAGAGCTTGCTCAGGCCAAGCTGAAGGAGGAGATGGAAGTGATGCGGAAATCCCTTCAAGCTGACTGCTCGAGATACCGATTGGAGAGAGATGTTGTCGTCGCACGGCTATCGGCTTCTGAGGCCCGGATGAAAGAGTTTGAGGAGAACGAGGGGATGATGGATGAGATGCTCCAGGACATGTATTTCCAAACATGGAAGCAGGGCGACCTGTCCTGGATGGACGACTATCCCCGGGTGATGGCTAGGATATATCTTCAGGCTTTGGAGGAGGCTAAGGCCGATGCGGATAAGGAAGGTGGTGTGGCTTTCAGGATGGGTGTGGTTACGGCCCAATTTACTAAGGAAGAGAAGGTAGCGGTTAAGGAGGGCATGCTGCTGCTCGCTGCAGATGAGGTAGGCGTGCAGCTAGATGATGATGATCTGGGAGCAGGTGCTGGTAAGTCTTCCCTCTCAATCTTTCCTTAACTTGATTGCGTATAATTTATCTGATGGATTCTTTTCCCGAATCGGACAGGTGGGGCCTCTGGCCAGCATGCTGGGAGTTCTGACCCTGCGGTCAAGTAGATCCCGGAGGGCGAGGAGGATAGAGGCGGAGCCCTGCTGCAGCTGATTAATTTTTGGCCTTCTTGGCATTCCTGTGTATACTAGTCCCAAAACATTAATGTACTTTTGGGTTGCAATTATATCATTTGTAATGAACGGCTTTATTTTTGACATGTAATTTCATAACATAGACTGATTCTGCTATATTTGAATGCTTTTGTTACTTTGATGTGTTGCATAAGAAATATAGCTGTGCAAGTGCTAGTGATTTAACTGTGTTTAACGCTAACTTTTTGCTTAAACAACAACTTATGTTTGGTAACGCTAGTGTGATGTGCGCATAAGTTATAGCTTTGTATTTATATACAAAAGAAGAAAGTACCGCCCTTCAAGTTTTAGCTGTATATGGTAGCTTTGAATGTCTTGTGTAGCTGAGTATGGAATGCAGCTGAGTGTCACATCATCTAGTGGTGAGTTCCTATTTCCATCGTCGGGCATCTCCTATTCTGTGTCCTGTACTTTAGGGATCATTATAGAGGATAGGAGGAAAGTTTTTATAAATAAAATGGAAATATAAGAAATAGTAAAACTTCCAATCACGGAAGGCCGTCGATATGCTTAAGTTCGTGGCAAACGGGTTTTGTAGTCACTTTCCCTATCTGTGGGTCTTGGAGACTTTTGTCACCCATCTTACGCCTCCGCGGGGAGTTTATCTTTTTTACCACAGCCGCACTTAAGACATATCGGAGCCGAGATCACGCACAGTAACTACCCGAGCCATTATGGCCCGTAATCGTGGGTATTATTCGATTTACTGTGGCCCGCTAGCGTGGGTGCCGATCGTCAACCGTGAACTACCCCTGGCTGGCCACACCTTATGTTGGGGCTTAAAGTAGGTTCACAGTTGCCGGCGAGCCGAATGCCGTAATGAGCTGCCATCGGCTATAGTCGGCCTTCTTGATGGCTTATAATCGGCTCATTACAGTTGGCTTTGAGGGCAGTTGCGAGCAACGAGTTAATCCGCAGCAGAGGGATGCTGGAGCAAAAGTGTCTCATTGGCGAGTGCATAGATTCGTATAGTACCTGTTAGGTCTTGTCTAGGTGAGGTTGTGCCGTGAAGTGTCCAGACTGGAGATGTCGTTATATATGATTTTGTTCAACAGAAAAGGATAAAGCTTAACAAGCAGCCAAGATATAAAGGAACAAGTTAAAAAGAGACAAGATTTTTAAAGTGGTTCGACACGAAAATGCCTATGTCCACTGATTCTCTTTGTTAATTCACTTCATATGGGCAGTACAAGTTAAGAAAAGTATCGACGGAGGTGTTGAATGTTCCATGCCCTCTGGAACACCTCTCCGTCCACTATTGACAAAATATAAGCTCTGTTGTGGAGATCTTTATGAATTACATAGGGTCCGTCCCAGATTGGATCTAGCGCTCCGGGGCGCGGGAAGATCCGCTTGAGGACAAGATCTCCTTCTTGTAAGCTATGGTGCTTGACTTTGGAGTTGTATTGTGCTGCCACCTTTTGCTTGTGAGCTGCTTCTTTGAGTGATGCATCGTTTCTTCTCTCCTCAATTAGATCTAAAGACATGTGGAGGAGTTCTTCGTTCTCTTCAGGGTTGTAGTGGATCCTACGGTGGGAAGGCACTACAGTTTAAACTGGGAGCATGGCCTCCGATCCGTATGCCAAAGAGAAAGGAGTATGCTCTGTTGATGTTCTGTAAGATGTGCGGTAGGCCCAAAGGGCCGTAGGAAGTTCATCCACCCAAGCGCCTTTTGACTTTTCAAGTTTCTTCTTGATTAGGGTTTTGAGGATTTTGTTGACAGCTTCGACTTGCCCGTTTGCCTGGGGATAAGCCACAGATGAGAAGCTTTTGTGAATTCTGTGCTCTTGGCACCAGTCGGTGAATTTCTCGCTGTCAAATCGAAGTCCATTGTCCGATATGATTTTGAGTGGAACCCCATACCTGCATAAAACATTTTTGATCAAGAAGTTAATAACTTTTCCCGAAGATATTTTATTTAGAGGTTCCGCTTCCACCCATTTGGTGAAATAGTCGACTGCCACTATGGCATATTTGGCTCCGCCTCGGCCCATTGGCAGTTCGCCAATCAAGCCAATTCCCCACACTGCAAAGGGCCAAGGGCTGGTCATTTGAGTAATTTCATCTGTTGGTAGTCGAGGAATCTTAGCAAATTTCTGACATCTGTCACATCTTTTGGCAAAGTCTAAGGCGTCTTTGTTTAGAGTGGGCCAGTAATACCCGTATCGGAGTATTTTCTTTGCTAGAGTCTGCCCTCCGGTGTGATCTCCGCAACTTCCTTGATGGATGTTGGACAAGACTTCCCTGGCTTCCCTTCTAGCAATACACCTTAATAAGGGACTAGAGAAGCCGCGCCGGTAGAGGATGCCTTCTTGTAATGTGTAGCGGGAAGCTTTCCTTAAGATTTTCTTAGCTTCGTTACGCCCGTCAGGCAGTGTGCCACTTTGTAAGTACTTTCGGATGGGAGTCATCCAAGTTTCCTCTTCGATTGCAGCTATCATATTCATTGGCTCGTAACTCGGGGTCAGTTGCTTTGATATGGTTATTGTTCTGGAAGTGGTGCCGTCCTTCATGCTAGCTTGCTTTGCCAGTTCGTCGGCCTCTTGATTCTCTTCTCGAGGAATGTGTTTGATTACATAGTGATCCAATTGATTGAGCAGCAGCTTGGTCTTCTTTAGATATGCTGTGAGTCGTTCTCCTCGAGTCTGGAATTCTCCCAGTATTTGATTTATAATAAGTTGAGAATCACTATGGAGACATAAAGAACCGACTCCGATCTCCAGGGCAAGTTCTAATCCGGCCATCACTGCTTCGTATTCTGCATCATTGTTGGTGGCAGTGAATTCCAACCTTAGGGCGTAGTGCAGCTTCCTTCCCCTGGGGGTGATTATCACAACACCTGCCCCCGAGCCTTGTTCATTTGATGCTCCATCTACGAAGAGATTCCACTTGGTATCTTCTGCTATTTCAGATCGCTCCTTACCTTTGTTAGTAGTGAATTCGGCGATGAAATCGGCTATGACTTGCCCCTTGACAGCGGTGCGAGGATGGTAGGTGATATCATATTGACTCATTTCAATGCACCACTTAAGTAGTCGCCCAGAAGTGTCGGGGCGATGGAGTACCTGCCTTAACGGTTGATCGGTTAAAACTCTGATGGAATGAGATCGGAAATAATGTCGCAGTTTCCGTGACGTGATTAGAAAACAGTATGCTAGCTTTTCAAGCTTAGGGTATCTAGTTTCTTCCCTCGTAAATCTCTTACTTACAAAGTATACGGGCCGCTACGCACGGTTGTCTTTTCTTACCAAAGCGGCGCTTAAAGCATGGGATGACACAGCAAGGTATAGGTATAGTTCCTCGCCTTCATTTGGAGTTTAGAGTACTGGTGGTCTCTGGAGGTGTTCGATTAAGTTAAGGAAGGCTGTCGAGCATTCGTCAGTCCATTCGAACTTTCCTTTGTCTTTCTTTAGAGCTTCAAAAAAGGGATGCATTTGTCGGTTGCTTTAGAGATGAACCTGCTTAGGGCGGCCACTTTCCCATTTAGGATTTGCATCTCTCTTCGAGTGGATGGTATCTTGATATCTTGCAAAGCCCGAACTTGTTCGGGGTTTGCTTCAATCCCCCTGGCATGGACGATGAATCCCAAGAACTTTCCCGACGATACTCCGAAGGAGCACTTTAGAGGGTTCAGCTTCATTCCATATTGGCGAAGTACTTGAAACATCTCGTCCAGGTGATTTATATGATCGTTGGCTTTCCTTGATTTTACGATCATGTCATCCACATAAACTTCCATAGTTCGTCCTATTAATTCCGCAAACATCTTGTTGACGAGGCGTTGATAAGTAGCTCCGGCATTTTTAAGTCCAAAAGGCATTACTTTGTAGCAGTACAATCCCCGGTCAGTGATGAAACTAGTGTGGTCTTGATCGGGGGTGTGCATAGAGATCTGGTTATATCCTGAGTATGCGTCCATAAACGATAAGAGTTCGTGTCCGGCTGTGCTGTCCACGAGTTGGTCGATTCGGGGGAGTGGGAAGCAGTCCTTCGGGCAAGCGTCATTTAAGTTGGAGAAGTCGATGCATGTTCGCCACTTCCCATTACCCTTCTTTACCAGTACCGGGTTAGCGATTCATTCTGGGTAGATGGCTTCTCGTATGAAGTTATTGGCAAGTAGGTTCTTTACTTCTTCCTCGAGGGCTGCTGATCGTTCTGCCCCCATGCTTCTCATTTTCTGCTTTACTGGCACCTTGGTGGGATCGATGTTCAACACGTGGCATGCTACGTCTGGGGAGATTCCTGTCATGTCAGCGTGCGTCCATGCAAATACGTCCATATCGTGGCGAAGAAAATCAATGAGTTGACCCTTTAATTCTTCTTTCAGTTGAGATCCGATTTTCAATAGTCTACTTGAGTCATGTTTGTCTACAACTACGAATTCCATAGCCTCTGCAGGCTCGGCGGTGGCCTCCTCCTCTTTGTCCCTGGGGTCTAATTTATTGAAAGGATCACTGGTATATCGAAGAGGAGGGGCTTTCTTTAGTTGCTATGCTTCCAAGCTTTTCATGCAGAGTGTAGTCTCTGCGTTTTTCCCTTTATCTTTCCTGCGGTTATTGCGAAGTTCGGTCACATAGCAGTCTCGAGCAGCGTCTTGATCTCCCTCTATTTCTCCTATTCCTTTATCTATTGGAAACTTCATCTTCAGGCACCATGGGGCTAGGACAATTTGGAAGTCAGACAAGGCCGGTCTTCCCAAAAAGGCGTTGTAGGCCGAATGGTTCTCTATTAGTACAAACGTTTGTTTTCGCACAGCAGAGCGGGGATGACTTCCTATTTCGACAAAGAGGTCCAGTTGCCCGAGGGGCATCTTCGCATCTCCAGTGAAACCATGTAGTGGTTTGTTGCAGGGAGACACATCCTTCATTGATAGCTTCATTTTGTCGAAAGCATGCTTGAATAGGATATTTACTGAGCTTCCAGTGTCTATTAAAATTCGAAAAACTTTGGCTGGACCGAACCAGGAAGAGATGACCATAGGATCCATGTGTGGGTACCGTCTTCCCTCCAGGTCACGCCTACTGAATGTGATGTCGTCATTCTCTTTCCGTTTCAGGTGGCGTTCTTCCATGACAGAATTAACGTAGCCTTCATCGTTCCTAAGTGACTTACTGTATCTTTCCATCTCTGCCCAGCTTCTGTCGACGATGTGCGGTCCTCCTGATATGGTATGGACCACTATCTTCTCTTGACTAGAGCCGCTGGTGTTGCGATTTCCTCCGCCTACTTCTGGGAGGGGTAGCCTTGGGTTTCCATTGGCAGGAGCTGGAGTCCTGTTCTGGCTTTTTACATAGCGTTCCAGTCTCCTCCTTCTAATGTGTTCTTCAATCAAGTCCCGGAGATGGTGGCATTCATTGGTGTCATGTCCATGGGATTCGTGGAAGCGGTAGAACTTTCAAGACTTGAGTGCGTTATCTGACTCCTTCTTGTGCGGGGGGCACTTGTATCTAACTTCGTCTTGAGTGGCTAGGAAGATGTTTTCGATTGTTTCATTCAAAGGAGTGTAGGAGTCAAATCTTGGTCCTGGTCGATATAAGCGTTTTTCTCCCTTCTTGCCCCCAGCATTGTTTCTAGAGTCACTCCTCCGAACATCCTTTGCCGCAGCGGGAACCTTGTCTGGAGCTGTCTTAGCCTGTTGCCCTGACTGCCTTTCAGTGGCAGCGTCTTCAAGTCTCATATATTTTCCAGCTTCATGGAAGAAATCAGGTAAAGTAGCTGGTTTTTCCTTGGTTAGTCTTCTAGCAAATTTAGTATCCGGATGTACACCACTGCAGAGGGCCATTAGGATAAGTTTCTTGTCGGCATCTTGGACTGCGGCCGCTGCGGCGTTGAATCGGGTTAGATATTGTTGCACTGTCTCTCCGGGTTTCTGTTTGATATTAGATAAGGAATAAGCGTCCTTGGGTTGTTCCACATGAATGCGGAACTGGCTGATGAAATTTTCTTTCAATATTTCCCATGAGCTGATGGACCCTTGGGGTAGGTGGCAGAACCAGGAGGTAGCTAGATCTGCCAAGAAAAGTGGAAAGCATTTACACAATACTCCCTCCGTTGCTCCGCTCATGAGCATATGCTGGGTTTATCTTTGTAAGTGTACGATGGGGTCAGAGGTTCCCTTGTAAGGTTCCATTGTTGGCATTTTCCATTCCCTGGGGGTGATGGCAGTTTCGATATTGCGGATGAAGGGGCTGGTTAACCTAGCACCTATCCCCCGATCCCTCTACTCCCGTTGGATGCACTCTCTGAACAATCGCGCCATCCTTTCATCAGAACTTGGAGCGGTTAGAAACGAGTTTGGTTCTTCCCTGCGGGACTGATTCCGTCCAGACGTCTTGTAGGGATGGTATCGTCTGTCACTCCCAACATTCTCCGATGGTTGCCTCTGGTCTTCTGGGGACATGCTGGGTTCAGCCACAGTTGGCCCTTGCCTTGATCTTTCCCTGCTGGGTTCTGTTCTCAGCACTTCCTCGGGTCCAACTTCGGGCTGGACTTCTGTTCGGCCCCGTCCCTTGGTGTTTCTATGGTTAGATAGCATGGCGGGCTCAGCTATATCCGACCCTTGCCTGGTACCTCCCCCGTTGGGTTCGGTTCCAAGCGTTTCCTCGGGTCGGAATTCGGGCTGAGTCCGGGCTCGGTTCCTACCATAGCTGTTTCTGTTGTTAGCCTCTTCGAAGAAGAAAGACCCTTGTCGACTCCTAGATCCTCCAGACTGGGACTCACCCCATGATTCAGTGTTGCGGTTGGTTTCTTCGACATCCCTTAAGCGTGACATGAGTTGATCTACTAAGGCTTCTTGTTGAGATGCGAAGCGGTTAGTTACTTCAGCCACAACCCTATCCAGATCCGCCCTTGTAATTGGTTGTTCCGTAGCAGGGGCTGTCGGATTTGCCTGATTTAAATTTGCTGTTGGAATTGGACGATTGTCTTGGTCTCTGGTCACTGGATCTGGGATATTGCCAGTTGCGATGTTCTTTCCTTTGTTAGCGTCTTTCTCTCGTCCGGGATGCATGTTTTCCAAGCAATGAACGATGTTGATAGGAAGAGGGTTGAGTGGGAGAAGCTGAAGCTTCGAGCTCCCGTTCTCAGTGAAAGCACCAAAGATGTTTGCATAAAAAATGGGCAAACACCTCCAAGTCTATGAATTAGTTGATTTTGTGTTGCTTCTAGTGATTTGGGTGATTTACGCAAATATATAAAAAGCAGGGACTAAACTGTAAAAGACACACAGATTTATGGTGGTTCGGCCAGAACGTGCCTACGTCCACTTTATATGTTATTCTCCTTTTCTCTTCAGATTACAAGTACAAAGCTTTGATTACAAGTAATTGAAAGTTGTTTGAAAGTTCTATCCGTGCTTGAGCTCTCAAACTTGTCTGCCATTGTTGTACCCCTGCCCCTCTATTTATAGAGTGAGGTTGGGGGCAGGGGTCTCGGATGTATATAGCCGCTGGTGGGCCTGGGCTGAAGCAATCTGGTCTGGAGATGTTGGTTCGGTATCCACTTGGTCTGGTAGTGGTTGGAGTGAGTTGGTTCGGCATGGCTTGGGTGGAGAGTTGGTTCGGTGGGACGTTGGTCCGGTAGTGGCTAAGTGGAGTTTGGTCCGGTGATGGAGGAGAGGGGAGTTGGTTCGGTAGGGAAGTGGCTTGGTCCGGTTAGGATGGTTCGGTAGTGTGATTCGGCAGTGCTCAGTAGGTGGGTGGTTCGGCAGGAATGATGTGGAGCCGGTCCGGTGGTGCTTCCAGGGCTTTGATTCGGTGATGGGAGCTTGGAGATTGGATCTGGTCCGGTCGTGCCCTTGGTTCGGTGGTGGTGAAAACGCCCCTAACATATATATATATATATATATGAGTGTGTGTGTGTGTGTCTATGTACATCTGTGTGTGTATACACACACACAGATATATATATATATATATATATATATATATATATATATATAACGACCTATCTTTTTGACCCTCGAAAGTCGGTATTCAATACATCCACGATATTCAAAATACCGAACATCCAAGTGCCGAAAAGGCAGATCATTAGGGTAAAAAGAAAAGGAAAAAGAAAAGAATGAGAAAAAAGAATCTTATAACGGAACGACAATATATAAAATAACAAAGACATAAAAACTGTCATTCCAAGATACATGGTATACCAGAGTTAAAAACAAACCTCATCATCTTTGGAAGTTATAATTTTCGGACCTTACAATTGTTAATGGGTATACATAATAATACGGTGAAAAATAAAAATACTATGGCAGGTGAACCTCCAGATTTACTACTTGAGCTTCATGTCCAAATTATGAATACCCAAAATAAATAATCGGTCTGACCTGAGCATTATAATAAATAACATCTGGATCAGTCTGGAAAAAACCAACGTGATAGAACTCAAAAAATATGGTGAACATATAATAATTCAGTGAGACTATGCCACTAAACATGGAGTAGGCATAAACAACATCCATACATGAAATAATGGAAACAAATTAAAACAAAACCCAAATTTTAAAGAATGGGCATAAACAGAATCAAAATCCAAATTAAAGAATAGACCAAAAATAATTAAACGTTGACAAAAGCCCCAGGCACTTCTCGATGCAATTAAGGAAATAATTCAAAGGTTTGGATCAAGAAAAAAGGAAAGTGAAATTTTCCAACATGGCTAATAGGCTGCACCGCCTTACCAAAGTATATCTCTAGAAAATATACTTGAGAACTACGATGGCTCTCTAAAACTGCCCAGACGGACCCTGCCAACCGTATCGAGTGTATGAGTATTTCACATCTCCATGAGTATACAACCAAAACCGATCTAGAGTATAATAATACCCTAATGGGAGGAACTTCACATCGCTTGGCCTCTACTCAAACTTTTGTTTTAGTTATTTCCTGCAAAGGATATTAAATCGATAGTCGGTGAATCAACATCGGTACTACTTCGGGGAAAACAATGAGGCTAGATAAAATAGGGCAATGTTGCTTTCTATCTTGACTTGACAGCAGTCTTCACTCTAAGAATAGCAAGAGTTTAAATGTGCGAAACGAGCAATAAAATCTTCTTGAATCAACTAACGCAAAGAAGATAGCAGGGTCGATAGTCAGCAAATCAACTATCGGGAATAAAAAATGGTTATATATGAAAATTAAATCTCTTAAAACATCTGACTCGCATTGGTACTTGATTGTCACATCATAGATATTTGCAAAACACTATTTAAAAGAACACCCTTTAAAATATTCTTTTAAAATGGAAAATTATTTTTCTAAGAGTTTTACAAAGAAGGGTAAAAACAAATTTCATTAAATCATTGTTTAATGTAAACCTAAAACAATTTATTCTTATTTTTATTTTTAAACATTCATTTTTAAAGATTTTCTTTTTTTATAAACTATCATTTATAACTTTTAAAACAACATTTATTATCCCAAAAGATAATAACTTAATTTCAAATATCTTTTTAGATTAAAAGAAGTGTTAATTATCTGAAAGATAATTGATATAACTCTTTTATAACAATCCAATTTAAATCCTATTTACAAAATTTGAAAACAACATTAATTATCTCGAAAGGAAATAAATCAAGTTTATAATCTTTTCATAAATTTAAAACAACATTAATTATCCCGAGAGATAGTTAATCAAATTCATATCCATTTTATAAATTTAAAACAACATTAATAATCCCAAAAGGTAATTAATCAAATTTATAATTTATTTTATAAATTTAAAACAACATTAACTATCCTTAAAGATAATTGATCAAATTTATAACTCCTTCATAAATTTTGAACAACACTTATCCTTTATTTCAAAATTCTCAAAACTACTTGAAAATATGATTTAAACCACTTTCAATGTGCAAAATGCAACTAAATATTTTGTAAAAATATGAGCACAAGTTCAACACACATAAAGGTTTAAGGAGATGATATTTCATAAGTGACGGTATAGCGATATCGCTATAATGACACTTACACATGTCAAACAATATATCATAAATACTTCAACAAAATATCAATATAAGCAGCAAAAAAATACAAGGAAGATGCATATAACAGTAAATTAATAGCGACGAGAAAACCCTTAGGTTCACTCTATAAAAGTCCCCAGCAAAACAATGGTTATTTATGTAATCTGCTTTTTAAGCGGAAAGTCAAATCCAAAAAAACAATCAAAAAATAATAACAAACATATTATTATACACAATTAGCAATCAATAGCTAACATATCATTATTAATTAATCCATATATCAATTCACATCAAAAATAATCGTTTTACTTTGTAAGCACAGGATGGTGATTTATTTTGCTCGGTAGATGTCCAAAATAATCTATTCAATTTAATTATAGCAGAACGGTGTTTTATTCTGCTAAACAGATATCACAAACAAAGTATAACTAATTTAACTACCTTAAAAGTAATTAAATTAAATCACTATAATTTTATCGTTAATTATACTTCATTATATACTATCAACTATCACCCAAGTATTCAACAATAATCTATAGCAACACGGATATCATATAGTTTATTTAGAGCAGAGTAAACTCACTGAAATTCTAGTTGGCGCTTTCATGTTTCAGTTTGATCTAAGATTGAATGATGTCTGATTTTAGCTTAAAATTCTACTAACTCCAAATTCAACAGAATCACTTCAAGCGCGTAGAGAACGTCTATACAAGTCCACTGCAAAAGACCGCATCCAAATTCGATTGCGTGTGCAATAATTATTGAATTTAAAAGTTTTGAAAGTAATTAAATAATTAATCACTTAATCAATTAACTAATTGCCCGTAAATTATCTTCCCAAATCACTAATATACCAACGTGCACCATGACACGCTGTAACCCACTTACACACCAATCCTTTGATCGACAATTTCTCCTTCATCCTTCGATGAAATTGCGAACCAATTTCGCCATCATCTCTCTCCTTGCACGAGCTTCGACGCCGACCCTATGATATTAAGCTCAGTCTCCCACGCGGGAACACGACCTGGAATAGGTCAAACTTAAACCTTAATTTTGCTTTTCACTAAAAGCGATCGGTCACCACCAGAGCACTACCTTGCCCTACGTCCTCGTCCCCTAAATCCCTCTCCATCTGCCAAATCGCCTATCTCCTCCTTTATCGGCCAAAAAAAAGAAACCCTAGTTCATTGTTAAACGTCAATCCTTCTAAGTCACCATTGATCTTAGCCAAACTATATGGATTTGTAGATGTCCTCAATATGAACTCAAAGAAACTTGTTTTGTAATTTTTTGTTCTGTGGATTATTTGATATTGATTTTATGAGGTGGAAGATTGATTTTATTTTTTGTTTTATCTTACAGGAAAAGATAAAAAGGAAAGAGAAAAGGGAATTAGGAAAAGTCTGCAATGTTGCATTTTCTATGTGTAGATTTATACTTATCTTGTGATTTTCGCTGCGTCGTCTCACTTCATTTCATTCACATACAAACTGCGAATGACAAAACAAAAATACAACCATGCACAAAAATGCGATACAATCTCAAAACAATAATAAAATACACTGGTTATCTTGTTCTGTAAAATCATAAAAATAGCCTTGTTTGCCGTAAAAAAGATCAAACAATAATTAAAATATATTCCAAATCAAAAATCATAGAAAAATCTTACAATTAAATTAAAAATACTATAGTAAAAATTGAGTCGTTTTATTAATAATTGATTTTCTTATTATTTATTCGAACTATGTATTACTGTAAATAAATTTACAAAATGAATTCACCATCGTTATTTGTTAATACAAAGGAGTTAAATAAGACTATTGAATCCATTTAATTAATATTCAATTCACAATCCAAATATTTAAATAATCCCTATATTTGAATATAAGCTATATATATTTTGTAAGTCAATTATTTAAATTTTTAAAATTAACTAAAATTCACAATTAAAATGGCAAAATTTCTGGACGTTACATTCTTCCCACTTAGAAGAATTTCGTTCCTCAAATTCCCAAAGGAAGAAAAGGTCCCTTCGCCCTTGGGCTTTAAAAACTTATAAATCAAAATAAGTTATTAAACTTTTAATGTTCCTTATACTAAGGAAAATTTCTACATCACCTCCTTTGCGCGGCTAATCTAAAAAAAATACAACTTGCCACAGCTGACCCAAATCAATAAAGAAAACAAAAGACAAGTGACCTCCCATATCTAGGGCATAAAACCATCAATCAATCACTAATTTCTAAATCTACAACATACCTCTTTTACATTTGATTTTGATTTTTACAGGCAAGATATTATCCCGAAGCGAATGCAGGTGTGTAAGAAATCATATAGTAATCTCTTGCATCAATGTACCTTTCTTTTACTTACATAATCCCAAAGAGAACCATGTTGACAAAAGAGCGATACACTAGCAACAAATAATAAACAATTACATGCAACACCGCAATATTATGCAATTCTAGTATGATATAAAGCCGCATGCAACCATAAGCAATATAACATCCATATGCAACAAAAGTACAGAGAATACTCTGTAATAAAATATTAAGCTCCAATCTTTTGAAAGTATAAATTTAGAACTAGATACTCGGGTTTTTATATTCAAAATATGGTTTCAAATTTCTCCAAAGAGAAATATATCAAAACCAAAATCAATTATGACAAGGAGAGAGCTCCTCCTACCGAAGCATGATATAATCCTAGAATTAAAACAACATGGATCATCCGGTATGTCATTTCCGCTTAAAAAACAACTAGAGTAGACCAAATATACTTGGTGAGTCTTCTATATCAGAAAACTCTCAATCCCCAACTGTAGTCATAACCAAAAATATTTGAAAAATCACTTCATAAAAATTCTTTTCAAATATTCCGAAATAATAATACTTCACTAAAGTTTTCAAACTAATAGTAATATTATTTCTTTCACATGTTCTTTCGAAATCACTTTTTCAAAAGCATCGGAATTCAAGCCCTAATAAACAACTTTATAAACCTTAGTTTATAAGATAACACTATCAGTAAAATCAAATTCCATAAAGGAATAAACTAACATTCAAGACTATTTAAAATGTTAAATTACTAATAAACAAGATTGAGAATTTTGCTTAGGTTTACAACTTTCTCAATTGTTCAAAGATATAGTTTATTTTCTAAGCATACTGTTAGCATCAAAATTCGTCACTAAAACCCTTGAATAGGATTGTGTAGAGAGATTAATGAAGAAAATAAATTAAAACTGAGGAATATCACAATAGAATGCAATAAGAACTGTAAGAAACGAGAACACCAAAATTATAGCAATTCGACGTAATTGCCTACGTCCACTTTGATTGTAATCTTTATTACTTCTTCAAATAATTGAATACAGATACAATCCGTTCACCAGCAACTTGAGTACAAGTTTTAACAGAAAAGAAATAAGTCTTGAAAATGGCAAAGTCCCTCCACAGTTCTCGAAAAAAGATTCCTTTTCACTGCACCCCTGCCCCTCTATTTATAGACGAATATAGGTTGGATTTCCTTCACAGGCCTAAGAGCAAAGTACCTTGGCCCATATATGAGAACCTTGACTTGATCGATCCAGGTATACCGAGCGAGACACACCGATCGACAAATGCTGATCCAGGATGGCCAAACGGTGGTCACCGGGTAATTGACTCGAAGCGCACTCTTAAAGGACCCGGGGTCACTCGCGGTGGAACTCGAAGTGAAGGAATGCCGAACCCCTCACTTTGATGTTGACCTCCATGAATAAGTTAAATCCCTTATCATTCTTTGAAACAGCTATTCCGAACCAAGCGTATCGAACGGTGGTTGCCGAGCGACATCGTTCGAATGAAGGTAGCGGAGCGACGTTGGTCGAATGGAGGTAGCCGAGCGATGTTCACTGAGTTCCCAACAACACCTTTCTTTTAGCCCGGCGACACACACCATCCTTCCTCGGCCGAACCATATATTGTGGCTGAACGATGTATCAGGCCGAACGAAACTTGTATGCCGAACGATGTATTCAGGCCGAACGAAACTTATATGCCACTCAGGCCGAACGAAACTTATATGCCGAACAAAGTATATATGCCGAACTTCTCAGTTCAAGTCAATCTTTCACTGGCTCAAGTTTCACTTAGATTCAACCAAGAAATTCAATAATTAGCATCTCATAGCCGGGCCAAGAAACCAGGTAACATTTGCCCCCCAAAGTGTGTCGTGTGAAGCAACACGACACGCTTTGAATCGGTAATCAGTTTCTGGTTCCAAAATCCAAACGTATATGATTTCATGAAGGTCGAAACATGACAGACCTTCATAGTGCCTCACACATCTTGGATTTCTTATCTTGCTTTCTTCCACCTCTTTGTCCTCTTCTCTTTTCTCCTTTTTTCTTTATATGGATAAGGGGTCGTTCGACATACACAGACCGACCCACACGATCAGTTTACTTGAACTGGGTCGCGCATATCTAACAACCGACTTCTCAAACCAAATCGACGGGTTCAATAGGAGATAGCCTATTCACTTCCCCTCTTCCATATATAAGAGCTCTCTTTTTTTTCTTCTCCCTACCTTTACTTTATTCCTTCGAGATCTACTAACTTACCTTCCCTCGAACCTCAACTGTTACTCCAACTTCCCTTCCTCCTCCCGACTTCGAAACGTTTGTTTCATAGTTCCTTCAATTAATAAACCTAAACGAGTTTCGACCCCAAATTCACGGCCCCTATAATCTTCAATTCATTCCTATAGGTACGAATATCATATTCGACCCATTTTCCCAAATAAGCGGTTTTGCAAAAAGCTCGAGTTCACGAGTATTTTTTAGTAGGAGTCATTGTAGATGAGGGAGGTCGAATTGGAAATAAAAACATGCATTAGGCTAGGAGCTTGGTAAGGCTTTAATAGAAGTGAGGTGGGGAGAGAAAAGAGAAAAGGATACCGGTGGTCACTTGGATATAGGTTCTTGTTAATCCATCGAGTGAGGGAGAGTGGTTGCTAGATTAGTGAGATAGGTCTAAATTGGTGATTAAAGTCGTTCAATAATCAGGGAGCGAGAGAGAAAAGGGGTGAACGGGTCGGTATTTGTATTTTGGGTGGAAGTCTGTTGTTTGGTAGTCCTCTTGTGGGAGCAATGCTAGGGAGGTAGAGGGATGGGATGCCATTCGTCTATGGAGAGAGAGTGCCGTTCGGTCTAAAGAGAGGGAATGAGTGTTGTTCGGTCCAGAGAGAGGGAGTGAGTGTCGTTCGATCCAGAGAGAGGGAGTGAATGTCTTTCGGTAACCCAAAGTGTCTTAACCCAAACATGAGGCACATTTGAGTGACTTATATCCATAACCAACCCTAAGTAAATTAGACGAAGCATGACAAACAAGAAAGCATACAAGCCCAAGCACTTGACTTAAACTAATTCCCTTGCAACATGAATGATCACAAATGCACCTTAACTTAACAAATGCGAGCGACAGTCTTCACACTCTGTGATGCCAATGTCCGACTCCAAGAACATCACTGTCAATCACAGAACAAACTGTAGGAGACAGCCAGCGATGATAGTTTCTAAAGACAATAACTTAAAATTCTACCAAAACATGTTTATGCTTTAATGTTTTCTGTACTCGCACTTCAGTTGTAGCACCAGTGCATGCACAACACGGGGGGATATAATTGTTATATCTGATATCAATTGTCTTTCGAGTAGATTTTAAATAGAATTTTTTCACGTCCATTGATCTTCGAAGATGTCCAAAAAGTCGAGTTCTACTACAGTTTCCGATAAGCCTGATCCAGGCTCTCAGCAGGAGGTAGTAGGTACTTCGAACCCACTAACGACCTCCATGTAGGGTATTCCAGATCCATCCGCTGCATATATTGGCCTGGCACCTAATGCTATAGATGAAGCAATCATCCTGGCAATCCGACTGATTCTCATGCTTCAAGAATCAGTGAAACCGCTCTTCGTCGGCTATGTTCAATCCATGGAATCCCTTTTAACGATGTATTAGTTCCATCGGGACAAGAACTTCCTCACCTACTCCTAGTTGGATATACAGCTTGTAACAAATTCATGTGCTAGGTCGGGAGTGTGCCACCATTCAATACATTTCTTCGCGAGTTGTTGCACTACATCAGGATCACTTCGGCGCAGCTTCACCCCAACAGTCATGCATTCCTCCACGGCACTTGCATTCTTTTTATGAATATCTTATTCAAGCTCCCCACTTTGGAGGATATCCGCTACATTTACCGCTTTAAAAGACGATCTGACAGCCCCTCTTTCATATTCCTTGAGCCACACACCAAGTGTCAGATCCTGATAGGGGCTTGGAGTAAATTCTTCAAATACAAGAAGGAATGGTTTTACGTGCACTGCCCCCCGGCTTTGCGAGAAGATGGTTGGAAGGAAGTAAATTTCATTTCAGGACTCGTTATTCGCCTAAGGAATTAAGTGCATTCTTCCTAAACTTCCTTCGGTCTTTTTGCAGGCATCCGTCCACGTCTCGAAGGTGCTGGGTATTCCGGCGCTGTCGAGGCCATTCGTGCTACTCCTGTGGAAAACTAAGAGATCAAATTTGTTATTTCCAACAAGTAAAGTTTGGGCAATTGGAAAAAGTTTGTCGAACTAGTCTTCCATCCGACGCCAGTACAAGCGGATTAGCAGCAGAGAAGGGTAAAGAACAGGCTGGGCCTTCACTGCCCCTATAAGCGGGGCCTCTGACATACCCGAGGACGGTGAAATTAGAGAGGTCGGGGTACCGAGAGTGTCCAACGAGCATTTAAGTCCTCTTTCATAAATGGTGGCGATGCACTCGACATTAATGAACCGCCTCCTCCTTCAAAGGGAAAAAAGAAGTTAGCCTACAAGCTAAGAAAGAAAATAGTGGATGGAACCTCGAAGGTTACAATTACTCCAATGGAGAAAGAGCCATCTCCACAACATTTGGAGTGTTCATTGAAAGGCTTATCAGACCTTACTATTCTTGATGACTTGCTCAATTACGGCTTCTACGATCTAGAAGCCCTAAAACTTCATTCTCCCGCGAGAGGCGTTGAAGGCGTTCAAGCCCATCACCAAGGTGAAAAAATTCCGATAAGTAAAGCTAAAGAAACTGGTCTATCGGGGGGTAACAATAGGACAAACACTAACACTTACACTTCACCTTACACTTGAACTTCAGCTACCTTGTTATTCTTGCTAACTAGTCCTCACTTAATTTCTACGTAAGTGATATAGGATGCTCTCACGAATTCGACTGCTTTTGCGGGCACTCTATCTTCCATCATTCCAGCCGAGACTCGAGGTTCAGTAAACGCGCGAGATAGAGACGACAACAGCAATAGAGACTATCGTCCTTAAGATTCATCGTCGTCTCGAAGGAAAACTTATAGCCGTTCTTCGTACCCCAATGATCCTCAACCAAAACAAAGCAGGGAGAAATTAGCTCAAAGGGGTCTCAATTTGAAGCTCCTCGTGACTAATACTCTGGTTCATCAAGCACTATGAAAACTCATGAGCCTCACAAGAAGTCCATGGTTTCGACTAAACAAACTTCTTCAGCCGCTACACACGATGCATCGATAGCAGAAAAGCAAGCTGGGCTTAAATCCACATTCCAAAAAATTTGCTTTGATGGATTAAAATTTCTTCCTGTGATCCATCCTATTCCAGGGCACGTTAAACAAATTTTCATTGCTTGCAACAACGATGTCTACATCCAACATGACGTGTTCGTTCACTTGGCCGAAAAAGTTTCTAAAGTTTCTACGGAGCACAAGCATGAAATCGATCGCCTGAAGCTTAGGGCCATTCATGATAAAGACATCATCAAAGCCTAGGATAAAGAGCTTTCCTCATATAAATCTCAGCTTTAAGCCTCTCAAAAGAATGCTAAAGATACTACTGAGGCACTCAATCGCCTGGAGGCTACCCACAAAAAAGAAATTAATGAAGCGGTTCAACGCTGTGGCGCCTTAGCCTTAGAGAATAACTCTGTTCAAAAGGAGAAAGATGTCCTCGCTCAACGAGTCAAAGAATTGGAGAAGCTACTTCTCAAAGAAAAGGAAGAAAAGACTGTCGCTCAAGAGGAGTCACAACAATATTATGACGAGATTGTTACTACATGAATCCTAAAAATAAAGCTCGATGAGGAGCTCTCCAAGGCTGAAGCACTGAAGGTCAAAGCTCGTGAGGATGGCAAAAGGGCGGCAATTTCGGATATCGATTCTCGCCTTGAGGCGGCTGCTGAGGCTGGTAGGGAGGAAACTAAGTGCATGTTTGATCCACTCATAGCCGAGTACAATACTCGAGTTCTCATGCATTGCATTCTAACATTTCTTGGCGAGAGTTACCTCGAATCTTTGACCGAAGCATCTGACACTTTAATAAAAATTAAAAAGGTTGAGTTGGGAACTAAATAGGTTGATAAGGATTCCCTTGTGAAAGAAGTGCTTCTCGAGAATGAGCGCACTGACCTATCTACGGAAAAGGCCCTTTACGGAAGGGACTCTTCCTCATCAAAGGGAAAAAATGACACTTCCGATCCATCCGGAACCGAGTCCTCAGTTCCTCCTCCCGTTCAACAGACTAGTCTCCCACTACTCGATCCCTTCGAACAATATATTGGCTATGACCTAGAGGAGCCTGGACTTGTATTCACACTCTATCTCCTATTCCATACGATGAAACTCCCCAAACAGTTGAGAGTCAGCCAGAAACTAGTACATACCTTTTTCTTCCTAGAGTTCAAAGGGCCATCGTTTATGGCGAGTAGTAAATGTATTCTAACATTTGTCTCCTATGTTTTCGTATAGGCCATTCCGATCCTGAACCTACTCCAAGGAGCGATGTCGCCATGAAGAGGGAGGAGAAAGTGGGAGAAGAAATTCAAACAAGGGAGACTCTCGGACCTGACGCTCAAGTGATCAAGGTGCTTGACGAAAACAAATCTGAAAATCCATCGCCCATCGAAGAACATGATGAAGTTGAAACTAAAGGCGCCTTCAAACACACTTCAAAACTAAGCATGGAGGAACAAATCATCGAAGAGGGGAAGAAGAAAACTGAAATTAAGGCTGAGCCCCAAGTGGTGGAACTTGATGACCCACTGAAAATGCCACTGAAGGTTATTCTCCCTGGTGGGACTTCTCCACTGGAAGTTCCTCTCCCTTCCTCGGGCACCGCTTCCCCAGCAAGCAAGGCGTCCAAGAGAAAATTCCTAGGGGAGGAGTCTTCGGAGAAATCCAGGAAGGAAAAGAAGTCGAAAAAGTGCTATCATGCCTCGTTCAACGCGAATAGGCCTGGATCATGTAATTGTTTCTATTTATTTTCATAGTCGTTGTAAATAGACTTTTTGCTTCGAGTTCAGGAGAAGTTGTAGTGGAACTTCAGTTTGGATTAGTGAATAAAACTTGGTATCTTTGCTTTCGATGATTTTCGTTGTTTAGCTTACTGTATAACTTGTAGCCGAAATTCAAAATCTTATAAGTTACACAAGCTCCATTTCACTTCCATATGACTCAAAAATTTTTGGAATCGTAGATTCTCTAGTCCATTCTCTGGGGACTTAGAATACTTTTAGTCCGCACTCCAGGGACTTAGCGATTTTTAAGTCGTTTATACTTTAGTCCGCGCTCTAGGGACTCAGAGTACTCTAGCCTGCACTCTGGAGACTTAGAGATTTTTAAGTCGTTTATACTCTAGTCCATACTCTGGGGACTCAGAGTACTCTAGTCCGCACTCTGGGGACTAAGAGATTTTTAGGTCATTTATACTCTAGTCCACACTTCGGGGACTTAGAGATTTTTAAGTCGTTTATACTCTAGTCTGCACTCTGGGAATTTAGAGTACTCCAGTCCGTACTTTGGGGACTTAGAGATTTTTAAGTCATTTATACTCTAGTTCGCACTCTGGGGACTCAGAGTACTCCAGTCTACACTCTAGGGACTTAGAGATTTTTAAGTCGTTTATACTCTAGTCTGCACTTTAGGGACTCAGAGTACTCCAGTCCGCACTCTGGGGACTTAGAGATTTTTAAGTCATTTATACTCTAGTCTTCACTCTGAGGACCTAGAGTACTCCAGTCCACACTCTGGGGACGTAGAGATTTTTAAGTCGTTTATACTCTAGTCTACACTCTGGGGACTTAAAATACTCTAGTCCGCACTCTAGGGACTTAGAGATCTTTAAATCGTTTACACTCTAATCCGCACTTTGGGACTTAGAAATTTTTAAGTCGTTTATACGCTAGTCCGCACTTTGGGACTTAGAGATTTTGAAGTCGTTTATACTCTAATCCGCACTTGAGGGACTCAAAGTACTCCAGTCTACACTCTGGGACTTAGAGATTTTTAAGTGGTTTATGCTCTAGTCCACACTCTGGGTACTCAGAGTACTCCAGTCTGCACTCTAGGGACTTAGAGATTTTTAAGTCATTTATACTCTAGTATGCACTCTGGGAACTCAGAATACTCCAGTTCGCACTCCGGGGACTTAGAGATTAGCAAACTTGTTGCGACTTTTCTATTGATTAGAAAAGCACAAATTTTAATAAATTCTGCAAGCGCACAGGCGTGTAGTATGCAGGTCGAACACAGGGAATTGTATTTTAAAACAATTAAATCCATAGTTAAATCTTAGGCGTGTTAAACGAATTCGACGGTGAATTTTGAACAGAAAATAAAAACAATAATATACTCCGAATCATTTTCGAAACTAATCGAAATTGTAACCAAAATATAGAATTGTAAAAAAATCAGAATAGAAATTGAAATTGCGGAAAAGAAGATAACGGAGCAAACAACTGAAATAATTATTAACTAACTGAAAAGAGTGCAGAAAATAACTAAGAACAAGAATAAATAAATTGCTAAATCTAATCAACAATCCTACGTATTCTGTTCGAAAATAAAAACAGTGCTGAATTTAAATCTAAACTTGAAGAAAAGTGATGAGGTAAGAGATGATTTCAAGGTGTTGTATAATGCTGTATATATAGGCTTTCAACCCCTAAAATCAGTCCATCTTTTTAGCAATAGGACCGGTTCTATTCTTAGTATTTGCCAAGATAATTGTACTGACTGGGTCCATTCCTAGAATTGGTAAAGAGTCAAGTTGCCACGTCATTGCTTGAAATACTTTTATATGTGAATTGGTCCAAATTCATACGTAAGCTACTTTCAAATGTGTCCCATTTTGCTTCATATCATGGCTATGTATTATGCTACTTTTTAGGAGGAACTGGTCCTTTGCTTGAATTGGTGAAAGGGAACATATATACGTCCACATCATTGCTTGAATTGGTCCATGTTGCTTTGATTTATTTCAATGCTCAAAATGTTGCACTCTTTGCTGCGTGATTTTTGAACCAATGGACGGCATAACCGATTAATTTCAACGTTGCACTTTGGAATCAATAATCTGCAAAACCACAACAAAATACCCGTATAATACCGCTTTATTAAAATAAAAATATATGAAATAAATGGTTTAAATTGTAGAGAAATACGTTCATCAGTCCACACTCTGGGTACTCAGAGTACTCCAGTCTGCACTCTAGGGACTTAGAGATTTTTAAGTCATTTATACTCTAGTATGCACTCTGGGAACTCAGAATACTCCAGTTCGCACTCCGGGGACTTAGAGATTTTGAAGTTTATGTGCGTGTTTATATGCCAAACAGAATAATATAATTTAATTTTTGCCATGGAATTACAACACACGGAAACCTTAATAGTTCATGGAAAAGATGGCTTCAAGCCTTTATTAATGAAAACAAAATGAATTGTCTTATTACATGCCGAAAACTAAGAACAACAAAATAAACATACACTGGAAATAATTACAACTAAAATGCAAAAAAAATAGACTAAGTGTAATAACGTCACAGATGCTCGGTATTCCATGCTCGGGGGAGTGTCGCGCCATTAACGGTCGCTATCTTGAAAGGTTCCTCTCTAAGCTTTCGTTCAATGACGTATGGACCTTTCCATGTGGGATTCATATGCGATGAGATCGGAAAAATCGCTTCCAAACGAGACCGCCTACATCAAAGATTCTCGGTTGGACTTTTTCATTATAATATCAAGCGATTTGGTGCCTATATGTAGCCACCCTTAAATCAGCTTCTTCATTTTTTTGGTCAACAAAGTCCAGTGATTCCAGCAAGAGATCCTGATTCGTCGTAGGGTCCTAATGAGTTACCAGATGTGAAGGAACTTTAAGTTCCATGGGTATAACAACTTTCGTTCCATATGCCAATGCGAACGGAGTATGGCCAGTCGCGGACTTGTGGGTGGTTCTGTAAGCCCAAAGTGTTGTTGGAAGCTCATCTACCCACTTGCCTCCAGCCTTCTCCAAACGTTTTTCAATATGGATTTGATTATTTTGTTCACGGCTTCTACTTGTCCTTTGGCTTTTGGATGAGAAACTGCTGCAAACATTTTCTCAATGCCATACTTTTGACAAAATTCTTTGAACTCCCTACTTTCGAACTGAATTCCATTGTTCGTAATGATAGTTCGCGAGAGGCCAAAACGGTCGTACAACCAAATTAATGACCTTTTTGGTAGTGACTATAGCTATGGGTTCTGCTTCCACCCACTTGGTAAAATAATCGACCGCAACTATTACGTATTTTGCACCACCTTTGGAGATTAGCAAGAAGCCGATTATATCGATTCCCCATATAGCAAACGGCCATGGGCTAACCATTTGTGTGAAATCTATTGGCGGAGCTCTCGGGATGTTCGTATATTTTTGACATTTGTCGCATCTTCGCACATAGTCTGCAGCATCCTGATTCATGGTTAGCCAATAGTATCCATAGCGAAGGATCTTTTTCGCTAATGCCTGCCCTTTAGTATGGTCGGTACATTCTCCTTCATGAACCTCTTTTAAGACCCTCTTTATTTTGTCATTTGCGATGCGCCAAAGTAAGGGAACCGAGAATCCTTTTCGATACATTACTCCGTCCTACATTACATATCGTAAAGCTTTGCGAATGATTTTTCATTATTCGTACTTTCTTTCGGGCAAAACCCCATGTAGCAGGTATTGCTTGAATGGGGTTATCCATGACTCCTTCTTGATTTCTGTTTCTAACATAAAATCTACTTCCACCTCATTTATACTCGGAGCATGTAAGATTTCGACGGGAACCAATCCCATCTACTATGCATCACCAGTACTCGTGAATTTTGCCAATGAATCGGCTTTCCCATTTTGCTCATGCGGGATGTGTGAAATAATGTGATATTCAAGGTCTGCCAACATCTCTTGAACCCGAGCAAGGTATGGGGCAAGTCTTTGCCCCTTTGCTTAATAGTCTCCCAGCAACTAGTACACCACCAATTGCAAGTCACAAAAGATTTCAGCCGATTTTACTCCAAGTTCCCTGATAAGTTTCAAGCTAGCAATCAATGCTTCATACTCAGCTTCGTTATTTGTAGTTGGGAAATCGAGCTTCAAAGCACAACAAATTGATCGGTTTTCAGGAATTACAAGAATTACACCAGCCCCAAAACAACGGTTGTCGGATGCCCCATCTGTGTGTAGTTTCCATCGAATTGGGGGAATAACATCATCACTGTTTGATTCGTCTGATATGGTGAATTCTACGGGAAGTCTACTAGTGCTTGCCCTTGTATGGCCCTCTATGGCAGGTAGGTGATATCGAACTGACTCAATTCAATATTCCACTTTAACAGCCTTCCAAAGGTTTATGGTTATTGGAGTACCTGTCGCTGGGGTTGATCGGTATAAATACTGATCGGGTGTGCCAAAAAAAAAGTACGGATGAAGCTTGGTGATGCAATCACCAAGCAGTAGGCTAGCTTCTCAATTTTAGGATAATTTCTTTCTTCCACCTTAAACATTTACTAACATAGTACAGTGGCTTTTGAACTCGGTCATCCTCGTGAACCAAAACCGTACTGATGGCATGTTGAGATACGGCCGAGTATACATACAACACTTCATGGTCTATAGGCTTCGACAGCACCGGGGGACTTTCCAAATGCCTCACCAGAGCTCGGAATGCATCCTCGCAGTTGGGTGTCCATTCAAAATTTCTCTTTCCTTTCTTTATTACATCGAAGAAGGGAATACACTTGTTTGTCGCTCTGGATATGAATCAACTCAGTGTGGCCATATTTTCGTTTAGGCTTTGTACTTTCTTTATAGTTCTGGGCACATTTTTTCTCGAATAGCCTAAATCTTTTCTTGGTTAGCTTCAATTCCCCATGCATTAACAATGAAACCCAAAAACTTTCATGATGCAATGCCAAAGGAACAATTCAAAGGATTGATTTTCATTCCGTAATACCTGAGTGTATCAAACATTTTTGCAAAGTCTCGAATGTGGTCGTTTGACTGTTGTGACTTCACGAGCATGTCATCTATATAGACTTCCATCGTCCTACCAATTTTCTCTTTAAACATCCGATTCACCAGTCGTTGATAAGTTTCTCCTACATTTTTCAATTCGAAAGGCATCACTACGTAATAGTATAGTCCAACGTCTGTGACAAAATTAGTGTGTTCTTGATCTGGAATGTGCATCGGGATTTGATTATATCCTGAGTATGCATCCATAAATGACAATAACTCATGTCATGCTGTTGAGTCGACCAGCTGATCAATTTTGGGTAAAGGGAAACTATCCTTAAGGATGCTTTGTTCAGATTTGAGTAATCTACATAGGTCCTCCATTTCCCCTTCACTTTTCTCACTAGTACGGGCACTAGTACGGGGTTAGAGACCCATTCTGGGTAGAGGGCATCGTGGACGAACTCATTGGCTTTGAGTTTGTCCACCTCCTCTCTGAGAGCAGTGGACCTCTCCGGGTCCATGCCTCTCCTTTTTTGCTTCATCGGCACGTATTTCAGGTCCATGTTCAACATATGACTCGCAATAGCGGGAGAAATACCGCACATATCGAAATGCATCCAAGCAAAAACATCCAGAGTCGCTCAAAGGAAATCAGTAAGATCCTCGATCATTGAAGGGTTGAGTTGTGATCCAATCTTAAGTACCCACGTAGGGTCATCGCGGCTGACTGGAATGTCAATCATTAGTTTAGCCGGTGCTGCTTTTGCCTCTATGGGTTCCTCATCATCGTCTCTCGGATCTATGTCTCTATAGATCCGATCATGTTGCCCGAGCCAAGGCTCGGGCATTACTTGTCAATCTTCAGTGACTCGGATGCGGACAGAGCTGTCCAAAACCTTTCCTTTCTCTCTTCGTTGGACCTCTCTTGGCTCATCCACATTACACGTACGACCAGTCGCCTGATCGACATGCATAACAGCAACTCCATTATCGGTCGGAAATTTCAAGATTTAACACCATGGGACCAAACCTGCCCTAAACTCTGTCAGGGCCGGTCGACCCAGAAACACATTATACGGAGAATCGACATCCAAAACGATGAACGGTAGGATCCGCACCCTGTTACGTTCACCTTCTCCACGTTCAACTAGTAATTCGACAGAACCCACTGCATCAGTAGCTGCACCATTAAAGCCATGAATACGGGCTTTAGATGGTTTTAGATCCTTTGTCTCCATCTTCATTTGGTCATATGCTTTTTGAAGATAATGTTAACAAAACTTCCGCAGTCAATCAGTGTTCTCCTCACAAATGTTGGCCCAATAGTGGCCGAGATGACCATCGGATCAATGGTAGGCATCTCCACTTGATCGGCATCTCTGCTTCTGAACACTATATCATCCGTCATCATTCGCTGTTGTTTAGCCGGGGTCCCATCTTCCATGTTTAAACAACATTCAAAATCTGCATGCTTAAGGGAATTTGCATAATGCTCCATTTCTTGCCAATTCTTATCTACAGGGTGAGGCCCACCAACTATCGTGTTTATGACTAATCTACCCACAGTCCGAGCAGGTTCCTCATGATGGCATGGAGCTTGCCCGCGATCGGGGTCTGAAGTTCCTTTTTGGCCTTCCTGCAGATTCTTGACAAGCCCTTGTAAATTTTTACGTCGAATCAGCTTTTCTATAGCATCGTGGAGGTGCCTGAAATCCTCGGTATTGTGCCCGTAAGTCTCATGGAAGCGACAATACTTCCCAGTCTTCTTTTGTTCCTCAGTGGAATATTATGGGCGCGGCTTTCGATATTGAAAACTGTTACACGTCGATATGTAAATATTTTCCAGAGACGCATTCAGAGGAGTGTATTCATTGTAAGTTGGGATCCTTGGTTTCCACTTCCTGCCTCCCTTTTCTTTTCGGTATTTCCACCTCCGGATCCTTTAGATTACTCTGGCTTGTTTCGAATGTTGACTTGGACCTCTCTAGAGTTATCACCGAATTGTTTTACAGCAATGTTGCTTTGCGCAGCCTCCTTGCCAGGCCCTGGAGCATTGTCTTGCCTCGTCCACCTGGCTTCCTCTCTTCTTATAAATTGATGCGCCTTTGTATAAAAACATTCCAGTGTAGTCGGAGGTTTTCCTGCTAGCCAATCACCAAACTATGAATCTGGATCTACTCCTTGCATCATGGCCATCATAATAGCGTGGTCATTCAGGTTGCTAACTTCAGTAGCAGCAACATGAAATCTTTGTAAGTACTCCTTCAATGACTCCCTTGGAGCTTAAATCACACTAGATAAGGACATCACGTCCTTGGGACGAGTGGCACGAATCCTTAATTGCTCCACAAATTTCATCGCTAGCTCATCAAAGTTGGAGATAAATCACAGAGGAAGTCTGGTGAACCACATGGTGGCGATTCCAGATAAAGTTATCGAGAAGCATCTACATTTAGTTGCATCGTTTGCCCTAGCCGAGTCCATCATCCACTCATATCTCATTACATGCTGTCGGGATCAGCCTTCCCTTGTTAGACCGGAATAGTCGGCATGTTAAGCTTCCTGGGGTACTCAGCCTATAGGATTGCATCTGTGCATGGGGCGTGCTCCTAGATATGCCCCAATCATTATTAGATAAGCCTTGATTTTCCCTCATCAGCTGTCTGACCATAGCTGATAGATCTGGGATTTGTATGGAAGGTGGCAAGTTGGAATCTGTCCGGCGGGATCATTCCAGTTGGTGCCTCCTCAGTTGGCGATCTACCAAATGTGTGTTCTGGGGACCTGCTTCATTGTGACCTTGATGAGGTGGTCGTCCAGCTTCCACTTGTGCTCCGGATCCTAAGTTTCCTATTCAAGCTTGAGTACGATTAGCCTGGTGTAAGTGAGGGTCCATAGCTCCAGGCAGGGAACTTGGACCATCCCTGGTGGATAGTTCAACTGCACCTGTTTGCATTGTTTCAATTCTACGGCGTCTACGCCTTCATCATACGAAGCGGAGCTCTCGGACGAGGAGCGGGCAGCGGGACTTCCTCCAATATCCTGATGCTGTTGTTGAGTAAGCTGAGTCACGAGGTTGGCGTTCGCTTGAATTTTCTCATTAAGTTGTCTTCTACTTTCCATGAGTTCTCTCATCAGCTCATTGAACTCCGTCCTGGTGACAACTTCTGTTCGGTTTAGGATGGAAGTGGTCCCTGCACCTAGAGTAGCTTGTTGATTGTTGGGTCCTACTTGTTGGACACTAGCGGTCTCATTGACATTCGCATTATGGGAAGCTGATCTAGTACGTGGCCTTCCTACTGTAGATTTATTGGTAGGACTCTGAGTAAAATCTATGAACTTCTTATGAACGAACTTGATTCTTCCTTGGATATTTCTTCAATCCAGTAGCGACAAAGTAGATCCTAACAGCTTGAGAATGCTATTCTCGGTGAAAGCACCAAAACGTTAGCACCAAAATTGGTCACTAACACCCTTGAATAGGATTATGTAGAGAGATTAATGAAGAAAATAAATTAAAACCGAGGAATGTCACAGTAGAATGCAATAAGAACTGTAAGAAACGAGAACACTAGAATTATAGTGGTTCGGCATAACTGCCTACGTGCACCTTGATCGTAATCTTTATTGCTTCTTTAAATAATTGAATACATATACAATTCATTCACCAACAACTTGAGTACAAGTTTTAACAGAAAAAAATGAGTCTTGAAAATGGCAGAGTCTCTCTAGAGTTCTCGAAAAAAGATATCTTTTCACTGTACCCTGCCCCTCTATTTATAGACGAAGATAGGCTGGACTTCCTTCTCAGGCCTAAGAGCAAAGTACCTTGGCATATATATGGGGACCTCGACTTGACCGATCCAGGTATATCGAGCGAGACACATCGATCGACAAATGCCGATCCAGGATAGCCGACGGTGGTCACCGGGTAATTGACTCGAAGCACACTCTTAAAGGAACTGGAGTAACTCGTAGTGCAACTCGAAGTGAAGGAATGCCGAACCCCTCACTTTGATGTTAACCTCCATGAATAAGTCAAATCCCTCATCTTGCTTTGAAATAGCTATACCGAACGGTGGTTGTCGAGCGACATTGTTCGAAGGAAGGTAGCCGAGCGACGTTGGCCGAACGGAGGTGGCCAAGCGATGTTCACTGAGTTCCCGACAGCACCTTTCTTTTAGCCGGGAGACACACACTATCTTTCCTTGGAGGAACCACATATTGAGGCCGAACGATGTATCAGACTGAACGAAACTTATATGCCGAACGATGTATTCGGGCCGAACGAAACTTATATGCCGAACGATGTATTCGGGCCGAACGAAAATTATATGTCGAACGATGTACTCGGGCCGAACGAAACTTATATGCCGAACGATGTACTCGGGCCAAACGAAACTTATATGCCAAATGAAGTATATATGCCGAGCTTCTCAATTCAAGTAAATCTTTCACTGGCTCAAGTTTCGCTTAGATTCAACCAAGAAACTCAATAATTAGCATCTCATAGCCGGGCCAAGCAGCCGAGTAACACATACCATTACGCTTCTCAGCCTTTGGTTATTTCCTAGTAGATTGTCTAAGCTACCTTAGAAAAAAAATTGAAAGTCATTTCCCAAAATTTCCTAAGCTACATAACAAAGCATACAAATATATTAAGTCGTATGATATACATAAATCATCTGTATGCAATATATGATCCGACTACTTGATCAGATACATAGACTTTACTTTCGAACTAGTATCACTCAGTCGACCTCCCTAGTGCATACTGCGATTAGGTTTCTTGATTAGAAACCTCCATTCTCCTTACATAGCCATATACTATGGTTGAAAACCTCAGTATTATTTCAAGAATCTGAATCAAGTATTCGTCGACAAGAATCAAGTGAGAAATCCTTTTTCAGACTGGTGTGAATCAACTTGAAGTTATGTACTCGAATTCTAGATCAGAACCATGCGAATAAAATGATCTACATATAGCTTACATGCTTAATCTGATTAGTTTCTTAATTACAGAAATCTCTTTCTAAATCACTTTCAATTTCATTTATAGTATTTCATTCAATAATAAAACTATTATGGATTACTTCATAAATTTTCACTCAAATTTATAAACATTTTATAAAGACACATCTTTATAAAATATTAAATTAAAAACTTACTCCACTTTTATTCACTTGTATAATACTCTTCTATATCCTAAAGTACATACAAAACACCAATTTCATTTTACTTTATTTATTATTTATTTTATTTTTTCAAAATTCAAATGAAGGCCCAAACAAAATATGGGTCTTAAATCGAATCGACTACTTCGACCTTTTTACCTTAGTGGGTTTTAAGGGAAGATGTTTATCTAGTCGACCCAATAACATCATATAGTTTATGAGACTTAGATTTTTAAACAAAAACTATGGTATTAATAAAACAATTCTTATTAAAACCTCCTATCCAATTTAACCCATTTAAAAACTTAAGTTAAATTATCTCTTATCTATCCAAGGGTTTACAAACTTCATTTGTCATAACATTCTCTTGTCAAAATACCTTTTATTTTAAATTCATTTCCTTTAAGAAAACTTAAGAACTAAATACTCGGTTTTTATTTCAAAAACCCTTTTCATAATCATACTACATATATTTCTATATATAACATAACTTTAACAATTTATTTACTAACACTCACTTTGGGTTTGTTTGGATTCGAACTCATTTTGATCGCACAATGATAAGCAGAATAATTTACAAAGTGCACTACAATGTTTGCCTAAGAAAACATTTGATCATCACTTATAAGATTATTTAGATTACCGCAAATCAAAACAGATGTTTTCCCCAAACTATCCACAGAAAATTTATCTTTCTTAAATATTCTCTTTGAAATGTTTATACTTACAAATATTTCCAAGTAATACTACCACTACTTTTCTCAACAATCCTTTTCAAATAATTTCAAGCAATACCGGGATTTTAAATTTTCAAAAACCCATCTTACTTATATAACACACTTTATAAATCATATAAATCATTTTATATATACCGTACTCATATAAAATGTACCTTTAAATTCATCTTATATGTAATAACTTTTCCTTTAATATAATAAACTTTCTCAAATATTTATCCCTAAATGTCTCATCTTCCCATTTAGATTAGATTACACAACTTTATTAAAAGATGACTTTTAACTTAACATTTTCTCCAAACACCTTATAGTCAAATTGCGAAACTCAATTCACAAGGGGTCCCTTTTAATGTACTTGCAATTATCAACAAAAACGCTCATAAACTAGTTGAGCGCAAGTTAACAATTAACAAACAATATTCAATGTTTCTAAACTATCTGAGCATGACAAATCGAACGATAATGATAATAAATAAATATTATCATTTTAAACAAAAAAATACAATATAAATAACTATATCAATTCGAAAATTATTTCTTTACATATATAAAGTATATGACCCCAGGAAAAACATTTCATTTACCAATTTTCAAAAATTAATATCGTGTCTGTTTGCCTTGTTAAGTGTTTAGAAACCCCTATTGACACTGTGGCATCCCACGTCTCGACTAGAATTCATAAAAAACTCAATAGGCCAATTAACACAATTTGTTTTTATAGCAATAACGAATATGCTCTCATATTTATAATACTCTAAAACTCATACTAGGGTGTCACATCCCTATCTCTAATGAGTTTACTCCACCAAAGCCAAAGTTCTCGCTTAACTTTCATCTTTGACTCCAAATATAACGTTCTTCATCTGACTATAAATGGGAACCCCGTTCCTGATTTTAAGGCCAGCCCCTCAACTTCTCAACCAACCCATAAAGGGACATGTAGAAGTGTGAGATAAAGATTTTATCACATAGTTCACAATGCAAGAGCCCCCCATCACGTTGTCACTCTAACAAATGTAGGAACGAAAATTAATAATTTAACAAAGGTAGTAAAAGCTTTCACTCCAAGATACATGGTACATCAGAGTTAAAAACAAACTTCATCAGCATGGACAATTATAATTTCTCGACTTATAATTGTTGTTGGGTATACATAATAATATAGCAGAAAATAAAAATTCATTGGCAGGTGAACCACTAGCTCTACTCCATGAGCTCCATGTCCAACCAAAGAAAACCTGATAAAATACATGGTTTGACCCAAGCGTTATGATAAAATAAGACCCGGATAAGTTTAGAGAAAACCAACATGAGAAAACTCAAGAATTATAGTGAACATATAATAAGTCTATGAAACCACACGGCTAAACACAAAATGGGTTTTACCTCACAAGAACAACATACATACATGAAAGAATGGAAACAAACTAGAATAAAACCCAAACTTGAAAGAATGGACGTAAACAGAATAAAAATCCAAACATAAAGATTGAACCTATGTAATTAAACATCGAGAAGAACCTCATGCACTTCTCAATGCAATTAGGAAAACAATTCAAAGGTTTGAATCAAGAAAAAAAGAAGGGAATTTTCCAACAATGATTAGGAGGGTGCACTCCTTTACCGAAAGTATACCTCTGAAACAACGATGGCTACCAGAAACCTCCAAGCCAGACCCCGCCAACCTTATCGAGTATCCAAGTACTTCACATCTCCATGTGTAAACAACCGAAACCAGTATAGAGTATATGGGACAATACCCTAATGGGAGCAACCGCACATAGCTTGGCTCCATTTGCCCTTTTCTTTCTGTCATTTTTAGCTAAGGATATCAAATCGATAGTCGATGGTTTAACTATCAGAAACAAACTAGTACTACTCTGGGGAAAATAATAAAGCCAAACAAGATAGCTTCAGTGTTGGTTCCTATCTTGACTCGATAACATTCTTAACAATAAGAGTAGCAAGAATTTAAATGCTCCAAACAAGCAACAAAATTGTCTTGAATCTACCAACATAAAGAAGATACAAGGATCGATAGTAAAAAAAATAAGCTATCGGGAATAACAAAATAGTTGTATATAAAAATTAAATATTTTAAAATATTTACTTAAACTTGTGCTTGATATTCACATCACAAACATTTGTAACGGTTTTTAAAAAGCACTAGTTAAAATATCATTTTAAAAGGGAAAATTATATTTCTAAGTGTCTTAAAAAATGTGTCAAAACAATGTCATAAAACATTGTTTACTGTAACCAAAACAATTTGTAATTAGCTCTATTTTTAAACATTCCTTTCAAAGATTTTCTTATTTATAAACTATCATTTATAACTTATAAACAACATTTATTACCCAAATGATAATGAATCAATTTAAAATATCTTTTTAGATTAAAAAAAATGTTAATCATTTTGAAAGATAATTGATATTACTCTTTTATAATAATCAATTTTAAAATCCTTTTTATAAATTTTAAAAAAACATTAATTATCAAAAATGGAAATAAATCAAATTTATAATCTTTTTATAAATTTAAAACAAGAATAATTATCCCGAGAGAAAATTAATCAATATTTTTATAAATTTAAAACAACATTAGTTATCCTGAAAGATAATTAATCAAATTTATAATTTAGTTTATAAATTTAAAACAACATTAATTGTCCCAAAGGAAAATTAATCAAATTTATAACTCCTTTTTTAAATTTTAAACAACACTTATCCGTTATTTCAAAATTCTCAAATAGGCTCGAAAGTATGGCTACTTTCAAATGGTAGAAACATGACCAAACATTTATCTTGTGAAAACACGAGCATGAGTTCAACATATACAAAGGTTTAAGGAGATGATATTCCATAAGTGATGATATAGCGGTACTCGCTATAACGACACTTACACATATCAAACAGTAGGGCATAAATACTTCAACTGAACTTCAATATACGCAACATAAGAATATATGTAAGATGCATATAATAGTAAATTAATAATGGCGAGAAACCCCTTAGGGTCTCTCTACAAAAGTCCCCTGCAATAAAATGGTTATTTATGTAATCCGCTTTTCAAGCGGGAATTCAAATCCATACGAACAATCAAACAATACTAACAAACATATTATTATCAAAAATTACCAATTAATAGCTTATAATCATTTATTAATTAATCCATAAGTTAACTAACTTCAAACTAATCGTTTTACTTTGCAAGCATGGAATGGTGATTTATTCTGCTCGATGGATGTTCAAAATAATCTATTCAATTTAGTTATAGTAGAACGGTGTTTTATTCTACTAAATAGATATTACAAACAAAGTATAGCTAATTTAACTACAATAAACGTAATTAAATTTAATGACTATGATTTTATCATTAATTTATTCTTCATTAAAAACTATCATCTATCATCCAAACATTCAATAATATTCTATATTAACATAGATATCATATACTTAATTTAGAGGTGAGTAAGCTCACTAAATTTCCAGTTGACGCTTTCACATTCCAGTTTGATTAAGATCGAATGACGTTCGATTTTAGCATAAAATCTAGCCCCAAATTCAACAAAATTAGTTTCAGTGCATGGATAACGTTGGTACGAGTTCAACGCAAAAGACCACATCCAAATCAAACCTCGTATGCAATAGTTATTGAATTTATAAGTTTTGAAATTAATAAATTAATTAATCACTTAGTCACTTAACTAGTTAACCATAAATAATCTTTCCAAATCACAAACACCCCAGCATGCACAGTGACATGCTGAAACCCACTTGTACATCAATCCTTTGATCGATAATTTCTCTTTCATCCCTCGACCAAATCACGAACCGATTTCGCTATCATCTCTCACCTTACACGAGCTTCGATATCGACCCCATGATGTTAAGCTCGGCCCCCCACATGAGAACACGGCCTGGCATAGGTCAAACACAAACCCGAATGTCACTTTTTTCTAGAAGAGATCGGTCAGTAGAGAACTACCTTGCCCCATGTCTTCGTTCCCTAAATCCATCTTCGCACTCCAAATCGCATAACTCCTCGTCTACCGGCTAAAAAGAGAAACCCTAGTTCACGGCTAAACGTCGATCCTTCCAAATCGTCACCGAACTCAACCAAACTATAAGGATTTGTAGATCTCCTCAATACGAACACAAAGAAACTTGTTTTGTAATTTTTCGTTGAGTGGATTATTTGATATTGATTTTATAAGGTGGAAGATCGTTTCCTTTCTTTCTTTTAACTTACAGGAAAAGATAAAAAGAAAAGAGAAAAAGGGACATGGGAAAGTCAGCAATGTTGAATTTTCTTCATGTAGAGATATACTTATCTTGTGATTTCCCATGCGTTGTTGCACAAAATATCATTCACTTACTAACTACGAATGATCAAATAAAATACGATCATACACAAAAAAGCAACATGATCTCAAAACAATAATAAAATACACTAGTTATCTTATTTTGTAAAATCACAAAATATACTTGTTTGCTGTAAAATACGTCCAAACGACAATTTAAATACTTTTAAAATGAAAATTTATCGAAAAATCCTATAAATTAAATTAAAAATACTACAATAAAAATCGAGTTGTTTTATTAACACTTGATTTTTTTTATTATTTATTTGAACTATTTAGTATTATAAATAAATTTACAAAATAAATTCACTATTATTGTTTATTAATCAAAAGGAGTTAAATAAAGCTATTAAATCCATTTAATCAACATTAAATTCACAATCCAAGCATTTAAATAATCCATATATTTGAATATAAGTTATTTATATTTTAAATTTCAATTATTTAAATATTTAAAATTAATTAAATATTCATAATTAGAAGGATAAAATTCCAGGATGTTATAATACACACACACACACACTCAACAATAGGATATATGTAATAAATTCTTCGTATTGAATATGTGTATATTTATAGACATATACATATATTTAATATGCCTATAATTCATACAATTCAATTTGTGCATAGCTACCAAAATTATATTTTCTTACATCAGACTAACTACATATATACATATATAAGAGCAAACATATGCGCATTTTCCCCTTATATACATACATACATACATACATATATGCATATATTTATATTATACGTTTTTACTACACTTTTTTCATCTCTCTCTCTCTCTCTCACACACACACACACACACACACACACACACACATATATATATATATATTTGCGGACATGTATCTTTTGGTTTGTTTTCTATAAAAATTCAAAAATGTGCCATTGACCAGGACTGAAACCATGGCCTCTCTAAGTGAAGTCTACTCTCCAAGTCATAACTCCAAATATATCAAATTATATAACAAACTGATCAACTAGGAATGACCTTCTTAATGGTTATAAAAACGAAATCTAATTTACCCTTTATTAGACATTAATCTCAAATTAGTTTAGTACTAACCGTGTCAGATTTGTGGGTCGATACAAAAGGAGTTTTGGGGATTTAAAATAAAATTTTATAACAATAAATAGGCATTGAAAACTATTACGATGATTTTAGAATATAAGCATATTATCGCTTTTAAAGAAGTGTTATTGTTCTGGGACGTAGTAAATAAATGGAACTTTTATAATAAAACAATTTTAAACTTAAGGGAATAATAGTCATATATATATATTATTTAGATAGTTAAACGATATGTGATTAATTATCGACTGTAAATATCACATATATTAGATGTTTGACGATGATATTGTGTTTTGATGAATGCGTAATATTCTACCTTTACTGCTACTAGATGATGGATAGTTAGTTATGGCTATTTGACGATTGATGCTGTGTTACTAATGTTGATTGTATTAGTACACATTTGGTAGTTGATTTTTTCTTATCAGTGTTGGTTGAATTAGTACATATATGATGATTTGTCACTATTATGGGGTGATTATTATATATTTGATGACCTATACTTACATAAATAATGTATTACTATATTTGATGATTTGTATTTCTTTATTCCGATTTAATGAATTGAGGTTGTCATCGAGTATTATTGAGGGCTGGTGGTTGTGTACTATTGTTGCTATTATGCCATAAGATAATTGTTTGTGATGGATGAGTAGGAATACTATATTATGCTTGTACATTTTGCATTAGTTGCATGGATGCACTAGTTGTAATGTCCTAACAAGTATTTGGATGCTAGAGAAGAGAAAATATAGAACTTCATGGGCTTAATCCCTTAAAAGGGGTACATAGGAAGCTTTTCTGATGCAATAATAATTGAGCCTATGATCATAATGTATAGGATAGGGAACGGTCCAAACATAGTTGACACCTTTCCCCTCCTTATACATATATTTGAGTATTTTTAAGTTTGCAGGTGGAAGAAAAGGAGAAAACAAAGAACCTGGGATTTGTAATTATATAGCAAATGTAAATTAATGGTTAATGTATTGAAATATGTATATTATCTAATGTGAATTTGTTTGATATTTAGTTTTATAATAATATTTTTTTAAATTCTACTATGTGGTTTCCCTTTCTATGTCCATTATCTTAGACTTCTTAATTTTATATACCCATAGTCCACCGTCTTTAACATTCGAATTTAGTTGTAAGTGCATTTTGACATCATTTATAATTGATTTTAGATGTTTAAAATAGTGGGTTATCACATATGTCATCTTAGCTAATCGTGTGACAATTTGGCTAAACTCGGCGCTTATGGATTTTCGAGGCAAAATCGTAGCAACACCCTTAAGCAATAATACACTATACACTGTTCTCTTTGTTATCACTGCATTACTTCCAATATATAGAGCTTTTTTTGTTCAAATCTCTAACAATATCCATGTAACAGCTCATCTTTTCGACCCCTAAAGGTCGACACGAATACATCTACAGTATTCACTACTGGGCACTCAAGCGCTAGAAAGAAATTTTTTAGGATAAATAAAAAGAAAAAAAACAAACAAGGAAGGAAGAACACAATATTAGAATCCCACAACAAAATGATATCATACAATATCAAAAGACAGTACAAAGCGCTACTCTAAGGTGCATGACATTTCAAAGTTACAATCCTACGTACTATCATCAGCTTGGAGGCGTATAAATGCATGTCCTTAGAAATGCTGAAATATGCATACTAGTAGTGCATCGGAAATAAAATACAACTGTAGGCGAATAAAAGCATCCAGCTGGTTTCCTGAAGCTCCAAAGAATATAAAAAAACTTGCCTTTCTCAAACTACTCGAACGAGAACCCATGGAACTAAGGGAAAGACAAAAACCACGAGTCAAACATAAGTCTAGTTGGAAAACTCAAGAAATAAGTGTACATAATATAATAGTTACTTTTGAGACCACCTAAATCACCAGAATGGTTTCCCCTTAAAGAAAAAACAATCTAATAAGTATATAAGGCGATATAATAGATGGTGTCTAGGGTGTAGAATATAAATCAAAAAATAGCTATGATGCTCGCATCTCATAACACAATAATATTAGAAGTACAACTAAAATAGCTAAGGTGCTTTTGCGTATGGATTTCCATTAGAGGCGTCCCAGTAAACTGGTGTGGACCTCTCAATAATGGTCAGAAAGTAACTTCGAATACCATGTTTATCTCTAGATAAAATATATCGCTAGGTAAAATATAGTTAATCCATGCTCGAGCACATGTTATCGAATACCAAAAACTCCTACGCACCTCAACCAAAAGCATCCCTAGATATTTGGAGTTGTATGTTTTTTGTTAGCTAAACCCGCTTGGCTACGTGTCCTACTTAGTTTATTGTCATTTCCAATCATAAAGTCATATTGAGAGATAATCACACGAATCTTCATCACTTGAACATATCATGAGTCTGTATATCGATTCCTACTTCTAGAACAATTCACGAATTTCTCTATGGATCCCAGCATAAGTCATCTAACAAATGCTATTGTTGACCTCTCCCTTGGACCTAACCTTAAAATAGACAGTTCAACCCTTTACATTTGTCTGAAATGTTAATGCCGATCTCTGCTCTAGACTTAACCCTAGGATAGACAGTTCAACTCTATAACATTTCGCTTCACAACCGATTCCAAAACATATAACTTGTATATCAGTTTTGAAGCATTTTTTGTTAAGTAACATGCTTAACCAATTTCGGACTCTTCAAAATTAAATTGGAGAATTTTCAATTAACTTATTTTCGATTCTTTTAGAAGTAAACGAACGATATAATGGAGCTGTAATTTCTCGCCTTTTCAACCCTCAAATGTTGACATTAATACATCCATGGTATCTGTGTGTCGGGCACCCAAGTGCTGAAAAGACGGATTGTTAGGGTAAAATAAAAAGAAAACGAAACAGAACAAGAAAGGAGGAATAACTATCAGAATCTCACAGAAGAATGATAACATATAATATCAAAAGATAATAAAAACTGTCACTCATAGGTACAAAGCATTTCAATGTTATAATTCTAAATACTATCATCAACTTGGACAACTATAACAACATGTCCTTACAAAAGCGGATATGTACAATATAGTAATATAGTTGAAATAAGAATACTATGATGGGTAGATCATCCAACTCATCACGTCAAGCTCTAATGAACGTCACTAAAATCTACTTTTCTCAGACTACTCAAAAGAGAACTTGAGGAATTTAGGGAAAACAAAAACCACGTGTAAAACATAAGACTGGTATGAGAGACTCAAGAAATATGCGACCAACATAAAATAGTACTTTTGAGACTGCATGAAATTCCATAACCGCTATCCCCTCAAAAGAACCACCATCTAATAGTACATAAGGTAATAAAATAGATAATGTGTAGGGTGAATTATATAAATCTTAAAATGGCTGTTGGTGCTTTCATTAATCACACCACAACAATATTTAGGATACAATCAAAAACGCTAAGGTACGTTCGCATAATGGATTTTCCATGGAGATCCCTTCATTCAAGATGAAATCCGTTCTCCTACACAAGGGTCAGAACCTACCTTCGAGCATCAAATATTTCTAGATAATACAAACCATAAGGTACACATGGTCGGTCCACGTCTATAACTTGTGATCTCGAATATCGTCAACTCCCGCCGGCCAACATGTTAAAAGTATCTCTAGATATGGAGGATATATATCATGTCGTGGGTTAGCTAAACCCCAACCTACGCTCCTACTCTATTTTCTGCTATTTCCGATGTCAAGGTCAGGTTAACAAAATCTAATTGTGCCCCTTGTCCAAATTCCTATGATTCGGACTTCTAGTTATTGATCGCATATCTGCCCTAAACAGCATATGCGAAATGTTACTGGTTGGATCTTCCTCTTTAACTTTTGATCGCATATCTACCCTAACAGCATAAGGAAAACGCTGCCAGTATGGATCTTCCTCTTTAACTTTTGATCGCCTATCTACCCTAAACAGCACAAAAGAAATGCTATCGGTATGGATCTAACCTCTTTAACTTTTGATCGCCAATCTACCCTAAACAACATAAGGGAAATGCTGCCGATATGGATCTTACTTCTATCTTTGCTCATTAACTTAGATAAATTACTTGAATAAGTCTTTACTATTACTCTAACTATTTTTGCTCACCAATTTATCCTAAGTCTTGAAATAAGCCTTATTCTATTCTTTTTCTTATTATAACCTACGTTATAATCATGCTTATTACTTAACCCAATGTCTAAGTGTGAAAATAAGCTTCTTTCATATTTTACCCTTTTTAGTTATAATCCTAAGTTATAACTAGGACAATTTCTTTTTAATTCGGTCCAATTATGGGAGGCATAATTTCAGTCCAATTCCATTTATATTACCGTCCAATTTATTTATTACAATCCTATTCCATTATTTATTATAATATTTATAATTTACATCTTATTTTCTTCATTTAATATTCTCACTTATCTAATCCATATTCGCATTTAATTTATTCTAATCCATACGCGAAGAAAAGGAGGAAGAAGAGAATAGACTCTTGCATAAAATCCAAAACCTAGAAGAAGATGTAAATAAAGCAATAAATAATAGTAAATAAACTTAAATACTATAAATAAACAGTAAATAAATAAAAAGCTATGCTTAACAGTAATGAATTATAATTAACTGAAAAAGAATAACTAAAAGGGAATGGACTGAAAAATAGATTTAAAACTGATAAAAAGGCTATTCCAGAATCGTAATAAAACTACAACTATTGGAAATCCTATTATTTTAAATTACTTAAAGAAATTTTAAAACAATTACAATTACTCACCTCTGGTCCTAAGCTCTCCATATGGTCTTCTCGGATCCACTTGGAGTTGTAAAATAATTTAATTCATAATGATTTTCACCTTGGAAATTTATTCCATTTAGGGTCCTTCCTAGATAGGTGAACACAATTGGAGAAAATCTAGAATGAGAAAAAGTGTTAAGCCTAGGGTTCTATTTATAGGTGTAGAAGTGGATCTCAGACCATTGGATTTAGGGATTAAATAGGATGCAACCATGTTATAGGCTGAATGGCAGCCATCAGATGCAACAATGGAGGAATCAGATTGGTTTGAAGAATGCAAAACATGTCATAGGTGGCTAAAATTTCGAACGAAGGAATGTTCGTTCGCCCCTAAAGGGCAGTGGGTCGATCGCCTGGTGCCCAGATCAACTGGCCGATCGACCTACCTATATTATATACACACACACACACACACACACACACACACACACCCTTGTTTATTTAATAACTTGTTCATACTAGCTTGGTTTCAGACGTTCTTTATATGGAAATTGAGTAGAAAATTACCCCGGACACAACAGTACAACTCCCGTGGCTCAATTATGATGATTTCACAAAGTTATTTTGCTATCTAATTAATTAATGAATTAATTACTATGGGTTGAATTTCAGGTTGTTACATTCTCCCCTCCTTAAGGGATTTCGTCCTCGAAATCTCTAATGATAAAAGAATGTACTAAATGTTTTCATCCAATTCTACAACCAACTACTTAATCATCAACCATTCATCCATTTTCCTTAAGTTTTTTAATGCAATTTATGGTACTTATGCAATTAGTATAGTGTAAATGTCCCTAACTAATGCAAAAGATTAGTCGGTCCATTTATTTAGTTGACCTCCTTTTATGCAAACATGTTCGTGCCATATATCCAAATGAATGCAAAATTTTCCTAATGATAGTTAATAATTCCTTATGCGTGCTACAAACATCATCCTAGTGCAACAACCATGTGGTAAACATTCATTTACAGCAATCATAGAAATAAATAAATGAAATGCAACACATCCATATGCATATGCTCTAGTGTCCTAATTAGGTCGATCCCTAAAGAATAATTGTGCCTAGTGTACCTATATATGTCCATTAGCATCCACTAGCAAACACTTGCAACCACTAACATAGATTTTTCATAACATATTTTAATAACATGTTTGCACCAAGCCCTGCCATCCACGGGTCATCCTATGCTCTACCCTCCTAAATGATAATAAAGGAAAGAACCTATTCAAAACTAAAGATGAAAAATGAAATTCTAAAACCTATTATCAAAGTGTCATGGATATGAGATACGAATTTTCTCCAAATCAAATTAGTCTTCTCCAAAATCTCTCTAACCATGTCGGAACCAAGAAGCAACCTTTCCGTAGACTCAGACCAACATGAAGACGTCTTATATGGCCTTCCCAAAAGGAGCTTCAAAAGGAGCCACTCCAAAGCTAGCTTGAAAACTACTACTATATGAGTTCTACTAAAGAGAGATTCTTCTCCCAAGTTCCTAAAAAATGTGAATATGCATCCTCACCAACGTGCATCTTACCATCTTATTAATATTACTAGCTATTTTCCTTTAGTTAACACACATGAACCAACATTCCTAGGTTCTCACTAGTTTTCTATGCACTTTATGAGAACTTCCATTATTACTTCCCAAAAGTAGTTACTGTTGTCTTCTCTATAGTCTTACACTTTTTCCGTCACTCCTTAGGAAATGATTCTTATCTACTCCACATTTGAGAGTTTGGTTTAGTATTTATCACCTTATTTTAAAAACTTTGGTTTCTAAATAAAATTAAAACTTCAAATCCCAAAATCTTTGTCTTTAAATGTTATCTTTTAAGTTTCTATTAATTTCAAAAATACTTGGTCACTTTATATTATTTCCCAAACCTAGAGGGAAAAACTTCCAAATTTCTAAATCTAAAACTTAAATCTCCCTTTCATTTAAAGACTTTTACAGTTTTCTATAAAATCTGAATTTTCAAATTTTACTATTATTAAGTTTTTCATTTCAAAAACTTATTTACTTTTTCACCAAACCATTTTCATTTAAACTATCTTTAAATATTTTTTATTTATTTTCAAAACAGCTTCTTATTACACCTAATGTCTCATATATTAATGTATTCGAACTACTTTTCCTTATAAGAAGTTATTAACGCTAAAATCTTCTATGAACATTTTAAAAGAGGATTTCATGTTTATGTGAAATTATTAGAAACTTATTTTATATTTTTCAAAATACGCTATACAAAATATGGTGCTTTTCATACCTTGTATATCACTTTCATGTATACCTTGTAAATTGCACAAAACATTTTTATCAGTTTCATAGAAATCATACAATTATTCTTTTCATTCCAATAGATTAAAATATGTTTAAATTATATTCTTCCATGATAAATATTTTCTTATATCTAACTTACACATTTTCCTCAGAAAAAATATCTTCAAAACTGTTTTAATATTTCCATAACTGCAAAAACACTTCCTTATGCTTATTAATAATAAGTGTACTTTACAAACCATTTTGTTTCCATACTTAGAAATTACCTTATTATTTAGGTTAAAGCGGATGTTGCGTAAAACACTGTTACTACAAACCAAAAAATAGTGTATGTATTTAATTAAAAGTAAATACTAATAAACCTTACATACTATGTAAAAACATTTCCTTCGGGAGTCACCTACCGTAACGGTTGCGTTATAGTTTATACTTCCTTCATTTTCATGAAAACATCTATTACAACAATAAATGTTGTAATCTATGTTTTTAATACTTAATACATTCTAGGTTTCTAACACCTATTACAACAATCTATGTTTTTAATATTTAAAATATTTGTTTACTTACAAAAAAACTAGCGAGCTATATACATCTATAATTCTTTAAAAAGAATTTCAAAATTTATATCATATAAAAACCAATCTAAATTTCTTATCATATTCCCAAAAGCCCAATAACCCAATATTTACTTTTTAAAAAATATTAACAATTCTTCTTTTCAATTTTAATAATTTCATTTTATTGGGTTAGACATAAAGTGTATTTTCCAACCTACTACCCTAGGAGTACCTTTCCTAACTGAGGTCTTTTACTCATATTCCTCTTTGATGCTTATATATTTACTCTAAGGCACTACCATTAAATCCACTTATATGAAACCATTATAATTTTTGCAATAATCTACATGTGGCCTTATCAATGCTATCATTAGCGACCCTAAGCTGATGAAATTCAATGGCTAAATCAAGCTGAAAGAATACTGAATATCCAACTAACTGGTCAAAAAGATCATCCCTCCTAGAAGGTAGTCCCCTAACCTCCTCAAAGATATCTGGAAAATGTCTGATGATAGGAACTGAATCTACCTCTTGCTGATGATGAATCGAGGGAATAATAGAAGCTCGACATAACTAACCCTTGTGGGTCGTAAGAAATCTCGAGAGTCCAACTGCTGCATGTCTCTAATCAAATGACTCTCCTCCCATAGTCCAGTATTCCTTCACAAGTGGATACCCAATCCATTCCCAAAATCATCCCATACCCCGCGAATCCCAATACATAGGTGTCATAATCAAATCTTATGCCTAGGATAAAAAATTTTCAAACCCTTACTAACCATAGACAAGTGTGTCGATCCTCCTATGGGGTTTGGAACAACAATGGGAAATACTATTGAAGAAATGCATAAGTGCAAACAAAGCACCAGAGAACTAGAAATAAAAGAGTGTGATGCTCATGGACTTAAAAGAGTTCTAAAGGGGAAAATCAAAATAGGAATCAAATCTTCCTACCTCGATCTGGTATACTGCTAGAAGGTGCTACATCCAAAGCCTGAATCTGTGCCGCTGGTGCACCTGCTCCCTGCCTCATCTTCCAGGGACAAGATTTACCAAAGTGACCAGGCTATCCATGATTGAAACACTTCCCCTTCATTGCTACCTTTCTACGGTCTTTTGTGTACTGACCCATCATCCCACAAATCTTGCACTTCTCTTTTTTCTTGACTTGTTTTTCAGTTCCTTCTCCTCTCTTCTTAGAACCTTCAGACTTAATGACTTCTTTAGACTCCCCTTCCTTGACTGCATCCAAAATAAGTGCTATCTTGACCAAAGACTCATAAGTATCTCCCATCGGTACATGAATCAGCAATAATCCCTAAAGGGTTGATTCATTCGCTTCGCAAACTTCATAACTTTCTTATGCGGCGTGTTCATCAATTCCATACCAAACCATGATAGCTCATTGAATTGATTGATGTATTCTTTAACAACCAAACCCTCTTACTTCAAACTAATGAACCTCTCCATCTATACACTCTCTTCCGCCTGAGACAGAAACTTCCTATCAAATCTCTCCAAGAATTCATCCCAAGAAACATTTCTACCCTCCAAATCAATCACCTCCCATCAATAAGACGCCTCCTCCTTCAGTTTCCAAGAGGCCAACTGAACCCGCTGCTGATCGTCCAGTCCCAAAAGACCAAAAATCCTCTCTGTGTCCCTAAGCCAAGCTCTAGCCTCTACGAAAGTCTCCTTGCCAGAAAAGTCTTCCTACCCAAATTGCAAAATCCTTACAAAGGTTAGAGAAATTGATGGGGCAGGTGGGTTGATGTGGTTCCCACCCACTTGTGTAGGATTGGGCACTGGCCCGTGCACCCCTGGAGTCATGGCTTGTAAATACCTACGAAACCAGGCTGGAACTCGAATGCCCTTGGGAAGGTTCGGGGCATCAACCATTTTATGGAAAGAAAAATATAATTTAGGAAAGAGTCAAAGGGAGATTGAACTGGACTTATGAAGGGCTTTTTCTAAAAATCTTTTATACATAAAAACATTTCATAAAGTTCGTTTATGAAAATACCTTTAAAACTAGTTATTTTTTGAAAAATACTTCACTTTAGAATAAATTTTTAGGAATGATGTATCCTAAGGCTCTGATACCAAGTGAAACACCACACACCCCATAATATACCCAAAAGGACACACTAAAAGACGTGGTGCATTGTAGGTATAACTAAAGTTAACATAGACTAAGATTCACAAGACAAAAATAGGTAAAAACAGCGGAAACTTAAAGATATAACTTATTTAAAACAAAATCTCATTATTGCTTCATAAACCAAATAAGTCAAATACCAAATACAACATATATGTCTCAAAACCAAATATATCTAATGATATATAAGAAAAACTCATAGTCTCAAAAATCAGAGTACATAATATCCCTCATAATAAGCCAGTACATAGAAAGAACTAAAGCTGAAATAAAAGAAATACATGGTAGAAATCTTCTTCAGGAAACCTCCGAGCAACTACAATCGACTAACTTCTCCCTTGATTGCCTATGGGGGGGAAGGGGAAAATGAAGGAGTGTATCAGACTAAAAGTCTGGTGAATATTAGTAATTACTAGAATCTTTAAGTAAGATAAAAGTAATAGACTCTACAACAGTTCTAGCATAAATAAGGGAAACAAAGGAAATAGGAAAGAGATAAATTGGAAATAAATACGATTAAATATTGCTCAAATTATAAGATAGATTAATTTTGATTGTTTGCACTTGTCCTTGCTAGCTACTTTGGTTAGGCTAAATTCCTAATCCTACTTTAGTTAGGCTGAAGTCCTAATTCTACCCTTTAATCGGCCTCCTATTGATGTGTCTACTGCGGATCAGACTCTATGATCCCCAAACAGAAGATAGCAGTGTCTACGAAGGACACCTACTAAGCGCTTTGGAACTCAATAGCGACTTATCTCCCCTAATCAATGTCGCACGCTCGGTCACCGTCGGTTCGCACTATCTATTGCTCCCTCTTTTGACCTTTTATTTACCTTAGACAGCATAAGCGTGCCCTCGTCTCACTTCAGGCTAATGTGAGATCACCGTGTCCATAGAAATAATAGGGGATGATGTTGGTACTGGTCCTGTTAAACAAAATCTAGTTGTGCGCCTTGTCCAAATCCCCATGATTTGGACTTCTAGTTATTGATCGCCTATCTATTCTAAACAGCATAAGGAATATGCTACAGGTGCGGATCTTCCTCTTTAACATTTGATCGCTATCTACCCTAAACAGCATAAGAGAAATGCTGCTGGTACGGATCTTCCACTTTAGCTTTTGATTGCCTATCTACCCTAAGCAGCAGAAGGGAAATGCTGCCGATACGGATCTTCCTTTTTAACTTTTGATTGCCTATCTGTTAGGAAATCTAATCTATGGTTTCGATGACAACAACTATATAATGAAACCGAATATGCATATATATTTCTATTTATAGGTAATTGCTAGAGTAACATCACTAGAGAGACAAGAACGAAGCTCAAAGAATATTACAAGAGACGAGAAGTCAATAGGATCAGTAGAGCAATAACACAGATGCATAAAAAGCAACATGCACAGGATCAGACGTTTGGGTGCACTAGCCAGATGTCTGAATAAATCCTCTGGATTACAAACCAAACAGAATCAGATGTCTAGTTGATATACTCAGACGTCCGAAAGGCTACTAAATACAAAAAAATTATAGATCCAGACGTCTGAGACATATTCCAGACGTTTGAAACTGAACTCGGATTTCGAAATTCAAATAACAATTGCCGCACTTGAAAAGACATCTTCGCTTCTCTTCGCTGCAACTCTTCATCGCCATCAGAAGGGACCATACAACACTTGTTAATGTATGTAACTACTCAAAGAATCTCTCTAACACTATAAATAACATCAAGAATCAAAGAGAAGGATTCACCTTACTTACTTGTGCTCTTTACTCTTATACTCTAATATATTCTTGATCTCTAGCAATCATATATTTGTCTTCCACTCTTTCATATATACAGAACTCCTCAATCAATATCTTTATATTTATATACATACATACATACATACATACATATATATATATATCGAAAGCATTTGTACTTAATAGTCAATATTCGTGTTATAGGAACACATATTTGACAAGAACAAGGTATTGTAACCAAGCCTATTCCTCCGGGCGAAGTGAGGGTGTTTGATAGTCGAATTCCGAAGGGGTTCTTCGGGACTGGACGTAGGACGGGAGGTTCGAACCAGTATAAAATTCTGGTGTGCTTAGTTTATATTTTAGTAGATTGATATTATAGTTAGTTACATCATACAGTTAGTCACATATACTTGCATATGCACTACACGATCCATACTATAAATTTTCACTTGGTATTAGAGCAAGGTTTGATCAAAGTACAGTAATACGTTTTCGAATCATTTTAATATGGCAAGTATTTTGCAAGAAGGACAATCCACAGCATGACCCCTACTTTTTAATGGCTCTAACTATGCATATTTCGTCAACACGTATGACAATTTTTATGGAAACTAATGGTCAAGAAATTTGGTCAGCCACTCAAGATAAATAGGAAGCACCTACTACTACTATGAACACATGGACCGATGCACAAATAATAGTGTCTTCTAATAATGCCAAAGCTATGAATGTTTTATTTTGCTCACTAGACAAAAATGAATTCTCACGTGTCATGCTATGTAACACTGCATTTGATATTTGGTGCACTTTACAAGTCACACACGAAGGCACAAACAAAAAAAGATTTCAGTTTCACAAAATCAATTCTCATCATTTAAAATGAAACAAAATGAATCTATAGTAGATATGTACTCTAGATTTCAAACCATTCAACATAATTTAATGTCACTTGGAGTCAAATTTTAAATTTTTGATCTAGTACCTAGAATACTCAATTCTTCAACTCCAGAGTGGAAAAGAAAAGTATTAGCTATCGAAGAAGCTAATGATCTTTCAGCATTCCTAGTTGAAGAATTGATAGGAAATTTAATATCCTATGAAGCTAATTTGTAGGCACTAAAAGAACTAAATTCAGAAAAGAAGAACAAAGCATTCCCAGCAACAAATGAAGACTCCGACTTAGACGAAGAAGAAACTGTATTTATTGCCAAAAATTAGAACAAATTCAAGAAGTTTAGGAAAATGACTAAATTTCAGAAAGGAGGTAAATCAAGCTCATTGAATCAAATATCAATCAAACGTTATGAATGTGATCAATTTGACATATGAAGAAAGACTGCCCCAAGCTCAATAATGATAAAAAGAAGAACAACTTTGAAAAAACTGAAAAAGAAGAAGGCTTTCAAAGTAACATGGAATGACTCGGATTCTTCATCATCTGAAAGTGATAGCGACAGTGATGAAGAACAAGCTAATGTGTGTTTTATGGCAAAAATTGATGAGGTATGTCTCGAACTTAGCTATGACGAATTATTAGAACTTAGCATGGAATTAGATGATAAATTTAGACAAATTAAAAAATTTAACAAAGAATATGTAGTTAAAATAAATAGATTAGAACTTGAAGTAGGAATGTTAGAAGATGAAAAAAATTATCTTAGAAGAAGAACAAGAATTATCTCAAGAAAAAATTAAAAATAATTTGATAGAAAGTGAGGCTATTCCTATTGGTTTTGATAACACTAAAATAATAAAGGATAATTTGTTAAAAGAAAATGTCAACTTGAAAAGCAATATTGAAATATTGAAAAGTGAAAATTTAGAATTAAAAGAAAAATTAGATAAAATTACAAATAATGTGTCAAAATTTAATAAAGGAAAACAAGATTTGAAAAATCTTATCAAGACCTCAAAACCATTAGGTAATAGAAATGGAATAGGATTTAAAAATACTCCTAAACAAAAAGGAAATGATGCTAAGAATTATAGTTATAAAAAGACTAAAAGTTTACCTACGATTAATATGAATACAAAAAATATGAAAATTTGGATTCCTAAGACAAATAATATTTTGATTAGACAAAAACATATTAATAATTTCTTAGAGAATGTAGCCTGTAATAAAAAGTATATTTATAAAGGTACCAAACCATCTTGGGTATGGCTACCTTCTTCTAACATCTAGGACCCTAATGAAGTATATGGATACCAATTAAAACATCTTTAATTTTGCAGGTATCCAAAATATAAATAAGGAGAAATGGATACTAGATAGCGGATGCTCCAAGCATATGACCGAAAATTCAAAAATGTTATCAAATATAACATACATCGACGGTGGAATGGTAACCTTTGGAGATAATTCAAAAGAACATGTTGTGGGCATTGGAGAAGTCATCAACTCTGGTATTTCTAACTCTCCTATTATTACAAATGTTTTATTAGTAGAAAATTTAAAACACAACCTACTAAGTATTATTCAATTATGCGATAAAGGTTTTCAAATAAATTTTGAAAAAGATGGATGTAATATTGTCGATAATAACAAACAACTTGTATTTGAAGGTTTTAGAAACAAAAATATTTATGTATTAAACATGAATATAAATAAAAATTCAAATTTATGTTTAACCGCCAATCATGATGATCCATGGTTATGGCATAAACGATTTTGTCATATTAATTTTAAATATATTAATAAATTGGAAAAATATGAGCTAATTAGAGGTTTACCTGAAATAAATTATAAAGTAGAAAATTTAAGTAATGATTGTTAATTGGAAAACTAAAGAAAAGTTCTTTAAAATAATATTTCTACAAAAACAACCACTAGAATTATTGCATTTAGATTTATTTAAAACAAAGCAGATGAAAACGGAAATATTGTTAGAAATAAAGCACATTTAGTTGCTCAAGGCTATAATCAAGAAGAGGGTATCGACTATGATGAAACATTTGCTCGAGTAGCAAGATTGGAGGTCATTCGTACATTACTCGCCCTCGCAACTCATGACAATTTTAAACTATTTCAAATGGATGTAAAAAGTACTTTTTGAGTGGTTTTGTTAAAGAAAATGTATATATGGAACAACCCCCATTATTTGTTCACGAAAAATATCCCAACCATGTTTTTAAGTTACACAAGGCATTATATGGATTAAAACAAGCTCCTTGTGTGTGGTACGAATGTCATAAAAATTACTTAATTACATGTGGTTTTCAAATAGGCAAAATCGACACAACCTTGTTTATTAAATAAGAAAATAAAGATATTCTAGTGGTACAAATTTACATTGATGACATTATTTTTGGTTCAACCAACGAAAATCTATGTGATTAATTCTCAAATATTATGAAAAATGAATTTGAAATGTCACGTATGGGAGAATTGAATTTCTTCTTAGGTTTACAAATAAAACAACTTGAAAATGGTATTTTTATTTATCAAGAAAAATATTGTAATGATCTATTACGTCGTTTTGAAATGGATAAAACTTCGAACAATACAACACCAATGAGTACTACCGTTCACTTAGAAAAGGATGATAACGAAAAAGATTTTGATGAAAAATTATATCGTAGCATGATTGGTTCTTTACTTTATCTAATGGCTAGTCGACTCGATATCATGATGAGTGTATGTCTTTGTGCTCGATTTCAAGAAAAACCAAAAGAATCTCACCTAAGAGCTGCTAAATGTATTTTACGATATCTATCTAGTGCTAGAGATTATGCTTTGTTTTACCCTGAAGGATCATCGTTTGAACTAGTTTCATATAGCGATGCGGATTTCGGTGGATGTAGAACGGATCGTAAGAGTACTAGTGGAACATGTCACTTTATTGGAAAATCAATAGTTTCATGGTTTAGAAAAAAGCAAAATTGCATTTCTTTATCTACTTGCGAAGCCGAATATATCTCAGCAGCTCTAGCGTGTGCACAAGTGATATACATGCAAGAAACACTTACGGATTTCGGCAAAATTATCAATAAATCTCCAATATATTGCGATAACATGTGTGCGTTAAATTTATCAAAAAACCCTGTCAATCACTCGCGAACTAAGCATATAGATATACGACATCATTTTTTACGTGACAATGTTGAAAAAGGAACTATTTCATTAGAATACGTAAATACTGAAAATCAAATGGCATACATCTTTACCAAACCACTAAATAAACAAACTTTTATTAAACTCCGACGTGATTTAGGGATTTGCTCTCTTCGTGATTTGCTCGCTTAATACTCACTCCTTCTTTAAAGCTATGATTAGCCATTTGTTTTCTATCCACAAATTGTAATTAAATTCTGCGCCTTTGTTTTTTTAGTTAGTTAGTTTTTAAAAAAAATTCTATAAATAATTTTTTAAACCTATATAAACAGTTATACGACAAAAAAATATCAAACTATAGTCATGTCTTCTGAAAATTCTTATATAGGCGATACACCACAACGGCTTCCTACACCCACACCAAATCAAGAACCTACAAATAGTGGTTCTCATATCACACGGGATTCACTCCTGATAGCAAGAAGACCAAACGATCTCTATTTGTCTCTCCTAACACAAAGGAGAAATTTGATGAAATTCATCACTATCAAAAACAACAAATAGATCTGAAAAGAGAAGTATATTTTGAATAAAAAGTTACAGCACGTCGGCTAAGCTTTTTGGAGCAAGTAGCGATAAAGTTTTGTACGTCACGGAAGAAAGATGTCCATGAACCACTTCCAAAGCCTTGCAGTTCCTTGGATCCCTCTTCTTCTTATCGTCCTTCACCAAAACGATTCTCTGGCTCTCCGAGAACCCACAAACGTGGAAATATAAGGTCTCCACTTAAACCATGGAGGAATAACGAGTTAGAAGATCGTAAAACTCCATCGCCATCTAAATAAATTATATTTTTTATTTTATGTATATCTATGTTTATTTGTTATTTTATTTCACACAAATAATACTACGCTTTGTTTTAAAAAATAGAGAATTAAGAAATAAGCAAAACCATTAAATTTTAGGCTATTTTTAAAAAAATTGCCTATTTCAGATGTCTGTATATGGACCTCAGACGTCTGACACTCTGATATACCTCTATTTTTTAGCACTGTGTATATGTCAGACGTCCGTTATAACCCCTCCAGACGTCTGAAAATTTTCTCTGCCTCCTCGAAATTAAAATCAGACTATTTCAGACGTTTGAAATTCGATCCATACGTCTGAGTTATGTCTCCACCACCAAGTTAAAAAAAACTCAATCTATTTCAGACGTATGATATCGTAAAATACGTTTAACAGCTCTTAGGTGAGATTCTTTTGGTTTTTCTTGAAATCGAGCACAAAGACATACACTCATCATGATATCGGGTATTTAAAAACAAAGCAGATGAAAACGGAAATATTGTTAGAAATAAATCACATTTAATTGCTCAAGGCTATAATCAAGAAGAGGGTATCGACTATGATGAAACATTTGCTCCAGTAGCAAGATTGGAGGCCATTCGTACATTACTCGCCTTTGCAACTCATCACAATTTTAAACTATTTCAAATGGATGTAAAAAGTGCTTTTCTGAGTGGTTTTATTAAAGATAATGTATATATGGAACAACCCCCAATATTTGTTCACAAAAAATATCCCAACCATGTTTTTAAGTTACACAAGGCGTTATATGGATTAAAACAAGCTCCTCGTGCGTGGTACGAACGTCTTAAAAATTACTTAATTACATCTGGTTTTCAAATAGGAAAAATTGACACAACCTTGTTTATTAATAAGAAAATAAAGATATTCTAGTAGTACAAATTTACGTTGATGACATTATATTTGGTTCAACCAACGAAAATCTATGTGATCAATTCTCAAATATTATGAAAAATGAATTTAAAATGTCACATATAGGAGAATTGAATTTCTTCTTAAGTTCACAAATAAAACAACTTGAAAATGGTATTTTTAGTTATCAAGAAAAATATTGTAAAGATCTATTACGTCGCTTTGAAATGGATAAAACTTTGAGCAAAACAACACCAATGAGTACTACTGTTCACTTAGAAAAGGATGATAACAGAAAAGATTTTGATGAAAAATTATATCGTAGCATGATTGGTTCTTTACTTTATTTAATGGCTAGTCGACCCGATATCATGATGAGTGTATGTCTTTGTGCTCGATTTCAAGAAAAACCAAAAGAATCTCACCTAAGAGCTGTTAAACGTATTTTACGCTATCTATCTAGTGCTAGAGATTATGCTTTGTTTTACCCTAAAGGATCATCGTTTGAACTAGTTTCATATAGCGATGCGGATTTCGGTGGATGTAGAACGGATCGTAAGAGTACTAGTAGAACATGTCACTTTATTGGAAAATCAATAATTTCATGGTTTAGCAAAAAGCAAAATTGCGCTTCTTTATCTACTTGCGAAGCCGAATATATCTCAGCAGCTCTAGCGTGTGCACAAGTGATATACATGCAACAAACACTTACGAATTTCGGCAAGATTATCAATAAATCTCCAATATATTGTGATAACATGTGTGCGTTAAATTTATCAAAACACCCTGTCAATCACTCGCGAACTAAGCATATAGATATATGACATCATTTTTTACGTGACAATGTTGAAAAGGAACTATTTCATTAGAATACGTAAATACTGAAAATCAAATGGCAGACATCTTTACCAAACCACTAAATGAACAAACTTTTATTAAACTCCGACGTGATTTAGGGATTTTCTCTCTTCATGATTTGCTCACTTAATACTCACTCCTTCTTTTAGGCTATGATTAGCCATTAGTTTTTCTATCCATAAACTGTAATTAAATTCTGCGCCTTTGTTTTTTTAGTTAGTTAGTTTTTTACAAAATTTCTATAAATAACTTTTTAAACTTCTACATAAACAGTTATACAACAAAAAAATATCAAACTATAGTCATGTCTTCTGAAAATTCTTATATATCCATCTCGACACCTATGACGGATAGCTTGGCCGATACACCACAACGGCTTCCTACACTCACACCAAATCAAGAACCTACATAGAGTGGTTCTCAAGTCACACGGGATTCACTCCTGATAGCAAGAAGACCAAACGATCTCTATTTGTCTCTCCTAACACAAAGGAGAAACTTGATGAAATTCATCACTATCAAAAACAACAAATATATCTGATAAGAGAAGTATATTTTGAACAAAAAGTTACAGCACGTCGGCTAAGCTTTTCGGAGCAAGTAGCGATAAAGTTTTGTACATCACGGAAGAAAGATGTCCATGAACCACTTCCAAAGCCCTGCAGTTCCTTGGACCCCTCTTCTTCTTATCGTACCCCTTTGGATCCTTCACCAAAACGTTCTTTGGCTCTCCGAGAACCCACGAACGTGGAAATATATGGTCTCCACTTAAACCAAGGAGGAATAACGAGTCAGAAGATCGTAAAACTTCATCGCCAGCTAAATAAATTATATTTTATTTTATGTATATCTATGTTTATTTGTTATTTTATTTCACACAAATAATACTACACTTTGTTTTAAAAAATAGAGAATCGAGAAATAAGCAAAACCATTAAATTTTATTCTATTTTAAAAAAATTGCCTATTTCAGATGTCTGGATATGGACCTCAGACGTCTGACACTCTGATATACCTCTATTTTTTAGCACTGTGTATATGTCAGACGTCTGTTATACCCCCCCCCCCCAGACGTCTGAAAATTTTCTCTGCCTCCTCGAAATTAAAATCAGACTATTTCAGACGTCTGAAATTCGATCCAGACGTCTGAGTTATGTCTCCACCACCAAGTTTTAAAAAAAACTTGATCTATTTCAGACATATGATATTTTACCCAGACGTCTGGAATTCGATCAAACCAGACGTCTAGCACATAAACCAGACGTCTGAACTTATCTACTGTATTCGATTTAGGGAAAACCAAACATCTGCTTTAGCATGCAGACGTCTGAAATTCAATCGACACTTTAAATTAACCCAAATAACGTCATTTTTTTTACTCTCATCTCTACTTTTCAATTTCGGTTCCTCCATTGACGATTTTTCTGTCAAAATCTTTTTTTTGCACGAGCTCAAATCACAATGCCTCCTCGAACTAAAAATCCCAAGATATCCTAACGTAAACAAGACCAACCAACATCATCTTCAAATCCTCGAGTTTGCTCGGATGATCAAATCAAAAGATGGATGGATAGAGCACCACACTCAATTAAGAGGTATGAGGATATTTCCAATGTATGATTTGGATGAAATGTGTGAGAACGCCGGACTAGAAACGTTGATTTCATTCACTCCTAATGACATCCAAGTCGATCAATTGGAAATATTTATTTTCTATGCAAATTTGGATAGCACTTTTGTATGGAACACTGAAGATGAAGATAATTGGCTATGGCCTAGCGTGTATGGCAACACGATTAGACTTACTCCTGGCATAATTTGTAGAACATTAGGATGTTCTGACATGGGCGAAGATTTATACAACATTCCCGATATGCGCTTCAAGCCTAGGATAGTATAACCTGTCAAATTTGGGAGGATAAATGCCAAAATTTTCTTCTAAATATCTACGTCCAAAAGCACGACTTCTTACTCGAATGATAATAAATACCATCGTTCCATGTATGGAAAGCCATGAGCAAATAACCGAGTTAGAGCACAAAGCCTTATATGCTCTATTTAGTGGAACAATGGTGAATTGGGCCAAATTTATCTTTGACGAGCTCAAAAAATTTTGGACTCAACCACGACCATCAATTATCTACCCTACGTATATTATGAGACTTCTTCATGCACACAACATACCTTCCTACCTATCGACTTTTGAAGAAATCTCTCCAAAATATGCTTCCACCAAGTTCTTCTCACTTATGCACCTACATGAGATTCCCGCAGGGTTTATATCCTTCGAAGATTGGATGCATAATCGTCAAACCAGACAAGTTGAGCCTCTACCTCAACCACACAATGAACCATCGCAAGAGGAGTAACAACATCGAGAAGCAACTCCACGTCCTCCTGCACCATTTGATTTCTAGGCCAGGATGAGATTATGGAGACTCGAACAGATACAAATCCAAATGAAAGCGTTCGAGATCTCACCCCTTGTAATCAACATATATTATCTTAAAATCAAAAACTTTTGGCTAAGCGTATTGAAAACTTCGAAACATCGTTTACTACACATCTAGCAATAGTTGGAGAATCACTTTCAACTGTCCTATCGGTTCTCAAAGAAGTATTCCAACGGGTTCGCGGTCCAACACCGCCTTCTAAATATTGGCCAACCCCAATTCCTTCTCCTCCCGTAAAACATTCCAAATTTCTGAGGACGAAACTCTCAAACAAGCTTTGACATCTCCTGCAAAGCCTAGAACTACTCAAAAAGAAGAAACATGAGATAATCAAGAAAAAGCTTCTCCGAAGGAGTCGAAGATTTTAGGATTTTAGGATTTCAAATCTTGTACAGTTGCTAAAATCTATGAATGTAATCAATTTTGAATTATTAATGAAATTTTCCTTTTGTGTGTTATCTTTGACGATTGGCTATAATTTTATAGTTCTTTTTAATAATGCCAAAGGGGGAGAAATATAAATATTATTATATAACATTAAAAATATGCACATATTCAGGGGGAGATTTATAAATTATATATAAGTACATTGTATAGTTTTCATCATCAAAAGGGGGAGATTGTTAGGAAATCAAATCTATGGTTTCGATGGTAACAACTATGCAATGAAAATCGAATATGAATATATATTTCTATTTGTAGGTAATTTCTAGAGTAACATCACTAGACAGGCAAGAACGAAGCTCAAAGAACATTACAAGAGACGACAAGTCAATAGGATTAGTAGAGCAATAACACAGATGCACAAAAAGCAACATGTACAGGATCAGACATTTGGGTGCACTAGCCAGACGTCTGAATAAATCCTCTGGATTACAAACCACACAAAATCAGACGTCTGGTTAATGTACTCAGACATTTGAAAGGCTACTATATACAAAAAATATATAGAGCCAGACGTCTGAGACATATTCCAGACGTCTGAAACTGAACTCGGATTTTGAAATTCAAATAACAATTGCCACACTTGAAAAGAAATCTTCGCTTCTCTTCGCTACAACTCTTCATCACCATCAGAAGTGACCATAGAACACTTGTTAAATGATGCAACTACTCAAAGAATCTCTCTAACACTATAAATAACATCAAGAATCAAAGAGAAGGATTCACCTTACTTACTTGTGCTCCTTACTCTTATATTCTAGTATATTCTTGTTCTCTAGCAATCATATATTTGTATTCCACTCTTCCATATTTACAGAACTCCTCAATCAATATCCTTTAGATATATATATCGGAAGCATTTGTACTTAATAGTCTATATTCGTGTTATAAGAACATATATTTGACAAGAACAAGCTGTTGTAACCAAGCCTATTCCTCCGGGCGAAGTGAGGGTGTTTGATAGTCGAATTCCAAAAGGGAGCTTCAGGACTGGATATAGGACGGGAGGTCCGAACCAATATGAAATCCTGGTGTGCTTAGTTTATATTTTACTTGATTGATACTATAATTAGATACATCATACGGTTAGTCACATATACTTGCATATACACTACACGATCCATACTATAGACTTTCACTATCTACCCTAAGGGAAATGCTGCCAGTATGGATCTTACTTCTATCTTTGCTTATTAACTTAGATAAACTATTTGAATAAGTCTTTACTGTTACTCTTGCTATTTTTGCTTACTAATTTATCCTAAGTCTTGAAATAAGCCTCATTGTGTTCATTTCTTATTTTAACCTACGTTATAATCATGCTTATTACTTAACCCAAGGTCTAAGTGTGAAAATAAGCTTCTTTCATCTTTTACCCTGTTTAGTTATAATCAAGTTATAACCAGGCCAATTTCTTTCTAATTCAATCCAATTAATGTCATAACTAAGCATAATTTCAGTCCAATTCCATTTATATTACAGTCTAATTTATTTATTACATTCTTTATAATTTACATCTTATTTTATTCATTTAATATTCTCACTTATCTAATCCATATCACGTTTAATTTATTCTAATCCATACACGAAGAAAAGGGGGAAGAAGAGAATAGACACTTGCATAAAATCCAAAACGCAGAAGAATATGTAAATAAAGCAATAAATAGCAGTAAATAAACTTAAATACTATAAATAAACTGTAAATAAATAAAAAGCTATGCTTAACAGTAATGAATTATAATTAATTGAAAAAGAATAACTAGAAGGAAATATACTGAAAAATAAATCTAAAACTGAAAAAAAGGCTATTCCAAAACCGTAGTAAAACTACAACTATTGGAAATCCTATTATTTTAAATTAATTAAAGAAATCTTAAATAATTACAATCACTCACCTCCGGTCCTAAGCTCTCTCTTTGGTCTTCCCGGATCCACTTGGAGTTGTAAAATAATTTAATTTATAACGATTTTCTCGTTGGAAATTTATTCCATTTAGGGTCCTTCCTTGAAAGGTGAACCCAATTAGAGAAAACCTTGAATGAGAAAAAGAATTAAGCATAAGGTTCTATTTATAGGTGTCGAAATGGATCTCAAACTGTTGGATTGGGGATTGAACAGGATGCAACCACGTCATAGGCTGAATAGCAGCCATCAGATGCAACAATGGAGGGATCAGATTGGTTTAAAGAATGCAAAACCCGTCATAGTTGGCTAAAATTTTAAACGAACATTCGTTCGCCCCCAAAAGAGCAGGTGGGTCGACCGGCCGGTCGACCTGCCTATATTGTGTGTGTGTGTGCGTAGACACACACACACACATATACATACATACATATATATATATATATATATTCTATTTTTGTTATTTAATAACTTGTTCATATTAGCTCGGTTTCATACGTTCTATATATGAAAATTGACTAGAAAATTACCTCGGACACAATGGTGTAACTCTCATGGCTCAATTTCGATGATTTCGCAAAGTTATTTTATTATCTAATTAATTAACGAATTAGTTGCTATGGATTAAATTTCGAGTTGTTACATTAACCATAGTTAATTAATTTTTCATTAGATGCATACATCCACTCCTTCTTTTATGGCATCCACCCTACCCAACCTGTCCACTTCCTCTCCTCACTTATTCCTATTCACCTTGCTACATCCTCCTCACCATTATCACCTTCGTCGAGTCAATACAAACCTCTAAACCTTCCACATAGATCTAACACTCTATATTTTCCACCATACCCACCACCTCTTTTCGGGCCCATACTCCCGGATCCACCTAGCTTCTGTCTAAGCTTCCCTGACCCATTATTTGTCCCCCTTCTTGGCCCTCCCTCCTCTTCATCACTCCCTCCGAACCCCATACATACTCCACTTCTTTCTTCTGGCATACCCCTTCTTTCCAGATCTACAGCAACAACTTGGACTTCCCTCTTCAAACAAAAACCAAGAAATGTAGGAAGACTCATACCCACTCATATGACATAGTAAGGGACGATACACCTAAAGAGCTACCAAAAGAAGTCAATGATGTTGGAATTGAGCGCTAGAAAAAGCATATTGTTGGGAATTTTCTGGATGGTCCACTATCTTATACTTCTGTCACTACATTTCTAAGGAAGCACTAGAGAATAGATAGAGAGGTTGACATAAAATTCGATAAGGTAAATTTCTTTTTCTCATTCTCAAATGACCAAAATAGAGCACGAACCTTAGAAGCTGACCCGGTTTTCGTTAGAGGAATTTTTTTTATATATAACCAAATAAAACCCTGAGTATGGTTATGCTCAGTCTTCAATCAGAAGCATCTCTATGTGCATGTGCTTATATCAAATCCGACTTATAGCATGGATGTTGCTCGGTATGAACCGGCTTTCGTGTCACATTGGTCGCCTAGTTTGTTTTTATGAAAATACGAAAAAATTAAAGCATTTTAAATTTGCAAAAGCTCTAATTGAAGTGTCACTTGACCATGAGCTGCCTGATAGGATTCAACTTGTTGGCCTAGGCGAGAACTTTCAATGTGTGAAAGTGGAGTATGATTGGATACTGAATATGTGCACCTACTGTAAAAAATTTGGTCACAACACTATTAACTGTGACGTGGTTAAGGTTATACAGGATAACAATGCCCCCTCCATTCAAGAGTTTACTATGAATAAAAGTCTTTCAAATGCTCATAATGATCATATGAATGTGCATCTAAGGAAAAAAAGATTCAGTAAACCTAAGCAAGTCCTTTGTTCATAAATGGCAAAAGAAAAGGATCAATGTGCATAATAACCAAGCATCACATTTGTAGCCAGTTGTCTCTCAAACATTTGCTCCATATATCCCCCTAATCATTAAATACTTAACTAACCAGTAATTCTTCCAATATTAATTCATGTGCCTTATCAAACTAATCATTACTTGGTCCTATCCACTCAAATGTCAATTATTTGCTACCTGAATTGTTATTTATTAACACCTTATTCCCTCCCATTAATAATCTCATGTCCTAATGTAATACATGCACTCCTCATGTAGATTTTTCAACCTATGCAAATGCCACTATCTCCCAATACACTTCTCATGTATTAAATCAATCAACAACTACTGTCATAATTCCCTCAACCATTCAATGCGACAACTTTACTGTTGCCATTTCTATTCCTTTATCTTATGACCCTTTCACGATTCTCCAGAATCTCACTGTACCTTTTCCTAATATATCATCATCTTCTGAATTTATCACCCTATCTGCACCACTTGACAATTCAGTCGACCAAACAATGTGTAGTGAATTTTTTTTTAATTTGAGCGGAAGCGATTTATTTGATCCGGATCTAGTATTGCCTATTTAGATACCAATGACACTTAAAAAAATTATGCAGTCGCACATAAATAAGAGACACAGAAGATTTAACGTGGTTCGGATATGAATATCCTACATCCACGGGGACCCAACAATTTCTTTTATTTCACTAAAGAAAAGAGTACAAAAGAAAGGAAAGAATTATGGTGGATACTCTCACACACTTTCTTTCACATACGAAGATGAAATTCCTTCATTTAAATAGACTTGATAATGAAGGGTTGCTTGGAGATGAAGAAAATCAATTTCCTAATTACCCAGATATCTTTCCAAATTGCATGATTTGATTTTAGTATAAATAGATGGCGTAATCTTCATTTCCATATCTTTTCTTTATTCTCCATGCCTAATCATTTATTTCTTTATATAGAAAATATATTGACAAATTAATTGATTGACTAATTAATTAGTTTCCTTCAAAATATCCTTCCATATACCAGCCAAATTAATTGATTTGAATGAATCAATTAATCAATTTCTTTCCTCTATAACAAATATTTGAATCATCCAAATTCAACACTCCACCTTGATTCAAATATAACAATCTCTCTTCATCACCTTATCATCAAACAATCAACATAGAAGTTGTTTGGGTATAGTGCCCCATGGCGCTCAAGTAATAGGTATCAAACTGATCAAGTTTGAGCAATGCTCAAACTTGTCCTTTGGAAGTGATTTTGTCATCATATCTGAAGGATTATCCAAAGTACTCACCTTAAACAATTTGATCTTGCTTCGTTCTTCCTCAATTTAAGAAAGAAACCTCTAACATCAATGTGCTTCGTCCTTGAACTATAAGCTTGATTCTCTACAAGATGTATCACACTCTGACTGTTTGAAAATAGCTCTACTGTCCCCTGCACCATTGAAAGATCATCCAACAACTGAAGTAAGTATAATGCTTCAACTGTTGCTTCCACAATCGATATCAACTCTGCTTCGGTAGTCGATAAAGCTACGATAGATTGCAGCTTTGATCTCCATGAGATCGAGCCTATACCAAGTGTAAAAACATAGCCCGACACTGACTTTCTAGCATCTCTATCCCTAGCATAATCAGAATCACAGTATCCTCTAAGAAAGATGTCACCATCCACTCCACCATATAAAAAGCCCACCGAAGAAGTGCCTCGAAGATATCTAAGAATCCACTTCACAGCTGTCAATGCTCTTTGCCTGGGTTAGACGTATATCGACTCACAACACCCACTGCATGGGCCAAATCTGGTCTTGTGCACACCATCGTATATATAAGACTAACAACAGCACTACAATAAGGTATATCAGCCATATACCTCCTGTCTTCTTCCGACGAAGGAGATAAGTCTTTTGACAACTTAAAATGAGAGCCTAATGGAGTGCCAACCGGTATGGCTTTCTCCATCCCATATCGAGCGAGGACTTTCTCGACGTACTGCTCTTGAGTGAGCCTTAACTCTCTCCGCTTTCTGTCCTTGCTTATCTCCATACCCGATATTCTTTATACCTTTCCCAAATACTTTATGTCAAACTCTCTATTGAGCTCTGCTTTCAACTCCTTAATTTTGACCATACTTCGGGATGCAATCAGCATATCATCAACATATAACAACAAATAAATCATATTACCATCACATCTCTGGTCTTTGAAACTTCTAGAGTATCCTTGTGAAAGTATAAATTTATCAAACCTCTTATACCATATCTAGGAGACTGCTTCAGTCCATATAGAGATTTGTTAAGTTTGCAAACATAGTCTGGTCTATTACTATTAATGAACCCTTGTGGCTGCTTTAAATAAATCTCCTCATCTAGATCACGATGCAAGAATACAGTTTTGACATCTAGTTGCTCTAATTCCATATCGTAATGAGCAATTAATGCCAAAAGAATATGAATAGATGTATGCCTAACCAGTGGATCAAAGATATCAGATACTCTACCCCTTTCATTTGAACATACCCCTTTGTGACTAACCTTGCTTATATTTGAGATTACCATTTTCACCGTCTTTCACTCTATAGATCCACTTGCATCCAATAGCTCTCTTGTTGGTGGGAAGAGGCACCAAATTTCAAGTATGATTTCTTCGCAATGATTCAATCTCCTCCTCCATAGCAATTAACCAACTGAAACTGTTAACTGATGCGATAGCTTCTTCATAGTCACATGGCTCATTATGGACAACATTCAAAGCATATGTTGCCATATTATCGAAGTTAATATCTTCGATGCTCAATCCAACAAGCTCATCAAGCCACTTAGGCTTTCTTCATTATCTGGCAGGCCTATGTTCTAAATGAGCTCCACCTTGAGTTTGATCCTCTGTACCAACATCGATATTATCTTCATCAACCACGCTGTCATCGAAAACACCATTTGAACGTCTATGGAGAGAATCAACAGATGACTTGCTTTATGTCTGGTATTCTTCACATGTCCTCTCATTGTCAACCGTTGAGGAAGTCTCCACCTTCGACATAGCCTTCTCATCAAAAGTCACATGCCTCCTCATAACGACCTTCTTGCTAATAGGATACCCCAACCTATATCCCTTCACTCCTCTCATATAACCTAGAAAAATACACTCGCGAGCTCTAGGTTCCAGCTTCCCTTTGCTCTCATGCACATAAGCTGGGCAACCAAACACTCTGAGAAGTGAATAGCTAATAGGCTCTCTTTTCCATACTTCTTCAGGGATCTTCATATCTATAGCAGTAGAAGGTGTGCGGTTGATGAGGAAAGCCGCTATAGATAAAGCTTCAGCACAAAATCCCTTCTTCAATTTAGCAGTCAGTTTGAGGCATCTTGTTCTCTCCAATAATATCTGATTCATTCTTTCTGCAACTCCATTAGACTGGGGGTCGCCTAGTGTGGTGTAATGCCTCTTAATGCCTTTAGACTCATAATAATCGTTAAATTTCTCTGATACAAACTCACCGCCATTATCTGAACGGAGAACTTTCAATTTCTTTCCTGACTGCTTCTAAACCATAAATTTCCACTTTCGAAACTTGGCAAAGGTTTCACTCTTTGACTGAAGAAAGTATACCCATAATTTACGAGAGAAATCATCTATATATGAAACGAAATATCAGGCTCCACCTAAAGACTGACAAGGGGAAGGACCTCAAACATCTGCATGAACATACTTTAAGACAGCTTTTGCTTTATGCTCTCCTATACCAAAAGAAATCTTCGTCTGCTTTCCAAGAACACACTCTTCACAAAAACCAAGTTTTGAATGATGAACTCCATCAATCAATTCTCGTTCTCTTTACTCATCCATTCTGCGCTCATCGATGTGACCCATCCGTAAGTACCATAATCTGGACGAATCTAAATCAACGGATGTGACAGAAGCTGATTCACCAATTACAGTAGTTCCCTTTAATAGATAAAGATTTCCTGACCTCACACCTCTCATAAAAATCATATAACCCTTCGATATCTTCATTTTCTCTCTTTCCACTACAATCTTCAAGCCAAGTCTACTCAATGCCCCAACAGAAATCAAGCTCCTCCTCAAATCAGGTACATGTCTAACATCGGTGATCGTACGAATAACAGCATCAAACATCCTAATCATCACGCTACAACACCTACCATACGGCAAGAAGCATCATTACCCATCAGAACTTATCCTCCATCAATTTCACGGTAAGTGGAAAAGCAGTTTCTATTAGGGTCATATGATAGGATGCATCAGAATCAATCAGCTTCCCAGAAGAGCCAGAAGCGGTAAATACATCGGTGTCACTTTCTGTATCTGATTTCTCTGCTGTAGAAGCTGAGGCTTGCTTTGAATATTTTCTTCTACCCTCAAGTTGGGACATTATGCTATGAAGTGCCCTGGTTTCTTACAATATTGACAAGTCAAATTCATAGGCCCCCTAGACTGAGACCGTGAAGAATTCCGTCCTCCACCTTTCTTCGACCAGCTTTGGCCTCTACCTTTCTGAACAGATAAGCCTTCGGTATCATTATCCAAGCTAGTGCTCGCCAATCTACCTCTTAACACTTCATTATGAAGACCAGCATTTACATCAGACATGTTAATTTTACTGCGGCCATAAATCATGGAATTAACAAAAGCAGTATACTCCTTAGGCAAGGAACATAAGAGGATCATAGCTTGAGCCTCATCGGTAATATCAACTTCTGCTGCCTTCAGGTTCATAGTCAAAGTCGTCAAAGCATCTACATGCTCCATGAGATTAGCTTCCGGCTTCATCTTGAATGAATAGAGTTATTCCTGAAGAATAATCCGATTAGTGAGAGACTTGTCTTGATATGCGTCCAATAATGCATCCCATATTTCTTCGTTGTCTTCTTCTAAGAGAATTCTCTAAGAACTTCATCTAAAAGGCTCAACTGAATTGCTACGAGAGCTTCATCTTCCATCTCTTCCAAATCAGCTGCATCAATACCTTTCAATTTCTTAGGCGCAGAAACAACCTTGTAAGTCTTCTCATTCTTCAATACGACCTCCATCTTCATCTTCCAAGTACCAAAATCTCCTTTTCCTTCAAAACGTGTTACTCCATAATTGACACTAGATCTACCAACAGACTTAATAGAAGTAGCCATTAATATCCAAACAGGAACAATAACCTAGCTCTGATACCAAACTGTAGTGAAATTTGTTTTAATTTGAGCGGAAGCAATTTATTTGATCAGGATCTAGTATTGCCTATTTAGATACCAATGACACTTAAAACAATTATGCAGTCTCACAGAAATAAGAGACACAGAAGATTTAATATGGTTCGGATATGAATACCCTACGCCCACAGAGGCCCAACAACTTCTTTTATTTCACTAAAGAAATAAGTACAAAAGAGAAGGAAGAATTATGGTGGATACTCTCACACACTTGCTTTCACATATGAGGATGAAATTCCTTCATTTAAATAGACTTGATAACGAAGGGTTGCTTGGAGATTAAGAAAATCAATTTCCTGATTAACTAGGTATCTTTCCAAATTGCATGATTTGATTTTAGTACAAATAGATGGCGTAATCTTGGTTTCCATATCTTTCCTTTATTCTCCTGCCTAATCATTTATTTCTTCGTATAGCAAATATATCGATTAATTAATTGATTGACTAGTTATTTAGTTTTCTTCAAAATATCCTTCCATATACCAGCCAAATTAATTGATTTGAATGAATCAATTAATTAATTTCTTTTCTTTTTAACAAATATTTGAATCATCTAAATTCAACACAATGCCCACCTCACCGCCACCCTATTCGAGCTCAATACATGAACTACCTGATATTGCTACCCCTTTTTTCTTTCCCTTTAATGCTTGCACACCCCTCTTTGGTAACACCACCAATCCTACCACCCATGCATCAACTGCTTCCCATAACTAGTCAGCATTTACTCATACATCTCTATCCTCTTCTCCTTACTTTCACATCTTTCTTCCTCACTTAATCCTTCCACCACCTCTCATCCATGCCTTCAACTTAATATCCACATCCTCTACACCTGATTCAACCATCCCTTCAATTAGTAACTTCAATCCTAATACAAAAAGAGAATCAAGCCACTTGTTTTTGATTATTTTAATGTTGGTATGGAGTTTTCCACTAAACATGACTATATAAGCATGCCCAGGTGAACCTGCATCTGATCATAACGTATATGTAATGATTAAACAATCCACTTTGTAGCATTTTTCGAAGCATGTATAAAAATTTTGTTTAGAGATATATCTTTACCGAATATGTACCCAAATTCATAATTAATTAGTTATATTATATTCGTTAAATGAAATGTTATTGACAGTTGGAAATAGGAAGAATTATGCATATTAAAACTCCATGAAATTACCGTTATGCAACTAGCAAAAAGTAATGTTGTCTTTGCGTAACCTCACTTTTGCATGTTTTTCGGCTAGGCCCTATGTAGTGGAATAGCGGACCTGATCAACCATGGACTAAGCAATTGGAGGATAAGACACAACCCTACCCAGTCTCCGTCCTTAATTTTAAATCTTAACCTAGTTTTCGGATTGTCAATTAGACGTCTTTCGATCAGTTCATACATCCTAACGCAATTTGATCTTCACGATCTCCTGGTTGCAATTCTACTCAATTAGGATTTTAAATCTGATCATACCCACTATTGAAACAACCATAAATGGTCATTTGTTGCTCAATCTCCAATGTCACACTATTAGGTGATATCATATAATATATAAGAGAGTATGTCAACAATTCAATATATGCAATAATAACTAACTAATGTATAAAATGAATATACAGCATATCAACATCCAATTAAATATGTGTTGTTCAGTACGATAGCCAATTTATACACGAATTGCTTTTCCAAAGTAATATCATTTTTCAAAAGTGGATTGATACGTTTTTCTTTCCCTTTGACATCTTATCAAAATATTTAACAAAACACCTTTTTGTTTAAGTAAAATTTATCTCCAAAATAGAGTAAGAATATTTCAAGTGTTATAAAATAACCATCTCTCACTTTTTAAAGCCGAAGGCTAATGCACCTTAAACGTTCACATTTTGTTAAGGCTTTAAAATTTTACCCTGTCGTCGAGCGTTAAAATATAGACTGCCACGCGTTAAAATTTTACTTATTCACCATGCGTAAAATATAAGTTGTTGCGCGTTAAAATATTTACTTGGTCATCATACGTTAAAATATACACCGTCATGCGTTAAAAATTTACTCAGTCATGACGCATAAAATATAAGCCGTTGCACGTTAAAATATTTACTTCGTTATCGCACATTAAAATATAGAACATAGCCTTTGCCCATATCGCGTCTCTGCATAATATCTTTTGCATGCATTTAGGCATGCATACCCTTTTCGCATGTCATGAATAATATATATTTACTTTTGTAGTTTTTGCATGCATTTTGTTCAGCATTCACCAATGTAATATGCATTTTGTACAACTTGTATAATACATGTTTACTTCTTAGCATTCACCAACTTAATATGCATTTTGTTTTGCACGCATAATATACATCATTCGCATGTCAGCATGTCAGAGTAATATATATTTTGCACTTCGGTCATTGAAAGCTTTATACGGTCAACGTACCAAGCCTAGAAAATTACAACATCCCCATCCCGTATAATTTCCTCCATGCCTTGTTCATTTTATAAAGGCAGTGGTCCTCATAAGGTAGTTGTACTTTAAATGGAAAATGGGATGCAACAACATTAAGCACATTAAAGCGATTGTACTGTAAAAATAATTGTCTTAATTAGTCTCACATCATTAAAAAATATATATTAATTGTTGTTGTATATAACCTAGGATGTGAAAAAGCAAGGTGTTCTAATAACAACTGACAAAGTTGGTAGAGATAGATACATATATGTGGACCCCTATATGATGAAGCACGTGGAAACTAAAACATCTTGAATGATTTATATTACGTTAATAGGAAATATAGTTTAAACATGTTAACAGGAAAGCACCAATTCAAGATATTAGTAGCATTTATATACACATTTCCACGTGAGACCTATGTTTCGCGAAACAACTTTGTTTAAAACAAATATAACAACTTCAAGGAAAATATGCATGCGAAGGGAATATTCTTATGAACACAAAGACAGGATCAAAAACACACAGTTGAATCATATTTATGAAATTCTCATTATTAATAAGCAGAAGAAGCAACTTTTAAAGGAGTTATGGATAACTAAACATTCCCTTTCCAGACACATTTATGATTTTACTACACAACTAAATGCAAAAGCATTTATGAAAATTAGAACAAGTCTATGAAATTTAAGCTGCTACATATTAACATTTATTACTAAAATGGTATTTGCTAATCTGGCTATTTTCTTTACAAGAATGACCCATGTTTTAATATTTCGTTTCTTACAAAAAAGAAAAAAGACTTGATCAATTGTGTATATTTCACTGATATTGAAACTAAGATGAATTTAGTATTATAACAATCATCACAAGCAATATATATCTTAACAAATATGATTAATAATAATGTTAAAATGATTGTTTACTGTGATATAAAATCAACCAAGCACAACAATCTTTTGAGCATTTCTTTCATTGTATTAGTCACAAACAAATTTAGTATCAACACCGACTTATATCTGATGACAGTAACCAAATTTTGGAAAACTAGTTCGTAATTTTAAAATCTAACCAGTGCAGCGAAGAAATCGATGGAGAAGAAGAAGATTTTACTCGGTTTAGTTGTAACAAAGTTTATATTTGCGTAGCAACTTTCAGTTTCGACTATCAACTGATAGTGCAAAAGAGATCCGACCTTTCAAAATTGGGCATACAAATTGGTTAGAAAAATTGTCGAGGAACTTGGAATCGTATCTGAAAAAGCGAGTAGTGAAAATGGAGATTATGGACAGAGGGTAAGGAGTCATATACGGAAGTCAAACAATGAGAATCGGGGAGAAAACGGAAATGGACAGAAAAATATTACATAAAATTACGAACCAGTTTTCATCCAAATGCAGCCGTTGCCATTTATTTTCTAACGAGATGTGAAGGATATTTTGAAAAGTTCAAAAAAAACCGGTTGAATCATACTCATGGAATTCTCATTATTAATACTAGATTGAGCAAAGGGTTTTTGTGGAAATCCAGAAAGACACGGTTGAAATAGTTCATTGAATTATCATTATTAATACTAGAGACTAGATTAGACAAAGGGTATTTGTGGAAATCCAGAAGAAATCCAGAAAGACACGGTTGAAATAGTTCATTTAATTATCAGTATTAGTAGTAGAGAAGTAGAGATAGAGATAGAGATAGAGATATCCAACCCTTGCCTCGTCTAAATTGTTACCAGAAGGTACCTCCAGTAGATGATACACCAGGCTTAATGCCCTTCCTCTGACCCGTCTTTTGTTCAAATAACTGTACACAACATAGCTATGTGGAACATTGGAGGGCCTTATCTCCCTGCTAAGCCCCTATAAATAAGGAATTTCATACTTGCAAATGATGTACACATTATGGGTGTGTGTGAATCTAAACTAAATGAGTCTCAAACTTTCAGGCTGGTACTACCATAATGAGAACATGGAAAATTAAGCATAACATTGAGCTCCCTGCATACGGCAGAATCTTTGTGATCTGGAATTTTATTAATTTCCCCCTCCAAAAGCTTTGCTCCACTGACCAGCTCATTCACTTTTCCTGTCACCATCTCCCTTCTGGTTCCTCCCTAAATCCAACTTCTATGTATGCACATAATTAACTTCTAAAAAGGCTCACCTTCCATAATAACCTTCACCTTCTTAAAGCTACAATTCCCTGGATATGTGTTGGTGATTTCAACTATATGAGTAAATCTAACCAAAAATTCGAAACTATCCCCTAACCCTAAAAGAAATTACCCCTCTTAACCAAGCCACTTCTAGTGCTGATATGAAAACAATAAATCACGATCGGGTTTCCGAACGTACTGCAAGCTAGACCATGCATTTCATAATGCCTAATCTCTATGCTTGTGGCCATCTATCCACTGCCTTTCCCTTCCACCGATCCTCTCCGACCATAATCGTCTCCTTATCAAATGGGGAGACAACGCCATGTCAACGTGAAAATTCCTTCCTTTAAATTCTTTAACATATGGTCTACTCATCCGAATTATAAACATTTAACCTCACAAGTTTGGTTTACTTATTATCCAAGTACTCCAATAAGACAAAACTTAAGAATCTTAAATCTAATCTTAGATAATGGGCTAAGAGAGCGTTTGGAAATGCCTGTAAACTGTCTAGCCAAATAAAAACCAATATTGTCGCAGTCCAATCTCAAATTGCACAAGATCCTTTCAATACTGCCTTACCTGATCAGGAATATATTCTATTAGAAGATTGCTGCTGCCCTTAATAATGAAGCAGCCATGGCACAGCAAAAAGCTAGATAAATGAATGAGAGGCTGGGAGATAGGAACACTTCCCATTCCCACTCTTAGCTTAAAGCAAAGCATGCTCATAGTAGAATTTTCTCCATTATTGATATGCATGGAAAAATGCATAATCAAGAGCAAGATATAAATGAAGCCTTTGTTCAATATTATACTTCTATCCTGGCTAATCCATACCAACCTGACTTACGTAATCTCTATTCCATTCAGCTTCCCTTCATTACCATGCAACAGGCAGAAAGCTTAGTTATCTTGGTCACTGATTTTGAAATTAAAGCCTCTCTATTTACCCTCAATGCGGATAGCGCTAGTGGCCCTGATAGATATAATGCCTTCTTCTTTCAAAGATATTGGGACATCGTTGTCCCTGATGTAATAGCTGTTGTTTAGCACCTTTTCCATACGAATAAACTCCAGCCTGACTTGAATGCAACTAATATATCGCCGGTCCCTAAGATCAGTAACCTGGATTGTGTTACTCACTTCAGGCTTATTACGTGTGCCAACGTTATCTATAAGATTATTTCTAAAATTCTAACTATTAGACTTCAAGCTGTTATTCCCTCAATAATCAGCCGGCCATAATCAATTTGCCTTCATCCCCAACTGCTCGATTAGTGACAACATTTTATTAACCCAGGAGCTTCTTAATGGATATAATAGAATTGGTATCTCCCATCGCTGCATGTTGAAGCTTGACATCCAAAAGGCTTTTGACACCTTATCCCGGCAATCTACAGCGACTATTCTCCCTAGAATGAATTTTCCGGCCCCATATATAGCCTAGATATATACTTGTATATCTATCCCTCATTCTCTATTGTCAGAAATGGATGCACCAACGGCTACTTTAAGGGTTCACAGGAATTCGACAAGGTGGCCCAATTTCAGCACTTCTGTTTGTTGTGGTGATGGAAGTACTAAACTCTATTCTTCCCGGAAGGGTTGATAGTGGACTACTGTAGCTCCATCCTAAATGTAAAAATCCACATATCATTAGTCTCCTATTTGCGGACGATCTTGTGTGCTTTACTAAACCCACTCGAGCTAACATCTCATGCATATCCAAGTACTTTGAGGAATTCTGTGACATTACTGGCTTTACGATCAACCTTAGCAGATCTCATATCCTAGTTGATGGCTTGAACCAACATCAAAGCATGACATCATAGTCTTCTCCTCCTTACACCAATTGCCAAATAATGCAAGTTATCTTGGTATATCTCTTACAGCAGCAGCAGCAGCAGCAGCAGCAGCAGCAGCAGCAGCAAAATCACAACTGCACAATGTCTCTTGTTATTTGAGAAAATTACCACAAGAATGTCCACATGGCCAATACAATGTTATCTCAGGCTGGTAAGTTGATGATAATTCAATCGACTGCTTTATCTATGTCATCATGTTGGTGTAGACACTTCTCACTTCTTGCCAAGCTAGTCTCTATAATTTCAAGGGCTCTTAACAAATTTCTATGGCATGACGACACTTTCTCAACAAAAATGATCCTGTTGGCATTCAACAAGGTCCAGCTTCCAAAAGCTAATGGTGGCCTAGGTATTCGCAACGTAAAGTTGACGAACATTGCTGCTGTAGCTAGACTCTTCGACCTTGTCCTATCAAATAATGACAATCTTTGGGCTAGGTGGGTCCGTAATAACCCTGTAAGTACGAAATGCTTCAAGACGATCCCATTTCTATCCACTGCTAGTTCCATGTGGCGAACCATCCTTAAACGTAGACCTACTTTCTTGCCACTAATTCAATACAACCTGATTAAACTTCCTCAGCTGAATTTTTGGAATGCTCCGTGGGCCTTGCCAGGTTTAATTCTAAGCCAGGTTCTAAGTACTAATCTTCAGCACCTTACTGACATGCCTCCCAATGCTAAAGCTACTGATTACATAAAAAATGGCTACCCTAATCTACCATACTACATCTCTACTTTAGTTCGTGAGTCATGGGCTGCAACTTCGAGTACTAACTTTGACGACTTTCTACATGATATACTCTTGTCTTCTAAGAATAGGCACCTACCCACTTCAGGCATTTACCATGTTCTCTTGGGCAATAATCAAATCCTCCTATGGTCGACCCGAATATGGAATGCTCGTAGTGTGATGAAAAATAACCTTACCTTGTGGAAAATAGTCTCTAATGCAGTACGAACCAAAGACAAACTACTCAAGATTGGGGTTATTGATAATGCCCTCTGTGTACTGTGTAACTTTGAGAATTAATCAAATTCACATCTCTTCTTTGTTGCAAATTCACGAATGCTGTCTGGACCCCTCTGCTAATCAATGGAAACCTCCAAAGGCCATTTTCCTTTTCAAATATTGAATTGCTAAATATATTCAGGGAAATTAGATGGAAATCCCCAAAGACATACACGCTATTGATCATATATCATATTGAAGAGATCTACAGATGCCATTTGGTTAGAGCGTAATGCCCAAATTTTCCCTGGCAAATCAAGAACTGAAGCAGACATGCTCCGAATGATACACTGCGAGGTGATGCGAGATTTGAAAAGCATGCGTGCTGAAGTCTATCACATAGCTAGAACAGGAATTGGATAATTACTAACGTATATTTTATGCCCTTGTTGTCTCCGGGCCTAATGTAACTCTTTTTCATTTTCTTATTTGTGTTGGGCCTTTTTTTCTTTGGCCTGACCTCTATGTACGGTTCTTTATTTAATATACAGGCTACTTTACCATTCAAAATTATAATTTCTAAACTTTTATATGTACACACTCACTCTCTAAAAATACTTATAAATAAGGTTTAAATATCAATGTAAAATATTAATTGAAAATAACTAATTTAATTTATAATTTGATAAAAAATAAATAAAAACATGCCTTATATTATAAAACCTCTTTACTTCCAAAATATATAAGTAAATACTAAAAATATAATTAAACTTCAAACAAAGTTTAAAATTTTGAAAAATACGTTAGAAAACATCTTTAAAAGGATTAGAGAAAAATAACAAATTTAAATATCTATTACTTATAAAGGAAAACAGAAACCAGTTGCTTATTTGGACGACACCAGTCCCGTACGATGTGGCATCTCAAACCGGTTCATTTCTCACGTTTCCAAATCCCTAACCGCGGTTGTTTCCATTTCCTAAATCACATTTCGTGACCCTTTCTTCTCCGTCAAAACAGATCCGCTTCGATTTCCTCCCACCAAACCTTACACAGTCCGTAATGGCGGATCCTCTATTCACTCCCACAAAACCTTACTATTTCTCTACCAATTCCAAACACAATGAACGAAATAAATCCATGTGCCCTTTGTATCCTAATTCATACTGGTAAATCTCATTTCTCCTTTCCTAGGTAGTGATTTTCTCAATTTTTTCTTCCATTTATTTATTTTACTTACTTCTTCGGAATTCACGTCTACTTACTATTGATTCACACATAAACTGACCGGATCATTTGTTGACGTAATTTAGTAGTTGTTCAATTTGATTAAATTTAGATTTTGAAGATATAATGATAGCGCTATTTGTTATTACTCCGTACTGTTAAAATTACAGAATGATTTACGTATTTTCCCCAGTAGTGTCAACTGTGATTATTCGGTCATGATTGATTTTAAGGAGGATGATGATTAACTGTATTTAAATTCTTCAAATGCAACTAATTGTGAAAAAGAGGAGTAAAATTCATGTACTTCCTATTTATTTTCATACTAGGAGAAGGAATTGTTTGAACTGAAATATTCTCTGTTGTCCAAAATTATGAGATTTGGTGTTATTTGTATTACTTTTCATAGTATTATGCTTGCATTCGTAGTTTCAATATATCTTTTTATGAGTTGACGCAAATACATTACCATTTTAACTGCATACTGTTTCATCATGTTAAACTCATGAGTTTCTTCCACAAAAGCTTATCTATTTAAATGGTGTTACTACTGTGTATTGTTATTAATGAGTTCTTTGAAATGTATGCATATAGAAAACTTCTAAATTTACTTTGATGCTCTGAGTGTCTGACTATTCATTCATGATTCAAAATGCAGTAATAAATGTTCATACTGACTTTTGGATCAGAAAAATATAATCGTATTAGGGATTCATAATGATGAAAGAAAGTAATATATGAGTGGGTAGTTAATACTTAAATGCTGCTTTTATTTATTATTGGCTAATCTTTTAGTTAAATGGGAAAGTAGGAACACAATTTGCTTGCTGGCTTGAATGATGTCTTCAAATGATGTGGCATAAATAATAAATGGTGATACAATTCCCTCCATTGCCTTTCATTTTGTTTGATCCCATTATCTCTGTTTAAATTTCCAAATCTTTATGCTGTAGATGCAAGGCTACTACATGTTTATAGCAGTTGAACCCAAAATCTTTGAACGTAGAGCAACTGTCATATCAGTAGTAATAATGGTCAAAGGCCTATATTACAAAGAGTTTGAACAAGTTTTTATCTTATTTATTTATTTATTTATTTATTCCAAATGTGTACTTGATTGAACTTGATTAACTGAATAAAAGGAATTTGGAATAGTTTTGTTGCCTTTTTTAGAACAAACTGCATGTAAACGACTTGGTTGACAGTTTTAAACCAATTGAGTTCCAAATGTGGTACTCCCGAATTTCCGTTTTTTTCCTTCTGCTGTATTGTTTATCCATTTAACCCACCTTCTTTACCTACACATCCTGTAATGTAAAATTAGTTATCACAGAAATAAATCAAAAGATGGAGATTTAATAGAGAATGACGATGAAGTAGTTATTCATAGTGACTGCTCTGTGACCCACTCACCACCAATGGGAAATACTACTAAACGCAATGTAGGACCTCGGTAAAATTCTGAACTATTTATTGGTATATTGCTTTTCAATTTTATCCAGTCGTATAATTTCAATGTAATTTGTCGAATCTAAAAATGAAACCTTGATCTTTACTCACTGTCATAACAAATATGCTTATTCTATTACAGTTCAGAAAAAAGGTAAGAATAACATAATTTTGTGTTCATATTTGATTTATATTTATTGACCTGATGTGCTAAAATTCACGTTGGTTGGTTTCTGTTTATGAAATTGATCTCATATTGCACCTTGGTAATAACTATATCTAAGTCGACCAAAGTAATTGTAAATTTTGGAAATATTGAAATGTACTACCATTACTTTAATACATTTTTTTGCCTTTTCAAAGTCCAAATCGATGATTTGGTTTAGTGCAATATAGCCAAAATAACCCAAACTGGTTTAAATCATTTTTTCGTTGGCTTCTCTTTTAGTTTGAAAAATACCGAACTGGTGCAAAATTCTCTTTCCACTGATCCTTTGCAATATATAGAAATATATGCATAGTCAAAACATGATAAATATTAGAAAATTTCATGGAAGAGAATCTTTTGCAAGTGATAATAAATTGAAAGAAGATGTAGATTATTAAACTTCTCTTGAATGTATATAGTATTATCGAATTATACTATGGTATTGGATGGAGAAATTGAACCTTTCATCAACGCAACCTTAAATTTACATATATTGCTTTCGATATTTATAGGACATGGTTTGTTTAAGCTGTAAATTATTATGCATACTACATAGTACTACTTACTCTTTAATTTATGTGCTATTATTTTTCCAATTTTAGTAAATGCTATTTCTATCGCAGTATATCAGTAGGTGATTAATAGTAAGAACTACATATTACTCGGTCAACTGGGATTCATACAAGTGAGTCTGGTGTTGACAATAGTAAATGAAAGAAGATAGAGATGAATTTCAGTAACATTCTATGATGTTTGCATATTCTAAATCCCTTACTTGATAAATAATCATGTTTATAGAAGTTATAATCTAATTTTATATTCATGTCATTAACATAATCGATAAGGATACATGTAGGCTATATTCTGTTTGCCAATCGAGTGACTTTACCATTGACTTATTTCCATTAACAATTGCATGGATGTTAGGAATTGTATATCCTCAATATGAAAAAGAGTCGGTTACTAATCTGAAATAAAACTACAAGTTCTAAAATTACTAAACATGTGACTTAAAGCTTAAGGGAAGCTCATCCTTCTATAACATGAATAATGCGGAAAAATCTAGGAGAAAAAAAACCTGTGACTCATCTTAATCTAATGCTAATATTTAAACTGAAAGTTATCTGTATAGAAGTATAAACAACTTATATATGTATTACTGTATATTTTCAATCGATATCATGCTAAGATTGTAATTTTACTATGAAAAAATGTCATTTATTCAAGATGTCAGATTATTTAGTTTTAAAGTTGCGTTCATGTTTGAAGTTTGAACGGTTTCTACCGAATCGCAGTCTCAAATATTCACATCCATGTAATGGTGAGTAGCATGTTATATTTCATTTAGGTCCATTACGATATTTTTTTTAAATTTACAACTATTGTTTATTATGCCGAATTATAAGAAGGAAACGGTTATAGCTAAAATATACTCTTTAAAGTACCCAACCGAATCATTATGACAATTAAGTACATGTATATTTTGGTTTAATGGATGCATAGATATTTACCTAAGTACACTTACAAAATTCTACATGTATAATAAGTAACACTAAACTTTTTTTGTTCTTAACTTATATTAAGAATATTAAGAAATAATATTACAAAATTATCAATGAAGTAGTAAATCACTATCACCTCTAATGATATTTGCTATAATTCTACGTCTATGCTTGAGTCGTAAAATATCAACTTGAAATGAAACATTTATAATAAATATCACTATAGTTAAAACATTTACTCTTTGTTTTTCTAAAATTTTAATTTATGCATGTTTATGAGCTACAATATATAGAATATATTAATGCTTAGACTTTGAATTAATGTCTGTGATAACATAAGCGATTGAAGTTGTATATAGCATGGTGAATAAATTTATTATTTGCAAAAATGATATAGCTAATGCTAAAAGTTAATGTGTTTTACTCTTTCTTTTTTAATAAACAAATATGTCCATATGCGTAATCCTATATAATTAATATGGACAAGTTGTAAAATTTTGAGAAAAGCACATTAATGTGTTTTACTCTTTCTTTTTTAATAAACAAATATGTATTTGTTTCTGTAGCGACATATGTGCTTCAGAATTAGACAATTTGGTTGGTGGATTGTTCTTGCCAGCTTAGATGTGAGTACTTTTTTACTTGCTAATAGGGTTTTATTTTTCTTAAATAAGTATATATGTTTAGGCTTACAGTAAGGCCATCGTATACTTGAATAATATTGTTAAGGGATGCATTGCAAAGAGTGTAGACATGACTGGGAACATGAAGCCTTCCCGTGCGTGTTCACATTTCACTTTTCAATTCAATATTTCTCCTATTTGCATGTGTCAATACATTTAAATGAAATATAATATATTCTTTGGTATCTTTTGGGCATAACATATATAGCCATGTAATATGCTCCCTGTTGTATTTTTCAGGAAATCAAGTAAGATGATATTGTATGCTAAACAGCGGAGACTTCTAACTCTTATCAAGGTATTTATTCATAGTCACTTTCACTCTAAACCTATTCATACTGAGCTTTAAATACATATATGTGGCTTCAAATACATATAGATTTAAAGCAGATTTTAAGTGCTTTCGTTTTCAAATCAAAATGCCATCTAAGATTAAATCCCAAAGATTTTATGTACACATGATGCCATCAAATACAGCAAGTTTTAAATATCCACAAATTCAAGTACATAAAAGCGTTGAATACCCATAGTGCTGTATATATGAAGTTTTGGGTAATAAAGATTCCAAGTCTGTATGCTTCAAACTTTAGGGGTGCAAGATTTCGAATTACCAGGTTTCAGAAAACAATCTAATGTTAATCTCATATGATATCATTTTATACTTGAAAAGGATAAATTTTCTAAACATGTAATTTTGTATACATTACTCTAAAGTTCATTCGGCTTTCGGGAATTGTATAAGTTGCTAAACCATACCATCTTCACAGTTTTGTTGATTTTTGGGAATATGTTGGATTTCGCATGAAAATATTAGCTCAACACTGAAACTGTGCACTGATTACAAATGAATATATAGTTCCATGTATCAATTTTGAGACGCATCAAGTTTTTCCACATGTTTAAAGTTTTCAAATGGACGCAACTTCATATGCAGATTTTGATATGTACCAGTTTTGTATACATGCAATTTTCAACGACGCGTAACTGGGAACGTACCTGTGAATTTCGCATCTTCCGGCATACTAAATTTTACTGTACTATTTTATATAATGTTATCCGAGTTTGTAATCCACAGGACCCACTAGAAAACAGAACAATCCAAGGATGTCGGAATGGTTAGAACTTAACCAAAAAAGCTAAGGCAAAGAGTTAACGGAAACCAAGCCATATTACTAATGCAACAGCCAAAGTCAACTAAATCAAGAAGCTAGCGTCAGTTTATTTCATTCAGCGGTAGAATTTATCAACTATACGAAATGATTTTAGTGTATATGCTATATTACTTAGAAGATAACTCATACTTTTCCTCGAATGTCCAATTAATGCTCCATAACTTTTATTAAGACACGATGATGCTTAATCTATAGTTTTATGAGATCCCTACTCTTAGTTTGGTTTGAGTTATCATCAGATATAACAAACCCAATGAGCTTAAAATTCTTAATTGAACTTTTGGTTTTTATATAGGTTAATAGAATCACCATAAGCCACATAAGTTGAGTGGGGGACTGAACCTTGCGTTGAATTTGAAATAGAAGAATTGGAGAAGATTTTGAAAATCAGAGTAGATTCGAAGAAATTGTCACAGCATGCAATAGAAGCAAAAATGACTGCTTCAGTGAATCAAAAGGTGGGAAACAATGAAAAAAATTTCTATTTGTAAGTAACAACGAGGAAAAGATGATAATTGCCTGTAAGATTTGTTGAGGATTTGCCATTTAAAGTTGTTCAAAATCTTAGTTGTTTGGTCTGTTAGTTGGATGTGATAATACTGTTTCTAATTGCTTCAGTTTGATAGTTGTTTGGATAGCAATGGTTTTCATTCATGTTAGTTTTGCTATTTGTATTTGTTACAAGCTTACGTAAATTTTTGCATGTATTTCAATGCTGACGATAACGATGAGGTCTCATTATTATTTTTTAGCACTTTTCATTTTCCTATTTCATGCAATGTTCATTATAGTTTACAATCAAATAGTTTATCATACACCGACTTAGTATAAATTTAGGTGCCTTACCCGAGTTTCCATAGATATCATTTCACTTTCTATGGCTTGGGTTTAGATAAACATAGTTTCAGACAGTTGATTTGTAGAGCAACATATGAGCTATCCAATGTTCGTTTACTGTGTTTTTCAAAATATAACGTAATATAAAATTAAGGCAACTAACAGTCCTCAAACTTTACTGTTAAGAAACCTAAATTCAAGTATTAGTTATTGGAAAATCTACCACCTGTCCTATATAGTACTTATGTCACTGATGAAATGAATTAGCTTTTTTAATTTTACTCTATTCAGAATAAATTTTGTTTTCCTAACAATCAAATACACTGCACAACAACATGGCTATCAACGGTCTTACAACACTTTCAATTAACAGACTTCCTTAACCTCAAAACTTTATCATATACTAAAGTTGCACACTATAGTCAAGCAGTTTTATACTTCAGAAAGTATTGAGGGTTTGTGAGGAATGAAATTTCATGGGAGGTGAGACCTTTATGGTGGAAAAGAAAATTTCTCTATATATTAATACAGTGATTTATTACTTTTGAAAATAGAGACGATGCAAGTTTTTTATATTCTAAACTATTGGAAATGCTAATTTTAATATTTTTCATATTCTTTACAGATATTGACGTAATAGTTGGTAATTTTCTTTACCTGTTTAATTTTTCCTGAAATAAGATAAATGGTTGATTTATGCATGCACACACATAAAAAACGTAATATTACGTATACGTCGATGTCATTTTGTAAGATCCAAAAAATCTTGCAAATAGTGTTTTAAAATGCTAATTCCTTTTGTATTTTTCAGTAAAACTGAATGTCGCACATAGATTAAGTACTAAATCTACTAAACTATAATCATATCACTAATAAGAACTACACATAGTGGAAACCCAACTAATAAGAACATCCGACGACAACTCTACGTTAGTAAATATATCCCGACAGTGTCTGTGTGCGTAGCACGAACCACACACTATTATATCCTACGTTGTTTCTTATGCTATTGTGGTAGTAATGGGTTTAAGTAAAGATTTAAAAGGATGAAAGATGAGGTTGCATGGAAATAAAAAAGATTCATCTTCACTTCAGCTAAGGAGGATAATGGTAATAATGTTGATTATATCCTAGATTGTTTGCCCGCATCACATGCATGTACCTTTCCACTCCCATTATTATTCAAAATTATATCTAATCATTCATTTATTAAATTATGACAAAAAAACATACGTATTATATTAATGCAATCCAAAGGGAAGAAAAATACTTGCTACCCTTTCTACTGCCTAAAATAAATTCACTTCAAATTGAATATCAAGTTCATCGCTGTAAGATCAATATAATATACTTTCAAACTAATTTTTCTATATACTTTCTTAATTTATTTTCTCACAACAATTTCCATCAACCTCACGACTGAATATAAAGCTGAAGGGGTTAAGAACCAGCACTGCACCTGACCTCTACATACTGCTTTAACATACAATTGGACTACATACAAATGGACCTATAATTACAGGTAAATACCAGCACTGCCCGTGTGCGTAGCACGGGCCACGCACTAGTCATTTTTATATACTTAAATCCATAAGCAATTTAATACAACATTTATAAATACTGTTAAAAGTCATTGATAAAGAACAACATGGAAAAACGCAATCTTTGCGATCAGTTTTAACCACTTATATAAATGATTTAAGACTTGAAAATTTAAAATTAATTACTACCCATAGTGTGCTTCAAATTCATTTAAAGGAACCCTAAATGATATCTTTCATTTTATTTAAAAAAATTCCCGAAACTAGGTATATACTAAAATGTTCGTTTAGCGACATTTTTTATTCCAACTTTAGCCATTTTGTCTGACAAGTTCCACATCTTTAAACTCCAATTATTTCTAGTGATAAGTACACATATAGTACTTATTAAAATGCAAAGAAACCCTTAAGGATGTCTTTCAAATTAATTACAAAATTTTTCAAATGCATGACATTTCAAAGTGCTCATATAGTGACCTTCTGATCGCTATGTCATTTTGCCACTTTGTTTCACAACTAAATAAATAATTTAAACTCCTATATTTTTCCAGTAATAAGTATACTTATACTACTTATCGAAAATACAAAGAAAAGCATAAGGATGTCTTTCAAATTCGACTTTGGAAATCACCAAACACAGGGTATTTTCAAAGTACATCCATAGCGACCTTTTCACTTCTAACTTTCAAAACTTTGATTCACAATTTCTATAACTTTCCAACCATTTATCTAGTGTCCCATACACCAAAATATGTGTAGAAGACAATCAAATCAAATTATCGCAAGTTAAGATCATAAATTTTCCTTTTAGACAAGTTAAAGTTAAGGGATATCAAAGTGCACTTATAGCGACAATTCTCTCTTCAAACACTTTCGAACATACTTCAATTCAACATACAAGACAATTAAACATGCAAACACAAAGTCTAGGCCATGTTGTATGTTAAAGAAGGTAATAGAAATGATGTTATGCAATATAAAGTTGTCATTTGGTTTCAAAAGTAAGAGTGGCCCAAAGTTATAACTTCAATTGGTTAATGTCACTTTAACTTTATATTTCAAGTACACAATAGATATATAATATATACATACAAAATAGTGAGATAACTCACTAAAATCTAAGCCAAACACATGTGTAAACACACTAGAATCAAAGAACTGCTTTCTACCATCACCAAAAGCTAAAAGATCCAACCTTTAGCACCAAAATCACAAAGCATCTCCACCCTCCATCACCTAATGCTCCCGGCCCAAGATGAAACCCCTACCCTCTTTACTTTTCTTCCATTTTGACTCTATATCCATGTTTTCTAAGGTGTTCTTCGGTGTTGATGAAAGTTTGGTGGAGTCTGGATGAGATTTGAACTAATTATAGAAAGATTAGTTAAGAATAAAGTGGATTAGTGCTAATCCGCTTCCACCATTATTGATCTTTTTGATATTTTCAAACTTTAGGAGATAATGAATTAATACATATGCCTAAACACCTTCCCTTCCACTCCTATACACGACCAAGACCATCTCCCATATGCCTTGCATGTTCTTTTACTTTACACATTATTTTTCCTTAGTAAATTACACGTCTACCCTTACACACAAAATATCTTCTATGGCATCACTCACTACATCATAAAAAACTTTATTTTCCATAAACCAAAAAATAACTTAATTTCATATGAATGTTCTCTTAAGCAAATAAGTGTATATAAAAAAGTTTCATCAAATTATAATGAGTAAAAAGTTATTTATCGATAAAACGATTTTCATCACATTATCGATATTTCTTAAAAGTGACTATTTTTGTAAACATTTTTCCAAAGCAAGTTTACTGTCATTAACTATGATTTAAATTGGGGTTGGTAAGGTTATTAAATCATTTTAATAACAACTAATCCGAGATTCAAATATTTAAATAATTCAGATATTGAAATAAGCAGCGTTCGAAATTTTGGGTCGTTATATTCTTCCCTACTTAAAATATTTCATCCTCAAAATTCCAACACGAGCAACAAAAGGAAATAATCACAAAGTAATAATTAACAACATTCAAAATCACTATCAAAAAATGCCTACAGTTTTCCAAGGTTCATAAACCTTCTTATCGCACAAGGACGATAAACAATCTACTAAGCATACTTTATGTCCAACAGCCTTAGATCATTACTTAGTTGATTATTCATGCCACCTCATAAAAAAATAAAAGATTCGCCACCTTAACTCTCAATAAGCCAACAAATTATAGTATGCATTACCAAAGCCCGTACGATGTATATGGATCATTCGTATGGAATATCAATTTTAATCACTTGCTCGACCATGTAGACTTCACTTCCAAACTATATATATCACTTAACCTTTCAAGTCCATACTCCGATCAGGTTCCTTGATTATTAGCCTACTGTTCTCCTTACATAGCCATATACTATAATAGAAAACTATGAGATCATATCAATAATCTATATCAAGTGTTCACCATCAAGAATCAAGTGAAAAAATACTAATTTGGATCGGTGCAAGTCACCTTGAAATTATGTACTTGAATACTGGATCAAGAACAATCACGTGAATAAAAAGATCTGTGTATAACTTACGTATTTATTCTATTAGTTTCTTAACTGTACTAGTTACTTTTTAATCATATTCATTTATTCAAATAGTATGTCTCTCAATACTAAAATAATTTACGGATCATTTCATAAGTCATAACTTTAAGTAATCAAACAACTTAACTTAAGTTCATACTCGTATAATACTTCACTATATACTAAGAGTATATACAAAACATCAGATTCATTTTACTTAACATGTTTAACAATTTAAACTTGTTTTAACTTAATACCTCCTCGATCTAAGAGTTATAAAAACCCAACTTTCCTATTTTCATAAAATCACTTCGCTCCAAGTTTTATAACAACTTGGAAGTTTTAACTGTGCAAAATTGATGAAAGTTCCATTTCATTTTAACAAATTAAAACTACCAAACAATAAATCATACATGACGCACATACAATACCATCCTAATGCATAGGATTCATATGTCCATAAAATAGCTTAACAAAGTTTTACTTATTTATTTACCCAAAAAGCGAAAACATGAAAAGTTCCAACATTTATTCCGGGCTATGCCACGACCAATTGGGCATCCAATATAGTATACATATAAAAAAATTCTTCATAAAGAGTTCATATCAAATTTCATTTAAAGAAAAAAATTAGAACTAAACATCGAGTTTTATTCCAAATCATGTGAAATAATAATATGTACATATATCTTTTGTATATCAAATCATACTTTCGGGATTAAACCAAAATCTATTTTTACTAAAACATATTTGTAGCATACTACTATCGTAGCATACCCAACTTAGAAACCCGAAAATAAACGCCAATGATGCTGCAATTATCATCGGATTATTTTAAAGCAACATGAGTGAGTTCTGTACATACAAATCATACAATTCAGACTTAACCAAAATCATTTTCAAAGCAGTATCAAATACTTCATATTATTAAGTACTATGATCTCAATTTTGTAAGTTTCCCATATATTTAATTTCAAATAATACTATTATTATTCTTCGCAAATCTTGAAAAATATATTCAAAGCCATTGGTATTTAAGTTCTCAAAATATCCGTTTAAATCCTCTTTGTTTATAAACTATATTTTATAAACCATAATTATATAAAATTAATTTCTGATATAAAATCTTTTCACAAATGTTTATTTACAAAATAAGTCATCTTTCTTTTAGATTAAAATAAACGTCTATTACTAAATTTAAGTTTCAACCCAACATTATCATTGAATGCATTATAGTCAAATAGTGAAACTCAATTCACAAGGTGTTGGTTTCAAATGCACCCACATATACTGTCTACCCAATCTATGCAATAGAGGGTTAAACTGCCCATAAACTAGTTAAACACAAATCAACAATCAACAAATAATAGTCAATGCTCACAACCAGGTCGAGTGTGACTAAGCTACTAAATCTATGAATGATAATAATGCTCATAAGCTAGTTGAGCATATAAAATCATTCTACAAAGGATAGCAATGCTCATAAATTGGCTGAGCACGGCCAAACTAATTAATAAGGGGTAATGAATAAACATCAACAATCCTTAAATTAATTTAAACTATACTTTAATAATTCATACTTATATAAGTTACCTTATATAAGAACTTTACTTTTCGTAATTATAATTACATTTATGGCATACGCTTATAACAAATATAAATACGCTCTCGTATGCGCAATACACTCAACTCATGTTAGCGTATTCCATTACCATATCTTTTAATGAGTTATACCCAACCAAATCCAAGGTTCTCACTTAACCTTCAGCTTAGATACCAAGTGTAACGACCCGCCTTTGTGGCCCTCAAATACCGACACTAATACATCCACGGTATCCGTGCGCCGTGAAACTACGTGCCAGAAAGATAGATTGTTAGAGTAAAATAAAAGATAATGAAACAAAATAAGAAAAAATGAGCATAATATCAAAATCTCATCGCGGAACGTTGACATATCATATCAAAAGATAGTACAAACTCTCACTGGAAGATACAAAACATCTCAGAGTTACAATTCTAAATACTATCATCATCTTGGATAATTATAACAATCCTCACAAACACTGATACGTACAATATAGTAATGCAGCGGAAACAAGAATGCTTTGATAGGTGGAACATCCAACTCATCTCCTTGAGCTCCAATAAACATTGATTAAAACTTTCTTTTCTCAGATTACTCGAAAGAGCATACACGAGATTTAGGGAAAACAAAAACCACGCATCAGATATAAGTTTGGTATGAAAAACTCAATAAATATGTTGCCAACATATAAAAGTACTTTTGAGACCGCATGGAATGCCATAACAGTTATCCCCTCAAAAGAACCACCATCGAATAAGTATATTAGGTGATATAATAGATAATGTCTAGGTTGAAGAATATAAATCAAAAAATAGCTGTCAGTACTTACATTAATCACAACAAAAAAATATTTAGGATACAATCAAAACCACCAAGCTACGTTTGCATAATAAATTTTCCATGGAGATCACTTCGGTCAAACCGAAATCCAATCTCCTGAACAAGGATCAGAACCTACCTCCAAGCATAATATATCTCTATAAAAAATATACCAAAAGGTAAACATAGCCGGTCCACCACTATAACAAATGATCTCGAATATCATCAACTCACACCGGCCAACATATCAAAAGTATCTCTAGATATGGAGTTGATATATCCTATAGCATGTTAGCTAAACCCCAAGCTATGCTCCTAACCTATTTTCTTCCATTTCTGATATCGAGGTCACGTTCAGTATCTTCCTTACTTGACTTCATCACTCGAACAGAACACAAATTCCCAATTGGATTCAAAAATCTCGAATAGATTCAAAAACACACATGGATTCCAGTATCTTGAACAGATCCACTTCTAAGAGATAAAAAAACATATCTAAGTCTAAATGTGGTTTTCGATAATTATAACACTTACTGACCTCAGTCTCTTCAAGACTGAATCAACGAATTTGGACATATTCAACAATAATAAGGTGATAGCATATTTCCTAACTTTTAGTGCTAAGTACACGACTAAATACTTTCCATAAATGAGTAAACACATAAAGCATGATCAAGTCAGAAAAAATACGATTAATTCGCATAAGCGACTTCTAATCCCCTTTTATTTAATTAATACTTTTATTAATTAAAACCTTTTTTATTAGTAAAACATCTTTTATCTAATAAAACTTCATTTATCAACCACAACTATTCACTTGCACTCATTCAATACTGTAAAAGTATTCATATACTTATCTCAAATAGTATAAGTATATTGACAAATCATTAACAAGATTTTTAAACCTTTACCGTGTCTATCTTTTTCCAAAAGATTCCACACATATAATTTCCTTCAAAATATCCGTTTTAAGGATCTAAGTACTTCCATAAATCCGTTCAAAAATTTAAGACCAGTGTTACTTAAACATTATCATTACAAATCCAAAATCATTTCACTTATGCTTATCTTTAACTTTTAAAGATCTATTTACATTCATAACTATAATAAAAAAGAGTTAAAGACGAATGTTATTAACACATTATCACAACAAACCCAAAAAAATTCCATACTTATATTATCTTTAAAAGTATTCTTTTAAAGATCTAAATTAATATTTGGTTTAGTTAGATAGTTGAAAAGTCAACTACCTGGTTAAAACGATTGCTTATAGAAATCACGATTTGTATACTTAACTCGAATCCTAAATTCTAACTTATAATATCCCCCATTCAAGATGAAGTCAGGTAAGTTAGGGCATCGATTGCATATCAATGCCTTGCCTAAACATTTCATTCTTGACTCTCAAAGATAGATAAATCTACCTCATCGGCTTTTAGTGTTAACTATAGTACTACTGACTTTCATAAATAAGTATAAGAAATTAACACGATTAACACGTTTCCAACATTACCGACTTAACTATTCCTCTGTCAAGTGGGAAGCTGGTAGGTTAGAGTACTATTTCTTATATTCCTACTCGAACATCAATCTTAACAACTCACAAACAGATAAGTCTACTTCGTCGACTTTTAGTGCTAAACATAGTTAAATACTTTCTCGAAACTTATATATATAAATACTTTAAAAATAATTACATGTAGGTTTTAAATATCTATGTAAAATATTGTTTGAAAATAACTAATTTGTAATTTGACGAAAATAAATAAAAATACATCTTATCAAAACAACAACTCAATTTCAAAATGAAAATGGCAGCCTCCTTTCCTAAATCAAAATCCACTCTTTTACCTGCTCACATTGCTCTCATTCCTCCCATCCACCTACTCACATTTCTTTCTTTTCCCTCATCTGCCTGCTCATCTTAATTTGTTTCTAGACCGCGCTCTTCCTTAGCCATTTTTGTTTTAGGGCGTTTTCATCCAGGTTGTTGATAACCTTTAGTAAATGTCGGCTCTTGATTTCACGTGTTTCCCTCTTTTACCCGCTTCCACTTCCTATGCCGTTCGAGGTCGGGCGCTGGTACCTCTCATTGTTAGGTCTGGGTTGTTTGACCCAGTCATTTTTTGTGCGGATGTCGGTTCATTTGCTACTTTTGGGGGTGTGTGCCATGTTGCATTCCATGGCCGATTCCGCCTGGTTGGCTGGTGCTGGCTCACGTTCTAGTTATGCTTTAGTTTTAGTTGAGGGTTCCACTTCAATTGCTTCGCTCCAGTCCTATGTCGTAGCTCCCATAGCTAAGGTGACCTTTGAATCTACCTTGATAAATGATGCCAATAAGCCTTCCCCCATTAGTACTATTGACCAGCCCAAGCCCATTAGTGGCTGGTCTTCTCTGTTTGAAAAGCCTGGAAATGTGGGTTCTCTTTCCCAAGCAATATGTTGTTGATTTTTCGAACAATCCTATCCCACCTCCTAAGGAAGTTATTGAGGCAGATATTGATTTTTGAAAGGATTAGTTAGTTGGATTCTTTTTGAATGAGGCTCCTCACTACTCTATTGTGAAAAGGCAAGTCCTTGGTTTATGGAAATTACATCGTTCGGTTTCTGCTATGTGTGATACTTGATGTATTTCTTTAAATATTCCAGCCTTTAAGAGAGATCCCATTGTTAACTCAAAAAATGGATCAACACTTGAAATGTGATGTGAAAGCACCACCCCCGTTAGAGCAGAGAAAATATAATAGAAAATCAAAGAAAATTAAATGAGTTATAGAGATTTTTATAGTGGTTCGGCTCCTAACTAATCATAAATGGACTTTATAACCTTATTTGATCTTAATGGAGTATGATTACAAAGTGATTGAAGGAGAAGTAGTCACAAGTACAAGTGTTAGATAGACTCTAGATCCTATAATTTCCTAAAGGAACAGCCTTGGTGACTATACAGTAGAGAAGGAGTTGAAGAAATGACAGGGCTTCCACGTAGTAATGGAAGAAATCAGATTCTCCCTTAGTTTCTCTTTGATTTTTATTTATGGTGGTAGCAGCCTTATCAGATCAGAAGCCTGCTACCAAAGAAGTCCAGGAAGCGACCCAAGATAGCATAAGGAAAGTGATGACCACCTGAGTTAAGGGCTAGATTCGGTGACGAATTAAGACCCTTAGTTCAGTACCAAATCTAATCCTTGGACTTTAGGGGCTCAAACTCTTTTGTGTTGAGTTCATACTTTGTCTAGATGATGTCCATGTTATTTGGTAGATGGTTGATGATTTTTGATCATCGTTCTTCCATAACTTAGATTATCCTACCATTTGGATCGTTATATCTTTATTCTTGATGATAAACTCTTTGAAAATCTATAAAACTTCATGGATATGCATAGAAAGTTAGGGGATAACTTTCCAAGAGTATGAGGTCCCAAACCTTAGTAGATAGATTCGGTACCGGATTAGGAGGAGCTGATTCAGACTGAATATAGGACTTAGCCCATTTTATTTTCACATTTTCTTGAGCCTCTTCTCTTGTCCTTTTAAGTACCTTTGCAACATTTCAAGTCATTTCATCTTCATATCGATGTTCTAATTCCTATTGATTTCTGCATGGTTAAAAACTCAGTTAACATTTGGCCCCTAAAGTATGCTTTCCTTGAAAACAAAGTATGCTTTGGAACAAGACAAATTTCGAATTGTTATCCTATTAGTTTCAACGAGATTCCATCTCGAGATGTTTTCAACTAATGACTTCTGATCGGATAATTTCATGTGATTGCACTTTGAATTCCAAGTATATATACCGACGATGCAATCATTGCTCTAAAATTTACACCAGGCTTTAGGGTGGCACGTAGTTCCATTATGATGAGTTGGAGTTAACAAAGGCTGAAGCAGTAAATTCAGTGCCGAAGTAAGCATATTAATTCTGCCTGAATTAAGGACATAGAAAAATTTCTAGATAGAAAATTTTCCTCTACTTATATTACCTATTGTACATAGCTACCTCAATTGCTCTTTTTCTAACTGAATCTTCATCTCCTTGAGCCGATCTAACTTAAACCCTAACCTTGTCAATCTAAGCTCCATCGTCGTCGCCTTTCAACTTCTTCCATAGCCACCCAACTCTGCCATCTCCCCATTTACTCACCATCGCCAGGTCAATTCGCCACTTCTACAGCTGCTACATGGTGGATTCAGACTCGATTCAGTTGCAAACCCTAGGCCAAGTTGCTTCTTGCTTTGATTTGAAGGTCAATGATGGTGATTCATGCTTGAACGGAGAAGGTGATGGCGATTTATTGTAGTTGGTTACAATTTTGAAGTGGAGATGGTTGAAATCAAACTTGATTTGTTAGTGTTCTTAGGGTTTAATAGGCGTACAGTCTTAAGAAACAAGGACATGCCCTAACTTCGGCCATCTCTACTCATGGAACCGATTAAAGCTAGATCGTCAAATTAACTCTTATATGACAATTATCTTTAGATTTGGACATATCAGGTAGATCCCTTGTATTGTTTTCCGCACATCTAGTGTCCCTAAGAAGAAAGAACTTTTTATGATGCTTCGAACAACGGATCTGTTACCGATCGTTGATCGATAACGAGTAAGTATAGAAAAAGTGATTTTGAAGGACAATATGGATTTTTTTCTACTATGAGCGAGCTATCTACATGGGATGAACCACCGTTTGATGTTCGGGACACCAGACTCGTTCCACGTAAATAACACTCTACACTTGCCCTAGTCAACACTTTTAATCTGATTGGTCGGTACACACCAACTTCCTTTGGATTTCAAGCATTAATCACATAGGAATTCTAAATAGAAATAAAGTGTACCTGACCTTGATCAACCAGTTTTATTGTCTAGAATGGCATATCAGTCAGTACGCCGCAAGTCCATTGATGGAGCATCCACATCTTCAGGAGAAGAGTCGACGAATGCTGCCCTAGTTCCTCCATCTATTCCTACGAGGATCAAGCCAACCTATACCCTCTTATTTTAATGGTTCAATAGTTCCGGACGGACCTGTACTTGACCAGTTGCCTCTTGGACCATGTCTTCTGACCGATCCTCTAGAGCAAGTGCCATCAATTCTAACAGCTAAAATACTTGGGAATATATGCATACAGCATGACATCCCTGAGGGTGATGTTCGTTTGTCCACTCGAGTTGAATTCTCTCACAATCCACCAGAAGGTTTTATTGCTTACAACTGGTACATGTGCTTGAGTGGTGTTGTACCACTATTCAACCGATTCCTATCTGTGGTGCTTCAAGATTTTGGTTGGTGCCATTTTAAATCCATCCCAACGATTACGTGCTCCTTAGTTCCTTATATATTCTGTTCATGAGGGTACTCGGGCGTCCCTAAGGCTGAACGAGCTTACATTTCTCCTACACTTTAAGAGGAGGCAGGATCGCCCATCTTTTTAAAATATTGAAGCCTGGAGGGATTATAAGCTTATCACAAATCTACATAACAAGCGTTCAACTTTTAAGAACAAATTCTTCTTTGTTAGGTGTCCAGAAGGCTTCAATTGCTTTTGGTTATCTGGAAGTTATCTGGAAGTAAGTCCTGATTCCCTAGCATTTGCTATTTTTTGGTCTTCCCGTTTCTTATCCTATCGCATTTTGTTATAGTCATCCCAAGATGGGAAAGCAATAACGAGCTCAAAGAGATGCTCGATACTCTTAAAGTTGTGAGGGCTTCTGATCGCTCAGTGGAGTTTCTTTTGATGAATAAGAATCTCAGGCAGTTAGGGTTGCTTCATCCTGATAGAATTACTATGAATGACGAGGCGTCAACATCAAGTGACTCAAGGAGATGCACTAGTTCTTCTACCCATGCTCATGTCTCTGTCGAGGAGGCTCAAGAAGGAATGACCGGTTCGTCAAAGGAAGCACGATCCGAAGAGATTCGTAGAGCTAATATAAAATTATCCTCTAAAGAGACATTACCGGGAATAGGGATGAAGCCTACAGGATGTCTCCAATCCTTAAAGAAGAAGATGAAACGTATTAAAGGAGAGATGGGAAGCATTATGTGGTTGAGGAGAGAGAGGAAGAAGGCTTAGATAATGACGACGGTGACTTTCGCACCTCCGTAGAAAGAGATGAATCTTTCGACGAGTTCGTCAAAAACGAGTACCGATCTTCCTCAACTGCATTCTTCGGACTTGTTAACTACTAAGGCATTAAGCCTCGAACCCTCAATTTATCCTCCTGAAGAATGACTTGCTATCGAGACTACACAATCTATCAGAGATCAAGCTACCAGGACCCTCGCAAGTGATACGTCTACTTTCAATTTCATTAGAGATGTTGTCTTCTATGTAGATGAACACGTGGATATCTACATTAGCGAAATGATGGCTAAGATTGGCTAGGAAATCGACATTTCCTCAGGCTCATTTACTAGCGGTGGTGAAAAGAATCTAACTCTTAAATCTTGTCGATATGGTTGGTAGAGTATATAAGGGTCGTTATCAATACACACTTAACTACATGATCACAAGCACACATTTTTGCATCATGTTAAGTTCCTAAGTTAGAGTATTAACTTCATTCTTGTTTTCATTTTAGGTAAATGGGAGGTGGACTATATCACCAGTTATGCCAGGATTCAATATCTAAAAGAGTAAAACTTCTAATCCAGTGTATTATCCTCCTCGTGAGATAGACAAAGAGAGAAGGAAGAGAAAGGACGATGAAGCATGCCACTTTGCACGAGAGCGTGAGAAGAGAGAAAAAAGGAAAAGAGACGATGAAAGTGGTGTCCCCGGTGATGCACATAAATGCCAAAGCGACTCTCACGACCACCATGGGCCCTTGCAATCGATTACTCCTCCTTGTTCAAATGTCCAAACTATGGTCGCTCAAGCAATTCCACCCAATTCCACCCTCTTGAGAAATGACTATTGCAATAACTCCCACCTCTTCCAACCAAAGGGAAAAGTTTGTGCTTCCTCCTAGTCCATCCTTGCTTAGGCTTTTTTCTCGAATCTGTTCTTGAAGGGGGTCAAATTCGATAAACTGATAAAGCCACTAAATAGAGTTGCTTCCTTTGTTAACTTAGATATAGTTCATGAAGGTTTGTAGGCTGGATGTTATTCCCAGCATCTCATACAAGCCTTATAGGATGTTAACCGCATCAACTATCAAGATATCCTCTCGTTCTAAGCCGAGAGAGAAGAATTTCCAGGGTGAACGAAGACCATGATAATGAAATAGCCAAGTTGATTGCAGAGAGGAACGCAGCCCTGAAGAACAAGGCCACTGTTGATAACTTGATGGTCGAGACAAACTAGGCCCATAACCAAGCGATTTTAGTAATCAAAAATCAACTTAAGGACGCCCATATTGAATCTGTGAAACTAAAAGAGCAGCTCACTGAAGCTGAAAGGATTGTTAAGTCGCAGGACCAAACCATTACTGGCCATACAACTGTTGTGAGTTACCGGAACTGGTAACTTAAGGCTAAATTAACACTAGAGGATAATGAATAATTTTTGATGGATTATATGAATATTTTTGAAATTCTTTAAGATTCTACTTGGAGTAATGTAACTAATAATCATAGAATTAAAGTGCAGATAAAAGTAAATGCAAAAAAAGTGAAAAAGGAAAGAACAGACTAGCATTTTATATTGGTTCAGAGTTACCCTACATCTAGTCCCGCACAATACCTTATACGGATTTCTTTTTAACTAGTAAGTGCAAATACAATCTCTATTTCAAGGCTAGGAGACACACCCTCCAGAATCCCGACCTTTGGGTAGAGTCACTTGATTTTTGGTCTACAAGCACACCCACTAGATTTACGGGCTGCTAAGCACACCAATTGATTTTACAGGCTACAGTTGATCCTATAACACTTGAATATCACTTTGTTCTTGGTTTGAGTGAGAGAGATGAGAGAAATCATAGAGTAGATGAAGGAGAATTAATTGGTGATGACTGAATTTGATCCTGGTTAAATTTCGATAGAGTTTAGGTATATTTTGATTTAGAAAATGAGAGAGCGGAAAGAGGAGAGAAGAATAAGAAAGTAGATGTTAACAATTCATTTGAAAGTCTGGTGTTAGGGTTGTCAATATATAGCCCGACCCTTAACACGACCCAAGGATTACAGGGAAATTAGCAGGTTAACCCGACCTATTTAAGTAGGCTAGTCATTTTCGGGTCAACTCGAATTTGATCCATTTATAAACGGGTGGGTTTCGGGTTGACTTGTAAACCCAAAGTTGACCCGTTTATAACCCGTTTATACTTATATGTCTTGACCTGACCCGATTATAACCCGACTCGACCCGTGAACCCGAATTTGACCCATTTATAACAAGTTTACTACTGGTTTATAACCCATTTATACCTTATACGGATTGAATCGACTCATTTACGACCCGTTTATGACCCGGCCTGACCTGACTCGGTTATAATCGGGTTCGGGTTGAGCTATTTCTGACCAGTTTAATAAACAGGCTGACCCAACCCATTTAAAATCAACCCGAACCTAACTTGACCCGACTTGACCCTTTGACAGCTCTGTCTAATGTATATAGGGAAACGACGATCATGTCCATTCGTGAAGAGATACGACGAAAATACACATCCATTCAAATTTGAATTTTGAAAATTATGGCCACTATATCGATACACATAGATATAGTATGTTAACATCTCTTCACAAAATTGAAAAATAATTGAAAAATATTATTTGGAAAATCTGTTGCTTTGTAAAATAATTTGATGCTTCGTAGAATAATTTTAATATAGTTTAGATATATCTTATGCAAAATATAATTAAATAAAACATTATAAAATAATTTCGAAAGATTTAATAAGAGTATTCAATATAGTGTAAATAATATATATAATCAATATAGTTATAGACCATAAGTAAATATCTCAATATCAAAAATAAACATACGGAAAATATAAAGTAAAATACCAGAAAATATAATAGATTAAAAAATACATAAAAACTTAATATAGTATCTTTGTAAATATAAAAGACTGAATATCATTTTAAGAAGTATTTTAGAAAGATTATTTTAGAACCAGGATACTTGAAAAAAAAAATAAACAAAATTAGAGAAGGAGAAAGAGATCAGAAAAATGCTATCAAGGTTTTAGCATAAATTCTATAACTCTATAAATTATTTGGAATATCTTGAAATCTTGAACTCTTCAACACTCATGAGTCATCATTCTCTAACTCTCAAAACTCTGTATCAGCATCTTGAATCTACTCTTGATACTGTACAGTCTTCTTAATCTACACATGTCTAGTATCCTACACTATATACTATATATAGCTTGATAAAACATTAGTATCTTTATTTTATATATTGCCCTATAGTTGTTATCATCAAAACCAATACCCAAGGTACTAACAATCCCTTCCTTTTTTATGATGACAACTCTGTATATAAAATAAAATATAATTCCCCATGGGTTATAAACTTCCCCTTAATCTAAGCCTAGATTTTATATATTTCTCTCCCCTTGTCATGAAAAAAATAACCACCTAAAACTATAATTCTAACATTAATTCTTTCTCTAATCCTAACTCCAACTCCCCCTAATTAAAATACTAATTAATATATAATGATGATGAGCATGATTTATATAAGAACAATAAGTGATATTTAAAATGAGATAAAAATGAAATGGAAATAATAAGAATAATGATAAATAAGAAATGATAAGTGATAACATAAATCATTAATAGTAACCACACAATCAAATTAACAAAGACAAGTACCATCCTAACATGATTTCCTAATGATCGAGGATTTATGAATATTACAACAGGGATAATGAAGGCAACAGTTCCTCTTTAAAAGATTTCCATCTCAATCGAAACATTCTTATCTGACGCATCAGACACGTAATCTTCCTTCATGTTTCTTGCTCTTCTTCTTCTTCCTATTTTTCCTCTTCTTTCTCATCGTCGCTACCTTGAATGGGGTTATGAATGGCCAAATTTGTAGAATCATCTTCTATAACTATTAGATTCATAGGATTATCGGTTACTACCAAAAATTCCTTTAGACTTGGTTGAAACCTATTTAAGAAGAAGATAAAGAGGAACAAGAGGAAAAGACTCCAACCAATCCTTTCGACAGAGTCGAAGGGATGCTATAGCCAAAGTCCAAAAGCTTTAAAACCTTTCGAAGAGGTCGAAAGGATGCTACAGCCAAAAACCAGAAGATTCTTTACCTTTCGAAGGGGTCGAAGGAGTCGAAAGCACCCTTCCACCTTCAGTGACCATCTTTCGAAGTAGGTGATTCCACATAATTGAAGACCTTTCCAATGAGTTGAAGCAATACCTTTCGAAGATAATGAAGGACCTCTCTTTAAACATGCGCCAAACCTTTCGAAACCAAAGATTTCTCCTTCACTCAAACCACTTGAAAGCATGTATTGGCCTGAACAACCCTTTCAGCTAAACCAAGTCTTTCGAACCGGTCGAAGCCAATATTGTCCAGGGAGATTCCGCTTTAGGTCATAGGAAAGAGTTCGGAAGCAACCATCAGCATCTCAACATCTTCAAAACCACTGGATAAAGCCTATCGACAGAGTCAAAATCTTTTACAAAGCAGCATAGAGAAGGAAAGCGCAACCACTTCTTTCGACAAAGGCGGAAGCATACTAGTGTCAACATGGCAACCGCCTTTCGACCAGTAGAAAGCAATTGGGTCGAAAGGTGCTGACCCGCATCTATAAATAAGACCCAAGGGGTCAGGTTTTGGGATATGAATTCATTCATTCTAAACTTGTACTTTCTTAGTGAAAAGGGTTGTAAAACCCTAATTTGTAAATCGAATTAGGGATATTGATTAATAAAGTCTTCTTTGAGCTAAGAAAGGGAAGTCTTCAATATTTCTAATTATTTTATAGTTTCTCCAACTTTTGTCAGATCTAACTTGTGTTACAGGTATTGACTGTATAGAAAGGACCATTCTGACCCGATCGAAACCTATCATATTCAAGTGACTTTAGTTATACTCTCCACGCTAAATTTCTTTGGGCATCTGCTTTCGACAAGGTAAAAACCTAACATCAATCCACTAGAACCATGGAAACCAAAACCTAACACAAGGTGTCTAAGGATCCAGCTTTTGATAAGATCAAAACCTAATTCCATATCACATTAACCTTAGATTTTCAATCTAAATCCAAGATATTTAAGTCCATAGCTTTCGACAGGGTCGAAACCTCTATCTCAAATTCTAGACTGAAGCCCAAGCCACTCAACGACTTAAGACTTTGACAAGATCGAAACCCACTAAGTCAGTATCCACTTAGTGATTCCTATAGTTATCCATTTGAGTTCTACATCCACTGCGAAAGGGGAGATTTCGAAGAGAAAACCAAGCCATCTCAGTAACATCGGAAGGCTAATAAGGAATAAAACAAACCATTTCGACCGAGTGGAGAGGTCGACCTAAGCAAATTTTTACTCTAGCAGCCTGTTCGTAATGATACAAAAGAAAATATACACATTCCACTCTCCTTAACTGTCCAAAAGAAATCAAAAGGAATTAACCTTGTCCTTAAATTCTACTTTGGGGTGTTGGCAAGATTTCTTGTTAACATTATCCAATTGATACTTTTGCAAATTGCGAAGAATTCTACTTTGTTTCTATTGTTCTTTAGACATACAAAGTTGTACAATTTGTATTTTAGTCGATATCTCAAGAACATTCTTCATTTCTCCATCCAATTTAATAAATTTGACCATAATACTGTTCTGGAAGGGGCCTTGGGCAGGAGAAGGGAAGAAAAACAATGAATTCTCTTCACGACTAGAGAAGGTTGTGGTTTATTTTTTTTAGAAGTTTAAAATAGAGAGAATACAGAGAAATGAAGAAGAAAGTCGAAATTTGGTTATTATATAACCACCAATTTGACTTTTAGTGGAAAATTTAAAAAAACAAAAATTATTGTTATATGTCGGTATAGAAAGATAGCATATGTTGACATATATGTTATAATTTTTATTATTTTGCTTTTCTTTATATTTTGCGATTTTACTACATTATTTTTATAATTCTAAAGAGAGCAAATCATATCTCTCTTCTTAACTTAGTAAAAGATGTCTGATTCAATGGTTTTGTTAATATATCATCTATTTGATTTTCAGTGTTTATAAACTCAAGTGACATTGTTTCTTTGTTTACATTATCTCTTAGAAAATGCTATCTTGTATCAATATGTTTAGTTCTAGCATGATGAGTTGGAATTTTAGATGGATTGAGTGCGCTTGTATTATCACAGTATACTGGTGATTATTAAAGTTTAAACCAATATCTTTTAATGTTTATTGCATATAGATAACTTGTGTACAAACTAATACTACTGAAATATATTCTGCTTCTATCATAGACAGAGATATAGAGCTTTCCTTATTATTAAACTAGGAAACCAGAGAGTGTCCCAAAAAAGTGACAAGTTCCACTTGTACATTTCACTTTTTGATCTGATTTGCAACCAGCATAGTCAGCATCACTATATGAAATCAATTCAAAGGAGTCTTCTTTTAGGTAAAAGAGTCCAGAGTCTAATGTGTTGTTTATGTATCTAAAAATTCATTTTATGGAATTTAAATGAGTTTCTTTAGGTTGAGATTGATATCTTGCACCGAGACAAACACTATGTGTTATATCAGGTCTACTTGTAGTTATATAGAGTAGTGATCCAATCACTCCTCTTTATAATTTTTGATCTACATATTTTGAATTGTCTTCTTTGTTTAATTTTTCATTAGTTCCCATATGAGTTGGTTTACCATTGGTATTTGACATATCAAATTTCTTAACTAAATCTTTAGCATATTTTTCTTGACTAAAAAAATGCCATTACTTAGTTGTTTTATTTGTAATCCTAGAAAATAATTTAGTTCTTCCATAAAACTCATTTCAAATTCCTTAGTCGTTTTTTTGAAAATTCCTTATTTAGTTTATCATTGGTAGATCCAAAAATGTTTTCATCTACATATTCTCGTATTAACTGAATATAATTTTTATCACTTTTAATAAAATGTACACTATCTACTTTGCCTATTTCAAAATTTGATTGTAATAGATAGGATTTAAGTCTGTCATACCAAGCTTTTGGATCCTATTTCAGACCATACAAAGCCTTCTATAATGTGTAAACATGATTAGGTAGTATTTCGTCTTTAAAAAGTGGGGGTTGTTTTACATATACATGTTCTTTAATAAAACCATTTAAAAATGCATCTTAATATCCATTTGATATAACATAAAATTATTATGATTAGCAAAGGCAAGTAAAATTTGTATAGCTTCTAATCTTGCTACGGGTTCAAATATTTTGTCAAAATCTATTCCTTCTTCTTAATAATAACCTTATTCAACTAACTGAGCTTTATTTCTCACAACCTCTCTTTGTTCATTCAATTTGCTTCTATATACCCATTTAGTTCCTATTACGGATTTATCCTCAGGCATTGGGACTAATTCCCATACATCATTTCTTATAAATTGATTCAATTCCTTTTGCATGGCAAGAATCCATGAATCATCAGTTGATGCTTCCTTTGGATTTTTAGGTTCAGTAGTTGAAATAAAAGCAATGTTACTCATTTTATTTAGTTGATTGCTAGTTTTAACAATAGATTCAGTATTTGCAAGTATATTTTCTATACGATGATCTTTCAAGTATCTTGCTTTTTTATTTGGATGTGAATTTTCTGAATTATTATTATTTTCATTTTCGGTAAACTCATTATTACTAATTTTATTTAGGCTATCAATGTTTTCTTGTTCATCAATATTTGGATTATAAAACTTAAAATTTGCATTAAATGTGACATGTAATGTCTCTTTCATAGTATTAATTCTAGTATTGAAAATTTTACAAGCTTTACTTCCATAGTATACCCTTTATCTGATTTAGCATCAAATTTATCCAAATTATCTTTAGCATTGTAACACCCCTAATTTTTAATAACATTATTTAGGAGATTTAATTAGATAAATTAAATAGAATAATGTAAACATTAGAGTGATAAGGGGATTGAGATTAAAATAAATAATTAATAGCCATGCTTAATTATTTAAATGGACTTAAGAATGTCTTATAGGCTAATTAATTTACATAAGGGAATATTGGGAAATAGGCGTAGCTTATTACCATAACCCTTATATGTCCACCGCTTTACCATCCATTCACGTTCATTTTTCACAAACACGTAAATAAAAGAGAAGAATAGCCGGCCATTTCTAAGGAAGAAAAGAGGAGAAAATATAATCAAAGCTAGGAATTTAAGCAAGGGGATTAATCTCAATCAAATCTCAAATTCCTTATCTCAATCAAGGTGAATAATAATCTAGACCATCTCTATTTTGTTTTTAAGATCATTTGTTTTCGGGTTTAAGATTAAATCCATTTTAATGATATTTGGATGATGGTATGCTTGGATCATAACATGTTTGATTTTAAAAAAAATTGTTTAAATATGCTTCTATAAAGTTTTTAAGGGTAAAATCGATTGAAAATTAATTTCAAATGCCATGAAAAAAACTTATGTCTTGTAAAACATGATTTTGGAGTTGGGTTTCAATTTTTGTAGTTTTCCAATCCATGGAAGATTTTATATGAATTTTCAAAGGAAAATATGTATAATTGGTTTTAGAAATTAATTTTAATTATTTTATGAAGAATTTGGGTCTGGAATTTTAACATGTTAGATAACATATTGAATGTGAATCTCTATGATTTTAAGGGTTTTTCCTAAATGATTTACTATGAGAAATAAATTATTTTGAAAAGCGGACCTAAATGATTTAATTGTTTTGCTTAATGGAATGCTTATTTGTTAAATTAATCTTGGTTTAGATCTAAAATTATGCGGCCGCATTATTTGGAAAATAATATGAAAAGTTTACGACAACCAATTAAATGTTTACAAATAAGAAAGTTAGTTATAAAGTTATTGCTTTTATTGGTATTAATTAGCTTTTACCCAGAAAAGTGGGTTCCGCCTCTTTTAGAAGCACCTTTGGACTCCTGGCTTCCACCTTCAATCAAGTTGAAACCCCACGAAGCCGAAACCAATACACAAGGTATCAACATTGATACGTAGTGAATTGGAGAAAGGCACAAGATATGGTGTAGAAACATAGCTTCCGATGGGAATGAAACCATTGTTTTGTTTTCTAAAGAAATGCGCTTGGCTGTTTTATTAAATGCTTTTGAAGGTGTCGAAATATATGCTTTTGAAGGGTTCTTTTAAATAGCTTTCGAAAGGGGGTTGCAGCCTTATTGTTTAAAGTATAGCTTTCAAATAAGTTTCTTAGTTTCCAAACTAATGATTTCAAAAGGGGTAGTTTCGACCTAGCTGAAACTCTTTTGCCGACCTTATGCCTTTCGAAGGAATTGAAATTATCAATGCTTTCGAAAGGTAGCCTTTGTTTTCTAAATATGAACCACCTCCTAAAGCTTTCGAAAGAGTTAAGGGCTTGGAAGGAAATGGCTTCGAAAGGAGGTTTCGAGGCTAATCTTTAGATGCTTTGAGCTTTCGAAAGAATGGTTCCAACGCCATCAACTTTTCCCCAAACAATTTTATATAAGTTCAATGGTTTCGAAAGGGTTACTTTCGTTTGTATTCACTTAGACCCAAATAGTTATGTTTAAATTAAGCCCAATGGTTTCGAAAAGAGTACTTTTATATGATTTCGAAGCTATGCTTCTATAATTCAATGGTTTCACTTTAATACATTCAAAGTGTTTTAAAGTGTTTCAAAAGGTAGGTGCCTAGAATTTTGGAAAGAAGATTTTTAATGCTTTCGAAAGAAAGTTTCCAACGGTTTTGAAAGTAATGATTAAAGGTTTTGAAAGGCTTATTTTTCAAAACAAAAACCCAATCTCATTTTAAAAGAAAACCATAGCATAATAAAAGAGTTTTGGAATGATTTAAGTATGGAGTTTTTGAAGAAGTTTTCCTCGATAAATGGTTAAAGGGATTAACTAGGTTTTATATAAAATGATTTCAAGGATATTAATCCACAGGTGTCGGTATTATTATGTTATTATGTTTACTTCTTCATATGTATATATATATATATTCATGTTGTAATGGACCCATAACTGTATTTTGGGGGAAAGGGGCATAATAACCAGCTAGGTTGACCCAGTAGTGAATATAAATTGAATTAACTCATGAATGAGTAGAATTGCATCCAGGATGTTAGACAGACCAAAATGTAGGATGCCTAAATATTGAAGTTGTTAAATAGATAGGTTCATAATAAACCCATGAAAACTATGCTTAGGAAAAGTTATTGGCAGGGGCCACTAACTTCATAGAAAACCCTTGAAAACTATGATTAGATTGAGTTATTGGCAAGGGCCAATGGGTTTGTAGTGAGCCAATGAAAACAATATCCGGATTAATTTATTGACAGAAGTCAATAGGTTCCTAGTCAACCCCTTAAAACTAGGATAAGAGGGAAGTTATTAGAGATACCAATAGGGTCGGGGAGAACCCATGAACCAATAAAGTTATTGGCAGGGGCCAATAGGTTCTTAGTGATCTCATGAAAACTATGAGACTGGACAGGGAGTTCATAAGTGTTAAATTGGTTAATAGTCAGCCCATGAAAACTATTAGGTTAATAGTAATTCCAGAAACTATAACTAAGGCAGTTAGTCAAAGTTGAATGGGTATGAGTAATCCAAAATTGATTTATTTGTTTGCAAATCATCATAAGATTTTGAAATGTTATATTTTTAACCATTGTGGATGCAGGAGCACAGTATATTGTTTAATAAAGTTTTGAATAAGATACTAGTGAGGGAAAAACCTGTTCCGCAAAGCGGCATAGTCTCACTAGATATCTAAATGGTCTGAGATGGAAGATTATTATTCATACTAGGCCTTACGTCTGACTCAGAGTTTATGTTTTCCCCTTAAACTCTCGGAGTGCTCAATTGATTTTTTGAGAGTTGTAGTTTTCAGGTACCTCTTCAGACGAATAAGCTTCCGTAGACATGCATGAGGCATAATAGCTATTTAGAGTTATTTTCTATTTTGATTTCATTGTGTTTTGTTGTAAAGGCGAAGATTTTTAATTGCCTAGTTATATATTCTGATCAACCAGGGGGCATCTTTATACATTGCTCTTGGCGTCTGTTGTAATAATTATATTTTCTCTGAACATGGTTCTTGTATTGGGATTATGTAATGAATTTGAAATGCTTTGAAATGGAACGAGAAAGTTGTTTGTTGATTTTAAAATTTTTCCATATCCATATGTTTTTGTTATATCATTGTATCTAGCATTACCGTATTTGGTCGTCGAGGATTAATAACTATGGATGGCTGCCTCCAAGTGGAGGATGTCATAAGTATTTAAAATAAAGCATTTACTACTAAAAACTCTAAAGTATGATACTTTAGGCTTTTTATTATAGAAAAATTCATATGGTGTTCTCTTACTTAATGGTCTTACTAAATTTCTGTTTAATATATAACATGCAGTACCAACTGCTTCAGCCTAATTTTTTTAGGTGAATCACTATCATTTAACATAGTTCTAGCGCACTCTTGAATCGTTCTATTTTTACATTCTACCACTCTATTTTGTTATGGTGTTTTTGGAAACGAAAAATCATGAGTTATACCTTTCTTATTATGGAAGTTCTCAAAATTTTCATTTTCGAATTCTCCACCATGATCACCCCAAATAGTTTTAATTTTACTATTCATTTGATTTTGAATTCATTTAAAAAAGATTTTAAACATTTCAAAAGCATCACTTTTAGGTTTTAAGAAAATCATCCATGTAAACCTAGAATAGTCATCTACGATTACAAATACATATCTACTGTGATTTATAGATTGTATCTATGAAGGACCGAAAAGAACTAAGCGAAGAAATTCAAGGGATTGAGAGGTATAAATCATTTCTTTTGATTTAAAAGAACCTTTTCTAAGTTTTCCTAATTTACATGCATCGCATAAACTATTAACTTTAAAGTTCATTTTGGGAAGACCTTTAACCAGATCATTTTTAGCAATTTTAGATACTAGCTTGAAATTCAAATGACCAAATCTTTTATGCTAAATCCAACGATCATTTGATTCAGACAAAAAGCACAAATGATCATTTGAGATTTTCATACTTAATATATAAGTGTTTCGTTTCCTAGTACCTTCAAAGATAATGTTTGCCTTATTATCTTTTATGTGACATTTATCTTTTACGAATTTAATTCTAAAACCTTTATTACACAATTGACTAATACTCAACAGATTATGCTTTAACTTCCTAACTAACAAACATTAGAAATAGTAGGAGTTTTAGAATTAGTGACATTACCGATGCCAATCACATATCATTTAGAGTTGTCTTCAAAATTTACTGATCCATCGTCTTTGTAAAATATATCTTTCAAAATCTCTGGAATTCCAGTGATGTGTCTTGAGCATCCACTATCCAATATCCATTAGTCCTTTTTGATCTGTAGAGTTTGATCATCAGGTGTCCCTTCATTAAAAGTATATAACACATCTGTTCCTGCAATTCATATCTTTTCAAAAGATCACGTGATTTTTTATAATGAATAGATGCCAGTTTATAAAATAACATTATAGTGATTTTGCAAATTACCTTTCAAAAACAGTGTTAAAAATATATCAAAAATTGCCATCAAAACTTTTTCAAAAATCAGATTATGAATACTTTGAAAATCAATGCTTCGATACCAAATGTGAGTCAGCGGGATAGGGATCTTAAGGCTAAACTAACACTAGAGGGGGGTGAAAAGTGTTTAATGGATTATATGAATATCTTTCAAATTCTTTGATTCTACTTGGGATGATGTAATTGAAAATCACAGAATCAAAATGCAGACAAAAGTAAATGCAGTAAAAGTGAAAAAGAAAAGAACACACCAAGATATTATACTGGTTTGGAGTTACCCTACATCCAGTCCCGCATAATTCCCTGTTCGGTTTTCTTTTCAACTAGTAAATGCAAATACAATCTCGATTTCAAGGCTACGAGTCACACCTTCCAGAATCCCGACCTCTAGGTAGAGTCACTTGATTTCTTGGCTGCAAGCCCACTAGATTTACGAGCTATTAAACACATCGAATTGATTTTACGGGCTACAATCACACCCACAAGTATAACATTATTATTTGATGGAGTTTTATAGACTCAGATCTTCGATCTTGATTACAGTTGATCCTATAATTCTTGAATAGCACTTTGATCTTGGTTTGTGCTAGAGAGATAAGAGAAATCAGGGAGTAGATGAGGAGAATCAAACTGGTGATAATTGAATTTGATTCTAGTTGAATTTCAATAGATTTTTGGTATATTTTGATTTAGAAAATGAGAGAGTAGAAATAAGAGAGAAAAATAAGAGAGTAGACGTTAAAATTTTTTTTGGAAGTCTGGTATATATAGAGAAATAACGGACATGTCCATTTGCAAAGAAATGCGACGAAAAGGCACTTCCATTAAATTTGAATTTTGAAAATTACAACTAATATGTTGGACATACGTATATAGAGTATGTCGACATACTCTTCACAAAATTGAAAAACACTTTAAAAATATTATTTTGAAAATCAATTGCATTGTAAAATAATTTGATACTTTGTAGAATCATTTAAATATAGTTTATATACATATTAATCAAAATATAATATAACTTTAAAAAATAATTTTAAAATATTTAATAAGAGTATTCAATATAATGTAAATAATATATATAATCAAAATAGTTATAAATTATAAGCAAATATCTAAATACCAAAAATAAACAAAAGGAATATATAAACTAAAATACCAAAAAATGTACTAGATTAAAAAATACTTAAAAACTTAGTATAATATCTTTGTAAATATAAAAGATTGAAAATCATTTTGAGAAATATTTTTAAAAGATCATTTCAAAAGCAGGATATTTTAAAAACAGCTTAAAACAAAATTAGAGAAGGAGAGAGAGATCAGGAAAGTGCTATCAAGATTTTAACATAAATTCTACGACTCTATAACTTATCTAGAACATCTAGAAATCTTGAACTCTTCAATACTCATGAATCTTCATTCTCCAACTCTTGAAACTCTATATCAGCATCTTGAATCTACTCTTGATACTGTATAGTCTTCTTAATCAACACCTATCTAATATCCTACATTATATACTATATGTAATTTGATAAAACATTAGTATTTATATTTTATATAATGTTCTATAGTTGTTATCATCAAAACCAATACCCAAGGTACTAACAACTATTATTGCCGAATAGCTGCTAATCTTACCCGGCTTTGAGAGAAGAATGAATAGTTAGTTAAAGAGAAAGAACAAGCCATCTTTGCTAAACTAGTGGAAGAGTTTGATCATCTCACACAAGCGTATAAATTGCTGATCTTCAGGAAGAATATGGTGATGTGATATGCGACATGGATGGTAGTGTGCTCCACCTCTACACCAGCTGTGTGATGAATAAGAGAACTTGAAATGGCTCGGTGTTAACTACCCTCGGACCCTTGTCATAGTATAAGAGGAGGTGTTGGTTAGGTCGGAGCAAGCTAATGATATGCATTGATAAGAAGAGATGATGCTCGACTATTTGACTTCCGAAGACATAGATTTCCTAGCTACTGACAAAGTTATGCTTTAGTAAAAAAAGAGAGAAGGAAGCCACCGATGCTGCAGCAAAAGCTCTTGCCGGCCCAAGTTCTTCGGGTCAGCTCCAAACACTTGTTCCTACTTCTCAAGAGCAAGCGACATCCATTCTAGCATCCATGAAAAAAAATTCTTAGGCCACCCATACCCATGGGACATATGAACCCTTGGGTGAGCCATATCCAGTACTAACTATAGTGCGGCCCTCCGAGATGGGGATTGGTGGTGAAGCTTTCAAATTTCAAGTTCATGACTAGATTGCAGGATCAAGTATTTCTATTGTTTCCATGATGCTCCAGGAAATTCAATTTACTCCGGAGTCCTTCTCTAAATTGTACACTTCCCTTTTCGAACTCATAGGTCAGCCATCTCTCCCGCATCCCCCACCAGCTGCACAGGGCTTAGGAGCCAGCGCTGTTTTCACCACTTCCACCACCATTTCTACAGGGTCTTTTAGAACGATCCCAGTTTCTGGATCCAAGCCTAGGCTTGATTCCAAAAAGATAGGAGCACTACAGAGTCAAGAGGATGTCTTCGCATCTGTCAATGAGGAGGTGGTAATTACTAATAAGTCGGGACCGACTGATAAAATGACCATGGTAGAGAGTTTGTTGGAGGAAAAGAAAGGGTTCGAAGTGAAGAAGGATAAAGAGAAGCAGAAGCGCAAAGACTTCCATAACCATCACGCTGAAGGTGCCTAGGGGGAAAAGTGCGGTTGTCGAAGGATCAGAGGGGTCTTATCCTTCTACAAGGGGATAGATCGATAAAAATGGCAGAAAGAAGATCCCGATCCATCCAGGCATGGGCAGCAAAGGAGGAGATAAAAGCGAAAAGAAGTGATGGGCTCGAGCATCAGTGGAGTCAAGTTTTGGTGGTCTTCTGTTCCCGTGTCTTTTGATTTTTTAAGTCTTCTGTACAAGTACAAAGTCTATACTTTTGTTTTTTGTGCCCAAATAGGCCGACATTATGCGGGAGCGGCCTTCGCTATTTGGTTCTGTACATAAAGTGATACAAGCAATGAAAAGACTAGTATTTCTACTATTATTTTTTCTATTTACCTTTTTTATTCTATGTTTTATGCATATTTATATACCATTGTCCTTGTGTATAATACGATTGCTCATCTCACAATTTCCATATTATGCACTGCTGTATTGTATGATATATGATATGTTTATTTACTGCAATTCCATGCATGTAAAAGGTGTCAGCAATGTGAGCTGTGGTTATTTAGTTTACTACCTTGCTTAGCTCAATCGTGGTTGACAAAATTCTTTGAACGGTGTGACAAAACTGTGGAATAATTCTTATTGTGGCCGAGTATTGGTGTGTGTGCCTCCTACTCCATGGGGCTGCTTACTCCGAAGACTTGTTATGGGACTACTTACTCCAGGCTACTCTCCGGTTGCCCCTAATCAAAGATGTATTACTTCTCCTATCTTCGGGAACTTGCAGTACAAATGCTTGATTCCGAGCATCTTGTAATTTGGATACGTTCTATTTCTTCCAAGTTCGGCATTGAGGTTCTATCCGTATATCAACATATATTTCTTGAGACATGTGGACATCTCGAACCCTTATTTTCCTTCATTGTTGCTAATATCTAGGCAATGTTGAGTTTTTGGAGGAGGGGACTGGTTTCTACTAATCCTCCAATTGATAAATTTCCTGATGTTGTCGGAGAAACATCAGTATTTAGGAGGTTTTGACAGATGGATGACACGACCAGGGTAATATCAATGATTCAGGATGTGTTTGAACATGGTTCCATTGGTTCAAGCGAAAAAAGAAGCGGATGCTTATTCGGACAAGGTTCCACCGGCCCAAGAAGCGAAGGAATGGAGCACACTTGAATGCGGTTTCACCAATTCAAGCGCAAAAAGAGTGGATGCTTACTCGGACATGGTTCCATCGACCAAGTGAAAGAATGGAGCGCACTAGAATGTAGTTCCATGATTTAAGCAGCAAAAGAGTGGATGCTTACTCGGACCCAGTTCCACCGGCTGATAAAAGCAAAGGAACAAAGTGCACTTGAACGCAGTTCCACCGGTTCAAGTGGCAAAAGAATGGAAGCTTACTTGGACGTGGTTCCATTGGTCCAAGAAGCGAGGCATGGCTTGTAGATGTGCAAGGGGGTTGGACCTTCATGGTGCTGATGGAGCAACACCGGTTCTCAGAAGGTAGGGGTCGATATTTCCCGTTGATCCAGCGGTTTGAGTTAGTTTTCTTCCACCGACTCGGTGAGCTTACTTGAACATGGTTCCATAATTCAGGAAGCATGTTGGTAGAGCGTATATGGATGCAGTTCCAACGGTCCAAGCAGCGAATGAATGATTCCTGAGCCTATCTGACCCTATCAACTCAACAGGTTACTTACATGAACACGGTTCCATTGATTCAAGAAGCCAAAATGATTTTATTGGTACAGTAAAGAGAAAGGAAAATCCTTCCTATTTACAATCCAACTATTCTCTCTGGATGGCTTATTTTCAAAAATAGGAACTACATATATAAATAAAAAATGAAATAGTACTGCAGTTAGTCCCTCTTCCAAGCACGTGGAATCTGAATACCATCAACTGTTATAAGCTTGAAAGTTCCATCTCCATGTTTATGGCCGATCATATAGGTCCTTCCCAATTTTCTCCAGTGCTCCCTTAGCAGGATATATACTTTTCAGGACAAGATCCACCACTTCGAAGGCGTGGCTACGAACCTTGGAGTTAAAGTGTTGTATTACCCTTTTATAATGAGCAGTGGTCCTTAGCTCAGCTTCTTCCTCCTTCTCCTCAATTTGATAAAGCGATTCAAGCAAGAGCTGCTCATTTTCACTTTAGTTAAAGTGTCGTCTCCAATCAGAAGGGTCTTTCAGTTCCATTGGAATCATTGCTTTCGAACCGTATGCCGAGGCAAAAGGTGAGTGCCCGGTTTTTGATTTATGAGTCGCCATGTAATCCCATAGTGCAAGTAGAAGTTTTTCAACTCAATTTTTATTAGCTTTTGTCAACTATTTCTTCATGGTGGATTTTTTGATTTTGTTCACTGCCTCCACTTGCCCATTTACTTACGGATATGCCACCGCGAAGAAGCACTTTTTGATCCGAAAACACACGTAGAATTTCTTAAATTCGACACTCTCGAACTAAGTTCCATTGTCTGTGATGAATTTCTACACTACTCCAAAACTATAAATAATATTTTTAGTAACGAAGTTAATTTCTTTCTTAGTTGTGATGGTGGCTAACAGTTCTGCTTCGGCCCATTTGGTGAAGTAATCGACTTTTATGATAACATACTTGGCTTCTCTTTTAGCTACTGGTAATACACCAATTAGATCGATTCCCTAGATTGCAAATGGCACAGGCTGACCATTTGTGTTAGCTTTGTGGATGGGGTTATCATAATTTTAGCAAATTTCTAGCACTGATCGCAACGTCTAGCGTAGTTTGGTGCATCTCGGTTAACCGATGGCCAAAAGTATCTATAACAGAGGACCTTCTTTGCTAGTATCTGCCCCGATGTATTCTCCGCAGCTGCCTTCGTGGACTTCCCAAAGGATCCGCTTGGCTTTGTTCCTAGTTACACATCTGAGTAAGGGGTGGGAATTCCCTCCTTTAGATCGCTCCGTCTTATAGCACGAATCGTGGAACATTTCAAAGAAGCTTCTTTCGCTCATTCCAATCCTTGGGGAGTGTCCCTCTAAGTAGACAGTCTTTGATCGGAGTCATCCACTAATCCTCTTCCTCTATAGTTACTAGAATCCAATCAGCGTCCATCTAATCTATTCTAGGAGCCATCAGCATCTTAACTGGAACCAGCTTCATTGATTGTGCTTCTTTGGAACTAGCTAGTTTAGCTAGGTAATCTTCTTTCATACTCTGCTCTCTCGAAATATGACTTATAGTGTAGCGTTCAATGTCGTTTTAGAAATTCCCCTGCCTTTGATAGATAAGGGGCAAGTTTTCCACCTTTTCCTAATATTCCCCTTTCACTAGATAGACAACTAGCTAAGAGTCGCTGTAGATGTGCATAACCCTTATTCCTAATTCATCCACATTTTCAATCTTGTTGTTAATGCCTCGTACTCTGCCTCATTGTTAATAGCATGGAACAAAAACCTCTGAGTGTAGTAAACAGACCATCCTTCGAGAGTTTCAAGAATGACACCAGCTCCTGAGAAGAAATCATTTGATGCACCATCGAGAAATAGTTTCGGCTGTTACACTACTTCTGGAGTGTTTTTCTTCTTATCTATCTCTTATTGTGAACTCGGTGATGAAATCTACCAATGCATGTTCATTTAATGTTCCATTTAAGAAGTCATCCCGACATCTCTGGATGAAACATCATCTGCTTCAAAGGTTGATTCATCAACACTTTGATTGGGTGAGCATGTAAGTATGGATGTAACTTCCTTGACATGATCAATATGCAATTTGATAGTTCTGCTAAGCTCCAATGAATAGCTTACTGATGTAGTTAACATGCTGCTAGATTCTAGCTATCTCACATACTAGTGCTGCGCTCAGAGCGTGAGTAGACACTGCTAGGTAGATCAACAGGCCTTCTCTATCCACCCATTTAGATAAAACTGATGAAGCCTCCATATATCGCAATAATTCTTCAAAAGTAGTTTGGCAGGGCTGATTCCATTCAAAAAATTTCTTACCCTTCCTCAATATGTCAAAGAAAAGTATACACTTGTTTGTCACTTCGGAAATAAATCAGCTCAACGCCACGACCTTTCCATTCAAAGTTTGCAATTACTTTTTAGTCGTAAGGGCCGTAACATTCTGCAAGGTGATAATTTGCTTGGGAATAGCTTCAGTGTGCCTAGCATTCATGATGAAACCTAGAAATTTCCTTGAAGCCACGTTGAAAGAACATTTTAGCAGGTCAAGCTTCATTCCATACTTTTGAAGAATCTCAAACATTTTTGAGAGGTTATCCAAGTAATTTCTTGACACATGTGACTTGACTGGCATGTTGTCCACATAGACTTCCATCGTTCGCCCGATCTGTTCTTTGGACATTGTATTCATCAACCGTTGGTAGGTTGCACCGCGTTCTTTAGACCGAACGGCATCGCTCAGTAATAATACAATATGAGGTCAATAATGAAGTTGGTGTTCTATTAAATGGTTTCGTGCATCATAATTTGGTTGTATCATGAGTATGCATCGATGAATGAGAGTAGTTCGTAGCCTATAGTTCTGTCTACAAGTTAGTCAATTCTAGGTAACGGGAAGTTGTCCGTTGGACAGACTTTATTTAGGTCCAAGTAATCCATGCAAGTTCGCTACTTCCCATTGGATTTCTTAACTAGAACTGGATTTGACACCCAATCAGGGTAGGTTACATCGTGGATGAAGCTGTTAGTCAATAATTTATCCACTTCTTCTTTTAGTGCATAAATCGATTCGGACCCAAGCAACATCACTTCTGCCTCACTGGAGTGTACTTAGGATCAATATTGAGTGCATGACACATTATCTCCAGTGATATCCCACACATTTTGAAATGCATCCAAGCGAACACATCCAGGTTGTCGCGAAGAAGTTTGATCGATTCTTTTTGCATTTTGATCCCAATTTGTGACCCTATTTTTAGGACTCAAATTGGGTCATCCATATCAATAGGGACTGACACCTTTATTTCTGTCGGTGCCGCTCATTCCTAAGGTGCATAGCTTTGTCGAAACGACTATAGTCCCCGAGCCAGGGGTGGTTCTGTAATTGCTATGCGGATAGTTCATGAATGTGGAGAGACTTCCCAACGTTCTTTCTCTTTTCCTTTCAATTCGATTCACGTAACTTAGCGATGTAACATTCTCTAGAAATACTTTGATCTCCCATTATAACTCCAACTCCATTCTTTGTTAGGAACTTTATGGTATGGCACCATTAAGCCAAAGCGATCCTAAAATCAACAAGGGCTAGTCAACCCAAGAAAGCTTGTAAGCTGACATTTCATCCACGATCACGAAGGTTTGGTTAAGAACCACCCTTCATTCTCCTTTCCTAAGCTCGACGGGCAAGTCAATCATCCCGACGGATGTCTTGGTTCTCCCATAAAGCCCAAAATTTTCATTCGGCGAGAAAATGCATCCTTTATGATGATCTTCATTTGATTGAATGTATGTCGAAATAGAATTTTGATGGAACTTCCACTATCCACCAGGACTCGGCGTACAACTGACGGCCCGATTCCAACGGTTACCACTATCGAGTCAAGAGTCGATGTTTTTACTCCTTCAGTGTCTTTGTTTTGTAGCACTATATCATCATTAAGTGTCCTTGGTTGCTTGGCTGGAGCAGCATCCTTAATCACAAAATAAGTTTCTTTCGGAGCATGCTTTAGCAAACTCGCGTATCGCTCCATCTCCCCCCAAATCTTTTATGTCGGATGAGGTCCTATGGAAATAGTGCGTACAACTAGTCCATAATCCATCCATTTGGATCCTTCTCCACTTAACCTAGGCTGGTTCACTTAAGTACTTGGAGCCAGTTGTTCCTGATCATTCCTCAATTGAATCTTTTAGATGTCGACACTCATTTGTGGTATGCCCGTGAGTCTCGTGGAAGCAATAAAACTTCCCTGGTTGCTTCTGTCGTTTAGATTATTCCTTCCTAAAAGGCTTGTTGTATCGCTCTGTTTCCTGAGTTGCAAGGTAGATGTTCTTCAGGCCATCGTTCAACTGCATATACCCCTCGAGTCTCAGATTCCTGATCTGCTTTCCATTCCCATCATGCTTACTAGTTTTCTGGTTTTTCCTTTTTTGATTTCCATCTTTCCCTACATTTACTGGCATAGCTCAAGAATTATTTCCATCCTAATTGACCGCTACATTACTCTAAACTAACTCCTTTGGTTGCACACTATGACGACCCGATTTTCTTACCACAGAAAATCTCATCATCATGAAGAAAGAAATGGATAGAAAGAGAAAAGAAAGAGAAGAAAGAAGAAACAACATCAGAATCTCAACAGTGGAACAAATAAATTATATTAATAACATAAATATTACATAGTATACAACACTAATCAGAGTTACACAACATATACATCACATCCTAGACAGTTATAAACACCTGTCTAATTATACAACTCAATATAATACAAGAAAGAGATACCAACACAGAGAACACACAACGGAACTATATATCTAACGCCGAAGCCTCCTGCTCCATTGCTCCTCCACAATTCGTCAAAAGCTAACCTGAATCCCTTGGCTACTCGTAAAAATTTGAGTACCCAAGAGTTTAAGAAACAGAAGATAACTCTGGGTCAGGCATGGGTCTGGTGTGAGTAACAGGTTAAAGTTGCTTAACTTTGAAAATCTCTTTGAAAAGAAAGGTATCACGTAAGACTTCCCACACATAAACATGGAAAAGTTTTTACCTTACGCTAACCAAAACATTTGATAGGAAATCCAGTGATATTATAATAGGTCTAGGGTTTTCAAATAAATATGAAATAGCCTAAATTGTTATATTCATTAAATTCCAACTACTAGCCACAAAAGTGGGTAATACAATCAAAACCGTTGGCACTTATTGGATTTTGGATTCCATCAATGGCTGGGCTACTGGGGTACCGCCCGTCACAGTACGTGGCCTAGATCAACGTACCGAGGAGTACGCCCGCTCCCCTGCAACACAAGACCGGAACCATCCCTTACTGGACAGTCCCGAACAAGACAACCCCGCAGTTGGCGTACGTCCAACTGCCCACACAGCCGATATAAAAAGGGACCTCTAGATAGGGGAAAATCTCGTCCTACTTGGTCATGACCCACTTAGCCTTGCCGCACCTCCCCTATTTTAGCCATTCCCGGTTGATGAGGCTTGAGGCTACGATTACCTTTAGAGAACACATCTCTTAGAATGCTCATCATCCACCTGAAGATGTTCTGAAAGCATTCAATCCATACAAGTTCGTTCTGAGTTCGAACGAAACCGTTATCTCGTTACACTCATTTTGGAATCACCCTCAGAGTTAACGACGATAACCCTTGCATTCTAAATCACCATCTCGAACCTGTAAGTACTACTCCGTCAAACTCATCACGGAATCACCCTCAGAGTTATACTGACGAATAGTTCTTACACCTCGAGTCTTCACTCTTCACATAAGATTCACGACCTATCGTTAATTTGGATCGATGTGGTTTTCGGATACCTACATATGGAAACCCGATCCCGGTCTCATCGAAATCCAAAACGTATCTTTAAGGCCAAGTTGTTTTAAAGGTTTAAAACAAATCAATTATCTATAAACACAGATAGATAAATCACAGATTCACACTAGATAATCAACATTATTATCACAAGAGATAATCCATATTATCATTATCAAAAGGTAATCCAAATCATCATCACAATGCAACCAATGCATCCATTATCATTCAACATTACCCATCTCGTATCTAAGATCAAACCATTCAAGGCAATCCATACCATCCATTCAAATATAAGCAATTATTAATAATCACACCAAATATAATTAATTTAAAATGAACTAAATTAATTACATCATTTCTAATTAATTTAAAGTAAATTAAATTAATTGCTTCATCAATATAAATCTTGCTTACATCACTATTAATTAATTATCAATCAATTAATTAATCATCAACCAATTATTCAATTTAATTAATCATTTCTGATTAATTAACCTTTAATTACATTCAAGTAATTAACCATTAATTAATTTCTCAAATTAATTATACTTAACCAAATACAGTAATTAATCTTTAATTACTTCCTTAATTAATTAACTATAATTAATTACATTAATCTTTAATCAATTACATTCATTAATTCCTTCATTTATTAATTATTTCCAAATAAATCTATTCTTAATTACTTCATTAATTATAATAATTAATGATCTCTAATTACATTTCTATTTAAATTAATTACATTAAGTAATTAATCTTTATTTAAACCATAATTGTTAATCACCCTTGATTAACTTCATTCAGTAATTAACTACCCTTAATTACTTCACCAAATAAATTAATTACTCATTAATTAATTATCTCTAATTAATACCTTGATTAATTTACAAAGTAATTATACTCAAATTACTTTTATCAACAAATCTCCTTCAATTAATTACATACAGTAATTACCCATAAATTACTTCCCTAAGTAATTTCTCTGCACTAAATAACATTAAGTAATTATACCACACAATCATCAAATGATTAATTTAAATTAATTAAACTGAATTAATTAACTTAATCTAATCAAATTAAACTCAATTAATTACAATAAGTAATTAATTCCTTAATTACTTCCATAAGTAATAATACTTAACAATTTACAAAATGATTATCTTTAAATTAATTAATCTAATTAATAATTAAAAATTAATCACATTAATTAATTATTAAACAATCCTTAGTTCATAACCTTTATTAACTATTAAACAATTCATTAATAATTTTTCTAAAATATTTAACTATTTTAATCATTATTAATTACAAATTAATTAACCATTTATAACCCATTAATTAACCCCTAATTATTTAATTGATTAACTGATAACTATAACTTAATTAATCCTTTATTGCTTGATTAATTAATTATTAATCATTAATTAAAACTAATCTTATTAATTAATAATTCATAAATTACAAGTTAATTATCCTAAGAAAAATTAATCTTAAACTTTTAAGATTAAATTCTTAATTACTTTAAGTAATTATCCATTTTATTAATCTATTAAATAAATTAATTATTCATTTAATTACCCTAATAATTAAATGAAACTCAAATCATATAATTTAACTTTACCCAGTTTTAAAATCAATTTAAAACTTTTCTTATGAAAGAAATTTTACAAGAGTTAAAACAAATTTCTTTTTAAATTCATAATATTTAAATTTTACATTATCATTCAAATTTGTTTTAAACACTTAAATTTATAAAACTTAAATTTATTTTAAACCAGATATTCAAATTCAGATTTGAATCAAATTTAAACTTTGTTTAAAAACATTCCTTTATATTTCAAATTTCCAATTTAAATTTAAATTTCTTTAAAAACATTTTAAACACTTAATCCCTTTTTAAGTTATTTTAAAACAAATTTGAGTTTTAAAACTTCATTCATTTTCAGCTATGATTCAATTTATACTTGAATCCATAATTAAAACTAGATTTAAACTCATTTTAAATCTTTTCTTAATGTTTTAAAATTTAGTTTAAATTTTGAAATAGGACAAGTTTTCAAACATGAACAACTAACTCGAGCTAAACACTAAAATAACTCAAGTAACTCAAGTAACACTTCATCTTGAATTCATTCAAATTAAACTGACAGGTTAAAACAAATCCAGCAACTACCATATAACCCAAGCCCACAAACAATCTACTTCGAGTCCCATACCCCAAATCTTCAAGCCACACGTGAATTAACCCGAAACAAATTCGAGAATACAATCTTCCCCAAAACAAACTGACACCGCCATGAATCCTCGTGCACCTGCACCACCACAGCAATCAACTCCGACCCCTCGCGACCATTTACGCAGGTCGACGGCCATCTTCCAACACGATTTCCACCATCCAATCCACTGCAGAACCCCTAAATAAAAATTTAGCATTCGAGCTCAAAACCAGAAAACAATGTCGAATCTGAAACCGCCTCAACCACCAACTTCTGATCATTAGAGAATCAACGCCTCCGGCCACTACTTCCTCCACACCCCAGCTACCATCAAGTCAAATCTGGATGAACTTGATTGCTTAAAGAACTTGCGGAGATCGATTTGCTGATCACAGTGTAAATAAAATTTCAAACCCAAATCATTACTGCCTCAATGCTCAGATCCACCTACTACCATTTTTCCTTACATCTATGATCATCACTCCATCACCAGAAATGATTCTGGCCAATCAATCCCCCTAGATCGACAGAACCACCCCAAAACTCCATTTCCAGACAAACCAGAAATGCTCTTTCAATTTTAAACTAAATTTTCTGATTTTAGTTTTAGAATTCAAGTTTTAGCTTATGTAACTTGTTTATATTCTTAAATCAAGGAATCTAGATGATTTAATTTCTTACTTTCAAAAGATTGCTCTGTTGTTCTATGTGTTTTCCAGAGACAATACAGTTTTCATTTTATTTTTTTATATTTAATAAAATTAAAACTTTAACTTATGATACATACTATACTTTGTTTAAATCTTAACTATAACAAGGATTTTGACATGAGGTCATGACTTTTGAACATAACTAGAACCTGGAATCTAGAACAGGCAAAAACAAGTTTACAACACAACATGCATTCAAACATATTACAGAGAATATCATCATATTCATCCATTCCAAACATGATTATCACAGGAATAAATCAAGCAACTATATTCACTAAGTTTATTTAATATAAAAAAATGTTACTCACCGATTTATATATGAGCAGAGCCCTTGTTTGAAGAAAACTTGAAACTGAATGTTGCTTTGAACTTGAAAACTTTCAAATTGCTCCTTGTTGCCTTTTTAAAAACTGCAGTTTGCTTTAAAAAAAACAATCATCTTGATTTTACTACATTGCTTTGCTCCCTGTTGCATGCATGTTTCCAGAATATGATGCAGGCATGGATGAAGTTGCATGCAGGTTTTAGATGTTGCAAGTTTGATCTTTTCCAGGTTGATACATTAAAGAGCTTCGGTTTTTATGATTTGCATTTTCAAGTTTACATGCATTTCAGATGATTTTGGGTTTTGAGTAAACATTGGTTTTCAGATCTGAAAATTCTCGTAAAGTTTTGAAGAAGAAAAATAGAAAAAGAATAAGATTAAGAGTATTGTGTTTATATAAGAATTTTTTTTTGATTTCATTAAATTAAAAGAAAAATAAAAATAAAATTGGACACTTGTTTCCTTAGTTTAACATTTGTCACTTATTTTAGTTTAGGCCTTAACACTTGTCATTTAGTTGTTTTAAGAGATTACACATGTCTTAAGTATCTTTATTTTAATTTAAATTTATTTATAAAAACTTTTAAATCTTAATTTATTATTTCTTATGTATATACAAATGAATTTATCTCTTTTTAAGTTAAAAAGAAATGAAACGACAAATTTAAAATATAAGCTTATTCAAATATTTCAAATATTTATTCTTTAAATTCAAGACATTAAATTCAAATTTTAAATTAATTTATCAAATCCAATTTTAAAAATCAAGTTATATATGTATATACATATATAACTCTTATTTAAATTTAAAAACAACAATAATATTCCTAAAAATCTATTTATGATTATAAAAACTAAGTATTATCATTATTATCTAAAAATAAAAAATTAAATAATAGTTAATAATTTACAAAAGAGATTTTAAATCACTTCTATTACTTAATAAATTAATATTGTATTTTAAATTCTTATGTAATTTCAAGTAATATTTAAAAATAAAATAAAACAAAGCTTTAATGTTAATCAAATTCAAATTCATATTTAAGCTAATTAAAATATAAATTGAAACAAATAAGATTTACCTTAAGTATAAACCATATAATTATTTATTGAATTTCTTTGAATAGTTAAATGTTAAATTTAAATCAAATTTCAAATTTACCAAAAACAAATTAAAATTAGAAAATTAATTCATTTACTAAATTCAAATCAAAGTTTATCAATTTACAATATATACAATTATATATATTATAAACACTAAACAATTTATTAGCTTTAAAAAGATAAAATCTTCCAATTTAAATATTTATTAAAAGATGATTATTAGATCAACTCAAAATTTTATTATCAAAATTATCAAATCAATTTAATTTCAAACACAGATTATTAAATTTATATTGCCAAATTTCCGGGATATCACATTCCTCCCCCCCTTAAAAGAATTTCGTCCCTGAAATTTAAAAGCAAAGGTAATTTAATAATCTATCTTAAGATTTTATTTTAAAACACAAGCATACATTATCAAACATATGCTAACAACCATAGCAACCAATTCATTCAAACAAACAAATCTAATTATCCAGAAAAAATCTGGATAGGATTTCTCCGAGTTTCCCCGGTATAAATATCGGGATACTCGCTCTATAGAATTCAAACAATCAATACTACTAAGCTACAGAGCTCCTATCCAACTAGATCTACAAAACTAAACGGGATATCAGACTACAGACGAGTCTGACACAACAATCACATCCTCCTGAACTGCTGGTTCCACAACCAGAGATAAATCATACACGTACTCCCTCCGAGATACGTGAAACACATCGAATCCCAGTTATCCAAACTGGTAATTCAACCTTGAAAATCAAACACCAATTCTCACAAGAACACCAAAAAGATCCAAAACATCTCGGAGATGACTTACCCAGTCTTACTCAATCTTATAGCTCCTTAGATCGGAGAAAAATTATCCTAAATCAAATCTCCGACTCCGGAATCCAAATTCCTTCGTCTCTTATCCACCAAACACTTCTGATGATCCTGGGCTGCCTTCATCCCTCTCGATCAGCTCAACCTTCGCTGATGTCTCTAGAAACAAACTAGACCAAAACAACCCAACAAAATGATCTCCTCAAGATCAATCCCAACCAAGAACACCAACTCTACTCCATAAACATCAAAAGACTAACTTACTTCTCCTATCCGGAAAAGATAAAACAAAAGCACTCCCAAACTGCTTCCGCTGCATAACTCTAATCTGGAATAGAAGAAAATGCTGATGCAGAACACAAGCACAAACTGGACAACACATCTCAGAAATTTGGTTCACAGATCCACAAAAGAAAACTCAGATGCCCCACCTGATCCTTCTACTAAACTGAACCACCAGTATTACTCCTGGAATCCAGTCGATAAGAAAACTCAACCTCCAGGTGTGGACAAACCTCTGATAACTCAAGAGAACACTCAAACTATCGCAAGTCACTTTTGCTATCAACCAGTCCAATATCTAAAGAAAATCGTTTTCTCTTTACCAATCAAAATAGCTTACGCTTAACTAGCCAATCCATCGAAGAAATGGATCCACTCTACTACTTCTGAACTCCACCTTCAGAAAAACTGCTAACCAGAAGACCTTCTTACTACCACACAGAATACTCTGAACTGCACTACTGACACCGACGCCAAAGACTTCCTAATCCAAAGCCCTTCGAGAAAACTCGGACCTCAAATCAGACAAAAACATCCTACTGAACCCAGCCACAACATCAAAGCAGATATACTTCTTAAACTTGTTCCAAAGAAAAATCTTCTGAGACATCCCTAGTCACTGCGTCTCGTCACACAGCTACTAATTCCTGAGGTATCAAGATACCACTATTTTCTTCTGCCCAACCGACAGATCCAAACTCTACTTATCCATCTCAAAAATGAACTCCGAACCTTAACAGGTTATCTTCAGAGATCGATGAAATCCTTACTCCAAGAAAAACTCACTCGAGACGGTATTAGGTCTACAGTCTCGATAGATACACTTCCAGTCTCAATATTCAAACTCCAACCAATGGTAGTAGTCGTGTTACACAACCCACTACCTTATCTACCTTTATAACTTATATTGGAAAACCTGAACAGGTAACCCAACAGATAGGTAGAAGTATACATACATATATATATATATATATATATATTCAAAATTACAAATACGCTCTCTCAAGAAAGAAATCACTTCAAAGCCTAGGTATTCACTCAACCTAGCACTCTGATACCACCTGTGACGACCCGATTTTCTTACCACAAAAAATCGCATCATCATGAAGAAAGAAAGGGATAGAAAGAGAAAAGAAAGAGAAGAAAGAAGAAACAACATCAGAATATCAACAGCGGAACACATAAATTATATTAATAACATAAATATTACATAGTATACAACACTAATCAGAGTCACACAATATATACATCACATACTAGACAGTTATAAACACCTGTCTAGTTATACAACTCAATACAATACAAGAAAGAGATACCAACACAGAGAACACACAGCGGAACTATATATCTAACGCTGAAGCCTCCTGCTCCATTGCTCCTCCACAATTCGTCAAAAGCTAGCCTGAATCCCTTGGCTACTCGTAAAAATTTGAGTACCCAAGAGTTTAAGAAACAGAAGATAACTCTGGGTCAGACATGGGTCTGGTGTGAGTAACAGGTTAAAGTTGCTTAACTTTGAAAATCTCTTTGAAAAGAAAGGTATCACGTAAGACTTCCCACACATAAACATGGAAAAGTTTTTACCTTACGCTAACTAAAACATTTGATAGGAAATCCAGTGATATTATAATAGGTCTAGGGTTTTCAAATAAATATGAAATAGCCGAAATTGTTACATTCAATAAATTCCAGCTACTAGCCATAAAAGTGGGTAATACAATCAAAACCGTTGGCACTTATTGGATTTTGGATTCCATCAATGGCTGGGCTACTAGGGCACCGCCCGTCACAGTTCGTGGCCTAGATCAACGTACCGAGGAGTACGCCCGCTCCCCTGCAACACAAGACCGAAACCATCCCTTACTGGACAGTCCCGAACAAGACAACCCCACGGTTGTTGTACGTCCAACTGCCCACACAGCCAAAATAAAAAGGAACCTCTAGACAGGGGAAAATCTCGTCCTACTTGGGCATGACCCACTTAGCCTTGCTGCACCTCCCCTGTTTTAGCCATTCTCGGTTGATGAGGCTTGAGGCTACGATTACCTTTAGAGAACACATCTCTTAGAATGCTCATCATCCACCTGACGATGTTCTGAAAGCATTCAATCCATACAAGTTCGTTCCGGGTTCGAACGAAACCGAAGGCATTATCTCGTTACACTCATTTTGGAATCACCCTCAGAGTTAACGACGATAACCCATGCATTCTAAATCACCATCTCGAACCTGTAAGTACTACTCCGTCAAACTCATCACCGAGTCACCTCCAGAGTTATACTGACGAATAGTTCTTACACCTCGAGTCTTCACTCTTCACATAAGATTCACGGCCTATCGTTAATTTGGATCGATGTGGTTTTCGAATATCCACATCGGTCTCATCGAAATCAAAAACGTATCTTTTAAGCCCAAGTTGTTTTAAAGGTTTAAAACAATTCAATTATCTATAAACACAGATAGATAAATCATAGATTCACACTAGATAATCAACATTATCATCACAACAGATAATCCATATTATCATTATCAAAAGGTAATCCAAATCATCATCACAATGCAACCAATGCATCCATTATCATTCAACATTACCCATCTCATATCTGAGATCAAACCATTCAAGGCAATTCATACCATCCATTCAAATATAAGCAATGATTAATAATCACACCAAATATAATTAATTTAAAATGAATTAAATCAATTACATCATTTCTAATTAATTTAAAGTAAATTAAATTAATTGCTTCATCAATATAAATCTTGCTTACATCACTATTAATTAATTATCAATCAATTAATCAATCATCAACCAATTATTCAATTTAATTAATCATTTCTGATTAATTAACCTTTAATTACATTCAAGTAATTAACCATTAATTAATTTCTCAAATTAATTATACTTAACCAATTACAGTAATTAATCTTTAATTACTTCCTTAATTAATTAACTATAATTAATTATATTAATCTTTAATCAATTACATTCATTAATTCCTTCATTTATTAATTATTGCTAAATAAATCTATTCTTAATTACCTCATTAATTATAATAATTAATGATCTCTAATTACATTTCTATTTAAATTAATTACATTAAGTAATTAATCTTTATTTAAACCATAATTGTTAATCACCCTTGATTAACTCCATTCAGTAATTAATTACCCTTAATTACTTCACCAAATAAATAAATTACTCATTAATTAATTATCTCTAATTAATCCCTTGATTAATTTACAAAGTAATTATACTCAAATTACTTTTATCAACAAATCTCCTTCAATTAATCACATACAGTAATTACCCATAAATTACTTCCCTAAGTAATTTCACTTCATTAAATTACATTAAGTAATCATACCACACAATCATCAAATGATTAATTTAAATTAATTAAACTGAATTAATTAACTTAATCTAATCAAATTAAACTCAATTAATTACGACAAGTAATTAATTCCTTAATTCCTTCCATAAGTAATTATACTTAACAATTTACAAAATGATTATCTTTAAATTAATTAATCTAATTAATAATTAAAAATTAATCACATTAATTAATTATTAAATAATCCTTAGTTAATAACCTTTATTAACTATTAAACAATTCATTAATTATTTTTCTAAAATAATTAACTATTTTAATCATTATTGATTACAAATTAATTAACCATTTATAACCCATTAATTAACCCCTAATTATTTAATTGATTAAGTGATAACTATAACTTAATTAATCCTTTATTACTTGATTAATTAATTATTAATCATTAATTAAAACTAATCTTATTAATTAATAATTCATAAATTACAAGTTAATTATCCTAAGAAAAATTAATCTTAAACTTTTAAGATTAAATTCTTAATTACTTTAAGTAATTATCCATTTTATTAATCTATTAAATAAATTAATTATTCATTTAATTACCCTAATAATTAAATGAAACTAAAATCATATAATTTAACTTTACTCAGTTTTAAACTCAATTTAAAACTTTTCTTATGAAAGAAATTTTACAAGAGTTAAAACAAATTTCTTCTTAAATTCAAAATATTTAAATTTTACATTATCATTCAAATTTGTTTTAAACACTTAAATATATAAAACTTAAATTTATTTTAAACCAGAGATTCAAATTCAGATTTGAATCAAATTTAAACTTTGTTTAAAAACATTCCTTTATATTTCAAATTTCCAATTTAAATTTAAATTTCTTTAAAAACCTTTTAAACACTTAATCCCTTTTTAAGTTATTTTAAAACAAACTTGAGTTTTAAAACTTCATTCATTTTCAGCTATGATTCAATTTATACTTGAATCCATAATTAAAACTAGATTTAAACTCATTTTAAATCTTTGCTTAATGTTTTAAAATTTAGTTTAAATTTTGAAATAGGACAAGTTTTCAAACTTGAACAACTAACTCGAGCTAAACACTAAAATAACTCGAGTAACTCAAGTAACACTTCATCTTGAATTCATTCAAATTAAACTGACAGGTCAAAACAAATCCTGCAATTACCATATAACCCGAGCCCACAGACAATCTACTTCGAGTCCCATACCCCAAATCTTCGAGCCACACGCGAATTAACCCGAAACAAATTCGAGAATACAATCTTCCCCAAAACAAACTGACACGCCATGAATCCTCGTGCACCTGCACCACCACAGCAATCAACTCCGACCCCTCCCGACCATTTGCGCACGTTGACGGCCATCTTCCAACACGATTCCGACCATCCAATCCACTACAGAACCCCTAAATCAAAATTTAGCATTCAAGCTCAAAACCAGAAAACAATGTCGAATCTGAAACTGCCTCAGCCACCAACTTCTGATCATTAGAGAATCAACGCCTCCGACCACTATTTCCTCCACACCCCAGCTACCATCAACTCAAATCTGGATGAACTCGATTGCTTAAAGAAGTTGCGGTGATCGATTTGCTGATCACAATGTAAACTAGGGTTTAAAATTTCAAACCCAAATCATTACCGCCTCAATGCTCAGATCCACCTACTACCATTTTTCCTTACATCTATGATCATCACTCCATCACCAGAAACGATTCTAGCCAATCAATCCCCCTAGATTGACAGAACCACCCCAAAACTCCATTTCCGGACAAACCAGAAATGCTCTTTCAATTTTAAACTAAATTTTCTTATTTTAGTTTAGAATTAAAGTTTTAGCTTATGTAACTTGTTTATATTCTTAAATCAAGGAATCTAGATTATTTAATTTCTTACTTTCAAAAGATTGCTCTGTTGTTCTATGTGTTTTCCAAAGACAATACAATTTTCATTTTATTTTTTTATATTTAATAAAATTAAAACTTTAACTTATGATACATACTATACTTTGTTTAAATCTTAACTATAACAAGGATTTTGACATGAGGTCATGATTTTTGAACATAACTAGAACCTGGAATCTAGAACAGGAAAAAACAAGTTTACAACACAACATGCATTCAAACATATTACAGAGAATATCATCATATTCACCCATTCCAAACATGATTATCACAGGAATAAATCAAGCAACTATATTCACTAAGTTTATTTAATATAAAAAAAAATGTTACTCACCGATTTATATATGAGCAGAGCCCTTGTTTGAAGAAAACTTGAAACTGAATGTTGCTTTGAACTTGAAAACTTTCAAATTGCTCCTTGTTGCCTTTTTAAAAACTGCAATTCGCTTTAAAGAAACAATCATCTTGATTTTACTACATTTCTTTGCTCCTGTTGCATGCATTTTTCGAGAATATGATGCAGGCATGGATGAAGTTGCATGCAGGTTTTAGATGTTGCAAGTTTGATCTTTTCTAGGTTGATACATTAAAGAGCTTCAGTTTTTATGATTTGCATTTTCAAGTTTACATGCATTTCAGATGATTTTGGGTTTTGAGTAAACATTGGTTTTCAGATCTGAAAATTCTCTTAAAGTTTTGAAGAAGAAAAATAGAAAAAGAATAAGATGAAGAGTATTGTGTTTATATAAGAATTTTTTTTTGATTTCATTAAACTAAAAGAAAAATAAAAATAAAATTGGACACTTGTTTCCTTAGTTTAACATTTGTCACTTATTTTAGTTTAGGCCTTAACACATGTCATTTAGTCGTTTTAAGAGATTACACATGTCTTAAGTAACTTTATTTTAATTTAAATTTGTTTATAAAAACTTTTAAATCTTAATTTATTATTTCCTATGTATATACAAATGAATTTATCTCTTTTTAAATTAAAAAGAAATGAAACAACAAATTTAAAATATAAGCTTATTCAAATATTTTAAATATTTATTCTTTAAATTCAAGACACTAAATTCAAATTTTAAATTAATTCATCAAATCCAATTTTAAAAATCAGGTTATATATGTAGATACATATATAACTCTTATTTAAATTTAAAAACTACAATTCTATTCCTAAAAATCTATTTATGACTATAAAAACTAAGTATTATCATTATTATCTAAAAATAACAAATTAAACAATATTAAATAATTTACAAAAGAGATTTTAAATCACTTATATTACTTAATAAATTAATATTGTATTTTAAATTCTTATGTAATTTCAAGTAATATTTAAAAATAAAATAAAACAAAGCTTTAATGTTAATCAAATTCAAATTCATATTTAAGCTAATTAAAATATAAATTTAAACAAATAAGGTTTACCTTAAGTATAAACCATATAATTATTTATTGAATTTCTTTAAATAGTTAAATGTTAAATTTAAATCAAATTTCAAATTTACCAAAAATAAATTAAAATTAGAAAATTAATTCATTTACTAAATTCAAAATCAAAGTTTATCAATTTATAATATATACAATTATATATATTATAAACAGTAAACAATTTATTAGCTTTAAAAAGATAAAATCTTCCAGTTTAAATATTTATTAAAAGATGATTATTAGATCAACTCAAAATTTTATTATCAAAATTATCAAATCAATTTAATTTTAAATACAGATTATTAAATTTATATTGCCAAATTTCCGGGATATCATACACACTGGCAGTCTTGCCCTCAAATGCATTTATCTCTTCCAATCTTAGATTTTGACTCGCCTTTAGGTGGAACTCCTTCATGGTGGTTGGTTTTTTCATCTTAATCTATCTTCTATAGTCTATGTCTAGATGGATAGCTTGGACTAAAGCCAAGAATGTTGTATCTTCATTAGAAGTGTTGACTTTAGTAACCGCGATTTTAAACCGGTACATAAGGGTTTTTAACGACTCATTTGGTCCCTGGAAAAGGCTAGATAGAGACATCACATCTTTTGGTCGTGTCTTGTAAAGCTAAAACTATTCGAAGAATTTCCTTGCTACCGCGTCAAATGTAGGAATGGATGTTGGTGGGAGTCTGGTAAACCACATTGAAGCAACACCTTCCAAGAAGATAGGGAAATATCTGTAGTAGATTACATCCATTGCCCTAGCTCCGTCCATGTGCCAGTTGGACTTGTACATGTGTGGTTTAGGTTCTATCGTCGCGTTATAGATAGGTAAAGTGGGCATAGTGAACTTCTCGGGATATTCCTCCCTTAAGATATTTTCAGTGAACGGAGTTCTGCTTGGTGCATAACCCCAGTCATCATATTTTCTGCCCTTACTTTCTTTCATCAAACGTTTGACCATGTCCTTTATGTATGCCTCACTAGTCCAATAGTCTGAAGGTCGACTATCAGGGGCTACACCAAGCGTTTAGCTCTGCAAATGGCCTCGGTTTACCAGCTGAAGCCTCGTTGTCTATTCTTTAAGAGAACCACTCCTGTAGAATTCCATTAGCACAAGTTGGACTGGTAGTGACACTTTGGACTTCTTTTTTAGTATTTTGCATGCTTATTCAACATTTAATTCCAGTCCTTTAGCATCGAGTTGCATTTCATCTTTAGAATCGGAGAGAAGCATCATAATGTTCCCTTGTGGAACCTTCGCCCCAAGGTTAGGGTTTGCGATAGATTGTCCTCTAGTGGGAGGGGAACTTCCATTACCCTCAATAACAATTCCTGTCACTCCATCAGCTATCCCATTGTGCTTTTACTTGCCATCCCTCCTATTCAAGCATGAGACGGAGGAATTTTCCTATTCCATAACCTCCGCAGTTTTCGGCCAAGTCCTCGGGACAATTGGTGGTTGTAGTGCTAGCAAAGTGTTTACCTTGTCCATAAAAGTTTTTTGACTATCAGCCATCTTTTGGTTAAGTTGATCAACCATCTGATTAAATTCTCCTTTCCTCGAAACTTCATGATGAGCAGAAGATTCTGATGCTTGATTTCCAGTATCAACTCTTGTTAGTAAGTTGGTGGTATTGTTAACTTCAACATGATGGCGATTTAGTCCATCACTATAAATTGTTGCGCTGGTAACTCATTCGGGAGTTGTTCTCTTTCTTCCTGCCATTGATCTTCATTGGAAAGCCTTCAAATTCTTTTGAAAGTCGAATTTGTGGATCTATCTTCTAAACCAATCCAATCTAAATTGGAGAGCTAGATCTAAGCCTGGGTTCACTAGTTTTCAGTGAAAGTATCAATACACTAACCCAAAAAATAGATCAACAACCTGGAGTGTGATGCGAAAGCACCGGCCCTGTTAAAAAAAGCAAATATAATAGAAAATCAAAGAAAAGTAAATGAGAGACATGGGCTTTTATAGTGGTTCGGTTGTTAAACAAGCCTACATCCACTTTATAACTTTGCTCATTGATTTGATCTTGATGGATTATGATTACAAAGTGATTAAAGGAGAATTAGTCACAAATACAAGTGTTAGATAGATTCTAGATCCTATAATTGCCTAAAGGAACTGGCTTGGTGAATATAGAGTAGAGAAAGAGTTGGAGAAATGACAGAGCTTCCACGTAGTAATGCAGAAACTAGATCCTCTCTTAGTTGCTCTTTGGTTTGTATTTATAGTGGTAGCAGACTTATCAAAACAGAAGCTCGCTAACAGAGAAGTCCAAGAAGCGACCCTAAGATAGCATAAGAAAAGTGATGACCACCCGAGTTAAGGGCTAGATTTGGTGCCAAATTAAGACCTTTAATTCGGTACGAAATCTAATCCTTGGACTTAAGTTGACCAAACTCTTTTATGTTGAGTTTCATACTTCATCTAGATGCTCTCCATGTAATTTGGTAGATGGTTGATGAGTTCTGATCATCGTTTTTCCATGACTTAGATTATCATGCCGTTTGGATCATCATATCTTTATTCTTGATGATAGGCTATCTTGACATCTATAAAACTTCATGAATATGCATAAAAGGACTAAAGGATCACTTGCCAAGAGTATGAAGGTCCCAAGCCTTAGTAGATAGATTCGGTACCAAATTAGGGGGTGCTAATTCGGACGGAATATAGCCCATTATTGATGGCAAAGTGTTTATCATCACTCGTGAAACCCATCCATTGACCTCGCCCATGAGCAAATTTTGTCTATACCCGTCTGTGCCCATATCTCCAATATTCCCTCAGTCTTCCAATCGCTTAAGGGGATCGATTGGATAAACGATCATATCGGCCAGCTTATCTGTTATGACATTTCCACTAAATGCAGACAGCTTCTTTGCTTTGCCAAAGCTCTTATTAAAATTACTCCCTCTAGACCGCTACCTACTCGTATTCTAGTTTCGCTTACCGGTTATAGGGTTTCCTTCGTAGATATTTTATACCAATGGAGGCTGCCCATTTGTGATCATTGCATTCCATATTATTACTTATTGTCTTCCTACCGGTGTTGTGCCTGCTAAGCTCCCCTTGAGATTCCCCTCCCTAAGGCTTCATCCAGGTAATGGAAGATAAAGGCTCCTTTTATCCCCACCTCTGACGCGACTGCTCTGTCTTGACCCCTTTCGCTTGTCCCTTCCACCACCCCCTAAGTCGTTCCCTCATATACTGTGCCTCCTTCGACTAATGCATCACTCCTTACCACCTCTTGCCCCCTGATCATTCTGCTTCTCCTCCATGTGACCCTCCCATTTGCCCCATACCTGTCAGGTTTGATCTTCTCCGTGTGACTCCCCAATGTCTACTCTTAAAAGAAATTTATCCATGCCATCATTTTCGATCCTCCTTGTATAGAGGGCATTGCTCTGGATATGGCTGAAAAATTAGTTGAGGGCACAATTGATTTGGAACAATAGGGCTGGGAATTGTCCAATAAGGATACAGGTTTGTGCTACCATGAAAACTGGAAATTTTTCTCTTTATGGATTTTCAGACGTTGAGAAGGATAAACGGGAATTATTTTACAAGCTGATGGACGAAGAGCTTGTACACTACAATGACGATGAATTTGGTTCCAACAATGAAGAGATTCTTGCTACTCTGGATTCAGACCGAAAATATATTTTCTCTCCACGCACTCCTGGTTATTGCTTGGACCTCATCGCATGTTTCCGTTAATGTGTAGGAATTTAGCTATATTGTCATCTTGGTATACTACCTATGAATTGGTTAAATTATCGCAGATATTTTCCATTTTGTTAGGGTCTGGTTTGCATTCTGTTCTTTTTTTGTTATATTATTGCTATTTAGCCAGGCATATTGGCAGTATTTATTTGACATGGGCTCCTCTCCCTGTACTTTTGTATCTTCACATTCATATACATATATATATATATATATATATATATATATTTCTAGTATGGCTATATGATCCTTGGAACATACAACCTTTATATAAATAAAGTCCTATATTATAAAACCTCTTTACTTCCAAAATTCATGAGTAAATATTGAAAATATATTTAAACTTCAAACCAACTTTATAATACGGAAAAATATATTAGAAAACATTTTTAAAAATACTAGAGAAAAATACCAGATTTAAATATAATTTTGAGGCACTTAAAACCATATACAACTTAATAGAGCATTTAAAATGCTGTTAAAAGTGCTTGATAAAGAGCAACATATAAAAGCACAATCTTTGCAACCGGTTTAACTACTTAAACAAATAATTTAAGACTTAAAATTTTTACGGTAATTTAGTACCATTAGATTACTTCAAATTCATACAAAGAAACCCTTAAGGATATCTTACAATTATCTAAAAAAATTCCCGAAAACAAGGTATTTACTAAAATGTTCGTTTAACGACATTTTTACTCCAACTTTAGCCTTTTTTATAAGTTCCAGAATCTTTAAACCCCAATTATTTCCAGTAGTAAGTACATATATAATAATTATTTAAAATGCAAAGAAACACCTAAAGATGTCTTTCAAATTAATTACGAAAATTCCCGAAAACATGACATTTCAAAGTGCTCTTATAGCGACCCTCTTCTCATTATAACATTTTGCTACTTTGTTTCACAAGTAAATAAATGATTTAAACTCCTATATTATTCAAGTAATAAGTAAACTTATACTATTTACCAAAAATACAAAGAAAACCCTAAGGATGTCGTTTAAAATCAACTTTGAAAATCGCCTAACACAAGGTATTTTCAAAGTGCATCCATTGCGACCTTTTCGCTTCTAACCTTCACAACTTCGGTTCATAATTTCTTTTAATTTCCAAACAATTGCTTTACTATCGCATATGCCAAATTATGTGTAGAGAACAACCAAATCAAATTATCCTAAGTTAAGATCATAAATCTTCCATTTATACAAGTTAAAGTTAAGGGATATCAAAGTGCACTTATATCGACTATTCTCGCTTCAAACACTTTTAAACATACTTCAATTCAACACACAAGCCAACCAAACATGTAAACACAAAGTCTAGGCTATGCCACATATTGAAGAAGATAATAGAAGTGACATTATACAATATAAAGTTGTCATTTTCTTTTAAAAGTAAGAAGAGTCTAAAGTTTATAATTTTAATCAATTAATGTCGCTTTAACTTTATATTTCAAGCACACAGCAGTATACAATATATACATACAAGATAGTGAGATAACTCACTCAAATCCAAGCAAAACCCGTTCCCAAACACACCAGAATCAAAGAACCACTTTCTACCATCACCAAAACTGTAACGACCCAGAAAATTTTAACAATTTTAATTGATTCTATAACGTATTTAATTGAATATTTGTGAAATCTTATAATAATTGAATTTTTAAATAAAATGTTTATATATTTAGAATACGTATATTTAAATATAGAAGATTGTAAATTTTCAAATAATTTTATGGAAGTTTATTTAATTGAGAAAATGTGCTGTCCAATTCAAGCTATTAATTGCTTTAATTGATTTCTGAATCAGAGCATAACGGTTTCTTTTTTACTACCGTTAAAGATTTCTATTGCTTAATACTTTTCCAATTCAGGTAGACTTTTCCATTCGTAACCATTAATAAATTTGAGATCATCGACCTTGCTTTTATTATTCCTTGTAGTTTCGTGCACTGACTTTACCTTTCCCACTACCCATAATTTTCTCTATACGTTTCTTTTGCAATTGAAGCGTATATTTATATTTATGGTGGTGCGTTTATTCTGGTCTCTCTTTATTTTTGTTTTTAACGCTTGAAAGAATCTCAAATCATCAAGCTAGTAGCATCCGTTCCTTCCCTCGCTTTCATAAGGCCTATAATATATAAACCACTTGCTTATAGATCTGAACACAACTTTGTCATCAAATTTAATGTGCCTTCTTCTCCCTATTATTTCGGTTCCAACCTTCCTAGTAAATGGCTTTAATAAATTTTGGCTAAATCGTAGCTACGAACTTTTCAAATTTCTTTCATTTTTTTATTTCCAATTCCTTCATTTGCTTCAAAATTTTTGAACGTGCCTAATCATCTCAGCATGTATATATAATGTAAGCCTACCTTTCCTTGGAAAGTTATTGCTCACAAAATTTCCTGATTTCTTTCCTTTTATCCATTTTTATATCCTTGACTTTCAAAACTCATTATGTGTTGTACAAACAAACAAAAATTTATTGCCTTAAGTGTATAGCTAAATCAACTATTGACCGTTACAATTACTTTTATTTTTATATTCATTTCAATTTATTACTTAAATAACGTTTTGATGAATTAATGGACAGCTTTATGTTTCTTTTGCCTTTGAAAACTTTATATTTATAGTGTACGTTTCTTTTGCATTTCAAAAATTTGAAACATGCTGCCCATTTAAGCCATTAATTGTTTTAATTATTTTTCTTAATCAACATATAAACGTTTCTTTTTATTATTCCAGGATTTACATCCATACTTTAATCTCTGATGTTCCATTTATTTCATTTGAAATCTAAATTTATTTACCATTCATTTATACGCCTCTTTCTCTTCCCTCTTTTACCTCTTCGTTTCCGTGTTTCTAGGAATATATATATATAGTATAACATAGATTGCATCTTCTTTTCTCTCTGTAGGCTATTCGTTGCCCTCAAATTAATATTAAAAGAGGAGAGAGCTTTGTAAATATTATATAAAGTCATATAGCACGTTCACATATCAGATGCAGACCTACCTTTATATTTAAGAAACTAGCATTTTCTCTATTGCCTGAAGAATCCCCTTCGCCATGTCATGTTGCTTGAATCACGCATGCATTCTTCCTTTAAAAATCGCCTGTTCTCATCTCCCCTCCATCTTTTCTTATTTCTTCCAAACCTGAGCATGAGCTCTCTCTTTTCCTTGGCCTGCCTCCTCCCCATGGCTGCATGCATTAGTTGGCAAAACATTTCCTCTCTGGTTTTTAAAAGTAAGTACGCATTTTATTTGATATAAGTCTATTTTATATATTAAGAACAATATAGATTGTGCATAAGTTTTGTTTTATATGTTTACTGCAACTATGTGGATTTTGAATTCCCTAACAGTTGAACTTTAAAAATAATAATATAATTCATAATAGTATATATATGATAATTGTTATATTTATAAACGTGTATATAAATATTTAACTTCTATCCATATATAAAGGTTAGTATATATTTATACCGTATTATGTTTATTATTTTAAGATTTTACGGTATATAGTTTTTGACTTTTGTTAGCATATAGTTATCGTACGGCTTTTAGATACGTATGTTTTACTAACTAGTTGATAAGTTAAATATATATATATATATATATATATATATATATATATATATATACGCGTTTTATTTTACTATTGATAGCTTATGGTATATATGGTATAAGTTTGGCAGCCTTCTATTAATATACGTATTTTTATATGTTTTATATATTTGGTTATAACAGTTTCAACTATAATAAAATATGTTATTTTATTAGCTTTCATATGTTAGATATATAAAATATAGTATTTCAATTTTCGTTACTGTTTTGGTATATATATTATATAAAATTGGTGGGTACAAGTTTGATAGGTCAATTTATAATATATATATTTTTATGACTGTTTTAGTATTTTAGAGTCTACCGTACTATATTTTATTTTCAACAATTTACATAAGTTATATTTAAAATGTGGGTATATATATAAAAATTTCTATGGTAGTTTTACAGTATAAGTTATATCAATATTTTATAATTTCAACAGTATATGCTTTCAAAAGTTTATTTCATGTCAGCCTTAAGGTTGTTTGCACTGACTGATATACGTTGGATTTTTTTTTAAGGGATGTGTATTTTGATTTCAAGTATAGTCATATGTATAGTCATATACAAATTGGTAGAGGAAATGTTATATAGTATATATATGGTTATATTAATATAGTTGGTCTGCACACCTATGTATATATATTAACTGAGGTATGCATATTTTGTTGCATATTTTGTTGACTGTGTCTGCATATGTTGGCTAGTTGTATATAAGCTCACTTATCCTATTTATCTTCCTTGATCCAATTCTGATTTGAATTCGTCTAATCCTATTATCAGCTTTGATCATTGAACCGTGTCCATCTAGCTTTGTTTTGGAATTCGGATCTGGATTTCATAATTCACTTCTTTTTCTCTGGCCTCGAAAGGTGAGAAATCACTCACGATTAACGTTCTTTTATTTACTAAATTTGATTTCAATTGGGACGACAATTGAAATATGAGGCTGTAGTTATTTAAATTGTTATATATGCTATTATCTGTAAGTATTCACTTATGGGATATGACACCATATCCTATTGTTTATATATTTATTTTGATGATATATGCCTGTTGTTATTATTATTTACATATCTGTTATCACTCTGCAAATTCCCTGTTAGTATAGAAATCACTATGGGTTGAAATGATACATACCCGAACAGACTTTAGAATAGGAGAAAATCGTTATGGGTTGAAATGATAAACCCAAGCGATTTTCATTTAATTGAATTGGGATTACGGGTTGAAATGCTATCCACCCGTATACATTTAGTGTACGGATTGAAATGATAAATATCCGTAACACTTGACCATATGATAAGAAATATATACAGACATCGTTGGTCCATATATATAAATATTTTGAAATTTAATTCATTGTTTTGGAAAGAAATATATGGTCTTATTAAATGTTAATCCTTAAATTTTTTTATATATAAAGGGTAATGATATATAGATTTAATAATATTTAATTTAGTCAAAATTTGATTTAATACATAAATTATGTTAAATATTTATGTAAATTTTATTCCAAAAAGTATTCTGCAATTTACTAAGATTGGGAGATAAATGTGGGTTTATCTAAATGGTATTTAAATAAGGATTTATTCAATTAAATCAATTTGAAATTTTTGAATGGGAAATTTAAGGGTATGATTTTGTAACTGGATTTTTATTTAAGTGATTTAATGAATATTTCACGTTTAAATAAATTAAAGAAAATATTGAGTAAAATGTAATTTAAGGTTACTTAAATGATATTGTATCTAATGAGGGATTATTTTAAGACTAGATAATAATGAGGTTAAATCGAGATCTATATGGAACTATTAAATTGAACATTTAATTAAATATTAAAGCTTTGAACTATATTGGGATTTAAATGGTTTATTTTGAGATTCGGATATGTATTTGAAATCAGTATAGTTGAATTTATTATTTAGAAACTAAATTGATTAAAAAGTTAGTTTGAAACGTTGAATACTTAAAGTTTTGAAATATATTGAATATAAAGGGTATTTTGTGATTTCAAATCCGAATTTGAGATCAATAAAATTGAAGTGGTTATTTTAGAAATTGAGTTGAATTTAAATTAATAAATTGAGATTGAAATAGATTTAAATGGGATGGTCGGGTTGATGTTAAACGATTTGTTAAGTTGAGGGAATTGAAATTACTTTACTGTACAAATTATTTAATATATAAAAATACTATTTGGGAAGTATAGAGATATTTGAAGTGAAAATGATATTTGGTTTTGAAGTACAAATTAAGTTGAAAAGACTACGGTGTTATAGTGTATATTTCTATCTTTTAGATAGTTCCATGGACCCTTAGAGGATGGTTATCCCAAACATCCTCTAAGTTAATTATATTTCAGTTGATATTTCACTTGAGTTAGATTTATAGATATAAGAATGTTAATCCTGACTCGAGTGTTTTGTGTTTTGCTTTACGCTCGGGTCAGACTGAGAGATACAGCATTTGAGACTCATCTTCGAAGTTGGAGCTTTGCTTGAAGATCCAGCTATCTATCCCTTCAGTCATCCAGTTGATTGGTTCAGAGAAGCCATCTGTTGCATTGGAGACTTCATGGCATTTGAACTATTCGGTTGTATTTTATTTCTAACTCTGAGGTATATAGTAGCTTCATGAACTACTATTTTTTATCTATTCCGCTGCATTGTATTACTCTGTGTAAGTGATCTATGATTGATTTATTTACTGTATATTTTAAGTTTTGCCAAATTTTATTAACAATTCGGTATTTTGAATTATTCAAGTCGGACATGTACGGTTTTATTGTCGATTTGAATGGTCCAAAATAGCGGGTCGTTACAGTTGGTATCAGAGCTTTGGCTCTAGGCAAAACCTAGCATATATGGTAAATTCATTTACAGAATCACTTTCGTTCGAGTTGAATCCCTTCTTTTTGACTTGATTTCGTTTGAATTTTGGGATGTCCCTCGGTTCCGAAATTCAGTCTTGTCTCTCCCTATTTATATTCGTTTGATTCTGGAGTATCCCATAACTCCACGGAATGAGTTGTAAAGGGGGTGAAAACTCCTTTACAATTGGCATTGATTCACCGGAGATTTATGTATCCTCGGTTTACGATGCTGCTATATCTTGGTATGCCGAATTCTATCTCTGGCAATCGAATGTCGATTTGCTTTAGAATTCCGCATCAATTATATTCCTGAAGTCACGGTTGACCCGGTTAAGGTCGCCCGAGATTTATATAAGTATATCCATCTTCTATTTTGTAATTTGATTTTCTCAACTTTGTTTGAGCCTATCTTCGAATCAGGATTCTATTGATTAGAGTTCCTCTAAATTAAATCTCTATCTTTGTTTTGAAATCCATTCTTGAATCATCCGTTGAAAATCGGGTTTGTTGTATTTTAAAATTGTTTTATACGAAATTATTATTTTGATAACTATGATTTTATTCTATATATAAAAGTGAAAATGTTTTCGATAAGGATTATATACCTATATATAAAACGAATAAGAAATGTTATTCTATATATAAAAGTTTTGAAAGGATTGGAAATTTTGAAAATTTATAAGAAAGTGATTTATATAAAAAGGATTTATAACTGAAGGGTTAAATTTGAAATTCGAGAATTGAATTCCGATATTTTGAAATTGGTTTTAAGATTTTGGGAGAATATATAAAAATAATACGATTTAAAAGTATTTTTCCGAATAAGAAATGTTTCAAATGGGTTCAAATGAATTCCAATAATTTTGAAGAAATTTCAAAGAAGTTTTCAAGAAAATAGAAGTCCAGAACTCACTTATGTCGCTGGAGAATAATTTCGGTGATGAGTGCACGCATCATCGACATTGATTTTCAAGTTTCAGAGTGGGGGAGAGGCCACTTTAATAGCTTCGCTATGCGAGTGATTTTGTAAAACCGTTTTTGATTTCAAATTTCGATGTATAATTTGATATTTTCGAAAGATATATGTATATATTTGAAATAATTTAAAGTGAGACCGGTGTTCAGTCCTCGAGTTTTCAATTTGACTAGTAATAACTCTACATAAAAAAAAAATTTGATTTCCAACTCTTAGATTTGAAATTTGATTTCATCGACTATTTTGAAGGTTCGAGCACTTCCAAATCAAGGTTTAAAAGTTTTAAACTAAGAAATTTCGAAAAGTATAAAATTTTTGATAAAGCATATAAGTTTAGTTTTGAAGAGTATGACTTAAGTAAGTTTGAAACCTTTTGTTAAGTAAGTGAATATGACTATTTTTAATTATACTAATATGGAATTTAGTTTTGAAATGTTTTGGAAAAAAAAAATTAATTTCAAATAATGGTTTTCAGAAAGGTAAATTGGATATTTCTAATAGAAATAGATAGTTTAAAAGTTTTAAAGGGATGATTATAAATTTGGAAACCATTTTGAGTATAATTGATTTTGAGAAAATATTTGGTTTTGAAATTAAATTGAAATTAAAAACCAGTACTTATATGGTGATTTTGGAAATGAATTTGTTTGACTTGAATTATTTTAATTTGGAAACTGGGATAATTTTCTAAACCTATTATTTTGGGAACTTTGAAATTTAGATACTTAATTTGGAAGAAAATTTGGTGAAATCCTATATGATTTTGAAACTGAATTGATATTGAAATGATTTGAAATTGAGAGTCTTATATTGTTAAGCACTTGATTTGGGAGTGGTCGAACTTATATAAAATGGATTTGTATAAGTATGAAGTGATTTGAAATCTATTGATTTGAAAGGTACTCAATTTGGAAAGAGAATTTTTTTTATAAATCGAAGTCTATATAAGTATGATTTGATATACTATTGATTTGGAAAGTATTCGATTTGAAAATGGAATCTTATATATATATGGATTTTATATAAGTATGATATTTGAAAGTATTTGAAAAGGTACTATATGATATATATTTTCGAAGTAAAGATATGGAAAGTGCCTTCTGCTTGATATCCGCTTTGTGGCCACATCATGGATTCATTCTATCGATATTATTCTCTCTGATTTTCGGTTTTCCGGATGTAATACTCGAGTGTTTCCCACCGTGGCGTAACCCATGGTTTTATTTTTCTCTCGTGACTGCATAGCGCAACTGCCTGGCTGAGTCTTGCCTAGGGGTACAGATTGTTTCCTGGGGGATCCAGGCGTAACCATTGTGTACCTGCAATCTGTGTAGGTCGTGAATAGTAGCGCAAGTACCTGGCTGAGTCTTGCCTAGGGGTACGGATTGCTTCCTGGGGGATCCAGGCGTAACCATTGTGTATCCTGCACTCTACTAGTCATCATGGCGTTCGCAGGGCTGAGAAAGCTTACGGATATGGATTGTTTCCTGGGGGACCCAGACGTAACCATTGTGTATCTGCGAACCATTATCGGACAAAGGTTTTGGTTTGGTTGTTTTGTTTGGATTGTACTTTCCATATCTGTTTTTAAAGGTTTTCAAGTATTTTCACTGGGTGTTGAAACAAGTCTACTAAGTACTTGAAGAATTCTAGCTTTGCGCCTGATCAACGCATGGCCAGAGTCTGCAAGAACGAGGATAAACTTGTTAAAACATTGAGTTATAAAAATATTTTCGAAAGAAAGATTTATTTCGATATAAACGTATTATTATAAAGGTATTTATTATAAAAGTATTTTTCCCAACAAAGAAATTTTGTATTAATATTTGAAATTAAAATTCTTATGGTTTGAAATAAATTATTCGTGCCCGATTCTATTCTTTTGAATCTACCTCATCTGCTCAGCTTTATTTTTCACCTATATTCCGTTTTTGGAATCTACCTTCCTTTCCTTTTTGAATAAATCTTTTAAATATTGCTTATTTGTATACTACATTGTTTTATATAAAATTTTAGTGTTATAAATATTTTTGAAGTTATAAATTAAATAAAACATCTTTAAAGAAAATGATTATTAATTTATTGATAATATTTGAAAGGTATCTTGAGATAAATTAAAAATTTCATAAATTTTGGATTTAATATTTTCAATAGTCTTTGTAAATAGAAGTAATAATGTAAATAATTGTTTGCAAAGGAGTTTGAGAAGTATTAAATATTAAAGAAAATTTAATTTCAAATGAAATTTTCAAATAAATATTTTAAATAAAATTTATATAGTTTTAAAATTTATTGTTTATCTTGGCTTTCAATCTATTTTTTTTCTGGTTGTTTTATTCTCCTACCTCCTTCCTTTTCGGGGACGAAAAGTTTTGAGTGGGGGAGAGTGTAACGACCCGAAAATTTTTAACAATTTTAATTGATTCTATAACGTATTTAATTGAATATTTGTGAAATCTTATAATAATTGAATTTTTAAATAAAATGTTAATATATTTAGAATACGTATATTTAAATATAGCAGATTGTAAATTTTCAAATAATTTTATGGAAGTTTATTTAATTGAGAAAACGTGTTGTCCAATTCAAGCTATTAATTGCTTTAATTGATTTCTGAATCAGAGCGTAACGGTTTCTTTTTTACTACCGTTAAAGATTTCTATTGTTTAATACTTTTCCAATTCAGGTAGACTTTTCCATTCGTAACCATTAATAAATTTGAGATCATCGACCTTGTTTTTATTATTCCTTGTAGTTTCGTGCACTGACTTTACCTTTCCCACTACCCATAATTTTCTCTATGCGTTTCTTTTGCAATTGAAGCGTATATTTATATTTATGGTGGTGCGTTTATTCTGGTCTCTCTTTATTTTTGTTTTTAACGCTTGAAAGAATCTCAAATCATCAAGCTAGTAGCATCCGTTCCTTCCCTCGCTTTCACAAGGCCTATAATATATAAACCACTTGCTTATAGATCTGAACACAACTTTGTCATCAAATTTAATGTGCCTTCCTCTCCCTATTATTTCGGTTCCAACCTTCCTAGTAAATGGCTTTAATAAATTTTGGCTAAATCATAGCTACGGACTTTTCAAATTTCTTTCATTTTTTTTTATTTCCAATTCCTTCATTTGCTTCAAAAATTTTAAACGTGCCTAATCATCTCAGCATGTATATATAATGTAAGCCTACCTTTCCTTGGAAATTTATTGCTCACAAAATTTCCTGATTTCTTTCCTTTTATCCATTTTTAAATCCTTGACTTTCAAAACTCATTATGTGTTGTACAAACAAACAAACATTTATTGCCTTAAGTGTATAGCTAAATCAACTATTGACCGTTACAATTACTTTTATTTTTATATTCATTTCAATTTATTACTTAAATAACGTTTTGATGAATTAATGGACAGCTTTACGTTTCTTTTGCTTTTGAAAACTTCATATTTATAGTGTACGTTTCTTTTGCATTTCAAAAATTTGAAACATGATGCCCATTTAAACCATTAATTGTTTTAATTATTTTTCTTAATCAACATATAAACGTTTCTTTTTATTATTCCAGGATTTACATCCATACTTTAATCTCTGATGTTCCATTTATTTCATTTGAAATCTAAATTTATTTACCATTCATTTATACGCCTCTTTCTCTTCCTTCTTTTACCTCTTCGTTTCCGTGTTTCTAGGAATATATATATAGTATAACATAGATTGCATCTTCTTTTCTCTCTGTAGGCTATTCGTTGCCCTCAAATTAATATTAAAAGAGGAGAGAGCTTTGTAAATATTATATAAAGTCATATAGCACGTTCACATATCAGATGCAGACCTACCTTTATATTTAAGAAACTAGCATTTTCTCTATTGCCTGAAGAATCCCCTTCGCCATGTCATGTTGCTTGAATCACGCATGCATTCTTCCTTTAAAAATCGCCTGTTCTCATCTCCCCTCCATCTTTTCTTATTTCTTCCAAACCTGAGCATGAGCTCTCTCTTTTCTTTGGCCTGCCTTCTCCCCATGGCTGCATGCATTAGTTGGCAAAACATTTCCTCTCTGGTTTTTAAAAGTAAGTACGCATTTTATTTGATATAAGTCTATTTTATATATTAAGAACAATATAGATTGTGCATAAGTTTTGTTTTATATGTTTACTGCAACTATGTGGATTTTGAATTCCCTAACAGTTGAACTTTAAAAATAATAATATATTTCATAATAGTATATATATGATAATTGTTATATTTATAAACGTGTATATAAATATTTAACTTCTGTTCATATATAAAGGTTAGTATATATTTATACCGTATTATGTATATTATTTTAAGATTTTACGTTATATAGTTTTTGACTTTTGTTAGCATATAGTTATCGTACGGCTTTTAGATACGTATGTTTTACTAACTAGTTGATAAGTTAAATATATATATATATATATATATATATATATACGCGTTTTATTTTACTATTGATAGCTTACGGTATATATGGTATAAGTTTGGCAGCCTTCTATTAATATACGTATTTTTATATGTTTTATATATTTGGTTATAACAGTTTCAACTATAATAAAATATGTTATTTTATTAGCTTTCATATGTTAGATATATAAAATATAGTATTTCAATTTTCGTTACTGTTTTGGTATATATATTATATAAAATTGGTGGGTACAAGTTTGATAGGTCAATTTATAATATATATATTTTTATGACTGTTTTAGTATTTTAGAGTCTACCGTACTATATTTTATTTTCAACAATTTACATAAGTTATATTTAAAATGTGGGTATATATATAAAATTTTCTATGGTAGTTTTACAGTATAAGTTATATCGATATTTTATAATTTCAACAGTATATGCTTTCAAAAGTTTATTTCATGTCAGCCTTAAGGTTGTTTGCACTGACTGATATACGTTGGATTTTTTTTTTAAGGGATGTGTATTTTGATTTCAAGTATAGTCATATGTATAGTCATATACAAATTGGTAGAGGAAATGTTATATAGTATATATATATGGTTATATTAATATAGTCGGTCTGCACACCTATGCATATATATTAACCGAGGTATGCATATTTTGTTGCATATTTTATAAACTGTGTCTGCATATGTTGGCTAGTAGTATATAAGCTCACTTATCCTATTTATCTTCCTTGATCCAATTCTGATTTGAATTCGTCTAATCCTATTATCAGCTTTGATCATTGAACCGTGTCCATCTAGCTTTGTTTTGGAATTCGGATCTGGATTTCATAACTCACTTCTTTTTCTCTGGCCTCGAAAGGTGAGAAATCACTCACGATTAACGTTCTTTTATTTACTAAATTTGATTTCAATTGGAAAGACAATTGAAATATGAGGCTGCAGTTATTTAAATTGTTATATATGCTATTATTTGTAAGTATTCACTTATGGGATATGACACCATATCCTATTGTTTATATATTTATTTTGATGATATATGCCTGTTGTTATTATTATTTACATATCTGTTATCACTCTGCAAGTTCCCTGTTAGTATAGAAATCACTATGGGTTGAAATGATACATACCCGAACAGACTTTAGAATAGGAGAAAATCGTTATGGGTTGAAATGATAAACCCAAGCGATTTTCATTTAATTGAATTAGGATTACGGGTTGAAATGCTATCCACCCGTATACATTTAGTGTACGGATTAAAATGATAAATATCCGTAACACTTGACCATATGATAAGAAATATATACAGACATCGTTGGTCCATATATATAAATATTTTGAAATTTAATTCATTGTTTTGGAAAGAAATATATGGTCTTATTAAATGTTAATCCTTAAATTTTTTTATATATAAAGGGTAATGATATATAGATTTAATAATATTTAATTTAGTCAAAATTTGATTTAATACATAAATTATGTTAAATATTTATGTAAATTTTATTCCAAAAAGTATTCTGCAATTTACTAAGATTGGGAGATAAATGTGGGTTTATCTAAATGGTATTTAAATAAGGATTTATTCAATTAAATCAATTTGAAATTTTTGAATGGGAAATTTAAGGGTATGTTTTTGTAACTGGATTTTTATTTAAGTGATTTAATGAATATTTCACGTTTAAATAAATTAAAGAAAATATTGAGTAAAATGTAATTTAAGGTTACTTAAATGATATTGTATCTAATGAGGGATTATTTTAAGACTAGATAATAATGAGGTTAAATCGAGATCTATATGGAACTATTAAATTGAACATTTAATTAAATATTAAAGCTTTGAACTATATTGGGATTTAAATGGTTTATTTTGAGATTCGGATATGTATTTGAAATCAGTATAGTTGAATTTATTATTTAGAAACTAAATTGATTAAAAAGTTAGTTTGAAACGTTGAATACTTAAAGTTTTGAAATATATTGAATATAAAGGGTATTTTGTGATTTCAAATCCGAATTTGAGATCAATAAATTGAAGTGGTTATTTTAGAAATTGAGTTGAATTTAAATTAATAAATTGAGATTGAAATAGATTTAAATGGGATGGTCGGGTTGATGTTAAACGATTTGTTAAGTTGAGGGAATTGAAATTACTTTACTGTACAAATTATTTAATATATAAAAATACTATTTGGGAAGTATAGAGATATTTGAAGTGAAAATGATATTTGGTTTTGAAGTACAAATTAAGTTGAAAAGACTACGGTGTTATAGTGTATATTTCTATCTTTTAGATAGTTCCATGGACCCTTAGAGGATGGTTATCCCAAACATCCTCTAAGTTAATTATATTTCAGTTGATATTTCACTTGAGTTAGATTTATAGATATAAGAATGTTAATCCTGACTCGAGTGTTTTGTGTTTTGCTTTACGCTCGGGTCAGACTGAGAGATACAGCATTTGAGACTCATCTTCGAAGTTGGAGCTTTGCTTGAAGATCCAGCTATCTATCCCTTCAGTCATCCAGTTGATTGGTTCAGAGAAGCCATCTGTTGCATTGGAGACTTCATGGCATTTGAACTATTCGGTTGTATTTTATTTCTAACTCTGAGGTATATAGTAGCTTCATGAACTACTATTTTTTATCTATTCCGCTGCATTATATTACTCTGTGTAAGTGATCTATGATTGATTTATTTACTGTATATTTTAAGTTTTGCCAAATTTTATTAACAATTCGGTATTTTGAATTATTCAAGTCGGACATGTACGGTTTTATTGTCGATTTGAATGGTCCAAAATAGCGGGTCGTTACAAAAACCCTAAAGATCCAACCTTTAGCACCAAAATCACAAAGCAACTCCACCCTCCATCGCCTAATGCTCACGTCCCAAGATGAATCCCTTATCTTCTTTAAATTTCTTCCACTTTGACTTTAGATCCATGCTTCCAAATATATTCTAACGTATTGGTGAAAGTTTGACGGATTTCAAAGAAATTTGAACAAATTAGAGAAAGATTAGTGAAAAACAAAGTGAATTAGTGCGGATCGACTTCCACCATTTTTGATCTTTTTGATATTTTCAAGCTTTAGGAGATAGCAAATGAATACATATGCCTGAAAGCCTTCATACACATGACCTAGACCATTCCCCATTGCCTTGCATGCTCTTTTTACTTTACACCTCATTTTCCGTTAGTAAAGTACACTTTTACCTCACGTACTCAATATTTACTATGACATCACCCATGACTTCATCAAAAAATTTATTTTCCATAAATGGCAAAATATTTTTATTTCTTATGAATGTTCTCTTAAGAAAACAAGTGTATTTGAAAAAGCTTGAACGACTTATAACGGGCAAAAAGCAATTTATCGATAAAACAATTTTTAGTCACATTATCGATATTTCTTCGAAATAACTATATCTGTAGACATTTTCCAAAATAGGTTTACCATCATGATTTAAAATGGGGTTAACAAGGTTATTAAATAATTTTGATCATATTTAATCAAAGATTCAAATATTTAAATATGAATGGTTCAAAATTCTAGGGCGTTACAAGAGCCCTCTCTAAGGGATCTCTTATATATACGTTCTTAAAACAAGAGATGTTTCATGCCGATCCTCCCCAAGGATCTCAAATCATATGAAGCTACATATACTTGTTAAGTTAATTTGGTCAAGTTCGATAGTTGACTAATATACTATTTAGTCCTAAAACGACAGTATGGAAATCATGTCTCATATACTTATCGTGTTTCTGACCTTCTCAACTTACTCTATCCCTTGGTCAAGAGTGAAGTCGGTAGGTTAGATCACTATTTGCTTCTAAGTCCTACCTGAACATCATTTTTAACTCTCACAGATAGAGTAAATACACTTTGTCGGCTTTTAGTGCTAAGTATATGATTAAATACTTTCCGTAAATAAGTAAAGAAATAAAGCATGATTAAGTCATAAAAGAGACTTCTAATCCATTTTTAAAATATTTTAATATTGTTTAGAAACATTTCTAAAAATTATACATATATACACACCTAGTAATTTATTTATAAAGCTAATATACTTAATAAAATTATAAAATGATTTAAAAGACAAAAGGTAACTAAATTTTTTAATACTTTAATAAAAAAATTGACTAAATTTCTAATACTGTATATACCTATAAATAATTTTAAAATACTTATAAATATGCTTTAAATATTCATTTAAAATATTACTTAAGAATAGCTAAATTTGACATTTGTTAAAAACTTCTAAAAAGCATGTTTTGCATTTATTAAACCCTCTAGTACGTTCTAAATAGCTAAATCAAGAAGCAACAATCTTCTCATTTTCCCACTCTAGTACGTTCATTTCTCACCTCCAAAGCAAAAGTCTTTAAAACTGTTTCTTTGACATCTCACTTGGAAATGCTAGAGCAATACCAACCCTAATAAAATTCAATAAACTATAGAAATTCCATAAAAACAAAAGAGATATCTCAGCTAAGTATACATCCTTAGGAGCACTCAAATTTATTTTTGGGAAATTTTGAAGCATCTCAAATTCAGGAAAACAAGGGTGTAACAACCCAACCTAGAATAGACCTAAGCCCCTATCTAGAAAAGGCCCATCGGGACTTAGAAGCATTTTTAAATAGGCTATCGGTTGGTGAAAATTTTATAATATTAAACGGTACACAGAGCTATCAATATAACTTTCAGAATCTCATAGTGGATGGATAAAATATAATAATAAAATATATACGCATAAACAAAAGTTATTTCAAAAACATAGAATATTTTAATAAAATCCCAAAATATATCAACATGGTCATTTCAGTACATAAATCTCATCCGAATATAGAAATAACAATAACATAGTCTCAATTGTCTGGGTACATGAGAATAACATAAAATAGATAAAAATGAAAGACAACTGCCACATCCATCAATTTTCCTCACCTCTTGCTTCCTTAGCTATACTCTACCCCTAACCAGTTTGTTGAAATGAGGAGGGAGTCAGAACAACAAATTCCGGTGAAAGAAATGTCAAGTTTTACCATAATAGAAATCTGGGCAGTAGTGTCTAGAAATGTAATATGTCTTTCATATTAAAATCATTATACAATCACAAAATTAACTATAGGCCTGAAGGCCCTTCCAGTCTAACTACGCCAAAGTCAGCTATAGGCTCTAAGGCTTTTCCAGTCTAACTAGTCGAAAGTCAACTGTAGACCCGAAGGCCCTTCCAACCTGACTATACCCTTTTCTTCCATAACTAGCGCATATGATAAAAAAAGGAAATACCCAAACCACTTAATACTTTTAATTGGAGCTTAGGCATGCTATGATCATTTAATACGTATAAATAGGCAGATCCCCGTCATTTAAGACCTAACACCAAGGCGGGTCCCTACATGGCTCTTCCTTATAACATCATAAGAAATCATATTAGGAACCTAATACTTCATCTAAGAAAGATGTGGACCCTTCCATAGCCACTTAATACCTTAAATCAGATTCACACCTCTCCTAATGTTTTCATATATACATCGTATCCAAATGCAATTTATGACCATAACTCACTTGTGACATATCATATTAGTCCGACTATTCATAGAAACTGGTAGTCAGATTAACTGGGTAGGTTTACCCTACAGGATTGGGACTAACCTAACGTCCACTAGAGTTATTTATATGGGCGACGTCCTACATTAGTACGAAAAGCCACATGCTGGTAGTCAGAATTAACTGGGCTGACGTCTATGTAGCTTTGGACTAACCTTGCATCCTTATAACTTAGTCATAACTTATATGTATATTCACTGTATACAAATATATAATTATACACAAATACTAATTGAGTCCATATAAGGTATCCCCTTATTACGCCTCTAATTAAGGATTAATTCCCTAATTTACTCTAACTACCAAACAATAAAATGATATTACTTAACTATTCTAATAAAAATAATATGCGATATTCAATACACTATAACCATTGCATTATATAAACCATATACATTATATTTACGTGCGGAATTTCGAGTCTAAATTATGTTTTTGACAATTTGCTAACAATTCGCTTACAAGGTGTTTTACAATATCAGTCTCATACAAATCTACCATTCCACATAAATTGCAACCAACATAGCCAAATAAATAGATTTGTACCAATACAGACATTTACAATTGTTTATATCAGTACATTAGAATCTTGTTTTTTTTCTTAAGGAACATGTCATCATAAATTAGAATTATCTATATTCAATCTACATTTGTATATACGTTTTGAAGTGAAAAGGGAAATTTCTTATTTAATTAGTAGAAATAGAAGGTGCAAATTACAACAGTTAAATTTGTGATTTACATACCATTTCTAATTTATTATCATTTAAACTCTTTACCACTTCCATTAAAAAGAAGCATGATAGCTTAAATTGACAATGGATTTCTGATTCCAACAATTTACATGATTCTAATATACTAATACTAAAATAATTAAAATTCCAACATACACTACGATTGATACTTACTCAGGGAAATTCTAGGATTTTATTATTTAGTGTTTTGCGTTTCTATAATTCTCCAGGGTATATATTAGATCCGAATAAGTATTACACAGATTCTAGAATAGGAAAATTTGAAATTGCACTCACTGAAACCCCTTAAAGATCAGATCTGGATTAAACAACATCTAATTCTGAAATATCTTCCCCTTTTTATCATACAACAACGATTGTATTTTGAAACATTAGACTTAAGAATTAAGAAGATAGAGAGAAAAATGATTAGAGATTGAATTTGAAATAGGAATTAGGATTTAGAATTTCTTACCTGTAGTTTACTGTTTCCTGAAACCCTAGGAGAATAAATTTTGACAGTCTTTATGTAGAAAAAGAATTTTATATGGAGAAGGGGGAGTCTCCAGGTCTATTTATAGAGGTAAGGAGAAACGAGGACCGTTCAATTAGTTTGAAATAAATTTGGGCCATTTGGCTAGCTCAAATCTAAGCTGAGACGACCCGTCCGGTCGACCGCCTATATAGTGGGGTCGAATGCTGGCGATCGATCGGCCCTATAATGTCGGTCGCAACCCGTAGCAGCCAGCGTCGTTTGCTTCTTTCCCCTTTATGTTGATTTATTTCCCAATTAATTACAAATGATTTGCCATTACTTCTCATATCCTCCTAACGTTACCTTCCAGCTTAAGGAAACGTTCAGATTCAAATTTCGTACTTTAGAAATATCCTCCAAGTTTAATTTTAAATATTAAATTCATTTTAAATTATTTTAACTCTGAAAATTTCAAAGATCCTTAACTTTTTCATATAAACTCCCTTTTTTGCATATTACATTTTAAAATTCATCAAAAAACTGTCACGGTTGCAATGATCCAACTCCCGTGACCAAATTTTCACATTTATAGAATTTCCCTTTTTAACCTTATTCCAATTTTTAATTTCTGATTAAATTTTAGTGGGGTGCTACAATCTCCCCCGTAAAAAGGATTTCACCTCTAAAATCACTAAGGGAAGATAGTGTAACGCACACTCAACAACAATGTTATACAACCAGTTTTGGTTACAATAATCCACACAACCATCTACTTAGTCAAAAATGCAATGTGATTACGTATGCAAACAAATTATTAATTTTGGAGAGAAAAAATTTACCAAAGAAAAGCTTGGGGTGAGAAGCCTTCATCTTCTCTTTAGTTTCCCACATACTTTCCACCGGATTATTTCCCTATTAAACTCAAACCAACTTAATTTCCTTGTTACGGAGCTCCTTAATACTATATTCCACGATGCATGTAGTGACGTGAGGGAAGATCAGCTTTGTCTCAACATCTGATAACTGATCTGGCTCCACCACTACGGTAGTGTCGTGTAAACATTTTCTCAATTGGGAAACAAAAGACGTCATGAACTCCTACTGGCTTGGATGGTAATTCTACTCTATAAGAAAGTTTTCCAACTCTCTCTAAAAATAGAAAAGGCCCAACAAACCTATGCACCAACTTCCCTGAACTACAAAACGTGATAACCTTCCTAAGAGAAGAATCTTTGACAAAAACCATGTCCCTGACACCTAATTCCAATTCTTCCCTTTGTCTATCAGCATTGGACTTCAGATTGTACCTACTTTATGTGCCGTCTAATAAGTTCAACCTTTTTTGAGTTTTCACGGATCAAATTTAGTCCATATATGATTTGTCGATGGCTTCCCACCAAACAACTATGCGACTTATATGACCCCCCATATAAGGCTTTACAGGGTGCCATGCCAATCATTGCTTGATATCTATTATTATATGCAAATTCTACCAAAGGCAAGTGTATCTCCTAAGATCCACCAAAATCCATGATGCATGCTCTCAACAAATCTTCAAAAATTCAATTAACCCTTTAAGTTTGACCGTCAGTCTATGACGCATAAGAGGTGCTAAGACTCAAGGTTGTTCCCAAAGATGATTGCAAACTTTTCCAAATTTGCTGGCGAACAAAGGGTCCCTATCACCAACTATTTTGGTTGGGACTCTATGAAGTCGTACCACTTCCTTAATATAAATTGGTGCAAGAGATGTTGCAGTTCTATTACTCTTAACAGGAATAAAGTGGGTGCTCTTTGTGAGTCTGTCTTCTACAACCCAAACAGCTTCATTTCCTCTTTGACTCCTAGGAAACCCATCAATAAAGTCCATGGATGTATGCTCCCACTTCCAAGTCGGGCATTTCAAACGGCAACAACAATCCTCTAAGCTTCCCTTATTCCGCCTTGATTCTTTGACATGTCAAACACTTAGAGACATGCTCTGTTATCATTTTCTTCATTCTGGGCCAAAAGAAAATCCTTTCATATCTCTATACATTTATCCCTTCCGAGGTGATATCATCTTAGAATGGTGACACTCTACTAGAACTTCTTTCAACACATCTTCTTTTATTGGGACACAAAGACGCTCATCTCTTCTCAACTAACCTTTAGGATCCAAAACATATCTACCATCATGGGGAAAATGCTCACCCTTCTCAAGCTTGTCAAAAATCTCAGTTAACAAAGCATCCTCCTTTTGCCCTATCTCTAAGCGATACATTAATGCGAACCTAACTTCCATAACCGAAAGATATCCAAGAGTGGATACTATTAGCGGATGGAAATTAAAGTTCAATAGAAACTCCAATTTCCTCCACTCATATATAGCATTAAGAGTAGCATACCTTTGAATGAGGGCATCAGCAATGACATTCCCTTTGTTGGGTGTACACCAAATCTTAGAGTCATACGATGCAATAAACTCTACCCAAGTTTGCTTCCTAAGATTTAAGTCTTTATGAGAAAAGAGATACTTAAAATATTTATGGTCGGTGAACAACTCAAACTTTTCTTCCAACAGATAGTGCCTTCACATCTTCAAAGCAAAAACTATAGCTTCTAATTCCAAGTCATGAGTAGGAAACCTTTTCTCATGATCCTTCAATTACCTAATAGCATAAGCTACTACTTTTCCCTCTTGCATAAGGACTGCTCCTAATCACATCCCATACTCATCGACGTATACGGTGAAAGGTTTTGATCCATCAGGAATCATCAATACTAGTGCACAAGTCAACAATTTCTTCAAAGTCTCAAAAGCTCTTGCATACTTTTTGTCCCATACAAAGACAAGGGTCTTTTTCGTTAGGCTAGTTAAGGGTATTGGTATCTTTGCGAAGTCCTTAAAGAATTTCCTATAATAGCCAGCCAAGCCATGGAAACTTCTAACTTCCATACCATTCTTAGGTACCTTCTAGCCTTGAACATCTTCTACCTTAGCCGATTCCATAGAAAATCCTTCCTCAAAAACAATATAACCTAAGAACTTCACCTCTTCTCGCCAAAAATTACACTTAGAGAATTTTGCTTTAAGTTGGTGACTACTTAAGGTCTCTTATATCTCCCGTAGGTGATTTTCATGCTCTCTCTTCATCTTGGAGTATATGAGAATATCATCCACAAACACGATAACAAACTTGTTCAATTGCCCTCTAAAGACTCTGCTCATGAGATCAACAAAGTAGGCAGGGGCATTAGTTAAACCAAAAGTTATTACCTCCTACTCAAACAGTCCTTATGGAGTACAGAAAGCAATCTTTGCTTTACTATGTTCAGCAACCCTTAACTGATGAAATCCAATGGCCAAGTTCAATTGGGAAAAGAATATGGCACTAACGAGCTGATCGAACAAGTCATCTATCCTAGGTAGAGGATACCTATTCTTCTTTGTCAACTTGTTCAATACTTGATAATCGACGCATAACCTTAAAGAACCATCTGCCTTAGTGGCAAAGACAACCAATGCTCCCTATTCAAAAATGTTGCGACATATGAACACTTTCTGTGTTAGTTTCGAAATCTACTTCTCTAATTCCCACCTCTCCTTGGGAGCCATATGCCTAAGTGGCAGTGCAACAGATCTAACATCTTTCTCTAAATCAATTCTTAATTTGATCTCTCTATGGGGTGGAGACCAGAGACTTCTTCAAAAATATTAACAAAATCTTAGACTACGGGAATAGATGAGAGTTCATTATTCGGTAGGCTAAGAGAATATAGATATCTCAGCTCAACCGAGTTTTGGTACGAACAACGAACATTGATGTTTATCCCCGCTCTACTACTTAGCCATACTATCCTTCTCTCATGATCTAAGACAGACCCATAGCGAGATAACCAATCCATTCCAAAAATAAGTCCATACCCCTTTAGGCCAAGGACATATGCATTGCATAAAAACTCTTTATTACAAATATCCATAACTAGGTCTTTGCAAATTAAGGAAAGAGATGTCGATCCCACTTAGGTTTTCAAATTCAAGGATCTAACTATTCTTTAATCTATGAATGAGTGAGTAGCTCCGAAATCAAGCAAGGTACAAATAACATTTCTAGAAATATTAAGTGTACCTTCCAAGACTTCCTACACTTTGTCCTTTGGAGGTGGCCTTCTCGAAACGGGAACTACCTCTATAGCATAAGCTTCCGCACTCTAAACTTATTTAGCATGTTTTGGACACTTATTCTGATAGTGCCCCTCCTCAAAGCAATTAAAGTATTTCCTTTGAATTCCTCTCTCATCAAGCTAACCTTGAATCTTTTGCAATGTGTCACTTTTTTGCACCTTCGACAAACTATCCCTTCCTTCTTTAGCTTAGCCTTAGATTTTTTTATTTGCCCAAAATCCTTTATTAGCTCCTCCTTTCTTAGATGATGACTCAACCTTCTCTTTCTCCTCACCACCAGAATTCTATACAAGGCTATCTCAATAATAACTTCATAGGTAGTGTCCATGGGAATTTGGGCCAAAAGCAACTCCCTAAATAGGGAATTTAGATGTTTCACAAATTTCATAGCTTTCTTCATTGGGGTGTCTATCAATTCCATCCTAGACTTTGCCAACTCATTAAATTTATTGATGTACTCCTTCATAGTAGAATTGCCCGGCTTCAATTGAATGAGCTTTTCTACCTACATAATAACTTCTGCAGTGGATATAAATCTTGACCCAAAGCGAATCCTAAAGCCACCCAAATGATTTCCTCCTCATTAGTTTACCCCACAACAACAGTCCACTAATCTAAGGCTTCCTTCTTCAGAAGTTAAGCAGCAATCCTTTTCTTGACCCTATCCTCCCACCAAACCTCCCTAAGTATGCAGTCACAGTCTGGACATATTCAGCTTTAGGCATATATGTATTGTATATTTATTTTTATTTCTTAGCTTAATGTTTTTAATTGTTTTGATTACACTAAAATTCAGTTTTGTTACCTGTAAATCTTTATTGAAATCAATTTATTTATTTACTGATTATTTTTAAGAAATTTTATTTTATTATATATATATATTTATATTATTTTTCGAAGTTATTTTATATGATTTAAATTCGTGCAAATTATTATTAAAAATTTATTCCAAATCTAAAATTTGTTTATTAAAACAGATTACAAGTTTGTATTCTATAAAAGCTTTTGGAAAAGGAATTTTAGTTGAAAATAAAGAATATCCAACTATCATTGAAAAGAAGTATATTTATTAGAGTATTTGGAAAGCAAATTTATTTATTGCAGTTTGTTGGATAGAGAAGTTCCTTTTAAATAAAATAAGTGAATTTTAAGATTTGTAGAAATTATGGAATTCTTTTATAACTATGAAATAAAGGTTTAAAAAATATTTTTGAAAAGGAATTTCTTTTTTAAAGTGTATATTTTATAGAAGGGATTTAAGGGTATTTTAGAAAGGGATTTAAGTGTGTGTGTGTGTGTATTGAAGATAACCTCATTATTAAATATTTGGAAGGGTTTAAAGAGTATTAAAATATAAATTTCGTTTCATACACAAGCATGAATGCATGCGCATGCATAGGCATAGAAATATAGATGTGTGTGTGTATGTGTATTATTACCGAGCATCCTATACCACCTGGTAGTACTAATCCATTTATTCAACATCCTTATTATATAGAAATAAAACACAATAAAAATCAAATATTTCATATGAGGATAAAAGAGTAATCAGAAAATTATTACCAAACATTCCAAACCGCTTGGTATTGCTTAATCGTTTATTCAAAACTCTCTTCTTACAGAATTTCACGTAAACATTCATATAATTTAATTTCAAATCAAACTATATATGTGTGTATCTGTTCTCTCTTATCATCGTATGGAATTTTTGTTTTATTTTTATATAATGAGGATGTTGAATAAATATATTAGTAATGCCAGGTGTTATAGGATGCTTGCTAATATTTTTCTAGTTATTCTATAACTCATACTATAGAATATTTTTGTTTTGGTGAGTGTAGTTTACTATTTTAAGTAAACACTCAAGTAATACTGAGTGGTATATGATGCTCAATAATACTTGCTCCATTACTATAGATGAGTAAACGCCACATATATTTTGGAGATGGGTTAGGCATTTTGGGTGAAAACCTCCTAGAGGCTATTTTTATTTGGGTTAGTAGTCGAGAGTTTCGCCTCTCCAAGGACTACATATTAAACTGTTTCGTTATTCATAGAGCATTCTGATAAGGACTTAATAGTAGGAGTTATCGTTCCCTTAGACTAGAAGTCAAGAATATTTATTTATATATTTTGAAGTTAGTTTTGGTCTCTTATATGGACTTACAAATCAAGATTTTATATTCTTAATAGGACTAATCAAGCTGAGAAAATCATTTGTGTTTATAGCCTACGTCATTGGGTCCACGCCACTATGGAGAGCATATTAATAGGGCCACTAGGTAACCTAATATCTATCTCGGCAATCTAGATTGCGGGGTTTCCCCTCGAATTCATGATGCCAATTTTGGAGTTTCATCGGTTGAGAGTTTCTACTCTCATAAGAGCGATTACCCCGATGTCACTTAAGGCCAACAGCCAACCAAGGGCAAGTAGGAGAAGTGACCATTGCATAGTGTAGGCCTACGACATGTTTGTGACATATAGATGGTTAATTAGGGGTCACGACTTTAGGAGTAACTAAGGGACTTTATGAAATGGGTCCATGGCTATTAGTATTTCTTGGAGCATTACTGTATGCTTGTTAGTCTCCTTTTTGGTATGTAAGGTAGGACCATTTGATTATCTTATTGATTTTGTAACCACAATAGAGAGACGAATATGAATTATTGATAATATATTTGAGTATTTTTTACACTAGAGACTTGCGATGTGCTTGTCTATCATTTTGGTTAGCCTAGTTCAAAGACTAACTGAGAAGCTTGTCTACTATTTGACATTAAGAACTTGCTATTTGCTCGTTTGTCATTTTTTATACATTCATCATTCTTATAAGTGCCTATAGCTGAGATATATATTAATTAAGATTTTGTTTTTTATCCTAGGACCATTCAGTTGGGAGTTTCACCTCTCCAATTACCATGGGTCTAGGTGAATAGTTTTACATATTGAACATTTTAGTGACTTTATTATTTGTTTAGTCTGCATTTCTTGATATCTCTAAGGGTTTAATAGTTGGAATTCTTTACTTCCAATAGGATAGCAAGTCGACATAATAGACTGGATATCATTTTTGGTATTTTGTATGAATTGTGTTTTTTTATACGGGTTCAAATTTTCTTAAAATCTCATAGGGCTTGGAAATTGCAAGCCACTACTTCCAATAGGGCTATAATTGTCAATTTTGTTACTATTGCATTTGGGTATTTATTTAGGATTCTAAAAATATTTCTATATCTCCTAGGGCTTTACAGCCGGTAGCCTCTACTTCCAATTGGACTGTAAGTCGAGATGGATATTTTTAGTATTGATTATTGTAATTTGTATGAATTGTAGTTCATAGTTTTTTTATGATTTTGTGGACATATTATGTGCTCTTCCTTAGTATTTGAGATTTTTATTGTTTGATTGGTATCACCCAAATTTTGTATGTCATGAATCTACTTTTCCTATAAGTACTTTATGGGCGATTATTATTGTAAATTGCGTGGTATAATGTCGTGACATTATTCTAGACATTATGATATGACTTAAACATGTAATACCTTTGTATTACCATGCTTTACTATTATATACGCATCTTTGGATTTAGATATTGTATGATCCATTTGTTATTTTATATAATACTCGGGTATCTCCGAGACTTTCATGCACATGGACATTTTAACCTTTGGATGATGGGCATATTTTGGGTGGCAGCTTAGTATCTATTTCTGTCATCCTATGCATATATGTTCATTTTGATGTGTCTTTATATAGACACACACACAAAAACTTATGATAAGATACAAGTGATGTATCTTTTTGGTCATGTCTCATATATATCTATATGTGTCATTTTGGTTGTGAGTCAGATACTCATTTGTAGACTAGCTTTGTTATGGTATGTGATGTGTTACAACCGTTCTTACCAAGAGTCATGGCAGAAAGTCACACATGATACTTCCTAACGACAACAGATCTAAGCAAAGAATGGACTTAAGGTTAGAACAATTAACCAGATCCGAGCCCGCTCCATCAGAATCAAGGCTACATAAAGCAGATGATGTATGCAAGAGGACAGAGCAGAATGCATTGGTTGCATCGAAATACGAAGGACAAACAAAAACACTGAACTGAGGCATAAAGACTTACAAATGAGGTTTTGAGCTAGTTATACTTACATTCTGTCAAATGTCTATAGGAACAGATCTGCAAAAGCACATAGCGAGGGCAACCTAGACAGCGCCATATAGAGATGAAAGCACTATATTGGAGCTGTATACAAGGACACCCAAGATATGCTTCAAACACAGACTCAAGCCTACAGGCGAACGACAAATGTGAAGCTCTTCCAATCTCAATCTCTCATCAGCAATAGCTAAGGAAACAATTCAAATAGAAAATAAGCCCTAAACTTGCTGGGCAGCTTTCAACATAGAATGGGAAGATCTTATCCATTCTGGCTCGACATGATGGCAAATCAAACAAAGAGAATAAAAACAGCAACGGGGAAGTATGGTCTGAACAGCAGATAACATCCACCACTGCACTTAGTCTCGCACGACCATGGTATAATAGAGTTTTGGGGTAGTTTCGTACCATTCCTCTTAGAGTAGCTTGCCATTTCAAGAGAAAGGAGGCTGACCTATGCCGACCTTGGCTTCCCACTCAGTTTTCAAGCATCCCACTTCAAAATTCCATTGTCCCACCAATATTTGGATTTCCTATCGAAAATCAATCACTAATCTAGGCATAAAGTACAAATGTCATGGATAAGCGATAGGTGGCAAAATCCAAGGATGGAAACTAAAGAAAAATGCAGAAGACAATTGCAACCATCAACAATGCACTTTTCCTACTATTAAAGATAAAGGGGGGACAAAGAAGGAAGGCTCTTTATGGATCTTCTTTTTCATCTCCTTCTTCTTAAAAAAACTATTATATGCCTTAGGACAATAAAAATATTTTGTACAAAATTAGTCAAATATAGTGGATTAACCCATGGACGTAGGATTAACAACAATTTAGACCATAAATAAAATCTCTATATCTTTATGCTTTTGCAATTTACTTTCAACCACATTTTTGTTTGCTAATCCATCTCGATATTTCAACAACATATCTTTTCCTAAAGATGAATTTAACTAATCTTAAATTCATTTATTCCTAACCATAAAGATAACAAATCTTAAGATTGCCTCACGATCCAGTCGAGTGTGGTGAAGACGAAAAATTTCACCAACATTTTTGGAGCTAGAAATAGGTCCTGAACCTCTATTCGTTCATCCCTTCGTACTTCCACAACCATCCAATTCTGTCTCTCATTTCACCATCACCCATGGCTCACTACCCTTGCTTGTCTAATGCATGTGTCATGCAGTAGACAAGCAGCCACTACACCTTCAAAAATGAAGTGGTGACACCGATCATAAGCTACATTATATAATGACTTAATAATCAGTGGTGTATTGAATCCTGTTTAACAGCATCTACCTGCTGTCATTCCTCCCATGTCGATCAACGACAACCAGGAGAATGCAGTCATGCTAGTATTTATTGATCTAGATAGTGATTCGAATTTTGACATAGAATCCAAAACTGAAATACAGAAACCCCAGCCAAAATAATATGGGGATCCCATTTCCATAAACTATAACACATATCTCAATCACTTTGGCAAGCAACAAGCCAAAGTGAATGAGATGCACATAGATTTGGAAGATTGGCCACTCTTCCCTCCCCATCGGAGCCGGATCCACATGCTCATGCATGGATTTCTTATGCCTCCTTACCTATTCCGAGGCTGAAGCAGAGTCAGACTGATAGTCAGGGTCTAGCGTGGGATCAATTCAAATTTCGGGAGAGGAGCTAGTGTCGGAGCAGCAATTGCAAAGACAAGCACCTGTACTTCACTTAAGGGCCCAAGCCATGTGTACAGAGCCGCATGCCAGCTCTGTACAAAAAACCAATGTATAAGCTGGACGTATGGATATCAGACATCCTAAACCGATATAAAAAAGTCTTTGTATTATTTCTCTGTAAAAAAAGGTAATATATATGCACTTTCATAGTTCAACGCCAGTAGTCACTAATTCGAAAAAATGCTATGACAGTAGGCGAATACGGTAATCTTAACACTAAAAATGGTGATACTGGCCCTACACACTTGGATTTGCATCAATGTGAGTCTAGCTCTTCGGGCAAAACATTTTGCTAAATAGGATGATAAATTTCCCTGCTCAGGTATGAATTTTTTCTACGATTAACCATCATAAAGACTGGCCTTAGGGATATTAGACTATCTGAATTGGTATAAAAAACACTTATTTCAGTTAAATCAACATACCACACTGGACGTATAAATATTAGACATCCCGAACCAATAAGAAAAAACCATGTGCATGCGATCGTAGGTTGTATCACGACCTGATTTCTCAGTCAAATGTACTCCCTCAATTGAAAAGTCCATGCCAAAAGCACGACAAATTACTCTTCATGGTCCACTGCCATTATTCCAAATATGTAACTTTACCCACGAACAATACTGGCGATCTCAGAAATGAGAACGGTGACGGTAGAGAAGAATGCAACTCAGCATATGTATGACATTTCGCCGTAGAGGTAGGTCATACTAAGCTCGCAGCTAAGGACCTTTCATCCCTTAACCAGGGTAGGTCAAGAATTTGGCCAAGCATTTGGCCAAGGACATTTCACCCTAGAACATAGGGTGGGTCAAAACAAACATTTCGCCAAAGAAATAGGGTAGGCCTAAAATTTTGCCAAACATATGGCTAAGGACATTTCACCCCAGAACAGGGATAGGTCAAAACAGGCATTTCGCCTCTAGAATAGGGGGCATGCCAAAACAGGGGGTAGGTCAACACAGGCATTTTTCCTCTAAAATAGGAGGCAGGCCAAAACAGGGTGTAGGTCATCCTAGCATCTAGTTACGGATATTCTGTTTCCATTAAAATAGGCAAGCCTTAGCACACGCACCATCAGAAATGGGATCGGCTCACACCCAACCTATAGCTAAACCAGCGAAGATCAGAACGCTCTACAATACAGTGAGGTTATATAAAGCCATGATCAGGGACACATAAGTTACTCCCCAAAGCATATGCTAGGTGAAAGCAAACAAGAACATTACAGGTAACGTACAACCAATCAAGTACAAACCCAAACGTTACTCAAGTCTTGCTAGCTATACATTGGAAATTGAGTCATTGATACTTCGTCATGAATCTTACAATAATATTAGTTGTTTTACTCTTATGCATAATCTACAAAAATTACCATCCAATTCGTATTACAAAGGAAATACCTCATTTACAAAAGTTAAACTAAAAATCTAGCCTAAGCTTTGAACACGAGCTGTGTGTGACCAACCATATCAATCTGATCTGCAAAAAGGCACCGTGGTGAGCTAAGACAAAAAATAGATCTCCAGTTCTACAATCACCACTTATGATTGAGAACGAGAGATCAGGCCATAAGCCAATATATGATCTGCCATACATGGGTCATAGTTAGCATTGGCCAAGACGTTTTTGTAATTTAATCTGTATTCGTAGTCAGCCTGATTATAGATAAAGTATAAGTTAAGTCTGGGCCAGAAGCATTTGAAAATGTCAATCGGACATAGGTGGCCAATTTCTACTATTGTGGTTTTCACTTTCTCTTTGTCTCGTCCTTCCAAAAGGGATTCCCAGTCCATCCCATCTTGAGAAACTGTGATGGAATGCAGTCAAGCATCACATTCCAAACCATATATGTTATTTTCTAAAGAATTTATGCATCTCATAGCCGTTTTTCCAATTCTATCAATCTCACGGAAGATTTATTCCTTTGAATTTTTAGCATCCCTCGAAAAGGGACCAAAGAATTCATCCTCCATAGAAAAGAATAGGGAAACATGAGTTTCTGGTGTCCCTAACTCTCCCTTGAAGTGATTCTCTAACTCTTTAATCTTGGCCTCATAATAGGCCTACATATCATTCTTGCGTTGAACGATTATGATCGAATCAGTTCCAGATAGAAGCATAGGGACTGCATCCAAACTCAAAGGGATGCGTGAAGCTGGTGCTGCTGGAGAATTCTTCCAACCCAATGCCATTGCTCTATCTATCTCCATAATCTTTCCTCTTAAGTTTTTAATCTCATCCGTATACACTACTACTTATATGCTCTTAGCATTTTTCGATAAATCTTCCAACTCTAGTATTCTAAGTTGAGCAAAGTCTAATTTCTTTTGCAGAGTATCCACCTCTGAATCCAAAGTAAAATGAGTTAACCAAAAAAGGTCGAATAAGCTTGCAATTAAATAATAATGAAAAATAAACAAAATGAAATTACTAAGGTCTCGAAGGTTTCTACATAAGAATATTAGCCAACAAACTATAGTATTATAAAAGAAAACATTATCAAATTGCAAAAAATGTTCTCCCCCCGTCCAAAGTTTAGTCAAATACTACAAAGGTGTTTTCCTAATACTGAAGTCAGAATAATATCACACTAAGTTTGAACGACAGATTGATGGGGGTCATAACGAGCTCCATCCCAGGGGTCCTTACGTAGATTAGCCGTTACCTCAAAGTTATCCTCACCACTCAGAAAACTTTGGTTCAACGAAGGGTGGAAAAATTCAAAAACATCTTGGGAACATTGCAAAAATGCTTCAACCATCTTATTCTTGGCTTTCTTTTGTTCAAGCTTATCCAAGTAAGAAGCAACCCTATCTCTAAGGATAACAATACACTTTCAAGCTTGTACACCTCTAATCTTGCCCTTCTTCTAATGTCATTTAAGGTCTCAATTAGCCGAGCCTTCATCTTCCTATTCTTACTTGAGAAGTCACTAAAAAATCTCCTAGTAATAACCTTCCATCCGTCACCTTGAAGAAAAGAAGACTCAAAACTCATCAGAAGGACAAATGAATGTCTGATTGAGACACTCCAATCAACCTCCTATGCTTAGCAGCCTCCGGCTCACCAAGTAATCTGGAAATCTCAACTAACATGTCCACCACTTGTTCACATATTTAACAGTTTCTTCCCTATAAATTGTGCCATAAAGTTATCCTCTCATCTTTATGGTCTCGTTTACCCATCCAGTGTTGACACCGCATCTTTATACCATGTGCGAAATCTTTTGTTACAATCATACTAACATTCTAATTCACTTTGTGCTTTCACAAGCTCTTTACGATTAAACTTTAGCATCATTTTGAGCCTCTTAACATCATACTTGAGTTGAGCAACATTATCTTCAGGAGCATCATCTGCCGCAACTATATCACAATCCTTTCGTCTTAGAATAACAATGGAGGCAGAAGCATCCTAGTATCAGGTACGATTAGTGCTGAACAGAGCGAAAGGACCCGATTCAAACCATAATTGAAATAAAACTTAGTTATGTAATCAAAACATAGTAGACTAAATCACAATATTGAAGTGTTTGTTACATTACATCTACTTAACTGCATGATCAAAAATAACACAAAAATTAACAAAGATATAGGAAGATTATTCATCAATCAAAGCTATAAACCTAAGCCTAAACCATTCTAGATCAGGGCTATCAGGTGGAAAAGAACCACTTTCTAACATGCGACACCAACGCCGCAAAACAAAATCACTAAGGGCCTCTTTTTCTTGAGCTACTTGGTCTATTCGGAGTAATAACTCCGCTATCTCATTATTAAGATCTGTGAGTCTGGTCCAATTCCTTTTCACGTCCAGTCAGAGCTGTTGTACTTAACCCAGGATGATTTAATGTGTTTTTCTCAAGCCTAGCCTTAGTTTCTTCAACAGTTTTACAAACACATTCACTCCAAAATACTAAATAAAACAATAAAGAGAACGCAGTCATTCAAAACACCAAAGATACAATTTCACATTACAAACAACCAAATGAGATTCATAAGTCTAAGTACAATAGAATACAAAAGAATGCCTATGCGAAATCAACTAAATCTATCAGAGAAGGCGAATTAACCTTGTTTGCAAGTTGGTCTTGCTCTTCAGGTTGTAGGTTCCATTAATCCACATCAGTTTCCTTCTCTTTCTAAGAAAGATGCTCAAAATGACTTGGGTCAACATCTTCTTCCTTACCTTCCTCCTCTTTTCACTTTTTCTTACAGTATGCAAAAATTGAATATGCTACAAATTCATTGTCCACAAAGTCAGGCTTATCTTCCACCTAGTATTAATGCATAGTCGTGGCATAAAAACCATAGGTTACATTCAAGGTGATGGTTTTAAGTTCCTTCTTGGATTTCTCCAGCTCCTCTTTCGCTCTAGGTTGTTATCCCTTTTCCTTACTCATGCTCCTTCATAGCTTGAGCTTCTTCTACGGCTTTGACTGCTTCCTCAACCTGCTCATAGAATGTTCTGGCCTCTTCCTCTGTCTTGGCTTTAGCAGAGACCGATGCAGTATTGACCGAAGCAAGATCGGTCTAAATCTTAGCCACCTACCCTAAACACAATGCCTAGACACACTCCGACTCACACACCTTCATCATCAAGGCGCCGACTATAAGAATAGAAAATGCAAATCAACATGGGTTGCAAACGATGCAATGCAAAGAAGAAAAGGAAAAGACACAAGGCAAGAGCTTCACAAACTTTGACAAAATGGCAGTAGAAGACATCTCATAAGCCAAGGCAGAAATAACAACAGGCCTCTAAGCTAACCTCCCAACATTTTCCATCAAAGCAAGAATGTTATCTTCGAAGACAATAAAGCCACCAACATCAGGGGCAGATTCACCCCTAGAGGAAGAGCCGATTAACCCAGAATATGTAGGAACCTCAGATGATGGGGAAACAACCATTTTCTTCAAAGAAGTAGAAGAATCATCATATCCTCCAAGCAGCCTCTTCGGAGCTTTTTCTTTCTTCTTCTTCTCATCCTTCCCTAAAGCCTTATGGAGTACAGAAACAACATTATATCCATGTTACCTGCAAGAAGAGAGATAAAAAAATTGAAATCATAGGTATGGTAATCCTAACATTTGTTATAGGATACTTATACCCCTAATCTTAGATGGGAAGGAGTGGGCTTAAATTTGCTCATAGAAAATACACGGTTAGGACGAAGCAAACCATGAGCTTTCAACTTCAAATTTAAAAATAGTTCATACAACCACTCATTGGCCACCCTGAATTTCTAGAATCTCTTAACATCCATGGCAAACCCTGAATTTGCCACCTATGAGATTCATACAACCACTCATTGGCCTTTGAAGAGATGGTGTGAGTAGAATAATGTTGGAAAAAGGAAGAGAATCCATCATAATTCAAAACAAAGAAATAGAATGAGATCCATGGTTCATTCCTACTAGTGATGCTAGTCAGAAATGATTCTTTAGCCTAAATATAAAAGAAACCCTTATTCCCCTTTCCAAGACTTCTTTTGACCTTAAAAGGAAATCGGAGTTCTTCGCCGGTAAGGTTAATACCATTTTCAGCATAAAGGATAAAGGTGGTCAAAGCAAAGATATACGAATTAGTGGCAAGTTGAATTGGAGCGATATCTAAGGTAGCAAGCCATTCAAGGAATACCGAATGCATAGGAAGAGATAACCCGCACCAGATATGCTCAGGAGTAATGGCGATGTAACCCTCCAGCGGAGTATGTATGAATCATGAGATTCTAAAATCCTAGATGCATACCCATGGAATCCGAATTGTTTAGAGACACCAATGGCATCCTTTAGACGGGTAATTTTAGAAGGAGGAAATAAAGAGGAAAAATCGAAGGAATCCATGCAAAACACTAGACACTATTTCGAAAAAGGACCGACCAAGAATTAAAATGACTTATTCTACTTCTAATCTGGAAGAATATCCCTAGGTTTTGGAAATTAATTCGATTTTTAGTAAGCAAGAAAATGAAATAAAAATTTGGGGAAGACGAAGAAGGAAAATATGCAACTAAGTTCGAATTGCAACCGCACGATTAAAACGATCAAATATATTACAAGAAAAAGGCAGAATACCGACAGCCAAGACCGACGGCTTCCGACGGCCATTTTCCGACGGCTTTCGACGGGCCGTCGGCGGCCGTCGGAAGCCGTCGCAAATTTGCGATTATACCAGCCAGCCGAGCCCTTTCTTCCTCCTCCATTTCATACGAAAAAAACCCAAAAAACCCCCCAAATTCAACCCCTAAGCTTCCAATCCCTAATTTTTAGCTTCCGGATCTTCCAACGCACTCTAATCAAGCTTCAGTACTCTTAATCTCAGGTATAATCTCTTATTTTTATGAAAAATTCAGTTTTTACCCTAATTATAGATTTGCATAAATTGATAAATTAGGGCGAATTAATGATTGCAATTGTTTCCACTAGCGTAATAACGGTTTATAGCATCACATGGTATACCAATTTCATCTTTTATCGTGAAATTGTGATAAACACGTATAATTTGTGCATGTTCATGTATATGTATTTTGTTGTGTATGCCTTGATTCGACGATTGTATACGTTATTTGGAATAAGATAAAATGATTGAATGAACTAGGAGTATTATATTGTGCACGTTTTTACTTATGACACAAAAAAAATGCATTACTCTAAATTATAATTGTGTGTATTGAAAAATGACAAAATGTTAAACCAGCCCTAAGTTGATGCGTAATACGTCGAATAAATGTGTGAAATTAATATATAAATGTGAACAGTGAGTAAAACTGTATTTTTGAGTAAAATGCGCGCATGTTAACCGACAAATGTCCCTTAGAGAGTTTTTGGCCCCGTCTGACGAGTGTTGTACATGATCGTTGTATAAATAGTCGTTTTTTTCGAAAAACGACCATTTATATTCATCTGGTACAATGTTTGTCGGATTTGTCCCTGTATTGGACAAGTTATGAACACAGTAAGAATTTACATTTTGTATACTACTTCGTCTCAAACGGTTCATAAAATTTCGCCCTAACTTTTCTTTTTTGTTTCCTGCGTACACGCATTTGTGTACAATGCAGGGAACAAAAGGGAAATGCTGCCGAAATTTTATTGAATCGTTTGGGACGAAGTAATATACGAAATGTAAATGCTTACTGTGTTTGTAATGGGAGGTAGGATGTCTGACCAATGAAAAAAAATTATATATTTTTAATCGTTACGTACGTTAAAAAATGAAATGTGCCCTATTTGAAAATATTTTTAAATTTGTGAAGTTGTTCTTTAAATTCAAAATATTATACGAACATGAAAATAATCTTTTTCGAATGTGTATTCTTCAAAATAAATATTAAATTTTGAACTTCTCATTTTGTCAAATAGGAAAAATGATTGATTATTTTGTTGATCGAAGGAGATGGATGTACCAAAGAAAAGGAATGAGGGGCTCAATAAAAGAAGATTTTTATAACGGTATAAACGTGTTTGTTGAATTCGCCTTAAGTAATAACGGAAACGATCCAGAAATTCGTTGTCCGTGTAGTAGGTGTAGACATTTGAAGTTTTTGTTACCAGATATTGTGAAAGTTCATTTGTGCCAACACGGTTTCACACCCGAATATTATGTTTGGGATCGGCATGGAGAAGTTGTAGCAAATACTTCTGTAGAGTCTGAAAGTGTCGTTAACGAAATAGTTTCAACGACCCGTATAGAAAATATGGTCGAAGATGCAGCACGATCAATGTTTCCTATGGTTGAAGTTGACGACGATGATGTAAATGTTGAAGAACCAAATATTGAAGCTAAGAAAATTTATGATTTACTAGATGCAGCTAAAAAACCTATTTGGGATGGTTGTAAAAGCGGCACGCAGCTGTCAGTAATCGCAGAATACATTGCGATGAAGTCAAAATACAACATCACTGAAGCTGGGTTTACGGCTGTTGTACAAGCTGCAAAAAGACATATGCCGCCCGATAATCTAATGTGTGAAAATCACTACGAAGTTAAAAAACTTATGTCGGCTTTTGGTTTACCGTATCAGAAAATAGATACATGTTTAAAAGGATGCATGTTGTTTTGGAAAGAAGACGCAAACCTTAGAAATTGTAAAGTTTGTAACCAGGAGAGATACAAACCAAGAAAAAAGAAGGGTAAGGAAGTTCCGTACAAGCGTATGCACTACTTACCCATAACTCCAAGACTTCAAAGATTATACGCATCTTCTGTAACTGCGTCTAATATGAGGTGGCATAGCGTGAGAACGGAGGAAGAGGGTACGTTGACACATCCGGCCGATGGAGAAGCATGGAAGCATTTCGATAAAACGTATCCAAATTTTGCAGCGGAGAGTCGAAATGTTAGATTAGGATTATGTACGGACGGTTTTTCTCCATTTTCTCAATTTGGTTCTAAATATTCATCCTGGCCCATTATCGTCACACCGTATAATTTACCTCCATGGATGTGCATGAAAACGCAATATATGTTTCTTACTGTTGTCGTTCCTGGCCCCGACGATCCGACACAAGGAATCGATGTATATTTACAACCGTTGATTGAGGAGTTAAAAATACTGTGGAACGAAGGAGTAGAAACATACGATGTGTCAAAGAAGAAAAATTTTCGTATGTTTGCTTCTTTGTTGTGGACTATAAGTGATTTTCCTGCCTATGCAATGCTTTCGGGATGGAGTACTGCCGGTCGTCTAGCATGTCCATATTGCATGGATGAAACACGAGCGTTTTCTTTACCTCATGGTAAGAAAATTTCATGGTTTGACTGTCATCGATATTTTCTCCATGTAAATCATCCCTTCAGAGGAGACAAGAAAAACTTTTTAGCTAATAGAGTAGAAAATAGACAACCACCGACGATATGGTCAAGCGAAGACATATATGAACTTGTTAAGGACTATCCAAAGATATATGAAACGGGGGAGCAAACAGAAATTGAAGGCAAATCAGTTGTTCATAACTGGTGCAAACAAACTATTTTTTGGGAGTTGCCGTATTGGAAACATCTTCTGCTTCGCCATAACATAGATGTGATGCACAATGAGAAAAATGTATTTGATAATGTGTTTAACACAATTTTGAATGTGAAAGGGAAGACGAAGGATGATTTGAAATCAAGACGTGATATAGAAGAATTATGCAAACGTCCCGAGCTTCATATGAAACCAAATGACAGTAAAAAACCAAAAGCTTGTTACGAATTAGATAATAATCAAGTTAAAGCTGTGTTAAAATGGGTGGAAGGGTTAAGATTTCCTGATGGGATATCATCAAATCTTCGTAGATGTGTTGACTTTAAAAATAGTAGATTGAGCGGAATGAAAACTCACGACTGTCACATAATGATGGAAAATTTATTTCCCGTTATGTTTAAAGAACTACTGCCGTTAAAAGTTTGGAAGGTAGTAACGGAGCTTAGTATGTTTTACAAATCATTTTATTCAGTATTAGTAATTGTTTTAGTTGTCAAATTATTATGAAATAAGATATGATATTATTAATTTGTCAATGCAGGAGATGTTTATGGAGCAGCGACAGAAACTCCTTTCTGATACGGGTCGAGAGCAGCTGACGACCGATGAAGAGGACATTATTTTTGAGTCCGTTATGAGTCCACCAGAGCATGGTCGACGATACGGATTTGGCAATTTAGCGGTAAATAATTTAATTTTTCTTAAAATACTTAAAATATGATATTCTTACCTTTTCAAAACAATAAACTTTGATTTTATTTATTTTTCAATTATTGCAGTCCAGTAGTCAGAGTAGGAGACGGCGGAGTAGACCTCAGAGCGAGCTAGCAAGTATAGAAGAATTACAGACTAGAGTTCAGCAGTTGGAGGAGCAGAACCGCCAACAGGCCATGCAGACGGCACAGTTATTTGAGTACATGCAGCAGTTTGGTGGCCGCTTCCCTTCATCGGCTGGCTCTGGATCTGGGGCAGATTGATTCATTGCTTTCTAATTCGTTCGTGCAGGTATGTTTAGTTTTAGTTTACAATGATTTGGTAGAAGGAACAATTAATTGTTGATATGTATAATTATGTATAATACACTTGGTTCTGTAGCTGTATCAGGATATGCATGATTAGAACAGTTATTGTTAGTATTATTGTTAATGTTGGAATGTTATGTATATTTTGTATTTTATTTTTATTCTAATTTAGTTTATTTCTGTGTCTATTGAATATTTTGGAGTATTGGTTTGCATGTTTGGTTGGATTATTGTTTATTTGATTGTGCAGTATTGATATTGTAGTGTTTGGAAGAGAAATGTGGTTGGAAGGCTCTATTTGCAGCAGATTTTAAAAAAAAACAACAGGTTTCCGACGGCTTCCGACGGCTCCCGACGGCTTATTGGTCGAAATTTTCCGGCGGTTTCCGACGGGTTCCGACGGCTTATTGGCCTGATTTCCGACGGTTTCCGACGGTTTCCGACGGCCGTCGGAAGCCGTCGGAAACCGCCGGAAACCGCCGGAAACCGTCGATAATGTATACGGCATCACCCGTCGGTAGCCGTCGGAAATACTGCTTCCCGACGCCTTCATTTCCGACGGCTTTTTCCGACGGCCGCCGACGGCTTCCGACGGCCGCCGACGGTTTTCAGCCGTCGGAAATCCCCCCTCCCCTTGTAGTGATGAAATATGGATTTTCTTAGAAATAATGAGTATAAAAGATTTATGGAATCCACATAGAGAAACGAAAAAGGCAAATTGAACAGCTGTGAAAAGATGGTCTAGTGAGACACCGACACGTGCACTAGAGCATTAAGTGCATAAGTAGCTGAAAAGACTTATTCCCAACGCTGAAAATATAGATTAGACAAGACTGAATGGAAAGTATAGACCGGGTGCATAAGACAACAAGTCTACCCTAACCTTAAGTCGACATACACTAAGAGGGAACGTGTTACTCCCGTTCTTACCATGAGTCATGATGGAAAGAAACACGTGATACTTCCTAATGACAAAAGAGCTAATCAAACAACATGCTTAAGGTTATAACAATTAACTAGATTTGAGCCCTCTCCATCAGAATCAAGGCTACATGAAGCAGATGTTGTATTTAAGAGGACAGAGCAGAATGCATTGGATGCATACTGATGCAAAGGCAATAAATGAACACTAAACTAAGGCATAAAGACTAAAAAATGAGGTTTTGAGCTAGTTATACTCACAGTTCGTCAAACCTCTAAAGGAATAGATCTATACAAGCACACATTAAGGGCAACCTAGACAGCGCCATACAGAGTTGAAAGCACTCCACTGGAGCTGTATACATGGTCACCTAAAATGTGCTTCAAACACAGACTCAATCATATAGGAGAATGACAAATGTAAAGCTCTCCCTCTCTCAATATCTCATTGGAAACAACCAAGAAACGATTCAAATAGCAAATAATCCCCAAATTTATCTGGGCAGCTTTCAGCACAAACCGAAAGAGCTACTCCATTCTGACCTACCACAATAACAAATCAAACAAAGAGAATAAAAGAAGCAATGGGTCAGTATGGTTTAAACACCCGATAACATCCACCATTGCACTTAGTCTCACACAACCACATTATAATAAAGCTTTAAGGCAGTTTCCTACCATTCCTCTTAAAGCATCTTGTTATTTTAAGAGAGAGGAGGCTGACGTCGTCTTAGGATTCCTGCCCATTTTTTCAAGCATCCCACTTCAAAATTCCAATGTCCCACCAATATTCAGATTTCCCATTGGACACCTGTCGCCAATCCAGATACAAAATAGTCATGGTTAAGCGACAATTTGCAAAATCCAAAGGCGGAAACCGAAGGAAAATGCAGAAGACAATTGCAATCATCAAAAATGTCCTTTTCATTTTATAAAAGAAAAGGGATGAGGACAAAGGAGGAGGGCTTTTTTTGGGTCTTCCTTTTGAGCTCCTTCTTCTTCCTAAAAATAAATATTGTATGCCTCAGGGCCATAAAAATACATTGTACAAAAATAGTCAAATATAGTGGATTACCACGTGGACGTAGTATTAACAACTGTCTGAACCATGTAAAAAATTTCCATGTCTTTATATTTCTGCAATTTACTTTCAATCGCATTTTTGTTTGCTGATCTATCTTGACATTTTGAAGTGCGACTATTCGACTGTGTAAGCATTCAGCAACATAGTTGCTTCCTAAAGTTGAATTTAATTAAACTTAAATTCACTGATTCCTAATCGTGAGAATAGCAAATAGCAAGATTGCCTCACGATCCAGTCGAATGTAGTAAAGATGAAAAAATTCACCAACTTGATGTATTATATTTTTCTATTGCGATTTGTGACTCTGTGATCATACTTTATATTTTCATTGTTCTGTCCTGGAAAACCTATGTATTTATTGCTTTGCGCGGTTACTGAATACGTATATTTGGGTTTTTCTAAGGTAAGAATATGTATTGGTGTTTTCCCAAGGAAATATTTACGTATGGTCGCACCTGACAAGCCTTATTCTTCATACTCTCAGACATTATTATTCAATGATACTCTCTGGTGATATGGGTATAGAGATGAGGAGTTATAATGTGGTATCAATGCCAGGTTTAAAACAATGTATAACATATAAATATGAGTCTTAGCCTAGTGAAACTTAGGGGTCTCTGTCCCCGTAGGCGCATGTAGAATGATTGGTTTGTATTTAAAAGTTAAATTAGGAATATAAAGTGATTACAAGAGTAATCATCTGTGTGGATCATATGCTTTATATATAAGTATTTTATTTTGTTTCCCTAAATTTCAATCCCACTATTATAGAAGTTCAATAGTTGGTAGTAGAGGAACCCAACCTTATATCGAAACGTCCAGTGGTCCCTGTAACGAGGGTACCTATATGGCTACCACTCGGCTTTTGCAGTTAATGTGGAGTATCTAGGCGCCTAATTCCTTTGCTTCCTTGAATCTTCCTACTCCAAGATTGGATTTTTCCCGTATGTGCGGTGGTTTTTCCAATTTGGGAGGGAAGCCATTTAGGGGCTTAGAGGGGGTGATTATAGTTTAAGCAAGGCTCAAGACGTGTGAGCATGTGTTTTTACTTGCGTGAGAGTCGCAGACCAACAGAGAGTCCAGATTGCATCTATTCAGCTTTGAGAAAGGGTTCTCGATTGGGATAAGTTGTCGACAGTGGAGGTAGATGATGCAGAGCTAACTTGGAGCTAATTTAAGCTCTGTATTAAGCAAAAATTTCTTCCAAAAGTCGAGAAGGCAGCTATGTCCTGAAAATTCTCAGATTTAAGGCAAGGAAAGATGGCGGTGGCCAGGTATGCAGTAAAATTTGAAGCCTTCTCCGATATGGGGTTGATCTTATTAACAATCTTCTCAAGAAGATTCAAAAGTTTGTGTATGGGTTGAATAAGTCTTTAGGGAAGGCTCTACAGCTGTAGTTAGAGGCAACCTTTGAGAAGATCATAGATACTACTTTAAGGTTGTAATAAGCAGAGCGGAACAATAACAAGGAGACTTCACAAGGCATGAAAAGAGTTGATATGATGTGCAGGTTACCTTTCAAGAAGAAGAAGACCCAGTTTCTAAGGACATATTTTTTCGAACCAAGAAAGGGTCACATCATATGTTATAACTATAGTGAGATTAACCATTTTTCTAAGGAGTGTAGTAAGCCTAAGTAGTAAGCTGGCTTCAAGTAGTGTAGGATTTGCAGAGAGACGGCCGTTTCAGTTATTTTTATCTCTTGGTGGAGAAGGGCAGGAAGAGTCGGAAGCTAAGTGTGATTGAGCCTTCTAATGATGATCCCTCGTAGTAGGAAGGGAAGTCTCCTACAATCCTGGAAGGTACAATTCCTCTTTAATATTCCTATTTAGAGTTTTCCTCCAAATTAATGTATCTTCATCATTCGTATCCAGAGATCCGTTAATTTTCTTATTGATTGTTGTATGTTTTTTGTGCATTCCTTATTTTTGGGGCTTATTCTAGTGCTGGTCGAAGTTGGATTTATCACTCAAAGTGGTGAACGTACATAAATTTAAATGTGCGCTTGTAGTAGTAGCTAGTGGTTCTTTTTAGTTATGGAGGAACCACAAGGGGATTATGAATATTATTTCATAAATATTTATATTTGATTAAATACATATGTATATAAATTTAAAATTTGGTTGTTCGGATGTTTATATGCATGATTGGGTGAATGATTATGGATGGATGTTAAAGATTGATATGTAAAACTTATATAAATATTTTAAATTAAAATTTTATTAAAAACTATAAATATATGGTTAAAGAAATTATTATTAACTAATTGTGTAAATTTGTTCGTAGGGTGATTTAAGAATCCTGGTCGATATGCCTAATCAATGTTATCAATATGGATTTTAAACGCTTATATGATAGTATGACACAACATTTTTGGAAACTAATTTATGATTTGAAAATTATTATTATTATTTATTATTATTTACTATCATTGTGTATTATATGATAATGTGTTCCACCATTGAGCACTAATATGAAGTTTAGTTTCGTTGGCGAGGCAGTGTTAATATTTGAGTATGATCAACATTATAGCCAAATAGACGAGATGAATCACTTAAAGTCATGGCTTGGCATTATATATGTATGTGTGTGTGTGTGTGTGTGTGTGTGTGTGTGTGTGTGTGTGTGTGTGTGTGTGTATATATATATATATATATATATATATATATATATCCATGTTGTATGTATGTGTGCGTGCGTGTTTGTGTACGTATCTATATTGTCTTTTGAATGAGTGTTATGTTACTTGATTATATAGTTATGAAATCTTATTCAAGAGACTTTATGTTAAATATATATATATATATATATATATATATATATATATATATATATATATATATATATAATAAGTATGTTTAAAATTTTGAAATTTTAAATGGGTAGTAATTCTTTAGTCGAAGAACCTATTGATTTAGAAAGTTGATTAATGTTCGATGCGATGGGTAAAAGGCACCCAAAGGAAAGGCATACGCCTAATTATCAAATATTCTAGAATATAGACTTAAGCTTTGGTTTATTTCTATTTTGTATGCATAAATATAGGTGGATATAGTGGCTAGTAGAAATAAGCTCATTATTTTTATGTGATTATAAAATTTTACGCAGTTTGAAACATTGTTTTAGTATAAAAGAAAGAGGAAAAGAATGGTTTCATGAAATTAATTTTGGGCTTGGGTCACTTAGCTACTCATTTTGGCTCAAATAAAATTAAGAAGGAATGATCTTATCATGTTCCCATTCCAGTACGTTTATTTCTCATCTCTTAATAAAAGTCCATGAAACTATTTCTTCCTCTTCTCATTTGAAAACCCTAGAGCAAAACCTACCCAAATAAAATTCAATAAATTATAAAAAATTCCACAAAACTCAAAAGCCGTCTCTCAGCTAATTCTACATCCTTATAAGCAGTCAAATTCAGTTTTTGGGAAATTTTGAAGTGTTTCAAATTCGAGATGGCAAGGGTTTGGCGAAGCAGTGGGTTTTTGCGCTATAGGAGGAGTTATTGCTATACGGTCTAAGGCGAGTTTAATTGCTTACAAAAATATCTATTTTGCTGCATGTACTGTTTTGATATTTTTTGTTTTCTATTTTGGTCAAATAATTATTGCTTTTCTTAAAGTTGGATGTTCTATATTTTGAATGTTTGAATTTGCAAATGGAACCTTCTCCGTTTGAGTTTTGGATGATATTTGCTTATGTATTGCTGCGTGAAAGGGTCTGGAGTGGTCTGAGGTCATCGTAGAACATCTCTAGTTGTAACAACCCACTTCAGAACAGGCATAAATTTCAACCCAGAAAAGGTCCATTGAAACTTAGATCCATTTTAAGGCTGGTTCTTAGTTGGAAAAGAAGTAACAATACAAGTGAATAACTAGCGGATGGAATAAAATATAATATCAAATTGTACCTATTTATTTTAAAACCATTTGAAATTTCATAATGCAAAACATTATAAATCTATCTCATAAGATCTGTTAAATCATATGTCCACATACATGGGTATAACATAAAAATATCATAAAAGATAATAATAACTGCCACAAGGTTAAGCCATTTCACCTTCGAGCATCATCACCGTCATCACTCTGTCCTTAACCTGTGTTGTAATGAGGAGGGAGTCAGAATAACAAATGTCCTGTGAATAAAAAACTCAAATCTTAAAATTTCATTTCGTAGGCGATATATTTCAAAATAAGAATATGTCTACCTACATAAAACCATTTACAGATCTTACAAGGAAAGGAGACGGGTCCACAATCAACCACTTAATACCTTCAATTATCAAAGTAGATTTCTGAATCCAATATCCGAAATCTCACATCATAAACATCTAACATTGCGAGAGATCGTACCCAAGCCACTTAATAACTTTTATTAGAAAAATAGACAGACTCTAATCATTTAAGACTTCGACCGAGGCGGACCTCATCACTTAATACATATTCCTAAGGCGGAACCCTCAAAAGTGACTATCTAGCCAACATGGCATGGAATATCTTAAGCTACTTAATACTTCTTTATGGAAATGTGGAACTTTAATCAATCAATTTAATACCTTATACCCAAGCGGACCCCATCGAGATACCACCTATAGTGCCTAGTAACTAGTCCTTTAGCCATTCAATACTTCATTTAGGGAAAAGAGGCAGTCCCTCAAACAACCACTTAATACCTCAAGTAGGCCCTTCGTATTATGGAACATACTCATAATGACGTCTCACATTAGTCTGATTATTCGTAGGAATTGGTAGCCAGATTAAGTGAGCAGGTTTACCCTATGGAATTTAGGACTAGCTTCGAGTCATCACAAATATTTATCATAGGAAATGTCAAAAAACAATAAGAAGTGTAAACAGCTATTGGTAGCATCAGAGTGAAAGGAAAACTTCTATCGTGCAGCTCTACTGACCTCGCAACCCTATGATAGCCATGATCTAAAGAATCTCCATACATATAATACTCATCTCAGTGTTCCATAATTAAAGCCTTATAAGGAATCTTACTTATTACGCCTTAAAATATCAATTAACTTCCTAAAAAGGGAAATAAATGACAACTACTACCTAATTAACTATGCAATTATACATCATAATTATACATTTATGATGCCAATAGAAATAAACATATATTCGCGGCTAATCAATTCTAGCGTTCGGTTTATATGCCCTAAACTGCAGTTTAAATGTCAATTATTTTAACCATAATACTAGTACAAGTCGTTTTCCTTCAAATTACCAGGATTTCAATATCCATAACTAGGGATTAAATATTCATATCCAAAACTGCAATACAAAGACTTGTAAATATATAAACCTAGTTTATTACATCAACCCAATGGAGTATCCTAAACAATAGAAATAGCAATCCTAGCTTCATATTCTATTCAACTCCTCTTCTACACAGAAATAAACGAAGAAATTTTGTATGGAATAAATAGTGTAAACTACGAATAGAATTCACACTTTAAACCCTTTTTTATTACTGAAAACGCACAATTTGAATTAAAGAAGGATGAGAAGTGGAATAGCCTATGAAATTATCAAAATTTGTAGAACAATATAAATTCCATTGAATATACATAATAATCGAGATTCTCCATCTAGATTTGATATCTCAAAAATAAAAAGGAATTTTGGTGGATTTTATCTATTTTTCTCGCAATCCCAAAATCCCTAAGGCATATTCAAATCAATAGATATATATATACCAATTAATTGCTAAAATAAAAATACTAAGGTTTTCACTCACAGATTATCCTTAGCTTCTCTTGTATGGATTTGCAATGCCAAAGAAACTCTTTTCCATATCTCCTCCTTTTGACACACACAAACAGAGCGAAGGCTAGGTATATATATTATCTTGTTAGATTTAGAGGGGTTGGAGGAGAAGAAAATAGATTAAAAGAATATTAGAAAATGATTATAATCCTTACCTGAATCTTTAATAAAATTTCTGAATCTAACTATAGAGAGAACAAGGCATAGTTTCGAGGTACTTTCTAAATATTTATGAATAAAAAGTGGAGAGGATAGGGTTCAATTTATCGGAGTTGAAATGCACTAGAACCGTACGATGAAGTTAGGTGAAAAATGGATAATCTGGAAAGTTTAAATGCTAAAAAATCCTAGCAGCCACCCTGAATAAGGGTCTACCGCTCCATATTAACAGGTCGACTGATAGGTGTCGACCGCTTGGGGTCGGCGGTGTCGAACTCTACTCCTGTTTGGGTTGCGCTGATTTTTTCCGTTGCTCGTTTATTTTATTCCCTAATTACCTTTTAACGTTAATTGTTTAACTTGATAGTTACATAACCCTCATGTAAACCTACAATTATTTTTTGAAATTCAAACTCTAAATTTAAATGCTCATTTGAATTTGAATTCAAACTAAATTAATTTAAATCTGAAAACTTCAAATGCTCGTAACTTCTTCGTTTGAGCTTCGTTTTCAGCATATTATATATGAAAATAGATCAAAATTTTTCCATAAATGCAATGGAATAACTTTCTTGCTCAAATTCCAAATTTTGTAAAATTTCCATTTTCAACCCTACCTTATTTAATTTACTTCACTCTATTCATTTATGATTGATATTATAGGGTGTTACATTAGTCACCAAAAAGTTGGAAAAAGGTAGATAGGTGGTCAAATTCTAAAGTAGATATTGCATCAGATTTCGTGACCATCCGTCCAACTATCGGCATGACCGATCCACGGTCGTTTAGAGTCTGGGGCTATTCAGCTCCAGGCATATATGATGTTGTGAATTTATTTTTATTTCTTACTTAATGTTTTTAATTATTTTCATTACTCTGAAAGTTTTATTAATTCTTGCACGTTGTAAATCCTTATTGAAATAAATTTAGTTACTTAGTGATTAATCTTATGATATCTCATTTTATCATAAATTTGAATACATATATACATACATATATATATATATATATATATATATATATATTCAAATCTATTTTATTTGGTGGAAAACCCTGTAAATTATTACTAAAATTTATTCCAAATTTTAGATTTTGTTTTTTAAAATATATTTCAAGTTTATATTTTATAAAAAAAAATAGAAAAGTAATTTTAGTTGGAAATATAGAGTTATCTAACTATCATTCAAAAGAAGTATATTTATAAGAGTATTTAGAAAGCAAATTTATTTATTGAATGTTGTTTGGATATAGAAGTTCCTATTTAAATAAAATATGTTAATTTTAAGATTTGTAGAAATTAATAAAGCGGAATATTTGATTATCTTAACTCCTTGTATGGAATATTTGATATGCAATGTGCTTTACTTCTATATAATGAGGATGTTGAATAACCGAATTAGTAATACCGGGTGGTATGAGATGCTTGGTAATATTTTTCGGTTATTCTATTGACTCATGCTATAGAATATTTTTTGTTTTGGTGAGTGAAGTTACTAGCTGTTAGTAAATGTTCAAGTAATATTGAATGGTATATGATGCTTAAGTAGCACTTTTTAATCACCACTAGTTAATATATGTCGCTTATCTTTTGGAGAAGGGTTAAACATTTTAGAATGCAGAAGTTAGTTTTATTTGGGTTAGTAGTCAAGATTTTCTCCTCTCCAAGGACTAAATATTGAACTATTTTGTTACTTATAGAGTGTTCTCATAAGGACGTATTAGGGCTAACGAATTGGCCATTATCCATCGTGGCGGCCTTAATTGTGGGGTTGCGCCCTGGATCCATGATGTTAATTTTTTAGTTTTGTCGGTTGAGAGTTACTACACTCATAAGAGTGATTACCCCGATGTCACTTAAAGCCAATGTTTCATTACCAAAGGTGAGTAGAAGAAATGACTATTGCATACTTTTGGCTTGCGACATGTTTATGACATGTAGATGGATAATTAAGGGTCATGTCTCTAGGAGTAACTAAGGGACTGTAGGAAACAGGTCTGCGTCTATTAGCATTTCCTGGAGGATTACTTTATGTTTGTCAATTTCCCTTCTAATACGTAATGTGGGTTCATTTAATCATCTTATTGATCTATAACCTCACTAGAGAGACGATTATGATTATTACTCATATTATCTTTGAGTGTTTTTGACAATAGAGACTTGTGATATGCTCGTCTATCACATTGATTGGTCTAGCCCAAACATTAGATAAGAAGGTTATCTATTATTTAACATTAGGAACTTGCTATGTGCTTGTTCATCATTTTCTATATGTTCATTTTTCTCTTAAGAGCATGTGGCTAAGATATATTTTAGTTCAATTTGTTGTTTCTATCTCCTAGGTCAATTCGATCAAAAGTTTTGCCTTTCTAAGGATCGTAAGTTATGATAAATAATTTTATTGAGTTTGCCTTTCTTTATATCTCCATGGGATTAATAATCGAACGTCTTTACTTCTATTAGGACAGTAAGCCAAGATTATATACTAGATATTATTTTCAGTATTTTGTATGAATTGTGTTTTATTTGGGTTCAACATTTCTTAATATCCCCCAAGGGGCTTAGAAGTCGAAAGTCTCTACTTCTAATAGGACTATAATAGTCGATTTTTTTTACTAATGCTTTTGTGTATTTATTTGGAATTCTGAATTTTTAGGTATATCTCCTAGGGCATTATAGTTGAAAGCCTCTACTTCTAGTTGAACTGTAAGTCGAGATAGATATTTTTGATATTGATTTATGTAATCTGTAAAAATAGTGGTTCATACTTTTATTTGTGACTTTTGTGGACATTTTATGTGCTCGTCCATAGTGTTTGAGTTTTTGATGTGTTTGATCAATATCACCCAATTTATGTATGACGTGATTCTTGTTTTCTTATGTATTTTATAGGCGATTAATATTATGAAACTACACGGTATAGTGTTGTAATGTCATTCTGGATATTTTCTATAACTCATAAATGTGATACCTTTATATTATAATGCTTTACATACTATTATATACCCACTTTTGGATTTAGATACAGTTTGACTCGTTTATTATCTAATAATACTCAGGTCAGTCCGAGACATTAAGGTACATGGATACTTTGACCTTTTTATGGTCGACATATTTTAGGAGGTAGATTAGTATTTATTTTTGTCAGTCAATGTATATATTTCTATTTTGGTGTGTCTCCATGTATATATATGATGTGATCCTGGTGATGTTTATTTTTGGTCATGTCTCATATGTATCTATGTCGTTTTGCGTGTGAGTTAGATACTCATGTAGACTCGCTTTGCTATGATTTGTGATGTATTATATTTTTGCATTGCGATTTATGACTCTATGATCTACTTTATGTTATGTATTATTCTGTCCTTGAAAACCTGCGTGTTTATTATTCTGTGCCGACACCGAATATGTATATTTGAATATTTTTATGAGGTAAGAATATGTATCGGCGTTAGCTCAAAAGAATATTCACGTGTGTTCGCTTCTAACAAGTCTCGGTCTCTGTGTTACCATATAATATAATTCTATAATACTCTTTGGTAGTATGGTTATAGAGGTGGGGAATTACAAAAGTTACTTTTTAAAAGGCCATGGAAAATACACATTAAGGTTATCAAAATCATACTTCTAAATCAATCAGAATCATACTTTAACGTTGTCAAAGACATAGCTTACTAGATGACGAAACTATGTATAAGCGCTATTGAATACATAGCTTAATAACTAACGAAATATGCATAAGCACTACCAAAAACATGTATTATCAAAGATTTTAGAAATATAACCATGAGCTAGCGAAAATATAGCCATATGCTATCAAAAACATTGCATAATTCGCTAATAGAACCGAATCATGTTAAAGAAAGTATAGCCTATAGCTAACAAAAGTACGCCCCACCAGCCACCATGCAAACAAAGATAGTGGAAATATAGCCAATGATTATTCAACTAATGAAAACATGGTATAAGTTTGCTAATAGAAATATAGATATTAGGAACATAGCATGAGCATGCTATCGGAAACATAGCTAACAAAAACGTTAGCACTCATGTTACCAAAATCTAGGCATAAGCCTACTAATAGGAATGTAACTATGGAAGCATAACTAATGAAAGTATAGCTAACAAAAATATAACTTCCACGTGCTAGTAAATACATTATATAATTAAATAAATACATGATACAATTAGGCTAATGGAAATATGGCTATGCTAATGAAAATATACAATGGAAAACTAGTAATTAACAAATATTGACGGTTATAAAATTATATGGACACGACTGCTATCCTAGAGTTCGTAACTGACCACGATCTACCTCCCAATACCCCCAACCTACATCCTGCACAACCACCACAGACATCATCACCACTTGGAGTTCGTGATTGGACTTGGGCAAAGATCGTTCAACAATCTATGTGAGAAGACATTGATGATTTCGACTTTGAATTACAGTTTTTGGGTCAAAAAAATGTGATCATCCGACTATTTCTATGCGAATTGTGGCAAGTGGTCTAATACTTTAGTAGCATATATTTGGAACGAAGACCATCATACGATCAGTGTAAGCAATATATGGCTAAAAATAAACCCTTATCTGAATTTGCTATCTATTTTAAACCAAATGGTTCTGTTATTATAAAACTGAGCACTTTGAGCCGGGTACAAAACGACAGTTGAAGATAATATTATTAGCATTAGACAAGGTTCTGACCAAGAGGAGACTGGTAGCATACGGGTTTGATGCAGTCAACATGTTTGGCATTTAGGCACGGTTCGGCAAACATGGTTCGGCAAACATGGTTCGGCACACGTCACTCGGTCCAGATGGCTCAACAAGCCTTGTTCGGCACAAGCCTCCTTCGGCACAAGCCTCGTTCGGCACAAAGCCTCGCTGGCATACGAGTGTCGTCGGCATAACTTTGTTTCGAGTCACTTGGTAGTCGCTGCAGGCAGTTCTCGACTGGCATCCCTCGCTCGGCAATCTCCGTTCGGCATACCTGGCTCGGTGCGCAGAAGCTACTTACCACGGGCCAAGATACCTTGTTTATAGGCCCGTGATGGAAGTCCAACCCATCTTCGTTTATAAATAGAAGGGCAGGGGGCACAGTGAAAGGGACCTTTTTTGGGAGAACACTGGGGAGACTCTGTCATTTTTTATACTCTTCTCTTTTTGATTCAAACTTGTATTCAAGTGATTTAAATACGGATTGTATCTGTATTCAAGAAATTGAAAAGGAAATAAAGATTAAACTCAAAGTGGATGTAGGCAGTTACGCCGAACCACTATAAATCTGGTGTTTTTATTTCTTACAGTTACTATTGCATTCTACTATGTAATTCCTCAGTTTTAACATACTCTCTTCATTAATCTCTCTACATAACTCTACTTAAGGGTGTTAGTGCCCAAATATGGTGCTAACATTTTGGTGCTTTCACTGAGAATTGAATTCTCAGCTTGATTGGATCTCATGTCTACTAGTGGATTTCCATATTCGCGAAGATAGATCCAGTTGTTTACTAGGAAACTTCATATTCTACTCAGATTTGAAAGAAATCTAAAGGAAGCTGATAGCCATACTCAGAGAAGCAAAGTCTACACAAGATCTGGGGATTGGACGTTGAAGTATGCACTCAAGTTGAATGAAGACCGAGCCGCATCCCTACGCCAAACGGCATCTATGCCGAGCGGCATCCCTATGCCGAGCGGCATCTAGGCTGAGCCGCACCCCTATGCCGAGAGGCATCCTTATGCCGAGCGGCATCTAAGTCGAGCCGCATCCCTATGCCGAACGGCATCCAGGCCGAGCGACATCCAAGCCGAGTGGCATCCCTATGCCGAACGGCATTCAGGCCGAGCCGCATCCCTATGCCCAACGGCATCCCTATGCCGAGCGGCATCCAGGCCGAGCGGCATCCAAGCCGAGCGGCATCCCTATGCCGAACGGCATCCAGGCCGAGCCGCATCCCTATGCCAAACGGCATCCCTATGCCGAACGGCATCCAGGCCAAGCAGCATCCCTATGCCGAGCGGCATCCCTATGCCGAACGGCATCCAGGCCGAGCGGCATCCCTATGCCGAACGGCATCCAGGCCGAGCCATGCTTAGCCGATCCAAACTTTAAGTTACATCGGTCTCTTATACGACCTCTATTTTAAAAAAAAAAAAATCGTCTCCAAATAGTGAATTCAAAACTCAACTTAACAAAAGAACATTCTATCCACTTCCCTTACATCCCATGATCGACCAGGGCATAGACGATTTAGGATAGCTTCTGAACGACAACAAAGAAACGGACAATCAACCGCTACTCAAACGATACTCCCAAAGTGACTCCTAGCAGACCAATGTTTGGCTCTAAGCAATTTATTCCAAATGCTAACAAGGATATCACACTGATCGCATTTGAGGAAAGTCGACCCCCAGATATATTTTAGCACCTAGTTAGCTAGAGAGCCTCCTATGACCATGGATTGTTTCTGTTACAAAATGAATCAGAACCAAAGTGAGGAGAAGTGGAATAGAATAGGAAAAATAACAATGAAGGCCCGTTGGCTAAGGACGTTGATTCCAGTAGACAAAACAAGATCTCAAAATTCGACTCATATGCTCTTTGAAAGATTCGATCGACAACCTCTACTTGAAGACTCGCGACTCAGAGTGGTACTGGAAACCAACCTCGAGAGAGTACACCAAAGTCTAAAGAAAATAAGGAAAATGTTGTATATTCCAAGATGCTCACTGATCCTAACACGGGCGGTTACAAACACCTCCGAGGTGTGATTGAAAAGCCAATCTGGAAAGGAAAGCTTCAATAGTATGTACAAGTCCTGTAGAATGGTGGGCAGCGAATATCCGATGCCTATTAATAGTGGGCTATGATTATCAATTGGACTGCTGACGGCCGACATCCCTTTGAAAGGACCTAAGGGCAAAGTTGAATAGCGAGCACACGATGCTGCTTCACTGATCAATGAGATTTATTTCAATCTTCTTTGAATTATTTCCATTTATATTTATATTTCAATTGTTCTATGAACTACGACCAACTTGAACTAAACTACTTTCAAAACTATGCAGGTGGCCAGGTACTCAGATTTGGTCGTCAACCAATCCACGCAGACCATGATCGAATGTGTGGAGTTTCATCTAGATGAGCATGATTCAATCCCTCATCATTAACCATGTGCCTTTAATTTGGGGCCAAGAACTAGATATTGAAAAGCTCATCACACAAAGTCAACATGACCGACCACCCATTCATTGACCTCCACATTTGACTTGGAGACCTGAGCAAGGCTTGGAATGAGTATGGCCCGATCATCCACTCAAATCAAGTTATAGAATGTGACGCCCCACCTCTATACCCACGCTAGCCAAGAACATTACGGAGTAATGCTGTCAACTAGCATGGAGAATAAGGCTGTTGAGTAGAGACCATCCATGTAATTACTTTGTGCGAGCACCGATATGTCAGATAGTATAGCATGCATTTTATTTAAGGAGGAAATCCGACATACCGATACAAACTCAAAGCTATCACACGGTGGCTATATAGAATCTTCGAAAACAAATATAGAAATAAACATAACAAAAATCAGTCACAGACAATTCATATCTCAAAGGCGGAAACAAATAAAACAAAAAGTCTCATATATACAATAACTGATGTCAGTTACAATACATGTGATATAACAACAATTGTCGACTAAGGAAATTATATACACAAGTACATTATCGTGATTAACATACATGAATACATAACATCCTATACTAAGATAACGACTACTCCAAAAGTATGAAAAGACTTCATAGCTCTAGCAGCAACCCAAAGCAAGATATCTACAACCTGTAAATAACTCGGTCTGACCCGAGTATTAAATTCAAAAGAAAATAATACACGGGTCAGTCTAATTCAAACTCAGTTATTAATGCACGGAAGCAATAATATTTAAATAACAATTAGATGACAGTCACAAAAATCTCATGTATCTGACCCTTTAATAAGAATTCGGATAACGGTATGTAAATGAACATCAACAAAAGATGAATCAATATCACAAGAATCTACTCAAAGATAAAAAGGGGTATCATACCTAAACTTTTATTCACAACAAGTCAATGACACACGAATTCACCAATGCACAAAAATTGATAAAACTTATCACTGAAAATCACTAAAATTGGTGAAGCACAAAATTCTAGAAATCTACACAAGAAATCCAGAAATCACAAAAAGAGGGGAGGCCTATCACAAAACGGGAGTATGAAAACTCACCAACACGTGTAACACAAAATGAGACGCTATCTCATGGTAGCTAACCATTAAATTTTTGACACACGAATGGCCCGAAGACCGTGGGGGATACCCCACATATGTGATGGCGAAACATCACACAAACGGGGTTTAGTCTCCCTCGTAGACAAACAGACATCGCACAATAGCTAGTCTAAATCACAAAAATGACCTTCAATGATCATAAAGAAGTGTCAATTACAATGAGCTAGAGAATATAAAAGTTTAGCTTCATGTCCCATAACCACTTGCTTAACTTAAATATTTACGAACAAACTATAGATCTTCACTAGAAAATTGTCACAAGAGGTTCAATCGAACAAGTCCAAGAATTAACCGACAAAGTAAATGCAAGCGTTTGATACCGCTTGTTTTACTAAGACGTTTAATTAGATTTTTCGTACGAGTGAGGTAAAGGTTTGTATATACTAGTAGGTTGGAAAACGGTTTAAGAAATGAGTTTTGTAAATAAAATAGTGTTAAAATCATTTGGAAGAAAGGGTTTTGATATTTAGTACTAGTATTAAAACCTTTATATTTTTAAAGTGAAAAATCACAAAAATGATTGTAGAAACAATCAATCACCAAAATTCACGTTCGAAGATGTGAATAGAATCCAAAGAAATCGATACTGAATACATCAAAAAGTATGTTCACAAAAATCCCGAAGAAAATGTCATCAAAGTCGCTAATAAATGATGACGACAAATTGGGAATTAACACGAATCGATTAAATTTTGGAAACCAAATAAAAATACGAATTTCAAAATATTGAATTGAACACGCAAAACAATTCAAGTAATTGAAATACCAATTCAAAATGTCAATACTGTGTGGCTGCAGTGCACGCACGCGTGCACTGCCTCGCCACAACAGTGATGAATTTCACAAAAGCTCGGTGAAAGTTCACCAACGAGCACAGGGTCAAACCCAAGAAAGAGTCAGGTTCAACACAATTGCAGTTCATATAAAATGGTCAAGATATAAAACTAAGTCTCGACCATAGTTCAAATCGACTAATAGAAAACAGAGGCTGCAACATCTCTGTTCAATTCTATAAAATTTATTATCCAGTCAAATGCAAGCATGGACATAAATACAACATAGCAATGTACACACTTCGAGGTGGCACCTCGCGAATACAAAGCAAGACTGCAACAAGATTGCAGTCACGAGAAGGTCAGCAGCAAGCAACCAGGATTAACATTTTAACGCAAATGTACATGTATGCATATATAGGTACACGCATACATATCTACTCAATGAAACAGGGCCAGTGAACTAAGCTCATATGTGTCGGTAAATGAGGATGCAATGAAGCCAAAGCAAGCAATCATAAACAAAGTCGAAGTCAACTAGACCCAACATGTAACAGGAGTTACAAGTGACTCAGGCAAATGTACAGGAGCAACAACCACTACAGGTGCAACATAATGCAACAGTGGACAGGGTCAAGGCTACAATTCAAATCCATGTGCAAATTGAAATAGGCAGTGACAACTGATGGTATTCAAGTGCAAGATTCAATACAGTATATCCCAATACCAGATTACAGTGAATCAAAAAGAAACTGCAACAACAGGAAGTGGCAGTCATGCTAATGACAACTATTATCACAATCAAAGTCAAGTGATTTCAACTGCAAGTGAAGTACAAGAAGCTCGGACAAGTTTAAATATGAAACAGAGATAATGGTACAATCTGTACATGTATAGTGAAGATAACTTCACGTAACTAGTTGAGTCAAAGCCAAAACTACCGAGCATAAAAACATTTCGATAAGTCAAGGCTAAAATCGAACAAAACCGTGGTAATACACGAATGTCACCAGAAGTCAAGACCGAAGTCACAATAGGAATTAATGATCAGGTCAAAAACACTTGACAAATTCAAGCAAAACACAGCAAGGTACAAGTCGAACGAAAAAAATTCCAAAACAATTTAAAGCCATGGTTATCAAGAAATCCAAGCGACAAAAGATTAAACGTGTAACAGCCGCTAATCCGTACCCCTTGAGTCAACACTATTCTACAACAATCAACTCAAGTTGCACAGAAATACGAACCATTTGGTTAAAGAAGAAGAGAGGTAGAAGAAGAAAATAGAAAACAACAACGGAATCTAACCATCGCAGCGGAATAAAATATAATAGATAATAAATGGTCTTTACTCAAAATCAAATATATCTGTATATATATTACATCATCAGAGTACATCAATCACAGCTCAACATCAATATCATACAAATGGATACACAACAACTCAACACAACGGAATATACATATATAAACAAGTACGGAAGTACGTATCGTCATCCAGCTCGTCTCCTGAGCTCCACAGCATCATATCCTGTATCCTATAATACTCGGTCTGACCCGAGCATTACAGTTAAATAACACCCGAGTCAGTCTGGAATACCAGCGTGAGAAAATCACACTCAATTGATTATTAAAGTTTCAAAAATCCTTTGAAAACAAAAGCTTCTCGTAAGACCATGCCACAAATAAACATGTCGGTTTTTACCTTACGATAGCTAAAACACTTTTTATAACAATCCTCTGATATTATAATAGGGTCTATATACAAATACTTATAAAATAGCCGAAATTGTTACATCTATTAAATTCCAGCTACTAGCCACAGAGTGGGTAATACAAACAAAACTCGTACAAGGCTCGTAGGGAGAATGGATTTCCAACCAATGACTAGGCACTGGGGTACCACCTGTCACAGTACAGGGCCTAGATCACCGTAACGAGGAGTACGCCCTCTCCCCTACAACACAAGGCCGGGACTACCCCTTACTGGATAATCCCGAGTGAGATCACCCAGCGGTTGGGATCAGCAACCGCCCACTAAGCCGAAATAAAAAGGGACATCTAGACTGGAATGACCTCACCCTGCTTGGGTGCTACCCACCTAGCCTTGCTGCATAACCCCTGATTTTCAGTCATTCCCATTTGATGAGGCTTGAGGCTAAGCGTTACCTTTATAGAACATATCCCTTAGAATGCCCATCGTCCACCTGACGATGTTTCGCAAGCATTCGTCCATACAAGTCCGTCCCGGGTTCGAACGGAACCGAAGGCACTATTCCTACTACATACATTTTGGAAATATCCTCAGGATTAGTAGCGACTAGCCCTTGCACTTCACTGCTCCATCTTCGAATCCAAAATCATTTACACGAAACGTACAAACCGGATCGAAGTGGTTTTCGAGAAATAAATCTCGATCCCGGTCTCTTCGAAACGATCAACGCAGTTGGCCAATATTGATAGTCGGTTATTTAACTATCAATTAACATTCACAAACATCCATCAAACAATAAATAATTTCCCAAATTATTTATTTACCTCAAAAATATCCTCACAAGATATATTTCTATTTTCAATCCTTTGAAAATAGTTTCAAAACCATCTTTCTTTTCAGAATCAACTTTCCCAAATATTTTCTATCTCCTCTGAAATCACCAAGCACAAAAATAGTTTTTTAAAATAATTTAAAACAATTTACTTTGAAATATATACTTTAAAACATTTATTTTAAAAAGTACTTCAATAATTTAACAAAAATACATACCATACGAATATTTGAAAATAAGGTTACTTAATAAAATATACAGCTAGATTTACACTTTTAAAACAAATACTAAATCACACTTTAAATAATTATTGCTATAATAGATTAAAAGGAAATACTTACTTTAGAAATTAAATATTAGAAATAATAAATTTTACAAAATTTTCTTTCTATAAAAACAACTTTAAGCCATCAAATTAATTTTTAAAGATTTACTTTTTAAAACATGTACTTGGCTATCTAGAGAAAATCGCAACTTCAATCACTTAAATCAATTTCCCCAAATTGATTTCCAATTTATTTTATTTGAAATAAATTTCTTTAATTACCTAATTCATTTCAAAATTCATTAAGTATGTACTTAGTTATTGTTGTTATTATTATTATTATTTTCCATTTGATTTTAAAACTTTTAATTGAAATATACAAATTCCATATTTTTCCCAACTTTTTCCTTTATTCTTTCAATAATTTAAATCTTAGCTTTGAAATAAATGTTTTGTTCTTTTAAATAATAACGCTGAATTTTAAAATTCATCAACTTCCTGTTTATTCAAATTTTCCTTTCCATCCTCAGGATTCATTTATTAGAATTTTAAAGTTACTTTATTTCTTTTTCAAGCCATTCTTAAATTTATTCTATAATTATTTTACTTGCAATTTCACTTCTTTTATTTTCATTCAAAAATCAAATTTATATTTTTGGTAATTCATTATTCTCAATTATATCAACCAAACCATAGCATTCAATACTTCCACATAATGCACCATAGAATATCCAATAACCAGAGCAAAGAATATTAATAATTTAAATAAAAGTTGAGGGGTCCAGTTGGATCCCTCCAACCTGTTTTCCCTGCATCCACAGACATTAGCATCATATAATATACCAATTTCAAATTATACTAAACTATATCACATCAATCAATTCAACCATACAATCAATTATTTAAATTTAATCATTTAAATTTAAATTTAAACTGAGTGAGATTAACTCACTTTGATTTTATTTGCAATCCACATCATTATTGTCTTGGTTTTCCCCTTTTTGACCTTGAATAAAATTGGATTCATTTTGTTAATATTCGGATAAATCGAACCAAAAATTTCCATTTGCTAAATTTAATTTAATTAAAACATAATTTTATTTAAACGAATTTTCGCTTAATAAATTAGTTTTAAAACTAAAATAAGTTAATATGCTCATAGAACAGATTGATCACTTTAATAATTTATTTTTAAAACAGACCAGTAATTTAAAATGTGAGTATGTCTACTTCTTTTTATTTTGAAACTACATGTATATTTATAAAAATAATCAAATTTTATATATTCCTTTAATTCATTTCAAAATTCCTATATTTTCTTTTCTTTTCCCTTAATTCATATCATTAAAACAATTGTTTCACTCTAACTTACGAATGTAAAATAAATAAATAAAACAATAACTACCAAAACCCTCACCAGAGCACTCGTTGCCTTGCCGTACCCAACATCGCGACCAAACCCTAACCACTCGCACGAGCAAGAAGAACAGCAAGCTATGGCGAGCGCCTTCACTTGTCTTCGAAGTTCGACCCTTCCAAACCCAGCTCCATTCGACTCGCGACCATCAACAAGACTCGCCACCCTTTTCCCTAACCTCGGCTTCGACTGCGAAGTCGATTAAGCTAATCGTGGCCTCACGCGACCCTTCCTCCACCGTGACAACTGACGAAGCTCCTCTTCCCCAAATTGATAGCTTCCCCAACGCGTGAGTGCTCGCCTCGTTTCGAGCCTCTCGATTCGGTTAAAATGAAATTCGAAAGAGGGAAGGCGGTTCGAACTTGATTTGGGCTTCGAATTGAAGAACGCGGCTTCGGCCATTAAATTTCTTTTTTTTTCGAACGGTGTAAGATGAGAAGAGGGGAAAGGAAATCTCGGCTTCAATAATAAAATATCTCTGCTCGATTTTGGCTTCCGAAGAAGGACGAAGCATCGTGTTTGGTAAGCCACAGGTAGTGTGCTTTGCACGATCTTATCGCCGTGATTTTTAAACTGAAAAAGAAAGAGAGGAAGGACTTGAAAGGATTGACTGTTTAAACAATGTCTAAATTTGATTCAAGCTTAAAATTAAATCGACCCGAATTTTCGATATAGATTTAAGCACGTTTATATGTCGTATGCTCACACAACAACTCCAAACGGTACGAAAATTGAAATCCGATAATAATTCAATATTACGGATCCAATGGAACTGGTTTCGTCGAATTCCGAGACTGGGCCTCGGAAGGCTATTTTTAAATTCAATTTAAACGATGAAATTTCAAAACTGAACAAATCACTGTAAAAATTTAAATTTTAAAACTTCTATTATCTTCAGCACTATCAATATAAATTTTACTGATCTTCAAATTATTTTTAACAGGCTTAAAATTCTAGATTCAGCATTTTACTCAACTTTAAATTATTCAATTCAATAATTTAATTGTCAAATAAATTATGATATCCGTAATTCAAGTTAAAATTACTCTATTGAATATTTAAAAGCAATTAAATATTTTGATTTAAATGCTTGAAAATTCCGGGTCGTCACATTCCTCCCCCCTTAAAAGAATTTCGTCCCCGAAATTACTAATTAGTAAGAATGATCCAATACCCGTTTACTATTCCAAAACCAAACAGTTTCTAACAATTCAACAACTTACCAACTATCCATTATAAAAGATCCATTATCATTCTTATTAACTTCTAAATCTTTCCCTAGTTCCAATCCATACCATTTGTTTAACTATTCAAGTTTCAATTTGAAACCAAATTTTAAATTATCAAAATTTTCTCAAAAATTTTTCTAACTCCCTAAATTTTCGAAATTTTTTGCCAGCGTCTCCTTTGCGCGTCTAGCTCGGTACAACTACAAAATGGCTCTACGGCCTCCCAAATCCAAAAAGAAAACAAAAGGCCAAGTGGCTCAATCCAAAATCCCAATCCAATTTCATACCAAAATTTAAATACATACCTTTTGACGGGCAACTCATATTTATCTTCTGAAATCAAAATCAATTCTTTTTTCCCTTTATATTATCTGCATATCCTTCTTAGCACTAATATCCCATCACAATATTCCCAAAACATTTTATCAACTCCCTTACCAAATGCCAATATTCATCCAAATATCAACTTAGAATATATTTGCAATATTCAATTCCCAATTAAGAATTGACCATTCCTTACTTAAGTTAACATAAGCATTTTACATGTTTGTTTATTCATTTCCATCTTACCACTTCAATTTATATCCATTTCTATCCACATTGGTTTATCTCCATTTCTGTATGAATTCAATTTATTTTCCAACTCTGAATATATAAATTTTATTTGTCATTTATTACTAATTCATATCATCATTTTAATTAGTTTCATTTATAACTAATTTTAGTATCCAATTTAAATTCGCTTTGTCGTTAACTAAAATTTTCAAAAAATTTCTAACTCCCAAAGTTTCTGAAATTTTTTGGCAGAGTCTCCTTTGTACGGAGGAGCTTTTCCAATTTGACAAGAGATATAAATATATATACATCGACCCACCCGGTCGAAAAAACCAAACACAGTTCATATTTCCTATTTTTATTTCGTAGGCATACCTTATTTAGCATTTTAAGCAAGCAGCTTATTATTTTTAGCAAATAGCACAACCAAATCCAGCCACACGGCTTCCAAGTACCTGTACTTACTCAATTTAAACATGTAAGTGCCAAATATATGCAGTTTAACCATATTACACTTAGTTGCAATGTTTAAAACATATGAATTCTAAAGAAATGCACATCAAACATTCTGTAAGCAGTTTATATAGTTTCCATGCTAATTCAACTGTTTCAATTAATTCATAAACCATTTTCATTCAATTTGAATGGTTTTCAATTCATTCGTATACCACTTCATCAATTCGAATGGTTTAAAACTCAATTGCTTATATTTAATTTAATTTATTTTAAGCAAATTGGACTCATATTTAATTCAATTGCTTTCAAAATCAATTTATTTTACCACTATCATCCCATAGAATTTTTAATTACTTCCATTTACATTCAATGACAATTTATGCTATGCAATTTGACGAGATCCATGTGAATAAATACATACTTATGTTTTATAACCAATTTAAATGGATTTTAACTCAATTTATTCTTAATTCTATTTCATTTGAAAATTTATTCACAATCCATATATTCTCAGTTTCATTGCATTTCAATATTATTAACCAAACTAGTTCATACAAAACCATTAACAACTTAGGTTCCACTTTCATTACCAATTAAATTCCCTTTTCATTTTAATTCATTAACGACCATTTATTTAGCTCGACACATTCTGTTCCAATTTTATTCATAATTCATTCATTTCATCTCATTCCATATTTGTTTATTCCAAACTATTTTATTTAGCCCGAAGACAACCCAGGCTATTTCATTCAATAACCATTCTATTAACTTGAAAACATTCTATTTTCTCATTGTCTCAAGTTACTTCAATTCCTTAACAATGTAAATGGTTTACGATTGTCTAATTAAGAATATCATTCCATTAAGTATTATCCATAATTCACCGATTTTTTTTTTGATTAAAATTTATTTCACTTGATTTAAGACCAATCCAATATCATTTAACTTAGTTTTAGGTTGAATTCAATTCAACTCTCCCTCATTTGTTTAGTTTTCAGTTAATTCACTTCAAATTATTCAAATTTTATTCTTAAGCTCATTTTCATTTAAAAGTAAATTTGCTTTCCAATTCAACTTAATTTTCTCTCAATTAAATCTCATTTTAAATCTGCCATTTCATTCGATTGGTTATTATAGAATTTAAATTTCTAGCTTCAACTCATTCAATTTATTACAAGGCTATTTTCAAATTATTTCCACTTATTTGGATTTTATTTGCAGTTCAAACCATCACTATTTTAATCCACTCTCATTTTATTCTATACATTTCCAATTATATTCAGTTTATTACCACTTCAAGTTTTGATTTTTATTTTATTTTTCAACTCATCAATAATATTTATTTTGGGTTTCTATCCCACTTTTTCAAATTTTATAAGCCACAACTTGTTATTTACACAATTTCATCCATCATAGGCTTGAATATATTCTTCTTGTATTTTAACTCAAGCGTTATGCTTATTTGTATCCCAAGCATATTTTTATTCCCTGCAATTTAATTCTGATTCTTTTATAAGTTATTCTAATTTATTTACTTCAATTCCAATCCTTATTCAATTTATTTCCCATTCGTTCAAGTAAGAATTTAATTCCATTCATTAATTCAATTGAATTCTTATTCCAATTCAATTAAATTTTTAACTCAGATTTATTTAATCTCAATTAAATTTCAACTTAATTCAAATACAACTGGATATTATTTTTCAGCCTACTCAATTGCTTCAATCCAGTTTAAATTTTATTTCCCAATCCAAGTTAATTTCATTTTTTTTAACCTTTCCCTTTAATTTTAAATTCCAACATTCAAAGCTTATATTTCCTTCCTGATTTAAAACTCATCTCAATTTATAAGCTTACAATTTATCTCATCAGGATTTTTAAACTCCCGGTTTTGGTTTCAAATCATTTTGAAATCTTCAACATCTCAAATCACAGTTCTCAAAAGTTAAACCAATCCTGTTTTATTCCCAACTAATTTCAAATTTACAAGTTATCAAACTTTTTGTATGCCATAAACATTCTTAGTCAAAACCCCAAGGTTTAAACAATCTTTCAACACTTTAAAATTCTTTGTGAAATCACTTATATCCAAAATTCTTTGCATTTTCAAAATCAACCAAATTTCTTCAACAAACTTAAATCTAAAACGTCATGGTAGCAATCCCTCTTTTGAAAACTCGAAAATGAACACCGATGATGTCGCGATCATCATCGGAATTATTTTCCAGTGACCGTAAAGAGTTCAATGCTTTTCTTTCTTTTAAAACCCTTCAAGTATTTTTGAATTTCAAATCTCTCTAGATTTCACATCCCATACATAAATATTCCTCACATATGTATTATTTCTTTTCAATTTTAATTTAAATCAAATTTTAACTATAATTCATATTTATAAACTTCATTTTATAATGAATTCATTTCCTAATACTTTGGTTATATTTCCAATTTCTAGTTAAATTTTTACACAACGATGATAATAATTTAATATTATCATCTCTAACATCCAAACACCATATATTAGTTAAAATAGTTTACAAAATTTTTATTTATATCAAAATATATTTTTGGGCAAAATTATTTCATTCACCCACATTTAAAACAATATCGTGTCGATTGTTCTATTCAAGTGTTTAGAAACCCTTTCAATACAGTTGTCCAGACTGTGCCGACGAAGGTTCATATGCCACTCAATAAACCAATCAACATAATATTATTACAATTTATATTCACTAACAAATACGCGCTCATATCTATTAATACGCTCAAACTCATTCTAGAGTACTATGGACTCTAATTTAAATGAGTAATTACCACCAGAGCCAAGGTTATCACCAACCTAAGCTCTGATACCAACTGTAACAGCCCGCTAATCCATACCCCTTGAGTCAACATATTCTACAACAATCAACTCAAGTTGCACATAAATACGAACCATTTGGTTAAAGAAGAAGAGAGGTAGAAGAAGAAAATAGAAAACAACAACAGAATCTAACCATCGCAGCGGAATAAAATATAATAGATAATAAATGGTCTTTACTCAAAATCAAATATATCTGTATATATATTACATCATTAGAGTACATCAATCACAGCTCAACATCAATATCATACAGATGGATACACAACAACTCAACACAGCGGAATATACATATATAAACAAGCACGGATGTACGTATCGTCATCCAGCTCGTCTCCTGAGCTCCACAGCATCATATCCTGTATCCTATAATACTCGGTCTGACCCGAGCATTACAGTTAAATAACACCCGAGTCAGTCTGGAATACCAGCGTGAGAAAATCACACTCAATTGATTATTAAAGTTTCAAAAATCCTTTGAAAACAAAAGCATCTCGTAAGACCACGCCACAAATAAACATGTCGGATTTTTACCTTACGATAGCTAAAACACTTTTTATAACAATCCTCTGATATTATAATAGGGTCTATATACAAATACTTATAAAATAGCCGAAATTGTTACATCTATTAAATTCCAGCTACTAGCCACAGAGTGGGTAATACAAACAAAACTCGTACAAGGCTCGTAGGGAGAATGGATTTCCAACCAATGACTAGGCACTGGGGTAACACCTGTCACAGTACAGGGCCTAGATCACCGTACCGAGGAGTACGCCCTCTCCCCTACAGCACAAGGCCGGGACTACCCCTTACTGGATAATCTCGAGTGAGATCACCCCGCGGTTGGGATCAACAACCGCCCACTAAGCCGAAATAAAAAGGGACATCTAGACTGGAATGACCTCACTCTGCTTGGGTGCTACCCACCTAGCCTTGCTGCATAACCCCTGATTTTCAGTCATTCCCATTTGATGAGGCTTGAGGCTAAGTTTTACCTTTATAGAACATATCCCTTAGAATGCTCATCGTCCACCTGACGATGTTTCGCAAGCATCCGTCCATACAAGTCCGTCCCGGGTTTGAACGGAACCGAAGGCACTATTCCTACTACATCCATTTTGGAAATATCCTCAGGATTAGTAGCGACTAGCCCTTGCACTTTACTGCTCCATCTTCGAATCCAAAATCGTTTACACGAAACGTACAAACCGGATCGAAGTGGTTTTCGAGAAATAAATCTCGATCCCGGTCTCTTCGAAACGATCAACGCAGTTGGCCAATATTGATAGTCGGTTATTTAACTATCAATTAACATTCACAAACATCCATCAAACAATAAATAATTTCCTAAATTATTTATTTACCTCAGAAATATCTTCACAAGATATATTTCTATTTTCAATCCTTTGAAAACAGTTTCAAAACAATCTTTCTTTTCAGAATCAACTTTCCCAAATATTTTCTATCTCTTCTGAAATCACCAAGCACAAAAATAAATTTTTGAAATAATTTAAAACACTTTACTTTGAAATATATACTTTAAAACATTTATTTTAACAAGTACTTCAATAATTTAATAAAAATACATACCATATGAATATTTGAAAATAAGGTTACTTAATAAAATATACAAGTAGATTTACACTTTTAAAACAAATACTAAATCACTCTTTAAATAATTATTGCTATAATAGATTAAAAGGAAATACTTACTTTAGAAATAATAAATTTTACAAAATTTGCTTTCTATAAAAACAACTTTAAGCCATCAAATTAATTTTTAAAGATTTACTTTTTAAAACATGTACTTGGCTATCCAGAGAAAATCCCAACTTCAATCACTTAAATCAATTTTCCCAAATTGATTTCCAATTTATTTTATTTGAAATAAATTTCTTTAATTACCTAATTCATTTCAAAATTCATTAAGTATGTAATTAATTATTGTTATTATTATTATTATTATTATTTTCCATTTGATTTAAAACTTTTAATTGAAATATACAAATTCCGGATTTTTCCCAACTTTTTCCTTTATTCTTTCAATAATTTAAATCTTAGCTTTGAAATAAATGTTTTGTTCTTTTAAATAATAACGCTGAATTTTAAAATTCATCAACTTCCTGTTTATTTAAATTTTCCTTTCCATCCTCAGGATTCATTTATTAGAATTTTAAAGTTACTTTATTTCTTTTCCAAGTCATTCTTAAATTTATTCTATAATTATTTTACTTGCAATTTCACTTCTTTTATTTTCATTCAAAAATCAAATTTATATTTTTGGTAATTCATTATTCTCAATTATATCAACCAAACCATAGCATTCAATACTTCCACATAACGCATCATAGAATATCCAATAACCAGAGCAGAGAATATTAAATAATTTAAATAAAAGTTGAGGGGTCCAGTTGGATCCCTCCAACCTATTTTCCCTGCATCCACAGACATTAGCATCATATAATATACCAATTTCAAATTATACTAAACTATATCACATCAATCAATTCAACCATACAATCAATTATTTAAATTTAATCATTTAAATTTAAATTTAAACTGAGTGAGATTAACTCACCTTTGATTTTATTTGCAATCCACATCATTATTGTCTTGGTTTTCCCCTTTTTGACCTTGAATAAACATTGGATTCATTTTGTTAATATTCGAATAAATCGAACGAAAAATTTCCATTTGCTAAATTTAATTTAATTACAACATAATTTTATTTAAACGAATTTTAGTTTAATTAATTAGTTTTAAAACTAAAATAAGTTAATATGCTCATAGAACAGATTGATCACTTTAATAATTTATTTTTAAAACAGACCAGTAATTTAAAATGTGAGTATGTCTACTTCTTTTTATTTTGAAACTACATGTATATTTATAAAAATGATCAAATTTTATATATGCCTTTAATTCATTTCAAAATTCCTATATTTTTTTTTCTTTTCCCTGAATTCATATCATTAAAACAATTGTTTCACTCTGACTTACGAATGTAAAATAAATAAATAAAACAATAACTACCAAAACCCTCACCAGAGCACTCGCTGCCTTGTCGTACCCAACATCGCGACCAAACCCTAACCACTCGCACGAGCAAGAAGAACAGCAAGCTATGGTGAGTGCCTTCACTTGTTTTCGAAGTTCGACCCTTCGAAACCCTGCTCCATTCGACTCGCGACCATCAACAAGACTCGCCACCCTTTGCTATAAACTCGGCTTCTACTGCGAAGTCGATTAAGCTAATCATGGCCTCACGCGACCCTTCCTCCACCGTGACAACTGACGAAGCTCCTCTTCCCCAAATTGATAGCTGCCCCAACGTGTGAGTCCTCGCCTCGTTTCGAGCCCCTCGATTCGGTTAAAATGAAATTCGAAAGAGGGAAGGCAGTTCGAACTTGATTTGGGCTTCGAAATTAAGAACGCGGCTTCGGCCATTAAATTTCTTTTTTCTTTTTTCGAACGGTGTAAGATGAGAAGAGGGGAAAGGAAATCTCGGCTTCCTCAATAATAAAATATCTCTACTCGATTTTGGCTTCTCGAAGAAGGACGAAGCATCGTGTTTGGTAAGCCACAGGTAGTGTGCTTTGCACGATCTTATCGCCGTGATTTTTAAACTGAAAAGGAAAGAGAGGAAGGACTTGAAAGGATTGACTGTTTAAACAATGTCTAAATTTGATTCAAGCTTAAAATTAAATCGACCCGAATTTTCGATATAGATTTAAGCACGTTTATATGTCGTATGCTCACACAACAACTCCAAACGGTACAAAAATTGAAATCCGATAATAATTCAATATTACGGATCCAATGGAACTGGTTTCATCGAATTCCGAGACTGGGCCTCGGAAGGCTATTTTTAAATTCAATTTAAACGATGAAATTTCAAAACCGAAAAAATCAATGTAAAAATTTAAAATTTAAAACTTCTATTATCTTCAGCACTATTAATATAAATTTTACTGATCTTCAAATTATTTTTAACAGGCTTAAAATTCTAGATTCAGCATTTACTCAACTTCAAATTATTCAATTCAATAATTTAATTGTCAAATAAATTATGATATCCGTAATTCAAGTTAAAATTACTCTATTGAATATTTAAAAGAAATTAAATATTTCGATTTAAATGCTTGAAAATTCCGGGTCGTCACAAAACGACTTTGAATAGTTAGATGTGAGTGAGGAAATCACTCACCTTTGTCGCAAACAAAGCAGCCGCAAGTGAGGAGAAGGCATCGATCGCCAAAGCAAAGCCAAAGTCTTCATTCGATCGAGCTTCAGTAGTTGGCGATTTCGATTTTCTCGAGCCCTAGTTTTCGAAAAGAGGGGCAATGAGAACGAACAACCATTTATTTTCTTTCGACTGTTTTTTGGGGTTGCGAACGAAAATGAAAAAGGGGGCCGGTTATTTTCTTTTGATAACCATCGGCACAAAACAAACAAATGAAAGATGTGGGCCAAATTGAGATTGAAGCCCGCAACCATGTTCATCAAATTTTTGAAAGGAATTCAATCCGGGTTTTACAAACTCCAAACAGCAATTTGCTATCGCCATAAACCGTTTAACGGTGATTATAAATTGGTGAAAATTCCGGGTTGTTACAGACTCCCCTCCTTAAAGAAATTGTGTCCTCGCAATCATAAGGGATAAATGGATAAAAGGTAACAACCATAAAAGCATATCAAAACAAAAGGAAGAAATTTTAAATTAAGAAGTTCACCTCAAAGAGCAGGAGAAAGTAAGTCCGGATGTGTTCGCTCGATGAATTCTCTAGATTCCCAAGAGCAATCCTTAGGATTTGAGGACCATTGAACTCTCATAAGCGGGACATCTTTATTTCGAAGTCGTTTGACCTCTGAAGCAATAATACGAATAGGATGCTGCTCATAAGTTTAATTCGGCGAAACTTCAATTTTTTCCACAACACCAGGCTCAAGAATAGAATCGGAACCCCTAAGGCATTTCCGTAATTGAGAAACGTGAAACATGTCATGAATGGAAGAAAATTGAGCTGGTAATAAAAGACGATAAGTCATGGAACCAATACGTTCAGTGATAGGAAATGACCCAATATATCGAGGTGCTAATTTTCCCGATCAACTGAAACGCACAACACCTTTCATAGGTGAAACACGAATAAAAACAGAATCTCCAACAGAAAATTCTAATCTCCTTCTTCGATTATCGGCATAGGATTTTTTTTCTACTCTGGGCTTCTTTCATCCTATGTCGAAGAAGTTCGATCTTCTCTGAGTAATCACGAATAAAGTCTTGACCTAAAACCAGCTTCTCACCGGCCTTAGCCAACAAGAAGGAGATCGGCATGGCCTACCATAGAGTGCCTCAAACGGTGCCATACCAATACTAGTTTGGAAGCTATTATTATAGGAAAACTCAGCAAGAGAAATATGATTTTCCCAACTTCCACAAAAATCAAGAACACGTGCTCGAAGAAGATCTTCAAGCATTGGATTCACACGCTCAATTTGTCCATTGGACTGGGGATGATAAGCGGTGCTAAAATTTAAGCTTCGTTCCCAAAGCTTTTTGAAGATTCTTCCAAAATCCACTAGTAAACAATGGATCACGATTGCTAACAATAGAAGTAGGAATTCCATGCAATTTAACAATTTCTTTAATAAAGAGTTTGGCCAAAGAAGGAACGGTTCGATTAGGCCGAACGAGAATAAAATGGGCGGATTTAGTAAGTCTATCAACCATCACCCATAAGATATTATAACCAGAACGAGAACGGGGAAGACCGTCGATAAAATCCATGGAATTTGGTCCCACCTCCAAACTGGAATGTCTAAAGGTTGTAATAACCCACCGGGCCTTTGATGCTCGGCCTTAACGAGTTGGCAAGTCATGCAACGCTTAACGAAGTTAGCAATATCAGATTTCATTCCATTTGACTATCATCATAGAAACAACTGCTTGTTGCCTATGACTAAGTGCATCAGCAACAAGATTTCCCCTTTCCGGGAGAATACAAAGAATATCAAGATCATAAGATGCAAGGAACTCAAGTCAACGGGGTTGACGCAAATTAAGTTCCTTGTGAGAAAATAAACATTCCCAAGATTTATGATCAGGGTAGAGAACGAAATTCTCACCCAAAAATAATGATGCAATTTTTTTAAAAAAAAGCGAAATCAACAGCCACGAGCACTAGATCATGAGCATATCTAGTCTCAATAGGCATTAATGATTTAGAAACATAAGAGATAGCATGCTCTCTTTTGCAAGAGAACAACATGCAAACCAATACGATTAGCATTGGTACAAAAGATAAAGTCTTGTTTCCCATCGAGAATCACAAGAATATAAGTATCGGAAAAGAGTTGTTTTAATTCTTTCCCGAAAAGCTAAAACTTTCAAAATTACAATTATCTTTATGTAATTATCTTTTCAGAAAAATTTACATTTTACAAATCAATATATCGTGTCTGATTGTCTCATTAAAGCGTTTAGGAGACTCCTATCGATAACGTTGATCAAGCGCATCGACCAGAATTCTTAAAGCACTCAATGGGCAATACAATCACAAAATCATCTTCTATATGATGAAAATATCTCTTAAAAGTTTTGAGAATTTGCTCGTTTAAGATCAAAATCCAATTATACTTATAAATAAATCTTATAAAAAAGATTTGCAAAATTTTAAATTGTTGTTCTCATCCAAGATCAGTAAATACAAGGATGGAGTCATCGAGATATTCGTAGAATACTCGATTCATAAAATGGATGAAATAAACTGGACAAACTGAATGACATAATAAGTCATTCATAAGAATCATAACGAGTGCGGAACGCGGTAAGTGGAAGGCTAACTTCCGCAACTCGAAGCTAATGAAAACCGGTGGCAAGGTCGAGTTGAAAAGACCTTAACACCACTCAAGAGATTGCTTAAGTGATAATCCTAAGACAAACTCAAAACTATCGGAAAATTCTCAAACTATATGAATGAGAGATATAACACTTTCCTCTTCACGAGGGCTTAAAGAATAAAATGATGCCATCAAATTTGAATCAAAAATCTTTTAAGAAAAATAGAAATCTGCTTAACATATTGATAATGTCGAAGATGAATAGTCCACTCGGGACATAGGATATGGCTTCATGATAATTAAGCCAATCCTTTCACAAAAATCAATTCCAAAGCCTAGGTAACGCATAACATGGAAATCGGCTTGGAAAGAAAAATCACATAAAATAATCTCGACATCTAATCAAAGCGAATTGAGTGTTGCGGATCCACCAACCGGATTCGCAATTCTCAAAGAAGTTAACAAGCCCAAAAATGTTTAAAGGAAAGGAATCAACTAGTTCTTTTGATATAAAATAGTGAGATGAAACTCATATCAAAAAGAACTTGGAAAGAAAAATCATAAAACAAATGTCATCATAGATAGAATGAGAAATACCTTGACTAGGAGAAGAGTTGTTCAGGTTCCTCTCTCTCTTGCTTTGAAGTTTAGGGCAAGAAGATAAATGATGACCCGGATTCTTGCAATAGTGACAAGTGAGGGGTTTCGGACACTTAATTACATAGTGTTCCGTAGAATTACAATGGTAGCATCCTTCACGATTAGGGATAGGAGTCTTTGCTACCAAAGTAGTTTGCTTCACTTTCTTATTGGGATAAGGGCTTTTGAAATGCCATTCAAATAAAATCACAACACGAGCACCAGGTCAAACCCGAGCATTTCAGCTGGATTCAACACAAGTGTAATTAAAAAAAGAAAACAAATCCAATGTATATCAGATAAGTGATGCTGAAACCCAAACCAAACTACAATGAACCAATGGACAGAACAAGTGCAGCCCCTATATGAATAATGGAAAGCATAAGTGATACAACAGTTCAGTGAACTGCAAGTATCGACCAGGTAGCTACAAGTGTAAAGCAATGCCCAACACAAATGAACGCAGTGAAGTGTTCATGGATGTAACATGCACCAGATCAGGTCAGAGTGATCCAGATTCAAGTGAAGACTGCATGCAACAAACAACTCCAGATTATTGCAAATGAAACTGAATATAAAATCAAAATACTCAGCTCAAACCAACAGCCAAGTTCAAGGCATAGCAAAGGCAATAGTATGGCCGAGAACTGATACAATACAAGATCCAGAAGTCGTTGGGCTAACATGAATACGCCATCTAGAGAAGGACTACTGGATTGAACAACGCTAAGACTGCCAGATCCAACCATTTCTTCCTCTTTAAGAAAAGAAAGAAAGAAGAAGAAAATAGTATTCACAAAAATGAATTTCAATCAAACTTGATTGACAAAGCAAGGAATCACAAAAGAAAATAGGATAGAACGGTACGAAGACTCGAAAAGAATCCTAAAGCACGACTCCTAAGAAAGACTTAGGACAATGATCCTTGCTAGATTATTCTACATTGTTCCGTAGTTTGGCTCTGATACCAAGCTGTGACGCCCCACCTCTATACCCACGCTAGCCAAGAACACTACGGAGTAATACAGTCAACTAGCACGGAGAATAAGGATGTTGAGGAGCGACCATCCATGTAATTACTTTGTGCGAGCACCGATATGTCATATAGTATAACATGCATTTTATTTAAGGAGGAAATCCGACATACCGATACAAACTCAAAGCTATCACACGGTGGCTATATAGAATCTTCGAAAACAAATATATAAATAAACATAACACAAATAAGTCACAGACAATTCATATCTCAAAGGCGGAAATAGATAAAACAAAAAGTCTCATGTATACAATAACTAATGTCAGTTATAATACATGTGATATAACAACAACTGTCGACTAAGGAAGTTATATACACAAGTACATTATCGTGATTAACATACATGAATATATAACATCCTATACTAAGACAATGACTACTCCAAAAGTATGAAAAGACTTCATAGCTCTAGCAGCAACCCAAAGCAAGATATCTACAACCTGTAAATAACTCGGTCTGACCCGAGTATTAAATTCAAAAGAAAATAATACACGGGTCAGTCTAATTCAAACTCAGTTATTAATGCACGGAAGCAATAATATTGAAATAACAATTAGACGACAGTCACAAAAATCTCGTGTATCCGACCCTTTAATAAGAATTCGGATAACGGTATGTAAATGAACATCAACAAAAGACGAATCAATATCACAAGAATCTACTCAAAGATAAAAAGGGGTATCATACCCTAAACTTTTATTCACAACAAGTCAATGACACACGAATTCACCAATGCACAAAAATTGATAAAACTTATCAGTGAAAATCACTAAAATTGGTGAAGCACAAAATTCTAGAAATCTACACAAGAAATCCAGAAATCACAAAAAAGGGGGAGGCCTATCACAAAACGGGAGTATGAAAACTCACTAACACGTGTAACACAAAACGAGACGCTATCTCATGGTAGCTAACCATTAAATTTTTGACACACGAATGGCCCGAAGACCGTGGGGCGCTACCCCACATATGTGATGGCGAAACATCACACAAACGGGGTTTAGTTCCCTCTTAGACAAAGAGACATCGCAAAATAGCTAGTCTAAATCACAAAAATGACCGTCAATGATCATAAAGAAGTGTCAATTACAATGAGCTAGTGAATATAAAAGTTTAGCTTCATGTCCGATAACCACTTGCTTAACTTAAATATTTACGAACAAACTGTAGATCTTCACTAGAAAAATGTCACAAGAGGTTCAATCGAACAAGTCCAAGAATTAACCGACAAAGTAAACGCAAGCGTTTCATACCACTTGTTTTATTAAGACGTTTAATTAGATTTCTCGTACGAGTGAGGTAAAGGTTTGTATACACTAGTAGGTTGGAATACGGTTTAAGAAATGAGTTTTGTAAATAAAATAGTGTTAAAATCATTTGGAAGAAAGGGTTTTGATATTTAGTACTAGTATTAAAACCTTTATATTTTTAAAGTGACAAATCACAAAAATGATTGTAGAAACAATCAATCACCAAAATTCACGTTCGAAGATGTGAATAGAATCCAAAGAAACCGGTACCGAATACATCAAAAAGTATGTTCACAAAAATCCCGAAGAAAATGTCATCAAAGTCGCTAATAAATGATGACGACAAATAGGGAATTAACACGAATCGATTAAATTTTGGAAACCAAATAAAAATACGAATTTCAAAATATTGAATTGAACACATAAAACAATTCAAGTAATTGAAATATCAATTCAAAATGTCAATACTGTGTGGCTGCAGTGCACGCACGCGTGCACTGCCTCGCCACAACAGTGATGAATTACACAAAAGCTCAGTGAAAGTTCACCAACGAGCACAGGGTCAAACCCAAGAAAGAGTCAGGTTCAACACAACTGCAGTTCAAATAAAATGGTCAAGATATAAAACTAAGTCTCGACCATAGTTCAAATCGACTAACAGAAAACAGAGGCTGCAACATCTCTGTTCAATTCTATAAAATTTATTATCCAGTCAAATGCAAGCATGGACATAAATACAACATAGCAATGTACACACTTCGAGGTGGCACCTCGCGAATACAAGGCAAGACTGCAACAAGATTGCAGTCACGAGAAGGTCAGCAGCAAGCAACCAGGATTAACATTTTAACGCAAATGTACATGTATGCATGTATAGGTACACGCATACATATCTACTCAATGAAACAGGGCCAGTGAACTAAGCTCATATGTGCAGGTAAATGAGGATGCAATGAAGCCGAAGCAAGCAATCATAAACAAAGTCAAAGTCAACTAGACCGAACAACATGTAACAGGAGTTACAAGTGACTCAGGCAAATGTACAGGAGCAACAATCACTACAGGTGCAACATAATGCAACAGTGGACAGGGTCAAGGCTACAATTCAAATCCATGTGCAAATTGAAATAGGCAGTGACAACTGATGGTATTCAAGTGCAAGATTCAATACAGTATATCCCAATACCAGATTACAGTGAATCAAAAAGAAACTGCAACAACAGGAAGTGGCAGTCATGCCAATGACAACTATTATCACAATCAAAGTCAGGTGATTTCAACTGCAAGTGAAGTACAAGAAGCTCGGACAAGTTTAAATATGAAACAGAGATAATGGTACAATCTGTACATGTATAGTGAAGATAACTTTACGTAACTAGTTGACTCAAAGCCAAAACTACCGAGCATAAAAACATTTCGATAAGTCAAGGCTAAAATCGAAAAAAACCGTGGTAATACACGAATGTCACCAGAAGTCAAGACCGAAGTCACAATAGGAATCAATGCTTAGGTCAAAAACACTCGATAAATTCAAGCAAAACACAGCAAGGTACAAGTCGAAGGAAACAAATTCCAAAACAATTTAAAGCCATGGTTATCAAAAAATCCAAGCGACAAAAGATTAAACGACTTTGAATAGTTAGATGTGAGTGAGGAAATCACTCACCTTTGTCGCAAACGAAGCAACCGCAAGTGAGGAGAAGGCATCGATCGCCAAAGAAAAGCCAAAGTCTTCATTCGATCGAGCTTCAGTAGTTGGCGATTTCGATTTTCTCGAGCCCTAGTTTTCGAAAAGAGGGGCGACGAGAACAAACGACAATTTATTTTCTTTCGATTGTTTTTTGGGGTTGCGAACGAAAATGAAAAAGGGGGCCGGTTATTTTCTTTTGATAACCATCGGCACAAAACAAACAAATGAAAGATGTGGGCCAAATTGAGATTGAAGCCCGCAACCATGTTCATCAAATTTTTGAAAGGAATTCAATCCGGGTTTTATAAACTCCAAACAGCAATTTGCTATCGCCATAAACCGTTTAACGATGATTATAAATTGGTGAAAATTCCGGGTTGTTACAGAGAACAAAGTTCGACAAAATACAGATGCCTTTCCTGAAGCTCAGTGACGTCGGGATCTATCTAGAATAGACGTGGTTTGATCATCTACACATCAAATCCTACCCTGAACGCGAAAGACTGGTCGACAGCCCGACTTGGAGTAGTTGTGATATACTACCTACTCGCCAACCATCGCTCTTAATAATCCATTATCCTTATTTTCTAGAAAGAGATACGAAGCAAATTGTGTGAGATTTGACTATCTAACCCAGCATGGATGTGATCCAACCATTTGTCATATACCTCCTTCCTTGACTTGATTGGAAGAGCTATAATCACCGAGCGGACGAGAATCGACCGTCCATTTTTCAAGTTTTGTCCCTCATGCTGGGGGCAGAATCCCATTCTACGAGGAAACGTGGGTCGATCGTTCATTCGACAACATTAGCCTCGATGTGGTAAATGAATTATAAATTAAAGGGTGGAAATACGACTGCTCTAAATAAAAACCTCTAAGTCCCTGAAGCGGACTAGAGTACCCTATGTCCCCTGAGTGCGGACTAGAGTATAAACGACTTGAAAACCTCTACGTCCCCAGAGTGTGGACTAGAGTACTCTAAGTCCCCTGAGTGCGGACTAGAGTATAAACGACTTAAAAACCTCTACGTCCTCAAAATGCGGACTAGAGTACTCTAAGTCCCCTGAGTGCGGACTAGAGTACAAACGACTTAAGAACCTCTACATCCCCAGAGTGTGGATTAGAGTACTCTAAGTTCCCCAAGTGCGGAGTAGAGTATAAACGACTTAAAAACCTCTACGTCCCCAGAGTGCGGACTAGATTACTCTAAGTCCCCTGAGTGCGGACTAGAGTATAAACGACTTAAAAACCTCTACGTCCCCAGAGTGCGGACTAGAGTACTCTAAGTCCCCTGAGTGCGGACTAGAGTATAAACGACTTAAAACCTCTACCTCCCCAAAGTGCGGACTAGAGTACTCTAAGTCCCCTGAGTGCGGACTAGAGTATAAACGACTTAAAAACCTCTACGTCCTCAGAGTGCAGACTAGAGTACTCTAAGTCCCATGAGTGCGGACTAGAGTATAAACGACTTAAAAACCTCTATGTCCCCAGAGTGCGGACTAGAGTACTCTAAGTCCCCCGAGTGCGGACTAGAGTATAAACGACTTAAAAACCTCTACGTCCCCAGAGTGCGGACTAGAGTACTCTAAGTCCCCTGAGTGCGGACTAGAGTATAAATGACTTAAAAACACCTCTACGTCCCCAGAGTGCGGACTAGAGTAATCTAAGTCCCCTGAGTGCGGACTAGAATATAAACGACTTAAAAACCTCTACATCCCCAGAGTGCGGACTAGAGTACTCTAAGTCTCCTGAGTGCGGACTAGAGTATAAAGGGCTTAAAAACCTCTACGTCCTCAGAGTGCGGACTAGAGTACTCTAAATCCCCTGAGTGTGGACTAAAGTATAAACGACTTAAAATCCTCTACGTCCCCAGAGTGCGGACTAGAGTGCTCTAAGTCCCCTGAGTGCGGACTAGAGTATAAATGACTTAAAAACCTCTAAATCCCAAAGTGCGTACTAGAGTATAAATGACTTGAGAAAAATATCTAAGTTCCTGAAGCGAACTAGAGTACTCTAAATTCCCAGAGTGAGGACTAGAGTATAAACGAATTGACGAAAATCTCTACATCCCAATATGTGGAATATAGGATAAACCGTTCGACAAATCTCCAAGTCCCCAGAGCGTGGACCGAAACATGAACACAAATTGGACGCGAGTCGACCAGGAGGACAATAACACTAAAGTCACCAGAATACAGGGCGGCGCATAAACATCGATAAATAGACGAGTGGATTCCGACCGTTCTCTATTTCACGAACTTTCAGCCTGAAATCGACAGGAGGATTATTAACTCACTAAGGATGGAGTTCGACCATCCAACTAGTGGCCTGGCCAAATCAATGCTAGGAGCAGGAGTAAAAATCTTTAAAAGCTGAATACGACAGCTTACTATAGCTCTAGCTTGACGTTCTTTACAACTTAAGGCAATGACTACAAGGAGGCCTCATATAGAAACAATCAAAATGGCATCCAAAAGATACGGGCGACCGACTATATCATACTTCAGATCGAGGGTCAATACCAATCCACACCAAGCACATACGACTGTGCCTCGGATATTCCTTGAAAAACTATGACCTCCAAAGTGTGGAATGGAGGGTAAACCATGAAGACATGGTCAAAACTTCTCCATCACCCTCCTTCGATCCATCAGGAGGAGTATGAAACTGGATGGGCATGACCCGACTGCGCTTGTAGCCAACTTTACCTTGAGATCTGATTACAGAACATGAACCAAAGTGGACTTGGATGACTGTCGAGTGTCCAAATTACGCCCTAAAACTGACGAGGCATCGAAGTATTCCTCTTGGAATGAAAAATCACGATAAAATCCAAGATAGGCGAGACCCCGTGTCCCATCGTCTGACCTGATCCCACGATTCAACGGGAAAGAGAGTAAAGCTAAATTGGGCATGGCTGGCCTTCCTACTTATCGGTATATGCCCCAGACCTGGGGGCACGAGCGAGAAGCAAGATGAATGTGAACTAACTATTCACCAATCAACTCTATGTCTTTGGAGTTTAGGTGGGAATATAAACATAGCTAGGGCGAGACTCAACTGCCCATGCAGTACATTTTTCAACCCGAGACTAGGAGCAGACGCATGGTCATCCAAAGACTGCCTGCGATAGCTCAATGTTGAAACTTATAAATAGTGCTTACAGCTACTAAGGCTATGACCAAAAGGATGCCTAGAGATAGAATCATTAAATCGATACTTTAGCTCGTGGGCAACTGACTGTCATTCCAACCTGAAGGACAGGTAAATGATCATGAATTCATTGAATAGAAAGTGCATTACTCGAATGTACAAGCAAATTCAAACTCATAGCAAGATCAAACTATACAGCTACACACAACTCGAGGCTGACCCCTACTCGACATTTCCTTCAATGTGCTTTTAAGCCTGATCTTTGGTCATTTGCTGATAATCGATTAGGGCATTCATAGTCCTTCACTATTAGACTTAATAACTCATGATAAGACTCTAGGATTCGACTAGAGTAACCATCAACATTGACCGTCCCAACCATATTTCACATTGAATGTTATGCAAAATAGTTACATCTGAACTCAAAGAATCTGGGATTGCACCTACTAAGCTGACAGTCGACATTACAGCTAGCCATGGCGTCCCTTTTCGGGTGCTGAATATCGAATCACAGCTCAGTGCAATGATGATAAAAGAATTAGTTGGATTTTTCTGAATAAATGATGATATGTTCCCTTGGACCCATTTTGACATGCAAACGTGATTTCATTAACTATGGCGAGCCATGCATTGGATATCAACTCGAAGCTACAAAAGCTAGCACAATATCTATTGATTTCATCATGAAAGCTCCACTCTTACTTTTAGGCTCACCCCATCAACGTCTATGCCTACCAGCCGTTGCGATAGAGCATACAACGACCTGAGACGTCTGAAAGACTACTTAAATATAATATCAAACTAAGCCAATTCGATATCACTTATTTCCCTCGAAGGGCTATCCAAGGACGAAAATTAGCAGACCTCACACCCGAATTCACTGCATCAGATGACTACTTGAAGAGTAGTAGAGAACCAACCAATAGATGGAAAATGTACGCGGATGGAACATCCAGTGATAAGTATTATGGCGCAAGAGTCATGTTAATGACTCCTGAGGAATGATTGATCTGCTATGTCCTGAAACTCGATTTCCTGTAACAAACAATGATGCTTAGTATGAAGCCTTGACCGCCAGTCTCAAACTTGCTAGAGGATTTGAAGCGGAAACTTTACATATCTTTTGTGATTCTTGATTGGTAGTATGCAAAGTTAAGGAAGTTGATCTTGCTAGGGGGAATTGTCTTGCTCCTTATCTTGGCCAGGTCCAAGAGCTACTAACCGACTTCACGTATTACATCATTACATACATTCTCAACGAATAAAATAAAAAGAGTCCAGTCACTGGCCAAGATGGCCAGTTTTAGGAATGCGCAATGAACATACATTATTTCGGTTGAAATACTTAATATTCCAAGAGTTGACGGATGGAGATCGGCTAGGTCTTGGAGACAGAGCCAGAAAAGGTGTCATGGTTGACTCCTATCAAAGACTATCTACAATGAGGAATTCTTGCTGAATGGAGGAATAGAAAACGACAGATCCTCCTCAAAGCTTCATGCCAAATCATCCAAGAATAACTTGTGTAGAAAGGAGTTTATCCATTCCCTTGCTTCGATGTATCGCCCATGATGATATCTTGAGTAAAGTCTATGAAGAAGAATGCGGTGATAACATCAGGGGGAAAACCATGATAAAGAAAATACTCTGCTGTATGTATTACTGGACAACTATCAATCCAGATGCGGTTGATCATGCTAGACAATGCGAGGAGTGCAAGATGTTTGCAAAAAATCCGAAAACCCCGCCGATGGAAATTACTCAAATAGCTAGCCCATAGTCATTTGCCACTTGGGGGCACTGAAATAATCTTCTTGCCGATCCTAAAGGTGCTGCAAAATACACCATCATAGCAGTTGATTGCTTCACCAAATGGGTAGATGAAGAACACTTAACCACGACCAAGATGAAGAAAATGATCAACTTCATTATTCGTAACATCATCTGTCCTTATGACCTTCCATGATCTATTATAACTGCAAATGGACAGGTTGAAGCTGTGAACAAAATCATAAAGTCTGCACTGAAGAGAGGTTTGGAAAAGGCTAGAGATAAATGGACGGATGAACTCCCAACAACATTATGGGCTTATAGAACTATCCATAAGTCCATGACTGGTCGTACTCCAATCGCCATTGCTTACTGCTCTGAGTCATCATCCATGTAAAACTTGAAGTCCCCTCTCATTAAGTAGCTGATTACAACCCTTATTTCACAAAAAAAATATACAAATAAGGAACTGCAATTGAATTGCAATTAAACTAGATGGAATTGGCGACGACTTATGAGCATATAAAACACATCCGACAGCCAATGGCAAGAACATGTATCCGAACATGCATATGTACATCCGAAAAAAGTTCGACTTCTCGAAATCAACAGGGAATTGAATTCTCACTTAAGGTTATTAAGAAAAGACAGGATCAAATAGCCGAAGCTTACTGGCCCTGTAGAACCGGACATGAATGGCCACTGATGAACTACAACCCTGGATTTATAATATTAGGAATCGACCAAGCGCCGTGACGACCAAAGAAGGATACGACACCTTGGGAGGATAAAATTGAAGGATAATGACTATTCAGAAAACATGATGGATTTCTTTATGTAAACAAGAAATACTCACTAATTCAAAGCGTGTCATGTTGCTTCATACGACACACTTTGGGGGGCAAATGTTAACCGGCACTTTGGGCCGGCTACAAAACGACAGTTGAAGATAATATTATTAGCACTAGACAAGGTTCTGACCAAGAGGAGCCTGGTAGCGTACGGGTTTGATGCAGTCAACATGTTTGGCATTTAGGCACGGTTCGGCACACGTCGCTCGGTTCAGATGGCTCGGCAAGCCTTGTTCGGCACAAGCCTCGTTCGGCACAAAGCCCCGTTCGGTACAATGCCTCGCTCGGCATATTTTTGTTTCGAGTCACTTGGTAGTCGCTGCAGGCAGTTCTCGACCGGCATCCCTCGCTCAGCAATCTCTGTTCGGCATACCTGGCTCGGTGTGTAGAAGCTACTTAGCACGAGCCGAGATATCTTGTTCATAGGCCCGTGAGGGAAGTCCAACCCATCTTCGTCCATAAATAGAAGGGCATGGGCACAGTGAAAGGGACCTTTTTTGGGAGAACACTGGGGAGACTCTGTCATTTTTTATACTCTCCCCTTTTTGATTCAAACTTGTATTCAAGTGATTTAAATACGGATTGTATATGTATTCAAGTAATTGAGAAAGCAATAAAGATTAAACTCAAAGTGGATGTAGGCAGTTACGCCGAACCACTTTAAATCTGGGGTTTTTGTTTCTTACAGTTATTATTGCATTCTACTATGTAATTCCTCAGTTTTAACTTACTTTTTTCATTAATCTCTCTACATAACTCTACTCAAGGGTGTTAGTGTCCAAATCTGATGCTAACAAAAACTGTTATCTTCAATTGATCTGGATGAGATTATGAAGAATGGACCATTTATTTGAGTTCAAGGATTATTATTTTAAAAAAATGGCACCCGGATTTGAAATTCACTCTGGCTATTTTTCTACGATTTCTATATGGGTACACCTTGTTGATTTGAATCTTGCTTTCCTGAGCAAAGACGGAATTAGTAGGATTGTAAGTGCATTGGGAAGGCCTATTCGATTAGATAATGCTATGAGTACCGAAACAAGGCTTAATTATGTTTGAGTATTGGTGGAAATAGATGATAACTTTAAGTTTCCAAAAAGTGTTCATATGAGGAAATCTAATAAAGAAATAGAAAGTATTCTTGTAACGTAGGAATACAAACCCAATCTTTGTGCTTCATGCAAATTATATGGAAACACTTCGGATTACTGTTCGTTTACAACAAAACAACAATGCCAGCCTAAAGTCCCATCTCAAGTTCCACATACTACAACAGACAAAGCCATAAACATGGACTCCTACTCAAACACTGATACAAATAGAGATGATGATACAAAATAGAATAAAGGCAAGCAACGGATGCTCGATGTTAATCTTGTGAAATTTACTGTCTCCACCAGTAATAAATTTGATTGCTTGCACACTGACAATGAAGTTGCTAATCATCAGAGTGACATCTCTACTAGTACTTCGAATAATCCACCTGCACATGTAAGCAAACTCCCAGTTTCTTCTGCCACCCCAATTTAACATGAAACTGCAACTGAACCTACACACAAATAGCAAGTAATTTGGATGATGTTATAGTTCAAGATTGGAATAGTGATGAATCACATCTTTCAATTGAAGATTCCACTCATGATATAGGTGCATAGTCTGATAGCAAAAATATGAACAGAACACGGAAAGACAAGTTTGTAAACACTATTGCATCCAAAAATCAAGAAATAGGAAGTCATGATAAAATTGAAAAATGTCTCACCCATGATATCGACTAAACCAATTATAAGAAGAAATGATACCAGCAGTAAAGGGCATATTTTGATTTTGCTTGACACGTCGATATGGACTTACGATATTTTAACCATGTCTATAGAGCATATAACTGTTCTGTTTTCTAACAAAGGGGGTCTGCAATGTTAATTGTACTTTCGTCTAGGCTAGTAACTTTTTTGCAGAGCGACAGCAGTTATGGGATCTACTATGTCTCGACGCTGCCATGGTTCATATTGGGGGATTTTAATAACGCTCTCAACTCATAAAAAGGGTGGTTTTCCTGTCCTTTTACCAATTTACATACAACTAAAATTTCCTCGATAACTATGGTTTAGCCGAGTCATACTTACAAGGATGGAAATATACTTAGCGACGTAGAGGAATTGCTACAGACATAAATAAGGTTCTTGTTAATTATGAATCTATGTTTATGTCTCCAAAATTGTTCACCATCGCTTTGCCTTCATTGATTAGTGATCACACCCCAATTTTACTGTGTTTCAAAAAGAAAATTACACAACAGAAGGGCACTCCTTTCCGATATGTAAATAATTGGTATTACTTACATGGTTATACCCAGTGTGTGCAATAGGGATATGCAAATACTACTTAGGGGTCAGCTGCCTATCAACTAATCCACAATTTAAAGGTCATAAAAAAAATCTTAAGACATGGAATAAGTTGAAAGCCAAAGAAAATTCAATATCTAAATTACAGGAGGATTTCAACACAGTTTTCCACCAACTTGATCAAGACCCTGAAAACTCAACTCTTTATGACATTGTGTATCAGATAAGCAGGGACTTGAATAATCAACTCCAAAGACAACAGCAATTTTTAAGACAACAGAGCAAGGTTTTATGGTTACAGCAATGGGAAATTAGATCAAAATTCTTTTACGAAAAAATGTCTATGAGGCGGCACAGAAATAAAATTCAGGCTGTCTTGGATTCATAAGAGAATTATATGTACGACAGTAATTCAATCAAGGAATCAGCAATATCCTGCTATCAAATTCTATTTAATAGACATATAAACATAATTTCCCTCACATTCTGTTATAATGCAAATAAATAGTAAGAGGAAAGAGTACTTAGCTTCACCCGTCACGATATCAGAAATCAGGGCAGCTTTATTCTTGATTGGACGCTAAAAGTCTGAGACCGGATGGCTTCTCCTCCAAATTTTACAAATTGCATTGGAATCTCCTGCAACAAAATTTACAAGCAGTTATTACAGATATTTTTTCACACAAGGAAATTATCTAAGGGAATGAACCATAATTTTATCACTTTACTCCCTAAAAAAGATAAGCCTCAAATGATCGCGGACTATAGGCCTATAGCATGCTATAATGTGTTATTATAAAATTGTTGCGAATATTTTGTGCAATAGAATAAAAAAAATTCCTATCTTTTTTTATTGCAGAAAATCGGTCCTCTTTTATTCTAGGGAGAAGTGTAGAGAGAATGTATTACTGGTCCATAAACAAGTGAGGGATTTTTCTAAACAAGGTGGGGGAAGATGTGCATTAAAATCGACCTTCAAAAAGCCTAAGCATATGGTAAATAGTGATTTCATTTGTTATATGTTATGGTTGACGAGTTTTCCTGCTGTAGTTATTGATCTTATATATGAGTGTATTACCATACCTACATTTTTTATTATGATTGAGAGGACCACATGGCTTTATAACTTCTAATAGAGGGCTCCGACAAGGTGACCCATTGGCCCCTACCTTTTTTGCATAGCCATGGTGTTCTTTTCATTATTAATGGAGGAAGGAGTTTTAGATGGTCATCTACAACCTACAACTACTATTCAACCTGCTATAGCTCATTTTCTGTATGCTGACAATGTGATGATTTTCTTATCGGCTACATTACAGAATGCTGATCATATGAATTATATTTTTTTCTACCCTAGAAGAAACAGTAGGTCTACATATAAATCAAACTAAACCTCGGCTGTTTTTCGATAGAGGTGCTATGCATATTGCTAAAATATCATCTACCTTACATATAGGAGAACATAAGTTACCTGTCAAATGCTTGGGAGTCCCCTTAACATCAGATTATCTTCATGCAGTCCATTGTTCCCTCCTAATTGACAAAATAATTAATAAATTTAAAGGACAGGACAATAATTTTTTTTACCACAGCCGGGACAGCGAGTTAATTCATAGCACAATCACACCTATTGTTATGTATTAGTTCCTCATATGTCACTTAGCAATATTGGTTTTTAAAAAAATTGAAAAAATTAGGTAGTGTTTGATTTGTTATTTTTAGTTTTGGATTTTTGTCCATACAAAAATGGACACAACGCATGTATATTGTCGAAAATGATCAATTTGAAAAATGAAGTAAACATACAAAATAGAAAACAACTTTTCTTAATTTTTTGTGTTTTGAAAAATAACACAAGCACGTGAAACAATACTTTCTTTCGTCGTCCCTCTATTCCCTTCGTCCTCTCATCCGTCTATCTTTCATCCCTACTGTCGTCCCTCCATTCTTCTTATTTTTGACATACATATTGAAAATCGAAAATACAAAATTCGCTTTTAAACCAAACACTACTTTACGTGCTGATTTCTTTTGGAATGACTAACCACACAAGATATCATGGATACTTTGGCTTTATCTAGAAGGTGGAGTTGGATTATGTAAATTTGTTGATTTGAATATTACATCAAGAATCAAATTGCTCTGGAATTTGCTTACTAAAGAATGTCTCTGGTCTAAATGGAAGAGGGCCAAATATATGCCTAAAGTTAACTTCTGCGTTTTACCAATTAATTGTTAGAGGACCCTATATAGTGAATGAGATATTGTCCCACATCACCAAAAATAAGTTAATGTTCATGCTTATGTACTACTTTTCTCGAACCTATATTGATGCTTAGGGTCAGGTAATTTTGTGTGAGGGGGAAGACCTATATGACCATGAACTAACACACGCGCGCCGCCAATCCCGTATCAAACCAGGTGCGGGTCCAATAAGAGTGGACCACGTTATATTTTTTTTTGTTGCACGGAAGAAAACAGTTTTCTACTGTTTAAATTCAATAGAAGCAACTAGCGTTGCGAATGACGAGACGCGACTATTGCAAACCGCGGCAGTTTTTGACTGTTGCAGACGAAGAGATGCGGCTGTTTCCAACAAACATAACCGTTGGGAATTGCCTATACAAGAAGAAGGAAACCTGATCGGTAGAGAACTCCGTATTTTCTCTTCTTCCTCTTCATTTCTTGGGAAACCTGATCAGTAGAGATCCATGCGCTTCTACATATCACACAGAAGATCATACTCATCACAATCTCGAGCAGATCACGTATGTTGTATCTTGGAAGACTTCGAATAAAGTCTTAAAGAAATTATTACGACGAGCCTCGGACATGATTCCCTTCTTCATCCGGTTAGATTTTTGTTTACTTATATATTTATATACATCATTCAATAATTTTTTCATTTCAACGTTGTGTTGTTTCTACGAAGTTGTATAGCGCTTGTTTATTGTATAGTTTAATAGAACAATTTGTTGTTATGATCGCTATAGTTTTTTCTTATATATAAATCACAACATAGTTATTGTTCAAAATAACTAATATAGAATTCCAAAGTAGTGAAAATCTGATTTGTAAACTTGTGTGACGAGTTTATAACATATTGGTCTCTGTTTTGGTATACTGATCGTGTAACATCTTAAGAATTTCCCGTTTTCACTAAAACATAGATGGCGACAGTTGAACTATCAGCAGAAGATGCTACCCACAACAGGCCTGATCCTTTTAAAGGAGATGGTGATGACTTCATAACATGGTAGAATAATGCTGTTTTATCTCACCACGTTAGGGCTGCAGAAGTACATTAAGGAGGATGAACCAAAGCCTAAAGATGGACAAACTAGAGAAAAAACGCAGTTGTTTTTCTCTAAATTGACTCATGGAAGCATTTGGACTTCTTGTGCCGAAATTACATTCTAAATTGTCTGGATAAAATACTATATAAAGTATATCAGCCACACCAGACAGCAAAATCCTTATGGGCTGTACTTGCAAATAAATACAAGACGCAGAATGTCAGTTTGAAGAAGTTCATAGTAGATAAATTTATGGAATACAAAACGGTGGATTCCAATTCTGTAACTAGTCAAGTGTAGGAACTCCAACTTATAATTCATGAACTTGAAGTAGAAGGACATCAAGTTGGAGAATCGTTCCTTGTTGAAGCAATAACAGGAAAATTACCACCATCCTAGAAAGACTACCGCGACTATTTGAAATATAAGAAAAAGGAGATTTCCATAAAAGATCACATTGTTAGATTAAAATTAAGGTAGATAATCGTGGAATAACAAAACCCAAAGGTGAAGAGGCACTTGTTACAGAAGGGTCAAAGAAGAAAGGAAATTTCAATAACAAAAGAAAAAGAGAAAGGCACCTGATAATCAATCCAAAGATAAGCAAACCAAGAAGTTCAAAGGCGAATTTTGGGTCTGCTGAAAGACTGCGCTTGCAGTTAAAGATTGCAGGCACAAGAAGACGAATGAAAAATCGATGGTAAATATAGTGGAAAATTTGAGTTCAATCATTGAGAAGATTAACTTTTCAGGAGTAGTTTCTGAATGCAACTTAGTTTTGAACCCTGCACAGTGGTAGGTAGACACAGGCGCTACTTGTCATGTCTATTCTAATATATCCATGTTCTCCACTTACAAGAAATACGATCAGGAAGAAAAACTCCACATGGGTAATTCTGCATCCATGATCGAGGGTAACGACACTGTCGTCCTCAAATTTACATCCGAAAAAACTGTGACACCAAATGAAGTTCTTCATGTTCCGAATATCTGCAAGAACCTTATATCTGGACCTATGATCTCAAGGAAAGGCTTCCACCTGGTCTTCGAGTCAGATAAAGTAGTTCCGTCTAAGGCTGGAATTTATATAGGAAGGGATTATTTATGTGATGGCATATTTAAGGAAAATGTACTATAGTCGGCGACAAAACTATGTATTTTGATTGTGCTATTAATAAAAAGAAAGTTTCTTATTTGGTTGAGCATGAAATTTTACTATGGCATGATAGATTAGGACACATAAATTTTCAAAAATGAAAAAATTAGCAAACTTGGGATTCATTCCTAAATTCCAAGTAGATAAAAACTACAAATGTGAGACGTGCAGAAGCAAAATTGGTTAAAAAACCATTTCATACTATTGATAGAAGTATAGAACCACTAGGTTTGGTTCATACTGATTTATGTGATTGTAAATCATTACCTACAAGAGGTGGAAAAAAGTACGTTGTCACTTTTATTGACGACTAAACACGATATTGCTATGTATATCTTTTGAATAGTAAAGATGAAGCAATTACTTCGTTTATAAAATATAAGGCTGAAGTAGAAAATCAGTTAAATAAAAAGATCAAGATATTGAGATCTGATCGAGGTGGAGAATATGAATCACCGTTTGAACAATTCTGTGCAGATACTAGTATAATTCATCAAACAAAAGCTCCATATGCACCACAACAAAGTGGTATTGCCAAGAGAAAGAATAGAACATTAAAAGATATGATAAACGCAATGTTATTGACCTCTGGTCTACCGACGAACTTGTGGGGGGAAAGCCTTAAATATGTCTAATCACATATTAAATAAGGTTCCTCATAATAAAACATGAAAAATTCCATATAAGTTAGGGAAAGGACACATACCAATTTTCGAACACCTCAAAGTGTGGTGGTGCTTGAAAAAAGTTCCGGTTCCGCCTCCCAAGAAAGTCAAACTTAGGCCAAAAACTGTAGATTGTTACCTTTTAAGGCAAGCTCAAAATAGTAATGCCTACATATGTTTGGTGTTCAAGTCTGATATTAATGTCAATACAATCATAGAGTCTCGAGATGCCTCATTCTTCGAAGATGTGTTTCCGCATAAATGGAATGAAGGAAATTATGTCCCTAAAAGGACAAGAGAAGAATCAAGCAAGCCACATGACGATGAAACTCATCGTGAAATCGAGGAAGTTGAACCAAGAAGAAGCATAAGAGAAATAACGCCCAAGGCGTTTGGTTCATAATTTCTAACATACATGTTAGAAAACGAACCTCAAACATACAAAGAAGCAATGTCATCTTCTGAATCTTCATGCTGGAAAGAAGCAATCAAAAGTGAAATTGATTCAATTCTAAATAATAAAACTTGGGAAATAGTTGATCTTCCACTTGGAATAAAACCGATTGGCTGCAAATGGATCTTCAAAAAGAAGATGAAACTAGATGAATCTATTGACAAATATAAAGCAAGATTGGTAGCTAAAGGATATCGTCAAAAATAAGGTTTAGACTTCGTTGATACTTATTCACCAGCTACACGAATAACCTCTATAAGAATGTTAATAGCAATTGCATCCATATATAATCTACAGATTCATCAAATGGATGTAAAGACAACATTCTTAAATGGAAATCTTAATGAGGAGATTTATATGGAGCAACCTGAGGGTTTTATTTCCAAAGGAAATGAAAACAAAGTATGTAGATTAGTAAAATAATTATACGAACTAAAACAAGCTCCAAAACATAGGCACGCAAAATTTGACTGTGTCATGATGAAAAACGGTTTTCGTACAAATGAATGTGATAAATGTGTTTATTATAAATAAGTTGGACAATCATACGTGATGATTTGTTTATATGTAGACGATATGCTAAACTTTGGTCCAAATAGCAAAATAATAGAGACCATAAACAAAATGTTAATCAACAATTTCGACATGAAAATTTAGGAGTTGCAGACGTTATTTTGAGAATTAAAATAATAAAAACACCTAATGGAATTGATCTATCTATGTCACACTATGAGAAAAAAGTGATTGAAAAATTCCAAAATTACGGAATTAAAGGAGTAAGAACAACTTTTAATCCATCGAAAGTACTGCACAAAAACACTAATGAGAGTGTAATACAACTGAAATACTCTCTTGTAATAGGATGTCTAATGTACCACATGAATTGCACAAGACCAAATACAGCTTATGTAGTAAGTCGACTGAGCAGGTATACAAGCAACCCAAGGAAGGAACACTGGAAAGCACTAATGATAGTGTTGGGATATTTAAAGAGTAGCACGAACTTTTCCCTACATTATGAAAAATATCATGCCGTCTTAGAAGGATATAGTGATGCAAACTGGATTTCTGATTCAGAGGAATCTAAATCAATTAGTGGTTATGTATTCACCCTAGCAGGAGCAGCAGTGTCATGGAAGTCTACTAAACAAACGTGCATAGCTCGATCCACTATGGAATCAGAGTCCATTGCTTTATATAAAGCACGCGAAGAAGTAGAATGGCTTCGACAATTTTTAGAAGACATTCCATTTTGGCGTAAACCTGTACCGGCCATATACATAAACTATGATAATCAAGCAACGTTAAGTAGAGCGCAAAACTTTGTGTATAATGGAAAGTCATGACATATTCGTCGAAGCCATAACACAGCGGTTACTCTAAATGGAACTATTTCCATTGACTATGTGAGAGCTACTGATAACCTTGCAGATCCATTTACTAAAGGATTATCAAGAGATAAAATTGACTGCGCATCGAGGGGAATGGGTTTAAAAGCCTAAAACAACAAGAGTTGTCTTATACGGAAACCTATCCTAGCGAATGGAGATCCCACGGACTGGGATCAATAGGCAAACCAATTCTGAGTAACTCAAAAAGTAATGCATTTTGGACTTAGTCCTACTCCATTCCTATGGTGCACAATAGAATGCACGCCTACAAAAGTACTAAAAGAATAAATTTATGCTTTTAATGATGACCATATCTTGAAATTAACAAGAGGGTATATGTAGGATACTCTTAATGGTTGTGATCACCTATGTTAGTGTGAGCTGGGTCGGCTCTATAAGCATATTAAAGGCTTAAATTCTTTAATACACTCGCAGAACCAAATTTGTTTAGGACCAAAATTAACACAACCAAGAGATTGGATGTGAAGGGAAACAATGCTTTGTAAAGCTCATTGTCTGGTTATGCACAAACGGCTGACGGTTCAAGATGAAATAACTCACCGATTAGCCAAGTATATCCGATAAGTTTTAACTAGGAAAAATTCAAAGTGAAATATATATTTATCCTCGATATAGCATTATTTTCATATGAACTGTGTGATATTACACTTTGTGTGGGGGAGACATATATCATTATTCATGTGGGGGATCGTTAGAGGACCCTTATATAGTGAATGAGATATTGTCCCATATCACCAAAAATAGGTTAATATTTATGCTTATATACTACTTTCCTCAAACCTATATTGGCCCTTAGGGTCAGGTAATTTTATGCGAGGGGGCTATATGGCCATGAACTAATACATACGCACACGCGCGGCCGCCCGTCCCGTACCAAACTGGGCCAGGAGCGGGTGCGGGTTTGGGTCCAATAAGAGTGGACTGTGTTATATTTTTGCTTCACAGAAGAAAACAGTTTCCTGCTATTTAAATTCAAATAGAAGCAACTAGTGGATTGGACGCCGCTTTTCAAAATAGGCATTGCAAAGCTGTTTTTTGCTGCTGCGAATGAAGAGACGCGACTATTGTAAACCATGACAGTTCTTGGTCGTTGCAAATGAAGAGATGCAACTGTTGCAAACCGCAGTAGTTCTTGGTCGTTGCAAATGAAGAGAGGCGACTATTGCAAACCGCGGTAGTTTTTGGTCGTGGTAGATGAAGAGATGCGGTTGTTCCCAACAAACATAACCGTTGGGAATTAGCCTATACAAGGAGAAGGAAACCTGATCAGTAGAGAACTCCATATTTTCTCTTCTTCTTCTTCATTATTTGGGATACCTGATCAGTAGAGATCCATGTGCTTCTACATATCACTGAAGATCATACTCATCACAATCTCGAGCAGATCACATCTGTTGTATCTTTGGAGACTTTGAATAAAGTCTTAAGGAAACTGTTATGACAATCCTCGGACGTAATTTCCTTCTTCATTCGGTTAGATTTTTGTTTACTTATATATTTATATACATTATTCTATAATCTTTCTGTTTCAACGTTGTGCTATTTCTACGAAGTAGTACAATGCTTGTTTATTGTTATAGTTTAATACAACAATTTTTTGTTGTGATTGCTATAGTTTGTTCTTGCAAATTAATTACAACATAGTTATTGTTCAAAATAACTAATACAGAATTTCATGGAAATCTGATTTGTAAACTTGTGCGACGAGTTTATAACATATTGGTCTCTGTTTTGGTATACTAATCATATAACATTAATAATCATTTTTGTAGGCATAATGAAATCTATTTTGCATCAAAGTGATCTATCACGCGGCCTTTTGTAAAGAATTATTATTAAACGGGAATACATAGATATGTGGTTTGATCCTTGCATTTACCACAAATCATTGTTGGATTTAATTGGATGGAGTCGAGTCCATATTTGTGGTATAAGTCGCTACAGAGTAATCCATATAATCGGGATCGAATTCTACAACCCTATATAATACCAGAAACTAGGGAGGTCTCGGATCTAATTAACCAGGTGCACATATCTCCATATTTATCACAAGATCACCAGAAAATTGTTCAACAGCCTAATTTTATTATTGCCAAAGTCTGAAATGAAGTTAGACATCACAAAGTAGCCAATTCAAATTTCAAACTTGTATGGCATAGCAAAACAGCCAAGAAATGTTCCTATATGGCATACTTGGAACGTTCACCTATAGTATATCGACTTGCTAATCAGGGGATTAACATGGGTAAACATTGTGTTCTATGTAACAATTTCAATGAAGACCACAATCATCTATTTAACACATGTGAACATACAACCTATATGTGCGATTTCATGTCAACTAGCTGGGTCTCCATCCACATCTAGCTCACAGCGTCCATGATCAGAACGCAAAAGTTATTGAGGAGATACATGCAAAAACAATAAGGCAAGATCTGGATTATATGATAGCAACTACACTAATTCATCTTACTTGGCTAGAGAGAGAAAATTTGAGAACAGAAGGTGCTCAATGGACCAACGTACCAAGCTATTTGAGATTGATGTATGCCTTTAGCCATTCCGCATTTTTCACAATTGGAGGATATCAAATGAAGATCGAGAACTTTTACTTAGGTAGGGAGTGGAGTTGACCGACGCGGGGTAAAATACGGCAATTGCTATTTTCTATTGTTAAGTTTTGTGATATATAGGATGGATGGGTAGTGTTTGTGGATTGCGGTGGTGTTGTGGCGTATGGGTTTTTATTGTTTTCCTTAGTATTTTTTTTTTGAAGATGTATTTTCTTTGCTATACTAGCGCCATAGGGATGTCATTCTCTTTTTCGTTACTGTGATGGTAAGGTTTTTTTAAAGAGGTGAATCTCACTATTGGTTCTTACACGTCATATAATAAAAGAATCTTTTCATTCCAAAAAAACAAGTAATTGACTTTAAATTGGTTTTATTTCTTTATAAGTAATTACTTTTGACCAAATCTTTCCATATATTAAATCCTCAATTTCCAATTACTTCTTTTACTAATTTCATATCAGAAAATATTCAAAGAATATTTCTAATTTAATTAAGTACAGTAATTAATTAATTAATCAATCGCCTTAATTTCTTCATTTTTCCTATTTTCAATTAACTGTAATAATTCAAATTTACATGGAAAAAATTCTAAAAAAATCTTATAAAATGAATTCTTAATTTTCTACCTTATATAAAAAGTTTAAGGAAAAAGTAAATACTCTTTATAGTTTAAATAATTAAATCCCCATACCACAATATTTTCTTACTTCGAATAATTATAAAAAGTTCATATTAAATCAAAAATTCTAAAATTAAAAGCCCATTTCCATTTTTATGTTAGAGTCAACACCTCATAATTTAAAATCATTTAGAAATCACTAGTTATAGTATTAAATTCAAAAAAGCCGCACCTTTAGCTTTATAATTTTACATATAAATACATGAAAGCATTAAAATGACTACATACCCCCAAACCATGTTTTTATCATTCCAAACATCACAATTTCAATCAAAAATGAAAATGAAAACACAAAAACATGATGGATAATAATATATTCACCATAGGTTGTTTAAGAACGAAGAGATTTGTCTTACTTCTACCTTTCATGCTTCTAAATTCTTATTCTTTAATGATATGAGGTTTAAAAGAGTGGAATACATTAATGAGTGTTTTATTTCTTTCTTTTTTGTTAATAAAATGAATAAATAATGTAAGAGAGGATGCTAGGAATTTCTTAATTGGGTAAGGCATTAGGTTTTTTCCCTTCCAAATTCTGCAATTCTTATTCATTCTTAATTAATTAAGTATTAGTTCCTTTTTAGTCTAGATTATTATCATTACCCTCTTTATTAAAGCAATTTCAATATTATATAATTTGGTACTTCTCTTTACTTATTACATTCTTTCGCATTACCATTATTCTATTATTTGTTAATTAAATTACCAAAAAACATTGTGCATTAAAATAAGGCTTTACTCAACCTTAGAGCATTACATAAATAATTTACAGTGACTAAGAGCATTGTCAAAGTTCAAATTCTATGACGTGCTAAGGGAGCATTAACAAAAAAGTTTTGTCAAGAGAGATTGATCGATGTGTCTCACTATCCATAAGCACATGATCAGAAATATAGTTGCATAAGACCAAGATGATTTAGGGGTGGATTGTATGAAACCCTTTTAGTAATGCAATGTAAGACTGGGAAGGAACTCTCACCATGAGTGAATGAAAAGTAGACCATAATTGGGCTCTAGTTCTTTCATTAGTAATCAGTGGGTCATTTGTGTCATCATATATCCACAAGCACCATGCATTTGTGATAGTTAAGTGTTATAGATGCCATAGCTATCTGTTGTGATGTATGGTACTTACTTTTGTGTGTTTAAACATATGGACACCCTTGATCACTTCAGATAATAGACTACCGTGTTTTTACCTAACTAAGTTAGTGGTTAGACATGAAAAGTATATATGCTAATGCATATGTGTGTAGGAGAAGAGTTTTTAGGCATGAGTTCTATCACCTTTTAGTCTTGGCATATGATATTTATGCATGATATATCTCTGTGTGTGGGGGAGGGGGTAGGTGTGTATTCCGTAGATGAACAACTAATACGAAATTGTTATCACACAAAAAATTATTTCTAATGGTTTCCTTAAAACTATTGAGTACTTTCATGAATTGGGTGTGTGAGATTTTTTGTTTAACTATGCATGGTAGCTCCATAAAGTAGATATAAGAGGCTTACAGTTTTGCTACTATATTTAGAGATTCATTATTTTTCAACTGTTTATTTCTATTTATATCTAGCACTTCATTTATGTGAGAGATGGTTCATTATGATGATATTCCGTGCATTGAGAGATATTACGACTCATTTATCTATCCATGTAAGATCACTTGAGTTATTGTGTACTTTGATGTTATGTAATTTATCTGTGAGCACTTTTTTTTTAATCATAAAACTATCTCACTTATTTTATATTTATGTTCTATTATATTTTCTTAATGTGTAGTGAGGTCTAAAACATGTTATGAATGAGTTCATTTTCCTAAACTTCCCTCCATCGATCATATGCGTGGTAGTGTATTTTGAGTATTCTATGATATCAAAGGTGGATGAACATCCCACTTACTATACATTTCTGCTGGGTGGAGATATATGAATCAACAAACACTTCTAGCATTGTGCTAAATATAATGAAAAATGAAAGTCATCAAAATATACACTTTTAAGTGTAAATAAAAATAAGAGGGATAGGAAACATTTCTTGTTATGCACATTAAAAACAATTTGCTCGACAATCCTTATCAAGTGTTATGTCAAAAGGAATGGATAATGGTGAAATTTCCCAATAAGAATAATACCAATTTATAACTATTTTTTTAAGGCAAGCAAGCTTAAATGGTCCCCTGCCATATTTTATAAAACCTATAAAAACAAAAAAGCAAGGTAAAAGGGCCTCAGCTAGTACAACTCACATGAAGACACCCACACCTATCATGTGTTGCTTTAATTAAATTGAAAAAAGAAACAAACAAAGATACAATACTAGAAAGGATACAATGATATGCTCGGTGAAAAGAACTCAATTAAAAAAAATCTGGGAAGATCCACACTAAGGTCGAGGTCATCTCCATAAACATGGGTCTATGAAGTTAGAAAGGAAACAATATAATATTAAGTAACAATTCAGGAGACAGGAAATTATTGGGTCGGAAAAAAAAGAAATCGCATTTATTTTTCTATATCTAATGAATTCACATATTTCAACTAATACTAGATGGTTTTTTTTCATTTTTTTTTGCACGTAGAATATAAGTTATAATATATTTTTTGCTACAAAACCAAAAATTTCCATGCACGCATTTGATCAGCAAATATTAATTATTGATTAAAGCCCTTATATATTTGTAAAGAGAAAGGTTGAACGGTCCTCTACTATTCTCTTAAAAAGAATATTAAATTAATGTAGAAGAGTGAGGTAGATGATCCCCATATATTAAATCACACGATGAAACAAACCTCTTTGGATAGAACATTCGACATACACAAAATAATATGACCTATACATACATTACAAGGATCTATCCTTAAGAGTAGGCTAAACTTAAAAAAGGGTTTTAACTAAAGTAGATTTATGTATGATAGCTCTAAAGTCTAAGTCAAAATTGACATTAAAATCATTCTGAGGAACAAGGGAAAGGAATGAAGATGGTGGAGAAGGTGGAGGAGGGATCCTATCAAAGATAGTGAATTTGGATGATGGGCTGAAAGAATCAAACAAGGTAGATAGAAATGGAGGAAGCATTGGGACATAAGGAGTATAGGCATGGAGGTGTATAATGACAGACTGTCAAAAGGATTGGCCCAGATCTAAAAGGTTTGGGTAAAATTAAATTTGACTCCTCTACGATCCATTTAATTGACCCATTTACTATAAGATTCAATCTTACCCAACCCACTTAACTTGTTTAATGATTTGAATTAGATCCGACTGGTCAAAAGTTTACAAAATTTGTAAAAGAATTCAATTTTTTATCTTTTGAATTCCTAAGATAATCGAATTTTCAATTTAAAATGTTCAAGTTCAAATCATACTTTCGTTAAAATTCATAGCATCATGTTTTAAATTTCAAAATCAAAGTAAAGATGTAAAATTAAAACATTTAATTTTCAGATAGAAACTGAAACTTTCAAATTTAAATATTAAGAATTCAGATTTTCAAAATCCACAATTGTTATGAGTAAACTTCCATGTGACTATTCAGTAATTTAGTGACAAATGAGTCTCTGATGTGTTGTTCAAATAAAATTTTAGATGTAAGGGATATAGTCTATTATCCGTTAAGTTCAACCATTAGTCACCATGGAAAACTAACATACATTCAAAATGTGAAATGCTCGAGTGTGCTATAGTGTTCGTAACGTTGACATGATTTCATTAGTTAAAGCCTCGTCTAACTTCGAATTAGTATAAAGAAGTTATTGCATATTGAGAGAAAATATCGACTTTCGCCTAGTCATTTGAGTGTAAACTTCCAAAGTTCAAATTGTTATGAGTAAATTTCCACACAATTTTCCAGTGGATCTTGAGATGAACGAATCATCGATGTATTGTTCGAGTCAGAATTTAGATATGGAATGTAGCTTGTTATTTGCTAAGTATAATTGTTCATCACCAAGAGAACTACAACATATGCTCAGAATATGAAGTATCAAAGTGTTCCATATTGTAGATTCTAGTTCATTGGACAAAGTCTCGTCTGATTACAAATCAATATGAAGAAGTTATGGCATTTCGAATGAAAAAATAACAGCTTTTGCCTAGTGTTATAGTTCAAATTTTAAAATTTACATTTTCAGTTTTCAAATTTAAAATTTTGGAATTCTCAAATTTTTGATTTTGAATAAACGAATATGTAAACTTTTTAATAGTTGATTATAAACGGATTATTCCAACACATTTACGAAGAGGGTTAATGTGTTAGGTAAATAGGTTGGATTGTTGGAATGGTTTGATTATGAAGATGAATTGTACTATACTTCTGACTTCAAGAATCTTCACAAAAGATTCTCTTTGGAAAAATCTTCCAATACAAACAGGTTATTTAGTTAATTATTTTAGGATTCGATAAAGGCCTTTAGCAGTGTAATCGAATTAAAAGTTTGTACTACTTCGATCCAACAAAGAACACTCTTTTATTGAGTGTTCAATGATGCAATATAGGATTTAAAAAATGAAAAAGAAGAAGAATTTTTTTTGTATGTTCCAATGATTTTTATCCTTCCCTTTATATAAGTAGCAAAGACATGCATCAGTTCATCAATAGACGCTTTCAATGTTCGGGTCCAATGGCTGCAATTTCCATATTTCCTGGCCAATTTCGAGGTTGCTTCTGTTGATCCGCAACCATTTGCAACAATCGCATCTCCCTCCAATTTTCAAACCATCATGCCTCTAGGTTTTCTTGCATTTGTAACAGTTCTAATTTCGAACTTCTAGACTTGTAAATGGGCTAAAAAACCCATCAAAAAATTATCCAAAAAATATAAACTAGACTTTAACCCTACTCGACTTGGCTCGGTTCGATCGGTTGAATGATTGACAACAGCTGCGTGTGAATGTTAAGATGCATGGCCTCTCTCTTCAAACCAAGAGAAAATAATTGGATTCCCAACGGGCCCTACCCCTTCATGAGAATCCTATAATTAAACAAATATAGGAACTTTATTTCAAGAAGTGTGACTAATAGCCTATCTCTGCTTCTTCCTTCTTCGAAAACAATTAACAAAACCCCATTATTTTGATAATACCCGACAATTTCCTCTAATTTTAAAAATAAGTGAAATAAATATAAGGAATGGTTGCATCACATAGGCGACTATCTACATACCCAAGTGGAATCGAGGCCAACGTAAATAAAGACGAATAATTTGCATCATCGTGGAAATTAATACATAAACGAGGGGGCTCTCTAGATTTGAACCTTCGCTTAGTGTAACCCTCCAAAATTCTACCGAGTTCTTTGATGAACTAATTTTGAACCAAGTACCCTATGATAGAACTAGAGCAGTCATCTATATTAATTTTCGAGCGTTTTGTATGTTCAGCACATTAATGGCTATGTGCTTAAATCCTGAGTTCATGAGTCTACTTTAGAAAGCAGTATTACTTTCTTAGTAAATGGCCTAATTTTCATACTCATATAGGTAGGTAAGTCAATTAAGGTGTTTCTGCAATATACCTTGTTAGTGAGCTAAAGTAATCAGGGATCTTCATTCATCTTAGTTCATGAAGAATCCAACACTAACTCTTAAATGGGTAATTTGTTTTAGCGTTTCGTGATCATTTTCTTAATTTAATTTTACCCATTAAACCTTGTTTGTCCTTTTTAAAACATAGCTTGTGTTTCTATTAAAGATGTTCAACCTTAATTCACAAACCTTACTTCCATCTCGTTTGTGTTAAGAAACCACCGCTTCAGTGGATTGACCAAGTTTTTCTTTATTTCTACGTAATCTACTATGATCTCACGGCTTTTGAGTAATTTCCTTACCATCTAATGTCTAAGACTCACATGTGTAGACTTTCCATTGTATCTTTTTTTAAACAATATGAATCATTGCCTAGTTATTACAATTAGTCATGATTGTAGGAGATGTCTTTATTACATAGAGGAATTGTAATATCCCCCACTTTAAGACCTAAAAATGAAAGCCGATGATGCTGCAGTCATCACCATAATTATTTTTAGACGACAAAGAGAGACCAGTATAAACTTTTTTCCACAACATTAAGTAAAAAGAGCGGTTAAATAACATTTCCATAACATCAAATTGTTTTACATAATCATTTACAACATTAAACCCAAATTGTTCCCACGCAAGGGTAAATACATAAAAAATAGAGTACTGTGTGTTCGACATATGAAGATTCCAACACCACACATAACTAGTTATAAATCCAGTTTTTGCATAGTGGAAATCCAGGATATCTTTATTTAAATAGCAAACTTCCTGCTTCGTCTTGGAATTCTTCATTCGTCATTCAGAAGATATATGTCTAATCCATAAACTCAGTCTACTCACATAAGTACCCATGATTTTATAAGGGATAATAAAAGGATAGATCATACATAAAGCCTGGTATAAGTAAAACCTTTGCCCTCAATTATTCCAAGTTATAGTTTTCCTTGTCGTCACTTTACCGGATGAGAACAAGTCTAATAACTTTGTTCCTCAATTTCTTGGTATCTTGACCTACTACTCCTTTCGATCATCTCGCATACATGAACTCTGGCTTTACAGATAAATCTTCAACCGCTCTTGGTTCAACTATCGAACATGGGTCATGCATGCATTTCTCAAATGCAATACGTGAAAAACATTATGCACACCCACCAAACTACTTGGTAACTTGACTCAATAATGAGTTTACCAATCCGCTCAATCACTTGATATGGTCATATATACCTTGGTGCCAACTTTCCCTCTTTCCTAAAGCATATGACTCTCGCATCGAAGAAATCTTCACAAAAACATGATCGCCTACCATGAACTCAAGCTCTCTACTTTGCTTATTGACATAACTCTTCTACCTTGATTGCACTGCCTTCTTCCCAATGCAAAATAATTCTACCTTCTTAATAGCCTATCTCACCAGTCCTAACATAGGACTATCTCCCTTGTCTGACCGACATACTAGTGACTTACACGATCTACCATACAACAACTCAAATGGTGCCATCCCAATACTCAATTGGTGACTATTATTATAAGCAAACTCTACCAAGTGCAATTAATTTTTCCAAGATCCTTTGAAATCCAAAACATGTGCTCTCAACATCGCAAGGGAAACGAAAACCGAGATTTGCTTTATCGAGAAACCTTCCAATATGCAGTTCATCCTTTCCATTTGACAGTCTGTCTACGGTGGTAAGCTGTGCTTAAGTTCAACTTCGTACATAATGAACACTGCAAACATCTCCAAAGCTCACTGGTAAACAATGGGTCTCTGTCTCTAATGATACTACTTGATATCCCATGTAGTCTCACAACGTTCTTCATATATAGCTTTGCTAAGATAGCCGTCATTCTCGTCGACTTCACTGGGATAAAATGGGCACTCTTAGTCAATCTATCGATTGTCACCCAAATGTTATCATTTCTCATCCTTGACCTAGACAATCCATATAAAATCCATAGACACTGAATTCACTTTCAAGTCGGTACTTCCAAAGGTTGAAGTAAAACACTAGGCTTCTGATGCTCAGCCTTTGGTTGCTGATAGGTGAAGCACTTCTTCACACATTCTCCTATATCTCTCTTCATCCCTTCCCAAAATAAGACTCTCTTCATATTAAGATGCATTTTCGTGCCTCTGAGATGAATGGTAAATTTTGACCGATGGGTTTCCTCTAAGACTTCCGTCCAATGATCATCTATTTTCGGAATGCAAACCTTCCTTTCTTTCAAAGCCATCCCTTCGAATCTATCTCGAATCCTTTCACATCCTCAACATCTGCCCTTATTTCTAATTGCCTAATTCTTTAAATAATTAATGGATCCTACCTTTTCCTTATAACAATTCTATCCACAAATGCTGGATGTACCTCTAAACTTGCTAATGCCCTAGAATCTTGAGTTGATCTCGTTTCGTCCTATAATGCACTCCACACGACACTAACGACTCTAACATCTTCTATCATGGCTAACATTCCATTCTGATACTTCCTACTCAAAGCATCGACAACTTTGTTCCTCTTTCCTAGCGTATATTCTATCCAAAATCATATGTCTTAAAGAACTCCAACCACCTTTGCTGCATCAAATTCAACTCCTTCTAAGAGTATAAATACTTAAGCGATTTATATTTCGTACATAATTCTAACTGTTCTCCCAACAGGTTGTGTCTCCAAATCTTTGGTGCGAATCCCATAGATATCTAACTTCATGTGGCCTCAATTATCGTGATGCACAGGCTGTCACTCGTCTCTTTGCATCAATACTGCCCCCAATCTGGTTCCATAAGCATAAGTGTATACTACTAGGTCCTAGCTCCCTTCGGGCACGATCAAGACAAAACCATTCATTAGTAACTTCTTCAACTCCTAAAGTGACCCTTCACACTTATACGTCCACACGAACGGTTCATTCTTCCTGGTTAGCTATGTCAAGGATGTTGCTATTCGTGACAAATCCTTAATGAATCTACGGTAATAGGCAGCCAACCCTAGGAAACTTCTCATCTTTGTGACCGTTTTTGCCCTCTTCCAACCATTAATAGTTCTATCTTCATTGGATTCGTAGCTAATCCACTCTATGAAACAACATGCCTGAGAATCACCTCTTATTTCCAAAAGTGGCATTTTGAAAATTTTTCCTTCAATTTTTGTTGTCTTAATGTCTCTAACACCACTTTAAGATAGACCTCATGGTCTCACTTGTTCTTAGAATACATCAGAATGTCGTTAATGAAGACTAATACAAATTGATCCAACTAATCGCGAAAGATCTAGTTAATAAGGTCTATAAAGAACAGTAGGATGTTGGTCAGTCCAAATGGAACTGCTAAGAACTCGTATGAACCATACCTCATTCAGAATGCGATCAATGGAACACTATCTTCTGCTACTCTTAGTTGATGGAAACCCTTTTCCAAGTCTAGCTATGAGAACGCCAGAGCTCCACTCAACTAGTCAAACTAGTTTCCTATCTTTTAAAGGATAATAATCCTTCACCATCAGCTCATTCTGTTTTCAATAATCTATACATATCCGTAAAGTTCTGTCCTACTTCTTCATGAATGCTTTCCATAGCGAACTACTTGGTATGATGAAACTCTCATGCTCAAGTTCCACCAATTGTTTCTTTAATTCTTCCTTCTTCTTGGTTGAATTATGATATATGGTCTACTAATAGGTTACACCCTCGGTATTACATCTCTTCGAAATTTGATTGCCCTTCTCGATGTTAATCCAATTAAAGGTTCGAAAACTTCTTCAAATTCTCAGACTACTCATACTCTACTTACCTCATCCTCTTGATCATCCATATCACATAACATCGTGTCCAACTTCTCCTTTATTATGTACAACGCTATCAAAGTTCTTTCTCCATCTCTAGGATTCCATAAGGTAATAATCCTATCCATATAATAGATCCTAGTGCCATTTCGCATCAACCAATCCGTACCCAAAATTACCAATACTATATGAAGTCAAACACATATGGGTTGCGAACAAACAAGTGCCCACACAAGTCAAATTCGAGCTCAATGCACCCTAACCCAGGAGTGGCACGCCCATTAATTAGATTAATCACATGTAAAGATGTCATTAAAAAGGCAGTTCCTAACTTCAACCTATCTACCACATCTTTTGAGATAGAAGAATAGGTAGCTCCTATATCAAATAGAACAATACAGAAAAACTAGAGATCAAGATCATACCTCCAACACAACTTTCTTTCCTTTCTCCTCAGTCGTTGGCCCGTTAGATGGCCCTTGCAAAGCAAAAACCTTAGGCTGCTTTAACTCAAGACAACCCTTCTTTTTATGCTCAGATTTATCATAGACAAAGCACGTAAGTTTCAGTGCATCAATTGACGTTGGACACTTATTCGTGTAGCGCTCCCTCTGCCTACAACTACAACAAGTCACATCATCGACATTTTTTAGTCCTCCATTACCTTGAGCTTTCCCTTTTGTGGTTGGCATTTCTTACCCATATGATATGGAGCAAACCTTTTCTTTTACCTACCCATCGGCATAATATTGAACTTATTCTCCCCTTGAAACAAATGGTCATATCTCCTTGCCATTTCCACCACCATATTAAATGGAGCTAAAAGATGAGCCATCACCTTATGATGCAGCCCTTCATCAGACCCTCAATGAAATTTTCATTCTCCTTCAATAGAGTATTAATATGATCCCTTCCATACTTTGATAAAGCATCAAAATGCTAGATGTGTTCTACCAAAATCATTTCTTATGGCTTTAAGTCAAGGAACTCTCTGCATAAAGCGCTCTTCTGAAATTCAAAAATAAACTGAGCTTCAAATCATTCCTTAAACTGCTCCCAGGTTATCTCCTCCTCTGGGACCTCAATAATTACTATTGAGACTTGGTTTTGATTCATGACATAAAGCTATCACTACAACATACAGATTTGACGACTGTTACGAAAAAAGAGAATATATACAACATGGAGACAAGACATCAAAATCGATGTATCAATTTTTATATTATCTTATTTTGAATCTTAAGTCAATTTTGTTAAGATCTCTCCTCGTTTAACGTATTTATTAGCTTATATATAATCTTTCTAATGGTATATACATATAAGCATAGAAGATATGTATATATTATCAAAGTTTTTCTTTAAAATCATAATATATATATATATATATATATATATTTATTTATTTAAAACCTGTGAAAACGGTACCAATTGCACAGAAATCACCAGGTCAGTCGATTGACCTGGTAGGTCGGTCGACTGACCTGACAATTTCTGTGCAACATGCACAGATGCACAAATAAACAAATATATATTAAAAAACACGTTAGAATATCATGGCGACTGTACCAGAGGTTCAGTTGACTGAATTTCTATAACAGCTATCTTCTGAAAAGATACGACTGTTTGTGAAGAGTTACGAATCTCTACAAAAAGATCTGGACGCAACTTTTCAACCGAAATTCTTCATCAACAGTCGCTGCTTTTTAACATCTATAAATACATACTCTAACTTGATTCCAAACAACCAAATTTTCTTATCTATCTTATCTTACTCACTTGAATCTACTTGCAACAATAATTTCAAATGTTCTGCATTAAAGCAATATTATACCTTTCTATTCTTCATAAACTTCAAATTTATACTCGAGGAGAAGATCATAGGAAGGGTGTACAATAAACAGACTTATCCGCGTTATCAGAACACAAAAAAGTCAAACAATATTTTGTATTTGTTGAAGTCTCGTTTTGCTGCTCAGGCGTGTGAAGTCCTCTTCGTCTCCTGAGGCAAAATCCTATTCCGCTGCACAGGTCCTTGTTCGGCTGCTCAAGGGTTGTATAGACCTATTCATTCAGGTTAAGTGAGGGTTATTGTTTTAGTGAAATTCGAAAAGGAATCTGGGACTGGACGTAAGACGGAGCTTCGAACCAGCATAAAAATCTCTGGTGTCGTTTTATTATACTGCTTTTATATTCCGCACTATTTACTATATAGCTATCATCACTACACTCTATATTATTGTATATCCATATTGCACGATCCATAGCTCACTTTCGTTTGGTATCAAAGCAAAGTCATCATATAAACGTAACATAGTTATCTGATAATCTAATAATATGGAAACTAGCACTAGCACTAACATTAACACTAGCTTCATGGAAGGACAATCAACTGCACGTCCACCACTATCTAATGGCATGAATTATAACTATTGGGCCACACAAATGAGAATATATATATATATATATGCAAGCACATGGTTTTGATTCATGGAACATAACTCAGACATAATATATTATTCCTACTGAAGAGTGTTCTACTTGGACAAATACACAGAAACTAGATGCCATAGCAAATGCAAAAGCCATGAATATGTTGTTTTGTGCCTTAGATAAAAATGAGTTTAACCGTGTTAGCGTGTAAAATACTGCATATGAAATATGACGTACACTCAAAGTTACACACGAAGGAACTAACAGGGTCAAACAAAGCAAAATATCCATGCTCAAAAGTCAGGTTCAAAACTTTAGGAGGAAAGAAAATGAATCTATAATGATATGTATTCAAGATTTCAGGATATCTACCATTCATTAGTAGGAATAGGAGAAAAATATTCAGATTTTGATATTGTATCCAAAATCCTTAACTCTTTAACGGAAGAATAGGAAAGAAAAATTCTCGCTATTGAAGAAGCGAACGGTATTTCCAAAATAACCCTGGAAGAGTTAATAGGAAATCTAATGTCCTATGAGGTAAATTTGCAGGCTAAACAAGTTCAAGCTCAAGATAAAAAGAATATAGCATTCCATGCAGAACAAGAAGAATCAGATTCAGCCAAAGATGACCTAGCCTTTATTGCCAAAAACTACAAGAAATTCTTGAAGTATAGAAAAGGAAAAAGAAATAATGGCAAGAGAAGCTCAAACAACAATAAATCACCGTCTTCATCTGTTCTGGGTTGCTTTAACTGTCATAAAAAGGGTACGTGCAAAAGGACTGTCCATATTAAAAGAAAGAATATCGCAATAAAATGATACAGACTCTTCTTTCTCTTCTGAAAGTGAGAGTGAAAGCGATAATGAACAAGCCAGCATATGCTTTATAGCCAAAGATAATGAGGTTAATGATTTAGCTTTTGATGATATGATTGAAATAAACTCAGAATTGTTAAATACTTTAAAAAGTCTCAAAAAATATATATAAAGAGGCTGTTGAAAATCAGAACAAGGCAGAATTCGAAAAAGATATGCTTAAGGACAAGAAGAAAATATTGGAAGAAGAACTTGAGAAAATCAAGAATCGCTTTCAAATGTTAATTCTCAACTTATATTATTGAGTCAAGAAACTGAGACTTAAAAAGAAAAGAATGATGTTCTTGTTTATGAAAATCATGATTTAAAAACTAATATTAAAATGGTAGAACTAGAAAATTCAAGTCTAAAGACCAAACTAGAAGGAATCACAAAAAACGTTTCAAATTTTAATAAAGGTAGAGAAAATTTATCTAGAATTATTGAAAATTCACAACCTTTTAACAATAAAAATTGTTTAAGTTATAAGAAGAAAGTCAAGAATTCACAATCTAGTAATTCAAACAATGTTAAGTCTATTAAAACACCCATATCTTCAAAAAGACTAGTTTCTAAAACTATAAATATATGGGTTCCTAAAACTAACAACAAGTTGATAAGGAATAAGTATATTAGATCATTCATAGAAAACGTCCAATATAATAAGAATTATATCTATACAAGGGATACTAAACCCACTTGGGTTTGGTTCCCTAAGATCTAACTCTTAACACCCTATTAAAAAGGTGGGTACCAACGTTATCTCATATTTTTTGCAGGTCCCACTCAAGAAGGGAGGAAAATGGATACTCGATGGTGGTTTCTCAAAACACATGACAGGAGACAAAGATATGCTGACAAACATTACATACTCAGATGGAGGTTCTGTCGCTTTTGGAGAAAATTCCAAGGACTATATCATCGGCAAAGGAGATGTGAGCAATTGCGGTACATCTAATTTACCTCTTATTACAAACATTTTATTAGTTAAAAATCTAAATCATAATCCATTAAGTATAAGTCAATTATGCGATAAATGTTTTAAAATATCCTTCTCTGAAAATAATTGTAGTATCTTCGATCAAAATCAGAACCTTATTTTCGAAGGAAATAGGGATAAAAACATTTACTTTTTGAATAGAAAGTTAATCATAACTGTAACTACCGAGAATTTGACCGCTTCAAAATATATTATTTAGAGTGATTTTAAATATAAAATATAAAAGGTTTTATGATTTAAATAATATTCGATAGGATTTGGAAGTAGAAACATATATAAAAATAGTAACATTTGCATATATCGACAAAAGTGACAAAATGCTGATTTCAGAAAAGTATGTTTTAACGGTTTAATAAATTATTTTAATTTATTTATGAGTGTTTATATTTTTAGATAGCATTATACAAATTTATTTTTAAATTTGGTTTACATAAATAAATAGTTTAACTAAAACGTCAAAATGTAACCATAAAACGTTTTGTCGAAAACGACGTTTTGTCGATTAAAAGTTGTCGCAACGTCGTCGCGCCTTTATTTTCTTATATAGAAACATATATTCAAATAGTTTAAGTATTAATTAATTCACTAAACATGTTTACTTTTACTAAATAAGATTAAAAAACTTCTAGAAGTCATTAGTAAAAGTAAGTAAGAATTAACAAAAGTAAGAAAACGTAAACATCAAATCACATTAAATCAAAGCCAATATAATTATGATATTCTTTACTTAATCCTTAAGTTACTAAGACATAAAGTAAAGATGTGAAAGATGATGTTAAGTACTAAAAATGTGGAGATTTCTTTAGGTTAAAGTAAGGTTAGTTTGGTAATTTGGTAAGAGGTTATTTTGGTAAATGTACCACTTTTTTCTTTTTCTATAAATATCCACCTCCTTCTTCACTTTCATTCAGATTTTTCTTCTTCTTCTTTTCTCAAGCTTCTTCATCTTCTTCTCTTCTCTTTAATGGCTTCCAAGCCAAAGAAAAAATTAGAAAGAAATAAAGTCCAAATATTTACAAAATATTCAAAAGAAATCAATGTTTATTCTCTTCAAATCAAACTCATCTTTTCTCCATATTCTACCTCTTCTTCTCTCGGCCATAAATTCTTCAAAACATAACTAAAATAGAATTTTTTTAAATCATGTATTTTTATAGTGGCTACAACTTTCATGTTTTCCACTTTGTCTCATTCTAAAGTTATCTATGTCAAAAATATACTTCTTTCAAGTGCATTTTCTGACCCAGTTTTTAAGCCAGAGAATTGGCTATTTTGTTTTGATCACAACTTGATCGTCTCTAATCCAAATTAAGAAATTCTTTCCCCAAACCATATGAAATTCCAGTGGCTACAACTTTTATGATGATCACTTTTCTAGTTTTGAGGTTTTCCATATTTGAAACTCAATTCTTTGAAGTGCATTTTCGGGCTTCATTTTTGTCAATCCGACAATACCTCTTCTTCATTCTATCATATCTCCCTCAAAACAACTTGGATTAAATTATTCATCTTTTTAAATCAAGAGAAAAGAATTTGCAAAAAAATTTCAGTTAACATATTTTTAAATTTCGAGAGTAAGATAATCAAAAACAAGAGAGAAGGTGATATATTTTTGGGTCTAATTTTGAGAATTCAAGTTCAAAGCTCCACCACTTCTTCTCTAGACTTTCGGCCCACCTCCATTTCAAGCCTTGGTCAAGCATTAGAAAGGAGGAATTCGGGTTTACTTTTATTTGGTTCCGAAGCATGGTAGGAAGTACGACTTAGATCTTAAGTTCCTTGCCTTAAAGTTTGATAGAGTGGAAACAAAAGTAAGTTATTTCTTATTTTAAGTTCATTAAAACCATTGCTTAGTTGAAAGAACTTTAATTGTAAAGTGTTGTTTGAAAACCCTTGTTGAATTCTTGTTTACTTTGTTTTCTAAAACAATGGTTGATTTCCTTGTTCAATATTATGTTTGGATGGTTAATCAAGTAATTTAAAACTTAGAAGTTAAATACTTAATGGGGTATGCGGAAACGACTAGTACATGTGTTTCGTCTGTGAGATCCAAGGAGACTTGGGCGAGGGATGAAACATATCGAAGGGAAAGCCCGGATGCTCCAAAATAAATATAAAATCGTTAAAGTGTTATAAATATTTGATAGGATGAAGCATTGTTTATCATTTATTGTTGCGTTTATTTCATTGATTGATTGTTTGAATTAGGCTCGACCAATTTATGAGTACTGATTATTATTTATTGATTATTGACTTTGCTCGACTAGTTTATGAGCAATTAATTATCCATATGCATGGGCTTGGTAGAAATTAATTGTAGGCTAACACCTTGTGATTTATTTCACAATTTGACTATAAGGTGTTTAGCGGTAATATTTGGTTCACTTCAATTTAATGGATTGTTTTGAAAGTTGGTTTTCAAATGGAAATGTTACGAAATGTTTTCCCTTTAAAAGAAATAGAAATGTTTGGTAATGAATGTTTTTGAAGTTATATTATATAACAGTAGTTTATATAAGAATGGTTTTATAAAAATGTTTTATAAAACGGAAAGAATTTCGAGGACTAATCCCTATGGTTTTAAGATGATTTTTGAACAGATTTGGAAAATGAAAATTATTATAGATTTGAAAGTACTTGTGAATATTAGTGTGAAATGATTTATCGCTTCGGGACATAAAATGATTTGTTATGTTACCAATGATTCGGGTAACCCGTAACTAAAAAGTGGGCATGTTTTTTTTGGTATAGTCCGCTCTTAGAATAGAGGGATATACTTATTTATCGATTGTATTAAGGCTGGGACCCAGTTGCCTTGTTATTGGGAGAAACCTCCCGATCTGGTTGCATATGGTTTGATATGTTTTTATTACAGTATTTGGGATTTTCAAATAAACTTTTCAAAGTGATTTGATTTAAGATCGTGAAGTAAAGTATAATTCGAATATAAAGGATATATATATATATATTTCAAAAGTTTTGAAATAAGAATTCGAGAATAAAGTCCAAAGAGATAATTTCCATAAAGGTAACTGGATTTGAAAATCTAAATTTAAAGATTAAGCCTAAGTGGGTAGTTTTGGGAATTGCATATTGTTTGTTGCATCGTAGGTTCCATGAGTTCTATTTGCGATAGGAGAACTATGTTGGCTTGATCCTGTATCTAATTGGGTACCAATTAGATACAGGTACGTAGGCAGTCACAAGTGGTAGTGATGCAGCCCCTAAAATGATATAACCCTTTCATGTTTATTTGTTAATGGTTGTTGTTTATCTCATGTTATTGTATTTTTCCTGTTTACTACTTTATTTTGCATTTGACATGTTTATTGAGTTAGCAGGAATGGCTATGGCGTCTCTCTTATTAGAGTTGTGCAGCGTTAGATTTATTTGTATTTGGTTTGTATATAAGCATACCTAGTTGATTAAATTGATTACTATGATAACTTGTAAAATTGAAATTTTATCCTATACATTTTGTAATGTTGAATAATTATCAAATATGGTGTATATAGTTAGTGGTTTTCATTAGTAGTCTTAGAACGGACGGATATTTTGGCAATTTTAACTGGTTCGAAAATCCGGGTCATCACAATAACTCAGACATGTGTTTAATAGCCAAAGAAAATGATCTCTGGATATGGCATAAATGATTCTGTCATATCAATTTCATAACTATAAATAAAATTTCTACAAATAATCTCATAAAATGATTACCACAGATGAGTTTTAAAGTTATTAATATATGTGATGTGTGTCAGTTATGGAAATTAACTAGATCTTCGTTTAAATCTAAGAAAGTCATTTCGACATTACAACCACTTGAATTACTTTGTATGGATTTATTTTGGACCTACCCAAGTTCAATCCACAATCATAATAAATACGTATTTGTAATAGTTGATGATTTTCTAGATATACGTGGACTATCTTCATGAAAATTAAAAGTGATATTTTGAAAATTTCAAAACATTTGTTAAACAAATTCAAAATTTAAAAGGAACTAAAATTAAATATATCAAAAGTGATCATAGAGGTGAATTTGAAAACGAACTGTTTGATAACTATTATAAAAAGAAAGGAATATTTCATAACTTTCGTTTCCTAGAACTCCACACCAAAATAGAGTTGTAGAACGAAAGAATCAGACTCTACAAGGTTATGTAAGAACCTTACTAAACGAAAGCACATTACCAAAACATTTCTAGGCAGAAGTCATTGCAACTGCCTATTATGTATTGAATCGTGTTTCTATTAGACCCCTCACTAAGAATACACCTTACGAACTTTTTAACGGTAGAAAACCAAAGATCGCATGGTGATAGGGGTAAGCATATGATGGAGTAAGTTGTTACTTTTCTTATATTATAAAAACATTAGTCTTTTATATCACAACATTATGGCTTGTGCTAAATAGCCACTCTTTTCATATTATTTCAAAACTCTTGTTTGTGATATTGTAATGTATGAATGTTCGGTTCCTTCATAGTATCTATCAATGCTTCATACTTTTATATTCTTTATTCCTTTTTGTCCATGACAAAGGGGGAGAAATATTATTACTAATATTAAGAATGTAGGATACAGATCGTCAAAGATTCAGGGGGAGTAAGTATTTATATTATATATACAGTCAAAATCTATATCTATTTACAGGTTTTCATCAATCAAAAATGGGGAGAATGTTGAGACTTGGTTTTGATTCATGACACAAAGCTATCACTACAACATACAGATTTGACAGTTGTTACGACAGAAAGAGAACATATATTACATGGAGACAAGACATCAAAATAGATGCATCAATTTTTATATTATCTTGCTTTTAGTCTTAAGTCAATTTTTTTAGGATCTCTCCTCGTTTAACATATATATTAGCTTATATATAATCTTCCTAATGACCAATACATATAAGCGTAGAAGTTATATATATCTATGTATATATATTATCAAAGTTTTTCTTTAAAATCATACAATATATATTTAAAACCTGTGAAAATCGTGCAAATTGCACATAAATCACCAGGTCAGTCGGTTGACCTAGTAGGTCGGTCGACTGACCTGACAATTTCTGTGCAACATGCTGCACAAATAAACAAATATATATTTAAACATACGTTTGAATATCCAGTCGACTGACCCAGAAGTTCAGTTGACTGAATTTCTCCGACAACTATTTTCTGAAAAGACACAACTATTTGTGAAGAGTTATGAATCTCTATAAAAAGATTTGGACGCAACACTTCAACTGGAACTCTTCATCAACAGTCGCTGCTTTTTAACATCTATAAATGCATACTCTAACTTGATTCCAAACAACCGAATTTTCTTATCTTTCTTATCTAACTCACTTGAATCTACTTGCAACTATACTTTCAAATATTCTACATTAAAGCAATATTATATCTTTCTATTCTTCATAAACTTCAAATATATGTATTTATACTCGAGGAGAAAATCGTAGGAAGGGTGTACTATAAACAAATTTTTCCGTGTTATTAGAACACAAAAAAGTCAAACAATATTTTATATTTGTTGAAGTCATGTTCTGCTGCTCAGGCGTGTGAAGTCCTCTTCGGCTGCTAAGGCGAAATCCTATTCCTCTGCTCAGGTACTTATTCAGCTGCTCAAGGGTTGTATAGACCTGTTCCTCTTGGTTAAGTGAGGGTTATTGTTTTAGTGAAATTCCAGAAGGATTCTGAGACTGGACGTTGGACAGAACTCCGAACCAGTATAAAAATCTCTGGTATCATTTTATTATACTGCTTTTATATTTCGCACTATTTACCGTATAGCTATCATCACTACACTATGTATTATCTTATATCCATATTACACGATCCATAGCTCACCTTCAATTACAGCCTCTCACTAGTCCAATTCATCCTCCTAATGCTAACTTGAAGCCAACCTCCTCTTTTGAGCATTTTTATATCCAAAATCCCTCGAAATATGTTTATGCATCTTCAACCAAGTCAACATTTCAAAGGAGACTCCTTCCCTCTGAATTCCTTTCCTCTACAAGTCTTGAAATCTTTGTTCATCTTAGGCAAATATGTTTCTCATGGTACCACTTGTCTCGGTTCAATAGCTCCAGCTAGTTGTTGCCTCGTCATCTCTGTTATAAAAGGCGGAATAAAGCATTCACATCCTTTCCCCTTTCGACTCGGGCAGGCACTTGAGTATCGTCTTTATTATGAACTTCTGGGTTTGCCTCCCCTCCTTGGCTATTAATTTGGACACTATCATCTCCTATACTAGCATTTGCTCTTGTACTTCGTATGGTCAAACTTTGGTTATGTAGATTCATTCTAGCCTTATTTACAAGCAGGGTTCGTAAGAAACGGAAGTAAAGAGAATGTAAATAATCGTAGAGGGTTATACATATTCTCTAATATATCTATATCAATGTACACGTATGTTATACATAAAGTGTACACCCTTCCAAAGGTGTTTATTTTTGACTAGTAAGTTTCTTCTTAGCTTAGTTTTGTTTTGGTGTTTCCCTAACCCAAGCCTTGATACCAAGTTGTAACATCCCCCACTTCGAGACCCGAAAATGGAGGCCGATGATGCTGCAGTCATCACTGGAATTATTTTCAAGCAACAAAGTGAGATCAATATAAATTTTTGTCCATAACTTTATGTAAACAGAGCAGCTAAAAATCGTTCCCATGCAATGGTAAATACAATAGAAAATAGTGTAGTGTATGTTTGACATATGAAAATGCCAGCACCAAACTAACCATTTATAAATCCATGTTTTACATAGTGAAAGTACAAAATATCTTTATTTAAGTAGCAAGGCTCCTACTTCATCTTGGAATTCTTTATTCATATATCAGAAGGTACTTACTTAATCCATAAACTGAGCCTACTCGAATGAGTACCCATGAATTTATGGGAGATAATAATATGGGTCGGACATAAAGCCTGGTATAAATATAACCTTTGACCTAACCATCCGTAGTGAGACCACGTCGCTAACGTGGAATGGGTTTACCCCTCACTTTATCATCATCAGTATACATCATAATATGTAACAACAATATCATAGAAAGCAACCATATGCATATATTCAGCCAAGAAGTGTAACCTACATTTATCATTCAATTATGAATCAGTCATGCAATTGGTGGTCATTCATTCAACCTTCACCTAATTTCTTGATTTAGGATAATTCATCTCTTATTTGAATAATGTCACCTAGTAGCAATATCAATTTATTTCCCCATAGGAGCTAACCTGACTAGAGTCACCTCGACTCTCCTAAGAGGCTGAAGGTAAATACCCTGGTTACATCTTGGTAAGCATCCTTACTAAGCGTCAATATCTCCCTAAGTCCCCTAAACTACTATCGTTCAAGTTAATGACTTGTTTGTTTTTATTATAACACCACCCCAAAGTTTAGACATTCTGCTATAACTTAATTTAGATTTTAATAATCTTTTAAGGTTGAACCCTATTGTGGCACCCTGTCATATATCGTTGGATTTTAGATCGATAGTCAAGGCACCTTGCCATACAATAACTCTTGAGTCGATATACTTTACAATCCTTGTTCAATACATTCTTACTTTCCCTAATTGTGTACCATACATATTTAGATAAAACATCTTTATCTTTTGATTAAAATGATACCCTATCATTTGTTAGTCTCTAAACTTTCTTAATTTTAAATAGGTTACACAATTTTAACTTATTAAAATTCCATTTTGATTTCATCTCTATGAAATAGTTCATTTTCACATGGAAACTATCTCCCAAAGTGTCCCAAAGTTTTCGTTATTTTACTTGGAAAAATATAGCTTCTCAAGCTATTTCAAGTTGTATTTAGTTGTTATATGTTGGCTATATTTAGTTGTTATATGTTGGCTATCTTGTAGCCATCATATGTTAACAAAATCCTAAGCCATCGTGTATTAATAGTACCTGGCCATCGCATGGTGACAACATTAATGCTATCGTATGTTATAAAATTATTGGTCATCATGTGTTTGTTTTGGGAGCCTTTATGGGTTAAAAATTTCCTAAGCTATCACATACTTACTTTAGGTAACGATTTCGGATTATCTACCTTATAGCCTTCATGCATCATCCAATTAAAACCTTCATGGTTTGTTTATCATTTTTTTCCTTTACCTTCGTGTATTATCACATTTTTGACTATAGTTTTCATGAGCTATTCCTTTGTGAGCCATCTATTCTATTTTCTAGCATGCTGATTTTCTTATTTTGCCTTCACTACTTCCATAATTGTTTAATTCTCCTTTTTTTTTTCTTTACACTTTCATGGTTTGTTTTACTCTGACTTCGTGTGCTACTTAATTTGTGGCTATATGAGTTATCCCACCACGTTTTCTTCCATGCTTTTGTGTGCTGAAAGGCTTTCGTGAGACTCCAAAGTTAACAATGCAGAGATTAATTAAATGGCTATGAATATGGAGTCTTCAAAGCAAGTGCATGAGGTATCCTTTACATCCACCTGAGCTATCATCATTTATTTTTTCCTTTATTTTATCTTTAGTCTACATGTGCTGCTTCGTTTTGAAGCCATATGAGTTGTCCGCATTTTTTCCTTGCTTTCGCTTGTTATATATATATATATATGTGTGTGTGTGTGTGTGTGTGTGTGTGTGTGTGTGTATGTATTTCATTTTCTTGTTGTATGAGGCATCGTGTTAAAATAGCCATGCTGAAGTCATCATGAGGCGTCCATGCTAAAGCCTTCGTGTATTTGTTTCCTTGTCCCTTTTAACTTCCGTGTAATGTTTTAATTAAGACCTTCATGGGTTATATTTCTTTACTTAGCCTTCATGTGTTATGTTATACTTGGTCAAAAAGGGTTTAATGGCAATCTTGTAATTAAATTAAAAACTGATTCATTGCCTTTTTAAGTAACTTCTTTTTACCAAACCCCAATTTTTATCAACATCTTATTGACTAATTCTCTTATCATTTCAGTTTCTTTTCAAAAATTGTTAACTACTTTATTTAATTAATTAGTTAGTTAGTTAATTTTTTCTTAATTAATTAGTGTTTTTATTCACTAAATAATTCATATAAAACAGAAAGTTGATGGGAAAAATCCCAAAAATTCACCAAAAATATCTCATGTTCTAACTCATACAAAAATTTAATATCAATATATCAATATAATTAATTTTATTATTATTAATAATAAATAATCCTAAATTTACCATTTTCTCAGCTTAAAAATTCATAATATATTTATATAACTCCTAAAACTATGAAGATAAAACCACATCTTTATTTCATCATTAAGCACATTATATTAAAATTTCATGGCATCTGATTGTGATTTAACCAAGTTTTACCCCAAACATGAATTAATTCCCTTTAATTAAATTCTAACCAATAATTAGAATAATGTTCAATCATCCAAACAAATTAAACATCATTCAAGCATTCATTTACAGCAAAATCCTAATTTAGACATGCTAGGAAGGGTTTAGAAAAAGATTTTACTCACATAGCTCAAGAAAGCTTGATTTAATCTAGTTGAAACCTTTAATCTTCGTTGTCTTAGATTTATATTCTTTTCCCTTGTATTTCCTCCATCTTCTCTAATTGGTATTTTAGGATTTTATTTTGTGAATAAAATGAAGAACGAGGGGATGGAATGAGAGGATGGGGATAAGATAAATGGGTTAGTAATTTTGGCTTAAGCTAACATCACATGTTTCCTAGTCTTACTAATGCACCTCCCTTGACTCCAATCCTTCTTATTCAAAACCAACTTTAATTGTTCTAATTAACCTTGATCCATTATATTAACTTTATAAAGTGTCTCGAAGTTACTTAATCAAGTGTCACTTAGGCGATTGTTACAATTAAATTACCTTAGTTATTTCTTTAATAATATCTCCTTATTGCTAGTTTAATTTAACCTTCTATATTATGGACCCTTCAAAATGGGTTTTATTGGAACTTTGCTTAAAAAGATTCCTAAGCCATTCAGCCTCTTTATGTGCATTTGTTAATGCAATCAATTCTAACAACATCATTGAATCAGAAATACAAGTCTACTTCTTAGAAACCCAAGACACAACAGCATTTCCTAATTTAAAGATCCATCCAGTTACAGAAGGATTTAAATTCCACATTATTCCAGTTTGCATCACTATATCCTTCTAATACAGCAGGATATACTTTGTATGATAAATTATAGTCCGAGTTTACTTTCAATTAAGCTAGAACTCTAAAAATAACTTTCCAAAGTTCATAACTTGGATTAGTCATAAACTTACAATCACGCTTATAACATGTGCTATGTCGAGTCTAGTGCAATACATACAAATACTTCCAGTTATATTGGCATATTTAAGTTGAGAAATATGACGTCCTGTATTCTTTACTAATTTAATACTAGGGTATAAAGGAGTTGGAGCTAGTTTATCATCGTAATGACTATATTTATTAAGAATCTTTTCAATATATTGAGATTGGGTTAGCACTATCCCTTCCAGTTTTCTTATGATTTTTATCCCAATCAGCCTCTCATAGATCTTTCATATCAAATTTGTAAGATAGAAACTTCTTTATTTCTTTCACACAAGGTATATCAGAACTAAATCTTAGCATGTCATGAATAAATACATTACAATACAATAAGTATTATTTGATTTGTATAAATGAATTTATGAGCATAATTTACAATGAAGCCATTTGACAATGCTACTTTATTAAACTTCTTATGTCATTTCATGGATGCTTATTTCAGGTCATAAAGATATTTTTAGCAACTTACATACTTTTTTTTCTTAGTCTGGATTTCTGAAACCTTTTGATTGTTATATATATATATTATCACCATTTTGAGAATTAATTTTCACATCCATTTATTGTATTACTAAATTATGAATGGATGCAAGTGCTATCAAGAAACAAATAGAAGAAATGCGAGCAACGGGAGAACACATATCAAAGTATTGTACTCCTTATCTTTGTCTGTACACCTTGGCAACTAATATGGCTTTAAACTTATTAATGGATCCATTTTTATTCAGCTTTTTCTTAAGTATACATTTACATCCCATAAGTTTAACAATAGGATGTAAATCAGTTAGAATCAAAGTTTTGTTTGCCAAAATCGAATTTATTTTATAATTGATGGTTTATTTCTAGAAAATAACATCTATGAAACTTATTTCATCGGTATAAGTTTTAGCATCATCATCGACATTCATTACGTATTTAGTTAAATGAACAATTTCATACTTACTTCCTTGTACTAGATATGTAATGAAAATAGAACCAAAGCTTTTCTGTTCCTGATCTTTTACATCATCCATGTTCAGTATTTTATTCAAGTACTGAGGTATTCTCGTTGTTTTAAGAAGAGGTATAATATTCATCATTATTATCATTAGTTTCAGTAAGTATTGGATTAGAACATACCAGTGGATCCACACCAGTTTGACATTGAGAAAACTTATTTTAAGAAAATTCTACATCTACAAATTCAGTTACTTCAAATTTATCAGGTATTATAGATTGATAAGTTATACTAAAAGGAGGAATAATGGATAAAGACACACTTAAATGCTCTATTCCCTAGTTTTGGTCTTTCAGGATCTGGTTTTCTAACATAAGACAGACAACGCCAAACTTCAAGTCTAATTCGGTTTTCTTTTAAACCATAATTCATATATGGAAGCATCCTTCTTCTTCAAAGGAAGTCTATTTAAAATATAGAAAATGGATAATATAGCATCATCGCATGAAGTGTTAGGTAAATTAGAAATAATGAGCATAACACAACCTACAATCAAAATGCAACACTTTATGCCAAGTTCTAATTTCATTTCCACTTCTGCCTTATAAGTTTTAAACATATTTAAAACTTCATCTTTGCTTATCATTAGATAAACATAAGCGTATCTTCAATAATCTTAGATAAATGTGACATAATATTGGTTGTCGCCTAAAATTGTACGACCATTTAAGTCACCAATCATTATATATTAAATCAAGTAAACTAGTTTTTCTTTCAATAGATTTAAAGGATTCCCTATGTATTTTTGTTTGAATGTATATTTCAAATTTATAAATAGTTCAAAATTTCAATCATAAAATTATCCTAACTTATTCATGTTTTAAGTAAACCATAATTAACACATCCTAATCTCTGGTGCCATAAATCATTAGAATCAATAATATAACCAGATGCATTCTTTATTAAATTCAATTTAGTCATTCCATTACAAGAATATCCATGTTCAACGAATGTTTTATTTTTGGATAACACTATCTTATCAGTCTCATATACCATCTTGAATCTTGCTTTGTTAAGAAGGTATCCAAAGACCAGATTCTTACATATAACTGGTGTGTGAAATAAATTAACCAAAGTAAGAAATTTTCTAGAGGTGAATCTATAGTGCCTTTTCCAACTAATTTGCTTCAAATATTATTTGTCCCAGTAACTTATGTCCTTCTCTACTAACTTCTTCACAGTTCTCATAGAGACTATGGTCTTTGTATATATGAATGGACACTCCAATGTCAAGCCACCAACCATTTTGCTTCTTACACTCTGGCTACAAGTGATTCTTCAACCATATTCACTTTCAGTTATTTCTTTCATAGACGGCAGTCACGAGCATAGTGACCGAACTTGTTAATTAAATAAAAAGTATCTTTCCTATTATCTTTCTTTGTATGACCTCTCTTCTTAAATTGTGTCTCATTCTAGATCTTAACGTATTTGTTATTACAACATTATTAGCCTTAGAATGAAACTCAATTTGAGGATTATCATTTAGTTCTTGTTTACGAGAGTTGTCTTCTATGTGATGATCATGCTGTAAACACTCTAAACCATAGTCCAATTCTACATGCTTTAATTTTTGCTTATATTAATTCCAAGAATGGGGGAGTTTAGAGATTATGACTCCAACTTGAATGGTTTTGGGATATCAATCTCAGCATCTGTGAGTTTATTTATTATATATATATATTGCTAACTTGTCCAAAATTGACCTATTTTCAATCATTTTGAAATCCATAAAATTGCATACCATGAATTTCTTATTGCTTTCCACTAATATACGATATTTTCTTTCTACCTTGTCTGGAGTGCTTTTGTTGTTTCCAAGCTTCGATGTGCATTGTAGATGGATGTAGATAGCACATTTAAAATGTGTCTTCTACATAGAAAGTTGTTGTGATGATCGACCCACACCACTAGCATCTAAATGTATAACATGTATAGTATTGTGCGCTGCATCGGTGCTCGGTCGATGTAGGATGACCGTCAATGGTTATAGTAAAGTCCATGTACATCACAGAACCTATCATATGTGTCACAGCACAATGAGTAAAATGTAATAATCACCTCAAATATAAAACAGATGAACGGTAATAACTAAATGAATCATAGAAATAAAAGTACTCAGACCCATATAACTATACAACATAAGATATAGAGTTTATATAACGTAAATAAACTCAAAAAAGTCAACTGTCTCTAAATATATATATGATAGCACGAGTAAGCTCCATAGTGCTGCATAACAGAATGATAAGCAATAACGGCTAAATATAGTAATGCAAGAGTATAGCCTCCTGCTCGTCGCCTGTCCAGCTACACCTGCTCACCAGACTTTATATCCCTAATCTACTCGTTTAATAGCACCTGGAATAATAGGAAGAAAAGCACAAAATCTTAAGCCAGACAATAATCTAGTGTGAATGGTAAAAAATCTCAAATACTATAAAGTTAATATACTAGGAATAATGGCATGGAAAATTATACATGATCTATCCCTACATCCATAGAGTTAACACATACACAAGATATATGCTACTATATCATAGTCATCATTGGTATGCTATACATCGAAGTACGAAGCGGTGTCTATATAAATTCGTCGCATGACATTCCAATAGTGATAAGAAATCAAGAAAACATAGCATCCATCATCCATCCTCACATTCACTCACTTAGTACGTTGGATATATGATACACATATGACCTTGATTACATAGTCAAGGACTAATTAACGTCCTGCTTTCTCGGTATTCAATTCCATGCCACTCATTAGGCCAGGAACTATGTTACCCTCGTGCTCAGTCTAGTGTAAAACGGATCAAAAAATTGTGTGCTCTTGGTCACATCGCACTCGCAAGTAAGCATCTTCACATACCCCTTCTTAGTAAGTATACATCAAAATCTATGAATATCATCGATCCCTTTTCAAACGTCATCTGCAGTAGAGCCCATCTCGAAAGTATCCTTACATCTTCCATCTAAAATCATCACGGTTAGGAACTATTCTTAACAGCCATCGTTTGTCCTGTAACCTTCCCCTAATAGTTCCTTCGATCCGACTCATAGTCACGTATTCTACATTTTAAAGCATAGCTATCTATCATCGAAGCCATAGCTTCCATCATAGAATCATCATTATTAAATCACGCATATTCATCAAAATCATCATTGAACCTTATGGTTCGATACTGAACCAAGCCTTAGCTTCAAAAATAAAGAAGAGACTCGAAGCAAGCTCAATCATGAAGTCCCAAAGAAATCAGAAAGTGAACACGTGAACGACTCAGAGCAATCATGCAAATAACTCAAATATCTCATTTCCTCTACCCCGAGCCATGCAATAACAAACCAAGCATCAACAACCTAACCCCACCGAACCAATCCCACCTACGTGACACTTCCCAACTCAAAACCCTTCATCATCGGACCACACACTCCATGGATCAGTACCGATCCATGGGCCACCGATCTAACACTAAGCATAATTTTTTCTAGTATTCTCCACGAATCCAACACTTAGCACAACTTGAAGTAACTCCCCTCCTAGCATGAAGCACAACTCATGATCGATCCCACAGTTGCAAATTTCACCTTTTCTTGCACGACCCATGCCTACATGCTAGCTGCCTAAAGCACTCCATTATATAACTCGAAGAAAACAATCCAAAAACATGAGCATGGATCAAAGAAACTTCCCACCGATTGAAAGTCTTTGAATCTTCGCCGATCCATCTTCAATGGACCATAACTCGAGCCAACAAACTCCAAACGACTTGAAATTTGGAATGTAGTTTATGGTATCCTTCTTGACCAACCATATAGATCGCAAGTCAATTGGATGAATTGACCTTCATGGGTCATCATCGATCCAAAACTTATTCCTAGGACTAAATTGTCATTTGCTCAAAATTTTCAACCATTTGGACATCATACATTCAAGCATATTTACATACAATATATTTATATGCTCTCTTTCCTCTTATGTAAGTAGCTTTGTTTCATTTCTTATGCAAGTAGATTAGCTTTTATTTTATTTTAATTAGCTGGCATTTTCTTCTTGTTTTTGTTTGATGTTGCAATCTACATTTGTTTAAATGATAACAAATATGAGAGGTTAAATCCCTTCAATTTAGGGGTAATGAAGCTCTCTTAATCATGTAGATTCAACATTTGAAATTTTTTTATCTCTTTTTGTGCTTAATGGAAATGTTTGACGTGGATAATTTTTTTTTAATCTTTGAATTTGAAAGCCTATGTTGTTGACACCAAATAGGCTATATGCTTAAACAAACATAAACATAAATTACCTCTTCATTTATGTATGTTTATGGTAATGAAGTGACTTTTGAATCAAAATTTGATGGTCTATATTTCTAATCAATAGTTAATAGATCATGCTTAGAATAGATTTTATTTTTAACTTCAATGTCCTTTTTCATGAGAGTTAGAAAGTGGTTTAGTGGTTATGTTATAGTTTGATGATTTATACTGGGCTAATTAATAGCACAAATAGGACATACTTATAATAAATACAACGACTAAATTCATTAGTGGTCAAAAAAGAGAAGATAATTTCATATATGTTGATTTATGTGATCTTGAGAAGGGATTTTCCTCTAAATTGCCTTCAAACTCTCATATTTTTATCCATTCCAGCTTTTGTTAGTTTTTATATTTTTTTAGCTTAACGCAATCTCAAATTATTTAGTTAATTTGGTTGAATAGAACTCTAAAATCTAAATAATTCACTGCGGATCGACCCGCACTCGCCACGTACTAGAATTGTACGGCGTGCTCTTGCGGTTATTTTTTATTTAAAATTTAATCGGTTATTTTCTCATCCGATAGAAATTGGCGGTCAAACATGTTTTTGGCACTATTGTTGGGAATTTATTTGATTTTATTTTTCTATTCTTTGAATTATTTTTCGTTTGATTTTATTGTGAATTTGTTTTGTACGTTAATTTTTGTTTAAAAAAATTGTGTGATTTTTTTGTTCATTGTGTTGTGTGCTTGTTTTCTAGTCTATTTTTATTTGGCATTTGCATCCCTTCATATTTTAAAAAAATACACAATTTCATTTGAAAAATAAAAAAATTGTATATTCCATTTAATTTTCTAATACATTTTCATTTACATTTAGCATATATATATATATATATATATATATATATCCATTTACAAACTAGAAACAAATAAATTGCATTTCAGTTTACATTATTGTTATCCAGCACCTTGGCCCGGCTACAAGACGATGGTTGTAGATGCTATGGTCGAACATTGATAGGGCACAAGTCAAGAAATAATCTACTTCAGGTCGTTGAGGAGGCTACTTCGAGTCAAGGGAATGTTTACTCCGAGTCATCCCATCATCAACTTCAAGTCGGTATGGGTCATTTACTAGGGGTCGGCATAGAAAGGTGTGGAACACAATATGATCGGTGCAATTTGATTCGGTCGGCATGTTGGTGTGCGTTCGGTGTATGTAGGAAGGTCGAAAACCAAGGATCGGTCTACTTGAGAGGTTTTAGTGTGGGAAGTGGGTAGGTAGTGGAGGACAGCTATGGGCTCAATCATTTCGACATGGGACACCCTTATGGGGTCGGTGTACCATGTTCAGATCGACTATGGAGGGTCGGCAGAAGTAGGTCGGCACATTGTAGTAGCTTTGGTGGGAGGAGTAACATGGATCGGCAAGTCTTTATGAGGCTTATGTATATTGGTATCAGTTATCCTGGATCGGCATAATATGTTAGGATCGACCATTCTGGATCGGCATTGAGTATTGGTATTGGTTGCATGGGTTTGGCTATTTCAACTCGGCTATCTTGGGACGATTTTGTAGCAAAGAGAAGCAGTTTAGCATAAGCAAGGGAGTGAATTGCTTCGGGGCGGAGTGGGAATCACTTCGAGTTAAAACCCCGGGAACCTCGAATTAGCTAAAGGGGTCCGGCATACTTGGGGTCGGTCTTCATGACTTATCAATTATGGACCAAGCTTTCTTGGTTATGGGCCTGAAGGATTGAAAGGAGACGCAAGCTCAGGGAAGCCAGGCTATATCCATATATAAATAGAGAGGCAAGGTTCCAGTTTAGGGGATCTTTTTCAGAAACTAAGGAGTGACTACCATTTTTTGTACTCATTTCCTTTTCATTGTAAACTAAATTCATCTTTTTCTTTGTGGATTGTATATGTATTCAAGCAATTGGAAAAAGCAATAAAGATTATATTCAAAGTGGACGTAGGCAGTTACGACGAACAACTACAATCCTATTGTTCTTGCTTTTTACTGTTATTTTTGCATTATATTATGCAACTCCTCTGTTTCAATTTACTGTCTTCATTTATTACTTTACAAAAATCTATTCTAGGGTGTTAGTGACCAATTCTGGTGCTAATATTTTGGTGCTTTCACTGAGAGCGATTCATTCTCAGGTTGTTAGGATCTACTTTGTTGCTACTAGATTAAGAAAATCTCCCGAAGGAGATCCAAGTTCATTCTCAAGAGTTTACAGAATTATATTCAGAGTTTCCATAAAAAACTCTAAGATGGAAAGGTCACGCACCAGACCCACCTCCCACAACGCTGATGCTAATGAGACCGCTAGTGTCCGGCAAGTAGGACCAAGCAATCAACCAGCTAATGCAGGGACGAAACCCGCCGCCATCCAGAACCATGCAAAAGCTGTCACCACGGCTGAGTTCAATGATATGACGAGGGAGCTCATGGAAAGAAGGAGACGGCTTAATAAGAAGATTCAAGCAAATGCCAACCTGATGAAGCAGATTTCTCAGCATCAACGTCAAAATGTTGAAGGAAGCCGCGCTTCCTACTCATCATTCGATAAATCAGCTTCATCAGATGAACACCACAGGCGTAGACACCGCAGGATAGAAACGACGAAAATTGGAGCGATAGAGCAATTTGTGACAAGCCGCCACAAATAATCCAACGGAGCTGATCCAGACCCCTTGACTAGGACAGTGTATTCTCAACTACACCTGGGAAGTCGCACTCATCCTGGAGTGAGAAACTTAGGCACTAGAGCACGCATGGAAGCTGGTCAACTACCTCACCGGGAATTAATGAAGCGGGTCCTCAGGATGCCCATTTGGATGATTGTCGGCCGAATAGACGCCAACCAGGGCAATCACGCAGGATGGATATCGACTTGGCACCTCTCATTAAAACTCTAGACTTATCAGCTATTATCAAGCAATTGATGAGGGAGAATCAAGGTTTAGCTAATGATGATTGGGGAGTATCAAGGAGTCATACTCCATTTACTGATATCATCTTACAAGCCGAGTACCCTAGGAAGTTTAGCATGCCAACTATACCCACGTATGAAGTGAAGACCGAACCTCGACAACACATAATGAGGTATGAGTGGATGATGGACTCGGTTAGGGCGAATGATGCGACCAAATGCATGTCCTTCCCAATAACTCTGATTGAAATCGCTACCATGTGGCTCATAAGACTTCCTCCACGGTCGATCTCCAGATTTGATGACCTAGCGACGAAATTCGTGGAGCAGTTCAGGATCCATGCTACTCACCCGAAAGATGTGATGTCATTATTCAGTGTGATTCGAGCTCTAGGAGAGTCACTAAAGGACTATTTGTAGAAATTCCACATTGCTGCTACCGAAGTCAGTTTTCCAAATGACCGCGCCATTCTTATGGCCGTGAGGTGTTGATCCGAAATCTGAGTTTGGTGACTGGCTAGCAGGAAAACCGCCAACCACCCAGGAATTTTTTTATTCGAAAGGCGAGTCAATTCATGAGAAAGGAGGAGGTCAGGTTTTCGAAAAGGGGCAGTGCTGCAGGATCCAGTGGAAAGCGGTGCAAAGCAATATTGCGGTAAAGAAATCTGGCAAGAGCTTGATAAAAATCCAAGTTAACGTTCAAAATAAATCGGAACAACCTAAAGGACCTAGAGGAGGAAATCCTGGACGTAGAAGGGAAGCAGGAAAGTGGAAGCCTAGGATCCCTACTTATAATGAATATACGCCACTGAATACATCCTTGCAGAATATTTATCTGTCCACTTGTAGTACTTTTTAGTACCGAATGCCGCGCCCAAAAGAATCGATTGAATAACAAAGTAAACCGGAAAGTACTATCAGTTTCACGAGACCTATGGACATAAATTGATGAGTGTAGCCATCTCCACGATGCTATAGAAAATTTTATTCGCCAGAAGAAGTTACAGTAATTTGAATCCATAGGAAGGCGGACAGGGGACGTTCGATCCCAGTCGAGGACAAGCTCCACATCGACCTGAGGAGCCCACTAAAATCGGTGGAATATTGGTGATAAACATTGTAGTTGGTGGGCCTCATCCTGTAGATAAGAGTTGGCAGGAAATGGAGAGTTATGCTAGTTCTTTCAAACATGCGAGTTTTGAGTGTTGCTCGAACAAGGAGGATGGGACTCCAGAAAACAGCAGCGAATGATGACAGATGATATAGTTTTCAAGAGTAGGGATGCCAATCAGGTAGAGGCACCTACCATTGACTTGATGGTTGTCACTGCTACGATTGGACTGGCGCTTGTGAGGAGAATATTGATCGATTGTGGGATTTCTATTAATATTATCTTTAAGTAGGCATATGCTCTAATGAAGATGGAGGCTAAGGACCTGAAACCATCTAAGGCCCGTATCCATAGCTTTAATGGTGCAACTACTGAAGCGCAGGCTTTGCTGAGTTGCCAGTCGAGTTAGGTGAGGGTGAACATAGGATAGTGCAGATCCTACCGTTCATTGTTTTGGACAATTATTCCCCGTATAATATTTTTCTGGGCCGACCGACCCTGGCAGAGTTTAGGGAAGCATTGGCCCTAAGGTGCTTGACTTTGAAATTTTCGATAAACAATGGAGTTGGTGTAGTGCATGGCGATCAAGGACTGATCATGCTTGTTACATGGCTGAGCCGAGAGAGGCCCAGTGAAGAGAGAAGGGAAAGGGTGTGGACAAATCCATCCTCATCTATGTTCCTAAAAATTGACAAGTAGTGCCTAAGCCTTAGCATGGGCAACACACTCGGATTCATAGAGACATAGATCTGAGAGATGACGTTGAAGAACCCAAGAGGGCCAAGGCAGAGCCGGCTAAATTGACAATTGACGTCATACTCAGCCACAATGACCCGTCGTGGGTATTGAAGATAGGATCACAACTCAACCCCTCGATGATGAAGGATCTTACATATTTCCTCGAAGCAAATCTCGATGTTTTCACTTGGACCCATTCTGATATGTGTGGGATTTCACCCGCCATTGCCAGTCATATGTTGGACATTGATCCAAAGTCTGTATCGATAAAACAAAAGAGACAAGGCATGGACCTGGAGATGTCTGTTGCTCTCAACGAGGAGGTGGATAAACTAGAATCCAATGGGTTTATCTACAACGCCCTCTACCCTGAATGGATATCCAACCCTGTACTGGTGTGGAAGGCAAATGGGAAGTGGAGGATATGTATTGATTATTCAGACCTGAACAGGGCATGCCCTAAGGATAGTTTTCCTTTGCCTAGAATTGATCAGCTGGTTGACTCGACAGTAGGGCATGAGCTGTTGTCATTTATGGATGTGTATTTGGGATATAGCCAAATCCAGATGCACATACCAGATCAGGAGCACACCAGTTTTGTCATAGATGTTGGATTGTATTGTTTGTAGTAGTGCCTTTCGGGTTGAAAAATGTAGGAGAGACCTATCAACGTCTGGTGAATCGGATGTATAAGGACCAGATTGGCATAATGATGGAAGTCTATCTAGATAATATGCCCGTGAAGTCAAGGCAGTCAAATGACCACATTCGAGACTTGGTAGAGATGTTTGATATACTCATATTTTACGGAAAAAAGATTAATCCATTGAAGTGCTTCTTTGGCATTGCATCGAGAAAGTTTCTAGGCTTTATTTCCAACGCATGAGGAATTAATACGAACCCAAAAAAGATTCAAGCCATTGGGGATATACGGGCACGTAGAAGTATAAAGCAAGTGTAGAGCCTGAATGGGAAGGTCGCTGCATTGGGTCGATTTATATCCAGAGCCAACAAAAAATGTATTCCCTTCTTTGATTTGATAAGGAAAGGTAAAAGAATTTTTTAGTGGACACCGGATTGTGAAGACTTTTTTCAAGTTCTGGTAAATCACTTGGAGAAGCTCCTTACTCTATCGAAGCCCGTAGATCACGAGGAGTTATATATTTACTTTGCCATATCCTAGCATGCCATAGTGCAGCTTTGATCCGTAAGGAGGACCAAATCTAAAAGCCGGTGTACTATTTTAGTAAGCGTTTAATAGGGGCATATAGAAATTACCCCAAGATAGAAACGGTGGCTTACTGTTTGATGATTGCATCGTGCAAACTCCGTCTGTATTTCCAAGCGCATCCGGTTAGTATCTATACCGATCAACCTTTATGGCAGGCGCTCCAACGACCAAAGACTTCTGGAAGGTTACTTAAATGGAATATCAAGCTCAGTCAGTTTGACATCACCTACTTTCCCTAAAGAGTTATCCAAGGACAAGCATTGGCAGATTTTATTGCAGAGTTCACTGTGTAGGACAAACCGAATGGATGTGACGTGATTCTTGTTGCATGATGGAAGCTTTATACCGATGGAGCATCCAGTGACCATTGTTCTGGGGCCGGTGTTGTTCTTGTAACTCTCGAGAATTGGTTGATTTTCTATTCTTTGAAGCTTCATATCCCCGCTATGAATAACAAAGTCGAGTATGAAGCGTTGATTGCTGGACTGAAACTTTCGAAAGAACTTGGAGTGAAATCGGTTGAAATCTTCTGTGACTCGTAGCTGGTGGTATACCAAGTCCGAGAAGACTACCGGGCAAAGGGACAGAGACTTGCTCCATACCTCAATCGGGTCCAGGAATTATTGGCAGACCTCAAATACTACGATATTTCACACATCCCATAGGAGCAAAATGGGGAAGCCAATTCCTTGGCAAAATTCGCAAGCACTGGCGACACATAATAGATGGCGCTAGTTCCGTCGAAACACTACATGCGCTGAGTATAAGTGTGATGGAAGTTGTTCTTGAGTCACAAATGAAAACCGAAAGGGAGTTATGGTTGTCACCATTCAAAGAATACTTGTTGCATGGGACCTTGCTTGAGAGAAAAAATGAGAGACGACAAGTCCTTCGCAAGGCCTCGCGGTATGTTATGCAAAATAGGATTATGTATCGAAAGGGTTTCTCTATTCCCTTGCTTAGGTGCATCGCCCATGACAAGATAAGACGAGTTTTGAAAGAAGTCCATGAAGGAGAATGTTGCAACCATACTGGGGGCATACACTAGCCGAAAAGATACTCCGCTATGGATACTATTGGCTGAACGTAAATCGTGATGCCACGGACTATGTGAGGAGATGCGATAAATGCTAGAAATATGCGAAAATCCTAAGAGCACCGACGACAGAAATCACGCAAATGGTTAGCCCATGGCCATTTGCAATATGGGGTATCGACATTATTGGCTCGTTGCCAATCTCCAAAGGTGGTGCAAGATACGCAATTATCTTGGTTGAATACTTCACCAAATGGGCAGAAGCAGAGCTGATAGGTAGAATCACCCCAAAAAGGTCATTAATTTTGTTCTGCGGAACGTTATATGCCGCTTTGGTATCCTGTGGACTATCATTACTGTCAACAGAACTCAATTTCAGTGTAAGGAATTCAAAGAGTTTTGTTGGAAACATCAAATTGAGAAGAGATTTGTAGCAGTCGCTCACCCTAAAACAAATGAGCAAGTTGAAGCCGTAAATAAGATAATCAAGTCCATCTTGAAAAAAAAGTTTGGAGAAGGCTAGAGGAAAGTGGGTTGATGAGCTTCCAACATCACTCTAGGCATACATCACCACCCACAAGTCTGCAACTGGCCATAATTCACCTTGGCATACGGCACCGAAGTAGTTATACCCGTGGAATTCGAAGTCCCTTCCCACCAGGTAACTTACTATGATCCGATGAAAAACCAAGATCTTTTACTGGAATCGTTGGACTTTGTCGACGAGAAGCGAAAGGAAGCTGATTTAAGGGCAGACTCACATCGACACCTAGTCGCCCGATATTATAATGGAAAAGTACGACCAAGAGTTTTCAATGTGGACGACCTTGTTTTAAAGCGAGATTTTCCGGTCCCATCACATATTAATCCCACATGGGAAGGTCCCTACATCATCGAATGGAGGCTTGGAGAAGGAACCTTCAAGCTAGCGAATGTTGATGGCATGACACTCCCAAAGCATGGAATAGCAAGCATTTGCGTCGTTATTATACTTAGTTTATTTCTTTTGCATTCCAAAAGAAGGTGCTCGCAGTATTTGTTTCCATTGTTATTCTTTATTTTCGATGTGTAATAAGACAATTCAGTTTGTCCCTATTTTCTATAATCAATAAAAGCTTGAAGCTATTTTAATGCAAACTGTTGATGTTCCGTGTTGTATAATTACATAACAAGGTTGGCTAGCACTAATCTGTGTGACATATGAATGCACACACAAAACTAAATGTTGACCAGCTATGCAGATAAAATCTCTAAGTCCCTAAAGTGGATTAAAGTACTTTGAGTTCCCAGAGCGCGGACTAGATTATAAATGATTTCAAAAATATCTAAGTCCCTATAGCGGATTAGAATGAGAGCGGACTAGATTATAAACGATTTCAAAAATCTCTAAGTCCCTAAAGCAGATTAGATACTCTGAGTCCCTCGACCGTGGACTAGAGCAAATGATTTTAAGAATCTCTAAGTCCCTGAAGCAGATTAGAGTATTCTGAGTCCCCAGAGCGTGGACTAGAGTATAAACGATTTCAAAAATCTCTAAGCGCTTGAAGCAGATTAGAGTACTCGGAGTCCCTAGAGCGCGGATTAGAGTATAAACGATTTCAAGAATCTCTATGTCCCTAAAGCAGATTAGAGTACTCTGAGTCCCCATAGCATGGACTAGAGTATAATTGATTTTAAAAAAAATCTCTAAGTCCCCATAGTGCGGATTAGAGTGCTTTAAGTCCCTAGAGCAGTGAGTAAAGTGTTAACAATTTCAAAAAATTCTTAGGTCCCCAGAATGTGGACAGAAGTACTCTAAGTCCTTCGAAAGTGAACTAGAGTTTAAATGACTCACGAATCCTCGAGTATCAGCTGCAAATTAAATTATAAATGATGTGATGAAAATTTGTAAATGCAAAGGAACAAAATTTTATTTATTTCGCAAAAAATTTCCTTACAACTCCTCCGAAAGTTCGGAAGCTAAGTCTATCTACAATGACTACCGACAAAAGAAAGAGAAAAGAAAAGGAAAACAACTACATGATTCTAAGTTATTTGAGTCTAAGCAAGATATTGCAAGATGACAACTATTTCATTGGTTTTCTCTTCTTCTTCGGTTTTTCCAGAGTCTCCTTACCTAATGCTTTTTCCTGGACCCTTTACTTCCTTGCGATGTAACCCGAGGGAGGCAGAGGAACTTCCAAGGGTGTGGTCCCTCTAGGGAGAATGACCATCAACAGCCTGTTTAGGGGATCGTCTATCTCCACCACCTTGGGTTCAGTCTTTACCTTGATTTTCTCCTTTTCTTCCTCCTCGAGTTGCTCCTTCATGCTAAGCTTGGAGGTGTTCTCGAAAGTGCCCATGATTACAACACCATCATGTTCCTCAATAGGTGAAAGGATCTTCGGGCTTATCCTCATCTAGTGCTCCGATTACTTGAGCATCATGGCCCGGCGTATCTTCGACTAATGAAGCCTCGACGTCTTTCTCTTTTGGCTCCGTGATGACATCACTCCTAGGAGTCCGTTCGGGACTAGAAGGACCTACATGATTCCATAAAAAGCAGATATTAGAGTGCATTTGTCATTCGTCGAGAACGACGACTTCTTGAACTTTAGAAAGTGAAATTAAGTACCAGCATCCGGATGAATTTCAGTGATCATTAAAGTATCCCTCGATGATTGGAGACAGTGTACGAATGCCAAATCCGGGTTTCTCTGAATCATAACCGTCATGCGGATCACGGGATTGAGAGATGAAGTCCTGGCCAGCTGTACGGAAGGGGGAACTTGAAATTTAATGCTTGATGAACCGGTGATATCTCCCTTTTCCTTTGGCGTTGGGGAAGCTCGGCAAAAAATAAGCTTTGCTGCAGCTAAGTCGAAGTGTTCATTTCGTCGAAGCACTTCTTTCACCAGTGCCTCCTCAACAATCTCCTCAACACCATTCTCCACTTTCTTAATCTTAATCAGAGTGTCCCACGCTTCGACAAGCGATTCGAGGTAGCTATCGCCCAAGAAATATAAATCGCGATGAATAAGACCCTTGTATTAAATTTGATGATGAGTGGGTCAAATAAGCTTTTAATATCCTCCCTTCCGAAATCAGTTGCTACCTCTATTTGGGAATTGGCCTCACCTAGTGTAGCTTTTTTGCCCTCTTCGCAGGCGGCATTCTTCAACGCTTCAATCTAAGACATTTCTACGTCAAGCTTTGACTTTAAGTTTCTATTCTCAACAATTTCTTCGTAGTACTTCTGTGATTCCTCCTTCGCTGTTATTTTCTCTTTTTTTTTCTTTAGAAAGCAGCTCCTCCAACTCTTTAACTTGGTGAGCAAGGATTTCCTTCTCTTTTTGCAAATAATCCTTTTCCAAAGCTAAAGCGCCACTACGTTGGACATTTCATTCAATTCCTTTTTTAGCTAGTCTCTAAGCAGCTAATCGCCTCAGCTATATCTTTGTCATTCTTCTTGGTGGTCTCAAGTTGGGATTTGTATGAGAACATCTCTTCCTCCAAGCCTTTTATAATGTCTTCATCGTGGATAGCTTCAAGCTTGAGGCGGTTGATCTCATATTGAAGTTCAATAGAGACCTCTGAAATATTTTCGACCAGATGCACAAACGCATCATGTTGAACGTATACATCGTTCGTGCATGAGAGAGCATCTAGTTTGACATTCCTGGAGATAGGATGTATGGTGGGAAAGAATTTCAGCCCATCGAAGCAGATATTTGAGAACATGGCCTTAAGCTCGACTAATTTCTCCACCATGGTTAGGTCATGAGTAGAAGCTGTAGGAGTTGGTCTCGTCGGAGTTAACGATTTCTTATGATACTTATGAGATTGCCTAGTGCTCGAAGAGCCAAGTGTTGATTGCAGGGAGCATCAAATTAGGATCCTCGTTGAGTAGACTTATCTCTACCACGAGCTGAGGGATTTTTATGTTCACTTGGATGCGAAGTGTGACCATGGGTTCACCTTCTAGAGGATGAAGACAATTCTCTGGAATGATAATCTCTATCTCCACCTTTATCTCTATCTCTCCATTTACCAGATCCTGAATCTCGACTTGAGCGATGAAAGCTAGAGGATCCTCAAAGATGGTCGAAGCCATACGAGAAAGTCATCTCACTTGTACGTAAGTTTAAACGAGAACGAATTACTAGAAATCACATGACAAATTGAATGCTAGTTAGTGGTGGAGTGTAAGTGTTCATGTGTGTCCTAGTGCATCCCCCCAATGGACCAGTGGTTTTCGCTTTACTCATTGGAGTTCTTTTTCTCCTTAATTATGAAGTTGCACACCTTCACCGCTTCTCGCAAGGAAATTGAACACCATGGCACCAGGATTAGAGAAGTCATAGTTCAATAAGTTATAAGGAATGGATAGTCAGAAAGCCCTTTCAACAAGCTTTCCATTTTCTGGGGAGACGATCCCTTCCCGATAGGAGTTATCACAAATTTAGGAGTCACTCTAGCCTTACTCTTTTAAGTTTGTATGCTAAACTCTTTTTCTTTTTTAAAGGAGGTTGCAGTTGGTTGGTACTTGGAGAGTCAACTGTTGGTTCTTGTCCGGGGCTTATATTCTCATCGATTGGTGCTGGGACCTCCGTTTCTTTAATCTCTCATTCCTTAGTGGTGTCGTGAGCTCCTTTGACGGAGGCACCGAGGAATCAGCTTTTTCTTTCCTCACTTCGGCAGTTTCACTTACAAGGTTATACTTCTTGGGAGGCCGATCCTGCGACCATCTTCTAATAATCCGAATAACGAGCATAATTTGTCGGTAACTATCGGTTTGATGTCCCGATCTTCTACTGGAGTAGCTTGAATAGCCTCGACTGCTTTGGAGTTCCTAGTGCCTTTGGGCCGTTGGCGAATATCTAAAAGGATTGAAAAGTTCAAACTTTCAGAAAGATGCGACTTAAGTCCTAGAATAAAGGGTGAAACGAGAATGAAACTTACGTCCTTCCGGCTATCTTGTCGCAAACCTTGGAGGACAATGTATATAGAACCACTCCTGCTTGAATTGAGAGAGCTTGTTCCACGTGCCCATAAGAACTTGGATTTAGAAACAGTTCGAGAAATATGTAAGACGAGCTATCAGCAAGTCTTTTGAAGTGGTAAATGTAACGAATGTCCTCGGGAGTTGGAGGTCTGAACAGGATGCTCATGAAGAGTAAAAAGGTGTCGTGGATAAATGCGTAGCTGTTGGTATGCAGTTGTGTGGGAGCGAACCCTATGTACTTTAACGCCTCGCGAATAAATGAATTTAAAGATGGCATGCATCCGACCCAACACATGAATTTTTTGCATGTGGTGTATCCGGCTGGGGGCAGATGAGGCCGATCTTGCCTCGACGGAACTAAACATCCTCGAAGGGGATTCCATGAATGGAGCTAAATCGACGAAGAGCGGCTTCGCCAATTTTTAAAGCTTGTGAATTTACCAGGTTGTCCAAGATAACGGCTTTATCTACGGCATCAGAAGCAAGATCTATAACCTCATCAGGAAGAACCGAAATGTCGGGAATGAGGGAAAATGGCGGGCTCAATGTCTCTACTACCTCTTGCCGCTGACTTGTTCCAGGCTTGTCAGATAGAATGGGGGAACCTGATTTCTTAGACATTGCAGGAAGGTGCCTGATGCTAATAAATACCTGTTTAAGCTATACTCGAAAGATAATCGATATTAGCTATAATGATAATATATTCCTCCGTGTTGTGTGTAAACTAGTACGACGATTCTAGCATAAGTACAAGAAGCTTGAGATTTAAAAGACAAGTATGGCACAATGAAGTTTTGAGTTATCATCTTAGCGACCGTCATCGCTGACTGCCTCTGGCAGTGTAGCATATGGTCGGTACCAGAAGTCATGAAATCGAGCATTGGCATTATAGATTGTGAAGGCTGTTACTTGGCTTTGTTGGGCTAGATTCACGTTTAGAGTTGCTTAAGCTGTTAATTTGTTGGTCCGAGTTAAGTCCATTGGCTTATGCATCGTGGTCCATGTCAATTGTTCAATATTTTATGCTCGGTCATGAAAGTGTATAGTCATAACATTTGCATCAATTAAGTTGAAATGATTTTGATTACCAATGCCAACCCGTTCCTCTCGATACCGATCCCTATGCCTTAGTTCTAATATCAAACCGACCTCATAACAACCTATACCGATCCCTCAACCCCTCTCAAAATACCGATCGCCCCACTATACTAAACATCATCGATCCGGACCTCCCTAGAGAACCTACCCACTTGACTTTCCCTCATAACAATACTGATTCCTCAACACTGCATAATGAACTGATTCGAACTCCCACCAAATTATACCGATCGCTCAATCATAACACCTACCGACACGTTCACTCTCAGAAAACCACCAACCGATACCCCCTCTAGAAAATACCAACCTCTCTATATTCCCTAGACACCAAACTCTCTGTAGAACTGTACCGAACCCTATCCTTAGACCTATGTTCCAAATTCCCTCGAGCCGACTCTGACCCACACCAAAGCTTCTTCTTCCATACCTGCCTTCTCCATCTTTATCCTTTTTTCCATCTTCTTCCTCTCGATGTGGAAGTTGCATATGCCTATAAATCACTAAGACTACTCAAAATTAGAGGGCACGGTTTAGCAGTTCGAAAATGAGCATGAATTCATATCTATATTATGAATCTTGGACTGGGAGCAGCTATAGAGTTCGAGTGCATGTTAACTTGGGTAACGTTTAGTTAACAATTGAAGACGAGACAGGTTGGACTAGAAGAGGAAAGTTATTTAAGTTTAGGAAAGTTCGATTGAGAAAGCTTGGTGGGGAAATACACTTAGGAGAATAAAGGTAGAGAGGAGATGATATAAAGTCAAGGCTTTTATACATGGTTTGGATTGCGAACCGGTCTACCCTAGAGAGCTTATCGTATTATAAGGTGTCGGCTATTCGACATGCCGACCCCAGCCCACGCATAACAATAGAAGGATCGACATCCATATGCCGACCCCTTCCCTTCTTTTAATATATATACATACATACATACATACATATATATATATAGTGGATAATGTGTAACGATAAATAATGATATTAATTGCAAAATAGACAAGGCGAAGAAATGCTTGATTGGGAAGAAGTCATCACTATGAGTCTAACCTTTGAAAGGTTATATGCAATCAACTTTTGAAAAGTCGCACGAGGTATCCTGAGATTTTCTTAAGGCTAAGCTAATGTGTTCGAACGACACAGGACTTCATTGAAGGTAATAAGAAACTACGATCAATTATTGGCTTAAATGAAATAACCTCTGAGAATGTAGATTACTAGCTTATTCGAAGCACGTCGTGTTGTTCACAAGACACTCTTTGGGGGGGTAAATGTTACCCTGCACCTTGGCCCGGCTAAGACGATAGTTGCAGATGCTATGGTCGAACGTTGATGAGGCACAAGTAAAAAAATAATCTACTTCAGGTCATTGAGGAGGCTACATCGAGTCAAGGGAATATTTACTTTAAGTCATCCCATCAACAACTTCGAGTCGGTATGGGTCGTTTACTAAGGGTCGGCATAGAAAGGAGTGGAACACAATGAGGTCGGTGCAATTTGATTGGGTCGGCATGCTGGTGTACGTTCGGTGCATGTGGACAAGTCGGCAACCTTGGATCGGTCTACTTGAGAGGTTTCAGTGTAGAAAGTGGGTCAGTAGTGGAGAACAACTATGGGCTCGGTTGTTCCAGATTGGCGAACCCTTATGGGATCGGTATACCATGTTCGGATCAGCTATGGGCGGTCGGCCGAAGCAGGTCGACACATTTTAGTTGCTTTGGTTGGCAGAGTAACTTGGATCGACAAGTCTTTAAGGGGTCAGCGCATATTGGGATTGATTATCCTGGATCGACATAGTATGTTGGGATTGGCCATCCTGGATCGGCATCGAATATTGGTATCGGTTGCCTGGGTTCGGTTATTTCAGCTCGGCTATCTTGGGTCGGTATTGTAGCAAAGAGAAGCAGTTTAGCATAAGCAAGGGAGTGAATTGCTTCGGGGCAGAGTGGGAATCGTTTCGAGTTAAAACCCGAGGGACCCCAGACGACTAAAGGGTTTCAACATACTTGGGGTTGGTCTTCATGACTTATCAATTGTGGGCTGAGCTTCCTTGGTTGTGGGCCTGAAGGATTGAAAGGAGATGCAAGCTCAGGGAAGCCAGGCTATCTCCATTTATAAATAGAGGGGAAGAGTTCTAGTTTAGGGGATCTTTTTCAGAAACTAAGGAGAGACTCTGCCAATTTTTATACTCGTTTCCTTTTCAATCTAAACTGAATTCAAGTTGTTTTTTGTGGATTGTATTTGTATTCAAGCAATTGGAAAACGCAATAAAGATCACATTGAAAGTGGACGTAGGCCGTTACGCCGAACCACTATAATCATGTTGTTCTAATTTCTTACTGTTACTTTTGCATTATATTGCGCAACTCCTCTGTTTCAATTTACTGTCTTCATTTATCTCTATACACAAATCTATTCTAGGGTATTAGCGACCAATTCTGATGCTAACAATTACATTTCAATTGGCATTTCAATACGGAAAAAAAAGTTACACAAAAACTATGCACACTGCCGTGCACTGTCACACATTTCCTTGCATTCCCCTCCGTACTCTTCATCACTGTCAAAAACATCATTTACCTCATCCACGCTGCTGTGCACCCCTCATACTCTTTATACCCTTCACGCTGCAGAACCACTGACTTTCCGTACATCATTCATCACAAACCCGGACACAAATCAAAACAATCAATTCTTACTACACATCACATATATACAGTGCACTACCATCGCAACTGCTACTGCCTTGACCAAGTGCCTACATCCTTCATTCAATACCTCTGCACACAGCATTCTGAATTCCACCCACAAATCCCTATCCTTCAACAAACTTAATCGCATCCACACTTACTTCCTGCAACACTTACTTCCTGCATATCTTCATCACTATAGCATCATCCCATTACAAGCCCACTGAGCAACCATCAAAACTCCATATTAACTACATCATATCTACATTTTTTTATTACATTTCAGACTGCCCATCCTCTATTCCCTACATTACAAACTCCTGCCATATTTACCTTGCCACAGCCATATCCACCACAAACCCTCTCCTCTACATCACTTACAAACATTCAACCCACCTCTGCTTAATGTCACTTGCATTTCCAGCCATAATACAAACCATTCATACATCAGTGCACTTCATATTTGCATCAACTATTGTAAACATCCCATTCATATTCCAGTTCACTTCACTACCTCTTCTAGTGCACTTCACAACCCCTGTCAAAACACATACAGTGATACAACCTACCTTGCCATCTTCATACAACTGCTACAGTAATACTATTACTACACTACCCCATTACCACCTCTTCTCAATTTCACACAACCATACTAAGTACTTTTGCCAAACATACAATTCATAACACCACAACTTTAGCCTTGATAAATTCAGCCTTCATAACATAAAATTCATAACACCATTCAACTTCTACTTCATCTGCCAACTGAGCATCTACCACTTCCCATTGTAACTACTGTGCACTGTGCACATCTTCATACTTCACAACACTGCTGTCTCCTATGCCATCTCCCCCGCCAACAAACACCCTTTCATCATTCACCAACTGTCACTGCAAGTTCATCTCCATTTCTGCAAACATTCACCATTCCAGTGCACATAACAACCCAGTGCACAAAATAACAACCATCTGCAGCAGTTCAACGTTTCAGTGCACAAACATACTATCGCCACTTCCCTGTCTTCACCATACACTATCATTACCCACCATCGGTCCATCTGCCTTTCACCATTAAAGCACTACAACACCATTACACACTGCCCAAAGACACTGTCAACCATTCTCATTCCAAAGTTGCAACACCAACTTCACCCACTTTCCCTTGCCTACACATCACAATCAACTACTATAACATTCCTCTACAACACTGATGCAGCCACATATTTAACACTTACTATTCAAAACATCAAGCCACTGTCCTATCAACTGCCTTCACTATAGCTCAAAGTTCAACAACTCTGCCTTGCACTCATCCATGACATTGCATATCAGAGAAACACTAACTACAACAACCACTCCTCCACCATATACTGCTTTCTCAATTACCATTGTCTACCACTTCACATGTTGCCACCGTTGCCATTGCGCACACCCTTGAATATATCAACTGCAATCACTTGTCACACTCTACAGTCTTCTCTGCATTGCTTCCAACCCATCCCCACTCACCACTAAACCACATTAGACAACAACAAATCACTTCATACATTCCTGCACTTCACCAGAACAACCTCTGATCATCATCCCACTGCTAACCATCCATTCAAACAGCCCTTCTTTATCCAAAACCTCCACTTCCCCTACTGCACTACTACACTGCTGCAACACATCAAATAACCACAACATTTCTACATTAACCATTGCCACGCCTCCACCTCCCAATCAACCATCTACACACCACTCTTACCATCGGCTGTCATCACCATTAACATCGACTGCTTCTGCATTGCCCAACTCAATCACCTTCAATCGAACTGACCTTCCTCAAACCCAAAAATCCCTCGACCATCGAATCGCCACCTCCTTCAATAACCATTGCAAACCACTAGAGCCATCCTCAAAACGCGTCGCAAAATCCCAACTTTCCTTGCTAACCGCCTCGAACCCGAATTCACTCATTTTCTTTTCTCTTGACGTCGCGATTTCATTTCAAGTTTCGATTTTGTTTTTTTCAGTGAAGAACAAGAGGTTAGCTTCTCTTTTGTACAGAAAAGAACAAGTGCAAAACAAAAGAATTGTTATCCCGCCTTTTAGCAAAGCCATGATACCAAAAGATTAACCAAAGACAGTTCGTCACGAAGATGGATTATATGCAGGTTCGCTATGCGTATCGATGAATTTTGTCCGAGTCCGGATCAGGCTACAACTGACAAGACACGACAAGTGAAGCCATAGAAACCAGCATTCCAAATTTCAGGTCAATCCGAGTTTGTATGTTCAAGTTATGATCGATGCAATTTGAAGGAAACGGCCTTGGTTTTGTATCCATCGATAAGCTCTGATTTCGTGTCCATACGGTTGTATCCATCGCTGAGCCATATTTTGAATCAATCAGATTCGTACCCCTCCGCGTGTCCTCATTCGTATCGATTAGTTTCGCATCCATCCTCAAGCAGCTGTTTCGTATCGATCAACTCCGCATCCATCAACCAATAACGCGCTACGTATCGATTCGCCCAATGACTAGTTCGTACCCGTGAAGGAGGTGTTTATTCGAATCCATCAAGTAGCTTAAGTTCGTATCCATCACAAATCCATCATCGATACGAGCTAAGCCATTTATCTCGATTCGAAATAAACATGCTACGAATCGATACGAGGTGCACATGGTTGATTGATTCGAACAGTGTAACGGTACTCGATACAAACGAGGCGAAACTCATGGATACGACACGGTCAACTCGGGGCAAAAAGAGGATCGGTGCGAAAAGAGCGTGCCATGTCGCCGCATGGTCACGTGCATTATCGATTCGAAGTGGGTTGATTCGAAGACATGGATTTGAATGAAACAGTACTCCGAGGAACATCATCCTGTATCGATCATAACTCGAGATCCACTGGTCCAAATTCCGTGAAATTTTCACAGGAGCTTACGTACAAGCTAAAGAATGTTCCTCCAACTTTCAGACCGATTGGACCATTCCTTGATCGATACGAAATCGGTTCGTATCGATCACAAATCGAGTCAAAACTTAGTAGGATCGATTGCATGGGCCCACTCATATGCCAGAAGGAGTCTCCCAAAGTTTGAGCGAGATATCAGCCTCCTACACCTATAAATAGCCCCCTGAAGCCTACAGAAAAAGGGATCTTTCAACTCTGAAGCATCCAGACTCTGTCGGATTCCATTTCACACTTCACCATTACTGTTGTGCTCGAATTTCAGAGCTAATCTGCTGTAATTCACTGAAATCACCAAGTGAATATCAATAAAGTCATCAAAGTCAAAGTGGACGTAGGCCAGATCGTCGAACCACTATAAATTCTTTATTTTTGACTGCTTTCTTTTGAATTTTCTGAGTGATCTCCATACTTGTTATTCATCTGAGATCTGTGATTGTGAATTATCAACTATCGGGTGTTTGTGATCAATTTTGACGCAAACATTTTGGTGCTTTCACTGAGAACGCTAACTCAGGAATTCTATCACTTGGAAGTTAAATTTGAAGGCTTAGAGATTCAGATCTAAAAAGCTATGACAAGGCAATCAAGTAGAAGGCAAAGACCATAGAGAAGTCAACACGAAGGGAGTCGAGAGGCTTCCTCAGGAGCGAACCAAGCCTCGGTCTTCATCACCAGGGATAAGATGGAGACAATGATGAGAAGGCAAGAAGAAATGATCCAAAATTTATTTCGACAGTTTGGATAGCTTGGAGCGTCGAATCAAGGAGCAACTGGAGTTCAGAAACGAAGCAGGACCTTCTGAGGTGGCACCAGAGCTAGGGGCACTCACCTAGAGCATGCTGACCCAATACCAAGAAGAACATCAGGTGGATTCGAACAACACGGCATTGGCAGAGAAACGGAAGCTCAGCTAGGAGAACAGATTCCAGGATTCCCTCGTGAACTCGGAGGGCAAGTCGAAGGCAATGGACGAGGACTACAGCTAGGAGACAATGACGGGTTGGCGGAGATGGTCAGACGGGCTATGGGAGGCAGATAAGTAAACAAAGACTTGGAGGATGTTAATAGGAGTCCTTTTACCACAACAATCAGGCAAGCTAGGAACCCACCAGATTTTAAGCTACAATCATTGGATATGTATAATGGGAGGATAGACCCTACGGTTCATCTGACAAAGTACATGAGGCATATGGAAGTGCTGGGGGCATCCGAGGAGGTCATGGCCTGGTGCTTTCCATTGTACCTGGCGGATATTGCAGCATTATGGTTTAGGCAACTGGAGAGTGGATCTATCAGAACATGAAATGATTTGACTGAAAGGTTTATGAGGTAATTCAGGGTTCACATTTCGAGACCCAAGAATGTGATGAGTTTAACAGCACTGAAACAAAGAGGTGGGGAGTCTTTGAGAAGCTTCTTGATGCGATTCAATGCAGCTACAGCGTCGGTGGATCGACCGGATCCATATATGGTCTTGATGGCACAAAATTCAAGAATTCACTGACAAGAGACCCCCTATGGATCTAGGGGAATTTTATCATGAGGCTGAAGGATTTTTACCATTAGAGGATACAAATGCTGAAAGAGAGGAAGGAGAGGGAATTGATATTTATGCGGTTAAAGGCGGAAATCCTACTGAAAAAGGTGCAGAAACAAGCAAAGGGAAGCGAAAGACTGAGGATAACAACAATAGATCAACACGACCACGAAAAGAACCAAGATTCAACTCATATATGGAGCCGAACGAAACTTTGGAGCGGATCTACCAGGACATCAGGGGACAAGTTCCTTACCGAAAGCCGATGAAGAGAGATCCGACTAGCAACGAGAGAAGGTCAGACAAGTATTGCTCTTTCCATGAGTTGAATGGTCATAGCACAAACGACTGCAGACAGTTGAAAGACGAAATCGAGGGGCATATCCGAAATGGCTTGTTATCGCAATATGTGAGAAGGAGAGCCACAACGGTGGAACAAGAGCGACCACCACCGGCACCAACTGAAGATGGCTCAGGATCGAGACGTCATCTAATTATCAATTGATTGAAATAATGACGGACACGTGACAAACTCCACACCGATGCGATTAAGTTGTTTACACATGTGCAGGACCGCAAACGATCCTCAAGCATGCTCTGATACAACTATAAATCATATCGATGTAGGTATTTGCGCTCTGATGTTCGCTATTTTGCTTTTGTTTTTGTACTTCTTATGTTTGGATTTGATTTTGTTGGACATTTCAGTTGAAAATCTCGGTTGAATGGATATTTAGTTTTGATAATTCTGAAACTGCTAAGCTGCTTACACATGTATGGGGTCGCGAACGGTTCTTAGGCATGCTCTGAGATAGCGACAAACCGCCTTGAAAAATGATCCAGAAACCCACTCGAACGTGAAATCTGGTATCGATAATACTAAGTCCCCCCGGCACACTCATTCGCCACGAATGGCACCCGACCTCGAACGGTCATAATTCGCCATGAACAGCATCCGACCGCGAATGGTCGCAATTCGCCACGAACGACACCCGACATTGAACGGTCACAATTCGCCACGAATGGCACCCGACCTCGAATGGTCACAATTCGCCACGAACGACACCGACCACGAACAGTCATAATTCGCCATGAACGGCACTCGACCTCGAACGGTCACAATTTGCCTCGAATGGCATCTGACCTCGAACGGTCACAATTCGCCTCGAACGGCACTCGATCGCAAACGATCACAAATCGCCTCAAACGGCACCCGACCGCGAACGGTCAACACTCGTCGCGAACGGCATCCGACCGCGAACGGTCGCGTATCGCCCCAAACGACACATGATCCCGAACGATCGTCGTTTGTGGTCAGGTAAGACTATCAATTTCTTTGCAGGTCATCTACATGATATGAACATCCAGCGTACGGCATTACAAAACACACTTTCCGACCGCAAGGCATGTTTTGGGGGGCAAGTGTTATCCCGCCTTTTAGAAAGGCCGTGATACTAAAAGATTAACCGAAAACCAAAGACAGTTCGTCATAATATGGATTATATGCAGGTTCGCTATGGATATCGATGAATTTTTTCCGAGTCCGGATCAGGCTACAACTGACAAGACATGACAAGCGAAGCCATGGAAACCAGCATTCCAAATTTTAGGTCAATCTGAGTTCGTATGTTCAAGTTATGATCGATGCAATTTGGAGGAAATGGCCTTGGTTTCGTATCCATCGATAAGCTCTGTTTTCGTGTCCATACGGTTCGTATCCATCGCTGAGCCATATTTCGAATCGATCAGATTCGTACCCCTCCTCGTGTCCTCATTCGTATCGATCAGTTTCGCATCCATCCTCAAGCAGCAGTTTTGTATCGATCAACTCCACATCCATCAACCAGTAACACGCTTCGTATCGATTCGCTCAATGACTAGTTCATACCCGTGAAGGAGGTGTTTATTCGAATCCATCAGTAGCTTAAGTTCGTATCCATCACAAAACCACCATCGATACGAGCTAAGCCATCTACCTTGATTCGAAATAAACATACTGCGAGTCGATATGAGGTGCACATGGTTGATTGATTCGAACCGTGTAACGGCACTTGATACAAATGAGGCGAAACTCATGGATACGACACGGTCAACTCGGAGCAAAAAGAGGATCGGAGCGAGAAGATCATGACATGTCGCCGCATGGTCACGTGCATTATCGATTCGAAGTGGGTCGATTCAAAGATATGGATTCGAACGAAACAGTACTCCGAGGAACATCATCTTGTATCGATCATAACTCGAGATCCACCAGTCCAAATGCCGTGAAATTTTCACAGGAGCTTACGTACAAACTAAAGAATGTTCCTGCCAAGTTTCAGACTGATTGGACCATCCTTGATCAATACAAAATCGGTTCGTATCGATCACTGATTGAGTCGAAACTTGGTAGGATCGATCGCGTGGGCCCACTCACGTGCCAGAAAGAGTCTCCTGAAGTGTGAGCGAGATATCAGCCTCCTACACTATAAATAGCCCCCTGTAGCCAACAGAAAAAGGGATCTTTAAACTCTAAAGCGTCCAGACTCTGCCGGATTCCAATTCACACCTCACCATTAGTATTGTACTCTAATTTCAGAGCTATTATCTACTGTAATCTACTGTAATTCACTGAAATCACCAAGTGAATATGAATAAAGTCATCAAGTTCAAAGTGGACGTAGGCCAGATCGCCGAACCACTATAAATTCTGTGTTGTTTATTGCTTTCTTTTGAATTTTCTGAGTGATCTCTGTACTTGTTATTCATCTGAGATCTGTGATTGTGAATTATCAACTATCGGGTGTTTGTGACCAATTTTGGCGCAAATAAGAATTAAAAGGGCATCTCAAGTCGTTGCATTCAACGCTGAATTTGCGAAAAAAAAGTCTCCAGGCGTAGAATTAAGGGTCAATATTAAGCTTAATATTCAGGATCCGACTAAGAATCCTGAACTGGGCTTGGGCGCCCATTTAATGGGCGCCCAAGCCCTAGCGCCTATTTTATAGGCACTAGAGCTCTGGCACCCATTAAATGGCTCCCAAGCCTCCCTCTCTCTACTTCCCGCTACGTCTTCCAACGGCTATAACCGGCCCATATTTTTGAATTCTAACAGCTAAAAACGATCATATTTTTACCCCAACGGCTATAAATGGTCGTATTTAAAATTACAATTGCTATAAACGGTCATATTTATGATTACATTACATATGTGGAAATATTATTCAGATTGTAATACACACATCTCTTTAGTGCAGTTTGTCCTTTTTTGTAATTGTGCATTTAATGCACTAGTACAAACTTCTGCCAACATATATTTTCTTTGACTTATACACCAATTTGGTAAAAGAAAAGTAAGCCGTGTCATCCTTTTGTCCCATCATTTTTCAGTATCTTGGTAACAAATTAATGGCGGTTCAAATATTTATTGCTTCTTTTGGATTTTTGATACTAACTGGTTCGAAGGCAAAGTAAAAGTGAGTGCATAACTCACATTTTTCTTTTGCATTTTTTACATGAGTGCAAACATGTTGTATACAAAAAAAAATTTGTCCAGACCTTATTCATTTTATTCATGTGCATTTATGACATATCTGCAAATCTAAGGGTGAGTGCATGTTGATTAGTTACATATGTGCTAATTGCATTGCACTGGCCACCTCAACGTTTATAAATCCTGGTTGCAAATATGTGTAAACCGAAAAGAATGGGTTCCAGGTCACATTGAGTAAAAGTTAATTGTTCCACTGGACTTCATGAATTAACACTAGTGTATGTGTGTGGCAACGCAGACATCACCTTGATTTCTTTTCGCATGTGCATATAAAAGAGTTCTAAGTCCAGGCACTCTTTTTTTATTTTCTTAATTCGTGCATGCGTATCCAAGCATCAATTGCATGCATACCGATTTAAAGCATGCGTGAGTAGCTTACAAGTAGCAGTTCACACAAAAAGGAGTCATTATTTATCAAACTATGCATATAGAGTATTAAGTGAATTTCACTAACGTTGAAAAATGAAATGCCTGTAAATTTTAAAGCGTGAGTGCATTTCACAAAAACTATGCCCTGAACTCCGTTTGTTTCGTATATGTATGAAGTATTGTCCAGATAGTTACATGCGTGCAAAATTTTGAAATATGGCCAGGCTTATGAATAACGTGTGACTCCAAAATGCAAGGTTAGACAAGTTTTGTGTGCAAATATGCGGATAAGTTATATAACATAGAAAACTTTGTTGAAGTTATTTATTGCTTTTGTATTTTTCTTGCGTACTATAATGCATGCACAAATAAACTATGCCCAGGTTACTATATTTCGTGATTCATTTACACGAAAGCTAAAAACTATTTGGTTGCGTGCCTGTGCAATAGGGGACACATGTTTATTGTCCTCATTATTTGTATTTTGTCAAAAATGGTGTTGTGTTCCTTCATTTTAAAATGGCCAAACTTTTATTTAGTTACGTGCGTACATGAAGTTAACTTTGCCCAGGTCACCATATTATATAAATTGTGCACGTGCATGCATTTAGGTGTATTTCAAAACTTCATATATGTGTGCATTTATTTGTTATGCCTAGATTTTACTTCTCGCGTTCATGTAAATGTCACTTTTTCATGCAAGATATATTCTGCCCAGGTCATTTTTCTCCAGGCAGTGTTATATTCGTTGAATACTTTTATGCAGTCTACTGTTAAATTTACATTGAACCAGTGTTTGGTTTTAAAACGTATTTTGTTGCCGTTATTTTCACTACGGAATTTTTACTCCGGTGATATATTCTTAAAGCGTGTTGTTTTGATGAGATTTTTGACGAATAAAAATTACTGTCGTTTTGACTTCAGTAACCGTCAATTTAAAGTGAATTTTCAAGCGGCTATCCCACAACATTGATTTGATATCCGTTTTTACGATATTTTGTGAAGCGCAATTTCTTTGTCGAAATTGCTATACATATTGCTGTTTTAATCACATGTTTTAAAAATCATTTTAAAATAAAATTGTTTTCAAAATTTTTACAGTTTACGCTTTCAAAAGAATGAGGAATCGATTTGAACACTTCAACAAAATTAAGGACTTTGAACCCTTACTTTTATCGATCCAATTAATTCCGGACTTGTCCATTTGAGAACGTAAATTTTATTTGTAAAAAAAAACACAATTTTGCACCTTCAAGGAAACAATGAAGAGATTTAAACGATTTAGCAAAAGTGAGGAGTATGGAACCACGCTTATACTAATTCGATTAAATCCGAACTCCTTAATTGAAACATTTGCTGTGGATTAGTTATTTGATGATTTTGTTGGGTTTTCGAGCCACTATGCTGGACCTTCAGTTCAATTACCTGTACTAGACCTTCAGGTCATATGTTGGACCTTCGAGCCATTTGTTGGGCGTCAAAAATTATGATGATAGTACTTGGTAGGCTTCGGCCATATGAGATGCACGTGCGGCGTAGCTTAGACTTGCCATATGCTGGGATCGATCCACTTTTATGCTGATTTTTCTAGTTATCTTATTTTGATTTCTAGATTTTTGTATATTGCTGTTTTGAATTCAATTTTGAATAAAAAAGTTGATTTTAATGGAGTTTAATGAGTTGAATTTTGATGGAGTTTAATGAAATTTCTTCATTTAAACTATGTTGATTATTTATGCAGAATAGTCTCATTCGAGACTATGATTAATTTGCTTTGATGTTGTTTATGATGCATTCATTTCTAAGTTTAAATTAGACTGATCCATTTATTATTTTCTTTTAAATAATACTCGGGTCAGACCGAGTTATTTCAGGATAATCGCTATCTCTGATTCTATTGCTGCTTCAGCTTTTGGGATTTCACATCATCTTTTGTCTAGACTTCGAGGGTTACTTTTGGTGTATTGACTCTCATCTCATGTTTGTATTGGTGGATATGTATATGTACATTTGGTTCATGTGAACCATCGATTATTGTAGCATGTATCCAGATTTATCTTCCGCTATATATCTGATATTTCTGTTCTGATGTGATTATACTTATCCGTGTTGTTGTTATTATGATTTGTTCTGAATTTTTCTTAAGCCACCGTGGTTTCGATTTAGATTTGGATTGAATATATATCGTTGGGAGTAATTTACACAACTCCTATCGATGTAATCAATGCTCGTCTAAGGCATAACTTATGGATGACCGCTTCTAACAAGCCTTATTTTTCGCAATAGTAGACGTTATTCCTTATAATAACCTTCGTTATTGTAAGCATAGAGGTGGGGCGTCACAGCTTGGTATCAAAGCTGAAATTTAGAACAAATTATAATAAACACAGAAAAAAAGTAGAATGGAACATGCGTTACAACTATTCGATGGTTTTATTCGTGCCTTTCTAATCTATTCCTTCCCCTTTAACATGTTGGAGTATGTCTAGGAATAAATCTCATATTCCATAGTATTCCATTTGTTAAATTTCTTATCAATCGTGTGTTGTTTTAACTAATCCTTATCTTCTCTTGTTCTCTCAGCCTATGGCTGGAAGAGGCAGAGGGAAGCGTTCTTCTGTAGGCCCGTCTAGTGGTTCTCATCCGGACGAAGTCTATAAATTAGCTGATCAGTTTATGGAGCTATTTCGGGGTACTCATGTGACGACCGCCCATGACTCCCGCACCAAAACAAGGAAATAATGCGCTGAAAGGCGTGCCAGGCAGCCATGGACGATAGTCAGGGTAAAACAAAACAAAAGAATCTCTATCGTACAACTCACAGCGCATGGATAAAATACAATAGAGAAATATAATATAGTGAAGCTCCATAGAACAGAACATCATCATATAAGCATCACAGTAGTTTTATACAATCATCTACTCAAATCCATACATGAAAGCCTCACTACAAATCACTCAACCATATACAGCAGCGGATACCCAGTACATATAGTAAGAAAACTAATATGCAAAGTCTCCTGCTCGTCTTCGTCATCTTCATCGTAGAACTCCTAGCACAGCACCTGTCACCTGCTACCTAGTCTGCCCATCCCAACATGGATGAACAGCCCAAGGTAATAAGAGGAGACATAAAACCTTGAGTCAGACAAAGTCTTAGTGAGCAGTAAATTAACTATCAAACATACCAAAAGAGCATAAAGGATAAAAGGAATAGGAACCAAACCATCCCACTCCACCTCTTCCTACAGTGATAGCCCCAGACATACACTAAGGAGAAGCAAGCATAACAACATAGACAATTAAGGTAAAGCGAATACCACTCGAGTCAAGGACGATGTTTTCCAAATACAAACCCCCAAGGCCTAAACCAAGATCAGATAAGCACCCAGAAAACACCGCTCTTGAAGCCGAATGATAATACAACCAAACATCCATGACTCTGGCTATCACTGTTATCCTTGCCTCGATTTCACCGTTAGTTGAATGACCATCTGTCAAGGGTTAATGGTAACCCCGGTTCTAACCATAACTCCGCACACTGCCTTGTGCCTAGGACTTATCTACTTTGCCCAGAGTACTCAACTACCTACCTGTAGTCTTTTGGGTGTCCCGACTACCTACCTGTAGTCGTTATGGGCGCCCCATGTACTCTTGCTTTTGAGCATGCTAGAACCTTCAACAACGACGAGATCCAAGCCTCCTAGCCATCCTTCTTGACGACTATCCTCATACAAGCTCAAGCTACCTCTTGAACAATCCATTATCAACCAACTTGAACTACTCTTCAAGTTATCAACATGCTTGGGAATGATCCCTGCTTGGATTAAGCCAAGACTCACATCATACTTCGCTTCATCGCATCAAAGCAAAGTCTCAACTCAACAACATGGTTTGCCTCATCAAATCATGGCAAAGTCCCATCTCAACATCATCCAACCTATACATATGAGCTTCAACATCCGCTACATATGCCTTAAGCAGCTTTCACCATTCAAGAGCCTTCTTCCATAGCTTTTGAATCCTCTTTCATCATCTTGTTCCAAATCAACTACTAGCTAACTTGGAAACAATCAAATCAATCATACATTCAAATAATCAATCATTCAAACAAGATCTATTAAGCAATTTAAGCAATATCAACTATAATGGGAATTTCGTAAATAAACGAGCAAAAGTCCAACATATGTGAAATCATGGTTTTTAGCATAGATCTATCAAATATAAAACATGGGTTTTGTCTCTAATACTTGTTAAACTAACTTGCATAAGTAAACATCTTCAAAAAACCATGGATCTAGACTTCGATCTAAGAAAAATGCATGAAATCTCTAACTTTAACACTCAAACAAGCCACCAATCCAATATACTCCCTTGGATCCGCGTGAGAGATAACTACCACTCACCAAATCACCCAAACACTACAAAAACTACACACTTCAGATCTGGACAGCGAAGATCAAGGTTTGATCCGGCAATATCTCGCTCCAATCGATGAATTCTAGCTCGAACGGATGAAGATCTTCAACTTTGGCACTTGGATCTTCGATCTCGATCTTCGATCTTGGATGGATGTTAGAATTAGATTGGAATGGAGAAAAGAAGATGAAGAAATGTTGTAGTCGAGTCTTCAAAATGGCAGCACTTCGTCGCTTCGAAATCTGGTGCCAAAAAGTGAGCCGAACCCCTCTATTTATAGGCTGGAACCTCCCTGAGTCGTCGCCCCATGAGTCGGTCCCGACTCATCATGAGTCGTCCACGACTCATCTCCTGCCGACTCACGACCTAGCACAGCCGACCCTGCGACTTAACTATACAACATATACTGCCGACTTAACACTAACCCAGATGCCGACTTAAATTCTACCGACTCAAAGACCTAACGACTCAACACAGCAAGAAGGTCACACGACTTAAGACACATACGACTTATCCCGGCCGACCTAAGCCTAATCCTTATCCCACGAGACACGACTCAACAACCCTGCCGACCTACGACTTAATACCAGAGCCGACCTAACTAATCAACGACTCAACACCAAGCTGACTAACGACTTACGACTCATCGTTAAGTCGTGCCTACCGACTCAGTTGCAAACGACCTAACAACACAGCCTTATGGCCGACCTAAGTCCTAGCCGACTCAACTGCACAGCCTTCCGACTCAAGCCAACGACTCAATACACCAAGGCACAAGGTCATACGACTCAAACCCAAACCGACTCAACACCTACCGACTCACGACTCAAGACCAGTGCCAACTCAACATAAGTCGGTCACGACCTAAAAGCCTCCGACCTAAGACACTGCCGCGTTTTCCCCAAGTCCTAAGTCGTACGACGACTCAACAATACACACTCACGACTCAACTATGATGCCGACTCACGACTCATCAGGCCCTACGACTCAAAACCCTGCCGACTCATTATCCACGACCTAAGCCTAAACCCCTTAAGTCGCTACACCCTTAACCCGTTAACTCCTTAACTCGGCAAACCCTATGAGTCGTAACTCGTTGACTCGGCCACACTTCTTATCTCGGCCCTCTATGAGTCGGTCATCCTATGAGTCGCCTAACTTCTTGAGTCGGTCCATCCTTATCTCGGCCAACACTTTAAACCGCTACCCCTCCTTGAGTCGGTCCCCTATGAGTCGGTCACGACTCATCACTTGTACCCGGGTTAACTTCTAAACGACTCAAGCTAGAAGCAACACAAACAACACTAACAACCTGTAAATTCTACGATTTATCGACACGTAAAAATACGGGTCGTTACATTCTCTCCCCCTTAGGAATTTCGCCCCCGAAATTCCAAGCAAACAACAGCAATCACAATTATTCCGCATGCCTACCATCCATAGCAATCAACAAACCATGCAACCAATTCTAACCTAGCATGCAGAATTCTAAGACTTAGAACAAGCTACAAATTCATGAGATGTCACGACACTTTAGGGCAATACCTCGAAGAGTCCGGGATGAGCTGCCTTCATCCTCTCTTCCTCCTCCCACGTACAGTCGTTAACATCATCACTCCATTGTACCTTGAGCAACGTAATCGTCTTCCTCCTAAGCTGTTTCGTATCGGTTTCAACAATACGAAGCGGCTTACGAGGTCTCGAAACAACTGGATCAACCTCCAAGTCTTCACAGCTATCAGCAGAAACCACCGTAGTTGGGTCGTGCACATACTTCCGTAGATAAGATACATGAAAAACATTGTGCACACCCGCCATCTTTTCCGGTAACTCCAATCTATAAGCGAGCTTTCCAATTCGCTCGATAATCGGAAATGGTCCAACAAATCTCGGAGTCAATTTCCCTTTCTTCCCGAATCTAACAACATTCTTCAATGGGGAAATCTTCACAAAAACCATATCACCTACGTCGAATTCCAAATCCTTACGACGATTATCGGCATAACTTTTCTGACGATCTTGGGCTGCCTTCATTCGTTGCCGAATGATCTCTATACAATCTGAAGTCTGTCGAATCATCTCTGGCCCAAGTATCAGCTTTTCTCCAGTTTCCAACCAACATGTCGGAGAGTTACACGGTCTTCCATATAATGCCTCATATGGTGCCATACCGATACTCGACTGATAACTGTTATTATAAGCAAACTCCACCAAATGAAGGTGATCTTCCCATGATCCTCCGAAGTCCAAAACACATGCTCTAAGAAGATCTTCCAAAACTCGGTTGACTCTCTCAGTCTGACCATCTGTTTGAGGGTGATAAGCTGTACTCAAACACAACTCAGTTCCCAAAACTTCCTGGAAGCTCTTCCAAAATCTACTAGTGAACAATGGATCTCGATCGCTCACTATACTCTTCGGAACACCATGGAAACGAACTATCCACTTCACATATAATTCAGCCAACTTCGATGCAGTCCTAGTCGATCGAACAGGAATGAACCTTGCACTCTTGGTCAAACGATCTACTATGACCCAAATCCCTTCATTCCCTGCTCTTGTCCTAGGTAGACCATCGATAAAGTCCATCGACACTTGCTCCCACTTCCATGTAGGAACCTCTAATGGCTGAAGCAATCCACTGGGCTTCTTCTGCTCAGCTTTCACCAACTGGCAATTCATACACTTGGAAATAAAATTTCCAACATCCTTCTTCATACCTTCCCAGTAGTAGGTTCTCTTCATATCCCGATACATCTTATTTCCACCTGGATGAATTGTCAACTTCGAGTGATGACTCTCCCTCAGAACTTCATCTCTCAATCCATCTACATCGGGAACAACTAGTCGCCCTTGCTTTCGAAGCCAACCCTCTCGATCGACCTCGAATCCCTTATCCTTCTCCGGGTCCAATCCAGATTCCAAATCACAGATAATCTTGACAAGCTTATCATCTCCCCTTTGCCTCTCACCAATTCTTTCCACAAGAGTAGGCCTTATCGATAAGTTTGCCAACATCTCAGGTTCCAATTCACATCTAGGCCTGAAATCAAATCCAGCCAAATACTCAAGACTCTTCCATTCCGAAAACATGGCTCCCAATCCTGCATGTCTTCGACTTAACGCATCAGCCACTGCGTTACCTTTCCCTGGAGTATAGGCTATACCAAAATCATACGATGCTAAGAACTCTAGCCACCGTTGCTGTCGAAGATTCAAATCCTTTTGGGAAAACAGATACTTCAACGACTTATGATCTGTAAACAGCTCAAATCTAACTCCCAATAGATAGTGTCTCCACATCTTCAAAGCAAACACAATCGCCGCTAACTCCAAATCATGAGTCGGATAATTCCTTTCATGCGGCTTCAGTTGTCGACTTGCATACGCAACAACTTTATCCTTCTGCATTAGCACCGCTCCTAGTCCAGTGCTACATGCATCGGTGTAAACCACCATCTCATCATTCCCACTTGGAATAGTCAAAACAGGAGCACTCGTCAATCGCTCTTTCAGGATTACAAAAGCTTGCTCACACTTATCATCCCATCTGAACACCTGGTTCTTCTTTGTCAATCCTGTTAACGGTGCAGCTATCTTGGAAAAGTCTTTGATAAACCGACGATAATATCCTGCTAATCCAAGAAAACTTCTCACATCAGATGCATTCTTAGGTCTAACCCAATCCTGGATCACTGCCACCTTAGCGGGGTCAACCGCTATTCCATTTCCAGAGATAACATGGCCTAAGAACCTCACTTCACTCTTCCAGAAGTGACACTTCGAAAACTTAGCCTTCAGCTGATGTTTCCGCAAAATTTCCAAAACAATCCCCAAGTGCGTCTTGTGCTCTCCCTCAGTTCTGGAATAAATCAGAATATCATCCACGAACACAAGCACGAACTTATTCGACTGATCTCTGAACACTCTATTCATAAGATCCACAAAATATGCTGGCGCGTTAGTCAACCCAAACGGCATTACCAGCCACTCATAAAACCCGGATGGTGTCCTGAAAGCAGTCTTCGGCACACTATCCTTCGCCACTCTCAACTGGTGAAATCCCGTTGCCAAATCCATCTGAGAAAACACCTTAGCCTCGTGAAGCTGATCAAACAAGTCATCTATTCTCGGCAATGGATACTTGTTCTTCCTAGTCACCTTATTCAGCTCACGATAATCAACACACAACCTCAACGATCCATCCGTTTTGGTTGCGAACACAACGGGCGCACCCCATTCGGACACACTTCTCCGAATGAATCCTTTCCGCAAAAGGTCATCAACTTGCACCTTCAGCTCTTGCTGCTCCCTCGGTGCCATTCGCCTAAGAGGCATCACAACAGGTCTGGCTCCCTCAATTAGATCGATACGAAACTCGATCTCCCTATGCGGCGGTAACCCTTTGACTTCCTCAAAGACATCACCAAACTCATTCACAATAGGCACCAATGACAGTCCATCCCGTGGAACAACTAGCGAATACATGAAGCTCATGAAGACGCCTTCTTCATGCTTACATCGTATCACAACCTTTCGCCCTTCCACATTCCCGACTGTCACCTCAAGCCTCTCACAATCAATCCTAGCCGCATACTTCCCAAGCCAGTCCATACCCAAAATAATTCCGAACCCCGCAAAGTTCAGAACAAAGCAATCACAAACAAACGAGCAATCATGACTCGACACAACTAGACCACGACATAACATACACAAACATGACGAACCCCCTACCGGATTAGTCACAACCAATGGCCTATCAACAATATCCGGTTTCATACCTAACCGGCTTACCAAATCATCACAAACAAAAGAATGCGACGCTCCAGTATCAAACAACACTCTAACTGGAACACCACAAATAGAAAGAGTACCTTGAACAACCACACTCTTCCCCTTCTCTTCAGCAGTAGGAGCTTTCGAAGACGATGGAACAGCCCCCAAAGCATAGGCTTGCACAACCTGCCTATCTTTCCTCGGTTCTGGACAATCCTTCTTGATATGTCCCAGCTTATCACAGTTGTAACACTTTCCCGGCACTTTGGGATTCTTACAATCTTTGTAAAGATGGCCCTTCTGCTGGCAGTTATAGCAAGTCACTTCACTTTTCGGCTTCTTCTGGCCATCCCTACCCCTCTGTTGCTGTTGTTTCCTCTTCTTATTGCCACTCTGCTGTGGTTTAGATCCTTCCCTAGCTACAGCAATAACAGAACTTTCCCTAGGAAACAAACTCTCATGCCTAAGAGCTTTTTCCACAAGCTTCTCAAATGGATCGTCCAGATGATCCACTAACTGCCTCCCAAGATAAGCATCCCGACCAGTCACAAACTTTTCATTCTTCTGGTAGGGAGAATCAATATATGATCTGGCATACTTAGACAAAGCTTCAAACTCAGAAATGTACTCAAGAACAGGCCTTCCCCCTTGCTTGAGCTCCACAAACCTCTTAAACAAGACAGATTTCTGGGAAGTAGAGATGAACTTAGCTTCAAATCTAACTTGGAATTGCTCCCAAGTAATCTCTTCTTCTGGAGTATCGATGGTGATAGAATTCCACCAATCAGCAGCTCTTCCCTGAAGCTGTCTCGATGCAAGCTTCCTCTTAGTTGCATCCTCAATCCCTAAGTCACCAAAGATTCTTTTGCAAGCATCAATCCATCTCTGCACCTCAATAGTCGACTCCGTCCCCAAGAAAACTTTCCCTCCAAGAGCAGTATAATCCTTGCAAAGCTTGGCAAAATCCACCGGTCTCGGAGCTTGGACTTGAACTCCCACATCCACAGATGATCCTGAAGCTGGTATTCTCCTCATGATTGAAGTCATCATGGCCTCAAACATAGGAGCATAATCAACAGCTTCCCTAGCATCACGGCTACCCCTCGCAGCTTGTCTCTCACTTCGACTCATCCTTAATATCTGTAAATAAGAATGATTAGAACACCTTAAGAAACAACTGCATAAGGAGTTCAAACCCTTCTAAACTACTATATTATATATAGTAATCATCCATCAAATTACAATTACGTCTCTCTTACGTAGTTACATCAGCGAGCGTTGGCTAAAATCGATTAACCAAAGCTCTGATACCAAATGTGACGACCGCCCATGACTCCCGCACCAAAACAAGGAAATAATGCGCTGAAAGGCGTGCCAGGCAGCCATGGACGATAGTCAGGGTAAAACAAAACAAAAGAATCTCTATCGTACAACTCACAGCGCATGGATAAAATACAATAGAGAAATATAATATAGTGAAGCTCCATAGAACAGAACATCATCATATAAGCATCACAGTAGTTTTATACAATCATCTACTCAAATCCATACATGAAAGCCTCACTACAAATCACTCAACCATATACAGCAGCGGATACCCAGTACATATAGTAAGAAAACTAATATGCAAAGTCTCCTGCTCGTCTTCGTCATCTTCATCGTAGAACTCCTAGCACAGCACCTGTCACCTGCTACCTAGTCTGCCCATCCCAACATGGATGAACAGCCCAAGGTAATAAGAGGAGACATAAAACCTTGAGTCAGACAAAGTCTTAGTGAGCAGTAAATTAACTATCAAACATACCAAAAGAGCATAAAGGATAAAAGGAATAGGAACCAAACCATCCCACTCCACCTCTTCCTACAGTGATAGCCCCAGACATACACTAAGGAGAAGCAAGCATAACAACATAGACAATTAAGGTAAAGCGAATACCACTCGAGTCAAGGACGATGTTTTCCAAATACAAACCCCCAAGGCCTAAACCAAGATCAGATAAGCACCCAGAAAACACCGCTCTTGAAGCCGAATGATAATACAACCAAACATCCATGACTCTGGCTATCACTGTTATCCTTGCCTCGATTTCACCGTTAGTTGAATGACCATCTGTCAAGGGTTAATGGTAACCCCGGTTCTAACCATAACTCCGCACACTGCCTTGTGCCTAGGACTTATCTACTTTGCCCAGAGTACTCAACTACCTACCTGTAGTCTTTTGGGTGTCCCGACTACCTACCTGTAGTCGTTATGGGCGCCCCATGTACTCTTGCTTTTGAGCATGCTAGAACCTTCAACAACGACGAGATCCAAGCCTCCTAGCCATCCTTCTTGACGACTATCCTCATACAAGCTCAAGCTACCTCTTGAACAATCCATTATCAACCAACTTGAACTACTCTTCAAGTTATCAACATGCTTGGGAATGATCCCTGCTTGGATTAAGCCAAGACTCACATCATACTTCGCTTCATCGCATCAAAGCAAAGTCTCAACTCAACAACATGGTTTGCCTCATCAAATCATGGCAAAGTCCCATCTCAACATCATCCAACCTATACATATGAGCTTCAACATCCGCTACATATGCCTTAAGCAGCTTTCACCATTCAAGAGCCTTCTTCCATAGCTTTTGAATCCTCTTTCATCATCTTGTTCCAAATCAACTACTAGCTAACTTGGAAACAATCAAATCAATCATACATTCAAATAATCAATCATTCAAACAAGATCTATTAAGCAATTTAAGCAATATCAACTATAATGGGAATTTCGTAAATAAACGAGCAAAAGTCCAACATATGTGAAATCATGGTTTTTAGCATAGATCTATCAAATATAAAACATGGGTTTTGTCTCTAATACTTGTTAAACTAACTTGCATAAGTAAACATCTTCAAAAAACCATGGATCTAGACTTCGATCTAAGAAAAATGCATGAAATCTCTAACTTTAACACTCAAACAAGCCACCAATCCAATATACTCCCTTGGATCCGCGTGAGAGATAACTACCACTCACCAAATCACCCAAACACTACAAAAACTACACACTTCAGATCTGGACAGCGAAGATCAAGGTTTGATCCGGCAATATCTCGCTCCAATCGATGAATTCTAGCTCGAACGGATGAAGATCTTCAACTTTGGCACTTGGATCTTCGATCTCGATCTTCGATCTTGGATGGATGTTAGAATTAGATTGGAATGGAGAAAAGAAGATGAAGAAATGTTGTAGTCGAGTCTTCAAAATGGCAGCACTTCGTCGCTTCGAAATCTGGTGCCAAAAAGTGAGCCGAACCCCTCTATTTATAGGCTGGAACCTCCCTGAGTCGTCGCCCCATGAGTCGGTCCCGACTCATCATGAGTCGTCCACGACTCATCTCCTGCCGACTCACGACCTAGCACAGCCGACCCTGCGACTTAACTATACAACATATACTGCCGACTTAACACTAACCCAGATGCCGACTTAAATTCTACCGACTCAAAGACCTAACGACTCAACACAGCAAGAAGGTCACACGACTTAAGACACATACGACTTATCCCGGCCGACCTAAGCCTAATCCTTATCCCACGAGACACGACTCAACAACCCTGCCGACCTACGACTTAATACCAGAGCCGACCTAACTAATCAACGACTCAACACCAAGCTGACTAACGACTTACGACTCATCGTTAAGTCGTGCCTACCGACTCAGTTGCAAACGACCTAACAACACAGCCTTATGGCCGACCTAAGTCCTAGCCGACTCAACTGCACAGCCTTCCGACTCAAGCCAACGACTCAATACACCAAGGCACAAGGTCATACGACTCAAACCCAAACCGACTCAACACCTACCGACTCACGACTCAAGACCAGTGCCGACTCAACATAAGTCGGTCACGACCTAAAAGCCTCCGACCTAAGACACTGCCGCGTTTTCCCCAAGTCCTAAGTCGTACGACGACTCAACAATACACACTCACGACTCAACTATGATGCCGACTCACGACTCATCAGGCCCTACGACTCAAAACCCTGCCGACTCATTATCCACGACCTAAGCCTAAACCCCTTAAGTCGCTACACCCTTAACCCGTTAACTCCTTAACTCGGCAAACCCTATGAGTCGTAACTCGTTGACTCGGCCACACTTCTTATCTCGGCCCTCTATGAGTCGGTCATCCTATGAGTCGCCTAACTTCTTGAGTCGGTCCATCCTTATCTCGGCCAACACTTTAAACCGCTACCCCTCCTTGAGTCGGTCCCCTATGAGTCGGTCACGACTCATCACTTGTACCCGGGTTAACTTCTAAACGACTCAAGCTAGAAGCAACACAAACAACACTAACAACCTGTAAATTCTACGATTTATCGACACGTAAAAATACGGGTCGTTACAACTCAGCCTTCTGTTGCTACTCCCTAAGCTCCTACTCACAAGTCTGCCTTCTACCGCATGTGTAGTGACTATTCCCACCTTAGAGGCAAGCCTTTCAAGGGATCGGAAAGTGTATTGGAGGTTCAGACTTGGTTGCGCGCTTGTGAGCGCATATTTTCTTGGATGGATCTTTCTGATCATCATCGCGTTCTCGTGGCATCTAGCATGTTGCAAGAGCATGCGCTTGACTGGTATGAGATTTTTATTGCGGAAGTTGATGAGTTCTCTCTCTCGTGGATTCAGTTTAAGGAACGTTTCGAACTTAAGTTCGTTCCTGAATCAGAAAAGGCTAATCTTGCTCGTAGTTTCCTTGAGTTGAAACAAGGAAAGTCCTCTATTTTTTATTATGTTGCATCTTTCGAGGCCTTGTCCAAATACGGAGTTAAGTTCATTAACACTCCACGTAAGAAGAATCTTCGATTTGTTGATGGTTTGAAGAAGTATTTGAAGAAAGTTCTTTTGCTTCAGCTTAAGCTTCCTTTTGAGGAACTTGTTGGTTTGGCACTTTGCCTTGAAGCTGTTGAAAAGGAAGTGATAGTGGTGATGAGGTTGAGGTTTCTAAGAACCCCTACAAGAAGAGGTTTCCATTTCATAGGCCTAATTCTTCTTCCAACAAGAAGAAGAACAAGATACCTCTAGTTCTCAGCCTAGTAGTGCACCTTCTATTCAGAGGGCGTGCTATAATTGTGGTTTTTTGGATCATTTTCTCCGTAGCTATCCTAAGCCTCGCATTTGTCGTTATTGCAAGAAAGAAGGTCATTGGGTTTTTGATTATCCTATTGATCCTAAGGGTTTCAAATCTGGGAAGCTTAATATTGCTAAAGCTTCTGGTGATTCTTCTCAGCCCAAAGGTATTACTCCTTCTGTTTTGGAAGGTTTTATTTTATTTCATGGTCGTGCTATTAGAGTTCTTTTTGATACGGGTGCATCACATTCATTCTGTTCTGTTAGTCTTTGCAACCCTTTAAGGATTGTGAATCCTATTGGTGGAACCGCTACTCTTGGTTTGTTATGTGTTGATGTTGAGATTATTCTGTGTGGCTTTACCTTTCATGCGAATCTGCATGTTATGGATCATCTTGATTTTGATATGATTTTGGGGATGGATTGGCTCGTCCGTTATGAAGTTCAAATCCTATGTCCCGAAAGAACTTTATATCTCAAGCATCCTAATGCTGTCGAGCAGTTATCTATTGTATTTCGAGACATGGACCCTACTTCGAATGCTCTCATTTCTTCCTTCGAATCAGAGGATGTCGTTGCTAATATTACAGTTGTTTGTGATTTTTCTGATGTCTTCGAGCCTATTTCGTGTTGCCACCGAAGATGGCAATTGATTTCTATATTGATCTTATCTCTGGTGCTCATCCTGTCAGTCGTCCTCCCACGAGGATGTCTGCTAAGGAAAATAAGGAACTCAAGGAACAATTATCTGAATTGGAAGCCAAGAAATTTATTCGTTCTAGCTCATCTCCCTGGGGCGCCGCCGTTGTCTTTGTTAAGAAGCCAGATGGTACTCTTAGGCTTTGCATTGATTATCGCAAGCTTAACGAGCTTACTATTAAAAATAGGTATCCATTACCTAGGATCGACAACATGTTCGATCAGTTAAGTGGAGCTAAGCTTTTCTCCCGACACGATCTTGCTACCGGTTTTCATCAGTTGCGAGTTGGGGAAGATAGCATTCCTCTTACCGCATTCCGTACTTGTTATGGTTCTTATGAATGGCTTGTTATACCGTTCGGTTTGACAAACGCTCCAGCATATTTTGTTGATCTTATGAATTGGATATTCCAGGAATATCTCGATAAGTTCGTCTTGGTTTTCATAGATGATATTCTTATTTATTCCAAATCTGAAGCCGATCATATTTAGCATTTGGAGATTGTTTTGAGCACTCTTCGTCAGCATCAGCTTTATGCCAAATTCTCCAAGTGTCACTTCTGGGAGAATAAGGTGAAATTTCTCGGTCATATTGTTTCTTCCGATGGTATTTTTGTCGATCCTTCCAAGATCGAATCTATTCAGAATTGGAAGAGGCCCGAGACCGTTACTGAGATCCATAGTTTCCTTGGATTGGCGGGTTATTATCGCCAGTTCATTAAGGACTTTTCTCATATTGCTTTACCGCTTACCACTCTCATGAGAAAAACTGTTCCTTTTATTTGGTCTGCTAAGTGTGAGATTTCTTTCATGAAGTTAAAAGATCTCCTTACTCATGCTCCTATCTTAGTGGTTCCCGATGGGAATCATGACCTTGCTGTTTATACCGATGCCAGTGGTTATGGACTCGGTGTTGTTCTCATGCAAAAGGATAGAGTAGTTGCCTATGCTTCTAAACAACTAAAGCGTAACGAGATTCGTTATGCAACCCATGGTTTGGAGTTAGCCGCTATAGTCTTTGCTCTAAAGATTTGGCAATATTGTTTATTGGGCGAGCGTTTTGTTCTCTTCACTGATCACAAGTCTCTGAAGTATCTATTCACTCAGAAAGAACTTAATATGAGGCAACAGCGTTGGCTCGAATTTCTTGCTTCATATGATTTCGATGTTCAGTATACCCCTGGTGAGGGTAATTGAGTTGCTGATGCCCTTAGTCGCAAGCAGCAAGTTGTTATTTCCATGATGCTGGCAGAGTGGGATATGTTGGAAGCTTTATCTCATTGTGATATTAGAGACCGCCCTTCAGTTTTTTATTCTCCCGGGCTTTTATTTAGCATGGAAGCCCGTCCTACGTTGTTGGATCGTGTTGCCGATGCCCAGAAACAAGATCCAGATCTTTCTTATCTTATTCAGAGTTGTAAATCGGAATCCCGAAGTGATGATCTAAAGGATTTCGATATTGATATTCATGGTTTCATCCAGAAGAAGGGTAGGTTGATCGTGCCTAATGTTCCTAACCTTAGAAATGACATTCATGAGGACTGTCATCGTTCTACGTATACTATCCATCCGAGTAGTAGTAAGATGTATGCTGACATGAAATGCTTATACTTTTGGAAGGGTATGAAGCGTGATGTTGTAAGTTATGTGAGTCATTGCATGGCTTGTCAACTTATTAAAGCGGAACACCAACGTCCTAGTGGTCTTTTGCAGCCTCTTGAGATTCCATTATGGAAATGGGATCAAATTTCTATGGACTTCATTGATGGTCTACCTCATTCGAGGTCGGGCCGTACTAGTGTTTGGGTGATTGTTGACAGACTGACTAAATTAGTCCATTTTATTCCTATCAAATCCAATCGAACTGCTCCTTCGTTGGCTAAGCTTTTTATTAAAAAAAGTCGTTCGACTTCACAGTGTGCCTAGTTCCATTGTTAGTGACAGAGATCCGCTTTTTACTAGTGGTTTCTGGCAAAGCCTTCAGAAAGCTTTGGGCACTAAGCTCAATCTCAGTACAGCTTATCATCCACAGTCTAATGGTCAGACTGAAAGGGTGAATCAAGTTTTAGAGGATCTCCTTCGAGCTTGTATTCTTGATTTTGATGGTAGTTGGGAAGACCACTTATCTCTTGTTGAATTTTCTTATAACAACAGTTTCCAATCCAGTATCGGTATGGCTCCTTTCAAAGCTCTTTAAGGATGGCCGTGTCGATCACCATCTTGTTGGTTGGAATCCGGGGAAAATTTAGTTCTCGGCCCCGATTATATTCGAGAATCTTCTAAGAAGATTGATATCATTAGACAGAGAATGAAAGAGTCTCGGAATAGGCAGAAATCTTATGTCGATCATCGTAGGAAGCCTTTGGAATTTTCTGTTGGCGATCACGTATTCATTCGTGTTTCTCCGATGAAGGGTGTGGTGCGTTTTAGTAGCTCCGGGAAATTGGCTCCTCGATATATTGGACAATTTCCTATTACGGAACGCATTGGCCCTGTTGCTTATCATGTTTCACTACCCATCTAGTTTTTGAGAATTCATGACATATTTCATGTGTCCCAGCTTCGTCGATGCCTTCGAGATTCAGATTTTATTATTGATCCTCGTATGTTGCAAGATCTTGAGATCTCACCCGACTTGTCTATGGTGCAAAATCATAATCGTGTGCTAGCTTCGGAGGTTAAACGCCTTCGGAATAAAGAAGTCCCGCTTGTGAAAATCCAATGGTCCACAAATCCCAAAGATTGCACTTGGGAAACCAAAGAATTCATCGAGCGTTCTTATCCCGGTTTTCTCTCCTCTTCGGGTAGGGGTGTGCATTCTAAATTCATCTTTTTGATTTTAAATCTTTGTTGTGATGAATAATTTGTGCTATAAACAACTTCTAGTATGAAAATTGCAGGGACGTAATTTTTATAAGGGGGGAGTTTGTAACAACCGTGATTTTTGACTGCCGTCGAAATAAAAATTTGAATTTAAATTTGAAAAAAAAATTGCATTGCAATTCCTTTTCAAAGTCAGTAAATTCTTCAAAGTGGTGCTTTGGAATTGAATTGCAAATAGCTTGGTTGTGTTGAAAAATAACTAGGCTATGTTGAAAGGTATCTTTGCCTTCACGTGTGAAATGGGCCATTTTAAACAATTTGAACATTCTTTGCTGTCACACTAAGATTTTATAAAGCAAAGTGAACACTATTGTGCTGCCATCATCATTCTTTAGTGCAGTGTGTCCTTTTTTGAAATTGTGCACATCTCCCCTTTAATGCACTTGTACAAACTTCTGCGAACATATATTTTCTTTGACTTATACATCAGTTTGGTAAAAGAAAAGTAAGCTGCGTCATCCTTTTGTTCCATCATTTTTCGGTAGCTTGGTAACAAATTAATGGCGGTTCAAATATTATTGCCTCTTTTGGATTTTTGATGCTAACTGGTTCGGGGGCAAATTAAAAGTGAGTGCATAACTCACATTTCTAATTTATTCATTTTTCTTTTGCATTTTTGCCGTGAGTGCAAACAGGTTGTATGCGAAAAAAAAATTGTCCAGACCTTATTCATTTTATTCATGTGCATTTATGACATATCTGCAAATCTAAGGGTTAGTGCATGTTGATTAGTTACATATGTGCTAATTGCATTGCACTGGCCACCTCAACTTTTATAAATCCTGGTTGCAAATATGTGTAAACCGAAAAGAATGGGTTCCAGGTCACGTTGAGTAAAAGTTAATTGTTCCACTGGACTTCATGAATTAACACTAGTGTATGCGTGTAGTAACGCAGGCATCACCTAGATTTCTTTTCGCGTGTGCATATAAAAGAGTTCTAATTCCAGGCACTCTTTTTTTATTTTCTTAATGTGTGCGTGCGTATCCAAGCATCAATTGCATGCATACCAATTTAAAGCGTGCGTGAGTAGCTTACAAGTGGCAGTTCACACAAAAAGGAGTCATTATTTATCAAACTATGCATGTAGAGTATTAAGTGAATTTCACTAACGTTGAAAAATGAAATTCCTGTAAATTTTAAAGAGAAGTAACAATATAATTGTCCCCAGGCCAATTGCTATTTTTGACGTGAGTGCATTTCACAAAAACTATGCCTAAACTCCGTTTATTTCGTATATTATGAAGTATTGTCCAGATAGTTACATGCGTGCAAAATTTTGAAATACGGCCATGCTTATGAATAACGTGACTCCAAAATGCAAGGTCAGACAAGTTTTGTGTGCAAATATGCGAATAAGTTGTATAGCATAGAAAATTTTGTTGAAGTTATTTATTGCCTTTGTATTTTTCTTGCGTACTATAATGCATGCACAAAGAAACTATGCCTAGGTTACTATATTTCATGATTCATTTACACGAAAGCTAAAGCCTATTTGGTTGCATGCCTGTACAATAGGGGACGCATGTTTATTATCCACATTATTTGTATTTTGTCCAAAACGGTGTTGCGTTCCTTGATTTTTAAAGTGGCCAAACCTTTGTTTAGTTACGTGCATACATGAAGTTAACTTTGCCCAGGCCACCATATTATATAAATTGCGCACATGCATGCATTTAGGTGTATTTCAAAACTTCATATATGCGTGCATTTATTTGTTATGCCCAGATTTTACTTCTCGCGTGCATGTAAATGTCACTTTTTCGTGCAAGATATATTCTGTCCAGGTCATTTTTCTCCAACCAGTGTTATATTCATTGAATATATAGTAGTGCAGTCTACTTAAATTTACGTTGAACCGGTGTTTTGTTTTAAAACGTATTTTGTTGCCGTTATTTTTATAACGAAATTTTTACTCCGGTGATATATTTTTGAAGCGTGTTATTTTGATGAGATTTTTAACGAACAAAAATTACTGTCGTTTTTACTTCAGTAACCGTCAATTTAAAGTGAATTTTCAAGCGGCCATCCCGTAACGCTGATTTGATATCCGTTTTAATGGTGTTTTGTGAAGCGTGATTTCTTTGTCAAAATTGCTATAGATGTTGTTGTTTTTATCACGTGTTTTAAAATTCATTTTAAAATAAAATTGTTTCCAAAAATTTTACAGTTTACGCTTTCAAAAGAATGAGGAATCGATTTAAACGCTTCAGCAAAATTAAGGACTATGGACCCTTACATTTACTGATCCGATTTTTTCCGGACTTATCCATTTGAGAACGTAAATTTTATTTATAAAAATACACCATGTTGCACTTTCAAGGAAACGATGAAGAGATTTAAACGATTTAGCAAAAGTGCGAAGTATGGAACCACGCTTATACTAATTCGGTTAAATCCGCACTCGTTTATTGAAACATTTGTTGTGGATTAGTTGTTTGATGATTTTGATGATTTGTTGGGCTTTCGAGCCACTATGCTGGACCTTCAGGTCAATTACCAGTACTAGACCTTCGAGTCATATGTTGGACCTTCGGGTCATTTGTTGGGAGCCAAAAATTATGATGACAGTACTTGGTAGGCTTCGGCCATACGAGATGCACGTGCGTCGTAGCTTAGACTCTCCATATGCTGGGATCGATCCACTTTTATGCTGATTTTTCTAGTGATCTTATTTTGATTTCTAGATTTTTATCTATTGTTGTTTTGAATTAAATTTTGAATTTAAAAGTTTATTTTGATGGAGTTTAATGAGTTGAATTTTGATGGAGTTTAATGAAATTTCTTCATCTAAACTATGTTGATTATTTATGCTGAATAGTCTCATTTGGGACTATGATTAATTTGTTTTGATGTTGTTTATGATGCGTTCATTCTAAGTTTAAATTATACTCATCCGTTTATTATTCTCTTTTAACTAATACTCAGGTCAGACCGAGTTATTTCAGGATAATCGCTATCTCTGATTCTGTTGCTGCTTCAGCTTTTGGGATTTCACATCATCTTTTGTCTAGACTTCGAGGGTTACTTTTGGTGTATTGACTCTCATCTCATGTATGTATTGGTGGATATGTATATGTACATTTGGTTCATGTGAACCATCGATTCTTGTAGCATGTATCCAGACTTATCTTCCGCCATATATCTCATATTTCTGTTCTGATATGATTATACTTATCAGTGTTATTGTTATTATGAGTTGTTCTGAATTTTTCTTAAGCCACCGTGGTTTCGTTTTAGATTTGGATTGATTATCTATTGTTGGGAGTAATTTACACAACTCCTATCGATGTAATCAATGCTCGTCTAAGGCATAACTTACGGATGGTCGCTTCTAACAAGCCTTATTCTTCGCAATTGCAGACGTTATTCCTTATAATAACATTTGTTATTGTGAGCATAGAGGTGGGGCGTCACATTTTTTATGTCACTAATAGGTTTTTATAAGTTTTCTATCTACTATCACTATTGGTTTTTTTATGTTTATATGTAACTAGTTAGTGCTTATAAGTATACACAAACATATAGAATTCACATTATACACCAACATATATAATTCATAGTATACACAGACATATAGAATTCACATTATACACCAATAGGTATAATTCACAGTATACTCGAGCATTATAATCCAAAATACAAGAAAGTGAAAGTATATAAACATGAAGAATACAATGTATACTCAAACAATGACATAAGTACATAAGCTATAGGAACTGCAACATATAATAAAACGTCTACTATGCATAAACTAAAAGGTATACAACTAAACGGATGCAACGTCGTCGTCGTCAGCATCATCACCATCATCCCCATCATCATCATCTCCGTCATCGTCATCGTCATCATCCCCATGACCATCATCATCCCTATCACCATCATCATCATCTCCGTCATCATCATCATCCCCATCACCATCATCCCCCTCGTCCTCATCATCCCCATCGTCCTCATCTAATCCACCAGCATCATACCCACTGGGACCAACATCACCTCCGCCTTGTGATCTGAAAGGCTCATATACAGCATGTCTAGCTGATAGTTGATCAATCTGCGCCTCTAGCATCTGTGTATGCTGCATGTACATATCATGCATGGTGTGTGTATGTGCAAGTGTCATATCGCGAAACACACCAAGTGAAACTCTGGCCTTATCCAATCTAGCATCATACTAAATAAAGATGATATTTGACATAGTAAGAAACTAAGCATAAAATAAAGGGAAAACGACAATTAACAACAAACGTACCTCATAGGGAGGATATAACCCGACTGAAGGCACACCAGGATAGTCGGGGTGATCTGGAAAGACTAAAGGCTACTCAATCAAAGTACCTGTCATGTCATATGCTCTACAAGTAGTATCAGGCTCCAACTGCATGGGAGTCTGGGAGAACTGTGACGGAATTGGGCCAAATGAAACCTGTGGTACCTGAACTCTACATGCTGCCAGATGAGGTCCTATATGATCAGAGTTGACCCCACGAACATAATCTAGTAATATGAATCTGTGGAGTGCTACTCTAGCCCAATAAGCATCGTAATCCCCATCGATGAAGAAAGTACTACTATCCACCCATCCAGCCTATCGTAGAGCATCTAAGTACTGATCGCCAATCACCCTATGTCTACCAAACATGTCCTCGCAAGATAAAGGTTCATATGGTATACGACGTTCACCTGTAATTTGATAAGCACGTCTCTCTCCCAAATACCACATAGTCATAAATGCAAGTGTATGCAAAGCAACCCTACGTCTGGATAGTGAATACGCAACCATCAAGGGATGGTCGTCCACCAAAAGACCTGCATCTGCTAGATGAGTCCAATGTGAGGCCCAAGGAGTCCAAATGATGTTACCTCGACTACGCATATCAATTTGTGATCTAACCTCCATCAAGTCATGTCGTACACCTAAGGGGACATGATGTACGTACTGCATAGTCTCCCATCGTCTCATCCTAGGGAAGTAATGCTCAGCAGCCTGACTAGCCATATCCTGGATGCAGGGATGCATGTTTGCCGTGTACTCGTAGTACCATAACGGCAATATATACCAAAAAGCATACATTAGCCTGACATCGCCAAGCGCAAATGAATCTAGTGGTATATAGGGTACCTAATATCGCTGTGCCCCAGTCAATAGTATGTAGTTGGTCTAATCTGGCAAGAGATGCTAAATAGCCTAGCCTAACCGTATCTTTTTGGTTCGAAAAATAGGTCGAACCAAACAGGTACAACAGAAATGCTCTAGTAACTGCATCCATCATATCGGCTCTAGCTATATAACTGGTGATGTACTGCTGCAGGTAAGTCACTTAATAGAACCACTAGTGACGCAGGTAACATCTATCAGTGGTAAAAAAAACAGTAAACAGATTGGGCTACTCGTATAAATCATCAAATGGAAAAGGTCAAAGACCATGTCGTCTAATCTCAATCCCATTAAACATGTAGAAATCAACTGGGATGATACCAAGCTCAAAATCTGAAAAATGAAACGTATGCATGGTGGGCCACCACCTCTCAGCTAATGCCTGAATGAGAGGTCGATCAAAGGACTGAACATGCCAAATTGACAAAAAAAGACCAAAAGGGCTAGCCTGTAGCCTCTCAATAATAGGACCGGGAAGATAGTCATAAAATTGGATAATGCACTTAGACCAACTATCCCAACAGTGAATGTAATGGTCCTATAGATAATTTATGAATTAATAATTTTTGATAGAGTAAGGGTTATTTAATATGAGTATGCGATGTACATATTAAAATAACCATTTATAATAATTAGCAATTTATACATGTATGATCGTCAAAGCGGCTTCGGCTCTATGCCGATAACCATTTGGCAGCTCGTGTAGTACATGTAGATCGTCTGGTGAAACTCCAGATAGTGGCGGAACGTGTAATGGTCCAGCTTGCTCCGCTGGATGTCTGTGAACCGTTCTTCGGACGATTTTGGTTGGACGCGGCGGCATTTCGTTTCAATTTGCTAATTTAAAATAAAATAAAATGTAAATGAGAGTAGAAAGTGAGGAGGGGAGGCGGAGTTTTTATTGAGGGTGGAGTTTAGGCGCCTATTTTATGGGCACCTGTTGTTCAGGCGCCCATAAAAGGGACGCCTGATTATCAGGCGCCCATTAAATGGACGCCTGGCCACTGGGAGCCAACCCCAGGTTAAGGGTTGAATATTCAGCAGGCTGAATATTCAGCCCTGAACCCACTGGAGATGCCCTAACAAGCTCGGTATAACAAGTGGTTGGCTGGGTCATGCCCTGATTAAGTTTTAATATAAAAAAAGAAAAAAAAACAAGTTTTCTTGGGGTTGATTAGGTTTTTAATAAAACAAGTTTTTTTAAGTCTTCCTTTCTTTTATATAAAAAAACAATCATTTGTCTAAAAAAAATTGTTTTGCTTGTCTCTAAAAAGGGGTTTGCTTTCTTTTATTTTTGTTTTGTTTTATCCTTTAAGAAAAAGAAAAAATTAGTTTTTTTTTGTTTTGTTCAATTATTCTACTAAAAAAAATAAAAATAAAAAAGCAGTTGCAAGAAAAAAAAATGAAAATGCTTTTGTTTGGATCGGTTAATTAGGAGTTAGTATAATTTCTTTAGTTTTCTTTGTTAAGCTTTACAAATAAAAGAGTCATTTTCAATTGTTTTAGTTTGTTTTGTTTTTCATTTTATTGGTTTCTTCTTTGACATACATAAAAAACTGGATATATTTTGTTTTTAATTGCAGGTTGTAGAAAATCAAAAGGAGGAATTGCTTGCTAAATAACTGCTTTGCTTGCTTGTTATGTATAAAAAAATAATTGGTTTTAAAATAAATTGCTAATAATTCTACACGCTCTGGTATCGTGCCCTTATCTCATGTTTTTCTTTTCACTTTGCATTGTTAATTGCTTGCATTTTGTAAAATAAAATTCAGAAACAAAAATAAAAACAAATGTCATTGTAGTTGTATCACTAAATAACATTTAATTTCTGTTTTGCGTTCATATCATCTTATTTTCTTTTCTAAGGGCAACATCTAGATCCGCATAAGGTGGAGGATTTCATCACCCCTTCCTTGGCCTCTAATTGCATTTCAACTTAGAGTTTGACTAATAATAACGGTTAGACATCTTAAGGATGTCACTAGCTCACCTAAGGCTTAATTGTATATTGACAAGTCGTCATCTTTCGATAATTTAATTTCTTAGTGTCTATGCTACGGCAGAGCAATAACCATTTATAAATATTATAGTGGTTTATAAATATTATAGCGATTGTTTCTCTAAAGGTACTTAAACCTTCGGCTTCATTGCTACGATGATTCATGGTGCACCGATAACTTCTGTCCGTTACCTAGTTGAGAACTGTCATGTTGGATTAAGACAAAGTACGATTATACAATTTTAGATTAGGAGCTACTAAGGACAGAAAATTGTATTAAAGCCCTTGCATTCATTTAGTTGCATTAGTTCGTGCATACTTAAAAAAAAATAAGAAAAAAAAAATCAAAATCTAAAACTTGAGAAATTGTAAATATTTCTTAACTTGGTTTTTAAATCCTTTCCTTTGGAATTTTCCAATCAAAATCAAAAATCCAAATAAAAAATTAAGTTAGTTTTTTTAGAAAAACAAAAATCCAAAAAAAATATAATCTTTTCAAAAAAAAATTTGAAAATCCGTAAACAAAACAAAAATCAAATTTCGCTTTTGAAAAATAAATCCTTTTGGTAAATAGTTTACCTTTATAAAAAAAAGATTTTGAAAATGTCCGAATTTCCCTACTTACAAGCATTTTACAATAGTTGTGAAAATCAATATGATCCATATAATTTCACTCCAAATTGTTATGGATATTTTAATGAAAACTATTATACAAACAATTCAAATTTTGAACAACAAAGTCTTCAAAATGATGGGCAACCTTCAACTCTTGAAAAAACATTGAAACAACTTCGTCCTTACATTAGCTCTTTACACAAAATGATCGGAGGATAAATAATTTATGTAATTCATATTTATGAAATAACTCAAGTCATGGATTTCCAAATAATCAAAATTTGAATTTGCTTCAAAATTCAAATAATTTCGATTACAACCCAGGCCAAATCAATTTGGAACTCTAAAATGAAATTCAAAATCAAAATGGAACAACTGTTTAAATGATTTTGGCAATGGGAATAATTTCGACTACAATGCGATTGATAATTTTCATTAGTAACAAGTTCAAATTGAAAATTTTCAAATTAATAATTATGAATTTGATTTTGTCGAGCAAATGGATGAAATTTACAAAGACCACATGAATTTGTTGTTTGAAACATACATGAAACAATGTGTTAAACTAAATCAAATCCCAACATGTGACGAGTCAAGTGATAATCCATCTTTTACCAAAATAGATGATTTCAAATTACAAATTTTGAATTGGAAATGACAATCTTGATGAAGTTGTAGAAAAATGATAATTGAGCCGGATTTCAATTCTTTTGAAAGTGTGGAACCAAATTTAAAATTCTATCTTTCTTTCTCCGATTTTGAAAAATTGAATACAACAACTTTTGGTTTTGAAATTGCTACATGCAATGAAGTTTTTGGTAATCCAACAAAGAAAGACGAATTTTGTGAACATAATTCTTTGGACTTTTCAAAGATGAGTTGTTGAATTCTAAAGGGGTAACATTAAATCACCATTTTGATTTTGAAATCGATATTCTAAAAAAGTTTTCGATGATTAGTTTGAATTTCAATTTGGTGAAAATAAACTTAAATTTCAATCAATTGTTCTATCAACCCCAAAAATAATCTAAAATAAAACAATTCATACGATGTTCATTAAAACGAAATTCATTTTTCCAAATCAACATTCAACTTTGAACATTTTATGGTTTGTTTTTTGGTGCTTAAGCTATGTCTCGCACACTTCACGAGACAAATGAGTTGGTATTTGGAAGACCGTTTCATTTACTCCTTGAAGATATATTTTTTGATGTCGTGTAAACAATATCGTTTCATGTAAATATAGGTCAATTTTTCATTTTTATTTTATTTTTCTCCTTTCACTTAGGTTGACTGTGGGGGCACAGTCAAAATCAACTGTATGGGGAGTCTCATCCTCTTTTTGATTTTTCATTGTTTATTTTTTTATTTTTTTATTTTTCCTTCCAAAACTCAAAAAAAATTAAAATCCCAAAAATGATTTTTTTTTTCTTTTTGCATTTTGATTTTTTTTTGAAAAAATACTATAGGATAAATATATGGTTTTGGTTATTAAATTGAAATTTTTGAAAATTTGTTTGCCTTAACAAATATAAAAATAAAGGATGATTAGAAGTAACTATGGTTTCTCTTATACATAGGAAGGTTCATAGTGATAAATGTGAAGGATGTCCTAATAGTGTACACTCGCCATGCTCTGTACCTTTCCTATGTAAGCCCGAAAGGCAGTGCATGATCGGTATATCTGGCCTCAGTTTATCTGAGTTAGGTGTATGTATATAAAAATTCTTTCATTAATAATGCCTACAGTCGATAGGTGTAGACACTTGTGTGTTCGCTCACCACGCTTTGTATTCCCCTCACGTAAGCTCGAAAGGCAGTGCATGGGTAATATATCTGGCCTTATTTTTTTGAGTTAGGCATATGTAAATGTTGTTAATATCAATATAATTTTCAAATAAGAGAAAGTAAACAATTGAAATTCAAGCACTATTTTTACTTATTTGATTTGACTTGTTATTCAAAAGAAATGTAAATACCACTTTGATAAACTTTGAAAATCAACTAAGGATCCATTTCATAGTTACACTATGTTATCAACTGAAACAACAAGCCAAACTATAGTCTATTTATTATGGTAACTTATTTTTTGTTGGAAATTTTGATAAGTAAAAGGACTTAAATTTCTTGATAATGACCAAAATTTATATTTAGCTTATTTGTATTTAAAGGTGAATACTTCATTTGTAAATATTTTTAAAAACTTCCATGCATCTCTTTGTAAATAAATCTTGCATTTAAGAAATTTTCATTTTGTAAATATTTTTGTGTTGCATTTGGATTTTGTAGGTATATCTGCTGAAAACCCTCACAAGACAACAGTTATCCTACAAGGGACAACTAGAGGTTTAACGGCTTGTTGCATACGCTCAATGTAATCATGCTCCCTACGAAAATGGATTTATCTTTGTTTTTCTTTATTCGATGACGAATAAAAAGATAAGTGTATGGGTATTTGATGTGCACGTAAATGTACATACTTTTAATTTCATATTTAATCTAATTTAAATAAATAATTAAGCATATAGGGTATTTTAAAATGTTTAAACCAAAATTCAAATTATTTTCAAATCATCATTTAGGGGCAAAATGGTCATTTTGTGCATATATTAATTTGAGAATATCTATTTTCACATTTTATTTTTATCTCTAGGAAAATTGTATTGAAATTACAAGAGGCTTCATGGAAAATATGCATGCACGAGAGGAAACAAAGGAATGAACATGGAAATAATTCAAGCTCATGTATCATGAAGGAACCCCTCTACCCACTTACCTTAATCTACAATTAGACGCTAATGCACAAGTTAGTGGAGCTAAGAGTTTCACGCATATTTAAATGAAGGATTATTGATACTAATGATAACTTAGTGGCCACACTTCCTGAAGGGTATTTTGGGTAATCCCTAAAAATATGAATTAGGGTTTTAGGCTTGTATAAGTACCCCATATGTTCATGTAATTATGTTCTTAGCCTCCTCTTTAGTTAGTTTAGTTTTAGGCTCAAAAATAAGTATAAACTCTCTTCTTCTATTTCATGGCTACTTAGCCATTTTCTTCTTTTATGTAATTTATGTTTATGCAATGTTAATTCATGCTCTTTTCTATTTACATGCTCTCTTTCCTCTTATGTTAGTAGCTTAGTTTCATTTCTTATGAATGTAGATTAGCTTTTATTCCATTTTAATTTGATCTCTTTTTAATTAGCTTGCATTTTCTTCTTGTTTTTGTTTCATGTTGCAATCTACGTTTGTCGAAATGATAACAAAAATGAGAGGTTAAACCCCTTCAATTTAGGGTAATGAAGCTCCCTTAATAATTTAGATTCAACATTTTGATTATTTTTGATCTCCTTTTGCGCTTAATGAAATGTTTGATGTGGATAAATTTTGTTGTTTAATCTTTGAATTTGATAGCCTATGCTGTGGATAACAAATATGCTATGCTTAAACAGACATAAACACGAATTACCTCTTCATCTACATCTGATTGTGGTAATGAAGTGATTTAGAATCAAAATTTGATGTCTATATTTTTAATTAGTAGTTAATAGATCATCCTTGGAATAGATTTTATTTTTAACTTCATTGTCATTTTTCATGAGAGTTAGAAAGTGGTTTAGTGGTTGTGTTACAGTTTGATGGTTTATATTGGACTAATTAATAGCACAAATAGATCATACTTATAATAAACACATCAACTAAATTTACTAATGACCAAAAAAGAGAGTTCATAATTTCATATATGTTGGTTTATGTGATCATGAGAAGGGATTTCCTCTAAATTGCCTTCAAACTTTCATATTTTCATCCATTCTAGCTTTTGTTAGTTTTTACATATTTTTAGTTTAACACCACCCAAATTCTTTGGTTAATCTGATTGAATAAAATTTTAAAATCTAAACAATTCCCTGGGGATCGACCCGTACTCGTCATGTACTAGAATTGTATGCCATGCACTTATAGTTATTTTTAATTTAAAATTTTATCACCTATTTTCTAATTCGATAGAGAATTAGTTAGTTAAACAAGTACTCGAATCCATATAGCTATACAACATTAGTTATAGAGTTTGTACAACTGATAATAAACTGAAAATAGATAATTTTCTATATATATATAATAGCACTAGTATGCTCTATATTATTGCACTACGAAATGATAAGTAATAATAGCTAAATATAGTAATATGAGAGTATAGCCTCTTATTCGTTATCTATCCAGCTCCATGTGCTCACCGAACCTGATATCCCTAATCCACTCATTTAAGAGTACCCAGGATAATAGGAAGCAAAGCATATAATCCGAAGTCAGATAATAGTCTAGTGCGAGCGGTAGAAAATCTCAAATTTTATAGAGTCAATGTACTAGGAAAAATAGCATGGAAAATCATACATGACATGTTCCTACATCAACAGAATTAGCATACACATAAGATATACGCTACTCTAACACAGTCATCATTGGTGCATTATACATCAAAGTACGAAGGGGTGTCTAGATATCTACATCGTGTGACATTCCTAAAGTGATAAGCAATCAAGCAAACATAGCATCCATCATCCACCCTCACATTTACTCACTTAATGCATTGGATATATGATATTAGTATAACCTTCATCGAATAGTTAAGGACCACTCAACATCTCAGTTTCTCGATATTCTAATCCATACCACTCGGTACGCCAAAAACTAGACTGCCATCGCACTCAATCTAGGGTAAAATGGATCAAAATATCATGAGATCCTGGGCACATCGCACTCCCAAGTGAGCATTCTCATATACCCCTACTTTACGAGCACACTTCAAATCCTAAGAATTTTAACAATCCCTTTGCACACGTCATACGCAGTAGAGCCATCTCAGAACTGTACTTAAAACTTTTGCATGAAGTTGTTATGGTTGGAACTATTCTTAACAACCATCGTTAGCCAGAGAATGTCATCATTTGTTCCATAATCTTTCTTTAATAGTTCCTTTAATGTGAATCATGGTCACCTACTCCGCATCTTGAAGTACAACTATCTATCATCAAAGCCATCGCTTCCCATCAAAGAGTCATCGTCATCGAATCACACGTTGTCATCAAAAATCATCACTGCGCCTTGGTTTGCTACCGACCTGAGCCCTAGCTCGAAAAATGAAGATGCGGCTTGAACCAAGCTTATTCATGAGGTCACGAAACAAATCATAAAGTGAACACGTGAACGGCTTGGGGAAATCATCTAAATGACTCGAAACATCTCATTCCCTCTATACCAAACCATGCAAGCCTGATCTAAGCATCACCAAGCTAACACCACCAAATCAAGCCCACCGACCTAACATTTCCCCTCGAAACCCTTCATCATCAAACCATACACCCATGGATCGGTACCAATCCATGGGCCATCAATCCAACACTTAGCACAATCTCTTCCACTTTGCACTACCAATCTAACACTTAGCATAACCTGAAGTAACTCCCCTTCTATCCCGAAGCATAGCTCATGACCGATCCAACACTTGTAAATTTCTCTGTTTTGCACATGACCCATGCATACACGCTAGCGACCCTAAGCACTCCACAATATAACTTGAAGCGAACTATCCAAACACATAAGCACGATTTGAAGCAACTTCCCAACGATCCAAAGCCTTTGAATCCCCACCGACCCATCATTAGTCGACCATAACTCGAGCAAATGAACTCCAAAGGACTTGAAACATGGAATGTAGCTTTAGGGTTTCGATCAAAGACCTTGTTCCTAGAACTAAATTGCCATTTGATCTATGTTTTCAACCATTCAAACATCATACATTAAATCATACTTCACATACAATATATCCTAACAAGCATACATTTATGCACATCAAGGCAAAGCCTAAATCTAAGGGTAGAAACTAGATAAGCTATAGGAACAAGGGAGATCTGTATGATCACTATTTCTTAAATGTTTCCCAAATCGTTTGAAATTAACATATGTGATTAGTTAAGGTCTTAAACTGGTTTAACGATCTAAAAACCATTTTTAAAACATCATTTTAAGGTGTATAATGACCAATTAGTAATTGAGAGGCCCTAACCACTCACCTAAATCCAAAATAAATCCCAAAGTGCACAAATACTATGATGAACAGCAACTCCAAGTTATCTCCAACATTAAATCTCCAAATCCAAATGCTAATTACGCTAATCACTTCTTAATGACTGAATTTGGCTAATTAAAGTAGGGTTTACAGTAGTCCTTTGGCTTAGAAATGGTTAATGGAGGTTCTTCTCTTTATTTTGGAAAGTGTGTAATGAGGAGATAAGTCCCATCAGCCCTAACATGATGCTAATCCTGAAGCGACCTTTGGGTTTGACCATTAACTCACTAATTACCTATTATGTTGTTCAAAATCAAGTGAAACTTCAAACAGCCATAACTCCCAAACGGTAGGTCCATTTTCATATTATGACACCTCCATGGAAAGAGAAACCATCATCAAGATCTAATGAAAGTTTGGCTTCAATCAAAGTTGTAGGTCATATAAGATTTTCAAGGTCAAGATTATTCAATAAAAATTTGACGGATAGAAAATGTCTCTAGTAGTCATTTCCAAAGTTATAGAATTGTATAACCTAAAAGTAATGTTAATATCTTAGATCTTTTAATATGTAAAATAAAGGTCTTTACAATCGTCTTCTTTGTTTTTGCACGTTTTTTCTATAGGAGTTCCTTTGGATATTTCCTCCAAGCCATCTTCAAATTTGTTAATCAGTTTGATAATTATCAGAAAGAACTTCATAGTTTCGATAATTAAAATGATCCGCCATTTATTTCATAGAAAGACGCATCATTAAGAAGAAAGAAAGGTATAGAAAAGAGAAAAGAAAGGAAAGAAAGAAACAGACAACAACAGAATCTCACAGTGGAACGAATAAATTATATTATATCATATAAAACATTACATAGTATCGTATATATCAGAGTTATACAACTAATACAACACAAACTAGACAGCTATAAACATCTGTCTAGCAATTACAATTCAAGTACATCAGAGAAAACAGATACAACTCAAACACAGCGGAATCACTATATATATCTACATGCTGAAGCCTCCCGCTCCATTATCTCCTCCAGAACTCGTCAAGCAAATCCTGAAACACTTGACTACTCATACGAAATATGAGTACCCAAGAGTTTAATAAAACAGAAAATAAACACTCGGGACATACATGGGTCTGGTGTGAGTAAACGGTTTTAAAGTTGCTTAAGTTTGGAAAATCTTTTTGGAAAGAAAAGGTATCACGTAAGACTTCCCACACATAAACATGGAAAAGTTTTTACCTTACGCTAACCAAAACATTTGATAGGAAATCCAGTGATATTATAATAGTGTCTAGGGTTTTTAAAATAAAATATAGAAATAGCTGGAATGCTTACATCTCACGTTCCAAAATAGTTGGGCACAATCAAAATTGTACAGGCACTTATTGGATTATGGATTCCACCAATGGCAGAGCTACTGGGGTACCGACTGTCACAGTACGTGGCCTAGATCACTGTACCGAGGAGTATGCCCGCTCCCTTGCAACACAAAGCCGGAACCATTCCTTACTGAACACTTTCGAACAAGTCCACCCCGCAGATTGGTCGTCGCCAAATGCCACACGGCCAAAATATAAAGGGACCTCTAGACAGGGGTAAATCTTGCTCTCCAGTGGGGGCTACCCACGAAGCCTTGCTGCACCTCCCATGTTTCAGCCATTCCCGGTTGATGAGGATTGAGGCTACGATTGCCTTTATACGACACATCAAACTTAGAATGCTCAACGTCCACCTGACGATGTTCTGAAAGCATTCAATCCATACAAGTTCGTTCCGGGTTCGAACGAAACCGAAGGCACAATCTCGTTGCACTCATTTTGGAATCACCCTCAGAGTCAACGACTATAGCCCTTGAACTCTAAATCACCATCTCGAACCTGAAAGTACTATTCCGTCAAACTCATTACGGAATCACCCATAGAGTTATACTGACGTATAGTTCTTACACCTCGAGTCTTCACTTGCTCCACTTGAATTAATGTTTTAACGTTTAATTAGAATCGATGTGGTTTTCGGATATCCAAATATGGAAACCCGATCCCGGTCTCACCGAAATCCAAACGCCATCTTAATGTCCAAGTTGTACTTAAGGGTTTTAAACAAGTAACCCATTTCATTATTGTCCATTTCACACAGATAGATAAACTTCATATCACAATAGATAATCACATTCATATCATAAACAGATAATCTATATCATCATCACAAACAGATAATCATCACAACCAGATAATCCATCACAAACCATCATACTTTAACCAAGCATCCATGTCATACAGATACAACTCATCTCATTACTGAGATCACAACCATTCAATCAATAACATCCATAAGCAATGATTTATTAACCATCAATTATAATAAATTTAAAAAGAATTAAATTAATTACTTCTATCTCTAATTAATTTAAAATAAATTGAATTAATTACCACATTTAAATCCTGCTTAACATCCATTAATTAATTAACTTAGTTAATTAATCATTCACTAAGTATTCAACCTGATTAAACACATTTGATTAATTATTTACTAATTACAATAAGTAATTAGTCTTTAATTAATTTTACAAAATTAATTAACCTTAATCACAAGTAATTAACATTTAATTACTTCATTAATTAACTATAATTAATTACATTTATCCTTAATTAATTACAATTAATTAATCACCTAATTATTAATTATCACTTAATTAAACAATTCTTAATCACATCATTAATTATATTAATTAATTATCTCTAATATTTAAATAAATTACTTAATTAAAATTAATTACATTTAGTAATTAATCTAATTATTAATCACCTTGATTAATATTCAATTCAGTAATTAACTATCTTTAATTACTCATTAACAAATTAATTATCCAATAATTAATTATCTTCATTAATTAATTCCTTAATTAATTACAAAGTAATTATCCTAATCACTTTATTAAAATAAATCACCTTTCACTAATTAGATTCCAGTAACTATCATTATTACTTCTCTAAGTAATCCTGCTCTATTAATTACATTTAGTAATTACTCTCATAAAATCATTAAATGATTTACTTAAATTAATTAAACCAAATTAATTAACTTAAACAAATCACAATATCAAAATTAATTACAATAAGTAATTAATTCCTTAATTACCTTTATCAAGTAATTATATTTAACAAATTACAGTTGATTGTCTTCAATTAATTAATCTAATTAATTATCAAAATTAATCACATTAATTAATTATTTAATTATCCTTAGATAATTATTTTTATTTAATTAACAACATTTCATTAATTACTTACTTAACGGATTTATCTTAGATTTATTATCAATTAATCATATCTAATTAAAAATTAATCCAAATCATTATTTAAATAAATAAATAAGTAAATTCTTAATTATTTCCAAATAATTCATACTTATTAATGACTTTATTTACATTCAAAATGTATTTAAATATTACATTTCTAAAATTAAATTCAAATTTCATTTTAAAATTTAAAGATTTCAAAATGTTTAACCATTTAAACATTATCCAAAATTTAAATAAACTTATAATCCTTAAAATAAAATAAATGTAAGAGAACATTCATTACTAAAATATAAAAGAAAAATTTAAAAAAAAATTTCTTAATTAAAATAAATCAAGCTTTGAAAATAAATTTATTATTTTAACTTTCAAATTTAAGTTAACATTTCATAACATTAGTTCAAATACTAAAGAAAAGAATTCTTTCAAATTTAAACTTATTTGAAATCAAATTCATTTTAAAATCTTCTTAAAAACATTTGAATCAGTCCATTATTTAAAAACTTACAAAAGCTGTTTTGAATCAAAATTTGGTTTTCAAAGTAAACCTGAAACTACATTTTTGAATAAATTTAAATCTTGTTTAAAATTAAAATATTTCATTTTTAAAAACTTTGAATTCAAAATTTCATTTGAATTCAGATTTAACTTACATTTGAATCAAATTTTCATCTTTAAAATATGAATTTCATTCAAATTCAAAAAAAACCGCATACTTCAAGTTTTAAACCTGTAATTACATTAACCCGAGAAACCCTCTTTCCCACTTCGAGTTTCCAATCCCCTAGCTTCGAGACAGAATCGAAAACAACCGAGTATTACTTCGAGTCAATCTCCCTGCACAACCCTAAATGTTCACCAGAATTCAAACATGTACGGTGCACATGCACCGTCACCTTGGCGAACTCCAGCCACTCCAACCTACCTCTACAAGTCGTTGACCATCTCCTCACAAGATCACGACCACCCAAACCCCCATATCAGCTTGAAATCAAAAATTGAGAAATCCATTGCAACCTGGAAAACCCATCTGCTCCATAAACCCCAACCTGTCAACGCCGAGGAAACCCACATCCGACCACCGTCATTGATGCGACTCTGGCCATAACTCCATCTACATCCCCTCTGCAACCTCACTCGATGCATCATAGAAAAATCAATAGGCTACTAAAACCCCACCACACCAATTTAGGGCTAGAACCTGGAAACATCAATCACCATCTCCTCCCCTCTCTGATCACCTATTGCCAAATTTTCCTCCACTTCCCAATCAATCTTCCACCTCCAGGAAGAATAACATCTTCCAAAATCCACTAGAAAATCAAACAAGCCAAAAACCCCAAATTCTACTTAACACTATAATGCCAATTCCATTGTCATTTTAAAAATGTGAAATTTGTTTTAAAATTTATGATTTCTAACATACATTCATGTTATAAACTTGTTTAAATAACTAATGATGTTTGATAATCTGATTTTATTGAAAATACTTACAGTTGTAATTATTTCAGAGGTAACAGATTTCAATATTAACTTATATTTAACTAAATCATGATTTTACAAAACCTAAATTTATACTAAACAAACATATTTTGTTTACACATAAAATTACTAACTGAAACAATTCAAATGATAAAGATTTTCTATTAAAGAATATCCTAATTTACAAACTAATTAGATATGCAGATACAGGTAATCAATAACATATAAACATATTCATTTCTATACACACAGAACATTCATTAATATGTAATCATCACAACATTTTTATTTCTTTCAATTCATATGCACAGATGTTTAAGCTTTTTGCATGTGAGGTTACTTATTCCATTTCATCATTTTTTTTTAAAAACAGAAAACAGAACAATTTTTGCCTAAAGAAGTTTGATTTCTGTAAATTAAAAACCTAAGTTCTGTAAATTATGTTTGGCATTGATTTTTAAAAGGAAAATCTGTTTTTTTTAAATAAAGAAGCTTACTCACCAGTTTATTGAAGATGCAAAGAAAAAATTTAGATGCAATTGCATTATTCCTGGAACCTGCATATTGAACTTGCATCTGCATTTGCAAGTTGAATTTCCTGGAATCTGATTACTAGTCGAAGTTGCTTTCCTTGTTGATTGTTAAAAACTGTATTTGCTCCCAGTTTGAATATTGAATTATGCAGATCCACCTTCGTATGCTTGAGTAAGAGTTGAAGTTGAAGATTGCTTCCAGATTGCAGATTGAATTTTTGTTTGCAGATTTTTTTTTGATTGCAGATTTGAAGTTTGATTTTGCAGAATTTTGAGTAAATAGGTTTTGCAGATTTTGATTTGTATTTGGTTTTTGAACATGAGTTAGAATTTGGTTTTTTTTTGAAATTTTTCTTTTTACAAATCTGATTTTAGATTTCTTTTTGAAGAGAATGTTTTAACAAAATGTAATGCTATGTTTTCTTATTAATAATAATAATTTTCAAAAATAAATTAGCATGCCACTTGTTATGTTAGGATGTATATAAATTTACAAGTGTCCACTTTATGGTTTAAGAGTTTAACACATATGCATTTTAATATTTTAAAGCAATTTCTTAATTTATAAAGGTTTTTAAATCTCTTCTAAAACCATTACTAATTTTAATTTAAGATGTTTTAGATATTTATTAACATTTAGTCTTTAAAATGATTACATGTTTACTTCTTTTATAAAATTACGTACAATTTTAAATGTTTATTTGAATGTTTTCAAAATAATATTTTTAAAGCTAATTCTCGAAAGAGAAATTTTTTAAAAGAAAAATAATGTTGAATTCATTTTATCCAAGAGTTTTAAATCAAAATACTATATTCTAATAAAATTGAACTAAATCTTATTTCAAAAGAAAAAAATAACTTCCTTTAAACTAAAACAAAACAAACTTTTATTATAAAATAAAATTTAAACTATATTTATTTTTATACAAACTATTATATATTTATAAACAAAATAAATACTTACTTATATTTCTTTGAAGATGTAAGAAAAACTTTTGAATTTACCTTTGAAAAGTTTTCAATACCAATTTTAAATCAAATTAATCACTTCATAAATTATACATTTATATATATAATAAATAGAAAATTTTCTTTATTAAATTTAAATTAAAATCAAAACTCCTATTTACAATGTATACACATATATACATTATAAATAAAATATCCTTCAAATCAACTTAGAAAGATAATTGTATTACTTTAATATTTTTAACATTTGAAAACAATAAGATTCTCAAATTAAAATTATCATTATTATAAATTTTTAAAAAAATATCATTTGACAAATTAAATAATTATTAATCTTCAAAAGATAAATTCTGTTTGAATTAAATCATTAAATCAATATTTCACATTTTAAAATAATTATAAATGAAATTATTAAATAAATATTGCTTAAATTTCCAAGACATCACATTCCTCGCCCCTTAAAAGAATTTCGTCCCAGAAATTTAAAAGCAAAGGTAATTTAATAATCCTATACATATTTTAAATTTTAAAATAGCAAACATATGATATCAACCAAATACTAGCAACCAATTCAAACAAACAATTCTAATTATCCAGATAAAATTCTGGATAGAATTCCCTAGGGTTTCCCAGGTTCAAACACCGGGACACTCATTCTACAGAATCTAAACTAACTACACCACACAGATCCAGAGCTTCCTATATATCTAGATCTACAAATCTAAACAGGATACTAGACTACAGACAAGTCCTGATCAACTTCCAAATCTCCCAGAACTACTGATTCTAAAACCAGTGATAAACCATACACGTACTCCCTCAGAGATACGTGAAAAACATATTCCAGCCATCCGAACTGGCAATTCAATCCTGTAGATCAAACACTTAACTCTTGAGAGAAGACATAAAGATCCAATACTCATATCCACAAATCTCTCATGTCGATCCTGGGCTGCCTTCAACCTTCTAGATCAATCAAATCTTCGCATATGCTATATAGAACAAATCTGGACAAGAAATAAACGGTCTCCAGATCCTGCTCAACAAAATGGTTTTCCCAAAATCAAATAAAATTCACCACTCAAACTCTACTACACAAATATCAGAAGACTTCAAACATACTACTCTATCCGGAAAACAAACAGATACAAAACAATCAAGCCTCCAGATTAAAACGAATTTCCTGTAGAAATCCTCTGATCCAAGACAAAACTCAAATTCCCAATGAATCGGGTGTTGCTTCTATTCTGAAATAGCTGCCACCATGCTTCCACTGCACAACCCTGATTTGAGAATGTTGTTGATGAACACAAGCACAAACTTAATCATCTTATCCCTGAAATACTGTTCATTAAATTCCATAAAATCTCAGTGACCTATCCGAATCGGTCACAGACCTTACAGCAAAAATTCAACCATAAACTAGATCCGATTGAACCTGTCAGCTTAAACAGATCTCTTTCTCAAAGAGCCCTCCTACTATGCTGAACCACCGGTAAAGCTCCAAGAATCAGGTCGGAACAGAACTCAAACTCTTGATGTAGATGCAAAACTTAATTCCTTCGAAGACATCCAGAAAATACCAAACCACTTCTATAACTCAAACATCCTCTAAAGATGCTTCAATCCAAACAAAGATTACTCCGAGAACTTCCGAACCATCGCAAGTCACTTTTTGCGATTCCACTCAGTTCAGATTCCAAGAAATCGTTCTCCTTCAACAACCAGAACAGCTAAAACTTTATATCCAAAAGAAGAACTAGTGGTCCACCTCCAACCACAAACATCACACCCGGCTGAGCTCCAGAAGAAATGGACAAGCTCCTCCATCTACCTGGCCTACTGACAGAAGAATCACAGAGATTTCTGAACCATTGAAAAAACAGGCCACTCACTGCTGCTAATGCTGCCAAAACTTCCTTATCCAATAGCTCATCCAATCACAAAGCTACACCAACCTCTTCATAATAGAGCCTTCAGTAGACAGATATCCCTTAAGAAACTCGATCTCAAACCAAACACAAAACACTCTGCCAAACTGAGTCTCAACTCAAATATAGAAAGAACTCCTTCCTAACGTTTCCAAGATACCATTTCTGGCTTCAACACTCCCAACTGATCCAAACTCAAGAAAATTCACTCACACGAGTGCAACCAGCATACAATCCAAAAATAAACTCCGAATCTTGGAAAGATTTCCTTCAGAGATCAATGAAATCCTTCATACTAAACTGCAAAACTACTCAAGATGCCCAATACTACCCTATCAAATCACTTCCAAACTCAGACACTCGGACTCCAACCATTTGTAGTTGTGTTACACACACCACTACCCTATCTACCTTTATTACTTATATTGGAAAACATGAACAGGTAACCCAATTAAATAGGTAGAAATAATATATATATATATATATATATATTCAAAATTACAACTAAGCTCTCTCAAGACAGACACCACTCCAGAATCTAGGTATTCGCTCGACCTAGAGCTCTGATACCACAATGCAACGACCCGCCTTTTATTTCATAGAAAGACGCATCATTAAGAAGAAAGAAAGGTATAGAAAAGAGAAAAGAAAGGAAAGAAAGAAACAGCCAACAACAGAATCTCACAGCGGAACGAATAAATTATATTATATCATATAAAACATTACGTAGTATCATATATATCAGAGTTATACAACTAATACAACACAAACTAGACAGCTACAAACATCTATCTAGCAATTACAATTCAAGTACATCAGAGAAAACAGATACAACTCAAACACAGCGGAATCACTATGTATATCTACACGCTGAAGCCTCCTGCTCCATTTCTCCTCCGGAACTCGTCAAGAAATCCTGAAACACTTGACTACTCATACGAAATATGAGTACCCAAGAGTTTAATAAAACAGAAAATAAACACTCGGGTCAGACATGGGTCTGGTGTGAGTAAACGGTTTTAAAGTTGCTTAACTTTGCAAAATCTTTTTGGAAAGAAAAGGTATCACGTAAGACTTCCCACACATAAACATGGAAAAGTTTTTACCTTACGCTAACCAAAACATTTGATAGGAAATCCAGTGATATTATAATAGTGTCTAGGGTTTTTAAAATAAAATACAGAAATAGCTGGAATGCTTACATCTCACGTTCCAATATAGTTGGGCACAATCAAAACTGTACAGGTACTTATTGGATTATGGATTCCATCAATGGCAGGGCTACTAGGGTACCGCCCGTCACATTACTTGGCGTAGATCACCGTACCGAGGAGTACGCCTGCTTCCCTGCAACACAAAGCCGGAACCATTCCTTACTGAACACTTCCGAACAAGTCCACCCCGCAGATTGGCCATCGCCAACTGCCACACAGCCGAAATATAAAGGGACCTCTAGACAGGGGTAAATCTTGCTCTCCAGTGGGGGCTACCCACGAAGCCTTGCTGCACCTCCCCTGTTTTAGCCATTCCCGGTTGATGAGGATTGAGGCTACGATTACCTTTATAGGACACATCAAACTTAGAATGCTCATCGTCCACCTGACGATGTTCTGAAAGCATTCAATCCATACAAGTTCCGGGTTCGAACGAAACCGAAGGCACTATCTCATACTACTCATTTTGGAATCACCCTCAGAGTCAACGACTATAGCCCTTGCACTCTAAATCACCATCTCGAACCTGAAATTACTATTCTGTCAAACTCATTACGGAATCACCCATAGAGTTATACTGACGTATAGTTCTTACACCTCGAGTCTTCACTTGCTCCACTTGAATTAATGTTTTAACGTTTAATTAGAATCGATGTGGTTTTCGGATATCCAAATATGGAAACCCGATCCCGGTCTCACTGAAATCCAAACGCCATCTTAATGTCCAAGTTGTACTTAAGGGTTTTAAACAAGTAACCCATTTCATTATTATCTATTTCACACAGATAGATAAACTTCATATCACAATAGATAATCACATTCATATCATAAACAGATAATCTATATCATCATCACAAACAGATAATCATCACAACCAGATATTCCATCACAAACCATCATACTTTAACCAAGCATCCATATCATACAGATACAACTCATCTCATTACTGAGATCATAACCATTCAATCAATAACATCCATAAGCAATGATTTATTAACCATCAATTATAATTAATTTAAAAAGAATTAAATTAATTACTTCTATCTCTAATTAATTTAAAATAAATTGAATTAATTACCACATTTAAATCCTGCTTAACATCCATTAATTAATTAACTTAGTTAATTAATCATTCACTAAGTATTCAACCTGATTAAATACATTTGATTAATTATTTACTAATTACAATAAGTAATTAGTATTTAATTAATTTTACAAAATTAATTAACCTTAATCATAAGTAATTAACATTTAATTACTTCATTAATTAACTATAATTAATTACATTTATCCTTAATTAATTACAATTAATTAATCGCTTAATTATTAATTATTACTTAATTAAACAATTCTTAATCACATCATTAATTATATTAATTAATGATCTCTAATATTTAAATAAATTACTTAATTAAAATTAATTACATTTAGTAATTAATCTAATTATTAATCACCTTGATTAATATTCAATTCAGTAATTAACTATCTTTAATTACTCATTAACAAATTAATTATCCAATAATTAATTATCTTCATTAATTAATTCCTTAATTAATTACAAAGTAATTACCCTAATCACTTTATTAAAATAAATCACCTTTCACTAATTACATTCCAGTAAATATCATTATTACTTCTCTAAGTAATCCTGCTCTATTAATTACATTTAGTAATTACTCTCATAAAATCATTAAATGATTTACTTAAATTAATTAAACCAAATTAATTAACTTAAACAAATCAAAATATCAAAATTAATTACAATAAGTAATTAATTCCTTAATTACATTTATCAAGTAATTATATTTAACAAATTACAATTGATTGTCTTCAATTAATTAATTTAATTAATTATCAAAATTTATCACATTAATTAATTATTTAATTATCCTAAGATAATTATTTTTATTTAGTTAATAACATTTCATTAATTACTTACTTAAGGGATTTACCTTAGATTAATTATCAATTAATCATCTCTAATTAAAAATTAATCCAAATCATTATTTAAATAAATAAATAAGTAAATTCTTAATTATTTCCAAATAATTCATTTACTTATTAATGACTTTATTTACATTCAAAATGTATTTAAATAATACATTTCTAAAACTAAATTCAAATTTCATTTTAAAATTTAAAGATTTCAAAATGTTTAACCATTTAAACATTATCCAAATTTTAAATAAACTTATAATCCTTAAAATAAAATAAATGTAAGAGAAAATTCATTACTAAAATATAAAAGAAAAGTTTAAAACAAAATTTCTTAATTAAAATAAATCAAGCTTTGAAAATAAATTGATTATTTTAACTTTCAAATTTAAGTTAGCATTTCATAACTTTAGTTCAAATACTAAAGAAAAGAATTCTTTCAAATTTAAACTTATTTGAAATCAAATTCATTTTAAAATCCTCTTAAAAACATTTGAATCAGTCCATTATTTAAAAACTTACAAAAGCTGTTTTGAATCAAAATTTGGTTTTCAAAGTAAACCTGAAACTATATTTAAACTTGATTTAAAACTAAATTTAAATCTTGTTTAAAATTAAAAAATTTCATTTTTAAAAACTTTGAATTCAAAATTTCATTTGAATTCAGATTTAACTTACATTTGAATCAAATTTTCATCTTTAAAATATTAATTTCATTCAAATTCAAAAAAAAACCACATACTTCAGGTTTTAAATCTGTAACTACATTAACCCGAGAAACCCTCTTTCCCACTTCGAGTTTCCAATCCCCTAGCTTCGAGACAGTATCAAAAACAACCGAGTATTACTTCGAGTCAATCTCCCTGCACAACCCCAAATGTTTACCAGAATTCAAACATGTACGGTGCACATGCACCGTCACCTTGGCGAACTCCAGCCACTCCAACCTACCTCTACAAGTCGCCGACCATCTCCTCACAAGATCACGACCACCCAAACCCCCATATCAGCTTGAAATCAAAAATTGAGAAATCCATTGCAACCTAGAAAACTCATCTGCTCCATAAACCCCAACCTTTCAACGCCGAGGAAACCCACATCCGACCACCATCGTTGATGCGACTCTGTCCATAACTCCATCTACATCCCCTCTACAACCTCCCAAAACCCAACCTCACTCGATGCATCACAGAAAAATCAATTGGCTACTAAAACCCGACCACTCCAATTTAGGGCTAGAACCTGGAAACATCAATCACCATCTCCTCCCCTCTCTGATCACCTATTGCCAAATTTTCATCCACTTCCCAATCAATCTTCCACCTCCAGGAAGAATAACATCTTCCAAAATCCACTAGAAAATCAAACAAGCCAAAAACCCCAAATTCTATTTAACACTGTAATGCTAATTCCATTGTCATTTTAAAAAAGTTAAATTTGTTTTAAAATTTCTGATTTCTAACATACGTTCATGTTATAAACTTGTTTAAATAACTAATGATGTTTGATAATCTGATTTTATTGAAAATACTTGCTGTTGTAATTATTTCAGAGGTAACAGATTTCAATTTTAACTTATATTAACTAAATCATGATTTTACAAAACCTAAATTTATACTAAACAAACATATTTTGTTTACACATAAAATTACTAACTGAAACAATTCAAATGAAAGATTTTCTATTAAAGAATATCCTATTTACAAACTAATTAGATATGCAAATACAGGAAATCAATAACATATAAACATATTCATTTCTATACACACAGAACATTCATTAATATGTAATCATCACAACATTTTTATTTCTTTCAATTCATATGCACAGATGTTTAAGCTTTTTGCACGTGAGGTTACTTATTCCACTTCATCTTTTTTTTAAAAACAGAAAACAGAACAATCTTTGCCTAAACAGGTTTTGATTTCTGTAAATTAAAAACCTAAGTTCTGAAAATTATGTTTGGCATTGATTTTTAAAAGGAAAATCTATTTTTTTTTTAAATAAAGAAGCTTACTCACCAGTTTATTGAAGATGCAGAGAACAAACTTAGATGCAATTGCATTATTCCTGGAACCTGCATATTCAACTTGCATCTGCATTTGCAAGTTGAATTTCCTGGAATCTGATTACTAGTTGAAGTTGCTTTCCTTGTTGATTGTTAAAAACTGCATTTGCTCCTAGTTTGAATACTGAATTATGCAGATCCACCTTCATATGCTTGAGTAAGTGTTGAAGTTGAAGATTGCTTCCAGATTGCAGATTGAATTTTTGTTTGCAGATTTTTTTGATTGCATATTTGAAGTTTGATTTTGCAGAATTTTGAGTAAATAGGTTTTGCAGATTTTGATTTGTATTTGGTTTTTGAACATGAGTTAGAATTTGGTTTTTTTGAAATTCTTCTTGTTACAAATCTGATTTTAGATTTCTTTTTGAAGATAATGTTTTAACAAAATGTAATGCTATGTTTTCTTATTATTAATAATAATTTTCAAAAATAAATTAGCATGCCACTTGTTATGTTAGGATGTAGATAAATTTACAAGTGTTCATTTTATGGTTTAAGATTTTAACACATATGCATTTTAATATTTTAAAGCAATTTCTTAATTTATAAAGGTTTTTAAATCTCTCCTAAAACCATTACTAATTTTAATTTAAGATGTTTTAGATATTTATTAACATTTAGTCCTTAAAATGATTACACGTTTACTTCTTTTATAAAATTACACACAATTTTAAATGTTTATTTGAATGTTTTCAAAATAATATTTTTAAAGCTAATTTTCAAAAGAGAAAATTTAAAAGAAAAATAATGTTGAATTCATGTTATCCAAGAGTTTTAAATCAAAATACTATATTCTAATAAAATTGAACTAAATCTTATTTCAGAAGAAAAAAAAATTCCTTTAAAATAAAACAAACTTTTATTGTAAAATAAAATTTAAACTATATTTATTTTTAAACAAACTATTATATAGTTATAAACAAAATAAATATTTACTTATATTTCTTTGAAGATATAAGAAAGACTTTTAAATTTACCTTTGAAAAGTTTTCAATACCAATTTTAAATCAAATTAATCAATTCATAAATTATACATTTATATATATAATAAATAGAAAATATTCTTTATTAAATTAAAATTAAAATAAAAACTCCTATTTACAATGTATACGCATATATACATTATAAATAAAATATCCTTTAAATCAACTTAGAAAGATAATTTTATTACTTTAATATTTTTAACATTTGAAAACAATAAAATTCTCAAATTAAAATATCATTATTATAAATTTTTAAAAGAATATAATTTGACAAATTAAATAATTATTAATCTTTAAAAGATAAATTCTGTTTGAATTAAATCATTAAATCAATATTTCACATTTTAAAATAATTATAAATGAAATTATTAAATAAATATTGCTTAAATTTTCGAGACATCACAATAATACTCAAAAATTCAATATATATTAAAATTATAATTCAATAATTTAACAAAAATTATTAATCAGATTAGATCTGAAACTAATATTATTTAAATTAAGTAGGTGCAAAATGGTCTTTTTTTCAACTTTAGAATTTGATGATAGGACTTACACCAATTTGATTGGATTGTTTTTTGACCTACATGGTATATAAGTTTTTTTAATTTGGAGATTGTATGATGGAGATATAAGTAAAATAATAGCTCAATGAATTTGGCTTCAATAATAGTAGAAAAATAGTAACAATAAAAGATAGAAAGAAATGAGAAATCTAGCATGTTTGTTGACATATAGGAAATGATAGGTCGACCTATCATCCATATATCATCCATTTGTTGACATATAGTTTGATATATGTCAACATATCAACAGCAGTTTCAGTTTCTAAATTTCAAAATAAAAGTTGGCTAAATACGTGGGAGCGTTTTTATTTCGAATTTAGCATAATAAAAGCAATATTTTAGACCAAAAAAATTAATCTATCTTTTTTTTCACCATAATTCTTATTCTTTCATTTCACAATACTAAAGTGTCATAACTCTCTCAATTTCCAATGGATTTCAACAATTTATCCATCAAAATGATCATAGAGATAAGTACTACATTCTAGTAAAAGAATTTAGTCAAATTACAATGCTTTAGTGTACTAAAAAGAAAGAACAATGAAGGCAAGTATTGGTTTAGATTATTTCAAGATATTTTGTGAGTGATCCATTCTTTACTTGAGATATAATACGTAAATACTACCATTGTAATGATTTGCGGTCTAAATCTAAGTGATGAAACATTAAATACTGGAATATAGAGATTCAATCATAAGTATGGGTAGAATCTGATAAAAAGTAAGTTAAGTCACCATATTTGAATATAATTACAATGTGAGTGATTCTTTCTCTATGCACCATATAACCTTTGATAATGCGCCTTAATATGACTTCAAATCTATATATGAAGCAATTGAAAGATTTATCACTAAACTAAATAAATTTCAAAATCTAGGAGGATGACCCTTAAAACCAAAATACACTCGAAGAAAATTGCATTGGGAATAGATGTTATGAATCAAATGAGGAATACATTTAACTTGATTATTACATAAAGGTGGATTGATATACCTATTTTGCGATAGAATTTTTTGATGTCGATCAATTGTGTACGAACTTGTGGTGCAAGAAGGCGACTGAGAATATGATGCTCCCATGTAGTGCATGAGGTGAGTCAAGGAGGAGGACTAGATGTTAAATGACCCTATATCGCAAGAGGCAAGTCTAGGTTATGAGTCCAAATTTGTGTTTAAGATGGGATGGTTTGCTTTCCTGTAAGACCTTGGGCTAATCTAAGACATGTGTTTAAAAATAGGTAGACGGTAGTAATATGATCCTACAGGGCCTCGGGCTAGTCCAAGACATATTTACCTACTTGTTAGATGACCAATGATAGTACGATCAAGTAGGGCTATGGGCTAATCCAGGATCTATCTACTTATATAGTAGGTAGATGAATATAACACCAACCTATAACGCATGAAGCGGATCTAAGGTTGTTCATATACGTGTTAGACACTGATCATATTATAGTGTAATCTTTGTAGAATATGTGGAGTAGTTATGACTCACTTATTTAGACTTATGTCTGACCTACTCTTATTTTTCTCTTTTCTTTATATCACTATGTTAATGGAGCTTGGAGTCATGATGGAGCATGTAATGAGGACCTGGATGTGTATATTAAAATATGTGTTAGACATTTATGTACTTATTTGTTAGGATTTGGTTTGATTATTGTTGTAAAGACACACACACAGAGAATTATACATGCGCATGCGCACACACACACACACACATATGATGTAGATGATATAGTACAATGGTTTGAATGAATGATTGTTATTTAATATTGTATTTGTTTCCTTTCGCTATGATATTTAGTTCTTATACTTAGAAGTCTTGTTAATACTTATTATCATCATCTCCTCGGGACTTATCTTTTCGGCCTGTCATGGTTTGAACATTGATTCGAGCGTTAAATGAAAGGGTCAAAATGGTGGGTCTTTACATTTGGTATCAAAGCAACAGTCATCATTAAGTCAAGGATTAAAGCAGATCAACAGAGCATATTTACATTTTTACTAAAATGAGTCGGTACATATATACACACCATTCACTGTTCTAGTTTTATTTACTATCTATTGAGGAGTCGTTAATGAATCCTATTTCTAAATAGCTAAAAACTGAATAATTCGATTAAAACAAGAATAGAGACCAATGCCAATGGGGTAGAAACCAAAATCAGGACTAGTGCTAGAATGGATGTAATGATTGTCCTAGGAGTGAACATACCAGTACAGTTCAGATGTTATCTACAAGCAATTAGCCAAACTAGCATTAACCCTACTAAACCTGTAGCTACTACTACTACCCAGGGAGTGGTTCATATCTAAGCACCACCAATTATGGATATCCACAAGCTATATAGGGACTTTTCCAACCTAGGAGGGAAAGCATATGTTGAAACAGAACCATATGTAGTAACTCGAGCATGGCTTAATTCAACTCTGTGAAATTACAAGGAGACGATTAACATGTTGACATCTACAAGGTGAGGTAGCAAATTGGTGGGAAGTGGTCACTGCAGAGGTGGAGGAGGATAGTATTATTGAGGCAGTACTTAAAATAAAGTTTGAAACAAAGTTTGTCTTGGGAGCAAAGAAGAGTTTGCTATTAGAGAAGTTTATTAATTCAAAGCAAGAGGACATAACAGTTAGGCAATATGTAAGCCAGTTTAATGAAGTGGCAAAGTTTGGATTGTACTTGATAAAAACCTCAAACAAAAAAGGCTGTGAAATTTTCTAAAGGATTAAAATCACCACTAAAGGAGTTAACATTGAACCAGATCCCATATATGCATTAACTTTTGAAGGGCTGGTAAGACTGCTTTGTTTAGTTTAATTAACGTAGGGATGAATAAGGAGCATCTAGGATGGAAGAGAATCAACAATAGGGTAAGCTTAAAGGTAATGGGCCCTAAGTAGGACAAGGCAAGAAATAGACGATTACTTACAATAGGTGTCAGAAGGTGGGTTATATCGTGAAGAATTGTGGGTTAAAGGTTCCAAAGGTCGAGTACAAAGCCCATAACTGAATTAATCATGTGAAGAAGGACTATAAGTTTGATTTAAAGAAGATGGGCTCTTATAACCACGGGCAGTTTGGTCATATGAAGAGAGATTGTCCAACTTTGAAGAAGGAAGATCAAGTGGCCAAGGTATATGCACGAAATGTCGTTCTAATCACTAGCACAACACCATCGACAACTCAGGGAAAGCAGATTATGATGGAAAATATGTTGTTATTATCTGATTCTCCTAGTCATATGTTGTTGATATTGTTGCATCTCATTCATTAATAGCAAGTGCATTAGTTGTGTAACGACCCAGAATTTTTATTAATTAAAATTTGAATATTTAATTAATTTTAAATATTAATAAGTGAAATTATAAGTCAAATAAATTTTATTTCGAATATTTGATTTAATTGGATAATTAAATCGATAATTTAATATGTTAAAATACAGAAATAATTGAAAATTGAGTTAAATATGATTGAAAATGATTTGTAAAATTTTATTTTATCATATTGGAGTTAGAACGATATTTTAGAACTTTTAAAATCGAATTAAAAGTTAAATTGTGAAAATTGAATATTTTAATATTTGATTATCGACTGTAAAATAGCCAAATTTTGAACAGTCTCAGAATTGGACGAAACTAGTTCCATTGGATCCGTAATAGTTTGTTATTATCGGATTTCAATTTTCGTAGCAATCGGAGTTGTCTTTTGACCGTGGCAGCTCGAAACGCATCGATATCGTTTTTAATATTAATTTGGCGAGTTAAAATAGCCATTTTTTAAAAAGTCTCATATTTCGACGAAACCAGTTTCTTCGGATCCGTAATGTGATATTATTGTAAGGTTTCAAATTTCAAGTCAATCGGATTTACCGTTTGTCCGGTGCAAGCTAAAACGCATAGAAAATTGTTTAATCGGTTTAATTTTAAATTGAACGTTTAATTCCATATCTCGCACAGATGACCGAATTAGCTTCCGAAACCTGTTCCATTGCGTCCGGAACGCGGGTAACCCTAGAAACGCTGGTCACCGCGCGTAAATCGGAGTTTTGAAAAGTCGAATGAATAGTGTCGTTCAAACTTCTATAAATAGACCATCCTCTCCACATATAAAAAAATAAAAATATTAGGGTTTTAAAAACCCTAGCCGCCGGCTATGAAACCGAAGGCCAGAATGTAACGACCTTCCTCCCTCAAATTCGTCAAATCCGTTCATCAATCCAAGGAAAGTTCAACATGAAAGTTGTAAGGGACGACGAGGGCTTCACATCTATACGGAGATGATGGGTTTTGGAGCAACGTGGTCACCAAAATTTGGCCGTGTATGGGTTGCGTTCGAGCACGTTTTTATGGAGAAGGGGACGACCGAGTTCGACCCAATCGCGGCCGATGGTGGTGGCCATGGAGAGCTTCGGGGCGGTGGTGCTCGATCAACAGGAAGTCGAGTGTATTGGTTGCAATAATTCATGTGAGGGGGACGGCTATGGGTTGTTCAACCTGGAACGAGACGTGCGAACGAGGAAGAAAGGGGAATAGGAAGGCACGGCTTGGATTTGCAGATGATGGATCTGACGGCCACGATTTTGAGTAGGGTTTAAAAATATAAGAGAAATTGTAACTTAATTATATTATAATTCGTGAATGTTTAAAATTGTATAACTTTTTCATACGAGGTCGAAAACGCGCGAAACCAGTTGCGTTGAAATCGTATGGATGAGCACTACGCTATGGAATTGGATTGGAGTCGTTTGGAGTTAGTGAGAATTTTGGGTAAAATTAAACGCGCGTTTAATTTTATTCGAAATAAATCGCTAAAACGGAATTGAAATCAAGGTGAGAACTTCTCACTCAATCGAATCGGTTTCGATTTTAATTTTAAATAGTTATATTTAAAATTCTTGAATGCATGTTTGAATGATGATTGTTATCTATTGATTGTTAAAATAGACATTATGCGCCGTTAGTAAGCGGATGTTATTTATTAAAAATATATACCGCGAATATTTCATAAACAATGAAATTGGTATTATATATTATAGCAATATATATATTGGCATATGTATATATTGCAGTTGTTGATTTCCCGCATTATATAGCGGATGAGACCCTATTGCGCCGTCTATTAAGCGGATAATATTTTATAAATCCCATATACCGCGATAATTCCGTACTGGAGCGGAATTGGTATTGTGCTAATGTTTTTGGATGCAGGGAAACAGGTTGGAGGGATCCAACTGGATTCCTCAACTGTATTGATTTATTTACAGATATTTTGATATTTGTTGATTATCATATCGATATATGATATTTGGAGGTCGTGATTGACTATTTGGTGATGCTGCATCATCAGATCCATTTCTGAAGTTTTAAAATAATGATTTTTGGTTTTAAAAGGAATTTTAAAGTGATTTTCAAAAGTATACGTTTTATTAAATTTGAATTGTTAAAATAAATAAATGTTAAAATTTTATTTTCATAAAAGTTATGATTTTTGGAAATAATGCTTAAGTATGATTTTGAAGTATATAAGCTTTAAATAACGATTTTTAATTTATTAAAAGAATAAATTTGTTTAATTGGGAATTTTGAATTATTATAAACGGTTTATATAAAAGATTTATAAAATTGATATTTATAAATTAAAAAAATACTGGAATTATAAAACGAGTTTTTATAAGTGTTAAAAATGAGAAAAAAATGGATTTCATAAGTGAACGCAATTTATAGATTTATAAATTGTGAAGTTATAAAATGAATAGATTTTGTAAAATAGAAGATTTATAAGTAATTATCTTATAAATCGGATTTTGCTATTTAAATGAGATATAAATGGAATTTGTTAATAATGAGATTTATAAATCGAAGCTTATAAATAGAAATGGAATTTATAAACATTGTTTATAAATTCGAGATCGATTGAATTTGATAAATTGAATATTGAAGTTTATTAAAGGAAATATATTCACGATTTTGGACAGTGAATACCTTATTCAATAAAATGGTCATGTTTGGCAAAATGATTATTATAGAATGAAGTTAATTATTTTAAAGATGTTTTAAAATGTATTACGAATCGAAACCATAGATTTCAACATTTATTGTTGAAATAGACGTTTTCGAGAAAGAAGGAAATGGTGGACTATAACACTGTTGTTATAGTAAATGATTTCCGAAAGGAAATGTTTTTGTATAGTATTGGGATTTATATGTCTATCTAAATTTCGAATCCTTATACTAGTGATTTTGGGTCGTAGTAACGATGTTTTACGCAACATTCGTTTTAGCCCAAATAAATGTGTTAAGTGAATGTTCTCCTTAAAAAAAATGAAATATATAATTAATTTCGATATTAAGTATATGGAATATTTTCTAAGTATTGAAAATAAATGGGTTTGTGAAATACTTATTATTAGAATAAGTATGGAAATGCTTTTCCAATGTGAAATGAAATGTTTTGAGAATTTATCTTTTTGAAGATAAATTGAAAATGAATAATTGAAATCGTATATTCATAAATATTTTGGAATGTAAATTCACTATGGAATTTATAAATGAAAAGGGGAATTTGTTTAAAAATAAATGTTGATTTATTTTTGAAGTGTGGGAATTAATTTACGGATTTGGAACGTAAATATAAAGTAAATCGTTAAGGATTTATTTAATTGGTTTAAATAAACCATTTTGAAATGAGAGTATTTCTGCGTAAGGAAAAGGCTTGAAATTTGTTTTTCAAAAGTGATAAAGGTGAAAATTGATTTTAAAATTTATTTTCAAATGGTTAAAGTGTGGAAAATTATATATCTAGTAAAGATATTTTGGAAAGTAAATAATTTGGGAAATTATTTGGGATTTGGTGATGTTGAACACGCCTATTGATAGTTAAATATCCGACTATCAATATTTACCTTTAAATAGGTATTTGTTGAGATTTGTTTGAATTTGAATACCACACTTATTTTTGAATAAGCGCTCACTATTCGGGTTAGCCGGGAAAGGACCTTGGGGTCGTATAACCCATTCCGAGTATGTGATACATCGTTATGGATTGCATTTGATGACCGGTGTTAAAGACTGGATGTTTGTGAAAACGGAAGGATTACCGTCGAGTTACTCTACATCAGCTGATCTCCGATATAGAGGTTTTATCACCCTTAGTGGCGGGAAGTTCGGTCGTGATTAGTGAATATCCGGATTGCAAGGACTTCTTTGTAAGTGCCTTCAGTTCTGTTCGATCCCGGAACAGACTTGTATGGATTGTATGTCTGACATTACAAATTGAGATATAAAGCTGATTTCTTTCAAATATATTTCTGTTGGTGGCGGAGAATTTATTCTCTTAGCTTAACACCCTTCTCTGAGACGTACGAGCTTAGAGGTTATATAGTTGAAGGTTATTAGTGATATACTCCCAATTTGGTAGTGTGGCATGCTGAGTGTTGCTGTGAAATGATCATTGTTTGATCATTTGTGATAGGATCATTCATTTGATCATTTATCTTGGTGATCATTTCTATGATCATTTGTTGACCCAAAGCACGGCTTTTGTATAAAGCGTGGCTTTGTGGACGAGACTTCGTCGGACCTCACACCCCGGAAATGGTCAAAACAGGAAGGATGCGGCAAGGTTATTAGGGGGTAGCGCCCCTTTAGTGTATGTCATTCCTTCTGGATAGAGGTGGTATCATGGTATGGAGCCCAGATATTTAACCTATGTTGTTGCTGCATATTTTGTGGTTGTTGGAAATCGAGGATCCTCGGATAGATCGGTTACGATCGGGGGATGACATATTCGTGTTAGTAGTTACCAGTTAGGGGTAACCCGGCCTTGTGTTGGCAGAGATCCAGTTTGGTTCTCGGGACGTCATTCCAGAGGCGTTTCCATGTGGCAATGGGAAGTTCCTTGGCCTGACCATTTGTTGGAAATCCAATTCCCAATACGAAACCCTTTACGGTTTTAGTTGTAGAACCTGCCATTTACTTATGGTGGTCACCACTGTTTAGATGGTAGCTATAGTAGGCATAGTTCGAAATGTCTATGCTGGCTAAGATTAATATTCTACTTTTGAAATGTTTTCCTATACTATGCACTAGCAATAGTATCAAATGTTTCTTTTTAATGCGTATCAAGCATCTTTGACTATCATAAGGAGAAATCTCCTCCGATTCTGCGTTTGCATTGTGTGTGTGTGTGTGCGGGAGGCCTTATGGTAGTCTCATTTTTAAAAAGCATTGCGAATTGACTTTAAAATATTCCTCTATTTTGATTTTAAAGGTAAACTGTTTTGAGTTCTCACACCAGTCACATGACTGACTCAGAGTTTATTGTTTTCCTTCCTAAACTCTAGGTGCCCACCAATTTCCACACGGGCAGTCAAGAGTTAAGGTTTATCAGCATATTCAGGAGTTGCTGGAGGCAAGCTGGATGACATGGCGTATTACTAGTATATAGTATTTCTTTTCCGTTGTTGATGTCATTTTTTGTTGTACACTCTGATGTAATGAAATGAAATGTAATGTAATAACTGATATAGTTCTTTGTTTAAAGATTATTCATTTATTTATTATATGTTGTTCCGCTGCGATTGTGAGATTCTGATGTTGTTCTGTTATTTCTTTCTGTTCTGTTCTATCTTTTTCTATCTTCTTCTACCTTTTCTTCTTCTTTAAACCTAACATTTCGGTTTTTCAGCAACGAAAAATCGCAAACGTTACAAGTTGGCAGTTTAGCTTTAAAACCTACCATTGTACGTGAATCTATTTTTGTGCCAAATCCTGTTAGAGGAACAAACCAGTATCTATGATATGCCATAATTTAAAGTTTGTTATACATGGTATGGAGTTCCCTTGTAACACATATGTACTGAATGTTTTGAGTTATGGCTTGATTTTGGAAATGGACTAGATGTCATGATATGAGATAGTATTAGTTTGTTATAGGAGAATGGTTCAACTGAGGAGTGATAAGGGGCATGACTTGGTTTTTTGATGTAAGCTTAATTTTTTGTTATAGAGACTTATTTGTATTCGCTTGACCTATCACTAAAATAGTTGTCATCTATCCCATAGTGAAATATTTTCTAGATGTATTTGAAGATGTGGTCTCCCTCCTAAAACAAAAATTGAATGTAGGATTAAACTCGAGAAAGACGCTAGACGAGTTATGATGCCTCTTAGGCATATAGCTCTGAAGGAGAGGTGGGAGTTGGATAAAAAAGTCAAAATTATTGCAAAAATGATTTATTAGGCGAACGATTTTAGAGTGGGGAGCGCCTATTATTTTTTATTAGGGAGGACGGTTCTCTCGGGTTATGCATCGACTTTAAAGAGCTAAATAGGATGACAAGGAAAAACTGCTCTTTGATGATTTACATCGATGATCTCTTCGGTCAACTGATTGGAGAAAAAGATTTCTCAACCTGACACGGCTATCGGATTTTATTAGTTGAGAGTGCTGAAGATAGTATCCCAAAGACTATATTTGGTATGTCGAATGGACTATTTAATTGTTTAGTTATGTTGTTCAGGCTACCTAATGCTCCAGCTTATTTTGTCGACATGATGAGTATGGTATTCTGGGAGCAGTTGAATAAGTTTGTAGTAGTCTTCATGGATGATATTCTTATTTATTCCAAAAATGAAGAGGAGCATGATTAATTTGAGAGAAGTATTGGAAATTTCAAGAAGGAATCAACTAAAGGTAAAAAATTTGAAATGCCACTTTTAGAGGAAGGAGGTTCATTTCCTTGGGCATGTTGTATCCATAGATGGTTTGGCAGTGAACCAAGGAAAAGTACCATCTGTTAGAGATTGGAAGATGCTAAAGAAGGGTTCATAGATCCATAACATTTTAGGAATGGTGTGATTATATGGATTTTCTTAAAGATTTTGTAAATATTTCAAAACCTCTAACTTGTCTTGCTATGAATAACTTAATTTATATTTGGAGACCAGAGTGTGAAGCAACATTTGTTAGATTAAAAGAGTTATTAACGAATTCTCTAGTTTTAACCATTCTTGATGGTGCCAAATCTTTCACCACATATACCAATGCATGTGGTACTAGTCTTACTAGTGCCTTTATGCAAGAAGGAAAGGTGGTGGCATATGCAAGCCGACTAATTAAAACTCACGAGAGGAATTACCCAACATATGGCCATGAGATGGCCGCTATTGTGGTTGCATTGAAGTCATGGAGCATTATCTATAAGGAGAGAGGTTCGAGTTGTTTACATCACAAGTCCTTTAAGTACCTTTTCTCCTAGAAAGATTTGAATTTGAGATAACAGCGGTGAACGAAATTCTTATCATCATATGATTTTGAGATTGCTTATACTCCAGAGAAGGGAATGTAGTAGTCGGTGCCTTGAGTATAAAACCTACTGAATAGAATGTTATGCTTTTGGAGTGGAAGCAGTTGGAGTTTATATCTTATTTTTACTTTCGACCTTCACCAAAATATACCCCTGGTTTATTGGCAGCAATGGAGGATAGGCTTGCATTGATGGATTACATTGGATTAAGGACAAGACATATTATTGGTTAGTATCATTAAGCAATTTGAACGAGGTGAATGATCAAGTCATTTGGATCGTTACTCTAAGGATAAGAAGGGTTATCTGAGGTGAGATAGGAGATTGTATGTATTACAAATTAAGCAATTGATAGGAGAAGTTGTGGGTAAGTATCGTCATTCTAGGATGACTATTCATCTAAGAGGACATATGATGTACCAAGACACAAGAGATTATTCTATTGGCCAGGGTTGAAGGGATATATAACAAAGCATGTAACAAGATGTTTGACATGCCAAAGAGTGAACATGGATTAGAAGAAGCGAACTGTGACATTGCTCCCTTCGAAGGTTCCATAATGGAAATAGGATTGTATATATATATATATATGGATTTCATTGATGGATTTCCTAGGAGCCGAAGGGGAAATGAAAATATCTGGGTTATAGTAGATCGACCTACCAAAACTTCACATCCAGTTAAAAGAACAAGAACAACAGCTATGTTGGCTATATTGTATATTAGGGAAGTAGTTCAGCATTATGGAGTATCGACGAGTATAGTTAGTGATCTAGATCCATTTTTTAGGACTAAGTTCCATAAGAGCCTACATGATGCATTAGGGTTAAACTGAATTTGAGTCTGGCATATCACCCCAAACTGATGGATAGATCGAGAGGATGATTAGGGTATTGGAGGACTTGTTAAGGGATTGTATATTTGATTTTAGAGAAGCTTATGAAGATCACCAACCTTTAGTGGAGTTCACATATAACAACGGTATTAGGCTAGTATATGCATGGCACCATTCGAAGCATTGTATGAAAGATCATGTAAATCACCTTCATGTTGCTGGGAGTCAATGAATAAGATCATATTTGGGACAGAGATGGTTAGCGATGCCACATAGAAGGTGGAAATTACTAGGATAAGGATGAAAGCTTCATATGATTAACAGAAGTTATACGTTGATAAGAACTAGATAGATTTGGAGTTTGCGGTTGAGGGTTTCGTTTTTGTGAAGGTGCCACCTTTGAAGAGAGTATTGAGGTTTTGTGGTTTGGGAAAACTAGAACCCCAATTTGTTGATCAATTTTCGGTACTGGAAGGGTAGGAAGTTGGATATATAGTGCAACTTCTGGAGAAGTTGGTAGGAGTCTATAATGTATTTCATATATCACATCTACGAAAATATATACATGATCTGATCATCGTGGTTGAGCCTAGTTGGTTGGAGAAGATGGAATTAGAACTTGAGCGGAGTTTATCTCATGGTCTAACCCGCATTGTCGAGCGTGATGTAAAGCAACTTTGAAATTAAGTGGTAAAGCTAGTTACACTATAGTAAGGCAATGAATCATCCGAGAATATATAATGAATCGTTCGAGAGTACATGGGAGCCCGAAGAGAAGAAAAAAGCTTCCCGTCCTCAATCTTTTTTGGTATTCTCCTTAATTTATTCAAATTTCTCAAGAATCGATTAATCTTAGTTAGATTTGGATGCATTGAGTAATGATTGCTATAATAGGTTACTGTTAGATTTCGGATAACCCAATATGTTCTTGATGGTTGTGACATGACTATTGCATTCATATAGAACTATATGCTCATATTAGGATGTTATGCATTCATGCTAGATACGTCATCTTATCACATTCATATAACATGCATTAGGGAATTTCTGCATTAAAACGTAGAACGGCAAGTTATATGACATCATTTATATCTATATGTTATTATGTTCGACTCACTTAAGCTTATCTAAAATAGTAAATTCTATGACTGTTTACTTGGTTGCCATACGTTTAACAATACGTAATGTGAGCATTATATTACATTTTCCATCCCTTATAAATTTGGAAACGAAATTTTTTAAAGGGAGAAGAATGTAATATGCCAAAATTTAAAGATATATTATAATTAAAATTTAATAATATAAAAATAATGATTAATTGGATTAGAATTGTAAATATTCTTATTTAAATTAAAGGAGGGAAAAATGGTCATTTTTTCCTCCTTTTTTTGATTTGGACGATGGGACTTATGCCATTTCAACTGGATCATTTCCTGATCTATGAATTACAGAAATTTGTTTGTTTGGAGGTCGTATGATGGAGATACGTGTGAATTAATAGCTAAATGAATTTGGTTTCAATAATAATAATCAAATAATAATAAATAGAAGACAAGAAAAATCTAGCAGATATGTAGACATATCATTCATATGTCGACATATAGTTTGACATATGTCAATGGTAGTTTTAGTTTTTAAATTTCAAAATAAAAGTTGGTTTTTTAAATTGGTGGGAATGGTTTTTAAAATGAATTTAACACTATAAAAGCACTATTTTAGACCCAAAAATATAAGGTAGTGTTTGGTCTAAAAATGAATTTTCTGTTTCTGGTTTTCAATATGCACCTCAAATATGAGAAGAATGGAGGGATGATGGAGGAGATGAAAGAAAGACGGATGAGAAGACAAAGGAGATAGAGAGATGACTGAAGAATTGGTTGTTTCATGTGATTGAGTTATTTCCTAAAATGCGGAAAATAAAAAAATTATTTTCTATTTTGTATGTTAACTTCGTTTTCTAAATTAGTCAGTTTCGACAATATAAATGCATCGTGTGCATTTTTGCATGGACAAAACGCCAAACTGAAAATAACAAACCAAACACTGAATAATTTTTTCTCTTTTCATCACCAATTTTCCTCTTTCATTTCACAACTTTAAAGTGGCATAACTATCTCAATTATCAATGGATTTCAACAACTTATCATTAAAACAATCAAGGAGACTAGTACTATGATATAGTGAAAGAATATAGGAAAATTACAATGGTTTAGTGCACTAAAGGGATAGGATAAAGAAGGAAAGAATTGGTTTGCATCATTTCAGAATATTTTATGAGTGATTATTTGTTTACTTGAGAGATAATGCATATATAGTAACATGATAGAAATTTATGGTCTACAATCTAGATAATTAAAAATTAAATACTGGAATTACGATATTAACTCATGGTTTTGGTAGAAACAGGATAAAAAGTAAGTAAAATCAACATATATAAATATAATTACAATATGTGATATTCTTTCTCTATATACCATATAACCTTTGATAACGCCTTAATAATGAATCTAAATATGAAGTAACTGAAAGATGTGTCAATAAACTAAATAAACTTCAAAACCAAGGAGGATTAACCCTCAAACTAAAATATACTCGAAGTAAAATGCATTAGGAATGGATGTTACAAAGCCAAGGAGTAATATATTGATATTGGTTATTGTATAAAAGGGGATTGATATATTTGTTCTGGCAAAGAATTGTTCAATGTTAATATGATTTTATACGAATATGTGGCATAAGAATGCGACCTAGGATATTAAGTCATGGATTTGGGTAAAAATAGGATAAAAAGTAAGTAAAATCAATATATATAAGTATAATTGCAATATGTGCTATTCTTTCTCTATTTGCCACATAACCTTTGATAACACCTTAATGATTATTTGGAACCTATATATGAAGTAACAAAAAGATGTATCAATAAACTAAATAAATTTCAAAACCAAGGAGGATTAACCCTCAAACTGAAATATACTCAAAGTAAAATGCATTAGGAATGGATGTTACAAAGCCAAGGAGGAATATGTTGATATTGGTTGTTGTATAAAGGGGGATTGATATATTTGTTTTGCCATAGAATTGTTTGATGTTAATATGATTTTGCGCGAAAATATGGCACAAAAATGCGACCTAGGATATGATGCCCCCTGCAGCGCATGGGTGAGTCCAGAAGGAATACCGATGTTAAGAGAACCTATAGATGTGACAACCCACACCTCTAGACACACCGATTCAAAGCCAAAAGTGACTTTCGGACTCGTGTCATGCCAAGAAGTATGGGCTATCTGGTTTCAGAGCATTACATGATGCAGAGACTAAGCTAAAATTTAAAGTACTCTATACTTTCAGTTTTCACGGCAGGAGAAAATAAATATAAGTACTTCAAATAACATCTTAGATAGTGTCTCAATAACACATGATTTACATACAAAGTTCCCAAAATAACCATATAAGGACCAACTGAAATATAATATGATAAATAGTACGTGGAGAGTAACTGAAAATAATAATATATCTTCAGCACCTAGCTCATTCCTCCATATACTTTGTTTGGCCAATTCAGCTATTGGCATGTGCTCCTGTGATGAGGGAAAAGAGAAGAAATGGAGTGGGTCAAACAAAAGTCTAGTAAATCAATTATATTAATACTGTATGGTGATCACGTGCAATTAACTTCATTTATATTTTACATGACCTAGAGTGTACTTCTCGTGTTTGTGAATTACTTACTAGGATCGGTCACCTTTACTTAAGGAATATGGTTTCAAATATACCTAACCAGTACACAAAGGTTCATACTTAGGGGTCGAACAACGAATCGAACCACTGATCAACAATAGGCCGGAAAACTAATCAACAATGGATAGAACTTATAATCTTTGGGAGTGCTCCTAACATAAGTTCACATTAAATTTCACCCTTATGACTGCATTACACGAACAATGACAACACATATTGTACTTAAATGTAAGAGGAATCTACAGTGTTGACTTGTGTCAAAGACGACTTAGGGTCTACTAAAGCAGCTGTGTCCAATAACATAAAATGTACGTGGACCCTTAGATTAAATATGATAAAATCTGGGTTGTTCAGCCTAGACTAACCCTAGCTGATAATGTTCGATTGGTCGACCGGTTCATTTGGGTGGTCAACTGCTAGGTGCCTATCGGTCCCAATGATGGTGTCGACTGGTTAAAGTTACCTAATTTATAATTTACTTTCCTTTTATATATACTTAGTTATTTCTATTTTCAACTCTTTAGACTTTAATAACTTTTTCGTACGAACTTCGATTATGAAATTTTATGTATGAAAGTTTTCTAGAAAATCACCACTTGGCCAACTGACATTTGTTCAAATTCCACTTTTATCTTTGTTATTAATAAAATAGTTTCCTTTAATAAAATTTTGGTTAATTTTGCAGGGTGTTACATTCTCCTCCCACCTTAAAAGGATTTCGTGTCCAAAATGCAACTCTTAAACATGGAAATTAATACTTACAACCATCAACTAGCAGCTACCATGCTTAATAACTTTATTATAGAAAATAGTTCTGGATGGGTAGCTCGGATCCTCTCCTCTGGCTTCTATGTAGTCTCCATTGGATCGACTACCGACTAAACCTTAACTAGCTTAATAACTTGATTACAGAGTTGTTTTGTACCATGCTCAAGGATGCAGGTAGGTGCATGATCAACTGGCGATTCCCTTTCTACTACTACCTCCTGTAGTTGACCCGGCTCGACCATAGTTGGTGTATCGTATAGACACTTGCGCAAGTGTGACACATGGAAAACCTCGTATACTTCCACTAACTTTTTAGGAAGCTCAACCGTATAAGCCAAATTCTCTACTCTACGTATGATAAGAAAAGGCCCAACAAACCTTGGCGCTAATTTTCCTGAACTACCATACCTCCTGACATGACTAAGCAGCGAGACTTTCACAAAAATCATGCCGCCCACTATAAACTCCAACTTTGTGTATCTCCTGCTAGCATAAGACTTCCACCTATCTTTCTTAGTCTTCATCCTTCTATGGATAAGTCTATCTTCTATGAAGTTTCACTCACTATATCTGGTTCAAGACTAATCCTATTTGTAGCATCCCACCAACATGACGATGATCTATAAGGCCCCCCATACAATGCCTCAAATGGTGTCATCCCAATACTTTCTTGAAAGCTGTTATTATTAGCAAACTTTATTAGTGGTAAGTGATCCTCCCAAGAGCCATAAAAATCCAAAATATACTTTTGAAGCATGTCCTCCGGTACTCAATTTACCCTATCCGTCTGTCCGTCTATCTGTGGGTGATAAGCGATATCCAAGCACAACTCGGTGCCTAAAGCCTTCTAAAGGCTCCTCCAAAATTCGCTAGTGAAAAGAGGATCATGGTCATTGATAATACTATAAGGAACTCCATGTAACCGAACTGTGTCCCTTACGTATAGAGTTTCCAATGACACAAAACTCTTCATGCTCCCAGCCGGATAAAGTGAGCACATTTGATCAGTCGGTCAACTATGACTTAAGTACTCTTATTCCCTCTCTTAATTCTAGGTAGTCCATCAATGAAATCCATAAAACACTCTCTCACATTCACTGTGGAATATCTAATAGCTGCAATAATCCACTTGACTTCTTTTGCTCCGCTTTTATCCTTTAGCAAGTCATACACTTAGACACATGCTCCACCACATGCCTCTTTATACCCGACCAATAAAAGACTCCCTTCATATCATGATATAATTTGTCTCCATCGAGATAGATGTTCATCATAGAATAATGGGACTAGGCTAGTACTGCGTCAATCAGATCCATAATGAGAGGAACACATAGTCTAACATCTCTCTGTAACCACCCTTTCGAATCAATGGTATAACGCCTTAAATGACTTGATTGGTCTCCTTTACCAAGCTTCTCAAAATATCCAATAAATCAATATATTGTTTCTGTCTTGGCCCAATGCAATCCATAAGCATAGCCTGTACATCCAAAGATGCTAACAATCATGGAGTGATGTTAGTCGAAGGTCGAATGTAGAAATAGACTCTAAGTGCTTCCACTCTAAGAATATGGGACTCAACATCGCATGCTTCCTACTTATGGCATCGTCTATAACATTATCTTTTCCTAGAATATTGGAGATACAAAAATCATATGGTGCCAATAACTCCATCCACCCATGTTGTCTCAAATTTAAAACCTTTTGGGAGAATAAATACCTCAAAGACTTATGATCTGTTAAAAGCTCAAATTGCTCTCATAACAGATAATTTCTTCATGAGTTGAGTGCAAAAGTAATAGCGACCAACTCGATATCATGGATAGGATATCTTCTCTCATGGACTTCTGATTATTGACTAGCATAGCTCGCCACTCTCCCTTCCTGCATCAAAATTACACCTAGTCTCGTACCGCGAGCATCACTATAAACTGTGAATGCCTTCGAACCATCGAGTAGTATTAAAATAGGTGCACTAGTCAACGACTCATTAAACTTAATAAAAGCTACCTCACACCTTAAGTTCTACAAGAAAACCAAACTCTTCTCGGTAAAGCGAGTCAAAGGGGCAGAAATTTTAGGAATTCCTCAATGAACTTCCTATAATATCCCACAAACTAAGAAAACTCCTTATCTCATTGGCATTCTTTGGTATATCACATTTCTATATTGCAGCAACCTTACTAGGATCGACCACCAGCCATGCTCAGATACAACATATTCTAAAAGGAAAACCTCCTCATGCGAAAAGTGACATTTGAAAAACTTTGCCTTCAACTTATGCCCATGGAGAGTATTGAGCACTTCTTTTGAATGCAACATGTGCTCGAATAGACTAATATGTCATCAGCAAATACCACCATGAACATATTTAGCAACCCTTGGAGAACTCAACTCATAAGGTCAACAAAATATATGGGTGCATTGGTTAGTCCAAAGGGCATGACAAATCACTCATAGTCCATCAGGTGTACGGAAAGCGGTTTTATGGACCGCTATACTCGGCTACTCACTACTGATGGACCCTAGTAACCAAGTCAAGCTGAGAGAACACCTTCGCTCTAACTAACCGATCAAAGAGATCATCTATACGGCGCAATCGGTAACGATTCTTCTTTTTCACTTTATTTAGCTCATGGTAATCGACACAAAGCCTCATTGAGCCATCTGCCTTAGTGGAAAAGACAATTGGTGCTCCCTATTCTGAAGTACTCCTTCTAATGAAGCCTTTCTACAATAGCTCATTCACATGCTTGTTCATCTTACGTCTTTCTTTAGGAGCCATATCCCTCAAAGGAAAGGTAACAGGTTTGGCATTCTCCTTGAGATAGATACGAAATTCGATCTCCCTCTGGGATGGAAGATTAGTAACTTTAAAAAAGACAACTGGGTAGTCTAACTCAACATAATTGAACTTATTGGGTCATAAAAACCTCAAGATCGCATCCACTACAAGTACCCAAACAAACATCCTTCCTATCGTATCTAAGATTGCCCCACACATGGTCATCCAGTCCATATCCAAATTCAAACCAAACCTAGAAAATCCAAAGACAAAAGCATCGTAATCAAACTTGACCCCCAAAATATACAATTTTAAACACTTACAAAGAATATATAAATGAGTCAAAGAGATCGTCTATACGGGGCAATGGGTAATGATTCTTCTTTTTCAGATTATTCAGCTCATGGTAATCGATGCAAAGCTTTATAGAGCCATCTGCTTTAGTGGCGAAGACAATTGGTGCTCCCCATTCTAAAATACTCCTCTAATGAAACCCTTATTCAACAACTCATTCACTTGCTTACTTAGCTCGCATCTTTCTTTAGGAGCCATATGCCTTAAAGGTAAGACAATAGGTTTGGCATTCTCCTGGAGATAAATTCATAATTCGATCTCCCTTTACGGTGGAAGACCATTAAGTTTGAAAAAGACATCTGGATAGCCTCGAACTACTAGCACTAAAGCTAGCTCATCATGTGATTAGTCTAAAGGATGCACATAAATCAACAAAACTGAACTTCTGAGGTCACAATAAACTTCAAGATTGTGTCCACTATATGTACCCAAATGAACAACCTTTCTACCACAATCTAAGACTGCCCCACACATGGTTACCCAATCAGTACTCAAAATTAGACCAAACCAGGGAAATCCTAAGACAAAAGTATCGCGATCAAACTTGGCGCCAAAATATACAATTTCAAACCCTTACAAATAATAGATAAATGAGCCGATCCTCCAAGGGGGTTTGATACAACAACTGGGTCTGCTACTATACTAGTGTCTAAGTGCAACTCATCCATAAGTCTATCCGAAATAAAAGAGTGTGATGCCTCAGTGTCAAAAAAGGTACAAACAGATAAATGAGATATAGTTAACACACCTTCAATTATGGCCTTCTTCCCCTTGTCTGCTACTGACTTGAGCTGGGACAACATCTAGGGCATAAGTTGAAACCACTTGGGTTGAGGTCTTTGGTGTAGTTGGACACTCCCTCCTCATGTGCTCGAGTTAATTACATTTGTAGCATTTGATTTTTGAGTTGTCCACCCTGCAATCGTTCATAAAAGCCCATTCCTACATATCTTTAACACTTTGTTTCCTTCTTATTAATCTTTCCTTGGGTCCCCACTCCACCCTTGCACTGATTCTACTGGAGTGTCTTTCCTCCTAACTTCTTAGGCTCACTCCAATACTTTTCCTTTGGAAATAGTATTCAGCAAAGCCCTACCAAACCCTCTTAAGTCACCCCCATGGGAACGTGACTAAGGACAAAACCTTGAAAAGGTTGATTCGGCCCTTTAGTAAACTTTATAGCTTTATTGTGAGGGATATCTATTAGAACTAGTCCAAAACTATCCAACTCATTGGACTGGTTTACATGGTCTCTCTTTGACATATCTCCTTGTTGCAAATGTATAATCTTCTCCGACTGTACTCCCTGCACTGCTACGGAAAGAAATCTCTTCTCAAAATGTCTCCTAAACTTTCCCCAAGTTATTTCTTCCTCATTGGTTTCTGCCAGTACCACATCCTACCAATTTAGAGCCTCTCCTTATAAATGCTAGAAAGCAAGCTGTCTCCTAGCGGCGTCTCCAAAGCCAACTAATCCAAAAATCCTCTCACAAGTAAGAATCCATGCCTTTAAGTTCAAAAAAGATTCAATCCCCATATTGGCTTCCCTCGTAGACTTAAAAAGTCCTTACAGAGCTTGGAGAAATTAGAAACAAGTGGATTCGTAGGAACTACACCGGCGCTTGCTCCATTAGTCCCTTATTTAGGTTAAGCTCAGCTTGTCCTCTCTCTTGCAGATATCTACAGAACCATATCGGGATGTTAACGCTCGAAATCTGAACTGCTTCACCCAAGTAGCATCCAGCATGATTGCTCATTCTCTCTATCTGTGATTAGGAATTATTAGCAACTTTCTCATGGACAGTATTAACAAGAATAAGGTATTGAGTTTTTTTCGTGTTAACCCTTTGGAAAACTTTATTTGTGTGCATGTATGTGTGAAAACCCTTTGAAAAACTTTTTCAAAATATTCTAGTATGATCTCTTAATAAATTCCTAGCTCCTAAGGAATCTTAAACCGGGCTCTGATACCAAATGTAACAATCTCATCTTTAGATACATCGATCCAAAACCTAAAGTGAATTTCAGACTCGTTTCATGCCAAGAAGTACAAGCTATTGGGTTTTAAAGCATTACACGATATGGAGACTAAGATAAAATTTTAAAGTATTCTAAACTTTCATATCTCGCGACGGAAGAAAGTAAATTATAAGTACTGAAAGTAACACCTCTGATAATGTCTTAATAATACGTGGTCCACATTCAAAGTTCCAAAAATAACATCATAAGATCCAACTGGAATAAAATATGATAAATAGTATATGGAGAGTAACTAAAAATAATTATATATCTTTAGTGCTTAGCTCCTTCTTCCATATACTGTGGCTGGCCAATTCACCTGCTAGTCTGTGCACTTATGGTGGGGGAAAAGGGAAGAAAAGGAGTGGGTTAGACAAAAATTTGGTGAATGAATTGCATTACTAATGTATGGTGATCACAAGCAATCAACTTCATTTATATTCTACCTGACCTAGAGTGTACTTCTTGTGTTTATGAATTAATTACTAAGGTCGATCACCATAACTTAAGGAATATGGTTTCAAATATGCCTAATCAAAACATCTGGTGGTGGTATATACTTATGGGTCGAACAACGAATCGAACCACTGATCCACAATGGACCGAACAACTGATCAACAATAGATCAAACTAATAATCTCTAGGAGTCCTCCTAACATAAGATCGCATAAAATATCACCCTTGGATTGCATTACCCGAACAACGACTACACGTGTCATACTTACCCAATGAGAGGATCCCACAATGTCGACTCTCGTCAAAGATGACTTAGTGTTTCCTAAAGCATCCATGTCCAATAACATAAAATCCAAACCGACCGTTAGATTAAATATGATAAAATTTAGGCCCTTCGGCCTACGCTAACCTTAGCCGACAATGTTCAATATTGATCGGTTCATTGGGGTGGTCAACCATTAGGTGTCAACCGATCCCGATGACGGTGTTGACTGGCTAAAGTTACCTAATTTAAAATTTACTTTCCTTTATATGTTTAATTATTTCTATTTTCGAATCTTTAAACTCTATTAACTTTTTCATATGAACTTCAATTATGAAATATTATGTATGAAAGTTGTCTAAAAAATCACCACAAATACATTAGTGCATGTTTCATAGCTAAATTCTAAGGTTTGTTCAAATTCCACTTTACCTTTGTTATTAATAAATTAGTTTTCTTTAATAAAATTTTGGTTAATTTTACGGGGTGTACATTCTCCCCCCATTCCCTAAAAGGATTTTGTCTCTTATATCTCCAAGGATGGAAAAATGCAACTGATTTCATGGAAATCAACATCTACAGCCATCTACTTAACCATCAACCAACGGCAACCATTGTCCTTAGTTTAAATTTCTAATGCAATATGTACATATAGGCATGGAATGCATATGAACCTATGACTAATGCAAAAGTTAGGCAGCCTCCTGATCTAGTCGACCTTCTATAATGCAAGAGCTTATGTCATGCATCCAACATGTATGCAATTCCTTATACTTGCAATTCTATATGTACGTGCAAATATTCAATACATATGCAAAAACCATATGCATGTACTCAATAAAATAAAACAAGTGATGGTATGAGTGCATGCTGACTTGAATATATTTTCCTATGTGTGCAAAGATTAATTTAATAAGTACATCCATTAGCGACCATCCTCCAAATCATGTCATAATGACACATTCTCTACCATTCCTAGCATCTCTACCTATGAGGCACTTAAAGCTAAATTTTAAGTTCCAAAGCAATTATACACATATTAAATAAAATGGAAACTTACCAGAAAAATATTCTAGATGGATAGCTCAGATCTTCTCCTCTAGCTCCCATGTACTCTTCGCACGGATCTTTTTCCTTTGGACCCAGTATTCAAAAGTCAAGAATTAGGGAACTAACTTCCCATACTTATATAACACGTATACAATTATATGTACTAATAAATATTAATACATACATACATATATATCAACCTGGTGTAACACCCTATATTTTTTGCAACATTATTTAGAATACTTAATTAGCTAAATTGAATAAAATAATATAAGGCGATTAATGGATTGAGATTTGTGATTAATAGGGATAGTCGTACCATGTCAATGAGTAGCTCAAAATGAGATAACATGAAATAAAATAGATAAAGGGTTAGGATGTAGGTAGGAGCAAAATGGGTACAAGGAAAATCTTTATACCCAAAACCTTAAACCCTTTAACCCTGTATTTTCTTAATTCATTCTCATTTGCAAATTAAAAACCTAGAGGCCGGCTACCATTTTAGAGAACTAGAGGAAGAAAAAGCTAAGGAAGAAGATTAATCAAACCAAAAGATATTCAAACTCAAATCCTTAATCTCAAGCTAATGTGAATAATTAGTATATCTCATTTTCTTATGGTTTTCGGTTTTAAGTTAAATCTGAAGTGTTTTGTAAGTTTATGTCATGTTTTTAAATGATTAAATTTGTATATATGTTTTTGATGATTTATGCTTATTCATATAGATTTTATGATATGTTTTGATGTGAAAACCCTATTTGATGTCATCTACATGCCTCGGAATATAGATTTAAATCAGAAATGATATTTTAGAGATGGGTTTCAATTTTCATAATTTTCTGAATTATTATGGATTTTATATAAATTTTCTATTGTAGAAAATGATTATTTGGTTATAAATTATTTACAGCTAAATAATTATTTATTTGGGTTTGAAATTTATATATGTTAGAAAACATATTGAGAAATATTTTTTGGAATTTTTGTTGAATTTTCCTAAGTGTTTTAATGTATATATAAAATTATTTAAGGTATGAGACTTACATTTTTTATATATTTATAAAAGGAGAAGGGGTATTTCAAGAAATAAAATTATTGTTATTTCTGAAATCTTGGCAGCACTTTTAAAGAAATGAAATTTGGTAATCAATAAAAATTATGACAAACATAGCAGTTTAGTTAAAAAGTATTTCTCTTTAAGTAAAAGACAAAATTTACTTGTTTTTAGCTTGTTTCACCAATTTCGGCACCATGGGTTTCGACCCAGACGTTTCGCCATTATTGCTTTTGAAACCAATGCGCATGGTATCAATATACTTGGCACGTGGCAAATTGGATGAAGGTGGAAGATATAGGGTCGAAACGCATGGTTCCGATAGGATTGAAGCATGCCTTTGTTTTAAAAGGAAGTTGCACCTGCTTTGCTTCGACTTGGTTGGCTTTCGACCATGTCAAATTATTTTAAACAAATGGTTTTGAATGTGTTACGCTCTTTTGATTTATGTAATGCTTTCGAAGTGGTCGAAACCCTTAGCCACTGCTTTTCTTATCTTTCGAAGTCAATGCTTTCGGAAGGTATACTTGGTTTTTAAACTTGGCCACTTCTCCAATGCTTTCGGAAGGGTGATTTCGACACCATCACTTCTTTACTTAGGAATAGCTTTCAAAAGGAATGCTTTCGACTTTAGTGCATTTCAAATCCTTTTGCTCTACTTGAAGTCATAATCCAGAAGAGAAGTATTTAACATATAGTTAAGGACAGACCGTCCATAAAAGGTGTTTCTAACAGATGTTTGATTATTTTGTTATATTTTCTGGTAGGCCCGAGATAGGCAAAGGTTAGTAGTAAGCCAAATAAAACTACAATGTTCGGATAGATAGTCCATTTGTTACATGATATATAAGTTTACATAAAATGCTTTATAGTTTTAACCAATTTTGGCTGTAGGATTATGATTTGCAAAAAAGATATGTTTTAAAAAGATATTAGTAAGGGGAAGCCTGTTCCCCTAAACAGCATGGTTTCACTTAACATCGTGTATTCATGATGTATAGTATTATTCACACTAGCTTTATGTATGACTTGAAGTTAATATTTTTCCCCTTAAACTCTCGAGTGCTCAAAATTGATTTGAGTAGGTTGCTGGTTAAGGTTTTACAGGTTTTAGTAGGTTGACGAATAAAGCTTCTAAAGACGAGCAGGTGGTTGACGGATAGCTATTTAGGAGTTGCTGATTTGTTTTTTTTTATTCCACTGTGTTGTAATTAAGACAGTTATGTCTATATTGTATTCTGGTCAACCAAGGAGCATCATCATATGTCGCTCTTGGCATGTTTATGCAATAAATATATTTTATCTAAACCTAGGAAACAATTATGGGATTATGTAATTTAAATGTGAAACATGTGCTTTGATATTATGAATACCATTAACAGTAGTATTTAATCGTCGGAAGTTAATGCTATGGATGGCTACAGCATTTGTAGCACTTAGCTTTGGACCTGTAGGTAGGGGATGTTACAACTTGGTATCAAAGCATAGGTTTATGTAATAGCTTAACTAAAAGTGATTTTTGAAAACATAATCCTAAGGAATTAAGTGAGATCGGGGCAAGGGATAATGCTATAGTAATGTGCTTATATTTGCTATGTATAAGTATAGCGATATCTACATTCACTTATCTCTATTAGGCTATTCTTCTGTATCTCACGAGGCTTGAATATAGATATGGACACTAGAAGAGGCAGAGTTGACCTAGGAGGGGAAAAGAAGACCACCAATAGAAATGCCCGACCCAATACAAGGAGGATTCAAGGTCAGGCTTAAGCTGAGAATGTTGGTGCTAGAGTCCCACACGTAGAAAATATCGCTTAAACACTCTGATTATAGTAATCGGATAGTTTACACCATAGAAAACCCTAGCTGTGAGGTGAATGCTTTGTTGGGTGTTTTAGAGTTGGAAGTTGAGTTGAATCGCGTTTTCGTGGTTAGAGAATTCGTAGATGTCTTTGAGCCGGTAATCGATTTCCATCGGAACGAGCCATCGAGTTTTGGATAGATTTGGTGCTTGCAGCAGAATCGGTAAGTAAACCACCATGCAGGATGACACTGACAGAAATGAGAGAGTTGAAGGCTCAATTGGTAGATTTGGAATGCAAGAGTATTATTAAACCGAGTAGTTCACCTTAGGGAGCAGCCGCAGTATTTGCTAAGAAGCCGGACAGATCATTGAGGCTATGTACCGATTATCTTAAGTTGAATGAGAACGATAAAAATCGATATTCGTTTTCTAGGATTGACGATTTTTTCGATCATCTGAGTGGAGCCAAGAAATTTTATCAATTAGACTTAGCAACATGTTTCCATTAGCTTAGAGTAGCAGAAGATAGTATACCTTTGGCGGCATTTAGAATAAGGTATGGGTCATATGAATGGTTAGTTATGTCTTTCGAACTCACAAATGCGCCGACATTATTTGTAGATTTGATGAACCTGATTTTCCGAGAGCACTTGGATAGGTTCGTAATTGGTTTTCATAGATGATATTCTGATATACTCTAAGGATGGGAAGCAGCATGAAGTTCATTTTAGATTTGTGCTTGAGATGCTGAGGTAGCTTCAGCTAAAGGCAGTTTTCGAAGTGCCATTTTTGGAAAAAGGAAGTGAAGTTTCTTGGTCGCATGGTTTCGGAGAAAGGGTTGTCAGTCGATCAAGATAAGATTGCAACTATTAATAATTGGAAGAGACCAGAAATGCTAACAGAGATAAGACGTTTTCTTGGATTGGCTGGATATTGTTTGAGGTTTATAAAGGAATTTTTCACGGATAGCAGCACCGATGACCAAGCTCGCGAAAGCTGTGGAGTTAATACGCTCGGTAGATTCAAAGCAATGGAGGTGCAAAAAGTCATAGTAGGGTACAACGAGGATATAGCGGGATATAGCGGATGGCTCTAAAATAGCATATAAAACTCGTACTTGATGTTTTTACAAATATATAAATGGTAATTAAATGAAAAATTATCATTCAATTGAATTATAAATAATACATAAATAATTTTAAATAAGAATATGTGCGGATATACTTTAAATAAACGAAAAACTGTTATATAACATAATTGAATTTGGTAGAATATTAGAGTATTTTCATTTCTGAAAATATATTAAAAAATTAAATCAAATAAATTAGTTTCATAATTTTATAATGTATAAATGCAATTTTTCAATTCATTTTATTAAAAAAGATATAGCAGAAATAACATAATATAGCGGAAATAACGGGATATAGCGGAAATAGCGGGGATTAAATCGGAAAGGCTATATTTTGGGGCTGTATGGAAAAATCGTAGCGGTAGAAATCCGCTATGAGATATAGCGGGGTTGTAGAGGGGTAATAGCGGGGCATTAACTACACAGCGCGAAAGGATGGGAAGTTTGTGTGGATCGATAAATGCGATGAAGCGTTCTAAAGCTTGAAACACTTGTTGACCCATGCACCTATGTTAGTGGTCCTGGAGGGGAATCGAGACTTGGTAGTTTATACAGATGCATGTGGTACTGGATTAGGAGCTGTACTAATGTAGAGGGGTAAAGTGATTACCTATGCTTCTAGAAAGCTTAGACCGCATGAGGTTACATATCCAACGCATGATTTGGAGTTAGTTGTAGTGAGATTTGCATTGAAGTTGTGGAGGCATTACCTTTTGGGAGAGTGGTTCGAGTTTTATACTGATCATGAATCATTGAAGTACTTGTTCTCTCAGAAGGAGATGAACATGAGACAATAGAGGTGGCTAGAGCTTTTAGCCGCTTATGATTTTGGATAGAGTACACACCAGGGAAAGGCAACAAGGTTGCAGATGCGCTTAGTAGGAGGCATCAGAATGCAGTGTTAGCTATGATAGAAGAATAGAAAGACGTGGAAGCATTGTCGCTTATAGAGTGCAGTGGAGTTTCGAGGTCGGGTCTAGTGGAGAATCTGCTATGTTATTTTGTTTAGAAGTCTGACTGGTGTTGAGTGAGAAGATTGCTTCTAAACAGGAAGAGGAACCAGTGTTAGCTGAAAGGAATGGGAAATTAAAGGATGGAACAGAGAGCGATGACTTGAAGGATTTCACTCTTGACCAAAGTGGAAGGTTGAGAAAGAAGGATAAATTATGTGTTCCAGATGTGGAAACATAAGGAAAGAAGTTTTAAAGGAATGCCATCTTTTGAAGTTCACTATTCATCCAGGAGGAACAAAGATGTATCAAGACATGAAGAGAAGTTTCTTCTGGGAAGGAATGAAAAGGGATGTTGGCTTATGAGTGAAACAGTGTTTGAACTGTCAGTACGTGAAAATCGAGGATCAGAAGCCATGTGGGTTGCTTCAGCCATTAGATATTCCGGTATGGAAGTGGGATTCTATTTCTATGGATTTCGTAGATAGGTTGCCAAGATCTAATGGAGAAAATGAAAGTATACGGGTCATAGTGGACAGATTGATCAAGAGTGCCGATTTCATTCCCGTTAAGTCAAATAGGACGGCATCTGCATTGGATAAATTATTTATGAATAATGTGGTTATACTTCACAGAATTCCTTGTAGTATTGTTAGTGATAGAGACTCTTTATTCACTAGCGAATTCTAGAAGAGACTACAAGAAAATTTAGGAACCAAGCTCAAAATGAGTAACGCTTACAATCCACGGACAGATGGGCAAATGAAAAGAGTTAACAAGATCTTAGAAGACTTGTTAAGAGCTTGTGTATAAGACTTCGGGGGATCATGGGAAAACTATCTACACCTAGTCGAGTTTTCATATAACAATAGTTATCAGACTAGTATAGGAATGGCACCATGTGTAGCTTTGTATGAAAGACCATGCATATCCCCTGCATGTTGTTAGAGGCCGGATATAGATTAATCCTTAGTCCCGATTTGGTAAGAGAAGCAGCAGAAAAGATTAAGCTGATAAGGGCAAGGATGAAGGAAGCTCAGTCTAGGCAGAAGAGCTATGCAGATAGAAGATGGAAAGATTTATAACTCCTTGTTGGAGATCACATTTTTGAAAGTATCGCTGATTAAAGGTGTTATCTGATTCGAGAAGACAGGAAAGTTAGCACCTAGATTCGTAGGACCATTTCCTATTTAGAAAGAATCGAGAAACACGCGTATAGAGTAGAGATACCGAGTAGTTTGGCAGAAGTCCACAATGTTTTCCATGTATCTCATCTACTAAAGTGTGTTAGGGATGCAGACGCTACTATAGCACCAAATGTGTTAGAAGATTTAGTAGTGGAACAAGACATGACTGTAGTTAAGAAACCTATCTGGATAGTCGTGAGAGATGCGAAGAAGTTAAGGAATAAGATAGTCAAATTAGTAAAGGTCTAATGGAGTGACGATGCTAGAGACTGTACATGAGAGACTGAGAGCAAGATTAGAGACACTTATCTTAGTTTGTTTGATGGTATGTTTTACCTTTGATTGTTTTGTTGTGTACCTTATCGCAATTTTGATGATGAATTTCTTTAAGGGGGGGGGGGAGATTTTAACACTCCATATTTTTAGAAACATTATTTAGGATGCTTAATTAGCTAAATAAAATAAAATAATATAACATGATTAATGGATTGAGATTTGTGATTAATAGGGGTAGCCATGCCATGTTAATGAGTAAATCAAAATGAGATAACATGAAATAAAATAGATAAAGGGTTGGGAAGTAGGCAGGGGAAAAATGGGAACAAGGAAAATCCCTATACCTAAAACCTTAAACCCCTTAGCCATGTATTCTCTTAATTCATTCTCATTTGAAAATTAAAAATCTAGAGGCCGGCCACTATTTTAGAGAGCTAGAGCAAGAAAAAGCTAAGGAAGAATATTAATCAAATCAAAAGCTATTCAAATCTCAAGCTAAGGTGAATAATTACTACATCTCATTTTCTTATGGTTTTCGGTTTTAAGTTAAATTCGAAGTGTTTTACAAGTTTATGCCATATTTTTGAATGATTCAATGTGTATATATGTTTGTTGATGATTTATACTTATTCATGTAAATTTTATGATATGTTTTGATGTGAAAACCTTATTTAATGACATCCAAATGCTTTGCGAATTTAGATATAGATCAGAAATGATATTTTAGAGATGAGTTTCAATTTTCTTAATTTTCTTAACTATTGTGCATTTTATATAAATTTTCTAGTGTAGAAAATGATTATTTAGGTTATAAATTATTTACGACTAAATAATTATTTATTTGGCACTGCAATTAATATATGTTAGAAACATACTGAAAATGATTTTCTAGAATTTTTATAGAATTTTCCTAAGTATTTTAATGTATATATAAAATTACTTAAGGTATGGGACTTAAATGTTTTATATATTTATAAAAGGAGAATGGGTATTTCATAAAATAAAATTATTTTTATTTTTGAAATCTTGGCAGCACTTTTGAAGAAACGAAAGTTGGTAATCAATAAAAATTTATTTGACAAACATAGCAGGTTAGTTAAAAAGTATTTTTTAGAGACAAAATTTACTTGTTTTTAGCCTGTTTCACCAATTTCGGCATCAGGGGTTCCGACCCAGATGTTTCTCCATCATTGCTTTCGAAACCAATGTGAATGGTATCAATATACTTAGTACATAGCGAATTGCATGAAGGCGGAAGGTATAGTGTCGAAACATATGGTTCAAATAGGTTTGAAGCATGCCTTTGTTTTAAAATGAAGTTGTGCCTGCTCTGCTTTCGACTTGGTTAGCTTTCGAATGGGTCATATTGTTTTAAAGGAATGGTTTCAAATAGGTTGCACTCTTTTGTTTTAAGTAATTCTTTCGAAGGGGTCGAAACCCCTAGCTACCGCTTTTCTTATCTTTCAAAGTCAATGCTTTTGGAAGGTATACTTGGTTTTTGAACTTGATCATTTCTGCAACGTTTTATGAAGGGTGGTTTCAACACCATCACTTCTTTACTTAGGAATAGCTTTCGAAAGGAATGCTTTTGACTTTAATGGGTTTCAGACCTTTTTCTCTACTTGAAGGCATAGTCCAAATGGTTTCTACCCGGAGTGGTTTTCAAAGGTTTCCACATGTTTTAACTGAACCCAAAGGCTTTCAAAAGATTTAATGTTTTATTGCTTCGAAAGGGTTTTAAATAAAGGTTTTAAAGGCGTGGTTCCCCAATGATTTTGAAAGATTTTGAAGGAAGGTTTCCCGATGGTTTCGAAAGGTCTAAGAGGGAAGGTTTTTCTAATGTTTTCAAAAGGAAGTTTTAAAGTGCTTTAAAAGAAAGATGTCTACGGTTTTAAAGCTTTCGAAAGACAGGTTTTTCAATGGTTTTGGAAGGTTTTAAGAATGGTTTTGAAAGGAAGGTTTTGGCCTTTCGACCTAGGTTGAATAAAGGGTTTTACTTGGTTTCGAAAGAAGTGCTTTCAATGGATTCAAACGGGGAACTTTCAAAATTTAAATATTTTCATCAATAATGGTTTGGGTGAAGTATATATATAACATGACAATGAGATTTTGAGTAAAGCATAGAGTATAAATGTTTTCCTTGTTTCAGTTTGGTTAAAAGATTTTAAATCAATTTTAGATGAAAAGGTTTTAAAGAATTTTTTTGGAAAGGTATCCCTAAGTAAAATGACTCAGATGTTAGAATACTAGATGAGACTGGTATAGGGTCACGCCCTATACATTAGCTATTAGCCCCAGTTAATTTAGTCCAAAATTCCAGTGTGTAGGGCTTTGTCATAGGTAAGACTAAAATTATGATTACACACAGAAGGGAATATATTTTTGTATGCAGATAGGTTATTACTGAGCCTGCAAAACCATTAGGATCAGGTGACCACTACAACAAAAATACCCTATTGCAACGCCCTTTTTACAATGGGCATTGGTTGCCCGTTGTAATATAAGACTATTACAACGGTCCATTCAGGCCCATTGTAAAAGATGTCATATACAACCCACTTTTTACAACGGGCATTGGTGCCCGTTGTAATAGAATGCTATTACAACGGTCCACTCAGGCCCGTTGTAATAGATGCCAACTTTACAACGGTCACAAATTGCCCGTTGTAAAAGGTGCCAATTTTACAACGCATATTAAGCCCGTTGTAATATAAAAAAACTAAAAGCACAGGTTATAATATACAGGAGCCGGCCCAACTAGGGTTTTGTTCGTTCCTCTTCAATAGACTAAAAGCTTTGCTTTTTGTTCGTTCCTCTTCAGTAAATTAGGGTTTTGTGGCGCCGCTTCAATTTCTCGATGATGCTTCACATATTTTAATTTCCTACCGGTGCCTCAGTTGGGTCGAGTTCGATTGTAAAAAACGGTATGCGATTTTTTTTTCTTTTTTCGATATTGATTCTGCTCTGTTGCTCTGCTGCCTCAATTGATTCTTCTCTGTTGCTCTTCGATTCGAGTTCGAGTTCTGTTGCAGGCATTAGGGCTAATGGTGGTGACTTGGACGAGACGATGAAGATTTTGGATTTGGGGTGATTATGGGTGGGGGGATGTTGAGGAAGGAACTTGATGACGCAATCGATTGGGTTAGGAAGGCTAAAAATGAGAACTTTGATGAAGGCGATATTTCTTTTGGGTGTGTAGATAAGCTGGATTTGCAAAAGGTGAACTTGTTTTATTCTAGTTTTTCTAGGTCTGGGATGCAATGTGACTTAGCAGCATATCATAATTATTACTATGTATATTGAAACTGTAAACATTTTTAAAATTGCAATCACCATTTGCAAAAGTCAATTTGTCGTTTTTTCCCTCCTAGAATTTAAATATCAGTCATATGCAGTTACTCAAGTTGCAATGACTATAAACATAATGCAGGTGCTAAAGAGTATGATACTGTCCAATTTTTATTTGAAATATCACTGGGATGATAAGAGCAAACTTCTGTTACAATATTTCTTTATAGTTTCTCAGTAGCTTAATATTTTGATTATACAAAAGCTATGTAGTTAACATTAATTTGAAATATTAGCTGATAGCTACATATTAGTTCTCATTAGCTTAATATTTTGTTGAAGAGAATGGATCACATGGTGCCGAGGGAGTTGACATTATGGTTGTCAGAGTGCTCACTGGAGGTGTATTAGTCTCATAACTTTTGTCTTATTATTATTTCTTTATCTGATTTTAAATGCTGGTAATTTATTGAATATATATATTTCTAATCAGTTATAAAAGTTGCACGGTAGACTATAGTTTATGGATATTCTGGCTTGCTATTTTACAGGAATCTATTTTGGAAAGCCAAGGGGTTTCAGAACTGATGACAAGGGTGAAGAGATAGGTTATAATACTGAAGTGTATTATGTTGCTGAGGTATTAATCAGTTTAGTGTTTATCTTGCTTGTTGAGATGTCATTATGAAGTTTTTTTTTAGCTTCTAGTTCATTATGCATTCCACAAAGCCATTTTGTTAACCTTTCAGACTGCTATTGATTTTGCATTGAACACACTTTGTTGGGTGCTTTCATCCTCTTCTAATTTTCTATCATACGTTCACGAGTGTTTGGCAAAATCGATATTGTCAGCAACACTATTATAAAAAATCTTACAATTTAAGCATCTCATTTCAAATTGGATCTGTACGATTAAATTTTCAAATTCGGATACAGACCTAAATTAAAACCACATTTGGAAAAAAAATCATTCAATCCATGCCGTAATATAAATATATCAAGATATTACTTGAATATGCAATTTAAATTTTATTGTTCTCTACGGTAAAAGAGTGCCAAACAACATTAGTCTCCTTTTAGATATTTTTCGCCTGAAATGAACAAGGAATGTTTTTACTCTCAGTTGAAGGCGTCAATCTTAATAGAATATGTAAATAAAAATATTGCACAAGGGACGGTATAAGTTTTGGTTCTAGACGTAGAAGCTCAAACGTCAAAATCAATTTCAAAAATATGAACAATCACTACAGAAAGAAAAATCAGTGCTTTACATAATGAAATTTCATTCAATAATCCATATAGAGCAACGGGCACATGCAATATATTTAGAAGTTCAACATTTTTTTTATAACAATGTCATGTGCAACACACATGTTACACACTAGTAATAGCATATTGTAATTACATGGCAAATTTTTTTTTGGTAAAGAAAGAGATATTAACAACGGAAAATATTTTATACTTGATCTTGAACATGGGAAAACATGCCATGTCAGAACATCAAAGACATGACATACTATTATGATACCACATATACCATATATTATGTATACATTAAATAATGTATTCATGAAAATACAAACAGATATTAGGATACCATGTATTACGGCGGAGCTAAAAAGCTTTGAGGTTTGCTCCAAAAATGCATTTTACTGCTGAAGCCTACGCCCCAACCACTTGAGACATGCGAGGCGTAAGTTTTCATATGTTGAGCACCTTCATATCGTTGCCCTCATGGTAAATGAATTTGGTCTGCTTTAGTATAATTGGGTCTTAAAAGAACCAAATCGTTTATTCATTTTGTTCATAGTTTCAACAAGACAAAAAAACAAAATCATGCGAAATAACAAAAAAAAGGGTTTTTTTTATTTTTACATAAATTAAATCGATTTCAAATCGACCAGATGGAAAAAAAAGCTAATCAGAGAAAGAAATTGAAAAAAATGCTTGCCTGTTGTTTTTTGTTTAAATGAAACTGTGCTTTGTTTTCTTTGTGTTGATGTGGAGTGTTAAAAGCCGAAATATGTTTGTGTATTGTATATTATTAAAATAGATGACAAGTTTTTGAACAGTGGAAGTTTTTGTTTTTGAAACAGTGGACAGTGGTGGGTTATTGCTATGCAATTGCAGTTGTTATGAGCAGTGTGCTGGTATGTCAATGTTTGTGGAGAAGTTTGTTGTCTTGGGGAATTGGGTTTGGAAGTAATGTTGAGCAGTTGTAGTAGTTAAGTGAATGGCAGGGAGGGGATGTAGTGCACTGATGTGCAGGTTGGCAGAGGAGGGTGATTGAGTAGTTAAGAGGTGGTTCTGGGAAGTGGATAGAGAGGCGGAGGTAATTATGGTTGTTGAAGTTTTTTTGAAATGTTGACAGGCAGAATTTGTATGAATTGTTATGTATGGTCAGAGTGTTGCAAGATGTAAGGCAAGTCGGTCAATGCGATGGCAGTTGCAATACAACAGTTTCTCTGGTGTGGTTGCTGTAGTGGTTGTTCTCTGATGGGAACTTGGAAAAAGGTGGTTTGTGAAGGGAGGATGCTTGATGGAAGCAAGTTGATGATGAACAGTCAATGAGCAATAAGATGTTTTGGCAGAAGCGCGATGGTGGCAATTTGAATGTTATATGGCAGTCGAAGTGATGGTGCAGAGGCATGGATGAATGGTGGCAGAGGCACTGTTTTGAGGAAGTGTAGGCAGTGGAGCATAGAGGATTGGTGAAATACAGATTGATTGCAGTGTTTTGAAGGGCTGCTGGAATTAATGACAGAGGAGATAGCAGTGTTTTGATGGAATGGCAACAATGGCAGTGATAAAACTGTGGTTATAAGAGGATGTGGTGCAGAGGAATTTGCAAGTGGAAGGTTGGTATGTATGTAGTATGAAGTTGTAGTGTGAAGAGAAGGTGAGTATGGAGTTGTAGTGTGAAGAGAAGGAGAGACAGTAAATGTAAATGACAGAAAAAATAGAGAAATATAAAATGCAAACTGTACAATGTAAACTGAGAATGCAAATTGTAAATGAAAACAATTTTTTTTTTCTATTTTACTTCTGTTTTTGATACGAAATGCAAATGAAGAAACAACTAGAAAACAATGACAACACACAAACAAAAAATACAAACAAAAATCAAACAACACAACAAGTTTTTTACAACGGTCACTTCACGTTGTATATAAGATTTTTACAACGGTCAACACACGTTGTTAAATATGTATTTTACAACGGATTAGGGCCGTTGTAAAAAGGCATACTGCAACGGTTTTTACAACGTGCTTTGCCCGTTGTAAAATGTGGTGGATCTATTACAACGTGGCCTATTACAACGGGCACATGCCCGTTGCGAAAACCATATTACAACGGGCATTGCCCGTTGTAAAAAGACTGTTTTGTTGTAGTGGACCCTGGGAGATGTGATGTTAGGGACAGATCGTCCAGAAGAGAAGTATTTAACAGATAGTTAAGGACAGACCATTCAGAAGAGGTGTGTCTAACAAATGTTAGATTATTTTGTTATATTGTCGGATAGGCCTCAGTCAATCAAAGGTTAGTAGTAAGCCAAACAGAACTATAGTGTTCAGACAGATAGTCCATTTGTTATCTGATATGTAAGTTTAAATAAAATGCTTTACAATTTTAACCAGTTTTTGCTGCAGAATTATCATTTGCAAAAAAGATATGTTTTAAAATGATATTAGTGAGAAGAAGATCGTTCTGCTAAGCGGCATGGTTTCTCTTAATATCGTATATCCGAGATGCATAGTATTATACACTACAGGCTTTATGTCTGACTTGAAGTTTATGTTTTTCCCCTTAAACTCTCGGGTGCTCAATATTGATTTGTGCAGGCTGAGGGTTAAGGATTTAAAGGTTTTAGTAGGTTGATGAATCAAGCTTCCGGAGACGAGCAGGTGGCTGATGAATAACTATTTAGGAGTTGTTTTGTTTTGTTTTACTCCACTGTGTTGTAATTAAGACAGCTATGCCTAAATAGTACTCTGGTCAACCAAGGAGGCATCATCATATATCGCTCTTGGTGTATTTATGTAATAAGTATATTTTGTCTAAACCTGGGAAATGATTATGGGGTTATGTAATTTGAATGTGAAACATGTACTTTGAAAATATAATGTGAAAAGATGTTTTTGAAATCTGTGATTTTGTTTCATATTCAAATGCTACTGATATTACGGATACCATCAACATAACTGTATTTAGTTACTAGAAGTTAATACTATGGATGACTGCAGTATCAATAGCGCTTAGCTTTTGAGCCTTTAGATAAGGGATGTTACACCTGGGCCATATGCCGAGGTTCAACCTACGCCTGAAATTCGTTAACCTATCGACCGCTTGCTATCATAGCGGTCGACCGCTTGCTATCGACCCGCTATGGTAAGTCATTAACAGGCCGGGTTTTGTTTCAATTGTAAATTTTTATTTTTTCGTTAATTAAATCATAACGTTTATTTATTTCAACTTAGTCCATTTCCATCCATTTTTACATACTATGATTCGAACAATTATCATGTATAGTTTGTAGTTTCATTTACACGATTTCAACTTATAAATTTCATAATTATATACGAATATCTACATCTCAGAATCAGTTCAAGGTGAAATCAAAAGGGTATATACATATTAAATCTTAGTATAATGAATAAAAGGTATATCCATATCAAAATCAAGTTAAATTAATTCAAATCATATCTTGAAATCACTTCAAATCTAAATCAACTTCTTCATTCTAATCAAGTTAAATTGAATAGAGGTTATATCCATATGATCTAGACTTTCAATCATACCTCTGTATAATTGCAATTTACCGTGTGAATAATCTTAAAATTAAAAACTTTATCTCAAAATTTAAATCGGATAATTTCCAGATCAAATAGATATATAAATAAATCCAATTACATGTAAATCAACATATTTTAATAATAAACCCACTCACCTCTTAAGAGCTTACTCCCTTTTATCCCGACTTGAATCGCCCTCTCTTTGATTTGTTGATACCTCTTAGTTTGATTTATCTCCAATTTGATTATCTCCTCTTCTTCCTTAATCTTTGATTTTTCTCTTAAATTTTGTTTTTTTAAGAAATTTTTGAGGAGATTGAGAGTTTAGACGTATCAGTTAGATCAGGTTTCTCAAACAATTATAGTATTTCACGTCATATCTATAAATGTTGAAATCAACTCTGAACATTAGATTAAATGATAAAATCCTGGTTGTTTGGCCTAGGCTAACCTTAGTCGATAATGTTCAACCTGTTGACCGGTTTATCAAGGGCAGTTGACCGCTAGGTGTCGACCCGTCCCAATGATAGCGTCGACCGGATAAAGCTACCAAGATTAAAATTCACTCCCTTTTATATATATTTAATTATTACCTTTTTAAATATTTAAACTTTAGTAACTTTTTCGTACAAATTTCGATTATGAAACTTTATATATGAAAGTTATCTTGAATATCATCACAAACGTAAGGCTTCAAGTTTCATAGCCAAATTATGACGTTTTCTCAAATTTCAATTTTATTTTTATCATTAATAAATTTATTTCCTCTAATAAATTTTTGCTTAATTTTATGGGGTGTTACAGTAGTGCAAGAAGGAAATCTTGAGGGTGAGTCCAATTTTGTTTAAACAACGGCAATACTATTCTACAGGGCCTTATGTTAATCTAGGATGTACTTATCTACGTGTTAGATGGCCAATGGTGGTATGATCTTGTACGACCCCGAGGTAGTCCAGAATGCATCTACTTACATAATAGATAGATGACTAAAACACCAACCTATAGCGCTTAAAGTGATTCTAGGGGTGTTTATATGTGCGTTAGATACTAATCATATTTCAGTAGTATCATTGTAGTATATGTGGAGTACGTATGACCCATCTACTTAAATTTATGTACTTGCTTCTATTTTTTCTTTTTATTTATATCACTAGGTTGTTGGAGCTTAGAGTCACGTTGGAGTATGTAACGAGGATGTGAATGTATATATTGTAATATGAGTTGGACATATTTGTACTTGTGTATGGATATGGATTGATTATTGTTATTTGTGTGTGGTCAATACAGTATGACGGTTCAAATCAATGATTGATATTTTATATTATAGTTTGTTTCCTTCTGCTACAAGATTCAAAAACTCTATAGTTAGAAATCTTGCTTGTTCTTGTTATCATCTCCTAATGACTTGTCTTCCGGCTTGTCATAGTTTAAACGTTGATTCGGCGCTAAATCTAAGGGTTGAAAATGCAGGTCATTTCAATTTCTTTCCATCGAGTGGAATTATCTCCATCAAACCGTTCCAATCGAGAAAGGTGCTTATTCGTAACTTGTAGGACGCTAATGTTGCTCAAACCATAATGTTGCAAAAACCTTCCATTGTTGAATTATGATTTAAAATTTATTGTAAGCATTTGATGGTTCAAGTATGAAGATGATGCATATTATACTTTGATGATGCAATATAGGATTTCTGAAGAAGAGTTTGAATTTCTCCTTTGGCTTTATATAAGATAACCCACGAGAAAATTATTAGATGGCCAAAAATCCCAACCTCTTTGTGAAAATCCAATATTTAAATGAATATATGATACTTTATTTCAAGATGTGGGACTAACATCTCATCTCCTCTTCCTCCTTCCAAAAAATAATAATCAAAAAACCATTATTTTGAAAATTCCCAACATGGATTATAATCTGACAAGTTTATATAAAGGTCTACTACCATAATGGGAGCACAATGGATGGTGAACAAACAAGCAATGCATAGATAAGTAAAAAAGAAACTACTTCTAGAGGAGAAGTCACACGAACAAGCATAAAATGATTCAAGAGATTTTGCATGGATCAAAGGAAAATAAGGGAGGCATGCAAAGCAAGATTATCAAAACCATAATATTGTTGAAGACATGATTTATTATTTCTAATTTGCTAATAAACAAAAAACAAAAAAGGAAATAAGCTAGAATTTGATATAAAATTGAAAATGTAAAAAGGAGATATTTTATTGATCTCAAATTAAAAAAGTAGTACATGATATATGCTGAGTATTTGTACATGCAGTGTAAAAGAAAATTGCAATAAATAGTGAATTGGGCTTTGGTCCAGCAGGCCTACTTCCTTGAGAAAATGGTGCAATTTTGTATGATGATGTACTCGCTTTACTTTGTGAAATATAGCCCTATTCAATCCGTGCAATCTCATTTCTCTTGTTACTCCCTCTCAATGTCGTCTGGGGTTTTCTTTCTTCCTTTTCTTAACTGAGAAATTTCCGATTTTTCTTCTTTTCACATAAAATCCAAGACGAATTGAAGAAACTTGGGTCTAGTTAAGATATTCTTAGCTAGATTGAGTTACGGTGAGCTTTAGTAAAATCGTTAAGTTAGGGTTTACTATATTTTCTTTTCCTCTCTTGATTTCGTTTATGATCTTGAAGTGTAGCTGCTTGCAGTGTTTATTAGCTTCTCTAAGATGAATTTTCAAATAAACTTGAACTAGGGTTTGGAGTATTTTGCTTTGACGCTCTTGATTTGGTGTTAGCTCTTGAGAAATAGCTGCTTGTAATATCCTTTAGCATCTCTGAGATGTAATCAATATCTTTGACTTTGAGATTCTCCCTAAATCTATTAAATTTTTTGGCAGACAGGGATTCGTTAGCACATCTGCCCATGGGTAAGTAGCAGGTAAATGATTAATATTGAGCTTTCCATTTATCATTTATTCTCGCACAAAGTATAAGTCTAGTTCCATGAGTTTAGTCCTTGAGTGTAGAATTGGATTCGTTGTTAGTAAAACTATACTCAAGTTATCACACCATATAGTTGATGTTCTTGTGGTTTTAATCTTTAACTCGCTTAATAGAGACTCGATCCACATGATTTCAGTAGTTGCACTTGCTTCACTTCTGAATTCTGCTTTTGTACTAGATCTAGATATGGTTGACTGCTTTTTAGAACACCGTGATACTAGATTTTCTCCAAAATATATGCAGTAGCGAGCAGTACATTTTCTTCATCCAAATCAGTTTCCCAATTAGCATCTGCAAAGCCTGTTATGTTGATACTAGCACATGATTTTAGAATTAAACCATGATTGATAGTTCCTCTGAGATATCTTAGGATTCTTTTTACTACTTTCCAATGTTCATCAAGTAGACTTTGCATAAATTGACACACCTTATTTACAATGAAAGATATTTATGGTCTTGTTATTGTAACATATTGTAGAGCTCTCACTATGCTTCTATATTGTTTTATATCTGTAATAGGTTCACCATGATATTTAAATATGTTGTAGTTGATGATCATAGGAGTGGGTAGAGAATTAGCTTTCTCCATTTTTGCTTTGATCAGAACCTCTGTAATGTATTTTTTTGACATAAGTGAAGCTCGGTACTTTTGATTCTTTTGACATTTATTCCCAGAAGTAGTTGAGATCCCCAAGATCTTTGATAGAAAAATAACTACCAAGATGTTGAATTAATTTGTTGATTTCCACCTCACTGTGTGACGACCCGGAATTTCTAACAATTTAAATTGGAATATTTAATTGATTTTAAAATATTCAAAGGTTAATTTTAACTTGAATTCAAGGTATCGATATTTACTTGGTAATTAAATTTATTGAATTATATAGTTAAATATTGAATTTAATAATTAGAATTGGGTAAATTGTTGAATCTGAAATTTCTAAGCCTGTTTAAAATAATTTGAAGGCTTATAAAATTTATAATGGTGATACTGAAAATAATAGAATGGTTGAAATTTAAATTAAAGGTGATTTGTTCAATTTTAATAATATATCGTTTAAATCGATATTTAAAAATAGCCTTCCGAGACACGGTCTCGGAATTCGACGAAATCGGTTCCATTGGATCCGTAATAGTTAGTTATTATCGGATTTCAGTTTTTGTAACGTTTGGATTTTCTGTTTGCTCGTGCGGATGAAAAACACGTTGGAATAAAAAAACCGATAATACAATAAAATTCAGATAGACAATCATACTCAAGAAGCCATTCCCAATTTTTATTACATTTCCTTAGCTTTCCCCATACGCCTCTTCATTGATAAAATAAATAAAGTCAGGTAGATATTTTTTCTCTTCGTTCGACTCTTTAAGGAACCGTACCATTTCTTCATTGCCGAAACCAAAATCACTCAAGCTTAAAAAAAATGGTCGCACCATACTCCCAAATTCGAATCGAAGAATGTCGTGAAAGGAAGAGGCGAAGCGGGGGTGTTCGCGATCTAGGGTTGGGTCGCACGCGTGTGAGTGAGATGATTGAAGATGAGAGTCGCGATATCTCGTATAGGTTGAGGCCGCAACGTCGTTCGTGTTAATTGAAGGGCTTCGGCACCTCGACGTCGCTCGAAGCAGTGGAGATTGGTTTCGCGATTTAGGGTTCGGCCATTGTCGTCGCTGGTTAGGGCTTCGAATTGGGATCTAGTAGTTGCGATAAGGCGGACTGGGACTCGAAGGTGGGAGCGTCGTGTGCTTGTGGCGGTAGGGTTTGCGAATAGAGGATTTCATGGTGGGTTCGTCGTGGTCGTGGTGGCTAGACATGGTTGTCTGAGGTAGCTTTTTCTTTACGATTTTACTCTTATTTGTTTAACCAATATATGTAGATCTGAAAGGAAAATTTATTAACAGTACTATCTTTAAAAAAAATTCTAGATGATTAATTTATTAATTAACCCATTTAATTTTTTAGATTGGTAAAAAGGAAAATTAGTTTAAAATTTTAGATTTATTTGGTTGAATTAAATCATTAGTTAAAATTTAAACTATTAAACATTGGTTAATTCTTTGCTTAAGTCGAATATTGATAAGTGGTATAAATATTTACACAAGGTCCAAAAATTGAAGGAAACAAATCGAGATCGGATTTGGATTGCAAAATCAAAGGTGAGTAAATCTCACTCTGGTTGATTTTTATTTATTTATTTAGATTTAAATGGTTAAATTTAAATAAATGGATGAATGATTGAATTGTTTGGATGTGTACTGATGATCTAGTGATTTTAAATTTGATTGGTTCTCGAGTTAACTGTGGTTTGACTCGAAGTATGTGGGTTTTTAAATTGTTTAAAACTTAAATCATAAATAAGATGCTTAATGATTTATGATTCATCGAAATAGTAGGGTAATTGAAATGGATAATTTATTAATTGAATTAATTAATAAATCAAGTTGATTAATTAGTAAGTAAAGGTTTGAATTCATTAAGGTTTAAGTTAATTTAGTCGAATTAATTTAGAAAAACCAATGGATGGTTTGATAGAAATTACTTAATGGTATTAATAAAATATAATTACTTGGTGAAATTAATCAAGAGATTAATTAAGATGGTTAATAAAGGAGTAATTGATTTATTTAATGAAGTAAATAAAAGGATAGTTAATTACAGTTTTGAATTAATCGAAAATGATTAATATTGTGGCTTAATTAAGATAAATAAATTTGATTAGGATAAACTAAAATTATAATTGAAAATCCTTGGGTTTTATAATTAATAGTATAATCAAGATTGAGTAACCCATAATAAGGGACTTATGAGAATTAATTCATATAAGCAATTAAGAATAAATGAAATTAATTTATGGGGTAATTAAAGAATACTTATTGATTTTGGATAAGAAGAATTAATATCGTCACTACACCAGAAAAGACTTTTGGTAGCGTTGAAAAACGCTACCATAACTTATGGTAGCGTTTTAGAGAACGCTGCTATACGACATGCAACTAAAAGCCTAAAACTTTTTATTGCGTTGTAGTAAACGCTACCAAAAGTCACTTTTAAATGCAACTATAGGTATTTTCTGTAGGATTTAAAAAACGCTACCAAAAGTCACTTTTAAATGCAGCTATAGGTTTTTCTGTAGGGTTAAAAAAACGCTACCATAAGTCTTCATTTTTGGTTGCATTTTTTGTTTATACGCTTTTTTTGATTTTCAGTAGCATTTTTAAAATGCAACTGTATAATTTTTATATTAGTTTACATTTGTTTCTGTAGCATTTCTGAAACGCTACTAAAAGTTATTGGTTGTTTGGTAGCATATTTAAAATGCTACTATTTACGGTTGATGGTTTTTACCATTTCCAGCAATCGCTTATATACTATTCATATTAAAACGAACGATCAATCGCATAATTTTCATATATTCATACAAACAATTAAATCACATAATTGGCATATACAAACAATCAATCATATGATCATCATATTCAAATATTTGCAAAAACATGCTAATCTCACAATCAAATATAATATCCATAATCAATTCGATAGTAGTTTTTCAACAAAATAAGTCATATACTACAAGCATTCACAGACAAGTTTCCAAAAATGGTACTAACAAAATACGACAACATATATAACAATTAAATTCATGTTCGTTGCTTGATTACCAATAGTTCTTTGTTGTCGACAGTCTTCACTTCGAAATAGCTAATTATCTGCAAACGAGTTTAACAATCAACAATATATATATATATGTATATATATATATATATGTATGTATGTATGTATATATGTATATATGAAAATCATGTAATCTATAACTCGATATTCAATATTAACACATATTAACAAAAATTGTTCTATTTTTATATGCATCCTATATAGTTCCCCAATGAATACACAATTTTCAATTTACACAGATATTCAGATCAAGCACTTTTTCCATCACATCCATGTATAGGATATCAAGCTTAAATCCCACGCCATTACCGGTAATGTGATGAGGACCTAGCAGAATCAATGTTAGTCGACGAACAAGAGTTATAAAATCTTTAGTTCCAGTGTAAAAAAGAAGACTGGCTTTAAAAAATTTCAACCATGCATCAAGAGTTATAAAACCAAATTCACAGCTATCATCTTTACATGCTTCTACATACAAGCCCAAATACTGCTGCCTCCCTCATACCAAACTCATTCAACAATCTCTGTCACCACTTCTTCATTCCATAAGCAAACTTCACCATTCATACAATCATCAAACTGACCACCAACGCATAACAGCCATTTCCAAAAACTCTCCCTGTCAAACTGTCACACATTAAAACACAGCAGTCCACAACAGCTTCTATACTTCATACTTCGACATCACAAAAAAAATTACCTTCCACCAGTAAACTGCAACCAGAGAAATTCCTACTACCCCCTACATTCTTCTCTCCCTCAAACATCATCCATCTCTCTTACAAACTTCACTGCTTCGACTTCCTCCACTGCCACAGCCCCTCATCACCATCTGCCTTGACTTCACCACTTCCTGCTGCAAACAATTCTTTCACAATACATCATTTCCTACAACACTTCGTACCCCTACTGAATCCCCACCATCACTCCACTCAGTACCCTACTACTACAACCATCCCAAATCACCAATCCACACAATACTACATAATCAAACAATTTGCTATTGACAGTTTTCAATCCTACTCTGCCTGTTTTCAATCCTGTCGACAATGTTTTTAATCATCTATCCTACAACTATTAACCATCCACCTTTATTAACATTCTTCACTGCGTATAACAACCACTAGAAACTGTCACCTCCATCAAACTGCTGAAAACATATACTCGAAGTGTGTTCCCCTTCATTACCATCTCCAGCCACTACATCTCAATCACCAACCTGACATCGAACACCACCCTTCAGCAACCACTCGTGAAAAACACAGCTATCAAACCGCCTACCACTTTTGATGCTACAACCAAATTTCCACAAAACGACGAACACTTCACCAGCCTCGACTTCGACGCTCCAATTAGCATCACTCCATTCCAATTAGCTACAGTTAAATTTTTCCAACATTAAAGTAATTCTAATCACCATGTAATTGAGAACCATAATGGTATATTATAAAATCATGCACATTAGGATGACCTATTTCTTTATGCTCAAAATAAAACAAGTATTTACATTAGGTAGTGTTGCATTGTCGATTATTGTGCATGCTCCTCTCTCTTTCTACAACATTAAATAGATCTTAACTGTTAAAGTAAATCAAATAGAGATTCCAGTTAAAATATTCAGAAACCCGAATTCAGTTGAATCAAAATTCCATTATGCAGATCTAAAACAAATGTTCAAACACGTTTTTAACCAAACAATAGTCGATGTAAAAACATTTTAGTTCAGATACTAGCGAGTCTATAAATTCAAACTTAGTGATACTTAGAATCGAGTAATGTAAAAGCATACGGTTAGATTGATAACAAAAGGGATACCCTGGCAATAGTTATATCTCGTGGTACATAAGAAATGAAAATGTTAAAGTGTGTATAACATTGATTTATTAACAGTAATACTACATCTCATGGTACGTAAATTATTGCCAAAGGCATAATTTATCTCTTGGTACATAATTTATTTATGTAATAATAATGCAGTCAAAGAAGCAACCGTTATTGATAATATTATTAATATAATTTCAACCAACAGTATATTAGTATTAATCATTTATTGACCACCATTTATTTCCTTACATTCCTACCTAACCAAATCATATATTGATATATAACAGAATCTTTAGAATTGCCTTTCTTTAAAGTATTAACAAGCAGGCATTGACTACCATTCAATGCATGATTAAAAATAGAGATAGTATTATGTAATTGATGGGTTGGCATGCATCTTCAAAGAAAGTTAACTCATCGTCAGTAATTATAAGAACTTGATTCATAATTATGTAATAAAATAAATGTTTTATTAACCCAACTTTACTGCCATCAAAATTGCAGTATATGGCTTTTTTGCCACAGAGAGTGATAATTGTCTTCAGAAACGCATATGTAACATCTACTATTAGCACATCAATAAACATATTATTCATGGATGGTAGGTTTGAGGAATATACGGTTCCTACAGAATAGATTTTAGACTGGTTCTGCACTCATCATTGGATTGTTGCAAATGAAAGGATATGTACTGAAGCATCAAGGCAAACAAATTATTGTGGAGTAGGGCCTAAGGACCCGAGATCTTGCTTCATATGTACCAACGATTAAGTTTCGATGGATGTTATCTCAACAAATAAGTGGGTCCACTACCATACCATTCAACCAGGTTTAGATATTGACAATTATACACTAAGATATAAATTCATACTCGGTATATCCCAACTCATCTACAGACCTAGAAATTACAAGCAAACATAAACATACTCTAACTGAAGTTATACTATAGTTAAAGAATCAAAAAAATTTACTGACTAATTAGCAAAACGGAAAAACAACTTACTTCATTGTCCAGAAGCTGTAGGTTAAGTGAGTAAGGCTCGTTTATACTCCGATTTACCAAAATCCAATGTCGAGTAACCCTAACTTGGACAGTTGACAAATTTGTTCCATACACCAAGTTGGACAGTGATTGAACGGTTTGGTTCATTATGCCTACAGTAATCAAACAACAATGAATTTCATAATGCATAATGAACTGCAACATATTACATAATTGAATAATAGAGAAACTTGAGGATACAACAACGTTGTTTGCTGTTTGTTCTTTACTTGTGGGTGAAAAAAGGGTCTTGCTTAAAATTTGGATAATTTATCAGCCTTGTTTTGCAGCAAACAAAAGGTATAATAATATGTCAAGTAGAAGGAAATGGGATGAAATAGTGGAGGCAGCTTTTAAAACTACTATATCACTACTGCCACCGAGTACTATTACACAAAGTATTCAACACATTACCTTTTCGAATGTTGTTCAAACTGATGGTCAAAATGATTCGTGGGTGATGGTGGCACATGCTTTGTGCGTGAATTATTTTTCTACAAATTATATATGTCTAACACATTCAAGATGAATGATTTATTTAAATATTTAGCCATATTTTTGCGATAAAATTATTTGTAGTTAGTTTGATTTTTTTCAATCTTGTAGCATCTAATTTTTTGAAGAAAATATTTAGAAAAATGGTCGTGGTGAATATATTTCAACATCTCAGTTTTGAAGAAGATCATTTAAATTCTAAATAATAACAATTTACAAACCAAATATCTCTTTATAGAAGTGAACAGTCATATACCTATAAGCTATACCCATTATCGCATTTCGCCCATGTAGAAGCCAGGAATTTAAGCATATAAATAAAATCAAGTTTGTAATGAAGTCCAGGAACACAAGGAAAATCTTACGAAATGAATCACAACGAAAAAAGAAATACAATGTTGATTTTGCAATAACCAGATAATCAGACTGTCAAGACCGGTCTTGATAGTTAGAACATAAACTAGACTATGGAAATGTATGAGTTAAAATTCAATAGACAATATATCAGTTATAAATTTGTATAAATTTGTTATTATTATTATTATAAACTTGTTAATTTGTAAAATACAAAGTTTATTTTTATAAACGTACTAAATATAAATTTCAGTTTTAAATATATGTGTATGGTTATTGAATACATTCTCTCACATAATTGTTCACTTTCACTTACCAGATCTGTCACAGGCACCTACTTTTAAATACAACATATTAATTACTTTATATATATATGCATTTGTTTCCTTTTTATTGTTCTTAATATACAAATGTAAAAGTAGATTTTTTGTTTGTTTGGATACATACACATATAACAACATATTTCTTTACTCAAAACTTGTTCTATTAAACCATTACTGTTTCACTAAACTTCTAAAAAGATTAGTGATGAGCAACATAATTTGATAGGGAAATAAATACCTGTAATGGAGCCAACAATGATAAAGCACTTAGAAGGATAATCAGACTCCTTCAAGCTATAAAGAAGCGAGCGAGCAATAAATGACCAAGATGGTTAACCCCAATGCTCATCTCAAACCCATCTGCAAGTCAAATAAAAGGCATCTTAGTCAAATGCTTCTTGAGGTAACCAATCTTTATACATTCACAAAATACAATTATATATATATATATATATATATATATATATGTATGTATGTATGTATGTATGTATGTATGTATGTATGTATATGTGTGTGTGTATGTGTGTATGATCAACAAACAAAATAGCTACTAAACAAAATTAACTATTGTATTTATATGTATACACTATTGTAGAAATACATGAACTCTAGACTATAATTCATAATAAAGTAACCATAGCTAACAAATTAAAACTTGTATTCAAATACTATTTACTTGGATATCTCAAATAACTTGCGCATATTCATTTTGATATTTAAATGAAAATAAATTTAGTATTTATATTATCCAAATGAAATATTCTTTTGAGAAGTTCAAATATATTTTTAAATTCACACGGTTTCAGAAGGAAAACCATGTTTTCCTAAAAAAATACTACAAGAAAAATAATTCAGAAAAAAGTTTGAAACTTACAGAGAAAGTAGAACAACTTGATGTTAAAGTTGATGCTACAGGTGACTTCAGAGTTCGAAGAGGCTTTGAATTCGAAAGGGGCTTCCTGTGGTCTAGTTTTGCGGGATGCTTTTGATTTGACTAAAGATAGGGGCTCTGGGCTGGGCAAATATTCCTGTTGATACGAAGAAGGATCAGTTGTCATTTGAGCTTGAGTTTCATGGTACATTCACAAAAAATCCTCAATGTATCGGCGAGTATCCTAAAATAATACCCCACGTTGAGGGAGCTTGGATTGCTCATGCACTTCAGCATAACTACAATGAACTTCATTAGCAAGATTATTAAAATTTTAAAAAAATCAGACATTTTTCTCTAGACAAACTAAAAGCTCATATCATAGTGTCAAAGTTAGAACATAACTATGATGAATATAACACTATTAATGATAATTTCCTATGGTTACACTGACAAACACATTTTGAGTATTCAAATACAAATATTATTAATAGTTTCTGATAGATCACCAACTTCAGATACATTACCATCCCTCTTATTATGATAACCCAGATAATATTTTTCACTAATGAACTCCTCCATTCTAATCAAATATAAACCAGCTTTCATTTCTAATTTTGTAAACTTCCGTTCACTGTAGGGATAATTACTTCTGTGAGATACATGGACCTCACCCTTTTCAGAAAGAATACATGCAGTACTTACAAAGAAAGCCCTCATTAGTTCCTTATGTCTCCTAAAAAATTAATAGCAATATAGCATGTGAAAACTGAATGGCTTATGAGATCTAAGAACTGTTTTTTTTTCAAGTACCTTATCAGTATTGTACTTGTTTCACCAAAGAAGTGATTATGGCCAGCATGAGGAAATTTCAAGATGATACGGTCAAATTTCATATTCCTTAAAAAACGATGTTGATGCATGTCATTAACATCCACATCATGCAATATGGTGCAACCTAGTGCTTTATACAATACTTTAAAATCTTCACGGACTACAAGTTTTAGCTATCTTAGTAGTAATTTAGATCAATGAAAATAAACTGAACTCGAGAAACTGGATATTAAGGTCTCATACGAGCATAATAGCAACATAAACTCCCTCCTTAATTATTATATTGTCGTTATTAAGTTAACTATAACCTAATTTCTCACTCAACAACCCAAACAACAGATATAACAAATTAAGGAATATAATTTGTTGTAATTTACACCAGATCTACTTAGAGTGGTCTAAAATAATTGATCTGATGCTAAACTACCAACAAAAATAGTATACCTTGCATACAATCACAATTATCGGCCTCTTTCCTAACAATATCTGAAATTGAATCAACTGATTCCGCTCCTTCTGTATAATGACCCTTCACCCAATTATTACCCGCTCCACTCTGTCCGGAAAAAAAGTTATCGGTTCTGAAAATCTGTCCATACGGTCTTGATGTGATTGCATCCATAGTACCCATCTTCGGATCTATCAAGATAGCGAGTGGCACGAACCTGCTTGAGCTTGCTTTGTTGTGGTAAACGTTGATTCTTTAAAGCTGCAGATCTGAGTCGCCGTTGTATTTCCCAGTTGAATCGATTCCATGCTCGGCGCATACCACTCCCAGAACTTAGCTCTGATCTGGTTCTCGCATTGGCCACCTTTAATTTTGTTTGGGGGACAAATCTGGGATAGTAGATAGTGTTTTTAATTAACTGATAGGGTTTTTGGTAAAATACAGATAGTGGATTGGGAAGGAGGGAAAAGGGAAAATTTTCTAAGTACTGTCGCGCCAATTGAAAAAGGAAAAAAGAGAACGGAGAAAGAGTTTTTGTGCGGGCTGCGTTAACTTTGTTGTTTCATTTTTAATTTTTTATTCCATAGAACTTTGGTTGCATTTGGATAACTTTTTGGTTGCACTTAGATAACAAACGCTACTAATAAGTGCAACTAAAAATGCTTTTTCTTGTAGTGCGTGTAAATAAACAAAGATAATTATATGAATGTAACTGAAAATATATTTAAACCAAGGTGATTAATTAAGATGAAAAATGAAGGATTGATTGGTTAATTGATCTGGAAATTAATTAGTGACAAGGAAGAATCATAATGGTTGAGGTTAGAAATTCAATCAAAATTAATTTAATTAATATCTGCAGCAAACAAGCTTTGCTTATGGGCGATTGAATGATATTAGATGCTTTGAATGAGTTGTTATCTTTGATATGAAATGTTGTGTATTTCATTTGGATAACTTGGGATATGATGATATGAGATTCGAAGAGGCCGGGGTCGGGTATTAGGAAATACCCGAAACCACTTCGAATATTTTTTATAAATTGATTTGTGAAATCAATAGGTTGGAAGGAAATGATTTGAGTGAATTGAATTATTTTATCTAAGTTTGGTACTTAGAAAATTGATGGTGGAATAAGTATTGTTTATAGCTAATTGCGAATTTGTTAAATTGATATATGTCACCCAGGTTTATATAAGTTTGCTTTGGTATTCCTTGTTAATTGGGTTTACTCACGCTAGTTTCCAACCTGACCCGGGTGTTACTTTGGTGTAATGCTCGGGTCAGACCGAGTATTACAGATTTTCAGGTAGGTACGTTCTGGAGCTCAGGAGGCGAGCTGGTTGGTAGGAGCGTATAGAGTATTTCCGCTGTATTTATATTATTGTTAATCTGAGACATGATAATTGTATGTATTCAGTGACTATATATATGTGAAACTCTGATGTATATTAAATGTAATCGATAGATATAGTATTCTTTTGTAAACTGTTAATATTTTTTATTATATTTTATCCGCTGCGAATGTGAGATGTTTGGTGTTTCTGTTCTTCTTCTTCTTTCTCTTTCTTCTTTTTCATAACTATCTGGAATTTTCGGCTTCAAAAATTTCGGGTCGTTACATTTGGTATCAGATCTGAAAGATTAAGCGAGAACCTTGGCTCTGGTGGGGATTACTAGAGTCCAAAGTGCTCTAGAATGAGTTGAGTGTATATGTATGAGCGCGTACTTGTTATTTTCTTATATAAAGGTTTTAAATGATTTTATATAAAATTATATTTTGAGATATAAAGCAATATTTCCTTCTAATAAATATTAAGGTGATTCGTTGTTAAATCATTGGAATTAAAATTTAGAAGGAACATAATACAACCAAACTGAAGTCCTGAATTGGAATTAAACTAAGTAAAAATAGAAATACAACTAAATTAAAATTTAATTGATTGAAAATGGAATTCTAAATCTGGTCTCGGAATTTGAAAATTTTGTTTCAAAGTAATGAAAAATAGTAAATAAGTATTATTTGGATAACTGGGACTTGTTGCAAACAATGGGTTGTTTGAAATTTGATTTGAATTTAAAAACCAAGGGTGGTTTAAAATTTTAAAAACATGGCTGGGAGGGCCAAGAAATAAATAGGTATGTATGTATGGGTATATATGATATCAAAGATAGTTTGAAATAAACTCTAAGAGGTTGAGTTTTGATATTTTTCCTTGAAGTGTGATGTAAAAACTCAAAGTGATATAAGTTTTGAACTTATATGAGGGAAAGAATTTTGAAGTTTGAAGTGAGAATTCAATTTGAGTAAGGTTGATTGGATTAAGTAAATTGGAATTTAACTTTGGGAAAGTTAAATAAGTGTAGAAAAAGCAACCATAATTGGAAATTTCAAGATGAAATTGGAATTTGACTTGGAAAGTTAAATGGTTGATTTGGATTGGGAATTTGTGTGATCTCAAAACGGGTTTGAGATTTAAAAAAAATAAAATGGATGGACCTTTTAAAATAAATTAGATAATATCATCCTATTGTCAATAAAAATCTTTAAATTGAGAATGGTATTGTATAAATAAAATAAATTTGAATAATTAAGTTTGTAAATTAAAATTGTTTAAGAACTGGCTTCAAAACCGGAAGATAAAATTTAAGAATAAATTAAAATTTTAAAATAAAATTGTATTGAACTCTTATTTGAACCTTGAAATACATAAGTTAAGATAATTTAAAATGGAATTTTGAGAATTGGACTCAGAAATTAAATTGATTAAAAACTTTAAATAAAAGTTAAATTGGTTTAAAAGGTTAAACCAACCTTTGAGAATTTAACTCGAATTTATATAATTCGAGATAGTTTGAATTCAAGATTGAAACTGAATTAGTTCAAAATTAAATTTGGTTTGAATGAATTGATTGGTGATCGAAGATGTATAAGTTTAAAATTTTAAAAAGGGAAACTGAATTGGATTATGTTGAAATAATTTGAAGTTGAAATGGGTTCAATTGATAATAATTCAAATGGATTGGAATAATTTGAAATTATAATATAAGTTGAACATGATTAAAATTAAATGGAATTTGATTTAAATTCGGAAGGGAATCAAGATTGATTCGACTTGAATTGGGTTTAAATAAATGTTAATACAAATTAAAGTTATTCAAGTTGGAATTAAGTCAATTAAATGGAAGTGGAAATTTAAGTTGAATTGTTGGGGAAGTGAACAGTTGACTCTTGACTATTTTCAATATAAATTGTTTTAATATAAATCTATTTTTCTAAGCTATTAAATATATACAATCTTTCTTAAAGCCAAATTATTTTATACTTGTTTTACAATTATTTTTTTGAAGCTATTTAACAATTTTTCAACTGTTTTCTTAACTAATTACTATTTTTTTCAACTATTTCACAAACTAATTTCTATTTTACAACTATTTTGCAATTATCTAAATTTTTTGAAACCATTCAACTATTTCTCAACTATTTTACAGTTAGTTACCTATTTTATAGCTAATTTGCAAACTAATAATTATTTTTCAACTACTTATTTTTTTCTTAAATTTTCAAGCTATTTTCTAAATATAATCTGGTCAGAGTTCAAACTGTTATTGATTTAAATACCCAACTGAGATAAGAATTGAAGTGATAATCCAAATGGGGATTGAGGCAATTGTAAATAAGTGAACGGGAATTAAAGGAAATGTGAATAGAAAGAAAATTGATTTGGCTGATAATCAATGAAAATAAATACGTAGGATGTACGTATATTATTCTATTCGCATAGTGATTTGATCCAGATTCGAGCACAGAATTTCGAGATAGTATATCGATCCGAGTTGGGATTTTTCACTCAATTTTCAACGGCGAACCTGGATGTGGATTGTTGTTTGGCTCTGAATATTCTCTATCATAGTTATGGCTATGCAAGGAGAATGACAGTTTCTAATCAAGAAATCAGATCTGTGTCCGCACTAGGAAGTTGGGTGGACGATACTAGTTCGGAAGTGAAATTGTGTGATCGAGCAAGCGATCAGATTGGTATAGCGTACGGACGATATGTGTACATCATACGGATTTGAATGAAATTGATATTGGAAAGAGTAATCAAATTTGAATATTTGATTTTGAATAAACAAAGTTTTTTTTTTTTGAATTACCTAGAGAACCAAGCTTTGCTTGTAAACTCTAGGGAAGCATGTGCCTGCCAAACACATACTTCGGGTACTTGTTACAGGATTGTCAGTTTCGGGGCTCGAACTCGTGACCTTCGATCACGCAGTCCGGACCATCAACCAACTGCGCCAACCCTGTTGGCTGAATAAACAAAGTTATATATCTTTGTTATATAAGATAAATCTTTTCTTGTTAAATCTATTGCCGAAAGAAAAGGATTTTTGAAGGTGTTTGAAGTATAAAAGGAGTTTATCCAAGATTGAAAAGATCCAAAGTTTTTTTTAAAATTTTATACATATCTGTATATATATATATAAAGGATCTTATGAGGATTTTAGAAAAAGGTGTTGGAAACCTTTGAATTTGGAAAGGATTTTGATTTTTGGGTAAAATCAATATTAAAAATTTGGAGAGCCTAGTTTGAGAATTAATCGATTTTGGGATAATCGATTTTGTGTGTAAAGGAGCCTTGTATGAGATCATACTGGGTGTATGATTTGAAAGATACTATATGTATAGTATAAAATGTTTTGATGATGGCTCTGGGGAAAAAGGCGCTCCCTTGGAATGAACTTCTCAGGAGTACTACCGGGTGGTGCTGCCTTGAGCCCCAAGGGGGGGTTCTAAAGTTGATCCTGTGAGGAGTCCGGACAAAACTAGTTTCTGAGGATTATGAGTTGAGTATAACATAGCGAAAGTCGTGTGTGCCGCTGAGAGCCAATAGTTACATGGACTTTTGCTGCGATGGCAACGTAACCCAGGATGTAACTGCGACCTATGGTATAACATAGCGAAAGTCTTGTGTGCCGCTGAGAGCCAACAGTCTGCATTTGATTTTATATCGGCAGACTGCGACCTATGTAGGAGTGGAGAAGTTTCATTTCGACAGCGAAAATCAGAGGCCGCAGAGAGCCTGCAGTTACATGGACTTTTGCTGTGACGGCAACGTAACCCTGGAATGTAACTGTGATCTGTTGTGTGGGATCCATGGCGTAATCGAGAGGCCACAGGGAGCCTGCAGTTACATGGACTTTTGCTGTGATGGCAACGTAACCCTGGAATGTAACTGTGACCATGGACGGGGGTGATGATTTCCAGAGCATTCTCACTAAAGATATTTCCTCTATTTTCAAAAATTGTTTTCTATATTTTCAATAAAATTATTTTCCAAATATTTTCACTAGGTGTTGAAAACGGGTTTACCAAGTACTTATAGATTTTCAGTCCTACGCATGATCAACGTATGACTGAATTTCTGTGAGAACAAGGATGGACTGGTTGAGACATCGAGTCATAAAAAGTATTTTTATAAAGAGCTATTTTATTAAGTATGATGTGAATTTAAAAGCATTTCTAAAAATTTATAAATAAAGATGTTGGAATTTTTGGGAAATAAAAAGGAAATCCAGACTGGAATTTTAATGAAGTGATTTTGTAATTAAAATCGAATATTGATTTAGAAGTTGGAAATAAGCAAATTGATTAAATAATTGTTTGATTGAGTATGTTAATAAAATTTAACTTTGGTAAATAAATGGAGTGTAAATTAATAATGGAGTTTGGAAATGAATTAGAATTGTAGATAGAATTCGATTTGGATTTGATAATGAATTAAATAAGAGGAGATGCTGTAAAAATAAAAATAAAATAAAGTCGGATTGAAAATTTGATGGTTTGAATTACAAATAGAATTCAAGGGTGATTTGAATAATATTTAATGGAATTTGCAAGTAAATTGGATATAAGAGAAGTGATGTTATATGAAATAGAAGTGATTATAATAGGTATGGTTTGAGTTGCAAAACAAAACCCAAGTGAATAGAAATAAATTGAGAATAGCCTTGTATTAATAAAATAAATTCGATAACGAATTAAGTAAGTGAATTAAAAATTTAAAATGGGTTAATTAAGTTAAATAATAAATAGATGAAGTCTGATTAAATAAAAACTAAATCAAAGTAGTGATTGGAATTGGATTATCAGACTGAACTTAAATTTTGGTGGTATACTAATTTGAAGTATATATAAGTTAAGTATGTGCTTGGATATTATTTTGATAAATCGAGAAGGTGAATTTAAAATTAAAATTTAAAATTGATGGGCTAACTGAATTTAATGGGAGTTGATTAAATGAGAATCAAATAGAAGTAAACTTTAGTTTGATGTTGGAATAAATTAAAGTAAATTCACTTAAGTTTAAAATTTATGGAAGCTTGGCTTCGGATAAGAGTGAAAGCCCATTAAATAAAAGCTTGGATTGAATTAATTTGGGAATGGCTAGATGTATACAAGAATGGAATGTGTCGAGCTAAATAAATGGTTGGTAAATAAATTAGAATGAAATGGAATTAAATGCAGAATGAGTTGAAATAAATTTAAAGTAGTTATAAACTAAAATAGATACTTTATTAAGCGAATATCGTCAAAATTGCATAACAATAATTTTCGTTTGGCGTAAACAACGGAATTAAATTTCTGTAAGTTAATGGAGATTAAATAAATTTGATTCTGAATCATTTGAAGTGAATATGAGCTTGTTTGGATTATAAATCAATGGATTGTAAGAAATTGAGTTGTGAACCATTAAAACTTAAATGAAACAACATATGAATTGGTTGAAAAGAAATTGAATTAGCTTTAAAGCATATAAATAGTTTATGGGAAGTGTTTGGCGCTTGATGTTTAGTAATGCATATGTTTAGCTATTGAAAGTAAGTGGAATGCTAATAAATTCTCTATATATGGCACTTATATGTTTAAATTGAGCAAGTACAGGTACCTGAAGGCCGTTTGGCTGGATTTGGGATGCACTAATTGCTAAAATAAATAAGCTGCTTGCTTAAAATGCTAAATAAGGTACGCCTACGCAATAAAAATAGGAAATATGAACTGTTTTTGCTTTTTACGACCGGGTGGGTCGATGTATATATATTTATATCTCTTTACAAATTGCAAAAGCTCCTCCGTACAAAGGAGACCTTGCCAAAATTTTCTGAAAATTTTAGGAGTTAGAAAAAAAATTGAAAATTTTTGAGAAAATTTTTGTTAAGCAATTAAACGATTTTAAATATGAAACTGAAATAGATTAGTAGATGGAACTAATAAGACTTAGTTATAAATGGAAAATAAAAATTTAATATTCAAAATTGAAACAGTTGAATTCATATTAAAACGGGAAAAACGAATTTGAATAGAAGTAAATATGAAAACCTATATAAGAGAATGTATAAAATGATTTGTAAAGTTTCGATTGAATATTGTTGCTAAACAAGATATGCAGGTATTAAAGAGAAAAGGAATTGGATTTGATTCCAAAAGATAAATTTGTATTGCTCGACAAAAAGGTACGTATTTAAATTTCTAGATGAAATTGGAATGGGTTTTGATGTAGCCACTTGGCTTTTGTTTTCTTTTGGAATTTGGAAGTCCGTAGAGGCCTTTTTGTAGTTGTACCGAGCAAGCCGCGCAAAGGAGACGCTGGCAAAAAATTTCAAAAATTTAGAGAGTTGGGAAAATTTTGAGAAAATTTTGATAATTCCAAGGTTGATTTTAAATTGAAATTTAGATGATTGAACAAAAGGGTAGTATTTGAGACTATAAAAGATTTTGGAAGATTAGTCAAGGTGATAGTGAGTCATTAATAAAAAGATAGTTAGTAGGGTGTTGAATTGTGAGTTTTGGAGAAAAGGTAAACGGGTATTGGTCCATTCTTCCTAACTAGTAATTTCGGGGACGAAATTCTTTAAGGGGGAGGAATGTGACGACCCGGAATTTCTAACAATTTAAATTAGAATATTTAATTGATTTTAAAATATTCAAAGGTTAATTTAACTTGAATTCAAGGTATCAATATTTACTTGGTAATTAAATTTATTGAATTATATAGTTAAATATTGAATTTAATAATTGAAATTGGGTAAATTATTGAATCTGAAATTTCTAAGCCTGCTAAAAATAATTTGAAGGCTTATAAAATTTATAATGGTGATACTGAAGATAATAGAATGGTTGAAATTTAAATTAAAGGTAATTTGTTCAATTTTAATAATATATCATTTAAATCGATATTTAAAAATAGCCTTCCGAGGCACAGTCTCGGAATTCGACAAAACCAGTTCCATTGGATCCGTAATAGTTAGTTATTATCGTATTTCAATTTTCGTAGCATTTGGATTTTCCGTTTGCTCGTGCGGATGAAAAACGCGTTGGAATAAAAAAACCGATAATACAATAAAATTTAGATAGACAATCATACTCAAGAATCCATTCCCAATTTTTATTACGTTTCCTTAGCTTTCCCCATACGCCTCTTCATTGATAAAATAAATAAAGTCAGGTAGATATTTTTTCTCTTCGTTCAACTCTTTAAGGAACCGTACCCTTTCTTCATTGCCGTAACCAAAATCACTCAAGCTTTAAAAAATATATATATATAATGGCTGCACCATACTCCCAAATTCGAATCGAAGAATGTCGTGAAAGGAAGAGGCGATGCGGGGGTGTTCGCGATCTAGGGTTGGGTCGCACGCGTGTGAGTGAGATGATTGAAGACGAGAGTCGTGTTATCTCGTATAGGTTGAGGCCGCCACGTCGTTCGTGTTAATTGAAGGGCTTCGGCACCTCGACGTCGCTCGAAGCAGTGGAGATTGGTTTCGCGATTTAGGGTTCGGCCATTGTCGTCGCTGGTTAGGGCTTCGAATTGGGATCTAGTAGTTGCGATAAGGCGGACTGGGACTCGAAGGTGGGAGCGTCGTGTGCTTGTGGCGGTAGGGTTTGCGAATAGAGGATTTCATGGTGGGTTCGTCGTGGTCGTGGTGGCTAGACATGGTTGTCTGAGGTAGCTTTTTCTTTACGATTTTACTCTTATTTGTTTAACCAATATATGTAGATCTGAAAGGAAAATTTATTAACAGTACTATCTTTAAAAAAAATTCTAGATGATTAATTTATTAATTAACCCATTTAATTTTTTAGATTGGTAAAAAGGAAAATTAGTTTAAAATTTTAGATTTATTTGGTTGAATTAAATCATTAGTTAAAATTTAAACTATTAAACATTGGTTAATTCTTTGCTTAAGTCGAATATTGATAAGTGGTATAAATATTTACACAAGGTCCAAAAATTGAAGGAAACAAATCGAGATCGGATTTGGATTGCAAAATCAAAGGTGAATAAATCTCACTCTGGTTGATTTTTATTTATTTATTTAGATTTAAATGGTTAAATTTAAATAAATGGATGAATGATTGAATTGTTTGGATGTGTACTGATGATCTAGTGATTTTAGATTTGATTGGTTCTCGAGTTAACTGTGGTTTGACTCGAAGTATGTTGGTTTTTAAATTGTTTAAAACTTAAATCATAAATAAGAAGCTTAATGATTTGTGATTCATCGAAATAGTAGGGTAATTGAAATGGACAATTTATTAATTAAATTAATTAATAAATCAAGTTGATTAATTAGTAAGTAAAGGTTTGAATTCATTAAGGTTTAAGTTAATTTAGTCGAATTAATTTAGAAAAACCAATGGATGGTTTGATATAAATTACTTAATGGTATTAATAAAATATAATTACTTGGTGAAATTAATCAAGAGATTAATTAAGATGGTTAATAAAGGAGTAATTGATTTATTTAATGAAGTAAATAAAAGGATAGTTAATTACAGTTTGGAATTAATCGAAAATGATTAATATTGTGGCTTAATTAAGATAAATAAATTTGATTAGGATAAATTAAAATTAAAATTGAAAATCCTCGGGTTTTATAATTAATAGTATAATCAAGATTGATTAACCCATAATAAGGGACTTATGAGAATTAGTTCATGTAAGCAATTAAGAATAAATGAAATTAATTTATGGGGTAATTAAAGAATACTTATTGATTTTGGATAAGAATAATTAATATCATGTAATTAAACAAAGATAATTATATGAATGTAACTGAAAATATATTTAAACCAAGGTGATTAATTAAGATGAAAAATGAAGGATTGATTGGTTAATTGATCTGGAAATTAATTAGTGACAAGGAAGAATTCTAAATGGTTGAGGTTAGAAATTCAATCAGAATAAATTTAATCAATATCGGCAGCAAACAAGCTTTGCTTATGGACGATTGAATGATATTAGATGCTTTGAATGAGTTGTTATCTCTAATATGAAATGTTGTGTATCTCATTTGGATAACTTGGGATAGGATGATATGAGATTCGAAGAGGCCGGGGTCGGGTATTAGGAAATACCCGAAACCACTTCGAATTTTTTTTATAAATTGATTTGTGAAATCAATAGGTTGGAAGGAAATGATTTGAGTGAATTGAATTATTTTATCTAAGTTTGGTACTTAGAAAATTGATGGTGGAATAAGTATTGTTTATAGCTAATTGTGAATTTGTTAAATTGATATATGTCACCCGGGTTTATATAAGTTTGCTTTGGTATTCCTTGTTAATTGGGTTTACTCACGCTGGTTTCGAGCCTGACCCGGGTGTTACTTTGGTGTAATGCTCGGGTCAGACCGAGTATTACAGATTTTCAGGTAGGTACGTTCTGGAGCTCAGGAGGCGAGCTGGTTGGTAGGAGCGTATATAGTATTTCCGCTGTATTTATATTATTGTTAATCTGAGACATGATAATTGTATGTATTCAATGACTATGTATATATGTGAAACTCTGATGTATATGAAATGTAATCGATAGATATAGTATTCTTTTGTAAACTGTTAATATTTATTATTATATTTTATCCACTGCGAATGTGAGATGTTTGGTGTTTATGTTCTTCTTCTTCTTTCTCTTTCTTCTTTTTCATAACTATCTGGAATTTTCGGCTTCGAAAATTTCGGGTCGTTACACACTGCTTCCTGTAACAATGAAATCGTCAACATAAATTAGAACATATGTCACATTATCAATGCAGTGATTTGTAAATAATGATGTGTTAGATTTAGTTTGATGATAATTTAGCTTGATTAGAGTTGACTTGAGTTTATCAAACCAAACTCTTGGAGCCTGTTTTAACCCGTATATGGCCTTCTTTAGCTTGCACACCATTGACACGTTGCTTGATTGCTTGAAACCATAAGATTGTTCCATGTAAACTTCTTCTTGAAGTTCTCCATTTAAGAAAGCATTATTTACATCCAATTGTCTTGTTTTCCAATTTTTGTGTAGTGCAATGGTTAGAACAACTCTTACTGTTGTTGGCTTGACAACTAGTGAAAAGGTCTCTGTGAAGTCAAACCCTTGTTGTTGTGTGTATCCTTTTACCACTAGTCTTGCCTTATATTTCTGAATAGTGCCATTAGGATTCTTTTTAAGTCTGAATGTCCATCTACATCCAATTATGTTTTTGTGTTCATGCATAGGTATAGGTTCCCATGTCTCATTCTTTATCAGTGCATTGTATTCCTCTTGTATGGCTGCTTTCCACTTTTCATTCTTTACTACTTGATCATAAGATTCTGGTTCCTCTGTCTCTATGTCTGCTGCATATATCTTTGGTTTGATATACCACTTTTAGATCTAGTGATCATGTGATGCTGAGTTGTTGCAGGAGCAGTTCTATATGTAGGAATAGGTTGAGTTATGAATTGTTGAGGTCTGGATGAGCATTGTTCTTCCAGATCTTGATGACTCTCGTGAGGGTCGCTGTTATCACTATTATTTTCAAGCTGACTATGTGGTTCATGACCTGGTCTGGAATCAGACACTGTGTGTTGTGGACTGGAGCTATTCAGAGGATCTTCTGTTCTTTTAACAGTAAGTTCACCTTGACAAATAGGTATTGATGGTATAGACACTTTTGGATTGTAAACTTTGCTGGATGATTTTACTTCTGCACTTGAAAAAGGAAATTGATGCTCATTAAAAGTAACATGTCTAGACACTTTAACTTTTCCATTAGACACATTAACTTTTCCATTGCCACTTAAACACTTATATCATTTCTGATTCTCAGCATAACCAATGAATGTGTAGGGAGATGATCTGAAACTCAATTTATGTGGGTTATATGGTCTGAGTCAGGGAAAACATAAACAACCAAAGGCTTTAAGCTTAAGATAATCTGGTTTGATGTTGAATAGCATTTCAATTGGGCTTTTGCTCCTTAGAGTTCCGATTAGTAGTCTGTTGATTAAATACACAGCTGTACTGAAGGCATCTGTCCAGAACTTTAAAGGAGTGAAGCCTGAGCTAACAGAGTGAGGTCTGCCTTAACTATGTGCCTATTCTTTCTTTCTACCAATCCATTCTGCTACGAGGTATGTGGACATGTTATTCTATGCACTATTCCTCTTTTCTTGAAGTATTCACTTAATGGTTTTGTATTCAAACCCTCCATCTGATTAGAAGACTTTGACTTGATGATTTGTTAGCTTTTCAACTTAAGTTATGAAATGCACCACAACTTTTGCAGTTTCTGACTTTAATTTGAGAAAGTATATCCACGTGTACCTATAGTAAGCATCAACAAAAGATACATAATAATTGAATTCATAATCAGAATTAATAGGAGCAAGACCCAAGGATCAGTTGCTATTAGTTCTGATGGTTTATTGTATGTATTTTCTGATTTAGTAAAAGAAAATTTATGACTTTTACCCATTTGACAACATGTACATATATAAGGCAGAGATATATTTTTACAAGAGATTTTATTATCACATAAGATTTTCTTTACAATATGGCACTTGGTTGCCCTAGTTTATGATGCCAAACATCAAAATCATTACTGCACATTTTATTTTGATTCATTTCAAAATAGAAACAACTGTAGTTTTTGTTTGTAGAAACTTTTGAATCAGCAGCATTGAACTTGTAGAGTCCCTTATACATTTCACCCTGCAAAAGAATATCATTAGTAAATCTATCTTTAACAAGACAATGCTTAGGATGAAATTCAAAATAAACATTATTACCATTAGCAAATTAAGATACACTCATTAAATTTTTCTTGATTTGTGGTACTCTCAATATATTGTTGAGATATAATTGTCTATTTCCTCTTATGCTACGAAAACCTGTATGAGTGATCTTAATTGATTCACCATTGCCCATATGTATGGTTCTGTTATCTCTGTACTCATTTTTTCCAGGATTTAAATTTTCTAGATTATTAGTAACAAGATTTGTTGCCCCCGAGTCTGGATACCAAGACTCATCTTGTATGTCTTCAGGCTTAGCAGTATATGTTTGGTAACTTCTGTTGTTGTCGGACTTTCCTTTAGCTTCAGATTGCATATTTGTCATGTTTGCACTTTGATTGTTGTTTCTTTGAGACTTTGATTGCTGGTTGGGTACATATGTGCATCAAAGCTGAAGTAACATTTGTTTGCTGCATGGCCATATTTTTCATAGATTTGACATCTTAATCTCTTTCCACTATTCCATCTGCCCCCTCTTTTTCTTCCTCTTGAATTTGATCCTCCTCTTTGATAATTTTGAGTGTTGTTTCTACCATAATTGTTGTTTTTTGAAGCAAGATTTACTGATAGATCAGTATTAACTAATTTCTTTTGATCTATCCTTCCTTCATGCGCAAGAAGAGTTTCCTTAACATATTGCATGTCAGGTATTTTCTTTCTTGATGATATTATTACAACAACTAACTCATAATTCTCATCCAAGCCATTTAACATAGCGAGTATCTATTCAGTGTCAGTGACTCTATGTGCTACTGCATCAAGAAGATCACATAGAGTCTTGATCTTGGTCAGATATTCATTCAACCCATGTTGTCTTTCTTTAAGTTTTGCAACTGCCTTTTATAAAACATGATCTTTGCTGCTGATTGAGAACTGAAGATTTGCTCCACAGTTATCCATATATCATGAGCTATTTACAACCAATAAGTTGTGGTAGGAGATTAGAACTGATTGATGACAATAACCAAGATGACAGCAGTAGACTGTCTTGCCTTTGATAATTTGTAAAATCTATATTACTGATTAATTTTCCATCACTGCTCTCTATCATTCTTGTTGGGACAATAATCGTTCCTTTGATATAATCATCAAGGCCATACCCTCGTATAGCTGTTTCAATTTGAAACTTCCACAAAAGGTAGTTATGTTCATCAAGCTGGGTATATGACTTTTGGGGTTGATAATCACTGTTGCATTCCTTTCATTTGGCAGATTTGGAGTAATTCTTGAAGCAGTTGGTGAAGTGAGGACTGATCTTCATTTCCCTCAGTCATCGATGCAGATTTTAATGATCTGTGCAAGTATACACGGTATCAGATGAAAGGAAGAAGAAAGACTTTTCTAAACGTCTTTCTTGATGATGCTGAAGAGAATAAGGACAGTGCAGCCAGATCTGAAGCGTTGACACTAATCTGACCAGTTCTTGGCAAGGCACTTGACTCCTTTAGAGGTAAATGTGGGTTTCTTGAAGAAAAAATGGGTTTTATTGATCAAAAACTCGGCTTCTCAGGTGATGAGATACAATCTGATAAGCACTAGGGGTGCAGCCAGAGCTCAGGTAATGATATCAACTCTGATGGGTTTTCTAGCAGGGCACTTGCCGTTAGGCGAATTTTAGCTCTGGTACCAAGTTAAAATTTGATATAAAATTGAAAATGTAAAATAGATATATTTTATTGATCTCAGATTAAAAAGGTAATACACGATATATGCTGAGTATTTATACATGCAGTGTAAAAGCAAATTGTAATAAATAGTGAATTGGGCTTCGGTCCAGCAGACCTGCTTCCTTGAGAGAATGGTGCGGTTTTGTATGATGATGTACCCGCTTTGTTTTGTGAAATATAGCTCTATTCAATCCGTGTAATCTCATTTCTCTTTTTAAAATAAGAAAACCATATTATAGTTATCAAACTAGAGTTTTGGTGATTAAAACCATAAAATTCACCATTTTTTTCTCCCTCGACCAGTATAAATGAAATAGGTGTTATCCCAACTTTTGGCAAAACTGAGATATCCAAAAGTTACTAAGAATCGATGATTATTATTCTTGAATATCAACTATGCATTGCAGGATAACCATGGATATCAATGAATTTTATCCGAGTCCGGATCGGGCCATAATTGACAAGACATGACAAGCAAAGCTGCAGAAGCCAGCGGTTCAAATTTCAGGTCAATCGGAGTTCATATGAATGAAATATGATCGATACAAGTTAGAGACAATACGTTGTTCGTATCCATCAGCGTTCGTATCGATCCGTGTTCGAATCGATGGCATTCGTGTCCATCAGTATAGTATAGCCACGCCTCATTCGAATCCATCAGGTTCGTATCCATCAGGACCACAGCTCGCACCGATCTACTTCGTATCCATCGGCAGAAGATGCATTCGAATCCATAAATATTGCTAGTCTTCGTATCCATTGCGTTCGCCTCCATCAGAGCAAATAAGTTTGCATCCATCCTACTACAACAGCTTCGTATCGATCGGCCAAGAGCTCACCACGATCGATACGAACGAGCCTCTGTTCGATTCCCTGAAAGCCCTCGAATCCACTAAGTCAAAGTGGCGAAAATCATGGAGTCGACCCAGTCAAACCGGAGTGAAAAGCGGATCGACATTAAGAATGCGCGCCACATCAACCTGCTAGCACATGCCACCATCGAATCGAAGCGACCGATTCGAATTGATCGATTCGAACAGGATGAAAAAATAAAGAACGCGATTTCGAGTCGATCATAACTTGAGATCTACAAATCCAAATGCTATGAAATTTTCACAGGAGCTTACATACATGTTGAAGAATGTCCACACCAAATTTCATCTCGATTGGATGATTTCTTGATCGATTCGAATGGAGTTCGAATCGATCCCAAAGTGGGCCCAAATTTCCTGAGGCCGGGCATGTGGGCCCCCTCACGTGCCAGAAGTGGTCTCCCTAAATTTAGGCGAAATATCAGCCTCCTACACCTATAAATAGAGCCCCAGGTCATTCAGAAAAGGGGATCTGGATTCTGAAGTGCCCAGACTCTACCAGACTCTACTTTGCACTTCACTACTACCGTTGTACTCGAATTTCAGAGCTATAATCCATTGTAATCCACTGTAATCAACTGTAATCAGCGAAGAACATCAATAAAAGAAAATCCTTTGAAGTGGACGTAGGCCGGAGATAGCCGAACCACTATAAATTGTGTGTTCTTGCTCATTACTTCTGAATTGCTACTTGTTGTTTGCTTAGATCTGTGATTTGTTTTTGAATATAGCTGATTTGTATTCATACACTGGTGCTTTCACGATACTTGGGGTTTGTGACCAATTTTGGCGCAAACAGTTTGGTGCTTTCACTGATAAAGACCAGCACCCGCTACACCGGATCGAAGTTAGAATTTGAAAAGCTTGAAGACTTCAGACTTAGAGAAAATGACTAGACAAAACAGTAGAAGGCAGAGGGCTGAAAGAAGCCAACAAGGAGGAAGCCAGGAGGCATCCTCTGGAGCAAGAGAAGGACAAGCTTCCGTCTACATCACTAGAGATGAGATGGAGGCTATGGCTAATTCGATACGCGAAAGCATGATGAAGACTCACCAAGAGATGATGTAGAATTTTCTTAAGCAGATAAGGGCAGCGAATGTGCAGAACCTTGGGCCAACTACAACAACTGCATGTGCGGGACAAGGGATCAGGATTACAGAAACTAATGAAGATCAGGTTCAAGACCAGAATGCAGGAACTGAAGGTAATCTGCAAGGACTCGGGGGCAGACCCTCAGGGTCCGATACTGGGAGGCCAAGGGATGAAGCTCAACAGGCTAGAGCCAATGCTAATGCTAACGAGCCTCACGAAAAGTATGTACCAGAATTCCCATCAAGGCTCAGGGGGCAGGATAGAAACTTGACAAGGGGTCAACCCCTGGATGGAGACGAGAGAATGATTGGTCTAATGCGACGAATCATGAGAGGAGGATTGTCTAGTGGAGGGCTGAAAGAAGTCAGTCGGAGTCCGTTCACTCCGAACATCTGAAACGCAAGGAACCCTCCAAAATTCAAACTACCAACGCTAGATCCTTATGATGGGAGGTCAGACCCGACCGTGCACATTACCAGATATATCAGGCATATGGAAGTGCTGGGGGCATCCGAGGAAGTGATGGCACGATGCTTCCCTCTATACTTGTCAGATTTGGCCGCGCTTTGGTTCAGGCAACTAGAAACTGGATTAATCAGAGCGTGGGGCGAGCTTGTAGACTGCTTCATGAGACAGTTTAGGGTTCATGTGACGCGACCCAAGAGTGTGATGACTTTAGCCTCGATAAAGCAAAGGACCAGAGAATCCATAAAAGATTTTCTACTAAGATTCAATGCAACGGTGACTTCTGTAGATCGCCCAGATCCATCAATGATTTTGATGGCGGCGGTGGCAGGAGTTGGGTAAGGCACCAAATTCAAAGATTCTTTGACTAAAGATCCACCACAAGATCTCGAAGAGTTCTATCATAAAGCTGAAAAGTTCATCCGATTAGAAGAATCACGAGCCGAGGGGAAGGAAATAAATGCCACGCAAGGCGAAGGAATCTCCAGAGAACAGTCTAGAGTAGACAAAGGAAAGAGGAAACAGGATGACAGATATGATGGTCCTAATAAACGGAAGAAATTTCGAGAACCAAGATTCAGGCAATACACAGATCTGACTGCAGGCCTGGAACGAATTTACACTGAAACTCGGGGGCAACTCCCTTACCGAAAGCCACCCAGGAGGGATCCCGCTGAGCGGGAGCGCAGAACTGGAAATACTGCCTATTCCATGAGCTGGATGGGCACACTACAGGTGAATGTTGCCACCTAAAGGATGAGGTGGAAGAACATGCCAGGAGTGGTAGATTGCCACAATACGTCAGGGAACGGACAGCGGCGGTAAGGCCTGAACAACTACCGCCTCCACCTAACAGGAACGATCTTGGATTGGGATCACGATTCGTCATCCATTGATTAAAGATGGCAGGGGCCAAGTCCAGGATTCGGACTTCGGTCGAATAATTTCATTTAGATTTGATTTCAGAATAAACGGTTACTCCACTTACTAATGTACGGGAACCGGAGAGATCCCTAGGCATGCTCTGAGATGGAGATAAACCGGTAGGCCCGGAGAGGCAGATGTTTGAGATTAAACATCTAGGACCTGAATTTAAATAAATAAATTAGAATTTCTTGAAACCTTTGACCGGAGAGTCAAAGGATGAATATTGGATACCTACATGAAAATGATCGCTTTATGACCCTACCCGAAGAGGCGGGGTCCGGAGTGCAAGAAGTGAGTTGCTTCGTCGGAGAGCGACAGGATCAACTCACTTAAGCGTCGTTTTCCCTTCACCGGAAAGTGACAGGATGGGATCCAGCAAGAGCCGGAAGAGGCTATGATCGATCTAGAGCGACCATGACATCGCTTAATGTTCATATACACTTAACCGGAGTGCAAGAAGTGAGTTGCTTCACCGGAGAGCGACAGGATCGACTCACTTAACGTTGTTTTCCCTTCACCGGAGAGTGACATGATGGGATCCAGCAAGAGCCCGGAGAGGCTATGATCGGTCTAGAACGACCAAGACATCGCTATACGTCCTAACCGGGACCAGAGTGCAAGGGATAGAAGGCAACGCCAGAGTGCGATAGGATCTTTCTATTCAATCGCTAAGTCGGGAATGGGCTTGGCAAGGGTCCGGAGTGACCATCGATAGTCCAGAGAGACTGAAGAATTTCATTCTTAACTTCCACTGGAAGGGATTGATAACAACTTAGCTTCGAACAGCCATGAACTTGATTGATAACACTGCAGCTCCGAATGAAACGTGAATTTACTACACTCGATTTAAGACTGTTCAAAACATACCTTTTACAAAAAGGCATGTTTTGGGGGGCAAAGTGTTATCCCAACTTTTGAAAAAATTGAGATATCCAAAAGTTACTAAGAATCGATGATTATTATTCTTGAATATCAACTATGCATTGCAGGATAACCATAGATATCAATGAATTTTGTCCGAGTCTGGATCGGGCCACAATTGACAAGACATGACAAGCAAAGCTACAGAAGCCAGCGGTTGAAATTTCAGGTCAATCGGAGTTCATATGAATGAAATATGATCGATACAAGTTAGAGAGAATACGATGTTCGTATCAATTAGCGTTCGTATCGATCCGTGTTCGAATCGATAGCATTCGTGTCCATCAGTATAGCGTAGCCACGCCTCATTCGAATCCATCAGGTTCGTATCCATCAAGACCACAGCTCGCACCGATCTACTTCGTATCCATCGACAGAAGATGCATTCGAATCCATAAATATTGCTAGACTTCGTATCCATTGCGTTCGCCTCCATCAGAGCATATAAGTTTGCATCCATCCTACTACAACAGCTTCGTATCGATCGGCCAAGAGCTCACCACGATCGACACGAACGAGCCTCTGTTCGATTCCCTGAAAGCCCTCGAATCCACTAAGTTAAAGTGGCGAAAATCATGGAGTCGACCCAGTCAAACCGGAGTGAGCGGATCGACACGAAGAACGCGCGCCACGTCAACCTGCTAGCACATGCCACCATCGAATCGAAGCGACCGATTCGAATTGATCGATTCGAACAGGATGAACAAATAAAGAACGCGATTTCGAATCGATCATAACTTGAGATCTACAAATCCAAATGCTATGAAATTTTCACAGGAGCTTACTTACATGTTGAAGAATGTCCACACCAAATTTCATCTCGATTGGATGATTTCTTGATCGATTCAAATGGAGTTCGAATCGATCCCAAAGTGAACCCAAATTTTCTGAGGCCGGGCATGTGGGCTCCCTCACGTACCAGAAGTGGTCTCCATAAATTTAGGCGAAATATCAGCCTCCTACACCTATAAATAGAGCTCCAGGTCATTCAGAAAAGAGGATCTGGATTCTGAAGCGCCCAGACTCTACTTTGCACTTCACTACTACCGTTGTACTCGAATTTCAGAGCTATAATCCATTGTAATCCGCTGTAATCAACTGTAATCAGCGAAGAACATCAATAAAAGAAAATCCGTTGAAGTGGACGTAGGCCGGAGATAGCCGAACCACTATAAATTGTGTGTTCTTGCGCATTATTTCCGAATTGCTACTTGTTGTTTGCTTAGATCTGTGATTTGTATTTGAATATAGCTGATTTGCATTCATACACTGGTGCTTTCACGATACTTGAGGTTTGTGACCAATTTTGACGCAAACAACAGGCAAGAAGAAAAATGGAAGAAAAAGAAACATATGGAGGAAGTTTGACGAGAAGGGAAGATGAAATGATTAAAAAAAGTAGGATTTGGTTTGAAAACGAGTTTTTATTGTTGAGTTTTCGAGGTGCAAATTACATGGAAGAAGAAAGATTGACTTTATAATATAAAACTGAAAAAGATTTTCTTTTTGTTTTTTGTCTTCTGTAAAACATCAAAAAGTATCTTCTCACTTCACCTCCTTCTCCTTATTGAAATGGGTAGTATTTTCCTACTTCACATTCCCTCACACGCCATTTCTAATACATATTGAAATGGCAAAACAGTAAACTAGTTTCCAAGACAAACACTACTTTAATGCGTGGTACATATTAATTGTATAAAAAAAATATGAATGCTCGCAGACATTCCTTCAACGCAGAACACACAATTAAAAACTAATGATGCATATCGAATAGTTTGTAAATATGGTAGTGGTGGTCCATAAGATAGTGCCATTCCACCAAAGCCCCGCCTGGACACTTCAATGCGTTGAAAGTCAGAAACTTACGTTTGCTTAATAATAAGCTGAAAATGTAAATCCTAGCAAAATCATATAGATTGTTTACATTCCAATTCAAACATAAAGATCTTCGTAGCATATAATTAATTTGTGCTTACACACATCCTCCTATATATATATCAATTTGCATCAACCCAATATAAAACATCTGAAGTAATGTTGATGCAGTCTATCCAGAATTCATAATAAATTGCAGCTTCTTTGTCTTCCCTTATATTCAACTCACCTATATTTCTGTTTCAACATATATCATTGGAAGAAGAATTGAACAACTCCCTTATATTGCTGTTTCAGAAAATTGTTTTTTGCTTAGAACCTTGTGCATGTCTCTGTTGTATCGGTTTGATATGTTACGTTGAATCTTTTCCTGATAAACATACATAACTAATAAGATTCTGTATCTTCTCCCAAGGAAGAAGGTTATATGAGAATATATATGGTAGAGATTGTAAAACTTTAAAGAAGATAACTGGCCATATGGTGATGCGCAGACAAACCTGAGAATGAAGACGCATTCGAAAACTCTGCACACGCTCAATATGACCTGAATAGAGTTTCTTCTTTCTAAGGCACTGCATTGCAGCTTCACAAAATTAACAGACACGCAACATGTAAATATATGAAAATAATGTAGGACTGATTCACAAATTAAGCAATATATATACATATGATGAACCTCGTCGGTTGTTCTCTTTAGCAAATTCTTTTGCCCTTTCCACCTCTGTTAACATCTTCTTTTCCAATATTGCCTCTTTTTCCTTCAATTCTTCAACTGCCTGCATACAGTTAAATATTGGGATGGCTATTTATAGAGAGCGCGTCTGTGTAAATCTGCTGACCAAACTGCATAAATTATGTACAACACTTCTTGTTTATCAAAATATTGAGCGTCAGATGAACCAAGCATTTATTTGACCATCTTGCTATTGAAAAACTCACAAACTCAAATAACCTTATAAATAAAGAATTATGAATCCAAATTTAAGAAGGAAAAACTGATCATAACCTAACATAAGATATCTTTTGTTTATACTTTACTATTTATTCCAATTAATAGAACATGTTTTCCTAAAACAAATATTCAGTTGAACTGTAAACACTCCTCAACACTTTCATAGTATAATTATCATCAAACTAAATCAATCTGTCCCCGGGAAATCCAGATATAAATCAAGCTGCATGTTATTAATTCATCAGTATTCTTACACAAATTATGATCAAAAACTAAAACCTTTAAGTAGTAATAATAAATATAAGAATAAAATTACCTGCTTCAAATTGTAAGTTGATGATACTGTGTTGGATTCACAGCCACAGCCAAGAAATTTTGACAACATCGTGGACAATAATTAATGAGGAAGGAATAAACAGATAGCGGCAAATTAAAATATAATATGATCTCATAGCAGCGTTCTAACATTGGTATGTTTCAGAATTACAAATTTGGACAGGAAATTTCAATCATAGCGTGTCAAATCGTTGCTGAGGCCGTGTAATTAACAACGGTTTACATGGGTACATTTGGTAGAGTTACATGGTATTTCAACGCAAAATAGGAAATGTTCAGATTCAATATTATTTTTTGTTCTCTGGATTTAGTTTTAATTTCTTGATGATTCTTTCCGTATTTAATTTATACTGATGTTAAATTAAGTGATATGATTCATTTTATTGTAATTTAAAAAAATATTTTATATGTTTTCAATTATTCCAAACATCCTTTAGTTTTATTTTATTCGGGGTCAATCTAAAATTGGAATGGTTGGTGTGAACAAGGTCCAAGATAAAAAAATTGTTTGATTACTAATATTTTTGATTAAGTATTCCTCATTTGGTAATATGCATACGTCGCAGATTAAAAATGAGTGACTACAATTATTTACTAGTTTCGCTGCACCAATATATTTCTTACTGTTTGACTGAACTAATTCGTAATATAACCAATACTTTAATGGGCTGGTATGGATTTAACTAAAAGGCTTGCTTTCTCTTGTGTAAAAGCGTAATTTCAGTAGATTACATAGAGGTACGTTTTATTATTGAACAAAAGTAAAATTTCACATATTGAAGTCTGATATTAAATAAGTACCTATTTACATTTAATATTGTTGATTTTTGTATTAGGTTACTGCAAATATAACATCAGCACCAAGATACCTTGTGCTCTTAGTCCTATAAGAGAGATTTTCATTCTGAAGAACTATTGAATTAAAATACCTTAAAAAAATATAACTATGCATTGCACATAAAATACAAAGCTACAAAATTCCAAAGATAAATACAATAATTTAAAATACAAATAAAATGATACAACTACAATATTTCAGTGCGGCTCTGTTGCAACAATTTCATATCTTGTAGGGTATTACGAAGTGCTGTCATTTCATCACCGACGTGTCATTATACCTGTTCAGTTCAATGGCTTAGTTCTCATACTGTAGTATGCTTCTTGATATTCGTCTGGAACAAGGTTGCGATCATCATCATAAGCCAGAAAATCTAGATCATCATTATTGTATTTTCGTATAAAAATGTGTATAGCCATTGTAACAATGACAACTTTACTTTTATTTCAAATGAGCGGGTTGACATATTCTTCAAAATGGTAAACTTTTTCTTTCATATTCCAAATTCTTTCTCAATTGTCATACGTAAACTTGAATGATAGAAATTAAAATTTTCATTGATCGATTTTAGTTGATTTGCGGTTTCATGAAAATGAAGAATATGATATCTGCTACTTCGATAAGCTGGTAAATATCCAAGTTGAAGTGGATATCCCGAATCTACTAAATAATATTGTCCAGGTAGAGGGTGAGGAAAGTTAGAGTTTTTATCATTTATAACTGCATTAAAAATTCTACTATCATGTTCATTACCTTTCCAATCACACATAAATAAGTGAACTGTAGATCGTATGAGCATGCTATTAAGATATTTTAGGCAGCAAAATTTGTTCATTTTGGAATAACCCGATCTACAGGTAAGCGTGCAATTACGTGTATACCGTCTATAACACTAACATATTTTCTAAAATAAAGGTAGTATTGGTTTAAAATTCTAATATGTTATGAGACAGTATTAAACTGAAGATCATTTGGCTTAATAATATCTTTAGCAAGTAGCAGTACAACTTCTAAGCAACATGAAAATATACTGAAATTGTACTACCTAAACTTTGAAACCTTCGTTAATTTATCGGTTTGAGAGCACTGCAGCTACGGTGTATACAAATATAGCAACCATAGCCTTTTCATTTGAATACTTTCCACTGATATTAATACTTTTCTCTGATATTAATACTTTCCATTGAAATCAAACCATAACTTTCTAACTATCACACAACCAAAGAAAACACAGCCGCCAACAGGGTTGGCGCAGTTGGTTGATGGTCCGGACTGCGTGATCGAAGGTCACGAGTTCGAGCCCCGAAACTGACAACCCTGTAACAAGTAACCGAAGTATGTGTTTGGCAGGCACATCTAATATCTTTCCTTCTACATATATACGACGATACAACAACTAAATCCTAGACACGATCATAGTCACGACCTATATTTGAATGAGCCATTGATAGTAGAAGAGTAGAGAAGAGAAGATAAGAGAAGAGAGGGCATGATGAAAGGAAGGGTATAAGAGAAGAACATGGATATAAGTTGGGAAAAGATATGTTGGCATTTAAGGCGTCCGACATCAACGTATATTCCTAACTTTCTCCCAATGGTGCTGGGGAGGTTGGTTTGCCCATTTAGGCGTCCGACACGTTGGACGCGTCACCAACAATAACTTGGTGAAATTTGGCTACGAACGGTACCTTAACGGACATCATGAATGTCTGTTCACAACCGTCACAACCGACATCACTTCCACGCCTTAGTCAGCATTCTAGAATACTAGTCGTTCAATGCTACGTAAACATATATAGTTATAAAGCTCATAATATTAAATAATTTCTTAAAGAATCTAGTTGTTGAAAGCTATGTAATTTTTTTAATATAATTCCAAAAGGGGATTAGTCTAAAGAAAAAAAATCTGAAACTAATTTAATATAAAGGATATAATTAAAGTTTAATGACAACAAAATAATATTTTTGTATAACATTACACATATACAATGCTATATTACAATAACATTACACATAAGCTGAAATGGCTAATCGATGATTCCAAACTAACTCCAATATGACAACATTCTATTAGAGTGCTTTTGACCATAAAGTTTTTGTGATGCCCCGCCTTTATGCCCATACTACCCAAGGATATTACAAGTAATATTGTCGAGTAATATGGAAAATAAGGTTGGATAGGAGTGACTGCCCATGTCTATTCCTTGGGCTTACACTACCACATCATTCTTTACCTCATTTTACCATATATAGACGTGAATAGTCTAGGCACAAAGCAATAGACACGTTGGTTAAACTAGAATAGATTAATATACAATATTATATAAAACACAGGATCACAGATCGCATCGACAAATATAATACATGACATATCATATAACATAAAATGAGTCAATAAAGAGATGAACCGGACTCACATATACACGTACACATAGCCTACGACAAGTCTTAAAAATAGAAAATGAGTCTACATCTCAAATAAGATACATCCCAAAATGAAACCCTGACATAAATATAAACTAGCATGACTTCTACCCAAGCTAGCAAATGTTCAAAACCATAGAGTCCTGGCAACTGTCAAGTCTCAGTCTGAACCGGGTATTATAAAAATAAACGGGTCGGATTATCTCTAATTATCATTAAAAGGTGGGTCCATAATTTTAATAAGCTTGCATAAACATCAAGGATAAAATGTTTATAGGTTGTACTTTGCTAATATACTAAGACATCATATAAAGCTTCATGACTTAAAGTTAAACTATGTTCAATCACAACAAAACATCAAAGTTACAGCAACCTTCAAAATAAGAGCATAGAAACACACAATCATATATGCAAATGAAAGGAAAGCACTTCGCAAGTCAATAATCATCAACGTACGCTTCGCACGTAATTAAATAAGCACTTTTGTAACGATAAGATTTTCAACTTTCGAAAATCGACATCAACACGTCCACTGTATCAACTGCCGAGCAATCGAAGGCCGAATAACCAAATTGTTCGGGTTTAAGAAGAAGAGGTAGAAGAAGAAAGGAAGAAGAAGCAACAGAACAGTATCAAAATCTCACAATCGCAGCGGGGCAACATATAATAGATAAATGAATAAGCTTTAAATCAAAAGAACTATACCAGTTATTACATTACATCACATTACATTACATTATCAGAGTTCACAACAACAAACAGCGGAAAAGAAATACTATATACTAGTTGATACGCCATGCCATCCAGCTTGCTCCTTGAGCTCCACAGCAACTCCTAAATTCCAGAATGACCTGATAACCTGACTCTAGACTGTCCGTGTAGAAATTGGTGGGCACCCAGAGTTTAAGAAGGAAAAATAAACTCCAGGTCAGTCATGGGACTGGTGTGAGAACTTAAACGGTTTATCTTTAAAAACAAACAAAGAAATATTTTAAAATAGATTCGCAATGCTTTTAGAAAATGTAACTACCATAAGGCCTCCCGCACGCACACACAATGCAAACGCAGAATCGGAGGAGATTTCTCCTTTTGATAGTCAAACATGCTTGATACGAGAAATCTTCTTTGATATTATTATTATAATTGCACAGTGGAAAACCTTTCAAAAGTATAACATAAATATTAGCCAACATACGACCATTATCGTATGCCTACTATAGCTACCATCTAAACAGTGGGGTGCCACCATAAGTAAGGTTCTACAACTAAAATTGTACAGGGCTCGTATTGTTTTTTTGGAATTTCCAACAAATGGTCAGGCCAAGGAACTTCCCATTGCCACATGGAAATGCCTCTGGAGAGACGCCTCGAGAACCTAACCGGATCTCTGCCAACACAAGCTAGGGTTACCTCTGCAAAAGTAGGTAACAACTAACACGAGTATGTCATCCCCCGGTTGTAACAACCTTTATCCGAGGATCCTCAACCAACATCAATCACAAAGTCATATATATTTGCGACATCCACCAAAGTTAAGTACCTAGGCTCCAAACCATGATACCACTTACATCCAGAAGGAAATGACATACCCTAAGGGGCGCTACTCCCTAAAACCTTGCAGCATCTTTCCTGTTATGACCATTTCCGGGGTGTCAGGTCCGACGAAGTCTCGTCCACAAAGCTACGCTTTTCACAAAAGCTATGCTTTGATCAACAAATGATCAGCAACACTTCGTATGCCACATTACCAAATTGGGAATGTATCACAAGTAACCATCAACTACATAATCTCTTAGCTCGTACGTCTCAGAGAAGGGTGTTAAGCTAAGAGAATAAATTCTCCACCACCAACAGAAATATATTTGATAGAAACCAGCTTTACATCTCAAATTGTAACGTCAGACACACATCCATACAAGTCCGTTCCGGGATCGAACGGAACCGAAGGCACTTTCAAAGAAGCCCTTGCAATCCAGATATTCATTAATCACGATCGGACTTCCCATCACAAAGGGTGATAAAATCTCTATATCGAAGATCAGCCGTTGCAAAGACTTTCGACGGTAATCCTTCCGTTTTCGAAAATATCCGGTCTTCAACATCGGTCTTCAAATGTTATCCATTACGACGTATCACTATTTGGAATGCATTCATGACCCAAAGGTCTTCTCCCAGCTAAACCGAATAACGAGCGCTTATTTTAAAATAAGTGTAGCATTCAAATTCAAGCAAATCACAACAAATACCCATTTAAAGGTAAATATTGATAGTCTGTTATTTAACTATCAATAGATATGCACAACATCATCAGATTCCAAATAATTTCCAAATTATTTATTTTTCAAAATGATCTTTACAAGATATATTTTTCACACTTCAACCATTTGAAAACAAATTTCAAATCCATAAATTTATTTCCACGCTTCAAAAATAAATCAATGTTTATTTTTAAACAGATTTCCCTTTTCTTTATACATTCCATGTGAATTTACATTTCCAAAATATCTATTGATATACGATTTTTAAATCGATTTCAAATATTCACTTTCAATTTTTCTTTAAAAGATAAAATCTCAAAACTTTTCACTTCATATTGGAAAATATTTCCATACTTATTTAACAATAAGTAATTCACAAATCTATTTATTTTCAATACTTAGAAAATATTCAATATACTTAAAACACGATTAAGTATATGTTTTATTCTTCAAGGAAGACGTTCTCTTTAAACATATTTATTTGAGTCAAAATGAATGTTGCGTAAAACATTGCTACGACAACCCAAAATCACTAGTATAGGGATTCGAAATTTAAATAGATATATAAATCCCAATACTATACAAAAACATTTCCTTTCGAAAATCATTTACTATAACAACATTGTTATATTCCATCTTTTCCCTACTTCTCGAAAACGTCTATTTCAACAATGAATGTTGAAATCTATGATTCGATCCTTAACACATTTTAAAACAACTTCAAATCCTTATAATTCTATTTAAAAGGTCACTTCCTAAAACATTTCTTAAATATATTATTCATTGTCCAAAATCGTGAATATAAATCGTTTGTCAAATTCAACACTTTCTACACATTTTATTTTAAAGGATTATCCATTGTCCAAAATCATGGATAATCTTCTTTAATAATCTATAATAATTGATTTATCAAAATATGTCGATTTCGGATTTATAAAACAACGTTTATAAATTCACATTTATATATTTTATAAAAACTTCAACTTATAAAATCCCTTAATTAACAAATTCTATTTATATCTCATTTAAATGCCAAAATCCAATTTTCAAGTTAATTACTTATAAATCTTTTATTTTACACTATTCATTTATAACTTCACAATTTATAAATCTATAAATTTCATTCACTTATGAAATCCATTTACACTTCATTTTAACACTTATAAAAACCCATTTTATAATTTCAATATTTTAATTTATAAATATCAATTTTATTAATCTTTTATATAAACCGTTTATAATAATTCAAAAATCCCAATTTAAACCATTTTACAAAATAATCAACTACTTATTTCGAAAATCACATTTCGGTTATATTTCGCAAAAATCATAATTTTTATAACATAAAAATTATAACGTTTATTTCTTTAAAATGAATTAATTCCAAAATTCAATAAAATGTATAATTTCAAATATTTATTTATTTTCGGTATCTAACCATACCGAAATTATATTCGGCTAAATTTTAGCCTTCAACGATTTCAATCACAAAGGTAATCATACAGAGATTATAAATAAATCAACACGCAACATTGAAACAAATTCAATTATTTGAGGAATCCAGTTGGATCCTTCCAACGTGTTTCCCTGCATCCACAGATGTTAGCACAATACCAATCCCGTTTCAAGACGGAATATCGCGGTACATCGGTTCATATAAAATATTATCCACTATTATGCGGCGCAATAGGTTCTCATCCGCTATATAATGCGGGAAAATCAACTCCAAGTACATATATAATACCAATTCTACTTCAAGATGAAATATCGCGGTATATGTGTTTAATAAATAACATCCGCTTAATATACGGCGCATAGGGTCTATTTCAAAACAACATATAGCAATTTATCATTCAATCACAAAATCATGCACTTTTAAATCTAACTATTTAAAATTAAAATCGAAATAATTTCGATTGAGTGAGGAGTTCTTACCTTACTTCAAATACAGTTGCAGTGTTTTATTTCGAATAAAATTAAACACGCGTTTAATTTTACTCAAAATTTTCACTAGCTTTAATCAACTCCAATCTAGCTCCATTGCGTAGTGTTCGACAATACGATTCCGACGCAATTCGTTTCGTGCGAAACGGACCTCGTATGAAAAAGTTATGGCATTTTAAAGTTCGAACGAATTTATATATAATAATTTTACTATTTCTTTTTATTATTTTTAAACCTTATTCAATCAGAGCCGTTCGTTTCTATGCCCCTGCATCTGGGCCGTGTGCTGCTTCTTCTCCCCCATTAGTGAATATGCAACCAAACCCATGCTAGCCGCCAAGAAACCCTAATTAGCGCGCCCCACTCAAGCAACCTGAAGACGATCGAACACCGCCATATCGAAGCCCTCTACGTGCGCCACCAACGCCTAAAGCACGACCAAACTCGGTCAGCCCCCTACCTAGAAAAGCGCGCACGAACACCGGCCCTATCAATGGAAATTGCCATCGATCCGTAGCTCTAAAAATGTTCACCGCCGTTGGATATGTCGATCGTGCCGAGCTCTACCACTTTGCAGTTGAACGTTTGTCGTAATTGTTTACGGATTTGAAGATTTTGAGGGGAGAAAGAAGAACAAATTTCAGCCATTAGAATTATTAGTGGCGGCTGAAGCTTTAAACCTAGGGTTTGTGCAAAGAACAAAGAATGAGGTCCTTTTATAGAAATTTACGCGACACTATTCATCCGAAATTTTTTCGAACTCCAAACGAAGTGTGCCATGTAACGATTGGGACTTTTCGACGCTCGAAAACCGACATCAATACGTCCACTGTATCAACTGCCGAGCGATCGAATGCCGGAAAACCGTACCGTTATGGTTAAAGAAGAAGAAAAAGATAGAAGAAAAGAGAAAAAGATAGAACAGAACAATATCAGAATCTCTCAATCGCAGCGGAACAACATATAATAGATAAATGAATAATCTTTAAACAAAGAACTATATCAGTTATTACATTACATCACGTTATATTACATTACATCATCAGAGTGTACAACAACAAACAACAACAAACAGCGGAAAAGAAATACTATATACTAGTGAATACGCCATGCCATCCAGCTTGCCTCCAGCAACTCCTGAATTCCAGAATATCCTGATAACCTAACTCTAGACTGCCCGTGTAGAAATTGGTGGGCTCCCAGAGTTTAGGAAGGAAAACAATAAACTCTGAGTCAGTCATGTGACTGGTGTGAGAACTTAAAACAGTTTATCTTTAAAACAAAGAACAAGATAATTTTAAAATAGATTCGCAATGCTTTTTTTAGAAAATGAGACTACCATAAGGCCTCCCGCACACACACACAATGCAAACGCAGAATCAGATGAGATTTCTCCTTATGATAGTCAAAGATGCTTGATACGCATTAAAAGAAACATTTGATATTATTACTAGTGCATAGTGTAGGAAAAATCATTTCGAAAGTAAAGATGTAAATCTTAGCCAACATACAACCATTATCGTATGCCTACTATAGCTACCATCCAAACAGTGGGGCTCCACCATAAGTGAATGATATGTTCTACAACTAAAACTGTACAAGATCGTACTGTTTCTTTGGATTTCCAACAAATGGTCAGGCCAAAGAACTTCCCATTGCCACATGCGTACGCCTCTGGAAAGACGACCCGAGAACCTAACCGGATCTCTGCCAACACAAGGCCGGGTTACCCCTAACTGGATAACTACTGACACGAATATGTCATTCCCCGATCGTAACCGATCTATATCCGAGGATCCTCGATTTCCAACAACCACAAAGCAATAAATTTGCAGCAACAACATAGGTTAAGTATCTGGGCTCCATACCATGATACAAAGCAATGACATACACTAAAGGGGCGCTACCCCCTAATAACCTTGCCGCATTCTTCCTGTTTTGACCATTTCCGGGGTGTGAGGTCCGACGAAATCTCGTCCACAAAGCCATGCTTTATACAAAAGCTGTGCTTTGATCATCAAATGCTCAAAAGCACTTCGTGTGCCACATTACCAATTTGGGAATGTATCACTAGTAACTATCAACTACATAACCTCTAAGGGTGTTAAGCTAAGAGAATAAATTCTCCGCCACCAATGGAAATATATTTGATAGAAACCAGCTTTACATCTCAAACTGTAACATCAGACACACATCCATACAAGTCCGTTCCGGGATCGAACGGAACCGAAGGCACCTACAAAGAAGTCCTTGCAATCCGGATATTCACTAATCACGACCGGACATCCCATCACAAAGGGTAATAAATTTCTATATCGGAGATCAGCCGATGCAGAAACATTCGACGGTAATCCTTCCTTTTCATAAATATGCGGTCTTCAACACCGGTCATCAAATGCAATGCATAACGACGTATCACATATTCGGAATGGGTTATACGACCTCAAGGTCTTTTCCCGGCTAATCCGAATAGTGAGCGCTTATTTTAAAAATAAGTGTGGCATTCAAATTCAAGCAAATCACAACAAATACCTATTTGAAGGTAAATATTGATAGTCGGTTATTTAACTATCAATAGGCATGCTCAACATCACTAGTTTCCAAATAATTTTTCAAATTATTTAATTTCCAAAAATATCTTTACAAGATATATAATTTCCACACTTCAAAAATAAATCAACGTTTATTTTTAAACAAATTTCCCTTTCTTTTCTAAATTCCATAGTGGATTTACAATTCCCAAAATATCTATGAATATACGATTTCCAAACCGATTTCTAATATTCATTTTCAATTTATCTTTAAAAGATAAAATCTCAAAATATTCACTTCATATTGGAAAACATTTCCATACTTATTTAATAATAAGTAATTCACAAATCTATTTATTTTCAACATTTGGAAAATATTCGATATACTTAAATCATAGTTAAGTATAGATTTCATTCTTTAAGGAAAACATCATTTCAAACACATTTATTTGGGTCAAAACGAATGTTGCGTAAAATATTGTTACAACGACCCAAAATCACTAGTATAGGGATTCGAAATTAAAATAGATATATAAATCCCAATACTATACAAAATATTTCCTTTCGGAAATCATTTAGTATAACAACAGTGTTATAGTCTACCATTTCCTTCTATTTCTCGAAAACGTCTATTTCAACAATGAATGTTGAAAATCTACGGTTTTGATAGTTAATACATTTTAAAACATCTTTTAAAACAATTAACTTCACTTTAAAATTTCACTTCTCCAAATCATACCCGTTTTATTCAATAATATATTCACTGTCTAAAATCGTGATTATGCCTTATTTACCCAATTCAGTATTTCTACACTTTTATCAAAAGATTATCCACTGTCCAAAATCGTGGATATACGTCGTTTACCAAATTCAGCACTTCTACATATTTAATTAAAGGATTTTCCACAGTCCAAAATCATGGATATAATTCCTTTAATAATTTCTATGTTTACTTATCAAATTTATTTGATTACGGATTTATAAAACAACGTTTATAAATTCCATTTCTATTTCATAACTACTTCGATTTATAAATCTCCTTTAATAACCAATTCTATTTATATTTCATTTACATGTCGAATCCAACTTATAAGTAAATTACTTATAATCCATTTATTCACAAATCTATTCTTTTATATCATCATTAATTTATAGATATAAAATTCTTATTTACTTATAAAACTAGGTGCAACTTTATTTTAACACTTACAAAAGCTCGTTTTATAATTCAAACATCTTTAACTTATAAAATATCAATTTTATAAATCTTTTATATAAACCGTTTATAATAATTCAAAAATCCCAATTTAAACCATTTTATAAATTTATCAACTATTTATTTCAGAAATCATGCTTTGGTTATATTTCACAAAAATCCTAATTTTTATAACACAAAAATTTATAACGTTTTAATTATTTAAAATGAATCAATTCGAAAATTTAGTAAACGTATAATTTCAAAAATCACTTTAAAAATCCCTTAAAAATCAAAATCGTTATTTTAACATTTTTAAAACTCCAAAAATGGGTCTGATGATGCAACACACCAAATAATCAAACACGACATCCAAACATCATATATCGATATGATAATCAACAAATATCACAATATCTGTAATTAAATAAATACTGGTGAGGAATCCAATTGGATCCCTCCAACCTGTTTCCCTGCATTCAAAGATGTTAGCACAATACAAATTCTGTTCCAGTACGGAATATCGCGGTATATGGGATTATAAAATATTATCCGCTATTATGCGGCGCAATAGGGTCTCATCCGCTATATAATGCGAGAAAATCAACTCCAAGTACATAAATAATATCAATTCCAACCTAGGTGGAATTATCGCGGTATACGTTTTTAATAAATAACCTCCGCTTACTAACGGCGTATAATGTCTATTTAACAATCAATAGATAATAATTTATCATTCAGGCATACAATCAATAATTTTAAATCTAACTACTTAAAATTTAAATCGAAACAATTCGATTGAGTGAGGAGTTCTCACCTTGAGTTTTCCGATATCAGTTGTAGCGGTTTATTTCGAATAAAATTAAACGTGCGTTTAATTTTACCCGAAATTTTCACTAGCTCCAAACAACTCCAATCCTGTTCCATTGCGCAGTGCTCGTCAATACGAAGCCAACGCGACTTGTTTCGTAATTTTTCGACCTCGTATGAAAAAGATATTGCATTTTGAAGTTTATACAAATTATAATATAAATTAATTAACATTTTATTTTATATTCCAAACCCTAGCTTTAATCAGATCCGTTCGTTCTAGCTGTAGCAATCTCGACCGTGCTTTCTTTCTTCCCTCCCCAGGTTTCTTCATACGCGATTAAACCCATAGCTGCCCCTAATCAACTAATTTTCGTGACTTCCCCTCACGTCGAGACGATGATCAAGCTTCGTTAAACCAACGCCCACCCCACCATGGACCATCGGCCAGAGAGCGGTGCCGCTCGGCCTCCCCCTTGTCTCGATTATCGTGTGTGAACGACAAACGTTCGAGCATGATTTGCCGACGATCTGCTTGCCCATATCCGATCGTGACCGTTGGATATATAGATCTCAAAGTTCTCTACAACTTTGCAGTTGATGATTTTGGATGAAAATGAACGGATGAGGAGATCGGAGGGGAAGAAGTTCATCCCTTTCTGCCCATTTATTTTCGAACGGCGGCTAGGGTTTTATTTTTATTTTCTGTTGAAAATTGCGAACAAGGGGGCCTTCTTATAGAGAATTTTACAAAAAATACTATTCACTCCCAATTCCAAACTCCAAATCTTGCGCGGTGACCAGCGTTTCTAAGGTTTACCCCACGTTCCGGACACAATGGAATAGGTTTTGGAAGCCAATTCGACCATCTGTGCGAGTTACGACAATAAACGATCGATTTAAAATTAAATGGGTTAACTAAATTTCTATGCGTTTTAGCTCGCCCCGGACAAACGGTAAATCCGATTGACACGAAATTTGAAATCTTACAATAATATCACATTATGGATCCGATGAAACTGGTTTCGTCGAAATCCGAGACTGTTTGAAAAATGTCTATTTTAACTCGTCGGTTAAATATTAAAATATTCAATTTTCACAAACTAACTTTTAATTTGATTTTAAAAGTTCTATAACATCATTCTAACTTCAATATGATATAATAAAATTTTACAAAACAATTTTAATCATATTTAACCCAATTTTCAATTATTTTTGTATTTTCACATATTAAATTATCGATTTAATTATCCAATTAAACCCAATTATTCGAAATAAAATTTATTCGACTTATAAATTTCAATTATTAATATTTAAAAATCAATTAAATATACAAATATTAATTGACAAAAATTCTGGGTCGTTACATGCCACCTGGCGTTTATAATGTTTTACCCCCATTCCGAACGCAATGAAATATATATCGGGAGCCAATTCGATCGTATTTGGAAGATAGGTTTTCGAATCGACTATTTAAATTTAAAAATTCACTCAAACCGATTTCTGTGCGTTTTAGCTTGCCTCCGACAAACCGTAAATCCGATTGACACGAAATTTGAAACCATACAAAAATATAACATCACGGATCCGATGAAATTAGTTTCGTCGAAATCCGAGACTGTTTGAAAAATGACTATTTTTACTCGTCAATTAAATATTAAAATATTCAATTTCTACAAATTAACTTTAATTCAATTTTAAAAGTTCTATAACATCATTCTAACTCCAATATGATTAAGTACAAATTTACAAATCAATTTTAATCACATTAAACCCAATTTCCAATTATTTCTGTAATTTTAGATATTAAATTATCGATTTAATTATCCAATTAAATCTAGATATTCGAAATAAAATTTATTCGACTTACAATTTTTACTTGTTAATATTTAAAATCAACTAACGAATTTCAAATGACAGAAATTCTGGGTCGTTACAAACTTCCCCCCTTAAAAGAATTTCGTCCTCGAAATTAAAAAGTTACAGAATCCATTAACTTTTCAAAACCATTTGTTCAAATTAAATTTCAAATTCATTTAAACAATTTAACTTTTCCAAAATCCATCGTTAAACTTCTTACAATAATTTTACTAAGTTTTCAAATCATACTTAGTTATCTTTTCAAAACCAACTATATCGTTTAACTTTACACTCCAGAATCAAAGTTATAGTTTTCAAAAAAATTCAATTTTCTCAAAAATATTCTGACGCCTTAAATTTTTGAAAAATTTCTCCAGCGTCTCCTTTGCGCGGCTAGCTCGGTACGACTACAAGAATGGCACTACGGCCCCTAGATTTCAAAAAGAAAAGAAAAGGCCAAGTGGCTGGACAAGAAAATCATCAAATTTCATAATGAAATTCAAATACATACCTTTTGTCGAGCAATTCAAATACATACCTTTAATCCACCTGTATATCCTGCTAACCATAATATCCATTTCCATTCAATCTCACATTATCAATTTCATTTGAATTCAATTTACAAGTTCAATTCTATTTGGATTCAATTTACCTTCTGAATATTGAATTTTATCAAATATTTTTCATTCACAACTGATTCATCTTGCTATTTTAAATTAGTTTCTTTTACTAGTTCATTACAAGTTCTAACTCATTTCATCTCGCACAATTCAAATTGGTTTTCGATATTCAGTTTTCAATTTCGGTTTTTTTTCTTTTCTTTTGTTCGTTCCCAAGCACAATTCAATTCACTATTTCGGTTTATGACCACTTATATTTAAAATGGATTTCATATTCCATATGAATTTAGTTTACCCTTTAATTTATAAATGTTGAATTCAATTCATTTCAACCCATATTAAACTTGTCATTTCTTCAATTAGTTTTACTTACTAATTTTATTTTAATACTTAGCTTCATTTGATTCAACTTGACAAATTTTCAATTTACTTGCAATTTCAAGATGAATTTCAACATTTAGTTTCCAATTTCATTTACTCACAATTGTAAATTAATTCATTCATAAATTTATTTCCTTAATTCAAACTCAATTTCAATTCATATTTTTCTACCCCGAATTTTTTTTCAACTCGATAAATTTTATTCCATAACTATTTTTATCAGATTCCAGAGCCTTCCCAACATTTCAAAACCATTTTTGAAACCAATTCAAATTATCCTTTGAATTTCAAAACCCAAACCCAAATTTTCCAAACAACTTCCATTTAAAATAACTTGGCAGCAATAGCTTTTTTGGAAACCTAAAAATGAACACCGATGATGTCGCGATCATTATCGAAATTATTTTCCAGTGACCAAAAAGAGTTTAGAGCTTTTAACCCTCCGAAAACATTTTTCCAAACCCTTGAAAATCATTTTCAAACTCAAAAAGGAATTTAATCTTTTTCAAATTGCAAATCCTTTCAAAACATTTCCAAATATTCCTCTGTAATTTTACTTCAAATTACTAATCACATTTACAATTTATATTCTCCAATTCTATTTGTATATGAATTTATTTCTTACTTTGGAGTTACGATTTCAATTTCTTTTTCAACATTAATGATAATAATTTTATATCATCACTTTCTAGCAACCAAGCAATCATATATTATAATGATCCACATAAATTTCTTTCTTTTATATACGAAAATAATTTAGGTAAAATTATTTCATTTACCCTGTTTTAAAACGATATTGTGTCGAATTGTTCTGTACAAGTGTTTAAAGATTCCTATCAATAACGTTAATTACTCGTATTGACCAGAGTCCATATACCACTCAACAAAACAATCAACAAAATATAAAACAAATTTTATATCCACTAACAAATACGTACTCATAGCTATTATTACACTCACACTCATTCTAGAGCACTGCTGACTCTATCTCTAATGAGTAATTCCCAACAGAGCCAAGGTTATCGCGTAACCAAATGCTCTGATACCACATTGTAACGATAAGATTTTCGACTTTCGAAAATCGACATCAATACGTCCACTGTATCAACCGCTGAGCAATCGAAGGCCGGAAAACCGAATTATTAGGGTTTAAGAAGAAGAGGTAGAAGAAGAAAGAAAGAAGAAGCAACAGAACAATATCAGAATCTCACAATCGCAGCGGAACAACATATAATAGATAAATAAATAATCTTTAAATCAAAATAACTATATCAGTTATTATATTACATTACATTACATTATCAGAGTTTACAACAACAAACAGCGGAAAAGAAATACTATATACTAGTTGATACGCTATGTCATCTAGCTTGCTCCTTGAGCTCCACAGCAACTCCTAAATTCCAGAATGACCTGATAACCTGACTCTAGACCGCCCGTGTAAAAATTGGTGGGCAACCAGAGTTTAGGAAGGAAACAATAAACTCCAGGTCAGTCATGGGACTGGTGTGAGAACTTAAACAGTTTATCTTTAATAACAAACAAAGAAATATTTTTAAAATAGATTCGCAATGCTTTTAGAAAATGTAACTACCATAAGGCCTCCCGCGCACACGCACAATGCAAACGCAGAATCGGAGGAGATTTCTCCTTATGATAGTCAAACATGCTTGATACGAGAAATTTTCTTTGATATTATTATTATAAGTGCACAGTGGAAAACCTTTCGAAAGTATAATATAAATCTTAGCTAACATACGACCATTATCGTATGCCTACTATACCTACCATCTAAACAGTGGGGCGCCACCATAAGTAAGGTTCTACAACTAAAACTGTACAGGACTCGTATTGTTTCTTTGGATTTTCCAACAAATGGCCAGGCTAAGAAACTTCCCATTGCCACAAGGAAACACCTCTGGATAGACTCCCCGAGAACCTAACCGGATCTCTGCCAACACAAGGCAGGGTTACCTCTGCAAAAGTAGGTAACAACTGACACGAGTATGTCATCTCCCGGTTGTAACAACCTTTATCCGAGAATCCTCAACCAACATCAATCCAAAGTCATATATATTTGCGACATCCACCAAAGTTAAGTACCTGGGCTCCATACCATGATACCACTTATATCCAGAAGGAAATGACATACCCTAAGGGGCGCTACTCCCTAAAACCTTGCTGCATTTTTCCTGTTTTGACCATTTTCGGGGTGTGAGGTTCGACGAAGTCTCGTCCACAAAGCTACGCTTTTCACAAAAGCTATACTTTGATCAACAAATGATCAGCAGCATTTCGTATGCCACATTACCAAATTGAGAATGTATCGCTAGTAACCATCAACTACATAACCTCTGAGCTCGTACATCTCAAAGAAGAGTGTTAAGCTAAGAGAATAAATTTTGCACCTCCAACAGAAATATATTTGATAAAAACCAGCTTTACATCTCAAATTGTAACGTTAGACACACATCCATACAAGTCCGTTCCGGGATCGAACGGAACCGAAGGTACTTCCAAAGAAGCCCTTGCAATCCGGATATTCAATAATCACGGCCGGGCTTCCCATCACAAACGGTAATAAAATCTCTATATCGAAGATCAGCCGATGCAGAGAGAAATCCTTCCGTTTTCGAAAATACCCGGTCTTCAACACCGGTCTTCAAATGTTATCCATTAAGACGTATCACTATTCGGAATGCATTCATGACCAAAAGGTCTTCTCCCGGCTAAACCGAATAACGAGCGCTTATTTTAAAATAAGTGTAGCATTCAAATTCAAGAAAATCACAACAAATACTCATTTAAAGGTAAATATTGATGGTCGGTTATTTAGCTATCAATAGATATGCACAACATCACCAAATTCCAAATAATTCCCAAATTATTTATTTTCCAAAAAGATCTTTACAAGATATATTTTTCCACACTTCAACCATTTGAAAACAAATTTCAAATAATTTTCCTTACGCGGAAACACTTCCAAAATATTTATTCATTTTCACTTCAAAATGGTTCATTTAAACCAATCAAATAAATCCTTACCGATTTACTTTAAATTTACGTTCCAAATCCGTAAAATTATTTCCACACTTCAAAAATAAATCAACGTTTATTTTTAAACAAATTTCCCTTTTCTTTATACATTCCATGTGAATTTACATTTCCAAAATATCTACTGATATACGATTTTCAAATCGATTTCAAATATTCACTTTCAATTTATCTTTAAAAGATAAAATCTCAAAACGTTTCACTTCATATTGGAAAACATTTCCATACTTATTTAACAATAAGTAATTCACAAATCTATTTATTTTCAATACTTAGAAAATATTCAATATACTTAAAACACGATTAAGTATATGTTTTATTCTTTAAGGAAAACGTTCTCTTTAAACACATTTATTTGAGTCAAAACGAATGTTGCGTAAAACATCGTTACGACAACCCAAAATCACTAGTATAGGGATTCGAAATTTAGATAGATATATAAATCCCAATACTATACAAAACATTTCCTTTCAAAAATCATTTACTATAACAACAGTGTTATAGTCCATCTTTTCCCTACTTCTCGAAAACGTCTATTTCAACAATGAATGTTGAAATCTATGTCGATCCTTAACACATTTTAAAACAACTTCAGATCGTTTTAATTCTATTTAAAAGGTCACTTCCTAAAACATTTCTTAAATGTATTATTCATTGTCCAAAATCGTGAATATAAATCGTTTGTCAAATTCAACACTTTCTACACATTTTATTTTAAAGGATTATCCACTGTCCAAAATCATGGATAATCTTCTTTAATAATCTATAATAATTGACTTACCAAAATAAGTCGATTTCGGATTTATAAAACAACGTTTATAAATTCACATTTATATGTTTATAAAAACTTCAACTTGTAAAATCCCTCAATTAACAAATTCTATTTATATCTCATTTAAATGCCAAAATCCAATCTTCAAGTTAATTACTTATAAATCTTTTATTTTACAAAATCTATTCACTTATAACTTCACAATATATAAATCTATAAATTTCATTCACTTATGAAATCCATTTAACTTCATTTTAACACTTATAAAAACCCGTTTTATAATTCCAATATTTTAATTTATAAATATCAATTTTATTAATCTTTTATATAAATTGTTTATAATAATTCAAAAATCCCAATTTAAACCATTTTACAACATAATCAACTACATATTTCAAAAATCACATTTCGGTTATATTTCGCAAAAATCATAATTTTTATAACATAAAAATTATAACGTTTATTTATTTAAAATGAATCAATTCCAAAATTCAATAAAACGTATACTTTCAAATATTCATTTATTTCCGGTATCTAACGATACCAAAATTATATTCGGCTAAATTTTAGCCTTCAACGATTTCAATCACAAAGGTAATCATACAGAGATTATAAATAAATCAACACGCAACATTGAAACAAATTCAATTATTTGAGGAATCCAGTTGGATCCCTCCAACCTGTTTCCCTGCATCCACAGACGTTAGCACAATACCAATCCCGTTTCAAGACGGAATATCACGTTACATGGGTTCATATAGAATATTATCCGCTATTATGCGGCGCAATAGGGTCTCATGTGCTATATAATGCGGGAAAATCAACTCCAAGCACATATATAATACCAATTCCACTTCAAGATGGAATATCGCGGTATATGTGTTTAATAAATAACATCCGCTTAATATACGACGCATAGTGTCTATTTCAAAACAACATATAGCAATTTATCATTCAATCACAAAATCAAGCAATTTTAAATCTAACTATTTAAAATTTAAATCGAAACAATTTCGATTGAGTGAGAAGTTCTCACCTTGCTTCAAATACAGTTGTAGTGTTTTATTTCGAATAAAATTAAACACGCGTTTAATTTTACCCAAAATTTTCACTAGCTTCAATCAACTCCAATCCAGCTCCATTGCGTAGTGTTTGACAATATGATTCCGACGCAATTGGTTTCGTGCGAAACAGACCTCATACGAAAAAGTTATGCCATTTTAAAGTTCGAACGAATTTATATATAATAATTTTACTATTTTTTTTATTATTTTTAAACCTTATTCAATCAGAGCCGTTCGTTTCTATGCCCTGCATCTGGGCCGTGTGCTGCTTCTTCTCCCCCATCAGTGAATACGCAACCGAACCCATGCTAGCCGCCAAGAAACCCTAACGCGCCCCACTCGAGCAACCTGAAGACGATCGAACACCGCCATATCGAAGCCCTCTATGTGTGCCACCAACGCCTAAAGCATGGCCAAACTCGGTCAGCCCCCTACCTAGAAAAGCGCGCACGAACACCGGCCCTTCCAATGGAAATTGCCATCGATCCGTAGCTCTAAAAACGATCACTACCGTTGGATATGTCGATCGTGCCGAGCTCTACCACTTTGCAGTTGAATGTTTGTCGTAATTATATACGGATTTGAAGATTTTGAGAGGAGAAAGAAGAACAAATTTCGGCCGTTAGAATTATTAGTGGCGGCTGAAGCTTTAAACCTAGGGTTTGTGCAAAGAACAAAGAATGAGGTCCTTTTACAGAAATTTACGCGACACTATTCATCCAAAATTTTTTCGAACTCCAAACGAAGTGTGTCACCTGGCGTTTATAATGTTTTACCCCCATTCCGAACACAATGGAATATATATCGGTAGCCAATTCGATCGTATTTGGAAGATAGATTTTCGAATCGACTATTTAAATTTAAAAATTCACTCAAACAAAGTTCTGTGCGTTTTAGCTTGTCCAGGACAAACCGTAAATCCGATTGACACGAAATTTGAAACCATATAATAATATAACATTATGAATCTGATGAAACTAGTTTCGTCGAAATCCAAAACTGTTTGAAAAATGACTATTTTTACTCGTCAATTAAATATTAAAATATTCAAATTTCTACAAATTAACTTTTAATTCAATTTTAAAAGTTCTATAACATCATTCTAACTCCAATATGATTAAATATAACTTTACAAATCAATTTTAATCACATTAAACCCAATTTTCAATTAATTATGTAATTTCATATATTAAATTATCGATTTAATTATCCAATTAAATCTAGATATTCGAAATAAAATTTATTCGACTTACAAATTTTACTTGTTAATATTTAAAATCAATTAAATATATGAATTTCAAACGACAGAAATTCTGGGTCGTTACATCGCCAGTCGACTATAAGACAAGCACTTCGTAAGTCACCACAAGAAACGTACATTCCACGAGTCATACTTAATAGCTAGCGTAATAGACAAGCACTTCGCAAGTCAACACAATAGGTACATACTTCATGCGCCAACATATGAGACGAGCACTTCGCAAGTCATAACTTGTTTGAAACGAGTATACCAAGAAAGGCCTGAAATCCAATTTAATCCGCCTAAAATGGATTAAACAAGGACGGGTAAAACTCAAGAAAATAAGTGTTATATAGTTCCTAATGGTAATCATTCGAGTAACGGCCGTATGTACTATACCACAAAGGTTTACTTGAATATTTACTACAATCTAGTAAACTCCACTTGATAAGTGTAATATACTTTCAGTTAGTAACTAAATGAATATCGTGCAATGTCCATAACCACATAGGGAAACTCAAATATTTACCAAGCGATAGTAAATTCCCACTCATGTAGATAAATGTTCATTCGAACTAGTCCAAGAACGAACCGGTGAAGTAAACGCAAACGTTACATACCACTTGTTTTACTAGACCGTTTAATTTAATTTTTTATTCAAGTCAGATTGTGTATTTGTATGGAAAAATAGTTTTGCTTAGAAGTCTAATTTGAAGTAGTATTTTATACAAAATTAATATTATATAGTAGAAAACATGATTAGTTTCGTATATAATTATATGAAACTTCCTTTGCAATTGCTTTGAAATTAGTGATACTCTGTATATCCATTTTTCCTAAAATTCTTTGTACACAAACATATTTGTGTTTATTTACACAACTATAGAAAGTAGTGTATACCTATATGTGTATCTTCTTTTCAAAATCCTTTTGATAAAATAGATACAAGTAACTTTTTAGAAAATAATTTGATTTGAAATATTTCTAATTGTGAAATGCTTTTAGAACTAATGTTATAAATAGTGTGTTCGGTACAGCAACATATAGCAACATCTCTTCAGAAACAAAGGTGCCAAGGGAGGATTCAAGCAACTGGAATGGTCAGGAAAATTCATCCATAAGCGGGGCAGGTCTGACTGCAGTACACGGAATGATACGGAGGAATGGTCGTAGAATTGATTGCTTGCGGAGGCTGTATCCGGGCTAGTGATAGGATGCATCCGAGCCAATCTAGAGACGCGTTGACCAATAAAGGGGCCAAGGGAGGCACCTGAGTAGACCGATTATTTGCGAACTAGTTCGTTATAAGAGGGGGTCGTACGACGAGGGCCGAACCGAGTAGTGCAGATGTCTTGGTTTGCTTGTCAAGTTGGCTGTTGGTCATTACTTTGGAGTGCAATGGCAGAGGGTTGACCTAAAGTGCTTTGGAAAGGAAGGACTAACATGCGTCCAACCTAAACGACGGTCGAGGAAGACCAGCTGGCATATTTTTGATTCTCAAGTAGGTTGTGGTAGGCTGGCCTAGGCCCAAGCCGGTCCAGACCGAACTGGATTAAGCTAAGAAACTTGATTAGCCTACCTTCCTCTATTTATGAGTATAAGTAGTGTTTGAACTTGCTGATATGGTATCTGAACTTGATGATGTAGTATTTGAACCATTTGACATGGTGTTTGAACTTATTAAGTATCGTTATCAAACTTTAATGATTATGAAACTACATGTGATGATGTATATGAGTATTTCTATCTGTTTGGCATTGTCGATTTGGTTATATATGATACTGTTTTGATTTGTGATGAAGGGAAACAAAAGCAACAATAAAAATTTAATTAAAATAATTTCAGAAGAAACCGTAGATGATCTTAAATAAGTAATTTTATAAAGATATGTTAAATATAGGATAGACGTGGAAAAGAGGAGCATAGGAAAAGGTAGGCGGGGCATTGGAAATGACTGATGTGGAAATTATATGCAAATATTTGGGTTTTACTCTGCTTTGATTTCCATTGACAATAATGGCATAATGAAACGAAGAAAATTTTACCTTCTCACATATTCCCGCTACCATTTTGGCATAAGAAAATACAAAAATTTTAGCAGTGAGTTTTATGACTTCAATGTACCGAATTTAAAAAATAATATTTTTGTACTGACTTAAAATAAAATAGATTGATTTAAATATATAGAATAACTATCCCTATATATACATATAAGTATACACACATTAAGTATATTACTAAAGTAAATTTTTTAATTTCAAAAATACGACTACAAATTATTTATAACAAATTACTATTTTAACACCTAAAACCTAAAAAATAACAGCAATGATTTTTTTAATTTGTTTACACACATTTACTCATGCATACATATATGTGCATTTGTGTGATGGTCTGTATATATAAATTATTTATATTTGTTTATAAGACAAATAAACAAGTTAAACATAAACTTGTTTACATTTATTTAATTTCAAAATCGAAACATATTATTAGAACAAGTATAATTATAGGTAAATAACATTATTTAAAAGAGTGCTACGATGAAGCTTATCCTCTGTGGTTCCAAATCGACTAAGATTATCACTACTTTTTTTGGTAATATACTCAATCTTAGGAGGTGGTCATTTTTGGGAAATCTAGTTTGAGTAAATGAGCCGGTGTTTTTTTCCTTTTAATGTACCACTATTTATCTCTACTTACGCATACATCTTTTTGCGTATTGTATGTGGGCCGAGCTTGTTGTGTAATGTTCTTATATACAAATAACAAAACATTGTATTTTTAGTTTTAACCTAAATAAAAATATTTACGATTTAAAGAGGGAAAAATATTTACAGCTTAAATTGAAAACATTTAGAAAAAAAAATTGTACCTTTTTAAAAGGAAAAAATTTGATTATAAAACATGCAATTAAAAACTGATTTTTTTAAGAGGGTTTTTAGTGTATGTGAAAATAAAGGATGCACCCAAATTTTCACTAAATAATATATACAATTTCTTTCATCGTCCTGGTTTCCCTTTCCAACAAATCGTGGCAGAATACGAAAAGCGTCCAGGATGTGTGGATGAAAACGTTACTAGATTGGGAAGAGTGTGTTAGCGTGTCCCATTTCGAGCAAATTAAAATATCCCAACTTGCGTTTCACGTTAACAAATGATGGCGTGTTTATCACTATTGGACAAGGGCGTCGAAATCATTAACGTCCAAAAATCGTTATCGTATAGTATCTCTTACAAAAGTCGTCTGACTTTTGCTTGACAGGGCATTTATAGCTTAGCTTATGTTCGAACGTGTGTGGTCTCGCAAGGCGGTGCGTGAATCACAATTATATGGACCTATGGTGGATATAACAACAGATTGTAGGGCGTAAGTTTGCCAAATGCCAGCTGAGACAGAACTGGCCCAGATGCAAGGCAAGAATGGCCAAAAGGGCAACAAAATCCCCGATGTGCTTTTAAAAATATTGATATGATAAAATTGCGGGGCAACTTTTGACAAAGATGACTAGTAGTGTATTGATTTAACTTGTAACTTTCAATCTTTCAACCAGGGTTCAAGTGTTGTTTTTACAATTTTCTTCCCAATCTTTTTTTGTGCCTCATGTTTTCTACTGCCCTGCCTAGGGCATCCATATTGATAGGGCCGGCCCTGAGCTGAGCAGGCACAGGCACTGTTCCTACTCTGTTGCAACAGTAAACGATGAGTTTATAGCGTAAAAGCTATGTTGATGGTAATCGCATTAAAATATGCCCATGAAACCTCCATGTCAACCACGCCACGTCTTCTGCAAAATTTAAAGGATTTTCATGCAATGTTAAACCGGAGGATGTTTACGCTGCAACTGTAGATTAAACGTGCGATATCGTTCAACATGAAAGTATCTCGACAAATGGACATTTGATAACTGCACCTGATCAAGTCAAGTAATTGAGGTGATATGGATAAATCTTAAACAATCTATACAGTGGAAGGATCACACATGATGATTAAACTTTCATACATTAATTTTATCATATCGACGTAACGACTGCTCAAGTACTTATTTATCACTTATTTACGGAGGATATAAGATATTTATTGGTTGGCACCGGTACATATTCCATGTTATGGGCTCTATGCATGAAGGTAATAAACGTGGAGCGAGAGAAAGGAAATAAATGGGCTCCCGTAATTTCGGCGCTCTTCGTAAAACCCTAGTCCAAAATTGAATGCAAAACCCACCTACGGTAGATGATTTATGTCCGACAATTCGACATTAACTGCTTCGTTTTTCTCCCCATTTATAATTTTTAGAATCGTTACACCAAGAAAAACACACATCCAATTTCTCCAAAAATTAATCGTTCATTTGCGGTACTCATCATTGCGTTCTCACGATACAGTGTTCACTGCATACGCCAAGGTAGTAACCGTATTATTATTTTCGTTACTCTTCTTATGTTAAATATAAGCAATACTAGTACCAGAAACATTATAGTCAAAACTATGATAGATAAAACAGGTATTGGCATGTAATGCTATATCAATTGTCATTCTGACTAAACTTGTAACAACCGCAATATCAAGTTCTTCGCATCTAAATATCCACTACAAGAACAGATGGCTATTCCGACGGCAAATAGCCGTCGAAAACCGACGGTATAGCCATAGGTATAGCATCCGCAGTTTCTACCGTCTTTGACGAAATCGACAACAATCTTCTGATGCCTTTTCGACGACTTCTAACGGAAAATAGCGATGGTGTTCGACGACCAACAAGGTACTCGTGGATCCACTCGTAACCAATAATCAATCGGTAGCCGTCGACAACAATCGAAAAATTGTGACTTCTAAACCATCAGTAGTCACCGGAAATCTGGTTTTTTTATTTATTTATTTCTGCACATATTCTACTTCCATCAAATCTTCATATATCTAAATATACTTAACTCGATTCCACACAGATAATTCATATATATATATATATATATATATATATATATCACAATTAATAAATTTACCAAATCCTTACGATGATACTCGAATGATTTGGAACCACCACGATGTGTTACTAGGTTCTTATTTCTATTCGCAAAGTTCCTCTATGACTCCACCTACAAATTTAAATAATTGAATAATATATTTAATAATTGTAAAACAAAGTAATGATACACACACACACACACACATACATACATATATATACATACATACATACATATATATATGATAGATTAATTATCATGAACTCATTGTTGTTCCACCAGGCATCCCAAGCATCCCATACACTAGCACCCATCCAATTCGGTTTCTTCCCAGCTCTTCTAAGGCCCAACATCGTGTCCTGATAATTCTTCGCTCACTGCTAGAAAATGCTTAAAAAGCGACAAAAAAGGGCGACGATTATTTTTCGACGGCTTCCGACGGGTCGTCGGCGGCCGTTGGAAGCCGTCGGAAAATCGCGAATTACAAGCTCCAGTCGAGCCTTTTATCCTCATTTCAGCAAAACCTAAATACATTTCTAAATTCCCAAATTCGCTCCCCAAGCATCCAATCACTAATTCCGTGTTTTTACATCCTCCCCGGCTACGAATTCAACCTTTCTTGTTTTCTAGCTCAGGTATAATTTATTATTTTCGCGAAAAATTCAATTTTTATCATATTTCTAGATTTGCATAAGATGATAAATTAGAGCTAATTGGTGATTGAAATTGAAATTGTTTTCAATAGTGTGATGATAGTTTCTAGCTTCGTTTTTCTTTCCATTTATAATTTTTAGAATCATTACACCAAAAAACACACACATCCAATTTCACCAAAAATTAAGTATTCATTGCAGCACTCATTGCGTTCTCACCATACAGTGTTCACTGCATACGCCAAGGTAGTAACCGTATTATTATTTTCGCTAAACTTATTTTCGTTTTTCTTAGGTTAAATATAAGCAATACAAGTACCATAAACATTATAGTTAAAACTCTGATAGACAAAACAGGTATTGGCATGATGATAAAAGATTAAGATTGTAATGCAACATTAATGCTATATAAATATATCATTCTGTTGTTCTTCAGACTAAACTTGTAACGACTCGAAATTTCAAGTTCTTCGCATCTAAATATCCACTACAAGAACACTGCTTGCATCTAAATAGCTATTCCGACGGCAAATAGCCGTCCACTGCTTGCAAGGCTTCGTATAGCGACGGAGCCTAGCGACGGCTGGCGACAGCTAAAAAAGCGGCCGTTGTCAGCCGTCACTATACGCAACATACATATCCAAGCCGAGAGCAGCAAATTCATTACCTTCCTCCCCCAAAATCAATCTTCTTCCCCCAATCTGCCGCCCTCCGTCACCGCAGCCGCCGCTCCACCTTTCAATGCTTCCAAATCACCCAAATTTGTATAGGTATGCTCCTACTCTCTCGTTTGAATGTAAATTTGATGTTTTTAGGTTTAGTTTAAATCCTAATTCAATTAGGATTTGTTGTTAAATAGGGATTTGTTGTTAAATTAGATATTAGTAGTGTTGTTAAATTATGTATTAGTAGTGTTGTATGTTGATTTGGTAGATTAATTAGTTTATTATCATGAACCTGAATTAGGTATTACATTAATTAGTTTATCATGAAGTTGAATAAATGGTTGATGTAGATAATAAGTGTTGGCGATTAACATGATTAGTTGTGTTAGGTGAAAAAATAGTGTATATTAATGATTAACTTGGTTATTGATAAATTTACATGAAAGTATTTCATAGTTTATGAAATTGATAAATTGCAAATTTAAGTTGTTAAGTGAATTTAAATTGACAAATTTTTATTTAATAATTAGATTTTTATTGTTTTCTAATTACCTATTTGATAATTAGAATTTGTTGTTTTCTAATTATATTCATTGATGATTCTTCTATTTATCATGTTGATTGAGCTACGGCTAGCGACGGTCATTTTAATAATTTTAGCGATGACTAGCGACGCCTAGCGACGGCCAAAATGCAAAAGGTTGTATATGTTGTAAAAAGTAAAGTTTGCACAAAAAATTAAAAAATGAATATGAGAACATTAAAAATTCTGCAAATATCTAATTTTTTAAAAAAAATTAGGAAATGACTTTAAAAACAACTGATATTGTACTAAAATCGATTTTGTAAAGAAATTAAGAAATGAATATAACAATAACAAATAGTCACATAAAATCTATGTCGTAAAAAAATAAAGAAATGAATATTGAGCTAAAATTGTTAATTGAATGTTGAACTAAAATTTAAATACATAAATTTTTGAAATAAAATATAAATAGTTAAAACATTGTCAAAATTTGAAAAGAACAACAATATTTGATAAAATTTAAAGAAATTCTTTTATCCCTTAGATTGGCTTTGGCCCCGTCTGGCAAGTGTTGTATATGATCGTTATATGGATGTTCGTTTTATAACGGAACGGACATTTGTATTCATCTGAAACAATATTTGTCGGATTTGTCCCTGTATTGGACAAGTTACAAACACAATAAAGTATTTACATATTATAAATCATTTCATTGTAAATGTTTACAAAATTTCGACAGCACTTCCTTTACGTTCCCTATGCACACGCATTTATGTACGATACAGGGAACACAAGGGAAGTGCTGCCGGAATTTTGTTGAACCGTTTAATCTAAAATGATTTATAAAATGTAATTACATTATTGTGTTTGTAATGGAAAGTAGCATGACTGACCACCGAAGTGAAAACCAAAATACCAAAAAATAAAAAATAAAGTGAAGTTTATATTTTGAATTTTCTGCAACGATAAACTGTTTACAATGGAGAATGGTTGAAAATTAATGATTTAAATTGTCTAACATACATTTTCAAATCAGGAAAAATGTTCAATTATTTTCTCGACCGTACTTGGATGTATGAAGTCAGAACTGGAAAGAAGGGATCAATAAAGCAACATTTCTACAACGGTGTAACGAATTTATTAGATTTGCTAAATCTAATAACCGAAACAATACAGAAATTCGTTGCCCGTGTAGTAAGTGCCAACATTTGAAGCATTGGAAACCGAATATAGTTGAAGTACATTTGTATCAATATGGTTTCGTGCCTGATTATTATTTCTGGGATCGTCATGGAGAACTTGTTGAACCTATACCTAATACTGAAGTGTTAGAGGACGGTAATATGATGACGAATCCGATAGAAAATATGGTGGATGATGTAGCACGATCAATGTTTCCTACAACTGAAGCTGTCGATGAAGATGAAAATGTCGAAGAAGAACCGACTGCGGGAGCTAGAAAAATATACGATTTGTTGGATTCTGCTAAGAGGCCGTTGTGGGACGGATGTAAAAGCGGAGCCGAACTTTCAGTAACCGCCGAATACATAACTATGAAATCAAAATTCAACCTTACGGAAGCTGCATTTACAGCAGTTGCACAAGCTGCAAAACGACACATGCCACCCAATATTCTGATGTGCGATAGTCATTATAGAATAAAAAATTGATGTCCGCTTTCGGTCTACCGTACGAGAAGATAGATGCATGTGTGAAAGGTTGCATGTTGTATTAGAAAGACGACGTTGACCTCAGAAAATGCAAAATATGTAACGAAGAAAGATACAAACCAAGAAAAAAGAAAGGGAAAGAAATCCCGTACAAGAGAATGCATTATTTACCCATCACTCCCAAACTACAAAGATTATATGCATCTTCTGCTACGGCCTGTCATATGCGATGGCATAGTGTGAGAGTAGCGGAAGAAGAAACTTTGATACATCCATCCGACGGTGAAGCATGAAAACATTTCAATAAGACTTATCCCGCATTTGCTGCGGAAAGCCGTAATGTCAGACTTGGTTTATGTACGGATGGATTTTCACCATTTTCACAGTTTGGTAGTAAATATTCATCCTGGCCAATTATCGTTACTCCGTATAATTTACCTCTATGGATGTGTATGAAGACACCATATATGTTTCTCACCACTATCGTTCCCGGCCCTCATGATCCAACCCAACGAATTGATGTTTATTTACAACCATTGATCGAAGAGTTGAAGAAACCGTGGAATGAAGGAGTCGAAACTTACGATGTATCAACGAAAAAAAATTCGGTTATTCGCACGATTAATGATTTTCCTGCATACGGTATGCTTTCTGGTTGGAGTACGGCCGGTCGTCTAGCATGCCATTATTGTATGGAAGAAATACGAGCATTTTCGTTACGATATGGAAAGAAAGTTTCGTGGTTTGATTGTCATCGATGTTTTCTTCATCCCAATCATACTTTTAGAAGAGATAAGAAAATTTTCATAGCTAACAGAGAAGAGAATCTGAAACCACCCAAGGTTTGGTCAGGCGATGAAATATACGAAATTGTAAGAGACTATCCAAAGATACATGAAACTGGAGTCCAGACTGAAATCCCAGGAAAGTCAAACATTCATAATTGATGCAAACAAAGTATATTTTGGGTGTTACCATATTGGAAAGATCTCTTACTCCGACATAATATTGACGTGATGCACAACGAAAAGAACGTGTTTGATAATCTGTTTAATACAATTTTGAATGTAAAGGGCAAAACCAAGGACGATTTGAATTCAGGGCTTGATATCGCAAACTATTGTAAGCGCTCGGAACTTCATATGAAGCTTAATGACAATAAAAAACCGAAAGCATGCTATGAGCTAGACAATAAGCAAGTAAGACCCGTGCTAAAGTGGGTGGAAGAATTAAGATTTCCCGATGGGATTTCTTCCAATCTTGTAGCTGTGCTGACTTCAAAAATAGTAAACTGAGTGGGATGAAAAGTCACGATTGTCATATCATGATGGAATATTTACTACCCATGGCTTTCAAAGAACTGTTGCCCGTAAAAGTATGGAACGTTATAACAGAGTTATGTTTGTTTTATAAACAGCATTGTTCGACAACATTAAAGGTGGATCGTATACGTAAACTTGAAGTAGAAATACCCATATTGCTATGCAAACTGGAAAAAATACTTCCGCCTGGTTTCTTTAACGTAATGGAGCATTTACCTATTCATCTTCCATCTGAAGCACTTCTTCGAGGTCCTGTGCAATATGGATGGATGTATCCGTTTGAGAGGTAAATTAACAAGTGCATTGTTCATGTCAAATTCAAATTCAAATTCAAATTTGTATATTTAAATATGTAATAAATATCTTAATAGGTACTTGAATCAACTGAAGAAGAAGATTCGACAAAAAGCCCGAGTTAAGGGTTCGATATGCAAATCGTATCTTGAAGAAGAAGCCTCATTTTTTTCTCTCACTACTTTAAGGACGATGTGAACTTATCGTTTGTAACAGTTCCTTGAAATGAGGAAGTCGTTGAACAAAATTCTTCTCAAACAATGTTATCTGTTTTTAGACAATATGGTAGACCTGGTGGAAAATGTATGGAAATATGGTTGGACGATAGAGACCACCATGTAGCACACATACATGTTCTTTTAAATTGTGTCGAAGTCGGACCATTTGTCAGGTAACAATTAATTCACTTGTAATTTACTTGTACGTACATAATAATTATAACACATATTACATATATGCAGTATCTACGAATCACAGTATCCATCTGGCGATCTCGGTAAAGAATTTGCCAAATGGTTTTTGAACCATGTTTATGAGCCAAGAAACTGTGTCGTTGATGAAGGCTTACGACATCATGCGATTGGACAGAAAAGAAATGTGAAGACTTATCCAATTTTCTTCGTCAATGGGTTTAAGTTCAACATGAAAGATCACGGGGATGAAAAATTAACATATAACAGCGGGGTATTTGTCAAAGGCAGTGATGATCCAGATGAGCATTTAAAAGATTTTTACGGCGTCTTAACACAGATTCTAGAGTTGACATATTATGTTGAACCTTTAGAAAAAGTTTTTTTTAAGTGCAATTGGTTCAGTAACGTTCCTGGTTCCGGAATCAACGTGCATAAAGAGTATAAACTTATTGAAATAAGGCATACATCACACTATTATAAGTACGATCCTTTTGTATTAGCCAAGCAAGCGTTACAAGTTTATTTTGCTCCGTATCCATCTTTGAAAAGAGATAAAGCAAATTGGTCTGCTGTTTTCAAAACGAAACCAAGGTTTACGTTTGATGGAAATAATATTCCAGATAAAGCAGCATATCAAGCCGATCTTGAACCAAATACAGAAATAATAATAACTGATGATATTGATGTATGGCCTTTGAATGATGAATAGAACGTTTTATTTGATGCATTCGAAAGTGCCAAAGAAAATGAGATAGAATACGAGACTGAGTCTGGATCAGAAAACGATGAAGACTGATCGTTATTGATATAATTGTTATGTGATAGTGATTGAAACATGCGATGTAATAGTAAATTTTTGTAATTGTTCTGTGATGATCATTTAGTTAATTTTTATCCATGTTTTGTACTAGTAAATTTTTATAATTGTTCTGTGAAAGTGATTGAAACATGTTATGTAGTAGTGAATTTCTATTATGGTTCTGTGATGATTATTTATATAATTTTATCCATGTTTTGTACTAGTAAATTTTTATAATTGTTTCTATGAAAGTGATTGAAACATGCTATGTAGTAGTGAATTTCTATAATTGTTCTGTGATGATATTGTTTTCCTATAACAGATATGTCTGGCAGGAGACGAAGTCTGACAAGCACGCCATCCCCATCTCCCGGTGCAGGTGGTAGTGGCACTGCATCGGACTTACGTCCGATGGCAGAAGTTGTTCCTAGAAGTGCTGGGTAAGTATCAATTTTATTTAAAGTATAAGTTTTAAAATCCACTAAACATGTATATCATAACTTTTGCAGTGACTTTGAGGTGAGCCATCAGATTATATTTTACAGGTTTCGAGAAAGGCTTTTCAGAGCCGGATGGATGGTTGTTGGCCTCGCTAGGACGACATCCCCCCTCATGTCAAGAACGCAATACAGACGGATTTACTTGTAAGTAGTAGTTTGAATTTCAGTTATAAAGTAATATAATCTATATAACTTAAAATAATTTTAATTTACAGGCTGTAGTCCGCGTTGACCCTGACGACTTGGACGTTTTTTTAAATCACTGGAACAAACGAATGAGGAAAATTACAGGGATACATTGTCCAAGGCTAAGAATTCAGGGAAAAAGCCGAACTAGATGAGTGAGGGTGTATGGAATGATTTTCTTCGGCTTTGGGACAGTCCGGCAGCAAAAGTAAGTAATATATATTTTCTTTGTTATTTAAATCTAATATAAATCTCGCAAGATATATACGTAATAATTTATCTTAATTTGTAGGAGTTATCTGCGCGGAACCGGGCAAACAGGAATAAAAATCCTGCATTGCACCGTGGTGGCTCCAAATCCTTTCAGGAGCATAAGGGAGAGCTGGTAATTAAATTTATAAACTATGTTTACATTTTATTAAAATATTTTATAATCAGATTAGCAATAATATTTATATATTTTCAGGTCGCGAGATACAACCGCGGGCCTACTATGGCCGAGTTGTTCAAGGTGACGCATGCCGTGGAGAGGACTGACGAAGAGGGCAATGTTTCGTACGAGTGGACGATGACAAATCACAATCCGTAATGGTAAATTAATTTATTGTTAATAACAATATTTTGTCTTATTTTATTTTTAAAAACTTGAAATTCGGTTTTTATCGTGTAAAACAATTGTTTGTAATCGCAGGAGAGGTACGGAGCTGAGCGGGCTCGGATAGCACAGTCCACTGGTCGGGAAGAGCTTACGGTAGAGGAGGAGAAGCATATTTGGGATGCTATTATTGACGCGCCTTCTCGGACCAGTCGACGGTATAGCTATGGAAATGTGGAGGTAAATTTTGACATGTACTAATATATAAATTTACTCATGCATATGAATAGTTAAATAATTTTAATCATATTATATATATACTAATATATAAATAATTATGAACTATTTTACAGGCGATGATAATGCAGAGTGCATACAGGAGGTCGCAGCAAGAAGTGGAGATTGCTCAGTTGAAGGCGACAGTGGATGAAATAAATGGTTGGAGGAAGAGTTTCTTCGAGCAACAGCTGGATGAGCGGATTGCAGCTTATTTGCAATAGCATGGGAGGATGCCTGGAGAGGACGGCAGCGATGGTGAGGAGTAGGTATGTTTGTTTGCTCGTGTTATAGTTTGGTATATATACATTTTGGTTGGTTTGGTGTATATATATTTCAGGATATTATGTCCATATTTTGATGACTTCTAGTTGATGGATTTGGTTGGATATTATGTATATATATTTCGGGATATTATGTAGATATTTCGGTTTGCTATGTACATATTCTGGTTAATGGATTTGGTTGGATTTTATATTGTTTGAATGTACAGTGATGTTATATGATGGATATATGATGGTTATAGTTGATGAATATAGTGTATAGCGCTTGTGATGATGGTATTTAATAGTTATTGTTTGAACTGTATATGGGCTGTGCAGGTACACAGAATTTTACTAAAGTTAGCGACGACTAGCGACGGCTATTTGGTACAGATTAGCGACTGCTAGCGACGGCCACTTCTAACGACGGCTAGCGACGACATTTAGACGTTGGAAAATTTCCACGTGGCACATTTGCATTCGCGAGCCGTCGCCATTTGTGTGACGAAGCCGTCGCCAAAGCCGTCGCTATACTATTTGGTGACGGCTTTTAGCGATGGCTACCGACGGCCGGCGACGGCTAAAAGCCGTCGCTATCTGGTGCCGTTCTTGTAGTGGTCGAAAACCGACAGTATAGCCGTCGGAATAGCATCTGCAGTTTCTATCACCGTCGACGAAATCAACGACAATCTTCTGACGCTTTTTCGATGACTTCTAACGGAAAATAGCGATGGTGTTCGACAACCAACGAGGTACACGTGGATCCACTCGTAACCAATAATCCATCGGTAGCCGTCGACAACCATCGAAAAATTTTGACTTCTAAACCATCGACAAACATTGAAAATCTAGGTTTATTTTTTTCCTGGACCTATTCTACTTCCACCAAATCTACATATATCTCAATATACTTATTAACTCCATTCCACATAGATAATTCATATATATATATATATATATATATATATATATATATAACACAACCAACAACAATATTAACTATAATTCCAATATATACAAAATCATAAACTCCAATATATACAAAGTCAAGATCATAAACTCCAATATATACAAAATCAACCATTTAATATCCTCAAACATCCAACAAAACACTGGCCAAAAACGTCAAATATCAAACAACTCTACAAAATGTACCAAATCAATTCAACACATCCAATCACTCATCAAAGTGTATCAAACATACCAAAACAAATCATCCTCACCAACTCCAAGTCAACATATACAACATCCAAGCACAAAAATAGAAAAGCGTACCTATCAAGATAAGTCCTCGCCTTTGAAAGCATCAGACAACGAAGGAAATGAACCATGACTTTGCCAAGCACTAATTCAACTTCTCCACCTGTATAGCGCGAAGACGGTCATGCTCCTGCAGTTGCTCGACCATGGCTCTCAGCTGTTTTATCTTGGCTTTGGCTTTTTGGTACGCTTGTTGAGATGCCCTAGTCTGCGATAGAAAAAACTGTTATAGAACTATTCGACAACTTTTATAACAACTGTATAACTTTTATAAAATAGTTTATTTTTATAAATTACCGATTGGTTTCCATATCCAAAACAACGATTTCCCTACATTGGATCCATGATGGAGTCAAAAAAAACCGTCTTCCACCTCGTGGGTCAACTCATCACGGTCCGATCCCTCTAGTATCTACGCTCATGTCTGTTGAAAATTTTCTTACAATGCTAAAAAAATTACAGTTGAAATTAACACAACATTTTTTTAATTCTTCAAAGCTAATTACTTAAACTAATCGATATTAATAACTTAAAATTCAAAATATGCATACATATGCAGCCGTCGCCTTATCCTCATCTTCCCATGCATACGCTACGTTGCCAGCTTCGTCCGTTTGCTTTGTGGCATGAGTATGAGCAAATACTTCCATGTATGATACCGGACGTCGACATGCTCTTTCCTGCAATAAATAATGTATATATATTAACATTTATATTAACAGTTTATTAATAACTTATAACTTAAACTGTATAAATGTAATAACTATTTATAATAACAATTAATAAACTTAGTGAATCCTCACGATGATGCTAGAATGACTTGGAACTACCACGATGTGTTACTGGGTTCTTATTTCTATTCGCAAAGTTCCTCTGTGACTCCGCCCACAAATTTAAATAATTGAACGATATATTTAATAGCTGTAAAACAAAGTAATGATATATATATATATATATGTATATATATATATATGTGTGTGTGTGTGTGTGATAGATTAATTACCATGAAGTCATTGTTGTTCCACCAGGCAGCCCAAGCATCCCATACACTGACACCCATCCAGTTCGGTTTATTCCCAGCTCTTCTAAGGCCAAACATTGTGTCCTAATAATTCTTCGCTATCTTAGAATTCCAGTGGCGCTACATAAGGGAAATGTCCGCTTCTTGTAGATCTACGGAACCCTACACATTGAGAAAATTAAATATAAGTTATACATTTTAAAGTAGTCAACAAATTTTAAAACGATAATTTACAAATATGTAAATTTAAACTCACCAAAAATTCCTGCCAGATGCTCTCCCTGATCGAGTCAGGAATCTTATTCCATCGGGGCCAACAACCAGTCATCCTACTCAAATATGCCTACTTGGAAATACTAAAACCCACTCCCGATGGCTCTAGCTCAAATCCCTGTGTTAAATTTGAAATATAGTTTTAGACTATTATATATATCGTACATAAAATATTTCTAATCCTATGCTACAAATTTTAATACTTATGATTCATCGGCTTTGAGCTATAAATACACTTCTTGTCATGCTGCTGGCTCTAATGGCCCACTATCATCACCTCTATTCCCTCTTCGAGAAGAAGAGGAGGAACCGGAGTAGGAAGAGCTACGCCTTCGAAAAAAGACATAACACATTTCACGTACATATCAATTTATTATGTCAGAACGTATACTTCATAATAATTATGAGAAAAGATATCATAATTGATGAAAAAATGTAATATGAATAATCGCATAAATTACATTATATTAAAGTGTATATTAACAATCAGTCCTCGTTGTTTTTTGACTCAGACTCAGTTCCTTACTCTGTATCATTTTCCTCTGTAGTTTCAAATGCATCTACTAATACATTTAATTCATCATTTAAAGGTCCAAAATCCGTGTGATCATCCGTTATTGTTATTTCAACATTTTTCTTGATGTCTGCTTGATAGTCTTGTTCGTCTAGAATATTCTTTCCATCGAATGTAAACCTTGGCTTCGTTTTAAAAACTGTCGGCCAATCTACTTTATCTCTTTTTAAAGATGGATAGGGGGTATAAAAAAACTTGTAGGGCTTATTTGGCTAGTACAAAACGATTGTAATTTTGATAACGCGAGGTATGTTTTATTTCTATAAGATTATAATTTGGATGCACGATAACTCCAGAACCTGGAACTTTGCTGAACCAGTTGCATCTAAACAAAAGAACTTCCTCCGCGGGTCTAGTGAAATATGTCAATTGCACAACCTGGTTAACATGCCATAAAAATCATTTATATGATCATTTGGATCATCACTGTCTTTAACAAATACACCAGCATTGTTAGTTAATTTTTCAGCACCATATTCTTTGGTGTTGAATTTATATCCATTAACGAAAAATATTGGATATGTCTAAACTTTTCTTTTTGGTCCCATCGCTAGGTGTTTCAATCCTTCATCAACCACACAATTTATCGGATCACAAACGTAGTTCGAAAACCAAGTAGCAAAATTTTTGCTTATGTCGTCGCTAGGATGTTATGATTCATAAACACTACAAACATAGATAATATATTACATTATAATTAATATACACGTATAGTATTAAATTAAATAAATATATCTAGGATTGTAATTTAATATTACCAAATAAATGGTGCTGCTTCGGTACAATTAAGAAGAATATGTGTATGCTACATGATAATCTTTATCATATAACCATACTTCCACACATTTTTCAACAGGTCGACCACGTTGTCTAAATATAGATAACATTGTCTCAAAAGAACAATCTTCTTCAAATGCTTCATCAATATGTGTAGCGCTTTCAAACGATAAGTTCACATGATTACTGAAATAATGAAAAAAAAGAACGAAGCTTCTTCTTCGATATATGATTTGCAAATCGAAGCTTCAAATCGAGCTTTTTGCCTTATTTTTTTCTTTAAATGATTTAAGTACCTAATAGTAAATATTTCAATTCAAAAATAACTTATATATATGTAATTAAAATTTACCACACTCGATATTAATACATTACCTCTCAAATGGATACATCTATCCATATTGCGCAAGACCTCGAAGACGTGTTTCATATGGAAGATGAATAGGTAAATGCTCCATTACTTTAAGGAAAACTGGAGGAAATATTTTCTCCAATTTGCAGAGCAGTACAGGGATTTCTTCCTCAAATTTACGTAGACAATCAACTTTTAACGTAGTCGAAAAAAACTCCTTATAAAACAAACTAAGTTCCGTTACCACCTTCCAAACATTCCCAGGCAATAGTTCTCTGAAATCGACGGACAACAAATTTTCCATCATTATATGACAATCATGGCTTTTCATCCCACTTTGTTTCCCATTCTTATAGCCAACACATCTATGAAGATTAGAGAAAATCCCATTAGAAAATCATAAACCTTCCACCCATTTTAACAATACTTTAACTTGGTTGTTGTCTAACTCATAGCATGCTTTGGGGTTATTAGTGTCATTTGGCTTGATATGAAGCTCGAGACGATTACAAATTTCTTCTATATCATGTCTTGATTTCAAATCGTCCTTAGTCTTGCCTTTAACATTCAAAACTATGTTAAACTAATTATCAAATACGTTTTGCTCGTTATGCATCACGTCAATGTTATGACAGATTAGGAGATTTTTCCAATAAGGCAACTCCCAAAATATACTTTGTTTGCACCAATTATGAATCATGGATTTACCTTGAATTTCAATTTGTTGTTTGGTTTCACATACCTTTCGATAATCCTTTACAACTTTGTATATATCTTCGCTTGACCCAATTGTTGGCGGTCGTGAAGTCTATGTCTTTTAGCTGTGAATTTTTTTCCTCTTCTAAAAGGATGATTAAAACACCGATAACAATCAAACTATGAAACTTTCTTCCCATTTGATAAAGAAAATGCTCGTGTTTCTTCCATACAATAAGGACACGCTAAATGACCGTCCGTACTCCAACCCAAAAGCATTGCATATGCAAGAAAATCGCTAATAGCCCACAAAAGAGAAGCAATCACCCAGAAAAAAAATTTGATACGTCGTATGTTTCAAATCCTTCGTACCATAATGTTTTCAACTCTTCGATTAACGGTTGTAAGTAAACATCGATTCCCTATGTCGGATCATCTGGGCTAGGAACGACAATGTGAGAAACATATATAGAGTTTTCATACACATTCAAGGAGGTAGATTGTAAGATGTAACGATTATAGGCCAAGATGTATATTTAGAACCAAACCGGGAAAACGGTGAAAATTCATCCGTACATAAACTAAGCCTAACGTTACGGTTCTCCACTGCGAAACGGGATGTTTCTTATCAAAATGCTTCCAAGCTTCTCCATCAACTGAGCGTATTAATGTACCTTCTTCTTGTGTTTTCACATTGTGTCATCTCATATGATGCGTTGTTATAGATGATGCATATACCTTTGAAGTCTAGGAGTGATAGGTAAGTAATGCATCTGTCTGTATGGAACTTATTTTCCCTTCTTTTTTCTTGGTTTGTATCTTTCCTGGTTACATACTCCGCAACTCCTAAGATTGATGTCTTCTTTCCAAAACACCATACAACCATTTAAACAAGCATCTATTTTTTGATACGGTAAACCAAAACCAAACATAAGTTTTTTTTTACTTCATAATGATTTTTGCAGATTAAATTATCGGGTGGCATATGCCGTTTAGCAGCTTGTGCAATAGCTGTAAATTCGGCTTCTTTGATGCTGTATTTTGATTTCATTGCAATGTACTCTGTAGTTACTGATAATTGAGTGCCGCTCGTACAGCCATTCCATAAGGGTTTCTTAGCAGCCTCCAATAAATTGTATTTTTTTTCACTCCAGCAGGTTCCTCTTCCATGTTAACACCATCATTATCAACTTCAATGGTAGGAAAAATTGATCATGCTGCATCTTCAACCATGTGTGCTATGAGGTTCGTCATACTAATATCGAGTTGAGTCAGTTCAATATTACCTACTTGTCGCGAAAGGCCATACAAGGGCAAGCGCTAGCGGATTTCATCGCTGAATTCACCATGACAGACGAATCAAACGGTCGCAATGTATACCTCCCGTCTGATGGAAAATGTACACCGATGGAGTATCTAAAGATCGTTGTTCGGGGGTTGGCATAGTTCTTGTAACTCCTGAAAACCGATCAGTTTGCTATGCTTTGAAGCTCGAATCCACAGCAACGAATAACGAAGCCGAGTATGAAGCATTGATCACCGGCTTAAGACTCGTCAAAGAACTGGGAATAAGATCGGTTGAAATTTTTTGTGACTCGCAACTGGTGGTGTATCAAGTGCATGGAGACTACCAAGCAAGGGGGCAGAGACTTGCCCCGTATTTGGCCCAAGTTCATAAGCTGCTAGTAAATCTCGAGTATTATGATATTTCACATGTTCCACGTGAACAAAACGGAGCAGTTGATTCCTTGGCAAAATTTGCAAGCACTAGCGATGCGCAGTAGATGAGATTGTTTCCCGTTGAAACATTACATGTTCTGTGCATAAATAAAACGGAGGTAGATTTCATGTTAGAAATAGAAATCGAGGAGTCATTGATGACCTCATTCAAGCAGTACTTGTTACACGGGGCCATACCCGGAAGAAGGAGCGAAAGACGACAAGTTATTCATAAGGCTTCTAGTCATGTATTACATGATGGATTAATGTATCGGAGGAGATTCTCGACCCCATTGCTCTGGTGCATTACCCATGATGAGATAAAACGAGTCCCGACGGAAGTCCATGTAGGTGAATGTGGCGACCATACCGGGGGGCAGACGTTAGCAAAGAAAATCATTCGCTATGGATACTATTGGCCAACTGTAAATTGGGATACCGCAGACTACGTAAGAAGATGTGACAAATGCCAGAAGCATGCAAAAATCCCAAGAGCTCCGCCCACGGAACTCTCACGAATGGTTAGTCCTTGTCCATTTGCAATATGGGGGATCGATATAGTCGGTTCCTTACCCCTATCCAAAGGTGGTGCAAAATATGCGATTGTTGCGGTCGATTACTTTACCAAGTGGGTAGAAGCAGAGCCTTTGGCCACTATCACTACCAAGAAAGTCATTAATTTCGTTGTACGAAATATAATATGCCGCTTTGGCCTGCCATGAACCATCATTATAGACAATGGAACTCGGTTTGAAAACAAAGAGTTCAGGGAATTTTGCCAAAAATATGGTATTGAGAAAAAGTTTGCAGCAGTTGTCATCCGAAGGCTAATGGACAAGTGGAGGCCGTAAACAAGATAATCAAATCCATATTTAAAAAACGTTTGGAAAAGGCTAGAGGCAAGTGGGTGGGTGAGCTTCCGACGGCTTTTTGGGCTTACAGAACCACCCACAAGTCTGCGACTGGCCACACTCCATTCGCATTAGCATATGGCATGGAAGCTGTCATACTCGTGGAACTTGAAGTCCCATCACATCGGGTAACTTATTATGACCCTGAGTCAAATCAAGATCTCTTGCGGGAATCGTTGGACTTCATTGATGAAAAACGCGAAGAAGCTAATTTAAGAGCGGCCGCATACAGGCACCCAGTTGCTCGATATTATAATGAAAAAGTCTGACCGAGAATCTTTGGCGTGGGTGATCTCGTTTTGAAACGAGTTTTCCCAATTCCATCACACATGAGCCCCGCATGGGAAGGTCCATACGTCATTGAACGGAAGCTTGGAGAAGAAACTTTCAAGCTAGCGACCGTCGATGGTGCGACACTCCCCCGAACATGGAATGGTGAACATTTGCGGCATTATTACACTTAGTTCATTTCTATCATATTTTAGTTGCATTTATTTCCAGCAAGTTTTTATTCCTAGTTTACGGCATGTAAGAAGACAATTTAGCTTATTTGCATTAATAAAGGCTTGAAGCCATTTCTTTTTCCCATGAATTGTCGATGTTCCTGTGTATGATAACGCTGTAACAAATGACTAAGAGATACATTACTCTGTCTGACATACAAACGAGTATAAACGACTCAAAATCTCTAAGTCCCCGGAGTGCGGACCGGAGTACTCTAAGTCCCCAGAGTGTGGACTCGAGTATAAAAAATTCAAAATCTCCAAGTCCCCGGAGTGCGGACTGAAGTACTCTAAGTCCCCAGAGTGCGGACTCGAGTATAAACGATTCGAAATCTCCTAGTCCCAGGAGTGCAGACTGGAGTACTCTAAGTCCCAGAGTGTGGACTCGAGTATAAACGACTCAAAATCACCAAGTCACCGGAGTGCGGACTAGAGTACTCTAAGTCCCCAGAGTGCGGACTCGAGTATAAACGACTCAATACCTCCAAGTCCCCGTAGTGCGGACTGAAGTACTCTAAGTCCCCAGAGTGTGGACTCGAGTATAAACGACTCAAAATCTCCAAGTCCCCGGAATGCGGACTGGAGTACTCTAAGTCACCAGATTGTGGACTCGAGTATAAACGACTCAAAATCTCCAAGTTCCCGGAGTGTGGACTGGAGTACTCTAAGTCCCTAGAGTGCGGACTCGAGTATAAAAGACTCAAAATCTCCAAGTCCCCGGAGTGAGGACTGGAGTACTCTAAGTCCCCAAAGTTTGGACTCGAGAATAAACGACTCAAAATCTCCAAGTCCCCAAAGCGCGGAATGGAGTACTCTAAGTCCCCAAAGTGCGGACTCGAGTATAAACGACTAAAAATCTCCAATTCCTCGGAGTGCGGACCGGAGTACTCTGAGTCCTCGAAATGCGAACCAGAGTATAAACGATTTAAATGTCCAAGTCCCCTGAGGGCGGACTGGATATAAATGACTTGAAGTCATCGAGCCCTTAGCGTATGGATTGGAAATATTCTAAGTCCCCAGAACGTGGGAAAAACGAATGTGCAAATACCAAGAAAGTTGTCAACTTGTTTGAAGATGAATCGAGAAGTTCACTAACTTGCAGTATCTCGGGTTTTGACCTCGGTTATACAAAAAACCAAACAACAACAGTCCTCTAAGAGGGAAAGGAACTAAATTTTATTCATCACAAATAATTTTATTTACATGAACTACGAAATCAAAAATAATTACATAATCTAAACTAGCTCTTGTTGAACGAGAGCGAAAACTATTTCTTTGACTTCTTCGACTTTTTGCTAGATGACTCCTCCCTAGCACGTTTACCCTTGATAGCTTTCTTTGACGGAGGAGTGACAACTGAAGAAGTACGAGGAACATCCATGGGTTTGGACCCACCTGGGAGGATGACCTTCAATGGCTTGTTCAAAGGATCGTCCAGGTCCACAGCTTGAGGTTCGACCTTGATCTTGATCGTCTTTTCCTTCTCTTTCTCAAGCTGCTCCTTCATGCTCAGTTCGGACGTGTGCTCAGAGGCGCCTGTAATTTCAACTTCATAACTCCCATCGATGGGAGAGGAAGTCTCAGATTTGTCCTCATTAAGCGCCCCGATCACCTGAGCAACTGGATCGGGGGCCTCCCCTGCGTGAGTGGCTTCACTCGTTTTTTCCCTCACTTCCTTGGCGACATCGCTCCTCGGAGTGGGCTCAAGATCAGAATGGCCTGCATAAAATCATGAAAACCAAGTATTAGAATGCAACAGCTTCTGTTGAAAAACGAAAACTCTTGGAATGTTAAAGCAAAAGAGTTGCTTACCAGGTTCTGGTTGGCTCTCAGCCGTCAGGGGGGTCTCACCCTCTGGAATAGGGGACAAAACGTGAACACCAAGGCCGGGGTCCTCCGGGTCATAATCGATGTGCTGTTCAAAAAGATCGAGTATCGGCCGACCTGCCGGCTGGGTAGGCACATGAGCTGGAGACTCGATCCCGGATAGGTCGGCGATAACTTCTTTCCCTTTCGTTGAGGGGAAGCCTTTGCAATAAAGGGCTTTAGCCGCTGACAGGTCCGAAGGCTCGTTTCCCTTAAGGAATTCTTTTATCAAAGCCCCCTCATCAACGTCCTCAATACCGTGTCTGGCCTTCTCGATTTCAATTATGGTCTCCCACGCCTCAGCCAAAGATTCGAGATAGCCCTCGCCCGAAAAAATTAAGTCCTGATGTATGAGAACGCGGACATTGAATTCGGCAATAAGCGGGTCGAACATGCTTTAGACCTCTTCCCTACCTTCTTCCTTGGCCGCCTCAAGACGGGAGTCGATCTCCGCAGATGCTATCTTTTTGCCCTCTTCACGGGCTTCATCCTTAAGCGCCTCAACTTTTGAAAGCTCGCCCTCAATTTTCGTCTTTAGGAGTCGCGTTGCAACGATCTCGTTGCAATACCGTTGCGACTCCTCTTGGGCAGCAATCTTCTCTTCTTCCTCTTTGCGGAGTCGCTCCTCAAGTTCTTTGACTCGGAGGCAGAATGCAACCCTTTCTTTTTGCACCGAGTCTTTCTCTAAAGCTAATGCCCCACAGCGTTGTACCACCTCGTCGATTTCTTTTTTGTGAGATGATTTCAAACGAGTTACGGCTTCGACGGTATCTTTCACGCTCTGTTGGCCGGCCTTGAATTGAGATTTGTAAGACGCAATCTCTTCGTCCTAAGCTTTGATAATGTCTTTGTCATGAATAGCCTTAAGCTTCAGGCGATCAATCTCATGTTGGCATTCTATGGAGACTTCTGACACTTTCTTAACAAGATGAACGGACACGTCATGCTGAACATAGACGTCGTTGGTGCAGGAGATAGCGCTCTGCTTGACATCTCCAGGAATATGATGGATCACCGAAGAAACTTTAGACCATCAAAGCAGATTTTTGGGAATTTAACTTTAAGCTCGGCCAGTCTCTCCGATACCGATGGATCTGTTGCAAGAACAGGAGGAGACGGCTTCGAAAGTTCAGCTCTCATGTGAGGATCACGGGACTATAGGGTGGAGGAGGAATTGGAGTGTTGATCATGGGGAACATCGGATTGCGGCCCCTTATGGCCATGCTTATCTTTTCTTTGCCCCGAGTGAGAAGAGGGATGTTGGTGGTATTTGGGCTGATAATATGTTTTCTTCTGAGATGATGAATCCCGGGAATGATAATCCCTATTGTAATCACCGTCTCTATCCCGATGTTTTCTAGAACCCGAGTCCCGTCCAGAATGATGGAAGATAGACGACCCGCGGAGACAATCAATTCCATGTGTACGCCCCATGTCACCTGCACAGAATTTAAATAACAACGAATTAGAAAAGAGTAGTGTGACGACGGAAATTTAAGTGCAAGGTGGAGTGCATGTGTTTGTGTGTGTCCTATTGTTTCCCCCCGACGGACCAATTTCTTTACTAATGGGAGTTTTTTCTCCCTGAGTTTAGGCTTTAACGCCTGCATCGCCTCTGATGGGTGAGTGAAGTTTTAGTGCCTTTGGATTGTCAAAATCATAATTAAGTAGACCGTCAGGTACAGAAAGGTTTGAGAGGCCCTTTAAAGAACTTTCTAAATGTTGTGGGGGAGCCTCTTTCTCTGTCGGAATAAGAGTAACTTTAGAGGTTGCGCCAACTTTTTCCCTCCTTATCTTGTACGCGGTCCCTTTTTCCTCTTCGAAAGAGAAGATGACGTTTCGATGTCGTGAACTTCGACTATCGGGTCCTGAGTAGGACCAACGTTCTCATCTTGTGCTTCGGGTGTTTCGGTTTCCTTGATTTCTCCTTCTTCTAGTGCGCCAGGAGCATTACGTGCTGAAGACTCAGCTTGTTTTTTTCCTTTGCCAGAGGCGGGCTTGGGAATGGTAACGCCCTGAGGAAGGCTTATCCAACGGCCTTCTGCCAACAGTCCAAACGTTGTAAGTGACTCATTCGAAATGAGAGTTCGGATGTCTCGTTCTTTGGCAGGAAGGGCTCTAATAGCTTCGATGGCTTCAGAATATCCACGGCCGCCAGGACGTGGACTGATATCTGAATAGATGGAAAAAAGAGTTAGAAAAGGCACGACTTTGACCAAGAATGAATATCGATCTAGGGAAAGACTTACTTCCTTCCACCCATCTCCTCGCGAAACCAGGAGGGCAACGCACATAAAACCATTCTTGTTTGTATAAGGCAAACTTGCTGCATGCCCCAGTCAAGATCTGGCATTTGTGGTGCGGCTCGATAAACATGAAAGAGGGGCTATCTCTCCGCTTCTTGATCATATATATATATATATATATATATATATATATCTGATGTCACACGGGGTTGGAGGCCTAGAGAGGACATTCATGAAGAGGATGTAGGTACCGTAGATGAAGGCGTGACCGTTCGGGTGCAATTGTGATAGGGCAATGTCGATGTATCGCAGCATGTCCCGTAGAGATGAGTTGAACGGCGGCACACTGCCGATCCAGCACATAAACTTATTACAAGTTGTGTATCCAACTGGGGGCAACTGTGGACGATCGTGCCCCGATGGAACTAATACGTCGTCGAAAGGGATTCCGTGGATAGAGCATATCCGACGGAGTGCACTTTCATTAATCTTCGTGGCCTGTGAATCGACCGGGTTGTCCAAGAAAATTAATGCCTCCAAGGCGTCGGGAACTAAGTTATGAGCATAGGAAGTCGACGGGTTTGAAGTATATGCGACTCCTTGTTTAGAAGATGGCTCAGGTCTATCTGAGATCGTGGCGGAGCTAGATTTCCTAGACATCTTTGATAGAAATTGAATCTAGTAGAGCACATGTTTTAACTATACTTGAAAAAACAATTGACGTTAGACTTAACAACACAAGTATTCCCCCCGCGTGGTGTGTGAACTAGTGTGACGATTCAAATATAAGTGCTAAGAAATTGAAAGTCATAGAGTTGATGGTGTAAAATTGAGCTTTGAATTGTCGCCTTCGAAGACCGTCATCGCTGACCGTCTCCAAAAGCCTGCCCTATGATGTTTTCAATTTCGGGCTCAGACATTGGCGCTGTATGTTAAAGGCAATTATCCATTTTTGTCGATTTAAGTTCAGACTTGTGATTACTGAAACTAGGAAGTTATCAGTCTGGATTAGTTCGATATGCTATTTTTCTTAGGTCCTTGTCCTTGTTTTTGTCATATGATTAGGCAAAGTGAATAGGTGTTCGGCCTAAGTATCGTTCGGCCAAAATATTGCTCGGCCTAAGTATCGTTTGGCCAAAATATTAGTCGGCCTTAGTATCGTTCGGCCGAAATATTGTTCGGCCTAAGTATCGTTCGACATTCATGTCGTTCGGCCTAAGCATCACTCTTCCAACCCTTCCTCTTGGCCGTTTGGCACACCGCAAGTCATGCCGAGCCGTGATTGTGCTGAGCCATACCGCTCGGCATTCTGCCCTTAACATTATCTGCCTTTCTTCCCTCCATCTCTACCGATCGGCATGGCCGAGTCGTTCGGCAAGTCATGCCAAGCCATGACATTCGGCATCCTATCCATTCTCCACTTCCTTTCAGTTTTTCCACTCAAATTTTGTTCGACATGGGGAGGTCATGCCGAACCATGGCTGTATCAATCTACACCAACAGGCCTGATCTCTAACTCCATTCTTATGCTACCATAGGACCGCTTGGCATTGAAAAACCATCCCGAGCCACTACAATGCATATTCCACCTTTCTCTTCTGCGACCCATCCACCTCGAAATCACCTAAGAGCATACTAAGTTCCAGCCCTGATTCGCGTTCGAGCCTCAATTCATCACCCTTATTTACACACCCCCTACTTTCTACGACCTATGAAAAATTCACAAGTTCGAGTGAAATCTAATATCTCCTAATTTGAGAGAGTGATCGAAAGGTTCTTACCGAAGAGTACAGAGAGAGCTTGGGGGTCAGTGAGTTTAGGATTGAAGGTTGTTAGAACTTAACTTAGGAAAGGCGTGATGGATTCCAGGTAGGAAAGGAAGATCGAAAAAGTGAACAAAATTCAAGGGAGGTAAGTCTCGAGTTCTTGGAAAATAACGGAGGTAAAAAGTGAAAAGAGGAGAAGAAGGAAAATGCCGACCTTTATAGGAGAAGAAGGGAAGTCGAGGGGACAATGACCGATAGAACCGGTCAAGACGACCTCGTTCGGCATCGGCTTTTAAATTCGTTCGGCATACATGGAACATTCGGCTTCGGCCATACCGTTCGGCATTTGCATGACGTTCGGCACACATCGCCTCAACTAGTGATCAAGGGAAGTCACCATCGAGGAAACTAAGCCACAGCTTGAAGTAAAGCACAGTCACGTTCGACACGTGATGCACTTTGGGGGGCAAGTGTTACCTGAAGGTTTGACCAGGCAACTAAGTACTCGGCATTTGCATACTGTTCTGCATTTATGAGTCGTTCGGTATCCAGAACGCTCGACATTCAGGAACGCTTGGCATTTGGGAGCGTTCGGCATTAGAAAGCGCTCGGCTTCCAGAGTCGTCCGACGCAACTGATTCGTTCGGCACTCAAGTTCGATCGACATCTATGGATCGACACACAGAGATCACTCTTTTTGGGCCAAGCTACTTAGCTACCTGGCCCACCAGGGAAGTCCAACCCATCTTCGCCTATAAATATAGAGGCAGGGGCCCAGTGAAATGGACCTTTTTTGGAGAATACCGGGGAGACTCTGCCGCATTCAAGACTCATTCAAGACTTATCTTTTTTGCTTAGCAATTGTATTCAATATAATTGGGATACAGATTATATCTGTAATCGATTATCTAGAAAAGCAATAAAGATTAACCATAAAGTGGACGTAGGCAATTACGCCGAACCACTATAAATCTGATGTTCGTATTTTCTGCATTTAAATCTGCATATTATCATCTGTTTAACTTTACTTTCTTCATTAATCTTTCTACACAATCTATCTTAAGAGTGTTAGTGACCAATTCTGGTGCTAACACTCTATGTCTTGTTTTGGTGATATTTTTAACCTTCGAGATAGAGACGAGCTTCCATTTTGACATTTCATGCTGAGAATATGATTAAATCCTTTCCGTATAAGATATCGTTTATGGAAATTAAATTTTTTATATTTTCCATGACCAAATCACACTTTTCAGCTTTAAAAAAACCAAACTTGTGCTTGGTTTTTCACATTATAAATATTAAATTTAACAGCTTAATTAAAGTTATTAATTAACTTTAAATACCATTAATAAAACTAGAATTGTCCCGTGCTTCGCACACAGGCTGTTTATATTATTGTAAATGGAAAGCAAGGGGCATTTTCAAAATTTTAAAAAGACACCGAGTAAATTAGCTCAACGAATTTTCTTTATTAGTAGTAGAGATGATTAACTAACTTTATTCATCATTATTAAAAAGGTTATTAACCTTAAACATTATTATTAGTTAAAATAATTTATTATTAATATCTTAAAATAACCTTCAACTTTAAGATAAAGTAATAATTTAAAATGCATTTAAAACTCTAAATTTGTTCCAAATACTTATAAATCTTTATCAACCCATTTTAAAAGAATTTATAAAATATTTAAAGTAAACAATGTTTTATAATTTAAAACAACATTAATTATCTCGAAAAATAATAAATCAAATTTGTAATCTTTTCTATGTATTTAAAACAACATTAATTATCATGAAAGATAATTGATCAAATTTATAACTCCATTTATAAATTTTAAACTATACTTGCCTTTATTTCAGAATTCTCAAAAATACTTGAAAATATAGTTTAAAAAACTTTCAAAGCGCAAAAACACAACCATGGATTTATTTTGTAAAAATACAAGCACAATTCAATACACACAAAGATTTAAGGAGATGATATTTCATAAATGACAGTATAGCGATAATCGCTATAATGATATTTGTACAGATCAAAAAGTGTGTCACATATATTTCAACCAAACATTAATATAAGCAACATAAGAATATAAGTAAATTAGCATTGGTAAGAAACCCCTTAGGGTCTCTCTACAGTGGTCACCTGTAAATCACACATATGTATGCGTATTTCGAAATGTTCCATAGCGACCTATTTGCTATGTACACTTCGACTTCCTCTTGCTTTATTCCATGCAATACAATGGTTATTTATGCCATTCGCTCCAAGCAGAAATCGAATCCAAATAAATAATCAAAAAATGATATACAAACGATCATCCAAGTATTTAACAATAATCTATAGCAACACAGATATCATATAGTTTATTTAAAGTGAGTTAATCGACCGAAATTCAAGTTGATGCTATCGCGTTCTGGTTTGATTCCAATGCATAGCTAACATCGTTATGAGTCCAACGCAAAAGACCGTGTCCAAATCCAACCTCGTATGGATGAGATATGAGTTAATTAATTAAAATTAATTAACTTTAACTTAATTAAATTTATAAATAACTTTATTCCTATTATAAATCGTTCTTTCCCTATGATTTCCCACTCGAGACACTGATATAGACACGAACAAGCCATCTCCAAGTCGATCACACACGTTAGTTCCCCATCTCAGGCCACCATTCGACAAATCGCCTTCGCCGTTCATCTCCACTGCGCATCTACGTTACAATCCACATCTCAACGACAAATTCAACTCTGTCCCCTAATTCGCGACTTGGCACGCTTCCACCCGAATCAAAGCCAAACCTAAACCCTATTTCAATATCTGTATGTCGATCATCATGATATCGACGTCGTTCATCCTGAAATGCATATAGGTTCGAAGATCTTGCCAACACAAACTTAACAGAACTAACTTTACAATTTTTAGTGGTATGTAGCATTGGGTTTTGATTTTTAGAGATAGGAGCCCTTTTTGAGTTTACTGAAAATGAAATAGAAAAGAAAATGAAGAGGGAAAAGCGGAAAAATGAAATGGAAAATGAGTTTAGTGTTGACATTATTTGATTTTACAAGGACAAATTTTAAAAAGAGACCGATTTTCAAAACCATTTGCAGATATAGGCTAGTTTTGGAACTATTTGCAGAAATAGGCTAGTTTTGGCTAGCTCAGCGATGAGTTGGCCTTTTTTTTATAAAAAAAAAAATAACGGTGCGCATTTCACAAATGCGCCCCTTTAAATTTGCACTGGCGCATCTGCAAAATGCGCCAGTGCAAATATTTGCTGTCGAGCCTGGACAACAAACTATATTAAGCAATTCGAATTGAAATACACAAAATTGAAATTCAAATGCACAATCTTAAATGATAGAAAACGTTTATCAATATGCAAGCCAACAAATAAAACTACCATTAAATAAATTCCAGCATAACATAATTAAAATTCGATTACATTCGAATTAAAGCAGAAGTTATAGTTCGATTACAAAAGCAAATTAATAGTAAACTAAAAATAGGAGTACTCATGCTTGAGTTGGATCGTCTTGAGTAGGTGGGGGTTGAGAAGGTCCAGTAGGTTGCGATTGGTGTGTATCCTGCCTTCTTTTAGTTCTTCGCTCTCAAGTCCGCATAGCTTGTTCGGAAGAGCTTGGCCGTGTTAATCGATTTCTAAAAAGGAGCGTGTCAATAAGTTTCTTCAAATCAAGATACCGTGGTTGTACTTCTCGTTTGGGTACTCTACCATGTCCGATATCATCTAACCCTCCTCGTACCGTCTCTAGTACATCGACCTACAAGTTGTAGTTATTTATTCAAAATAAGAAATATAATTCAAGCGAACAAAATAAAAATGTCACGATAATGTGAAGATTTACCACATCTCGCTCAAGCGGTGCACGAGCGGTGTATACTCGTTCGTGAGAAGTCCGATCTGCAACAATGAATCTTCGAGTAATCGACCAATACCAAGTCATGTATCTCGAAGTAGGAATCGTAGGAAGCTGTTGGTGTACGATACGGTTATGTCTATCGTTCCACTGGACGATAGCAAACTCCAAATTCGGCTTTGGTTCGCATGGATCGGGTATGTGTTGCTGAAGACCAAACTGTCGCATCACTCGATCAGGATTATACATTTCTACATCTTGCATGCATATGATAGGCATCTTACAAAGCCAACTATGCATCCCACTTAGACATATCCACGGAAGATCGACTAGCACATCCTGTGTATACGGATTCCATATAATAGCTACATCTGTTAACATGTCGAGCCGGTCGCGATAGTAAGTGGCCACCTGCTTTGGAGACTCAACCCAACTCCTCGAACCAAACCACCTATATATATAGTTATACAATTAGAGTTTTATTAGTACAAAAATACACACATGTAAATGTAGTTGAAAATTCACTACCTTGCACTATAAGGCAATGTTCTGTTGATTTGCATGGATGAAGTCACATTTGGACGAACAATGGGAAGATGTGTCCATGCCCAAAGCTGTGAAATAAATTAAAAATTTGAATACTTTAGAATTAAATATTACATATGAGTTTATAGCAAATATATCTATGCATATTGTACCTGTAAAAGCGAGAGACAAACAGCTATCGATTTAGATTTCATGAGTGCAACATTTGTTAACTCATTATATAATGTTGCCAATATAGCACTGCTCCAATAATATCGTGCACACTCATCCAGATTTCACAAAAACAATAAAAAAAAGGTTTAGTCGTCCTTTAGAATGATCGGGAAATAGACGACAAGATATCAAATGTAGAATAACAGTTCTCGCATGATATTCAATTTCTTCATCTGAAGCATCCGGTGATGGCTCATCTGCAAACATATAGCGAAGCCATGTCAACTCCTCTTTTATTACAAATAATTCGATCACTTTCATATTAACGGAAAACATAGCATCGGCTTCTTCATCATCATTTACGTCGATAGCAGAAGATCCAGAATCAGTAACCCACTTGCTTACTAGTTTTATATCATATTCTTGTGAATTAATTTTTGTCACCCTATACACCGTTTCTTTTAGTTCATGATAGGAGCAAAAAAATTTAACCTTCGAACCTTTTTGTTTACCACCAACATATACCGGTGTATTGTTTTCTTTTATAGCCAATTTTCCATCAAAGTAGCAAATTATTAGGATGAAATCGATCATACTTCTAAAAAAGAAAACATTATTAATTTTAGAACAATCAATTACTACACAAAATACTAATGACATAATAAAGCATAAAAATGAAAGGATGAACATGTGAAAGTTAGAATATGAAAATACCCAAAAATTGAGCTAGGGTTTGAGTTTTACCTTCAAATTGATGCCAAGTAGCTGATAGAAGTAATCCGACTAGTAATCCTCGTATATTTTGGAGATTTTAAGTAGTATTGATCGATTTTTGAGCTGAATGGAAGAAAGATTCGGAACTGAATTTTGGACTAGACTGTTTTGTTTTGAGTAAAAAGAGTGAGTTGGGTATATTGCCTTTTGCTTTCTGTTTTGTGCAGAAAGATTTGCACTGGCGCATTTTGCAGATGCGCTAGTGCAAATTTAAAGGGACGCATTTCTGAAATGCGCCCCGTTATATATATATTTTTTAAAAGGTCAGCTCATTGCTGAGCTGGCCAAAACTAGCCTATTTCTGCAAATAGTTTCAAAACTAGGTTATATCTGCAAATGGTTTTGAAAATCGGTCTCTTTTGAAAATTTGTCCATTTTATAAACAAGACCGCATTACTTCAACCACAAGTTAAACAAAATTTTCAATCAAAACTAAGTTTTCAAGCCACCCATTGCATTATGTTGAAATTCTTGAATTTTTTTATTTGGTTTAGAAATTTTTAAAAAGAAGGTTTTACGGTATTTCACTACACAATATTCCGTTCGTGTACGAACCGTGAACGATAGAAATAAAAATACGATCGTGCACCAAAATGCAATATGATCACAAATCAATAATAAAATACCCATATTATTTTATTTGTGAAATTTCAAAAAATATCATGATTTACCGAAAAATAAGTCAAACGAAAATAAAATTATTTTTTAAAATTAAAAATTATGGAAAAATCTTATAAATTCATTTAAAAATATGTCATTAACAATCAAATCATTTCTTTAACAATTAATTTTCGATTGTTATTTAGTAATTAAAAGAAGTTAAATAAAGCTATTAAATCCATTTAATTTATATTTAATTCACAATTCAAACATATCCTATATTTAAATTAAAGTTATTAAACTTTCAATTGTTTAAATATTTAATATTAATTAGATATTCAAATTCAAAGCGATAAAAGATCAGAAGGCTGCACAGATGCATGGCTTCGGTTGCTGTTGAGGAGGGCAGAGTGGTGGCGACTTGGCTGTGATGCCGTGGTAGGTGCAGAGCGGAGAAGGGGGTGGTGCGTAAAAATTTTGGTGGCAAATTTTTATTAGTAGTGAAAGTGGAGAGAACAACATGATATTGGCTCATGTTAAGTTGGATGAGAGGCACGCCATTCCGACGTTGCGTCGTTGCTATTTTAATGGCATCAGTAATAGTGTGTAGGTAGTTCTTTTCCTATGCATACCAATGCTGCTCTTAAGCTTTTTTTTGTCGACAGGGCATTGGTATATTAAAGTAGGCAAACTACCCTTTTCTAGTATTGACCGTTTGCCCATTAAAATTAATCATGTACTATACTAAATATTTAAAATACTTATTATAATCATGATTGAAAAAATGTTTATTTCTAATAGTCAAATGATATTGGAATATGGTAATTTTTGGTAGAGCCATAGAGACGACCTTTATGATATGCAGAGATTTCATGTAAAAAATTATCAAATTTTGATGGCCAAAAATATTTAAAATCGAGCCGGACACAATTTAGAAATGCGAAAAGCTGGGATGCATATCCTCCCCACCCCTCCCCCAAAATACACACTCATTTTGTAGCCCCGATATCAGCCACAAATTTCTATTTAAAAATTTATTTTTTTCTCTCTTATATCACATGAATTAAATATTTAAATATAAACTTTTGACTGATATCAGAGATGTACAAATTAGCTAAATAGAGGGGGCTATTTAAATATAAGCTTTTACACACACAAGCGCATTGGGAGGTTTCCATTCCGGCTTCTATTTAAATATAAGTTTTCACACACGCACACAAGCGCATACACATTGGGAGGTTTCCATTCCGGCTTCTTTATTATCGATTATGTCTAAAGGTGCGTTTACAATGAATGGAAATGGAGAATTTGAGCAGGGTATTTGAGCAAGAAAGATGGTTAAATGAAGAATGTGTTTGGTGAAGCGAACGGGGTATTTGAAATTTGATTATTTATTTAATTGATTTATAGTTATTTAATTAAAAATTTTAATTGTGTAATATGCGTTTAATAATTACAAATAATACGAAATAAATTATAGAATTTCATTAATACAAATACATTTTTAAATTCAAATAAATAAATTGTGAAATTTTAAATTGCTCAGTTCAAACTAAATCCATAATGTAGAGTGCTTCGATACGATCGCAATGTAAAAAAGCTCGTCTCAAATGAACCTTATTTGCAAAAGTCATTAATTTTAAAAAATTATAAAAATGTAAACTTAATTAGTTTTAACATTATTAAATAATTTACAATGGAAGAAAGTTGGTGTAAGTACATTGACACTCAACGCATCCGTCGCATGTGATGTCAATGCATCTTTACCCAACTTTTCCACAATGGGACTGGAAACCGAGGTATGTCCGTTGCTGCGTCCGCCGCGTCACCAACGAAAACATTAATCAATGCGAATGCTACCTAACACATTTTTTGATATCCACGTTTACAGAAGGTTAATAATTATTTGTAGGCATAACCAGTAAGCAACACATTTGGTCATCAACATCATATTTACCAAAAACCACGTCATTCCTAGTCAGCTAAATATTGATGCTTTAAACTCACTGATTGTAATAAATATTCTTGCTGATTCTATTTACAACCCGTTTTCTCCTTTCACACCATTAGCTTCATCAATTTTCATGTTTTTCAAAATTGCATCTGTCTTCGAATCACATCAGATTACGGTTTAAAAGAAATAGTTACGTACAAAAGCTCTAAATTAGCAATGTTTATGTAAACATCTCGCTCGGTCCAGCGAGGTTCATGTAACAACCTAGTTCGAACCGAGCAAGATTTGTATAACAATCTAGTTTGGGTCGAGTGAGGTTTTTATAACAATCTAGTTCGGACCGAGCGTGATTCGTGAATAAACAACGTCAAAACTGAACGTGGTTTAAAAAATGTAAGGACATTTTTAGAATGATTTGGAGAACGATAGGAAAAAAGTGGGGTCTGATGATTATTTATAACCCAGTGGGATGTAAAAAGAGGAAAGAGGGTTGAGAATAGAAGTAGCAAGTATTTTCATTACATAATGCATATGTATGTTTTCGTGTGTACGTGTGTATGTATATTTTGCAAAACTATCATCAAATTTATGTTAAATCTGAAAAATATCTTCTAATTTCCTCCTATGAATAATCATTGGCCATAAACCACTCCCTTCTGTAGAGTATCTCCGAGGATCACGTGCTCTTATTACCCTCCTCTCACTCTCTGGTATCTACTTCTCCTTTTTTGTGCTCCGTTATCATACTTTCATAAACATCCATTTTTATATAAATGTAGACGTATGCTCTGAATTAATATAACATTATTTTCTACAACAATACCTTGTTGCATTTGCTAACATGTCATCATCCCATTCACAGTAAAATCAAATCCACTAACAAGAAATCTTCAACTCGCATACTGCTAAGCATCTCTATCTTTTAGGATAAGGTGTTGCTTTGTTAATTTACCTTATTCTTTATTGTATTCGAACTTGTTTTGCTATGGTTTATGCTTGTGGAATCTTAGTAAGCTCCGATTAGTGATAATTCCAATACAAATTCGTAACTTTACTCCTATTGTATTATTTATTGTTTTGGAAATTAGTTTCAGTAGCGATGAATATTGGAGTACATATATAGGTACTGCTATTTGTATTTTATAGTAGTTTGGTAATTATTACGACATTTGTTATTAGCGAAAGAGAAAGAAATATTTTGGAAGTGATGGAGAAGACATTCTTTGATGTGAGATCAGAAATGGTTTTTCTGTCGAGGAGATTAGAAGTCCAAGCGGGCGGCCAAATATTCCCTCGACAGTTAAATTTATGTCGAAGTAGAGGTACTTTTTAATTTATGTATTTGTTGAATACTTGGTCTATTACAACAGAATGCATTAGAAATTACAATACGAGTAATCATACACGAAGTTTGGACGAGGAGTTAATTACTTTACATGCCATCTTTTATTTGGCATTTTTTTAGCAACATACAATAGATTAACCTAGCATTAAACAGTTTTTGTTTACTACCTAAGACGTGTTTCTATTCAAATTCCTAATCTAAGTAGACAGGCGTTAATATTTTCACAAGTTGTACTTATTTCGTGGAGCTGTACAAACATTGCCAGGTTTTAGTTTTATGTCTGCCCTATACTTTGCTTGCACAAATTGCATGACAGTTCATAACCAAACTATTAACAATTCCATTTTCCCTGATGATTATTTATACCCTAGAGATCTTGTGGATTTCTCAGTGATCTCTACATTATTCATTGGTATAATGTTTTTGTTATACGTTCAAACTTGGGTTAATTGTCTCTTCATACGGATATATCATACAGGACTTGGCATCACATCTTCATATCCAGCTACCAAGGCTGCCAATGAAGAAACTGATTTGTTTGCTACAAAAAAAGTACTGCAAAATGAATGCATGAAAATAAATGGAAACAGTCATTTACCGTCTTCCTGTAAATTATATAGAGAAGATTTCGTACTCGAATATTATGAAGATGAGTATGAGGGAGTTGTTATTAATCAAGAAAGACTTCCGAGAAATGTACACACTTTTACTTCTATTCTTCGAACGTCTCTCTCACATTGGGCACTCAAGGTACTTAACCAGTTTGTTTATTGTATTCGAAACTATGTTTTCTTGATTGCTTTTATTTCTTAGATTATATTTGATTCCCAATTGCAAAGACTCAAAATTGGTACTTAAGAGAAAAAAGACCTACCATAAGTCCTTTAGTGACTTAGCTGGGCCTATGTACCATTCATGAACTTTATAATAAACGATCAAGTGAATGATTGTAGGGAAAGAAAGGAGTATGGCTAAAGTTACCCGTTGATCGATCTGAACTTGTGCCAATTGCAATTAAGGTATCCAAATGTAGTATTAATTAACCATGCTTTTTTCTTAAATTTACATGGTATATATCATATCCATATATACAGTGTACATATATCCATTGACATAATCATTATGTATGTATTTATGCATACACAGGAAGGCTTCATGTATCATCATGCGGAGCCATCATATGTAATGCTTACTTACTGGATTCCTGATGAACCATGCATTTTACCTGCTAATGCTTCCCATTCAGTCGGGGTCGGTGGTTTTGTTATTAATGACAAAGATGAGGTTCATCTTTTATCCGATTTAAATATTTCTGGAGAAATTTGTTTCCTGCTTTCAAGCTTACAAGTTCCAAGTGTTTCATATTAGACTAGAGGTTGATCTAATTCCACAAGTGTAATACTTGTAGGTGTTAGTTGTGCAAGAAAAGCATTCCGCTGAAAACATATGGAAACTTCCCACAGGTTTCATTCATGAGGTTCGAATAACGAATAACTTAATCATAGAATGAAAACTGAAGTTTCATATTTGTGTGATTTATAAAACTTGCATATTTTACAGTCTGAGGAGATTTTTGCTGGAGCAGTAAGAGAGGTGAAGGAAGAAACTGGTGTAAGTAGTTACCACAGTACTGCTTTCTCTGTTCCATTAAACAAATTTTCTTGTTAACATCATTTCTTAAGGTATTACAGATAGACACAGAATTTGTGGAAGTGATTGCTTTTCGGTTAGTTTGAACTTCTTATCAATTCCACTAAATTTGTTACATACAAACATTCCAGTTTCTCTATTGCGAGATGTGAAGTTTAGGCCGGCTTTTAATATTACAGGCATGCGCATCAAGTGACATTTGAGAAATCAGATTTATTTTTCATATGCATGCTTAAGCCATTGTCAAGTCAGATCGTCATTGATGATATAGAAGTAAAAGCAGCCAAGGTACATACATACGAACGCGTAGTGTATGCATATCAATGTATGTCTGCACACAGATAAACAGAACATATACCCATCTCTTGCTTTCAGTTATATTACAAAGTCATGATATTAAGAACAAAATGTCAGTTTTTTTTGCCCCAACTGAGAGCATTGTGCATTATGCATTGTTCAGTGGATGCCTCTTGAAGAATTTGTAAAGCAGCCATTTGTGAAAGGAGACTGTATGATCAAGAAGATTATAGACATTTGTATAGCTAGGCTTGGAAAAAGATACTGTGGATTAGCTGCACACAAAATGATCTCCAAATTTGATGGGGGAATTTCTTCTCTTTATTACAACGTAAATGAGTTCCACGACTTCAACTGCCCAGGACTTGAAGGAACTTGATGAAATTTATTACTTTTAGCTCTATATATATAGCTAGGCAGTGACAGGACTCAGGAGTAACTCACATCTATATAGTATATATATGTACATATCTGTAGTACTTAGCATTTATTGTACCCAGGGAACTCATTTACAGTAAATGTATGGTTTTATTATATCCTTTTGTATATATTGTAACATTTTAATCTGAATGTTAAGAGCATGTTGAGCTTCTGATTCTACTATGTATATTCAGTCTAATCCGCACTATTGCATAGTCCACTCTGAAGCTAAATCCAGTAGGACCATCTGCCAGATAGAATTCGCTCCTCAACAAATGAAACAATTGTCATTAGCCCGGATGCGTCTCATATATGATTTTAATCAGTCAGACTCACCCCTTGTGTCATTTCTGGGTGTGCGTAGAATTTATGCCTTAAAATTCGAAAAATGTGCAAAATTCAGCGCAGATAGCGTTACTGTTTAGATCAATGAAACGTCAAATTTGAATACTGATGCATAACGATTTCAGTGTGAAAAACTGAGAGTTGTCGATAAATTAAGATGGGGAACTTAGGTAGTGTCTGTTCAAAGCGCCAAATTCTGATTGCCGAGTTCTCAAGTCTTGCTGCTGAATGCTCAGAAATGTTTACTGGTTGATTATTATTAAGAAATATGATTTTTCATGACAATAAGACCTTCTTTTAAATAACGAGTATTGAAGCAGAAATATGAAATGTTGAATTTTTAAATATAGATTACAAAATGTTTGAAATAAGAGAAATTTGAATACTAGAAAAATTATTAAATGTTTATTTGGAAAAATTAGGTTTTCAAAATGATTATGGAATTTATATATTTAGAATCATAGTTTTCAAAGGTAATGATTTTTGTAAATTTTAACTCAATTTTGGAACTTTTAGTTTGGAAAACGTTTTAAGAAAATTTTGATTTTTTTATTATGAAAGAGTGTTCCTTAAAAGAGGGGTGATCGCTCATTTTATAATTAGATATATAAACAAAAAAGTCAAAAGCCATTAACATTTCTCATGGGTGAGAATATAAGAGTTCATAAGCATGATTAAATTATGTGGATTGTGTTTATGCCAAAAGTTGGCACAAATGCCCGAAGAAATGATAAATATGAAATTTTTAGGAAAAGACATGAAAAAGAAACGACCAACACACAATTTTCAAAGTGGTTCGATGAATATTCCTGCCTACGCCCAGTTTAACTTTGCTATTCGATTTCTATTGAATTTTTACCAAGTTGATGATGGTCCCTGTAATTATAAAAGAAGTGCAGAAATTTGTTAAAAGAGCCCAAAAGATTCTCGAAAGAATGCCCATTCTCCTCTTTTTATAGCTATAGGTTGCCAGAATTCTCTCCACCATGTTCGTGCACGTTCTCCATGCTAGGAGAAGCCGTGCTAAGAAGATTGTGGCAAGCTGAACAACTTTCAAGGATCGACACAAATCCATGAGTAGGGATCGGTACCGATCCATGAGTTAGCTCCATACATCTCGATTTCATTCTTATGGAAGTTTGGTTGATTTGCATCTTTGTCTTCCGCATTAAGTTGTATTGATATGAGCTTGAGTTTGAGTAAATGCTTTGGTTCAAATGTTGGGTAACAATACTTAATTTATCCACCCGGCGTTTGGAATGTGTATGGCAAGCGAACCATTTCATGTGGTATGCACTGACCTACGAACACTCTAACTTCATGTGGTGTGAAATTGTGGTTGATTTGGGCAAGCTTTGGGGATCAGAATTGATCCATGCCTTCGGATGAATTTTGAACTTCGATCTTGAGGTTGAAGTGAGTGATGCCTTGAAGCCTCTTAGCAAATTATATGACTTTGGTTCTTGTTTTCGTTCAACGTCTGAACTTAGCGGTTGTTGCTCCAGATTTCTGTTTGGTAATTTTTCTATTTGACTGGTCTGAGTCGGCTGAAAATGGTCTAGTCACAAGATCAGATAACATTTACCCCCAAAGCACGCCTTGTGAATAGAAAGTGTGCTTTGCTTAAGAACAAATATCACAATCGATGAAACATTAGTAGCTGAATGTTCTGGCAATTAGCCGACTAAACCACAACGAATCGTTCGGTTCCTTCGAATTCACTTGTAAGTAAATGGTAGTTCCAGACCATTATAACCGAGGTCTCCTGGCTTGGGTGTTAGTCACAAATAATCATCATTCCGTGTTCTGCCGAAGTCATTAAATCTTATGTTACATCACAAATCAAGATCGTCCCCTGTTCATCCGAGAATTAAACTACAACATTCAAACCGCGTGTCGAATAATCAAGGGTCAACAAATCATGGAGTTCATTGCTACCAATTGGAACGTCGTCCATAAATTGTTTAGAATTCCATAAGAGCTTCCAACCAAATCGAAGTAGTGGCTTAATCATATAATCATTATCAAGTCATTTCAAAATCGAATAGCTCTCATTTACAAAACTCTAGCTTTTGATTTCTTCGGATTGCATTATTAATATCCAGGTAAGCTTCTGATCTTTCTAGATTGTTAGATCAAACCTCGACCACTCTGGATCCTTAATTAAATCCATGATCTCTCTGGATCGTTAGCTGAATCAGCGACCTCTTAGAATCATTAGTTGAATCCGTGATCTCTTCGGGTCGTTAGTTAAATCCGCAATCTCTCCAAATCGTTAGTTAAAACCGCGACCTCTTTGGATCATCCAACATCCATTCTAGGACTTGATCTTTCCAGATCATTGCTGAGTCCAATCCTCTCGCTCTCCGGCGAGGGGACCCATCATCCAAGCAAGTCCATTTACCCATTCTCCGATATGGGGACTCACTCTCGTACAAGCCCAATCCACTTGCTTTCCAACAAGGGGACTTGCACCTTACGGTCATCACCATATCTCTCCAGACAAGACCACCATGATCAATCAATTCATAAATCAATATAGCGGGGAAACCAACTTCCTTTATTGCTTCAAAATCAATATTAGTTATCACATTAGCGTGACTTTTAAAATCAATCATTCGTAGAATTCAAATTTAAACATAAAAAAATCAAAGCATTACAAATCATCACATAGATGGGAAACGTAAGGGTTAAATAAATAACAGGGCATATACATGTAATATAGTTGTACAAATATAGGAAGGAGAAGAAGAAGTTCTATTATTGTGCACGGGTAAGGCTGGAAAAAAGGAAATATGGAACATCATTGTAACATCTGATTTTTTAAAAAGTGTTTCTCAGTGTGATTAAAATTGTTTTAACTTGTTAAAATGAGTTTAATCGAGTATAGAGTAAATTGGTCAGAAAAGTCGAACTTCGAAGACAATGGAATTAAAACCTGAAAAAACTTATTTCGTTTTGTTCGAAATGTCATTTACAGTTGGAAATCACATAAGGTTCAAAATAATCAATAAGTCTGGAAAACCGGGCCAGATGGACAAAGTTGTAAATCAATTGCAAAAAGTATATTTAACAGACAAATTTTGAAATTTGAGGCCTCATTTTCAGTTTGTCTTCTCTTTCTTCTTCTTCATCTTCTCCAAACCCTATCTCTCCTTTTCTCCACAACTTCTTCCCTTCATCGAAAATTTTGCAAAAATACTTGAAATTCAAGTGACAGCTTCCTCTACAAAATCCATAAGCCAGATTTGCTTAGTAGTGAAGAATTCAACCTGAAATTTCTGGAAGAGAAATATGGGATTTTGGTTCAAGTTCAAATTGGGGATTTCTTCTTTGATTTAGAGAGTGGCAATGATTCTTTATTCTATATGATTTCCTTTACTACTTTTATGCTTGTTTAACTACTTTATTGGCGTAGGCTTAATAATGAGTGCTTTGTTCCTTGATTTAATGATGAGTATTTGATTTGTGGATAAAGTATATGAGATATATTGAATGAAACACTGAATTAAGTGAATGTTGGATTGAAACAAAATGAATTTGCTTGAATGAAATCACTGGATGATAACCATGTGTGTTAGTAGTGCTTGTGAATGATTGTTGTTAGCCTACGGTTGTATAATATTATTAGTTGGACCTTCTTGATTGGTATTTGGTTATAGGGAGTTGAGGTTTCGGGGTGATCCAAAATCATAATTTCCTAAAGATTTAGGAGATTGCAGGCCTATTGCCTGCTATAATTTATTTATAATATTATTGCTATAGTATGTAATAGAATAAAAATATTTTTGAAATATTTAAATATTGAAAACCATAATGCATTAACGAGAAGACTAATTGTAGATAATTTGAGCAAACTAGAAATTTTAATCAAGAAAATAGAAATAAGATGTGCATCAAAATTGATTTACGTAAGGCTTTTGACAAAATTAATAGACATTTATTTTATTTCTGCTGGAGCAATCAGGTTTTAATAACAAATTTTGTAGTCTGGTTGTAGAATATATTAATAATGTGACTTATTCTTTGTTTATAAATGGTTCAACTAGTAGTTTTATACATAGTAACAGAGGAATAAGGCAAGGAGTTCCTTTATCTTCTTACTTATTCATTATTGCTATAAATTTTCTGTCAGTTCATATAGAGATGGAACAAAATAATGGAAATATAAATACCACCAATAGAGTTAAACCATCTATAACCCATACTTTATGCCGACGATTTGCCTATTTGTTTAACTGCAGACATACAAAGTGTTACCACTATGGCCAAAATACTAGGAAAAATTAAAGAATTTGCTGGGCTGCAAATAAATGAAGGCAAAAGCAAAATATACTTCAGCAAATATTATATTGGAAAGGAATAAATTCTTAATATCCTAAGGTTTAAAGAAAGGACATTGCTTGTAAACTATTTAGGACTGGCACTTAGGACTAACTAGATTAAGGATAAAGATTTCTCAAAGTTATACGAGCTAATTTAGAATAGATTAAAAGGCTGGACTAACAAACTTTTATTCTTAGCTGGTAGACTAGAGTTAACCCACATAGTCATCAGTGCTATTATCATGTATTGGATGGAAGAACACAAAATCCCAGGAAATACATGTAACATCCCGTATCTAGAAGTCAAAAGCTAAGCACTAAAGATGCTGCAGTCATCCATAATATTAACTTCTGGTGACAAAATATGGCAATGGTAATGGTATCCATAATATCAAGAGCACATGAATATGAATAAATCACAAATTCCAAAACAACATTTTGCTGATTTCATTTCAAAACAATAGTTCATATCCATGTTACAAAATCCCTTAACGTTTCACAGGTAAGATTAATTATAATCATTACAAAACTATGCGAAGAGCGACATATAACTATGCCTGCTTGGTTGATCAAAGAAATATAGTTATATTTGACTTAATACATAGCAAAAAATAAACAGAATAATCTATACACCTAACTAGCTATCCGTCAGCCACCTGCTTGTCTCTGGAAGCTTTATTTGCCAAAATTTCAAGAACCGAAAAACCTCAACCCTTAGGGTACTCAATCAATTTTGAGCCCCCGAGAATTTAAGGGGAAATAAAAACTTCGAATCGGACATAAAGCCAGGTGTGTATAATACTATTACATCTCGGTTTACTGATAAAAGTGAGACCATACCGCTTAGCGGAACGGCTTTCCCCTCACTAATATCCTTCTCAAGACACATATTTTGCAAATCCTTTCCTGCAACCAAACTGGTAAATCAAACCGATTATAATAATAAATATAGCAATGTCCGTTATCCTAAAAACATGTAATAAATGGACTATCTATTTGAAATCTGGGCTAATTGCCCTCAAACTGGACTAATTGTCCTCAAATTGGACTATCCAAAAACTGGGCTAATTGCTCTTTTGGTTGACTTGGGCCTACCAGATAAATATCAAATGGTTTAAACATCTGTTGGACAAAACTTCTGGACGGTCTGTCTTTAACTTACTTCCCCAAGGGTCAACTGATACTAATGGTTTTATGGCTTACCAATAACCTACCTGTGTACATAAATATTCCATTATATGTGTAACCAACATTTTAGTCTTACCTGTGACTAAGCCCTACACACTGCAATTCTGGGCAAAATTAGCTAATAGCTAATGAGCATAGGACGTGGCCCTACACAAGTCCTATCTGGTCTTCTAATCTGAGTCATTCTCTTAGGGTAAACTACCCTTTAAATTTTTCTTGAAAAACCTTTTTCAAAATGATTTAACCCTTTAAATTATACATATATAGGAAAAATACACATTTAGCTTTACTCTAAGCTATTTTGCAATGTTATATATACTTTACTAAAAATAATGTTGATGGGATTTAATGAGGATTAACTATCATCTCAAAATAAATTAAAGTATTTTTTAACTTGAAACACTTAGACTATTCTGCCTATTTAATATATTAGAAATCTTTGTTTAAAACCTTTGTACAACCCCTTCGAAACCCTTGAAAGTAACCCTTTTGAAACTAAGTAAAACCCTTTACTTTTCTTAGGCCAAAAGACCAAATCCTTTCTTTCGAAACCCTTCGAATTCTTCCTTTCAAAAGCATAAAAACCTTCCCTTCGAAAGCTTTAAATTCCCAGACATCCTTCTTTTAAAACCTTTAAAATTGCCTTTCGAAAAAAAGGTAAAAACTCTCCATTCAACCTTTTCGAGATCCGGGAGAACCACCCCTTTCGAAACCATTCATTAAAACCTTTCAAAATGGTCAAAACTCAATCCATTCGAAAGCACTTTGTGTTCAATTTAAAACCTATGGAAGCACTTTTTGAAACCATAAAACTTATCTCTTTTGAAATCATTTGGGTTATACTTCAATTTTGAGAAAACGGGTCTTTAAATCATTTAAGTCGAAAGCATATGTTTCGAAATCATAAAACTTATCTCTTTCGAAACCATTTCCTAAGTAATGAAGTGATGGTGTCGAAACCGTCCCTTCGAAAGCATTGGAGAGGTGGTTAGGTTTTTACAAAACAAAACAATCTTTTTGAAACCATTAAAGGTAGGGAGCGGCAGCTAAAGGCTTTGACTCGGTCGGAAGCAGTCATTTAAAATAAAAGCGCAACCCAATCGAAACCGTCTCTTTAAATCCAATTGACCCAGTCGAAAGCTAACCAAGTCGAAAGCATATTAGTCGAAAGTAAGCAGGAACATTTTCCTTTAAAACGAAAGTAAAGTCCCAACCCCTTTGGAACCCCTGATTTCGACCATATACCGTCTGCCTACATCCAATTCACTACGTACCAGCTAATTGATACCATGTGCATTGGTTTTGACAATGTTGAAGGCGAAGGTAAGGAGGCGGAAACTGGTGTCGAAAGCATCGAAATAGTGAAAAACATGTTTATTTGTTCTTTTAAACTATTTGTTTTGTACCTAACCTTCCTTGTTTGTCTAAGTCTAATTGGTTGTTGGTTTCTCTTTTCAAAAGTGCTGTCGACTTTCTAGAATTAACAAACTTATTTATTTACAAAAAGCCCCTTCTCCTTACTTAATTATATAAAACATTTTAATCACATACCTTAAATGTTTTATATAACCAATAAAAAACTTAGGAAAAATCTATAAAATTCCAAAAAATCATAACATATATAAATTTCAGACCCAAACCAATAATTATTTAACCGTAAATAATTTATAACCCAAAACAACATTTTCTTTACTAGAAAATTCATATTAATTCCACAAAAATTCTGAAAATTCTTAAAATTGAAACCTATCTCTAAAATATCATTTATGATCTTCATAAAAATTTGTAAGGCATTTGGATGTCATTAATAGGGTTTTAACCTTAAAACATATCATAAATTCAATATGAACAACCATAATTCGTCAACAAGTATATATAATCATTCCATCATTCAAAAACATGGCAAATCAATGCAAAATATTTGAAATTCACCTTAAAATCAAAAACAAAACAAAAATGAGATGTAAACATTATTCACCTTAGCTTTAGATATTAAAGAGATTGAGATGTGAATGGATTTGATTTAAATTAGCTTTTCCTTAATCTTCTCTCCCTTTTTTCTTATTAATGGTGGCCGGCCTCTTGTTTAAAACTTTTGAAAATGAAAAGTGAACATGTATAGGAGAATACACAACCAAGTTTAAGGGATATAGGAATGGCCTCTTTTCTATTTTACCCCTCCTCTATTTCGTTTTAACTCTTTCTTAATTCATTGGTAAATGGCATGGCTACACCTTAATTAAAATCAAATCACAATCCCCTAATCAACACATTATTTTATTTTATTTTACTAATTAAATATCCTAAACAATGTTATCAAAAATCTAGGGTGTTAAAAACTCCCCTTCTTAAAGAATTTCGTCCTTGAAATTACGATAAGGTACACAATAAATCAATCAAAGAGGTAAAACATACCATCAAACAAGTCAGGATAAGTACCTCTAATCCTGCTCTCGGTCTTCCAAATACGGTCCCTATCATCGTCGCTCCACTGGACTTTGACTAATCTAACCGTCTTGGTTCTAAGTCTCTTCTCATCTCTCACAACAATGTGAATCGGCTTCGTCACTATAGTCAAATCCAATTATACCACTAAGTCATCCAGCACAGTCGGCACAATAGTAGTCTTCGGGTATCTAACACACTTTCTGAGATGAGAAACATGGAAAACATCGTAGACCCCTGCCAAACTACTCGGTAACTCAACTCTATATGCTAGTTCTCTGATCCTCTCAACAATAGGAAAAGGTCCAATGAATCTCGGTGCCAACTTCTTATATTTTTCAAATCTTATCACCCCTACATAGGTGACACTTTTGACGAAAACCTGATCTCCAACCGAAAACTCTAAATCTTTTCGTCTCTTATCTGCATAAATTTTCTACCTAGACTAAGCTTCCTTGAATCTAGCCCAAATGACCTTAATCTTTTTTGTAGCTTCTCTAACCAAATCTGGACCAAGAACCAACATATCCCTAGTCTCTAACAACATACGGGAGATTTACGTGGCCTTCCATACAAATCTACAAACGGCGCCATCCCAATACTAGATAACTATTGTTGTACGAAAACTCGACTAAATGCGGTTGGTCTTCCCTTGATCCCCCGAAATCTTGAACACAAGCTCTTAACAAATCCTCTAAGATCTTGTTAACTCTTTCTTTTTCCCCTCTGCCTACGGATGGTAAGCGATACTCATCTTGAGCTTGGTTCCCAAAACTTGCCGTAAACTTTTCCAAAACTCGCTAGTGAATAAGGAATCTCTATCACTAACTATGCTGCTAGGAATCCCGTTCAGTCTAACCACTTTCTTCATAAACAACTTCGCTAATACAGGTGTCATTTCGGTTGACTTAACTGGAATGAAATGAGAACTCTTGGTTGATCTGTCCACTATAACCCATATACTTTCATTTTCTCTATTCAACCTTGGCAACCGATCAGTAAATCCATGGAAACAAAATCTCACTTCCATAATAGAATATCCAATGGCTAAAGCAATGCACTTGGCTTCTAGTGTTTGGCCTTTGCCTACGGGTAAATCAAGCACTGTTTTACACACAAACCAATATCTCGCTTCATAACTTTCCAGAAGTAACTCCTCTTCATATCTTGATACATCTTAGTTCCTTTTGGATGAATTGAGAACTTCGAACGATTGCATTCCTCCAAGACTTCTTTTCTTATGTTTCCTACACTCGGAACACATAATCTTCCTTTCTTTCTCAACCCCCTATTCTAGTCAAGACTAAAATCTTTTAAGTCATCGCTCTTTGTTCCATCCTTTAACTTCCTGGTCCGTTCAGCTAACACTGGGTCCTCTATCTTTTTAGAAGCAATCCTTTCGATCATCACTGTTCAAACTTCCAAATAAGATAATACAGTTGTATCTCCACTAGACCCAGTCTCCGATCTCCACTGCACTCTGCAATCTGTTAATGCTTCTAAATCTTTTCAGTCAGCAATCATCGCCAATACTGAATTCTAATATTTCCTGCTAAGTGCATCTGCAACCTTGTTGCCTTTCCCCAGTGTGTACTCAATCCCAAAATCATAAGCGGCAATAAACTCTAACCACCTTTGCTGTCTATGTTCAGCTCCTTTTGAGAGAACAAATACTTCGGCGACTTATGATCTGTATATAACTCAAACCTCTCTCCCAAAAGGTAAAGTCTCTATACCTTCAAAGAAAAAATAACTTCAGCCAATTCCAAGTCATGCATCGGATATCTGATCTCATGCGCTAGCTGTCTAGAAGCGTAGGCAGTCACTTTACCACTCTACATCAGCACAGCCCCTAATCCTATTCCACACGCATCGGTATAAACCACCAAATCATGATTCCCTTCTGGAACAACCAACATAGGTGCATGGGTCAATAAGTGTTTTAAACTTTGGAATGCTCCCTCACACTTATCGGTCCACACAAAATTCACATCCTTTCTTGTTAGCCTTGGTCATCGGTGCTGCTATTCGCGAGAAATCCTTATTGAACCTTCGATAATGACCGACCTACCCAAGGAAACTCTTTATCTCTGTCACTGTCTTGGGTCTCTTCCAACTATTTGTTGAATATGCTAGTATATGATTTTTGTTTGATGATAATGAACATATATATTCATTTAAATGTATTGGTTATTGTACTATTTTATTTTTCATATAATTAAATAAATATTTGTTGAATAAAATAAATAACACATAATTTAAATTCAAAAAAAAAATTATTCAAGCAAATATTTTATTACGATATCAAATAGTAAAAATTTGAGCTCCCACTACATTTACACATTGTCAATTACAATACAATTTCGATTATATTACAATTTTTCAATTTACATATCACTCCTCGCTACATATATCACTCATTCACTCGTAATTTATCTTCAACTTTCTTCCAGATTGAATCCAGCATCTAAATTATCTGCAAAATAAACACTGATGCAGTAAAATTGAAAAAGAAATATTTTTGCAGTGTAAAACAAAATGTGTTTTTTTGAAAATATTATTTGCCTCAATTATTTGGGTTGTTCGTCATCATATTTATTTTGATTTCATCTTACACGAACAACATGTGACATGCACAGTGTATCACTATACATGCCACAAGGCCATGCATACTGATATACACTTGATAAAACTATAGGGACAGGTGAGCACAAGGTCAAACCCGAGCCGAGATTGGATTCAACTCGAATGCATGCAATAAAACATATAACGCCTCAAATATACACATGAGAGAAACAGGTATTGTCTCAAACAATAAAAAAGTGAGGCGAACACAAACCATACTGAACCAGCAATCCACCAGACCCAATAGACCGGATACGAATGGTCAGGTGCAAAGCAATGGAGCAACAAGTAAATGGTAGTACATGAGCATGATATGATCAAGCATAGTATATGTAAGAAGACCAATGAAATGATCAAAGAGGAACAATTCAATATACATGAAGAACTGCTCCAGACTATATGAGCAACTATAAAAAGACCATGCTAACAAGTGCACAAGTGTGTTAACACATCTAGACCAACAGACGATCACAACCACAGAAAGATGCACCAGACTCTAGAGAATGATAGCATATATCAGGCACACAAAACATGCAGATAATATAAGATACACACATGAAAACTTGAAGAAAAAAAATCAAAGGCAACCTAGTCCAAATGAATGGGCAAGCTGACCAGACCAAACTACAAGCAACTCAGCAAACTTAAGTGAATATGCAACAGAACCAGACAACAATGAGGCATGAAACACATCCAGGCATCAATGTACACATGAGCAATTATACCCAGACCGAATAAGCCAGAAAACCAAAGTGCAACCAAACTGCACAGCTCCACATGAAACCAGACTAGATGAGCACACATGTATTTACATACATAAATGTATGTATGTATGTATGTATGTTTACAAATGCAGATGACCAGCATTATGTATATGCAACTAAAAATGACTTCAAGACTTGACTGCGTGACTACAGCAATAAACTTCAAATGGAAATACAAGTGTACAAATCAAAGCATCCATATTTTAAATGGCATGGTCAAATGCATGCACAAGCTAACATACATATATACATGTGTGAACACATATGTATACATATACGCAATGACAATTGAACTCAATCAAACAACAAAGGAGTGCAGAGCATAATGGAACCACAACTACACCAGACTTCAACATGAAGTGGACTCAAGGTAGATGGATTTAGTGCACAAATATGTACATGAAGCCAGCAACACAAGTTCACCATAAAACAAGTAGAACAAGGCATCACAACGTACATATATACATGCGTGAACACACATGTATATGAAGTGGAAACTAGACTCAACCAACAAACAGTAAGCAATTTTACAAGTGTTCAAAAATGAAGCAGTTACTTGAGTCACGATACATCCATAGATGCAAACAATGTCATGGTTCAAAAGAGAACGTAATAGCAGTTAACAAAAAATTTGAAATGCTAAAGAATCAAAGTCGTGGTGACCAAGGTAGAATCGAACAAGTATAGACTATCACAATTTCAAATGGCCGAAGTTATATGTGAAATGAACGGAATCGACTAAAATATATTCAAGCAAATTCAACACGAACGAGTCAAAATAAATCACAAGCACTCAAGCTAAATCGAATATACAAGTGCAAATCATGAAGAATTCAAAAGAAAATACACGAACGTAAACCAAGGGACTCAATCCCTATAAAACCCAAAAATCATCATCGACAAAATTCATCGATTCGGGTTAAGAAAAATAACAGAACCAAGTTTCAAATTATATCCCAAATCAAGTTCGAACCAAAAAAATCAACAAAGGAATTAAAACAGCAAAAATCACATACCAGTTTCAAAGGTTCGAACTCGATAATTGGAGCGACCGAAAGCATATCACAGCCCGAAGTCAATTGACAAAGCAATGCAATGCAAATCCCTCAACTCAATTAATCAATTTTCAATCGGCGACTTCAATTCACAAAGCCCAATTTTTTTGAAAGAGGAACGAATGAAGGACTGAAAGAAAGCAAAAGGGATCGACAGATAAATATTAAAAGAAAACGGGGACATCTCTTTTATTTTAAATTAGGCCGGTTTCCTATATTTTATTTTGGGATTAATTTATTAATTAGGATTTTGTGTTCGTTTTTTTATTCTATTTTGTAATTTTTCTTTAAACTCTTGTAAAAATTCTATTCGTGTGACTAGGGACGAACTACGGTGTAGTTCGAGAATTCACAACTCAATGGCTGAGTTATGGCAGGGTTTTGAGCATAGAGTTAGGTTAGTCAATAGCGGGTGTCGCAAGATTGCATGTGTAAGCGTCTGACTACTTAACTTATAGTACAAACTATGGGGACAACATGTAGGCAGAGGTTTGCCGAAGCTAGGTAAATCTGTGTTGTTCTATTTTTGCTTTTATCTGCTGTTATCTGTGATGCAATTATTTCATAAATTTTCGCATTAATTTTTATTATTATTAGCATCACCATATTCACCCCCCTCTAGGGTGAAATCGATCCTACACTATTCACTACTTCAATCTTAGTCGTATCTATTGACAACTCTTTCTCTGAGACTACATGACCAAGAAACTTCACTTCCTTCTTTGAGAAATGACACGCTGAAAACTTTGCTTTCAGCTGATGCTGCCTCAACGTCTCAAGCACCACTCTAAGATGAACTTCATGCTCCCTTTCATTCTTAGAGTATGTCAAGATATCATCTATGAAAACCAATAGAACCTATCCAAGTGTTCTCGGAAAACCTGATTCATTAAATCCACAAAGAAAGCTGGTGCATTAGTTAGTCCGAATGGCATAACTAACCATTCATGCGACCCATATTTGGTCCTAAACACCGTCATAGGTATACTATCCTCTGCTACTCTGAGCTAATGGAAATATGTCGCCAATCTAGCTGAAAGAATACCTTGGCTCCACTCAATTGGTCGAACAAATCATCAATCCTCGGCAATGGGTATCGATTCTTTATCGTCATCTCATTCAACTTACGATAATCGAAATAGCCTTAACGATCCATTCGGCATCTTAGCAAACACTATAGCTGCTCCCCAAGATGAACTAGTCAGCCTGATAAAACTTTTGCCTTCTAAATCCACCAACTGTATTTTTAACTCCCTCATCTCTGAAGCGGCCATCCTGCTTGGTGGCCTGGTCAATGGTTCTACTTTCAGAACTAAATCTACCCGAAACTCAATGGATCATTTCGGTAGCAATTCTAATACAGGCTAAAAACATATGCGAATTCTCTAACCATGAAAACTCGATTCAACTCATCATCCAATTCCATACACAAGTACAAAATAGGTCATTTACGTCGGTTGTTTTACCCATGCTGCGACTGTTCAACAACCATAGCAAATGCAGACATCGCAACAGGTATAAACCGGTTGCTACGGTTGTTTAACCGTCGCAAGACCAAAAATTTTGCTATGGTTTTCCTATATAACCGACGCAATTAGTTGGTTTTTTTGCAACAGTTCTTTATAACAACAGTAGCAAAAAATTACCATTTGAGTTCAAAAATGTTGCCTTTTGCGACAGTTGTTGTAAACAACCGACGCTATAACTTTACTTTGTGCTACAGTTCTTCGTAAGAACAATAACAACAGACACAAAAGGCTGGTTTTTTGCATTGGTGCTTTGTAACAACAATAGCAAAAAATGCCATTTAAGTTCAAAAGCTTTGCGTTTTGCGATGGTTGTCGTAAACAACCGACTAGTAACTTTATTTTGTGCTACGGTTCTTCGTAATAACATTAGCAACAGACTTTAGGTTGTTCCAAAATTTGGCTTTTTGCTGCGGTTTTTTCTTGCAACCGTCGCAAAAAAGGGGGAAGAAATATTATTTTGTTGTAGTTTTTTATATAAACTAGCTCGGTTGCATTTACAAAATATCAGTAATAGAAAATATATAAACAGTTATCTAATAAAAGGTAATGAATACGAGAAATATATAAGCAGTTCACATACTTTAATAACATATATTATCTTATAATACACTTGCAATATTAATATCTTCTAATGCTTGTCTTTACGGTCTTACATAATTATGTCATCACATCCAAAAAAAATGATAGTGTAACATACATGTCATCAAGTGTCATAATGTACTATTGAGAATACAAATATGTGCATGTGTTTCTTTATCAATCCAAGCTATCTCACGGTTTCAATCTTAGCCACCCATTTGCTTCGACGCTCCAGATTTATTCCTTCTGATGATTTGGATTACCACCAGTTTTGGGCTGCTTCTCAAGCCCAGTTTCTCACCTTATATAAATTGTAAAGCTATTGTGAGATGTAATCAATTATTCAGATATTTCTGCAAATCTGTATTACAAATATCAATAATAAAATCATCATTTTCCTTTTATGATATCAGAGCCATTAAGGAGCCTAACGGCATAAGTTTGAGATCAGCAATCTTCTTGCATCATTTCCCTCATTGAAAGATTGCTCTTTTTTCTTTTTATCTCCTCAGTTAAGTTTCATCATCGGAGAATTATACCTTCCTCGATTCAAGTGTATCTGCCCTATCTGCATCTCCCCAATCAATTTATTGTGCCACGCCTAGCAAGAATCTGAACAAGTTCAAATTCTTGACTGGCTGCAACAATTCTACATCAATTCTAGTGCCTCGCCAATATTTTCTTGGCTGCATCAGACATTCAAGAAACAAGATTAGTCATTTATAAAATGGCAAACAGAGAAGCAGGTGATGAAAGATCATCAACTACTTCAAGAAATGACAAAAGGGAAACTGATGTATCAGAAACAGCGTTAATCAAACCCAAAAGCCAGATTATCACCATCCCGCTTGATGACGACAACTACATAATGTGGAAATACCAGATTGAAACAGCCTTGAAGGGATATGGCCTTCAAAACTACATCAAAGGGACAATGCCTATACCACCTGTAGCCATAGAAGAAGATAATGGAGTCACAGTTAGTAACCCTGAATACACCAGATATCAAAAGCAAGACAACTTACTATCATCATGGTTGCTATCATCCATCAGCCCAAGTCTACTATCACAAATTGTTGGCTGCAACTCATCATTTGAAATTTGGTCATCAATAGAACGAATATTTAGCTCACAATCAGCCGCAAGAATCATGCACTTTAAAAGACAGTTGTAGAATGCAAGAAAGAATGACATGCCTATGAGAGAATATCTTGCAAAAATCAAAGGCTTATGTGATAGACTCAATGCAATTGGTCACAAAATTTCTGAAAGCGAGCAAATTCTCACTATAACAAATGGCCTCGATGATGAGTACGAATCGGTGGTAACTTTCATAGCGTCACAACAAACTCTACCAGATTTGGAGTCTGTCCAGTCTGCTTTACTTGCCCATGAGGGCAGAATTGAACAGAGAAGGGCCATGAAAAATGAATTTTCAATCAACCATGCTAGCAGTTCAAGAAACAGAATACAACAGGCCAACACAGCAAATCAAGTAAACAAACAAGATGGTCAAAGAAATACTTACAATCAAAGAGGAAGGGGAAGAGGAAGATGGAGCAACAACAATAGAGTAAAATGCCAAATATGTGAAAAATTTGGTCATATAGCTAGCAAGTGCTATTTCAGATTCAACAAAGACTTCACTGCTACACAGCAAATTCAAACAAATCCCAACATTAATGTAACACAACTAGATCAACAGCAAAAGAGCAACAATGAAGGCTCAAGAACTCAATCAATCAATTCAGACGAAGCCAAATTAGATAATGTAAGCCTGGATGATTGGTACCCAGACTCGGGAGCAACTAAACATGTGACAAGTAACCTTCAAAACCTCAATTTAGGAAACAAAAGTTACACAGGTATGCAAGCTATTTGGGTAATGGTGAAACAACAAGTATATCACATGTTGGCACAGGAACTATTCAAGGTAAAAGAAATTTATATTTAAACAATTTATTGAGAGTTCCTGAAATTAAAAAGAATTTAATCAGTGTGTCTCAATTTGCTAATGACAACAAAGTATACTTTGAGTTTCACCCAAACTTTTGTTTAGTTAGGGATTTACTAAGTAAAGATATATTGTTGCAGGGTAGTTTGACTAAGGGACTACACAAATTTAATGTTGTGGAGAAACCTGAATCCACAATGAAGAAGTATTGGTGCAACAGTGTTCACACCAATGTTCAAAATAAGAAAAATATTTTAGATCATTGGCATTGCAAACTAGGGCATCCTAGTATGAAAATTGTAAAAAGATTCTTGATGGATAATAAAATTTCTTTACAAAATGATGATATTTCTGATATGTGCACACATTGTCAATTAGGAAAAAGTCACATACTCCCTTTTAGCAATTCTGAAACTGTGTATAAAAATCCTTTTGAATTGATAGCTGTAGATTTATGGGGACCAGCCCCATTGAATTCCATAGAAGGGCACAGGTACTACTTATCCTTTGTTGATGCATATACTAGATACACATGGATATTTTTTCTCAAATCAAAGGCTGAAACTCATGATGCCTTAGTTCAGTTTATTACATTGGCTGAAAAACAGTTTAACTATAAGGTAAAGATTATGCAAACTGATGGAGGCAGTGAATTTTATCCACTCAAAAAATATTTTCAAAACAAGGGCATATTACATAGAACCACTTATCCTCACACATCTGAGCAAAATGGGCTTGTTGAGATAAAACATAGGCACATAGTTGACACAGGTCTGACATTATTATCTCAAGGATTATTACCTTTAAAATATTGGCAAGAGGCATTCACCACAGCTGTTTATCTTATAAACAGAATGCCAAGTAAAATTCTTGATTACAAAATCCCTTATGAAAAATTATTTGGCATGAAACCCGACTATGATTATCTGAAAACATTTGGGTGTTTATTTTTCCCCTGTCTTAGGCCTTACAACAGAAATAAATTGAGTTTAAGGTCAAGCCCATGCACCTTTTTAGGATATGTCGCAAACCAAAAAGGATACAAATGCCTTGATAAAAATGGTAGAATTTATATATCAAGACATGTCATGTTTAATGAAGATAACTTTCCTTTTGCAGATAAAAGACTGGAAAACAGTAAAGATACAATAAATCAATGTACTGATCATGTCAAAGTATGCTTGCCCACCATACCAGAATTAAGCATTCAGGAAGAACAACCAAACAATGGAACACTTGAGAGATCACAATCTATTGCAGAAACTAAATCTGATTATAGCACAAGTGATACACATGAATGGCCAGCACAACAAACTAAAGAAAATAATGAAGTGCAATCATCTGATGAGTCAACATCCAGCAGTAATAGACCAACTATTATGAATAATAGAAAGAATGTGCAAGAGACAGGGCACCATATGATAACAAGGTCAAAAAGTGGGATTTTCAAGCCTAAAATATACAGTGCAAGTGTAGATATCATGGAACCAGACACATATGAGCAGGCAGTTAAAAGCATAGAATGGAGAAATGCCATGAAAGATGAGTATGAAGCATTATTAAAAAATCAAACATGGGATTTGGTGTCACCTCCAAAGGACAAAAACATTGTCGGATGCAAATGGACCTATAGGATTAAGAAGGATGCAGATGGAAATATAGTAAAGTTCAAAGCAAGATTAGTCGCTAAAGGCTACTCTCAACAATTTGGTTTTAACTTTAATGAAATCTTTTCTCCTGTAGTCAAGCCTACTACCATCAGGATCATACTTACCATAGCATTAAGCAATCAATGGAAAATCAAACAGCTGGATGTACACAATGCTTTTCTCAATGGAGACTTACAAGAAGAAGTATACATGCATCAACCAAAAGGATACATCACAAAAGGAAATGAAGACAAAGTCTACAGATTACATAAAGCTATCTACGGTCTCAAACAAGCATCAAGAGCTTGGTATGAGAAGCTCAAAACAACATTGACAAAATTGGGATTCAAACTAACCAAGGCAGACAATTCATTATATACAAAAACCATTAATCATGCAGTGACATACATATTGGTATATGTTGATGACATTCTCATCACTGGAAGCAGTGAGAATGACATCAGTGAAGTCATACAACTGTTGGATCAAAACTTTGCAATCAAAGACCTGGGGACACTTGATTATTTCCTTGGAATCAAAATTAGCAGACCATCACAAACAGAAATGTTTCTATCTCAAAGACAATATGCTTCAGAAATTTTAGTTCGTGCCAACATGGATCAGGCTAAGCCACTACCCACACCCATGGTGAGCAATTTACAACTGTCTAAAACTAAGGGGGAGCCTATTGATAATGTTAAACAGTATCGAAGTATTGTAGGAGCTCTACGATACTTGACCATCACCAGACCAGATTTATGCTATAGTGTCAATAAGGTTTGCCAATTTATGCAAAATCCCCTAGATAACCACTGGAGGGCGGTCAAGCGTATTTTAAGATATATAAAAGGTACTCAAGACTATGGATTGCTGTTAACTCAAAACAAAGATATAAATATACAGGCTTACAGTGATGCCGACTGGGCTAGCGATACTGATGATAGACGATCCACTTCAGGCTAATGTATTTATATAGGTGGCAACCCGGTCTCTTGGTGTACCAAAAAGCAATCAACTATATCACGTTCGAGCACTGAGGCTGAGTATAGGTCAGTAGCAAGTACCACAACAGAAATAATATGGATAGAAACCCTAATTCATGAATTAGGGCTTGAGCTAAAGGAAAAACCGTTGATTTGGTGCGATAATCTGAGCACTATCTCCTTGTCTTTAAACCCGATCCAACAATCTCGCACTAAACACATTGAAATTGATCTATTTTTCGTTCGTGAAAGAACGACAGCTGGAAAACTGGAAATTAGGCATGTTCCTTCTTTCTACCAACGTGCTGATATCCTCACCAAATCACTCTCTTTCAGAAATTTTGCAAGATTAAGAGAAGAAATGAAAATCATTGATGGCGACAGATTTCATGGCGGCGAAAGGAAAGAAGATGGAAGCCCTAGCTTTGATTGAGGGTGGGTATTGAGAATACAAATATGCGCATGTGTTTCTTTATCAATCCAAGCTATCTCACGGTTTCAATCTAAGCCACCCATTTTATGTACGGCAAAGAAGAAACTGGATGTGTACATGCAAAAAATGTCATTCTATTTGTTAAAACAGCAACATGCAAAAAGGATCCGGTAAATAAATTTCAATGTCACTTCCATGTTTCAAGTTCCAACAATAATTAATCATGTTGTCTGAGTGTTTAGGAAAGAAAAAAACACACACTTAGGCATATAAAATAAACCGTTACAGGCTTATTATCAAACAAAAGTTATCCCTTAAATAAATCGTAAGCTTTGTTACCTAATGCATTTACGTATTCATCTTGTCATTTTGTTAGTTGCAGATAACTATTATATTCATTTTTATATTAATCAACTAGCAGGTTAACATAAATTATTTGACCACCTGTTTAATATTTGAACTTCAATTGATATATGTAGCATTACAAATTTTCAGTTACTATTGTATTATCAAATTCATTATATACTGGTACAACAATTTAGTGTCTAGTACCATGGATCTAAATGAAAATAAGTTCTAAAGTGTCGGGCTCCTGTTTCTATCCACAATCATAATAATAAAACTTATATCAACCATGAATACGACCTCCAGTTCAGGCAAAAAAACACTTGCTACCCACTGTAAAATCCTTTCCTATAGTCGGAGGTTTAATCAGATTCATGAATGGACCAGTCAGAATGATCGAACAAGTGTATGAGAAACTTGAAAGTGTTATCATGATGAGTTTACCGAATATGAAGGTCACTTGTCTTGTAGGCTCGGAAGGAAATAAATCAGTTTAGTGTTCCTACTTTTGGACCTAGAGTTATGTATGATGTCGAATATTCTGTAAGGCATGAGTAGATGAGATTATATGCTGATGCTTTTAAAGTTTCCAACCAAACATATATTCCGCACGCTTAGAATAGATACATTTCAACATGCCTTAGCAGTTCATCTTTTTGCATCCATTAGCTAAAATAGATGTATTACGTAAACCATATGTAATTAGTGAATGGCCACACAAGGTAAGCTTCTTGTGTCCACAATAAATGCCAAAATTTTGATTTTTTTATCTGATATTTGAGATAAAGATTAATGTGTGTTTATTTGATATGTAAAACTATCTTGCAAGTTATATATATAACATATAAATGTCTTTACAGTCTTTCAATTAAGCGTTTCTCAGCTGCAGCAGATGATATATTAAATAGACCTGAAACTTTGATCAGTTTTCTTCTTAAGCAATTTGAAAATGGAAACAAACCTTTAGGATTATGATTTTATGTATGGTACTCGCAAAAATTTAGCTAGTTTTGATAATCTTAACATTTTCAAAAATAATATTTAAAATTAAATATTAAACTCAACGTTTATTATTTAACAGAACATTTGCAAAGAAATTCTGCTTTTACTGTCAGTTCAGCTATATTTTTAACTGTGTTTAGCTCCACAAGAACTGAAATTTCTCACATATAAGTTCATTTCAGATGGTTTCTTGTTTGAAAAAAATTACCTATTTCGTGCTGAGATAGTGAGATGTGAATTTGGATCTGCTGGAATGCACAAAATGCAATTTGCAATCTTTTTGGCGGAAGAGGATGCCGGTCAACATAACCATATAATGATACAGAAATATCTTATGTCAAGTTGTCTTAAATTGATATGTTTGCAGTCTCCTTTATTTGACTGTTGCGTTATTTCGTTATTTTGAAAATCTGAAAGAGTAGCGGTATATATTTAGTTGAATCGAAACAAGCGCATATTTATAGAAATCAATAAAGAAAAACTAAGGCTACAACTTATAACCCATATTTCTCATAACGGGTTTTTCTTCCATGGAGTAGCTGTCAAAACTGATAGTAGCTATGACTATGAGATTTGCGTAGAAGTATTCAGAGAATTTAATAATTTGGTGAGCTACAAGGATATAACTTGCAATACATCACTGCCGAGTATAAAAGTTTACTTATCAAATCTGAGACAACTATATAATTATTAATCCAGGCATGTCCTTTAGAAGAACACGAGCCTAATTATATAATCAGTTTTATAACTCACACTATGTGGTTTTAGAAATGATATATTCGGTACTATCTGGGTCAGGGGTAGGCCGCTGATTTGAACCTGACATTGACTGTTCCTTTGATCTGAGATTTATTTCAAGTATGCTTTATCTTATATCCATGTTTTTTTAATTCCTTCTAAACGGTATTTGATTTTACTTTTTTAGTGTTACATGTGTTTAGAGTACTCTTATGGAGTTATCATGAACTGGACAGGGCATGTTAGTATGCTTAATATTCATAAAGTTGTAAAGTTGTAGCCAAATGAAAGTTTGCTTTTCTATACTCAGTTTCCAATAGAAGGACATTGAATTTTATTTAAGTATGTTTAATATTCAATGTAGTCTCTAATATTAGATGCTAGTTTAGAGTATATATTCTACACGCTTAGAAATTAATAGGCACGTACACACACATTCTACTGCAAACTTGTGCTTCGTACACATTTGTGGCAAAAAATATTGTAGTTGCAAAGGTCATAACCAAACATATGAGTATTTTATATCATGCCAATGAGAAAACATTGAAGATCGATTAATTTTGGTTTAACATCAATAGATGAATAAATTCAATCGAGGATCCATATGATGGAGATTGAGAGTGATCGTTGGAATATGCCATATTTATGCAGGATATAATCAACTATAGTTATGCCATTTATCATACATCAATATAAAGGAAATAAACTGACCATAGTATAGCATATAGGAAGACTGTATCTAGTTATGTATGATATAATCAACTGAATTATCCCGAACCTCGTCCATCTCCTTTTGGCTATAAGAACTAACTTGTACAAAGTACTGCAATTAAGAAATTGTTTCAAAACATTAATCATATGATTGCTTAACATAATATATGAAGGAAAAAAGTTAAAGGGGTACCTTGGCTAGATCGTTGTTTTGATGGTGATTTTTTTAGTATTTCGTGCATATACCTCGTCACATAATATACACAATCAGTTGATCCAGATTGTCGAGGACACTATAGAAATATTACAAGATATTTCATTAGTCGGTTAAAAAAGAATTTATATCTCAAAAGAAATACAAGTTTTTGTTTGTTTGTTAGAAAATAAATCACCTTAACATTTATCCATTTCAAGTAAGTTCCTCGAGACGTACCATCATATGCCTTATAAGCTTTAAAGGCCCTGCACATATGCAAGAGAATGTAATAGACATGAATAAGAATTACAATTAACATAAAGCCATATCCATTAGTTTTCTAGGTAGAATTATAATTTTCCTTCACCAAACTTCAGTAGTTGGAGCATGGATAGCTAAATGGTTATTTTTCAGGTTTTTAGAAAATCATTTGGTGAATTTAAAAAAAATGTTTATTACACCAAACTAATTGATTTCCATTTTTGCAACCATGTCATGTACTTTGAGGCAAGAAAAGTATTATAAGTATAGATTCAATTATTTCTAAGTATAGATTCAATTATTGCTAACATGTTGCTGTGACTACATGTACATGCATATATTCAAGTGAGCAAACACATGCTTCTGTGTAATTTTTGAATTGCATTGATAGTTCCCAAGTATTTGAATTTAAATTTTATAAATTTATCACAGTTATAATTTTTGTTATATGAAATAAAATGAAATCCATCTTGTGAAACAAAGGATAGCATGAAACTAAATGAAATCAAAAAGAAAATGAATATAGATACGTGTTCACTTGCGGTTTAATTTCCAGTCTACGTTTGCATTCGGTCTGCGGATCAAAAACATAAACTTCATTCTTTTCTATATGGAAAACAAGCAATAGGCAATGTTTACTGTGTTATAAGATTTATAGAAAGTTAAAATCAACAACAAATTTGTACTTGTTACTAAAAATTTGTTGTTTATACCTTCATAGTGCGAGGCTAAGAGTAAGCTCTTAGATTGTGACATACGCCATGCGTTCGTGATATATATATATATATATATATATATATGTATGTATGTATGTATGTATGTATGTATGTATGTATGTATGTATGTATGTATGTATGTATCGCGTCTGGATGTTTCCGCACTTCAGAAAGCTTATAGGGACACATAAATTCGATGGTCTCTAGTTTGAGATCATTACACATATGATTTAACCACCTGCACATTATTTAAACATATAATCAACATTATAATGTAGTCTTATGCAAGTAAGAAATACTTACATGATGCAAATCTGCAACCATGATTCATTCAACCATGTCATACTAAGGAACTGGATAATGTCATCCATCATGATATGGATTTCAAAATCCTCATCGTACTTAAATAAATTCTTATTCACCTGAATTGCATTAACGACATCATTAGATGATAGTTGAACTACCAAGTCATGGAAATATCTATAATTATCCGTCAAAATTTTAAAGATCTCTTCATCCACTATTCTATTGCGCTTTATAGACTCATTTGTCATCATATTCATGACCTTTCCATTATTATTCTTGACCTTAGCAACACACTCTTCCACTGTATCTTTGCTCGTAATAGGTTCACCTTGCATATAACAAACTTGAAGATTAATGCAGGATCTTGTGACGCTGTTATACACAACAAAATAGAAATGTCAAAGTTTAACAAATTAAATATCAAAAGTGACTGATTTATCGTAGCATTATCCCCTAAAAACACAAGACTTTTAGGCCAAAACTACCAAGCACTTCTTCTATCGTGATGTGATGTTTAGTTTGAACCGAAAGTGGGGTTCCTTCATGAATAGGCTCTACTGCGTCAATCCCAACCTTTACATGATCGGCCAAGATTAGTTGAGTATGGCATTGATCTCCAGGCCTTGAAGTAGGGTATAACATGCCGTGACCCACTTCGATAATTTTGGAGTCCAAGCTCACAACTAAACGGCTTTTAATTGGTTTCTAGAATGACACGTACAAAACCAGATCAATTAACATCTACTAAAAACAACAATTCAGTACCATACTAAACATCAAAGTGCAGAAACAAAGGCAGGCATAGAAACAAAGCATTTTATTTCTAAATATACCATACTAATCCTATTTACTATGTTTCTATTTTTCTTAATGTATAATTGGTGGAAGAAAAAAGTGCTAAATCCAAGGAGTATGATAAAAGGATGAAATACAAGATCCTAAACCATAAACGATTAATGCTTTAAAAAATAACAAATTTGCTTTAGTGCAAAAATCATGCATATTCCTTACTAAATTGCATTCACGAACCTAAGAAAATTATTTCACTCAAAAGCAACCAAATTAACTAATCACATCGATGTTGAGAAAAATGGGTAAACAAATTAAGTAAATGATTTACCATAGAAAGCTGGAAGTTACCCATTAAGAATCAAGAATATTCTTCCATACTGGTACAGTATTGGTGATATCTAAATTAGTTTTAGCTGTATATTTTAAAAAACTAATAAGGCACCAATTCATAGTCCATATTAGCCAAAAATAAAGTTGTAGAAGTAGATTTCTAATTCATAATCCATAATTGGTGTTCGTATATGGGTGAAAGCATGCAGTCTGTATATCTTAATATGGTGATAATAACATGCTAAATATTTCCGAGCTCCACGATGTTGCAATCAAGTAGGATGCGCCAGCTTGATTTGAAAAATAGTGAAAATATAAGAATAGAAGTATGAAAGAGCTTGCGCTCCAGTATAGGTTGTATCAAAACCAAAAGTTATCTTCTCTTCTTTCCACTATCTTACAAAAAAAGCTGAATAGTTTGGCACTGCAAGTCCTAAAGCTTAATAAATTGTTCATAAGCAATTAATATTGATATTTTCGTATAACTTGAATTGTTGTTACTAGTTATTTCTTTTTGTTCCTCTTCCCATTACTTATAAACAAAATAAATTATTTTGATAATTTAGTTAACGATAATAGTTGCTTATAGATACCAAAACTCCTAGAACCGGATTAATAGATGGCTTACTTGAGGTTGCTTTAGCATGGTATCCAGTAAATTTTACCACCTTATGACAACTACAAGTTCAAACCGTTAACTACCTTAGATTTAGTGGGAAAGCAACCTTTAAGCTTTAACCATTGACAATTGGGAAAATTAGAATATAAGGCTCAAAGAGGCTGAATATATGCATAAACCTCATACCACGATGAAGAATTCGAACAGATCAATCATCTGAAGAGGACTTAAAAGCATGTTAGAAATGTGAGAACAATGAAAACTGCTTGGGCTATACTAGACCTTATATATTCGACATACCATGTAATAGACTCTAACCTATAAAATCCCTGATAAGATTACAACTATGTAATAATTTCAGAAAGTACATATATTGGTTATAACATATGCATACTTCAAGTAAGCAAAGGCTTGATTACAAGAGGAAGCCCAGTCTGAGGTTGCAAAGTAAGCATCTCCATAGGCATATGCTTATATTTGGGAGACAGTGATAATTCATGCACTTACAATAATTCATGTGCTACTTTTATGTACCTTCTGGATTTTACTCTGGTACTAAAAATTTAAGGAACCTGAGACAACATATCAAACATCAAAAATCCCATAAACCCTTAAATCTAATTATGGTTACGATTTTCTAATTTCTATGATTTTGTTTATCCAAATTTCTTGTGAAACTACCAGCACATAATTTTAAATTGTAAGGAGATAAACATCACATAGACTCATCTGGAGTATTTTCCCTAAATAATATCGATGAATATGTATACATGAGTATTTCTTAAAATGTTGTAAAAAATGGTTATATTATTTTTTACCTGAGGGTCAACATAGGGATCTGTCCCTTGTGTTTTGCTTGTAGATTGTAATTTGTCCAACTGTACTGATTGACAGCTACTACGACGACCACTTGATGGTGTGTTGTAGTCGACCATCATTTCGTTGGGCATGTGCATACCAATCCTGTTCAAAATGTATGCAATCTTCTGTTCAACTTTTGTATCCACTATAGTCTCGAATCTTTAGTTCACTTTAGCCTCTTTTTCCTGGGTGATAAGATGCAGCTGATCTGCTGATATTACACCACTTGGACCTCCATTTTTCTATCCTTTCACAATATGTTTTTGATACCGAACATCCCACCAATTCCCCTAACTCGACCTGGATGCACTTTTTTTCAAGAGCATGATTTAAGAAATCATCATGCCTACTTGGAACCTATGTCCCTTTGATGGCTTTTTCTCTCCAATCACTCTGTCAACAAAAAATTCTTAATAATTTTGTTGCAATATTTTGGAGAAGATTAACTAAAAGAGATAAAGTCATACTATTTTATCTGCAATTATCCTGGTTTTCTCACTAGGGATTTCATCATTTCCATCAACTCCTTTTTTTGATCTTGCCAAAATCCAATCAACACTTCGATCCAAAATAGGTCCACTTGGTAATGTGATTGATGAAGTATGGCTTCGACTATCCATTTAGCTTTATTCCCGGCATATCCAGCTTCCCCCAAATAGTGAGGATGCTCATTGCATCCCTGATTCTTTCTAGCCTTCTCACTTATTTGCTATCTTATGACATTAATAAATACAAGATTGTGGTTTTGAATTTTAATACAAGAAATATATGATATATATATATATATATATATATATATATATATATATAAAGGATCTGCAAAATTGAACTAAAGCTTATTGGGCTAAGAACTGGTGTTTATGGTGCCATGGTAGTCACTTTGAAGTGCCATAGTAGTCATTTTGAGGTGCCGCATTAGTCACCCTCTAATTAGCAGCATTTTAGATCTACACTCGTCGTTGATTTGTAAGAACCGACTCTCTTTCCAGTAACAGAAATTCCAAGTATGGGACTATCACTTGATCTTTTAGTTCAATTTTGCATACCAGCAGATTTTTGAGAAATTAATATTAAACTGACTTTCAAAGACTTAAAATCTTTATAATGGCGGTTCAAACCAAATATTGAAACTGAAAATAATTTCAAGGGGATTTGAGTGGAAAAACCTTTATTTTTTTAAAAAAATATTGAAGCCAAGAAGTTTTAATTTGTTAATTCCAAATCCAAACTATTCTATACTTATTCAATTCTTAATAGTATTACTGATGCATATGCATTTTATTTTGAACGTATGTACATGAATCAGAAAACATTGAATTTCAAGTTTCAAGTAAAACATTTTCGAATATTTCCTTACTTAAACCAGTTTTAAATAAAGGCTTTTGGCAGAAGACTTTTGCATAACAGTTGAAATAAAATTTCTCATGTGGTCGATTTGGAAATGCAAACTTGAGACATATTGCTAAATTTTGCATTGGTTAAATTTTTATATTTCTTAACCTGGGAGTATGGTAGGTTTACATGTATTTAGACATGCATGATTAGGGATATATTGATGGAAGGATTTTGTTTTATGTTGAAATATACATAACAGTTCATGGGTAAGAAGCATTAAATGTGCTTCAATTTTGTATACAAAAGTTTCGGCTATGTTTTGAACATAAAACTTTTATGCATGATAGTTGTGAGGGAATTGCTATCAGATTCATGTTCATCTTATTTTTCAAGAACATGTGCAAGTCATTATCGGAAACAAAACAGAGCATTATATATGTAAATAAATTTTGTTAATATATGATTTTTAAGGATGTGCATGAAACATTATAAATTTAAATATTGGTAGATAATATTTTTTAATAAATATATGCATCCATAATTCTGAGCGCATATGCATGTATATGAATTTGAGAAATTTTAGTTACTAAAAATTCTAAAATATACCTTAGATATATACCTTAAATTAGATCCAGTAATAAAATTTATCTACACAATGTTAAATTAGATAAAATATACCTTAAATTCCTTAGTTTCGTGATTCTTCTCAAATGTTTTCCATTTTTATTGTGTAATACCATCATTAAGTTCGTACAACTCTTTATGGTCTTCTGAAAGCTTTCTTATCTTCGTAATCCAACCACTAACTAATCTTGATTTGAAATCCTTCCACCGTTCATTAACATCTCTTAACACAATGTCTTTCATTTTGTCATCGATGTGGTACTCGGTTTGAGATAATTAAAACGAGAAGAAGAAAAACTAATTAAACATAATGCATGTTAAATGGAAATTTATGACGACATGCATATATACATTTGCAATGGAATCAAAAAACCTAGAGGATCCAATTGACAATTTAATAAGTAAATGACTGAATTTAAATGCCTTAATATCTTCACACATAGTGTCCTTAAACCCCTAACTAACATCCTCCCAATTCTTAATATTGATATCAATTTTGAATCTACATGCTTCGCCTACATATGCCTTAAAAGAATCTGCCCACTTTCTAATGGGTTTTCCATTATCACTCCACTCAATGTATTTTGGCTCTTATGTTCTATATTTCCTACCTATTGTTGGACCTCTTTTCTTCTTCTTAAACGTTTGCGAAGAAGAAGAGTTTTGCTCTTCATTTTGTCCATATTGTTATATTTCCATCATTTTTGTATCGAAGAGATATTTTAAACCGTGATTAATATAAATCACAATAATATACCATTTAATATTTGTACTCATTCATATATTAAATGTATACAGAGAAATATGATTGTTTTAAAAATGACAATAGGAAGAAAATTATGTCATGAATTTAGTAGAATATTTAAACACTTTTTAATGGAGAAGAGGAACTTGTTTAAAGTATAAGAAAAATAAGAAGTTAAAAAAATGAAAATAAAAACTTAAACACTTTTTAATATACCAATTATTTAATAAAATCAAATATTTTTGAAAACTGATTCTTTTTCTTCAAATTTTCAGTAAAAAGATTATAATTTTCAAATTATTTTAAAAAAATGTAGAAAAATAAAGATTTTCTAAAAACTTTTTCAGTAAACTTTTGATAAAAAATATGGTCCTTGTGCAGCATATGCCTTGTTTGTGTTTACCGCTTCCTTTTTATCTGAATAAAGAATTTAGAAAACCAATTAAACCATACAAAACTTAGAATTATCAAACCATGCAAAACTTGAAAATATTAAAAGCAGTTTAGTTACCAATCAAAAGTAGAATCCAATAGATCGTACAGCTAAAGAGGTACAGTATAACAAATGAATATATTACAAATCAAAAAACTACAGCTAAAGAGGGATTAGAATTAATGAGACGATTTTCAATTTCTATTATTTAAAACAACATAATTTATATGTATACCCAAAAATAAAGAGAGATGACAAACACCATTGTCCCAGTAGTTAAGTGATTTGGCTTTGGTGCGAGAGGTCACAAGTTCGAAACTTGCGTAGAGTGATTCGAACATTTATTGACATGTGATATGTTGTCATGGTGATTTTATTGAGTACTGTTAAAGTTACCAAATTTATACTCATCTGCACTTCCATATCTAGAAATTGTTCATCATCATTGAAGGCAATGGTGTCCTAGTATTTCAAAAATAACAAATAAGTCAGTTTATTTATGTACACAATTTGCAACCCAAATAAATAGAATAAAAATATCATCTGATAACCAAACCTTGGCGAAAGTTAACTTATTTTGATCAAATTCCTGTTATCTGATACATATCTCTTATTCTCTTCATTTTTTCATGTATAAAATCACATTTATACATTGAAAAGCAACTATACAACTGAAACAGAAAAAAGGATCAATGTGAACAGAAAACTAATACATTGGCATTTTGGTTTAAGATGCTTAACAGAATGATCGATATATTCATGTCCTTGAATGCTTTGTAATACTTGATGGTAAAATTTTAAATATTATGGCAGTGTTCATGTTCAAGCACATATCATGTGTTTTATTTTGATCCATTTTTACTGGGCTATTTTATCTTGTTATATTCTATGAGCTAGCCATAACATAAGCCGAAATAAAGAATCCTTACTTTTAATCCTAAGGTGCAGGGATGCTTAGGTTTCTTGCTTCTAGGAAACATGGCATGAGAATGCTTTCATGCGTCGGTGGAATTATAAAATCTTCAAGATATTCTTCTACAAAAACATCAATTTCATGTTTTGATTTTCTAAACGATTTTACACACACACATACATATTTATACAAGCGCGTGCACATTATTGTTAATACTCAATCTATTATTAAGTTGCAATTCTTTTGATTACGGATATCGATTTTCACATGTTGGTCCAAATTTAATTTGATTTTCCTTATGACAGTATTAACCTTAATTTTGCTTTCCTATGTATCATCGATGACATGCCACAATACTATTACAGTTATATTTACCAACTAATTGTATTTTCTTCTCCTACAGACAGCGAGATCAACTCATATTTCTACTCCTAGACAGGAAGTTCAACTTATATGTCTTCTAAAGAGTTAAATTGCTACTCAAAATAAATGGTTGGATTTGAATAGGATCAATTTCAGTTACGAAGGACTTGATCCAAAAATCAACATAAGTTTAATGACCATGTAATTGTATATGAAATTTGGCTATCCTTTACTTCAAACAGTCAACATGTATATTTTATTTTAGGAACCAACAGTCAGACTCACATCAAAATTAAAATGTGATGTGTACTCATATCTAGAATGGTGTTGACTACATATGCAACTAATGTCCAATCGGAGAGTATAGACAATCATTAGAATTACAAATAAAAGCAATCGAACTGCAGCAGTCAAAGAACATATGCTAAACCCTTATTTAAAAAAACAGATGAACTTTAGGGGGAGCCGTTGAAGGTTTTTGTTTTTGTTTTTGTTTTTTTAATGCCACGTATATTTTGCACTAGAAAACAATTACAAAGTTACCTACCAGTGGTCAAAAATATCATATGATTGTAATCTTTTGATGACTTTTTCAAGGTCTTTCTACCAGCAAAATTTGAAATTTTGGCTCAGAAAAAGAATTAAAATTTAGTCAAGAATTTGTCATCAATTATAAAATAGCAGTCGTGATTTTTCAATGACTTTCATACATATTTGTTATTTTTCTAAAATTTATCATCTAAATGAACATCCACACTAAAATAAAACTCCTACATTTACTGCACAACAATTTTTATCCCGGATTATATCTATTGTAGTACTGTTTAAATTTAAAAGAAAAGCAACTAAATTAGCTCCACCTATCCAGTAAATGGAATTGATGTTTATAGATTTGAGGTACATGAGGATCTTTCAGACATTAGGAAGATTTGAGTTCACAAGAAAACAGTTCCCACATCTCATATTTGAAAATTTTGATGAAACTCCATGCATATGAGTTTTAAGCGTATGAGTCCTAGCACATATTTTGTTCTTAAATGCAAACTAGCTTTAGATAACAGTGTCAAGTTACAAAGTATATAAGTTGAATCCTGATTTTGGCAGTTTGACTACATTAAGTTTTTATACAACAGTCACAGCTATCATCAGTTAGATACATATCGAATCTTATTAGCACTTACGTAAGAAGTTATACATTGAAAACATACACTACTTAAGGTAGAAAAAATAAACACATAATTATTGATTTGTGGTTTCTATCCTTGAACATGGAAACCAAAATGGTGCAAAAAAAAATGGAATTAGCCCCAAGCAACACTAAGAACAGCAGTGATGGAGGCCATAATCATTGTAACATAGCAATTAGACAATAAACAAAGAAATCACAAATTGAAAATTTATTTCTCGCATGGAAAACATACCAAAAAGGGATCGAACAACCAAATCAGCAAACAAAATTTTTACTTGCATGATCAAGGTAAGAGCTTATTTCGTTCACCATGGAACATCTTTTCTTCTCTAGAACACCAAGGAACCTTATTCACTTACTGATAATAAGGTTATTTTGTGGCACCATGGTGCATGAAAAAAATTAACCCCATTATCCAAACCCCTTCATCATGATCAGAACGCGCATAATTTACATTTAAATCAACTTCTTCTTCTTGTAGACTTACGCCGATTGAGAAAGGCGGCTTCTCATCAAATTGATTATACTTTTCTTTATCTACCACATCATCAATTTCAACAATGAGCCTTTTTCCGGGAAGAACAACAGACCACTTATGATTAGCTGGGTCGGTTACATAAAAAACTTGTTTTGCTTGAGATGTTAGGATGAGTGAATCATTATCTTGACTCGCTCAATCAAAGTCAACAAGTGTGAATCCATGCTCATCCACTTGTATAGCATGATGGTTGTCAGTCCATTTACATTGAAATAGAGGGATCGTGAAGTCCTTGTACTCAATCTCCCAAATATTTTCAATTATCCCGTAATATGACATCGTCACATTTATTGGTCTGTTATCTTTGGCACCAGAAAATTCTCTTAAAGATGCCAGACACTAACTCTGCTATTTTTCATTTTGCTTTTCTCATCCCGACGCTTCGTATAAAATACATACCCATTGATATCATATCCTTCATAAGAGTTGACTAGAAGTCGAGACCCATATGCCAACCATCTTATTGTATCAGAAACATCATGATTTGTTTGAGACATTAACCTGTTTTTAAACCATGCGATGATGGAGCGGTTATTTTCATTTGTCAACCACCTTTCGCTTTTTGAAGGATTTTGAGATTTTAGAATCATCATGTGCCCCTCCAAGTAAAGATGAACTTCATTAAGGTGTTGTAAAACAAGTAGGCAAGCTTTGTGAATCATTTCATCACCAATTGAAATCAATTTTGACCCAATTGTGCCATGACCTTCAAGCTGTCCATCATGTCGAGACTTGCAAAGTCCAATAGGTTCAACACTAGTTTTTTTTTTGCACTGGTACTTTATATACAACAAATCATTGGGACAACATATCCCATATCAAATAAACGTTCGAAAGCAAGTTTCAAACTTGTGACATCCTGCACCAAAGCCGAATCAATTAACCACTTGGACAAAGGTTCAACACTAGTTAAGTATTGAGTGACAAAGTCAATAACCTCCTAAGCTACAGTACCTTCTACAATACTAGCTTTAGGTCTATATTTGTTCTTTGTTTTCCTTTTTAAAGATCCCATGTGCATTTCAAACGGATACATATACCTCATAAACACAGGACTACAAATCTTGATTTCTCTTACCAGATGAACGACCAAATGCACAATAACGTCAAAAAATAAAGGGGGAAAATACATCTCAAATTAGCCTAAGGTAGCAATAACATCAGCTTGCTGATCATCCAATAAGTCAAGATCAATAACCTTGCTACAAATTACATTAAAAAAGATACAAAGCTTTACAATAACATGTCTAACATGTTTAGGCAATATACCTCTAATTGCAATAGGTAATAAATGTTGCATCAACACATGGCGGTCATGAGACTTCATGTCGTTCAATTTCAAATCCTTCATTGACACACGACTGCTAATGTTCAAAGAATAACTTGTTGGAACCTTAACACCATGAAGACACTCACATAAACTAGTTTTCTCTTTTTTGGACAATGTGTAACATGCAGGGTGAAAATAAGGACGTTTATCTTTCTCTATTGGTGCTAACTCCTTCCGAATACCCATTTTCAACATATCTCGCTTGGCTTTCTCACCATCCTTTGCCTTACCAGGTATATTCAAGAGCATTCCAATGATACCATCACAAATATTTTTCTCAATATGCATTACATCTAGACAATGTCTAACTTATAAGTGTCTCCAATATGGAAACTTTCGAAATATAGATTTATTTTTCCACAAGCCTTTTGGTGGAGGAAAGGCTTTTCCGAATACATTTTCAACACCCTTGACCTGTTCATAAACATCATTTCTTGTTAATGGCAAACGAGCAACACCACTATCTGTCTCGCCATTGAAAGGCTTCTTCTTATTATAATAAATGTGATTGAGAGTGAGAAATCTACGAGGATGCATATAAACATTTTTCTTGCAAAAATGCAAACGCTCAACAATCATATCATGTTGACAAATTGGGCATGCTTTGGCACCTTTTACTATAGCCAGACAAGTTACCATGTGCGTGAAAATCATTTATGGTACAAAAAACCATGGCGCGCAATATGAAATCGCTTTTACTATGTGTATCAAACATGCGCACACCTTTATCCCACAAAAGTTTTAAATCATCAATATGAGGGGCTAGGTATACATTGATATCGTTTCCTGGTTGTCGCAGTCCCGAGATTAGAGGAGACAACATGACGTACTTGCGCTTCATACTCAAGTGAGGTGGAAGTTTGTAAAACGCCGAAAGAACCAGCCAAGTTTTATGTTGACTACAAAGGTTTCCAAATGGGTTTATGCCATCCGTGCAAAGACCAAGTCTGAGATTCCTAATTTCTTTGTCGAAACTAGGATACATCGTATCAATGTTTCTCCACTAAGAAGAATTGGCTGGATGCCTTAGTAACCCATCATCCTTCCTTGCATCTGCATGTCATCTCAAGTTTTTTACGTTTTCTATATCTGCAAAAAAGCATTTAAACCTTGGTATAATGAGCAAATACCATAAAAACTTTACCGGAGGTCATTTTTTATCTGAGTCGTTATGAACATTCCTTCATATCTTATAACGGGATAAACCAAATTTAGGACACTCATGCAAGCTCTCGTATTCATTTCGATATAATATACAATCATTTGGACATGCATGTATCTTTTTGTACCCTATACCAATTGGAAACATAATTTTCTTTGCCTCATAGTTAGAAGTAGGAAGCTCATTACCTTATAGAAGCATGTCGTTCAAAAGTACCAACAATGATGTAAAACTTTTATCACTCCACCCATACTTTGCTTTTAAATTGTAAATTTTGAACACAGCGGGCAACATTGTGAACATAGCACAATCAGGAAACAAAGGTTTCTCAGCATCAATTAATATTCTTTAACACAACTTTGGCTATTCCATCAACTATTCTTCAGCATCGCAAACATCTCATGAACACGATCATTCTTATTATCCTCATCATTCACCTCATTATTCACATTGTCTCTCAGGTCATTCTCATCATTCCCATGATTACTAGAACTAGTTATACTAAGCAAATTTCACCATGCCATTTCCACCGTGTATAATTTTACTTAAATCCATTATGAATTATGTGATCCATAATCTTATCTATATTACGAAGCCTCCTCGTATTTTTGCAAAATCTACAAGGATAAAAAAATAGTTTCTTCCATTCTCCTTGATTGATTATTCAACGTACAATTGATGAACTCTTCAATTTTGTTCAAGAACTCGGCATCGCTACATTTCACGTTGTACATCCAACTACAATCCATATACAAATGCTAGAGACACACTACACAAGAAAAAAATATCTTTAGTGTTTCACATTAAACTAGCTTTCAAATAATGTAATTTGAAACTTATGTCGTCAAACAATTTATGAAAATTTTGTACTAACATAATAATGGAGTAATATAATAAAATTGTTTAAGATATCATTTAACAATATATTTCCAATTGATTTTAATTTATTATCTAAAATAAAATGGATGTCGATAATCAAAAACAACAAAAGTACATATAACAAGTACACTTTAGACACTTTATGTAAGAGTGATACAAAAAGCATAAATATTTTGAACATATTGAATAATACAAATCAAAATTAAAACTAATAAAAAATTAGACATTACACCTTAGGAATAAAAGTTCAAACTAATAACATATGATTTTAATGTAAAAATATAACTAAATATTCATGCAAATCATTTCCTCTTGAATGTATTAAATATATACAGTTTGTAGAAAAACAATTTATGTAAGAAGCACTTTCCGTAATCACGTGCAAAATGCATGTCATAACGCTCGTATGAATAAATAAAGTAGAAAATGATAAAATCAAAAAATGAGACTAAGCAAGTACTTGACATTATGAACTACAAAAAAAGTAGATCAACACATAAGTATATTCATTTAATAGCATACTTGGTGATTCCTTTTAGTCAATGGATTATATATTATCATTTGAAATCAACACAAAGAAAATAGCATGATGAAAGTTTAAATTCAAATTTAATAGAAAGCTATCATGTTGCTATATTTTTGAAAAGAAATATACGTTGAAACAAAAGAAATGTAAAAAAAAATTGCGCCAGTTTGTAGCAATTATCTCATCCCCATACTAAGCATACAATTCATATAAAGAGCATTATGGCTAACATTGACCTTGATCTTTTGATGTCAGTGATCGTATCCTTAAATTTTAACTTCGTAATCCAAAAGTTCGTAATTGTAAGTACACACCAATTAAAGTTATTCTTTTCACTAATCCTTTTAGCCAAGAAATCATAGTGCTTTAATTGAATTGTTTTATTCAAGAAGAGTTATAGGCCTTGATTTTAAGAACAAAATATATGAAGTATCCTTACTGCAACCGATGGACTAACACAAAACTTGATACATAGTTCAACAAAGTCCTTATCCTGACTTGGGTTTAGTTAATATACACTCAAGTGAAATAAAAAAAATTCCTAATGATGTAGCAAAAACTTTTGAACCGTGATTTTAAATATAAACTATACAGTTTATTGCTACTACCATTCTTGGGCTAAAACTGCAGTTTGGTTTACACTTTAGGCTTTAGCGAAATCCCTACCCAAACATGGCAGTACTCTATGTATATTCGTGTGAAATGCATTTTTTTGCACAACGTAGTAAAAGAAAATTTAGAAATTGTCGTTCAATATTTATATTTTAATGAACTAAAGGTAATTTTACACATGATTAAATGAAATCCAAATATACGCCAGCACTTAGTACCAATCAATGAGGTTCCAATGAACTTACATGATTCTCCATCTTTCCTCAGGCATTTTTACTAATGTTTATGCTGAAACACATGATTCAATGTTAATAAATGAATAAACGAAACACAAAGGAAGTTTTCAAATAAACGATTTCAGTTCTTTTATGTCAACTTCCATTCAACGAACATTTAAAAAAGGCAACTACAGTATTGGTAATAGGAAAGGAAATTTGATAATGCTTATCTATTTTACATCTGAGAAGTTCCAAATCAGGTTCCTAAGTAAAATTTATATCAGGTAGCCAAAAATAATCGAAGTCGCCAAAATATCCAGAATTATTAAATGAACTACGCAATCTAAATATTCCATACGCAATACATCAAATAGCGAACCCTTAACCCATAGATGGTTTGTTGAAATATTAAAATCCAACAGTCATTAAATTTATTCTTGAACTTCACTTGAAGTGCACTTATTTCACATATATGGACTTCATGTAGCAGCATAGTAATCCAAGAAAAAACCAATTTTTAAAACTATTTTCAACAGGGTATTGTATTGTTTTGTGAGGCGATGATAACCACAAATATTCCCTCTAAAGTATAGCGATACTACTTGCTAATAACAGATCTGAAGTTAGTAGAAACAGAGAGTGTGCCTTTTAAATTATACCATTTTGTTTAGACATTCTTCAAGTATCACAATTTTATCTTTATGTCTAGGTATCATATACACTATTTGTATAGGCAGATTTATAAGCAAATCAACACTGAGTTGTTGAACGATTTGGGGAACTTCATAAATTGGGTTTCGAGCTTCATTTCCAAACTAGATGGTAAGCAGTATATATATTATGTAGATTAATTAATGCATACACTGTTCCATATCCCTTTATATAATCTTTCTCTAGGAATTAAAAATACATACCTAGTCTAACTCTTAGCAGTCATTACACTGAAATTCAACAAACTTGGGTCAGGATTTATGAAATCCTAGTGGGGAGCATTTCCTATAAACTCGTGTAAAAATGTGTGGTAATCAAATTCAATGCAACTTTTTATTACTTTCAAAATAATAGAGTCATCTGAAAAAAAATGTCTTTCCAGGAAACAAATTTCATCAGAGATAGAGTCGCTACGTACTTCCTGCGAACAAAATAAAGGCACTCATCAACTACAAGTTCTCATATTTTAGAAACAATGTCTGTTCAATAAAATAATCCCTGGAAAAAAAACTTACACTCGCTCCCTGCAGGTCGGCTATACAAGAAAAACATTCATTACCCGCGATTTCTCGAGTTTTCGAACAAGTTTACAAGTTAAACTCTTCAGCCTCTATCTTTCGTATGGTTTCCTAAACTCTCTTATTCTTTTCCATGCAATAACAAGAGTTGAATATGAGAAGAGTGTTCCAACTACTTTTCATCAAATGACGAAGCAATTGATACAACGGTTTCTCATTCCTATTGTTCACAAAATCAAATCAATAAACAAAATATCTATATGTGTATATATATGCATTGAAGGAAGTGATACAAAGAGAAGAATTTATATGCTTTGCGATCCCAAAATCTTGAACTTTAAGATAATTGGAAAAAATCAACAATTATAAGTGGCACTCTACTCAACATAGGTGGTTTCATTATAACACATACCAGTAATAAATCGGCAGCAGCAGCAGAAATGCAGAGACGGAGGTAGGCAGCGAGATGTTTATTTGCGATTTGAGATGTTGAAAGGGAGGTAGGTAGGCGAGGACGGAGGTAGGGTTAGAAATACAACAGTTCAATTTAAGAAGGTACTACGCGAAGATTAGTGAGCGGTAGATTTAGTTTTTTTGTTAAGAGGGAAATGAAATTAAGTTATAGGCGATTTCAATTCGAGTGCGCTTAGGAAAGTCTACTTCGCAATTTGCTTATGTATTTGCTATTGTTGTATCAACCTATCGCAAATTATTATTTAATTTTTGTACTCGCATTTGCAATAGTATTTGCTACGGTAATGAAAATAACGGTCGCAAATAACAACATGCTTGCTACGGTTATAGGCAAAAACCGTCGTAAATTGCTTTTATAATTTTGTTTTGTTTCTCATAGACCAATTGCTACAGTTTTTTAAAAAAACCATCGCATGTTATACTATTTGCTACTGTTTTACCTAAATCGCCGCAAATAAGACGACATAACAGACAAATTTGTTAGTCCTTGAGATGATGATTTTGATGACAACAACCTTAGAATAAGATTATAAAATATAAGTACTAACACAATAGTTTAGATATATATGTATATGCAGGATTTAACCATGCAGGTACCAATAATGAAGACTGTACAGTATAGAGATTCAAGATATCAAGATTGAAGACTCATGAGTATCAAGATTATCAAGAGCTCAAGATTTCAATAATAAGTAATCTAATTAGGAATTTTGTTAGAACTCCTAGAAATGCACTGGCATCTTAAAATCTAATTTATTCGTGAAATGGAATCCACTTCGAGCCTGTTAAAGTGATGGAATCCTAAGTAGGATGAAACCTACGAAAAATCTAGTGGAACATTGTTTTGTATACGCTAACCTTTTATTCAAATGTTTAAGCAAAATTATATCTTGTTTTCAAAATGATTTCAAAACCTTCCTTTTAAAAGAATAAAAAACATCTATCCTGATTTTAAATATTTTTAGCCTCAAAATAATCTTTATCTTCAAAATCAAATTATCCTTGGTTTTTAAACTATCTTTTAATAATAATATATTTAACTTTTAATATTTATACTTAGATTTAGATATAAAATTATAGTAAAATTTTATATCAAAATATTATTCTTACTTATGTATTTTAACTATAATTAAGTATATTTATAAAGTTTAAAATAGTTTTAATACAAGATAGAAGTTATTTTCAAAGAAAAAAAAATACCAAAAATACCTTAGGCATGTCGACAACCTCAAGTACCCCATGTGGACATGGTAGTATTTTATTTCAAAAATTTGAATTTCAAAGGAAGTATCTATTCGTTATATCCTTTCACGAATGGACATGGCTGTTGTTCTACTATAAATAGAGGTGGTTTTGAACGAATTTATATTCATATTTTTTTGATTTCACTCCTCTTCTTCTTCCACATTTATTTATACACATTTTTACCATTACTCTGCCGAAATCAACATTGAATCTTACTAGATCATCTTTGGTTTGATTCTCTATCACTATCTCAATAAGATCTCAGTGCTATTCAGAGCTATAGGCTTCTTTGTAATAAACTAAGCGAGAAAAGATGTGATTGTAGCCTGTAAAATCAATCAAGTGAGAAAAGGCGTGATTGTAGCCTTGGAAATCAATTGGGTGAACTTGTTACCCGTGAAATCAAGTATCTCTACTCAGAGGATTGTGAATCTGGAGTGGTGTACCTCGTGGCCTTGAAATCGAGGGTGTAATTGTACAATTGCTTTTGAAAGGAAATCCATACTTGTTGCGGGACTGGATGTAGGGTAACTCCGAACCAGTATAAAATCCGGTGTGTTCTTTCCTTTTTGCTTTTACTTTATTTCTACATCTGTGTTTGTTTCTGTGATCATATCTGTGTTCGAATATTGCATACATTTGTGTTCAAATTAACAAAAATTAAAAAAGATTTAGTAATTTCTTAAAACACTTTTCACCCCCCTCTAGTGTTAATCCTAGCCTTAAGATCTGTATTCGCATTTCTCAAATTTGGTATCAGAGCAAGGTTTTCAAAGTTTTCATACTCTGAATTTTGAAAATTTTCAAAATGGCTACCAACACTGGTACTGTTAACACTACCAACACTGGTTCTATTATCCCTATCACTAGTTCATTTGTAGAAGGTCAGTCTACTGTCAGACCACCACTTTTTAATGGCAGTAACTATGCGTATTGGGCATGTAGGATGAAACTATATTTATAATCTATAGGACTAGACACTTGGACTGTCACACAGACTGAATATTCTGAACCCACAACTGATTTTGCACAGTGACTGCTGAGCAAAAGACTGTTGCACAAAATAACTCTAAAGCTATGAATATTCTGTTTTGCTCACTTGAAAGAAATGAGTTTAATAGAGTGTCGGTATGTAAGTCTGCATACGAAATCTGAAAACTTTGCAAGTTACTCACGAAGGAACAAGCAAAGTTAAACAGACCAAAATTTTCATGCTCACAAACCAGTTTCAATTACTTAAAATGAATTCTAATGAGTCTATTTCAGATATGTATAGTAGATTTCAGAACATTGTGAAAGGAGTTTTCGAAAGAAGATCAAGTCAGAAAAATCTTAACTTCTCTTACTCCAGAATGAGATCAAAAGACACTTGCGATTGAAGAGGCAAATGACATCAGGACCTTAAAAATAGAAGAATTAATTGGAATTCTAATGTCGTTTGAAGTCCAAATGATTGAGAGAAGAGAAAGCAAAGCATCTGAAAAGAAATCAATAGCGTTCAATGCATTGACCGATGATCAGACTCAAACAGCGATAATGATGAAGAGATAGCCCTTATGACCAATAATTTTCGAAATTTCCTGAAATACAGAAAGATGAACAATCTCAAGAGAAACAACTATAAGAACTCTGAAAATCAGAATATAGTGCCATCCAATATCAAATGTTTCAACTATGACGAACCAGGCTATATCAAAAGAGACTGTCCGTATCCAGATAGACAAAATCTTCCTATAAACAATGATTCCGTAAAGAAATGAAAACGTGCATTTATTGCTACTCTAGATGACTCAGACTCATCCTCAAGCGATGATGATCAGAAGACAGATAATTCAAATATGTGATTCACCGCAGTTCACGATTCCAACGAATTCAAAGAAACGGACTCAGAAAAAGGTACACATTTACAATACAATTGGTTGAAATTGCATGCTTAGAATTGGATGCTTGATTGATTGATTTTGAATTGGTGTGTTGCTTGAATTTTAAATTTTTTTTACTATTATTTTATTATTATTTTTATTTCTATTTTTAATGATATCATAATATTTTATGGAATATACTATAATTCTAGTAATATTCCAGATATATATATATATACATTAAAAATAATATATATATATACATATATATTAGAATACTTAAGAAAAACAATCATGGAAATTCAAAGACACATGTCGGCATGATCCCCACCATGATGTCGACATGGGTACAGAAATTTGAAATTCAAAAATTGAATTTCCCTCCATCTTTTCACTCCATTCAATTCTCTGAAAAGCCACCTTTTGACCAGAGTATATGTCCTTTGAGAATCTATTTATTCACTATCTCTTATCATAACTTTTCACTCTCATTTTCAAATTCAAACTCTTATCTCAAAACTTCAAGCTCTCTACTCTCTACTCTAATGGCTTCTTCAAGCAAACCTTCCACAATGAGAATTTCCAGAAAGACAAAATAACAACTCTACAATGATCTGGAGGCTATAAAAGCATATATCAACTATGCTAACTATGGAAAAGTCCATCCCGGGAAATTTGCTTTATTTCAAGATTTCTCTACTTATGAAATTGATTCTCTTTTTGCAAATAACCAAGTTGTTAGCCTTGTTGATGCTTCTCAAAATGATTTTATTTGTTATCCAAGTCTTGTTAAAATTTTCTGTGCAAATCTTAACCGCGGATTTTATAATGGAAATGATGATGAAATTTGGAGTAGTGTCAAAGGCACTAGAATCGTTTTAAATTGTGATCTTTTGGGTACCATTCTCAATTGCAAAAGGACGGGAATGGATCTTTCTAGTTTTAATATCGATGAAAATGATCGTGAGACATTTCATCACATTTTCGAAGGAAATGATAATTTTGAATTCAAAAATCGAAACTTTCGACCAAAAGCTAGAATTGTTATTCTTCTTTTACAACAAACTTTGACCCCAAGATCGGGGAATTTTAACAATCCAACTTCAAAAGTTTGCAAAGCACTTTTTGCTATTTTTGAAAATTATGATATTAATTGGGCGCAAGTTACTTTGGATGAATTTCGTCCCAAAAATCTTGAAATTGGTGAAATCATTTTGTATCATGAAATCTATCTCACTCGGATTTTTAACTATTTTGGAGTAGATTTCAAAGGAGAAGAATTTGTTTCAAGAAAGGTTTTAAATCACTCAAACATTTCTTTTATGAAAAATCCATTTGGTTTTCAACCTTATGAGACTCTTGCCAAAAAGGAATAGCCTTTGGCTCATGAGGAGATGGAAGTGGAGGAAGAGGAAGAAGAAGAAGGTGTTGAAATGGAAATAGAAGAAGAAGAAGAAGAAGGTGAAACCTCTTTGGAAAGCGTTGACTATCCTCCTAATCCAACCAACAAAACCTTGCTAAAAAATCAAAAGACTATTGTCGAGACGGATTCTTAAACGATCCGTTAGTAAGAAATTGGATAAAATGACATTGAAGACGAACAAGTTTTTCTCCAAAGTCAGCAAGAAGCTTGGATTATTTTCATCTTCGTCATCCTCTAAATAGTTCTACCTTTTCATGTCTTGTTGTATTTGTTTTAGTTTGTTTTGATTTGAATGTTCGTGTAGTTCTTAATATTTAATCATTGTATAGTTCTATTATGAAATGAAATTGAATTACTTTTCTGTTATCTAGCTTATCTTATCTCCAGAATAAATGTTAGTATATTATATAAATATATATATATAGACACACACACACACAGAATTATTCACAAAATCAAAATAAGTCATCAAAATTCGTTGAACCATGTCGACATCCCCCCTTGACCATGTCGACATGTACTGGTCAGAAATGACTTTTCATTTTAAATTTGAAATTTGAATAACTACCTTATGTCTATTTATTTCAAACGTATTTATACACCTATAAATACATGTTTCTTCTAGAATTCATCACTCAAAATCATTTCTTATCTACTTTATCTACATTTCTTCTCATAAACTCAAAAATGGCCAGTCCAATTCATTATTTAACCGAGAATCTTGAAGAAACCCTTAATTCTTTCAAGAATATTCACTCTTTCATTCTTCGTAACCAGCGACAATTAGAGTTGAGTCAAATGCAGATGATCAAGGAGCAAGAAAAGCATTTCGATGCGATACAATGGATGATTTTCTCCCTACACAAAGATGATAATGAAGCACATCCTCCTGTCTCTCTCACTAATATAATGAAAGTTGGGATGCCATTAAAGAAGACCCAATATTTGGAGAAGGATGATGGGTGGAAGTTCCTCGTAATGTTTGATTTTATTTGATTGCATTGTTTGATTTTATTTGATTACTTGGATTGATTTGATTTGATTTGTTTTGATTTAGTTTGGTATGGATTGATATTTGGTGCAGATTGATGTTTGGTGTGCAAAACATGTATAAAAATACATTGATATTTATATGATCTTCGATTAGTTATCAGTATAATTATCTCTTAATCTATCTATTATATACTCCAATGAATATAATATTAATGCAGGTATTTTAGTGTAAGAATAAGGGGGGTTTTTATAGTTTGGAGTTAATTTTTGTTGATGACAAAGGGGAAGAAGTATAAAATATGATAGTTAGGCATAGATTAAGGGGGGGTTATTAGTTTTACAGGGAGTTATTAGGATAGAGTAATATTTTATAAACGAAGGTTGTCATCATCAAAAAGGTGGAGATTGTTAGTCCTTGAGATGATGGTTTTGATGACAACAACCTTAGAATAAAATTATAAAATATAAATACTAATATTATAGTTTAGATATATATATATATATATATATGTATATGCAGATTTAACCATGTAGGTACCAAGAATGAAGACTGTACAGTATACAGATTCAAGATATCAAGATTGAAGAATCATGAGTATCAAGATTATCAAGAGCTCAAGATTTCAATAATAAGTAATATAATTAGGAATTTTGTTAAAACTCCTAGAAAAGCATTGGCATCTTAGATCCAATTTATTTATGGAATGGAATCCACTTCGAGCCTGTTAAAGTGATGGAATCCAAAGTAGGATAGAACCTACGAAAAATCTAGTGGAACATTGTTTTGTATCCGCTAACCTTTTATTCAAATTTTTTTACAAAATTATATCTTGTTTTCAAAATGATTTCAAAACCTTCCTTTCAAAAGAATCAAAAACATATATCATGATTTTAAATATTTTTAGCCTCAAAATAATATTTATCTTCGAAATCAAATTATCCTTGGTTTTTAAACTATCTTTTAATAATAATATATTTAACTTTTAATATTTATACTTAGATTTAAATACAAAATTTAAGTAAAATTTTATATCAAAATATTATTCTTACTTATGTATTTTAACTATAATTAAGTGTATTTATAAAGTTTAAAATAGTTTTAATACAAGATAGAAGTTATTTTCAAAGAAAAGAAAATTACCAAAAATACCTTAGGCATGTCGACAACCTCAAGTACCCCATGTCGACATGGTAGAAGTTTATTTCAAAATTTTGAATTTCAAAGGAAGTGTCTATTTATCATATCCTTTCACGAATGGACATGGCTGTTGTTCTACTATAAATAGGGGTAGTTTTGAACGAATTTGTATTCATATTTTTTCTGATTTCACTCATCTTCTTCTTTCACATTTCTTTATACACATTTTTACCATTACTCTGCCGAAATCAACACTGAATCTAACTAGATCATCTCTGGTTTGATTCTCTATCACTATCTCAACAAGATCTATTCAGAGTTATAAGCTTCTTTGTAATAAGCTAAGCGAGAAAAGGTGTGATTTAGCCTGTGAAATCAATCAAGTGAGAAAAGGTGTGATTGTAGCCTTGGAAATCAATTGGGTGAACTTGTTGCCCGTGAAATCAAGTATCTCTACCCAGAGAATTGTGAATCTGGAGTGGTGTACCTCGTGGCTTTGAAATCGAGGGTGTAATTGTACAATTGCTTTTGAAAGGAAATCTGTACTTGTGCGCGAGATTTGATGTAGGTAACTCCAAACCAGTATAAAATCTTGTGTGTTCTTTCCTTTATTGCTTTTACTTTATTTCTACATCGTGTTTGTTTCTGTGATCATATCTGTGTCTGAATATTGCGTACATTTGTGTTTAAATTAACAAAAACTAAAAAAGATTTAAGTAATTCCTTAAAACACTATTCATCCACCCTCTAGTGTTAATCCTGGCCTTAAGATCTGTATTCCGCATTTCTCACAAGATTGTGTACTAGTGATAGCACCCAACAAGGTATACATCTCACCACAAGAACCTTATACGGTATAAACAATCTTGTCGCTACTATCAGGGTGTCTAAGAGATATTTTCCTATCATAGAAAAATATCCTAGCATCGTATTCACTTAACCAATTCATATCAAGGATGATTCTGATCCCCAAAAATCCAAATACATGCGATCCGCACTCAAAACATGGCCTAACAGGCCAAAATCTAACTGGTCACATCTCAACCCTAGAGTTACATACCCTGTTACTGGATTCGCAACCCGTAAAAATGTAACTAAATATGTGGGTTCTAAGTTAAGCTTATCTATCTAACATATAGATATAAAACAATGCAATGCACCAGCATCAAACAGAACGCTAACATACACACCATGAATCTGAAGCGTACCTTCTAATACTACCTTTTCTTTCTTCTGAGCTGCTGGCTTGGAAGCAGCAGGCTCCAATGCATACACCTTGCCCTTTGCATCCTTAGCGGGCTCCTTGTACTGGTTTTTATAGTGGCCTATCTGGTAGCGGTTGAAGCATCTGACATTCTTCTTCCCAGCCACTTCCTTTGCCTTTCCAGCGCGATACTCAATAGCAAAATGTTCCTTCTTGTCGCACTTGAAGCAAACAATCTCAGACTTCCCCATCTTAGCTGCTCCACCCTTCTAAGCACCTTTCTTAGGAAAGAATTCCTCTTTTGGCTCTACCTAACCTGGACCTCCTTAGCCCTACTCTTCTTTAGAGAATCAAGAATCTCCTCATGCTGTAAGGTCATCTCCACAACAATATCAAAAGGATCTCGGATATGGGACAATGTAGCCCTAGCTAACTCAGGATTCAACCCCTCGATGAACTTCTCATTCCTCTTCATCACTGTATCCACTGAAGCATACCCATACATGGCCAACTCCTCGAACCTTCTGGTATACTCCATAACTGACATCTCTCCCTACTCTAACTCGGCAAAATTCCTGATCAGAGCTGACTGTGCCATAACAGACATGAACCTCTCCTGGAATCTCCTTATTAAATCTTCCTAGGTCATAGTCTCCTTATCCACTGCCATGGTCACGCTATTCCACCATAACAAAGCATCTCCCTGAAGCTGTCTAAATACTAACCTCCTCTTTTGCTCATCATTGAGCCTCAAGTCTGTAAAGATTCTCTCACAATGTAGTAGCCAATTCTCTACCTCAGTGGCATATCATGTTCCAACAAATGCCTTCTCTCCAAGCTTAGTGTAATCTCCACTCTACTTAGCATAATGTTAACAACCAGAACTTCCAAAATCCTTGCTCTTGCAGCATTTCCTCCTGATACTCCGGCTTCAACTCCCGCCTGCACCATGTTCCTGAAAAAACTAATAAATCGCTTCCATTCCAACTTGCGAAACTCCAACACCCACATTCTCTGCTTGTGCCTGACCTTGACCTCTTTTTACATTAGGCCTAGCATTCCCATCAGTGTCATCCCCTCCTGGGTTAACTCTTCCTCTTCTACCATTCATATATGTATTCAAATCATATGAGATACAGAAAGATAACCTAACAAAGATAGAAGACTATAGATAAAGTGCATAATTATATATAGCAAATACAAATACGTTACTATAGCGTTATTCCATACCCCAAATCTGAATTCTTTGGGATTACATTTTTCAAAAACCATTTTTAGTTAAAGTTTTTCATAAACCTATGTTTTGATACCAAGTTGTAACATCCTGTATCTAGTGGTCAAAAGCTAAGCGCTATAGATACTGCAGTAATCCATAGTGTTAATTTCTGGTCACAAAATACGGCAATGCTAATGGTATTCATAATATTAGAAGCACATGAATATGAAAAAAATCATATATTCCAAAACAACATTTTGCTAAATTTATTTCAGAACAATAATTCATATCCATGTTACAAAATCCCTTAATATTTTCAAGGTAAAGATCAATTATAATCATTACAAAAATACTCCCATAGCGACATATGATGATGCCCCCTTGGTTTATCAAAGCAATATAGTCATATCTGACTTAATGCACGAGAAAATAAAGAAAATAATATGTACTCCTAATTAGCTGTCCATCAGCCACTTGCTCGTCTCCGAAAGCTTTATTCACCAAAATTTCAAAAACCCGAAAACCTCAACACTCAGCCTAGTCAAATCAATTTTGAGAACCCGAGAGTTTAAGGGAAAAAAGTAACTTCGAGACGAACATAAAGTGTGGTGTGAATAATATCGTTACATCTCGGTTTAGTGATAATAAGTAAGACCATGCCACTAAGCGAAACGGTTTTCCCTTCACTAATATCCTTTGCAAAACATATATTTTGCAAATTCTTTCCTACAACAAAACTGGTTAATCAAACCAATTATAATAATAAATATAACAATGTCCATTATACTAAAAATAGGTAATAAATGGACTATCTGTCTGAAATCTCGGCTGACTACCCGCAAACTAGACTAACTATCCTCAAACTAGACTATTGTCCGAAAACTGGACTAACTACCCTTTTGGCTAACTCGGGCCTACCAGATAAACATCAAACAGCTTAAATGTCCATTAGACAAAACTTCTAGGTGGTCTGACTTTAACTTACTTCTTCAATGGTCAACTGATCCTAATGGTTTTGTGGTTTACCTATAACCTACCTCTATACATAAATTTTTCGTTCTATGTGTAACCAACGTTTTAGTCTTACCTATGACTAAGCCATATACACTGGAATTTTGGGCTAAATTATCTAGGAGCCAATAGCTAATGAGCATAGGGCGCGACCCTACACAAGTGCTATTTGGTCCTCTAATCTGAGTCATTCTCTTAAGGTTAACTACCCTTTAGATTTTCCTTGAAAAACTTTTTTCAAAATGATTTAACCCTTTAAATCATACATATACAAGGAAAATACATGTTTAGATTTACTCTACGCTATTTTGCCATGTTATATATACTTTACTCAAAATAATGTTGATGAGATTTAATGGGGATTAACTACCCTATCAAAATGAGTTAAAGTCCTTTTCAACTTAAAACACTTAGATTATTCTGCCTATTTAATATATTCGAAACTTTCGTTTAAAACCTTTAAAAAAACCCTTCAAAACCCTTTGATAGTAACCCTTTCGAAACCAAGTAAAACCCTTTACTTTTCTTAGGCCAAAAGACCAAATCCTTTCTTTCGAAACCATTCGAATTCTTCCTTTCGAAAGCACAAAAACCTTCACTTTGAAAGCTTTAGAATTCTAGACGTCCTTCTTTTAAAACCTTTAAAATTGCCTTTCGAAAACATAAGAAAAACCTTTTTTTCAACCGTTTCAAAGCCCTAGGAAACCACCCCTTTTGAAACCATTCATTAAAACCTTTCGAAATAGTCAAAATTCAATCCTTTCAAAAGCTCTTTGGATTCAATTTAATACCCGTAAAAAAACCTTTCGAAACCATAAAATTTTTCTCTTTCGAAACCATTTGGGTTATATTTCAATTTTGAGAAAAAAGGTCTTTAAATCATTTAAGTTGAAAGCATCTGTTTGGAAACCATAAAACTTATCTCTTTCGAAACCATTTCCTAAGTAATGAAGTGATGGTTGTAGAAAAACTAATGTTGGATCTTAAGGCTATTCAGACACTAGAAGTGGTGAATTTTGTATTAACTACTTACTTATGAGTATAAAACTATATTTACTCAAATTGCAAACAGAAAAAATTAATCCAAGAATAAGTAAGTAATAAAGTAAAATGCAGTAAAGTAAATAACACCCGGATTTTTATACTGGTTCGGATTAACTAATCCTACATCCGGTCCTGCACTCTATCGTGCAGAATTCCACTATAATCGCTTGCTTTCCACGGGTGGCAAGCACACCTTTACAATCTTGGTTTCACGGGCTACAAGACACACCCTCTTGATTTTAGGCTACAAGAACACCTTCTCTTTATCACCAACAACAAACTATGGCAAGTGGTTGTATCTTCAATACAGATTCTTGCAGATTCGGTACAATGATCCTATAGACCTTCAACGGCAATATATCTTTGAATTCTTTGAGGAATATGATGAAATCAGAGAGAGAATGATGTGAATTAAAGTACAACTCTCTGATATTGTGTGGCTTGCAAATCAGTGAAGAATTTGAGTGACATAGTATCGATTTGCAAGGAGATTTGAAGAGCATGCAATGGATTTCTTTTGCAAATGTTTGGAGGAGTAAGAGAAAATGAGAATTCTTGATGTTAAAATTCGTTTTCAGAGGCCTTTATATAGTGGTTGAAGAGACATGTCTTTTGGTGAAGAGGTGGAGGGAAATGCCTCTTCATTTAAAATTTGAAATTCTGAAAACTGCTAGTATGTTGACATGCCCAAGTACCCCATGTCGACATGGGTGTGTTGCGAAATGAACAACAACACTAATAAGTGTTGCAAATTTTCAGCATTTCAAATTACCTTATATTTGTGGATTTTTGTGATTCGATTGAGGTCAATGGTTGATGATCTTCAAGTATAATTGCCATGAGATCTTTAACAATATATTCTAAGGTTCAACCAACTCCTCATCACTTCAAACACCTTTATCCTTCAGCATTCTTCTCTAATTGAATTTTGTTCTTCAGTTGCTCTGATTAACCTTCTTCTATAATTCATTTGCTTCCACTGCATTCTTTTTTATCTCTGTAAATGTCTCCATAATATATATGATATGACTGCATAACTCGAAGATACGTTAGTTGTAATATTTATATGGTTGTTGTCACCAAAATCAATACATAGGGTATTAAAATTATTGTCGAAACCATCCTTTCGAAAGCATTGCAGAGGTAGCCAGTGCGACGACCCGACTTTCCACTTCCGGAAAATCGCATCATCTTTAAGAAAGAAAGAGATAGGAAAGAGAATAGAAAGAAGAGAAGAAAGAAACAACACATCAGAATCTAACAGCGGAACGAATAAATTATATTAATAACATAAATATTACATAGTTTACAAACATTATCAGAGTACACAGATATACAACACATACTAGACAGTTATAAACACCTGTCTAGTTATACAACTCAATACAATAACTCAGAGAACACACAACGGAATACTCTATAGCTATACGCAGAAGCCTCCTGCTCCATTGCTCCTTCAGAATTCGTCAAAGCTAACTTGAATCCTAATCTGAATTCCCTTGACTACTCATAAAAATTTGAGTACCCAAGAGTTTATGAAAAACAAAAACAAACTCCGGGTCAGACATGGGTCTGGTGTGAGTAACAAGTTAAAGTTGCTTAACTTTCAAAAACCTTTTGAAAAGAAAAGTATCACGTAAGACTTCCCACACATAAACATGGAAAAGTTTTTACCTTACGCTAACCAAAACATTTGATAGGAAATCCGATGATATTATAATAGTGTCTAGGGTTTTCAAATAAATAAGAAATAGCCGAAATTGTTACATCTATTAAATTTCAGCCACTAGCCACAAAAGTGGGTAATACAATCAAAACCGTTGGCACTTATTGGATTTTGGATTCCATACAATGGCAGGGCTACTGGGGTACCGCCCGTCACAGTACGTGGCCTAGATCAACGTACCGAGGATCACTCCCGACCCCCTGCAACACAAAGCCGGACCCATTCCTTACTGAATAGTTCCAAACAAGACAACCCCGTTGTTGTAGCTAGCAACCACCCACACAGCCGAATATAAAGGGACTTCTAGACAGGGATCAATCTTGCTCTCTAGTGGGCGCGACCCACGAAGCCTTGCTGCACCTCCCCTGTTTTAGCCATTCCCGGTTGATGAGGCTTGAGGCTACGATTACCTTTATAGGACATATCACTTAGAATGCTCATCGTCCACCTGACGATGTTCTGAAAGCATTCAATCCATACAAGTTCGTTCCGGGTTCGAACGAAACCGAAGGCATTATCTCGTTACACTCATTTTGGAATCACCCTCAGAGTTAACGACAATAACCCTTGCACTCTAAACCACCATCTCGAATCTATAAGAACTAATTCCGTCAACTCATTACGGAATCACCCACAGAGTTATACTGACTCATAGTCCTTACACCTCGAGTCTTCACAAAGCTCCACTTTGATTTACGACCTAACGTTAATTGGAATCGATGTGGTTTTCGGATATCCAAATATGGAAACCCGATCCCGGTCTCATCGAAAACCATAGCGTGTCTTTTAATGTCCGAGTTGTTTTAAAGGTTTAAAACAATTCAATTACAGTATCTATATACACACAGATATATATAACTTATAAATCATAACTGATAATCAACATTATCACATAACAGGTAATTCACATCATCAATATCATATAGATATACCATATATCATCATCACAATAGATAACCTAAGTTATCATCACAATACAAACAAACATTCCATACCACACAATATCATTTATCTCATTACTGAGATCACAAAGCATCCAAGACAATCAATGTCATCCATTCATCCATAAGCAATGATTTATTCATCACCATATAATTAATTTAAAATGAATTAAATTAACTATCTTCAACTCTAATTAATTTAAAATGAATTAAATTAATTACTTCATCTGTAATTAATTTAAAATAAATTAATTACTTCATCTATATAAACCTTGCTTATCCAATCATTTAATTGATTACAATCAATAAACATTCATTATTAATCACCCTAAATTAATCACTCTTGATTAATTATCCTTAATTACATTTATGTAATTATCCTTAATTAATTTCACAAATTAATTATCCTCAACTAAACAGTAATTAACCTTTAATTTACGTCAATTAATTAATTAACTATAATTAATTATCCTAATCCTTAATTAATTATATTAATTAATTACCTATTATTGATTAATTAATCATAATTAATCATCCTTAATTACATCATTAATTAAATAATTAATGATCCTTAATTATTAATTACCTTAAGTAATTAACTTATTAAGCATCATCACAGAGTAATTAACTAACTTAATTACTTATTAAATAAATTAATTATCCTTTAATTAATTACTTAATTAATCCCTTGATTAATTATTAAATAAATTAAACCAAGTTACCTCACACTTAAACATCTCCACTTAATTACATCCTGTAATTATTAAACAATTACCTAACTAAGTAATTTCCAAATCATTAATTACATAAAGTAATTATTTATAAAACTCAAGTGTTTATAATTAATTAAACTTAATTAATTAAATTAAACAATCTCATTAAACTAAATTAATTACATTAAGTAATTAATTTCTTAATTACTTTACTAAGTAATTATACTCAAACCATTCACAATTGATTATTATTAAATTAATTAATCTAATTAATTATAAAAATTAACTACATTAATTAATTGTTAAATAATCATGGTTAATGACCTTCATTAACCATCCTCTAATTATTTTATAAAGTAATTAACTTAAATTAATTATCATTTAAATTATCTTTAATCATTCGATAATTAAAGCTAATTATTAAATTAATTAACCTTAATTTAAAACTTAATTACATAACTAATATTCATTCATCATTAATTAATAACTTAATTAATGATCTTAATTATAAATTGATTAATCATTAATCAATTATTAATTCCAAATTCAATTAATTAATTAAATTAATTAATTAATCTTAATTACCTTATTAAATTAAATTAATCTTGAAATATTAATCTAAATTTAAATTTCAAGATAAACATAACTTAATTATGTTAAAACAATTTAATTCAAAACAAAGTACTTATGAAATTACCTTTAAATTTTAATTTAAATTCAAGTTTAAAACTTATCAAAGTTTTAAATAATTTAAAACTTTTTTTTTTAAATTGCAAATCAAATAAATGCTATGGAAATTTTTGAAGTTAAAGTCATTTCAAAACTTTCAATAATTTAAATTTCCATTTTAATTTGAAACTTCAAATTTAAACCTTCTTTAAAATTTAAAACTGGAGTTCAGGTTTAAGCTTAGATTTCCAGATTTAAAACTAATTCTTAAATCTTAATCACATTTTAAAATTTTCATTATTAAAAGTTTCAACTATTTTACCCAAAATAAAATAGTTAATTAAGTTAAAATTTAAACTTTTATTTTTATTTTATAACCTGGAATTTGAATTCAAATCAGCAATGCAAACTTGAATTGCATTTGAACTTAAACTTTGCTTTAAACATAAATTACAGATTTAAATTTTTAAAACCCAGATTTAAAGAAAACAGAAAAACAGGTTTCAACTCAAAACCTGGAATTTAAATTCAAATATTTAATTCAAACTTGAATTAAATTTTAAACCTAAACCTTATTTAAAACCTATAACTACAGATTTTAAAATTTGAAAACCCAGATTTTTAAAATCAAACACAGTTTTACTGTGTAACCTGTAAACTACAGGTTGACCCGAAAAAACAAAATTTTGCTTCGGGTTTTTCCCCCATTTACTCCGAGTTCCACATGCTACTGCTTCGGGTTCTCTTCCTATTTGCTTCGAGCCATCCCTGCAACACTCCCAACCCAAAAACAAATCATCAGGAAACTTGTCGTCGTGCATATGCACGGCGATCTCCACCTCTGCCCATCATCTTAGATGATCCAAAAACAACCAGCAACTCATCCATCCCCCAACATAATCACCAAATAGAACAGATAAACAAGAATTCAAAATTCACCCCCACATTCAAACCTGGAAAATTTTATACAGGTTTTTACTCCAAACCTGTCAACGGCAGCCTCTCGCCACTCCGACCACCTGAGGTCCACCCTCTCCGGCTTCGAACCTATCTACACACCAACTTCCCATTTCCCAGATATCATAGCACTCGATCCATCCTACTCCTCACACTGCCTCAATCCTAACCCCTGATTTCTATTTCCAGTTTAGACAATAACTGGACACCCATTCCTAAATTAAATATCTTGATTTTAATTTTAAAATTCATGTTTTAAAGTGTTATTTCAGATCCTAACTCTGAAGCAATAAATTTTGATATTCGAATTTTCACTTATTTTTAAACCTGATCAAATAATTGGGTTTCTAGAGGAAATACAAGTTCTTTTAACTTAAATTTCTAAACTAAATTTTATGATTAAACAATCAGGTTTGATTTAAATCTTAAGTTTAAACAGAGATTAAATTAAATGATTTTGATTTTTAAATCAAACTTTGAACCTGTGAACTACAAAACAGAGAAGACTCAGGTAATATAAGCATGCATACCAAACAATCAGAGATACAACCATATAAATACACAACCATACATATGAATGTACTTAATAAAATATTTAACTCAGAGATTAGCATGCAACCATTATTCATACTTAAGAAGAAAAAAATGTGATGTTACTCACCTTATTATGCAGAGCTTCTGTTGATCATTTGAATTTGCAGAAATAAAATATGCAGGCTTGCTCCTCTCTGTTGCTCATTTATGCAGAAAATAAAAGTGTGCAGGCCCTTCTGTTTTCAGGTGGCATGCAGATCATTGGTGAATAAATGCAGCTTGATTGTTGAATTTTGCAGACATCTATTGATTTTGAGATATGTAGGTTCATTTGATTTTGAAGAGGTGAAATTTGTACAGGGTTTCTGAATTTTTGAGGAAATGCAGGTTTTAACTTTGATTGTACATGCAGATTTGTGGATTTTTGAGTAATATGCAGATGAATTTGCAGATTTCTTTGGATTTGAGGAAATGCAGATTGATGGAAGATTTGAATATGCAGATTTTTAATAAATATGAGTTTGATCTTAGAAGTTTTGATTAAGGAGAATGAAAAATATATGCATTAATGAAGATTGTAAACTATACAAATGTATTCTCAGATTTAATGAAAGAAAAGAAAAGAAAAACTAAAATTTACACTTGTCAATTTTTTTACAACACTTGTCAATTTAAATGCATATGAATCTAACACATGTATTTCCTTTAAAAGTAATTAGTATTTATTTACAATATAATGCATGTATTAGCTTAGTTTCAATTTGTTAATTTAAATTTTGAATATGTGTATAAATTTATAAATGAAAACAAAAACAAATCATGTTTATAAACTTATACAAAAAAATTAAAACAATTTAGATTTTATACTTTTGAACTTAAATTCAAACTAAATTCAAAATCAAATATTTTTTTAAATCAAGTTATAAATAATAATTCAATTTGAAATAAAAATTACAAATTCTTATTCAAAACTTATTTAAAAAGTCAATACAATGTTAATATTATTTTTATAAATCTCTTATTATTAAATTAAAATCATTTTTCAAGAAATTATATTTTTATCAATAAAATATCCATTTTATTAAACCATAAAACATTTTATTGAATTTATTCTAAATTTAAAACTCAAGCTAATTTAAATTAAAACATTCCAATATTTTTCTTATCAATTTTAAAATCATATATTCATTTATGAAATAGTTTATAAAAACTCAATACTAATTTAAAACAAAATTTTCCCAAATTAAAATGTCTATATTAGAATTTTAAAACATGATTCAATTATTAAATTTAAACCAAATCATTTATTCAATAACTTTGAAAAACTTAAATATTAAATAAAACTAATTTTCCAAATTACTACCAATATTAAAATTGGAAAATATGCTTTACTTATTAAAATTAAAACAAAGCTAATTCTATTTAAAATATAAACCAAATATTTATATTGTAAATAGACATCAATTTATTATTTAAAATATAAAATAACCAATTTAAATATTTATTGAAGAAGATTATTAAATTTATCTGAATAATTATCAACAGAATATCAATATCAATTTAATTTTAACTACAGATTATTAAATTGATATTGTTAAAAATTCCGGGATGTTACAGCCAGTTTTTTAGAAAACAAAACAACCCTTTTGAAATCATCTGGGTCAAAAGGTAGGAAGTGGCAGCTAAAGGCTTCGACTCAGTCGAAAGCAGTCATTTAAACAAAAGCGCAACCCAATCGAAACCATCTCTTTAAATCTATTTGACCTAGTCAAAAGTTAAACAAGTCGAAAGCATCTTAGTTGAAAGTAAACAGGCGCAGTTTCCTTTAAAACCAAAGTAAAGTCCCAACCCCTTTGAAACCCCTAGTTTCAACCTTATACCTTCCGCCTACATCCAATTCACTAAGTACCAGCTATATGATACCATGTGTCTTGGTTTTGACAGTGTCGATGGCGAATGTAGGGAGGCGGAACCTGGTGTCGAAAGCATTGGAACAGTGTAAAACATGTTTATTTGTATTTTTAAACTATTTCTTTTGTATATAACCCACCTTGTTTGTCTAAATCCGATTGGTTGCATGTTTTTTTTGTAAAGTGCTGCCGACTTTCCAAAATTAACAAACTTATTTATTTACAAAAATCGCCTTCCCCATTCTTAATTATATAAAACATATTCTGTACCTTAAATAATTTTATATAACCAATAAAACACTTAGGAAAAATTTACAAAAATTCCAAAAAATCACATTTTTTTATATTTTCTAACATATATAAATTTTAGACCCAAACCAATAATTATTTAACCGTAAAAATAATAATTTATAACCCAATTTTCTTTACTAGAAAATTCATATTAATTCCTCAAAAATTCTGAAAATTCTGAAAATTGAAACCATCTCTAAAATATCATTTATGATCTTCATAAAAATTGTAAGGAATTTGAATGTCATTTAATAGGGTTTTAACCTTAAAACATATCATAAATTCAATATAAACAACCATAATTTGTCAACAAGTATATATAATCATTCCATCATTTAAAAACATGGCAAATCAATGCAAAATATTTGGAATTCATCTTAAAAATGAAAAAAACAAAAATCAGATGTAAACATTATTCACCTTAGCTTTAGATATTGAGATGTGAATGGATTTGATTCGAATTAGCTTTTCCTTTAGCTTTTCCTTAATCTTCTTCCCTTTTTTGCTTATTAATCTTCGTCGGCCTCTTGTTTAAAAAATTTGAAAATGAAAAGTGAACGTGTATAGGAGAATACACGACCAAGTTTAAGGTATATAGGAATGGCATCTTTCTTATTTTACCCTTCGATTTCATTTTAACTCTTTCTTAATTCATTATTAAATGGCACGGCTACGCCTTAATTAAAATCAATTCTCAATCTCCTAATCAACACATTATTTTATTTTATTTAACTAATTAAATATCCTAAAAAAATGTTATCAAAAATCTCTAATGTTACAATACAATAAAAAAAAAATAGAAATAATTTGTGTAAATAGGACAATGTTTGCAAACCAAGGAAAGCTGGTGGTCTAGGCTTAAGAAACTTCAATGATCTCAATTTAGTCTGCAATCTCAAATTATTTTGAAATTTTTTGGAAGGTGAGTCCATCTGGACAAAGTGGATTAAAGGAAAATATATTAAGAACAAAACCTATTGGACAATGCCAATGGAGAAACACCACTCCAACACTTGGAAAAACATTCTGAATTGCGGGGAATTAGGTATCAAGCTCATAGAAAGGCATTTTAAAGACGGAAAACAAACTAGTTATTGGTTTGATACTTGGATACATGGCAAATAACTAGTAAATCCATTGGGTTGGTCCAACATCTACCAATTTGGAAATGCGAAAGCAACTATTGATTGCACTATACAAATATCATTTGGAACACACGGCAAAGACCAAAAGCCTCAATTTTTAAAGAAGCAATTGGAAAAATCATAATCAATCCTAGCTTAGAGAAAGACAAATGGAATTGGAAATTAAACACAAATTAAAAAAAAAAAAATTCCTTCAAGAAAACATGGAAATATCTAAGAGGTGCAGAAACATAAGTCAACTAGCACTCTGTCATTTGGAACAGTCTAACTTCTCAAAGATGGCTCGTTGTGCATATTTTACACTCTTAAACAAATCCCAACCAGAGATAGACAAAAAAATGGAATCCAAATTGTGGAAGCAAATGTTTCCATTGTAAAACCAAATCTGAAAGCAGTGTACGTTTATTTTTCGAATGCATATACTCGAGACACATATGGTTAATTGAAAAGTCAAAACTCAAAATCAGTCAAACTCAAAACAATACAAGACATTAGAAGCAGTATTCAATACATTCAAAGCAAGTTCAAATCGAAATGAAAAAAAATCGGCTATGCTTGGATTGTTCTCACTGCAATCATATATCACTTATAGAAAGAAAGAAATGAAAGGTTGCATAACAACAAGGAAACTAATTCACTGCAACTCCGGAAATTAATAGATTCATAGTCTTAAATCATTCAGTAAAAATCACGCAATGAACAACCAGCTGAGCTATGGGAATTAGATAATTACGAAGATTGCATAGAGTCATGCTTACAAAACGGGAAGCACTTCGAAGACATTTCCCAAGGCAGATCTACAACGAGCAAAGGAATCAACTACGGGGTTGCGACAGGAGGTGGCCATCATCACCACTATTTCAGATTTGCAACCTGTAAAGGAAATGAGAAAGCTTATTAGCATTCAAAGTTTGAAGGAACACAAAGTAAAGCAAGGGATAAAGATAATAACTTGTCTAAAATTGGGAAGGACTACCGCTCTTTCCTTTCATAACCTTCTAAGCCTCATCAACTGCTTCAGAATGCAGATCCAGCTGTAATTGATATTATTTTAAGAGACAAATGATACTATCGCAGAAGTTAGCTAAGTAACAAGATCTATCACATATCTTGTTGGCAAAAGGAAGAAAATAGTAATAAGAGAGCCGCTCTGCAACAAATCTGCAGTAGATCGATAAATCAAGATGATGTAGCTTATTCCAGTAGAGAGCAAGAGATAGGGGAAGTTCAGAAGCATTGGAAGCCATTTAAGGCGCAAGTCATAAGTGAGATGAAGAAATTTTTCATTCGCCAATTTGTCATCACATTTTAGTTTCGCAGAGCTTCAATAGTGATCTATTGGGTTACCCTCATTTTGTTTTAGGTATTTGCCCTGTTACCAAGTGGGTTATGGGCCTTCTAGTGTTTACCCTTTCAGAAAAAAAATTAATAATAATTATTGAAGCTCAAAAATGGAACTTGAGCAAACGTCAGAATTTGGTCATGAAACTTGCACCACTGTGTTCATGGCGATTTTATAAGCAATTTCATATAAAAAAAACTTCACGATTAAAGTTCAAATGGAGAAGCTATCGACATTTGAAATTTTGGGATAAAAACTAATTAAAAAAGGAATTCAACAATTAAAGAAATAAACAATAATTAACGTCTGGACCCCACTGATCGAAATAAGGAAATTACCCGTCGACCCCTAGTGGTCCACCGATACATTCCACCGGTCTACTGGTCAAGATTAGGGTTGGCGCAACAAACCTTAGCCAAAATGGCTCGGATTTGGTAAATAATAATTCAGCAGGTGGAATTGATTCCATTGCATATAAATACAGGCATGACCCCTTACTTTTCTTATCATATTTTTTAAACCGAGCAGCGAAACTCTACCATTTCTCCTTCTCCACTACTTCTAGAAATTATCAAAATGCTTTATATATATAGTGTGGGTGTGTGTGTGTTGGAGAAGGACAGAAAATAAAAGAGAAGAAAAAGGAGTGAATCAATTTTGCAAAAAGGTAAATTTAAATTGTATAATCTATATCCCACTCAAACTCAAATTCCATATCTGAATTCTAATGGATATGTCTTTTAATACATATTTTGTTGAAAAGAAAAGCAGTTAAGGAAGAAGAATGAATTTAGATCAGGAGAATTGGAAGCCATAAGGTGAGCAAGAAATTATGCAATTTACATAATACTACATTTATATCGTTGAAACTCTATTTTTATTATTATGCCTATGTGAAAACCATTCAATTGTAGGCTTAAACAAATGAATTTAGTTTGAAATCTTTGTCTACATTTTCAGCCAATTATCTAACTTTCTTGAAATGATATATACACTTTAGATCCGGATTTTGGAAGAGTAGTCCCTTAAATTTGTGTAATATATTATTAATAGAATTGCGTGGCTAATTCTATATTATTGTTATTTGGGTTTAATTATTAACCATCTTTTTGGAATGTTTTAAATCGATTCGGGGTTAAATATTTTAATTCGTTAGAATTATAGAATGTATAATTTAATTGTATTGATTAACATGTGAAATTCTATAAATTGTACAGCTGCAGTTATATATGAAAAGTGTGTCGTTAGAAACAACGCTGAATATTCATATATCCAAAGGAAAGAGCTGTGCACAATCTATTTCAAAAAAAAAGACAACTCCTTAAAATTGCAAAGTAGCACAATCTCACTTTTGGTAGTTTATGGAAAGTTGCAACGGTAATATTTTCTTCTTATGGAAGATAAGATTCCTATGCATTAAAATGTAGAAATTGATATTTCAGATAAATTTACACATTAATGTATTTATAGATATCCCTAAATGGAGAAACTAAAAAAATTATAAATAATATCATTTACCAATTAAATATATAAAGTAAATTGTAAATTTAAATAAATAAATGTCCGTTATCATATTAAATAAAATGCTAAATAAGAATAAGGTAATAAATTAAGGAGAAAAAGGGAAATTACCATAATCAAGTCAATATGGGTAGTAAATTGTTTAATGACTTTAATTATAGAGACAAAATATGGAAATGGCAAATGAAATTGGATAAGTATGTAAATAAATGTCATCAATAACATTAATGAATAGGAGAAATATAGCTAAGAAACTCAACAAATAAGAAGAAGTAATGTTAAGTAAATAGGTGAATAGGGATGTATAACAAACTAAAGGAGGTGTAATAATTTCTATAGCTGAAATTATATGGCTTCAATTGTACGTATGCATTGTGAATTAGTGGGCTTAACATAATATTTAGATTAATCATAAGTGGCTTGGTTTAGTATGGGTTGTGATGCGTGGTCAGTAGAGTTACACAACGGAAATCTGCCCCTTTGCAAGGGGCTACCACCAATCATGTATGCATACTACTGATGTGAGACATCTCCACCTATATGAATAATGGAGGATATATGCTCGAGTATAGGGTTGGAAAAATATATCAGTGGTTCGCCTCGAATTTGGAGTAGTAAATGGTCGGTTGGGTCTGCTACAATTCCAAACACGAGGTTAATTGGTAATGGGCATTTTCCTTGATTTATATTAGGAAAATTTAAATGGTAACTGTGTAGAGAGGTCAGCACTATGTCTACATTATGTACCAGTAATTGTAGAATAGGACTAAGCATATGTCAAGCCACCATCAGTTCCAAGCGGTTGATTAACAAAGACTTGGGTTACGCCTATGCAGATTACACTTCCTACCGGTGTAGATTCTATATGGGATATGTATTGATTTCGAAGTTGTTTGTTTGTTGATTAAAAGATGGCAATTTAACCCTTAGATAAGTCCTTGAATTATGGTAGTAATATAACTAGTTAAATTATAGAGTCATGTCTAGGGTCATAGACCTTTGGGTCGGTTGACTTTCGATTACGTTGAGATAATGTTTCTTCTTAGGAGAATAGGGACTTTTGTACATAATTGTACCTATATGTATATATGTATATACATACTTATACCTCGGAGTAGGTTAGATAAATCATACGCGTAGATGAAACTAAACCTAAAATCCTTAATAATAGACATAATGCTTGCATGGAGATTAGTCGGTATAACCTAGTGTTATCGATAAAATATATAAAATTATCAGTCCCCAAAACATTGTTCTGACTCCCTCCTTTACACAACTCACAAGGTATATTTAGAGGTACATGACACTGGTATAAGACATGAATGGTAAATTGATAGTTATTCTCATTTATGCTCGGCACTTACAAGGCAACTAGATATTCAATGAATAATATTGGTTCCAAGGTAGCAGTCTTAGTCAGCATATATATGTTTATTATATTTTACTATTCTGACGTGAGTTCGTATAGATGGCTTTCTGATATACTTTTGTTTATTACATGTTACCAGCACCACCAATTCGTACCTTAATGGAATTGGGTTTTTGATTTAGTTGAAAAATCAGGCTCATTAAGGTTCAGGTTGTTACTTATGACATTAGAGTTTAGGTTAGTCGATCATAAGAATTAGGATACGCCGAGTGAACATATCTGTAGTTTTACTTATAATTCATAGATTACATGCCATATAAATTCCAACAAATAGAAGTAGTTGCAACCATATTCTGAAAGGATGGATAACATAACTATGAGTTGGAACAGTAAAATGAGATAAATTTATGCATCTATGTAAGGAACCGATTCTTCGACTCCTGAATATCGACATTAATACACCCACTATATTAACTGCCGAACAATCGAATGCCGGAAAACTGAACCCTTAGGGTTTAAGAAAAAGAAAAGGATAGAAGAAGTAGAAAGAAGAAGCAACAGAACAATATCAGAATCTCACAATCGCAGCGGAACAACATATAATAGATAAACGAATATCTTTAAAACAAAGAACTATATCAGTTATTTCATTACATCACATTACATTACATTAGCAGAGTTTACAACAACAAACAGTGGAAAAGAAATGCTATATACTAGTTGATATGCCATGTCATCCAGCTTGCCTCCAGAACTCCACAGCATCTTCTGAATTCCAGAACGACCTGATAACCTGACTCTAGACTGTCCGTGTGGAAATTGGTGGGCACCCAGAGTTTAGGAATGGAACAATAAACTCCAGACCAGTCATGGGACTGGTGTGAGAACTTAAAATAATTTGTCTTAAAACAAACAAAGAAATATTTTAAGATAGATCCGCAATGCTTTTGGAAAATGAAACTACCATAAGGCCTCCGGCACACACACACAATGCAAACGCAGAATCGGAGGAGATTTCTCCTTATGATAGTCAAACATGCATGATACGTAGAAAAATTTCTTTAATATTATTACTACAAGTGCAAAGTGGAAAACCTTTCGAAAGTATAATATAAATCTTAGCCAGCATAGACATTCCGCACTTATGTCTACTATAGCTACCATGCTCAATAGCAGGTTATCGCCAAATTCCATGGCAGGTCATACAACTAAAACTGTACAGGGCTCGTATTGTTTATTTGGATTTCCAACAAATGATCAGGCCAAGGAACTTCCCATTGCCATACGGGTACGCCTCCGACAGGACACCCCGAGAACCTAATTGGATCTCTGCCAACACAAGGCCGGGTTACCTTTGAAAAGTAGGTAAGTATTGACACGAGTATGCCATCCCCCGGTTGTAAACAACCTTTACCCGAGGATCCTTAATACCAACAACAATCACAAAATCATATATATCTGCGATATCCACATAAATTAAGTATCTGGGCTCCATACCATGATACCACTTCTATCCAGAAGGAAACGCACATACCAGGGGCGCTACTCCCTATAACCTTGCCGTATCTTTCCTGTTTTGACCATTTCGGGGTGTGAGGTCCGACGAAGTCTCATCCAAAAAGCTACGCTTTTCACAAAAGCTATGCTTTGATCAACAAATGATCAGCAGCACTTCGTATGCCACATTACCAAATTGGGAATGTATCACTAGTAACCATCAACTACATAACCTCTGAGCTCGTACGTCTCAGAGAAGGGTGATAAGCTAAGAGAATAAATTCTCCTCCACCAACAGAAATGTATTTGATAGAAACCAGCTTTACAACTCAAATTGTAACGTCAGACACACATCCATACAAGTCCATTCCGGGATCGAACGGAACCGAAGGCACTTCCAAAGAAGTCCTTGCAATCTGGATATTCACTAATCACTACCGGAATTCCCATCACAAAGGGTGATAAAATCTCTATATCGGAGATCAGCCGATGCAGAGACATTCGACGGTAATCCTTCCGTTTCTGAAAATATCTGGTCTTCAACACCAGTCTTCAAATGCTATACATTACGGCCTATCACTATTCGGAATGGGATTCATGACACAAAGGTCTTCTCCTGGCTAAACCGAATAACAGACGCTTATTTTAAAATAAGTGTAGCATTCAAATTCAAGAAAATCACAACAAATGCCCATTTAAAGGTAAACATTGATAGTCGGTTATTTAACTATCAATAGATATGCACAACATCACCAGATTCTAAATAATTTCCCAAATTATTTATTTTCCAAAAATATCTTTACAAGATATATTTTTCCACGCTTCAACCATTTAAAAACAAATTTCAAATCACTTTTCACCTTTACAACTTTTGAAAACAAATTTCAAATCATTTTTCCTTACGCGGAAACATTTCCAAATATTTATTCATTTTAACCGGAAATCTTTCGAGTTCAAATTCTTTAAAATAATTTATTACGCTTATCTGAATATATCGGGGAAACACTTTGAAATAAAACTATTTTTCTTTAAACACTTTACTTAAAATATTAGTTATGAAAATATTATACCAATATTACATATAACTTAAGTCCAAACTAATTTTCAAAATAAAATTAGTAGATAGAGTATAACTATTTAAATAACTATTTTCTAAAACAATTATTTATTAAATCTTAGAAATAATCATTTCTATATCAACTTAATAAATCTTTACTTAAAGGATTTAAAACAATTTAAGAAGTTAATTTCTCCAAAGTACCCTTTTCAAAACAAATTCTAGAATTTTATATATATACATATATATCTTTCAAAGCTATTCAGAAATTTTATTCGACTTTCCAGGGAGAATACACTTTCATTTCAAAATGGTTCATTTAAACCAATTAAATAAATCCTTATCGATTTATTTTAAGTTTACGTTCAAAATACGTAAATTTATTTCCACACTTCAAAAATAAATCAATCTTTATTTTTAAACAAATTTCCCTTTCCTTTATAAATTCCATGGTGAATTAAAATTTCCAAATATCCACCGATATACGATTTTCTAATCGATTTCAAATATTCACTTTCAACAACAATTTAATTTTTCAATTGATTTCAAAAGCAACCAAATCAAATTCTATATTGATTTTTTTCTAAGAAATTAAACACCAAGTGAATTTCATTCAAATCTCAAATTGAAATCAATTTCTATTAAACCCCAAATAAATTTTCAAATTGATTCCACATTCATTTCAAAACACCAAATAAATTTCCAAATGGATTTTCAAAAGATTTAGATTCAATCACCAAAAATCAATTCCCAAATGGATTTCAATTTTTTTTCCTTTTAAAAAAATAAATTCCTTTTAAAGAAAACCAATTCTATTATTTTTCGAACTCTTTAAAATCCGTGTTTTGAATAAATTCTTCAACCTTTGAATAATATTACCCGAAATCCATTTATTAAAGCTTCTCCCATATTTTGAAATTTTATTCAATAAGATTAAAAATAAAACTTTATTATTTTAGAATTCCTTCTTCTAAATTTATCCAATTCTCAAAAATAAATTTTAATATAAACTTTCAACCTGAATTTTCAAAAATCAAATTTTTATTTATTTATTTCCGGTATCCAATGATACCAAAATTATATTCGGCTGAATTTTAGCCTTCAACGATTTCCATCACAAAGATAATCACACAGAGATTATAAATAATCAAAACACAATGTTGAAACAAATTCAATTATTTGAAGAATCCAGTTGGATCCCTCCAACCTGTTTCTCTGCATCCATAGATGTTAGCACAATACCAATCCCGTTTCAAGACGGCATATCGCGGTACATGGATTTATATAAAATATCATCTCCTATTATGCAGCGCAATAGGGTCTCATCCGCTATATAATGAGGGAAATCAACTCCAAGTACATATATAATACCAATCCCACTTCAAGGTGGAATATCGCGGTATATGTGTTTAATATAATAACCTCCGCTTAATATGCGACGTATGGGGTCTATTTCAATACAACAAATATCAATTTATTATCCAAGCATACAATCAACACAATCAAGCAATTTTAAATCTAACTATTTAAAATTTAAATCGAAACAAATTCGATTGAGTGAGAAGTTCTCACCTTGTTTCAAATACAGTTGCAGTGTTTTATTTCGAATAAAATTAAACGCGTATTTAATTTTATCCAAAATTCACACTAGCTCCAATCAATCCCAATTCAGCTCCATCGTGTAGTGCTCGTCCATGCGAACCCAACGCAATTCGTTTCGTGCGAAACGGACCTTGTATGACAAAGTTATACACTTTTAAACATTATACGAATTTAAATAATATAAATTTAACATTTTATTTTCTTATTAAACCATGAAATCAATCAGGGCCGCATGTTTTTGATACTTCAGATCCAAGCCATGCTTCCATTTCTTCCCCAGGCTATAAGAACGCGACCAATAACCCACCGCCGCCGTTAACATTCAATTTATCGCGACCTTCCCTTGCAGTTTGAAGACGATCGAACACCGCCGAATGGAAGCTCGTCGAGAGTGCTACCATAGGTCATGAGCACGGCCATCTCGGTTCCACCTATGCTTGGAAAAACGAGCACGAACGCACGCCATTCAAACGCATATTGGCGTCAATCTACGACCCTGATTTCGATCATAGCCGTATGGATCTGAAGATCTTGCCAAGCTCTATCGTTTTCTAGTTGAAAGTTTCTTGAATTAATGCGTGGATTAGAAGAGATCAAGAAGAGAAGAATCGAAGGATTTCGGCCATTGAAGGGAAACTGGCGGCTAGGGTTTAGAAACTAGGGTTTGTGAAAAATGGATGAATACAAGTCCTTTTGTAGAAAAATTACGCGACACTATTCATCCAGAATTTTTCCGAACTCGAAACGAAGCGTGCCGCCTGGCGTTTATAATGTTTTATCCCTATTCCGAACGCAATGAAATATATATCGGAAGCCAATTCGATCATATTTGAAAGATAGGTTTCCGAATCGACTATTTAAGTTAAAAATCACTTAAACGATTTTCTACGCGTTTTAGCTTGCCCCGGACAAACCGTAAATCCGATTGACATGAAATTTGAAATCTTACAAAAAGTTAACATTACGGATCCGATGAACTTGGTTTCGTCGAAATCCAAGACTATTTGAAAAATGACTATTTTTACTCGTCAATTAAATATTAAAATATTCAATTTCCACAAATTAACTTTTAATTCAATTTTAAAAGTTCTATAACATCATTCTAACTCCAATATGATTTAATACTACTTTACAAATCAATTTTAATCACATTAAACCCAATTTCCAATTATTTCTGTAATTTCAAATATTAAATTATCGATTTAATTATCCAATTAAATCTAGATATTCGAAATATAATTTATTCGACTTACAAATCTTACTTATTAATTTTTAAAATCAATTAAATATACGAATTTCAAATGACAGAAATTCTGGGTCGTTACAAACTTCCCCCTTAAAAGAATTTCGTCCTCGAAATTGCCGAGTAAGAAAAAATTACAGAATCCATTAACTTTTCAAAACCATTTGTTCAAATTAAATTTCAAATTCATTTATACATTTTAACTTTTCCAAAATCCATAGTTAAACTTCTTACAATAACTTTACTAAGTTTTCAAATCATACTTACTTATCTTTTCAAAACCAACTATATCGTTTAACTTTTCACTCCAAAATCAAAGTTATAATTTTCAAAAATTTCCAATTTTCTCAAAAATATTAACGCCTTAAATTTCGAAAAATTTCGTCAGCGTCTCCTTTGCGCGGCTAGCTCGGTACGACTACAAAATGGCACCACGGCCCCCAGATTTCAAAAAGAAAAGAAAACGACAAGTAGCTGGACAAGAAAATCATCAAATTTCATACTGAAATTCAATACATACCTTTTGTCGAGCAATTCAATTTTTATCTTCGAAATCAAAATCCCAATTCCATTTCCTTTAATATACCTGTATATCCTGCTAGCCATAATATCCATTTTCATTCAATCTCATATCAATTTCATTTGAATTAAATTTACAATTTCAATTCTATTTGGATTCAATTTACCTTCTGAATATTGAATTTTATCAATTATTTTTCATTCACAATTGATTCATCTTGCTATTTTAAATTAGTTTCTTTTACTAATTCATTACAAGTTCTAACTCATTTCATCTTACATAATTCAAATTGGTTTTCGATATTCAATTTTCAATCTCAGTTTTTTTATTCTTTTGTTCGTTCCCAAACACAATTCAATTCACTATTTCGGTTTATAACCACTTATATTTAAACTGGATTTCAAATTCCATATGAATTTAATTTACCCTTTATTTATAAATGTTAAATTCAATTCATTTCAACCCATATTAAATTTGTCATTTCTTCAATTAGTTTTACTTACTAATTTTACTTTAATACTTAGCTTCATTTGATCCAACTTGACAAATTTTCAATTTACTTGCAATTTCAAGATGAGTTTCAACATTTAGTTTCCAATTTCATTTGCTCGCAATTGTAAATTCATTCATTCATAAATTTATTTCCAAAATTCAAACTCAATTTCAATTCATTTGTTTCTACCCCAAATTTAGTTTCACTTTAATAAATTTTATTCCATAACTATTTTTATCAGATTTCAGAGTCTTTCCAACATTTCAAAACCATTTTTGAAACCAATTCAAACTATCCTTTTAATTTCTAAACACAAACCCAAATTTTCCAAACAACTTCCATTTAAAACAACTTGGCAGCAATCCCTTTTTTGAAAACCCAAAATGAACACCGATGATGCTGCAGTCATCACCGAAGTTATTTTCCAACGACCTAAAAGAGTTTAGGACTTTTATCCCTTCAAAAACATTTTTCCAAACCCTTGAAATCCATTTTCAAACTCAAAAAGGAATTTAATCTTTTCCAAATTGCAAACCCTTTCAAAACATTTTCAAATATTCCTTTGGAATTTTACTTCAAATTACAAATCACATTTACAATTTATATTCTCCAATTCTATTTGTATGTGAATTTATTTCTTAACTTTGGAGTTACGATTTCAATTCTTTTTTCAACATTAATGATAATAATTTAATATCATCACTTTCTAGCAACCAAGCAATCATATATTATAATAATCCATAGAAAAAAAAATTCTCCTTTATATACGAAAATAATTTAGGTAAAATTATTTCATTTACTATTTTAAAACGATATAGTGTCGAATTTGTTATGTACAAGTGTTTAGAGATTTCTATCAATAACGTTAATTACTCGTATTGACCAGAATCCATATACCACTCAACAAACCAATCATCACAATATAAAACAATTTTTATATTCACTAACAAATACATGCTCATATCTATTATTACACTCACACTCATTCTTGAGTACTGCTGACTCTATCTCTAATGAGTAACACCCAGCAGAGCCAAGGTTGTCGCTTAATCACATGCTCTGATACCACTCTGCAAGGAACCGATTCTTCGACTCCCGAATATCGACATTAATACGTCCACTGTATCCACTTTCGAACAATCGAATGCCGGAAAGCCGAATTCTTAGGGTTTAAGAAAAAGAAAAGGATAGAAGAAGTAAGAAAGAAGAAGCAACAGAACAATATCAGAATCTCACAATCGCAGCAGAACAACATATAATAGATAAATGAATATCTTTAAAACAAAGAACAATATTAGTTATTACATTACATCATATTACATTACATTATCAGAGTTTACAACAACAAACAGCGGAAAAGAAATACTATATACTAGTTGATACGCCATGCCATCCAGCTTGCCTCCAGATCTCCACAGCATTTTCTGAATTCCAGAATGACCTGATAACCAGACTCTAGACTGCCCGTGTGGAAATTGGTGGGCACCCAGAGTTTAGGAAGGGAACAATAAACTCCAGGTCAGTCATTGGACTGGTGTGAGAACTTAAAACATTTTATCTTAAAACAAACAAAGAAATATTTTAAGATAGACCCGCAATGCTTTTGGAAAATGAAACTACCATAAGGCCTCGCGCTCACACACACAATGCTAACGCAGAATCAGAGGAGATTTCTCCTTATGATAGTCAAACATGCTTGATACGCAGAAAATTTCTTTGATATTATTACTACGAGTGCAAAGTGGAAAACCTTTCGAAAGTATAATATAAATCTTAGCCAGCATAGACATTCCGCACTTATGCCTACTATAGCTACCATGTTCAATAGCAGGTTACCGCCACATTCCATGGCAGGTCATACAACTAAAACAGTACATGGCTCGTACTGTTTCTTTGGATTTCCAATAAATGGTCAGGCAAAGGAACTTCTCACTGCCACATGGGTACGCCTTTGGCAGGACGCCCCGAGAACCTAACCGGATCTCTGCCAACACAAGGCCGGGTTACCTCTGTAAAAGTAGGTAAGTACCGACACGAGTATGCCATCCCTCGGTTGTAAACAACCTTTATCTGAGGATCCTCAATACCAACAACAATCAGAAAGTCATATATATTTGCGATATCCACGTAAGTTAAGTATCTGGGCTCCATACCATGATACCACTTCTATCCAGAAGGAAATGCACATACCCTAAGGGGCGCCACTCCCTATAACCTTGCTGCATCTTTTCTGTTTTGACCATTTCGGGGTGTGAAGTCCGACGAAGTCTCGTCCACAAAGCTACGCTTTTCACAAAAGCTATGCTTTGATCAACAAATGATCAGCAACACTTCGTATGCCACATTACCAAATTGGGAATGTATCACTAGTAACCATCAACTACATAACCTCTGAGCTCGTACGTCTCAGAGAAGGGTGTTAAGCTAAGAGAATAAATTCTCCGCCACCAACAGAAATGTATTTGATAGAAACCAGCTTTACATCTCAAATTGTAACGTCAAACATACATCCATACAAGTCCGTTCCAGGATCGAACGGAACCGAAGGCACTTGCAAAGAATCCATTGCAATCCGGATATTCACTAATCACGCCCGGAATTTCCATCACAAAGGGTGATAAAATCTCTATATCGGAGATCAGTCGATGCAGAGACATTCGACGGTAATCCTTCCGTTTTCGAAAATATCCGGTCTTCAACACCGGTCTTCAAATGCAATCCATTACGACGTATCACTATTCGAAATGGGATTCATGACCCAAAGGTCTTCTCCCGGCTAAACCGAATAACGGGCGCTTATTTTAAAATAAGTGTAGCATTCAAATTCAAGCAAATCACAATAAATACCCATTTAAAGGTGAATATTGATCGTCGGTTATTTAACTATCAATAGATATGCACAACATCACCAAATTCCAAATAATTTCCTAAATTATTTATTTTCCAAAAATATCTTTACAAGATATATTTTTCCACACTTCAGCCATTTGAAAACAAATTTCAAATCACTTTTCACCTTTACAACTTTTGAAAATAAATTTCAAATCATTTTTCCTTACGCAGAAACATTTCCAAATATTTATTCATTTTAACTGGAAATCTGCCGAGTTCAAATTCTTTAAAATAATTTATAACACTTATCCAAAATATATTGGGGAAACACTTTGAAATAAAACTATTTTTATTTAAACACTTTACTTAAAATATTAGTTATGAAAATATTATACTAATATTACATATAACTTAAGTCCAAACTAATTTTCAAAATAAAATTAGTAGATAGAGTATAACTATTTAAATAACTATTTTCTAAAACAATTATTGATTAAATCTAAGAAATAATCATTTCTATATCAACTCAATAAATCTTTACTTAAAGGATTTAAAACAATTTCAGAAGTTAATTTCTCCAAAGTATCCTTTTCAAAACAAATTCAAGAATTTTATATATATACATATAAATTTTTCAAAGCTATTCAGCAATTTTATTCGTCTTTTCAGGGAGAATACACTTTCATTTCAAAATGGTTCATTTAAACCAATTAAATAAATCCTTACCGATTTATTTTAAGTTTACGTTCAAAATCCGTAAATTTATTTCCACACTTCAAAAATAAATCAATGTTTATTTTTAAACAAATTTCCCTTTCCTTTATAAATTCCATGGTGAATTTAAATTTCCAAATATCCATTGATATACGATTTTCAAATCGATTTCAAATATTCACTTTCAACAACAATTTAATTTTTCAATTGATTTCAAAAACAACCAAATCAAATTTTATATTGATTTTTTTCCAAGAAATTAAACACCAATTGAATTTCATTCAAATCTCAAATTGAAATCAATTTCTATTAAACCCCAAATTAATTTTCAAATTGATTCCAAATTCATTTCAAAACACCAAATAAATTTTCCAAACGGATTTTCAAAAGATTTAGACTCAATCACCCAAAATCAATTTCCAAATGGATTTCAATTTTTTTCCTTTTAAAAAAATAGATTCCTTTTAAAGAAAACCAATTATTCTATTTTTCAAACTCTTTAAAATCCGTATTTTGAATAAAATTTTCGAACTTTGAATAATATTACCCGAAATCCATTTATTAAAGCTTCTCCCATATTTTGAAATTTTATTCAATAAGATTAAAAATAAAACTTTATTATTTTAGAATTCCTTCTTTTAAATTTATCCAATTCTCAAAAATAAATTTAAATATAAACTTTCAACCTGAATTTTCAAAAATCAAATTTTTATTTATTTATTTCTGGTATCCAACAATACCAAAATTATATTCGGCTAAATTTTAGCCTTCAACGATTTCAATCACAAAGATTATCACACATAGATTATAAATAATCAACACACAACATTGAAACAAATTCAATTATTTAAGGAATCCGGTTGGATCCCTCCAACCTGTTTTCCTGCATCCATAGATGTTAGCACAATACCAATCCCGTTTCAAGACGGGATATCACGGTACATGGATTTATATAAAATATCATCCGCTATTATGCGGCGCAATAGGGTCTCATCTGCTATATAATGCGGGAAATCAACTCCAAGTACATATACAATACCAATCCCACTTCAAGGTGGAATATCGTGGTATATGTGTTTAATATAATAATCTCCGCTTAATATGCGGCGTATAGGGTCTATTTCAATACAACAAATAGCAATTTATTATCCAAGCATACAATCAACACAACCAAGCAATTTTAAATCTAACTATTTAAAATTTAAATCGAAACAAATTCGATTGAGTGAGAAGTTCTCACCTTGTTTCAAATACAGTTGCAGTGTTTTATTTCGAATAAAATTAAACGCGCGTTTAATTTTATCCAAAATTCACACTAGCTCCAATCAAACTCAATTCAGCTCCATCGCGTAGTGCTCGTCCATACAAACCCAACACAATTCGTTTCGTGCGAAACGGACCTCGTATGAAAAAATTATACACCTTTAAACATTATACGAATTTAAATAATATAAATTTAACATTTTATTTTCTTATCAAACCTTGAAATCAATCAGGGCCGCATGTTTTTGATACTTCAGATCCAAGCCGTGCTTCCATTTCTTCCCCAGGCTATACGAACGCGACCAATAACCCACCGCCGCCGTTGACCTTCAATTTATCGCGACCTCCCCTTGCAGTTTGAAGACGATCGAACACCGCCAAATGGAAGCTCGTCGAGAGTGCTACCATTGGTCATGAGCACAGCCATCTCGGTTCCACCTATGCTTGGAAAAATGAGCACGAACGCATGCCATTTGAACGCATATTGCCATTAATCTACCACCCTGATTTCGATCAAGCCGTATGGATCTGAAGATATTGCCAAGCTCTATCGTTTTCTAGTTGAAAGTATCTTGAATTAATGTGTGGATTAGAAGAGTTTAAGGAGAGAAGAATCGAACGATTTCGGCCATTGAAGGGAAACTGGCGGCTAGGGTTTAGAAACTGGGGTTTGTGAAAAATGGATGAATACAAGTCCTTTTATAGAAAAATTACGCGACACTATTCATCCGGAATTTTTCTGAACTCGAAACGAAGCGTGCCGCCTGGCGTTTATAACGTTTTACCTCTATCCGAACGTAATGGAATATATATCGGAAGCCAATTCGATCATATTTGAAAGATAGGTTTTCAAATCGACTATTTAAATTAAAAATTCACTTAAACGATTTTCTACGCGTTTTAGCTTGCCCCGGACAAACTGTAAATCCGATTGACACGAAATTTGAAATCTTACAAAAATTTAGCATTACTGATTCGATGAAACTAGTTTCGTCAAAATCCAAGACTATTTAAAAAATGACTATTTTTACTCGTTAATTAAATATTAAAATATTCAATTTCCACAAATTAACTTTTAATTCAATTTTAAAAGTTCGATAACATCATTCTAACTCCAATATGATTTAATACTACTTTACAAATCAATTTTAATCACATTAAACCCAATTTCCAATTATTTTTGTAATTTCAAATATTAAATAATTGATTTAATTATCCAATTAAATCTAGATATTCGAAATATAATTTATTTGACTTACAAATTTTGCTTGTTAATTTTTAAAATCAATTAAATATACGAATTTCAAATGACAGAAATTCTGGGTCGTTACAACCACCCCGATTACTCCATGAAATGTAGGCTGTACTATAAGGTATTGACGTAAAAAGATCATAAGTACAACATATATAATGATGCTTAAAGCTGGATAGTAATAAATGTTGGAATACCATTTTAGATCTTTATCGCGTATATGCAGTCTAATTCATTTAGATCTTTTCTAAACTTTTTTAAATAAAATCGTTATTTTATTTTATAAATAAAGTTTTACTTTATAAATAAAGTTTTACTTTATATTATTTTCTATTATGTTTGAATATGTATATCATATGCACGTATGTGTGTACGTGCACCGCAACATAATAAAGCGTGCATAGTTTGACATGCCTCTGTATAGGTGTTGTGATTTAGACTACAACGGACATGCTAGCCCTTTTAATATTCTTTATGCTATCTAAATGAATATATATGTATGTGTGCGTACATATACATACATACATATGTATATATATGTGTGTGTACGTGCACGTGCGTATCAAATGATATATATATATATGTATGTATGTATGTATGTATACATAAAATTATACATTTATAAAATACAATCATATATATACATAATTATATGGAAATAATAATTGTAATAATTTATATAAAATATTCAAAATGCATTTGTAAAAATGTTCAATTATATTAAATAATAAAATCATTTAATAATTATTACGAAATATTTTTTATTTAAATTGCTGCTGCAAAACCGAGAACAAAATTAATTCATTAATTTTAATGAATAAATAATTATACATGTACAAACACATATGCAAACACACACACACACACATATATATTTCATAAAATTGATGCTAGCTATCTTAGAGCTCACAACACAATTTTTTTTGAATTTATAGCATAATTTTTAAATAAACAATTATAAAATAATTTAAAAAAAGGAGAAAAATTAATTATTAAAATTATTAAGAATTTATTTTCGGAATCTAAAAATGATATAATGTTAAATAATTTCAAATTATATTAATGTATATATACTTATTTATATATTTAATTGATTTTTAGATAAATAAATAGTTATATTCATAGTTTAATATATAATAAATATAAATGCATATATTAAAATAAGTAAAAATTTCTGTCAAGCCATTGTTGTGCAAAACCAAAATTTAAAAGATTTTAAAATAATTATTATATGATTTTAATTTTTAGGATATAATTTATTAATTGATAATATCATATATAATATTATTTAATTAAAAAATGGCTTTTCTTATTTTTTACTTTTAGGCCATGATTTTAATACCACCAAACAACAAAATATTTTAAATTTTTAATATATATATATATATATCGACCTTGAAATTCAAACACTTCGTCTTCAAATATCGTAGCATTTTGAAATACAATTAAGTGTTATAAATATGATTTTATAACCTTGTTAGACATCATTTAATTAATGAATAATGATACGAAACTTGTTTTTAATTTTTTTAAATATATTCTTCAAAGAAAATCGATAACGTGTTCAAAAATTGGTTTATCAGCAACCATCTTTTCGATCAATATAAGTTGTCCGAACTTTTACTGTTAATCCACCTTTTGGCAAGGCCATAGGCAGGCGGATTTAACTAAATCGACTACTTGTTTTTGAGATTGGAATACGATAGTTTTGAGCTGGTTGGGCGGATATAAGCTCGGTTTCGGATGGTTCGATGTGGGTTGTTCGGTCAAAATGATGCAGCTCGACATGGGCGACTCGGCATGGGCGGCTCGGCATGGGTAGCTCGGCTATGTTGGTGGGTGGCTCAGTGTAACATCCCGCCTTTTCGCACACTTTAAACCGACACACGTGCCAGTTCAAACCATATGGAAGGGCGGATTGTTATGGGGTAAATAAGAAAAACAGAGAAGAAATAAAAACAAAACAGAATCTCACAGCGGAAGGATAAAATATAATAATAAATATACAGTTCATAAACGGTTTACAAAACACTTGATTCTTCTTTATACACTAAATATCAGAGTTATGCATACCAATACAATCAATGCAGCGGAACAGTATGAGTGTGGTGCAATACTATAAATAATATAATACGGATTCTTCGTCTTCGTCCTCCAAAGCTAAAATCTTCGATCCTGAAATGCTCGGACTGACCCGAGCGAATTTGAAAAGACAAAAACACTCGAGTCAGACTAAAAGATCTTATGTGAGTTAAATTAACAGAAATAAATATGAGTACAGTAACTCAAGAGATGTTCGAGATTTACATCTCCTAAGGATCCGTTAAACTATTTACTATGTAGTATATTGCGCTATTATAATAGTGTCTATTTATAAAATAAACTTACTTTTTCATAGCGTTAAGGGGTTACCCATATAGCCCTTAACACAAATAATGCCAATAGTCTATACAGTACCGTAATACCTCCTGATCGGGAAGCTACCAGAGGATACTCCATAGGTACGACACAAATAGAAACTCGTAGTAAAGGCTCGGTATGGTAGGTGACACGACACAACTAGGCAATGCCAGGGTAGATATACCAATTGCTATCCAGGCTGGTGGAAATGCGTAGCCGCAGTTACCGCCCACCTCGGACTAACTCCCCAAAATCAAAATATAGAAGTGGCCACTGAATCAATCCAAGTCAAAGTATAATATCGAAGAGAAGGGTCCGATCAGAGGAATGACCTCATTGGCCTGAGAATCGCTCCTGTTTTAGCCACCTTATGCCAACTCACGGGAGTCGGGTCCACGTATTTACCTTACAGGAAACGTCGCCACCACCTACTTCATTCTGGAATCTCCACCGCGTACACGGTTAGTCAAAGTGGTTTTCGGTATCGACAGAGAGTATGTCCATATCCGATCCCGGTCTCTTTGCCAACCCATCGTTATTATAACACCGCGGTCATTTAAAATAGCTCATACTTTAAAAACAGAATAAACATTTCCATTTTAAAATTATGAATACGATATCATTTTAAAACCCAAAACAATATGATATCCTTTATCCCAAATATAAACCTTTTCAAAAATCCAAATGCTTTAAAATTTATAACGTCTGAAAGCCAAATATCCTTTCAAAGCATAATATTTCGAAATTCATAATTTAAAACCATAACTTTTAAAACTTGAATGGTTTGGATATTCAACGGTATATGAATTAAATGGTTTAACTTAAATGTTGCTTTGTAAAGAAAATAGTTCTCATGGCTTTACAAATACATTTCTTTATTGAAGTCTAAACCAAAATTTATATTATCTCTCTCAAGTTCCAAAACCACTTCAACTTATTTATATATACGTATATCCATTTTGAGTATCAATATTTCAAACTAAAGTTGGATTTTATGCTTTCAACAAATCAATTGTTCTATTAATTAGTCTTGAATATTCATATAAAATCCATAAATAATAAGACTTCAATTTCTAGTAATAAAATATATATATATTTTTTCCCAATTAAAATTATACTAGAATATTCATTTCAATTTATTTTGGGAAAAATCCAATTATAAATATCATTTCTTAAAATTTCCAAACTTAACATTTAAACATATGATATAAATTATTAAACTCCATTTTCTTAATTTTCTTCCATTTTTAATAAAGATTTTTATACACCTTTTAATTTCAAAATTTTCAACTTCATATGTATATAAATATATGGAAGAGAAATATTTATACAATATAAAATTTAAGATTATTATAAACCGTATTCCATCCAAACCATAGAAATCACATTTAAATAGTTATATATATACCGCGGTGCCTGTATATAATTTTCTATCCTATGGTCAAGTGATACAGATATTTATCATTTCAATCCGCAATTTTAAAAGATATAAAAATTTGCAGTTATATATCATTTCAAACCACAATCCCGAATGAAATGAAATATGCATGATAATTTGCAATTTAATGATATACAATAAACATCCATTCATCAACATCATCCATCATCCAAATCGCAATTATCAATCAATGCCAATCAATAACAATATTATTTTTGGTACTACATAACAGGTAATACTGGCAATTTTATTCAAATTAAATTTAACAGCTATTAATCTACAGTCTATATTCAGAAATAAATTATATAACTGTTAACTAGCAATTTGTAGGCAAACAAATAAATTCTAACTGTAAATTAATACGCAATAGATAAATTAAATTAACAGTTAAATTAAATAACGCAACTTAACAGCTATGATGAAATAAACATGTCAAATACTCATAAATAAATTTCTATTCATTTCTAAAATTAACTTAACAAACATAAAAACTTTTAGAAGTTGTGAGTGAGTTAAAACACTCACCTTTTGAATTTAAATCGAATTTAAATTCGATTTAAACCCAAAAATTCGCCCGTCTCGGAATTCGTCCAAACCAGCGTCATCAAGTCCGGAATTAAATTACGATCCTAACAAAAAAAATCTCACGTGAATCGGAGATCGTATGCGAGAGTTATGTCGAAAATTGCACTCGAATTCAAAATTAAAAATAAACAAAAGTGACACACATCTCACCTAACACATATGCCATGTCAGCACCCAGCATCTCCTTCACGCGCACGAGAAATACACAGAGAGCGACCTGATCCTTCGAACGCATGGCCAGTCAACGACCACCTTTGACCGCGTTTTACCACCGCCTTCGGCCATCATAGCCCACGCCACTACCACCATCGCGTCCCCCTTTCCACGCCGCATCACCAACCCCCACCAGATCGCCTGCGATCAAGGCCGCCGCCGCTAGCACCTAGGGTTTCGAAACCCAAATCGAAGATCTACGACGATCTAACCGTTGAATCGACACAAAAACCATATAGATGCGATCCCCATCGTCCACTCTACAAAACCCAGAAATGTTTTCCCGATCCGACAACTTTTGTTACGGCGATGATGAACGGTTGGGACTGTTTTGAATTTATTCTGGGTAAACGGTAACTCCAACTGAAAAACGAATTTCACCATGGGGTTACGTGTTTCGAGAAGATTAACATATATTTTTGGGGAATTTTTCTGGAGATTTAGAATTTTCATTTTGTTTTTGAACTGACTGGATCTAGGGTTAACCCCCATTGAAGAAGAAGAGAAGCTTGAAGAAAATACGCGCAGATAAATGAAATTAGGCGGAGGCTAGGGCTGAATAGCTGGGTTTATATAGAGGGGTTTGAAATAGGGTAGATAGACCGTAGAATGAACGTGCGTAACAACTATGGCCCAAAAAGCCCGCTATGACTCCGGAACGAAATTTCGTAAATCTATATATCCAAATAGGTAATTTAAAATATTCTAAACGCGATGGAAGAAGTTTCACGTCCAAATTCGATCGTATGAAGAAGTTATGCTGAAAACAAAATTTCCAAATTGATTTCAAATTGATTTTAATTAAATCGATTTCAAGGCGTTTCACGCCCGTACGATCAAACGACAAGTCCGATCGATACGAAACTTGAAACCCTATAATAATTCACTGATACGGGCCCGATGAAACTCGTTTCGTCGAAATCCGAGTCCGTGGCCAAAAAGGCTATTTTTACACAAATTTAATAAATTAATGATTGATTAATAAATCAAATGTTAAAGATTCCAATTCTCCAATTGACAAATTTAATCCCTTTAAATTTCCTTACTTAATTCCCCAACTTTTAGACAATTTTAAGTGTCAATACAAAGTTGATCTATTTATAAATTCCAATGTTAAATCTTAACTCCAATATTAAATTTCAATTTCATTAAATTCACATTATAAATTTAATTTTGATAAAACTTATTAAATTCTCTTCCTTCCTATTATTCAAATTTATTGATGTCAATTTAATGAAATTAATATTGGCTCAATATATATAAAAAATCTCAATTTTAAACTTAGAACTCAACTTATGAAATAATTAAATAATTAATTTCATCTAAATTTATATTTTCCTAATATCTAAATATTTAAAAATTAACCTACCACCTTTAAACTTTATTTAAACTAGTGGATTTGTGTCATTTCTAACCCCTTAGATATTTAAAAATAACTATCAGCACATTTACATATAAATTCATTGTCAATTATTCCAGTAAATAAATTTTCAAAGGTTACTGTAAATAAATCCAATTGATTGCAATAAATTCTAATAAATTTGATCTTATTGGATTACATCTTAATAAAAATCAATTATTACTCAACTTCATAGTCACCATTTCTTTTATATTCCAATACATAAATATTTCCCAAATTTCATCTTTTATTTGCATATATTACCTTATCTCAATTTTATTGGAACTTTACACATAAAACTTAGAACCTCAATTTATTCATTCCTCTTTGGTTCCATTCTTAAGATTACACTAATTATCATATTATGAATGGAAATTTACCTAGGTTACATCTTATTGGATTCACATTCTTTACTTACCCATATGTAATCCATACTAACTGCAATAATTTAGTGCATTAATTGAGATTGATCAAAATAAACTTAACAAACTAATAGAATAGATAACTTACAAAATTTATTGTCATAAATCTATTTTATAAGTCTACACTTAATTATTACCTTACAATACGTTTTATGTTATTATAAATTTATATTCACTCTTCCGTTACTATATTAATAATTGCTAAAGTAACGTTTTTCTTAATTAAAACTTTCTCCATAATTGAATGAACTTTATATTCAATACATACTACCGAATTGCAATCACCTATGTTCTATCCAACATACATTAAAACTTCACTTCCATTAATTTATCCAATGTTTACATCCACAAATTAACAATTTAATTTCATTATACAATTGCAATTCATATCTTATAAATAAAATTTTCAATTTTGTTTCTTTCAGCATTAATTAAACAAACATATTCAATTAAGAAATTATCATGCTTTTTAACTATTTCCATTTGCACTACATAAAACTCAAACGGTCGTTTCAATCACACTTGAATTTGTATATAATTGATTGTCCCTCAACTGCCATTTATTTTCTACCTTAATTCACATACAGTTACAGTTTTATCAATATATATAAATACATAGGAAATTTAAATTCTTGTCTTAAATTCTTTAATTCAGGTGCAACCAATTTACACTATTTCTTTATTAATAATTTACTTAAATTTTCAACAATTAGGTTAGATAACCGTTTCTACAATTCATTATTAATTATACATTTAAATCTCCCTTATCTTCAACTTACACAAGGGTATACGTCTTACGCTATCTAAATCATTAGATTTTCATTAAATTTAACAATAATTAAGCTTAAATTTTCGTTGCTAAAATTTCCCTTTAGCGTTCATCCCAGTATTAATTCTATCACTTATATATATATATATATATATATATAATTTTCTTTTCTACAAGATTTAAACTTCAAAACCCCTTATATTTAATAATTTAATTGTCGAAATTTTACGGGTCGTTACACTCTCCCCCACTCAAAACTTTTCGTCCCCGAAAAGGAAAAGAAGGGAAAAGAAGTATTTCGAAATCAATATTTTAAATTTACAAAATTAGTTAATTTAGCTAAAATGTACAAATTTATATACAGTAAAATATTTAAGTGGATTCAACCATAAATCAACCAATCAATACAACAACCATCAACCTTACAAACAGCATACATACACAAGACATAGCAACCATTTAATTCATCAAACAAATAGTTGTTCGGGTTCAAAACTTGAAATTTTTATGGAATGAAAATAACTATCAAGTGCATCCTTTACTCAACAGTCTTAGATGGAACAAAGATAGATTATTTATTCATCCAACAACTTCAAATTCCTTACCCAATAAACATAAATCAACAATAACAATTCAAACCAACAACTAAATTAACTTATTATACATTTATTTCATGCTTCAGTGGTTTGATTTCCCCTTTTTCCATTTATGGAGGAATTTCTTTACTTCTTACAATTTTCATTTTCCATTTTTTTTTTTTCATTTTCCATTTTTTTTTTTTACAAAATTCATTATATTTGTATTCCAATTTATTGACTAAAGTTTATATTATCTATTTATACTACATATCTTTACTTATATAGTAAAATTTCCAATTTAACTTAAGTTTGTACAATTAATTCTCATTAATAATAGCAAATTAATAGAATACCTTTATTACCTTACTCTTCACAAGTAAGATTTCCCCTTACATTTTCCTACTAACAATTGCAACTTTTTCTTATATGGTAAGTTATGTATGTTTTAAGAATGTAAGTGAAAATTTACAAGTTTTCTCAATTCCCTTTTATTAATTAAGGGTTCAATGAATATATTTTTGTTTTATAAATTACAATTTCAACTTACCCTTAATTTCATTCCTTTTATTTAATGTTTACGTTTCTATTTAATTACAGTAACTCTCTACTTACACTTAATTTATAACCTTATAACCTGCATTCTTAAAATAAAGAATTTTATTAATTCATTACCTAGGGTTCACAGTCATTTATTTATATTACCTACTTTTTATTTTATTCAACTAGTAGTATATTGACTCATACTAAATATTATAACCCTACACATCAATCCTTATTTAATAAAGAATTTCATTTTATCTACTTAAGTTCATATCACCTATTTATATTACTTATCTTTAACTTGAGATTTCAATTATAACTTAAGTTTATACCAATAATTTCTCATTTATAACAACGATTTATTGAACACTTCACTATTTCCAAAATTTCTACTTGTATAATATTCTAATCCAATTTCTTAATTAACATTTCAACTTTTATATTTGGTAAGTTATTTATGTCAAAGAAAGTGCAATTTGAACTTATACAAGTTTAATCTCGATTCTCTTAATTCATTTATTGTTCAATAGATCTTTACCATTATTTATCAGTTAAATTTTAACTTCCTTTATACTTAGCATTCATTCTTTTACCTACCTTTAGAGGTTTCAATTTATTACTTACTTACCTTTTATTCCACTAAAATAGTTTAAACAATTTAATTAATGGAAATTTAGAAATTAAATACCGGGCCAAATTTTAATTTATTTCAAAATCATAGATAATTAGTTTCCTACAACTTTTATATCTCAATTATATTTTAAAACAATTAAAATTTTAGAAAATTTCAAAATAAATCTATAGTAGAATTTTACTACAGTGGCCTTTTCCCCTTCGAAACTCGAAAATGAAAGTCGATGATGCGGCCGCCATCACCGAAATTATTTTCCAGCGACAGAGAGGAAAGTGCAAAATTTATATTCTCCAAAATCTTCTTTAAAATAATTTTTCCGAATTATACTATATATTTATATAAGAAAATACTTATAAACCAAATCCCTATATCCCAGAAATCCATTGAAAACAGATTTTCAAAATCCCGGACTTAAGTTCTAAAATCTCCAATTTGATTTATTATAATTTCAACTTAGCTTCAGTTGTTATAAATATTTTTATTTCCTAACACCCAATCTATAGCAACCAAATATATATATATATATATCTTTATAAAATATTTTTATATATAGAAAATATAATAGGCAAAATTATTTCATTCACCCATGTTAAAAACAAATATTATGTCGGTCTGTCCTATTAAGTGTTTAGAAATCCCTATTGATGGCATAGCGTCCCATGCATCAACCAGAATTTATAAATACAAAACGGAACAGAGTAACATAATATTAAATTTTTTTATAAAACTAACAAATACGATCTCTCATATATATACACTCAGCGACTCCCATAGGGTATTACTACCCTATTAACAAAGAGTCAAACCCCACAAAGCCAAGTTTATCGCTAAACCAAAGCTCTGATACCAACTGTAACATCCCGCCTTTTCGCATACTTTAAACCGACACACGTGCCAGTTCAAACCATACGGAAGGGCGGATTGTTATGGGGTAAATAAGAAAAACAGAGAAGAAATAAAAACAAAACAGAATCTCACAGCGGAAGGATAAAATATAATAATAAATATACAGTTCATAAACGGTTTACAAAACACTTGATTCTTCTTTATACACTAAATATCAGAGTTATGCATACCAATACAATCAATGCAGCGGAACAGTATGAGTGTGGTGCAATACTATAAATAATATAATACGGATTCTTCGTCTTCGTCCTCCAAAGCTAAAATCTTCGATCCTGAAATGCTCGGACTGACCCGAACGAATTTGAAAAGACAAAAACACTCGAGTCAGACTAAAAGATCTTATGTGAGTTAAATTAACAGAAATAAATATGAGTACAGTAACTCAAGAGATGTTCGGGATTTACATCTCCTAAGGATCCGTTAAACTATTTACTATATAGTATATTGCGCTATTATAATAGTGTCTATTTATAAAATAAACTTACTTTTTAATAGCGTTAAGGGGTTACCCATATAGCCCTTAACACAAATAAGCAATAGTCTATACAGTACCGTAATACCTCCTGATCGGGAAGCTACCAGAGGATACTTCATAGGTACGACACAAATAGAAACTCGTAGTAAAGGCTCGGTATGGTAGGTGACACGGCACAACTAGGCAATGCCAGGGTAGATATACCAATTGCTATCCAGGCTGGTGGAAACGCGTAGCCGCAGTTACCGCCCACCTCGGACTAACTCCCCAAAATCAAAATATAGAAGTGGCCACTGAATCAATCCAAGTCAAAGTATAATATCGAAGAGAAGGGTCCGATCAGAGGAATAACCTCATTGGCCTGAGAATCGCTCCTGTTTTAGCCACCTTATGCCAACTCACGGGAGTCGGGTCCACGTATTTACCTTACAGGAAACGTCGCCACCACCTACTTCATTCTGGAATCTCCACCGCGTACACGGTTAGTCAAAGTGGTTTTTGATATCGACAGAGAGTATGTCCATATCCGATCCCGGTCTCTTTGCCAACCCATCGTTATTATAACACCGCGGTCATTTAAAATAGCTCATACTTTAAAACCAGAATAAACATTTCCATTTTAAAATTATGAATACGATATCATTTTAAAACCCAAAACAATATGATATCCTTTATCCCAAATATAAACCTTTTCAAAAATCCAAATGCTTTAAAATTTATAACATCTGAAAGCCAAATATCCTTTCAAAGCATAATATTTCGAAATTCATAATTTAAAACCATAACTTTTAAAACTTGAATGGTTTGGATATTCAACGGTATATGAATTAAATGGTTTAACTTAAATGTTGCTTTGTAAAGAAAATAGTTCTCATGGCTTTACAAATACATTTCTTTATTAAAGTCTAAACCAAAATTTATATTATCTCTCTCAAGTTCCAAAGCCACTTCAACTTATTTATATATACGTATATCCATTTTGAGTATCAATATTTCAAACTAAAGTTGGATTTTATGCTTTCAACAAATCAATTGTTCTATTAATTAGTCTTGAATATTCATATAAAATCCATAAATAATAAGACTTCAATTTCTAGTAATAAAATATATATATATATATTTTCCCAATTAAAATTATACTAGAATATTCATTTCAATTTATTTTGGGAAAAATCCAATTATAAATATCATTTCTTAAAATTTCCAAACTTAACTTTTAAACGTATGATATAAATTATTAAACTCCATTTTCTTAATTTTCTTCCATTTTTAATAAAGATTTTTATACACCTTTTAATTTCAAAATTTTCAACTTCATATGTATATATATATGGAAGAGAAATATTTATACAATATAAAATTTAAGATTATTATAAACCGTATTCCATCCAAACCATAGAAATCACATTTAAATAGTTATATATATACCGCGGTGCCTGTATATAATTTTCTATCCTATGGTCAAGTGATACGGATATTTATCATTTCAATCCGCAATTTTAAAAGATATAAAAATTTGCGGTTATATATAATTTCAAACCACAATCCCGAATGAAATGAAATATGCACGATAATTTGCAATTTAATGATATACAATAAACATCCATTCATCAACATCATCCATCATCCAAATCGCAATCATCAATCAATGTCAATCAATAACAATATTATTTTTGGTACTACATAACAGGTAATACTGGCAATTTTATTCAAATTAAATTTAACAGCTATTAATCTGCAGTCTATATTCAGAAATAAATTATATAACTGTTAACTAGCAATTTGTAGGCAAACAAATAAATTCTAACTGTAAATTAATACGCAATAGATAAATTAAATTAACAGTTAAATTAAATAACGCAACTTAACAGCTATGATGAAATAAACATGCCAAATACTCATAAATAAATTTCTATTCATTTCTAAAATTAACTTAACAAACATAAAAACTTTTAGAAGTTGTGAGTGGGTTAAAACACTCACCTTTTGAATTTAAATCGAATTTAAATTCGATTTAAACCCAAAAATTCGCCCGTCTCGGAATTCGTCCAAACCAGCGTCATCAAGTCCGGAATTAAATTACGATCCTAACAAAAAAAATCTCACGTGAATCGGAGATCGTATGCGAGAGTTATGTCGAAAATTGCACTCGAATTCAAAATTAAAAATAAACAAAAGTGACACACATCTCACCTAACACATATGCCACGTCTGCACCCAGCATCTCCTTCACGCGCACGAGAAATACACAGGGAGCGACCTGATCCTTCGAACGCATGGCCAGTCAACGACCACCTTTGACCGCGTTTTACCACCGCCTTCGGCCATCATAGCCCACGCCACTACCACCATCGCGTCCCCCTTTCCACGCCGCATCACCAACCCCCACCAGATCGCCTACGATCAAGGCCGCCGCCGCTAGCACCTAGGGTTTCGAAACCCAAATCGAAGATCTACGACGATCTAACCGTTGAATCGACACAAAAACCATATAGATGCGATCCCCATCGTCCACTCTACAAAACCCAGAAATGTTTTCCCGATCCGACAACTTTTGTTACGGCGATGATGAACGGTTGGGACTGTTTTGAATTTATTCTGGGTAAACGGTAACTCCAACTGAAAAACGAATTTCACCATGGGGTTACGTGTTTCGAGAAGATTAACATATATTTTTGGGGAATTTTTCTGGAGATTTTGAATTTTCATTTTGTTTTCGAACTGACTGGATCTAGGGTTAACCCCCATTGAAGAAGAAGAGAAGCTTGAAGAAAATACGCGCAGATAAATGAAATTAGGCAGAGGCTAGGGCTGAATAGCTGGGTTTATATAGAGGGGTTTGAAATAGGGTAGATAGACCGTAGAATGAACGTGCGTAACAACTATGGCCCAAAAAGCCAGCTATGACTCCGGAACGAAATTTAGTAAATCTATATATCCAAATAGGTAATTTAAAATATTCTAAACGCGATGGAAGAAGTTTCACGTCCAAATTCGATCGTATGAAGAAGTTATGCTGAAAACAAAATTTCCAAATTGATTTCAAATTGATTTTAATTAAATCGATTTCAAGGCGTTTCACGCCCGTACGATCAAACGACAAGTCCGATCGATACGAAACTTGAAACCCTATAATAATTCACTGATACGGGTCCGATGAAACTTGTTTCGTCGAAATCCGAGTCCGTGGCCAAAAAGGCTATTTTTACACAAATTTAATAAATTAATAATTGATTAATAAATCAAATGTTAAAGATTCCAATTCTCCAATTGACAAATTTAATCCCTTTAAATTTCCTTACTTAATTCCCCAATTTTTAGACAATTTTAAGTGTCAATACAAAGTTGATCTATTTATAAATTCCAATGTTAAATCTTACCTCCAATATTAAATTTCAATTTCATTAAATTCACATTATAAATTTAATTTTGATAAAACTTATTAAATTCTCTTCCTTCCTATTATTCAAATTTATTGATGTCAATTTAATGAAATTAATATTGGCTCAATATATATAAAAAATCTCAATTTTAAACTTAGAACTCAACTTATGAAATAATTAAATAATTAATTTCATCTAAATTTATATTTTCCTAATATCTAAATATTTAAAAATTAACCTACCACCTTTAAACTGTATTTAAACTAGTGGATTTGTGTCATTTCTAACCCCTTAGATATTTAAAAATAACTATCAACACATTTACATATAAATTCATTGTCAATTATTCCAGTAAATAAATTTTCAAAGGTTACTGTAAATAAATCCAATTGATTGCAATAAATTCTAATAAATTTGATCTTATTGGATTACATCTTAATAAAAATCAATTATTACTCAACTTCATAGTCACCATTTCTTTTATATTCCAATACATAAATATTTCCCAAATTTCATCTTTTATTTGCATATATTACCTTATCTCAATTTTATTGGAACTTTACACATAAAACTTAGAACCTCAATTTATTCATTCCTCTTTGGTTCCATTCTTAAGATTACACTAATTATCATATTATGAATGGAAATTTACCTAGGTTACATCTTATTGGATTCACATTCTTTACTTACCCATATGTAATCCACACTAACTGCAATAATTTAGTGCATTAATTGAGATTGATCAAAATAAACTTAACAAACTAATAGAATAGATAACTTACAAAACTTATTGTTCATAAATCTATTTTATAAGTCTACACTTAATTATTACCTTACAATACGTTTTATGTTATTATAAATTTATATTCACTCTTCCGTTACTATATTAATAATTGCTAAAGTAACGTTTTTCTTAATTAAAACATTCTCCATAATTGAATGAACTTTATATTCAATACATACTACCGAATTGCAATCACCTATGTTCTATCCAACATACATTAAAACTTCACTTCCATTAATTTATCCAATGTTTACATCCACAAATTAACAATTTAATTTCATTATATAATTGCAATTCATATCTTATAAATAAATTTTTCAATTTTGTTTCTTTCAGCATTAATTAAACAAACATATTCAATTAAGAAATTATCATGCTTTTTAACTATTTCCATTTGCACTACATAAAACTCAAACGGTCGTTTCAATCACACTTGAATTTGTATATAATTGATTGTCCCTCAACTGCCATTTATTTTCTACCTTAATTCACATACGGTTACAGTTTTATCAATATATATAAATACATAGAAAATTTAAATTCTTGTCTTAAATTCTTTAATTCAGGTGCAACCAATTTACACTATTTCTTTATTAATAATTTACTTAAATTTTCAACAATTAGGTTAGATAACCGTTTCTACAATTCATTATTAATTATACATTTAAATCTCCCTTATCTTCAACTTACACAAGGGTATACGTCTTACGCTATCTAGATCATTAGATTTTCATTAAATTTAACAATAATTAAGCTTAAATTTTCGTTGCTAAAATTTCCCTTTAGCGTTCATCCCAGTATTAATTCTATCACTTATATATATATAAAATTTTCTTTTCTACAAGATTTAAACTTCAAAACCCCTTATATTTAATAATTTAATTGTCGAAATTTTACGGGTCGTTACACTCGGCATTTGGATGGCTCGACATTGGAGGTAGTGCAACTAGGTGATATGGTTCGGTGTGGAAGCATGGCTCGGTCGAGGAGCGGAGACCATGCATGGGTCGGTCGACATTGGTCGTTCAGCCTTAGTGAGGTGGTTTGACTTAGATGAGGTGGTTCAGTCAGAGACGTGGGACGAAAGTGGATCGGCATATGAGCCATTCAGCACTGGAGTGAGATGGTCAACAAGCGAGGCATGGGATCACCATTCTCGATCGGCGTTGGATACAGGCTTTGGCTCGGTGTGAAACATGGGTCGGCTAAAGTGGATTGGAGTCGCGAAGGAGTGGGTTCAGTGTTGATCTACTTCAAGTTGTCCCTAGGGGAACTTCCGTTCGGCATGTCGACTACTCGAGGTCGGTTACAAAGATAATTTTGGTTCAGCCATGACCTTGCTAGGCCCGGGTTACTCAGGAAGCCCAACTACCTGGATTTGCCTATAAATACAGCATGTGGAGTTTTGGAAAAGGGATCTACTTTCGGCTCCCGGGCTTTATATTTTCTAAGGCTAGGACTACTCTGTCATTTTGTAAGTGTAATCAATTATTACAGCAATAAAAAGAAAATTTCTAGAGTAGACGTAGGCCGGAGTCTGCCGAACTACTGTAAAATCTGTTGATCTTTACTGCTTTCATTTTGATTTTTGCCGTTCTTCATATTAATATCCTCCACGTATATCCTATCTGTGAGCTGTGACTGGTATTTGGTGCTTTCGCTTGGATTTGGATGTTAGTGACCAATTTTGGCGCTAACATTTTGGTGCTTTCACTGAGAAAGCTAGCACTCAGGGATTTTGGAACTTGAATTCTAGAAAGCAATGGCTAGACCACCAACGAGAAAGCATGCAGCGGAAAGAAGCCAGCAAGAGGAAAGTCAGAAGGCTTCCTTTGGAGCTAATCAAGCCTTCATCTACATCACTAGGGATGAGATGCAGGTCATGATGAATTCCATGCAGGAGCAGATGATGAAACGGTAAGAGGAGATGATGCAGGCTCTTCTTAAGAAATTTGGACAATCAGGAACTACAAGTACTCGAGTTCTTGGAGCTGGATCAGAGGGACTCAACCAATGGGCTGATGGTGTGACTCAACAAGGGGCAGCTCCCAATCAACAAACAACTATTAACCTGGATGGACCAAGACTTGGGGGCACACCGTCGGATAATGCTGGACCAACCCTTGGAGGAATATCGGGTAATGCTGTGCAACCCGACATCAACAGAAACACAGGGGTACATGACGAGGAATATGTGCCAGAATTCCTGCACAGAGTTAGAGAGCAGCTAGGAAATATGGATAAGGGGAAACCCTTGGTTGGAAACGCTGGATTGGCTGACATTATTAGGCGGACAATTCGCGGAGGTCTGACAAACAAGGATTCAGAGGGAGTTAACAAAATCCCGTTTAACCGAAACATCAGGGCATCTAGGAATCCATCCGATTTCAAGCTACATACTCTGGAAGTATACAATGGAAAGACGGATCCCACTGACCACTTGATGAGGTACACAAGGCATATGGAAGTGCTGGGGGAAACAGAGGAGGTTATGGCCCGATGTTTCTCCCTGTACTTGACCGATATAGCTGCTACGTGGTTTAGATAGCTGGAGGATGGATCCATTGGAACATGGACAGAACTGGTGGACAAGTTCTTAGGTCAGTTTCGAGTTCATATAAAAAGGCCAAAGAATGTGACGACACCGACGTCAGTTAAACGGGGGGCGGATGAATCACTTAGGACATTCTTAACTCGGTTCAATGCAGCAGTTGCTTCGGTGGACCGGCCGGATCCATTAATGGTTCTGATGGCTATGGTATCAAGAGTCAGGGATAACTCGGATTTCAAAGTATCGTTGATACGGGACCCACCATTGGAACTTGTGGAATTCTTTCATGAAGCTGAGAGATTTCTTCGACAATAGCATCCATGTTTAGGTACGAGGTCAGAGGGAGTAAACATGGTTAAGGATGGATGACTGTCCAGCGAAAGCTTGGGTAAGGACAAAGATAAAGGAAAAAGGAAGCGCTGGGGAGGACCAAAATTCTCCACTTACACAGGATTGAACACAACATTGGAGCAGATATTCTTAGATACTTGAGATCGCCTTCCATATCGAAGACCGGCAAGGAGGGACCCCTCAGAATGCGAAGCACTGTCTTTTTCATGACCTGGACGGGCATGATACTAACAGCTGCGGACATCTGAAGGACATAATCGAGGAACATGTAAGGAATGGTCAGTTGCGGCAATATGTCGGGACTCGGAATGCGGCAGTGGAACTGGAGCAGCCACTGCCTATCTTGAACGACGAAGGCATGAGGCTCAGGAATGACGGCTGGTTGGTTATCAACTAATCGTGATGATTTGGAATAAGTAACAAACTCCAAGCAAACGGCTAAATCACTCACTCATGTACGAGATCGAAGATAACCCCTAGGCATGCTCTGAGATGATGGTTTACCGAGATGCTCCAGTTTGTGAAATTTGTTTTTCCCTTTGACTTGGACATTTACTTTTTCTGTTTTGGTTTTGGGGTTCGGTTTGAACTCTTGGTTTTGTTGATTTCTTGGTTTTGTTGATTTCTTGGTTTGGAATTTAGTTTGGATGCTAGCGTTTTGATTTGGATTTTAGTCTGGACTTTTAGTATGGATTTCCCGTTTTCTGGTTTGAATCTGGATTTTGGATTTTTGGATTTTGGTTGACTTTTTGTCTGGTTTTTGGTTAAAAGGCCGTCGAGTATGAACCATGCTCGACAAGGGTCTAGAGAGACTAGGATTCGGCCTAGGAATTAGGCCCCATATTATATATCGGTTACTATTTCAGGTCGTCGAGTATGGACTATGCTCGGCAAGGGTCCGAGGTAACCAAGATTCGGCTTAGGAATTAAGCCACGACATTACTCGACGTTCAGGGACACTAAATCGGGAACACCATGGCATTACTTGACATTGATCGTCGGGTGCAGGTTGCGCTTGGCAAGAACCCAGAGAGGTTACCGATTTGGATATTGGCTATGAACAGCTAAGGATTTGGGCATGGACCTGGAGCAGTCCTGGATTTGAATATCTACCCGGAGAGGTCATGGATGTGGTAATTGATTATTGGGAATGGATGGATTCGAACTCGGTTGTCGGGTTCAGATGGATGTGGAATTGGATGAGGATTTGGTTACTGGATTGGATTTGAATGGGAAGGTATGGCTATGGGTAACATATAGACTTCGGATATCAGATTTGAGGCTATTCAAAACACACCTTCCAAAGCAAGGCATGTTTTGGGGGGAAAATTAACCCGCCTTTTGGTAAGGCCATAGGCAGGCAGATTTAACTAAATCGACTACTTGTTTGCCGAGATTGGAATACGATAGGTTTGAACTGGTTGGGCGGATAGAAGCTCGATTTCGGATGGTTCGATGTGGGTCGTTCAGTGAGAATGATGCGGCTCGGCATGGGCGGCTCGGCATGGATGGCTCGGCCATGTTGGTGGGTGGCTTGGCATTTGGATGGCTCGGCATTGGAGGTGGCGCAAATAGGTGATATGGTTCAGTATGGAAGCATGGCTCGGTCGAGGAGTGGAGACCACACATGGGTCGGTCGGCCTTGGTGAGGTGGTTCGGCTTAGATGAGGTGGTTCGGTCAGGGACGTGGGATGCAATGGGATCGGCATATGATCCTTCGACACTGGAGTGAGACGGTCAGCAAGCGAGGCATGGGATCGGCATTCTCGATCGGCGTTGGATACAGCTTTGGCTCGGTGTGAAACATGGGTCGGCTAAAGTGGATTGGAGTCGAGAAGGAGTGGGTTCGGCGTTGATCTACTTCAAGTCGTTGCCAGGGGAACTTCCGTTCGGCATGTCGACTACTCGGGGTTGGTTACAATGATAATTTTGGTTCGGCTATGGCCTTGCTAGCCCGGGTTACTCAGGAAGCCCAACTGCTTGGATTTGCCCATAAATACAACATGTGGGGTTTCGGAAAATGGATCTTCTTTCGGCTCCCGGGTTTTCTATACTTTGCTATTTTGTAACTGTAATCAATTATTACAGCAATAAACAGGAAATTTCTAGAGTGGACGTAGTCCGGAGTCAGCCGAACCACTATAAAATCTGTTGTTCTTTACTACTTTCATTTTAATTTTTTCCGTTCTTCATATTAATATCCTCCACGTATATCCTATCTATGAGTTGTGACCGACATTTGGTGCTTTCGCTTGGATTTGGGTGTTAGTGACCAATTTTGGTGCCAACACTTGCACACTTAACTAATGATCTAATAAACACATCAGGAACTAATTAACACACACCTCTTCATAAAGCTTGGATTGTTCAAGAAGCTTCTTCATGATTAGAGATATTATCATGAGAGGGGTAAAATGGTAATTAGCATAAAGGAGAAGTAATGGAAGTTGAGTCTTCCATGGCATGAGGAGGGGGGAGGTGAAGGCAAGCTTAAAGGGCAACATTATTACTCTATATTATGAGTGGCAAAACCTTGATATTATTCACAAATTCACAAAGCTTAAGTAACACTGCAATAAAAATACCATATTACGACAATTATTTTACAACTGTCCGAAAAAGCCTGTTGTAATAAAAACCTATTATAATGGTTTTATCTTGCCTGTTGTAATAGATGCCACTTTTTAATAATTTTTTCTTTACTCATTATTAAATAATTACTATTAAATTATTATTGTTATATAATTACTGTTAAATAATTAATCGTAAAACTTAATAATTATTATTAAATAACTAATAATAAGAAGTAATATTTCAAAAAATTTGAAAACTTGAAAATTTCTGTAATAAAATAATTTTTTTACACAAAACTGAATAATTAATAACTAAGAAATAAGAGGTAATATTTAGTATTTAATAATTAATTATTAATAATTATTAATTACTACTAAATCATTAATAATTAATATTTAATAATTAAGATGTAATATTTACTATTTTGTATTTAACATTTAATGATTACAATTAATAATCTTGTTTAATATTCCAAAAAACTTGAAATTTTGTAAAATAAATTTTAAAATATTTATAAATTTATAACCAAAATTTTTAAAATTTTCATAAAATTCAAAAATAAAAAGATTTGAGTTTAAAATTGATTTAAATTTTTATAGAATATTTGAAATTTCAAAAAATTCAGGAATGCTAACAAAATTTAAGCTTGTGTAAGATTCAAATTATTGCAACTATGTATGATACAATTATTACTTTGTATTTAAAGATTTTAATTTCTATCATTAAATTTTACATAAACTAGTTATTATTTTTGCTCCAACCCAAATTTTGTTTTGGCCCCAACCCAAATTTTAAGTACTAGACATTCTTCTCGAAACATCGATAACATTCTTCCACCATTCGCTGTTTCGGATCTGCATCTACAGTAGAGGATGCGATTCTTCTTACCATATGTAGAACTCCTCTTCCCAATTGATTCCTCTCATAGACTGACTAATCTATGGTGGAGGTCACGGTTCTTCTCTGATTGGATCTACATCTATGGTAGAGGTTGCGATGTTTAAAGAGTGAGGTGTTTGATGAAGACGATTCAATTAACGTTAAACCGTCACAAAAGAATGAGTTGATTGTCTGGCTAAGGTTGACCAAGTGTCGGGTGTTTTTAGTCTTGATTCTCATTTATTGGTGATATTTCATTTGTGCAGTATATTATTCTAAATTGAATTTACACAGGGCAACAATTTTTTTCTTTTGATACAGAGACAACATTATAAAGTTTTTTTGCAAAATGACCAGGTCCATTCATTTCTAGATGGTGGCTCGCCATTAGCTACACTAACAGTATGTTTCTTAACATGGAAGTCTTGCAAAATATGCTTCATCATGAGTTTTCTTGTCAGAGTACTATTCTTACTTTCCATACACAGTGTGGAAGTCTAAAACTCATGTGCTAATATTTTTTCTCTATAAACAGGATAATTTGATTATCGAAGGCATACTGTATTATTCTTCTCCCAAACACCAAAAATGTTGAATCTTATCCAGGTATTATTTTGCTTCAATATGCTGCTTGTTTCATAAACGTGTAAAGAAAAATATTTCACTTATTAACTAGTTGGTTAGGCATTATTCTATCAGTATAATTTTTTTATGAATCCCAGTCATAAATGAATTAAGAAATTCTTTTATTTAACTATAAGACTGGATACAAATCAAAGTCAGATCATTGATGCCTCTACATTGGGGTACTTGCCTAGTAAATCATGAATTAGCAATACAATGGATATCTAAACTAAACATGCCTGAACTTGTATAGGAGTATGGTATTTTTTGTTACTATGTATCAGGTCAAAGTTATTGACAAGATTTATGGCAATTTTTGTTATGTTAGAAGTTTGATGGATCCTTCTTTATACATTTCATTTTAGGTTTTGTAATTTCCATTAATTTACAGCTAGTATATAGATTTTATTTCGCGAATCATTTTCGCGTTGAATGTGTATTAGCAGGAATAAATCAATCAAGTTCATCTTCATGGCTTTCCACATTAAAATGGAAGATTGCTTTGCTGTTCTATGGAGGATTTTTTTATTTCCATACTCATATGTTGACGTCTCAATATATACATACCTGAAAGGTCTCGTTTAACCTAGAGTTGAATACGGGTTCCCACATGTGCACACAGACATGCAAAAATAACTGCCGCATTCACACATACAATTTTTTTTTGAAATAGTTGCTCAACAAATTATGTACATTGTACATAAATAATGAAATACCTTTGCCGGCTACTCTTTTATCTCAGTATTATAAAGGGCAATTTAGTAATAACACATCAGCATGCTATACTGTGCAGACCTGGTCTATGATTTTCAATAAAAAAGAGAATGTATACGCACAGTATAATCACCTTCTGAAATTAATGAAGCAAGTTCATACTTTTATCTCTGCAACATCTGTTATCATCATCAGCAAGTATCAAGAACTTAATTTGATATCAGAGTTAATTTCACTTAACAGTGTCACAGTTCCCGTGCCGTGCCAACCTCTATTTCTTGAAGGTAGCTGCACAGATTCACCCTTCAGAGAAATCTCATCATCAGGGGGTGTACTTTTCTTTCTAAACCCATTTTCTTCACCACTTGCTACATAGAAAATTATTCTAACCATCAAGAATCTAGTTCTTGAAAGCAATGCCATACCAAGAAAGCAAATCAGAACAACTTCATCATTTTTACTTCTGGTTGCATCACCTCTGGCCATCAGACGGTGTGAAACTCACATCTGTGTTATCATCAGCCATTTTTACTCGCTTTTTTTTCTTGATAGAAGTGTCCTGCCGAGAAAGCAAATCAAAACAATTTCATCATCTTTTCCTCCGGCTGCACTACCCACAATTATCAGTTACCTATCTATGCATTCAATTATATCTTCTCAATCAATGGCAACAGGAGATGAAGATAATTCTTCAAACACCTCACTACCTCAACAAAGATCCAACCTATCTCAGCTAAACCCATTTGAAGATCCATTAAAGTCCCTTATTAATCTTCAAAGTCAGATAGTCACCGTTCAACTTTATGAAGGAAACGACCTAATTTGAAAGTTTCAAGTTCAAACAGCAATCAGAGGCTATGGACTGGAAGACTTTATTCTTGAATCAGCCACCATTCCAGAAAAATACACTGCAGACAGTGAAGAGAAATTAGTCAAGAACAAAGAATACATGATGTACATAAGACAAGACAGCCTATTAAGTGTTTGGTTGTTATCATCAATAAATGTTGGTCTTCTATCTCAACTAATGGGGTGTAAAACTGCAAGGGAAATTTGGTCTACAATTGAACAAATTTTCAATTCGCATTCATCTAAAAAGTGATGCATTACAAGAGGTTAACGCAAAATCAAAGGAAAAACAATCTGTCTATGAGAGAATATCTCATAAAAATGAAAACATACCGTGACTTGAAGCTGTGGTCATAAATTTTCTGATATCGAGCACATCTTAAGTATCATGAATGGCTTAAGCAAAGAATATGAAGTAGTTGTTGCAGTCATCTCCTCCAGAGAAACAACACCAACTCTTCAGTATGTTCACGCCACTCTTCTAGCATATGAAGGGAGAATAAAGCAGAAAATGTTGAAAAAAACAGACATATCAGTGAACAATATAAGAAAAAAATCCAAGAAAAAAACTTTTAACAGAAAAATTGAAACCGAATATCAAAATCCAATAAGAAATCAGTCAGGCAGATTCAAAGAAAGAGGTGGTAGGTGGAACAACAATCGACCCAGATGTCAAATATGTGAAAGACATGGACATACTATCAACAAATGCTATTTTAGCTTCAATTCAAACTACAACACTACTCAAGGTACAAGTATTCAAAGAAATTAAAGCATGAATATAAATTCAACAAGCATGCAACAAGAATCAATAAATACCAACAAATGTTATTTTAGATTCAATTCAAACTACAACATTACTCAAGGTACCAATACTCAAAGAAATCAAAGCATGAATATAAATTCAAAAAATCATGCAACAAGAATCAAGAAATACAACTAATGAATCAAAGGCTCAAAACATCAATCTGTTAAACGCAGCAAAGCTGGAAGACATGCAGAATGAAAACTGGTACTCAGATGTAGGTGCTACACATCATGTCACAAAAAAACTTGAAAAATCTAAATTTGGGCAACAAGGAATATCAAGGTACACATTCAATTAATATTGGTAATGACACATGTATCAACATCACACACACAGGTCAAGCACAAATTAAAAGTAAAAGAATGTTACATCTTAACAATCTATTAGGAGTACCCAAGATAAAAAAGAACCTAATTAGTGTATCACAGTTTGCACAAGACAATGACGTATTTTTTGAATTTTACCCTAATCATTGTCTAGTTAGGGATATTCAAATAAAACAAATCTTATTGCAGGGCGACATATAAAAGGGTCTGTATAGATTCAATCTTTCACATGTTAAACAAACAAGCAATTCAAGAAGGCAATGCCACATAGCAGAATCAAGACCATTTGAATCTAACATAAATCTTTTTGATGTATGCATTACAAATTAGGCCATCCTAATGTAAAAGTTTTAAAACAAGTGTTGAATGATATAAAATTTCTGTTAGAAATATACCTGCACAATACACTTGCACTTTTTGCCGGATAGGAAATGGAAAAGAGTCACAAATTACCATTTGCAAAATCACAAACTGAGTACTCCAAGCCACTGCAACTTGTTGCAACTGACTTGTGAGGACCAGCACCCATTACTCCGACCATGAGTTCAAATACTATTTGTAGATGCCCACATTAGGTATACATGGATATATTTTCTAAAATCATAATCTGAAAGTTATAATGTAGTCATTCATTTTATCAAGCAAGCAGAGAGACAAATGAATGAGCAGGTAAAGGCCATCCAAACAGATGAAGGTACTGAATTTAAGCCATCCAAATCATTTTTTCAAGAAAAAGGAATACAACACAAAGTGACATGCCCATATACTTCTGAACAAAACGGTCTAGTTGAGAGGAAACATAGACACATTGTAGAGACTGGTTTACGCTACTTGCACAAGCCTCACTACCACTAAAATTTTGGCCAGATGACTTTGCAACTAGTGTATATCTAATCAACAGACTGCCAACTAAAGTATTGCAAGGCAAATGTTCAATAGAAGTACTGTATAGTGTAAGACCAGACTATGAAAGTTTAAAAACATTTGGGTGTCTGTGTTTTCCTCAACTAAGGCCCTACAACTCACATAAACTGAATTTAGGTAAAATCCATGCACCTTTCTAGGATGCGTAGCAAATCAGAAAGGTTATAAGTGTTTAGACAATAATGGAAAAATGTTCATTTCAAGGCATGTAGTATTCAATGAGAATACCTTCCCATTTGCATGTTCAAATATGAAGACCTCAAACAAAGTTTACAATCTAAAGAAGTCAATTCCATCCATACTAGTTGTCGTCAATAGTGAAAACCAAACAAGGACATATCAAAGTGATACAAAAGGTCAACTCACACTGCACCATGCAAGGCAAGCTCAATAAAACTCTGAATTGTTGAATATGCGATTATACGATTTTTGTTTGATGATAATAAACACACACACACACACACACACACATATCCATTTAAATGTATTTGTTAATATACTATTTTATTTTTCATAGATTAAATAAATATTTGCTGAATAAAATAAATAACACAACATTTGAATTCAAACAGAAATTTTATTCAAATGAATATTTAATACAATTTTTGAATAGTGCAAATCTCAAGCTCTCACTACATATATATATACACACACACACACACACACACACACACACACACAACTTCACTTACAATACAATTTTGATTACATCACAATTTCTAATTTACATTTGACCTCACTACATATCACTCATTCACTCAACTCGTATTTATCTTTAACTTCATTCCAATGTGAATCCAGCATCTGAGCAATCTGCAAAAATATGCGTTGACGCAGTAAAATTGAAAATAAAATATTTTTGCAATATAAAATAAAATGTGATTTTGAAAATAATATTTGCCTCGGTTATTTGGGTTGTTCGTCATCATTTAAATTTGAATTCATCATACACGAACAGCTTGTGACATGCACGGTGTATCACTGTACATGCCACAAGGCCGTGCACACCAATATATACACTTGATAAATTATAGGGACATGTGAGCACAGGTCAAACCTAAATAAAAATCCGGGTTCAAACTCAAATGCAATAAAAATAATGTCACAATATCAGCACAAGGTCAAACCCGAGTTCCAAGATGGATTCAACACAGGTGAAAGTTCATGAAAATGGTCAAGACAACTAAAACAAGCGTCGACCAAAATCCAAATGTACAAAACCATATACAAATTGAAACAGGCAATAGCAACAACAACTATAAAGAATGAATACATATGCAAATGCCATAGTGGTTTCGACAAACTCGTCACAAGCATGCACAAGCTCATATGTAATATCAAAATACATGAAGTGAAACTGCAAATACCAAAGTGAAGCAAGAAGACTTCAATATGCAGAGAGTCAAGGAAAGTGATCGAAGAATCAAAAGTCAGAGCTGTGACAACAAAGTGAATATGTAAATACACAGTGTACATATATATGTGCAGCAAGACTCGAGTGCTACCAGAACACAATGAACACATATACAAATGTGCTCAAGACAACCAAGCTAAATATGCTAACCAGAGTACATCATGAAACCGAAGTGCACATGAATGCACAGTGCAAACTACTGCACCAACTAAATGGCAACAAAGTGAAACTACATAGTCAAACTACATCATATCAGTGATAAGCAACTAATGAATGCAACTCGAGCTTCAGACCACCACAAGAAAAAGTGACAAAACAAGTGTATATAACCACATGGTAACAGTAGAATACAAACTCAAGACCACAAATCCAAACCAAGTTCAACAGTCAAAGCATCACCAATAAAGTGGTACAAACTACATGAAGACACAGCAGAATGAAAGCATACATGTCCATGAAGATTCAGTGAAGCCAGAAGCTCCAGACAGTGGTGGCAAGTTCGAACAAATGCATAGCCACAACAATGCAGAACTACTCGTGACACAGATACAAGATGAAATACACAATGCCACAATGCATCAGAAATCAAAGATACAAGTAAATAAGGTACAAGCCAAAGTCAGGTGATGTTGAAAAACTTTATGAAGCCAAAGCAAATGAACGAAGTGATAAACCAACAATGTAACAATCTGTTTTTCTTAAAACATCATCAAACATTATCACGTAATCAAAGCAAAGACAAAATCAAGTTTAAAAAGTCAAGGCCGATGCACAAAGTCAACTGCAGTTCAAATCAAACTGTGCCAAAGTCACAGATACCAAATAAACATAGTCAAAGCCATGGGTCATCAAAGTAGTTTTCAAACTAACAGTAATGGTGACAGCAGAATATCAAGTTAACAAACACAAAGAAAGAAATCATCATCACAGTAAAGTCAGAGCCTTGGCAATCAAGGAATCGAACCAAGTCAGAAATCAAAACCGTGTTATTCAAGTAATTTGAACAAGTCAGAGATCAATCTCAAGCTTCAATACAAAATCAACCGGCCGAGATAAATTAAATGGCAAATTCAAACGAATGGGAAAAAAGGAATTCAAATTCTATATAAACCCTAAACATCATCTGAAAAGGGGTATTCGAGTTCGAGCAAAAGAGAACAATAATCATTCAACTCGAATCAAGATCAAGTTCAAGCAATCAACCAGAAAAGCAAAAAGGAAAATAACATACCGATTTTGATTCGAAATCGATCGAATTGAAGTAGCCGAAAGTGATCAACAGAGAGAAGAAAGAAATCGAAGCATCATCAATCAAATCGACAAAGCCGGTGACTTCATAACAAAAGCCCTAATTTTCAAGCAAGAACGAACCGTCATTTTCACCAAGAAGGAAGCGGCCGAAGGAAATAAAAATAAAAGGGGAAACGAACTAAGTTTTCTTAAATCCATGTTTTGGGCCGGCTTCTCTCAATCTTGAATTGGGCTTTAATATTGAAATTAGGGTTTAATTGTTTTTGAATTGTTTTTTTGTATTTTCTCCTTTAAACCGTTGTAATTGCTAGTCGTGTGACTGGAAGACAAACTACGTGGCGTAGTTTGAGAATTCGCAACTCAGTGGCTGAGTTGTGGTAGGGTTTTGAGCGTAGAGTTAAGGCTAGTCGATAGCGGGTGTCGCGAGTTTACATGTGTAAGCGTCTGACTGCTTAATTTCTACTAGAAACCTTGGGGGCAGCATGTAGGCAGGGTTTTGCCAAAGCTGGTTAAATTCTATGTCGTTCTATTTCTGCATTTATTATTCTGCTATTATCTGTGCTGCTATTATTTTGATATATCTGTGTTGAAATAATTTTATAAAGCTTCCGCAATAATTTTTATAATTAATAGCATCACCTTATTCACCCCCCCTCTAGGGTGAAATCGATCCTACAAGTGGTATCAGAGCTTGGAATAGAAGTCAGCTTTTATTTTTAAAATTTTGATTTTTTTTCAAAAATCAATTTTTATTTTAAAATTTGGAATTTTTAAAATGACTTCTTTTAATAATGCTTTTGTTGAGGGTCAATCTATAGTTAGACCACCAATGTTCAATGGTGAATACGCCTACTGGAAAAATAGAATGAATTTTTTTTTGAAAACCATTGACGCTTGGAATATTGTTGAGACAGGTTATAGAGCACCAACTATAATTATAAATAATCAGGAAATAAATAAACTGAAGGATCAATGAACAGATCTATAAAATAAGTTACAGAATTCTAATGCCAAAGCTATGAATTCGATTATTTTTTCATTGGATCAATTTGAATTTAATCGTGTCTCGCATTGTCCATCTGCACAGAAAATATGGCACACACCCGAAGTGACTCACGAAGGAACGTCGCAAGTCAAAGAATCTCGCCTTACAATGATAAGCAGTGAATACGAGAACTTCACAATGGCCAAGGAAGAAAATGTTAAAGAGATGTACGGATGGCTTTCCAATATCGTATACAAACCAAAAGCTCTCGGAAAATCATACAAGGAATTGGAAATAGTCTGAAAAATCCTCAGAATCCTTCCACGAAGATTTGAAGCAAAAGTGACAGCCATTCAAGAATCGAAAGATTTAAAACAAATGAAAGTTGAAGAACTCATCGAAAATCTCACCACTTATGAGCTAGAAATGAAATTCAAGGAAGAGCGTGAAGGAGGAGATACTCGAAAGAAATCAATAGCTCTCAAAGGAACAACTGAAAGTGATGATGACGACGACACGATGATGGAGCAGCTGAGCTGGCGTTAATAATGAAGAAATTCAAAAGATGGAACCGCAAATATAGAAATTCAGCTCTAAATTAGAAATTGAAAAGCAGAATAGACAAAATACTAGACAATCCAGAAGAACGGGAGATCATTTGTCACAAGTGCAACCAACCCGGACACATCAAGCCCAATTGTCCTCAAACCGACACGACTTTGAAAAGAAATCAAAAAGGAGAAATTTTGCAGCCACGTGGAATACAAGTGATGAAGATAATCAAAGTACTAGCAGTGAGAGTGAGAAAGAAGATATGTGCCTTCAAGGTAATATAACTGATAGCGACGATGACGAGCCAAGTGAGGTATCAAAACTTACTCATTCATAATTACCTATATATTTCCACGAAGTAAATGGCTGTTTTGAACGACTTAGGGAGAAGTATGCCAAACTTGAATCATAAATAAGATACTTTGAAGTATTTAAATGATCAACTTGAACAATTAGTTAAAAACTATCAAAATAAGCGCCCTAAGTGTGACAAGTGTCCATTGTTTGAAGAAGAAATTAACAAATCAGAATTAATATAAAATCACTTGAAAATGAAATTCTGATTTTGAAAGAAAGTGAAAATACAAGATGAGAAAATTCTATTAAAAGGTGCACGCAATTGTTAAACAAAAATGAATCTCTCAAAACACAAGTCCAACAACTATCAACGACCTTAGATAAATTTTCAAAAAGTGAAAAATCGTTGAATATGCTCTTAGGGAAACAAACTGTTAATACAGTCAGACAAGGACTTGGATATAATCAATCTGAACCTGTTAAAAGGAAAATTAATCAAGTCAATTCAATGTGCACAATTTGTAGAAAATTTGGACACAATCAAAATAATTATTGGTATAGACCCAAACACGTAAAAACCATTCCAATTTGAGTTCCAAAAGGCACAAATATAAAATCTCTCAAAGTTAAACAAATTTGGGTGCCAAAAGGAACATATATAAATAGTTTTGGGTCTCCACAAATTTTTTTTTCAAAATATTCTGCCACTAACAATCATGAACCTATAAAAACAAATAGGTCACAAAAATCTTTTATCGTGTAGGAGTGGTGGTAGGCTAAAACAACAGTGTTATCTGGATTCTGGCTGTTCCAGAAACACAACGAGCGACAAAGCAAAATTCCTTAGTCTAGTACAAAGGTGATAGAATCATAATGGGCAACAACGAAAAATTATCGTAAAGGTAAAACAGATAATGGTATATTTTGAACGATATATTAAATGTGATAATCTGCACCGTAGTTTGAATTAAATCAGCCAATAATATGCTGATAAAATAAATGATGATTTTGATTCTGACTTATTCAATATTGTTGGCCAATTATATTCTTATGCCAAGAACACTACAAAAATTTCTAGAGTCTTTGAATTACTTCATATTAGTTTGGATTAATAATAGTGTTTTATTGGATGATAATACATTTGGTTATTTTACGGCTGACTCTATATTCATGGTTATTGATTATTTAAACGGCTTCAATTCAAATTCAAGAGAATGTCATTTAAAAAGCTATTAAAATTGATTTTTAGATATTTTGATGCACACTTCATGGTCTGATCTATCAAATTCAATAAATGATAATTTTGTGTGAAAGAAAAAATTTAGATGCAAATTACACTGGTAATCTAGTTGATAGAAAAATTACCAGTGAAACGTGATTTATGTTGAGACATTTAGTAACTGCATCATTTTTCAAAGAAAATATCTGCATATTTTTCATTTCAAATAATTTTCAAATAGCAGAAATTTTTCTCATAAAACCCTTCTAGAAAATCATTTTTGACCTTGTTTTCAGATTGGTCATTTTTAGAAAAATTGATTTTATAATTATTTTTTAATTCAATTTTTAAATTATAACATTGACTAATCTGACTCCCTACTAATTATCAAAAAGATAAATAGTGACTGAAAAAGTGATGAGTGTTGATATTTATCATATATTATGACCCGAGACGGTATAATTAGTAAATTTCTTTGGAAATTTAAATAAGAGTTATAAAACTTTTTGTTGGTAAAAATTTCATGACCATCTCTATTTCTATCATATTTCTAATGACCATCACTCATCAAAATTCTATATAGTTTGTCGATATGTGGTACTTTAAACAGGAATAATTCGTTTTTCATTTTATATTTTTAATAAATAATAATAATAATATATATTGTAAAATAAAATAAAATAAAATCCAAAGTATTCACTCTTATTTAAAAGTTCTCACGGTTATGCATGAGTGAATTACTTGGAATTTGTTATGTGCATCCATGTTCATTTAAAAGTCCTCACGGTTATGCATGTATGGAACACATTTTTTTAAAATAAGAAAGTTAATTCTAATCCCATTTAACACACGGTTATGCGTGGTTAGAAGATACTTGAATTCATTTTTAAAATAAAATTGGAATACTACTAATCTCATTTAAAAGTCCTAACGGTTATGCATGGTTGGTAGATATTCAAATTCCTGATACAAATATACCACAAATAGACACAACTGTATGGTTTCATATGATGACATCATTCCCATCATTCTAAAAGTGGAATATGCGCCTAACGGAGTATTTATGATTTTTGTTTGATTTTTTATTGAAATTTAATATTTGTATTCGATTGAGTTTTAATGTTGTATTAATATCTATCACTTTATCTCTATTTTTCTAACATTATTACTCTTTTGCTGATAACAAAAGGGGAGAGAAAAGTTAAGATTTTGACAAATAAATGTCAAATATTTTCTATTTGCATCTAGGCTCATTTGCATATTTTTAACTGTATGCATATATGAAGGGGGAGCTTTGTGTAGAGAGGAAGCATTTAAATGGTGGAGCAAATAGAGTATATCAATGATCAAGTACATTTAACATATTCAAAATTTTAAATATATGTTTGTTATCATCAAAAGGGGGAGATTGTTGAATATGCGATTAGATGATTTTTGTTTGATGATAATAAACATATATATATTCATTTAAATGTGTTTGTTAATGTACTATTTTATTTTTCATAGATTAAATAAATATTTGCTGAATAAAATAAATAACACTGAATTTGAATTCAAATAGAAATTTTATTCAAACAAATATTTATTATAATTTTTGAATAGAACAAATTTCAAGCTCTCACTATATATATACACAACTTCAATTACAATACAATTTTGGTTACATCACAATCTCTAATTTACATTTGACCTCACTACATATCACTCATTCACTCAACTCATATTTATCTTCAACTTCATTCCAATGTGAATCCAACATCTGAGCAATCTGCAAAAATATACGTTGATGCAGTAAAATTGAAAATAAAATATTTTTGCAGTATAAAATAAAATGTGATTTTGAAAATAATATTTGCCTCAGTTATTTGGGTTGTTCGTCATCATTTAAATTTGAATTCATCATACACGAATAGCTTGTGACATGCACAGTGTATCACTGTACATGCCACAAGGCCGTGCACACCAATATATACACTTGATAAAATTACAGGGACAGGTGAGCACAGGTCAAACCCAAATGAAAAGCCGGGTTCAACTCAAATGCAATAAAAATAATGTCACAATATCAGCACAAGGTCAAACCCGAGCTTCAAGCTGGATTCAACACAGGTGCAAGTTCATGAAAATGGTCGAGACAACTAAAACAAGCGTTGACCAAAATCCAAATGAACAAAACCATATACAAACTGAAACAGGCAGTGGCAACAACAACTATAAAGGATGAATACATATGCAAATGCCACTGTGGTTTCGACAAACTCGTCACAAGCATGCACAAGCTCATATGCAATATCAAAATACGTGAAGTGAAACTGCAAATACCAAAGTGAAGCAAGAAGACTTCAATATGAAGAGAGTCAAGGAAAATGATCGAAGAATCAAAAGTCAGAGCTGTGACAACCAAGTGAATATGCATATACAAAGTGTACATATATATGTGCAGCAAGACTCGAGTGCTACCAGAACACAATGAACACATATACAAATGTGCTCAAGACAACCAAGCTAAATATGCTAACCAGAGTACATCATGTAACCGAAGTGCACATGAATGCACGGTGCCAAATACTGCACCAAGTAAATGGAAACAAAGTGAAATTACATAGTCAAACTGCATCATATCAGTGATAAGCTACTAATGAATGCAACTCGAGCTCCAGACCACCACAAGAAAAAGTGACAAAACAAGTGTATACAACCACATGGTGACAGTAGAATACAAACTCAAGGCCACAAATCCAAACCAAGTTCAACAATCAAAGCATCACCAACAAAGTGGCACAAACTACATGAAGACACAGCAGAATGGAAGCATACATGTCCATGAAGATTCAGTGAAGCCAGAAGCTCCAGACAGTGGTGGCAAGTTCGAACAAATGCATAGCCACAACAATGCATAACTACTCGTGACACAGATACAAGATGAAATACACAATACCACAATGCATCAGAAATCAAGGATACAAGTAAATACGGTACAAGCCGAAGTCAGGTGATGTTGAAAAACTTTATGAAGCCAAAGCAAATGAACGAAGTGATAAACCAACAATGTAACAGTTTGTTTTTCTTAAAACATCATCAAACATCATCACGTAATCAAAGAAAAGACAAAATCAAGTTTAAAAAGTTAAGGCCAATGCACAAATTCAACTGTAACTCAAAACAAACTGTGCCAAAGTCACAGATACCAAATAAACATAGTCAAAGCCGTGGGTCAGCAAAGTAGTTTTCAAAATAAAAGTAATGGTGACAGCAGAATATCAAGCTAACAAACACAAAGAAAGAAATCATCGTCACGGTAAAGTCAGAGCCTTGGCAATCAAGGAATCGAACCAAGTCAGAAATCAAAACCGTGTTATTCAAGTAATTTGAACAAGTCAGAGATCAATCTCATGCATCAATACAAAATCAACCGGCCGAGATAAATTAAATGGCAAATTCAAACGAACGAGAAAATAGGAATTCAAATCCTATATGACCCCTAAACATCATCGACAAAGGGGTATTCGAGTTCGTGCAAAAGAGAACAATAATCATTCAACTCGAATCAAGATCAAGTTCAAGCAATCAACCAGAAAAGCAAAAAGGAAAATAACATACCAATTTTTATTCGAAATCGATTGAATTGAAGTAGCCAAAAGTGATCGACAGAGAGAAGAAAGAAATCAAAGCATCATCAATCAAATCGACAAAGCCGGCGACTTCATAACAAAAGCCCTAATTTTCGAGCAAGAACGAACCGCCATTTTCACCAAGAAGGAAGCGGCCGAAGGAAATAAAAATAAAAGGGGAAACGAACTAAGTTTTCTTAAATCCATGTTTTGGGCTGGCTTCTCTCAATCTTGAATTGGGCTTTAATATTGAAATTAGGGTTTAATTGTTTTTGAATTGTTTTTTTGTATTTTCTCCTTTAAACCATTGTAATTACTAGTCGTGTGACTAGGGTGGCGTAGTTTGAGAATTCGCAACTCAGTGGCTGAGTTGTGGCAGAGTTTTGAGCGTAGAGTTAAGGCTAGTCGATAGCGGGTGTCGCGAGTTTACATGTGTAAGCGTCTAACTGCTTAATTTCTACTAGAAACCTTGGAGGCAGCATGTAGGCATGGCTTTGACGATGCTGGTTAAATTTTGTGGTCGTTCTATTTATGCATTTATTATTCTGATATTATCTTTGTTGCTATTATTTTGATGTATCTGTGTTGAAATAATTTTATAAAGCTTCCGCAATAATTTTTATAATTAATAGCATCACCCTATTCAACCCTCTCTAGGGTGAAATCGATCCTATAGAATCACCTCAGCATTCTCCACAAATCTCACAACCTGCACAAACTACATCAAATATGAGCAACTCTCAAACAAGCAGTGAATCAAGTAATAGAGATGAAAATACAAATCAAGCAACTGAAACACATCAACAATCAACTATGGGGCATTACATGAAAACCAGATCCAAAAATAAAACATTCAAACCAAAGGCACACACAACGCATATAGACACTGATGTACCAGAGACCTATGAACAAGCAGTCAACAACAATAATTTGATGAAAGTAACGACTGAGGGATACAATGCTTTAATGAGAAATAAAACATAGAGTCTAGTCTCACTACCTAAAATAAGAATATAATTGGATGCAAGTCGACATACAAAACCAAAAGCAATCCAGATGGCAAAATTCAGAAATATAAAGCAAGGCTAGTTGCAAAAGGCTACACACAATAATAGGTTTTGATTTCAAAGAATATTTCTCTCTAGTGGTCAGGCCAACAACTATAAGGGTCATTCTAACAATTGTTTTACATAAGGGTTGGGACATTAGAAAATTGAATGTGAATAATGCATTTCAGAATGGTGAACTTCAACAAGAAGTATATGTGGAACAACCAATGGATTCAAACAACCAAGAAAGAATAATGTTGTCTGCAAATGACATGAAGCTATATATGGTCTAAAATAAGCACCCAGATTATGGTTTGACAAATTGAAGTCAACTCATATAGTTTAAGTTATTAATCAGCAAGATCAGACACTTCATTATTTACCAAGTTCTATAATGGTATTACAACCTATATTCTAATATATGTTGATGAATTCATAATAACAGAAAGCATTGCAGAAGAAATCAATTATGTGGTGCAATAGCTAGATAGGCAATTTTCAATAAAAGACGTAGGTGCACTCAAGTATTTTCAAGGAATAGAAGTCAATAGAGTGTCAAAATAATAGTTACACCTATGCCATAAAAAGTACATCAAGGATATACTTTTTAAGGCAAAGGTGCATCAGGCTAAATCCTCACCAACTCCTATGATTAGAATCTACACTTATCTAAATACAAAGGTGAAGCCATAAAAACGAAAAGGAATATAGAAGCATTATTGGAGCAATCAGTATGCAACCATAACCAAACCAAAAATAGCTTTCATTTTCAATAAAGTCTGCCAATTCATGCATCAGCCACTAATCAAACATTAGAGAGCAGTTAAAAGGATACTGAGATTTTTAAATGGAATAACAAACAACGGTCTCATACTTAAAGCAAGTAAAAACATTACCATCGCTTGCTTTGCTGACATTGACTGGGCCTCGGACCCAGATGATCGAAGATCAAGCACCGGGCACTGCATATTTCTAGGCGAATGTCCAGCATCACGGTGCTCGAGAAAATAACCCACAATCTCTAGATCTTTTACCGAATCAGAGTACAGAAGCCTTGCAAGTACGACAGTAGAAGTGATGTGCCTAAAATCATTTCTTGATGAACTAAAAGTCGAAACCAGCAAATTAACTATTTAGTGTGACAATCTAAGCACAGTTCGCTAACCGCAAACCCAATGTTGCAAGGTTCGGCATAAATCATATACCTTCCTTCTATTAAAGAGCAGATATACTCATCAAGTGGTTATCCTAAAAAAAAATTCATCGATTAAGATTAGATCTAACAGTTGAATGTTTTGAAAGTGAATTTGGGGATAACAAGAAAACCGTAGCTGAGATTGAGGGAGAGAAATAATGAAATACCTCTACCGGCTACTCTTTTATCTCAGTATCATAAAGAGCAATTTAGCAATAACACATCAACAGCTGTATTGTGTGGACCTAGTCTATGATTTTCAATATAAAAGAGAATGTATATGCACTGTATAATTATCATCTGAAACTAATAAAGTAACTTCATACTTTTATCTCTGTAACATCTGTTATCATCATCAGCAAGTATCAAAAACTTAATTTACACGCTCTTGGGAAGCTGAACCTGCCAGTGTGAATTCTAATTACGTATAGAACAAAGAAACATACTTGATTAATCCAAATAAACAATATCGATTCCTTGTATTATGATGCAACAGAATCAAAAGCCTTGTCTTCTCTTTAGATTACTGGATCTTTATTTTGTTATGTTTTTTTGCACATGTTCTATAGGAAACAATCACTGCTGCAGGATATAGGTTTTTGCGGACTGATGGCACAACAAAAATTGCAGATAGAGAAAGCATAGTGAAGGTCCCTATCATTTGCAATTTTACATTTTAATCAATTAAGAAAATTTAATCAATATTTTACCACTTGTATTTTCTTTCTAGGATTTTCAAGAGGGATGTTGGCTCATGGAGCTTCTATATTTTTTTCGACATCACAAGTTGGAGGAAATAGTCTTACTAATAAAATTGTGTTATTATGGTTGATCCAGCATGGAACCTAAGGTTAGAGGAATACAAAAAATGGTATGTGGCATCTTGATAGCTCACATAGTCACATAGCTATGTAAATGATTCTTTAATATGGAAATTCACACATGTATGTTGTCCCTTACCTTTAGGTTGATGTTATAATATTGTCCCTATTTCCCATTGTTTTCCAATATTGTGTATGTATGTATATACATGTGTGCATGTCAAACTAATCTTTTAGGTTGCAACAAAGAAAGAAAAGTGGATTTCATATAAGAAATATATTTAATTACTAGAAATAATCCATTCCATAGTATTATCTTATATATAATGAAACTAAAAGGATAATAAATTTCTTCAACCAGCGCGATAACAAATTAGAAATTAAGTCAAATCATTTAGAGAAACATACAATTTTGAAGCTGACTATTTCCCAATTTGTGTTTGTTGCACTTAATCCATGGTAAGTATCCAGCTAAGTCCCTGATTGTCTAACTAATGATATCAATTTTCTGACAATAGCGACCAGAGGAGCAGGTGAAGTGTGAGGGGAGTAGCAGAAGCTTGATTTTTTGACGATAGTGACTAAATGGAATAAGAAACATCAAGCAGAGCAGGAAGAACTAGATCGTAAGAATTTGCACATAATTTTGGTGACATGGTGCGTTCATATAATTGTTTCCAATCATTTGTTTCTTTCATCTTTGTCTTGGTTGAAATGGAAATACCATTGTAATTATCATTTGTATTGTTTGTATTCATCTTTTTTAATATTAGTTTTGGCTTGATCATCTCTGTTGATCATTTTTAGCATGTCAACAAACAACTTGGTATATATTACTTGAAATGTTTTTGTTATGTGAAAACTTCTCTATGGAATATATTATGTGAAATGTTTATGTTGTTGCTACATTTTCCTATTGTCTGTGTATTCCAAACCGCTATTGGATCGCAATTTATATTCCAAATTAATTTTAAATTCATGAGTGCAAAGTAATAATATTTATATTTTCTTTTTATTTGAATTTTTTTAACAACGTGCAAAAACAGTTGTAAAAGACTCTATTGCAATGGGCAAAAACAATTATAAAAGATTATGTTGCAACATGCAAAAGCTGTTGTAAAAGATGTTATTGCAATGGTTGTGGACAATTGTAAAAAATTATTATTACAATGACTTTTACAACGGTTTTAAAAAATTGTAAAATCTTTTGGGTATAGTACAATATTGCATAATACGATGGGCGCAAACCCGTTGCGAAACTTCTATTACGACGGGTATTGCTCATTATAAAAAGGATATTTTGTTGTGGTATAAGCAAATCCATGGCTTCTTCTTCTTCTTCAAATTTCCTAAAACAAAATATTTGCAAATAAACTCAAACTTGAAGAGATGCCTTACCGCCACGTTACAAAACATCCTACGTAGTTAGAAATTGAAAACACAAAGCCAATCTCCCTTCTCAAGTGAAGGCTGTGAGCATTGATAGGGGTTTGGAGGCTAAGGCAAGGCAAAGACAAGGAAAGAGAAGGAGGAAAAGGTATTTCTAGGTTGGGTTTGAACTTTTTTCCTTGGATCTTGGTTTTTTGTGAGGCTAACGGTGAGTTATATTCTCACTTTGAATGAAAATAAAACACATATATGTTTGTTTTTTATTATGTTTAAGTTGGTTGAATTGTTGTTGACATATGTAAAAGATTAGTTTGAATTCTTGCTTTGAATGTAAGTGACACATATGATCCATGTATATGGATTTGAGCGAACATGGAATGGACTTGAACGGACTTGTATAATATACGACTAGCCCTTGAACAAAACATATAGGTTATAGATGGACTTTGGTTTAGATTAGACTCGGATTTGGAAGTGCACTTATAGCAATAGTCGTTAGATGCAGTTGTGAATTGCCTTATTTTTGGCAATTGCTATGGAACTTTGTAAACAGTTCCTTATAGGTTTCTTGCCATATTTATAATGTTTTTTGTCCATTAAAAGCTTGGATAGTAAAAATTTAAGTTACGTCTCAAAAATGGCCAAAACTTCGCTTGTGCAAAACTGCCTCGTTTATCCTTGATTTTAGATTTTAAAAGGTTAGAAAAGATATATAAATTTAACTATTTTGTTTCATTCTTTTTACAAGTATTTATGCACTCATATTAGAGTATTTGTAATGTGGTTTGAGATATTTATGTATTTTTTAGAATTAATTGTGAATTTTTAAAGAGGGGATATTTTATTAAAATATATAGAAAACATGTTCTTTTCAAGTTTTAAAGAATTTTGTAAACTTGTTATTTTAAAGTAATATTTTGAATAAAAATTTTAAAACCTATTATAAGTATTTCAAAAGTATATACAAATATTTTCAAAAAGGGGTTAAGAATTGCTTGTGGCCAAATGGTTAATTATTTAATTGCTTATATTGAAAAGTAATTGACTATGGTTAACACTAAAAGCCGATGACGTTGGCATAACTATTTGGGAGAGTTAAGATTGATGTTGAGTAGGGACTGAGCAATGGAATTCTAACCTACCAGTTTCCTCCTGACCAAGGAATAATAAGTCATAAAATGTTGAAAACGTGTTAATCACGTTGATTTACTTATTTATGGAAATCGTTAATACTATACTTAAAACCAAAAAATGACGGGGTAAACTTATCTATTTGTGAGATTCAAGAATGAAGTGTTTAGGAAAGGCTTCGATGCAAAAAGTGCTTCCTTGCTTCAATCTTGAACAAGGAATAGTTAAGTTGGAATGTCGGATTTGAGTTAAGCATACGAATCGTGATTTGTATAAACAATTTTTTTAACTAGATAACCGATTAGTCGATTATCGAACTGACTAAATACTGACTTAAGAAGTTATCAAAAGGCTTAGTGACTTTATATCAATGAGAACCCCCAGGAAGGAGCACTGCTACGAAACGTACCTAGCTTTCGCTTAGTTTTAAAAGAACCAAAATTGAGTTAGCTGAAAATTCATCGAATTCATTTTGAAGAGACCTAGATCGGTAAGTGTTCTACTTATCGAATACCACTTAAAAACTAGTATACAAGTTCTATATTTTGGAAGAGGTTATGAAGAGGAATGTTATAGAGTTAAACTGTCTATCCCTAAGGTTAAGTCCAAAGGAGAGGTCAATGTTAACATTTCAAACGATGCTTTCATGTAGGACCATCTATCTTGAGTAGTACTTCAACAGAGAAGACATATTAGCATTCGTTGGAAGACTTATGCGGGAATCTATATGGAGATTCAAGATCTGTTCAAGATACTCGAATCCATGTAGCAATTCACGATCTGTTTGAGATGTGGGAATCCATTAGGGGATTCGCGTTCTGTTCGAGTGATAAAGATTCGAGTGAGAGATGCCAAATATTGCCTCATCATTGGAAATGACTAAAACCAAAGATAGGATGTATAGCCAAAGGAAAAATAGTATTTTAGCAATCCCAATGGTGTAGGCGACTCCATCTAGTATTATTTACGGACATTCATGAAGGCACGACACATTCAGAACAACGAGTGTTTTGGGCGTGGGTTAGTTGTGTATTTCCTATAGTACATTCCTTAGAGATGTATATTGATTGGAAGGATATATCTTATCCTTGTGTAGATGTTCGGGTTCGACCTAAACTGAGGAGATCTTCACAGAAAATCCACTATGCGAACGCGCCTTTGCATTATTGATTGTATACCTATTATTGTTGTAGCATTCACACAGCAGCCATTTGATATGATTTATGCGCTACATTCTAGACATTATCTATCATATCACTATATGTTAAACTTAATGAATATTTGATTTCTTTGAGGGAAAACCGTTATGGGAATCCGTAAGGTCTCAATGGTTACTATTACTTGTTGCATATTTCTTGAGTTTCTTGCATTGGTTCGACAGACCGCTTTGGGTTATATTTTCTTTAATGCTCGGGTCATCCCGTGTTTGTTTCCAAATTAGATTTGGACACTTAGAGCTTATAGAGAGGATTTGGATTATTACCTTTCATATTATTCATATTTCTATCGCCTTACTATTTTGATATATCGACATTGTAAGGATAGGAAATTATAACTGTCCGGGCCGATGATAGTACTTAGGTTTTGGTAACTCTGATATTTATGTATTTAGAGTAACTCTTTATACTATTCCTTCAATATTATATACTACCATTCCGTTGGGAGATTCTGATATTGTGTTCTTCTTTTCTTGTTTTATTCGTTTTCTTTTATATTACCTTAACTTTCTGTCTTTCGGCACTTAGTTGCTCAGCACATGAATACCGTGGTTGTATTTAGTGTTGACATTCGAGAGTCAAAAAGCCGGGTCGTTACATTATAGAATGAGTTGAGTGTATTATACGTATGAAAGTGTATTTATATTTAAAACTAGATTTTAGAATTATTCTTTAGGAACATCTCTTTCTAGGAATCCTTTCTATGAAATAACTCTATCCTTTCGTTTCCTAAAAGAAGTTTGGCTTTGATTAGGTAGTAAAAACTATGAGTTTAGAGCCATCAATGCTCAAGGAGGTAGTGGCAGAGATGGTCGAGGTAGTACCGTCAAAATGGTGGAGCTCGAGCACCAAGGAATGCTGCTTCAGTCGGAGAACCAAAAGTGTGTATTATGGAAGAGGTCGCGTAGATCAGGCCTCAGTTGAATTTTACTTCACACTTGCACGATTATGAGAGGTTAGGAGGTAAGAGGTTTGGTGGTATAGAGAGATGATCATAAAAGTCCAAACTTAGATCAAATTGTGTGATTGAATATTTGGAGATATGGAGTGTAAGGACCGGATTCTTCGCCTTTCGAAAATCGACATCAATATGTCCACTGTATCGACTGCCGAGCAATCGAATGCCGGAAAACCGAATTCTTAGGGTTTAAGAAAAAGAAAAAGATAGAAAAAGAAAGAAAGAAGAAGAAATAGAAACAATATTAGAATCTCACAGTCGCAGCGGAACAACATATAATAGATAAATGAATAATCTTTAAAAACAAAGAACTATATCGGTTATTACATTACATCACATTACATTACATTATCAGAGTGTACAGCAACAAACAACGGAAAAGAAATACTATATACTAGTTGATACGCCAAGCCATCCAACTTGCCTCTAGATCTCTACAGCAACTCCTGAATTCCAGAATATCCTGATAACCTAACTCTAAACCGCCCGTGTGGAAATTGGTGGGCACCCAGAGTTTAGGAAGGGAACAATAAACTCCAGGTCAGTCATAAGACTGGTGTGAGAACTTAAAATAGTTTATCTTTAAAAACAAACAACAGGATAATTTTTGAAGTCAATCCGCAATGCTTTTAGAAAATGTAACTACCATAAGACCTCCCACCACACAGACAATGCAAACGCAGACTTGGAGGAGATTTCTTCTTATGTTAGTCAAAGATGCTTACTATGCGAAATCAAATCATTTTTGATATTATTATTAGTGCATAGTGTAGAAAACATTTCGAAAGTAGAATATAAATCTTAGCCAGCATAGGTACCATTATTGTAACGACCCGAGATTTTCGGACCCAAAAATTCCAGATAGTTATGAAAAAGAAGAAAGAGATAGAAGAAGAAGAATAGAAACACCAAACATCTCACAATCACAACGGATAAAATATAATAATAATAATAATAACAGTTGCAAAAGAATACTATATCTGTCGATTACATTCTAATACATCAGAGTTTCACATCATATACAATCACTGAATATTTACAATTATCATGTCTCAGATTAGCAATAATACAAATACAGCGGATAAACTCTATACGATATTGCCATCCAGCTCGCCTCCTGAGCTCCAGAACGTCCTACCTGAAAATTTGTAATACTCGGTATGACCCGAGCATTACACCAAAGTAACACCCGGGTCAGGCTGGAAACCAGCGTGAGTAAACCCATCTAACATGAAATACTAAAGCAAACAACTTATATAAAACTCGGGGTAACTTATATCAATTTAACCAATTCACAATTCGCTATAGACAACACTTATTTCACCTATCAATTTCTAAGTACCAAACTTAGATAAATATTCCAGTCTAGCTAAATCATTTCAATCCAGCCTATTGATTTCACAAATCAATATATAAATATTCGAAGTGGTTTCAGGTATTTTCCAAATACCTGACACCGGTCTCTTCGAGACTCATATTATCCTAACCCGAGTTATTCAAATTAAATTCACAACATTTCATATTAGAGATATCAACTCATTCAAAACATCTAATACCATTCAATCATCCATAAGCAAAGCTTAATCACATACAAATTAGTTCAATTAATTCTAATTGAATTTCAAACCTCAATCACTTTGACTCCTTCATTAATTAATTCCAGAACAATTAATTAATCAACCCTCCATTATTCATCTTAATTAATCACCCTGGATTAATTATTTTCAATTACATTCAAGTACTTATCTTTAATTAATTTCACGACATTAATTATTTTTACCAAAATCAATGAGTAATCTTTAATTACTTCACGAATTAATTAACTATAATCAATTACGTTAATTTTTAATTACTTACATTAATTAACTTCTCATAAGTCACTTATTATGAATTAATTAATCTCAATTTATTAAATCTTTAATTACTTCATTAATTATATAAATTAATGATTTCCTATTATATTTTTAATTTGTTCTAATCTAAATCAATTACTTTAATCCAATCCAATATTAATCATTCTCGACTAACCTCGTCCTGTAATTATCTAACTCCTTTTATTTACTTCATTAAATAAATTAACTATATCTTGATTAACTATTTAATTAATCTCTTGAGTTATTTCACAAAATAATTATATTTTATTGATTACTTAAGTAACTACTTATTAAACCGCCCACTGGTTATTCTAACTTCATTAAACTTCATTACTTAACTTAATCCTTAATCAATTAATTCGATCCCTATTTACTTTTGGAGTTTAAAACAATTTAAACTCCAATACTTTGAGTCAAACAACAATTTACTTGAGAACCATCCAACAAACCAAAGTCACCAAATCATCAATTCTCAATACACATCAAATCAATTCAAGCATTCAAACAATCATTTAAATTTGACTATTGAAATTTAATAACAACTCAAACTGAGTGAGATTTACTCACCTTTGCTTTTATTTGCAAATCCACTTCATTCTCGACATGGTTTCCCGGGTTTTCGACCTTGATCACCACCACGCTCGACCCACATCGACATCGGCCCTTCCACGACCATCACCACACCCATCTCCGGCCCCACGTTCCTCCCTGAAGCTCGACTTCGATGCCTCGAGTTGTCGCCGTACAAGTCGCGATCGAGCCTCCTCAAAACCCTAACCCCAAACGCAACCAAGTCGCGACCTCACAATTTCGCTCATACGCCAGTAGCCACCACCGCTCCAACCTCCCTCTATCTCCATCAAACTGTCGAACCCTAGAACATCTTCTTGCTCAAAGTCGCGGCCACACACTCGTGCCGCTACCCTCGGCTTCCACTTCAGCGCTCGCGATTTCAAGATGAAATCAATAATCAATTCACGAATTGCTCAAACCCTCTCGCGTCCCTCAATTTCTTCGAACGAATTTCGGTTCTGGTGAAAGATGAGAGGGGTGGACGGAAAAATGAATATTAATTTGATTTGGGGAGAAAGGTGCGGCCATTCTATGATTTCGATTTGGTTTCGGCAATGAAGAAGGGTACGGGTCCTTAAAGAGTTGAACGAAGAGAAAAATATCTGCCCGACCTTATTTATTTTATCAACGAAGAGGCATTGGGGGAAAGATAAGGAAATGTAATAAAAATTGGAAGTGGCTTCCTGAGTACGCCTGGCTAATATAATTAAATATCGAAAATATCCCACGTTTTATAACGCGAAATCCCGAACCCCGAATTAGATATGCCGACTGACTTTTATAAGGTTTTACCCCCATTCCAAACACAATGGAACGTGTTTCGGAGGCTAATTCAATCATATGTGGAAGTTAGCTTTATAAATTGATTTAAAATATTAAATTAGCGTTTTAAATTTCAACGCGTTTCTCACCTGTACGAGCAAACGATAAATCCAAACGCTAAGAAAATTGAAATCCGATAATAACTAACTATTACGGATCCAATAAAACTGGTTTCATCGAATTCCGAGACTGTGCCCCGGATGGCTATTTTTTTTTTCAATTTAAACGATATATTATTAAAATTGAACAAATTACCTTTAAATTTAATTTCAACCCTTCTATTATCTTCAGTAACATCGTTATAAATTTTATAAGCCTTCAAATTATTTTTAATAGGCTTAGAAATTCCAAATTCAGCATTTTACCCAATTTCAGATTATACGATTCAATATTTAATTATCAAGTAAATATTATATTTGAAATTCAAGTTAAAATTTCCCTCCAAATATTCAAAACCAATTAGTTATTTCATTTAAAATTGTTAAAAAATTCCGGTCGTCACATTCTACCCCCCTTAAAAGAATTTCGTCCCTGAAATGACTAATTAGGAAGAACGGACCAATACCCGTTTACCCTCTTTCCAAAACCAACAGTTTTATCAATTTCCTACCAACTATCCTTTATTAAAGACCCACTATCACCTTAACCAATTTTCCAAAACCTTCTATAGTTCCAATCAATACTCTTCTTTCAATCATTTAAATTTCAATTTAAAACCAAATTTTGAATTATCAAGATTTTCTCAAAAATTTTCTAACTCTCTAAATTTCCGAAATTTTTTGCCAGCATCTCCTTTGCGCGGCTAGCTCGGTACTACTACAAAAGGCCTCTACGGGCACCCAAATCCAAAAGAAAACAAAAGCCAAGTGGCTACATCAAAAAAAAAACCAATCCAATTTCATCCAGAAATTTAAATACGTACCTTTTCTGTCGGGCAATCCACATTATCTCCTGAAACCAAATCCAGTTTTCTTTTCCCTTATAATCCCTGCATATCTTACTAAGCAACAATATCCAATCGTAGCCCTTCAAATCATTTTATACACTTCCTCACATAAATTTCACAACTACTTCTATGCAAATTAGTTTCCCCCGTTTTCATACGAATTCCATTTATTTTCAATTTTGAATATTAAATTCTATCTTTCATTTATAACTGATTTATATTAGTTTCATTTAGTAATTTATTTTAATTTCCAATTTGTAATCGTTTTGTTGTTAACGAAAAAATTTCTCAAAAATTTCCAAAATTTTTCTAACTTTTAAAATTTTCGAAAATTTTTGGCAGAGTCTCCTTTGTACGGAGGAGCTTTTGCAATTTGTCAAGATATATAAATATATATACATCGACCCACCCGGTCGGAAAAAGCAAAAACAGTTCATATTTCCTAATCTTATTGCGTAGGCGTACCTTATTTAGCATTTTAAGCATGCGGCTTACTTATTTTAGCAATTAGTGCATCCAAATCCAGCCAAACGGCCTTTAGGTACCCGTACTTACTCAATTTACACATATAAGCACTATATATATGAAGTTTATAACATTTCTCTTACTTAAACAACCATAACTCTTCAATTCTAAAAGAAATGCATTCAAAATAACTTCCACAAGCAATTTATATGTTTTCAAACCTAATTCCATCGCTTTCCACCAACTCATAAGCCATTTCATTTAAGTTTTTATGATTCACAACTCAATTTCTGACATTCCATTGATTTATAATCCAAACAAGCTCATATTCCTTCAAATAATTCAGAATCACATTTATTTAATTTCTATCAACTCATAGTATTTTAAATACTTTTATTCATGCCAAACGACAATTATTGTTATGCAATTTCGACGATATTTGCTTAATAACGTATTTATTTTAGATTATAACTATTTTAAATTAATTTCAACTAATTCTGCATTTAATCCCATTTCTTTTCTAAATTATTTACAAACCATTCATTGCATTTCATTTCCACAATTGTTCCATTCAAAACAATTTATTAAACTTGGCACATCCAATACATATAAATTAATAACCATTTCCCAAATTAGTTCAATCCAAGTTTTTATTGAATAGGCTTTCACCCTTATTCGAAGCCACGCTTCCATAAATTTTAAACTCAAGTTAATTTACTTTAATTTATTCCAACATCAAACTTAAGTTTACTTCTATTTGATTCTCATTTAATAAATTTCCATTGAATTTAGTTAGCCCATCAATTTAAATTTTAACTTTAATTCATCTCCTCAATTTATCAAAATAATATCCAAGCACATACTTAACTCATTTATTCTTCAAATTAATATACCACTAAATTTAAGTTCAGTCTGATAAATCTAATTCCAATCACAACTTTGATTTAGTTTTTATTCAATCACACTTCATCCATTTATTATTTAACTCAATTAACCCTTTTAAATTTTTAATTTACTTACTTAACTCATTTCGAATTTATTTTATTAATACAAAGTCATTCCCAATTTATTCCTGTTCACTTGGGTTTTGTTTTGCAACTCAAACCATTTCTATTATAATCACTTTTCTTATATCCAATTTTCTTGCAAATTTCATTAAACATTATTCAAATCACCCTTGAATTTTATTTGTAATTCAAACCATCACATTTTCAATCCAACTAATTTACAATTCGTTTATTTACCCAAGTTAAATTTTATTAACATACTCAATCAAACCATTATTTAACCAATTAGCTTAATTCCAACTTCTAAATCAATATTCGATTATACTTACAAAATCACTTCAATAAATTCCAATTTGGATTTCCTTTTTATTTTCTTTATTTTAAAAAAAATTTAGAAGTGCTTTTAAATTTATATCATACTATTAAAATAGCTTTTTATCAAAATATTTCATATAACTCGATGTCTCTACCAGTCCATCCTCGTTCTCACAGAAATTCAGTCATACGTTGATCAGGCGTAAGACTGAAAATCTATAAGTACTTGGTAAACCCGTTTTCAACATCCAATGAAAATACTTGGAAAATAATTTTATTAAAATATAGAAAACAGTTTTTTTTTTTGAAAATAGAGGAAGTATTTTTAGTGAGGATGCTTTGGAAATCATCACCCCCATCCATGGTCGCAGTTTCATCCAGGGTTACGTTGCCATCGCAGCAAAAGTCCATGTAACTACAGGATCTCCGCGGCCTCTCTATTACGCCATGGATCCCACACAACAGATCACAGTTACATCCAGGGTTACGTTGCCGTCACAACAAAAGTCCATGTAACTGTAGGCTCTCCGCGGCCTCTGATTTTCGCTGTCGAAATGAAACCTCTCCACTCCTACATAGGTCGCAGTTTGCTGATATAAAATGAAACGCAAACTGTTGGCTCTCAGCGGCACACACGACTTTCGCTATGTTATACCATAGGTCGCAGTCTATCGATATAAAATCAAACGCAGACTGTTGGCTCTCAGCGGCACACACGACTTCCGCTATGGTATACACTACTCATAATCCCCAGGAACTAGTTTTGTCCGGACTCCTCACAGGATCAACTTTAGAAACCCCCCTTTGGGGCTCAAGGCAGCACCACCCGGTGGTACTCCTGAGAAGTTCATTTCAAGGGAGCGCCTTTTTCCCCAGAGCCATCATCAAAACAATTTTATACTATACACATACAGTATCTTCAAATCATACACCTAGTATGATCTCATACAAAGCTCATTTATACAAAATCGATTATCCCAAAATCGATAATTCTCAAACCAGGCTTTCCAAATTCCAATATTGATTTTACTCAAAAATCAAAAGCCTTTCCAAATCCAAAGGTTCCCAAAACCTTTTCCAAAATCCTCATAAGATCCTTTATATATATATTCAGATATATAAAAAATTTAAAACTTTGGATCTTTTCAAACTTGTATAAAATCCTTTTATACTTCAATTCTTATCTCATTTGGGTATTTAAATCAATAGCAGTTTGGACCCCGGCCAGTTTATATTTAGAAAATAGCTTGAAAATTGAAAATATGTAAATAGTTGAAAAATAATTATTAGTTTGAAAAATAGTTATAAAATAGTTAACTAATTGTAAAATAGTTGAGAAATGGTTAAATAGTTTCAAACATTGTAGATAATTGCAAAATGGTTGTAAAATAAAAATTAGTTTGTGAAATAGTTGAAAAATAGGAATTAGTTTAGAAAACAGTTGAAAAATGGTTAAATAACTCCAAACCATAAAATAATTTGGCTTTAAGAAAGAAAGGTTGTATACATTTAATAACTTAGAAAAATAAGTTTATATCAAAACAATTTATATTGAAAATAGTCAAGAGCCAACTGTTCACTTCCCCAACAATTCAATTTAAATCTCCATTTAAATTGACCCAATTCCAATTCTAATAACTCCAAATTCCATTGGACTTGATTAATCCCCAATTCAAGTTGAATCAATCTTGATTCCTTCCCCAATTTAAATCAAATTCTAGTTGATTTTAATCCTGTTCGATTTTAATTTTAGTTTCATATTATTCCAATCAATTTAAATTATTATCAATTGAACCCATTTCATATTCAAATCATTTCAATATAATCCAATTTAATTTCCCATTTAAATTTTAAACTTATACACCTTCCATCACCATTCCACTTAATTCAAACCAAATTCAATTTCAATCTTGAATTTAAACTATCTCGAATTATGTAAATTCGAGTTAAATTCTCAAAAGTTGGTTTAACCATTTAAACCAAATTAACCTTTATTAAAAGTTTTTAATCAATTTAATTTCTGAGTTCAATTCTCAAAATTCAGTTTTTAATTATCTTTACTTATGTATTTCAAGGTTCAAATAAGAATTCAATACAATTTTATTTTAAAATTTTTAATTTATTATTCAATTTTTATCTTCCAGTTTGAAGCCAGTTCTTCAACAATTTTAATTTACAAAATCAATTATTCAATTTTTTTTATTTATACAATACCATTCTCAATTTAAAGATTCTTATTAACAATAGGATGATATCATTCAATTTATTTCAAGACGTCCATCAATTTTCAATTTTTAAATCTCAAACCCGTTTTGAGATCACACAAATTCCCAATTCTAATCAACCATTTAACTTTCCAAGTTAAATTCCAATTTCATCTTGAAATTTCCAATTATGGTTGCTTTTTTCTACACTTATTTAAGTTTCCCAAAGTTAAATTCCAACTTACTTAATCCAATCATCCTTACGCAAATTGAATTCCCACTTCAAACTTCAGAATTCTTTCCCTCTTATAAGCTCAAAACTTATATCACTTTGAGTTTTTATATCATATTTCGGGGAAAAAAATCAAAACTCAACCTCTTAGAGTTTATTCTAAATTATCTTTGATATCATGTATATCCATACATATATACATATTTATTTTCTTGGCCCTCCCAGCCATGTTTTATAAATTTTAAACCACCCTTGGTTTTAAATTCAAATCAAATTTCAAACAACCCATTGTTTGCAACAAGTCCCATTTCCTTTTTATATTATTCTTATTTCTATAAATTCAAGATTAAATTTCAGTTTGAATCCCATTTCAAACTTACATTTATTTAAAGCTTTTAAATAATTTAATTCCTGAATTCTAATTTTAGAATTTCATTTTCAATTAAATAAATTTCGATTTGGTTGTATTTTCTTTTTTACTTCATTTAATTCTAATTCAAGACTTCAATTTGGTTGTATTATATTACTTCTAAATTTTAATTCCAATAATTTAACAACCAATCACCTTAATATTTATTAGAAGGAAATATTGCTTTATATATCAAATATAATCTTATATGAAATCATTTAAAATCGTTATATAAGGAAATAACAAGTACGCTCTCATATATATATATATATATATATATATATATATATATTCAACTCATTCTAGAGTACTACAGACTCTATTAAATGGGTAATCCCCACCAGTGCCAAGGTTCTCTCTTAACCTTTCGGCTCTGATACCTAGTGTAACGACCCGAGATTTTCGAACCCGAAAATTCTAGATAGTTATGAAAAAGAAAAAAAAGATAGAAGAAGAAGAACAGAAACACCAAACATCTCACAATCGCAGCGGATAAAATATAATAATAATAATAACAGTTGCAAAAGAATACTATATCTGTCGATTACATTCTAATACATCAGAGTTTCACATCATATACAGTCACTGAATATTTACAATTATCATGTCTAAGATTAGCAATAATATAAATACAGTGGATAAACTCTATACGATATTGCCATCCAGCTCGCCTCCTGAGCTCCAGAACGTCCTACCTGAAAATCTGTAATACTCGGTCTGACCCGAGCATTACACCAAAGTAACACCCGGGTCAGGCTGGAAACCAGCGTGAGTAAACCCATCTAACATGAAATACTAAAGCAAACAACTTATATAAAACCCGGGGTAACTTATATCAATTTAACCAATTCACAATTCGCTATAGACAACACTTATTTCACCTATCAATTTCTAAGTACCAAACTTAGATAAATATTCCAGTCTACCTAAATCATTTCAATCCAGCCTATTGATTTCACAAATCAATATATAAATATTCGAAGTGGTTTTGGGTATTTTCCAAATACCCGACCCCGGTCTCTTCGAGACTCATATTATCCTAACCCGAGTTATTCAAATTAAATTCACAACATTTCATATTAGAGATGTCAACTCATTCAAAACATCCAATACCATTCAATCATCCATAAGCAAAGCTTAATCACATACAAATTAGTTCAATTAATTCTAATTGAATTTCAAACCTCAATCACTTTGACTCCTTCATTAATTAATTCCAGAACAATTAATTAATCAACCCTCCATTATTCATTTTAATTAATCACCCTGGATTAATTATTTTCAATTACATTCAAGTACTTATCTTTAATTAATTTCACGACATTAATTATTTTTACCAAAATCAATGAGTAATCTTTAATTACTTCACGAATTAATTAACTATAATCAATTACGTTAATTTTTAATTACTTATATTAATTGACTTCTCATAAGTCACTTATTATGAATTAATTAATCTCAATTTATTAAATCTTTAATTACTTCATTAATTATATAAATTAATGATTTCCTATTATATTTTTAATTTGTTCTAATCTAAATCAATTACTTTAATCCAATCCAATATTAATCATTCTCGACTAACCTCGTCCTGTAATTATCTAACTCCTTTTATTTACTTCATTAAATAAATTAACTATATCTTGATTAACTATTTAATTAATGTCTTGAGTTATTTCACAAAATAATTATATTTTATTGATTACTTAAGTAACTACTTATTAAACCGCTCACTGGTTATTCTAACTTCATTAAACTTCATTACTTAACTTAATCCTTAATCAATTAATTCGATCCCTATTTACTTTTGGAGTTTAAAACAATTTAAACCCTAATACTTTGAGTCAAACAACAATTTACTTTAGAACCATCCAACAAACCAAAGTCACCAAATCATCAATTCTCAACACACATCAAATCAATTCAAGCATTCAAACAATCATTTAAATTTGACTATTGAAATTTAATAACAACTCAGCTGAGTGAGATTTACTCACCTTTGCTTTTATTTGCAAATCCACTTCATTCTCGACATGGTTTCCAGGGTTTTCGACCTCGATCACCACCACGCTCGAACCACATCGACATCGGCCCTTCCACGACCATCACCACACCTATCTCCGGCCCCACGTTCCTCCCTGAAGCTCGACTTCGATGCCTCGAGCTGTCGCGATCGAGCCTCCTCAAAACCCTAACCCCAAACGCAACCAAGTCGCGGCCTCACGACTTCGCTCATACGCCAGTAGCCACCGCCGCTCCAACCTCCCTCTATCTCCATCAAACTGTCGAACCCTAGAACATCTTCTTGCTCAAAGTCACGGCCACACACTCGTGCCGCTACCCTCGGCTTCCACTCCAGCGCTCGCGATTTCAAGATGAAATAGATAATCAATTCACGAATTGCTCAAACCCTCTCACGTCCCTCAATTTCTTCGAACGAATTTCGGTTCTGGTGAAAGATGAGAGGGGTGGACGGAAAAACGAATATTAATTTGATTTGGGGAGAAAGGTGCGGCCATTCTACGATTTCGATTTGGCTTCGGCAATGAAGAAGGGTACGGGTCCTTAAAGAGTTGAACGAAGAGAAAAATATCTACTTGACCTTATTTATTTTATCAACGAAGAGGTGTAGGGGGAAAGCTAAGGAAACGTAATAAAAATTGGAAGTGGCTTCCTGAGTACGCCTGGCTAATATAATTAAATATCGAAAATATCCCGCGTTTTATAACGCGAAATCCCGAACCCCGAATTAGATATGCTGACTGACTTTTATAAGGTTTTACCCCCATTCCAAACACAATGGAACGTGTTTCGGAGGCTAATTCAATCATATGTGGAAGTTAGCTTTATAAATCGATTTAAAATATTAAATTATTGTTTTAAATTTCAACGCGTTTCTCACCCGTACGGGCAAACGGTAAATCCAAACGCTAAGAAAATTGAAATCCGATAATAACTAACTATTACGGATCCAATGAAACAGGTTTCGTCGAATTCCGAGACTGTGCCCCAGATGGCTATTTTTTTTTTCAATTTAAACAATATATTATTAAAATCGAACAAATTACCTTTAACTTTAAGTTCAACCCTTCAATTATCTTCAGTATCATCATTATAAATTTTATAAGCCTTCAAATTATTTTAAATAGGCTTAGAAATTCCAAATTCAGCATTTTACCCAATTTCAGATTATATGATTCAATATTTATTATCAAGTAAATATTTATATTTGAAATTTAAGTTAAAATTTCCCTCTAAATATTCAAAACCAATTAATTATTTCATTTAAAGTTGTTAAAAAATTCTGCGTCGTCACAATTATATTATGCCTACTATAGCTACCATATTAGATGGCAGGTTCTACAACTAAAACCGTACAAGGTTCGTATTGTTTCTTTGGATTTCCAACAAATGGTCAGGCCAAGAAACTTCCCATTGCCACATGGGTACGCCTCTGAAAATACGACCCCGAGAACCTAACCTAACATTACGGTTAGATCTCTGCCAACACAAGGCCGGGTTACCCATAACTGGGTAACTACTGACACGAATGTGCCATCCCCCGGTCGTAACCGACCTTCATCCGAGGATCTTCGATTCCAACAACCACAAAGTAATAAATTTGCAGCACCAACATAGGTTAAGTATCTGGGCTCCATACCATGATACCACCTCTATCCAGAAGTAATGACATACACTAAAGGGGCGCTAACCCCTAATAACCTTGCTGCATCCTTCATGTTTTGACCATTTCCGAGGTGTGAGGTCCGACGAAGTCTCGTCCACAAAGCCACGCTTTATACAAAAGCCGTGCTTTGATTCAACAAATGCTCAACAACACTTAGCATATCACACTACCAAATTAGGAGTATATCGCTAGTAACCTTCAACTACATAACCTCTGAGCTCGTACGTCTCAGAGAAGGGTGCTAAGCGAAGAGAATAAATTCTCCGCCACCAACAGAAATATATTTGAAAGAAATCAGCTTTATATCTCAATTTGTAATGTCAGACATACAATCCATACAAGTCTGTTCCGGATTCGAACAGAACCGAAGGCACTTCCAAAGAAGCCCCTGCAATCCGGATATTCACTAATCATGACCGGAATTCCCGTCATAATGGGTAATAAATTTCTATATCAGAGATCAGCCGATGCAGAAACATTCGACGGTAATCCTTCCGTTATCACAAATATCCGATCTTCAACACCGGTCTTCAAATGCAATCCATAACGACGTATCACATATTCAGAATGGGTTATACGACCCAAAGGTCCTTTCCCGGCTAACCCGAATAGTGAGCGCTTATTTTAAAAATAAGTGTTGCATTCAAATTCAAGCCAATCACAACAAATACCTATTTAAAGGTGAATATTGATAGCCGGTTATTTAACTATCAATAGATATGCACAACATCACCAGATTCCAACTTATTTTCCAAATTATTTATTTTTCAAAAATATCTTCACAAGATATATATTTTCCACACTTCAACATTTGAAAACAAATTTTCAATCATTTTCCTTACGCGGAAATACTTTCATTTCCAAATGGTTCATTTAAACCAGTTAAATAAACCCTTATCGATTTATTTTAGATTACGTTCCAAATCCGTAAATTTATTTCCACAGTCCAAAAATAAATTGATGTTTATTTTTAAACAAATTTCCCTTTCTTTTATAAATTCCCATAGTGAATTTACATTTCCAAAATATCTATGAATATACGATTTTCAAATCGATTTCTAATATTATCTTTAAAAAGATGTAATCTCAAAACATTCACTTCATATTGGAAAACGCTTCCATACTTATTTAATAATAATAAGTAATTCACAATCTATTTATTTTCAGAATTTGGAAAATATTCAGTATACTTAAATCACAATTAAGTATATATTTCATTTCTTTAAGGAAAACATTCTCTTAAACACATTTATTTGAGTCAAAACGAATGTTGCGTAAAGCATCGTTACGACAACTCAAAATCACTATTATAGGGATTCGAAATTAAGATAGATATATAAATCCCAATACTATATAAAACATTTCCTTTCGGAAATCATTTACTATAACAACAGTGTTATAGTCTAATATTTCCTTACTTCTCGAAACGTCTATTTCAACAATGAATGTTGAAATCTATGTATTCGATACTTAACACATTTTAATACATCTTTAAAACAATTAACTTCATTTTATAATATCACTTCCCCAAACCATATCCATTTTATTTAATAATATATTCACTGTCCAAAATTGTGAATATAACTCCTGATCCAAACTCTTTATTATTACACATATTATACAAAAGATAATTCGCTATCCAAAATCGCGAATATATCCCCTTTAATAAACTTCTATGTTTAATTTACCAAATTCAATTGATTTCGGATTTATGAACAATGTTTATAAATTTCATTTCTATTTATAAAAACATCGATTTATAAATCTCCTTTATTAACCACTTCAATTCATAACTCAATTTTATACCAAAAATCTAATCTACAAGTTAATTACTTATAAGTCCTTTATTTTACAAAAATCTATTCATTTTATAACTTCACAATTTATAAATCGATAAATTTCATTCACTTAAGAAATCCAATCATTCTTCATTTTGACACTTATGAAAACTCGTTTTATAATTCCTATATTTTAAATTTATAAATATCAAGTTTATAAATCTTTTATATAAATCGTTTATAATAATTCAAAAATCCCAATTTAAACCATTTTATAAATTAATCAACTACTTATTTCAATAATCTCATTTCGGTTATATTTCACAAATATCATAATTTTTATAACATTAAATTTATAACATTTATTTATTTAAAATGAATCAATTCCCAAAATTAAATAAAACGTATACTTTCAAAAATTATTTTAAAATCCTTTTAAAATTTGAAAATCATTCCTTTAACATTTTTAAAACTCCAAAATAGGCCCAATGATACAACAACACCAAATAATCAATCACGACAATCACACATCATATATCATCATATGATAATCAACAAATATCACAATGTCTGTAATCAAATAAATATTGGTGAGGATTCTAGTTGGATCCCTCCAACCTGTTTCCCTGCATCCACAGATGTTAGCACAATACCAATTCTACGGAACATCGCACTATATAGGATTTATAAAATATTACCCGCTATTATGCGGCGCAGTAGGGTCTCATCCGCTATATAATGCGGGAAATCAACTCCAAGTACATATATAATACCAATTTTACTTTGCAGTGAAATTACCGCGGTATATGTTTTTAATAAATAACCTCCGCTTAATATACGGCGTATAATGTCTATTTCAACAATAACATATAACAATTTATCATTCAGGCATACAATCAAGCAAATTTTAAATCTAACTATTTAAAATTTAAATTGAAACAGATTCGATTGAGTGAGAAGTTCTCACCTCGTTCCCAATTTCCAGCGTTTTATTTCGAATAAAATTAAACACGCGTTTAATTTTACTCAAAATTCAAACTAGCTCCAAACGACTCCAATCCAGCTCCATTGCGTAGTGCTCGACAAAACGAAGCCAACGCAAGTTGTTTCGTCATTTTTCGATCTCGTATGAAAAAGATATCATGTTTTAAAGTTTATACGATTTTAATATAACCAATTTTAATTTTCAAACCCTAAAACACATCAGGACCATGCATTTCATCAAAGCAATCACGGCCGCACTTCTTTCATCTTCTCCACGCGACAATGCCCAGGTGAAACCGTGCGTTATAAACCCATAGCCGCCCTTGTAACCCTAGTTTTCGAAACCAACACGTTCATTTCTACAACGATCAGCAAACACCACTTCGAAGCCCACTACGAGCTCGACCTTCGGCCAGAGGATGATGAAGCTCGGCCTCCCCCAGGCCTTGAAATCTGTGCACGAACTGTAGGAGGACGCGGCCCCTTAGCGACCACCACGACGCTCCAAATCCAATCTCCACCGTTGATCAGCTAGATCTCAACACCCTCTTCAATATTGCAGTTGAACGTTTTCTCTAATTGTCGATGGATTGGAAGAAAATGAGTGAGGAAGAAGAGTGTATTTCGGCCATTGATTATAAATTAGTGGCGGCTGACGTAATCTCAGTTAGGGTTTTGCAATTGTGAAGACAAGGGGTGCTTTTATAGATAATCGAACGAAAAACACTATTCACTCCAAATTTCCGAACTCCAAATCTCCCGCGGTGACCAGCGTTTCTAGGGTTTAACCCGTGTTCCGGACACAATGGAATAGGTTTCGGAGGCTAATTCGATCATATGTGCGAGTTACGGAAATAAACGATCAAATTTAAATTAAACCGATTAAACTAATTTCTATGCGTTTTGGCTTGCCCCGGACAAACGGTAAATCCGATTGACACGAAATTTGAAATTTTACAATAATTTAACATTACGGATCCGATGAAACTGGTTTCGTCGAAATCCAAGACTGTTTGAAAAACGGCTATTTCAACTCGTCAATTAAATATTAAAATATTCAATTTTCACAAATTAACTTTTAATTCAATTTTAAAAGTTCTATAACATCATTATAACTCAAATATGATTTAATATAACTTTATAAATCAATTTTAATCACATTAAACCCAATTTCCAATTATTTCTGTATTTTTCCAATATTAAACTATCGATTAAATTATCCAATTAAATCTAGGTATTCAAAATAAAATTTATTCGACTTACAAATTTTACTTGTTAATATTTAAAATCAATTAAATATACGAATTTTAATTGACAGAAATTTTGGGTCATTACAAACTTCCCTCCTTAAAAGAATTTCGTCCTCGAAATTACCAAGTAAGAAAAAGTTACAGAATCCATTAACTTTCCCAAAACCCGCAGTTAAACTTCTTATAATAACATTTCGAAGTTTTCAAATCATAGTTAGTTATCTTTTCAAAACCAACTATATCGTTTAACTTTTAACTTCAAATCAAAACTTTAGTTATCACAAAAAATATTCATTTTTTCTCAAAAATATTCTAACACCTTAAATTTTCGGAAAAATTCGCCATAGTCTCCTTTGCGCGGCTCGATCCGAAAAAAATGACAGTGTATATATATCAAAAATATACATCTCATCAAGTGATGAGGCATCTCGCAGGGAAAAAAGCGTAAAAGTACGATATTTAATCCGAGATATGTACCTTATATTTTATTAGCGAGGATATACGGCTAATATAGCGCGAAAGCGAGCTCCAAATGCGAAGCAAGCGCAATCCACACCAACTAAACACTCAACAAACCATGAGAAACATGTATATATGAAAGTAACATCAATATAAAACATATACCAACAACTATATGTGCCAACATAGCAATTGCAACATAACAACAAATGCAACCATTATCCAACTAGCATTTAACTAACATTCGTAACCAAATCAATTACATTCACTTCTCATTAATATTCAATGAATTGGTTTTCCAATTTAAATCACATTTGATTCATTAACATTGGAATTTTATCAACATTCATTTATTCATATTCAATTAGTTTATATTCACTAATTTACATTCATGTTAGTTCACTTTCAATTCAAATCGAATTCAATTCCATTCAAATTCATTTTCTTCCAATTTGAATTCAATTACATAGCTTTCAGTTTTATCCATTCAACTTCATTAACACTTAATGAAATATACACAATCAATTAACAATCAAATAACAACCAATGTATATTCAACATAACCAAATTATTTAATTTACATTCAATTTGGTCCAACACTTTTACTTTCAATTGGTTTAATATTAAATTGATTTTCATTCCATTATTCAACTTCCAATAACATTAGCTTTTAATGAATTAACACTTACATTCATTATTTCATATCAACTTATTTACATTCGATTGATTAACATTCAATCCATTTATTAATTCAATTGCTAATTCATTTTACAAATAAAGTTGAATTTCATTTATATAGTCAAGTTCACATTCATAACTTCATTTCATTAATTCATTTTTTAATTTACTTCGATACCAAAATCAACTTCATTCAACATTACTTAAGTTATATTCCATTAAACATCATTTGTTTAGCTTAACTTAAGTTTCCACCTATAAATCCAATTCGGACTTCATTTCTAAAGTAAATTCTATTTACTTTTACCAAGTCAAAAATTTTCACTTTACAAGTTATACAACTTATATATTTAAACTTCCAAATCATATTAAATAATTACCTATCTAATCCAAGTTGACTTATTTAACTTTCCTTTTAGTTAAATTTCAAATCATATAATTCACTTACTAACTCAAATTCCTTTCAACTTTACTAAATCCAAATTCATTATCTCATACTATAAGTTCAAAACTTGATTACTTATATTCAACAATTACAACTTGGATTTTAATTTTAAATTTGTTTAGCACAACCAAACTTAAATTTTCAATTTATTTCCACTTGCTTGAATTTTCCTGCAAATTTAAACCATTTTTTACTTAACTCACAATTCAAGTTTTAATTTAACCAATTCAACTTTTCTATTTCATGAATTAATTAGTTATCATATTAATTTACTTGGATTCAATCCGTTCTATTTTTTTATTTTTCCTAAGTTTGGATTTTTATTCAACTTAATCCCAATCAAATCTCATTTCAATTTATAAAATTCATTTATACATTCACATTACCAATTTCATTCCATTAATGAATTTTATTCCAACTTATAAATCACATTTCAATTTATATTTACAATTTATATGCTCAAATTCCATTTGTATGTGAATTCATTCCTTTATCCTTTGGTTATTATTTCAATTTCCATATAATAATGATAATATTTCAATATCATCGTTTCCTAACAACCAAGCAACCATATATTATAAACATTTACAGGAAAAATTATTTCTTTTATATACGAAAATAGTTTTGGGTAAAATTATTTCATTTACCCTATTTCAAAACAATACCGTGTCGGTTTATCTTGTTTAAGAGTTTAGAAACCCCTATCGATCACGGTTGTACTTCCCGCACCGACCAGAATTCATAAACAATCAACCGATAAGTCAACACAATACAAAAAATTTATATTCACTAACAAATACGGGCTCATAGCTGCTATTACACTCAAACTCATTCTAGAGTACTACTGACTCTATCTCTAAGGAGTCACACCCAACAGAGCCATGCTTGTTGCTTAACCATATGCTAGATACCACATTGTAAGGACCCGATTCTTCGCCTTTCGAAAATCGACATCAATACATCCATTGTATCGACTGCCGAGCAATCGAATGCCGGAAGACCGAATTCTTAGGGTTTAAGAAGAAGAAAAAGAAAGAAAGAAGAAGAAACAGAAACAATATTAGAATCTCACAGTCGCAGCGGAACAACATATAATAGATAAATGAATAATCTTTAAAAACAAAGAACTATACAGGTTATTACATTACATCACATTACATTACATTATCAGAGTGTACAACAACAAACAGCGGAAAAGAAATACTATATACTAGTTGATACGCCGAGCCATCCAGCTTGCCTCCAGATCTCTACAGCAACTCCTGAATTCCAGAATATCCTGATAACCTAACTCTAGACTGCCCGTGTGGAAATTGGTGGGCACCCAGAGTTTAGGAAGGGAACGATAAACTCCAGGTCTGTCATAAGACTGGTGTGAGAACTTAAAATAGTTTATCTTTAAAAACAAACAACAGGATAATTTTTGAAGTCAATTCGCAATGCTTTTTGAAAATGTAACTACCATAAGACCTCCCACCACACACACAATGCAAACGCAGACTTGGAGGAGATTTCTTCTTATGTTAGTCAAAGATGCTTACTAAAATCAAATCATTTTTGATATTATTATTAGTGCATAGTGTAGAAAACATTTCGAAAGTAGAATATAAATCTTAGCCAGCATAGGTACCATTATATTATGCCTACTATAGCTACCATATTAGATGGCAGGTTCTATAACTAAAACCGTACAAGGTTCGTATTGTTTCTTCGGATTTCCAACAAATGGTCAGGCCAAGGAATTTCCCATTGCCACATGGGTACGCCTCTGGAAAGATGACCCCGAGAACCTAACCTAACATTACGGTTAGATCTCTTCCAACACAAGGCCGGGTTAGCCCTAACTGGGTAACTACTGACACGAATATGCCATCCCCCGGTCGTAACCGACCTTCATCCGAGGATCCTCGATTCCACAACCACAAAGTAATAAATTTGCAGCAACAACATATGTTAAGTATCTGGTCTCCATACCATGATACCACTTCTATCCAGAAGGAATGACATACACTAAAGGGGCGCTACCCCCTAATAACCTTGCTGCATCCTTCCTGTTTTGACCATTTCTGGGGTGTGAGGTCCGACGAAGTCTCGTCCACAAAGCCACGCTTTATACAAAAGCTGTGCTTTGATTCAACAAATGCTCAACAACACTTAGCATATAACACTACCAAATTGGGAGTATATCGCTAGTAACCTTCAACTACATAACCTCCGAGCTCGTACGTATCAGAGAAGGGTGTTAAGCTAAGAGAATAAATTCTCCGCCACCAACAGAAATATATTTGAAAGAAATCAGCTTTATATCTCAATTTGTAATGTCAGACATACAATCCATACAAGTCTGTTCCGGGTTCGAACAGAACCGAAGGCACTTCCAAAGAAGCCCTTGCAATCCGGATATTCACTAATCACGACCGGACTTCCCGTCACAATGGGTAATAAATTTCTATATCGGAGATCAGCCGATGCAGAAACATTCGACGGTAATCCTTCCATTTTCACAAATATCCGGTCTTCAACACCGGTCTTCAAATGCAATCCATAACGACGTATCACATATTCGAAATGGGTTATACAACCCAAAGGTCCTTTCCCGGCTAACCCGAATAGTGAGCGCTTATTTTAAAAATAAGTGTTGCATTCAAATTCAAGCCAATCACAACAAATACCTATTTAAAGGTGAATATTGATAGTCGGTTATTTAACTATCAATAGATATGCACAACATCACCAGATTCCAAATAATTTCCCAAATTATTTATTTTCCAAAAATATCTTTACAAGATATATATTTTCCACACTTCAACATTTGAAAACAAATTTTCAATCATCTTCCTTACGCGGAAATACTTTCATTTCAAAATGGTTCATTTAAACCAGTTAAATAAACCCTTACCAATTTATTTTAGATTACGTTCCAAATCCGTAAATTTATTCCCACACTCCAAAAGTAAATCGATGTTTATTTTTAAACAAATTTCCCTTTCTTTTATAAATTCCCATAGTGAATTTACATTTCCAAAATATCTATGAGTATACGATTTTCAAATCGATTTCTAATATTCATTTTCAATTTATCTTTAAAAAGATGTAATCTCAAAACATTCACTTCATATTGGAAAACGCTTCCATACTTATTTAATAATAATAAGTAATTCAAAATATATTTATTTTCAGCATTTGGAAAATATTCAGTATACTTAAATCACAATTAAGTATATATTTCATTCTTTAAGGAAAACATTCTCTTAAACACATTTATTTGAGTCAAAACGAATGCTGCGTAAAACATCGTTACGACAACTCAAAATCACTAGCATAAAGATTCGAAATTAAGATAGATATATAAATCCCAATACTATATAAAACATTTTATTTCGGAAATCATTTGCTATAACAACAGTGTTGTAGTCCAATATTTCCTTACTTCTCGAAACGTCTATTTCAACAATGAATGTTGAAATCTATGTATTCGATACTTAACACATTTTAATACGTCTTTAAAACAATTAACTTCATTTTATAATATCACTTCCCCAAACCATATCCATTTTATTTAATAATATATTCACTGTCCAAAATCGTGAATATAACTCCCGATCCAAACTCTTTATTATTACACATATTATACAAAAGATAATTCGCTATCCAAAATCGTGAATATATCCCCTTTAATAAACTTCTATGTTTAATTCACCAAATTCAATTGATTTCGGATTTATAAACAATGTTTATAAATTCCATTTCTATTTATAAAAACTTCGATTTATAAATCTCCTTTATTAACCACTTCAATTCATAACTCAATTTTATACCAAAAATCTAATTTACAAGTTAATTACTTATAAGTCCTTTATTTTACAAAAATCTATTCATTTTATAACTTAATAGTTTATAAATCGATAAATTTCATTCACTTAAGAAATCCAATCATTCTTCATTTTAACACTTATAAAAACTCCTTTTATAATTCCTATATTTTTAATTTATAAATATCAAGTTTATAAATCTTTTATATAAATCATTTATGATAATTCAAAATTCCCAATTTAAACCATTTTATAAATTAGTCAACTACTTATTTCAAAAATCTCATTTCGGTTATATTTCACAAATATCATAATTTTTATAACATTAAATTTATAACGTTTATTTATTTAAAATGAATCAATTCCCAAAATTAAATAAAACGTATACTTTTAATAATTATTTTAAAATCCTTTTAAAATTTGAAAATCATTCCTTTAAACTTTTTAAAACTCCAAAATAGGCCCAATGATACAACAACACCAAATAATCAATCACGACAATCACACATTGTATATCATCATATGATAATCAACAAATATCACAATATCTGTAATCAAATAAATATTGGTGAGGAATCCAGTTGAATCCCTCCAACCTGTTTCCCTGCATCCACAGATGTTAGCATAATACCAATTCCGTTCCAATACGGAATATCGCAATATATAGGATTTATAAAATATTACCCGCTATTATGCGGCGCAGTAGGGTCTCATCCGCTATATAATGTGGGAAATCAACTCCAAGTACATATATAATACCAATTTCACTTTGCAGTGAAATTATCGCGGTATATGTTTTTAATAAATAAACTCCGCTTAATATACGGTGTATAATGTCTATTTCAACAATAACAGATAACAATTTATCATTCAGGCATACAATCAAACAAATTTTAAATCTAACTATTTAAAATTTAAATCGAAACAGATTCGATTGAGTGAGAAGTTCTCACCTCGTTTCCAATTTCCAGCGTTTTATTTCGAATAAAATTAAACACGCGTTTAATTTTACTCGAAATTCAAACTAGCTCCAAACGACTCCAATCCAGATCCATTGCGTAGTGTTCGACAAAACGAAGCCAATGCAAGTTGTTTCGTCATTTTTCGATCTCGTACGAAAAAGATATCACGTTTTAAAGCTTATACGATTTTAATATAACCAATTTCAGTTTTAATTTTAATTTTCAAATCCTACAACACATCAGGACCGTGAATTTCATCAAAGCAATCACGGCCGCACTTCTTTCATCTTTTCCACGCGACAATGCCCAGGTGAAATCGTGCGTTACAAACCTATAGCCGCCCTTGAAACCCTAGTTTTCGAAATCACCACGTTCATTTCTACAACGACCAGCAAACACCACTTCGAAGCCCACTACGAGCTCGACCTTCGGCCAGAGGATGATGAAGCTCGGCCTCCCCTAGGCCTTGAAATCCATGCATGAACTGTAGGAGGACGCGGCCCCTTAGCGACCACCACGACGCTCCAAATCCAATCTCCACCGTTGATCAGCTAGATCTCAACACCCTCTTCAATATTGCAGTTGAACGTTTTCTCTAATTGTCGATGGATTGGAAGAAAATGAGTGAGGAAGAAGAGTGTATTTCGGCCATTGATTATAAGTTAGTGGCAGCTGACCTAATCTCAGTTAGGGTTTTGCAATTGTGAAGACAAGGGGTGCTTTTATAGATAATCAAAAGAAAAACACTATTCACTCCAAATTTCCGAACTCCAAATCTCGCACGGTGACTGGCGTTTCTAGGGTTTAACCCGCGTTCTAGACATAATGGAATAGGTTTTGGAGGCTAATTCGATCATATGTGCGGGTTACGGAAATAAACGATCAAATTTAAATTAAACCGATTAAACTAATTTCTATGCGTTTTGGCATGCCCCGGACAAACGGTAAATCCGATTGACACGAAATTTGAAATCTTATAATAATTTAACATTACGGATCCGATGAAACTAGTTTCGTCGAAATTTGAGACTATTTGAAAAATGGCTATTTTAACTCGTCCATTAAATATTAAAATATTCAATTTTCACAAATTAACTTTTAATTCAATTTTAAAAGTTCTATAACATCATTATAACTCCAATATCATTTAATATAACTTTATAAATCAATTTTAATCACATTAAACCCAATTTCCAATTATTTCTGTATTTTTCCAATATTAAACTATCGATTAAATTATCCAATTAAATCTAGATATTCAAAATAAAATTTATTCGACTTACAAATTTTACTTGTTAATATTTAAAATCAATTAAATATACGAATTTTAATTGACAGAAATTCTAGGTCGTTACATGGAGGTAGATGACGCAATAAAGCGTAGGTTGGTGTCACAGCATCTGACAGATGCAACCATCGATTGGTGGAGTTCTATCACTGTAGATATCCAAAAGAACGACTTTCTTGGCCCCAATTTAAAGATGATTTTGAGATGAAGTTTGTTTCAAAAGTTGGAAAGACTTGGTTATTTAGAAGCTTCTTAGATCTAAAGCCAGGGGCCTTGACTAGATGGAGTATAAGAACTGATTCATTGCATTGTCATGGTTCAGGTTAGGATTGAAAGATACGTCACTGAAGAAGAGCGAGATGTTCATTGCAGATATGCGCCTCGAGTTCTAGCGAGATATATCTAATCACATCATGGGATCTTTTATTGGTTTGGTAAACTGGCTTTGAGGTTTGAGAGTTGAACTCTAAAGTCGTCTATTTCTAAACCAGTTGGGAATAACAAGTGGAAGTTTCATCCACTATGAGATATTTCTAGTATGATTTTCCATAAGTGTTGGCAGAAGGGGCACTTTGCTTGGAGTTATAAATCGGAGAAAGAAGGGTGGGTGGCTAAAACGTAGATAGTGAAAGCACTGATTGAGAAGTTTCCGAAGCTTGAGGCACGGTTTGCACCAAAAGGTTGTTACGGTTGCCATCAGCAGGCCATTTTTTTAGAGAATGCCCTATGCTGAAGAGTGATTAACAACGTAGTATCTTTGCTATTTTTGCAGTAGAGAAGGAGAATCAGGTTCTTGAGGGTATACCATCTATTTATAGTTTATATATTTGTGTTTAGTTTGATATTAGTGCTTCTCATAGTTTCATATCCTGTAACCTTGTTAAGTCATGCTCAACATGTTAGACACATTGACTATTGTTTGTTGTTCATTTGTGCTCAACCAGTTTATGAGCATTTTTACCTTTCTACATTAGGGGTTAGGCAGGCAGTAATTGTGGGTACATTGAACGAACACCTAGCGAATTAAGTTTCATGGTTTGACTATAGAGCATTTATTTATAATGTTTAGGTAGAAGTTAAAATTTAGTAAAAGAAGTTTACTATATTCCAAAGGAAAGATAGAATATTTTGGGAATAAATATTTTTGAAAAGAATTATATGTAAGTAATTGATTTTATATAAAGTATGATTTATAAAATGTGGTTTATAAATGAAAAGGATTTAAATAAAAGAATTTGAGAATTTAAATTTCGATGTCTTTGAAAATGTTTTTCAAGATTTTGGAGGAAAAAATATTAGTATTATTTAAAAGTAAATATTTGGGGAAGTTCGTTTAGAAAAAAGTAAGATCATGATAATTAGTATTATTATATGAAGTATTTGATACCGCTTTGACACGATTTTGGTTAAAATACCAAAAATATGATTTGGATGTACTGAACTCACTTCCGTCGCTTGAAAATAATTTTGATGATGACTGCAACATCATCAGCATTCATTTTTAGGTTTCTAAGTGTGGGATGCTACAGAGTTATTTTGGTAAAATGTATTTTGATTTAAATTCCGAAAGTATGATTTGATATATAAAAGGTATATGTATATATTATTTCAAAATAGTTTGAAATGAAAACCGATATTTATTTCTAAAGTTTTCCTGTTAAGTTATTTTCATGGACATTATAGCATAAGTATTAAGACAGTTTAATTTATACATCATGTATGATATGTTGGTAGATAGTTTTCATCTGTTAAAATAAAATGGGATTTTAAGCGATTTTGGATAATCGGGAACTTCCAAGTTGTTATAAAATTTGTAGTTAAGTGTTTTTGAAGATATAAAGTTGAGTTTATATAACACTTGAATTGAGAAGATAGCAAGTTAAAGCATGTTTTAAATTTGTTAGTCATACTTGTCACAAATTTGATGTTTTGGTATATATTCTTAGGTTGTAATGGAGTATTATATGAGTATAAAATTAAAGTTTGTTTTATGAAATGATTCATAAATGATTTTAGTACTAAAAGACATACTATGTGGATAAAATAAATGTGATACAAAAAATTAGCGCAACTAAGAAATAAATATGATAAATACATAGTTGTACAAATATCATTTTATTTGCATGGCCATTCTTGATCCTGTATTTGAGTATGTGTTTGCAAGCTGGTTTTACACTGGTCCAAACATGGATTTTTCACTTAATCCTTAACGTTGAACACTTGATACAGGTTCGTTATATAATCCTTATGTTTTCTATCATAGTATATATATCTACGCAAGGAGAATGGAGGTTTTTAATCAAAGAACTAAATCAGAGTCTGCACTAGAGAGGTCAAGTGTTCTATACAAGTTTGAAAGCAAAATTTATGTGATCGGGTAAGTGATCAGATCGAATATTATGAGGTAGCATGAATAACCGTTCAAGTAATGTCCTAAGGCTATTGAGAGATATGCGTTTATCATCCTTGGACAATGGGAGAGTTTTGAACCTGAGCGAACTACGAGCAATGGTTGCTAGTACTTATGAATAATATTTGAGTATTTGTGTGCTTGTTTCTTTGTTAAGGTTAGAAGTGCCGAGGAGCAAGGATACTTGGGATGCTACAAAGAAGATGGAGGGCAGTTTAAAGGAGATCCTTCCAGAGTAGCTTATAGTCTAGAGATTTTTTCTCATGTTAGTATCCTATATCTTTTGTAGCATACCCACCGCTTAAGGTGGAGTAGCTTAGTATGCATTTCAGTTTGCAATTTAGTTTGTATATAATTCAGTAGAATTCTATATATGTATTTTGTTTCATCTATCTCCTTGTATCATCATCCTTCTTTGAATTTGGTGGACAAAATGTTCTAAGTGGGGGAGAATGTTGCGTCCTTGAAATTCAAACACTTCACTTTCAAATATCATAACATTTTGAAATATAGTTAAGTGTTATAAATATGATTTTATAACCTTATTAGATATCATTTAATTAATGAATAATGATAAGAAAATCATTTACAAAAATATATTCTTTAGAGAATAATCGATAATGTGATCGACAATTGGTTTATTGATAAATAGCTTTTCGATCAACATAAGTTGTTCGAACTCTTTTGCAATTGACTAAGATCTAATGAATATATTAGCAACTAATTAACATGCATACCTCTTCATAAAGCTTGGAATGTTCTAAAAGCTTCTATTAGGATAAGAGATATCTTTATGAGAGGGGCAAAATGGTAATTAGCGTAAAGGAGAAGTGATGGGATGTGAGTCTTCCATGACATGTAGAGGAGGATGAAGGCAAGCTTAAAGAGTACCATTCTTAGCCTATATAAGGAGAGGCACACCCTTGTAGAGTGTTCATAAATTCACAAAGCTGGAGTAAGAAGATACATGGCTTCTTCTTTTTCATAATTTCCTAATGCAAATATTTGCAAATCATTCCAAATCAACTCAAACTTAGAGTGAAGCCTTACCTCCATACTACAAATAATCTACCTAGTTAGAAGTTGAAAAGGCAAAGCCAATCTCCCACGTCAAGTGATGGCCGTGAGCATTGATAGGGGTTTGGAGGCTAAGGCGAGGCAAAGGCAAGGAAAGAGAAGGAGGGAAAGGTGTTGCCAGGTTGGGTTTGGACTTTGGTTCTTGGATCTTAGTTATTTGTGAGGTTAAAGGTAAGTTTACACCTTACTTGAATGTAAATATAATACATATATGTTTATGTTTGATTATTTTTAAGTTGGTTGAATTATTGTTGACATATGTTAAAACTTTGGTTTGAACTCTTTCTTTGAAAGTAAGTGACACATGTGATCCATTTATATTGACTTGAATGAACTTGGAATGGACTTGTATAACATATGACTAGGCCATGAAAAAAGTACATAGATTATTAAATGGACTTTGGTTTAGATTGGACTCGAATTTGCAAGTGCAGTTATGGCAATAGTCGTTATAGATGCAGTTGTGAATATTCTTGTTTTTGGTGATTGCTGTAGAACTTTGTAGAGAGATTCTTAGGGATTTCTCCTCATATTTATAATATTTTATATGCATATTTGCATTACTAAAATCTTGGACAGTAAAAAGCTAAGTAACATCTTGAAAAGTGGCCAAAATTCACTTGTGCAAAACTGCTCTGTTTAGCCTTGATTTTGGACTTTAAAAGATTTGACAAGATATTTAAATTTAAGTATTTTGTTTCATTCATTTTACAACTATTTACCACCTCATATTAGATTATTTCAAAATTAGTTTGAGACATTTATGAATTTTAAGAATTAGTTGTAAATTTCTAAAGAAGGGAATTTTGTTAAACTATATAGAAAACATGTTCTTTTCAAATTTTAAAGAATAATATTTAGAGCAATATCTTGGATAATGTTTTAAAACCTATTAAGTATTTTAAAAGTATATACAAATGTCTTTAAAAAGGGGTTAATAATTGTTAAGTGGTCAAACGTTAATTGTTTAACTACTTATATTGAAAAGTAATTGATTATGCTTACCACTAAAAGCCAAAGAAGTAGGCTTATCTATTTGTGAGAGTTAAGGTTGATGTCGAGGAGGGACAGAGCAATAGAGCTCTAACCTAATGGTTTCCTCATGACTGAGGAATAATAAATTAAAAAATGTCGAAAACATATTAATCATGTTGATTTCTTACTGGTTTATGGAAATTATTAACACTACACTTTACACTAAATGCTGACATGGTAAACTTATCTGTTTTGAGATTCAAGAATAAAGTGTCTAATTAAGGCTTTGACTCAACAAGTACTCTAACTTACCTAGCTTGATTCTTAGATGAGGAATAGTTAAGTTTGAATGTCTAAAAAGAGTTAAGTACAAGAATCATGATTTGTATAAGCAATTGTGCTGATTGGATAATTGATTAGTTGATTACCGAACTTGGCCAACTATTGACTTATGAAGCCATCGAAAGGCTTTGCGATTTCATATTAATGAGAACCCTAAGGAGGAGCATTAGCATGAAAAGTGTCTATCTTTCGCTTATTTTTGAAAGAACCGAAATTGAGTTAGCCAGAACTTCATCGAATTGTTTGGAAGAGACCAGGATCGGTAAGTGTTCTGCTTTAGAATACCACTTCAAAACTAGTGGTTGTGAAGTGGAATGTTATAGAGTTGAACTGTCTATGCCTAAGGTTAAGTCCAAGGGAGAGGTCAACATTAACAATTCAAACGATGTTATCATATGGTACTATCTATCTTGAGGAGTACTCAAAGAGAGAAAAACATTAACATTCATTGAAAAACTTATGCAAGAATCTATGTGGAGATTCGAGATTTGTTCAAGATGCTCGAATCCATGTAGCAATTCATGATCTGTTCGAGATGTGAAAATGCAGTTGGGGATTTGCGTTCTATTCGAATGATGATGACTCAGATGGGAGATGCCAAACCTAGACTCAACATCGAAATGACTAAAACCAGAGATATGATGCGTAGCTAAAGGGAATGTAACATTTGAGCAATCCCAAGGGTGCTGGCGACTTCCTCTAGTATTATCTACGAACATGCATGCAGGAGCGATGTATTTCCTATAACACATTCCCTAGAGATGTACGTTGCTCAAAAGGATATCTTTGATCCTTGTGCTGGAGTTCGGATTTGGCTCGATCTGAGCAGATCTCCAAAGAAAATCCACCATGTGAACATGACTTAGCGGTATTGATTGTATACTTATTATTTTTGTAGCATTCACATAGCAGCTATTTGATATGATTTATGTGCTACACTCTAGACATTATCTATCATATCACTATATGTTAAACTTAATGAGTGGATGGTTTCTTTAAGGGGAAAACCGTTATAGGAATCAGTACGTTCTCAATGGTCGTTGTTACTTGTTGCATATTTCTTAAGTTTCTCAAACTAGTTTGCCAGACCGATCCTTGTGTTATTTTCTTATAATGCTCAGATCAGCCCCGTGTATGTTTCTGGATTTAGCTTTGGACACTTGGAGCTTATGGGGAAGAGCCGAATAATTATCTTTCGTAGTATTCTTTCGTTGCCTTACCATTTGAAATACCAACGTTGTGAGGATAGACTGTTATAATTGTCCAAGAGGATGATGGTACTTTGGTTTTAGTAACTCTGATGTTTCTATGTTCAGATTAGTCCTTTGTACAGTCCGTTTGATATTATATATCACCATTTCGTTGTGAGATTCTGATATTGTGTTCTTCTTTTCATGTTATATTCCTTTTCTTTTATTTACCCTAAATTTCTGCCTTTTTGACACTTCGGTGCTCGGTGCATGAATATCATGGATGTATTAGTGTCAACATTTGAGGGTCAAAAAATTAGGTCGTTAATATATTCAACCATCCAATATTTGATAAAACATTGTTACAATGGATTCGTAATGTAATCCAATAACCTACAATATATTACAATAATAGATAATAGTATTAAATGAGTTAGTAAACATGTTGAATACCTTTTGTCAAGGCCTAGAGATCTAACTTTGAAATGATGTAATGGATCCTTGAATCAAATTCCAAGTTTTCGAGTTTTTAGCTCCCAAACTGTTTTATCGCCGACATTTGAATCGAAGATTTTTTGGTGTAATTTGTGCTTGGATTTCTTTTAGGTTCAACTGGGTTTGCTGTTCAAAATTTACAGTGGTAGAGGAGAGAAAAGGTATAAAATAGAATGGTATAGAAAGTGGTATGTAAATAGGAATTCAAAGGGAGAGAAAAGTGGATCTTATCCTTGTCGCTCTCTTATAAATTCCATACTATTAAACCATTCAAAAGCCTCCCTCTTTTGCCAACATTTGGCTGGCCTATCCAAGCTATTTTAGCTGAAATTTTCATGCCCCATACCAACCTCAAAACCAATTTCAGCTCGAACAATGTCCGTTGCATTTAAATTTAAGATTAAACGCATACCGATATTGTATATCGATTAATATATTAATAACTATTATAAATGCAATGTTAAAAATTGTTTAACACTTCAATTTTTTCCGCAATTTAGTGTTATATAAATATTAATTAATTTATAATAATTAAAAATTTATTAAATCAGATGATAAAAGGAGTATTCATCGTTTCGGTTGTGTGACTCTAGTGTATAAATTTTTTCAGCAACTAATATCAAACAATTCGAATATTAGTGTTCACACGTCACTTAATAGGTGTTGTGACATTTTGTCTAAATGTATCTCTTACTTCATTTCGGTAAAATCCAATTTTACTTTATGAACCATTAACCGGTAATGATGATTATTTACATCAATTCTCTTTGTCAAAACTATATCACTTTGGACATATCGTCCATATTCAAATATATAGTCCAAACATAAAATTCTTGGTTCAATAATAATGGTTATTATTAACCGAACTACTCTAGCCAGAGACTTTGACTTTATGTTGACTTCAGCTGACCGTGGTACTAACCTCATATAACCGAGGGGACGATCATCTTTTAAATAGTGTTTCACTTCCAATGCTTCCACTCGATCAAAATTTAGTCGTTCGATGGACACCGTGCCACGATTTAACTATAATCAAAGTGGAGTTTCCATATTAAAGCTTAATAGCATTCTCAAGTAGGGGGAATTATGTAATATTGATATTTTGTATTTGACCTTAGTTATATCGAATAAAAAACTATCGGATGAGTTATTAAATAGTTATCCAATAACTATCACTATGTAACCCCTTGGTCCCTCTAACAATTATGAGTAATACAGTGTATAACATTTGAAGAGCGTTACGTACTTTAGTCTTAATGGATGCATCGATGTTCGGTCTCGATACATCTTAACTAGAAATATTTAAAATAGTATGTTTATTTTATTATGATAAATCACTCATGGTTACAATGCATTATAACTACAATCACAAAACATGCCATTTATGGATTTTTTATCAAATATACTTTTATTTAAATTAATTAGATAATACGACATATTATATCAAGTATATAATAGAAAGAAAACTCCTTTTATTTCGAACAAGATTGGTTATTCAGTCAGATATATGTAACAAATTACATAACTACCCAATGGGCATACTCCTAACTCTATCAACCTCTCATTTACACTTGAGGTCAATTATAGAATATATATCCCATTCCTTCAATCAGTTTGATGAGAACTAATCATGTTAGACCCTTCGTGAATGGATCTTCTATGTTGGTTTAATTAACTACTCTATTAATCAACTATCTTCAATGTTGATAAACTACCTTTACCATATGGAACTATTCCGAGTATGTTAACCCCCAGTGAGCTCCTATTATTACATTGGTATCATATAACAATGATGTAGTATTCTTAATACATGGAATCATCCGTAGCTTAATTATAAATTTATGCATTCATATTTACATACTATACGATTGCACATATTCCTAGGGACCAGAATGAAAAGGCCAATTCATTAGCTAAGTTGGCTAGTTCTGGGGATGCACAGCTTATGGGCTTGGTTCAGATAGAAGTAATTTCAGCTTCGAGCATTCATCAGACGGATGTTGATTGGATCTTGAATACTGAACCTGAAAGGGAGTCATGGATGACTTTGATTCGAAATTATTTGCAAAGAGTGGTCCTTTTGGAGAGAAGGAATGAACGACGAAAAATCCTTCGCCAAGCCTCAAGATACATCATGCAAGAAGGATTACTATATATGAAGGGATTCTCTATCCCCATGCTTCAGTGTGTTGCTCAAAACGAGGCTAAACAAGTTCTAAGAGAAGTTCACGAAAGGGCTTGTGGCGACAACACTGGAGGGGCAAACCTTAGCAAAGAAGATTCTTTGATACGTATATTTCTGGCCAACTATCAATCGAGACGTAGTTGATTACACCGAAGGTGTGACAAGTGCCTGATTTTTGCAGGTTGGGGCCTCACCGACAAAAATTACTGATGGTCAGCCCTTGGCCATTTGCAGGTTGGGGCACTGATATCATTGATGTTCTTTCGATATCTAAAGAAGGCATGAACTATGCCACCATAGCAGTTGATTAGTTTACCAAATGGGCTGAGGCAGAGCCATTAGCCACAATTACCACAAAGAAAGCAATCGACTTTTCAGTTCGGAATATTATCTATCGCTTTGGAGTTCCACAGGAAATAGTATTGGTAATGGGACCCGAATTGACAACATGGAGTCCAAGGATTTCTACCGCCAACATCGCATAGAGAAGAGATTTACATCGGTAGAACACCTTGAGGAAAATGGACAACTCAAAGTTGTGAATATGATTATTAAGTCCATTCCTAAGAAGCGTTTTAAAAGGCCTAGGGCAAGTGGGTCGATGAACTACCATTAGTGTTATGAGATTATTGAACGACAAATAAGTCAGCGAATGACCACACCCTATTTGCTTTATCCTACGGATTAGAGGCTATAATTCTAGTTTAACTGGAAGTACCTTCTCGCCGAGTTACTCACTACAATCCACGGACAAATGAGCAACTCCTTTTGGAGTCCCTCAATATAATCGATGAGAAGTGGACCGAAGCTGAATTGAGGGTATCACACCGACACTAAGTCGCCCGTTATAACACAAAGGTTAGGACTGGAGCTTTAAAATTGGCTACCTGGTTCTCAAATGAATTTTCCCAAGTTTGGAAACTTGATCCCGAAATGGGAAGGTCCGTATGCGATAAAGCAGAAGCTTGGAGATGGAACTTTCAGGCTTGCAACAACTGATGTGATTTCATTCCCAAGGGCATGGAATAGCGAGCACTTACGATGTTATTTCACTTAGAAATAAACTTATAAATAATTAGCTAGAGCCATGTATTGAGACAGATCTTGTCATTTTCCATCTTTTATGAAGTAAAATGGCTTTTCCAGCCCGAAAATCTGCCACTCGATTGCATAAGATTTGTGACTTAACCAACTCGAATGAATCTACGTATAATTAATATAGGTGTGTAGGTACATGGGGACATGTGCCAATCAAACCTTTAAGGCCCATGATCGGGTTCATGAAGTCCCTTTTGGTATTCGGAGATCGATGCCAACCAACTCTTGCCTTTGGATTAGAGACAAGAGTATAAACTTGAGCAAGACATGATATGATTTTCTGCATGCCAACTCTTGCCTTTGGATTGGGGGCAGGAGTATAAACTAAATGGACGTAACCTAAACGTCTGTTAGCCAACTCTTGCCCTTAGACTAGGGGCAAGAGTATAAACCTAAATCGGATGTTACATGACCATCCGCAAACTAACTCTTGCCTTTCGATTGAGGGTAGGAGTATAAACTAAATCGAACTTGATATGAACATCCATATGCTAACTCTTGCCTTCGGATTGGTGCAGCAGTATAACCCGAAGTGGATGTGATCAGACCATCCAACTCTTAACCTCTTGCCCGGAGTAAGCAAAATGGGAGGTCCATGCCTGGAGTAAGGTGGGACTTAACTTACAAGCCTTTGATCGATGGCTGGAGTTAGGCGTGATTGGGTGTAAACATCCTAGATGAGGGTGTGCGGACTACAACCCTAAGTGGTTAACTAAAACCAGCACTGAGTTTGGTGTGATCGAAATTTATTATCCTAGAAAAGGATGCTTAAGTCACTAATACTAAGTGACTAAAGCTAACTAACACCTAACATTTAGAATTTAGGTGGTTAGCTTACATTTGTTAGGACAATGAAAGCCCGATTAACTATAAAATGGGCTAAGGACTTAATCCGAAAGAAATTGTTGAAAAAAATAGACCGCAAGTACATTGAATAGAAAGCATAGTTCTTAAATACTTAGGCAAATCCAAATAATGAGTTGACGAAGCCAAAAACTTTTTTATTTACATGAAATTAAAAAGCTAAATATGAGTGTTATTAATACTAGAAACAAAAAAAGCGCGGGGCCGAACCTGCACAAATCCAGCCACCAAACCAAAATAGACTACTATTATCTCTGACCAAAAGAGAATCTACACATATAAGCCAAGCCTACAACTACTGCTTTTGCATTTGACTCCTTTGCTTCTTCTTCCTAGAGCCGAAGGAAACATCGCTCGAACTCTCTCCATGCATGTTTCCTCCTCTTCCTCTACCTCCTTGGCATTTGACTGGAGTACCATGCAATGATCAAGAAGGCACATTCTGGGCACTTTCAAGCAAGGGAAGGAAACTAGAGTACTCTATGAGGATCCAACAGGCATGCTCTAAGTGTTTTAAGTTAGAGGAATATACACAAAAGTATAAATGGTCTGGTTTGGCAAGGCCACAAATAGAGGGATATGAAAAATCTCCTCTTTCTCCCACTTGATCTCTATGTCCATAAGATGATGGCGCTCAATGTCACTCAGGGAACGGCCCAATAAGGGTTCAAAAGCTCCAGTGATTACAACATCCTCATCAGTCTAAGCACCCTAAGTCCCATTGGTTCCTTCATCTAGTATAGCATCAATCTCCCTTTTTATCAAGGCCGGGAGTCTCTTCAGCCGGAGCGCTGAGGATCATTGCCAAAGCTGTAACGGTTACTGACTCCATCACAAGCACTTGTTGTCCCGACCAGGAATCATTTGGAGGAAGCGGGGCGATTACAGGCTGACCTAAAGCTAGAGGGACATAAAAGGAAAGATTAGCGACATTGATCGGTGACACGTTAACTCTCTAAAATACAGGAGAAGTCAAGGAGATACCTCTTCGGTTTGGAGCTCTTCATGAGACGGAGTGCTACCAGAGCCCCCCTCAAGAATAAGAGAGAGAGCAATAGTTTTTCAAATCTAAGGTCACTCTGGATTATATCTAGAATCAATGGTGGAGTCAGGAGCAGCTTGAGCCCTAAGAGTTTGATTCACTAAAGCGTCGTTCTGCATGACTCTAGATCCTTCACCTTTTCCCTATTGCATTGATATGGAAAGTTCCAGATTGATAAGGAGCAGGCTTTCATGCAAAATTTAGGGCTCATCTTTCACCAGGATCTTCTTCTCCAATTATTCCAGATCTACCTCGGTGCCCAAGAGAAATTACTTCTCTTCCTCACAGACCGCTTCCAGGCCTATGCAAGGAGTCTGGTATAGTCATCTTTAAGCCACTTTATATTTCTAAACTTGAGAACTTTGGCATTGTATTAAGTAAGCAATGGCTCTAACCTCTCCATAACCTACTTCTCTTCCTACTGCTCCGCAGCTTCAACTTCTTTCTTTACCATAATGTCAACATTCCTAGCTCATTTGAGCGCTTTATCCCTCTCTTCCCTCATGGTGACCAGCTCGTCGCATGAGTCCTAAGCTATTTTCTATGCTTAATCTTTTTCCTTTTTCTAGCGATCGAGCTTGGTCTTCAGCTCAGCCACATTCCTTCTGGCGGCATTTATTTCCAGTACCGATATACGATTTTGATGATGCGCCTGCTCGATTTTGTTAAGATGCTTGGAATTTTCAGCTCCAAGTGCTTTGATAGCCTCCACTAGTTTCTTTTATACTTCGGCCTAGGATTTTCTTGGATTTTTAACCTCAGCATCAAGACGGGTACAATCCTTCTATTGTTGGCCTCGTTAAGCATTTGATTCTTGATCTCTTGCAACCCATCTCTCAAGACTTTATAAATCTATTCGACCACTTTCGGCCACTTGTTGTACTAGTGGTGAATGTTGGTCATGCATGTCATAGTCCTTTCTTGAACTTTCATTATCGCTCTCTTTAGGTTGGATACAAACATAAGCGCATAAAAATAGATGTTTGGAAATTGATCCTTCAGTTCGACCATATGAGCGTCGGTCACAAGCTGTTCAGCTAGGTTAACCATAGAGGCAACAATTTCTTTACTAGGCCTTTGATGAGTAGTCTCGAAGCTACCTTTATGATGCTTGTGCTCAGAGGACCGGCTAGAATGGAATAATATTGTAGGCTGTATAGGAATAGAGGTAGGAGGTGGAGCTCAAGAAGTGTCAACCGATGGAATCTCATCATCGTGACTAGGTTGCCTATCCGGACCTCTATGAGGAGGTGATCTAGATCTAGGCTGGTGCTTAGAAGTAGAATCATGTGAAGAACGATCTTTATCATTGTGTAGTTAAAGAACTTAGTGCTTCTGTAGCAATGGGGTGCAAAGAGTTACGGCGGGGATAAAGTAGGGATATAGCGAAAAACAGTGGAGGTGAAAAAGCTTCATTTCTTACAAAACTAAATAGTTATAGTTTATTTATTTTCATTCTTACATCATTTGTGTGAAAAAAGAAATACTATTTAATATTATATAACAAAATAAAAGAATACCATGATTTATGCAGACTAAATTTGGTAGCTATGATAGATTTCTAACTTATATTGAGTACTTATACCTTAAAATTAGGTCTTTACCCTAACTTTATTAATTTGGTTTAAAGAAGAACTAGTCCAATCTGCCTTTGCATATTAATATTGCTAAATCTTGTGCTATAAATTTTGGATTTAGCGGATGTAGCGGAAAATTGCATGGCTAAAAGTAGAACTACTATTTAATAGCGCTAAATTGAAATAGCATAGCGGTTAGAAAGCACTATGAGCTATAACAGGGATAGTGAGCGCTTTATCAGGGCTTTAACCGCATAGCCCTATCGTAAATACTCTTGTCCTGGTCTTCCCTATCGTGGTTAGAGCGATGGCTTGAATCGTAATCTCGACCACTCCATTGATGTTACGAACCCGACCAGGGCCTTTGAGCTAGATGCGCTTTTCTCCTCCAAGGATTGGTATGTATATTTTCTCTCATCCATAGAACCTACAAAGGAAACATGAATGGGTTACATTCGATGAAAATTGACATAGGGAAAGTGCAAGACAGTGCTGTGAAGTTCATGGGCTCATGAGTGTCCTAGTGTCCCCAAACCGACCATGTACCGAAGCCTTGCTCACATGAGTAGTCTCTCCCATACTTGCAGGAATGGTGTCATCATCAAAATGAAGAGGAGAACCGTCTTTGCTCATGTTTTCTATATCAAAGGAACCAATCGCGGTAGGAATTGGTCTCATCTTTGAATATGTATCCACAGAAGGAAGAGATGGAATACTCTGTAGTTGTAATCAGCAGAGGTTGTTTAGAAATTTTCCCTTTATGAAGCTTAATATCGATCTTCCTCCTAGAAGCGGGTGGTTGTTCATTTGAAGAGTGCTCAACCACTAGTTTGTTACTTGAATGAACGTCATCATCGCCAAACTTATTACCACCACCTACTATTTCACCTTCGTCGACATTGCCTTGAGCCTCCTCAACTTCCTGGCTAGGGACTGAGGGAACGTCAGGGCCGACATGACCTGCTTCTAGCCGAATACGGTCACTTACTACTACTTCATCACTCCAGTCTAGCCAGTGTTATAACCTTCTTCCGGCAAGTTGAAGACAAGAGACGCTCATAGTAATAAGGGACTGATCTCTATATCTTCCTCTAGAATGTTTCTGAGTGTTGTAATGGAGGTTTGATAAAAATAGCCATCGAGTCTCAAAGGAAAATCTTCACGATTCACTAAATTATGGTAATTAGAATACGACTTAACTAAACCTTTATGTTATCGTTTGGAAAAGTACTTACACCCTACTAACTAATGTTGTGAAAAACCAATAGACAATGCACAAAAAACCATTCACCTTTAAAATAGCTAAGCTTATTCCAAGCACAGTTCACAACTTTACAACCATCGACTGGTTCAAGATAAGTGAACAATAAACTTCCTTTTTTTATTTAAAGTTGCAGATGAATCGAATGTCTTTTTCTATCGGTTAACGATTTAAGAATTCAACAAAATCCATAAATATGCATTAGAGAAATGTGTAGTTATTCGAATGCAGTTGTGCTGTAGCAAATCTTATAACATGGAGCATTCAACAAATAAACGAATTAAATGGTGGTATACCCCTAGCTAGGCACATATATCTATTACATGCAGTATACCCTTCAAGAGGAAGATGAGCACTTTAGTGATGAGCCGAGACTAGTATGTCATCATATGGGATTCCATGATTAATACAAGTCCGCCAAAGAGATGCCACATCAACTTTTGAAGCAATCTAATCCTCTGGATCTTCTAGTAATACGACATCCTCGCGTGTATCAGGAGCTAGCACTACAATATCATCAGCTCTTGAACTTGGAGAGAATTTTTTGGTGCATGGTGTGAGCTTTTGGGCTATTCTAATTGTAGGCCCAAAGTCTAACAAGCAGAAAGTGTCACTGAACTTGACTCAGCATCTGACTCAGCATGTGTGGATGCGTAATCATCAGTCATTGCAGCTAAACACTCGAAGCATCTGGAACCCGTAGCTATCAAAATCATCAGATAGTCGGATTTAGATGGATCAACCTATCCCCTTATGCTAAGTGTTATCTAGTGAGGTGTGTGTAGTGCAGTGTTAAATAATTTAGAATTACACAATGGTAATGACAAGATTCGGGAGTTCAATTGGAGTGACATCATCATTGACCATCCCAACCGGCCTTCACGTTGATACTTGAAAATAAAAATTTATCCAAGTCCTGGGATCAGAAATCAACACATAAGAGCAGGTCATCAACATTCAGGGCATATGTATATATTCAAGTTCAAGTCCATATGAGCATGCGTGTGCATTCAAGTTTAAGTTCAAGTTATAAATGAGTGTGCATATCCAAGTGTTCATACACATCCAAGAGCACAAGGAAAGAATCAAAAAATCCGCCTTAAGTATGGGATTGGCACGGGTCTCATACCAAGGGTATTTTGCCCTTATACAAATTTAACTCCTCTAAGCCAATAGCTAATCCCATACCTAGGGGATTTCCCCCTATAGATTTTCTCTTTCAAACCCAAGTCAACTACCGATCCTTAAACAAAAATGCACCATCGTGAATTCACAAGTCAGCCTCGTTATCTCCTCCATCATTCCATCCCTTAGCTACCTATATGTATGTGAGTACGATGGTTAAGATCTAATCGGAGTTCAAGTGTAAATATGGATCAGGTTTTGAGATTCAAAGCGGCTCGACCCCCAAATATAAATAATTGATATTGGTGTTGATCTGGAGTATGTATAGGCGATGATGATGTAGGCGGCGAGGTTTGATCTAATTAATCTAATACTTAGGGATGTTAGAGGCATGGAAATTTTAATAATTAATGTTTTCCTAAGTGTAAGCACTATCCGATCACAAGCGAATGAAGATGAGTGAAGAGAAGATTTGGACAAATGGGTTATATACCCATACATGCAAGCCAGTCGTATATACGGGTCCATTGTGAAAAGTATATGCATATGGATCAGTATCGAATTCCCCCATATAAGGGTCAGTATAGAATCCTATCTATATTAAAAAGAAAAAAATAATGGACTTATGACTATCACTCAAGGAAAGTTAGCAACAACTTATAGACATATGAACGTGCTTGGAAGCCAATGACAACAGTGTATACATGAACGTGTGAGCATGCATGCACCTTTAACACTCGATTTTCCAAATCAATAGAATATTATTTTTACTTGGGATTTTCAGAAAAGAAATCAGTTTAAGTAACCGAAATCTACCAAGTTAATCAGTTAGCTTAATGGGCACGAACAATTATCAAAAGACCATACTATGGTATTTGTAGTGTCAAATGCCTACATAACGTCATGACAAATCACCGTGGACATGACTTTTCATAGTAATGATTTAGAGGAGAGATGGAAACCATTCAAAACATAGAGTGGAATCCTTCATAGCGATTCTAACTTGTCTTGATTCAAAGAACATAACGTTCGAAATGAGATGTACTTTGGGGGACAAGTGTTATCCAGCCTTTTGGGCCAACTTTATTTAGGTTGACTGGACAAGTTAGACTCAATGACTATCGAGGCAAGCTGCCTAGCAAGATGATCCTAGGGTCAGAAAACTAAGTACAGACAATACCATAAGACAATAATCAAATAGATTTAGAAGTGCAACACCCCTAATACACTAAGTATGGATTGGTTTTCCACCCTATAGGTACCGATCCCTAAGGGTACACCTAAGGTAGCCCCCACTGCAATTGCACTCTTCTCTATCTACATAGAGCCCGATTCAAATGTTGTTCTAGAATTCTTGTGCATCACATAGCAAATCTCCATACACAGTCTAAAGCAGCAATTCAACCTTCTACAGATCCATCACTTGGACCAAAAACAACATTGGAAACTCGAAGCCAATATTAAGAAGAGCCACCATAACGAACTGTCGATCCCCTATCTCTATATATAGGGATTGGTACTGATCCACCCCTATAGGGATCGGTACTGATCCTAAACTATAGGGGATCAGCGGTCGAGATTTTTCTGAGGACTTCATCTTTCTGAGAAGATTCCTTAGGAGAAATATCAGCTAGGAATTTCGTTGCCTGCCCTATAAATACAGAAGGCATGGTTCATTCTAAGGATCATTACACTGCTATTACACTCATACTCTCTTGTATTCAAGGATCTATTCTGATCCGACTCTATTGCAAACACGAAAAAATAGTGCAAAAGCAATAAAATCATTTAAGTAAACGTAGGTCAAGATAGCCGAGCCAGTATAAATTTGTGTCTGCTTCTTTTCTATATGATTTCCTCTATTTTTCGTTTACATTCTTTATTTAATCGCTACAACTTACTTTTCTGGGTGTTTGTACCAATTTTGGTTCAAACACTTTCTTCTTCTTTATTATTCAATCTGCATAGTTTTGCTAACTACTCCACATGAGCCTTCAATTGGCGGATCTCATCCTTTTTGGCATCTATCTAGGACGATCCATCTATATAGAGAAGTAACGTCATTATCATCAGGTACAGTTTACGCCTACTTCTTTAGTAGCAAAGTGTTAACATTGGTAGGTTTTGATTTGATCCGAGGATTGATTTGGATTTTGGCATTAAGCTTGGCATTGGTTCTTTGACCAATGCCACCGTTCTCACTTTTGAGATTGCCATTATCACTCACGCACTGCATAGTCAGTGCAGACGGTGAATGAAGGCAGTAAACTATGGAACGTTAAGGGAAGATCGGCTTAGGGGATGGATATTGAACTAGGGATCTCTTTATTCCATCACATTCGTTTAATTGGTTGGTATAGGCTTGAAGAGCTGTTAGGACAAGATCTAAGGTAGGCTCTGTAAGGGCACCTACCTCAGGTTTAGTTGTGGAGGTGAGGAGTTGCTTCTTTTGAATTTTTAAGGTAAGGTCAAATTGTTCCTGACTGGAAGGGGTATTGGAATATGTGGGATTCATGTTATTATATTAGTGTCTAAAGCAAACATAAGTAAAGTTTGCTGGAAAGGGAAATAGACCCTCTCTATAATGCTAAAAATGTTAGTGAGATTTTTCGTCTTAGAAACACCCATGTATTTTTATGAAGTAATGACGATGTTGACCACTTTAATGGTTATGAATCAGCAAAATTAAGTAATATTAGTATCACCTTTAAGAGGAGTAATTATGTTGCTTTAATGCTTACACAATTATGAGAGAGAAATATTTGGAGTATTAGGAATCGGTTCATTATCTCGATTCAAGCACCAACAAAAGTAAAACAGTAAAATAAAGTGCTAAAAATAATAAAAGGACATAGATAATTTACGGGATACAGATGTTAAAGAATCCTATGTCCACTGGTAAAATGTCACTTTCTTCTCCCTTGATTCTTAGTATAAACAAAAATGGCCGAGTGTAAAATTTTCTATTTGTGTTTTCAAAAAGAGTAAACTCAAAATCCCCTTTTTCTTCTACAGTGCCCTAACCATTTATGTTAAAGAGTTTCGCATGAATTATCTTTGTCGCTCTTTCATTCTTTTGATTTCAATCCTTGGATCGCATCGCATGTCAACCATCTTTCTCGCTTACTTGATATGCACGGACTGCTAAAGTGGTCATCAACAGAAAGTTGTAATTTGAATAGTTGAATTTTGAACCTTGGTTGGAAGTTTTGAAATTGAAGAGGAAAAATCCAAATTTGAATAGACTATGACATTCTAGTTCCGTAAGGCTATCGGCTTATGGACTGCGCATATTTGTAGATGGAGTTGCAATAAGAAATTGTCTTCTATTTTCTAGAAGAACTGGTTCATTTCTACCAGCACTCTAGAATTATACTATCGTGAATAATTTATTAGGATCGACACCTTCTTAATGCTTGAGATGTTGATTTCATATGGCATTTAAAATACAACAATCCATCCGAAGTGGTACTACCCTGCCTAATTCAATATATTTGCAAAGCACACTATTGAGGATTTCTAAGGTTGAATGGTATGACTTGGTAAGAGGAAACAATGCTTTTGTTTTATAGGGTGATCGCCTTGCTTGAACCTGCTCTGAGCCATACATATCAATGAGGGATTGCGCTTTCGCCTTTGCCTTTAAGCTGGGTTTAATGAACTTGAGGATGAAGATGGAACCTCCTAGCTTGTCTTTGTGGAAGAAGATTCAGCTTTTTATCGTGAAGCAATTTTACCCCATCTCCTCATCCCTTCGGTCTTTACGGTAGTGGTAGATATTATTCAAGATTGCGGCCGCCGTTCGGTCACTTCAACATCAAATTTGGATGGTAGAGCATCATTATAGCTTTCTTTAACTTGATGCGAGATTGTGGCATAGATCTACAACTTTAGATATTAGTTTTAAGATTGTGATGCATCCTAGTTTATTTGCTTAAGGGGTGGTGCCACAATTCTATGTTGTTAGTATTGTTTCCAGGGCCATAGAATAGTTTCGACATCTCGTTGTAACTTAAAGGTTGTATCACGGTTCTAACTCTTTAGGACTTATCTTTTTGGAGCCATGACACTGCCTTTATGTTTTAATAGTTGGAAGCTATGCCATTGTTCTGCCAATCGAGGTAACTGTTATGATTGTAGATCAGTTCCTACACTTTATAACCATCTCAAATTTTTGGCTCAGTGTTAAGTTGTTGAAGCTATGTTGAATAGAAAGGTGCAGTCTTTATATTTTTCCAACGACTCAGGATTTTAATGCAGTATTATGTGGATTTATTCTTGCTTCCTTTCCGCATTTTAGTTTTCTATTGTGGGAGTAGTTCTCCTGGGCTCTATGTTCGTATTAATTCCACTTTGACAACGTTTTGGAAAATATGGGTGTAACAATAATAATTGTTATTATGGAACAAGGATTTTGTGTTTGGCATTACCAGGTTGAATGTGGAAGATGTTGAATTTTTGACCAAGTCAAATCACATAAGTCCTAATATGAAATAGTGTTAACGAAAAGAATTGGTGTAAATAATCGTCACTACCGGGCAATGCTTATAATATTAAAATTAGATTTTATCAGAAAATGCGTAAGCTATAAATTCGACCAAAATGTCACTTCACTAGCTATGTTGGTGAGTGAAATTTAACATTCAAATAGTTTGGTACTAAATGCTGACTGAATTTACACATGTGAGTCACACAACCGCATTAATAGATTCTCCGAAATTCCACATGATTTAATTGATTTATAAATAGTTATAAATTAATCAATATATTTTTGAAATATTAATTAATTAATTCATTGATTTATTTGGTACCATTAGTATTTTTTGATACCTTTAGTATTTAATTGGACACATATATAAAAGTTGTATATGTACAAATCGATATAGGATATCGATGTGCGTTTAAATTTAACAACGTAAATATTTGTTATGTGTTATTGAACAAATTTAAGGCCAATATATCCTCATTCATGACAAGCCATATAAAGAAAAAGGAGGCTTTAAATCCAATGGTTGGATCTAGAAAATGGAAGGAGGAGGTTATGGAAGGTTACATTTATAACTACCATGCATTTCATCCATTTGTCACTCTTAATCGCTCTCTTTCAAAACCCTAGCCTCCATCTCCATTTAATAACATTTATTGTTAAGAATTCAAGACAAAATGAAAGTAGAAAAATTATATTAGTGGCATCCAGTTAAATTAATCAAATGAAAGTTAGTTCTCCTTCTCTTGCAAAGCTAGGTGACTAACTCAGATTTGGATCTGGGAGCGTCTATCAATCAAGGTGCATTTAAGGGCTGCATCTATTAAGTATAGTCTACTCTATATTATACGTATATTCATCATGATGTTATAGATCCACTTATTTGATTATTTTGATGAATTTGTATATGCATATGTTATCCACATTTAATTTGTTATGTATAGATCTGAAAATTTTGAGTTTGTTGGTTTGAATTAGATTTTAAAATAATAACAATGGTTTTGATAGTTAATCCTTATATTTTCTCTATGTGGATGTTGGTGTTGTTTTGGATCTGAATCTAATAACTAATTAGCTATTATATATATATGTGTGTGTGTGTGTGTATTTATATAGTTGAATGTCAATGGTAATTTCATCGTTTCACAATTAGTTTTCTGATTCAAACCACATACACACATACATAGACACACACATATATAAGCATGTACATACACACACAAAGATATATATATATATATATATTATCTATGTGCATGTGTCTATATATGTATGTATTAAAATTAGATTGAAAACTATTTTATAATGAAGGTTTAAAGAAAACATTTATACACACACACACACACATCTTAATGTTAAATGAGATCTGTATTTAATGTAGAAATTTACATGCATCAACATTCTAATTTTGTTTAATAAATTTAACGTTATTATTACTTATAAAATATCCATATTTTAGCTTACTTTAAATTATTATATAAACATAAGTCATAATTTGATATATAAATTAAGATCTATTTTCAAATTGTTTCACTAAATCAAATTATTGCATGTTTTGAAAATAAATCTTGAACTCAAAATAGTTAACTAAGATTGAGACTAATTAAAGGATTCATTAAAAACACCCACACTATTAATCACACACGCTCAAATATATATATATATATATATATAATTTATATATACACACATGCATATATATTTTAGAAATGTTTTGGACAACAAATGCGTATATAAAAAGACATATGTCCGTCGTTGTGTAAATCCTAGCACCTAAACACGTACGCATTAACTATGTACAAAATATGATATATTGCACCTACACAATATACGCTAAGTACACAAACAAGAAAGAAAGACCACAATATCATAATCTCACAGCGGAGCGATAAAATACAATATCCAGAAAGGCAGTACAAAAAGTTACTCCAAAATATAAATTAATTTCAAACTTACAAAACCTATGTACTACCATCATCTTGGATAGTTATAACTGCATGTCTCCATAATGTTGATGCATACATAATACAATGCAACAGAAATAGAAATAGATAGATAATGGAAACCTCCAGCTTGCCTCTTGAACTCTGAAACGTCCAAAGCAAACCTTCTTTACTTAGCCTGCTCGAAAGAGTACATAAGGAATTTAGGGAAAACAAAACCTACATGTCAGACACAAGTCTGGAATGAGAAAACTCAAGATACATGAATACATATAACATTAACTTTTGAGACTATACGAATCATCGCAACAATTTTCCTCTTAAAAGAAACCAAACTATCTAGTGATATAATAGATAATGTCTAGAGTGTAGAATATAAATCAGAAAATACTGTGCTACATGCATCTCACAACAAAATAATGTTAGAAGTACATCTAAAACCGTACATTCACATATGGATTTTCCATGGAGGTACCTCTAGTAAACTGAAGCGGACCTTCATGCACAAGGATCAAAAACTACCTTCTTAGCATCGTGTTCTCTAGATAAAATACACCATAAGGTAAACAAGACTAGCCCACGTCCTAACATATGGAACCTAGAATTTACAACTCCTGTTGGCAACATCGATAAGCATACTCAAAATATGGAGTTGATATACCATGTCATGGGTAAGCTAAACCCCAAGTTGTGTAGCCTACTTTGTCATTAGCCATTTTTGATGTTAAGGTCTCGTTCAATATCTCTTACACGTGTCTTTACTACTCGAACAAAACACGAATCCTTTCAATGGATTCCATACAAATTGACTGACGAATGTTGATGCTGACCCCTCTCTTAGACTTAACCTTGGGATACACAGTTCGAATTATAGCATTAGTCTAAAATGTTAGGGCTAACCTCGACCTTGGCCTTAATTTTAGGATAAACAGTTCAACCCTATAACATTCCCCTTCACAACTGCTTCCAAAACATAGATTCGTATATTAGTTATGAACTGGTATTCAATAAATAAAGCACCTATCGATCCCGGACTCTTCAAAACTAATTCGATGAATTTCTGGTAAACTAAATTCCGGTTCTTTTAGAAGTAAACAAACTATATAAAGAGGAGACGTGAAACGACCCTGACTCGACCTTCGAAAATCAGCACCGAATATGACACTCATATTCAAATGCCGCAGATCCAAACGTCGAATCTGGTTCGTCGGAGCTTATAACACATTAAGTACAACACAGTGGAAGAAAAAGAATAATACATTTGATACAACATCTGATACAACGATACAACAGAATGATACAATGAATATACATCAGAGATATGATACAAGACAATAGCAGCGGAGAGAAAAGATAACACTAACAGCGGAACAAAATCTCCAATATGGTCTTCAAAAGAGAACTCCAACATCGGTAATCTCCATCTCCAAGCCACCAATCCAGAAATAGCTCGAACTCCCAATCAAGATGAAGTGAAGCAACTCGATCCAAATGCGATTGCCAAATCCTAAGGCTGAAAGCTATCGAATCTACACCTATTATATGATTATCAAAAAAACCCAACTCTAGACTGCCCGTGTGGGAAAATAGTGGGCACCCAGAGTTTAGAAAACGGAAAATAAACTCCAGGTCAGTCGTGGGACTGGTATGAGCAAACAAAAACATTTGGTCTTTAAAACAAACAAAAGAATTTAAATTTGAGATCCGCAATGCTTTTTAGAAAATGAAACTACCATAAGGCCTCCCGCCACACACACAATGCAAACGCAGACTTGGAGGAGATTTCTCCTTATGATAGTCAAATATGCTTAATACGAGAAAAAAATTCTTTGATATTGTTACTAGTGCATAGTGGAAAATCTTTTGAAAGTATAATATTAATCCTAGCCAGCATAGGTACCATGATATTATGCCAGCTATAGCTACCACCTGAGGTGGCAGGTAATACAACTGCAATCGTAAAGGGCTCGTGTTGTTTTGTTTGGATCTCCAACAAATGGTCAGGCGAAGGAAATTCCTACTGCCACATGGGTATGCCTCTGGCGGGACGTCCCGAGAACCTAACCGGATCTCTGCCAACACAAGGCCGGGTTACCTCTGTAACTAGGTAACTACTACACGAGCGTGCAATCCCCCGGTCCTATGGGACCTTTATGCGAGGACTCGATAACAACAATCACAAAGTAATAGATCTGCAATGTCCACATGAGTAAGTATCTGGGCTCCATACCATGATACCCCCTTTTTCAGAAGGGAATGACAAACCCTAAAGTGAGCGACCCTCATAACCTTGCCGCATCTTTCCTGTTTCGACCATTTCTGAGGTGTGAGGTCCAGATGCAGTCTCGTCCACAAAGCTACGCTTTATACAAAAGCCATGCTTTGATCAACAAATGATACACAGCAGCACTCAGCATGCCACACTACCAAATTGGGAGCATGTCACTGATAAATATCAACTACATAACTTATGAGCTCGTATGTCTCAGAGAAGGGTGTTAAGTTAAGAGAATGAATTCTCCACCACCAAGCAAAAATTTATTTGATAGAGATCAGTTTAATATCCCAAGTGTAGTGTCAGACATACAACCATACAAGTCTATTCCGGGTTCGAACAGAATCGAAGGCACTTCCGAAGAAGCCCTTGCTAATCCGGGTATCCACAATCCCGATCGGACTTCCTGTCACTTTAGGGAGAACTCTATACCGGAGCAACTTAGTGCAGAGTAAATCGATAGGTTATCCTATCGTTCTCGAAGACACCCGGTCTTCAACATCGGTCTTCAAATGCAATTCATAACGTCGTATCACTATTCGGAATGAGTTATATGACACAAGGTCCTCTCCCGGCTAAACCGAATAATGAGCGCAAAATTTAAAAACATATGGATATGGGATTTCATTTAAGCCACAACAAATGGTTAAACAAATTACCATTTTAAATCTTTAAACAAAAAGATTTATCTCACAAAGTTTCACCCAGTTTCACAAAGATCTATTCATAGATTTCAAAGCAATTCCCATTTCAATTGGATTAACTCACTAAATCTTTAACTTAAAGATTTAACTTTTAGCTTTCAAACCCATTTCCAAAGATTAATCTATAACTTGGAAAGTTATTTTCATTTTTAGACTTGAAATCCTTTTAACACAAATTGGAAATTCATTTCTTATGTGAAAGCTCTTATTATTTGAAAACAAACAGTTTTCGTTTCGGAAAAATACAATTATATCTATACAAGTTAAAATCTTGGGTTAAATTTAAAGTCCCAAAACAACACTTTTAAAATGGTTTAAAACCCATATGAACCCAATTATAAGTTGAATAACCCTTTTTAAACCCTAGTTCCCAAATCATAGAATTCAATTTCAAATATTGAATTCAAATTTAAATCAAATTATTTAAATTTCAAAACTCAATTAAGTTATTCAAAATAACTTTTATTTTTGAAATTCATTTTCAAAAGCTTCAATTCTAATCCCAAAACTATTTTGGATTCAAAAATTCAATTTTTAAAACTATTTCAAAATATACGACTTAACCCATTTCCACGTGCAATCCATATTTGTGTGTGTATAAGTGTGGTCCAGAACACAATAATGCACAACATCATCATCACAGATTTAACCATATCGATAAGCGATATAACCCATAACGCTTACCTTTATTCACAGAGTCATAAATAAAATGAATTTATCAATCACAAAGATCTGCCATTACGATTCGATGTGGATTTCGGATAACCAACTGTAATCTGACTCCCTATCGCATCGAAATTCAAATGTCATTCTACGGGTCAAAGGGGTTTTCATATTCATACAACAGTATATACATCACAGACATAACAGCTCAGCACAAAGCATTACATAGCATCACATCACATATCAAATATATCAATCCATCACACATCATTCAATAGCAATCAAACATATTTAATTAAGATAAATAAATTGTGTGGTTTTTAATTTATCAACAACATAGTTACTTTCATTAGAAACCTTTAATCGACGATTTATTATTATTAATTTCAATTGATTAAGTTTTAATCACCTTCCTAAATTTATCATTCTTTAATCAATTATCTTGGTTAATTAACTTTAATTGTAATTAATTAAATTTTAATAAATTATTCCTTAATTAATTAATAATTTTCAACAATAAATTTCCCTTCAATTACAATTTAATTAACTTTTAAATTATTGCTTAATTATCCTTTATTAATTGAAATAACTAATTACACCTTAATTACTTGATTTATCAGCTTTAATCCTTTATCAATTACTTTTTATTATTAAGTAATTATCTTTAATTAATTATTCTTAATTAATTAATTTTTGAACACCTTGATTAAATCAATCTTTAACGTCAATTATCAATCCTTAATTATCTTCATTAAGTATTTATTTTAATTAATCAATCATTAACCACTTAACTAAATAACTTGAATTATCAATAAATTCTATATTAATTACTTCCATTAAGTATTTTACTTTAAAACTTCTTTTCAAAAGCTTTCCATTTGTTAATCCATCTTTGAAAGAAAAACAATTACCATTCAAACTTATTAATAGCCTAGAAGAAATCATTTTTCAAGTCTTGTCAAATCAACATAATCATATAATTCAACTTAAATCATTAAAATTAATTGCATTTAAGATAACCCGTCTATCTTTAAAATCTTGTTTTAAATAATCTTGAAATCAAACTTTCTTTTATCATACTTTAAACTTGTTCTCGCTTTATTTTAAAAACCTGTTAACTAATTTACTTTTTATACAAATGCTGATTACAATAGTTGTTTAAATAAACTTGTTCACTTTAATTTTTTTTTAAATTTTGATATACTTTCAAAGTACTCGTGTAAACGCAGCAAAATTCCAGAGGAAAACCAAAGAAAACCCGAGCAAACATACGAGGCTATTCCTCCTCAACAACTTCGAGTCGAGCACGTGAATTTCTCAAGAAAACCCTCGAACTAACTTACCTTCTTCTCCAAACATATGCCACTGATACCCATCAGAAGTTCGTGCACATGCACAAACGAAAATGCCACTTTTGGTCGAAGCCCCAGCTACCATCAAGTCGTCGGCAACTCATCTGAATCCCACGAGCACTCAGGTATTCCAAACATTGACGAACTCGCGATCGAACGTCACAACCCAGATTGTAACAGAACCAGACCACCATAAACACATCGTCCTCCCACCTCTGGCGATCGGAGGCCATGGAAACTTAACTGAAGCCTCGTCTTAACCACATGCTGCTATCCCCACCGGACCGATCGCCGATAGTTCATCCATCACGAAGAAATTGCTTTACAAACTTAGACGAATCAAAGCTATTCTAAAACCCTAGATCATCATTTTCCGATCGCCACAACAATTAATAAATTCACCACTCATTTTTCCTCCGACCACCCACACCTGAACCACCACCAGACCCAAGCACAACGATCATCTTCTCGTAAACCGTTGGAAATTGACGAAAAACCGAGATTTCTTTCAAACCCAAATCCCACCATAAACCGACACTAAAAATTCTGGTTTTATTTTTAAAATTCGTTACTCCAGAGTGCAATTCCAATTACATAATCAAATTGTAAGAATTTGATAATCAAATTCCCAACTTGTTTTACTTTTGCTGTAATTCCTTGATTTTGAATTAATTCCTTAATATAAACACATGAAACCAAATTTAAAAATAAACTATCATCTATACAACCAATTTTCTTTTAGGAATCATAGCTTAAAATAGTTCAGAAAAAGAGATATGAATTTTCTCTGATTATTCTTGGGTCTGGAGAACACAACAGGGTATATACCCATATACACTCAGTCATGCATACTATATATACATACATACATACATATATATATATATATATATATCCTGATTCAGTTACATTCAAGTGAATACATCCAGACAAACATATATACACAACATCACCACACAGATACATCACATGCATCAAAAGATTAAAGGTTGAAAGTTTTCTCACATGGATTTGCAGCAGAGACAAAGAACAAAGAAGTGTTTTGAGCCTGGAAAGAAAGAGTTGAGCCTGGAAACTTTTATTTTTGTTTAGCCTGCAAATTAGATTGATACAATTGTTTTAAACCTATGCTTAATCACTGATTTAACAACCCAAATTCAAATCCTTTAAAGAAAATTTACTTGCCTTTATTTGATAGAATCTGCAGTGTCAAAACTGCAGCTCGGTTTCTTTTTTTACTATCAATCTGCATCTTTTTTTTTTGAATTGATTGTTAAACTTGTTTTAAAAATCACAAATTCATTAAAATTTTAAAGTTAAAACTTACCTGAGAGTAAATCCATAGTTTGATGTTGAAGAAGATTTCAGATTTTTTTCCAACTTTGTTTTAGCTTTTGAAAACTGCTTGATTTCTTATGTTTGCTTTTTAGAACTGAGCTTTGATTTTTTTTTTCTTTGATCTACTCTTTGATTTTCCAGGTTGAAGATTTGCATTCTACCATTCCCAGGCTTTAATTCTTGCCTCAGATGTGCATTTGTTTTTTTTCTTCTTTCAAACTTTGTTTCAGATTTGAGAACTAATGGCAGATTTTTTTTCTTTGATGTTGTAGATTTGAGATACTCAATCTTTGATACTATTGTTTTCAGATTTTTGAAAAGTTAAATAATTGCATATGGGGAAGTGAAGAGTTTTTTCTGTAATTTTTTATTTAATTATTTTATTTAATTAATTGCATTGAAGGCCATTTGTAAAGAGATGTCATAAACTCTAGATTTTGTTAATCACCTTACTCTATTTCCCATGTGCAACTTTATTTACGTTTGTGATCTTTCTTTTTACAAGACAAAATAAAAAATTTTGTAAATTTTTACATCTTATTCATTGGTGCATATATGTATGAACAATGTTAAAAGAATTTAACCAATATTTATATGATATACATTATATCTTAATGATTTTCTAAATGTCATCTATTTTTTAAAAATATTTATTTATAATTTTATTTAAAATTCCAATTCACTTGAATAAAAATTCATTTATGTCTATTACCAATTTAAAGAAGGAAATGATTTTAAAAACTAATTTTATTAATAAGTGAATTTTTTCTTTTCAAAAGAAGGTATGTATTATATATATGTATAATTTGAATTCAAATGATTTTTTTAAAATATTTATTATTTCAAGATTTTAAACCCAAAAGAAATTGGAATTTATTTATGTATAGTTTATTACTCATTTTATTTGTTTGAGTTTTCTCAATTTATTTTAAACTTAAATTTCAAAAGTTTAAAATATATTATAAAATTTAAATTGATAAATTTTAGGATGTTACTTTTTATTTATAAGATTTTAAATATACAAATTCAAAATCCCAATTAAATTTTAAAATCAATGTCCAAATAAACAAATATCCTATTTAAATCTTGGAAAAATTAATTTAATTGACAATTTTATCCAAACATTTATTATCGATTATCAATTTACATTTAATTAAAAATCGAGATCGTTACAGATTCCCCCCTAAAAAAATTTCGTCCTCGAAATTTGCAAGGGAGACAACAAAGAAAAGATGAAAGATAGAGAAATATCTTTCCAAATCAAACTGGATAACGATTCTGTATTTGGCTTACCAAATCAAAATATCAACAATACGAGAACAAACCCATACAATTATTTCACAAGATACTCGGGTCCACCGGTCTACGAATATGCAAGGGCATTGATTAGTTCGAATGGATAACTAATCGTTCGTAGAATATATCGGATCCCAGAGAATAGATAGACGGATTTAATCTTCTACAATTTCTCAAGCACTAGATATGGATTCTAAATTCAGGTCGGAATACTCCAAAGTATATACCAATTTTCCCCTTTTCGGACTTTGATATACATAAGAAATTACGATAGAATTTCAAATTTGATTTTAACCGATATCGTTTTGTTAATACAATTCAAATTCGGCCTTGTATTTATTAACCAATTTACTTAATTTAAAATTTCCAATTTATTTAATTCAAATTTTCAAATTCATTAGAGTTTAGAACGAAAAGCTGATAAGAAACCGATGACGATACGAAGTAAGGATTTTCTACAACGATTCGTAGGGCCACCGTCACACCGAAACTTCTTCCTGGAGCTGCTACGAAGCCATCAAAAGAATTTTGGAATCGAATCAAAGTAGATTGATAGAGAAAAGTTATTCCGCTATTGCAGGGTATTGACCATTTATAGTGGTATTCCCCTGTCCCCTATCTCGTCCTCTTCTCGCACTCATACTCACTATCAGTGGATGGTAAAAGAATTTACTGAGGCATTCGAACGGATATCTTAGGAATATACTCATTCTAGGGTATACTTCACCCTATCTCTAATGAGTTACTTAATGTGTTATACCCCTGAGCTAAAGTTTCAACCTTCAGCTCTGATACCAATTGAAATGACCCTGACTCGACCTTCAAAAATCGACACCGAATATGACACTCGTATTCAAATGCCGCAGATCCAAACGTCGAATCTGGTTCGCCGGAGCTTATAACACATTAAGTACAACACAGCGGAAGAAAAAGAATAATAATTCTGATAAAATATCTGATACAATATGATACAACAGAATGATACAATGAATGTACATCAGAGATATGATACAAGACAATAGCAGCGGAAAGAAAAGATAACACTAACAGCGGAACAAAATCTCCAATATGGTCTTCAAAAGAGAACTCCAGCATCGGTAATCTCCATCTCCAAGGCACCAATCCAGAAATAGCATGAACTCCCAATCAAGATGAAGTGAAGCAACTCGATCCAAATGCGATTGCCAAATCCTAAGGCTGAAAGCTATCGAATCTACACCTACTATATGATTATCTGAAAAACCCAACTCTAGACTGTCCGTGTGGAAAATAGTGGGCACCCAGAGTTTAGGAAAGGGACAATAAACTTCAGGTCAGTCGTGGGACTGGTATGAGCAAACAAAAACATTTGGTCTTTAAAACAAACAAAATAATTTAAATTTGAAATCCGCAATGCTTTTTAGAAAATGAAACTACCATAAGGCCTCCCGCCAAACACACAATGCAAACGCAGACTTGGAGGAGATTTCTCCTTATGATAGTCAAATATGCTTAATACGAGAAAAAAATTCTTTGATATTATTACTAGTGCATAGTGGAAAATCTTTCGAAAGTATAATATTAATCCTAGCCAGCATAGGTACCATGATATTATGCCAGCTATAGCTACCACCTGAGGTGGCAGGTAATACAATTGCAATCGTAAAGGGCTCGTATTGTTTTGTTTGGATTTCCAACAAATGGTCAGGCTAAGGAACTTCCTACTGCCACATGGGTACGCCTGTGGTGGGACGTCCCGAGAACCTAACCGGATCTCTGCCAACACAAGTTCGGGTTACCTCTGTAACTAGGTAACTACTACACGAGCGTGCCATCTCTCGGTCCTTTGGGACCTTTATCTGAGGCCTCGATAACAACAACCACAAAGCAATCACAAAGTAATAGATCTGCAGTGTCCACATGAGTAAGTATCTGGGCTCCATACCATGATATCCCCCTTTTCTAGAACGAAATGACAAACCCTAAAGGGAGCGACCCTCTTAACCTTGCCGCATCTTTCCTGTTTTGACCATTTCCGGGGTGTGAGGTCCTGATGCAGTCTCGTCCACAAAGCTATGCTTTATACAAAAGCCATGCTTTGATCAACAAATGATACAAAGCAACATTCAGCATGCCACACTACCAAATTGGGAGTATGTCACTGATAAATATCAACTACATAACATCTGAGCTCGTTTGTCTCAGAGAAGGGTGTTAAGCTAAGAGAATGAATTCTCCGCCACTAAGCATAAATGTATTTGATAGAGATCAGTTTAATATCCCAAATTGTAGTGTCAGACATACAACCATACAAGTCTGTTCCGGGTTCGAATAGAACCGAAGGCACTTCCGAAGAAGCCCTTGCAAATCCGGGTATCCACAATCCCGATCGGACTTCCCGTCACTTAGGGAGAACTCTATATGGAGCAACTCAGTGCAGAGTAAATCGACAGGTTATCCTATCGTTGTCGAAGACACCCGGTCTTCAACACCGGTCTTCAAATGCAATCCATAACGTCGTATTACTATTCAGAATGGGTTATATGACACAAGGTCCCCTCCCGGCTAAACCGAATGATGAGCGCAAAATTTAAAAACATATGGATATGGGATTTCAGTTAAGTCACAACTTATCAAAATCCAAAACTTTTCTTTCAAATGGTTAAACAAATTACCATTTTAAATCTTTAAACAAAAAGATTTATCTCATAAAGTTTCACCCAGTTTCACAAAGATTTATTCATAGATTTCAAAGCAATTCCCATTTCAATTGGATTAACTCACTAAATCTTTAAATTAAAGATTTAACTTTTAGCTTTCAAACCCATTTCCAAAGATTAATCTATAACTTGGAAAGCTATTTTCATTTTTAGACTTGAAATCCTTTTAACACAACTTGGAAATTCATTTCTTATGTGAAAGCTCTTATTATTTGAAAACAAAAAGTTTTCGTTTCGAAAAAATCCAATTATATATATACAAGTTAAAATCTTGGGTTAAATTTAAAGTCCCCAAACAATACTTTTTAAAATGGTTTAAAACCCATATAAACCCATTTATAAGTTGAATAACCCTTTCTAAACCCTAGTTCCCAAATCATAGAATTCAATTTCAAATATTGAATTCAAATTCAAATCAAATTATTCAAATTTCAAAACTCAATTAAGTTATTCAAAATAACTTTTATTTTTGAAATTCATTTTCAAAATCTTCAATTCTAATCCCAAAACTATTTTGGATTCAAAAATTCAATTTTTAAAACTATTTCAAAATCTGTGACTTAACCCATTTCCACGTGCAATCCATATTTGTGTGTGTATAAGTGTGGTCCAGGGGTTCAACACAATAGTGCACAACATCATCATCACAGATTCAATCATATCGATAAGCCATATAACCCATAACGCTTATCTTTATTCACAGAGTCATAGATAAAATGAATAATCAATCACAAAGATCTACCATTACGATTCGATGTGGGTTTCGGATAACCAACTGTAATTCGACTCCCTGTCGCATCGAAATTCAAATGTCGTTCTACGGGTCAAAGGGGTTTTCATATTCATACAATGGTATATACAGTACAGACATAACAGCTCAGCACAAAGCATTACATAGCATCACATCACATATCAAATATATCAATCCATCACACATCATTCAATAGCAATCAAACATCTTTAATTAAGATGAATAAATTGTGTGGTTTTTAATTTATCAATAACATAGTTACTTTCATTAGAAACCTTTAATCAACGATTTATTATTATTAATTTCAATTGATTAAGTTTTAATTACCTTCCTGAATTTATCGTTCTTTAACCAATTATCTTAGTTAATTAACCTTAATTGTAATTAATTAAATCTTAATAAATTATTTCTTAATTAATAATTTTCAAAAAATTAATTTCCCTTCAATTACAATTTAATTAACTTTTAAATTAATACTTAATTATCCCTTATTAATTGAAATAAGTAATTACACCTTAATTACTTGGTTTATCAACTTTAATCCTTAATCAATTACTTTTTTTATTAAGTAATTATCTTTAATGAATTATTCTTAATTAATTAATCTTTGAACACCTTGATTAAATCAATCTTTAATGTCAATTATCAATCCTTAATTATCTTCCTTAAGTAATTATTTTTAATTAATCAATCATTAACCACTTGACTAGATAACTTGAATTATCAATTAATTCTATATTAATTACTTCCATTAAGTATTTTACTTTAAAACCTCTTTTCAAAAGCTTTCCATTTGTTAATACATGTTTGAAAGAAAAACAATTACCATTCAAACCTATTAATAGCTTGGAAGAAATCATTATTCAAGTCTTGTCAAATCAACATAATCATATAATTCAACTTAAATCTTTAAAATTAATTTCATTTAAGATAACCCGTCTATCTTTAAAATCTTGTCTTAAATAATCTTGAAATCAAACTTTCTTTTATCATACTTTAAAACTTGTTCTCGCTTTATTTTAAAAACCTGTTAACTAATTTACTTTTTATACAAATGTTGGTTGCCATAGTTGTTTAAATAAACTTGTTTACTTAAAAAAAAATTAATTTTTTTTTGATATGCTTTCAACGTACTCGTGTAAACCCAACAAAATTCTCGAGGAAAACCAAAGAAAACCCCACCTTAACAACTTCGAGTCGAGCACGTGAATTTCTTGAGAAAACCCTCGAACTAACCCATCCTCTTCTCCAAACATATGCCACTGATACCCATCAGAAGTTCGTGCACATGCACAAACGAAAACGCCACTGTTAGTCGAAGCCCCAGCCACCATCAAGTCGTCGGCAACTCACCTGAACCCCACGAGCACTCAGGTATTCCAAATGTTGACGAACTCACAATCGAACGTCACAACCCAGATTGTAACAGAACCAGACCACCATAAACACATCGTCCTCCCACCTCTGGCCATTGGAGGCCATGGAAACTTCACTGAAGCCTCGTCTTGACTACACGCTGATATCCCCACCAGACCGATCGCCGATAGTTCATCCATCACGACGAAATTGCTTTACAAACTCAGACGAAACAAAGCTATTCTAAGACCCTAGATCATCATTTTTCGATTGCCACAACGATTAATAAATTCACCCCTCATTTTTCCTCCGACCACCCACACCTGAACCACCACCAGACCTAAGCACAATGATCATCTTCTCGTAAATCGTTGGAAATTGACGAAAAATAGAGATTTCGTTCAAACCCAAATCCCACCAAGAACCAACACTAAAAATTCTAGTTTTATTTTTACAATTCGTTACTCTAGAGTGCGATTCCAATTACATAATCAAATTGTAAGAATTTGATAATCAAATTTCCCAACTTGTTTTACTTTTGCTGTAATTCCTTGATTTTGAATTAATTCCTTAATATAAACACATGAAACCAAATTTAAAAATAAACTAGCATCTATACAACCAATTTTATTTTAGGAAGTCATAGCTTAAAGTAGTTTAGACAAAGAGATATGAATTTTCTTTGATTATTCTTGGGTCTGGAGAACACAACATGGTATATACACATATACACCCAGTCATGCATACTATATATATATATCCTGATTCAGTTACATTCAAGTTAATACATCCAGACAAACATATACACACAACATCACCACACAGATACATCACATGCATCAAAAGATTAAAGGTTGAAAAATTGCTCATATGGATTTGCAGCAGAGACAAAGAACAGAGAAGTGTTTTGAGCCTGGAAAGAAAGATTTTGAGCCTAGAAACTTTTATTTTTGTTTAGCCTGCAACTTAGATTGATACAATTGTTTTAAACCTATGCTTAATCACTGATTTAACAACCCAAATTCAAATCCTTTAAATAAAATTTACTTGCCTTTATTTGATATAATCTGCACTTTCAAAATTGCAGCTCTGATTCTTTTTTTTTCTTATCAATCTGCATCTTTTTTTTTGAATTGATCGTTAAAACTTGATTTAAAAATCACAAATTCATTAAACTTTTAAAGTTAAAAACTTACCTGAGAGTAAATCCATAGTTTGATGTTGAAGAAGATTTCAGATTTTTTTTCCAACTTTGTTTTAGCTTTTGAAAACTGCTTGATTTCTTCTGTTTGCTTTTTAGTACCGAGCTTTGATTTTTTTCTTTAATCTGCTCTTTGATTTTCCAGGTTGAAGATTTGCATTCTATCTTTTGATTCCTAGGCTTTAATTCTTGCCTCAGATCTGCATTTCTTTTTTTTTCTTCTTTCAAACTTTGTTTCAGATTTGAGAACTAATGGCAGATTTTTTTTCTTTGATGTTGTTGTTTTGAGATACTCAATCTTTGATACTGTTGTTTTCAGATTTCTGAAAAGTTAAATAATTGCATATGAGGAAGTGAAGAGTTTTTTTGTAATTTTTTTATTTATTTCATTTAATTAATTGCATTGAAGGCCATTTGTAAAGAGATATCATAAACTCTAGATTTTGTTAATCACTTACTCTATCTCCCTTGTGCGTCTTTATTTACATTTGTGATCTTTTTTTACAAGACAAAATAATTTTTTTGTAAATTTTTACATCTTATTTATTGGTGCATATATGTATGAACAATGTTAAAAGAATTTAACCAATATTTATATGATATACATTACATCTTAATGATTTTCTAAATGTCACCCATTTTTTAAAATATTTATTTTAAATTTTATTTAAATTCCAATTCACTTGAATAAAAATTCATTTATGTATATTACCAATTTAAAGAAGGAAATGATTTTAAAAACTAATTTTATTAATAAGTGAATTTTTTCTTTTCAAAAGAAGGTATGTATTATATATAGGTACAATTTGAATTCAAATGATTTTTTTTAAATATTTATTATTTCAAGATTTTTAAACCCAAAAGAAATTGGAATTTATTTATGTATAGTTTATTACTCATTTTATTTGTTTGAGTTTTCTCAATTTATTTTCAACTTAAATTTCAGAAGTTTAAAATAAATTATAAAATTTAAATTGATAAATTTTAGGATGTTACTTTTTATTTATAAGATTTTAAATATACAATTCAAAATCCCAATTAAATTTTAAAATCAATGTCCAAATTAAAAAATATCCTATTTAAATCTTGAAAAAATTAATTTAATTCACAATTTTATCCAAACATTTATTATCAATTATCAATTTACATTTAATTAAAAATCATGATCTTTACAAGACATCCTAAGGGTTCCCCTATATGTAAATTCTTAAAGCTAGAGACATTTCATATGAATGCTCATCCCTAGGGGATCTCAAACCGTACGAAGGCTTGAAGCTTTTACATATTTCTTAAGTTAATATTTGGTTATGTTAGATAGTTGGATAGTTGACTAGTCAACTATCTAGTTCAAGAAAAGATCGCTTATGGAAATCAAGTTTTGTATAGTTAACACATTTCCAACCATTTCTGCTTAACTATTCCTCGACCAAGAGTGAAGCTGGTAGATTAGAGCAATATTGCTTGTAAATCCTATTCGAACAACATTCTTAACTCTCACAAATAGATAAGCCTACTTCGTAGGCTTCTAGTTTAAGTATAGTGTTAATAACTTTTTATAAACAAGTTAAACAAATAAACACGATTAATCCACTTAAGCACTCCTAAGCCTTATTTTAAAAAAATTTATTATTTAAAAATCTTTTAAAAAATTGATATATACATATACACTAATTTATTTGTAAGATAAGGTATTCAACAAAATAATTTAAAAGATATTATATTACATAAGCTTTTGATACTTTAATAAAATGATTAACTAATTTAAAAAAAATTAAATATACTTTAAAATATTTATTTAAAATATTATCTAAAAATATCTATTATATAATTTATTTAAGAAATGCATGTTTTATTTTATATAAATATAAACTTTCTACTTTGATAATTCATAATTAATTATTAGAAATTTATAAAAAATCTAAACTACTTTTAAATAAGTCTAAAGTCATTTCAAAGCAATTTAAACACTCAAATAAAAAAGATAGCATTTACTAAATGCTGTAGAGAGGTGAAAAGGGAAAGATAGTGTTTTTAAGTGTCTGTTAACTGTTGCGAAAGGTAATGAACCAGGCCAGTTTTATAAGCATGAAAGTTTTATCACTCCTTAGCATTCTAACATTTTATGGTAGCTAGTATATGGTAGCTAGCATACACATAATACATCTTAATTATGGGGAGAAACCCATAACTATCTCTAAAAATTCATAGAATATGCCAAACAGAAGGCATTTATTAAATGTATTTATAAATACTATCGCTATAAAACCACTTCCAAACTCAAGTTCAATTCAACCTATGTTCAGCCAATCCTGCGTGCTTTGTTCCAAGGCCATGCAACAAGTCATACAAAGTCATACAAGTCCATATCCCTCAATTATATATGCCATTTGCATTCCAAGAAAGAATCAAAACCAAATATAAAAAATATAAATTCAAGCAACATTCATATGATTTAAACAATAATATATGCACTTCAAATTCATCTAAATGGTGAGTTATCTCACCCTTAAACAAGAAAATAATCAAGTACATGCTTCCACTTCCTACCTTAACTTTACAAGCTCCTAAACTTCCTACCTCTTCCCTTTATGCTCACGACCTAGGCAAATAGCCTCCCTTTGTGCTCATGGCCTATGATGATTTGCTCTTGGGTGCCTCAAATATTTAGGATTTGACTGTCTAAATGGTGTTATAATGTTGTAGTAGGATTATAAAAGAAATTTGAGTTGATTTGGAGTTGTTTTGAATTGATTTGTTGCTGGGAAACATACAAAGAAAGAATGAGGTGATGAACTAGTTTAACTTTGTAAAAATGTAAAAGTGTGTTCATGAACTATGGGTGTCTTTATATAAGCTTCAAGTGCTGTGCTCTAACCTTCATCTCTCCCATCTAGCCTGCGAAGCCTTACTCCCCATCCATGTGCTTCTGTGTGCTTGCCTTTCCACCTCACATGCCTTAGAAAATATATCCTTCCACTCATATATCCACTCAACCATCTAGAACCCTCTAGAAGATTCTGTAAAATGATTTAGTGCTAATTATTTTTATTAGAAATTAATGATTTCCTAAGTTATTTAGTGTAAGTAAAAAAGTTTGAACAACTTATATTGAATAAAACGTTGTTTATCGATAAAACGTTATTCAATCACATTATTGATATTTCTTATAAGTATTTATTTTTTAAGCTAATTTCAAAAACAAGTTTCTTGCCATTATTCTTTAATTAAAATAAGTTTAACAAGGTTACAAAATCATATTTATAACACTTAACTATATTTCAAAAATTTTGATATTCAAAGACGAATTGTTAGAATTTATAGGTCGCCACATTGTCCCATACTTAGAACATTTCATCCTCAAAATTCAAACAAGAACGATAATCAAATAAGGTAGAAGAAACAAGATACATACATACATACATACATACATACATACATACATATATATATACCATCAAATTATCCTCCATGTCCTATGTACAATCCCAAACAACCTCGCTCCAACGTATTCACAACCTTAGTCCTCAATTGCTTCGATCAACTATGCGAATAGATTGCTCGGAATAATAAAATTTGGCTCAACCTCCAAGTCCTCTTACTGCGACGCTTCCACTACCAAAGAAGTATTATGCACAGACTTACGCAAATATGATACATGAAACACATTGTGCATACCTGATTGTCAAGTTGATTACTCAAATCTATATGCAAGTGTACCAATCCGCCTCGGAATGGGGATGGTCCTATATAACGAGGAGCCAACATCCCAGCTCTTCCAAACTGAACTACACTTCTCATTGGGGAGACCATTATGGACAGAAAGACCCTAACTGAGGACTCTAAGTCTCTGCTTCTCTCGTCTACATAGCTCTTTTGGCAATTTTGTGCTTCCTTGATTGCCTTTCGAATCTCCATTACCTTAATAGACGCCTCTCAAATCACATCCAGCCCATGTACTAGATGCTCTCCAGATTTCACCCAACACAATGGAGATTTGCAAGGCTTACCTTACAACGTTTAAAAAGGTGCCATCCCGATGCTTGCCTTGTAATTATTGTTGTAACAAAACTAAATAAGTGGTAAGTAGTCTTCCAATGAACCCCTGAAATCGAAAATACAAGCCCGAAGAATGTTTTCCAATACTCGATTTATTCTCTTCGTTTTCCCATCAGTTAGTGGATGGTAAGCGGTACTCAAACTAAGCTATGTCCCCAAGGCCTCATGCGGCCCTTTTCAAAATTGGCTTATGAATATCGGATCTCTATCGCTCACGATATCATAGGGAACTCCATGTAGTATGATGATCTCCTTAATATAAAAATTATCAAAACCAGATGTCATCTTGATAGTCTTAACTGTAGGAAGTGCGCACTCTTAGTCAATCGGTCCACAAAACCCAAATATTCGTTACCTTTCCTCGATCTCAGTAGCCCATCAATGAAGTACGTAGATATCTTCTCCCACTTCAACTTAGGAATCATGAATGGTTAAGGTAGTCTAGCTATCTTCTGTTGGATGCCTTTGAATTATGGCAATTTGAACACCTACTCACGAATATAGAACAACTCTTTGCATGCCTTCCCATCGAAACGTCTGCTTCATGTCTTGACACATCTTAGTAACCCCTGGATATATTGTAAATCCCAAATTATGACTCTCTGTCAATGCCTCTTGCCTAATCACATCAACATCTAAGGTGCACAACCTTCTGTTCATCTTCACTATACCACGGCTACCTACTTCGCATCTCGACCACCTCTCGGGTGCCTCACTCTCAGTCATCGCTTTGGCTATCATAGCAATACGAAGATCTCTAAGATGATTCCCTTCGATACGGCTAAATAAGGTAGGATGAACCTCTACATTTTCCACATTTGCATACCTCATACTGAGCGCATTGGCTATAAAATTAGTTTTCCCTAACATATACAAAATATTTTGATCACGGGCTGTAAGAAACTCCAACCACCGTTGATGCTTCATGTTAAAGTCCTTCTGGCTAAAAGATACTTGAAAGATTTATGTTCTGTATACAACTTGAACTTCTCACCTAACAAGTGACGTATACATATCTTCAATGCAAATATAGTTGCTAGCAACTCCCAGTTATGGGTTGGATACCTCAATTCATGTGGCTTGAGCTGCCGACTGGCATTAGTGACAACCCTTCCATGTTGCATCAACATAGCAACTAAACTTATTACACAAGCATCTATGAAAACAGTTAAACCCTTACCTCCATTTGAAAGAAAAGGAGCACTAGTCGATCTTTCCTTCAGCTCTATGAATGCGTGCTTGCATTTATCGGTCCAAACAAATTTGATGTCTTTCTTCATCAAATGCATTAAGCGTGAAGCAATTTTTAAGAAATCCTGAATAAATCTCTTGCAATAACCTACTAACCCAAACAAGCTCCTAATCTTGATTTTTCTTTCTAACCTCTTCCAAATCTAAACTTCCATAACCTTGGGTGGATCCATAGAAATACCCTCCAACATAACCCTAGAATCTTATTTCTGATCAACAAAGGTGACACTTCGAGAACTTAGCCTTCAATACATGCTCTCTTAGTGTTCCTAATACAATCCTCAAGCGGCGATTATGTTCCTCGATCTTGGACTAGACCAAAATATCATCGGTATACAAAAGAAAAAACTTATCCAACACATCTTGGAAAACCCAATTCACCCATTCCATAAAATATGTTGGAGCATTAGTTAGGCCGAATTGCATAACTAACCATTCATAAAACTTATCATACCTAAAAGTTGTCAAGGGAACACTCTCCTATGCTACCCTGAGCTGATGAGGCATCGTAGCAAGAACAAGCTGTGAAAACACCCGAGCATCATGAAACTGGTCAAACATCTCATCTATCCTAGGCAAAGGGTACTTATTATTAACAGTTCGCTTGTTGAGCACGCAGTAATCTACATACAATCTTTAGGAACTGTCCGCCTTCGTAGCGAAGACAACGGGTGCTCCCTAATTCGAACGACTCAGTCGAATTAATCCTTACCACAACAAATGCTATCTTAGTTAGTTAATTCCAACTTCTCCTTCAGCGCTTGCCTACAAATAGGCAACATGTTAGGTTTAGCATCCTTAACCAAATTAATATGGAATTCTTTCTCATAATGAGGTAGTAAACTCAACATCCCTTCACGGATATCTACAAATTCCTACACAACAAAGATCGAATCCAACTCCTCTTCCACCACATCAAGAAATAAAGAGAACTAATGTAAGCGAGCTAGGTCCTTCATGTTTAATATCACAGCCTTCCTTCCTTTCTTCAATACAAAAGTTTGCTTATCATAATCCAAGACTACATTATTCCGAGATAACCAATCCATCCCAAGCATAAAATCAAACCCCATAAACATAGAACATACATATCACAAGGAAAGAGTTGGTCAAAACAAGTAACCGGAACTCCTAAGCAAATATACTAAGATTGGCTGAGCCGTCAATAGGATTCGACACACAAATTAAGTGAGAACCCATAACTGGCTCTAGTCTCAATCGATCAACAAGGCTATTGGAAATGAAAACAAGAGAAGTACTAATATCAAATAACACGCGATTAGGAATGCCATAAATAGATAGAATATCTTCTAGAACCTTCTTTCCTTTTGGAGCTGTAGATGCAAAACGTGCTGAAGCAAGTGTTGTAGCTCCAGGCTGTTGTTCCTCTTGAAGCATCGGACAATCCCTAACTATATGACCAAGCTGATGGAAATTATAGAAACTCCTCGTTGCAAACCGAGCTTTGGCTGCTTGTGGCTCTAGCTTGAGAACCTTAGCAATCAGTGCCTTAACTAATAGTGCTTTCACCATTTGTCCTCCCCCGTGCGACCTACAGTTCCTAGCACAGTGTCCTTTACTTTCACATGTATGAAAAACTAGACCAAAAATATCCCTTGACAGCTAAAAGTTACATTATCCTCAGTTGGTGTAGAAATAGGCGACTTCAGAGCCAAATTCTCGAACCTCAAAACCATAACGATCATATTCATAAAAGATCCCTGAATATGATTTGTCATATCCTTTTGAAACTCTAAATGCATACCTATAATAAACGTCTTATTCTTCTTCAGTAGTGTGTCTATTAACTCCAATATGAGCCGATATAATGCATTGAACCTATTCTAATACTCAGCAACTGATAGAGCTCCCGCTTCAGATCTTGAAAGCTCCTAAACAACAAAGTCTTTCCAACTTTCAAAATAAACTTCATTTCAAACACTTCCTTGAATGGGACCTAAGAAAAATCATTCTCCTGGACATCTGCGGTAATCTAACTCCATCAACCCATAGCATCATCAGTCGGATATCGCAACGCCAAACGACGCTTCATCACATCATCCAACTCCATATCTTCGAAAATCTAATCACACAAACTAAGTTAAGTTTCAACCTAACGATAGTCTCTATGCCATTGAACCTAGTATTGCCTAATCACTCATAATCACGACAAAGCAAACCAAAGCTCATCTATGGCTGAATCTGTATGACCTCCTCCACAACAATCACCATCGGTTCCTTGATTAGAGCGACGTTCCTCGGTGCCCGAATTCCACCATTAGTGATAGTACTACCCCGACCACCTCTATGTCTACCTCCTCTAGCATTAGCAGCTCTAGTACTCATTGTCATTACTAGCTGAACATAGCAAATTGACTTTAGGGTACAAAAGGATAGAGTTATTTCAATGAAAGAGTTACTCCTAAGGAAAAGATGAAAAAGGAATAGGTTCATAGAAAAATACAAATACACTTTCGTACATATAATACACTAAACTCATTTTAGAGTGTCACTTACACTACCTCCAATGAGCCTTACCTAATCAAAGCCAAGGTATTCACTAAACCTTTTCTCTTGATACCAAATGCAACGACTTGACTTTTCAACCTCTAATGTTGACATTGAATACATCCACAACATTCGTGTGCCGAGCTCCGAAGCGCAAAAAAAAACAGATAGTTAGGGTAAAGTGAAAAAGAAAATGAACAAGAACAAGAAAGAGCACAATATCAAAATCACATAGCGCAATGATAATATACAATATGTAAAAAAACAGTACGAAGGGTTACTCTAAATACAAAGTAATTTCAGAGTTACAAAACCTAAGTACTATCATCAGCCTTGATAGTTACAACTGCCTATCTTCACACTGTTGATACATACATAACACACGCAATAGAAATTGAAAAAAAATAGATAACAGAAGCCTCAAGCTCATCTTCGAAACTTTGAAGTGTCCAAAGGAAAACTTTCTTTACTACGCCTACTCGAAGAGTACATGAGGAATTTAGAGAAAAACAAAGACCATGTGTTAGAATTAAGTCTGGTATGTGAAAACTCCAGATACGTGAATACATGTAATAGTAACTTTTGAGACCGTAGGAATCATCACAAGAATTTTCCCCTCAAAAGAAACCAAACCGTCTAGTGATATAATAGATACTGTCTAGGGTGTAGAATATAAATCAAAAAATGAATATGCTACCTGCATCTTATAGCACAACAATATTAGAAGTACATCTAAAATTGCTAAGGTACGTTCGCATACGAGTAAATTGAAGCGGAATTCCATCCACAAGGATCAAAATCCACTTTTCAAGCATCATATATTTCTAGATAAAATGTACCATAAGGAAACATAACTGGCCCGTGTCCTAACATATGGAACTAAGTATCAAAAACTTCGGTTAGCAACATCAATATGCATACTCTAGATATGGAGTTGATATACCTTATCACGAGTTAGCTTGGTTGTGTAGTCAACTCCTTCTATAGCTATTTCGATGTCAAGGTTAGGTTTAGGATCTCTCACACATGTCCTCGCTATTTGAATAGAACATATCCTTTCCATGGATTCCAGCACAAGTTAACTGATGAATGCTAATGCCAACCTCTCCCTTAGACTTAACCTTAGGATAGATTGTTTAACTACATAATATTACTCTGAAATGTTAACGATGGCATCTCCCTTGGAATTAACCTTAGGATAGATTATTCAACTCTATAATATTTCACTTCATAAACATTTCCAAAATATGGATACATATACTAGTTTTGAAGTGGTATTCGGTAAGTAAAACACTTACCGATCTCGAGGTCTTCAAAACTAATTCGATTGATTTCCGGTAAATTCAATTTCGGTTCTTTTAGAAGTATGCAAACTATATAAAGAGGAGTTCTCCCTAAAGGACGATGTATATACTAGTTCTTAAAGCTATAGACGTTTCATACAAATGCTTCTCCCTGGGGGATCTCAAATTGTATGAAGCCATGAAGCTTAAAGATGCTTCCTAAGTTAATATTTGGTTAAGTATGATAGTGAACTGGTTAACTATCTGGTTCTAAAAATGATTGCTTAGGGAAATCAAGTTTTGTATACACATGTTTTCGACCTCTTCAACTTAACTATTCCTCGATCAATAGTGAAGGTAGTAAATTAGAGTATTATTACTTATAATCCCAACTCGAACAACATTCTTAACTTCCACAAATAGATAAGCCTACTTCATCAGCTTTTATTGTAAGTGCAGCTTTAATAACTTTTCATAAACAAATTAACCAAACAAGCATGATTAAGCCACTCAAGCACTCCTAAACGTCTTTTTAAAACATTTTTTTTATAATTTAAAGACCTTTTTTAAAATGATATATAAACACACACTAATTTATTTATAAGATAAGATATTTAAAAAAATAATTTAAAAGATATTATATTACATAAACTTTTAATACTTTAATAAAATAATTAACTAATTTTCTAAAAATTACATACACTTAAAATATATGTTAATGTACTTATAATGTAGCTTAAAACATTTATTTAAAATATTACCTAAAAATATCCATTTCATAATTTATTTAAAAACAAAAAATCATTTTTTTAATATAAAAATAAACCTTCTACTTTAATAATTCATACCTAATTATTAAAAATATATAAAAATTCCAAATACTTCTAAAATACTATAATATATGTTAGGAAAAATTCTAGAATGATTGGAGTAAAATACTTATGTTTAAAGTCATTTCAAATCAATTTAAACTCTTAAATAGAAAAGACAACATTTATTGAATGTTATAATGAGGTGGCGAGGCAAAGATTGGGTTTTTAAAGTGTTGCGGCTGACTACATGAATGGTAATAAGCTGGGCCATTTTTATAAGCATGAAAGTTTTATCACTTTTCAACACGATAACAAACTCTTTAGCATCACAACTTTTTAAAGTAATTAGTATACACATAAAACTGCTACCATTATAATGTATTTTATGTGTATTCTAAAGTTCAACATTAAGTCATATAAGTAAGTCTAAGTCAAAAATAAGTTGTATACATGTCCATTGTCACAAATAACTAATTAGCCAAGTAAAAGAGAAATATGTTATGCAAAATTTAATGTTCAAATCCTTATTTGCCAAAAGTCAAAAGGGTACGTCGGCTCTAAAATCCCTAATTTGATTTAGAGTTTATAACTTTCAAACTTGAGAAATAGAGTAAGAATCAGCCGCCCCTTTTTGAATGACGATGAGGGTCTATTTATAAGGGTGCCAATCACACAGGATAATTGACACATTTTATAGCTTTGAATCTAAGGGTTTCAACAGCTTCATCCTAATGAATCTTGGCATTCCTTTGTAGAGACTCATTATCTCTTGTTTGTGAAAACTCGATAACACCATATCCTTTATAGAAACTCGACAACCATTGCACCTTGAGGGTCTTGGAACCTTTTGTTATTTGTAAAGACATGAAATCCTTTGCTAATGTTGAAGCTCATCATTCCTCTATAATTCATTATCTTTATAAAAGCTTGATATCCCTTATTGTTTGTAGTTGCTTTACAACATTACCGTTGTAAGGGTTCAGTTGTAGTTGCTGTACAAAAATCTATCCTCCATTTTCAATTGGATGCTCGACATCTTCTAGTGTTGTGGCACTCTTACTTTGTTATATACTCTACAACACTCTGTGTTGTAGTAGTTTGACATCCCTTCCCACACATTTGACCACCTTGCTATCATTAAACTCGGCAACCCTTATGCTGTAGAAGGTCGACATCTCTTGTTCTTCCAAGTTTGTTGTAGCTCGATATCTCTATGCACTTACCCGTTCAATATCTTCGTACAAGCTCGACACCCTTCTTCATTGCTAATGTTCGACACCACCTTCTACTTGTTAAATGCTTAGCAACCCTTGTAACGAGCCGAAATCTAATCGCTTTATATTTGAATATAAATCATTTTTAAATACTTAAAATGGATTTTAATAACCAAATAAACCTATTTTAAATATTAATCAATGAAATTAAAATCATTTTAAATTTTGTTTACCCAATAATTAGGTCAAATAAAAATAGAAAATTTGAGCGAAAAAAGTTTTTGAAATTTTGACTTTCCAGCATCCAAAACATCGTGCATATTTTGTAACTCATATGCACATGCACACACATGCACATATGTCATATCATTACTTAATGATTGTGTTAAAATAAATAAATCATGCTTAGATTAAAATAAAACAAGATTTGACTTAAAAATATAAAATAAAACCAAAATAACCTAAGAAAATACAACCCATAACCTAAATTCTTTAGGTAAGTACCTAAGGCACAGAGGAGATAGGATCTAAGGAGAGGGCAACGTGTGCACCTAGGATAGGGGAGGCATGGGCTTCCATGTTTCATAAAAAAGAAATCATTTTTAGTGTCTTAAGTCATTTACTAAAATGCTCTTCTCATTTTTCTACATATACCCTCATTTCAACACCATTCTTCACTTTGAAATTTTCATTTCTTTATCTCCACTCACTTCATGTCTCCATGTCTTCATCCATGGCTTCCCATAATTTTTTCCTAAGTCAAAAAGTTTGCTTTCATGCTTCAAAACTGCTATCCCACTTTTTGGTCAAAACTGGAATATCAACAAATTGGCAAGGAATGATAGACATCGGGATTGGATATCGATTGAAAGCAAGGCTACAATCGATGACGTCAAAATTTGGTTGAGCTCCGATCGCGACGAAATTGATTGGAGATGATGATAAGGATTAGGAAAGGCTATGTTTCAAATTTTAGGTTAATCGGAGTTCGTATAAAGGAGATATAATCGATGCAAGGTAGGAAGAACATACTATTCGAACCCATCGGCACGCAAGGATGGTTCAAATCGATCAGGGGTTGCGTTCGTATCGATACCGTTCATGTCGATACCATTTCGAATCGATGCCGTTCGTATCGATTGGCGCAGGTTCGGCTCAGTGGAGTTCGCATCAGGTGTTGGTTCGACTCGATAGTGTTCGAATCGATCGAGTTACTGGTTCGACTCGATAGGCTCGTATCGATCAGATAGGAAGGCTAGATGGATCTCGATTCGATGGCAACAAACCCAGAATGGTAGCAAGCATGTGGAGGTTCTTCGAATCGATGTGCTTCGTATCAATCAGGATGGGTGCAGATGGCGCATTTTGACTCCATGCCTTTTGCAAATCTCCTTCGTATCCAATAGGTAAGAGCTTCGTTCGTATCCATCAGGTGAGGTCTCGTTCGTATCCATCCTTCACGACCACTTCATATTGATGTCCCCCATACTCGTTTCGAATCGATCAGCTCACAAGGGATCGATACGGAATGAACTCCTGGAATCGATGCGAAGAGAGACACGAGTTAATGGATGCGGGCATGCCATTGTGAAGTTATGGATATGGACGAAGCATAAAACATGGATGCAAGCCCACGTCTCCAGGAGAGAAGCGTTCAACTCGGCGCATCACGTGGAGTCAACACGCCACATAATTTGAATCGACCCGGGAAGGTAGCGCCACGTCATTGCGCGCGCGTGCTTCAGATGGAGTCGAAGGTGATGGATTCGAACTGGTGGATTCGAAGACGACAGCTAGTGAAAAACCCAAATTCGAACCGATCATATCTCCTACACCGATGATCCAAATGCAATGAAATTTTCACAGCAGCTTGCGTGCAAGGTAAGGAATGTTCCTGCCAAGTTTCAGCTCGATTGGATCATTTCTTGATGGATACGAAATCACTTCGTATCGATCACAGATCGAGTCGAAACTTGGTGGGGTCGGTCTCGTGGGCCCACTCACGTGCCAGAAAAAGTCTCCCGAAGTTTGAACGAGATCTGAGCCTCCTACGCCTATAAATAGCACCCTAAAGCCTACAGAGAAAGGATCTTTTGGGCTATTGAACGTCCAGACTCTGTCGGATTCATTTCTACACTTCGATACTGCTATTGTACTGCAAATTCTTCATATTTATTGCTATAATCATCTGTAATCATTAAGGATAATCAATAAAAGGATAAAACTTTGGAGTGGACGTAGGCCATAGATAGCCGAACCACTATAAAACTTGTGTCTTTGTTCATTATTTCTTAATTACTGTTTGATACGTGTTGAGATCTGATATTTGTGCTTGAATATCATTGGTTTGTGTTCATACACTGGTGCTTTCATGGTATTTGGGGTTTGTGACCAATTTTGGCGCAAACACTTGTTACTTTCACTGAGAGGGACTAGCACCCGCTATATCGGATTCGAAGTTCAGATTTGAAGAAGTTTGAGGAGTTTGGATTTGAAGACAATGACTAGGCAAAATAGTAGAAGGCAAAGGGCTGAGAGAAGCCAACAGGAAGAAAGCGAACTAGCATCCTCCAGAGCCGGGGAAGGACAGGCTTCAATCTACATAACCCGAGATGAAATGGAAGCTATGGCAAATTTTTTACAAGAGAGATTGTTGAAGAGCCAACAGGAAATGATGCAGACTTTCTTTGAGAAAATGAGAGCTGCAGGGATGCAGAACTTAGGAACAGCTACAACCACGGTGGATGCAGGACAAGGAACTAGGGTTGTGGAACCCAATGGAGGACGGGATGCGGAGCCAGAAGGCAATCAACAAGGGCTTGGGGGCAGGCCCATGGGATCCAACACAGGAGGACCTCTGGAAGGAGTTCAACAGGCTAGGACCAACGTTGCTGAGCCACATGAGGAATATGTGCCGGAATTCCCTCGCGGGCATGGGGGGCAATCCCCAACAGACAATACTGGATTAGTGGAGATCATTAGAAAAACTGTGCGAGGTGGTTTGACCAACAGAGACTTGGAAGGAGTGAATAGGAGTCCGTTTGCCCGGGAAATAAGGATGGCACATAATCCACCTAAGTTCAAGCTACCTAGTGTGGATGTGTATGATGGTAAGGCAGACCCAACCGATCACTTGATGAGGTACACCAGACACATGGAGGTGCTGGGGGTATCGCAGGAAGTAATGGCACGATGTTTTCCTTTGTACTTGACGAACTTAGCTGCAATGTGGTTTAGGCAGCTGGGAGAAGGATCCATCAGGACTTGGGGGGAATTGGTGGAAAAGTTTTTGGGACAGTTTCGGGTTCATGTCAAGAGACCGAAGAACGTGATGACACTGACATCGGTAAAACAAAGGATGGATGAATCGCTTAGAGCTTTTCTAACTCGATTCAGTGCGGTAGTAGCTTCGGTGGATCGGCCTGATCCATCAATGGTTTTGATGGCGGCAGTATCAGGAGTCAGGGAGGAATCGGATTTCAAGGTATCTTTGATAAGAGATCCCCTACAGGATCTTGATAAGTTCTTTCACGAGGCAGAGAGGTTCCTTCGGCAAAAAGATGCGAGTATGGATCTAAAGTTGAAAAAGGTTAATGCAACTGAGGAGAGAGGACCATCCAGCAAAGGTTCGGATAAAGACAAAGGAAAAAAGGAAATTAGACGATGATTCTGGAAAAGATAGGAAGCGATGGAAGGATCCAAAGTTTTCCACATACACAGGATTAAACGAGACGCTGGAGCGGATATACCAGGATACTCGGAATCGCCTTCCTTACCGAAGGCCGGCTAGGAGGGAACCATCAGAACAGGAGAGGACATCAGGAAGGCATTGTCTCTTCCATGATTTGGATGGACACGACACCAACAGTTGCAGGCATTTAAAGGATATAATCGAGGAGCATGTTAGGGAGGGACTGTTGCCATAATATGTTGGAACTCGGAATGCAACGGCGGAGCAGGAGCAACCGCCGCCTGCCTCAAGCCACGATTGTGGGAGGCCCAGGAATGATGGTCGATTGATCATCCACTGATCGGGATAATGCGAAATAAGTAGCGAACTACTGGCAAGCAACCAAGTCATTTACACATGTACGGGGACAGAGATAGCCCCTAGGCATGCTCTGAATGATGATAAACTGCGATGCTATGGTTTGTGAAATTTATCTTTTGCTTTTGGATTGAACACTGTTTTTCTTTTTGGATTTAGTTTTGGAGTTGGGGTTGAGCTCCTGGTTTTGCTTGCATTTTGATTTGAATTTTCCTTTGGATGATTGTTTTCGGTTTTGGATTTCGGATTTGGATTTTGGATTTGGATTTTGAATTTGGATTTTGGATTGGATTTTGATTGGATTTTTATCTGGTTTTTGATAAACGGTCGTCGGGTATGGATTATGCCTGGCAAGGGGTGAGTCACTTTGCTCGAACGTGGTAAATTGACTCATTCAGGTCGTCGAGCATGGACAATGCTCGGCAAGGGTCCGGAGTGACCAGGATTCGGCCTAGGACTTAGGCCCTGTATTATCAATTGTTATTTTCAGGTCGTTGAGTATGGACTATGCTCAACAAGGGTTCGGAGAGACCAGGATTCGGCTTAGGACTTAAGCCATGGCTTTGCACAACGTCCAGGGACACTGGACCACGACCGTCAGGTGTGGATTGCGCTTGGCAAGGACCCGAAGAGGTTAGTTTAACGTCCAAGGACACTGGACCATGGTCGTTAGGTGTGGATTACGCTTGGCAAGAACCCGGAGAGGTTAGCTCAACGTCCAGGGACACTGGACCAAGGTCATCAAGTATGGATTACGCTTGGCAAGAGCCCGGAGAGGTTATGGATTCGGATATCGACCCGGAGAGGTCCTGGATTCGGCTATTGGCTATTGGATAAGGATGGATTAGGACTCGGTTGTCGAGTTCGGATGGATAAGGGATTGGCTAAGGCTTTGGTTATTAGATTTGGAATTGGGCATCAACTCGGAGCAGTCAAGGATGACATTCTCTGGCGATATGGCTATGGGATTTGGATATTGGAGTCGGAACTATTCAAAACACGCCTTCTTATCAGAAGGCATGTTCTGGGGGGCAAAGTGCTATCCCACTTTTTGGTCAAAACTGGAATATCAACAAATTGGCAAGGAATGAAAGACATCGGGATTGGATATCGATTGAAAGCAAGGCTACAATCGATGACGTCAGAATTTGGTTGAGCTTCGATCGGGACGAAATTGATTGGAGATGATGATAAGGATTAGGAAAGGCTATGTTTCAAATTTCAGGTTAATCGGAGTTCGTATGAAGGAGATATGATCGATGCAAGGTAGGAAGAACATACTGTTCGAACCCATCGGCACGCAAGGATGGTTCGAATCGATCAGGGGTTGCGTTCATATCGATACCGTTTGTGTCGATACCATTTCGAATCGATGCCGTTCGTATCGATTGGCGCGGGTTCGGCTCAGTGGAGTTCGCATCAGGTGTTGGTTCGACTCGATAGTGTTCGAATCGATCGAGTTACTGGTTCGACTCGATAGGCTCGTATCGATCAGATAGGAAGGCTAGATGGATCTCGATTCGATGGCAACAAACCCAGAGTGGTAGCAAGCATGTGGAGGTTCTTCGAATTGATGTGCTTCGTATCGATCAGGATGGGTGCAGATGGCGCATTTTGACTCCATGCCTTTTGCAAATCTCCTTCGTATCCAACAGGTAAGAGCTTCGTTCGTATCCATCAGGTGAGGTCTCGTTCGTATCCATCCTTCACGACCACTTCGTATCGATGTCCCCCATACTCGTTTCGAATCGATCAGCTCACAAGGGATCGACACGGAATGAACTCCTGGAATCGATGCGAAGAGAGACACGAGTTAATGGATGCGAGCATGCCATTGTGAAGTTATGGATATGTATGAAGCATAAACATGGATGCAAGCCCAAATCTCCAGGAGAGAAGCGTTTAACTCGGCGCATCAAGTGGAGTCAACACGCCGCATAATTCGAATCGACCCGGGAAGGTAGCGCCACGTCATTGCGCACGCATGCTTCAGATGGAGTCGAAGGTGATGGATTCGAACTGGTGGATTCGAAGACGACAGCCAGTGAAAACCCCAAATTTGAACCGATCATATCTCCTTCACCGATGATCCAAATGCAATGAAATTTTCATAGCAGCTTGCATGCAAGGTAAGGAATGTTCCTGCCAAGTTTCAGCTCAATTGGATCATTTCTTGATGGATACGAAATCACTTCGTATCGATCACAGATCGAGTCGAAACTTGGTGGAATCGGTCGCGTGGGCCCACTCACGTGCCAGAAAAAGTCTCCCGAAGTTTGAGAGAGATCTGAGCCTCCTACGCCTATAAATAGCACCCTGAAGCCTACAGAGAAAGGATCTTTTGGGCTATTGAACGTCCAGACTCTGTCGGATTCATTTCTACACTTCGATACTGCTATTGTACTGGAAATTCTTCATATTTATTGTTGTAATCATCTGTAATCATCAAGGATAATCAATAAAAGGATAAAACTTTGGAGTGGACGTAGGCCGGAGATAGCTGAACCACTATAAAACTTGTGTCTTTGTTCATTATTTCTGAATTACTGTTTGATACTTGTTGGGATCTGATATTTGTGCTTGAGTATCATTGGTTTGTGTTCATACACTGGTGCTTTCACGGTATTTGGGGTTTGTGATCAATTTTGGCGCAAAACTTTGGTGCTTTCACTGAGAGGGACTAGCACCCGTTATATCGGATTCGAAGGTCAGATTTGAAGAAGTTTGAGGAGTTTGGATTTGAAGACAATGACTAGGAAAAATAGTAGAAGGCAAAGGGCTGAGAGAAGCCAACAGGAAGGAAGCGAACTAGCATCCTCCGGAGCCGGTGAAGGACAGGCTTCAATCTACATAACCCGGGATGAAATGGAAGCTATGGAAAATTCTTTGCAAGAGAGATTGTTGAAGAGCCAACAGGAAATGATGCAGACTTTCTTTGAGCAAATGAGAGCTGTAGGGATGCAGAACTTCGGAACAGCTACAGCCACGGTGGATGCAGGACTAGGAACTAGGGTTGTGGAACCCAATGGAGGACGGGATGCGGAGCCAGAAGGCAATCAACAAGGGCTTGGGGGTAGGCCCACGGGATCCAACACAGGCGAACCTCTGGAAGGAGTTCAACAGGCTAGGACCAACGTTGCTGAGCCACATGAGGAATATGTGCCGGAATTCCCTCGCGGGCATGGGGGGCAACCCCCAATAGACAATACTGGATTAGTGGAGATCATTAGAAAAACTGTGCGAGGTGGTTTGACCAACAGAGACTTGGAAGGAGTGAATAGGAGTCCGTTTGCCCGGGAAATAAGGATGGCTCATAATCCACCTAAGTGCAAGCTACCTAGTGTGGATGTGTATGATGATAAGGCAGACCCAACCGATCACTTGATGAGGTACACTAGACACATGGAGGTGCTGGGGGCATCGCAGGAAGTAATGGCACGATGTTTTCCTTTGTACTTGACGGACTAAGCTGCAATGTGGTTTAGGCAGCTGGGAGAAGGATCTATCAGGACTTGGGGGGAATTGGTGGAAAAGTTTTTGGGACAGTTTCGGGTTCATGTCAAGATACCGAAGAACGTGATGACACTGACATCGGTAAAACAAAGGATGAATGAATCGCTTAGAGCTTTTCTAACTCGATTCAGTGCGGCAGTAGCTTCGGTGGATCGGCCTGATCCATCAATGGTTTTGATGGCGGCAGTATCAGGAGTCAGGGAGGATTCGAATTTCAAGGTATCTTTGATAAGAGATCCCCCACAGGATCTCGATGAGTTCTTTCACGAGGAAGAGAGGTTCCTTCGGCAAGAAGATGCGAGTATGGATCTAAAGTTGAAAAAGGTTAATGCAACTGAGGAGAGAGGACCATCCAGCAAAGGTTCAGATAAAGACAAAGGAAAAAGGAAATTAGACGATGATTCTGGAAAAGATAGGAAGCGATGGAAGGATCCGAAGTTTTCCACATACACAGGATTAAACGAGACGTTGGAGCGGATATACCAGGATACTCGGAATCGCCTTCCTTACCGAAGGCCGGCTAGGAGGGAACCATCAGAACGGGAGAGGACATCAGGAAGGCATTGTCTCTTCCATGATTTGGATGGACACGACACCAACAGTTGCAGGCATTTAAAGGATATAATCGAGGAGCATGTTAGGGAGGGACTGTTGCCATAATATGTTGGAACTCGGAATGCAACGGCGGAGCAGGAGCAACCGCCGCCTGCCTCAAGCCACGATTGTGGGAGGCCCAGGAATGATGGTCGATTGATCATCCACTGATCGGCATAATGCGAAATAAGTAGCGAACTACTAGCAAGCAACCAAGTCATTTACACATGTATGAGGACGGAGATAGCCCCTAGGCATGCTCTGAATGATGATGAACTTCGATGCTATGGTTTGTGAAATTTATATTTTGCATTTTGATTGAACACTGTTTTTCTTTTTGGATTTAGTTTTGGAGTTGGGGTTGAGCTCCCGGTTTTGCTTGCTTTTTGATTTGAATTTTCCTTTGGATGATTGTTTTTGGTTTTGGATTTTGGATTTGGATTTCGAATTTGGATTTTTGATTTGGATTTTGGATTGGATTTTGATTGGATTTTTATCTGGTTTTTGATAAACGGTCGTCGGGTATGGATTATGCCTGGCAAGGGGTGAGTCACTTTGCTCGAACGTGGTAAATTGACTCATTCAGGTCGTCGAGTATGGACAATGCTCGGCAAGGGCCCGGAGTGACCAGGATTCGGCCTAGGACTTAGGCCCTGTATTATCAATTGTTATTTTCATGTCGTTGAGTATGGACTATGCGCAACAAGGGTCCGGAGAGACCAGGATTCGGCTTAGGACTTAAGCCATGGCTTTGTACAACGTCCAGGGACACTGGACCAGGGCCGTCAGGTGTGGATTGCGCTTGGCAAGAACCCGGAGAGGTTAGCTCAACGTCCAGGGACACTAGACCACGGTCGTCAGGTGTGGATTGCGCTTGGCAAGAACCCGGAGAGGTTAGCTCAACGTCCAGGGACACTGGACCAAGGTCATCAAGTGTGGATTACGCTTGGCAAGAGCCTGGAGAGGTTATGGATTCGGATATCGACCCGGAGAGGTCCTGGATTCGGTTATTGGGTATTGGATAAGGATGGATTAGGACTCGGTTGTCGAGTTCGGATGGATAAGGGATTGGCTAAGGCTTTGGTTATTAGATTTGGAATTGGGCATCAACCCGGAGTAGTCAAGGATGACATACTCTGGCGATATGGCTATGGGCTTTGGATATTGGAGTCGGAACTATTCAATACACGCCATCTTATCAGAAGGCATGTTTTGGGGGGGCAAAGTGCTATCCCACTTTTTGGTCAAAACTGGAATATCAACAAATTGGCAAGGAATGATGAACATCGGGATTGGATATCGATTCAAAGCAAGGCTACAATCGATGATGTCAAAATTTGGTTTAGCTCTGATCGGGACGAAATTGATTGGAGATGATGATAAGGATTCGGAAAGGCTATGTTTCAAATTTCGGGTTAATTGGAGTTCGTATGAAGGAGATATGATCGATGCAAGGTACGAAGAACATACTGTTCGAACCCATCGGCACGCAAGGATGGTTTGAACCGATCAGGGGCTGCGTTCGTATCGATACCGTTCGTGTCGATACCATTTCGAATCGATGTCGTTCGTATCGATTGGCGCGGGTTCGGCTCAGTGGAGTTCGCATCAGGTGTTGGTTCGACTCGATAGTGTTCGAATCGATCGAGTTACAGGTTCGACTCGATATGCTCGTATCGATCAGATAGGAAGTCTAGATGGATCTCGATTCGATGGCAACAAACCCGGAGTGGTAGCAAGCATGTGGAGGTTCTTCGAAGCGATGTGCTTCGTATCGATCAGGATGGGTGCAGATAGCGCATTTTGACTCCATGCCTTTTGCAAATCTCCTTCGTATCCAACAGGTAAGAGCTTCGTTCGTATCCATCAGGTGAGGTCTCGTTCGTATCCATCCTTCACGACCACTTCGTATCGATGTCCCCCATACTCGTTTCGAATCGATCAGCTCACAAGGGATCGATACGGAATGAACTCCTGGAATCGATGCGAAGAGAGACACGAGTTAATGGATGCGAGCATGCCGTTGTGAAGTTACGGATATGGACGAAGCATAAAACATGGATGCAAGCCCACGTCTCCAAGAGAGAAGCGTTCAACTCGGCGCATCAAGTGGAGTCAACACGCCGCATAATTCGAATTGACCCGGGAAGGTAGCGCCACGTCATTGCGCGCATGTGCTTCAGATGGAGTCGAACGTGATGGATTTGAACTGGTGGATTCGAAGACGACAGCCAGTGAAAAACCCAAATTCGAACCGATCATATCTCCTACACCGATGATCCAAATGCAATGAAATTTTCACAGCAGCTTGCATGTAAGGTAAGGAATGTTCCTGCCTAGTTTCAGCGCGATTGGATCATTTCTTGATGGATACGAAATCACTTCGTATCGATCATAGAACGAGTCGAAACTTGGTGGGGTCGGTCGCGTGGGCCCACTCACGTGCCAGAAAAAGTCTCCCGAAGTTTGAGCGAGATCTGAGCCTCCTACGCCTATAAATAGCACCCTGAAGCCTACAGAGAAAGGATCTTTTGGGCTATTGAACGTCCAGACTCTGCCGGATTCATTTCTACACTTCGATACTGCTATTGTACTGGAAATTCTTCATATTTATTGCTGTAATCATCTGTAATCATCAAGGATAATCAATAAAAGGATAAAACTTTGGAGTGGACGTAGGCCGGAGATAGCCGAACCACTATAAAACTTGTGTCTTTGTTCATTATTTCTGAATTACTGTTTGATACTTGTTGAGATATGATATTTGTGCTTGAATATCATTGGTTTGTGTTCATACACTGGTGCTTTCACGGTATTTGGGGTTTGTGACCAATTTTGGCGCAAACAAAAACCATATTCTAAACTCCCTACATCCATTTAAAACCACTCCACTGCCAAAAAAACTCCACTACTCCCATAGGACTATGGCCGAGCCTAAATAATTCCTAGGCTGAGCCCATTCATAACTCAAGAGGCCGTAAAACTTTGCTTTTTCCAAAGTTAGGAGCTAGTGCTAGGTCAAGAGCAAATTCGGAGAAAAATTACTTAGGTTTAATTGAGTTAAGGTCAGTAAACCTTCCATTTTCGAACAAAATGTTTTCAAACTATATTTGTGTTCACGCTATAGCTGTTGAATGCTTGTTGTATTGGTGAAATAATGGTTTTGTTGTTGGATTAGTTTGTTTCTTGAAAGTTTGTCGCTTTGGGAATTTAGTAAGCGAATCATTAGTTATATGCAAATCTAGTAATTAAACTAAGTCGTTGTTAATAAATGCTTGATATATGTTGTATTATTGTAAATCACATGTATATGTGCTTATACCCTTATTATGTGATGTGTGATGGTAATGCAAATGTCATAAACTTGAATTTCGAACTGCTCGTATAGCGATAGTCGCCATATCAACACTTACGGAAAATCACCTTTTATCATTGTTTGGCCTCATATCATGCTTGGAACTATTTTACAAGTTAAGCAAGTTTTTGATTAATGATGTTTTCAAAAGTAATTAATTATTTGAAAAATTATTAATTGATTTAATTGATTAATTATTAATTTATAAGGATTAAAGTTAACTAATTAACTTATTAACGATGTGTTTAAAATTAACTAATCACTTGGTTAACGATGTTTTGAAATTAATTAATCATTTTATCTAATGATGTCTAATATAATTAATATTTTACGAATGATGGATTAAAATTAAATAATCAATTTACTAATGATGTTTTTAAATTAATTAAGCTTTTAAGTAATGACTTTTAGAAGTTAATAAATCTGGTTAACTTTAATTAATCTTTCCTATAAAGATTTTTACAATTAATGAATTATTTTTAAATAATGAGATATAAATATTTATAAATTAATTAAAATTAATAATATTTAAATGTTATTAATTAATTGAATTAATGATGTTTAAAGGTAATTTACTTTAAAGGTTATTGAAGTTAATTAATTAACTTAGTTAACAAAGTTTTAAAGTTAATTAATCGGTATAATAAGGATGTTTTAAGTCGTTGAATCCTTTTTGTGACGATTTTTCAAAGTTGTCAACTTATTTAACAAAGTATTTGAAAACTAATACTTTTTAAAGCTAATACTTGTAATATGAAGCCAAGTATGAATTCAGGTTTTTAAAAGAAAAAGTTTGATTCGTTTATGGTAATAAATTAATTCCCATAAGGCGATTTACTTTTATGGAAATGTTTATTTGTGTAATTAGTACTAAACATCAAAGAAGTAGACTTGTTGTTATTTCAAAAGTTAAGAATAATCGAGACATGACTTTGAGGTAACATTACTTTTATTTGTCTGGTATTATTGTTAACCAAGAAATAGTTCAAGTTTGAATTCGATGAGTCGTGGTAAGTATACAAGACTTAATTTCCATATATGATCATTTTATATTCTCGATAGTTGGTTTCTCGGCAATCGGTTACTTCAACTTCTTTGTTATCATCATTACAAGACGATGTGTTGCTCCGTTGAGCCTTGATATCCTTTGTTGGAAATGACTAAAACCATGGTGTGAGAGGGGGCCACGCTATGTGGGGTTGCTCCCATTAGGATACTTCCACATTTCATCTCGATTGGATTCGGTAGCGCTATCAAATGTGAAATATTTGGATTCTTGGTAAGGTTTGGCAGAGTTCAGCTTTGAGGTTTCCGAGAAGTATCACAGAGTAAATGAGCTTCTTAGAAGAATATTACTAGAGGTATACTTCAAGGGGGTGCACCATCCTAGTCATTTGCTGGAGATTTTCCTTTTCTTATTTGATTCGAACCTTCAAATTTATTTCCTAATTTGCATTAGGAAGAATCAAACATTTTTTGTGGTGTTTATATATTTATCCATTTTTTATGTTTGGCTGTTGATTTATATAGGAGTAAACTAGTTCCATGTTCAGCGGCATGGTCTCATATGCTGACCTATTGTTTAAAAAGTTTACTCATGCCAAATATATCGCCTGACTCTAATTGTTTGTTTTCCCTAAACTCTTGAGTACTCATTTTATTTAAGTAATCCGAGAGTAGTAGGTCTTTCGTGGCCTCTTTTTAAGACGGCGTCTAAGCAAGAGTCTCTTATCTTCCTAGTTATCTATTCCGCTGTATCATCTAGTTTGTATAAGTGTATTTTTTTTCAGCATATGTAAAGGCAGTATGTTATAACTGCCTAAGCTGATTTGTAGTGTGTTGATTTGTAGTACTTTTGTGTAACTCTAATAACTCCCCTGTTAAGGAGTAACCTGATATACTATTGACAGTTATGGTTTATTTTGCAGTTTGTTGTGAGGTTTTCTACTCTATTCTTTATTTTATCCTACGACGATTCATCTTTTCGATGCATGGGCAACGACTCATGCACACCGAGGATGTGTTAAGTGCCATTCCTAGGGGTCAAAATGGTGAGTCGTTATAGTTGGTAATATCAGAGCTTCGATTGAACAAACACCATAGCTAGATTGGGTGCAACTCATTAGAGATAGTGCGAGTAATACCCTTGAATGAGTTAGTCTTGAGAGAATATTTCCTTTCCTCCCCTAAAAGTCTGGTTTTAGAACCTTTATTATATTTTCCCTTTTATCATTTTGACCCTATCTTTGTATTCTTATGATACCTGCCAGGTTGTTGAAAATGAGTACAAGAAGAAGAAGGGGGGATCTAGAACCAACATGGCTATAAATGGCAGAGCTCCTAGAAATGGGCACTTGTAGAGCTGGTAGTAGAAACAGTGATGCAAGTTCAGCCGCCTCAGAACATTGCGACCATGTGCAAGGATTACATTGCTTTAGGTGGTAAGCCTTTCTATGGAACTAAAGGTATTTTAGGAGTTTAGACATGGCTCTGCTCTTGTAAAAGGATATTCGAGGATCTTCAGTTGGGAGATGATAGAAAGAGATTGTTGGCATCGGGTCAGCTTCAGCAAGCAGCAATGAATTGGTGAGATTCAGTCGCAATGAATACAGTAGAAGAAGATTTCTCTTGGGTGCAGTTTAAGGAGGTTTTTGAAGATCAGTTTATCCTAAAGGTGGGAAGGACTTAGTTGTTCATATTTTCATGGATTTAAAACAGGGTGCGATGAAAGTGGCGTAGTATGAACATAGATTCAATGCATTGCCTCGCTTTTGACCTGGATTGATTGATATGTCGCTAAAAACTGAAATGTTCATGAAATGAATGCAACCAGAATTCCATCAGGAAATGACCAATCGACTCAATGGTACATTTAACAAAACAGTATGGCTTTGAGATTTGAGTCTCTTGATATTGAGCAAGGAATTCAAAAAGGAGTGGTACCACCCGTTAATGCCCAACCTTTATCAGTGATACCAGTAGCTATTAATCCATTTTTCAAGCGCAAAGGGAAGAATAAGTGGTCGGGAAAGAAGCATGGAGGTGGAGCTTCAACACATAAAAAGAATTTAAACTTGACCAATATCCTTTGTTATAAGTGCAAAAAATGGGCACTTTGCAAGTTAATGCTCGTAACTGGCTAGTTGACCACTCTGGGACAATTGCAACAAACATGGACATATAAAGAACTAGTGCCCTTTTCCAAATAAGGGATCATAGGGAAAAACATTTCTAAGGAAATATCATCAACTTCTATGGACCCAAAAGGGAAACAGGTGTTGCAAGGTACATTATCCATTTCTGATATTCCTGTTAGAGTGTTTTTTGACACCGATGCAACCCATAGTATCATTTCAGGAGATCTTGTTGATAAGCTTAACCTTAGAACCATTCTTTTAAACAATTCTCTTTGTGTGTTGAACCCAATTGGGGGTCCAACCAATCTTGATACCATATGTTTGAATGTGCCTATTTCTTATCGGGATTGGCCTTTCTTTTCTGACTTATTTGTTCCCAATTCATAGGTTTTAGGGTATTATTAGGGATGGATTGGCTATCTAAGTTTAAAGCAATTATACATTATGATCGAAAGATTATTATAGTTAGTGATGCTAGAAATATTATAGGTAGAAATTAACTATGGATGGCCAAAAGAATTAATGATCGGTTTCTTTTATCTCCTTGAAATACACAAAGAGGAGATAAGGAATATACCAATTGCTTAGGACTTCAAGGACATTTTTAAAGAAGTGCAAAGTTTACCTCCTTATTGGGAAGTAGAGTTTCACATTGACTTGATTCCAAGAACCTAACCGATTGTTCAACCTCCTCGAAGGTTGGCTCCAAAGGAAATAAAAGAATTAGATAAGAAGACATTTGATTTATGGTAGAAAGATTTGATCAGACGTAGCACATAAAGTTGGGGATCGCCAGTGGTGTTCGTTACCAAAGCCAATGGTTCTCTTAGGTTATGAGGAATTTTCGGGTCCACATCTTAAGGCCTAAGATGTGATGAATTTAACATCGATGAAACAATGGAAGGGAGAATCACTTAGGGATTTCTTAACCAGATTCAATGCGGCAGTAGCTTCGGTGGATCGACCCGATCCGTCGATGGTTTTGATGGCAGTAATCTCAGGAATTGCGACTGATTCAGATTTTAAGAAATGATTGGAATGGGATCCGCTTATGGATCTTGGAGAGTTTTATCACGAGGCAGAAAATTTTTTACGATAGGAAGAAGCAAAGGCTGAAAGAGTGGGGAGAGAGGCTGATGTTTATGCGGTAAAAGGTGGAGGTCCGCCTAGGGAGAATTCAAACAAGGACGATAGAGGAAAAAAGGAAAAGGAACGACAGCCGTAACATATCGAACAGGCAATGGAGGGAATCTAAATTCTCTTCTTACATGGATTTAATGAAACTCTAGAAAGAATTTACTTGGATACTCGAGGGTGCCTCCAGTATCGAAGGTCGGCAAAAAGTGAACCCTTTAAATACGAACGGGCATCGGGAAAGCATTGCCTATTCCATGACCATGATGGGCATAGCACAAATTACAGTAGGCATCTGAAGGATATTATTAAGGAACATGTGTGGTCATTTTCCATAACACATAAGGAATCGAGCTGTGGCAATGGAAAAGGAGTGGCCATCACCCACCTCAAACGAAGATGGCACTGGATCTAGGCAATGTCATCAACTTGTTATCAACTGAATGGATTTATGGCATGGAATAAGTAGTAAACCCCGAAATATTTCGGTGAAGTCACTTACACATGTACGGGATCGAGGACGGTCCCTAGGCATGCTCGAAGATGATGATAAATCATGATGCTCGGGTTAATGAAATCTTGTTTTCTTTCTGTTTTCTTTCTGTTTTCTATGGACTCTGGTTTCTTTCTTGGTACTATGGACATTTGATTTTCTTGGCTGTACAAACTTTTATTTTATCAATTGGACTTTGTGTTAATTGGATTTAGACTAATGTAATAAATAATACAGGTCATGCGATTATGGTCCTGACCGAAGAGACGGGGTAGTAATCGCAAGTTACGGGTCCCTTCGTTGGAGAGCGATGGAATGAACTCGAACGCAATATAAAAGCCCTCGACTAGAGAGTCTAGGCCAGAGAATATAAAAGTTCTCGACCAAAGAGTCAACGCTAGAGAATATAAAAGTCCTCGACCTAAGAGTCGAGGCCGAAGAACATAAAAGTCCTCGATCGAAGAGTCGAGGCCGGAGAATATAAAAGCCCCTGATAGGAAAGTCGAGGCCAGAGAAGGATAAAATGACCCGGTAAGGTCTACGGATTTGGATATCGACCTAGAGAGGTCCTTGCTTTGGATTTGGACCCGGCGAGGTCCTAGACTTGGATAAGAGACCGGGAAGGGTCATGGATTTGGATATTAGATTCTAAATATGAATTGATTAATACTCAGTTGACGGGTTCGGATGAATATGGAATTGGCTAAGGATTTGGTTACTGGACTCGAAATCGGATATCGACTCGAAGCAGTCGTAGATTCGAACAATGATATGGCTATGACACTTGGATAGAATGGCTTGGGTTATGGATCAGATAGTATGGCTATGGATGAAATATGGACTCTGGATGTTAGATTTCAAGCTATTCAAAACATGCCTTCCTATCGCAAGGCATGTTTTGGGAGGCAAGTCTTAACCTGCCTTTTGGTCAAAGCAGGGATATCAACAAATCGTTAAAAAGAATGGATATCAAGATTGAAGATCGATTGGAAATGAGGTTATGATCGATACCGTAAAAATTGGAATAAGCTCCAATCAAAGTGGGATCGATTGGGAATGATGAACAAGGCTCGGAGAAGGTACATTTCAAATTTCAGGTCAAACGGAGTTCATATGTTCGAGTCATGGATGGATCAAGGTTCATGGAAAGTTGGTTCGCATCGATCAAGATGGGCATGGTAAGATACTTTGGACTGATAGGTATCATATCGATATGATGCACATTGGTTTGGTTGGACACGGCAAAGTATGGCGGCTTACTTCATATCGATCAAGGCTGGGGTCGATATGAAGAATGAAACAGTTGTCACAGGGGGTTTGGATGAGCATCTCGTATCGATCAAGTATTGATCGATACAAAGGACATACATAGAGGATGGATACGAAGGCGACAACATTGGATGGACACATAGCGGTCAAGAGTGCAGGACATGGATCGATACGAAAGGCAAGCAGATGGGTCAATATGAAGAAGGGAGGGATACGAAACATAGTGGATATTCCGAGATCGGTACGAAGTGATGAAAATAAGGCAATAGAATATGATGGATATGAACATCATAGCGATGGATATGAATTAATGGAGGCGAATAGATGCATACAAACTATTTAATGGATCCGAAGCTTTCAGCCAGCTTGCAAACCCCAACTTGGACCAGTCATAACTCCCAAACCATGGATCCAAATACTATGAAATTTTCATAGAAACTTGCTTATTCATTCAAGAACATCCATGATCGATCTCAGCTTCATTGGACTATTTTTGGATCGGTTGGAACTGTACTTGGATCAATCCCAAATGACTCTGGATCGATCTAGCTGGCCCACCTACGCATGGGAAGAGGTATTTCAGGTTTTGGGGTAGATATTTTCAAATCTGCACCTATAAATAGCAGCTCTGTGACAACTAAAAAGGGATCATCTTTTGCTTTTCTAGGCGAAAATCTATCATTTTGTTTACTGATTTCAAAGGCTTGCAACTGAAATTATAATATAAAAGGAATAAAAGGATGGATTCAAAGTGGACGTAGGCCGGAGATACCCGAACCACTATAAACCTTGTGTTCTTTGCTTTCTTACTCATTTTTAATTTTACTATTTCTTTATTTTTATTCTCTACTTCATCTAGATCTAAGATCCATGTTTGAATATTGTGGATCTATGTGTGAACATTGGTGCTTTCACGACTTTTGGGTTTGTGACCTATTATGGCGCAAACATTTAGAATTAACTATACATTTGGTTAATGGTGTATTTGAAATTAATTGATCATTTTATCTAATGATATTTAAAAATAATTAGGCTTTTAATAATGATGGATTAAAATTAAATATTCAATTTACTAATGATGTTTTTAAATTATTTAATCTTTTTAATTAAGGACTCTTAGAAGTTAATAAATCTGCTTAACTTTAATCAGTCTTTCCTTAAGGATTTTTACTATCGATGAATCATTTTTAAGTAATCAGATATGATTACTTGTAAATTAATTAAAATTAATTATATTTAAATATTATTAACTAATTGAATTAATGATGCTTAAAAGTAATTTACTTCAAAGGTTACTGAAGTTAATTAATTAACTTAGTTAACAAAGTTTTAAGGTTAATTAATCAATATAGTAAGAATGTTTTAAGTCATTAAACCCTTTTTGTAATGATGTTTCAATGTTAGTAAACTCCATTAACAAAGTGTTTTAAAGATAATACTTGTAAGGTGAAGCCAAGTACTGATTTAGATTTTTAAAGGAAAAGGTTTGATTCGTTTATGAAAATAAATAAATTTCTGTAAAGCAGTTCACTTATATGGAAATAATTTATTTGTGTAATTAGCACTAAACATCGAAGAAGTAGACTTGTTGCTACTTAAAAAGTTAAGAATAATCGTGAGACATGAGTTTAAGGTAACGTACCTTGCCTTGTCCAGTATTATTATTAACTAAGAAGTAGTCCAAGTTTGAATTCTATGAGCGGTGGTAAGTTTACAAGACTTAATTTCCATATATGATCGTTTTAAATCCTCAGTAGTTGGTTTCTCGGCAATAGGTTACTTCAGCATCTTTATCATCATCATTATAAGATGATGTGTTTCCCCGTTAAGCTTTGATGTCCTTTGTTGGAAATGACTAAAACCAAAGCGTGAGAGGGGGCCAAGCTATGTGGGGTTGCTCCCATTAGGATACTTTCACATCTCATCTAGATAGGATTTGGTAGCGCTATCAAATGTAAAATATTTGGATTCTCGGTAAGGTTTGGTGGGGTCCGGCTTGGAGGTTTTTGAGAAGTGTCATAGAGTAAATGAAGTTCTTAGAAGTATATTAATAGAGGTATACTTCAAAGGGGTGCACCATCCTGGTCATTTGCTAGAGATTTTCCTTTTCTTATTTGATTTGAAGCTTCAAATTTATTTCCTAATTTGCATCGAGAAGAGTCAACCACTTTTTGTGGTGTTTATTTATTTATCCATTTTTATGTTTGGATGTTGATTTATATAGAAGTAAACCAGTTCCGTATTCAGCGGCGTGGTCTCACATGAATGACCTATTGTTTAAAAAGTTTACTCATGCTAGATATATTGCCTGACCTGAGTTGTTTGTTTTCCCTAAACTCTCTAGTACTCATTTTATTTAAGTAATCAGAGAGTAGTAGGTCTTTTGTGAGCTCTTTTGAAGATGGCGTCTGAGCAGTAGTCTCTTATCTTCCTATTTATCCATTCCGCTATATTATCTAGTTTGTATAAGTTTATTTTGTTCCAGCATATGTAAAGGTAGTATTTTATAACTGCCTAAGCTGATTTGTAGTGTGTTGATTTGTAGTACTTTTATGTAACTCTAATAACTTCCTGTTAAGGAGTAACCTGATGTACTATTGACAGTTATGGTTTATTTTGTAGTTTTTTTGTGAGGTTTTCTATTCTATTCTTTATTTTACCCTACGACGATTCATCTTTTCGATGCTTGGGCAACGGCATATGTACATCGAGCACGTGTTAAATGTTGTTCCTAGGGGTCCAAACGCTGAGTCGTCATAGTTGGTAATATCAGAGCTTTGATTGAGCGAACACCACAGCCTGAATGGTTACAACTCATTAGAGATAGGGTGAGTAGTGCCCTAGAATGAGTTAGTCTTGAGAGAATGTTTCCTTTTCTCCCCTAAAAGCCTGGTTTTAGATCCTTTGTTGTAGTTTCCCTTTTATCATTTTTGACCCTATCTTTGTATTCTTATGATACTCTTCCAGATTGTTGAAAATGAGTACAAGAGGAAGAAGAGGGAAGGGATCTAGAGCCAGCACGGCTATAAATGGTAGAGCTCCTAGAAATGAGCCACTCGTAGAGCCGGTAGTAGAAACAGTGATGCAAGTTCAGCCGCCTTAGAACTTTGCGACCTTGTGCAAGAATTACGTTGCTTTAGGTAGTAAGCCTTTCTATCGAACTTAAGATATTTAGGGAGTTTAGACATGGATCTGCCCTTGTGAAAGGATATTCGAGGATCTTAATTTGGGAGATGCTAGAAAGAGATTGTTGGCATCAGGTCAGCTTCAGCAAGCAGCAATGGATTGGTGAGATTCAGTCACAATGAATACAGCAAAAGAAGATTTCTCTTGGGTGCAGTTTAAGGAGGTTTTTAAAGCTTAGTTTATCCCATAGGCGGAAAGGACTCATTTGTTCAGAATTTTCATGGATTTAAAACAAGGTGAGATGATAGTGGCGTAGTATGAACATAGGTTCAATGCGTTGCCTAGCTTTTGACCTGGATTGATTGATACGCCGGTAAAAAATGAAATGTTCATGAAAAGAATGCAACCAGAATTCCATCAAGAAATGACCAATCTTCTCAATGGTTCCTTTTACAATTTGATAAGTATGCCTTTGAGATTTGAGGATCTTGATATTGAGAAAGGACTTCAGAAAGGAGTGGTACCAACAATTAATGTCGAACCTTTACCAGCGATACCATTGCTATTAAGCCATTTTTCAAGCGCAAAGGGAAGAAGAAGTGGTCGGGAAAGAAGCTTGGAGGTGGAGCTCCAGCACAGAACATGAATTTAAAATTGACCAATATCCTTTATTATAATGCAACAAAATGGGCCACTTTGCAAATTAATGCTCGAACCTGGCTAGTTGACCAATCTGCTACAATTGCAACAGACATGGACATATGAAGAATCTGTGCCCTTTTCCAAAGAAGGGATCATAGGGAAAGACTTTTCTAAGGAAATATCATCAAATTCTATGGACCCAAAAGGGAAACAGATCTTGCAAGGTACATTATCCATTTTTGATATTCCTGTTAGAGTGTTATTCGATACCAATGCAACCCATAGTTTCATTTCAGGAGATCTTGTTGATAAGTTTAACCTTAGACCCGTTCTTTTAAACAATTCTCTTTGTGTGTCGAACCCAATTAGGGGTCCGACCAATCTTGATACCATATGTTTAAATGTGCCTATTTCTTATCGAGATTGGCCTTTCTTTTTTTGACTTATTTGTTCTCGGTTCATGGGTTTTAGGGTATTATAATGGATGGATTAGCTATCTAAGTTTAAAGCAATCATAGATTATGATCTAAGGATTATTATAATTAGCGATGCTAAAAATATTGGAGGTAGAAATAAATTGTGGAAGGCCAAATGAATTAATGAGCAATTTCCTTTATCCCCTCGAAGTACCCAAACAGGTGATAAGGAATATACCAATTGCTTGGGACTTCAAGAATATTTTTCCAAAAAGGCAAGGTTTACCTCCTCATCGGGAAGTAGAGTTTCATATTGATTTGATTCCAAGTGCCAGACTGATTGTTCAACCTCCTCGAAGGTTGGCCCCAAAGGAAATAAAAGAATTAGAGAAGTAGACGTTTGATGTATTGTAGAAGGATTTGATCATACATAGTACATTAAGTTGGGGATCACTAGTAGTGTTTGTTACCATGACCAATGGTCCTCTTAGGTAATGTGTGGATTACCGAGAATTAAATAGGAGGACTGTCAAGAATAAGTATCCTTTACTTAGGATTGACGACATGTTTGACCAGCTCCATAGAGCTCGAATATTTTCTTAATTGGATCTTGCCACTGCTTTTCACCAATTAAGAGTAGCAGAGGAGAGCGTACCCTTAACAGCTTTTCGAACCCTTGATTGTTTTTATGAGTGGTTAATCACGTCGTTGACTAACGCACAAACTCATTTTGTGCATTGGATGAATAGAGTGTTTCAGGATTTTCTTAACAAATTTATTCTCATCTTCATTGAAGACATCCTTGTTTAATCTCAAATGGAGGAAGAGCATAAGTACGATCCTCTTGTTGTTCTAAGTACTGTAAGAAGTCACGTTTTAAAGGCAAAGTTTTCTAAGTGCAATTTCTAGAAAACCTAAGTTAGATTTCTAGGGCATGTAGTTTTAGGAGAAGGCCTATCAGTGGACCCAGCTTAAGTAGATGTGGTTCAAGTTTAGAAGAAACCTAAAAATGCATTGGAGGTTAGGAGTTTCTTGGGATTAACAAGTTTCTATAGAAGGTTCATTAAAGATTTCTCGAAGATTTTTTCTCTTTTAACAAAACTAACAATGAAGGATGCCAAGTTTGTTTGGACGCCCAAGTCGATCAAGCGTTCAATGAGTAAAAAGAGAAATTGACTAGTGCTCCCATATGATTATACTAAATGGGACTGAAGGATTAATAGTTTACATATATGCTTGTAGGATTGTATTGGGAGCAGTCTTGATACAAAATGGTAAAGTAATAGCATACGAGTTGGCAGTTGAAACCTTATGAGAGAAGTTATGCCACGCATGATTTGGAGCTGTTGGCAGTTATCTTCGTATTAAAGGTGTAGAGGCACTATCTTTTGGGTGTAGAGTTTAGTTAAATAATGATCACAAGTCATTGAAGAATCTTTTTACCCGAAGGATTTGAACTTGAGGCAGCAAAGATGGATGGAATTTATCGCATCTTATGACCTAGAGATTCTTTATACCTCAGGGAAAGCAAACGTCGTTACAGATGCGTTAAGTAAGAATGTGGCGACGATTGAAAATTTGGAAGTTAAGCCAACACTGATGGAGAGAATTGCATATTTCCAAGAAGAAGACCATACTCTAGCTCGGCTTAAGAGGAGTTTTAAAGAGGGAATTGTTTCTGGTTTCTAGATTGACTCCTGAGGCATTTTAAGGATGAATGGACGAATTTTCTTGCCAGATGTTAATGGAATTATACAGGATGTGCTGAGAGAGTGCCATTGGTCAAGGTTATATATTCATCTAGGTGTAACACCCCATATTTTTGATAACTTTATTTAGGCTTTTTAATCAGTTGAATTAAATAAAATAATGAGTTAATTAGGGGATAGAGATTTGATTTTAATTAAGTTGTAGCCGTGCCATTTAATCATGAATCAAAATAAGAGTTAACTTGAAATAGAGGAGGAATAAAATAGGAAAAAGGCCATTCCAATATCCTCCAAACCTTGGTCATGTAAGATTTTACACGTTCATTTCATTTCAAAGTTTTATAAAATATGGTCAGCCACCATTAATAAGGAAGAGAAGAAGAAAAGCTAGGAAGAAGCAAATTCAAGTCAAATCTATTCACATCTCAATCTCTATAATCTCTAAAAGCTAAGGTGAATATAATTTACATCTTATTTTTGATTGTGCTTTCTATTTTAATAGGAATATCGAATATTTTGCAATGGTTTTCCATGTTTTTGAATAATGAAATTAATATATATACTTGTTGATAAATTATGGTTATTCACTGTAACACCCCGATATTTCAGGGGGAAAATAATTAAAGAGGAATTAAAATAGAAGAAGTATTATTAATAGAAAATTTAAAGGAAACGTGTTAATTAAAATACACCTCACGTTTTTTACACTAATTAATTAATGGAAATATAATTAATAAACTTAGACAACTGTGAAAATGGACATTCTACAAATATTGGAATTAGGCCACGAAAGTTATAGCATTGTGTTGGTGGCACTTTTCTGATTAATTTTCATACATAATGTTTTCCAAACGGAGTTCAAACGAAGAAGTTGTGACCGTTTGAAGTTTTGGCATCAGAAATAATTACATGTACGAAATTGGTAACTTACATTAATTATAATTGATTGATAGATTTCTGATGTGTATTACATTACATATGTATACAGTCAGCAATGAGTCGGTAGAATTTATTAAAAAGGGAAACATATTATATACACAAAGTTTGAAATTATTTCAATAGCTTACACGTTTATGTGCACATTTAAATGTTTGAATTTGATTAATGAAACTAATTGAAAACAATAGTATTGTATTAATATATATGTTGAAATATATGTACGTACGTACGTATGTATGTATGTATACACACATATGTATAAGGAGAGAAATGGTAAAAAGATTTATCGACAATAAATGCACATTATTAGTAATTAGTGTATGTTAGAATTGTAAATAACATGCGTTACAACAGTTACTAATGCGCATTAATTAGAAATTAACGTAGATTGTAAACATATAAGATGAGGAAACTAGATTTGTTTGTAAAATATATATTTCTGAAGTTTAAATCTTTAATGTATGTAAACAGAAGATTTAGAAAGGACGATAAAACGTTAACAAATAAATGTTGTGACAGACAAGAATCAATGGGGAATCGTTAAAATTAGTAAGAATCATTAAGAAAATTAACTATTAATGAATAAAATTAATCAAGGGATTGATTAGTTTAAATTGTATATGTATATATACATATATCCTAATTAATTGTACACATTCTAAAGTGTAAATAAATGTGTAACATACCCAATTGATGAGTGGATAAGGATTGGGAATAAATTGATTGGTTGAATTAATGACATAATTGACATTAATGAGAATGTTTAACAAAGGAAATTATCATGGATGTAAATTTGGCAAATTAAGATGGATTGATTGATAATAAATGCAAATATTCAAAATAAAGATCTAATGAGATTTATAAAATGGGAAACAATTTGTAAATTCAATTAAGATGGAGAGTATAATATCTCAAAAGTGTAATGTATACACATAAACAACAAAATTAGAAATTTTCCAATGCAATCAATTAGTGGGAATAATTAATGAACGCTGATTTATTTTCTGACGTGGCAGTTTTTCATTGGACTAAGTGACGTGGTTTCTGATTTCCTAGCATTCTATTGGTCCAGAGACGTGTATGAGCCAGAGTGGATAACCATGAAGTGTTCGGATGAATATGATTTAACATAGGAAAATCTAATGGAATATATGCACGCATACTATCTACAAATAAACCATCCAACCTTAATCGCCATAGGTCTACAGAAAAATTTGTGTGTATTCTTCTTCCTCCTTTTCTCCACTAAATTCTCTTCCAAATCAAATTAAATACACACACACACACACGAGTTATTTGAAGAATTCTGAAGAATTTAAAAAGTGGAGGATAAGAAGAAGAAAAGCTTTTCAAATTTATACAAGCTCAAGTGCCAGGTGAGTGGAAATTAATATAAAACACAAAAATAAAGTAGTTTAATTTTAGTTCTTTTCTGGCACGATAATATGAATTAATTTATGTTAATAATTGAGGCTTGATGCAAATTATTGTAACTTCTTCTTCTACCACTTCTGAATTCTGATTCATATTTGGTTTAAAATATGAAGCATATAAATTGCTTATTCACATTTTATGGTGTAAAAGAGATTGGTTTAATTAAATTGAATTAGAATGATTATTTGATTTTTAATGGCGTAACTGTTTAGTTGGGTAAATTCCGAATATGTTCTTTGAATAAAGTTGGAAATTTGGTAGGTATAATTACATAATTCTGAATGTGGTTAGGGAACAAAATTTGGAATTTTAATTGGTATATGTGTTTATCCCATATATGGCCTTAAAAGTAAAAAGTGGAATTTTATGTAACTAAATGTGTTTGTGGTTATGGGATAAAAACTTTGTGACTGTTAAATCTCTAAAAGGAGAACGTAAATTAGGGTGGGAAAAAATGTAAATTAAATGGATCCTAAAGGCTAGTGTATATCTGTAACAAAATGGTATAAAAATTACAGACAAAATGGATTGAGCGCAACTTTAGGGTCCTACGAGGTTGGTAGAGTCGGTGTTGGTCAGACGTAAGAGGCATTTAATTGCAGTGCACGGGTGAAGAGCATGATTTTCAAGCTATAGCATGTGGAGAGACAGTCACAATGCATGAGTGAAGAGCATGACTTCCATGCTGCAGCACGTAGATAGGTAAGGACAGCAAGTCCGACAGGCTGATTGACATTTAGTAATACTGCATGGTTGACTTCCCTAGAGTGACCATGAATTTTGGCTTCTTAGAAACTGTATATAAGAAGGATTCACTGCATTATATTACTCACCCTCTGCGATATCTGAGGAAGACCTGGAATTAAACTATTTTATTCTTTTTGCTTTATTTTATTTCTCATTCACCAAACTTTATGTATGACACATTCTTGTTTTTCCTATTTTACCCAAATCACAGGAAGACAGTTGTTATCCCATTTTTTGGACAAAACTGGAATATCAATGTTGTGTGCACTTCCACCACGACCGGAGCAAGAAGAAGCAGCCAGCAAGCGTATATAGATCAGGGATTTCACTCAAGGTTCAAATATAAAGTTCATTCGGTGAAACAATACCAGAGCTCATTCGGCAGCACGAAGTGAGAACTCATTCGGCATTCACAACACAAGGCATCATTCGGCAGATCCATTCGGTAGTACCAAGACCGAATCAACTCCACTTCCCTTCCCACCGGATCAACTACAAGCTCCATCTTCCACCACCCACTACCGGTCCAACATCACAACCGAACCAGCTGCCCTACATCCCTATGCCGAACCAACCCACACCGAACCACACACCACTCAACCTAACACCGGACCAACCTTTCTCCCATTGCCGAGCCAACTCCCTTCTCCACATAGCCGAATCAACCTCTCTCCCACTAATTACCGAACCAAAGCCTCGCCGAACCAGAACGCTACCAGGCCAGATTGCTTCAGCCCAGGCCCACCAGCAGCTATATACATTCAGGACCCCGGCCCCCAGCCTCACTCTATAAATAGAGGGGCAGGGGTACAACAATGGGGGACAAGTTTGAGAGCTCAAGCCTGGAAGGAACTCTCAAACAACTTTAGATACTTGTAATCAAAGCTTTGTACTTGTAATCTAAAGAAAAAAGGAGAATAACATATAAAGTGGACGTAGGCACGTTCTGGCCGAACCACTATAAATCTGTGTGTCTTTTACAGTTTAGTCCCTGCTTTTTATATATTTGCATAAATCACCCAAATCACTAAATACAACATAAAATCAACCAACTCATACGACTTTGGGTGTTTGCGGCCATTTTTTACGCAAACATTTTGGTGCTTTCACTGAGAAGAACCAGCTCCCGCTACATCGGATAGAAGTTGAATTTGAAAATCTAAGAGTTCAGATCTAAGAGTTATGACGAGACAAACAAGTAGAAGGCAAAGGCCAGAGAGAAGTGAACACCAAGGAAGTCAAGAGGCTTCCTCAGGAGGGAATCAAGCATCGATCTTCATCACTAGGGATGAGATGGAGGCCATGATGAGAAGACAAGAAGAGATGATTCAGAACTTACTTCAACAAATTGGGCAAATTGGAGCACAAATCCAAGGAGCAACTGGGGTTCAGAACGGGGCAGGACCATCTGGCGCAGCACAAGAGATAGGGGGCACTCACGCAGAGCATGTTGATCCGACCCCGGGAAGTGAGATGGGGGCATCCGAACCACCTGGTAGCAATAGAGGAATGAACGTTCAGCCAGGGAGGCATACACATGAAAACCCCCGCGGACTTGGGGGGCAGGTCGAAGACAGTGAACGAGAACTACAGCTTGGAGACAATGACAGATTAGCAGAGATGGTTAGAAAAGCTATGAGAGGCGGTTTAGTAAACAGAGACTTGGAAGATGTAAACAGGAGTCCTTTTTCTTCTGCGATTAGGATGGCTAGGAACCCACCAGAATTCAAGCTACCATCATTGGACATGTACAACGGGAAAACGGACCCCACGGTCCATCTAACGAAGTATATGAGACATATGGAAGTGCTGGGGGCATCAGATGAGGTTATGGCCCGGTGCTTTCCACTGTATTTGACGGACATTGCAGCGTTATGGTTTAGGCAACTGGAGAGCGGCTCCATAGGAACATGGGCAGATTTAACTGAGAGATTCATGAGGCAATTCAGGGTTCATATTGCGAGACCCAAGAATGTGATGACTTTGGCAACCTTGAAACAGAAAACTGGAGAGAGTTTGAGGAGCTTTCTAACGCGATTTAATGCGGCGGCAGCATCAGTGGATCGACCGGATCCATCTATGGTCATGATGGCAGCTGTATCTGGAATAGCTGGTAATACAGAATTCAAGAATTCATTAACCAAGGACCCGCCTATGAATCTGGGAGAGTTCTATCATGAGGCTGAAAAGTTTCTGCATTTGGAAGATGCTAGTGCAGAAAGAGAGGAAGAAGATGACGTTTACGCAATCAAGAGCGGAAACCCACCTGGAAAGGGTGCGGAGACTAGCAAAGGAAAAAGAAAGGCTGAGGATAATGATGACAGGACAAAGTGGCTACGAAGAGAGCCACGATTCACCACCCATTCAGAGCTGAATGAGAGTTTGGAACGGATTTATCAGGATACCAAGGGGCAGGTTCCGTATCGTAAACCAATGAGAAGGGATCCAACCTCTGACGAAAGAAAATCAGATAAGTTTTGTGTATTTCATGAATTGAATGGTCATAACACTAATGATTGCAGGCATTTGAAGGACGAGGTAGAAGGGCATATCAGGAACGGTATGCTCCTTCAGTATGTGAGGAGACGAACTCCAGCGGTGGAGCCAGAGCGACCACCGTCTACCTCGGCTAGAGGTGACCCTAGATCGGGGCACCATTTGATTATCCCTTGATTGCTTGATTAAAATAACGATGAACAGGTCGTAAGCTTCCACTAACGCAATTAAATCGTTTACACATGTACGAGATCACGAACGATCTCCAGGCATGCTCTGAATGATCATTGACTGCTTCGGAATGGGAACTTACACTTTGACATCCTTGCTTTGCTTTTGTTTCGATTTGAACATTTGAATTCTTCCTGTTTGGACATTTCTACTGCAAGGTACTATTGCTTTAACATTTACAATTCTATGGAAAAATTGTTTACTTGTATGCCCGTTGGATCGCGAACGGTCCACGAGCACCTATTGCATGGTAACGAACTGCCGAAGTCTTTGATTCGAAAACTCCCCCAAATAATAACTCCAACACTGATAATATTAAGTCCCCTCCGGGCACACTCATTCGCCTCGAACGGCACCCGACTTCGAACAGTCACAATTCGTCTCGAACGGCACCCGACTTCGAACAGTCACAATTCGCCTCGAACGGCACCCGACTTCGAACAGTCACAACTCGCCTCGAACGGCACCCGATCGCGAACGATCACAACTCGCCTCGAACGGCACAACTCGCCTCGAACGGCACAACTCACCTTACCTCAAATGGCTCGATCGCGAACGGTCGTCATTTGGGGTCCGCCACCTGATCACTGACTGTTACACCTTATCTCAAATGGCTTGATCGCGTACGGTCGTCATTTGAGGACCACCACTTGACCGCGCACTGTCGCACTTTACCTCGAATGACTCGATCACGAACGATCGTCATTTGAAGTTAAGCGCTTGACCTTGAACGGTCCCCACTCGACCGCGCACTGTCGCACTTTACCTCGAATGACTCGATCCCGAACGGTCGTCATTTGAAGTAAAGCGCTTGACCTTGAACGGTCACATTTCACTGCAGATGACTCGATCCCGAACGATCAACGCACGGATTTATGCGCTTGACCGCGCACGGTCGCACTTCACCTCAAATGACTCGATCGCGAACGGTCGTCATTTGAAGTTAGGCGCTTGACCATGAACGGCCGCGCTTCATCCCAAATAGCTCGATCCCGAACGGTCGTCATTTGGGGCCATATAAAATATCAAGCTCTTTACAGGTTGTCAACGGGATACGAACATCCAGCTCATGGCATTACAAAACACGCCTTCCTACCGCAAGGCATATTTTGGGGGGCAAAGTGTTATCCCATTTTTTGGACAAAACTGGAATATCAATGTTGTGTGCACTTCCACCACGACCGGAGCAAGAAGAAGCAGCCAGCAAGCGTATATAGATCAGGGATTTCACTCAAGGTTCAAATATAAAGTTCATTCGGTGAAACAATACCAGAGCTCATTCGGCAGCACGAAGTGAGAACTCATTCGGCATTCACAACACAAGGCATCATTCGGCAGATCCATTCGGTAGTACCAAGACCGAATCAACTCCACTTCCCTTCCCACCGGATCAACTACAAGCTCCATCTTCCACCACCCACTACCGGTCCAACATCACAACCGAACCAGCTGCCCTACATCCCTATGCCGAACCAACCCACACCGAACCACACACCACTCAACCTAACACCGGACCAACCTTTCTCCCATTGCCGAGCCAACTCCCTTCTCCACATAGCCGAATCAACCTCTCTCCCACTAATTACCGAACCAAAGCCTCGCCGAACCAGAACGCTACCAGGCCAGATTGCTTCAGCCCAGGCCCACCAGCAGCTATATACATTCAGGACCCCTGCCCCCAGCCTCACTCTATAAATAGAGGGGCAGGGGTACAACAATGGGGGACAAGTTTGAGAGCTCAAGCCTGGAAGGAACTCTCAAACAACTTTAGATACTTGTAATCAAAGCTTTGTACTTGTAATCTAAAGAAAAAAGGAGAATAACATATAAAGTGGACGTAGGCACGTTCTGGCCGAACCACTATAAATCTGTGTGTCTTTTACAGTTTAGTCCCTGCTTTTTATATATTTGCATAAATCACCCAAATCACTAAATACAACATAAAATCAACCAACTCATACGACTTTGGGTGTTTGCGGCCATTTTTTACGCAAACAACAGTTTAGCAACTATTGGGATTTAGAAAAAAGGCAAGTTTCACTCCTAGGTTCAACACTGTTAGGGAAAGTAGCCCAAACATGGTTAGTAACCATATGTTGAATACTTTATCATTATTCTTCTATGAGATATTATAAACATTAATCTGACTTGCCTTTGTTATTTGCAGGACACCGAACTATCCATTCGTGCTTTGGTGGACTTGGATTTTCGGTTCATCGAAAATTTAAGCCTACTGGGGTGCGGGTTGTTACATTTGGTATTAGAGCTTAGGTTAGCAGATCCTAAGGATTAGGAAGTATGAGTAAATGTATTTGTAAAAATAAATATATTTAAATCCAATTAATCTTAACTATAGATTAGTAACATGTGGAAAGTCCATGGAATGAAAGAAAATTTATACTTGAGTTCTAGTCGGGTCGTAGTACCCAAAGATGTTCAGTTCCCATTTTTATTTCCGTTGGAAAATGAACAATAGGTCCATTTATTGGAAAAGAACTAGAATCCATTCATTATGCAAGTAGTAAAATTCCTTAGAGAAAAAGAGATTTAGGTAGAGGGTAAAAGTATTTCCAAGATTAGGAAGAGGACATTCCTAAGGAAGTAAGTAAAGGTCCACTTTAAGTTTAACCGATTAAAGTGGAAACTTTTTGAGATTAAAAAGTTGAAATATATTTGAAAAGGTAAATAATGTGGTTTGGAAAAGTGGTAGGGTTTTTGTACGGTAACGATTTTTATTTGAAGAAAAATTCTTTTTGTAAGATTATACATCATAAGTAGCTTTCTAGTTTCTTTATAAAACAAAAAGAATTTAAATTTAAGTTAATTAGAAGCCAGAAATTTCGGTAAAAGAAATTTTACAAAACTCTATTCTTATGAATGGGATAAAAAGAGAAATATAGAGTGAAAATATTTTTACATGAAAATTATTTTTATAGGTGAACAAAATAAATGCTAGAAATTGGGAATAGAGTACATGTTTTAAAAAGGGAGACGTAGAACTTGAAATTTAGTTAAGTAACTACATTAGTATTGTAGATAGGTAGGCATTTCACATACTTTAATTTATTGGAATGAAAGGAGTAATGGTATAATTTTCTATGAATAAATCAAACTATAAATAAACATGTTTTGTTAAAATTATAAGGAATATGCGGAAAAAAAATCTTTGTAATTTCACACAAACTTAAATCCTCCGTTAAAGGATTCGTAGAAGATTTTTAATGGTTTATGTAGTAGTTCCAGTATAGTAAAGTATAAAATCTTTAAGTATAAATAAAAAGTGCAGTAATTGGAAGAACTGTAAGTGTAGTAGGAAAAAGTGAAGGAACTTTTGAAAGATTCGTTGTTTTTATCTACTCTAGTTTTTGTAATATGAAAATTATGATAGAACATTTTGAAAACTAATAAGGCATGTCTTTAGAATAAATGGTTACGTGAAAATAAATAAGTTTCGAAAAAGAAAAACTTAATGAAAAAGTTGAATAAAAGATTCTAATTTTTAGAAATTTATAAAGGTCTATAAAAGGAAAAGCAGGTTAAATTCTAAACTTAAAATTCTTCGTATTCCCATCTAGGTTTAGGGGATAATTCAAATTCAAACACCGTAAGAGTGTAAGCTAAAGCCATCAAGTATTTATGGATTTAATAAGAAGTTTTAGGTAACGCTTTTAAAGGTAAGAATTTTGGAATTTCGAAAAAAATTGAAGCTTTAATTTTTTAAAGGAAGAAATAAATGTCAAACCAAGTTTTAAAGTATGGAGTAGATAGGAAATGGAGCTTAGTATTAAGGATTCCCTAGGATTAAGACACGAAATGAGAGAACGTACTTGAAAAAAAGGGATTTTGAAAGAGTCTTTTAAATTTTTTTTCAAAATCGAGTTTCGAAATTATATATTTATATATATATATATGTATGTATGTATATAGATAAAAGTTTTGTTAAGAGTGGTTTTTGAAGGTTTTATCTATATATGTCAGAATTCCTTTTATTTATGCCTACCCTATCTGTTGGAAAAGTGAATTAGAACAAGTTTTAGGAGATAGGATGGACCTTCCCTACTTATTCTTGTAGAAATGCTATTGTTTGTTTCTTACATAAGCTAGTAGTAGCAGAGGAATTTTGGGCATGAAAGTAAATCAAGGACCAGTGCAACCTTTAGGAGATGGAGAGGTTGGAAATAAATATGAGGAAAAGGCTTTACGACCAGAAGGAAATTTATGCATTTTTAGTATTGATGCATAAAAGCGGGTTTAAGCTATTAGGTTTCCTATTATCTACTCCGATTTTATTGGTAAATAAGTGAAAGTGTTTTCTCAAAATAAAAATACTAGAAATCTTATATTTAAAAGAGAAAGAAAAACGATATGAAATTTGTCAAATAAATTTTATGGAAATTGTGTAAAAAGAAATTGTTATAGTTTATTTTTTGATAACCATCGTTGAACTTTTTAAGCACATTACTATATTCACCCTTAGTGTGTATTTTTCTTTTAGTGGAAGCAGTGGGTGTCTGATATTTTAGTTCAATAAAGTAATCAGATAAACCACTTAAATTTTGTTGAAAAGAAAATTTGAAAGAATTTGAAAAAATAGGAGGAAAGCTATTTTTCAATAATTGTTTAGCATTTATTTTACACATTGTTGCAGTTATCTCCAATGTGTATTTTACTTTTAAAATGAAAATTTTGAAGGAAAAAAAGAATTTAAAAAGTCCATAAAGCACTACTTCTGAACTTTTTTCTGAAACAAATAATATTTGGAAATATACGGATAAATGTTAGTAAGTTAAAAATTAAAAAGAGTATTTAGCAGTTTTAAAACTTTCTAGCTTTGTGAAATTTGAAAATAGGAAGATTTTAAAACCTTTGGCGACTTACTAGTTGTATGGAAATGGTAAAAATCAAAAGTTGAACTAAACTGTAAAAGAAAGGAAAAAGAAGACTTTATAGTTTTAAAGACTAATTCTCTTTGAGAAATTTATGATCTTTATCGAAAAGATGAAGTAAAAATGTTTTGATATTCACTTAGAAAGGGAAGAAATAAATTTGGAGTACGAAAAATAGAATTAAGTAGCCCATTAGGATAAGGTTGACTATAGAGTTTGAAAAACAAATGGAAGGGTATGGAAAAGTTATGGTGGAAGGTTTGTGTTCCATTTCTGATATTTCAGTACACACCTTGTTTGATTCAGGAGCATCTCATTCCTTTATCTCTAGTTCTCTTGTTGAGGGACTTCATTTAGACGTTTCCATCATTTCTGATCTGGTAGTAGTCTTAAACCCAGTTGGAGGATAGGCTTACTTGTCGATGCTTTGCCGAGGTCTGAAAATTTTGATTCATGGAATAGAGTTTGACTGTGAGGTATTCATTTTTGGTTTCTCCAGTTTTTGTCTTATTTTTTGTATGGACTGGTTGTCGATGTATGGGGCGATCTTAGATTGTGATAGGAGGATAGTCTTGTTAGGTACGTGCAGTGGTGTACCTTGGAGGTTTCATGTGATCCACGAGGGTCTGTTATGCGTAGCTACTTTTATTCTTCAGATGTATTGCCCGATGATCTTAGTTCTATTCCAGTTGTTTCTTTGTACCATGATGTTTTTGAGGATGTCACCGACCTTCCTCCGCGGAGAGAGGTTGATTTTTGGATATATCTTGTTGATAATTCTCGGTCGATTACTCTACCAGTTTGGAATATGGCCCCGAAGGAGAGGATTAGGATTTCATATCCACATCTTTTGTTAGTAAATTTACTTTTAAACATCCTGTCTTTGATCTTTTCCTAGTTAGGATCCTTCGATAGATCTTTTTAGGTGACACATTGTGTTGGTAGGGATGTTTGTAAACATGCCATTAGGACATGTTATGTTTGATGGTTGCATGTGGTTGCAAGTGGATGCCAATGTTTGCAAATGGATGCATTGCATGCACTAGACAAACTATACGGACTGAACGGACCTTAAATGCTAGTGTAAATCTGTAACAAAATGGTATAAAAATTACAGACAAACTATACGGACTGAACGGACGTGAAATTGAAACACCATTTATGTAAGAAAAGGGAAATTGTGAAATAACCAAACCGGATGCAAAAAAATTACCAAAAGTAGATTAATGGAAATAAACAGTATGTAAACTGTAGCGGTAAAAATTAATTAATCTGGAAGCGATTTAGTAGGTCAACCTGGTAAAGATCTAGATAGGTGTTTCATGTAGTTAAGACCAAAATATAGTTTTGGCTGTACATACTAGGAGCAGGCAAGTAAGTTCACAAGGATGTTTGTTACCTTTCATAGGTTGCTAGTATGTAGGATAGATAACATCCGCAATCATAGGCTTCTTCAGGCACATCGACGTGGATGGAACAGGATAAGTGTGCTCAGACGTAGGCTTTTTTAAGCAGATCATTGGAGGATTTTGCACAACCGACCCAGCTGCGAGCGCTCTTTCTGAGGACCGACACTTTGGATAAGGGCAAGTCCACATTGGTGACCGAGGAGATAGGAGGATAGGAGTCCAGTTCGGCGGACCCTGAGCACAACTTCGGGGTCCTGCGAGGTTGCTTTAGTCAGTGCCGGTCAAAGGTAAAAGGCATTTAATCACAGTGCATGGTTAAAGAGCATGACTTCCACGCTGTAGCACGTGGGTAGATAGTCACAATGCACGGTTGAAGAGCATGACTTTCACGCTATAGCATGTGTATAGGTAAGGACAGCAGGTCCGACATGCTAATTGATGTTTAGTGCTACTGCATGGTTGACTTCCCCAGAGTGACCATGGACTTTGGCTTCTTAGGAATTGTATCTAAGAAGCATTCACTGCATTATATTATTCACCCTCTGCGATATCCGGGGAAGACTTGGAATTAAACTGTTTTATTCTTTTCGCTTCATTTTGTTTCTCATTCACCAGACTTTATGTCTGACCCATTCCTTTTATTCCTATTTTCCCCAAATCACAGGAAGACAGTTTAGCAACTATTGGGATTTAGTAAAAAGGCAAGTTTTACTTCTAGGTTCAACACTATTTGGGAAAGTAACCTTATCCTGGTTAGTAACGATATGTTGAATATTTTATCATTATTCCACTGTGAGATTTTATAAACATTACTCTGACTTGCCTTTGTTATTTGCACGATACCAAACTAGCAATTCATGCTTTAGTGGACTTGGATTTTCGGTTCATCGAAAATTTAAGCCTACTGGGGTGTGGGTTGTTACATTCTTATTGAATTTATGATATGTTTTATGATGAAAATCCTACAAAATGACATTCAATTTCCTTGCAAATTTTTATGAAGATCATAAATGTTATTTTGGAGGTGGATTTCAAGTTTCCAATTTTTTTGAATTTTCGTAGAATTAATATGAATTTTCTAGTAAAGAAAATGATATTTTGGGTTATAAATTAATTTTGATAAATAATTAATTATTTGTGTCCAAAATTTTTATATGTCAGAAAATATATTAAAATAGATTTTCCAGAATTTTTATAGATTTTTCCTAAGTATTTTAAGGGTTATTCAAAATTATTTAAGGTATGAGACTTAAATGTTTTATATAATTAAAAGAGGAGACGGGGCTTTTTATAAAATGATTTAAATTATTAACTCTAAAAAGTCGGCAGCCCTTTTTACAAAGTGCAATACATTTTATTGGTAAAGAAAGATGCAACCAATCACAATTAGACACGTGAGGCAGGTTAGGTGAAAAGAACTATTTGCTACAAGTTTTTCACTATTTCGACATTGTCGGCACCAGGTTCCGCCTCCTCATCTTCACTTCTGATACAGTAAAAATCAATGCATATGGTATCAGGCAACTAGTACATAATGAATTGGATGATGGCGAAAGATAGGGAGTCGAAACAATGGGTTTCGAAGGGGTTGAGGCAATCATTTGTTTTTAAATAAAAGAAATAATCCTGCTTGCTTTCGACTAATGGCTTTCGACAAAGTAGTTGTCGACCAAGTTAAATGATTTATAGGAAATGGTTTCGATTGGGTTATGCTGCTGTTTTTAAATAATTGCTTTCGACTAGGTCGAAACCTTTTGCTACCGCCTTTCGACCCATATGGTTTCAAAAGGATTGTTCTTTTTCTAAAATCTGGCCACCTCTCCAATGCTTTTGAAGGGCTGGTTTCGATACCATCACTTCATTACTTTGGAAATGGTTTTGAAGCAGTAGCTTTCGACTTAAATGTTTTAAGGACCCTTTTTCTTTGAGTAAAGTGAAACCCAAATGGTATCAAAAAAGATAGTTTTAAATGGTTTCGAAACAGGTGCTTTCGACTTAAATGGGTTTCTATTCTTTTTGATCTACTTAAAGGCAGAATCCAAATGGTTTTGACCAAGCCGTTTTCAAAGTGTTTTGAAGGAGTTAACTTTGAATGGTTTCGAAAGGTTCCCACATGTTTTAATTTTAAACCCAAAGTACTTTCGAAAGGATTGAGTTTTGACTGTTTCGAAAGGTTTTAATGAATGGTTTCGCAAGGGTTAGTTCCCTAAGATTTCGACATAGTTGAAAAAGCAGTTTTTTCCTAGGTTTTCAAAAGGCAATATTTAAAAGGGTTTAAAGGGGATGTCTGCTATATTGAAGCTTTCGGAGAAAAGAAAGAAAAGGTTTTTCCAATTTATTTGAAATGCTATATTTAATGATTCGAAAGGGTCATTCAATGGGTTTCGAAGGGGTTACCTTCAAGGGTTTCGAAACGGTTGTTTAAAGATTTTAAACAGAGGTTTTGAATGTATTGAATAGGCAATAAAGCCTAAGTACATTATATTAAAAAGGATTTTATCTTATTTAGAATGATGGTTAATCCTTATTATAATTCATCAATATTTTTTTTGGGTACAGTATAAATAACATGGAAAAATGGCTTAAAATAAAGCTAAAGATATATTTTCCTTGTATATATGTATGATTAGAAGGACTAAATCATTTTGAAAAGGTTTTGAAGGAAAATTTAAAGGGTAGTTAACTCTAAGAAGATAATTCAGAAAGTTAGTCCAGTTTGCGGGCAGTCAGCCCAGTTTATTGGACAGATAGTCCATTTGTAGCATAACGGATTGCTATTATATGAGGGCAGATAGTTCACATATTACTTGTTTTATGGACAGATAGTCGATTTATTAGCATAAAGGATATTGCTATTTTGATATAATCAGTTAGATTAACCAGTTTGGTTGTAGGAAAGGATTTACAAAATATATGTTTTATAGAAGATATTAGTGAGGGTAAACCTCTTTCTTAAGCGGCGTGGTTTCACTTAGTATTAGTAAATCGAGATGTAACAGAATTATTCACACCAGGCTTTATGTCTAACTCGAAGTTTTTTTGAATATAAATCATTTTTAAATATTTAAATAATGGATTTTAATAAACAAACAAACCTATTTTAAATATTAATCAATGAAATTTAAATCATTTTTAAATTTTATTTACCAAAATAATTATTTCAAATAAAAATAGAAAATTCGACCGAAAAACGTTTTCTGAAATTTCGACTTTTCGGCATCAGAAAGTTGTTGAAAACGTCGTGCACATTTTGTATAAATCATATCGATATGCACACACATGCACACATGTTATGTGGTTAATTAACGATTGTGTTAAAATAAACAAACCATGCTTAGATTAAAATAAAAAAAGATTTGACTTAAAAATATAAAATAAAAGCTAAATAACCTAAGGAAGTACGACCCATAACCTAAATTCCCTAGGTAAGTACCTAAGGCATGGAGGAGATAGGACCAAAGGAGGAGGGAAATATGTGTGCCTATGGTAAGGAAGGCGTGGGCTTCTATGTTTCATGATAAAGAAATCATTTTTTAATGCCATAAGGCATTTACTAAAATGCTCTTCTCATTTTTCTATATATACCCACATTTCTACACCATTCTTCACTTTGAAACCTTCATTTATTTATCCCCACCCACTTCGTATCTTCATCCATGGCTTCCTATAATTTTTCCTATGTCAAAAAGTATGCTTTCATACTTCAAAACCCTATTCTAAACTCCCTACATTCATTTAAAACCGCTTCACTACCAAAATAAAGCTCCATCGCCCCCATAGGACCATGGCCGAGCCCAAATAAGTTCTAATCCAAGCCAATTCATTACTCAAGAGGCTATAAAACTTTGTTGTTTTCCAAAGTTAGGAGCTAGTTCTAAGTCAAGAGCAAATTCGGAGAAGAATTGCTTAGGTTTAGTTGAGTTAAGGTGAGTAAAGCTTCCAACTTCAAACCAAATATTTTCAAACTATATTTGTGTTTATTTTATAGCTATTGAATACTTTTTGTATTAGTGGTACAATAATTTTGTTGTTGGACTGGTTTGTTTCTTGAAAATTTGTCGCTTTGGAAAGTTAGTAAGCGAATCATTAGTTAGATGCAAATCTAGTAGTTAAACTAATTAAGTTGTTAATAAATGTTTGATATAAATTGTATTATTGTAAACCACCATGTATATATTATTATACCATTGTTATGTGATATGTGGTTGTATTGTAAATGTCATAAACTTGAATCTCGAACTGCCAGTATAGTGATAGTCGCTATATCAACACTTTCGGAAAATGAACTTTTATCGAAATCGTTTGGTTTGATTATCGTGCTTGGAACTATCTTACAAGTTAAGAAAGTTTTTGATTGATGATATCTTCAAAAATAATAAATTATTTTAAAAATTATTATTTAATTTAGTTAATTATTTATTTAATAAGGATTAAAGTTAACTAATTAACTTATTAACGAAGTGTTTAATGTTACCCCGCCTTTTGGTCAAAGCCGGGATATCAACAAATCGGTTAAAAAGAATGGATATAAAGATTGGAGATCGATTGGAAACGAGGTTATGATCGATACCATCAAAATTGGACTAAGCTCCAATCAAGATGGGATCGATTGGTAATGATGAACATGGCTTGGAGAAGGTACTTTTCAAGTTTCAGGTCAAATGGAGTTCATAAGTTTGAGTTATGGATGGATCAAGGTTCATGGAAAACTGCTTCATACCGATAATTTCGTATCGATCAAGATGGGCATGGTAACATACTTCGGATCGACAGGTTTTGTATCGATGCAATGTGCATCGGTTTGGTTGGACACGGCAAAAGTATGGCGGCATACATCGTATCGATCAATAGGATCGACACGAAGAATGAAGCAGTGGTCACAAGCGGTTTGGATGAGCATCTTGTATCGATCAAGTATTGATCGATATGAAGGACATACACAAAGGATGGATACGAAGTGTTCAAGAGCGCAGGACTTGGACCTATACGAAGGGCAAGTGGATGGGTCGATACGAAAAAGGATGGATATGAAAAGCAGGGAATATTTAGGGATCGATACGAAGTGACGGACATAAGGAAATGGAATATGGTGAATACAAACAACATAGTTATGGATACAAATTGATAGAGGCGAATTGATGGATACGAACTACTTAATGGATCCGAAGCTTTTAGCCAGCTTGCAAACCCCAACTTGGATCGATCATAGCTCCCAAACCATAGAACCAAACACTATGAAATTTTCACAACGACATGCTTATTCACTCAAGAACTTTCGTTATCGATCTCAGGTTCATTGGACTATTTTTGATATATACGAATTATACTTAGATCGATCCTAAATGACCCTAGATCAATCTGGTGGGCCCATCTACGCATGAGAAGAGGTATTCCAGGTTTTGGGGCGGATATTTTCATATCTACACCTATAAATAGCAGCTCTATGGCAACTAAAAAGGGATCTTCTTCTGCTTTTCTGGGTGAAACTTTGTCATTTTGTTTACTAATTTCAAAGGCTTGTAACTGTAATTATAGTATAAAAGGAATAAAAGGATTGATTCAAAGTGGACGTAGGCCGGAGATAGCCGAACTATTATAAACCTTGTGTTCTTTGCTTTCTTACTCATTTTAATTTTGCTATTTCTTCATTTTTATTCTCTACTTTACCGAGAACTAAGATCTGTGTTTGAATATTGTGGATCTATGTGCAAACACTGGTGCTTTCACGACTTTTAGGATTTGTGACCAATTTTGGCATAAACACTTTGGTGCTTTCACTAAGAAGGACTAAAATCCTCTATATCGAATTTGGAGTTTAGATTTGGAAATCTAAAGGATCAGATTTCGAGAAGAAATGGATAAGCAATGAACAAGAAAACAGAGAATGGAAAGGAGTCAGCATGAAGTCAGGAGGCCTCTTCAGGAGCAAATCAAACCTTAGTTTTCATCACCAAAGGTGAGATGGTGATGATGATGGATGCTACGTAGGAAGGGATGTTGAAAAGGCAGGAGGAGATGTTGCAGAACCTACTCCAACAAGTTGGACAAGCTGGAGTACAAAATCAAGAGAATGTAACTACAGGAAATGCTGGAAATAGGGATCATGAAGCTGGAGCAATAGGAGCGAAGACAGTTTGGAATCAGGATCAGGAGCATGGAGCAACCGGGATTCAAGATAGAGTGGAACCATCAGGAATAGCCCCTAAGCTAGGAGGCATGCCCCCGTATCATGTTGACTCAATTCCAAGAAGCGTACTAGGCGGTGCTGTACAATTTGGCGTTGATCGGGATATGGATGCTCGTCCAGATGGACAGGTTTCACGATTCCCTTGCGGACTCGGGGGATAGGTTGGAGATCGCAGAAAGATGCTACCACTTGATGACAATGACAAATTAGCAGACATGATCAGACGGGCTATAAAGGGAGGATTGGTGAATAGAGATTTAGAGAATGTGAATAGGATCTCGTTTACTCCTACGATCAAGAAAGCTAGGAATCCACCGGACTTCAAACTACCATCGCTGGAGATGTATGCTGGGAGAACGGATCTCACTGTTCATTGACAAGATACATGAGGCACATGGAAGTACTGGGGGCATCAGGGGAAGTTATGGAATGGTGCTTCCTTTTGTATCCGACGGATATAGAAGCACTATGGTTCAGACAACTGGAGAGTGGATCAAATTTCACTTGGACGGAGTTGATTGAGAGATTTATGAGGCAATTTCGGGTCCACATCGTGAGACCCAAGAATGTGAATACTTTAACATTGATGAAACAATGGAAGGGAGAATCACTTAGGGATTTCTTAACTAGATTCAATACGATAGTAGCTTTAGTGGATCGACCTGATTTGTCGATGGTATGGATGACAGCAGTCTCAGGAATTACGGATGATTTAGATTTTAAGATATTAGTGGAATGGGATCCGCCAATGGATCTCGAAGATTTTTATCATGAGGCGGAAATGTTTTTACGGCAGGAAGATGTGAAGGCTGAAAGAGAGGGGAGAGAGGTTGAAGTTTATGCGGTGAAAGGTGGAGGTCCGCCTAGGGAGGATTCAAACAAGGATGATAGAGGCAAATGTAAAATGAACGACAATGGTAGCACATCGAAAAGGCAATGGAGGGAATCTAAATTCTCTTCTTACACGGATTTAACTGAAACTATAGAAAGCATTTACGTGGATACTTGAGGGCGCCTTCAGTATCGAACGCTAGCAAAAGGGGAACCCACTGAATACGAATGAGCATTGGGAAAGCATTGCATATTCCATGACCTGGATGGGCACGGCACGAACGACTGCAGGATTCTGAAGGATATTATTGAGGAACATGTGAGGAATGGTCATTTCCAACAATACATAAGGAATCGAGCCGTAGCAGTGGAACAGGAGCGGCCACTGCCCACCTCAAACGAAGATGGCGCTGGATCTAGGCAATGTCATCACCTTGTTGTCAGCTGATTGAATTTATGGCATGGAATAAGTGTTAAACCCTGAAGTGATGTGGCTAAGTCACTTACACATGTATGAGATCGAGGACGGTCCCTAGGCATGCTCAAAGATGATGATAAACCGTGATGCTCGGGTTTATGAAATCTTGTTTTCTTTCTATTTTCTGTGGACTCTAGTTTCTTTCTTGGTACTATGGACATTTGATTTCCTTAGTTGTGCAGACTTTTATTTTGTCAATTAGACTTTGTGTTGATTGGATTTGGATTAATGTAATAAATAATACAGGTCACACGATTATGGTCTCGATCGGAGAATCAGGGCAGCAATCGCAAGTTACGAGTCCTTTCGTCGGAGAGTGATGGAATAGACTCGAACACAATATAAAAGCCCTCGATCGGAGAGTCTAGGGCAGAGAATATAAAAGCCCTCTACGGGACAGTCTAGGTCGGAGAATATAAAAGTCCTCGATCGGAGAGTAGAGGTCGGAGAATACAAAAGTCCTCGACCGAAGAGTCAAGGTCGGAGAATACAAAAGTCCTTGATCGGAGAGTCAAAGATGGAGAATATAAAAGCCCCTGACAGCAAAGTCGAGGCTGAAGCGGGATAAAATGACTCGATAAGGTCTACGAATTTGGATTTGGACCCGGAGAGGTCACTGTTTTGGATTTGGACCCGGCGCGGTACCGGACATGGATAGAGCGACCCAGAAGGGTCATGGATTTAGTTATTAGATTCTGGATATGAATGGAATAAAACTCAGTTGACGGTTCAGATGGATATGGAATTGGCTAAGGATTTGGTTACCGGATTTAGAATCGAATATCGATGCGGAGCAGTCATGGATTCGGACAAGGATATGGCTATGGTACTTGGATAGAATGGCTTGGTAATGGATCGAATGGTAAGGCTATGGATTAAATATGGACTTTGGATGTTGGATTTCAAGCTATTCAAAACATGCCTTCCTATCGCAAGGCATGTTTTGGGAGGCCAATGTTACCTTGCCTTTTCGTCAAGGCCGGGATATCAACAAATCGGTTAAAAAGGATGGATATCAAGATTTGAAGGTCGATTTGAAACGAGGCTATGATCAATACCGTTAAAATTTAAATAAGCTCCTATCAAGGTGGGATTGATTGGGAATGATGAACAAGGCTTGGAAAAGGTACGTTTCATATTTCAAGTCAAACGGAGTTCATATGTTCGAGTTATGGATGGATCAAGGTTCATGGAAAACTGGTTCATAACAATAATCCCGTACCGACTAAGATGGGCATGGTAAAATACTTCGGATCGATAGGTTTCTTATCAATGCAATACGCATCGGTTTGGTTGGACATGGCAAAAGTATGGCAGCTTACTTCGTATCGATCAAGGCTGGGATCGACACAAAGAACGAAGCAGTGGTCACAGGGGGTTTAGATGAGCATCTCATATTGATCGATACGAAGGACATACACAGAGGATGGATACGAAGGCAGTAGCATTGGATGGACACGAAGCGGTCAATAGTGCAGGACTTGGATCAATATGAAGGGCAAGCAAATGGGTCGATACTAAGAAGGGATGGATATGAAAAGCAGTGGATATTCAGGGATCAGTACGAAGTGATGGACATAAGACAATGGAATATAATGGATATGAATAGCATACCCATGGATACGAATTGATGGAGTTGAATTGATGGATACGAACTGTTTAATGTATCCGAAGCTTTCAGCCAGCTAGCAAACCCCAACTTGGATTGATCATAACTCCCAAACCATAGATCCAAATACCATGAAATTTTCATATGAACTTTCTTATTCACTTAAGAACGTCCATGATCGATCATAGATTCATTGGACTATTTTTGCATCGATAGGAATTGTACTTGGATCGATCTCAAATGACCCAGGATAGATCTGGTCGGCCCACCTGCGCATGAGAAGAGGCATTCTAGGTTTGGGATGGATATTTTCTAATCTGCATCTATAAATAGTAGCTCTAAGGCAACTAAAAAGGGATCTTCTTCTGCTTTTCTAGGCAAAACTCTGTCATTTTGTTTACTGATTTCAAAGGCTTGTAACTATAATTATAGTATAAAAGGAATTAAAGGGTTAATTCAAAGTGGACATAGGCCAGAGATAGCCGAACCACTATAAACCTTGTGTTCCTTGCTTTCTTACACATTTTAATTTTGCTATTTCATCATTTTTATTCTCTACTTTGTCTATAAGATCCGTGTTTGAATATTATGGATCTGTGTGCAAACACTGGTGCTTTCACGACTTTTGGGTTTGTGACCAATTTTGGCGCAAACATTTAAAACTAACTATACACTTGATTAATGATGTATTTGAAATTAATCAATCATTTTATCTAATGATGTTTAAGGATAATTAGACTTTTAATAATGATGGATTAAAATAAATTAATCAATTTACTAATAATGTTTTTAAACTAATTAACCTTTTTAATTAATGACTCTTAGAAGTTAATAAATCTATTAAACTTTAATTAATCTTTCCTTTAACGACTTTTACCATTGACGAATCAATTTTAAATAATGTGATATGATTATTTGTAAATTAATTAAAATTAATTATATTTAAATGTTATTAACTAATTTAGTTAATGATGTTTAAAGGTAATTTACTATAAGGTTATTGAAGTTAATTAATTAACTTAGTTAACAAAGTTTTAAGGTTAATTAATCAATGTAATAAGAATGTTTTAAGTCATTAAATCCTTTTTGTAATGATGTTTCAATGTTAGTAAACTCCTTTAACAAAGTGTTTTAAAGCTAATACTTGTAATGTGAAGACAAGTACTAATTTAGGTTTTTAAAAGAAAAGGTTTGATTCATTTATAGAAATGAATTAATTTTTGTAAAGCGGTTCACTTATATGGAAATGATTTATTTGTGTAATTAGCACTAAACATCGAAGAAGTAGACTTGTTGCTACTTTGAAAGTTAAGAATAATCATGAGACATGACTTTAAGGTAACACTACCATGGCTAGTTCTTTTATATTAAAAGCTATATTCCTAGAAACAAGAGGTCCTTCTCTTCCCCTAGTATATATTGCTGTTTTCTCTCTCTTATTTATACTACATGTTGTTATTCACTTAAAATAGCTTATCTTTTTCAAAACTTACTTCTAAGGGGATGAATCCTTCTATCCATAGTACAATTGGTACCTTGCACCTAACTTCTCAAACTATTAGGAATAGGTTTAAAGTCCTAACCGAAGCTAACCTTTCGAAGTATTCCTTGATTCTAGAGAATCATAAAGTGCTTGGGGAGCCTCTAATGATCAAGAAAGATGCTCATGAGAATCAAACTTTGGTTGTTGGCAATCAAAGTGCCTTTTCTTTATATTCTTCGATTAAACGTAATTCTTTCGATAATTTTTACTATGATTTGATAGAATTTTCTATCTCGTCATCCTATGGTTCTTTAGTTGACTTAGGTTCAACTCTTATCACCCTAATTTCTATGTCCAAGAAAGCTAAAACTCCTGCCACATGCCTCCTCCTCAGTTGTGAATACCAAAGCTTCTCATGTTGTTGACTCTCTCGCTGACACTCTTAAGGCTATTGGGAGTCGCAAGAGAAAGAAGGATTATAGCGATCTGTCTAGTGCTCCAGTTCCTCCTCTAGTTAAAAATGCCAAACTTGGAGAAGATCAGTCGCTTGCTATTATTGCTGAGGAATCAAATGCAGCCATGGTCGTAATCAACCAAAACTCCAATTTTATTGATTTAGGCATGCCAGACTAGAATACTCAGGAAAACAGAAGTCACTCACACCCCAAACCCTGTTATAGACATTATCAATGCCTTATCCACAACTGTTTTTCGATGTCTGTACCCGGAGTTGGGATTGACTCCTCGTCCTGGATCTTTGCCTTTTGAAGCTTCGACTCAATCCATCCCTTTAGATTTTGATGACTTTGTTTGCTCGGTCATTCTGTCCCTAATGGTAGCTCTTTGGTACCATCGCAGCCTTCTGCTTTTTCTAAAGATCATCTCCATATTCTTTTTCAATAACTTATTATGGTATGTGTCCTTACATATCTGGTTAATACAAATTTTGGTTTCATATATTTTTACTTATTATATTTTTTAGTATACTTTAGGTGGCTATGCATATGGTTTTTCTATAACAAGATTCTCATAAATTTGTCGATCAAATTCCAAATTTTAAGGAGCTATTTGCTTTGTTGACAGATAAAATTATGTCCCTTGACCGCCAAATTCTTGAAGTCACCACAAAGAGAAATGAAGTTGTCATTGAACAGAATAAACTTGTTGTCGACTTGGATCAAGAGAGAAAAACTAGGCTAACGACTAAAAAAGGTGAAATTGCTGGAGAAAAGGCTTGAGCAGAAGAAAACCAAAAATACTCAAATGGTTGCATAAGTTACAACTTTGAAGGATGGTTTAGAATGTAAAGAGGCTTCCCTAGTCTATACAAATAACATTACGAGAATGTCAAAAAGAAAGTCCCTTCTTTCACAGAATAATCCCTCCCACAATAGGGCCTCCATCATGTATTATGATAATATAGAAATTATCCAAAGTTGGACTTCCCTTCACTGCCAACACTAAAAGACAAGTTCAATCAGAAGTTTGACTTAAATTGAGGAGAGTTCCTAGGTCATTGTAAGATGAATTAACAGAAGTGGAAGCTATCAATCCTTAGGAATTACTATCTTTTGATGATCCTCTACATGATGAAAATAGGGACGAGGATGATAGAGCGGATGTTGACAATGATGATCACAATGGTGTTGAAAATGGAGATGATGATGATAATGTTGTCGGGAAGGACGGGGGAAATGGTAGAAAATATACCAATGAACCGGGAAACGGTAGTAATGGATCGGGTGGACATGACTTGGGCCCATCTTCTCATGATGCATAATTTCCTTATCTCCTCAATTTTAGAAGGATTCTCAAGAAGACACCTCAATAAAAGATGTTCAAGCTGCTGGCCATCATAGTAAGGAATTCGGCAAGGAGAAAATTTGAGCTTCTGCCTCACAAGCTCTCGGGGTATGGATATAAAGTTTATTATCTTTGAATGCTCATACTCACTCATTAGCTTTAGTTAATAAGTTTACTATTTTAGATAAAGAAAAGAAACAAATGTCAATTTGAGATTTTACACAAGAACGAGAAAGATGTGTTGCGATTAAATAGGGAAATTGAGAAATTAGTTGAAGATAACGACAGTCTATCCAAAAAGTGTAGAAGCCTTCTCATTTATGCCAAATGATTGAAATATTTTAAAGAAAAATGAGTAGCTTCGCTTTTAAAGAGATCTCTCCTTCATTGAGAAAGAGTTTTAAAGGAGAACGTGAAGTTGATCATGCTTTTTTGGATGCGTACTGAAGATAGGGACCATTTAGTGGAACTTTTTAAAATTAATATTGGGTATTCATTTACTGACTTTTCCTTCCTAGGGAAGAAGAGTAGGGAGGGCAACTTCATAATATGTATTTAAATGACCATGGGACCAATCCTTATCCTGAGGATTGTTGGAATCTTCCCAGTAACATTTTGACTTTCCCCCAATACTCTTCCTTTAAGATCAAGTTAAACAAAGAGAAATTTATTTTTGAATTTTACAAAAGGTCCATTTTTTATGAACCTAAGTGATTTTGTTGTTGTATTATGTAGTTTGTATAATCTTTACAAATTTCAGCATTTCTATTTTTGTAGCTTAGTTTGTTATTCTTGAAATACGTAGGTTAAGGGACCATTGGGCACTCCCGTTTCAAAAGAACTCTTGAGTAAATTTGTCAAGCAAAAAAGGGATTTTAAAGAGAAAACATAAACCTTCAGAATCACTCGACTAGCAAAATATCGCTTTCTTAGGGACCTTCAAGAAGTTTACACATAGCTCCCCTGCTTATATTTTGATTTCTTAGGTAACGAAAACAACAGTTTGTTTAAGGAAATCCAGTCTAATTATGCTAAACTGTAATACGGAGATTCTAGTCCTCCAACCGAGAGATAGGATTATCATTGGTTTACCCCCAGTTATTATCCTTATGAGTTGAATGCCTCATTTGACTCTACTTTCCCTATGTCTATGGGTTCACTCAAAAAAGCTCAAGCACTTCTTCTGAACTTAAGAATGGAAAACTTGAACTATTAATGTAATTTGAATTTGTTCTTGCTTTTAAACCTTATTGTTATTAATAAAAATGCACATTTTCCGTGTATTGATTTCATCTTCTTTTATTTATTCTTAATAGGAAAGTCAATTATTGCTTACATCCAGCGATCCTGAACTCACTTCTTGATTGGACAAACTTAAGGCCAGATTAATGTTAGATATTGGGAAGCACTTTTCTCAATATACCATTTTTGGGTAACCCAGAAGCTTGTAAAATGGTATAATACATACTATAATTTAAGGTCAATAACTCAACATTAAGTAGTATGAACGAAATGACCTCAAGCTTAGAGAGGAAGATGAAAGAGAAAGACCAAGTGATTAAAGAGCTAAAAGAGAGCGTAGCTACAGTTGGTTAATCTGGACTTCAAGACTAAAGGATTAAGGTTGATGCAAAAATTGCTCCACTGTATTCGAAAATTGAGAATCTCGAAGTTGAGCTGCTAAAAAGTCAAGTATCGTGTCAGACTCTAGAGCTTATCACAAGTGGAGGCCAATCCAACCTTCCCACTCCCATAAGGGCAACATGGTCTCAATCTTTTGTTAGTAAAAGAATTTTTCTTCCTTGGAAAAACCTCCTCCGGGTTTTGGTGATGGAGAAATTGCCAGACCTTGCCAGGCATACAGATATGTATTTACTCAATTTTTTAAAGGAAAGTGGGATGAACAAGTTTCAAATATCTAAATATTATCAACATCAGGTCAAGGAGTTGGGATGAGAGAAGTACTCTCTTGAGCAGAGGAAAAAAATTAAAGAGCAAGGTTAAAACTCTAAAAGGGGCCAATAAAACACTTGATTATGCATTAAAGGCTCAAATTGGCTCTACTAAATATTTGAATATCATCCAAAAGAAGGAGAAGAAACTTAATGAACTACTGGATGTGGCGATTCATCATATTATCGAACCTTCTTCGGTCGTCGAAAGTCTTAAAGGAAAAAGTGAAAGACCTTTATCTCAATTGAAAGTAATCGAGGTGATGTCACTTAAAAATTCCTAATTGGATTCACTTGTTAGTTATTTTCTTGAAATAATAATTGCTTTTGGCTCAAGAATCAACCATTCCTTCTTAAACCCAGAAATGAATTGAAGGCGGAGCAGAGCGGCAGAAGCAGGATACAGAAGCTACCAATATTTCTTTTTATATGAGTGTGCTGATCATCTCAAGAATATCGGAGACCCTCCACTTTTGCTTGGAGATTCCTTTGGTTCAAGCGAAAGTCATCCATGTCCTCTTGAGTTTGAGAGGAAGGGTAAAGAAAAAGTATACGAACATTGTCCACTCCCTGAACCTCCTCCACCGGAAGACTTAAATAACTTTTCTTGATATCTATAGCTTTTATATGTAAATTCCGTAAATAACTTTATACTTGAATAGTTGGTATTTTGAATAAACCTAGTGTTTTCTTTCTCATTCTTATCTTGTATTAAACTTGTTGAACTATTTGAGGTTTGTGACTCTCTTCAGAGCTTCAATCTGACTTAATATGATTTATGGTCTTTGATTAAGCGTAGATTCATTTGTTTCTTTCTTCTTCGTAAAATGATTTCTAGCTCTCATTTCTCTTTAAATTTCTTTTCCTTTTTGAAAGATAGCGATGACTAAATCGGTACAATAAGCTTTTTCAAAAATGGGACCAATAATGAAGATTCTTATTATTTGATAGAAAACTTGGATTTCAATCTAGAAATAAAAAATTGAGAGCTAATTTAAGTTAAAACCTTAGAGAATAATCTCCCAAGCTCCGATAATAATTTATGCCTTTAACAAGAAAGATTTAGAATTTCTTTTGCAAATATTCCATTGTAGTAGCGATCTGACCTTTCCTTTCAAGATTGCATAAGATTAACCATGTTTGATTAATATTCATCTGTAAAATTGCTTTGGCCCTCTCTAAGATGGAATTAGACTTGCTGAATTGATTTCTTTTGCCCCTTCTTACCTTTTAGGTAAGGACTTTGGCTCTGATTGATTTCTTTTGCCCCATCTTACCTTTTAGGCAACGATTTAAGCTGTGATTGATTTCTTTCACCCCTGCTTATCATGTAGGGAAGGATTTAGGCTGCGATTGATTTCTTTTGCCCTTTATTACCTTTTAGGTAAGGGTTTAGACTGTGATTGATTTCTTTCGACCTTTCTTACCGATTAGGTAAGGGTTTAGGCTGGTTAGTGTGTTTGGTTGGTCATATTAGGCAGAACCAAAGTCTTACCATCTTCCATCTAGGAGGCGCTTCTGTCAAGCCTTTTAGGCGGAACCGAACGCAGGTCGCTGCTTTGGCCAGGCCATTTTTGGAGGGACCAAAGGCTTATTCTGTCCTCCCTCTAGGAGAAGCTCTGGCTAGGCCACGTAGGCGGGACCAAAGGCTTTGCAGTGCTCTGGCTAGGCCTTATAGGTGGGACCAGAGGATTACTTTCACCTCCCTCTAGGAGGTGCAGCTGTCTGGCCTTATAGGCGGGACTGAAGGCTTATAGTGCTTTGACCAGGCCCTTATGGCAGGATTAAAGGCTTTTCTATTATTTTGGTAAATCCTTTTCATAAAGTATTTCCCTTTATTAAGCACTTGATCTTTGTAGATACATTGGTTTTTCACTCAATTTTCTTCGATAAACTCTTGGAGTTCTCCCTTTCCTAGAATTTTCTTAATCATCCTCTTAATGGCTCGACATTGATTAGAATCATGTCCATTTATTTGATGATATTAGCAATAAGCACCTCCTAGATTTCTTTTCTTCCCTGGTTTCTTTTTCTTTGAAGACTAATAGTCTAACCTTTCCTTAATTAGGAGACAGATGTTTTCTAAAGAGGTGGTAATGGAACGGGCTCTAACACACTGGAAATTTATAGGAAATTCTGTTTTGGGTCCCTATTTGGCTTTTTTCAAATATTGGATTAGTTCATTAGTTCTAACAGCAAACTTTCTCTTTAAAGATTCTTGAGTCCAGTTTGGAGTGGAGGAGCGATCATTAACCCATTTCCACTTTTGATTAAATTCATACAGTCCTTTGTTATTTTATTTTCAAAGCCGGTTCCTTTAGCTTAAAGCTATATAGTTTTCTCATTTTCGAGAATGATTAATTCCTTTTCTGGCTCTCTTTTCCCAGAGTTGGATAATAAGCAAAAATCAAGGTAGATCCCATATGGAATGGATTTATGGTCCAGTCATCTTGGTCATAGGGAATTATCCACCTATTTTTTGCAAGAGTTATCAGCGCCAAGTTTCTTAGTACTTGTTCTTTATGGAATTGAAGATTATGGGTGACTTGATAAGTTGGCTTAGTAATATGAGGTTTGGAAGATCTTTATTTGGAGATAGTCTGCAACATCCCCTTACTTGGAGGCCCAAAACTAACGGCTATGGATGTTGCAGTCATCCATAGTTATTATCCTCGACGATCAAACATGAGGTTATTAGATACATTGATACACAGAAAAACATGAATATGGAAATAATTTAAAACATTAAACAAAATCACATTCCATTTCAAAACTTTTCCAACTCATTACATAATCCTACAATCATTTTCCACGTATGGAGAAAATATATTTGTTACAACATATGCCAAGATTGACATATGAAGATGCACCCTTGGATGTTTAGAGTATATACAGGCAATATAAAAACTTTGCCATTACAAACAACGTGGCATAATCAAATAAAAGAGACCTCTAGATATCTATCATGCCTCCTCCACGTCTCTGAAAGCGTTATTCATCTAATGAGGTGCCTAAAAACCTCAACTCTCAAACTACTCAAAATCAATTGAGTACTCGAGAGTTTAAGGGGAAAACATAAACTTCGAGTCAGACATAAAGCCTTATATGAATAATAATAATCTGTCATCTCAAGCCATTAAGATATCTAGTGAGACCACACCGCTTAGCGGAACGGGTTTTCCCCGCACTGGTATCTTAAAACATTTATAAACCATATACTGTGCCCCTGCATCCACAATGGTTAAAACAATTCAAAACAATATGATAAGATGATATGCAAAACAAATAATCGATTCTGGATTACTCATCCCCATTCATTTTGACTATGTGTCTCAATTATAATTTCTAGGGTTAATATTAACCTAATAATTTTCATGGGCTGACTAATAACCGGTAAATTGTTTAAGGACTCCCTATCTGATTACATAGTTTTCATGGGATCGCTATGAATCTATTAGCAACTCTAATTTCTTTACTCTTATCCTAATTTTCATGGGCTGGCTAGGAACCTATTGGTAACTCCAATATCTTCTCTCGTTATCCTGGTTTTCACGAGCTGACCAGGAACCTATTGACATCTGTCAATATCTTAATACAGGTATAGTTTTCATGGGTTCATTATAAACCTATTGGCCCTTGCCAATATCAAATTATAGTTTTCATGGGCTAACTATGAACCTATCTTTTGACATCTTCATTTATGCATAGTTTTAATGGGCTTACTATGAACCTAGTTTCCCTTGCAATTTTTTTTTCCTATACACAGTTTGCATGGGCTTACCGAGAACCCATTGCCCTTGCCAATATCTTCCTTTAGTATTTTCGCATCCTATATTCTAGAGGTTGACCTCCTAGATGCAATTCTACTCATTCGGGAGTTAACTTAATTTATATTCACTACTAGATTAACTTAGCTGGTCATTCTACCTTCCTTAAAATATATTTATAGGTCTGTATCAATGTAAATATATACATATCTGAAGAAGCAAACACAATATTCAACTGTTCCTTACCAATGTTGATTTTTATTTACAGATATTGTTATATATGCTGTTATCATGTGATATATGATGTTTGGATGCCATGATTGATGTGAATCCCCTTATTTAATACTTTTGCAGCATTGTACCATATTTTGGGATTTTGCAATATCAAAATGATGATTTAGACTTTAAAAGGGATTTTAGAGTGATTTTGAAAATATATATGTTTTAATCAAATTTGAATTGTTAAAGAAATAAATTTATTTTTAATGAATAAAAAGTTATAGTTTTTATGTTATAAAAATTATGGCTTTGAGAAATATACTTAAATATGATTTTTGAAATATGAAGTTAACTGTTTTGTAAAATAAGTTAAATTGAGAATTTTGAACTTATCATAAATGGTTTATATATGAGATTTATAGAATTGATATTTTATAAATAAAAGTAATTGAATTATAAATGAGTTTCATAAGTGTTAAAATGAAAGTTATAAAAGGAATACTATTAATTAAGAGATTTAATCAAATGGATTTTTAAACGGTTTTTTATAAGTATTAGAAAAAGAAATTGTAATCAAATTTGTATGGATTTGCAATTGAAATTTAGAAACGAATTTGTAATGGGCTTTATAAGTAGATTACAAAAGAAAGAATTTGTAAATAAAGAGAATTATAAGTAAATAAACTTTTAATGGGATTTTGACATATAAATGAGATAAATGAGAAATTGGTCAATAATGGGATTTCATAAATGGAAGTTTTTATAAAATAGAAATGTGAATTGTAAACACCGTTTTATAAATGTGAAATCGATTTAACTTGATAAGCTAAATACGGATTTTTATAAAAGGAAATATATTCACGTTTAAAAAAAAGAATAATTCTATAAACGAATGTTTTGGAAGTGATATTATAAAATGGAGTTTAAATGGTTTGAAAATAAAATAAGTTGTGAATTCACTTATTATTAAAATAAGTATATGAAAATGTTTTTCAAATATCCAGTAAGTGAAATGTTTTGAATATTATCCTTTTAAAGATATTTTAAGGTGAATAATTGGAAAGTGATTTAATTTATAAACGATTTATAAAATCAGGCCCAGTGACTGTTTATCTGCTAGATTTTGTTTATTGCTCCGATAGTTAAATAACCAACTATCAATTTTGGTCATTTTAGTTTCTCAACTTGATGTAGAAACTAATTAGTCGTACAGGTAGTACATAACTGACTATGTAGGCTTTATTATTGTTTGTGTTAAGAATGTTGATTCGTATAGTGCGGAGTAATTACTCGAATCTATCGAGCTTCCTTCTAGGCCAAAGGATAGCAAGTTGAAAGTTGGAAACGTGACAAGTCTATGGAACTTGGTTTCTATGTGAGGTTGAGCAATGCTTTTTTGTTGTTGGTGCGAAGAGACCGGGATCAGATTTATTTGAAAACCACTTCGGGCCAACATATATGCGACGATTGTGTAGGGTGGTCGATGATATTGATAATTAGGATTTTCATAGTGAAGGACTGCTTGTTGATCATTTGGGGTTGAAATCTCTATATACATATAGTAGCAGTAATCTCTTCATTAGAAATATCCATTGCAAGGGTTGTCGCTACTACTCCTATAGGATGTGGTAGGAGAGTACCTTTGGATTGTCCTGTTCCTGGCCAACTTTTATGGATAAGTGTCTGACATTGCATTTTTAAGATTGCTTATATTGGTTTTTACAAAAGGCACGTCATGTGGTGGTGGAGAAGGAAACTTCTCTTAGCTTAACACCCTCCTTGAGACGTACAAGCTCAAGGGTTGTGTTTTTGTGATAGGCAATTAGTAATCAACGGAAATGGCAATGTGGCATTCCATGATGATGATGTGTGATATGTGGAAGGTACTCGATACCTCTTTTGGCCTCACTCCCCGAAAGTAACTGAAAAAGGGATAGAAGCAACAAGGCTAAGTGGGTCACTCCCATCAGAAGATGTCATCACTCTTCTAAATATATCTTTCCATGCCATGACATCGTGTATCTGATTATTGTTGATGTGCATGCTCATGGCCACGGATTATAGGTCGGTAACGACCAAAGTGATGACATATTTGATACTATCCAGGAAGGGGTAAACCAGTCTTGTGTTGGCTTAGGCGGGCAGTATCTTCTCCCTAGGTACATCCCTCTAGAGGTGTACAGAGTTTGGTTCGGAAAGGTAGTCCCTTTACCTAGTCATTTGTATGGAAAACCAAAATCCAATACGTGCCTTCCATTTTCTATTGTTGAAAGCCTTGTATTACCAGGCGTATGCTAGAATTTAATAATGTAATAATTTCAGCTATTTTAATATTATTTGTATAATAGCCACCATTATAATATAAGAGAAGTTGATTTGAAATGTTATAGTTATTGTAAGGTAAAAACCTTATCGGTATTTTTTTGCAACGCGATCTTATGAGATACCTTATGTTTTGATAAAGGAAATTTTTTGATAACTTTATAAATTCAGTCGAGGTGTGTTTTTCTCACACTGGTTTAGCGGACTGATCCGAGCATTCTTCCCTTTCAATGCTCAGGTCGGACCGAGTACATTTACATGTTCACATTTGGTGCTTTTGGAGCTTCAGTAGACAAACTGGAGATCTTCATTTCGTATACACGTATCTGTTTATTTTTCCGCTGCTTTGCATTATTGTTGTCGTAAATTATCAGCATTTGTAAGGACGGGTTATTATAACTGTCCAAGCTGATGATTACTTATTGTATACTCTGATATTGATTTATGTATATTACAGTTTCTCTTTGTAAAGATTATTGATCTATATTATAGGTTATTCCGCTGCGATGTGAGATTCTGTATTGTTTTGGTTCTACTTCACTCTTCTTCTTCTCTTCTCTTCTTCTTTCTTCTCACCGTTTTCTTTCTCATGATCAACTGTATTCGATGCGCTTTGGATTGGACATGCATGGTTTGGTGTCGGATTCAAAGGGTGTCAAGTGTGGGTCGTCACAGGTAGTATCAGAGCGTGGGTCTAGTATACTCCTAGGCTTTGGTGGGTACTCAATATAGATAGGGTCATTGGCGCCGTAGATTGAATTTGAATGTATTATATATATATATATATATATATATATATATATATATATATATAAGTGCGTATTTGTTAGTGATATAAAAATGTTTTATATTGTGTTGATGTATCTGTTTAGTGGCTTATGAATTCTTGTCGGTATGTGGGACGCCTCGTTATCGATAGGGGTATCTAAACACTTTAATAAGGTGTATCGACATAGTATTGTTTTTAAATTGGGTAAATGAAATAATTTTACCTCAATAATATTTTATATATAAAGGAACAGTTTTTTTGAAATTATTATAGTGTATATACATTGATTGTTGGTTGTTAATGAATGGTACTATTTAATTATTTTCATTAGTTATTTGCTGTGTTTGATAAAAAGTTCTTATTATTATAAATCTGAATAAGATAAATAAATTAGGATTAAATATTATATAAGTGAAGTAAAGTGGATAAATGAAATTATATAATTACAAATTTATAAATGTGATTTATAAATATAAAATGAGAATTTGAAAGAGATAATTAAAGCATTGAATTTACTACAGTCGTTGGAAAATAATTCGAATGAAGATTGCAGCATCATCAGTATCATTTTCAAGTTTTTGTGTGATTGATTTCTACCGGTAGTAAATTGAAAATTGGAGTTTTGTGTGATAATCAAATTTGAATTTAAAATCCAAGTTGAATTTGATAAATATAAGTGAAATGAGTTTGGACGTACAATATGAAATAAAAATTAATATTTAGTTAGTTAAATATATTAAGTTAGTAAAATGAATTATAAGAATTGAAATCTAACTTAAGGTAAGTTCAATGAATATTGAATCTGAAACTAAATTGAGTATTAGTAAAGAATGTGAATATTGAATATCAACAAATTAGAATTAGATGTGTTAAAATAAATTGAATGTAAAGGAAGTAAATATGAATGTTTGAGTGTAAATTAAATTAATTTGGGTTATGTTGGATATGCATTGGTTGTTAGTTGGATGTTAGTTGATTGAACAAAAATTCATTAAATGTTAACGAAATTGAATTAATGAACTTGAAAGCTAAATAATTGAATTCAAATTGGAAGCAAAGTGAATCTAAATAGAATTAAATTTTATTTGAATTAGAAGTGAACTAATTTGAGTGTAAATTAGCGAATGTAAACTAATTGAATATTAGTAAACAAATTGAGGTGATGAATGTAAATGAATGCAAATCAATTAAAGGGTAATAAGAAATAGAAGTGAATGCAAACTAATTTGATGAGAATCAAATGGTAGTAAAATGAGAATGAATGTGATAGAATGATTATTAGTTAACTTGAATGTGAATTAATTGGATGAAAACTATATAGTAAACGAATGAATTGGTTTGCCAGATGTTAGTTAGATGTTAGTTCTTTGATGGTTGCTTATGATTACATGTGTTTCCTTTACATATAGTTGTTGTATTAGTATATGTTATGTACTGATATTATATGCTATATACATATTTCTCATTGTTTGTTGAGTGTATAGTATGTGCAGACGGCGTTGTTTTGCATTTGGAGCTCGCTTTCATGCTATATTAGCTGTATATGCTCGCTAAATAATATATAAGGTACATATCTCAGATTACATTTCGTACTTTTATACGTTTTCCCTACGGGATGCCTCATTACAGAGTTGAGATGTATATTTATGATATATATATATATATATATTGTTATTTTTCTTGATCAAACCGCGCAAAGAAGACTTTGGCGAAATTTTCAAAAAATTTAAGGCGCTAGGAATTTTTTTGAGAATTTTAGAAATTTTTTGATAACTAAAGTTTTGATTTTTGAGTTATAAAATTGAAATGATGTTATTTGATTTATGAACGGTATTGGTTAACAACTATGAATGAATTAAGAAACTGAAGAAAAGTTTTACAAAAGTTATAACAATCGATTTAACTTGAAAAGTTAAAACACTTAAAAGAATTTGATAATCTATTTCAACTAATTTGGTTTTTAAAAGTAAATGGGATTTTGGGTAATTTTCTTATATTGTAATTTCGAGGACAAAATTCTTTTAAGGAGGGAAGTATGTGACGACCCAGTTTTTCAATCTTCTGAATTTAGAATATTTAATTGAATTTAAATATTAAAAAATGAATATTATAAGTTAAATAATTTAATTAGGTGAATATTGAATCTAATGTGAATAAAAATGATTTCTAACGTTGTTTTAAATCTTATTTGAATTAGAATGAAGTTTGGAAACTTTTGAATTAGATTTAAAAGCGATTTAATAGAAATTGGAAATTTTAATATTTAATTAACGTGTAAAAGTAGTCAATTTTGACACTGACTCGGATTTCGACGAAACAAGTTTTGATGGATCCGTAATAGTGAATTATTATAGGATTTCAAATTTCATGTCAATCGAACTTACATTTGGTCTGGGAAGCTGAAACGCACAGAAATTAACTAAAGGAATTTTAATTAACAAAACTAGATTCGAAAACCTATCTTCCAAATATGATGGAATTGGCTCCCGATATATATTCCATTATGTTCGGAATAGGAGTAAAACATTATAAACGTCAGGCGGCACGTTCCGTTTGGAGTCCAGAATTTTTTTGGGTGAATAATGTTTTGAACTTGCCTATATAAAGACCCTAAACTACAATTTTGTCAAAACCCTAACCCTAATTGGAGCCGCCGCTACCCTAGTTTTCTACGGCCAAGAATCTTCGAACCTTCCTCCTCTTTTCTCTCTCAATCCATCAACCAATTTGAAAAACTTTCTAAATCAATATTGTAGAGCTTGGAGAGGCGAGTACGTCCAACGGTGGATTTTCTTTATCATCATCATTTAAAGGCGGATCTTAGCTGCGTCCTTCATAGGTTTGAATGTCGATTTTATGACAACAGCAAGACAAGGGGTGGCTGACCTCTGGCCGAAGGTGCATGAGGGAAGGGGCTTCGTCGTGGTGGAGCTCGATCGTCTTCTATGTGCATGTAGAAGGTGCGACAATCAAAGATGTGTGCATGCGTGTAGTTGGGTTCGATCCTAGAGGGTCTCGCATGGGAAGAAGAAAAGAGCAGCGGTCGGATGGAGGTTAAATAAAAAAAGAAATTGTAAATTAATTATATTATAAATTGTGAATGTTTAAAAATGTATATCTTCTTCATACGAGGTCGAAATCGGACGAAACAAGTTGTGTTGCATTCGTTACTAAAAATATTACGCTATGGTATCAGATTGGAGTTGATTGGAGCTAATAAAATATTGATTAAAATAAAAACATTTTTTTAATTTTGATCGAAATAAAACACTGCAGCGACGACTGTAACCAAACTGAGTAAAACTCACACTTTCTGACCCGCTTATATTTTTATATAAGTACAAATATATTTATTATGATGTTTTGAAGACCGTTGGATGTTATATATATATATAGGATGTTTGGATGTTATACTATAGTAGTTGGCAGTTGGATAAATTTTAGCCTATTAGAGCAGATGAGACCCTGTTCGTTCCCGCGTATGAGCGGATGACCCTTTGTACGTGCGTCTGCCTAAGCATACATTGTACATTATTCTCATATATATATATATATATATATGCATATTTGTTGTAAGTTATAGGTGGAGGGATCCAACATTGTTTCTCACCAGTGTTGATTTTTATTTACAGATATTGTTATATATGCTGTTATCATGTGATATATGATGTTTCGATGACATGATTGATAAGATTAATGTGAATCCTCTTATTTAGTACTTTTGCAGCATTGGGCCATACTATTGGAATTTTACAATATTAAAATGATGATTTACACTTTAAAAAGGACTTCAGAATTATTTTAAACATATATATGTTTTAATAAAATTTTGAATTGTTAAAGAAATAAATTTATTTTAAATTAATAAAAAGCTATAATTTTTACGTTATAAAAATTATGGCTTTGAGATATACTTAAATATGATTTTTGAAATATGAAGTTAACTATTTTGCGAACTAAGTTAAATTGAGAATTTTGAACTTATTATAAATTTTTTATATCTGAGATTTATAGAATTGATATTTAATAAATAAAAGTAATGGAATTATAAACAAGTTTTATAAGTGTTAAAATGAAAGTTATAAAGGAATGCTATTAATAAATAGGTTTAATGAAATGGAGTTTTAAACGATGTTATATAAGTATTAGAAGAAAAAAATTGTAATCAAATTGGTATATGGATTTGCAATTGAAATTTAGAAATGAATTTATAATGGGCTTTATAAATAGATTGCTAAAGAATGAATTTGTAAATAAAGAGATTCATAACTAAATAAACTTATAATGGGATTTTGACATATAAATGAGATAAATGGGAAATTAGTCAATAATGGGATTTTATAAATGGAAGTTTTTATAAAATAGAAATGTGAATTATAAACACTGTTTTATAAATATGAAATAAATTTTATTTGACAAGCTAAATATGGTTTTTTATAAAAGGAAATATATTCACGTTTTTTAAAGAGAATAATTCTTTAAATGAAAGTTTTGGAAGTGATATTATAAAATGAAGTTTAAATGGTTTGTAAATAAAATAAATGTGAATTCACTTATTATTAAAATAAGTATATGAAAATGTTTTCCAAATATCCAATAAGTGAAATGGTTTTTAATATTATCTTTTTAAGTAAATAATTGGAAAGTGATTTGATTTATAAACGATAAATAAAATTAGACCCAGTGAGTGTTTATGTTCTAGATTTTTTTGTTGCTTTGATAGTTAAATAACCGACTATCAAATTTAGCCATTTTAGTTTCTCAAATTGATAAAGAAACTAATTAGCCATACACATATCCCATAACTGACTTTGTAGGCTTTATTATCGTTTGTCTTGAGAATGTTGATTCATGTAGTGCGGAGTAATTACTCCAATCTATCGAGCTTCCTTCTTGGCCAAACGATAGTAAGTTGAAAGTTGGAAATGTGATAAGTCTATGAGACTTGGTTTCTGTGTGAGGTTGAGAAATGTTTTTGCGTTGTTGGTGCGAAGAGACTGAGATCATATTTTTCTTAAAACTACTTCGGATCAACATATATGAACGATTGTGCAGGTTGATCGATGATATTGATATTTAGGATTTTCATAGTGAAGGACTTCTTGTTGATCATTTGGGGTTAAAATCCCAATATACACATAGTAGCAGTAGTCTCTTCGCTATGAAATATCCATTGCAAGGGCTTTCACTACTACTCCTATAGGATGTGGTAGGAGAGTACCATCGGTTTGTCCTGTTCCTAGCCAACTTTTATGTATCAGTGTTTGACATTGCATTTCTAAGATTATGTACATTGGTTTTTACAAAATACATCATGTGGTGACGGAGAAGGCAACTTCTCTTAGTTTAACACCCTCTTTGAGACGTACGAGCTCAAAGGTTGTATTTTTGTAAAAGTCAATTAGTAATCAACAGAAATGGCAATGTGGCATTCAAAGATGATGATGTGTGATATGTGAAAGGTAATCGATACCTCTTTTGGCCTCACTCGTCGAAAACTAACTAAAACAAGGATAGAAGCAGCAAGGCTAAGTGGGTCGCTCCTATCAGGAGATGTCATCACTCTTCTAGATATATCTTTACATGCTATGACGTGGCGTATCTGTTTATTGTTGATGTGTATGCTCATGGCCACAGATTATAAGTCGGTAACGACGAGAGCGATGACATATTCGGTACTATTCGGGAAGGGGTATGTCTTGTATTGGTTTAGGCAGGTAGTATCTGCTCCCTAGGTACATCCCTCTAGAGGTGTATCGAGTTTGGTTCAGAAAGTTAGTCCATTCACCTAGTCATTTGTATGGAAATCCAAAATTCAATACGTGCCTGCCATTTTCTATTGTAGAAAGCCTTGTATTACAAGATGTATGCTGGAATTTAATAATGTAACTATTTCAGCTATTTTAATATTATTTTTATAATAGACACTATTATAATATAAGAGAATTTGATATGAAATGTTTTGGTTACCGTAATAAAAACCTTGTCGGTATTTATTTGTGACGTCTTACGAAATACCTTTTGTTTTGATAAAGGAAAAGTTTTGATAACTTTATAAATTTAGTTGAGATGTGTTTTTCTCATGCTGGTTTACCAAACTGATCCGGGCGTTCTTCCCTTTCAATGCTCGGGTTTGACCAAGTATATTTACAGGTTTAGATTGGGTGCTTTAAGAGCTTCAACGGGCGAACTGGAGACGTCGTTATTTATTTTTCCACTGCATTGCATTGTTGTTGTAAATTATCAGCATTTGTGAGGACATGTTATTATAACTGTCCAAGCCGGTGATTACTTATTGTGCACTCTGATATTGATTTTTGTATATTACAGTTTCTCTTTGTAAAGATTATTAATCTATATTATATGTTATTCCGCTGCAATGTAAGATTCTGTATTGTTTTGGTTCTACTTCTCTCTTATTCTTCTCCTTTCTTCTTCTATCTTCTCTCTTTCTTCACACCCTTTTCTTTCTTATGATCATCCGCATTTGGTGCACTCTGGATCAGACACGCATGGTTTGATGTAGGATTCAGAGGGTGTCGGGTGTGGGTCGTCACAAGTGGTATTAGAGCTTAGGTTTAGTATATTCCTTTGTTTTGATGGATACTCAATATAGACAGGATCAGTAGCGCCTTAGATTGAGTTTGAGTTATATATATGAGCGCGTATTTGTTAGTGGTATAAAAATGTTTTTTATTGTGTTGATGTATCTGTTGAGTGGCTTATGAATCCTGGTCGGTATGTGGGATGCCACGTTATCGATAGGGGTTTCTAAACACTTGAATAAGGCGTATCGACATAGTATAGTTTTTAAATTAGGCAAATGAAATAATTTTACCTCGATTATATTTTATATGTAAAGGAACAATTTTTCATAAATTATTATAGCGTATATACATTAATTATTGGTTGTTAGTGAATGGTAATATTTAACTATTATCATTTGGTATTTGTTGTGTTTGATAAAAAGTTGTTATTATTATAAATCTGAATAAGATAAATCTATTTGGAATGAATATTACATAAGTGAAGTAAAGTGAATAAGTGAAATTATATTAGTATAAATTCATAAATGTGATTTATAAATATAAAAAGAGATAATTAAAGCACTAAATTCACTATAGTCGCTGGGAAATAATTGGGATGAAGACTGCAGCATCATAAGTATCATTTTTGAGTTTCTGTATGATTGATTTGCTACCGATAGTAAATTGAAGATTGAAGTTTTGTGTGATAAACAAGTTTGAATTTAAAATCCAAGTCGAATTTGATAAATATAATTGAAATGAGTTTGCAGTTATAATATGAAATAAAATTTATCTTTAGTAAAGTTAAATATATTAAGTTCGTAAAATGAATTATAGGAATTGAAATCTAACTTAAGGTAAGTTAAATGAAATCAAAATGAAATCGGAACAAATTTGATAAATAACTAAACTGGGTTGAATTTGGAATAAATTTGATAATTATTTGAAATGAATCAAATGAAAATGAATATACTTTTAAGATGTAAAATGATTATATAACCATGAATTGGAATTGTGGAATGTGAATAAACTTAAGTAAATAAGTTGTATAAGTTATAAAATGAGAAAATGTAAGTAAAACCAAATATTAAAATGGTTAAACAATTTTGTTAGGCAAAACAAAATATGAATTTGAATTGAAATTGACTTAAGTAAAAGTTAAATAAAATGACTTAAGAAATGAAATTTGAATTAGATTTATAAGTTGAAATTTAAGTTAAGTAGAACAAAATAAAGTTGAAATGAAATTTAACTTAAGTGATGTTGAATGAAGTTGAAATTGATATTAACAATGAATTAATAAAGTAAGTTAATAAGTTGAAGTGATGCATATGAATATGAACTCGAGTTCTTAAATGAAGTTCAACTTCGGTTGTACAATAAATTAGCTAGTCGAATTTGGTTTAGAATGATTATTTGTTCGATTAAGTATAACTTGAATTAGGAATGTTGGAATAAAACTTATGTTAAGAAGCTGTAAATTAATAATAACATTGGAAATGTTGTATAAAGCGTTGAATTAAATTTAAGTAGAAAATGTATGAAATGAAATATGATTCAACGTAATCTAAATCTAAATTGAGTATTAGCAAAGAATGTGAATATTGAATATAAACCAATTAGAACTAAATGTGTTAAACCAAATTGAATGTAAAAGAAGTAAATATGAATGTTTGAGTGTAAATTAAATTAATTTTGGTTATGCTGGATATGCATTGGTATTAGTTGGATGTTAGTTGATTGAATAGAAATTCGTTAAATGTTAATGAAATTGAATTAATGGACTTGAAAGCTAAATAATTGAATTCAAATTGGAAGTAAAGTGAATCTAAATAGAATTGAATTTGATTTGAATTGGAAGTGAACTAACTTAAATGTAAATTAGCGAATGTAAAATAATTGAATATTAGAAAACAAATTGAAGTGATGAATGTAAGTGGATGCAAATCAATTAAAGGGTAATACGAAATAGAAGTGAATGAAAACTAATTTGATGAGAATAAAATGATAGTAAAATGAGAACGAATGTAATAGAATGATTCCTAGTTAACTTGAATGTGAATTAGTTGGATGAAAACTAGATAGTAAACGAATGAATTGGTTTGTTAGATGTTAGTTGGATGTTAATTGTTTGATGGTTGCTTACGATTACATGTGTTTCATTTAAATATAGTTGTTGTTTGTATATGTTATATATTGATATTATATGTTATATACATATTTATCATTGTTTGTTGAGTGTATAATAGGTGTGTATGGCGTTGCTTCACATTTGGAGCTCGCTTTTGCGATATATTAGCCGTATATGCTTGCTAAATAATATATAAAGTACATATCTCGGATTACGTATTGTACTTTTACACTTTTTCCCTACGGGATGCCTCCTCTTTGAGATGAGATATATAGTTGTGGTATATATATATTTGTATACAGTTACTTTTTCTGATCGAACCACGCAAAGGAGACTCTGGCGAAATTTTCTGAAAATTTAAGGCGTTAGGAATTTTTTTAAGAATTTTGGAATTTTTTTTATAAATATAGTTTTGATTTTTGAATTGTTAAATTGGAATGATGTTAGTTGATTTATGAATGATATTGGTTAACAACTAAGAAAGAATTTAAAAAATTAAGAAAAGTTTTATAAAAGTTATAAGTAATCGATTTATCTTGGAAAGTTAAAACACTTAAAAGAATTTGATAATCTATTTCAACTAATTTGGTTTTGAAAAGTAAATGGTATTTTGGGTATTTTTCTTACGTAGTAATTTCGGGGATGAAATTCTTTTAAGGGGGAAAGTATATAACGACCTAGTTTTTTAGCTGTTTGAATTTAGAAATTTAATCGAATTTAAATATTGAAAAATGAATATTATGAGTTAAATCATTTAATTAATTGAATATTAAATCTAATGTGAATAAAAATGATTTCTAATGTTTTTTTAAATCATATTTGAATTAGAATTAAGTTCGAAAACTTTAAGATTTGATTTAAAAGCGATTTAATGGAAAGTAGAAAGTTTAATATTTAATTAACGTGTGAAATAGTCATTTTTGATATTGTATCGGATTTTGACGAAACTAATTTCATTAGATCCGTAATAGTGAATTATTATAGGATTCAAATTTCGGGTCAATCAGACTTACGGTTTGGTCGTGGGAAGCTGAAATGCACAAAAATTAATTCAAGGAATTTTAATTAAAATAACTCGATTCGAAAACTCTCTTCCAAATACGATGGAATTGGCTCTCGATATATATTCCATTGTGTTTGGAATAGGGATAAAACATTATAAACGCCAGGCGGCATGTTTCGTTTGGAGTCCAGAAAATATTCGCATGAATAGTGTTTTGAACTTGCCTATATAAAGACCCTAAACTACAACCTTTTGTCAAAACCCTAACCCAGATTGGAGCATCCGCCACCAAAATTTTCTATGGCCAAGGATCTTCGAAACTTCCTCTTCGTCTTTCTCCCAATCCATCAACCAATTCGAAAAGCTTTCTAAAGCAATATTGTAGAGCTTGGAGAGATGAGTGCATCCAACGGTGGATTTTCGTTATCATCGTCGTTTGGAGGCGGATCTTAGCCGCATTCATCATAGGTTCGAACGTCGATTTCATGACAATGGCACAACAAGGGGTGGCCAGGCTTTGGCCGAAGGTGCGTGTGGGAAGGGGCTTCGTCATAGTGGTGCTCGATCATCTTCTAGGTGCAGGTAGGACGTGCGGCAATCAAAGACGCACACGTGCATGTAGTTTGATTCAATCCTGGAGGGTCTTGCGTGGGGAGAAAAAAAGAGCAGCGGCAAGGTGTTGATGCTACGAAATGAACAACCTAGATGAAGTTTAAATTAAAAAAAGAAATTGTAAATTAATTATGTTATAAATCATGAATCTTTAAAAATGTATATCTTTTTCATACGAGGTCGAAATTGGACAAAACAGGTTGTGTTGGATTCGTTACTGAAAGTATTACGCTATGGAGTTAGATATGAGTTGATTGGAGCTAACAAAAAATTTGATTAAAATTAAACGCTCGTTTAATTTTAATCAAAATAAAATGCTGCAGCAACGACTGCAACCAAAGTGAGTAAAACTCACTCTTTTCAACCCGCTTATATTTTTATATAAGTGGGAATATTTTTATTATGCTATTTTGATGACAGTTGGATGTTATATATGTATATATTATATGTATATATATGATGTTTGGATGTTATAATATAGTAGTAAGTAGTTGAATATATTCATGCCGATTGGAGCAGATAAGACCCTATACGTTCCCGTGTATTAGCGGATGACCCTTTGTACGCGTGTCATCATCGAAGTAGACGTTGTACATTATTCTCATATGTATGCATATTTGTTGTGGGTTATAGGTTAAAGGGATCCAACTAGATCTCTCACCAGTGTTGACTTTTATTTATAGATATTGCTATATATGGTGTTATCATGTGATATATGATGTTTGGATGACATGATTAATATGATTTATGTGAATCCCCTTATTTGGTACTTTTGCAGCATTGTGCCATATTTTTGGAATTTTACAATATTAAAATGATGATTTTGACTTTAAAAATAGTTTTAGAGTGATTTTGAAAATATATGTTTTGATAAAACTTTAAATTGTTAAGAAATAAATTTATTTTAAATGAAAAAAGTAATAATTTTTATGTTGTAAAAATTATGGCTTTGAGAAATATACTTAAATATGATTTTTGAAATATGTAGTTAACTATTTTGTAACATAAGTAAAATTGAGAATTTTAAACTTATTATAAATGGTTTATATACGAGATTTATAGAATTTATATTTTATAAATAAAAGTAATATAATTATAAACAAGTTTTGTAAGTGTTAAAATGAAAGTTATAAAGGAATGCTATTAATAAAGAGATTTAATTAAATGGATTTTTAAATGGTGTTTTATAAGTATTAGAAAAAGAAACTGTAATCAAATTTGTATATGGATTTGCAATTGAAATTTAGAATTGAATTTATAATGGGCTTTATAAATTGATTACAAAAGAATGGAATTTGTAAATAAAGAGATTTATAAGTAAATAAAATTATAATGAGATTTTGACATATAAATTAGATAAACGGGAAATTGGTCAATAATGAAATTTTATAAATGGAAGTTTTTATAAAATAGAAATGTGAATTATAAACACTGTTAATGCGAAATCAATTTAATTTGATAAGCTAAATATTGATTTTTATAAAAGGAAATATATTAACAATTTTTAAAGAGAAAATTCTTTAAATGAATGTTTCGGAAGTGATATTATAAAAGAGAGTTTAAATGTCTTGAAAATAAAATAATTTGTGAATTCACTTATTATTAAAATAAGTATATGAAAATGTTTTCCAAATATCCAATAAGTGAAATGGTTTTGAATATTATCTTGTTATAGATATTTTAAAGTGAATAATTAGAAAGTGGTTTGATTTATAAACAATTAATAAAATCAGATCTAGTGACTGTTTATGTGCTAGATTTTGTTTGTTGCTTTGATAGTTAAATAATCGACTATCAAATTTGGACATTTTATTTTCTAAACTTGATGTAGAAACTAATTAGTCGTACACTTAGTACGTAATTGGCTATGTAGGCTTGATTATCGTTTGTGTTGAGAATGTTGATTTGTGTTGTGTGGAGTAATTACTCCGAGCTTCCTTCTTGGCCGAAGGATAGCAAGTTGAAAGTTGGAAATGTGATAAGTCTACGAAACTTGGTTTCTGTGTGGGTTTGAGAAACACTTTTGCATTGTTGGTGCAAAGAGTCCGGGATCAAATTTATCTGAAAACCACTTCAAACCAATATATATGCGACGATTGTGCAGGTTGGTCAATGATGTTGACATTTAGGATTTTCATAGTGAAGGACTGCTTGCTAATCATTTCGAATTAAAATCCCAAAATACATATAGTAGCAGTAGTCTCTTCATTATGAAATATCCATTGCAAGGGCCGTCACTACAGATCCTATAAGATATGGTGGTATGAGAGTACCTTTGGTTTGTCCTATTCCTAGAAAACTTGTATGGATAAGTGTCTGACATTGCATTTATAAGATTACAACATTGGTTTTTACAAATGTGCATCTTGTGGTGGCGGAGAAGGCAATTTCTCTTAGCTTAACACCCTCCTTGAGACCTATGAGCTTAGTTGTATTTTTGTGAAAGGCAATTAGTAGTCAACGGAAATGGCAATGTGGCACTCAAAGATGATGTTAGATAATACGTGAAAGGTAATCAATATGTCTTTTGGTCTCACTCCTCGGAAAATCACTGAAAAAGGGATAGAAGTCGCAAGGCTAAGTGGGTCGCTCCCATCAGAAGATGTCATCACTCTTCTAGATATCTTTTGTGATGCCCCACCTCTATACCCACGCTAGCCAAGAACATTACGGTGAATGCTCTCAACTAGCAAGGAGAATAAGGCTGTTGAGGAGCGACCATCCGTGTAATTGCTTTGTGCGAGCATCGATATGTCAGATGGTACAACATGCAATACTTTATCAAGAGGAAATCCGACATACCGACACAAACTCAAAGCTACTACACAGTGGCTATAATATCTTCGGAAACAAATACAGAAATAAACATAACATAAATCAGTCGCAGATAATTCATATCACAAAGGCGGAAGAAGATATGAATATATATTTAACACATGGAAGTGTATATCAGAGTAGTGGTCAAAAAAATCCACGATAACACAAAATAATAGCAACATGTGCTATACAAAAAAATACATAAATGAGTCAATATCTCAAGAGTATACAACAAAAACTACTAATCTAAGTAGTAAGCAAAAGGTCAGAGTAATGGATCCCTGGAGAGAAGTCAAGCAGAAGCACCTGCAACATCTCGGTCTGACCCGAGTATTATTTAATAAGAAAATAATAAACGTATCAGTCTAACTATAAATATCAGATGAAACGATATAGAGTAAGAGATATGACTTAACACATAATAATCACAATGCCAAGCTGTGATATATATATATAAGTAATAGAGAATCAACAAGAGATTAATCAATATCACCAAATCTTCACAAGAAGCAACGGAAATGTCATACTCCTTATTTCGTTCACCAAACCATAAATATTGACAATCATATCAATGTCAATCACAAAAGTCCATGACACACAAATACTCCAATACACAAATATTGATAAAACTTATCAATGGAAATCACGAAAATTGGTGAAGCATAAATTCTAGAAATCATCTCAAGAAATCCAGTCAATGACACACAAATTCACCTATGCACAAAAATTGATAAATCATATCAATAGAAATCACAAAAATAGGTGAAGAAGAAAATTCCAGAATTCGACACACGAAATCCAGAAATCACACAGAATAGGGGGGAGGCCTATCACACGAACGGGAGCATGAAAACTCACCAACATATGTATCACACGAACGAGACGCTATCTCATGGTAGCTAGCCATTAATTTTTGACACACGAACGGCCCGAAGACCATGGGGCGCTACCCCACATATGTGAGTTGAAACTCACACAAACGGGGTTTAGTCTCCCTCGTAGACAAAGAGACATCGCACATTGCTAGTCTAAATCACAAAAATGATCGTCATGATCATCAAGAAGTGTCAATTACAGTAAGCTAGTAAATATATGAGCTTAGCTTCATGTCCCATAACCACTAGCTTAACTTAAATATTTACGAACAAATTGTAGATCTCCACTAGAAAATTATCACAAGAAGTTCAATCGGACAAGTCCAAGAATTAACCGACGAAGTAAACGCAAGCGTTTCATACCACTTGTTTTACTAAGTCGTTTAATTAGATTTCTCATACGAGTGAGGTAAAGGTTTGTATATACTAATAGATTGGAAAACGGTTTTATAAACGAATTTGGTATTAAAATAGTATTGAAATCGTTTGAGGAAAGAGTTTTGATATTTACTACTAGTATAGAAAACCTTTATATTTTTAAAGTGACAAATCACAAAGAAGATTGTAAAACAATCAATCACTAAAATTCACATACGAAGACGTGAATCAAATCCAAAGAAACCGATATTAAATCCATCAAAGTGGATATTTACAAAAATTCCTAAGAAAATGTCATCAAAGTGGATAATTAAATGATAACAATAGAAGGGAACCAACACAAGTCGATAAAATTGGAATTCGCAAACAAAATAGACAAGCAGGCAAAACACTGCAGTTTCAGACGTCTGAAACAAGTGGTTCAGACGTATGAATCTGGAAATATAAAGATTCTAGAACGCAATTCAGACGTCTGCATCAAGTGTTTTAGACGTCTGAAATAGGCACTTTTTAGCCTATTTCCTTTCTGGTTCCAAATGAGCCAATTCAGACGTCTGAAACCATATATTCAGACGTCTGAATCTGGGAATAGAAATCTTCCCAGAACAATATTCAGACGTCTGTATATCACGTTTCAGACGTCTGAATGAATGGTTCAGGGCATTCCCTGAACCTAGGCCAAAAATGGCCAAACGAATATCGAAAACGATCGAACGAGCAAATGACGATGACTAAGGAATTACGTCGAACGACAACCCAGCCTAAACGGCTCTTCGATAAGCCTCAAATATCAATGTCCCAATATCCATAAAAGGATTTTTATAAATTAGACCAAAACACCAAAAATTGGAATATACACCAAATCAATCCAAACCAAAATCAATTGCACATGAATAAGTGTTAGGAATTCATACCTAACAATCGAAGATAATTATAGACTAAGATGTGAGATAAAAATCTCACCTTTGAACCCAAATGATTGAAGAAGAAGCTATAGAGCAATGGTAAGAACAATCACTCTTCAATTCCAGCCCAACAAGCTTGAATCTAAGCTTAAAGGAGAAACATTTCCTAAATTAGGTTTAGGAAATTTCTGAAATTGAATGGAGAAAGAGTTGGAGAAGATGAAGGAGATGCTTACCAATGGGTTGTCTTGAATTTGGAGCTAGAAGTTGGATTTGCAAAGCAAGCTAGGGCTTAGGAATTTCTATTTCCCATTCTCTTCCACCATTGTTGCTAAAGCTTGAGTGTTTAAGCAAAGAGGAGAAGTTATGAAGAGAAGGGGGGTTGGGCTGGGCTAATAAGGGTGTAGTCCAAACCAAAGTCATAAGCGGGAAAAAGTAGCAAAAATCAACTTTCTCAAAACATATCGAAGCTTATACTCAAAAAGGTCGCAAACGGCATTTTGAACTCAATGGAAGTGGTCTCGAGTCCTAATTCGGCTGTTTGCAAAAAGTAGCTTTTTGGACTAAAATCCGACTAACGATAAAATATTTAAATATAAAATCGATAAATATGCGGGTTGTTACAGACTCCCCTCCTTAAAGAAATTGCATCCTCGCAATATTTAAGAAGAAGATAAGAAGTAACAACCATAAAAGCATATTAACACAAAAGAAAATTTGAAATAGGAAGTTTACCATAAAGAGCATGAAAGGGTAAGCCTGAACGGGATCTCTCGATGAATTCCCAGCATTCCCAAGAGCAATCCTTAGGATCTGAGAACCATTGAACTTTCACAAGAAGAACATCTTTATTCCGAAGGCGCTCAACCTCCGAAGCAATGATGCAAATGGAATGTTGCTCATAAGTCAAATCTGGTGAAACTTCAATTTCCTCAATATCACCGGGCTCAAGAATAAAATAGGAAACCTAAATCCATTTCCATAGTTAAAAGACGCAGAAAACATCAAGAATAGCAGAAAATTGAGCCAGTGCAACGGCGTAGTACAGAAACGGTACGCCCGAGAAACTTCAAACTCGAATAATTTGAAACGCCGACGTAGTACAAAAACGGTACGTCCAATGAACCGATAAACCGGAACAACGATGTAGTATAATAATGGTACATCCATTGATCCAAATGAGACGGAACATCGATGTAGTATAATAACAGTACATCCGATGAACCGAACACCATAAAAGAACACCGGACACTAGTCCATAAAAGAAACGAGATGAAGCTCGATAAAACGAAGTACATCAAAACGTCTGATGAACTTAATAAAAAGATAATCCCATTCAGACATCACCAAAGAATCAACCACTTGTTGCCTATGACTAAACGCATTGGCAACACGATTTCCCCTTTCGGGAATAAAAGAATATCAAGATCATAAGATGCTAGGAGCTCGAGTCGACATGAAGTTCCTTATGAGAAAATAAATATTCCAAGGATTTATGATCGAGGCGGAGAACAAATTTCTCATCCAAAAATGGTGATGCCAAATTTTAAAAGTAAAAACAATAGCCGCGAGCACTAGATCAAGAGTGGCGTATCTAGTTTCGATAAGCTATGAAGATTTAGAAGCACAAGTGATAGCACGTTATCTTATGCAAGAGAACGACATCCAAACCAATACGATAAGCATTGGTACAAATAGCAAAGTCTTGGTTCCCCTTCAGGAATCACAAGAATAAGAGTATCGAAAAGAAAGAATTTCTTTTAAATAATCTTCTTTCCTGAAAGGTTAAAACTTTCAAAATTACATTTATCATTATGTAATAATCTTTCTAGAAAAATTTACTATTTTCAAGTCAATATACTGTGTCTGATTGTCTCATCAAAGCGTTTAGAAAATTCCTATCGATAACGTTGATCAAGCGCATCGACCAAAATTCTTAAAACACTAAATGGGCCATACAATCACAAAATCGTATTCTATAGGATAAGTAAGTTTCTCAAAAACTTCTAAGAATATTCTTTGTTCGTTTTAAGAACAAAAATCCGGTTATACTTCTAAATAAATCTTATGAAAAAGATTTTGCAAAATTTTAAATTGCTATTTTCATCCAAAAATCAATAAATAAAAGAATGGTCTCATCGAAATATTCATAGAATATTTGATATATAAAATGGATGAAATAAGCTGGACAAATTGAATGACAAAATAAGTCATTCATTAGAATCATAACGAGTGCGGAGTGCGTAAGTGGAATGCTAACTCACGTGACTCGTAGCCAAATGAAAATCGGTGGCAAGGTCAAACTGAAAAGACCTTAGCACCACACAAAAGATTACTTAGGTGATAATCCTAAGACAAGCTCAAAGATACCGGAAAATTTCTCTAACTACATGAATGAGAGAAATAACACTTTCCTTATAAGTGGGCTTAAGGAATAAAATGATGCCATCAAGTTGGAATCAAAATCATAAAGGAAAAAATAGAAATCTGCTTAACAGATTGAAAATGTCGAAGAGGAATAGTCCACTCGAGTAAATAGGATATAGGCTTCACAATGATTAAGCCAATCCTTACAAAAATCAATTCCGAAGCCTAAGTAAAAATATCGGCTTGGAAAGATAAATCACATAAAATAATTTCGACATCAATAAAAAGCAAATTGAGTGTTGCGGATCAACCATCCGGATTCGCAGCTCTCAAGGAAGTCATCAAGCCCAAAATATTCAAAGAAAAAGAATCGACAAGTTCTTTTGATATAAAATAGATGAAACCCATATCAAAAGAACTCAAATAAGAAGATCACAAAATAAATGTAATCAAGGATTAAATGAGAAATACCTTGACCACGAGAAGTGTTACCAGGAGCTTGCACTACATTGAGCTCACCCTCCTTCTTACTTTGAAGTACAGGACAGGCAGTAATATGGTGACCCGAATTTTTGCAATAGCGACAAAAGAGGGGTCTCAGACACTCCCTTGCATAGTGGTTCGTGGAACCACAATTGTAGCATTGTCCACGACTAGAGGTAGGTGCTTTTGCTACCGGGGTTTCTTGCCTCCCTTTCTTGTTGGGATTGGGGCCTTTGAATTTGATAGGCCTCTTCATGTTGTTGTTGAAGTTTTGTTGGACACGCACAACTTCAACATCACCTTCTCTATCGGCCTCTTCAAGACGAAGAGCGATATCAATAAGCTGATCAAATGAAACCTCAAGTTTCAGGAGTAATGGCTTCTTAAGATTCTTATTCAAGCCATAGACAAACCTCTGATTTTTCTTCAATAGGGTGTTGATGTATTCAACGCCGTATTTGGACAGAGATTCGAAAGATGCGATATAGTCTGTCATAGAAGATTCACCTTGAACAAGGTCTATGAAACGCCGGGCTAAAGTTACTTTCTCAGCCTCCGGCACAAATTTCAGTTCGAATCTTTCCCGGAATTGCTCCCAAGTGAGATCCGCTTCAACGATTTCAGAAATTAAAAGCTCATACCAATCCAATGCTCTTTCTTGGAGCATCCTAGAAGCTACTTGAACTCGATGAAGGTCAATAAGGTTCATGCGAGAAAAGATTCGATCGCATGATTTGAGCCAAGCCTGAATTTCTATAACACTCTCGGATCCCCTGAATGGCCTTCCACCCAAGTCGGTGTAGTCTCTGCACAAGCGTGCAAAACCGGATCTAGGATGAGTAGGCTCTGGAGTGGGACCGGCTGCTTGAGCGTTCTTAACAAGATCTAGAAGCTGCTGGGCAGACATAAATACTCCATCCAGAGGAGTAGCACTAGATTGACCGGCGCTGGGACGGCCTGGTCTAACCATTTCTCTTCTTTAAGAAAGAAAGAAGGAGAAAAGTTATTCTCAAAATAAATATCAAGCAATCTTGATAGATAAAACAAGGAATCATAAAAGAAAATAGGATGAATCGGTACGAAGACTAGAATAAAATCCTAAAGCACGACTCCTAAGAAAGACTTAGTACGATGATCCTTGTTATAATATTTCATATTGTTCCGAAGTTTGGCTTTGATACCAAGCTGTGACGCCCCACCTCTATACCCACGCTAGCCAAGAACATTACGGTGAATGCTCTCAACTAGCAAGGAGAATAAGGCTGTTGAGGAGCGATCATCCGTGTAATTGCTTTGTGCGAGCATCGATATGTCAGATGGTACAACATGCAATACTTTATCAAGAGGAAATCCGACATACCGACACAAACTCAAAGCTACTACACAGTGGCTATAATATCTTCGGAAACAAATATAGAAATAAACATAACATAAATCAGTCACAGATAATTCATATCACAAAGGCGGAAGAAGATATGAATATATATTTAACACATGAAAGTGTGTATCAGAGTAGTGGTCAAAAAGATCCACAATAACACAAAATAATAGCAACATGTGCTATACAAAAAAATACATCAATGAGTCAATATCTCAAGAGTATACAACAAAAACTACAAATCTAAGTAGTAAACAAAAGGTCAGAGTAATGGATTCCTGGAGAGAAGTCAAGCAGAAGCACCTGCAACATCTCGGTCTGACCCGAGTATTATTTAATAAGAAAATAACGAACGGATCAGTCTAACTATAAATATCAGATGAAATGATATAGAGTAAGAGATATGACTTAACACATAATAATCACAATGCCAAGCTGTGATATATATATAAGTAATTGAGAATCAACAAGAGATTAATCAATATCACCAAATCTTCACAAGAATCAAAGGAAATGTCATACTCCTTATTACGTTCACCAAACCATAAATATTGACGATCATATCAATGTCAATCACAAAAGTCCATGACACACAAATTCTCCAATACACAAATATTGATAAAACTTATCAATGGAAATCACGAAAATTGGTGAAGCAAAAATTCTAGGAATCATCTCAAGAAATCCAGTCAATGACACACAAATTCACCTATGCACAAAAATTGATAAATCATATCAATAGAAATCATAAAAATAGGTGATGAAGAAAATTCCAGAATTCGACACACGAAATCCAGATATCACACAGAATAGGGGGGAGGCCTATCACACGAACGGAAGCATGAAAACTCACCAACATATGTATCACACGAACGAGACGCTATCTCATGGTAGCTAGCCATTAATTTTTGACACACGAACGGCCCGAAGACCATGGGGCGCTACCCCACATATGTGAGTTGAAACTCACACAAACGGGGTTTAGTCTCCCTCGTAGACAAAGAGACATCGCACATTGCTAGTCTAAATCACAAAAATGATCGTCATGATCATCAAGAAGTGTCAATTACAGTAAGCTAGTAAATATATGAGCTTAGCTTCATGTCCCATAACCACTAACTTAACTTAAATATTTACGAACAAATTGTAGATCTCCACTAGAAAATTGTCACAAGAAGTTCAATCGAACAAGTCTAAGAATTAACCGACGAAGTAAACGCAAGCGTTTCATAACACTTGTTTTACTAAGTCGTTTAATTAGATTTCTCATACGAGTGAGGTAAAGGTTTGTATATACTAATAGATTGGAAAACGGTTTTATAAACGAATTTGGTATTAAAATAGTATTGAAATCGTTTGAGGACAGAGTTTTGATACTTACTACTAGTATAGAAAACCTTTATATTTTTAAAGTGACAAATCACAAAGAAGATTGTAAAAACAATCAATCACTAAAATTCACATACGAAGACGTGAATCAAATCCAAAGAAACCGATATTAAATCCATCAAAGTGGATATTTACAAAAATTCCCAAGAAAATGTCGTCAAAGTGGATAATTAAATGATAACAATAGAAGGGAACCAACACAAGTCGATAAAATTGGAATTCGCAAACAAAATAGACAAGCAGGCAAAACACTGCAGTTTCAGACGTCTGAAACAAGTGGTTCAGACGTCTGAATCTGGAAATATAAAGATTTCCAGAACGCAATTCAGACGTCTGAATCAAGTGTTTCAGACGTCTGAAATAGGCACTTTTTAGCTTATTTCCTTTCTGGTTCCAAATGAGCCAATTCAGACGTCTGAAACCATATATTCAGACGTCTGAATCTAGGAATAGAAATCTTCCCAGAACAATATTCAGACGTCTGTATATCACGTTTCAGACGTCTGAATGAATGGTTCAGGGCATTCCCTGAACCTAGGCAAAAAATGGCCAAACGAATATCGAAAACGATCGAACGAGCAAATGACGATGACTAAGGAATTACATCGAACGACAACCCAGCCTAAACGGCTCTTCGATAAGCCTCAAATATCAATGTCCAAATATCCATAAAAGGATTTTTATAAATTAGACCAAAACACCAAAAATTGGAATATACACCAAATCAATCCAAACCAAAATCAATTGCACATGAATAAGTGTTAGGAATTCATACCTAACAATCGAAGATAATTATAGACTAAGATGTGAGATAAAAATCTCACTTTTGAACCCAAACGATTGAAGAAGAAGCTATAGAGCAATGGTAAGAACAATCACTCTTCAATTCCAACCCAACAAGCTTGAATCTAAGCTTAAAGGAGAAACATTTCCTAAATTAGGTTTAGGAAATTTCTGAAATTGAATGGAGAAAGAGTTGGAGAAGATGAAGGAGATGCTTACCAATGGGTTCTCTTGAATTTGGAGCTAGAAGTTGGATTTGCAAAGCAAGCTAGGGCTTAGGAATTTCTATTTCCCATTCTCTTCCACCATTGTTGCTAAAGCTTGAGTGTTTAAGCAAAGAGGAGAAGTTATGAAGAGAAGAGGGGTTGGGCTGGGCTAATAAGGGTGCAGTCCAAACCAAAGTCATAAGCGGGAAAAAGTAGCAAAAATCAACTTTCTCTAAACATTTCGAAGCTTATACTCAAAAAGGTCGCAAACGGCATTTTGAACTCAATGGAAGTGGTCTCGAGTCCTAATTCGGCTGTTTGCAAAAAGTAGTTTTCGGACTAAAATCCGACTAGCGATAAAATATTTAAATAAAATATTTAAATATAAAATCGATAAATATGCGGGTTGTTACATCTTTACACGTTATGACGTCGTGTATATGATTATTGTTAATGTGTATTCTCGTGGTCATAAATTATAGGTCGGTAACGACTGGAGTGATGACGTATTCGGTACTATCCAGGAAGGGGTAGGTCGGTCTTGTATTGGTTCAGGCGGGTAGTATCTGCTTCCTAGGTATATCCCTCTAGAGGTGTACCGAGTTTGGTTCGGAAAAGTAGTCCCTTCACATAGTCATTTGTATAGAAATCCAAAATCCAATACATGCCTGCCATTTTCTATTGTAGAAAGTGTGGCGCCCCACCTCGAGACCCACATTAATAAAAAGAATTACTGGGTAATTCTGTCCGCTAATGCGGAGAATTGGGCTGGTTAGGAGTGACCACATATAATCTTGTCTTAAACATCTACTGCATACGTCGATAAATGTCAATATTTTTTTTTTCTATTTCAAGTGATCGACATATCCAATAAATGCATAATACAAAACTATAGGTAGCTAATGGATCTATCAGGATAAAATACAATAACATAATGCATATCACATCAAAGAACAGTAATCATCATATATATAAGTACATATACACAGATACATCCCATTATGATACGAACTGATACACAAAAGTGGTACAGAGACCACATTATATACATCTAATCAAATACATATCAGAGTCAAGCGGAAAGAAATATAAACTACACAAAAGTGCCAGGCTAATATCCAAGCAGATGCATCAAAGCTAAGTCCCGAAACTGATAGCTAACCTAAAATAACTCGGTCTGACTCGAGTACAAAATACACTGGTCAGTCTAGCTAAAACAATCAGTTAATGGGGATAGACGATAATATGAAGCATAAGATACAAGGTTATAATTCTTTTTGAATGAGAAGAGGCAATAAAAAGAATACAACCCATGACTTAAATGAACTAATGTCACTTAAGTATACAAAGACCTCAAAAGAGGTAAATTCAATAATAATACTCAAATAATATATTTGCCTATCATCGGAGACATCCCAAAATGTCTACGTGGTTTCCGTGAACCATGTCTACATCGGCGGCATCCCAATATTCGCCTCAAAAGGAGAAACATCAATACAAACTCTCGCCAAAATGGAAAACATAAAACATTCTCAAATAGGATGATCCAAAACTCAAACATAGAAGAATCTCCAAATTCAATTATAACTCATCTCATCGGTATAAATGCATATAAATCTCAAGCTCAACTAGCCTAAATGGCAAAACCCAGAATATCCTATAAAATCATGAAATCATCTAAACTCATAACCCCGGGAACTCGATAAGAGTTCAAAACATCATAAATGAAATCACCATATATATAACATCTCATATAGCACTACGATATCGATGTAATAAAACATCTTAAAATGGTGAAATCGCAATAAAACAGAAAACCTAAAAAATCCGGATTGGCCAAATCACCTATTGCAATGCAAAGCAATGCTGCACATGCTAAACTCAAATGGCCGAAGCCTCAGATAAGGTCGCCAACCATGGCAGTTCGTCCTCATGACAAGATCATTGACACCTCTCCAAGCCATTTTGTTAGCCCTAACAAGGTCAATAACACCTTCCAAAGCAGTTCGTCCTCATGACAAGGTCACTAACACCTCTCAAAGTAGTTTTGTTAGGTAAACATCATGAATGTTTCACAAACTCATGGATAGGAACCCCGAAAAGTGTTAACGTGTGTCACATACCACACGTTCGCACTTAGCGGTTTACTAGCCACTAGTCGATGCCACACGAGGAACATCATAAAATTCAAAAATCATATCTCGCCTCGTCTCATTGACAAGTGATAAAGAGACACCATACTCGTCTCATCTCATCGGCAAGTACTAAATGGCATCGTAACTTGTCTCATCTCATTGACAAGTGTAAACATCGTGATGGTTACTCATAAACCATAAATCTCAAAATATGAAATCATATACTCAAGACTTGCCTTATATCATTGGCAAGTAAATAAAACATCATGATGGTTCTTATCGACCATACTCCTACATATGAGATCTCAAACCATAAAACTTGCCAAATATTGGCCATCTTAAATAATTCCAATAAACAGGAATTATAAGACTCAAAATACGCCATAAAATGGCCAAACATCTCAGAATCAATAATCTCAAGTAGCTTCGATTGTACAAGTCCAGAATTAACTGAAATAGTAAATGCACATGTCTTATACCACGTGTTTTACTAAATCATTTAATTCTCTTTCTCATACGTTCGAATAGTGTAAAAGTGTATGTTTTATATTTAAAACAGTTTATTAGAGAAAACAGGCTTTTAAAACTTTTCCCGAAAAGATTAAAAAAACCAATATTTGAAATTTTTTATTATAGGAAATAAATATACTTTATATTAGAAAAATAATTTCAAAATACTATATAATAATAATTTGAAATGTCCATTTATTTCAAAAATCACTTCAAAAATGGCTTAGCGAAAACCGTGCTCAAATACAATGAAAAAAAGGAAGATAACTTAAGACCGATAACTTGAATTCAATACGAATTCAATTCAAATTTAACCCAATATCAATTCATATTCTATTTAAATTTGAATTTCAAATTCTCCAAATATGGATACCCTATTGATAGGCATCATAGCTCTCAAAACATCTGAAAAACAACATTAAAATCGAACAAGAATGAAAGAAAAAGTAAGCTAATACAATTCTCGGGACAATGATTGTTATTGCTGTCATTTTGCTCTCGGGACAGCAACAAACAAACACATTTTTGACCAAGCTAACTTCGAAATTTCAAAAAACTCAAAACATAAAACTTTTAGCACAAAGTCTATGCTTTTAGGAACATCTAAAATTATTGAATTTGGATAAGAAACATGAAAGATATGGCCAAATCAAATTACAGATCTGAAGTTCACTACAGCTATCGTTTTAGTTTCGGGACAACGATACTTGAATGAACTTTTGACCATGTAAACATAAAAATTTGACAAAACCCAAAGAATGAAAGCCGTAGCTGATAATCTAATCTTTCAAGAACATCAAGAATCGTCAAATTCGGACATAAAATGAAAACAATATACTCAAATTACCAAAAACACTTAGCATAGAAAGTCATAGTTTTACGGTGACAGAGCAACGAGTTTGAATTGGGCTTTTCGACCCTTTATGCCCAAAATTTTTGAAAGTGTATAACATGAAATTATCACACTCTTTTCGAGCTTTCCAGAACTACAAAGCAAATCAAATTCCTATTTAAAACGAAAGAGATATATCCAATTACTGACAGCGATTCACAAATGAACATGCAACAAACAAAATAGAGATTTCTTGCCTTGAAATCACAATCAAAGCTAGAAAATGTGAGTTTTAAACTCAACTGATGATTTAGAAAAGTTTTTGGTGCAAAAAATGATCTTTTGAGAAGAATTGAGGTTCTAGCAACTTGTAAAAAACTAAAAATGATGCATGCACAACAAAAGAAAATTGTTACAGCCAATTCTCTTTTCAAATTCAAAGTTTGATGAAATAGTTTGAGAGAGTGGTTGTAATTACCCGTTATAATATTTTATTTCCAAGAATTCTCTTTAATTTCAGTAAATTAGAAGCAAATTTAGCAAACTAGTGAGTTGAGGTCATTATTCTTTTACTGTATGTTTTAGAGAGGAAGAAGCATTTGAAAGGAAGAAAGACGTACACATTTTTCTTTCTCTCAGATGATTCCAGAAATGGGTATTGGATTGGAACCCAATATTCAATAGCCCAATATCAATACTTAGTGAAAATTTTACCAAGATTCAATATTTTCATCTTTATTCTCAATATATTCACATATTTAAATAAAGTTCAACCAAATAATTTTTTTACAACAATTGTTTAGGTAAACTAGAATATTTTTCACAACATAAAAAAATTATTTTAGCTATAAAAATTAATTTCTATCATTAAAATCATATTTTTACTTAAATACACCAATTTATAATTTTTATTACATAAAACGCCATTTTTATCACTAAAATTTATGCAAAAATAGATACAATGAAACTTGTAAACTTCATTTTTACATCCAAAAGTTATTTTTAAACTAAATTTCACCTTTTTATTTATAATAAACGTATTTTAAAAAAAATACTTCTTTTAAAAATCAACAAGAGAAATATATGGTAATAAAACAAAAATTATTGCAATTCACAAATTAAAAATCATATTTCACTCATTTCCATCTCAATAACCAAGATAAAGTTTTAAAAACTTTATTTTCTCATTTTAAATTTAAAACCCATTGTTATTCTAAATAAACAAATTTTAAATCTCCAATTTATTTTATTTCATAATATTAAATTATAACCGTCGTTATAATTTAATATTACAGGTAATCACCAAAATCAGGGTTGTTACAGAAATCTTTGTATTACAAGGTACATGTTGGAATTTAATAATGTGACAATTTCAGCTATTTTAATATTATTTGTATAATAGACATTATTATAATATAAAAGAATTTGATATGAAATGTTTTGGTTATCGCAAGATAAAAACCTTGTTGGTATTTATTTGCGACACGATCTTACGAGATACCTTTTGTTTTGATAAAGGAGAAGTTTTGATTACTTTATAAATTCAGTTAAGGTGTGTTTTTCTCATACTAGTTTACCAGAATGATCCGGGTGTTCTTCCCTTTCAATGCTCAGGTTAGACTAAGTATATTTACAGGCTCAGATTTGGTGCTTTTGGAGCTTCAGCAGGCGAACTGGAGATCTTCATGTCGTATACACGAATCTGTTTATTATTTCGCTGCTTTGCATTGTTGTTGTTGTAAATTATCAACATTTGTGAGGACAGTTTATGTAACATCCCGCAAATCCGTACCCCTTGAATCAACACTATTCTACCTAAATCAACTCAAGTTGTACAGAAATACGAACCATTTGGGTTAAAGAAGAAGAGGTAGAAGAAGAGAATAGAAAACAACAACAGAATCTAACCATCGCAGCGGAGTAAAATATAATAGATAATAAATAATCTTTACTCAAAATCAAATATATCTGTTTACATATATTACATCATCAGAGTACATCAATCACAGCTCACATCAATAACATACAACTGGATACACAGCTACACAACACAGCGGAATATATATATATATATATATATATATATATATATATATATATAAAACAAGTACGAATGTACGTATCGTCATCCTGCCCCTCTCCTGAGCTCCACAGCATCATATCCTGTATCCTATAATACTCGGTCTGACCCGAGCATTACAGTTAAATAATACCCGAGTCAGTCTGGAATACCAGCGTGAGAAAATCACACCCAATTGATTATTAAAGTTTCAAAAATCCTTTGAAAACAAAAGCATCTCGTAAGACCACGCCACAAATAAACATGTCGGGTTTTTACCTTACGATAGCTAAAACAATTTTTATAGAAATCCTCTGATATTATAATAGGGTCTATATACAAATACTTATAAAATAGCCGAAATTGTTACATGATTAAATTCCAGCTACTAGCCACAAAGTGGGTAATACAAACAAAACTTGTATAAGGCTCGTAGGGAGAATGGATTTCCAACTAATGACTAGGCACTGGGGTACCACCTGTCACAGTACGGGGCCTAGATCACCGTACCGAGGAGTACGCCCGCTCCCCTACAACACAAGGCCAGGACTCCCTCTTACTGGATAATCTCGAGTGAGATCACCTCGCGGTTGGGATCAGCAACCGCCCACTAAGCCGAAATAAAAAGGGACATCTAGACTGGAATGACCTCACCCTGCTTGGGTGCTACCCACCTAGCCTTGCTGCATAACCCCTGATTCTCAGTCATTCCCGGCTGATGAGGCTTGAGGCTAAGCGTTACCTTTTAGAACAATATCCCTTAGAATGCCCATCGTCCACCTGACGATGTTTCGCAAGCATTCATCCATACAAGTCCGTCCCGGGTTCGAACGGAACCGAAGGCACTATTCCTACTACATCCATTTTGGAAATATCCTCGGGATTAGTAGCGACTAGCCCTTGCACTTCACTGCTCCATCTTCGAATCCATAATCGTTTACACGAATCGTACAAACCGGATCGAAGTTGTTTTCCAGAAATAAATCTCGACCCCGGTCTCTTCGAAATGATCAACGTATTTGTCCAATATTGATAGTCGGCGATTTAACTATCAATTAATATTCACAAACATCCATCCAACAATAAATAATTTCCTAAATTATTTATTAACCTCAAAATATCTTCACAAGATATATTTCTATTTTCAATCCTTTGAAAACAGTTTCAAAACCATCTTTCTTTTCAGAATAAACTTTCCCAATTATTTTCTATCTCCTCTGAAATCACCAAGCACAAAACTAGATTTTAAAATAATTTAAAACACTTTACTTTGAAATATACTTTAAAACATTTATTTTAAAACTACTTCAATGATTTGTTAAAAAATACATAATATATGATATTTGAAAATAAGGTTACTAAATAAAATATAAAACTAGATTTTCATTTTTAAAAATAAAATACTAAGTCACTCTTTAAATAATTATTGCTATAATAGATTAAAAGGAAATACTTACTTTGGAATTTAAATATTTAGAAATAATAATTTTTTCAAAACATACTTCTTGAAACAACTTTAAACTTTTAATTTATATTTAAAAATTTACTTTGAAAACGTACTTGGATATTCAAAGAGAAATTTCCAATCTCAATCACTTAAATCAATTTTCCAAATTGATTCCCAATTTATTCCATTTGAAATAAATTTCTTTACTTATCAGTTTATTTCAAAATTCATTAATTATGGACTTTATTATTATTTTCAGTTTGATTTTTAAATCCTTTAGCTGAAATATACAAATTTCAGGTTATTCCCAATTTCTTCTTTATTCTTCTTAAATAATTTAAATCCTAAATTTAAAATAAATGTTTTGTTCTTTTAACCAATAACATTGAAGTTTAAGTTTCATTAACTTTCTGTTTATTTAAATTTTCCTTCCCATACTCAAGATTTATTTATTAAAATTTTAAAGTCACTTCATTTCCTTTCCAGTTCATTCATAAATTTATTCAACTTTTCTATAATTATTTTACTTACAACTTCACTTCTTTTATTTTCATTCCCAAACTCACATTATATATTTGGTAATTCATTATTGCCCGATTATAACAATCAAACCATAGCATTCAATATTTCCACATAATTCATTAAAGAATATCAAATATCCAGAACAGAGAATATTAAATAATTAAATAAAGTTGAGGGGTCCAGTTGGATCCCTCCAACCTGTTTTCCCTGCATCCACAGATGTTAGCATCACATAATATACCAATTTCAAATTATACTATACTATATCACATCAATCAATTCGACCATACAATCAATTATTTAAATTTAATCATTTAAATTTAAGTTTTAAACTGAGTGAGATTAACTCACCTTTGGCCTTATATTGCCATTCACCTCAAACCCGCCTTGTTTTCCGTAATTTCTAACCTTGAATAAATATTGTATGATTTATTAATATTTGAAATATAAATCGAACACCTAATTACCATTCGATTTAATTTTGAATTAATTTTCCTTTATTACATCTTTTGGTAACAAAATAAATTAAATTCGTAAATCGTAAAATTTTATCACAAATCTCTTCTATAATTTCCTTCTAAACCTTATATAAATTGTTTGTACATATATTTAATTTTTTGCATAAGTAATTAATAACCCAAATTTAAAATTTAAAAACACGACTATTTTAAATCTAGCTGTCAAATTAATTTCTTTTCTTCCTGCTTATCGTTCCGGTAGAACAATAATAATTATTATTACTATAAATCAGTAATTTATTTTACTGTAAATCTTTTCCAATCTATAACAATTTATTTTTATTCCCTTTTCTCTTCAGACCTCATAAATAAAACTCATTTTTCAGCATCAAAATTTTTAAGTTCCCTGAATGTTCCCCTTTTTTTTCAGCCAAGATATATACATATAATTAATTTTAATTAACAAAAATTGAAATTTTACCTTACTGTCGAATGAACCCAGGCCATTCCCTATCCCCAAGTCGCTCAGATCAACGCGAAGCAATCGCCATTAGCTCGAGTTCAAGCTACATCGATCGCGACCACGCTATCAATCCAAAATGGCGACCGCAAACCCTAGCCATGCTTCACGTCCCCATTCGCGATGCCACATGCCGTTGCCGAAACCCCAAATCGCGTGCGCGAACGCGTGTTTCCCCTCCTTCAAACCCAACGCTTTGCCGTCGCCCCTCCCCAGTCTCGTGCTCTCCGCCTCCATTGATTTGTTGCTTTTTTTATACGAACCGAGATTGAAGAAGGTGTAGGAAGGGGAAAGGAAACTCGGCCGAGATTTATTTGGTTTCCCCCCCATTTTTTTCTGCGTATTCGGTTTTAAAGGAGGCTTCGGCCATTTCTTTTTTTTTTTAATCAAATAGATTCGATTTTGACTCTGCTCGATTTCGATTAAATGGAAGAAGAAGGGAAATAGGAATATACGTGATTTATAAAAAAGGAGGAAGGGAATAGGATCGCCTTTTTTTTTGCTTTGTTTGATTTCGTTCTCTTCTAAAGAAAGAGATGAAGCTCGGTTTATAAAAGAGGAGAGGGGACGTGATATTTTGGAAAGGAAGTGGCGTGCTCTTGAAGCCAAGACTTGATTTTTGTCAAGTTATAGTATTATTTAATTTAATTTTTTTATCTCGGCTGTGATGTTGCTTATGTGATATTATACTTATAAAATTTAAATTAAATTATCGTTGTAAATTTCAACGCGTTTATAAATCGTATGCTCACATAACAACTCCAATCACTACGAAAATTGAAATCCGATAATAATACAATATTACGGATCCAATGGAACTGGTTTCGTCGGATTTTGAGACTGTGCCTCGGAAGGCTATTTTTAAATTCAATTTAAACAGTATAAATTTTAAAGCTGAACAAACTACTGTTAATTTCAATTTTACTACTTCTAATACCTTCAGTGTTATCAATATAAATTCTACAAACCTTCAAATTATTTTTAATAGGCTTAGAATTCCAGATTCAATATTTTATCCAACTTCAAATTATTTAATTCAATAATTTAATTATCAAATAAATAGTGATATTTGAATTCAAGTTAAAATTATTATATTGAATATTTAAAAATCAATTGAATATTTCGATTTTGAATGCTCGAAAATTTCGGGTTGTCACATTCCTCACCCCTTAAAAGAATTTCGTCCCCGAAATTACAAGTTAGGAAGAATGGTCCAATACCTGTTTACTTATCCTTAAAACCAATCAATTCGGCATCTAACCAACCATCTTTTTACAAAAGACCATCATCATTCTTATTAACTTTCCAAACCTTTTCCTAGTTTGAAAACAATCCTATTTGCCCAACCATTCAAGTTTTAATTATAAAACCAATTTTGAATTTTCAAAATTTTCTCAAAATTTTCTAACTCCCTAAATTCCCGAAATTTTTTGCCAGCGTCTCCTTTGCGTGGTTAGCTCGGTACAACTACAAAATGGCTCTACGGCCTTCTAAATCCAAAAAGAAAACAAAACGCCAAGTGGCTCAATCCAAAACCCAATCAAATTTCACACCAAATTTAAATACATACCTTTTTGTCGAGCATTTCAAATTTATCTTCTTGAAATCAAAAACCAATTCTCTTTTCCCTTTTATAATACCTGCATATCCTGCTTAGCACTAATATTCAATCACAATATCCCAAAACATTTTATCGACTTCCTCACAAAATGTCAATATTTACTCATTCAAATATCAACTTAGAATATATTTGTAATATAAATTTCTTATCAAGAATTCACCATTCCTTTCTTAAGTTAGTATAAGTATTTTATATGTTTCTTATATTTATTTTCATCTTCCACTTTAGTTTATACCTATTTCTATTCACTTTGATTCTTTCATTTCCATACGAATTCAATTTATCTTTAACTCTAAATATTGAACTTTATTTTCCATTTATAACTAATTTATGTCATTATTTTAAATTAGTTTCATTTACTAACTTATTTTTTCCAATTTTAAACCGTTATGTCGTTAACAAAATTTTCCCAAATTTTCAAAAATTTTCTAACACCCAAAATTTCTGGAAAATTTTGGCAGAGTCTCCTTTGTACGGAGGAACTTTTGCAATTTGACAAAAGAGATAAATATATATACATCGACCCACATGGTTGGAAAAAACAAAAAAAGTTCATATTTCCTATTTTTATTGCGTAAGCGTACCTTATTTAGCATTTTAAGCAAGCGACTTATTATTTTTAGCAAATAACACAACCAAATCCAGCCACACGGCTTCCAGGTACCTGTACTTACTCAATTTAAACATGTAAGTGCCAAATGTATGCAATTTAAACATATATTCACTTAATTGCAATGGTTAAAACATATGAATTCTAAAGAAATGCACATCCAACATTTTCTGTAAGCAATTTTTACAACTTCCATACTAATTCAACTGTTAATTTATAACCATTTTCATTCATTTTGAATGGTTTAAAACTCAATCACTTACATTTAATTTATTTTTAGTAAACTGAACTCATATTTAATCCAATTGATCTCAAAATCAACTTATTTTACTTCTATCTATTCATAGAATTTAATTACTTCCATTTACATCCAATGTCAATTTCTTCTATGCAATTCGACAAGATTTATGTGAATAAATAAGTACTTATGTTTTATAATCAATTGAAATTGATTTCAACTAAATTTATACTTAATTCTATTCCATTTTTAAATTTATTCACAACCCATATATTCTCATTTTCATTGCATTTCAGATTTGAATCCATTCGTTTGCATTTCATTTTATTAACCAAACTAGTTCATTCAAAACCATTAATAACTTAGGCTCATCTTCATTTCCAATTAAATTTCCTTTTTATTTTAATTCATTCACAATCATTTATTTAACTTGACACGTTCCATTTCAATTTTATTCACAATCCATTCATTTACATTCCATTCCATATTTGTTTATTCCAAACTATTTTATTTAGCTCAAAACAAACCAAGCTATGTCATTCAATAACCATTTTTCAACTTATTTAATCATACTTCATTTGGTTCTTATTTATCCCATCCATTCATTTATTCAATATAATTAGTTTATCCATTCAATCCATTTTGAATTTTCATTTTCTTAAATTTTATTTACAACCCACCAAATTCTATTCCGATCCAAATTTATTTTCACTTGATTTAGATCCAATCCAGTATCTTTAAGCTTAGTTTAAGTTGAATTAAATTCAATTGTCCTCTATCTATTAGCTTAAGTTAATTTACTTCAATTTATTCAAAGTTTTATACTTAAGCTCATTTCATTTTGTAGGTAAATTTTCTTTTCTATTCAACTTAATTCTATTTTAATCCAATCCTATTTCAAGCTTCAAATTTATTTGATCGGTTATTATACACTTTAACTTTTTAGATTCAACTCATTCACTTGATTACAAGGCCATTTCCAATTTATTTCCACTTATTTAGATTTTATTTGTAATTCAAACCATCACTATTTCAATCCAATTTCATCTTTTATTCGATACATTTCCGATTATACTTAATTTGTTAACATTTCAAGTTAAATTTTAATTTATAACTCAAGTTCTGAATCCACTATCCATTCTCAATTTACCACCCAATTTTATGAACTCACAATTCAATTATATTTACCTCACTATCGATCCAGGTCGAATTTGATTTATAACTTGAGTTTTTTTCCAATCTTCATTATTAACTCACAATTCAGCTTTTATTTAACAGCATTGGGTTCTCATTACATATTTCATTATCTAATTTATTATCTAAATAGTCTTTCCCTAACTTACAAACCAGAACTTGATTTTAATCTCAAAATCTCTTCATTTAAATTTTCTTAAGTTCAAAATTATTTTATAATTCAAGTTTTGATTTTTAATTTATTTTTCAATTCATCAAAAATATTTATTTTGGGTTTTCTTTCCCACTTTTCAAATTTTATAAGTCACAACTTATTATTTACACTATTCCATTCATTATAGGCTTGAATATATTCTTCTTTTATTTTTTAATTCAATCCTTATGCTTATTTATATCCCAAGCATAGTTTATTACATGCATTATAATTCTTTTATACGTTATTCTATTTTACTTATTTCAATTCCAATCATTATTCAATTTATTTAAGTAAGAATATAATTCCATTCATAGTTCAATTGAATTCTTATTCCAATCCAATTTTATATGAACTCAGTTTTATTTAACTCAATTCGATTCAATTTTATTCATCAATCCAAGTAAGTCTCATTTTTAAATTCTCGCTTTAAATTTAAATTCCAACCTTCAAAGCTTATATTTCCTTTCTAATTTAAAAATCATCTCAATTTACAAGCTTACCACTTATCTCTTCGGGATTTTTTTTTTTAAACACCAAGCTTTGGTTTCAAATCATTTTGAAATCTCCAACATCTCAAATCACATTTCTCAAAAGCCAAACCAATCCTGGTTTTATTCTCAAAAAATTTCCTTTGAGATTTTCAAAAACAACTAGTTTTTCCTGAACAAATCAAATTTTTGGCAGCGATCCGTCACTCAGAAATTCGAAAATGAATACTGATGATGCGGCCGTCATCATCAGAATTATTTCCCAATGATCTAAGTGATTTCAATGCTATATCACTTTCAAAATCCATTTAAAACAGATTTCCATTCAGAAATATCTTCAAAACAACAATACTATTATTTATCTCCAAAACACCTCGATAAACATTTCCAAATCTCCGGGATTTTAAATTTCTAAAGCCTGCTTAGATAAATTTTAACTGTAATTCATTTGCATAGTTTCCCAATTGATTATAATTCAATTTATAATCTACATTTATAATTCATATTTATAAATTTCATTTCATAATTGAATTTATCTTCTCAATCTTTGATTATATTTACAATTTCTAGTTAAATTTTTCACTTAACAATGATAATACTTTAATATCATCATTTCTAACATCCAAGCAACCATATATTAGTTAAATAGTTTTCAAAAACTTTCTTTATATCAAAATATATTTTTGGGTAAATTTATTTCATTTACCCACATTTTAAAACAATACCGTGTCGATTGTTCCATTCAAGTGTTTAGGAACCCTTTCAATACAGTTGCGCAGACTGTGTCGACGAAGGTTCATATGCCACTCAATAAATCAATCAACACAATATTAAAACAGTTTATATTCACTAACAAATACGCACTCATATCTATTAATACGCTCAAACTCATTATAGAGTACTACGGACTCTATTTTATGAGTAATTCCCACCAGAGCCAAGGTTATCACCAACCTATGCTCTGATATCAACTGTAACAGCCCGCAAATTCATACCCCTTGAATCAACACTATTCTACCTAAATCAACTCAAGTTGTACAGAAATACGAACCATTTGGGTTAAAGAAGAAGAGGTAGAAGAAGAGAATAGAAAACAACAACAGAATCTAACCATCGCAGCGGAGTAAAATATAATAGATAATAAATAATCTTTACTCAAAATCAAATATATCTGTTTACATATATTACATCATCAGAGTACATCAATCACATCTCACATCAATAACATACAACTGGATACACAGCTACACAACACAGCGGAATATATATATATATATAACAAGTACGAATGTACGTATCGTCATCCTGCCCGTCTCCTGAGCTCCACAGCATCATATCCTGTATCCTATAATACTCGGTCTGACCCGAGCATTACAGTTAAATAATACCCGAGTCAGTCTGGAATACCAGCGTGAGAAAATCACACCCAATTGATTATTAAAGTTTCAAAAATCATTTGAAAACAAAAGCATCTCGTAAGACCACGCCACAAATAAACATGTCGGGTTTTTACCTTACGATAGCTAAAACAATTTTTATAGAAATCCTCTGATATTATAATAGGGTCTATATACAAATACTTATAAAATAACCGAAATTGTTACATGATTAAATTCCAGCTACTACCCACAAAGTGGGTAATACAAACAAAACTCGTACAAGGCTCGTAGGGAGAATGGATTTCCAACTAATGACTAGGCACTGGGGTACCACCTGTCACAGTACGGGGCCTAGATCACCGTACCGAGGAGTACGTCCGCTCCCCTACAACACAAGGCCGGGACTACCCCTTACTGGATAATCCCGAGTGAGATCACCCCGCGGTTGGGATCAGCAACCGCCCACTAAGCCGAAATAAAAAGGGACATCTAGACTGGAATGACCTCACCCTGCTTGGGTGCTACCCACCTAGCCTTGCTGCATAACCCCTGATTTTCAGTCATTCTCGGTTGATGAGGCTTGAGGCTAACCGTTACCTTTTAGAACAATATCCCTTAGAATACCCATCGTCCACCTGACGATGTTTCGCAAGCATTCATCCATACAAGTCCGTCCCGGGTTCGAACGGAACCGAAGGCACTATTCCTACTACATCCATTTTGGAAATATCCTCGGGATTAGTAGCGACTAGCCCTTGCACTTCACTGCTCCATCTTCGAATCCACAATCGTTTACACAAATCGTACAAACCGGATCGAAGTGGTTTTCGAGAAATAAATCTCGATCCCGGTCTCTTCGAAACGATCAACGTATTTGTCCAATATTGATAGTCGGTGATTTAACTATCAATTAATATTCACAAACATCCATCCAACAATAAATAATTTCCCAAATTATTTATTAACCTCAAATATCTTCACAAGATATATTTCTATTTTCAATCCTTTGAAAACAGTTTCACAACCATCTTTCTTCTCAGAATAAACTTTCCCAATTATTTTCTATCTCCTATGAAATCACCAAGCACAAAACTAGATTTTAAAATAATTTAAAACACTTTACTTTGAAATATACTTTAAAACATTTATTTTAAAACTACTTCAATGATTTGTTAAAAAAAATACATACTATATGAATATTTGAAAATAAGGTTACTAAATAAAATATAAAACTAGATTTTCATTTTTAAAAATAAAATACTAAGTCACTCTTTAAATAATTATTGCTATAATAGATTAAAAGGATACACTTACTTTAGAATTTAAATGTTTAGAAATAGTAATTTTTTCAAAACATACTTCTTAAAACAACTTTAAACTTTCAATTTATATTTAAAAATTTACTTTGAAAACGTACTTGGATATTCAGAGAGAAATTTCCAATCTCAATCACATAAATCAATTTTCCAAATTGATTCCCAATTTATTCCATTTGAAATAAATTTCTTTACTTATCAGTTTATTTCAAAATTCATTAATTATGGACTTTATTATTATTTTCAGTTTGATTTTTAAATCCTTTAGCTGAAATATACAAATTTCAGGTTATTCCCAATTTCTTCTTTATTCTTCTTAAATAATTTAAATCCTAAATTTAAAATAAATGTTTTGTTCTTTTAAACAATAACATTGAAGTTTAAGTTTCATTAACTTTCTGTTTATTTAAATTTTCCTTCCCATACTCAAGATTTATTTATTAAAATTTTAAAGTCACTTCATTTCCTTTCCAGTTCATTCATAAATTTATTCAACTTTTCTATAATTATTTTACTTACAACTTCACTTCTTTTGTTTTCATTCCCAAACTCACATTATATATTTGGTAATTCATTATTGCCCGATTATAACATTCAAACCATAGCATTCAATATTTCCACATAATTCATTAAAGAATATCAAATATCCAGAACAGATAATATTAAATAATTAAATAAAGTTGAGGGGTCCAGTTGGATCCCTCCAACCTGTTTTCCCTGCATCCACAGATGTTAGCATCACATAATATACCAATTTCAAATTATACTATACTATATCACATCAATCAATTCAACTATACAATCAATTATTTAAATTTAATCATTTAAATTTAAATTTTAAACTGAGTGAGATTAACTCACCTTTGGCCTTATATTGCCATTCACCTCAAACCCGCCTTGTTTTCCGCAATTTCTAACCTTGAATAAATATTATATGATTTATTAATATTTGAAATATAAATCGAACACCTAATTACCATTCGATTTAATTTTTAATTAATTTTCCTTTATTACATCTTTTGGTAACAAAATAAATTAAATTCGTAAATCTTAAAATTTTATCACAAATCCCTTCTGTAATTTCCTTTTAAACCTTATATAAATTGTTTGTGCATATATTTAATTTTTTGCATAAGTAATTAATAACCCAAATTTAAAATTTAAAAACACGACTATTTTAAATCTAGCTGTCAAATTAATTTCTTTTCTTCCTGCTTATCGTTCCGGTAGAACAATTATAATTATTATTACTATCAATCAGTAATTTATTTACTATAAATCTTTTCCAATCTATAACAATTTATTTTTATTCCCTTTTCTCTTCAGACCTCATAAATAAAACTCATTTTTCAGCATCAAAATTTTTAAGTTCCCTGAATGTTCCCCCTTTTTTCTTCAGCCAAGATATATACATATAATTAATTTTAATTGACAAAAATTGAAATTTTACCTTACTGTCGAATGAACCCAGGCCATCCCCTATCCCCAAGTCGCTCAGAACAACGCGAAGCAATCGCCATTAGCTCGAGTTCAAGCTACATCGATCGCGACCATGCTATCAATCCAAAATCACGACCGCAAACCCTAGCCATGCTTCACGTCCCCATTCGCGATGCCATATGCCATTGCCGAAACCCCAAATCGCGTGCGCGAACGCATGTTTCCCCTCCTTTAAACCCAACGCTTCGCCGTCGCCCCTCCGCAATCTCGTGCTCTCTGCCTCCATTGATTTGTTGCTTTTTTTTTATACGAACCGAGATTGAAGAAGGGGTAGGAAGGGGAAAGGAAACTCGACCGAGATTTATTTGGTTTTCCCCCTTTTTTTTCTGCATATTCGGTTTTGAAGGAGGCTTCGGCCATTTCTTTTTCTTTCTTTTTATAATCGAATAGATTCGATTTTGACTCTGCTCGATTTCGATTAAATGGAAGAAGAAGGGAAACAGGAATATATGTGATTTATAAAAAAGGAGGAAGGGAATAGGATCGCCAATTTTTTTTTTACTTTGTTTGATTTCGTTCTCTTCTGAAGAAAGAGATGAAGCTCGGTTTATAAAAGAGGAGAGGGGACGTGATATTTTGGAAAGGAAGTGGCGTGCTCTTGAAGCCAAGACTTGATTTTTGTCAAGTTATAATATTATTTAATTTTTTTTATCTCGGCTTTGATGTTGCTTATGTGATATTATACTTATAAAATTTAAATTAAATTATCGTTGTAAATTTCAACGCGTTTATAAATCGTATGCTCACATAACAACTCCAATCACTACGAAAATTGAAATTCGATAATAATACAATATTACGGATCCAATGGAACTGGTTTCGTCGGATTCCGAGACTGTGCCTCAGAAGGCTATTTTTAAATTCAATTTAAACAATATAAATTTTAAAGCTGAACAAACTACTGTTAATTTCAATTTTACTACTTCTATTACCTTCAGTGTTATCAATATAAATTCTACAAACCTTCAAATTATTTTTAATAGGCTTAGAATTCCAGATTCAATATTTTATCCAACTTCAAATTATTTAATTCAATAATTTAATTATCAAATAAATAGTGATATTTGAATTCAAGTTAAAATTATTATATTGAATATTTAAAAATCAATTAAATATTCCGATTTTGAATGCTCAAAAATTTCGGGTCGTCACAGTTTATTATAACTGTCCAAGCCGATGATTACTTATTATGTACTCTGATATTGATTTACGTATATTATAGTTTCTTTTTGTAAAGATTATTGATCTATATTATATGTTCTTCTGCTGCGATGTGAGATTCTATATTGTTTTGGTTTTGCTTCTCTCTTCTTCTTCTCTTCTCTTCTTCTTTCTTCTCTTCTTCTTTCTTCTCTCTTTCTTCTCACCTCTCTTTTCTTTCTCATGATCATCTGCAATTGGTGCATGCTACATCGGACATGCTTACTTTGGTGTCGGATTCAGAGCGTGTCGGGTGCGGATCGTCACAGTTTGGTAGCCTAAAAATCCAAGTGGGTGTGCTTATAGCCCGTCCAAACTGAGTGGGTATTCCTTAAGCCCAGAAAATCAAGAGGGTGTGTCTCGTAGCCTCAAAATCGGGGTTGTTACTGGGTTTTCCTTCTGCCCGTTTAAAGATTGGCATTTGAAAAGAAATCTATACAAACAATTGTACGGGACTGGATGTAGGAGAAATCCTAACCAGTACAAAATCCACGATGTTATCTCTCTAACTCTTTGCTTTACTTTACTGCTTTAATTTAATCTTTGTTTGCATGTGTAATTGATTGTTGATACAATTCAATATTGAAAATATGTGATTTAACATTATTTAAAAAGATATACAAAAGTTATAAAGCACTATTTACCTCCTATACTATTTATTTAGTCTTAAGATCCATAATTCGACAACCAACAAATTCTTGGCGCCTGCATTTGAGAACCACCTCCAACCGTAACATTTGGAGCAACTACTTAGGCCATTTTAAAGCATGTTCGCCATCATTGCATTGAACATAGCTTGTAAGTCTGAGTTAACAGCCCCCGAGCTCACTCATTCCTCAACTCCGAAGATGGAGTTCCTCAAAGTGTTTTTTGTTTGTCGACTATTTCTTGATCTATAACAAGAATGATTAATCTCTCAAAAAAGAAAACCATGTCAATGGTACATGTGTGTGCATGCGACTTATATACTATATATTCTATTATATAGTTTTGAAAATCAAAATATATAACAAGTATGCACTCTCTCATATTTGTGTGCGCACACACACACACACTCTCTCTCTCTCGATCTAGTCTAGGGTGATAACTTCTCCCTTATCTCTACTGAACCACTATATGAACTTCGGTTACTCGTATAACCTAAGCTCTGATATCAAATGTGACGACCACTCTACACCACCGGCACCCAATATACATAAGATAGTGTGTTGTTGATGTGCTAGGCCTATGTAGAAAGATCATCAAGGTTTCAAATGAAATAAACATAACAGAACCTTTCGTATATCTTACAATGCATGGAATAAAATGTAATATACATCACAGATATAAAACATGAGTGATGGTAATAACTAAGTGATCTAAATACCTGAGTACGATTTCACAGAGTTATACAATGAGTAATAGAGTTTATACAATAGAAATAAATTCAAATAACTGTCTCATAATAACAAGTAAGTATTGTCAAGGCTCCATAGTGTTGCACAATGGAATAAGCATAGAAATCCATTTATATTACGAGATAGTTCCATCCAACTCTTCCTTTGCATAGTTGTCGCATCGCATCTAGGCCTTCTATCTAGTCTACTCATTTAAGAGTACCATAGATAATAAGAAACAAAGCATAAAACCCCAAGTTGGACAACAGTCAGGTTTGAGTGGTAAATGAATCTCAAAATACTATACAAGTTGATGTAGTAAGGAACAAGGCCATACAAACCATACCTGACCTGTCCTTGCAACCAAAGAGTTAGCACATAATGAACATAGTATGTTACTCTATAGATATTGTAAAGGTACATTACAAACCAAGTATGATGAGGGGAGTTCAGGTATCCTTATCTCCAATACCTTTCTAGGATGACATCCCTAGAGTGATAGACTATGGAAGAACAATCAAGACAACCGTAGCATCCATCAAACAATCCTTAGTATCACTCACTATGCTATGTATATATGATAACTCTTATGACCTTTCAACTGCTAAGGATTAATGAAAATACTCGTTTTCAGTATGCTCTCTTTAGACCGAAGCTGATACTAGACCCATTTAACCGGTCCAGGGTACACAGGTCCATTCAACCGATCTTGGGTAGCCTTTCATCGTACCCATGAGCATCCTGACAATAACCCTGCTTTGAGTATATCAGAAAACATTCTAAGTATCAATGATCCCTTAGCATGCGCATTCGAGCCCTTTCCTTACTTCATCCAATTTCCATTATCCTCGAGGAACCATTCAACATTCCTTTCATTTCATGATAGAATCATTCAACCGTTCTATACATGGGTCATCTTTCATAGAACCCTCTCTTTGTGGATAACCATTCTCACAACTCTATTCAACATCATTCCCCTATCATCGGAATCTAACTCCTTTCTTCATTGAGTTTTCATCAAAGTCTCGAATAAGCGAACAAATAAACACATTCGGTACTACCTGCAGAGCCTCTTCTTCCCCTCTCGGAAGTTCCACTCTAATCCTATCACTATAAATAACTTGGTACCGACCTATAATAGCTCAACGCCGACTTATTTACTTAGCCAATCTTGGCTAAGTTGATTCCCTCAGTGCTTTGGACCCCAAACCATCCTTCAAAATAATTCGGCATCACTCTAAAGCTCTCTTCCCTAAATTCTAGAAACAGATCGATATGGTGACCAATACTTAGCCAATTTCCAGAATCTAGTCTTTGTCCATATCCTCTTACCATTGTCCACCAAGTCATCAAATCGCCAACCCATTTTGGAATAAAAATAACTTGGCACAGACTTATATAAATTGATGTCGACTTATTTCCTTAGCCCCATTTCTTTTACGATTTGTAGCTTGGGTTCCTCCCATATTCCAAAACCCCTCCTTCAAGTTTCTTTCAATTTTGACCATATTTTCCTTCAATTCGTCGAATTTGCCAACCTGTTCTCCAACTACCTTAAACACTAGAAAACGACATCAAAGCACAACATACAATCATAGAAAACCATGCATATACATCCATTCATATAAGCAATACATTAGAATGTGATAATCAAGCAAACCTTAATCTATTTCTAATTAAATTTTACACTAGCATATGCATATGAATACAAGGGATTGCAAAACCATTTTAAAAACTATCTTTTAGCCTTTATAATTTGTCCATAAACATGAATAACAATGTAGTTAAGACTAGAAAACATTTTAAGGTCAAACTCATGTCAAAAACATCATTTTTAACTATCTAAACATGCATAGTAGAATGAGAGGTTAAGAACCACTAACAAAATACCTAAATTACCCAATTTTCTCGTGAGATCCGAAGTAGACAGCAAAGGAGATCAATCCAAATCAACAGGATGATAATATAAAGCTTTCCCACGCTAATTACCCACTAAACAATGATTTCGCTAAGATTAGTAAGGAAAATGTGTGATTTTTCATGAAACTAGGATTGATGGAAGTTTAGAGCTATTTTTGGATAGATGGAAATGACTTAGATCAGTTTCTACAGCCTTCCCTTAGCAAAATTTTCGAGATGGATTAATGGGCCTAAGCACGGGCTTAGTTAATTAATCATTAAAATTGACCAGCAGCAGCTAAATATTAAAATAGTTATAACTTTCAAACGATAAGTCCGTTTTCTTTTTTGACCACTCTTTGGAATAAGGAACCATTATCCTAAAACAATGGAAGTTGTTTGAGATCCTAATTTGGCTTCTATCAAAAATTATAGTCCAAACAAGGTTTTTAGAGTCAAAATGGTCGCATAAAAAATCAAAAAAATCATAGATGTGGAAAATATCCTTAGGAGCCACTTCTTAAATTTTAGAATCATATGACCTCATATGAATAAAATAAAAATATTTTAGGATCCTCTGATACATAAAACACAGGTCGTCACATAACTATTAATTTAGTTTCAAAATCTTATCAAATTAGATATTGTTTTAAATTTTGATTTCATACTGTGAAAACTGATTAATCTTAATTTTATATGTAACACCCACATAAATATATATAATTTATTATTCAAAATTTTGGAAAATAAATGCATGTGTGAATTCAGTAGTACATGTCATTAATATGTCAATTAATCTAAGTAAAGAGAGGGAAATGAAAGGTATCTCTCTCTATATATTTATTTAAATTAAATTTAAAATTCCTTTTAACCAAATTAAATAAATATAATTTTATTGAACATATTATTAGATTGGATCTAATAATATTTTAGACTTCATGGTCCCAGTAAAATTAAAATAGGAAACTTTTTAAAATCTACCTATTTCACCCGCTTTCGACTGATTTAACTCCAATAATGGTATCAAAGCCAAATAATATATGTATTAGTCATGTTAGGGTCAACCAATTAAGCTTGCCAATTCAGTACGATGTCTAGAAAGGTAGTGTCTTGGCTTGGCTTTGGGTAGTCATGTATCCCGCCCTCCCTAGCTACTGGCCTAGCTCGACAAGTGAAGTAAGCCCAATAGTTTCCCTTAATAGAAAAGGCCCAATTTGAATTGGGAATTGGGCTGATTTTCAAAATTACTTTGAAATTAAAATGAAAGTTTGAATTCAAAAATTCGATTTAAAATTAGAAATACATTATAAATGTTATAATGCGATTTCAAAATTATTTCGAAGTTGAAATAAGAATTACGTTATAAATGTTATAATTTAATTTTCAAAGGGCTTTGAAAACAATGTATATTACAATTGTTATAATATAGTTTTCAAAACTGATTAGAAAATTTAATAAGCATAATTCAAAAATTGTAATATTTATTAGTAAGATTAATAAATTAAATTAATTAATTAAAAAGTTAATTAACTAAAATATATACATGTATAATATATAAGGATATATGTTAAATTATCTTGAACTGTTTAAGATGATGTAAGTATATATGTGTATACATAAGAAATTTTGAAATTAATATTTAATAAAGTTTTCTAATTAAATAAGTTAATTAAAAATAATAATATACATATATGTACATTTACTACCATAAATGTTGTGGCATACATATTCAATTAAAATGTTTAATTAAATAGCATAAATTTTAATTAAAATGTTAATTAATTAAATTAATTAATTAATATTTAATTAATGTAATGTACATTAGACTATTATATAAGTTAATTAAATTATAAAATTTATATAATAATTAAACTTACATAATATGAATATATAAAACTAAAGCGAAATAGGAAGAAACCAAAAATAGACAGAAATAAATACATACATATAATACGTATACCATGATTTCTGATGTGTCCAACACTTGAATCCTAGGGCATTTCATAAGAAATACATTATTCCATGAGTCGATATCATTCAATATAATATATTAAAGATTACGAATCTTTAATATGAAGTTATCCTTCACCATTTATATATCAATAAATTGCTTACATACCTCTAGGTGTTGATATTCCTCAAGCTAGAGATGTTATTTTTAAGACTATTAGTATATTAACTAGATGAAGTAAGATACATGCATATATTTTTTGATAGTCCTCAACGTACATGCATTATACTTAGGCTGTCATGAAATGGTGGGTATGAGTGAATAACCTATTTCGATTTATTGATATTCCTCAAGGCAGAGATAAGACTAGAATATAGATATGGCTTAAGAGTTGTATTTGATACAACATGTAAAGTGTTATACATTGTTTACGAGCATATAATTTATTGATATTCCTCAAGGTCTGATTCCCAAGGCAGGCGGATCCTAACACCCACTAGAGAAATCAATGATTTATGTGTTTTTCTTAGGGTTTTGATAAACATAAAAAATATAGTGGGAGCCTCATTAGAAAAATGAACCGGTAACATTTAACATCATAATATTATAAGAACATTTGCTATATAAAGTTGTAATAATCTACATTGATAAATTTGTGCAGTTAATATAATTGATGGTGTGTTTATCAATTAAGATATACAAATGAACTGATTAAAGATTGTCAAAAGAAATATAAAATATGATTACGAATAAATATTTTTTGCATATTACTGTTTCATTATCCATGCGAGTTCCCAATTTTATAACTACTAAATACACTCATAATTGGTCACTTGCGTATTTATTTTCCTATGACTGTGTGTTGTACTCTATAAGTTTCTAACTCTAAAAGCAATATTTGAATATGGATATTTGATCTATGTACGATCACATATTAATGTTATATGGTGAACAATCGCAAATCATAATGTACGAAGCTTCGATGAAATTGGTTCATTATAGCAAGTAGACCGTAGTGTGTGACCGTATATTCAGTATGATTGATTACAATAATGATCTTATCGTGTTAAATTTAGCACTAGACCGAAAGCTACAAGATAGATATAAGAATTTGATCATTGAAATGTCACTTTAGATCAATTTATAATATTTGGTATCCTTAAATGTTAGGGATGATCAAATGCACTTTTGTAAAAGGTTTGCTGCGATATTGCAGTAAGGGTTTCCTTCGGAATGGTTCGACCATCTAGAAAGGAAAACGAATGTACGAGGGTAGATGTAGCTTAAGGTACATTTAGGATGAAAAGAGTGAATAGTCACTTCTACTTTATAAAGAAACATCAGAAACAAGAGTCGTAAAATAATAATTGATATATAACATTAGAATGAGAAATATGATTTCTATTAGAAAATGTATTTTTATATAGAAATTTATTTTCTATGAAATTTATTCCTTTAAGTATAAGATATTTGATCTGAAAACTCATGACTGCAAGATAGTTACAGTAGATAGAATAAATAGCCTACATTAAGGCTGAATAGACCTTCGTATTTCATATGCTATTATAGTAATGGTAGAAACAGTAGAAGAATGCCATTTAACACTTACTGTTTACATCAAGTAACGAACGTTTTTCGTAAATCTTACCATGTATTATTTATGAAATAATAGCTGTTTTTTTACCGTTGACTGGAATTTTTTTTCAAATGACTGAAAAATAAACATAGTTTTATTTAAATATTAATATTATGAATATCCATTGTAAACTAAAACTATAATACAGTTATTTGTTTTCATAACAAAAGTGATGTATTGGAAAATACATAAATATCTCAGATCATTTGCAATTATTTTGGAATTATGGACTAAGCCACGATTTTGAGAAATAATTTATAATTATATGCTTATGAATCATATGGCACTAGCAAATAGTAGCTCGGACAATTAATGGAAAAACGCCTATTCAGTGGTAGCATTATAAGAGTTGATGAGCCCTACAGATTGATACATATAGATGTATGCAATTAAAAGTTCCAAAATAGTTCCACGTACTTTGTTATATTCAACAATGAATTGTCACAAACATGAACATATGTATATGATACATATGTGATATGTTAATGATGAGTTCATAGAATATAAACATAAGTAAATAACATAATATGCGATAGAAAATAAAATAATTCAATTTGGTCGAACATTTGAGTATATTGAAAAGAGTTCCAAACGTACCTAAAAATGAATAAAGATTCAATCTCAAAAGTCACACCTCCTTATGATATATAATGATGTATTGAAAATGAGTGATCAAACTTTGTTGAATGAAGTACGGTTAATTTTAGCAAAGTTAAGTTAACCTTCTTTCAGTAAGGTCGTGTACTTAGGAGCAGTACACAAGGTCAAAATTAAATTCATATAAAGAGTGGTTTACAAAATCATACAAGATAAGGGCATATAAGAAACCCCATCCATATCCTTGGCTAAGAAGTTTGCCGGCTTTGCAAGTCGAAAGACTACACGTAATAATTGTTTGTGAGGGATCTCGCATGAGTTACCCCAAAAGGAGTTTGGGAACGACTATCATTGGATGACCAATATATATTTGAACATAGGTTTAGTAAACTAAAATCAAATCATTTTAATATAAGCAATTCAGAAAATGTTTGTGAACACCTATTCTATTGCACTGAGAAACAACTTTTGTTTTAAGAAGTACCAACTTCATAGTGAAAGGATTTCTTTTGAAATTATTAGTAGTAAAATGGATTTGAATATGATCCAAGAATAAAAGTGATTGCAAGAAATGAAATGAAACTAATTAAACTGTAATGAACACTACACATTAGAATGTCTAACGAATATCTTGCACATTGAAGAGAAACTATGAATTCGTATCAATGTCGAGGTATCAATGTCGAGAATAAATAATCCTCAATAGTCAATTAAACCATTAAGAGTATTGACTCTGCTATATATTATGATGCATAAATCTAAAAAGATTCCATGCACATTATCAAAATATGATTTGACAGAGTACACGAAGGAATATGATTCATCGGGCACAAATGTTTCTTTAAAAGAAAGACAGTTGCAGTTGGGATATAGTGAGCAACATTGATAAGAAGACAATCGTAATTTTCAATTGTTGAAATTGACGTAACAGATTCGTCATTCAATATGCTAAAGGTGATTTACATTTTACTTATAGAATTATCGCTTGGTATAACTTTGTGTCTTAGTACATATTTGTTGGAATGGAAAATTGTAAATAATGATTTTGAATATACCATTTGCACGTAACAACCAAAGGGTCTCAAAGTCAGTTGAAGCGATATTGAGATTATGGTTTTTCGAATATGCCCCAAGAAATGATACAAAAGTATATTTCTATAAGCATCAAAATTGAATGTATATTGATAGAAATATCGAACATTTTGATTTTCAGTCAATATGCAGAAGAAGTGTGTGTCCATAAGAAATAACATTAAATGATACATAGATATTTCTAGAATTATAAGTAAACAACATACCGATTCTTAACATTGTACTTATGTTAAAATAAATAATAGTTTGGTTGTTTAATACTCGATATTAGATTTGTAAATGATATCTTTTATAACAAGTATAAAGGATAATGGGAACGCCCCAAATGATATGCAAAGGCAACGTATTAAAATATTTAAAAATGTAAGATGTATTCCTTATGCATCGACAATAGGAGTTATCATACACGTTGTATTATTTACAATATCGTATCTTGCTTATGTAATTGATGCATGAATTGAATATCAAATCCAAATTAAGATCACTAAATGATAGTTTAGAGTATTCTCAAGTATGTACAAAATACTAGAGAATTATTTACAGAAACAATGAACTCCTTATGAAGGAGTGTTCAGTCTCGAACTTCACAAATGTTATTGAGTATAATATATCAATATTAAATTCATGTTCAAACTTTAATTAATAAGATTTAAGTTGGAATTGTTCCAAACAATAAATAGCAGCTAATTCAACCAAAGGCCACTATAATATATAAGAAATATAAATAAATGTACAAATTTATAATTGAGCTAAGGACGATTTTGACTGTTGAGAATCCCATGACCACTACACCAAAAGCTGAATTTTACAACAAGCCTTCCGCCTAATTAGCAACGGTAATTTCCCGTTGTTAAAATACAACGGGTTTTAACCGTTGTTATGTATTTAGCAACTTGGAGGGAAATTTCACCTTTGGCGCCATACGTTTTGCCCGTTTCTTTTCTTTTAGCGACGGGATTTAACCGTCGTTTATATTGTGCTAATTTCTGGCGGTATAATTTAGTACCTTTGCGCCATAATGTTTACAACAAACCACGAAACATTTCTCGTCCCAAATTATTTCCCCATTCGACCTAAATTAATCGATTTCGCCCCAAAATATCTCCACCACCTCCGCCTCTTCCGAAAGAGCCAGAGCTAAGACCACTTCGAGGAGCAGGTTGCTGCCGAGCGTGCCAATCAAGGAAGGAGCGTGCCAATCAATCGCGGCGTGCCAATCAAGGAAGGAGCGTGCCACCAATCGCGGCGAGTAAGTCGTTTCGCTTACTGAAATTGTGAAATTGCAGTGGGACTGATTAGGGCTTGAGTATTAGGACGAGTTGAATGGCTAGGTCAAAATTTAGGTTACTTAAATTGTTAGGATTGAATGATTTTATTAGCAGTTTTAATTTGCTTACAGAATTTGTATGCATGAATTATTTAATTATCATTAATTAGTACCCAAATTTGATTTTCTGCTTTTTTATTTATTAAGTTTGCTACTCAAATCAATTACTAAATTATGTGTATTTTATATTTTGATGATGCATTAAACGTCTACACATATTCAGATGTACTTAATATCATTCTAAACTATTGCACTTAAATTGATTTCAGCTTCTAAAGTTATCAAAGTGAATTCTATTAGTTAATTTGGTACATCTGAATACGTATTGGTATCAGGTATTAGTTAATTAGGTACATCTAACTGGATTGATCACGTACATTGAATACGTATTGGTACCAATTGTAAACTGCTTCTAAATTATTAATTATGCAATTTGGTGATAAATTTTCGTATCTGAATACGTCTCATTTGGTGATTAATTGCCACTGTCAATCCAAAGGATTACAAGTATTCAGATGTACAAAAAAAAAAGAAATTCATAATCGCCATAATTAATTTGTAAGTACAAATTAGTAACCCAGAATCTGTTTTCAGAATCATGATGTAAAAGCAAACCTAACATGAACTTAATCCCATACATGATACATTCAAGAATTCACCAAGTCAAAGATTTTAATATGACAAAATCTGTTTTCATCATTAGTTTCTCCACCCTCAGTTTCTGTTCTTCCCGTGGTTCTGTTGTTTTTGTTTATTTTAGTGGTTTCTTAGATAAAAGTTTAGTTTACCATTTAATTCCCTTAAATAAAAGTTTTATATCATTTGTCTAATTTATTTATATGTTGTACATGCATGCATGATTACTATTTATTTATATGTTGTACATGCATGCTAGATTATGTGTTACATGTTTTATTTATTTACAGTATTCGATTTTGGTTTTATTTGGCTTCATTTGGTTTTATATCAGAAGAAGCAAAAGATTGATTTGTAGTATGTGGATTCCTTAATTATCAGTCCTTTTATTTTGATATATATGTTCGGTTGAATCATTCACTAGTTGTCACATTCACTAGTTTAGTGCTAGTGTTAAAAATAAGATTGATTGTGAAAAATAATAACCAGTAGGGATATTATTTGATTGGTAGTTGATTGAGTTGATTGTTGTAGGATAATATCAACTAGTGATATTATTCGATTGGTAGTTGATTATTAATCGATGATAAATAATTGTTTAGTAGTAATTGTAGATAACTATTATTGGGTAAATTAAATTTTGTAAATGACGCGAGCCATGTGTTGCGTAAAAGAGGAGTAGCGCATAGACGTTATGCCGGTGCTAAAATTCATGTCGTTGTAATGTCAAATTTTTTTGGAAACAGTTTGGTGCTAATGTTAAAAATAAGAATAACTTTTTTGTTAACTTAGTTAATTTTTATAAAACATAGTTAATTTAGTTAATTATGATATAATTTTGTTAACTTAGTTAATTTTTATAAAACATAGTAAAATAATAAACCTAGTTAATCGTTGTAATGTCAATTTTTTTGGAAATAGTTTGATACTAAAATAATAAACTTAGTTAATTTATTTAATTATGATAAAATTTTGTTAACTTAGTTAATTTATTTAATTATGATAATTATTTTAGAATTATTATGCATTTTAATCCTCGAAGCCTTTGCATTTAAACATGAAATTATTCACGTACTTAGTAGCTCATTATTTTCTTTCAGTATGTCTTTTAATATAGACAAACAATGGATGAATGAATCTAATCGAAGAAATGAAGAATATGTGCAAGGAGTGATAAATTTCATTAAATTTGTTACTGAAAATGGTGGCAATAAGGAAAAGTTTTCGTGCCCTTGCACGCGGTGCAAAAACGAAGATACATTTGAATTAAAGGAAATTCATTATCATTTGCTTAGATATGGTATTGATCAATCATACACTGTGTGGTATTTTCACGGGGAAAGAATACCGGAGAAGCCAAAACAACAACCGGTTAGTCATGCCACTAATACCGATGAGTCTGCAAAAATTAGGATGGAAGATTTGGTCAATGATGCAGATAGATTCCATCATTTTCAACCTACAAGTCAGTTGCATGATAATGCTAGTATTGGAGAGCAGTCTACGGATAAATCATTTTTCGGTAGTGCAACTGCAACAGAGCCATTGTATCCTTCATGTCCAAAAGGGATTACAAAGTTGTATGCCATTGTTAAACTGAATAGCTTGAAGACCCAATACGGCTTTTCAGACAATGGTGTGACTGCACTACTCGAATTCATAAAGGAGTTACTCCCCGAAGGTAACACGCTACCGTCAAAGTATCCCGACGTGAAGAAGATCATTAGGCAACTTGGGATGGATTACATAACTTATGATGCATGCATTAATGACTGCATCTTGTACCGGAAAGATAATGCAAACAAAGTTTGTTGTCCAAATTGCCCCGAACCAAGATATAAGACAACGCTCGACGAAGAGAGAAAAGCTACCAAAGTACCTCAAAAGACGGTAAGACATTTTCCTTTAATTTCTAGATTGAGGAGGCTGTATACTGTACCATGGATAGCAGAAGCGATGACCTGGCATGGTCGTGCCAAGTCCGGTACAACCGTAATGCGTCATCCGCGTGACACTTCTCAATGGAAAACTTTAGATTCTTTTGATTCTTCGTTTGCTGCCGAACCACGAAATATCACGCTTGGAATAGCAACAGATGGTTTTTGTCCGAATGCTTCTTTAACAAATCCTTATAGCTGTTGGCCAGTGATTGTAGTACCATATAACCTTCCTCCGTCTTTGTGCATGAAAAGAGAGTTCTCAACGTTAACACTGTTGATTTCTGGGCCAAAACAACCAGGGAAGGATATTGATGTTTATTTAGAACCTTTGATAGACGAGTTAAAGCAGTTATGGGAAGGAGTCGTTACATTTGATTCATTTACGAATTCTGAGTTCATAATGAGAGCTAGAGTGTTGTGGGCAATCCATGATCATCCCGCTCTTGGGACTTTATCGGGATGTACAACTCACGGCTACTTTGCATGTCCTATTTGTGGGGAAGAAACTGATTCTTATTATCTCCCTGAAAGTAAGAAAATTTGTTACATGGGACATCGTAGATTTCTTCCGTCCGGACACAAGTTTCGATACGATAAGACAAATTTCAACAACGAGCAAGAACTTAAGCGTCCTCCAAAGCCACTGACTGGTTATCAAGTTGAAAAAAAGGTAGCGAATATAAAAATGAAAGTTGGTAAAGAAAAACGAGAAATTGGTCGAAAACGAAAAAAGATAATCGATGAAGAAGTTCCTGCATGGTATAGGAGGTCGAAATTCTTTGATTTACCATATTGGAAAGCAAATTTGACCCGACATAATATTGATGTTATGCATACAGAGATGAATGTCATGAAACATTTGATTAACACAATTATGGACCATAAAGACATGTCAAAAGATGGCTTCAATGCACGGAAGGATTTGAAAATCATGGGTATAAAACAAAAGTTGTGGGTGATAGAAGATCCTGAAACAAGTAAACTAACCATACCAATTGCGACTTTCACTTTGAGCAAAGAAGAAAAGATAAGGTTTTGCACCATTTTGAAAAATTTGAAAGTGCCGAGCAAATTCTCTTCTAACTTCCGTAACAATGTGAGCATCAACCCTCCTGAACTAAGAAATATGAAGTCGCATGATTACCACGTCATAATGCAACATTTACTTCCGGTATTGCTTCAGCATTGTTTTCCGCAACATAAGGATCTACGGAATGCTATTCACCGCATAAGTCTCTTTTATAACATTTTATGTTCAAAGGTGATCAATAGGGAACATCTTCAAAAAGCAAAGGCTAGTTTGGTAGAAGCAATGTGTGTTCTTGAAAAACATTTTCCGCCTGCATTTTTTGATATCAGTATTCACCTTATGATTCATTTAGCCGATGAAGCATTGATTTCTGGTCCTGTTAGATATAGGTGGATGTACCCATTTGAACGGTAAATTACTAATTTCAATTATGTACATCATTATTCGATTTAAATAGCTATTGATGTCTACAATTTACAACTGTTCATCTTCATAGGTTGATGAAAACATATAAAGGATATGTGCGCAACAAAAGATATATTGAAGGGTGTATTGCAGAAGGATATATTGTACAAGAAGCTAGTCTTTACTGCATGGAGTATATGCCAAAGGGAGGTGATGGCACTCATAAACATACCCGTGAAGCGTTTTTAGATGAGGATGATGAGTTTGCTGATGAAATAGCACTAGATAATGGTAAAGATATAACGTTAACTCGAGTGCAATTTGAACAAGTGCGTAAATGGGTCCTTGATAAATATGACGGATTGGATGAGTGGAAGAAGTAAGTTCATAAATTTGTTCTGAATTTTTATTATTGTAAATCAATTCATCAATTCATATATATAGTAATTATTGTGTGTTTTTCGTAGGAGGTATAACTCCTATGTTCAAAGCACCAAATCTCGAACTCGAGGCGGGGGTACATCTGGGGAAGCTATTAAGAATTTCACTTTTTGGTTACGTGAGGAGGTATACATATTAGATATTTAACGTATTTTTAAGTTGGTCATACACCTCCTTGACAATGTTTTTTTTACTTATTGTGTTTGTTGTAGTTGTTGAAGACCGTCGATGTTGACTCAACTCTTTGGCGGCTAGTTAACGGGCCGATGTTTGATGCCCGTAGTTATATGAAGTACCAAGTGAATGGGTTTTTATTTTCTCCGAAAAGTTATGAAGAGCGAAAGCTAACACAGGATAGTGGTGTATGCATGAGAGCAATTACACAATTTAGAGCGAGTGGGAAGGATAAAAATTTTAAGGAAGCAGAAACAACGTATTACGGAGTTATTCAACAAATAATTGAGTTGGATTACATTGACTTCAAACAAACAGTTTTTTATTGTGATTGGGTAAAGGTCGAAGATAAGATCAATGGTTGTAAAATAGATCCTGTTTCAAACTTGATCACAGTTAACTTGGGAAAATTGAAGAGTAAAGACAGCGTGAATGATGAGCCATTTATTCTTGCATCGGAAGCGAGTCAAGTGTTCTACTCAAAAGATTTAAAAAATGATGGATGGTTTGTGGTTTTGCATACACCAAAACGGTTGACCATAAATGTGGATGACACTGAGTTTCCCACCGTTTATCAATCAGCTTTTGAAGACAATGAAAAATTAGAAGATCTTATCAAATGCATATGTTAACTTTGTATTTCAGTTATGTTATTGTACCTTAACAAAATATTTATTTAAAATGGTGTAAAATATAAAATGGTGTGTTATATGATAGTAATAGATGCATTATATTTTTTATTAGTGCCATTATAATATCCTGATATATGTTGTAAAATATAAAATGGTGTGTTATATGTTGTCCTCGATGGTAAACTCCTTTTTCTATTAATAGGTTCTTCCGCTGAAATCACAATCATTTTTTTCTTTTTTGTCAATACTAATGCTTATGTATTCATAGATGATGACGAAGACGCAGTTCCTTTAACTATTTTGGACAGGCCTACGCGAAAGAGACACTCAAATTATGATTTTAAGGTATGTTTTCTATTTGATTTTGGAAGTTATATTTTTATATTGTTTGAGTCATGTTCCTTTTTTTCTGTATTAAAAGATTTTGTGCGATGCCAGTATTTTAGATAATAATAATCAAGTTTGCATATTAATGAAATCAAGTTTGCATTTTGCAGGAAATAATGTCACAATCGTCACAATCATCCACTTTAAACCGGGAGAAAATTGATATAGACAACTACGGTTCTCCAGTCGGAAAAAATGCTTCAAAGGTCGCCTCGAAGATGGGTAAACTAGTAAGAAATCATGTGCCAATCTCCTATCCAAGTTGGAAAAAAGTTCCGTCAAATTACAAGGAAGACGTGTGGAATCAATTGGAGGTATTGTTTTTTCAATTTGGAGTATCATATGATACGGTCACACATCATCCACTGGAGATTTGATTCAGTGCATTGTATGAGAAGTATAGGCTTATGCTAATTTGATTAATTTCAAGTGTAAAACATCTATAATTAATTCAAGTGTAAAACATCTGTAAAACATCTATAATTAATTCAAGTGTAAAACATGTATATTAGAACACAGTCATACTCCATTAGACATGCATGGTTGTAGCCTATGTCATTTGTTATATTGTATGTGAAATAATCCCTTTATCTTGGTTTGTTATATAGAAATATTTTGAGCTCGATCCTCTATCAAAGGACCTTATGTTCAAAAAGATGTCCGAGATTTTTAGGGGACACAAGAGTGATTTGCGCAAGAATTATTATGATATTTTCAACACTGACGAAGAAAGAATGAAAAATTGTCCGCCGAAAATTGGTAAAAATGATTGGGAGGAGTTCATAAGATACGAATCAACACCCGAGGCAAAAGAAAAAAGGAAGAAAGGCAAACAAAATAGATCAAAGCTCGAATATTGTCATCATTCGGGACGTAAGAGTCACGCTAGGATTACTCAAGAAATGGTACGTGTTTTTACTATGTTTTCCTTACATACCGATTCAAGAAATTGAGCTATGCATATAAAGATAACATAATCAGAAATAAAATAGGTATGTAATTCAATTTTTTTTATTGAAGGGTTGTTTTTTGTGTATTAAAATTGATTATTCAGATAGGATTAAAAAGACTCCTATACGACCTAGGTCAAATTTGTTATACTATATATGCATGAATGGGTGTCAGGTGAAGTGGTGCAGTATTATTCAAGTTGTGATACTGTTTTCAAATGTTTTGAGATGTCTTGGGGTATTTCTGATCTACCTTTGTGTGTATGATCATGCTGTTTTGAGGGTTGTCATGGTCAGTGAATATACTGTAGTTTTTATTTTAAGAATGTCTTGTCATGTAGTGGATGTAGTACAGGGGATAAGTGTGGTAAGAGCGTGAATATAAGTGCTCCAGTTCCCATTGCTTTTTCAAATTTGGTGCTTTGTATTTTGTTAGCTGCAAGGTCTAGGATTTAAAGTATAATACTGGGATTAGTGCACAATGTGACAGTGGTTTATCTAAAAGATAACAGGAATTCACATGCAATATCAACATCAAATTTAGGGAGAAGTTTTATGTACTGCTATTCCCGTGACTGTACTATGTGTATGCTACTGTTTTAGACTTGCAGAAACGAACACTATGCCTGATTTTTGGCACTACAAATGCATAACCGGTATATCGTTGCTTGACCAGAGATTTTGTACTGTCAATGTATTATCAGGTTTTAGTGAATTTTATTTTCTTTGTTAATTTGCATTAAAAGAAGAATTTGCATTTAAGTTTTGTAGTTTAATCATGTTATAGTAGTTGCATATTATACTGTAGAGTGAGCAAAAAACTTCAAACAAGGGAGTATGCTCACTCTATTTCAAACCCATTCAAACTTCAAAGAAATTGATCTTGGAGCAAAAAACGACAGTGAATGTGTGCAGAAAAAAAAACTTCTTATACATGTTTTATTGCTTAAACTCAAATGGCAGCATGTTCCCTTGTTTAGATTTATAACATGACAGCAAAGTATGCAAGTTGAATTGATATAGCAACGCATCGCTCGTTTTACACTATTCCATGCTTTTTGACTAAATAAACTTTGGGAATAACCCAGTCTATACATACTTTGAAAATGCACAATGGATGAAAATGCTGGTAGTTTTTAAGATTTGAAATTTGTATGTTCTTTTCCCATGTTTGCATAGCACATGCAAAGTACAGCTGCTTAAATACCATACTTATATATATATATATATTTGTTTTTATCTGCATTTGATTTCTTGTATGCAGGTCGATACAAGTTCGGGAGCAGAAGTATCACGTCTTCAAGTATGGGAGAAAACACATAAGAAAAAAGATGGCAGCGTGTCTGATGCGTCATCTTCGTTCTTTGTAAGTTAAACAAATAATAACGCCTTTAAATTAATTTTTCATTATTCATTATATATATATATATGTATTTACATTTCAGGACAAAATTGGAAAAGAAAAGGAAACGGCGAGTGGTGGTGATGAAGAAGTTTTTATAAAAGTGTTTGGTAATGATGTAAAGGGCAGGAGCCGATGTATTGGGACCAATATATCTCCTAGTCAAGTTAAGGGTGCTGCCATTCCATGCAAACGACTCAAAGAGGCCAAAGGAGAATATGAGCAGCGGCTGCAAGCTGTGGAGCAAAAACTGTTGAAGGTGGATAGCATGGATGATAAACTGGAGCGTATTCTCAAGCTAGCCGAAGGTGGTCAAGTAGGCAGTAGCACCGGTACTTCTCAGAATCTCATTCCGACCAATCCGTCAATCGACCAAAGATGTGAAATCCTGAACTTCGAGGATGAAGTAATTGCAACAGGTACTATTTTATATATCAGTGTATATAATTCGACATATATTTACTCCTGGAATGCTTATTAAATCTGTATGATATTATTAAATCCATATTATACATATACCAATGATATAACAGGTACTATATGCCGAGATTCCACACAGTCAGTATGTCATGGAAAACCAGTACCACTCGCATATGAAAAAGTTTTGTTAGACAAAATTTTGTTGGAGGATGAGCGAACTGCCAAAATGAATCGACATATGGCCGAGACCTTTAGGGACATTGGAGTCGGAGGTTATGTGTGCCATCAAAAGGGTTTGATACGATATCTTTAGTCGGAGGTATGTCTTTTGTTTTATATTTGTTTAGCAATATACAGCTTGCTTTCCATGGTAATTTGTATTTTTACGTTATTATAACAATACATTAGCATCGGATCTTCAATGTTAGCGATCGCTCTTTGGTTTATAGTGAATTCGTGATAACTATGCAGATGAACATTCACGTTATATTCTGTTGTTTTGAAATGAAGTGCACACATTTTGTGTAACTGAAAGGCAAATCTTTTGTTTGAGAATAGTAGTCCATTTTGTTAGGTAGAGTTGCACATCATTTTGAATACATTATTTTAGATGAGAGCTATCTCGTCGTTACAGAGGTCAAATTGATCAATGCTGAAAAAGGAGAGGATGGTTATACAAGGATGCTTTGGGTTGGAAGTACTATACATGTATTTTTCTTACTAAATTTTTCTTTTTTTTCTGGGTAAATGGGTAGTATTATTTATATATTTTCAATAAGAAATCTTGTATAGATGGTTAGGATGTTGTGTATGTGAACACAAACTGAATTTGAATGAAGGGACGTGAAGGGTGAGTAGTCGATTTCTTTGTTACTCAAGTTGTTTCACATTTTCTGAGCATGGTTGTGATGTAAATAATGAGTTTTTGATATCATCGTCCATGTTATATGGTTGCATTTGAAAATAATTTTGGAATGAAAGGGAGTAGGTGGTTTATACCCCGTGATATTGGCTGCTAATGCAGTGCGTTGGCTACTGAACGGGATGCCGTGAGGAATCATCAATTACTAAAATTAATCATACATGGATTAAGATAGGGTAACCGATCTGTACATGTGAATGTGATACAATTTTTTTTTTTGGATTCAAACCACGTAATGGCTTCGTTGCGTCATTTTTGTTCTATGTCTGCTTTCTCGAATGCAAGTAGTAACAGATATTTAGATTAGTTATTTATATTCGTTTTATGTAAAGCAAATGATATCTTAATTAGAATTACTTGGCTTAAAATTACCCATGTAACAAGAACGTTATGATTAAATTGTTTACTGGTACAATCTAGGTTCCATATTTCCATGTGTACAGGATTTTAAATAGTATACCATACTGAAAATTGTAGCTAAAACAACAATGAACAAACGTCATGTAGGAGTGATTTCTGATGAAAGCACACATCATAGTTGCTGAAACACATGACTGGTCAGTAGTAAATTGATAGAATCAGGAGTTGTGGCAATAGGGTTGATCAGGTGAGTTGGACTATTAAGACTAGATAGACTGCACGAGCAATGTTCTGTTGTAGTTGTACCAATGAGTTGAAGTGTTTGAAGCACCTAAAACCATTGTCTGATATGTAGCATGCTGATGTATGGCCAGTTATTACAAACTGAAATATTTTTGGAGCATGAGTATCAGACTTTTAAGAATTCAGTCTTAATTTGAAAGTGGACTGGAAGTTTGGGGCTTTGTTGTTTCAATTTTAGTATGCACTTTGTTGTTTCATATCAGTCTTAATTTAATCATAACCTGAAACTGATTGATCCTTGGACATCATAGGAAACATGTTTTCTTATGTGCAGTCTAGTAAAATCTCTTAATTTATAACCTTTAAACTATTAATACCATTTTATGTTCTCTTGTATTTCATGTTATATATGATTCAGTAACCAGAATGCGTTGGGTTTTAACATTTATATGTATAGGTTAGTTTAATGCTAACTCATGTTTATTCATTTTGCAGCTGCATGGAAGGCCTGGTTACGAGGAAAGCTGTTTGAGCATGTAAATGAACGCTGTATTAAGAACGTATGCTTGTGTGAATTATCTTAGACTGCTCAAGTTAAGTGTTGTTATCATATGTATGGTGAAAATACTGTTATCTTCAAACTTAGGACGATGGATGCTATTATTATATGTTATGTAATAACACTGTGATAATACTGTGTCATGACTTATGTAGCTGTTTGTAATTGTATGTCTGGTAGCACTGTATTTGTATGTCGGGTAGCTGTTTGTAATTGTATGTCTGGTAGCTGTTTGTAAATGTATGATAATACTGTGTCATGACTAATGCTTTTAATGCCTATATTTTTTTTTTCAAACGGACAGAATTACAACGGGTAAGAACCGTTGTAATATAGTACATAACAACGGTTTCTGCCCGTTTCGTTATGAGTAAAGGCCATGGAATTATGGCTCAAATGGAACGGCTAAAACTCGTTGCTATTTACGATAACACAACGGGCAATACCCGTTGCTTTATAGACACTAAGAAACGGTTTAAAACCGTTGCTTATGATCTAAAAGAAACGGTTAATTACCGTTGCTATTTGTAAATAAACAACGGGCAATAACCGTTGCTTTATGGACATTAAGCAACGGTTTAAAACCGTTGCTTATGATCAAAAAACAACGGTTAGTTACCGTTGCTAAAATTTACCACTCCGTTATTAGAAACGGTTTTTAACCGTTGGTAATGGTGTAAGCAACGGTTATAAACCGTTTCTAATAGATGATTATGGTGTGGTGGACACTTGATAACTATGTTGCTATACAGTTCGTAAAAGAACCTAAAGCTCACTAGAAGTCAAATGACATACTTCGCATAGTTCCACATGTTAAAGGCAGTCTATTAGCACTGAAGAGAGTTAATTGACGGACTAAATAACTAAAATAATATAGCATGCCCATCATTGAGGAATTGATCTGATTATTTTTTAGAAAACCAATTGATGATGTTGGAATAAGATTCCACAGTTGACCCCAAGTGCAAGTGAGAGATTTATAGAGTTAGCAGTATGCATTAGGGGCAATTATGTAATTAGCTACATATATCTAACTCGATAACTAATCTTATTCAAAATAAAAGTCGTTTTCTTTCTACTATACACTTGATATAATATGTTTTATTATTTATTTATTAAAAGTATATTTAATATTGAAAATCCATAAATGGTACGTTTCGTGATAATAGCTACAATAAGTTGTAATCATGATTGATTTATCATATTAAAATAAACATACCATTTTAAATATTCCTAGTCAAGATGCTCGAGACTAGATATCAATACATTCGTTAATACTAGAGTACGTAACACTCTCCAAACAATGGACGATTTGTTGCTCTTGGCTACTAAGGGCACCAAGGGGTTACGTACTAATAGTTATTGGATAAATATGGAATGATTCACTCGATAGTTTTCTACGGGTTAATATAACTAAGGTCCAACAAAAATATCAATGCGATAATTTTACACAATTCGCTCGACTTGAGAATACCTTCGAGCTTCAATATGGAAGCTCCACCTTAATTATAGTCAAATTACAGCACGACTTCCATCGAACAACTATAGTTGGGTCGAGTGGAAGCATTGGAAGTGAAACGCTATTCAAGAGAGAATTCGTCTCCTCGGTTATACGGGGTTAGTATCACAAGTTAGCTTAACTCAACTCAAAGTCAAAGTCTCTGGCCAGGGTAGTATGGTTAATAGTAATTGTTATTATTGAACCAAGGATTTTGTGCTTACATTTACAATGTTGAATGTGGACGATGTTTGAATTTTGACCATTACCAAATTTCATAAGTCCCAATGCAATATAGTTTTGACGAAGAGAATTGGTTTAAATAATTGTCACCATTAGGTAATGCCTAAATAAGTAAAATTAGATTTTACCGGTAAAAATGGATAAGCGGCAAATTCGGCCAAAATGTCACACTACTAGTTAAGGTAATGTGTGAACGTTAATGTTTGAATTGTTTAACGTTAATTACTAACTGAATTTACACATTTGAGTCACACAACCATATTTGTGAATTCTTCAAAAATGCACATGATTTAATTAAGTTATAAAATGTTGTAAGTTAATCAAATTAATTAATATTTTAGAAATATTAATTAGTATTTATTTTATTTAATGTTCGGAAGTTATTTGTAATTATATGAATGCATATCTAAAAGTTATATTTGCACGCATCGATATATAATATCTGCGTATTTTGAAACAAGTTTAAATAAAAGATAATTCCATGAAAAGATTCTTAAAAATTTTGTATCATTTGATGGTAAGTAATTTCACCAGTACCATATGAATAAAGAGGAATAGAGAGAGTGAAAATTAAGAGAACTGATTAGAAGTTTTAATTAAAAGAATGGAAAAAGTTCATCCTTTCAATTAAAAAAAATCCACTAATTCATTTTCTACAGACATTCATTTTATTCCATATTCTTTTCTCTCCTCCTAACTTTCATGGCTGAAAATCAAATTAATATTTCCAATAAATTTATCAACTCCAATGTCAAATGCAAACATTAAATAAAATTAAATTAAATGGTTCATCCTTCTCTCGTAAAGTTGGTTGGTGATCTACTTGAGGTCTGAGGAGTAATCTCAAATCAAGGTGTTTCTCTTGGCTTTGTCAAAAAGGTGATCTCCTTTTTTATTTATATATTATTTCATTATGATTATATGTTGCTATTCTTCACTTATTCCTTTATTCATTTGTATGTATTTGGACAATGTTTTGAATATTTTGTTAATTCTCTTTAACCAGCTTTATCCTCATCATGTTAATATGATTAAAATCATCTTGTTCACATTTTCTGCTAGTCACATGTCCAATCATAATATTTATGGATCTATCGTTATTTTTGTTCGGTTGTACATTTTATGTATTTAATTAGATCTATTTTGCAATGTCACAATTTATCATACTTGCGTTGTCCAATTCTTTCACATAGAAACTCTTGTTTGAATAACATTTTAAAATAATTTGTTTACAGAAATTTTAGTTTCATATTGTAAAATTGAAAATTGAAGATTCTCTATCAAGTAATTTTGAAATAATTTTGTTTGGTGCTTACATAAAATTTAGGTAGACTTGAAATGCATAAGTTGATTCAAAAATGAAAAGGTTAGCAATTTGATTGAAATCTAATGTTAAACGCCTAATATAATTTTTATTGCTTGTTATATAAAATCCAAACTTGAATAAAATACGCATATTACTTATTGGAAACAATTTTGGAACGTGAGTATATGCTTTGTATGGTTACTGATTTGGTTATACCATTGTACGGTTTTCAAAAAAGGAAATACAAATATTATTATAAATGAACTTTTATGCAAAATGACTCGTGCCCCTTTTAACCCTTTTTTAAGGTAGGCTTTCGTTTTTTTTAACCATAATTTGCAAATACACACATAATTGCATGTCCCTTTGACTTAAAGTTAATAAAATATATTCTTATATGCAACCATTAGTTTAGTTTCAAAATCTTATCAAATTATATATATATATATATATATATATATATATATATATATATATATATATATATATTTGTATGAATGTGTATGTATGTATGTATGCATGCGCGTACATAGATACATCGGGAACATAATTAATGGTGCTTCTCCCTCACTCTCTAGAATTAGTTACAACCCACGACAAAAGTATATCATTTAGAACATTATACTGGGAATATCATGGTATGAGTACTCACATAGATCCTCTTTCTCCAAATCCCATGCAAGAACAGTTGAGCAAACACATCATATGCAGTATAATTTGTCTCTTATCTAAAAAGAGGATAACTGTGGGAAACCTACTTTAAAAGGGAAAGTGGGTCCATCTTGAACAAAAAGATTTAAAACTATCATTACTCGATTCATTTAGTAACTATTATAGGACCATAAAAAAAAAAAAAAAAAAATAATACACATTAAATACATATCACCTAATAGGATGGACGTTTCACCACTGAAACTCAAGAAGGCCCTCTGGGTTGTCTGATAGTAAGATACATTTTTACCAAAATATTGAAATTGAAGTCGTCAAGATAGCCTGCAAAAATGTTGAATAATGAAAAAACATTAGAAACAAAAACATGGTGCATGATAATATGAATATCCAATGTAATGAAATGGGACGTATCAAACACATTTCATCAAGCACGTATCCTGCAATACATCAATGGACATAGAGCTACTTGAATAAAATTACATAATAAAACATTATGAAAATTATTAGTCAATTCAATGCAGCAGAACTCTACATATGTAAATAAAATGACATGTGGGAAATTTGATGGAAAAAACAAAGAACTCGGTCCTTCCGAAATCCAATTAGAAGGAGGCACAGTTGAAGAAGATTATATCAATTCATATAATTTCTCAGGCTACATCATTTCTCCATTTCCCTTATAGGACAGTTCATTGTTTATTTAAATTAAGCAGAGTTTAGATTGGCATTAATCTTTTCATTTGGGAGGGTAGTAAGTCAAAGACTGGATTACTGAGCGGAGAGGCAGTAGTGTACTCCTTTGCCGGATTTTCCGCAGCAGGTCGTACATGCATTTGGATCGCCTCTGGTGCACCATCGTCTTTGCTACACTGGTCTACTCCGTGGGAGCCATAATGATGGGCCTGTCCTCGAACTATGCCAAGCACACAATTTGCTTAGTTTGATTCCGTCATGTTTTTTTATAGTATATAATAATAAAGTAATTTTGGAATGTAGGAGAAAGAGGAAATAAAGTTATTTTAATGGAGGAGAAAGGGAAGAAAATGAATCTTACGAAAGCAAGTTACTCGAATGTGGGATGATGTTATTACTGAAACCTGGGATGAGGTGGTATTAAAAATACAAAAGTACCCTTGTACCTTGTAACATATTTTATTCTGAATTTGCAATATGGGTACTTTGGACGTTTAAAAAAGGATTCGGTTTGACTCGGTTTGCCAAATATTTGTTTATATATAAGATATATATGCATGTATATCAAAATTTTGCACAAGACGTGTGTGAATGCAGTAGCAAATGTCATTAATATGTCAATTAATCTAATTAAAAAGGGAGAAATGAAAGATTTTTCTTCCTATATTTATGACCCCATCTTTCCTCAATTAATTATTTGTGTTAATAGAAACACTATAAACTTTACATGTTCATTTACATACGTATATGTACTTCTTATATGTTGTCCTTACCATTCAAATACATGGATGCATATGATACAGTGATTATATTACATATTTATTCAAATTAATTTTTTTTTTATAACCAAACTAAATAAAATATGATTTTATTGAAAACATCATTGGATTGGATCTAATGTTCCTTTATATTACATGGGTCCAATAGATCCAAGATAGAATTTTTTATTTTTTTTGAATCTACCTATTTCAGCCGCTTCATAGGTCCAATAAATCCAATTAATTAATATTTGTTAGCTTGTCTACTATGAGAATATGAAAATTTTAATATGTACATTATACTCATATTAACAAAATTAGTAAAATTATATTTTTATTAAAGTGAAGATACATAAGAGCAACGCAAATGTAACGACCCGGAAATTTCGATCCCGAAACTTTCAGATAGTTAGAAAGAAAAAGAAAAAGAAAGAAGAAGAAATAAAAAACTCAAACTCAGAAACATGACATTCGCAGCGGATCAAAATATGATATCAAATAATAATTTTTTTACACAAAGAAAACTGTATCAGACAATTACATTTTAAATACATCAAAGTTACGACATATATACAAACAGTGGACATAAACAATCAACATGTCTCAGACACGCAACAATATATCACAGCAGAAACTCTCCATACGTTCCTGCTCTCCATCTCGCCTCTTGAGCTCCAAAACGTCCATTCCTGAAAATCTGTAATACTCGGTCTGACCCGAGCATTACATCAAAGTAACACCCGGGTCAGGCTGGAAACCAACGTGAGTAAACTCATTCAACACGTAATACAAAATTATACAACTCATATAAACCCGGGGTAACTTATATCAATTTATAACTTCACAAGTTGTTATAGATATTGATTATTCCACACATCAATTTCTAAGTGCCAAAACATAGATTTAATGGTCCAATTCACTTAAGTCATTCCACTTCATCCCATTGGTTTCATATATCAAATTACAAAGAATCGAAGTGGTTTCGGGTATTTACTAATACCCGAATCTGGTCTCCTCGAATCCAATGTCATCTTAAACCATGTTATTTAAGTGATTTAATTCAAATACTGAATGTCACTTTTACACAACAATAACACAAACAAACCTCACCCATTTATCATTGATATAACCAATATCATATCAATAGAATGTCACCGCATGTCATCCAATAGATATTATTCAATTCAGACATTCAACAAACACTCATCCATAAGCAATCTTTATCAATTCGTATTATAAATTAATCATCTAATCCTGCCTAATAAACCATTAATTAATTACAATCATTTAATTAATTCATCACTTCTTGATTACCTTATCAATCAATCAATTAATATCTAATCATAGATCAATTATCCTTTAATTATCAATTAATAAATCTCAATTATTAACTAATCTCCTTAATACAAAGTAATCAAACCTTAATTATTTTATAATCAATTAATTAACCTCTATTTAACAGATTAATTAACCATCAACTATTGATTTATAACTTTATTTATTAATCAAAACCTCTTAATACAGATTAATTAATCCATAATGGTCCTTATAATTAACTAATAAATCATTAATTAGAAAATCAATGATCTCTTAATTATTAATAAATAAAAACTTAATTATTAATTAATAAATTAAATTATAAATTAAATTAGTTCTAAATTATTAATTAAGTAGCCTCCCATTACTTAATTAACAACACTCTAATTACCAAATTAATCAATCTTATTTACTTGATTAATTAATCTTTTTTATTACTCAATTTCTTAATCTCTGATCATTAATTAACAATCTTTAATTAATCACATTTATTAATTAACTAAAATTAATTAAGTAATTAACTCTTAATTACTTACATAATTAATTATCTTCTAATTACTTCCATTAATAAATCTTCACACCTAAATTCACGATTTCCTATCCTAAATCTATTAGTGTAATTAAATTGTAGAAATTGTGAGTAAGTGAATGAAAATATTTAAAGTAGTAGAATAATTAATGTGAATTTGCATGATTGTTTTCAACTTGAAAACTGGTTTGAATCCTGCTGTGAATTGAAGCATGTTTGTGTTGCTAGCATACAGATCTCTGTGAAACTCAGGTTCAATGTCAAATAAAATGCATAACTCCAAATATAGATAATGTTAAATTTAGATCCTTGAATGAAATATGAGTATTACAACATGATATCAACACTAAAAATGATTCCAAGGATTTTAATTCAAAAATCAATGTGATAGTCTAGGCTTTGCAACCATCAACAGCGGCTCACCGACTGGTGGGCTTTTCAACCATCCCAGCCCCGCCATGGCTCCCATTGGTACCTCGGGTTTGCTTTTACGGCCAGCCTCTCGATTGTAAGCACCTAGCAAACCAACCCCGCAAGGCCTTATGCTACCCCCGGGGGCAGTCAATTAGTGTCATATCCACAGTTTTGACCGACTAACCCTTGGTGCCTCTAGTAACAAAAAAAGCCAGTATCCCGATAGGCAAGTTATATGACATTTATAATGTCAGAAAAACTTTAGGTTAATCATAGTCATCGAGCTGCTGATCTACGTGCTCTATGCTATAAAATCATAGTTGTGTTTTATCCGGATTTATTAATACTGGGTAAACATGTATAAATTAGCCAGCCAATTTCCACAGCCGACATCATCTTTTTTCCCTATTTTAACTTCTACATCTATTTCCCTCATTTCCAGACACAACTCTATCAATTTTTCAAAAAAATTCGCACGTTCAACCATATTTTTATAGAATCAGCACCAATATTAAACGGATATCGTCTTAAAATGTTGATGGTAGTGGAGGAGATAGTTGTGAAGGTGCTAGCTTTAGTTCTTCTAAAAGGCGTAGGGCGACGGAACAATAGTATCTTGGAGGAGGCGCATAGGGGTTGTTTCAGAAGATGCCAATTTGGATCCGAATATTTATCCAAACGTATGATCCGATAAAGATCTGATGGATTTTCGTATTCTACTCAATCAGCAATTGCACCAATGTCAACATCGCTTTAAGTTAAATTTAATATTTAAACAAACTCTTATAGATTAGATTCAATAATTATTTATATTTATAGTATTAAACATCATGATTAATATATTTGAGCGTAAAAGATATTATTATTTTAGTAAAATAGATTTGGAACTAAGTAGTTGATTGAAATAGTAGTTTATAAATGTATGTTATTTCATTTAGTTTGTGAGATTAAAATCGAAAACAAAGTTTTAAATAGGCTAGGGAATGGAAAACGTGTGGGTCTCTTGCATTAATATTTCATTTATATCAGGATATCCAAGAAGTTGATACAGATCGACGTATTACTTGATTTTTAGATGATATTGGATTTTAGGACATTTTAGGTGTGTTATTTCTTTATTAACAATTAATTATAAAACCACTTTATGTTTTACATAACAATCTATATTTTCAATTATAGGAACATATTTACCATTAAATTCTGAAGCATAATTGTGTGGTGCATTAGCTGCTTTATGGTGGAAGACCAAATATACTTTTCACTTCTCTTTTAAGGATATGGTTATTATTCCTCTAGATTTTATTATCCTTGCTAGTATGATTGTTAGGCTTAATCCTCCTTTCCCCATGATTAGCGATTCCAACAACACAGTAATTCGCTATGTACTGTACCTAGTATTTTTATACCCATATGCATATCGAGGAGTGCTGAGATTAGGGTTGTTTCATTGGGGAAACTATTAGCAAATTGCTTTGGCAGTATAGCCCAGACCATAACTTAGAGATATCTAGGCTATTTGTGATGTACATGATGGGCAACCTTTTATTTTCCAATCCATCCATTATCACTTCCCTTAGACATGTTGTAGCAGTTACTAGCTTTGATATCCCTTCATCAGTTTTATATGACTAGGGAACAACTACCATGGCATGTTTGTATAGGTCATTGGACATTCAGTGTGTAGCTACTAATCATGGGACATCACTTTATGGCTTTTGGGAGGTTTTACGGTACTGGTGATATGAGTATACCCACCACCTAGCACACCCTATTGTAGGGCACTAGTTAGCATTATTCTTTTTGGGGATCTGTGTAGGGTCGTCATGAAATGGGCAGAGAGTGCGTGGTGGCGTGACTAGCCATGTTTTCGCAATTGAACGTAACCAGATAAGAGATAAACATCACAACATTAGATGATGCCTTGCTGATGAAATATAACTAATGTGGAAAACATAGGTAAAAGGTTTCAAAAATCCATGTAATAAGAAGGAACAAAAATATACCGCACAGTAGGCCGGATTAAGGAAAGACATCAAGTATTATTTAGATAAGCAAATAGCACATGGAAAAATAATGAAATGGATTTAACTAAATTTTTAAGCCAATTGTATCAAAGTTCAAATATTGCATGACCAATGAGTTTAGATTGATATAACCATCCATAACATGGGTTCAAAGTTGTATGGTTTTACTCAAACAAGTTTTCATCTTCAAATTGTTTAATTATTTTGCAACACCAAACACAAGCTATAGTAAAAATACTGTAGGATTTTTTGGTTTCCAATATTGTGCCTCTAATCGTACAACCAGAATGATTGTTGTATACCCCATCCACTAAGTTCCAATAACCTTCGTTACTAACATACATATCTTGACCCAACATCAAATTATTCCTACGGTCTGCCTATATGTACAATTTCACCGATACAAGCAAGTCTGCTACTGACCAAGTAGCGTCAGACATTTTATTAGAGCTTAAATTTGTCTATTATTCTTAGCACTTAATGTTAGATTTAAGATATCATTTTATAAGTGAACAAGATGATTTATGGCTGCTCATTTAAGGACAATAATACAAGATAAAATAGGACCATTTAAACTGTTTATTGATTCGACGATATAAGTAATTTACAAAGTAAGATCACTTCCATATTATATAGCTAATCCACAAGACCTAGAGTACCAGCACAAATTAACAAATATGTACACATTCAGTAAACGACAATAACATTAGACATACCAATACCATTTCAAATATTCATTGATTTGACGATACAAGTTATTTACAAATTAAGATTACTCCGATATGGCAGTATAAATTGATTATACAAAGAATAAGTTGACAAATGAAAATTCATTACTATAGATAAAATGTTATAATCCATATAGAAATAGAAATACAAAGTAATAATAAACAACATCATAATAAATGATTAATAAGTACAGAGTTGTCCAAAAAGTTGGATGGTACTACTTGACGTGCATGACATTCTCTGATTTTTCTTTGCACTCACTCATGTTGCTCAGGTTCAAACTTGGATAGATCATAGATTAACATAACCCAATCAGATTTTCTCTCTTTTGAGTTTTAAGAAATCTTCTTGAGAACATCTCTCTTCTTTTTTCTTCTTTCTCGTCTTTGTGCTCTATCCATTTCAGTAATCACTTATGCTCTATCAATGAACATTAATATGGTGCCTATGTACTACCAACATATATTCCATTATTCGGTCGTATTGAGCAATGTAATCAATTTTATTCTTTAAACTTTGTTTTTCTCCTTCACGTCTAGCATCATTACCATGAAATGGAGCAGAATCATGGTCTTAAATAGCCTCCGGGACATCATAATCTCTCATGCTTGTGTCAATGTTCATTCTTCTTGATCCGATTTGTTTCTTTTTAAATGTCCTCCATGCCATTACTACAAACATGAGTATCGAGCCTTTAAAGAGAATATGTCGATTTTGAACATAATGAGAGATCTCGTGCCTAAAGAAGGTAAAGATATCAAGCAAAAGGTTGCCGAGCCTCTAAGGTTATTGAGCATTTAATAACTAAGTGGTGCCGGGTCTCTAAGGATGTCGAACACTCAAGTGGATAACATGCAGTGAAGAGATGTAGAATCTCTAAAGGGTAACAAGCCTTTAAAACAGCAAGTCTTGTCGAGCACTTGTTGAAGCTGGTGTCGAACATTAGCAATAAAGAAGGGTAACGAGCTTGTAAGAAGATAAAGATATCGAACCGGTAGATGCTTAGAGATATCGAGCTACAACAAACTTGGAAGAATAAGAGATGTCGACCTTCTTCATCATAAAGGTTGATGAGTTTAAAGATAGCAGGTTTGTCAAAGTTGTAGGAAGGGATGTCGAACCGCTGCAACACAAAGTGTTGTAGAGTATATAATAAAGGGAGAGTGCCATAACGCTAGAAGACGTCGAGCATTTAACTGAAAATGGAGGATATCATTTGGTATAACAACTGCTATCGAGCTTTTACAACAATAACTATTGTAAAGCATCAACAAACAACTAGGGATATCTGCCTTTTACAAAGATAAAGAATTATAGACGAATGATGAGCTTCAACATTAGCAAAGGATTTTGAGTCTTTACAGATAGCAAAAGGTGTCGAGACCCTCTAGATGCAATGATTGTCGAGTTTCTATAAGAGATATTGTATTATCAAATTTTCATAAGCAAGAGATAAGGAGTCTCTACAAAGGAATGCCTAGATTCACTAGGGTAAAGTATCGAAGCCCTTAGATTCAAAACTATGACATGCGTCAATTATTCCGTGTGATCGGCAACCCTATAAATAGACCACCATCGTCATTCAAAAAGGGGTGGTTGATTCTTACTCTATTTCTCAAGTTTGAAAGTTATAAACTCTAAATCGAATTGGGAATTTTTAGAGCTGATTGCATCCCTGTGACTTTTTACAAATAAGGCCTTGAACATTCAACTTTGCATAACATACTTCTCTTATACTTGGCTAATTAGTTATTTGTGACAATGGACATGCATACAACTTATTTTTGACTCGAACTTGGATAATGGACATGCATATGACTTACTTTTGGACTTGGTCTCGAACTTGAACTTACATATATTCCTAAGCTTGCATAAGGCTACTTAACCCCTTATCCAAAATAGCCTTATCTTGCCTTGCGTATGTGGTTAGTGAAGAAATTTCTAACATTCTGGCACTAGAAAGAGCACTCGAATATTCGCCTCCCAAGATATCTCTACAAAGGACTTTCCATATCCGACATGTCCCTATAGAGGACCTTCCATATCCAACATATCCCAATAAAGGACTTTCCATATCCGACATATCCCTACAGAGGACTTTCCATATCCAACATATTCCTATAGAGGACTTCCCTTACTTTGCATAACCTACTAAACTGCATAATGACTATGTAACACCCCTAATTTTTAATAACATTATTCAGAATATTTAGTTAGATAAATTAAATAGAATAATGTAAATGTTAAGTGACAAGGAGATTGAGATTTGAATAAATATAATTAAGTTCGTGCTTAATTAATTAATTAATTAAATAGGTTAAAGAATGGTTTTTTAAGTTAATTAATCTACATAAGGGTATAATGGGAATCAGCTGCACATAACCCCTTACCCTTATATATTCTCATTCCTTACCATTTCATTTTCCATTCACGTCATTTTGGAAACAAAAACACAAATGTAAGAAGAGTAGTCGGCCACAATCAAAGAGAAAAGAGAAGAGAATTCAAGTCAAGCTAAGAATTAAAGAAGGGGAATAAATGTTAATCTTAATCCAATCTCCTTATCTTAATCAAGGTATATAATAAGTTATACCATCTCTGTTTTGTTTTATGAACATATTTTTTTTTGGATTTAAAATTAAATTCGTTTCTGTGATGATTTGGACGATGATGATATGCTTGAATTACAATTTATTTTATTTAAACTTAACGTTTAAATAAGGTTTTAGGGCAAAACGGATTGATATTGATATTTAAATGCCATGGAAATGTTTTATGTTGTGTAAAATATGATTCTGAAGTTGGGTTTTAATTTTGATAATTTTCCAAGGTTTGGAAAGATTACTATGAATTTTCAAAGGAAAATATGAATAATTGAGTTTATAAATTTATATCAGAAATTATATTGAGAATTTGGAACTGAAATTTTGATATGTTAGATAACACGATTAGAGTGAATTTCTGTAATTTTTGGGGAACTTTCCTAAGTGTTTTGCTATGCAAATTAAATTATTTTAGAATGACTAGTTTACAGTATTTGTTTTGTTTGATTGAAGGGCTTATTTGCTAAATTAACCTTGATTTAGATCTGAAATTAAGCGGTAGTTATTTTGGTAAAGAATTTGAAAAGCTAAGCCAACCAATTTCAGGTTTATAGTTAGTAGGTTGGTTAGAAAAAATTTGCTCTAATAGAAGTACCTTTCGACTCGGAGCTTCCGCCTTCAATCAAGTCGAAACCCACTAAGCCGAAACCAATACACCAGTTATCACGTAGATGGAACATAGTGGATTGGAGGAAATGAGGAAGGTATGGTGTCGAAAGCATTAATTCCGATGGGGTCGATACCGTTGTTTGTTTTAAAAAGTGAAGCGTCTGCCTATGTTTTATTAAAGCCTTCGAAGAAATCGAAGCATATGTTTCTGAAAGAGGCTTTTTAAAGGCTTTCGAAGGGGTTTCCATCTTATGTTTAAAGAATAAACTTTCAAGTGGGTTGCTTTACTTATAAAATAATGCTTTTGAAAGAAAGGGTTCTGACCTAGTAGAAGCTTTATTGCCATCGTTTTGCCTTTCAAGTGTATTGAAGCCATTAATGCTTTCGAAGGGTAGCGCTTATTTTAAAGATGTTCTAAGCTACTTCCTAAATCATTTCAAAAGGGTCCAAGGATTTCGAAGGAAATGGGTTCTGACGAAAAGGAGCATCCATTTTCGTTCAGAGAAGGATTGCTTCCTTTCGCAGAAGAAGATGTCTTTTTAAAAATATGACAGTTGGTCTCAGGTCAGTCGACTGGTCGTTCTTGGTCAGTCAACTGACCATGTAACAGGTTTTAAAAAAATAAGCAGTGCATATCGTATATATACACAGTCAGTCGACTGGGTGATTATATCCAGTAGACTGGCTGTGATGTTTTTACACAGCATGCTCTGTTTTGATTGATAATGAGAAATATGAAATGCGAACTACTTGAGGATAGATTTTAACAAATTTCTAAGACTCAATCATAAGTAATAGACAGTGAAAACATAGATTAAAAGTCTTGATATAGCCATAGTCCTTTGATTATCTTTTTTTTTTTTCTAACTTGCTTTGTCATGAATCAAAACTAGTGATTCAACAATATAAACAAATTATTTCAAAATGTTATTCAAACAAGAATTTCTGTATAAAAGAATCGAACAACAGACAAGCACCATTGTCCCAGTGGTTAAGTGATTCGACTTTGGTGCGAGAGGTCACAAGTTCGAAACTTGCGTAGCGTGATTCAAACATTTATTGACACATGATTTATGATTTGTTCCCTCGGTGACATGTTTATCTAAGCACCATTTCAAAAAAAAAAAAAAAGAACAACACACACATATAAATTGTGACTTTGGAAAGCAGATCTAATTAAATACATAACATGAACAACCAAACAAAATAGAGATGGATCCATAATAATTATCATTGGTGATATGTGAATATCAAAGAATGTAAATAAGATGATTTTATCATATTAACATGATGCGGATAAAGCTGGTTCACGGGAATAAACAAAATATTCAAAACATTGTCCAGATACATACAAATCAATGAATATAATAGGTGAAGAATAGAAACACTTGATCACAATGAAATAATATATAAATAAAATAGGTGTTCACCTTTTATATGAAACCACGAGAAATACCTTGATTTGAGATTTCTCCTCGGACCTCAAGTAAATCACCATCCAACTTTGTAAGAGAAGGATGAATCACTTATTTTTATTTTTGATGTTTGCATTTAGTATTGAAGTTGATAATTTTTTTGAAAATATTGATTTGATTTTCAGCCATGGAAAGTTAGAAGGAGTACAGAGAATAAAATGAATGTCTGAAATGAGTTGGTGGAATTTTTTTAATTAAAAGAACGAAACTTTTCCCCTGTTTTCAATTAAAACTTCCCCAATCAATTGCCTTAATTTTCTCTCTTCATTCTCCTCTATTCACATGGAATGGCTGAAATTACTTGTCATCAAATGGTATAAAAATTTCATAAATCTTTTTATGCAATTATCTTTTATTTAAACTTGTTTAAAAATATCCAAATATCGTATGTCGATGCATGCAAATATAACTTTTATATATGCATTCAAATAATTCCAAATAACCTTTAAACATCAAATAAATTAAATAATAATTAATATTTCACAAATATTAGTTAATTTAATTTAATTATAACATTTTATAAATTAATTAAATCATGTCTTTTTTCAAAGAATTCACAGATACATTTGTGTGACTCAAATGTGCAAATTCAGTCAACAATTAATATCGAACAATTCAAATATTAATGTTCACACGTAGTCAGCGGTGTGATAATTTGGCAGAATTCATCGCTTACACATCTTTACTAGCTAAATTCAATTTTACTTATTTAAGCGTTATCCAGTATTGATAATTATTCATATAAATTCTCTTCTCAAAAATATGTCACAATAGGACTTATGGAATTTGGCAATAGTCAAAATTCCAACATCGTCTTCATTCAATATTTTAAGTGCAAATACAAAATCTTTGGTCCATTAATAACAAATATTATTAGCCGTACTGCTTTGGTCAGAGATTTTAACCTTGAGTTGACCCCATGATACCAATCCCATATAATTGAGGAGACGAAATCTCTTTTGAATAGTGTTTCACTTTCAATGCTTTCATTCGACCAAAATATAGTCATTCGCTGGACATCGTGCCTTGATTTAACCATAGTCAAAGCGGAGTTTCCACATTGAAGCTTGACATTACTCTCAAGTCAAGAGAATTGTGTAAATTTAACGCATCGATATTTTTTTTGTTTGACCTTAGTTACATTAATTAAAAAAAATCATAGAGCAAGTCATTGCACAATTATCTAGTTCAGGACGTAACCACTTGGTACCCCCCAATAACCATAGGTAATACACTGTCCAACGTTTGAAGAGCGTTACGTACTTTAGTCTCAACGGATGAATTGATATCCAATCTCGACACATCTTGACTATGAATGTTTAAAATGGTATGTTTATTTTATTGTGATAACTGCTATGATCACAACATATTGTAACTACTATCACAAAACATACCATTTATGAATTTTTTATATTAAATATACTTCTGATAAATAATTAATATAACATATTATATCAAGTATAAAATAGAAAGAAAATACTTTTTATTTTGAACAATATTGTTATCAAGTTAGATATATGTAACAAATTACATAATTGCTCATATTACATATCCCTAACTTTATCAGGATAATAGTAGTATACGTATTGAAATTTTCATTCTTTAATATTTATTAGAAATATTAACAATATCAACTAATTGAATTTATTTGAATAGTTAAAATTTTGGATTATGTAAATGGACTTAAATATAAACTATTAGGAGATAACCGATGAATTATTTGTAAATATAATTGTAACTTTTAAACGTACGTACGAGAATGTGAAATGATGTGAGCGGATTAGTAAATTAACTGCAAAGTGTTAATTAAGATTTGAAAATAAAATATCAAAAGAGGATTAAAGATAAAATAGAAAACTACACATTAGTACCAGAGCTAAAATTCTTCCGTATTACCATTATTTAATAGGTCGTTGCGTAACATATTAATCCACTAGGTTGATTTTATAGATCCATATGTTTATATACAAGCATAAACCATTTGAAAAGAAGAAAAACAATAATGAACCCTATTTTAGTTTTTGAGTAATAAAAGATGATCCAATGCCACCGGTTCAACCACTTTGAGTATTATTTAATCATAAGAAAGTTGCAATTTTGATTTGTTTAAGCAGCAGCATACCTGTATAACACGGTTTCATACCACTTAAGAGTAAATTGGGTAAACCTGCATTTGTAGCATTTATGAATTTATGAATTAATGAGCCCCGCTACAATGACAGCTCATCCTTCCCTGCCACACTACTCCCCCTCTTTCTCTCCCTTTACTTGCTTCCCTTTCTTCTCAAGCTCTCCATCTATTCAATTCCAGTAGATATTTTCTCCATCAAAATTTCTCCAACAGCTGATTAATTTCAAGTAGCATGCGTTCGATTCTACCGCGATTTTTTCCTAAGAACAAAAAGGAACGAGGCAGCAGCAGCTGCAGCAAGACGCATGTCTACTTGAATGTTTATGATTTGACTCCTATCAACAACTATCTCTATTGGTTTGGCCTAGGTATTTTTCACTCTGGGATTCAAGGTCAGCAATCTTTTCTAGGTTTTAACCTTTTGTTTTGTTTGCGTCAGAAATCAGTATTATCGTGCATTTGTCTAATTGATTCTGCGTGGGTTTTTGATTGAAATGTAATTGGTTGTGTAGATACAAAAAGGTTTTATTTTTTATTTTTTATTTATTTATCTATCTGTTCAGTCTCGTTTCTCTGAGTTAACAATTATGCAAATTCCAAAAAAATTTAACATACTTGAATAGAATGATGATTATCGATTGCAAAACAAATTCATATGACATTCAACTTTGTGGCAAACTCATGGTTACACACATTTATTGCGTACAAATGGCATTGTGTCATAATAGAAGATATAGGTACAACCACTTAATAAAAAGAATTCCCCCAATTAAATATACCACCAAACCCATATTTATAAACTCCTACATTCCATTGTGCTGGCCTGAGTGGGAATAATTGATTCGCAACCTCTTACCAACCAACTTTGTCGTATTTAAATGCCATCACCAATCTTGACAACGTGCAAGAGATTTGAGTTTCAGTTTTGCTTGCATCAGAAAAAATTCCTACAAACAATTATGATTTAAAAAATGTTCTACCTTTAGCAACGGTTAATATTTTCAACTCTTTTTGATATCTTCTCACAAACCAGAATAGGATAAACTTATCCTAATTCTGTGAAGAACTATTCTGTACCATAATTTAGAATTTGGGTGAAATTGTTGGAAAACAATGGCAAGGTTCGGCTGAGTCGTGGACGGAGTCACTTTCTTGAAGACGTTTCGGCGATCTGCTCAATGGTGCAAGCAGTTCGAATCAATCACCGCCGCCTCTAGGATAAAACAGCCTCTCAGTTGTTGTGTTACCGATTCGTTTGCACGGACGAACGGCTCAGTCTGCACTCTTAAAAATTAAAGCTCGAATTTTATAGAAAAGGAGTCACGGGAAAAAAAAAATGTTGTTCTTTTTTTTTTCCGTCTTAATATCAGTTAAGAAGACGATGCAGTAAAAAGAACGTTACTGGTTTGGGGGAAACGTGGTCTTAAAAAACGGATCTGAGTAATACCGGGTCAAAATAACAATACGGGTTTGAACAGATTTTACCGTTCCAACCCGGTCAAAAAAAACGGTTAATAAATTTGTAGCAAAAATATAAGTGTTACACCACTACAAGCCCGAGCCCGAGCCCGGCCCGGGTCGGGTCGAGTCGAGTCGGTCGGTCGGCGCGCGCGCGCGCGTGTGTGGTGGTCAAGCATGGCCTCCCTCCTCACAAAAGAGCATCATTGGGTGCCCAAAGGGCCCAACTTAGGCTCTAAGAATCAAGTATAAATACTTGATTCTTTCATATAGTCCTACAATGTGGGACTATTCACAAAGCCATTCTTCACACTTAGTCATTTTTAATAATTCACTTGAATTTTTCAACACAATTTCCAACAATCCCCCACTTGAATTTTTAAAAATATTTTCGAGCAATTTCTGAAAACATAAGATTGTGCATAAACAAAGGTGTCGTTAGACTTGAACCTTTGCATAGTGAATAAGATTCAGTTTTTACTAGAGTGACACGTAGTCTTGAACTCTATTCCTGACATCAGACCACACACAATCCTTCTAGAGTGCAATCAAATAAGCCCGTGCATTTATGGCCATGCACGTCTATCCCAGTTTAGTGAATGCTTTAGGAGTTTTGCCCAAAACTCCATAGGAAACGGCCAAATTTTCACATTCACACAGGTGAGTCTATCAAGAGTACTCCTGAAGGTAGATACTCCACTCCAAATGGAGTATAGATCTCATTAAGAGTTTCTATTAACTCATCTTCTATTCACTTCAGGAACACATGCTTCTATGTATATGAAAAAATAGCATGTTCAACTCATATCACTTCACAACTTGTTCTTACCCATTGAACCTAGTTCTTGGGATCTCCAGTCATTAGGTCGGGTTACCATTGTGCGTGACTCAACAATCTAAGGGCAATAGTCCCATTTTTCTCGAAGTCGTAAGGACTTTCTCTCTGGCCAATCCTTTCGTCAAAGGATCTGCCAAATTCTCATCACTGCGTATGTGATCCACTCTAACAGCTCCTGAAGAGAGTAGCTCTCTAACAGTGCTATGCTTACGACGTATCTGTCGTCTCTTACCGTTGTAATAACGGTTCTGAACTTTTGCAATAGCCGCGGTACTATCGCAATGGATCAACACAGCTGGTATCGGTTTTTCCCATAAGGGAATCTCAGCTAGCAGATTTCTTAAGTATTCTGCTTCCTCACTAGCTGTGGCTAGTGCTATCATCTCAGACTCCATTGTAGACTGAGCCAAAATAGTCTGTTTCTTGGATTTCCAAGAAACAGCTCCTCCAGCAATGCTAAAGATATAGCCGCTAGTTGCCTTTGAGTCATCAGATAAAGTATTCCAGTCTGCATCGGTGTAACCTTCAAGAACAGCTGGAAACTTTTCATAATGTAATCTAAGGTTCATGGTTCGTTTTAGGTATCTCATGACCCTCTCAATAGCGTGCCAATGCTCTATACTAGGTCTACTAGTAAACCTACATAATAATCCCACGACATAGGCAATGTCGGGTCTAGTACAATCAGTGGCATACCTAAGGCTGCCAATGATGCTCGCATAATCAGACTGTCTTACACCTTCACCAGTGTTCTTGAAAAGTTTTACACTAGGATCATATGGTGTACATGCAGGTTTACAGTCAAAGTAATTGTATTTCTTTAAGATCTTCTCAATATAATGAGATTGATCCAAAGAAAGTCCCTTTTCGGACCTAGTAATCTTAATACCAAGAATTACACTCGCTTCACCTAGATCTTTCATATCAAAATTGGCACTTAACAAAGATTTAACAGTGTTTATGGCATGAATATTTGATCCAAAAATTAGTAGATCATCTACATACAAACATATTATAGTGCAAATGTCATTCTCAAATTTATAATAAATGCATTTGTCACTTTCATTAATTTTAAAACCATTTGAGATTATTAAATTATCAAATTTTTCATGCCATTGTTTAGGTGCTTGTTTTAAACCATATAATGATTTATCTAATTTGCAAACTTTATGTTCTTGACCATGAATTACAAAGCCTTCAGGTTGGTCCATATAAATTTCTTCTTCTAATTCACCATTTAAAAAGGCAGTTTTAACATCCATTTGGTGTATAATTAAATTATGAATAGATGCTAATGAAATTAGTACTCGAATGGATGTGATTCTAGTTACAGGTGAAAAAGTATCAAAAAAGTCTATATTTTCTCTTTGCCTAAAACCTTTAGCTACCAAACGGGCTTTATATTTTTCAACTGTTCCATTAGGTTTTAATTTCTTTTTAAGTACCCATTTACAACCTATAGACGTACAACCAGGTGGTAAATCTACTAAGTGCCAAGTCTTATTGGATTCCAACGAATCCATCTCATCATTTATAGCCTCTTGCCAAAAATCGGCATCTAAAGAAGATAAGGCTTCTTGGAGGTTTGTTGGATCCTCCTCTATAGTAAAAGTGCAAAAATCCGAGCCAAAATCTTTATCAACTCTTGCTCTTTTACTTCTTCTAGGTTCAGTTTCAGAAGATTCATTAAGTTCTGTTCTAATAGGCACGGTGTTATTTGACGTGCCCCCACTATTCCTCAATTTAAAAGGAAATTTACTTTCATAAAAATCAGCATCAATAGATTCTACTATATTATGTGTATTTAGGTCATAAAATCTATATGCTTTGCTATTAATAGAATAGCCAATAAATACACATTCGTATGTTCTACTTGCTAATTTTATTCTCTTAGGGTCGGGTATACGAACATATGCCAAGCATCCCCAAGTCCTAAAATAAGATACATTCGGTTTATAATTTCTTAAAATTTCAAAAGGTGAAGTCTTACTTTTTGATTTAGGGATTCTATTCAATACATAGCATACAGTCAACAAAATATCCCCCCACCAATGTTTTGCTGCACCTGAATTTAACAAAATAGCTACAACTAATTCGGTAAAGGTCCTATTCTTTCTTTCAGCTTTACCGTTCATTTCAGGTGAATAAGGTGCAGTTCTCTCATGAATTATACCATTCAATTTATAGAAATCAAGAAATGAACTAGATTCATATTCTGTTCCTCTATCACTACGAAGTCTCTTAATTTTCTTATTAGATTGATTCTCAATTTCAGTTTTAAATAATTTAAACATATCAAATGCATCACTTTTATTTTTCATAAGATATACATAAGTGAAATCAGAGGTATCATCTATGAAAGTGATAAAATAACGGTGTCCATGTCTAGTCAAAGTACCATCTAGCTCACATATGTCAGAATGAATCAAGTCTAAGGGTTCAGAAAATCTATCAACTGATTTATGAGGTTTCTTAGTGATTTTTGCTTGACTACAGAATTCACATTTATCAAAATCAGTTTGTGACATTTTAGGAATCAAATCTAATGTGATCATGTTATGAATTATACGCTTATTTACATGACATAATCTAGAGTGCCAAATATTAAAGTCACACAACATATAAGCAGAACTGGTTACTTTATTAGATTCAACATTCAGTTTAAACATACCCTCACAAGCATAACCCTTCCCTACAAACATCCCCTTATAAGTCAAAGTATACAAATCAGCCCCTATAACTTGAGTAAAACCAGCCTTATTAAGGAGAAAACCAGAAACCAGATTCTTTCTCATCTCTGGAGTATGCATCACATCTTTCAGAAGAACTGTCTTTCCAGAGGTAAACTTTATTTCCACATTTCCAATGCCTGCAACTGTAGTGGTGTGAGAATCTCCCAACAGCACCTTCTGATCATCAGCAGCCGTGTATGTACTAAACATAGCACGATCATAGCAGACATGGCGGGATGCACCAGTGTCTACCCACCAACCCTCTGATCCACCAACAAGGTGAATCTCAGAAATCATAGCCGTCAAAGGCTCCTCAGTCAGGTTAGCCTGCGGTGCAGGGCCTGGTCTGTTCCTACACTTGCGTGCCATATGACCTGGTTTTCCACAGTTGTAGCACAGAAACAACTGTCCAGAGTCATTCTTTTGGGTTGGTTTCTGCTGTCCTTTTTGGTTCCCTTGCGGGTTCCAATTCTGTTTGTTGCGGTTGCGGTTCTGATTCTTAAAGCTTTTCGGATTTGGTTTCAGAACTGCTGGCTTGGACTTCTTAGTGTTATTGTTGGTGACAACAAGCACTTCCTCTTTCTGGTCCTGTTTCCGAGCCTCCTCCTCAATACGGAGGCGAGTAATCAAGCTCTCTAAGGAGAATTCCTTAGTCTTGTGCCTAAGCACATTCTTAAAGTCTTTCCAACCTGGGGGCAGTTTATCAATAATAACAGCAATTTGAAACTGTTCATCTAAACTCATACCTTCGGAGATGATCTCATGAGCAATTTTCTGAAGCTCATGAGACTGCATCTCTACTGACCTGTCATCGGTCATCTGGTATTTGAGGTAGCGGCTGACTGCATACTTCTTCGCTCCAGCCTCTTCGGTATCGTACTTCTTTTGCAGCGCTTCCCAAATCTCTTTGGCTGACTTGTCAGAATTGTAGTAGTCGTACAGGTCATCGCTGAGGCCGTTGAGTATGTAGTTTCGGCACATGTAATCTTGCTCTGTCCAGTTCTGCAACTCGTTTGATTTTTCTGTCCAGGCTCGCATCTGATCTGCATCTGCTTCGTTGTCTGGTTTACTGGGTAGCTGCGGTCTGTCGGTTGTCAGCACAGCCACGACTTTTCTGGTGGTCAGGAAGAATTCCATCTTCTGTCTCCAGCGTTTGAAATGGAGGCCCTCGAATCTGAAGGGAGCAGCAGAGACGACCGGGAGTTGGAAGAAGGAAGTGGGTGCGGCGGCATCTAGATCTGCAGCAGAGGCCATTGCTGTCGAACGTCTTCAATTTGTTGGAAAACAATGGCAAGGTTCGGCTGAGTCGTGGACGGAGTCACTTTCTTGAAGACGTTTCGGCGATCTGCTCAATGGTGCAAGCAGTTCGAATCAATCACCGCCGCCTCTAGGATAAAACAGCCTCTCAGTTGTTGTGTTACCGATTCGTTTGCACGGACGAACGGCTCAGTCTGCACTCTTAAAAATTAAAGCTCGAATTTTATAGAAAAGGAGTCACGGGAAAAAAAAAATGTTGTTCTTTTTTTTTTCCGTCTTAATATCAGTTAAGAAGACGATGCAGTAAAAAGAACGTTACTGGTTTGGGGGAAACGTGGTCTTAAAAAACGGATCTGAGTAATACCGGGTCAAAATAACAATACGGGTTTGAACAGATTTTACCGTTCCAACCCGGTCAAAAAAAACGGTTAATAAATTTGTAGCAAAAATATAAGTGTTACACCACTACAAGCCCGAGCCCGGCCCGGGTCGAGTCGGTCGGTCGGTCGGCGCGCGCGCGTGTGGTGGTCAAGCATGGCCTCCCTCCTCACAAAAGAGCATCATTGGGTGCCCAAAGGGCCCAACTTAGGCTCTAAGAATCAAGTATAAATACTTGATTCTTTCATATAGTCCTACAATGTGGGACTATTCACAAAGCCATTCTTCACACTTAGTCATTTTTAATAATTCACTTGAATTTTTCAACACAATTTCCAACAGAAATGTTTGTGTGGATGAAACACACGGTGACCTTTTCTCTTCTCTTTTTCATATCGAATAATCTAGCCTGCTTTGTGAAGAATTATTTGATCTATGTCATGGCTCTGGACCTCTGGTAACCCTAAGAATTCATTTATATACCCTGATCTAAATATGGCCAGAAACTAAATTTTGGGTTGTGAACTGAACCAAACAATCAAATTGAACTATTCACACATCTAAGATTATACTACAATCTACAAGTCTCATTTGTAGCAAGCATTGAACTGTGAAGTTAAAGTTCCCTGGACATCTGCATGCATATATTTTATAAGTTGTAGAACATATTGCATAATTATAGTTTGCTATGATAGTGTTGTTAGTTGTTGTTGTGCCTGCAGTAGTTTGTGGTCATGTTTATCGTGTGAGCAACAATCTGTGCACTTTCCATGTAATCACATCAAAATCACTATTCAAAGTTCTTTACAACTGCCAATTTTCTTTTATTATGTGTTAATCACACCACTTTATTTACATTGATGTTGTTTTTTTTTTCCAATGTAAAGTTCGTTTGTGAATTATGAAATTACTTGGTTGTTAATTGTTATATATATATATATATATATATATATATATATATATATATATTGAGGTTTGAACCTCTACTCTTTTCCGGAACAAGGAAACATGATCAACTAATAGTGTTACACCAGTTATAATTTGTAAATGATTAATATCCCTTGTTATGAAAATCATAACATGCTATAAATATCTCAGTTCATGGAATGGAATATGGCTTTGGAGCTCATGACTACTCATCAAGTGGAGTTTTTGAAGTTGAACCAAAAAGCTGCCCTGGTTTTATTTATAGAGGCTCTGTGTGTCTTGGAAAGACTAACATGACTCCCTCTGAATTTCGTGATTTTCTTGAACATATGTCTGAGAAATATCATGGTGATACATATCATTTAATTGCCAAAAACTGCAATCATTTTACTGATGATGTATGCATGCAACTTACTGGAAAACCTATTCCTGGCTGGGTGAATAGACTTGCTCGATTAGGTAAACTTAATTTTTCTGAACTGTATTCTGTGGAGAAATACTAATTTCATTTACATAATTTTAGGTTCACTCTGCAATTGTTTGCTGCCGCAAAATATTCAGATTAGGACAGTTACACATATGCCAGATCATCTTCACTCTGGTAAGTTCTTGGTATGTCAATAGGAAGTGCAAGAAACTCTAACATGAGTTCTCATTTAAGCATAAACGCATATCATGAATGTTGAGTGACCTGCGAATGATATTTCTGTCGTAAACTATTGAAATCATTTTCTTATAACATTGGTTAACTAATGTTATTGACCTCTAGATAGACAATCTAGAGACATACATCCATTGTCTTCATGATTCCATATAATCCAAAATAAGGTACGTATAAACAACAAAGATTATAATGGTGATTAGGTATGGGTCTTTAGTTGAGATAGAAGTCTATCTTTACATTGGTACTTGAGTTAAAGAGTGTAAGATTTATGTGCGTGTTTGAGTGTGTAGGTATGTATATGCATGTATGTATGTGTGCATGCATGTGTCTACACTAGAAATTTTGAATGAAGAGGTTGGAAAACAATAAAGAGAACTAGAAGGATGAAAATTCTCTCCTCCTGTTACTAATGATGTCTACATGGTCGGCCCTTAGGGAAGTTAACTAAGTTCAAATGTTTGGCCAAGCAATCAAAGTTGGGGGAAAAATAAGAATATATATTTTTTGTCATACTATGTGCGCACGCACAGATTATATACATACATACATATATATATATATATATATATATATATATATATATATCTGTGTGTGCGCGTGCGTGTGTGTATTGATATATTTTTGATACATGGAAAATTTGGATAATTTTTTTTTTAATTATACTTTTACTATGGTAATGACTAATCAACTAATTGGGATTATCAATTTTTTTTTAATTGCATTGTTGATTTAGTATATTGTATTATTTTCTCCGTTAATTAATGGACGCTGTAATATTTTTTGATAAAACATATTCTTTAGTTTTCTATTATAAATATTTCCATTTGACATTCCTCTTAAATCGACTCATTTTATTTTCTTTGATACCATCACTATATCTCATTTTTATGCAAGTGTTTGCTAGATTGACATAACGATAAAATTGAATGATTGGAAGCTTTTTTTGAACATTAAATGCATAAAAGTAAACATATAATATAATTGACTCCCTAACTTTCCGACACGCTTCAAAATATTTTTGCATCGGTTATCATTTTTAATGGGTTAGGGATAAGCTACTCTATATCAAAATAATATTATCTCCCTACAACCATCAAGTCGCATCCATTCTCATCTAAAAGACCCCACGGCGATGCATGGATGAAATTGTCTTTACCCCGTTTATAACGAGTTAGCAAAAAGCTACATAATTACGAAATACATTATGGATCGTGTCAATTGAACCTCACAAAATAGAAATATAAATATACACACATATGTATTTGTTTTCACACCCTTTATTCTCACAAGATGTGTGTTTGATCAATAATAATTAGTATGATTACCGAATGGTTATTCATTGTGTATTTGATGTTACTATTTTGATCATGTTTTATCATGCCTTACTTGTTATTTTCCACTATGCTAGTTCAATATTTATACTTTTGATGAAAACAGTAGAGGAAGAGTTGTTATGCTTTGATACTAGTGAACTGTGATTATATTCAAAACATATTGTTAGTCAAATATTATAATAACCTTCCATTCTGATACCCCAGATTGCATAGAATACCAGCCAATAGTATTCGCGTGCCGATACTTAAGCATCCTAATGCAAGATTGCTAAGGTAAACTAAAACTACAAAATTTTAAACAACAAAACTATGCTCACATCGTATCAATGAAATATGATATAACATAGGCAAAAACAGATTGGACATATGGTTGCCTCCAAAATAAAGTTCTCGAGTTACAACATAACTGCTTAAGTACTAACCTTGGCTATGGATGGTCATGACAACATGATACGTTGCTAAGGTAAAAAATAATAATATATTTTTGATACATGGAAAATGAATTCATCTAATCTACCTTTTTTGTTTTTTTAAAATAAACCGAGTTCAAAAAATAAATATAGAAAATTTGCATTGAAACATTTCCCTTGTGATTAGAAAATACTATGTATTTGCTTAAATTACTTATATCATGTAAAGAAAGCCATGAAAAAAATAGATTATTCTTTAATCTTATGTTCACTTTTTTATGCTTTGCTCTTTTGTTAATTGAGACTGTTTAAAATTACAAAATATCACGATGTATAATACACACATACATATACATATACATGTACTGTACATGTATATGTATATGTATATATTAAATATAATATAATATAATATGCATCATAATATATAAAATGTGTATGTATATGTATATTCATAATTATTGCATCCAATTTGATATGGTTGAAATGTCACTGCATACATTACATCATTTTGAGATTTTAACTAATGCATCATCATACCTTTTCTTTGGGTCTGCTCCATCATGTCTCAATTGTGTTGTAAATTATGCCCAATCCATATTGTTCTTATTTTGAAATGCTAGTTTCTGGCACTTGGTGATATTCATCGTCCTTTTTACTAGAGTGTTTGTGTATTTAATGTTTTATGAGCATTTTTGTTTCTACTATTCATTTATTGAGATAGTTAAATATGCTATCCATCTTGTTTTATGTATAAAATATTACTGGTGCTAGTTAATTTAAAAAATATTTCTGACAACTAGATGTTAATTTGATGGAAAATGTAAAATAAGGGAAACCTATTTCGAATGTGGCTCGAGCAACCCACAGCGTGGGGCAACCTTATGCCAGTGCTGTGTGAAACCCACCAATGTGCAAGGATTCTCATATACACAATGGATTGTGGGTTAAATTAACTAGCGATGTTTATTTTATCCATCAAATACATATGAGGAGCAAGTATAAAAAATTGGTTTTGAATCTATCCTCTTCATTAAATCATCCAGTTTGTTTGTTTATTTAATTAATTTAATGAAATATGAATTATCCTGATTTGAATCTAGGATCAGTGGAAACATACATACATACATATATATACATACATACATATATATACATACATATATATACATACATACATATATATATATATATATATATATATATATATATATATATATATATATATATATATATATAACACAAGTGATTGATCTATCATGAACCAAAGGGTGTTACTTAATATGTTTTTGTCTGCATTTCTTATTTGTTTTTTTTTTTTTTTTTTTGCAATTTTGTTTCAGATGGGTCAGAATCTTTTGTCTCGGAGGAGATGGATGAAGAGTTAGATCATCAATTATTAACCATACCAACAGGAGCAGATCCAGCACATTAATTGAATCCCTGGATATGAAAAATATCACATGCTCATCTTTCATTAACAAAATTATGCATTCTTTCCCGGTTTAATTTCTTCATAGGTGCAAAAGTCTGCACTATTTGCTGGAACATTGATATAAATTTGTATCTTCATAGGTACATACAAGCTAGTGCGTCCAAACAACATTCCCAACTGTAATTTTCTTGGCTGTTATCTGCTGATCTAAGATATGTTTAAAACCGACTACATTCCAATCATAATATTCCAATCGTATTATGAGTACCTGCTGGGTGTCTTTGTATTTGAAACCAACTACAGATTTTTCTTATCTAACCTACTCACTGTCCCTTTTATCTGTCCTCAAAACCTCATCTTTATTTGTGCTAAGAATTCCGAGTTGAAACAAAATTACACATGCATATGATCTCGTTAACTGCAAATTATTTTTACAATTAAAAAAAAAATATATAAATAAAATTCGTCTTTTCAACTTTTTTAAACTATTCGAAATATGTTTCAAACCAACGGCTAAATTAAACATTTTCCATAGTCGTATTGAGTGCAATTTTGAAACAATCTAAAACTCATGCTCATCTTCAAATTTTACTAAGATCTTAATCATAATAAGATTTATACCTACAAGTTTGTGACTCATTTTAAAATTTCCAAACACGTCAAATGAATGGTAAATTCTAGAGAGATTTATAATGAGTGGTGTGTGTTTTTTGATATTTTTTGTAGATGTGATTTACATATTGTTGACAAATATAGTGTTACGAGATACAATATTTCATAGGGGTTTAGGGGAGCGAGTCACTACATCCAATTTTTGGTAGTTGCTTTATTAACTATACTAGTGTGTTAAAAATGAAATTGAGGATTATGATTTGCTTTCTCTATTTTGAATCAGGATCACAGCCCTTTCTTGAAAGTGTCCCCCCTTTATTTATACTTTTATTATTATAGTTCCGTCGCTGCTAGAGCGTTTTAGCTTTGGATTGCTGACTTGACCCGATGTAGGACTGTAATTGATACGTGCGTCATTATCTCAGTGCTAGCATTTCGATGTGGATTTATGAAGTGTCATTTCTGAGTGACATTGTTCATGTAATAATACTCTATAAATTTAATAATAAATTTTGAATCAATGAAGGTGATATATTATTTATATTAATAATCAAGGGAAAAATGATCATTTTACAAACATTGAAATTTGACGACGAGAGTTGCGCGCAGAATATGCTTTTCTGATCAATTCAAGCTATAAACTTGTCCAAATTGAGAATCGTACAGAAAAGACATATGAAAATTCAGGTTTAAATGGACTTTAGTAGACTTTGAGTCCAATTATTTGAATTTAAATTTAAATATTTTTGCAATTTCATTTTTTCTTCCAACTACGTTAACATGAAGCCACCATACATTCATTTCAAAAACTCATTACCACGAACTTTAAAAACCCATAACTTTTCATCTACCCCATGAAAATTTGCGAATTCGGTATCGAAAATAAAGGGGAGAAGTGCTACATAATACAGATCTATATAAATTTTAGAGCGGATGAATAGATTTCTAGCTGTAAAATTGTGGAATAATGGAGACAATCTTTGGTTCTTCTTCATTCAGAAGCATTGATCAACAGTTGATGAGCAAATTGCTTTTAATTCATCATATATTCAATTATAATGTTACGGTGATAATTAGTGGTCAATTTAGGGTTAGTTACGAACTAAACGTGGTTTATTTACTGATTAAAATGGTCTAAGTTGATTAATATGTAAGTTGGGTTTTTAGAAATCAAAATTCAATATAAAATGAATCTCTTCACCATAAATCTTATATGACTATAACGTAATGTGAAAATAAAATCGTGTGAAAATGTGCAAACAAACAAGCTCAGAGTGCTCGTCATACACAATGATCGGAAGACTAGTCGCCTTTCATCGGTCTGTTAGAGCCAAAATGAAACTATGCAAACAACCAAAATACCAAAATAAATAAAACCCGTCAAAATTGTGTAAGCAGACGAGCTCAAAGTGCTCGTTATACATAGCGATCAGTCGACCGGTCATTTATTCACTGGTTGATTAGTGGCTGTTGTCAGGACCAGATTGAAACTGGACCACGACAGGGACGTTCGTATTAAAGAAGAATTTGTATTCGGGCGGGATTTCCTCAACTTCTTTGGATTGTTTTTGAGATGTTTAACCCAATGTGACTGTGAGAAGATGAAGCAAGTTTAGACTATTGGGTGACGAGGTTCGATGATCGAAATGTGATATTTTATCGTAGGTAGACGATCCTTTGGCACTGGGGTAGGTCCAGGAAGCGTTTGGTTGTACATGATTCAATAGTGCATGGGTGGGTTCAGGAAGTCTTGAGTTGGTTGCAAAGCGATTCTACAGTGCATAAAGCAGCTGGCGACGTGTTTACACATGTAGTAGGTAGTTGGAAGTATAGCAATTCTAGAGCGCACAAGGTGAGTCCAAGGCATGTATACAGTTAGTCCAGGGCATGTATACATATGTATTATATGGTTATAACACGACCTTGCAGCACATGAGGCGGGTCCAATAAGTGTTTACATACGTGTTGGACACTGATTATAATATACTAGTATTTTTGTAATATTCATGAGGTAGACATGTTTCGCTCACTCAGACTTATGTCCAAACCTCTCCATTTTTCCTATATCTGTATTATTTAGCTTATTGGAGCACGAAGACATGGTGACGAAGACTTAGTTATGTAGATATTGTATATATTATAAATATACCATATGACATGTATAATGTGTGATGTCGATTTGTGATTGATATCGTAAGAACTTATGAAATGATGTAATTTAAATTAGCGTGGTTTATGTGATTATTTTATGACATTATATATTTTTTCCTTCTATTGTGAGTTTCAAAAGATATATTTAGAATTTTTTTCTTCTTGTTATCATTACTTAACGATCCGTCGTTTTCGATTTTCGTGATTGGAATGTTGGTTCGAGTCTACGTCTGATCTTAGCTACTTCTCAGATGCAAAGGGAGATTCTACTCATAAAATTTTGTAAGCGTCCTCACTAGTCTTTAGTTGCATAATAAACGCACTTCGCATTCTCACTTTCTCGCTTCTCGCTTCCCATCATCAACCACCTCGCTTCATTTTGTATTCGTCCTATTGGCCCGTGCAGCAGACTGTGACCATGTGACGAGGGGGTCATGTCGCCACAACCATCAGGAAGCGATTCTGCGGTCAGTCAAGTTAGGATTGGGCTAGCAAAACTTCTGACTATCACATCTACGTTAAGGGATTACATACACCATGTTCCACTCAAAAGCGAAGATTACTATATTCCTGCATTTAAAATAAAATATAGAAATAATATAATACACCTCAAACATCAAGTCAGAAATCAAAATAATATCGATTAATATACGTGTATAATATAGAATAAACCATCGATATACAAGTATTAAATACTCGACCTTCAATGAATTACCCAACATTATACTTATGCTGAGTAACTAAATATGTCCCACACGGACGTCCCATACAGTCTAAGGAAATACAATTATATATAAAACACCCTTAATTAATCAACATTAAATGAATTTTCACATTGCTTGCTAATTCACTCTTGCTTAATTTTACTTCAATTCATTATTCTACATTTTCATTGCTTAATAGTTCAATAAAACGAGTGGATTTAACTTCATCTCGTTTGTAGCAATCCATTCGATCATCCATACGCACCTCGAAATATAATTTAATTAGTAATTAACAAGACGAAGGATTTTATTGAAATAAATCTAACCCTAATTTTTCTCCTCTTTTTATAAAACACTTCAATTTAATTTAACAAAAGACCTCTTTTATTTATTTTCTACTCTTTTAAATCAATAATTATCGATTCTCTCTTCTAATTTCAAAATCTACACTTTCAAAACAACTTATTTGGGTTCAAAGAAACCTTTATTTGATCTCATGGATAAACTTAAAATTGCTAATATCCTATTATTTGCAATTTCCAATTTCCAGTTTCCACTTAAATAATATGGAAACTCTACAAAGAAGTTTATATTTCTCAAATACCTTTAAAACATCAAAACTGTAACACCCGTAATTTTTACGATAGTTAATTAAAAAGAAACTAATTAATAAATTGCAACGCTAAAAAGTAGAATTTTTTATAAACGTTGGAATTTGTTATTTTTTAACCAATTTCACATATAAAATTTTTCGATCGGAGTTCAAATGAAAAAGTTATTAACGTTTGAAATTTTCGAGTCAGAAATAATTATGTACGTAATTAAGTTAATAATAATAATAATTAACCAAGTTAACTACCGTCAATTATACTTAACCTTTATTAAACGTTAGGAAAGTGATAATGGAAAGGAAATTATATCGGTCGTTTAAACAAAGAATAAAATAAACAAAATCAAATGACGCTGATTAATTAACGCCTAAAAGTAGCCACATATCGATCCATGATGCACCCAGGTTGAACCAAGGCAATAAGTAGCCGATCGTTGCTGTGTAATTTTGAATGTAATACATGACCAAACGACATAGATTCAGTATACTTCAATCGAACGACTGACATTGATCTGAACCTCTATAAATATAGATCTAAACCATCACTTCTAAACTCATATTTTCATAGCGACGCCGGAGCTCTTCATTTTCTCTTCTCCTCCAAATTCTGAATGCTTAAAAATAGTTATATATGTGTATATACGATTGGAGAATCGTAGAAGATAATTGAGGAAGAGAATATGGTCAAATCAAATATCCAAAACCAAGGTAAATTGTATATCCGGATCTAAAATATAAATCAAATTCAAATCTCTTTTCTAATAAGTCATCGAGAAATCTGTGTATGCTTGTGGTGTATAAATCCAAATAGGGAAAAAAGGAAGTTAAATTGGAATAACAAGGATTAGATCTGGAGATTTGAAAAGCTAAAAAGGTGAGTGGGAGATTAAATATTTTTGTATATAATATTAGATTTATATCGTTGTAAATCTATTCCTATATGCTGAAATGTAAATTGTGGTTGCAGGCTAAAATTGTACACATGAAATAAAATTATACACCCTGTCTACACACTCAGTTATTGCTAACTTGTATTGTATATTTCATGTATGTAAATCTGGAGAATATTGGGTATTCTTAGTCCTTGAAATTTATAGAATATGTGATAGTTCCAGATTTAAATTGAGTTATCGCAGTAAAACATAGTGATTTAAGTAGTATTTTAATATATTGAATTACATAACATGTTGCAATGTGAATTTCTACAGATTATCAAGATTCATATTTATAAATAAAAGTGTAGCGGTTGAAATAACAAGGAATACATCAAAAAAGAAAGATGTACAGAATAGGAAAATTTACCCTTTTTGTACTGTTTATTTCAAATAAAAAGACAATTCGTTGTAATTCCAAATGTAATAAAAATTCCTTTCTGGATAAGATATGCAAATTTATAGTGTTAACCATTCCATTTAAGAGAAATGTAATTCCAATGCATAAAAATACAGAAATCCCTAAGCATAAATTAAAAGAATCATAAATGTGATAAAACGAATCTAAAAAAAAAACCATGCACAATATAAGTAAAACAAAAGTGAAATAAAGGAAATGAAAAGATAGACAAGTCATAATTTAAAATAAAAGAGTATAGATAGTCCTCTAAAACAAGGTAAGGAATTAAAGATTAAAAAGAATAGAAAAGAAAGAAAAATAGTGGGGAAAATGGGAAAGTAAATGAGAAAATATATTTAAATCTTTTGAATAGAAAGTGGTAAATGACCTTAAAGTAAATAAGATGTAAAAGAAGCAGAGAAATATTATTAAAGGTAAACAACATGGGCACAATAATTAAATAAGAGTGAATGAACAAACACAGAGCCTCAAGTACGCGTTTATAGTGGGTGTGTATTATTAAAAGTTACTAAATAACTTAGTAAATAAGAATGACACAGTCATTGGTATAAGTCGAAATGCGAGGTCAGTAGTGTTACACAATAGAAGTCTACCCACATCAAGGGACCATCAATAGCTGTATATATTACACCGATATAGGACATATTCAACTAGGACCCGTGGAATATATCCGCTTGCGTATAGGTGAAGGAATACCCTCGGTAGAGTCTACTTCAATAAATTAGAGTGGGGTATTGCTTTGGTTTCGTTGGCAATCTAAGTAGGAGGGTGAGCGGCTCGATGCTATGTTAGTATGTATTGGTACTAAATCAAGAGTAAGAGTTGTATATAGATTGTCATTGGTCTTGCACGGTCAACAAGAAAGAGATGATTACATCTAACGAGCTACACCTCTTACTAGGGTAGGTCATGTTAGGTCAAGCATCGCCACGGTTTTTTGCTAGTTTGTTTGTTAGGACAAGATGAGTTAACCCATAAAAGCGTTCTTTCAAAAATGGATGGGGTGGTCCAAGGAGCTGAGTCCTCTATAGTCCATGGAGCCAATTCTATAATAGGAAGCAGACAAGTAGTAAATTCCCAAAGCAAAGCGAGATAGAACATGGCTAAATCATAATGACGCCATTCTCAGGCACCGTGGGAATTTTTTGATATGCACGATGGCCATGACGTGGTGCTACATTGGCGATCGAGCCTGACTGTGGTACTTACACACACATAAACGTACACGTTTGTAGTTATGTTCAACTTTGGGTAGTTGGGGCTTATCATATGCGTATGTGGAGTCAAGGCGACAAGTAAAAGTAAAAGACATAACATGTAATGTAAGACAATCGACTTAAACTAATGTTATGTGTAAAATGTATAATTCATCAATCACCAGAACGTTGTTTTTGCCCAGAACGTTGTTTTTGCCCCCCTCCTCATTTCAAATCACAAGATATCTTTAGAGAGACATGTACTGGTGCAAGGCGAGAACAATGGAAGGACAGGTTCCTAATGCCTGCTCGATAGTGACGGGGACACTAAATATTGAAAGTGTCAATCTTGGTCAGTAACTTTATATTTTATTATTATTTACTATTTCATTGTGAGTTATATTGATAGTGCTCTAATAAGCATTGATTTGCTTATTTGTAGGATACCAAACCAACGATCTGTACTTTGATTGACTTTGGTTTTGGATTTAGTGAAAATTTAGGCGCACTAAGGTGCAGGTTGTTACAAAACAGAAGGATATTCTCAATCCAAAAATACTTCCAAATCCAAATATTTGATTTTTAAATCATTATTTAAAATCCTCATTTATTTCAAAATCCTTTTTAAATCTATTATTATTGAAAAGTAATCCATCAAACTGACATTCTATCTTACATAAAACATCCCCAAAATAATTCGATAATCAAACACAATAATGTATTACTTACAAAAATTCACTAAGAAATTTATAATAAATCCCATAAATGATAACTTCCATTCGATAAATAAATTACATTCGTCTTGCAATCACCTCAACATATTATTTTATAAACTTACAATCTTTTAAATTCAAATAAAATTTACCCATCGCTTTAAAAATATAGATTTCAAATATCATTTCACAAATCCCTTTAAAATATTTTTATAATCAATAAATAAAAGTTTAATTCTTCAAAAATCACTTATTAATAAAATCCCTTAACTCATCATTTACCAAATAATTCCTGTTCACACAATCCTTAAAATTATTCCACTTTTATATCTTCCAAAATCATTCCACTTTCAAAATTTTCCTATTTATTTCAAAATCTTTATTTTTAATTATGAAACCATTTAAAAATTCATTGTTTATTCTCAAATTTATTTATTTACTTCAAATCTTCAGCTTTTAATTCAATTATCCTTTTTTCGATCAATTTCCAACGTCGTTCGACCATCTACAAACATTGATTTATTACTCAAACATAAGCATATATTTATATTCAACAATTAACCAATAGTCATCACAACTAGTGAATCATCGTCTGGTACACAATTCCAACCAATTCAAACCATATCAACCATCAATCATCATCTAACAATTAAACTCATCACTCAACAATTCAAGAAAAATCATAGAACAAGCATTCTAGACTATAGTTGTGAGTAAGAAAATTTACTCATCGATGGATGCTTGCAAGGTTGAATTATATTTACCACTAAAACTTGTATGTCGCTACCACTTCATGCACACCAATCAAAATTCCACCCGCAGCACCTTCCTCCATCACTGCTAGCGTTAGCAAATGTACCAAGCTCTTCAAAACGCACACATTCAAGAACTAATGCCCCTGCCCATATAGTTTTCTAGCACCGTCTAGCCTCAAAGTTCACATGCATGCTTCACATTGACAGGCCCACTGTCACCATTGTGTTGATTATGCGATTATAAGATTTTTGTTTGATGATAATAAACATATATATATATATATTCATTTAAATTTATTTGTTAATGTACTATTTTATTTTTCATGGATTAAATAAATATTTGCTGAATAAAATAAATAACACAGAATTTGAATTCGAATAGAAATTTTATTCAACCAAATATTTATTACAATTTTTGAATAGTACAAATTTCAAGCTCACAAAATATACAATTTCAATTACAATACAAATTTTGATTACATCACAAGTTTCGCATTTACATTGCACCTCACTACATATCACTCATTCACTCAACTCGTACTGATCTTCAACATGTGAATCCAGCATCTGAGTAATCTGCAAAAATATACATTGACGCAGTAAAATTGAAAATAAAATATTTTTGTAGTATAAATTAAAATGTGGATTTTGAAAATAATATTTGCCTCAGTTATTTGGGTTGTTCTTCATCATTTAATTTTGAATTCATCATTCACGAATAGCTTGTGACATACACAGTGTATCACTGTATATGCCACAAGGCCGTGCACACCGATATATACACTTGATAAAATTACAGGGACAGGTGAGCACAGGTCAAACCCGAAACTCCGGGTTCAACTCAAGTGCAATAAAAATAATATCACAATATCAGCACAAGGTCAAACCCGAGCTCCAAGCTGGATTCAATACAGGTGCAGTTCGAATATACAAGTTTAATAAAATGGTCAGGAGCAAGCCAGTCAAAGTATACAAACATGTACCAGCTCATACATATATGCAGCCTCGACCAAAATCAAATTGAAAAAAATGAAACTCAGATGCAAGCACACTCAAGGCACAGTGCACATCAAACCAGAAGTGTGCTCAAAGAAAATCCAAACCAAGTTCAAGTCACACATGAAAACAACTCAGTGTAGCACTAATAATCATATACAAGTTTCACTGGCTCGAAGGAACAAGCCAATATGGCAACAATACTACGAAAAATTCAAATGAACTTCACCATGAACAGGCAGTGGTACAAACTACAAGTAGACAGGGATGTGCAGACCAATAGATGTAAGCAGCAGTGAATGACAGTAACAACAATGAATCAGAGATTACAAACCAAGGCTAAAAGTTCAAGTCACTGCTACCATGACTCGAAGCATATACAGGAATGCAACAATGAATCCAAACCAAACATCAGCAACAATGAAATGGCTATAAACAAAATACATGAAACTGCACCAAAGGAATGACAACATGCATGCTACAGGTCTGAAACTCAAAGGCAACTCGAACTCAACTGGACAGTACAAGTTAATGGCATGAACAACATTAATGATCAAACACCAATGAACCAAATAAGGTACAGGTCTGTGACAATATCAGATGAAGCCACCAGAATTTCATATCAAGCAAGTTCGGCATCAGGTTGAAAACACATTGCAGGACGAAGCATAACCGGAGTCACCAACATATAAAACAATGAATCCAACATATGCAAACTTCAAAAGGTATCAGACTCAAATAGAGACAAGTACACAAAGACTCCAACTTTGTAAGCATTTCAAACATTGAAGTTCCAGACAGTATCAAGTTCGAACAAATCCAAAGCCGAGACAATACCAGCATAAGCAAGTGACACGGCTAGTTCGAACAAAGACAGAGGAGAATTCAAACTGCGTTTCTAAGTGACTGAAGTCAAAGTACCAAAGAATTCAAAGCCATGGTAATCAAGAAATCGCAACTTCAAAGCCTTTTAAATCAATGTAACAGTTTTGAACAAGACATAAGAAACACGAAATCAACATCGTCAATGCAATTCAATGCCGTGATGACTAAGAAATCAAACGAGTCAGAATCGAAGCCGTGTGAATCAAGCTACCAGAAAATATACGAATTTGAACAAGTCAAAAATAAATCACAGCATTCGATCAAAATCAAACGACAAAGCATAAAAGTATCAGACGAATTCATATACAATATACGAACAAAATTATAGGAGATTGAACCCTATATAAACCCTAAAACATCATCGGCATTAGGCATTTGAGTTTGAGCAAAATAGATACCAAAAATCAATCAACAGGTCGAATCTAATCGAGTTCAGTAAGCCAAAACCAGAAAAGCAAAAGGAGTAAATTACATACCGAAATCAGATTCGAACTCGACGCAAATAGAAGCAGCCATGAGCAATTCAAAGAAATAGTCGATCGATAAAGCAAGGACTTAAATCATCATTCAATCGAGCAACTATTATCGGCAGCTTCTAATTAGAAGCCCTAATTTGCAAGCAAAGGAAAAAAGAACGAGCCGCCATTATACAGAGCAAAGAGGACCGATAGCCATTGTTAATCAACGTATTTGGGCCGAAGCAATAATAAAAAAGGAAAAAGGATTTAAATATACCACTTGTTTATTTTGTGGGTCGGCCTAGTTTATAAAGGCTTTGGTTTATTTAAGTTAGGGTTTAGAGTTATTTTGTTTTTTATTGTATTTTACTTTTAAAAAAAACCATTGTAATTACTAGTCGTGTGACTTGGGGACAAACTATGTTGCGTAGTTTGAGAGTTCGCAACTCATTAGCTGAGTTGTGGCAGGATTTTGAGCTTAGAGTTAGGTTAGTCAGTAGCGGGTGTCGCGAGTTTATGTGTAAAAGCATGTGACTACTTAATTTCTAGTAGAAACCTTAGGGGCAGCACGTAGGCAGGGTTTTGCCGAAGCTGGGTAAATTATGTGTCGTTCTATTTCTGCATTTATTATTCTGCTATTATCTGTGCTGCTATATTTTTGATTTATCTATGTTGAAATAATTTTATAAGCTTCCGCAATAATATTTATAATTAACAGTATCACCCTATTCACCCCCCTCTAGGGTGAAATCGATCCTACAAGTGGTATCAGAGCTAGGAATAGAAGTCAGCTTTTGTTTTTAAAAATTTGATTTTTCAAAAATCAATTTTTGTTTTAAAAATTTGAATTTTCAAAATGGCTTCTATTAATAATGCTTTTGCTGAGGGTCAGTCGATAGTTTGACCACCAATGTTCAATGGTGAATACGCGTACTAGAAAAATAGAATGAATTTTTTTCTAAAAACCATTGACGCTTGGAATATTGTTGAGACAGGTTATAGAGCACCACTATAATTGTAGATAATCAGGAAATAGAGAAACCAAAGGATCAATGGACAGAACTAGAAAATAAATTACAAAATGCTAATGCTAAAGCTATGAATTTTATTATCTGTTCATTGGATCAATTTGAATTTAATCGTATCTCACATTGTCTAACTACGTAGGAAATATGGCACACACTAGAAGTGACTCACGAAGGAACATCTCAAGTCAAAGAATCTCGCAAAGGAAGAATACGAAAACTTCACAATGGCAAAGGAAGAAAATGTCAAAGAGATGTATAGACGACTTTTCAATATCATATACAAATCAAAAGCTCTTAGAAAATCATACACAGAGTTGGAGATAGTCCGAAAAATCCTCAGATTTCTTCCACGAAGATTTGAAGCAAAAGTGACTGCCATTCAAGAATCAAAAGATTTGAAACAGATGAAAGTTGAAGAACTCATCGAAAATCTCACCACTTATGAGCTAGAAGTGAAATTCAAGGAAGCGCATGAAGGAGGTGACACTCGAAAGAAGTCAATAGCTCTTAAAAGAACAACAAAAAGTGATGGTGATGATGATGGAGCAGCAGAATTGGAGCTGATAATAAAGAAATTGAAAAGGTGGAATTACAAATACGAAAATCCAGCTCGAAATCAAAAATTGAAAAGCAGAATACCCAAAGCACTAGACTATTTAGAAGAATAGAAGATCATCTGTCATAAGTGCAACCAACCCGGACACATCAAGCCCAATTGTCCTCAAAATCGACGCGACTTTGAAAAGAAATGAAAAAGGAGAAGTTTTGCAGCCACGTGGAATACAAGTGATGAAGATGATCAAAGTACTAGCAGTGAGAGTGAGAAAGCAGATACGTGCCTTCAAGGTAATATAACTGATAGCGACGATGACAAGACAAGCGAGGTATCAAAACTCACTCACTCACAACTACTTATATATTTCCACGAAGTAAATAGCTGTTTTGAACGACTTAGGGAGAAGTATGCCAAACTTGAATCACAAAAAGATACTTTGATAGATTTAAATGAACAACTTGACTAATTAGTTAAAACCTATCAAAGTAGGATCCCTAAGTGTGATAAGTGTCCAACATTTGAAGAAGAAATTAAAAAATCAGAAACTAATATAAAATCACTTGAAAATGAAATTCTAATTTTGAAAGAGAGAGAAAATACTTGGAGAGAAAATTCTACTAAAAAGTGCACACAATTGTTAAACGAAAATGAATCTCTCAAAACACAAGTCCAACAACTGTCAACGACTTTAGATAAATTTTCCAAAAGTGAAAAATCGTTGAATATGCTCTTAGGGAAACAAACTATTAATACAGTTAGACAAGGGCTTGGGTATAATCAATCTAAAAATGTTAGAAATGAGATTAATCAAGTAAATTCAATTGCATAATTTGTAGAAAATTTGGACATAATTAAAATATTTGTTGGTATAGACCCAAACACGTAAAAACTATACCAAATTGGGTTCCAAAAGGCACAATACAAAATCTCTCAAAGTTAAACAAATCTGGATGCCGAAAGGAACATATATAAATAGTTTTGGGTCTTCACAAAATTATTTTTCAAAATAATCTACCACTAACAATCATGGACTTATAAAAACAAGTAGGTCACAAAAATCTTCCATCATGTAGGTGCGGTGGCAGGCTAAGGAACAACAATAGTGTTACTTGGATTCTGGCTGTTCCAAGGACACAACGAAAAGCAAAGTTCCTTAGCCTAGTACAAAGGTGACAGAATCACAATGGACAACAACGAAAAATATCGTAAAGGTAAAGCATGTAATGGTATATTTATTTGAACGATATATTAAATGTGATAATCTGCATCGTAATCTGAGTTAAATCAGCCAATAATATGATGATGAAATAATGATGATTTTGATTTTGACTTATTCAAAATTGTTGACCGATTATATTTTTATTTCAAGAACACTATAAAAATCTCTAGAGTCTTTGAATTACTTCATATATATTAGTTTGGATTAATAATAGTGTTTTATTGGATGATAATACATTTGGTTATTTTACGGCTAACTCTATATTCACGGTTTTTGATTATCTACACGGTTTCAATTCAAATTCAAGAAAATGTCATTAAAAAGCCGTTAAAATTGATTTTGAGATATTTTGTTACACAACTCATGATCTGGTCTGCAACATTCAACGAATGATAATTTTGAGTGAAAGAAAAATCCAGATGTAGATTACACTGGTAATCTAGTTGATAGAAAAATTGCTAGTTGAACTTAATTTTTGTTGAGACATTTAGTAACTGCATCGTTTTTCAAAGAAAATATCTGCATATTTTTCATTTCAAATAATTTTCAAATAGCAGAATTTTTTTCTCATATAACCCTTACTAGAAAATCATTTTTGACCATATTTTCCGATCAGTAATTTTGAAAAATTAATTTTATAATTATTTTTGAATTTGATTTTAAATGACTATTTTGACTAATCTGGCTCCTAAATAATTATCGAAAAGATAAATAGTAATTGAAAAAGTGACGAGTGTTGATATTTATCATATATTATGACTCGAGATGGTATAATTAGTAATTTTCTTTAGAAATTTAAACAAGAGTTATAAAACTTTTTGTTGGTAAAAATTCCATGACCATCTCTATTTCTATCATATTTCTAACGACCATCACTCATTAAAATATTATATAGTTTGTCAATATGTGGTACTTTAAACAGGAGTCATTTGTTTTTCATTTTACATTTTTTTTAAATAAAATAAAAAAATAAAAAAATATTAATAATAATAAAATAAAATAAAAATAAAATCCAAAGTATTCACTCTCATTTAAAAGTCCTCATGGTTATGCATGGGTGAATTACTTGAAATTTGTTATGTGCTTCCATGCTCATTTAAAAGTCCTCACGGTTATGCATGTATGGAACACATATCAAAATTGTTTTTTTAATAATAAAAAAGTTGATTCTAATCCCATTTAAAAGTCTTCACGGTTATGCATGGTTAGAAGATACTTGAATTCAATTTATTAAAAGAAAATAAAATTGAAATGCTACCAATCTCATTTAAAAGTCCTAACGGTTATGCATTATTGGTAGATATTCAAATTCCTGATATAAATGTACCACAAATAGACACAACTGTATGGTTTTACATGATGACAATCATTCCCATCATTCTAAAAGTGGAATATGCGCCTAACAAAGTATTTATGATTTTTGTTTAATTTTTTTATTGAAATTTAATATTTATATTCAAATGAGTTTTAATGTTGGATTAATATCTATCACTTTATCTCCATTTTTCTAACTCTATTACTCTTTTGCTGATAACAAAAGAGGGAGAGAAAAATTAAGATTTTGTCAAATAAAATCAAGCAAATGTCAAATATTTTCAATTTGCATCTAGGCACATTTGCATATTATTAATTGTATGCATATATGAAGGGGGAGCTTTGTGTAGAGAGGAAGCATTTAAATAGGGGGAGCAATTAGAGTATATTAATGATCAAATACATTTAACATATTCAAAATCTTAAATATATGTTTGTTATCATCAAAAGGGGGAGATTGTTGAATATGCGATTAAATGATTTTTGTTTGATGATAATAAACACATATATTTTCATTTAAATGTATTTGTAAATGTACTATTTTATTTTTCATAGATTAAATAAATATTTGCTGAATAAAATAAATAACACAGAATTTGAATTCAAACAGAAATTTTATTTAGCCAAATATTTATTACAATTTTTGAATAGTATAAATTTCAAGCTCTCACTATATACAATTTCAATTACAATACAAATTTTGATTACATCACAAATTTCACATTTACATGGCACCTCAATACATATCACTCATTCATTCAACTCGTACTGATCTTCAACTTCATTCCAATGTGAATCTAGCATCTGAGTAATCTGCAAAAATATACATTGACGCAGTAAAATTGAAAATAAAATATTTTTGGAGTATAAAATAAAATGTGGATTTTGAAAATAATATTTGCCTCAGTAATTTGGGTTGTTCTTCATCATTTAATTTTGAATTCATCATTCACGAACAGCTTGTGACATATATAGTGTATCACTGTATATGCCACAGGGCCGTGCACACCGATACACTTAATAAAATTACAGGGACAGGTGAGCATAGGTCAAACCCAAAACGCCGGGTTCAACTCAAGTGCAATAAAAATAATGTCACAATATCAGCACAAGGTCAAACCCGAGCTCCAAGCTGGATTCAACACAGGTGCAGTTCGAATATAAAAGTTTAATAAAATGGTCAGGAGCAAGCCAGTCAAAGTATACAAACATGTACCAACTCATACATATATGCAGCCACGACCAAAATCAAATTGAAACAAATGAAACTCATATGCAAGCACACTCAAGGCACAGTGCACATCAAACCAGAAGTTTGCTCAAAGAAAATCCAAACCAAGTTCAAGTCACACATGAAAACAACTCATTGCAGCACTAATAATCATATACAAGTTTCACTAGCTCGAAGGAACAAGCCAATATGGAAACAATACTATGACAAATTCTAATGAACTTCACCATGAACAGGAGTGGTACAAACTACAAGTAGATAGGGATGTGCAGACCAATAGATGTAAGCAGAAGTGAATGACAGTAACAACAATGAATCAGAGATTACAAACCAAGGCTAAAAGTTCAAGTCACTGCTACCATAACTCGAAGCATATACAGGAATGCAACAATGAATCCAAACCAAACATCAGCAACAATGAAATGGCTATAAACAAAATACATGAAACTGCACCAAAGGAATGTCAACATGCATGCTACAGGTCTGAAACTCAAAGGCAACTCGAACTCAACTGGACAGTACAAGTTAATGGCATGAACAACATCAATGATCAAACATCAATGAACCAAATAAGTGTACAGGTCTGTGACAATATCAGGTGAAGCCACCAGAATTTCATATCAAGCAAGTTTGGCATCAGGTTGAAAACACATTGTAGGACAAAGCATAACCGAAGTCACCAACATATAAAACAATGAATCCAACAGATGCAAACTTCAAAAGGTATCAGACTCGAAACAAAAACAAGTACAAAAAGACTCCAAGTTTGTAAGCATTTCAAACATTGAAGTTCCAGATAGTATCAAGTTCGAACAAATCCAAAGCCGAGACAATACTAGCATAAGCAAGTGACATGGCTAATTCGAACAAAGACGAAGGAGAATTCAAACTGCGTCTCTAAACGACCGAAGTCAAAGTACCAAAGAATTCAAAGCCATGGTAATCAAGAAATCGCAACTTCAAAGCCGTTTAAATCAATGTAACATTTTTGAACAAGTCACAAGAAACACGAAATCAACATCGTCAATGCAATTCAATGCCATGATGACCAAGAAATCAAACGAGTCAGAATCAAAGCCTTGTGAATCAAACTACCAGAAAATATACCAATTTGAACAAGTCAAAAATAAATCACAGCATTCGATCAAAATTAAACGGCAAAGCATTAAAGTATCAGACGAATTCGTATACAATATACGAACGAAATTATAGGAGATTGAACCCTATATAAACCCTAAAACATCATCGGCATTCGAGTTCGAGCAAAATAGATACCAAAAATCAATCAAAAGTTCGAATCTAATCGAGTTCAAGTAAGCCAAAACCAGAAAAAAAAAGGAGTAAATTACATACCGAAATCAGATTCGAACTCGATGTAAATAGAAGCAGTCGTGAGCAATTCAAAGAAATAGTCGATCGACAAAGCAATGACTTAAATCATCATTCGATTGAGCAACTATTATCGGCAGCTTCTAATTAGAAGCCCTAATTTGCAAGCAAAGGAAAAAGGAACGAGCCGCCATTATACAGAGCAAAGAGGACCGATAGCCATTGTTAATCAACGTATTTGGGCCGAAGCGATAATACAAAAGGAAAAAGGATTTAAATCTATCACTTGTTTATTTTGTGGGCCGGCCTAGTTTATAAAGGCTTTGGTTTATTTAAATTTGGGTTTAGAGTTATTTTCTTTTTTATTGTATTTTACTTTAACAAAAAACCATTGTAACTACTAGTCGTGTGACTAGGAGACAAACTACGTGGCGTAGTTTGAGAATTCGCAACTTAGTGGCTGAGTTGTGGCAGTGTTTTGAGCGTAGAGTTAGGTTAGTCAGTAGCGGGTGTTGCGAGTTTACGTGTGTAAGCGGGTGATTACTTAATTTCTAGTAGAAACCTTCGGGGCAGCATGTAGGCAGGGTTTTGCCGAAGCTGGGTAAATTCTGTGTCGTTCTATTTCTGCATTTATTATTCCATTATTTTCTATGCTGCTATAATTTTGATTTATCTGTTTTGAAATAATTTTATAAGCTTTCGCAATAACTTTTATAATTAACAGCATCACCCTATTCACTCCCCTCTAGGTTGAAATCGATCCAACACATTGCGCCATCCAGTCACCTACGTCCTCCACCACCAGGTCACGTCGCTACAGCTGTTGCCAATCGTCTGTCCAACCCCATCGCCAATGCCAACTAACCTTGCGATGTTTTATGGTTTTTATGGCAAGTGTAGAAACTAGGGATATCCGGTACTAATTTAAGGATAAAGGCTAGAGTATTCTAGAAAGAGTAAGATGGGTTTATAATAGGAAAGAGGTGTGGGCTTGGGCTTAAGTTTTGGGCCTTGCTTTAGTTCAATTCATTTTTGATTAATTTTTTACGCATTTAAATTTGAATTTTAATCCTTGAAGTAAATTTCGATCTAGTATAAATTGATTCACACCTCATAATATACATTATATTTTAATAGTTAGAAAATTTATTCAATTCAACACTCGTTTATTTTTATTTAATCATTCGTCGTGTCGTGCTATTATAAAATAAATTTATTTTTAACTATTCCAAACATACTTAAAATTATTTAGACTTCAAAATATTTTATATTGATTAAAACATTTTATCCAATTCAATAAATTATTCAAAAATAATTTATTAATTTAATTCAATTTATTACAACAAAATCTTTTATTAAATAGAATTAGTTAACTAAAAATTTATTTTCAAAACATTAAAAACCATAAATTGAGTTCAAGCACTTTTATTTTAATTAAATTTATTTATTTATACGGCGTAGAAAGCAGGGCTGCTTAAGTTACTCCAAGGATCAGAAAGGATCCCTGAGGCGAGATGGAAGGTATTAGGTATTGCAAATTAAGGAGCCGATTGAGGATGTTTTGGGTGAGTGTCAAATTCTAGGATGATTGTTCATCTAGGAGGAGATAAGTTGTATTGAGAATTGAGATATAAAGAGGTATTTTATTAGCTAGGGATGAACATGCATGTAATAGAATATGTAACGAAGTGTTCGATGAGCCAAAGGGCCAAGGAGTAATAAAAGTCGAATAGGCTATTACATCCGTTAGCAGTCATACAGTGGAAACGAAGTAGCATATCTATGAACTTAATTGATGGATTGCTTAGGAGTAGAAGAGAAAATGAAAGCATCTGGGTTATTATGGATTTTCTCAACAAGAGCACACATTTCATTCCAGTTAAGAGTACGAGAATGATAGCAAATCTAGCCACTTTATATGTTAACGAACTAGTTTGACTTTATGAAGTTCCAGTTAATATAGTGGGTGATTGGGACACATATTTCACAAGTGAGTTCTGAAGGACTTAGATGATCTATATGATGCCTTTGAAATTTAGTTGAATTTGAGTACAACATATCACCCGTGGACAAATGGACAAACCTAATGGGTGAACTGGGTGTTGGTGGATTTGTTACGGGAAAGCATATTAGATTTCGAGGGCTGTAGGGAAGATCATCTATCTTTGTTGCAGTTCATGCATAATAACAATTATCATGCTAACATAGACATGTCGCCATTTGAACCATTGTACATGTGACCGTTTAAGTCATCCTCTATTGGTGTGAATATACATGTAAGCTTATTCTTGTATTGGATATGATTAGGGATACTTCGAAAAAGGTGGCATTGATAAAGAAAAGGATGAAGGCCATACATGATCGATAGAAGTCATATGTTGATGAGAGGCAGACATAATTTGAATTTGTGGTTGGTGATTTGGTATTCGCGAGGTTTCTCCTTTAAAGCAAGTAATGAGATTTGGGAGTTCAGAAAAGCTGACATCCCGATTTGTTGGTGTTTTTTTCAAATTGAAACATATTGAAAGTCTGGCATACAGTGTGAGCTTCCAAAGTAGATGGCAGGAGCACATAATGTATTCCATGTATCAAATTTGCAAAAATGTGTACATAATTTAACTGTCTTAGTTAAGTCAAGTCAACCGGAGGGTGTGGAGTTAGAGGCTGTGCCAAGTTCATTATATGGTTTGACACGTATTATTGAACATGGTTTGAAACGACTCAGGAATAAAGTCGTAAAGATGGTAAGAATACAATAGGGAAATATCTAACTACTGAGTGCACATGAAAGAATGAAAAGAAGACAAAGGCTTCGCATCTTTGACTCTTACCGGTATGTTCCTTATGTTAGCTTTGCTTTGTTAGAATTAGTCTGTTTCCATATGTTATGTCTGATTTCTTTGGATGAATTAGTTGTTAAGATTAGAATTGCTAAGCATATAATTTGTTGTGCTATGACTATTGCATTCATATAGAAATTGTATGCTTATAATAAGGTGTTATGCATCAAGCCTAATATGCCGTAAAAATTGCATTCATGTAAGGTGCATTAGTCATATTTCTTCATTTTGGTACAATATATTATAAGCAATCATCATCAGACATGCCTATATGTTCTACTATGTTATTACATCTGCCTCACCAATGGATGATTATTTTGTTTCTTATGTATGTCGTGTATACCATACGAGCGATAAATGACGTGTAAGAGATTTTGCATTTTTCTATCCTTTAGAAATTCAAGGATGAAATTACTTTTTCTAGAGGAGGATGTAATACTCTATAAATTTAATAATCAATAATGAATTAATTAAAGTGATATTTTATTATAGTAATAATCCAATGCAAAGTGATCATTTTAAAAACATTGGAGTTTGACGACGAGAATTCGCCATTGCACTGAATTTTGACTATAACCATGTCCGAATAGGAGACGTACAAAGGAAATACCGGTTTTACGTTTAACTGAGCTTTAGCAGGCTTTAGATCCAATAATTTGAATTTAAATTTTAATATTTCTACCATTTTATCTTTTCCTCCAATTACGTAAACAAGAAGCCACCGTATGTCTATTTCAAAAACTCATTTTCTTCCTCCTTTCAAAATTTCAAAATCAACCATTAATTTTAAAAATACATAATTTTTAATCTTCTCAATGAAAATCGGAAAATTTGACATTGAAACGAAGGGCACAAGGGGTGCAGCAAACTGAAATAAGTTCAAAGTGGACCATGGAGTTTTTTGGGCTGTATATTGTAGGATAACGGAGAGAATCTTTCGTTCCTCATTGGAGGCATTGATCAACAATTAGTGAGTAAATCATGTTTAGTTCATCATATTATACAATTGTACTATTACGATGATAATTAGTTGTTTACTTGGGATTACTTTCGAATTAAATATAATTTATTTACCAAATAAATGGTCAAATGGATTTAATATATAAGTTGAGTTTTTAGAAATCAAAATTCAATATAAAATGATTCTCTCGACTACGAATTATACATTGATTATAATCCAGTGTATAAATGAAGTATAAACAATTACATTAAATGATAAAACCAATGTGAACAACCAAAGTGACTGCTTATTCATCGATAATCTAATGACCGGTGTATGGGCTAGATTGAACCTAGACCATGTTAGGGTCATATCCAAGAAGAGTTTGTGTTGGAGAAATTTTCTCCTGACATTTCTGTAATATATTTGAGATATTTCACCCGATGTAAGTACAAGGAGATGAAGCAAGCATACACGATTAAGCAACGAGGTTTGATGATAGAAATATGATATGTAATCGTAGGCTGATGATCATATGCCGTGTAGGGTGGTTCCAGGAAGCGTTTAATTAGTTGTCCATCTTCTTGTAGCATATACGTGGGTCCAGGAAGTGTTGAGTAGGTTGTAAAGCGATTTTATAGCGCATAGGGCAGGTCTAGGACGTGTTTACACACGTGGTGGATAGTTAGACGTAAAGCAATCTTGTAGTGCATATAGTGAGTCCAGGATATGTTTACATACATACATACATATATATATATATATATATATATTATATAGTTGGTTGTAAAATGACCCTATAGTGCATGAGGCAAGTCCAGGGAGTGGTTACATATTGGTTAGGCAACGATCATATTATACCGGTATTTTATGGTATATGTAGGGTATATATGTTTCATTCACTCAGACATATATTTGATCCTCTCTATTTTCCTCTATATTTGTACTGTTTAGGTTGATGGACCACAGAGACGTGTATGTAAGTATTGTAAATATACCCTGACTTATATACAAGGTATTTTATGAACTTCTAAAAGGATGTAACTAACATTAATAGGTTTGATGTATGAATATTTTAAGATATTAATAAATTTATTCCTCTTGATGTGATTTCGGAAAGATAAAGTTAGAAATATTATTTTATTTCTTTTTATCGTCTCTTTATGACTCATTATTTTCAGTTTTCATGGTTTGAACGTCAATTCAGACCTTAAACCAGATGTTCAAAAAAGGCGAATTGTTACTATTTTTCTTGCTTTACTTAATTTGCACACGAGATTACTTTATGAAGGCATTATGAGCCTACAATGGAGGAACTACATGCCTTGTTGATTTGCATTGAGTCCGTTGTCACTACATTTTTTACTTTTGGTGGCCAAAACTCTATCTTTATGCCACATAACTCTTTTATGAAGGAAATTTTGTGCCAAGGAAATACCATAACGAGGAAATATCTTCCAGTATTTTTGAAACATTAGAAGTTTGTTTGTACTTTGGGTTTGGAATCTAGCTAATGCTTTTGTGTTTGACATTTGGCATATATCTTCAACACTTAGCATTATATATTCTTGGCTTATAATTTTTCAATGGTCGTAAGATCCATTAGAGGACTTTATTTTCTTATTATTTAGGAAATATGTTGATTTTTACATTTAGGAGAAATGCATTTAGATGAAGGCTATGTCCTACAACCGAAAGGATTTAGATTCAACATTTTGTTTCACAATGTTTGTAAGGTATTTACTTTGGATATAACTTTATAAAGTTGAAAATATATAATAACCTAGCAAAAGTTATGGTACAACACCTGTATTGGATCAGGTACATCTAAAAGCATGGTAAAAAGGACAAATTTTGAAAAAAAAATCTTTTATTCACTGTGCGCTGGATCTTTTTAATGTTTTATTATGAATATTATTGATTACATTAAATCTTACTTAATATTTGATTCATATAAAGACTTATTTTGAAGTATAGTTCGTATTATTATAATTATTTTAACTAAATTATATATGATGTATGTAATGAACATCATATGTCCATTATTATATTATAATAACATCCACGGGGATATATGTATGTATGTTAGTGTTTATAAATACTATTATATATACGTATGTATGTATGTATACATGTGATTATTGGGATTTGTAAGCGCTTTGGGCATGCAAATATATGCGGCATGGTTATAAATACATATTCAAATATGTATGTAAATACAGATATATTCGTGTGTATGTGTATGTAAATAACAAAGTACATATATATAATTTTCGCCCCGTTATATATATGTGTGTGTGTGCGCGCGCTCATATATAGTTCATTAATATATTTGACTAATTCTAAATTTCATAATAATTTATATAGCTGGGTAAAAATTCAATAAAAGCATTATAGCGTGCAAAAATCATAATATTACTTTTTAGATCCGAAAATTATTATATTTTTATTTTTTTATAAATTAATTTATTATATTTAAAACTTATAACAATATATATATGTGTGTATATATATATATATAAATGATAAAAATCAAATAAAAATAATAAATGCATTTTTTTAATTTTCCAGATCGAAAAATAACTTTTTGGGATTAGTTTATTATTTTATTTAATTATTCTTTTTGTATTTTTTGCCAAGGCAAACCGATTTTATTGGGTTCATGCACTTTTTATAGATAAAAATATTACAAGTGTGAGGAAAAGGTCTGCAACAGTTTTGGCACATACGTCTACAGAGTACAAACACTTAAGAATTGCATAACAATCACACTTAATAGATAGAAGACCTAACTTGGTAGCATTACAAATAGCTTACTATGACTCACTGCCCACATAGTACAAGCTAAAAAAAATCTATGTTAACAAAGGGAATATGACCATGGACCACCAAAAAAGATACCCAGATTCCAACAACACCAACACTAACATAGGCATTCGAAAGTGCACAAAACCCTAATTTCACTGCAGAACATCTTGCACGAAAAAACCAATTGCAAATAAAAAGAACTAAAAAAAGGGAACAACACAGAAGCTGCCTAAAACTAAACCAAATAACTTCCAAAACCTGGTAACCAATATAAAATAAAGTAATGCACGTCGAAATTATACGATAAACCCCATATATGACAACCCGCCCTTCTCAACCCTCGAAATCGACACAAATACTCCACTGTATTATATGCCGACGATCGAGTGTCGGGAAAGTCAGATTGCTGAGGAATAAGAAAGAAGGAGGTAGAAGAAGAAAATAAAAAACAATATTAGAATACCACAATCGCAGCGAAACAATATATAATAGATAAATGACTTATCTTTATAAAAAAGAAAACTGTAATTGTTTATACATATATACATCATCGGAGTACAACATCAACAAAATACAACACTGGACAGTTATGGTAACTTGTCTACATAGGAATTGAATTTGCAGCAAACCATACATATCGGATAATACTTCAAATACATGTGTACATCTCGTCATCCAGCTCGTCTCCTGAGCTCCATAGCAGTCCATCCAAAACATGTACTCTATAATACTTGGTCTGGCCCGAGCATTATATTAAATAACACCCGAGTCAGTCTGGAAAACCAGCATGAGAAAATACACTCAATTGAATTATTAAATTTTCAAAAATCCTTTCAAATCAAAGGTATCTCGTAAGACTACGCCACAAATAAACATGTCGGGTTTGTACCTTACGATAACCAAAACATTTTCATATCAAATCCTCTGATATTATAGTAGTGTCTATATACAAATACTTATTCAAATAGCCGAAATTGTTACTATTATTAAATTCCAGCAATACTAGGTTCTACAATCAAAACCGTAAAGGCACGTAGGGAGAATGGATTTCCAACTAATGACTTGGCACTGGGGTACAACCTGTCATGGTACATAGTCTAGATCAACATACCGAGGATCTACCCTGATCCCCTGCAACATAAGACCGGAGCTACCCCTTACTGGATAGTCCGAATAAGATCACCCCACGGTTAGGATCAGCAACCACCCACACAGCCGAATAAAAAGGAACCTCTAGACAGGGATGACCTTACCCTAACTGGGTGCTACTCACTTATCCTTGCTGCATAACCCCTGATTTTCAGTCATTTCCGGTTGATGAGGTTCGTGGCTGTGCGTTACCTTTTTAGAACATTTTCACTTAGAATGCTCACCGTACTCCTGACGATGTACTGAAAGCATTCATCCATACAAGTCCGCTTCGGGTTCGAACGGAACCGAAGGCACTATTCCTTCTACATCCATTATGGAATCACCCTCAGGATTAGTAGCGATTAGCCCTTGCACTTCACTGCTCCATCTTCGACTTCCAGCTCTTGTCTTCCTCACGAAAACGTTCAAACCGGATCGAAGTGGTTTTCGAGAAATTAATCCCGATCCCGGGACTCTTCGAAACGATCAGCGCATTGGCCAATATTGATAGTCGGTTATTTAACTATCAAATAACATTCACAAAGAATCATCAGACCTTACTAATTTACCCAAATTATTTATTTCAAAATATCTTCACAAGATATTTTGAAACCCTTCAATCCTTGAAAAATGGTTTTCAAATTACTTTTCTCTTGCGGAAATAAATTCCTACCCAAATGTTTATTTCCACTGAAAATCACCAAGCCTTAATATTTAAATTAAAAATAATTCAAAACACTTTATCCAAAAATATATACTTTAAACTTTAAATTAAAAACCACTTTAAACTCTTTATTCAAAATACTAGTTATGAAATTTATAATAATTTCTCATGTAAAACTCAAGCTAAACAGATCTTAAAATAAAAGTTATGAAATTCTATATAAGTTTTTCAAATAAAAACTTTAGCCAAACTATCTTTAAAATAAAAATACTTTATAAAATATAAACATTAATAATTATCTTTTTAAATCATAATACCAATTGACCCCTTTAAAATTATTACTACTATAACTAATTTAATAAATATTTACCTTTAAAATTTTAAACAACTTTAATAGTAATTTCTCAAAAATATTCTTTGAAACAACTTTAAAACTTTTAACTTATACTTAAAAATCTGCTTTGAAAACGTACTTGGCTTTTCAGAGAAATACACTTTTCTTTCACATCTTTAAAATTAAATCTCTACTTATTTTTAAAACAAATTTCCCATTCCTTTATAAATTCCCACCGTGAATTTATGCTTTCAAATATCCACTGATATCTTATTTCACTTTATAAACCCAGTTTATAAATTCCATAGTCTCATCCTTCTTTTAAAACACAGTTTCAAACGCTAAATCAATTTCCAAATCGATTTCCAAAATTCACTCCATTTTAAAAATAAATTCCTTTACTTACTCAATTTTTATTTTAAAACCCATTAATTTCAGATTTAACTTCTTTATTATGATTTAAAATCTTATTTTACTGGAAACACCAATTTCATATTTATTTCGAAATTATTCTTTTATTTCTTCCTAAACCACTTAAATTTTGAATTCAAAAATCAATCAATTATTCCTTTAATTAAAATTACTTATGTTTAAAAATCCATTTATTTCCATTTATTCAAAATTCTCTTTTCCCATACTTGGAATTTATTTATTAGTATTTAAAAATCAACTTTTATCCTTTTCCAATTCACTCTTTAATTTATCCAAATTCTTTATAATTATTACACTTAAAAATTCTCTATTTTATTTTCCTTCAAAGATCCCATATATATATTTTTGCAGTATACTCAAAAGTTATTCGATCAAACCATAGTATCTAATATTTTCAATTTCCAATATAATCTATCACAGATTATCAAATAATCATATCATAGAATATTAAAACAAAATCTAAATATTTTGAGGAATCCAGTTGGATCCCTCCAATCTATTTCCCTGCATCCACAGATGTTAGCACAATATAAATACCAATTCCACTTCGAGGTGGAATATCGCGGTATATAGGATCATCCGCTATTTTGCGGGGCGCATAGGGTCTCATCCGATGTATAATGCAGGAAAGCAACCACTCCAATATATATAAATCATCCAACAGCTAATTATTTAATTCATCCAAGCACATCAAATGATTTAAATTTAGTTATTTTAATTAAACTAGGCAATCCAAAAGAGTGAGAAGATCTCACCTTTGCTTTTTATTTGCGATCCACTTCAACCTTGCCTTGGTTCACGATTTTTGACCTTGTATAACGTTATACGATTTTATTAATATTTGAATTAACTACACAATTTATTACCATTTAACAAATTTAATTAACCAATGATTTTTATTTTAAACTAATAATCTTATTTGAAAATATTTTTAGCAACTAAAATAATTGAATTAGTTTATTAAACATATCTATCTCCATATACATTATTTAAAATAACTAGTAAGTGAACATATGCATATAGGTATACTTATTTTATTTTATTCTTTCTTTGAAGCTATAAATATATGCTATTAAAACAATCTAAGTAGCCTTGCCAAAATTTTAAAAAAGCCTTGCCAAAACAATCTAAGTAGATTTAAAATCTAACTTTATATAAACTCTTAAAACATTTAAAATTCCTATTATATATATATATATTCTAAAATCTGATTATATATAAATTTGGAAAAACTGTATGTATATGCCTTACTATTATATTCGTTATCTAATATATATACGTATATATACATTAATTATAATAAAAATAAATAAATAAATCCCGTACCTTACTGGTAAAAATGCGAACCTAGGTACCCAAAACAACTCGTGATTGCCGTCGTCCACCTCCACGATTGATTTCGAGCCACCTCGTCACGACCTCCATCACAAACCCTCCAACTCACGTGAGCTTCCACACGTGCATGCCTACCTCGCCGACGAACCCTAGTCTCGACTGCAGTTCGACTTCGAAGTTGATAGATCCAAAATCCTCACCGATCTCTCGAACGAACTTGCCTCGACTGCGGCGTGACAAAAATGAACGAATCTCGTTTGATTCCGTTCTCAATTCGATTTGAAAAGAACTGAGGGAAAAAGGATGCGGTTTGACGATCTTTTTTTTTTAAATGCTCATTTATTTTCAACTGAGGAAGGAAGGGGATTTTGGTTTAATTTTTAGAGAAGGGAAAATGGTTCAAACAGATTCAAGAAAAAGAAAGAAGTAAGTGAGTTTGTTCGATTAGGTTTTTGGGAATATCTAAAGATAGAAGACGCGTGTAATTAGGACGACACACGTAAAAATTTCCTATACTTGTCTGCATAGACTTACAATAGTTATCCAAAGCAATTATATATTTTATATTTGGATTTAAATTCAAATTTAAATTGTCTTGAATTCGAAGCCTTAAATTTTTAGATCCTATCGAGACGTGCCACCGGGTGTTTATAATGTTATACCCCTATTACGAGCACGATGGAAAAGGTTTCGAGTCCTAATTCGATAGTATGGAGAAGATAGCTTTTGAACCCAGATATTAAATTAATTTTCGATATAAATTTCAGCGCATTTATATATCGTACGGCCACACGACCACTCCAAACATTATGAAAATTGAAATCCGATAATAATACACTATTATGGATCTAATGGAACTGATTTCGTTGAAACCCGAGACTGTGCCTTGGAAGGCTATTTTTAAATGTCGATTTAAAACGATATATTTTCAAAACTTAACAAAACACTTTCAAATTCAATTCTAAAGCTTCCATTATCTTTTATACTATTAATATAAATTGATAAGCCTTCAAATTATTTTTAACAGGCTTAGAATTTCAGATTCAACAATTTACCCAATTTTCAATTGTTTAATTTAATAATTAAACCACTCAATAAATAGTGACATTTGGAATTCAAGTTAATAATTAACTTTTAAATATTTAAAATCAATTAAATATTCCAATTTCAAATGTCCAAAATTCTGGGTCATCCCACCATAGCATACCGTCAAAGTTTCCCAATGATAGTACCAAATAAAACCAAAATGTTTAAGCAATGAAAGAAGAGTAAACATGGAGATAGAAATCAAGAACTTAAGGAACTACCTGATAGGCCACTGACGCCCCTTAAGCAAAAACTTAAGGAACCTTCGTCTCATACGAAATCGCCATGTCATATTTCTAATATTTTATTTAATTATTTGAATATGTTTATAATATACAACAATATTTCTAAAATTTAGTACTTAATATAAGTTTGATAAAATCCAAATAAAATATTATAGTCTTCATGTAACTATATACTAATTTTGCAGATCATAAAATATTATATATATATATATATATATATGCATGTGTGTATGTGTATTTCAGTGCTTAACTCATTTTACAGATAATTATTAAAATCTAAAATTGATATTGATAAACGAAAAAAATTCAAAAATAACTTTAGGTCGGGATTAAAAAGAATTTTTTAAATTATATATTTTTTCTTTAAAATACTCCCTCTATGTGTATAAGTTAAATTATTATAGACAATAATATTATTATTTCTAGAAAAATATATTTCCATAATATATATATATATATATATATATAATGAATTATAGTATAAATTTAAACATTTAAAAATAATTCACCATAGATGAAATTATCGGTTGATTAACCAATGTATTGTAAGCTATTTCCTCCACAGCGAACTCATTTTCCCTAATTCTAGCTTTGCTTGCAAGGTCTAGCTATTAGTTACAACTTTCTTAATGGAGATTAGTCCATTTGTTTGGAATTGTATCAAATAATAAGGGAATATGGTAATATTTGTAGCGTCCAAAAGGCTAGAAAATATGATGCCCACCTCTGTGCCCATACTATCTAAGAGTATTACTATGTAATACTGTTAGATAATACGGAGAATGATGCGATAATGGGCTGTCATATATGAATAGTCCCTTAGGCTAACATCGGTACGTATTTCAAAATCATAAAAAACTCACATATACGTACGTAGTATTGGCATAGAGGAAAAAATACGTGCATTGCCATGATAGAACAGTACACAATATATTAGCTTTGAAAAAGAGAACATAGAGTCAATAATGTAGCGATAATATATAATGAGAATATTTATACAAATCATGTGGGACACAAAGTGTATCTGAACCCCACTAACTCAAAACAAATACAATATAAGTCCAATATACAACACAATGCCATACGTACATGAGGTACATAATACATAATGATATATAATATCATCCCATCCTCCACCTAAGCCTAACATCCATAAGCTGGTCATTTTGCCCCTGAACCTGAAATGTCTCGGACTGACCCGAGTATTATATAAAACATGGGTCAGACTGTGCCCAAATGAAGGTGTTCATGTATTTCATTAATAGCATGATAAGTATCGTAAAAGGGTATAAAGGCATCTCAATGTAGGAATACATAGCAAGGCCATGCTTATGTAAAATTGTTTAGATAGAAACTTAAGTCAAACTACATACTAGGTGTATAATGTAAAATGTGCGAAACAATCCATCCATCTAAATATCATCAAGTATAAACAATCACAAACTACATAGAACATGCTTTCAGCAATTTCCAAGATTATCTCCCAGAGAATTGTAAAGTAGATATACCTAGGGTCTGTCATAATCAACGCAATGTGAAAACATACACAAACAATCATCCAAATAAGAAACAAGAAATACTAATATGGCATACCCTTGGTAGCCATGGTCATCTATCTGATAATCACAAAAGATAGGTACATGGTCTAACACCATGGCCTCAACATCTCTAGCTATCCTCGATAGCAATATAATTAATGCGTACGAGTTTACACAACTATATGGACACATAGTCCAATAACCGATCAAGGAGATCTATAATCACATAAGGATCACCCATACATGTAGCCTCATAGTAATCGTCTTGGCTCTAAGCCAAAGAAACAATCATATCGTCTCTCAAACCTCTAGTAATCTACTCAGCTCTCTATATCATAGATAATCCTCTAAAACTCTCAGTTCAATGGGATCTCAAAACCATATATATATAACTGTATTGACATTAGTCTCAAAAAATGGTCTGAACATCTCTCAACTGTATCTATAACGATCTTATATAGGTGAATAAGTAGCGTATATATCAATAATAACAAGACATAAGACTGATAGCTCTTTGCCTTTCCTCGGCACCTTCCTCATACGCTCTCAGCACTACTCCTATAGTCATCAGTTACCTTGACGACATTTGTGACCCAATTTTCATTAAATGCATGACTATGAAATGCAATGGCTATGACCCTACAAGTGCCCTAGTGGTAACTCGCTTCTGGGCTAAGTGATATGGGACAATGGCTCTCAGCCATATATACATCAAAGGCGTGTCATGGATTTCAGGAGCGACCCCACAATCGGGCTGCTAGAAGGATAATAGCCAATCTGGTTTACTCCAAGATGTATAGTAGGATCATGCACAATAAATAGACATTCTTATGGCCCTCATCCTGCTCACTCTTAGTTCGCATCACCATAAATACCCCATAGGCATTATCCTATCAAATGACATCTACTTACGCAATTGAACAAGTTTAGCTTGGACATTCCATACTACCCAGTGTTACTCGAGTGTTTACTCAATATTCGTAGACTACACTCGCCTATTATTTTACAATAATATTCTATATAACGAGTCCAAAGAATATCCAGAGAAATATTACCGAATGCCCCATCCTAAATGGTATTACTAATCCGTCTATTCTAATTTTTCGTTACATAGAATTAACGCAACCATAACACCCACATGTATATATATATATATATTTAGAAATAAATATAAATATATTATGTTATACCCGTATTTTCCTAAGCTTTGTCAAAGGAAATCTGATACAAATACCTAGCTGGAGGAACTGCTTCCACAATAAAGGCCGAAATAAGGAAAAGAAACAAAAATGAATTCCAGTTGGAACTATGCCAAAATAATATGAAGCTATGACAAAATATAGAAACTGCATTCACTCATTAGACATAGCATCGGAACCATAATCTAAAGTGGCCATAAGGTGAATGACGCAATATGCGAATTTCATGCTTGCTTCAATAGGTAGAACCACTGCACAGTTTTAACCTAACAATGAGATGTAAAAACTATGCTGTGGTCCCAAAAACCACTCTAACAATATAGATCTGCAACACATCCCCTTAAGCGACCATATGAAAACTGGGATGTGCCTTAGTCTCAAACTAACATTTAAAAATTGCAGATCTGTGGCATAATTTTGTATCAAAAAGCTATAAGGATGCATTGCCATTTAACGTTGATGTGATAGGACAACGCCCTAATCTTGTATCAGCATCGACTTAATAAAGAATGCATTGCTATTTTTATGTGACAAGACAGCGCTGCAATCCTAAAAGCCATGACCATAAGCATAAAGACTCATGGAATAAGATGATCTAAAAAGACTACTCCATGACCATAAAATGAATCTCATTCCTTAAAGGTAAACCAAGATACCCCAACTTCATTCCCAAGATCATTAAATCTGGCTCGAAGATAAAAGCGATGGCGCAATATCCCCGATGTTTCAAGCAGTTCAGAACAGGTTCACACAAGGCAATCACCCTTTAAAATAGCAACTCAATATCTTCTACTCTAACAATCACCAGCACTATGTTATGCTAAGTTGCAAATTGGACAATGTAGTACAACTTCAAAAGTATTAGTGCAGCATAATGGCCATATAATATCACTACCTTAGGCATAGCAAAGGCACAACTTTTAACGAATTTAAGCGAGGTACTAAAGTGTTGATAATCATACAACACTCTTCAAAAAGAGAATTCGTTCACCATTGTGACTTTATCCACACACGTGCATAGTCCATAGGCCTGTTTCTTCGTAGAATGGGAAATGCACAATCTAATCAATTTTGCGTTTTCTTGCCTCAATTTCATATATTCTTGCTCAATTTCAAGTTTTCCGTAATGTTGAAAGTCCAACAACTGAAATCACCAGTTCCTGCCAAAGGCCTCGTAAGCAATCCACACATATCAAATAAATGAGATGGATGTTTGACACGTGGTGTGTAACGAATGCGACTTTTCGACGCTCGAAAACCGACATCGATACGTCCACTGTATCAACCGCTGAACAATCGAATTCCGGAAAACAGTACCGCTAAGGTTAAAGAAGAAGGAAAAGATAGAAGAAGAGAGAAAAGAAAGAAAAGGAAACAGAAAACAATATCTGAATCTCACAATCGCAGCGGAACAACATATAATAGATAAATGAATAATCTTTAAACAAAAGAACTATATCAGTTATTACATTACATTATATTACATTACATTACATCATCAGAGTGTACAACAACAACAAACAGCAGAAAATAAATACTAAATACTAGTGAATACGCCATACCATCCAGCTTGCCTCCAGATTTCTATAGCAACTCCTGAATTCCCGAATATCCTGATAACCTAACTCTAGACTGCCCATGTGGAATTTGGTGGGCACCCAGAGTTTAGGAAGGAAAATAATAAACTCCGAGTCAGTCATGGGACTGGTGTGAGAACTTAAATAGTTTATCTTTTAAAAAAAACAGAGGAATATTTTTAAAGTCAATTCGAAATGCTTTTAAAAATGAAACTACCATAAGGCCTCCAGGCACACACACAATGAAAACACAGACTTGGGGGAGATTTCTCCGTATGATAGTCAAAGATGCTTACTACGTAAAATCAAGTCATTTTGATATTATTATTAGTGCATAGTATAGAAAACATTTCGAAAGTAGAGTATAAATCTTAGGTACCATTATAGTATGCCTACTATAGCTACCATATTAAATGGCAGGTTCTACAACTAAAACCGTACAAGGTTCGTATTGTTTCTTTTAATTTCCAACAAATGATCAGGACAAGGAGCTTCCCATTGCCACATGGGTACGCCTCTGGAAAGACGACCCGAGAACCTAACCGGATCTCTGCCAACACAAGGCCGGGTTGCCCTTCAAACTGGGTAACTACTGACACGAATATGTCATCCCCCGATCATAATCGATCTATATCCGAGGATCCTCGATTCCAACAACCACAAAGTAATAAATTTGCAGCAACAACATAGGTTAAGTATCTGGGCTCCATATCATGATACCACCTCTATCCAGAAGGAATGACATACACTAAAGGGGCGCTACCCCTTAATAACCTTGCCGCATACTTCCTGTTTTGACCATTTCCGGGGTGTGAGGTCCGACGAAATCCCGTCCACAAAGCCACGCTTTATACAAAAGCTGTGCTTTGATCATCAAATGCTCAACAACCCTTCGTATGCCACATTACCAATTTGGGAATGTATCACTAGTAACCATCAACTACATAACCTCTAAGGGTGTTAAGCTAAGAGAATAAATTCTCCGCCACCAACTTCAAAAATAAATCAACGTTTAATTTTAAACAAATTCCCCTTTCTTTTATAAATTCCATAGTGAATTTTACAATCCCAAAATATCTATGAATATACGATTTCCAAATCGATTTCTAATATTCGTTTTCAATTTATCTTTAAAAGATAAAATCTCAAAATATTCACTTCATATTGGAAAACATTTCCATACTTATTTAATAATAAGTAATTCACAAATCCATTTATTTTCAACACTTGGAAAATATTCAATATACTTAAATCGAAATTAAGTATATATTTCATTCTTTAAAGAAAACGTTCTTAAACACATTTATTTGGGTCAAAACGAATGTTGCGTAAAACATCGTTACGACGACCCGAAATCACTAGTATAGGGATTCGAAATTAAGATAGATATATAAATCCCAATACTATATAAAACATTTTCTTTCGGAGATCATTTTCTATAACAACAGTGTTATAGTCCATCATTTCCTTCTATTTCTCGAAAACGTCTATTTCAACAATGAATGTTGAAATCTATGGTTTCGACACTTAATGCATTTTAAGACAACTTCAAATCGTTTTAATTCTATTTAAAATATCACTTCCCCAAAACACTTTAATATATTAGTCACTGTCCCAAAATCGTGAATATACTCCTTTAGTAAGCTATAACAATTTACTTATCAAATTCAATCAATCTTGAATTTATAAATCAATGTTTATAAATTCACATTTATATATTATAAAAACTTCAAGTTATAAAAATCACTTTATTCACAAATTTTATCCACATCCCATTTACACGCCAAAATCCATATTATAAGTAAATTTAACTATAAGTCTTTTATTTTACAAATCTATTCATTTTATAACTTTACAATTTATAAATCAATAAATTTCATTCACTTAAGAAATCCAATTATTCCTCATTTTAACACTTATAAAAACTCATTTTATAATACCAATATTGTAATTTATAAATATCAATTTTATAAATCTTTTATATAATCGTTTATAATAATTCAAAAATCCCAATTTAAACTATTCTTATAAAATTCATTAACTCCATACTTAAAAAATCACATTTTAACTATATTTCACAAAATCATAATTTTTATACTATTAAATTTTATAACGTTAATTTATTTAAAATGAATCAATCCAAAAATTTAATAAAACAAATACTTTCAAAAATCACTTTAGAACCCCTTTTTAAATTTGAAAATCATCACTTTAAAATCCTTTTAAAGTTCCAAATTGGCCCAATGATGCAACACACCAAATAGTCAATCACGACTTCCAAACATCATATATCGATATGATAATCAATCAAATATCACAACATCTGTAATCAAATAAATAATGGTGAGGAATCCAGTTGGATCCCTCCAACCTGTTTCCCTGCATCCACAGATGTTAGCACAATACCAATTCCGTTCCAATACGGAATATCGCGGTATATGGGATTTATAAAATATTATCCACTATTATGCGGCGCAATAGGGTCTCATCCGATATATAATGCGGAAAAATCAACTCCAAGTACATATATAATACCAATTCCATACAAGTTGGAATTATCGCGGTATATGTTTTTAATAAATAACCTCCACTTAATAACGGCGTATAATGTCTATTTCAATCAATAACAGATAATAATTTATCATTTAGGCATACAATCAATAATTTTAAATCTAACTATTTAAAATTTAAATCGAAACAATTCGATTGAGTGAGAAGTTCTCACCTTGAATTTCCGATATCAGTTCCAGCGTTTTATTTCGAATAAAATTAAACGTGCGTTTAATTTTACCAGAAATTTTCACTACATCCAATCGACCCCGATCCAGCTCCGTCGCGTAGTATTCGTCAATACGGTTCCAACGCAACTTGTTTCGTAATTTTTCGACCTCGTATGGACAAAATATGATTTTTCAAAGTTTATACGAATTAATATATATAAATTTACAAATTAAATTTTTATTAACAAACCCTAAATCAATCATGGCCGTTGATTCCTGAGCAACCAAGTCTGGCCGTGAATCACTTTCTTCCCGTTCATGTGTGAAAACACCCAGGCCCGTTCGAAATAACCTATGCCACCATCATAAATCGAATTTTCGCACCTTACCCCGATGTCTTCCACGATGATCAAACGGCGCCACATCGCGCGCCTCCCCCAAAGTCACCACCTGCCAGAATCCGGCTCCACTCTGTCAGCTGTAGCTCGCGAAAATCGAGAACGAACGTGGAGGCTTTACAGTGAAATTCCCATTGATCCGTTGCTCTAATCGCGATCATGACTGTTGGATAGCTAGTTCGCAACGTGCTCTACAATATTGTAGTTGGTGATTTCTTGTATTTGTTAACGGATTTGAAGAAATTTGAGGAAGAACGAAGAACAATTTCGGCCATTAATATTGTCACTGGCGGCTGTAACCCAAGCCAGGGTGTTGAGTGAAAAAGATGAAAAGAGTGGTGCTTTTATAGAAAATTTTCAAATTACTATTCACTCAAAATTTTCCGAACTCCAAACGAAGCGTGCCGGCTGGCGTTTCTAGGGATTACCCCGCATTACGGACACAACGGAACATATTTCGGAGGCCAATTCGATCATCCGTGCGAGTTACGACAATAAACGATCAAATTCAAATTAAATCGATTTAAACTAATTTCTATGCGTTTTAGCTTGCCCCGGACAAAACGTAAATCCGATTGACATGAAATTTGAAACTATACAATAATATAACATTACGGATCCGATGAAACTAGTTTCGTCGAAATCCGAGACTGTTTGAAAAATGGCTATTTTAACTCGTCAATTAAATATTAAAATATTCAATTTTCACAATTTAACTTTAAATTCGATTTTAAAAGTTGTATAACATCATTCTAACTCCAATATGATATAATAAAATTTTACAAATCATTTTTAATCATATTTAACCCAATTTCCAATTATTTCTGTAATTTCAACTATTAAATTATCGATTTAATTATCCAATCAAATCCAAATATTTGAAATAAAATTTATTCGACTTATAAATTTTACTTATTAATATTTAAAATCAATTAAATATACAAATTTTAATTGATAGAAATTCTGGGTCGTTACAAACTTCCCCCCTTAAAAGAATTTCGTCCTCGAAATTACCAAGTAAGAAAAAGTTACAGAATCCATTAACTTTCTCAAAACAAACCATTCAAATTAGATTTCAAATTCAATTGAGTGTTTAACTTTCTCAAAATCCATAGTTAAACTTCTTATAATAACTTTACCAAGTTTTCAAATCATACTTAGTTATAGTTTTCAAAATCTTCCAAAATTCCCAAAATTTTTCTAACGCCTTAAATTTTCAAAAAAATTCGCCAGAGTCTCCTTTGCGCGGCTCGATCCGAAAAAAAATGACAGCATATATATCACAAATATACATCTCATCAAGTGATGAGGCATCCCGCTAGAAAAAAGTGTAAAAATACGATATTTGATCCGAGATATGTACCTTATATTTTGTTAGCGAGCATATACGGCTAATATAGCGCGAAAGCGAGCTCCAAATGCGAAGCATAAGCCATCCGCACCTACTATACACTCAACAACAACATGAGAAACATGCATATATGAAAATAATATCAATATACAACATATAGCACTACAACAACTACATATGCCAACATAGCAAATGCAACAAAAGCAATAAATGCGACCACCAAACAACTATCATCCAACAAATTCATAACCAATCAATATTTCATGCACTTCTCATCAATATTCAATGCATTGGTTTTTTTTATAAATCACATTTGATTTATTAATATTTGATGTTTTTTTTACTAACATTCATTTATCCATATTCAATTAGTTTACATTCACTAATTTATATTCAAGTTAGTTCACTTCCAAATCAAATTCAATTCTATTCAAGTTCATTTTCTTCCAATTTGATTTATAGCTTTCAATTTTCCTTAATTAAATTTCAATTAACACTTAATTAATTATATAAAATCAACTAACATCCATATGACAACCAATGTATATTCAACATAACCGAATTATTTAATTTACATTCGATTTGGTTCAACGCTTTTAATTCCAATTGGTTGATATTAAATTGACTTCCATTTAATTATTCAATTTCTCAACTTCATTAGCTTCTAATGAGTTAACACTTTCATCCATTATCTCATATCAATTTTTTATTCACATTCAATTGATTTACATTCAATCCATTTATTAATTCAACCGCTAATTCATTTAACATTTCAAGTTGAATTTCATTTATATAACTCAAGTTCATATTCTTAATGACTTCATTTCATTAATTCACTTATTAGTTTACTTCGACACCAAAATCAACTTTATTCAACATTATTTAAGTTATATTCCATTTAAACATCATTTTTTTAACTTAACTTAAATTCCACTTATAAATCCAATTCAGATTTTAATTCTAAAGTAAATTCTATTTATTTTTTTACCAAAGCTAAATTTATTAACTCATATTATAAGTTCAAAACTTATTTCACTTATATTCATCAATTTCAATAGCTTATCTAATCCAAATCAATTTATTTAACTTTCCTTTTGTTAAATTTCAATCACATGTCTTTGATGACAACTCAAATTTATTTCAACTTGGATTTTTAATTTCATTTCCTTGCACTTGCAAATTTTATTCATTCACAATTTATTTTCCAACTTAATAATTGTATTCCAATCATTTTATATAACGTTGTAGAGTCTTTTCAATCTTTCAAAACCATTTTTGAAACCAATTCGATTATCCTTTGAATTCCAAAACCCAAACCCAAATTTTCCAAACAACTTCCATTTAAAACAATTTGGCAGCAATCCCTCTTTTGGAAACCCGAAAATGAACATCGATGATGTTGCAATCATCATCGGAATTATTTTCCCGCGACCGAAAAGAGTTTAGAGCTTTAATTTCTCCAAAACAATTTTCCAATGTATCAAATATTTTCAAAACACTTCTCTGGAATTTTGTTTTTTAGATTATAAATCACATTTTCAATTTACATGCTCAAATTCCATTTATATATGAATTCATTCCTTTACAGCTGTTGTTTTTATTCAACAATCAAACAATCAATTCATATACACTTTAATAATTCTGAAAAATTATTCCTTTATATATAAAATATAATCAAGGAAAAATTATTTCATTTACCCTATTTAAAATGATACTATGTCGGCTTGCCTCATTTAAGAGTTTAGAAATCCCTATCGATAATATGGCGTCCCATCTACCAACTAAAATTCACAAACAGCTCAACGGATAAGCAAACACAATATAAAACAATTTTTATATTCACTAACAGATACGCGCTCATATCTATAATTACACTCATACTCATTCTAGAGTACTGCTGACTCTATCTCTAATGAGTAATTCCCAACAGAGCCGTGGTTGTCGCTTAACCATATGCTCTGATACCAAATGTAACGAATGCGACTTTTCGACGCTCGAAAACCGACATCAATACGTCCACTGTATCAACTGCCGAGCAATCGAATGCCGAAAAACCGTACCGTTATGGTTAAAGAAGAAGGAAAAGATAGAAGAAGAGAGAAAAGAAAGAAAAGGAAACAGAAAACAATATCAGAATCTCACAATCGCAGCGGAACAACATATAATAGATAAATGAATAATCTTTAAACAAAAGAACTATATCAGTTATTACATTACATTATATTACATTACACTACATCATCAAAGTGTACAACAACAATGAACAACGGAAAAGAAATACTATATACTATGAACACGCCATGCCATCCAACTTGCCTCCAGATTTCTATAGCAACTCCTGAATTCCAGAATATCCTGATAACCTAACTCTAGACAGCCCGTGTGGAAATTGGTGGGCACCCAGAGTTTAGGAAGGAAAACAATAAACCCCGAGTCAGTCATGGGACTGGTGTGAGAACTTAAACAGTTTATTTTTTAAAAACAAAACAGAGGAATATTTTTAAAGTCAATTCGAAATGCTTTTAAAAACGAAACTACCATAAGGCCTTCCGGCACACACACAATGCAAACACATACTTGGGGGAGATTTCTCCTTATGATAGTCAAAGATGCTTACTACATAAAATCAAATCATTTTGATATTATTATTAGTGCATAGTATAGAAAACATTTCGAAAGTAGAGTATAAATCTTAGCCAGCACAGGTACCATTATAGTATGCCTACTATAGCTACCATATTAAATGGCAGGTTCTACAACTAAAACCGTACAAGGTTCGTATTGTTTCTTTGGATTTCCAACAAATAGTCAGGCCAAGGAACTTCCCATTGCCTCATGGGTACGCCTCTGGAAAGACGACCCAAGAACCTAACCGGATCTCTGCCAACACTAGGCCAGGTTACCCTTCAAACTGGGTAACTACTGACACGAATATGTCATCCCCCGATCGTAACCGATCTATATCCGAGGATCCTCGATTCCAACAACCACAAAGTAATAAATTTGCAGCAACAACATAGGTTAAGTATCTGGGCTCCATACCATGATACCACCTCTATTCAGAAGGAATGACATACACTAAAGGGGCGCTACCCCCTAATAACCTTGCCACATCCTTCCTGTTTTGACCATTTCCGGGGTGTGAGGTCCGACGAAGTCTCGTCTACAAAGCCACGCTTTATACAAAAGCTGTGCTTTGATCATCAAGTGCTCAACAACCCTTCGTATGCCACATTACCAATTTGGGAATGTATCACTAGTAACCATCAACTACATAACCCTAAGGGTGTTAAGCTAAGAGAATAAATTCTCCTCCACCAACGGGAACATATTTGATAGAAACCAGCTTTACATCTCAAATTGTAACGTCGGACACACATCCATACAAGTCCGTTCCGGGATCGAATGAAACCGAAGGCACTTACAAAGAAGTCCTTGCAATCCGGATATTCACTAATCACGACCGGACTTCCCATCACAAAGGTTAATAAATTTCTATATCGGAGATCAGCCGATGCAGAAACATTCGACGGTAATCCTTCCGTTTTCATAAATATCCGGTCTTCAACACCGGTCATCAAATGCAATCCATAATGACGTATCATATATTCGGAATGGGTTATATGACCCCAAGGTCCTTTCCCGGCTAACCCGAATAGTGAGCGCTTATTTTGAAAACAAGCGTGGCATTCAAATTCAAGGAAATCACAACAAATACCTATTTAAAGGTAAATATTGATATTCGGTTATTTAACTATCAATAGGTATGCACAACATCACCAAGTTTCAAATAATTTGCCAAACTATTTATTTTCCAAAAATATCTTTACTAGATACATAATTTCCACACTTCAACCATTTGAAAACAAATTTTCAAATCACTTTTCACCTTTACCACTTTTGAAAACAAATTTCAATCATTTTCCTTACTCGGAAATACTTTCATTTCAAAATGGTTCATCTAAACCAATTAAATAAATCCTTAACGATTTACCTTATATTTACGTTCCAAATCCGTAAATTTATTCCCACACTTCAAAAATAAATTAACGTTTATTTTTAAACAAATTCCCCTTTCTTTTATAAATTCCATAGTGAATTTTACAATTCCAAAATATCTATGAATATACGATTTTCAAATCGATTTCTAATATTCATTTTCAATTTATCTTTAAAAGATAAAATCTCAAAATATTCACTTTATATTGGAAAACATTTCCATACTTATTTAATAATAAGTAATTCACAAATCCATTTATTTTCAACACTTGGAAAATATTCAATATACTTAAATCGAAATTAAGTATGTATTTCATTCTTTAAAGAAAACGTTCTTAAAAACATTTATTTGGGTCAAAACGAATGTTGCGTAAAACATCGTTACGACGACCCGAAATCACTAGTATAGGGATTCGAAATTAAGATAGATAAATAAATCCCAATACTATATAAAACATTTCCTTTCGGAAATCATTTACTATAACAACAGTGTTATAGTCCATCATTTCCTTCTATTTCTCGAAAACGTCTATTTCAACAATGAATGTTGAAATCTATGGTTTCGACACTTAATGCATTTTAAGACAACTTCAAAGCGTTTTAATTCTATTTAAAATATCACTTCCCCAAAACACTTTAATATATTATTCACTGTCCCAAAATCGTGAATATACTCCTTTAGTAAGCTATAACAATTTACTTATCAAATTCAATCAATCTTGAATTTATAAATCAATGTTTATAAATTCACATTTATATATTATAAAAACTTCAAGTTATAAAATCACTTTATTCACAAATTTTATCCACATCCCATTTACACGCCAAAATCCATATTATAAGTAAATTTAACTATAAATCTTTTATTTTACAAAATCTATTCATTTTATAACTTCACAATTTATAAATCGATAAATTCATTCACTTAAGAAATCCAATTATTCCTCATTTTAACACTTATAAAAACTCGTTTTATAATACCAATATTTTAATTTATAAATATCAATTTTATAAATCTTTTATATAATCGTTTATAATAATTCAAAAATCCCAATTCAAACTATTCTTATAAAATTCATTAACTCCATATTTAAAAAATCACATTTTAACTATAGTTCACAAAAATCATAATTTTTGTACTACTAAATTTTATAATGTTAATTTATTTAAAATGAATCAATTCAAAAATTTAATAAAACAAATACTTTCAAAAATCACTTTAAAACCCCTTTTTAAATTTGAAAATCATCACTTTAAAATCCTTTTAAAATTCCAAATTGGCCCAATGATGCAACACACCAAATAGTTAATCACGATTTCCAAACATCATATATCGATATGATAATCAATCAAATATCACAATATTTGTAATTAAATAAATACTGGTGAGGAATCCAGTTCGATCCCTCCAACCTGTTTCCCTGCATCCACAGATGTTAGCACAATACCAATTCCGTTCCAATACGGAATATCGCGGTATATGGGATTTATAAAATATTATCCGCTATTATGCGGCGCAATAGGGTCTCATCCGCTATATAATGCAGGAAAATCAACTCCAAGTACATATATAATACCAATTCCATACAAGTTGGAATTATCGCGATATATGTTTTTAATAAATAACTCCGCTTAATAACGGCATATAATGTCTATTTCAATCAATAATAGATAATAATTTATCATTCAGGCATACAATTAATAATTTTAAATCTAACTATTTAAAATTTAAATCAAAACAATTCGATTGAGTGAGAAGTTCTCACCTTGAATTTCCGATATCAGTTCCAGCGTTTTATTTCGAATAAAATTAAACGTGCGTTTAATTTTACCCGAAATTTTCACTACGTCCAATCGACTCCGATCCAGCTCCGTCGCGTAGTATTCGTCAATACGGTTCCAACGTAACTTGTTTCGTAATTTTTCGACTTCGTATGGATAAGATATGATTTTTCAAAGTTTATACGAATTAATATATATAAATTTACAAATTAAATTTTTATTTACAAACCATAAATCGATCGTGGTCGTTGATTCCTGAGCAACCAAATCTGGCCGTGAATCACTTTCTTCCCGTTCACGCGTGAAAACACCCAAGCCCGTTCGAAATAACCCATGCCGCCATCATAAATCGAATTTTCGCACCCTACCCCGATGTCTTCCACGATGATCAGACGGCGCCACGTCGCGCGCCTCCCCCAAAGTCGCCACCTGCCAGAATCCGGCTCCACTCGGTCAGCTGTAGCTTGCGAAAATTGAGGATATAGTGAAATTCCCATCGATCCTTACTCTAATCGCAATCATGACCGTTGGATAGCTAGTTCGCAACGTGCTCTACAATATTGTAGTTGGTGATTTCTTGTAATTGTTAACGGATTTGAAGAAATTTGAGGAAGATAGAAGAACAATTTCGGCCATTAATATTGTCACTGGCGGCTGTAACCCAAGCCAGGGTGTTGAGTGAAAAAAATGAAAAGAGTGGTGCTTTTATAGAAAATTTTCAAATTACTATTCACTCGAAATTTTCCGAACTCCGAACGAAGCGTGCCAGCTGGCGTTTCTAGGGATTACCCCGCGTTTCGAACACAATGGAACGTGTTTCGGAGGCCAATTCGATCATCTGTGCGAGTTACGGCAATAAAGATCAAATTCAAATTAAATCGATTTAAACTAATTTCTATGCGTTTTGGCTTACCCCGGACAAACCGTAAATCCTATTGACATGAAATTTGAAATTATACAATAATATAACATTACGGATCCGATGAAACTAGTTTCGTCAAAATCTGAGACTTTTTGAAAAATTGATATTTTAACTCGTCAATTAAATATTAAAATATTCAATTTTCACAATTTAACTTTAAATTCGATTTTAAAAGTTCTACAACATCATTCTAACTCCAATATGATATAATAAAATTTTACAAATCATTTTTAATCATATTTAGCTCAATTTTCAATTTTTTCTGTAATTTCAACTATTAAATTATCGATTTAATTATCCAATTAAATCCAAATATTCGAAATAAAATTTATTCGACTTATAAATTTTAATTATTAATATTTAAAATCAATTAAATATACAAATTTTAATTGACAGAAATTCTGGGTCGTTACATGGTGCAATCCAATGGTCGGAATCAAGGGAGTGGAAGGATGACATTGGTAATCGACGTGAGTCTTTGCATACTATAAATGAGTGGGATTTTTTACATTACTCTTTTTGGAACATAAAGTAAAAAACTTGTACTCTCTGCCCTTTTTGTTTGCACTAAGAATCAACAAGGGTGAAAGTGACATTTTACCCATGGATGTAGGATTTTTTAACATCCGACCACGTAAATTCCCCGTGCCTTTTATCATTTTCAGTACTTTACCGGTTTTATTTTGTTTGCTTCAATATTGAGATAACGAACTGATTTTTAACATTTCAAATATTCCTATAATTACATAAGCATTAAAAATAATATAATCACTTCTCTAAAAGGAAAGATCATACCACTTAATTTTGTTGATTTTGAGCATGAAAGCGTTAGACAACATGATAACTTCGTAAAAAATACTTTGGTGTTTCTGAGAAATCTCTCTAAAATATTCATTTATAAAAAATATCCATGGTTAATAAAAATCATTTATAAATTTTACATAGACAAAATAATTAATTTTTTCCACCAATTACAAATCAAGTAGAATTTTAATATTTATAATTACCTATAGAAATCCATTTTTCTATTTTTAAATCCTTTGAAATAATTATAAAACCAAATATTACGCATAATAATCCTTTTATAATTTGCTGTAACTAAATATGAAATTTAAATAATTTTATAATATCTAAAATAATTTCTCTTATTTCAAAATCATAAAATATATTTTCCAAAACTTTAGATTATACTTAAAATCGTGATATATACTTTAAAATCCATAAAATATTAATTAGAATTCACTTCATACTTTTCTAGAAATTTCATAAGATTTTAAATACTTATTAAACTCAAAATCTAATTTGAAGACAAGTATTTGATAATATAACTAATATCAATTTATAAAATAACTCATCAAAATGATCTAATTATCATAAAACATATGCTTAATTAACATTTTAAATATATACAAATAAATATACTTTTTAAACTTGCACCAGTTGTGCGACCGGTGGCACCAACGATTGACTACCAGTGGTCGACCGATCACCTTAGTGGTCATGCATTCATTACCAGATTCGATCGTTTTGATTGATTTTTGACATTATCCCCTTTAATACCTTACTATTTCTAACCCAAATTCAACGCACACACATGTATTCATCCATACGACAATCCAATCAAACATATACGAAGAATTACATAGATTAGACATAGGTTCTTGAGTAAAATACTCACCTGACAACTTCGCCTCCTCCTCTTCTTCTTTATTTATCTACCATTAGCACTCAAAATCATGATTAAAACTCTAAATTTTTATGGCCATATATGTAGATTGGTATTGGGATGGACATAGTTGAATTTAAGAATTTATTATAATTTATTTGATTTGTTTCGGATTTTAGAAGAAGAGGAGGCTTTACCCTAATTTTGTTTTCATGATGAAACAAGAGAAAAATGAAGACCGCTGGGGAAATGTGAAGTTGTTCATGAGCCGGAGGGAATTTTCTGGACTTGTGAAGAGTCTAGATATGACGATATGGGCAACCTTATACAAACACTAGCCCATTTTTTCCTTTACTAATAAATTTATAAATCATGTTAAATTAGTTAAAATAACCAAATAAAATTCATATTTATCTTCAGTCAATGTGTTACTTCCATTACAAAATCTCATAATAATAAATATTTTGTAATCTATATTAATTAAATAATCGTTACATATTTACACCTTTAAAGTCATTTATTAAATAAATTCCAAAACTTCATGTTTTATTTTTCTCTTTCTTTCGAAATAAATTCTAGTCTTATTTATCATCAACACTAAACATTATGAAAATCATCCAATCACTTATAATACAGATTAATGAAAACTTCAAATTTTAATATCAATATTTTTTAAAATAATTAAATTCATCATTTAAAATATTTATATCAAAAATGATTTATTATCAAATTCCAAAATCATCACATTAAATCTTTTTAAACCCATTTTTATTAGCTATACTATTGTTACTAATTTTAATTAATTGCTTCTCAACACTAGGTTTTTAGAAAAAATATATAATATATTTCCACCTATTTCATTTACTCAATATATACCATTCAAATATTATTTTAGTTAATTTTGCGAATTCAAATAAATTTAAGGAAAAAATATAGTAAATCAAAGTAATATTTATATTAATTTTCCTTATTTTAATTTGTAATATCTATAAATTATATTGATTAAGCTAAATCAAAAAATAGAGTTGACAAATACTATTATGTGATTCCTAAGTGTGAAATCAACCCTCAGTAATTTTTAAACATTTTAAACAATAAAGTCTATACAAACATTGCTATAGCATGTCTGTGGATACGAGTTCAATTGCTTATTGATCATTCTAGGTGAAATCCAATCATTTAAGCTGCACATAATAAATATATATCGTGTGTGTTTCTCTTCATAACCACTATATCATATAGATATATAAAGTTTAGTTTATGGTCGAAAATCTAATAATATTTGCTTTTTCCCTTCATCATTAGTGTATCAAATAGTAATCTAGAGTTTAGTTAGTGGTCAAAAGTCTAACAGTTTTTGTATCAAATAGCAAAGTACAAGACAAAAATATAATAAAATTGGTGTTAAATAGTGAAGTATAACATTAAAGCCTATGGTTCAATTCAATAAAATTTATCGATTATCCGATTTCCTTTTATCAAAGACACTAACTTCAAGTTGACAACCAATTACAATGATACTAACTTTCTGTTTAAAGTTGAAGAATCAATTTTTAAATAATGTTTTACCTCAAATGTTCAACTTATACTTATCGATGGCCCTAACACGATCATCATTATCATGTGATTGACCATTATTAAAATATAATATAGGCATTTAAGATTCATAATTTTTTCAAGTCAAAAGGAAATTACACACATATACGCGAGATCCTCTATTTAACTTTATAATTAATCTGTAGATTATTCTCCGTGAGTCACTTTATAATTGTTCCAAATAATCACGCTTACATTAGCCTTTGGCACCCCTAATGGTAATAATATTCACCCCCATATTATGGAGAGCACTATGTAGCTAGTCTCATTAAATGTATCGATATCACATTTTAGGCACATCGTGACTAAGAACAACTAAAGACAAGTATTTGTTGACACGATTCAATACTCATGATTACAAACACCTTTAAAACTGCAATCAACTAAATTTTGTTTTGAGGATTTTCTACTTATATATATTTACTATAATAAAACATTACTTATATCCCTCTGTAACACTATATACAATAGAACATAAAAAACTTTATTTGTTTTGATCATGATTCCCCATAAGAGTTAAATCATATAATCAAATTCATTACTCTCCATAGGACACATGCTTAACTTTTTCAATCTTCCACTTGGATTTGGGACCGGTTATGACATCTTATAACCATATTATTGATCACATCTCACAAACTAAACTAAGAAAGCATCTTATTGAGTGGAATTGTAATATTATTATTTTGTATCCACTTCTCTATTATACACCTTTATTATATGTAAACTATTTTATCATGTGGTAATTACGTAGAATATGTTTCAATCACTTATTAAGCTATCTGTTCCAATTGCAATTTATATTGCATCATTATTATTATATAATAAATAATTGGATTTCCAAATGGTGGGAGCCATCTTTAGCTTTCTTATATATTTTTGCTCTTGTTAGTGCCAAAATTGGTCACTAACACCCAAATGTAAATGAAAGCACCAACTAACGGTCACATATAATAGATATAATATATGTAGAGAGTAATAATATAAAGAACAGTCAAAATTAAAATGAAAGTAGTAAAGAACACAGATTTTATAGTGGTTCGGCTAACTCTGGCATACGTCCACTCCAGCAGTTTCCTTTCTATTGATGTTCCAATCAACTACAGTTACAAACTGATAGAGTAACTTTTAGTCTTAGAAAATAGAAAGTTAGAGAGCGGAGAGAAGAAGATCCACCATCTGGAGACCCACATGCTGTATTTATAGGCAAAACTAGGTTGTTGGGCCTCCTGAGTAGTCTGGGCCCACCAAGTCCATAGCCGAACCCTACTTCATTATGCCGACCGACGCTGAGCAGTTGGTATGTCGAACGAAAGTTACCCGGGTATTGACCCGAAGCGAGCCTATCTGGATATTGAAGCAAACTAGTCTAGAACTCGGAGCAAAGCTAGCGTCGGACCATGTATTGATGCCGACCCATGTCACCATATAGCCGATGCCGAGCCACTATGACAAGCCGTAATGCCGAGCCATCCCCACCTCATCACGATGCCGAGTGACGTTCAATTCCGATCGAGGGGAGGTATGCCGAACGAGGGTAGGTATGCCGAATTGAGGGGAGGTCTACCGATCGAGGGAAGGTGTGCCGATCGAGGGGAGGTGTGCCGATCGAGGGAAGGTGTGCCGATCGAGGGGAGGTGTGCCGATCGAGGGGAGGTGTGCCGATCGAGGGAAGATATGCTGAACGGAGCTTATCTTCCAGACCGCGCCATGCAACCCCCCATTTCTTGACCAAATGACATATCTAAGTGAACTTCATTCTTTTAAACTGAATCCATCCTATTCCAGCCTCGATAATCATGAAGTTGGTTGGGTTGAATCTGCCTGTTCATTGCCTTGACTAAAGGCGGGTTAACACTTTGCCCCCCAAAACATGCCTTGCTATTGGAAGGTGTATTTTCTAGCTCAATAAGCTGGATGTTTGTATCCTGTTAATGACCTGCAAAGAAAGTGATAGCCTTATTTGACTGTGAATGATGATCGTTCGCCATCCTATGTCATTCAGGGTAGTACGTGACCATTCGAGGTTCGGTGCCGTTCGTGGCGATTTGTGATCGTTCATCGGGTGCCGTTTGAGGCAAGTTGGGACCGTTCGCGGTCGAGTGCCATTCGAGGCGATTTATGATCGTTCGTGATCGGGTGTCATTCGAGGAGAGTTGAGACCGTTCGCGGTTGGGTGTCGTTCAAGGCAATTTGTGATCATTCGCGATCGAGTGCCGTTCGAGGCGAGTTGGGACCGTTCACGGTCGGGTGTCGTTCGAGGCGATTTGTGATTGTTCGTGATCGGGTGCCGTTCGAGGCGGGTTGTGTGTGCCTGGGGGAGGACTTAGTATTATTAATGCCAGATTTCACGTTCGTGTGAATTTCGGACTTGTTTGTTATTGCGGTTTATCGCTATCTCAGAGCATACCTGAGGATCGTTTGCGATCCCTTACATGAGTAAGTGCTTTAACCATTTTGGAATCACAGATGGCATACTTTTGTCCGAAATAAGTCTTTCAACAGAAATTCAAACAAAATCAAGTTCAAACATGAGAAATGAAAAATAAAAGCAAAACAGGGTCGTCGAAGTGCAAACACCTACATTGATGCGATTTATAGTCATATCAGAGCATGCCTGAGGATCGTTCACGGTCCTGTACATGTGTAAATGACTTAATCGCGTTGGTGTGGACATTGCTACTTATTCGTCATTATTTCAATCAGTTGATAATAAGATGATGCCTTGATCTTGAGCCGTCCCCAATAGGTGCAGGTGGTGGTCGTTCTTGTTCCATAGTAATGGCCCTCCTTCTCACATATTGGGATAGCAGACCATTCCGGATATGCCCTTCAACTTCATCCTTCAAGTGCCTACAATCATTTGTGCTATGACCGTTTAGTTCATGGAACAAACAATACTTGTCCGATCTTCTTTCATTGCTGGTCGGATCCTTTCTCATTGGCCTTCGATAGGGAATCTGCCTTCTAGTGTCTTGGTAAATTCGTTCCAAAGTCTCGTTCAGCTCTGAATAAGAGGTGAACCTCAGTTCCTTTCGTGGTCGCATTAGTCCATCGTTGTTATCTTTGGCCTTCCATTTCCCTTTATTAGTTCCTGAATCTTTTTTAGAAAGATTTTCACCCTTGACTGCATAAACATCATCTCCATCTCCTTTCTCTCTCTCAGCATTTGCATCCTCTAACCGTAGAAATCCTTCAGCTTCATGATAAAACTCCCCTAGATCCATAGGTGGATCCCTTGTCAGTGAATTTTTGAACTCTGTTCCATTAGCTATGCCAAATACAGCTGCCATTAAGACCATGGATGGATCTGGTCGATCCACTGATGCTGCCGCTGCATTGAATCGCTTCAGAAAGCTTCTCAAAAATTCCCCGGTCCTCTGCTTTAGCGCTGCCAAACTCATCACATTCTTAGGTCTTGAAATGTGAACTCTGAACTGCCTCATAAACTTCCCAGTCAACACGGTCCACGTTCCAATAGAACCGCTCTGCAATTGTCTAAACCATAGTGCTGCTATGTCTGTTAGATACAATGGGAAGCATCGGGCCATGACTTCCTCAGGTGCCCCCAGCACTTCCATATGCCTCATACACTTTGTCAGATCAATTGTAGCATTCGTCCTTCCATTACACATCTCCAATGATGGTATCTTAAAATCCGGTCGGTTTCTAGCTCGCCTGATAGTAGGAGTAAAGAGACTCCTACTCACATCTTCCAAGTCTTTGTTTACCAATCCACCCCTCATAGCTCGTCTAACCATCTCCGCCAGTCTATCGTTGTCGCCAAGCAGTAATCCTTGTCCGTTTCTTCCGGTCTTCCCCTTGAGTTCATGAGGAAATTCAGGCACATACTCCTCATCTCGTACTCCTACACTCATGTTGGTGTTGGGTTGCACAGCGTCATCTGGTATCCCTCCATGGATTGGTCCAGCATTTCTTGGTGGTATGCCCCCAAGTCTAGGTCCATCTAGATTGTTAGCCATCTACTGATTGGGGGCTGCCCCCTGCTAAGCCATTCCCTCTGCTTATTGGTTGAGTGCTTATGATCTAGCTCCACGGATCTGAGCTCCTGCATTTCTTGCTTCTGCAAATTGTCTGAGAAGAGCCTGCATCATCTCCTCTTGTCTTTTCAACATCGCTTACATCTCATCTCTAGTGATGTAGATGGATGCTTGACCTACTCCAGCTCCAGAGGAAGCCTCTTGACTTCCCTCCCGATTACTCCTTTCTGTCACTTGCTTCCTTGCTGATGGTCTAGCCATTGTTTCCTAGAATCCATCTTCCTAGCTCCAAAATTCCCGAGTGCTTGCATTCTCATTGAAAGCACCAAAATGTTAGCGCCAAAATTGGTCACTAATACCCAAATTTAAATGAAAGCACTAACTAACGGTCACAGATAACGGATAGAATATATGTAGAGAGTAATAATACGAAGAACAGTCAAAATTAAAATGAAAGCAGTAAAGAACACAGATTTTATAGGGTTCAGCTAACTCTGGCCTACGTCCACTCCAGAAGTTTCCTTTTTATTGATGTTCCAATCAATTACAGTTACAAAATGATAGAGTAACTTTTAGTCTTAGAAAATAGAAAGTTAGAGAGCGGAAAGAAGAAGATCCCCATCTGGAGACCCACATGCTGTATTTATAGGCAAAACCAGGCTATTGGGCCTCCTGAGTAGTCTGGGCCCACCAAGTCCATAGCCGAACCCTACTTCATTATGCTGACCGACCCTGAGCAATTGGTATGTCGAATGAAAGTTTCTCGGGTATTGACCCGAAGCGAGCTTATCTGGATATCGAAGCAGATTAGTCTAGAACTCGGAGCAAAGCTAGCATCGAACCATGTATTAATGCCGACCCATGTCACTATATAGTCGATGCCAAGCCACTATGCCAAGCCGTAATGCCGAGCCATCCCCACCTCATCATGATGCCGAGCGACGTTCAATTCTAATCAAGGTGGAGGTATGCCAAACGAGGGGAGGTGTGCCGATCGAGGGGAGGTGTGCCGATCGAGGGAAGGTGTGCCGATCGAGGAGAGGTGTGCCGATCGAGGAGAGGTGTTCCGATCGAGGGGAGGTGTGCCGATCGAGGGGAGGAATGTCGATCGTGGGAAGGGGTGCCGAACGAGGGGAGGTATGCCGAACGAGGGGAGGCATACTGATCGAGAGGAGGTGTGCCGAACGAGGGGGGTTTGCCGAATGAGGGGAGGTGTGCCGATCGAGGGAAGGTATGCTGATCGAGGGGAGGTATGCCGAACAGAGCTTATCTTCCAGACCGAGCCGTGCAACCCCCCATTTCTTGACCAAATGACATATCTAAGTGAACTTCATTCTTTTAAACCGAATCCATCCTATTCCCGCCTTGATAATCGTGAAGTTGGTTGGGTTGAATCTGCCTGTTCATGGCCTTGACTAAAGGCGGGTTAATAGCTCTCATACCACTTTCATTGCAACATTATTCAAGGTAATGTACTTGGTCTTTATTTTTGAATCTTCCACAACCTTTAATTTGGAACCTTTCTAGACAAAACCTCATTATTAAGGGTGATCATGAAGTTAAGATTGACATACCACTTTTGATGTCACTAATGAAGTTTAAGTATGGAAACTCCCTTATAAGGAGTTTGTGGTTTTCATCATCAATTCTCTTGTATTTTGTAAATACTTGAACATACTCTTAACTGTCATTCAGTGATTATTACCTTAACTCGAGTGATGTATGTGTACTACACCAACTACATAAGCAATTTTGGGTCTAGTACATAGAAAAGTATAAGTGATTTTCCTATTGCCATGGAAAAATGAATCCATCTCATATTCTCCTTTTTAAATAATTTATCATGGTGTTTATGTATATTGATTGAGACAATCCCAACTTCCTCTTATATCGGGTATAAAGGACATATTTTTCAAATCCTTCATGCAAAATTGAAAATCAAGCTTTAACTGATTCTAAAACAAGCAAATCACTATCAATTAGTAGCATGTTGTTTACTTATAGTATTAGAAATGTTTTAGTATATTTTACTTTCCTTCTTATTGACATACACTTCCTCTGCATTTTGAATGAATCAGGGTGTTCTACCCCAAAAGTATTACCAATCGTAGGTCAATAGAGAAGGAGCTATCATGGGATGATTCCTAAGTGCCATAGCATAGTAGCAATGAAAGACTTCATGTGTTAACTTACAAGAGATATCATGCAGTAAATTCGATAATCATCATGGGTTGACTTCAAGAAGCCATTGTGTAATGATCCTTGTGACCATCATAGGTTGATGTGCGTGAGCTATCGTGGGAGATTTCCTAAAGTAATGGAAAGATGACGAAATTACACTATCATGGGTGACTCAATGATGCTATCATGCATTGATTTAATGAAATTATCGTGTGATGATTTAGTGAGGTTGCTAAGCAACCAAGCCATCCTGAGTTAAGAAATGGAGGTCGTCGTGAAGTAATTCCCAAAGCTATCATGAACGAGATATGGAAGCCATCAGGAAGTGGTTCCTAAAACTATAATGAAATGAGGGACTGATGTCATCATATTGTAATCCTAAAAGCCACCTTCAGATAATTAATGAAGTTATCAAATGAAAGTAAGTTAGAGCCACCGTATGATGATATCGAACCATTGTGTAATGATTCTAAAGCCACGGTGAGATGATAAATCAAGCTATCAAAGAAAGAAGAAATGGAACCATTATATGATGATACAAAGCCATCTTGACGTGCCTTTAAAGCCATTGTGAGAATATAAATGAAGCTATCAAAGGATGATGAAGTAGAGCCATTGTATTATGATATTGAGCCATCATGTAATGATTCTAAAACCATAGTGAGATGCCAAATCAAACTATCAAAGGAAGATGAAGTAGAGCCATCGTGTGATGATAAACCAAGCCATAAAAATATGAAGATGGTCCACATGTCCATTTGAACATGTTCCATAATAGTAGATTACGACCGCATATTCTAAACAAGGTGCCATGTGTCAAGGATCTAATGATCCGAGTTCTCTATAAATAAGCATGTACCCCACCTAAAATGGGGGCCAATCTCTAGATATTCTTCTCCTTTATTTTTCATTTTTTTCCTATATTATAAAGTGAGCTTTGAATTGGGAATTCATGGCCGTTAAGGTAGACTAAATTAACGCTTTGTAATTGCAGACTTGTACTTAGCATAATTTAGAAAATCGACTATTTCGGACTCTTGACTTATGTAAGTGACTGTTCCCTTTACCTTGAACATATGACTCTTGATTTTGAACATACATATATGACTATGGATTGCATAATGCATACCATTTCTCGACTTGAATCAACTAAATAGCTTAAGGCGCATAAGGCCTAACTTTTTCCCTAACATTAAGTGGTGCTTTCATTAAAATTCGCTCTCCTTCTCTTTCTTATCAAACCTACCTATCCAATCAAAGCGTAAAGCTAAACCTATCTCATTTTGAATTTCTCCTATGACAATTAGATCTCAATAGGGATTCACTAAGCCATATTTGAACTTCTTATCTTATCCTAAAATAGATCGATAATTTAGCAAGGGACAAGAGTAAAACTTGAGAAAGCTAGCTCTTTAAACTTAAAAGGAACATAAAAGGGTGACTCAATATAATCCAACCAAATGGAATCTAAACCCAAAGGAGAACAAATAATCCATGCCTTGGCTAACAAACTAAGATCAGAAATGCCAAACCAAAGATATAGGAGTAATAGAAGACCTAGAAAAGGTCCATTTCTAATGCCTGACAAAGCATCCAACTTCAAGCATGTGGAACTATTTGTGAAACTGAATTGAACCGTGATTTTGAAGAATTTGCTTGAAAATGGAAAGACCTTATTGATTTGACCTTTAAAGAGGACTTTCAATTAAGGAAACACAAATCGAAAAGTACTTTAAAATTAAAAATGTTCAGAAAAGGTATAAAGATGAGAAAAAGAACCACATAGTAAGAAGGCCAAAAGACAAAATCATCACTTCTCTTCTCATTTCTTAAGTAGAAGTGTATCTTCGTACAAAGTGGTTAAACTAGTGGATTTCCAAAAATTCCTCAAGAAAATTAGAGACATGAAAGAGGTGCATATTTCCACTATCACAAAGCTAATGGGAAACCCACCAACGAATGTCAAGCTCTATCATAAGTTATTGAACATTACATATTAAAAGGGAAATTACAAGTGCTTTTCGAATCTGAATGTTCAAGGAGTTAAATAAGAAATGAACGAAGTCATGTAAAAAAAGGGAATAACGATAATCAAATCTCTATCTTTGAATAAATATGGTTTAATTGGAATATCATAAAGCCTTCAATCTCGCTGTAAGGCCTGGTCGGAGCACCCATCTAAAGAATGATGGTTAACTAAGCATTAGGTTCTACAGTTGGGCCTACGGAAAGCACCCATTAAAGAGAGATGGACGAAAAGCCTTCAATCCCACTACACGGCCTAGTTGGAGCACTCCTAGCACCAGGTCCAGCCAAAGCATCTGCCCAAGAGAGAAGGACAAAAATCCCTTGGTCCAACCACAAGGCCTGACTGGAACACCCATCCAAAAAATAACGGTTAAAGTAAGCCTTTGAACCTACCAAAAAGACAATGGAGTCAACAGTTGATCATCGAAGATCAATCAATTTTTTTATAAAGAACAGAAACTACAATGACGAGCCAAACTAAATGATTCAAAACTGTGCACCATAAGGGACATGTGCACAAAATTCCATTAATTAAGACAATCATATCATGCAATACCATATAATAATACCACATAATTTTCTGCAACGATATTACATAACATTTCAAAACTTTTCACATTACACAATGATTTTATATAATATTTTCCTTCCATAATAAAATGTCTCCTTTAAACTCATGGTTCTAGAGGATGAGGAAGATGGTCATGTTGGTAAACACGCTCCTTTCCTGTTCTGTCAACCTCTAAGGTGCAAAGATGCTACTCATTAGTCGAACTTCCACCTTACATAAAATTAGAGGTCCTCCAACTTCGTTTAAAGCATTAGAACGCTCATATTGAAACAAGTGTTGATACCGTTGATTGCTAGAAACATTCGCCTTCCTCAATCTATAATTTCTTTCTATGCCTAAAAAATGTGAAGTCAAAAGTCACTATGACTTTGATCAAATAACCAACAAGAGAGTTAGGTTGAGAACCCCTTGTAAAATAAAACTGCATTAATTCTAGTTAATGTTCGAACGCTTTTACCTTATTTATCAACATTTTTAGCACAACAGGAGGGTCGATAATATGTTGAATAATTACAAAAAGATATTTCATTAATTTCTTCTCCTTATGGAGAATGACATTGCGGGATCAATGGAGTCGATCTAAATTGATGGTGTTTTCTCATAAGTTTTGTTGGCACTCTTCAGATGAGAAGCTTTATGTAACAACCCTATATATTACGATTATTTTAATTATTTTAATTTTAATTATTTTAACCGAAATTCCTAATCTGAAAACTTTATTTTGTTTATTAAAATGTATAAATTTTGTTATTTTAAATATAAATTTTGATTTTTGTGTGAATTATAATTCCAAACCTGAATAAATGGAATATTTCCAAAAAGTAGGTTTTGGTCAAAATGGTCAAACTTTGACTTTTAAATTTAAAATTTAAATATTGAATTTTTGAGTTTTATCTTTTATTATGAAAATAGATTTAATTCCAAGTATACTGCTTTTCATTTCGTTGAAATCGGATTAATACTTGAAAGTTATGCTTTTTACAATATTGTATGTAAATTGTTTTATTTAACAAATCTGTTTATTTTAAATTTATATGAATATTATTTTTGTTTGTAAAATCACGTTCTAATTTGTATAACACGATATATTATGCATATATTTTATTTTTAAAAAGCATTTTTTAAGTATAGTTATAATTTTCAATGGTGATTGTATATTGTTTTCAATTTTTAATTCTAGTTCCTTTAAATAGAGTATTTTCTTTATTGATTTCCAACTTTTCCTAAAACTATTTATTTATTTTTTATAATATCTATCTCTACCTTATTTTTCTATTTTAGTTATTCATACATTCATTTAGTAATTAAATGGATAAGTATTTGGATCCTTATTTATTTCTTGGAAAGAAATTTCAAATATATATATATATATATATATATATATACACACACACACACACACGTTATTGCTTTAAAAGGCATATCTTTAAAACGTATTTAATTTAACGTTGTTGTATTTATTGGTTTGTGATAGCATCTTGTATACACCTTTATTTAATATATAGGAAACACAAAAATTAAGATATGTTACCTATTTTTAATTAAAGGCATACGTTACGTTTTGATTTATTACCTCTTTATCTTTCCATCCATTGATTTCATACCATAACTCCTCCATATTTGTTGCCATTTATTTATTTGACTCCTAGCTGCCAATATCACGTGAAAAATCTCTTCCTATCTTCATTTTGCAAGGCATTTCAGATCTGAAAAAAAAGTAAGCAATGTCATCCTCTTTTTCTACGTTTTCTTCTTCACTTTTCCATTGAATTTTTGCTTGTTTTGCTTGATCTTTTCACATATGTTGCTCGGCCTATAACCTCACCATCTCCTCCATCGACCACCACCACTTCCTCCCCACCATCAACGGCTACAACTCATCCTCCACCTCTGACCTATACTGGCCGTGACCCTCCTTTGGACAAAAAATCCAAAAAAGTTGCATAAACCCCTAGAATTGCCAAGCCGAACTCCTATAACCTCCACCACCTTCATTTGTTGCCACGGCCACCTCCTTAGCCACCACCACCAGCAAGCACCACCTCTGAACACCATCACTAACCCCTCACATGACCTGTACTTGCCTCTGGCCAAGCCCATAGACCTTTGGCCATGTCAAATAGGTGAACCAAACCTCCTCTTTAACCTTGCCTTTTGGCTTCCAATGTTTATAACTCCAAAACCCTTTGCATTCTTGACCAAGCCTTGTATTTTCAGTTCCAAACCTGAATCATTTCCCACCTGAAAATATGCCAAAGCCGAGCCTAAGCATGTATGGCCGAGTATACATGGAGTTAAGGTCAAGCAAAAATTGAATTGGAAGCTGGGTGATGTCTTTTATAAATTCTATTTCCTTTTTGTTTCAATAGATTTTGGTATTGTAAATATATTAATATATACTATTTTATTTTATTGTTATATACAAGATTAACATCTTGGCTCTCTCTCCACTCAAATCAAAAGTCGTACTATCGTGCTTTCTGGATTTTTCATTGTGTGCGTTGTTTGCTAACTCCAGCGTAAAGAGGTGAGTTTTCACTCATGACATTTATACTTATATAATTAGTGAAGTGACAACAAGTGAATGTGTAGAATTGTTATATCATGTTATACCTGCCTGTGATGTTAATTATATGATGTTAAACCCTGTTACAAACTTGTCTCATCATCTGTCATGTTTTATTCGGTTATACTGTGTATTTATTTCTGTTTCTCACACTGCCAATTCCCTGTAGAATAGAATCACTAGGGGTAGAAATGATACATACCCGAACGGACTTTAGAATATGAAAAATCATTACGGGCTAAAATTATAGGCCTGGGTGATTTTATTTATTTATTTGTATTTGTCTTGGTATTGCGGTTTTGAAATAATCAAAACCCGAAAATTTTACTGATTACAGATATAAATGATAATTTCCGTATCACTTGATTTAGGTGTGAAATATTATCCGGACCCATGGTTAATTGCAAAATATGATTTCTTATAAATTTCATGTATTGTGAATAAAGAAAAAATCTATATGAAATTTGAATTATATTCGACTTAAAATGGCTGAGCATGGATTTTCTAAAAGGTTACATGGTATAAGTTAATAGATGGTTTGAGTTATATTGTTAAAGTTTGATTTAACTTAATAAGGGGAATTTAAGTAAAAATGGAATTATAAGCTTAACTTGGTAATTAATATAAGTGATGTATGAATTGGATAAAAATAAAGTAAAAGAAAATATCAAGTTATTTGTAAAATAAAGTTAAGCAACTTACAATGTATTTTGAATTTACGTAATTAGTTTAAAATGTTAAATAAATGGATAGTTAAATGGAAATTAGGAATTTAACTTGACTTGGAATTGTGAGATTTGGTTTTAAATGGAAGTTTAAATAAATCAAATAAAATGGAAATTTAGTTCAATGTATGAAATGGTAATTTGAAATTTGAGTGATAAATAATTGTTAAAAGGTAAAGAATGGGAAATTTGTACACTTGAATTTAATAAGTGAAATTATTGATATTTATTTGTGAAATTTACTTCACAAAATCATAAGTTCAAGGGTATTTAAATGACCATTTTTAAAGTGGAAAATATGAAATTTTATAAGTTAAAAATGGTTTAAATTAAGGTTTATTTGTGGCTGAAATTCTACTGTAAATCTGGAAATGTCTTTAGTAGCACTTCAGAAATGCTATCATTGATGTAATTAACTTAAAATCTGAAGTAAATGATATTACAGCACTTTGTAAGTGATGTGGTCGATACAAATGAACTATAGCTAAATTTGAACTAAGGCATATTACAGCACTTGTTAAGTGCTGTAGTTGCTGAATGAAACCAAAAACTTTAAACTAATAAAAAGGCTACAACAGCACTTGATGAGTGCTGCAGTAGGATGAGATGAACTGTTTTCAAATGTAACTGAATACTATAGTAGTTCTATTTAAATGCTGTCTTTTCTAACTGAACCGTTTAAAATGAACTTAAATATTACAGTAGTTTTATTTTAATGCTGTCTTTGGCTGAAATGAATTGTTTCAAGTATAACTTTTCAAGTATAACTTACTACATTTTCTAAATGCTGTGAAAGGCTGAAATTTTCAATGTTTATGGTTTTTAAGTGAATAAATGAGCTCAGAAATGGCTAAATTTTTGGGAATTGAATATTTGATTTGTAAGTATAATGATTTCACTTTTAATGGTTTAAATGAATGATTTTAATACTAAAATATAAACCACTTGAAATTTATAACCACGGGTATATTTCTCTGTATATCGTTTGATTTCCTAGTGATTGTTTGATGCACACCTTCAATTTGATAGTGTGACTAGAGGTGAGAGGTTAGTACAGCTCTGCGCTACCCTAGTCACATTTACACTGTTAGTTGCATGGTTTACTTTATTATGGACATTTCTATGATAGCGTTTATTTCTGTTTAATTGATGGTTTAATGGATCCTTAAAGGATGGGCGATCCTAAGCATCCTTTAAATTATTATGCCTTGCTATTACAGTTCACTTGAGTTGGTTTACATTGTATAAGTATGTATGCCCTGACTCGAGTGTTTTGTGTTTTACTTTACGCTCGGGTCAGCCTGAGAGTCACAGCTTTGGGTTCACCTTTTGGATCTAGAGAATTGTTGGAGCTTATCTGACTATCTATTCATCTATTTTTGATCCAGTCATTTCCTATTCGGTATTGCTTCTGTACTTGTGTTTTATGTAACCAGACTTCTATTGTATCCATTTTTAAACTATGATATTTTATATATGTTTTGAGAGTATGTATATAGTAGCTTCATGTACTACTATGATATTTTATTTCCGCTGCGAGTTATTATGATATTCTGTGTTTGTGATTCTGTGTTGATTTTATTTGCTCCAAAATTTAGTACAATCTATTATTTTGAATTATTCGAGTCCGACATGTGTGGATTATTGTTTCCAAAATAGTGGGTCGTTACAGTTGGTATCGGAGCTTTGGTTTTAGGCAAACCATAGCCTGTGGAGGAAAAACTCATTAGAGATAGGGTAGAAATACCCTAGAATGAGTGAAATCAATCTCAGAATCATTTCCTTGTGAGAGAACGTATTTTCGAAGTATAAAATGATTTTCAAATGATTTTAAAGGATTTCTAAAGATTATTTTGGTATAAAATTTTCTTATTTTGAATTCAAGATTTTTATAAACCTCATCCCTTCTGTATCCACCTTGTTAGTAATCTTCAATTAGGATTCGCTAGAATTTTGAACTTCTATCTTGTTGATCCGGATTCGTTGCTGCTAGGAAGCTATTTGGGTATGGAAAAATCGAAAGAGCAGAAAGCAGCTCGTAGAGCACGAAGAGCCCTGGCCCGTAAGGAATGAGAGGAAGAAATCGAGAAGTGGGAAAGGCTGTGACGAGAAAGAGCAGGACCTGGTCCTTATGACCATGCCGTTTGTTACCGGTGTTAGGAAAAGGGACACTATGCAGTCATGTGCGGGAATAGAAATAAAGGAAAAAAGAAGGAGGGTCGACGTTTTCGATCCAAGATCTTTTGTTTTAGATGCCATAGTGAGGAACACTTTCCCAGTCGCTGTCTGGAGGTGAATAGAGTGAAATCTTCTCCCACTACATCAGTTGACCAATCAACCATTTGCTATCACTGTAGGAAGCCAGGGCATATAGTCAGGAATTGTTCTGAGAGGAAGTACGGAAAGAAAGCTGCGTACCCACAGTTCGTTAAGGGAGATGGGAGTATAGTGCATTTATGCCAGAAGTGTAGAAGTTGGGGGACATTGAGGAGGAATGTTCTGGACCCGTTGAAGTACCACCTGGAAGAATTAATACTGATGCTTTGTTTATGTAGGAATGGTAATCTGTGGATCTGTTGGTTATCAGTAGTTTGTTAGGTGCATTTTGTGAACTTTGTAGTATCTTTTCCTTAGTTGAAGTTGTCAAACTAAGGATATTTATGCTCCTGTTTTCCGTATGACATGAATTGGTGTCTTTTTCCAAATTATGAATAGGAATTCTTTTGTATTAATATAGGATATATATATCTCTAATCTTGGTTTGGATTCTTATCGATTAGGATTCCTTTGAACTTGAGAATGCTCCCGCTTGTTCTGAAATACATTTCTGTCTCCCATATCTATTTTATTTTGATTTTGGAGCATTGCATAACTCCACTTTGAATGACCTCTATAAAATCAGCGATTCCGCAAAATCTTTGAATGATTTGTAAAGGGGTGAAACTCTTTTATAATTGGCATTGATTCACCGGAGATTTCTATATCCTCGGTCTACGATGCTATCTATCTTCTGCTATACCTGGATGCTATCTCTGGCGTTCGAATGACGATTTGCCTTAGATTTCCGCATTGATTATATTCCTGAAGTCACGGTTGACCCTGTTAAGGTTGCCCGTGATTTATATGGGCTTATCCATCTTCTATTTGGTATTAATTATCCCATCTTCGTTCGAGCTTATCTTCGAATCAGGATTCTATTTGATTAGGGTTCCTCTAAATTTGAATCTCTGTTATGTTTTTAAATCCATCCTTGAATCATCCCTTGTAAAATTTATGACTGGTTGTATTTTGAAATTGTGTATACATCGAAATTATTATTTTGATAAGGATGACCATATTTTTATGTAAAAGTGAAACGTTTTCGATAAGGATTATATACCTTTTTAAAATGAAAATTTGAAGCTTTGAAAGGATTTGAAATTTTTGAAAATTATATAAGAATTTGGTTTATACAAAAATGATTTTTAATGGAATGGTTTTAAAATTGAAATTTGAGAGATTGAACTCCGACAATTTTTTTTAAAATTGGTTTAAGAAAAGGAAGATATAATAATATGATTTGAAAGTATTTTTCCAAATAAGAAATGTTCAAATGATTTTAATGAGTTTCAAATGATTCGAAGAAATTTCAAAAGAAGTTTTCAAGAAAATAAAAGTCCAGAACTCACTTATGTCGTTGGAAAATAATTTCGGTGATGAATGCATGCATCATCGACATTAATTCGAGTTTCCGAGTGGGGGAGAGGCTACTCTAATAGCTTTGCTATGCGAGTGATTTTATAAAACCAATTTGATTTCCAATACCGAAGTATAATTTTATTTTCGAAAAGATATATGCATATATATGTGACACAGTTTTGAATTGAGCCAGTGTTTAGTTCTTGAGTTTTGAATTTGATTGATATAACCCTATTGGAATTGATTTACTGATTTGTTGGTGATTTCCAACTCTTGGATTGAAAATACAATTTCTACGACTATTTTGAAGGTTCGAGCACTTCCAAATCAAGGTTATCTTTTCAAAGCCCAGTAATTTTGAAAAGTATAAGGTATTTGATAAAGTATATAAGTTTAGTTTTATATGTTTTTAATATGATTTAAATAAGTTTGAAACTGCTTTATTAAGTAAATGAATAAGACTATTTTGAATTTTACTAGTATGAAATATAGATTTTAAATGTTTTGAATAGAGTGTGTGTGTATATATATATATATATATAGAACAATAATCTTTCCAACGGTCAATTGGATTTTTCGTATAAAAAAAACAGTTGAAGGTTTTAAAAGGGATGGTTTTAAACTTTATAACCATTTTGAGTATAATTGATTTTAGGAAAATATTTGGTTTCGAAAAAAGATTGGAATTTAAAACCCAGTATGTACATGATGATTTTTGGAAATGAATTAGTTTGATAGAAATTATGTTGATTTGGAAATTTGGATTATTTTCTAAACCTATTATTTTTGGAAACTTTGAAATTGAAGATATTTAATTTGGAAGAAATGACTTGGTAAAATTGTATATGATTTTGAAATTGAATTGATATTGAAATGATTTCAAATTGAGAACCTTGTAATATTAACCACTTGATTTGGAAGTTATCGAACTTATATAAAATGGATTTTGTATAAGTATGAAGTTGATTTGGAAACTATTGATTTGAAAGGTACTCAATTTGGAAAGAGAAATCTTGTATAACCGAAGTCTATATAAGTGGGACTTGATATACTATTGATTTGGAAAGTATTCGATTTAAAAATGGAATCTTATGTATAATGGACTTTATATAAGTACGATATTTGAAAGTGATTTGAAAAAGGTACTGTATGATATATATTTTCGAAGTAAAGATAAGGAAAATGCCTTCTGCTTGATACCCGCTTTGTGGCCACCTTGTGAATTCATTCTATCGATATTATTTTCTCTGATTTTTTTGGTTTCCCGGATGTGATACTCGAGTGTCCTACCATGGCGTAACCCATGGTCTTTTGAGCGCGACTGCATAGCGCAATTCACCCGGCTGAGATGGCCTGGGGGTACGGATTGTTTCTTGGGGGATTCAGGCGTAATCATTGTGTATCCTATAATCTATGTAGGTCGTATTAGTAGCGAAATCCGCAGGGTTGAGAAAGCCTACGGATATGGATTGTTTCTTGGGGGATCCAGGAGTAACCATTGTGTATCTGCGATCTACTAGTCATCATGGCATAATTCGTAGGGCTGAGAAAGCTTATGGATATGGATTGTTTCTTGGGGGATCCAGGCGTAACCATTGTGTATCTGCGATCCACGGTTAGACAAAGGTTTTGGTTGTTTAGTTTGGATTGTACTTTCCATATCTATTTTTGAAAGGTTTTTCCAGCATTTTCACTGGGTGTTGAAACAAGTCTACTAAGTACCTGAAGAATTCTAGGTTTGCACCTGATCAACGCACTGCCAAAGTCTACGAGAACAAGGATAAACTTGTTAAGACATCGAGTTATAAAAGTATTTTGATAAAGTATTATATAAAGGATATTTTGATCATTTATTTTAACTTTCTAAATAATTTAAATTTATATAGATTTAAAATAATAGGTTCATCCTTGTCTTTTAATCTACTTTCCCTTCTAGCTATTCCTATTCTCCACCTTGTTAAACTTACCTATAACAACAGTTATCAGGTATAATTTCAATCTCCTTGTCATCTTATCTTAATCTTATTCCATTTTTATTTTTCTGTGTTTTCTTGTACCACATTCCTTTTCAGGGACGAAAAGTTTTGAGTGGGGGAGAGTGTAACAACCCTGTATTTTGTGGTTATTTTAATTTTTTAATTTTAATTATTTTAACTGAAATTCTTGATTTAAAAACTTTATTTTATTTATTAAAATGGATAAATTTTGTTATTTTAAATATAAATTTTGATTTTTGTGTGAATTATAATTCCAAACCTGAATAAATGGAATATTTCCAAAAAGTCGATTTTGTTCAAAATGGTCAAACTTTGACCTTTAAATTTAAAATTTAAATATTTGAATTTTTGAATTTTATCTTTTATTATAAAAATAGATTTAATTTCAAGAATACTGCTTTTCATTTCGTTGAAATCCGATTAATATTGTGATAGTTATGTTTTTTACAATATTGTGTGTAAATTGTTTTATTTAACAAATCTGTTTATTTTAAATTTATATAAATAATATTTTTTTTGTAAAATAACGTTCTAATTTGTGTAACATGATATGTTATGCATATATTTTATTTTTAAAAAACATTTTTAAAGTATAGTTATAATTTTCAATGGTGATTGTATATAGTTTTCAATTTTTAATTCTAGTTCCATTAAATAGAGTATTTTCATTATTTATTTCCTACTTTTCCTAAAAATATTTATTTATTTTTCATAATATCTATCTCTACCTTATTTTTCTATTTTAATTATTTATACATTCATTTAGTAATTAAACGGATAAGTATTTAGATCCCTATTTATTTCTTAGAAAGAAATTTCAAATATATATACACACACACGTTATTGCTTTAAAAGGCATATCTTTAAAACGTATTTAATTTAACGTTATTGTATTTATTGGTTTGTGATAGCTTCTTGTATACACATTTCTTTGATATATAGGAAATGCATAAATTAAGATACGTTACCTATTTTTAGTTAAAGGCATACGTTACGTTTTGATTTATTACATCTTCATCTTTCCATCCATTGATTTCATACCATAACTCCTCCATATTTGTTGCCGTTTATTTCCTTGATTCCTAGCCGCCTATATCACGTGAAAAATCTCTTTCCATCTTCATTTTGCAAGGCATTTCAGATTTGAAAAAAAGTAAGCAATGTCTTCCTCTTTTTCTACGTTTTCTTCTTCACTTTTCCATTGAATTTTTGCTTGTTTTGCTTGATCTTTTCACATATGTTGCTCAGCTTATAACCTCACCATCTCCTCCACCGACCACCACCACTTCCTTCCTACGATGCACAGCCACAACTCATCCTCCTCTTCTGACCTATACTGGCCGTGACCCTCCTTTGGACAAAAACTCCAAAAAAGTTGCAAAAACCCCTAGAATTGCCCAGCCGAACTCCTGTAACCTCCACCACCTTCATTTGTTTCCACAGCCACCTCCTTAGCCACCACCACCAGTAAACACCACCTCTGAACACCATCACTAACCCCTCACCTAACCTGTACTTGCCTCTGGCCGAGCCCATAGACTTTTGGCCAAGTCAAATAGGTGAACCAAACCTCCTCTTTAACCTTGCCTTTTGACCTTCCAATATTTATAACTCCAATACCCTTTGCATTCTTGACCTAGCCTTGTATTTTCAGTTCCAAACTTGATAAATTTCCCACCTAAAAACATGCCAAAGCCGAGCCTAAGCATGTATGGCCGAGTATACATGGAGTTAAGGTCAAGCCAAAATTGAATTGGAAGCTGGGTGATGTCTTTTATAAATTCTATTTCCTTTTTGTTTCAATAGATTTTGGTATTGTAAATATATTTATATATATTGTTTTATTTTATTGTTATATACAAGATTAACATCTTAGCTCTCTCTCCAGTCAAATCAAAAGTCGTGCTATTGTGCTTTCTTGATTTTTCATTGTGTGTGTTGTTTGCTAACTCCAGCGTAAAGATGTGAGTTTTCACTCATGACATTTATACTTATATAATTAGTGAAGTGACAACAAGTGAATGTGTAGAATTGTTATATCATGTTATTTTCCTGTGATGTTAATTATATGATGTTAAACCCTGTTACAAACTTATCTCATTATCTTTCATGTTTTATTCGGTTATAATGTGTATTTATTTCTGTTTCTCACAATGCAAGTTTCCTGTAGAATAGAATCACTATGGGTTGAAATGATACATACCCGAACGGACTTTAGAATAGAAAAAATCATTACGGGCTAAAATGATAGGCCTGGGTGATGTTATTTATTTATTTGTATTTGTCTTGGTATTGCGGTTTTGAAATAATCAAAACCCAAATTTTTTACTGATTACGGATATAAATGATAATTTCTGTATCACTCGATTAAGGTGTGAAATATTATCCGGACCCGTGGTTAATTACAAAATATGATTTCTTATAAATTTCATGTATTGTAAATGAAAGAAAAAAATATACGAAATTGTACTTATATTCGACTTAAAATGGTTGAGCAGGGATTTTCTAAAAGGTTAAATGGTATAAGTTAATAAATGGTTTGAGTTGTATTGTGAAAGTTTGATTTAACTTAATAATGGGAATTTAAGTAAAAATGGAATTATAAGCTTAACTTGGTAATTAATATAAGTGATGTATGAATTGGATAAAAATAAAGTAAAATAAATTATCAAGTTATTTGTAAAATAAAGTTAAGAAACTTACAGTGTATTTTGAATTTATGTAATTAGTTTAAAATGTTAAATAAATGGACCGTTAAATGGAAATTTGGAATTTAACTTGACTTGGAATTGTGATATTTGGTTTTAAATGGAAGTTTAAGTAAATCAAATAAAATGGAAATTTAGTTCAATGTATGAAATGGTAATTTGAAATTTAAGTGATCATTGTTAAAAGGCAAAGAATGGGAATTTGTACACTTGAATTTAATAAGTGAAATTATTGATATTTATTTGTGCAATTTGCTTTATAAAATCATAAGTTCAAGGGTATTTAAATGACCGTTTTTAAAGTGGAAAACATGAAATTTTATAAGTTAAAAATGGTTTAAATTGAGGTTTATTTGTGGCTGAAATTCTACTGTAAATTTGCAAATGTCTTTAGTAACTCTTCAGAAATGCTATCATTGCTATAGTTAACTTAAAATCTGAAATAAATGATATTACAGCACTTTATAAGTGCTGTGGTCGATACAAATGAACTATAGCTAAATTTGAACTAAGGCATATTACAACACTTGGTAAATGCAATGGTTGCTGAATGAAACCAAAAACTTTAAACAAATAAAAGGGCTACAACAGCACTTGATGAGTGCTGCAGTAGGCTGAAATGAACTGTTTTCCAAATGTAACCGAATACTACAGGAGTTCTATTTAAATGTTGTCTTTTCTAACTGAACCGTTTCAAATGAACTTAAATATTACAGCAGTTTTATTTTAATGCTGTCTGTGGCTGAAATGAACTGTTTCAAATATAACTTACTACAACATTTTCTAAATGTTATGAAAGACTGAAATTTTCAATGTTTATGGTTTTTAAGTGAATAAATAAGCTCAGAAAAGGCTAAATTTTTGGGAATTGAATATTTGATTTGTAAGTATAATGATTTCACTTTTAATGGTTTAAATGAATGATTTTAATTCGAAATTATAAACCACTTGAAATTTATAACCACGGGTATATTTCTCTGTATATCGTTTGATTTCCTAGTGATTGTTTGATGCACACCTTCAATTTGATAGTGTGACTAGACGTGAGAGGTTAGTACAGCTCTGCGCTACCCTAGTCACATTTACACTGTTAGTTGCATGGTTTACTTTATTATGGACATTTCTATGATAGCGTTTATTTCTGTTTAATTGATGGTTTAATGGATCCTTAAAGGATGGACGATCCCAAGCATCCTTTAAATTATTATGCCTTGCTATTACAGTTCACTTGAGTTGGTTTACATTGTATAAGTATGTATGCCCTGACTCGAGTGTTTTGTGTTTTACTTTACGCTCGGGTCAGCCTGAGAGTCACAGCTTTGGATTCACCTTTTGAAGCTAGAGAATTGTTGGAGCTTATCTTACTATCTATTCGTCTATTTTTGATCCAGTCATTTCCTATTCGGTATTGCTTTTGTACTTGTGATTTATGTATCCAGACTTCTATTGTATCCATTTTTAAACTATGATATTTTGTATATATTTTGAGAGTATGTATATAGTAGCTTCATGAACTACTATGATATTTTATTTCCGCTGCGATTTATTCTGATATTTTGTATCTATGATTCTGTGTTGATTTTATTTGCTCCAAAATTTAGTACAATATGTTATTTTGAATTATTCAAGTCCGACATGTGTGGATTATTGTCGATTTGAATGGTCCAAAACAGTGGGTCGTTACACTTTACGGATCAGACTGCAATTATCATTTTCAAGCATTTGCATCTTCGATGTAAGCTCATTCTTCGGATATCCCATGTTTCAACTTTGATCTTAATTCTAAGAATTTTTTGATGAACTACTTATTCCAATAATCTTTTGCTTTCTGAGTGCATTCCAACTTGAAGGACCTACTTAACCTTGCTAGTTCCCCCGATTTGCTTTCTTGAGATAGGTCAGATACATTACTACCATACGACGAATGTCCTTGAGGCAAAGAGGTGTGTAAAGATGCCTTTTTAGGAGACTCGGTTGGGAGTTGGGGGTAGCTAATCCTTTTCATCCTCGACCAGTATAAGTTCATACAATCATGAGAACAACTTTACTCTTCCCCTTTAATACTCCCAATCATTACCAAGAAAGGAAAAGTCAATCATGGGAAATCAGGCGTACGCAAGATATATACACTCCATCATCCTGGCTCTGTCCTCAATCAACATCCAAAATAGCATAATCAACTCTTCATTTTCTTTTCGAAAGTTGGTGTGATAACCTACAACTTCCGGCACCACGATCCAAAACCTTGGGTGACTTTCGAACTTGCGTCATGCTTAAAAATACAAGCTGTTAGGTTTTCAAAACATTGTAGAGCATAATTATAAGTGTAAATTCTAAGGCATTCTATACTTTTAGATCTCATAGTGGAAGGAATTAAAATATAGATATAGAAAATAGACATTTTATACAATGTCTCTAAAATAGCTGATTTACATATACACCGATTCCAAAGTACAATATAAGCTTGGCAATGTTTAATACAATAGATAACTACATGATGAACATTAGGTGATATATGAAATTAAACATGCACGTACTATGCCCAATCAACTACTATTCTCCAATCCCGTGGTAGGGGAAAGTGAAAAGAAGGGGGTTGGTCAAAAAAAGTATGATAAATGAGTATAAGTTTAATATGTGATGATCATGTGCAGTTAACTTTAATTATGCTACCTTCAGTTATCTAGGTTATCCTACACATATCCGTACACTCCTAAGGTCCATTACCTAAGGGTTTATGTCTGATATAAGGGTCAACCTAAGGACTAAACCTCACATTAACGATCGGTTAATGCTCCTAGAGCTACCCAATAAAGAAACAAGGCTTGTAGTCTATTGTGGAAATTTGTTTCCACTAATATCACCTAGTAATAGTCCTTTGGGAATTTCTCTTCCATAAGTACAACTACCCATAACCCATCGCTACGCCTGGAGAGGGAGAACCTTGAAATGCAAACTCATCGTGTGACTTATTGTATTCACCCATGTTCATTTTCAATCGTAGTGGAAAATGCCTCTTATCATACCGCGTCGATGTCCACTTATACTATGTCATGCAAGAACCGTGCATACAAAGACTTCCATTAGTACTGGGCTCCTTTTTACTCTATAACTTCTTATTTTGCTGTGTCGGGCCTAGTTGTCCTTTAGAATCTTTTGTTAGCACCAAGCTCACTACTTGTTGCTTCTATCAATGTTGCACATCCACTATGGTACACCCCCTGAGTGTTTGTGAAATACATCGCCCAAGTCAGCTCTTAACTATTATTTTGGTATTTATTTATTTCCCAAACCACGATAATCTATTGTCCTTCGATAGAAAACTGACATCCCAACTGTCTCTAGCATGTGTATTTAGCCAACAATATGCTCAAATAGTAAATTTTACATTAATATAACTTTTTACAAAATTAAATAATTTATATTCTTTAACTTGGGCCTTAGGCCAAGGTTCAAACTCATAATTTATGTTGCAAACGATCGACCATTAGACCTAACCAATCAATCGCTAGGTTCCAAGGTCGACCGATCACATACAAAAATTAGGGTTTTCTACATTTTTAATTGTCTATTATTGATTATTAATTTCTATGATATCGATCGTTATTTGTTGTATTTATAATGAACCCTAATCACTAGTTGACCGACCTACGTTTTCAATTTCAATACTGATTTGTTAAATATAGGGTTTAGTATTTATTGATTTTAGGGCTTTGCAGTTTAATCCTAAAAGAGTTATACTAACATCAAATCAGGTTTAACAATTTATAATATCAAATCATGTTTAACAATTTACAATGTTTCAACTCTAAAATAATTTGCGATGATTTCAATGCTAACCTAGATTACAAATTTCAATTTTGGGTCCTACTATTTCAATTTTTGATTTCTAACAATTAACCAATTTTTAGGGTTATAATTCAATAAGAGAATTTTTTTTTATAGATTCTAGCTTTATTACCCTAGAATAGATAGAATAGTATAAACTTAACTATAGATAATCATCTAACCAAAATTGTTACTACTCACTTTTTTAAAAGCTACCTCTCCTTTGTAATTTCTTGGAATAATCTTTTCTACGCTTATGGATTTCCCTTTTATTGATTTGACTAAATCCCTTCTATTAATTTTGATCTATCTCTCTACTTCTATTTTAATTTATATTAAAGAGATTATGTTAGAGGAGAGAAGAAAATGATAGAGTTTTGGTGCTGTAAGCTTTATGGAGAATTTTCGGTTGGGTTAAGGTTTCTTTATAAGCTATGATATTTTTATACTGATTGTTAACAAAAAGATATTGACCCATCAGCTACATTCAAAGAGATATGATACATATTCAAGCACCCACCAAAAGATATACTCCAATTTCCAGATTATTTATCATTAAAAAATTATATCCTTTTCCATTTATTTTAAAAAGGTAACAACTTTACTCTTCCCCTTTAATATCATCTATAACTGTTGATTCAAATTAGCCAATAATACTCATTTATATTTTTACTCTTATTACTACTGGATGATAGAGAATCATGTATTTGTTTTCAAAAGTATATCTATATGTGTATATACAAATATTTGTTTCCGTTTTATTTATAGAAGGAATTTAAGTGAAGTTTATTCCTATAAAAATCATTTCTTCATTCATGTTCTCTTACCTATATATAAAATATTTTCCTGTTTCCCTTGTTAATGTAATTGTCACGTTGCCTTATTTAGTGCTACTAATTATAATTTAACTTATTTAAATAAAAATTATAATTCCAATTAATATCCTTAATTGATATTATACACAAACACACACAAAATATTAACCTTTATAGGGAACCCTCCAATATTTGTATTACTTAAAATCCTTATCCTTTTATAAATAAAGAAATAACATATTCTTTTTTTCTTTTTCAATAACGATTCATTTCCATATTTTGTTACCCCTATTTCCACAATATTACATGCGTCCTTATGTTCCTAAATAAATTATTGTCTTTCTTTTCAAACCTAAGCTACCTATGTTTAGTAACAAATCCCATTATTAATTAATGTTTTTATCTATACATTTCCCTTTAGATAATCTTTTACTTTCATATATATATATATATATATATATATATATATATATATATATATATCTTTTAAACATACAATTTTAGACATATCCTTTTCTTTTAAAATATGTTACATTTATTAAATGCATTCTTTTTATACATATTTTGTTACGTTGCCTTCCTTTTAAGATACCCTTTACTTTTGTGCATACATTGTTATTCTTTCTTTTCAAACATATAAAATAGCCGTGTTCTTTTATCTTTAAAATATTTTGTTATATTGTCTTTTTAACACGTGTAACGTACATTAATTACAATAATAAATTCCATAAAAGAGTAACTAATGTGCTCCCTCTTTGAATTAAATATCTTCCTCTTATTTATTAATGTTCAATAACAAAATTGATTTTTAAATATATTGATATATTGTTTCTTTAGTATATCCAATCTATTAAGTACAACCATAATTAATGCCTATTTTATACGTCTCTTTCTTTTGGGTATATTACTTGTTATTTTAAATGATACACTTTTGTACTAAACCGGATAATTTATAGAAATTTACATTGCTACGCGTTTCATTCCAATGGATTAAAATGCTACTTACTCCAATTTTATAACAACTTCCCATTGTGTCTTCTAACCCATATCAATTTGCTAACATAAACCTCTCAGCATGGAGAGAAACATCTTGGTATCAAAAGGTCCATACTGGAAATTAGGCTGGCACGCTCTCTCTTCTTCTTGTAGGCTAGCATTTGAACTTTGTAAAACTCGAGCATATGGATCTGCAGAGCAGTTTCCATTATAAATACCAGCCCTATAGCAACCAAACATGGATTCTTTCTTGACATTGGGCACTCCACCTTCTTCATATCCTATCTCTCTACTCAATAGTCACTTAGGCTAATACTTTTAGTAGATCTAGGCTTAAGAACCTGTCAATCGCTTGTACTATTGACTCTAATTCTTTCTCAAATTCATAATCAATAAACATATAAAGCAGAGTAGGGCAGAGATTGCCGAACCACTATAAAAATCTTGCGTCTCTCTACTTTTCTTTGCTTTTTTATCTCTGTAGATTTAAACCTACAACAGGTTGTGCCACTTTTGACATCAAAATTTTGGTGCTTTTACTGTGAAATCCAAATCAGGGAGATAGATCTGGCTTGCTTTTTTGGATTTGGAGAGGTCCAATGTTTAGGTTTAGAAGTTATGCTTAAGAAATTTTCAAACTTGTTATTTGAAGTTAATTGCAACCAAAGGAGAAAGATAATCTGGAATGATGGTTGGTGGAGTTGAAGAGAATGACCACCAAATTGAAGCAGGAAACTAGCAGGCAGCACTAGGCTAATCTCTTCACAGGAACTAGTTATACAAGGCTAAATTGATAAGATGAAGAGGAATTGAACCAGGGGATGGCAGATAGTCAACAAGTTCTGATGGAAAAGATAGGGACTTTGCTCACCCAGCACCACTAAGGACAAGGAGGAATAAGAGAGAAGCATCTGCTCCTAGACTTAAGGAAGTGAACTCAACTGTTTCTGGCTATAACAAGCCAAATGAAAAGGAAAAAACAAAAGGAGGCGGCTGTTGGAGTTACGGAAGAAGTTATAGGAGGAAGTAGAAGTGCTACCCCTATATGAAAACAATTCGGTATCGAGAGGGTTTCTTCCAGTGCTGAGAGGAATTTTAGAGTTTAGGGGGGATATGAAGTAGATACCATGGATTCGTCTTATTTTTAGGATGACCTACAGCGTAATGGCAATAATTATGAGTTGGGCATTGATGCTAATGGAGCTGGAGTACAAACAGTTCTAGCAGAAACAACTAGAACCCAATGAAATATCGGAGGAATGGTTCACCCAAAGACTGGAGAGCCAAGATGTCAATAGGCAAGCAGAGATTGTTTGCGGAGCCAAACAATCGGCACAGCCCTGATAGTTGTCCTACGGAATAATGTGCCAGTGTGGAATACATAGCTAACATGGTTAAGTGGTTGGTTGAGGAAAGAAAAGGTAGAAAAACGAAGATTGGGGTTCCGCACCAAGTAGGACTCCGTTCAAAAAGAATATACTTAGAGAAGAGAATCCTAAAAAGTTTATGATGCCAATGATTCCATTGTACAATGGAAGTCTGATCCTAGACAACATTTACTAAAGTATGAATGACATGTGGATGGTGCTGGGGCGATAGATGCCGTTCGATGGAGGTATTTCCCTATTTTCTTCTAAGGAGTTGCATCGATGTGGCTCGCTAGGCTTGTGATGTGATTCATATCAACCTTTGATGAATTAGCTTGGAAGTCCTTGGACAAGTTCTTACTGCATGATGCATGACCTAAGGACATGATGTTCTTATCGAGCTTATCTCAAGGGTCTAAGGAATTACTGAAGGGTTTCTTAAACCAGTTTAATGCTTTTATTACCGAAGCAAGCAATTCAAAGTAGGATATGGTATTCATTGTGTTGGTCTGTAGAATTCACCTAGAGGTGGATTTCAATAAATGGATAAAGATGAAGCAATAGACAACCATGAAGGAGTTCCATAAGAAGGCTAATCAGTTACTGCACTTGGAGAAAGAAAGTCTAGCTTTAGGAAATGCTGATGATGGACAGTCAAAGGAGGTTATCCCGAGCTTTCTAGCAGTAAAATAGTCTAGACATAGCGCTAGTAACATCGAAACTGATGTTGGAAACTCTATAACCAAAAGAAATAGAATCAAGGCCTCGACGATAGATGTAATGATAACAAGAAACATCCGTGAAATATTAAACTAGAAGATTACACTTCTCTGAGCGATACATTAGAAAACATATACCTAGCTAGTCAAGGAATGGAATGATATAAAAACTATCTAGCAGAGAGGCGATCAAGAAGGAAAGGCACTCCAAAAAGTAATGTCGTTTCCGTGAGACTCATGGACACAACATGAATGAGTGCTGGCATTTGAGGGATCTCTTCGAAGAACAGATAAGGAAAAATAAGCTCCAATGGTACATTAAAGAGCCACAAGAGATGCTCAAATCCCAAGACTCCCAAGGCTGTCAGCTCAAGTGAATCAATTCGGACCAAGTGGAGAGGGGACAGGAAAAAAGATGGGAAGAAAGCCATAAACACCATAACCGGTGGACTCCATCCAGTAGAGAAAACATGGAGGAAAATGAAATGGTACGCGAGCTCGTTGAAGCATGTACCATTGGAGGGCTGCCTTTCTTTAGAAGATGGAGCTCCAGCCAAACAGTGGAGGATGATAACTACGATATTGTATTCAGAAATAGAGATGTTAATGGAGTCGAAGCATCGACTTTCGACTCTATGGTGGAAACAGTTGGGATTGGACCGCAGCTGTATGTTGAGTTTAGGTAGACACCGGAAGTTCAATGAACATGCTATTCAGGGAAACATTCGTTCATATGAAGATCAATTAAAGGAGGTGATAGCCGATAAAACCAAGATTCAAGGGTTTATGGGTGAAGTAAAACAGCTGATTGGAATGATTGATTTTCCTATAGAGTCCGGTGAAGGAGATTGTGGGATAGTTCAAATTCAAAAATTCATTACCATGGATGAATACTCAGCATGTAATGCCTTCTTCGCCGACCGGATCTCCCTGACTTTATTATAACACCGATGCCTTGGTGTTTAGTGATGAAATTCCCAATGGAAAATGGAATCGAAGTGGCAAAAGGCATCAGAGCTCTGGAAGAGAATGTTGAATTATAGAATTGAGAGAAGCAAAGTGACATGAGAAAGGTGCGAATGCGGAATTTGCATTCAGGATTCACAAGCATAGCAACAATAGCCTGGACCCTGGCTCGAGAGCCATACTCACTTTGGTAAGGCCGTGGATCCTAGAAGAAGTCAAGGGACGGGCGACTGACACCGGCAAAGCTGACAGTGAATGTTCCAATTAGCATGGATGATCCTACTCGGGTCTTGAATATTATCACTTAGCTTAACTCAAGTTTAAGGAAGGAATTGGTTAATTTTCTCTATGAAAACCTAAACCTGTTTGCTTGGACACATTCGGATATATGTGAGATACCGTCGGAGATAGCATGTCACGCACTGAATATCGATATAAAGTTCATACCATTGAAATAAAAAAGGCACAGTCTGGGTCCAAAGCGATCTGCTGCACTAAATAAAGAATTATATAAGTTGATGGCAAATGGTTTTATCCACGATGCTTTGTACCCAGATTGGATATCCAACCCCGTGTTGGCCAAGAAGTCAAATGAAAAATGGCGAATGTGTATCGACCACTTGGATTTGAATAAGGCATGCCCAAAGGATAGCTTTCCTTTGCCTAGGAATGACAAATTGGTGGACGGGACAATAGGACATGGGTTGCTTTTATTAATGGATGCTTATTCACGTTATAACTAGATACTGGTGCGTGTACCAGATCAAGAGAATACTAGCTTTATAACGATTTAGAATTATACTACTACCGAGTATTGCATTAAGCTTGAAGAACGGTGGAGCCACATAACAAAGATTACTGAATACTAGGTTCAAGAATCAAATCGGGCAAGCAATTGAAGTACACATGGATGTCATACTTGTGAAATCACAAGTATCTCAGAGTGATGTAGATGACCTTTCTGATATGTTTGAAGTCTTACGAAAATATGGTATGAAGTTGAATTCGTTGAAGTATTCTTTCAGATAGCATCGGGAAAGTTCTTAGGATTTATTATAAATGCATGGAATGTCGAAGATAGTCCGAAACACTATCGCCTTGAGAAACGTAATCGCCCCAACTACGAAGAAGGAGTTACAAAGCTTGATTAGCAAGATCGTTACTTGAGTCGGTTCATCTCGAAAGCCAATGTTAAGTGTGTACCTTCTTTAATCCTCTGAAGAAGGGGAAGAAAAACTTTGAATGGAGTCAAAGATTATCAGAATGCCTTCGAAGAATTATCGAGGCACATGGAGACACCCCTAATCTTATCCAAACTATTGAACGGGGAAGACTTATTTTTCTATTTTAGCACTGTCTACTCACGCACTAAGTGCAACACTGGTGCGCGAGGAAGTGAGGATTCTAAGGCTGGTTTATTATATCAGCAAGCACTTTACAGAAGCTGAAAAGAACTACCCAAAGTTGGAAAAACCCGCATACTACATGTTAATTGCATCTAGAAAACTGTGGTCATATTTTCAAGCTCATCCAATCAAAATATTGACGGACAAGCTATAACATCCCCCTACTTGGAGGTCCAAAACTAACGGCTATGAATGCTGCAGTCATCCATAGTTATTAATCTTCGGCAACCAAATACGGCGGTGTTAGATTCATTAATACACAGATCATAGAAATATGGAAAATATTTAACAATAAAAAATACATTTCCATATATGATTCAAAACATTTCATGTTCATTACATAATCGCAAAGTTCGTTAACCACGCTCAGCAAAACATAATTATTACAAATCCATCAAGAGTGACATATGAAGATGGCCCTTTGATTGATCAAAGTATATAGTAAGGCCCATAAATCTCCTTTATAAACAAATACACAGCGGATAAGAAAACCTTAATTAACTATCTGCCTACCGCACATCTCCGGAAGCTTTATTCGTCTAAGAAGAGAACCTAGAAGCCTTAAACCTTAAACTAATCAAAATCAATTGAGTACCCAAGAGTTTAAGGAGAAAACAAAAACTTCGAGTCAGATATAAGGCCTGGTATGAATAATAATCTAACATCTTAATCCTTTTAAATATCTAGCGAGACCACGTCGCTTAGCGTTCCCTTCACTAATATCCTAAAAACCTTTATAAAACTATATACTGTGCTCCTGCATCCACAATGGTTAAACATACATTTTCAAAATATTATAATGATATGCATACTTGAGAATAATTAGGAATTCTCATTCCCAGTTTAATTTGACACCCTGTCATTATTATAGTTTTTAGGGTCACTATTAACCTTTTTAGTTTTCAAGGGTTTACTAATAACCTTATCATAATTAATTGACACTCTGTCTTATTCATAGTTTTCATGGGATAATTAAGAACCTATAGGCTCATGCCAGTTAACTTAATCGTTTTTAGGTACTCTCAAACCTATTGGACTTCCCAATATCCAATCACATTATCCTAGTTTTCAGGGGTTTATTAGGAACCTATGGATTTATCCAATAACTCAATTCACATCCTAGTTTTCATCGGTTGACTAGGAACCTACTAGTACATCCATTAACCACTTACTTATCCAAGTTTTCATGGGTTTACTAGTAACCTATTGACTGATGTCAATTTTTTAATCCGGATATAGTTTTCATGGATTCACTACAAACCAGTTAGCCCCTGCCAACTACTCTTAATACATAGTTTTCATGGGTTAACTATGAACCTTTTGGTATGCACCAAAACTATCTTATCACAATTTTTGTGGATTTACTATGAACTTTTTGGTATGCACCAAATACATAAAGTTTGGGCATCCTAAATTTTTGATCACCTTGACACCATGGATGCAATTCTACTCATTTAGGAGTTTAAACAACTTATTTTCACTATTGAGTTAACCTGGCTGGTTCTTCTACCCCTTTTTTCCAACATACAATTATGGGTTATCATCTGAATATACTCATATTTGAAGAAGAAAAACTACAATTTAACAATACCACTCCTGTGGGTTTAAAGTCCTTGAAATATATATCATAACTAGTTAACCTCTTTAACTTATATCTTCATCAAGGAAATATTTCTTCTAAATCACATACTTAAAGCCATTATAAAACTCTTTTATACAAGCCATGGGATTTCCTTTAAAAATTAGAGTATGGGTTTTCCAACCTTCAAAAACCGCATCTTTCGATCTTGTTGAAATATCTACAAAACAACCTTTCGAAACCATTGAAACCATTCGACAAATTAAGCTGACCTTGCTGTAAGGCATACCTCGAAAGCTTAAATCATTTCATTTAAACAGTAGACCTCCGCCTCTTAAAGCAACTTCTTCGAAAGCTTGGGTTATACTTCAATTATAAATCACGAGTAACTCATCTAAGTCGAAAGCTTTGAAACCTTTCAAAAGCAATAGGAGAAGCGACTGGGTTTTTTAAAACAAGTAAACCTTTCGACTAAGCCGAAAGCTCCTGCTTTGGACCCTTTAGAAGAGTTTTAATGAAATAAAGGAGGCAGATCTTTTCAAAAATCTCTTTGAGACAACCTTTCAAAACCAAACCTTTCGGCCTTGTCGAAAGGTCTCTTAAAACCTCTCAAAACCTAACCTTTGCACTGTGGTTGAAGGTTATATATAAAACAGCTTATAAAAACCAAACCCTTCGACTGTGTTGGAAGGTTCAAAATAGAACAATAATAAGTGGCAGTGATCTTTTGCCTTTGTCGAAAGGTTTAAAGCCTTTCTTTAAACATTTGACCTGATTGGAAGCTGCCAATTCGAAAGCTCTAATTCGAAAGTGTAGCAGGTAGAAACTTTAGGTTATAAAACAAACATATCCCAACCTCTTTGGCCATCAACCATTCGATTACAAACCCTTTGGCTCTATCCAATTCATTACATAACAAGCACTTGATACTATATGCATTGGTTTGACCTCATCGAAAGGTTTAACCATTCGATTTAGATGAAAGGTATGGGTCGGAAGGTATTATGCCTAAAAGGCCGAAACATGCAAAAAGCATGATTTTCTTGTTTTTAACTTAAAGAAGGTAACTTTTTAACAAAGATGCCCCTTTTTGTCAAATTCTCCTTGGCTAATAATTTACTTTTTAGAAAAATGCTACAGCAAATTCAGTTTTAAATAATAATTTTATTTTATAAAATGCATCTTCTCCTTAAATAAATATATAAAACATTTAAGTCACATACCTTAAATAATTACATATATCCATCAAAACACTTAGGAAAAATCTGAAAAAATCATACAAAATCTATTTTAATGTGTTTTCCAACACATAAAAATTTCAAACCCAAATAATTATTATTTTTACCGTAAATAATTTATAACCTAATAAATCATTTCTTCACTAGAAAATTCGTATAAAATCCATATATACTCCGAAAATTATAAGAATTGAAACTTATCTCCAAAATCATGTTTACCATAACATAAAACTTTCTCATGGCATTTAAAAATTATTTTCATCTCGGTTTTGCCCCAAACCGTGTATATTTCTTGTTAAACAACCTTATTTAATCAAATATAAATCATAAACAAGCATATCATCAGTCAAAACATCATAAAACAGATTTATCTATAAATCCAAAATTATTTGATGTAAAAATCAAAATAGAGATGTAGAAATTATTTTTCACCTTGCTTATGATAAGGAGATTAGGGATTGTTTGAGATTGATTTTCCTCTAGCTTGAATCCTAAGCTTTCCTTAAATTGTTCTTCTTCTCTTCTCTCTTCCTATGGCCGACCTTGATGCTTCTTACATTTATAGTTTGTGTGTTGAGATAAAAATGAATGTATACAACCTAATGAAAATAGTATAAGGGTGGGAAGTGTAGTGGCTATTTACCCTTATTCCCTTCTGCTTAACTTCCTAACCATTTGTATAAATTCTTTAGTTTAATAAGCACGACCACCTAATTAATTAATCAACCTCAACACCCTTTCTACATTATTCTATTTAATTTATTTTAATTAAATTTCCTGAATAGTGTCAGTATATTAGGGGTGTTGCAGGCTCCTTTCCTTAAAGAATTTCGTCCTCAATATTCAGTAAGGACTAACTAATAATAAAGCAATCATATGTAACATCTCCTAACAACCATACTAGTCTATCTAACTAGCAACCAATCTATATAAATCTGATGTAGACATACCATCAAATTAGATCATGATAAACTTCTCAAATCATGTCCTCCGTCTCCCAAGTATAGTCTTTCTCGTTGTCGCTCCACTGAACCTTTACCAACTTGACTGTCTTGGTCGTCAATCTTTTCACATCTCTCGCTACAACCTAAACTGGTTGTCTGGTAAAAGTCAAATCGGGCTCTATAAAAAAGACCTTTAACTCTGTCTGAGGAATAGTTGCCTCTAAATCATGCATATACTTACGAAGATGAGACACATGGAATACATTATGGACACTTGCCAAACTGCTCGGCAACTCTACTCTATACACGAGCTTTCCAATCCTTTCTATAATCTGAAATGGACTAATATATCTTAGGGCCAACTTTCTCGATTTTCCAAATCGTACCACACCCTTCGTCTGTGACACTTTATGAAAACTCTTTCTCCTACTGAGAACTCTAGATCTTTACGCCTCTTATTTGTGTAACTCTTTTGTCTGGATTGAGCTTCCTTCATCCGTCCTTGGATTATCTCAATCTTTTCTGACGCGACTCTAACAAAATCTGGACCCAAGACCAATCTGTCTCCAGTCTCTGACCAACATGTTGGCGATCTACATAGCCTTCCATACAAAGCTTCAAAAGGCGCCATTACTATATTAGTCTGATAACTACTATTATAGAAAAACTCAATCAGGTGGAGGTGATCTTCCCAAGATCCCCTAAACTCCAATACATAAGCTCTCAATAAATCTTCAATACCTTATTAACTCTCTCTGTATGCCCATTTGTTTGTGGGTGATATGATTTACTTATCTTAAGCTTGGTACCTAATACCTCTTGTAAGCTCCTCCAAAATTCGCTAGTGAATAATTCATCCCTGTCGCTAACTATGCTACTAGGAATTCCATGAGGTCTAACTATGTTCTTCATGAACAACTTTTATAGAGCAGGCGCCGTCCTGGTTGACTTTACCAGAATGAAATGGGCACTCTTGGTCAACTTTTCCATTATAACCCATATGCTTTCATTTCCTTTATTTGACCTTGGAAACTCGTCTATAAAATCCATCGATATCGTATCCCATTTCCAAACTAGATATCCAAAGGTTGAAGTAACACACGAGGCTTCTGATGTTAGGCTTTCACTTGTTGACAGTTAACACACTGCCAAACTACCAGGCAACATCCCTCTTCATGACTTCCCAATAGATTCTCCTCTTCACGTCTTGATACGTCTTGGTCTCTCCAGGATGAATCGTAAACTTCGATTGATGACATTCTTCTAGAACTTCTTTCCATAAGTTCTCTACATCTGGATTACATAACTGTTCCTTCTTCCTCAACCATCCTCTTTGTTCAAGATTAAAATCCTTTAGGTCATTAACCTTTGATCCTTCTTTAATCTTTCTAATTCTTTCGGTTAAAACTGGATTCTTTCTTTGCGTAGAAGTTATCCTTTCGATCAGCATTGGTCGATCTTCTAAACAAGATAAGATGGCAATACCCTGACTAGAACTAGCAGTAGATCTCAACTGCACCCCACAACTGGCCAATGCTTCTAGATTCTTCCATTTTGCCAACATCGCTAATACTACATTCTGATGTTTTCTACTGAGAGCAATATTTCCTTTCCCATGAGTATACTCTATACTTAAATCAATAAGCAGCCAAAAACTGTAGCCATTTTGTTGTCTCATGTTCAACTCGTTCTGAGAGAATAGATACTTTAATGACTTATGATCGATATACAACTCAAATCTCTCTCCTAACAGATAATGCCTCCCAATCTTCAAGGCAAAAATCACCGCTGCCAACTCCAAGTCATGAGTAGGATATCTTACTTCGTGCGATCTAAGCTGCCTAGATGTGTAAGCAATAACTTTACCCTCCTACATCAATACTGCTCCCAATCCAGCGCCATGGCATCAGTGTAGACTACCAACCCTTGGTTACCATCTGGAACTACTAACACTGGTGTATTGGTCAACAAATGCTTCAACTTAAGGAATGCTTCCTCACATTTGTTGGACCAAACAAACATCACGTCCTTTCTGATCAACTTTGTCAAAGATGCTGCTATTCATGAGAAATCATTGATGAATCTCTAGTAACAGCCAACAAGTCCAAGAAAACTTCTGATCTCGGTTGCCGTCACGGGTCTCTTCCATTTATTGACTGCCTTGATCTTAACTGGATCAACTGAAATCCTTCCTCCAAAACCACATGTCCAAGAAACTTTACTTCTCTCTTCAAGAAATGACACTTGGAAAACTTCGCCTTCAGCTGATTTTGCCTTAGCATCTCTAACACTACTCTAAGTTGAATCTCATGTTCTCTTTCATCTTTGGAGTACACTAAAATGCCATCTTTGAACACAAACACAAACCTATCCAAGTGCTAACTGAAAACTCGGTTCATTATATCAATGAAGAAAGTAGGCGCATTCGTCAATCCGAATGGCATTACTAACCATTCATATGAACCATACTTAGTTCGGAATGCAGTCAAAGGAATACTATCCTCCCCTACTCTCAACTAATGGAACCCCATTGCCAAATCCAATTGGGAAAGTACTCTGGATCCACTCAACTGATCAAATAGATCGTCAATCCATGGTAGATGTACCTATTCTTGATCGTCCTTTCATTCAACTTACAATAGTCGATGCACATCCTTAAAGTCCCATCTGGTTTCTTCGCAAACACCGCAGCTGCTCCCCAAAGCGAACTGCTTGGTCTGATAAAAATTGTTCCTGCAAGATCCACTAACTGCATCTATAATCCCTTCATCTCTATGGATGTCATCCTGTTAGGTGGTCTACTAACGAGTTCAAATCCCGGTACGAGGTCTATTCAAAATTCAACAGCTCATTTCGAGGTAATCTAGTGACCGGCTAAAATACATCTACAAACTCTCTAACCGCACGAATCTGACTAAGTTCTTCTCCAGCCTCAATGGCACTCAAAAAAGCACAAACACTCTTATTGGAATTCTGCACTAAGAAAATGATTCAATTATGACTATTTGGGCACCTCAACGGTATTTCTCGATCCTGGCAAAACATCCTCGCCTCTTACTTACCCAACCAATCCATAACTATGATGATCCCGAAATCTATGAAATCATAAACATACAAACTACATGCGAACTTATGACCTAACAAATCAAGTTCTAACTGGTCACATGTCATCCCAAGAGTTGCATACCCTCCTATTGGGTTCGCAACCCTCATGGATGTAACAAGGTATGTGGGTTATATACATAACCTATCAACAAAATGCTAAGATATAAATGAATGTGATGCATTGGTATCAAAGAGTACCCTAACAGGTGTACTTTGAATCAAAAGCGTACCTTCCATCACAGTCTTTCCTTTCTCCGCTATAGTAGGTTTCGAAGAATACGGTGGTCCAATAACAAGCACCTTCCACTATCCACCATTACTTTCTCTGGACACTGGTTCTTATAATGCCTAACTTGGTCATAGTTGCAGCACTTCACATTCTTCTTCTCCGCAGATTTCTTTCCTTTCCCAATTCTACACTTATGGGCATAATGGCCCTTCTTATCACACTTATAACACACCACATCCGCCTTTGCCTTCTTAACTACCTCTCCTTTCTGGGCTTCTTTCTTTTTAAAGAATTTCCTTTTTCTTTCCTGAGAACCCTGGGACTCAACTGGCTTTTCCCTAGCTGAAACAGCAAGCATCTTCTCAAGGCAGACGATCTTTCCACCATCACACGATAAGGTTCTCAGATATGAGTCGTAACCATCATTCCTAGCTCTGGCCTCAAACCTCTAATGAATCTCTCATTCCTCCTAACATCTGTGTCATCCAAAGCATAACCATATCGAGATAGCTCATCAAAATTAGCAGCATACTCAATCACAGACATCTGTGCTTGGACAAGATCCATAAGCTTCCTCATTAATGCCAATTTGGAAACCTCAAACAGGAACCTCTATTCAAACCTCTTCCTGAAGTCCATCTAAGTCAACTCTTCCTCTGGCACTCCAACCGTCACACTATTCCACCAACGAAGCACAAACCCTTGCAATTGTCTCGAGGCTACCCTTCTTTTTTCACCATCATTCAAACCAGAATCGGTAAAAATCCTTCCACAGTTCAACAGCTAATTATCTACTTCGACGGCATCTTCTGTTCCATCAAATTGCTTTCCTTCCAGACTAACGTAGTCTCTAATTAGCTTGGCATAGTTATAACTAGCTGGAACTACATGATTAGCTCCACTAATATTTCCAGCAGCATTACCTCCGATAGCTTCGACTGCAATTCCTGCCCGCACCATGTTTACAAAGAACTGATACATTGCTCCCATATCCATCTGGGAAACTCTTGCACCAACAGTTTCAACTTATGCCTGACCTAGACCTCTTCTAGCATTGGGTCGGGCATTTCCATTAGTAGCGGTGCTCTCTCCTCCAACATTAACTCTGCCTCTTCTTCCTTCCATATATGTATTCAAACATCGTGAGATACAGATGAATAACCTAACTAAGATAGAAATCTAGAGATGTAGTGTATACTTATATATATAGCAAATACAAGTACGTTACTATAGCATTATCCCACACCAGATCATAACTCTTATTTCAATGGATTATGTTTTCAAAAATCATTTCTAGGTAATGTATATCATAAATCGATGCTCTGAAACCAACTTGTAACATTCCCCTACTTAGTGGTCCAAAACCAACGGCTACAGATGTTGTAGTCATCCATAGTTATTAATCGTCGATGACCAAATACGGCGGTATTAAATTCATTGATACACAAATCACGAAAATATGGAGAAATTGTAACAATTAAAAATACATTTCCATATTTTAATCAAAACATTTCATGTTCATTACATAATCCCAAAACTCATTAACCACGTTCAACAAAATATAATTATTACAAATATGCGAAGAACGACATATGAAGATGCCCACTTGGTTGATCAAAGTACATATTAAGGCTTATAAATCAGCCTTTGCAAAGAAACAAACTACAGGCAAGATAACCTTAATTAACTATCTGCCTCCTACATGCCTCTGAAAGCTTTATTCGTCTAAGAAGAGAACCTGGAAACCTTAAATCTCGAACTAATCAAAATCAATTGAGTATCCGAGAGTTTAAGGGGAAAACAAAAACTTCAAGTCGGACAAAAAGCCTGGTATGAATAATAATCTAACATCTCAATCCCTTTGGATATCTAGTGAGTCCACACCGCTTAGCAAAACGGATTTTCCCTCACAAATATCCTAAAAACAATTATAAAACCATATATTGTGCTCCTGCATCCACAATGGTTAAACATACATTTTCAAAACATTATGATGATATGCATACTTGAGAACAATTAGGAATTCCCATACCTAGTTTAATATGAAACCCTATCATCATTATAGTTTCTAGGGTCACTATTAACCCTTTTAGTTTTCAAGGGTTTACTAATAACCTTCTCATAATTAATAGACACTCTGTCTTATTTATAGTTTTCATGGGATCACTAAGAACCTATAGGCTCCTACCAGTTAACTTAATCATTTCATGGGTCCTCCCGAACCTATTGGACTTTCTAGTTTTCATGGGTTTACTAGAAACTTATGGATTTATCTAGTAACTCACTTCACATCCTAGTTTTTATGGATTGACTAAGAACCTACTGATACATCCATTAACCACTTGCTTATCCTAGTTCTAATGGGTTTACTAGCAACCTATTGACCGATGTCAACTTTTAATCTGAATACATTTTTCATGGGTTCACTACAAACCAATTAGCCTCTTCCAACTACTCTTAATACATAGTTTTCATGGGTTAACTATGAACCTTTTGGTATGCCCCAAAACTACCTTATTATAATTTTCATGGGTTTATATTAACCTTTTGGTATGCACCAAAAACTATAATGTTTAGGCTTTCTATATTTTTGGTCACCCTGACTCCATGGATGCAATTCTACTCATTCAGGAGTTTTGGTAATTTGTATTCACTATTGAGTTAACCTAGTTAATTGGTTCTTTTACCCCTTTTCCCCAAAATATGGTTATGGCTTACCATGTGAATATACTCATATTTGAAGAAGCAAAACTATAATTTAACAATACCACTCCTGTGGGTTTAAAGTCCTTGAAATATATATCATAACATAGTTAACCTCTTTAACTTATATCTTCATCAAGGAAATACTTCTTCAAAATCACATACTCCAAGCCGTTATAAAACTCCTTTATACAAGCTATGGGTTTTCCTTTAAAAATTAGAGTATGGGTTTTTAAACCTTCATAAACATAACCTTTCAAAGTCATTGAAACCATTCGGCAATTTAAACCTCTCGAAAGTATTCAACTCTTATAACATATACCTTTTGAAAACTTAATGGGTTCAAGTTAAAACATGCGAAAAGTCTTCTTAAAACCTTTCGAATACAAAGGAAGCAAGCTTACGACCTTGTCGTGAGGTCTACCTTGAAAGCTTAAATCATTTTATTTAAACAATGGACCTCCGCCTCTTAAAGAAACTTCTTTAAAAACTTGGGTTATACTTAAATTATAAATCAAGGGTAACTCATCTAAGTCGAAAGCTTTGAAACCTTACGAAAGCAATAGGAGAAGCGGTTGGGTTTTTCAATACAAGTAAACCTTTCGACTAAGCCAAAAGCTCCTGCTTTGAACCCTTTCGAAGGGTTTTAATAAAATATAGGTGGCAGTTCTTTTTAAAAATCTCTTTGAAACAACCTTTCGAAAACAAAACCTTTCGGCCTTGTCGAAAGGTCTCTTAAAACCTCTCAAAACCTATATTTTGGGCTATGTCGGAAGGTCTTATATAAACAGCTTATCAAAACCAAACCCTTCGACTATGTCAGAAGGTTCAACATAGAACAATAATAAGTGGCAGTAACCTTTTGACTTTGTCGAAAGGTTTAAAACATTTCTTTAAACATTTAAGCTGATTGGAAGCAACCAGGTCAAAAGCTCTAATTCGAAAGCATAATAGGTAAGAACTTTAGTTTATACTCTTTGGCCATCAACCTTTCAATTACAAACCCGTTGACTCTGTTCAATTCATTACATACCAAGTACTTGACACCATATGCATTATTTTGACCTCATCAAAAGGTTTAACCTTTCGACTTAGATGAAAGGTATGGGTCGGAAGGTATTATGCCTAAAAGGCTGAAACATGCTAAAAGCTTGATTTTTCTTGTTTTTAAGTTAAAGAAGGCAACTTTTTAACTAACTTGTCCCTTTTTATCAAATTCACATTGGTTAACAATGTACTTTTTAGAAAAATGTGGTCGCAAATTCAGATTTAAAATAATAATTTATTTTATAAAATGCCCCTTCTCCTTAAATAAATATATAAAACATTTAAGTCCAATACCTTTAATTTTTTTTATATATCCATCAAAACACTTAGGAAAAATTTGGAAAAATCCTAGAAAATCTATTTCAATGTTTTTTCCAAATATAAAAATTTCAAACCAAAATAATCATTATTTTTCCGTAAATAATTTATAACCCAATAAATCATTTCATCACTAGAAAATTCGTATAAATCCATATGTACTTGGTAAATTATACGAATTGAAACCCATCTCCAAAATCATGTTTAGCATAACATAAAATTTTCTTATGGCATTTAAAAATTATATTCATCTCGGTTTTGACCTAAACCGTATATATCTTTTATTAAACAACATTGTTTAATCACATATAAATCATAAACAAACACATCATCATTCAAAACATCATAAAACAGATTTATGCTCTAATCTGAAATCATAATGAAAAATCAAAATAGAGATGTAAAAATTGTTATTCACCTTGCTTCAGATAAGGAGATTAGAGATTGTTTGAGATTGATTTTCCTCTAGCTTGAATCCTAAGCTTTCCTTAAATTTTTCTTATTCTCTTATATCTTCCTATGGCTCGCCTTGATGCTTCTTATGCATACAGTTTTTGCTTTGAGACAAAAATGAACGTATAAAACCTAATGAGAATGATACAAGGGTGGGAAGTATGGGCGGAAATTTACCATAATGCCCTAATGTTTAACTTCTTAACCATTTGTATAAATCCATTAGTTTAATAATCATGGAGACCTAATTAATTAATCAACCTCAATCCCTTTGTCGACATTATTCTATTTAATTTATTCTAATTAAATCTTCTGAATAATGTCCATAAAATTATGGGTGTTACACTAGCCTATGAAACAAGGATTGCATTGAACTGATACCTTGGGGGGGTTGTTGAAATGGAATATTGAATGCAGCTAGTATGATATTACGTACCATTCGAGGAGAGCAATAAATGGGCAGGCATTGACATATTTCATCGTTAAGTTTACCGCTGAGGATGGTTGTTAGTCCTTGAGATGATGGTTTTGATGACAACAATCTTAGGACTTACTATAAAATATAAATACTAACATTATAGTTTAGATATATATATATGCAGTATATAAACAAGCAGGTACTAAGAATGAAGACTGTACATTATAGAGATTCAAGATTAAAGATATCAAGATTGAAGACTCATGAGTATCAAGATATCAAGAGTTCAAGATTTCAATAATACAAGATAAGTATTGAGTCTAGAATTATGTTAGAACTTCTTGAAAGCACTTACGTCTTTATTCGAAATTTATTCGTGGAATGTAATTTACTTCGACCCTGTTAAAGGGATGGAACCCAAATTGGATCGAACCTACGACAATATCTAATGGAACATATAGTGGTCCTATTTTGATATCCACTAATTTTACAAAAATGCTTTTCAAAAATATATATCTCTTATTTTTAAAAAATGTTTTCAAAACTTTCTTTTTAAAAAGACATCTCTCTTGGTTTTAGATATTTTAGCCTCAAAACTACTTTTATCATTTTTGATATTTTGATTACAAAATTGTCCTTGTTTTTAAACCATCTCTTGTTTTAAATATTCAGCTTTAAAATATTTATATACTCAGATTTTAAATCACCTTATAGATTAAGATTATATATATTAAAAATTACTTTCTAAACTCTTTTATATGTTTAAACTATATTCAAATATATTTACAAAGTTTAGAAATTGATTTGACAAATTATAGAAACCAATTTTAATAAGAAAATCAAAACATTATTTTGCCTTAAGCATGTCGACATCCCTCAACCCCTTATGTCAACATGGTGTCCGTTATTTTCAAATTTCAAATTTCAATTTTCAAAAGAAGTGTCTATTCATCGCTTCCTTTCACAAATAGATATGGCTGTTGCTCTACTATAAATACGAGTAAGTTCTAAACGAATTTTTTACCAGATTTCATTTATTTTATCTCCTCTTCCTCTTCCACATTTATTCTAAAGAATCCTAAACTATACTTTGCTGAAATTCCAAGTGAATCAAACTCGATTATCTCTTGTTTGATTCTCTGCCACTCTCTCCATAAGATCTCGGTGCTATTCAAAGTTATAGAATGTTTTGTAAATCAAACTATTAAGTAAAAGGTGCGGTTGAGCCTTGATATCAATTGGGTGTGATTGTATCCCCGAAAATCAATTAGGTGATCTTGTAGCCTGGTTAAATCAAGAGAGTTTGTCCTGGACTTGAATACAAGACGGTGTACCTCGTAGCCTTGAAACTGAGGGTGTAATCTGGGAGATTATTTTGATAAGAAATCTGTACGATTGTACGAGACTTGATATAGGGCAATTTCGAACCAGTATAAAATCCTGATGCGTTCTTTCCTTTACTGCTTTAATTTAGTATTTGCATCTGTGTCTGATTCTGTGATTATATCTGTGTCTATGAATTGCATTTTTTGGTGATTAAATTACATAAGTTTCAAAAAGATTTAAAAAATCCATAAAACACTATTCACCCCCTCTAGTGTTATTCCAGCCTCAAGATCTAATCCGCATTTCTCACATTTGGTATCAGAACATTGGTTTTCAGTGTTTTCATAATCTGAATTTTGAAAAGTTTTAAAAATGGCTACCCGCACTAATTCTATTAACAGTATCACTAGTTTATTTATAAAGGGTCATTCTACTGCTAGACCACCACTTTTTACTGTAGTTACTATGCATATTGGGCATGTAGAATGAAAATATATTTACAGTCAATAGGATTACACACTTGGAATTTTAAACAAACTGAAGATTCCGAACCCACAACTAGTTTTTCACAGTGAACAGCTGAGCAAAATACTATTGCACAAAATAATTCCAAAGCCATGAATATTTTATTTTGTTCACTTGATAGGAATGAATTCAATAGAGTATATATTTGTAAGTCTGCATACGATATCTAGAAAACTTTGCAAGTTACTCATGAAGGAACAAGCAAAGTCAAGCAGACCAAAATATCCATACTCACAAATCAGTTTCAATTATTCAAAAAGAATTCTAATGAGTCCATTTTGTTGAATCATGGTTTTGATTCATGATGATAGACATCATTTGGCATTGACGATCATAGATCACAAAGATGATGGAACATAGCGACAAAAAGAGAATGAAACTTCAAACAAGGCAAGACTTCAATTCAGAATATAGTATGCATATTTATCTTGTTTTTGAGTCTTGGATAAGTTAAAATATTGCTAAAATCATTCCTCAAGTAGTCACATACACACACAAAAGATTTTACTTCAAATTGTAGTAGTGTGATCTGTGCAACATAGCACAGGTCAGTCGACTGACTCAGGTCAGCCAGTCGACTGACATGTGTCAGTGCACATATAATTACTATGAAATGCACGTTTTTCAAATTCAGTCGACTGGCACTTTTAAGTCAGTTGACTGAACGACAAATAACAGCTATTTGACTGCAAAGACTCATTCTTTCATGAAGGGATTTCAATCCAATTTCAAGAAGAACGGATGCAACTTTTGATTGAGATCTTTCACGAATGATTGCATCCCTATATCCTCTATATAAACATGCTTTGATTTTTTTCAAATTCACCGAATTCTTTCTTTACTGTCATAATCTATTCTTTCTCTATACTCTATGCAATTCGAAGCATTCACAAACTTTATATCACTTGAATCTTTGAGTTAATATATACATTCTTTGATTCTAATTGATTTTCTTCCTTTCAGTCAATACACATACAGAATAGTCTTGAGGATATGATTATAGAAAGAGTGTATTTCAAGACATATCTATGTTATCAAAAACATACTAGTCAACAAAGCTTTCTGTATCTAGTAGAAGTCCTGTTCGGTTGCTCAGGTAGAAAGATCTCTTCGGCTGTTGAGGCAGAAATCCTGTTCGGTTGTTCATGTGTTGTTTAGACTTAGTTCCTCTAGGTTAAGTGAGGGATATTGTTTGTAGTGTAATTCCAGAAGGACTCTGGGACTGGACGTAGGACGGTGCTCCGAACCAGTATAAAAATCTCTGGTATTATCTCCTCAGTGCACTTATTTTCCGCATTATTATTTATATTATTATCTACATTATTCTCTGCATTATTGTATATCCATATTGCACGATCCGTAGCATAGCATTCTTCCATTTGGTATCAAAGCAGGTTATCCTATATCCGTCACACAGTTATTCGATATTATAATAATATCGATAATAACACTAACACCAGTTTTATTGAAGGTCAATCCACAACACGACCACCACTATTTAATGGCATGAATTATAACCATTGGGCTACACGAATGCGTATATATATGCAAGAAAATAGTTTTGGTTCATGGAACATTACACAATCATAATATCTCATACTTGCAACTGAATATTCAGCGTGGTCAAACACACAAAAACAAGATGCTTCTTCTAATGCCAAAGCCATGAACATGTTATTTGTGCTTTAGAAAAAAATGAGTTTAATCGTGTTAGTATGTGCAACACTGCCTATGAAATATGGACAACACTAAAGTCACTCATGAAGGTACTAACAAGGTTAAACAAAGTAAAATATATGTGCTTAAGAATTAATTTCAAAATTTTATGATGAAGCAAGATGAATCTATAAATGATATGTACTCTAGATTTCAAGATATTCATCATTCTTTATTAGGACTAGGGGAGATATATTCCGATTTTGATATTGTTTCAAAAATCCTTAACTCTTTAACGGATGAATGGAAAAGAAAAGTCTTAGCTATTGAATAAGCTAATGATCTTTCTACTATGAAACCAGAAGAGTTAATAGGAAGTTAATAGGAAATCTAATGTACTATGAAGTAAATTTTCAGGCTAAAAGAGTACAGGCACAAGACAAGAAGAATATAGCCTTTCATGCTGAGGAAGAAGACTCAGATTCAGATGAGGAAGACCTAGCATTCATTGCCAAAAACTTTAAAAAGTTTTTGAAATATAGAAAAAGGAACAAGAATAATGGAAAACGAAGTTTCAACAACAATTCCAACAAACCATCAACCTCAACAATAGAATGTTTCAACTGTCATAATAAGGGACATATGCAAAAACATTGTCTAGAACAGAAGAAAGCATACAAAAATAAGAAGAACAAGTTCAAGAGAAAAGCTTTTTCAGTAACATGGGATGACTCAGATTTCTTCATCTTTTGAAATCGAAAGCGATAGTGATAATGAACAAGCAAATATATGCTTCGTGGCTAAAGATAATGATGTTAGTGATTTAACTTTTGATGATATGATAACAATAAATTCAGAACTTCTAGACACTTTGAAATGTCTCAAAAGGAAATATAAAGAAGCTTTAGAAAATTAGAAAAAAGCAAAATTCGAAAGAGATATGCTTAAAGACGAGAAGAAAATATTAGAAAAGGAACTTGAGAAAATTCAAGATTCACTCTCTAACAATTCTCAACTCACTCTTTTAAGTCGAGAAATCGAAAAAATAAAAAAAATGTTGAGTTAGATAACTCTAATCTCAAAACAAAGCTAGATGACATTACTAAAAACATTTCCAATTTTAATAAAGGAAGAGAGAATTTATCCAGTATTATTGAAAATTCTCAACCTACTTCAAATAAAAATGGTTTAGGTTATGTCAAGCAATCAAAAGCTCCACCTAAAAATGAAAACAAAAGGAGAAAAGGTTATAAACCTTAGACTACAAAAGAACCTTTAAAAGGAAAATCCAATCTAAAGACTATAAAAATATGGACTCCTAAAACAAACAATAGTTTAATTAGAAAGAAGTATAGAAATTCATTTTTTGAATCTGTGCATAAAAATAAAAATTTTATTTTCAAAAAGGATACTAAACCCTCTTGGGTTTGGTTTCCTATGACCTAACTCTTAGGACCCTATTAAAAAGTGGGTACTAATGATATTCTTTATAGGTCCCACTTAAAAAGAGAGGAAAATGGATACTCGACAACAGTTGCTCAAAACATATGACCGGTGATAAAATTATGCTATCAAACATTACTTACTCAAATGAAGGCTCGGTCACTTTTGGAGTCAATTCAAAAGGATATATTATAGGAAATGGCGACGTCAGCAATGTCTGTACATCTAATTTACCTCTTATTTCGAATGTTTTGTTAGTTAAAAATATGAAACACGATTTACTTAGTATTAGCCAATTGTGTGATAAAGGATTCAAAATCATTTTTTCTAAAAATAAGTGTAGCATCTTTGATCAAAATAATAATCTTATTTTTGAAGGTTTTAGAGATAAAAATATTTATGTTTTAAATATGAATATAGATTATAATTCAAATATGTGCTTATTAGCTAAAGAAAATGATCCTTGGTTATGGCACAAAAGGTTTTGTCATATTAATTTTAGGGCTATTTCAAAATTATCTAAAAATGATTTAGTAAAAGGATTACCAAAAATGAATTTTAAAGTAGACTATATTTGTGATGCATGTCAGTTAGGAAAATTAACCAAGTCATCTTTTAAATCTAAAAGGTAATTTCAACAATGCAATCACTTGAATTACTACACATGGATCTATTTGGACCAACACAAGTACAATCCATAAATCATAGTAAATATGCGTTTGTAATTGTTGATGACTTTTTAAGATATACTTCGACAATTTTTATGAAAGACAAAAGTGATACTTTTGATCATTTTAAATCTTTTGTTAAAAGAATTCAAAATATTAAAGGTTTAAAAACTAAAAATATTAGGAGTGATCATGGAGGTGAGTTTGAAAACGAAGCTCTTGAGCATTTTTGTAAGAAGAAAGGAACAATCAACAATTTTTCTTTCCCAAGAACTCAACAAAATGAAGTAGTAGAACGGAAAAATAGAACCTTACAAGAATGTGCAAGGACTTTATTAAATGGAAGCACGTTGCCAAAACACTTCCAGGCAGAAGCTATTGCTACCGCCTGTTATGTCTTGAATCGTGTTTCTATTCGACCACTAACTAAGAATACTCCTTATGGATTATTTAGTGGAAGAAAACCAAATATTTCATATTTTAAAGTTTTTGGTTCAAAATGTTTTGTTTTAAATACAAAAGATCAGCTTGGCAAATTCGATCCAAAATCCGATGAAGGAATCTTTGTAGGATATTCGGAACAAAGCAAAGCTTATCGAATTTTTAATAAAAGAACAAATATCATTGAAGAAACACTTCATGTATCGTTCGATGAAAATTTTAAACAAATTTCAAGTATTAAAGATGATGAAGAAAATATCACAAATACGGAATCTACAATTTTTCAAAATAGTGAAAACACCTTTAATAATAATAATAGTGAATTAGGATCTCCTCCTAGGACATTAAGAAATCACCATGTAGAAAATATAATAGGAGAAATTAATTCAAATGTAAGAACTAGAATTAAATTAAATCAAATGGGCCATGTAGCTTTTCTTTCTAACATAGAACCTAAGAATATAGAGGAAGCCTCAGCTGATGATTATTGGATTATCGCTATGCAAGAAGAGCTAAATCAATTCGAAAGAAATGACATTTGGGATTTAGTTCCAAGACTTAGCGACCAATCAGTCTTTGGTACAAAATGGGTTTTTAAAAATAAAGCAGATGAACATGGTAATATAATTAGAAATAAAGCTAGATTAGTAGCACAAGGATATAATCAGGAACAAGGAATTGACTATGAAGAAACGTTTTCTACAGTCGCTAGACTAGAAGCAATACGAATCTTGCTGGCCTATGCATGTTTTCATAATTTTAAATTATATCAAATGGATGTTAAAAGTGCTTTTCTGAATGGTTTTATAAAAGAAAATGTTTATGTAGAACAACCACCTTTATTTATTCATGAACAATTTCCAAATTATGTTTATAAATTAAAGAAAGCTTTATATGGTCTTAAACAAGCACCATGTGCTTGGCGCGATCGTCTCAAAAGATATCTAATAAATTTTAGTGTTGAAATTAGAAAGGTTAATCAAACTCTTTTTATTAAAAGAAATAAACAAAATATTTTAATTGTTCAAATCTAAGTTGATGATATTATTTTTGGATCCACAAATGAACAATTATGTCAGGAATTTTCAAAAATAATGGCTACAGAATTTGAAATGTCACATATGGGTGAACTAAATTATTTTCTTGGTTTACAAATCAAACAATTAGAAAATGGTATTTTTATAAATCAAGAAAAATATTGTAACAATTTAATCACACGCTTTGGTATGGAAAATACTTCTACCAAATCTGCTCCTATAAGTGCATCTATACATCTTGATAAAGATGAAAATGGTAAAAGTGTTGACCAAAAATTATATCGTAGTGTGATTGGATCGTTACTTTATTTAATAGCTAGCAGACCAGACATAATGACGAGTGTTTGCTTGTGTACACGATTTCAAGCAGATCCCAAAGAATCACATATGCGTGCAGTGAAATGTATACTACGGTATCTTAGTAAAACCAAAGACTTTGGACTATTTTATCCGAAAAATGTCCTTTTGAATTAGTATCATATAGTGATGTTGATTTTGGAGGAAGTCAGATGGATTAAAAAAGTACAAGTGGAACTTATCACTTCATTGGATGATCCCTTGTATCTTGGTTTAGTAAGAAACAAAATTGCATTCACTTTCGACATGTGAAGCAGAATATATATCTATAGCTTTGGCATGTGCTCAAGTCTATATATGCAACAAACACTTCAAGACTTTGGTTGTAATCTAAATAAATCAACAATTTATTGTGATAACTCAAGTGCTATTAACTTATCTAAAAATCCAATAAATCATTCACGAAAAAAACATATTGACATTCGTCATCACTTTCTTCGTGATTGTATTGAAAAAGAATTAATAAATCTTAAATTTGTATCCTTTGAAAATCAGTTGGCCGATATATCCACAAAACCTTTAATAGAGAACGTCTTTATGAAATTAAGACGAGAACTTGGGATTATCTCGTCTAAAGATTTATGATTTTTATGACAATAAGTTTATATATATGTTTTTAACAAGTTTTATAAATTTCATAAAGATCATTGTTAAAATTACCTAAGCGTCTTGTTTAATCTAACATTTTATCCAAATTTTTTTTTCTATTTTTAGTTATGGTGAAAATTCCTTAAATTTTTATGACCACTCATTGTTTTGTTTTCTCCCTACCTATAAATTTATCAACTTTTCTGCATTCTTTTCATCTTGAATTCTATATATTCATTTACTCCAAACATCTCTTAATACTTCTTTTTCTCAACTATGTCATCAAACTCCTTGAACTCTAACAGCTCGGACTTTAGAATCTCCTATATTTCTATCACTTTCGATTCTCCAAATACACCTTCACTTCACACTCCAACACCCATTCATGAAAAAGTTCCCATTATTAGAGATCACAATCATCATATCGGTTATACGCCTCCTTCAAAGAAATCGAAACGTTCATTACTTTTTGAATCGCCTTCCACCAAACAAAAGGTGGATAAAATTCATCACTATTAACAACAATCTCTGGATCTTCAAAAGGAAATGTGGTATGAACAAAAAATGTACTCACGACGGCTATCTTTTCTAGAGCAAGTAGCTCTAAAAATTAGTGGCTCCTCCTTGTTTAGTGTTCAAGAACCGGTTCGGGCTCGAAATCCTTGGTATCCTAGCCCACAACGACCACCTGTCTCACCGAACTAATGGGAACGTGGACAGGAATGGTCACCAATTCATAATGAGACTGCATCTAAGAAAAATGATAAATCTACTCCAAGTCCGTCCTCAAAATAATGTTCTCTTTTCTTTTCAACTCCATCTCAACCTTATTGAAAGAGTTCGAAGACAAACAACTATACTAATCTTTTCTTATTGTTTTATGACATATATGTTATAATTATTTGTATATCATCTATATTATGTTATAATTAAATTATTCTATGTTTTATAAACAAATCATTACTGATCTCAGTTTAATTTCAAATTCAGTCGACTGAATAGACTGAGTCAGTCGACTGAATTCAGATTGAAAAACTCGGGTTCAGATCAGTCGACTGAATAGACTGAGTCAGTCGACTAAATGTAGAGTGAAAAACTGTCAGGTTCATATCTGTCGACTGAATAGACTGGGTCAGTCGACTGAATGCAGAAAGAAAAACACTCGGGTTCAGATTCAGTCGACCGACTCAGGAACTTCACTCGACTGAACAGGGTTTCTGGATAATAACTGCCTCTACCTACTTTTTTTACCACACCCTTTCACCTTTTTATCTTTCTTCTTCATTCCTCCAGCCCTATATTTCTAAATTCACCTCTCCACCATTACCGAATTTCACTTTTTCAACCTTTATCTTCTTTCTCCATGGTCCCTAGATAAACAAAACGCGTCAAAAAGGCTTCTTCTTCATCCTCCACTCCACTAGTTTCTCAAATTGCTACTTGGCTGGCCCATGACAAAGCCATTCAAAGGTGGATAAATATGCAAGACTCTCATATTTTCGAAGGCTCCTTTGTTCATTATCCTGACTTCAACTCTTATGGCATCCGTGAGCTTTCCAAAAGAAGCAGTTTGGATACTTTTCTTGACTGCAAAAAGAACAATCTAGAAATCAACCATACAATGGTTAAGCTATTTTACGCAAACTTTAATCTTCAAGAACCATCACTTAGAAATCGATAAAACTGCATTTTGGACTTCGGTATGTGGAATTTCTGTATTTCTTTCTCTAGAACGTATGTACCATTTGCTTCAAACTAGAGTTGGGGTATCAATCTTCGGGATATAAATTGCGATATGAAAATTCGGGACAATATAAGCCATTTATTCCTAGAAGATGATGCTGTAGAATTTAAATCTATGTCACTTCGATCAAAAGATAGACTCGTGCACAAGTTTCTTCTTAAGAGTATAATCCCATGGACAGGGTCATATGAATTAGTATATCCAGATAATTTCCGCGCTCTATATGCTATATGGGGAAATTTGCGTGTCAATTGGACTCAACTTCTTATGGACGAATTCCTAAGTTTTAACCAAAGTACAAGAAATGTGATTTACTTTGGTGAATATATAATGCGACTTTTAAATGATTTTGGTATAAAATACCCCGAATCCGAATTCTCCAAAGTCGGATTATATAACATTCGTACCTTAAGACTCATGCAACTCCCTGATCATCCGAAACCTTTCATTACTTTTCAAGATTGGCAAGCAACTCAACGACAAAGACGATAAGGAATTCACATTACCGAACAATCTTCTTCTCAACCTCATCAATCGGAAGAAGAAGTTATTCATCGTCCAGTTATTGGCCAAACTTCAAGAGAGGCTATTGATTTGCTTGCGCAAAACCAACTTATTCTTGGCTCTCGCCTAAATAAAATAGATAAAAAGCTTAACAAGATTAAAGGTTTCTTCACAACTTTATGGGAAGCAATTTCTTGTGCATCTTCCACCACTGGATCTTTGCATTTGGACCTTGGAAAAAGGCCGGCTCCATAATTCTTTTAGTCAACTTTCGAAGCTACAAAATGCAGCACAAGTGGCATTGGCGGAACATCTCATGACATTGCCAAAGGGAAGAAACCAATCCAACCGGAAGAGGAAGATCCCTTTGATTCAGACGTAGAGTAAGTTGTCTTTTGGCTTAATGAATAGTCGGTTCTTTCTTTTCTTCAAGAACAATCTCGTTAGTATGTTATTTTTAATTTGTGCTTTGGTCTTTGTTTGAATTCATATGGCTATGAACTATGTAATATTTTGTGATTTTGTGAAGTGTTGCATGTGTGATATATTTATGCGATGTCTATGTAATATTTCTCTTTATGTGAACTGTGGTATTTTGGCTTTTTCTAAGTATCCCTTTTTTGTTGATAACAAAGGGGGAGGAATTATTGTGTTTTCTAGCAATTTTTTTGTAGAGCCAAACATTCAAGGGGAGAAAACTAAGAAAACTAATTCTTTATAACTCATAATATATATCGTTAATTATAAACGTTGTCAACAATCAAAAAGGGAGAGAATGTTGAATCATGGTTTTGATTCATGACGAAGAACATCAACTAGCATTGATGATCATAGATCACAAAGATGATGGAACATAGTGACAAAAAGAGAATGGAACTTCAAGCAAGACAAGACTTCAATTCAGAATATAGTATGTATATTTATCTCGTTTTTAAGTCTTAGTTATGTTAAAATATTGTTAAAATCATTCCTCACGTGACGACCCGTAAATTTTAACAAACTAAATTGGAATAATTAATTGATTTTAAATATTTAAAAGTTAATTTTAAACTTGAATTCCAAATATTAATATTTACTTGATAATTTAATTATTGAATTATATAATTTGAAATTGGGTAAGATGTTGAATCTGGAGTTTTAAGCTTGTTAAAATAATTTGAAGGCTTATAAAATTTATAATGATGATGCTGAAGATAATGGAATGGTTGAAATTTAATCTAAAGGTGGTTTGTTCAATTTTAATAATATATCGTTTAAATCGATACTTAAAAATAGCCTTCCGAGGCACAGTCTCGGAATTCGACGAAACAAGTTCCATTGGATCCATAATAGTTAGTTATTATCGGATTTCAATTTTCGTAGTAATCAGAGTTGTCGTTTGACCCTGGCAGCTCAAAACGCTTAGAAACTATTTTAATCGATTTAAATTAAAATTGGTCGTTTACTTCTGTAACTCACGCATATGATCGAATTAGCTTCCAAAACACGTTACATTGTGTTCGGAACGTGGGTAAAACCTTATAATCACCTTGCGACATTCCTTAAGTGGAGTTCAAAATTTTAAAAGGGCTATTAGCGAGACGTGTGAAAGTTTTATAATATAATAAATTTACGGTCAATCAGTCAAAGATATTTTCATTACAACGCGTACTCGAGAAGCCTTACACCATCATATATCTCACTTCCGTCCCCCTCGTTATTTTGAGAAGCAGATCAAACGCAGTTTTCTTAAAAAAAAAACAAAAAATAATTAATGGCGACGTAGGTTGAATCGAGCTCGAACTCGATGATGGGGAGAAGGCTACCTACGTGCGATTGCTTCGCGACTGGTAGCAGGAAGAGCGGCGGCTCGAGGAGAAGACGAACCTAGGGCTCGTGAAGTTTCGTGATGGTTTGAGGGTCAAGCTCGGCGGCAGCTAATGGCGGCAGTTGCGGCGATTGGTGATGTAGCTCGCGTGCGCGAGTAGGCGGTTCGAGGCTAGGGTTTTGGGCTAGACGATTTCGAGGATTAAATTATAGGTATATCACTTTTTCCACTGAATTGAATAATTATGTGCATAAAATATTGATGATAATAATGAACATTTATTTTTAAAGCTTTGATTTTTTCTTTAATAAAAGGGGGTAAGATTGGAGTTGCTGATTTCAAATAGTAAATTAACATAAGGTTTAAATAATTATATTTTGGGATCAGTTATACAAATACACACACACACATATGGGACAGTAAGTATATAAGTTTTCGAAAAATATAAGAGTTCATATAAAATCAGTTTTTAAAACTTATATGGATTATTTTTATGCAGCTCGTAAATTTATTGACTTATTATTTAAATCAATAGTAAAGTTTTTATAAATAAAATAAAATAAATATGCATGTTTTGAACTTACTGTTAATTGAGGATAATGCATTATGGTGATGAATTTGTTAATTAACACATTTAGTTATTTCTGTCACTAAGCAATTTATTAAAGGAAAGTTCAAATTTAAATTTATTGAATGGGAAATAAATTGTTGGTTAAGAAAATTGTATGATGTTTATTCAAGGTGTAAAATCATGGAAACAAGCCAGTTTGGGATGATTTTCAAACGGCAGAATTTAAGGTGAGTAAATCTCACTCTGTTGCATTTTTATTTGAATTTAATGGTTAAATTTAAATAATTGGTTGAATGGCTAAATTGATTGGATGTGCACTGATAATGATGTGACTTTGGTTTTGGTTGGTTCTCGAGTTAATTGTGATTTGACTCGAAGTATTTGGGTTTTAAATTATTGTAGACTTAAGTTATAAATAAGGAAATGTTTTCACTTTAATGTTGATAAGGGCTTAAGGATTTATGATTCATTTATTTAATGGGGTAATTAAAATAGATAATTAATTAACTCAAATTAATTAAGGATTTGGGTTAATTAATTTAGTCATGAAGGGTTTGAATTAATTAATTAAATTTTGAGTTAATTATTTAAGTTTGATTAATTTAAAATAATCATTGGATGGGTTGACAAGTAATTACTTAATGTAATTAATAAAATATAATTACTTTATGGAATTAATCAAGAGACTAAATAAAGTGATAAATTAAGGAGTAATTAATTTATTTAATGAAGTGAATAAAAGATAGTCAATGATCGGTTGAGATAAATCAAGAATGATTAATATTTATTGGTTAATTAATGATTAATTATTTAATGTAATTAAATTAGATTAGGATAAATTGAAATATAATTAGAAATCATTAATTTATATATAATCAACGATGTAATTAAAGATAGATTAATTAAGATGAATTAATCAATAATAAGTAATTGAGGTTAGAAATTCAATTAGAAACAATTGGATTAATTTGGAAGTGATCAAATTTACTGATGGATGATTGAATGGTATTGAATACTTTGACATGAGTTTCGAAGAGACCGGGGTAGGGTATTGGAAAATACCCGAATCCACTTCGAATTTTTATAGATTGATATGGGAAATCAATAGATTGAAATGAAATGATTTAAGTGAATTGGACTATTTAATCTAAAGTTTTTGGTACTTGGATATTGATGTGTGAAATTAGAGAAGACTATAACAAAGTATAAATTTGTAAGTTGATTCGTGTTACCCTGGGTTTTATATAAGTTATTTGCTTTGGTATTCCATGTTAGTTGAGTTTACTCATGCTGGTTTCTAGCCTGACCCGGGTGTTACTTTGGTGTAATGCTCGGGTCAGACCGAGTATTACAGATTTTTAGGTAAGGACGTTTGGGAGCTCAAGAGGCAAGCTGAATGGCAAGAACGTATGGAATATTTCCACTGTAATTATATTATGGTAAATCTAAGGCATGATAATTGTATATCCAATGTCTGTATAATTGTGTAACTCTGATGTATATAAATGTAATTGACATAATATTATTCTTTTGTAAACTGTTATTATTTATTATTATATTTTATCCGCTGCGAATGTGAGATGTTTGATGTTTCTGATTTTCTTCTTCTTCTATCTCTTTCTTCCTTTCGATAACTATCTGGAATTTTCGGGATCGAAAATTTTAGGATCAGAGCTGAAAGGTTAAGCGAGAACCTTGGCTTTGGTAGGGATTACTCATTAAATAGAGTCCAAAGTACTCTAGAATGAGTTGAGTGTGTGTGTGTGTGTGTGTGTGTGTGTGTGTGTATATATGAGCACGTACTTGTTATTTTCTTATGTAAAAGTTCTAAATGATTTTATATATATAAAAATATTTTGAAATATAAAGCAAAGTTCCCTCCTAATAAATTTTTAAGTGATTGGTTGTTACATTATTGGAATTAAATTAAAAGGTAATATAATACAATCAAATGGAAATCTTGAGTTAGAATTAAATTAAGTGGTAACAGAAATACACCTAAATTAAAATTAAATTAATTGAAAATGAAATTCTAAAATTTGAATTCAGAAATTAAATTGTTTAAAAAAGCTTTAAATAAAGGTAAGTTTGAAATGGATTCAAACTGAAATTTAATCTTGAATTTATAGAAGTAAGAATTTTGTAAAAATGAATTGGCATCTAGATATGATAACCTTGGGTATTGTTATAAATAGTTAGTGAGTTTAATAATGGTATATTTGTTATTAAGTAAGCCAAATGAAGTAAATTTATAAGATGAGTATAATTTCTAAATTAAAAATTTTGAAGTTTTAAAACCTAAGTTTAGAAACAATCAATTGTTTCAAAGAGTTAAAGAAAATAACAAATAATATAATTCAGACTATTTTGGATATAGTCTTATTTTAAAGCAAGAAATGTTTGGAAGATTTTTGAGGGACTTGTTTGAAATTAAAACCAAGGGTGGTTTAAAAAATATATATTAAAAGTAGCCTGGTTTGTAAAGGAAATAAACATGAAGATAAACTCTAGGGTTGAGTATTGAATTTTCCTTGGAATGTAATGTGAAACCCAAAGTGAAGCAAGTTTCAAACTTCAGTGGAAAGGTTATTAATCTAAAGGTTAAAAATTTAAATGGAAAATTTGGATTAGATTAAATTGAAATGATTTGAAATTGAAGTGGGTTCAATTGATAATAGTCCAAATTTATTTGAATAATTTGGAACTGTAAATGTAACGACCCAGAATTTCTGTCATTTGAAGTTCATATATTTAATTGCTTTTAAATATTAACAAGTAAAATTTGCAAGTCGAATAAATTTTATTTCGAATATCTAGATTTAATTGGATAATTAAATCGATAATTTAATATTTGAAATTACAGAAATAATTGGAAATTTGGTTTAATGTGATTGAAAATGATTTATAAAGTTGTATTAAATCATATTGGAGTTAGAATGATGTTATAGAACTTTTAAAATTGAACTAAAAGTTAAATTGTAGAAATTTCATATTTTAATATTTAATTGACGAGCAAAAATAGTCATTTTTCAAAAGTCTCGGATTTTGACAAAACCAGTTTCATCGGATCCATAATGTTATATTATTGTATGGTTTCAAATTTCGTGTCAATCGGACTTACGGTTTGTCCCGGGCAAGCTAAAACGCACTGAAATCGGTTTGAGTGAATTTTAAATTTGAATAATTTAATTCAAAAAATTATCTTCCAAATATGATCGAATTATCTCCCGATATGTATTCCATTGCGTTCGTAATGGGGGTAAAATATTATAAACGCCAGGCGGCACGCTTCGTTTGGAGTTCGAAAAATTTCAGGATGAATAGTGTTTTGATATTTTCTATATAAGGACCTCACATCTTCTATTTTGCAACAAACCCTAATTTAAAACCCTAGCCGCCAGTTATAATATTAATGGCCGAAATTTATTCATCTTCTTCCTCAGTTATCTTCAAATCCATCAATAATTACGAGAAATCTTCAACTACAATCTTGTAGATCATCACGAGACCTTCGTATCCAGCGGTCATGATGGGATTTAACGCCATAGATCATCGACAAATCGCGTGTAAAGTGGCACCGTTCATTCTCGATTTACGTCCTGAGGAGGCAGCCGAGCTTCATGGTGCTCTGCTGAGCATGGAGTAGGCGACGAGCTTTCTAATGGTGGTGGAGTGATGATGTTTCAAGCATCGTTGGTGGTCGCGTGCATTAGGGTTTTGATGGATTCTATGGGTTCATCATACGTGATAGAAACGTGAGGGGAAGAAGAAGAAGTGCGGCTCTGATCTAGGGGTAGGGAAATCAACGGCCTGGAGATAACAAGGTTAAAAAAAATACAAAAATAAAATGTAAATTAGTTATATTAAAATTTGTATAATGTTTAAAAAGCTGTAACTTGTTCATACGAGGTTGAAAACTGACGAAACGAATTGCATTGGGTTCGTATGGACGATCAATACGCGATGGAGGTGGATTGGAGTTGATTGGAGCTAGTGAAATTTTTGGGTAAAATTAAACGCGCATTTAATTTTATTCGAAATAAAACACTGTAACTGTATTGGAAACATGGTGAGAACTTTTCACTCAATCGAAATTGTTTCGATTTAAAATTTAAATAGTTAGATTTAAAATTGCTTGATTGTGTGATTGGATGATAAATTTTTATCTGTTGTATTGAAATAGACCCTATACGCCATTTATTAAGCGGATGTTATTTATTAAACCCATATACCGCGATATTCCACCTTGGAGTGGAATTGGTGTTATATATGTACTTGGAGTTGATTTTCCCGCATTATATAGCGGATGAGACCCTATTACGCTGCATAATAGCGGATAATATTATATAAACCTATGTACCGCGATATTCCATCTTGAAACAGGATTGGTATTGTGCTAACATCTGTGGATGTAGGGAAATAGGTTGGAGGGATCCAACTGGATTCCTCACCCGTATTGATTTTATTTACAGATATTGTGATATATTCTGTTATCATATGATATATAATGTTTTGGATGCCGTGATTGTTATATTTAGTGCTGTTGCAGCATTGGGCCTATTTTGGGAAATTAAAAGTATTAAAGTAATGATTTTCAAATTTAAAAGGATTTTAAAGTGATTTTTGAAAGTATATGTTTTATTGAATTTTGGAATTGGTTCATTTTAAATAAATAAATGTTATAATTTTAATGTTATAAAAATTATGATTTTTGAGAAATATAGTTGAAAATTGATTTTTGAAATACGGAGTTAATGATTTTATAAAATAATTTAAAATTGAGATTTTGAATTTATTGTAAAAAACTTTATATATAAGATTTATAGAATTTGATTTTTTTAAATCAAGTGATGAAATTATAAAGGTGTTTTGAAAATGTTTTAAAATAATGTTATAAATGGATTTTTTTTAAAAAGAATAGAATCTACGATTTGTGAAGTTATAAAATGAATGAATTTGTAAATAAAGAATTATAAGTCAATTGCTTATAATTTGAATTTTGGCGTGTAAATGGGATATGGATAGAATTTGTTAATAAAGTGAAGTGGAGGAGACTTTCTTGTCTTAGTGAAATGTGATGGAGGGTTTCTCGCTTCGCGGTTAGGTGGCGAACGGGAGACTCTTACCCCTACACGTCCTCTTTACGGGGTTGGTTAGGCGTAACCCGTGACAGTCGAAAGGCTGGCCGTAAAAGCAAGTTTCGGGTACCAGTGTGCGCCACGGTGGGTCTGGGATGGTTGCAAAGCCTACAGGTCGTCACTGTATGCGTATCGTTACATCTGGTATCAGAGCATTTGGTTAAGTGACAACCTTGGCTCTGTTGGGTGTTACTCATTAGAGATAGAGTTAGTAGTACTCTAGAATGAGTTTGAGTGTATTAATTGATATGAGCGCGTATTTGTTAGTGAACACAAATTTATTTTATATTGTGATGATTGGTTTGTTGAGTGGTATATGGATTCTGGTCGGTATAGTCCGTACAACTCTATCGATAGGGATCTCTAAACACTCGTACAGTATAATTTGCCACGATATTGTTTTAAATTGGGTAAATGAAATAATTTTACCTTGATTATATTTTGTATATAAAGGTAACAATTTTTTTTGAAATTATTTAAGTGTATATAAATTGATTGTTTGGTTGTTGAAAATGTAAGAATATATATATATATATATATATATATATATATAAGTTAATTAAAAGAATAAATTGTATAAGCAAATGGATAATTAAGTATGGAATTATAATGAATGTGATTTACAATTGTGAAATAATCTTATATATAAGAAGTGAAACTATATGAATACATTTATAAATATGAGTGGTAAATAAAAATGAATTTGAACTATGAATTGAAAATGTTGAACCATGTTTATTTGGAAATTATTTTCCAAAATTAAATAGTGAAATTATATAAGTAAAAGATTTGTAAATGTGATTTATGAATAAAAAGAATTTTTTTGAAAGAATTTAAAGCACTAGATTCACTACTGTTGCTGGAAAATAGTAAGGATGATGACTGCAGCATCATCAGTATCATTTTCAAGTTTCTATGTGATGGATTTGCTACTACAGTAAATTGAAAATTGACGTTTGGTTGTGATAAACAAATTTGAAATTAAAATCCAAGTTGTAATTGTTGAATATAAGTGAAACGAGTTTTGAACTTATAATATGAGATAATAAATTTAGCTTTGGTAAAGTTAATGGATTTGGAAGTTTAAATATATAAGTTGTATAACTTATTAAATGTGAAAATGTAAGTGAAACCAAATGATAAAATGGTTAAACAAATTTGTTAAGCAAAACCAGATATGAATTTGAATAAGTGATGAAATTTTACTTCGGTAAAAGTTAAATAGAATTTACTTTAGAATTGGAATCTGAATTGGATTTATAAGGGGAAATTTAAGTTAAGTTAAACAAATGATGTTTAAATGGAATATAACTTAAGTAATGTTGGATGAAGTTGATTTTGGTATCAAAGTAATTAATAAAGTGAAGTGATAAATATGAACTTGAGTTATATAAATGAAATTCAACCTTATTTGTTAAATGAATTAACAATTGAATGAACTAATGAATTTAATATTAATCAATTGAATGTAAATAAATTGATATGAAATAATGGATGTAAGTGTTAATTCATTAAAGCTAATTTAAAGTGATGAACCAAATTAAATGAATGTAAGCAAACTAAAGAAATTTGGTAATGTTGGATATACATTGATTGTTAGATTGTTGTTAGTTGATTGTATCGAAATTCATATGAAGTTGAATTGATAAAATTGAAAGCTATGTAATTTGATTTGAATGTGGAAGTGAACTAAATTGAATACGAATTAGTGAATGTAAACTAATTGAATATGAATAAATGAATGTTAGTAAAAACATTCAATGTTAATGAATCAAATGTGATTTAAATTGGAAAATCAATTCATTGAATATTAATGAGAAGTGAAAGTGTATTGATTTGGTTATGGATGTTAGTTGAATGCTAGTTGGTTGACGATTGCATTTATTGCTTTTGTTGCATTTGTTATATTGACATATGTAGTTGTTGTAGTGATATATGTTGTATATTGATATTACTTTCATATGTACAAGTTTCTCATGATTTGTTGAGTGTTTAGTAGGTGCGGATTGCGCTTGCTTCGCATTTGGAGCTCGCTTTCGCGCTTATATGCTCGCTAATGATATATAAGGTACATATCTCAGATTACATATCGTACTTTTACACTTTTTTCCCTGCGGGATGCCTCATTATTTTGATGAGATGTATATTTGTTATATATATATTGCCTTTTTTTTCGGATCGGACCGCGCAAAGGAGACGCTGGCGAAATTTGCTGAAAATTTAAGGCGTCAGAATATTTTTGAGAAAATTGGAAAATTTTGAAAAGATAACTAAGTATGATTTGAAAACTTAGTAAAGTTATTGTAAGAAGTTTAACTATGGATTTTGGGAAAGTTAAACACTTAAGTGAATTTGAAATCTAATTTGAATGGTTTTGAAAAGTTAATGGACTCTGTGACTTTTTCTTACTTGGTAATTTCGAGGACGAAATTCTTTTAAGTGGGAAGTTTGAAACGACCCAGAATTTCTGTCATTTGAAATTCGTATATTCAATTGATTTTAAATATTAACAAGTAAAATTTGTATGTCGAATAAATTTTATTTCGAATATCTTGATTTAATTGGATAATTAAATCGATAATTTAATATTTGAAATTACAGAAATAATTGGAAATTTGGTTTAATGTGATTGAAAATGATTTATAAAGTTGTATTAAATCATATTGGAGTTAGAATGATGTTATAGAACTTTAAAATTGAATTAAAAGTTAAATTGTAGAAATTGAATATTTTAATATTTAATTGACGAGTAAAAATTGACATTTTCCAAAAAGTCTCGGATTTCGACGAAATCAGTTTCATCGGATCCGTAATGTTATATTATTGTATGGTTTCAAATTTCGTGTCAATCGGACTTACGGTTTGTCCGAGGCAAGCTAAAACGCACTTAAATCGGTTTGAGTCAGTTTTAAATTTAAACAATTCGATTCGAAAACTTCTTCCAAATATGATCGAATTAGCTCCCGATATATATTCCATTGCGTTCGAAATGGGGGTAAAATATTATAAACGCCAGGCGGCATGCTTCGTTTGGAGTTCGGAAAATTTCGAGATGAATAGTGTTTCGATATTTTCTATATAAGGACCTCACATCTTCTATTTTGCAACAAACCCTAATTTAAAACCCTAGCCGCCAGTTATAATATTAATGGCCGAAAATTATTCATCTTCTTCCTCAATTATCTTCAAATCCATCAACAATCACGAGAAATATTCAACTACAATCTTGTAGATCATCACGAGACCTTCGTATCCAATGGTCATGATGAGATTTAACGCCATAGATCATCGGCAAATCGCGTGTAAAGTTGCACCATTCGTTCTCGATTTGCATGCTGAGGAGGCAGCCGAGCTTCATGGTGCTCTGGCCGAGCATGGAGTAGGCGACGAACTTTCTAATGGTGGTGGAGTGATGATGTTTCGAGCATCGTTGATGGTCGCGTGCATTAGGGTTTTGACGGCGTCTATGGGTTCATCATACGCGATAGAAACGTGAGGGGAAGAAGAAGAAGTGCGGCTGTGATCTAGGGGTAGGGAAATCAACGGCCTGGAGATAACAAGGTTAAAAAAAATATAAAAAGAAAATGTAAATTAATTATATTAAAATTTGTATAATGTTTAAAAAGCTGTAACTTGTTCATACGAGGTCGAAAACTGACGAAACGAATTGCATTGTGTTCGTATGGACGAACACTACGCGATGAAGCTGGATTGGAGTTTTTTTGGAGATAGCAAAATTTTTGGTTAAAGTTAAACGCGCGTTTAATTTTATTCGAAATAAAACACTGCAACTATATTTGAAACAAGGTGAGAACTTCTCACTCAATCGAAATTATTTCGATTTAAATTTTAAATAGTAAGATTTAAAATTGGTTGATTGTGTGATTGGATGATAAATTTTTATCTGTTGTATTTAAATAGACCATATACGCCGTATATTAAGCGGATGTTATTTATTAAACCCATATACCGCGATATTCCACCTTGGAGTGGAATTGGTATTATATATGTACTTGGAGTTGATTTTCCCGCATTATATAGCGGATGAGACCCTATTGCGCCGCATAATAGCAGATAATATTATATAAACTTATGTACCGCAATATTCCTGCTTGAAACGGGATTGGTATTATGCTAACATCTGTGGATGCAGGGAAACAGGTTGGAGGGATCCAACTGGATTCCTCACCCGTATTGATTTTATTTACAGACAGTGTGATATATTCTGTTATCATATGATATATGATGTTTTGGATGTTGTGATTGTTATATTTAGTGCTGTTGCAGCATTGGGCCTATTTTGGAAAATTATAAGGGTTAAAGTAATGATTTTCAAATTTAAAAGGATTTTAAAGTGATTTTTGAAAGTATATGTTTTATTGAATTTTGGAATTGGTTCATTTAAATATATAAACGTTATAATTTTAATGTTATAAAAATTATGATTTTTGAGAAATATAGTTGAAAATTGATTTTTGAAATATGGAGTTAATGATTTTGTAAAATAATTTAAAATTGAGATTTTGAATTTATTATAAAAAACTTTATATATAAGATTTATAAAATTTGATTTTTTTTAAATCAAGTGATGAAATTATAAAGGAGTTTTGAAAATGTTTTAAAATAATGTTATAAATGGATTTTTATAAAAAGAATAGAATATATGATTTGTGAAGTTATAAAATGAATGAATTTGTAAATAAAGAACTATAAGTCATTTGCTTATAATTTGAATTTTGGCGTGTAAATGGGATATGGATAGAATTTGTTAATAAAGTGATTTTATAAGTTAAAGTTGTTATAAAATATCAATGGAATTTATAAACATTGTTTTATAAATCCGAAAATGACTTATTTTGATTAGTTAATTATTATAGCTTATTAAAGGAGATATATCCACGATTTTGGACAGTGGATAATCCTTTAAATAAAATGTGTAGAACGGTTGAATTTGATTAACGAAGTATATTCACGATTTTGGATAGTGAATAATATATTAAAGAAATGTTTTGGGAAGTGATATTTTAAATAGAATTAAAAAGATTTAAAGATGTTTTAAAATGTATTAAGGATCGAAACCATAGATTTCAACATTCATTGTTGAAATAGACGTTTTCGAGAAATAAGGAAAAGATGGACTATAACACTGTTGTTATAGTAAATGATTTTCGAAAGAAAATGTTTTATATAGTATTGGGATTTTTATATCTGTCTTAATCTCGAATCCCTATATTAGTGATTTTGAGTTGTCATAACGATGTTTTACGCAACATTCGTTTTGACTCAAATAAATGTGTTTTAAGAGAATGTTTTCATTAAAGAATAAATTACATACTTAATTGTAATTTAAGTATATGGAATATTTTCCAAATGTTGAAAATAAATAGATTTGTGAATTACTTATTATTAAATAAGTATGGAAATGTTTTTCCAATATGAAGTGAAATGTTTTGAGATTATATCTTTTAAAGATAAACTGAAAGTGAATATTTGAAATCGATTTGATAATCGTATATTAATAGATATTTTGGAAATTTGAATTCACTATGGAATTTATAAATGAAAGGGAAAATTGTTTTAAAAATAAACATCGATTTATTTTTGAAGTGTGGAAATAAATTTACGGATTTGGAACATATATATGAAGTAAATAGGTAAGTATTTATTTAATTGGTTTAAATGAACCATTTTGAAATGAAAATGAATAAATATTTGGAAATGTTTCCGCATAAGGAAAATGATTTGAATTTATTTTTCAAAAGTAATAAAGGTGAAAAGTGAATGAAATTGTTTTCAAATGGTTGAAGTGTGGAAAATTATATATCTTGTAAAGATATTTTTGGAAAATAAATAATTGGGAAATTATTTGGAATCTGGTGATGTTGTGCATATATATTGATAGTTAAATAACCGACTATCAATATTTACCTTTAAATGGGTATTTGTTGTGATTTACTTGAATTTGAATGCTACACTTATTTTAAAATAAGCGCTCGTTATTCGGTTTAGCTGGGAGAGGAACTTTGGGTCATAAATCCCATTCCGAATAGTGATATCTCGTAATGGACAGCATTTGAAGACCGGATATTTTTGTAAACGAAAGAATTACAGTCGAATGACTCTACATCGGCTGATCTCCGATATAGAGATTTTATCACCCTTTGTGATGGAAAGTCCGGTCATGATTAGTGAATATCCAGATTGCAAGGGCCTCTTTGGAAGTGCCCTCGGTTCCGTTCAATCCCGAAATGGACTTGTATGAATGTGTGTCTGACGTTACAGTTTGAGATGTAAAGCTGGTTTCTATAAAATACATTTCTGTTGGTGGTGGAGAATTTATCCTCTTAGCTTAACACCCTTCTCTGAGACATACGAGCTTAGAGGTTATGTAGTTGATGGTTACATGTGATATATTCCCAATTTGGTAACGTGGCATGCTGAGTGCTGCTGATCATTTGTTGATCAAAGCATGGCTTTTGTGAAAAGCGTAGCTTTGTGGATGAGACTTCGTCGGACCTCACACTCCGGTAGTGGTCAAAACAGGAATGAAGCGGAAAGGTTATTAGGGGATAGCGCCCCCTTAGTGTATGTCATTTCCTTCTGGATAGAGGTGGTATCATGGTATGGAGCTCAGATACTTAACCTATGTTGTTGCTGCAAACTTATTACTTTGTGGTTGTTGGTGAATCCCGGGATTTAGGTCGGTTACGACCGGGGGATGACATACTCGTGTCAGTTGTTACCCAGCTAAGGGTAACCCGGCCTTGTGTTGGTAGAGATTCGGTTAGGTTCTCGGGGCGTCCTTCCAGAGGCGTATCCATGTGTTGGGAAGTTCCTTGGCCTGACCATTAGTTGGAAATCCAAAGAAACAATACGTGCCCTGTACGGTTTTAGTTGTATAATCTGCCATGGAATGTGGCGGTAACCTGCTATTGAACATGGTAGCTGTAGTAGGCATACGATAATGGTCGTATGTTGGCTAAGATTTGTATCATACTTTCAAAATGTTTTCCTACACTTTGCACTTATAATAATAATATCAAAGAAATTTGCGTATCAAGCATATTTGACTATCATAAGGATAAATCTCCTTCGATTCTGCGTTTGCATTGTGTGTGTGCCGGAGGCCTTAGGGTAGTCTCATTTTCAAAAAAGCATTGCGAATCTAATTTAAAATATTTCTTTGTTTGTTTTTAAAGAATAACTATTTTAAGTTCTCACACCAGTCCCATGACTGACCTGGAGTTTATTGTTCTCTTCCTAAACTTTGGGTGCCCACCAATTTCTACACGGGCAGTCTAGAGTTAGGTTATCAAGATATTCTGGAATTCAGGAGTTGCTTTAGAGATCTGGAGGCAAGCTGGATGGCATGACGTATCAACTAGTATATAGTATTTCTTTTCCGCTGTTTGTTGTTGTAAACTCTGATAATGTAATGTAATGTGATGTAATGTAATACCTGATATAGTTCTTTGTTTTAAAGATATTTATTTATCTATTATATGTTGTTCCGCTGCGATTGTGAGATTCTGCTATTGTTTCTGTTTTCTTCTTTTTCTTTCTTTCTTTCTTCTATCTTCTACCTCTTCTTTAACCCTAACGGCTCGGTTTTTCGGCATTCGATTGCTCGGCAGTTGATACAGTTGACATATTAATGTCGACTTTCGTGAGTCGAAAAATCGCGTTCGTTATAGTAAATAAAGTTGAATAAGTAAGAATCAAATGGAATTTGATTTAAAGTTGGAAAGAAATTGAGAATTAATTCAACTTGAGTTAGGGATAAATTAAGTCCAATGGAAATTGGAGTTGTTTAAATTGGAATTGAGTTAATTAAATGGAAGTGGAAATTTAAATTGAATTGATGAGAACGGAGATTGGGAATTGAACGATTTGACTTTAGACTATTTTAAATAAATTGTTTTAGTATAAACTTATTTTTCCAAGCTATTAAATATATACAACCTTTCTTTCTTAAAGCCAAATTAGTTTATACTTGTTTTACAATTATTTTTGGAGCTATTTAACCATTTTTCAACTGTTTTTTTTACTAATTACTATTTTTAACTATGTTACAAATTAATTACTATTTTACAACTATTTTGCAATTATCTAAAATTCCTGAAAATATTTAACTACTTTTCAACTATTTTATAATTAGTTAACTATTTTATAGCTATTTTACAAACTAATAATTATTTTTCAACTACTTATCTATTTAAAAAAAAAATTTAAAGCTATTTTCTAAATATAAACTGGCCCGAGTTCAAACTTTTATTGATTAAATACCCAATTGAGATAAGGATTGTAGGTATGATCCAAATGAGAATTAAGGCAATTGTAAATAAGTGAATGGGAACTAAAGAAAATGTGAATAGAAAGGAAATTGATTTGGCTGATAATCAATGGAAATAAATACATAGGATGTACATATATTATTCTATTCGCATAGTGATTTGATCCAGATTTGAGCAAAGAATTTCGAGATAGTTATATCGATCCGAGTGGGATTTTTCACTCGATTTTCGACCGCGAACCTGGATATGGATTGTTGATTGGTTTTGGATATTCTCTATCATAGTTATGGCTATGCAAGGAGAATGACGGTTTCTAATCAAGAAACCAAATCTGTGTCCGCACTAGGATGTCGGGTGGACGATACTAGTTCGGAAGTGAAATTGTGTGATCGAGTGAGCGATCAGATTGGTATAGCGTACGGATGATATGTGTACATCGTACGGATTTGAATGAAATTGATATTGAAAAGAGTAATCAAATTAGAATATTTGATTTTGAATAAACAAAGTTATATGTCTTTGTTATATAAGATAAATCTCTCCTTGTTAAATCTATTACCCGAAGAAAAGGATTTTTGAAGATGTTTGAAGTATAAAAGGAGTTTTATACAAGTTTGAAAGGATCCAAAGTTTTTAAATTATATATATATCTATATATATAAAGGATCTTATGAGAATTTTGGAAAAATGTTTTGGGAAACTTTGGATTTGAAAAGGCTTTTGATTTTTGGGTAAAATCAATATTGAAATTTGGAAAGCCTAGTTTGAGAATTATCGATTTTAGGATAATCGATTTTGTGTAAAGGAGCATTGTATGATATCATACTAGGTGTATGATTTGAAAGATACTATATGTGTATAGTATAAAGTGGTTTGATGATGGCTCTGGGGAAAAAGGCGCTCCCTTGAAATGAACTTCTCAGGAGTGCCACCGGGTGGTGTTGCCTTGAACCCCAAGGGGGTTCTAAAGTTGATCTTGTGAGAAGACGGGACAAAACTAGTTCCTGAGGATCATGAGTAGTGTGTACCAGAGCGAAAGTCGTGTGTGCTGCTGAGAGCCAACAGTCTGCGTTTGATTTTATATCGGTAGACTGCGACCTATGGTAACATTGCGAAAGTCGTGTGTGCCGCTGAGAGCCAACAATCTGCGTTTGATTTTATGTCGGTAAACGGCGACCTATGGTAACATAGCGAAAGTCGTGTGTGCCGTTGAGAGCAACAGTCTGCATTTGATTTTATAGCGATAGACTGCAACCTATATAGGAGTGGAGAAGTTTCATTTCGACAGCGAAAATCAGAGGCCGCGGAGAGCCTACAGTTACATGGACTTTTGTTGCGATGGCAACGTAACCCTGGAATGTAACTGCGATCTGTCGTGAGTTCCATGGCATAATCGAGAGGCCGCGGAGAGCCTACAGTTACATGGACTTTTGCTGCGATGGCAATGTAAACCTGGAATGTAACTGTGATCTGTCGTGGGTTCCATGGCTTAATCGAGAGGCCGTGGAGAGCCTACAGTTACATGGACTTTTGCTGCGATGGCAGCGTAGCCCTGTAATGTAACTGCGACCATGGACGAGGGTGATGATTTCCAGAGCAATCTCCCCAAAGATATTTCCTCTATTTTTAAAAATCTGTTTTCTATATTTTCAATAAAATTATTTTCCAAATATTTTCACTGGGTGTTGAAAATGGGTTTACCAAGTACTTATAGATTTTTAGTCCTACGCCTGATCAACGTATGACTGAATTTCTGTGAGAACAATGATGGACTGGTTGAGACATCGAGTTATAAAAAGTATTTTTATAAAGAGCTATTTTATTAGTATGATGTGAATTTAAAAGCATTTCTAAAATTTCTAAATAAAAGTGTTGGAATTTTGGGGAAATAAAAGGAAATCCAAACTGGAATTTTAATGAAGTGATTTTGTAATTAAAATCGAATATTGATTTAGAAATTTGAAGAAAGCTAATTGGTTAAATAATTATTTAATAGAGTATATTAATAAAGGTTAACTCGGATACACAAAATGGATTGTAAGTTAACAATGGAAAATTCAAATTATAAATAGAAGTCGACTTGGATTTGATAATGAATTAAATTAGAAGAGATGTTATAAAAATAAAAATAAAATAGAGTGGAATCGAAATAGTGATGGTTTGAATAACAAAAAAAATTCAAGTGTGATATGAATAGTATTTAACGAAATTTGCAAGTAAATTAGATATAAGAGAAGTGTTGTCGAATGAAATGAAAGTGAATTACAATAGAATTGGTTTGAGTGCAAACAAAACCCAGATGAGTAGAAATAAATTGAGAATGGCTTTGTGTAAATAAAATAAATTCGCAAATGAATTAAGTAAGCGAGTTAAAAATTTAAATATGGGATGAATAAATGGGTTAGTTGAATTAAATAATAAATGGATGAAGTCTGATGAATAAAAAAATTTGAATCAAAGTTTTAATTGGAATTGGATTTTCAAAATGGACTTAAGTTATGAGGCGAATTAATTTGAAGCAAAATTACTTAAATAAAAGCTTGGTTTCGAGTGAGAATAGTAGACCATTAAATAAGGATTTGGGTTAAATATATCTGGAAAATGGATATTAATATAAGAAATGAGTATTGTCAAGCTCAATGGAGTAGTTTTAAAAAAATGGAAACGATGCGGAGATGAAATGAAGTGCATATGTATGGTTAGTGAATAAATTTGAAATGGAATTACATACAGAATGAGTTGAAATTAATTTAAAGTAGTTATAAACTAAAAATAAATACTCTGTTAAGCGAATGTCGTAGAAATTGCATAAAAATAGTTGTCGTTTGGCGTAAATAAAAATAATTTAAATTCTATGAGTTGATAGAGATTAAATAAACTTGATTTTGAATCATTTGAAGTGAATGTGGTTTTGTTTGGATTAAAAATCAATTGAATGTAAGAAATTGAGTTGCAAACCATTAAAATTGAATGAAATGGCTTATGAATTGGTTGAAAGCAAATGAATTATCTTTAAAGTTATATAAATCGCTTATGGAAGCGTTATGGTGCTTGTTGCTTGTGAAATACATGTGTTTAGCTATTGAAAATAAGTGAAATGCTAATAGCTTTTCTATATATGGCACTTACATATTTAAATTAAGTAAGTACAGGTACCTGAAGGCCGTTTGGCTGGATTTGGATGCACTAATTGCTAAAATAAATAAGCCGCATGCTTAAAATGCTAAATAAGGTACGCCTATGCAATAGAAATAGGAAATATGAACTGTTTTTACTTTTTCCGACCGTGTGGGTCGATGTATATATATTTATATCTTTTGTCAAATTGCAAAAAGCTCCTCCGTACAAAGGAGACTCTGTCGAAAATTTCGGGAGTTAGAAATTTTTTGAAAATTTTTGGGGAAATTTTTTTGTAAACGACAAAACGATTCCAAATTGGAAATTAAAGTAAATTAGTAGATGAAACTAATCTGAATCAGTTATAAATGAAAGATAAAATTCAATATTCAAAATTTAAAATAGATTGAATTCATATGAAAATGGGGAAAACTAATTTGAATAGAAGTAGATGTGAAAACTTCTATAAGGAAATGTATGAAATGATTTTAAAGGGTTATGATTGGAGATTATTGCTAAGTAGGTTATGCAGGTATTATAAAGAGAAAAAGGAAATTGGATTTGATATCAGAAGATAAATTTGAATTGCCCGACATAAAGGTATGTATTTAAAATTTCTGTATGAAATTGGATTGGGTTTTTGATCTAGCCACTTGGATTTTGTTTTCTTTTGGAATTTAGGAGCCCGTAGAGGCCGTTTGTTGTTGTACCGAGCTAGCCGTGCAAAGGAGACGCTGACAATTTTTTTTGGAAATTTAGAGAGTTGGAAAAATTTTGGGAAAATTTTTGATAATTCAAAATTTGGTTTTAAATTGAAATTTTAATGATTGGGCAAAAGGGTATTGTTTGAAAACTGTGGGAAAATTTGGGAAGTTGGTAACATTGATAAGTGGCCTTTTATAAAAGATAATTGGTAGAATGTTGAACTGTTGGTTTTGGGGGAAGGGTAAACGGGTAAAGTACCATTCTTCCTAACTAGTAATTTCGGGGACGAAATTCTTTTAAGGAGGGAGGAATGTGACGACCCTTAAATTTTAACAAATTAAATTGGAATAATTAGTTGATTTAAATATTTAAAAGTTAATTTTAAACTTTAATTCCAAATATTAATATTTACTTGATAATTTAATTATTGAATTATATAATTCGAAATTGGGAAAGATGTTGAATCTGGAGTTTTAAGCCTGTTAAAAATAAATTGAAGGCTTATAGAATTTATAATGATGATGCTGAAGATAATAGAATGGTTGAAATTTAATTTAAAGGCGGTTTGTTCAATTTTAATAATATATCGTTTAAATTGATACTTAAAAATAGCCTTTCGAGGCAGAGTCTCGGAATTCGACGAAACCAGTTCCATTGGATCCGTAATAGTTTGTTATTATCGGATTTCAATTTTCGTAGCAATCATAGTTTTCATCTGACCCTGGCAGCTCAAACCGCTTAGAAACTATTTTAATCGATTTAAATTAAAATTGATCGTTTACTTCTGTAACTCGCGCATATGATCGAATTAGCTTCCGAAACACGTTCCATTGTGTTCGAAACGCGGGTAAAAGCTTATAATCGCCTTGCGGCATTCCTTAAGTGGAGTTCAAAATTTCAAAAGGGCTATTAGCGAGATGTTTGAAAGTTTTATAATATAATAAATTTATGGTCAATCAGTCAAAGATATTTTCATTACAAGGCGTACTCGAGAAGCCTTACACCATCATATATCTCACTTCCGTCCCCCTCGTTATTTTGAGAAGCAGATCGAACGTAGTTTTAAAAAAAAATAAAAAAATAATAATAATAATTAATGGCCACGTAGGTTGAATCAAGCTCGAACTCGACGATGGGGAGAAGGCTACCTACGTGCGATTGCGTCGCGACTGGTAGTAGGAAGAGCTGCGGCTCGAGGAGAAGACGAACCTAGGGCTCGTGAAGTTTTGCAATGGTTTGAGGGTCAAGCTCGGCGGCAGCTAATGGCGGCAGTAGCGGCGATTGTTGATGTAGCTTGCGTGCGCGAGTAGGCAGGTCGAGGCTAGGGTTTTGGGCTAGACGATTTCGAGGATTTAATTATAGGTATATCACTTGTTCCACTGAATTGAACAATTATGTGCAGAAAATGTTGATGATAGTAATGAACATTGATTTTTAAAGCTTTGAATTTTTTTTTTAAAAAAAAGGGGGGGGGGGGGTAAGATTAGAGTTGCTGATTTCAAATAGTAAATTAACATAAGGTTTAAATAATTATATTTTGGGATCAGTTATACAAATATATATATATATATATATGTGTGTGTGTGTGTGTGTGTGTGTATGGGACAGTAAGTATATAAGTTTTCGAAAAATATAAGAGTTCAAATAAAATCAGTTTTTAAAACTTTAATAGATTATTTTTATGCAGCTCGTAAATTTATTGACTTATTATTTAAATCAACAGTAAAGTTTTTATAAAAAAAAATATGCATGTTTTGAGCTTACTGTTAATTGAGGATAATGCATTATGGTGATGAATTTGTTAACTAACACATTTAATTATTTCTGTCACTAAGCAATTTATTAAAGGAAAGTTCAAATTTAAATTTATTGAATGGGAAATAAATTATTGGTTATTTTAAATATTAAGAAAATTGTATGATGTTTATTCAAGGTGTAAAATCAAGGAAACAAGCCAGTTTGGGCGGATTTTCAAACGGCAGAATTTAAGGTGAGTAAATCTCACTCTGTTGGATTTTTATTTGAATTTAATGGTTAAATTTAAATAATTTGTTGAATGACTAAATTGATTGGATGTGCACTGATGATGATGTGACTTTGGTTTTGGTTGGTTCTCGAGTTAATTGTGGTTTGACTCGAAGTATTTGGGTTTTAAATTTTTGTAGACTTAAGTTATAAATAAGGAAATGTTTTCACCTTAATGTTGATACGGGCTTAAGGATTTGTGATTCATTTAATTAGTGGGGTAATTAAAATAGATAATTAATTAACTCAAATTAATTAAGGATTTGGGTTAATTAATTTAGTCATGAAGGGTTTGAATTAATTAATTAAGTTTTGAGTTAATTAATTAAGTTTGGTTAATTTAAAATAATCATTGGATGGGTTGACAAGTAATTACTTAATGTAATTAATAAAATATAATTACTTTGTGGAATTAATCAAGAGACTAATTAAAGTGATAAATTAAGGAGTAATTAATTTATTTAATGAAGTGAATAAAAGAAAGTTAATGATCGGTTGAGATAAATCAAGAATGATTAATATTTATTGGTTAATTAATGATTAATTATTTAATGTAATTAAATTGGATTAGAATAAATTGAAATATAATTAGAAATCATTAATTTATATATAATCAACGATGTAATTAAAGATAGATTAATTAAGATGAATTAATCAGTAATAAGTGATTTATGAGAAGTTAATTAATATAAGTAACCAAGGATTAATGTAATTAAATAATTAATTAATTCATGAAGTAATTAAGATTACCTATTGATTCTGGTTAAGACTGATTAATATTGTAAAGTTAATTAAAGATAATTACTTGGATGTAATTGAAGGATAATTAATCTAGGGTAATTGATTAAGATGAATAATGAAGGATTGACTAATTAATTGATTTGGAATTAACTAATGTTAGATGAAGGAATCTAAGTGATTGAGCTTAGAAATTCAATTAGAAACAATTGGATTAATTTGGAAGTGATCAAATTTTCTGATCGATGATTGAATAGTATTGAACACTTTGACATGAGCTTCGAAGAGACCGGGGTCGGGTATTGGAAAATACCCGAATCCACTTCGAATTTTTATAGATTGATATGGAAATCATAAGATTGAAATGAAATGATTTAAGTGAATTGGACTACTTAATCTAAAGTTTTTGGTACTTGGATATTGATGTGTGAAATCAGAGAAGACTATAACAAAGTGTGAATTTGTAAGTTGATTCGAGTTACCCCGGGTTTTATATAAGTTGTTTGCTTTGGTATTCCATATTAGTTGAGTTTACTCACGCTGGTTTCCATCCTGACCCGGGTGTTACTTTGGTGTAATGCTCGGGTCAGACCGAGTATTGCAGATTTTCAGGTAAGGACGTTCGGGAGCTCAGGATGCCAGCTGGATGGCAAGAACGTATAGAATATTTCCGCTATAATTATATTATTGTAAATCTTAGGCATGATAATTGTATATCCAATGTCTGTATAAATGTGTAACTATGATGTATATAAATGTAATTGACAGAATATTATTCTTTTGTAAACTGTTATTATTTATTTTTATATTTTATCCGCTGCGAATGTGAGATGTTTGATGTTTTTGATTTTCTTCTTCTTCTATCTCTTTCTTCTTTTCCGTAACTATCTGGAATTTTCGAGATCGAAAATTTTGGGTCGTTACACCTCTAGTAGTCACACACACAAACAAAAAGATTTTACTTCAGATTGTAGTTTTTTAGTGTGATTTATGCAATATAGCACAGGTCAATCGACTGACTCAAGTCAGCCAGTCGACTAGTCAGTCGACTTATATGTGTCAGTGCACATATAATTACTATGAAATGCACGTTTTTTAAATTCAGTCGACTTGCACTTCTGAGTCAGTTGAATGAAGGGAAAATAACGGCTATTTGACTGAAAAGACACGTTCTTTCATGAAGGGGTTTCAATCCAATTTCAAGAGGAACAGATGCAACTTTTGATTGAGATCTTTCGCGAATGATTGCATCCCTATATCCTCTATATAAACAAGCTTTGGTTCTTTTCAAAATCACCAATTCTTTCTTTACTTTCATAATCTATTCTTGCTCTATACTCTATGAAATTCAAAGCATTCACAAACTTTATATCGCTTGAATCTTTGAGTTAATATGTACATTTTTTGATTCTAAGTGATTTTCTTCCTTTCAGTCAATACATACATAAAATACTCTTGAGGATTTGATTATAGGAAGGGTGTACTTTAAGACATATCTGTGTGATCAAGAACATACTAGTCAACAAAGCTTTTTGTATCTAGTAGAAGTCCTGTTCGGTTGCTCAAGCAGACAGACCTCTTCGGCTGTTAAGGCAGAAATCCTATTCGGCTGTTCAGGTGTTGTATAGACCAGTTCCTTCAGGTTAAGTGAGGGATATTTTTTGTAGTGTAATTCCAGAAGGAGTCTGGGACTGGACGTAGGACGGTGCTTTGAACCAGTATAAAAATCTTCGGTGTTATCTTTTCACTTCACTTATTTTCTGCATTATTATTTATATTGTTATCTACATTATTCTCTGCATTATTGTATATCCATATTGCACGATCTGTAGCATAGCATTCTTTAAAATTTCAGATATGTATAGTAGATTTTAGGATATTGCGCATTCTCTAATATCATTGCGAAAAAGTTTTTCCAAAGAAGATCAAGTCAGAAAAATTCTAAATTCTCTTACTCCGGAATTGGATCAGAAAATTGTTGCAATCGAGAAGCAAATGATATCAGTACTTTAAAGATTGAATAATTGATTGGAAAATTAATGTCGTTCGAAGAACAAATGCAAGGGAGAAGAGATAGCAAGGCATTCGAAAAGAAGTCAATTGCATTTAATGTATTAACAGATGGATCAGACTCGGGAAGTAATGATGATAAAGAAATAGCTTTCATGACAAAGAATTTTCGAAAGTTTTTGAAATACAGAAAGATGAACAACTTCAAAAAGATTGATCACATGAATTCTAGAAATCGTAATGAAGTACCAAACCACGTCAAATGTTTCAACTGTGACGAACTAGGCCATCTCAAAAGAGATTGTCCGCATCTTGATAAGCAAAAGTTTCCTCCAAGCAATGATTATACAAAGAAAAGGAAAAGAGCTTATACCGCTACGCCAGAAGATTCAGACTCAGGCTCATCCTCAAGCGATGATGATCAGAAGACGGAAATTTCAAATATGTGCTTTACGGTTATTCATGATTCCAATGATATTCATAGGTCACTCTTGGAGTATTTTTTAATGATTATAATTACTCTGAATGTGGATTGCATATAGGATTATGTAATGAATATGAAGCATTTTTTGTGAAATGAAATGTGAAGTTTGAATTTAAATTATGCTCAACAATTTTCATGTTCATGTGCTTCTGTGTTATCAATATATCTAACATTAACCGCATTTGGTCACGAGAAATTAATAATTACTGATGACTACAACATTAGTAGCAGTTAGTTTTGGGCCTTCAAATAGGAGATGTTACAAGTTAGTATCAGAGCATAGGTTTATATAAATTTAAAAGAAATTTTAACCTAATAGATTTCCAAAGCATAACCTAAGAAATTAGAGAATGATACCAGGGTTTGGGTTAACGCTATAGTAATGTACTTGAATTATTTATATATATAAGTATGTATTTCCCTTTGCTCTTAGATCCTTTTTATGTATCTTCCTAAGTGTCGTATGAAGATATATGAGAAAGGAAGTTATGGAGGTAGGAAACTGAAAATGCAATCTAGGTGGAGGAAGCACCACAACTAATGAAAATGCTCGACCCAATACCAGGAGGATTCTGGGTCAACAGGAAAATATTAATCCAAACACAAATGCCAACTTGGTGTTGCAACCCCGCCAGTAGATAGAGGATGATGTATCAGTTCTTTGTCAATATGATGTAATCTGGAGCGGCTACATGAGTAATTAGGGAAAATTCTCTAAATGCTAGAGCAGCAAATCCTATGGCCCCGTTTGGCAATAAAAATGCCAAGATAATTAGGGATTACAACATTCTTTGTGGGAAGCTGTTTTTGGGAACAGAGGATGTTGTCGAAGTTAAAAACTGGTTATTGCATTGCGAAAGAATTTTTGCTGACTTGGGATTAGATGATGAACATAAGAGAATATTTGCTTCCAAACAGTTGCAGGGAGTAGCATTATATTGGTGGAAGGGGTTACTATTGGAGTACCTAATGAAGAATTAACTTGAATTGAGTTTCAAAGGAGATTCAAAAGGAGGTTTCTATCCAAAATGGCCAAGTCGGCATTAATGAGGAAGTTTATGGATATAGAGCATGGAAAGATGTCGATAATCGAATATGCTATGAAATTTGATGAGTTGTTCAAATAAGGATATGCCATGATTGGCACTATCATCATGAAAAATGAAAATTGTATTCGATGATTGAAGCCAGAGATTGCTAGGGCAACCATACCACAACTCCGTGACGCAAGCAATATCATAGTGGAGATGGCCACCAGCAACGCAGAGACGCTCTCTACGTTTAGTAATGGGAAATAGGTTAAGGTTCAAGATCCCGAAGGAAAGAAGAAAAGATTCTTTAAGCTTAGAAAGGAAGAGCTGCCAAGAAAGGGAAGGCTGATATATTTTGCTATAAGTGCGACAAGAAATGACATTTTGCTCATGAATGTTAAATTGGGAAGGGTGAAAAGGTTGTAAATAATATAGGAGTGAAATACTTCAACTGTGACCAGATCGAGCATTACAAGAATTGTTGTCCAGAATTGGTTAGAGCAGACAAGAGGAAAGTTTTTGCCTTGGAACCATTTTCTTTCATCCCAACAATAGCGGAGAAGGGAAAAATCCATGATGGAAGGAACGCTTTTTATTCATAATATACCAGTAGGTTACTATTTGATACCGGTTCATCGTACTCATTTATATCTTAGTGTTTGATAGATAAATTATGTTTAAAACCATCATAAATACTTACTTTCTTACGGGTTGCGAATCCAATAGGAGGGTATGCAACTCTGGGAATGAGATGTGATCAGTTAGAACTTAACTTGTTAGGTCATATGTTTACATGTAGTCTATATGTTTTTGATTTCTGGGGTTTTGGGATAATACTGGGTATGGATTGGTTAGATAAATACGATGTAAGAATATTTTGCCAGCATGGGGAAATATCATTGAGACACCCTAACAGCCATAACCGAATTATATACTCGGTGGAGAAGTTAGACCCAAATGCTTGTGATTTGCTGAATGGAATGGAAGTGGAAGAAGAATTAGATCAGGTGATGGTAGAAAAAGCTACAAGTTTTTTTGAGCTAGTATCAAGGCTAGCACCAAAGCGAGCTATCGAGTTTTAGATAGATCTTGTGCTAGAGGCAGGATCTATAAGTAGACCACCTAGCCGGATGACACCTACTGAGATGAAAGAGCTGAGGGTGCAGCTAATGGACTTGGAAGCGAAGAGCTTTATTAGGCCAACTAGTTCCCCTTAGAGAGGAGCTATGGTATTCGTAAGGAAGCCAGATGGACCTCTAAGGTTGTGTATTGACTGCCACAAGTTGAATGAAAGGATGATCAAGAATAAGTAGCCGAGAATCGACGATTTATTAAATCAGTTGAATGAGCTAGAGTGATATCCTAGTTGGATTTGACAACAGAGTTCCATCAGCTAAGAGTGGCAGAGGATACTATTCCAGTAACAACATTCAAGACCAGATACGGGTCATATGAGCGGTTGTTGATGCCAATCGGGTTAACGAATGCTCCAGCTTTCTTCGTGAAATTGTTGAACCAATTTTTCTAGGAGCACTTGAATAGGTTCGTCTTGATATTCATAAATGACATCTTAATATACTCTAAGAATGAAAGAGAGCATGAAGTTTATCTTAGCATGGTTCTTTAGATGCTGAGGCAACATCAACTGAAAGATAAGTTTTCAAAGTGTCATTTCTGAAGAAAAAAGTTAAGATTCTTGGTCACATGGTTTCAAAGAAGGGTTTTTCCATTGATCCGGATAAGATCGAAGCTGTTAATAACCGGAAGAGACCAAAGGCAGTGACTGAGATTGGAAGTTTCCTTAGGCTTGCTGGTTACTACATACAGTTTATTATGGATTTCTTACGGATGGCAGCGCCTTTGACTAGGCCGACTAGGAAGGATGTGAAGTTTACTTAGTCTGAAAAATAAAAGGAAGCATTCCTTAAATAAAAGCATTTATTGACCTGTGACCTGTGTTAGAAGTTCCAAACGGGAATCAAGGATTAGTAGTGTATACCGATGCATGTGGGACCGGATTAAGAGCTGTGTTGATGCAAAAAGGTAAGGTCATTGCCTATGCTTTTCGATGGCTTAGACCCCATGAAGTGAATAGCCTATTCATGATTTAGAGTTGGCAGCGTAATCTTCACGTTGAAAATATGGAGACATTATCTTTTTGGAGAGAGAGTCGAGTCACATACCGATCATAAGTCCTTAAAACGCTATTCTCTTAGAAGGCGTTAAATAAGGGACATAAAAAGTGGTTGGAGTTTTTACCATCTTTTGATTTTGGTGTAGAGTATACACTAGTGAGAGGTAACAAGGTTGCAGATGCACTTAGTAGGAAATATCAAAATGTGGTGCTATCCACGTCGGCCGAATGGAAGGATTTTGAGGTGTTGATTGCGTGTAGTGTGTAGTTAAGATCTACTACTAGTTCTAGTTAGATTACTGCCATATTTTCCAGCTTGGAAGTTCGACTGAGATTGATGGAAAGGATTGCACCTAAGAAGAAAGATGACCCAGTGTTCGCTAAAAAGATTATAAGGCTAGAGGCCAGAACCGGGACGATGTTATGAAGGATTTACTTCTATGCCAAAGAGGGTGGTTAAGAAAGAAGGGATGATTGTTTGTACCAGAATGTAGAAAACCTAAGAAAGGAGGTCCTTAGAGTGTCATCGATAAAAATTTATGATTCATCCTTGGAGGACCAAGATGTATTAGGATATGAGGAGGAGTTCTACTGGGGAGGTACGAAGAGGTAGGTTGGCTTATAGATAAAGCAGTGTATGAACTGTCAACAAGCGAAGGCCGAACATCAGAAGCCGTGTGGCTTGTTGCAACCTTTGAAGATACCAATTTGGAAATGGGATTCGATATCCATGGATTTTATAGACAGGTTGCCAAGGTCGAATGAGGAAATGGAAGTATGTGGGTAATAGTGGATAGGTTGACCAAGAGTGCCCATTTCATTCCAGTCAAATCAACTGAATGACACCTGTTTTGGCTAAATTGTTTATGAAGAACATAGTTAGACGACATGGGATTCCTGGTTGACTAGTCAGTGATAGAGATGTCGTATTCACTAGTGAATTCTGGAAGGGTCTACAAGGAATGTTGGGAACCGAGCTTAAGATATGTTTCGCTTATCACACACAAACGGATGGACAGACAGAGAGATTTAATAAGGTAATCGATGTTCTATGTGCTTGTGTATTAGATTTTGGTGGGTCGTGGGAAGACTATTTGCACTTGGATGAGTTTTCTATAATAATAGGTAGTAGGCTAGTACAGGGATGACACCATCCCAAGCTTTTATATAGAAGGACATACAAATCACTAGCATGTTGGTAAAGGACCGAAAATAGATTGGTCCTTGGTCCAATATGGTGAGAGAAGCAATAGAGAAAATGGAGTTGATCCGAGGTAGGATGAAGGAAGCTCAATCTAGACAAAAGAGTTACGCATATAAGAAGCGTAAGGATCTACAATTCTTAGTTACAGGTAGAATTTTTAATAACCTATCTCTAATAAAGGGAGTGGTATGATTTGGAAAGTCATAGAAACTGACATCGAGATATGTTGGACCGTTTCCAGTCATAGAGAGGATCAGAATAACCACATACACTAGTAGAGTTAACGAGCAGTTTGGCAGGTGTCTGTAATGTGTTTCATGTGTCTCATCTTCGTCAGTATGTACATGATCCAAAGACTACTATCTCTCCAACTGCATTGGAAGACATAATACTAGAACCAAATCTGACTTTTGTTAGGCAACCAATTCGGGTTGTAGTGAGAGATGAGAAAAGGTTAAGAAATAAGATAGTCAAGTTGGTAAAAGTTCAGTAGAGCAACAACGAGAAAGACTATACTTGGGAAAAAGAAGACAATATTAGGGATAAATGTCTTAGGCTATTATGAGGGTATGTTCTGTATTTGTCTTATATAAACTTTTCGCTGGTAGGATATACTAGCTTTGTTTGCACGATTGATATGCTTGTTTGAAGTTCTTACCGAATTTCGAGGACAAAATTCTTTAAGAGGGGAGCCTGTAACATCCCTAATTTTTATTTAACATTATTCAGGAGATTTGATTATATTCATTAAATAGAATAATGTGTGGCATGAAAAGGAGATGAGAGTTGATAATTAATTAGGTTAGGCCTTAACTAATCAACATATAAGACTTTTTTAACAAAAACATAAGTAGAAGGATTTATGAGAGGAGCAAAATAGGAATAAGCTTCATTTCTTAAACAAAAAACCTTCCGCCCTCAAATTGTCATTTATTTTTACATCCATGCAAAAAAAACAAAGTAGAGGCCATTAATAAAGCTTTTAAAGGAATAAAAGTTAGAGAATCAAGCTAAAGCTAAGGGGAACTAAATCAACGACTCAAATCTCAACTCTTTTGCTCAAATCAAGGTGAATAATAGTATCTATCTCATTATTATGTTTTGAATTACGGATTTTTGATGTATTCCGAATTACTTGATGATGATATGGTTGAATTTACCATTGTTTGCATGAATGGTGATTTATTGGAATTTTTATGAAATTTTTATAATAGGTTTCAATGGAAAAACCTTAGTGAATGGCCTCCAAACGACTTAATTTTTGGATATGTTGTGTAATATATAATTTTGGAAATGCGATTTTAATTTCATAATTTTTGAAATTAATAGGAATATTTTATGAATTTCCTAAGGTGAAAATGCCATTTATTTTGGGTTTTAATTAATAAAATAATAAATACTAAATTTTGCCTCGAAATTTTTATAGACAAAGAAAATGTTATTTCAGATTTTCGGTGAACTTTTTAAATTTTTCCAAGTGTTTTCGATTTATTATGAATTTTCTAAGTTAGAAAGGCTTAAAAATTATATTAAAATATTTATATAATTTAATGGTTGAAAATAATTTTAGAAATCGTGAAATCAGATCTGTAGTAGTTTTCATGCAAAAAAATGATAAAGAATATATCTAACGAATATGAATTTTATAAACAATAAGAGTTGGTGAAAAGAATATACTTTATTTAGCAAATATTAGTTTTTACGTTAATTAGAGTCTACCACTGTACCCCTTCACCACCATAGCCTTCATATTGCTACAATGTCAATTAGCTTTCTACTGCTACAGTTTCTTTGTATTGCTATAGTACTAATGCTTTCATAGCCGTGACACAGTACGAATGCTTTCGTAGCCATGCTACTGTATCAATGCTTCCGTAGCCATGCGACACCAACTTTGGAATTCGTAGCTATGCTATAGTCATATCTGCCTTAGTCACTATTGCTTTTGCCAGCTTTATATTTAGAATTCAAAATATATATAACTTTTGAAAGCAATGGAATAGGTTAGAGATCCTAATTCTACACCTATAAAAAGTTATAGGACATTTTTTTTGCCTCATCATTTTATTTTCGATAGATGTGGACGGGTCATTCCGCAATAGTTGAATACATGCGAAAGCCTCCTTCCACAATGATCCCAACCTAGATAGAAGGATTATTCCATCTTATTCTTTTGATAGGCGTGGAGGGGTCCTTGTGCCTTAGTTTTAAAAAGCGCGACGGGTTCTACCGCATCACTTTGCATTTGTAATTGAAGATAAAGGTGGATCGCCTAATATGATGGTGCCGCTATGGTTGTGGCATCTCACTTGTTTTTAATAGACAAAAGAAGGTATGGATAGCCTTAGAATTTATAAATGTTATTTTTGGAGCTTGGTTACATTAAGGCATACTTTAGTAAAGTTGATACCATATTTGGGGATACTAATGATTGTAAAACTTTGCCATTTACATTAAGGGACACCAATGCATGTATTATAAAGAAGTTATGTATGCTTAGGTAATCATATTCATTGCATTTATAACCCATAACCACATTTTGGAGTGCTAAGGGAAGGATAACCAGCTAGGTTGATCCAATAGTGGATACACATTTATTTAACCCCTATGTGAGTAGAATTGCATCTAAGAGGTCAGATAGATCAGAATATAGGATGGCCAAAACTGGATAAATGATTATTGATTTAAACAGGTTCTTATTTAGCCCATATAAACTTTGCCTTGAAAATTGTTATTGGCAAGGGCCAATAATTTCTTAGTGATCCCATAAAAATTATGTCCACAATAGGTTATTGATAGAGATTAATAGGTTCGTAGTCAGCCCATAAAAACTATGACCTGATAGATGTCATTAGAGAATCTAATAGGTTCATAATCAGCCCATAAAAACTATGATTAAATGATGTTATTGGTAGACTCCAATAGGTTCTTAGTAATCAGATGAAAACTATGAAACTTGGCAGGTAGTCCGTAAGCTTAGAACAAGCTATTAGTCAGCCCATGAAAGCTAATAGGTTAATAGTGACCCTAGAAACTATAAGGCAGATAGTAATATAATTATGGATGGGAAATCTAGGATATATTGTATAATTTCATATCATCATATGCCATGTTTTAACCATTGTGGATGCTGGTGCACAGTATATGGTTAATTAGTTTTTGGTTAAGGTACTAGCGAGGGGAAAACCTGTTCCACTAAGCGGCGTGGTCTCACTAGATATCTATTTGCTTCAAGATGGTATACTATTATCCACACTAGAAATTTTGCCTGACTCGAAGTTTATGTTTTCCCCGTTAAAATCTTGGGCGTTCAAAATTAGTTTGAGTTGGCTAGGGTAAGGGTGTTTCAGGTTATTAGTTGACGAATAAGCTTTCGGGGACGTGCAGGAGGCAAGCTAGCTATTTAGGAGATTCTATCCATTCTCCGCTATGTTATATGGATGTAAGGGAAAATTTGTTTAATTGCCTAGTATTAGAATCTGATCAACCAAGGGGCATCTTCATAGGTCGTTCTTGGAGTATTTTAAAATTTATAATTTCTCTGAACGTGGGTTGCATATAGGATTATGTAATGAATATGAAGCGTCTTTTGTGAATTGAAATGTGAAGTTTGAATTTAAATTGTGTTCAATTTTTTTTATATCCATGTGCTTTTATTTTATGAATATATCTAACATTACCCCATCTGGTCATTAGAAATTAATGACTATGGATGACTGCAGCATCAGTAGCGGTTAGTTTCGAACCTCCAAATGGGGATGTTATAGATTATTTGGCCAAAGTAGCAAGACTTGCCCCTTACCTGTCGAAGGCACTTGAGCTACTGGAGTACATTGAGCATTATACGATAACGCACATTCCTAGAGAGGAAAAACTGAAGGCTGATTTAGTACCTAAGCTAGCAAGCTTTGGGTAAGTGTAGTTAATGGGATTAGTTTTGGCGGAAGTTCTAATAACTCTTGGTACCAATTAGATGGACATCAACTGAATTTTGGAGGTCATGGAGGAGGAGGAGTCATGGTTGACCCCGATTAAAGACTATTTAATCAATGAGACTCTCCTGGGAGACAAGAAAGGATGAAAGAAACTTCTCTGCAATGCACCATGGTCCGTAATGCAAGATGGAGTACTGTATAGGACAAGATTCTGTATGCCCCTACTTCGGTGTGTAACCAAGGATGAGGCTAGGAATATCCTTATGGAAATCCATGAGGGCGGCTGTTGTGATCACACCAAGGGAAGACTTTGGTAAAAAGGCACTTCAGTATGAATATTTTTGGTCGATGATAATCTTGGATGCTGCTAACTACACCAAATGACATGACCAGTGCCAGAGATTTGTAAAGATTCCAAGAGCCTCATCGATGGAAATGACGCAAATGGTCATTCCATAGCCGTTTCCATTTTGGAGAATCGGCATAATTGGTGTACTACCAATAGCGGAGGGAAGAGCCAAATATGCTATCATTGTAGTGGATTACCTTACAAAATGGGTAGAAGCGAAACCGCTTACCACGATGACAATAAAGAAGGCAATTAACTTCGTAATGAAAAATAATATTTGTAAGTTTGGAGCAACTCAGAAGATCATCATTGACAACAGAACTTAGTTCGAGAGCGTCGAATTCAAGGATTTCTTTAACCGATATAAGATTGAGAAAAGCTTCTCCACAATGGCACATCCACAGGTGAATGAAGAAGTGGAATGTAATAACCCGGATTTCTGGGCGTTGTAATTAATAAGATAATTGGGTTAATTAATAGAAATACTAAATTTATATATTGAACAAATGAATCTGATCAGACAAACATTTATATTTGTAATTGTGTAGTATATATATACATAGATTTTAAACAGAATTATTATATACAAGTTGGATTTGTATTTGTTTAAAAATATGTATATGTAGAATTGACTTGAAATTTTATTTGAATTTGGATATTTAAATTGAAGTTCAAAGGATATATATATATATATATATATATATATATATATCTTAGATTTTACTTTGGTTTTAAAATGTATTTTTATTTTATTTAGAACATAAATTATTTTATATCATTCTCTTTATAAAGAAATTTATGTATATAAATTAAAATATGTATTTATAAAGTAGAAAGTTAATTATAAAAGCTTTATAAAACATTTGAAATCTATTTATGCATGTAAATTTACATGTGTTAACAAATAAAATTAAGATGGGACAAGTGTTAATTCTATAAACAAGTGTCACATTCGTCATTCTATTTTCTTTAAAATTTAGCAAATCCAACTTAAATCTATACAAAACATACTATCTTCATCTTTCTTATTTTTCCCTTGTTTCCTATTTCAAAAACTAGAATCTTGAAGGACAAAAGCTGTAAACAAACAAAACCAGAAAATATCTAAGCTAAAATCAAATTCAATAATCAAGCTACTTCAAGCCTTCTACTGAAACAAGCATGGCAAGCAAGTTTCAAGAAAATTTCAGCTCAAAATATCAAGCGTCCATTTTGAATTCTGTAGAAGTTCCAGATCTGAAACTTAACTCTATTTCGCAAATAGGTGAGTAAACAAATTCTTAATAAAGCTTAAGATTTGTCTGATGATATGATGTTTGAAAAGTATCTCTGAAATTTGTTTTGCATGTTAGTATTATATGACTACATGTGTATAAGTATACTGATACTGGCGTGTATGTCAGTGTTTCAACATTTTTTTCTCTGTTCTTCATTTACAGACTACAAATAAGATCAAAGTTTAATTCCATTCCTCTTAATCATCTATAAGTCATGATGCATGAACAAAAAATGTTTGAAATAACAAGATTCTTGATTTAAAAATAGTTTCAAGAAAGATTTGTAGGTGGTTTTCCGATGGAAGGTAAATTACAGAGAAAAACTTAATTATACAAAAAATTCGATTTCAATAATTAAAGGACTCATGAATAAAATCTGTTTTCCTTTCAAAAACTATGATTTTTCAAACTGAAATCATGATTTTTAAGGATGTAAATCGAGAGGAATAGCGAGTTGAACGTTGAAGGCTTTTTGGTTGTTTGCCGTTGATCGGCGATGACTTGGAGGTCGTAATTTGGAATGGAGGTGCCTAGTGGACTGAGGATCAAGAGAAAAATGATCAGGAAAATTATCAGTCGCTGTAGCGATGAGGCGGAGACATGTTAAGGTTTAATGGTGGGATTTGTTCGACGTTGATTTCGAGATGTTTCCGGCATGGGTGAAGTGCTGGGCTCGATCGCGATGTGGGGTAATTGAAGTTGGGAGTGATGGTTACCCTCTGATTGATGGGCGGGTGATCTCGTGGTCAAGGTCATCGGAGAGAGGAAATTCATCGAATCATAGGTTGCTGCCCCGTTCAACTTTGTAGGCTCATTTTCGATTTTGAGCTTGATGCTCATGGTGAAGGGTCGGAATTGGTAGTGTGGGTTGCCGTCGACTTATCAAGGATGGTGGTGAAGGTCGGAGATGCTCCGACCATCTGTGCACGTGTACGAGCATTTCTCATGTCAGTGTTTAGCTGGGTTCGTCGTTATCAGGTGCGAAGGTAGTGGCCTCGGGATTGATCTTGAGTACGTGAGGTTTCATCTCGAGTTTGTTTTGTGTTGTACTCGAGTAATTCTGTTTTGAATACAGTTTAAAACTTAAACAAGTGAAGTAGAAAAAAAGAAGGGAAAGGGTTGGGCTCGGGATTGAAGCTGAACGACTCTATGTTTGTCTCGGGTATTTTGCTTGTTGGGCCGTGTAGTGGGTAAGGGAATAATGTTTAGATTAAACATTAGAGATGGTGATCCTCTGAGTCTCGCTGGTTCAATGCAAAATAACCAACGGGTTTAAAAGCAAGTCACCATGATTTAAAATTTTAAGGAAGATGACTTTGAAAATTTAATTGTCTTTGGTTGGGGTAATTATACAAGGAAATTAACTTAAGAGATTTATTAAGTATAATTAATGATTTAAATTTATGATTAACTTTGGGTTAATTAATTAAAAACTTAATGATAATGAATCAAGTGATAGATACTCAATAATTAAATAAGTATAATTATTAGGGATTGTCAAAGAATAATTACTTAAGTAATTAAAGGGATTATTTACTTAAATAAATTAATTTAATAATTAAGTAATTAAAATATATGTGTTAAGGGTTAGTTAAATTCTTAATATGGTTGGTTGATGAGTAATGAATGATTGAGATTGATGAAGTATAATTAAGGGATCAATTAAGGATCAATGTAATTGATAGGAGTAATTAAATGTTAATTACTATATTTGTTTGGGAATAATTAAATTTATATAAGTAATTAAGAGATAATTACTCAACGTAATTAAATGAGTAAATGTAATTAATTAAGGAGTTGATTTAATGAATATAAGTAATTAAGGGAAGTTAATTACTAATGTGATTATTCAGAATTAATGAATGAAATTGTTTGAGGATAATTAATTTGTATAATTAATTAATAGTTAATCACTTATTGTAATTATAGTATAATTCATCAAGGATGATTAATTAAGATGGATAATTAACAGATCATTAATTAATTGATTTGTCATTAATTAATGTTAATTATAGGAAATCCAAATAATTAAAGATTAGTGATTAATTTAATTAGAGATAAACTAAATTAATTTTGGAAGTGATCAATCTTTCTTATGAATGATTGAATAAGATTAAATGCCATGAATTGGTTGATTTCTGTGATATGAATTATTTTATGTTATGATATGTTTGTTTGGGTGGACAATAATAACATGGTTATCAATCGGTAAGAATTGTTGGGTAAAAGTGACATCCTAGAATTAAGTTTGAATTGAATTTCAATTGTATAATCTAAGTTAAGATGACATTGGATTCGAAGAGACCCGAGTCGGGTATTGGTAAATACCCAAAACCACTTCGATTTGTAATCTATAATAACTCTGTTCAGATTTGATATGTGAAATCTATATATTGGACTGGAATATTTAAGTGAACTGGATCATTTAATCTAAGTTTGGTACTTAGAAATTTGATGGGTGGATTTAATGATGTAAATAACAACATGCGAAGTTGTAAATTGATATAAGTTACCCGGGTTTTATATGAGTTGTATGTTTTTGTATTTCATGATGTATGGGTTTACTCATGCTGGTTTCCAGCCTGACCCGGGTGTTACTTTGATGTAATGCTCGGGTCAGACCGAGTATTACAGATTTTCAGGTAAGGACGTTCTGGAGCTCAAGAGGCGAGCTGGATGGCAGGGACGTATGGAGAGTTTCCACTATGATATTGTATATATCTGAGACATGTTAAATTGTATCTATCCAATGTTGTATAAAATTGTTGAAACTCTGATATATCGATGTAAATTGATAGATACAGTTTTTTTGTATAACAATTATTGATATTATATTTTATCCGCTGCGAATGTGAGATTGTGTGTTTCTTTTCTGTTCTTCTTCTATCTCTTTCTTCTTTTCTCTAACTATCTGGAATTTTCGGCTTCGAAAATTTCGGGTCGTCACATTTGTTATCAGAGCAGAAGCTTAAGCGAGAACCTTGGCTCTGGTGGGATTACTCATTAAAGATAGGGTAAGTGGTACCCTATAATGAGTTGAGTGAATATATATGAGCGCGTACTTGTTATTTTCTTATATAAAGATTTTAAATGATTTTATATAAGAATATATTTTGATATATATAAGCAATATTTCTTTCTAATAAATATTAAGTTAATTGGTTGTTAAATTATTGGAATTAAATTAAGAAGTAATAGAAATACAACCAAACTGAAGTGAAATTGAATAAAGATAAGTTTGAAATGGATTCAAACTAAAATGGAAATCTTGAATTTGGGAAGTATTTCAAAATAAGATGAATTAGAATTGGTTTCAAACCAGAGAAATAGTATGGTTATTGTGTTTAATAATGGGATGATTGTTTTCCAATTAACAATAAAATGTTTTAAGGAAAGTAACCATTTATTAGAAGGGATGTAAATTTAAAGTGGGTTTCCAATTGTGAAGTTCTGAATTCTAAATCTAAACATTAGATATAGTTTTCAAAGTATTAAAGGAAATAATATTATTTAAACTATTTTGAATGTAATCTTAATTTAGAACAAGAAGTTGTTTGTAAACTTTAAAAGAATTTGTTTTGAATTAAAACCAAAAATGGTCTAAATTTTTAATTTGGCTTGGTGAGCCAAGAAGTAATTATGTATATGTGTGGATATAATATCAAAGATGGCTTGAAATAAACTCTAAATAATTAGCTTTAAATTTGGAATGAGATATGATACCCATAGTAATAAGTTTTTAAACTTAATAAGTGGGAAGATTATTTATGTGAAGTTTAAAATTTGAAATGGAAGTTCAATTTGGGTAAGGATGACTGGATTAAGTAAATTGAGTTTAACTTGGGAAAAAAGTTAAATAAGTTGAAATGATCAACCTGATTTGGGAATTTCAAGATGGAAATTGGAAATTGATGGATGTTTTAAAATGAATTGGATGATATCATCCTATTGTTATTAATAATCTTTAAATTGTGAATTGGATTTTTTTAAATGAATGAGAAGTGAAGTGTGGTAATAAATCCATTATAGAAATAAATAAAATTTAACTTAAATTTAAAATTAAGATATGGAATTCCTTTGAACTTAAGATTTGAATGTTAAGAAATAAAATTTGTAAATTAAAATTGTTTGAAACTCTTACTTGAACCTTGTAATGAGTTAAATAAAGATAATTTAGAATGGAATTTTGAGAATTTGACTCAAAATTAAATTGTTTAAAGGTTAATTTGATTTGTGGTATAATATGTTGGATCTGAACTGTGAATTGAATTGTTTTAAAACTTTTTTTAAAGGTAAATTGATTTAAAGGAATTAAATCAACATTTGAAGTATTAACTCGAATTTGCATAATTCGAGATGATTTAAATTTGGAATTTGAGTTGAAATTAGTTCAAATGTAATTTGATTTGAATTAATTGAAATTGTGATTGAAGATGTATAAGTATAAGATTCAAATGGAAAATTTGAATTGGATTAATTTGAAACGATTTGAAATTGAAGTGGGTTCAATTTGGAATTAGTCCAAATTGATTTGAGTAATTTGGAATTGTAATTAAAATTGAAAAGTTTTAAATTCAAATGGAATTTAAATTAAATTTGGGATGAAATCAAGAATAACTCAATCTTGAATTTATAGAAGTAAAAATTTTATAAAAAGAATTTGGCATCTAGGTATGATAACCTTGGGTATTGTTATAAATAGTTAGAAAGTTTAATAATGCTATATTTGTTATTAAGTAAGCCAAATGAAGTAATTTATAAGATGAGTATAACTTCTAAATTAAAGTAGGTTTTAAAAATTTCAAGCTTTAAAACCTAAGTCTAGAAACAATCAATTATTTCCAAGAATTGAAGAAAATAACAAATAATATAATTCAGACTATTTTGAATATAGTCTTATTTTAAAAGAAGAAATGTTTGGATGATTTTTAAGGGATTTGTTTTGAAATTAAAACCAAGGGTGGTTTAAAATTTTAAGGGTAGTCTGGTGGGTAAAGAAATTAAGTTGCTTAAAAACTTTAAACGAACAAAGTTAATTTGGTTTAAAGAGTTAAACCAACTTTTGAGAATTCAACTCGAATTTATATAATTCGAGATGGGTTAAAGTTAAAACTTAGATTCCATTAGTACCAATTGAATTGAGTTTGAATTAATTAGGATTGAAGTTGAATTGGGAATAAATCAAGACCAATGGAATTTGGAGTTGTTTGAATTGGAATTGGATCAATTTAAACGAAAGCGGAAATTTAAGTTGAATTGTTGGGGAAGTGAACAGTCGACTCTTGACTATTTTCAATATAAATTGTTTTGACATAAACTTATTTTTCTAAGCTATTAAATATATACAACCTTTCTTTCTTAAAACCAAATTATTTTATACTTGGTTAATAATTATTTTTGGAGCTATTTAACCATTTTTTAACTGTTTTCTAAACTAATTACTATTTTCAACTATTTCACAAACTAATTTCTATTTACAACTATTTTGCAATTATTTAAAAATTCCTGAAACTATTCAACTATATTCCGACTATTTTACAATTAGTTAACTATTTTTATAGCTATTTTGTAAACTAATAATTATTTTTCAACTACTTATCTAGTTTTAATAATTTTCAAGCTATTTTCTAAATATAAACTGGCCGGAGTTCAAACTGTTATTGATTTAAATACCCAACTAAGATAAGAATTAAAGTGATAATTTAATGAGAATTAAGGAAATTGTAAATAAGTGAAAGGGAATTAAAGGAAATGTGAATAGAAAGAGAAATTGATTTGGCTGATAATCAATGTAAATAAATACGTAGGATGTATGTATATTATTTTATTCGCATGGTGGTTTGATCCAGTTTTGAGCACAGAATTTCGAGATAGTTTATCGATCTGAGTTGGGATTTTTCACTCGATTTTCGACGGCGAACCTGGATATGGATTGTTGATTGGTTCTGGATATTCTCTATCATAGTTATGACTATGCAAGGAGAATGACGGTTTCTGATCAAGAAACCAGATCTGAGTCCGCGCTAGGAAGTCGGGTGGATGATACTAGTTCGGAAGTGAAATTGTGTGATCGAGTGGGCGATCAGATTGGTACAGCGTACGGATGATATGTGTATATCGTACGGATTTGAATGAAATTGATATTGAAGAGAGTAATCAAATTTGAATATTTGATTTTGAATAAACAAAGTTATATATCTTTGTTATATAAGATAAATCCCCCTTGTTAAAATCTATTGCCAGAAGAAAAGGATTTTTGAAGATGTTTGAAGTATAAAAAAAAAGAGTTTTATACGAGTTTGAAAGGATCCAAAGTTTTTTTAAAAATTATTTATATATCTGAATATATATATATATATATATAAAGGATCTTATGAGGATTTTGAAAAAGGTTTTGAGAACCTTTGAATTTGGAAAGGCTTTTGATTTTTGGGTAAAATCAATATTGAATTTTGAAAGCCTAGTTTGAGAACTACCGATTTTGGGATAATCGATTTTGTGTAAAGGAGCTTTGTATGAGATCATACTAGGTGTATGATTTGAAGATACTATATATGTATAGTATAAAATGTTTTGATGATGGCTCTGGGGAAAAAGGCGCTTCCTTGAAATGAACTTCTCAGGAGTACCACCGGGTGGTGCTGCCTTGAGCCCCAAGGGGGGATTCGAAATTTGATCCTGTGAGGAGTCCGGACAAAACTAGTTCCTGGGGATTATGAGTAGAGTATACCATAGCGAAATCGTGTGTGTCGCTAAGAGCCAACAGTCTACGTTTGATTTTATATCGGTAGACTACGACCTATGGTATAATATAGCGAAAGTCGTGTGTGTCGTTGAGAGCCAACAGTCTGCGTTTGATTTTATATCTGCAGACTACGACCTATGTAGGAGTGGAGAAGTTTCATTTTGACAGCGAAAATCAAAGGCCGCGGAGAGCCTGCAGTTACATGGACTTTTGCTGCGATGGCAACGTAACCCTGGATGTGACTGTGATCTGTTGTGGGTTCCATGGCGTAATCAAGAGGCCGCGGAGAGCCTACAGTTACATGGACTTTTGCTGCGACGGCAATGTAACCCTGGAATGTAACTGCGGCCATGGATGGGGTGATGATTTCCAGAGCATTCTCACCAAAAATATATCCTCTATTTTCAAAAACTGTTTTCAACATTTTCAGTAAAACTATTTTTCAAAGTATTTTCACTGGGTGTTGAAATTGGGTCTGCCAAGCACTTATAGATTTTTAGTCATACGCCTGATCAACGTATGACCGAATTTCCGCGAGAACAAGGATGGACTGGTTGAGTCATCAAGTTATAAAAAGTACTTCTATAAAACTGTTTTGTGATATTATATAGATTTTAAAGTGTTTTAAGAATAATAAAAAGGTGATTTAACTAATATTAAGTATTATACAAATTCTGGCTTCGTTCCTTTTCGAGGACGAAAAGATTCTAAGGGGGGAGGAATGTAGTAACCCGGATTTCTGGGCATTGTAATTAGTAAGATAATTGGGTTAATTAATAGAAATACTAAATTTATATATTGAACAAACGAATCTGATCAGACAAACATTTATATTTGTAATTGTGTAGTATATATATACATAGATTTTAAACAGAATTATTATATACAAGTTGGATTTGTATTTGTTTAAAAATATGTATATGTAAAATTGACTTGAAATTTTATTTGAATTTGGATATTTAAATTGAAGTTCAAAGGATATATATATATATATCTTAGATTTTACTTTGGTTTTAAAATGTATTTTATTTTATTTAGAACATAAATTATTTTGTATCATTCTCTTTTTAAAGAAATTTATGTATATAAATTAAAATAGGTATTTATAAAGTAGAAAGTTAATTATAAAAGCTTTATAAAACATTAGAAATCTATTTATGCATGTAAATTTACATGTGTTAACAAATAAAATTAAGATGAGACAAGTGTTAATTCTATAAACAAGTGTCACATTCGTCATTCTATTTTCTTTAAAATTTAGTAAATCCAACTTAAATCTATACAAAGCATACTGTCTTCATCTTTCTTATTTTTCCCTTGTTTCCAATTTCAAAAACAAGAATCTTGAAGGACAAAAGCTGTAAACAAACAGAACCAGAAAATATCTAAGCTAAATTCAAATTCAATAATCAAGCTGCTTCAAGCCTTCTACTGAAACAGGCATGGAAAGCAAGTTTCAAGAACATTTCAGCTCAAAATATCAAGCGTCCATTTTGAATTCTGTAGCAGCTCCAGATCTAAAACTTAACTCTGTTTTGAAAATAAGTGAGTAAACAAATTCTTAATAAAGCTTAAGATTTGTCTGATGATCTGATGTTTGAAAAATATCTCTGAAATTTGTTTTGCATGTTGGTATTATATGACTGCATGTGCATAAGTATACTGATACTGGTGTGTATGTCAGTGTTTCAACATTTTTTCTCTGTTCTTCATTTACAGACTACAAATAAGATCAAAGTTTAATTCCATTCCTCTTAATCATCTATAAGTCATGATGCATGAACAAAATATGTTTGAAATAACAAGATTCTTGATTTAAAAATAGTTTCAAGAAAGATTTGTAGGTGGTTTTCCGATGGAAGGTAAATTACAGAGAAAAACTTAATTATACCAAAAATTCGATTTCAATAATTAAAGGATTCATGAATAAAATCTGATTTCCTTTCAAAAACTATGATTTTTCAAATTGAAATCATGATTTTTAAGGATGTAAATCGAGAGGAATAGCGAGTTGAACGTTGAAGGATTTTTGGTTGTTTGTCATTGATCGGTGATGACTTGGAGGTCGTAATTTGGAGTGGAGGTGCCTAGTGGACCGAGGATCGAGAGAAAATGATCAGGAAAATGATCAGTTGCTGTGGCGATGAGGCGGAGACATGTTAGGGTTTAATGGTGGGATTTGTTCGACGTTGATGTCGAGATGTTTCCGGCATGGGTGGAGTGCTGGGCTCGATCACGATGGGGGGTAATTGTAGTTAGGAGTGATGGTTATCCTCTGATTGAAGGGCGGGTAATCTCGTGGTCAAGATCATCGGAGAGAGGAAATTCTTCGAATCATAGGTTGCTGCCCCGTTCAACTTTGTAGACTCGTTTTAGATTTTGAGCTTGATTCTCAGGGTGAAGGGTCGGAATCGGTAGCGTGGGTTGTCGTCGACTTATCAAGGATGGTGGTGATGGTCGGAGATGCTCCGACCATCTGTGCACGTGTATGAGCATTTCTCTTATCAGTGTTTAGCTGGGTTCGTCGTTATCAGGTGCGATGGTAATGGCCTCGGGAATGATCTCGAGTACGTGAGGTTTCGTCCCTAGTTTATTTTGTGTTGTACTTGAGTAATTCTGTTTTGAGTACAGTTTAAAACTTAAACAAGTGAAGAAGAAAAAAAGAAGGGAAAGGGTTGAGCTCAGGATTGAAGCTGAATGGCTCTATGTTTGTCTCGGGTATTTTGCTTGTTGGGCCGTGTAGTAGGTAAGGGAATAATGTTTAGATTAAACATTAGAGATGGTGATCTTCTGGGTCTCGCTGGTTCAATGCAAAATAACCAACGGGTTTAAAAGTAAGTCACCATGATTTAAAATAATAAGGAAGATGACTTTGAAAATTTAATTGTCTTTGGTTGGGGTAATTATACAAGGAAATTAACTTAAGGGATTTATTAAGTATAATTATTATTTTAGATTTATGATTAACTTTGGGTTAATTAATTAAAAACTTAAAGATAATGAGTCAAGTGATAGATACTCAATAATTAAATAAGTATAATTGTTAGGGATTGTCAAAGAATAATTACTTGAGTAATTAAAGGGAATATTTACTTAAATAAATTAATTAATTAAAATATAATTTGTTAAGGGTTAATTAAATTCTTAATATGGTTGGTTGATGAGTAATGAATGATTGAGATTGATGAAGTATAATTAAGGGATCAATTAGGGAACAATGTAATTGATAGGAGTAATTAAATGTTAATTATTATATTTTTTTGGGAATAATTAAATTTATATAAGTAATTAAGAGATAATTACTCAATGTAATTAAAGGAGTAAATGTAATTAATTAAGGAGTTGATTTAATGAATATAAGTAATTAAGGGAAGTTAATTACTAATGTGATTATTCAGAATTGATGAATGAAATTGTTTGAGGACGATTAATTTGTATAATTAATTAAGAGTTAATCACTTATTGTAATTATAGTATAATTCATCAAGGATGATTAATTAAGATGGATAATTAACGGATCATTAATTAATTGATTTGTCATTAATTAATGTTAAGTATAGGAAATCCAAATAATTAAAGATTAGTGATTAATTTAATTAGAGATAAACCAAATTCATTTTGGAAGTGATCAATCTTTCTTATGAATGATTGAATAAGATTAAATGCCATGAATTGGTTGATTTCTGTGATATGAATTGTTTTATGTTATGATATGTTTGTTTGGGTGGACAATAATAACATGGTTATCAATCGGTAAGAATTGTTGGGTAAAAGTGACATCCTGGAATTAAGTTTGAATTGAATTTCAATTGTATAATCTAAGTTAAGATGACATTGTATTCGAAGAGACCAGAGTCGGGTATTGGTAAATATCTGAAACCACTTCGATTTGTAATCTATAATAAATCTGTTCAGATTTGATATGTGAAATCTATATATTGGACTGGATGATATAAGTGAACTGGATCATTTAATCTAAGTTTGGTACATAGAAAATTGATAGGTGGATTTAATGATGTATATAACAACATGCGAAGTTGTAAATTGATATAAGTTACCCGGGCTTTATATGAGTTGTATGTTTTTGTATTTCATGATGTATGGGTTTACTCACGCTGGTTTCCAGCCTGACCCGGGTGTTACTTTGATGTAATGCTCGGGTCAGACCGAGTATTACAGATTTTCAGGTAATGACGTTCTGCAGCTCAGGAGGCGAGCTGGATGGCAGGGACGTATGGAGAGTTTCCACTATGATATTGTATATATCTGAGACATGTTAAATTGTATATCCAATGTTGTATAAAATTGTTGAAACTCTGATATATCGATGTAAATTGATAGATACAGTTTTCTTTGGTATAACTATTATTGATATTATATTTTATCCGCTGCGAATGTGAGATTGTGTGTTTATTTTCTGTTCTTCTTCTATCTCTTTCTTCTTTTATCTAACTGTCTTGAATTTTCGGCTTCGAAAATTTCGGATCGTTACATGGAAGTAGTGAAAAAAATCATCAAATCCACTTAGAAGAAGCGACTAACTAAAGCTAAAGGAAACTAGGTTAATGAGCTTCCACTAGCACTATAGGCTTATAAAATGACGCATAAGTCTGCAACCAAACACTCATCGTTTGCTTCGACTTACGGATTGGAAGCGCTGATCCCGATAGAACTTGAAGTCCTTTCTTGTCTAAAAGACATTTTGACCCAAAGGCAAACAAAGAACTCTTGCTTGAGTCCCTTGATTTGGTTGATGAGGAAAGGAAAGAAGCAGAAATAAGGGTAGTAGTCCACCAGAAAAGGATAGCATGGTCTTTCAACACCAAAATTCACAACCATACCATTGAGGTAGGGGATTTCATTCTGAAATTAGTTCTTTCTGGAATGGGAGCACTTGGTCTGAATTGGGTAGGACCCTATATAATCGATCGAAAGCTTGAAGTTAAAACATTCAAGCTAGCCACTAATATTGGAATCCTTATCTCGCATGCGTGGAATAGCAATTTGTAGCGGCACTACTGCACTTAGATTTTCTTTATTTTTTTGCAAATAAACCATCCGAAGAAATTGAGGGCAATGAAATAAGGCTGTGCATTCCACTTCTCTTATTTGTGAAAAATGTCAGCTTCTTGAACCAATAGAAATAAGTTCTTGCAAGTAAAATTTTATACGAATGCTCCTCAAGCCTTGGATCATGGTTGGTGTGACGACCGCCTGACACCACTGACACCCAATGTAACTTTATAATGCGCTGCTGATGTGCTTGGCCAATGTAGGATGATCATCAAGGGTTGAAAATTAAATAAATAAATAAAACATCACAGAACCTCTTGTATATCTGGCAGCACATTTTATAAAATATAATATGCATCAGAGTTATAAAACAGGAGAGACGGTAACGACTAAGTGATCCAAATATCAGAGTACATATTCACAGAGTTACACAATAAGTGATGGTGTTTGATAACATCCCTAATTTTTGATAACATTATTCAGGAGATTTAATTAGAATAAATTAAATAGAATAATGTAGAGTGATAAGGAGATTGAGATTAGTAAATAGATGTAGTGGCCATGCTTATTAATAAATGAACTTATAATGGTTATGCATTAGCTAATTAATTATAAGAGCATTAGGGTTATTGCCGCCCGTATTCTCCACCCTTATTCCATTACGTCTAGGCATACACATTCATTTTTATCATAAAAAAATTTTAAACGTAAGAAATAGAAAGAGGAGAGCCACTATTAGGAAGAAGGGAAGAAGGGAAAATCAAACATAAAGCTTAGGATCAAGCTAGAAGAAATTACTCTCAATCAATATCCGATCTCCTTATCCAATCTAAGGTGAATAATAATCACTGCATCTTTATTTTGGATTTTTAATCATATGTTTTTGGATTTAAGGGTAATTTTTTTTATGATATCCTGGATGACGATATGCTTAATTTATAAATTATTAACTTTAAACAAGATTGTTTAAAAGAAGATATGCAAGATTTTAGGGTAAAACCGAGGATAAATGATTTTTAATGCCATGGAAAAATTATAGGTTGTGGAAAGCATGATTTTGGAGTTGGGATTCAATTTTTATAATTTTCCAAGCCGTAGAGAATTATATATGAATTTTCAAAGGAAAATATGGTTGATTGGGTTTATAAATTTATTCCTAAAATTATATTGAGAATTTGAGTTTGAAATTTTGATATGTTAGAAAACATGATAAAAGTGAATTTCTGGAATTTCTGGGGATTTTTACGAAGTGATTTAGTATGGAAGTTAAATTATTTAGAAAGGATAACCTAAATAATTCAAATATTTTGTAAATAGGAAGGACTTATTTGTTAAATGTTATTTGGTTTTAGATTTGAGAAAAATGTAGCAAATATTAGTAAATTAATTTAAAAGTATATGTAACCAATCAAGTGTTTACAAGTGGGCAAGTTAGTTACAAAAAGTTTACTTTGATTGGTAAAAATCAGCCTTTTGCTCAGAAAAGTAACGACTCGAAATTTCAACCTCCAAAATTTAACACTAATACATTCACTATAGAAGTGCCGAGCAATCGAATGCCGAAAATCCAAGATTTTTAGGGAAAAGAAGAAAGAGGTAGAAGAAGAAACAGAAAACAGAATCTCACATTCGCAGCAGATCAAATATAATATCAAAGAATAGCATTTACACAATGAAAAGTTGTAATTGTCAGTTACATACAATACATCAGAGTTCAACAAAACTGGACAGTTGTAACAACTTGTCCCAGAATACAAAAAATATAACTACAATACACAGCGGAATAAGCTCCATATGTTTCTGCCATCTGGCTCGCCTCCTGAGCTCCGGAATCCTAACCTAAAAATCTGTAATACTCAATCTGACCTGAGCATAACAATAAAGTAACATTCGGGTCAGGCTGGAAACCAGCGTGAGTAAACCCATATAACGAAATACTAAGCTAAAAAAAACTTACTTGCAAGCTAGGGTAACTCGTATCTCACTACGAGTTCTTATTTTGTTTATAATCAAACACTTATTTCACAAAATTATATCTAAAAACCGTTACTCAGTTTAAATGTCCATGTTACTTAATTTATTCCATTCCTGCCTATTTGATTAAACTCAAATCTATAAAGAATTATTGTAGTTATAAATCAAAGTGGTTTCGGGTATTTGTTGATATTCGACCCTGGTCTCTTCAAATCCAATGTTATTTTTCAACCAAGTTGCTTAAGTGAATTCAGTTCAATTTTAAATACAGGATCACATTTACACAGCAATTTATCATCAACGATAACCCACATTTCATAGTTTAACCCAACACATCATATCACAGAACATCACAAATTATCAGACTAGATATTAATCTAATCATCCAATACAATTTATTCATCCATAAGCAAGATTAATCGGTCCAGTCCTAATTAGCTTAATTAACACAAAATAAATTAATTACCTTTAAATCCTGCCTAATCAACATCAATCAAACCATTTAATTAATTATTGAAATTAATCAATTATTCCTGAATCATTTAAGTCATACACATTAATTAATTAACCTTTAATAACTTACATTAATTAATTATCCCTTATTTACATTAAGTAATTATCCTTCAATCACATTAATTAATTATTCTATGACTACTTAAGTTTATTAATTAACCCTTAATTACTTAAAATCTTAATTAATCTAAGATAAACCTTTATCTTAATTGTTAACTTAAATAATTAATGTTTGAATTTAACTTATACATCTCACTTGAGATCTTTGATCAATCAAAGTTTCATATACTTATCTTAATCACTACTTAATTCAATTATTATTGAATTCCATTTGAAAATACTTAGGAATTAATATAATTATTTCATACCAAATCAAGTAATTTCAAACACGTTTAACTTTATAAACTAAATTTTGAAAATTGTTTGATAACTTGACAAATATTTTTACTTTGAAAAACTTGTTATTTTCATTTGGTTTGAAAACTTGTTTAACCATTTGCCTCTAAACTTTGTAAACTAAATTTGCCTCCATTTTCTATTTCTTTTAAAAACTTGCTTAACAATTTACTTATGCTCTTAAAACCTGGCTAAAACATTTACTTAGGAGACTTAGTTAAACACTTAATCTAAAATTAAGAAACCCGAGCCAAGACCCCAAAATCACCGAGCCATCTACGATCTAACCAAACCATCATTTCTTCACTTCGATACAACTCAAGTCATCCCTCCATTTACTCGTGCACAATCTCGAGCATAACCTTCTTCTTCCCGAAGCTCAAAACACTGAGCAAAACAACAGATATAGGTGGACACGCGTGCACGTATACACATGATCACCTTCGCTCTGGCCATCCTTACCATCGCCAATAAGTCACCATCGATCCCCTCTAACGCTCCGACCTTCTAGAAACACGAACCACCTCATAGAATCGAAATTGTACAAATTCCAAAACCCAACAGGAAGAACCCGATCGCCAAACATCTCGTACGTCCCACCTCCGTCCACCAGAGACCATAGCCTCGTGCCTGGACCTCCACCTGAGTTCCATGTTCCTTTTCCCATAACTCTGATTCAACTCGATGCGTCGTCGATGCCGCACTGGCCTCCAAACCAACCACAACCCAAACCATTGTTTAAACCCTAATCTCGCCTCGATCATTCACTCCGATGCATGATAAAATCTCGGACCATTTTTCCATTGATCTATGCCACCCAAGCTTCCTCCAGCACCAGTCTCGAAGCCCATCTTCCCTCTGATCATCGAGAATCGATGAAATCCCCAATAATGTTCAACTCGCTAATTCTAGAAAACCACAACACTTAAAATTAAGAAATCTATATCAAAAATCATGATTTTCAAATGCGAATCAAATTATGAATTCGAAACACAAAATTTAAATTATTTATTTTATGATTTTAATTTGCTTTCATTGAAATCTTTTCCTTCCAATAAAACTACTTGCTGTTTATACTTAAAAACATTTTAAAAAAATAGAATCAAGTTATTCAAACGTATATTCTTTAATCATCTTGTCCTATAATGGTTTACGTAAAGAGGAATCGAATTTTGAATGAGTTTATGGTCTTTTGAACAAGTAAAGGCATGTACATCTATACACAGTCATGCGGAAGCATATATATCAGGCATAACACATTTATATATACATGCAAAATATTTCACAGTCATTACTACTTTGATTATCATATTCAACAAAAATATAAAGAAGATTTAGCTTTAAGGTGAAGTTTACTCACAATTTAACCATAGAATAGAGAATAGGCTTCTTTAATATTCATAGGAAAGCTTGGTCTGGAATTTGATTTTGATTTTGATTTGAAACAGCAGGCTTGAATCTGATCCGGATCTATTTTATGTTGAGTTAATCTTTGTGTTTTCTATGTTTGCTTAGGCTGAAGATTTGAAGTTGCTTGTTTGATTTTATTTTCTTATTCACAGGTTTTGGTTTTTAGTTTGAAGATGAAAGAAGAGTTAGAAAAGAGAAATGAAAAAAATGTAACAGCCTGTTTTTCTCTAACATTAAATTTATGATTTAAATTTTTAAAGAACAAAACTGCCACTTGTAATTTTGTATGATCCTTATCTTACAATTGTCTAATGCATATATTTAATTATTACACTTGTTAATTTACATGAATTTATATTTTTATATGTTTTTATATTATATTTATATTTTTATATGTTTTCATATTATATTTATATTTTTATGTTTAATATTTTTATATAAATATTTAAAGAAAGTATTAACCTTTATTAAATCCTAATTTAACTTAAGCTATTATATTTTGACTTAATAAGTACTTATCCTTAGTGTTTTATGTTTTTTATTAATATATATTTATATATTTCCTTTAATACATTTTCTCTTTACTTATTTTTATGTAACCTTAAAGAAAAATGATATAAAACTTTAATTATATACAAATTAATAACCAAATATTTATACATGCTAGTTGTAAATTTATTTTTAAGATATTACCTTGAATTTCAAATCCAATCTTGATTCACAAACCATAAATGTATGCATAATAGTAAAATAGCTATCATATTTTGTTTTGTTTAGAAAATATAAGTTTTGCAAATTTAAATAATCATATTAGAAGATTATCAAATTAATATTTATATCTAGGTATTTTCAATTATCAAAAAACATTTTTCAACTCATAAATCAGTATGTCAATAGCTAAGATTAGTTAATTATCCAATTACCAGATGTCCAAAAATCTGGGTTATCACATTCCTTCCCCTTTTGAATCTTTTCGTTTCCGAAAGGGAACGAAGCCAGAATTTATTAAAATTCTTTTTATCAGTTAAGTTACTCTTTGAACATTTTTAACTATAACTTTTTTATTTAAAATTTTTAAAACACTTTAAAAATCTAAATAATATTACCAAAACAGTTTTATAAAAATACTTTTATAACTTGATGTCTCAACAAGTGCATCCTCGTTCTCATAGAAATTCGGTCATGCGTTGATCAAGCGTTGGACTGAAAATCTATAAGCACTTGGTAAACTCGTTTTCAACACCCGGTGAAAATACTTGAAAAATATAGAAAACAATTTTTAAAATGTAGAGAACATTTTTGAAAATATAGAATTATTTTTGGTAAGAATGCTCTGGAAATCTTCACCCCCTCCATGGTCGCAGATAACCCGATGATTATGTCACCATCACGGCAAAAATATAGGTAACTGTAGGCCTCCGCGCCTCTCGATTATGCCATGAAACCGTTACAGATCGCAGCAACACTCGGGGTTACGTCGCCATTATGGCAAAACCCATGTAACTGTAGGCATCAGCGCCCTCGAATTTCGCCGCCAAATGAAACTTCTCCACTCTTACATAGATCGCAGACTACATCAGTCGAGTCCCAATGTAGCCTGTAGCCACTCACTGCCATACGACTTTCGCTATGTCTTCATAGATCGCAGTCTACCGATGTTACTTTGCCATCACGGCAAAATCAAACGCAGACCATTAGCACTCACTGCCACACAACTTCTGCTATGGTCCACAGTAGATCACAGTGACATCGAGTTACACTGTCATCACAACATAACTCAAATGTCTCTGTAGGCATCAGCACCCTCGACTTTCTCTACCCACACACACAATCTTCAGGAACTTTAGTTTGTCCAGACTTCCTCCCAGGACTAAATTTAGAACCCCCCTTAGGGCTCAAGGCAGAACCACCCCGTGGATCTCCTACTTGAAGTTCATTTAAATGGGAGCGCCTTTTTCCCCAGAGCCAATCTCAAAATATTTTATACTATACGCATATAGTAGCTTTCAAATCATACTCTTTATGATTCACATAAAAATCTCCTTTACACAAAATCGATATCTCAAATCAGTAGTTCCAAACTGGGCTTTTCAAATTCCAAAAATAGTTTTTTCCTAAAATCAAAAGCCTTTCAAAATCCGTTGGTTCAAAAAACCTTTTTCCCAAAATCATTCTCATAAAAGCATTTACGTATATAGATATATATAATCATGAAAAATATTTGGATCACTACATACTTATATAAATTCCCTTTTTATACTTTAAATATTTTCAAAAATCTTTTCCTCTGGTTTTAGATTCAACAAGGGGAAGTTTATCATATGTAACTAATATATATATAGCTTTATTTATATATTTCTCAAAATATACTTTCCTTTTCAAAAATCATTTTTCATTTCTTTCAAAATTTCAATATCTATTACATTTAAGCACGTGCAATGTGCACATACCATCCGTACGCAATATAAAATCTGATCGCTCACTCGATCATACAATTTCACTTCCGAACTAGTATCGTTCACCCAACTTCCTTGTGCAGACTTAGATCTGGTTCCTTGATCAGAAACCGTCATTCTCCTTGCATAGCAATAGCTATGACAGAGTATTTCCAGAACCAATCAAAAATCCATATCCAGGGTTCGCCGTCGAAAATCAAGTGAAAAACCTAACTCGGATTGACATGCTATCTCGAAATTCTGTGCTCGAATCTGGATCAAATCATTATGCAAATAAAATAATATACATACATCCTACGTATTTATCTTCATTTATTATTAGCTAAATCAATTCTCTTTTTATTCACCTTCACTTTGATTCTATTCACTTATTCGCAATTGCTTCCATTTCCATCTGGGTTAATCATTTCAATTATAACAGTTTATACTCTGACCAACTTGAATTTAGAAAATAGCTTGAAAAGTTTAAAATAGATAAGCAGTTGTAAAGTAGTTATTAGTTGTAAAATAGTTAAGTAGTTATAAAATAGTTGTAAAATAGTCAAATAGTTGTAGAATAGTTAAATAATTGCAAAATAGTTGTAAAATAGTAATTAGTTTATAAAAAGTTGTAACATAAGTATAAGATAGTCTGGATTCTAAAAAGAAAGGTTGTCTAGTAAATAGCTAGGAAAATAGATTTAAAATAGTTTATATTAAAACAATTTATTTGGAAAATAGTTTCAGAGTCAAACTGTTCAATTTCTCAATCTCCACTTCAATCAATCTTCAATTTCCAATCCATTAAATTGATTCAATTTTAATTAATTGAAACCCAGTTTAGTTTAAACTAATTTCAACCAATTCCATTAAATTGATTCTTATTTCAATTCCAAGCTCAACTTTAAACCATCTCGAATTATATAAATTCGAGTTAAATTTTTAGATGTTGAGTCAATCCTTTAAATCAAATTAACCTTTACTTTTAATTTAACAACCTAAGTTTTTAAACAACAAATTTTGAGTCCAAATTTCAAAATTCCATTTCAATTTACCTTTACTTTTACATAAACTTATCTCTAGGTTCAAATAATAGTTCAAATCCTTTTTAAACAATTTAATCTTCGGAATTTAATTTATTACCCAAATTTAACTTCAAACCTTGAAACCAATTCTTAAACAATTTCAGTTTACAAGTAACTTTTTATCTTTTAAATCTTAAGTTCAAAGTGATTCCATTTCCTTAATTTCAAATTTTATTTCTAAAAATCAAAATTATTTAAATAATTTCAATTAAAGCTTTTTTCCAATTAATGTCAGTAATGGATATATATTATCCCAATCTACTCCTTAATTCATTTAAACAATCCAATTCACAGTTCATAGATTATTAATAACAATAGGATGATTCGGGATAAGCCATGGTAAATAAACATCCAAATTATCCAAACACCAATCATTAGCATCTATTACCCATTCCTAGAATCAAACTTGTTTTCAGATCACATATACTATTTTTCAATTGAACCCATTTAACTTCCCTAAATTAAATCATAATTTCATTTAATCTAGTCAACCTTACTCAAATTTGAATTCTCCATTTCGAATTTTAAACTTCTTATCAATAACCTTCTTGCTTATAAGTTCAAAAACTTATCACATTTTAGGAAAATTCAAAACTCATCACTTAGTGTTTATTTCCAATCAACTTTAATGTATATCCACACATATATACATATTTATTTCATTTGCACACCAAGTCACACTTTAAATTTTAAACCATTCCTGGATTTTAATTCATAAAAATCCCTTTAAAATTTTAAAACAACTCTTGTGTTAAGATAAGATTCCTATATTGAAAAATATTCTGAATAATATTGTTTATTATATCTTTTAAAACAATTTAAATTTTTTGGATTTAGATTTTAAAACTCCATAATTTAAATTCTTTTCAGTTTTAAGTCATATTTATCTAAATTGTTACGTCCTTAAAACATTTTATTTTGCTTTATTATTAGAAAACAAACATCTCATTATTAGACACAATAACCATTTTATTTTCTGGTTTGAATCGATTTCTAGCTTATCTTATTTGTATAGTTCATGTTATTCAATTGCTATTTGGATACATATACACACACACACACACACACACACACACACACACACACACACACACACACACACCCCACTTAAATTCTTATGCAATCTCAATAACCAATAACCACTTTCTAAATATATATAATAATTAGAAGAATTATTGCTTTATAAATTAAAATATAAACTTATATAAGAATCATTTATTTTTTTAGAAACCATTTTTAAAATCCTTATATAAGAAAATAACAAATACGCTCTCATATATATATATATATGTACACACACACACACATACATACATACACACTCAACACATTCTAGGGTACTACTGACCCTATCCTTAATGAGTAAACCCACCAGAGCCAAGGTTCTCGCTTAACCTTCTGCTCTGATAACAAAATTGCAACGACCCTAAATTTCAACCTCGAAAATTCAACACTATTACGTTTAATGTAGAAGTACCTAGCAATCGAATGCCGGAAATCCCAGATTGTTAGGGAAAAGAAGAAAGAGGTATAAGAAGAAACATAAAACAGAATCTCACACTCACAACGGATCAAATATAATATCAAAGAATAGCATTTACACAATGAAAAGTTGTAATTGTCAGTTACATACAATACATCAGAGTTCAACAAAACTGGACAGTTGTAACAACTTGTCCCAGAATACAAACAATATAACTACAATACACAGCGGAATAAGCTCCCTACGTTCCTGCCATCCAGCTCGCCTCTTGAGCTCCAGAACGTCCTAACCTGAAAATCTGTAATACTCAGTCGGACTCGAGCATTACAATAAAGTAACACCAGGGTCAGGCTAGAAACCAGCGTGAGTAAACCCATATAACTTGAAATACTAAGCTAAAAAAAAACTTACTTGCAAACCATTGTAACTCGTATCTCTCTATGAGTTCTTATTTTGTTTATAATCAAACACTTATTTCACAAAATTATATCTAAAAACTGTTACTTGGTTTAAATGTCCATGTTACTTAATTTATTCCATTCCAGTATATTTGATTAAACTTAAATCTATATAGAATTATTGTAGATTACAAATCAAAGTGGTTTCGGATATTTGCAGATACCCGACCCCGGTCTCTTCGAATCCAATGTTATTTTTTCAACCATGTTGTTTAAGTGAATTCAATTCAATTTTAAATACAGGATGTCACATTTACACATCAATTTATCGTCAACAGGTAACCCATATATCGCAGTTTAACCCAACATATCATAACACAGAACATCACAAATTACCAGACCAGATATTGATCTAATCATCCAATACAATTTATTCTTCCATAAGAAAGATTAATTGGTCCATTCCTAATTAATTTAATTAACATAAAATAAATTAATTACCTATAAATCCTGCCTAATTAACATTAATTAAACCATTTAATTAATTATTGAAATTAATTGATTATTCCTTAATCATTTAAATCATACACATTAATTAATTAACCTTTAATAACTTACCTTAATTAATTATCCCTTGTTTACATTAAGTAATTATCCTTTAATAACATTAATTAATTATTCTATGATTAATTAAGTTTATTAATTAACCCTTAATTACTTAAACTCTTAATTAATCTAAGATAAACCATTATCTTAATTATTAACTTAATTATTATTTAAATTAATGTTTGAATTTAACTTATACATCTCACTTGAGATCTTTGATCAATCAAAGTTTGATATACTTATCTTAATCACTACTTAATTTAATTATTATTGAATTCCATTTATAATACTTGGGAATTAATATAATTATTTCAAAACAAAATCAAGTAAATTCATACACGTTTAACTTTATAAACTAAATTTTGAAAATTGTTTAATAACTTGACAAATATTTTTTACTTTGAAAAACTTGTTATTTTCATTTAGTTTGAAAACTTGTTTACCATTTGTCTCTAAACTTTGTTAACAAAATTTGCCTCCATTTTCTATTTCTTTTCAAAATTTGCTTAACAATTTACTTATGCTCTTAAAACTCGATTAAAACATTCACTTAGGAGACTTAGTTAAACACTTATTCTAAAATTAAGAAACCTGAGCCAAGACCCCAAAATCCCCGAGCTATCTACGATCTAACCAAATCCTCATCTCTTCACTTCGATACAACTCAAGTCATCCCTCCATTTACTCATGCACAAATCTAGCACAACCTTCTTCTTCTCGAAGCTCAAAACGCTTAGCAAAACAATAGATATAGGCGGACAAGCATGCACGTATACACGTGATCGCCGTCACTCCGGCCATCCTTGCCGTTGCCAACAAGTCACCGTCGATCCACTCTAACGCTCCAACAAACCAGAAACATGAACCACCTCGTAGAATCGAAATTGAAAAAATTCTGAAACCCTATAGGAAGAACCCAATTACCAAACATCTCGTACCTCCCACCTCTATCCACCGGAGACCATGGCCTCGTGCCTGGACCTCCGCCTAAGTTCCACGTTCCTTTTCCCATAACTCTGATTCAACTCGACGCGTCGTTGACGCCGCATTGGCCTCAAAACCAACCACGACCCAAACCAGAGTTTAAACCATAATCTCGCCTCGATCGGTCACTCCGATGCATGATAAAATATCCGACCATTTTTCCATTGATCTATGCCACCCAAGCTTCCTCCAACACCAGTCCCGAAGCCTATCTCTCCTCCGGTCGTCGGGAATCGATGAAATCCCCAATAACGTTCAAATCGCTAATTCTAAACAACCAAAACACTAAAAATTATGAAATCTATATCAAAAATCATGATTTTCAAATGCGAATCCAATTCCAAACACGAAATTTAAATGATTGATTTTCCAATTTTAATTTGTTTTCACTGAAATCGTTTTCTCCTAGTAAAACTACTTGCTATTTATACTTAAAAACATTTTAAAAAAATAGAATCAAGTTATTTCAAACATATATTATTTAACATCATGTCCTATAATGGTTTATGCAAAGAGGAATCGAATTTTGAATGAGTTTATGATCTTTTGAAAAAGCAAAGGCATGTACATCTATACACAGTTATGCAGAAGCATATATATCAGGCATAGCACATCTATATATACATGTAAAATATTTCACAATCATTACTACTATGATTATCATATGCAACAGAAATATGAAGAAGATTTAGCTTTTAAGGTGAAGTTTACTCACAGTTTAACCTTAGAACAGAGAATTAGCTTCTTTGATAATCAGAGAAAAGCTTGATTTGGAATTTGATATTGATTTTTATCTAAAACAGCAACCTTGAATTTGATCCGGATCTATTTTATGTTGAGTTAATCTTTGTGTTTGCTATGTTTGCTCAGGTTGAAGATTTGAAGTTGCTTACTTGATTTTATTTTCTTCTTCACAGGTTTCGGTTTTTAGTTTGAAGATGAAAGAAGAGTTAGAAAAGAGAAATGAAAAAAATGTAACAGCCTGGTTTTCTCTAACGCTAAATTTATGATTTAAATTTTTAAAGAAAAATTTCCCACTTGCAATTTTGCATGATCCTTATCTTACAAATGTCTAATGCATATATTTAATATTTACACTTGTTAATTTATATGAATTTTTTTTTCATATTATATTTATATTTTTATGTTTAATATTTTGATATATATACATTTAAAGAAAGTATTAACCTTTATTAAATCTTAATTTAACTTAAGCTATTATATTTTAACTTAATAAATATTTATCCTTAGTTTTTTTTACTTTTTTTTTAATTTATATTTATGTATTTCCATTAATAAATTTGTCTTTACTTATTTTTATGAAAAAATGATATAAAACTTTAATTATATACAAATTAATAACCAAATATCTATATATACTAGTTGTAAATTTATTTTTAAGATATTACCTTGAATTTCAAATCCGACTTTTATTCACAAACCATAAATGTATGCATAATAGTAAAATAGCTATCATATTTTATTTTTATTAGAAATGATATGTTTTGCAAATTTAAATAATTATATGTTGTGCACGTAAATGTGCGTATTTTTACCACCATATTTACTCTACTTAAATTAAATAAATGATCATACTGGGTATTTTAACTTGTTTTAACCAAAATCCGTATTATTCCAAATTATCACATATCCATCTTCATGTAGGGGTAAAATGGTCATTTGTGTGCATATATTTCTTTGAGAAAAATTAATTGGAAATATATATATATATATATATATTTGTGTAGAGATTTGATCTCAAATAGGAGTGGTTTTATGAAGACACATACATGCAAAATGAATACAAAGGAATGGAGATGGAAATAATTCAAAGTGAAGAACATGGAGGACCCCACCTACCCACCTACGTTCATGTACAAATTAAAGGCTAATGCACATGCTTATGGAATTAATGGCTTCATGTACACTTAAATGGTGATTAATAGAAGTTAATGATTACTTGGCCTCCACACTTTCTCAAGGGTATTTTGGGCATTCCCTAAAAATATGGATTAGGGTTTCATGCTTGTATAAGTAACCCCTTATGTTTCATGTAACCTTCTCTCCTCTTAGCTTAGACTCTCTCTTCCTCTTCACTAGTTTAGGCTCAAAAAAAAAAAGAAAGCTCTCTTTCTCTTTTCATGGCTGCTTAGCCGTTTTTATTTTATGTAACTTTCTTTTCATTTTATGCAATGTTAATTATTGTTTCTTTTTAATTACATGTTCATTTCCTTTTATGCAAGTAGTGTAGATCTCTCTTATTTCATGCAAGTAGATTAGTTTTGTTTCTTTCCTTTTCTTTTTCTTTTTCTTTTCCTTTAATGTTGCAAGCTATATTTGTTGTTTTGATAACAAATATGAGAGGCTAATCCCTTCAATTTAGGGGTAATGAAGCTCTCTAATCATGTAGCTTCAACTTAATTTGATGTTTATGCTCTCTTTTTGTGCTTAATGAGAATGACTGAAGTGGTTCAATGATGTTGTTTAGCTTTGAATTTTTTTCTTTGTTTTCGAAAAGGTTATATATATTTTTTAATTTCGGTTTTTCTATAAAAAATTTGGATTTTTTAAATTTCAAAGAAAAAGGATTTGAAAACTTCAAAGGAGAAGGAATATTTACAATTTTTTTAGTTTTGGATTTTGATATTTTTTTGTTGTTTTTTTTAAAATATGCATGAATTAATGCGACTAAATGAATGCAGTGGTAATTACAAATGATTTACCTTGAGTTAACCCAAAATTGTATAATCACAAATTGTCTTAGATAAACAAGATAGTTCTCAGCCAGTTAACGGACAGGATTTATCGGTGCACCATGAATCACCGTAGCAATGCAGCCGATGGTTTAAGTACCTTCAGAGGAACAACCACTATAATATTTACGAATCACCGTAATATTTATAAATGGTTATTACTCTGTCGTAGCATAAACACCAAGAAATTAAACTGTTCAAAGAAGACAACTTGTCAATATACAATTAAGTGTTATTGATTTCTAACCGTTATTATTAATTCTAGGATGAAATTCAAAGCAAAAATTAAACGTGCATTAACAATGCAACTACGATGAAATTTGTTTTTTTAAATGCAAGCAAACAACAATGCAAAACAAATAAAGACAATAGATATAGCAAGCAAGTAATTTTTTTGGCAAGCAAGGCGATGCAATTATTTTTGGCAACAGTGCTTGTCCTTTTGAAATTCTGCTTTGGCAACCTAAAAATTTCGAACAATATATATACAATTTTTTTGTTTTATGTATCAAAGGAAGCCAAATAGAACAAGTAAAACAAAACAAATGAAAAATAAAACAATTTGAATTTTTTTTCTTTGCTGTGAAAATAGAACGAACACAAAAAGCTAAACGAATTTACCCTAAGACAAACCAAAACAAACAAAAGGCAACAGAAAACCAAGGCAAACAAAATCTCTATTTTGGTTTTTTTTCAAATCTTGAAAATATTATTTCATCTTTACTTGAAATTGCTACACAACAAAATCAAATGATAAATAAATTGTGTAATTCATATTTGTGCGATAACTCGAATCAAAGTTTTCAAAATAATCAAAATTTGAATTCACTTCAAAATTCAAACCATTTCGAGTATAACCCATGCCAATTCAATTTTGAACTCCAAAATGAATTTCAAACTCAAAATGAAAATGAGATCCACTTTTGAAACAATTTTGGCAATGGGAATAATCTCGACTACGATGCGATTGAAAATTTTTGTCCTTAAGAAATCCAAATCGAAAATTCTCAAGTTAATAACTACAAATTCGATTTTATGGAACAAATGAACGAAATTTACGATGATCACACGGATTTGTTGTTTGAAACATATATGAAACAATGTGAAAAACAAAATCAAATCCCAACGTGTGACGAGTCAAATAATAATCCATCTTTTACCACAATTGACGATTTTCAAATAACAACTTTTGAAACTGAAAATGATGATCTTAATGAAGTTGTTGAAAACACGATCATCGAGTTGGATTTCAATTCTTTTGAGTGTGTTGAACCAAATTTAAAATTCAATCTTCCTTTTCTCAATTTCTCAATTTGAATACAACAGCTTTGGATTTTGAACTTGAGATACGCGATGAAGGTGTTGATAACCCAACAAAGGAAGATGAATTTAACGAACACGATTTCTTTGGACTTTTTGAAGATGATTTGTTGGATTCCAAAGGGGACGATTTACATCACCATTTTGAAATCAATAATTTTGAAGAATTTTTCAATGACAAACTTGAATTTCAATCAATCGTTATATCTACCCTAAAAAACATCGAAAATAAAACAACTCGTACGATTTTTAATAAAACGACATTCGTTTTTTCAAATCGACATTCGACTTCGAAATCTTTTATGGTTTGATTTTTCGAGCTTAAGTCGTGTCTCGTGTACGTGACGAGACAAATGAATCGATCTTTGGAAGACCGTTTCATTTACTTTTTGACGATATACTTTCTGATGTCGTGTAAATAAATTTCATTTTTATGTAGATAATAATAAACGTTTCTTTCACTTGGGTTGACTGTAGGGACACAGTCAAAATCAAGTGCGGGGGGGGGGGGGGGGATTCATCTTCTTCTTGATTTTTCCGGATTAATTTTTCAGTTTTCTTCCAAAAACTCAAAGAAAAAAATCCAAAAACAAAAGAAGAATTTTTTTAGCGTTTTTGATTTATTTTTAAAGAAACACTATAGGATAAATATATGGTTTTGGTTTATTAAATTGAAATTATTGAAAATTTAATTGCCTTAACAAAAATAAAAATAAAGTTTGATTATAAATAACAATGGTTTAACTAGTATATAGGAAGATTCATACGTGTTAATTATGAAATACATCCTAATTGAAAATCTTTGTTTTAAAAGTGGTGAATTTAAAGTAAATGATATAACATTTTTTTGTCTTCTAAGTTAAATGGTGCTAAGATGATTTTGCAAAACTCTCTCTCTTAAAAAAATATAAAAAATAAAAAAATAATAACATCCAAAGTATTCACTCTCATTTAAAAGTCCTCATGGTTATGCATGGGGGAATTACTTGGAATCTTTGATTATGTGCTTTCATACTCATTTAAAAGTCCTCACGGTTATGCATGTATGCAACACATGTAGAAAAAAGAATAGACTTAATAAAAACCACCTACGGTCGATAGGTATATGCACGAAAGTGTGTGCACTCGCCGTGCTCTGTACTCCCCTTGCATAAGCCCGAAAGGCAGTGCATGGGTGGTATATCTGGCCTCAGTTTACCTGAGCTAGGTGTGTAATTTTTCTTGCAAATAATGAGAGAGCAAGCAATTGAAATCCTAGAACTATTTTTACTTAGTTGATTTGATTTGTTATTGAAAAGAAATGAAAATACCACTTTGATAAACATTGATAATCAACTAAGAATCCTTTTCATAATTACACTTTGTTATCAACCAAAATAATGATTTAAAACTATAGTCTATTTGTTATGATAACTTTGTTTTTATTGAAAATTTTGACGAGTAAATGACTAAAAAAATTTCAAGATAATAATCAAAACCTATATTTAACTTATTTGTGTCGATTTAAAAGTAAATCCTTCATTGTAAATATTTTCAAAAATTCGCATTCATCTCTTTGTAAATAAATCTTGCATTTTGTAAATATTTTCATCCTACATGTGGATTTTGTGGGTAGTATCCACTGAAAACCCTCACGAGACAACACTCGTCCTACTGGGGACACCCAGAGGTTTAACGGCTTGTTGCATACGCTCAATGCAATCGTGCTTCCTGTGAAAACGGACTTATCTTAGTTTTTCTTTATTCGAGGACGAATAAAAAGATAAGTGTGGGGGTATTTGATGTGCACGTAAATGTGCATATTTTTACCATCATATTTACTCTACTTAAATTAAATAAATGATCATATTGGGTATTTTAACTTGTTTTAACCAAAATCCATAGTATTCCAAATTGTCACATATCCATCTTCATATAGGGGCAAAATGGTCATTTGTGTGCATATATTTCTTTGAGAAAAATTAATTGGAAATTTATATGTATTTGTGTAGGAATTTGCTCTTAAATAGGAGTGGTTTTATGAAGACACATGCATGCAAAATGAATACAAAGGAATGGAGATGGAAATAATTCAAAGTGAAGAACATGGAGGATCCCACCTACCCACCTACCTTAATGTACAAATTAGAGGCTACTGCACATGCTTATGGAATTAATGGCTTCATGTACACTTAAATGGTGATTAATAGAAGCTAATGATTACTTGGCCTCCACACTTTCTCAAGGGTATTTTGGGCATTCCCCAAAAATATGGATTAGGGTTTCATGCTTGTATAAGTAACTCCTTATGTTTCATGTAACCTTCTCTCCTCTTAGCTTAGACTCTCTCTTCCTCTTCATTAGTTTAGGCTCAATAAAAGAAAGCTCTCTTTCTCTGTTCATGGATACTTAGCCATTTTTATTTTATGTAACTTTCTTTTCATTTTATGCAATGTTAATTATTGTTTCTTTTTAATTACATGTTCATTTCCTTTTATGCAAGTAGTGTAGATCTCTCTTATTTCATGCAAGTAGATTAGTTTTGTTACTTTGCTTTGCTCTCCTTTTCCTTTTCTTTTTCTTTTCCTTTAATGTTGCAAGCTATATTTTTTGTTTTGATAACAAATATAAGAGGCTAATCCCTTCAATTTAGAGGTAATGAAGCTCTCTAATCATGTAGCTTCAACTTAATTTGATGTTTGTGCTCTCTTTTTGTGCTTAATGAGAATGATTGAAGTGGTTTAATGATGTTCTTTAGCTTTGAATTTGATAGTCTATGTTGTTTATAACAAATAGGCTATGCTTAAACAAACAAAACACAAATTGCCTCTTCATTTACATATGATTATGGCAAAGAAGTGATTGTTGAAATTAAAATTTGATGGCTTATATTTCTAATTAATAGTTAATAGGTCATGCTTAAAATAGATTTTGCTTTCAACTTTGTTGTCATATTTTATGAGATTTAAAAGTGTATAAGTGGTTTGTTATTATATTAGAAGATTATCAAATTAATATTTATATCCAGGTTTTTTAATTATCAAAAACATTTGTTCAACATATAAATCGGTATTTCACTAGTTAAGATCAGTTAATTATCCAATTACCAAATGTCCAAAAATTCGGGTTATCACACATGCTATCACTTAGCTTGTAAGTAATGGATTGGATAAATGTATGTTGTTAAAACATAGCTTTCGAATAGGTTGGTTCCTTTGTTTTGTTTTGTTTGAAAAGAAAAGCGATTGCCAGTTTATAAAGGGGTTTCGAAGTAGTCAAAACCAATGGTTTTGAAAGGTTATTTCAAAAGAAGCTTTGAAGGAGAGTCACCGCCTTTGTTTTAAAATAGTAGCTTCCGAAGAATTTACATAGTTTTTTTGAAGCTTTTTGAAGGGCTTTGACCAAGTCGAAACCATTTTGTGATTTGATGCCTTTCGATGGTATTGAAGACATCAATGTAATCGAAATGTACATTTTGTTTTATAAATATAAGCCACTTCCTACTACTTTCGAAAGGGGTTAGAGATTTCAAAGGTGAAAGGTTTTTCGAAGTCAACCTTCAACTGTTTTACCCAGATGTTTTATGCTTTCGAAAGGATAGTTTCAATACCATCAAGTTTTCCCAATACTTTTATGGATAAAGAATGGCTTCAAAAGAGATGCTTTCGCTTACGTTCACTTTGACCCAAAATGATGTTTTAAGTATAAACCTAATGATTCAAAAGGGGGACATTCATTGGTTTTGAAAGGAGTACTTTCAAATGGTTTTGAAGCTATACTTCTATACTTATATATGATAATACTTTAACAGTCAAAAGGTTTTGAAAGAAAATTTTAAAGTATTCAAAAGGTAGGAGCCTAATGTTTCAAAGTTATAATTTAATGCTTTTGAAGGAGGTCATCCTATGACGTCGAAAGAAAAGATTTCGAAAGTGTCAAAAGGCTTTAAAATCCTAAACTCAAATTTTCAAAGGAAAAACCCATGGCTAAATAAAGAAATTTTGAAAGGATTTCAAGCATGTAAATTTGAAGAAGTATTCCCTTGATAAAAATATAGGTTAAAAGGATTAACTACGAGAAATAATCCAAGGACCTTAAACCCACAGGAGTGGTATTATTTTGTTATTATGGTTGCTTCTTCAAATATAAGTATATTCACATGATAAATGACCCATAACTGCATTTTGGTGATAAAGGGGTAGAAGAACCGGTTAGGTTAACCCAGTAGTGAATATAAATTAATTAAACTCTTCAATGAATAGAATTGCATCCAAAAAGTCAGGGTGACCAGAATATAGGATGCTTAAACCTTGAAGTGGCCGAGAGGCATATTCATAGTAAACCCATGAAAACTATGATTTAGAAGTTACTGGGTAACCAAACGGTTCATAGTGATCCCATGAAAACTATGTATTAAGGATGGTTGGCAGCGACCAATTGGTTTGTAGTGAACCCATAAAAACTATATTGCCATCAGTTAATAGGTTCCTAGTCAACCCATAAAAACTAGGATAAGGAAGAAGTTATTGAGGACAACAGTTGGTTCTTAGTCAGCCCATGAAAACTAGGATAAGAATGGAGTTATTGAATGACCAATAGGTCTAGGGGAACACATGAATTAATTAAGTTAATTGGCAGGGGCCTATAGGTTCTTAGTTAACCCATGAAAACTATGAAATATGATAGACTGTCCATGTATTATGAAAAAAGATATTAGTAAACCCATGAATACTAATAGGTTAATAGTGACCCTAGAAAATACAATTGTGACTGGGAGCCAATTAAACCGGGGATAGGAAATCCAAAAAGTTTATATGTATGCATATCACATAATATTTTGAAATGCTATGTTTTAACCATTGTGAATGCAGAAGCATGGTATATGGTTTTTAAAAAAGGGTTTTAGGATACCTGTGAGGGGAAAACCCATTCCGCTAAGTGGTGTGGTCTCACTAGATACTTAGACGGATTGAGATGTTAGATTATTATTCATACCAGGCTTTATGTCTAACTCAAATTTTTTGTGTTCCCCTGAAACTCGCGAGTACTCAACTAATTTTGAGTAGTTTGAGGTTTATGTTTTTTGTGTTCTCTTCTTAGATGTATAAAGCTTCCGGAGGCATGTAGTAGGCAGTTAGTTATTTAGCATTTTCTTTTTCCGCTGTGTAATTTGGATGTAAAGGCAGACTTTTAGCCTTACTATTTACTCAAATCAACCAAAGGAGCATCTTTATATGTCACACTTGGCGTATGTGTAATAATTATATTTTTCTGAATGTGGTTAACATTATTATTAGTGAATATGAAATGTTATGGATGGAATATGGAATTGTGTTTTTAATTTATTAATTTATTTCCATATACTTATATCTGTGTATCAATGTATCTAACATTGTCGTATTTGGTCGACGAGGATTAATAACTATGGATGACTATAACATCCGTAGTCGTTACTTTTGGTCCTCCAAGTAGGGGGATGTTATAAGTTGATATCGGAGCATAAGTTTATGAAAATTTAAAAGAAAAGTTAAACCTAAAAGCTTGTTGAAACATAATCCAACAAATCAGAAATATGATGCGGGTTTAGGTTAATGCTATAGTAATGTGCTTGTATTTGATATATAGGTATATATCTTAGTATGTCTTCGCTTCTCTCTTAGACCATTCTTATTTATCTTACAAAGGCTCGTATGTAGATTTACGATAAAGAGGATATGGAAGAAGGAAACGGAAGACGAAATCTAGGTGGAGGAAGCACCACAATCAACGGAAATGCTTGACCAAATATCAAGAGAAGCCAAGGTCGACAAGCTAACGCTAACCCAAATGTTGAAGCCAATGTAGGTGCTGGAAATCCACCAGTAGTGTTCAGTTGTTGGCCAATCTTTTGCAAGATGGTAATGTTAGAGGAGCTAACCCGTAGCTCTAGTTGGATATAATTAAGCTAGGCTGAGCGGAGACTACACCAGTCTGGGTGGAAAGCCGTTGTTGGAATGGAGGATGCTGTTGAATTTGAGAATTAGCTATTGAGCTGTGAGAAGATCTTCAGTGATCTAGGCTTGGATGATGGGGATAGAGGAGACTAGCTTCTAGACAGTTGCATGGGGCAGCGCTCCGCTAGTGGAATAGTTTGATCGCCAAAGTTTCGGCGGAAGAGATGACCCAGGCTGATTTCAGAAGGAGATTTGAGCAGAGGTTTTTATCTTAGGTTGCCAAGTCTACATTGATAAATAAGTTCATGGACATTGTTCAGGGAGAAATATCAGTAATTGAGTATGCTGCTAAGTTCGACGAGCTATCCCGATATGGATATGCTACTATAGGCACTGACGTAAGAAGGAATGAGAGGTTCATTCGGGGACCGAGGCTAGAGTTAGCTAGAATGACTAAGACCCATGTCAGAGAACCTTGAAATATGGTGGTGGAAATGGCCATTTGCCATGAAGAGATGCTTCTTGTTTCCATTAGGCAGAAGCAAGTTGAGTCATGGGGTCCTCAAGGAAAAAGGAGGAATTTTTTTAAAAATAAGGGAGCCTAGAAAGGAAATGCTGCCAAGAAGGCGAAGGTTGATTTTGTGTGCTACGAGTGTGATAAAAAGGGTCATTATTCTCATTAGTGCGGATAGGTAAAGGGAAGAAGCCTGTTGAAAAGAAGAATGTGAAATGCTTCAATTACGACCTAGTTGGGTATTATAATAAGCAGTTTCCAAAGCCAGTCAGGGCGGACAGAGGGAAGGTTTTTGCTATTGGACCACCATCTTCTTCTAGGCCTACAGCAACGGAGAACGTGGAAATTGTGATGGAAGGTACACTTTTGATTCATAGTATACCAGTTAGGATACTATTTGATTCTGGTGCATCACATTCATTTATATCATAGTATTTGGTTGATAGGTTATGCATAGAACCTACATACCTTGTTATTTCTTAAGGGTTGCGAGTCCAATAGGAGGGTATGCAACTCTAGGGATAGATGTGACCAGTTTGAACTTTATTTGTTAGGTCATAATTTTGCATGCAGTATATATGCTTTTCATTTCGTAGATTTCGAGATCATTTTGGGTATGGATTGGTTATGCAAGTATGTGGCTGGGATATTTTGCCAGGATAGGGAAATACATTGAAGCGCCCTGGTAGTCATAATTGAATCAACTTCTCAGTGGAAAATTCCAATAGGAATGTTTGTGCCTTATTGAGTGCCATGGAAGTTGGAGAAGAGTTAGGTCATGTTCAGATAGCAAGGGAATTTATAGATGTCTTTGATCCAGTTATGGGATTACCGTCGAGATGAGCTGTTGAGTTTCGAATAGATCTTGTACTAAGGGCAGAGCCTATGAGCAGACCACCTAGCAGGATGATACCGATAGAAATGAAGGAATTGAAGGTGCACCTAGTGGATTGTGAGGGAAGGAACTTTATCTGACCAAGTAATTCGCCGTAGGGAGCGGCCGCGGTGTTCGTGAGAAAACCAGATAGGTCATTAAGAATGTGCATAGACTATCGTAAGTTAAACGAAAAGACGATTAAGAATAGGTATCCTCTACTGAGGATAAATGATCTTTTGATAAGCTGAGTTATGCTAGAGTATTCTCCTAATTGTATTTGGCGACGGGGTTCCATCAGTTAAGAGTGTAGCAGCACCGTTGACTAAGTAGACCAGGAAAGATGTGAAGTTTATTTGGTCCAAAAAATATGAGGAAGGGCTCCTCAAGTTAAAGCATCTTTTGAATAGTGCTCCAGTGCTAGTAGTTCCAAATGGAAACTAAGGGTTGGTAGTATACAGTGATTCATGTGGAACCGGATTAGGAGTAGTATAGATGTAGAAGGGTAAAGTTATTGCCTATGCATCCAGATAGCTTAGACCGCTCAAAGTTAGTTATCTAACCATGATTTGGAGTTGGTTGCGGTGATTTTGCCTTGAAGATTTGGAGGCATTATCTTATTAGTGGAGAGATCATAAGTCTTTAAGATATTTATTGCCTTAGAAGGAGCTGAATATGAGACAACAAAGGTAGTTGGAATTTTTGGCTGCTTTTGATTTCGGCATAGAGTATGCTCCTAGGAAAGGAAATAAGGTAGAAAATGCTCTTAGCAGAAAATAATAGAATGTGGAGTTAGCTATGCTGACAGAATGGAAGGATCTAGAAGCTTTGGCCAGTTGTGGAGTGCAGTTAAGATCTACTGCTAGTTCTAGTCAGAGTGCTACCATGTTGTCTTGTTTAGAAGTTTAACCAGTGTTGATCAAAAGGATAGCTTCTAAGCAGAGAGAAGATCCAGTTTTAGCCGAGAAGATTAGAAGGCTTGAGGTAAGATCATAGATCAATGATCTAAAGGATTTTATTCTGGACCAAAGAGGATGTTTGAGAAAGAAGGACGGTTATGTGTTCCGAACGTAGAGAACTTAAGGAGGGATGTTATGGAAGAATGTCATCGATCTAAGTTTATGATTCTTCATGGAGGGACCAAGATGTGTTAGGATATGAAGAGGAGCTTCTATTAGGAAGGCATGAAGGCGGATGTTGGCTTGTGGGTTAGGTAGTGCGTGAACTGTCAATAAGTGGAAGCCGAACATCAAAATCCGAGTAGATTGCTTTAGCCATTAGAGATTCCAGTGTGGAAATGTAATTTGATATCCATAGATTTTATAGATGGATTGCCAAGGTCGAATAGGGGAAATGAAAGCATATGGGTTATAGTGGACATGTTGACCAAGAATGCTCATTTCATCCCAGTCAAGTCAACTAGGGCGGCATATGTTTTGGCGAAATTATTCATGAAGCACATAGCTAGAATTTATGGAACTCCTAGTAGCATAGTCAGCGACAAAGATGCATTATTCACTAGCGAATTTTGGAAGAGTCTACAAGAGGTTTAGGCACCAAGCTCAAGAACAGTACAACATATTGCCCACAGATGGATGGGCAGACAGGGAGAGTCAATAGTGTACTCGAGGATTTATTTGGAGCTTGTTTACTGGATTTTGATGGATCTTGAAAGTATCACCAACATTTGATTGAGTTTTCCTATAATAACAGTTATCGGACTAGTATAGCAATGACACCTTTTGAAGCTTTGTATAGAAGGCCATGCAAATCGTCATTCTTTTGGTTGGAAATAGGAGACCGATTGGTCATAGGTTTGGATTTGGTTCGAGAGGCGTCAGAAAAGATTGAGTTAATCCGAGAAAGATGAAGAAAGCTCAATCCAGAAAGAAGAGTTACGTAGATAAGAGGCGTAAAATCCTAGAGTTCATAGTGGGAGATAGGTTTCATTAAGGTATCACCGATGATGGGTGTGGTACAATTTGGAAAATCGAAAAAGTTAGCCCAGAGATATGTTGGTCCATTCCAGGTTTTATAAAGGATTGGAAAGCTCAGGTATAGAGTAGAGTTGTCAAGTAGTTTGGAAGGTGTCCAAGATGTATTCCATGTATCTCATCTTCGCAAGTATGTGCATGCTCCAAAGGCTACTATTCCTTAGACAGAGTTGGAGGACTTTGTACTAGTGCTTGATTTGACATTTGGAAGACAACCAGTTCGAGTTGTAGTGAAGGATGAGAAAAGATTGGGGACCAAGACAGACAAGTTGGTGAAAGTGAGCGACAATGAGAAGGACTATAATTAGGAGGTAGAAGACAGAATTCGAGATTCTTATCCTAATCTGCTTTGATGGTATGTCTATATTAGATTATATAAATTAGTTTCTAGTCAGGTAGGCTCGTATGGATGTTAGGAGTGGTTGTAGATGATTGTTGTGTTTGCTATTTAGCCCTTACTGAATTTCGAGGACAAAATTCTTTAAGGAGGGGAGCCTCTAGCACCCCTTCTTCTTGATAACATTATTTATGAGATTTAATTATAATAAATTAAATTGAATAATGTAGAGTGATATGGAGATTGAAATTGGTAAATAAATGTAGTGGTCGTGCTTGTTAATAAATGAACTTATAAAGTGTCAAGTATTAGCTAACTAGTTATTAGGACATTAGGTTCATTGCCGCCACATTCTCCACCCTTATTCCATTACCTCTAGGCCATACACGTTCATTTTTATCATAAGCAAATTTTAGATGTAAGAAATAGAAAGAGGAGAGTCAGCCATTTGAAAGAAGGGAAAAAGGAAAAATCAAACATAAATCTTAGGATCAAGCTAGAAATAAATCTCAATCAATCTTTGAATTCCTTATCCAATATAAGGTGAATAATAATCACTACATTCTATTTTGGTTTTTATAACCGTATGTTTTCTGATTTAAGGGTAAATTTGTTGTCATGATATCTTGGATGATGATATGCTTGATTTATAAATTATTTAGATTAAACATGATTGTTTAAAAGGAGATATGCACAGCTTTGGGCTAAAACCAAGGTTAAATGATTTTTTAATGCCATGGAAAAACTATATATTATGGAAAAACTATATATTATGGAAAACCATGGTTATATGATTTTTCAATTTTTATTATTTTCCTAGTCGTGGAGAATTAATTATGATTTTTCAAAGGAAAATATGGTTGATTGGGTTTATAAATTTATTTTGGAAATTATATTTAGAATTTGGGTCTGAAATTTTGATATATTAGAAAACATGATTAACGTGAATTTCTGAAATTTTTGGGTATTTTTGCTAAGTGATTTAGTATGGAAATTAAACTATTTGGAAAGGAGGACCTAAATGATTTAATTGTTTTGTAAATAGAAATTGCTTATTTGTTAAATGTTATTTGGTTTTAGATCTGATAAAAATGTGGCAAATATTAGTAAATTAATTTGAAAGTTTGTGTAACCAATCAAGTGTTTATAAGTGGCCAAGTTAGTTATAAAAAGTTTACTTTGTTTGGTAAAAATAGCCTTTTGCTCAGAAAAGTAGGTTCCACCTCTGGAAGGAGCTCTCGACATAGAGCTTTCGCCTTCGACATAGTCGAAACTTTCTACCACAAAACCAATATACATGGTATCACTTAGCTGGTACGTGGTGGATTGGAGAAAAGTGAAGCTTTCGAAGGGTTGGTTCCTTTGTTTTTCTTAAAGAACAATGCTTGCCTGTTTGCAAATGGGTTTCGCAGTAGTCAAAACCAATAGTTTCGAAAGTGTATTTCAAAAGATTCTTTTGAAGGAGAGCTGCCGCCTTTGTTTTAAAGTAGTAGCTTCTGAAGAAGTTACTTAGTTTTTGTTTGAATCTTTCGGAAGGGGTAGTTTTGAGCAAGTCGAAACCTTTCTATGATTTGATATCTTTCGATGGTATCGAAGACATCAATGTAGTTGAAAGATACTGTTTGTTATATATATATATATATATATATATATATATATATTGCTTTCGAAAGGGTTTAGGGGTTTTAAAGGCATTGGTTTCGAAAGGGGTTTCGAAGCCAAACTTCAGTTGTTTTACCTAGATGTTTTATGCTTTCGAAAGGATGGTTTCGACACTATCAAGTTTCCCCAATACTTTTATGGAATAAAGAATGGCTTCGAAAGAGATGCTTTCGCTTACATTCACTTTGACCCAAATGATGTTTTAAGTATTAACACAATGACTTCGAAAAGGGGACTTTCAATGATTTCGAAAGGGGTACTTTCAAATGGTTTCGAAGCTATGCTTCTACACTTATATGATAATACTTTAACATAGTCGAAAGGTTTCAAAAGAAAGGTTTTAAAGTATTCGAAAGGCAGGAGCCTAATGGTCTAAAGTTATAATTTAAGGCTTTCGAAGGAGGTTATCCTACGAGGTCTAAAGTAAAGGTTTCAAAGGTGTCGAAAGGCTTTAAAAACCCAAACCCAAATTTTCAAAGGGAAAAACCATGGCTAAATAAAGGTGTTTTGAAAGGATTTAAAGTATGTAAATTTGAAGAAGTATTTCTTTAATAAAAATATAGGTTCAAGGGATTAACTATGAAAAGTATTTCAAGGACCTTAAACCCACGGAGTGGTATTGTTTTATTATTATGGTTGCTTCTTTAAATATAAGTATATTCATATGATAAAGGACCCTTAACTGCATTTTGGGGCTAAAGGGGTTGAAGAACCAGTTAAGTTCCTAGCAATGAATATAAATTGATTAAACTCCTACATGAGTAGAATTGCATCCTAGAAGTCAGGAAGACTAGAATATAGGATGCATAAACCTTGAAGTGTCCGAGAGACGGGTTCATAGTAAACCCATGAAAACTATGATTTGGAAATTATTGGGCAACTAATAGGTTCATAGTTATCCCATGAAAACTATGTTTTAAGGATGGTTGGAAGGGGCCAATTGGTTTATAATGAACCCTTAAAAACTATATTTGGATTAAGTATTGACATCAGTCATTAGGTTCCTAGTCAACCCATGAAAACTAGGATAATGAAGAAGTTATTGAAGACAACGGTAGGTTCCTAGTCATCCTATAAAAACTAGGATAAGAATGGAGTTATTGGATGACCAATAGGTTCAGGGGAACTTATAAATTAATTAAGTTAATTGGCAAGAGCCTTTAGGTTCTTATTGAACCCATAAAAACTATAAAATGTGACGGATGTCCATGTATTACGAAAAGGTTATTAGTAATGCCATGAAAACTAATAGGTTAATGGTGACCCTAGAAACTATAATTATGACAGAGAGTCAACTAAACCGGGATGAGAAATCTAAAAAGTTGATATGTATGCATATCATCATAATATTTTGAAATGCTATGTTTTAACCATTATGGATGCAAGAGCATAGTATATGGTTTTGAAAAAAAGGTTTTAGGATACTAGTGAAGGGAAAACTCGTTCTGCTAAGCGGCGTGGTCTCACTAAATATCTAAAAGGATTGAGATGTTAGATTATTATGCATACCAGGCTTTATGTCAGACTCGAAGTTTTCTTACCCTTAAACTCTCTGGTACTCAATTGATATTCAGTAGTTTGGTCTAGGGTTTTCAGATTCTCTTCTTAGACAAATATAGCTTCCGGAGGCATATAGGAGGCAGTTAGTTATTTAGAGTTTTCTTTTTCCGTTGTGTAGTTTAGATGTAAAGACAGACTTTTAGCCTTACTAATTACTCTGATCAACCAAATGGGCATCTTCATATGTCACTCTTAGCGTATGTGTAATAGTTATGTTTTCTTAACATGGTTAATGTTTTTGGGAATATGTAATGAGCATGAAATGTTGTGGATGGAATGTAGAATTGTGTTTTTAATTTGTTAATTTTTTTTCTTCATATTCTTATGATCTGTGTATGAATGTATCTAACTTCGCCGTATTCGGTTGCCGATGATTAATAATTATGGATGACTGCAGCATCTGTAGCCATTAGTTTTGGGTCACCAAGTAAGAGGATTTACATTATACAATGGAAATAAACTCAAATAGCAGTATCATAGTATTAATAGTAAGCAAGCATTGTGAAGGCTTCACAGTGTTACACAATAGAATAAGCATAGAAATCCTTATATAATACGAGATAGCTCCATCCAACTCGTCCTCTGCACAACTATTGCATCACACCTAGACCTTCTATCTAGTATACTCATTTAAAAGTACCAAAGATAATAAGAAACAAAGCATATAACCTCGAGTCAAATAATAGTCTGGTGTAAGAGGTAAATGAATCTCAAAATACTACACAAGTCGATATAATAAGGAAAAAGGGTATATGAACCATACATATCATATCCATGCAACCATAGAATTACAACATAACGAACATAATATGCTACTCTATGAATATCATAAAGGTATATAGCAAGCTAAGTAAGATGACAGGAGTCCAAGTATTCTTATCCCCGACACCTATCTCTAGTGGCATCCCTACAATGATAGACTAAAGAAGAAAACAATTAAAGCAAGCATTGCATCCATCAAACAATCCTCACAATCACTCAATGTGCTTTAGATATATGATAACTCGTATGGCCTTTTGCATGTCAGGGACTAATGGAAACCTCGATTTTCATTATAATCATCTTTAACAAGAAGCTGATACTATACCCTTTCCCAAGGTCCAAGGTATATGGGTCCAAACAACCGATCTGCTGAATAAAGTACTCATGAGCATCTCTATAATACTCTTGCTTCGGAGCACATCAAAAATCACTCCAAGTATCAACAATCCCTTAGTGCGCATATCCGGGCCCTTTTCTTGACCCATATAGTTTCCATTATTCTGGAGGAATCACTCCACATTCCTCTACCTCATGATAAAACCATTCTCACGTTCTATCCATGGGTCACCCTTCTTAGAACCCGCCCTTTGTGGACAAACACTCTAACGACTCCTTTTCACATCCAGCAACCACCATCGAAACCTAACTCCTCTCACCATCGTGTTACCATCACTGGAGTCTTGAAGCTATCATCATGCGACTACATCGCCATCAAACCCCATATGAATAAAAAACACATTAAGCACGACCTCATAGCCTCCATTCGTCATCTTGGAAGTGCCATCCCAATCCCAACAAACCAAACTTATCGGTACGAACCAAGCCTCTCGGTACTAAGAGGTGTACTTAGCCAAATTTGGCTAATTTTTTTTCCTCTTCTTCTAGAGTTCCATCTTCTAGGTGCTTGCATCTTGACCACTCCCTTCAAAGCTCTCAGCATCAACTCCTAAGTTTTTGGTGCTAACTTTAAAGGCTTTTATTACCATGCCCTTCAAAGGTCTCGTTCCTTAGTCCATCACTTAGCAAAATTTTGGCACTTGCCTTCTGCTCATTACCCTAAGCCCCAACATGATATACCAATCTTCCATTGATCTATTTCACAACTGTAATAATCTGCCTTTCTTACACCTAAAAGCAATACTTGATACATCCACGGTATTTGTGTGCTAATCATTTAAGTGTTCAAAAGATAAGCCATTGGGGTGAAAGAAATAAAAGACAAAATAGAATCTCACAGATGTGACGACACATATAAATACACAAGATCTTTTCAAAAATAAATCATCCTTATCATACAACATTAGAGTACACTAACCTATTATAACCTATTATCATCTTGGATAGTTATAACAGCTTGTCATTACAATCGTTGATAAATACAACACTAAATGCAACAACAAAAAACATAGCAGTGGAATATTTTTACGTGAAAACATCTTGGAGAACCTAGCTCAACGCCTAAAAGCTCTAAAGTGTCCAGTTAAATATGGAAAATATGCTCGAGTTGAACCGAGCATTATAAGAAGATAACACCTAGATCATTCTGGTTAACCAACGAGAGAAAGCTCAATCAAATCGTATTGATTTCTCCATTTGAAAACCTTTTCAAAATAAAAGGTGTCTCATAAGATCACGTTGCATAAAAACACAGATGGGTTTTTACCTTACAATAACCAAACCATTTTTATTATAAAATCCAGTGATAATATAACAATGTATATGGGCTTAAAATAAATAATGAATCATAGCCAAAATTGTTATGTTAATTAAATCCCAACATACTATGCTATACAATCAAAACCGTAAATGCAAGCATTGGATATTGGATTCCAATAATGACAAAGTAAGGGACTGCCTTCCAAAGTGTATATCTCTAGAGAAAATGTAACAAGGTTCAAACCCTGAACTTGATCTACCCCTGCAAACATAGAACCGGCCTATTCAGAACTTGATGTAACGTCCCCCTACTTGGAGGCTCAAAACTAATGGCACGAATGTTGTAGTCATCCATATTTATTAATCTTCGACGATCAAATACGGTGGTGTTAGATACATTGATACACAGATCAAAAGAATATGGAAAATTTTAACAATTCAGAAAAAAATTCACATTCAATTCAAAACCTTCCATGTTCATTACATTGTCCCAAAACGTTAACTACATTCAGCAAAATATAATTATTAAATATACGCCAAGAGTGACATATGAAGATGCCTCCTTGGTAGATCAGAGTATATAGTAAGGCTAATAAATCTGCATTTACATCCAAATACACAACGAAAAAAGATAACTCTCAATACGTAACTGCCTCATGCACACCTCTGGAAGCTTTATTCGTCTAAGAAGAGAACCTGAAAACATTAAATCTTAAACTACTCAAAATTAATTGAGTTCTCAAGAGTTTAAGGGGAAAACAAAAACTTCAAGTCAGACATAAAGCTTGGTATGAATAATAATGTAACGTCTCAACCCTTTTAGATATATAGTGAGACCATGCCGCTTAGCGGAACGAGTTTTCCCCTCAATAGTACCCTAAAACTTTTATAAAGCCATATTTTATGCTCCTGCATCCACAATGGTTGAAACATACTTTTTCAAAATATTATAATGATATGCATACTTGAAACATGTAGGATTACCCATCCCTGGTTTAATCTAACACCTTGTCATAATTATACTATCTAGGGTCACGGTTAACCTTTTAGTTTTCACGGGTTTACTAATAACCTTTATATAATTAATGAATATCATGTTCTTTTCGTAGTTTTCATGGGATCACTAAGAACCTATAAGCTCCTGCCAGTTAACTTAATTAATTCATGGATCCCTCTGAACCTATTAGTTTCCAAATAACTAATCACCTTATCCTAGTTTTCATGGGTTGACTAGGAACCTATGGATTTATCCAGTAACTCACTTCACATCCTAGTATTCATGGGTTGACTAGAAACCTACTGATACTTCCATTAGCCACTTTCTTATTCTAGTTTTCATGGGTTTACCAGGAACCTATTAACTGATGTCAATTCTAAATCCGGATATAGTTTTTATGGGTTCACTACAAATCAATTACCTGCCTTCTAACTATCCTTAATATATAGTTTTTATGGGTTTAATATAAACCTATTGGTTACCTCCATTAACTATATAATCATAGTTTTCATGGATTTAGTATGAATCTTTTGGTTACCTCTAATAACTACTAAGTTTGAGCATCCTATAATTTTGGTCACCCTGACTCCTTGGATGCAATTCTACTCATTCAGTAGTTTAAGCAATTTATATTAACTACAAAGTTAACATAGCTAGTTCTTCTACCCCCTTTTTCCCAAAATATAGTTATGGGTGATCATGTGAATATATTCATGTTTATGGAAGCAAAACAACAATTTAACAATAACACTCCTGTGGGTTCAAGGTCCTTGGAATAAATTTTATAAAACACAGTTAACACCTTTAACTTATATTTTTATCAAGGTAATAATTTGTCAAAATTACATACCTAAAGTCATTACAAAACTCCTTTATATAAGACATGATTTTTCTTTAAAAATTTGAGTATGGGTTTTTGAAACCTATCGTCAACGTCGAAAGCTTCTACTTTCCACCCCTTCGAAAGCGTAAATCATATCTTTTAAAACAATAGGCTCCATCCTTTTTAATACTTTAAAACACTTCCTTCGAAACCTTTCGACCTTATTAAAGTATCATTAAATAAGAGTAGAATCTTTCAAAAATAATGAAAGCCAAACCTTTTGAAACCAATGAAAATTAAACCATCCGAAAGCATTGGGTTTGTAAAAATATGACTTTGGGTCATAGTGAAAATAGGTGAAAGACTCTCTTTCAAAACCACACTTTACTTTATAAAATATTGGCAAACTTTGATTGTGTCGAAATCACCCTTTCAAATTCATTAAAATATTTGGGAAACAATTGAACCTTTCGAGAATGCTGAAAGCTCCTGCTTTCGACCCATTCGAAAGGTTTGAGAAGCGGCTTGTTTTTAGAAAATCCTCTTTGAAATAACCTTTTGAAAACATAGATTTTGAATGTGTCGAAAGCTCCTTTAAAAACTATCCTTTCAAAACCATAGCTTTCGACCCTGTCATAAGCAAGCACTTTCGACCTTGTCGGAAGCTCATTATAAAACCAACCTTTCGAAATCATAGCTTTCGACCTTGTTGAAAGCAAACATAGTTTTTGACCTTGTCGGAATCTTTTTAAAATAGGCAAGTGATTTTCTTTTTCAAATCAAAGTAAACTAAGGGTCCATCTCCTTCAAAAGCAACCCTTCAGCACCATACCTTCCGATTCGATCCAATCTACTGCATAGCACCTAAATGATATCATGTGCATTGATTTTGACCTTGTTGGTCACTTAAGTCAAAAGGTCTTGGTTGATAGGTCTAAGTCGAAAGGTTTGCCAAAGAAGGCGGAACCACCTTTTTCTGGGTAAAATCTGATTTTGCCAAAATAAGTAAACTTTTTCTAATGAACTTGCCTACTTATAAACATTTGATTGGATTTCACAACTTTTAAATAATTTGGATAATATTTGCCTAATTTTCTCATATCTAAAATCAAATTAACATTTAACAGATAAACCCTTCCTCTTATAAAACAATTAAATTATTTAGGTCCTCCTTTCAAAATAATTTAATTTCCATACTAAATCACTTAGTAAAAATTCTCAAAAATTCTAAAAATTCACTTTAATCATGTTATCTAACATATCAAAATTTCAGACCCAAATTCTTAATATATTTTCCAAAATAAATTTATAAACCCAAATGACCATATTTTCCTTTGAAAATTCATAACTAATTGTCCATGGCTTGAAAAATTATAAAAGTTGAAAACCAACTCTAGAATTAAGTTTTCTATAACATAAAATTTTCCCATGGCATTTACAAATCATTAAGCCTTAGTTTTACCCTAAAACCGTGTATATCTCCTTTAAACAACCTTGTTTAAACCATACAATTTATAAATCAGTCAAATCATCATTCAATATATCATAAAATAAATTTACCCTTAAATTCGAAACCATAGTATTATAAAACCAATATTGAAATGTTGAAATTATTATTCACCTTAGATTGGATAAGGAAATTGAAGTTTGATTGATATCGATTTGTTTTAGCTTGATCCTAAGCTTTACTTTGATTTTCTCTTATATTCTTTCTTCCTAATGGCCAGTCTTTCTTCCCTCTCATGTTTTTAATTTTTTCTTATAATAAAATGAACGTGTATGACAAGAGGGAATGGTGTAAAGGAGGGAAATAAGGGCGTCTATTTACCCTAATGCCCTGATATTTAGTTTCTTAACCATTTATAAGTTCATTTAGTTAGATAAGCACGACCACTTTTTTTATTAATCAACCTCGATCTCTTTATCTACATTATTCTATTTAATTTATTCTAATTAATTCTCCTGAATAATGTCAATAAAATTAGGGGTGTTACAGGCTCCCCTCCTTAAAGAATTTCTTCCTCGAAATTCCATAAGGACTAACTAGCAAACATAGCAATCATCTGTAACATCTCCTAACAACCATACTAGCCTAATTGACTAGCAACCACTCTATATAGATCTAATATAGACATACCATCAAAGCAGATCAGGATAAACCTCTCTTATCCTATCCTCTGTCTCCCGAGTACAATCCTTCTCATTGTTGCTCCACTGAATTTTCACCAACTTGACTGTCTTGGTCCTTAATCTCTTCTCATCTCTTGCTACAACCCAACTGGTTGTCTAACCAAAGTTAAATCAGGCTCCACCATTAAGTCCTCCAACTCTGTCTGAGGAATAGAAGCCTCTGGATCATGCATGAACTTGCGAAGATGACATGCATGGAATACATTATGGATACCTGCCAAACTGCTCGACAACTCCACCAGGCACGCGATCTTTTCAATCCTTTCTATAATCTTGAATGATTAACATATCTCGGGGCCACCTTTCCTGACTTTCCAAATCGCACTACAATTTTCATAAGTGATACTTTAATGAAAACCCTGTCTTCCACTGAGAACTCTAGGTCTTTACGCCATTTAACTTCTAACTCTTCTGTTTAGATTAAGCTTCCTTCATCCATCCTCGGATTAACTGAACCTTTTCCAACATCTCTCAAACCAAATCCGGACCTAAGACTAATCCGTCACCAATTTCTAACCAATATGCTGGCAATTTGCATGGCCTTCCATACAAAGCTTCAAAGGCTCCATTCCTATACTAGTCCGATAACTATTATTATAGGAAAACTCAATCAGATGTAGGTGATCCTCCCAAGATCTAGCAGAGTGCAATATACAAGCTCTCAATAAATCCTCGAGCACCTTATTGACTCTCTCTGTCTGCCCATCACTCTATGGGTGATATGTTGTACTCATCTTGAGCTTGGTACTTAATACCTCTTGTAGACTCCTCCAAAATTATGTAGTGAGTAACACATCTCCGTCACTGACTATGCTACTAGGAATCCCATAAAGTCTAACTATGTTCTTCATGAACAACTTAGTTAAGAAGGCGTCGTTCTAGTTGACTTTACGGGAATGAAATGGGCACTCTTGTTCAACCTATCTACCATAACTTATATACTTTCATTTCCTCTATCTGACCTTGGCTACCTGTCTGTAAAATCCATCGATATCGAATCCTACTTCCAAACTGGAATATCTAAAGGCTGAAGTAACCCACTTGGCTATTGACGTTCAACCTTCACTTGTTGACAGTTAACCCACTGTCTAACCCACAAGCCAACATCCCTCTTTAAGACTTCCCAACAAAAGCTTCTCTTCATGTCTTGATACATCTTGGTCCTTCCGGGATGAATTGTAAACTTCGATCGATGAAATTCCTCTAGAACTTCTCTCCTTAAGTTCTCTACATATGGAACACATAATCATCCTTTTTTTCTCAACCATACTCTTTGGTCAAGACTAAAATCCTTTAGGTCATCAATATCTGATCCGACCTCAAGCCTTCTAATCCACTCGTCTAAAACAAGATCTTCTTTCTACTTGGAAACTATCCTTTCGATTAGTACTGGTTGAACTTCTAAACAAGATAACACGGCAGTATCGTGACAAGTACTAGCAGTAGATCTCAACTTCACATCACAACTGGCTAAAGCTTCTAGATCCTTCCATTCTGACAACATTGCTAATACCACATTCTGATGTTTTCTACGGAGAGCATTTTCTCCCTTATTTCCTTTCCCTAGAGTACACTCTATACAGAAATCATAAGCAGCCAAAAACTCCATCCATTTCTACTGCCTCGTATTCAACTCCTTCTGAGAGAATAAGTACTTTAATGACTTATGATCGGTAAAAAACTCAAACCTCTCTCCCGAAAATACTGCCTCCAAATCTTCAAGGAAAAAATTACAAAGCGTCAACTCCAAGTTATGAGTAGGATATCTAACTTCATGCAGTCTAAGCTGCCTAAATGCATAAGCAATAACCTTGCCTCTCTGCATCAATACGGCTCCCAATCCAGTACCATATACATCAGTGTATACCACCAACCCCTGGTTACCATCTGGAACTACTAACACTGGTGCATTGGTTAACAAATGCTTTAACTTAAGAAATCCTTCCTTGCATTTTTTGGACCAAATAAACTTCATGTCCTGGTCAACGTAGTCAAAGGCGCTACTATCTGCGAGAAATCCTTGATTAATCTCCTGTAATAGCCAGATAGTCCAAGAAAACTCTCGATCTTGATTACCGTCCCTGGTCTCTTCCAATTATTAATGGCTTTGATCTTATCTGGATCGACCGACAATCCCTTCTCTGAAACCAAATGACCAAGAAACTTAACCTCTTTCTTCCAAAAATGACATTTAGAAAACTTCGTCTTTAGTTCATTGTGCCTCAACGTCTCCAACACCACTCTAAGATGAATCTCATGCTCTCTTTCATCTTTCCAAAATGTCCCCTATGAATACCAACATGAATCTATCCAAATGCTCTTGAAAAAACCTGATTCATCAAATCAATGAAGAAAGCATGCACATTTGTCAATCCAAATGGCATCACCAACCACTCATACGAACCATATTAAGTCTGAAATGCCGTCAAAGGAATGCTATCCTCCGCCATTCTCAACTGAAGGAGCCCTGTCGCCAAATCCAATTGGAAAAATAATCTAGCCCCACTCAACTGATCAAACAGATCATTTATCCTCGACAGAGGGTACCTATTCTTGATCGTCCTTTCGTTTAACTTAAGATAGTCGATGCACATCCTTAACGACCCATCTGGCTTCGTCACAATCACCGCGGTTGCTCCCCAAGGGCTAACTGCTTGGTCTAATAAAATTTCTTCCCTCAAGACCCTCTAGCTACACATTCAATTCCTTCATTTCTGTCGGTGTCATTCTGCTAAGTGGTTTACTGACAAGTTCAGCTCCTGGTACAAGGTTTATTCGAAACTCAACACCTCGCTCAAAAACATCTACAAACTCCCTTGCCACTTGAACCTGACTAAGGCCTTCTCCAACCTCCATGGCACACAACAAAGCACAAACGATCTTACTAGAATTCTCCACTGAGTAAATGATTCGGTTATGACTATCTGGGTGCCTCACTGATATTTCCCGGTCCTTCCAAAATATCCTAGCGTCATACTTACCCTACCAATCCATACCCAAAATGATCTCGAAATCAAAGACATACAAACTGCATGTAAACTTATGATCTAACAACTCAAGTTCTAACTGGTCACATCTCATCTCAAGAGTTGCATGTCCTCCTATTGGATTTGCAACCCTTAAGGAAGTAATAAGATATGTGGGTTCTATACATAACCTATCAACCAAATACTGTGATATAAATGAATGTAATGCACCGTTATCAATAGGTACCCTAACTGGTATACTCTGAATCAAAAGCGTACCTTCCATCACAATCTTCGCTTTCTCTACCACAGTAGATCTAGAAGAAGACGGTGGTCCAATAGCAAACACCTTCCCTCTATCTGCTCTAACTGGTGCTAAACACTAGTTCTTATAATGCCCAACTTGGTCATAGTTGAAGTATTTCACATTCTTCTTCTCTATAGGCTTCTTTCCTTTACCAGTTCTACATTCGTGGGAATAATGGCCCTTCTTATCACACTTATAGCACACCAAATCAGCCTTTTCCTTCTTAGCAACCTCCGTTTTCTCGGCTCCTTTCTTCTTAAAGAATTTCCATTTCTTTCCCTAAGTACCCTAGGACTCAACTGGGTTCTCCCTAACTGAAAGAGCTATCATCTCCTCATAGCGGATGACCATATCCACCATCACATGACAAGTTTCTCTAATATGAGTCATAGCCATTCTGCCTTGCTCCAGTCTCAATCCTCTAATGAATCTCTCATTTCTTCTGACATCAGTGTCAACCAAAGCATAACCATACTGAGATAGCTCATCATACTTAGAAGCGTACTCAATCATAGACATCCCTCTTTGGACAAGATCCATGAACTTCCTCTTCAATGCCGATTTGGCAACCTCAGACAAGAACCTTTGCTCAAACCTTCTCCTGAAATCAACCCATGTTAGCTCTTCGTTCGGAACTCTGACTGTAACATTGTTCCACCGATGAAGCGCTACTCTTTGCAACTGTCTAGAAACTAGCCTTCTTTTCTCTCTCTCTCATCCAATCCTAAATCAGCAAAAATCCTTTCACAGTTCAACAGCCAGTTCTTAACTTCAACTGCATCCTCCATTCCATCAAACGGCTTCCTACCTAGACTAGTATAGTCTCTACTTAGCTTGGCATAGTTATATTCAACTAGAACTACCAGATTAGCCCTCCAACATTATTGGTAGCTCTTGCTTGTAAACGATTGGCTAATAACTGATACACTATCCCCGCATCTACTGTCGGATTTCCAGCACCTACATTGGCCTCTGCAATTTGGTCAGCATTAGCTTGTTGACCTTGGTTTCTCTAGGTATTAGGTCGAGCATTTCCATTTGTTGTGGTGCTTCCTCCACCTAGATTTCCACTTTCTTTCCTGTCTCCGTATCCTCTTTCCCGTATATCTACCTACGAGCCTTAGTAAGTCACAGAAGAATGGTCCAAGAGAGAAGGGAATACGTACTTAGATATATACCTATATATCAAACACAAGTACGTAACCATAATGTTTACCTAAACCCCAATCTAATTTTCAAATTCATTTGTTTATATTTCAAAAAGTATTTTAGGTATAACTTCTCTTTTAAAGTTTCATAAACCTATTCTCTGATACTAACTTGTAGCATCCCACTACTTGAAGGCCCAATACTAATGGCTAAGGATGCTGCAGTTATCCATAGTTATTAACCTTCAATTAACAAATACGACGGTGCTAGATATGTTGATACACAGATCATAAGAGCAAGGAAAAATTTCAAAAAAAACTAATTTCCACATTCAATGCCAAACATTTCACGTTCATTACATAGTCCCAAAACGTTAACCACGTTCAGCAAAATATAGTTATTACATATACACCAAGAGCGACATATGAAGATGCCCCCTTGGTAGATCAGAGTATATAGTAAGGCTAATAAATCTACCTTTACATCCAAATACGCAGTAGAAAAAGGTAACTCTGAATAACTAACTGCCTCCTTCAGGCCTCTAGAAGCTTTTTTCGTCTAAGAAGAGAACCCGAAAACCTTAAATGTCAAACTACTTAAAATCAATTAAGTACCCGAGAGTTTACGGGGAAAAAAACTTCGAGCTAAACATAAAGCTTGGTATGAATAATAATCTAACATCATAATTCTTTTAGCTATCTAGAGAGATAACGTCGCTTGGAAGAACGGGTTTTCCCTTCACTAGTATCCTAAAACCTTTATAAAACCATATTCTATGCTCCTGCATCTATAATGGTTAAAATATACATTTTCAAAATATTACAATGATATGCATACTTGAAAACATTTAGCATTTCCCATCCTCGGTTTAATCCGATACCCTATCATAATTATAGTTTTTAGGGTCACTATTAACCTTTTAATTTTCATGGGTTTACTAACATCCTTTATATAATCAATGAACATCTTGTTCTTTTCATAGTTTTCATGGGATCATTAAGAACCTATAGACTTCTGCCAGTTAACTTAATTAATTCATGGCCCCCCCTGAACCTATTAGCCACTCCAACAACTAATCACTTTATCCTAGTTTTCATGAGTTGAATAGGTACCTATGGATTTATCCAATAACTCATTTCACATCCTAGTTTTCATGGGTTGACTAGGAACATACTAATACTTCCATTAGCCATGTTTTTATCCAAGTTTTCATGGTTGACTAGGAACCTATTGACTGATGTCAATTCTAAATCGGGATATAGTTTTCATGGGTTCACTACAAACTAATTAGCCCCTACTAACTATCCTTAATGTATAGTTTTTATGGGTTTACTATGAATTTGTTGGTTACCTTTAATAACTACATGATCATAGTTTTTATGGGCTTACTATGAACCTTTTGGTTACCACCAATAACAACTAAGTTTAAGCATCCTGTATTTTTAGTCACCCTGACCCTTGGATGCAATTCTACTCATTCAGGAGTTTAAGCAATTTATATTCACCGCAGAGTTAACCTAGCTGGTTTTTCTACCCTCTTTTTCCCAAATTACAGTTATGGATGATCATGTGAATATATTCATATTTGAAGAAGCATAACAACAATCTAACAATACCACTCCTGTGGGTTTAAGGTCCTTGGAATCAATTTCATAAAACATAGTCAACACCTCTAACTTATATTTTTATCATGATAATACTTCTTCAAAATTAGATACTTAAAGTGATTACAAAACTCTTTTATATAAGCCGTGGTTTTTCTTTAAAAATTTGAGTATGGGTTTTTAAAAGCTTTCAACAACGTCGAAAGCTTCTACTTTTAACCCCTTTGAAAGCTTTGCTTTCTACCCCTTCAAAAGCATAAATCATATCTTTTAAATCAATAGGCTCCAGCCTTTTTAACACTTTAATACACTTCATTTGAAACATTCGACCATGTTAAAGTAACGTCAAATAAGAGTAGAACCTTTCGAAACCAATGAAGTTCAAACCTTTCGAAACCATTGAAAATCAAACCTTCCGAAAGCATTGGGTTTGTACTTAAAAATATTACTTTAAGTCATAGTAAAAATAGGTGAAAGCATCTCTTTTATAACCACACCTTATTTTATAAAATATTGGCAAAATTTGATGGTGTCGAAACCATCCTTTCGAAAGTATTAAATCATCTGGGAAATAATTGAACCTTTCGACAACATCGAAAGTTCCTGCTTTCGACCCTTTTGAAAGGTTTAGGAAGCGGCTTGTTTTTATAAAAACCATTAAACCTTTCGACAATGTTGGAAGCTTCTTCTTTCAACCCCTTCGAAAGCTTTAAATAAAAAGGTAAAAGTGGCAGCTTTGTTTTCAAAATCCTCTTTGAATAGACCTTTCAAAAACATAGCTTTTGACTGTATCGAAAGCTCCTTTAAAAACTATTCTTTCAAAACCATAGCTTTCGACCTTTTCGGAAGCTCTTTATAAAACTAACCTTTCGAAATCATAGCTATCAACCTTGTTGAAAGAAAACATTTGCTTTCGACCTTGTCGGAAGCTTTTTAGAATATGAAAGTGAATTTCTTTTTCAAATCAAAGTAAACTAAGGGTCCATTCCTTCGAAAGCAGCCCTTCAACACCATACCTTCTGACATGGTCCAATTCACTACATACCACCTGAATGATATCATGTGCATTACCTTCGACATTGTTGGTCATTGAAGTCGAATGGTCTTGATCGATAGGTCTAAGTTGAAAGTTTTTCCAAAGAAGGTGGAACCACCTTTTTTTGGGTAAAAGCTGATTTTGCCAAAATAAGTCAAGTTTTTGTAAAAACTTGCCTACTTGTAAACATCTGATTGGCTTTCACAAGTTTAAATAATTTGGATAATATTTGCCGCATTTTCTTAGATCTAAATTCAAATTAAAATTTTACAAATAAGACTTTCCTCTTATAAAAACAATTAAATCATCTAGGTCCTCCTTTCAAAATAATTTAATTTCCATACTAAATCACTTAGTAAAAATCCCCAAAAATTTTAAAAATTCACTTTAATCATATTATTTAACATATCAAAATTTCAGACCCAACTTCTTAATATAGTTTTTGAAATAAATTTATAAACCCAAATAACCATATTTTCCTTTGAAAATTCATAACTAATTCTCCATGGCTTGGAAAATTATAAAAATTGAAACCCAACTCCAAAATTATGTTTTATATAACATAAAATTTTCCTATAGAATTTACAAATTATTAAGCCTCAGTTACCTTAAAACCGTGTATATCTTCTTTAAACAACCTTGTTTAAACCATACAATTTATAAATCAAGCATATCATCATTCAATATATCATAAAATCGATTTACCCTTAAATCCAAAACCATATGATTGTAAAACCAAAATAGAGATATAGAAATCATTATTCACCTTAGATTGGATAAGGAAATTGAAGTTTGATTTCTTCTAACTCGATCATATGCTTTACTTTGATTTTCTCTTCTCTTCTTTCTTCCTAATGGTCGACCTTGCTTCCTTCTTATGTTTTTAATTTTGTTGTAATATGATAAATGTGTATGATAAGAGGAAATGGTATAAGGGAGGGAATTATGGACAGCTATTTACCCTAATGCCCTTATATTTAGTTTCTTAACCATTTGTAAGTTCATTTAATTAGATAAGCACATCCACTATATTTATTAATCAACCTCAATCTCCTTATCAACATTATTTATTTAATTTATTCTGATTAAATCTGCTGAATAATTTCAATAATATTAGGGTGTTACACTTGGATAGTACCAAATACGATCACCCCTAGGTTGTGATCAACGACCAAAATAGGCCCAAAAGCATACATATAGATATCGACTCTAGATAAGGCGATGATCATAACCTAATGGGAGCGACCCACATAGCTCTGGTACGTCAACCTTGTTTTAGCCATTACCAAGGTGTGAGGCTTAGGTGGCTACGCTCTTACCATTTCCTCATAGCAATTCTCTCTTGGAATGCTAACACTACGCTTCAGATAGTAAATGCAATGTCAGCGTTCATCCATACAAGTTTGTTCTGGGTCTGAATGAAACTAAAGGCACTACCTCTACTACATCTATTTTGGAATCATCCTAAGAATTAGTTGCATGTAGCCCTTGAACTTCAAAGAGCACCGTCTTTAATCATCTTCAAGATGTCTTCCATTTGAACATATATGTTGGTTCGAAGTAGTTTACAGATAGCATATCATCCTGGTCTCTCCAAACCAACAACCGATAATTCACAGTTGACTCATTTCCACTTCTTTCAGAAGTATGCAACCAGTATTTGAGTCCTCATCGGGGAACTGGAATATACACAACATACCTCCTGAGTCAAAACTAGCTAAGATTTGATAGTCGGTTATTTAACTATCAAGTAAACAAACAAATAACAATCTAGAGATTTAATTACCCATAGCAACCGAAAGCCTTAAAATAATTCTTTCATTTATTTTAATCTCTTTCTAAATTATACATCAAAATATTCATATACTTATCTCATTGGCATACGTATATTAATAAAACATTGCGGAAGATTTCTTATTTCAAAATCATATTAAAAGGATTAAAACAAATGTTATTAAATTAGAGATAATGATAACCTCAACCACTATTCTTTCGGTCTTAAGTATGGAACAAATGTCCATACCCCCAAAATTAAGAAGATCGATTAAAGGAAATCCAATCTCAAATTCTTTCATAACTTTCTTCTATAAATATTTTTAATAATTCTCTTTCATTTATGAATTCTCCTTCACTTAAATTCCAAATCCATTTACACAACACTATATAAATCTCAAAATTTATTTATAAAACTCTTTTATAATTGTGAAAAATAATTTATAAAACTATTTAATTAATAACCAAAATTATTTATAAAACTCTTTTATAAATATCCAAAATCATTTATAAATCTTCCCAAATTTCAAGATCTCTATTCAATTTATAAAACTCCTTTTATAAATTTTCCTTATTTAAACAAAACTTCTTTAAAAAAAATTATTCAATAAAATTCCTATGATAAACAATCAATTATTTAAAACACATTTTTAAATAATAAGTTCTTTTTAAAACATCATCCGTTAAATTTATCTTTCAACTACATTATCAAAATAACGACTTTAAACAAACAATTTAAAAGTATTAAACTGCTTCAAAACACCTTTAATAAAAAAAATCTTGATTTTGCTTTAAATATCATATTTAAAATGGTAAACTTTAAGTAGTATAAATAAGTAATACTTTAAAACCATTTTTAAAATTATATTTAAAATGATTGATTTCACAAAATTAGAAAGAGGCTCAGTGACCACAATAGTTCTTATTTAATTCAGTTTAACTTTCCAGTTATAACATGGGTATTTACATAACAAGCAAATTTGTAAAGGGAATTAGCCAATAACAATCAATCAACATATAAGTAAATTCCAAGTTACCATATAGCAGAACATGGTATTATTTCTGCTTAATGGATGTCAACATAATCTACTTGCTGAATTATGACAACACTGTGATTTATTCTACTAAATAAATGTTGAATACAATTTAATTAGTAAAATGGTGTTATTTCTGTTAAGCAAATGTCATCAAGTTTCATATCATTTGATGTTACTTAAGGGTAATCGACAAAGGAACCTTTTGATTTAAAATATTCTTAATGATTAGGCTAACATTTGATGCACACATAGCGGCTATCTCTATATGATTCGTAATTTTCAAAAGTTATTTTTATAACAAATGGCTTTTAAAAATCATTAACTTTTACTTAAAGCTGCTTCTAACTTGGAAAAAATCTTTGAACTTAAAATGTAAAGTTTTTGAAAGTCTATAAAACTTTTTGAAACCACTTAAGTAAAATATGCTTTTAAAAGAAAGGGATCTCTTTGTTGAGACATAAACAAAATCAAATGCTAATTTTCTTTGACATAAAATATCCTAAGCAAGAGCACGGACATATAAAGATGCCATACAAGAAAGATTATAACTTGAAGTTTCTACTTCGCTTTCAACTTCCTTTTTCAAGTTGTACGATTATCACACACAAGAACATATATGTACAAGCAACCACTATTAGTTCCTAACCAAACAACTAACAACTTTGCAACTGAGTAACCAACACAATAAAGTTTAAACCTTTATGAAAAGGTGAGCTTTTCTCATCTTAAAGCTAACCAAACTCTTACTAACTTCTGCAACTACTTTATATTCTTGCTTGCCTTAGGGAAAATGAAATTTGGATGGGCCTAAGGGGTAAAAAAGGAGTTCAACCTAGGGATCTTCCATGGTGTGTATGGCTCGGCCATGGAAAGAGGAGGTGCAGTTTTGGCTTGACTAGGGAGGGGGAAGGTTTAAGAAGAGAATGAAATGGGTTTAAAGAATTTTAGAATGGGAAAAGAAATAAATTTTCAAACTTTGAAAACTATGAAGCCATTAAAGAGGCTTAAAGAAGGAGATGGAAGTTTTTAAATGTAGAAAAATGAAAACAAGAATGGGAAATTAATTAGAAATTTCAATTTTATATAAAATCACTCAAACAAATTACTAAAATACCCTTGTACCATGCCCTTCATTCTCTTTTGCCACTTCATCTTGTCCCCTCCTTCTTCATGTCCTACACATCCACAGTATGCTCCCCCTCCTTTACCTAAGCCAAAATGAAACTGATTCCTAAGTGTACTTGTGTTTTATTATGTTTTTGGTGATGTGACGTTCACTTTTTCGCATCTTTTCAATGTTTCAATTTTATTTTAAACTTTTTATATTAACTTAAGTACATATGTATGTGTGTTTGTGTGTGTGTGTGTGTGTGTGTGTGTGTGTGTGTGTATCAAAATATGCCCTAAATTAAAGTTAAATGTATGTATGTGTGTATATAATACAGAGTTCATAATGTTTCAAACAACTTTTAGTCAACAAAAAGTCGAAAATTCCGAGAACGATTTTCAGTCACATTTTCGATTTTTCATCGAACTAAATATTTTTGTAAAATTTTTTGAAAACTATTGTGCCATCGTTATTTATTATTTAAAATATTTTTATTTTAAATTTAAAATATATTAATATTTAAAATTAATTAAATATCAACAAAATTAAGTGGTGAAATTCCGGGTCGTTACAACAACCAAGGAGCTCTCGGTGCCGACACGACCCCTTGGTACTGACACCTCCTCTTAAATCTAATTTTTGATGTGATTCGACTCCCAAGCTCCTCTAATGCTTTAGAGCCTCTCTTTCAAGTTTTATCCAATTCCGACCATCCTTGCCTTCAATATGCCAATTTGACCACCTCTTTCCTAACTACCTAACTGCACTGGCAAACCACACCAAAGTACAACATACAAACATGGAATATCTTACATGTACATCCATTCATAAATGCAATACATAAGAACATGATAATCAAGCAAATGCTAATCTAAATCTATTTTTTCCTCTATCATATTTGAATGAACAAAAGGGGTTGCAAAACCATTTAGAAACAACTTTTAAAACTTTGAATTTCGGCCATAAACATATGTTAAAATGTGATTAAAGTTAGAAACATTTTAGGATTGAAATCATTTTATAAACATCATTTTTAACTATATAAACATGCATAGTAGAGTGAGAGTCAAGAATCATTCATCAAATACCTAATATTCCAAATTTTCACCTTAGAACTAAAGTGGACAATAAGGAAGAGGAATGCAAATCAGCAAAATGATAATCTCAAGCTCCTACATGCTAATTACCCCTCTAATTGATTATTTGGCTAAGATTAGTAAGGAAAAGGAGGTTTTTGATGGAACTAAGGTTAATGGAGGTTTAGAGTTATTTTGAAAAAGATGGAAATGACTTAGATATGTTCCTACAGCCTCCCCTTTGCACAATTTTTAAGGTGGATTAGTGGGTCTAAGCATGAGATTAGTTAATTACCCACTAATGCAGCCCAACGGTAGCCAAAACATAAATAGAAATAAATTCAAATAGTAAGTCCGTTTTTTATTATGGCTACTCTACGGAATGAGAAACCATTACCTTGAAGCAATGGAAGTGCTTTGAGACCCTAATTTGGTTTCGATCAAAAGTTATAGTCCAAACTAGATTTGTAGGGTTAAAATGGTCACATAGAAATTCAAAAATAATAATAGATATGGAAAATATCCCTCAGAATCTCTTCCTAAAATTTAAGAGTAATAGAGCTCATATGAATAAAATAAGAAATATTTTACGATCCTCCAATACGTAAAATACAGATCATCACACTCTCCCTCTTTAGGAACTTTACCTCCGAAATACCCAAATAAGTAAAGGAATAGCCGAACATAGTTATCCCATGTGTCTAACAATCATATGCAACCATCACAGATACCAAACAAGCAGTCAAGCAACCAATAGTGTTGGCAAGCATATACTAGCAAGCGAGATACTAAACTACCGTATATGATATCAACGGTGAAAGTAAATTTGATAAATAGTAGATCTTACCATACAAAGTGTTTCGGACCGTCTGGGCCCTCGAACCACACCGTGTAGGAAAATTTCTACACGGATCACCGAACAGGGACCCATCCAGCCATTCGGGATGGACCTCCGGGCTACTTGCCTACCCCATGGGGGGCAGTTGATTGTTTTTCTAGTTGGGTCGGTCGCATTATAAGACCGTCAGGGCCCTCGAACCATGCCATGTAGGGGAATTTCTACATGCACCGCCGCACATAGACTGGTCAAGCCGATCGAGATAGGCCTCCCCTTACCCATCCACCCCACGAGGGGTAGTTGACCATTTTTTTAGGTTGGTCGCGTTATGGGACTGTCTACGCCCCCGAATCGCACTGTGAAGGGAATTTCTATACTGTCCATTGCATAAGGAGTCGCCCCAAGGCAACGTGTGAGTTAGGAAAAAGCCATCCGACACGTCAAACCAATTATTTCGTCCTTGAACCAAATAGAAAAACACGATCGGCTACCCCACTTGGGGTGGGTGGTTTAGTCGAAAAATAGCCGTTTGACGCATCCAGCCGATCGAGTTCGTCCCCCGCCCTACCCACCCCAAGAGGCACAATAGTCACCTAGGTAGATAATTTTAGCAGTTTTAGGCTTAAGAAGCTGTCAACCCCCTGTACTTATGACTATAAATCCTTCTTAAATTCTTAGTACATAAAAATATTAAGTGGACATACACCAGAGATTGCCGAATCACTATAAAAATCTTGTGTCTCTATACTTTTATACACTTTTTTTTATTTCTATTAGATTTAACCCTACAACAAGTTATATTTGGGTGTCGTGCCACTTTTGGCATCAATAATATGTTATCTCATCTAAGCAATATATTAATAGTACAGTACATAATAGCTTTAGCTTGTGTTTGCTCAACAATTGGTGTGCATGCAAGTAATTTATCGATATATAAATAGTAGATGGTAATCTATATTAAAGATTCAAAATACTTAATGTATATTAAGTGATGTCAACTGAAGGAATAATATATTTCTTACGAGCCACCCTCATGATTCTAGTGTTAAATAGATCTGAAATCACGGTATACAAACCGTATGAATGTATTTATTCCAAAAATCTATTTAGGTTTCTTATAGTTCCACTTATATTATATTTATACATATATAATTATATCTTTTAAATTTATTTATAAATATTATATTTATATGTTTCTAATTAATTAAATTAAATTAAATTAATTTTAATTCTCAATTCAATTAATTAATTAATTTAATTTAAGTTTATTCGCCTTAAAGTTTTAAAGATGAATTATTAACTACAACTTTTATAGTTTATTTATACATATGTATACATATCAATCTATAAATATAGATAAACACATACACATCGTTTAATAAACTACTAAATTAATTAATTATTTAGTTAAACGTATTATTTAAATATTAGATCAATTTCTAAGACCAATTAATATAATTTCTTGAAACGGTTTTGAGAAATTTGAAATGGTTTAAATCATATAACTCTAATCTTTGTTGTGTGTGTGTATATATATATATATATATCCACACACACATATATATACTTTTAATTATTTGTTTATTTAATGAATATTAGTCTAAGTAAATATTTTAATTAAATAATTTAGTAAATTTCAGAAAATTTATTTTATTTACCATAAAAAAATTTAAGATAAATATTTAACTATGATTTTTATAGTTATATATGTATGTCAATATATATATATATATATATATATATATATATATTAATTAACTTTTAATTAATTATTTATTTACTAATCATATTAATTAAATAATTAAAAATTCAATTATTGAAATGGTTTCACAAAACTGTTTTAAAATTTTAAAATTTATTCTGTAACATTTAGAAAATTTCCTTTTATAATTTTAAAATTAACATTTATATTTATATCTTAATTTTTCAAATTTTAATTTGAATATTACCCTAAGGCCCAAAAAACTCTAAGCTTGGCATCTAGGTCATTCTTTAAGACTTACACTACCCTTTAGCCCAAGCCGGTAACCAAAGAGGGAAAAATACTTGATTATTCGACCATAAACCTAGACATTACTTAATAAGACACCCATCAGATTAAAAAGTTTGATAGTTGGACCTAAATATTGACTAGTTAGATTGTATAGACAATTTCAACTTTCATATCACTGTTAGAACGAGCTCAGTTCGATCCAAATGAAACGAGTAAATTTCAATAAACAATTATCTAATTGGCTTTTTATGGGCCTATGATATCTACAACTTAACATTAGATACCATCTACTTATTTAACAAAATCATATTTTATTTCGCTTATTTTTTTTCATTTAATTGACGTATTTTAATTTAGTATAATGCGTTTATAAGTATGAATATATCAAATATATTCGTACATAAGTGAGATGACATACAAATGAAATATATAAATAAAATGATATAAACATGGTCAAATATATACATATGTAGATACTAGGATTTATATCTACCATGTATATACATAGTTCGTCTATGTGCATATATAATTCCTTATTTAAATTGTTTAATATTAAAGTACATATATAACAAATTTCAAAATTTATACTTAATAAAATAATAAACATGGTTTTATAAAATATCACATAAATATTAACTAAATCAATGATTTCAAATTCAAATTTGTATTAAATATCTAAGCTTTATTTGGTGATCGGTTATTCAAATATAATTCATGGTCTAGGATATTGATTCAAAATTATAAAATATCGCAGGTTTGGTCATATATTATTATTATGAAACACATATATTAATATCGGATATAATATAGCTAAGAATAATTTTTGTTAAACATTTATATATATCTGTATGTATGTATGTATTTGCGTGTGTATATTTCAAATTCAATATGTTTTGCATATAAATATATTAATATAAATATTTATTTATAATATATACACTTTTAGAAAAACAAAAAATAAATTTTATAAAATAAAGCCAAAATTAGTTTTAATAAATATGTATTTCACTTTATATATATTAAAATTAAATTTAAAATTATTATATTCAATTATAATATAAAATATATATAAACCGTTATTCAGCAAAAATAATTTCTTTTAATTTTAAATACTAAAAATAATTTTGATAAGAAATGAATTATATATTAATTTTTATTTAAAAAATATTATTTTATAATTTAAAATGGTATAAGTAATAAATAATTATTTAAAATTATGTTTTATGTTAAAATACATTGCCGAAACTAAAATAATTTTTATTTAATTATTATATTTAAATTTATTCAATAACAATTAATGTATGCACACTGTTGTATTTAAACTATTATATTCAAATTGAATCAATATCAGTTGGGTTTTGTAGACTATGTTGAAAATAAGAGATGATCTCCTACCTCACATCAAAATTTCTGTATGTTTGTCTAGCACAGCTAAATTTTGGATATACCATGGTTGAAAAAATGTTTGATGCTAAAAAACTGTCATACTCATGATGAATGTATGTAAACTGGAATTCCCTTGAGTGCTCAGGATGTTTCATTTACAACTCATGACATGATCTCCTTGACTCGCATGAGCCACACTTCGGTCAACCAGTTATGGAGTTTATATAATTAGACTACATATCACCATGCACTTGAAAATAAATACCTATGGACTGACGCTTTAAAAGAGCACTACTCACGCTTGATAACCAGTCTCCAAATGAAAATTTCTAATAGCACCAGAGAAGATGGAACCCTTACTCTTTTAAAAAACCAAACTTTATGCTATGGAAAATATCAAAAATGTCGTACATACGCTCAAGAATTTACAAAGGAAGGGTATAAAGTTGTTACAACCTATGTGTTTTGCAACTCTAGAGAGGAAGTTACGCATTATCTATATTTTAAATACTCTTTTACTTATTTTCTCTAGAAAGTAAATATAGGACATATTTTGATCAACCTTTAAGGGACAGTAAAATTAAATGGCTACATATGTGTAAGGCCACTCGATGGAAAACTTCTGCTTCATTTCAACTATTAGTTGTCTTAAAGGTGACGCCAAACGAAATATGGAAAGAAAGGAATGATAGAATTTTCAATCACAAAGAAAAGAAGAGTATGGAATTATACTTCAGCATTTGTCGTTAAATCAGACTTGCTTTGAAGGTTTCACCCTTCCAATTTGATCAGTCGCATGTTAAATCTAAGGTATTAGTGTTTTTTCAATGCTTTTTTGCTTGTTCTTTTATCCCTTCTTTATTTTGCACTTTGTCCTTTCTATTAAACTCAGTAATCCTATTTATTGTTATAAGAAGTTTCTTATGTATAATAAATAAATGGTAAGGGACATTCAACCCCGCTGGCTTTGCCAAATAATAGTTATTTATTTAGTAAAATATTAAAACAATTATAAATTAGATAAGGGGGATATATATGGTGATAATGAACATAAAAGATAATATATGTAAACTAAAATTATACATGATGAAGATACAGCCTGATTGGCACACATCGATCCAAACAACCTCCTAGGTCTCAACCTAGAGTTGCAAGCTTTAGCTTGTCATCGCTTGGATTTGTTGTTTTAGATTTTAGGAATAAATTCGCTACGAGGATAAGGGCTAATGTATATGTCGACCAAGGTAAGAAGAGCAAGAAAGAAAAGAAAAATGGTAATGAATTACTTATATAAAGATACATGGAAAAACCATTCACTTTTCTCTCTTGCTAAGTCAAAATCCAGGACCCCTTCTCTCATCTCTATGCTAGCCACTTTAGGTCCCTTAGTAGGCCTAATATAATTCAAAGCCCATGGTGTAATTAATTGTATTTTAACCCCATTTAAGTATACATCAATATCGTATATCGATACACACATATAACCCCAATTAATTACTAATAACATTGAGAATATTTCTATGAGCTACCCTAATTACTATATACACCCAAAACATCAAATACAACAATAAGTGATATTTTTAAAATATTTATTAATTTAATTAATTTATAATACTTTATAAACTAATTTAGTCCAGCGGTATTTCGAAGAACTTATAGATGCGATTGTATGACTCTGGAAAAACCCACAGCTTCGACCTTGGGTTCGATGCCCGAACTGGCACCAATAACCAGAGAAATGAAAGGACGATTGAGGTGAGATAATACACGCACACAAAAAATTACTACCAAAGATTATATCAGATATAGTTTTGACTAACACTATCTGATAACTACTTTCAGAGTCTCACAGTGGAAGGAAATAAAATATAATACATAAAACAAATATCATAGTCATATCACCAAAACATGTCTATAATTCCAGAACATGTCTATAAATAAATAAGATACAAGCCAAACCATATACATAGTAAAATCCAGGTACAACATCTATTTACACCATAGATACAATACATAAATGAATCTCCATGCCTCATACAATCTCATCTTTAGACTCCATTAACCAAGATATCTATAAAGGAAGTGGGTCGGATATAAGTCTAGTGAGTGACCTATACTCTACTATATACATATACTACAAAAACAATATTATAAAATAATACGAGTCTATTGCTCGATTACCTCACGTTCTGCCACTATGTCATGTCGTGCTTAACTATTAGATACACCTAGTCACACCGCATCATCTCTATATAGACTCACTTCCTTTGTCCGGCCTCATGCTGTATAGGGTCTCCTATTGTCCGTCATCACATATTCTTGTATATGACTCACTATACTAGACCACTCAAAGCCTAAATGGTCGCCTATTTTCCTCATGCTACCCAATTAGACTCACACCCTAGACCGCTCATAGCCTACAGGGTGGCTTAATATCTAATTCCTCTACCTTTCCTATCGAAGCATAACACGGCAGCAACATAGTGCCTAGACCACCACTTGTGTTACAAGACCACAATCATACCTATATACTTCTAAAACATCAACATATGCCCAGACCCGCTCGCATCCATCTTCATCATCGTGTCATATTTCTGTATCACAACTAGTATATATTCAGTTCAAACAATAATCAATCATCACACATAATCATTTAGTCTGTAGCACTATCATTCATCTCATCACTAGCCTTAGGTAATCTACCAAAGTACAGAAGAAACAAGTGTTGGGCGTGTTTCCACCGAACCAACCCACCACCGGACCAACGAAGGCACTGCCGAATCAACCAACGAAGGAACCACCGGACCGACCACACCAATCCACTAACCAACCCACTACCGATCCAAAACCACTCCAAAGACTGCCGAACCAAAGCCCCTCCAACCACCACCAGTCCAATGCTACCGAATCAAGGCCAAGAAGGCACTACCGAATCAAGGCAAAGAAGGCACTACCGAATCAAGGCGAAGAAAGCACTACCGAACCAAGATTTCCAGGCCGGATCACGTCAGCCCAGGCCCACCAGCAGCTATATACATCCAAGACCCCTACCCCCAGCCTCACTCTATAAATAGAGGAGTAGGTGTACAATAATGGCAGACAAGTTTGAGAGCTCAAGCACGGACAGAACTTTTAAACAACTTGCATACACTTGTAATCAAAGCTTTGTACTTGTAATCCTAACAATAAAGGAGAATAACATATAAAGTGGACGTAGGCACATTCTGGCCGAACCACTATAAATCTATGTGTCTTTTACAGTTTAGTCCCTGCTTTTTACGTATTTGCATAAATCACCCAAATCACTAAGAACAACATAAAATCAACTAAAACATATGACTTGGAGGTGTTTTCCCATTTTTCAAGCAAACATTTTTGGTGCTTTCACCGAGAGCTCGAGCTAGAAGCTTCAGATTCTTCCACTTAACCTTCTTCCCCACAGCATCACTCATTGCTTGGAAGACATGCCTCCCAGGCACAAGAAAGATGTTAGCAGAGGAAAGAACATCGCAACTAGCAGCGTTCCAGATCCAGTGATCACAGATCAAGAGAACCGTCCCATTTCAACAGCAGTACGAAATGGAAATCAGGCAAATCCGACAGCCCCTGCCACGGAACAACTGACCACAATTACAAGGCAAGATCTAGACAGGGTTGTGGCTGAAGTAACAAACCGCTTCACATCCCAACAAGAAGCCATGGTGGATCAACTCATGTCACGCTTAAGGGATGCTGAAGAATCCAACCGCAACGCTGAATCATGGGATGAGTCCCAGTCTGGGGGATCTGGGAGGCGACAAAGATCTTTCTTCTTCGAACAAACTAACAACAGAAACAACAATGATAGGAGCCGAGCCCGAACTCAGCCCGAACTCCGACCCGAGGAAACATTTGGAACCAAACCCGACGGGGGAGGTACCAGGCAAGGGTCAGTTGTGGCTAAGCCGGTCATGCTCCCTAGCCATGGAAACACCAGTGAACGGGGCCGAGCTAGAGTCCAGCCCGAAGTTGGACCCAAGAAAGTGCTCATAACAGAACCTAGCAGGGGAAGATCAAGGCAAGGGCCAACTGTAGCTGATCCTAGCATGCTCCCAGAAGACCAGAGACAGCTACTGGAAAATATTAGGAGTGATAGACGATACCACCCCTACAGATCATCTGGACGGAATCAATCCCGCAGAGAAGAACCAAACTCATTTCTATCTGCTTCAAATTCTGATGAAAGGATGACGCGATTGTTCAGAGAGTGCGTCCAACGGGATCAAAGAGAACGAGGGATAGGTGCTAGGGTGACCATCCCTTTCACCCGCAATATCGATATTGCCATCACCCCCCGAGAATGGAAAATGCCAGCGATGAAACTTTTACAAGGGAATCTCTGACCCTGTTGTGCACTTGCAGAGATACACGCAGCATATGCTCATGAGCGGAGCCACAGAAGGAGTATTGTGCAAATGCTTTCCACTATTCTTGGCAGATCTAGCTACCTCCTGGTTCTGCCACCTACCCCAAGGATCCATCAGCTCATGGGAAATGTTGAAAGAAAAGTTCATCAGCCAGTTCTGCATTCATGTGGAACAACCCAAGTACGCGTATTCCCTATATAATATCAAACAGAAGCCTGGAGAGATAGTGCAGCAATATCTAACCCGATTCAATGCTGCAGCGGCCGGAGTCCAAGATGCCGATGAGAAACTTATCTTAATGGCCCTCTGCAGTGGTGTGCATCTGGATACTAAGTTTGCTAGAAGATTAACGAAAGAAAAACTAGCTACCTTACCCGATTTCTTCCATGAAGCCGGAAGATATATGAGACTTGAAGACGCTGCCACTGAAAGACAGACAGGGCAACAAACCAAGGAAGCTCATGGCGACACACCCGCTGTAGCAAAGGACGTCCGAAGAAATGACTCTAGAAACAATGCTGGGGGAAAGAAGGGAGAAAAACGTCTATATCAGCCAGGACCGAGATTTGACACTTACACTTCTTTGAACGAGACAATCGAAAACATCTTCCTGGCCACCCAAGACGAAGTTAAATACAAACGCCCCCCGTACAAGAAGGAATCAGATAACGCAATTAAGTCTGGAAAGTTCTGCCGCTTCCACGAATCTCATGGGCATGATACCAATGAATGCCATCATCTCCGGGACTTAATTGAAGAACACATCAGACAGAAGAGACTGAAACGCTATGTAAAAGGTCAGAACAGAACCCCAGCTCCGGCCAATGAAAACCCAAGGCCACCCCTCCCGGAAACAGGAGGGGGAAATCGCAACACCAGTGGCTCCAGTCAAGAGAAGATAGTGGTCCATACCATATCGGGAGGACCACACATTGCCGACAGAAGCTGGGCAGCGATGGAAAGATACGGAAAGTCACTTAGAAATAATGAAGGCTACGTTAATTCTGTTATGAAAGAACGCCACCCGAAGCGAAAGGAGAACGATGACATTACATTCAATAGGCGTGACCTAGAAGGAAGGCAGTACCCTCACATGGATCATATAGTCATCTCTGCCAGGTTCGGCCCAGCCGAAGTTTTCTGAATTTTAGTAGACACTGGAAGCTCAGTAAATATCCTATTCAAGCATGCTTTCGACAGAATGAAGCTATCAATGAAGGATGTGTCCCCCTGCAACAAACCACTACACGGTTTCACTGGAGACGCGAAGATGCCCCTCGGGCAATTGGACTTTTTTGTTGAAATAGAAAGTCACCCCCGCTCCGTTGTGCGGAAACAAACATTTGTGCTGATAGATAACCACTCGGCCTTCAACGTCTTTTTACGAAGACCGGCCTTGTCTGACTTCCAAATTGTCTTGGCCCCGTGGTCAATGAAGATGAAATTTCCAACAGACAATGGAATAGGGGAAGTAGAGGGAGATCAAGACGCCGCTCGAGATTGCTATGTAACTGAACTTCGCAATAATCGCAAGAAGGATAGAGGAAGGAACGCAGAGACTATTCTCTGCATGAAAAACTCGGAAGCATAGTAACTAAAGAAAGCCCCTCCTCTTCGATATACCAGTGATCTTTTCAATGAATTAGACCCCAGGGACGAAGAGGGGGAGGCCACCACCGAGCCTGCAAAGGCTATGGAGTTTGTATCTGTAGACAAACATGACTCGAGTAGACTGTTGAAAATCGAATCTCAGCTAAGAGCAGAATTGAGGGACCAACTCATTGATTTTCTCCACCACAACTTGGATGTATTTGCATGGATGCACGCTGACATGACTGGAATCTTCCCAGACGTGGCATGCCACGTTCTACACATCGATCCTACCAAGGCGCCAGTAAAGCAGAAAAATAGAAGTATGGGGTAGAACGATCAGCAACCCTTGATGAAGAAGTAAAGAACCTACTTGCCAATAACTTCATACGAGAAGCCATCTACCCAGAGTAGATCGCTAACCCGGTACTAGTAAAGAAGGCTAATGGGAAGTGGCGAACATGCATTGACTTCTCCAACCTAAATGACGCTTGCCCGAAGGACTGTCTCCCACTCCCCCGAATCGATCAGCTGGTGGATAGCACAACCAGACACGAACTCTTATCTTTTATGGATGCATACTCAGGATATAACCAAATTCCTATGCACGCACCCGATCAAGACCATACTAGTATCATCACTGACCGGGGATTGTACTTCTATAGAGTAATGCCTTTTGGACTTAAGAATGTCGGAGCTACCTATCAGCGCCTTGTCAACAAGATGTTTGCAGAACTGATAGGACGAACTATGGAGGTTTATGTGGATGACATGCTAGTAAAATCGAGGAAAGCCAACGATCATGTAAGCCACCTAGGCGAGATGTTTCAAGTACTTCGCCAATATGGAATTAAGCTGAATCCTCTAAAGTGCTCATTCGGAGTATCGTCAGGAAAGTTCTTGGGATTCATCATCCATGCCAGAGGAATTGAAGCAAACCCCGAACAAGTTCGAGCCCTAAAAGATATCAAGATACCTTCCACTCGAAAAGAAATGCAAAGCCTAAATGGAAAGGTGGCCGCCCTAAGCAGATTCATCTCTAAAGCGACTGACAAGTGCATCCCCTTCTTCGAGGCTCTAAAGAAAGATAAAGGAAAGTTCGAATGGACTGATGAATGCTTAACAGCCTTCCTTAACCTAATCGAACACCTCCAGAGACCACCAGTACTCTCAACTCCAAACGAAGGCGAAGAGCTATACCTATACCTTGCTGTGTCATCTCATGCTCTAAGCGCCGCTTTGGTGAGAGAAGACAACCGCGCGCAACGGCCAATATACTTTATAACCAAGAGGTTAACGGGGGCAGAAGCCAGATATCCTAAACTTGAGAAGCTAGCATACTATTTACTAATCACGTCATGGAACGACACTATTTCCAATCTCATTCCATCAGAGTTCTGACCGATCAACCGCTAAGGCAGGTACTCCATCGTCCCGACACTTCTGGATGACTACTTAAATGGTGCATTGAACTGAGTCAATATGATATCACCTACCATTCTCGCACCACCATCAAGGGACAAGCCATGGCCAATTTCATTACCGAATTCACTACCAACGAAGGTAAGGAGCAATCTGAAATAGCAAAAGACATTAAGTGGAATCTCTTTGTGGATGGAGCATCAAACGAACAAGGCTCGGGGACAGGTATTGTAATAATCACTCCCAGGGGAAGGGAGCTACACTATGCTCTAAGGTTGGAATTCGCTGCCACCAACAGCGATGCAGAATACGAAGCAGTAATAACTGGATTAGAACTCGCCTTAGTGATTGGAGTCAGTTCTTTATGTCTTCATAGTGATTCTCAACTTATTGTAAACCAAATACTAGGATAATTTTAGACTCGAGGAGAACGACTCACAGCATATCTAAAGAAGACCAAGCTGCTACTCGATCAATTGGATCACTATTTAATCAAACACATCCCTCGAGAAGAGAACGGAGAGGCCGACGAGCTGGCAAAGCAAGCTAGCATGAAAGACGGTACCATTTCCGAAACAGTAGCCATCTCAAAGCAACTAACCCCGAGTTTCGAGCAAGTGAATTTGGTAGCTGCAATCAAGGAGGATACTTGGATGACTCCCATCCAAAAGTTCTTACAAGATGGCACACTTCCTAGTGAGCGTAACGAAGTTAGGAAAATCTTGAGGAAAGCTTCCCGCTACACAATACAAGAAGGCATCCTCTATCGGCGCGGCTTCTCTAACCCCTTGTTAAGGTGTGTCGCTGGAAGGGAAGCTAAGGAAATCTTATCTAACATCCATCAAGGAAGCTGCGGAGATCACACTGTAGGACAGACTCTGGCAAAGAAAATACTCTGATATGGATATTTCTGGCCCGCCTTAAACAAAGACGCTTAGACTTCGTTAAAAAATGTGACAGATGTCGGAAATTTGCCAAGATTCCTCGACTACCAACAAATGAGATTACTCAAATGACCAGCCCTTGGCCCTTTGCAATACGGGGAATTGACTTGATTGGCGAACTGCCGGTGGGCCAAGGCGGAGCCAAATATGCTATAGTGTCAGTCGACTATTTCACCAAATGGGTGGAAGAGGAACCTCTAAATAAAATATCCTCGGCAAAAGTTATTAACTTCCTGATCAAAAATGTCCTATGCAGGTATGGGGTTCCACTCAAAATTACATCGGACAATGGACTTCAGTTTGACAGCGAGGAGTTTGCCGACTGGTGCCAAAAGCATGGAATTCACAAAAGCTTCTCATCTGTGGCTTACCCCCAGGCAAACAGACAAGTCGAAGCTGTCAACAAAATTCTCAAAACTCTTATCAAAAAGAAGTTTGAGAAATCAAAAGGCGCTTGGGTGGATGAACTTCCTACGGCACTTTGGGCCTACCGCACATCTTTCAGAACATCAACGGGGTATACTCCTTTCTCTTTGGCATACGGATCGGAGGCCATGCTCCCAGTCGAAACTGTAGTACCTTCCCACCGCAGGATCCACTATAACCCAAAAGAGAACGAAGAACTCCTTCACATGTCTTTGGATCTAATTGAAGAGAGAAGAAACGATGCAGCACTCAAAGCAGCAGCTCACAAGCAGAAAGTGGCAGCACAATACAACTCCAAAGTCAAGCATCGTAGCTTACAAGAAGGAGATCTTGTCCTCAAGCGAATTTTCCCACGCCCGGTGCACTAGATCCAATCTGGGATGGACCATATGTAATTCATAAAGATCTCCACAACGGAGCTTATATTTTGTCAACAATGGACAGAGAGGTGTTCAAAGGGTATGGAACATCCAACACCTTCGTCGATACTTTTCTTAACTTGTACTGCCCATATAAAGTGAATTAACAAAGAGAATCAGTGGACATAGGCATTTTCGTGCTGAACCACTTTAAAAACTTGTCTCTTTTTTAAATTGTTCCTTTATATCTTGGCTGCTTGTTGAGCTTTATCCTTTTCTGTTGAACAAAATCCTGTGTAAATGTAACAACCCGTATATTTGGACCATTTAAATTGACAATAATCCTCACATGTCAATTTAAATAATACAAAACACGAATCATTATGGGATTATAAATACATAAATGTAAATGAGAATCAATACAACATCACAGTCACAGAACAGTCATAGAATAATGCAGCGGAAATACATCGTCATAATAGCAGTTCATGAAGCTACTACATATAGTACAACAATGTCTATACAAAAGGTGACTGCAAGGAAATACATAAATGTCCAACAGACACGGACATCAAAATAGACAGATAAAGATAAATACTAAGTCTTCAGCATCTTCAACCAACCTTGATCAGCAAACTGGATAGCTTCAGACTGACCCGAGCATATACAAAAAGAAACACTCGAGTCAGGACTCAAAATCTTATGCAGGATAATCAATGCAGGAAATAAAGTTCATAACTCAAAGATGAATAAAATAACATCTCTAAGGATCCGATAAACTATCTATATATACAATAGAATACGGTATGTAGGTAATGTCTATTCAGTAAAATAGAATATTAAAATAGCGTTAAGGCGTTACCATAATTCCCCTTAACACATTTTATATTCCCAAAAGCATATACAAGACCGTAGTTTCCCCAAAACCAGAAGTCACCAGAGGGCAATCCATATACTCAAGGTACAAATCAAAACGTAGTGGTCGCGAATAGGATAATCAGTATGACAAGGTACATGAGGCAATACCAACTAGGATACTAGTAGTTGCGTGATCCGGACTGATGTTGAGCATAGTAGCTACTACCTCAACACCGCGAAATGACACTCCCAAATCAAGGGTGCACCCAAATCGAATCACAAAAGTAATAGATATGGTATCGAAGAAGTGTGTCCGCTAGAGGTGGCGATCCTCAATGGCCCGGCGCGGCTCCTGTTTTAGTCATGTCAGGGGTAATCCAATATCGTTCTCTTTCTTTAGTCAACGCGTTCTCCAAACCATCCACTTCATTCTGGATCAACACTACGCGCACAATAGTTATTAAAGTGGTTTCGGTATCGACAGAGAGTATGTCCATTCCTGATCCCGGACTCTTTAATAACTACGTATTTATTACCCGATGGTTGGTTAAATTTACGTTTAACAAATCAAAGTCCAAAAGTCAAGGTGCAAATTTGACTTCCAAAATTCGACAATTCACGATTCAGTTTATTTTAGATATTTTAAAACATATTTTCAAATACAATCTTAAGTTCAGACATTAGGGTTAACGATAAAATTAAGTATTCAAGTTCAATTTAATAAGGTCTAAAAGTCGCTTATTAAGTTTAATTCGAAAACAACGAATTCAATATAATGCTAAACTTAGTTTAAATTATTAAATCAAATTCTATTCATGTCACTTATGTTTATATCCATAGTTATCATAACTTCGATTAAATCAACTTTATTTAACTAAATTCCCCTTTCCAAAACTTCATTTGTTTCGTTTACCGATTCAATTAAATTTCTAATCAAAGAAGTCTATTTCCATTTGCAATGTCCTAATTTGATTAATTCGTTAAATTTAAAATCATTTTAAATTTAAATTATCCCTAATTCAAATTCATTAAATTAGTAAGTCAAGTTTCCTAAATCGCAAGTTAACTTATAACAAGTTCAAATCTATTTAATTAAAGCCTGAGTTTAAAACTAGAGCTAACAAATCTTTAAATCTTTAAATTATTAAATTTTAAAACTTACTTGCTCCTAAATCTTATTTCAATAAAATTTCAATTCATTCTATCCAATTGGGTAAGTTTATTAATCCGTTTCAAATTTTAAATCCATTGATTTATTTCAACTTAAATCCCTTAAGTTCGTTATTTAAATTTCCAACAAATTGTTAAGTTCATCCCTTAATTAAAAATATATTTCAATTTCGAAAATTGTTTATTGACCAGTCGGGTTTCTTACTTTTATTTTCTATCCTAGGCCAAGTTGTTTAAATGGGTATTTATCATTTCAACCCAATATCATTCAATATAAAACAAAGCATAGCAAAGGGAACTTGCAGTGTGATAACTGGGATGGTGTCAAAGTAAATAAACAAGCAATAGCAACCATACATAACAATTTAACCGTTTATTAAATAATCCCGAAATAATCGTATTAACTTACATTTGTTATTTATGCAAATTAATATAATTATTCCTAGAATCTACACCATCGTTTCATGTAGATTAAAGATTTTTATCTTATGGTTTCACTTGGTGTCTATTATCACATTTCTACATCACTCATACATACAATGGTTCAAGGTGTAGTTAATGCTATTTCTACGCGACGGTTGATTTAACAGTTAAAGGGGTCAAGTTCAACATATATAGTCCAATTTAAATTGTTGTAGACTATCCTATATCAATTTCAATTTCATATTCAAATTCACTTATATTCACAACCAAATTCAATCATCGCATAACAAATTTTAGTGTCACACTTGTTTGTCGTGAACTACAATATTCAATTTTTTAACTTGCATAGTGATTTACAATCCTTATTTCAACAATTCTAACAATCAACAATTTAACATCCAAGTTAACATAAACAACCATTTATCACTTGATTATCATAGCATAATAGATTGAGTCGTGAATGAAATATTCACCTTGCGTGGTTGAAGAAGCTGATGGCGAAGCACGAAGACGAATGGATAAAATAGACGATACAAGCACGAATATGAACTACAAATCAAACAAAAGATTGTTCAACAATAGTTTAATACAATGTATATATATTGATTTGTATATATATATAAACCATACCAACAACTAGATGCAAATAAGGTAGATGGAAGCCTAGGCCTGAGATCCCGGATCAGCAGTTGCTGGAACAACCAAATCAAATAACGTGAGCCCCTAGACTATAACCCATCCAGCTATGTACATTAACATATAATATAAGCATATTTTTGTATATACTGAAACTATAAACCGAGACTAAATGAAAGTGGACACTTTATATATTTTAATATACATAACAGAACTGCTTAATATTTATTTTCAAAACCTGTAGCCTTTCAACTACATATGAACTAATATAAAACGTGAGTTATACTACTTCAACCCATACTATCACTGCTTCATGCACCCTATTCTTATAACTTAGTAAACTAAACTAAGATCCCTGCTTCAACCCATATAAACTACTGCATATAATTTAAAGAGCAAGGTGGTCGGCTCGGTGGACGGACGTGACGCATGGGGCGGAGCGGGCTGGGTGGTTGGGCGCAGGTAGGCGGGGTCGCAGGGGAGCGGGTCAGGCGGTGGCGCGGGATGGGTCGGGCGAACTGGGAAGAGCCGGGGACGTGTGGGCTGATGAGGGGGTTTGGGCGGTGGCGAATGGAGAGGGGACGTGGGTGGCCGGGGAAGCTGGAGCGGGCGGAGGGGAAGGTCGCGGGGAGCTGGAGCGGGCGGAGGGGAAGCGGTGCGCAGCTGGATGGGGTGGTGCGGGGTCAGTGGTCGCGTGGTGGTGCGGCGGGTGGAAGTAGGCGGAGAAGGAAACCCTTCGGGTGTTCATTTTCTGGAGAGAACAGCAACATGTAATAGAAAGATGAGAGGAGAGATGGAAGTTTTTTTCTTTTGCTGTAGCTTTTAAAATAAAAGAAAATGTGTGGAAGAAGAAGGAGAGGGGCAGAGCCACGTACTGGTTTCTCCTTTTCTTTTTTTTTCAGGGCGAAGTGAAGCTGATATGAAGAGCAATTAATGAACGAGCTGGTGTACAGTGGGTAGTAATAAATAGATGAAGGATATGGGAAAAAGAAAGGGAATATAATTTTTTTTTTTTTTTTTGCAGAGATGGGGACGTGACATGCCATCATGTAAGAGCAGGCTGCAATAAATGAAAGGTTCAGAGCTTTCAAAATGGTGGCTATTTATGTTCCCAAAGTCAGTTGAATGGCTCCAATATTTAAAACGTTGAAATGCTGTGCACCGGTTTGTGTCGCGTTACAATCTATCGTTTGCAATGCCGAACTCCGATTGACACCAATAAATATACCTTTTTGATCAGCGCGGCGAGACGGACACAACGGTATAAAAATATCTATGGTTTGACAATTTCGCCAAGTGATAATCCTTATTTAACCATTTGCCCGAGTGCATATTTTTCTAGCAATTAAAAGCGAAATTTGACGAAACGAAAAGCGCCGTCAAGTTCAGAGTATTTTCTTATGCAACCCTGAGAAAATATTTGAATTCGGACGATAGGAATTTTATACGCAAGATTTAAACCGATATGTAAACGCGACGCGCGAAATTTATTTCAATATTTTTCAACGAAATTTGGCGTACGCCTATGTCTACCTAGACGCATTCCAATTGTGAAGTTTGGTTGGCAAAGGAAATCGTTTGTGAAAATCCGAATTTCTACATCAAAGAAGCGATTTAAAATTTTTAACTGGGTCTGAATTTCAGGGTCGTTACATTCTCCCCTACTCAAAACTTTTCGTCCCCGAAAAGGAACAAAGGAAAGAGTGGAAGAACAATAAAAGAGGTACGATAGATATAGAATAGATTATTGAATAAAGAAGAGGATATAGAGTGGAATTTACCTTCAACAAACAATTCTGGATTAGAATCTCGGATACTCTCCTCGGTTTCCCAAGTACAATCACGATCATCGGGACTCCATTGGACTTTGACTAGGCTAACAGTCTTCCTTCTAAGCTGCTTCGTATCCCTATCGACAATTTGAAGTGGTCTCCTCTCTATAGTCAAATCTGGCTCAATATCAACCTCATCCAACTGAGCAATAGGAATGGTCATGGATGGATCATGTACAACCTTCCGAAGATGTGAAACATGGAATACGTTGTGCACGCCCTCAAACTTCTCCGGCAGCGCAACTCTGTAGGCTAGTGTACCAATCCTCTCAGTGATAGGGAATGGTCCAACAAATCTAGGAGCGAGCTTCCCTCTACGACCAAATCGAATAACATTCTTTAAAGGTGATACTTTAAGAAATACCTCATCTCCAACCTGGAATTTTAACTCTCTTCTACGCCTATCGGCATAGCTCTTCTGCCTATCCTGTGCGGTCTTCATCTTCCTTCTGATCTCATTGACCTTCTCGGATGCTTCCATAATCATCTCTGGGCCAAGAACTAATCGGTCACCAGGCTCAATCCAACAAGCTGGCGATTTGCATGGCCGTCCATATAAAGCTTCGAACGGTGCCATATCAATACTCGCCTGATTATAAAGATAGTTATATTTCAATTCAAATTTTACTTATTCAAATTGAAAATTTTGGATTACCTGATAGCTGTTATTATAAGTGAATTCAACCAAATGAAGGTGGTCTTCCCAAGATCCACCGAAATCAATGATGCAAGCTTGGAGTAGATCTTCCAAAATCTGATTTACCCTCTCAGTTTGGCCATCTGTTTGAGGATGATAGGCCGTGCTCAGATTCAGTTTAGTGCCCAAGACGTCCTGAAATGCCTTCCAGAATTTACTAGTGAATAAAGGATCTCTATCGCATACAATACTAGATGGAACTCCATGAAGTCTGACAATCTCTCTCATATAAATCTCGGCCAAACTCGAAGCAGTACGAGTGGTCTTTACAGGAATAAAGTGAGCAGATTTTGTCAACCTATCAACAATCACCCATATACTCTCGTTCCCTTTTCTGGTCCTTGGTAATCCGTCAACGAAGTCCATAGAAATTTGGTCCCATTTCCAACACGGAATCTCTAGGGGTTGAAGTAATCCCGCCGTCTTCAGGTGATCGGCCTTGACTTGCTGGCAAGTGGTGCATCTACTGACATATATGGAAATATCTCTCTTCATCCCACTCCACCAATATGAACGTTTCATATTTCGATACATCTTGGTGACACCAGGATGGAATGAAAGTGATGATTGATGGTTCTCCCTAAGCACTTCTTGTCTCAATCCATCAACATTAGGAACACAAATACGGTTGTCAATCTTCAGAACTCCATTACTATCTATCTGTGCTCCCACTTTGCTGTCAGCATTTCCGACTCTACCAAGAACTAACTCCTTCATGCGATAGAGCAAGGTGTCCTCATATTGCTTAGCTTTGATGCGATCCAAAAGAGATGGGGAGATAACAAGCTGAAAAAGCATGCTTTCTACAAGATTACAACAAGACAATGCTTTGCTACGGCTCAAAGCATCAGCTACAACATTTGCTTTTCCAGGAGTGTAATTGATGTCGAGATCGTATGCGGCTAAGAATTCGAGCCATCGGACTTGTCTCTGATTCAAGTCCTTCTGAGAGAAAATATACCGCAAGGACTTATGATCTGTGAATAATTCAAATTTTGTCCCCAAAAGATGGTGCCTCCATAATTTCAAAGCAAATACAACTGCTAGAAGCTCTAAATCATGGGTTGCATAGTTTACTTCATGATTCTTCAACTGGCGGCCAGCATAAGCAATAACTTTTCCATTTTGCATAAGGACAGCACCTAAACCTTCTCGACAAGCATCAGTATAGACAGTTAATCCCTCACTCCCGTCAATTACCGCAAGAACTGGGGCTGAAGTTAACTTACGTTTCAGCTCATTAAAAGCTGATTCACACTTCTCACTCCAAATAAACTTGACATCCTTCCGAGTTAAAGCAGTGAGTGGGGCAGAAATCCGGGCAAAGCGCTCAATGAATCTGCGATAATAACCGGCTAGGCCCAAGAAGCTTCGTATATCAGTAGGAGTTTTGGGAGTCTCCCAATCCTGTAGATAAGTTTCAAATTAGGAAGGAATAAGATGGATCGGATGGAATTTATAAATAGAACAGAACTTACATTGATTACGGCGATCTTAGCTGGATCGACCGAAATCCCGTTTCCAGAAACAACATGGCCAAGGAATCGTACTTCGTCTCGCCAGAAGTGGCATTTAGAGAACTTGGCTTTAAGCTGATGGTTTCGGAGAGTTCCCAGAACATAAGCGAGATGGGTTTCATGCTCTTTCTCATCTTTGGAGAAGACGAGAATATCATCAATGAAGACAAGAACAAACTTGTTAAGGACATCACGGAAGACTCTATTCATCAAGTCGACGAAATAAGCAGGTGCGTTAGTCAAACCAAATGGCATAACCAACCATTCATAGAATCCATTCTCGGTACGAAAAGCTGTTTTATGAATACTATCTTCTGCTACTCTGAGTTGGTGGAACCCAGTGGCTAGATCAAGTTGTGAGAAAACTTTAGCTCCATGGAGCTGATCGAATAAATCATTGATGCGAGGCATCGGATAGCGGTTCTTGAGAGTGCGCTTGTTTAATTCCCGGTAATCAACACACATGCGAAGAGATCCATCCGATTTGGTGACAAAGACGACTGCGGCGCCCCATTCAGAACAACTTCTCCTGATCAAACCCTTAGTAAATAGATCATCAATTTGGGTTTTAAGTTCAGCTTTTTCTTTAGGAGCCATCCTTCCGTGAGGGAGAACTACGGGAGTAGCTCCGGGAATAAGGTCAATGCGAAAATCGATCTCTCGCTTTGGCGGTAGAGAGTCGACCTCTCCAAATACATCGGGAAATTTCTGAACAACAGGAGTAGTACTAAGGTCATCCGGGTGAGCATCAAGAGAAAATATGAAGCTTCCGGCATATTTCTGAGGTGATTTGCATTCGATGACAAGCGGTAGACCCTTGTCATTGACCAGAGAAATAGATCGAGCTTTGCAAGAAATAATAGCATTGAATTTTCTTAACCAATCAGCACCCAACAAAATGTCAAATGCTTCGAAGCCAAGCACATAAAAATCCCAAGTGAATCGATATCTTCCATACAAAAGCGCAACCTCTTTACAAATTCTACTAAGGTTGGCAAGTCCTCCAATAGGGTTGGAGACACATAAGGAAGTAGTAGCAAGAGTAGGCTCTAATTTGAGCTTATCACAAAGATCAATAGATATGAAGCTATGAGAAGCACCAGTATCGAATAATACCCGAACAGGTAAATTATGAAATGTAAAAGTACTTCGTAAGGTACCTCGGTCATCCTGAGCAGGTAGTGGAGGTGGTGCAGGAGTGGTGACAGCATATACTCCTGATGGTGTGCCTTTCTTCCTTAATGGGCAATCTCTCTTGAAGTGACCTGGCTGGAGGCAAACATGGCATAAATCATTCCTCATCTGAGAAGGTGGTGGAATAGCAGCTCCGGTGGATGGACAACTATTTGCATAATGGCCCTTCTTATCGCATTTGAAGCAAGTGATCTTAGCAAGGTCGATTGGGCTTTTCTGGGCATATCCTAATCCTGTAGTCTTTTGCCAAGCTTTCTTTTGCTGATCGAAGTTCATCTTCCTCTTTCCGAGCTGGCTGGAAGAGGGCTGAGTAGGAGGGGCTTTGGCAGTGGGTCCCCTTGGCTTTGCCTCATATCTAAGAGCATAGTCGACAAGCTCGGTGAAGGTGCAGTGAGTGTGGCCAGTAAGCAAGTCATAATACTCTGGTCTAGCTCCCATAATGAACTTCTCGTTCTTTAGAAGTGGTGTGTCGATCAATCCCGGGCCAAATTTGGACAGTTCGTTGAATTTCCTCTCGTACTCAGAAATAGTCATACTTCCTTGCTTAAGATCCATAAAAGCTCTATAAAGTTGGGTTTTCCCAGCAGAGGGCATCCACTGTGCCGAGAAGGTATCCCTAATCGAAAGATAGACTAGATGAGTAACTTTTAAAGATTGAAAGAAGAATTAGTCTACGAAATCCAAATAAATTTATACCTAAACTGGGCCCAAGTGATGGTGTTCTCCTCGATACGGGAAGTAACCGATTCCCACCAATCTTGCGCGGCATCTTGAAGTTGCCACGCAGCAAGCTGACGCTTCTGAGCATCAGTGATCTCCAATCCAGAAAATATCTTCTCTAAGCCTTTGAGCCATTGCTGAGCTTCGATAATGCCCTCGGATCCAGAAAACTTAGTACCTCCTAGCTGTATATATTCCTTGCTAAGAGTGGTGAATTTGACTGGAGCTGGGGCGGCAGGTGCAGCCTGGGCAGGACCATGGCCTCTTCCTCCCCTATTGTTTCTTCCGGTGCTCATCCTGAAACATCGAAAGAGATTTAGAACCAAGGGTAGAAAATCATACAGCTTGAAGAAAAACAAATGAACGAATCAAAGAAGTTTGAATTTTAAAGGATCGGAATATTGAATTGATTCTCCTCATTCTAGGGTATTGCTACCCTATCTCTAATGAGTTTATATAATCCCAACTAAGGTTTTAGGGAAACCAAAGCTCTGATACCAACTGTAACAACCCGTATATTTGGACCATTTAAATTGACAATAATCCTCACATGTCAATTTAAATAATACAAAACACGAATCATTATGGGATTATAAATACATAAATGTAAATGAGAATCAATACAACATCACAGTCACAGAACAGTCATAGAATAATGCAGCGGAAATACATCGTCATAATAGCAGTTCATGAAGCTACTACATATAGTACAACAATGTCTATACAAAAGGTGACTGCAAGGAAATACATAAATGTCCAACAGACACGGACATCAAAATAGACAGATAAAGATAAATACTAAGTCTTCAGCATCTTCAACCAACCTTGATCAGCAAACTGGATAGCTTCAGACTGACCCGAGCATATACAAAAAGAAACACTCGAGTCAGGACTCAAAATCTTATGCAGGATAATCAATGCAGGAAATAAAGTTCATAACTCAAAGATGAATAAAATAACATCTCTAAGGATCCGATAAACTATCTATATATACAATAGAATACGGTATGTAGGTAATGTCTATTCAGTAAAATAGAATATTAAAATAGCGTTAAGGCGTTACCATAATTCCCCTTAACACATTTTATATTCCCAAAAGCATATACAAGACCGTAGTTTCCCCAAAACCAGAAGTCACCAGAGGGCAATCCATATACTCAAGGTACAAATCAAAACGTAGTGGTCGCGAATAGGATAATCAGTATGACAAGGTACATGAGGCAATACCAACTAGGATACTAGTAGTTGCGTGATCCGGACTGATGTTGAGCATAGTAGCTACTACCTCAACACCGCGAAACGACACTCCCAAATCAAGGGTGCACCCAAATCGAATCACAAAAGTAATAGATATGGTATCGAAGAAGTGTGTCCACTAGAGGTGGCGATCCTCAATGGCCCGGCGCGGCTCCTGTTTTAGTCATGTCAGGGGTAATCCAATATCGTTCTCTTTCTTTAGTCAACGCGTTCTCCAAACCATCCACTTCATTCTGGATCAACACTACGCGCACAATAGTTATTAAAGTGGTTTCGGTATCGACAGAGAGTATGTCCATTCCTGATCCCGGACTCTTTAATAACTACGTATTTATTACCCGATGGTTGGTTAAATTTACGTTTAACAAATCAAAGTCCAAAAGTCAAGGTGCAAATTTGACTTCCAAAATTCGACAATTCACGATTCAGTTTATTTTAGATATTTTAAAACATATTTTCAAATACAATCTTAAGTTCAGACATTAGGGTTAACGATAAAATTAAGTATTCAAGTTCAATTTAATAAGGTCTAAAAGTCGCTTATTAAGTTTAATTCGAAAACAACGAATTCAATATAATGCTAAACTTAGTTTAAATTATTAAATCAAATTCTATTCATGTCACTTATGTTTATATCCATAGTTATCATAACTTCGATTAAATCAACTTTATTTAACTAAATTCCCCTTTCCAAAACTTCATTTGTTTCGTTTACCGATTCAATTAAATTTCTAATCAAAGAAGTCTATTTCCATTTGCAATGTCCTAATTTGATTAATTCGTTAAATTTAAAATCATTTTAAATTTAAATTATCCCTAATTCAAATTCATTAAATTAGTAAGTCAAGTTTCCTAAATCGCAAGTTAACTTATAACAAGTTCAAATCTATTTAATTAAAGCCTGAGTTTAAAACTAGAGCTAACAAATCTTTAAATCTTTAAATTATTAAATTTTAAAACTTACTTGCTCCTAAATCTTATTTCAATAAAATTTCAATTCATTCTATCCAATTGGGTAAGTTTATTAATCCGTTTCAAATTTTAAATCCATTGATTTATTTCAACTTAAATCCCTTAAGTTCGTTATTTAAATTTCCAACAAATTGTTAAGTTCATCCCTTAATTAAAAATATATTTCAATTTCGAAAATTGTTTATTGACCAGTCGGGTTTCTTACTTTTATTTTCTATCCTAGGCCAAGTTGTTTAAATGGGTATTTATCATTTCAACCCAATATCATTCAATATAAAACAAAGCATAGCAAAGGGAACTTGCAGTGTGATAACTGGGATGGTGTCAAAGTAAATAAACAAGCAATAGCAACCATACATAACAATTTAACCGTTTATTAAATAATCCCGAAATAATCGTATTAACTTACATTTGTTATTTATGCAAATTAATATAATTATTCCTAGAATCTACACCATCGTTTCATGTAGATTAAAGATTTTTATCTTATGGTTTCACTTGGTGTCTATTATCACATTTCTACATCACTCATACATACAATGGTTCAAGGTGTAGTTAATGCTATTTCTACGCGACGGTTGATTTAACAGTTAAAGGGGTCAAGTTCAACATATATAGTCCAATTTAAATTGTTGTAGACTATCCTATATCAATTTCAATTTCATATTCAAATTCACTTATATTCACAACCAAATTCAATCATCGCATAACAAATTTTAGTGTCACACTTGTTTGTCGTGAACTACAATATTCAATTTTTTAACTTGCATAGTGATTTACAATCCTTATTTCAACAATTCTAACAATCAACAATTTAACATCCAAGTTAACATAAACAACCATTTATCACTTGATTATCATAGCATAATAGATTGAGTCGTGAATGAAATATTCACCTTGAGTGGTTGAAGAAGCTGATGGCGAAGCACGAAGACGAATGGATAAAATAGACGATACAAGCACGAATATGAACTACAAATCAAACAAAAGATTGTTCAACAATAGTTTAATACAATGTATATATATTGATTTGTATATATATATAAACCATACCAACAACTAGATGCAAATAAGGTAGATGGAAGCCTAGGCCTGAGATCCCGGATCAGCAGTTGCTGGAACAACCAAATCAAATAACGTGAGCCCCTAGACTATAACCCATCCAGCTATGTACATTAACATATAATATAAGCATATTTTTGTATATACTGAAACTATAAACCGAGACTAAATGAAAGTGGACACTTTATATATTTTAATATACATAACAGAACTGCTTAATATTTATTTTCAAAACCTGTAGCCTTTCAACTACATATGAACTAATATAAAACGTGAGTTATACTACTTCAACCCATACTATCACTGCTTCATGCACCCTATTCTTATAACTTAGTAAACTAAACTAAGATCCCTGCTTCAACCCATATAAACTACTGCATATAATTTAAAGAGCAAGGTGGTCGGCTCGGTGGACGGACGTGACGCATGGGGCGGAGCGGGCTGGGTGGTTGGGCGCAGGTAGGCGGGGTCGCAGGGGAGCGGGTCAGGCGGTGGCGCGGGATGGGTCGGGCGAACTGGGAAGAGCCGGGGACGTGTGGGCTGATGAGGGGGTTTGGGCGGTGGCGAATGGAGAGGGGACGTGGGTGGCCGGGGAAGCTGGAGCGGGCGGAGGGGAAGGTCGCGGGGAGCTGGAGCGGGCGGAGGGGAAGCGGTGCGCAGCTGGATGGGGTGGTGCGGGGTCAGTGGTCGCGTGGTGGTGCGGCGGGTGGAAGTAGGCGGAGAAGGAAACCCTTCGGGTGTTCATTTTCTGGAGAGAACAGCAACATGTAATAGAAAGATGAGAGGAGAGATGGAAGTTTTTTTCTTTTGCTGTAGCTTTTAAAATAAAAGAAAATGTGTGGAAGAAGAAGGAGAGGGGCAGAGCCACGTACTGGTTTCTCCTTTTCTTTTTTTTTCAGGGCGAAGTGAAGCTGATATGAAGAGCAATTAATGAACGAGCTGGTGTACAGTGGGTAGTAATAAATAGATGAAGGATATGGGAAAAAGAAAGGGAATATAATTTTTTTTTTTTTTTGCAGAGATGGGGACGTGACATGCCATCATGTAAGAGCAGGCTGCAATAAATGAAAGGTTCAGAGCTTTCAAAATGGTGGCTATTTATGTTCCCAAAGTCAGTTGAATGGCTCCAATATTTAAAACGTTGAAATGCTGTGCACCGGTTTGTGTCGCGTTACAATCTATCGTTTGCAATGCCGAACTCCGATTGACACCAATAAATATACCTTTTTGATCAGCGCGGCGAGACGGACACAACGGTATAAAAATATCTATGGTTTGACAATTTCGCCAAGTGATAATCCTTATTTAACCATTTGCCCGAGTGCATATTTTTCTAGCAATTAAAAGCGAAATTTGACGAAACGAAAAGCGCCGTCAAGTTCAGAGTATTTTCTTATGCAACCCTGAGAAAATATTTGAATTCGGACGATAGGAATTTTATACGCAAGATTTAAACCGATATGTAAACGCGACGCGCGAAATTTATTTCAATATTTTTCAACGAAATTTGGCGTACGCCTATGTCTACCTAGACGCATTCCAATTGTGAAGTTTGGTTGGCAAAGGAAATCGTTTGTGAAAATCCGAATTTCTACATCAAAGAAGCGATTTAAAATTTTTAACTGGGTCTGAATTTCAGGGTCGTTACAGTAAACGACATTTCCATTCAAGACACATCACAGCGCAACTTCACCTGGACAAGACCTAACAGGTACTATACGAATCTATGCCCTCGCCAATGAGACACTTTTGCTCCATCATCCCTTTGTTGCGGGTTAAATCATTGCTCGCGACGGCCCTTAAAGCCAACTATAATGAGCCGATTATAAGCCACCGAGAAGGCCGACCATAGCCTAGGCAGCTCATTACGGCGTTCGGCTCGCCGGCAACCGTGAACCTACTTTAAGCTCCAACATAAGGTGTGGCCAGCCAGGGGTAGTTCACAGTTGACGATCGACAACCACGCCAGCCGGCCATGGTAAATCGAATAATACCCATGATTACAGGCCATAATGGCCCGAGTAGTTACCGTGCGCGATCTCGGCTCCGAGTGTCTTAAGTACGGCTGTGGTAAAAAAATAAAACTCCCCGCGGAGGCGTAAGATGAGTGACAAATGTCTCCAAGACCCACAGCTAGGGAAAGTGTCTACAAAACCCGTTTGCCATGAACTTAAGCACATCGAAGGCCTTTCGTGATTGGAAGTTTTACTATTTCTTATATTTCTATTTTGTTTAAAAACTTTCCTCCTATCCTCTAGAACGACCCCTAAAGTAAAGGACACAAAATAGGAGACGCTCGCTAATGGGAATAGGAACTCACAACTGGATGACAGGTCACTCAGCTGCATTCCTACAAGTCATTTAAAGCAACCATCTACGACTAAAACATAAAGGGCGGTACATTCTTCTTTTGCATATGAATACGTAACTGTAATTTATTTGCACATCACACTAACATTGCAAGATATGAAATTATATTTTAAGCAAGATCTTGACATCAAACACGATTGAACCACATGAATATGCACAGCTATATTTCTTATGCAACACACCAAAATAACGACAGCATTCAAATATGACAGAATCAGCTTAAGTTAAAAATTACATGCCAAGAATAAAGTCGTTCGTTACGAATAACATAATTACAGCCTAAAAGTTACATTAATGTTTTGAGACTACCATAGACAGCGATGTCAAGTAAACCAAAAGATGCCCAAATCAAGTCAAGGAGTCGGCTGCATCGGAGCTTCACCTCTATCCTACTGGCCCTCCGAGATCTACTTAACCGTAGGATCGGAACTCTCAGCATGTTGACCAAAGGTAGTTGGTGCTTCAGAGGTCCCGCCTATCCAATTCAGGAGAAGAATCCGTTAAATAAACAATAAGCAATCAAGTTACGAAAAGCTAAAAGGGAAGACTTACCAGCATCTGCTCCTTGATCATCATCCTCTAATTGCACACCTACCTCCTCAGCGGTAAGTAGCCGCATACCCTCCTTCGCCGCCACTTTCTCCTCCTTGGTGAATTGAGACGTAACCACATCCATTATAAAGGCCACGCCACCCTCCTTATCTGCATCGGCGTTAGCCTCCTCCAGGGCCCTGAGATAAATCCTGGCCATGACTCGGAGATAATCATCCATCCAAGATAAGTTACCCTGTTTCCAAGTGCGAAAGTATATATCCTGAAGCATCTCATCCATTATCCCCTCATTCTCCTCGAACTCCCTTATTCGGTCCTCAGAAGCCAACAGCTTTGCAGTGGCGGCATCCCTCTTCGATTGGTATCGCCAGCAGTCAGCCTGAAAGGATTTCCTCATCGCCTCCATCTCCTCCTTCATCTTGGTTTGAGCAAGCTCTGTGGCTTCAAGTTTCCCGGATAACTCCTATACCCGCTCAAGATCCGCTTTCCGAACCTCATCCACCGTTGCGCTTTCCGAACCTCATCCACCGTTGCAATAGCCATGTCAATCAGTTCCTTACAAACAGCCTCCATTTTCCGTAACTCTGCCATGCTGGCCTCTTCCATGGTTTTCTTTAACTGCCTAGAAGCGGCCTCATGTTGAGAGATCTGAATGGCCTGATCGGCTAGTTGTTTGGCCTGGTCGGAAACCATTAACCGTAATCAGATATTAGCACTCCCGATTTCTTCCCCAGCCTTGACCAGTACGGCATGATGCCCCATTAGCTTCCTGGTTTCCTCAGCGACCCGGTCAATGTTTGCCTTAGCTTCGTCCCCCAAAGTTACGACCCGAGTGGTAAGCAAATCAAGATCCAGGGACTTAGCTTCATCCAATACTCTTACCATAGGATTACGGGGAAGAAGGTGCTCACCGGTAGCCTCATCAAAGGTAATATCACAAGAACCCGGATCCAGATCCGGAAGACCTGCAAACGGATTACGAGCCAAGCCGGGATGGCCTATACGGGTAATAGTAGAATTCTCAGACGGGTGCGGAGGAGGTATAAATTCAGTATTCTTCTTCGTGGTATCCCGAAGAGGCTGAGTTGGGGGTTGAGGACCAGGGGAGGGTTCAAACAAGGAACGACTCCTCTTCTTCCTTTGGATATCCCTTCGATAACTTCAAGAAGAGGACGGTAGCCGACTACGTCTCCAGGGCGGGTAGTCGAAGGTTTTGGTTTGGTAGAAGCCTTGAGAAGTTTGTATTGTTCAAGGCGATGCCGAACATCTGATGTCTTGGCCACCTTACCCGCTTCTGTGATAAAAACCAAGTGTTACAAGCATACATTGAGCTATAATTCAAGAAATATATCAAGTTAAGAAGAGTAAAGAGATGCTTTTGTTATACAAACCCTGGGGAGGAGTAGGATATTGCAATAAGTCCTGGATCACATTCCAGGACAGGAGATGACCATAAAATATTCCTAAATCCTTATCATAAATGGAGTCGACAGGAGTCAAAAATTCACCTTGAATCGCAGGAATTGCCTTAGCTGGAGCGCTCTTAGAAGATGAATCAGCGCTGGCCTTGTCAGCTTTTTTGGGCTTCTCCAATAAAGCCGATCCTTCCTCCAACCCTTCAAAAGCTAGGCGAAAGGCATCATTTGTCCACTCCTGGATCGTACCTGCTTGCTCAGAAGACAAAGCCCCAATGCCATCACCACTCTGTCTGTCGCCACCATCTCCGCTATGACCATCACCATACCTTCTCCGCCACTTCCACTCACCTCCTTCATCCTCGCCTCCTTCCTCCTCCACATCTTTCTCCTCCGGGACATCTGGGCATGTGCTGGGGGAGGGTCCATCGGACTTCTTAAGTTTCTTCCCCCGGCAATTGGATGTTTCGAGAAGTGTCTCCTTTTGCTGCTCTTCGCCGTAGCCCCTCCTTTAGCTTTGGCGTCCCTCTCCTCAACTGTGTCTCTTTGCTTGACCACAGACTGGCGTGGCAGAATCTAGTTGTGCTCCAAAAGAGTGGCATTCCTGATCAAATTAGAAGCTGCCCTCTCCTTTTTCGAGATGGCTTCTATTTCCCCAGCCATCCGAACCAAACGATCATTCTCTACAACCGCAAAGCCACCCGTCGCTAGCAAGAAACAAAGCTTATAAGGAGGAACATTGTAGTCAGAAAGGAAATTATAAATAAGAGTCAACTTACAGCCAGGGGTGAAGCGGTGGAAAGAAACAGAGTCATCTCTGACAAAGAACCATTCCTTCTTGAACATGCTAAATTTTGAATATAAGTCCAGGACCGGCTTGAAAGACACGGCTGATTCTAAGCTAATATATGGGGACCCCTTCTTGTAGCCTCTCAAGTTGTACAGGTATCGAATTTCCCGGTTGGAGGGGGGACGCCCCTAATTTCTCTGGAAAATAATAAACAGGCTCACCAAGATGGCATAGGAGTTGGGCTGAAGTTGGAAAGGGGCCACCTTCAAGTATGTGATGAAGCTGACGATCCAAGCGTTGATCGGAGGAATGGCCCCGCACATGCAGTGATACCTACTATAAGCAAAATATCCTTCAGGGGGGTTATACGACATCACTCCTTTCCCTGGCAACACCATACGCGCTCTGTCAATCCCAAAGGATCTAGATATACCGTCAAGCTTCTCATCTTTGAGGAAGCTGGGAAAGCAGTCAGGCGGTGAGTTCAAGGGCTCCTGAGGACCGTACCCATCTACTAATGATCTCGGGGATGGTCCATGTCGTTCTGGCTCTGACTGAACTGGGGGCACTGTGGGGGACTCCCCTTTGTCCTTGGATTTCTTCTTGTCAGAACGAGTTTCTACTTTATGAGACACTTTCTGCAATACGAAAAAACACGTCGTTAGAACAAGGGATGTAGACAAACAAGTACCAATGGCCTAGAATCTCATTCATAATTCAAAACATAAAAACTCATTCGGTAGTTTGAGGCAGAAGCCCATTCGGCAATCACACTCCCCAAACACATTCGGTAGCTCGAGGCAGAAGCCCATTCGGCACTCACACTCCCTACACTCATTCCGTAGTTCAGCCATAAAATTTGTTCGGCAGAGGAAAACCTCACCTGATCCGGCAGTCGAATCTGGTTCGGAACTTGATTGATTCGGCTATTTCAAACGATGAAGGACGACAAAGGCGTACAGCCCATACTTATAGGCAACGTAGGAGGACCGGACCAACCGGTTCGGCACTCGGGCCGAATGAGGGTGTCCAAGTTGAGAAAAATAAAGCGCGACATATGCATACATATGCCCCACTTTGGGGGGCAAATGTTGGGCGTGTTTCCACCGAACCAACCCACCACCGGACCAACGAAGGCACTGCCGAATCAACCAACGAAGGAACCACCGGACCAACCACACAATCCACTAACCAACCCACTACCGAACCAAAACCACTCCAAAGACTATCGAACCAAAACCCCTCCAACCACCACTGGTCCAATGCTACCAAATCAAGGCCAAGAAGGCACTACCGAATCAAGGCAAAGAAGGCACTACCGAATCAAGGCAAAGAAGGCACTACCGAATTAGGGCAAAGAAGGCACTACCGAATCAAGGCGAAGAAAGCACTAACGAACCAAGATTGCCAGGCCAGATCACGTCAGCCTAGGCCCACCAGCAGCTATATACATCCAAGACCCCTACCCCCAGCCTCACTCTATAAATAGAGGGGTAGGGGTACAACAATGGCAGACAAGTTTGAGAGCTCAAGCACGGACAGAACTTTCAAACAACTTGCATACACTTGTAATCAAAGCTTTGTACTTGTAATCCGAACAATAAAGGAGAATAACATATAAAGTGGACGTAGGCACATTCTGGCCGAACCACTATAAATATGTATGTCTTTTACAGTTTAGTCCCTGCTTTTTACGTATTTGCATAAATCACCCAAATCACTAAGAACAACATAAAATCAACTAAAACATATGACTTGGAGGCGTTTGCCCATTTTTCGTGCAAACAACAAGAGCTGAATCAATCCTTTTCTATTTATACATACCATTCTAGGTCCAGGTTCAACCCGTCCAGAATCGCCCAATGGTGGATCGTAGCACAAATTTTATGTAGTTTTTAGTTTTCAGGAAACTAAAGTCTTCGTCTTTGTTTCCACATCTGGTTGCCTTGGTACCACCTGTAGTCATTTGAGAACGTATCTAGATCCTAACCCTTCATTTTGAAGTCTAATATGATCATTTGTTTTAACAATTTCAACTTATAATCATCAAATTAATATATTCTAATCTAACCTAGTTTCTTAGTGCCGTTGGTAGCTAAATCCCTCCTAAATTCCCCTTAAATACGAAATAAGTGTGTATAGGTGTTTATTCGAGGGTGGAGGAAGAACACAAGGAGCATTTGCAGAGTGTGCTTAACGTGTTAAGGAAGCACTAATTGAAGACAAAGTTTTCAAAGTGTTACTTCTGGAGGAGGAAAGTGTGATTTTTGGGTCACATTGTCTCTAAGCAAAGTATTGTTGTAGATCCTACGAAGGTGGTAGTAGCACAAGATTGGGATCGACCCAAGATTGCTACAGATCTGAGAAATTTTCTTGGCTTAGCAAGATACTATTGACATTTTATCAACGATTTCTCTAGGGTAGCATCACCGTTAGCAAACTTGATGAAGAAAATCGCACATTTATTTGGAACGCAAGATGCAAGCATGCATTTGGGAGTCTGAAGGAGAGGTTGATGGGCACACCAGTGTTAGGCATTCGAGGGAGGATGAGGAGTAGACTATATACAAAGATGCATGTGGTACTGGACTTGGTGCGGTGTTGTTGCAGACAGGAAAGGTTGTCACCTACACTAATTGACAACTGATATCACACAAATGGAAGTATCTAACTCATGATTTGGAGTTGGTGGCGATAGTATTCGCTTTAAGGATATGGAAGCATTATTTGCTTAAGGAGAGGTTTGAGTTATATATAGACTGAAAGTCATTGAAGTATCTATTCTCCTAGAATGATATTACCCTTGTCACCCGTTATGGTTAGAGTTCCTAACCTTCTATGGCTTTGACATTTCTTATACCCCTGGTAGCAGAAATGCAGTCGTTGATGCATTAAGTATGAGCATGCTGTCTTGAGAGTGATGTTTCTACAGTGGAAGCGGTTGGAATTTATCGATGGCTATGATTTTAAACCTCGACGTGAGCAAGGAATGGAAGTGTTAGCTAGCTTATAATCAGACCTACCTTGATCGAGTGGATCGGTACCGGTCAGAGCTAAAATGTTAGACTAGTGGAGATGAAGGCAAAGATAAAGGAAGGGGTAGAGTCTGAGGAGACGAAGCAGTATTGGCTCAACCGTGATGGTTGGTTCTGGAAGGATGGGAGATTTTAAGTTCCTGATGTCGATGGGTTAAGGAAAGTGCTATGAGAATGCAATCATTTGAGATTGACACTACATCATGCGATAATAAAATGTACCATGGTATAGGGCAGACATTTTATTGGAAATGGATGAAGAAGGATGTTGCGGTATTCATTTCGAAGCGTATGAACTGTCAGTTATTAAAGGTAGAGTGGAAGAACTCGAGTGGTTTGTTGCAACCACTCGATATTCTCGAGTGAAAATGGGAATAACTTTCGATGGACTTCGTCGATGGATTGTGGGGACCAGAGGAGGGTAAAATAACATCAGGGTCATAGTCAATAGATTAACAAAGAGTGCTAGAGTTATACTCATCAAGTCATGTGGATCAGCATCCAAATTAGCCGAATTATATGTGAAATGGTTGTATAATTCAAGGTGCGTTGAAGAGCATTGTGAGCGACCGAGACTTTTTGTTCACTAGTGAGTTTTGTAAGAGCTTACAAGAGGCATTGAGGATGGAGTTTCATCTCAGTACAACTTATCAGCCACAAACTGATGGGTAAACCGAGAGGGTGAATCATATCTTTAAGGATCTCTTGTGAGCTAGCATTCTCAATTTCGATGACTTGTGGGACGGTCATCTACACTTGGTAGAGCATGCATATAACAACATTTATCATTCCAACATTGGTTTGTCGCCATTTGAGGTGTTATATGATCGACCATGCACCGCTCTTTCATGTTGGTGGAAAGTGGGTGAAAAATGATACTTGGGTCAGATATGATTAGAGAGATTTCGAAGAACTCGAGAGTATTCGACAATAAATGAAAGCTACTCAGGATAGATTGAAGAGCTACGTTGATATGAGGAGACATGATTCAGAGTTCTCCTTTGGTAATATTAAGATGTTTCCGTTGAAGAATGTTATTCAATTTGGTACTAAAGGGCAGTTGGGGTCGAGATTCGCTAGTCCTTTTCCTAAACTTTAGAGGATTGGAAACCTAGCTTATAGAGTCGAATTACCTCAGAAGAAGGCAGGTGCGCACAAGTTATTCTATGTCTAGCACTTTTAGAAGTTCATGCAGAGCTCAGACGTGATAGTTGAACCGAATAATTTTGATGATATCAAGATTGAACTAGAAGCATCGAGACCACATAGGCCTATTTGTATCATCGGACGTGATATGAAGTAGCTTAGGAGGAAGGAGGTAGATCTAATGAAGGTTCAGCTGAGTGAGAGTGAAGGTTTATTTGAGTGAGAGTGAAGGCGACTGTACTTGGAAGACTAAAAAGAACATGGGGAGCGCTTATCTAAAGATCTTTACTTGTTTGGACTTGTGTTTATCACATTTACTTTAACATTCGATATCATATAGGGTAGTTTAATATCTCGCATGCTAAGGTAGGCGTAGATATCATTTTTTTTCTTATTATGCACGGTTGATGTTTAATATGCTTGCTCGTGGATGTTAGGCGTGCGGGGTAGCTATGCTTGATTTTACCTATTTGTGTTGGGATTTCGAGGAGGGAATTCCTAAAACAAGGAAGAGTAACAATCCATATTTTACGTATCGGAGGATCGTAAAATATTGTTTTTAGATTCATAAGAGGTCATATTACTCTATAGAAAACACCTATTAGTGACATTTTCTATCTTTAGAATTTTTTCACATGATTGTACACCTTGTATCAGCTATAACTTTTGATAGAAGAAAAATTAGTATCTGAGATCACTTCCATCGGAAAGAATGATGGTTTCACTTTCTATAGAGTAATCATAATAGTGATTTGGACTTACAGGCTAGGAGATATGAATGTTTGAAGATTGACAGTTTTTGGAGCAGCTTAATGGGTATTAGTGAGTTAGGGAGTAAGCTTACTAACCCATTTCAGGTTTAGAGACCTTATTAGGCCAATCCATCATCCCTAAATCAGTTTTACACCTTCTCAGATTGATCTAAGGCTCGATTAACCCCTTCTCCATCCAAAACCTTCTCTTTTCTCCTCCAAATCAAGCCTATATTATAGATTAGGGTTAGATTAGCAAGGGATTCACTAGAGATCTTCACATCTACTTTTTGAGAAGATAAATTTTCATCCTTGCTGTTCATTTTTGGATTTGCACCGATTTACATGCAAAACTTTGATTTTAGAGGCTTTGGTGAGTGATTTATCATCTCTCACCTTACTATATGTATCAATAGGTTCTTACATGTTTGAAACCCATTTTTTAAGTCAAATTAATGTTCTAAAACTGTTTTCTAAATCAAACCCGAAGTAAAATGAATTCTGAAGCATTTGAAGTGCTTTACCCATTTGTTTTGGAATATATTTTCCTTTATATGTGATAGACGGTATTATGGATTTATTGACATAATGAATTGCTATGATTTTGATATATGTTTGAATGATAAGTTGTTGGATGTGATTTACATGTATGTTGTGTTTGTGTGAATGCTTGTGTGGTTAAAACACTCATCGAAGCGGCTTAGAGTTAGGAACCGTGAAACAGGGCTTCGACGGATAGACATAGGATTTCGGGAGTTGTATCATTGCATATGAAATGCACAAGGGTTGAATAATGGGCCATAGGGGTGAAGATCAGTATGAAACTTGGATTCTACGATGCTAGAGGATTTTGGTTTGGCATGCTTAGCTTGGTTTTGTCTAATTAATTTGGTTCGGCAGTCGAGTTATGCGATGGCCGAGCAAGGAAGTTGGTTCATTGAAGGATTTGGATCAATGGTCGAGTGGGAAATTAGGTTCGGTGGTGTGGCGGTCCGGCTATGTCAATTGAGGTTGTATGGTGGGTGGTGATTCAGTAGCTGGTGGTTCGGTAAGTGGTGGTTTGGTGATCGGACATGAAACCCAATTCGGCATTGGGTTGGCTCGAGGCTATGCAGCAAAATCGTTTCGAATATAGTAATCAAAACTAGTTTGGGTTTGGGTTTGGCTTGGGTTATTGAGTGGTTTAGCTTGGTTCGATCGTAGGATAGGCCGAATAGAAATAAAGCATGGGGCTTGGCTATAGGCTTTGGGCATCCCACGGACATACTTCTGAGCAGAATTTAGGGGTCTTTGATGAGTTGAAGGGGAGGAAGGATGACACTTGGACAACTCGGGATGACCTAGGACTTCGTGTAGCGACTATGGAAACAATAGCGTGTTGCTTCAACGTCGATGGTGATGAAAATTTTAGGACTTTAGTACGATGGCTCTATGACTTACGATGGATGTCTAGAGGTGTTCCGCATTTGATGATTTAACTATGGGAGTTGTGACGATGATCCACAAGGGCAAGTTCAACTATAGAGGCTTTTGCATGGGATTTGCAATTATGTCCTACTGTGGAAATAACTGTGATGGAATAATGATTGAATTCCCTCGAGGAGCGCATGTAAAGGGATCGTTGATAACTTGGAGACTACTAGTGTGCTTGTAAAGAAGGGGTATGTAGGGACACCCACCTGAATTTGCGATTATGTTCGGATCTTGCAATAGTAGATTACCCAGGTTTTGCGATTGTGGGCCTAGTTCCTAGCCTTTCAAAGTGGCATGTATTCGAGCACCAATGGAACCAGGATTATGATTGGGTTTATGGTTTGCGATTATGCCATATGAGTAATCATATATCCAATGCACATAAGTGATGGCGAGGATTGTTTGATGGATGTTCTGGTTACCATGGTTGTTAGGGTGTTACACGATATAGGTATTTTCTATTATTTACCTAGACAATGGACATTTTACTTTGACTGTAGTACACTTTAATGGTTTTGATAGTAGATTAGCGAATATCGATTGTTATGTGCTAACTCTTTGGATGCAGTGACAGGTCATGTATTGTTATTCATACCTTATGCCCCTATTTACTATATAAGATATTTATAGTAATTTGAGATGATATATCGCTCACACTAGACTGTTGTCTGACCTGAGGTTTTATGTTTTTCATCTTATTATCTCAAGTACTCTTAAATGAGTAGATTAGGGATAATAGGTCTGGATAGCACATGAATCTACAAGGAGTATGGAAAGGCGGCTATGATTTCATATATCTATACTTTGTAGCTTACTAATGCTTATATTCCGATGTGCAATACTATATAGCTATGTCGATACTTTTATTTTAAGAGTTAGTTATCGAGTTTATTTTAGAGATTTGGGATGTATAAGCTCTTTATTTCAGTTTTTGTATAGTCTATGAACTTAATGCACTTTCATTTTTATTTATGGATCACTTGATTATATCACTATCTCGCATGTTTTATATCTATGTTAATATATTATATTTTATCTATGCACTGTGATGTGTTTTATAGGTTCTATGTTTGGATATTTCTCTACTTTATATTCTTGTACTATCCTGCACTGGCCGGGTACCTCCACAGTGTATCATAAAGGCATTTGGATACCTGAGGTGTATGATAATCTTCACACGAACTATTTGTCTTATAAAATTCTTCCCTTTTAACTCTACCGGCTCCACCTTTAATTCTTTCATCTCCATTAGTGTCATTATGCTAAGAGGTCTACTTATGGGTTTAGCTCTTACTATGAGATTTATTCGAAACTTAGTTGCTCATTTACTTGATAGCTCGACAGAGGCTTAAAGACATCTGTGTATTTCTTTACCACAAAAAACTAATTTCTCTCTTCTTCCGCACCTACTATAGCAAAGAACAATGCACATTCTTTGAAACTTCATTCTTCTAGTAAGTATAAATTTAATTACTACAATTAGAGTGTCTTTAGGATTTTATTCTATCTTGGCAAAATATTCTAACATCATATAAGCTTAACAAATCCATACTCAAAATTATTCCAAAAACCAAAAAGTAAAATACAAAAAAAATTATAGGTAAACTTATGACCTAGCAAATTAAATTATAAGCGGTCACACCTCATTCCAAGAGTTTCATAGCCTTTTATTGCATTCTCAACCCTTGAAGTGGTTATAAGGTATGCTATAAAGATTTAGTCTATCTTCCCAACATATAGATATAAAAGAATGTGATGCTCCAAATTCGAATGATATTTTAATAGGTATGTAATCTATTAGCAGCGCATCTCCCAAAATAGCCTTCCCTTTCTCCTTAAAGTACAGAAGTTGTAGGTTCGAAAGCATAAATTTTTGCTTTTTTATGATGACTAGTTCAGGACATTCTCTCGATGTGACCTATCTTATTGCAATTAATGCACCTCACTCCTTTCTTGGCCACAACCTTCTTTGTTCCTCAATATGACACTCATTTCCAAAGTTGCCTTTTTGTCACACTTATAACACAACTTTCCCTTTCATGGAAACTCCATCTTTCTAAGTTCCCTTCTTCCCCTTCGGATTGTAGACCTTTCTCTTCTTACCATGAAAGCAAAGCCTCATGAGGCTACATTTCAAATTTCAAGTCAATCGGAGTTAATATGCTCGCATTACGAACTAAGCAAGGATTTATTTGCATTGATCGCGAACGATCCATAAAGCAGCTCAGATCAACGGAGATCGATTGATATTTCAAAATACATAAGGATAATTCATTTAAAACTTTCTGAGCCTTAGTATATTGAAAAGTGGAGCTGGAAAAAATGATCGCACACTTGAGAAATGAAGATATTCGATCGTCGTTGGTCGATCGTTATTTATCGATCCTTCATAAAGATCGATGAACATTCCAAGTGTAGCCAAGGTTGATCCGTATCTCATAATCTACAACTCAGATTGACTTTATATTTTAGGGACAAGTTCAAGAGGCATGTGGAACCCTCCAAAAATGTTCGCATGTAAATTGGAGGCAAAAATAATGATTGGCTAAACTTTGACCGATCATTCCAAAATATAGCGTTAGGGCCACCACTCGTTACGGTGGGTCCTTACAGATCTAGAGACTCTTCTTGCAAAATTTTAGCGCAATCCATGCATGTCTTCCCCTTTAAATACAGCGACCATTCTTCATAAAGTGGATCCTTCTTTTGGCTGCCCAGGCTCTGCTATTTTTTATTTTTCACCCTTGTACTAATGGATTCCAACTGATTTAAGCATTCTTGTAATCATAATCAAGTGCAAAATTAATAAAAATATAAAGTGACTGTAGTCCAAGATTTTCGAACCATTATAAAAATCTTTGTGTTCATTTACTTCCTCTGTTATATTATAATTCCATTCTTCATTTAGTCTCTACTAGATTCTAATGGGTGTCGATGCCCATTTTTTGCATCAACATTTTGGTACTTTCATTGAGAGATGAATTCTCAGTTTGATTAGATATCATCTTATACTTATGGATTTTCATGTTCACAAAATTAGATCTAGCCCTTGATCGACAAGTTTCCTATCCTACTCAGATTTGAAACAGATCAACAAGGAAACTATTAGCCATGGCTAGAGAAGCCAAGTCTACTTCCTCTGCAGAAGAAGGAAATCATGATATTAGTGATGGATTAGTCATGTGTTTGATTAGAATGCATACATTTTCAAGTTTAAAAGTTTCTTTAAACGAACGGTCATCGGCCTTGCTCCATACATCCTCAATGAACGATCGTTCCCTAAAAATTCATACACTACGTCATCTTGTATGTTCGTTTCTCATTAGTTGTTCCACCAACGTGAATTTCGCTGATCATTTTTTCTATATGATCGTTCCATACGGATCGTTTCTATATGATCGCTTTTGTACGATCGTTCCTATAAGATCGTTCCAGCCTATAATTTACATCGGTCTTTCTTCCTTACTGATCGTTCACTCCTCAACCGATCGTTCCTCCATCCAGCATTATACGATTGTTCTTGTATGATCGTTCCACCATTATGTGGATTTACACCGATTATTTCCACATCGATCGTTGCTATATGATCATTCCCGCCAACATAAACCGATCATTATTTACACCGATCGTTATTTTCGACGATTGTTCCAATAAATGGTTTTCACCGATTATTTTTTCACCAATCGTTCCATACGATTATTCTTGTATGATCGTTCCACTGGTACTATTTTTTTATGATCGTCCACTGCTACTTATTTTTTCGGTCATTCTTTGTACGATCGTTTTCTAACCAATCGTTCTATCTACTACCGATCATTCGCACATGATCATTTCCATCCAATCGTTCGTAGAAGATTATTCCACCGATCAATTCCAACCGGTCGTTTTCATTACAATGATTGTTTTTCAAAAACATTTTTATGGGTATAATCCAAATTTTAAGAAAAAGGCTCTAAAAACTGTTTTCTGCATTTGAACTCGTGCCGCAATGCAGTGCCCCCGCATTCTGCATTCAAAACTCAACCTAAAGACGGTGCATTCTATCCACTTTCCTTACATCTTTTGACAAACCAAGGCATAGAGGATCAACTGGCAGCTTCTAAATTGTAGCCAATGAATGGATGAGGAATTGCTACTCAAACTAAAATCCCAAAGGCAGAAAAACCAATTTTGTACGACAAAAACTAGGATCGACTACTGGATCAAACTTCCAGGGTGGATTGCAGTTGTCCACAATTGACCAGCTTCCAAATGCCTGAATCGACGACTATGGTCATCAAAAAGCTCGCTTCAGCGTTAACCCAAAGAAATTACCCATCTAACTCAAAGCAAATCCAAGAAATTTTTCCCCAAAGTCAAGCTGGAGTAAAACCAAAATTTCCCTCAAGAAAACGCCAGTATGACTCCAAGCACCATTCTTCGTTGACCCAGCACTTCAAATTCAGTGACTCTAACCAAACTAGTTGTTGATTCCAAGCAGATAGTAGATTTTCTCGGGTCCGACTCCATGTAAATTACCACCAATCCGTCAATACTACTACATCTTGTTTTTCTCATGACTCGACATTCAGACTCCAAATGACTTGAAACATGGTTTGCAACCTTAAGAGGCCTTTCTTACTGCCTTATATGGATCGCACCTTATTTAGGTGAAAGTTTGGGGAGGATCACCAATTAGCGACCCTATCCTAACCGATTCGCCAATCTATCGGCATTCTCAACCATTCAAATGTTGGACAACCATGCATACTTCATTCACAAGCATTACAAGCAACTGTAACTTAAAAACGGACTGAAGACGATTGGAGTATCTCCCTAGTTGAAACCTATTCATCGAAGTCATTCAACGTGCAGAATATCTATGGAGATTCACTGTGCTGACCATGCCAGCGTATTCTATAAACATAGACCCCCTACAACATCTCATGAAGTAGAGTTGGACATGAATCCAGCCAAAGCGTTGGATGCCATTGAATTCAGATGTTTTCCATTCCTTGAAAGAATAATGATCGTGTTGTTTATGCAGTTACCACCCAGCTCCATCTCCTCATCCGATTAACTAAATCAAAAGTTTATCGAGCAATTTAGGATGTATGCAACTCACACCAAGGATGTGATGTCATTATCCAATTTATTCTAGACGTCAGGTGACCAGGTACTTAGATTTGGGTGCCAACCAATCTCCATGGACCATGATCGGATCTTTGGAGTTTCATTAAGACGAGTGTGATTCAACCGTTCATCAACTACCTTATGCCCATGACTTAGGGGCAATGACTTAAAATGGAAAGTGGGTGTGACTTGGCCATCCACTTCTTGCTCTATGCATTAATTTTGATCGACATCTATGCCTTACTAGGAGCCCGACAAGGTCAGGATCCGATGAAAAATGGACACGACTAATCGTCCGCTCATTAACTTCTGTGCCTAACTTGAAGATCGAAAAAACACTTAGAGTAGATGCGACCCAACCATCCACTCCCCAGCTCATACTTTAAGTTTTCCAAAGTACTTCTGCCTTTCCCAAAGCTCAGCATAACTAGGGTTTAACTAGTGTGGATGTGATTTGACTATCCACACATAACTCTTACCCTGGAAACATGAGGCAGTTTGCAGGCTCGACTAAAAGTAGGCATGATTGACTATTTACACATCAACCACTGCCCTCGACACGAGGGCACGACAACAGCTTAAGGTGGATGGGGATTGATTGTCCATCCAATAACTCTCTGCCGCTACTTGCCAAGAAGAGTACAAAGCAGATTGTATGAGTCCTGACAGTCTAACCCAAGCATGGATGTGAACTTACCGTTCTTTTCCTACTCCCTTCCTTGACTTAACAAGAAGAGCTACAATCATAGAGCTACAATCACCAAATGGATATGAATCGATTGTCTCACTTGCCAAGTTCTATCCTCGATGTTGGAGGTGGAATTCCATTCTGATTAAACGTGATTCGACTGTTCATTCGACAACTCATACCTTGACTTGTTAAGTAGAGAATAAACCAAAAATTGGTGTGAATGACCACCCATCATATAACTTTAGTTCCCAAAGTGCGGACTGAAGTATAAACATAAAAAGATGGACACAGTCCAAGCATCCATCGATCAACTCTAGTTCCTAGAATGCAGACTAAAGTATAAAGATCAAAAGATGGACGGAGTACAATTGTCCATCGATCAACTCTAGTTTCTAGAGTGCGGACTGAAGTTAAACACCAAAAAGATGGACGTAGTACGACTGTCCATCGATCAACTCTAGTTCCTAGAGTGCAGACTGGAGTATAAACACCAAAAAGATGGACGTGGTACGATCGTCCATCGACCAACTCTAGTTCCTATTATGCGGACTGGAGTATAAATACAAAAACATGGATGTGATACGACTATCCATCGATCAACTCTACTATGAAGATTGGGGACTGGAGATGGACGCGGTGCGATTGTCCATCGATTAACTCTAGTTCCCAAAGTGAGGACTGGAGTATAAGTACAAAAGGATGGATGTGGTCCAATTATCCAGCGATCAACTCTAGTTTCCAGAATGTGGACTGAAGTATAAACACAAAATGGTGGACATGGTCCGACTGTCCATTGATCAACTCCAGTATTCAGAGCTTCGTCCGCTTTCCCACTCTTCCCCCTAACTTGAAGCAGAGATATAACTCAAAGTCGATGCGGTCTGACCATCTGCTCACCTGCTCGAGCATACAGTTCGCCAAAACACTCATCTCACTCCTATGTTTAGATAGAAGCAAGATCTAAATGAAAGTAAATGGGGTACGACCGTTCATGCATTGACTTCTACTTCGGATGCAAGGGGCAGTTTGAGAGCCCAAGTTTTAATTAGATACGACCCATTATCCATAAATTAGCTCCTTTCCATAATTCGACGTGAAGAACTCCAAGTAAGAGTGAACATGATACGACCGACCACTCTTCGACTGCCCCTCTCACTAGGAGGCAAAAGAAATGACTAAGGAAAATGTGGTTCGACATTTTTCGAAATAACTCTAAGTCCTTAGAGTATGGACATGAGTATAAACACAAGTTGGATGCGATTCAACCGCTCGCCAACAAACTCTTATACCTAGAGTGGGGATATGAGTATAAATAAATAGATGAGTGCGGTTCAACCAATCACTATTCCATAAACTCCAACTTGAAATCGAAAAGAGCAGTATAAACTTACTATGGATGGAATTCGACCATCCAACAGTTAACTCTGCTAACCTAAGACCTGGGTCATAAGTACAAATTACTGAAAGACGAATACGACAGCTCACTATAGCTCTGGCTTGGTGTTCTTTACAACTCAAAGGCAATGACGGTAGGGAGGCCTTGACACAAAACCAATCGGAACAACATCCAATGTTATGGATGACCGATTAAATCATACCATCCGATCGAGTGTCAATACCGATCTACACCAACCATAAATGGATGTGAGATGAACGTCCATCGAATGACTTCGGTCACCAAAGCATGGATAGGAGAATAAACCATGAATGACCGCGATTTGACCATTCATTCTCCAACACCTTCCTTTGATCCGTCGAGAGGAGTATGAAACCAAATGATCATGACTTGACTACTCGTTAGCCAACTCTGTCCCTAGATCTAACGGGATAGTATGAATCAAAATGGGCATGATTGACCATCCAGCTTTGAGTGAATATGAAGCGGCCATTCATACTTTGACTCTTACCATGATTCGACTAAAAAGAGCCATTCGAAACAGAAGTGACTTGACAATCAAAACACTAGTCCTTTCCCTTTATTAAACAGGGGGAGCAATAGTCACAGATGGGGTGTGACTTAACCATCCATTCTTTGGTCCTTTCCTAGAATATGGCGACATTCGCATCGAAAGTGGATGTGATTAACCGTCATGTACTCGGCTCATAACCGAAATTCAACGGGGAATCAAAGTCTTTCCTGGGGAAGGAAAAACTAGAATACGTGCAACTCAACTTTCCATTAAATAACTTTATTCCATGATTCATCAAAAAAGAGTATAAAGCTAAAGTGGACATAACTTTCCTTCCTACGTATGCCCTAACTTAGGGGCATGAACAAGAAACAAGATGAATGTGAACCGACCGTTCATCGATCAACTCTAAGTCTTCAGAGATCAGGTGGTAGTATAGACACGATTAGGATATGACTCAACTATCTATGCAGCACATTTATCAACTTGAGACCAGGAGTAGAAGTGTGATCATCGAAAGTGTGACTATGATAGCTCAATATTGTGACTCATACCTAGAGTTATACAATGACTCGAGGCTACGACCTAGAGGATCCTTAGAGAATAGTCAAATCGATGCCCAAGCCCATGGGTAACTGACCATCACTTTAACCTGAACGATGAGTAACGAATCATGAGTACATTTAATGGAAGTGCGTTACTCAAATATATAAGCATATTCAAACTCAAAGCAAGGGCCAGCTATGCAAGTGCATGCAACACGAAGCTGATCAATACTCGACATTTTATTCAACGTGCTTTTATGCTTGATCTTCAGCCATTTGCAGATGATCGCTTAAAGCATTTAGAGCCCTTCACTATCAGACTCAGTAACTTATGACAATACTCTGGGATTTGACTGGAGTAACTGTTATCATTGACTGTCCCAATCAGATTTCACATCGATTGATGTGCGAAATAGTTACATTTGAACTCAGGGATTCCAAGGCTGCACCCATTGAGCTAACGATTGACATTACAGTCAACCGTGGCAACCCCTTATAGGTACTGAAGATCGAATCACAGCTTAATGCAATGATGATGAAGGAATTACCTGGCTTTCCCTGAATGGACCTTGATGTGTTTGCTAGGTGACATGTGTGTGATCTCACCGACTATTGTGAGCCATGCATTGAATATCAAACTGATGCATGTCCTGGTGAAACAAAAGCAATGCGGCATGGATCTAGAAAGATTTACCGTACTTAAAGAGGAGGTGGATAAACTAAAAAACAATGGGTTTATCCATGACGTCCTCTACCTAAAATGGGTATCCAGTCCAGTTCATGTGACAAAAGCTGATGGAAACTAGCAGGCATCGGTATTCTTGCCCTCTGTAACGACCCGTATTTTACGAGTCGATAAATCGTAGAATTTGCAGGTCGATAGTGTTGTTTGTGTTGCTTCTAGCTTGAGTCGTTTAGAAGTTAACCCGGGTACAAGTGATGAGTCGTGACCGACTCATAGGGGACCGACTCAAGGAGGGGTAGCGGTTTAAAGTGTTGGCCGAGATAAGGATGGACCGACTCAAGAAGTTAGGCGACTCATAGGATGACCGACTCATAGAGGGCCGAGATAAGAAGTGTGGCCGAGTCAACGAGTTACGACTCATAGGGTTTGCCGAGTTAAGGAGTTAACGGGTTAAGGGTGTAGCGACTTAAGGGGTTTAGGCTTAGGTCGTGGGTAATGAGTCGGCAGGGTTTTGAGTCGTAGGGCCTGATGAGTCGTGAGTCGGCATCATAGTTGAGTCGTGAGTGTGTATTGTTGAGTCGTCGTACGACTTAGGACTTGGGGAAAACGCGGCAGTGTCTTAGGTCGGAGGCTTTTAGGTCGTGACCGACTTATGTTGAGTCGGCACTGGTCTTGAGTCGTGAGTCGGTAGGTGTTGAGTCGGTTTGGGTTTGAGTCGTATGACCTTGTGCCTTGGTGTATTGAGTCGTTGGCTTGAGTCGGAAGGCTGTGCAGTTGAGTCGGCTGGGGTAGGTCGTCATGGCAATGAGTCGTGAACGACTCATGGTAAGTAGGCAGTGTTATGTTGAGTCGGTAAGGGCTGATAAGTCGGCAACGACTCATGATGAGTCGTGGACGACTCATAGGGACGACGACTCATGGTTGATCCAGCCTATAAATAGAGGGGTTTGGCTCACTTTTTGGCACCGGTTTTTGAAGCGACGAAGTGCTGCCATTTTGAAGACTCGACTACAACATTTCTTCATCTTCTTTTCTCCATTCCAATCTAGTTCTAACATCCATCCAAGATCGAAGATTTAGATTGAAGATTCAAGTGCCAAAGTTGAAGATCTTCATCCGTTTGAGCTAGATTTCATCGATTGAGACGAGATATTGCCGGATCAAGCCTTGATCTTCGCTGTCCAGATCTGAAGTGTGTAGTTTTTGTAGTGTTTGGGTGATTTGGTGAGTGGTAGTTATCTCTCACGCGGATCCAAAGGAGTATATTGGATTGGTGGCATGTTTGGGTGTTAAAGTTAGAGATTTCATGCATTTTCTTAGATCTAAGTCTAGATTCATGGTTTTTGAAGATGTTTACTTATGCAAGTTTGTTTAATAAGCATTAGAGACAAAACCCATGTTTTATAATTGATAGATCTATGCTAAAAACCATGATTTCACATATGTTGGACTTTTGCTCGTTTATTTACGAAATTGCCATTATAGTTGATATTGCTTAAATTGCTTAATAGATCTTGTTTGAATGATTGATTATTTGAATGTATGATTGATTTGATTGTTTCCAAGTTAGCTAGTAGTTGATTTGGAACAAGATGATGAAAGAGGATTCAAAAGCTATGGAAGAAGGCTCTTGAATGGTGAAAGCTGCTTAAGGCATATGTAGCGGATGTTGAAGCTCATATGTATAGATTGGATGATGTTGAGATGGGACTTTGCCATGATTTGATGAGGCAAACCATGTTGTTGAGTTGAGACTTTGCTTTGATGCGATGAAGCGAAGTATGATGTGAGTCTTGGCTTAATCCAAGCAGGGATCATTCCAAGCATGTTGATAACTTGAAGAGTAGTTCAAGTTGGTTGATAATGGATTGTTCAAGAGGTAGCTTGAGCTTGTATGAGGATAGTCGTCAAGAAGGATGGCTAGGAGGCTTGGATCTCGTCGTTGTTGAAGGTTCTAGCATGCTCAAAAGCAAGAGTACATGGGGCGCCCATAACGACTACAGGAAGGTAGTCGGGACACCCAAAAGACTACAGGTAGGTAGTTGAGTACTCTGGGCAAAGTAGATAAGTCCTAGGCACAAGGCAGTGTGCGGAGTTATGGTTAGAACCGGGGTTACCATTAGCCCTTGACAGATGGTCATTCAACTAACGGTGAAATCGAGGCAAGGATAACAGTGATAGCCAGAGTCATGGATGTTTGGTTGTATTATCATTCGGCTTCAAGAGCGGTGTTTTCTGGGTGCTTATCTGATCTTGGTTTAGGCCTTGGGGGTTTGTATTTGGAAAACATCTTCCTTGACTCGAGTGGTATTCGCTTTACCTTAATTGTCTATGTTGTTATGCTTGCTTCTCCTTAGTGTATGTCTGGGGCTATCACTGTAGAAAGAGGTGGAGTGGGATGGTTTGGTTCCTATTCCTTTTATCCTTTATGCTCTTTTGGTATGTTTGATAGTTAATTTACTGCTCACTAAGACTTTGTCTGACTCAAGGTTTTATGTCTCCTCTTATTACCTTGGGCTGTTCATCCATGTTTGGGATGGGCAGACTAGGTAGCAGGTGACAGGTGCTGTGCTAGGAGTTCTACGCTGAAGATGACGAAGACGAGCAGGAGGCTTTGCATATTAGTTTTCTTACTATATGTACTGGGTATCCGCTGCTGTATTTGGTTGAGTGATTTGTAGTGAGGCTTTCATGTATGGATTTGAGTAGATGATTGTATGAAACTACTGTGATGCTTATATGATGATGTTCTGTTCTATGGAGCTTCACTATATTATATTTCTCTATTGTATTTTATCCATGCGCTGTGAGTTATGCGATAGAGATTCTTCTGTTTTGTTTTACCCTGACTATCGTCCATGGCTGCCTGGCACACCTTTTAGCGCATTATTTCCTTGATTTGGTGCGGGAGTCATGGGCGGTCGTCACATTTGGTATCAGAGCTTTGGTTAATCGATTTTAGCCAACGCTCGCTGATGTAACTACGTAAGAGAGACGTAATTGTAATTTGATGGATGATTACTATATATAATATAGTAGTTTAGAAGGGTTTGAACTCCTTATGCAGTTGTTTCTTAAGGTGTTCTAATCATTCTTATTTACAGATATTAAGGATGAGTCGAAGTGAGAGACAAGCTGCGAGGGGTAGCCGTGATGCTAGGGAAGCTGTTGATTATGCTCCTATGTTTGAGGCCATGATGACTTCAATCATGAGGAGAATACCAGCTTCAGGATCATCTGTGGATGTGGGAGTTCAAGTCCAAGCTCCGAGACCGGTGGATTTTGCCAAGCTTTGCAAGGATTATACTGCTCTTGGAGGGAAAGTTTTCTTGGGGACGGAGTCGACTATTGAGGTGCAGAGATGGATTGATGCTTGCAAAAGGATCTTTGGTGACTTAGGGATTGAGGATGCAACTAAGAGGAAGCTTGCATCGAGACAGCTTCAGGGAAGAGCTGCTGATTGGTGGAATTCTATCACCATAGATACACCAGAAGAAGAGATTACTTGGGAGCAATTCCAAGTTAGATTTGAAGCTAAGTTCATCTCTATTTCCCAGAAATCTGTCTTGTTTAAGAGGTTTGTGGAGCTCAAGCAAGGGGGAAGGCCTGTTCTTGAGTATATTTCGGAGTTTGAAGCTTTGTCTAAGTATGCCAGATCATATATTGATTCTCCCTACCAGAAGAATGAAAAGTTTGTGACTGGTCTGGATGCTTATCTTGGGAGGCAGTTAGTGGATCATCTGGACGATCCATTTGAGAAGCTTGTGGAGAAAGCTCTTAGGCATGAGAGTTTATTCCCTAAGGAAAGTTCTGTTGTTGCTGTAACCAGGGAAGGATCTAAACCACAGCAGAGTGGAAATAGGAAGAGGAAGCAGCAGCAACAGAAAGGTAAGGATGGCCAGAAGAAGCCGAGAGGTGAAGTGACCTGCTACAACTGCCGACAGAAGGGTCATCTCTCCCGGGATTGCAAGAATCCAAAGGTGCAGTTGAAGTGCCACAACTGTGATAAGCTGGGACATATCAAGAAGGACTGTCCAGAGCCGAGGAAAGATAGGCAGGTTGTGCAAGCTTATGCTTTGGAAGCTGTGCCGTCGTCTTCAAGAGTTCCTACTGTTGAAGAGAAGGGGAAGAGTGTGGTGGTTCAAGGTACTCTTTCCATTTGTGGTGTTCCAGTCAGAGTGTTGTTTGATACTGGAGCATCGCATTCTTTTGTTTGTGATGATTTGGTAGGCCGGTTAGGTTTGAAACCGGATATTGTTGATAGGCCATTGGTTGTGACTAATCCGGTTGGGGGTTCGTCATGTTTGTGTATGATATGCCGTGGTCTAGTTGTGTCGAGTCATGATTGCTCGTTTGTTTGTGATTGCTTTGTTCTGAACTTTGCGGGGTTCGGAATTATTTTGGGTATGGACTGGCTTAGGAAGTATGCGGCAAGGATTGATTGTGAAAGGCTTGAGGTGACAGTCGGGAATGTGGAAGGGCGAAAGGTTGTGATACGATGTAAGCATGAGGAAGGCGTCTTCATGAGCTTCATGTATTCGCTGGTTGTTCCACGGGATGGACTGTCATCGGTGCCTATTGTGAATGAGTTTGAGAATGTCTTTGAGGAAGTCAAAGGGTTGCCGCCGCATAGGGAGATCGAGTTTCGTATCGATCTAGTTGAGGGAGCCAGACCTGTTGTGATGCCTCTTAGGCGGATGGCACCGAGGGAGCAGCAAGAGCTGAAGGTGCAAGTTGATGACCTTTTGCAGAAAGGATTCATTCGGAGAAGTGTGTCCGAATGGGGTGCGCCAGTTGTGTTCGCAACCAAAGCGGATGGATCGTTGAGGTTGTGTGTGGATTATCGTGAGCTGAATAAGGTGACTAAGAAGAACAAGTATCCATTGCCGAGAATAGATGACTTGTTTGATCAGCTTCACGAGGCTAAGGTGTTTTCTCAGATGGATTTGGCAACGGGATTTCACCAGTTGAGAGTGGCGAAGGATAGTGTGCCGAAGACTGCTTTCAGGACACCATCCGGGTTTTATGAGTGGCTGGTAATGCCGTTTGGATTGACTAACGCGCCAGCATATTTTGTGGATCTTATGAATAGAGTGTTCAGAGATCAGTTGAATAAGTTCGTGCTTGTGTTCGTGGATGATATTTTGGTTTATTCCAGAACTGAGGAAGAGCACAAGACGCACTTGAGGATTGTTTTAGGAATCTTACGGAAACATCAGCTGAAGGCTAAGTTTTCGAAGTGTCACTTCTGGAAGAATGAAGTGAGGTTCTTAGGTCATGTTATTTCTGGAAATGGAATAGCGGTTGATCCCGCTAAGGTGGCAGCGATCCAGGATTGGGTTAGGCCTAAGAATGCATCTGATGTGAGAAGTTTTCTTGGATTAGCAGGATATTATCGTCGGTTTATCAAAGACTTTTCCAAGATAGCTGCACCGTTGACAGGATTGACGAAGAAGAACCAAGTGTTCAGATGGGATGATAAGTGTGAGCAAGCTTTCGTAATCCTGAAAGAGCGACTGACGAGCGCTCCTGTTTTGACTATTCCAAGTGGGAATGATGAGATGGTGGTTTACACCGATGCATGTGGCACTGGACTAGGAGCGGTGCTAATGCAGAAGCATAAAGTTGTTGCGTATGCTAGTCGACAACTAAAGCCGCATGAAAGGAATTATCCGACTCATGATTTGGAGTTAGCGGCGATTATGTTTGCTTTGAAGATGTGGAGACACTATCTATTGGGAGTTAGATTCGAGCTGTTTACAGATCATAAGTCGTTGAAGTATCTGTTTTCCCAAAAGGATTTGAATCTTCGACAGCAACGATGGCTAGAGTTCCTAGCATCTTATGATTTTGGTATAGCCTATACTCCAGGAAAAGGTAACGTAGTGGCAGATGCGTTAAGTCGAAGACATGCAGGTTTGGGAGCCATGTTTTCGGAATGGAAGAGTCTTGAGTATTTGGCTGGATTTGATTTCAGGCCTAGATGTGAATTGGAACCTGAGATGTTGGCAAACTTATCGATAAGGCCTACTCTTGTGGAAAGAATTGGCGAGAGGCAAAGGAGAGATGATAAGCTTATCAAGATTATCCGTGATTTGGAATCCGGATTGGATCCAGAAAAGGATAAAGGATTTGAAGTCGATCGAGAGGGTTGGCTTCGAAAGCAAGGGCGACTAGTTGTTCCCGATGTAGATGGATTGAGAGATGAAGTTCTGAGGGAGAGTCATCACTCGAAGTTGACAATTCATCCAGGTGGAAATAAGATGTATCGGGATATGAAGAGAACCTACTACTGGGAAGGTATGAAGAAGGATGTTGGAAATTTTATTTCCAAGTGTATGAATTGCCAGTTGGTGAAAGCTGAGCAGAAGAAGCCCAGTGGATTGCTTCAGCCATTAGAGGTTCCTACATGGAAGTGGGAGCAAGTGTCGATGGACTTTATCGATGGTCTACCTAGGACAAGAGCAGGGAATGAAGGGATTTGGGTCATAGTAGATCGTTTGACCAAGAGTGCAAGGTTCATTCCTGTTCGATCGACTAGGACTGCATCGAAGTTGGCTGAATTATATGTGAAGTGGATAGTTCGTTTCCATGGTGTTCCGAAGAGTATAGTGAGCGATCGAGATCCATTGTTCACTAGTAGATTTTGGAAGAGCTTCCAGGAAGTTTTGGGAACCGAATTGTGTTTGAGTACAGCTTATCACCCTCAAACAGATGGTCAGACTGAGAGAGTCAACCGAGTTTTGGAAGATCTTCTTAGGGCATGTGTTTTGGACTTCGGAGGATCATGGGAAGATCACCTTCATTTGGTGGAGTTTGCTTATAATAACAGTTATCAGTCGAGTATTGGTATGGCACCATATGAAGCATTATATGGAAGACCGTGTAACTCTCCGACATGTTGGTTGGAAACGGGAGAAAAGCTGATGCTTGGGCCAGAGATGATTCGTCAAACTACGGATTGTATAGAGATCATTCGGCAACGAATGAGGGCAGCCCAGGATCGTCAGAAGAGTTATGCAGATAATCGTCGAAAGGATTTGGAATTCGATGTGGGTGATATGGTTTTTGTGAAGATTTCCCCATTGAAGAATGTTGTTAGATTCGGGAAGAAAGGGAAATTGACTCCGAGATTTGTTGGACCATTTCCGATTATCGAGCGAATTGGAAAGCTCGCTTATAGATTGGAGTTACCGGAAAAGATGGCGGGTGTGCACAATGTTTTTCATGTATCTTATCTACGGAAGTATGTGCACGACCCAACTACGGTGGTTTCTGCTGATAGCTGTGAAGACTTGGAGGTTGATCCAGTTGTTTCGAGACCTCGTAAGCCGCTTCGTATTGTTGAAACCGATACGAAACAGCTTAGGAGGAAGACGATTACGTTGCTCAAGGTACAATGGAGTGATGATGTTAACGACTGTACGTGGGAGGAGGAAGAGAGGATGAAGGCAGCTCATCCCGAACTCTTCGAGGTATGGCCCTAAAGTGTCGTGACATCTCATGAATTTGTAGCTTGTTCTAAGTCTTAGAATTCTGCATGCTAGGTTAGAATTGGTTGCATGGATTGTTGATTGCCATGGATGATAGGCATGCGGAATAATTTTGATTGCTGTTGTTTGCTTGGAATTTCGAGGGCGAAATTCCTAAGGGGGAGAGAATGTAACGACCCGTATTTTACGAGTCGATAAATCGTAGAATTTGCAGGTCGATAGTGTTGTTTGTGTTGCTTCTAGCTTGAGTCGTTTAGAAGTTAACCCGGGTACAAGTGATGAGTCGTGACCGACTCATAGGGGACCGACTCAAGGAGGGGTAGCGGTTTAAAGTGTTGGCCGAGATAAGGATGGACCGACTCAAGAAGTTAGGCGACTCATAGGATGACCGACTCATAGAGGGCCGAGATAAGAAGTGTGGCCGAGTCAACGAGTTACGACTCATAGGGTTTGCCGAGTTAAGGAGTTAACGGGTTAAGGGTGTAGCGACTTAAGGGGTTTAGGCTTAGGTCGTGGGTAATGAGTCGGCAGGGTTTTGAGTCGTAGGGCCTGATGAGTCGTGAGTCGGCATCATAGTTGAGTCGTGAGTGTGTATTGTTGAGTCGTCGTACGACTTAGGACTTGGGGAAAACGCGGCAGTGTCTTAGGTCGGAGGCTTTTAGGTCGTGACCGACTTATGTTGAGTCGGCACTGGTCTTGAGTCGTGAGTCGGTAGGTGTTGAGTCGGTTTGGGTTTGAGTCGTATGACCTTGTGCCTTGGTGTATTGAGTCGTTGGCTTGAGTCGGAAGGCTGTGCAGTTGAGTCGGCTGGGGTAGGTCGTCATGGCAATGAGTCGTGAACGACTCATGGTAAGTAGGCAGTGTTATGTTGAGTCGGTAAGGGCTGATAAGTCGGCAACGACTCATGATGAGTCGTGGACGACTCATAGGGACGACGACTCATGGTTGATCCAGCCTATAAATAGAGGGGTTTGGCTCACTTTTTGGCACCGGTTTTTGAAGCGACGAAGTGCTGCCATTTTGAAGACTCGACTACAACATTTCTTCATCTTCTTTTCTCCATTCCAATCTAGTTCTAACATCCATCCAAGATCGAAGATTTAGATTGAAGATTCAAGTGCCAAAGTTGAAGATCTTCATCCGTTTGAGCTAGATTTCATCGATTGAGACGAGATATTGCCGGATCAAGCCTTGATCTTCGCTGTCCAGATCTGAAGTGTGTAGTTTTTGTAGTGTTTGGGTGATTTGGTGAGTGGTAGTTATCTCTCACGCGGATCCAAAGGAGTATATTGGATTGGTGGCATGTTTGGGTGTTAAAGTTAGAGATTTCATGCATTTTCTTAGATCTAAGTCTAGATTCATGGTTTTTGAAGATGTTTACTTATGCAAGTTTGTTTAATAAGCATTAGAGACAAAACCCATGTTTTATAATTGATAGATCTATGCTAAAAACCATGATTTCACATATGTTGGACTTTTGCTCGTTTATTTACGAAATTGCCATTATAGTTGATATTGCTTAAATTGCTTAATAGATCTTGTTTGAATGATTGATTATTTGAATGTATGATTGATTTGATTGTTTCCAAGTTAGCTAGTAGTTGATTTGGAACAAGATGATGAAAGAGGATTCAAAAGCTATGGAAGAAGGCTCTTGAATGGTGAAAGCTGCTTAAGGCATATGTAGCGGATGTTGAAGCTCATATGTATAGATTGGATGATGTTGAGATGGGACTTTGCCATGATTTGATGAGGCAAACCATGTTGTTGAGTTGAGACTTTGCTTTGATGCGATGAAGCGAAGTATGATGTGAGTCTTGGCTTAATCCAAGCAGGGATCATTCCAAGCATGTTGATAACTTGAAGAGTAGTTCAAGTTGGTTGATAATGGATTGTTCAAGAGGTAGCTTGAGCTTGTATGAGGATAGTCGTCAAGAAGGATGGCTAGGAGGCTTGGATCTCGTCGTTGTTGAAGGTTCTAGCATGCTCAAAAGCAAGAGTACATGGGGCGCCCATAACGACTACAGGAAGGTAGTCGGGACACCCAAAAGACTACAGGTAGGTAGTTGAGTACTCTGGGCAAAGTAGATAAGTCCTAGGCACAAGGCAGTGTGCGGAGTTATGGTTAGAACCGGGGTTACCATTAGCCCTTGACAGATGGTCATTCAACTAACGGTGAAATCGAGGCAAGGATAACAGTGATAGCCAGAGTCATGGATGTTTGGTTGTATTATCATTCGGCTTCAAGAGCGGTGTTTTCTGGGTGCTTATCTGATCTTGGTTTAGGCCTTGGGGGTTTGTATTTGGAAAACATCTTCCTTGACTCGAGTGGTATTCGCTTTACCTTAATTGTCTATGTTGTTATGCTTGCTTCTCCTTAGTGTATGTCTGGGGCTATCACTGTAGAAAGAGGTGGAGTGGGATGGTTTGGTTCCTATTCCTTTTATCCTTTATGCTCTTTTGGTATGTTTGATAGTTAATTTACTGCTCACTAAGACTTTGTCTGACTCAAGGTTTTATGTCTCCTCTTATTACCTTGGGCTGTTCATCCATGTTTGGGATGGGCAGACTAGGTAGCAGGTGACAGGTGCTGTGCTAGGAGTTCTACGCTGAAGATGACGAAGACGAGCAGGAGGCTTTGCATATTAGTTTTCTTACTATATGTACTGGGTATCCGCTGCTGTATTTGGTTGAGTGATTTGTAGTGAGGCTTTCATGTATGGATTTGAGTAGATGATTGTATGAAACTACTGTGATGCTTATATGATGATGTTCTGTTCTATGGAGCTTCACTATATTATATTTCTCTATTGTATTTTATCCATGCGCTGTGAGTTATGCGATAGAGATTCTTCTGTTTTGTTTTACCCTGACTATCGTCCATGGCTGCCTGGCACACCTTTTAGCGCATTATTTCCTTGATTTGGTGCGGGAGTCATGGGCGGTCGTCACACCCTCTATCCAAAATGATTATCCAATCCAGTTCCTATGACGAGTTTATATTATCGGTTCCTTGCCGATCTCTAAAGATTGAGCAAAACATGCCGCTGTAGCAGTGGATTACTTCACCAAATGGGCCATTGCTAAACCTTTAGCCACAATCACGATGAAAAAAGTAATTGACTTCTTTGTCCAAAGCATTATCTGCAATTTTGGCCTTCCACGAACCATTGTAACTGATAATGAAACCCAATTCAACAGCGCTAAATTCAAAGACTTCCGCCATCGACATCATATTGAAGATAGATTTGCGACAGTTGCTCACCCTCAAGAAAACAGATAAGCTTATGCTGTAAATAAAATCATAAAGTCCATTCGGAATAAATGTTTGGAAAAGGCTAAAGGCAAGTGAGTAGATGAACCCCCAATAGCATTATGGGCTTATAGAACTACCCACAAGTCTACGACTGGCCATACCCCATTCGCCTTTGCTTACGGCTCTAAAGCCATCATTCCTATAGAAACTGAAGTCCCTTCCCATCAAGTGACTTACTACAACCCCTATTTCATTATAAAATATATATAAATAAGGATTTGCAATCCAATTGCAATTAAGCAGCAAGGAATTGGTGATGACTCGTGAGTGTACAAATGCATCACGAGCCAATGATAAGAACATGCGACCGAATATTCACACGTATATCCTAGAAATTCTATTTCTTATAACCAACAGAAATCGAATTTTCACCTGGACTTATTAGAGAAAAGAATGGATCCATAGCCAAAGCTTACTAGCCTTATAGAACAAAAAATAGATAGCAACTTATAGAATACAATCCTGAATTTATGATGTTGTAAATCGACCAACACTCATAATGAACAAAAATAAATGCAATTATCAGTAAAGATGACTCAGTGGAAGGATAGCGACCACTCAATAAAATGAATGAAATTGTTTTCGATGATTGAAGCTTATGGCAATTCAAACCACATCATGTTCACAAAAGACATACTCTAGGGGGCTAAATGTTATCCCATCTTTTGGCAAGGCCATGAAACCGTAGATTTAGCTAAAACGAGTGGTTACCAACCTTAAGAATCAATGATATATAAGACTATGGATGACGGTCGAGCAGATTCAGACCGAGAACAGATCAAGATGTTATCAGTACGAAGTAATAAGAAAAGCTCCATGAGGCTACATTTCAAATTTCAAGTCAATCTGAATTCATATGCTCGAGTTACGGACAAAGCAAAATTTTATTTGGATCGATCGGGAACTATCCATAAAGCAGCTCAGATCAGTAGAGATCGATCAATTTTTCAAAATCCACAAGTATAATTCACTACAAACATTCAGAGCCTTAGCATATTGAAGAGTGGAGCCTATAAAAACGACCGCACATAAATACCTTGAAAAATGAAGATAGTCAATCGTTATTGGCTAATCGTTATTCGTCAATCCTTCATAACGATCGGTGAACATTCCAAGTGTAGCAAAGGTTGATCCATATTGTGAGAAATGCAGATTACAGATCGTAAGGCTAGGATAAACACTAGAGGGGGGTGAATAGTATTTTAAGAAATTACTAAATCTTTTTGAGTTTGTGTAAATTTGAACCCAAATGTATGCAATATTCAAACACAGATATGATCACAGAAACAAACACAGATGCAAAAATAAAGTGAAAGCAGTAAAGGAAAGAACACACCGGATTTTATATTGGTTCGGAGTTACCCTACATCCAGTCCCGCACACAAGTATGGATTTCCTTTCAAAAGCAATCTTTACAATTACACCTGCCAGATTCACAATCCTCTGGGTAGAGATACTTGATTTCACTAGCAACAAGTTCACCCAATTGATTTCCAACGGCTACAATCACACCTTTTCTCACTTGATTGATTTCCAAGGTTACAATCACAACTTTTCTCACTTAGTCGATTACAAAGAAGTCTATAACTCTGAATAGCATTGAGGATCTTGTTGAGATAGTGATAGAGAATCAAACCAGAAATGATCTAGTTAGATTCAATGTTGATTTCGGCAGAGTAATGGTAAGAATGTGTATAAAGAAATGTGGAAGAAGAAGAAGAGGAGTGAAAACTAAAAAAATATGATTATAAATTCGTTGAAAACAACCCCTATTTAAAAAAGAACAACAGCCATGTCCATTTGTGAAAGGATATAAAGAATAAACACTTCTTTGAAATTTAAATTTTGAAACCAACTACCACTATGTCGACATAGGTATCTTGGGTATGTCGACATCCCAAAGGAAATTTTGATGTTTTTTTCTCTTTGAAAATAACTTTTATCTTATATTAAAACTATTTTAAACTTTTATAAATATACTTAACTATAGTTAAAATACATAAATAAATATAGAGAATAATATTTTGGTATATATATAATTTTACTATAATTTTATATTTAAATCTAAGTATAAATATTAAAAATTAAATATATTATTATTAAAGATAATTTAAAACCAAGGATAATTTTATTTTGAAATTAAAGATTATTTTGAGGCTAAAAATGTTTAAAATCAGGATAGATGTTTTTTACTCCATTAAAGGAAGGTTTTGAAAACATTTTGAAAACAAGATATAATTTTGTAAAGTTAGCAGATACAAAACAATGTTCCACTAGATTTTTTGTAGGTTCCATCCTACATAGGGTTCCATCCCTTTAACAGGCTCGAAGTGGATTCCATTCCAAGAATGAATTAGATTTTATGATGCCAGTGCTTTTCTAGGAGTTTTAACAAAATTCCTAATTAGATTACTTACCCTTGAAATCTTGAACTCTTGAAAATCTTGATATTCTTGATACTCATGAGTCTTCAATCTTGATATCTTGAATCTTTATACTGTACAGTCTTCATTCTTGGTACATGCATGGTTAAATCCTGCATATACATATATATCTAAACTATAATGTCAGTATTTATATTTTATAATCTTATTCTAAAGTTGTTGTCATCAAAACCATCATCTCAAGGACTAACAATCTCCCCTTTTTTGATGATGACAACCTTTGTTTATAAAATATTACTTCTATCCTAATAACTCCCCCTAAAACTAATAACTCCCCTCTTAATTTATGCCTAACTATCCTATTTTATACTTCTCCCCCTTCGTCATCAACAAAATAACTAACTCGAAACTATATAACTCCCCCTTAATCTAATACTCTATGACATGTGATTATAATAACAGTGTTATCATTAGTAATCACCACTTAACTCTAAAATTTAAAACTTAGTCCTAAACTACTAACTATCCTAACTAAGTATCCATATAATAATACTTTTAATAGAACACGTATAAGAACATGAACTATTTATTAATTATGTAGTTATATTTACATTTTCATAGAGAACGTAAGAAAGAACATACAACAATAGGAAAAAGAGAAAAGAAACTAATGAATGTCTTTGAAAATGGGAGATCTATGAACCAAACAATTTGGATAGTGGAAACAGAAATCTCCACGTTGTTCGACAAGATTTCCATCTTTGTCAAAGAACACTTCGCCAACACAAACGACTTTGTCATCTTCTTCAACATGCTCTTCTTCCATGAAGGCTTCTTCTTCTTCCTCTTCCTCGCTGCCCTCTTGCACTTGATCTCCTGAAGAATCTTCGTCAATCAAGATTGGATTAGCATGATTTCCCATTACAAACTTTTGCAAATTCCTAAGGATTTTGCCTTGCCTCTCTTGTTCTTTAGCCATTCTAAGTTGTACCACTTGAATTTCTGTCAATAATTGCAGTGCATCCTTCAGAGAATCCTCCATTTTTGTTACTCGAGCGAGCGTAGTTCGTTGGAACGGTCCAGAAGTAGGAGAAGGGAATGAAAAGGTTGAATTTTTGTTTGATTTGGAAGAGGAGGCCAAGGTTTAATTTATTTCAGAAGTTAGAACATAAAGAGAACAGAAAGAATGATCAAAATTTTGAAAATAAGAAGAATATATAACCAATTATTTGAATTTTGGTGGGAAAAATTTCAAAAATAAAAATCGTTGTATGTCGACATGGGTTGAGGGGGTATGTCGACATGGTCCTTGAAATTTTTACTGTTAGATTTATTTTGATTTAATTTTTAATTATACTTTGTTATTTATATTTTTACATTTCAGTTATTGAACAAATTCATAATTCTCTTCTTAATTTAGTAAATATAGATTTATTTAAGGGTTTTGTTAACATATCAGCAATTTGATTCTCGAAATTAACATAAGCGAGAGTAATTACTTCCTTATTTACATTACCTCTGAGAAAATGATGTCTTATATCAATATGTTTAGTTCGACCATGTTGAGTAGTATTTTTGGATAAATTTATCGCACTAGTATTATCACAATAAATTGGTGATTTTGAGATATTTAAACCATAATCTTTTAAAGTTTGTTGCATATATATATTACTTGAGAACAAGGCAAAGTAGAAGAAATATGTTCTGCTTCAGTTGTTGACAAAGAAACTGTGTTTTTCTTTTTACTAAACCAAGAAACGAAGAATGCCCCAAAAAGTGACAAGTTCCACTTGTACTTTTTCGGTCTGATTTACAACCAGCATAATCAGCATTACAGTAAGATATTAAGTCAAAAGAATCGTTTTTAGGGTAAAATAAGCCGTAATCAGAGGTGTGTTTAACATATCTTATGATACGTTTTACGACTTTTAAGTGGGTCTCTTTAGGTTGGGATTGATAGCTTACACAGAGATAAACACTATGCATGATATCAGGTCTACTAGCAGTGATATAGAGTAGTGATCCAATCATTCCTCTATATAATTTTTAATCTACATATTTCGAGAGATCTTCTTTACTAAGGTACTTATTGGTTGCCATGGTAGTGGGTTTTCCATTCACAGTAGTCAAACCAAATTTACTAATTAGGTCTTTAGCTTATTTTTCTTGACTAATAAAGATACCATTATCTAATTGTTTTATTTGTAATCCTAAAAAGGAGTTTAATTCACCCATATGACTCATCTCAAACTCTTTTGTCATTACTTTAGAAAATTCTTTATTCATTTCAAAATTAGTTGATCCAAAAATGACATCATCTACGTAAACTTGTACTAGTTGAATATCATTTTTATTTTTTTCAATAAAAATAGTACTATCTACTTTACCAATTTCAAATTTGATTGTAATAAGTAAGATCTTAGCCTATCATACCAGGCTCTAGGAGCTTGTTTTACACCATATAGAGCTTTATTAAGTTTGTAAACATGATTTGGTAAATTTTCATTTTCAAAAGGTGGTGGTTGCTCAACATATACTTCCTCTTTTACAAATCCATTTAAAAAAGCACTTTTAACATCCATTTGAAATAATTTGAAATTATTATGATTTGTGAAAGCAAGTAGAATCCTAATTGCTTTTAATCTTGCTACGAGAGCAAAGGTTTCATCAAAAGCTATTGCTTTTTCTTGACAATAACCTTGAGCGACTAACTGAGCTTTGTTTCTAACAACCTCTCCTTGTTCATTCATTTTATTTTTATACACCCATTTAGTTCCAAATATAGTTTTTTTTTCAGGTCTAGGAACAGGTCCTTAAACATCATTTCTAGTGAATTAATTTAATTCTTCTTGCATAGCCAAAATCCATGAATCATCAGTTGATGCTTCTTTTGGATTTTTGGGTTCAATAGTTGATATAAAGCTACATTGCTCATTTGACTTAGTTGATTTCTAGTTTTAACAGCAGATTTCATATCTCCAAGATAGGGTGATCTTTTAAAAGTTTAATCCTTTTATTAGGATGATCAATTTCATTATTAGTTTCAGTTGACTCTTGATTTCGAGTGATTAAATCCTCTTCATCATTTGAATCTTCAATATTTTTGAGATTTTCATCAAATGAAACATGCATTGTTTCTTCGATGGTCTTAGTTTTTAAATTTAACACTCTGTATGCTTTACTTCTATTAGAATATCTGACAAAAATACCTTTGTTCGATTTAGGATCACATTTATCTAAGTTATCTTTTGTGTTTAAAATAAAACATTTACTTACAAAAATTCTAAAATAAGATACTTTAGGTTTCTTTTGAGTGAAGAAGTTCATAAGATATCTTATCAGTTAAAGGTCTAATTAAAATTCTATTTAAAATATAACAGACGGTACCAACTGCTTCTGCCCAAAAATACTTTGGTAATTTACTATCTGAAAGCATAGTTCTCGCACGCTCTTGAATCGTCCTATTTTTACGTTCTACTACTTCGTTTTGTTGTGGAGTTCTTGGAAATGAAAAATTATGAGTTATTCCCTTTTTATTGCAGAATTCCTCAAACTTTTCATTTTCAAATTCACTACCATAATCACTACGGATGGTTATAATTTTAGAGAAAGTTGATTTTGAATCCTTTTTGTAAAGTTCTTAAAACAATCAAAAGTATCACTTTTATGTTTCAAAAATATTGTCCATGTAAATCTAGAATAATCATCTACAATTAAAAAAACATATTTCCTATGATTTATTGAGAGAATTTGAGATGGACCAAACAAATCAAGGTGAAGTAATTCAAGAGGTTTTGAGGTTGAAATCATATCTTTTAATTTAAAGGAACTTTTTTTAAGTTTTTCCAATTGACATGCATCACATAGACTATATACTTTAAAATTCATTTTAGGAATACCTCTTACTAGATCATGTTTAGATAGTCTAGATAAGAGTTTGAAATTCAAATGCCCAAATCTCTTATGCCAAATCCAAGGGTCACTTGTATTTGCCAACAAACATAGGTTATCATTTGAAACTTTCATACTAAGAATATAAATATTCTTTTTCCTAATTCCCTCAAATATTATGGTTGAATTATTATCTTCAATGTGATACTTTTCTTTTTCAATTTAATTTTATATCCTTTATCGTAGAGTTGACTTATACTTAGCAGATTATATTTCAGATTCATAACTAGCAAAACATTAGTAATAATAGGAGTTTCAGAGTTACCGACTTTGCCGATGCCAATCACATATCCTTTTGAATTGTCTTCAAAGTTAACCAACCCTCCATCTTTGTATATTATATCATTCAGCATATCTGGATTTTCAGTCATGTGTCTAGAGCATCGACTATCGAGTATCCATTTGTTCTTTTTGATCTGCACAATTTGTCCGTTGTGGATTGATTCCTTAACCCCCATAAAGCATGTTTCCTGCACATCAAACAATTTGGGTATAAAACTTGAATTTGAACATTGATTATATGCAGACTCAAGAGACAATGATGATCTGAATATTTCTAAAGTAGTATTAACAAACATAGCCATTTTAAAAACTTTTTCAAAAATTAGATTATGAAACTTTGAAAACATTGCTCTGATACCAAATGTGGGAAATGCAGATTACGGATCTTAAGGCTAGGATAAACACTAGAGGGGGTTTGAATAGTGTTTTAAGAAATTACTAAATCTTTTTGAGTTTATGTTAATTTGAACACAAATATACGCAATATTCAGACACAGATGTGATCACAGAAACAAACACAGATGCAGAAATAAAGTAAAAGTAGTAAAGGAAAGAACACATCTGATTTTATACTGGTTTGGAATTAACCTACATCCAGTCCCGCACACAAGTATGATTTTTCTTTCCAAAGCAATCTTTACAATTCCAACCTCGATTTCAAGGCTATGAGGTACACCCTCCAGATTCACAATCCTCTTGGTAGAGATACTTGATTTCACAGGCAACATGTTCACCCAATTGATTTCTAAGGCTACAATCACACCTTTTCTCACTTGATTGATTTCCAAGGCTATAATGACACATTTTCTCACTTAATTGATTACAAAGAAGTCTATATCTCTTAATAGCACTGAGGGTCTTGTTGAGATAGTGAAAGAGAATCAAACTAGAAACGATCTAATTAGATTCAATGTTGATTTCGACAGAGTAATGGTAGGAATGTGTATAAAGAAATGTGGAAGAAGAAGAGGAGTGAAAACCAGAAAAATATGATTACAAATTCATTGGAAACAACCCCTATTTATAAAACAACAGTCATGTCCATTCGTGAAAGGATATGACGAATAGAAACTTCTTTTGAAATTTAAATTTTGAAACTAACTGCCACTATGTCGACATGGTTATCTTAGGTATGTCGACATCCCAAAGGAAATTTTGGTGTTTTATTTTTCTTTGAAAATAACTTTTATCTTATATTAAAACTATTTTAAACTTTTATAAATATACTTAACTATAGTTAAAATACATAAATAAATATAGAGAATAATATTTTAGTATATATAATATTTTACTATAATTTTATATTTAAATCTAAGTATAAATTTTAAAATTTAAATATATTATTATTAAAGATAATTTAAAACGAAGGGTAATTTGATTTTGAAATTAAAAATTATTTTTAGGGTAAAAACATTGAAAATCAGGATAGATGTTTTTGATTCTTTTAAAAGGAAGGTTTTGAAAACATTTTGAAAACATTTTGAAAACAAGATATAATTTTGTAAAATCATTTTGAATAAAAGTTAGTGGATACAAAATAATGTTCCACTAGATTTTTCGTAGGTTCCATCCTACTTAGGGTTCCATCCCTTTAAGAGGCTCGAAGTGGATTCCATTCCACGAATGAATTGGATTTTAAGATGCCAGTGCTTTTCTAGGAGTTTTAACAAAAATCCTAATTAAATTACTTATTCTTGAAATCTTGAACACTTTATAATTTTGATATTCTTGATACTCATTAGTCTTCAATCTTGATATCTTGAATCTTTATACTGTACAGTCTTCATTCTTGGTACTTACATGGTTAAATCCTGCGTATACATATATATATCTAAACTATAATGTTAGTATTTATATTTTATAACCTTATTCTAAAGTTGTTGTCATCAAAACCATCATCTCAAGGACGAACACATATCTCATAATCTACAACTCAGATTGACTTCATATTTGAGGGACCAGTTCAAGAGAAATGTGGGACCTTCCAAAAAAGATCGCATGTAAACTGGAGGCAAAAATAATGATCAGTTAAAGTTTGGCTAATCTTTTAAAAATATCGAGTTAGGGCCACCGATCATTATGCTAGGCCCCAACTGATCTAAAAAATCTTCTTGCAAAATTTCAGCCCAATCCATGCATGTCTTCTCCTATAAATACAGTGGCCATTCTCCTTAAAGAGGATCCTTCTTTTGGCTGTCAGGTTCTACCATTTTTATTCTTCACCCTTGTACTAATCGATCCCAGCTGATCCAAACATTCTGGCAATCATAATCAAGTGCAAGATCAATAAAAATATGAAGTGGTTGTAGGCTAAGATTGCTGAACCACTATACAAATCTATGTGTTCATTTTCTTCTTCTTCTATGTTTTAATTTCATTCTTTATTTAATTCCTACTAGATTCTATTTGGCGTTGATGCCCATTTTGGCATCCACAATAATTGTTAAAAATAATAATTCTTAGCGACACATATCATGATAACCCCTTGAATGATTGACTCGTAATTATTGGTGGTTATCAAGCTCGTCTTTGTATAAAAACATATGAAGTTATACTACACGGTGAAAACAAATTAAGACTAATATAAGTGTGTTACCTTCACGTCTTTGGAAGCTTTTTTCATTATAAACCTGAAAACTAGACTCTCGACCTATCCAGTGAGCACCCGAGAGTTTTAGAGAAAATCTTAAACTTTGGATTAGACAAAATGTATAGAGTGAACTATATTAGTTCGTCATAAATACAAATATGCACATAGTAAGACCATGCTACTGAGAGGAAATTGCCTTACTAGTATCTAGACAATAAAATCTTAATCATAACAACTATTGCATCGAAAAAGATAGGCCTAATGCACTATGCTTCCTTATCCACTTGTAGCTACAATGGTCAGAACATAACATAACATCATACATAATGGTTCAAAAATGAATAAGCTAATATTCAGTAGGCTTTAAGGGTTACACATTCCATATATCGACCTATCCCATCATGTGTCAATACATCGATATAATTTTCCTAAGGTCACTATAAACCTGTTATTTTTCATAGGCTAACTAAAAACCTACAAGGCTAACTCGAGAATCTAATGACATATGTTCCCATAAAAGTACTAAGGTACTCCCATGATAGAAAAAAATAGATTTTGCTTCCATTCCCATGAGGATACCAAGATACCTCGTGGCAGAAGAAAATAATAGTGAGCTTCCGCACTCGATTCACGATTGGTTAAAAAAGTTTAGCCTTAATGTTGGCAAATCCATACACAAAAGAATCGTTAACCTTAATAACTGAGGGGACCAATCGGCTATAATGCGAGGATACCAAAACATAATCTGAAGAACTTAAATTTGGTCCCATAGAACAAGTCGTTTCTTTTGATCAACTTTGGACTTCCAAACACAATTTGATTTTATCGATCCTTTAGATGCAACTTACTTACACAGTAGTTTAATCAGATTGTACCCTCTAATGGAACTGCCCTTAATAATTTTGAAGTCCCAATCCTAATGTCATAATATTTGGCGATAATCAATTTCCATAGACAATAATATAACTGACCAATGCACATAATAGAACATATAAAGTTAACATCGAAAATATAGTTATGTTATCATGATAGCCATCTTCACATAATGACAAATAAACAAGCGTGAAGTTTATTTAACATAAACTAAATAAGTTTTGAGCTAAAGTTACCCTCTTCTCACTTTTTAAATCTATTCAATTAGTGTCTTTCGCTTTTAAAACTTACTACTTAAATTTATCAAAATTTCAAGTTTAATGTTAAGGAGAGCCCATCCCATTTATTGCAATCGAATTCATAAAATAGGCCATCTTTCATAAAAAAATAAAGTCGTCGCACACATATCTATCTAGCTCTAAAATAAGCTATCACATTTCAGAGCTAATGCAGGTTTAATGCTATCACACATCTGTAGCTATCGCATGTCTAAAGCTATCACATGCCAATAGTTATTGCATGTCTAAAGTTATCTCGTGCTTATAGCCATCACATATCTATAGTTATCGTATGTCCATAGCTATCGCATAACTAAAGCTATCACATATTTATCGCTATCGCATGTTTATGACTAATGGTCTACTAACTTTAAAGTCATCACCCTTCTAACTTTAAAGCTATCACACTTTTAATCATATGTAATTACATGTTAGAAATGTGCTATTGTATCTCTAGATTGTATGCAATCATATCTCTAGTGCATTTCCTATTGTATATCTAAGAATGAGCTCTTGCGAGTTTAAAAATAAGCTATCACCACTCTAAAGTGATAGTTTATAATTAATTTTAGAATTGATTTATTTTCCTTTGAAGTAATTATTATTACGAAATCTTTTCATATGTTAAATTTTTATTCCTAAACACATAACTTTACAGATTTATTTTTAGAGAAGTTTAGGAAAGAATTCTCCTTTTGATTATAATTTAATTAATACTTTATAAATTAATAAAATTCCATTTTCATTGATTTTCCCCTTATTGAATAATACATATCAACTTGAAAATACATTGGAAAAATCGAAAAAGATTATTAAAAATCTAGTTGTCCATCTTCTTCCATATATAAATTTTTTAGGGTAAAATAATAAATTTTCATATTTTTAATAATTAAAACAAAATTAATTCTATTTTATAGAATATTCACACAAATTAGAGAAATTATGAAATTAAAAAACCATCTTTAAATTAATGTTATAAAAAAAATTTCAAAGCATTTAGAGTCAATAACTAAGGTTTTGAATTCGAAAATTTTCCTTTTAATTTCATTAAAATCATATACGATACTCATACGTCACTCAGTATGAATACCTTAATCAAATTCATGTTATGTCAGCATGCAACATCATGAATCATTACCAATTCACATAAATCCAAGAATCAAAGCACAATGAAGGCATGATTATAATAATATTCACCTTGGTTAGTACGAATGGAGAGAATTAGCCTTAAGGATCTTTCTTCAAGCTTTATCTTCCTCTTCTTTTTAAGGGAGAAAATTAATTATGGTTTCTTTTCTTTCCTTTTGTTTTAGTTTGATAAATTACATGAAATGATATAGAGTGGGAAAAAGAACTAGGAAAATAATGAGCATTAACCATCCTTTCCTTACTCCCTCCTAATTTAAATTTATTTCTCTATATAAAATCTCATTACTCCATTATCAATTTAAATTTAAAATTTGATTATTATGGCTAATTACCAAACTTATTAAATTATCCCATATTATTACTTAATTACCATTTAGTTAAATTTTAAAATAATATATATTGAAAATAGGGATGTGACAACTGAAAATGTATATGGATCGCATAATATGAATAATTAACTAAGTTATAAACTTGTGTGAAATATAAATGTAAAAGTAAATTGCAATAAGTAAATAATAGCAAAGATCTTATACTGGTTCAAACTTTCCATTCTAGTGCAGTCCCAAACTCCTTCTAGATTTAGCTCTCAATACCCTTACTTAACATGGAACAACAGGTAATACAACCGCGCGAGCAACCAAACAGGACTTTAACCACCTAGCCAACCGAATAGGACTTCGTCTACAAAGTAGAATAGTTTGTGACTTTGTTATGTTCTTAAATAGCATGAGTTAGTCAATATAGTACACCTTTTCTATAATCTTCTTATTTGTGGTATAACGTGTGCTCGTGAAGAATGGAAGTAATTTGATTGTAAGGCAATATTTTTAAAAGAATGCATGATCAAAACCTTAAGGAAATATATTGAACCGAAAGCTTGGGAGTAAATCAAGATTGAGATAGAAAGAATTGTAAATCGGTTATTTGAATCTTTGAAAAGGATTAATTCATATAGATGGGTGGTAGTTGCAATTGTTAGAGGAATGATTGTGACCATTAAGAAAGAGGAATAACTCTTCATGGAGAAGACCATCTCTTTAGATAATTTGAAAGATATGGCTTTTATGATCATTCAGTCAATTGAAGAAAACAAACCAGTCGACTGTATTTGAGTATAGATTGACGTTTCAAAAACAAAAGGTAAATAGTTCAATACAAGCAGTTTTAGTCGATTGAAATAATTGATTCAGTCAACTGAAATCATTGGTTCAGTCGATTGAAAATGTATTTAGTCGACTATTTCGGATTTTCGGTTGTCTGAAACTGTTAGCAAAGTGTACATTTATTTCCTTTGGGTCAGTCGACTGACATGGGTGTTTCAGTTGTCAACTGACTGATGCATATTTTGACTTATTTGACTAATTTATGATCATATATGCTTATATATATACCACCAGAAGAGATTTTAATAATTTATAGAACTCTAGACTAAGACACTATGATTGATATTACATGATTGTTCCATCATGGTCTTCTTTTTGTCAATCTTTTCATGTGCAAGTGGTTAGCATACACAATATTATAATGTATAGTTATTACTCTCAAAGTACCCAAAATATTAGATTCTAACATTCTCCCCCTTTTTGATAATGTTAACTATACATTTTAAAGTAACTGATATAGATTGATCTATCCTCCCCTTACTGATAAGGAGTGGTTATTATACTCCTTTGTCATCAACAAAAGGGAAATGGAAATTAGTAGGAGCAAATTTGGTTAAATAAGATTTAAAAATGAGAACATTTCATGGTCACATAACAATAAAACATTTCATAAGAGTATAAAAATGTCACAATGACTAGTACATAAAACATATTTCATATAATAATCACATAACAATCACATAAAATGGAAAACAACAACACAAATTACATAATTGTCATGACCACATAACAATAACGTAATTTGTTATGAATTAATAAACCATTTGATGTTCCATAGAAATAAAATGAAAATAGGATACTTGTGATAAAGGATGGAAGAAAAATAACGTCGTACCAAGGTTTAGAAACCATGACTACACTAGTTCTCCATGCTCAACTAAATCTTCTCTTTCTTCCTTTTTGGATTTTGTCCAGTTAAATGCTCAAGATTTTGAGGAATTTGTTTGGATGGTGTATATGCAAAGGAGGATTAAGCACATGACATTTTATCCCAAATTTTGTTCAAGAATCCTTTAATTCAACCAAGCTTTTTTTCCATCCTAATGACAGTGTGCTCAACATGGGAAAGTCATTAATCAAGCTTACTTTGATTGAGGAAGAGAGTGACATATACCTGACGTGCTTGATGTTCTAAAGAAATTTCTTCTATGTCGTCCTCATCATGTTGAGATTGAAAAGTTGGAGCAGCTTGAAAGGAGGAAGCCTCGGTAGGATTGGCGGGTTAGGGATGGTCGGCTTCTCCATTTTCTTTCCATTACTCGATGGATATAATATTGTGGTGTTCGACACCTTGTGGAAGTTTCATGAGACTGAATGTTTTGGAATCTAAATAGCCAACTATAGTAAACACGAAAATTTAAAGCGGTACTAGAAAGCTTATTAAGATATGCTTTATATATTTCTAATAATGGACCATTTTTGCTTTACGGGTATGAAATGTTGAAAAATCATCCATGATTACTTTTGGAAAATTAACGTTTCGACGACCATATATTGCATAGAGAGCTTGGAAGTTTTTTTATAGACCACTTCATAGCTACCAGTTCATGGTTGTATAAAATGATATGTACTCTATGTAAAATTCTAGCTCTTGGATGCAACAATTTTTCTTTCAATATTTCTAAATTATCAGCTAAAAATAGATGACTAATTTCATCACAATTATTTAAATCTACTTCAGTGTCATCTAATCTTCTCTGTCTGAAGGGAATTTTAAAATAGATCCTAATCTTGCAATAGGTAGATAAATTTGACACCACAAATAAGAGTCCATATACAATTTTCTCTATTGTATGGATTCATGAAAGCTAAGTTCGAGTTAGCATAAAACAATTTTACCAGTGATGGACAAATCTAATGATTGTTGGCTTCAAAGTTGATGAGATGCTCATTGTGGTTTTCTTTAGTGAATTCTCAAATAGCATAGCCTCTAAACTCTTTAAACTGGATGAATGAACCTTTGAAAATCCTTATGTTCCTCACATTATTGAACCTTTGGACAGCAGCATCATCGCACAGCCATCCTCCGATTTGAGATTTAGATGGTCCAGTGGGTGTAGATGTTTCTCTTAAACATTTTGGAGGAATTGTAATTGAGTAATGGGTAAGAAGTTTGATTTTGTTTACCCATTTAGAGAAGGAGTCGAAAGATTAAAGTCGGAAAATGTGAGGGACTGAATAGAGGTAAGGATTTTGATTGGCAGATTTCTCAAAAGATGTGAATGTGAATGGATTTTAAAAAAAAAATGCGCAAGTCGACTGGTAGAACAATTCATTCGATTGAAAATTAGGGCAAGAATATTTTTCACTCCAGTATAGTCAACTGAATTTGCACTCAGTCGACCAACTTAGATTAGCAGTTCGAGCACTAAAACTTTGTTGTTTACAGAGTCGACCAAAATAAATATTCAGATGACTGAATCTCAAAGCAGTATGTTTTATTTTTAGTCCACCAATCAACTGAATCTTAGAATCAACCAATTGACCTGAATGTTGAGTTCAGGTAAACATATATTTTATTGACAGAGTCGACTGAATATTAATTCAATTAACTAAAGTCTGGTTTGCTATTTTTTTTCCTTCTTGTTCAATCGACTAAACTAGGACGTTCAGTCGACTGAACCTGTTGTTTGTTTAAAAATTTCATATTTTTTGTAACATTTTGGTTTCTAGGTATGCTTTTAAACTTTCTAATATATTTTATGGTACATTTTATTTATTTCAATAGAAAAAAATACAAGTTTTATTTTAATATTAAAACAACAATTAACTTGTCATATACACAAACATACAATTAAAAATTCATTTATTTTCACTCGGCTTGGATTCTTCTTCAAGAAAGTGTTCCCACGAGCTAGGTTCAATCTATATTTGCTCATTCAAAGTCTTAAAGGGAAACCATATATTTGTTCAAACTGAAACGTGATTCCAAATTTTGTTTGATGTTCCTTATTCCCATGAATTTCCCGGAGTGGAGTCGTATTTGTTTGTCAGTGTTTCCATTATTCGAGGAGAATGCTTTCTTATACTTTTTTTGTTAATGTATGTCCGCAAATAGCCAGAACACATTTTTTCAGAAAATTTAGATGTTCTTCTTGTCTCTTTTGCTCATAATACATTCCTTCTATACTCCCATCATTTTTTTGTTGATAGTGAAAAATCTCATCAAATTTGGTATAGGAAGATGATGATTCCAGGTTGATTGAGTGTTTGACTTTCTTACCCTTTATAGAGTAGCCAGCATGATATGAAGCTGATGGAATGATATTAACTGAAGATGATTTATTTGATGATGGATTTGTTTTGTTCAGAGTTGAATGATAACCTTTAGAAGATAGTGAACTATAATCGATTGTGGTGCAAGTTGAATTATGGCCAGAATCCATTTGAAAAATTATTTATGATATGTTATATAAGTTTGGTTAGTAAGAAACTACTGTGTATATACAATATGAATTTGTTAAATATGTTCTGTAAATTATAGGTTGGGAATATTTTCAATTTTGTAGAAAGACAGTTTAGTTTCCTAATTTTATATTTTTCCAATATTTTTATTGGATAGTATATATTTTAGTTGATGAAAATGCAAACTTTAGTGGTTATTAGACTTGAGCAAGTGGTAACAAATTTTTAATATACCAAAAACTCATTATAACTCTTGTAGTGATACAATTCCAAGTTCATGTCTTAGCATTTAAATGAATTTTCATTTAGTGATTTGGTGAAAATGTCTGCGATTTGATTTTCGGAAGAAGTAAACTCAAGGGATGTTATGTCTTTTTCTATATTATCACGTAGGAAGTGATGATGTATATTAACATGTTTGGTACGAGAGTGGTTTTTTGGATTTTGTAATAGGTTAATATTACTTGTATTATCATTCTAAATTGGAGATTTATTAACATATATCCCATGGCCATAAAGAGTTTGATGCATGTATGTCACTTGGACACATGCCAAAGCAGCAGATATGTATTCTATTTCACACGTTGATAGTGAAATATATTTTTGCTTTTTACTTAGTGATGATACTACAGACTGTCCGATGAAGTGGGAAATACCGCTTGTACTCTTCCTATCCATTCGACATCCTCTGAAATCAATGTCGCTGTATGACATGAGTTTAAAAAGACATTCATTAGGATAGAAGATGCTATATTCTTTAGTGTTGCTTAAGTGCCACAGAATTCATTTCATGGCTCGCAAATGTGATTCTTTGGGATTTTCTTGAAACAATTCACACAGACAGACACTCACCGTGATATTGGGCGACTACCAGTTAAGTATAGCAGAGATCCAATCATACTTCGACATAATTTTTTGTCCATATTTTTACCATTTTCATCTTTATCAAGATGAACTGTAGTGCTCATAAGTGTTGGTTTACTGAATGTATTTTCCATTCCAAAACATTTTATTAAATTAGTACAATATTTTTCTTGATTAATAATAATATCGTTTCCTAGTTGTTTTATTTGTAAACTGAGAAAATATGAAAGTTCTCTCATGTGAGTCATCTCGAATTCATTTGTCATTATTTTTGAAAACTCATTGCATAAATTTTCATATGTAGTTCCCAATATAATATTGTCTACATAGATTTGTATAATTAATATATTTTCCTTATCTCTTTTAATAGGTATTGCTTGATCAACTTTTCCAATTTCAAATCTAGAATCTATAAGATAGCCTTTAGTCGTTCATACAAACACGGGGTGCTTTTTTAAATCGTAAAGTTCTTTCTTAAGTTTACAGATTTGATCATGAAAATTTTCATGTTTGAAAAGAGGTGGTTATTCTACAGAAACATTTTCCTTTATAAAACCATTTTAAAATGAACATTTTACATCCATTTGATAAAGTTTAAAATTATGATGACATGAGTAAGCTAATAAGATTTTTTTGCTTCAAGCTTGCAACCGGAGAAAAAGTTTCTTTATAATCTATCCTCTCTTCTTGATTATATCCTTCTGTAACTAATCTAGCCTTCGAGTTATATTTCCATTTTCATCCGCTTTATTTTTGTAAACTAATTTTATACCTATGATTTTTCGATCAATTGGCCTTGGAACCAATTCCCAAACATTATTTCGTTCAATTGACTTAATTCTTCTTGCATAGTTAAAATCCGATAATCATCCGCTGAAGCTTTTTTATGATTTTTAGGTTCAATATTAGATATAAAAGCAATATGCCCCATTTTACTTAATTGATGTCTGGTTTTGACATTTTTATTTAATTCACCGATTATATTTTCAATTGGATCATCTTTTAAAATCCATAGTGGAGTTCTAAATTCATTTTCGATAGGATTTTCTATGATTTGTTCTTTATTTTGTGGTGTAATAATTTGAGATGAGTTTTGTGTAACTTGTTGTTGTATATTATTTTCTTTGTCATTTCTATAATTTTTGAATTTTTTATCAAATAATACATGTAGTATTTCTTCTATAGCTTTTGTATGTTTATTGTATATTCTATACGCTTTGTTTCGTTTTGAATATTTGATAAATATTCCTTCATCAGATTTTAGATTGAATTTTCCTAATTGACCTTTGGCATTTAATATAAAACATTAGGATCCAAAAAACCATAAATATGATATATTAGGTTTTCTACCATTAAAAAGTTTGTATTGTATATGTTTAGTTAAAGGTCGAATAATGACGTGATTTAAAAGGTAGCATGCAGTAGACATGGCTCTGCCCAGAAATGTTTTGATAGTTGACTACAACTAAGTAGAGTCCTAGCACATTCCTGTAGTGTCCGACTTTTTCTTTCTACAATTCCATTTTTTGTGGAGTTTTAAGAAATGAGAAATGGTGACTAATACCCTTTTTGTTATAAAATTTTTCATAGAGATTATTTTCAGATTCACCTAATTCTAATATTTTTAATTTTTAAACCCTTTAAGTTTTGAATTCTTTTTGCAAAAATTTTAAATGATCCAAAAGTATTAAGTTGTTTTTTAGAAACATTGTCCATGTATATCTTGAAAAATCATCAACGATTATATTTATTATGATTTATATGTTGAACTTGAGTGGGACAAAATTGATCCAAATGTATCGGTTCAAGAGGTTGTAAAGAAGAAATGATCCACATGAATTTAAAAGATGTATTAGTTAGTTTCCTGATAGACAAGCATCACATGTACTATTTACTTTATAATTCATTTTTGGAAGACCTTCATAAATTTAAAAGATGTAAACTTCATAAATGCATAACTTTTTCATACGAGGTCGAAAACGCGCGAAACCAGTTGCGTTGGAATCGTATGGACAAGCACTACGCTATGGAATTGGATTGGAGTCGTTTGGAGTTAGTGAGAATTTCGGGTAAAATTAAACGTCCGTTTAATTTTATTCAAAATAAATCGCTAAAACGAAATTGAAATCAAGGTGAGAACTTCCCACTCAATCGAATCAGTTTCGATTTTATTTTAAATAGTTAGATTTAAAATATTTGAATGCATAATTGAATGATGATTGTTATATATTGATTGTTAAAATAGACATTATGCGCCGTTAGTAAGCGGATGTTATTTATTAAAAACATATACCGCGAATATTTCATAAACAGTGAAATTGGTATTATATATAATAGCAATATATATATATATATATATTGGCATATGTATATATTGCAGTTATTGATTTCCCGCATTGTATAGCCGATGAGACCCTATTGCGCCGTCTATTAAGCGGATAATATTTTAAATCCCATATACCGCGATAATTCAGTACTGGAGCGGAATTGGTATTGTGCTAATGTTTGTGGATGCAGGAAAACAGGTTGGAGGGATCCAACTGGATTCCTCAACAGTATTTATTTGATTATGGATATTTTGATATTCGTTGATTATCATATCGATATATGATATCATTGTTGTCGTGATTGACTATTTGGTATGTAGCATCATTGGACCAAATTTTGGAATTTTAAAAGGGATTTCAAAGTGATTTTTTGAAAGTATACGTTTATAAAATATTTTTGGGAATTTATCCATTTTAAATAAATAAACATATAATTTTGATGTTATAAAAATTATGATTTTTGAGAAATATAGTTAAAGGTTGATTTTTGAAAATATGGAGTTTAATGATTTTATAAAATAGTTTAATCGGGATTTTTGAATCTATTATAAAAAGTTGAAAATATAGGATTTATAAAATTTGATTATTTTATAAATCAAAATAGTGAAATTATAAAGAAGTTTAAAGACGTTTTAGAATAATAATACAAAATGATTTGTATAAAAGATTTATAAAATGGATATTTATAAATTAGAATATTTTGAATTATAAAACGAGTTTTTATAAGTGTTAGAATAAATTGTGAATGAATTTCATAAATGAATGAAATTTATAGAATTATAAACGGTGAAGTTATAAATGGAATTTTATAAGCAGTAGGTTTATAAAATTTGTGAAGTTATTAAAATAATGGTTTTGGATAAATAAATGAATCTTATAAGTTATAAGATTTATAATTATGAAGTTCGAAGGAACGATTTTGCAAACGAATAAATTATAAGTATTTCACTTATAATATGAACCTTTGTTTTATAATTGAGTTATAAATTGAATAGGTTAATAAAGGAATTTATAAAAGGAGTTGTTATAAAATAAATAACGTTGTTTTATAAATTCGCAAACGACTTATTTTAAGAAGTAAATTGTTTAAACCTATTAATGGAGTTATATTCACATTTTTGACTGTGAATAATCCTTTAAAATGAAATGTATAAAAGGATGAAAATTGTTAACGTAGTATATTCACGTTTTTGAATAGTGAATAATATGTTAAAGAAAATGTTTAGAATGTGATATTTTAAATTGAATTAAAACGATCTAACGATGTTTTAAAATGTGTTGAGATTCGAAACCATAGATTTCAACATCTATTGTTGAAATAGACGTTTTCGAGAAATAAAAGGAAATGGTGGACTATAACACTGTTGTTATAGTAAATGATTTCCTAAAGGAAATGTTTTGTATAGTATTGGGATTTATATATCTATTTTAATTTCGAATCCCTATACTAGTGATTTTGGGTTGTCGTAACGATGTTTTACGCAACATTCGTTTTGGCCCAAATAAATATGGTTAAGAGAATGATTTCCTTAAAGACTGAAATATATGCTTAATCTCGATTTAAGTATATTGAATATTTTCCAAGTGTTGAAAATAAATGGATTTGAGAATTACTTATTAAATAAGTATGGAAATGTTTTCCAATATAAAGTGAATATTAGAGAATTTATCCTTTTGAAGTTAAATTGAAATGAATAATTGAAATCGTATATTCATAGATAATTTTGGAATATAAATTCACTATGGAATTTATAGAAAGGGGAAATTGTTAAAAATAAATATTGATTTATTTTTGACATATTGAAATTATATATCTTGTAAAGATATTTTTGGGAAATAAATAATTTGGAAAATTATTTGGAATCTGGTGATGTTGTGCATATCCATTGATAGTTCAATAACCGACTATCAATATTTACCTTTGAAAGGTATTTGTTGTGATTTGCTGAATTTGAATACTACACTTATTTTTAAATTATTGCGCTCGTTATTCGGATTACCCATTCCGAATAGTGATACGACGTAATGGATAGCATTGATGACCGGTGTTGAAGACCGGGTATTTGCGAAAGCGATAGGATGACCTATCGATTGTCTCTGCACTGGGTAGCTCCTGGTATAGAGATTCCCTAAGTGATGGGAAATTCGATCGGGATTGTGAATACCCGGATTGCAAGGGCTTCGTAAGAAGTGCCTTCGGTTCTGTTCGAACCCAGAACAGACTTGTATGGATTGTATGTCTGACGTTACAAATTGAGATATAAAGCAGATTTCTTTCAAATATATTTCTGTTGGTGGCGGAGAATTTATTCTCTTAGCTTAACACCCTTCTCTGAGACGTACGAGCTCAGAGGTTATGTAGTTGAAGGTTATCAGCGATATATTCCCAATTTGGTAATGTGGCATGCTGAGTGTTGCTGTGAAATGATCATTGTGTTGATCATTTGTGATAGGATCATTTATTTGATCGTCTATCCTGGTGATCATTTCTATGATCATTTGTTGACCCAAAGCATGGCTTTTGTATAAAGTATGTTTTTGTGGACGTGACTTCGTCGAGCCTCACACCCCGGGAATGGTCAAAACAGGAAAGATGCGGCAAGGTTATGAGGGGGTAGCGCCCTTTAGGGTATGTGCATTTCCTTCTGGAAAAGGGTGGTATCATGGTATGGAGCCCAGATACTTACTCATGTTGAAATAACTTTATGATTGTGTGAATTGATTACGAGCGCTCGGCTAAAGGTCCCAAAGGACCGGGGGATGGCATATTCGGTCAGTTGTTACTCAGTTAGGGGTAACCCGGCCTTGTGTTGGTAGAGATCCGGTTTGGTTCTCGGGGATGTCCATCCAGAGGCATTCTCATGTGGCAATGGGAAGTTCCTTGGCCTGATCATTCGTTGGAAATCCAAAGAAACAATACGAGACTTGTACGGTTTTAGTTGTATAACCTGCTATGGAATGTGGCGGTAACCTGCTATTGAACATAGTTAGCTATAGTAGGCATAGTTCGAAATGTCTATGCTGGCTAAGATTTATATTCTACTTTCGAAATGAATTTTTCCTACACTATGCATTAATAATAACATCAAATGTTCTTTTTAATACGTATCAAGCATCTTTGACTATCATAAGGAGAAATCTCCTCCGATTCTGCATTTGCATTGTGTGTGTGTGCGGGAGGCCTTATGGTAGTCTCATTTTTAAAAGCATTGCGAATTGACTTTAAAAATATTCCTCTATTTTGATTTTAAAGATAAATAAACTGTTTTGAGTTCTCACACCAGTCACATGACTGACTCGGAGTTTATTGTTTTCCTTCCTAAACTCTGGGTGCCCACCAATTTCCACACGGGCAGTCAAGAGTTAAGGTTTATCAGGATATTTTGGATATTCTGGAATTGCTGGAGGCAAGATGGATGGCATGGCGTATTACTAGTATATAGTATTTCTTTCCGCTGTTTGTTGTTGTTTGATGATTGTACACTCTGATGATGATATGATGTAATATAATGTGATGTAATAACTGATATAGTTCTTTGTTTAAAGATTATTCATTTATTTATTATATGTTGTTCCGCTGCGAATTGTGAGATTCTGATGTTGTTCTGTTGTTTTTCTATTCCGTTCTATTTTCCATTTTCTTTCCTCTCTATTTTTCTATCCTTTCCCTCTTCTTCTGTCTTTTTCTTTTTCTTAAACATTGAGAATTCGTATTTCTGTTCATCTTGAGTTAATCTATGGAGATTAGTGTATATTCAAGGAGTACGGATTTGCGGGTCTTCACAATAACTCCATTCGGTTATTGAATAAAAATTTAAGTTTTTTTGGTATTTGCCCTTGAAGAGAAAAGAAATATTTCAACATATCTAAAAATTTAGTTAAAACATTTAACCTCATTCACTTAGTAAAAATATAAGGTATATTTAAAACATCCTCAAAGTATTATGCAAAGATTTTTCAAAAGTCTAAAACAATATTAGAAATTTATATCAAACATTATAATAAGCTTTAAAATAGGGTTCCTTAAATCCAAAATTTTTATTAGACTCATTATTTTTAACATAAGTATAAACTCAATATTATTAAACTGAAATTAATAGTATACTCAAATCTTACATTAAATTTCTAACTCAAAGTATAAAATTTCATACCTTCATAATTAATTTAAACACTTGTTTCAAAATGAATATTCTTATACAAAATTTAAATAGTAAATAAACCTATAAACTTTACTATTAGCACTTTGAAATCAAGTAAATATTTCAAACTATACTTCCAACATAGGGATACAAATTTATTTGTCAAGTATATTGCTATAAATAAACTTCGCAAATAATTTTTTTTTCCCATTTATATAATATCTTTAAATTCTACATTCAAAGAAACTTATATAAATTGTACTTGCAATATTCATTTGAAAGCTTCATTGGCAATTCAATTATATTTAGTACTTTAAAAAATTTCAAAACCCATTTGTAAAATTTCCTGCTTCCTTTATAAGTAACATTTATATGTTTAAATGACACCTTTATAAACATATGAAAACTATTTGGAAACAGTTATTCACATCATTAGTTATATTTACAAGGAAGTTATTTGAAAGCATTAAATCCATAATTTATAAATTTATTAATTTACCTCAAGACACTTTGCAAACATTATTAATAAATCAATAATCATTTGCTTTAAATATTTTTATTTAATTAATAACTTCCAAAATATTTATAATTTTCTATTAAACCATGTAGTATATAAATAAAAAATATTTTAAAGATTATATTCAAAAAGGAAAGGAAGGTAGATTCTGGAAACAGAATGTAGGTGAACAACTAAAGTTGAGCAGATAAGGCAGATTCAAAAGAATAGTATCGGGCACGAATCGTTAAGTCAAACCATAAAATTTTAAATTTCAAATATTAATTCAAAATTTCTTTATTGGGAAAAATACTTTTATAATAAATACCTTTATAATAATACTTTTATAACAAAATACTATTATATCGAAATAAATTTTCTTTTCGAAAATACTTTTATAACTCGATGTTTCAACAAGTTTATCCTCGTTCTTGCAAACTCTGGCCATGCGTTGATCAGGCACAAAGTTAGAATTCTTCAAGTACTTAGTAGACTTGTTTCAACACCCAGTGAAAATACTTGAAAAACCTTTAAAACAGATATGGAAAGTACAATCCAAATAAAACAACCAAATCAAAACCTTTGTCCGACCATGGTTCGCAGATACACAATGGTTACGCCTGGATCCCCCACGAAACAATCTATATCCGTATGCTTTCTCAGCCCTGCGAGTTACGCCATGGTGACTAATAGAGTGCAGGATACACAATGGTTACGCCTGGGTCCCCCTGAAAACAATCCGTACCCCTAGGCTGTCTCAGCCAGGCAGTTTCGCTACTATTTGCGACCTACACAGATTGCAGGATACACAATGGTTACGCCTGGATCCCCCAGGAAACAATTCGTACCCCTAGGCCAGACTTAGCCAGGCAATTGCGCTATGCAGTCGCGAGAGAAAAAAAACCATGGGTTACGCCACGGTGGGAACACTCGAGTATTACATTCGGAAAACCAAAAATCAAAGAGAATAATATCGATAGAATGAATCCAGGATGTGGCCACAAAGCGGATATCAAGTAGAAGGCACTTTCCATATCTTTACTTCGAAAATATATATCATATAGTACCTTTTTCAAATCACTTTCAAATATCATACTTATATAAAGTCCATTATATATAGGATTCCATTTTCAAATCGAACACTTTCCAAATCAATAATCTCGAATATACCGAATCATTCTTATATAAATTCTGTTATATATAAAATTTATCTCTTCAGATCGAATACCTTCCAAAATCAATTGTTTCAAAATCACTTGTACTTATACAAAGTCCATCTTATACAAGAATAAAAATTACCAAAATAAATTTCGCTATATGAAAAGCCATATAGAATTGAACATCTTTGGTTTATAAATGGTTTTGAATTTAGAATAGTTATGTATTTTTGTATATAAAACGGTTGTGTAAAATAGTTTGTAAAATAGTTTTGTACATAAAATAGTTTTGTGAAATAGTTTATAAAATAGTTTGGTAAATAAAATAGAATAAGATAGTTTGTATAAGAAAAATAAAAGAAATAGTTTTGTAAAAATGGTTTTAAATCAATAGTAGTTTTGCATAGAAGAAAATTCCAATTTATATTATGAAGATATCCAACCCTACAACTTTCAATTTCAGCGCCAAATCATATCAATAATATTAGAACATAAGATGTACGTATGTCATCATTTCGCAAATTCACATTCGATCGCTCGCTCGATCGCACAAGTTAGCTTTCGAACTAGTATTGTCCATTCAACTTCCCTAATGCAGACTTCGATATGGTTTCTTGACTAGAAACCATCATTCTCCTTGCATAGCCATATATTATGATAGAGAATTCTATAATCAAACCAAAAATCCATGTCAAATATTCGCCATCAAGAATCGAATGAAAAATCTCAACACGAAGTGATGTAATTCACATAGAACTTGTGTACTCAAATCCGGATTAAATTAATTTTGCGAATAAAATAATATACATACAACTTATGTAATTATTCCAATTTATTTCATCACAATTGCATTTCAATTAAATTCATTTTTAATCTCATCGATTAACACAAATATCACTTCATACGTTAGCATTTGTTTCACAGAATTTCTCCATTTAATATAAACATTAATATATCCATTCTCATAATATTGCTTATATTTCTCTTTAATTTAAATTACATTCATTTCACATGTAATATTTCTCATTTAAAACTAATTTATTTGCAAATCATTTCATAAGGAATTTCTTTACGACCAATTTATAAAACTTAATTCCTTTTTATAAGATATTGTTTGAATTTAAAGTTATCACAACTTTATTTATAACCATTTATTGCAACATCTATTTATTTCATAACAATTTACAAGTCATGGCTTTATTTGAAATCATTTCACTTTTAATTCATATTGCTTATTCCATTTAGTTTCACCTTGACCTTTAAATTTATTTATGACATGTTTCGTAAATGTTAATTTAAGTTTATAAACATATTTTTCCAATTTAATCGTATTTACAACATTTCCTTAATCACAATTTCAATTTAAAGATCCAAAGGCTTAAAGTACACACTTGTATATTATTACATTTCATGCCAAGAATGTATACCCCAATTCCATTCATTTACTAAACATAGATATAACAAATTAAACCTTATTTTACTTTCTTTCAAATTAAGGTTATCAATTCAACTATATAATTCAACCTAATTATCCAGTCTCACTCATATATTAATACAAAAGGGTGTCGATTATCCAAAATATCCAAATATTCCATTTTTTCCAATAGGTGAAATTACATGTCAACAAACAACAAAATTCACATCAACATTTCAATTTCATAAAAAAAATATCCTAATTATTCATTTTATTCTCTTTACTAAAACATTATTAAACTCGTGTTTAGTCCATTAATTCAATCAACAATAATTAACCAATGTTTGTAATTTGATTAAATACAACAAGTCAACAAAATGATAATAACTAAATATTACCATTTCATAAATCAAACACATTACAAATAACTGTACTAGTATTAAAAATTTATTCCTTTATATATCATATAATATTAGGAAAAATAATTTCATTTCAAAATTTATATAAAACATGTTTATAACACTAACAAATACGTGCTCTCGTATATACACTCAGACAACTCATTCTAGGGTATTACTACCCTATCTCAAATGAGTTAACCCCGTACAGGCTAAGGTAAGTCTAAACCTAAGCTCTGATACCAACTGTAACGACCCACCGTTTTGGATGGTTCAAACCAACAATAAACCACACATGTCAGAATCAAACCATTCAAAAGGGAGGATTGTTAATGGGGTAAATAAGAAAAAAAAGGAAAGAGAAAAACAAAATACAGAATCTCACAGCGTAATGACAAAATATAATAATCAAATAAACAGTTCATGAAGCTGTTTTACAAATAACATTTGATTACACTTTTACAAATTCAAATCAGAGTTATACATATATCATAAATAACCAATAATGCAGCGGAACACAGAATGTAGTGGAATAATAAATAGCAATAATATACTGAATCTTCGTCTTCGTCCACCAGAAATAGTCTTCGATGCTGAAAAACTCAGGCTGACCCGAGCATAAAGGAAGATAATACACTCGAGTCAGAACTAAAATTCTTATGCAATTAAATCAAAAGTATATGAAATAAGGAATGCAGATAACTACATTTTTTTGAAGGTTCAAATTTCTGGAAATGTTATTATTTCCATATTCAAAATAAAATGGATTTCACAATAGATCCATTCTAGTAAATTTCAAATTTACAGAACAATTCCCAGTTAAATTCCCTAGTTTTAGAGATTTGATTTGTAAAAATGTTCCAAAGTTTCAATATTCACTTTTTTGGAAACTTCCCAATGTTTCAAAATTTAATTTGAAAACTTTCAAGTAAGGTAACGACAGTTTACTTCCCAAAATCATTTTTATGGTTCAAATAGTAAATCTAAACATACTATTTTTCCTCTGATGTAAATACTTGAAATTCATGGGTTCTACATCCTATTCAGTGTACAAATAATCAATATGAAAATTTAAATAATTACAATAAACTATAGGGTGATAACAAGGATATATCAAATAAATGAACAAATATACATTCAAGCACAATCCATTCAACATTCAAATCAATCAATTCAACAAATCAACCAATTCAATAACATGTCACAGTAATTATTAGTCATCACATATTGGAATTTAGCTATTCAAATTAAATATTTATAAGTATTCCAAACCAACAATCAAAAATTTATCACTATATGACCTGGTTTAACTTGCAACAAAATTTTAGTATTTCGTGAATGAGTTTAAACACTCACTTTTTGGATTTCCCTTGTCTAGTCAGATTTGAATCCGCTACTACTTCCTCCTTTTGATTTATTTCCTTGCTATCTTAATCTTTTTTTTTTGGAATGTTTTGGAAGAGACAGAGAAGTTTGTATAGATCTGGATATGAAGAAAAGGATTTGGAAAAAGAAGAATGCTTGGAAAAGAAGAAGAAAATTTAAAGAGATGAAGAATTGAAAAAGAAAAGGAAGCTTTGAAAAAGAAGAAGAAGATTTAAAGAAGAATAAAAAAAGCATAAAAATGAAGCAAAAAAAAGGAAGAAGGAGATAAAAAAAGGGAATGAGGAAGGTGAAGGGTGAAAAGAATGAGATGAAAATTTTATTTGGAAAAATGAAGCTACAGAAGATGAGATTAGAAATAAGGCTACAGGAATGAAGATGGAAAAAAAATGAAAAGCTAATAAGGTATATATAAACAAACTAGGAATTGAAATAAAGTAAAAATATGAATAGCCCTAAAATGTAGTATTGAAAGATGTAAACTAAACGAATAAATATATCAATAAAGATAAAAATAAATCTTCCGTTTTAAATATGAAGCTTCAAGAATTGTGAATGAAAGGAAGCTACAAGAACTAATAATGCATAAGCAAAATAAACTTTTGAAATGGAAAATAGTAAATGCTAATTAGAGGGCATGCATATTAATTTGGATGTTCGCATTAAAAATGAAAAAACAGAAAAGGAAAAAACTTCAGGTAAAGCATTTAAAAAAAGCAATAATAAAGGAGAAACAAATGAAAAGAATGTGGAAATTATTAATTATAAATAAATCAAATGAAGCAACCATTAATTTATAAGAAATGAATGAGTAGTTTAATTATTAGACTACTTGAAAACGAAAAGAGAGAGATTGCAAGGTGATAATAAATGTAAAGTTAATGAAGGGACCGCCTATTTCCTATAAACAAACCTTTTGGGTCCACATTCCAAAACTTGCTCCAATTAATTTATATCAATAAACCCAAATATACATATATTTACATTATTAAATTCCATATTAAAACATTCATTTTATGTTAATATATGTGCACACTACATTAACTCAATCAATCAATTAACAATCAACCATTCAATCAATCAAACATTCAATATATATTTATTTACGTTACTCAAACAAATTTTATTGATTAATGAATATATATCAACCTATGCACTATAAAAATGATTTACTTTACTTTTTAATTACTGTAATGGTCGCATTAATGCAACCCATTTACAAATTTTAACCATATATAAAATGGAAAAATGAATATAAACTTATGTAATCAATGTACAACTGTAAAAAAAAGTAATTTCTAATTGATTCCACGATATTTACACAACCATGAACCCACTGATATATTTAAAAGTTTGAATATTAATGCGTGTGTGTATATATGTTATTCTAAAATTCAATTTTTTTTTATCCAAAATCATTTTTGTTCAAAATGAAAGTTTTATTTTTATACGTCTCAAAACGTGCAACAATTAATAACAAAAGAAATGAAGGGACCATGTATATCGCACAACCTTTTTGAAATTCAATTTGTGAAACGTAACCAAATTGACTTCATTAACTCAAATAATATTCTAATTTGTACGCATTTAATTTTTTTATCTATGCATAATAAATAAAATTACTTACCATAAAAATGAAAACGTCAAATTTGGTTTTCCCAAAATGATCTTTTATTTCCATTAAAACATCCTTTCTGTTTAACACAAAAGATGTGTTTCTTTTATTAAATCATTTAATTGCAGTCAACGTTTTCTTCCCTTCTCATTGAAATATTTCAATTATATTAATTATAGTTACTTTTAAAGTTAAATTTCAAAACAGACAACTAAAATGGATGAAAAATAGAATAATTGTTTCCTTTAGTCATTTAAGCACATTTATAAATTTGTTGCTTATACAGTAGAGAAATAAATAACTTACTTAAATAAATTATTTTTCCACTCTTGTAATCCATCTATATGCTAAAACAAAGTTCAAATATACTTATATTTCTTCCTTTAAATCAATCATTCTATTCTTTATTTTAATGAAATTAAAACTACATTCACAAATGAAAGACCCATTTTATTTGACAATAAATATTCTTTTCATTAAACCAACTTATATTTAAAGATTATCCCATTAAAGAGTCACAGAAATAATACTTCGTACAACCACATCATTTCTTTATCAATTAATTTCATATTATCATTATATTTGTACTAAATTTAAGTGCTTACAATTTGAACGTAATATTTCTCAATGAAATTCTCATTATATTTTTAACATAAAACATATGTTTCACATATTATTAATTAATTACCATTTACTTTTATCTCTTATTAATGGCAAGGTATAATTACTATTACTTACAATGATTAAATCTCAAAACATACCCTAATACAGGGAAGATAATTAATCCAATTGTTTCCTTTGAAATCCAATTTTCTACGTTAAACCCAATATCTATATACTAATTTAATTCCATCATTTAATTACAAATGTAATAAAACCTGTTCATTATATATTTAAATTTCAAACAAATCCTTTTATTTTGATTTACATTCTTATTATTAAATCAACTATTCCCTTATGCAATTGATTGACATAAGTTTTACACTCACCACTCAACAGTTAACATTTCTTCTTATATCAATTGTAATATTTTAATTACGTTAATTCTCCATTAATTACCAAATAAATTTCTAGCCGATTTAATAATAAGAAAATAAATGAAACAATGGTTATACGTTAATAATCTATATCTATTAACTTATTCTTTACAAACAAAGGTTAATAAATTTACATTCAAAATAATTGATTTCATACTCCATATTAAAATCAATTCCAATTAATAACATAAGATTACATCAATTTATACATCATTTATTCTATTCCTTATTAACCTTTATTATTTAAATTGATTGAAATTACGTTAACATAGTATAGTAGTCAATTACATTCAATCAATATTAGCCAATTATATGTTTTATCTCATTAAATTATTTGTTTTAAGATTTATCTTAAAGTAAAAATTTCAAATCTAATAAGATTCAATTTAATAAATCATAAATTTTATTTTCTGACAATGTTAAAGCCCAAAACCTTATTAAATTTACTATTTTTAATTATCAAAATATGGGTTGTTACAACGTTACTCTGCGGTATATTTTTAAAATAAGAATGTTGAACGAAAATCAACAGTCAAATATGGTGCGGTGTAAACGGCAAGAGTCACGCTGATTACTGAACAAAATAAAACGAATAACCATTTATTTATTTATTTTAGACGGTGGAAAAATGAAGAAATAAAAGGTCAGTGAAAGTAGGAATGAACATATTAGAGAAGTAACGATTCTAGTAGTAACGGTCATCTTAGATTATGTTGAAAAATTTATAATAATTTATTACCGTGGCTATGGTTCAAAAATTTTTGAAATCAAGGAAACCAAAATGTCACAATTAAAGCTAAGCTTTAAATTTTTACCAAATACAAAACGTATCTAAGTTTATATGTTTATAACTTTCCAGCTGTAGTGTATATATATAACGAGCGGTCATAATGAAAGAAGTGGAAACATGGAGCGTAGGAATGGAAAGGTTAGAAAAATAAAACTTTCACCCCTAAATTCCGAAGATAAATAAGTTAACATACCTCTTTAATGAAATGTACAACAACGGTCACAAGCTAAAATTTAGTTGAAAGTTTAAAGAAATGAGGGGAAGATGGTTTTTTTAAATTAATCACTTTCCAGAATTAATATGTCAATGAAAAAAAGAAAGGAGATGAATCAGGGAAACGTATTATAACTTATATATAACTATTAAACGGATAGATGGAAGAAAAGGTGCGCAGGTGAGTAAAAGTGGAAACTGATTTATGAGCGAAATGGAATGTGAGCTGTTGCCCGGGGAGAAAATGGAACAGTTTAAAAATTAAAGGCAATGGACTGCTGAAATTAAATGAGTATAAAACGTGTAAAAGTTATATACTGAAACGGCTATAAATTTCAATTATTATTATAAAACGGGGAATAATGAAAGGCAAGGACGATGATTTCAAAGTTTATTAATGGCTAGGAATGGGAAAGTCTGTCTGTGAATTGGAAAAATTATTAAGCAATTGAAATCAGTAGAAAAAGTAACAGCTACACACTGTTTTAGAAATAATCAAAGCAATTAATAGCTTGATTGGACAGCAAGAATAAATATGGTAGGACACGTTATAAAGGCAAAATGAACCGTTTGAAAATAAATAAAAGAAATGATGGCAAATAAAACAGCTGTGCCTTGAATTTTCCAAAATAAATTATTTTGTGAACATCAATTATTACTGACTTAAATTGAACAGAATCACAGCCTAAAATATACTTTCTTAATTTTTAATGAAAATTTATCATTTTCCACATTTAACTATACGTAATCCAAATGTAAGATTTTATTTCAAAATATTATTATATAAAATTTCTCAAAAATCAAATTAAATACGCTAAATAAAACCATTAAAAATTAACAAATTTTTACGGGTCGTTACACTCTCCCCCACTCAAAACTTTTTGTCCCCGAAAAGGAAGAAGGTAGGAGAATAGAAACAGCCAGAAAGATAAAAAGATTGAAAGACAAGGAAAACAATTAATTTAAGACCATATAAATTTTACTTGAAATATTCATTTGAAAACTTCATTTGAAATTAATTTTTCTTTAATACTTAAAAAAATTTCAAACCCATTTGTAAAATTTCTTGCTTCCTTTATAAATACCATTTATAAGTTTTAAATAACACCTTTTTAAATATATATGAAAACTATTTGGAAACACTTATTCACATCCTTGGTTATATTTTCAAGGAAGTTATTTGACAACCTTAAATCCATAGTTTATAAATTTACTAATTTATCTTAAGTCACTTTCAACATTATAAATAAATTAATACTCATTTCTTAAATATGTTATATTAAATTAATAACTTCTGCAATATTAATGACACTATTGATTTACTATTAAACCATGTAGTATATAAATAAACAATATTTTAAAGATTATATTCAAAAAGGAAAGGAGGGTAGATTCGGAAAAATGGAATATAGGTGAATAAATAAAGCTGAGCAGATAAGGTAGGTTCAAAGGGATAGTATCGGGCTCGAATAATTAAATCAAACCATAAAATTTTAATCTCAAATATTAATACAAAATTTCTTTGTTGGAAATACCTTTATAATAAAATACTTTTATATCGAAACGAATATTTCCTTTCAAAAATACTTTTATAACTCGATGTTTCAACAAGTTTATCCTCATTCTTGCAAACTCTGGCCATGCGTTGATCAGGCTCAAATCTAGAATTCTTCAAGTATTAGTAGACCTGTTTCAACAACTAGTGAAAATACTTGAAAAACCTTTAATAACAGATATCGAAAGTACAATCCAAACAAAATAACCAAACCAAAACATTTGTCTAACCATGGTTCGCAGATACACAATGGTTACGCCTGGATCCCCCAGGAAACAATCCGTATCTGTAAGCTTTCTCAGCCCTGCGAGTTACTCCATGATGACTAGTAGGGTGCAGGATACACAATGGTTACACCTGGGTACCCCAGGAAACAATCCGTACCCCTCGGCCATCTCAGCCAGGCAGTTTCGCTACTAATGCGACCGACACAGGATACACCATGGTTACGCCTGGATCCCCTAGGAAACAATCCATACCCCTATGCCAGACTCAGCCATGCAGTTGCGCTATGCAGTCGCGAGAGAAAAAAACCATGGGTTACGCCACGGTGGGAACACTCGAGTATCACATCCAGAAAACCAAAAATCAAAGAGAATAATATCGATAGAATGAATCCACAATGTGGCCACAAAGCGGATATCAAGCAGAAGGCACTTTCCATATCTTTACTTCGAAACTATATATCATATAGTACCTTTTCAAATCACTTTCAAATATCATACTTATATAAAGTCCATTATATATAGGATTTCATTCTCAAATCGAATACTTTCCAAATCAATAGTATATCAAATCACACTTATATAGACTTCGATTATATAAAAAAAATTCAAAACATTTCAAAACTAAATTCCATATTAGTATAATTCAAAATAGTCATATTTATTTACTTAACAAAAGGTTTCAAACTTAAACATACAAAACTAAACTTATATGCTTAATCAAATATTTTATCCTCTTTGAAATTTCTTAGCTTTGAAAATTTAACCACGATTTGGAAGTGTTTGAACATTCAAAATAGTTAGGGAAATCAAATTTCCAATTCAAGAGTTGAAAATCAACAATAAATCAATTTCAATAGATAGGATTATGCCAAATCAAATCCGAAACTCGAGGACTGAATATCGGTCTCACTTTAAATTGTTTCAAATATATACATATATCTTTCGAAAATATCAAATTACTTCGAAATTTGAAATCAAAAACGGTTTTACAAAATTACTCGCATAGCGAAGCTATTAAAGTGGCCTCTCCCCCACTTTGAAACTCGAAAATCAATGTCGATGATGCATGCACTCATCACCGAAATTATTTTCCAGCGACATAAGTGAGTTATGGACTTCTATTTTCTTGAAACTTCTTTGAAATTTCTTCAAAATTATTGGAATTCATTTGAACTCGTTTGAAACATTTCTTATTCGAAAAATACTTCTAAATTGTATTATTTTTATATATTTTGCAAAATCTTAAAACCAATTTCAAAATACCAGAATTCAATTATCGAATTTCAAATTCTACCCTTCAGTTATAAATCGTTTTTATATAAATCAATTTCTTATAAATTTCTAAAATTTCAAATCCTTTCAAAACTTTTATATATATATAGAATAAAATCATAGTTATCCAAATAATAATTTCGATATATAAAATAATTTCAAACATAACCCGATTTTCAAAGGATGATTCAAGAATGGATTTCAAAGCAACGATAGAGATTTAAATTAGAGGAACTCCAATCAATAGAATCCTGATTCGAAGATAAACTCGATCGAAGATGAGATAATTAAATTACAAAATAGAAGATGGATATACTTCTATAAATCTTGGCGAACTTAATCGGGTCAACCGTGACTTCAGGAATATAATCGATGCGGAATACCAAAACAAATCGAGATTCGATTGCCAAAGATAGAATTCGACATATTAAGATATAGCAGCATCGTAAACCGAGGATACAGAAATCTTCGGTGAATCAATGCCAATTGTAAAGGAGTTTTCACCCCCTTTACAAAACATTCAGTGGAATTATGGGATACTCCAGAATCAAACGAATATAAATAGAAAGAGACAAGGATGAATTTCAAAACCGAGGAACATTCCAAAATTCAAAGGAAATCGAGTCAAAAAGGAAGAGATTCAACTCGAACAAAAGAGATTCTGTAAATAAATTTACTATATATGCTAAGTTTTGCCTAGAGCCATAGCTCTGATACCAACTGTAACGACCTGATATTTTCAACCATTCGCATCCGCACATGTCGAACTTGAATTGCTCAAAACATCAGATTGTTAATTGAAATTTGGCAATTCTTAACATTTACAGTAAATAGATCAATCACAGAATCACAGATACAGAGTAGTACAATGATACACAGCGGAATAAATGAATAGTAGTTCATGATGCTACTATATAAACAAAGTTAGAAATAAAATACATCAGAAAATCCAAGATGCAGTGAAGTCTCCAGTACGGGCATATGACTTCTCTGAACCAATCGATTGGATGAATGAAAGGATAGATAGCTGGATCTTCAAGCAAAGCTCCAACTTCGAAGGTGAGTCTCAAATGCTGTATCACTCAGTCTGACCCGAGCGTAAAGCAAAACACAAAACACTCGAGTCAGGATTAACATTCTTATATCTATAAATCCAACTCAAGTGAAATATCAACTGAAATATAATCAACTTAGAGGATGTTTGGGATATCCATCCTCTAAGGATCCAAGGGACTATCTACAGGGTAGAAATATACACTATAACACCATGGTCATTTCAATTTTATTTATATTTCAAAACTAAAATATCATTTTCATCTCAAATATCTCTATTTTCCAAATTAGTATACATATATATATCCAATAATTTATGAAGTAAAGTATTTTTATTTCCTCAAACTTCACAAATCGCTTCAAAAATCAATTCGACCTTCCCGTTCAAATTTAATTAAATCAAAATTTATCAATTTCCATTCAATTTAGTTTCTGACGAAACTAATTCAAATTTTATCTATTTTAAATGCGGATTTGAACCATAAAATAAACCATTTAAATTTCAATACAATTCGAAGTTAATATATTTCGGAGCTTTAAATATTCCATAAATCTATTTCAGAAATACAAATTTAATAAATCCTTAAACATATTTCATATTTAAAAAATCAGTCTTAATTAAATTATCTTAATATTAAATCTATATATAAAATAACCTTTATATATAATACTTTAAATCAATATTCATTAAAACCATATATTTCTTTTCTAGACCATAGAAATTATTTTCCAAACATTCATATAGACCACGGCGTCGATGTAAAATTTTCTATTCTATGTACAAGGGATACGAATATTTATCATTTCAATCCGTAAGTTAAATATATACTGGTGGATATCATTTCAACCCATAATCCCAAATTCAATTCAAATTAAAATCGCTTGGGTTTATCATTTCAACCCATAACGAAATTCTCCTATTCTAAAATCCGTTCGGGTATGTATCATTTCAACCCATAGTGATTTCTAAACTAACAGGGAACTTGCAGAGTGATAACAGATATGAAAATTATAATAACAGGCATATATCATCAAAAATAAATATAAACAATAGGATATAGTGTCATATCCCATAAGTGAACAGTTACATATAATAGCATATATAACAATTTAAATAACTACAGCATCATATTCAATTGCCTTTTCAATTTAATCAAATTTAACAAATAAAAGAATGTTAATCGTGAGTGATTTCTCGCCGTTCGAGGCTAGAGAATACAGAAGATGACATGGATACGCACACTGATACGGACACTGAAATTTGAATTATAAATTCGAACACGAATTTCAAAGCAAAGTTGTGACATCCCGGAAATTTGGGGCAATATCAATTTAATAATCTGCATTAAAAATTAAATTGATTTGCTAATATTCGTTAATAATATTTGAATTGATTTAATAATCTTCCTTTAAATAAATATTCAACTGATAATTTATCTTTTAAAAGCTAATAAGTTGTCTCTATTTAAAATGTATATATATTTGTATATATATTAAATAGTTAATCTTTGTTTAAGATATAACAAATAAAGATATGTTTTCAAATTCTAATCTTTTTGATAATTTGGAAATTTAATATTGAATAAATAATAATATGATTTTAAAAATACTCAAGATAAACTTAATTTGTTTAAAAATAAATTCTAACCTAGGTTTAAATTTTAAATAAAAAGATTGTTTTGTTCTTCTTAATTTAGCTTTATAAAATAAGTAATTTTTTTTTTTGAAGAGAATGTTTCTTTTATAATTATATTAATTTAATAACAAGTTATATTTAAACTATATCAATATTGTAATATTTTTTAAAAATGGGTTTTAATATAAATAGAAGTTGTTATTTTTATATGTGTATATTTTGAAAGAAGACCATGGTTTGGATATTTAAAATAAAGTCTTTCAAGAATATTTCTAATAAAATAAATCTTATACATATTTAAACATAAGTCTAAATACATATACACATTTACATAAGAAGCTGTGATTTGTAAATTTTAAATAAAAACAAGACAATGTAATGTAAAAGCAATGTAAATAAGGAAAGTATAATTATTAGCATATAGGCTATACCAAATATAATATGCAGATAAGTGAAATATAAAACAAAGTAAAATATACAAATGCAAGCAAAGTCATGGTATGATGCCTGTAAAGTAATAATGCAAATGAACAAAGTAAATAAAGCAAAACAAGTAAAACAATAAACATATGTATGCAAGCTAGGCCTGCAAATTAGCAAAATTGTAGACTGTAGAGTTTTGAGATGCAAAGTAAAGATAGCAGAGAGACAAAGCAAAGTATAAACAAAGTAAAACATCTAAAAAAAATATAAGCAAGTTGAGACACAAAGTACTTAGCATTAAATGCTTCATTTCTTAGCCAGCAAACAAGGTCATTCGATGTTATAAAAATTCAACTCAGCCTCCATTTGTGAAATATCTCTGATCAAAAGAAATAATTATACCTGCATATTGCCTAAACCCAGATATCACCTTCCCCTGTGATCTTTTCCTCCTATATGTTCATATCTGCCAGTTCATTTTTGTGTATCAAATATAAACAAACCAGAGAGAAGTAGCATATGTATTCTTCTTCAAACTCAAATTCGTCTGCATGCATTTAAGTCTACAATCATCTCAGCAAATTTCTTCTAAATTTCTATTTCAAGTTTACAGTTTCAAATTCAAACTGTTTTTCAAAAGCCTGCATTCATTTTCTTTAAAATTGAAGCTCGTACATCATTCTTCAATTTGGAATTGTACTGCATAACAAAGTAACCCAAGCATTATCAAAACAAGAAATTTGGCAATTCAGTTTCAACAGCAGCAACCCCAAGTTTAAAGTACCATAAGCTTTTCAATATGGGTGCTCTGTTCTCTATTTCAAATTACAGGTGAGTAACACTTTTAAATTTTACTTAAGTTTTAAATCTATTGCATGTTGATATTTAAAGGCTTAAATATATGGTGTGAATATTTACTTATTCATTATTCTATGGTTGTTTTGTGATGAAACTCTGTTTATTTCAAACCTGCACATTCTAATGGCCTGCATTGAACTTGTTATGTTTTTATTTGCTGCGAGTAGCTTAAATTTTTAAACTTAATTTTTTTTTTAAAACTAGTTGCAAGCATAAATCCAGAAATAAGTGTGATTTGTATGTATGACATCTTTTGTGTATATGAATGCTGTCTGAATACATTATGAAGTCTCTGTAATAAACTTTGTAATTCTGTTCCAAGCTTGAGTTTGATCCAAACTATTTTTTTTCACTTGATCTACTAGTTTTTAGGATTTATAATACAAACAGAAATCGTTTGTTTCAACATAATTTAGAGTTTAAGTCTTATTCAAGTTGAACTAAAGCTAAAAATTTGTTCAGGAAAATCAAATAACAGAGTAAAATCTGCATAAGATAAAAACTAAACTTTTTAGATTTAAAATTCAATGACATACTTTGAATTTCTGTAACAAAGTACGAATTTTAACACTTAAATCAGGATTTTTAATACTAGGAATTTAGAGCAGTTCTAGTATGAACTTAAAGTACAAATTTGGGATTTTTGGGTTGATCATTATTGGATGGTTGGTTGGGCTCTGCCTAATGATGGAGGAGTGTACCCAGGTGATGGGAAAAATGGTTGGTGGTTGGTCTGATCACGGTGGCGATGGTGGCCGCAATTTTTAGTTTGTAACCCTAAGTTTTACGGTGGTTGAATTTTTGGTCACCACGACGTCCTCTGTGCATCGAGTTGCACGCGGTCTCGGGGTTTGATAGCTTGGTCGAAGACGAGTTCTTGGCCGAAGTTTCGCGAGTTCAGGTGGCCGAGATTGGGTGAACGGCACGATGACAGGTTTGGGAAGAGTTTGAGTTTTGCGTTTTCAGGTTTTGCTTTACTGCTCGATTTTGATTTGGGCGTGGTGTTGGGTTTTGGTCGGTCGTGGATGTGTCTGGTGATGCTCGGCGGTATGTTGGAGTGCCAGCGGGTGGCCGGAGGAGGCTGGGGCCACGGTGCACGTGCACCATGCCCATTTGCAGTTCTGAAGGAAATTGGGGTGCAGAGTTTTTGGGCTCGGGAAGGACTCGTGATATTCGAGTGTTTAACTCGAAGCGTGGTAGGGGAAGACTCGATGCGTATCTGGGTTAGTTCGAGACAGGGGGATGGTTTCAGGTTTTGACAAAACCTGATTTGTTTCTGTTTTAAATTTAGTTCAAAATATAAACCAAGACTGAAACGGTGTTTGAATTTAGTGTTTAAAGTAATTTTTAGAGGAAACTTTTGAATCTGAAGTTTTCAAAATAAATTTCGACTTTTAAATCAAGATTTAAATCAAGGCTTAAAAACAAAGTTTGGAATCAATGCTTAAAACTAATGAATTCAAGTTTCTCTTAAATTCAAGTCTGAAGTTTTAAATCAGTTTTTTTAAAAACTAAATATATACAATAAGTTCACAAAAAATAATTTTGAAAGTAAATTTGTTGAGAAAAGTTTTTAAATAGAAAGTAAATAAATTGTTTAACTTGAAAATTTGCAAGTTAAAAATTAATGTATTTTGGAAATTTAAATTAGAGATTAATGTTATTTACAAGATTATAAATTGAATTTAAATTTGAATAATGTTTAATAAATAATCCTTTAAATCATAAATTCAGAATGGAATTTGGATTTCAATTTAAAAAGTGTAATGTTCTGATACACTTTTATATTAATTAAGTCATTAAATAAGAAATAAATTATTTTAAGAATAATTAAGGTATTAAATGATTTAATTAATAAGATAATTTAGGAATGGTAATTTATTAAATTTATGAATTAATAATTTAGATTAATTTATAAATAAGGATAAATTAAAAAAGTAAATTAGGAGATGATATTAGTTAATAAAGATAATAAACTAAAGAATTGCTAATCAATTAATGTGATAAATTTTGGTAATTAATCAGATTTACTAGATAATCCATTATAAATGGTTAAGTGGAATTACTTGATAAAAGTAATTAAGAGATTAATTACCTTTTGTAATTAATTTTGGTTAAATGATTAATTTAAGTAATTAATTACGTCTAATTAATTTAAGAAAATCATTTGATAAATTGATAAGTATAATTACTTAGTGTATGCAATGGAGCACAATTACTTAAGGAAGTAATTAATTACTGAATATAATTAGTGGAAGATGATGCGTTAATGGAGCAATTTGAATAATTACTTTTGTAATTAATCAAGGGATTAATTAATGAAGATAACTAATTATGGGATAATTAATTTATTAAATAAGTAATTAATGATAGTTAATTACTGGTTGATATTAATCAAGAATGATTAATAATTGAGTTTGATTTAAAGATGAATCATTTAATGTAATTTTAATGAAGTAATTGATGTAAATATAATTAGAAATAATTAATTAATATAATTAATAAGTAAGGAATAACTAACAACGTGGTGCTTAATTATTGTAATTAATTAAGGATAAATGTAATTAATTATATTTAATTAATACATAAAGTAATTACATGTTAATTACTATGAATGATGTAGGATAATTAATTTGTGAAATTAATTAAAGTCTAATTACCTATTGTAATTAATGAATGATTCATCAAAGCTGTTTGATCAAGATGAATATTTAGAGGATAGTTAACTAATTTGATTTATAGTTAATTTATGGTTGTATAAGCAGGATTTATAAATAGAGTAATTAATTTAATTTACTTTAAATTAATTAGAGATAGAAGTAGTTAATTTAATTCATTTTAAATTAATTACAAATGGTATGATTATAAATCATTGCTTATGAATGAATGTTAATTGATGATTGAGAATTCAGATATGAGTAATATCTATGTGACATGTATGCTTAGTTTAAATATGATGATATTTAATTATCCGTTTGGATGATGATATTAATTATCTGTTTATAATGATGATGTGATTATCTGTTGTGATATTATGAACATTTTATCTGTGTGTAGTGATTATATTAAACTGTTAAGACTAAATAGACAACTTGGCCTTAAAAGACACGTTTTGGATTTCGATGAGACCGGGATCGGGTTTCCGCATTAGGAACATCCGAAAACCACATCGATTCCAAATTAACGATAGGTCGTTAATCTGAAGTGAAGATGAAGATTCAGAATGCAAGGGTTATCGTCGTTAACTCTGAGGGTGATTCCAAAATGAGTGTAACGAGATAATGCCTTCGGTTTCGTTCGAACCCGGAACGAACTCGTATGGATTGAATGCTTTCAACACATTGTCAGGCGGGCGATGAGCATTCTAAGATATTATGTTCTTTTAAGGTAATCGCAGCCTCAAGCCTCATCAACCGGGAATGGCTAAAACAGGGGAGGTGCAGCAAGGCTAGGTGGGTCATGCCCAAGCAGGACAAGGATATTCCCCTGTCTAGATGTCCCTTTTTATTCGGCTTTGTGGGCAGTTGGTTGCAAACAACTGCGGGGTGTATCTTGTTCGGAACTGTTCAGTAAGGAATGGTTCCGGCCTTGTGTTGCAGGGGATGAAGGGAGTAATCCTCGGTACGGTGATCTGGGCCCCGTACTGTGACGGGCGGTACCCCAGTAGCCCTGCCATTGTATGGAATCCACAATCCAATAAGTGCCAACGGTTTTGATTGTATTACCCACTTTTGTGGCTAGTAGCTGGAATTTAATGAATGTAACAATTTCGGCTATTTTCTATTTACTTGAAAACCCTAGACCTATTATAATATCACAGAATTTCCTATCAAATGTTTTGGTTAGCGTAAGGTAAAAACTTTTCCATGTTTATGTGTGGGAAGTCTTACGTGATACCTTTTTATTTTCAAAAGATTTTCAAAGTTAAGCAACTTAAACCTGTTACTCATACCAGACCTATGTCTGACCCGAAGTTTATTTTTGTTTTTCATAAACTCTCGGGTACCTAAATTTTTACGGGTAGCCAAGGGATTCAGGTTGGCTTTGACGAATTCTGAAGGAGCAATGGAGCAGGAGGCTTCGGCGTTGTAGATATATACAGTTTTCTGTTGTGTTGGTATCTCTGTATTGAGTTGAGTTGTATAACTAGACAGGTGTTTATAACTGTCTAGTATATGATGTATTATCTGTATAACTCTGATTGATGTTGTATAATAATAAATATTTATGTGATTATTATATTTTATTCGTTCCGCTGTGAGATTCTGGTGTTGTTGTTCTTTCTTCTCTATCTTTTCTATTTTCTCATCCCTTTCTTTCTTAATGACGGAACGTCTTCCTGGGCGTAGGAGGGCGGGTCATCACAAAAGTAGGATTGGCACGAATTGGACGAATGAGGCTGATAATCAAGAATTTATGAATTGAATCAGAATCAGTCTGATATATACAGAAATTTTTGCTATTTTAATAAAAATCAAAATTGCATCCCTAAGAAAAATTTAAGTCGAATCTCACACACACACACACATATATATAATTTACCTTTTTTTCATACATAAACCAATAGTTTTAACATTTGAAATAAAATATATATGTTAAATAAAAACGCTTATAATTTTTCCAAACCATTTTAATTTTTACACATAGATCAAAATTTCTATTTACAAATCTAAGGCCCAAACCACCCCATACGACCTATGTATATAATATCATTAAGATTTATATTTTAAAATAAGATTAATACGTAAAACTTCAACAAATTACACTGTTCAAGTCTCATTTATAAACTACTGTATACATATGGTACAAAATCCACTTCACAATACAATTATAAATTTTAAACACTTTACCTATATATATACATAAACTAATATATAACTACCCATACATAAACAGTAAAGCGTATACACAGACTTATATAAAATTTTAGACAACGGACGTACGAATTACTTATATAACTTATATTATAACTTATTTTATAAATATATATAATGCTGTAACCTGTGCAGACCGAAAGTATTAGTTTGAATGTAAACTTTATACAATATATATAAATAGCAACTAATATAACATTAATAATTCTTTTTTGCTTTTGCGAAAGCAACTGGTCTACACTAAAACAAATATACACCCTTAACTTTTATGCAAACATGCATGCCAACTGAAATGAAAACTTATATATTAGAAAACTAACTCCATACGTAAGTGTATGAAAAGTGTATATATATATATATATATATATATATAAGGCCATAAAGATATATCTATAAATATTATAACTTTATATAAATATATGTCATATACGAACTTAGGAAAATAAACAACTTCAAAAATCCTATACAACTTCCATAATAATTAGATGTAAATTGACCTTCAATAAAAGTTATAAACCTGTTTATTATAAAATTATATATATATATATATATAATAACAGATTTACAAAACTTACAAAATAAATCATACAATATGGTTTGTAAAATATACATATATGGACTCAATGTTAAAACAAAAATGAATATAAATCTACTTGCCAAATATGCAGACTCCATTTGCAGATCAAACACAAGTCACACGTATTAAATATGCATTCACTTCTAGAAACAAAACAAACTTTTCGAAAAAAATGGAAACCATGTTTGGTATATATATGTATTCAAATCCAATAAGTTTATATAAACCACTATATGTATGCATCTTATATTTTTATATCACTATTAATATATCATAACAATATTCCATATAAACAATTATGCGTACCAACTTTGAATGCTAGAATATGCATCAACAGCACGTACAAGGGACGTGTATTTATAAAATCATCCATATCATAGCTAAATATAAAACTATATATAATATATATATAAATAACACTTGCAAATATAAACTTAACTTACCTATGCCTGGTTATGCGAAAGTAGTGGAAACAGGGGAGGGTCGCTGCGTCTTCGATGGATATTGCGCAAGGGGAAGAGTGGGTTCGGTGGAGGAGCGGAGTTTGGAAAAGGTGAAGAGAGGACGAAATTTGTAGTGCCAGGCAATTTTATATAGAAGAGGAAGAAACAATAGAGAGGGAAAGAAGAGAAATCTGGTAAGAAGCAATAAAAAGGGAAAGAAAATACGAACAGAAGTAAATGGAAACGACTAAATAAAAGTAACCAAAGAAATAGCACAATCACGTGCTATGATTCAGTGGAGGATTTAAGGCAAAATATTCACGTTGATTCAGGAAAATAATCAAAGCAAATAAATGGTAGCACGTTTCAAATTTGAACGGAAGGAAAGAGAAAAGTCACAATTCCGGAAAAATATCAAAGTAACAGCTACAACTTTATTCAAAAGCTATTAAAGCAATTTTTAAATTGTGAAGGCAACGTTACTCTGCAGTATATTTTTAAAATAAGAATGCTGAACGAAAATCAACAGTCAAATATGGTGCGGTGTAAATGGCAATTGATTACTGAATAAAATAAAACGAATAACCATTTATTTTATTTTTTTAGACGGTGGAAAAATGAAGAAATAAATGTCAGTGAAAGTAGGAATGAATACATTAGAAAAGTAACGATTCTAGTAGCAACGGTCATCTTAGATTAAGTTGAAAATTTTATAATAATTTATTACCGTGGCTATGGTTCAAATTTTTTTGAAAGCAAGGAAGCCAGAAGGTCACAATTAAAGGTAAGCTTTAAATTTTTAATAAATACAAAACGTATCTAAGTTTATACGTTTATAACTTTTGTAGTGTATACATATAATGAACGGTCATAATGAAAGAAGTGGAAACAGGGAGCGTAGGAAAGGAAAGGTTAGAAAAATAAAATTTTCACCCTTAAATTCCGGAGATAAATAAGGTAACGTACCTCTTTAATGAAATGTACGGCAACGGTCACAAGCTAAAATTTAGCTGAAAGTTTAAAGAAATAAGGGGAAGATGGTTTTTTTAAATTTATCACTTCCCAGAATTAATATGTCAATGAAAAAAAGAAAGGAGATGAATCAAGGAAACGTATTATAACATATATATAACTATTAAACGGATAGATGGAAGAAAAGGTGAGCAGGTGAGTAAAAGTGGAAACTGATTTATGAGCGAAATGGAATGTGAGCTGTTTCCTGGGAAGAAAATGAAACGGTTTAAAAATTAAAGGCAGTGGACTGCTGAAATTAAATGAGTATAAAACGTGTAAAAGTTATATACTGAAACGGCTATAAATTTCAATTATTATTATAAAACGGGGAATAACGAAAGGCAAGGACGATGATTTCAAAGTTTATTAGTGGCTAGGAATGGAAAAGTCTATCTGTGAATTGGAAAAATTATTAAGCAATTGAAATCGGTAGAAAAAGTAACAGCTACACACTGTTTTAGAAACAATCAAAGCAATTAATAGCTTGATTGGACAGCAAGAATAAATATGTAGGACACGTTATAAAGGCACAATGAACCGTTTGAAAATAAATAAAAGAAATGATGGAAAATAAAATAGCTGTGCCTTGAATTTTCCAAAATAAATTATTTTATGAACATCAATTATTACTGACTTAAATTGAACAGAATCACACCCTAAAATACACTTTCTTATTTTTTGATGAAAATTTATCATTTTCCACATTTAACTATACGTAATCCAAATGTAAGATTTTATTTCAAAATATTATTATTTAAAATTTCTCAAAAATCAAATTAAACACGCTAAATAAAACCATTAAAAATTAAAAAAAAATTAATGGTCGTTACAGTCATATATTTGGAGCAACCACAGTCGAGTATCCACTTTCCTCTTTTTTATTATATACTTGCAAAAAACATTAAAAGGATATTGGTATCCACTTCCTCTATTAGGATCATAAGATTTATGTTTTAGGAAATCAAACCTAATAGGATTTAAAGTTTCCTTTGAAAATGAAATTTGAATTCTTATGAAAATTAGTAATAAAATCATCTATATACTTATTTCTTATTAAATAATTGTTAGTCCTTGGAACCCAAATGTTTACAGTCATAGACTTATTGATTTATTTCCTTTGATTATCATTTTTCTTTTGAAGTTAGTGTAAGTGAATTATATTGTTTATTCCTAGTTTTGACTACTTTCCTAGATTTGTTATATCCTAATCCCTTTTTACTAAAAGTAGATTGTGAATTTCTTATGATTTTAGAAAGATTCTCTCTTCCATTATTAAAATTAGAAATATTTTTAATAATATTTTCTAACCTTATTTTAAGACCATTTATTTCTAATACTAATATTTTATTACTAGAATTAAAATTGTGATTTTCTTCTATTAGTACATCATTTTTATTTTTCTGAGTTTCAAATTCACTTCTTCACAATGTAAGATGTGATGATGTACTGTGATGTATTAGCACAAGAATCTCGAGATCTCGATAATTCTTCTTTTGGCATTTTCTTTTCTTCTTTTAGCATGTCAAATTCTATTTTGCTTCTACTTAATTTTGCTGATGTATCTTTATATTTTCTATTCAATTATTTTAGCTTATCCAATAACTTAGAATGTATCGCAATTAGATCATTATATAAAAGTTCACTTACATCGTTATTGGTAGCCATGAAGCATATGTTTTCTTGTTCGGAATTATCTGATGATCAAGAAGAGTCTGAATCATCCCAAGTTACTAAAAGACCAACTTTTTATTCTTATAAAATTTATCATTCTTATTTTTGAAGTTGTTCTTCTTTCGTTCTGGACAATCTCTTTTTATATGACTAATCTTGTCACATTAATATCATTTTAGCGAGGAAGTTGACGGATTGTGTAGTTATTTCTGTTGTTGCCAAACTTCTTATTCTTTTTGAATTTCAGAAGTTTTCTGATTTTTTTTCTAAGAATTAAATGTCTTCATCATATTCAACGGAGTCTTCATTTTGTGGCTGCAATGCAATTGTTTTTCTATCTTGAGCTTGTACTCATTTTTCATGCAAATTCACTTCATATGACATAAGACTTCTATTAACTCTTCTGGTTTAATGGTAGAGATATCATTAGCTTTTTCGATAGCTAAGACCTTTCGTTCCCATTCATATGTTAAAGAGTTTAGCATTTTTGAAACAATACCAAAATCAATATATTTTTCTCCTAGTGCCAGAAGTGAATGATAAATGCCTTGAAAAAATAAAGCACATATCATTCATAGTTTCATCTTGCTTCATTTTAAAATTTTGAAATTTATCTTTTAAGCATTGAAATCTTGCTTTGTTTGACTTTATTTGTACCTTATGGTGTTACTTTGAGAGTATGCCAAATTTCATATGCTGATTTCCACATACGAACTCTGTTAAACTCGTTTTTTCTATGAAAAACAAAATAACATATTCGTAGCTTTAATATTTGCAGTAGCATCTAATTTCTGTGTGTTTGACTATTGCATAAGCAGTGGTAGGTATAGTGTATTTTTTTGAGTGATATTCCAAGTGTCAGACCCGTCTGCCTATATATAAATCCTTATCCTAGTTGACAAATAATTGTAATTTAGTCCGTTAAATAGTGGGTGTTGTGCTATAGACCGACCTCCAACAAAAGTTGATGTAGTACTATTATCCATAGTACATGAATATCAAAAAACCGCGTTACGGTTAAAAGATAGCCTCGCTCTGATACCAAATGAAGGTGTATATGGATCGTATAATATGAATAATTAACTAAGTTATAAACTTATGTGAAGTATAAATGTAAATAGCAATAAGTAAATAACAATAGAGATTTTTTTACTGGTTTGAACTTCCCATTCTACATCCAGTCTAAGACTCCTTCTACATTAAACTATCAATACCCTCACTTAACTTGGTGGAATAGGCAATACAACCGCCTAAGCAACCGAACAGGACTTCAACTGCCTAGACAACTGAATAGGACTTCGTCTAAAAACTAGAATAGTTTGTGACTTTGTTATGCTCTTGAATAGCATGAATTAGTTGATATAGTACACCCTTCCTATAATCATCTACTTCACGGTACAACATGTGATCTGAAGAAAGGAAGTAATTTGATCACAAGAAAACATTCTTGAATGAATGTGTGTCAAAATCTTTAGGAAATATATCGAATTGATAGCTTTAGAGTAAATCAAGATTGAGATAGAAAGAATTGTAAATCAATCAGTTGAACCTTTGAAATGGATTACTTTATATAGATGATCAGTAGTTGCGACTATTAGAGGATCATTGCAACAATTCATGAAGAGGAATAACTCTTCATGGAGAAGAGCATCTCTTTGGATAATTTGAAAATATGGCTGATATGATCGTTCATTCGACTGAAGGAAATAAATTAGTCGATTGTATTTTAGTATAGATAAACTCTCAAAAATAGAAAGTAAGTAGTTCAAAAGCAAGCGGTTTTAGTCGACTGAAATCATTGATTGAATTGACTAAAAATATATTTAGTTGATTGTTTCAGATTTTCAGTCGTCTGAAATTGTTAGCTAATTGTATGTTCATTTCCTTTATGTCAGTCGACTGACATGAATGTTTCAGTCAATTGGCTGATGCATATTTTGATTTATTCGATCAATTTGTGATTATCTATACTTGTATATACCACTAGAGAGATTTTAACAATTTATATAATTCTAGACTAAGACATTATAATTGATACCACATAATTATGCCATCATGGTCTTCTTTTTATCGATATTTTTCCAAGTAGGTGTTTAGTATATAAAATATAATGATGTATAATTGTTACAATCAAAATACCCAAAATATGAGGTTCTAACAAAAACATGGCATAATGCTTTAAATTTGAAATAGATTCAACGTACATTAACAAAATTTGGTTATGGAAAATGTACTTGAAAGCATAGGATCCATTGGACATGTGACTCTATAAGAACAACATTGATATGGTTGGAAGCATATAGACTTATGAAGCAAGGTTGATGCAAATTGATCTTGTCAATTTCAAATATTGAAATTGATGACGTAGTTTTATTAATCACCATGTTAAGTCCATTGGGATTCTACTCACAAATTATTGTATAATATAACTATGAGTTTTAATATGTGACTATAGAAACACACCTTCTAAATAGTGATTTAGTGGAGAATGTTTATACACAACATTCAAAGTGTCTCAAAGTCGGTAGGAATAATAAAGCTTGTTGATTTTCTAAGATTATTATATAATCTTGAACAAGCATTTAAAGGTTGTGCAAATATTTCGATAAAGAAATCAAATGACTTGTGTTAGGGAAAAGGTTGTTCCATATGCACCTCAAGCTGTTGAGTTAAGTCAAGCCAAGAAAAGGTAGGCATTATGTGATCATAATCATATATGCATGTTCAAAATCAAGAGTCTTCTGTTCAAGGTAAAGGGAATAGTCATATGCATAAGTCAAGAGCCCAAAATAGTCGATTGTGAAAATTATGCTAAGTACAAGTCCTCAATTACAAAGCCTTCAATTCAATTTGTCCTAACAGCCATGAATACCCAATTCAAAGCTCACTTCACGATGTTGAAAGAAAATGAAAAATGGAGGAGGAGAAGGTATAAAGATCATATCCCATTTTAGGTGAAAGTAAATGCTTATTTATAGGTAACTTGGATCGTTGAATCCTTGACACGTGACACCTTGATTAGAATAGACGGCCATAATCTTCTGACATGGCACATATTCGAATGGACATGTGTCTCATCTTTCATAGTTTTATGTCTTGATTTATCATCACACGATTGCCCTATATTTTCATACAATGGCTCTACTTCATCTTCCTTTCATAGCTTGATTTATCATCTCAAGATGGCTTTAGAATCATTACATGATGGCTCCACACCAACGTATGATGGCTTTACTTCATCTTCTTTTGATAGCTTCATTTACTATCTTACGATGGCTTTAGAATTCTACACGATGGCTTCATATCATCACATGATGGCTCTGCTTTTTGTTTCATAGCTTGAATTATTATCCCTTGATAGATTTAGAATCATTACATAATGGTTCCATATCATCATACGGTGGCTCTACTTCATCTTCCTTTGATAACTTCATTTATCATCTTATGATGTCTTTTAAGGATTATATCATGATTACATCAATTCCTCATTTCATTATAGTTTCAGGAATCATATCACCCTGACTTCCACACCTCATTCATTATAACTTTAGTACTCACTTCATGAAGACCTCCATTTCTTGTCTCATGATGGCTTGGATCACTTATTCTTTAGCAATCTCACTAAATTATCACACGATTACTTCATTGAATTAGTTCACAATGGCTTCACCGAGTCATCACATGATAGCTTTATTTCATCATCTTTCCATTATTTTAGGAAATCGTCTACGATAGATCACACATATCAACCAACAATGGGAACAAGAATCGTTGCATTATGGCACAAGACTATCGAAATTATTACATGATAGCTCCCATAAATCAAACCTCCAAGTCTTTTATTGCTGCTATGCTGGGCTCTTAGGAATCATCCACGATAGCTCCCTCTTTTGCAATACTTATTCTATGTTGACCTATGATGGCTAATATATTTAGGGTATAACATGTGCCCTCCTCCTCTTTTTACAATGTTGATTCAAAATTTAGTATAAAATCACTCTTCAGAGCCCTAGGTTTGTTCATCCTGGTCATCTATTCTTTTTTATCCAAAATCTAACGTTCATTGCTATTTTCTTTTTCCCTATAAATGGTACGCTTCCTCCTCCCTTTACCCCTTTTATTACTTTTGTTAAAGAAGAATTGATATGCTCCTACTACTTAAATCTCAATTTCCTTAAGACTTTCATTTGGTAAGTGATTTATTCATTATTAATTCATTCTTTATTTGTCTTGCTGTCGTTATTCAATCAGATTTAGCTACTTTTGGTTCTGATTTTGATTCATTATTTAGTGATTCGATTGTTAATTTTAGCTTAAATGATTTTCTTTGTGTTTCCTTCCAACATTGTTATTTTGATCTAAATTTTCCTAGGTTGTAGTTTTTTGTTTGTGGATTTTATGTCTTACAACTTATATATCCGGTTTTAACAAACTTGACTGTTGCTACATGTCAAGTTGACATTCAAGATGTCAATATATAAATGCCATTTTTAAATTCAACACAGGAAAACTACGATTAAGCTTAATATATGAAAGCTTTATTTTAAACTACATACACAAAAGCTTTCAACACACAAAAGCTCTGCTTTAGACTATATATACCAAAGTTGTTTTTTAAGCTTAACACATGAAAGCTTTGCTCACTATTATTATAGTTTCCTATGATATTCTACCTTGCTAACCCTTATATGACAATAACTTTTGTTGGGTCGACATTATCATGGCAACCCTTTATTTGATGGCTCATGGCTTGAAACAAAATATTTTTGATTCATGGATATTTATTAAACGTCATCTTAACCCATGATAGGTCAAAGGTCAAAAGCTAACCTTGTTGATTCGTGGCTATTTATTACTCAATGACCCTCTGTTTGAACATTAATTTACTTCACTATTATTAGTATCGTATACTTCATCACATGTGCACTAGCCATTCAATGGTTGGCTTTGTAAATGTCTTTATTCGCGATGGTTTATCATTTAAAAGTTAGCTAGCTTATTATGCTTAGTTTATTATTTAGAGATTAGCATTTACATAATTTTCCATACTCGATTCACTATTTTGGAAGCCAGTTTTATGATTAACCTAATATAAAATAGCTATTGATGAAAAAAAATTATATAAATTATAGTTTAATGTTTACTTTATGATAATTTAACATTAGAAACTGTCTTCTTTGGCCATTGTTGATTCATATATATTGGCATATGAATATGATTTATGGTCTATATATTTGAAAACATGGACATGGTTTTCATATATAAGAGAAGTAAACATATATATTTGCGCGCGTGCGTGTTGACTTATTAACATAAATATAAAGGATAGACATATTGCTATAGTTTAATATGCATATAAATGAACTAACCTTGAATTATGAAATAATTTAAAGTATTATATATATATATATATATATATATTGCCATATAATTAAGGTTTTATAATGTTCCCTCTTTGTTAGTGAAGTTCAACTTTTATAATTAAAATTTCACTATTATAGGTACCATGGTTGGAGGTAAGAAGGAAGCTCCTAATGGAATGTCCAGATTTCTCAAATCTCTTAAGCTTAAGGGTTCTTAAGAAGAAAAGATGCATGGCTCTCACCAATCTTACTTTACGAAACAAGAAGATGTCGACTCTATTCTGCGTTGCTTCTATGGGTTGCGAAATTATGGATCTTAAGGTTAATTAAATAATAGAGAGGGGTGAATAGTGTTTTCTAGTTTTTTTGAATCTTTTTAAAATTCTTTCAAATTTATTATTTATTAATGCAGAATCAACAATCACAGATATAAACGTAGAGAATATACATGCAGTAAAGTAAAAAGTAAAGAATTAGAGAGATTACATAAGGATTTTTGTATGGTTCGGAGTTACCCTGTGTCCAATCCCGTACAATTGCTTGTACAGATTTCTTTTCAAATGCCAAACTTTCAACACATAGAAGGCAAACCCAATTAGAATCTCGATTTTGCGGCTACGAGACATAACCTCTTGATTTTTCGGACCCAGGGTACACTCACTTAATTTTGGCATGCTACAAGCACACCCACTTGGATTTTCAGGCTACCAAACTTGCCCAATTGATTTGAATGGGCTACAATCACACTAAAGCAAATACAACTAGGTTTTGATGGTATTTCAAAAGAGACAATTTCTTGACCTTTGGTTATAATGAATCCTGTAGCCTCTTAGACAGCACATTAATCTTTGATTGAGAGAGAAAGATGATTGAAATGAGAGAGTAAATAGTAGAGAATCAATACTATGAAGACTGAGCTAATCTAGTTGAATTTGAGAAGATTTGAATATATATTTTACTAGAAATTTTTGGAGGAGTAAGAGGAGAGAAGATAATAAGAAAGTGGTTATTAAACATTCGTTTGAAAACCCCCTATATATACAGGAAAGCAGACATGTCCATTCGCAAAGAGTTACGACAAATAGAAACTTCATTTCAAAATTTGAATTTTAAAATTGCGGCATGTATGTCAACATATCATCTACCTATATATCGGCATAGGCTAGTGTAATTTAAAAACTAATTTATTTAAAATGTTTCGAAAATCCTATACTATGCAAAATAATTTGATATTTTGCAAAATTGTTTACACATGGTTTATAAACATTTTAACCTTTGAAAAACTTTATAATTTTTTTTAAATATATTTAAATTTATAAAAAAAATTAAAATAAAGGATTAGAAAATGAGAAATAGAGATCAAAGATTGCTACCGATGACTTACATTGATTACTCAGACTTGAACATAACCCGCCTAAAGGATATCTTTCCATTGCCCAAGATCGATCAGCTTGTTGAAGTACGGCGAACCACGATCTATTATCGTTTATGGATGCCTACTCAGGATACAACCAAATCATGATGTATAAACTCGATAAAGAGAATACTAGTTTCATTACTGCCCTCGGGTTATTCTATTATTGATTCATGCCCATAGGACTAAAGAACGCAGGGGAAACCTACAAAGTAAACACAATGTTCAAAGATCAGATCGAAAAGATAGTGGAAGTATACGTGGACGACATGCTTGTCAAATCATGCATATCAAAGAATCACTTGACAACCTAGCAGAGATGTTTGAAATATTGCGAAATTATAACCCGTTGAAATGCTCCTGCGACATCGCTTCTGGAAAAATTCCTTGGTTTCATCGTGAATGCAAGAGCATTGAAGCTAATTTGGAACAGATTACTGCCCTAAGGAATGTCAAATCCCCTACAACCAAAAGGGAATTGCAAATTCTATATGGAAAGATCGCAGCACTAAGCCGATGCACCTACCGAGCGATTGACAAATACATACCATTCTTTGATGCTTTAAAGAAGGAAAAGAAGAATTTCAAATGGAACGAAGCCTGTCAAACTGTCTTTGAAGCAATACTCCATCATATGGAAATCTCGCCAATCTTATCTAAGCCGATAAACAGGGCAGATTTGTTCCTTTACCTTGCCGTATCAACTCATGCTCTGAGTGCAGCGTTGGTACGCTAAGAGGCTATAGCTCAACGACCCCTCTACTACATCAGTAAGTGGTTAATGGAGCTGAAAAGAATTACCCAAAATTGGAAAAAAAATCACCAATTTCCTACTGATCACTTAAAGGAAGCTACAATCATACTTCAAGGCTCATCCCATCAAGGCGTTGATGGATCAACTTCTAAATCAGGTTGTGTATCGCCCAGAGACATCAGGTCGACTTTTGAAATGGAATATCGAGTTAAGCCAATTTGAAATCACTTATTACCCATGAAGAGCTATTAACGGACAAGCTCTGGCAGATTTCATTGCCAAATTTACCGAGCGAGACAGTGAAGAAGAAAGCATTTCGGACATGGTGCCACAGCAGAAGTTGTTTGTCGATGATGCATCAAATGAATTCTATTCAAGTGCAGGGCTGATACTCCAAACCGCCGAAGGAGTTCTATTTTCTATGCTCTAAGACTATAATTTTCTACCACCAACAGTGAAGCAGAATACAACGCTCTGATGGGAGGATTAAAAATCATTAAACAATTAGGAATAAAAGTTGTGCATATCTATAGCGATTCTTAGCTAATCATCTTTCAAGTGAAAGGGGAGTACCAAGCAAGGGGAAACCGCTCTCTACTTGTCAAAAGCACGGGAATTACTACAGGACATCGAGCACTACTTTAAATGACATTCCGAGGGAACATAATTTTCAAGCGGATCACGTAGCCAAACTAGCCAGTTTCGGAATGCTCAGTCAGTGGGAATGGACCCAATCGAAATGCTTATATCACTTAGCATAGATGATATGGCTGTTAATTGGATTATTGAAACCGTAGAGGAGGAACAATCATAGGTGACGCTAATCAAAGACTACTTGGTCGAAGGTACACTCCCTAAGGATCAGAATGAGTGAAAGAAGCTACTCCAAAAGGCACCATGGTTCATCTTGCAAGATGGAATTCTTTATAGGATAGGATTCTCTACTCTGATAATCAGATGTGTAAGCAACAGCGAAGCCAAAAGGATCCTCAGGGATGTCCATGAAGGTTATTGTGGAAACCACATTGCTGGGAAGAATCTAGCAAAGAAGATCCTCTAATATGTCTGGCCATCCATTAACCGTGACATTGCAGACTACGCTAGGCAATGTGTGCAATGCCAATAGTTTGCCAAAATAGAGAGAACTCAATCCATAGAAATTACGCCAATAGTTGGCCCATGGTTGTTTACGGTTTGGAGAATTGACTTGATCGACGCACTCTCAATCGCTAAAGGAGGGGCCAAATATACAATCGTTGTTATGGATTACTTCACAAAATGGCCAAAGCGGAACCGCCGGCAGCTATTGCCACTATGAAAGTTGTTAACTTTGTCACGAAAATTATTATTTGTAGGTTTGGAGTGCTACAAAAAATCATCACAATAATGAAACTCAATTCGAAAGCGCTGAATTCAAGGACTTTTGCATGCGTTTCCGGATCGAAAAGAGTTTCTCCATAGTGGCACACCCTAAAGCAAATGGGCAAGTGGAAGCAGTAAACAAAATCATCAAGTCCACCATCAAAATACGGCTGACAAAAGCCAAGGGAAAGGGAATTATGAGCTCCCACTTGCACCATGGGCTTACCGAATGAGCACAAGTCAACAGTTGGACACTCTCCATTCACCCTAGCATATGGATCCAAAGCAATGATCCCGGTTAAGTTGGAAGTTCCCTCTCATCGAAAATGACACTTCAATCAAAAAGAGAATGAGCGGCTCCTGCCTGAGTCACTGGATCTGATTGAAGAGAAATGGAGGAAGCGGAGCTAAGGATCACGGCTCGCTAGAAAAGGGTAACATGACACTTCAACTCCAAGGTCCACAACCGTACCGTCGAAGTGGGAGATCTTGTCCTAAAATGGATCTACCCAACTTTAGGAACATTATTAAACCAAATTGGGAAGGCCCTTACTCAATTGGGCAAAAACTTAGAGATGGCACTTTCAAGTAGACTATAGTCGATGGAATTTAGATCTCCGTGCTTGGAACAGTGACTCACTTAGACAATAATTTATTTAGCCTTTATCTATGTATTTCCTATTTTGCAAGTAAGTCGCCCAATTACACTAGGGGCGTGTAAATAGGCAAAATTTGCTATACTTTCCATTTTATTAATGAAATCTCTTTAGCTTCCTGAATCAATAAACTATGTTCATATAAATTACTTGTAGGGTCGGCGAAGTAAAACGACTCAAAAATCATTCATTAGCTGCTTGAGGAAGTGAAACCACACCTAAGTATGCTCTGCTTACTAAGTCGGTGAAAGTAAATCAAATCAAAATAAAAGCCGTGCATTTCATAAGCCACACACTCCCAAAAAGCCGTATATTACGTAAGCCGCACGCACTCCCAATATGCCGCGCATTTCGTAAGCCACGCCCACTCCCAAAAAGCCACGCATTTCGTAAGCCACATGCGATCTCAAAAAGCCACACAATTCGTAAGCAACGACTATCAAAAAAGCAGCGCATTTTGTAAGCCATGCACTCTTAAAAAGCCACAGATTTCGTAAGCCATGCACACTCTTAAAAGTCATGTATTTTGTAATTCGTGCACTCTCAGAAAGCCACGCATTCTGTAAGCCACGCACTCTTAAAAGCCACACATTTCATAATCTACTTAAGCACTACTTGATGTTGCTCCGACACCATCAACAAGAAATTAAGGTTTTCTAAGTATCAGTATTATCATCACAATGCTAGGAAACTTGCCTATTGCAGAACTCAAAAGGATCGACTCCCACGATCAATAATAGTTGACGTGAGTCCAACAATGTCGCAAAACTAGAGAACGACAAAGAACTTCGATCGTTGATCGAAAAAATCTTTGGAGACGAGACATTCGAGTTATAAGTTCCTAAAGATAGGAATGGCAAAGTAGATTCGACCACAAAAAATCGAGGAATCACTCGGATCAACCAGTCATTTGTCAAGTGTTCAGAGAAAAATACCATATGGAGTAGGGAGCACACACCGACACTCGATTGAAAAGAAAACTACCCATAGTCGTGTTCCGTCGAACAAAGTATTTTCCAATCCTAATGGATCTAGTTATAAAATTAAAAAAACCATACATAATGCGTGAAATCATATAAATAAAGGCATGATTGTACCATACAGCATAACACGACAATGTAAAGAATAGAAATTATAGAATAAGCAATTATGTCATGCACACACATAAGTGGTACGAAAACAAGCTAAGTGCATTGTAAATAAGGAATAATACAAAAGAGATAACAATAGAAATATTAATCTTTTCATTCCTTATAATATTCCTCGTACAAAGTCAAATGTGGGGGTCGTCCCACATAGTATCGGCCAACAAAAAGAAAAGTACAATTACAACAACAAAAGTAATAAGTGTAGACTCCGCATTTGTACAAAATACATGTCGAACAAATCAGAATGTGACAAAATCTGGCTCCACTGTCACTCGAGCCTGTCGGTGTTTCTTGCCACCAATTCCTTTCTCGCCTTTGCTTGAAAGTTTCTTCTAACCTCAACATCCTCACCGGGGGTTGTATCGCTGCCAGAGATACCAATTATAGGCTATGTGCCCATGTCTCCTCCTTATTCTTCGACCCCCTCGCTCTTGCGCTTGCGGGACTTGTGGGAGCTCCTCGAAGGCTTTCTCTCCTCAATCTTTTCCCTTTTAAATGCTACCATCTGTTGTTCATTTTTACTTGGCTGGCTCGCTTGATATGCCTGCTCTCGAGGGTCGACTGCTGCTAAATCACCCTCTAGAGATATTTAATGGGTCGTCCAGGCCATGCAATGCAGTAATCTTCTTAGATTCCAGCCCTGGTTGCAAGCCAGATACGAGAATAGTGATCAAAGCAGCTACAAAACAAGTGTTGAATTAGTTAAAATGGCAGTAGGCCTTGAGACCAGAGAAATTGGCAATTCAACAAGCAATGAAGATGGAGTTATAAGATAAAAAAGGAAAGCATTCAATTTGTCTTGTTCTTGCGGTGTGAGATAAAAATCCTCAAACTCGAGAGAAACAAGAAAGTTACCTGCATCAGAAGTGTGACCGTGAATCTCAACTTCGTACTCCCTACCGTTTCCTTCTCTAGACCATTGCATAATCTTGGGCGAAGTTTCAGGACCACCCAAGGCTTCAAAGATAGCTACTGAAGGGGCAGACAACAAAGTAGCACCAGTCGAAGATGGAACGATTCCTATATGATCATGAGATTTCTTAGATGATTCTCCAGGCCAAAAAGTGAAAGGCTTTGATAATGCTTTAGCAGTTGTAGTTGCAGTCGCATCGGCGGCTTCTTGCTCCCTTTCAACCAGAATAATCTCCCGGCCCTCTACCAAAGCCTTCTTTAATTCTTCATTAAGATAGGCATCCTCCAACTCTTGTTTAGTGTACACATCCCCGTTTTCTCAGAAATAGGCCAGTACTTCTTCCCGAACCATAGCAAGAGTGTGTGGGAATTTAGGGCCCAAATAACAGAGACTGCCTTGATGAAACAGGGGGTTAACATAGAAGTTCAAGATGGTGTCATACGTCTTCGCCATCTTCCTTTCGATGGTATCTTGCAGCTCCAAGTAGTCCGCCATCACAACTGCCTTCTCAGCTTCAACTTTGGTCTTTTTAACATTTAGTTGGGCAACTTTTTCACGAAGAGAAGCAAACACTTGAGCCAGGTTAGAGATGATCTTATCTTGGGATTCCTCCATTCTCGCATAATCAGCAATTGTCTTCGTATGAGCTTCGAACGTTTCATTATGACCAGCTAAAGTTCTTTTTTGAGATTTGATAATCTCATCTCAAGTTTCAAGCTCATTTTTTAGCAAAACTTCATCGGCATAGGCTTTCTTAATTTCGTCTCTAAACGTGATCTAAATTTTCACGTAAGTATCTTTAAATTCCTTTAGTAGACTGGCGTTGCTGTTACTCTCTTGAATGGCAACATCTCTCTCTTTCGTCAATTGATCAATTCTGGCATCACGTTCCATCAGCATCCTTTCTTAATCATCCTTTTCTGATTTGAAGGAAAGGATCTCTTATTAGTTGTTACGATTTATGTCCACTAGTTGCTTACATAATTTCTCCCATCCTTCAGCATGATCCAAGTCACTCTGAATCGCTTAGAACGTGTCATATAAGAATGCTTATGAATCGGATGTAGGTCATGATCAAATTTAAAACCCTTTATGAACCATCCACAGAGTGCGGCTTCAAGCTTAGGTGGACCAATGGAAGAATATAAACAGGTCTCTTACGAGGGCATGAAGAACCAGAAGTAGGCATAACATGAGTTGATGGAATCTGGGTTGATGGAGCAACTTGAACAATAGAAGTCAGGACCTCAACTCTGATAGAATTTTGAGCCAAGGCAAATGTATGGTGCTTGGAAGGATGAGGATTATGATCTACTTTAGAATTTTTGGATGGCTCTTCCCGATCATCAGGAATCTTCCTCTTCTTCCATCCACCCTAATAAACTCTACTTAGGTCCTTGTTGTCCCGAGGACGAGCTTCAGCATCCCCAACTTTTCTCCTTCTCCATTCTTCCAATGTTTCTAGAGGTCGGCGATTTGAAGACCATGTCAGCCCACGTTATGCATTTGTAAATTTTTTCAAGGTCGTTATAAAGTCCATGACCTCCCATAGTACCTAATATAAAAAGTGAAGTAACTTTAGCAACATAAAATGAGCTCAAATAATGAATACATGAGTGTCCATGACCTTAGTGGAGTGTGTGACGTGTCATAGGCGGCCTAAAAGGACTTCATAAATCGAGTCGAGAAGCGACTATAGTGGGGGTCAGGCTAACTCTAGAAATAGCATGGTCAGGGTGAGAAGACAATCCCTCAAACTCAAAATCATCTCCCATGAGTGCTACGATGTCCACATAAACATTAATCAAGTCCCTAAAGTTGATATCGGTTTTCGTAAGTGGAGAATCATGAAGTCATTCAGCAGCTGAGGGAGCATCATTAGCAATAATGTCTAAGGGAGGCAAATCAGGGAGAATAAGATTCATTCCTAAAGTTCCATCACATGATTCGAAATTTCCTTCACTGGAACTTACATCAAATTTCTCATCGCTAGAGGAGGAATCATTACTACTCCAGCTCTCGATTTCACCTCCCTCCTTTTCTCAGCAACCTTGCCTTCTCGTTGTTTGAATTACTCTTCCCCTTCCTTTGGGATCGAGGACATCCTAATTGGGCTATTGGTTCTGATCATAACACTTTTCCTTCACGGATTTCCTTAGATGATCCACCGGATGGACCTTCTCCTCTTATAGACTGCCCTCTTCGGAATCGTGCGATGAAGAAGTGGTGCATGTTTCGAATCCTAGCATGGGTAAGGGACCGAACTTCAAAGGCGATGGTAAATATCCTAGGATGCAACAATTCATATTGATGCAAATTCTCATCCATTAGCAAATATTTGACCGATCTCTCTTTGGCATCTATGGCCTTCAGAGTATAGAAGATGGGATCAAGTGATGGATCTTTATTTTTGCCCCAGAATAACTACAAGGAGTATTCGGTCCATTAAAACCCCGTAATACCATAATAAATCTCAACAAGTGAATGGAAAACTTACCCACTGTCGTCCAAAGACAACTAAATCCTTTAGGGCATCTAACAAAGAAATGTTGCGTCTTGAACTGGGAAGTTACTTTGGAGTTGCAGCATGATTTTAAGGTTTCTTTGAGCCTTTATAATCATAAGAGACTAACATTCATCTCTCTTCTTAAATGAGAGGAAATATCTCAGCTCATCGAAGCTTGGGGCACAATTAAATGTCCGCATAAACAAAACGTAAAGACTAGTCAAAATTGCGTATCTCTTAGGATGAATCTAAAATGGAGCTATTCAAAAAACAGGAGAGTCTCTCTTAAGAAATGATTGAATGGGGGCATTGCACCATTCAAGCAAATGTACTAATGGCAAACGCTGTACCCCGAAGGTGGCATGTGTGCAAACACATTTTTTAGTGGAAAGCACACATCATGATTAAGAATGCCATACTATAAACAGATTGCAGAATTTTAGTAGAAATTACAAGGAAATCTCTCTTCGGAGGGTTGAGTAAAACTCTAAAGTTCGAACGGGTTCGATCAAAAATGTGACGCCCCACCTCTATGCTTGCAATAACAAAGAGTATTAAAAGAAATACTGTCTGTTATCACGAAGAATAAGGCTGGATAGGAGCGGCCATCCGTAGTTAGGCCTTACACTAGTATTGGTTACCTCGATAGGAGTGGTATATATTATCTCATATTTATTTACTCCCATCGACATACCCAATTCCAGTATAAAACGAACTATGATGGTTCATAATAGTTTAGGACAATAGATATAATAATAATACAGATAATAAAATGCGGAACACAGATAAAACGAAAGTCTCATATATATAATAACTGATGTCAGTTACAATACATTTGATACAATACATATGATACAACTACAACTGTCGACTCTGGAAGTTACATATACAAGTACATTATCGTGAATAATATACATGAATATACAACATCCTATACAAATACACAAACTACTCTAAATGACGACGCCTACTCCGAAAGATATCAAGAGACTTCATAGCTCTAACAGCAACCTAAAGTAAGATATCAACAACCTGTAAATACTCGGTCTGACCCGAGTATTACATTCAAAAGAAAATAGTACACGGGTCAGTCTAATTCAAACTCTGATATTAATGCACAGAAGCAGTAATAATTAATTAATAATTAGACGACAGTCAAAATAAATTCCCTTATCTGATCCTTTAACAAGAAAATCAAATAACTGTGAATATAACATGTATAGTGTTAAACAAAAATTCAGCAAACTCAAAAACAACAGAATTGCCTAAATGGCAATTAACAACAAAATCTAATTTAAAACAACAACTCTAGTAGGGCTGCAGTATACGCACGCGTATGCTGCCTCGCCACTACAGTATATGGAATACGCAAAAGATCCATAAACCAAAAGCAATTAAAATATCAATAAAAGCAATACCGTGTGGCTGCAGTACACGCTTGTGTGCACTACCTTGCCACTACAGTGATGATGTACACAAAAGATCAACGAACCAAAATCCAAAGAAATACCAATAAAATTAATACGGTGTGGCTGCAGTTCACACTTGCGTGCACTGCCTTGCCACTACAGTGATGATGTACATAATGAAAATTCACAATGAACACAAGGTCAAACCCAAGCTATTAGCTGGGTTCAACACAGGTGTAAATTCAAATGAAAGGGTCAAGACATAAAATCAAGCCTCGACCATAGTTCAAGTCAACCAACAAATAGGGGCTGCAATCACGAACTACCTCAAAGGAATAGCATCAAGTAAATCAGTAATAGAATGAAGGTGAGAGCACCAAGTCATGGCACCACAGCACACAACAGTAAAAGAACTCAGAGCAGTTTCAAATGAGGATAATGTTACCAGTGAAATTCAGTGACTAAATGTAAATGAATACGATGCATCAATGCAATGTATCAGACTCGAGCACAAATAAAGGCAATGCAACCCTAATCTGTGCAAAATGGCATGTGTAAATACACATGCAATCTGGCCAAAATTATTCTGGGTTGAACCAGATTACAAGATAATAGGTAAGTCCAGTCTAACACAAAAAGCTACAGACTCAATACTAACAAGACTTCAAGCCTGGCAACAAGGAATCAAAGTAAAGACTATATAATGTAACATGAAGACTCTGCATCACGAAAGCAACAACAGGTATACTAATTCGATCAAAGCAAAACAATGCCCAAGTTCAGCATCAAGTCAGAGCCAAAATGGTCAAGGCTAAAAATTAGACAAGTGGAAATGGCCACTGCATCAAATGTATAGAGGAAAGAACAACAAGTGGTACGAGATCGAACCAGACAAATGAGACTCAGTTTAGGTGCATGGCAACACCATGAAACTGGAAATTCCAAAAACCAACATCAATCAAGTTCAAATGAACATAGACAACAAGCTCCAGATATAATGCAGCAGTGTGCCACCAGAGTAAATGGAACAAAAGTTCTCCAGTCGACCACAAGCTCATGTGACTCATATGGAATAAGAACCAATTTCAACTGCTATAATGACACAACCCAAAATCAGCCAACACTGGACCATAGAATCAAACTTCAAATGACCCAACCTAATGCACCAGTGAACACTAAATAAAATTGGACAGTACTATCAAAATGCCTGAACAAAGCATGCTACAGGTCTTACCACATGGATGGACAATCTCATATATGCAACAGAGACCAGAAACCAAACCACAAATACCAACATAATAACAATGCTACAAGATTAACTCAAGCCGACTCAAGAACATCAAGAAGAGAACTCGACGAAGTACATAAATGATAAACTCAAGTACATACGTGATGGCCCCAAATTCAACTAGCAGTAATGTATGAACAACTCAAAAGCTACACAATATCAAAATGCTACCAAAGGCAGTGGATAAAATGGCAAAAGTCGAACAAAATCCAGTTAAAATCAAACGGACCGTGGCCAACAAGTATGCCGCAAATTCAAAAACAACTTCGAAGTTAACACTGAAAGCAAATTGCAAAACCCAGCAAATTATCATCTAAAGTATTTTCGCAAAACCAACATCATTAATTCCAGTGACCAAAGTCCACCGGAATCGAAATCGTGGTGGTCGGGAACGAACTTGATATCGTCAACCCTAAATCGAACAACGATGACCACGAAAACGAACAGCTCAAAACAATTTAAAGCCAAAAATAATATGCAGTTCACAATCAAGTCAGAGACACCATGACCAAGGAATCGATCAAGGCCCCGAGTACTAAAAAAATCACAATATATATAAATTGACAGAGTCCAAAGATCATCTCAGGCATCTAAAAACGAATGGCCGAAGCCCAATATAGGTAAAATCACAAATTCGAAGCAGTGATAGCCAACAGGGAATTAAAGCCAACTATGAAAAATGTCGGAGCCGAAGACAACAAAAGAAAATAAGCAGACGTGCTCAAACTATTTGAATTAGATGTGGGTGAAGAGATCACTCACCTTTTTCTCGATGAATTGAAGTAGCCGCGAGCGCAACGAAGAATCGTCGATCGACAGGCAAGCGACACCAATCACTCTGCGATAGAGCTACCGGAGATGGCGACCTCGATTTTCATGAAGCCCTAGCTTCAGACGAACAAGAGAAGAATGGGCCGCCACCATTTTTTTTTTCGTTTTAGGTTTAGGATGAAAAATGAATGGATCGGGGAAAATGAATGGCATTAATAACTATCACGACAACTAAAATAAAACAAGGGCTAGGATCAATTTTGAACGCCCACAACACTTAACAAATTATAACAAATCCTCACCAGATTAAATTTCCCAGAAACGATTATCCAGCAGAATTAATCGTTTAACAATGATAATTAATTTTTATTTAAAACTCCGGGTTGTTACAGACTCCCCTCCTTATAAAAATTGCGTCCCCGCAATTTTCATAATCAAGGTCGTTACTAACGACCATTTTTCTAACATAAACTGGTTAAGCTAGAAAAATAAAGGTGGAGAAGTCAAACGCCAAAGAAATCTTTTAATTTCATAAAAGAAATTCACAAATTCTCAACAAAATCTAATTATCCAGTAGACAATCAGAAAACAACAAAACTGAATAAGTGCAATTATCAGCAATATTCAATTATCAACTAGATAATTAAAATACAGAAAATCACAAAACAGCAATATCTAATTATCGATACGATAATTAGCTAAGATAATTATAAAACACAAATCACAATTCGCAAAACTGCAGTTACCTAGTTACCAAAACGGTAATCAGAAAACAACAAAGGTCTAATTATCAAAAACGATAATCAGATTTTCTCAAATCAACAATATTTAATTACCTCAAACGATAATCAATATCAAATCAACAATTATTTAATTATCACAATCGATAATCAAATATCAAAGCAATAATTATTTAATTATGTCAAGCGATAATCAAATCTCAAATCAATAAATATTTAATTATCAAAGGCGATAATTAAATTTCAAATCAACAAATATTTAATTATCAAAAGCGATAATTAAATCTCAAATCAGCAAATATTTAATTATCTTAAGCGATAATTAAATTTCAAATATCTAATTATCACAAGCGATAATCAGAAATCTCAAACCATCAAATCAACAAATCAACTAATATCGGATTATCAAAAACGATAATCAGAACTCATATCAACAAATATTCGATTATCAAAAACGATAATCAAATCAACAAATATCCGATTATCAAGAACGATAATCAAAACTCATAACAACAAATATTCGATTATCAAAAACGATAATCAAATCAACAAATATCCGATTATCAAAAACGATAATCAGAACTCATATCAACAAATATTCGATTATCAAAAACGATAATCAAATCAACAAATATCCGATTATCAAAAACGATAATCAGAACTCATAACAACAAATATTCGATTATCAAAAACGATAATCAAATCAACAAATATCCGATTATCAAAAACGATAATCAGAACTCATATCAACAAATATTCGATTATCAAAAACGATAATCAAATCAACAAATATCCGATTATCAAAACGATAATCAAAACTCATAACATCAAATATCTAATTATCACAAGCGATAATCAGAACTCATAACATCAAATATCTAATTATCACAAGCGATAATCAGAACTCATAACATCAAATATCTAATTATCACAAGCGATAATCAGAACTCATAACATCAAATATCTAATTACCTGCAGATAATTAGATTCAACATATATCTAGAATCAATTAAGATAACTAGAAAATCAAACATAAAAGGTTGGATCGATCCCATCATATGGCGAGTTTTAGCTACGCCGCACGTGCATCTCATATGGCCGAAGCCTACAAAGTACCCATCATAATTTTGGCGCCCATCTTATGACCCGAAGGTCCAACATATGACCCGAAGGTCTGGTACTGGTATTTGACCCGAAGGTCCATCATAGTGGCTCGAAAGCACACGAAAATCATCATATATTCAATTAACGAGTCCGGAATTAACCGAAATAGCAAACGCACATGTCCCATACCACGTGTTTCACTAAATCATTTGATTCTCTTCATCGTTTCCTTGAACGTGTAAAATCATCAAAATCATCAAAACAGCAAATATTTCAATTAACGAGTCCGGAATTAACCGAAATAGTAAAAGTGTGGTTCCATACTCCACACTTTCGCTACATCGTTTAAATCTCTTCATCGTTTCCTTGAAAGTGCAAATTGTGTATTCCAAAAATAACATTTCACATTCTCAAACGGACAAGTTCGGAATTAAGCGAATCAGTAAAAGTAAGGGGTCATAGTCCTCGATTTTGCTGAAACATTTAAGTCACTTTCTCATTTTTCTGAAAATGCAAACTGTAAAAATTGTGAAAACAATTTCATTTATTTTATAAAAGTAATAATTTACATTCTCAAACGAACAAGTCCGGAATTAAGTGAATCAGTAAAAGAAAGGGTTCATGGTCCTCGATTTTGCTGAATCGTTTAAATCGCTTCCTCATTCTTTTGAAAGCGCAAACTATAAAAATTTTGGAAAACAATTTTATTTTTAAAACGATTTGCAATTCCGTGATAAAAACAGCAACATTAGTGACAATTTCAATAAGAAAATTGTACTTCTCAAAACACCGTAGAAACGGATCTCAAAATCAGCATTGCGGGATAACCGCTTGAAAATCCACTTTAAAATATACGGACACTGAAGTCAAAGCAACAGTAATTTTTAAACGTCAAAATCTCATCAAAATAATTTGCATCAAAATATAACATCAGTGAATTTTCATTCATTAAAATGTCAAAAAAACATCGGGCTTCAAAATTTTAGCACCGATGTAAAAATTCCGTTATAAAAATAACGGCAACAAAATACGTTAAACCAAACATCAGTTCAACGTAAAATTAATGCAGTAACTTGCAACATAAATTTGCACGTATACCGCAAAAAGAACAAAGAAATCATTCAAATATATCTTCAACGAAGATAATTCAAATCAGCAGAAATCTCAACAAAATCACATAACTGCAACTGCTTCGAATTCTCAAATTGGATTCGAAATTTTCAAAGAAAGCAATTTAAACACAGCTATGTAAACAACAAATGAAATTTATTTCAATTTCATATTTTGATTTCCAAATCAAAAAGGTTATCAGCCGTACTCAGCGAAGACAGTCTCACTGTTTTCGTTGCGTACTCTGGTAAACAAAACACGAACCAACCAAATCAACAAATCACGAATTCACTTTTATTTTTAAATAAAAATAAAAATATTTAAAAATTTCATCAAAATTTCAAAACTTTAGTTTTGACTCAAAGCACAACTAAAACATCGACAAATAGTTGTAACACATGTTCCATCTAAGATATGTTTTATATTATGTCCATAAACCCCAAGCTTTGATACCAATTGTGACGCCCCACCTCTATGCTCGCAATAACAAAGAGTATTAAAAGAAATACTGTCTGTTATCACGAAGAATAAGGCTGGATAGGAGCGGCCATCCGTAGTTAGGCCTTACACTAGTATTGGTTACCTCGATAGGAGTGGTATATATTATCTCATATTTATTTACTCCCATCGACATACCCAATTCCAGTATAAAACGAACTATGATGGTTCATAATAGTTTAGGACAATAGATATAAAAATAATACAGATAATAAAATGCGGAACACAGATAAAACGAAAGTCTCATATATATAATAACTGATGTCAGTTACAATACATTTGATACAATACATATGATACAACTACAACTGTCGATTCTGGAAGTTACATATACAAGTACATTATCGTGAATAATATACATGAATATACAACATCCTATACAAATACACAAACTACTCTAAATGACGATGCCTACTCCGAAAGATATCAAGAGACTTCATAGCTCTAACAGCAACCTAAAGTAAGATATCAACAACCTGTAAATACTCGGTCTGACCCAAGTATTACATTCAAAAGAAAATAATACACGGGTCAGTCTAATTCAAACTCAGTTATTAATGCACAGAAGCAGTAATAATTAATTAATAATTAGATGACAGTCAAAATAAATTCCCTTATCTGATCCTTTAACAAGAAAATCGAATAACGGTGAATATAACATGTATAGTGTTAAACAACAATTCAGCAAACTCAAAAACAGCAGAATTGCCTAAATGGCAATTAACAACAAAATCTAATTTAAAACAACAACTCTAGTAGGGCTGCAGTATACGCACGTGTATGCTGCCTCGCCACTACAGTATATGGAATACGCAAAAGATCCATAAACCAAAAGCAATTAAAATATCAATAAAAGCAATACTGTGTGGCTGCAGTACACGCTTGTGTGCACTACCTTGCCACTACAGTGATGATGTACACAAAAGATCAACGAACCAAAATCCAAAGAAATACCAATAAAATTAATACGGTGTGGCTGCAGTTCACGCTTGCGTGCACTGCCTTGCCACTACAGTGATGATGTACATAATGAAAATTCACAATGAACACAAGGTCAAACCCAAGCTATTAGCTGGGTTCAACACAGGTGTAAATTCAAATGAAAAGGTCAAGACGTAAAATCAAGCCTCGACCATAGTTCAAGTCAACCAACAAATAGGGGCTGCAATCACGAACTACCTCAAAGGAATAGCATCAAGTAAACCAGTAATAGAATGAAGGTGAGAGCACCAAGTCATGGCACCACAGCACACAACAGTAAAAGAACTCAGAGCAGTTTCAAATGAGGATAATGTTACCAGTGAAATTCAGTGACTAAATGCAAATGAATACGATGCATCAATGCAATGTATCAGACTCGAGCACAAATAAAGGCAATGCAACCCTAATCTGTGCAAAATGGCATGTGTAAATACACATGCAATCTGGCCAAAATTATTCTGGGTTGAACCAGATTACAAGATAATAGGTAAGTCCAGTCCAACACAAAAAGCTACAGACTCAATACTAACAAGACTTCAAGCCTGGCAACAAGGAATCAAAGTAAAGACTATATAATGTAATATGAAGACTCTGCATCACGAAAGCAACAACAGGTATACTAATTCGATCAAAGCAAAACAATGCCCAAGTTCAGCATCAAGTCAGAGCCAAAATGGTCAAGGCTAAAAATTGGACAAGTGGAAATGGCCACTGCATCAAATGTACAGAGGAAAGAACAACAAGTGGTACGAGATCGAACCAGACAAATGAGACTGAGTTCAGGTGCATGGCAACACCATGAAACTGGAAATTCCAAAAACCAACATCAACCAAGTTCAAATGAACATAGACAACAAGCTCCAGATATAATGCAGCAGTGTGCCACCAGAGTAAATGGAACAAAAGTTCTCCAGTCGACCACAAGCTCATGTGACTCATATGGAACAAGAACCAATTTCAACTGCTATAATGATACAACCCAAAATCAGCCAACACTGGACCATAGAATCAAACTTCAAATGACCCAACCTAATGCACCAGTGAACACTAAATAAAATTGGACAGTACTATCAAAATGCCTGAACAAAGCATGCTACAGGTCTTACCACATGGATGGACAATCTCATATATGCAACAGAGACCAGAAACCAAACCACAAATACCAACATAATAACAATGCTACAAGATTAACTCAAGCCGACTCAAGAACATCAAGAAGAGAACTCGACAAAGTACATAAATGATAGACTCAAGTACATACGTGATGGCCCCAAATTCAACTAGCAGTAATGTATGAACAACTCAAAAGATACACAATATCAAAATGCTACCAAAGGCAGTGGATAAAATGGCAAAAGTCGAACAAAATCCAGTTAAAATCAAACGGACCGTGGCCAACAAGCATGCCGCAAATTCAAAAACAACTTCGAAGTTAACACTGAAAGCAAATTGCAAAACCCAGCAAATTATCATCTAAAGTATTTTCGCAAAACCAACATCATTAATTCCAGTGATCGAAGTTGACCGGAATCGAAATCGTGGTGGTCGGGAACGAACTCGATATCGTCAACCCTAAATCGAACAACGATGACCACGAAAACGAATAGCTCAAAACAATTTAAAGCCAAAAATAATATGCAGCTCACAATCAAGTCAGAGACACCATGACCAAGGAATCGATCAAGGCCTCGAGTACTAAAAAAATACAATATATATATATAAATTGACAGAGTCCAAAGATCATCTCAGGCATCTAAAAACGAATGGCCGAAGCCCAATATAGGTAAAATCACAAATTCGAAGCAGTGATAGCCAACAGGGGATTAAAGCCAACTATGAAAAATGTCGGAGCCGAAGACAACAAAAGCAAATAAGCAGATGTGCTCAAACTATTTGAATTAGATGTGGGTGAAGAGATCACTCACCTTTTTCTCGATGAATTGAAGTAGCCGCGAGCGCAACGAAGAATCGTCGATCGACAGGCAAGCGACACCAATCACTCTGCGATAGAGCTACCGGAGAAGGCGACCTCGATTTTCATGAAGCCTTAGCTTCAGACGAACAGGAGAAGAATGGGCCGCCACCATTTTTTTTCGTTTTAGGTTTAGGATGAAAAATGAACGGATCGGGGAAAATGAATGGCATTAATAACTATCACGACAACTAAAATAAAACAAGGGCTAGGATCAATTTTGAACGCCCACAACACTTAACAAATTATAAAAAATCCTCACCAGATTAAATTTCCCAGAAACGATTAGCCAGCAGAATTAATCGTTTAACAATGATAATTAATTTTTATTTAAAACTCCGGGTTGTTACAAAAAACCAGACCAACCGGCACTAATTAACCATATTCAACTAGTGGTGCCAAAGAAGTAGGGGCTGCTGGAACCGTTTGCAAAGGAATAATTGATGTCCATTCTGCTCTCGAGAGTGTCAGGCTTTCTCCACTGGATTTATGTCGGGATGACGGATGTTTCATTCTATATAGAACTTGTATCGAACATGGTCATGCAATTCTATTTATAACTAAAAATCCCCTATGTTTAATGCTTAAAGTCCAAAAAGACGTTGACTTGTGCTGACTCGTCGGATTTCAAGCATTAACTAGGGCAAGTGTAGTGTGTTATCTATGTGGGATAGGTTCGGTGTTCTTAAGATTACAAATGCTCTATCCTATGTAGATAGTTCATTCGCAGCGGAGAAAGGAAAAAGCTTTTCATGTCATTCATTGAAGTCGTTCTTCCCACACTTACCCGTTATTGACCAATGATCGATAAAAGATCCATTATCCAAAGCGACACGGGATGCTAATTTTATTTTCAAGTACACTGAGTACGCGACAGTAAAATTAATCCAAGATGATCAAATCCATAGTAAACTGCCTCGACGGAGCCATCGAGGCCATATGCTAACCGATTTGGATTTATTGAGTGAAGATGGTAGAATACGTCAAGTGCAGGGAAGAAATCCACCATCTACCTCCAATAAATCGCGGTAAACCCGCATGGTTCATGATTCTCATCGATTACCCCAAACTCATTGACAATCACCACCAACATGGTAATCACATCATCACTAACTTAAACTCAAAAAGAAAATGCGCTCGACTTTAAGTTGTCGGTGATCTAAGCTGCATAAGGTCGATAACGATTAAAGAAGGCGACGATTCAGGCACTGGGGCTTGACTCAAGGTGATGGTGGAGTTAATTGAGGTCGGCGATAGAAAGTTCTGGCGATGGAGATCAATGGCAGAGGTAGTAAAGGCAAACTTAGAGTTTGGATGCCATTAGCTCGAATCGTAGGAAGGGTGGCTCGGGTCGCAAAAAGAGCATGCAATGATGAGAAGGGTCGGCTCAAACGAAGTTAAATAAGAGATTGATTGAAGACAATTTGCTAAATCTATGAATCACTGGCGATCCATTAATCTGCAACCAATCTTCTCCAAACTTGCCCAGCATGATCTATATGATGCTTACAAGCATCTTGAAAGTTGTAGGATCGAAATTGATGAATTGTTAGGGGCAATGACCATTCATACAGAATTCCACAGACGGTTGAATAACCAAAGCCAAATTCACATAATAATCTCAATACAATCAATTAAATTTCAAAAAATGGAAATTCAAAAGTAGTTACTTCCGGAGCACACCTTGTTTCCAACGAATGCATACTCTAGGGGCAAACTTAAACCAGGTTTTTAGCCCAGCAGAATTCAATAGGAGCTGGAACATCTAGGCCAAGTCAAAACAACTCAAGAATCGACCAAAAGGAGTAGAACAATAGGCCACGAAGTGCTTAAGAGAAAATAAACAAAAATTGGCTATGGAATGGATCTTTGGCGATCCATAAGGACCGCTCATGGATCTTTCAAACCTCTTGCATCACAAACCAATATCTTTTCTATAGATGTTTACCAAGTTTAATAATACTCCAAGCAACCTAGTTTGAGAAGTAGGCATTCATTTGATTCCAGTCATAGTTCAAACCAACTGCACATGAATCATCAACAAGGCAACTGGTTATGAAATTACATGGACAGCACCTATGTAAGACATAGAGTACAACCCAAAGGAATAGTTTCAAAATTTCTTAAGTACATAGATTACTAGCGATCCATGCCCTAAGGATCTCTAGCAATCCATCAAATTACGTTGGATCAGAGCACAATTTTCAGTGCACTTTTGTACAATCAAGTGCAGGCTTCTGACAAAGCGACCAAGCCCAATAGCTTTCTAGCCATTATAAATATAGTCCTACTTGCAACATAAACAAGATCTTGGGTACTGGCTGCTGGAACTTTGCAGATATTATTCTTCACTCTTCTTCTCCCACATAATAATCATTTAGGGGTTCACTATGATTCTCCAATGAACTGTTGTACTTGTGACTCGATCTAACTTAGAAGATTCAATCATATTGTAATCCGTTTGAACTTATAACAGCAGTCAGTTAATAGATAATTATAAAGTGGACATAGGCTTCATTAACAGTCGAACCACTAATAAAATCTTCTTGTCTTCTTATTATTTCTGCTCCTTTTACATTTATCTTCTGTATTATTACTCTGTAAGAACAGAGCTTGTGCTTTAACACTCAATCCAGGGTGTTGATTTATTTTTTCGGTTAATATTTTTTATTCTTAGTATATCACCTTGCTTTGATTATTTTTGTTTAATTCTTGATTATATTAATCTTATTGATTTCTATTAAGTTATCATTAATGGTTATTGTTAGTTGTAGACTCGAAGAACATCGATCCTAGGATCTTGGCTAAGGTCAATTGTTTTGGTGATGCCTTAGAATTCTCAAGGAGGCGATCGAGACTTCTTACTAAAAAAGCTGAAGAAGTGCCCTTTAATTCAAAAGTGTCATCACATCTTGGGTGAACCCCTACGATGAAGAAAAAGATAAATTGTTCATCAACCCTCATTGTAGTAAAATTAGATAATCTTTTCACGAATTCTCCAATATAAGACCAGCTGTTGACAGTCCTGGATATTCTATAGGTTCCATCTCTTTATATTTCCTATTTTATATAAAAGAAAATGAATTTCCCCAACACTTCTTATTTTGTGAATCCTTCCGAGGTACATCTGGTCGGTGTGCGTACCTCACTAGCAAAGGGTCTTCTGATTTGTCTGATTTTTCTAAGGCATTGAGAAGTTGACATCATCTAAAGCCCATTCATTATATATTGTCTCTATTACAAAAACGCTTCGGCACTAGTTAGAGTAAAGAAACAAAAGGGTTCCAGATTCACACTTGTTTCTTCTGAGGCCCCTACCAAAAAGCCTAAAGAAGTTGAGCTTACTATATATCTACCTTTAGTACCTACTTCCAGCACTTCCACTACTGTTACTACTTTTCCAATTCAAAATCCCATCTCTAATATTTCTAGTCCTTCTCTTCATGAATCTGTGATCTCTCTATAAAAAAACCTTAAGGCTCAATTCTCCTTCTTATGAGGATGTTCTTCCTCCTTACTCTAGGACATGATCTCCCTCTACTATGGATTTCATAGAATGGCTAAAAAGTATCCTACGCTCTTCTGTCTTTGATTCATCGAGCTCTTCAGAAGCTTCTTCTTCTTGTCTTTCTAAGGAAACCTCACTTTTTCCCTTGCAACATCTTGGTTAGGTATGATTTCTCTTGTTCTTTTTTACATTGAAAATGTCTTATTTTTTACAAATCTTATGTAATGATTCTTTCCAGATGGGACAACATTTATTCAATTTTAACAAATCATCTCTGCTTTCTTCTTAAAGTGTGTCCTGATTACAAGATTTAAATTCCTTATTGTTTGGGAAGGTGATAGCTCTCGAAACCCGACTTCGTGATCTCCAGTCCAATAATGAGTTGCTTTTTCCGAATGTTATAGCTATAATACGTTTAGACTCAAAAAAGAAAAGATCTCAAGATCTAGAATAGAAGGTGAAAGCCTTAGAGGTTAAACTTTATAAAGTTGAACTAGATATCTTTGAAACTTAAAACAACTTCAGCTCTAGTTCCTATCTTAGAGCAGTTTTACTTAACGGTTTATAAGAAAAAATTAATTGATGTCCAAATTTGGATTTTCCTTTATTTAGCAATGTGGAAGTAGATTACAATAGGAAGTTCTATGTTCTATAAGACCACATTCCTAGGAAATATTTTGAGCCCGAGGATGGAGCTATTACTGATCCTGTTAATCCTTTGGCATTCAATGACATCCTATCACACGATGATGATAAAGAATCAAAAAGTAATAAAGTGGATAATAGAGACGATGAGTGATGATAATGATGACAATAATGGGGATGATGGCATTGGTGGCTCTGCACAAGGTAACTATCCATAAATGGGTAGAGATGATGGTTCTAACTAAGACTATCCTAGAACTCCTCAAGGTCCAAGTCGTACTCCTGATTCTCCCTCTTCTGATACTAACCATGAGTCTAGCAATAATCTTCCTTCTACACATCCTTTTGGCAAGTGAGCGCTAAATGAGTCAAGTGGACTAAGCCAATCTCCTTCTGAAGCTCCTTACGTTGGACCCTTAAGGCGAAGTGTTACAGCGACCCTCTTGTAGGTATTTTATTTTTGTTTGTTTGTTTCATATATATATGATAATTTTTAATATTACTCAGTTACCAACGTAGAAGAGAAAATAGAAATTATGTAGAGTTTATATAAGACAAAAGAAAAAAGAAATTTTAAAACTTAATGGAGAAGGGGAAGGTTGTGTAAGGATTTAAATGAATCGAACAAGAGATATATATGAGACTTTTGAAACATATTAATTATCGTGAGGACTCTAAAAATAAAAAGGCTCTCCCTCTCACAGTTTCACGCCAACCATAGCACCTCAAAGATTTCAATAATAAATTAAAATATTAATAAGTGTGAAAATGTAATTTCACATAAAAAGAATGAAATAGTAAATTTCTATACATGAAGAAATTTTGGGAATCTGACATTTCCATTTTATGAAGTAGATTTCCTAACCCAAATTCATATATAAGTTGTTGGAAACGGATACCATATGAAGAAGATACAATGTTTACTGTAGCATACATTTTGTGTTGTGGCCTACTTTCAAATTTAGCTTCAGAATTAATGCAAGAATAAAGGAAAACTTATTTATTGAGAAATAAGTTGAATACATGTGAATAACTTTACGAAAAAAAGGAGAAGGGTACGATGAGTGTGCATTTAAAAGAAAAGAAGGGAAAAATATTTATGCGTACAAATGTGAAAATGCTTCAAAGGAAAAGCATTAATTATTGTTGTACTTAATAGGTTGAATATATTAATATATTTAAAAAGAGTATGGTTTTGTCAATGAATATTAATAAATAAGAGAAAGTTATTTAACACAAAGAAAGGGCATTAGTTACCCTCTTATGGAATATATTGTTGTAGCTTATATATGCTACACATGTTAAAAAGATAATATAACAAAATAATTTAAAGAAATACATCTACTTTTATATGTTTGAAAAGTAAGAATAATAATATATGCACAAAAGCAAAGGGTTGTTTTAAATGGAAGACATCAAATATGTACAAAAGGAAGGCATTTAATAAAAGTTACATATTTTGAAAAAAGGTACGTTTAAAATTATAGTTTGAAAGGCAAATATATATATATATATACACACACACACACGAAAGTAAAAGATTACTGTAAGGGCAATGTGTAGATAAAGACGTTAATTAATAAAGGGATTTACCACTAAACATGAGTAGCTTAGGTTAGAAGAGAAAAATAATAATATATTAAGGAAAATAAAGATGCATGTAATGTCGTAGAAATATAGGTAATAAATATTGAAATGAATTGTTATTTAAAAATAAAGAAAATACGCATCGACATCCAGTTCGATCACAGTTCAATATCAATATCATACAACTGGATATACAACTAATCAACACAGCGGAATATATATAAAACAAGTACGAAAATACGCATCGACATCCAGCTCGTCTCCTGAGCTCCACAGCATCATATCCTGTATCCTATAATACTCGGTCTGACCCGAGCATTATAGTTAAATAACACCCGAGTTAGTCTGGAATACCAGCGTGAGAAAATCACACTCAATTGATTAATAAATTTTCAAAAATCTTTTGAAAACAAAAGCATCTCGTAAGACCACACCATAAATAAACATGTTGGGTTTTTACCTTACGATAGCTAAAACAATTTTTAGAGAAATCCTCTGATATTATAATAGGGTCTATATACAAATACTTATAAAATAGCCGAAATTGTTACATCTATTAAATTCCAGCTACTAGCAACAGAGTGGGTAATACAAACAAAACTCGTACAAGGCTCGTAGGGAGAATGGATTTCCAACTAATGACTAAGCACTGGGGTACCACCTGTCACAATACGTGGCCTAGATCACAGTACCGAGGAGTACGCCCGCTCTCCGGCAACACAAGACCAGAACCATCCCTTACTGGACAGTTCCGAATAATATCACCCCGCGGTTGGGATCAGCAACTGCACCACTAAGCTGAAATAAAAAGGGACATCTAGACAGGGATGACCTTACTCTCAAGTGGGGGCTACCCACGAAGCCTTGCTGCATAACCCATGATTTTCAGTCATTCCCGGTTGAAGAGGCTTGAGGCTAAGCGTTACCTTTTAGAACATATCCCTTAGAATGCCCATCGTCCACCTGACGATGTTCCGAAAGCATTCATCCATACAAGTCTGTCCCGAGTTCGAACGGAATCGAAGGCACTATTCCTACTACATCCATTTTGGAAATATCCTCAGGATTAGTAGCGACTAGCCCTTGCACTTCACTGCTCCATCTTCTAATTTAAACTCGTTTCTCACGAAATGTACAAACCGAATCGAAGTGGTTTTCGAGAAATAAATCTCGATCCCGGTCACTTCGAAACGATTAACGCATTTGTCCAATATTGATAGTCGGTGATTTAACTATCAATTAACATTCACAACATCCATCACACAATAAATAATTTTGCAAAATTATTTATTTATTTCAAAAATATCTTCACAAGGTATATTTCACTTTCAACTCTTTTTTTAAAACAGTATTCAAACTATCTTCCTTTCTCAGAATAAATTCCAAGCATTCCTATTTCCACTGGAATCACCAAGCACAAAACTTTTAGATTTTTAAAATAATTTAAAAAAAGCACTTTATTGTAAAATATATTTAATATTTAATTTAGAAAAATTACTTTAATACTTAATTTAAAATAATACTTTAGAAATAATTAAAATAAGTTTACTTTATAATATAACTAGATTTTCTTCTTTAAACAAAATACTAAATCATTCTTTAAATAATTATTATGATAATAGATTTAAAAAAATACCTACTTTGGAATTTACTTTAAGACATTTAAGCTAAAACTACTTCAATAATTGGTTAAAGATACATACTATATGAATATTTGAAAATAAGGTTACTTTATAAAGATATAAAACTAGGTTCTCACTCTTTAAAACAAAACACTAAGTTACCTTTTAAATAATTACTTCGATAATAGATTTGAAAAATATTTACTTTAGGATTTAAACATTTAGAAATAATAAATTTCCTAAAACATTTTTTTTTTTAAAACAACCTTAAAACCTTTTATCTTATATTTAAAAATTTACTTTGAACGTACTTGGCTATCCAAAGAAATATACATCTCTTCACATTCTTCTTGAAATTTCCAATTCCAAACACTTGAATCAATTTCCAAATTGATTTCCAATTTACTTCCCTTTTAATCCAAAATCCATTAATTGCAGATTTAAATCCTTAATTATGATTTAAAATACTTTTAACTGAAAATACCAGTGTTAGATTTCTCAAATTACTTCTTTATCCCTTTAAATAAATTTAAAACATTAAATTTTAAAATAATTCTTTATTCCTTTAAATTAATACCACTTAATTTTACAATTCATTAATTTCTGTTTATTCAAAATCTTTTCATGCTCGAAGTTATTTATTAGTATTTAATAGCACTTCCATTTCTTCTATTCATTCTTAATTTATTAAAATTTGATATAATTATTTCGCTTACAAATTCACTTCTTTTATTTTCTTTCAAAAATCCAATTTATATATTTTTGGTAACTCATTATACCCAAATATATTCCATCAACCCATAACATTCAATATTCCTACATAATTCATTATAGAATATCAAATAATTACAACAGAGAATATTAAATAATTTAAATAAATGTTGAGGGGTCCAGTTGGATCCCTCCAACATGTTTTTCCTGCATCCACAGAAGTTAGCACAATATAAAATACCAATTCCAAAATATACCATACTATAGCACATCAATCAATTCAACCATTCAAAAAATTATTTAAATTTAATCAATTAAATTTAAATTTAAATTCAGCTGAGTGAGATTAACTCACCTTTGATTTTAAATTTGCCATCCATCCAGACCAGTTTGATTCTTCCAGATTTTTGACCTTGTAAAAACATTTATGATTTATGAATAATTGAATTAATCAAACAATTTAAGTTCCATTTCATAAAATTTTAATTGACTAATAATTTTTTTTAATTTATCTAATAATTCCAAGTTCAAACTAATTTCCTACAATATTTTTAGCAACTAAAATAATTGGGTGAACCGGTTAAACAAATAAATCTCCTTAGTAATTTGATTTAGATTAATAAGTTGATTTCAAATAAATTTTTACTTTTTTTTCTGTGATATATTCATAAACGAGTATTGTTAAATTTAAATTAAGACATATACCTCACTGACTGTACTCGAGCCAGTCCCATCTCTAAGTCGTGAGCTCCTCCTTGAACATCGTCTCGCCCGAATCCCTAAGAAGAAATCGCGAGCATGTCGCGACCCTTCCCCATACCCAAACGAACCGCGCGATCGAATCCCAACACGACACACGACCTCGACGTCGAGCCCTAAGCTACCACCCGTGCTCGCGTTCCCCTCCTAAATGCTCGCCAACGATGAGCTCTGCGTCAAACCCTAAATCAATGAAACCACTTCGACCTGATAGATGCGTACGCGATGGGGGTGATCGTTTGATGCGAGTTCGAATAAATTCAAACTAGGAAGAGAGAAGCTAGCGATCGGCCATTATGATTATTTTTTTCTGAATTTTGATTTTATTTTGTTTTGAAGGAAGGGGATTCGGTTCTATCAAGGGTTGCGTGATTTTATAAAAAGGCTCGGCTTGGCTTTCTTCAGAAGAAAGACGCGAGTAATATATATTTTTATATCTACTTGCGATTTTATAAGAGAACGAGAGGTGACACGATTTTAAGATAAGGGTAGTGGCATACGCAAGAAGCTTGACTAATTAAATTAAATTTCATCGGATTATTATCAATTAAATTTTTCAGCGCGTTTATATATCATACACTCACAAACTGACTCCGATAAACACGAAATCTGAAATCCGATAATAATTCAATATTACGGATCCAATGGAACTGGTTTCGTTGAATTCCGAGACTGTGCCTCGGAAGGCTATTTTTAAATTCAATTTAAACGATAAAATTTCAAAACTGAACATATCACTGTCAAATTCAATTTTAAAACTTCTATTATCTTCAATATTATCAATATAAATTTATAAGCCTTCAAATTATTTTCAATAGGCTTAAAACTTCAGATTTCATATTTTACCCAATTCCAAATTATTTAATTTAATAATTTAAATATCAAATAAATTGTGACATTTGAAATTCAAGTTAGAAATTAACCTTTAAATATTCAAAATCGATTAAATATTCCGATTTTAAATGCTTGAAAATTTCGGGTCGTCACATTCCTCCCCTCTTAAAAGAATTTCGTCCTCGAAATTACTAGTTAGGAAGAATGGTCCAATACCCATTTACTTTTCTCAAAACCAACAATTTAACATTCTTCCAACTATCTTTTTATAAAAGACCCATTATCAATCTTACTAACTTCCCAAACTCTCTTATAATTTTGAAATCAATACTATTTGGTTAATCATTCAAGTTTCAATTTAAAAACAAATTTTGAATTACTAAAATTTTCTTAAAATTTTCTATCTCTCTAAATTTCCGAAAAAATTTGCCAGCGTCTCCTTTGCGCGGCTAGCTCGGTACAACTACAAAAGGCCTCTACGGGCTCCCAATTTCCAAAAGGAAACAAATAACCAAGTGGCTAGATCCAAAAACCCAATCAAATTTCACAGAAATTTAAACACATACCTTTTTGTCGAGCAATTCAAATTTATCTTTTGAAATCAAAACCAACTCTCTTTTTCTTTTATAATACCTGCATATTCCACTTAGCAATAATATCCAATCACAACATTCAAAATATTTTATTGACTTACTTACGAAATGTCAATATTTATTCATCCAAATATTTCTTAGAATATATTTATATCAATTTCCAATTGAGAATGCACCATTCCTTACTTAAGTTTAGTATAAGCATTTAATATGTTTCTTTATTTATTTTCACTTCACCACTTTATTTTATATCTACTTCTATTCAATTTGGTTCTCCCATTTCCATATGAATTTGATTTATCTTTATCTCTGAATATTAAAATTTTATTTTCCATTTATAACTAAATCATGTCATTATTTTAAATTGGTTTCATTTACTAATTTGTTTTAATTTCCAGTTTGAAATCGTTTTGTCGTTAACAAAAATTTCCAAAATTTTCAAAAATTTTCTGACTCCCAAAATTTCCGAAAACTTTTGGCAAAGTCTCCTTTGTACGGAGGAGCTTTTGCCATTTGAAAAAAGATATAATATATATACATCGACCCATACGGTTGGAAAAACCAAAAATAGTTCATATTTCCTATTTTTATTGCATAGGCGTACATTATTTAGCATTTATAAGCAAGCGGCTTATTATTTTAGCATTTACCATCATCAAATCCACCCATACGACTTCCCTAAATCTGTACTTACTCAATTTAAATATGTAAGTACTAAATATATGCAATTTGACAATATTTCACTATATTCAAATAGCTAACACATAGATTTCATAAGTAATGCATGTGATATACATTCATAAGTACATATGCAAGATTTGACACTAGTTTTAAAGTATTTGCATTCAAATCACAAACCATTCCATTTAATTCATTTTTAAACGAAATGAACGCATATTCATTTCAATAGACGCCACAATCAATTTATTAAACTACTATTGATTCATATAATTTTGTTTACTTCCGTTTACATCGAACGACCCATTTACTAATGCAATTTGACAATATCAATGTGAAAAAATAACAACATAAGCTTTATAACCAATTTAAATTGGTTCCAACTCAATTTACACTTAATCCCATCCCATTTTAAATTTATTCACAAACTTCCATTGCATTTCTTTCATATCCAAAAAGATTTGATTCCAAACCATTTTATTATACACGACATTATCCCATGCTTCTATTAATTTTAAACTTAAGTTAATTTACTTCAATTCACTACCATTTTATAACTTAAGTTCATTCTCATTTTAATTTATTCATAATCGAATTGGATTTATTTTCATCTCAAATCATTTTTATTTTAATCCAATTCTATACAACTCAAGCTTTATTTCCAAACTCTATTACATAGTCACAATCTTTGATTTGATTTTCCTTTGATCAAATCCCAACCATTTCACTAATTTATTCGATTAGTTTATTCTTTTACCCATTTAAATTTTAATTTACATTAACAATTCATTGTTGAATTTGTTAATAATAAGGTCATTCAATTTATGCTTGAATTGGATTTGTTTATATTTCACACCATATCCATTTGAATCCAATTCAATTTTCATTCAACAACAATTCCAATTATAATTCCATACTTGATTTTTTTTTTCATTTATCTTGAGAATCATTTTATCTGATTTCCTTGAGTTCAATCTTACTTTATATCCCAAGTTTGGATTTTTATCTCAGAATACAATATTTTTATTCCAGCTTATTTATTCCCTGTTTAAATTTTATAAGCTACTCATTTATTAATATTCATTCTTCCCCATCTATTTACAACCAATTTTATTCACATTTTACTCTAACTAGGGGTTATGTATATATATATATATTTTTCAATACTTTTTAATTCTTTTATAAGCTTTCGAAGCTTATTTATTCTAATTCAATACTTGCTTAATTTACATTTATTTGTTTGAGTAGAATTTTATTCCAGTCAGTATTATCTATACTTCGACTGAATTCATTTAAATTATGTTTTATTCCAACTCAACTTCAGTTAAATCTAGTTACATATCATTCATGACAAAACTGACATTTGATTCAATTCAGTCCAAATTTAACTAAATTTTATTTCTCAATATATGCGAGTTTAAAACTTATTTATTTACTTAAAAGCTTATATTGCTCATTCGAGTCATTTCATCTTATAACCAAAATTTCAAATTATATATATCACTTACTAGCGTAAGGTATAAATTTTCATTTCACAATTATAATCATTTTATTCAACTTTATATCCAATTTTAATTAAATTTCAAATTTCAATTTATTTAACTTATCTCATGTTAAATTCAAATATATTCTCTTCACTTTCATTCACTTAAGTTAAATTTTAATTCCCGGATTAAAATTTTCAGTTTCTTCTTATTAATATCAACTTTACTTTATAAGTTCAATAGTTGATCCATTTATTCATTCACAAATTCATTTTCAACCAATAAATTTTATTTCCAATCATTAATTGTTTTAGTCCATTTGAACCTATTCTGCACCTTATTTTACACATTTAAATCAAGCATAATCCAATATTGAATTTCATTTCATTTGCATACCATATAAATGCTTCAGTTATTTACAAATTTTAAATCTCAAAACTTTGTTTTATTTAGTCCAACCTGACTACTATTTTTTTTATTCCACATAATTTAACACAATTTAAATTTTAACTTCCCGTATCCAATTTCCACTTTATTTACTTACAAAGTTGAATTTTATTTCAACAAATTCCCGTTTTACAAGTTATCAAACTTTTTATATGCCATAAGCTTTGCTAGTTAAGATTCCAGAGTTTAAACAGTCTTTAACATTTCAAAATTCCCTTTGAAATCTTCTATATCCCAAATTCCTTGCATTTCTAAAAATCAAATTCATCCTTTGCAAACAATTTCAATTCAAACAATTTGGTAGCAATTCCTCTCTTGGAGACTCGAAAATAAACATCGATGATGCTGCAGTCATCACCGAAATTATTTTCCAGCGACCGAAAGAGTTCAATGCTTTTATCTCCTTTAAAACCCTTCAAATGTTTTTAAAAATTTCAAATCTCTCTCTAGATTTCAAATCCGATTCAAAAATATTTCACTCAAATATATTATTTTTCCCAACCTTTGGGAATCATTTCCAAATTCAAAGGAACTTAAATTCCCAAATTTTCAAATTCCAAACTCTTTAAATTTATATTCACACATTACCTTGGAATTTTATTCTATTTTAATTATTAACCACATTATAATTTACATTTATAATTTTTATTTACAAATTTCATTTGTATATGAATTTGTTCTAGTTTTTAATTATGATTTCAATTTCTTATTCAATTATAAATCACATTTAGAAATTCCATTTATTCATTTATTCTTAGTCTTTAGTTATTATCCTAATTTCTTATTCAATTTACACATTAATAATAATAATTTAATGTTTTTATTCCTAACAACCAAGCATCCATATATAACTATAACAATTTACGAACAATCATTTCTTTTTATATACAAAATAAATTTGGGTAAAATTATTCCATTCACCTTATTTAAAACAATACTGTGTCAGTTTATCTTGTTCAAGAGTTTAGACATTCCTATCGATAACATGGCGTCCCATATATCGACCAGAATCCATAAACACTCAACCGATAAATCAACGCAATATAAAAACAATTTTATATTCACTAACAAATACACGCTCATATCTAATATGCTCAAACTCATTCTAGAGTACTATAGACTCTATTTTTATGAGTAATCCCCACCAGAGCCAAGGTTATCACCAAACTACGCTCTGATACCAAGTGTAACGACCCGCAAATCAATACCCCTTGAGTCAACACAATTCTACAACAATCAACTCAAGTTGCACAGAAATACGAACCATTTGGGTATAAGAAGAAGAGGTAGAAGAAGAAAATAGAAAACAATATCAAAATCTAACCATCGCAGCGGAATAAAATATAATAGATAATAAATGATCTTTACACGAAAACAAATATATCTGTTTATATATTACATCATCAGAGTACATCAATCACAGTTCAATATTAATATCATACAACTGGATATACAACTAATCAACACGGTGGAATATACATAAAACAAGTATGAAAATACGCATCGACATCCAGCTCGTCTCATGAGCTCCACAACATCATATCATGTATCCTATAATACTCGATCTGAACCAAGCATATAGTTAAATAACACCCGAGTCAGTCTGGAGTACCAGCGTGAGAAAATCAAACTCAATTGATTATTAAAGTTTCAAAAATCTTTTGAAAACAAAAGCATCTCGTAAGACCACGCCACAAATAAACATGTCGGGTTTTTACCTTACGATAGCTAAAACAATTTTTATAGAAATCCTCTGATATTATAATAGGGTCTATATACAAATACTTATAAAATAGCCGAAATTGTTACATCTAATAAATTCCAGCTACTAGCCACAGAGTGGGTAATACAAACAAAACTCGTACATGGCTCGTAGGGAGAATGGATTTCCAACAAATGACTAGGCATTGGGGTACCACCCGTCACAGTACGTGGCCTAGATCACAGTACCGAGGAGTACGCCCGCTCCCCTGCAACACAAGACCGGAACCATGCCTTACTGGACAGTTCCGAATAAGATCACCCCGCGGTTGGGATCAGCAACCGCACCACTAAGCCGAAATAAAAAGAGACATCTAGACAGGGATGACCTTACTCTCAAGTGGGGGCTACCCACGAAGCCTTGCTGCATAACCCCTGATTTTCAGTCATTCCCGGTTGATGAGGCTTGGGGCTAAGCGTTACCTTTTAGAACATATCCCTTAGCATGCCCATCATCCACCTGACGATGTTCCGAAAGCATTCATCCATACAAGTCCGTCCCGGGTTCGAACGGAACCGAAGGCACTATTCCTACTACATCAATTTTGGAAATATCCTCAGGATTAGTAGCGACTAGCCCTTGCACTTCACTGCTCCATCTTTGAATCCAAACTCGTTTTCCACGAAATGTACAGACCAGATCGAAGTGGTTTTCGAGAAATAAATCTCAATCGCGGTCTCTTCGAAACGATCAACGTATTTGTCCAATATTGATAGTCGGTGATTAACTATCAATTAACATTCACAACATCCATCACACAATAAATAATTCCCAAAATTATTTATTTATTTCGAAAATATCTTCACAAGGTATATTTCACTTTCAACCCTTTTTTTAAAACAGTTTTCAAACAATCTTCCTTTCTCAGAATAAATTCCAAGTATTCCTATTTCCACTGGAATCACCAAGCATAAACTTTTAGATTTTTAAAATATTTTAAAAAAACACGTTATTGTAAAATATGTTTTAACATTTAATCTAGAAAAATTACTTTAATACTTAATTTAAAATAATACTTTAGAAATAATTGAAATAAGTTTACTTTATAAATATAACTAGATTTTCTTCTTTAAACAAAATACCAAATCATTCTTTAAATAATTATTATGATAATAGATTTAAAAAAATACCTACTTTGGAATTTACTTTAAAACATTTAAGCTAAAACTACTTCAATAATTGGTTAAAGATACATACTATATGAATCTTTGAAAATAAGGTTACTTTATAAAAATATAAAACTAGATTCACACTCTTTAAAACAAAACACTAAGTTACCTTTTAAATAATTACTTCGATAATAGATTTGAAAAATATTTACTTTAGGATTTAAAGATTTAGAAATAATAAATTTCCTAAAACATATTTTTTTTTTTTAAAAACAACCTTAAAACTTTTTATCTTATATTTAAAAATTTACTTTGAACGTACTTAGCTATCCAGAGAAATATACTTCTCTTCACATTCTTCTTGAAATTTCCAATTCCAAACACTTGAATCAATTTCCAAATTGATTTCCAATTTACTTCCCCTTTATTCCAAAATCCATTAATTGCAGATTTAAATCCTTAATTATGATTCAAAATACTTTTAACTGAAAATACCAATGTTAGATTTCTCGAATTACTTCTTTATCCCTTTAAATAAATTTAAAACTTTAAATTTTAAAATAATTCTTTATTCCTTTAAATTAATACCACTTAATTTTACAATTCGTTAATTTCTGTTTATTCAAAATCTTTTCATATCGAAGTTATTTATTAGTACTTAATATCACTTCCATTCTTCTATTCATTCTTAATTTATTAAAATTTTATATAATTATTTCGCTTACAAATTCAATTCTTTTATTTTCTTTCAAAAATCCAATTTATATATTTTTGGTAACTCATTATACCCAAATATATTCCATCAACCCATAGCATTCAATATTCCTACATAATTCATTATAGAATATCAAATAATCACAACAGAGAATATTAAATAATTTAAATAAATGTTGAGGGGTCCAGTTGGATCCCTCCAACCTGTTTTCCCTGCATCCATAGACGTTAGCACAATATAAAATACCAATTCCAAAATATACCATACTATAGCACATCAATCAATTCAACCATTCAAACAATTATTTAAATTTAATCATTTAAATTTAAATTTAAATTTAGCTGAGTGATATTAACTCACCTTTGATTTTAAATTTGCCATCCATCCAGACCAGTTTGATTCTTCCCAGATTTTTGACCTTGTAAAAACATTTATGATTTATTAATAATTGAATTAATCAAACAATTTAAGTTCCATTTTATAAATTTTTAATTAACTAATATGTTTTTTAAATTATCTAATAGTTCCAAGTTCAAACTAGTTTCCTACAATATTTTTAGCAACTAAAATAATTGGGTGAACCGGTTAAACAAATAAATCTCCTTAATAATTTGATTTAGATTAATAAGTTGATTTCAAATAATTTTTTTTTCTTTTTTTTCTGTGATATATTCATAAATGAGTATTATTAAATTTAAATTAAAACATATACCTCACTGTCTGTACTCGAGCAAGTCCCATCTCTATGTCGCGAGCTCCCCCTAGAACATTGTCTCGCCCGAAGCCCTAAGCAGAAATCACGAGCACGTTGCGACCCTTCCCCAAACCCAAACGAACCGCGCGATCGAATCCCAACACGACACACGGCCTCGACGTCGAGCCCTAAGCTACCACCCGTGCTCGCGTTCCCCTCCTAAATGCTCGCCAACGATGAGCTCTGCGTCAAACCCTAAATCACTGAAACCACTTCGACCTGATAGATGCGTACGCGATGGGGGTGATCGGTTGAAGCGAGTTCGAATAAATTCGAACTAGGAAGACAGAAGCTAGCGATCGGCCATTATGATTTATTTATTTTTTTGAATTTTGATTTTATTTTGTTTTGAAGGAAGGGGATTCGGTTCTATCAAGGGTTGCGTGATTTTATAAAAAGGCTCGGCTTGGCTTTCTTCAGAACGAAGACGCGAGTGATATTTTTTTTTTATATCTGCTTGCGATTTTATAAGAGAACGAGAGGGGACACGATTTTAAGATAAGGGTAGTGGCGTACACAAGATGCTTCACTAATTAAATTAAATTTCATCAGATTATTATCAATTAAATTTTTCAGCGCGTTTATATATCTACACTCACACACTGACTCCGATTAATACGAAATCTGAAATCCGATAATAATTCAATATTACGGATCCTATGCAACTGGTTTCGTTGAATTCCGAGACTATTCCTCGGAAGGCTATTTTTAAATTCAATTTAAACGATAAAATTTCAAAACCGAACATATCACTGTCAAATTCAATTTTAAAACTTCTATTATCTTCAGTATTATCAATATAAATTTTGTGAGCCTTCAAATTATTTTCAACGGGCTTAAAACTTCAGATTTCATATTTTACCCAATTCCAAATTATTTAATTTAATAATTTAAATATCAAATAAATCGTGACATTTGAAATTCAAGTTAGAAATTAACCTTTAAATATTCAAAGTCGATTAAATATTCCGATTTTAAATGCTTGAAAATTCCGGGTCGTCACAGTTTTCATTTAATTTCTTCATTTATTCTACTACTTAAATCTGTTATAGGATGTCTGTGTTCAATTTGGTTGCGAACAGTTATCGACATAGTTGAAAATACATGTACAAATTTTGTTACTATATTCATTACAAAACTAAGTCTATATAGATGGAACAAGCCATCATCATAATAAAACCATAAAAAACACATAATTTCTAATAATACAAGCAAAGGCATGCACACACATGTATGTACGTACATGGGTAAAAGTTAAGGTTTGATTAGCTGGATCTGATGAGGAGATGGATTTCACTGATTAGAAATTTGTTCGATGCAATTTACCCTACCGCATAATAATGCAATTATGTTTAGTCTCAACCACTCGTCATTTCCTAATTTTGCAAGATTTATAAAACTTTGGTTAACTACACGAACGAACCTGTTTACCAATTTTCGTTCATAGATATAAAAATTATTTGGTTTAAGTGTAAGATATCAATAATAATGATTTCCTAGCCACAACATCTATTGCCTACTTTATAGAGCGTTGCCATACATCTACTGAATTTTTTATTTTTATTTTGAAAACCTAGAAGAACCCGACAGGCCGGTAAACTCCCGAGAAGGATACAGTAAAGTCGTCCGCTGATCCAAGCCCCATACCCCCGGGTAAATTTATATACGACGATAGGAAAGCGTATGGTATAAATCCAACTTAGGTCTTTTTACCAAAATGCAAGCCTCATTTCCACTGCGTTGCACCTGCGGACTCATCTACTGAAAATTATTTAGTAATAAATTTATCAAAAACATGTTAACATCGCACGATCCATAACACACTCCTACAACGTCAGTCAATAGTCATTTGCCATTGGTTTTTTTAATGAATACGAGAAACTACTATTTGAATGTATATCTAACATGCATCAAACCAAATCATAATAGAAATTTTGCTGCTCTTCCTTCAATTGGCACCATTCCGGCAACCAAGCCAATTGACTAGGTAAATATTAGCAAACATGAGACTAAAAAAAAATCTTTTAGTTCGGGCTATTTTCAGTGGAAACTATGTAATCAATAGCCATTTATTACTGCGTTTTTATAAGAGCCTTATATTTGACCACCTTGTTGAACACCTTAAGTTTCATATGTAAATATCTTAGTCTCGTAATCTTTACTTCATTGTGAAATTTTAGAATTCATTAACTAATGTTACTAAACCAAAAGCAATCACTTAAGCTCAGCTTAGCACAAACCAGAAATATAGATTTTACAATAAAACTGGATACACTTAAAAGTCCAAATATGCAAACTACAATAATGAAGAAAAACATGTTAAGTTCAGTTTTTCATTTCTTTGGACTCAAAGATGGAAAGAGTACGGAATACAATTCACACGCCATTATCAACACTTAAATACCAAGCCTACAACTCCACATCACGAAAAGAAAAACTTGGTATAAATAATTTAATTATAAACCATAAAAGATTTATTTTAATCTCTAATTTCTTCACTTCCTCTTTTGGCATGGCTACAGTAAAGAGAATATGAATGATCTTTATTTTTATTAATTGAATAGAATGAATGTACACAGATATAATACAGAGCGAGCAATACACTCTATTTATGTACAAAGAAATGATATTGGGCTGGGCCAAATATACTGGTAATCCTAGGCAAACACAACAAATGGAATAGCGGCCGTTGGATCATCTGGAATCTGATGGTCAGCAAGTATTTGAGGAGATAGATATAGATCTATGTTATGTTGTTTTTCTTAATTGCCTCCTTCAGTTTTATCTAGGGTTTTCCCCTTTTTTTTCTCTTTCGTCTCCGATCTGCTTTCAATATCTTCGATTTTTAAGCTGGCTTTGAATCTTTCGAAGTTATGCTTTGAGAGAGCTTTAGTAAGGACATCAGCGATCTGATGGCTTGCTGGAATATGATTAACGGCAAGTTCCTTTTTGATGACTTGTTCACGCACAAAGTATAAATCGATTTCTATGTGCTTTGTTCTGGAATGGAGGACAGGATTTGATGAGATTGAAACAGCTCCAGAGTTATCACACCAAATTATAGGTTGATGTAAGGAGTCGACTTTGATTTCTTTGAGAAGAGATCTGAGCCAGATAATTTCAGCTGCCGTGCTTGCCACGCTTCGATATTCGGCTTCTATGCTGGAGCGGGACACGGTAGGCTGCTTCTTGGAACACCAGGATACTGGGTTGCTTCCAAGATAGATGCAGTAACCTGTCGTTGATCGTCTGTCGTCAGAGTCAGATGCCCAGTCAGCGTCAGCAAACCCTCTGATAGATAAGTCTTTGCATTCAGTAAGCTTTAGTCCTTGATTGGTAGATCCTTTTAAGTATCGTAGGATATGCTTGACTGCTTTCCAGTGCGGATCTAAGGGTTTCTGCATAAATTGACAAACTTTATTCACAGCGAATGATAAGTCAGGTCTAGTAATAGTGATGTGCTGCAAAGCCCCTACGATACTTCTGTAGAATTTTTCATTATCGAAGGCTTCTCCTTTGTTTTTAGATAGATGTATGTTACTTGACATAGGAGTTGGCATGGGCTTTGCAGCACTCATTTTTGCCCTATTTAGAACTTCAAGTATGTATTTTCTCTGACAGAGAATTAGTTCATGTTCTGATTTTCTTATGACCTCAATGCCTAAAAAATATTTTAAGTTCCCTAAGTCTTTTAGAGAAAAATTGTTGTTCAAATGATTAGTAACATACCTGATTTCATTTGTGCAATTTCCTGTGATTATGATATCATCCACATAGACAAGTATAAACACAGTAATATTGTTGCAGATTTTGATATATAGAGAGTTATCTGACCTGGTGGGATGATAATTGAGACTAATAAGAGTAGATTTAAGTTTTTCATACCAGACACGTGGAGCTTGTTTTAGCCCATATATTGCCTTGTTGAGTTTACATACCCAGTTGTTTCTGTCTTTATGATTATATCCAGGTGGCTGTTGCATAAAAACTTCTTCACGAAGTTTGCCATTTAAAAAGGCATTATTGACATCTAGTTGCTTTATTTGCCATCTGTTGTGAAGAGCAATAGTGAGAATTACTCTTATAGTTGTAGGTTTTACAACTGGTGAAAAGGTTTCACTGAAATCTATCCCATATTGCTGGGAGTAGCCCTTGGCTACAAGTCTGGCTTTGTACTTGTCAATGTTTCCTTCTGAGTTTTTCTTGATTTTATATGTCCATCTACATCCAATAATATTTTTATCCTTTGGTGTAGGAACAAGTGTCCAAGTTTCATTTTTGATGAGAGCATTGTACTCATCATCCATAGCTGCTTTCCACTTTTCATCCTGTATGGCTTCATTAAAGTAAACAGGTTCAGAGGGGTTGCTGATGATATGATATGCTTTGGGTTTGAATATACCATGCTTTGATCTGGTCATCATGTGATGACCATGTCCTTCCTCATTAGAAATGGGGTGATGAGGAACAGTATTGTTTTGATTCTCTTGAGTAGAGATAGTCTTTGTGTTGGATTCATTGTTGCTGTTGAAGTCATTATTCTGGTCACTTGAATCTTGACCTGATTCTTCACTGGATATAGTGAGTTGAGGTTTGAGTTGGCTTTGATTAGTGACTTCATCTACTTTATTCTGAGAAAGAATGGGTATTTCAGGTATAATTTTCTTTGCATTATAAACCTTCTCAGTTGTTTTATTTCCTGTTTCTGCAAATGGGAAAATAAATTCATTAAATCCAACATGTCGAGATATTATAATTTTACCATTATTGGTTAGGCACTTGTACCCTTTTTGATTAGGTGTGTAACCAATAAAAGTACATGGTGCTGATCTTCTACTTAATTTATGAGAATTGTATGGTCTCATATATGGAAAACATAGACAACCATATGTTTTAAGAGTATTATAGTCTGGTACAGTATTGAATAATAATTCTAAAGGAGTTTTATTGTGTAGTACCTTTGTTGGCATTCGATTGATGAGATGAACTGCTGAATAGAAAGCATCAGGCCAGAATTTGAGTGGCATTGAAGCATGAGTCAAAAGAGTGATGCCAGTGTCGACAATATGCCTATGCTTCCTTTCAACCAGACCATTTTGCTCAGAGGTATATGGACAGGTAGTTCTATGTATAATTCCTTTTTCTAAAAAATAATTTTTTTAATGGTTTGAATTCTGTTCCTCCATCAGTTTGAATTATTTTTAGTTGATGATTGAGTTGCCTTTCTACTTGAGTGATAAATTGAATGACTGCCCTATGTGTTTCAGACTTATTTTGAAGAAAATATATCCATGTATGCCGAGAGAAAGGATCGACAAAGGATATATAGTATTTAAATTTAAAATCAGAATTTATTGGAGCTGGTCCCCATAAATCTGTAGCTACCATTTCTAATGCTTTTGTGTATTTAGTTGATGAATCAAGAAAGGGTAATTTGTGATTCTTTCCAATTTGACATGCAGAACATATATATGGTAAAGATATATCATTAAAGTTGATATTATTACTCAGTAACACAGATTTAACAGTGTTTATACTGGGATGACCCAGTTTACAATGCCAGAAATAAAAAATGTTGTTATCCCTAATTTTATTCTCAACATTATTGCACCATTTTCCAGATTTGTGTACTCTATTTTGCTTCCTCAGATTGAGAGAATATAGTCCATTTTGCACATTACCCTGCAGTAAAATTTCTTTGGTTGATATGTCTCTAACTAAGCAAAGTTTTGGAAAAAATTCAAAGTATACTTGATTATCTTTGGCAAATTGAGAGACACTTATTAGATTTTTCTTTATTTGAGGAACTCTAAGTAAATTGTTTAAGTGTAATTCTCTTTTGCCAAAAATATTAGCATTTCCAGTGTGTGTGATATTTATAGATCTACCATTACCTAAAAGGATTGATTGCGTACCTTTGTATTCTTTGTTGCCCAAGTTCAGATTTTCCAAATTGTTGGTAATGTGATTAGTGGCCCCTGAGTCTGGATACCATTCTTCATATGCTGCATCTTCATTCTTTGAAGGTTGAGTAGTATTTGGATTGCTGGTATCCATTCCAGTGTGTGCTAGGTTAGCATTTGGATTTGTTGGTCTTTGATTATTATTGTTGTTATTGAGAGAGTAGTTTTGATCGAATCTGAAATAGCACTTTGATGCTGTATGTCCTATTTTTTCGCAAATCTGACACTTTGGTCGATTAAAATTGTTAGATCTGCCTCTGCCTCTTCCTCTGCTGTTTTGATTGCCTCCCCTGTAACTTCCAGTTTGACTTTTATTTGAGTTTTGAGCAGTTTCATGACTTTTCTTTTTATTGACAGAGGTATAGTTGATAGAGTAGTCTGAATTTTGAACTTTCTTTTGATCAATTCTCCCCTCATGTGCAAGGAGAGTTGCATGGACATATTGAATATTTGGTAAATTCTTTTTAGCAGAGATAACAGCCACTATGGACTCATAATCTTCATCTAATCCACTTAGAATTGTGAGGATTTGTTCAGTTTCAGATACTTTGTATCCAGCTGTGCTGAGAAGATCACAGTAATTCTTGGCCTTTGTTAAGTATTCTCTCATAGTCATATCATTCTTTCTTAAATTCTGCAATTGTCTTTTGTAGTGTATAATTCTTGCTGAGGATTGAGAATTAAAGAATTGATCAATTGCTTCCCAGATTTCTTGTGAAGTTTTGCATCCAACAATATGAGATAAAATGTTTGTGCTGATTGAAGACATCAGCCATGTTGCAAGAAGATTATCTTGCCTTTGATAAAATATGAATTCTTGATTAGGAGTTATCATATTCTGATCATCAGTCACCATTTTGGGTGGAATGATCAGAATACCATTGATATATTCCTCTAACCCGTGACCTTTAATGGCAGTTTCAATTTGATATTTCCACATAATGTAGTTGCTTTCATCTAGTTGCACCGCTGTCTGACCTTTTAATTTTATTATTCCAGAGAAGGTGACTGCATTGCTTGCCCTGACTTCTGATGTAGCGGCAGTTGTGTTATCTTCAGACATGATGAAACAAACAGATTTTGGTAAGGCAAATAACTAGTTTGCAGCCAGGTTATCGATTTCAAGAAAATGAATCTTGAACAGATATGAACAAATATGAAAATTGATTTTTTGCTAAGAGGGAAATAGGAGAAAATAGAATCAAATGATGATATGCTCAGTAAAGACTGAGAGCAACCGAAGATCTGACTATATGTCTCTTCTTCTTGGATGGCTCAGTGATGATCTTGAGCAATTTCTGATGATCTGTCGTTTGACATTAATCGCTCTGATACCATAAAGAGAATATGAATGATCTTTATTTTTATTAATTGAATAGAATGAATGTACACAGATATAATACAGAGCGAGCAATACACTCTATTTATGTACAAAGAAATGATATTGGGCTGGGCCCAATATACTGGTAATCCTAGGCAAACACAACAAATGGAATAGTGGCCGTTGGATCATCTGGAATCTGATGGTCAGCAAGTATTTGAGGAGATAGATATAGATCTGTGTTATGTTGTTTTTCTTAATTTACAGCAATAACAATCGATTCAGAGTTTCCTGATACTAAAGACCCATTAAACATGATAAAGACTTTGGAAAATGACTAAATAACTCGATTTCCACTCCATATATTTATATAGATGGCGTACCTTAGGAGTTTTTTGAGAAGATCCATGAACAACGAGCAGTAGAGAAAAGAAGGAAGCTTGATTAGGTTTGACTTCCTTTGGTGGAAGCATAATCTAATGGTGACATATGATGAAAATTTGAAGATTTGTCTAATTAAGAAAGAAGCGACCGCTTTTTTGATTAAGGAACGCTAATTATTTTAGTTCATGTCTAGCTAGGGCGAAGGAGATATTAGCTGATATTTAATTTGTGTTCTATCTCAAAATTAGACATTTAAAAACTGTAGTGCTAAGGCATCATAGCTTTGGTTAGGGGTGCGATGGTCCAATTTTTGAATGCCGATTGCGCCTTGCTAGGATGGCGGTAGGAAGCGGATTTTCGACTCTCGAAAATCGACACTAATACATCCACTATATCACATGTCGAACATTTAAGTGTCGAAAATACCGATTTGTTATGATGAAAGAAGGTGGAAGAAGGAAGAAAACTAAACAACACAGAATCTCACAACGCGGCGAATAATATATAATACAACAATGATCTTTATCAAAAGGAAACATCTTTATTCATATATACAACATCATAGTACACTTAACTTATCTTAAATTTGAACAGTTATAGAAACATGTCCTTATATTGACAAACATATAGACACTATAATACAGCGGAAGAAAAATATACGTAAATACGTCTTGACCGTCCAGCTCCTCTTCAACTTCAAAGTATCCAGCTAAACTTTGGAATACATGCTCGGTCTGACCCGAGCATTACATGGAATAACGCTAGGGTCGGTCTGGTAAAACAGCGTGAGTAAAACTCGATGACAAGTAACAACCAAACCGATTTATACATTTGAAAACTTTTTAAACAAACGGTATCTCGTAAGACCGCAATATCGCACATAAAAACGAATGGGTTTTTACCTTACGATAAGCAAAATATTTTATATCAAAATCTAGTGATATTATCATAGTGTCTAGGTTTAAAGTAAATAGACAAAATAGTTGAAATGCTTGCATCTCAAATTCCAACATATTAGGCTCTACAATCAAAAGCGTAAGGCATGTATTGAAGATTGGATCCCAAAAATGGCAAGGTAATGGACTACCTGTCGATGATACACCTCTAGAAAATGCACTGATACTAACACAGAGCCGGCTACCCGTTTAACACAGCATACTAGATTATCTCACCCCCTTGACACCGAGGCTTTATACTACCACAATGTTTGCGTGCAAACCAACCCTGAAAGGGGCATCTAGAATGGGGGGGACCTCTCCTAATGGTAGCTAACCACATAGCTCTGTAGCATGCCCTGTTTTTACTATTCCTCCCGATGGTGACGCTTGAGGCTACGCTTTACCTTTCTGAATAGCAGTCCATCATGAAATGCTATCACTGTCTTTCAGACGTCAATGCAATGCCAGCATTCATCCATACAAGTTCATTTTTGGTCTGAACGAAACCGAATGTATTCACTCTACTACATCCATTTTGGAATCACTCTCGGGATTAGTAGCAGTAACCCTTGCACTTCAAAGAGCATCATCTTCAATCATCATCAAGATGTCTTCCACTCGAACGTACATGTTGGATCGGAGTGGTTTCCGGATATAAATCCGATCCCGGTCTCTCTGTATCAACAACCAATAATTTTGGTCGACTCATTCTCGGTTCTTTTGGAAGTATGTATTTGAGACCCTATCGGAGAACTCGAATTTACATTCATACTTCTTAAGTAAAATTGGGTCAAACATGATAATCGGTAATTTAACTATCAAATAAATAAACATCCAATCATGATTTGATTCTCATATGGGATCCACCAAACCTTTATTAATTCTCTTTAATTAAAATAAACACTTTATAAAACTTGATTAAAAGATCTTTCTAAAACACTATTTCTGAACCCCTTACATGTCCTTTATAATTGGAAAAACATTTATATACTTATCTCAACCATATGAGTATATTACGAAAACATTTTACTTTTCATGCCTTGAAAACAAAATTATATACTTATCTTATCAATATAAATATATTTACAAACTTTTCAAAGTTTTCTTCTTTCCAAATCGCATATTAAATAACCAAACATTTCTTTTGTTTTATCTGCTAATCCTTATCAAAAATACCCTTTTTAAAAGCTTATCTCATATTTCAATTAACTTATAACTTTCAAAATAAAGTTATAACCCCACTTTTATAAACCTTTAAGTTAATTTATAAACCGCTTTCCAAATCTTTGAAGTGAATTATAAACTTTTTTCTATTTTTAAAACTCTTTATATAAACCTTTCAATGCTCCTTTAATTACCTTCTTAATAACCAATTTGGTGCTAATTACCTTTTGATTAACTAATTAATTAAATAATTATATTACAACTTAATTATTTTTTAATACTACTAATTAAGTTTGGAAAAAAACTTTGTAAACTAATTTTAGAATAAAACAAATTTAAAATAGATTTCAAACCTTTGTCGAACTACATCCATAGCAACTATCACTTTGAGTGCAGTTTGCCCTAACCCATCTTTAAGCGAAGCCACTTTACTAAACCATAATATTTCATGATTGAACATACCGTAGTAAATTTTCACGTTTTAAAACCAATTACGCAAACATTAACCAAAATTTAAACTTTAAACTCTTGAAACGAGTTTGATTTCAAATCCGACCTCAAATCTATTGCAACTACGTACAAGGTTTCAACTTTATATTCAACCCATCATGACTATAGTCAAGTTCATCATCAACCCTTTATATTCACATATCACATTCATATAACAAATTTTATACACATACCATTATATATACAATTACTAACTTTGCAATAATACATCCATTCGAGTACTAACACTGACCCATAGGTTAGCACTTATCAATACGTTTCAAACATGCCAACATCCAACATATATAACATACAAATAGCTAAGGATCAACGCAACATATAAATGAAAGTTTTTTCCAAACAATTAGGAATTTACTCACCGAAAGCTATCCAAATTCTCGTTGAATTAGAGTATGATATAACACTTCCATTCCTAAGAAACAAGATAGAGCCTTGAACCTTAAACACACTAGGTATCCTGGAGAGAAGAGGAAGAGAGACTTTTTTTGGTAAGGTGGAGCCACTTCGGATAACCATCGAATTCTCAATAATAAACCCAAAAATAAGTCATTTTGCAACTAATTTTTAGGCTAACTACTCACGGGATTTCAGAAAGTACTCAAAGAAAATAGGTTATTGGAATTTCTTTTCTCTATGATTTCAAAAATGGAATCATTCGTTTTCGATTTGATTTGAAGAATTTATGGTCCAAAGAAGATGGACCATTTTCAAAATTTAAATTCTGAGCTCAAAATTTCTTTGTAAAGAATTGGTGTTTTGACATAGCTATGTTAGAATTTGAAAAGGTGGTCAACTAGAATGTTTTAGCCATTAAAATTTCACACGGTTTCAATAAATAGAAAAACTCCATTTGAGTTCGAAATGAGGAAGAAAAGGTTGGAGGAAAGAGGAGTAAAAGTAGAGAAGATTTTTAGTGGATTTTGAATAAGTTTTCTAAGGATTTTCTTTTTTTTCACCCAAGACTAAAGAAGAAGCCATGAAAACTTTAATAAGGAAGAAGATGGAAATGAAAGCGAGGAAAAAGAAATGGAATAGGTGGGTGTATATATAGGAAAAATGAATTAAATAATATGTGACGACCGCCCATGACTCCCGCACCAAAACAAGAGAATAGAGCGCTGAAAGGTGTGCCAGGCAGCCATGGACGATAGTCAGGGTAAAATAAAATCGCAGAATCTCTATCGTAACTCACAGCGCATGGATAAAATACAATAGAGAAATATATAGTGAAGTCTCATAACAGAAAATCATCATATAAGCATCACAGAGGTTTTATACAATCATCTCAACAAATCCATACATCAAGACCTCACTACAAGCACTCATCAAATACAGCAGCGGATACCCAGTACATATAAGAAAATAATATGCATAGCCTCCTGCTCGTCTTCGCCATCATCAACGGAAAACTCTACTCTAAGCACAGCACCTGCCACCTGCTACCTAGTCTGCCCATCCCAAACATGGATGAACAGCCCAAGGTAATAAGAGGAGACATAAAACCTTGAGTCAGACAAAGTCTTAGTGAGCAGTAAATTAACAATCAAGCATACCAAAAGAGCATAAGGAAATAAAGGAATAGGAACCAAACCATCCCACTCCACCTCTTTCTACAGTGATAGCCCCCAGACACACACTAAGGAGAAGTAAGCATAACATAGCAGATAAGTAAGGTAAAGCAATAATCACTCGAGTCAAGGACGATGTTTTCCAAATACAAACCCCCAAGGCCTAAACCAAGATCAGATAAGCACCCAGAAAACACCGCTCTTGAAGCCGAATGATGATACAACCAAACATCCAAACATCCATGACTCTGGCTATCACTGTTAACCTTGCTTCGAAATCACCGTTAATTGAATGACCGACTCCTTCCTGAGCCATCTGTCAAGGGCTAATGGTAACCCCGGTTCTAGACAAAACCCCGCACACTGCCTTGTGCCTAGGACTTATCTTCTTGGCCCAGAGTACTCGACTAACTGCCTGTAGTCTTTTAGGCGTCCCTATGTACTCTTGCTTTAGGTTTGCTAGAACCTTCAATAACGATGAGATCCAAGCCTCCTTGTCATCCTTCTTGACGACTTCTATCAACTTAGCCCAAGCTTCCTCTTGAGCAATCCATTATCAACCAACTTGAACTACCCTTCAAGTTATCAACATGCTTGGAATGATCCCTGCCTGGATTAAGCCAAGACTCACATCATACTTCGCTTCATCGTACCAAAGCAAAGTCTCAACTCAACCATACTTTGCCTTTTCGCATCCTGACAAAGTCCCATCTCGATCACATACTTCGCCTCTTCGCATCACGGCAAAGTCCCATCATCGAATCCATCCATATGAGCTTCCACATCCGCTTCATATACCATCGGCAGCTTTCACCATTCAAGAGCCTTTCCACTTAGCTTTTGAATCATCTTCAACCATCTTGTCCCAAATCAACTACAAGCTAACTTGGAGCAATCAAATCTAACATACATTCAAACATTCAAGCATTCAAACAAGATATATTAAGCAATATCAACTATAATGGCAATTTCGTAATTAAGTGAGCAAAAGTCCAACATATGTGAAATCATAGTTTTTAGCATAGATCTATCAAATCTAAAACATGGGTTTTGTCTCTAATACTTGTTAAATAGCTCCTATAGATAAACATTTTCAAATATGATGGATCTACATGCAGACTTAAGGAAAATGCGAGAAAACGCTAACTTTAACACATAAACATATCACCAATCCCATATACTCCTTTGGATCCGCGTGAGAGATAACTACCACTCACCAAATCACCAAAACAACCTAAAATCAAACAACTTCAGATCTGGACAGCAAGGACTTGAGCTTGATCCGGAGAAATTTCACTTGAAACGGTGAAATCTAGCCTCTTCGGATGAAAATCTTCAACTTTGGCACTTGATCTTTGATCTTGATCCTCGATCTTCAATGGATGTTAGCACTTTGATGGAAGTAGAGAAAGAAGTGAAGAAAATACTGTAGTCGAATCTCCAAAATGGCAGCACTTCGTTGCTTCAAAAACCGGTGCCAAAAAGTGAGCCGAACACCTCTATTTATAGGCTGGACACACCATGAGTCGTCGCCCCTATGAGTCGGTCCCGACTCATCATGAGTCGTCCACGACTCATGCCCTGCCGCTCCATCCTTGCCGACTCACTACACACGCGACTCATACACTAAGCCATCCACACGACTTAACAACCCAGGCCGACTCAACACCTACCGACACAAGCGCTAACGACCTAACACTCATCACCTTAACACCTAGCCGACACAAGAACCTGCCGACTCAAAGACCTTACGACTCAACGAAACACTGTCGCACCTCCTAAGTCGTATGACGACTCAACTATGGTGCCGACTCAACTGCATACGACTCAAGACCCCTATGCCGACTCAACATGAGTCGTTTACAACTCATTACCATGCCGACCTACTTCCTACCGACTCATCACAGCAAGAAGGTCACACGACTTAAGACACACACGACTTATCCCTACCGACCTAAGCCTTAGCCCCTTAAGTCGCTAACGACTCAACTGTCTCACCGACTCAACTCAAGGCCTTAACTCGTATACGAGTCATGACTTAACATGCACGCGACTCATCAGGATCCCAACAGCATACGACCTAACAAAGATAACGACTTAAGCCTTCAAGCGACTCATGACTCAAGTACCTTACGACCTATCCCCTTGGGTCGGTCAAATACTTAAGTTGCTAACCCCTTAACTCGGTAACTATTAAGTCGGCACTACCTATAAACCGTTGACCCTACTAACTCGGCTATCACGACTCAACCACCCCTGAGTCGGCCCTCCATGAGTCGCAACCCATTATGAGTCGGTCACTAGCTAATTCCATGACTCGGTCAATTCACTAAGTCGCTCTTAACACTATAGGTCGGTCCATCCTTATCTCGGCCAATTCCATGAGTCGCCTAACTCTGCTATGCCTATGAGTCGGTCACGCCTCAAGCCTTAACTCGGTCATGCCCATGAGTCGGTCACGACTCATTACTTCACCCGGGTCAACTTCTAAACGACTCGAGCTAGAGACATCACAAACAACACTAACAACCTGCAAATTCTACGATTTATCGACACGTAAAATACGGGTCGTTACATTCTCTCCCCCTTAGGAATTTCGCCCCCGAAATTCCAAGTAAACAACAGCAATCAAAGATATTCCGCATGCCTACCATCCATAGAAATCAACAAACCATGCATCTAATTCTATCCTAGCATGCAGAATTCTAAGACTTAGAACAAGCTACAAATTCATGAGATGTCACGACACTTTAGGGCCATACCTCGAAGAGTCCTGGATGAGCTGCCTTCATCCTCTCTTCCTCCTCCCACGTACAGTCGTTAACATCGTCACTCCATTGTACCTTGAGCAACGTAATCGTCTTCCTCCTAAGCTGTTTCGTATCGGTTTCAACAATACGAAGCGGCTTACGAGGTCTCGAAACAACTGGATCAACCTCTAAGTCTTCACAGCTATCAGCAAAAACCACCGTAGTTGGGTCGTGCACATACTTCCGTAGATAGGATACATGAAAAACATTGTGCACACCCACCATCTTCTCCGGTAACTCCAATCTATAAGCGAGTTTTCCAATTCGCTTGATAATCGGGAATGGTCCAACAAATCTCGGAGTTAACTTTCCTTTGTTCCCGAATCTAATAACATTCTTCAATGGAGAAATCTTCACAAAAACCCTATCACCCACGTCGAATTCCAAATCCTTTCGACGATTATCTGCATAACTTTTCTGACGATCTTGGGCTGCCTTCATTCGTTGCCGAATGATCTCTATACAATCTGAAGTCTGTCGAATCATCTCTGGCCCAAGTATCAGCTTTTCTCCAGTTTCCAACCAACATGTCGGAGAGTTACACGGCCTTCCATATAATGCCTCATATGGTGCCATACCAATACTCGACTGATAACTGTTATTATAAGCAAACTCCACCAAATGAAGGTGATCTTCCCATGATCCTCCGAAGTCCAAAACACATGCTCTAAGAAGATCTTCCAAAACTCGGTTGACTCTCTCAGTCTGACCATCTGTTTGAGGGTGATAAGCTGTACTCAAACACAACTCAGTTCCCAAAACTTCCTGGAAGCTCTTCCAAAATCTACTGGTGAACAATGGATCTCGATCGCTCACTATACTCTTCGGAACACCATGGAAACGAACTATCCACTTCACATAAAGCTCAGCCAACTTCGATGCAGTCCTATTCGATCGAACAGGAATGAACCTTGCACTCTTGGTCAAACGATCTACTATGACCCAAATCCCTTCATTTCCTGTCCTAGTTCTAGGTAGACCATCGATAAAATCCATCGACACTTGCTCCCACTTCCACGTAGGAACTTCTAATGGCTGAAGTAATCCACTGGGCTTCTTCTGCTCAGCTTTCACCAACTGGCAGTTCATACACTTGGAAATAAAACTTCCAACATCCTTCTTCATACCTTCCCAGTAGTAAGCTCTCTTCATATCCCGATACATCTTATTACCACCTGGATGAATTGTCAACTTCGAGTGATGACTTTCCCTCAGAACTTCATCTCTCAATCCATCTATATCGGGAACAACTAATCGTCCTTGCTTTCGAAGCCAACCCTCTCGATCGACTTCAAATCCTTCATCCTTCTCCGGGTCCAATCCAGATTCCAAATCACAGATAATCTTGACAAGCTTATCATCTCCCCTTTGCCTCTCACCAATTCTTTCCACAAGAGTAGGCCTTATCGATAAGTTTGCCAACATCTCAGGTTCCAATTCACATCTAGGCCTGAAATCAAATCCAGCCAAATACTCAAGACTCTTCCATTCCGAAAACATGGCTCCCAATCTTGCATGTCTTCGACTTAACGCATCAGCCACTGCGTTACCTTTCCCTGGAGTATAGGCTATACCAAAATCATACGATGCTAAGAACTCTAGCCACCGTTGCTGTCGAAGATTCAAATCCTTTTGGGAAAACAGATACTTCAACGACTTATGATCTGTAAACAGCTCAAATCTAACTCCCAATAGATAGTGTCTCCACATCTTCAAAGCAAACACAATCGCTGCTAACTCCAAATCATGAGTCGGATAATTCCTTTCATGCGGCTTTAGTTGTCGACTAGCATACGCAACAACTTTATCCTTCTGCATTAGCACCGCTCCTAGTCCAGTGCCACATGCATCGGTGTAAACCACCATCTCATCATTCCCACTCGGAATAGTCAAAACAGGAGCACTTGTCAGTCGTTCTTTCAGGATTACGGAAGCTTGCTCACACTTATCATCCCATCTGAACACTTGGTTCTTCTTCGTCAATCCTGTCAACGGTGCAGCTATCTTGGAAAAGTCTTTGATAAACCGACGATAATATCCTGCTAATCCAAGAAAACTTCTCACATCAGATGCATTCTTAGGTCTAACCCAATCCTGGATCGCTGCCACCTTAGCGGGGTCAACCGCTATTCCATTTCCAGAGATAACATGGCCTAAGAACCTCACTTCACTCTTCCAGAAGTGACACTTCGAAAACTTAGCCTTCAGCTGATGTTTCCACAAAATTCCCAAAACAATCCTCAAGTGCGTCTTGTGCTCTTCCTCGGTTCTGGAGTAAACCAAAATATCATCCACGAACACAAGCACGAACTTATTCAACTGATCTCTGAATACCCTATTCATAAGATCCACAAAATATGCTGGCGCGTTAGTCAATCCAAACGGCATTACCAGCCACTCATAAAACCCGGATGGTGTCCTGAAAGCAGTCTTCGGCACACTATCCTTTGCCACTCTCAACTGGTGAAATCCCGTTGCCAAATCCATCTGAGAAAACACCTTAGCCTCGTGAAGCTGGTCAAACAAGTCATCTATTCTCGGCAATGGATACTTGTTCTTCTTAGTCACCTTATTCAGCTCACGATAATCCACACACAACCTCAACGATCCATCCGCTTTGGTTGCGAACACAACTGGCGCACCCCATTCGGACACACTTCTCCGAATGAATCCTTTCTGCAAAAGGTCATCAACTTGCACCTTCAGCTCTTGCTGCTCCCTCGGTGCCATCCGCCTAAGAGGCATCACAACAGGTCTGGCTCCCTCAACTAGATCGATACGAAACTCGATCTCCCTATGCGGCGGTAACCCTTTGACTTCCTCAAAGACATCACCAAACTCATTCACAATAGGCACTGATGACAGTCCATCCCGTGGAACAACCAGCGAATACATGAAGCTCATGAAGACGCCTTCCTCATGCTTACATCGTATCACAACCTTTCGCCCTTCCACATTTCCGACTGTCACCTCAAGCCTCTCACAATCAATCCTAGCCGCATACTTCCTAAGCCAGTCCATGCCCAAAATAATTCCGAACCCCGCAAAGTTCAGAACAAAGCAATCACAAACAAACGAGCAATCATGACTCGACACAACTAGACCACGACATAACATACACAAACATGACGAACCCCCTACCGGATTAGTCACAACCAATGGCCTATCAACAATATCCGGTTTCATACCTAACCGGCTTACCAAATCATCACAAACAAAAGAATGCGACGCTCCAGTATCAAACAACACTCTAACTGGAACACCACAAATAGAAAGAGTACCTTGAACAACCACACTCTTCCCCTTCTCTTCAGCAGTAGGAGCTTTCGAAGACAATGGAACAGCCCCCAAAGCATAGGCTTGCACAACCTGCCTATCTTTCCTCGGTTCTGGACAGTCCTTCTTGATATGTCCCAGCCTATCACAGTTGTAACACTTTCCCGGCACCTTGGGATTCTTACAATCTTTGTAAAGATGGCCCTTCTGCTGGCAGTTATAGCAAGTCATTTCGCTCTTCGGCTTCTTCTGGCCATCCTTACCCTTCTGTTGCTGCTGCTTCCTCCTCTTATTGCCATTCTGGTGTGGTTTAGATCCTTCCCTGGTTACAGCAACAACAGAACTTTCCTTAGGAAACAAACTCTCATGCCTAAGGGCTTTCTCCACAAGCTTCTCAAATGGATCGTCCAAATGATCCACTAACTGCCTCCCAAGATAAGCATCCAGACCAGTCACAAACTTCTCATTCTTCTGATAGGGAGAATCAATGTACGATCTGGCATACTTGGACAAAGCTTCAAACTCAGAAATATACTCAAGAACTGGTCTCCCACCTTGCTTGAGCTCTACAAACCTCTTGAACAAAACGGACTTCTGAGCCGTAGAGATGAACTTGGCTTCAAATCTAACTTGGAATTGCTCCCAAGTAATCTCTTCTTCTGGGGTATCAATGGTGATAGAATTCCACCAATCAGCAGCTCTTCCCTGAAGCTGTCTCGATGCAAGCTTTCTCTTAGTTGCATCCTCAATCCCTAAGTCACCAAAGATCCTTCGACATGCATCAATCCATCTCTGCACCTCAATAGTCGACTCCGTCCCCAAGAAAGCTTTTCCTCCAAGAGAAGTATAATCCTTGCAAAGCTTAGCAAAATCCACCGGTCTTGGAGCTTGAACTTGAACTCCCACATCCACTGATGATCCTGAAACTGGTATCCTTCTCATGATCGAAGTCATCATCGCTTCGAACATAGTTCCATAATCAACAGCTCCTTCATCAGCACGGCTTTCCCTTGCAGCTGGTCTCCCTCTTCGACTCATCCTTAATATCTGTAATAAGAATGATTAGAACACCTTAAGAAACAACTGCATAAGGAGTTCAAATCCTTCCAGGCTACTATATTATATATAGTAATCATTCATCAAAATACAATTACGCCTCTCATACGTCGTTACGTCAGCGAGCGTTGGCTGAAATCGATTAACCAAAGCTCTGATACCAAATGTGACGACCGCCCATGACTCCCGCACCAAAACAAGAGAATAGAGCGCTGAAAGGTGTGCCAGGCAGCCATGGACGATAGTCAGGGTAAAATAAAATCGCAGAATCTCTATCGTAACTCACAGCGCATGGATAAAATACAATAGAGAAATATATAGTGAAGTCTCATAACAGAAAATCATCATATAAGCATCACAGAGGTTTTATACAATCATCTCAACAAATCCATACATCAAGACCTCACTACAAGCACTCATCAAATACAGCAGCGGATACCCAGTACATATAAGAAAATAATATGCATAGCCTCCTGCTCGTCTTCGCCATCATCAACGGAAAACTCTACTCTAAGCACAGCACCTGCCACCTGCTACCTAGTCTGCCCATCCCAAACATGGATGAACAGCCCAAGGTAATAAGAGGAGACATAAAACCTTGAGTCAGACAAAGTCTTAGTGAGCAGTAAATTAACAATCAAGCATACCAAAAGAGCATAAGGAAATAAAGGAATAGGAACCAAACCATCCCACTCCACCTCTTTCTACAGTGATAGCCCCCAGACACACACTAAGGAGAAGTAAGCATAACATAGCAGATAAGTAAGGTAAAGCAATAATCACTCGAGTCAAGGACGATGTTTTCCAAATACAAACCCCCAAGGCCTAAACCAAGATCAGATAAGCACCCAGAAAACACCGCTCTTGAAGCCGAATGATGATACAACCAAACATCCAAACATCCATGACTCTGGCTATCACTGTTAACCTTGCTTCGAAATCACCGTTAATTGAATGACCGACTCCTTCCTGAGCCATCTGTCAAGGGCTAATGGTAACCCCGGTTCTAGACAAAACCCCGCACACTGCCTTGTGCCTAGGACTTATCTTCTTGGCCCAGAGTACTCGACTAACTGCCTGTAGTCTTTTAGGCGTCCCTATGTACTCTTGCTTTAGGTTTGCTAGAACCTTCAATAACGATGAGATCCAAGCCTCCTTGTCATCCTTCTTGACGACTTCTATCAACTTAGCCCAAGCTTCCTCTTGAGCAATCCATTATCAACCAACTTGAACTACCCTTCAAGTTATCAACATGCTTGGAATGATCCCTGCCTGGATTAAGCCAAGACTCACATCATACTTCGCTTCATCGTACCAAAGCAAAGTCTCAACTCAACCATACTTTGCCTTTTCGCATCCTGACAAAGTCCCATCTCGATCACATACTTCGCCTCTTCGCATCACGGCAAAGTCCCATCATCGAATCCATCCATATGAGCTTCCACATCCGCTTCATATACCATCGGCAGCTTTCACCATTCAAGAGCCTTTCCACTTAGCTTTTGAATCATCTTCAACCATCTTGTCCCAAATCAACTACAAGCTAACTTGGAGCAATCAAATCTAACATACATTCAAACATTCAAGCATTCAAACAAGATATATTAAGCAATATCAACTATAATGGCAATTTCGTAATTAAGTGAGCAAAAGTCCAACATATGTGAAATCATAGTTTTTAGCATAGATCTATCAAATCTAAAACATGGGTTTTGTCTCTAATACTTGTTAAATAGCTCCTATAGATAAACATTTTCAAATATGATGGATCTACATGCAGACTTAAGGAAAATGCGAGAAAACGCTAACTTTAACACATAAACATATCACCAATCCCATATACTCCTTTGGATCCGCGTGAGAGATAACTACCACTCACCAAATCACCAAAACAACCTAAAATCAAACAACTTCAGATCTGGACAGCAAGGACTTGAGCTTGATCCGGAGAAATTTCACTTGAAACGGTGAAATCTAGCCTCTTCGGATGAAAATCTTCAACTTTGGCACTTGATCTTTGATCTTGATCCTCGATCTTCAATGGATGTTAGCACTTTGATGGAAGTAGAGAAAGAAGTGAAGAAAATACTGTAGTCGAATCTCCAAAATGGCAGCACTTCGTTGCTTCAAAAACCGGTGCCAAAAAGTGAGCCGAACACCTCTATTTATAGGCTGGACACACCATGAGTCGTCGCCCCTATGAGTCGGTCCCGACTCATCATGAGTCGTCCACGACTCATGCCCTGCCGCTCCATCCTTGCCGACTCACTACACACGCGACTCATACACTAAGCCATCCACACGACTTAACAACCCAGGCCGACTCAACACCTACCGACACAAGCGCTAACGACCTAACACTCATCACCTTAACACCTAGCCGACACAAGAACCTGCCGACTCAAAGACCTTACGACTCAACGAAACACTGTCGCACCTCCTAAGTCGTATGACGACTCAACTATGGTGCCGACTCAACTGCATACGACTCAAGACCCCTATGCCGACTCAACATGAGTCGTTTACAACTCATTACCATGCCGACCTACTTCCTACCGACTCATCACAGCAAGAAGGTCACACGACTTAAGACACACACGACTTATCCCTACCGACCTAAGCCTTAGCCCCTTAAGTCGCTAACGACTCAACTGTCTCACCGACTCAACTCAAGGCCTTAACTCGTATACGAGTCATGACTTAACATGCACGCGACTCATCAGGATCCCAACAGCATACGACCTAACAAAGATAACGACTTAAGCCTTCAAGCGACTCATGACTCAAGTACCTTACGACCTATCCCCTTGGGTCGGTCAAATACTTAAGTTGCTAACCCCTTAACTCGGTAACTATTAAGTCGGCACTACCTATAAACCGTTGACCCTACTAACTCGGCTATCACGACTCAACCACCCCTGAGTCGGCCCTCCATGAGTCGCAACCCATTATGAGTCGGTCACTAGCTAATTCCATGACTCGGTCAATTCACTAAGTCGCTCTTAACACTATAGGTCGGTCCATCCTTATCTCGGCCAATTCCATGAGTCGCCTAACTCTGCTATGCCTATGAGTCGGTCACGCCTCAAGCCTTAACTCGGTCATGCCCATGAGTCGGTCACGACTCATTACTTCACCCGGGTCAACTTCTAAACGACTCGAGCTAGAGACATCACAAACAACACTAACAACCTGCAAATTCTACGATTTATCGACACGTAAAATACGGGTCGTTACAAATAGGTGGGTGTATATATAGGAAAAATGAATTAAATAATATAACTTGTCATAATTATATTCAGTCACATCATAAATCTTATATATATAATCATGTCTAATCACATCATTCTTTTATGTACATATATAATTATATTTATTCACATCACTTCCTTTTTTATATATATAATTATTATGTTTGGTCTTATCACTTTCTTATATATATATATATATATATATATATTTATTATGTTTAGTCACATCATTTTCATTTAAATAAATATAAGTTTAACTATTAATTGACTAAGATGTGACAAGAGATGATTATGGTTAATGATTACAAATCTAAGATGTGACAATACTTAATATATATATATATATATGTATGTATGTATATATATATATATATATGTATATGAAATGTTTATTATTTTTAAAACTGTCATGTCACATCACTTACTAATCAAAATTAATATAAGATATTTTATTTCTAAGTGTATTATTATCTAGTTAATTAACTCTTGTATATATATACATATAGTTCACAAAGACAAACAACGTTCCCGACAACTTTCCGATGTCGAAAGGTCGAAATTTCGAAAAACGTTCTTCGGCCACATTTTCTGTTTTTTCTACGAACTATTTAATTTGGTAAAAAAAATTTGAAAATAATTTTACCATCATTATAAATAAATTGAAATGTGTTTATTTTCATTATAACACCTCTATATTGAAGAAATTAAAATTAATTAACTATTCACTAATCAAAGCAGTGAAATTCCGAGTCATTACATTCTTCCCCTCTTAAAAGAATTTCTTCCCCAAAATTATATCTGAACCTATCCCAGAAAACACTTAATACTATACATCAGCTCGTATGATGTACAAAGATCATTCTCATGCAAAATCTGATTCAATCTCAACTCGAACACATAACTTTCCTCTCAAACTAGCATCCATCACTTAATTCTCTAGTGCGGACTCCAATCAGGCTCCTTGATTTGAAGCCTCTATTCTCCTTACATAGTTGTAACTATGATAGAAAACTTTGGTCCCACACCAAGAACCCTCATCAAGTGCTCACCTTCAAAAGTTGAGCAATAGATCCTTATTCGTAACGGCACAAACACCTCAATGTCATTTACTCGAATCTTGGATCAAAACTATATGAAAAGGAGAAATGATGTACGCCCACTCTACAAAGTTACTAATTAGTTCTTCCTAATACCAATTCAATTTCCACTGAATCATTTATGAAAACATTTCATTAACTACACTGGTTCAACTTGGATAATACTCCACTACAACTTAAGAGTATATACCTCTATTTGATTCCACTATTTCATTTTTTCAATTTTTTATTTACTTCCCTAAGGAAATTCAAGATCCAAATACCCGTCTTTTATTTTCAATTTGTTTTTGAAATCGAACTCTATACTTTAAATCATACAAATATTTATATAGCCCAAGTAACTCCAAAATGATACAAAGGGACTGGGTACTACCAAACAGTACTATACATTCCCTTACAAAGAAGAGTAATACTTAAGAGAAGTGTTTACCATCTGAACACATCCCTTTCCCAATTTAAGTCATTTGCGAGCCACTCGAACTAGTTAACTAAAAAATTTCCTTTTATTTTTACATTTCCATTTTTGAAATAATACTATACATTTTCCAAAAAAATTCTTTCTTTGGTCCGTTCGGGTTGAACATAATTCGATCGTACAAAGATAAAGTGAATAATTTGCTAAGTGTATTACAACATTCACCTAGGCAAACATCTGATCGTCACTTAGAAGATTATTTCAATCATCATAAAACAATCAAGACTTGCTCCTCATACCAATCCAAAGATAACACTTCGTACTTACATTTTTATCCCCAAAAATTTATACTTAAACCAAATTGGTTTCAAATATTATTATTATTATTATTTTTCCAAAACCTTGAAAATCATTTTTTCAAAAATACTGGGATTTAGGTTCTCGAGTTTTCAATCCAAATTCTTCCAACTTAAATGATACATTTTATAAACCCATTTTATAAATTACTTCTATTAAACCATTTTAAATATTTATTTTAAATTATTCAAACTTTTAAATCAAATTTTATCCCAACATTAACATCGAACACCCTATCGTCAAACTGTGAAACTTAATTCACATGGTGTTTGTTTCCATTTTTTCCCTATTCCTATTTACCAACCGATATCTTAAAAAGGGAGCATACTAACAATAGTCAATGCTCAACTAAACGAGCACGACTAAACAAACTTTAAATGACAATAATAATACTAAACATATGGTTTTTTCCTAACACCCAACCAACTGTACTACACTCTTTGTAAAATTCATTCTTTTTTGTGTATAAAATAAATTCTGGGTAAATGTAACGACCCAGAATTTTATTTAATTAAAATTTGAATATTTAATTAATTTTAAATATTAATAAGTGAATTTATAAGTCAAATAAAATTTAATTTGAATTATTGGATTTAATTGGATTATTAAAACGATAATTTAATATGTTAAATTATGAAAATAATTGAAAATTGGGTTAAATATGATTGAAAATGATTTTTAAAATTTTATTTTATCATGTTGGAGTTAGAATGATATTTTAGAACTTTTAAAAACGAATTAAAAGTTAATTTGTGAAAATTGAATATTTTAATATTAAAATCGACTAGTAAAATAGCCAATTTTTGAACAGTCTCAGAATTGAACGAAACTAGTTCCATTGGATCCGTAATAGTTAGTTATTACCGGATTTCAATTTTCGTTTCAATCGGAGTTACCGTTTGATCGTGGCAGCTCGAAACGCATCGAATTATTTTTAATTTTAATTTGGCGAGTTAAAATAGCCATTTTTCAAAAAGTCTCGGATTTCGACGAAACCAGTTTCATCGGATCCGTAATGTTATATTATTGTAAGGTTTCAAATTTCGTATCAATTGGATTTACCGTTCGTCCGGTACAAATTAAAACGCCTAGAAATCGATTTAAATCGGTTTAATTCAAATTGAGCGTTTATAGCCATAACTTGCACAGATGTCCGAATTAGCTTTCGAAACCTGTTTCATTGTGTCCGGAACGCGGGATAAACCCTAGAAACGCTGGTTACAGCGCGTAAATCGGAGTTCGGAATTTCCGGGATGAATAGTGTCGTTTGAAATTCTATAAATAGCCCCACCCTTCATTAAAAAAATAATAATAAAACATCTCAAAACCCTAGCCGCCTATGCTAAAACCAATGGCCAGAAATTAGTTTCATTCATTCCTTAATCTCTTCCAATCCATCAACAATTAGCCTTAGGTTTCAACTAGAGAATGGAAGAGCATGAAGAGAGCTAGAAATCTATACGGAGTTGATGAGTTTTGGAGCAACGTGGAGGGAGGAAACTGGGCACGTTCGTGCTCGGTTTAGGCGCGTTTTTCCAAGGCTAGGGGGGGTCGAGTTCTATGGCCTTGAGGCCGAGCATGAAGGAGGGGTAGGCGCACGTGTTGAAGGCTCCTGATCGAATTTTCATCGAGTTATTGGGTTGAAAAATCAAAACCTAGTTTGGTGTTTGATGGGTTTATTGCACGACAATGGTCTGTAGGAAGAAACGTGAGGGAGAAGGAGAGTGGGGGCACGGCCAGATTTGCATGATGAAGGATCCTATGGCTGTGATTAAAAGTTAGGTTTAGTTATGTTGTAATTTAGTTATAAAATCGTGTATAAACTTCATAAATGCATAACTTTTTCATACGAGGTCGAAAACGCGCGAAACCAGTTGCGTTGGAATCGTATGGACGATCACTACGCGATGGAATTGGATTGGAGTCGTTTGGAGTTAGTGAGAATTTTGGGTAAAATTAAACGTCCGTTTAATTTTATTCGAAATAAGTCGCTAAAACGGAAATAAAATCAAGGTGAGAACTTCTCACTCAATCGAATCAGTTTCGATTTTATTTTAAATAGTTAGATTTAAAATATTTGAATGCATGTTTGAATGATGATTGTTATCTATTGATTGTTAAAATAGACATTATACGCCATTAGTAAGCGGATGTTATTTATTTAAAACATATACCGCGAATATTTCATAAACAGTGAAATTGGTATTATATATAATATCAATATATATATATTGGCATATGTATATATTGCAGTTGTTGATTTCCCGCATTTTTTTGTTTAGCGGATGAGACCCTATTGCGCCGTCTATTAAGCGGATAATATTTAAATCCCATATACCGCGATAATTTCGTACTGGAGCGAAATTGGTATTGTGCTAATGTTTGTGGATGCAGGAAAACAGGTTGGAGGGATCCAACTGGATTCCTCAACAGTTTTTATTTGATTTCAGATATTTTGATATTTGATGGATTTTCATATCGATATGTGATATCGTTGTTGTCGTGATTGACTATTTGATATGTAGCATCATTGGACCAAGTTTTGGAATTTTAAAATGATTTATAAAGTGATTTTTGAAAATATACTTTATGTTTGGAATTTGATCTATTTTAAATAAATAAACGTCATAATTTTTAATATTATAAAAATTATGATTTTTGAGAAAAATAGTTAAAAACTGATTTTTGAGAATATGATGCTAATGATTTTATAAAATAGTTTAATCGGGATTTTAGAATTTATTATGAAAAGTTAAATGTAGGATTTATAAAATTTAATTATTTTAGGAATCAAAAGGATGAAGTTTTTAAAGGAATTTAAAGACGTTTAAAAAGAATAATATAAATTGATTTATATTAAGAGATTTATAAATGGATATTTATAAATAGAAATATTGACATTATAAAACGAGTTTTTATAAGTGTTTGAATGAAGTGAAAATGGATTGTATAAGTGAATGGAATTTATAAAATTATAAATGGTGAAGTTATAAATGAAAATTATAAATAGTAAGATTTATAATTTTTGTGAAATTATTAAAGAATATATTTGGATGAATAATTGAATCTTATAAGTTATAAGATTTTTATATTGGGAAGTTTAAAAAGAATGAATTTTGTAAACAAAGAAATTATAAGCATTTAACTTATAAGATGAACTGTTAGTATATCATTGAGATATGGAATTGAATAGATTAATAAAGGAATTTATAAAAGGAAGTTGTTATCAATAAATAGAAATGGAATTTATAAACGTTGTTTTATAAATTCACAAACGACTTATTTTGATAAGTAAATCGTTATGATTTATTTATGGAGTTATATTCACATTTTTGACTGTGAATAATCCTTTGAAATAAAATGAATAGAAGTGATGAAATTTGTTAACAAAGAATATTCACGTTTTTGAATAGTGAATAATATGTTAAAGAAAACGTTTAGAATGTGATATTTTAAACAGAATTAAAACGATCTAATGATGTTTTAAATGTGTTGAGATTCGAAACCATAGATTTCAACATTTATTGTTGAAATAGACGTTTTCGAGAAATAAAAGGAAATGGTAGATTATAACACTGTTGTTATAATAAATGATTTCCGAAAGGAAATGTTTTGTATAGTATTGGGATTTATATATCTATTTTAATTTCGAATCCCTATACTAGTGATTTTGGGTTGTCGTAACGATGTTTTACGCAACATTCGTTTTGGCCCAAATAAATATGTTAAAGTGAATGATTTTCCTTAAAGAATGAAATATATACTTAATCTCGATTTAAGTATATTGAATATTTTCTAAGTGTTGAAAATAAATAAAATTTGTGAATTACTTATTTAATAAGTATGGAAATGTTTTCCAATATGAAGTGAATAATTAGAATTTATCTTTTTGAAGATAAATTGAAATGAATAATCGAAATCGAATATTCATAGATATTTTGGATTATAAATTCACTATGGAATTTATGAATGAAAAGGAGAATTTGTTTAAAAAATAAATATTGATTTATTTTTGAAGTGTGAAATTATATATTTTGTAAAGATATTTTTGAAAATAAATAATTTGGAAAATTATTTGGAATCTGGTGATGTATGCATATCAATTGATAGTTCAATAACCGACTATCAATATTTCCCTTTGAATGGGTAATTGATGTGATTTGTTTGAATTTGAATGCCACACTTATTTTTGAATAAGCGCTCACTATTCGGGTTAACCGGGAAAGGACCATGGGGTCGTATAACCCATTCCGAATATGTGATACGTCGTTGTGAATTGCATTGAAGATCGGTGTTGAAGACCGAGTATTTGTGAAAGCGATAGGATGACCTATCGATTGTCTCTGCACTGGGTAGCTCCTGGTATAGAGATTCCTTAAGTGATGGGAAATTCGATCGGGATTGTGAATACCCGGATTGCAAGGGCTTCGTAAGAAGTGCCTTCGGTTTTGTTCGAGCCCGGAACAGACTTGTATGGATTGTATGTCTGACATTACAAATTGAGATATAAAGCCGATTTCATTCAAATATATTTCTGTTGGTGGCGAAGAATTTATTCTTTTAGCTTAACACCCTTCTCTGAGACGTACGAGCTCAAAGGTTACATAGTTGAATGTTATCAGCGATATATTCCCAATTTGGTAATGTGACATGCTGAGTGATGCTGAAATGATCATTGTGTTGATTATTTGTGATAGGATCGTTTATTTGATCGTCTATCCTTGTGATCATTGTGTTGATCATTTGTTGACCCAAAGCATGGCTTTTGTATAAAGTATGTTTTTGTGGACGTGACTTCGTCGAACCTCACACCCCGTGAATGGTCAAAACAGGAAAGATGCGGCAAGGTTATGAGGGGTAGCACCCTTTAGGATGTGTCCATTTCCTTCTGGAAAAGGGTGGTATCATGGTATGGAGCCCGGATACTTACTCATGTTGAAAACACTTTGTTATGATTGTGTGAATTGATTACGAGTGCTCGGTGAAAAGGTCCCAAAGGACCGGGGGATGGCATATTCGGTCAGTTGTTACTCAGTTAGGGGTAACCCGGCCTTGTGTTGGTAGAGATCCGGTTTGGTTCTCGGGGATGTCCATCCAGAGGCATTCTCATGTGGCAATGGGAAGTTCCTTGGCCTGATCATTCGTTGGAAATCCAAAGAAACAATACGTGACTTGTACGGTTTTAGTTGTATAACCTGCTATAGAATGTGGCGGTAACCTGCTATTGAACATAGTTAGCTATAGTAGGCATACGATAATGGTCGTATGTTGGCTAAGATTTATATTCTACTTTCGAAATGAATTTTTCCTACACTATGCACTAATAATAATATCAAATGTTCTTTTAAATGCGTATCAAGCATCTTTGACTATCATAAGGAGAAATCTCCTCCGATTCTGCGTTTGCATGTGTGTGTGTGCGGGAGGCCTTATGGTAGTCTCATTTTTAAAAGCATTGCGTATTGAAATAAAAATACTCATCTATTTTGATTTTTAAAGATAAATAAACTGTTTTGAGTTCTCACACCAGTCACATGACTGACTTGGAGTTTATTGTTTTCCTTCCTAAACTCTGGGTGCCCACCAAATTTCCACACGGGCAGTTAAGAGTTAGGTTTATCAGGATATTCTGGATATTCTGGAGTTGCTGGAGGCAAGCTGGATCACATGGCGTATTACTTATATAGTATTTCTTTTTCCGCTGCACTGTTTGTTGTTGTTGTTGTACACTCTGATGTAATGAAATGTGATGTAATGTAATAACTGATATAGTTCTTTGTTTAAAGATTATTTATTTATTATTATATGTTGTTCCGCTGCGAATTGTGAGATTCTGATGTTGTTCTCTTTGTTTTCTATTCCGTTCTATTCTCCATTTTTCTATATTTTCAAATTTTCTATTCTCTTTTCCTTCTATTTTAAAATGATCTATTTTCTATTCTCTGTTTTCCATCTATTTTATATTTAAAAATTTTCTATCTTCTTTTCCCTATCTATTTTTCTATCTTTTTCTCTTCTCTTTTCTTAAATTCTTTTTCTTAAACCCTCAGTGTTCGGTTTTCCGTCGTTCGATTGCTCGGTAGTCGATAAAGTGAGTATCGATGCTGAATTTTCGGAAGACGAAGAATCGGGTCCTGACAATGTGGTATCAGAGCTTATGGTTAAGCGACAACCATGGTTCTGTTGGGTATTACTCATTAGAGATAGAGTCAGCAGTGCTCTAGAATGAGTTGAGTGTAATAATAGCTATGAGAGCGTATTTGTTAGTGAATATAAAATTGTTTTATATTGTGATGATTGGTTTGTTGAGTGGCATATGAACCTTCGTCAGCATGGTCTCGACAACTATGCCGAAGGGGTTTCTAAACACTTGAATAGAACAATTCGACACAATATTGTTTTAAAATTGGGTAAATGAAATAATTTTACCTTGATTATATTTTATATATAAAGGAATAATTTTTCAGAATTATTAAAGTGTATATAAGTTGATTGTTTAGATGTTTGAATAATCTAAATAAAAGAATAATTGTATAAGTAAAAAGAATTATAAGAATTGAATTATAATTAAAGTGATTTACAATTGTGAAATAAACTTATATATATAAGAAGTGAAACTATATGAATATAACTTAAAATAAGTTGAATGAAGTTGATATTAGTATCGAAGTAAATAATCAAGTGGATTAAATGAATATGAACTTGAGTTATATAAATGAAATTCAACTGTTGTAACTGAATTGAATTAATGGATTGAATATGAATCAATTAAATGTAAATTTAAGTTGATATGAAATAATGGATATAAGTGTTAATTCATTAAAATTTAATGTTATTGGAAGTTGAATAATAGAATGAAAATCAATTTAATTTAAACAAATTGATAAGCAAAGGAATTTGGTTATAATAAATATACATTGATTGTTATATGATTGTTAGTTGATTGTATAAAATTCATTAAGTGTTAATGAAATCGAATTGATGAAATTGAAAGCTAAAGTAATTGAAATCCAATTGGAAGTTAAGTGAATCTTAAATAGAATTGAATTTGATTTGGAAGTGAACCAACTTGAATATGAATTAGTGAATATAAACTAATTGAAAATGAATGCTAGAAAATCCAATGTAAATGAATCAAATGTGATTAAATTGAAAACCAATTCATTGAATATGAATGAGAATATGAATGAATATTTATTGGTTATGGATGTTAGTTGATTGATGGTTTCATTTGTTGTTTTACTACATTTGCTATGTGACATATATAGTTATTATGTTACTATATGTTGTATATTGATACTATTGTCCATATACATGATTTTCATGTTGTTTGTTGAGTGTTTAGTAGGTGCGGATCGCGTTTGCTTCGCATTTGGAGCTCGCTTTCGCGCTATATTAGCCGTATATGCTTGCTAATAAAATATAAGGTACATATCTCGGATTACATACCGTACTTTTATACTTTTTCCCTTCGGGATGCCTCATTACTTGATGAGATGTATATTTGTGATATATATACTGTCATTTTTTTTCGGATCGAGCCGCGCAAAGGAGACTATGGCGAATTTTTCCGAAAATTTAAGGCGTTAGAAAAATTTGAGAAATTTGGGAAAATTTTGAAAACTTAAACTTTGATTTGAAATTGAAAGTTAAACAATAGTAGTTGTTTTTGAAAAGATAACTAAGTATGATTTGAAAACTTAGTAAAGTTTTGTAAGAAGTTAAATTGTTTTGGGAAAATTAATAAATTTTATAACTTTTCTTACTGATAATTTCGAGGACGAAATTCTTTTAAGTGGGGAAGATTGTAACGACCCAGAATTTTATTTAATTAAAATTTGAATATTTAATTAATTTTAAATATTAATAAGTGAATTTATAAGTCAAATAAAATTTAATTTGAATTATTGGATTTAATTGGATTATTAAAACGATAATTTAATATGTTAAATTATGAAAATAATTGAAAATTGGGTTAAATATGATTGAAAATGATTTGTAAAATTTTATTTTATCATGTTGGAGTTAGAATGATATTTTATAACTTTTAAAATCGAATTAAAAGTTAATTTGTGAAAATCGAATATTTTAATATTAAAATCGACTAGTAAAATAGCCAATTTTTGAACAGTCTCAGAATTGAACGAAACTAGTTTCATTGGATCCGTAATAGTTAGTTATTACCGGATTTCAATTTTCGTGTCAATCGGAGTTACCGTTTGATCGTGGCAGCTCGAAACGCATTGAATTATTTTTAATTTTAATTTGGCGAGTTAAAATAGCCATTTTTCAAAAAGTCTCGGATTTCGACGAAACCAGTTTCATCGGATCCGTAATGTGATATTATTGTAAGGTTTCAAATTTCGTATCAATTGGATTTACCGTCTGTCCGGTACAAATTAAAACGCCTAGAAATCGATTTAAATCGGTTTAATTCAAATTGAGCGTTTATAGCCATAACTTGCACAGATGTCCGAATTAGCTTTCGAAACCTATTCCATTGTGTCCGGAACGCGGGATAAACCCTAGAAACGCTGGTTACGGCGCGTAAATCGGAGTTCGGAATTTCCGGGATGAATAGTGTCGTTTGAAATTCTATAAATAGCCCCACCCTTCATTAAAAAAATAATAATAAAACATCTCAAAACCCTAGCCGCCTATGCTAAAACCAATGGCCAGAAATTAGTTTCATTCATTCCTTAATCTCTTCCAATCCATCAACAATTAGCCTTAGGTTTCAACTAGAGAATGGAAGAGCATGAAGAGAGCTAGAAATCTATACGGAGTTGATGAGTTTTGGAGCAACGTGGAGGGAGGAAACTGGGCACGTTCGTGCTCGGTTTAGGTGCGTTTTTCCAAGGCTAGGGGGGGCCGAGTTCTATGGCCTTGAGGCCGAGCATGAAGGAGGGGTAGGCGCACGTGTTGATGGCTCCTGATCGAATTTTCATCGAGTTATTGGGTTGAAAAATCAAAACCTAGTTTGGTGTTTGATGGGTTTATTGCACGGCAATGGTCTGTAGGAAGAAACGTGAGGGAGAGGGAGAGTTGGGGCACGGCCAGATTTGCATGATGAAGGATCCTATGGCTGTGATTAAAAGTTAGGTTTAGTTATGTTGTAATTTAGTTATAAAATCGTGTATAAACTTCATAAATGCATAACTTTTTCATACGAGGTCGAAAACGTGCGAAACCAGTTGCGTTGGAATTGGATTGGAGTCGTTTGGAGTTAGTGAGAATTTTGGGTAAAATTAAACGTCCGTTTAATTTTATTCGAAATAAGTCGCTAAAATGGAAATAAAATCAAGGTGAGAACTTCTCACTCAATCGAATCAGTTTCGATTTTATTTTAAATAGTTAGATTTAAAATATTTGAATGCATGTTTGAATGATGATTGTTATCTATTGATTGTTAAAATAGACATTATACGCCGTTAGTAAGCGGATGTTATTTATTAAAAACATATACCGCGAATATTTCATAAACAGTGAAATTGGTATTATATATAATATCAATATATATATATTGGCATATGTATATATTGCAGTTGTTGATTTCCCGCATTTTTTTGTTTAGCGGATGAGACCCTATTGCGCCGTCTATTAAGCGGATAATATTTAAATCCCATATACCGCGATAATTTCGTACTGGAGCGAAATTGGTATTGTGCTAATGTTTGTGGATGTAGGAAAACAGGTTGGAGGGATCCAACTAGATTCCTCAACAGTGTTTATTTGATTTCAGATATTTTGATATTTGATGGATTTTCATATCGATATGTGATATCGTTGTTGTCGTGATTGACTATTTGATATGTAGCATCATTGGACCAAGTTTTGGAATTTTAAAATGATTTATAAAGTGATTTTTGAAAATATACTTTATGTTTGGAATTTGATCTATTTTAAATAAATAAACGTCATAATTTTTAATATTATAAAAATTATGATTTTTGAGAAAAATAGTTAAAAACTGATTTTTGAGAATATGATGCTAATGATTTTATAAAATAGTTTAATCGGGATTTTAGAATTTATTATGAAAAGTTAAATGTAGGATTTATAAAATTTAATTATTTTAGGAATCAAAAGGATGAAGTTTTTAAAGGAATTTAAAGACGTTCAAAAAGAATAATATAAATTGATTTATATTAAGAGATTTATAAATGGATATTTATAAATAGAAATATTGACATTATAAAACGAGTTTTTATAAGTGTTTGAATGAAGTGAAAATGGATTGTATAAGTGAATGGAATTTATAAAATTATAAATGGTGAAGTTATAAATGAAAATTATAAATAGTAAGATTTATAATTTTTGTGAAATTATTAAAGAATATATTTGGATGAATAATTGAATCTTATAAGTTATAAGATTTTTATATTGGGAAGTTTAAAAAGAATGATTTTTGTAAACAAAGAAATTATAAGCATTTAACTTATAAGATGAACTGTTAGTATATCATTGAGATATGGAATTGAATAGATTAATAAAGGAATTTATAAAAGGAAGTTGTTATCAATAAATAGAAATGGAATTTATAAACGTTGTTTTATAAATTCACAAACGACTTATTTTGATAAGTAAATCGTTATGATTTATTTATGAAGTTATATTCACATTTTTGACTGTGAATAATCCTTTGAAATAAAATGAATAGAAGTGATGAAATTTGTTAACAAAGAATATTCACGTTTTTGAATAGTGAATAATATGTTAAAGAAAACGTTTAGAATGTGATATTTTAAACAGAATTAAAACGATCTAATGATGTTTTAAATGTGTTGAGATTCGAAACCATAGATTTCAACATTTATTGTTGAAATAGACGTTTTCGAGAAATAAAAGGAAATGGTAGATTATAACACTGTTGTTATAATAAATGATTTCCGAAAGGAAATGTTTTGTATAGTATTGGGATTTATATATCTATTTTAATTTCGAATCCCTATACTAGTGATTTTGGGTTGTCGTAACGATGTTTTACGCAACATTCGTTTTGGCCCAAATAAATATGTTAAAGTGAATGATTTTCCTTAAAGAATGAAATATATACTTAATCTCGATTTAAGTATATTGAATATTTTCTAAGTGTTGAAAATAAATAAAATTTGTGAATTACTTATTTAATAAGTATGAAAATGTTTTCCAATATGAAGTGAATAAGTAGAATTTATCTTTTTGAAGATAAATTGAAATGAATAATCGAAATCGAATATTCATAGATATTTTGGATTATAAATTCACTATGGAATTTATGAATGAAAAGGAGAATTTGTTTAAAAAATAAATATTGATTTATTTTTGAAGTGTGAAATTATATATCTTGTAAAGATATTTTTGAAAATAAATAATTTGGAAAATTATTTGGAATCTGGTGATGTATGCATATCAATTGATAGTTCAATAACCGACTATCAATATTTCCCTTTGAATGAGTAATTGATGCGATTTGTTTGAATTTGAATGCCACACTTATTTTTGAATAAGCGCTCACTATTCGGGTTAACCGGGAAAGGACCATGGGGTCGTATAACCCATTCCGAATATGTGATACGTCGTTGTGAATTGCATTGAAGATCGGTGTTGAAGACCGAGTATTTGTGAAAGCGATAGGATGACCTATCGATTGTCTCTGCACTGGGTAGCTCCTGGTATAGAGATTCCTTAAGTGATGGGAAATTCGATCGGGATTGTGAATACCCGGATTGCAAGGGCTTCGTAAGAAGTGCCTTCGGTTTTGTTCGAGCCCGGAACAGACTTGTATGGATTGTATGTCTGACATTACAAATTGAGATATAAAGCCGATTTCATTCAAATATATTTCTGTTGGTGGCGAAGAATTTATTCTTTTAGCTTAACACCCTTCTCTGAGACGTACGAGCTCAGAGGTTACATAGTTGAATGTTATCAGCGATATATTCCCAATTTGGTAATGTGACATGCTGAGTGATGCTGAAATGATCATTGTGTTGATTATTTGTGATAGGATCGTTTATTTGATCGTCTATCCTTGTGATCATTGTGTTGATCATTTGTTGACCCAAAGCATGGCTTTTGTATAAAGTATGTTTTTGTGGACGTGACTTCGTCGAACCTCACACCCCGTGAATGGTCAAAACAGGAAAGATGCGGCAAGGTTATGAGGGGTAGCACCCTTTAGGATGTGTCCATTTCCTTCTGGAAAAGGGTGGTATCATGGTATGGAGCCCGGATACTTACTCATGTTGAAAACACTTTGTTATGATTGTGCGAATTGATTACGAGCGCTCGGTGAAAAGGTCCCAAAGGACCGGGGGATGGCATATTCGGTCAGTTGTTACTCAGTTAGGGGTAACCCGGCCTTGTGTTGGTAGAGATCCGGTTTGGTTCTCGGGGATGTCCATCCAGAGGCATTCTCATGTGGCAATGGGAAGTTCCTTGGCCTGATCATTCGTTGGAAATCCAAAGAAACAATACGTGACTTGTACGGTTTTAGTTGTATAACCTGCTATGGAATGTGGCAGTAACCTTCTATTGAACATAGTTAGCTATAGTAGGCATACCATAATGGTCGTATGTTGGCTAAGATTTATATTTTACTTTCGAAATGAATTTTTCCTACACTATGCACTAATAATAATATCAAATGTTCTTTTAAATGCGTATAAGCATCTTTGACTATCATAAGGAGAAATCTCCTCCGATTCTGCGTTTGCATGTGTGTGTGTGCGGGAGGCCTTATGGTAGTCTCATTTTTAAAAGCATTGCGAATTGTAATAAAAATACTCATCTATTTTGATTTTTAAAGATAAATAAACTGTTTTGAGTTCTCACACTAGTCACTTGACCGACTTGGAGTTTATTGTTTTCCTTCCTAAACTCTGGGTGCCCACCAAATTTCCACACGGGCAGTTAAGAATTAGGTTTATCAGGATATTCTGGATATTCTGGAGTTGCTGGAGGCAAGCTGGATCGCATGGCGTATTACTTATATAGTATTTCTTTTTCCGCTGCACTGTTTGTTGTTGTTGTTGTACACTATGATGTAATGAAATGTGATGTAATGTAATAACTGATATAGTTCTTTGTTTAAATATTATTCATTTATTATTATATGTTGTTCCGCTGCGAATTGTGAGATTCTGATGTTGTTCTCTTTGTTTTCTATTCCGTTCTATTCTCCATTTTTCTATATTTTCAAATTTTCTATTCTCTTTTCCTTCTATTTTAAAATGATCTATTTTCTATTCTCTGTTTTCCATCTATTCTATATTTAAAAATTTTCTATCTTCTTTTCCCTATCTATTTTTCTATCGTTTTCTCTTCTCTTTTCTTAAATTCTTTTTCTTAAACCCTCAGTGTTCGGTTTTCCGTCGTTCGATTGCTCGGCAGTCGATAAAGTGAGTATCGATGCTGAATTTTCGGAAGACGAAGAATCGGGTCCTGACAGTAAATTTATTTCATTTACCCAATTTTAGAACAATACTACGTCAATTGAGCCTGTTCCAGTGTTTAGGAAATCTCTATCGATAGCGTTAGCCAGACGCATCGACCAGAATTCTTAAGCCACTCAACAGCTCAAACAACACAATATAAAATATTTTTATATCACTAACAAATATGCACTCTCATATATATATATGTGTGTGTGTGTGTGTGTGTGTGTGTGTGTGTGTGTGTGTGTGCACACATTCAATCTCATCCAAGGGTCTCATCCTATCTTTGATGAGTCAAACCTAGCAAAGCCAAGGTTCTCGCTTAACCTTTAGCTCTGATACCAAATGTAACGAACCAGATTTTCGACCCTCGAAAATCGACTCTAATACGTCCCTTATATCATATGTCGAACATTCAAGTGCCGGAAAAATCGATTTGTTAGAGTGAAAGAACAAGGTCGAAGATAGAAGAAAACTAAACAACACAGAATCTCACAATGCAGCGAATATTATATAATACAACAATGATCTTTAACAAAAAGGAAACATCTTTATTCATATATACAACATCAGAGTACACTAGACTAATCCTATATTTGGACAGTTATAGAAACCTGTCCTTATATTAACAAATATTAACAAACATAAAGACTCTATAATACAGTGGAAAAATATATACATGAATATGTCTTGACCACCCAGCTCCTCTATAACTCTAAAGTATCCAACTAAACATAGGAAAACATGCTCGGTCTGACCCAAGCATTACATGGAATAATGTCTGGGTTAGTTTGGTAAACCAACGTGAGTAAAACTCGATAACAAGTAACAACCAAACTGATTTCTACATTTGAAAACTTTTCAAACAAAGGGTGCCTTGTAAGACCACACCATACATAAAAACGGATGGGTTTTCACCTTACGATAACCAAAACATTTTATATCAAAATCCAGTGATATTATCATAGTGTCTAGATTTAATGTAAATAGAAAAAATAGCTAAAATTCTTGCATCTCATATTCCAACATACTAGGCTCTACAATTAAAAACGTATGGCACATATTGGGGATTAGATTCCAACAACGGCAAGGTAAGGGACTACCTTCCGATGATACATCTCTAGAAAATGCACTGATGCTAAAATAGAGCCGACTTCCCTTTTAACATAGCAGACCAGATTACCTCACCTCCATGACACCGTGGCCTTATACTACCATGGTGTTTGCATGCAAACCAACCCCAAAAGGGAGATCTAGAATAGGGTAACTGCTTCTAATGGTAGCTAACCATATAACTCTACCGCGTGCCCTATTTTTACCATTCCTTCCGGTTATGAGGCTTAAGGCTACGCTTTAGCTTTCTAAATAGCAATCCATCTTGGAATGCTATGACTGCCCCCCAGGCGTCAATGCAATGTCAGTATTCATCCATACAAGTTCGTTTTAGGTCTGAACGAAACCGAAGGCACTAACTCTACTACATCCATTTTGGAATCAACCTCAAGATTAGTAGCGATAGCGCTTGCACTTCAAAGAGCACCATCTTCAATCATCATCAAGATGTCTTCCACTCGAACGTACATGTTGGTTCGGAGTGGTTTTTAGATATAGATCTGATCTCGGTCTCTCCATATCAATAATCGTTAATTTTCGGTTGACTCATTCCTGGTTCTTTTGGAAGCAAGTATTTGAGACCTTATCAGAAAACTCGAATTTACATTCATACTTCATAAGTCAAATTGGGTCAAACTTGATAGTAAGTTATTTAACTATCAAATAAAAATACATCCAATCATGGTTTAATTCCCATATGGGATCCATTAAGCCTTTATTAGTTCTCTTTAATTAAAAAAACACTTTATAAAACTTGATCAAAAGAACTTTCCAAAACATTATTTTCAAACCCCTTACATTTCCTTTATACTTGGAAAAAAATTTATATACTTATGTAACGACCCAGAATTTCAGTCATTTGAAATTCGTATATCTAATTTATTTTAAATATTCAAAATTTAATTATATAAGTTGAATAACTTATATTTCAAATATCTTAATTTAATTGGATAATTAAATTGTTAATTTAATATTTGAAATTGCAGAAATAAGTGAAATTTGAATTTAATTTGAATGAAAATGATTTATAAAGATGAAATAATTCTATTTGAATTAGAATGATGTTAGGGAACCTTTAAAATCGATTAAAAGGTAATTTATAAAAACTGAATATTTTAATATTTAATTAACCCGTAAAAATAGTCATTTTTTACACGGTCTCAAATTTCAATGAAACATGTTTCATTGGATCCATAATGTTATATTATTATAGGATTTCAAATTTCGTATCGAACGGATTTATGGTTTGGTCGTGGCAAGCTAAAACGCGTAGAAATTTGTTTAAGTAAATTTTAATTTAAATAAGTTGATTCGAAAACCTATCTTCTAAATATGATCGAATTGGCTCTCGATTAATATTTCATTATGTTCGGAATAGGGGTAAAACATTATAAATGCCAGCCGACATGCTTCGATTGGAGTTCAAAATTTCTTCGGATGAATAGTGCATGAAAATTTTCTATAAAAGGACTTCATAATTTTCCTTTTTCACAAACCCTAACCCATGAAACCCTAGCTGCCGCCCACATTTCTGTAGCTAGGAATTTTCCTCTTTTCCCCTCGATTACCTCCAAACCCGTTAACTTACATGGAAAACTCTCAACTACAAAATCGAAGAGCATGTCGAGAACTAGGTATCCAATGGTGATGATCGTTTAAGGCGAAGCGGATTGGCAGCGATTTACATTTGAAGGCACGGAATTTGTGCGTATTTATTAAGGCAAGGAGGTGACTGAGTCGACCATGCCTCTAGCCGATGGTGGAGATCGTGGTGAGCTTCATAGCGGTGGTTCCCGATCGAACTCTAGTGCGACGATGGAAGCTCGATAATTGTGGGAAGATTGGCGGCCATGGGTTTCTTAACCCTGAAAGTAGCATGTGAATGAATGGGGAAAGGGAGGGAAACATGGTTGTTTGGATCTGGAATCGAACGGCCCAGATTCATTTTGGGTTAAAATAAAAACAAATATATAAATTAATTTGTTTAAATAATCGTGTAATCTTTAAAATGTTGTAACTTCTTCATACGAGGTCCGTTTTTGATGAAACAAGTTGCATTGGGTCGTATTGATGACCATTATGTTTTAGAGCTAGTTTGGAATTGTTTGGAGCTTGTGAAAAATTTAGGTAAAATTAAACGTCAGTTTAATTTTATTCGGAATAAAAGGCTGCAATGCCAATTGGAATCAAAGTGAGTACAACTCACTCTTTCTGACTCGCTGATATTTTTATATAAATGAGAATAAATTTATTTTATACTAATTGATGATTGTTTGGATGATACATAATATGTTATATATATATATATTGATTGTTATTTGGATATAGTCTTGCCTATCAGAACAGATGAGACCCTAAACGTTCCTGTGTATGAGCGAATGACCTTTTGTATGCGCGTCTGCCTCGAAATGAACATTGTACATAATTTATAATATGTATATTTGTTGAAGGTGGCGGGTTAGAGGGATCCAACTGGATTCCTCACCAGTGTTGATTTTATTTACAGTTATTGTGATATATGTTGTTATCATATGGTATATGATGTTTTCGACGCTAGGATTGATAAGATTAATATGAATCACCTTGTTTAGCATTTCTGCAGCATTCGGCCATATTTTAGAATTTTAAAAATATTAAAGTGATGATTTCAGTTTAAAAGGAATTCAAATTGATTTCAAAAATAGATGTTATATTAAATTTTGAATTGTTAAGGAATGGATTTATTTTAAATAAATAAAAAATTATAATTTTTAAGTTATAAAAATTATGATTTTTGTGAAATATATCAAAATGCGATTTTTAAAATATGGAGTTAAATATTTTGTAAAATAATTTAAATTGGGATTTTGGACTTATTATAAATGGTTTATATATAATATTTATAAAATTGAATTTTTATAAATCAAAGTAATGGAACTATAGACGAGTTTATAAGTGTTAAAATGAAGTGATAATTGAATCTTATTAGTAAATAAGATTTATAAATTTGTGAAGTTATAAAAAGAATGAATTTGTGAATAAATGATTTATAAGTAAATAAACTTATAATTGGATTTTGGCATATAAATGAGATAAATGGAATTGGTCGATAATGGAATTTTATAAATGGAAGTTCTTTTATATATAAATATGATTTATAAACATTGTTTTATAAGTCCGAAACAATTGAATTTGATAAGTTAATTATGAAAGTTTATTAACTGAATTATGTTCATGATTTTGGACAGTGGATAATCTTTTAATAAATATGTAGAAGCAATGAATTTGGTAAATGAATTATATTCACGATTTTGGACAGTAAATAATCTTTTAAATACAATGGAGATCTTTGGGAAGTGATCTTTTTTAAATAGAGTTAAATGGTTTTAAAGATGTTTTAAAATGTGTAAGCATCGAATACAAAGATTACAACATTCATTGTTGAAATAGATATTTTTGAGAAGCAAGGAAAGCATGGACTATAGCACTGTTGTTATAGTAAATGATTTTCAAAAGGAGTTGTTTTGTGTAGTATATGAGATTTATATATCTATCTAATTTTCGAATAGTGAAACGTTGAAATGGTTTTGAGATTATATCTTTTTAAAGACAATTTGAAGTGAATATTTGAAAAGTGATTTAATTAATAAAAGATTAATTAAAAGGGCCTAGTGATTGCTTATGGTGCTAAATATTTGTTTGTTTGCTTTGATAGTTAAATAACCGACTATCAAATTTGCCTATTTTAGTTCCTCGACTTGATGTGGGAACTATTTAGTCGTACACTTAGTATGAAGCCATCCGTGTAGGCTTGATTATCGTTTGTGTTGAGAATGTTGATTCGTGTAGTGTGGAGTATTACTCCAATCTATCGAGCTTCCTTCTTGGCGAAGGATAACAAGTTGAAAGTTGGAAACATGATAAGTCTATGGGACTTAGTTTCTGTGTGAGTTTGAGAAACGCTTTTGCGTTGTTGGTGCGAGGAGACCTGGATCGGTTTATTCGAAAACCACTACGGACCAATGTATATGTATTTGATTGTGCAGGTTGTGATGATTTGCTATTTAGGATTTTCATAGTGGAGGACTGCTTGTTGATCTTTTGGGGTTAAAATCCCAATATATGTCCAGTAGCAGTGGTCTCTTCATTATAAAATATCAAATGCAAAGGCCGTCGCTACCAATCCTAGGGATTTCTCGACAGGATGTGGTAGGAAAGTACCTTCGGTTTGTCCTGTTCTTGGACAACTTGTATGGACGTTTGTCTAACATTGCATTTCTAAAAATTACATACATTGGTTTTTACAAACGCACATCAGTGGTGGCGGAGAAGTCAACTTCCCTTAGTTTAACACCCTTCTTGAGACATACGAGCTCAAGTGTTGTATTTTTGTGGAAGGCAATTACTTGTCAACGGAAATGGCCGTGTGGCATTCAAAGTGATGTGATATATGATATGTGCAAGGTAACCTCAGGCTTCATCAACAGGAAATGACCGAAACAGGATTAGATGCAGCAAGGCTAAGTGGGTCTTTCCCAATTGGGATATGATCATCCTCTTCTAGATATATTTCTTCCCACTATGACGTTCAAGATGTAAGTTAATGTGGTTCGTATGCAATGAGGGTCCTCGGAAAAGGTCAGTAACGACCGGTGGATGACATATTCGGTACTACCTAGTTATAGAGGTAGGCCGGTCTTGTGTTGGTAAAGGAACTTTGTGATGGTTTCTCGATACATTCTTCTAGAGATGTACTGCCGAAAGGTAGTCCCTTCACCTGGTCATTTGTATGAAAATCCAAACTCCGCTACGTATCTACCATTTTAATTGTATTACCCACTTTGGGCTATATGCTATAATTTAATCATTGTAACAATTTCGGCTATGATTAATATTATTTGTATACTAGACAGTATTATAATATAAGATGATTTGATATGAAATGTTTTGGTTATCGTATGGTAAAAACATGTCTGTGTTTATGTCTCGGCGTGTCTTACGAGATACTTTTTTTTGAAAGAAAGTTTGGTAATTTAATAAATTCAGTTGAGTGTGTTTTCTCACGCTGGTTTACCAGACTGATCCGGGCGTTCTTCCCTTTCAATGCTCGGGTCAGACCGATTATATTTACAGGTTCAGATTTGGTGCTTTTGGAGCTTCAACAGGAGAGCTGGAGATCTTCATTTCGTATACAATATATGTTTGTTATCCGCTTTGCGCATTGTTGTTGTATATATTATCAGCAATTGTGAGGATAGATTATTATAACTATCTAAGCTGATGATTAGTGATTGATTGTTGAACTCTGATTGATGTATGTATATACAGTTTTTGTTTTGTAATGATCATTGATATGATATTATATGTTTTCCGCTGCGATGTGAGATTCTGTATTGTTCTGTTTGGTTCTCTCTTTCTTCTCTTCTCTTCTTCTTTCTTCTTTTCTTTCTCATGATTTTCCATCAGTCTGTGCTTTTTGGGTCGGACATGTGTGGTTTATTGTCAGTTCAAAGGGTACGGATTTGCGGGTCATCATAGTTGGTATCAAAGCTTAGATTTTGTATATTCCTAGGCTTTGATGTGTACTCTGTGTAGATATGGTTAGTAGCATCCTAGATTGAGTTTGAGTGTATTATATACGAGCGCGTGTTTATTAGTGATTATAAAGATATTTTATATTGCGTTTACTTATCCGTTGAGCTGTTTTGAATTCTGGTCCGTATATGGGATGTCATGTTATCGATAGGGATTTCTAAATACTTAAACGAGGCATGTCGATATAGTATTTTTTAAATCGGGTAAATGAACTAATTTTACCTTGATTATATTTTATATATAAAGGAAACTATTCCTTAGGAATTATTAAAGTATATATAAATTATTGATTGGTTGTTTTTAAAATATAACTATACATAAGTTAATAAAAAGCAATTTGAATAATCTAAATAAAAACAACAATTGTAAAAGAATAAATTATATAAGCAAATGAATTATAAAATACATAATTATAATTAATATGAATTACAATTGAGCAATAATTTTATATATGAGAAATGGAACTATATGAGTATATTTACAAATATGAGTTATAAATAAAAATGGATTTAAACTAAGAATTTGAAAATTTGAATCCCGTAAATTTTGAAAGTTATTTTTCAAATTTCAAAGAGGTTATATTATTATAAATCTAAATAAAATGAGTAAACTTGGAATGAATCTTATATAAGTGAAGTAAAATAGTGAAGTTATATAAGTATGGATTTATAAATAATAATAAAAGATTTTTAAAAGAATATAAAGCACTGAATTCACTACTGTTGCTGGAAAATAATAAGCGTGATGACCGTAGCATCATCAGTATCATTTTCGAGTTTCCGTATGATTGATTTGCTACCAATAATAAATTGAAAATTAAAATTTTGTTGTGACAAACAAATTTTAATTTAAAATACAAGTTGAAATTGATAAATATAAGTGAAATGAGTTTTGGACATATAATATGAAATAAAAAATTACTTTAGTAAATTTAAAATAAATTTGAGTTAGTTAATAAAATATACGATTTGGAATTTAACTAAAGGAAAGTTAAATAAAGTGAATCAGATTTGAACTGGATTAGATAAGTTACTGAAATGAAAATTCAACTGAAGTGGTAAGTGATTATATAATATGAATTTGAAAGTTTAAATAAATAAATAATTTGTATAACTTATAAAATGAGAAAATGTAAGTAAAACCGAATATTAAAATGGTTGAAAATTTTTGTTAAGGAAAACAAAATCTGAATTTGAATAAGTGATATGACATTTGACTTAAGTTTAGTTAAATAGAATGACTTTAAAGATGAAATTTAAGTTAAGTGAAACAAAATGATGTTTAAAAAGGAACATAAATTAAGTGATGATTGAACCAAGTTGAAATTGATATTAACAACAAATTAATAAAGTAAGTTAAAAGGTTGAAGTGATGAATATAAACTTGAGTTCTATAATGAAATTCAACTTTAATTGTAAAAATGAATTAGTAAATAAAATATGGATTGGATGTTAATCAATCGAATGTAAATGAATTGATATGGAATAAATTGATGTAAGTGTTAATTCGTTAAAAGTTAATGAAATTGAAAGCTATAAATAATTGAATTCAAATTAGAAGTAAGTGAATCCAAATAGAACTGAATTTGGTTTAAACTGGAAGTGAACTAACTCGAATGTAAATTAGTGATTGTAAACTAATTGAATTTGAATAAATGAATATTTGAAAAATCTAATGTTAATGAATCAAATGTGATTAAATTGAAAACCAATTCAATGAATATTAATGAAAAATGAATGTATATTGATTTGATTGGATATATATTGGTTCCTTGGATGTTAGTTGGATGATAGTTGTCTAATGGTTGGATTTGTTGATTTTGATTGCATTTGCTATATTGGCATATATAGTTGTTATATAGATATATGTTGTATATTGATATTACTTTATATATATATATATATATATATATATATATATATATATATATATCTCATTTGTTGTTGAGTGTTTAATAGGTGCGGATGGCATATGCTTCACATTTGGAGCTCGCTTTCGCGCTATATTAGCCGTATATGCTCGCTACTAATATATAAGGTACATTCTCGGATTACATATCGTACATTTGCACTTTTTTCCCTACGGGATGCCTCATCCTTTAAGATGAGATGTATATTTGTGATATGTATATTATGATTTTTTTTCTGGACCGAACCGCGGAAAGGAGGCAATGGGAAGAAAAAATGAAAATTTAAGGCGTTGGATTTTTTTTGAGAAATTGGAAAAAAAAGGTTTTTTTAACTATACCTTTGATTTTTGAGTTAAAAGTTAAACGATATTAGTTGGCTTTGAAAAGAAAACTAAGTATGGATTTGAAAACTTATAAAAGTTTTTTTAAGAAGTTTAACTAATGATTTTGGAGAAGTTAAAAGGTTTAAATAAATTTGAAATGTAATTTGAACGATTCGTTTTTGAAAAGTAAATGGATTTTATGGCTTTTTCTTACTTAGTAATTTCAAGGACGAAATTCTTTTAAGTAGGGAAGAATGTAACGACCCAAAATTTCAGTCATTTGAAATTCTTATATTTAATTTATTTTAAATATTCGAAAGTTAATTTTATAAGTTGAATAACTTATATTTCAAATATCTTAATTTAATTAGATAATTAAATTGTTAATTTAATATCTGAATTTGCAGAAATAATTGAAATTTGAATTTAACGTGAATGAAAATGATTTATAAAGATGAATTAAATTGTATTTGAATTAGAATAATGTTAGATAACTTTTAAAATTGATTTATAGAAACTGAACATTTTAATATTTAATTAACGCGTAAAAATAGTCATTTTTGACACGGTCTCGGATTTCGATGAAACCTTTTTCATTGGATCCTTAATGTTATATTATTGTAGGATTTCAAATTTAGTATCGATCGGATTAACGGTTTAGTCGTAGCAAGCTAAAACGCGTATAAATTTGTTTAAGTAAATTTTAATTTAAATAAGTCGATATGAAAACCTATCTTCCAGATACGATTGAATTGGCTCCTGATATATATTTCATTATGTTTGAAATAAGGGTTAAATATTATAAACGCCAGGTGGCACGTTTCCATTGGAGTTCGAAATTTTTTCGGATGAACAGTGCGTGGAATTTTTTTATAAAAGGACTTCATAATTTTCCTTTTTCACAAATCCTAACCCATGAAACCCTTGTCGCCACCCACGTTTCTATGGCCAGGAATTTGCCTCATTTCCTCTCGATTATCTCCAAATCCGTTAACTTTCAGGAAAAACTCTCAACTACAAAATCGAAGAGCATGTCGAGATCTAGGGATCCAACGGTGATGATCGTCTAAGGTGTAGCGGATTGGCGGCGATTTGCGTTTGAAGGCACGACATTCATGCATGTTTATTGAGGCAAGAAGATTATCGAGTCGAGCATGTCTGTGGCAAAAGGTGGAGGTCGTGGTGAGCTTCGTATAGGTGGTTCACGATCAAATTCTAGTGCGACGATGGAGGCTCGATAATTGAGGGAAGATCGGCGGCCGATTGGTTTCTTAACCCTAGAAGTTGTGTGCGAATGAAGGGGGAAAGGGAGGGAAACATGGATGCTTGGATCTGGAATCGAACGGCCCAGTTCGTTTTTGGTTAAAATAAAAAATATAAATAAATTAATTTGTTTTAAATTATCGTGTAATCTTTAAAATGCTGTCACTTCTTGATACGAGGTCCGTTTTCAATGAAACAAGTTGCGTTGGGTCTGTATTGACGAGCACTAAATTCTAGAGCTAGTTTGGAGTTAATTAGATCTAGTGAAATTTTGGGTAAAATTAAACGTATTCGGAATAAAACGCTGCAACGTCGATTAGAATCAAAGTGAGTACTACTCACTTTTTCCGACTCACTGATATTTTCATATAAGTGAGAATAAATTTATTTTATGCTGATTGATGATTGTGTGGATGATATATAATATATAATATAAGTGTGTATATATATATATATATATATATATATATTGATCGGTATTTGGATATATTCCTGCCTATTGGAGCAGAGGAGACCCTATACGTTCCCGTGTATGAGCGAATGACCTTTTGTACGCACGTCTGCCTCGAAGCGGACATTGTACATATTTTCTAATATGTATATTTGTGGCAGGTGACAGGTTGAAGGGATCCAACTGGATTCCTTACCAGTGTTGATTTTATTTACAGTTATTATGATATATGTTGTTATCATATGATATATGATGTTTTCGATGCGAGGATTGATAAGATTGATGTGAATCACCTTGTTTAGCATTTATGCAGCATTCGGCCATATTTTGGAATTTTAAAAATATTAAAGTGTTGATTTCAATTTAAAAGGAATTCAAATTGATTTCAAATAGATGTTATATTAAATTTTGAATTGTAAAGGAATCGATTTATTTTAAATAAATAAAAAATTATAATTTTTATGTTATAAAAATTATGGTTTTTGTGAAATATATCAAAATGTGATTTTTGAAATATGGAGTTAACTATTTTGTAAAATAGTTTAAATTGGGATTTTGGACTTATTATAAATGGCTCATAAGATTTATAAAATTGAATTTTTTATAAATCAAAGTAATGGAATTATAGATGAGTTTTATAAGTGTTAAAATGAAGTGATAATTGATTCTTATAAGTAAATAAGATTTATGAATTTGTGAAGTTATAGAAAGAATGAATTTTGTGAATAAATGATTTATAAGTAAATAAACATATAATTGGATTTTGGCATATAAATGAGATAAATGGAATTGGTCGATAATGGAATTCTATAAATTGAAGTTTTTTATATAAATGTGGTTTATAAATGTTGTTTTATAAATTCGAAACCAATTGAATTTGATAAATTAATTATGAAAGTTTATTAAATGAATTATATTTTCAATTTTGGACAGTGGATAATCTTTTAATAAATATGTGGAAGCAATGAAGTTGGAAAATGAATTATATTCATGATTTTGGATAGTGAATAATCTTTTAAATAAAATGGATATCTTTGGGAAGTGATCTTTTAAATAGAGTTAAATGTTTTGAAAGATGTTTTAAAATGTGTGAGCATCGAATACATAGATTTCAATATTCATTGTTGAAATAGACGTTTTCAAAAAGCAAGGAAAGCATGGACTATAACACTGTTGTTATAGTAAATGATTTGCGAAAGGAGATGTTTTGTATAGTATATGGTATTTATATATCTATCTAATTTTCGAATCTCCATACTAGCGATTCTAGGTTGTTGTAACGATGTTTTACTACGCAACATTCGTTTTGACCCAAATAAATATGCTTAACATAACGTTTTCCCTAAAAGAATGAAATATATACTTAATCACAATTTAAGTACATGCAATATTTTCTTGGTGTTGAAAATAAATTAATTTGTGAATTACTTAGTATTAAATAAGTATATAGAAATGTTTTCCAAATAGTGAATGTTGAAATGGTTTTGAGATTATATCTTTTTAAAGATAATTTGAAGTGAATATTTGGAAAGTGATTTGATTAATAAAAGATTAACTAAAAGGGCCTAGTGATTGATTATGGTGCTAAATATTTGTTTTCTTGCTTTGATAGTTAAATAACCGACTATCAAATTTGCCTATTTTAGTTCCTCGACTTGATGTGGGAACTATTTAGTCGTACACTTAGTGCGTAGCCATCCGGGTAGGCTTGATTATTGTTTGTGTTGAAGATGTTGATTCATGTAGTGAGGAGTATTACTCCAATCTATCGAGCTTCCTTGTTGGCCGAAGGATAGAAAGTTGATAGTTGGAAACGTGATATGTCTATGCGATTTAGTTTCTGTGTGAGGTTGAGAAATGCTTTTGCGTTGTTGGTGCGAAGAGATTGGGATCGGTTTATCAGAAAACCACCTCGGACCAACGCATATGCATTCGAATGTGCATGTTGTGATGATATTGATATTTAGGATTTTCATAGTGAAGGACTACTTGCTGATCGTTCGGGGTTAAAGTCCCAATGTACATCCAGTAGCAGTAGTCTCTTCGTTATGAAATATCCAATGCAAGGGCTGTCGCTACTAATCCTAGGGATTTCCCGAAAAGATGTGGTAGGAAAGTACCTTCGGTTTGTCCTGTTCCTGGACAACTTGTATGGACGTTTGTCTGACATTGCATTTCTAAATATTACGCACATTGGTTTTTAAAAATGTACATAAGTGGTGGGGGAGAAGGCAACTTGTCTTAGCTTAACACTCTTCTTGAGACGTACGAGCTCAATGGTTGTATTTTTGTGGAAGGCAATTAGTAGTCAATGGAAATGGCCGTGTGGCATTCAAAGTGATGTGATATGTGAAAGGTAATCATTACCTCAGGTCTCACCAACCAGAAATGACCGAAACTGGGTTAGAAGCAGCAAGGCTAAGTGGGTAATTCCCAATTAGGACATGATCATCCTCTTCTAGATATATTTCTTCCCGCTTTGACATTCGGTATGTAAATTAATATGGTTTGTATGCTATGAGGGCCCTCGGAAAAGGTTGGTAACGACCGGGGGATGACATATTCAGTACTACCTAGTTATAGAGGTAGGCCAGTCTTGTGTTGGTAGAGGAACTTTGCGATGGTTTATCGGTACATTCTTCTGGAGATGTACTACCGGAAGGTAGTACCTTCACCTGGTCATTTGTATGGAAATCCAAACTCCGCTACGTGTCTGCATTTTGATTGTATTACCCACTTTGGTCTATATGCTGGAATTTAATCAATGTAACAATTTTGGCTATGATTAATATTATTTGTATAATAGACAGTATTATAATATAAAATGATTTGATATGAAATGTTTTGGTTATCTAAGGTAAAAACATGTCTGTGTTTATGTGTAGGCATGTCTTAAGAGATACTTTTTTTTTGAACGAAAAGTTTGGTAATTTAATAAATCCAGTTGAATATGTTTTCTCACACCGGTTTACCAGACTGATTCGAGCATTCTACCCTTTCAATGCTCGGGTCAGACCAAGTATATTTATAGGTTCAGATTTGGTGCTTTTGGAGCTTCAGTGGGAGAGCTGGAGATCTTCATTTTTGTATACATGTATTGGTTTATTATCCGCTTTGCGCATTGTTGTTGTTTATGTTATCAGCAATTGTGGGGACAGGTTATTATAACTGTCCAGACTGATGATTAGTGATTTACTATTGAAATCTGATTGATGTATGTATATACAGTTTCTGTTTTGTAAAGATCATTGATATGATATTATATGTTTTCCGCTGCGATGTGAGATCCTGTATTGTTCTGTTTGGTTCTCTTTTCTCTCTTTCTTCTCTTCTATTCTTCTCTCTTCTTTTCCTTCTCATGACTTTCCATCAGTCTGTGCTTTTTGGGTCAGACATGTATGCTTTCTTATCGATCCAAAGGCTACGGATTTGTGGGTCGTCACAACTTATCTCAACTGTATAAATGTATTACCAAAATATTTTACTTTTCATGCCTTGGAAACAAAATTATATGCTTATCTTGTCAGTTTAAGTATATTTACAAACTTTTCAAAGTTTTCTTCTTTACATATCCCATATTAAATAACCAAACATTTCTTCCAAATAAAACATTATGCTTATCCTTTATCAAAATTTCCCTTTTTAAAAGCTTATCTCATATTTCAATTAACTTATAACTTTCAAAATAAAATTATAACCCACTTCTATAAACCTTTAAGTTAATTTATAAACCCCTTTCCAAATCTCTGAAATGTATTTATAAACCTTTTTCCAATTTTTAAAACTCTTTATATAAACCTTTCAATGCTCCTTTATAAATATCATTTACAAAACATCATTTGTTAAACACCATAATAACCATTTTTCATTTGTAAAAACCCTTTTCTATAAACACCTGTCATTTATAAATACCTTTATAAGAATTATATAAATTAGAAAAGCCAATTCATATACCCTTAGTCTCAAATTGATTAAAGAATTTAAGTAAATTCAAAACCATACTTTATAAATTCCAAATGAGGCTTAGCAATCCCAATGGTATTGATTTAAGTTACCATTTTATTTCAATTTAATTCCAATTCACTTAACAGTTATTTACATAAGCAATATGTATGTAAATACAATTCATATCCAAATCAGGAAATAACATGTCAATATGAACTAACTATCATATACATGTCCAAATAGCATAATAGCAGGTGGGTGATTTGTCCTGCTAAATAGATGTCCAAACAATTCAATCAATTCATAACTGAATGGGGATTTATTTTGCTAACACATGTCCACAAAATCAAATCACTTACATTATAGCAGAATGGTGTTTTGTTCTGCTAACAAATGTCATTTAGTCTTTCTAATCATATAGAGTTACTTAAGGTCCAGATAAGAGATCCATGGATTTGAAATCAGTTCACTTTAAAAAAAGATTGATTTAAAACTCATTCGGTCCAGTTTTAAAATCACCTTTTGAAAAGATTTAAATAGATTTAATCAGCTTAAACCTTAATTATTTCTTAATAGAGCTTAAACCTTAATTAAAGCTTAATTAACCATTATTAATCCAGCTTAAGTCATAATTAAATTCTAATTAGGCTTAATAAACATGATTAAGTGCTAATTAACTTATTAATGCGACTTGGTTAAGGTTAAACCAAATTGTTTAGAAGTTAAACCCTAATTAATTAAATAATCCATTATTACTTACTAATTAATTAACCATTAATCTTAATTAAATATTTATTAATCACTTTATTACTTCTTAACCATATAAAACATTAATTAACACTTTTTAATTAATTAACCATCATTAACTTAACTTAGGTGATGATTAACCTTTAATTACCTTCTTAATTACCAATTTGGTGCTAATTACCTTTCAATTAGCTGATTAATTAATTAAATAATTATATTACAACTTAATTACTTTTTAATACTACAAACTAAGTTTGAAAAAGAAAACTTTGTAAACTAATTTTAAAATAAAACAAATTGGAAATAGAATTTCAAACCTTTGTCGAACTACATCCATAGCGACTATCGCTGTGAGTGCAGTTTGCCCTAACCCACCTTTAAGCGAAGCCACTTTAGTAAACCATACTATTTAATGATTGAAACATACCTTAGTAAATTTTCACGTTTTAAAACCAATTCGCAAACTTTAACCAAAATTTAAACTTTAAACTCTTGAAACGAGTTTGATTTCAAATCCAACCTCAGAACCATCGCGACAACATACAAGGCTTCAACTTTATATTCAACCCATCATGACTATAGTCAAGTTCATCATCAACCCTTTATATTCACAAATCACATTCATATAACAAATTGTATACACATACCATTATATATACAATTACTAACTTTGCAATAACACATCCATTCGAGTACTAACACTAACCCAAAAATCATCACATTTCAAACATGCCAAGATCCAACATATATATAACATACATATAGCTAAGGATTTACACAACATATAAATGAAAGTTCTTTCCAAAACATTAGGAATTTACTCATCGAAAGCTATCCAAATTCTCACTAAATTAGAGTAAGACATAACATTTCCATTCCTAAGCAACAAGATGGAGTCTTGAACCCTAAATACACTAGGTAGGCTTGGCCTTGAAGGGAAGAAGAAGAGAGACTTGTTTTGTTAAGGTGGAGCGACTTCGGATAACCATCAAATTCTCAATAATAAACCTGAAAATATGTCATTTTGGAACTAATTTTTGGGCTAACTACTCATGAGATTTCAGAAAGCACTCTCTGGGAAAGTTGTTGGAATTTCTTTTCTCCATGATTTCAAAAACGGAATCATTCATTTTCGATTTGATTTGAAGAAGTTATGGTCCAAAGAAGATGGATCATACCACCATTTATTTTGTTTTATTTTTAATGATTTGAGACTTAACTTAATTAATTTAATTATACAACTCTTATTTATCCAACGTTTAAATAAACACCAATTATTTAAAAGAAAATTATTTAAGAAAATAATTCAAAACCGTGTTTGTTTAAGTTTTACAAAACTTGATTTATTAAAAATGATGTTATACCAAAATTTGCAAACCCGAGCCCAATTAGAACCTTCCCGAGCCACACTTCACCATACCCGAGCGATCCCCCGAGACTTTCCCGCTTCTCCTTCATTTTTCTTTTAAACTTTGTTTAAGTTTTTAAAATTTTAAAAACTGTTGTAACTCACTCGAACCCCCATTGAAACAAACTCGAGCCACAGCCATGTTTTTATCTTTGAAGTATGATATGAATGATGCTTGAATGATTGTGTTTGCGTGCTTTTATATATATATATATATATATATATATACATACATATATATGAATGACTGTGTGTATAATAGTGTACAAGCAGAAGAAAATAATAATAAACCATGCCTCCGTTCGTATGTTACAGGTTTTAACCTGTATAAACAAAAATTCAAAAATCCCTTTCCTTGAATCTTTTTGGGTTAGAAACTTTAAATGAAACATGTAGGTATATGATAATATGATTTTTAAAAATACTTACAGGTGTTTATATGAGATAATTACTTCAAGACAAAAAATTTACCGTTAAAATCAAAATAGGTCAGAAAATTGATCATGATAATTTCACATTTTGATTATTGGAATAGATTCGTGGTGAGGAATGGTGATTTTTAAAGCTATTTTCGAAGGTCGAGTCAGGGTCGTTTCATTTGGTATCAGAGCTTGAATTTTTTTATCTTTGAACTGGATTTTGTCTTCCTGCAACTGGTTAAATTTATTGATTAGATTCTTATTTTACTACTGATTTACAACTCAAATTCAGATTTTTTTAAAGAAGTTTACTACTGATTTGCAACTCAAATTCGAAATTTAAATTTTGAGCTCAAAATTGCTTCGTAAAGAATTGGTGTTTTGATATAGCTATGGTTGAAATTTGAAAAGTGGTCAACTAGAATGTTGTAGCTATTAAAATTTCACAAGGTTTCAATAAAAAGAAAAACTCCATTTGAGTTTGAATTGTGGAAGAAACGGTTGGTGGAAAGAGGAGTAAAAGAAGAGAAGATTTTTAGTGGATTTTGAATAAGTTTTCTAATGATTTTCTTTTTCTCTCTCACAAGACTAAAGAAGAAATCACGGAAACTTTAACAAGGAAGAAAAAGGAAATGAAAGCGAGGAGAAAAGAAACGAAATAGTGGGGTATATATATAGGAAAAATGAATTAAATAATAAAACTTGTCATAATTATATTCACTCACATCACAAATCTTTTATAATATATATATAATTATGTCTAATCATATCACTCTTTTTATATACATATATAATTATGTTTATTCACATCACTTTCTTTTTTATATATAATTATTAAGTTTGGTCTTATCACTTTCTTTTATATATATAATTATTATGTTTAGTCACATCACTTTCGTTTAAATATATATAAGTTTAATTATTAATTAACTAAGATGTGATAAGAGATGATTATGGTTGATGATTACAAATCTAAGATGTGACAATACTTAATATATATATATAATGTTTATTATTTTTTAAACTATGTCATGTCACATCACTTATTATCCAAATTAATATAAGATAATCTATTTCTAAGTGTATTATTATCTAGTTAATTAACTCTTTTATATATGTACATATAGTGCATAAAGACGAATGACGTTCCCGACAACTTTCCGATGTCGAAAGGTCGAAATTTCGGAAAACGTTCTTCAGCCACATTTTCTGTTTTTTCTACGAACTATATAATTTGGTAAACAAATTTTGAAAACAATTCTACCATCAATATTAATTAATTAAAATGATTCTATTTTCATCATATACTTATATATTGAAGAAATTAAAATTAACTAAATATTCACTAATCAAAGCAGTAAAATTTCGGGGCATTACATTCTTCCCCCTTCAAAAGAATTTCTTCCCCAAAATTACACCTCAACCTATCCCAGAAAAACTTAACACGATACATCAGCTCATATGATGAACATAGATCATTCTTATGCAAAATCTTATTTGATCTCAACTCGAATACATAACTTTCCTCTCGAACTAGTATTGCTTACTCGATTCTCTAGTGCGGACTCCGATCAGGCTCCTTGATTTGGAACCTCTATTCTCCTTACATAGTTGTAACTATGATAGAAAACTTTATCCCACACCAAGAACCCTCATCTAGTGCTTGGTGTCAAAAGTGGAGTAGTAGATCCTTCTTCGAAATGGTGCAAACACCTCAATGTCATTTACTCGAATCTTGGATCAAAACTGTATGAAAATGAGAAATGATCTACATCCACTCTACACACTTACTAATTAGTTCTTCCTAATACTAATTCAGTTTCCACTAAATCATTTATGAAAAGATTTCATAAACAACACTGGTTCAACTTGGATATTACTCCACTACAGCTTAGAAGTATATACCTCTATTTGATTCCACTATTTCTTTTTTTCATTTACTTCCCTAAGGAAATTCAAGATCCAAATACCCGGCTTTTATTTTCAAAAACTTTTTGAAATCTAACTTTGTACTTTAAATCGTACAAATATGTATGTGTATATATATACACATACCCAAGTAACTCCAAAATGATATTAAGGGACTGGGTACTACCAAACAGTATAGTACATTCCCCTACAAAGAAGAGTAATGCTCAAGAGAAGTGTTTACCGTCTGAAAAAAAATCCTTTTCCCAATTTTAAGTCATTTTCGAGCCACTCGAACTACTTAAATATATTCCTTTTATTTTCAAATTCACATTTTTGAAACAATACTATACATTTTCCAAAAAAATTCTTGCTTTGGGTTCATTCGGGTTGAACTTGATTCGATCGTACAATGATAAAGAGAATAATTTACTAAGCGTATTACAACATTCACTGGGCAAACATCTAACCATCACTTAGAAGATTATTTCAATCATCATAAAACAATCAAGACTTGCTCCTCATACCAATCCAAAGATAACACTTCTTACTTACATTTTTATCCCCAAAAATTTGTACTCAAACCAAATTGGTTTCAAATATTATTATTATTATTTTCCCAAAACCTTGAAAACCATTTTTCCAAAAACACTGAGATTTAGATTATCGAGTTTTCAATCCAAATTCTTCCAACTTAAATGATACATTTTATAAACCCATTTTATAAATTACTTCTATTAAACCATTTTAAATATTTATTCCAAAATATTCTAATTTTTAAATCAAATTCTACCCTATCGTTAACATCGAACGCCCTATCGTCAAACTGTGAAACTTAATTCACAAGGTGTTCGTTTCCATTTTTTCCCTATTCCTATTTACGCACTCGATATATTAAAAAGGGAGCATACTAACAATAGTCAATGCTCAACTAAACGAGTATGACTAAACAAACCCTAAATGATGATGATACTAATAATAACATATTATTTTTTCTTAACACCCAACCAACTATGCTACACTCTTTGTAAAAATCATTCTTTTTTGTGTATAAAATAAATTCTAGGTAAATTTATCTCAATTACCCAATTTTAAAACAATACTACATCAATTGAGCTTGTTCCAGTGTTTAAGAAATCTCCATCGATAGCGTTAGCCCGACGCATCGACTAGAATTCTTAAGCCACTCAACAGCTCAGACAACACAATATAAAACATTTTTATATCACTAAAAAATATGCACTCATATGTGTGTGTGTGTGTGTGTGTGTGTGTGTGTACACACTCAATTTCATCTAAGGGTCTCACCCTATCTTTGATGAGTCAAACTCAACAAAGCCAAGGTTTTCGCTTAAACTTTAGCTTTGATACCAAATGTAACGAACCAGATTTTAGACCCTTAAAAATCAACTCTAATACGTCCACTATATCACATATCGAACATTCAAGTGCCGGAAACACTGATTCGTTAGAGTGAAAGAAGAAGGTAGAAGATATAAGAAAAATTAACAACACAGAATCTCACAATGCAGCGAATATTATATAATACAACAATGATCTTTAACAAAAAGGAAACATCTTTATTCGTATATACAACATCAGAGTATACTAGACTAATCCTAAATTTGGATAGTTATAGAAACCTGTCCTTGTATTAAAAAACATAAAGACTCTATAATACAGTAGAAAAATATGTACATGAATACGTCTTGACCATCCAGCTCCTCTATAAGTCCAAAGCATCTTCCTAAACTTAGGAAAACATGCTCGGTCTAACCCAAGCATTACATGGAATAATGCTCTGGTCGGTTTGGTAAACCAACATGTGTAAAACTCGATAATAAATAACAACCAAACAGATTTCTACATTTGAAAACTTTTCAAATATAGGGTGTCTTATAAGACCACACCATACATAAAAACGGATGTATTTTTACCTTACGATAACCAAAACATTTTATATCAAAATCCAGTGATATTATCATAGTGTCTAGGTTTAAAGTAAATAGACAAAATAGCTGAAATGCTTGCATCTCCCATTCTAATATACTAGGCTCTACAATCAAAAACGTAAGGCACGTATTGAAGATTAAATTCCAACAATGGCAAGGTAAGGGACTACCTTTCGGTGATACATCTCTAGAAAATACACCGATGCTAACACAGAGTCGGCTTCCCTTTCAACATGGCAGACCAGATTACCTCATCCCTTGACATCGAGGCCTTGTACTACTACGGTGTTTGCACGCCAACCAACCCTAAAAGGGACATTTAGAATGGTGGTAACCGCTCCTAATAGCAGTTAACCACATAGCTCTACAACGTGCCCTGTTTTTACCATTCCTTCCAGTTGTGAGGCTAAAGTCAAATTGGGTCAAACTTGATAGTAGGTTATCTAACTATCAGATAAAATACATCCAATCATGGTTTAATTCCCATATGGGATCCACTAAGCCTTTATTAATTCTCTTTAATTAAAAAACACTTTATAAAACTTGATCAAAAGATCTTTCCAAAACACTATTTCCAAACCCCTTATATTTCCTTTATACTTGGAAATTTTTTTATATACTTATCTCAACCGTATAACTGTATTATCAAAATATTTTACTTTTCATGCCTTGGAAACAAAAATTATATATTTATCTTATCAGTATTAGTATATCTACAAACTTTTCAAAGTTTTATTCTTACAAATCCCATATTAAATAACCAGACATTTCTTCCAAATAAATCATTATGCTTATTCTTTATCAAAAATTCTCTTTTTAAAAGCTTATCTCATATTTCAATTAACTTGTAACTTTCAAAATAAAATTATAACCCACTTCTATAAACCTTTAAGTTAATTTATAATCCCCTCTCCATATCTCTAAAATGTATTTATAAACCTTTTTCTAATTTTTAAAACTCTTTATATAAACCTTTCGATGCTCCTTTATAAAAATCATTTACAAAAAATCATTTGTAAAACACCTTAATAACCCTTTTCATTAGTAAAAACCCATTTTTTATAAACAAGCCATCATTTATAAACACCTTTGTAAGAATTATATAACTTAAAAAAACCATTCATAAACCCTTAGTCTTAATTTGATTAAACAATTTAAGTAAATTCAAAACCACACTTTATAAATTCCAAATGAGGCTTAGCAGTCCCAATGGTACTGATTCAAGTTACCATTTTATTTCAAATTAATTCCAGTTCACTTAACTGTTATTTACATAGTCAACATGTATGTAAATGTGGCTCATATTCAAATCAGGGAATAACATGTCAATATGAACCAACTATCATATACATGTCCTGTAACAACCCGGTATTTGCATCGATTGATAATCGACTTTTAAACGATAAATACTGTTGCTTATTTGCCAATTGAAGTAATTAAATTGAGTTGAAATTATTTTATAAATTGTTAATGAGATTGACGGGCTTTGAAAATAATTAGTGGTCCATTTCTTTATTGGGCTTTAAAAATCGTTCGGCCCATTTCTTTGTTGCCGTGATTTTATTAAGGGTTAATAACCCGTTTCCCCCATTTCTCTTTTTTTTTTCTTTTCGAAAACGAACCCTAAAGAAAATAAGAAAGTAAATGGCGGCATCGTCTCGTGTTCGTTCCGCTGCTCCAAATTAGGGCTTCGATGTCGCTCGTCTTTGTGAGTTCGTCGTCGCCTCGTCCAGGTGAGTAATTGTACTTACTCACATCTAATTCATTCCTTTTAAAGTGTTTCTGCAATTCGACGTTGATTCGATGTTGTCTTATCTTGGCCATTTGTATTCGTTCGATGATGGTAATCGAAGTTGTTATGTGAATTTCTTTTGTGCCTATGTCGTTCGACTTCGATGTTGTTTATGATTTACGACTTGTTTATAATCGTATATAATTTCGCTGCTTGATGGTCACGGCTTTGAATTCTTTTGGCTTTGAGATGAAAAATTGATTTGTTCTTCCACGACTTCAACTTGTTTTGGTATCACCAGACCTTAATTTGATTTTTTTTATCACTGACTTCGTGTTTGGTGATTTTGTGTTCGGCCTTGAATTTTTGTACCTGACTTCGGCCATTCGATTTGTTTTGATGATTGATTTTGTAACTTTGTCGCCTCGACCCTGTTTTGTTCGATGCTGATGATTTTCTGCCTTGAGATGATTTCGGGGCTGTTGATTTAGATCCCATGACTTACATTGTTCATTGTACACTGTAGTGTCCTTAAGCATGTTGTTGCTGGCCATTTCTTTTGTCATATTCATTATGACCGGCTTCACTGACATGTTTCGTTACTTGATTATTTTAGGCTTGCCTCGGGTCTTCGTTGCTTTTGACTCGGGTAAAACCTTGTAAGGCTCGGGTAGATTTTTATTTACATGATTTTTAAACCTGCAAATGTTTTTAAAAGAAAAATAAAATGACATGAAATGAAATGAATGTGTCGAGTTGTACACAAGCTTGCTCTGTCACCAGTGTCTGCATATATGTGCATATATACATATGTTTGTGTGTATGCATATATGGGTGGATTGACTTGAATTGCAATTTGGCACATTTGTTTGTAGGCTTGTTTTTGTCCACTGTATCCCTGTACTTGTTTGTGTTCCTGAACACTTTTGGTCTCTACTCGATGTTGTTGTTTCCATGTATATAATGTATATACATGTATATGTATATACGTGAGTACTGTCACGGTTGTATTATCTATGTATTTCCATTGATATGCTGCCTTGTTTTGAACTTGAAGTAAGTATTCCTAGTTTTAGTGTTCTTGTGTTTCATGCTGTTGCATGCATCCTTGTTGTACCTATTCATTGTGGTTTGAGTTGCTTTATTCATCCTTGCTAATACATTTTGGTTGCTGGCACTATAACCTGAAATAATAGTTGTCGCTGGGCTTATAGCTTGATACACTCGTTTTCCTTGAACTAATTTCGAATAAGTATGAACTGTGAGCGTGTTGTATCACTAGCGTGGTCTTGTATGTCTGACCGTACACCATCTTGTGTACATATTGCATATTCACTTTGTTGAAGCTTTTCACTACTGCCACTTGCTTATTGCATTTGTTTGGACTGTGAATTCTGGAGCATTTTTGTTGTTCACTGCAACTTTGGTTTTTGCATATTTAATATGCAGACATTTGAGCATTTTTCTTTTGTTGCTTTCCTGCAACTGTGGATTGCACACTTGATATGCAGTAACCTGTAGTCTTGACTTTGAGTATTTATGTCTACGAGCACTTGTATCTCGCACATGTGTTATGTGCATTTCAGTTGTACTTCTTTTATTGCCTGGTCTGGATTTGTGTTTTGGTTCATGTTTAAGCACTGTTCACTTTGTGTTAGCATTTCACTTGTGTTGAACTCGGTTTTCGAGTTTGACCTCGAGCGCGCTTGTGAATTTTATTGTGTACGTCAGCACTATAGTGGCAAGGCAGTGCACGCAGGCGTGAACTGCAGCCACACGGTATGGCGGGTATAATATTCTATTTTTTTTTGACTTATGAACCTTTTTGCGTATTCCATATTCCGTAGTGGCGAGGCAGTGCACGCGTGCGTGTACTGCAGCCCTACTTGAATAAATATTTTAATTGATATTTCAATGGTTTGAACTGTTTGTTCATTTCAATTCAATATTCTGAATTGCATTCTGATTTGGTTTAACTACTGTCGCCTATTCATTATTTAATTATTATTGCTTCTGTGCACTAATAACTGAGTTTGAATTAGACTGACCCGAGTATTATTTTCTTTTGAATCTAATACTCGGGTCAGACCGAGTATTTCAGGTTGTAGATATTCTGCTTTGGGTTGCTGCTAGAGCTATGAAGTTCTTTCATATCTTTTGGAGTAGTCGTCGTTATTTGTAGTAGTCTGTATGATTGTATAGGAAGATATGTATTCATGTATATTATATACGTTAATGTACTTGTATATGTAACTTCCTGAGTCGACTGTTGTAGTTGTATCATATGTACCGTGTCAAATGTATTGTAACTGACATCAGTTATTATATATATGAGAATTTATGTTTCATCTGTGTTCCGCATTTATATTATCTGTGTTGTTATTTTATATTTACTGTTCTAAACTATTACGAACCATCGTAGTTCGTTTTATACTGGAATTGTGGTATGTCGATGGGAGAAAATAAATCAGAGATGAAAAAATGAAAGAATATATATATATTTATATATCACTCCCATCGAGATAACCAATACTAGTGTAAGGCCAACTATTGATGGCCGCTCCTCAACAGCCTTATTCTCCGTGCTAGTTGACAGCACTACACCGTAGTGTTCTTGGCTAGCGTGGGTATAGAGGTGGGGCGTCACAGCTTGGTATCAGAACCTGGGGTTTAGAACAAATATAAAATGTAACTTAGATAGTACATGTGTTACAACTATTTGTCGACGTTTAATCTCTTGTATTTGCATATGATTGTCTTTGATTGTTAGGTATGAATTCCTAACGCTTATTCATATGCATTTGATTTTGATTCTTGTGTTTTCGGCTTTGATTTGATTTAGCCGATGATTGATTTTTGTTCGAATCTCAACGATTCCGAACTTGATATTTTATGTTTTCCTCTGATTGATTTCCATTCGACTTCGGTCACTTTGTTTTGAGAAATTTCTAAATTCTTGATTTCCAAGACTCTGACATTGTTTGCCGTTGAATTCTTTGTTGATGATGTTGAATCGTTTTGTACTCTATTATGGCCATTAATTGTTGACTTCGGCATTGACTTGATTTTTTTATTTTTGTTGAAGTCATTTATGCCTTTATGCTCGTTTTGTTTCGTTATTCCATTTGTCAATCGATTCTTCTTTTCCGATTAGCTGTTGTCATCTTTGTCGACTTTGAAAACTTCTATTTCTGGATTTTTTTTGGATATTCCTACTTTGATGGATTTAGAATCGAATTCTTTGGATTTTATTCACGTCTTCGAATGTGAATTTTAGTGAATTGATTTGGTTTCCAAATTTAATCGATTTTTGATTGTTTCCCGATTTGTTGCTATCATTTATTAGCAACTTTGATGACCATTTCTTCGGGAACTTTTGTGAACATTCCTTTTGATGGATACAGTATCGATTTCTTTGGATTCTATTCACATATTTACATGTGAATTCTTGTGATTGATTGTTCCTACAATCATTTTTGTGATTTGTCACTTTAAAAATATAAATGTTTCAATACCAGTAGTAAATATCAAAACTCTTTTATCAAAATGTTTTTAACTCTATTTTCAATATCAAACTCTTTTTCTAAAACCGTTTTCCAATCTATTAGTATATACAAACCTTTACCTCACTCGGATGAGATATCTAATTAAACGACTTAGTAAAACAAGTGGTATGAAACGCTTGCGTTCACTTCGTCGGTTAATTCTTGGACTTGTTCGATTGAACCTCCTGTGACAATTTTATTAGTGAAGATTTACAGTTTGTTCGTAAATATTTAAGTTAAGCTAGTGGTTATGGGACATGAAGCTAAACTTTTATATTCACTAGCTTAGTGTAATTGACACTTCTCGTTGATCTTGATGATCGCTTTATGAATTAGACTAGCAATTGCGCGATGTCTCTTTCATTGCGAGGTTAGACTAGACACCACTTGTGTGATTCCATTCACACATACCTTTCTGCTTTTTGGTTAGTCTTGACCTCAATCTGTGTGATTCCATTCACACATGTTTAGTGTAATTGACACCCCTCGTTGATCATGATGATCGTTCTGATGGTCAGACTAGACACCACTTGTGTGGTTCCATTCACACATACCTTTCTGCTTTTTGGTTAGTCTTGACCTCAATCTGTGTGATTCCATTCACACATGCGGGGTAGCTCCCCATGGTCTTCGGACCGTCATGTGATAGGCCTCTTTCTCTTTTTCTGTGATTTCTAGATTCCTTATGTTGATTTCTGGAAATTTTATGCTTCACCTATTCTTGTGCATTGGTGAATTCATATGTTATTAATTTGTCATGAGTACAAATTTGGGGTATGTTACCTCTTTGGATCTTTGAGAAGATTCTTGTGATATTGATTATCTCTAATCGGTTGATCTCCTGTTGATCATTATTTACATACTTATAGTAGTATGTCAGCATGGATATTTCATATTTATTCCATACCTCATGTCGGTTGATCTCCTGTTGATCATTATTTACATACTTATAGTAGTATGTCATTATGGATATTTTATGTTATGCCATATCTTTTATTCTATGTCATACTCTGTTCGAGTTTTCATACTCCGTTTGAGTTTTCATACTCTGTTCGAGTTTTCATACTCCGTTTGAGTTTTCATACTCCGTTTGAGTTTTCATACTCCGTTCGAGTTTTCATACTCTGTTCGAGTTTTCATACTCCGTTTGAGTTTTCATACTCCGTTCGAGTTTTCATACTTTCATCTTGTGATTTCTGGATTTCTTGTGATGATTTCTAGAATTTGTGCTTCACCAATTTTCGTGATTTCTATTGATAAGTTTTATCAATTTTTGTGCATTGGTGAACTCGCGTGTTAATGACTTGTTATGAATACAAGTTTAGGGTATGATACCCCTTTCTATCTTTGGGAAGATTTTTTTTGTGACACTTTTGATGAATGAAAATCCACTTATCGAAGTTGCTACTGATGTCGCTGTTTTAATCACGTGTTTTAAAAAAAAAAAATTGTTTCAAAATATAAATCCAAATTGTTTTCAAAATTTTTACGATTTGCGCTTTCAAAAGAATGAGGAAGCGAATTAAACGTTTCAGTAAAATCGAGGACTATGACCCCTTTCTTTTGCTGATTCGCTTAATTCCGGACTTGTTCGTTTGAGAATGTAAATTGTAATTTTTTCAAAATTTTTACAGTTTACGCTTTCAAAAGAATGAGGAAGCGATTTAAACGTTTCAGAAAAACCGAGGACTATGACCCCTTTCTTTTACTGATTCGCTTAATTCCGGACTTGTCCGTTTGAGAACGTAAAATGTTATTTATTTAAAATATACAATTTTGCACTTTCAAGGAAATGATGAAGTGAATTAAACGATTTAGTAAAACTCGTGGTTATGGGTCATGTGCGTTTGCTATTTCGGTTAATTTCGGACTCATTAATTGAAAATTTATGATTTCTGATTTATCGTTTTTGATAATCAGATATTTATTGTTTCTAATTATCGTTTGTGATAATTAAACATTTGCGATTTGAGGTTTGATTATCAATTGTGATAATTAAATATTTGTGATTTAAGATTGATTTTCGATTTTTGATAATCGAATACTTGTTGATTTGATTATCGTTTTTGATAATCGAATATTTGTGATTTGAGATTTCTGAATTATCTATTGATAATTAGATTTTGTTGAGAATTTGTGGATTTCTTTTATGAAATTAAGAGATTTCTTTGGTATTTTTATGGTACTTCGCCGGTGTACCGACTCTATTTTCTGCTATTCATGATGTTTTCCACGTCTTCCAATTACGGAAATGCCTTAGGGATTTCCGATTTCTATTCTTGAGCAACCTTGTATTCACATCAATGCTTCGGGGGTTCAGCACCTTCGAAATAAAGATGTTTTTCTCGTGAAAGTTCAGCGGTTCTCAAATCCTATGGATTTCACTTTGGAATCCAGAGAATTCATCGAGCAAACACGTTCAAGCTTACTCTTTCATGCTCTTATGGTTGTTACCTTTTGTCCATTTATTCCTTGAGATTGCGAGGACGCAATTTCTTTAAGGAGGGGAGTCTGTAACAACCCGGTATTTGCATCGATTGATAATCGACTTTTAAACGATAAATACTGTTGCTTATTTGCCAATTGAAGTAATTAAATTGAGTTGAAATTATTTTATAAATTGTTAATGAGATTGACGGGCTTTGAAAATAATTAGTGGTCCATTTCTTTATTGGGCTTTAAAAATCGTTCGGCCCATTTCTTTGTTGTCGTGATTTTATTAAGGGTTAATAACCCGTTTCCCCCATTTCTCTTTTTTTTTTTCGAAAACGAACCCTAAAGAAAATAAGAAAGTAAATGGCGGCATCGTCTCGTGTTCGTTCCGCTGCTCCAAATTAGGGCTTCGATGTCGCTCGTCTTTGTGAGTTCGTCGTCGCCTCGTCCAGGTGAGTAATTGTACTTACTCACATCTAATTCATTCCTTTTAAAGTGTTTCTGCAATTCGACGTTGATTCGATGTTGTCTTATCTTGGCCATTTGTATTCGTTCGATGATGGTAATCGAAGTTGTTATGTGAATTTCTTTTGTGCCTATGTCGTTCGACTTCGATGTTGTTTATGATTTACGACTTGTTTATAATCGTATATAATTTCGCTGCTTGATGGTCACGACTTTGAATTCTTTTGGCTTTGAGATGAAAAATTGATTTGTTCTTCCACGACTTCAACTTGTTTTGGTATCACCAGACCTTAATTTGATTTTTTTTATCACTGACTTCGTGTTTGGTGATTTTGTGTTCGGCCTTGAATTTTTGTACCTGACTTCGGCCATTCGATTTGTTTTGATGATTGATTTTGTAACTTTGTCGCCTCGACCCTGTTTTGTTCGATGCTGATGATTTTCTACCTTGAGATGATTTCGGGGCTGTTGATTTAGATCCCATGACTTACATTGTTCATTGTACACTGTAGTGTCCTTAAGCATGTTGTTGCTGGCCATTTCTTTTGTCATATTCATTATGACCGGCTTCACTGACATGTTTCGTTACTTGATTATTTTAGGCTTGCCTCGGGTCTTCATTGCTTTTGACTCGGGTAAAACCTTGTAAGGCTCGGGTAGATTTTTATTTACATGATTTTTAAACCTGCAAATGTTTTTAAAAGAAAAATAAAATGAAATGAAATGAAATGAATGTGTCGAGTTGTACACAAGCTTGCTCTGTCACCAGTGTCTGCATATATGTGCATATATACATATGTTTGTGTGTATGCATATATGGGTGGATTGACTTGAATTGCAATTTAGCACATTTGTTTGTAGGCTTGTTTTTGTCCACTGTATCCCTGTACTTGTTTGTGTTCCTGAACACTTTTGGTCTCTACTCGATGCTGTTGTTTCCATGTATATAATGTATATACATATATATGTATATATGTGAGTACTGTCACGGTTGTATTATCTATGTATTTCCATTGATATGCTGCCTTGTTTTTAACTTGAAGTAAGTATTCCTAGTTTTAGTGTTCTTGTGTTTCATGCTGTTGCATGCATCCTTGTTGTACCTATTCATTGTGGTTTGAGTTGCTTTATTCATCCTTGCTAATACATTTTGGTTGCTGGCACTATAACCTGAAATAATAGTTGTCGCTGGGCTTATAGCTTGATACACTCGTTTTCCTTGAACTAATTTCGAATAAGTATGAACTGTGAGCGTATTGTATCACTAGCCTGGTCTTGTATGTCTGACCGTACACCATCTTGTGTACATATTGCATATTCACTTTGTTGAAGCTTTTCACTACTGCCACTTGCTTATTGCATTTGTTTGGACTGTGAATTCTGGAGCATTTTTGTTGTTGACTGCAACTTTGGTTTTTGCATATTTAATATGCAGACATTTGAGCATTTTTCTTTTGTTGCTTTCCTGCAACTGTGGATTGCACACTTGATATGCAGTAACCTGTAGTCTTGACTTTGAGTATTTATGTCTACGAGCACTTGTATCTCGCACATGTGTTATGTGCATTTCAGTTGTACTTCTTTTATTGCCTGGTCTGGATTTGTGTTTTGGTTCATGTTTAAGCACTGTTCACTTTGTGTTAGCATTTCACTTGTGTTGAACTCGGTTTTCGAGTTTGACCTCGAGCGCGCTTGTGAATTTTATTGTGTACGTCAGCACTATAGTGGCAAGGCAGTGCACGCAGGCGTGAACTGCAGCCACACGGTATGGCGGGTATAATATTCTATTTTTTTTTGACTTATGAACCTTTTTGCGTATTCCATATTCCGTAGTGGCGAGGCAGTGCACGCGTGCGTGTACTGCAGCCCTACTTGAATAAATATTTTAATTGATATTTCAATGGTTTGAACTGTTTGTTCATTTCAATTCAATATTCTGAATTGCATTCTGATTTGGTTTAACTACTGTCGCCTATTCATTATTTAATTATTATTGCTTCTGTGCACTAATAACTGAGTTTGAATTAGACTGACCCGAGTATTATTTTCTTTTGAATCTAATACTCGGGTCAGACCGAGTATTTCAGGTTGTAGATATTCTGCTTTGGGTTGCTGCTAGAGCTATGAAGTTCTTTCATATCTTTTGGAGTAGTCGTCGTTATTTGTAGTAGTCTGTATGATTGTATAGGAAGATATGTATTCATGTATATTATATACGTTAATGTACTTGTATATGTAACTTCCTGAGTCGACTGTTGTAGTTGTATCATATGTACCGTGTCAAATGTATTGTAACTGACATCAGTTATTATATATATGAGAATTTATGTTTCATCTGTGTTCCGCATTTATATTATCTGTGTTGTTATTTTATATTTACTGTTCTAAACTATTACGAACCATCGTAGTTCGTTTTATACTGGAATTGTGGTATGTCGATGGGAGAAAATAAATCAGAGATGAAAAAATGAAAGAATATATATATATTTATATATCACTCCCATCGAGATAACCAATACTAGTGTAAGGCCAACTATTGATGGCCGCTCCTCAACAGCCTTATTCTCCGTGCTAGTTGACAGCACTACACCGTAGTGTTCTTGGCTAGCGTGGGTATAGAGGTGGGGCGTCACAGCTTGGTATCAGAACCTGGGGTTTAGAACAAATATAAAATGTAACTTAGATAGTACATGTGTTACAACTATTTGTCGACGTTTAATCTCTTGTATTTGCATATGATTGTCTTTGATTGTTAGGTATGAATTCCTAACGCTTATTCATATGCATTTGATTTTGATTCTTGTGTTTTCGGCTTTGATTTGATTTAGCCGATGATTGATTTTTGTTCGAATCTCAACGATTCCGAACTTGATATTTTATGTTTTCCTCTGATTGATTTCCATTCGACTTCGGTCACTTTGTTTTGAGAAATTTCTAAATTCTTGATTTCCAAGACTCTGACATTGTTTGCCGTTGAATTCTTTGTTGATGATGTTGAATCGTTTTGTACTCTATTATGGCCATTAATTGTTGACTTCGGCATTGACTTGATTTTTTTATTTTTGTTGAAGTCATTTATGCCTTTATGCTCGTTTTGTTTCGTTATTCCATTTGTCAATCGATTCTTCTTTTCCGATTAGCTGTTGTCATCTTTGTCGACTTTGAAAACTTCTATTTCTGGATTTTTTTTGGATATTCCTACTTTGATGGATTTAGAATCGAATTCTTTGGATTTTATTCACGTCTTCGAATGTGAATTTTAGTGAATTGATTTGGTTTCCAAATTTAATCGATTTTTGATTGTCTCCCGATTTGTTGCTATCATTTATTAGCAACTTTGATGACCATTTCTTCGGGAACTTTTGTGAACATTCCTTTTGATGGATACAGTATCGATTTCTTTGGATTCTATTCACATATTTACATGTGAATTCTTGTGATTGATTGTTCCTACAATCATTTTTGTGATTTGTCACTTTAAAAATATAAATGTTTCAATACCAGTAGTAAATATCAAAACTCTTTTATCAAAATGTTTTTAACTCTATTTTCAATATCAAACTCTTTTTCTAAAACCGTTTTCCAATCTATTAGTATATACAAACCTTTACCTCACTCGGATGAGATATCTAATTAAACGACTTAGTAAAACAAGTGGTATGAAACGCTTGCGTTCACTTCGTCGGTTAATTCTTGGACTTGTTCGATTGAACCTCCTGTGACAATTTTATTAGTGAAGATTTACAGTTTGTTCGTAAATATTTAAGTTAAGCTAGTGGTTATGGGACATGAAGCTAAACTTTTATATTCACTAGCTTAGTGTAATTGACACTTCTCGTTGATCTTGATGATCGCTTTATGAATTAGACTAGCAATTGCGCGATGTCTCTTTCATTGCGAGGTTAGACTAGACACCACTTGTGTGATTCCATTCACACATACCTTTCTGCTTTTTGGTTAGTCTTGACCTCAATCTGTGTGATTCCATTCACACATGTTTAGTGTAATTGACACCCCTCGTTGATCATGATGATCGTTCTGATGGTCAGACTAGACACCACTTGTGTGGTTCCATTCACACATACCTTTCTGCTTTTTGGTTAGTCTTGACCTCAATCTGTGTGATTCCATTCACACATGCGGGGTAGCTCCCCATGGTCTTCGGACCGTCATGTGATAGGCCTCTTTCTCTTTTTCTGTGATTTCTAGATTCCTTATGTTGATTTCTGGAAATTTTATGCTTCACCTATTCTTGTGCATTGGTGAATTCATATGTTATTAATTTGTCATGAGTACAAATTTGGGGTATGTTACCTCTTTGGATCTTTGAGAAGATTCTTGTGATATTGATTATCTCTAATCGGTTGATCTCCTGTTGATCATTATTTACATACTTATAGTAGTATGTCAGCATGGATATTTCATATTTATTCCATACCTCATGTCGGTTGATCTCCTGTTGATCATTATTTACATACTTATAGTAGTATGTCATTATGGATATTTTATGTTATGCCATATCTTTTATTCTATGTCATACTCTGTTCGAGTTTTCATACTCCGTTTGAGTTTTCATACTCTGTTCGAGTTTTCATACTCCGTTTGAGTTTTCATACTCCGTTTGAGTTTTCATACTCCGTTCGAGTTTTCATACTCCGTTCGAGTTTTCATACTCCGTTCGAGTTTTCATACTCCGTTTGAGTTTTCATACTCCGTTCGAGTTTTCATACTCTGTTCGAGTTTTCATACTCCGTTTGAGTTTTCATACTCCGTTCGAGTTTTCATACTTTCATCTTGTGATTTCTGGATTTCTTGTGATGATTTCTAGAATTTGTGCTTCACCAATTTTCGTGATTTCTATTGATAAGTTTTATCAATTTTTGTGCATTGGTGAACTCGCGTGTTAATGACTTGTTATGAATACAAGTTTAGGGTATGATACCCCTTTCTATCTTTGGGAAGATTTTTTTTGTGACACTTTTGATGAATGAAAATCCACTTATCAAAGTTGCTACTGATGTCGCTGTTTTAATCACGTGTTTTAAAAAAAAAAATTGTTTCAAAATATAAATCCAAATTGTTTTCAAAATTTTTACGATTTGCGCTTTCAAAAGAATGAGGAAGCGAATTAAACGTTTCAGTAAAATCGAGGACTATGACCCCTTTCTTTTGCTGATTCGCTTAATTCCGGACTTGTTCGTTTGAGAATGTAAATTGTAATTTTTTCAAAATTTTTACAGTTTACGCTTTCAAAAGAATGAGGAAGCGATTTAAACGTTTCAGAAAAACCGAGGACTATGACCCCTTTCTTTTACTGATTCGCTTAATTCCGGACTTGTCCGTTTGAGAACGTAAAATGTTATTTATTTAAAATACACAATTTTGCACTTTCAAGGAAACGATGAAGTGAATTAAACGATTTAGTAAAACTCGTGGTTATGGGTCATGTGCGTTTGCTATTTCGGTTAATTTCGGACTCGTTAATTGAAAATTTATGATTTCTGATTTATCGTTTTTGATAATCAGATATTTATTGTTTCTAATTATCGTTTGTGATAATTAAACATTTGCGATTTGAGGTTTGATTATCAATTGTGATAATTAAATATTTGTGATTTAAGATTGATTTTCGATTTTTGATAATCGAATACTTGTTGATTTGATTATCGTTTTTGATAATCGAATATTTGTGATTTGAGATTTCTGAATTATCTATTGATAATTAGATTTTGTTGAGAATTTGTGGATTTCTTTTATGAAATTAAGAGATTTCTTTGGTATTTTTATGGTACTTCGCCGGTGTACCGACTCTATTTTCTGCTATTCATGATGTTTTCCACGTCTTCCAATTACGGAAATGCCTTAGGGATTTCCGATTTCTATTCTTGAGCAACCTTGTATTCACATCAATGCTTCGGGGGTTCAGCACCTTCGAAATAAAGATGTTTTTCTCGTGAAAGTTCAGCGGTTCTCAAATCCTATGGATTTCACTTTGGAATCCAGAGAATTCATCGAGCAAACACGTTCAAGCTTACTCTTTCATGCTCTTATGGTTGTTACCTTTTGTCCATTTATTCCTTGAGATTGCGAGGACGCAATTTCTTTAAGGAGGGGAGTCTGTAACAACCCGGTATTTGCATCGATTGATAATCGACTTTTAAACGATAAATACTGTTGCTTATTTGCCAATTGAAGTAATTAAATTGAGTTGAAATTATTTTATAAATTGTTAATGAGATTGACGGGCTTTGAAAATAATTAGTGGTCCATTTCTTTATTGGGCTTTAAAAATCGTTCGGCCCATTTCTTTGTTGCCGTGATTTTATTAAGGGTTAATAACCCGTTTCCCCCATTTCTCTTTTTTTTCTTTTCGAAAACGAACCCTAAAGAAAATAAGAAAGTAAATGGCGGCATCGTCTCGTGTTCGTTTCGCTGCTCCAAATTAGGGCTTCGATGTCGCTCGTCTTTGTGAGTTCGTCGTCGCCTCGTCCAGGTGAGTAATTGTACTTACTCACATCTAATTCATTCCTTTTAAAGTGTTTCTGCAATTCGACGTTGATTCGATGTTGTCTTATCTTGGCCATTTGTATTCGTTCGATGATGGTAATCGAAGTTGTTATGTGAATTTCTTTTGTGCCTATGTCGTTCGACTTCGATGTTGTTTATGATTTACGACTTGTTTATAATCGTATATAATTTCGCTGCTTGATGGTCACGGCTTTGAATTCTTTTGGCTTTGAGATGAAAAATTGATTTGTTCTTCCACGACTTCAACTTGTTTTGGTATCACCAGACCTAAATTTGATTTTTTTTATCACTGACTTCGTGTTTGGTGATTTTGTGTTCGGCCTTGAATTTTTGTACCTGACTTCGGCCATTCGATTTGTTTTGATGATTGATTTTGTAACTTTGTCGCCTCGACCCTGTTTTGTTCGATGCTGATGATTTTCTGCCTTGAGATGATTTCGGGGCTGTTGATTTAGATCCCATGACTTACATTGTTCATTGTACACTGTAGTGTCCTTAAGCATGTTGTTGCTGGCCATTTCTTTTGTCATATTCATTATGACCGGCTTCACTGACATGTTTCGTTACTTGATTATTTTAGCCTTGCCTCGGGTCTTCGTTGCTTTTGACTCGGGTAAAACCTTGTAAGGCTCGGGTAGATTTTTATTTACATGATTTTTAAACCTGCAAATGTTTTTAAAAGAAAAATAAAATGAAATGAAATGAAATGAATGTGTCGAGTTGTACACAAGCTTGCTCTGTCTCCAGTGTCTGCATATATGTGCATATATACATATGTTTGTGTGTATGCATATATGGGTGGATTGACTTGAATTGCAATTTAGCACATTTGTTTGTAGGCTTGTTTTTGTCCACTGTATCCCTGTACTTGTTTGTGCTCCTGAACACTTTTGGTCTCTACTCGATGCTGTTGTTTCCATGTATATAATGTATATACATATATATGTATATACGTGAGTACTGTCACGGTTGTATTATCTATGTATTTCCATTGATATGCTGCCTTGTTTTGAACTTGAAGTAAGTATTCCTAGTTTTAGTGTTCTTGTGTTTCATGCTGTTGCATGCATCCTTGTTGTACCTATTCATTGTGGTTTGAGTTGCTTTATTCATCCTTGCTAATACATTTTGGTTGCTGGCACTATAACCTGAAATAATAGTTGTCGCAGGGCTTATAGCTTGATACACTCGTTTTCCTTGAACTAATTTCGAATAAGTATGAACTGTGAGCGTGTTGTATCACTAGCCTGGTCTTGTATGTCTGACCGTACACCATCTTGTGTACATATTGCATATTCACTTTGTTGAAGCTTTTCACTACTGCCACTTGCTTATTGCATTTGTTTGGACTGTGAATTCTGGAGCATTTTTGTTGTTCACTGCAACTTTGGTTTTTGCATATTTAATATGCAGACATTTGAGCATTTTTCTTTTGTTGCTTTCCTGCAACTGTTGATTGCACACTTGATATGCAGTAACCTGTAGTCTTGACTTTGAGTATTTATGTCTACGAGCACTTGTATCTCGCACATGTGTTATGTGCATTTCAGTTGTACTTCTTTTATTGCCTGGTCTGGATTTGTGTTTTGGTTCATGTTTAAGCACTGTTCACTTTGTGTTAGCATTTCACTTGTGTTGAACTCGGTTTTCGAGTTTGACCTCGAGCGCGCTTGTGAATTTTATTGTGTACGTCAGCACTATAGTGGCAAGGCAGTGCACGCAGGCGTGAACTGCAGCCACACGGTATGGCGGGTATAATATTCTATTTTGTTTTGACTTATGAACCTTTTTGCGTATTCTATATTCCGTAGTGGCGAGGCAGTGCACGCGTGCGTGTACTGCAGCCCTACTTGAATAAATATTTTAATTGATATTTCAATGGTTTGAACTGTTTGTTCATTTCAATTCAATATTCTGAATTGCATTCTGATTTGGTTTAACTACTGTCGCCTATTCATTATTTAATTATTATTGCTTCTGTGCACTAATAACTGAGTTTGAATTAGACTGACCCGAGTATTATTTTCTTTTGAATCTAATACTCGGGTCAGACCGAGTATTTCAGGTTGTAGATATTCTGCTTTGGGTTGCTGCTAGAGCTATAAAGTTCTTTCATATCTTTTGGAGTAGTCGTCGTTATTTGTAGTAGTCTGTATGATTGTATAGGAAGATATGTATTCATGTATATTATATACGTTAATGTACTTGTATATGTAACTTCCTGAGTCGACTGTTGTAGTTGTATCATATGTACCGTGTCAAATGTATTGTAACTGACATCAGTTATTATATATATGAGAATTTATGTTTCATCTGTGTTCCGCATTTATATTATCTGTGTTGTTATTTTATATTTACTGTTCTAAACTATTACGAACCATCGTAGTTCGTTTTATACTGGAATTGTGGTATGTCGATGGGAGAAAATAAATCAGAGATGAAAAAATGAAAGAATATATATATATTTATATATCACTCCCATCGAGATAACCAATACTAGTGTAAGGCCAACTATTGATGGCCGCTCCTCAACAGCCTTATTCTCCGTGCTAGTTGACAGCACTACACCGTAGTGTTCTTGGCTAGCGTGGGTATAGAGGTGGGGCGTCACATGTCCAAATAGCATAATAGCAGGAAGGTGATTTATCTTGCTAGATAGATGTCCAAACAATTCAACCAATTCAAAGTTAAACGGGGATTTATTCTGCTAGCACATGTCCACAAAATCGAATCACTTACTCTATAGCAGAATGATTTTATTGATATTCACTTGCTGATTACAACAGATTACAATGGATTATAGTGTTGAAATTCGTGCACAACAGAAGCAATGGAGTACAAAAGTAGTTACGATAGAGTCTGGATGTCAAAGAGACAAAAGATCCCTTTTGTGTAGGCCCTGGGGCTCTACTTATAGGCATAGGAGGCAAATATCTCGCTCAAATCTTAGGAGACTTCTTCTGGCATGTGGGTGGGCCCATACGATCGATCCCAGGCGATTTCGACTCGATCCGTGATCGATACGAACGAATTTCATATCAATCGAGATTTGATCCAACCGTGATTTGGTAGGAACATTCTTTAGGTTGTACGTAAGCTCCCGTGAAAATTTCATAGCATTTGGACTTGTGTATTGCAAGTTATGCTCGATGCAAGTTTGGGCTTTTCGATCGTCGTTCTATTCGCATCGATGCTCTTCGAATCGACCATTTCGTAACGATGGCCACGCACGTGGTGCCAGTTGATGTGGCACTCGCTCTTCGGATCGATCCACTTTTTATGCCGATTTGACCGAATCTCCCCAAGGTTTTCGCCTCCTTCGTATTGAAGACCATTGCTTTGTGCGCATCGATGGAAGTGGTCTAGTTCGTATTGATGGAAGTTGCACAGTTCGTATCGATGGAAGTTGCACAGCTCGTACCGATGGAAGTTGCACAATTCGTATCAATGGAAGTTGCACAGTTCGTATCCATGGGAGTTGCACAGTTGTATCGATTGTGAGGTCTTGTTCGCATCGATCCATGTTGCTCCAACTCTACGGATGCGAACGGCTGATGACTTGATGGATACGAATAGATAGCGGCTTCGTTAGGCCTTGATGGACATGAACAACGATCCCATGATGGATATGAACTAGCGAAGCCAGGTGGATACGAATGGGGCTCTCCTTGAGGGATACGAATAGTGTAGTTACTTGATGGATACGAAGTAGTGATTATTTGATGGATACGAACAAGTCCGATACGAAGGAAGCCGCCTTTGGATGGATACAAAGTAGACCTCTGTGTTGTAGTTGATGGATGCGAAGTTGGCATTAGCCGATCGATATGAAGTGCACTATCTGCTGATGGATAGGAAATCGACCGATGCAAAATGATGGGTTGTGACTTCGATCAATTCGAAATGATGGGTACGAATGAGTTAGCCTCCTTGACTTGCATCGGTCATATCTTGAGCATATGAACTTGGATTGACTCGAAATTTGAAACGTTGTCTTTCATAGCTTTGCTCTCATGTCTTGTCAATTGTAGCTTGATCTGAACTTGGACAAAATTTATCAACATCCATAACCTATGCTTATTCGACATTCGGGATGAGTGGTCCTTGGTTTTTAGTCAATTCCTTGATATCTCGGCCTTGCCAAAAGGTGGGATAACAACCATTACCTTGAATATATTATTTTATAAGTTGTATGCTCTTTTCCTATTTTTTGGTTTTTAACTCCATGCTTTTATATTTTTAGATCCTGCTTCTAAAGATATTGATCCAAAGGCGATATCAAAGGCTAATAGTAACGGCGACACCTCAAACTTTCAAGTAGTTGGTTGAGTCTCCTTACCAAAGAAAAATTTAAGAAGTATACCCTGGTCCACCTACTCCATCAAGTTATTGTCGAGCCTCCCATGATAAAATGGACTTCACATTTCTCTAAATTTCTTATTTATATGAAGAAAAGTACCATTTCCTTTAATAGCCCAATCCAACGCACCCTGCCTACTCACCATGGATATTCCCTAGGTATTCGTTATATTTTCTTATTACTTGCTCTCAATAGTACTTATCATTTACCTTATAACTTATTTATTTCACATGGAAGATATTAATTTGGTTGATCTTGATATTTTAGTGAAAGACAAGGATGTATTTGATCCTATATTCCTGCCAAGGTTCTAACCAAACTACCGTTACCTCCCATGTCTAGGTGATCACTTCATTCATCTCTTTAACTATGAGTAATACTTTCATTACTTCTAAGTCACAGAAATGTCAGAGAGAGCTAGACCAATCAATGATTTCTCTCGAGTCTTCCCCAGCTAAGAGATTTAAGAAAAACGACTCATCATCTAATGTTCTTGCTACTGCTTCTTCAAAGGTCTTCCCAATCATTCTAATTGTTTTCATGACTTCTCAAAGCCCCAATGTTAATATTATGAGCTCCCCCTTAAGTGATTCTTTAGCTAATTTTCACAAGTGGTTGGGGCTTGATTCCCCATAATAATGGGAACCCCTTTTGATGGTAATATGAGAGCTGCTTCCTTTTCTAACTATATTGAGTTGCTATTGCTTATCCTTCTTTCCACTGCAATCTCTTTCCTTAGGCTCAAACTTCTTAATTAATCTCTATTCTTTTTGTTAAACTTTAAAACATTACTTATCAAAATAAAAGGAAAAAATATATTATTTTGAGAATCTATTAGATCAAAGTAAGGGTGAAGTCTTCAAATTTAACAGGTAAGGAGAGAGGCTTTACAAAGATCGCAAAAAGGTTAGCAATAATTGCGAGATTTCAAAAATGCCTTAATTTTTAAAAGATTTAGAGGAAAAAAATTCACCTCTCCTTCAAAGGTCCCTTTTACATTAATTGAATTTCCACAAAGAAAACAAAGAGTCTGCTACACTTTTTTAGATGATTATCTATGATAGAGATAAATTAATAAACTATCTTTACTTACTGTAAATCAGATATCTGATGACTGATTTTTACTTCTCAGATGACAATTATGGTGTATTATTAGGTTGTTGCATGAGATACCTTAATGAATATGGTTTAGACCCCCATCCTTTGGAATGGTGGAATCTCCCTAGAGTTAAAACTGCTCCAGTAACCACTGATTCGCTTCCCCCGAACAAAGTTAAATATAAGAATGATAGGTATATTACTAATATTATAAGGGATTTGTATTATATGAACACTTGTAATTTTTGTTGTTTAATTGTAACCGAGACTTGTGCTTTTTACCAATACATTTGTGACTTGTGTTTGTAAGTTTTATTGTTTGATTTATCCAAGGAATGTAAGTATCCGATTTTTTTGTCTTTTTCTACCTTTCTCTTATTCCCAAATATTTTCCAAGTAGATTAGCTAGGTTAAAGAGAATAATAACATCCTAAAAAAATATAAATAACTTACAATCAAATACAGCGATCATTTAAATATGTGAATTGTGAATTAAAAGTTAATTAAATGGATTTAATAGCCTTTAAATCCTTTTAATTAATAAATGATTATGGTGAGCTCATTTTTTAAATTTATTTAAAATAATATATGGTTCAAATAAATAACAAAAAAAATCAATTGTTAATAAAACAAATTGATTTATAATGATGATTTTTTAAAACAACTTACAGTATTTTTTGAATGATTTTTAATTTGAAAAATGGTTATATTATCGTTTAACATAGGATTTTTATATTTTTAATTTGAAAAATATTTAAATTATCGTTTGACGTATTTTTCGGCAAAAGACGGTATTTTTGAAATTTCATAAAATAAGATAACCGATGTACTTAATTATTATTTTGGGATCATGTCGCATTTCTATGTGCGATCGTATTTTTATTTTGTTGTTCGTGGTTCGTACGTAAAAAAAATGATGTGTAGCAACGTATCAAAAATCCAATTTTAAACTGAACACCTCACTTGACTTTTATCATACCATCTTTTACTTTTCGTTTTCCCTCTCCTACTATTATTTTCCCTCTTCCAGTAAAAGAAAATCTACCCATCTTCTTCAAAAGATCAAAATAGAATGATTTATTCAATGATAAATTAAATCCACAATCCATTAAGTTCATACGAGTGGAATCATTAAGTCTATATAAAGATCGTCATGTGCGACCATGTTTGAGGTTGCTCGACGTAAGCTAGGTCGAACTAGGGTTAGAGCTTGCCGATGCTCTAGGTGGAGTTCGGTTGTAGCGTTGGTTCCATTGCTTTTCTCTTGGCAAATAGCACCCATGGCCATAAAATGGTGTTGTTCAATCATACTTTGATGAGTGCGAGATTTTGTTTTCGAGAGATACGTACCAAATCGCGAAGCCCAAGAAGAGATCAAGCTTTATGCATTTAGGTTGGGAGCATGGAGATTTCATAGTGGAATTTGTAGGTGATTACGGCACATGATTTCATCGAGCATCGGTGTGACGGCCCGAAAATCCTTACCCTTTGAATCGACAATAATCCACACAGGTCCGACCCAAAAAGCACAAATTAACGGAAAGTCAAGAGAAAGAAAAGAAGAGAGAAGAAGAGACGAAAGAGAGAAGATAGAACCAAACAGAACAATACAGAATCTCACATCGCAGCAGAAAATATATAATATCATATCAATGATCTTTATAAAACATAAACTATATATATACACATACATAAATCAGAGGTCAACAATCAATCAGAGTTATCAGCCTGAACAGTTATAATAACATGTCCTCACAATTGTCGATAATATACAACAACAAACAAAGCACAGCGGAAAATCAAGCAAATACGGATGTACAAAATAAAGATCTCCAGCTCTCCTACTGAAGCTCCAAAAGCACCAAAGCATAACCTGTAGATATACTCGGTCTGACCCTAGCATTGAAAGGGAAGAACGCCCGGATCAGTCTGGTAAACCAGCATGAGAAACACACTATACTGAATTTATTAAATTACCAAACTTTTCCTTTATCAAAACAAAAGTATCTCGTAAGACAAGTCCACACGTAAACACGGACATGTTTTTACCTTACGACAACTAAAACATTTCATATCAAATTCATGTTATATTATACTAGTGTCTAGTATACAAATAATATTCAAAATACCCGAAATTGTTACCATTATTAAATTCCAGTGTACTAGGCTCTACAAATAAATTGGCAGGAACGTAGTGGAGTTTGGATTTTCTTACAAATGACCAAGTGAAGGGACTACCTTCCGGCAGTACATCTCTAGAAGAATGTACCGAGAAACCATCACAAAGTTTCTCTACCAACACAAGACCGGCCCACCTCTATAACTAGATGGTACCGAATATGTCATCCTCCGGTCGTTACCGACCTCTACCGAGGGCCCTCATAGCATACAAACCACAATAATCAGATACATGACGTCATAGCGTGTAAAGATATATCTAGAAGAGGATGATCATATCCTAATTGGGAATGACTCACTTAGCTTTGCCGCATCTAACCCTGTTTTGGTCATTTCCAGTTGATGAGGCCTGATGAGGTAACGATTACCATTCACAATCACATATCACATCACTTAGAATGCCACACGGCCATTTCCGTTGACTACTAATTGCCTTCCTCAAAAATACAACCCTTAAGCACATACGTCTCAAGGAGGGTGTTAAGCTAAGAGAAGTTGCCTTCTCCGCCACCACTGATGTACGTTTGTAAAAACCAATGTACGTAATCTATAGAAATGCAATGTCAGACAAACATCCATACAACTTGTCCAGAAACTGGAAAAACCGAAGGTACTTTCGTACGACATCCTGTCGGGAAATCCCTAGGATTAGTAAAGAATAGTCCTCGCATTGGATATTTCATAATGAAGAGAGCACTGCTACTGGATTATATTGGGATTTTAACCCCAAACGATCAACAAGCAGCCCCCCACTATGAAACTTCGAAAATCAATATCATCACAAGCAACCTGCACAATCGTCGCATATACGTTGGTCCGAAGTGGTTTTCAGATAAATCTGATCCCGGTCTCTTCACACCAACAACGCAAAAGCGTTTCTCAACGTCACACAGCAACTAAGTCACATAGACTTATCACATCTCCAACTTTCAACTTGCTATCCTTCGGGCCAAGAAGGAAGCTCGATAGATTGGAGTAATACTCCGCACTATACGAATCAACATCCACAACACAAATGATAATCAAGCCTACACAGAAGGCTATGTACTAAGTGTACGACTAAATAGTTCCCACATCAAGTTAAGGAACTAAAATTTTTAGGCAATTTGACAGTCGGTTATTTAACTATCAAAGAAAACAAACAAATATTCAGCACTATAACAATCACTGGGCCCTTTTAATTAATCTTTTATTAATTAAATAACTTGCCAAATATTCACTTCAATTTATCTTTTAAAAAGATATATTCTCAAAACATTTTACTTCATATTGGAAAACATTTCCAAATACTTATTTAATAATAAGTAATTCACAAATCTCTTTATTTTCAATACTTAGAAAATATTCAATATACTTAAAACACGATTAAGTATATATTTTATTCTTTAAGAAAATATTCTCTTAAATACATTTATTTGGGTCAAAATGGATGTTGCGTAAAACATCGTTACGACAACCCAAAATCACTAGTATAGGTATTCGACAATTAGATAGATATATAAATCCCAATGCTATACAAAATATTTCCTTTCGGAAATCATCTACTATAACAACGGTGTTATAGTCCATCACTTCCTTATTTCTCGAAAACGTCTATTTCAACAATGAATGTTGAAATCTATGGTTCCGATCCTTAACACATTTTAAAATGTATTTAATCCATTTAACTCCATTTACAATACCACTTCTCAAAACATTCATTTAATTTAAAATATTATTCACTGTCCAAAATCGTGAATATAGTTCTCTTATCCAAATTTAATATTTCTACACCTTTATTAAAAGATTATTCACTGTCCAAAATCGTGGATATAATTCCCAATCAAATTCTTTATTATTACAACATTTAATTTAAAGGATAATTCACTATCAAAAATCCAAATTATAAGTAAATTACTTATAATTCACTTATTTTCAAAATCATTCATTTTATAACTTCACAAATTATAAATCTTATTCACTTGTGAAAATCCATTTATAACTTTATTTTAACACTTATAAAACTCGTTTTACAATTCCAATATTTTAATTTATAAAATACCAATTTTATAAATCTTCCATATAAACCATTTATAATAAATCAAAAATCTCAATTTAAACCATTTTAAAAAATAGTTAACTTCACATTCCAACAATCACATTTCAATTATATTTCTCAAATATCAAAAATTTTATAACATAAAAATTATAACTTTCATTTATTTAAAATAAATCAATTCCTTAACAATTTAAAAATCAATAAAACATTTATTTCAAAAATCACTTTAAAAACCCTTTTAAATTTGAAATCATCACTTTAACATTTTTAAATTCCAAAATATAGGCCCAATGCTGTAACAGCACCAGATACAACAGTCACAACATCCAAAACATCATATATCATATGCTAACAGAATATATAACAATATCTGTAAATAAGTCAATACTGTTGAGGAATCCAGTTGGATCCCTCCAACCTGTCACCTGCAACAAATATACATATTAGAATATATGTACAATGTCCGCTTCAAGGCAGACGCGCGTACAAAGGATCATCCGCTCATACATTGGAACGTATAGGGTCTCATCTGCTCCAATTGGCAAGTATATATCCAAGTATCAAAAAATATATCATATATCATCCAAACAATCATCATAAATAATATTTACTCTCACTTATATAAAAATATCACTGAGTCAGAAAGAGTGAGTTGTACTCACATTGCATCCAATAGCAGTTGCAGTGTTTTGTTCCGAATAAAATTAAACATGCGTTTAATTTTACCCAAAATTCACACTAGCTTCAATCAGCTCCAATTTAGCTCCATCGCGTAGTGCTCGTCAATACGAACCCAACACAATTCGTTTCGTGTAAAACGGATCTCATATGAAAGAGTTATAGCTTTTTAAAGACTGAACGAATTTAAATATAAATCAATTTCATTTTTATTTTATTTTTTAAACCTAAGTTGCATCTGGACCTTTGATTTTCGCTTGATGAAATCCAGGCCGGCCCTTCTTCTTCTCCCCCACGTTCACATCGTACACGAGATAACCCAAAGCCACCGTTCCTCTTTGACTTTTCGAGCCACCATTGCACGGCAGAAGTTGATCGGGGACCTCCACTTGAAAGCACATCACCTACTCCATGCTCGGCTAGAGGCTTGTCAATCTCGGCTGCACCAAAATCGAGAAAAACGTGCCCAAACGCGTAACGTTCAAACCCATTTTGTCGCCAATCTGTAGCTCCATTTTCGATCACTGTCGTTGAATTTGTCGATCTCGATACGCTCTACAAATCTCGTGTTGGAAGCTATTTGAATTGATTTACGGATTTGAAGAAATTATGGGGAAAAGGAAACGAATTTCTGGCCATTCGAAGCTAATGGCGGTTTGCCCTAGGGTTGTTAGGGTTTAGTGCAAAATGAAGATAATCAAGTCCTTTTATAGAAAAATTACGCGACACTATTCATCCGAAAATTTTCTGAACTCGAAATGAAGCATGCCACTTGGCGTTTATAATGTTTTACTCCTATTCCGGATGCAGTGGAATATATATCGGGTGCTAATTCGATCATATTTGGAAGATAGGTTTTCAAAACGATTATTTAAATTTAAAATTCACTTAAACCGATTTCTACGCGTTTTAGCTTGCTTCGGACAAACCGTAAGTCCGATTGACATGAAATTTGTAATCTTACAATAATATAACATTAGGGATCCAATGAAACTGGTTTAGTCGAAATCCGAGACTGTTTGAAAAATGGCTATTTTTACTCGTCAATTAAATATTAAAATATTCAATTTCTACAAATTAACTTTTAGTTCAATTTTAAAAGTTGTGTAACATCATTCTAATTCAAATAAGATTTAATTCAACTTTATACAACAATTTTATTCATATTAAATTCAATTTCTAATTATTTACGCAGTTTCAAAAATTAAATTAACAATTTAATTATCCAATTAAATCCAGATATTCGAAATATAAGTTATTCAGCTTATTAAATTTACTTATGCATATTTAAAATTAATTAAATATATGAATTTCAAATGACTGAAATTCTAAGTCGTTACATTCTCCCCTACTTAAAAGAATTTCGTCCTCGAAATTACCAAGTAAGAAAAAGTCACAAAATCCATTAACTTTTCAATAACAAATCGTTCAAATTAGATTTCCCAAAGTTTAAGCCTTTTAACTTTTCTCAAAATCCATTAGTTAAACTTCTTATAAAAACTTTCCTAAGTTTTCAAATCCATAGCTATTTATCTTTTCAAAACCAACAAATATTGTTTAACTTTTAACTCAAAAATCAAACTTTTAGTTTTCACAAATTTTCCAATTTACCCAAAAATTCTAACGCCTTAAATTTTCAAAAATATTCGCCATAGTCTCCTTTGCGCTGTTCGATTCGGAAAAAAACAACAATATATATATATATATATATATATATATATATATCACAAATACACATCTTATCATCAAGGATGAGGCATCCCGAAGGGAAAAAAGTGTAAAAGTATGATATGTAATCCGAGATATGTACTTATATATTATTAGCGAGCATATACGGCTAATATAGCGCGAAAGCGAGCTCCAAAAGCGAAGCAAGCGCAATCCGCACCTACTAAATACTCAACAAACCAATGAGAAACACATATATGAAAGTAATATCAATATACAACATATATCAACAACTATATATATATATATATATGCCAATATAGTAAATGCAACAAAACAACAAATCCAACCATCAAACAACTATCATCCAACTAACATCCATAACCAAATCAATATTCATTCACTTCTCATTAACATTCATTGAATTGATTTTCAATTTAAATCACATTTGATTCCTTAACATTGGATTTTACTAACATTCAGTCATTCATTTTCAATTAGTTTACATTCACTAATTCATATTCCAATTTGTTCACTTCCAATTCAAATCAGTTCCATTTTTATTTATTCTTACTTCACTTTCAATTTGAATTCAATTATTTAGCTTCCACTTTCATTAATTCAATTTCATATGAATTTTCTATACAATCAAATAACATCCATTTAACAACCAATGTATAACCAACATTACCAAATTAATTTCATTCGCTTACATTCAATTTGGTTTAACACTTTTAATTTCAATTGGTTCAATATTTAATTGACTTTCATTCAATTAATTAACATTCAATCCATATTTCATTCACTACTTCAATTTTACAATTAAAGTTGAATTTCTTTATATAACTCAAGTTCATATTCATTAATGACTTCATTTCATTAATTCACTTTATTAATTTACTTTACTTTGATACCAAAATCAACTTCAGTCAACATTACTCAAGTTACGTTCCTTTTTATAAACATCACTTTATTTAACTTTTACGTAAGTCAAATTCATATCACTTATTCAAATTCAGATTTCGTTTTACTTAACAAAACTGTTTAACCATTTTAACAATTGGTTTTACTTAACTTATCTCATTTTATAAATTATACAACTTAATTATCTAATCTTCCAAATTCATATTATGTAATCACTTACCATCTTAAGTTTAATTTCCATTTCAATAACTTATCTAATCCAATTCAAATCCAATTTAATTTAACTTTCCTTAGTTAAATTTCAAATCATATAATTCACTTACTAACTCAAATTTCTTTCAACTTTACTAAGGCTAAAATTTTATTATCTCATATTGTAAGCCCAAATTCATTTCACTTATATTTATCAATTCCAACTTGGATTTTAAATTCAAAATTGTTTATCATAACAAAAATTAAATTTCAATTTACTTTGTTAGCAAATCCATCACACAGAAACTCGAAAATGATACTGATGATGCTGTAGTCATCAACCTTATTATTTTCCAGCAACAATAGTGAATTCAGTGCTTTATATATTCTTTTAAAAAAAATCTTCCTATTTATAAATCACATTTATAAATCTACACATATATAATTTTACTATTTCACTATACTTATATAAGATCATTTCAAATTTATTTATCTTACGTAGATTTATAACAGTATAACATCTTTAACTTTGAAAAACAACTTTCAAAATAAACGGGATTCAAATTTCACAAATTCTTAGTTTAAATTCATTTTTATTTACAACTCATATTTATAAATACGTTCATATAGTTTCATTTCTTATATATAAGATTATTTCATAATTGTAAATCATATTAGTTATATTTCCATCTTTATAATTCATTTGCTTATATAATTTATTCTATCTACAATTGTTGTTTATATTTAGATTATTCAAACATCTTTCATTTATCTTATATATATTTGCATTTTCAAATAACCAAACAATCAGTTTATATATGCTTTAATAATTCTTGAGAAATTGTTCCTTTATATACAAAATATAATCGAGGTAAAACTATTTCATTTACCCAATTTAAAATGATGCTATGTCGACTTGCCTCGTTGTGTTTGGAAATCCCTATCGATAATATGGCGTCCCACATCACGACCAGAATTCACAAACAGCTCAGCGGATAAGCAAACACAATATAAAACATTTTATATTCACTAATAAATACGCGCTCATATACAATACACTCAAACTCAATCTAGGGTACTACTGTCCCTATCTATACTAAGTACACATCAAAGCTTAGGAATATACAAAATCTAAGCTCTGATACCAGCTGTGACGGCCAGAAAATCCGTACCCTTTGAATCGACAATAATCCACACATGTCCGACCCAAAAAGCACAAACTAATGGAAAGTCAAGAGAAAGAAAAGAAGGGAGAAGAAGAGAAGAGAAGAAAGAGAGAAGATAGAACAAAATAGAACAATACAGAATCTCACATCGCAACGGAAAATATATAATATCATATCAATGATCTTTATAAAACAGAAACTATATATATACACATACATAAATCAGAGTTCAACAATCAATCAGAGTTATCAGCCTGAACAGTTATAATAACATGTCCTCACAATTGCTGATAATATACAACAACCAACAAAGCACAGCGGAAAATCAAGCAAATACGGATGTACAAAAATGAAGATCTCCAGCTCTCCTACTGAAGCCCCAAAAGCACCAAAGCATAACCTGTAGATATACTCGGTCTGACCCAAGCATTGAAAGGGAAGAACGCCCGGATCAGTCTGGTAAACCAGCGTGAGAAACACACTCAACTGAATTTATTAAATTACCAAACTTTTTCTTTATCAAAACAAAAGTATCTCGTAAGACAAGTCCACACATAAACACGGACATGTTTTTACCTTACAATAACTAAAACATTTCATATCAAATTCATGTTATATTATACTAGTGTCTAGTATACAAATAATATTCAAAATAGCCAAAATTGTTACCATTGTTAAATTCCAGCGTACTAGGTTCTACAAATAAATTGGCAAGAATGTAGTAGAGTTTGGATTTCCATACAAATGACCAGGTGAAGGGAGTACCTTCCGGCAGTACATCTCTAGAAGAATGTACCGAGAAACCATCACAAAGTTTCTCTACCAACACAAGACCGGCCCACCTCTATAACTAGATGGTACCGAATATGTCATCCTCCGGTCGTTACTGACCTTTACCGAGGGCCCTCATAGCATACAAACCGCAATAATCAGATACACGATGTCATAGCGTGTAAAGATATATCTAAAAGAGGATGATCATATTCTAATTGGGAATGACCCACTTAGCCTTGCCGCATCTAACCCTGTTTTGGTCATTTTTGGTTGATGAGGCCTGATGAGGTAACGATTACCTTTCACAATAACATATCACATCACTTAGAATGCCACACGGCCAATTCCGTTGACTACTAATTGCCTTCCATAAAAATACAACCCTTAAGCACATACGTCTCAAGGAGGGTGTTAAGCTAAGAGAAGTTGCCTTCTCCGCCACCACTGATGTACGTTTGTAAAAACCAATGTACGTAATATATAGAAATGCAATGTCAGACAAACATCCATACAAGTTGTCTAGGAACAGGACAAACCGAATGTACTTTCCTACCACATCCTGTCGGGAAATCCCTAGGATTAGTAGCGAAGAGTCCTCGCATCGGATATTTCATAATGAAGAGACCACTGCTACTGGATGTTTATTGGGATTTTAACCCCAAACGATCAACAAGCAGTCCCCCGCTATGAAACTCCGAAAATCAATATCATCACAAGCAACCTGCACAATCATCGCATATACATTGGTCCGAAGTGGTTTTCAGATAAATCTGATCCCGGTCTCTTCGCACCAACAACGCAAAAGCGTTTCTCAACCTCACACAGCAACTAAGTCTCATAGACTTATCACATCTCCAACTTTCAACTTGCTATCCTTCGGGCCAAGAAGGAAGCTTGATAGATTGGAGTAATACTCCGCACTATACGAATCAACATCCTCAACACAAATGATAATCAAGCCTACACAGAAGGCTACTACTAAGTGTACGACTAAATAGTTCCCACATCAAGTCGAGGAACTAAATTTTTTGGGCAATTTGATAGTCGGTTATTTAACTATCAAAGCAAACAAACAAATATTCAGCACCATAACAATCACTGGGACCTTTTAATTAATCTTTTATTAATTAAATAACTTGCCAAATATTCACTTCAATTTATCTTTTAAAAAGATATATTCTAAAACATTTCACTTCATACTGGAAAACATTTCCAAACACTTATTTAATAATAAGTAATTCACAAATCTCTTTATTTTCAATACTTAGAAAATATTCAATATACTTAAAACACGATTAAGTATATATTTTATTCTTTAAGGAAAACATTCTCTTAAACACATTTATTGGGGTCAAAGCGAATGTTGCGTAAAACATCGTTATGACAACCCCAAATCACTAGTATAGAGATTCGAAAATTAGATAGATATATAAATCCCAATACATTTCCTTTCGGAAATCATCTACTATAGCAACGGTGTTATAATCCATCATTTCCTTATTTCTCGAAAACGTCTATTTCAATAATGAATGTTTAAATCTATGGTTTTGATCCTTAACACATTTTAAAATGTCTTTAATCCGTTTAACTCCATTTACAATACCACTTCCCAAAACATTCATTTAATTTAAAATATCATTCACTGTCCAAAATCGTGAATATAGTTCTCTTATCCAAATTCAATATTTCTACACCTTTATTAGAAGATTATCCACTGTCCAAAATCATGGATATAATTCCCAACCAAATTCTTTATTATTACAACATTTAACTTAGAGGATAATTCACTGTCAAAAATCCAAATTATAAGTCAATTACTTATAATTCATTTATTTACAAAATCATTCATTTTATAACTTTACAAATTATAAATCTTATTCACTTGTAAAAATCCATTTATAACTTTATTTTAACACTTATAAAACTCGTTTTACAATTCCAATATTTTAATTTATAAAATACCAATTTTATAATCTTCTATATAAAACATTTATAATAAATCAAAAATCTCAATTTAAACCATTTTACAAATAGTTAACTTCACATTCCGACAATCACATTTCAATTATATTTCTCAAATATCATAACTTTTATAACATAAAAATTATAACTTTCATTTATTTAAAATAAATCAATTCCTTAACAATTTAAAAATCAATAAAACGTTTATTTCAAAAACCATTTTAAAAACCCTTTTAAATTTGAAATCATCACTTTAACATTTTTAAATTCCAAAATATAGGCCCAGTGCTGTAACAACACCAGATACAACAATCACGGCATCCAAAACATCATATATCATATGATAAATGAATATATAACAATATCTATAAATAAATAAATACAGTTGAGGAATCCAGATGGATCCCTCCAACCTATCACCTGCAACAAATATACATATTAGAATATATGTACAATGTCCGCTTCAAGGCAGACGCGCGTACAAATGGTCATCCGCTCATACACGGAAACGTATAGGGTCTCATCTGCTCCAATAGGCAGGTATATATATCCAAATATCAACCAATATATAATATATCATCCAAAAAATCATCAATGATCATAAATAATATTTATTCTCATTTATATAAAAATACCAGTGAGTCAGAAAGAGTGAGTTGTACTCACATTGCATCCAATAGCAGCTGCAGTGTTTTGTTCAAAATAAAATTAAACGCGCGTTTAATTTTACCTAAAATTCACACTATCCCCAATCAACTCCAATCCAGCTCCCTCGCGTAGTGCTCGTCAATGCAAACCCAACGCAATTCGTTTCGTGTGAAACGGACCTCGTATGAAAGAGTTATAGCTTTTTAAAGATTGAACGAATTTAAATATAAATCAATTTCATTTTTATTTTATTTTTTAAACCTAAGTTGCATATGGACTTGATTTTCGCTTGATGAAATCCAGGCTGGCCCCTTCTTCTTCTCCCCCACATTCACATCGTACATGAGATAACCCAAAGTCGCCATTCCTCTTTGAATTTTCGAGCCACCATTACGCGCCTAGAAGTTGATTGGGGACCTCCACTTGAAAGCACATCACCAATTCCATGCTCGTCCAGAGCCTTGTCAATCAAGACTGCACCAAAATCGAGAAAAACGTGCCTAAACATGTGACGTTCAAACCCATTTTGTCGCCAATCCGTAGCTCCATTTTCGATCACAGTCGTTGAATTTGTCAATCTCGATACGCTCTACAAATCTCGTGTTGGAAGCTTTTTGAATTGATTTACGGATTTGAAGAAATTAAGAGGAAAAGGAAACTAATTTCTGGCCACTCGAAGCTAATGGCGGCTTGCCCTAGGGTTGTTCGGGTTTAGTGCAAAATGAAGATAATCAAGTCCTTCTATAGAAAAATTACGCGACACTATTCACCCGAAAATTTTCCAAACTCGAAACGAAGCGTGCCGCCTGGCGTTTATAATGTTTTACCCTTATTCCGAATGCAATGGAATATATATTGGGAGCTAATTCGATCATATTTGGAAGATAGGTTTTCAAATCGACTATTTAAATTTAAAATTCACTTAAACCGATTTTTACGTGTTTTAGCTTGCTTCGAACAAACCGTAAGTCCGATTGACACGAAATTTGATATCTTACAATAATATAACATTACGGATCCAATGAAACTGGTTTCGTCGAAATCCAAGACTCTTTGAAAAATGGCTATTTTTACTCGTCAATTAAATATTAAAATATTTAATTTCTACAAATTAACTTTTAATTCAATTTTAAAAGTTCTATAACAACATTCTAATTCAAATAAGATTTAATTCATCTTTATACAACATTTTTATTCATATTAAATCCAATTTCTAATTATTTATGCAATTTCAAAAATTAAATTAACAATTTAATTATCCAATTAAATCCAGATATTCGAAATATAAGTTATTCAGCTTATTAAATTTACTTGTGCATATTTAAAATCAATTAAATATATGAATTTCAAATGACTGAAATTCTGGGTCGTTACAATCGGAGGAGAGGTCGGGGTTAGAAGTTCACAATATTAGGTGTGTGCATGCATATCAGTCCATGACCTACGCATTTGATAATTTAGGGAAGAAGGTTTATAAGTTAATTAGGTGATATATTTTGTTGATTTAGTTATTAATTAATTTAATTAATTAAAAATCTTATAAACTTAATAACTATCTCATACGAGGTCGGATTTGAATGCTGTTTTTTGAATTGAACTCGTATCAGTGTTATCTATTTGTCAGAGTTGGATTCGTTAAATTTGGAGCAAGTGAAATTTTAAGCTAAAATCGATACCGTTCTATTTTAGATCAAATTGGAATGCGAAACCATCAACTGGAATTTTAGTGAGTTTACTCACCTCTAAATAAACTATATGATGTCTATATTGCTGTAGATTATTGTTGAATGTTTAGATGATAATTATATATTGTTGTTTGATTATTTTTTTGGATTTGATTCCCGTGGGAAAAGTGGACGACATAAATTACCATTGTTTTGTAGGGAATTTTTATAGAGAGACCCAAAGGGGTTTCTCGCCATTATCAATTTAGTTTTATATGCATCTTACTTATATTCTTATGTTTCTTATATTGACGTTTGGTTGAAATATTTATGAAATAATGTTCGGTCTGCATAAGTGTCATTATAAGGATTATCGCTATACTATCACTTACGAAATATCTTCTCCGTAAACCTCTGTGCATTAAACTTGTGCTTGCGTTTTTATAAAATAAATGTTTGGTTATGCTTTTGCACTTTGAAAGTTGTTTAAACGACGTTTTCAAGTGTTTTTGAGAGTTTCAAAACAAAGGATAAGTTTTGTTTAAAATTTATAAAAGGATCTATAAATTTGATTAATTATCTTTCAGGATAATTATTGTTATTTTAAATTTATAAAAAGGCTATAAGTTTGATTAATTAGCTTTAGGGATCATTAACGTGGTATTAGATTTAAGGAAGGTTATAAATTTGATTAATTATCTTTTACGATAATTATTGTTTTTTTTAAATTTATAAAAGGGATATAAATTTGATTAATTATATTCCACGATAATTAATGTTGTTTTAAAATTTATAAAAAGATTACAAAATTTATTTATTTTCTTACGGATAATTAATGTTATTTTAAATTTATAAAATGGTTATAAATTTTATTTATTTTCCTATGGGATACTTAATATTTAGATTTATAAAAATATTATAAATTTGATTTATTTCCCATTGGGATAACTAATGATGTTTTAAAATTTATAAAATGGAATATAAATTGGACTTAATTTTCTTTAGGGATGATTAACATTGATTTAAATTTATAAAAGTATTTTTAATTGATTTATTATCTTTCGGGACAACAAATGTTGTTTTAAAGTTATAAATGATAGTTTATAAATAAGAAAATCTTTAAAAAGGAATATTTAAAAATTAACACTAAGTGTAAATTGTTTTGGGTTTATAGTAAACAATGTTTTAATGACATTTGTTTTTGACCCTTCTTTTGTTAATACATTTAGAAATATAATTAGCCTCTTAAAAAGAATATTTTTAAAAGAGTTTTAAAGTGTTTTTAAAATTATTTATGATGTGATAATCATGCATAAGTGTGATTAATTGAATTTAAAATTTTGATTCTTTTATGGAAAATATTTAGTCTTACACTTGGCATTAACATTGAAGGAACTCTTGCTATTCTTAAAGTTGAGAATGCTATCGTGACAAGGTGGGAAGCAACACTGCCCTTACCTATGTGGCTTTGCTTTTACTCAGTGGTAGTGACAGTTCGGGATTGACGAGCTGTGTAATGTAAGAGATTTAATTTCCGTATATGATCAGTTTTATCCTCGATAGTTGACTTCTTGACTATCGATTTTGAGTCCACAATATTTTTGTCTTTCATCAATCTAAGATAATTTTTTGCTCTTTTGATTGTTGATATTCTTTTTCAAAAATGCCTAAGATAAGAGAGCGAGTAGAGGCTAACTATTTAGTGTTGCTCCCATTATGGTATTATCACATCTACTCTAGATTTATTTCGATGGTATGCATACATGGATGTGAAATACGATTCTCGGTAAGATTGGTGCGATTTGGCTTGGAGGTTTCTGAGAGAGTCACAAAGTATGTGACCCTCTCAAGTATATATTCTAGAGGTATACTTTCGGTAAAAGGAGTGCACCCTCATTGTCATTGTTGGTAAATTTCGTTCTCCTTATTTGATTTAAATCTTTGAATCATTTTCTTAATTGCATAGGGAAGTGCTTGGAACTCTTCTCAATGTTTAATTATTTGTATCCATTCTTTAAGTTTGGATTTTGATCTTGTTTATTCTCATTCTTTAAAGTTTGGTTCTAATTTGTTTCCATTCTTTCTTAAATAAATGATGTTCTTGTGAGGTAAAAACTCGTTCCATGTTTAGTGGCACAGTCTCATAGAACTATTATATGTTCCCTATATTTCTTGAGTTTTCTCAAGCTGGTTTTTCAGACTAATCCAGATGTTGAAATGCTCCACGCCACTTAGTATTCCCAAAAAGGGCATACCAAATGATGTGGTGCGTTATATGTATAGCTAAAACATCATAGAGACTAAGATTCACAAGACAAATAAGTAAAAGCAGCGGAAAACATTTAGATAATAACTTATCATTTAGAATTAAAATTTATTTCAAAATAAGTCATAAAAACACAACATGTCTCAAAAACTTAAAATCTCTTATATCTTATGAAAATTCGTCTCAGTTTCATATAATCATAGTAAAAGTAACAACAACAATAATAATCCCTCTCACAAGTGCCAATCCATCATTAGCCAAATGAAAAGATGACAAGAAGAAGAATACATGGGAAAACTCTGTAAATGAATCTCTGAGCAACCTTAATCAAATATCCTTAACTCTACAGGCCTATGTGGGAAATGGAAAGATAGTGGAGTGGGTTAGACAGTAAGTCTGGTGAGCGAAAGTAATTACTAGCATTTCTAGGCAAGGTAAAGATAATATATTAAGCAATAGTTCTAGCATGAAAGGAAAATACAGAAAAGATAAAACTCGCATAAAATTCTATTTCTGATTCTATTTGATTGTTTGCTTTGATTGTTTGATTGTTTGCACTTGTTTTAAACTACTGTGATTAGGATGACATCCTGATCCTTTCTCAACTGCTAACTTGATTAGACTGAAATCCTAATCCTACCCATTGATCGGCCTTTCCTATCTCTGTTGTGCCACTGCGAACCAATCCTGTTGGTCGTAGAAAAAGACACCTTTTTAGCGCTTAGGACGCAACAACAAATTATTTACCCTAATCGATGCCACACGCTCGATCATCGACAGTACACACTAACTGTCGCCCTCTATTTGACCCTTTAATTACCCTAATCAGCACAAGCGTACCCAACCTTATCTACGTGTGAGACCATCAGTCCTCGGCCTAAAAGAGAATGCTGCCGGTATTCATCCTAACAAAAAATCTTCTAGCTTTGCGCTCCTTGCCCAAATCCCCAAATTTGAGCCTCTATCTATTTGCCACTTATTTACACTAATCAGCATAAGTGTGTCCCAGCCTCACCTACATGTGAAACCATGAATCCTAGACCTAAAAGGGAATGCTGCTGGTACGGGCCCTACTTCTATATTTGCTTATTAAGTTAATCCAAGATCAAAGTTTTATAATAAGCCTCTTTTGTTATTTCTGCGATATGTGCTTATTAACTTAATCCAAGATCTAAGTTTTAAAATAAGCCTCTTTTGTTATTTCTGCGATATTTGCTTATTAACTTAATCCAAGATCTAAGTTTTACAATAAGCCTCTTTTGTTATTTATGCTATATTTACTTAGTAAATAATCAAAATCTAAGTTTTAAAATAAGCCTCTTCTATTATTTCTTTCTTTCTAATTATAACCTATGTTATAATTGTTTTTGCAACTGTTACTCTTCTAATTTCTCTTTTTAGTTATAACCACTAGTTAGAATTATGCTTGCAAATATCTTAAATTTGCCTATTTCAGTCCATCTCTATTTTTATTTCATTTTTTCCTATTTTACATCTGATTACTGTAAATTTATTGTTATTCTATTTTAATCCATATTTGTGAATTCTTCTCTTTTTAATATTTTGTTCGCGTAAAAAAGGTTTAAATCTCTAAAAAAAGAAACTAACATTTATAGGCAAAATTCCAACTTAAAATAGATGTAAATAACAGTAAATAACTACAATTAATTTTAAATAACTGAATAAAATAGCTGAACAAAAATAGAGTGAAAAGAACTTATGAAATTTACTTAAAAACCGACTGTAAATACACTTACATAAAAATTGTGACAAAATTGTAGAAAAAATACAAGTACGAGAACCCTATTATTTTAAATTTCTTACAAGTCTTAAATAATTACAAAACACTCATATGTGGTCCTTAGCTCTAGTCCTGGGCCTTCCTCGATCCACTTCTAGGGTGTAGAATATTTTTATCAAAAAGATTTCCTCCTTAGAAATCTTTTCTTTTTAGGGTTCTGCCTCAGGTAATGAACCCAACTGGGAGAAAATATAAATGAGAAAAATAGATAGGCCTAGGGTTCTATTTATAGTGTAGCTTAGGGATTTTAGGCCGCTGGATTTGAAGATTAAATTTGGTGCAACCACGTCATAGGCTCACTGTTTGCGCCAAAATTGGTCACAAACCCCGAATATCGTGAAAGCAGCAACATATGAATATAGATCAGTAGTATTCCAAACACAAATCTCAGATCTAAGTAAAATAGAGAACAATAATTGGAAAATAATGAACAAAAACACATGATTTATAGTGGTTCGGCTATCTCCGGCCTACGTCTACTCCAAAAGTTTATCTTTTATTACCTTTCCTTACTGGTTATAGTTGATTACAGCGATTACAATGAAGTAATTCGAGTACAACAGTGATGATGAAGTGTAGAATTGAATCTGGCAGAGCCTGGGTGTCGAATAGCCAAAAGGATCCCTTTTCTGTAGGCTTTGGGGCTCTATTTATAGGCGTAGGAGGCTGATTTCTCGCTCAAACTTCGGGAGACTCCTTCTGGCACGTGAGTGGTCCCATGCGATCGATCCCATAAAGTTTCAACTCGATCCGCTATCGATACGAACCAATTTCATATCGACGAAAACTTCATCCTATGGAGTTGAAACTTGGTAGGAAACTTCCCCGGCTTGTACGTAAGCTCCTGTGAAAATTTCATCACATTTGGGCCTGTGGTTTAGGAGATATGATCGATACGAGATTGGGTTTTTTAGCAGGCAGTGTAATTCGAATCGATAGATTCACATCGATCTGTCCAAATCGATCAGGTCACGTGTCCAGGTGCTGACGTGTTGCGAAATTCCAGGATCAATCCATTTTGTGTGCCGAGTTGACCGAGTTATTTGTATCCAACACCGAAGCTTCGTTCGCATCGACCATTGATTCACATCCATTCATTTCAGTCCTTCTTCGAATCGATTATCGATTCGTCATAGCCCTTATTTGTATCGATAGTTGTTCGTGTACTTCGCATCGATCACTGCAGATACCATCGATATGAAGTGAACTCGCTTGGGCATGATGTATACGAATAAGGACTCGGATGCTATCGATCCAAACAACCACGAACTGAATGGATACGAACTAAGCCTACTTGTGATCTATACAAACTGAGTCAGTCCTTGATCGATACGAAATAGTTCGATCATGATGGATTCGAACTAAATCGATACGACGCTGCTGGTTTTGGATCGATGCGAAGAATGTAATTCCGGATGGAGTCGAACAGCATCGATTCGAACAGAGCTTTGTGATGGATTCGAACAACATTCTTTCCTTAACTTGTATCGATCATACCTTGACCATACGAACTCCAATCGACTTGAAATTTTAAACGCAGCCTTTCCTAGCCCTGTCCATCATTTACAATCGATTCTATTTTGATCGGAGCTCGGCCAAATTTTAATGGCATCGATCGCAGCCTTGTTTCCAATATCACCAGAGTACATCATTCTTGACTGCTCTGAGTCGATGCCCAATTCCAAATCCAGTAACCAAAGCCTTTAGTCAATTCCATATCCATCTGAACTCGACAACCGAGTCCTAATCCATCCTTATCCAATATCTAGTAACCAAATCCAGGACCTCTCCGGGTCGATATCCAAATCCGTTACCTCTCCGGGTTCTTGCCAAGCGCAATCCACACTTGATGACCATGGTTCAGTGTCCCTGGACGTTAAGTAATGCCATGGCTTTAGTCCTAAGTCGAATCCAGGTCTCGCTGGACCCTTGTCGAGCATAGTCCATACTCGACGACCTGAAACAATAACCGATAATATAGGGCCTAAGTCCTAGGCCGAATCATGCTCTCTCTAGACCCTTGTTAAGTATAGTCCATACTCAACGACCTAAATAAGCCAGTTCACCACGCTCGGACGAAGCGACTTACCCATTGCCAAGTATAATCCATAATTGACGACCTTTTACCAAAAACCGGGTAAAAATCCAATCAAAATCCAATCCAAAATCCAAATCAAATCAGAAAACAAAAAATTCACATCCAAAATCCAAACCAACGTCCAACATGAAAGCAATCATCTAAACAGAAGTCAAACCGGAAAACAAACAACATCCAGAGTTCAATCCAAACTCCCAAAACCAAACTAGAAAAATGAATGTCCAATCCAAAAAACAAAAAAAAGATTTCGCAAACCATGGCATCGCGGTTTATCGTCATTCAGAGCATGCCTAGGGGCCATCTCCGTCCCCGTACATGTGTAAACAACTTGGCCGTTCGCCCATAGTTTGCAACTTATTTCATAATATCCCAGTCAATTGATAACCAATGGACCATCGTTTCTGTGCCTCGCACCATCATTGTTTGAGGTTGACGGTGGTTGCTCCTGCCCCACCGCTGCATTCCGAGCCCCGACGTACTGTTGCAACTATCCGTTCCTTATGTGCTCCTCAATTATGTCCTTTAAGTGCCTGCAGCTATTGGTATCATGTCCATCCAAATCATGAAAAAGGCAGTGCCTTCCTGATGCCCTTTCACATTTTGAGGGTTCTCTCCTCGCTGGCCTTCGGTAAGGAAGGCGATTCTGAGTCTCCATGAATATCTGTTCGAATATCTCGTTTAATCCTGTGTAGTGGAAAACTTTGGTTCCTTCCATCGCTTCCTAGTTTTCCTAAATTGTCATCCAGCTTCCTTTTTCCTTTATCTTTATCTCCATCCAAGCCTCCGCTGGATGGTCCTCCATCCTCTGTCGCGTTCGCCTCCTTTAACTTCATATCCGAACATATGTCTTCCTGCTGAAGGAATCTCTTGGCTTCGTGAAAGAATTCCTCGAGATCCATTGGTGGATCCCGTATTAGAGACGCTTTGAAATCTGAATCCTCCTGGCTTCTGAAACCGCTGCCATTAAAACCATCGATGGATCCGACTGATCCACCGAAGCAACCGCCGTATTGAACCGAGTTGAAAAAGCTCTAAGTGACTCATCCGTTCTTTGTTTTATTGACGTCAGCGTCATCATGTTCTTTGGTCTTGTAATATGAACCCAAAAATGCTTTAGAAACCTATCCACTAATTCTGTCCACGTTCTGATAGATCCCTCTTCCAGCTGTCTGAACCACATAGCAACCATGTCCGTCAAGTATAGAGGGAAACATCGGGCCATAACTTCCTGTGATGCCTCCAGCACATCCATGTGTCTTGTGTATCCCATCAAATGATCAGTTGGATCAGCCTTGCCATTGTATACCTCCACGTTAGGTAACTTGAATTCTGGTGGATTGTGAGCTATCCTGATTTCACGAGTAAACGGGCTCCTGTTAACTCCTTCCAGATATCTGTTTGTTAAACCTTCGCGCATAGTTCGCCTGATGATCTCAGCCAATCCAACATTGTCCGTCAAGGGTTGCCCCCCGAGTCCCCGTGGGAATTCTGGTACATACTCTTCATGTGGCTCATTATCGTTAGCGTTGGCTCTAGTTTGTTGAGCTCCATCCATGTGTCTTCCAATGTTAGATCCCAAGGGTCACTACGCCATAAATGGCCTTCTGCAACACAAAAAAAATGTTGGCTCAGGCCCGAAAAATGTTGCCATAGGTCTATGGCATTTGCAATTTTTGCCGTTGCCTTAGACCTCAAAGGCAACATTTTGACTATCTAAGGCAACATAAGTAATATTTTTGCAATAGAACCCTATTTGGGTCTACGGCAAAACCCATAGGTATCTGTAGCAACATTCCAAAAATGTTGCTATAGATATTAACTTTCTGAAGTTATGGGCCACACATCTTGTGGAGCACATAATGTGGGGCCCACGACCCAACTGGGTCCATCCCTATGGCAACACCTTAAATGACTATTGCAACATTATTTTAAGCAACATTTATAACCCGGTGGCAACACTATTATGAAGCTACTGCAACACTATTCTGAAGCTACTACAACACTATTCTGAAGCTACTGCAACACTATACTGAAGAGACACTAAGAGCACATAGAACAATACGATATCACATAGAACACTTGCATAATACACAGTACAATATCACATAAAACACTTGCATAATACACAGTACAGATAACAATTCATACAGCAGTACACATCACAATTCATGTCAGTTACCCTAAAATATCCAGTTACCCCAAAATACTACAAAGCTACCCCAAAATATCCGGTACACATAACAATTCATAAATGAGACTTAAGAGCTGGTGCCTCCAGTTAGATTATCAGTCTCACTGGACATGATTGTGGAAGTTAGATCCTCTACATTGATGTTCATCTCCGGGTTGTCATCACCTAATTTCTTAAGCACCCTAGCTAAATTCTCTTGTACCTTCTGATTTACCTTGGATTCTAGCTGTGCTTCCATTTCTTCGACAAGCCTTTGCCTTAAGTCATGTACGTAAGCATTTGTTAGAGCCTCGGTTGATTGTTTTGCACACTTTGCACGCCTCCCTATAAGCAAAGGACGACCCTATGATTTTCCATTTGAAATTACTGTTTCAAAAGTATTTCCTCCTTCTCCACCGGCCATTGCCTTTTGAACTAAGTCCTACAAAATAAAGCCACATCAAATTTACCCTACAGTAAATGCAGAGAATGCAGCAAATGCTTACATATGGATTGTGTACAGAAAATGCAGAGAAAGCCACATTTTGGAAAACAATTTCTTTATGTTCATGTAATTAGAAAACAATTTGTAACATTTATACTAGTAAAAACTGGAAAACAATTCCGTCGACAGCCAGCTACGGCTTCATCATCTGGATTCTGAGGCTTCAAACGGCCATTCATTTTATTTATGCACATATGTGTATTACAATAGACATATATTTTTATATAAACCAAGTCAGTAATCCCTTTAACCAAATTCATTTCTTCGTTTCCGGTTTTTGTGTCATTTGTAGGCAAACGTAAAAGCAAGTCCTCTTTATTCGATTAGAAAAGGAATAAAAGGGATGAGGGATTAAAATTCTTAATCTCACAATATACTCAATTACAATTTCCAAAGCAAACATCTATGCCATTAGTACGTTTGCGAAACTCAGGTTCAACAAGTGTTTCAAGGACAGTTTCAAGGACATGAGCATACATGCACATGAGCAAGACATGAACAATATGCAGCATGTGCAAAACAGAACAAAATTATTACAAAACAGAATTATTACTTACAAGTTTATAATTCATTACTTGAGGATTAGACACGTATTCACGTCCATCTGTTCTCTTATGACTTTTAAGAAAAAGTGCTGCATCGGATGGTGTCTCCTGATACAAGTTCAATAGATAGTTTAGCATCACTCTCTTCGGTCAAAATTGTAAAGTATCACATACCATCTTATGACGAAGCTGGGCAAATGACTTTGGACCAGCGGTGTGTGTGTCTTGATACGACTTATGACTATCAGAATTTTTCAGGGCTTTTTGCTAAAAAATACACAAAAAACGAAGTACTCGTTTATCTCACAATAAAAGTACTCGTTTATCTTGCGAAATAAATAATATATACATATACCTGAACCTCATCATCTGCCCAATACCTCAAGAGCACTTTAAAATCCTCCACTGGGATGTTGTTCGTCTTGTTATCTAGCCTCCCCTCATCAGTCTTATAAGCTTTATAATGAGCTATTTTTATACGACTCTTGTACCCCCTCCAACAGTCACGAATAGACTTCAACACCCAGTTTTCACATTCATCCGAAATAATATGCCGTTGCTTAAATATAAATCAAAGATAAAAAAGAATAAATAAATCAAAATTCAGCTACATTATAGTTAATAGATCAATATTACTTATTAAAGTAAAATTCAGCAACATTATAGTTAATAATAGATTACCTTAACATAATCCCATAGAGATTTCTTCAACTTTTCAGGAACATCCGACCAAGATTTATACGTAAGTGGCACACACCTTTTCAATGTTCATAAAAAGTTTCTCAGTTCAGATATTACTTTGTCATCATCTAAAATAGGTTGGAACCACTGGTTCATCATAATTACAACTCTTTTGTCATTCGCCCTTGTATGAACATTTAACATCTTTGTGTGACCTTTGAGTCTTTTAGGAACTTCACCTTTAATTAAATTGAAAAGTCCTGTCAAATAATAACATAAATCATAATGTAAATTCGGTACTTAAATATTAATCCTACTGTAATATTAAATATTATTATCACATCAATTTAGTACCTGCTTCAACTTCTTCATTTTCAATGTCTGGCAAGACATTCTCCGCAACATACTTATTTGCCATACCACTTGCACTAGCTTTTGCAGCATTTTTCTTTTGTCGTTCCTGCAGAGCCAAATAATCAGCCATTGTTCCTTTTCCTTCAACATCCTTCTCAGTTGAACTTACTACCATGCTTGGGCTTGGGCTTGTGCTTCTCTACTTTTCCTTTTCCTTTGCGATACCACTAGCTGAACGAGTTTGTAGTCCACTAACAGGCTTGGGCTTCTCAACTTTTTTAGTTCTCTAAATTTTATATATAAGTAGGAAATAAGATTGGATTTTATAGTTATTATCTTCATAAGCAGAAAAAATAAGATATGTAGCTATCACACACCTTTCTTGGACTTTGTGAAGTATCATCTTCACTATGCTCCTCATGGTCCGGATTATATTCCCGATCACTATCCACATCCTCTTGCATCTTTTCTTTTCCTTTATCTTTTTTTTTGGTTTGCATTTCTCAGTTCAGCTGAAATTGCAGGCACACCTAGAGAAGCAAGAACTTCGTTGTTCCTCATCACATTAACAACTCTATGTACTTCATAATCTTTTAGGCTCATCATCAACTTAGCAGCTATCTGTACTTTATTATCTTTTAGAGATAGTGGAGGTGTAGAATACTCATTTGGAGGTGGTGGAGGTGGTAGATGAACATCCTACAAGTATATAATAAACAGGAACATCATAGTAAGTATGCTGCAAGAGTGGTACAAAATATTCAAATTACAATAAGATCATCATAATAAGAATTCTTCAAACCTGCATGCCATTTTCATCCATATCTTCTTCTTCCGATGTTGGTAAACGTGATTCCAACTTCCTCTTAACATTTGATGAGTTCAGATTCACTGTTGAATCGCTGATTTTTGGTTTTTTTTGTGTCATCTTCTAAGGATTTACCTGATCAGCTAACTTTAGATTCACGGTTGCATTTTTGGGTTCTGAATTATTCAGCCGTGTCGACTTCCGAGGTATCCTCACCTCAGCTAACTTTAGATTCTCGGTTGCATTGCTGGTTTCTGGAATATTCAGCCGTGCCAATTTCCGAGTACTTTTCACCTCAGCTAACTTTAGATTCACGGTTGCATCGGTAGGTTCTGGATTGTTCAGCCGTGTCGACTACCGAGGACTGTTCACCTCACCTAACTTTAGATTCACAGTTGCATTGCTATTTGCATTGCTATTCAGCCGTGCTGACTTCCAAGGACTGTTGACTTCAGCTAACTTCTTTTTTTGGTTCTGTTGTAGTTGATGAGCCGTCACGTACTGTCGTTTCACTGGTTTTGTAGCTGCAACAATACAATGATATTATAATCATAATCTTTAAATGTTATAATCAAAATACCACAATAATTTTTTTTTTGCTATATCAAAATATCACAATCTGTAAATGATATTAACTATCCATTTATATATACCTATAGCCAGATTCTGCCTTGGCCGCATGATTACATGCGGATGCATTTGCTTCAGTGGCACAATTGCAGTATCGACAATGTTGTCGATATAAAAATCCAAGTTGCCACCACTGTTAACTCCTTTGACTAATTCAGAGAGGTCTGCATCATTCATCACTAACTTCCACCCACCCTTCTCACCATTCCTCATATAAATTCCTCCTATTTCGGTGTATTGAAGGTCATCCTTCACAAACTCCATGAGCACTGTGTACGATAAGTAGTCAGGATCAACCCTCTTTACCACAGTATCGGTTCCACCAACATATTGTGCCTTCTGAAATGCACCCTTGTGATGAAATGTGAGCTGCATGAGTTCCCCCATCCTATACAAAATGGATACAGAATGGTGAGTTTACATTGGAAGCAAGATATGAAATAATAAAATGGGAAGGTATATTACATACATATGTGTATGCAGGTATATAAAGCACTAGAAACAACAAGGGAACACATAAAATCAGAATAACTTACAAGCAGTCAAGTAATTAAAAAGTAGTAAATAATTATGAAAATCAACAGATAAAGAAGTCGTCCCTTAATTAAGAACCAATACATAAATAGAAGTCACTTGATATTGCTACATAGAAAGCAAGAGGAAGTTTCCTCTATGCTAGGCGGAATGAGGATTTGTGTTGCCAGGACGTCATCTCTATACCGCCTAACATCACTAACTTGATTTCCTATTCCATTACCACATTGAATATCATGTAAAACTGGATCATCTTCATTTCCATTTTCATTTTCGACTTCACACCAGTCCCTCGGCAATTTCTTGACAACATTATAAAGTGCTGTATCAGTTAGATCTTGTACATAAAATACTTGTTGTACTTGTGAAGCCATAACATACGGATCAGATTTCTGGCACAATCTATTAAAATTAACTCGAGTCATCCCATACAAATCTTTCTCTTCTTGGTACCAACAACACTTAAATAAAACCACTGAAATTTATCCCCAATAATCAATTTCTAGTATTTTTTCAATTGCTCCGTAGTAACTAACATTACCAACCAATGGATTTTTATCTTTTGAACTTGCAAAGCTAGTGGTCAAGGTAGTCAAGAATACACCACTATTCTGTGTTTTACACTTAGCATCTCTATATTTTGTATGGAATCTGTATCCATTAATAACATATCCACTAAATTTCCTAGCTGTCCGATTAGGGCCCATTGCAAGCACTTCTAGCTCTTTCGAAATGTCCTCTTTTTTCCCAACCTCATCCTTCAGCCATTTCCAGAATTCTTCAGTATGTGCTCTCTCTCTTTTATATCTTCTCGATATTGCATGACCATCAATTAAAGCTCGATGTTCCCTATAATAATTATGATGGTATTAATATCAATAAGGAAATATTCTAATTCTTTAGTACTTGCTAGAATAAAATTAGAACATAAAAACTTACTCTTTTAAATTATCTATGTCCTCGTTACCACAATTGAATAGAATGTACCGATGACATGCCATCCACTCAGATTCTTTTAGATGAATAGCTTTTCCGTCTTTATTTCTTCTTGTACCAATAGCATATTCCACATTTTGTGGACAACTGTCAAATTTAGGTACTGCATCACCACCACTTAAGGATCTTGAGCAGAATGTCAAGCATTCTTCTGCCAAGTAACCTTCGGCGATGGAACCCTCCGGTTTAGATCTGTTGCGCACATAAGATTTGAGTTTAGCTAGATAATGCTCAATCGAAAACATGCATCGAACGTGCACAGGTCCACCGTATTCAACTTCCTTGCACAAGTGAACCGTCAAGTGCACCATTATGTCAAAGAAAGCCGGTGGAAATATCATCCAAAATTGGCAAAGAATTTCGACAATTTCTTGTTGTTGCCTCTTCACATCTTCCAAATCAATTACTTTGCCCCAAAGACCTCTTAAGAATGCACCAAATCTAATCAGAGGCAATGCAACCTCAGGCTTCAGTGTTTTTTTTCACAGCAAATTGTAAGAAGTAGTGAAGTAGGAAATGAGCATCATGGGTCTTGTACCCTGAGATTTTCCTTTCCTTCGTGTGAACATACCAACTGATATTGGCTGCACAACCGTATGGCAATTTAACATTCTCCAGTATTGAGCAAAATATTTATTTTTCTTTATTCGTCATGTCAAATATGGCAGCCCTAATCTCAAGGTGTTCGTCGTTGTTTGATAAAACGGGATGCAGGACCTTCCTGATGCCCATTTCCTGTAACTCAAAACGAGCATTCAAATGGTCTTTTGACTTGCCACTAGTATTTAGCAAAATACCGAGTATGTTGTAGCATATGTTTTTCTCTATATGCATAACATCTAGGTTAAGTCGCAATAAATTGTGGCTCCAATACGGTAAATTGAAAAATATTGGCTTCTTTTTGAAAGAGGAATCCTTTTTCTTTCCAAAATTATTTTCAAAGTCATGCAACAGTTCTTCAATGTCTGTTCCTGATAAATTTCCCGTAATGTGTCTTATTTCAACTTCACCATTGAACCTCCTCTTATTAAATCTCCACTTGTGTTTCGGATCCAGAAATTTTCTATGATTCATGTAGCACATTTTTTTACTATGTTACAAGTACATTGAAGAAGTCTTATAATGGCATACATGACAACCCAATTGACCCTTTGTACTCCAACCGGATAACATTGCATACCCCGGAAAATCGCTAATGGTCCACAACACACTTGCACGTAACATGAATTTTTGATCAGTAAAGGCATCATAAGTTTCTATGCCTAGATCCCATATTCTTTCAACTCTTCAATTAAAGGCTGCATATATACATCAATTTGATTCTTTGGAGACTCTAGACCGGAGATGAGTGTTGAAAGAATTAGATTTTCGGGCTTCATGCACAACCAAGGTGGAAGGTTGTAGTTAACTAATACAATTGGCCATGTACTGTAAGTTGTACTCATTGTACGAAAAGGATTGAATCCATCAGAGGCTACACCCAATCTGATATTTCTATTTTCTAATGAAAAATCAGGATACATAGCATCCATCGCCTTCCAAGTGTCGCTATCAGCTGGATGTCTAAGTTTTCCGTCTTTTTTTCGGCCCACAAAATGCCATCTCATAAGTTGTGAATACTCCTTGCATATAAACAGCCTTTGCAGCCTTGGTTTTAGCGGAAAGTAACACATTACTTTTGCCGGGACTTTGTGAATCAACTTCTCTGGATCATTGTCACCGGTGCCTTTCTTTTCCTCTTCCCACCTCAAAATACCACAAGAGTTATAGATATCTTTATCTTAATTTTCTACCCAATAGAGCATGCAATTGTTTGGACATGCGTGTATTTTTTTGTAATCAAGACCTAAATCTTTAATGATTTTCTTCGCGGCTCTAAAAGATAAAGGTGTGTGGGCCTATGGAAAAGCCTCTCTCATCAACTCTAGTATATCCCCAACTGCAGACTCTGTAATTCCATGTACACATTTTAAAGAATAAAGCCTGATGATAAAACTTAATCTCGAAAATTTTGAACAGCCAGGATATAATGGTTGCTTTCCATCTTCGACAAGGTGATAAAATCTTTTAGCATTGGCATTTGGTGCATCAGAATTCTCATCTTCACAGTTCTGCATATTTCCACGAGTACGGTGCAACATTTCACCTAGATTATCTCCAAATTACCAGCATCTCAGTCTATATCTTCATCACTCCTTCCAAAATTTGGGTGAGAAACCTCACAAATCCATTTCACATACAATGGAGATGGACCATTGCAGATGAGATGATCATAAATTATACCTGGACGACGGCACTTGCTATTTTTACAATTCTTGCATGGGCACGTCATTTCGTCGCCTACGACCAATTTAGAAAAACCGTTTTGCATAAAGGCTCTTATCCCGCTAATATATCCTTCACTAAACTTTGGAAGTTCTATCCAAATGTTTTCGCTGTCCATCACTACAATTATGAATATGAGTATTTTAACATAAAAAGATAAAATTTGTGTGTGTGTCCAACAAGAGGAAACTTAGACAAGTCGAATTGTTAATTCAGGCCGAATTAAGAATTTATAAGTAGTTTAAATAGAAACCCTAAAGTGATGGGAGAGAGTGTTATACCTCAAAATCGAAATCTAAAGTGATGTAAACAATGCTTGAACCCCCAAATCGAAGCGAAATCGCTGAACAAAGCTTGAATCCCCAAATCGAAGCCCTAATCGAACCAAAATCGCTGAACTCCAAATTAAGAATGTTCGCTTAAACCTTTGTAAGAAGACAGAGTAGAATGAAAATAAAAAGTTATTTGCGGGGACCTTTTTTCTTCGGTCTCTAAAAAATCAAGGAGTGTTTTTCGGATTGATGAGGTGTCACGTTCTCCAACGTAGGATTTTCCATGGTAGATTGATGTGGATCGGTGCGAAAGATTTGCAAAGGTCTGCTATAGCAACACTATAAAACAATGTTGCATCAATTACACTTGTTTAGCTAGAGCAACACATTTTTATGGCTAAGGCAACACCAAAAATTCAACGTTGCAGTAGGACCAAAATTGTATAGCTATCGCAACATTTTACCTGGCAACACCTTGCAAAAGTGTTGTAGAAGGCCATCTATGGCGTAGTGGGTCTGCCCCCAAGTCCTTGTTGATTGCTTTCAAGCTTTGCATTCTGGTCTTGAATCTGGCCTCTGTTGGTTCCTACAACCCTAGCTCCTTATTCTGTATTCGTAGTTGCGGTAGTCGGTCCAAGGTTCTGTTCTCCAGCCGCTCTCATCTGCTCAAGGAAGCTTTGCATCATGTCCTGTTAACTCTTCAATAATCTTTCATGTAATGAATATGCCATAGCCTCCATCTCATCCCTGGTGATGCAGATCGAGGCTAGCCCTTATCCAGCTCCAGAGGATGCCTCTTGACTTCCTCCTTATTGGCTTCTCTCGGCTCTTTGTCTTTTGCTTGTTTATCGCATCACTATCTTTCAAATCTTATTTCTTCAAGCTTTCAAATCTGGATTCCAAATCTGGTATAGCGGGTGCCAGTTGTTCTCAATGCAAGCACCAAAGTGTTTGTGCCAAAATTGGTCACAAACCCTGAATATAGTGAAAGCACCAATATATGAATATAGATCAGCAATATTCCAAACACAAATCTCAGATCTAAGCAAAATAGAGAACAATAATATGAAAATAACGAAAAGAAACACAGGATTTATAGTGGTTCGGCATCTCCGATCTATGTCCACTCCAAAAGTTTATCTTTTATTGCCTTTCCTTGCTGGTTATAGTTGATTACAGCGATTACAATAAAGAAATTCGAGTACAACAGTGATGATGAAGTGTAGAATTGAATCTGGCAAAGTCTGGACATCGAATAGCCAAAAAGATCCCTTTTCTGTAGACTTTGGGGCTCTATTTATAGGTGTCGGAGGCTGATTTCTCGCTCAAACTTCGGGAGACTCCTTCTAGCACGTGAGTGGGCCCACGCGATTGATCCCATGAAGTTTCAACTCGATCCGTGATTGATACGAACCAATTTCATATTGATCAAGATTTCGTCCTATGGAATTGAAACTTAGCAGGAACCTTCCTTGGCTTGTACATATGCTCCTGTGAAAATTTCATAACATTTGGGCCTGTGGTTTAGGAGATATGATCGATACAAGATTGGGTTTTTGGGCAGGCAGTATAGTTCGAATCGATAGATTCACATCGATCTGTTCGAATCGATCAGGGCACGTGCCCAGGTGCTGACGTGTTGCGAAATTCCTGGATCGATCCATTTTGTGTGCCGAGTTGATCGAGTTATTTGTATCCAACTCCGAAGCTTCGTTCGCATCGACCATTGATCCGCATCCATTCATTTCAGTCCTTCTTTGAATCGATTATCGATTCATCGTAGCCTTTGTTCGTATCCATAGTTGTTGGTGTACTTCGCATCGATCGCTGCAGATACCAACGATACAAAGTGAACTCGCATGAGCATGATGGATAAGAACAAGGACAAGGACGCTATCGATTCGAACAACCATGAACCTGATGGATACGAACTCGAACAACCATGAACATAGGTTCATACGAACTAAGCCTACTTGTGATCGGTACGAACTGAGTCAGTCCCTGATCGATACGAAATAGTTCGATCATGATGGATTCGAACTAATTCGATACGACGCTGCTGCTTTTGGATCGATGCGAAGAATGTAATTCCAGATGGAGTCGAACAACATCGATTCGAACAGAGCTTTGTGATGGATTTGAACAACATTCTTTCCTTAACTTGTATCGCTCATATCTTGATCATACGAACTCCGATCGACATGAAATTTGAAATGTAGCCTCTCCTAGCCCTGTTCATCATTCCCAATCGATTCTGTCTTGATCGGAGCTCGGTCAAATTTTAACAATATCGATCGCAGACTTGTTTCCAATAGATCTACAATCCTGATATCCATCATTTCTTTGCAATTTGTTGATATTCCAGCCTTAACCAAAAGGTGGGATAACACTAACTAAGAACCATCGGATGCAATTACGAACACACAGGAATGCTCAGAAATCAAATTTTATTGTGTTTGGCTCGTATTTGGGTGAAATAAGGCGGGTCGACCTAAGTTTGTTAAATTCTGATTTCTTATTTCTCTCGTAACTTCTCCATATTAGCTCAAAGTTCGACAAGTTATATATGAAATTTGATCAAAAAATCACCACGGACCCAATGGTGTAACTCCCGTTGCTCGATTCTAACACTCTAACAAACTTATTTTATTGTTTAATTCGTTAGTTAATATTATAGCTTAAATTTGGGTTGTTACAGGTTTTATTTTATTATAATGCTTGGGTCAGATCAAGTTTTTCCAAGTTGTCATTGCTGGGGGATAAAGCTCATAGAGTAGAGCTGGATGTTCACCTGCCATAGCATTTTTATTTTCTATTATGTTATTATGTATACCCATCAGCAATTGTAAGGTGAGGAAGTTATAACTGTCCTGGATGTGAGGTTTGTTTTTAACTCTAACATACCTTGTATCTGGAGTGACAACTTTTATTGTCTTTGTTATATTATACGTTGTCGTCCCGCTGTGAGATTCTATTTTCCCTATTTTTTTCCCTTTATCCCAACAATATGGCTTTCATGCATTTGGATGCTTGGCACTTGAATACTATGGTGGAACTGAGTGCCGACTTTCGAGGGTCGAAAAGGAGGGTCATTACATAATTATATCAGAGCTGAAGGTTAAGCGAGAACCTTAGCTTTGGTGGGGTAAACTCATTTGAGAATGGAGTAAATGACACCCTAGAATGACTTAAGAGTATTATATATGAGAGTGTATTTGTTATTACTATAAAAATGTATTGTTTTAATTGGTCTACTGAGTTTTTATGAATTCTGGTCGAGACATGGGACACTATAATGTTGACAGGGATTTCAAATTGCTCGAATAAGGCAAACGGACACGGTATTGCTTTTGAAAATTTGGTAAATGAAATATTTTACTTAGGATTATATATATTTTATAAGAAGTTCAAATTTATACGGTTATTTATGGTGTGTTTGTTTGTTAATGATAACATTTCTTTATTATCATTATTGTTTGATTTGCCATGCTCGGTTGGGTTAAGAGCATTAACTATTGTTTGTTGATTGTTAATTTATGTTCGACCAGTTTATGTGCATTTATTACTTGGATAATTATGAGTATATTGAAACAAACGCCTTGTGAATTTTCACTGTTTGACCATAAGGTGTTTAGTGAAAATGTTAGGTTGGAGTCTTCTTTTAATAAGTTAATTAATACAATTTAAATGGAAAGAAAAGACATTTAGACGATAAATATTTGAGAAAAGTTGGTTATAATAAAGGAGAATTATTATAATACAAGACGATTTTAAAAGGCAGAGTATGGAATATAAAACGATTTATATAATTTATAAAGGGTGTTTAATAAGCAAGAAGAATTTTTAAGAATCTAAATGTAACATCCCATAATTTGGCATTAGTTAATTAATTAGCTAGTTAGTTAATTAATTAAGCTCTGAAAAAGAAATTTATGCAAATGATGGAATTTGACCATGAAAATTGCACTATTGCATCCTTAGAGAAATTCTGAACAACTTTCATTTTTGGAGTTTTGCGATCGGAGTCCAAACGAAGAAATTATGGATGAAAAATGAATTCGAAAAAAAAAATTAAATAAGAAGAAATTAACGTTTTAATATTAATTAACTAGGCCCACTGGACGACCCATTATTGGGGACGACCAATGATCAATCGATAACTCGAAGGCGGTCGATCGGTGGCGAGTTGGCGGCTCCAATAAACCATTGTCGCAATGACCCCGATTTAATATTTTTAATCATATGATTCTGGTTGATTCCAGCACGCATAAATTTAGACCTAATCCTCCCTTCTCTTTTTATATTTTTACGGAGGTAGTAACAAAGCTCTGCCATTTCTTCTTCTCCACTTTCTTTCTAAACTATAAAAATAAGATATTTGTATCTATATTCCTACAAATCGGAGAAAAGTAGAAATCTAATAAAAAAGAGAAGAGAAAAGAACCAACCATATGTGTATTTGTGTTAATTTATATATATTTGTATCCATTTTCTCTCCCATCCCAAATCTCTTCTCAAATCTATAATTCTAATGTATGTATATACCCTTTTGTATATATTCCTTCGATTAAAATGGATTTGGAGATGAATCAAAGGTTCTACTTCAGATCTAGAGATTTGGATCGCTTTTAGAAAGTGAGCAGGAAATTCTATAGATTGTTATAATATGAAAATTATTTCGTTGGTGTTTATTTGATTTTTATGTTTATTTGGATAATTGTATATGAGTTATATATAATGAATTGAATACGTTCTGAATATAATAAATATTGTCTACATATTGTTGTTTATGAATTGAATTAGCATTGTACATAACTTATCTAGAAATCAGTCCCAAAGTATGAATTTAGAGTACTGATTCAAAAGAAATTTGTTACAGATCTGAAATAGGTTGTATAATAATGTTATAAATTTGGATATTTGCTCTAATCTTACTAGAATATAAACTTTTCCACGTTTTAAATTACTGGAATTTGGATCTGTTTAATATTTGTAAATTAGTTTGATTTCTTTCCCTTTTAGAAAGATACAGTGTTTGATCTAATAAGGAATAGATGCAAATTGAAAGAGAAAGAGATGTGTAAAGTATTAATTCATTGTAGTTTATAATGTTAATTTCAGTAATAAAAAGAAACGATCATTCCTTGCAATTTCAAACGATATAATCTTTTATATTTTAAAGTTAAATATTTTGTTTCAGGCTAACTTATGGAAATTATAGCGAATAATTTTTTTAGATATGGTTCCAACAATTTAACGTGGAAAAGTATATTCTAGTGAAGATATATAACTAAACCATATTTAAAAGTAAATATTTGTAACTAAATACTGGGCTTATAATAATAAAATAAAAAGCTAACAGCGATGCTTGCACTTAATATTCGCGTTTAAGATAATTACTTATGGAAAAAGAATTTAAAAGGTTGTAACTCCAATAAATGATAATAAATATGGGAGTTTAACAAATTGATTGGGTAAATGGATTAATGGGACTGATAAAAATGGAATAGATACAAAAGGTTAATTTGAAATTAGTAATCATACATAAATGTCTTAGGAGATGTCCATTAGGTTTTTATGGACAAATTGACATTTATGAGCATGAAGCGGGGACTTATGGGTAGATAAATATTTAAAGTAAATATAATTGCCTTAAATAAAAAGGGAATTAGTAAGCTAAGTCCAATGTCTACCTAAGATAATATAAATAAGGACTTAGGATGGTTAATTGGACTTAGTAAGCTAGTGGTGTGAGGTAAGTAGAGTCGCTCGACGGAAGACTGCCCTTCACTTTGAGGCTACCAACAATCGGGTGTACTTATTGCTAATGTGATATATCACTAATCCTAGGACCCATGATGACATGAGAGATTGGGCTTGCTTTCTCAATTAGAAAGTATTAAATGGTCCAAATTTGGAATTATGAGTAGTGAGGGATAGCCCCATAAGGGTTCGCTTCTGGTTTGAGGTCTTAAGTGGCTGAAGGGTCTGCTTGTCTCCTAAATGGAAGCATTAAGTAACCTAGTGAGGTTCCACATAAATAAATAAGGGCATCTCCAAAAAGGATTTGCTTTCGTGTTCAGGTCTTAAGTGGCTAAAGGGTCCACCTCCGTACCGAAAGAAGTAACCTAATGAGATGCCATAGTTATAATTAAGAGTGACAGTGTATATCTCGAGAAGGGTTCGCTTCGGGTTTGGGGTCTTAAGTGACTGTAGGGTCCTCTCTTTCCTATAAAATAAATATTAAGTAGCTCAATGATATTTTCAAGCAATGACAGCTAGATAGTACTATTGAGAAGCACACATTTGGAGGTAGGTCTTAAATAATGGGATCTACCTATTTTACACTAGGAAGTATTAAGTGGTCTGCGTGCGGTCTCTTACATTGCTAAGGCCATAATAATAATATTACCATTTAGTTACATGCCTTGGGTATAGGTATAAAGTGGATTGGATACTGTTTATTACATGGCTACAGTTATATAGGCGATAGATGCGGTAACAGTTGGACATTAATTGTCGGAAGCCTTAAATAGTGGTTAGAGGTCCTGTAGCTAGGACCCAACAACCATTGATAATATTGATAGGAAAACACCTTAGGTATAGGTCTTAAATGATGGGGGTCTACCTCAATAAGGTCGTAAATGGCAGAGTCTGCCTTTTTCTCATTTAAAAGCAAGAAAGAAGCCTGTTTCATGTTTAGAAGTACTAAGTGGCAAATGGGTTAAGAAGTATTAGATGGTTGATATGGCTTCATTTGTATTTCATATCTTGGAAAGGCGTAAGTAAGTAATCGTGTGTGCAATGCAAGGTTGGATTAAATTGCAAACCGTGCTAGACATCACAATTAAATGGAAACCTATGGGTATAAGTTTATGCTATGGAAAGTTTATATTTTTCCAATCACGACAATGTTGTTCTAACCCCCTCCTTATTACAACCCATGGGATAGAACTTAAAGGAATATGTCATTAGAACAGGGTATGTTTTCTTGCTGGAGAAGTCTTCTTTCTCTCATGCTCGAAGTTGATGTGACAATGTTCTATCCAAGGAATACCATTAGTTCTAAGGTAGTAGCTACAGTCAATATAGTTATCCTGTTATTGTTTTCACTATGAGTTTAGATTTCTATCTATCTCTGGTAATTCTTATGCTTATTTGCAGATATCAAATCCAACGATCTATGCTTTGATGGACTTGGGTTTCGATTTTGGTCAAAATTTAGGATCATTAAAGTGCGGGTTGTTACATTTGGTATCAGAGCATTAGGTTAATAGATCAGAGGATTCAAATATACTACGGGAAGTTCGTACTTTCCTATCTAGTAATATTATATTTTTACGCTAGATTCTAAGAGTTTCGATTTTAGAAGTAGTTGAAGTTCCACTCCAAAAGAATGGGCAAAGCAACTATGAGTTGAAAATATCTTAGTTATTAGATTTTTAAGCCGACTTCAAAGTACCCCATGGAGTGCTAGCAATGTGTAAAGCGCTGTTGATGAGGAGTGTGAGAACAACATATGACTAAATCTTGAAGACAAGAGGTGTTCGACTTGACGATTAAGATTTTAGCTACCTTGTAATTTTGGATTTTTAGATAGTTGGAGACACACAATTATTCCAAATGGATGGAAAATTAGAGTTCGTATGTTGCAATTGTCCGACAACAAGTTATGTTAGGGTGTATTCATTTGGTCACCTCTTATATTGCAAACTGGATTTTTATTTACCTATAAGAGAACTTTTAAAAAGGTACATTTTGGAAATGCCTTAGATTTTGAAAAAAAGGTTTTCAAAGAATTTCTTTCCGAAAGATTTATTTTAAAAATTTCATTCTGGGAAAGTTTTGAAATTTAATTTTCAAAGAAACACGCATATCATTAGATTGGTCGTGTTAAAAAAAATTAGATTATAAAAGATTAAATCTTTAAATTCTTAAATATTTATATGTATATATCGATAAAGGCTTAATATTGATTTTTGGCAAAAAAAATTATTTTCCAATTTGGAAAATTTGTATTTTAAAAAGGTTTTTGGAAGCACTGAAATATTTATATATATAAGTTTGATTTTTAAAGGAAAGTTTTGATATGAAATAGTTTCGGTTATTTAAAAACAAGTATAAAGGAACATATATTTAGCTCAGTGATTTCTTAGTTTATAAAATCGAAGGTTAATTTTCTCTCTTTAAGGTACGGACAAAATAGGATCACATCAACTTTATTGGGGCATGTAGTTTGAATTGTTATTAAACCCACCAGCTATTGGAAGAAATATTTCCAGGTGAAGTATGCAACAAACAGCAGCTGGAATATTTTTGGGTTTTGGAAGTGTTGTTGGTCACAACAATTTCTTCTTAGGCTATTGCAATCTTGCTAAGGAAAGGTTTACATGGTTAGGTGTATATCATCGTGTGGAAGACAAAAAATTTCTGGATGGGCAAATTTGAAGATGGTGTGCGGAATGGTCATAAGAATATTAATTAATTTAACCAGCTATATTGGGTTCAAGCTCAGGCCGCTCTCAAACTTAGGCTAGCAGTCCATTTAGCCGGTCAATGAATTGGCCTAATTGCGGTCGCCTTTAGGAGGATTTGGGCCAAACTCGGACTGGGAACATGGCTATAAGTTGCGTCCATAGCTTCAGCTGCTACACCCCCTCTTTCTCATCCTTCTCTTCAATTTTTTCAGCCGAACCCATTTCCACCTCCCACTTTGAGACACCCCTAATTTTTAATAACATTATTCAGGAGATATAATTAGATAAATTAAATAAAATAACATAATTATTAGAGTGATAAAGGGATCGAGATTTGAAAGTAAATTAGAGGTCAAGCTCAATGATATAAATGGGATTATAAATGGTTTTGATTGTTAATTAACAGGGGAACAATTAACGGTAGGGCTTATTAGGAAATTGCCACACCATTACCTCATATTCTAGTTTCATTCCCATTTACTTTCATTTTTTTACAAAACACAAACAAACGTAAATAACAAGAGGAGTCGGCCATTACTTAGGAGAAAAGAAGAGAAAATAAATCTAAAGCTAAGGAATTAAAACGAGGAAGATTAATCTCAATAAAAATCTCAAAGTCCTTATCCTAATCAAGGTGAATAATACCTTAAACCAGCTCTGTTTTATTTTTAAGATCATTTGATTTTCAGGTTTAAAATTAAATCCATCATGATGATTTTTGATGATGATATGCTTGGATTTTATAACATATTTGATTCAAACAATAATTGTTTGATAACTGTTTATATACTTTAGGGGAGAAACCGATAATATTGAATTTTGAATGCCATAAGAATATTATATGTTATGTAAAACATGATATTGGAAATTGGTTTTAATTTTTTATAATTTTCCAAGTTATGGAAAATTTATTATGAATTTTCAAAGAAAAATATAAATAATTGGGTTTAGAAATTAACTTCGGTTATTTTTTGAAGAATTTGAGTCTGAAATTTTTATATGTTAGATAACATGTTGAAAGTGAATTTCTGTAATTTTTGGTGATTTTTCCTAAGTAATTTACTATAGAAATTAAATTATTTTAGATGAAGTACTTAATCGTTTTATTTTGTTTTACTTAATGGATGGGCTTATTTGTTATATGAATCCTTGTTTAGATCTAAAATTATGCGTCAGTTATTTTGAGAGAGAATTTGAAAATTTTATGGCAACCAATTAAATGTTTACAAGTAGGAAAGTCAGTTGTAAAGTAATTACTTTAAATGGTATTAACTCAGCCTTGACTCATAAAATTAGGTATGCCTCTTTTAGAAGCACCTTTCGACCTTATGCTTCTGCCTTTACCAAGTCGAAACCAACTATGCCGAAACCAATACACAAGGTATCAACGATGTTAGTATGTAGTGGATTGGGGAAAGGCGGAAGGAATGATGTTGAAACCCATGCATTCGATGGGGTCGAAACCTTTGTTTTATTTTTAAAAGATATGCGCTTGCCTGTTTCTATTAAACGCTTTCGAAGGAGTTGAAATAGTTGCTTTCAAAAGGGTCTTTTAAATTGATTTTAAAGGGATTGCTACCTCTTGTTTAAATTGTAAGTTCCGAATGAGTTAATTTTAAAATATATTCTTTCAAAAAGGGTTGTTTCGACTTCTGTCGTCAATATGCCTTTCGAAGGGATTGTAGCCTACCAATACTTTTGAAAGATGGTTTTATTTTATACTTATATAAGCCACTTCCTAAAGATTTCGAAAGGGTTCAAGGGTTTCAAAGGCAATGACTTAGAAAGGGAGTTTCGAAGTTATCCTTCCAATGTTTTACCTAAATGATTTAAACTTTCAAAAGGGTAGTTCCGTAGCCCTCAGCTTTTCCCCAATCATTTTATTTAAAAGGTAAATGGTTTCAAAAGGGTTACTTTCGCTTGTATTCACTTTGACCCAAAAGATATTTTTGAAAATAAACCTAATGTTTTCAAAAGGAGTACCTTCAAATGGTTTCGAAGCCATACTTCTATAATTGAACAGTAATACATTAATACATTTGAACAGTTTCGAAAGAAAGGTTTTAAAGTGTTTCAAAAGGCAGGTTCCTAGTGTTTTAAAAAGAAGGTTTGAATGCTTTCGAAAGGAAATTTTCCAATGGTTTTGAAAGTAAAGATTAAAGGTTTCGAAAGCCTCATTTTTCAAAACAAAGAACCTAATTACAATTTTAAAGGTAAAACGCATGACATTATAAAAGAGCTTTTAAATGCTTTTAAAGATGAGAATTTGAAATAGCTTTCCTTGATAAAAATAATAGGTTAAAGGGATTAACCAAGTTTTATATGAAATTGATTTCAAGGATATTAAACCACAGGTGCTGGTATTATTATGTTAATATATGTTTGCTTCTTCTAATATACATATTCACATTATAATGGACTTATAACTGAATTTTGGAAAAAAAGGCAGAATAACCAGCTAGGTTGACCTAGTAGTGAATATAAATTGAGTTAGCTCTTGAATGAGTAGAATTGCATCTAGAAGGTCAGATAGACCAGAATGTAAGATGCCTAGATATTGAAGTTGTCAAATAGACATGTTCATTGTATACCCATGAAAACTATGTTTAGAAAATGTTATTGGCTGGTGCCAGTAGGTTTATAGTAAGCCTATGAAAACTATGATTAGAAAGAATTATTGGCAGGGGCCAACAAGTTTGTAGTGAATCCATGACAACTATATCCAGATTAAGTTATTGATAGAAGTCAATAAGTTCCTAGTCAACCATGAAAACTAGGATAAGAGGGAAATTATTGGAGATACTAATAGGTTCAGGGAGAACCCATGAATGATGAAGTTATTGGCGGGGCTAATAGGTTCTTAGTGATCCCATGAAAACTATGAAACCAGATAGGGATTCCATAAGTATTAAGCGGGTTTTTAGTAAGCCAATGAAAACTAATAGGATAATAGAGACCCTAAAAACTATAGATGAGATAGGTAGTCAGAAATGAATGAGGATGGGAAATCAAGAATTGATTTACTTGTTTGCATATCATCATAATATTTTGAATTGCTATGTTTTAACCATTATTTATACAGGAGCATAGTATATGGTTTTATGAAGTTTTGAATATGATACGGGTGAGAGGAAAACCCATTCCATTAAGCGATATGGTCTCACTAGATATCTAAATGGTTTGAGAAGGTAGATTATTATTCATAACAGGCTTTTTGTCTCACTCGAAGTTTATGTTTTCCCCTTAAACTCCGGGGTAGTCAATTGGTTTTGAGTATTTTAAGAGTTGAGGATTTCAGATACCTCTTTAGACAAATAAGTTTCCAGAGACATTCGATGCAAGGTATGTGGCTTAAGGCTATAGTAACGTACCTGTATTTGACATATTGATATATATAAGTACAAGGTAGATCTAGGGATGAGATAGATACCAAGTTATGCGGGTACCATTTGATATCGGTGCATCACGTTCATTTATATCGGTGCATCAGAGTATACCAATTAGGGTACTATTTGATATCGATGCATCACGTTCATTTATATCTTGGTGTTTGGTTGATAGGTTATGCTTAGAACCCACACACCTTGTTACTTCCTTAAGGGTTGCGAATACAATTAGAGAGTAGGCTAATCTAGGGATGAGACGTGACCAGATAGAACTTGATTTGTTGGGTTATAAGTTTGCATGCAGTTTGTATGTTTTCAATTTCTTAGATTTCGAAATCATTTTGGGTATGGATTGGTTGGGTAAGAATGATGCTAGGACATTTTGCCAGGATAGGGAAATATCACTAAGACACCCTGATAGTCATAACTGAATCATATTCTCAGTAGAGAATTCTAACCGAATTAGTGGTGCTTTGTTAAGTGCTATGGAAGTAGGGGAAGAGTTAAGTCAGGTTCAAGTAGCATGAGATTTTGAAGGTGCCTTTGAGACGGTTACAAGACTAGTACCGAAACAAGTTGTTGAGTTTCGAATAGATCTTGTGTTAGGAGATGAACCTATGAGTAGACCACCTAGCAGGATGACACCGACTAAGATGAAGGAATTAAAGGTGCAGCTAGTGGATCTTGAAGGAAGAAATTTAATTAAACCAAGCAGTTCGCCTTGGGGAGCAGCCGCGGTTTTTATGAAGAAATCAGATGGGTTGTTGAAGATGTGTATTAACTATTGTAAGCTGAATGAGAGGATAATTAAAAATAAGTATCATTTGCCGAGAATTGATGATTAGATGTATGGAGCTAGAGTGTTTTCCTCGTTGGATTTGGCGACAAATTTCCATCAGTTAGGAGTGGCAGAGGATAGTATTTCTTTGATAGCATTTCAAACTAGGTATGGTTTGTATGAGTGGCTATTAATGCCATTCGGGTTAATTAATGCACCTCTTTTCTTTGTGGATTTGATGAATCAAGTTTTCCGAGAGTATTTTGAAAGGTTCATGTTGTTGTTTATAGATGACATTTTAGTATACTCTGAGGATGAAAGTGAGCATGAAGGTCATCTTAAGACGCTAAGTCAGCATTAACTAAAAGCGAAGTTTTCCAAGTGTCATTTTTGGAAGAAAGAGCTTAAGGTTCTGGGTCACATGGCTTCAGAGAAGGGCTTGTCAGTCGATACAGATAAGATCAAAGCTGTTAATAAGTGGATTAGACCAGAGATAGTGACTGGGATTAGAAGTTTTTTTGGACTTGTTGGCTATTACCAAAAAATCATCGAGGATTTCTCACGGATAGCAACACCTTTGACTAAGTTAATCATGAAGGATGTGAAGTTTTTCTGGTTCGACAAATGTGAGGAAGCATTCCTTAGGTTAAAGAATTTGTTGACCAATGCACCAGTGTTAGTAGTTCCCGATGAAAACCAAGGGTTGGTGGTGTATACAAATGCATGTAGGAATGGATTAGGAGCTGTGTTGATGTAGCACTACAAGAAAATTGACTTTTGGTTGCAAAAATTGGTGGCATTTGAACGTAAATGGAACTAATAATATTTCATCTTATTATATAAATGCAACAAAAAATATTTCACTTCCCACCTTTATAAAAAAAATCCGCGTTTGCCCAAATAAAAATAACCCAAAAGGTAACCACGGTGCTATTCCTCTGCTACTTAGAATGATTCTAACTCTTTCCCCAAAATAAGCAACCCTAAATCCAATACATTCCCCAATCCAAATTTGCAATGCTCAGCTGTTATCCTTCATAAGAAGGCATGGACTACTCGCCGATGAGCAAATCCATCGTCAGATGGGTCATCGACAACCTCGCTCTAGAATGCGATCGAATCATCTTAATTCACATAGTCTCTTACAAAATCGATAGCGCTCAGAAAAAGCTTTGGGTTCAAATAGGAATGCGTAAGTACTCAATCTCTCGTGGGTAAATCAGTTGTTTATCGGTAGTATTATCTGATGTAATCGATTTGGTTGAACGATTGCAGCTCTTATTCCTTCGGATGAGTTCAGATAAATGAATTTGACGAAGCAGTACAAAATCTCATAGGGAATAGACTGTTTTATCAAAATAAGTGTTCCGATCTTCGTAACAACTATGGTGGAATAATATTTTTGATGTCTTTATTTTTATACAGAAACGAATGACTTTATTTATATAAAGAAGTGAAGTTATGGGCACTAAATATCTATAACAAATGGAATAATGTGCGAGATATCAGAAATTTATGGAATCGCGCAACTCTGATGAATTGTTATTAGATTCATAAATGTGTCTGCTCATGAAAAGATACAACTCATAAACTTATCCATTGATTGAAGTACATAATTCCAGTTTCTTCTCTTTTGGCAAGATACTGATGATATATAAAGTATAAACAGATTTTTTTAGCGGTTTATTAACTGGATTAGAGGTGTAATGGTGCATGTTTCCTTGTAAATCTTTAGTTCAAGGTTCACTTCCATAATTCTAATAATCAGTAATTTATATTTCATCACTAATCGCTGTTGCTAAATTTGGAAGGATCTCTGCCATGCAGAACCAAAGTTGACGACCTCCCTTTAGACCCTGTTTCTGCCTGATACTGATGTACTGTTGCCTAGGTACACACATTTTCTATTGAGATTTCATTTGTAATGTATTTTTATTCTATGATCCCAAAATATTTGTGTTTCACAGGAAATATCAAGCGACCATAATGACTTGTTTACTTTTTGATCCTGTAATGAAGGTAACTTCCTTTTGCACTTCTCTTCCTTATTCTGTGTATATTTATGATGCACTGGAAAAAAATGACTTTCTGCCAGAACTTTGTTTGCACTTAGTGCCCAGTGCTAAAATTCAACTATAATACCTTACTGATATCAAATCCTGTACTCTGGCATCCGAAGATGCTGTCAAACACATAAAATATTGATAGGGTTTGTTAGTATCTTTGAGTTGATGTGCTATCTAGTAATCAGTATTTGACTTTTAGACTCCTTACCATTCCTTCCTTGTAATTTAGTTTAATAGTTCAATTTATGCTTCCATTAATTTACTCTATTCACACACACACACACACGTGTTAATCCTGTTGTTTATCATATTTTTGTGAATAGTAGGTATTGGTATTCAATCTGAGAACTATAAGGCATGATACTTTTTTTGGGACAAATCCACTATTGTCTAAATTCCATTGTATTAAGTAGTTGAGGTGCAGCAATAGCAGAATTATTAGTTACTTTAAAGAAGCATCAGTTAGGCATATTACGTGATTATAACTATCTTAATTAATATTCAAGATTTCTTCCTCAAAAAGTTCATCCATCTCTTTGTCAAACTGTATCGGTTCGATTTTTTTCTTTATTTTTAAGGTTTTAATTTGATGGCATATAAGAAAAGATGTTATAAATGCTATTGAAAATAAAGGCAAATTAGTCATTGATAGTTTTTTCGCCCTTAGTTAAAAAAATGAAGAATGGTGTATGTTTGTCGTGCTTGGTCTTCAAACAGAATTTGTAACGTCCACTCTTTGCGCACACTTTAAACCGACACTTGTCCCAATTCAAAGCATACGCAAGGGCGGATTGTTATGGGGTAAATAAGAAAAATGGAGAAGAAATAAAACGAAAATAGAATCTCACAGCGGAAGGATAAAATATAATAACAAATATACAGTTTCATAAACAGTTTACAAAAGCTTGATTCTTCTTTTACAATAAATATCAGAGTTACACATACCAATACAAGCAATGCAGCGGAATAGAAAGAGTGTGGTGCAATACTATATGTAAAATAATACTGATTCTTCGTCTTCGTCCTCCAATGCTAAAATCTGCTATCCTGAAACGCTCGGACTGACCCGAGCGAATTTGAAAAGACAAAAACACTCGAGTCAGACTAGAAAATCTTATGTGAGTTAAATAAACAGAAATAAATATGAGTACAGTAACTCAAGAGATGCTCGGGATTTACATCTCCTAAGGATCCGTTAAACTATTCACTATGTAGTATATTGCGCTATTATAATAGTGTCTAATTGTAAAATGAACTTACTTTTAAATAGCGTTAAGGCTTTACATTTTCCACCTTAACACGTAAAATGCCAATAGTCTATACAGTACCGTAATACCTCCTGATCGGGAAGCTACCAGAGGATACTCCATAGGTACGACACAAATAGAAACTCGTAGTAAAGGCTCGATATGGTAGGTGACACGGCACAACTAGGCAATGCCAGGGTAGATATACCAATTGCTATCTAGGCTGGTGGAAACGCGTAGCCGCAGTTACCGCCCACCTCGGACTAACTCCCCAAAATCAAAATATAGAAGTGGCCACTGAATCAAATCCAAGTCAAAGTATAATATCGAAGAGGAGCGTCCGATCAGAGGAATGACCTCATTGGCCTGAGAATCGCTCCTGTTTTAGCCACCTTATGCCAACTCACGGGAGTTGGGTCCACGTATTTACCTTACAGGAAACGTCGCCACCACCTACTTCATTCTGGAATCTCCACCGCGTACACGGTTAGTCAAAGTGGTTTTCGGTATCGACGGAGAGTATGTCCATATCCGATCCCGGTCTCTTTGCCAACCAATCGTTATTATAACACCGCGGTCATTTAAAAATAGTTTATACTTTTAAAACCAAAAAAAAAATCCATTTCAAAACCATAATATTACGATATCATTTCTTCTTTAAAACCCAAAAAGATTCATTTTGACATTATTTTTATAAAACCCAAATCAATGATATCATTTCCCAAATATAAATCTTTTCCAAAAATTATGCCACTTTTAAAATTTATAATTCCTTGTAACCAAATATTTGAACATTAACTTTCAACATAATACTTCGAAATCCATAGTTTTTAAAACCATTACTTTCAAAACTAAATGGTTTGGATATTCAACAATATATAAAATAAGTGATTTAACTTTATGGTTACTTTGTACGGAAAATAATTTACATGGCTTTGTGAATATTTCTTTACTCAATGTTAAAACCATAATCCAAAATATTATTTCAAGTCCCAACCATTCCAATTTTGTATATTTTTATATCCATCTTGAGGGTTAATATTTCAACTAAAGTTGGATTTTTATTCTTTCAACAAATCAAATGTTCTATTAATTAGTTTTGAACATTCACATAAAATCCATAAATAATAAGACTTCAATTTCTAGTAATAAAATATATACATTTTCCAATTCAAATTATACTAGAATATTCATTTCAATTTATTTTGGGAAAAATCCAATTGTAAATATACTATCTTAAAATGTCCAACTTAACATTTAAACATAGGATATAAATTATCAAACTCCATTTTCTAAATTTTCTTCCATTTTAATAAAGAGATTTATACACCTTTTTATTTCAAATTTTTCAACTTCATATGTATATAAATATGGAAGAAAACATTTATTCAGTATAAAATTTAAGATTTTTATAAACCGTATTCCATCCAAACCATAGAAATCTCATTAAAAATAGTTATATATAGACCGCGGTGCCTGTATATAGTTTTCTATCCTATGGTCAAGTGATACGGATATTTATCATTTCAATCCGCAATTTAAAAAATAAAACTGCGGTTGTATATCATTTCAAACCGCAATCCCGAATGAAATGTAAATGCATACTAACTTGCAGTTTAATGATATCCAAATAAAACATTCATTCAACAACACATCCATCATCCAATCACACATCGATCAATATCAATCAATAACAATTATATATGTGATCATATATAACAGGTGATAACTGGCAGTTTATTCAAATTAAATTTATCAACTATTAATCTAACAGTTTATTCAGTAATAATTTATACAACTGTTAACTAGCAGTTCATATGCAAACAATAATTTCTAACAGCCAATTAACACGCAATAAATCAATTAAATTAACAGTTAAATTCAATAAAATACAATTCTACAGATATGAATGAAATAACATGCCAAAAGCTCATAAATAAATTTCTATTCATTTCTAAAATTTATTTAACAAACATAAAAGCTTCTAGTAGTTGTGAGTGGGTTAAAACACTCACCTTTTGAATTTAAATCGAATTTAAAATTCGATTTAAACCCAAAAATTCGCCCGTCTCGGAATTCGTCCAAACCAGCGTCATCAAGTCCGGAATTAAATTACGATCCTAACAAAAGAAATTTCGTGTGAATCCGACTTCGTATGAGAAAGTTATGGCGAAAAATGATGATTGAATTCAAATTGAAAAATAAATAGAAACGACACACAATTAACAACTTACTACGCCACGTCACCTTCTCTCCCGGGCTTCACGCGCAGGCACCAATTTGCACGCAACAGAGAGAAATGAACCCAACACGTACCTTTTTGACCAAAAATCCGACCGTCGATTCGACCAACGAACCATATAGATCTAACCCCCTCAGTCCCCTCTCCAATACCCAGAAACCGTTTCTCGATCCGATGAAGTTTTGTGCGATGATGATGAACGGTTTTGGGGCTGTTTGAATTTATTCTGGATGAACGACAGCTCCAATTGAAAAACGAATTTCACCATGAGATTATGCGTATCGAAAACATCAACATAAATTTTTTTGAAAATTTTCTGAGGTGTTTGAATTTTCACTGAATTTTGCAATTTGAAATTGGATCTGAGATGTATACATTGAGGAAGAAAGAAGGTTGAAGAAAATGAACGTACAACAGATGAAAAAAGAAGGGAGCTAGGGTTTATAACTGTATATTTATAGATAGGCTAGAGGTAGGGTAGCTAGACTGGATACGCGAACGTACGGAATAAACTATGGCCCAAAAATGGCTATTTTTAATATTTATTAAATAAATTAAAATAAATTATAAATCCAGTTTTTATGTTTCAACTTCTAACAATCCCAAATGGTTTTCCAAGCTTGGATGTGAATTAAAATTTATAAGTATATCAATTTTGCAGTGTTAATTTCTGCGTTTTCTTATTATTTGGGAATTATAAATTTTATTCGCAAAAACCCAATTATTAAATCATATACTCTTATACTCTCACTTAAATCCAATTAGATAAATAGATTTGACTTCCATTCCAACTCATTTGATTGCAAATAAACTTTTTACCATAAATAAAATTCCAAATTATTAATAACTTTATTCCCATTTCCTTTACACACAAACATCGTATTATAAAGGTATCTACATTATTCTCCATTGGTTTGCCTTAACTTATTTAAGGTAACCTTACATTAATATCTATTGCTATGTTTTCAAATTATTCTTCCCTCATTCTTCTTTACTATTATTAATTCCAATCTTAACGAATTCAACATTATAAGTTTGATAAATTTATTAAATTCACTCAATTGTTTACAAATTCCATTTTAAATTCAATAACGTAATATTTTACGTTTAATTCTATTTTATTTGTAGTAAATACCCTTTGTTGGATTTAATATTCAAATTATAAATAAAATCTTTCTTTCTAAAGTTATATCAACAATGGTCCAACTAAATTTGAATTAGCTTTAACTTTATTTTATGGAATTAACTATTGCAATAAATCCAAATTGATAAATAAGGCTTGATTCCTATATTAACTACTTTGGTTCCAATTAACCTTTTATGGTGAATATGAATTTCAAGGTATAATTGAAATCTTTATATCCATTTGATTTCACTGTTTCATTTTTATTATTAAATCCATTATAGCCAAATGCATGAAATTAATATACACAAATATTTTAAATCCCAACTTAAGTTTTACTTAACGTATAAATAAACGTTTAAATTTTCTTAATTGCAATAACTCAATTACCTTCATTCTTTTTATTCACGTAGCCAAATCTTGATTTAAAATCTTTACTATAACCCATAGTCTTATTAAAATAGGAATTTACACTACCTGTAACGTTAATTTCCATCAGTAAAGATCTTGCACCCTTTGTTCCATAGATTTAGATTTCACAAATTTAGCTACTGCATTAATTCTTATTTATATAACATAAATGTTCATATACTTTGAATTCATTCCCAATTCACCAACTCAATTAATTATGCTTTACAAATGTGTTTCCAATATATAGGTATTTTATACTAATTGTTATCATACCCATAATTACACGCTTATAACTAATTCCCACATTTGCATAAATTTATTAAGTTAGAATGTTTATTAAGATTTATGCATTTCCAACTTGTACTGATTTTACACAATTATTATGATTTCTCACAGAACGTTAAATTTATTAAATGACCATTTATTATAATTTAATTCCCTTAATTGAATCAATTGCTTATTATTATATATATTCTTTTCATTCTACCATTCCTTCCCATTATAAATTCATTAACGTATTTACACATCTCTATCTTTCAAATATCAATAACCAAACTTGATTACAAACACTGTCCTTATCAATCTTCATAAATTTGTTCAGATCTATACTCCTTTATATAATTAGAGTTTATGTCTCTATTAGATTTCTTTTCACTACAGGCATAAATTATTACTATCTTACTAATTACATCTTTGTATTAATGAACACCATTCAAGTTAATATTTGTACTACATTCACAGATTCAACATTTGTTTGTTTCTGAAAATTAACTTTAAATCAAATTGTGACAATTTGCATTATCCACATTTATCGTCATAAAATCTAATTTACAAGCCTATACTTAATTATTACCCTACAATACGTTTACGTTACTATAATATCCACTCTTCCGTTACTACGTTTCTATAAATTTATTCGTTTATAAATTTATTGTCTGAAAGTTCTCCTTTTATTGACTAGACACAACAATAACCAAAAAAATTAATTAGATTCATTTATATACATTAGATAAATGGGTACACTTCTGCAATAATCCTATAAATGAAAATATTTTGGTGCATAAATTTCTACATACTTAGTGCATTCATTTATTAAATTACAAATTTCCTCAATCCACATAAATCACCCATTCACATAGTTTAATTTAGCGTTTATTTAAATCTTCGTTTATACATTTAGAGTTTCTACTAAATTGAATTACACAACTTATGAACTTTAACAAATTTAGTTCACTTAATAAATTTTCTAATGTTTATTAAATTGCAATCCAATCCAGTTATCATTTCATTAATACCATTTAATCAGCTAATTATAACTAATAGCCACCCACCAATTTACGTTAATTCAGTCCATGCCATATAAGTATTTATTTGTCAACATTAAATTACAATCACTATATCAATTTCTACATTTATTCTTAAACAAATTAAAATTTATATCAAATTAATTTATTAAATATTATTAATTCACGGGTCGTTACAGAATTTGCTTTAGTGGAAATGATTGAATGTAAATTAGGAGAATAAGAGTACAAGCATGTAAAGCCTACCTTATTACAAAGAATAAATGCAACTCAATTTTATTACTACAGAATTTCCATGTAAACGAAGAAAAATAATAGGGAGAACACAGGATAAAAACACTCAAACCTAATCTAATATCTTGTGTTTATAAATAATAAGAGATAATGCATTAGAAAAACAAAATAGAGACTTGTTTGTGTGATCACACAAAAGTTTCTATGCTCAAATTATATTGCTTAGGTTGAAATGAAAACCGTAAAATAAATTCATCCAAACAAGCAGATAGGTCAAAAATATAGTGGGACGGATAAATTGGTTTATTTTAGCATATTTAGCATTTGCTAAAATGCACTGAATGATCTGATCCATTAAACTATTCTCAGATCAATAAACGAATCTACACTGTTTTCAACCATGTGGCATGAAATTTTTGTGCTATAACTCTAATACAGAATTACAGATGATTTATTGCTATAAAACTCATAAGACATACTTTTCTTTGGATCAACAGAGGCAGAATCAGACCCATTTCGAATCCCGATAATGGCAGCGGAGCAGGAAAGTAGAACAACAGAGTTACGTGTTAGATGCATAAACTTCTCCTTATTAATAAAATAGGAAAACACAACGTTGAAAGAAAGCTGAGTTGAACACAGAAGCGAGTAAGTCGAAACCGAGAGATACAGAATCGCGTAGGAGTACATGAGACTATCATCCACAGACAAAAGTCCTATGCCAAGGTATGCCATATAAACCTTTACCAAATCAGGTTGCTCATAAATTGATGGAGTAGTGAAAAATAGTAAAGGAAGGTATAGAATTGGAAAAGCTGCTGAAAATGTGAGTGTTTTTATCCACTTGCTATTGCCACCTTGATCGTAGTAGTATCTGTTTAGAAGAGTTGCACAAGTTTGTCCTGTGAGCAGTAAGGCTATGTCGAGTGACACTGATATCCACCATTTGAGATTTGTATGCATTTTTGTTGTTGAAATTTTTGTTGATGAGTTATTAGGTGGATGATTGATTTTTAGAAAATTTGATTAGAAAAGATGAAATCCAAATTAAATTTCGCAACAACGACCTTGCCCCTAAATGCCACCAACTTTTACAAGGCCTAATGGTGTTATTGACATTTGATAAATAAGTAACATTGAATGTTAGTTTTAGCTACTTGTACTGTTGCTTTGGGGGGTTACTGGTTAGCAGCAACCCATCTTTCAACGAAGACCAATCACTCAGAGTCTCAGATACCCTTTCTATCAAGAGTGATCTAATAAAACGGTTGTACATTATTGCAAAACAATCACAGTACTTTTGTCCGTGTACTGTCGATGACAACCTTATTTAAACTACGGAAATAGAGATATTTATAAAAGGAAATCATTCTTAAAAAAGCAGTTTCTATAGTGGTGCTGCTGGTACCAAATATTAGTGCTTATACATACATACATACATACATACATACATACATACATACATACATACATACATATATATATATATATATATATATATATATATTAGTGCGCTCAGTAACTAACATTAATGCAGTGATCTGTTCAAAATTCCTCATTTAAGCAGCGTTCCATCCCGATTCCAGATTCTAACTTCTAACTCTCCTTTAATTCTTAAAGCTAACCCCGATTCTATTGCTCGTTAAGTTTGACATAGTGTTTTATTTTCTTTTTGTTCAGCAATGCGTCGTAGAATTAAAATTTTGTTTCAGAAAAGTAAATTAGTTATCGTCCTTTTTATTCATTCTTTTATCTTTGGATTAAGTTTTATATCATCAAAATCGAGTATTTTTAGATTAGAGGGTTGTTCGATATAACCAGTGCATTCCTAGCTAGATCTATAGTAGATCTAAATTTAGCGACAGATTCTATAAATAATCTTGCTTTCTGCTTACATAATGAACTAATTGCTGTTAGAATAAACAAATTTAGCTCTAATTGTATTTTCTAAAATCAAAATATGCATGTATGTTTTTAGACAGTTAATAGGTAGTTAATAAATTTGCTATGTCTATGGTCTTATTATTAATTCAAACTATTGAAAATGCATGCAATGAAGATATTTGATAATGTGCCAAGTTTCTCATCGGTGTACTAATCCGTGTTGTACAAGATGATTCATACTTGAAGAGTTATATCAGTACTATTGGAGTTGATTTTGTAAGTGTAGTTTACTAAAGTTTGTTACTTTTACGTGTACATATTACAATGTTGACTATGCTTGATTTTACCAGAAAATACGAACGGTGGAGCAAGATGGGAAGACCGTTAAACTCCAAATTGTAAGTTTTGTTTGTTTATTCTGCTTTTCTATTATTTTCTTATTCAGCTGAACTGCAGCTGTATTTGTCACTTCTGCATATATTTACGCATGAGTCATGACTCGTTTTGATTTTACGTTCATTTCATAGTTAAAGCTTCATCTTGCTGTTGCTGTTGGTTTATTTAGACCTGATATGAATTTATTTTTTTATGAAAATTCTTTTTGTGATGTTTATATTCATTCATTTTTGTTAAGAACATGAATTTAGAAGATTTTGCATGTTATAGTTTTACTATTGAATATTCTTTTTCTATAACAAAAGATTACTGCTCTTTTTATTGCTCTTGTTCTTTGTGGGCTAGTGAAAATCGAATGTGTTGTAGTATTTATCAATGGGAAATGGAAAGAAATCAAGTAGAATGGTAGTCAAACAGTTTGATTAGGATTCAAAAACTATCTTCTTACATTTATAAGCTTTTAAATTTAAAGCAGTATGATTTTGTTCCTCCATGTACTTTGTATGACAAAGAATTGATTTACCGTGGTTAAAAAGAGCAAAGCAGTGGTAGATCTAGGAGTTATTCCCTGAGGTGGGCACAAAGGCAAAATGTTAACGAAAGATGGTCTCTACCAGTCAAAAAACCGAAAAAGTTGAACACGGTTACTAATTTCAGAAGCAAAACATGCTACAGTTAAGTTGAGTATATAGTCTAAGGACTTCTATATTTGTCCATTTTTGATCTTTGATACCTTCGCCTCACAAATATTTAGTAACATGATTATTATTGTTTACAGGTAGGTAAACGTTTGTGAAGAATTCAAGTAGCAGCACTAGTTTTTGGTATGGTAGCAGCACATGTATGTAGTTAGGTTGATTAAAACTATTATGAAACTTGTATGTATGGTAGCAGCACTACTTTAGCTGCATGTACTATTATGAAACTGTTTATGGTAGTTTGGTTGTGTAAACGTATGGTTAACCTTTTGTCTTGACACTAATGTTATGATATAGTGGTGATTATGTAATTGCTTTTGTTTGTGTTATTGTGATTCATTGAACGTGTTATTTTTGAATGTGTATCTGTTTATATATTACGTTATTGTATAAGTTTTGAAGTACTTGAATTGGAGGCGAAATCAGATGTGATCGTGGAACAACAGGCAATAAAATCGAAACATACGGTGGCGGAGAAAAAACACCACCAAAAATATATTTTTGTAGCGCTTGAAAAGCGCTACAGAATCAGCAATTATAGTAACTCAGATAATCTCCTTGGCGTTCAAAAAACACTGCAAAAAATAATAATAAGTGCAACAAATAAATAAGATAGTAAACGGCACCTTTTCGGTAGCGTTTCTTAAATGCTGTAAAAAAGATCTTTAGTAACATTTAAAAAACGCTGCCAAAAATTCATTTGTAGTGGCGTTAAAATAAATGCAACAAAAAATCATGGATTTTTAGTCGCATGTTTTCTAGCGGGGTTTATCAAAACGGCACCAAAACTTTTTGTAGCGTTTTTTGAGCGCCACTAAAAATCAAATTTCTTGTAGTGTAGAAGGGTAAAGTCATTGCCTACGCTTCACGACAGCTTAGACCGCCTGAAGTGAGATATCCTACTCTTGATTTGGAGTTGGCAGTGGTGGTCTTTGCATTGAATATGTGGAGGAATTGTCTCTTAGGGGAGAGATTTGAGCTATAAATAAATCATAAGTTTTTAAGGTATTTATTCTCTTAGAAGGAGTTTAATATGAGACAAAAGAGGTAGCTAGAGTTTTTAGCTGTCTATGATTTCTGTATAAAGTATACAACCGGGAAAGGAAATAAGCTATTGGATGCTCTTAGTAGAAGACATCCGAATGTAGTGTGAGCTGTGTTGGCAGAATGGAAAGATTTAGAAGCTTTGACTACTAATAATGTGCAGTTAAGATCAACTGCTAGTTCTAGTTAAAGCACCATCATGTTATCCTATTTGGAAGTTCGACCAGTGTTGATCGAGACGATTGCTTTTAAGCAAAAGGAGGATCCATTATTAGCTAAGAAGATTAGAAGACTTGAGGTTGGAATCGAGATCGATGGTTTGAAATATTTTAGTCTTGACCAGAGAGGATGGCTGAGAAAGAAGGTACCGCTGTGTGTTTCGAATGTTGAGGACTTAAGGGGAGAAGTTCTTGCAGAATATCATCGGTCCAAGTTTTCGATTTATCCCGGAGGAACCAAGATGTATCAAGATAAGAAGAGCAGCATCTATTGGGAAGGTATGAAGAGGGATATTGGCTCGTGGGTTAAGCAATGTGCGTACTTTCAACAAGTGGAGGCGAACATCAGAAGCCGAGTGGATTGCTTCAGCCTTTAGAGACTCTAGTTTGGAAATGGAACTCGATATCTATGGATTTTATAGAAAGGTTACCGAGGTCAAATGGAGGAAATGAAAATGTATGGGTTATGGTGAACAGGTTTACCAAAAGTGCCCATTTCATCCCAGTTAAGTCAACCAGGATGGCACCTGTTTTAGCTAAATTGTTCATGAAGAACATAGTTAGACCACATCAGATTCCTAGTAGTATAGTCGGTGATAGAGATGCTTTGTTCACTATTTAATTATGGAAGAGTCTACAGGAGGTGTTAGGCACTAAGCTCAAGATGAGTACAGCCTATCATCCTCAGACGGGTGGGCAGACAAAGAGAGTCAATAAGGTACTCGAGGTTTTATTAAGAGCTTGTGTTTTAGATTTTGGTGGATCTTGGGAAGACCAATTACATCTTGTTGAGTTTTCCTATAATAATAGTTATCAGATTAGTGTAAGAATGACGCCTTTTGAAGCTTTGTATGGATGGCCATGCAAATCACCAGCGTGTTGGTTGGAGACTAGAGACAGATTTGTCTTAGGTCCAAATCTGGTTAGGGAGGCGATAGAGAAGATTAAGTTAATCCGAGAAAGGATGAAGGAGGTTCAGTCCAGATAGAAGAGTTACATAGATAAGAGGCGTAAAGAACTAGAATTCTCAGTTGGAGATAAGGTTTTATTAATGTATCACCGATGAAGGTTGTGGTATGATTTGGAAATTCAGGGAAACTGACATCGAGATATGTTGGTTCGTTCCAAGTTATAAAGAGGATCAGGAAGCTCACATATAGAATAAAGTTTCTGAGCAGTATGACAGGTGTCCATAATGTATTTCACGTGTCTCATCTTCACAAGTATGTGCATGATCGAAAGACTACTATTCCTCCGACAGGGTTGGAAGATTTGACAGTAGAGCCTAATTTGACTTTTTTTAGACAACCAGTTCGGGTTATAGCAAGAGATGAGAAAAGATTGAGGAATAAGACAATCAAGTTGGTAAAAGTTCAGTGGAGCGATAATGAGATGGACTGCACTTGGGAGACAAAAGATAGGATTAGAGATACTTATCCTGATCTGCTTTGAAGGTATGTCTATATTAGTTTTATATAGATAGTTGCTAGTCAGACAGGCTAGTATGGTTGTTAGGAGTGGTTCTATGTTTAGTATTTAGTCCTTACTAAATTTCAAGGACGAAATTCTTTAAGGAAGGGAGCCTGTAACTCCCATCATTTTTAATAACATTATTCAGAAGATTTAATTAGATAAATTAAATTAAATAATGTAAATATTAGAGTGATAAGGTAATTAAGATCTTAAAGTATATTAGAGGCCAAGCTTAATGATATAAATGGACATATAAATGGTTTTAATTGTTAATTAACAAGGGAACAATTAACATAAGGCCTTATTAGGAAATTTCCACACCATTACCTTATATTCTTTCAGATTCATTTTTTTACAAAACACAAACAAATGTAAATGAAAAGAGAAGCTGGCCTTTACTTAGGAGAAAAGAAGAGAAAATCAAACTAAAGCTAAGGAATTAAAACAAGGAAGATTGATCTCAATCAAATCTCAAAGTCCTTATCCTAATCAAGGTAAATAATACTCTAAACCATCTATGTTTTGTTTTAATGATCATTTGATTTTTCGGTTTATGACTAAATCCATCATGATAATTTTTGATGATGATATGCTTGGATTTTATAACATATTTTATTCAAACAATAATTGTTTGATAATTGTTTATACGGTTTAGGAGCGAAACCAATTGTATGTTGAATGCCATGAAAAAATTATATGTTATGTAAAACACGATTTTGGAGATGATTTTTAATTTTTATAATTTTCCAAGCTATGGAAAATTTATTATGAATTTTCAAAGGAAAATATGAATAATTAGGTTTAGAAATTAATTTCAGTTATTTTATGAAAAATTTAGGCCTGAATTTTTTTATGTTATAGATAACATATTGAAAGTGAATTTTTGTAATTTTTGAGGATTTTTCCTAAGTAATTTACTATGGTAATAAAATTAATTTAGATGAAGGACTTAATTGTTTTATTTTGCTTAATGGAAGGGCTTATTTGTTAGTTAATACTTGTTTAGATCTGAAATTATACAGCCATTGTTTTGAGAAAGAATTTGAAAAGTTTATGACAACCAATTAAGTGTTTATAAATAGGCAAGTTCGTTATAAAGTAATTACTTTGAATGGTATTAACTCAGCCTTTAATTAGAAAAGTAGGTTCCGCCTCTTTCAAAAGCACCTTTCAACCTTATTCCTCTGCCTCTACCAAGTAGAAACCTTCCAGGTCGAAACCAACTAACCTGAAAGCAATACATAGGGTATCAGCGATGTTGGTAAGTGATGGACTGGAGAAAGCTGGAAGGCATGGTGTCGAAACTATGCTTTCGATGGGGTTTAAACCTTTGTTTTATTTGCAAAATATATGCGCTTGCTTATTTCTATCAAATGCTTTCGAAGGAATCAAAACAGTTGCTTTCGAAAGGGACTTTTAAAAATCTTTTGAAGGGATTTTCGCCTCTTGTTTAAATTGTAGCTACCGAATGAGTCGCTTAGTTTTGAAATCAATGCTTCCAAAAAGGGTAGTTTTGACCAAGTCGAAACCCTTTTGCTGTGCATATGCCTTTCGAAGGGATTAAAGTCATCAATGCTTTCGAAAGGCAGCTTTATTTTATACTTATACGAAGCCACTTTCTAAAGCTTTCGAAAGGGTTTAACGGTTTTTGAAAGCGGTACTTTCAAATGGTTTTAAAGCTATGCTTCTGTAATTGAATGGTAATACTATATTACATTTGAAATGTTTCGAAAGAAAGATTTTAAAGTGTTTCAAAAGGAAGGTGCCTAGTGTTTTGAAAAGAAGATCTGAATGCTTTGTTTTCCAATGGTTTCGAAAATAAAGATTAAAGGTTTCAAAAGTCTTATTTTTCAAACCAATGAACCCATTCTCAATTTTAAAGGTAAATCCCATGGCATTATAAAAGAGCTTTTAAATGCTTTTAAATTAGAGTTTTTGAAGAGTCTTTCCTTGATAAAAAAAATAGGTTAAAGGGATTAACCATGTTTTATATGAAATTGATTTCGAGGATATTAAACCATAAGTGCTGGTATTATTATGTTAATATGTTTACTTCTTATAATATACATATTCACATTATAATGGACACATAACTGTATTTGGGGAAAAAGGATAGAATAACCAGCTAGGTTGACCCAGCAGTGAATATAAATGGAGTTAACTCCTTAATGAGTAGAATTTCATCCAAGAGGTCAGATAGACCAAAATGTAGGATGCCTAAATATTGAAGTTGTCAGATATCAGCTTCAAAGCAAACCCACTTAAATTATGTTTAGGAAAATTTATTGGTAGTTGCCAATGGTCATTGTAAACCCATGAAAACTATGCTTAGAAAGACTTATTGGAAGTGGCCAATAAGTTTTTAGTGAACCCATGAAAACTATATCTGAATTAAGTTATTGATAGAAGTCAATAGGTTCCTAGTCAACCCACAAAAACTAGGATAAGATGGAAGCTTATTGGAGATACCAATAGGGCGAGGGAGAACCATGAATGATGAAATTATTGGCATGGCCCAATAGGTTCTTAGTGATCCCACGAATACTATGAAATAGGACAGGGAGTCTATAAGTATTAAACAGGTCTTTAGTAAGCCCATGAAAACTAATAGGATAATAGAGACCCTAGAAACTGTTAATGAGACAGATAATCAGAAATGAATGGGGATGAGAAATCCAGAATTGATTTACATTTTTTCATATCATTATAATATTTTGAAATTCTATGCTTTAACCATTGTGGATATAGGAGCACAATATATGGTTTTATAAAGTTTTGAATAAGATACTAGTGAGGGGAAACCCGTTCCGTTAAGCGGCGTGGCCTCACTAGATATCTAAATATTTTGAGATGGTGGATTATTATTTATACCAAGCTTTTTGGCCGACTCGAAGTTTAAGTTTTCCCCTCAAACTCTGGAGTACTCAATTGATTTTGAGTAGTTTGAGAGTTGTGGATTTTAGGTACCTCTTTGGACGAATAACTTCTAGAGACGCGCAGGAGGCATGATAGCTATTTAGAGTTCTTTTCTATTTGTGAATCTATTGTGTTTTGTAGTAAAGGCAAAGATGTTTAATTTCCCAGTTACATACTCAGATCATCTAAGGAGGCATCTTCATATGTCGCTTTTGCATATGTTGTAATAATTATATTTTCTTTGAATGTGGTTCTCGTATTAGAATTGTGTAATAAATTTGAAATGATCTGAAATGGAATGTGAAAGTTGTTTTGTGATTTAATTTTTTTTCACATATCCATATGTTTCGATTATATCAATGTATCTAACATTACCGTATTTGGTCGCCGAGGATAACCATGGATGACTGCAACATCCATAGCCGTTAGTTTTGGGCCTCCAAGTAGGGATTTTACACCCTTCCTCCGCTTAACCAAAGCCTCTCTCCTTCATTTTGCCATAAACCGATGGCAAAATCCTTGCATGTCCGATCTTACCCCACCACTACTACGGATCTAAACCCTTTTCTCCCATTTCCCAACCGCCTCTCAGTCTATGGAACCACCATGCACCGGTGGCTCTTTCTCCCGTCATCCCGGCCTCCATGCCCGGGGGTGATCCAACCAAAGTCAATTCTCATATTCTACGGGAAGCCGCTTGGCTCCACCTGGGTGAGCGAAAGATTACCACCTATCTCGGAATGATGGACTTTGATTTCTTTCACGAACGACCAATGAAGTTTGAAGATTTCGCTGCTCTTGGGCTTGAAGAGCTTTTCGTCGCGGCAGGACTTGCACCGATCTCCACTTCAAGACTTTTGTGCAAGAATATTACCCGCGCTGCATTTGTCTTTTTGATGCGTAGATGGTGCAGAATTTTGATGATGCAATAGCTACATTGAGTCCAAGGTGAAGGGAGCTTGGATCGAGATGATAGATTATGATCTCCTTGGGATTTTGGAGATATCTAAAGTAGGCGCAGATTTAAATGACATAGAGATGACCGATCCTAAGATTCTATAGCGAATCATTTTAGGAAATATCGATGATTGGCTGACCAACAATTTGCAACTGGTGGCTCGTCTCGTCATGCGCATCATTTAACACAACGTCATTCTAAAGACAGGGAGCCTTGACCAGATCTATATATTAGTGCGGAGATTCGCCTATGCTGTAATTGGCAGCCTATTCATCAACTGGGCTCATGTTTTGATGCTCCAAATAGTCGACCAGTAGTTGGTACGTCAAGGACCGCTTTCCATATTGCGACTTGCTCACTCGAGTGTTTGTGCATTACGAGGAAAATTGAGCAAAGAGGCAGTAGTGGGGAAGGTCCCTCTCGCCATCGACTGGACCACTATTAAGAGACTGAATATTCCTTTACAGCCTGCCGCACCGTTTGTATGAACACAGAGCTGCAACACTAGAAGTAGGAGATAGCGCAAGGAGTCAAGGGATACATGAGTCCGGAGCTTGCTGCTATCCATCAGGTTCAGGAAAAGCTCCGAGAGATTAGGGTGGAGCATCAACGCTAGAGGCATGAGATTGGGTGCATAGCTTCCATGCTATGACCATTCCGCGATTATGGCAATGGTGGGAGCTCCGGCCATAGAGCGGGACCTTCTCATGATTCTTAGACGGTGTTTAATTTAGGTTTGTTGTACCTTTTATTTCCAGCATCTGTTCTTTTCTTTTGGATTATTGGCTATAGAACTATTAGTTGTCTCTTATAAAAGGCATACACGATATCGTGAGTTTCTATTCATTTTCTGTGTTATTATTCCTAGATATGCAAACCACTCCTATATATATATGCATAGTAGAGAAGTAATATAAATATGGAAATCTTATTAACATACTTAACTAACAGTGAATGCAATATTAGACTGAAAGTTCAGAATAATTAGAAATTTTAGCAAAGTACATGATAAATTGGTTTCAATATCATTGGTCATTGCTCATGTTCCTCAAAGGCTAATTTTTTTTGAATAATAGATATGTTGACATTTTAAAATAAAATGTCAAATTTTGGGTAAAGGTTAGTTGCAGAATTTTAAAATTTGGTTTGTGTGTTTAGCGCATAACCGATTTCCAACTACGTTGGAATATGGCTTGATTTATTGTGTTTTGAGAAAGATAATATTTTAAAAAATTCCCCTAGATTTGAAAAGTTCCCTTTTTAAGATTTTTTTTTCGTGTTTTAGTTATATTTGACTCCTAAATTATTTTTGAGTTCTTGTTCAAAATTTTATTTCAAGGAAAATGTGCATTTAAATATTTATGGATTTTATTTTTCAAAATGACATACAATTTGAAAAGTGATAAATATTTTTTGTGAAAACTTTGATTTCGAAGGCCATATGTTAGACATAGGGAGGCAAATAGAACTAGAATTTGCAAATTTAGCGGTGCATTAGGGTCGACAATATTATAAATGCAAGCAATAACAAGGGAAAAGCTATTTTAGCCTTGGAATTTCCATCTCCATACCTTGTGGGCAACACACGCTGGTCTATTTTTAGACTTACTTTCGTTTTTAGAGTTTGAAAATATGCCTCCTTATGCGTTTTGTGCATGGAAATTTCAGAGTAAATCCTGGGTAGCGAAGAAATTTCAACTGTACTATGGGAATAAGAAGATTATAGTGTGGTAAGAATGTTAAATTCTCCACCTAAATTCCTTTTCTCAACAAAGGAGTAAAGTTTAGGAATCGATTTTTCAATGCGTTAGTTTATTGGATGATAGGAAGTGGATGCAAAATTTATTGCTTCATACTTCTATTTGTTGGAGTATGGGGATTCTGATTGAAAAGATTTTTTGAAAACCTTTATACATATAGAACTGTCAGTATATATTTAGGTTGTTTGCATCATATTTTCAAAAATGTTTTCAAAAGAAACGCATTCATATAGGAGAACTCAATTTAGAATCATTCCGTGTACATATTTTCTTTGTCATGATACAGCAATACATTATGCACTTGTGCACATTTGGCGACGAAATTGATCGTATGCTCATTGGTTTTGTAGTTCAGGATAAATAAGAGCCAAAACGATGACTTATTTATTGGTGAAAATTTCGAGAACGAAATTCCTTTTAAGGAGGAAGAATGTAACACCCCATAATTTGGCTTTAGTTATTTAGTTAGTTAGTTAGTTAAATAATTAGGCTTGGAAAATGGAATTTGTGTAAGCTATGGAATTTGACCATGAAACTTACAACATTACATTCGTGGGGAAATTCAGAGCAACTTTCATATTTAAAATTTTACGATCGGAATCCAAATGAAGAAGTTAAGGATGAAAAGCTAATTCGAAACAAAAATAATTAAATAAGAAGAAATTATTATTTTAATATTAATTACCAGGGCCCATAGGACGACCCATTATTAGGGATGGTCAACCCCCAGCGGTCGACCGATGACACAAGTACAGTGAAAAGTGCGGTGTGTATACTAATGCACGTGCTAATATAGTATACACGGATCGTGTAATATGGATTACAATACAAATGCGGAAATAGATGATAGTAGCAAAGCAAAAATAAAAATAGAAAAATCACACCAGAGATTTTTATACTGGTTCGGAGCACCGTCCTACGTCCAGTCCCAGACTCCTATCTGGATTTTCACTATTAACTACCTCGCTTCACCCGGAGGAACAGGTTTACAATACCCGAACAGCCGAACGGGATTTCACGCCTCTAATACACTGAGGACTTCAACACTTGCCTCTTACAACACCGAGGACTTCAACACTTGCCTCCTACAACACGAGGACTTCAACAAAAACAAATACAATTGTTATTGACAACTTGTGTTCTTGAAAACACGGATTTGTCACTAGTAGTACACCCTTCCTATAATCTTATCCTCAAAGTATATGACTGATGTTTTGTGAAGATTAAAGAAGGTATATTGCTTATTGAATCAAAAGGTATAAAATAGTTTCAATGATTCAATAAGCTATTAATTAAATGAGTGCTTTTAGAATGCAAGAATGTTAGAAAGTAAGATCAGAGAAAGCATATAATAATCATATAAATTCTTGTTTGAATCAACGATTTAGATGAGTATATATAAGAAGAAATAGTTGTAACTCTTGGTGAAACAGTTGCCATTAAGAGTTGTGATTATTGGTGAAAGGTAGGAGATGCAACTTTTGGAGAAGAGGAGTGTCTTTTGGAAAACTTGCTTTCTGTTTAAAAACGGTCGACAGGTCAAAAAATGACCGGTAGACAGGATTTTAAATATATAGTCGTTATGTGCATGTGTGCACGTTTACTGTGCAACTTTACCAGAAACGGTCGACCGCCCCATTTTCAACCGGTCGACCGGTCTGTGTAAATTTTCACAGTGAATGTGCAATGATGTTTAAATGTATATATATCGACTATATTTGAAATGCATGATTATTTGAGGATAGATTTTAACAAGTTTATCACTATTACAACATCAAATAATCAACCTATAATCTAGAGTACCATATGTAGGTCTTGATTTGTCGATTGCCTTTATATTGTTGTCAGCAATCAAAATCTTCATAGAAGCTTTGACTCAACATTCTCCCCCTTTTTGATTGATGACAATATATAGCTAAAGTATTGAATCTCCCCCTGAATATGTGATTTCCTGCAGACAATTATTAGCACCTTTCTCCCTGCAAACAATTATTAGCACCTTTCTCCCTGCAAACAATTATTAGCACCTTTCTCCCCCTTTGTCATCGACAAAAAGGAGTAATAGATAATTGGTATAAATAGGAGTTTAATTACCATAATATGCATGGCAAAATAAAACATAACAATGAATTTCAATGATAAAAGAGCCACATAAAAACTGAATATACGGGAACCGGTCGACCGCTCTATTATGGCCGGTCGACCGTTTTCAACCAGAGAGCATTTTGGTCGACCGGTCATAATCTAGGTGGTCGACCGGTTTTTATGCCTGGTGAAAACTGTATATTTTGCAAAATTTTAAGAATGTATCGACCTTATATAATATATATTTCATTCTTTTCTTAAGTGGGACCTAAAAAATAGAATTAAGTCCATGGTACCCACTTTTTATAGGGTCCTAAGAGTTAGGTCTTAGGAGTCCAAACCCATATGGGTCCGGTATCCCCTTTATATATATAATTATTATTAAAATGCACAGTATTCATGAATTGCTGAATGTATTTGTTCCTAATCAAATTATTATTTGTTTTAGGAACCCATATTTTGATAGTCTTGACATTTCTCTTTTGAAATTTCACAACTGGTTTTGGTTTGAAATATAATAAACTAAGATTTTTCTTAGCTTCAGTTTTTTGTACTTTCTTCTTCCTTTTATTTCTAAGATGTTTCTTAGTTTCATGTTTGTTATATCCCAAACCTTGTTTATCTGAAATAGATTGTGAACTTTCAATGATTTTAGTCAAATTTTCTCGACCTTTGTTAAAGTTAGAAACATTTTGAGCAATGTCATCAAACTTTGTTTGTAAACTAGCTTTTTCTAGGTCTAGAATTTTAACTTTTGCTTTAAGTTCATGATTTTCAGTAGTGAGAGCATTATTTTTCTCTTTTTGAGCTTCTATTTCATGACTCAAAAGAGATATTTGGGAGTCAACATTAGATGATGATTCTTGAATATTTTCAAGTTCTTCTTCTAATATTTTCTTCTCATCTTTTAACATATCTCGTTCAAACTCTGCTCTACTTAAATCTGCTTTGACTACTTTTAATTGACGTTTTAAGTCTTTATATTTGACTATCAATTCAGCATTAATATCAAGTAATTCATCAAATGTAGGAATTTGTACCTCATCTTCTGTTGCCATAAAGCAAACATTAGCTTGTTCATTCTCCGAATCACTTTCACTTTCTGATGAAGATGACTCTGAATCATCCCATGTTACTGAGAAGGCTCGTTTCTTTGATTTGTCCTTCTTATATTTGAATTTGTCATTTTCTGACTTTTTCTTTTGTTCTGGACAATCCTTCTGCATGTGTCCCTTTTTATGGCAGTTGAAACATTCTATAGCAGATGAAGATGGTTTATTTGATCCAGGTTTCCTTTTATTGTAGCGACTGGCTTTTCGATATTTTAGGAATTTTTTGAAACCTTTAGCAATGAACGCCAAATCTTCATCTTCAGAATCTGATTCATTTTCATCTTTCTCAACATGAAATGCTACATTTTTCTTTTCTTCTTTCTGTTCTTTTCTAGCCTGCAAATTTGCTTCATAGGACATTAAATTTCCTATCAATTCATCTGGCTTCATGACGGAAAGGTCATTAGCTTCTTCAATTGCTAATACTTTTCCTTCCCATTCATTAGTCAGAGAATGTAGGACTGTTGAAACAACATCAAAATCAGAATACTTTTGTCCTAACCCAATAAGTGCATGGTGAATAGTTTGAAACCGTGAATACATGTCATTGATTGTTTCATTTGGTTTCATTTTGAAATTTTGAAATTGACTTTTCAGCATGGCTATTTTGGCTTGTTTAACCTTGTTAGTACCTTCATGAGTGATTTTTAGCGTTTGCCAAATTTGATATGCAGTAGTGCAGATACTAACACGGTTATATTCATTTTGGTCTAATGCACAGAACAACATATTTATTGCTCTTGCATTTACGGCTGCTGCCGTTTTCTCAGCCACAGTCCATTCTGAATAATCAGTTGTTGGATTCACTATTTCTCTTTGAGTAGCATTCCAAGCATCATAGCTACTTGATTGCATAAAGAATGACATACGTGTTGCCCAATAACTATAGTTAAGACCATTGAAAAATGGAGGTCTTTGTGTCGATTGCCCTTCTGTGTAAGTGGTGTTTTGAGTGCTAGTACTTGCGTTATTTGCCATATTACAAGAATATATCAAATAACTGTGTTACGGTTATATGATAACCGTGCTCTGATACCAAATGAAAAGTGCGGTGTGTATACTAATGCACGTGCTAATATAGTATACACGGATCGTGTAATATGGATTACAATACAAATGCGGAAATAGATGATAGTAGCAAAGCAAAAATAAAAATAGAAAAATCACACCAGAGATTTTTATACTGGTTCGGAGCACCGTCCTACGTCCAGTCCCAGACTCCTATCTGGATTTTCACTATTAACTACCTCGCTTCACCCGGAGGAACAGGTTTACAATACCCGAACAGCCGAACGGGATTTCACGCCTCTAATACACTGAGGACTTCAACACTTGCCTCTTACAACACCGAGGACTTCAACACTTGCCTCCTACAACACGAGGACTTCAACAAAAACAAATACAATTGTTATTGACAACTTGTGTTCTTGAAAACACGGATTTGTCACTAGTAGTACACCCTTCCTATAATCTTATCCTCAAAGTATATGACTGATGTTTTGTGAAGATTAAAGAAGGTATATTGCTTATTGAATCAAAAGGTATAAAATAGTTTCAATGATTCAATAAGCTATTAATTAAATGAGTGCTTTTAGAATGCAAGAATGTTAGAAAGTAAGATCAGAGAAAGCATATAATAATCATATAAATTCTTGTTTGAATCAACGATTTAGATGAGTATATATAAGAAGAAATAGTTGTAACTCTTGGTGAAACAGTTGCCATTAAGAGTTGTGATTATTGGTGAAAGGTAGGAGATGCAACTTTTGGAGAAGAGGAGTGTCTTTTGGAAAACTTGCTTTCTGTTTAAAAACGGTCGACAGGTCAAAAAATGACCGGTAGACAGGATTTTAAATATATAGTCGTTATGTGCATGTGTGCACGTTTACTGTGCAACTTTACCAGAAACGGTCGACCGCCCCATTTTCAACCGGTCGACCGGTCTGTGTAAATTTTCACAGTGAATGTGCAATGATGTTTAAATGTATATATATCGACTATATTTGAAATGCATGATTATTTGAGGATAGATTTTAACAAGTTTATCACTATTACAACATCAAATAATCAACCTATAATCTAGAGTACCATATGTAGGTCTTGATTTGTCGATTGCCTTTATATTGTTGTCAGCAATCAAAATCTTCATAGAAGCTTTGACTCAACATACAGTCGACCGGTGGCGACCTGGAAGCTCCAATAAACCAAGGCGTAATGGCCCGGATTTAATATTTTAGTACGGTTCCGTTTGATTCTAGCGCCTCTAAATTTAGGCCTATCTCTCCCTTCTCTTCTCATATTTTCATGGAGGCGGTAGCAAAGCTCTGCTATTTCTTCTTCTCCACTTTCTTCCTAAATTATAAAGCTAAGATATTCGTATCTATATTCATAAAAATCGAATAATAGTATAAATCTAACAAAAAGGAGAAGAGTATCAACCATATGCGTATTTGAGGTAATTTATATATTTATATCTATTTTCTCTTCGAATCCAAAATCTCTTTTTAGATCTATAATTCTAATGCATATATACCCTTTTATACATATCTCTTGGATTATAAAGGAATTGGAGATGAATCAAAGGTTCTACTTTAGATTTGAAGATTTAGATCACTTTTTAAAGGTGAGTGGAAATTTTTTATAGATTGACATAATATGAAAATGATCCCATTGGTATTTATTTGATTTTTACGTCTAATTGGATAATTGTATATAAGTTGTAGGCAATGATTTGAATACGATCAGAAAATAATAAACATCGCATACATGTTCTTATTTATGAATTAATTTACCATTATATACAACCCGATCTAGAAATTAGTCCTAAAAGTATGAATTTTGAATATTAATTTGAATGAAATTTATTCCAGATCTGAAATAGACTTTATAATAATGTTATAAATTTGGATTATTACCCTAATCTTGTTGTAATATAAACTTTTCTAAGTTTAGATATATTGGAATTCGGATCTGTTTAATATTTGTAACTAGTTTGATTTCTTTCCCTTTTAGAAAGATAAAACGTTTGATATAATAAGGAACGGATGCAAATTGAAAGAGAAAGAGATGTGTAAATTATGAATTCATTGTAGTTTACACTGTCTATTTCAGTAATAAAAAGAAATAATTATTCCTCATAATTTCAAACGATGTAATCTTTTATATTTTAAAGTTAAATCCTTTTTTTGGGACTAATTTATGGAAATTATAGCCGATAATCTTTTTAGATACGATTCCAACAATTCAACATGGAAAACTATATTCTAGTGAGGATATATAACTAGAACATATTTAAAAGTAAATATTTGTATGTAATTACTACGCTTATCATAATTAAATAAAAAGCTGATAACGACGCTTGCATGTAATATTCGCGTTTAGGATAATAAATATGGGAGTTGTAGTAAATTATTAGGGTAAATGGATTAATTGGACTGATTAAAATGGAATAGATATAGAAGGTTACTAATTCGAAATTAGTAATCATTCATAAATGTCTTAGGAAACGTCTGTTAGGATTTTTATGGACAAATTGACATTTAGGAGGACTAAGCGAGGATTTGTGGGTAGATAAATATTTAAGGTAAATCTTGCTACCTTAAACAAAAAGGGAATTAGTAAGCTAAGTCTAACGTCTACATAGGATAATATAAACAAAAACTTAAGATGATTAATTGGGCTAAGTAGGTTAGTGATGTGATGCAAGGTCAGTAAAGTCACTTGACGGAAGTCTGCCCTTCACTTTGAAGCTACCAACGGTCGAGTGTACTTACTACTGATGTGAGATATCACTAATCCTAGGATCCGTGATGACATGAGAGATTAGGCTTGCTTTCTCAATTGGAAAGTATTAAATGGTCCAAATTTAGAATTAGGAGCGCTGAAGGATTTCTCCATAAGGGTTCTCTTCCGGTTTGAGGTCTTAAGTGGCTGCAGGTTATGCCTCTTTCCTAAATGAAAGTATAAGTAACCTAGTGAGATTCCAAATAAATAAATAGTAATGTCTCTAAAAATGGTTTACTTTAGTGTTGAGGACTTAAGTGGTTGAAGGGTCCGCCTTCCTACCGAAAGTAACCTAATGAGATGCCATATTTATAATTAAGAGTGATAGTGGATATCTCGAGAAAGGTTCGCTTCAGGTTTGGGGTCTTAAGTGACTGTAGGGTCCTCTTCTTTCCTATAAAAGAAGTATTAAGTGGCCCAATAAGATTTTCAAGCAATGATTGGTAGATAGTACCACTAAGGAGCATGCTTCTAGAAGTAGGTCTTAAATGACAGGGTTTGCCTATTTTCCACTGGGAAGAGTTAAGTGGCTTTGGTACAACTTACATTACTAAGGTCACAATAATAATAGTACCATTTAGGAGCATGACTTGGAGATAGGTCTTAGATGGTGGGGTATGCATTAGTTAAGGTGTTAAACGACCAGAGTCTGCCTATTTTCTAATAAAAGGTATTAAGTGGGTTGGGTATTGTTTATTACATGACTACAATTTTTTTGGCGATAGATGCGGTAATAGTTAAATATTAAATGTCAGAAACCTTAAATAGTGGTTAGAGGCTTTGTATCCAGGTCCTACCAAACCTTGACAACATTGATAGAAAAACCACATTGGGAATAGGTCTTAAATGGCTTCTTCTACCTCAATTAAGGTCGTAAATGATAGTGCCTGCCTATTTCTCTTTTAAAAGCATTATAGATCCCCGGTTCATATTTAGAAGTACTAAGTGGTTAATGGGTTTGGAAGTATTGGGTGGTTGATATGGCTTCATCATTATTTCTTACCTTGGGAAGGGGTAAATAATAAATCGTGTGTGTAATGGAAGGTTAGATTAGAATTGCTAACCTTTATGGACATAACAATTAATTGGAAACCTACCGGTATAAGTTTATGTTATGGACGGTTTATATTTTTTCACTCACTAGAACATTGTTTTGACCCCCTCCTCATTACAACCTATAGGATATTATTTAGAAGAACATGTCAATGGAGCTATATGTACTTTTTTGTTGGAGAAGTCTTCTTTCTCTCATGCTCGATGCTGATGTGACAATCTGCTATCCTGGGAATACCATTAATTCCAAGGTAGTAGTGATGGTCAGTATTCTTATCCTATTACTTTTCCGCTGTGACTTTAGATTTCTATCAGTCTTTGATAATGCTCATGGTTATTTGCAGGTGCCAAATCTAATAATCTATGCTTTGATGGACTTGGGCTTCAATTTTTATCGAAATTTAGGCTCATTAAGGTTCAGGTTGTCACATTAAATCCCAGTATTGCTTTAAATGATTTCAAAATGATTTTGAGAAAAGTAATGGTAGTATTTCTTGGAAGTATTTATAAGTATAAATATTTCAAAGAGAATAATTAAGAAAGATGTATTTTCTTTGGATAGTTCAGGGGAAAGCATTTCGATTAGTTTTATGGAAATTTAAATAATTTCTTAAGCGACAATAAAATATTTGCTTAGGGGAACGTTGTAGTGCACTTAGTAAATTATCCCTTTCATCACTGTGCGATCAAAATGGGTTCGAGTCCGAACGAATTCGAAGCAAGTGTCAGTGAATAAATTATAAAAGTTATTTTATATATAGAAATATGTAAAATATGATTTCAAAAAGGGGTTTCGAAATAAAAATAGGGTATTTAGTTCTTGAGTTTCCTTAAAGGACATTGATTTAAAATAAAATGGTTCTAGAATGTTTTGATAAATGAAAGTTATAAACTCTTGAATAGAAAAGAGATAATTTATTATATAGGAAGGTTTTAATAAGCATTATTTTATTACAATGGTAGTTTTTGTTTAAGCATCAAAGTTTCATAAGTTATATAATATTATTTGGCCGACTAATAAACATCTTTACCTTAGGGATGTCTAAGGAAAGTAGAATCTGGGATTGATTTTGGATACTAGCATCATGCTTCTCTTCGGTACTTACTAGATCGAATAGGTAAAGAGGCTGAAGTAGTCGACTTGGTTTTAGAGCTGTATTTTGTTTAGGCTTTCACATGAATTTTGAAAATAAAATAAAAATAAATAAATAAAATAAAATTGACTTTTTTATATGTACTCTTTGGATACGGAAGAAAATTATACAAGTAAATAAAGTGGAGTAAGTTTTTAATTTAATGTTTTAGAAAGTTGTGTCTTTATAAAATGTTTATATACTTTAATGAAAATTTATGAAGTAATTCATAAATAATTTTAGTATTGAATGAAATACTATAAATTAAAATGAAAGTGATTTAGAAAGAGATTAGTGCAACTAAGAAACCAATTGGATTTAAGTATGTTAGTTATAGGTAGCTCATTTTATCTGCATTGTTCTTAATCTAAGATTCGAATACATAACTTCGGGGTGATTCACACTAGTCCGAAAAAGGATTTCTCACTTGATTGTTGTCATCGAACACTTGATTCAGATTCTTGATACGATAATAAGGTTTTCTATCATAGTATATGGCCATGTAAAGAGAATAGAGGTTTCTAATTGAGAAACCTGATAGAAGACCATGCTAGGGAGATCGAATGAGCGATGCTAGTTCAAAAGTGAAGTTTATGTACCCGATCGAATGATTGGATCAGTTATTGCATACGGATGATTTATGTATATTATACGAGCTTAAGTATATTTGTATGCTTTGTTCTATGACTTATGAAAATATATGGAGTGACTTTCAATTTTGTTTGATGGAGCTTAGATAATCTTCTAAGCGTTAACCAAAGGCAGTTAAGCGTGATTGTATGCTTAGAAAATTATATATATATATATATATATATATATATATATATATGTATGTATATGTCCTTGGATGAACGAGAAAGTAGTGAACCTAAGAAAAATTCTAAATTTTGTTTGTTATTCATTTAACATGTTTATGTTAGTTCATTCCTTTATGGAATTTGATCCGATTGATATTGTAATTATATATATTAATATACTACGATTTATAAAGTTGCTGTTTGTGCGGACTTAAATCCCGATGCTTTTGAAAAATGATTTCAAATTTTTTTTAGAAATAAATAATAGTATCATTTTGAAATATTTAATGAATTACTCAAGATATTTAAAAAAGAGTTTTGTAAAGTAATTTTTCAAATATTTTGATACGACTAAAGTTGGGCGACTGGGAGATTTCCGATTTGGAAGACTTACTAAGTACATTTGTTTACTCTAATTATTCACTTGATGCTCCTTGTTGTTTTGATTCTAGAGTTACACTAGGCTTCGGTAGGGGTTCCCCTTCCTTGTCATAATTGATTTTGGTTTTGATATATTTCTCTTTGGAGGACTTAGAGAATATATTTTGAATATAAAGTCCCGAGAATTTAGTTCTAATTTATCTTTTGAAAAGAATGGATGCATAGTATATTATTATAAAGTATTCTCTGTTCTTTTGTCGCATACGGTTGTTATATTGCTTTTGGTTGCATGTGGCTTTAAGTAACACTAGAGTTGCATGTAAATTTATATCATGTCAGTTTTTGATATGAAGAGCTGCATCATCATTATTTGTTGCATTACATTGCCTTATTACATATGGTTGTTATATTTTTTTATGTTGCTTGTGCTTATGGTAGAGTGTATTGCTCTATTTTCAGCATGATTCTCTTTTGAATTATGTAAGTACAAGATAGGTATAGAGAAGCAAGGGATTTCTGTTTGGTTTCTTGCCCACTTGCATTCGCGTTGAAATATTAAGTTTCTTACAAAAATAAAAATCAAAAGCAAAAGTGGTATGTAGTAGATTTAGAAATTGGTGATTGATTGATGATTTTCTACCCAGATATGAGAGGCTGCTTTTGGGATTTTGTCTTTTTATTGATTTGGGCCAGTAGTGGCGAGTTGGAGTTTTTCTAGATCTAACCACGCAAAGGAGGTATTGCCGAAATTTCCTGTAACATAAGGAACTTTAAAAACCTAAGGGTGAGAAGGAATTTTCTTCCTTTGGGAATTTCGAGGATGAAATTCTTTTAAAGGAGAATGTAACATCTCAATAAATATAAATAACTTACATTGAAATATAAGGATCATTTAAATATTTGAATTTTGAGTTAAATATTAATTAACTGGATTTAGTAGCCTTATTTAACTCCTTTTAATTAATAAATAATAATGGCGAACTCATTTTGTAAATTTATTTATAATACTAAATGGTTTGAATAAATAACAAGGAAATCAATTGTTAATAAAACGACTTGATTTTTATTGACATATTTTAAATGAATTTATAAGATTTTTCCGTTATTTTTAAATTGGAAACTATTTAAATTATCATTTGACGTATTATTTGGCAAACGACGGTATTTTTGAAATTTCATGATATAAGATAACCAGCGTATGTTATTGTTGTTTTGGGATTGTGTTGCGTTTTTGCGCACAATCGTATTTTTGTTTTGTCGTTTGCGGTTCTTATGCGAATGAAATGCGATGTGGCAACATACCGAAAATCCAATTTTAAATTTAACACCTCCCTTGGCATTTCTCTCACCCATCTTTTACTTTTCTTTTTCCCTCGTTCACTTTTATTTACCCTCTTTTGTAAAAGAACATCAAACTATCATCTTCAAAAAAAAATCTAAATATAATGATTTACTCAACGATAAATTAGGGTGCCCGATCCGTTGAGTTCGTATGAGTGGGATATTCAAATATATGTAAGGATTGTCATGTACAAACGTGTTTAAGTTTGCTCGACGTAGGCTATATCGAACTAAAGTTAGATTTTGTCGATGATCCAAGTGGAGTTGAATCGTGGCGTTGGTGCCATTGCTTTTCTTTTGGCAAATAGTATGGCCATGAAATGGTGATGCTCGATCGTACTTTGGTGAGTGTGACATTTAGGTATTTGCAAAGATAGGCATTTGATCACGATGCCCAAGCGATTGAGCTTCATGTGTTTTGGTTGGAAGCATGGAGATTTTGTAGTGGAATTCATAGGTGAAGGCGGAACACGATTTCATCAAGTATCGGAGGAGATATCGGGGTTGGAAGTTCACGACATTAGGTACGTGTGTGCATATTAATGCATGGGCCTATGCATTTGATAATTTTCGGAAGAAGGTTTTATAGTTAATTAGCTGATTTTTATTGTTAGTTAAGTTATTAAATAATTTAATTGATTCCAAATATTATAAACTCAACAACTATCTTATACGAGGTCGGATTTGGACGCAGTCTTTTGCGTTGGACTCGTGTCAGTGTTTTCTACGTATTTGAGTTGGACTCGTTGAATTTGAAGTTAGTAGAATTTTGAGCTAAAATGGATTTTTGATCAAACCGTAATATGAAAATGTCAACTGGAATTTTGGTGAGTTTACTCACCTCTGAATAAACTATATGATATCTGTGTTGCTATAGATTATTATTGAATGTTTGGATGATAGTTTTATATTATTGTTTGATTATTTGTTTGGATTTGATTTCTGCTTGAAAGTCGGATGACATGAATAACCACTATTTTGTAGGGGACTTTTGTCCTAAAGAGTTTCTCGCCATTCTTAATTTTTTGTAATATGCATCTTCCATATATTCTTATGTCACTTATATTGATGTTTAGTTGAAATATTTTTGACATACTATTTGATCTATGCAAGTGTCGTTATAGTAATTATCGATATACCGTCACTAATGAAATATCATCTCTTTAAACCTCAATATGTACGTTAAAGTAATGTTTGTATTTTTACAGAATAAATGTTTGGTCATGTCTTTGCACTTAGAAAGTTGTTTAATCTACATTTTCAATTGTTTTTTGAGAATTTTGAAATAAAGGATAAGTGTTGTGTAAAATTTATAAAAGAAGTTATAAATTTGATTAATTATCTTTTAGGATAATTAAAGTTATTTTAAATTTAAAAAGTTATAAATTTGAATAATTATCTCTCGGGATAATTATATTGTTTTAAATTTATAAAAAGGCTATGGATTTGATTAGTTATCTTTCGGGATAATTAATGTAGTTTTAAATTTATAAAAGGATATAATTTGATTAATTGTCTACTAGGATAATTAATGTTTTTTTTAAATTTATAACAAGATTTAAATTTGATTTATTTTCCTTCAAAATAATTAATGTTATTTTAAATTTATAAATTTGATTTATTTTCCTTTGGGATAATTATGTTGTTTTAAATTTTATAAAAAAGATTATAAATTTAATTAATTTTGTTTCAGGGTGACAACATTATTTAAAATTTATAAAAGTATTTAACATTAATTTATTAGCTTTCAGGACAATAATTGTTGTTTTAAAATTATAAATGATAGTTTATAAAAAAGACAATCTTTAAAAACAATGTTTAAAATATAAACTAAGTGTAAATTTTTTTGGGTTTATAGTAAACAACATTTTATTGACATTTTTTAACCCTTCCTTTTTAGTACACTTAGAAATATAATCAGCTCTTTAAAAACAATATTTTGAAAAGAGTGGTTTTACAAATATTTGTGATGTGATAATCAAGCACAAGTGTGAGTCAAATAAATTTAAAATTTGATTCATTTTGTAAAAATATTTCATTTTACACTTACATTAATGTTGAAGGAACTTTTGCTATTCTTAAAGTTAAAAATGTTATCGTAACTAGGTAGGAAGCAACACTTACTTCACTTGTTCGGCTTCATTGTTTTCCCCTGGGTAGTGCTACTTTAGGATCGATGAGTTGTGATAAGTGTAAGATATTCAATTTCCATATACTATCATCGTTGTTATCCTCGATAGTTGATTCCTTGGCAATCAATTTCGATTATGCTATCTTTTGTGTTTCGTCAATTCAAGAGATTTGTTGCTCATTTGAGCGTTGACATCCTTTATCGAAAATTACTAAAGAAAAGAGCATGTGGGGTTGCTCCCGTTAGGGTATTATCACATCTATTCTAGATTGGTTTCGATGGTATGCACACAGAGATGTGAAATACTTGAATTCTCGGTATGGTTGTTGGGGTTTGACTTAGAGGTTTTCAAGAGAGTCACAAAGTATATGACCCTCTCCAATATATTTTCTAAAGGTATACTTTCGGTAAGGGAGGTACACCTTTAGTCATTGCTAGAAAATTTTCATTCTCCTTGTTTGATTCAAATCTTTAAATTGTTTTTTTAATTACATCGAGAAGTGTTTGGTGCTCTTCTCGATGTTTAGTTATTGTATGCATTGTTTAAGTTTTGATTTTGATCTTGTTTATGCCCATTATTTAGAGTTTGGGTATTATTCTAATTTGTTTCCATTCTTTCTTGTATGGATGTTGTTCTTGTTAGGTACCATTCCATGTTTAGTGACATGGTCTCATAGATTTATTACATATTCCCTATATTTCTTGAGCTTTCTCACATTGGTTTTCCTAACTGATATGCGTTTTATTCTATTATAACGCTCAGGTCTGACCGAGTTTTTCTAGGTTGTCGTTGGTAGGACTTGGATATTTTGAAGTAGAGTTGGATGTTCACCTACCGTAGCATTTTTATTTTCCGCTCTATTATTATGTATACCCATCATCAATTGTAAGTTCAGAAAGTTATAACTATGTAGGCTGATGATGTTTCTAACTCTGGTATACCTTTTATCTTGGATTGAAAACTTTTACCGTCTTTGTTATATTGTATATTTTTGTCCCATTGTGAGGTTCTATTTTCCGTATTCTTTTTTTACCTTAACATTCTGCCATTTCGATAGTTAAATGCTCGAAATTTAAATCCCATTGATGTATTGAGAGTCAACTTTCAAGGATCAAAAAGGTGAGTTTTTACAAGAACATTCAAAGAAATTCTTTCGAATTGAAAAGCCTCATTTAGCAAGATACGGCTTTTTCTATGACCATCATATATATGCATAATCTCCTAATTTGAATTTTAGTATATTCGAAATCTAGAAAGATTGATTTCTCCATATAGCGGACTAATTATGCAAATTACTATGCATGAAACCCGCCGTCCCACTCATTAATCTATCCCATTCAAAGAGTTGGATCATCAAAGTTGCCCTCCTGTTATTACTCCTCCCACCGTCGAAGTTCCATCTATGGCAACCTTTTTTATTTCTCTCTTGTCCATAGAAAATATGGGATGCTCCTTTTGAGTTTAAGAACCAATAGGAATAACTTATATCATAGTTACTTTTTGGTTTTTCTCAAATGTAATAACATTGCTTGTAGTTTTCTTATTATCAATAAAAATTTATTTTAGTATATTGAATATTTAACTTGATTCTTACTTCATATTTTGGTCTAAGGTAAGGATCAACCTTTATCACTTAACGATCTTGATCTCACTTGCTGTCTAAGAAAAATTCAAACCAGGCTAATCTCAAATACCAAAAAACTGTCTTCATGATCCATTTTTGGATTTTCTTCAACCGATAATGTTAAGGGAAATAAGTTGCATAGCAAGTTCATTTTATCAAAGTCTACCATGAAGATTTCCTTACAAGTAATTTCAAAGCTCAAAAAGAAGATTTCTCTCAAAGATGAAGAAATTCAGGAATTGACTGAAAAACTTAATGTGGGATCTTCTTTATTACGATCCCAAGAATTTGAATATGATGCAAAGATAGCCCTACTTAACCAACACATATTCGATTATGAAGTTGACTTACTTAAATCTCAAAGCGCGTGCTAGTCATACTGGCTCATTGTTGTAGAAAGGGAGATTGGACTTCCAATACCTACACTAGTCTGCTCTCCAAAAAGGAATTATTCTAAGAAATCTATTTATTCTTATGGAACTATTTGTTTAACTTTGTCAAAAGATGGATCGGGAAGGTTGTTGAGATTGAGTAGGAATTTCAAATTTCAACACAACAAGGAAATAGAGGATTAGTGGAACAAATTTTTTGTAGATGATTTGTCTAACCTTCACTTGAATTTTGAAACACAAGAACATGAGAAATATGGGTTTACTTTGAAAATACTAGACTAGAAAATGGTAAAGGAAACTTATCTGGTTAGATATCTATAACATTCCTCATTTTAATGCCTGAAACTAAGCGCTACGAATGCGGTAGTCGTCCATGATATTAATTTCTAGTGACAAATTACGACCATGTTAATCATATCAATAATCAGAAGCACTTGAATACGAAAGATGAGGAAATCCGCCCAGTTCGAGCTGACAATACACCGTAGATGTCCAACCCAAACTGAATGAAAAACCATATCATCATGGGTAAGAAAGAAGAGAAGAAGAGAAAGAAGAAAAAGGAAGAAAGTAGAAAAGAAAGGAGAAACAAAAAGAGAGAAGATAAAACGAAAGAGAAGAGAGAAGAAGAAGAAAGAGAAGACACAATCGCAACAAAAAAACACATAATATTATATCAAAGATCTTTACAAAACAGAAATTGTAATATGATATACATAAATCAATCAGAGTACAACAATCAATCACTAATCATCAGCCTAGACAGTTATAATAACCTGTCCTCACAAATGCTGATAATTCAAATAATAAAGCAGCAGAAAATAAACATATATATGGAACACGACCATAAGATATCTAGCTCATCTGTTGAAGCTCCAAAGCATCCAAATCTAAATATGTAAATATACTCAGTCAGACCCCAACATTGAAAGGGAAGAACGCTTGGATCAGTCTGGTAAACCAGCGTGAGAAAACACATCTCAACTGAATTTGTTTTAAAGTTATCAAAGCGTTCTTTTCTAAATATAAAGGTAACTCGTAAGACACACCCACACATAAACACGGATGAGTTTTTAACTTACGATAACCAAAACATTTCATATCAAATCATCTGATATTATACTAGTGTCTAGTATACAAATAATATTTCAAATAGCCGCAATTGTTATATTGGTTAAATTTGACAGCGTAGTAAGTTTACAAACAAAATGGCAGGCACATATTGGAGATTGGATTCCGTACAAATGACAAGGTAAGGGACTACGATCCGTACAGCACATCTCTAGAAAAATATACCTAGGGTCTAGATTCGAGCGCCTAAGCCAACACAGAACCGGCCTTCGCCTTCCATTTGGATAGTACCGAATATGACATTACCCTGGTCGTTCCCAACCTATCCGTAGCCACGGCATACAACACTCGAATATATAGGGTAATCTAGAAAGATGATGACCATATCCTTATGGGTGCGACCCACATAGCCCTGCCGCTTCTACCCCGTTTCTATCATTTCTAGATGATGAGGCATAAGATCACGACTACTTTCACATAGCACATTCCACTTTGAATGCCGCATTACTATTCCTTGGATCACTATTGACTTTCACAAACATACAACCTCCGAGCTCATACGTCTCAAAGAAGAGTGTTAATTTAAGAGAAGTTTCCCTCTCCGTCACCAAATAGATGTATTTTTATAAAAATCAACAATGCAATCTCAACAATGCAATGTCAGACATCGATCAATACAAGTTGTCCAGGAACAGGACAAACCGAAGGCACTCTCCTACCACATCTCGTTGAAAATTACCCCTAGAATTAGTAGCGAGAAGTCCTTGCATATCGTAGATTTTCTTAACGAAGCACTACGGCCACCATAAATATATGATATGGTAAATTTCACCTCAAGGGACTAGTGGCAAGTAGCCCTGCATCATGAAGATCTCTGTCTTCAAAATCATAATCATAAACCTACACTTTCAAATGCACACATTGGTCCGAAGTGGTTTCCGGATAAATCTGACCCCAGTTTCTCACCAACAACGATAAAAAGGCCAATTATTCGATAGTCGGTTATTTAACTATCAAAGTAAACAAATAAGTATAGTACCATAAGCAATCACTAGGTCATTTAATTAATCTTTATTAATTAAATAAATTTCCAAATATTTGCTTCAATTATCTTCAAAAAGATATATCCTCAAAACTGTTTGCGCCAAAAATGGTCACAAACCCCAAGTATCATGAAAGCACCAGTGTATGAATATAGATCAGCAATATTTAAACACAAATCTCAGATCTAAGTAAACAACAAACAATGATCCAGAAATAACAAACAGAAACACGATATTTATAGTGGTTCGGCTATCTCCGGCCTATGTCCACTTCAAAGTTTTATCTTTTATTGATTATCCTTGCTGGTTACAGATGATTACAGTGATTACAATGAAGTAATTTGAGTACAACAACGATGGTAAGGTGTATAATTGCATCTAGTCTGGACGTTGAATAGCCAAAAGATCCTTTTTCTATAGGCTTCAGGGTGCTATTTATAGGCATAGGAGGCTGATATCGCGCTCAAACTTCGGGAGACTCCTTCTGGCACGTGAGTGGGCCCATGCGATCGACCCCACTAAGTTTCGACTCGATCTGTGATCGATACGAATCAATGTCGTATCGATCAGAAAATGATCCAATCGAGCTGAAACTTGGCAGGAATGTTCTTTAGCTTGTACGTAAGCTCCTGTGAAAATTTCATAGCATTTTGATCAGTGGATTTTGAGTTATGGTCGGTACGAAATTGGATTTTCGACTGCACTACTTCCTTCGAATCGATTGATTCGAATCGATCAATTCGACTCGATGATGCACATGTCCTAGCGGCGACGTGGCATGCACTCCTCGTGTTGATCCACTCTTTGCTCCGGTTTGACCCCTTCGACTCCATGAATCTCGCCTCATTTGTATCGATGACCGTTATTTAATTCGTGTTGATGGATACGAAGCAGTGATATCTCGATGGATTCGAACAGCTGTAACATTGATGGATACGAAGCAACGGAGGCTGACGGTTATGAATAGGACTTTCCTCGATGGATACGAGCCAAGTAGACCCTTGATGGATACGAAGTATGCTTGAGCCAATTGATACGAAATGCATGCTCTGCCGATGGATTCGTACGAGATCGAGTTTATCCGAGGCTTCTTGGTGGATTCGAATGAGATCGAGTCATAATTAGGCTTCTTGATGGATTCGAACCTGATTGATGAGAAGTTGATGGATACGAATTGAGACGTGATGATAGATACGGACTCCATCGGTACGAAGTTAAGCTGTCTGATGGATACGAAAATGTGACTTCTTCCTTCAACTTGCATCGATCATATCTTGAGCATATGAACTCGGATTGACCTGAAATTTGGAATGTCGGTTTTTATGGCTTTTCTTGTCATGTCTTGTCAATTGTGTCCCGATCCGGACTCGGACAAAATTCATCGATATCCATAGCGAACCTGCAATGCATAATCGACATTCATGACTAGTAATCATTGGTTTTCAGTTAATTTTTGGTTATCTCGGCTTTTCCAAAAGGCGGGATAACACTTTCCCCCCAAAACATGCCTTGCGATAGGAAAGTGTGTTTTGTAATGCTATAAGCTGGATGTTCATATCCTGTCGGCGATCTGTAAAGAACTTGATAGTTTCATATGACCTCGAATGGCGATCGTTCGGGATCGTATGCCATTTGAGGTGAAACTTGACCATTCGCGGCAAATGGTGGAACGAGACCGTTCACGGTCGGATGCCGCTTCAAACGAAGGGCAGCCATTCGAGGTTGAATGTTGGTCTAGACGATTTGCGATCGTTCGCAATCGGGCGTCGTTCTTGACGAATTGTGACCGTTCGCGGTCGGGTACCGCATGAGATAAAATGTGATCGTTCGTGATCAGAAGCCGCACGAGGCAGAATGTGATCGTTCGCGATCGGATATCATACTAGGTGAGTTATGACCGTTCGCAGTCGGGTGCCGCATGAGGCAGAGTGTGATCGTTCGCGATCGAATGCCGCACGGGGATGAATGTGATCGTTCGCGGTCGAATGTTGAAGGGGACTTGGCATCAATAGAGTCAGATATCACGTTTGGGTGAATTTCTGAATTAGCGACTTTGGCGGTTCATCGTCATACAAGGTGTGTTTGTGGACCATTCGCGATCCAACGGATATACAAGTAACTTCTTTTACAGAATTGCAAATATCAAATTAACGCTCATACGAATTCTTTAACTGAAATGTCCAAAAACCAAATCCAAATGTTCAAATCAAAACTAAACAGAAGCAAGATAAGGATGTCAATGTGCAAATTCTTACTATGATACGGTCAATAGTCATTCAAAGCATGCCTGTGGATCGTTCGCGATCCCGTACATGTGTAAATGGTTTAACCGCGTTTGTGAGAAATTTACTACTTGTTCGTCGTTATTTCAATCAATTGATAACCATCCGGTGTCCTGGTTTAGGGTCACCCCTAGCTGATGTAGACGGTGGTCGTTCTGGCTCCACCGCTGGAGCTCGCCTCCTCACATGCTGAAGTAGCCTATCGTTCCTGATATGCCCTTCCACCTCATCCTTCAGATGCCTACAGTCGTTCGTGTTATGACCATTCAGTTCGTGGAATAAGAAATATTTGTCTGATTTCCTCTCGTCAATAGTTGGAACCCTTCACACTGGTCTACGATAGGCAACTTGCTCTTTGGTATCCTGATAGATTTGCTTCAAACTTTCATTCAGCTCCGAATAAGTGGTCAATCGCGGCTCCCTCCACCGCCGCTTTGACCTGCCATCATTATCCTCAGCCTTTCGTTTCCCTTTACCAATCTCTGCACCTTTTCCAGATGGGTTTCCACCCTTGACTGCATAAACATCAATTCCCTCTTCTCTCTCTGCATTAGCATCCTCCAATCGTAAAAACTTTTCGGCCTCATGATAGAATTCTCCCAGATCCATAGGCGGATCTTTAGTTAACGAATTTTTGAACTCTGTGCCATCAGAAATTCCAGATACAGCTGCCATCATTACCATGGATGGATCTGGTCGATCCACTGATGCTGCAGCCGCATTGAATCATGTCAGAAAACTCCTCAAAGACTCCCCAGCTTTCTGCTTTAAAGTTTCCAAACTCATCACATTCTTGGGTCTTGCGATGTGAACCTTAAATTGCCTCATGAACTTCTCAGCCAAATCAGCCCACGTTCCTATGGAGTCGCTCTCCAGCTGCCTAAACCATAGTGCTGCGATATCTGTCAGATACAATGGAAAGCACCGGGCCATGACTTGCTGTGACGCCCCCAGCACTTCCATTTGCCTCATATACTTTGTCAGATGGACCGCGGGGTCCGTCCTCCCATCGTACATCTCCACTGATGGTAACTTGAATTCCGATGGGTTCCTAGCCATCCTAATCGTAGGAGAGAAAGGACTCCTGTTCACATCTTTAATATCTCTATTTACTAATCCGTCCCTCATGGCTCGTCTGACCATCTCTGCCAATCTATCATTGTCTCCAAGATGTAATCCTCGTTCATTCCCTTCGATTTACCCCCAATTCCATGAGAGCTTTCAGGAATCTGCCCCCCGGCTGAGCTTTCATCCCTCTACCACCATCAGATTTCTCGGATGCCCCTGTCTCTCTCCCCGGGATTGGATCAACATGCTCTAAGTGTGTGCCCCCTAGTCTTGGTGCTACGCCGGATGGTCCTGCTCCATTCTGAACTCTGTCTGCTCCTCGATTTTGCGCTCCAAGTTGCCCAATCTATTGAAACAAGTTCTGGATCATCCCTTCTTGCCTTCTCATCATTGTCTCCATCTCATCCCTGGTGATGAAGACTGAAGCTTGGTTCACTCCTGAGGAAGTCTCTTGACTCCCATTGTGTTGACTTCTTTCTGGTCTCTGTCTTCTGCTAGATTGCCTTGTCATGATTCTTCAGATCTGAATCTCTAAACTTTCAAATTCAACTGACAGAACTCGTGAATTAGCCTTCTAAGTGAAAGCATCAAAGTGTTTGTGCCAAAAATGGTCACAAACCCCAAGTATCGTGAACGCGCCAGTGTATGATTATAGATCAGCAATATTCAAACACAAATCTCAGATCTAAACAAAAAACAAACAATGATCCAGAAATAACAAACAGAAACACGAGATTTATAGTGGTTCGGCTATCTCTGGCCTAAGTCCACTTCAAAGTTTTATCTTTTATTGATTATCCTTGCTGGTTACAGATGATTATAGTGATTACAGTAAAGTAATTTGAGTACTACAGCGATGGTAAGCTGTAGAATTGAATCTGGCAGAGTCTGGACGTTGAATAGCCAAAAGATTCTTTTTCTATAGGCTTCAGGGGGCTATTTATAGGCGTAGGAGGCTGATATCGCGCTCAAACTTCGAGAGACTCCTTCTGGCATGTGAGTGGGCCCACGCGATCGACCCCACCAAGTTTCGTCTCGATCTATGATCGATACGAATCAATTTCGTATCGATCAGAAAATGATCCAATCGAGCTGAAACTTGGCAGGAATGTTCTTTAGCTTGTACGTAAGCTCCTGTGAAAATTTCATAGCATTTGGATCAGTGGATTTTGAGTTATGGTCTGTACGAAATTGGATTTTCGACTACACTGCTTCCTTCGAATCGATTGATTCGAATCGGTCAATTGGACTCGATGATGCACGTGTCCTAGCGGCGACGTGGCATGCACACCTCGTGTTGATCCACTCTTTGCTCCGGTTTGACCGCTTCAACTCCATGAATCTCGCCTCGTTTGTATCGATGACCGTTATTTAATTAGTGTTGATGGATACGAAGTAGTGATAACTCGATGGATTCGAACAGCTGTAACATTGATGGATACGAAGCAACGGAGGCTGATGGTTATGAACAGGACTTTCCTCGATGGATACGAGCCAAGTAGACCCTTGATGGATACGAAGTAGGCTTGAGCCAATTGATACGAAATGCATGCTCTACCAATGGATTCGTACAAGATCGAGTTTAGCCGAGGCTTCTTGGTGGATTCGAATGAGATCGAGTCGTAATTAGGCTTCTTGATGGATTCGAACCTGATTGATGCGAAGTTGATGGATACGGATTAAGACGTGATGATGGATACAGACTCCATCGGTATGAAGTTAAGCTGTCTGATGGATACGAAAATATGACTTCTTCCTTCAACTTGCATCAATCATATCTTGAGCACATGAACTCGGATTGACCTGAAATTTGGAATGTTAGTTTTTATGGCTTTGCTTGTCATGTATTGTCAATTGTGGCCCAATCCGGACTCGGACAAAATTCATCGATATCCATAGCGAACCTGCAATGCATAATCGGCATTCATGACAAGTAATCATTGGTTTTCAGTTAATTTTTGGTTATCTCGGCTTTGCCAAAAGGCGGGATAACAAAAATCATTCCAAATCTTTCTATATTGGAAAACATTTCCGTATACTTATATCAACAGTATAAGCATATTTAAAAATAACTTCACTTCTAACACTTAGAAAATATCTTCGTATACTTATATCAACGATATAAGCATATCCCCAAATCACTTCACTTCCAATAGTTTGAAAATATCTTCATATAGTTATATCAACAAAATAAGCATATTCACAAATCACATCATCTTATCACTTAGAAAATATTTTCATATACTTACAATAACAGTATAAGCATATTTACAAATCCTTTTAGGAAAGCTTTATATTTTTTCAAAAGATGCTTTATTGGGTCAAAACGAATGTTGCGTAAAACATTGTTACGACAGCCCAAAAAACATCAGCGTAGGGATTTGATAAATAAATATGTAGATAAATAAATCCCACATGCTATATAAAACATTTCCTTTTCGGGAAACATTTACTATAACAATAGTGATATGGAGCCTTCCTTACTTCTCGAAAAACGTATTAACAATAAATGTCGAAATCTATGTTTTTCGATATATATCATATTTTAAAACATTTTTCAAAACTATTAAATCCATTTAAAACCATTACTTTCAAACCTTTACTTCCAAAAGATAAATTACATTTTAAAACCAATAACTTCATCAAAATATCACTTTCAAACATTTCTTCAAATAAAAAACCCATATTTAAACTTCAACACAAATCACTTCCATATTTAAAAAACTACTTCTATAAATATTATTTCATTTTTATAAAACTCCTATTTTATAAAACTCCGTTATTTACCAAATTCTATTTATAAATCCATTCTTTTATAAAACTAATTTTACCATCAAAATCCATTTCTAAGTCATTTCTTTATAAATCAAACTCATTTATAAAAATCCATTTTTAAAGGAACTTCAAATCCATTTATAAAACATATATAAATTCCTTTTTTAAATCCGCTCTTTATTTATAAAAAATATCACCTTTATAAATCTTTTATATAAACCTATTCAGAAATCTATTTTTAACGCATTTCATAAAACCATATTTTTAAAACAACAAAAATCATAACTTTTAATTAATAAACAAATTCCTTTCTTTTTAAAATTAATCACAAATCATTAAAACATATTTACTTCCAAAATCACTTCGAAAACCTTTTCAATTCAAATCATCAATTTCAATATTTCCAAAATATAGAAAACAAGGCTTTTAACCCGCCTTTTGTCAAGGCCATACAAAGGCGGATTCAACTTAACCAACTTCATGATTATCGAGGCTGGAATATGATGGATTCATTTTAAATGTATGAAGTTCACTCGGATAGGTCGGTCGGCATTCATTTGAGGGAACAATCTCTAATGGATCGACAGAAAAGTATGGTTTGGTATGGATATGACATTCGGTTAGAAAGGTATAGCTCGGTTTGGATGTGTCTTACGGTCAGAAAGATGTGGTTCGGCCTTGGATGCTTGGCCTTGATGGTTGCTCTGCATTGTGGTTCGGTCAGGGTGGCTCAGTAATGATGGTTCGGCACTTGGAGGTGGCTTGGCCTAAGGGTTCGGCAAATGTGGTTCGGTGGAAGTTCATCCGGTTTGGAGGGTACGATCAGCCGAGGAGTGGAGAAGAGGTATGATTCGGTCAGGACGGTGTCGCTCGGTGTGGTGGTATGGGCCGGTCAGAATGATAATGCTCGGCGCAGGTCGTTTGGCATGTGTGGCTCGGCATGGTTTGGCTCGGCAAGATGATGTGGATTGGCTTCGAGATGGACTTTGTGGTTCGGTCGGCATGTGTGGCTCGGTATGATGTGGGTCGGCTTTGATATGGACTTCATGGTTTGGCATCGGAGAGTGCTTTGCTTCGGCATTTGGGTGAAAGTTACTTCGACCGAGGTTTGACCTAGGCTATAGGTCAAGTTGCTTCGAGTCGCTGAGCATTTCACTTCGAGCCAGTACCATGTTTGCTTCGGGTCAGTTTATGAAGGACTTAGGGTCGGTCGAGATGAAGGATGTGAACTCGGCCAAGGTCTTGGTGGGCTCGGATTACTCAGGAGGCCCAACTACCTGGATGTGCCTATAAATACAGCATGTGAGGTTCCAGATAAGGGGATCTTCTTCCTGCTCTCTGACATTCTATTTTCTAAGGCTAAGGCTACTCTACCAGTTTGTAACTGCAATTGATTCTAACATCAATAAAAAGGAAATTTCTAGAGTGGACGTAGACCGGAGTCAACTGAACCACTATAAATTCCGTGTTTCTACTGCTTTCTTTTTAATTTTGACCGTTCTTCATATTTACACTCACTACATACATTCTATGATCTATGACTGTTATTTGGTGCTTTCATCTGGATTTAGGTGTTAGTGACCAATTTTGACACTAAAAAGGCCAAGTGCTACCATAGCACTAAATAAGTCAAATCACATCAAATAATCATCGTGGCATCCATAACATCATATATCATCATATATATGAAAATAAATCAACAGTGGTGATGAATCCTATTGGATCCCTCCAACCTGTCCTCTTGCATCAAATGCAGCATATAATCAAATAGTATAAAAATCAAACGCTTCGAGGTGGGATTTGTATACAAAGGGTCATTCGCTCATACACAGGAATGCAATATGGGTCTCGTCTGCTCCAATCGGAGGAAATATTTCCAAACCAACTAATATACATATTATATATCATATATCATCCAAACAATCATCAATCATTGTAAATAACTTTATTCTCACTTATTTAAAAATATAAGCGAGCTAGAGAGGTGAATTTACTCACAAAAATATTCCAGAGATCGTCGAAGCACTTCAGATTGAATTAAAATCGAACAACTGTTCAATTTAACTCAAAATTTCAACTAGATCCGAATCCGTCTAATCCAATTCCCTAGCGTAGTGCTCGCTGACACAAACGAAAAGCAACCTGTTTCGCTTGAAACGGACCTCGTATGAAAGAGCTATGGATCATATAAGGTAACAATTTTAAAAAACATAATTAATTACACATCATTAAATTTTAATTACCTTAATTAAAACTAATCCAATCTACTAATCCCCCCTAATCTCTCCTTCATGAATGCGAAACTACCCAGGCCAACAGGAACTCTGAACCGAACTTTGCTCGCTGCCACTCCATCGATCAACGATCATAAGTCGATCGAAACCCCTCAACTAATGCACCTACCCATGCTCTTCCGATCAACCCTTGGGTCCACCCCTCCAGTACGGCAAATCCATCCATGCAACCATGAACGCGACTGAAATTCACCTATGATTGTTGATGATTCGACGATCCAACCGTAGGATAGCTAGATTTCGATGCTCTCTACATTTTCCTAGTTGAGAGTTTTTGCTAAATGTTTACGTATTGTGAATTATTGAGGGAAGAAAACTTATGATTTTCAACCGTATATTAGATGGTGGTGGCAAGATTACATTTTAGTGCTAGGGTATGCAAATAATGAATTTTGAGGTCCTTTTATAGCCACTTAAATGGCACTATTCATCCGAGAATTTTTCCAACTCCAGACGAAGCATGTTGCCTGACATTCTATATGTTATACCCTAAGTCCGAACAAAATGGAATATATATTGGGGAGCCAATTCCAAAGTATTTGGAAGATAACTTTCAAAAATATATTTATATTAATTTAAATTACTTTAATAAAATTCTGGGCATTTCAGCTTTGCACGACCAAACGATAAGTCCAATCAATACGAAATTTGAAATCCTATTATAATATACTATTACGGATCTAATAAAGTTGGTTTTGTCCAATTCTAAGATAGTATCCCAATGGCTATTTTTCTACTCGTCTAATTAAATTATAAAATTTTCAATTTCTATAAATTAACTTTTAATTCAATTTTAAAACTTTACTAACTCCATTCTAATTCAAATAGAATATAAATCAACTTTAGTAACCATTTTTTACTTATATTAGATTCCAGATTCAATTATTTAACCGATTTAACTTGTAAAATTCACTTTTCAATATTTAAAATCAATTAAATATCCAAATTCGAACGATTGAAAAACTAGGTCGTTACAGATGTTAAACACTATTTTTTTCAAAAAAAATTCACATTTCATTTCATAAATAATATTTCATATTCATTACATAATCTCAGTCGAAAATCCACGTTCAAAGAAATTATAATTATTAGAAAATATTCAAGAGAGACATATGAAGATGCCCCTTTGGTTGATTATAGCCTAACACTTGGCAATTATATAACTTGCCATTACATCCACAAAGACAAAACAAAACAATACGGTGGATTAAATAGGTACTCCTAAATAGCTAGGTTGCCTTATACATGTCACCGAAAGCTTACCCGTCTAATTGAAAACCTAAAATCTCTTACTCTTGACCAACTCAAATGAGTCCCTAAGAGTTTAAGGGGAAAACAAAAACTTGGTTCGGATAAAAAGTCTGGTGTGAATAATAATAACCTTCCATCTCGAACCAAAAAAACATCCAGTGAGACCACGCCGTTGAGCGGGATGGGTTTTCCCCTCACTAGTATCTTAATCAAAATACATTAACCATATTTTATGATTCTACATCCATAATGGTTAAAACACAATGATATACGATGAAATTTAAGCATGCAATATGCCTTGGATTATTCATCCCAATTTATCTAACAATTTGTCTCAATTTATATTTTTCCTTGGGTCACTATTAACTTATTATTTTTCATAGGCTGACAATAACTTATTTTAGGGACAATCTGCCCTCTATTATGATTTGAACAGGATCACTAAGAACCTATTGGTTTCATCCAATAACAATTTCCAATCATAATTTTCATTGGCTTACTATGAACATATTGGATTCTCTAATAACATCTCTCAATTCATAGTTTTTATGGGATCACTAAGTGGATAGCCCCCAATAACATTTCTAATGACAGAGTTCTCACAGAATGACCATGACCTATTGGATCCTTCCAATAACCTATCTAAATCAATAACCCGTTTTATCAGTCCTGGGCATACGTTATTTCAGATCTACTTGATCTCCTGGATGCAATTCCACTCACTTGAGAGTAATTCTTAAATCAAAACTTAGGCTAGTCCATTATTAAATTCCATGAAAGCATTTTATTAATGATATATGATTAATCCCCTTAATTCATATTTAACGTAAGGAAACATATAACTCTTTATATTACCAAAGTCTTATGCCCTTTTATAAATCACTTTTTGCATTACCGTGTTTATGTTTGAAAATGATATGAGTTTGCCACCTTTGAATAGATTAATGTAGATCAGTGTCGACGTCAATACAATGTCAACAAAGAGGCTTAAGGCTCTCCGTCTTTAGTAAGATAATCATTAAAAACATGATGCTAAAGACCTTGTCAACTCCTATCTAAGGTCAAAGACAACACTTGAATTCTTCGAAGTATTAAAACTCTGTGACGAAAGTGATGTCGTTGACCTACCCATTTTCAAAACAAAGCTTAGCATTTATATAAACAAGTATAAAGTAGCTGAACTTGAAGAATGGTGGCATCAAGATAAGCGACGCCATTGTAAAAACATACTTAGTTCACTTCGGCTATGATGTCGCTATATAAACAAAGTCGAAGACATGACAAATGGCATCTCTGCCATTTGTGTAATTAACGTTGAGGATATTCAAAATATAAGTATGCGGAGTCGTTTAAAACATAGGTGAAGACATGAAGTGTCATTGGTAGTGGCATAAATGATTAGAGGCGGCCTCAATGATCATGGCATTGAACCTTTAAACCTTCAGATGTATCACGATAAGACTATGACACCAATGATAGGGTGCCGATGAGATCGGCATCGACAAATGTGGAATCATTACATAGCTACCCAAGTAGCCATCTAAAGCTTCAGATTATCTCAATGTCGACACTCATAGATGCACCGTTCCTTAGGTGTAGGGACAACATACATGGTACGGCATTATCATAATTATCTTGAAAACTGATTTATTTCTATTGGAAGCTATTGCTTTTCACCAAATCCAAACTCTTATCCAATTTCTATTGGTTGATAAAATATTTTTCTCAATACCTTTCAAAGTACTACCGTTTACAGTTTTAATGTCCCAAAACATAACCAAACTAATAAATTAATATCCTTAATTAATTATTATTTTAAATGCTTATGTAACATAATGAATTCATAATAATTCAAAATCACTCGGGAAAATCCCCAAAAATCACAGAAATTCCAAAATACCATATTCTTCATCATATAAAAATTTTGAGACCAAATTCCATATTTAATTATTTTGAATGATTAAAACCCAAATTAACTCAGTTTCCACCATGAGAAATTCATATAATATTCAATTAAATTTGGAAAATTATGATTTAAAAAACCATCTCCAAAATATCATTTTACACAACATATAAAAAATCAAAGCATTTGGAGATTTAAAACATAGGTTTTCAACTTAAAACCCCTTCAATTGATTTTATAAAATTACCTAAATCATTATTCTATCCAACAATGATTAAACAACCTTTGGTAAAAATCAACAAACTTGTTCGAATATTATCCATAGCCTAATTCAAGAACCTAAAATAGAGATGGTTCATGTATTATTTTCCTTAAAATTGATGTTGGAGTTAAGATTTTCTTAGTGCTTTACTTTCCCTAACTTTGCATTTAAATCCTCTTTTCATGCTTCTTTATCCTTATGTTATGGCCGACCTCCTTATGTTCATTTTAGATTGTTTTTTGGTGAGGAAAGTGAGAATGAAATGAGAGGGAGAGGGTTTAAGGGATAAAAGATATAGCTAACTATTTTACCCCTCTCATATTCTCTTATATGATAGATCTTTAGATAATCTTACTTAATTCATTAGTAACAGCTTGACCTAATTAATTTTCAAATCTCACCCCCTTAACCATTTACATTATTCTACTACTCTATCTAATTAAATATCCTAAATAATGTTAAAATAAAATTAGACGTGTTACAATATCTTAATTAAAAGTTGCTAATATAACTTTTGATTGTGCGATTACCTCTCAGATTGATTTGTTTGACTCTTCGAACATTATTTAAAGAAAAGAGAGGAAACTAAGGAAATACTTAATCTAGAAATTCAACGTATTATAGATCCTTCTTCAATCACAATGACATTAGAAAGTTAGGTCAAGGCACCTAAAGAACAATTGAAATTGTTGCAGTTTAATTCTACAAGAACCTCTCAACTCGATACCTTAGTCGCTTACATAATTGAAATAGTTGTTGCTTTCGACTTAAAATTTGACCTATCATTTCTGGGCTAATCCATGTTCACGGTCATGACCTTAAGTTATCAAAGATTCGAACATTTCTTTATTTACTGATGTTCAGATGAACTGATAGATAGAGGATCCTCCTATTTTATACAAAGAATGAGCATCGACTAGCGAAAGTCGTCTTTGCACAATAGATATCGTAGAAAAGGGAAAGAATTGGTATACCAGTGTCCTCCGATTCCTCATCCACCATCCTCATAGGCTTTTGGATCTTATGGATTCAAAGTTGTGGTATACGATGTATTTCGGTAAATTGTTAGAAATTGTAGTCATGTAATAAAATTATAAATGACCATAATGTAAAAAGTCCCTTTTCTAACCAATATTTGAGATTGCAATCCTTAATGATATGTACAAAACGTTTTATGTTTCATCTATGGTAGAAGCTTGTTTCTTTTCGATCTTTTGTTTCTTTTTCTTAATTTTTCGCCAAGGTTTGTTGGGCACACCTAAATGCAGTACCAAATGCTTTTTTGACCATCACCCTTCAGATGGTTACTTTGAGTAGGCATGACGTAGGACCAAAGGCATATTTCAGTAACACTCTTTAGATGGTTTCTTTTGCCAGGAACATAGGAGGGAATAAAGGCTTATTGACCCTCACCCTTGGAAGGTAGCTTTTGCGAGACCTAAATGAAGGGCCAAAGGCTTATTTGGCCATCGCTCTTGGGATGGTAATTTTGACCAAATCCGAAGGTGGGGCCAAAGGCATATTTGACCACAAGTATTTAGTTTAATGCTTTAACCAGACCTGTAGGCAACATCAAAAGATTGATTGACCATCACTACTTTTTGGATGGTTTGTTTGGCCAGGTCTAGAGCAATACCAAAGGCTTGGCTAACCATTGCTTTTGGATTGCTACTAGAACTAAGATCAAGTATGGGAATAAAGGCTTGATTGACCACCACTTTTTGTATTAGTGCTTTGGCCAGGCCCAAGGGTGGGATCAAAGGCTTATTTGACCACCATTGAATGATTTATTTGGCCAAGCCCAAAGGCAAGACCAAAAGCTTATTTGATCATCATCCCTTGGATCATTTCTTTGACCATGCCCGGATGTGGGACCACATGCTTAATAGAAGTTATTATAAAACTTATAGAAACTTATTCCACTTTCCTTTAGTTCTTCGACTGACTCTGTTTGACAAACTCCTACAACACTCCACGCCTCATATGGTATTTGGTTATTGCTACCAGGGTTCAACGATAGTTTGTTTCATGCCCATTCATCACATAATATTGACAATACTATCATCCTTTTCTTTTCCATTTCTTTTTCCTTTTCTTCGAAGGCTAATATTCTAGCTTAGCCTTTGTAAAAAGATACAATTCTTCTTATGATGTGCAAGGAGGGGTAGTTATCCTTACCTTGGGACTCCTAAAAGAATTATTCTGTTGGATAGTCTTAAAGCTTTTCGAGGGAATTACTAACTATTGAAAACCTGTTCCTAGTTTCCTCTTTAAGATACTATAGTACTCTTTTCATTCTTTATGAAATTAGTTAATTATATTCTTACTAATTTTTTAGAGAATTGGTCAAATTCATAAGACATTTGTTCTTCAAGATTCATTTGGGTAAAGGGACCATCAATCACAAATCTAGCTTTCATGTTTTCACAAGTGGGTTGTTCTTCTTCTAATCTCACTACGAGAGAAAATGTTAGTTTTTCACCTGCATAAAATGGATTCAAGCTCCATATATTTAGGTCATATTCTGCAATTCTTCTTTTTTTCTACCACAGTTTGGAGGGCCAAGTTCCTAAAGTTCAATATTTATTAATTATTATCCTAACAAGCGATTTGGTGAAATGCTTGATGAAGCGTATTTGGTTTTGAAGATCCTTTTTTTGAGATTCTTGATAAAGCAAATTTGGTTTTGAGATCATTTTTTGGATTTAGACATGGTATATTATTCTTAGGAGAAGCAAGAATAATTCTTATTCGGTTTTAATCCTTAATTTCAACCCTTACTTAAAGCGCTAAAATGTTAGGCGAGAAAATAGTCCTAACTTAGTGCTCAATAGCAAGGAGTCCAATGACATTTGATCAATGTGTTACTCTCTTGGTCAAACATGCTTATTCTATAGTTCAATTAGTTCGTTATGCAAATAGTTAACTGTCCATGTTCCAAATTGCAAAGTTATAACTTAAATTTGACCTAAAAAGTATTAATTCCCAATTTAAGCTTTTTATTATAATAAATTTAGAATTCGCCTCCTCTTAGTTAAGGGAACATGCCGATTAGGAATATTATACCCTTAGATCTTTGACACATGGCAACTCCTGAATTCGGATGGTTCTATGTTCGAAATGACAAATGGAATAATTTGCTCTTTGCTTTTATTGAGCCGATGTAGAGTATTTGGACAAATTAGAAGTTGCCATTTGACTAATCTAATTATATTTGTGATAATTTTTAGATGCATGATAGCATCATTCTTTAAAAATCGATGGCTCTATTATTGTTCCATGATAGCATTTATCTTGTTACCAGATAGTTTATGACTTAATATAACATTTTTCTAGATCTTCGATAACTTTATATTTTATTTGCAATAGCCTTCCCTGCTCAACCCATGATAGCTTCCTGCTTACGTCATCTTTAACTCACAACAAACTCTTTGATTAGCTTACGATAGCTTCCTTCTTAGATAGACAATAATCTCATCTTTGACTCAAAATTTCCTCTTTGATAAGCTTATGATTGCTCCTTCCGTACATTGATGACAGGTTCCTCTTTGACTCACAATATGTTTCTACTTATGATAGACCTTTCCATAATGATAGCATAGCCTTGAATTACAATAGCTTACCCTTATGACAACTTTACTCTTATCTCATAGTAGCTCTATTCTTGTCTCATGATAACTTTTCTCTGTGCTTCACAATAGGTTTGCTCATTACCTCGTGATAGGTTTTCCCTTTACTCTTGTCCTTACGATAACACTTCTCTTTTCCTCACAATAGCATTACTTCTGTCTCACAATAACTTTTGCTCTTTGTTTCTTGATAGTTCTCTTTCTTGTTCAAATTTAAAAAAAATTAGTGTACCACGATACTTATGTTCTCAATGTTGCTTGGACAATCACATATCTTAATCTTGTTTAAGATGAGGCTTCTTCCTTACCCATATCTTATATTTGTCGTAAACTTAGTTTTAAACAAATCAAATTTAGCATATGTGCTCACTCTTAAGTGTGTATCCCTTAAAAGAAAATTTAATCTCAACTTCACTCGTTATATACCAAATAAAATCTAATATAATTTTGGTTGCTCCTTATTAATACATCATCATATAGCATAAGGAGGAGTGGTTTGAGAGAGAATCATATTGCCTTTAAGTACTTTTGGAGTTCATATCCAAGATGCTCACATATTCGACCAAATCCAAGTTTTTTAGTTCTTTTGTTTTACATTCTATGTACTCTTGATAGACATTTAACTTATGAATAAAAATACAAATATCCATCTCTCGATAAATCATCGTTGAAATTAACAAAGTAAGTGGATCTTCTATTATCTAAACTACATACATTTGTATGTATTAATCCTAATAGTTCTTTAATTCATTTTTCGATTCTAATAAATGCGTACTTTTTTGTTTAACCTTTTAAAATCGAATTCATAAGTATCATATAATTCATCATTGTATAATTAAAGAAAAATTTCTCATGGATATGTTTAATGACCTATAAATTTAACATATCTATTATTAGTTAATTGTCAATAGCCATTTAATGTAAATTGATGAAGAGACAGATTTGTGCAGAGTTTTCTTCTTGAGAATTTTGATATTTCCATTGTGTTTTGAATGTTCGAGATATGAATTTTAATTTATAATATTAGTGTTTGGACAAGTTGGTTGAAATGTCATTTTTGGTCTTAGAATTGCTTTCGACCCAAGTACCCGAACATTTGCTATAAATACGAGTCCACCCTAACCCTAGCTGCTACTAGATCAGTTTCTCTTTCCTAATACCAAAATTCTTCTAAATCACTTCTGATGGAAGATAATTTTCTATACATAAACTATTCCAAAATCCACAGTGCCCAAACCCTATGGAATTATATATCAAATTGATTTGTATTGATGAGATAAAGAGACACTAAGTATTTATTTAGGAAGATAAAGCTAGAGGGTCATGATCGGTGGTGGCACTTGTGTGGAGCAAGCAATGAGGAGTGCTTTGGGCGGTTGTGGCGGTATGGGATGGTAGAAGTAAGGAAAGTTGGTGATGGCATTTTGATTGGGATTGAACGAACCGGGAAGTATAAGTACTATAGCATGGTGATGTCATTTACATTTTCCCTTTCATTTTTATTACTTACAATTTTTAAACCTTAGATCTTCTATTTGCGATATCTTTCGCATATGACCTATATTTCATGCGTGGTTAATTTATTGGGTTTGTGATGAGAATCTAGACAATTTGGCATATGATTTGCTAGCCTTTGGAGCAATTTTTTGAAAGAACCATAGGGGATTTAACGGTCATCATGAGTATTTATATTTTATAATATTAAGTAAGTATTCAACAATATGCACACACACATGCACACATATACATGCACTACTGATATATATTATGGCCCTTTTTGATGATTAGTTGGTTTTTGTAATGTTTTGATATAATTTAAGCTTTGCTATGACTATTTATCTATTACTTACTATATTACTAGGCGATGAATGCATTATATTAATTAGTATATATTTAGGAAAAATAAACAGATAAATTGGGAACAAACAAAAATGTGTTACTTTAGAGTAAATAAGATTATTTATAAATTTAAGGTGGTGTTTATAAATAATTGTAATTTGTAGTTTACTCTGAAATTAATGTGTAAATTTTAATAAGTTTATTATTTATGGATTTTTAGGCAAACTCATAAATAATAATAAAAAATCCAATTTAAAGTAAATTTAGGGAATTTATTATTATTTACAAAGTACAATAGAATTTAATAAATAATAATATGATTTTTGGTAAGATTGTAACGACCCAACTTCCACACTCCGGAAAATTGCATCGTTAAGAAGAAAGAAAGAGATAGAAAAGAGAAAAGAAAGGAAAGAAAGAACATACAACATCAGAATCTCACGGCGGAATCGAATAAATTATAATATATCACATAAAACTTCACATAGTATCATATACATCAGAGTTATACAGCTAATACAACACAAAACTAGACAGTTATAAACATTTCTGTCTAATACAATACAAGATATCATACAGAAACAACACAGCGGAAACTCTAACCATATATCTACACGCTGAAGCCTCCTGCTCCAAAGCTCCTCCAGAATTCGTCAAGAGATAACCTGAATCACTTGACTACTCATATAGAATATGAGTACCCAAGAGTTTAATAAAACAGAAAATAAACACTCGGGTCAGACAGGGGTCTGGTGTGAGTAAACGGGGATAAAAGTTGCTTAACTTTAGAAAACCCTTTGAAAACAAAAGGTATCACGTAAGACTTCCCACACATAAACATGGAAAAGTTTTTACCTTACGCTAACCAAAACATTTGATAGGAAATCCAGTGATATTATAATAGTGTCTAGGGTTTTCAAAATAAAATACAGAAATAGCTGGAATGCTTGCATCTCACGTTCCAACATAGTTGGGCACAATCAAAACCGTACAGGCACTTATTGGATTATGGGTTCCATCAATGGCAGGGCTACTGGGGTACCGCCCGTCACAGTACGTGGCCTAGATCACCGTACCGAGGAGCCACCCTAACTCCCCTGCAACACAAAGCCGGACCCGTTCCTTACTGAACAGTTCCGAACAAGACCACTCCGCAGATTGGTCGTCACCAACTGCCACACAGCCGAAATATAAAGGGACCTCTAGACAGGAGTAAATCTTGCTCTCAAGTGGGGGCTACCCACGAAGCTTTGCTGCACCTCCCCTGTTTTAGCCATTCCCGGTTGATGAGGCTTGAGGCTGCGATTACCTTTATAGGACCAATCATCTTAGAATGCTCATCGTCCGCCTGACGATGTGTTGAAAGCATTCAATCCATACAAGTTCGTTCCGGGTTCGAACGAAACCGAAGGCATTATCTCGTTACACTCGTATTGGAATCACCCTCAGAGTTAACGACAATAACCCTTGCACTCTAAACCACCATCTCGAATCTATAAGTACTATTCCGTCAAACTCATTACGGAATCACCCACAGAGTTATACTGACGTATAGCCCTTACACCTCGAGTCTTCACTTGCTCCACTTGGATTAACGACCTAACGTTTAATTGGAATCGATGTGGTTTTCGGATATCCAAATATGGAAACCCGATCCCGGTCTCATCGAAACCAAACGCCATTTTAATGTCCAAGTTGTACTTAAGGGTTTAAACAATTAATTCATTACATTACTATCTACTTTACAGAGATAGATAAACTACATCTAGCAATAGATAAGCACATTCATCTCATAACAGATAATCTGTATCATCCATAAACAGATAATCATCACAACCAAACAATCCATCACAAACCATCATACTTAAACCATACATTCATATCATACAAATACAACTCATCTCATTACTGAGATCACAATCATTCAATCAATATCATCCATAAGCTATGATTTACCCATCAATTATAATTAATTTAAAATGAATTAAATTAATTACAATCATCTCTAATTAATTTAAAATAAATTAAATTAACTAACACATTTAAATCCTGCTTACATCCATTAATTAATTAACCCAGTTAATTAATTATCCACTAAGTATTTAACTTGATTAAACAACCCTGATTAATCATTTACTAATTACAATAAGTAATTAGTCCTCAATTAATTAACCTTAATCATAAGTAATTAACATTTAATTACTCATTTATTAATTAATTATAATTAATTATATTTATCCTTAATTAATTACAATTAATTAATCACTTAACTAATTAATTATTATTTAATTAAACAATCATTAATTACATCATTAATTAAAATAATTAATGATCTCTAATATTTAAATAAATTACTTAATTAAAATTAATTACATTTAGTAATTAAATCTAATTATTAATCATCTTGATTAATATTCAATTAAGTAATTAACTATCTTTAATTACTCATTAACAAATTAATTATTCCATAATTAATTATCTACATTAATTAATCCCTTGATTAATTATAAAAGTAATTATCTAAATTACTTTATTATAAATTATCTTCACTAATTACATTAAGTAATTACATTCTTAAAATCATCAAATGATTTATTTAAATTAATTAAACTAAATTAATTAACTTAATTAATCTCATTTGTCATAATTAATTACAATAAGTAATTAATTCTTTAATTGCTTTTATCAAGTAATTATTCTTAACAATTTACAATTAATTATCTTCAATTAATTAATCTAATTAATTATCAAAATTAATTACATTAATTATTTACTTAATTATTCTAAGATAATTACCATTATTAATTAAAAATATTTTCTTAAATTATTTACTTAAGAAAAATCATCTTAGATTAATTATTCATTAATCATCTCTAATTAAAAATTAATCTAAATCATTAATTAAAATCAATTTAATAAGTTATTCCTAAATTAAATTCTTTTATCTTAATTATTTCTAAGATAATTCATTTACCTATTAATGACTTTATTAACATTCAAATGTATTTAAAACAATACATTTTTAAATTTAAATTTAAATTCCATTTTTAAAAGTTTGATATTTTAAAATGTTTAACCATTTAAACATAAATCTAAATTAACACTTCATATTTTAAATTCAAATACTAAAGAACTAATTTCTTCCAAGTTGAACTTATTTGAAATCAAATTTTATTTTCAAATCTATATTAAACACTGAAATATGTTCATTCATTCTTCTTTAAATTTATAAACTGTTTGAAATCAAAACTGAGTTTCAAAGTAAATTTGAAACTGTTTTTAATTTGATTTCAAACCAGTTTAAATCAAATTTGAAAATATTTAAATTTGATCATACTTCTAAAACTTACAAAACTATTTAAATCTAATTCTGGTTTTTAAAAAAAAACAACCTGAAACTATTCTTAAACTTGATTAAAACTGAATTTTAAATCTAGTTTAAATTTAAGATTTGAATTTTTAAAACTTTTAATTCAGAATAAAATTTGAATTCAAATTCAAGTTACACTTGAATCATGTTGCAACTTTAAAATATGAATTTATTCAAAAAGTTTAAAACTGCAAATCTCTCAGGCTTAAATCCAGATTAAAAACAGAATTAAAACTTTGAATTCAAAATTCATTTGAATTCAGTTAAATCTTGCATTTGATTTAATTTAAAATCTTTAAAATATGAATTTTATTTAATACTTTAAAACTGCAAAAATACAGGTTCAATAAACCTGCAACTGTTTTAATATTTATTTAGAACCAAATTTAAAACTAGTTTAAATTTAACATATTTCATTTTTGAAAACTTTGAATTCCAAACTCTATTTGAATTCAAACTTAACTTGCATTTAAATTAAATTACAACTTAAAACATGAATTTCATTTAAACATTAAAAACTGCAACTTTCTGTTATAAAACTGAAACAGTTTTAAAAATTTCTTGATTTAAACAGAATTTAAAACTTTGTTCAAATTTAAAATTTTCATCTTTAAAACTTGAACTCAGAACTTTATTTGGATTCAATTCCAATTCATACTTAAATCCAGATTTCACCTTAAGATATGAATTCTATTTAAAATTCAAACTACAAATACACTCTGTTAAAAACCCTGCACATAAACCCGAGATGCCTCACCATTTACTTCGAGTTCAAATGCTCCCTGCTCCGAGTCAAAAATAAAATCACCCGACGATTGCTTCGGGGCAATTAACCTGCACACCCCATCTGAGTTCACCAGGACTTAATCTATACATGGTGCATATGCACCAACATTTTGGCCATCACCAGCCACTTTGACCAACTCCACCAAGATACTTACCATTCCCTAACAGAAATCCAATTCCCTAACCTCCCCAGCAACTTACATTCAAAATTTCAGGTTGATCAACAACCTGAAACACCAACTTAAACTCTGCACATCTGAAGTTCACCAGACATCAACTACCAAACCTGTCTCCATCTTCCAATCTCATCTCCCACCATCAACACTCTTGAGACTCCGGCAAACCCTCCCTCAAGTCCACTCTACAACCTCTCAAATCCCCCTTCTACCCAATACACAGAGTGGATGAGGGTAACAAGAACTGCTATCACTGCTTGACCAAGTTTTAGAACCTGGAAACCAAATCCACCTGACCACAACAATTTCCAACTCCTCTCCCTCTCATCATCTATTATCAACTCACCTTATTCTTACCTCAGAATTTCACCTACAGGAAGTATCTCATTCCCCAAATTCAATTATCCTATTAGATTTTTTTCCAAATTTTCCACTTCTGTTTTAAAACAGAAATGGGTTTTTTCCCAACTGTTTATTTGAAACTGTAGTTTTAGTTTCCTTCTTTTTTTTTTTTTCAGTTTCAAACATGTATTCTAGTTTTAAACTTATTCTAATATTTTAAGATATATGAGGTTAAGAACAGGTACATTTGTTTTCAGAGACAAATGATCTTTAATTAAACTAAATTTATCAAAAATCAAAATTTATAAACCTGAATCATGTTAACAATCATATTTGATTTACATAAAAATTTCTATCTGAGATCTAATCTTGTGGAAATGGATATCAAACAGCCTAGATAAGAAAACAGAATTCATGTCTGTAGACACTAGCATCACACATATATGCATATTAATGAACACACAGAATATCATCACATTATAATCAAGCAACATGCTTGTTTCAATCAGTACTCATGCAACAAGTAATTTAAATCCACTTTTAAAATTGTGAAGTCATTCACTAAACCAAATGGAAACAGAGTAATTTCAATCCTAGCAGTTTTGATTCTTAAAAAAAAAACAGTTTACATACAAAGCTTAAGTTCTGGCAATTTTGTTTAGCTTTGATTTAAAGAAAGAACTGTTTTTGAAATTAAAGGTTTACTCACCTTTTAATTGAAGATGCAGAAACAAACTAGATGTCAGAGCACAAGCTTAAATGCAAATTCATATTCCAGAGACTGCAGTTGAAATGCATGTTGAAGATGCTTGCAGATTTGAAGTTGAAGAATGGCATGCAGACCATTATCTTCATTTGCTTTTTTTTTTAAATTACTCTTGAAGTTGATTCTCAGGTTGGTGTATGCATGCAGACCCATTTCTAAAAGCTCAGATTTTTAAATTGGACTTCATATAGATGTTAAGCTCCAGGTTTGAAGAAATTGATGTTTGCTTTATCTGATTACAGTTTTGAAGATTGGTTGCAGACTTGGTTTCTGGATTTGATTTGCAGATTATATTTGTATTGGGTTGCAGAATTGAATTTGTGGATTTTAAGATGAATGCAAATATGCAGTTTGTATGGGTTTTGATCTTACTGAAATTTAAATTTTCAGGTTTTCTAAAGAGAAAAGGGTTTGAACAAAATGAATTTCTAAATTTTCTTATCTAAAATAATTTATTTCAAAAGTAAAATTAACATGCCACTTGTTATCTTATAGTGTAGATTAATTACAAGTGTCTCTTCTATGTTCTAATAATTTAACACATATGCAAAACCAATTATTAAAAGAGAATTCTAAATTTATATATGTATTTAAATTATCTTAAACTATTTCAAATTATTTAAACATGTTTTATTTTTAAATGTTTATTAACATTAGCTTTGAAATACATACATATACTCTTACATTAAAATGTTTGTTTAATTATTTTTAAAATAATAATCTTTATAAACCAAATTTCAAAAGAGAAGAATGAATTAAATCTATTTCAAAAGAAAAGCAATTTAAAATAAAACAAATCAAACTTTTTATTATAAAACAAAATTTAACTATATTTATTCTATAAACAAATAAATACTTACTTACTAATTTAAATCAATTTACAAATTTACATTTATATATATAATAATTAGAAAATGTCCTTTATTAAATATAAATTAAAATTAAAACCAAATCTCTATTTACAATGTATAAACATTTATACATTATAAATAAAATAGCTTTAAATTAGTTAAGAAAGATTATTTATTACTTAAATATTTTTAACTTTTGAAAACAATATCATTTAACAAATTAAATAATTATAAATTTTCAAAAGAGATTTCCATTTTAAATTGAATTATTAAATCAATATCTTACATTTTAAAATAATTATCAATGAAATTATTAAATAATTATTGCCTAAATTTCCGGGACATCACATTCCTCCCCCCTTAAAAGAATTTCGTCCCCGAAATTTAAAAGCAAAGGTAATTTAATAATCCCATACAGATCTTAAATTTAAAAAGAGCAATCATATACTATCAACCAAATACTAGCAACCATAGCAACCAATCCAAACAAACAATTCTAATTATCCAGACAAAATTCTGGATAAGATTTCCTAGAGTTTCCCATGTACAAACACCGGGACACTCGCCCTACGAATTCTAAACTAACTACAGGACTACAGACAAGTCCTGATCAACTCCCAAATCTCAGAATTACTGATTCTAAAATCAGAAACAAACCATACACGTATTCCCTCAGAGATACGTGAAAAACAAAATAAATACCAACCATCCGAACTGGCAATTCAATCCTGTAGAACAAACACTTAATCTTTAAGAGAAACAGAAAGATCCAACACTCTTATCCACAAATCTCTCATATCGATCCTGGGCTACCTTCAACTTCTAGATCAACAAAATCCACCACACAATGTCTGCTACAAAAATCAGAAGACTTCAAACAAACTTCTCTATCTGGAAACAAACAGATACCAAATCAATCAGGTCTTCAGATCCAAAATAAATTTCCTATAGAAATCCTTTGATCCAAGACAAAACTCAAATTCCCAAAGAATCGGGTGCTTCAATTCAGGAATAGCTGCCACCATGCTTCCACTGCGCAACTCTGATTCGAGAATGCTGTCGATGAACACAAGTACAAACTTGATCAACTTATCCCGGAATATTGTTCATCAAATCCCATAAAATCTCAGTGACTTATCCGATTCAGTCACAAACTACTGACAGAAGAATCACAGAGACTCCTAAACCACCGAAGAACAGGTCACTCACTGCTGCTACTACTGCCAAAACTTCCTTAATTAAAAGCTCATCGAACCTCAAAGCTACACCAGCCTTTTCACAATAGAGCATTCCAGATAGACAGATATCTCTCAGGAAACTCGCTCCCAACCCAAGCTCAAAACTTTTTGCCATACTGAGTCTCAAACTCAAAAACAGACAGAACTCCTTCCTGAAGTTGCCAAGATACCATGCTGGCTTCAGTACTCCCAACTGCTTCCAGACTCAAGAAAATCTACTCACACGAGTGCAATCAAGCTTACAATCCAAAGATGATCTCCGAATCTTAAAAAGATTTCCTTCAGAGATCGATGAAATCCTTCACCAATTTCAGAACTACTCAAGATGCCCAAGCTGCCCTAGCAGATTACTTCCAACCTCAAACACTCGAACTCCAACCATTGGTAGTTGTGTTACACACACCACTACCCTATCTACCTTTATTACTTATATTGGAAAACCTGAACAGGTAACCCAATCTAATAGGTAGAAATAAATAATATATATATTTTCAAAATTACAAATACGCTCTCTCAAGAAAACACCACTACAGAGCCTAGGTATTCACTCAACCTAATGCTCTCTCAAGAAAGACACCATTCCAGAGCTTAGGCATTCGCTCAACCTAATGCTCTGATACCAAATGTAACGACCCAACTTCCACACTCCGGAAAATTGCATCGTTAAGAAGAAAGAAAGAGATAGAAAAGAGAAAAGAAAGGAAAGAAAGAACATACAACATCAGAATCTCACGGCGGAATCGAATAAATTATAATATATCACATAAAACTTCACATAGTATCATATACATCAGAGTTATACAGCTAATACAACACAAAACTAGACAGTTATAAACATTTCTGTCTAATACAATACAAGATATCATACAGAAACAACACAGCGGAAACTCTAACCATATATCTACACGCTGAAGCCTCCTGCTCCAAAGCTCCTCCAGAATTCGTCAAGAGATAACCTGAATCACTTGACTACTCATATAGAATATGAGTACCCAAGAGTTTAATAAAACAGAAAATAAACACTCGGGTCAGACAGGGGTCTGGTGTGAGTAAACGGGGATAAAAGTTGCTTAACTTTAGAAAACCCTTTGAAAACAAAAGGTATCACGTAAGACTTCCCACACATAAACATGGAAAAGTTTTTACCTTACGCTAACCAAAACATTTGATAGGAAATCCAGTGATATTATAATAGTGTCTAGGGTTTTCAAAATAAAATACAGAAATAGCTGGAATGCTTGCATCTCACGTTCCAACATAGTTGGGCACAATCAAAACCGTACAGGCACTTATTGGATTATGGGTTCCATCAATGGCAGGGCTACTGGGGTACCGCCCGTCACAGTACGTGGCCTAGATCACCGTACCGAGGAGCCACCCTAACTCCCCTGCAACACAAAGCCGGACCCGTTCCTTACTGAACAGTTCCGAACAAGACCACTCCGCAGATTGGTCGTCACCAACTGCCACACAGCCGAAATATAAAGGGACCTCTAGACAGGAGTAAATCTTGCTCTCAAGTGGGGGCTACCCACGAAGCTTTGCTGCACCTCCCCTGTTTTAGCCATTCCCGGTTGATGAGGCTTGAGGCTGCGATTACCTTTATAGGACCAATCATCTTAGAATGCTCATCGTCCGCCTGACGATGTGTTGAAAGCATTCAATCCATACAAGTTCGTTCCGGGTTCGAACGAAACCGAAGGCATTATCTCGTTACACTCGTATTGGAATCACCCTCAGAGTTAACGACAATAACCCTTGCACTCTAAACCACCATCTCGAATCTATAAGTACTATTCCGTCAAACTCATTACGGAATCACCCACAGAGTTATACTGACGTATAGCCCTTACACCTCGAGTCTTCACTTGCTCCACTTGGATTAACGACCTAACGTTTAATTGGAATCGATGTGGTTTTCGGATATCCAAATATGGAAACCCGATCCCGGTCTCATCGAAACCAAACGCCATTTTAATGTCCAAGTTGTACTTAAGGGTTTAAACAATTAATTCATTACATTACTATCTACTTTACAGAGATAGATAAACTACATCTAGCAATAGATAAGCACATTCATCTCATAACAGATAATCTGTATCATCCATAAACAGATAATCATCACAACCAAACAATCCATCACAAACCATCATACTTAAACCATACATTCATATCATACAAATACAACTCATCTCATTACTGAGATCACAATCATTCAATCAATATCATCCATAAGCTATGATTTACCCATCAATTATAATTAATTTAAAATGAATTAAATTAATTACAATCATCTCTAATTAATTTAAAATAAATTAAATTAACTAACACATTTAAATCCTGCTTACATCCATTAATTAATTAACCCAGTTAATTAATTATCCACTAAGTATTTAACTTGATTAAACAACCCTGATTAATCATTTACTAATTACAATAAGTAATTAGTCCTCAATTAATTAACCTTAATCATAAGTAATTAACATTTAATTACTCATTTATTAATTAATTATAATTAATTATATTTATCCTTAATTAATTACAATTAATTAATCACTTAACTAATTAATTATTATTTAATTAAACAATCATTAATTACATCATTAATTAAAATAATTAATGATCTCTAATATTTAAATAAATTACTTAATTAAAATTAATTACATTTAGTAATTAAATCTAATTATTAATCATCTTGATTAATATTCAATTAAGTAATTAACTATCTTTAATTACTCATTAACAAATTAATTATTCCATAATTAATTATCTACATTAATTAATCCCTTGATTAATTATAAAAGTAATTATCTAAATTACTTTATTATAAATTATCTTCACTAATTACATTAAGTAATTACATTCTTAAAATCATCAAATGATTTATTTAAATTAATTAAACTAAATTAATTAACTTAATTAATCTCATTTGTCATAATTAATTACAATAAGTAATTAATTCTTTAATTGCTTTTATCAAGTAATTATTCTTAACAATTTACAATTAATTATCTTCAATTAATTAATCTAATTAATTATCAAAATTAATTACATTAATTATTTACTTAATTATTCTAAGATAATTACCATTATTAATTAAAAATATTTTCTTAAATTATTTACTTAAGAAAAATCATCTTAGATTAATTATTCATTAATCATCTCTAATTAAAAATTAATCTAAATCATTAATTAAAATCAATTTAATAAGTTATTCCTAAATTAAATTCTTTTATCTTAATTATTTCTAAGATAATTCATTTACCTATTAATGACTTTATTAACATTCAAATGTATTTAAAACAATACATTTTTAAATTTAAATTTAAATTCCATTTTTAAAAGTTTGATATTTTAAAATGTTTAACCATTTAAACATAAATCTAAATTAACACTTCATATTTTAAATTCAAATACTAAAGAACTAATTTCTTCCAAGTTGAACTTATTTGAAATCAAATTTTATTTTCAAATCTATATTAAACACTGAAATATGTTCATTCATTCTTCTTTAAATTTATAAACTGTTTGAAATCAAAACTGAGTTTCAAAGTAAATTTGAAACTGTTTTTAATTTGATTTCAAACCAGTTTAAATCAAATTTGAAAATATTTAAATTTGATCATACTTCTAAAACTTACAAAACTATTTAAATCTAATTCTGGTTTTTAAAAAAAAACAACCTGAAACTATTCTTAAACTTGATTAAAACTGAATTTTAAATCTAGTTTAAATTTAAGATTTGAATTTTTAAAACTTTTAATTCAGAATAAAATTTGAATTCAAATTCAAGTTACACTTGAATCATGTTGCAACTTTAAAATATGAATTTATTCAAAAAGTTTAAAACTGCAAATCTCTCAGGCTTAAATCCAGATTAAAAACAGAATTAAAACTTTGAATTCAAAATTCATTTGAATTCAGTTAAATCTTGCATTTGATTTAATTTAAAATCTTTAAAATATGAATTTTATTTAATACTTTAAAACTGCAAAAATACAGGTTCAATAAACCTGCAACTGTTTTAATATTTATTTAGAACCAAATTTAAAACTAGTTTAAATTTAACATATTTCATTTTTGAAAACTTTGAATTCCAAACTCTATTTGAATTCAAACTTAACTTGCATTTAAATTAAATTACAACTTAAAACATGAATTTCATTTAAACATTAAAAACTGCAACTTTCTGTTATAAAACTGAAACAGTTTTAAAAATTTCTTGATTTAAACAGAATTTAAAACTTTGTTCAAATTTAAAATTTTCATCTTTAAAACTTGAACTCAGAACTTTATTTGGATTCAATTCCAATTCATACTTAAATCCAGATTTCACCTTAAGATATGAATTCTATTTAAAATTCAAACTACAAATACACTCTGTTAAAAACCCTGCACATAAACCCGAGATGCCTCACCATTTACTTCGAGTTCAAATGCTCCCTGCTCCGAGTCAAAAATAAAATCACCCGACGATTGCTTCGGGGCAATTAACCTGCACACCCCATCTGAGTTCACCAGGACTTAATCTATACATGGTGCATATGCACCAACATTTTGGCCATCACCAGCCACTTTGACCAACTCCACCAAGATACTTACCATTCCCTAACAGAAATCCAATTCCCTAACCTCCCCAGCAACTTACATTCAAAATTTCAGGTTGATCAACAACCTGAAACACCAACTTAAACTCTGCACATCTGAAGTTCACCAGACATCAACTACCAAACCTGTCTCCATCTTCCAATCTCATCTCCCACCATCAACACTCTTGAGACTCCGGCAAACCCTCCCTCAAGTCCACTCTACAACCTCTCAAATCCCCCTTCTACCCAATACACAGAGTGGATGAGGGTAACAAGAACTGCTATCACTGCTTGACCAAGTTTTAGAACCTGGAAACCAAATCCACCTGACCACAACAATTTCCAACTCCTCTCCCTCTCATCATCTATTATCAACTCACCTTATTCTTACCTCAGAATTTCACCTACAGGAAGTATCTCATTCCCCAAATTCAATTATCCTATTAGATTTTTTTCCAAATTTTCCACTTCTGTTTTAAAACAGAAATGGGTTTTTTCCCAACTGTTTATTTGAAACTGTAGTTTTAGTTTCCTTCTTTTTTTTTTTTTTTTCAGTTTCAAACATGTATTCTAGTTTTAAACTTATTCTAATATTTTAAGATATATGAGGTTAAGAACAGGTACATTTGTTTTCAGAGACAAATGATCTTTAATTAAACTAAATTTATCAAAAATCAAAATTTATAAACCTGAATCATGTTAACAATCATATTTGATTTACATAAAAATTTCTATCTGAGATCTAATCTTGTGGAAATGGATATCAAACAGCCTAGATAAGAAAACAGAATTCATGTCTGTAGACACTAGCATCACACATATATGCATATTAATGAACACACAGAATATCATCACATTATAATCAAGCAACATGCTTGTTTCAATCAGTACTCATGCAACAAGTAATTTAAATCCACTTTTAAAATTGTGAAGTCATTCACTAAACCAAATGGAAACAGAGTAATTTCAATCCTAGCAGTTTTGATTCTTAAAAAAAAAACAGTTTACATACAAAGCTTAAGTTCTGGCAATTTTGTTTAGCTTTGATTTAAAGAAAGAACTGTTTTTGAAATTAAAGGTTTACTCACCTTTTAATTGAAGATGCAGAAACAAACTAGATGTCAGAGCACAAGCTTAAATGCAAATTCATATTCCAGAGACTGCAGTTGAAATGCATGTTGAAGATGCTTGCAGATTTGAAGTTGAAGAATGGCATGCAGACCATTATCTTCATTTGCTTTTTTTTTTAAATTACTCTTGAAGTTGATTCTCAGGTTGGTGTATGCATGCAGACCCATTTCTAAAAGCTCAGATTTTTAAATTGGACTTCATATAGATGTTAAGCTCCAGGTTTGAAGAAATTGATGTTTGCTTTATCTGATTACAGTTTTGAAGATTGGTTGCAGACTTGGTTTCTGGATTTGATTTGCAGATTATATTTGTATTGGGTTGCAGAATTGAATTTGTGGATTTTAAGATGAATGCAAATATGCAGTTTGTATGGGTTTTGATCTTACTGAAATTTAAATTTTCAGGTTTTCTAAAGAGAAAAGGGTTTGAACAAAATGAATTTCTAAATTTTCTTATCTAAAATAATTTATTTCAAAAGTAAAATTAACATGCCACTTGTTATCTTATAGTGTAGATTAATTACAAGTGTCTCTTCTATGTTCTAATAATTTAACACATATGCAAAACCAATTATTAAAAGAGAATTCTAAATTTATATATGTATTTAAATTATCTTAAACTATTTCAAATTATTTAAACATGTTTTATTTTTAAATGTTTATTAACATTAGCTTTGAAATACATACATATACTCTTACATTAAAATGTTTGTTTAATTATTTTTAAAATAATAATCTTTATAAACCAAATTTCAAAAGAGAAGAATGAATTAAATCTATTTCAAAAGAAAAGCAATTTAAAATAAAACAAATCAAACTTTTTATTATAAAACAAAATTTAACTATATTTATTCTATAAACAAATAAATACTTACTTACTAATTTAAATCAATTTACAAATTTACATTTATATATATAATAATTAGAAAATGTCCTTTATTAAATATAAATTAAAATTAAAACCAAATCTCTATTTACAATGTATAAACATTTATACATTATAAATAAAATAGCTTTAAATTAGTTAAGAAAGATTATTTATTACTTAAATATTTTTAACTTTTGAAAACAATATCATTTAACAAATTAAATAATTATAAATTTTCAAAAGAGATTTCCATTTTAAATTGAATTATTAAATCAATATCTTACATTTTAAAATAATTATCAATGAAATTATTAAATAATTATTGCCTAAATTTCCGGGACATCACAAAGATAATACTGTTTTTCAGCAAATAGCAATACGACTATTTTGTAAGGTATATAGAATTTTTTTTTTATTATTATTGTTTAAGCTAAATGTAGTGCGAGATATTTTAAGAATAGTAATAAAAATAAAGATGTGTTTTCTAGAAGTGTTTTGTGTTAAAATATTGCTATCTTTAAGATAAATAATAAAAAAGGGGTTTTTTAAATTTAATGAAGGATGGTATTACTTTTTTAAAAGTAATAAAGTGGTTGTGAAAATTAGTAAGTCCATTTGAATAAATATTACTATTTTGACATAAACTACTAATATTATTGTTTTCAAAAGTAATTGGACGTAAATTACTTAATTGAATAATGATATTTTGAGATATTTAGAGTAATATTTTGATGATGAAGAATTTTTAAAGAATGGTATAGTTTTGAGAAATTTTTTGAGACAATAAAAACAAATGTATTTTTATATTAAACAATAATAAGACCAATTTATACCTAAGTTTAAATAATAGGTGTGGCTGCGTCATTTTGGATTTTTACGGTTGTGTTATTATTGGTTTGATTTATCATATATATTAGTTATGCTGAGATGGAATCGCATTAGGATGAGGTATATTATGTTTTACCATTATTATCGCGTAGACATTGTATAGTTTATAACGGACTTGGTATGTTGATGACTCTGATGTTATGTTACTAATATAGAGTTGTTAGCATACATTTGTTGGATTTATACTTTCATTGACGTAATTGGTGTTTGTATTAACAGTAGTGGGTGATTAGTTATATGTATGATAGTATTTGTTGTTGTTGATTTGTTTGATATTTCAGGTTGACATGGAGCATTATTAAATTTGTTTGATATTTGATGGTTGAGTGTTGCTACTATTATTGTTACACCATATTTATGATAGCTGATTATGGTGGCATAGTAGAATGTGAAGGAACTATATGAACTTGATCCCGAAGGGGTACGTATGTTGTCTTTTCCTATACAATAACTATCGGATCCATTGAGTGAGGCTACAGTGTATAGGAGAAAGCATAGTCCAAAAATAATCTAACTTTTTATTTTTATTTTATATGTTCATGCATTATTAAAGCTTTCATTTTAAAGTAAAGGAAGGGAAAGAGGTCTGGCTTCATGCTATGGCTACTGGTTGCTTATTTAATATATTTCCCTTGTATTATAGATGTACTATTGTAAATTCAATATTGATTGATGTATAGGTCGATATAGATAAGTAATTATTCTACCATACTCCACTACATCTATTTCGTACACAAAGGTTATCATAAGTAAGCATCATCCTAGAGTGAGGTTGTAACAACCTGCACCTTAATGGACCCGAATTTTGACTAAATTGAAACCCACGTCCATTAGGGTGCGGATCATTGCTTTTGGTAACTTATAATAAACATAAGTATATTAGAGAGCAATCAATATAAACCCACAGCGGAGCATAAAGATATAATAGAACATACATACTAGCTAAGGCTACTACCTTAGTATTAATATTATTCCTTGAGTATTTGTTTGCCTTGCCAGTGCCGAGCATGAATGAGAAGACTTTACCATCTACCATTCTCGCCTTGCACCTGTAGCATGTCCTGTAAAGGCCCGCAAATCCGTACCCCTTTGAAATAAACAAACTCACCATAGTTCAATCCAAAGAGGCACAAAAGTACGAGTCTTCGGGTAAAAGAAGAAAGAGGTAGAAGAAGAAGAACTAAAACCAACATCAGAATCTCACATCGCAGCGGAATAAAATATAATATATAGAATACAGTTTTAAATACAAGAATCTGTACTGCCATATATATATATACATACCATATCAGAGTACATCAATCAATCATACATGTCCATACACAGCGGAAATAATAAACAAATACGTAGATACGCTCTGTCATCAGCTCGTCTCCTGAGCTCCAGCATAACCTGAACCTGTTTAACTCGGTCTGACCCGAGCATCATATAAAACAACACCCGAGTCAGCCTGGAATACCAGCGTGAGATAATCACACCCAATTGGATTATTAAAGTTTCAAAAATCCTTTGAAAACAAAAGCATCTCGTAAGACCACGCCACAAATAAACATGTCGGGTTTTTACCTTACGATAGCTAAACAATTTTTATTAAAGTTCTCTGATATTATTATAGTGTCTAGAGAAAGTAAAATAGAATCTAGCTGAAATGCTTGCATCTCACGTTTCAGCAATAGTTGTGCACAATCAAAACCGTACAGGCGCTTATTGGAATTTGGATCCCATACAATGGCAGGGCTACTGGGGTACCGCCCGTCACAGTACGGGGCCTAGATCACCGTACCGAGGATTACTCCCTTCATCCCCTGCAACACAAGGCCGGAACCATTCCTTACTGAACAGTCCCGAACAAGATAAACCCCGTGGTTGGCGCGACCAACCACCCACTAAGACGAAAAATAAAGGGACATCTAGACAGGGGAAATATCTTGTCCTGCTTGGGCATGACCCACCTAACCTTGCTGCACCTCCCCTGTTTTAGCCATTCCCGGTTGATGAGGCTTGAGGTTAAACGTTACCTTTTAAGAACGCGTTACTTAGAATGCTCATCGTCCACCTGACGATGTTATGAAAGCATTCCATCCATACAAGTTGCCTTGGGTCTGGACAAACCGAATCACCGTCTTCAACTCTTCACGGTCTTCATTCGTAAACGTACAAACCGGATCGAAGTGGTTTTCGAGAAATAAATCTCGATCCCGGACTCTTCGAAACGATCAGCGCATTGTCCAATATTGATAGTCGGTTATTTAACTATCAATTAATCACACACAAGCAACCACCAAATAATTCCCACAATTATTTACCTCAAATATCACCCAGATATTATTTCCATTTTATAATTCATTTGAAATAAATTCAAAGTCCTTTATTTCCATGAAATCACTTATCTGATTTCTTATACTCACTTACAATTGATTTACCCTTTGAAAATATCCTTTATTTTCTTATTCCTTTCTCAAAAATCAATTCACACTTTTCTTAAAATTTCTGAAATTCACTTTCTCCTCTTAATAAGATTTCTCCTAAATCTTATCTCATTTAAATTAATTCGCTTGCCATCACAAGAGGATTTTAATTGGATTTTTAAAAATATTTTGAAAACATATAGATTTATAAAATAAGAAGTAATATTAAATTTTTAAATTTATATCTAGCTATTTGTAAGATTCAAAGCTGGTTTTAGAAAACTTAGAGTTTATAATAAATAATAGCTAAACCTTCAAAATAACTGATTCGAAAATATTTTACATTCAAATAATAGTTTATAAAAAGATCTATATAGTATAGTAATTCAAAATATTCTTTTTTTAAAATAAATTATAATTTTAGAAAAATCCAATATCCATTTATAAATACCTCTTGTCCACATTCACCTTTGGAAATATCTTGCTATTTCCATTCAACCCATTCCATATCTTATTTATAAATTCCATTCATGAATTTATAAAATCTCCTTGGATTTTATTTATTATAAGATAGTTTGATTTTTTAAAAAAAAGTCATCTTTATAATTTATTTCTTTCTATAAAGTCCCATATTGTCCCAATTTAATAAATTCCATTCATTATTAACTAAAATTTCTTTTTGGCTCTTAACAGGATTTCTTATTCGTAGTTCTTAATAACATCTTCTATATTTCCTAATAAATTTTCCTTACTTTCCTTATTAATATTTCTTTTTATTCCTTAATAGACCTTCATTTTTATTTCCTCATATAATTCCATTTTCTTTAATTCACTTATTCATTACAATGTTCTTTTAAGTATAAATTTATAATTTAAATTCCCAAAACTCAACTTTTTCACATTAAAGTTTAACTTAAGTAGAAAATATATTTTTATTTCTTTTCTTTATTCTCAATTAAAGTAGATTTAAATTTCAAATAAATATTCTCTATTTGAGTTTTATTTAACTTCTTCAAATTAATTTATCAACAATAATAGAAATTCCAAATTTTCAACTTCTCTGTTATTCACAGATGATAATTCAATTATCTATAAAACTACCCAAATCAATATAACATCCTGTCACAGAACAGCATATATACGAAATAAAATAAATAGTTTTGAGGAATCCTATTGGATCCCTCCAACCTGTTTCCCTGCATCCACAGATGTTAGCACAATAAAGTAATAGTTTCACTTCAATGGTGAAATATTTCAGCATATGGGTTAAAATATTAACCAGTGAATGAAATAAATCAACCAATCAATCACATCCAATAATTTAAATTTAACATTTTAATTTAGGTATCCAAATGAGTGAGAAAATCTCACCTCTGCCTTTAAGTTGCAATCATTACCGATCTCGACTTGCTTCCATAATTTTGACCTTGAATAAATGATTATATGAGTTTTATTAATATTAGAACTAATCAACGATAAATTTATCGTTTAATATTTTAATTTGTATTTCATTAAAATTATTCATTTTTCAATTTTAAACCTTATAATCCTATAAATGTTATCGGTGAATATTTTAATTGACTTACAATTTATTTAATCTATTTATTTCCCGGTTTTAAATAAATTTACGTATTTTTAACTCTAATAATTTAACCAATGATTTATTTCAAAAAAAACAAATCTTTATATCCTTCCAAAGTCTTATAGATATAAAAAATAGTATTTTGCCGAAATATATATATTTATTTTAAAGAAACAAATTCATCTTCTTAATATATAATTTAATATTTAAAAACAGAAAAGATATTAACTTTGCTGTGGAAATATTTTTTTTCTTTCTGTTTCCTGTTTATATAAAAATCTGCATATTTTCTTAATCTGTTTATTGTTTTTCCTTTTAGAATAAAACTATCTTAAAATCTTCATAATCTACAATTATAAATATAGATTAAAACAGATTTTCCCTTCTTCTTCTTCTTTTTTTTTTTTTTTTAACTCCTGAATTTAAAATTCAAATTCAACGTCTAATTTTATATTAAGCTATAATATACCCAACAGTCTTCAAAACTACACATAGAAGTTTCCAGTTTATAAATCAAATTAAATTAAATTACATTAAAAATCCAAAACTGATACCTCACAGCAAAACCCCCTTCTCGCGAACCACCACGATCACCAACAGCACCTTGGATTTGCACGCGTGATCCTCAACAGCGCGCGAGCTTTGTCGACCTGACGCCGACCTTGCGAGCGGCACAAAACCTTCGCCTTCGCTGCCAGTAGAGAAAACCCCATCGCTCAAAGTGCGCGACCCTCTCCTATTCACGCGAACGCCGCCCTGACGTAGCCACTATCCACGAAGCCTCCTAAGTCGCCTTCGACATCGAGCTCAGAACCCGCAAAATGCCACACACCTTCACCAGAGCCAAGCCCTAGCTTCCAGAATCACAGCTCGGCCATACTTGCTTGAACGCGAGTCGATTTCGCTCGGTTTCCCCCCCCTCCCCCAATTCGATTCGCGATTTAAGATTCTATTATATATAATTTTTTTTTTTTTTTTTTTAAGAATGGATATCGCGATTTCATTTGAAGAATAAGAGGAGAGAACGGGTTGATAAAAGAAGAAGAAAGACTAAGGAGTATCGGCCCTGATTTTCGTTGAGGAACGAAAAGATTTAGTCGCCATTTTATCTCTCGATTTGGAACTGAGGAAGTAAGAAAGCAATGCGACATAAGTAAGGGAAGTTGTCGGCTTGTTTCAGAAGATAGCGTGGAATAGGTCGGCAAAAGAAGAATATAGGGTGGCTGATGGAAAAGATGTAAGATATTTTTAATTTTAAAAACGATTAATTCGTCTGGACGTTTCTATCTCGTACGGTCACATGATTGCCCTAAAAATTACGAAATTTGAAATCCTGTAATAATTCAATATTACGGATCCAACGGAACTGGTTTCGTCGAATTTCGAGACTGTGCCTCGGAAGACTATTTTTAATTGTCGATTTAAACGATGTAAATTTAAAATTGAACAAACGGCAATTAAATTCAATTTTAACTCATCTATTATTCTCAATACTAATAATATAAATTTTATAAGCCGTTAAAATATTTTTACCAAGCTTACAATTCCATATTTAAATAATTTACCAAATTGCCAATCACTATTTAATTTATCCAATTAATTGTTATACTAAAACCCTGAATCACTTTTATATTAAATAAAACCAAACTGTTCATATTAAAATCAAATTAAAGTTCAAATTAGATATTTAAATCCAATTTAAATATTATAAATTAGCCGTCAAAAATCCGGGTCGTTACATTCCTCCCCCCTTAAAAGAATTTCGTCCCCGAAATTACTAGTTAGGAAGAATGGTCCTATACCCGATTCTATTGCTCCAAAACCAACTATTCACATCCTACTAATTATCTTTTAATAAAAGATGCATTACCTTCTTATTAACTTTCTAAACCTTCCTTAGTTTCAAACTATACTATATGCTTAACTATTCACGTTTCAATTTACTCTCAAATTTTGATTTATCAAAATTTTCTCAAAATTTTTCTAACACCCTAAATTCCCGAAAATTTTTGCCAGCGTTTCCTTTGCGCGGCTAGCTCGGTACAACTACAAAATGGCTCTACGGCCTCCCAAATCTCAAAAGAAAACAAAAAGCCAAGCGGCTCAATCAAAATCCCAATCAATTTCCAATATAAACTTAAACACATACCTTTTTGTCAGGCATTACTATTTATCTCCTGAAATCAAAATCAATTCTCTTTACCTTTATATTACCTGCATATCTTACACAGCAATATATGCAATCACAAAACACAAAACATTTTATCGACATTCTTACAAATGTCCATATCTATTTATTCAAATATTATTTTAGATTATTTATGCAATATCAATTCCAAATTGAGAACGCATAATTCTTTACTCAAGTTAGTATAAACATCTTATGTGTTTCTTATATTTACTTTCATCTTACCACTTTAGTTTGTATTCATCCTTATTCAATTTATTCTTTCATTTCCATATGGATTTAATTTATCTATAACTCTAAATATTCAAATTCTAATTTTCATTTATATCAAATTCATGTCTTAATTTTAAATTAGCTTCATTCACTAATTATTTCAATTTCCAATTTGAAAACGTTAGCCGTTAACAAAAAATTTCAAAACTTCAAAAAATTTCTAACTCCCAAAATTTCTGAAAATTTTTGGCAGAGTCCCCTTTGTACGGAGGAGCTTTTGCAATTTGACAATAGAGATAAATATATATACATCGACCCACACGGTCGGAAAAACCAAAAACAGTTCATATTTCCTAGTTTAATTGCGTAGGCGTACCTTATTTAGCATTTTAAGCAAGCGGCTTATTTAATTTTAGCATTAGCGCGCCCAAAATCCCGCTATACAATCTTCTGGTACCTGTACTTACTCAATTTATAAACATTAGTAACATATATTTGAAAATTTATAACATTGCATTCGTTTAAACAGCTACAACAATCAAAATCATAAGTAATGCAATATAAATAACTTCATAACCAATTTCTATAGTTTCCAAACTAGTTCCATTTGTTTATAACTGACATAAATACCGTTTGCATTCAACTTTAAGTGTGTTATGACACATTTACTTAACTCCAATTCATAATTATGTCCAAACAAACCCATTTTCCATTTAATTTGATTTCAAAAATCAATTTCTGCTTTTTATCAATTCAAAACCATATTTTATAAGCAATTTTATTCAAAAATCAAATTTAATTGCTTTTATCATGCCATAGCATTTTATTTAATCAGGTTTACGACAACATCAATTATTTCAATGCAAATTCCAACAATATTCATACAAACAAACAGTTACTTTAATTTTATAACTGTTTTAAAAATTAATTCCAACTCTAGTTATATGAAATTTCATTCCAAATTTTATTTTTAAACCATACCTTTTGCATTGATTTATTCGACACTATTTTTATTAAGCTCGACAACTTCAATGCTTAAAATTTAACAAACATGTCCCAAATTTACATGAGTCATACTTCATTTAATTTTAAACTTAAGTTAATTTACTTCAAATTATTTAATTTAACTTAAGCTTCTTTCATTTGCCCATAAATTCTTTTCCAATTTAATTTGATTTTATTTAAATCAAATCTCTCTCATTTACTTATTAGCTCAATTAATTATTTCATTTAAAAATTACAATTCCCATGTTCGATTCATTCTCGAACTTATTTAATTAAATTCAAGACCATTTTCACTTTATTTACACACAATTGAATTTTTCTTTGCACTTCTAACCATTTACACTTAATCCAATTTCATTTTATTTACCAACCAATCCGAAGTTGAATTTTAGATATATAGCTCAAGTTTTCTTTCTACCATCCACTTAAATTCACAACCAAATTTTATTAATTTACCATTCAACCTTTATTTAACCAATTCAAAGTTTATCCACATATTCAAGTTACTGATTTATCCCAAATTAGTTTATTCCCAATTTATAATTCAATACATGATTTTTAGCTTCAAAAATCTCATCATTTAAATTTTCTTTTGGTTCAATTTGATTTTATAATTCGGGTTTGGATTTCTATTCATTTTCCAGATTCAAACAATTCTATTGACTTATTTATTCCATCTTAATTTTATAAGTCTCACTGCTTATTTATCTTCACACTTCCATTTATTTGTAGTTAACCATATTCCCATTTTATTTTAATTTCAGGCTTATACATTTTTACTTAGCCAATTATATTTTTTTATTTCATCGCTACTCACTTCTTTTATAGGCTCTCGAAGTCTTATTAATTCAAATTCAATTTCACTTAGCATACATTAAATCCATCTTCATTCAAATTTAAACAATAACTTGGTTTAAGACAATTCCCAATTAAATCAAAGTGCCCAATCAAATTTAATTTGCTACTCACTATCCATTCACATCACTTTACCAATCCATTTTATTAAATGAACTTTCACTTCCATCAAAATCACCTTTCCATAAATTTTACATCTTAAGTTAATTTAATTATTGCAATTTCTTACTTAAGTTCATTGCAATAGATTTGATACTCATCTAGATCAAATCCCAAGTAATTTGATTTACCATCTAAATTTGTTAAGATAACATTCAAGGCCAATTTATTCCATCCTTACTTGATTTAGATTTTATTTGTAAATTCAAACTATCTTACTTTTAATCCAATTCCAAAACAATTTCAATTCATATATAATTTACTTACCATTCAATGGAATTTCTATTTACACCTCGGGTTTCATCACTAAATTCCATTTTTAATTCCAATTACAATTTAAATCAAATACAACTGAATTTATTTTCCAGTTTTAATTCAATTACTTCCATTCACATTACTTGAATAAATTTCAATCCACTTCAAGTTGTATTTAAACTTCTCAATTCATTCATATTCTAAATTTTTATTCACTTCCCCACTTTATTTGTATTTATTTATTTATTTTTTTATCATCTCACTTCAATCACAACAAAATTTCTTATTCATCACTTTACATTCCAAAAATTTAATCTCAAATCCAAGTTAAATTCTCATTTCTAACTTTTCACTTGATTTTAAATTCCAAAATTCAAATCTAATGATTTCCTGGGTTATAAAAGCTATTTCGGATTTTAAAATCTCATTTGTTTACAATATTAGCATCCAAACATCCAAGTTATAATAATAATTTCAGAAAATATTCCTTTTATACCAAAATATATTTTGGATGAAATTATTTCATTCACCCACTTTTTAAAAATCAATATTATGTCGAATTGCTCTATTTAAGTGTTTAGAAACCCCTTCGATTCAGTTTTCGAGGCTGTGCCGACGAAGGTTCATATACCACTCAATAAATCATTCAACACTAGTTTATATTCACTAACAAATACGCACTCATATCTATATACGCTTAAACTCATTCTAGAGTACCATTGACTCTATTTTTTAATGAGTAATTTCCCACCAGAGCCAAGGTTCTCGCTTAACCTTTCAGCTCTGATACCAAGTGTAAAGGCCCGCAAATCCGTACCCCTTTGAAATAAACAAACTCACCATAGTTCAATCCAAAGAGGCACAAAAGTACGAGTCTTCGGGTAAAAGAAGAAAGAGGTAGAAGAAGAAGAACTAAAACCAACATCAGAATCTCACATCGCAGCGGAATAAAATATAATATATAGAATACAGTTTTAAATACAAGAATCTGTACTGTCATACATATATATACATACCATATCAGAGTACATCAATCAATCATACATGTCCATACACAGCGGAAATAATAAACAAATACGTAGATACGCTCTGTCATCAGCTCGTCTCCTGAGCTCCAGCATAACCTGAACCTGTTTAACTCGGTCTGACCCGAGCATCATATAAAACAACACCCGAGTCAGTCTGGAATACCAGCGTGAGATAATCACACCCAATTGGATTATTAAAGTTTCAAAAATCCTTTGAAAACAAAAGCATCTCGTAAGACCACGCCACAAATAAACATGTCGGGTTTTTACCTTACGATAGCTAAACAATTTTTATTAAAGTTCTCTGATATTATTATAGTGTCTATAGAAAGTAAAATAGAATCTAGCTGAAATGCTTGCATCTCACGTTTCAGCAATAGTTGGGCACAATCAAAACCGTACAGGCGCTTATTGGAATTTGGATCCCATACAATGGCAGGGCTACTGGGGTACCGCCCGTCACAGTACGGGGCCTAGATCACCGTACCGAGGATTACTCCCTTCATCCCCTGCAACACAAGGCCGGAATCATTCCTTACTGAACAGTCCCGAACAAGATAAACCCCGTGGTTGGCGCGACCAACCACCCACTAAGCCGAAAAATAAAGGGACATCTAGACAGGGGAAATATCTTGTCCTGCTTGGGCATGACCCACCTAACCTTGCTGCACCTCCCCTGTTTTAGCCATTCCCGGTTGATGAGGCTTGAGGTTAAACGTTACCTTTTAAGAACGCGTTACTTAGAATGCTCATCGTCCACCTGACGATGTTATGAAAGCATTCCATCCATACAAGTTGCCCTGGGTCTGGACAAACCGAATCACCGTCTTCAACTCTTCACGGTCTTCATTCGTAAACGTACAAACCGGATCGAAGTGGTTTTCGAGAAATAAATCTCGATCCCGGACTCTTCGAAACGATCAGCGCATTGTCCAATATTGATAGTCGGTTATTTAACTATCAATTAATCACACACAAGCAACCACCAAATAATTCCCACAATTATTTACCTCAAATATCACCCAGATATTATTTCCATTTTATAATTCATTTGAAATAAATTCAAAGTCCTTTATTTCCATGAAATCACTTATCTGATTTCTTATACTCACTTACAATTGATTTACCCTTTGAAAATATCCTTTATTTTCTTATTCCTTTCTCAAAAATCAATTCACACTTTTCTTAAAATTTCTGAAATTCACTTTCTCCTCTTAATAAGATTTCTCCTAAATCTTATCTCATTTAAATTAATTCGCTTGCCATCACAAGAGGATTTTAATTGGATTTTTAAAAATATTTTGAAAACATATAGATTTATAAAATAAGAAGTAATATTAAATTTTTAAATTTATATCTAGTTATTTGTAAGATTCAAAGCTGGTTTTAGAAAACTTAGAGTTTATAATAAATAGTAGCTAAACCTTCAAAATAACTGATTCGAAAATATTTTACATTCAAATAATAGTTTATAAAAAGATCTATATAGTATAGTAATTCAAAATATTCTTTTTTTAAAATAAATTATAATTTTAGAAAAATCCAATATCCATTTATAAATACCTCTTGTCCACATTCACCTTTGGAAATATCTTGCTATTTCCATTCAACCCATTCCATATCTTATTTATAAATTCCATTCATGAATTTATAAAATCTCCTTGGATTTTATTTATTATAAGATAGTTTGATTTTTTAAAAAAAAGTCATCTTTATAATTTATTTCTTTCTATAAAGTCCCATATTGTCCCAATTTAATAAATTCCATTCATTATTAACTAAAATTTCTTTTTGGCTCTTAACAGGACTTCTTATTCGTAGTTCTTAATAACATCTTCTATATTTCCTAATAAATTTTCCTTACTTTCCTTATTAATATTTCTTTTTATTTCCTTAATAGACCTTCATTTTTATTTCCTCATATAATTCCATTTTCTTTAATTCACTTATTCATTACAATGTTCTTTTAAGTATAAATTTATAATTTAAATTCCCAAAACTCAACTTTTTCACATTAAAGTTTAACTTAAGTAGAAAATATATTTTTATTTCTTTTCTTTATTCTCAATTAAAGTAGATTTAAATTTCAAATAAATATTCTCTATTTGAGTTTTATTTAACTTCTTCAAATTAATTTATCAACAATAATAGAAATTCCAAATTTTCAACTTCTCTGTTATTCACAGATGATAATTCAATTATCTATAAAACTACCCAAATCAATATAACATCCTGTCATAGAACAGCATATATACGAAATAAAATAAATAGTTTTGAGGAATCCTGTTGGATCCCTCCAACCTGTTTCCCTGCATCCACAGATGTTAGCACAATAAAGTAATAGTTTCACTTCAATGGTGAAATATTTCAGCATATGGGTTAAAATATTAACCAGTGAATGAAATAAATCAACCAATCAATCACATCCAATAATTTAAATTTAACATTTTAATTTAGGTATCCAAATGAGTGAGAAAATCTCACCTCTGCCTTTAAGTTGCAATCATTACCGATCTCGACTTGCTTCCATAATTTTGACCTTGAATAAATGATTATATGAGTTTTATTAATATTAGAACTAATCAACGATAAATTTATCGTTTAATATTTTAATTTGTATTTCATTAAAATTATTCATTTTTCAATTTTAAACCTTATAATCCTATAAATGTTATCGGTGAATATTTTAATTGACTTACAATTTATTTAATCTATTTATTTCCCGGTTTTAAATAAATTTATGTATTTTTAACTCTAATAATTTAACCAATGATTTATTTCAAAAAAAACAAATCTTTATATCCTTCCAAAGTCTTATAGATATAAAAAATAGTATTTTGCCGAAATAAATATATTTATTTTAAAGAAACAAATTCATCTTCTTAATATATAATTTAATGTTTAAAAACAGAAAAGATATTAACTTTGCTGTGGAAATATTTTTTTTCTTTCTGTTTCCTGTTTATATAAAAATCTGCATATTTTCTTAATCTGTTTATTGTTTTTCCTTTTAGAATAAAACTATCTTAAAATCTTCATAATCTACAATTATAAATATAGATTAAAACAGATTTTCCCTTCTTCTTCTTCTTCTTTTTTTTTTTTTAACTCCTGAATTTAAAATTCAAATTCAACGTCTAATTTTATATTAAGCTATAATATACCCAACAGTCTTCAAAACTACACATAGAAGTTTCCAGTTTATAAATCAAATTAAATTAAATTACATTAAAAATCCAAAACTGATACCTCACAGCAAAACCCCCTTCTCGCGAACCACCACGATCACCAACAGCACCTTGGATTTGCACGCGTGATCCTCAACAGCGCGCGAGCTTTGTCGACGTGACGCCGACCTTGCGAGCGGCACAAAACCTTCGCCTTCGCTGCCAGTAGAGAAAACCCCATCGCTCAAAGTGCGCGACCCTCTCCTATTCACGCGAACGCCGCCCTGACGTAGCCACTATCCACGAAGCCTCCTAAGTCGCCTTCGACATCGAGCTCAGAACCCGCAAAATGCCACACACCTTCACCAGAGCCAAGCCCTAGCTTCCAGAATCACAGCTCGGCCATACTTGCTTGAACGCGAGTCGATTTCGCTCGGTTCCCCCCCCCCCCCCTCCCCCAATTCGATTCGCGATTTAAGATTCTATTATATATAATTTTTTTTTTTTAAGAATGGATATCGCGATTTCATTTGAAGAATAAGAGGAGAGAACGGGTTGATAAAAGAAGAAGAAAGACTAAGGAGTATCGGCCCTGATTTTCGTTGAGGAACGAAAAGATTTAGTCGCCATTTTATCTCTCGATTTGGAACTGAGGAAGTAAGAAAGCAATGCGACATAAGTAAGGGAAGTTGTCGGCTTATTTCAGAAGATAGCGTGGAATAGGTCGGCAAAAGAAGAATATAGGGTGGCTGATGGAAAAGATGTAAGATATTTTTAATTTTAAAAACGATTAATTCGTCTGGACGTTTCTATCTCGTACGGTCACATGATTGCCCTAAAAATTACGAAATTTGAAATCCTGTAATAATTCAATATTACGGATCCAACGGAACTGGTTTCGTCGAATTTCGAGACTGTGCCTCGGAAGACTATTTTTAATTGTCGATTTAAACGATGTAAATTTAAAATTGAACAAACGGCAATTAAATTCAATTTTAACTCATCTATTATTCTCAATACTATTAATATAAATTTTATAAGCCGTTAAAATATTTTTACCAAGCTTACAATTCCATATTTAAATAATTTACCAAATTGCCAATCACTATTTAATTTATCCAATTAATTGTTATACTAAAACCCTGAATCACTTTTATATTAAATAAAACCAAACTGTTCATATTAAAATCAAATTAAAGTTCAAATTAGATATTTAAATCCAATTTAAATATTATAAATTAGCCGTCAAAAATCCGGGTCGTTACATGTCCCTACAAATCTATTATGTGTGTCGTAATGAGGAGGGGGTCAGAAAAACATTCTGATGATTAGGAAATTTCATACTCTATCCATAACATTAATTTATGCCAATTGATTTCCATTTATGTGTTATGTCTATTATCCATGGCTAATCTGTTCCATCCTATATGCACATACGATATGCTTGACCTCCTCTGAGGTATAACTATATATATGCATATATATATATATATATATATATATATATATATATATATATATATATATCTAAATGTTGTACAACAAAAAAAATCAAGCCACTTAATACTTCTTAAATAGGGAAGATGCAGACTCAATAGTCATTTAATACCTCAACCCTGAAGCGGGCACTCCAAAATGTAAACGTTAGTCAATCCGTCCTAACTACAAAAATTGATAACCCCTAGATATGGTTTTATATTTTAACTGTCATATTATCAATGCATGTTAAATGCCAATAAGGGTTAAATAGCCCACCTCTACATAACAATTAATAGACAAACAATTAAATAAAACATTGCTTTGCGTATCCCATATAGGTTTTACACTAGTACGAAGCAAAATTTATCACAGCATAACCCGAGTCTTTACTAATGACCATGTTGGACTGCTGGTGGTTAAAGCCTATGCCAGCCATACTACTAAATATCGATCCAACAACAACACTGGCATAGCCCTCCGTCCTTCGGCAGCCAAAATCCCATTTATACTAACCTAATGCAAGTCAAAGGAAATGTACCCATCCTAGTTACATAATACTTTTTGTTAGAAGTGAAATATACCCAATTTCCATAGTATGTACCATCGTAGATTATTTATGACTTCTATATAGGGAGGAGGTAGGCCCAATGATAATTTAATATCTTAATCCACAGTAAATCCCTTGACATCCCTAAAGGTACTGAGTCATTTAATACTTCAAATTCAAGACGAGCCATTGGTATATTTCCCCTACCTATATGCAAATGTATATCCCTTCTCCATGGGTCTTATGGTTAAAGATGTCCCATTTCTGTAGAAACACAACTACTGGTAGCCTTTAGGTGCAAGGCAGACTTCAATTGTGTAACTCCACTTACCTCACATCCTAACCTCCACTAAACCAATCATCCTAAGCCAAAATGTTGGGCTAGGCCCACTAATTCAAGATCATTCTAAATGTATATAATTGAAGCTATATAATTTTCTACTATGAAAATCATATTTCCTGCTACATGCATTCACTAGTATTAACACCTACTTATTCGCTACATGACTATTCCTATTTTGTACACTTATTCCCTATATTCCTCTATTCCTTCTTATATCTAATAAATGTCAACTATCCCTAATGAATGGCCATTGATATCAAAATTGGACAACTTCTAATGACATTTATTTACTTGTTGCAAAATCAACCAATTATGCACATTCAATTCCCCCATAAGTACCATATAAAATTCTCTAATCAGTCCCCCATTTAATTCCTTTAACTCTCAATTAACTATATATTTATTGCCCATTAAATTTGTAGTTATTGGCTATATATTTTGGAAATGATATTTTTTTTCTTTTTCAACCTCCTAGTTCTATATTACTATGCCATTAATTAACTCTTCATCTTAATTGTAACTATTACGAATAACTATGTATATTATTAATTATGTTATAATTACTTACGTACTAATCGAAAGACGTGGTTATACATGTGTGTGTATATGCATATCCTAACACAATAATTCCTAAGTATTTACATATTAATCGAAAGACGTGGTTATACATGTGTGCGTATATGTATATCCTAGCACAATAATTCCCATACTTAGGAATTTCAAAACATACACTTGCATGTACATTCTATGAAGAACGTAAATTCCTACATTTCAATTTATTAGAGCTATCCTCCCAAAATGGACTGCCTTATAACTTTCCATGAATTACCCAAAATGAGAACGACTCCGTTTAAAATTACAAGGAATTAACATTTTTTTTCTTTTATCGAAACAGATAGTGTAAACTATAGAGAATAACCTCTGTACTTTACACACTCTTTCATTTCCTTATTATTTCAAATGTGTACTTTTCATAACTCTTATGGAACTGGATAATTCATGGAGATTACATGGAAATATAATTGTACCCTGCTCCAAATAAATTAAAACATATAACTCACATTCCAAGTCAGCTGAGGTACCAAATTTACAACCTAATTATAAATCTGGAAGGAACTTTAAAAATTTAAAAACATTCTACAATAATAAATATTTGGAACTAATCTTAAATTTCTATTTTAAGTTGTACATACTCTTCCAATTTCTTAACTTACAAAGTATGTAGGCATGGTTTCAACTAAATACGTTTTTTAAGCCTATAATTCAATAAATCTAACATAGGCAAAATAATTAAACAAAACTCAATGGTATAAATTTCAATGTTATAAATAAATTACATAATTTTCCACTCGCCTTTCTAGCATTCCAAATCTTCCAAATCTGAATCCATGTCTTTACTTGACTGCTTTTCCATTCTAATCCAAATGTATATGTATAACAAGGTATATACATAATACTAGAATTATAGATCTAAGAAGAGATTTGAAGTGCAGGGGAATATAGATTTATAACTATGTAAATTTACCTTTTTCATTCGCGACATTGATTCCCTTCTTATTCTTTTCTCTTTGATATTCTACCCTCTTAGATTTGTACAAAAATAAAATATTTTATAATTTCTAGAAATAGTGGAGAAGAAAAAATGGCAGAGCTTCGCTTCTTTGATCATAAAATATGAGAAGAGAATTGAGGTGTTAGGCTTATATTTATAGGCACTCGAATCAACCATATCCACTAGATTAGAATAATTAAATCCGGATCATTTGGACAAGGTTCAAACCCTAGTTGCAAGTATATAATCAATCGAGCGCTAGCGGTCGATCGACCCAAGGAAGGAATCGACCGTTGGGATCCGCATTTAGTATAATTTATTTTCTATTATTTCTTTTAATTTTTTTCTCTTCAAAAACTTCAAACGCTGATAACTTCTTCATTTGCTCTCCAATCGCAAAACTTCAAATATGAAAGTTTCTTAGAAAATCGCATGAATACAATGGTGCAAGTTTCATGACCAAATTCCAATATTCGCTCAAATTCTATTTTTGAGCCTTATAAATTGCCGTTAATTTTTATGGGATGTTACATTCTCCCCCTTAAAAGAATTTTGTCTTTGAAATTCCCCAAGTGTTGAATCATGTAACATAGTGCACAACCAATCTAAGCTATCCAACCAATTAGTGTGCATCAAATTTAATAGCCAAACGTGTATAAATGCATGGTGAACCATAACATATTTTAGATGCATGCCGAATAATTTTGAATCGACGCCTTCTATATGAATGTATTCTTTTAAAAATAGTTTGAAAATATGATGCAAACAACCTATTTATACTAGAAGTTCTTTATGTAAGCAAGTTTTGAAAGAGTAAAAATCCTTTTCACACAATAATTTCCACACTCCTATGAGTAGGATTATGGTTCAGCCAATTTTGCATCCAATCCCTGCCATCCAATAACTAACACACAATTTCTAACATCAAAATTTTTTGAAAATTTCATTTTCCTAAATATTTACTCATATGCCGGAAAATAGATTTAGATAGAAAATTTCACATTTCTACCCTTCCTTTGGATACCTATTCCACTGTACTTTGGAACCTTCTCTTTTGCCCCCTTATCCAATTTTCCCAAGTATAATACACATACGAAGGTTTATTTTTGGATGTTAAAATGCAATTATCCTAAACGCAAGTTCTATTCACCATCAATAAGGTATGAAAATAGAAATTCCAACACTGAAGGAGCCTTTTCCCTATATATTCCCTATGTTTTTTGTACTATCACTCTTGTCAAATAGTAAAATTCATATTCACTAACACATTGATCTTCTCTACACTATGCCTATGGCACTAAAAATTTTCATTATCCGTCAAAAATCTTTTTCTCTCTTTAATCAAACTTGCAAAATAGTTTAAAAAATTGAATTCCCAAAAGCATTTAAACGTCATTTTTTCCAAAAGCACTTTAACAAAAAAATTTGAAAGCATTTAAACAAGAAATTTTAAATGCATTCGAACACTACTTTTCAAAACATTCGCCTCTCCTTCCTTAAAAATAAATCAAGCCATTTTAATGTAAGTAGGACACAATTAATGAGTTAATGCATATGATTGGCCCTCGCATCATGTGGTGTATCTTAGATTTAGAGAAACTCTCCATTTACTCTAAAACAACAAACTGCCTACAAGCATATTTATAAATTTTAGCTTTTAAGGTATAGGGATAGTGATCCATGATTTCGCCACAACTTTTCTCTGTACTTTGCTTGCTAAAGTTTATTTTTCAAAGTTTTAAAATTATTTGGGATTAAAGCATTCTAGTTGCTCATTTAATTCCTAACCTATTTCATAGACATCCAACATTAACAATATTTTTTTGCTAGTTAAATGTCCTTATGAAATCTTCTTTTTTCGTATATTTTTTTACCTTCCCGCTTCAGCTTGGTCTCCCCTCTTCCTTGCCCCATGCCTAACCCTAGACCTTGGTGTTACCATGCCTCTCTGTTTCCATTTTATGCCTTCTATCATTCTTTCTCTCCGCTTTCAGCCTCCTTTGCCTCCCTCCTTGAGCATGGTCGGAATCTATTCGGTGTACAGTTTTCTACGCGATTGCTAGTAATTCTACCCATGTAAGAACCTGTTCCTCTTTATTTCAATCGATTAATGCTAGGTTGATTAGGCTCCTACTCTGTCTATTTTGCTTCGATCTGGGTTTTCACTTTATTGTATGAAAACAAGATTTTGTTTCTGCATCTTTAGCTGCTTTGTGAAATTTTGCCTCCCTATAGTGATTTTCCCCGACTTCGAAGTATGCTCCAATCCTGATTTTTTTCATGGCCTTTGTTTTACAATTCTATTTGCATATGATAAATGATTTTTTTTGTGGTTGTTTTCTAGCGATAAATGATTAAAAAAATTATTTAAAGGTGGATAAAAATGGATTGATAAATAAAATGGCTGCTTGCTTACATGTATGCGAAAACTAAAATTAAATTTCATTCCCAGTTATTAGAACAATTTAGGGTTGCAAATTTCATACTCTATTTAGTGTGTAAGTTGATATTTGCTTCCATGTGTTAATAGAATTTGTGTATGGAGTTTAATGAGTAGGACAAGCATGAGTTTTGTAAATATGATATTCTATTTTGTTAGAGTAAACTAGAGTATTAACCTACCGCTGATATTTTGAATGATTTTTACCAAAAAAATGTTGACTAATCATCTAGCGAGGACTAGTGTAAGTCATTCTATATTTATGGTTTTTTGCAAATTCAGTTTTAGGTTTTGGTCTTTCATCATCGCCATTTTCGTTTACAAAATGTTCATCGTCAAGGTCGATATCATCTACTATGTGTTTTTTGTTTTTTGTTATTTTACCGGGTACATATTTGATATGAGCAAGCTTTTCTAAAAGAGTTGATCCCATCAATTGTGTTGGAGGTTCCTTATCCTCTATATTCTTATACCATCCATGTTTCAATGCCCTATATGGATGACCTTATTTAAAAATCTTCTATACTTCGTATAAACAATCTTATTTCCAACGCGTTCTGATTCAGTCTCCACAGCACAAACAGGACATGCTTTGTAACCATGTGTTACACAACCAGATAAATTTCCAAATGCAAGTAGATCATGAATTCCCCATAATAGCATTGCTCTCAAAGTGAAATGCTCTTTCTTATCCATGTCAAATGCAGGCACTCCCTCTGTCCATAGCTGCTTCAATTCATCGACAAGGGGTTCCAAATACACATCAATATCTTTACTAGGTGCTCTTGGCCCAGGAATTAACAAGCATAACATCTGAAACTCCGACTTCATACATAATGAAGGGGGTAAGTTATAAGGAACCGTATACATAGGCCAACAATTGTAATTACTTGATTATGTTGCACTAGGGTTAAACCCGTCAGTAGCAATACCAAACCAAACATTTCGCCCATTTTTACCAAACTCTGGCCAATTGATCTTCAACGATCTCCATTCGGCTGAGTCAATAGGATGATGCATGGAATTCCAGCAAGGTTTTGCTTCACTATGCCATAACATCTTTCGAGCTATCCACGGTGTAGTATACAACCTTGTTAATCTCGGAGTTATTGGAAAATATTTCAAAACTTTTCGAGGTTGTTTTGTCATTTTTACCACTTCCCCTTGATTTTTAACTTTAAATCTGGACGTATGACAACATGGACATTCCAACGCATCATTGTATTCCTTCCAAAACAATATACAATCATTTTCACAAGCTTGTATAACTATACTTTCATTCCCAAATCCTTTAACATTTGTTTCATTGTCCAATACTTCTCCGGTATTGTATTTTCCTTTGGAAGACACCGCTTCAATCGTATCAACAACACGGTCATACTGTTTCCTGACCAATTAAAATCTTTTTTTAAATTGTGAAGCTCTATAATGACACTTAATGTTGTAAGACCATCTTCACAAGAAGGGTATAATATTTCATTTGCTTTTCTTTTGTATTCCTGATACTATTTCCAATGGTTACCATCACCGACGCCTTCAACGCTACCGTATACTCTATATGCATCATCAACAAGGTCTTCAAGCGCATCTCCTACATGGTTTTGTTCTTGAAATTGATTAGAGTTGTAAGCCTCATAGGTATTATGTCGTGTAGTATTGACCACCACATCATTGTCGCTTCTCTCGCCATGGAAAAACCATTCATCGTATGTTGGATCCATACCATGAATGATCAAGTGTTTTTCTACTAATTTAAAAGCCAACTTTTTGGAATTCCTACACTTTATACAAGGACAGCTGCATAGTCCAAAGTCCGGTGGTGAATGACTCTTCGCGAATTCCATAAAATATCGAACTCCTTATATATATTCATTGGTATTCCTATGCTGAATTGTAATCCACTCTCTCGATATAGGCTTCGACGTTAGCAAGAAAATTTATTTGTTCCTACAATTTTATGTAAATACAACATTAATACATAAACGAAGCATTAAACAACATGCTAATATAAATAAAACAATACATGAACAACTTATGGTTGGTCGAAGACATAATGTTTCAAGATTTTGGCCTATAATGCCCCACACTTAACTATTTATGTTGTCCCTGATCTCATACAAAGAGGACTCATTTCTGATGATTATACACAAAAATGATTAACATAACAAATTATTCTTGAAACTATGGATTAACAGGGAGTGCAAGCCTAAGTGTCTACTAAGAAGAAACCAATGTGGACATAATTGTACCAATAGCTTGCTCTTTATTTTTGTCCCCCCTTTTTAATGCAAGAAGAAAAAATGAAAAATGTTATTGATTGCTGAGTGCACTCCAATTTATAGGCTTGTTAAGATCTTTCCTTGTAATGTGCACACTTTTCTATTTAAATAATAACTATTGATTCCCATTAACTTCTTTATTTATACATTGTACGTAAATTATTCAAACTATCTAATGCTGTGACGACCCGGAATTTTTAAACATTTGAAATTAGAATATTTGATTGATTTTAAATGTATGAAAGGTTAATTTTAATTTGGATTCAAATGTTACTATTTATTTGATAATAAACTATTGAATTAAATAATTTGAAATTGAGTAAAATGTTGAATCTGGTGTTTTAAGCATGTTAAAATATAATTTGAAGGCTTACAAAATTTATACTTATAATACTGAAGATAATAGAAGTATTGGAATCAAATTTAAAAATGGTTTGTTAAGTTTTGAAATTTATATCGTTTAAATTGAATTTAAAAATAGCCTTCCGAAGCACAGTCTCGGAATTCGACGAAAACAGTTCCATTGGATCCGTAATAGTGTATTATTATTGGATTTCAATTTTCGTGGTGTTTGGTGTTGTCACGTGATTGTACAGTAGATTAATGCATTTTAGTTTATATCGAAAATTTCAAATTTAATTAAGTATATATACTTATTTATTTATACTAGTCAGCGTCGGCCAAATTTCCATCTCACTGAACTTTTCGAATCACGCACTTTACTTCTCATCTATTCGAACGAAGAAAAAAATAATAATAATAAAAAAGAAGAGGCTTTATTCATAAGCTAATGAACGAAAGGATAAAGCTCGTCTACTAACCCTCTTGTTTTACTAAGAAATAAAAATTGTGCCAAACCCTTCGTTCAAATCGATTGGCTTAAGAAAAATTAAAAATAAAATTGCGAACGATAAAAAGGGGGCGGACGATTTCGATCGAGGTCGAGTAAGCATGGGAGAAATTTCACGCGTGGAAGAAGTTGATGGCGGCGACAATTCTTGCTCGAAGGGTTTGGGGGTGCTCGCGACGAAGATGGTCGCATTCGATTCAAAAGGGGGGTTCGATCGCGTAGGTCTTGAGTCTGGATGACGGCGACGGCATCATCGGTGCAGTCGCGATAGTGGCTCGGCAGCTACAGGCGGTGATGGGTCGGGATCTATGGTCGAGTTTGGCATTTGGGCGAGATTTTGGGTCACGGGGTTGCTCGAGGCGATGTTAAGGGGAAGCGTTTCGGTGATCGAGGAGATAGCACGTGTGAGCTCGCGATGACGTTTCAGTTAGGGTGGAGTTCGACTTGGAGGTGGTGCGTGTGCGCTCGAGTCGAGGCTAGGGTTCGCGAGTGATGGCGGAGAGGACGGCATGGAGATGGTCGTGGGAGGTCGAAGTCAGTAAGGTATTCGTTTTTTTCTAATTTATTTCTCTGTTAAAATTAATTTAACTTCTATATCTGTTTGGATAATAATTAATAAAATCAAAATAAGTATACAGTATTATATATATATTTTACAGTAAAGATATTTTCCCTTGATTTAAAATATATATATATATATATATGTATATATATAAGCTTTTAAATATAAGAGTATGTGTTTTAAGGAAGAAAATAATAAACATATGTTAAAGAAGAATTTTACAGTAAAGAAAAATATATATCATAGTAAATTATAAACATATCTGCTTAACGTTTAATACGTATATAACGTTTTAGGACACTTATTGGAATTTTAAAATGTTTAAGGTTCATGTAAAATTAGAATTCTATTTGAAAAATATTGTTTATAAAAGAAAATCAGCCTAAAAAGTAAATTATTAGTCTGAAATAAAAGCTTTGGATAATTAAATTTATATATGGAAATCTAATTGTTCGATTATTTCAAATATTAATAAAATTATATAAATTGTTATTCAAGGTCAAAATATGAAAGGAAACAAGCTGGTTTGGAAATGAGTTGCAAATGGAATAAGGTGAGTTAATCTCACTCAGCTGAATTTAAAATTTAAATTTAAATGATTAAATTTAAATAATTGTTTGAATGGTTGAATTAATTGGTGTGCTATAGTATGGTATATTTTGGAATTGGTATTTTATGTTGTGCTAACGTCTGTGGATGCAGGGAAAACAGGTTGGAGGGATCCAACTGGATCCCTCAACATTTATTTAAATTATTTAATACCCTCTGTTGTGATTATTTGATATTCTATGATGAATTATATTGGAAGGTTGAATGCTATGGTTTGATTGGATATAATTGGGTATAACGAATTACCAAAAATATATAAATTGGATTTTGGAAAGAAAATAAAATAAGTGAATTTGTAAGTAAAATAAGTATAGGAAATTTGAATAAATTGAAGAATGAGTTGGAAAAGAAATAAAGTGGCTTAAAAATTTCTAATAAATAAATCTTGAGTATAGAAAGGGTAATTTTGAATAAACAGAAGATAAATGAATTTTAAACTTCGATTATTTTAAAAGAATAAAACATTTATTTAAAATTTAAGATTTAAATTATTGAAAGAATAAAGAAGAAATTAGGAAAAGCTGAAATTCGTATATTTCAGTTAAAAAGGTTTAAAATCAAATGGAAAATATTAATAAGAATAAAGTCCATGATTAAGGAACTTTGAAAATGAATTAAGAAAGTAAAGATATTTATTTAAAATGGAGTAAATTGGAAATCAATTTGGGAAATTGATTTAAGTGATTAAAGTTGGATTTTTTTCTCTGGATATCCAAGTACGCTTTCAAAATAAATTTTTAAATATAAATTAAAGGTTTTAAAGTTGTGTTTAAAAAGCGAGTTTTGGAAAATTTATTATTTCTAATATTTAAATTCTAAAGTAAGTATTTTCTTTAATCTAGTATAGCAGTAATTATTTAAAGAGTGATTTAGTATCTTGTTTTTAAAGGTGAAAATCAAGTTTTATATTTTATTAAGTAACCTTATTTTCAGATATTTATATAGTATGTATTTTTAATAAATTGTTGAAGTAGTTTTACCCTAAATGTTTTAAAGTATCTTCCAAAGTAAAGCGCTTTAAAATTATTTTAAAAAAATCTAAATTTTTGTGCTTAGTGATTTCAGTGGAGATAGAAAATATTTGGAAAAGTTTATTTTGAAAAGAAAGATGGTGATACTGTTTTCAAAGGGTTGGAAATAGAAATATATCTTGTGAAGATATTTTGAGATAAATAAATAATTTGGGAAATTATTTATTGTGTGATGGATGTTGTGAATATTAATTGATAGTTATCACCGATTATCAATATTGGCCAACTACGTTGATCTCTTCGAAGATACCGGGATCGAGATTTATTTCTCGAAAACCACTTCGATTCGGTTTGTACGTTTCATGGAAACGAGTTTGGATTCGAAGATGGAGCAGTGAAGTACAAGGGCTAGTCGCTACTAATCCTGAGGATATTTCCAAAATGGATGCAGTAGGAGTAGTGCCTTCGGTTCCATTCGAACCCGGGACGGACTTGTATGGATGAATGCTTCGGGACATCGTCAGGTGGACGATGGGCATTGTAAGGGATATGTTCTAAAAAGGTAACGCTTAGCCTCATCAAATGAGAATGACTGAAAATCAGGGGTTATGCAGCAAGGTTAGGTGGGTAGCACCCAAGCAGGGTGAGGTCATCCCTGTCTAGATGTCCCTTTTTATTCGGCTTAGTGGGTGGTTGCTGATCCCAACTATGGGGTGATCTCACTCGGGATTATCCAGTAAGGGGTAGTCCCGGTCTTGTGTTGCAGGGGAGCGGGCGTACTCCTCGGTACTGTGATCTAGGCCACGTACCGTGATCGGTGGTACCCCAGTGCCTAGTCATTAGTTGAAAATCCATTCTCCCTATGAGCCTTGTACGAGTTTTGTCTGTATTACCCACTCTGTGGCTAGTAGATGGAATTTAATGAATGTAACAATTTCGGCTATTTTATAAGTATTTGTATATAGACCCTATTATAATATCAGAGGATTTCTATAAAAATCATTTTAGCTATCGTAAGGTAAAAACCTAACATGTTTATTTGTGGCGTGGTCTTACGAGGTGCTTTTTTTTCAAAGGATTTTTGAAACTTTAATAATCAATTGAGTGTGACTTTCTCATGCTGGTATTCCAGACTGACTCGGGTGTTATTTAACTGTAATGCTCGGGTCAGACCGAGTATTATAGGATACATGATATGATGCTGTGGAGCTCAGGAGACGAGCTGGATGACGATACGTACTTCCGTACTTGTTTATATATATATATTCCGCTGTATTGAGTTGCTGTGTATCCATGTGTATGCTAGTGATGTTGAACTGTGATTGATGTACTCTGATGATGTAATATATAAACAGATATATTTGATTTTGAGCAAAGATCATTTATTATCTATTATATTTTATTCCACTGTGATGGTTAGATTCTGTTGTTGTTTTCTATTTTCTTCTTCTACCTCTTCTTCTTTAACCCAAATGGTTCGTATTTTTGCACAAATTGAGTTGATTTAGGTAGAATAGTGTTGACTCAAGGGGTACGGATTTGCGGGTCGTTACAAATGCTGTTTTACATGCAATTGGATGTATCAAATATGTCCAAACATCTTTTAACTAAAAGAAATTAATCAAATATATTTTGAGCCTATTCGTATGTGCATAGAACTAAATAATCCAAATTTAATCACAATATGGGGAAAAACAAATTTCAAGTTCAAATATACTGGAGTTAAGATATTATGATCGACGGTAATGGTAATTGTAATTATAAAGTAATCTCGTACCAATTGAACCATAATAAAAATTTATTAAACATGATATCGGCACCATTCTAATGGACATAAAAATAGAACTTCGTGGGAAAAAACGGTTAATTATATTGTTAGTAAAAATACATCAAGTAGTAGAAATACAATTTGTCATTTCAGCAGCATGTAAAGTCTGTTACAAGTTTCAAACGTTGCCTCTTCGTACACTGAGATTCCTTCATAGCAGCATGAAAACGTACAAATTGATTAGGAATAGTTTTGATCTCGATTTTCAAATGCTTTTTGAGGTGTGTAATTGTAGTTAGCTAAACCCAAAGTAGGATGTATATTAGTTTTCGAAAGCACTTTGAGGATCAGTTTTAAAAACTCAAATAAGTGAGAATTCATGAATAATATAAGCAAGGTTTGGAAAGAAGCTGATTAGTCTGGAGATCAACTATTATCCAGTTGACAAAAGAGTTGCAAGCTCTCCTTCAGAGACGTGTACAAATAAAGGTAATTAAGAAACTGATATAATTAATATTGGGAATTAAACCTGGTGTTAGAGGAGTCAGGCATTGGAAGATCCTCACAAGACACTTAAAACTTTTTTATTATGAAGCCCAAGGATTTACAGTATGGTTGAAAAATGAATCAACACGAGGCTAAAATTATATAAGAAAATCCTGATCCATTTCCTGATCGGTTTATTGAACAAACTGAGGTTCGGTTAAAAAGACAATACAATGACGAAAAATAATCCAATAGAAGAGGTTTCACTTGATCTTTCCTCCTTCTCTCTGTGCCCATACGCTACAAAGATCTCAATCGCTCATTTGGTATCACTAACCATTTATCAAATATGATGAACCCCATCTATTTATGAAATTTATTGTTATAAATGATTGAGATTTTTTATGTTGTGTGCCATAAAAAACATTGTATTTGATATGCTACTCCCAATTGCAAAATTTCCATTTTTATTTTCATGTTTTATTTTTAGGGAAGGAAAAATTGATTCCAGAGATTGGTTACATGGTCATGATTACTTCCCTTGGCAAACAGGCACAATTGTTGAAAGTAGATGCATCTAAGGGAGAAATCACAGTTCTAGTCACTAAAATGAAGCTGACGTTGAAACTGGATGATGTTAGTATCAAAGGAAGGACCAGATATTTGCAGAATGCTTGTTCCTATGAGTAACCAAGTTTTTTCATTTTTCACCTTTCTTGGCCCCCTTAATTGGCATATAAGAGTTTTGAGTTCAGTTGCAATATTTACTAGAAGTGTCGTGTGTATATATATAGCAGTAAAGCATAGACATTATTAACATATGTTATGCAATATCAAAATGTTATTAATTTTAAATATTCAATATCAAAATGTTTATCTTTTATAAACTTGGATTCACAAAATTGGATTCAGTAGTAAGGAACCATCTGGAAATATATTAAACAAACACACTTATATACTAGGCGTTTTACACATCAGCTTCATTTTTAATAATGGTTATAATGCACTTGGTGTCACAATTTTTTGGTGTCAGCGTGAACTACAAAAATGCTCATAATAACAAATGTTAATATAATTTAAAAATAGGATTTAACAAGCATCTAATATCAATTGAAATTAAGATCTAACAATTAAACTTTTTTTACAAAACAAAAAACTGCTTATGTCAGGATTATATTAAATCACTTAAAACAATAATTTGGTTTTGAATGATCTGTAATTAAAATTTATTAAGCATTTTCTTTATGCTTATTGAGGTTCTTAATGTTTATTACTTTTTATACAAAAAATTACTCATTTATTGTAAGCTAACACTAACAAGCGAGTAGCACTGTGCATATATTTTACTGCAAACAAATGCAGCCAAAACTAGAATAATAATCATGTGCAAAATGGTGAAGAGAAGGTGTAAATAAATCTTGAAACTCTGTCGATGTGGGTTTCTTAAATATAAAATATATAGTACAAGATAAATATATTATCTAGTTTAAATAAAACTCAAGCAAGACCAATGCATTTAAGATAATAAAACTGCAAAGAGATGACCAAGAACACTAGAAACTTATGTTGCCACTGTTATATAGAGTATAGAATATAATGATTATCATAATTACTATTCACGTAAACAGTTATATCTAGATAGACATTGAAAACTTACAAAATCGCATCTAAGCAGATTTTATAAGATATTGAATAAAGAGGCTATTCAAATTTTATATATCTTACCCACCTATGAAATGGATATCAATTGTCTGAAAAACTTGCAATCTATTATGTAGTACTTATGATTGGCACTAATCATAGTTGTAATGCAATTGCCGATAAGAAAATAAAGCTGAGATATAAGGAGAAATATGTGTCCAGAATCTAAAACTTTTTTTTACTTATTCCTAGATAAACAAGCTTTACTTAGATAAACTAATTATACATGTATTATATTAAGTGAGATTGCATCTGTGCCTGGACTCATGTGTATTAAATACACGGGAGAGGGTATGTACACACTAAGATTGAAGCAATGAAATAACTTGAACCCGGCAATATAGGATAGCAGTAAAAGCAAATAACAAAGATAGCAGTAATAATGCACGTCTCAAAACTAAGACTACAACAAAGTAAAAATTATTTCTAGACTGATGCCATTAATTTTTCGCTATTTCCAGGACTGTCTTTCTTATGAAATACATTGTAAGAGCACATTGTCTCTTCACATATAAATAATATCAAAAAGAATAGACGTATATGTTTAGTAGAAGAAACAAATTATTTATCAGAAACAACAATAACTTCCAAGTAGAATAAAAGTTGAAATACCTAAAAAATATAAAGATGGAAATAGCAATATCAATTCAACACAAAATAGAAATAAAGATTAACTCAACCAGATTCCACATGAAAGTATAACAGTTCTGCAGCTTGTGGTATAAAAAAATTATTTTTAGATACTGTACTTGTATGACTGCAGCTTGTGGTATAAAAAAATTCATCTCTAAACAAAGTCTCTTGCATGAAATTCAGAAAAGTGTGTGAATATTCTTTAAGTAAATTTTTATGAGCTTATAACAGTTGTATGTTTCAAATCTAGATTGAAAGATAACAATAAAAATGAAAATAAGCACTTATTATCAGTTATGCTATCCCAAATTTATCACCATTCCTACATTAATTTGTTTTACGTGCAATATAGATTTTATCACCATTTCTCCAATAGTTTTCGCAGCAAATGCAGCCTGCATATAGTCCACCGGCAAACTATCAAGCTATCCAGTTGTGATGTCCCAGAAATTTGGGAAATATTTATTTAATAATTTCATTAATAATTATTTTAAAATATGAAATGTTGATTTAATAATCTAATTCAAACAGAAATTTTCTTTTGAAAACTAATAATTATTTAGTTTGATAAATGATTTTCTTTTCAAAATTTATAAGGATAATAATTTAATTTGAGAATTTTATTCTTTTCAAAGGTTAAAAATATTTAAATGATAAAATTTTCTTTCTAAGCTTATTAAAAGATATTTTATTTATAATGTATATATGCGTATACATTGTAAATAGAGAATTTGATTTTTAATTTAAATTTAAATTTAATAAGAATATTTTCAAATTATTATATATATATATAGGTGTATAAATTATGAATTGATTAAATTGATTGAAATTAGTATTGAAACTTTTCAAAGGTTAATTTAAAAGTCTATCTTATATTTTCAAAAGAAACATAAGTAAATATTTATTTTGTTTAAAAATATAATAGTTTAAATTGTATTTTATAATAAAAGTTTATTTTGTTTTAAAAATTTGTTTTGAAATAAACTTAGTTTATTTACATCAGAGTATAGTATTTTGGTTTGAAAACTTTAGAATAAAATTGAATTCAATATTCAATTTTTTTAAAATTTTCTCTTTTGAAAATTTTGTTTTAAAAATATTATTTTAAAATATTCAAATAAACATTAAAATGTGTAATGTTATAAAAGAAATTTATATGTAAACATGTAAGGCTAAATATAGATAAACCTTTAAAACATGTTAAATTAATTAGAAATTGTTTTAGAATAAATTTAAAAACATTTATAAATTAGGAAATTTATTTTTATATTAATATGAACATGTGTTAAGCATTTGACTAATAAAGGAGACACTTGTAAATCAATTTACAAACTTAAGTAACATGTGGCAATTTATTTTAAAAAAACATTTTTTATTGAAATTATAGATAAGAAAACTTGGAAATTCATTTAGTTCAAAACATTTATCTTCAAATGAGAAACTAAAATCAGATTTTAGAAAAGAAATTCAAACCCAAATACAAATCTATCTAAAATGTGCAAAACCAATTCATGTTTAAAAATATGCAAACAAATTCAAAACCAAATCTATTCAATTGCAAATCTGAAGCCATATTTTTCAATTTACAACTCAAATTGAAGTTCAGTTCAACTCCAAATCTAAGAAAAGAAGAATGAAGCAGCATGCAGTTTAAATCAACTTCAACAGTAAGTAATTCATTGGAAGTAAACCCAGATTCAATAGTAAAGGAAATTCAAATAAGTTCCAGGAAATTCAAAATGCAGATTTTAGTTCAACAGTTCAACAAGCAGATTCAAATTTGTTTCAGGAATATGATATTTCATCAGAGTATTCTCTGCTTCTTCAATAATTAGGTGAGTAAATTTCTTTGTTAAAAAAAGTTCTTCTTTTTAAAAATCAAAGTTAAATAATTTCCAGCACTCAAGTTTCTGATGCAAACTGGTTTCAAAAAAATCAAAAACCTGCTATAAATAAAACTGCAGAGCCTTCATTTTTTTTAGTAAATAACTTCACAATTAAAAAAAAAGCTTAAATTATCTGTTGCATGTGAATTGATAGATATAAGCAAGTTTGTATGATTATGTTGTGATGATATTCTGTGTATATATATAAATTAATAGAGTTATTAAAAATGCAAAGTTTGAATTTGAATTCAAAGGAACTTTTGAATCCAAAGTTTTTAAAATGAAAATTTTAAATTTAAAGCAAGGTTTAAAATCAAGTTTAAATATGAGTTCAAATTTACTATAGATTCAAATTCTTGAATTTAAATCAGTTTGTAATTTTAAATGTTGAACAATTTTAAATGTTTTGAAGTAGATTTTAAAAATGAATTTGATTTCAAATAAAAGTTTAAATTTAATAAAATTCTTTATAAAGGCTTTCTTTAATATTTGAATAAAAGTTATGAAATGTTTAACTTTAATTTGAAAGTTAAATAATCAATTTATTTTTAAGTTTGTTTTTCTTTTAATAAAATTAAGTAATTTGGTTTTAAACTTTTCTTATATAAGTAATGAATGTTTTCACCTTTATTTTAAGGTTTATAAGTTTATTTAAATTTGGATAAATGTTTTAAATAGTTAAACATTTTAAATCTTAAATTTTAAAATGGAATTTGAATTTAAATTTAGAAATCTATTGTTTTAAATACATTTGAATGTTAATGAAGTCATTAATAAGGTGAATGAATTATCATAGAAATAATTAAGACAATAAAAGAATTTAATTAAGGAATAACTTATTTATTTGTTTTAAAAAAATGATTTAGATTAAATTTTAAATTAGAGATGATTAATGATCAATCTAAGATAATTTTCTTAAGGAAGTAATTAAAGAAAACGTTGTTAGTTAACAATGATAATTACCTAAGGATAATTAGGTAAATAATTAATATGATTAATTTTGATAATTAATTAGATTAATTAATTAAAGATAATCAATTGTAATTGGTTAAGCATAACTACTTGACAAAAATAATTAAGGAATTAATTACTTATTGTAATTAATTATGATAATGTGATTTATTTAAGTTAATTAATTTATTTTAATTAGTTTAAAAAATCATTTGATGATTTCATAAGAATAATTACTTAATGTAATTAATGGAACATTATTACTTAGAGAAGTAATAAATGATAATTACTAGAATGTAATTAGTGAAGATGATTTTTAATGAAGTAATTTGGGTAATTACTTTTGTAATTAATCGAGGGATTAATTAATTAAGATAATTAATTTTGGGATAATTAATTTGTTATGAGTAATTAAGGGTAGTTAATTACTGATTTTAATATTAATCAAGGGTGATTAATAATTGTATTTTAAATTTTAGATTAATTACTAAAATGTAATTAATTTTAAATAAAGTAATTAATTTTAAATATAAATTAGAGATCATTAGTTAATATAACTAATGATGTAATTATGAATTGTTTAATTATGTAAATATTATTAATTAAGTGATTAATTAATGTTATTAATTAAGAATAAATGTAATTAATTATAGTTAATTAATAAATGAAGTGATTAAATGTTAATTACTTATGATTAAGGTTAATTAATTTATTAAAGACTAATTACTTATCGTAATTAGAGAATGATTAATCAAAGGTGTTTAATCAAGTTGAATACTTAGAGAATGATTAATTAACTAGGTTAATTAATTAATGGATATATAAGCAGGATTTAAAGATGTGGTAATTAATTTAATTTATTTTAAATTAATTAGAGATAGAAGTAATTAATTTAATTCATTTTAAATTAATTATAGATGATGGTTAATAAATCTTTGCTTATGGTTGATATTGATATTTCTTTGAATGGTTGTGATCTCAGAAATGAGATGAGTAGTATCTATATGATATGGATGCTTAGTTAAGGTATGATAATATGGATTATCTGTTTGTGATGATTATCTGGTTGTGATGATTTTCTGTTTGTGATTATGATACGGGTTACCTGTTTATGATGAGAATGTGATTATCTATTGTGATATGTGAAATATCTATCTGGGCGTATATAGATAATGATGAATTGAATTAATTGTTCAAATTAAATTCACTTGGACATTAAGATGGTGTTTGGATTTCAATGAGACCGGGATCGAGTTTCCAAATTTGGAATTCCGAAAACCACATCGATGCAAATTAAACGTTAGGTCGTGAATCTCAAGTGAAGAGTGAAGACTCGAGGTGTAAGGACTATTCGTGTTAATACTCTGAGCGTGATTCCAATACGAGTTTAACGGGGGTAGTACTTTCAGGTTCGAGATGGTGATTTAGAGTGCAAGGGTTATCGTCGTTAACTCTGAAGGTGATTCCAAAACGAGTGTAACGAGATAATGCCTTCGGTTTCGTTCGAACCTGGAACGAACTTGTATGGATTGAATGCTTTCATAACATCGTCAGGTGGATGATGAGATTTTTAAGATTGATATGTCCTATAAAGGTAAACGTAGCCTCAAGCCTCATCAACCGGGAATGGCTAAAACAGGGGAGGTGCAGCAAGGCTAAGTGGGTCATGCCCAAGTAGGATGAGATTTACCCCTGTCTAGAGGTCCCTTTATATTTCGATTGTGTGGCAGTTGGCGACGGCCAATCTGCGGGGTGGTCTTGTTCGGGACTGTCCAGTAAGGGATGGTTTCAGTCTTGTGTTACAGGAGAGCGGGCGTACTCCTCGGTACGGTGATCTAGGCCACGTACTTTGACGGGCGGTACCACGGCAGCCCTGCCATTGATGGAATTCAAAATCCAATAAGTGCCTATACGGTTTTGATTGTGCTCAACTATGTTGGAACGTGAGATGTAAGCATTCCAGCCAATTCTATATTTTATTTTGAAAACCCTAAACACTACTATAATATCATTGGATTTCCTATCAAATGTTTTGGTTAGCGTAAGGTAAAAACTTCTCCATGTTTATGTGTGGGAAGTTTTACGTGATACCTTTTGTTTTCAAAAGATTTTCTAAATTTAAGCAATTTTAACCCCGTTTACTCACACCAGACCCATGTCTGACCTGAGTGTTTATTTTCTATTTTATTAAACTCTTGGGTACTCATATTACGTATGAGTAGTCAAGTGATTCAGGATTGCTTTGACGAGTTCTGGAGGAGATATGGAGTAGGAGGCTTCAGTGTGTAGACATATATCGTGGTTCCGCTGTATTTGAGTTATATCTGTTTTTTATGATATACTTGAATTGTAATTGCTAGACATATGTTTATAAATGTCGAGTCTGTGTTGTATTAGCTGTATAACTCTAATGTATATGATACTATGTAACGTTTTATGTGATATAATATAATTTATTCGTCCCGCTATGAGATTCTGATGTTGTTTCTTTCTTTCCTATCTTTTCTCTTTTCTATCCCTTTCTTTCTTCTTAATGATGCGTCTTTCTATCGAATGAAAGGCGGGTCGTTACATTGTGGTATCAGAGCGCTAGGTTGAGCGAATACCTAGGCTCTGGAGTGGTGTCCTTTTCGAGAGAGCATATTTGTGATTTTGAATATATTTATTTATTTCTACCTATTTGATTGGGTTACCTGTTCGGGTTTTCTAATATAAGTTCTAATGGTAGATATGGTAGTGGTGTGTGTAACACAACTACCAATGGTTGGAGTCCGAGTGTTTAAGGTTGGAAGTGAATCTGCTAGGGCAGTATTGGGCATCTTGAGTAGTTTTGCAGTTGGTGTGAAGGATTTCACCGATCTATGAAGGAAATATTTTTAAGGTTCGGAGTTCATCTTTGGATGTAAGCTTGGTTGCACTCGCGCAAGTGGATTTTCTTGAGTTTGGATCAATCGGAAGTATTGAGACAGCGATGATATCTTGGCAACCTTAGGAAGGAGTTCTGTCTGTATTTGAGTTTGAGACTCAGTCTGGCAGAGTGTTTTGTGCTTGGTTTGAGATCGAGTTTCCTGAGGGATATCTGTCTACTGAAGGCTCTATTGTGGAAGTTGTTGGTGTAGCTTTGTGATTCGATGAGCTTTTGGATAAGAAAGTCTTTGGCAGCAGTAGCAGCTCGGAGGTGTTGTGTGTGCTATCAGGATAGTCTCTTGGTTTAGCTGTATCCTAGAGGTGGAGTCCGGAAGCGGTAGAGTGGCCTGTTTCTTCGATGGTTCAGAAGTCTTTGTGATTCTTTTGTCAGTAGGCCGGGCAGATGGTGGAGCTTGTCCATTTCTTCTGGAAGCTCAGCTGGGTGTGATGTTTGTGGTTGTAGGTGGACCACTAGTTTCTTCTTTTGGTTAGAAGGCTTTAGCTGTTCTGATTTGTTGAAGAGAGAACGGTTTCTTGGAATCTGAACTTAGTAGAATCGCAAAAGTGACTTGCGATGGTTTGGAAGTTCTCTGAGTAATCTTTATTTGGATCGAAACCTCTCTAAAGGATTTTAGAGTTATCTAAGTGGTTTGGTATTTTTCTGGATATTTTTAAGGGAATTAAGATTTGCATCCGCATCGAGAGATTGAGTTCTGTTTCGACTTGGTTCTTGGAGCTTTACCGGTGGTTCAGCCTAGTAGGAGGCTCTTTGAGAGAGAGATCTGTTTAGGCTGGCAGGATTGATCGGATCTAGTTTTCTGGTTGAATTTTTGCTGTGGTGTTTGCGACCAAATCGGATAGGTCACTGAGATTTTATGGAATTTGATGAACAATGTTTTCGGGATAAGTTGATCAAGTTTGTGCTTGTGTTCATCAACAGCATTCTCAAGTTGGAGTTGTGCAGCGGAAGCAAGGTGGCAGCTGTTCCAGAATAGAAGCAACACCCGATTCTTTGGGAATTTGAGTTTGTCTTGGATCAGAGGATTTCTGTAGGAAATTCATTTTGGATCTGGAGGCTTGGATGTCTTATGCATATCTTTTGTTTTTCGAATAGGAGTAGTATGTTTGAGGGCTTCTGATGTTGGTGTAGTAGAGTTTGTGTGGTCGATTTTGATGGATTTTGGGGGAATCATTTTGTTGAGTAGGATCTAGAGATTGCTTATTTCTTTGTCCAGATTTGTTCCGTGAAGCATCTACGTAGATTGGATTGATCTAGAAGGTTGAAGGTAGCCCAGGATCGACAGGAGAGATTTATGGATAAGAGTATTGGATCTTTCCGTTTTCTCTTAAGGGTTAAGTGTTTGGTCTACATGATTGAATTGCCAATTCGGATGACTGGAATTTGTTATGAATTTCACGTATCTCTGAGGGGGTACGTGTATGGTTTATCACTGGTTTTAGAATCAGTAGTTCTGGGAGATTTGGAAGTTGATCAGGACTTGTCTGTGGTCCAGTGTCCTGTTTAGATTTGTAGATCTAGATACATAGGAGCTCTAGATCTGAGTGGTATAGCTAGTTTAGATTCTGTAAAGCGAGTGCCCTGGTGTTTGCACCTGGGAAACTCTAGGGAATCCTATCTAGAATTTTGTCTGGATAGTTACAATTGGTTGTTTGAATTTGTTGCTATGATTGCTAGTATTTGGTTGATAGCATATGTTTGCTATTTTAAAATTCAAATCTATATGGGATTATTAAATTACCTTTGCTTTTAAATTTCGGGGACGAAATTCTTTTAAAGGGGAGGAATGTGATGTCCCGGAAATTTGGGCAATATTTATTTAATAGTTTCATTAATAATTATTTTAAAATATGAAATGTTGATTTAATAATCTAATTCAAACAGAAATTTTCTTTTGAAAATTAATAATTATTTAGTTTGAAAAATGATTCTCTTTTCAAAATTTATAAGGATAATAATTTAATTTGAGAATTTTATTCTTTTCAAAGGTTAAAAATATTTAAATGATAAAATTTTCTTTCTAAGCTTATTTAAAAGATATTTTATTTATAATGTATATATGTGTATACATTGTAAATAGAGAATTTGATTTTTAATTTTAATTTTAATTTAATAAGAATATTTTCAAATTATTATATATATATATATGTATAAATTATGAATTGATTAAATTGATTGAAATTAATATTCAAACTTTTCAACGGTTAATTTAAAAGTCTATCTTATATTTTCAAAAGAAATATAAGTAAATATTTATTTTGTTTAAAAATATAATAGTTTAAATTGTATTTTATAATAAAAGTTTATTTTGTTTTAAAAATTTGTTTTGAAACAAACTTAGTTTATTTACATCAGAGTATAGTATTTTGGTTTGAAAATTTTGGAATAAAATTGAATTCAATATTCAATTCTTTTTAAAATTTTCTCTTTTGAAAATTTAGTTTTAAAAATATTATTTTAAAATATTCAAATAAACATTAAAATGTGTAATGTTATAATAGAAATTTATATGTAAACATGTAAGGCTAAATATAGATAAACATTTAAAACATGTTAAATTAATTAGGAATTGTTTTAGAATAAATTTAAAAACATTTATAAATTAGGAAATTTATTTTTATATTAATATGAACATGTGTTAAGCATTTGACTAATAGAGGAGACACTTGTAAATCACTTTACAAACTAAAGTGACATGTGGCAATTTATTTTTAAAAAATATATTTTTTATTGAAATTATAGATAAGAAAACTTTGAAATTCATTTAGTTCAAAACACTTATCTTCAAATGAGAAACTAAAATCAGATTTTAGAAAAGAAATTCAAACCCAAATACAAATCTATCTAAAATCTGTAAAACCAATTAACGTTCAAAAATCTGCAAAGAAATTCAAAACCAAATCTGTTCAATTGCAAATCTGAAGCCATATTTTTCAATTTTCAACAACAAATTGAAGTTCAGTTCAACTCCAAATCTAAGCAAAGAAGAATGGAGCAGTATGCAGTTTAAATCAACTTCAACAGCAAGTAATTCATTGGAAGTAAACCCAGATTCAACAATAAAGGAAATTCAAATAAGTTCCAGGAAATTCAAAATGCAGTTTTTAGTTCAACAGTTCAACAAGCAGATTCAAATTTGTTTCAGGAATATGATATTGCATCAGAGTATTCTCCGCTTCTTCAATAATTAGGTGAGTAAATTTCTTTGTTAAAAACTGTTCTTCTTTCAAAAATCAAAGTTAAACAATTTCCAACACTCAAGTTTCTGATGCAAACCGTTTTCAAAAAAATCAAAAACCTGTTATAAATAAAACTGCAGAGCCTTCATTTTTTTAGTAAATAACTTCACAATTGAAAAAAAAGCTTAAATTACATGTTGCATGTGGATTGATAGATATAAGCAAGTTTGTATGATTATATTGTGATGATATTCTGCGTATATATATAAATATACATATGTGTGTGATGCCAGGCATATGTATACATGTTCTGGTTTTAAAACAAAGATTTTATTAGGTATCCGTTATCACCTGATTTGATATCAACTAGGATTTGAAATGTAAACCAAAATTTTTTGTTTTGTAAGGATTAAGATTGTAGATTATAATTGAGTTAAATTTAAAAAAATGTTTCCCCCGTAAACTATAAGGACGGTAAATATTCAAATAAGCAAATCTAAAACATCTTAAATTATTAAAACAAGTTTATAACTTGAATGCATGTTTGAAATTATGAATTTTAAAACAAAAATCACATTTTTTAATTAACTGTTGATTGTGCTTGTCTGAGTTGAACAAATTGGGAGTTTTTGGGTTTTTCTAATTGCCTAGGGGATTTTGGTTGTTATGGTGCTTCCTGGAGGTGGAGGGCTGATAGGAGAACGGGGGAAAATTATTAGGTGGATGGCCAGATGTTGGTAGCGACGACAATAGCTATTTTCAGGTTCTAACCCTAGTTTTTAGGTGGTCAAGGTTTTGATGCTTCTCTTTATCTCTGTTGCATCGAGTGATGCAAGACTTTGGAAATGGGAAAAGGAGTCATAGAGGGAGGGTTGGCCGGAGTCGCAGCGATGTTGATGGTCGGAGGTGGGTTTTCAAGCTGTTGACAGGTTTGGAATGTTTGCTAGGTGATGTTTCCAGGTTGGCTTGTTTAACTCGAATTTTGATTTCGAGCTGCAAAAGGATTTCTGATGGTCGTAAGCATGTTGGAGGATGGTCGGCGATTTGGTGAAGTTGGCTATGGTGGCTGGAGATCGCCAGACTGCCGGTGCATATGCACCGTGCATACGTAAGTTCTGATGAGCTTTTGAGAATGTGCAGGAGATGTGACTCGAAGATTCACTCGGGTATTCGTGTCTGTGTCCCGAAGTAATTAGGTTGTGAACTCAAACCATGTTGTTGGGGTCTCGGTTGTGTTTTGTTTCAGGTTTATAAAACCTGACAATGTGTAGATTTAAAAAAAAGATCTGAATGAAATTCAAATTGTATAAGCAGGATTTAAACAGAGTTTTTAAAAATGCAAAGTTTGAATTTGAATTCAAAGGAACTTTTGAATCCAAAGTTTTTAAAATGAAAATTTTAAATTTAAAGCAAGGTTTAAAATCAAGTTTAAAATCAAGTTTAAATATGAGTTCAAGTTTACTATAGATTCAAATTCTTGAATTTAAATCAGTTTGTAATTTTAAATGTTGAACAAATTTAAATGTTTTGAAGTAGATTTTAAAAATGAATTTGATATCAAATAAAAGTTTAAATTTAATAAAATTCTTTATAAAGGCTTTCTTTAATATTTGAATAAAAGTTATGAAATGTTTAACTTTAATTTGAAAGTTAAATAATCAATTTATTTTTAAGTTTGTATTTTTTTAATAAAATTAAGTAATTTTGTTTTAAACTTTTCTTATATAAGTAATGAATGTTTTCATTTTTATTTTAAGGTTTATAAGTTTATTTAAATTTGGATAAATGTCTTAAATAGTTAAACATTTTAAATCTTAAATTTTAAAATGGAATTTGAATTTAAATTTAGAAATGTATTGTTTTAAATACATTTGAATGTTAATGAAGTCATTAATAAGGTGAATGAATTATCTTAGAAATAACTAAGATAATAAAAGAATTTAATTAAGGAATAGCTTATTTATTTGTTTATAAAATGATTTAGATTAAATTTTAAATTAGAGATGATTAATGATTAATCTAAGATAATTTTCTTAAGGAAGTAATTAAAGAAAACTTTGTTAGTTAATAATGATAATTACCTAAGGATAATTAGGTAAATAATTAATATGATTAATTTTGATAATTAATTAGATTAATTAATTGAAGATAATCAATTGTAATTGGTTAAGCATAATTACTTGATAAAAGTAATTAAGGAATTAATTACTTATTGTAATTAATTATGATAATGTGATTTGTTTAAGTTAATTAATTTAGTTTAATTAATTTAAGAATTCATTTGATGATTTAATAAGAATAATTACTTAATGTAATTAATAGAACATTATTACTTAGAGAAGTAATAAATTATAATTACTGGAATGTAATTAGTGAAGATGATTTTTAATGAAGTAATTTGGGTAATTACTTTTGTAATTAATCAAGGGATTAATTAATGAAGATAATTACTTATGGGATAATTAATTTGTTATGAGTAATTAAGGGTAGTTAATTACTGATTTGATATTAATTAAGGGTGATTAATAATTGTATTTTAAATTTAGATTAATTACTGAAATGAAACTAATTCTAAATAAAGTAATTAATTTTAAATATAAATTAGAGATCATTAATTAATATAATTAATGTTGTAATTAAGAATTGTTTAATTATGTAAATATTATTAATTAAGTGATTAATTAATGTAATTATTTAAGAATAAATGTAATTAATTATAGTTAATTAGTAAATGAAGTAATTAAATGTTAATTACTTATGATTAAGGTTAACTAATTTATTAAAGACTAATTACTTATCGTAATTAGAGAATGATTAATCAAAGGTGTTTAATTAAGTTAAATACTTAGAGAATGATTAATTAACTAGGTTAATTAATTAATGGATATATAAGCTGGATTTAAAGATGTGGTAATTAATTTAATTTATTTTAAATTAATTAGAGATAAAAGTAATTAATCTAATTCATTTTAAATTAATTACACATGATGGTTAATAAATCTTTGCGTATGGTTGATATTGATATTTCTTTGAATGATTGTGATCTCAGAAATGAGATGAGTAGTATCTATATGATATGGATGCTTAGTTAAGGTATGATAATATGGATTATCTGTTTGTGATTATGATACGGGTTACCTGTTTGAGAATGTGATTATCTATTGTGATATGTGAAATATCTATCTGGGTGTATATAGATAATGATGAATTGAATTAATTGTTCAAATTAAATTCACTTGGACATTAAGATGTCGTTTGGATTTCGATGAGACCGAGATGGGGTTTCCAAATTTGGAATTCCGAAAACCACATCGATCCAAATTAAACGTTAGGTCGTGAATCTCAAGTGAAGAGTGAAGACTCGAGGTGTAAGAACTATTCGTGTTAATACTCTTAGGGTGATTCCAATACGAGTTTAACGAGGGTAGTACTTTCAGGTGTAAGAACTATTCGTGTTAATACTCTTAGGGTGATTCCAATATGAGTTTAACGAGGGTAGTACTTTCAGGTTCGAGATGGTGATTCAGAGTGCAACGGTTATCGTCGTTAACTCTGAGGGTGATTCGAAAATGAGTGTAACGAGATAATGCCTTTAGTTTCGTTCGAACCCAGAACGAACTTGTATGGATTGAATGCTTTCAGAACATCGTCAGGTGGACGATGAGCGTTCTAAGATTGATATGTCCTATAAAGGTAATCGTAGCCTCAAGCCTCATCAACCACGAATGGCTAAAACAGGGGAGGTGCAGCAAGGCTAAGTGGGTCATGCCCAAGTTGGATGAGATTTACCCCTGTCTAGAGGTTCCTTTATATTTCGGTTGTGTGGCAGTTGGCGACGGCCAATCTACGGGGTGGTCTTGTTCGGGACTGTCCAGTAAGGGATGGTTTCGGTTTTGTGTTACAGGGGAGCGGGCGCACTCCTCGGTACGGTGATCTAGGCCATGTACCGTTACGGGCGGTACCCCGCTAGCCCTGCCATTGATGGAATCCATAATCCAATAAGTGCCTGTACGGTTTTGATTGTGCCCAACTATGTTGGAACGTGAGATGTAAGCATTCCAGCTATTTCTGTATTTTATTTTGAAAACCCTAGACACTATTATAATATCACTTGATTTCCTATCAAATGTTTTGGTTAGCGTAAGGTAAAAACTTTTCCATGTTTATGTGTGGGAAGTTTTACGTGATTCCTTTTGTTTTCAAAAGATTTTCTAAAGTTAAGTAAATTTAACTCCGTTTACTCACACCAGACCCATGTCTGACCCGAGTGTTTATTTTATGTTTTATTAAACTCTTGGGTACTCATATTACATACGTGTAGTCAAGTGATTCAGGATTGCTTTGACGAGTTCTGGAAGAGATATGGAGCAGGAGGCTTCATCGTGTAGATATATATTGTGGTTCCGCTGTGTTTGAGTTGTATCTGTTTTCTCTGATATATTTGAATTGTGATTGCTAGACAGATGTTTATAACTGTCTAGTCTGTGTTGTATTAGCTGTATAACTTTTATGTATATGATACTATGTAATGTTTTATGTAATATTATATAATTTATTCGTTCCGCTGTGAGATTCTGATGTTGTTTGTTTCTTTCTTTCCTATCTTTTCTCTTTTCTATCCCTTTCTTTCTTCTTAATGATGCGTTTTTCTATGGAATGAAAGGCGGGTTGTTACATTGTGGTATCAGAGCGCTAGGTTGAGCGAATACCTAGGCTCTGGAGTGGTGTCCTTTTCGAGAGAGCGTATTTGTGATTTGTAACATATTTATTTTTTTATTTCTACCTATTTGATTGGGTTTCCTGTTCGGGTTTTCCAATATAAGTTCTAAAGGTAGATAGGGTAGTGGTGTGTGTAACACAACTACCAATGGTTGGAGTCCGAGTTTTTAAGGTTAGAAGTGAATCTGCTAGGGCAGTATTGGGCATCTTGAGTAGTTTTGCAGTTGGTGTGAAGGATTTCACCGATCACTGAAGGAAACCTTTTTAAGGTTTGGAGTTCATCTTTGGATGTAAGCTTGGTTGCACTCGTGCAAGTGGATTTTCTTGAGTTTGAATCAATCGGCAGTATTGAGCCAGCAATGATATCTTGGCAACCTTAGGAAGGAGTTCTGTCTGTATTTGAGTTTGAGACTCAGTCTGGCAGAGTGTTTTGTGCTTAGTTTGAGATCGAGTTTCCTGAGGGATATCTGTCTACTGAAGGCTCTATTGTGAAAGTAGCTGGTGTAGCTTTGTGATTCGATGAGCTTTTGGATAAGAAAGTCTTTGGCAGCAGTAGCAGCTCGGAGGTGTTGTGTGTGCTATCAGGATAGTCTCTTGGTTTAGCTGTATCCTAGAGGTGGAGTCCGGAAGCGGTAGAGTGGCCTGTTTCTTCGATGGTTCAGAAGTCTCTGTGATTCTTTTGTCAGTAGGCCGGGCAGATGGTGGAGCTTGTCCATTTCTTCTGGAAGCTCAGCTGGGTGTTATGTTTGTGGTTGTAGGTAGACCACTAGTTTCTTCTTTTTGTTAAAAGGCTTTAGCTGTTCTGATTTGTTGAAGAGAGAACGGTTTCTTGGAATCTGAACTGAGTAGAATTGCAAAAGTGACTTGCGATGGTTTGGAAGTTCTCTGAGTAATCTTTGTTTGGATTGAAGCTTCTCTAGAGGATGTTAGATTTATCGAAGTGGTTTGGTAATTTTCTGGATATTTCGAAGGAATTAAGATTTGCATCCGCATCGAGAGATTGAGTTTTCTTTCGACTTGGTTCTTGGAGCTTTACTGGTGGTTCAGCCTAGTAGGAGGCTCTTTGAGAGAGAGATCTATTTTTGAGCTGGCAGGACTGATCGGATCTAGTTTTCTGGTTGAATTTTTGCTGTGGTGTTTGCGACCAAATCAGATAGGCCACTGAGATCTTATGGAATTTGATCAACAATGTTTTCAGGATAAGTTGATCAAGTTTGTGCTTGTGTTCATCAACCGCATTCTCAAATCGGAGTTGTGCAGCGGAAGCATGGTGGAAGCTGTTCCATAATAGAAGCAACACCCGATTCTTTGGGAATTTGAGTTTGTCTTGGATCAGAGGATTTCTATAGGAAATTCATTTTGGATCTGGAGGATTGGATGTCTTGTGCATCCGTTCTGTTTTTCGAATAGGAGTAGTATGTTTAAGGGCTTCTGATGTTTGTGTAGTAGAGTTTGTGTGGTTGATTTTGATGGATTTTGGGAGAGTCATTTTGTTGAGTAGGATCTGGAGATTTTTTATTTCTTTGTCCAGATTTGTTCCGTGAAGCATCTGCGAAGATTGGATTGATCTAGAAGATTGAAGGCATCCCAGGATCGACGGGAGAGATTTGTGGATAAGAGTATTGGATCTTTCCGTTTTCTCTTAAGGGTTAAGTGTTTGGTCTACAGGATTGAATTGCCAGTTCGGATGGCTGGAATTTGTTATGAATTTCACGTATCTCTGAGGGAGTATGTGTATGGTTTATCACTGGTTTTAGAATCAGTAGTTTTGGGAGATTTAGAAGTTGACCAGGACTTGTCTGTGGTCCAATGTCCTTTTTAGATTTGTAGATCTAGATACATAGGAGCTCTAGATCTGAGTGGTATAGCTAGTTTAGATTCTGTAGAGCGAGTGTCCCGGTGCTTGCACCTGGGAAACTTCTAGGGAATCGTATCTAGAATTTTGTCTGGATAGTTACAATTGGTTGTTTGAATTTGTTGCTATGATTGCTAGTATTTGGTTGATAGCATATGTTTGTTATTTTAAAATTAAAATCTGTATGGGATTATTAAATTACCTTTGCTTTTAAATTTCGGAGACGAAATTCTTTTAAGGGGGAGGAATGTGATGTCCCGGAAATTTGGGCAATATTTATTTAATAATTACATTAATAATTATTTTAAAATATGAAATGTTGATTTATAATCTAATTAAAACAGAAATTTTCTTTTGAAAACTAATAATTATTTAGTTTGATAAGTGATTTTCTTTTCAAAATTTATAAGGATAATAATTTAATTTGAGAATTTTATTCTGTTCAAAGGTTAAAAATATTTGAATGATAAAATTTTCTTTCTAAGCTTAATTAAAAGATATTTTATTTATAATGTATATATGTGTATACATTGTAAATAGAGAATTTGATTTTTAATTTTAATTTTAATTTAAAAAGAATATTTTCAAATTATTATATATATATAGATGTATAAATTATGAATTGATTAAATTGATTGAAATTAGTATTGAAACTTTTCAACGGTTAATTTAAAAGTCTATCTTATATTTTCAGAAGAAATATAAGTAAATATTTATTTTGTTTAAAAATATAATAGTTTAAATTGTATTTTATAATAAAAGATTTTTAAAAAAAAATTGTTTTGAAATAAACTTGGTTTATTTACATCAGAGTATAGTATTTTGGTTTGAAAACTTTGGAATAAAATTGAATTCAATATTCAATTCTTTTTAAATTTTCCTCTTTTGAAAATTTAGTTTTAAAAATATTATTTTAAAATATCCAAATAAACATTAAAATGTGTAATGTTATAAAAGAAATTTATATGTAAACATGTAAGGCTAAATATAGATAAACCTTTAAAACATGTTAAATTAATTAGAAATTGTTTTAGAATAAATTTAAAAACATTTATAAATTGGGAAATTTATTTTTATATTAATATGAACATGTGTTAAGCATTTGACTAATAAAGGAGACACTTGTAAATCAATTTACAAACTTAAGTAACATGTGGCAATTTATTTAAAAAAAACATTTTTTATTGAAATTATAGATAAGAAAACTTGGAAATTCATTTAGTTCAAAACATTTATCTTTAGATGAGAAACTAAAATCAGATTCTAGAAAAGAAATTCAAACCCAAATACAAATCTATCTAAAATCCGCAAAACCAATTCATGTTAAAAAATCTGCAAACAAATTCAAAACCAAATCTGTTTAATTGCAAATCTGAAGCCATATTTTTCAATTTTCAACATCAAATTGAAGTTCAGTTCCACTCCAAATCTAAGCAAATAAGAATGGAGCAGCATGCAGTTTAAATCAACTTCAACATCAAGTAATTCATTGGTAGTAAACCCAGATTCAAAAACAAAGGAAATTCAAATAAGTTCCAGGAAATTCAAAATGCAGTTTTTAGTTCAACAGTTCAACTAGCAGATTCAAATTTGTTTCAGGAATATGATATAGCATCAGGGTATTATCTGCTTCTTCAATAATTAGGTGAGTAAATTTCTTTGTTAAAAAAAATTCTTCTTTTTAAAAATCAAAGTTAAACAATTTCCAGCACTCAAGTTTCTGATGCAAACTGTTTTCAAAAAAATCAAAAACCTGCTATAAATAAAACTGCAGAGCCTTCATTTTTTTTGTAAATAACTTCACAATTGAAAAAAAAAGCTTAAATTACCTGTTACATATGGATTGATAGATATAATCAAGTTTGCATGATTATGTTGTGATGATATTCTATGTATATATATAAATATACATATGTGTGTGATGCCAAGTATATGTATACCTGTTCTAGTTTTAAATACAAGATTTTATTAGGAATCCATTATCACCTGATTTGATCTCAACTAGGATTTGAAACGTAAACCAAAATTGTTTGTTTAGTAAGGATTAAGATTATAAATTATAATTGAGTTAAATTTAGAAAAATGTTTCCTCTATAAACTGCAAGGACAGTAAATATTCAAATAAGCAAATCTAAAACATCTTAAATTATTAAAACAAGTTTATAACTTGAATGCATGTTTGAAAGAATGAATTCAAAACAAAAATTGCATTTTTTAATTAACTGTTGAGTGTGCTTGTCTGAGTTGAACAAATTGGGAGTTTTTGGGTTTTTCTAATTTCCTAGGGGATTTTGGTTATTATGGTGCTTCCTGGAGGTGGAGGGCTGATAGGAGAATGGGGGAAAATTATTAGGTGGATGGCCAGAGGTTGGTGGCGACGGAAATAGCTATTTTCAGGTTCTAACCCTAGTTTTTAGGTGGTCAAGGTTTTGATGCTTCTCTTTATCTCTGTTGCATCGAGTGATGCAAGACTTTGGAAATGGGAAGAGGATTCGTAGAGGGAGGGTTGGCCGGAGTCGCAGCGATGTTGATGGTCGGAGGTGGGTTTTCAAGCTGTTGACAGGTTTGGAATGTTTGTTGGGTGATGTTTCCAGGTTGGCTTGTTTAACTCGAATTTTGATTTCGAGCTGCAAAAGGATTTTTGATGGTCGTAAGCATGTTGGAGGATGGTCGGCGATTTGGTGAAGTTGGCTATGGTGGCTGGAGATCGCCAGAGTGCCGGTGCATATGCACCGTGCATATGTAAGTTCTGGTGAACTTTTGAGAATGTGCAGGAGATGTGACTCGAAGATTCACTCGGGTATTCGTGTTTGTGTCCCGAAGTAATTAGGTTGTGAACTCGAAGCATGTTGTTGGGGTCTCGGGTGTGTTTTGTTTCACGTTTATAAAACCGGACAATGTGCAGATTTAAAAAAAAAGATCTGAATGAAATTCAAATTTTATATGCAGGATTTAAATAGAGTTTTAAAAAATGCAAAGTTTGAATTTGAATTCAAAGGAACTTTTGAATCCAAAGTTTTTGAAATGAAAATTTTAAATTTAAAGCAAGGTTTAAAATCAAGTTTAAAATCAAGTTTAAATATGAGTTCAAGTTTACTGTAGATTCAAATTCTTGAATTTAAATCAGTTTGTAATTTTAAATGTTAAACAAATTTAAATGTTTTGAAGTAGATTTTAAAAATGAATTTGATTTCAATAAAAGTTTAAATTTAATAAAATTCTTTATAAAGGCTTTCTTTAAGATTTGAATAAAACTTATGAAAACTTTAATTTGAAAGTTAAATAATCAATTTATTTTTAGTTTGTTTTTTAATAAAATTAAATAATTTGGTTTTAAACTTTTCTTATATAAGTAATGAATGTTTTCATTTTTATTTTAAGGTTTATAAGTTTGTTTAAATTTGGATAAATGTTTTAAATAGTTAAACATTTTAAATCTTAAATTTTAAAATGGAATTTGAATTTAAATTTAGAAATGTATTGTTTTAAATACATTTAAATGTTAATGAAGTCATTAATAAGGTGAATGAATTATCTTAGAAATAACTAAGATAATAAAAGAATTTAATTAAGGAATAACATATTTATTTGTTTAAAAAAATGATTTAGATTAAATTTTAAATTAGAGATGATTGATGATTAATCTAAGATAATTTTCTTAAGGAAGTAATTAATGAAAACTTTGTTAGTTAATAATGATAATTACCTAAGGATAATTAGGTAAATAATTAATATGATTAATTTTGATAATTAATTAGATTAATTAATTGAAGATAATCAATTGTAATTGGTTAAGCATAATTACTTGATAAAAATAATTAAGGAATTAATTACTTATTGTAATTAATTATGATAATGTGATTTGTTTAAGTTAATTAATTTAGTTCAATTAATTTAAGAAATCATTTGATGATTTAATAAGAATAATTACTTAATGTAATTAATGGAACATTATTACTTAGAGAAGTAATAAATCATAATTACTGGAATGTAATTGGTGAAGATGATTTTTAATGAAGTAATTTGGGTAATTACTTTTGTAATTAATCAAGGGATTAATTAACGAAGATAATTACTTATGGGATAATTAATTTGTTATGAGTAATTAAGGGTAGTTAATTACTGATTTGATATTAATGAAGGGTGATTAATAATTGTATTTTAAATTTTCGATTAATTACTAAAATGTAACTAATTTTAAATAAAGTAATTAATTTTAAATATAAATTAGAGATCATTAATTAATATAATTAATGATGTAATTAAGAATTGTTTAATTATGTAAATATTATTAATTAAGTGATTAATTAATGTAATTATTTAAGAATAAATGTAATTAATTATAGTTAATTAATAAATGAAGTAATTAAATGTGAATTACTTATGATTAAGGTTAACTAATTTATTAAAGACTAATTACTTATCGTAATTAGAGAATGATTAATCAAAGGTGTTTAATCAAGTTGAATACTTAGAGAATGATTAATTAACTAGGTTAATTAATTAATGGATATATAAGCTGGATTTAAAGATGTGGTAATTAATTTAATTTATTTTAAATTAATTAGAGATAAAAGTAATTAATATAATTCATTTTAAATTAATTACAGATGATGGTTAATAAATCTTTGCTTATGGTTGATATTGATATTTCTTTGAATGATTGTGATCTCAGAAATGAGATGAGTAGTATCTATATGATATGGATGCTTAGTTAAGGTATGATAATATGGATTATCTGTTTGTGATGATTATCTGGTTGTGATGATTATCTGTTTGTGATGATGATACGGGTTACCTGTTTATGATGAGAATGTGATTATCTATTGTGATATGTGAAATATCTATCTGGGTGTATATAGATAATGATGAATTGAATTAATTATTCAAATTAAATTCACTTGGACATTAAGATGGCGTTTGGATTTCGATGAGACCGGGATCGGGTTTCCAAATTTGAAATTCCGAAAACCACGTCGATCCAAATTAAACGTTAGGTCGTGAATCTCAAGTGAAGAGTGAAGACTTGAGATGTAAGGACTATTCGTGTTAATACTCTGAGGGTGATTCCAATACGAATTTAACGGGGGTAGTACTTTCAGGTTCGAGATGGTGATTCAGAGTGCAAGGGTTATCGTCGTTAACTCTGAGGGTGATTCCAAAATGAGTGTAACGAGATAATGCCTTCGGTTTCGTTCGAACCCAGAATGAACTTGTATGGATTGAATGCTTTCAGAACATCGTCAGGTGGACGATGGGCATTCTAAGATTGATATGTCCTATAAAGGTAATCGTAGCCTCAAGCCTCATCAACCGGGAATGGCTAAAAAAGGGGAGGTGCAGCAAGGCTAAGTGGGTTATGCCTAAGTAGGACGAGATTTACCCCTGTCTAGAGGTCCCTTTATGTTTCGGTTGTGTGGGAGTTGGCGACGGCCAATCTGCGAGGTGGTCTTGTTCGGGACTATCCAGTAAGGGATGGTTCCGGTCTTGTGTTGCAGAGGAGAGGGTGTACTCCTCGGTACGGTGATCTAGGCCATGTACTGTGACGGGCGGTACCCCGGTAGCCCTGCCATTGATGGAATCCATAATCCAATAAGTGCCTGTACGGTTTTGATTGTGCCCAACTATGTTGGAACGTGAGATGTAAGCATTCAGCTATTTCTATATTTTATTTTGAAATCCCTAGACAATATTATAATATCACTGGATCTCCTATCAAATGTTTTGGTTTGCGTAAGGTTCCGCTGTAGATATATATTGTGGTTCTGTTGTGTTTGAGTTGTATCTGTTTTCTCTGATATGCTTGAATTGTAATTGCTAGACAGATGTTTATAACTGTCTAGTCTGTGTTGTATTAGCTGTATAACTCTGATGTATATGATACTATGTAATGTTTTATGTCATATAATATAATTTATTCGTTCCGCTGTGAGATTCTAATGTTGTTTGTTTCTTTCTTTCCTATCTTTTCTCTTTTCTATCCCTTTCTTTCTTCTTAATGATGCGTCTTTCTATGGAATGAAAGGCGGGTCGTTACACCAGTTAAACTTTATTTTCAAATTATTAAGATTTTGCTGCTGCATTTCCAGTTTATACGTGCTAATATTTACAATACCGCAAAAAAATAAGTGTGAAAATCTATGCATTTCCAATAGCATATATACCAATAATAGCACATTAATAGAATGTTAAAGAAATTCATTGGGGGTGAAAAGTATAGTTTCATAGAAATTTCAAGTTTTTGGTCCCCTCTTGCAAATGGCATTCTACAAAATAGCAATAAATATAGCAAAATCAGTTCAACACATAGATTCACATCTAAAATAAATAGTGATAGAATTTGAATAAACCTAGATCTTGACATGAAAGTACACACCGAACCAAACCTTAGATGTCGACATGAATGCGAGATCCCCGAGAGCGAACTGTAGGAGGAAAGTCAGCTATTGAATATAGTGAACCGGAGGATTCGAAACCCTAAATCGCCTAAACTGTGAGACAACGATGTATTTTGTGATAAGAGAATGTGTTGCAAGGGGTGAAAGCAGGGAGTGACAAAACGAAAATTGGGAATTACATAACCCTCCCTGATAGTTCGAAATATTTACAATTTTACCATCGTTTCTCACGGTAATAAATGTTGGCCCTGGTTTTCACGGTTATTTTTGTTAAATTTATAACGATAATAACCATGACAAACTGGGACAGAAAAAGCGTTGCAAAACTGCTTATTTGGTGTTGTGGATTAATACTCAATTGTAATATATTTTGTATACACTTTGATCTATTTTAACTCTACTATTTTCTCAACCATTTTTTTTTAATTATATAGTTATGTCAGTGCTATTTTTTCTTAAAGAAATGTACATCTATTTTTGTGTGAACCATGACAATATTTCCATTATTGAATGAAAATAATATATTTTATTTTTTGCTTGAGTAATTCCTTCTTTTTGACAACACAATATTACTTGGATATAAATGCCCATGCCTAAAATCACGAAAAATTTCCAATTTTAAAATTTGCAAGCAGGATTGGGACAAAACTATATTTGATTTCTAAATTTTCTTCATTTATATTCTTGGAAAATTCATTTAACTCTACGTGTATTTTTTTTATCATTTTAGGTTATAAGCTACATCTTTGACCTCAATTAGATGCCATGCCCTATTGCTTTTAAAGGGTCATTTCAAATTGCTTGCCTAAAAAATGTAATATCTTAAATATGTTTAGAGTAATTTCCATAATAGCTTGTGTCTATTTTTGAAAGATCTCACTTGATAAATCAAAGAAAAGATACTTTGAAAGATTTACTGTTTGATCTTTAATCATGATTGTTAGTTGAAAAGTAAAGAACGTGCTATTCTTACAAATGCCAAATTTGCATACACACTTTTTTAACTTATAAGCTTTTTTAATTTGTGAAGCAGATGAAATTAGTTCAAGCTTTGAAGTTTGCAGGTATGGATTCAACGTTCACCTATTATTCAAATCTATTAACCTTCTTCTACTGTATAAGTGGCCACTTACAATGTCATCATTGATTGATCTGCATGGGTGATGTGTAAAAGTTTGAATGACCATGAATTTATGTCCATTATGAAGAAAATGATTAAAATGTTAAACATGAGATTTAAAAGGATTGAATGCCTTTTGCCCTATTTTTTTTCCAAAATATTTATTTAGTATACAAGAATTGAATTCATAAAATGAACTAATATAAAATTTAATTACGAAATTGTTCATAACATGGAAATTGAGTAATGATACGTAGTGTATTTCTCATTTAGACGAGAAATGTGGATAGGTTGTAATAGTTGTTAGTAGCCATATAAAAATTCATTTAATTTTAGATTTTTTCGTTTTATGAAGTTTTTTGCATACTCTTATTTATTATGATTCTCAATAATAATATTCAACAAATGTCAATTCAAACAATACTTATGTTGTAACGACCCGTAATTTCGCTACTTCGAAAATGAGAGATTTCGTTCGATTTTAATTTAAAAGGAGTTTAAATCTTAAATAAATATGTTATACATATAAATAATTATCTATTCTTATAGTTAATAAGTTTGAAAAGTATAAATTTGGATTTTGGAACAAATCGACAAAAGTTAAGTTTTTGTCAAAAATAAATAAAAGCTTAAATAAATGGATTTTAATATTTGCCTAAAAAGATAAATCTTATTTAAAATATCTAATAAAGATAATAAAAGTATGTTAAAAGATTTAAAGTTTGTTAATAATCGTTTAATAAAAATAACAAAAAATTTGTCGCATTTTGTCAGTTTTACATACGCTGTAAAATTAGAGATTTTGATATTAATTAAATATGATTTTAAAATATAAAAAGACTTTTTTTAATTTATTTAAGTAAGTAAAAAGTTCATTTTTAAATTTGGTTTACATAAATAAATAGTTTAACTAAACGTCAAAATATGACCATAAAACATTTTGTCGAAAAACGACGTTTTGTCGATTAAAAGTTGTCGCAACGTCGTCGCACCTTTATTTTCTTATATAGGAAGATATATTCTAATAGTGTAAGTATTAATTAATTAACTAATCAAGTTACTTTTACCAAACAAGGTTAGAAAAATTCTACAAGTCATTAAGAAAAGTAAGTAAGAATTAACAAAAGTAAGTAAGAAAAGTCAAAATTAAACATCAAATCAATATCAAATCAAAGCCAACATAATTATGATATTCTTTACTTAATCTTTAAGTGACTAAGACATAAAGTAAGGATGTGAAAGATGATGTTAAGTGTTGAAAAAGTGGAGATTACTTTAGATTTAAGTAAGGTTATTTTGGTAATTTGGTAAGAGGTTATTTTGGTAAATTTACCACTTCTTTCTTTTTCTATAAATATCCACCTCCTTCTCTCATTACATTTACATTTCTTCTTCTTCTTTTCTTAAGCTTATTCATCTTCTTCCTCTTCTCTTTAATGGCTTCCAAGCCATAGAAAAAAATAAAAAAGAAATAATTTCAAAATATTTATAAAACATTCAAAAGAATTCAATGTTTATTCTCTTCAAATCAAACTTATATTTTCTCCATATTTTACCTTTTTTCTCTCGGCAATAAATTATTCAAAACTGAACCAAATTGCAAAATTCTTTTTTTCAAATCATGTATTTTTCCAGTGGGTACAACTTTCTTGTTGACCACTTTGTCCACTTCTTAGCATAAAAAGGTCAAAATTTCACTTATTTCAAGTGTATTTTCTGGCTTAGTTTTTAAGCTAGAAAATAGCTCATTTTGTTTTGATCATAACATGATCATAACTGATCCAAATTAAGAATTTATTTTTTTAAACCATATAAAATTTTAGTGGTTCTTATTTTATTGTTGATCACTTTTTCCAGTTTTGAGGTATGTTATACCTGAAACTCAATTTTTTGAAGTGCATTTTCGGGCTTTACTTTTTGTGAATCCGATAATAGCTCTTTTATTTTGAACATATCTCCCTCAAAACAACATGGATTCAAATGATTCTTTTTTTCAAATTCAATAAAAAATAATTCGCAACAACTTTTCAGTTAATAAGTTTTTCAAATTTTGTGAGTAAGAGAGCCAAAAACAAGAGAGAAGATGACCTATTTTTCGGATCTAAATCTTGGGAATTCAAGTTCAAAGCTCTACCGCTTCTTCTCTATATTTCGGCCAACCTCCATCTCAAGCCTCGGCCAAGCTATTGGATGGGAGAGGGTGTTGTTTGCTAGTGTTTAATGGAGTAGGAATTAATTAGTGAAGTGTTGGTTGATTAGAATGTTGGTAGGAAGTTAATCGCTTTGGTTTAGGGTGAGAAATTCTCATTGATTTTGAATTTATATTTTGATTACGTTATAAATCATATTTACACGCTTATGACATATGAATGTTTATACCAAATTGATTGTTAATATGGATGATTTGATAGCTAGTAAAATTAAGTGAATTGTGATAATATATCCCGTCATGATATTAATAGTGAATGTTAGATTTGAAATCATATGCATGTGATTGGTTGAATGGATGTTATGTTAGTGATAAATATGAATATTGGATATGTTCATTTTGATCAAGTAATCCCTTTATCTAAAAAGACTATATTTTAGTAATATGAGATATTGTGGAAAAATAAGTCTCTTTTCATTTAGAAGTGAAATTAAAGTTAAAATGAAAGAGAATTTGAAATTTGAAGTGAATCGGATTTGAAAAGGATAGTTAATTATAAATTAAAATTAATATGAATAGTAAAATTGAAATCGATTTTGAAAAAGTGAAGTTTAATTTGAGAATGAATTGAAGTTTAAATTGAAATTAGATTTGAAATCTAAGTTTTAAATGTGTTTAATTTGAAATTGAATTGAAATTGGAATTTAAAATTTAATATTAAAATAATGTGAATATAATAATATTATAATATGGTAATAGTGAAAATTCATTTTAAATACTTTTAAAAGTGAAAATATTGATTTAAAATGGTTTCTAATGATTTTATAAGTGTTGAAATCCAATTTGAATTGATATTTCAAATATTGAAAAATAAGTTAAAACTAGACGCGTCGCGCAACGGTAGTTCGTGATTTCGCGTCGAAAAGTTCAAATGAGTGTATAGAGTGGAATATAGCTCGGAATTCTTCGAGATAAGAAAATTTCGGACTATTATATCCATATCTTCTAAATGGACAAAGAAAATCAAAGTTTCGATAAGTAGGTTTTGAATTAAGTCCAAATCAATTTTCTAGAAAAATCGCGCTAGTGCAGTTTAGTGACCATAAGAGAAAATTTGTTTAAATGGATGTTTTTAATTATGGAAAAATATGGAATAAATTTGATAAATCTAGTTAAATGATTTAAAAGATATTTGGATAGGAAAATATGAATTATCGAATGTTTAAAAGTTGTTTAATTCAAATAAGCTTATTTAGCACTTTCGGCAGCACTTTTCTGCTGCGAATTGTATAACTTTTGGAATATGAGTTTAAATGTAACAACGTTTCCCTGAATCCATTGTGAATGTTTTAAAAAGCATAATTAAGCATTTTGAAAGATAATTTGGGATATTTATAAGAAATTCCAAAATAAGTTGAAAATCTGAGTATGCGGAAACGACTAGTACATTTGTCCCGCATGTGAGATCTGGGAAAATAAAACAAGGCGTTTAACTAAGGTTAGGGATGGAGCAACCAGTGCCCTGAACTTACCTGGCCTATGTTATCTTTTCTTAGGCGAGGGGTGTAACAGATCGAAAGGAAAGCCCGGATGCTCTTAAATAAAAAGACTGCATTAAGTTTTTGAATTAAAAGAAGATTGGTATTATCCAAAAGTTAAGCAATCTCCAAGATGAATGATTTCTATGATCCTATTTACTCAAAAATGTTTTTGTTAAGATTGACTTAGGCTTTATCGTAAATGATGTCTTAAATAACATTGTTTTTGACCTGCTTAAGAGTTAAAAAATTTGGATCACGAATCTAGTAGGGAAATCTGAGATATTTTCCAAAGTAAAAGAATGAATTACTTAGAATCATCCTAAGTTAAAAGAGAGAGAATTTCAAAATCATCCGAAAAGAATTAAAGTGAAAAGAGAGTTAATAAATCCTATATACTCATATTCACTTTTTATCGATGTTTGGATTTCGAAGGAACGTGCATCGGATTTGGTTAGTTCCTATCCGAAAACCACTTCGAACGAATGTATACGTTCGAACGTGATGACATGTTGAAGACGATGATTATTGAGGACCGTGGATCTTCATAGCGTGAGGACTCCTTATTGATTTACTCGGGGTCGCACCCATTACAGAGTTATATATAGCAGTGGTCTCCTCGTGATGGAGATTTTGTGGGTTGCAAGGGCTTCTCGCCTAATAATGGCCGAGAAAAGTGCCTTCGGTTTACCCTATTCCTGGACAACTTGTATGGACGTTTGTCTGACATTGCATTTCTAACGATTACGCACATTAGTTTTTACAAACATACATCAATCGTGGCGGAGAAGGCAACTTCTCTTAGTTTAACACCCTCCTTGAGACGTACGAGCTCAAGGGTTGTATTTTTGTAGAAGGAAATTAGTAGCTAAACAGAAATGGCAATGTGGCATTCAAAGATGTGATATGTGCTATGTGAAAAGGTAATCGTTTGCCTCAAGCCTCATCAAACTGGAAATGGCCGAAACAGGATTAGACGCAGCAAGGCTAAGTGGGTCATTCCCAAGTAGGATATGATCATCCCCTTCTAGATATATTTCTTCCCGCTATGATGTTCGGGATGTTAATTTATGTGGTGTGTGGAAAACGAGCGCTCGGTTAAAGGTCGGTAACGACCGAGGGAAGACGTATTCGGTACTATCTAGTTAAAGAGGTAGGCTGGTCTTGTGTTGGTAGAGAAGCTTTGTGATGGTTTCTCGGGACATCCATCTAGTGGTGTACCCATTTTGGAAGGTAGATCCCGCGCCTGGTCATTGGTATGGAAATCCATTCCCCAATAAGAATCTACAGACTTGATTGTAAACCTATTATGTTGGAATTTAATCAATGTAACAATTTCGGCTAAGATTAATAAGTTGATTTGCAAATGTTTTCAAAAAATGTCATTAGAAATAATATCAAACGTTTTGATATATAAGTGTTTTAGTTATCATAAGGTAAAAACCCGTCCGTGTTTATGTGTGAGCGTGGTCTTATGAGATACTCTTTGTTTTCAAAGGATTTTATAAAAAGGCCGATACATGACACTGTCATTTATTATTGAGTTTTTCTCACGCTGGTTTATCAAGCCTGATCTGGGTATTTTCAATACTCGGGTTAGATCCGAGTAGTTTCAGGATAGTAGAAGACTGTTGGAGTTTCCAGATGAGAGCTGGAGATATTCATCGACGTATGGACATATTCTATTTATCCGCTTTGCTTAGTGTATTTTGTTTGATGTTTGTCAGCATTTGTAAGGGCAGGTTTTATAACTGTCCAAGCTGAATTTATGTTAGACTCTGATATTGTATTTTAAAAAAAAATCCGCTGTAAAGATTATTATTGAAATAATATATGTTATTCCATTCGTGTGAGATTCTGTTCTGTCTACTTTTCTTTATCACCTTTGCTTTGTGAGGTTCGTGCATGATAGGAGGTTCTCGCTTTGTGAATAGTGACAAAGCTTAGACTCTTGCCCTACATGTCCCTAGTGTGAAAGGGTTGGCGTCAGTCGAGAGGTTGGCTGTAAAAACAAAGCGTGAGGTACCAGTGTAAGCTACGGTGGAAAGCGACCGTTGTCGATGGTTGAAAAGCCTAGATCTTTACGTTTGGTATCAGAGCTGAAGGCTAAGAGAGAACCTTGGCTCTATTATGGGTAAAGTCTCATTAGAGTTAGGATTAGTAATATCCTAGGATGAGTAACTATTAGAGATAGGGTTAGCAACACCCTAGAATGAGTTATGTGAGTATTATATATATTGAGCGTGTATTTGTTAATTTTATAAAAATGATTTTGTTTTAAAGGAAATGGGAAAATGAAATAATTTCACCTTGGGTTTATATTATAAATATTAAAGGGTATACTATTACCTTTTGGGTTAGAAGTTAAGAATTGATTGTGACTTTGCTTAGTGAAACTAAAATATGAATATCTTGTGATTAGAATTGCACAATTTTACTATAAGATATTCCATATAGAATAAATTAGGTGAAAGCTAGAATTTAAAACTTTAATCGTATACCCCTAGACATTTAGTTATTAAGGAATAATGATTTAATGATTATCATAATGGATGGATTTAAAAGCTAAGTACAAATATCTTATAAAGTAAAATTCACAATTTGATTATAAGATATTTGATGATAATACCGAAGTTAGAATTGTAATTGGAGAAAGTAATAAAAAAAATTATTATCAATAAGATAGAAAAATATAAGCCAAAATTGAAATTTGGGGTAAATATAATATAAAAAGATAAGTTGTATAACTTATAAAGGATTTAAGTTAATTTGAAATTTAGACACTTTGATTAGGTTAAAAGTCAAAGAAAAAGTTAGGAATAAGAGATATAAAAAAAATATCATCCTAATATAAAAACATTGAATTAGTGATACATTTAGGGTAACATTTGTAATTTAAAGTGAACTAAGATTAGAAGTGGATATTTTTTGAATTATATGGTTAGTAGTTTGATTGTTAGATGAAAAAGGTAAATAACAAATACCATGTGAATTAAGTTTCACAATTTGACTATAAGGTATTTGATGGATTTAAGATCAAGAAATTGATATAGAAAATGGATAGGCAAATAAGTTAAGTAAGTTAATCATAGAATCAGTAAGAAAAAAGTGTACACTTAGTAAAGTTGTCTTATTAATATATGGATTGGATAAATAATAATAGCTAAATGGAAACCTTAGGTAAAGAAAACTAAGGATTGAGTTTTATAACTTATTAGTTTGAGATAATAATATAATTCCACATTTGTTGAAGACCCTAATTGAAGTGATGATGGTTTGAAGATTAGGGATATGTATATATACTCTTAGGAAGTAAAAGTATATTATACAAGTTTAAGTCATATTTATGAGCTTAAGTAATAATGGATTTAGTAAAAGGTAAATGGTTGTGAAATAAAGTTGGATTAATAGAAGTTTTGAAAAAATATATTAGGTAAAGATTAAGTACATAAGTTAAACGTAGATCATTTTGGCACATAAATTTTGATCTAAGATTTGAATACAGAACTTTGAGATGTTTACACTAGTCCGTAAAAGAATTTATCACTTGATTCTTGACGGCGAGCATTGATGAGAGTTTATGATTATGTACACGAGTTTTCTATCATAGTTGAGAGCTATGCAAGGAAAGCAAGGGTTTGTGATCATGAAGTCTGATCAAGTCCGCACTAGAAAATCGAGGGATTGATACTAGTTCAAAAGAAAAGTTATGGATTTAAATAATAGATCGAATCAAATATCACATATTGTATGATGTTTTGGGTCTGTCTACTTAGTAGTTGGATAGTTATCTCAAATAGTAGGCACTAAGATATAGTGGTTAGACTGATGTATTGGTATGTGTGTGTGTGTGTGTGTGTGTCTATATATATAGACCTCGGGTATAGTACATGCTCGGGATAGAGGATGAGTTATGTGGATGTATGCATTAGTATCAGTATGGTTGTTTTTGGATGTATAGTATTGTTTGGTTGTTCTATATTCTATCTTAAGTGTGCAGTACGTACTAGGATGGATAGAATAAAAATTTAACTTGATGTATGTATATATAACCTTAAGTACATGATAACTACTCAGGTTAGTGTGGAAAATCTTGGTATGTATGTTTGACATCATTTGGTTTTAGTGTTGTTGTGATCTCGACCTTCTTCTTTTCTATCATCGGTAGAAATAAGCCAAATTATTTGAGTAGATGAGTATGGGATAGTTTCCTTTGTGTTTGATTTCATTTCGAGGATGAAATGCTTTTAAGTAGGGGAGAATGTAACGACCCGTAATTTCGCTACTTCAAAAATGAGAGATTTCATTCGATTTAAATTTAAAAGGAGTTTAAATCTTAAATAAATATGTTATACATATAAATAATTATCTATTCTTATAGTTAATACGTTTGAAAAGTATAAATTTGGATCTTGGAACAAATCGACAAAAGTTAAGTTTTTGTCAAAAATAAATAAAGGCTTAAATAAATGGATTTTAATATCTGTCTAAAAAGATAAATCTTATTTAAAACATCTATTAAAGGTAATAAAAGTATGTTAAAAGATTTAAAAGTTTGTTAATAATCGTTTTATAAAAATAACAAAAAAATTGTCGCATTTTGTCAGTTTTACATACGCTGTAAAATTAGAGATTTTGATATTAATTAAATATGATTTTAAAATATAAAAAGACTTTTTTTAATTTATTTAAAGAAGTAAAAAGTTCATTTTTAAATTTGGTTTACATAAATAAATAGTTTAACTAAAACGTCAAAATGTGACCATAAACATTTTCTCGAAAAACGACGTTTTGTCGATTAAAAGTTGTCGCAACGTCGTCGCACCTTTATTTTCTTATATAGGAACATATATTCTAATAGTGTAAGTATTAATTAATTAACTAATCAAGTTACTTTTACCAAACAAGGTTATAAAAATTCTACAAGTCATTAAGAAAAGTAAGTAAGAATTAACAAAAGTAAGTAAGAAAAGTCAAAATTAAACATCAAATCAATATCAAATCAAAGCCAACATAATTATGATATTCTTTACTTAATCTTTAAGTGACTAAGACATAAAGTAAGGATGTGAAAGATGATGTTAAGTGTTGAAAAAGTGGAGATTACTTTAGGTTGAAGTAAGGTTATTTTGGTAATTTGGTAAGAGGTTATTTTAGTAAATTTACCACTTCTTTCTTTTTCTATAAATATCCACCTCCTTCTCTCATTTCATTTACATTTCTTCTTCTTCTTTCCTTAAGCTTCTTCATCTTCTTTCTCTTCTCTTTAATGGCTTCCAAGCCATAGAAAAAAATTAAAAAAGAAATAATGTCAAAATATTTATAAAACATTCAAAAAAATTCAATGTTTATTCTCTTCAAATCAAACTTATATTTTCTCCATATTTTACCTTTTTTCTCTCGGCAATAAATTATTCAAACCTGAACCAAATTGCAAAATTCTTTTTTTCAAATCATGTATTTTTCCAGTGGCTACAACTTTCTTGTTGACCACTTTTTCCACTTCTTAGCATAAAAAGGTCAAAATTCCACTTATTTCAAGTGTATTTTCTGGCTCAGTTTTTAAGCCAGAAAATAGCTCATTTTGTTTTGATCGTAACTTGATCATAACTGATCCAAATTAAGAATTTATTTTTTTAAACCATATAAAATATCAGTGGTTCTTACTTTATTGTTGATCACTTTTTCCAGTTTTGAGGTATGCTATACCTGAAACTCAATTCTTTGAAGTGCATTTTCGGGCTTTATTTTTTGTGAATCCGAGAATAGCTCTTTTATTTTGAACATATCTCCCTCAAAACAGCATGGATTCAAATTATTCTTTTTTTCAAATTCAATAAAAAATAATTCGCAACAACTTTTCAGTTAATAAGTTTTTCAAATTTTGTGAGTAAGAGAGTCAAAAACAAGAGAGAAGATGACCTATTTTTCGGATCTAAATCATGGGAATTCAAGTTCAAAGCTCTACCGCTTCTTCTCTATATTTTCGGCCAACCTCCATCTCAAGCCTCAGCCAAGCTATTGGATGGGATAGGGTGTTGTTTGCTAGTGTTTAATGGAGTAGGAATTAATTAGTGAAGTGTTGGTTGATTAGAATGTTGGTAGGAAGTTAATCGCTTTGGTTTATGGTGAGAAATTCTCATTGCTTTTGAATTTATATTTTGATTACGTTATAAATCATATTTACACGCTTATGACATATGAATGTTTATACCAAATCGATTGTTAATATGGATGATTTGATAGTTAGTAAAATTAAGTGAATTGTGATAATATATCCCGTCATGATATTAATAGTGAATGTTAGATTTGAAATCATATGCATGTGATTGGTTGAATGGATGTTATGTTAGTGATAAATATGAATATTGGACATGTTCATTTTGATCAAGTAATCCCTTTATCTAAAAAGACCATATTTTAGTAATATGAGATATTGTGGAAAAATAAGTCTCTTTTCATTTAAAAGTGAAATTAAAGTTAAAATGAAAGAGAATTTGAAATTTGAAGTGAATCGGATTTGAAAAGGATAGTTAATTAGAAATTGAAATTAATATGAATAGTGAAATTAAAATTGAAATCGATTTTGAAAAAGTGAAGTTTAGTTAGAGAATGAATTGAAGTTTAAACTGAAATTAGATTTGAAATCTAAGTTTTAAATGTGTTTAATTTGAAATTGAATTCAAATTGGAATTTAAAATTTAATATTAGAATAATGTGAATATAATAATATTATCATATGGTAATAGTGAAAATTCATTTTAAATACTTTTAAAAGTGAAAATATTGATTTGAAATGATTTCTAATGATTTTATAAGTGTTGAAATCCAATTTGAATTGATTATTTCAAATATAGAAAAATAAGTTAAAACTAGACGCGTCGCGCAACGGTAGTTCGCGATATCGCGCCGAAAAGTTCAAATGAGTGTATAGAGTGTAATATAGCTCGGAATTCTTCGAGATAAGAAAATATCGGACTATTATATCCATATCTTCTAAATGAAGAAAGAAAATCAAAGTTTCGATAAGTAGATTTTGAATTAAGTCCAAATCAATTTTCTAGAAAAATCGCGCTAGTGCAGTTTAGTGACCATAACAGAAAATTTGTTTAAATGGATGTTTTTAATTATGGAAAAATATGGAATAAATTTGATAAATCTATTTAAACAATTTAAAAGAGATTTGGATAGGAAAATATGAATTATCTAATGTTTAAAAGTTGTTTAATTCAAATAAGCTTATTTAGCACTTTCGGCAGCACTTTTCTGCTGCGAATTGTATAACTTTTGGAATATGAGTTTAAATGTAACAACATTTCCCAGAATCAACTGTGAATGTTTTAAAAAGGATAATTAAGCGTTTTGAAAGATAATTTGGGATATTTATAAGCAATTCCAAAATAAGTTGAATATCTGAGTATGCGGAAACGACTAGTACATTTGTCCCGCCTGTGAGATCTGGGAAGATAAAACAAGGCGTTTAACTAAGGTTAGGGATGGAGCAACCAGTGCCCTGAACTTACCAGGCCTATGTTGCCTTTTCTTAGGCGAGGGGTGGAACAGATCGAAAGGAAAGCCCGGATGCTCTTAAATAAAAAGACTGTATTAAGTTTTTGAATTAAAAGAAGATTGGTATTATCCAAAAGTTAAGCAATCTCCAAGATGAATGATTTCTATGATCCTATTTACTCAAAAATGTTTTTGTTAAGATTGACTTAGGGTTTATCGTAAACGATGTCTTAAATAACATTGTTTTTGACCCCACTTAAAAGTTAAGAAATTTGGATCAATAATCTAGTAAGGAAATCTGAGATATTTTCCAAAGTAAAAGAATGAATTACTTAGAATCATCCTAAGTTAAAAGAGAGAATTTCGAAATCATCCGAAAGGAATTAAAGTGAAAAGAGACTTAATAAATCCTATATACTCATATTCACTTTTTATCGATGATTGGATTTCGAAGGAACTGGAGTCGGATTTGGTTAATTCCTATCCGAAATCCACTTCGAACCAATGTATACGTTCGAACGTGAAGGCATGTTGAAGGCGATGATTATTGAAGATCGTGGATCTTCATAGCGTGAGGACTGCTTGTTGATTTGCTCGGGGTCGCACCCATTATAGAGTTATATATAGCAGTGGTCTCCTCGTGATGGAGATTATGCGGGTTGCTAGGGCTTCTCGCCTAATAATGGCCGAGGAAAGTGCCTTCGGTTTGTCCTGTTCCTGGACAACTTGTATGGACGTTTGTCTGACATTGCATTTGTAACGATTACGTACATTGGTTTTTACAAACATACATCAGTGGTGGCGGAGAAGGCAACTTCTCTTAGCTTAACACCCTCCTTAAGACTTACGATCTCAAGGGTTGTATTTTTGTGGAAGGCAATTAGTAGTTAAACAGAAATGGAAATGTGGTATTCAAAGATGTGATATGTGCTATGTGAAAAGGCAATCGTTTACCTCAATCCTCATCAAACAGGAAATGACCGAAACATGATTAGATGCGACAAGGTTAAGTGGGTCATTCCCAAGTAGGGTATGACCATCCCCTTCTAGATATATTTCTTCCCTCTATGATGTTCGGGATGTTAATTTATGTGGTGTATGGAAAACGAGCGCTCGGTAACGACCGGGGGATGACATATTCGGTACTATCTAGTTAAAAAGGTAGGCCGGTCTTGTGTTGGTAGAGACGCTTTATGATGGTTTCTCAGGACATCCATCTAGAGGTATACCATTTTGGAAGGTAGATCATGTGCTTGGTCATTGGTATGGAAATCCATTCTCCAATAAGAACCTACGGACTTGATTGTAAATCTATTATGCCGGAATTTAATCAATATAACAATTTCGGCTAAGATAAATAAGTTTATTTGCAAATGTTTTCAAAGAATGTCATTAGAAATAATATCAAACGTTTTGATATAAAATTGTTTTAGTTATCATAAGGTAAAAACCCGTCCGTGTTTATGTGTGGGCGTGGTCTTATGAGATACTCTTTGTTTTCAAAGGATTTTATAAAAAGGGTGTTATATGACACTGTCATTTATTATTGAGTTTTTCTCACGCTGGTTTATCAAGCCTGATCCGGGTATTTTCAATACTCGGGTCAGATCCGAGTAGTTTCAGGATAGTAGAAGACTGTTGGAGTTTCCAGATGAGAGCTGGAGATATTCGTCGACGTATGGACATATTCTATTTATCCGCTTTGCTTAGTGTATTTTGTTTGATGTTTGTCAGCATTTGTAAGGGCAGGTTTTATAACTGTCCAAGCTGAATTTATGTTAGACTCTGATACTGTATTTTAAAAAAAATTCCGTTGTAAAGATTATTATTGAAATAATATGTGTTATTCCATTCGTGTGAGATTCTGTTATATCTATTTTTCTTTATCAACCTTAAAGATCCGTCTTTTCGTGCAATTTGAGTTAGACATGTGTGGTTTATTGTCGATTCAAAAGGTACGAGAAAACAGGCCTTTACGTATGTGGCTGTGAACCACATTCAGGCAAAATATAGCAGTTTAGCTTCTTAATACAGAACTGAGAAATGCATTGGTATGCCGTCATTAGCATGACTTATCATGTTGCATCATCCTTCAACTTATTCTCGTTGATCAATAATTACTTTTTTTCTTATATAAACATAATATTTATTTTCATTCCCATAAAATAATAGTATATGGCCTTATAAACATGTTAAGGATTGCCATTTAATTTTATTTACTGTTGTGCTATTTCAGTTGTTAGGCCCATTTTATTTTTGAGGATTGTTAAAAGGAACTCTAGTTTTAGTGAAGAGGGGCATAGATTTTTAATAATTCAATAACTGGTATGATGGGAGTCACTACGTCATGGAATAACTTAACATGTGCATCATCTTTCTTGAAGTTATTCCCACTAATCAATCATTAATTTTTTTTATATAAACATAATATTTATTTTCATGCCCACAAAATGATGGTATATGGCTTTTTAAACATGTTAAGGCTTGCCTTTTAATTTTTTGAATGTTATTATATTAACATTTTAAAATATATCACCACTAAAATATCTTTCATAACAAAATTCAATTAATGACGGCTCATAAAAATTTACCTCCACTAAACCAAAAGTGGAGTCTTCTTAACAATTAGTACTAGCTTTAGGATGAATGAGGTTTGGTCATTATTTCAGGGTTTATAAATATTCATTCATTTTCTTTAGATCAATAGATTATTAACATGTAAGTCAAAAGTCCATAGCCTAAGTTTCTTACATTTTATTATGTGCATGCTTTATGTCAAATTAAAAATAAAAACAACAAGCTGTTAGATACTTTATATGATTTATTTTAAAACTTTTGCTTACAACATTTATTTGAGGACATTTCAAGTGTTAGGCACATCGAAATTTTACAGCATACGTTAAGTCCTTTTGCTATTTCATGTGGAAATATATTGCCTAAAGCGTAACTAAGGAAAAAAAACTTGAATAGAAGTACATACTAGATATTTTTTTTGTTACTATCATCGAACAATCTTTGAGCTTTGGTAGCTAGATGAGATGAATTGATATGAGAATATAATAATATTTGTAACCTTTTCCATTTATTTTTCTATAACAACTTAAAAATCTTGCATTCTATTTCACATTTTGACATGGAAAAATTGAGTTTAAGAAGTTATTGGAATGCAATGTAAGCAATGTCTTATTACTAACTATTAATTTGCTTAGTAATTTTTTTCATGGAACTTTGAATGATAATGTTAGCAAAAAGTGATACATTATATTATCACAGTGTTATGTTTGAGTATATTTATTATTTAGATAAACGTTGGTGAAAAGAAAAAAGAATGCAACATAGTGTTAAATGTGAAATGAGAACCTACTATATTATACAAACTAGACAAATAAGCTATTCATTTTCCACTAACATCTATACATTGAAACATTAATCTTATATGCATTTGTACATTTTCCTTTATGAAACCATAGTCGATATAATTAGCTATCAAATTCAAAGACATCTATATACTAATTCTTATATAAACTTTTTACAAAGCTTATCAATAAGAGATAATTATACGAGTTCCAGTATTGAAATAAACAAAATTCATTCTATATGTTTATATTGATTTTTTTTTGCAAATGAGAAGAGAAGGAAATTAGGAAGAACATAGTCAATATGAGAGTATTATCTACTACTACGGATAAGATTAGTGGAAAATATGGTGAGATTAATTTGCACTGAAGTAGGTTCTCAGAATATTTCATTTGTAATGATTTATAAAGGATAACCGAAAGTATAAGATATATCTCATTATACACTGTTTTTTATATTAATTTGTTAAAAAACATAAGAATAATTTGTAATGTAGAACTACTCTGCATTGTAACGAGTCTTCTATTTTAGTGTTTCTAATCCATTATAAATAAAAATATGCAGGTATCATCAAGGATCAATCGATTGTAGATGTTGAGGATGATTTATCATTTTTCATGTGTGTGGCAGTTTGTGTTAACCAAGTGTGACATTCGAGGTAAGATAATAATTATGCAAATAGCACTATAAATGTCTAGCTATAATTATGTTTTATTAAATTAGTTAGTTTTTCATGATCATATGATTTTAATTAACATGACATCAAATGTAATATGCACCTTTCATCCATCAAGTGCGAATCAAAGGTATTTTGAACTCTCGGCTTTAACATTAAACAATAGCATATTAGCCAAGCACATACCGAATATGCACCTTCCATTTATCCTTCGCCACATCGTCCTTAAGCATGACACTACACTTGATTACAATAACATCCTCAGTTTTATTATATCATTGAATATTTGAAAACCAATCCGCAGTAGGATTCGTATTATTATATATAATATTAAATATGTATGCAAATATTTCCTTTAAGGCGTATCTTTTTTATGACCCTATCAACCAGTCTCCTATTAATTAACTCTTCTTACGTTCATCTCTTCTTTATGATCATACTCATCATAATTGTATAAACGAGAGATAATTGTCTTCATAAACTCAAGTTAAATCTCTACTACCTTACTTGTAAAGGTTGGCACCTATATTCAATCAAGGTACTGTGACGCCCCACCTCTATGCTCACAATAACAAAGAGTATTAAAGGAAATACTGTCCGTTATCACGAAGAATAAGGCTGGATAGGAGCGGTCATCCATAGTTAGGCCTTACACTAGTATTGGTTATCTCGATAGGAGTGGTATATATTTTTATTTTTCATCTCTTATTTATTTACTCCCATCGACATACCCAATTCCAATATAAAACGAACTACGATGGTTCATAATAATTTAGGACAATAAATATAATAATAACATAGATCATATAAATGCGGAACACAGATAAAACAAAAATGTCTCATATATATAATAACTAATGTCAGTTGCAATACATGTGATACAATACATATGATACAACTACAACTGTCGACTCTGGAAGTTACATATACAAGTACATTATCGTAAATAACATACATGAATATACAACATCCTATACTATGACAACATCTACTCCAAATGATATAAAGAAACTTCATAGCTCTAGCAGCAACCCAAAGCAAGATAGCTACAACCTGTAATGACTCGGTCTGACCCGAGTATTTAATTCAAAAGAAAATAATACACGGGTCAGTCTAATTCAAACTCAGTTATTAGTGCACAGAAGCAATAATAATTAAATAATGAATAGACGACGGTCACAATAAATCTCGTCTATCCGATTCTTTAACAAGGAAATCGGATAACGGTAAATATAACACATAACAGTGTTAAACAACAAATCAGCATAACCAAATCATCAACAAAGATAAGTGAAAAGAATATCAATGAAGATAATTTAGAAAAACATCAGAATTGCCTAATCGGCAATTAACAACAAAATCTAATTATTAAATAGATAAATAGAAACTTATAATCTAATTATCAAATAGATAATTAGACAACAACTAAATGTTTAAATTAAACCAAATCAAAACACCATTCAAACCATTGAAATATCCATTTAAAATGCCAACTCGGGTAGGGCTGCAGTACACGCATGCGTGTACTGCCTCGCCACTACAACATGCATTACACAAAAGATCAATGCATCAAAAGCAAAAGAAATACCAATAAAATCAATACCGTGTGGCTGCAGTTCACGCTTGCGTGCACTGCCTTACCACCACAGTGATGATGTACACTGTTAACGCTTAAATTTGAACGCTAACACCCCGGTGTGTGAAGTATAGTTGTGAAAGCACCACCCGATAGATCGGGAAAGAATTATAAGCAAGTAATAGCGGAAAAGCAGTAAACAACAGCAATTTTATAGTGGTTCGGCTTATGGGTATAGCCTACGTCCACTTTAAGTACTTTTATTGATGATCACGTTACAAGTTGATACAAATCTTCTCAAGTACAACACACTTTGAATTACAAAAGACTTAGAACAAGTAGCTCAAACTTCGATGTTGACAAAAATCTTCAAATCCATGGTGGATGTAGATGATTTCTTCATGAAGTTCTTTTAGACGTTCTTTGAATCTCAAAAGCTTTAAGTGTTGAAGTAGTCTGGAATTCGGCAGAGTAATGGTGCTTGAAATTGATTGACCAAAAGTCCCTCGAATGTTGGAGGTAGGTTGGTATTTATAGGCAAAGATTTTGGACCTAAGCTCGGTCTTAACTCCTCACCGACCCAGTTAAGTCGTGGCCGACCTATAAGAGCCCTGATATGGTCAAGCCGTGTTTACCTGTCTTCGATGGATTCACACAAGTCCTAAGTCGTTTCCGACTTAGACTAAGTCGCCGTCGGTCTAACGTGCTACGTGTTAAATGGTTGCACCGTTTCACCCTTCATCTCCCTGGGTCGGTTGCGATTCATCGTAGTTAGATCGGTAGCATGTCAAGTCGGTAGGCTATGTAAGTCTCTAGGTCGGGATTTCCCTTTAACCATTAGGTCGGTACGTCTCTTGAGAGTTAAGTCGGGACCTCTCCTGAGCTATTTAGGTCGGCCATTCTTGGGTCGGCATCACTCTTAAGATGTTGGATCGGTGAATATATTAAGACGGTGGGTTACTTCAAACCTTAGGTCGGAATCTCTTTGCAGCGTTAAGTCGGTACGCTTTCTTAACCAGTTAAGTCGGTATCGAATTAGGTCGGCCATCTTGCTAATCAGTTAGGTCGGCGCCATCTCCACATACCTGCTGAGTCGTAGCCGAGATAGGGTTAACATTTGCCCCTCGAAGTATACGCCTTAGGCTTAAGTCGTGTGCTTCGAAATATCTTAGCTCGGCTTCCCTTAAGTCGGTAGATTGCGTACGACCTACCGATTAGCGTTGTTTCATAATCCTTCACCGTGAGTTATAAATTAGCTCTCTTCTTCCTCCTTCTTCATTTAACCTCTTGCTCAATTCCGCCATTAAAGCACTGTCAGATCCTTAAAGGCGATTTTATTCAATTGATCATCGATAACTTCTGCTACACATTGCGTAAGTGATTCCACCTTTCTCGATTGTAGATTACCATCGGTTCTCAAACTTTATCGCTTGAATTCAAACGGCCTCCTTGCATGATGCTTCATCACGAATTCCATCATATTTGCCGTTGATGAAACTTAGGTTGCTCGATTAAAAGTTCGATGAAGTAATGAAAGTGGCTCGTCGTCTTAGGCTAACCGTTTGAGATTACCATGCGACAAATTTGTGATAACTTCGAACTGATTTAGTGGATGGTCCGGCAGCAGGTGACGGTATGAATGGAATAGGGGTTTTTGCTGGTGGAGGAGCGGTTAGCGGGCTCATGGGTTGAGTGGAGTGAGGTATTGGTTTAGATGCGACCCAGTGATCTTGAATGACTTTTCTTATGGCCGATCTGATTTGGGGGATGTAAGCTTTAGGTCGGGGCCGAGACAACACATAGGGAAACCTACCGACCTAACTTTTAAGGCTTGAACCGCGACCGAGTTAATACTTGGAGAAACTTTTTCCTTTTGAATCAGGGCCTGCTTCCCCACCTCTCTCTTGCGACCTAGGGAACTGCCGAGTTAGAGTAGGAACCCTACATTAATGTGTGGGAGATTCTTAAGGCATAACCGAGTTAGCACTTAAGCATTTAACCAAGCTTGCCGAATCGAATTGCTATGATTTTGGCCAACTTCAGACTTAGCCTTTCTTTTTTTTAGGTTGTAGCCGAGATACGACTTAGGCCTTGGACATGCTGACACTTGAGAGTGTTAACTAACTTTAATCATTTTGACTTGGACTGCCAAATTAAGTGGAATAAACTTTGAACTATGATCAAACTTTGAACAGGGATTAAACTTTGAACTGCCCCAACTTTAAATTTGTTTAAACACATTATGTCACTTCACAGATCATTCTCACTTTTAAGCTACCAACCTGTTGAGAATAACAAACAAACAAAGGAACACAAGGCGCACATACTGCCATTGACAGCCCATATCAAGTGGCAGATTAGTCAAGACAAGATAAGCATCATGAATATAATGCATGAAATGCTGTGAATTAATCGACTAAAGTAGAATATTAATGCAAAGTATCAACAATTTGAACTGATTTGTTTGCATCAACATTATATTTGCATATTCAAACTCAAAACAAAGATTCCTGGTCTTTATAACTACCAAATGTTTGCTAGGTTTTATTCCAGTTGCCTTTGCTTATTGTTTGATTGATACTTGTACAACACTTCACACACTTTAGGAAACGTGCACCTTCATGTTTGAATATCCAATTGCTTGTGTAGAATAACTTCTATCCAACAAGAAGAAATGGTAGCTCAAGAGGAAGAGACTTTCCTGGTGGCTGTTCCCATAGAGAATCCTCCGGAGAGAACTTCGACCATTCTAACCCCAAGAATGTTTATTCAGATACGCACTCAATTCGGCTTTGCTGAAAGTGATGTCTTATTGCCCGGGCCAAGCGACACTGCTGATAATCCTCCTTACGGTTTTGTTGCAGCCAATCGCCAAATGTGCTTAAGTGGGGCAATTCCCCCTTTCAATGACTTCCTTCGAACTCTTCTTCTCCGGTTGACGATCTCTCCATTTCAACTTCATCCTAATGGTTATGCCATCTTGATGGGGTTGTGTGTTTTGTTTAGAAGAACTCTTGATCGCCTACCGAGTTTTGAAGAAATTCGTTATCTGTGCTCGTTTACAAAGAGTAAAGATCATCCTTTACTCATTATTGTGAGAAGTGCTAGAAACCGCAAGCTCCTTTCCGATCTCACTGAAAGTGTTCATGGATTTTTGAACCAGTTTTTCTTTGCTCGCTGCCCTCCAGGGTTTTATGCCATCTGGAGAATAGGAAGTAAGACTAGTGTTTCCATTTTTTCGTTTTTGAAACTTTTTTCGAGATCCGAACTTTCAGTTGCTAACTTCATTCTTTGCTCTTTTCAGCACTTCCTCTCCCTTCTAGAGACCCGATTCATAAACAAGTTTTTGAGAGGTTGAGTGTCGTGGCTGTGGAAGAAAGGAGCATAAAATTTCTGCTGAAGGATGAATTTTTACACCAATACGGGCTTCTACACGCTTCTCGTTCTACGCATGCTCATGAAGTTCCAACAGAAGTTCCCGATTCTCCGATGAAAACTCCTGACGCCCCGGTTACTGTCGAACAACTCACATCAAAAGAGTCTAATATTGAAGCTTCATTGGTGAAGTGTTCCACTCCTACCGACATTATGGGGTCATCTAGTAAGACGGTGCTTGCCCCGATCGAGGAAGAAGAAGAACCTTCACGGCCTCTCGGGGGATTAGCTGATGTAGGAATTGAGAAAACAAGTCCCACTAAGCATGATGGTGACGATGTTTATGAGGGGTTGAGCGACATAATAGTGACTTCGCAGGAGCTTTTTAGAGATGACGTATCTAAAACTATCTCTCCTGTAATTGAGGCGACGTCTCTTCTTCGACAAACACCAACACAAACATCAACTCCTCATACCCAAGCTATCATCACCTCTGCACCAAAGAGTGGTTTGTAGCTTAATGCGTGTAGCTTGCACATCACACAACACTTAGGATTTTCCAGCACATTTATGCACTTATCTTCTTATACTTTAAAGATTTCTAAAGCTTATCTTTTCTTATTTCAGATTCTTCAATGACACGCGGCAGATCATATTATCAGGATTTCCAACGCTACGGGGGGCGTGGTCAATATGATTATCGGCGTTACTTTCCCTCCTATAGAGAGTCTGACGAAGAGAGGGCTGCTCGAAAGGCTCGTGAAAGGAGGGATGCAGAAGAGCGTTATGACAGAAGGGATAGGGATGAGCACCATGATTCTCTGCAGAGGAGTGATGACTCGCACAAAAGGAAATCTCACGACGACCGAGGAAAAGGTCATGTAGCTGAAGATTCAGGCAAACGAGCCCGACATGGTGAGAGACATGTTTCCACTATTCCCGAAAAGCCTACTGCCCCTGCCCCTCTTGACATTACTTCTGACTCTCCTGCTCTTGGGAAGGAGGACATTCAGACAATAATAAGCAGGCCTAAATTTCAAGTGGGACCTGGCCCGGCCACTTTACAAAGTCGTTTTCCACAATGGTGCTTAAAGGGCGTGAGATTCGACCTAGACTTGGTCCCCATTGACAAGTCTGCTATGTTGCGCAATCTTGATGCAGTCAAGCTCGATATCGAGAGGATGTCAAACTGGCAGAAGCTTGTTGATGAGCTTCAAAGAGTTAACCGTGCCAACTTAGAGGCCATGCTCACCATGGAAAATGATAGGGCTGAGTGGCAAAAGGTGCTTGAGCAGCACGACACCGAAATGAGGAGCATAACTTCCTACAACGAGGAGCTCGAAGCAAAGGTTGAGAAGTTGAAAGATGAGCTTGCTGCTTCCTCTACTTCATACTCTCAAAAAGAAGAAGTGCTTCTCAGACAAGTTAGAGATGCTCATGCCAGTCAGAGGGATGCCGAAGATAGGCTCGAGGCACAAAAAAGAATCAGTGAAGGCTATGTCTCTGATATTGCTGAGCTTCGAAAGAAAAACAACTCCCAAGAGGCGGAGATACAAATGCTCAAGCTTCAGCTTGCCAAAACTGAAAGGGAGCGCGATGAGGCTGTCGCCGGCAAAATCGCAGCCGAAGAATCTCATGAGGCGACCAAAAACAGCTTCGGCTCAACATTATTCGACTTCTACTTGCATAGCGTCTTGGGGCGTGGAAGCCTCGCCTTTCTTGGTCCCAAGTATGAGATCACTTTAGCTGAAGTGTGGGAGGCCGCCCTCGATATGCTTGGTGCTGAAGGTGCTGGTTATGACGAGTCAGCCCTGGAAAGGCATTATTTTGATGAAGACGCTCGCGCTGCTCTTGCCAGGGGAAAGGAACAACTTGCCAAACTAAGAACCGAAGTGACGGAAGGGGACCAGCTGGGGAAAACCACTTTAACTACTCTAGTCCAGCCACCTTCTTCGTCTGAAGTCGACATTATTGGTTCTAGTTCCCATCTCGCATCTCCCACCAAAGTTACCGCTGATATTACAAGCACACAAGGCGGAGACGAGGGTGAAGAGAGCGCTGATGCGCAAGCTTATGAAGTCGATATCAGGAAACCAGCTTCTCCAGGTAACTTCACTGTTAATCTCGCTACTGTCAATTCTGCTCAAGCTGGTTACTCGTTTATTTCACATGAGTTTCACGAGCTCCTTGGCTATTTTCTCAACCTTGACGAGCCTTCATCTCCTCTCTTTACTGACTTCATTGGTGAACCTTCATCTCCTCTTTTTACTGACTTTAACCTTTTTTCTTCTGTAGAGAAAGTACCAAGCACTGCTCAAACTTCTACTCCTCCGGTCATCCTTCCTTCATCTCTTCAGGCGGTGCCTCCTTCTGCCTCGCAACCTGGATCACAGGAGGAACAAATAGAGGCTCTTCACGGCTTGGATGATCCCATCGCTTCGTAAGAGCAGAAAGATAAGAGACCTGAGGGAGGTGACATATCCCCGGAACGGACTCCTTCTGACGACATTGTTCTATCAAAACTTGTCACTCCGGGGAGTGAGTCTTCCTCACAAAGGAGAGAGAAGCGTGGGACATCAAAGAGGAGGGGGAAGAAAATCACCGCCACTGAAGAGGAGCCGGAAGTTGAACCGGTTACACCTACCTCTCCTACTTCCCTTATACCCACTGGCCGACCTGGAAAGCTGGTCATTCGACCGGGTAAAGGATCCAAAGGAGGGAAGAAGAAGTGAAGATTTTAGCTTTTTGTCTTTTATATGAACTGGCCGAGAGTTGTGCGGGTATCGGCCCCCGCTTTTATCTTGAAAACCTGTATCTGCATTATAGTTGAATAAAATGATTCTTCGTTTGTACAAACTTCTGTTTGAATTTGAGAATGCATTTACTATTTATTTTTGCACAAGTTTGTTTATATAACATTGCAGCGGGCTTATGGTATGTTGTTTGAGTATTACTTTACTGATGCAGCTATACTACTATACCATGTTGTCCCCATACCTTAAGCTTGTTGCAATGTTTTATACTTCAAGGGGACTTGCACTCTTATTTGTTAAAGAATAATTATTTTATTCTTTAAAGAAAATTTTATAGAGTACAACTCCCTTCGTATAAGTTTTTACGCTTTGTCGTTCGAAGAAATCACTTTTTTCTTTTGCTTATGTGCATATTTTACCAAGTGAATTCCTCTATGTGGTAAAGCGGACCTCTGAAGGGTACTTTAACTTCTTTTCTTTTTACGATCATTTTCCATTTGAAAGTTAAAGTACGCTTTTGATGAGGATTTTTTTTTTTTTTTTTTATGCAAAATTGTACCTCTGAGGAGGGATTTTTCACGTTTCAACACTTGGAAGTTTTATTTCAATCTCGGTGAAACGTGTACCCCCAAAGAGTTGTGCCTTCGAAGAAAGCCTTTTCACGCTTCAACACTTGGAAGTTTTATTTCAATCTCGGTGAAACGTGTGCTTCCAAAGAGGTCTTTTTTCTTGATTGTGTCCCCGGGAGGGGGTCGTACCTCTAAGGAGGGATTTTTTATGTTTCAACACTTGGAAGTTTTATTTCAATCTCGGTGAAACGTGTACCCCCAAAGAGTTGTGCCTTCGAAGAAAGCCTTTTCACGTTTCAACACTTGGAAGTTTTATTTCAATCTTGGTGAAACGTGTGCTTCCAAAGAGGTCTTTTTTCTTGATTGTGTCCCCGGGAGGGGGTCGTACCTCTAAGGAGGGATTTTTTACGTTTCAACACTTGGAAGTTTTATTTCAATCTCGGTGAAACGTGTACCCCCAAAGAGTTGTGCCTTCGAAGAAAGCCTTTTCACGTTTCAACACTTGGAAGTTTTATTTCAATCTTGGTGAAACGTGGGCTTTCAAGAAGGTCTTTGTTTTTGCATTTCAACTTTGGTGAAGTGAAATTCCGAAGAGCGGTTGCTACACTTCAACTCCTGGTGAAATGTGCCTCCGAAGAGGGCTTTTGTTTTGTTTACATTTCAACTCTGGTGAAGTGAAATCCCGAAGAGCGGTCATAACACTTCAACTCCTGGTGAAATGGGCCTCCGAAGAGGGCTTTTATTTTGTTTACATTTCAACTCTGGTGAAGTGAAATCCCGAAGAGCGGTCATAACACTTCAACTCCTGGTGAAATGGGCCTCCGAAGAGGGCTTTTATTTTGTTTACATTTCAACTCTGGTGAAGTGAAATCCCGAAGGGCGGTTATAACACTTCAACTCCTGGTGAAATGTGCCTCAGAGAGGGTTTTCATCGCCTGGAAGTTACTCTCTCATGGTTGGAGGGTCATGACTCCTCCAATCTTTTTTGTTGAGTAGAGAACTTTCTTTTTTGTGGCGTATGACCCATTAGAGGTCTTTTATCCTCCGAAGAGTTGCGCCTCCGAAGAGGACTTGTGCCGCTGATGGTAGCTTTGGTTGTTCCTCTGTTCACTTGCTTATGCCTTTTCAGCGATCCTCTTTTTTTTTTTTTTTCAAGTTTTCATTCCCCTTTCTCTCACAAGTGGCTTGTTTAATCCAAGGAAGTGTACTTCATTGCCAGGCCAGTTCGTGAGAACGGGCACTAGCTTCCTAATTGGATGTTTGTTTGTTCAAACGATCTCAATTTATCAGCAAGGGCTCGTTTCTATCGAAATCATTAGCCGTTCAATTGAAGTATTTCCTATCTAGGATTTGAATTCGGGGTCTTTGTGACTTGAAATTTGCTTGTTGAATGATGGTGAGAATCGCTCGGTCTTATTATGCGCAAGTTTTATCTCCATTGTCTGCAAAAATTTAAATCGATATTTCAGCAATACATTTTATGTATTTTTATATCAAAAACAAAGCAAACATATAATGATAATAAGGAACACAAGATTTATAGTGGTTCGGCCATGAAATTGGGCCTACATCCACTTTATATTCTTTCATTATTTACTTGCATCAGTTTCACAATTGCTTTTAATTACAAGAATCATTCATTCATAATTCTTTTTACAATGTTTCAACAAAATTTTCAAGTAAAGTATGGACGCAAATGGTTGCTGTTCCATGCCCTTGGAATTTGATCTCCATCGACAGTGGTGAGCTTGAATGTGCCGTCAAGAAGCTTCTGACCTATTACATATGGTCCTTCCCAATTTGGCCCAAACACACCTGTCGCGGTCATAATTCTTTTCAGGACTAGATCTCCAATTTCAAAGCTGCGTTGACGAACTTTGGAATTGAAATGTCTGGCTATCCTTTGCTGATGAGCTGCAACTCTGAGGTTAGCTTCATCTCTTTTTTCATCAAGGAGATCCAGCGCTTCAAGTTGCAGCTTTTCATTTTCTGCTTGATTGAAATGGATTCTTCTGTGTGAAGGGACCTCTGTTTCAACCGGGATCATTGCTTCCGATCCGTATGCTAACGAAAAAGGAGTATGCCCAGTTGCAGTTTTGTGAGTAGTTCTGTATGCCCATAGTGCAAGTGGTAGTTTATCGACCCAACCACCTTTTGCTCTTTCGAGTTGCTTTTTGATGGTTGATTTGATGATCTTGTTCACTGCTTCCACTTGCCCGTTTGCCTGCGGATGAGCTACTGCCGAAAAGCTTTTCTGGATTTTGAATCGCTTGCAAAAATCCTGGAATTCCTCGCTTTCAAACTGAGTACCATTGTCTGTAATTATTTTCTGAGGCACACCATATCTGCAAATGATATTCTTGGTCATAAAGCTTATCATTTTCTTTGAAGTGATCGTAGCTAATGGTTCAGCTTCAGCCCACTTAGTAAAATAATCAACTGCAACAATAGCATATTTAATCCCTGATTTAGCAGTTGGTAGCGGCCCAATGAGATCCATTCCCCAAATTGCAAACGGCCATGGACTGACCATCTGCGTGAGTTCGGTAGAGGGTGCTCTAGGAATTTTGGCAAATCTTTGGCATCTGTCACATTTTCGGGAGTAATCTGCAGCATCTCGATTAATTTCTGGCCAAAAATATCCGTATCGGAGAATTTTCTTTGCTAATGTTTGGCCACCTGAATGATCACCACATTCTCCTCCATGAACCTCAGCTAGGATCGTTTTGGACTCTTCCCTGGATACACATCGAAGTAAAGGCATTGAGAATCCCCGTCTGTACAATCGGCCATCCTGGATTACATAACGGGAAGCTTTCCTTAGTAGCTTCTGTCTCTCTCTCGAGTTTTCTGGCACAGAACCTCTGAGTAGGTAATCTAATATTGGAGTCATCCACGACTCTTGTTCTTGAGATACATCCATGATCCAGTCTATATCCATCTCGTCTATACTTGGTGCTGAGAGGACTTCTACGGGAACCAACCCCAATAGTTGAGCTTCACCAGAACTTGAATACTTTGCGAGGGAATCTGCCTTCGTATTCTCTTCCCGGGGAATATGGCTTATTGAATAATGATCGAGTTCACATAGGAGTTCCCAAGCCTTTGACAGGTAGGAGGGCAAGTTTCCACCTTTTGTTTGAAATTCCTTCTTGACTTGGCATACAATAAGCTGAGAATCACTGAAGATCTGTAATGCTCGAATGTTTAGCTCTTTAGCGATTTTCAGACCTGCAATAAGAGCTTCATATTCTGCTTCATTGTTTGTTGAAGGAAATTCCAGTCTTAGTGCATAACATAATGATCGACCTTCAGGAGTTTCAAGTATCACTCCGGCTCCTGAACAGTAGTCATTTCTTGCGCCATCCACATACATCTTCCACTGGATTGGGGAATCATTGACCGCTTTTTCCTCACCATTATCTTTCTCTGTGAATTCTGCAATGAAATCAGCTAAAGCTTGTCCGTTGATTGCTTTTCGGGGATGATAAGTGATGTCATATTGACTGAGTTCAATGTTCCATTTTAGAAGGCGACCCGAAGTTTCTGGGCGAAATAGGACTTGCTTTAGAGGTTGATCAGTGAGTACTTTGATAGGATGAGCTTGGAAATATTGCCTCAGTTTCCTCGATGCAACTAGTAGGCAATAGGCGAGTTTTTCCAACTTGGAGTAATTCAGCTCTGCCCCAGTGAGTCTTTTGCTGATATAGTAAACTGGATGTTGAATCCTTTTGTCTTCCCGTATCAGCGCTGCACTTAGAGCATGAGATGATACTGCCAAGTATATAAGAAGATCCTCACCATTGCCTGGCCTAGAAAGTATCGGAGGCGTTTCCATATGACGGATCAACTCTTCAAAGGCTCTTTGGCATTCGGGAGTCCATTCAAAGTTCTTCTTTCCTTTTTTCAGGGCATCGAAGAATGGGATGCATTTATCAGTAGCTTTGGAAATGAACCGACTCAAAGCGGCGACCTTTCCGTTGAGACTTTGCAATTCCTTCTTCGTTCTAGGAGCTTTAACTTCTTTTAAGGCGGTAATTTGAGCTGGACTGGCCTCAATGCCCCTAGCACTGACGATAAAACCTAAGAACTTTCCGGATTCGACCCCAAATGTACATTTCAGAGGGTTAAGTTTCATTCTGTATTTCCGGAGGACTGCGAACATTTCTGCTAAGTGTTCAATGTGATCCACTGCTTTCCTGGACTTCACTAGCATGTCGTCGACGTAGACTTCCATAGTTTTGCCCAATTGCGGTTTGAACATAGCATTAACAAGTCTTTGGTAGGTTGCCCCTGCGTTTTTCAATCCGAAGGGCATAACTCTGTAGCAATAAAGTCCAACATCTGTGATAAAGCTTGTATCCTCCTGATCCAGCTCATGCATCATGATTTGGTTATAACCGGAGTAGGCATCCATGAAGGATAACAATTCATGTCCCGCAGTTCCGTCTACCAGTTGATCGATCCTGGGTAATGGGAAGCAATCTTTGGGGCAAGCTTTGTTTAGATCAGAAAAATCGATGCACACTCTCCATTTTCCATTAGCTTTCTTGACCAACACAGGATTTGAAACCCAATTCGGATATGTAGATTCTTTGATGAAGTTATTTTCCATGAGTCGATCAACTTCTTCTTTTAATGCTGCTGACCTTTCTGGACCTTGGGTTCTTCTTTTCTGTTTAACTGGCGTAAACTTTGGGTCAATATTCAGAGCGTGTACTGCAACTTCTGGGGATATCCCACACATATCGGCATGAGTCCAAGCAAAGACATCCAGATTTGCTTTCAGGAAAGATATCAAGACATTCTGAATTGACACATTAAGCTGTGAACCCACATTCAACACCTTATTTGGGTCCTTCGGGTCAACAGGTACCGGAATTGTCGTTTCCACCGGTACTACTCTATTCTCCCCTGTACTGGCTTTTCTGGGATCCATTTCTTTCCGTGCCCCGCTGTGCTCGCCAGTGCAGGGTCCGCTCTGTAATTGCTACAAAGCTGGTTCCTTGATGCGGACTGGAGTTGCCGCATCCTTTCCCATTTCTCTTTTTCTTGACTCTCGCAGCTCTGTCCAATAGCATTCTCGCGCAGCATTTTGATCCCCTTTTATAACTCCTACTCCATTGTCAGTAGGAAATTTAATAGTGAGGCACCACGGGGCTAGGATAGCTTTGAATGCTGCGAGTGTTGGACGGCCAAGAAAAGCATTATAAGCAGAATATTCGTCGACGATCACAAAGGTTTGCTTTCGGACCACTTTCCTTTCTCCTTCCCCAAGTTCTACAAACAGATCGATGGTTCCTACTGGTTGCTTTGGCTCCCCAGTGAAGCCAACGATTTTCTGTGATGAGGCTTGCACATCGATCATAGGGATTTTCATCTGGTCAAATGTCTTCTTGAAGAGAATATTACATGATGCTCCGCAGTCAATGAGGACTCTTCTGACAATGGCTGGTCCAATACCAGCCGAGATGACCAAGGGATCTAAAGTAGGAGCTTCAATACCTGTGGAATCTCTGGCTCTGAAAATAATATCATCACTGAAAGTTTTCTGTTGTTTAAGGGGCGTAGTGTCTTCTAGAACAAAGACGTCTTCTTCGGCTGGAGCATATTTCAAAGCCCTGGAATATCTCTCCATCTCACCCCAACTTTTGCCAGCTGGGTGAGGTCCTCCTGAAATGACATTGATAATGGGCCTTCCAGATTCATGCCCCGTAGCTTTCTCTCCTGCCCCAGGCTGATGAACAGGAGCCCGCTGCCCCTGACTCGACGATGCAAGATTGTTGCTATTCTTTTTCACGAATTGCTGCAACTTGTTTTCTCTTAGCAACTCTTCAATCAGATTTTTCAGCTGGCGGCATTCATCAGTTTCATGACCTGGTTGATTGTGGAAGCGGCAGAATTTCCCACTTTGTATGGCTTTTCTCCCAGTTCTCAAAGGGATAGGTTTAGGGAAATCGACGGAATCTTTAGTGGCCAGGTAGATGTGCTCCGGTGTATGTGATAATGGAGTATATTCTGATGGCCTGAAGGATCGGGGCTTCTTCAGATTACCCTGTTTCTTCCCATTACTATTCTCCCTTTTTTGCCCCACCGATTCATTCTTGCGTGGAGCGACAGTGTTGTCTTCTGCTTTTTCCAACACTGTCTTTACTGGTAAAGGACGGCTTTCCAAGCGAATGAATTCATCTGCTTTTTTGTAGAACTTTTCGAGAGAGGTTGGCTCCTTCATATTTAACCATTTTCCAAATTCGCTTGACTTATCGATAGCCCTCATCAGATAAGTCAATATCATTCGTGGTTCAGCATTGTCCACCTCAGCCAGTGCTATATTGAAGCGGTTCAAGAAGGATCTGATAGACTCACCAGGATTCTGCTCTAAACTCGATAGTGACATAATATCCTTGGCCTTCGAAGCATATAGTCTAAACTGCTCCTTGAATTTTCTGGTCAAGTCTGAAAACTGATCGATAGATCGGACTGGTAACTTGGTGAACCACAGTAAAGCCACGCCTTCCAGGTATACTGGGAAATATCGGCACTTTATTTCATCGGAGGCCCTGGCACCTGTCATGTGCCAATCATACTTATACAAGAACTCATTCGGATCACTTGTCCCTTTGTAAGCTGGAATAGTCGGAGGGACAAACTTCCTTGGAAATTCCGCCTTCAAGATTTTTTCAGTAAACGGAGTTTTACTTGGGGCGAAACCCCATTCCTTCTCATCTTCAACTCTTTGCATACTTTCTTTCATGATCTGCCGGACCATTCCAGAAAGATATTCCTCATCATGCCGAGTTCTAGATCCACCGGCGTCAGGTACTGCCTGCTCAAAGGGACTAGTAGGCCTTTCAGGAGCATTCCTTTCATTAACATCATGAATGTTGCCAGCATAGTTCCTTTCATTACCAGCCGGTTGATTGTTTGCCCCAAGTAAGTCGTTCAACTTATTCAGAATCAGAGCATTCTGGGCACTTTGAGCCTCTAGTTGTGCATTTTGGGCGTTTATCTGCTGGTTTAGCCCTAGAATCACAGCATCCAATTCCGCTTTTGTAACTCCAATAGACGGAGTGGGTAGATTAGGCACAGGGGAAGCGGAGGTTCCCTCTTGAATGTTCCCAGATCTGATAGATCTACTTTTCCTTCCAGGAGCCATAATCTCAGATATACTTCTGGTTTTTAAGGAAATTCTTTCTTCAAATCTCTGTGAAGCAATGATGAGAGTTTTCCTGAGTTCAATTCTCAGTGAAAGCACCAAAAATGTTAACGCTTAAATTTGAACGCTAACACCCCGGTGTGTGAAGTATAGTTGTGAAAGCACCACCCGATAGATCGGGAAAGAATTATAAGCAAGTAATAGCGGAAAAGCAGTAAACAACAGCAATTTTATAGTGGTTCGGCTTATGGGTATAGCCTACGTCCACTTTAAGTACTTTTATTGATGATCACGTTACAAGTTGATACAAATCTTCTCAAGTACAACACACTTTGAATTACAAAAGACTTAGAACAAGTAGCTCAAACTTCGATGTTGACAAAAATCTTCAAATCCATGGTGGATGTAGATGATTTCTTCATGAAGTTCTTTTAGACGTTCTTTGAATCTCAAAAGCTTTAAGTGTTGAAGTAGTCTGGAATTCGGCAGAGTAATGGTGCTTGAAATTGATTGACCAAAAGTCCCTCGAATGTTGGAGGTAGGTTGGTATTTATAGGCAAAGATTTTGGACCTAAGCTCGGTCTTAACTCCTCACCGACCCAGTTAAGTCGTGGCCGACCTATAAGAGCCCTGATATGGTCAAGCCGTGTTTACCTGTCTTCGATGGATTCACACAAGTCCTAAGTCGTTTCCGACTTAGACTAAGTCGCCGTCGGTCTAACGTGCTACGTGTTAAATGGTTGCACCGTTTCACCCTTTATCTCCCTGGGTCGGTTGCGATTCATCGTAGTTAGATCGGTAGCATGTCAAGTCGGTAGGCTATGTAAGTCTCTAGGTCGGGATTTCCCTTTAACCATTAGGTCGGTACGTCTCTTGAGAGTTAAGTCGGGACCTCTCCTGAGCTATTTAGGTCGGCCATTCTTGGGTCGGCATCACTCTTAAGATGTTGGATCGGTGAATATATTAAGACGGTGGGTTACTTCAAACCTTAGGTCGGAATCTCTTTGCAGCGTTAAGTCGGTACGCTTTCTTAACCAGTTAAGTCGGTATCGAATTAGGTCGGCCATCTTGCTAATCAGTTAGGTCGGCGCCATCTCCACATATCTGCTGAGTCGTAGCCGAGATAGGGTTAACATACACAATGAAAATTCACAAACGAACACAAGGTCAAACCCAAGCATTTAAGCTGGATTCAACTCAAGTGTAGTCAGAAAACAATCCATTTGCATCAATGCAATGCAAAACAACAAGGGCAACTGCAACCAAAAACTGCAGTCACCACAAGGTCACAAGAAGACTAATAATGCAACTGTCTCGAAGTAAGTAGCTTTATTAAAAGTATGCACTTACACAACTGGAAATATGGATATAGACTTCAAGAACAAAACCAGAGCTAATGATCAAACAAAATGGAACCAGAGCTCAATGCAAATGAACTCAGGTATGTAGTATGACCGCATGCGAACAGGAAAACCCAAATCAATACATGACATGAAGCAATGCAACAACATGCAGTGGTGAGACATGTGCAGCAGACACACATGCTCAGGGTCAAAAACACCAACCCCAATGGAACATGCTCAAATCAATATCAAACAAAGTCAGAGGTGGCGACAGTGACTGGTTAAAGCAGTGAGCATATACTAGAATGAACAAGTGCAGACAGAAGATGGTCTGGCAATGGCTACACAGGGCATATATGAGACCAAAACTGCAGTATGGGTATGTGATCATACATAAATGCAACAGTAAAATGGAGTGGATGGCTGTCTCAAATTCGAATAAACAAACTGGAGCTAGAGACAGAAATAAAATCAAATGAAGATAACCAATGGTATCAGATGCCCAAGTCCAGTGCACAAGTACAGGTTACAGTGAATGGAAAATACAACATGAATGAACTAGCTTGAAACAACATGCTCGAAGCTCAACCGAGTACACAACTACAAGATCAAATGACCACAAAGACTCCAAAGATGATATGCACATACGAAACCAAAGATACATATACAGGTGAAGAAATTCCACCACCAACTAATTTGAAATGCAAGTTAGTAGCTCATACTACAAATCAGGTCAGAGACTAAAGAATGGCCAGAGACAAGACTCAAGACAGCAATGAACTGGACCAGATACTCATGAATATGAAGACCACAAAGGCAGTTCACAATCAATGCCATGAAATCAAGTAATCAATTATACACAAATTGGAACGAGGAAGAAAATACTACCGGCGGCAGTGAATAGTATAGTCAAAGTCGACAAAATCAACATCATCAAAATCAAGTTAAAACAGCAAGGCACTGCAACAAATTCTAGTAACATCAAAATGAAATCAAGGCTACAACTTCAAATGAATCAGGTGAAACAACCCGAGCACAGCCGAAGCCACGATCAACAGCAGGTCAAAAACATTGAACAAAATCAAGTTAAAGCCGAGGCTATGGGATAGCAGAGGTGTAAATGCAAATACCGCATACCAAATGAATCGAAGTACAGAGCATAACAAAGTCAAAGTCGCAAATAAATCAAGGTACCAGGTTATATGAGATCGAAAAAATCCATGAAATCATCAACAATGAAACACGCTTGAATTAGATGTGAGTAATAAGAATTACTCACCTTGATTTCGACGCACAGATCCATGCAGCCGAGCACTTGAAATCAGCATTCGCGAATCACACGAATCCCGAATCTTCAAACGAACGAACGAAGAAAACGAACGAGCAGGCCGCCATTCTTATTTTCTCGTATGCTAGGGTTTTTGGTGTTTAGGGTTTTCGAATTGACAAATGGGGAGAGAGGGGACCGAGTATTGATAAATAACACGGCACCAAAATAAGTGGGTCGATACTATGCTTCATGCCCATACACCATACTAAATATTAAAAGAAAACAACCGATTTAAAAATTCAAACAGCAATTAGCAACTAATATTAATCGTCAAATGTCGATAATTAATTGTTGTAAAACCCTGGGTTGTTACAGACTCCCCTCCTTATAAAAATTGCGTCCACGCAATTTTCATAATTAAAGATGTCAATAACAATTATTTTTCTAACCTAAACTAGTTAAGCTAGAAAAATAAAGGTCGGGAACACAAACACCAAAGAAATCTTTTAATTTCCTAAAAGAAATTCACAAATTCTCAACAAAATCTAATTATCAATAGATAATTCAGAAAACAACAAAACTGAATAAATACGATTATCAGTAATATTTAATTATCGATTAGATAACTAGAATACGGAAACCACAAAACAGTAATATCTAATTATCGATACGACAATTGGAAAAAAGAAAAATCTAATTATCAACAAAGACAATTAGAAAACACCAAAACACAAATCGCTAAACCGCAAATATCTAGTTATCAACCAGAAAATCAAAAAAACACGAACTCCATAATCAGCAAACTCTAACTATCATCAGAGATAGATAGAAAACAACCATTCAATATAACCAACATAATCTAGAATCAGTTAGAGACTAGAAAATCTTATAATCAGCAAAATTAGCAATTATCTAATTATCAAAAACGATAATCAGAAATCTCAAATCACAAATATCCGATTATCAAAAATGATAATCAAATCAACAAATATTCGATTATCAAAAACGATAATCAAATCTCAAATCAACAAATATTTGATTATCAAAAACGATAATCAAATCAACAAATATTCGATCATCAAAAACGATAATCAAATCAACAAATATTCGATTATCAAAAACGATAATCAAATCTCAAATCAACAAATATTCGATTATTAAAAAGATAATCAAATCTCAAATCAACAAATATTCGATTATCAAAAACGATAATCAAATCAACAAATATTCGATTATCAAAAACGATAATCAAATCTCAAATCAACAAATATTCGATTATCAAAAACGATAATCAAATCAACAAATATTCGATTATCAAAACGATAATCAGAACTCATAACATTAATATCTAATTATCACAAGCAATAATCAGAAACAACAAATATCCGATTATCAAAAACGATAATCAGAACTCATAACATCAAATATCTAATTACCTGCAGATAATTAGATTTAACAAATATCCAGAAATCATTAAGATACTTTAGAAAATAAACATAAAAGGTTGGATCGATCCCATCAGATGGCGAGTTTTTAAGCTACGCCGCACATGTATTTCAGAGTGGCCGAAGCCTACCAAGTACTATAAATTTTTGGCGCCCATCAGATTGACCCGAAGGTCCGCAGAGTGACCCGAAGGTCTAGTACTGGTATTTGACCCGAAGGTCCGCAGAGTGGCCCGAAAGCCCAACAAGTGACCCGAAGGTCCAGCAGAGTGCCCCGAAAGCCCAACAAATGACCCGAAGGTCCAGCAAATGACCCGAAGGTCCATCAGAGTGGCTCGAAAGCCAAATAAAATCATCAGAATCATCAAACAGCAAATATTTCAATTAACGAGTCCGGAATTAACCAAAATAGCAAACGCACATGTCCCATAACCACGAGTTTTACTAAATCATTTAATTCTCTTCATCGTTTCCTTGAAAGTGCAAAATTGTGTATTCAAAAAATAACATTTCACATTCTCAAACGGGCAACTCCGGAATTAAGCGAATCAATAAAAGAAAGGGGTCATAGTCCTCGATTTTGCTGAAATGTTTAAATCGCTTCCTCATTCTTTTGAAAGCGCAAACTGCAAAACTTCTGAAAACAATTTTTATTTTGAAACAATTTTTAAAACACGTGATTAAAACAGCAACATCAGTAGCAACTTCGACAAGGAAATTGCACTACTCAAAATACCGTAAAAACGGACGACAAAATCAGCATTGCGGAATAACCACTTGAAAATCCACTTTAAAACTTGACGGTTACTGAAGCAAAAGCAACAATAATATTCATATGTCAAAGTCTCATCAAAATAATTTGCATCAGAATATAATATTAGTGAATTTCCATTCATCAAAATGTCAACAAAACACCGTGCTTCAAAAATTTAGCATCGACATAAAAATCTCGTTATAAAAATAACGGCAACAAAATATTTTTAAAACCAAGCATCGGTTTTACGTAAAACTAATGCAGTAACATGCAACTTAAATTTGCACATATACCACAAAATGAACATAGAAATCATTCGAATATATCTTCAAGAAGATAATTTAAAACAACAAAAATCTCACCAAAATCACATAACTGCAATCGCTTCGGATCCTCAATCGGATTTGAAATTTTCAAAGAAAACAAATTAAACACAGCTATGTAAACATCAAATGAAATTTATTTCAATTTCATATTTCAATTTTTTTTTAAATTAAAAGGGTTATCAGCTGTACCCAGCGAAGACAGTCTCACTGCTTTCGCTACGCACTCTGATAATCAGAACACAAATTCACTTTTTATTTTTAAATAAAGATATTTAAAAACTTCATCAAAATTTCAAAACTTTGGTTTTGACTCAAAGCACAATAAAACATCGGCTAATAGTTGTAACACATGTTCCATCTAAGTTATGTTTTATATTATGTCCATAAACCCCAAGCTCTGATACCAACTGTGACGCCCCACATCTATGCTCACAACTACAAAGAGTATTAAAGGAAATACTGTCCGTTATCACGAAGAATAAGGCTGGATAGGAGCAGCCATCCGTAGTTAGGCCTTACACTAGTATTGGTTATCTCGATAGCAGTGGTATATATTTTTATTTTTCATCTCTTATTTATTTACTCCCATCGACATACCCAATTCCAATATAAAACGAACTACGATGGTTCATAATAGTTTAGGACAATAAATATAATAATAACACAGATCATATAAATGCGGAACACAGATAAAACAAAAATGTCTCATATATATAATAACTGATGTCAGTTACAATACATGTGATACAATACATATGATACAACTACAACTGTCGACTCTGGAAGTTACATATACAAGTACATTATCGTAAATAACATACATAAATATACAACATCCTATACTATGGCAACATCTACTCCAAATGATATAAAGAAACTTCATATCTCTAGCAGCAACCCAAAGCAAGATATCTACAACCTGTAATAACTCGGTCTGACCCAAGTATTAAATTCAAAAGAAAATAATATACGGGTCAGTCTAATTCAAACTCAGTTATTAGTGCACAAAAGAAATAATAATTAAATAATGAATAGACGACAATCACAATAAATCTCGTCTATCTGATTCCTTAACAAGGAAATCGGATAACGGTAAATATAACACATAACAGTGTTAAACAACAAATCATCAATAAAGATAAGTGAAAAGAATATCAATGAAGATAATTTAGAAAAACATCAGAATTGCCTAATCGGCAATTAACAACAAAATCTAATTATTAAATAAATAATTAGAAACTCATAATCTAATTATCAAATAGATAATTAGACAACAACTAAATGTTTAAATTAAACCAAATCAAAACACCATTCAAACCATTGAAATATCCATTTAAAATGCCAACTCGGGTAGGGCTGCAGTACACGCATGCCTGTACTGCCTCGCCACTACAACATGCATTACACAAAAGATCAACGCATCAAAAGCAAAAGAAATACCAATAAAATCAATACCGTGTGGCTGCAGTTCACGCTTGCGTGCACTGCCTTACCACCACAGTGATGATGTACACAATGAAACTACACAAAAGAACACAAGGTCAAACCCAAGCGTTTAAGCTGGATTCAACTCAAGTGTAGTCAGAAAACAATCCATTTGCATCAATGCAATGCAAAACAACAAGGGCAACTGCAACCAAAAACTGCAGTCACCACAAGGTCAAAAGAAGACTAACAATGCAACTGAATGCTACTGTCTCGAAGTAAGTAGCATTATTAAAAGTATGCACTTACACAACTGGAAATATGGATATAGACTTCAAGAACAAAATCAGAGCTAATGATCAAACAAAATGGAACTAGAGCTCAATGCAAATGAACTCAGGTATGCAGTATGACCGCATGCGAACAGGAAAACCCAAATCAATACATGACATGAAGCAATGCAACAACATGTAGTGGTGAGATATGTGCAGCAGACACACATGCTCAGGGTCAAAAACACCAACCCCAATGGAACATGCTCAAATCAATATCAAACAAAGTCAGAGGTGGCGACAGTGAATGGTTAAAGCAGTGAGCATATACTAGAATGAACAAGTGCAGACGAAAGATGGTCTGGCAATGGCTACACAGGGCATATATGAGACCAAAACTGCAGTATGAGTATGTGATCATACATAAATGCAACAGTAAAATGGAGTGGATGGCTGTCTCAAATTCGAATAAACAAACTGGAGCTAGAGACAGAAATAAAATCAAATGAAGATAACCAATGGTATCAGATGCCCAAGTCCAGTGCACAAGTACAGGTTACAGTGAATGGAAAATACAACATGAATGAACTAGCTTGGAACAACATGCTCGAAGCTCAACCGAGTACACAACTACAAGACCATATGACCACAAAGACTCCAAAGATGATATGCACATACGAAACCAGAGATACATATACAGGTGAAGAAATTCCACCACCAACTAATTTGAAATGCAAGTTAGTAGCTCATACTACAAATCAGGTCAGAGACTAAAGAATGGCCAGAGACAAGACTCAAGACAGCAATGAACTGGACCAGATACTCATGAATATGAAGACCACAAAGGCAGTTCACAATCAATGCCATGAAATCAAGTAATCAATTATACACAAATTGGAACGAGGAAGAAAATACTACCGGCGACAGTGAATAGTATAGTCAAAGTCGACAAAATCAACATCATCAAAATCAAGTCAAAACAGCAAGGCACTGCAACAAATTCTAGTAACATCAAAATGAAATCAAGGCTACAACTTCAAATGAGTCAGGTGAAACAACCCGAGCACAGCCGAAGCCATGATCAACAGCAGGTCAAAAACATTGAACAAAATCAAGTTAAAGCCGAGGCTATGGAACAGCAAAGGTGTAAATGCAAATACGGCATACCAAATGAATCGAAGTACAGAGCATAACAAAGTCAAAGTAAATCAAGGTACCAGGTTATACGAGATCGACAAAATCCATGAAATCATCAACAATGAAGAACGCTTGAATTAGATGTGAGTAATAAGAATTACTCACCTTGATTTCGACGCACAGATCCAAGCAGCCGAGCACTTGAAATCGGCATTCGCGAATCACACGAAGCCCAAATCTTCAAACGAACGAACGAAGAAAATGAACGAGCAGGCCACCATTCTTATTTTCTCGTATGCTAGGGTTTTTGGTGTTTAGGGTTTTTGAATTGACAAAAGGGGAGAGAGGGGAAAGGGTATTGATAAATAACACGGCACCAAAATAAGTGGGCCGGTACTAAGCTTCAAGCCCAAACACCATACTAAATATTAAAAGAATAACAACCGATTTAAAAATTCAAACAGTAATTAGCAACTAATATTAATCGTCAAATGTCGATAATTAATTGTTGTAAAACCCTGGGTTGTTACAGTTACAATACCCTTCCTTGAAAGGTGAAATAAGATTGGTTTAGTAATCTGGAATTAGTAATAATATAATAAAACTATAAAAAATATTGCATACATCAGCTACTCCAATTCCCTATAAGCCCTAATATTGGTTTGAAAATCAGGTAGGGGAAAAGAGAAACATCAATAATCTAGCCAAAATAAAAAAGGACAAATAAAAAGAATATATCATGGACAACTGAAATATGTTGACGATTGGACAAAATCCTGGCAGTCAAGTAGAAAACAAAGCGATTCATTTGAAATATATTAATTGAATCAAATTTCAACCAAACTTTCAAAATTTCATTTGGACATCGCTTCATGATGATTCCAGTTCTAGATTTTCCATTTCATCTACGTTATCAATTATTTTTCATCCACACGTTGCTTGTTTGACGCTTTGGTAGCTATCGCTTTAATATATGCTCTATTAGTATAACTAAAGGATGTTAACTTTTAACTTTTTATCTATATATCTCAAATGGGGAGCACAATGCAATCTTCAAAAAACCAAATTTTATGATAAACTCATTATTCACGAACTTCTACTAATTTTATGGCATTGCTGGATCTTTTCTCAACGCATAGGGTGGGTGCTTTAGTTTTATTTCATACTGAATCTTGCAGACTTCATAGTAAATGATTCTAAGTTCAAATACGCAATCAAAAACTTTATGCTTGATTAAATAATCTATTTTTTCAAGAAAAATAAATGATGGATTGAAATACATGGACAATGAAATTATAAAGAGTATCATAATTTATCTCATAATGATTTGGCGATGATACTGCTTTCTTTATATGAGAATATAATGCAAGGTTTTTAATCACTATATTTGTGACGACCCGCAAATCCGTACCCTTTGAATCGACAATAATCCATACATGTATGACCCAAAAGCAAAAACTGACGGAAAGTCAAGAGAAAGTAAAGAAGAGAGAAGAAGAGAAGAGAAGAAAGAGAGAAGATAGAACCAAACAGAACAATACATATCAATGATCTTTACAACACAGAAACTGTATATATATACACATCAATCAGCATTCAACAATCAATCAGAGTTATCGGCTTGAACAGTTATAATAACCTATCCTTACAATTGCCGATAATATAAACAACTAAGCACAACGGATAATCAATAATCAAAACAGATACGCGTATACGAAATGAAGATCTCCAGCTTTCCTGCTGAAGCTCCAAAAGCACCAAAGCATAACCTTTAGATATACTCGGTCTGACCCGAGCATTGAAAGGGAAGAACGCTCGGATCAGTCTAGTAAATCAGCGTGAGAAACACACTCAACTGAATTTATTAAATTACCAAACTTTTCCTTTATCAAAATAAAAGTATCTCGTAAGACATGTCCACACATAAACACGGACATTCATTTACCTTACGATAACTAAAACATTTCTTTCATATCAAATCCTCTTATATTATACTAGTGTCTAGTATACAAATAATATTAATCATAGTCGAAATGGTTACCCATATAGCATTTCGAGGCTATTCATTGCGCCTTTACAAACAAAATCGCAGCTCGTAGTGGGTTTTGGATTTCCATACAAATGACCAGGTGAAGGGACTACCTTCCGGCAGTACATCTCTTGAATAATGTACCGAGGACCATCACTAAGGATCCTCTACCAACACAAGACCGACCCACCTCTATAACTAGATGGTACCGAATATATCATCCTCCGGTTGTTACCGACCTTACCGAGGGCCCTCATAGCATACAAACCACAATAATCAGATACATGACGTCATAGCATGTAAAGATATATCTAGAAGAGGATGATCATATCCCGCTTGGGAATGACCCACTTAGCCTTGCCACATCTAACCCTATTTTGGTCATTTCCGGTTGATGAGGCCTGATGAGGTAACGATTACCTTTCAAAATCACATATCACATCACTTAGAATGCCACACGGCCATTTCCGTTGACTACTAATTGCCTTCCACAAAAATACAACTCTTAAGCTCATACGTCTCAAGGAGGGTGTTAAGCTAAGAGAAGTTGCCTTCTCCACCACCACTGATGTACGTTTGTAAAAACCAATGTACGTAATCTATAGAAATGCAATGTCAGACAAACATCCATACAAGTTGTTTAGAAATAGGACAAACCGAAAGTACTTTCCTACCATATCCTGTTAGGAAATCCCTATGATTAGTAGCGAATAGTCCTTGCATTGGATATTTCATAAATGAGGAGACCACTGCTACTGGATGTATATTGTCATTTTAACCCCAAACGATCAACAAGCAATCTCCCATTATGAAAATCCAGAATATCAATATCATCACAAGCAACCTACACAGTCGTCGCATATACGTTGGTCCGAAGTGGTTTTCGGATAAATCCGATCCCGGTCTCTTCGCACCAATAACGCAAAAGCGTTTCTCAACCTCACGCAGCAACTAAGTCTCATAGACTTATCACGTCTCCAACTTTCAACTTGCTATCCTTCGGGCCAAGAAGGAAGCTCGATAAATTGGAGTAATACTCCGCACTATACGAATCAGCATCCTCAACACAAATGATAATCAAGCCTACACAGAAGGCAACGTACTAAGTGTATGACTAAATAGTTCCCACATCAAGTCGAGGAACTAATTTTTTTGAGCAATTTGATCGTCGGTTATTTAACTATTAAAGCAAACAAACAAATATTCAGCACCATAACAATCATTAGGCCCTTTAATTAATCTTTCATTAATTAAACCATTTGCCAAATATTCACTTCAAATTATCTTTAAAAAGATATATTCTCAAAACTATTTCACTTCTATATTGGAAAACATTTCCAAATACTTATTTAATAATAAGTAATTCCCAAATCAATTTATTTTCAACATTAGAAAATATTACATATAATTAAATCCCGATTAAGTATATATTTTATTCTTTAAGGAAAATATTCTTCGAACATCTTTATTTTGGGTCAAAACGAATGTTGCGTAAAACATCATTACGACAACCAAAATTACTAGTATAGGGATTTGAAAATAAGATAGATATATAAATCCCAATACTATACAAAAACATTTTCTTTCGAAAATCATTTACTATAACAATAGTGTTATAGTCCATCATTCCCTTATTTCTCGAAAACGTCTATTTCAACAATGAACGTTGAAATCTATGGTTTCGATCCTTAACACATTTTAAAACATCTTTAAATCGTTTTACTTCATTTAAAATATCACTTCCCAAAAATATTTATTTATTTCAAAAGATTATTCACTGTCCAAAATCGTGAATATAAATCGTTTACCATATCCCATACTTCTACAGATTTTATTTAAAGGATAATCCACTGTCCAAAATCATGGATATAATTCCCAACCAAATTCTTTATTATTACAACATTTAATTTAAAGGATAATTCGCTGTCCAAAATCGCGAATATATCTCCTTTAATGAACTTCTATATTTAATTCATCAAATTCCATTGATTTCGTATTTATAAAACAATGTTTATAAATTCCATTTCTACTTTTTATAAAAACTTCCATATAAAAAATTCATTTATAAATCAATTCCATTTACATCTCATTTAATTGCCAAATCCAAATTATAAGTTAATTCCCTATAAATTATTTATTTACAATTTCATTCTTTTAATAACTTCACAACTTCATAAATCTTATTCACTTGTAAAAATCCATTTATAACTCATTTTAACACTTATAAAAATCCTTTATAATTCTGACCTTTGATTTATAAAATATCAATTTTATAAATCTTATATATATATACCATTTATTATAACTTCAAAAATCTCGATTTTTAACTAAACTTATTCTTTTAATAATTTCAAATCATTATTAAAACTTATATAACTCCAAAAATCATACTTAAGTATATTTCACCAAAAATCATAATTTTATAACGATAAAAATTATAGCTTTTATTTATTTAAAATAAATCCAATTCCTTTACAATTCAAAAATCAATAAAACGTTTATTTCCAAAATCACTTTAAAATCCTTTTATATTTGGAAATCATCACTCTAACATTTTTAAAATATAAAAATAGGCCTAATGCTGCAACAGCACCAAATACATCAACCACGACATCCAAAACATCATATATTACATGATCACAGAAAATATTTCAAATATCTGTAAATAAATCAATACTGTTGAGGAATCCAGTTGGATCCCTCCAACCTGTCACCTACAACAAATATGCATATTAGAATATGTGTACTGTCCGCTTCAAGGCAGACGTGCGTACAAAGGGTCATCTGCTCATACAGGTAACGTATAGGGTCTCATCTGCTCCAATAGCAGGTATATATCCAAATACCAATCAATATATCATATATCATCCAAACAATCATCAATCATCATATAATAAATTATTTTCCACTTATATAAAAATATCAGTGAGGCAGAAAGAGTGAGTTGTACTCACAATGGTTCCAATAGCAGTCGCAGTGTTTTATTTCGAATAAAATTAAACGAGTGTTTAATTTCACCTGAAATTCACACTAGCTCCAATCAACTCCAATCCAACTCCATCGCGTAGTATTCGCGAATACGAACCCAATGCAATTTGTTTCGTACGAAACGGACCTCGTATGAAAAAGTTATGCTATTTTAAACTTTAAACGAATTTATATAAATCAATTTACAATTTCTATTTTATATTTTTTACCTTGCTTATTTTCTAGCCGTTTGATTTCAATTCAAGCAATCTAGGCCGCAATTGTTTCCTTCTTCCCCACGTTCCCATTCACGATCGAACAAAACCCATGACTGTCGCTACAAACCTAACTCACGCGACCACTACGATGCATCTGAAGACGATCGAAGACCTCCATTTGAACGACCATCACGAATGCCACCATCGGCTCGAATAGCTTGAAGCTCAGCCACACTAATTTCTTGAAAAACGTGCGCAAATGTTGCCTCTTCAATCCAAGATCCCGTCACATCGTTGCTCAAAAGTTCATCATCACCGTATGGATTTATAGCTCTCATCGAGCTCTAGAAGTTTGTAGTTGAAGACTTTCGCTAGTTGTTTATATAATTGAAGAGATTAAGAGGAGAAGAAGGCAAATTCTGGCCACTAACATCAAAGTGCGGCTAGACCTATATTAGGGTTTGATGCAAATGGTGAAAATTTATGGCCTTTTATAGAAAATATTCGTGCACTATTCATCCGGTTTTTTTTCCAAACTCCAAACGAAGCGTGCCGCCTGGCGTTTATAATGTTTTACCCTATTCCAAACATAATGGAATATATATTGGAAGCCAATTCGATCATATTTGGAAGATAGGTTCTCAAATCGACTAATTTAAATTTTAAATTCACTTAAACCAATTTCTACGCGTTTTAGCTCGCCCCGGACAAACCGTACATCCGATTGACACAAAATTTGAAATCTTATAATAATATAACATTATGGATCGGATGAAACTGGTTTCGTCGAAATCCTAGACTGTTTGAAAAATGACTCTTTTTACACGTCTAAATATTAAAATATTCAATTTCTGAAATTTAACTTCTAATTCAATTTTAATAGTTCTCTAACATCATTTAACTTCAACTAGAATTTAATTCAACTTTATAAATCATTTTCATTCACATTAAATTCGAATTTTAATTTTTTCCTCAATTTCAAATATTAAATTAACAATTTAATTATCCAATTAAATCCAGATATTCGAAATATACCTTATTCATCTTATAAAATTTACTTGTGCATACTTAAAATAAATTAAATTACAAATTTCAAATAACTAAAATTCTGGGTCATTACAATATTGTTAAAAATTGAATTGTGTTTTGCTAAAATTTAATTTGAACCTTTGTACAATTGCAAAAGTTGTTCTAAAAATGAACGTAGCGTTATGAGGATTATTAAAGATAAAGAAGTGTACCAAGTACATTGATATCTTATAACTAGGTTAATCTTTCTATCTTTTAATGCTTTTTCCTACCGATTATTTAAGTGGAATCAAGTTAAAATTCTTGGTGCCATTTGATATGAAAGTGCATATTCAGGCCAACCATTGGAAATTGCTAACCATGTCTATTGATGTTAATGTTTGAATGCAAATATTGATATTATAGTAGGAAATTTTGACTAATGATATGTGTTTAAAAAACATCACCTTAGAGGCTAACCGTTAATTAAATTTTTTATATCTGTTATGAAGTATAGGATTCACTATTAGGACAATCGACTCAAACCACATGACTCTAAGATTCTACAGCCGTCGAATCATTTTTCCTCCCACCAATAAAATTGATGGTTTCTTTTACTAAGCTTAGAGATTCCATTAAAATATTTCTGAAAAGTACAAACTTGCTATTTTTATCTAAGTTTTCTCCCATTAAGAACAAGCTGTTTCTAAATATTTGTGTTGCTTCAGGTATAAATCTGATCCTATCAACTCCCGTCCACTCGAGGCCATTACAAATAAGCCAAAAGTTGACCTTTTTGGTAATTACATTTAGAGAATACATATATCCTCTAAATTATCACTAGGTCTAGAACAAAGTTATTTAGCACATTATTTTAGTATATCTATATCAACATATTTAGAAATGAATTAGCAAATGGACTTACAAACAATGCATCTATAAGAAACTTCTTATGTGAATGCCATTTGAATCTGCCTTTTTCTTCCATGATTATACATATTTTCACATGTAACACTCTATGTATGCTCTTAGCTTACATGTTTGATTTATGTTCACATAGGCAGTTGCTACTTTCAAACAACCATGAAATTAAATTCAGGTCCAAAACAAAGAATTTTATCCATTAACTATATCCTATACCCATAAATTTTCTAATCTTACATGTTGTTTTGCATTCCAATGCATGACCAACCACTAACCTAGGTTTCAGTTTTTCGAGCTTTCTAAATTACAGGTGTACAGAAATATAAAATTTCATTCCTGCTTTTACATATTGCTTTTGTTTTTTAACCAAAAAAACAACTTACATTGTTCTTTATTTTTGCTGGGTTATTAAAGCATCCTTTACTGCTAAAATTATTACTGACTTTAACATAATTAAATTGCAGGAAAACAACAAATGAGACCAACTGACTAGACATCTTACATTTGGGGTAAAAGAAAAACATGAAAAATTATTTCCCTATGCTCACTTGCTTGCTTTCTGACATTAACATGTTCCTAAAAATAGAATTATAAGTATCCGAATTTTTGGTTCTACTGTAATAATAACAAAATAAATCATATTTTTTGTGGCCAAAGTCTACCTTCATTTTTACATTTTGATCCACTAATGTTTTGACAGCCTCTATTACTTATGTACGGCTGTACATAAATCTTTCCCAACTGAATTGTTTGAAGAAGACACGTTACTTTAATTATGATTTGGCAATTAATTATTGTGATACTGTTTTATTAGTTCTCTCTGTTCTTTGTTAACACTTACCATATATATCAACAGTATCATATACTGATTGTTCTATCTATGTTATAAAAGCATTTAACAAGAGAGGTTTACACAACCTATTATATAACACGTATTCTATGTTGCATTATAATAGGATTCTACTTAAAGAACTATATGTTATGTAGTGGACTCATTATTTTCTTATACACCTTTAATCCTATTTTATAGGACCCATGCTTATTTAACTGCATTAGTATATGCTTTCCATTTGTAGACAGCAACAACAACAACAACCTCCAAATATTAGTGCAGACTTTACTTTGGGTGATAATATGATGACTGATTGATCTGAAAAATATATATCTCATTTTTATTATTATGTGATATATTTTTTGAATTGTTCAGGTTATGTGTTGCTTTTGAGGTAGAAGATAAGTTTATAGATGTAGCTTATGGAGAATATTAAGCTTTTATTTTAATTGTTTCTTAGTTGATAGTTTGTACTAAAATAAGATTGAAGCAAATTTGGGATAAAAACTGTATGCTTCTAATCATAACGCGGCCTGTTATTCTAATTCATAGGTTCAACAAATGTAGCTTTACATGATTTATGAATTCCTTTTTCTCCCAGTTTTTTATTTCATGTGACTGATAAATAAGGAGGTCCCTAGCTAGATTTGAATAAATACAAAAATAACTGCCAAAGGCAGGTTAAAACAGGTTTAGAAAACTTTCCCACTTAGGTTTATATCATCCCTCCCTCAAATTTAATGTGGGTATGAGGAAAAATATCCTAAAATTAAGCACTTTTTATTATGGAGCATGAAGAAGTAAGCATAAACATAAATGGAAATATGGTCAGGGACCCCATTTCTTTTTTTTTTTGAAAATCCAGGAGAACCCGACGGGCCGGTAAACTCCTTAGGAGGGTATAGTAAAGCCGTCCGCTGATCCAATCCCCCATACCCCCGGGTAAATTTATATAGGATAGGGAAGCGCATGGTAGGAATCGAACCTGGGTCTTTTTACCAGAACCCAAGCCTCCTTTCCACTGTGCCGCACCCGCGGACTCCCCGTTTCTTTTTTATATCAATTGAAAATCCATGATACTTTGAATAATAGTAATAAAAGTGTATAAAGGAATTTTTCATGTGTGAAATTAGTGTTACTAGTTTCTAAAAAAAAAATCCACCCAGCAATCTGAAGAAATAAAGGCATAAGTTGGAATCATAAATTCTTAACTCACTTTCCATAACATATAATAAATAAGAGCATGCTCAAAAAATAAAATTAATACAAACATTCTATAGTACAACATAGAGAATAAACACTTTATATGAGGATTGTTGCAAAAGGTTCTAATAGCTAATCAGTATTTGGATACAATTTCAAAATACATTTAAAATAATAAAAGCAACAATTGTGTAAATCAAGTACTGTTCTCAAATTGGGGATCGCTCATCCATTAAAAAACAATAGCTGCTTAATCAAAAAAAGGTAGAGAAAATAATGCAACAATCTATGGATTCTTTTGCTGTCGTAAAAACTACTTCTAGTAATTTTGCTTATTTGAATAACCTGATTGTTCCAAGAATATAGGTATAGTATCAAGAATGGTGTCTGCAAATTATATTGTTATATTCTCCCAAGGTTTAGTGGTACTGAGCATAAGGTGAGTCTAATTGATATTTTAATACTTCTAAAAAAATATCAGGTTAACTATATAAAATCAGGACCTATAGCTCAAACAATACAATTAGAATATAAAGGTACATATTACGTTAGACTGTGAGTACCGTCAACCTTTTTCATCTGATCATTCTTATATTGACTACGGTGATTTTCTTTCATTGGGTGTACCAAAATCTATTTATTCTAATTTCTCTCAAACTAATTTTGATAGTTGAACATGTACAGACTTAGCTATAGTGCTATTACACCAGTCCTGCATCTTCATTTAGAATTTAATAATGCTAAATCCTTTTGTTTATTAATCCAGTATTTAAATTTACATCTGAAAGAAGAGTTACTTATGTATCTTTGATTACCATTTCCATGCGTATCTCAGTATGCTTCTTTTCAATATCGCAAAATTTTGGTTTATGTAACGACCCGCAAATCCGTACCCCTTGAGTTAACACTATTCTACAACAATCAACTCAAGTTGCACAGAAATACGAACCATTTGGTTAAAGAAGGAGAGGTAGAAGGAGAGAAAACAGAAAATAACAACAGAATCTAACCATCGCAGCGGAATAAAATATAATAGATATTAACATATCTTTACACAAAATCAAATATATCTGTTTATATATTACATCATCAGAGTACATCAATCACAGCTCAACAATATCATACAACTGGTTACACAACTACTCAGCACAGCGGAATATATATATAAACAAGTACGAGAGTACGTATAGTCATCCAGCTCGTCTCCTGAGCTCCATAGCATCATATCCTGTATCCTATAATACTCGGTCTGTCCCGAGCATTAGAGTTAAATAATACCCGACTCGGTTTGGAATACCAGCGTGAGAAAATCACACTCAATTTATGATTAAATTTCAAAAATCCTTTGAAAAGAAAAGCATCTCGTAAGACCACGCCACAAATAAACAAGTCGGGTTTTTACCTTACGATAGCTAAAACAATTTTTATAGAAATCCTCTGATATTATAATAGGGTCTATATACAAATACTTATAAAATAGCCGAAATTGTTACATTATTAAATTCCAGCTACTAGCCATAGAGTGGGTAATACGAACAAAACTCGTACAAGGCTCGTAGGGAGAATGGATTTCCAACTAATGACTAGGCACTGGGGTACCACCTATCACAGTACGTGGCCTAGATCACAGAACCGAGGAGTACGCCCGCTCCCCTGCAACACAAGACTGGGACTATCCCTTACTGGATAATCCCGAGTGAGATCACCCCGCGGTTGGGATCAGCAACCGCCCACTAAGCCGAAATAAAAGGGACATCTAGACAGGAATGACCTCACCCTGCTTGGGTGCTACCCACCTAGCCTTGCTGCATAACCCTTGATTTTCAGTCATTCCCATTTGATGAAGCTTGAGGCTAAGCATTACCTTTATAGAACATATACCTTAGAATGCCCATCGTCCACCTGACGATATTTTGTAAGCATTCATCCATACAAGTCCGTCCCGGGTTTGAACGGAACCGAAGGCACTGCTCCTACTACATCCATATGGAAATATCCTCAGGATTAGTAGCGAGTAGCCCTTGCACTTCACTGCTCCATCTTCGAATCCAAACTCGTTTCCACGAAACGTACAAACCGGATCGAAGTGGTTTCAAGAAATAAATCTCGATCTCGGTCTCTTCGAAACGATCAACGCATTTGGCCAATATTGATAGTCGGTGCTTTAACTATCAATTAATATTCACAACAACCATCACACAATGAATAATTTTCCAAATTATTTATTTATCTCAAAATATCTTTATAAGATATATTTTCACTTTTAAATTCCTTTGAAAACAGTTTTCAAAACTATCTGCCTTTCTCAGAATGAATTCCAAGTATTTCTATTTCCACTGGAATCACCATGCACAAACTTTAGATTTTTAAAATAATTTAAAAACACTTTATTGTAAAATATATTTAACATTTAATATAGAAAAATTACTTTAGTACTTAATTTATAATAATACTCTAGAAATAACTAAAATAAGATTACCTTATAACTATACATTAGATTTCCTTCTTTAAACAAAATACCAAATCATTCTTTAAATAATTATTACGATATTAGATTAACAAATTACTTACTTTAAAATTTACTTTAAAATATTTAAATTAAAACTACTTCAATAATTGATTAAAAATACATACTATATGAATATTTGAAAATAATGTTACTTTATAAATATAAACTAGGTTTTCACTTTTTAAAACAAAATACTAAGTTACTCTTTATATATTATTACTACGGTAATAGATTTGAATAAATATTTACTTTAGAATTTAAACATTTAGAAATAATAAATTTCCAAGAACATACTTTGTAAAATAACATTAAAACCTTTATTTTATTTTAAAAACTTACTTTGAAAACGTACTTGGCTATCTAGAGAAATATACTCCTCTTCACAACCTTTAAAAATAAATTACTATTTATTTTTAAACAATTTTTCTCGTTCCATTAATAAATTCCCACCTTGAATTTATTCTTCCAAATATCCAATTTCAAACACTTAAATCAATTTCCAAATTGATTTCCAATTTACTTCATTTATTCCAGAATCCTTTAATTTCAGATTTTATTCCTTAATTATGATTTAAAATACTTTTAATTGAAATACCAATTTAGATTTCTCAATTTACTTCTTATTCCTTTAAATAAATTTAAAACTTTAAGTTTTAAAATAATTCTTTAACCCTTTAAATTAATATCACGTAATTTTACAATTCATTAATTACTGTTTATTCAGATCCTTTTCTTTTCATATTCGAATATTAGTATTTGACAAACTTCCATTTCTTTTTCAATTCATTCTTAATTTATTAAATTTTCTAAGATTATTTCGTTTACAAATTTACTTCCTTTATTTTCTTCCTAAAATCCAATTTATATATATTTCGGTAATTCATTATACCCAAATATATCCAATCAAATCATAACATTCAATATTCCAATATATTCAACATAGAATATCAAGTAATCACAACCGAGAATATTAAATAATAAATGTTGAGGGGTCCAGTTGGATCCCTCCAACCTGTTTTCCCTGCATCCACAGATGTTAGCACAATATAATATGCCAATTCCAAAATTACCATACTATAGCACATCAATCAATCTCAAACATTCAAACAATTATTTAAATTTAATCATCTAAATTTAAATTTAAATTAACTGAGTGAGATTAACTCACCTTTGATTCGTTTTGCAACCCAACCAAACCAGCTTGTTTCCTTTCAGATTTTGACCTTGAATAACAATTATATGATTTTATTAATATTTGAAATAATCGAACAATTTATTTTCTTTTAATAAATCTGATTTACTAATGATTTAGTTTTAAACTAAAAATTTCCTTTAAAAATCTTTTTAGTGGCTAAAATAATTAAAATAAGCTAGTTAAACAATTTTTTTGCACCAAACCCATTATTTAAAATAACTAGCAAATTAAAATAGGTATGTGTGTATTAATTTATACTTCCTTTACTGTAAAAATTTTGTTTTTCTCCTCTTTCTTTTTTTTTCTAAAAAAAACTGCATATACACCTTACTGTAAACCATTTCCTACTATATATACATATATAGATTTAAAACAGAATTCTTCTTTCTTAAACCTTATTGTTACAAAGTTTATATATATTTTCCTCGTATATATACACATATATTTTTCTTAAAATAAAAAAAGGGACTTGCTTGCTGCAATATGTCTATAAAAATAGAAATTTCTTTACTGTAAACTCCCCTTTTTTTCTTTTTCTTTATTTTTTTCTTTTTATTTACAGAATGTACACTTATGTTTAAATTCAAAAAAAAAATACCTCACTGCAATAGCTCAAACCAATCTCGGCTAAACCCACCTGCTCGCAACTCCCACTCGAACCGCCGCTGCCACTGCCATGCCAACGCCTCGTCGATCTGACGTTAAGCCTCCTCGAAACCACCATTGCTCGCAAGCTTGACCTCCCAAACATACGCTCAAGTTCGGGTATGCGACCCTCCACGAATTGCAGCGCCGCTTTCCCTCCTATCGATTGAGGCTTTGCCAATCATTCTTCGATTTGCACGATGCGTTTGATTTTTTTTTTTAAATGACGGACGAAAGATTTGAAGGGAAAAAGAGGGGGAAACTGATTTTTATTTTGAACGAGGCAACGCGACTTATTACTCCCCCCTTTTTTTGTATTCGGCCATTGAAAAATTGATTCGGGAGAGAGGGGTTGGAGCCGTTAATTTGAGTTTGAGATGAAGATGGGTTGAAGTATACTGGCGACAACAATTTAAAAGCTTTAGAGAGAAGACGGCGGTGTTTTGAAAAGTGGAGATAGCGTGCCAACAATATCATGCGACAGTGCCTTGAAAAAAACGAAAAGCTGAAACAAAAAAAGTTGATGTAGATATAAATTACAGCTGATGTTGACCTAATTTAAATATAAATTTAATTTGAATTCGATATAGATTTCAACGCGTTTATATGTCGTAAGTTCACATAACAACTCTAAACGCTACGAAATTTGAAATCCGATAATAATTCAATATTACGGATTCAATGGAACTGGTTTCGTCGAAATCCGAGACTGTGCCTCGGAAGACTCTCTTTTTAAATTCAATTTAAACGTTATATTTTCAAGACTGAACAAATCACTGTTAGATTCAATTTTAACCATTCTATTATTGTGACAGCCCGCAAATCCGTACCCCTTGAATCAACAATATACTACCCTAATTGACTCAAGTGGAACAGAAACACGAACCATTAAGGTTAAAAGAAAAGAGATAGAAGAAGAAGAAACTAAACAATATCAGAATCTCACAGTCGCAGCGGAATAAAATATAATAGCAACTATATATCTTTACACAAAAATGAAATCTATAACTGCTTATATACATTAGATCATCAGAGTAACTCATACATCAATCATCACATAACAGACATACCATACAACATAGCAGCGGATATATATATAGGTACATATAATACGTCTCGAACTCCAGCTCCTCTCCTGCTCCATAGCAACCTATCCTGAACAAATAATACTCGGTCTGACCCGAGCATTATAACGAAATAACACCCGAGTCAGTCTGGAATACCAGTTGATAATAATGCACACAATTGATTATTAAAGTTTCAAAAATCCTTTTGAAAACAAAAGCATCTCGTAAGACCACGCCACAAATAAACATGTCGGGTTTTTGCCTTACGATAGCTAAAACTCTTTTCATAGAAATCCTCTGATATTATAATAGGGTCTATTTACAAATACTTATAAAATAGCCGAAATTGTTACATTATTAAATTCCAGCTACTAGCCACCGAAGTGGGTAATACAAACAAAACTCGAAAAAGGCTCGTAGGGAAAATGGATTTCCAACAATGACTAGGCACTGGGGTACCACCTGTCACAGTACGTGGTCTAGATCACAGTACCGAGGACTACTCCCTTCGTCCCCTGCAACACAAGACCGGAATCACCTATGGGCAATTCCGAATAAGATCACCCCGCGGTTGGGATCAGTAACCGCACCACTAAGCCGAAATAAAAAGGAACCTCTAGACAGGGATGACCTTACTCTCCAGTGGGGGCTACCCACGAAGCCTTGCTGCATATCCCCTGATTTTCAGTCATTCCCGGTTGGTGAGGCTTGAGGCTTAACGTTACCTTTAGAACGTTTCACTTAGAATGCCCATCGTCCGCTGACGATGTCACGAAGCATTCGTCCATACAAGTCCGTCCCGGGTTCGAACGGAACCGAAGGCACTATTCCTACTACATCCATTTTGGAAATATCCTCAGGATTAGTAGCGACTAGCCCTTGCACTTCACTGCTCCATCTTCGACTCCGAAAAATGTTTATCGCACGAAAACGTACAAACCGGATCGAAGTGGTTTTCGAGAAATAAATCTCGATCCCGGTCTCTTCGAAACGATCAACGCATTTGTCCAATATTGATAGTCGGTGATTTAACTATCAATAAATATGCATAAACATCCATAGCATCCATCACACAATAAATAATTCCCAAATTATTTATTTATCTCAAATATCTTTTTAAAGATATATTACCAAATTTCCAAATCTCATTTGAAAACACTTTCCCAAAATTCCCCATTTACAAGGTAAATCCGTTACCATATATTTCCATTGGAAAATATCCAAGTTCAAAACAGTTTAGATTTTAAAACAGTTAAACATTTAAATTTAAAATATACTTTAAAATAGATAATTTACTAATTCTTTACTCAAAATAAAATTTCAAAATATTTAAAGTATAACTAATTATAAGATATAACTTAATTTAAAATAAGGTTTAGTGATACTATACATTAAAAATAGAGTTGTAAAAAGATTAACTCTTATTTCAATATACTTAGGTCAAAACTAGCTTTTAAAACAAATCCATTTGTAAACATAATTATTAAGATATTTATAAAATTTTACTATTGCTAATTTATAAATAATCACTTTAAAATAATAATTTTCAAAACATTCTTTAAACCAGTTTAAGATTTTAAAACTTTCTTTTTATAAAATCAATTTAAAACTCGGACTTGGTTTTTCCCAAGAAAATCTCATTTCTACTAAATCATCACAGAAATCCTTCTCACGATTTCTGTCCATTTATTTACTTTAGTTTTATGGTTTTATAACATAAATTTATTTCCCAAATCTTCAACTAATAACATTTATCTTTAATTATCATTCCAGATTTTACAACTTCTAATTTCCATTCTAAATAGATTTCAAATTTTAATCCTTTAAAATTCATTATTAATCATATCTTTTATTTCTCTAAAATTCAATTTATCCATTTACAATTAATTATGGATTTATAATTTATTTAGAAAATTCCAATACTATTTCATTTCAGTTTTCCCATCCAACAGATTATAATTTTTATATTCTTTCAAATTTCATATTTATTAATTTTCTTAGTTTCTTTTGAAACCCAATTAAATTTCTTTAAAATTAAAACTCCAAATTCTTTATAATTAACATTCTGGGTTCATAGTTTATATCCACAATATCACAATGCAATTTAATTCCAACTTATCAATCACAATATATAAACAGGCATAATCATCAATATAAAAATATTACTACATTGTGATGAATCCCGTTGGATCCCTCCAACCTGTTTTCCCTGCATCCACAAATATTAGCACAACAGTATATATATCAATTCAATTTGATAATAACTAACATATTCAGCTAAACATCCAAACAAACAATCAATACTAGCTATCTACTTTACTAGTATCCAGATGTGAGTGAGAATAACTCACCTTGAGTTGCGGCGAGCGTTCGAAATTTAAATTAAACCGGACGGTATCCGATTTAACCTAAATTTCTACTTGCCCGGAATGACTCCGGATCTGTACCACCGCGTAGTACGGTCCTCTGCGATTCCGGCGCTACCAAGTTCATTAATTTCTTTACCAAATTAGCATACACGGCCGCGCAAAACAAAATTCATCTTCTTCGTTCTCACTCAAAGCTACAGGAGCATGAACCCAAACCCGCGACCCTAGGGCTTGATGTCGCGCCCAAATCGCTCGCCTTCATGTCGATCCAAGGTTGCCACGGCGATGCCCATGGCGAAGCTCACCCACGGCCCAAGGGGCTTCGAGCTCGGCTGCTCCAAACGCCCAGGAAACGAGGACGAACGGCTGCTGTTCAAACTCCACTTTCTCTCACCTCGTCGCTCGAAATTCGATCGCCACCGCACAACTTGCAGAGCTCCGAGAGCTTGTCGACTTTCTAGTTGGAAGTCTTAGCGATTGCTTGACGGATTGCTTGCAAATTGGAAGAGGAAGTCGCTTATTTTCGGCCATTAAATAAAAATAAACGGCGGCCGGTAGATAAGGCTAGGGTTAGAGATTTTAAATATATATATATGATAGTTTTAATAATATTTAATTAATAAAATTCTCAATTAAACCACTAATGCAAACGAACTCCAATTCTCACGATCCGACAGGCTATCCTGGGGTTTTTCCGCGTTCCGGACACAATGGAACAGGTTTCGTAAGCTAATTCGGTCGTATGCACGAGTTACGGAATTAAACGTTCAATTTGAAATTAAATCGATTAAAACGATTTCGATGCGTTTCGAGCTGCCGGGGTCAAACGACAACTCCGATTGCTACAAAAATTGAAATCCGGTAATAACTAACTATTACGGATCCAATGAAACTAGTTTCGTCGAATTCCGAGACTGTGCCCCGGAAGGCTTTTTTAACTCGTCTATTTAATTAGCGATTCTCGAGATTATCGAAATCACTCAAAATTTCCACTTTTAAAATTTTATTAACTTGAAAATAATTCATATTGAATTTATAATCACAATAGAAATCATTCTGGCTCATTCTGGACTTAAATTGGATTAATTGCATTTTAACAATATTAAATTCATTTTAAATTAATATAAATTCCCAAATATTAATTTATCAACTTTAAAATTCTTCCAAAAATCCAATAATATAAATTATGTCCCATTGAACTTAAAAACACATTTAAACATCATTTTACAACCATTCACATTTAATTTCCCAAATTATCTAAATCCAATATTCAATTATTATTATCCAATTTCCAATTTAATTTCCCGTATTTGAAATTTTGACTAATTTTATTAACTTAACCAAAGTCATCTATCTCTAAATTCAAATTATAATTCATATTCAACATTTAAAATGAATTAAATGTTAAATTTGAATAGCTTAAAAATACGGGATGTTACATTCCTCCCCCCTTATAAAAATTTCGTCCCCGAAATTTGTATAAGGTAGAAGATACCCCCAAACTCATCTACTTATCCCATTAGCTTAGTTAAAAGCTTATATTCACTTTCCAAAAAGTTTCAGTTCCATATCAAAACCATTTGCTTTATTTACCCTAAAGCCTTATATTTCAACTTATAACTTTCCAAGTTATTAACTTTTCCAAAAACCCCAAAAATTTTCTAACTCCCAAAATTTCCGAAAAATTTTGGCAGAGTCTCCCCTGTACGGAGGAGCTTCTGCGATATCGCAGGATACACAAATATATATACATCGGCCCACACGGCCGGAAACCAAAATATATCACAATATATATATCATTTTCCAATTTTATTTGCGTAGGCGTACCTTTTAGCAAAATTAATAGCAAGTAGCTAATATATAATGCATATACGCGCTTCAAACCCTCTCGAGCGCCTCGCATTCCTGCACTTACTCAACATACTCATTAGTTACAAGATCTGTGCATTTTAATCAACATTTTCCAATATAAAAGCAATCCAACATATCTATGGCATAATCCAAACCAAGCAAATTACAAAATTTACTAATATTAACCATCTTTTTCCAACAATTCAAGATTTTAAATCATCTTTCCAATTATCTATTCAAGTCCAACATTATTTACTTTCACTTGAATGATTTATACTCAAATCAACCATATACAATTCATATTTATTTCAATAGGATTAACATATGCTTCACTAATAGCAGTCTATTTCAATTCAATTCCTAATTGATTTACAAACCACCTTTATCTTCAGGGTAGAAGCATCTTCATTCTTATGCAAAATTACTTAATAACATTTCAATGCATTCCAATTTATTCAAAACCAAGTTCAGTGTTGAATACACTAAGACAACTCATTCATATTCACTTCAATATTATGAATAGGTGCTTTGATTCATTTATATGCAACATTATTTAATTTGATTTTCAATCAAATCCTTATTTCCAATTTGAAGCACTCACATTCCTTTATTAAAATTTCGCACATTTTAGTTTCCTCCAACTAACCTCATTTTACTTCACTTGAATGATTTACATTCAAGCTTTCTATACACCATTCATATTTCTTATAACCAATTTATTTCTATTTCAAAATAATTAACATATGCCTTGTTCACACTTTTTTTTTTTAACTTACCCTTCCAATTTGATTTGTAATCAAATTTTATTTTAACTTACATTCCCAAATTTGATTTTAAATCAAATTTTATTTAAACCTGAAACATTTGCAATTCTTTCATGATTTATTTCCATATATATGCAAACATTGCTTATTAAAATGTTAATTCATCCCAATTGATTCCAACTCAATTCCATTTGCAACTTGAAACCAATTTACTTGCATTCATTTACCAACTCTTTGAATTGGATCCTAATCCATTATCAAAATTAAATCTCAACCTTATATTTCCAATTCATTTTCCATATAGGTTTATATTAATACCATTCAACTCCGGTTTTATATACAACTCTTATATCCATATTACATAATTTAATTAAACCCATTCCACTTACAATTCAAATTTATTATCCAAACAAAATTACAAAGCTTAACCACAATTACCATTCAGCTTGCTTAAGTTCTTTCCACAAGATTTTCATTATCTTGTCGTATCAATTTTATTTCCATTTGATTCTCATCCAATCAAATTAAATTTCAATTCATATACAAATTTAATGCTCTTTGTTTAGTTATCCAATTCATATTAAACTTATTTTATTTACAAAGAGGCCACTTAAATTATTTTACTCATTTGAATTTTATTTACAATCCAAATCGTCATAAATATATTCAAATTCCATTATTCATTCACACCTCCAATATTCATTTCCATAATTATTACCAAAATTAAATCCCAATTCAAACTGGATTTTATTTACCTTCAAATTTTGACTGATTATCAAATTCTATCCATATTAGTTTTCAATCCACTTTCTTAATTTACTCTGAATTCATTCATAATATCACCATTTTCCAATTATCCCATTTAACAATTTAAGTCCCTACCTTTCCTTATACTTCTTTAAATAGAATTTAAATCTCTTTCAATATTATTTGTTACATAATTGAAATTCAATTTCAATTCATTATCAAACAAATTCCATTTTCCCATACATAAGTCCAAAACTTATTTGTCACTTAAGAACATCCATATTTATGTTCTCATTTTGCTTCATTAGGCTTTGCATTTCATTTAAGGTCAAAATTTAAATTTGCCACACCCTTCAACTCTTTCCATTAATGAATTCCAATTTCAATCCTATTCAAAAATTTAGATTACTTACTTAAGTCCATTTTCATCTTATAATTACAAATCCAAATTGTAACACTTAATAACTTAAGAATATAAATTTCCTTATGCAATTATAAACAATTTACATTCACCTTTATATTCAATTTATTTAGATTGAATTCAATTTCAAATTCCCAAATTTAATTTTCCATATACAAGTTCAAAACTTGCTTACTAACTGAAGTTCATTCACTTCTTTACATCCCACTTAACCTTATCTCAATTCACATTTCATTTGAGATTAGATTTTTAAATTCACCATACCATTTCATTATTTCTCATTGTGATTATAATCTCACTTTCATTTATAAGTTCATCAACTTATTTATTTTAAAAGCTTATACAGCTCATTTTAATCCATCTACATCTATAATCACAATTTCAACTTTTATAAATATATACCCCTGAATTCATAAAGATATAGATCTTTTTTTTTTTTTTTTTTTTTTACCCAAATCTTTTACAAATTCTAAATTTCATAATTTCAGATTATAAGTATATTACTTAATAGCTTGTGGGTACAATCTATTACACAACAATCCAAATTTTCAAATCAACTTACTTTTGATTTAAACCCAAATCCATTTAATTCTGGGTCCAATATATTTAACTTGTCCAAGTTAAATTTAAATTTCCATTCACTTCAATACCCTTCATTTACTTCAATACATTTTATTCACTTTCAATTACTCAAATTAAATTTTAATTCCATGATTAAAATTTCTCATTTCCTTCTTATTAGCATTAGCTCCACTTAACAAATTCAATAGTTGATTCATTTCAACTTTACTCATTATTTAATTAGAACTTTCCCAGAATTCAATTTACCCGGTTTTATCTCAAAACCATTTTGAAATACTAAATATATACCCATTTGGTATATCAATCAAATCTCCATGTTTTCCAAACCAATTTGGTTGTACCCAAAACAATTTGTTTATATTCCAAAACAAATTTCCATTTTTGAAATATCCAAAACAACTGTTATTCCCAACAAATCCAAACAATACCATATCCAATCACTAGGGAAGCAATCCATCACTTTAGAAACTCGAAAATGAATTCTAATGATGTGGCCAGCATCATCAGGATTATTTTCCAGCGACTGCAGTGAGTTCAATGCTTCTTAACTTTCCCAAATTCATTTCAAAACAGTTGCCATTAAAAAAATATTTCCCAAAACAACATTCCATTATTGCCTTCAATACATTGGAAAACATTTCAAACTTCCCAGGATTTTAAATTTCCAAACTTTTATTTTCAATACATTTAAAATCCTTTACAAAACTTCCAGGTTAAAATTCTGGTTTAAATTCAAATTTTAATTTCATTTTTTTCTTATTACAACTTATTTAACTAATTCTATTTGGTTATAACCATTTTAATATCTTATATCCTTATTAGCTTATCATTTCAAATTTTATCCAAATCCAAGATTCTTACTTAATTATGGTATTAACAACCAACAAACACCCAATATATAATAAGCTAGAAATCATTTCTTTTATATCAAAATAAATTTTTGGGTAAAATTATTTCATTTACCCACTTTTAAAATCAATACTATGTCGGTTTATCTTGTTTAAGAGTTTAGAAACCCCTATCGATACGGTTGTACTTCCCGCACCGACCAGAATTCATAAACACTCAACCGATAAGTCAACACAGTATAAAAACAATTTTTATATGCACTAACAAGTACGCTCTCATATCTATTAATACGCTCAACTCATTATAAAGTTCTATCGACTCTGTTTAATGAGTAATTACCCCACCAAAGCCTAGGTTGTCGCCAACCTAAGCTCTGATACCAAGTGTGACAGCCCGCAAATCCGTACCCCTTGAATCAACAATATACTACCCTAATTGACTCAAGTGGAACAGAAACACGAACCATTAAGGTTAAAAGAAAAGAGATAGAAGAAGAAGAAACTAAACAATATCAGAATCTCACAGTCGCAGCGGAATAAAATATAATAGCAACTATATATCTTTACACAAAAATGAAATCTATAACTGCTTATATACATTAGATCATCAGAGTAACTCATACATCAATCATCACATAACAGACATACCATACAACATAGCAGCGGATATATATATAGGTACATATAATACGTCTCGAACTCCAGCTCCTCTCCTGCTCCATAGCAACCTATCCTGAACATATAATACTCGGTCTGACCCGAGCATTATAACGAAATAACACCCGAGTCAGTCTGGAATACCAGCTGATAATAATGCACACAATTGATTATTAAAGTTTCAAAAATCCTTTTGAAAACAAAAGCATCTCGTAAGACCACGCCACAAATAAACATGTCGGGTTTTTGCCTTACGATAGCTAAAACTCTTTTCATAGAAATCCTCTGATATTATAATAGGGTCTATTTACAAATACTTATAAAATAGCCGAAATTGTTACATTATTAAATTCCAGCTACTAGCCACCGAAGTGGGTAATACAAACAAAACTCGAAAAAGGCTCGTAGGGAAAATGGATTTCCAACAATGACTAGGCACTGGGGTACCACCTGTCACAGTACGTGGTCTAGATCACAGTACCGAGGACTACTCCCTTCGTCCCCTGCAACACAAGACCGGAATCACCTATGGGAAATTCCGAATAAGATCACCCCGCGGTTGGGATCAGCAACCGCACCACTAAGCCGAAATAAAAAGGAACCTCTAGACAGGGATGACCTTACTCTCCAGTGGGGGCTACCCACGAAGCCTTGCTGCATATCCCCTGATTTTCAGTCATTCCCGGTTGGTGAGGCTTGAGGCTTAACGTTACCTTTAGATAGTTTCACTTAGAATGCCCATCGTCCGCTGACGATGTCACGAAGCATTCGTCCATACAAGTCCGTCCCGGGTTCGAACGGAACCGAAGGCACTATTCCTACTACATCCATTTTGGAAATATCCTCAGGATTAGTAGCGACTAGCCCTTGCACTTCACTGCTCCATCTTCGACTCCGAAAAATGTTTATCGCACGAAAACGTACAAACCGGATCGAAGTGGTTTTCGAGAAATAAATCTCGATCCCGGTCTCTTCGAAACGATCAACGCATTTGTCCAATATTGATAGTCGGTGATTTAACTATCAATAAATATGCATAAACATCCATAGCATCCATCACACAATAAATAATTCCCAAATTATTTATTTATCTCAAATATCTTTTTAAAGATATATTACCAAATTTCCAAATCTCATTTGAAAACACTTTCCCAAAATTCCCCATTTACAAGGTAAATCCGTTACCATATATTTCCATTGGAAAATATCCAAGTTCAAAACAGTTTAGATTTTAAAACAGTTAAACATTTAAATTTAAAATATACTTTAAAATAGATAATTTACTAATTCTTTACTCAAAATAAAATTTCAAAATATTTAAAGTATAACTAATTATAAGATATAACTTAATTTAAAATAAGGTTTAGTGATACTATACATTAAAAATAGAGTTGTAAAAAGATTAACTCTTATTTCAATATACTTAGGTCAAAACTAGCTTTTAAAACAAATCCATTTGTAAACATAATTATTAAGATATTTATAAAATTTTACTATTGCTAATTTATAAATAATCACTTTAAAATAATAATTTTCAAAACATTCTTTAAACCAGTTTAAGATTTTAAAACTTTCTTTTTATAAAATCAATTTAAAACTCGGACTTGGTTTTTCCCAAGAAAATCTCATTTCTACTAAATCATCACAGAAATCCTTCTCACGATTTCTGTCCATTTATTTACTTTAGTTTTATGGTTTTATAACATAAATTTATTTCCCAAATCTTCAACTAATAACATTTATCTTTAATTATCATTCCAGATTTTACAACTTCTAATTTCCATTCTAAATAGATTTCAAATTTTAATCCTTTAAAATTCATTATTAATCATATCTTTTATTTCTCTAAAATTCAATTTATCCATTTACAATTAATTATGGATTTATAATTTATTTAGAAAATTCCAATACTATTTCATTTCAGTTTTCCCATCCAACAGATTATAATTTTTATATTCTTTCAAATTTCATATTTATTAATTTTCTTAGTTTCTTTTGAAACCCAATTAAATTTCTTTAAAATTAAAACTCCAAATTCTTTATAATTAACATTCTGGGTTCATAGTTTATATCCACAATATCACAATGCAATTTAATTCCAACTTATCAATCACAATATATAAACAGGCATAATCATCAATATAAAAATATTACTACATTGTGAGGAATCCCGTTGGATCCCTCCAACCTGTTTTCCCTGCATCCACAAATATTAGCACAACAGTATATATATCAATTCAATTTGATAATAACTAACATATTCAGCTAAACATCCAAACAAACAATCAATACTAGCTATCTACTTTACTAGTATCCAGATGTGAGTGAGAATAACTCACCTTGAGTTGCGGCGAGCGTTCGAAATTTAAATTAAACCGGACGGTATCCGATTTAACCTAAATTTCTACTTGCCCGGAATGACTCCGGATCTGTACCACCGCGTAGTACGGTCCTCTGCGATTCCGGCGCTACCAAGTTCATTAATTTCTTTACCAAATTAGCATACACGGCCGCGCAAAACAAAATTCATCTTCTTCGTTCGCACTCAAAGCTACAGGAGCATGAACCCAAACCCGCGACCCTAGGGCTTGATGTCGCGCCCAAATCGCTCGCCTTCATGTCGATCCAAGGTTGCCACGGCGATGCCCATGGCGAAGCTCACCCACGGCCCAAGGGGCTTCGAGCTCGGCTGCTCCAAACGCCCAGGAAACTAGGACGAACGGCTGCTGTTCAAACTCCACTTTCTCTCACCTCGTCGCTCGAAATTCGATCGCCACCGCACAACTTGCAGAGCTCCGAGAGCTTGTCGACTTTCTAGTTGGAAGTCTTAGCGATTGCTTGACGGATTGCTTGCAAATTGGAAGAGGAAGTCGCTTATTTTCGGCCATTAAATAAAAATAAACGGCGGCCGGTAGATAAGGCTAGGGTTAGAGATTTTAAATATATATATGATAGTTTTAATAATATTTAATTAATAAAATTCTCAATTAAACCACTAATGCAAACGAACTCCAATTCTCACGATCCGACAGGCTATCCTGGGGTTTTTCCGCGTTCCGGACACAATGGAACAGGTTTCGTAAGCTAATTCGGTCGTATGCACGAGTTACGGAATTAAACGTTCAATTTGAAATTAAATCGATTAAAACGATTTCGATGCGTTTCGAGCTGCCGGGGTCAAACGACAACTCCGATTGCTACAAAAATTGAAATCCGGTAATAACTAACTATTACGGATCCAATGAAACTAGTTTCGTCGAATTCCGAGACTGTGCCCCGGAAGGCTATTTTAACTCGTCTATTTAATTAGCGATTCTCGAGATTATCGAAATCACTCAAAATTTCCACTTTTAAAATTTTATTAACTTGAAAATAATTCATATTGAATTTATAATCACAATAGAAATCATTCTGGCTCATTCTGGACTTAAATTGGATTAATTGCATTTTAACAATATTAAATTCATTTTAAATTAATATAAATTCCCAAATATTAATTTATCAACTTTAAAATTCTTCCAAAAATCCAATAATATAAATTATGTCCCATTGAACTTAAAAACACATTTAAACATCATTTTACAACCATTCACATTTAATTTCCCAAATTATCTAAATCCAATATTCAATTATTATTATCCAATTTCCAATTTAATTTCCCGTATTTGAAATTTTGACTAATTTTATTAACTTAACCAAAGTCATCTATCTCTAAATTCAAATTATAATTCATATTCAACATTTAAAATGAATTAAATGTTAAATTTGAATAGCTTAAAAATACGGGATGTTACAATTATCCTCAGTATTACCAACATAAATTTTATAAGCCTTCAAATTATTTTTAACAGGCTTAAAACTCCGGATTCAATATTTTACCCAACTTCCAATTATTTAATTCAATAAATAAATAATGATATTTGAATTCAAGTTAAAAATTAACTTTTAAATATTTCAAATCAATTAAATATTCCAATTTAAATTGCTTAAAATTCCGGGTCGTCACATTCCTCCCCCCTTAAAAGAATTTCGTCCCCGAAATTACCAGTTAGGAAGAATGGTCTAATACCCATTTACTTTTCCCAAAACCAATCGGTTCAACATCTAACCAACTATCCTTTTTATAGAAGACCCATTACCATTTTTACTAACTTTCCCAACTTTCCCAAAGTTTCAAACAATATTACTTACTCAATCATTCAAATTTAAATTTTAAATCAAATTCAAAATTATCAGAATTTCCTCGAAATGTTTCTAACTCTCTAAATTTACGAAAAATTTCGCTAGCGTCTCCTTTGCGCGGCTAGCTCGGTACAACTACAAAATGGCTCTGCGGCCTCCCAAATCCAAGAAGAAAACAAAAGGCCAAAAGGCTAGATCCAAAAACCCAACCAGATTTCATATAGAAATTTAAACACATATCTTTTTGTCGAGCAATTCTAATTTATTATCTGAAATCAAAACCACTTTTCATTTCCCCTTTCATACCTACATAACCTGTTTAGCAATAATATCCGATCACAACATTCAAAAACATTTTATTGACTTCTTTTCACATTTTCAATATTCGTTTTACTTAAGCCCGTACGATGCACATATATCATTCGTACGCAACCAAATCCGATCGCTCACTCGATCACACAATTTCACTTCCGAACTAGTATCGTCCACCCGACTTCCTAGTGCGGACTCAGATCTGATTTCTTGATCAGAAGCCGTCATTCTCCTTGCATAGCCATAACTATGATAGAGAATTCCCAGTATCAAACAAAATCCATATCTAGGGTTCGCCGTCGAAAATCGAGTGAAAAATCCTAATTCAGATCGATAAAATATCTCGAAATTCTGTGCTCGAATTCTGGATCAATATAGCTATGCGAATTAAAAAATATACATACATCCTACGTATTTGCCCCAATTGATTACCAATTATATCAATTCCCTATTTATTCACATTTATTTTGATTGTTATTCACTTATACTCACTTTCACTTGTCACAACTTCTAGTTTTAATCTTCATTCAGTTATTCACTTAGTATATTTCCAATGCCAACTTACTTAAGAATTTCACCTTCATTTCTTAAATCCAATATTAATATTTTATATACCTCTTGAATTTGTTTTCACTTCACTATTGGAGTTTATATCCATTTTATTCAATTTGCCTTTACAATTCCGTAAAAATTTCAATTTGCTTCACTTTGTTAATTAATTTCAAATATAAATACTTCTTCCCAATTTTACTTGAATTCAATTCATTTCCAAACTTTGCATATTGAATTTTGATTTTCTCTATCTCAATCCATATTTAATTAACCATTTCCTTACTAGTTTTGCTTGCTAATTTATTTAAAATCTCAAATAAAAGTTTATTTGCAAACCTTTTCCTTCCCTTAGTTTCTTTGAACAATTCTTCAGTCATCTTATTGTACTTATACAATTTAAATTAGATTTCAATATTCAGTTATAATTCTATTTGCTAAAAAAATTTAAATCATTTGTCGTTAGTGAAAATTTTTAAAAGATTCAAAAAAATTCTAACTCCCAAAATTTTCGGAAAATTTTGGCAGAGTCTCCTTTGTACGGAGGAGCTTTTGCAATTTGACAAGAGATATAAATATATATACATCGACCCACACGGTCGAAAAACAGTAAAACAGTTCATATTTCCTATTTGTATTGCATAGGCGTACCTTATTTAGCATTTTAAAGCAAGCAGCTATTTATTTAAGCAATTAGCGCAGTCAAAATCAGTCAAACGGCTTCCAAAAACTTGTACTTACTCAATTTAAACATGTCAGTGTCAAATATACAAAGTTTATTAACATTTTACTTTATTATAAATAACTAAAACATGGATTCTATAAACAGTGCATATTACATACTTCCATAAGCACATATGAAATATTTCGACACTTATTTTGAATGCTTCCAAACAATATTCAAACCATCCTGTTCAATTTAAATGATTTCACAACTCTCTTACTTAACTTAAATTTATTTTAAGTCCAAGCAAACTCGTTTAAATTGAATTAATTTCAAAGCGATCTAACTCCCATTTTATTCGAAGTCAAATTCTCGTTAATATAACTTAAGTTAATTAACTCAATTACTAATTTCATTTACCAAACAAGTTTTATTTCAAATCATTTCATAAAACTCGACACCATCATATCTCAAATTTACTTAAGTCAAGCCTTTTATCCAAATATTACTTCAGTTATTTTATTTTTGGTCAAGTTATTTCAACTTTAAAACTCAAGCTATATACATATTTTGTTTTTATAAGCACTTCCCAATTTAAATCCTTAATTTGATTTTCAATTATCAACCAATTTCATCTACTAACTAATTTAAATTAGTTTATTCAGTCAACCATTTTGAATTTCATACTTCCAATTATATACAATTCACCGACAATCCAAGTTGAATTCATTTACACTTCATTGCTTACATTCAATTTATTTTCCATCCAAACAAGCCCGTATTTATTACAATTGATTCAAGAACCAATTTTATTGGCTTCTGTTAACCCATATAATTTATACAGTCTTGTTTACGTCAAACGACAATTATTATTTATGCAAATTCAGTTATATGTACTTAAAAGAATATCCATTCCTGTTTATAACTATTTTAAATTGATACCAATTCAATCTATACTTAATTCGATTTCATTTTAATTGATTCCGTTCAATTTATTTCGCATTCCATATCCACATTCAATTTATTTAAATCTATTTATTAATCTTGGAACATTCCATATTGGTTACATCAAATATTCATTTCATAATTTATTTACAAACTAAACATTTGCCACATTAAATTGGTATTCGACTTTCATTTAACCAATTCAAGTTCCACCTCCATATTTCATTACCAATTAATTATTAATTTGTTTATTCAAGGTTTATTCCCAATATTTTATTTTTTATCTCAAAACCACTTTAACTATTTTACTGGAGGTCAATTTATTTTATAATTTAAGTTTTGAATTTTCATTCACTCCTCAAAATTCAAATCAATTTTATTTTATCTTATTTATTCCACTTCTAAATTTTATATGTCACAAACTTATTTATCTCCATACTTCATCTATTTATAACCAATCCCATTCACGTTTTACTTTTTAATCCGGGATTATACATTTTATTTAACCAATATATTTTTATTATTCCATAAACATTTAAAATAAGATTCCAGAGTTTAAACAATTTTCCAAAATTTCAAAATCACTTTTGAGATAAACCACATCCAAAATTCTTTTGCACATTCAGTTATCCCTTTGAATTTCAAAACCAAACCCAGTTCGCAAACAATTCCAATTTAAAACAACTTGGTAGCAATTTCTCTTCTAGAACTCGAAAATGAACATCGATGATGTTGCACTCATCACCGAAATTATTTTCCAGCGATCGAAGGAGAATTAAATGCTTTTATCTCTTTAAAATTCCTTTCAAATATTTTCAAATTCCAAATCTCTCCATATTCAATTCCAATTCAAAAATATTCCCGAAATAACACCACTATTATTTCCCCAAACCTTTGAAAACCGCTTTTAAATCCAAGGAATTTAAATTTTTCCCAAAAATTCGAATTGCAATTCCTTTAAATCTATATTCAAACATTCTCTGGAATTTTATCTCATTTCAATTTCAAATGGTTCTCTGGAATTCTATTTCAAAATTATAATCACCTTTACAGTTTAAATTTACAAATCTCATTTGTATTTAAAATTTATTTCAATTTATAAATTACATTTATAATCTATATTTCAAATTCCATTTTGTTATATAAATTTATCCTTCAACTTTGGTTATAAGTTTTCAATTTCTTATTCAATTTCTACACAATAGTGTTAATAATTTAATATTATCATTCCTTAACAATCAAGCATCCAAATACAAATACTTTACAAAATTTATATCTTTTATATACAAAAATAACTTGGGTAAAATTATTTCATTTACCTCACTTTAAAACAATACTGCGTCGAATTGTTCTATTCAAGTGTTTAGAGATCCCTATCAATAACGTTAATTACTCGTATTGACCAGAACCCATAAACTACTCAATAAACTAATTAACACAATATAAAACAATTTTATATCCACTAACAAATACGCGCTCATATCTATTAATACGCTCAAACTCATCCTAGAGTACCATAGACTCTATTTTAAATGAGTAATTTCCCACCAGAGCCAAGGTTATCACCAACCTATGCTCTAATACCAACTGTAACGACCCGCAAATCCTTACCCCTTGAGTTAACACTATTCTACAACAATCAACTCAAGTTGCACAGAAATACGAACCATTTGGTTAAAGGAGAGGTAGAAGGAGAGAAAACAGAAAATAACATCAGAATCTAACCATCGCAGCGGAATAAAATATAATAGATATTAACATATCTTTACACAAAATCAAATATATATGTTTATATATTACATCATCAGAGTACATCAATCACAGCTCAACAATATCATACAACTAGTTACACTACTACTCAGCACAGCGGAATATATATATATAAACAAGTACGAGAGTACGTATCGTCATCCAGCTCGTCTCCTGAGCTCCACAGCATCATATCCTGTATCCTATAATACTCGGTCTGTCCCGAGCATTATAGTTAAATAATACCCTAGCCAGTCTGGAATACCAGCGTGAGAAAATCACACTCAATTTATTATTAAAGTTCAAAAATCCTTTGAAAACAAAAGCATCTCGTAAGACCACGCTACAAATAAACATGTCGAGTTTTTACCTTACGATAGCTAAAACAATTTTTATAGAAATCCTCTGATATTATAATAGGGTCTATATAAAAATACTTATAAAATAGCCAAAATTGTTACATTATTAAATTCCAGCTACTAGCCACAGAGTGGGTAATACAAACAAAACTCGTACAAGGCTCATAGGGAGAACGGATTTCCAACTAATGACTAGGCACTGGGGTATCACCTGTCAAAGTACGTGGCCTAGATCACAGTACCGAGGAGTACGCCCGCTCCCCTGCAACACAAGACCGGGACTATCCCTTACTGGATAATCCCGAGTGAGATCACCCCGCGGTTGGGATCAGCAACTGCCCACTAAGCCGAAACAAAAGGGACATCTAGATAGGAATGACCTCACCCTGCTTGGGTGCTACCCACCTAGCCTTGCTGCATAACCCCTGATTTTCAGTCATTACCATTTGATGAGGCTTGAGGCTAAGCGTTACCTTTATAGAACATATACCTTAGAATGCCCATCGTCCACCTGATGATGTTTCGCAAGCATTCATCCATATAAGTCCGTCCTGGGTTCGAACGGAACCGAAGGCACTACTCCTACTACATCCATTTGGAAATATCCTCAGGATTAGTAGCGACTAGCCCTTTCACTTCACTGCTCCATCTTCGAATCCAAACTCGTTTCCACGAAACGTACAAACCGGATCGAAGTGGTTTTCGAGAAATAAATCTCGATCCCGGTCTCTTCGAAACGAACAACGCATTTGGCCAATATTGACAGTCGTTGATTTAACTATCAATTAATATTCACAACAACCATCACACAATAAATAATTTTCCAAATTATTTATTTATCTCAAAATATCTTTACAAGATATATTTTCACCTTCAAATTCCTTTGAAAACAGTTTTCAAAACTATCTGCCTTTCTCAGAATAAATTCCAAGTATTTCTATTTCCACTGGAATCACCAAGCACAAACTTTAGATTTTTAAAATAATTTAAAAACACTTTATTGTAAAATATATTTAACATTTAATATAGAACTTTAGTACTTAATTTATAATAATACTCTAGAAATAACTAAAATAAGGTTACCTTATAACTATACATTAGATTTCCTTCTTTAAACAAAATACCAAATCATTCTTTAAATAATTATTACGATATTAGATTAACAAATTACTTACTTTAGAATTTACTTTAAAATATTTAAATTAAAACTACTTCAATAATTGATTAAAAATATATACTATACGAATATTTGAAAATAAGGTTACTTTATAAATATAAGCTTGGTTTTCACTTTTTAAAACAAAATACTAAGTCACTCTTTATAAATTATTACTACGGTAATAGATTTGAATAAATATTTACTTTAGAATTTAAACATTTAGAAATAATAAACTTCCAAGAACATACATTGTAAAATAACATTAAAACCTTTTTTTTATTTTAAAAACTTACTTTGAAAACGTACTTGGCTATCCAGAGAAATATACTCCTCTTCACAACCTTTAAAAATAAATCACTATTTATTTTTGAATAATTTTTCTCATTCCTTTAATAAATTCCCACCTTGAATTTATTCTTCCAAATATCCAATTTCAAACACTTAAATCAATTTCCAAATTGATTTCCAATTTACTTCATTTATTCCAGAATCCTTTAATTTCAGATTTTATTCCTTAATTACGATTTAAAATACTTTTAATTGAAATACCAATTTAGATTTCTCAATTTACTTCTTATTCCTTTAAATAAATTTAAAACTATAAGTTTTAAAATAATTTTTATGTTCCTTTAAATTATTATCACAAAATTTTACAATTCATTAATTCTGTTTATTCAAATCCTTTTTTTTTCATATTCGAAGTTATTTATTAGTATTTGACAAACTTCCATTTCTTTTTCAATTCGTTCTTAATTTATTAAATTTTCTAAGATTATTTCATTTACAAATTTACTTCCTTTATTTTCTTCCCAAAATCCAATTTATATATATTTTGATAATTCATTATACCCAAATATATCCTATCAAATCATAACATTCAATATTCCAATATATTCAACATAGAATATCAAGTAATCACAACAGAGAATATTAAATAATAAATGTTGAGGGGTCCAGTTGGATCCCTCCAACCTGTTTTCCCTGCATCCACAGATGTTAGCACAATATAATATGCCAATTCCAAAATTACCATAATATAGCACATCAATCAATCTCAACCATTCAAAAAATTATTTAAATTTAATCATTTAAATTTAAATTTAAATTAACTGAGTGAGATTAACTCACCTTTGATTCGTTTTGCAACCCAACCAAACCAGCTTGTTTCCTTTCAGATTTTGACATTGAATAACAATTATATGATTTTATTAATATTCGAAATAATCGAACAATTTATTTTCTTTTAATAAATTTGATTTACTAATGATTTAGTTTTAAACTAAAAATTTCCTTTAAAAAACTTTTTGGTAGCTAAAATAATTAAAATAAGCTAGTTAAACGATTTTTTTTCACCAAATCCATTATTTAAAATAACTAGCAAATTAAAATAGGTGTGTGTGTATTAATTTATACTTCCTTTACTGTAAAAATTTTGTTTTTCCTCTCTTTCTTTTTTTTTCTTAAAAAAACTACATATACACCTTACTGTAAACCATTTCCTACTATATATACATATCTAGATTTAAAACAGAATTCTTCTTTCTTAAACCTTATTGTTACAAAGTTTATATATATTTTCCTCGTATATATACACATATATTTTTCTTAAAATAAAAAAAGGGACTTGCTTGCTGCAATATGTCTATAAAAATAGAAATTTCTTTACTGTAAACCCCTCCTTTTTTTTCTTTTTCTTTTTTTTCTTTTTATTTACAGAATGTACACTTATGTTTAAATTCAAAAAAATTACCTCACTACAATAGCTCAAACCAATCTCGGCTAAACCCACCTGCTCGCAACTCCCACTTGAACCGCCGCTGCCGCTGCCGTGCCAACGCCTCGTCGATCTAACGTCAAGCCTCCTCGAAACCACCACTGCTCGCGAGCTAGACCTCCTAAAAATACGCTCAAGTTCAGGTATGCGACCCTCCACGAATTGCAGCGCCGCTTCCCCTCCTATCGATTGAGGCTTCGCCAATCATTCTTTGACTTGCACGATGCGTTTGATTTTTTTTAAATGACGGAAGAAAGATTTGAAGGGAAAAAGAGGGGAAAACTGATTTTGATTTTGAACGAGGTAACGCGATTTATTACTCCCCCTTTTTTTGTATTCGGCAATTGAAAAATCGATTCGGGAAGAGGGGTTGGAGCCGTGAATTTGAGTTTGAGATGAAGATGGGTTGAAGTATACTGGCGACAACAATTTAAAAGCTTTAGAGAGAAGACGGTGATGTTTTGAAAAGTGAAGACAGCGTGCCAACAATATCAGGCGACAGTGCCTTAAAAAAACGAAAAGCTGAAACAAAAAAAAAGTTGACGTAGATATAAATTACACCTGATGTTGACCTAATTTAAATATAAATTTAATTTGAATTCGATATAGATTTCAACGCGTTTATATGTTGTACGCTCACACAACAACTCTAAACGCTACGAAATTTGAAATCCGATAATAATTCAATATTACGGATTCAATGGAACTGGTTTTGTCGAAATCTGAGACTGTGCCTTGGAAGACTCTCTTTTTAAATTCAATTTAAACGTTATATTTTCAAGTCTGAACAAATCACTGTTAGATTCAATTTTAACCATTCTATTATCCTCAGTATTACCAACATAAATTTTATAAGACTTAAAATTATTTTTAACAGGCTTAAAACTCCGGATTCAACATTTTACCCAACTTCCAATTATTTAATTCAATAAATAAATAATGATATCTGAATTCCAGTTAAAAATTAACTTTTAAATATTTCAAATCAATTAATTATTCCAATTTAAATTTCTTAAAAATTCCGGATCGTCACAGTTTAAGTTTCCTTACTTACTATACATGTTATTCCCTTACCTTATTTACTTTCTATTCCTTATGTAAATGATTTTCCTATTTTTTAATTTGCTATGCTACAATATTTTCACCACACCCGTGTGCAAAGCATCGGTTCACACTAGTATGTGTGTGTATAGATGTCAAAGCTCATCCAAAAGATCAACATAGTGATACAATAGGAACATATATGATAACATATCACATGCTTTTCCAATATCTGGAGGGAGACACCTAGCGATTACAACCCAAATAACATATAAGAAACAATTATTGGCAGCTGCCCTTCAACATCAACTTTAAAGATGTTGCAGCCTTTTCACCCCTTACTCAATAAAGTTGGACACTTCTAGTATGTCATTCTCCCATAACCCATATGTCTTAACTCTTCTTCTTGGCTTCTAATAAATAAGATCCGTCCCTTACTTTGTCCGTTGCACCCGATTATGGGATAAATTGTGCATTCCCGTACTATAGCGGGTAAAAAATATAAATTATGTAGATTTAGACTAACTCATCGTAGAATTGGCTTGGTGGAGTAACTTTCCAACACCTATCTTGCCTTATATAACCTTGAATCAACCAACATCCGTTATGTGTGTTTGCCATCTTATCACTCTCTTCTCCAATCATACTACTATCTTTCCTCAATCAAAATCTCCTGATGGTATCCTCAAACTTTGCTATTTACTTCCTCTATCATTGATATTTCATACGAGCATACCCTGGGACTCACAAAATTGTACTTCGATATCATTCCTCATTCCTTTAAGGTTTCTTCTTATGGCTTCCATACATCTCTAATAAAATATTCCTTAGTACATACCAACATTCCTTATATTCAATAGGAATTCCTTATTGCTAACCTATGAGCATCCATAACTATTTTATTCATAGCCTTGACCTTTACTCCATCTTACCAAGGAAGTCATCCATATCTACTCCATATCAGAAATTGGTTTGGTTTTTATCGCTCTTTATAAATTTAAAACTTCACAATCATGAAGTTCCAAAACTTTTATCTTTGAAAGTGTAGATTTAGAAACATTTTTATCAAATTCCAAAATTGCTTGGTTTCGAAAATAGAGCCATGAAAAATTTCCCTTTTCATAGACTTTCTACAACAAAGATTTACTTCTTAAAATGTATGATTTTTAACTTAAAACAGTTTACATGTTTGCATTGAAAAACCCAATTATCATACTAAACCAATTTTTTATAAACATTTTCCATAACTGAAAAAAATGAAAATTGAAATTGACAAGGATAACTTCCATCCTATTATTTTCCTACTATTTATGTTATTTCCACTTTCAACTTTGGAGGAGAGTTTAAACATGAAGGGGACTTCTGAAAGATATGTGCAATTGCATCATATATCTAAGCATCCATCTAAAATATACGCACAGTTACTATATATATCTATGGAGTTATATTCATTCTTCATGTCTTATTCCTACTGTTTTTCTCCTATATTATTTCTAGTTAAATTGCTAACTCTATTGTAAATTCCCAATGTTGTTTCTACCTAAATTTTCTAATATTGCTACCATTAAAATTTCTCCTAACTAAATTATCTCCAGGTGGCTTCTCCTTACATATATCTTTTCCTCTTTTATTGTTTTTCTCATTGACTCATTGCAATGTGTTCACCTCTTGCTTTGGTCTTTAGGCTTTTCATACCTAATGTGAAAAGAGATATGTATAAATCTATTTTAGATGTTTTCTCTGTATTTTCCATATACGGGAATATTCCTCCTACTTTCAATATCAGCCATTCTTACCTTACAATATTCCCTATAACCCATTTCAATCAAGTACCACATCAATTTATCCATCCCTTAGAATAAATTTGAAAAATGAACTTCCAAATTTATAAAAAGGGGAAAACTCATCGGGCCAAACCAACGCATTATTTTCCATTTATTTCAAAAATGACAAAAATCCCTTTACCAAAAATCATTGAGTCCAAACTCTTGACTCAACCAATTTTAAATTTAAAAAGATATTTCCTTTCTTTTTCAAAACAACTACTTTCCAATAAATCATTTGAAAAACCCATTCAAAACATTTCAAAGAAATTTTAAAAATCTTTTTATCAATTTATTTCAGATAGGGTTGGACTCAGAACTGGACTTTAATCGTCCTTTCTTTTGGACTTTCTTTCTTTTCTACTCATTCCTAACTCATTTTCATTAAAAATATATCAAAAATCTGGGTATCGTCTTAAGGTAATTAATGCTCACCTTCTCACGAGAACTAGCTCAATCCTTCTTCATAACATGCTTCCATATACTTGTAACATATAGGTTCTTGTCTTCTATCTGTTTGGATAAAATGTATTCGTTCAATCGACTCTTCATCGAAATCACAATCATAAGGAAAACTAGGCTCAATAATGGAGTCTAGTACCATCGAGTCTTCGGGATTCTTCTATATATTGTTCTCATGATCTTCTTTGTTGATGCCTAACGGTACAGCTGTACTCTATGAGGTAATCGGGGTAGTTGTATAAATTTAACTCTATTCATTGTTCCAACTCATATTTGCCTCGCCCATCCTTTTGGAATATGGTTGTAACTACTTCTATAGTCGGAGTTCATAGAGTAGCATATAATATACATACATACATATATATAATTATAGGTAAAAATAGAAATGTGTTCTCTCTATGTATCCTAGTTTCTATGATCAACTAATATAAGCGTTGATACCAAATGTAACTACCCGCACCTTAATGGGCTTGAATTTCAACTAAATTGAAATCCAAATCCATTAGGGTTTGGATTGTTGGTTTTGGTAACCTGTAATAAACATAAGCATATCAAAGAGCGATTATAAAATCACAGCAAAATAAAAAAAAATACAACAAATATACCGACTAAGGCTGTTACATTGAAATCAATATTATTCCTTAGATATCTTTTCACCTTTTTAGTGCCTAGCATGAAAGAGAAGACTCCACCATTTGCAGTTCTCATCTTGCATCAATAGCATGTCCCTTTAATTTGTCTTATGGGCTGTGACAAGGAGGGGGTCATAACAACATTCTAGTAATTGGAAAATTACACATTTTACCCATATCAACAATTTATGCCGATTGATTTTCATCTAAGTGTTATGTCCACTATTTATGGCTAATCTGTTCAATCCTATGTGTGATACCTAACATCTCCGAGGTATAACTATATATATGCAAACATACATACATATCTAAATGTTGTAGTGCCCAAAGACCTCTGTCACTTAATACTAACCCAATAGCCATTTAATGCCTCAACCCCGAAACATGCCCTTTATAATGTAAACGCCAGTTAATTAGTCCTAACTATAGATGTAACAACCCGATATTTTCGTCAATTTTCAAATTGAAGTTTTTAAAATTTAAATTACAAATGGTTATAAAGTTTGAGGGGCTTTGATTTTTTTTTTTAATAGTGGTTCATTTGTTTTGGTTTCGGTCCAAACTTTGGTTTTCAGTAGTTTGTTGATAAACATTCGATCTCTGTAGTGTTTACTTGGTTTTCCATAGCGTACCTGTGAATTAAGAACAATGCTATCAGAAAGTGTGAATAATTATTATAACGATCAAATCGCAACTCATTTCAAATTTTCAACCCAGCCCACAATCTCCCTTTTACTTTTTCTTCGACTTAAACCCATCCCCTCTTTCTCATTCTCTATTATTCGTTCGAAACCTAAAACCACCGAGAGAACAAAAATGGTGGCGGCCTCGTGCTCCATCGATCGTCATCACCAATTAGGGCTTCATCAATTAATGGCTTCTCGCCCTCGCGTTCGTCTTCGCTTCAGGCCAAGGTGAGTGGTCCTCTGCTCACATCTAATTCAAGTCAATTTAATGATTTCTGGCTCGTTTAAATTCGTGATTTTGGTTGCTTGACTAATTGATTCCCACGGTATAAAAATTGGACTGTTGTGATGGTGATTTTCTGGTTCACTTGTTTCGAATTTCTGGCAATTGATTTTTATGGAAATGTCGACATTTGCAAGACCTAATATTGTTAAGCTTTGTTCGTACCTACCACCATCGTTGCATTGATGTTATGCTTTCGGCCATTTGAGTTGTTTAGATGCCTGTGATGATTTTCGACTCTGTCAATTCGTATTCAATTGTTCGAGTTGTCGATTCATTTTTACTTGCAGTCCGTTTGAAGTTGTTTTATTTGACTTTGGCTATTTGTCTACCGCCTCTGGTGGCATTATCGACTTCGTTCGATTTCACCTGCTGTTCAATGACTGCGACCACTTTGTTGGATTTTTGGATTCACTGATCATTATGACTTTGATTTTTGTGGCCTCGGTGTGCTTGGCTCTGACCATTTGCGTTCACCCTGGTAGTATACTTGACTTGTTGTTTTACATGATGTTTCTTTTTGGACTCGACGATGAACTTGTCTTCGGCAAGTGAGTTGAACTGGCTTTGACTTGTTTGATTTTCGTTCGTCTGGAATTAAGTGAATTTGCATTGTCACTGCTAGCATTACTTCAACATTTAACAGTTACTTTGAATTCTCTATTGACTTTGGAAATTATTATCTCTGACTCTATTGGATTGTAGCCGTAGTCCAAGAGTTTCTCTTGTGACATGCCTGATTTTAGTTCCATGATATTATTTATAAAAGAAAAAAAAAACCCTTGTTAGTGCAATATCGGTTACTGTTAGTTCATTGTGTACATTGTGTTGTCTGGCCTTTTTATCTGTGCAGTCTTCTTTGGGGCACTTACTCATTTGAGTTTGTACTGCTTCGGGTTGCCCTTGCTCTTCCACTATTCACTTCGAGCATGGGTTGCTCTGTCCAGTCTAATGCATTCATATAGTAGCTGGATTTGGTCGAGTTGCTTGATTCACTGATGAATTCAGTTGCTTGATGTATTCGAGTTAGTGTTGTCCCATCTGTTCATCACTATATATATTTAAAAATATTTGTGCATATGTAAATATATACATATGTATGTGTGTATGAATAAATTGATGGATTGGCTAGAACTGCAATCTTGTAGTCATCATTTGTAATAGTCTGATCTTTGTTCCACCTGTTGACATGTAAATATGCACTGATTTTCATGTACACACATATGTATGTATAATTGTATATATGTGTGATGTTTTATAGCATGTATGTTCATGTGTGTTGTAACATTGTGTTACACCCAGTTTTGGCTTTGCTGAAACAGGTTCATGGTTACTCGTATTGGCCGTACGCTTCTCATGTGTATACCTGAATCTGGTATAACTCGAGCATTCCCTCTTCACTGCATATGTTTTGAGTCACTGTTGCATTCATTAGACTTTGCATTTGTTTGCATTTATATGCATTCTTGTAGACTTTGATTATCCTATATGCTTGTTGTCGGTTTTGGTGCATTTTGCCTCTGTTGCTCGAGTATATGAGCAGTTTCATATATTTTGGCCATGTCTCTCTCTTGCTGTCACCTTATTCCACCGTGTCTTCATGTTGGAACCACTGCCATTATTTGTTTGTTAGCACTGTTTCACCATGTCACTGCCATGTGCATTTGGATTGATTTTCGAATTACACTTGAGATGAATCCGATGACTCGGGTTTGATCTTGTGTTTGGTTGTGAATTTTCATTGGGTACATCATCACTGTAGTGGCAAGGCAGTGCACGCGTGAACTGCAGCCACACGGTATTCATTGGGTACATCATCACTATAGTGGCAAGGCAGTGCACGCAAGCGTGAACTGCAGCCACACGGTATGGTTTTGTGATATTCTATTTTGTTTTGATTAATTGACCTTTTGCATATTCCATATGCTGTAGTGGCGAGGCAGTGCACGCGTGCGTGTACTGCAGCCCTACTCTACTTAATATTTTAATTGATATTTAAATGTTTTGAACTGTTTTGTTTATTTCAATTCAATATTCAGAATTGCATTCTGATTTGTCTTAATTACTGTCGTCTATTCATTATTTAATTATTATTGCTTCTGTGCACTAATAACTGAGTTTGAATTAGACTGACCCGAGTATTATTTTCTTTTGAATTTAATACTCGGGTCAGACCGAGTATTTCAGGTTGTAGATATTCTGCTTTGGGTTGCTGCTAGAGCTATGAAGTTCTTTCATATCTTTTGGAGTAGTCGTCGTCATTTGTAGTAGTCTGAAAAATTGTATAGGAAGATATGTGTTCATGTATATTAAATACGTTAATGTACTTGTATATGTAACTTCCTTAGTCGACTGTTGTAGTTGTATCATATGTACCGTGTCATGTGTATTGTATCAAATGTATTGTAACTGACATCAGTTATTGTATATATGAGACTTTTTGTTTGATTTGTGTTCCGCATTATATTATCTGTGTGATATTTTATATTTACTGTTCTAAACTATTACGAACCATCGTAGTTCGTTTTATATTGGAATTGGGGTATGTCGATGGGAGAAAATAAACCAGAGATGAAAAATGAAAGAAAACATATTTATATACCACTCCCATTGAGATAACCAATACTAGTATAAGGCCTAACTATTGATGGTCGCTCCTCAACAGCCTTATTCTCCGTGCTAGTTGACAGCACTACACTGTAGTGTTCTTGGCTAGCGCGGGTATAGAGGTGGGGCGTCACAGCTTGGTATCAGAGCCTGGGGTTTAGAACAAATATAAAACATAACTTAGATAGTACATGTGTTACAACTATTTGTCGACGTTTTATCTCTCATATTTGCAAATGATTATCTTTGATCGTTAGGTATGAATTCCTAACGCTTATTCGTATGCATTTGATTTTTGATTCTTGTGTTTTCGGCTTTGATTTGATTTAGCCGATGATTGATTTTGTTCGAATCTTAGCGATTCCGAACTTGATATTTTATGTTTTCCTCGGCTTGATTTCCATTCGACTTCGGTCACTTTGTTTTTGAGAAATTTCTAATTTCTTGATTTCCAAGACTCTGACTTTGTTTGCCGTTGAATTCTTTGTTGATGATGTTGAATCGTTTTGTACTCTATTATGGCCATTAATTGTTGACTTCGACTTCGACTTGATTTTTATTTTTGTTGAAGTCATTTATGCATTTATGCTCGTTTTGCTTCGTTATCCCATTTGTTAATCGATTCTTCTTTTCCGATTAGATGATATCTCCTTTGTTGACTTTGATAACTTCTATTTCTGGAATTTTTGGATATTCCTACTTTTATGGACTTAGAATCGAATTCTTTGGATTTTATTCACGTCTTCGAAGGTGAATTTTAGTGAATTGATTTGGTTTCCAAATTTAATCGATTCTTGTTAATTTCCCGATTTATTGCTATCATTTATTAGCAACTTTGATAACATTTTCTTCGGGATTTTCGTGAACATACTTTTGGATGGATACAGTATCGATTTCTTTGGATTCTATTCACGTCTTCGTATGTGAATTCTTGTGATTGATTGTTTCTACAATCATTTTTGTGATTTGTCACTTTAAAAATATAAATGTTTCAATACTAGTAGTAAATATCAAAACTCTTTTATCAAAGTGTTTTCAACTTTATTTTCAATATCAAAATCTTTTCCTAAACCGTTTTCCAATTTATTAGTATATACAAACCTTTATTTCACTCGTATGAGAAATCTAATTAAACGGCTTAGCAAAACAAGTGGTATGAAACGCTTACGTTTACTTCGTCGGTTAATTTTTGGACTTGTTCGATTGAACCTCTTGTGACAATTTTATTAGTGAAGATTTACAGTTTGTTCGTAAATATTTAAGTTAAGCTAGTGGTTATGGGACATGAAGCTAAACTTTTATATTCACTAGCTTAGTGTAATTGACACTTCTCATTGATCTTGATGATCGCTTTATGAATTAGACTAGCAATTGCGCGATGTCTCTTTCATTGCGAGGTTAGACTAGACACCACTTGTGTGATTCCATTCACACATACCTTTCTGCTTTTTGGTTAGTCTTGACCTCAATCTGTGTGATTCCATTCACACATGCTTAGTGTAATTGACACCCCTCGTTGATCATGATGATCGTTCTGATGGTCGGACTAGACACCACTTGTGTGGTTCCATTCACACATACCTTTCTGCTTTTTGGTTAGTCTTGACCTCAATCTGTGTGATTCCATTCACACATGTGGGGTAGCTCCCCATGGTCTTCGGACCGTCATGTGATAGGCCTCTTTCCCTTTTTCTGTGATTTCTAGATTACTTATGTTGATTTCTGGAAATTTTATGCTTCACCTATTTTTGTGCATTGGTGAATTCATATGTTATTAATTTGTCATGAGTACAAATTTGGGGTATGATACCTCTTTGGATCTTTGAGAAGATTCTTGTGATATTGATTATCTCTAATCGGTTGATCTCCTGTTGATCATTATTTACATACTTATAGTAGTATGTCAGTATGGGTATTTCATATTTATGCCATACCTCTTATCGGTTGATCTCCTGTTGATCATTATTTACATACTTATAGTAGTATGTCATTATGGATATTTTATGTTATGCCATATCTTTTATTCTATGTCATACTCCGTTCGAGTTTTTATACTCCGTTCGAGTTTTCATACTCCGTTCGAGTTCTCATACTCTTATCTTTTGATTTCTGGATTTCTTGTGTAGATTTCTAGAATTTGTGCTTCACCAATTTTCTTGATTTCTATTGATAAGTTTTATCAATTCTTGTGCATTGGTGAATTCGTGTGTATTGACTTGTTATGAATACAAGTTTAGGGTATGATACCCCTTTCTATCTTTGAGAAGATTATTGTGACACTTTTGATGAATGAAAATCCACTTATCGAAGTTGCTACTGATGTCGCTGTTTTAATCACGTGTTTAAAAAAAAAAAAAAATGTTTCAAAATATAAATCAAAATTGTTTTCAAAATTTTTATGATTTGCGCTTTCAAAAGAATGAGGAAGCGAATTAAACGTTTCAGAAAAATCGAGGACTATGACCCCTTTCTTTTACTGATTCGCTTAATTCCGGACTTGTCCGTTTGAGAACGTAAGATGTTATTTATTTAAAATACACAATTTTGCACTTTCAAGGAAACGATGAAGTGAATTAAACGATTTAGTAAAACTCGTGGTTATGGGTCATGTGCGTTTGCTATTTCGGTTAATTTCGGACTCGTTAATTGAAAATTTGTGATTTCTGATTATCGTTTGTGATAATCAGATATTTATTGTTTCTAATTATCGCTTGTGATAATTAGATATTTTTGGTTTGATTATCGTTTGTGATAATTAAACATTTGCGATTTGAGATTTAATTATCAATTGTGATAATTAAATATTTGTGATTTAAGATTGATTTTCGATTTTGATAATCGAATACTTGTTGAGTTGATTATCGTTTTTGATAATCGAATATTTGTGATTTGAGATTTCTGAATTATCTATTGATAATTAGATTTTGTTGATAATTTGTGAATTTCTTTTATGAAATTAAAAGATTTCTTTGGCGTTTATATTGTACTACGCCGGTGTACCGACTCAATTTTCTGCTATTCATGATGTTTTCCACGTCTTCCAATTACGGAAATGCCTTAGGGATTTCCAATTTCTAATCTTGAGCAATCTTATATTCACATCATTGCTTCGGGGGTGTAGCACCTTCGAAATATAGATGTTTCTCTTGTTGAGATTCTCAATGGTTCTCAAATTCTATGGATTTCTCTTAGGAATCCAAAGAATTCATCGAGCAAACATGTTCAGGCTTTCTCTTTCATGCTCTATATGGTGAACTTTCTGTTTCTAACTTCTTCATCGTATGATGATGTTCTTTATGGTTGTTACCATTTGTCCATTTGTTCCTTAAGATTGCGAGGACGCAATTTCTTTAAGGAGGGTAGTCTGTAACAACCCGATATTTTCGTCAATTTTCAAATTGAAGTTTTTAAAATTTAAATTACAAATGGTTATAAAGTTTGAGGGGCTTTGATTTTTTTTAATAGTGGTTCATTTGTTTTGGTTTCGGTCCAAACTTTGGTTTTTGTAGTTTGTTGATAAACATTCGATCTCTGTAGTGTTTACTTGGTTTTCCATAGCGTACCTGTGAATTAAGAACAATGCTATCAGAAAGTGTGAATAATTATTATAACGATCAAATCGCAACTCATTTCAAATTTTCAACCCAGCCCACAATCTCCCTTTTACTTTTTCTTCGACTTAAACCCATCCCCTCTTTCTCATTCTCTATTATTCGTTCGAAACCTAAAACCACCGAGAGAACAAAAATGGTGGCGGCCTCGTGCTCCATCGATCGTCATCACCAATTAGGGCTTCATCAATTAATGGCTTCTCGCCCTCGCGTTCGTCTTCGCTTCAGGCCAAGGTGAGTGGTCCTCCGCTCACATCTAATTCAAGTCAATTTAATGATTTCTGGCTCGTTTAAATTCGTGATTTTGGTTGCTTGACTAATTGATTCCCACGGTATAAAAATTGGACTGTTGTGATGGTGATTTTCTGGTTCACTTGTTTCGAATTTCTGGCAATTGATTTTTATGGAAATGTCGACATTTGCAAGACCTAATATTGTTAAGCTTTGTTCGTACCTACCACCATCGTTGCATTGATGTTATGCTTTCGGCCATTTGAGTTGTTTAGATGCCTGTGATGATTTTCGACTCTGTCAATTCGTATTCAATTGTTCGAGTTGTCGATTCATTTTTACTTGCAGTCCGTTTGAAGTTGTTTTATTTGACTTTGGCTATTTTGTCTACCGCCTCTGGTGGCATTATCGACTTCGTTCGATTTCACCTGCTGTTCAATGACTGCGACCACTTTGTTGGATTTTTGGATTCACTGATCATTATGACTTTGATTTTTGTGGCCTCGGTGTGCTTGGCTCTGACCATTTGCGTTCACCCTGGTAGTATACTTGACTTGTTGTTTTACATGATGTTTCTTTTTGGACTCGACGATGAACTTGTCTTCGGCAAGTGAGTTGAACTGGCTTTGACTTGTTTGATTTTCGTTCGTCTGGAATTAAGTGAATTTGCATTGTCACTGCTAGCATTACTTCAACATTTAACAGTTACTTTGAATTCTCTATTGACTTTGGAAATTATTATCTCTGACTCTATTGGATTGTAGCCGTAGTCCAAGAGTTTCTCTTGTGACATGCCTGATTTTAGTTCCATGATATTATTTATAAAAGAAAAAAAAAAACCTTGTTAGTGCAATATCGGTTACTGTTAGTTCATTGTGTACATTGTGTTGTCTGGCCTTTTTATCTGTGCAGTCTTCTTTGGGGCACTTACTCATTTGAGTTTGTACTGCTTCGGGTTGCCCTTGCTCTTCCACTATTCACTTCGAGCATGGGTTGCTCTGTCCAGTCTAATGCATTCATATAGCAGCTGGATTTGGTCGAGTTGCTTGATTCACTGATGAATTCAGTTGCTTGATGTATTCGAGTTAGTGTTGTCCCATCTGTTCATCACTATATATATTTAAAAATATTTGTGCATATGTAAATATATACATATGTATGTGTGTATGAATAAATTGATGGATTGGCTAGAACTGCAATCTTGTAGTCATCATTTGTAATAGTCTGATCTTTGTTCCACCTGTTGACATGTAAATATGCACTGATTTTCATGTACACACATATGTATGTATAATTGTATATATGTGTGATGTTTTATAGCATGTATGTTCATGTGTGTTGTAACATTGTGTTACACCCAGTTTTGGCTTTGCTGAAACAGGTTCATGGTTACTCGTATTGGCCGTACGCTTCTCATGTGTATACCTGAATCTGGTATAACTCGAGCATTCCCTCTTCACTGCATATGTTTTGAGTCACTGTTGCATTCATTAGACTTTGCATTTGTTTGCATTTATATGCATTCTTGTAGACTTTGATTATCCTATATGCTTGTTGTCGGTTTTGGTGCATTTTGCCTCTGTTGCTCGAGTATATGAGCAGTTTCATATATTTTGGCCATGTCTCTCTCTTGCTGTCACCTTATTCCACCGTGTCTTCATGTTGGAACCACTGCCATTATTTGTTTGTTAGCACTGTTTCACCATGTCACTGCCATGTGCATTTGGATTGATTTTCGAATTACACTTGAGATGAATCCGATGACTCGGGTTTGATCTTGTGTTTGGTTGTGAATTTTCATTGGGTACATCATCACTGTAGTGGCAAGGCAGTGCACACAAGCGTGAACTGCAGCCACACGGTATTCATTGGGTACATCATCACTATAGTGGCAAGGCAGTGCACGCAAGCGTGAACTGTAGCCACACGGTATGGTTTTGTGATATTCTATTTTGTTTTGATTAATTGACCTTTTGCATATTCCATATGCTGTAGTGGCGAGGCAGTGCACGCGTGCGTGTACTGCAGCCCTACTCTACTTAATATTTTAATTGATATTTAAATGTTTTGAACTGTTTTGTTTATTTCAATTCAATATTCAGAATTGCATTCTGATTTGTCTTAATTACTGTCGTCTATTCATTATTTAATTATTATTGCTTCTGTGCACTAATAACTGAGTTTGAATTAGACTGACCCGAGTATTATTTTCTTTTGAATTTAATACTCGGGTCAGACCGAGTATTTCAGGTTGTAGATATTCTGCTTTGGGTTGCTGCTAGAGCTATGAAGTTCTTTCATATCTTTTGGAGTAGTCTTCGTCATTTGTAGTAGTCTGAAAAATTGTATAGGAAGATATGTGTTCATGTATATTAAATACGTTAATGTACTTGTATATGTAACTTCCTTAGTCGACTGTTGTAGTTGTATCATATGTACCGTGTCATGTGTATTGTATCAAATGTATTGTAACTGACATCAGTTATTGTATATATGAGACTTTTTGTTTGATTTGTGTTCCGCATTATATTATCTATGTGATATTTTATATTTACTGTTCTAAACTATTACGAACCATCGTAGTTCGTTTTATATTGGAATTGGGGTATGTCGATGGGAGAAAATAAACCAGAGATGAAAAATGAAAGAAAACATATTTATATACCACTCCCATTGAGATAACCAATACTAGTATAAGGCCTAACTATTGATGGTCGCTCCTCAACAGCCTTATTCTCCGTGCTAGTTGACAGCACTACACCGTAGTGTTCTTGGCTAGCGCGGGTATAGAGGTGGGGCGTCACAATAGAGATCGATGACCCTTAGATATGGCTTTATAATTTAATTGTCGTACTATTAACGCATTTCGAAGAATCGTCTAACGTTTATGTAGCCCAATTCTGACAAACAAACAACTAACTAACTAAACTTTAGGTCTGTGCATATATTATACGGATTCTATACTAATAGATAGTGAAATCCATCAATGCATAACCCGAGTCTTTACTAATAACTGCTCAAAACTGCTAGTGCCAATATGTCAGTGCTACTACTAAATATCAGTTCAATAATAATACTGACATAGCCCGCCGAACTTCCATAGCCAAAATCCTATTTAGACTAACCTATTGTAAACTATTGATAATGCCCCTTCTACCTATTTAATGTCTCTTATTAGAAATGAGGTAGACCCCATTTCCTTCAAAGTAGTGCGCCATCTAATGCTTCAAATTCAATGCGAACCCTTGGTATATTTTCCCCTACGTATCTGCGAATACATATCCCTTACTCCTGAGTCCTATGGTTGGAGATGCCCCATGTGACGACCCGCAAATCCGTACCCTTTGAATCGACAATAAACCACACATGTCCGACCCAAAAAGCACTGACTGATGGAAAGTCAAGAGAAAGAAAAGAAGAGAAAAGAAGAGAAGAGAAGAAAGAGAGAAGATATAAACAAACAGAACAATTCGAAATCTTACATCGCAGCGGAAAACATGTAATATCATATCAATGATCTTTACAAAACAAAAACTGTATATACATACATCAATCAGAGTTCAAGAATCATCAGCCTGAACAGTTATATTAACCTGTCCTCACAATTGCCGATAATATACAACAACTAAGCAATGCAACGGATAATCAATAATCAAAACAGATACGTGTATACGAAATGAAGATCTCAAGCTCGCCCGTTGAAGCTCCACAAGCACCAATCTAAACCTGTAAATATACTCGGTCTGACCCGAGCATTGAAAGGGAAGAACACCCGGATCAGTCTGGTAAACCAGCGTGACAAACACACTCAACTGAATTTATTAAATTATCAAACTTTTCCTTTATCAAAACAAAAGTATCTTGTAAGACAAGTCCACACATAAACATGAACATGTTTTTACCTTACGATAACTAAAACATCTCATATCAAATCATCTGATATTATACTAGTCTCTAGTATACAAATAGTATTAACCATAGCCGAAATTGTTACATTGATTAAATTCCAGCATATAGCCCATAATGGGTAATACAATCAAAATGGCAAGTACATAGTGGAGTTTGGATTTCCACACAAATGACCAGGTGAAGGGACTACCTTCCAGCAGTACATCTCTAGAAGAATGCACCGAGATACCAACACAAAGTTTCTCTACTAACACAAGACTGTCCCACCTCGATAACTAGATAGTATCGAATATGTCATCCTCCAGTCGTTACTGACCTTTACCGAGGGCCATCGAAGCATACAAACTACAATAATCTGATACACGACGTCATAGCGTGTAAAGATATATCCAGAAGAGGATGATCATACCCTAATAGGCACGAACCACTTAGCCTTGCCGCATCTAACCCTGTTTTGGTCATTTTCGGTTGATGATGTGTAACGACCCGTTAAATTCGATGTTTAAAATGAATTAAATTAAAAAGATTTTTAATTTAAATTTAGAAAGAAATAAAAATCTTATAACTTATATGGGAGTGAATGTAGAAATTAGATGTATCAATTATAATTAAAATCAACAATTTAAAATTTATATTGCAATTAATTGAAATAGTGTAAATTGTCATACATGGTTATATGTTTAATATAAGAAACAAAAGGGAATGTTGAATATGTGAATTACCAATAAAAATATTAACTAGAATGGAATTCAAATTTATATGATAATGGAAAGTGTAAATTTGTTGCATTTGGGTATAAAATTTAAAATATAAGTAAATAAAAGTAGGCATTTAATTTACCGATGGAATAATACGTTGATTAATAGTAACTGTACAAAAATTGAGGTGGTAATGTTAATGGCAATTGATAAATAACTAATATAATGCAATTCAAATTGATTGAAACGACTGTTTAGGTTAAAATTGACTGTAAATAGGAATATTTGGAAATAAATTGAATATGTGAAACAAAATGTAAGCATTGAATTAAATTAATGAATTCAAATTATAATAAATGGTCATTGAAAAATCAGTGTTCTGCAAGTAATTATGATGTTGTTATTGATAATAAACGTTACTTCAATGGTTATTAATATAGTAACGGAAGTGTGAATGAAAACTTAATAGAAACATAAATTTATTTTAAGGAAACAAGAGATATATTGTACAAATTGATGAATTAGTATAAATTTAATGCTAATTGGATAAAATAAATATCATATGAGTCATGGCAACATTTGTTGTAAACTATAAACCTATAAATGTGATTTAGGGCAAATAGTGACCGTTATTATTTGTTACCAGTTTACTTAGGCTATTAAGCTGTGAGTGGGAATCAATTGAAATTTAAAATGAAACTTGGTATTACAATTATGAGTTTAAGAAAATAATTACAAGATATAAATGTAATAAGATGCATAGAAATGTTGGGTATTTTGTAAAGTAATAAATGATGTAATTTGTGGTAATATGTGGTAATAATGTAAATTTAGGTAATAAGTGGTAATAATGTAAATTTAAATTTAGGTGTTACGTTAGTGTAAGTTCAGGTAATGTGTGGAAATAATGTAAATTTAGGCAATATGTGGTAATAATGTAAATTTAAATTTAGGTATTACGTTAATGTAAAATTAGGTAATATGCGGTAAGAATGTAAATTTTATTCATAGAATCCTAATGGATTTGATAAAAACAATGAAATCAAGATGAATAAATAAATTAGGAGTATAAACTTTAATAAATGTGTGCATTGATTTATAGTAGGATTTAAAAGGCAATTAATAATTTAAGGGTTGATTTATTAAGAAAACAATGTGTAATGGATTGAAATGGAATAAGTGTAGTGTAATGAGAGTTGTTGTAATAATTATTTGTAAAGAATTAACTTACAAATATTACAAAATGCATAATGGTGACAATTGGTGTTGTTACGAATTTAACTAATCAATTTCAAATAAATGTCAACAAAATGTTACATTAATATGGAATTAACCATAACTGTAGTGTGAACGTAATAAAAAGAAATAGAAATGTAAATTGTATTCATAATGTAATGATTGCTTTAATAGTAAGGAGTGAAAATCAAAATAAAAGAATATAAATGAATAAGTTTTGTAAAAGAGTAAAAATATGTTTATTTATTTGAAATGTTTATTAGCGGAAAGATTGATTGTAGAGATGAGCAACTATTATTTAGTGAGAAATGTGTAATTACTATTTGTATCCAATAATGTAAATATGTTTAAATTACTATTAGATAGGAAAAATTGTTTTGCTTCTCATTACATTCATTTGGTCCAATTTGAAACTTAATCAACTGAAATGAATGTAATTGAAAATTTCTAATTAATAGGAGAGGGAATACTAATTGTAAATTAATAGGTGTAATTAAAAGCAGCATATGTTTTGTGAAAATATAAGGAAAGTTTTGATTCAATGAAAAAAAAACATTTACATCAAATAAAATGAAGGTTTCATCTGTGAATGTAGGTTTAATTTCATTAAAATAAATAATAGAATGATTGATTTTAAAGAAAGAAATATATGCTTATTTGAACTGTGTTTTAGCTTACAGACTGACCACAAGAATAGAAAAATAATCTATTTATTACTCTTGTGTATAAACAATAAATTTATAAACGTGTTTAAATAAACAATTGTTCTATTTTTTTTTCATTTTAGTTGTCTGTTTTAAAATTTAACTTTGTAAGTAACTGCAATTAATGTAATTCAAATGTATCAATTAAAAGGAAAGGAAATATTGATTGCAATTAATAGATTTAATAAAAGAAACGCACGTTTTGTGTCAAACAAAAAGGGTGTTTTAATGGTAATAAGAGATCATTTTGGGAAAAGCAAATCGAATGTTTTCATTTTTAAGGTAAGTATAAAAATTTATTATGCGTAGAAAAAAAAAACCTAAATGCATAGAAATTCGAATATTACTTGAGTTAATAAAGTTAATTTGGTTACGTTTCAAAAATAAAAATTGAATTCCAAAATCTTTTATTATTAATTGTTTCACGAACGTTTTAAAATAGTTACCATACTATTAATACTTGATCCGTTTATTTCTCCATCTGTTTAATACCTGAGCACTTTTAGGTTGTATTTACTTCTTGCCATCTCATTTTCACGTATACAAAATTCTACATTCGTTTGCAAACTTTTCCATTCCTATGTACATTTCCTTATGTATTATTAATACCTGAAGCTTTAATAATAAAACGTGACATTTATTTTTGTCCCTCCACATTCATTTCCTAATTATAAATAACCTACATCTTATTTCTTCTTCCTCCTAACACCTCATATTCAAAAGCTCTTATTCTTGCAAATCCAAAAGCATTCTTTTATAAAAATGATTTTTTTCATTTTCATACACCTCCTGTCCTCATCTTAGTTGTTCCTCAATCTTTTCCTGAAGCCTCATCTTGAGAAAACATAAGTATTAATTTTTATTTATTTATATATATTTTTAACGCGTACTAATTTTTATTTTAATAATATTTATTGTAACATGAATATCTTTTGCATATAAACTTTGATTCACGCGCGATTTCTTCTTTGGATTCAAATTTATATTCCGTACAACATGAAATTGATTTAGTTGAATTTGGAGATTGTTGAGTTTTGCGCTTCTGTTTGGATTTTTATGGGCTAAAATCAAAGGTGTGTGTTTTAACCCACTCACGACTTCTAAGATTTCTTGTGTTTGTTAAATTCATTTATGATGTGATTTGAAATTTATTTATAGCTGTTTGGCATATATTTCATCATTATCTCGGTTAATTTGCATTTATTTAATTAACTTGTTATTTAATTTATTATTGCACATAAACTACCAGTTTGATTATTATTTAATTTATTTTGCATAATAAACTACCAGTAAATGCCTGTTATTTATTACCTGTCATATATTGATGTATTGTTTGAATTGGATGATGATTGTGATAAATGGATGTATGATTTTATGATAGATGAATGGATGCTGTAATTTATATTGTATAAACTACAAGTTAATATGCATTTTCATTTCATTCGGGATTGCGGTTTGAAATGATATATAACCGTAATTTTTATGTTAAATTACGGATTGAAATGATAAATATCCATATCACTTGACCATAGGATAGAAAATTATATACAGGCACCGCGGTATATATATATATATAATTATTTTTTTGAAATAATTTTTCTATGGTTTTGTAAAGAAATACATATATGGTTTTATGAGATATTGATTTCGGATATTTGATAAAGGTTATTTTATATATTGTTAAATTCTTGGTTTTAAGCTATGTATAAAATTGTTCAAAGTATGAAGTAAGTTTAATACTAAAGTTGATTTTATTAAAATATATTATGGATAAGTATTTACTCAAAATATATTCTAATATAGAGTTTATATTGATTTTTATAAATCAAAGTTGAGAAGACAGTTTTGAAATTAATTTGAGATTTTATTTAATTAAGATCTTATTGAAATTTGGTTTTAAAAAGAATATGGTGTTATAACTAAATTCGGGTTTAAGATGATTTAAGTGAATATATCTAGTCTAAATAAATTGAGGAATATTCAATTATTGAATTTGAAAGTTTTATTTAAAGGATACTGGATTTATTAAGTAAGTATTTCAAAACTAAATAATAGTAAAGTGAATTTGGCATATATATATATATATATATATATATATATATATATATATATGAATTTAAAATTTAGTTTTGAAATGGTGGAATATTTAAAACTTTGAAATATATGGAAATTTAAATGGTTTATTTGGGAATTGAAATCTGTATTTGGAATTGATTTGAGAAATTTTAAAAGCTAATTTACTTTATAAAGTAATTAATTTTAAACCATTTAAGTATTGAAATTTATGTTCGAAGCTATGGGTTTAAGGTATATATATTTGAAAATACTATGATTTTTGGAAAGGGTATATTTGAAATAAAAATGATATCATATTGATTTGGGTTTTAATATAGAAATGATATCGTATTTATATGATTTTGAAATGGATATTTTATTCTGGTTTTAAAGTATAAACTATTTTGAAAAGACCGCGGTATTATAATAACGTTTGGTTGTTGAAGAGACCGGGATCGGAAGTTGTCATACTCTCTGCCAACTTCGAAAACCACTTTAACAACCGTGTACGCGGTGGATATTCCATAATGAAGTAGGAAGGCGGCGGCGTTTCCTTTGAGGTAAATATGTGGATCCAACTCCCACGATTTGGTATAAGGTGTCTAAAACAGGAGCGATTGATGGGTTAAGAAGGTAGCCCCTTTTATCGGACACATCCCTTCGATATTCTACTCTGACATTGGATTTATTCAGTGGCCACTTTTGATTTCTTTGATTTTGGGGTGTGGCTCGAGGTGGGCGGTAGCTGCGGCTATGCGTTACCGCCGACCCGGAAGCGTAATTGGTATATCTACCCTGGCATTACCTAGTTGTGTCGTGTCACCTACCCTAGCGTGCCTTATACGATTTTGTTTTGTACCATACCTATGGAGTGCCCTCTGACGACGCCCAGTACGGGGGAGATTACGGTACTGTATAGACTATGGGAATATATTATGTGTTAAGGGGAATATTGGGTCACTCCTTAACGCTATTTTAAAGTAAGTTTATTTTACTAATAGACACTATTATAATAGCGAAATATTACTACATAGTAAATAGTTTAACGGATCCTTAGGAGATGTGAATCCCGAGCATCTTGTAAGTTACTACACTCACATTTATTTCTGTTGATTTAACTTACATAAGATCTTTTAGTTCTGACTCGAGTATTTTTTCCTTTCAATTCGCTCGGGTCAGTCCGAGCATTTCAGGATCGAAGGCTTTATATCTGGAGGTCGAAGACGATGATTTTGTTTCTATTACCTATTATATTATTCCACTACACTATTGCATTCTGCTGCATTATTGATATTCTATGTTATGTATAACTCTGATATATATATATTGTAAGTAAAATTTAATATTTTGAAAAACAGCTTCATGAACTGTATATTTGATTATTATATTTTATCCTTCCGCTATGAGATTCTGTTTGTTTTATTTCTTTTTTGTTTTTCTTATTTACCCTATAACAATCCGCCCTTTTGTATGGTTTGAATTGACATGTGTGTCTGCCATTGCACTTGGAGGGTGCAGCATGATAGGGGGTTCTCGCTTCCTGGTTTGGTAGCGAATGGTTGACTCTTACTCCTACATATCTCTGTGGGGGTTGGTGGTGCAGTCGAGAGGTTGGTCGTAAAGGCAGAACACATGTACCAATGTATGCTACGGTGGGCGTGACCCCACTGGCGCGGCCCGTTACATCTGGTATCAGAGCTTTGGTTTAGCGATAAACCTTAGCTTTGTGGGGTCTGACTCTTTATTAATAGGGTAGTAATACCCTATGGGAGTCGCTGAGTGTATATATAGGAGAGAGATTATTTGTTAGTGTTATAAAAAGGTTTAATATTGTGTTAATCCGTTCCGTTTTGTATTTATAAATTCTGGTTGATGCATAGGACTCTATGACATCAATAGGGGTTTCTAAACACTTAATAGGACAGACCGACATAATATTCGGTTTTAATATAGGTGAATGAAATAATTTTGCCTATTATTTTTTGTATATATATACAAAGTAGATTTTTATAAATCTTACATTTGGTTGTATTATATTGGTTGTTAGGTAATGAAATTTATAAATAATAGTTGAAATATGATTTAAAATAAAATAAATCAAATTGGAAATTTAGAACTTAAGTCCCAGGGTTTTGAAAATTTCTTTTGAATGATTTTGAAATATAGTAATAATATAATTTGAAGTATTTTGATATAAATATTTAAAAGAATCGTTTAAGAAGATTTTGGAAGAAATAAGTTCGTACTTCCCTCTCTGTCGCAAGAAAATAATTTCGGTGATGGCGGCCGCATCAACGACATTCATTTTCGAGTTTCGAAGGGGGAAGGCCACTGTAGTAGTTTTACTGCAGATTTATTTTGATAAACAAATATGAATTTTAATTGTTTTAAATATAATTGGATATATATTGTAAGTATATGCATTTATCAAATAATTTTAAATGATTCTTGGATAAAAAACCGGTATTTAATTCTCAAGTTTCTGTTAATTAATAGTTTCAATTAGTGAAACCTTTAATTAAAATAAGTGATTTAATGCTAAGTTATAAATGGGATTGAAAGAAATTAGAAATTGTAAACTTGTAAAACAAAGCTTGTAAAGACCCGTAAATTTCAACGATTAAAGTTGTTAATTAAATAGGATTTTGTAATTGAAATTTTGTAAAAATAAAAAAAAGGTGATAAATTAGTATTAAAATGAAATCCAATGGAAGAAATAAATTGGAAATAGTATTAATGAAATAATAACTGAATTGAATTACAACTATATAAATGAAAGTAAATTTTATTAAGTGGACGTCAACATTGAATAAATTAATTTAAAATAAAATCTAAATACATGTTTGGATAGAATCAATAATTGATGGATTAAATGGTAAGTAATTAGAATTTATTTCTAAAAAATTTGGAAACTGAATGTAATGTAAAGTAATAAGGTTAGTGCAATACCCATTAATGAATGGAATGAAATGGGACTAATATAAATGTTATTAGGTTATAAATCAATTTGAATGAAAAACAAACCGTAAATATTGATTAATAAATAAATATACGAGTATATGAAAGGTTATAATAGTGGGTTACTAGTAAATTCACTCATTTACCAATAAGGATAATTAGATGTGCCTTGATGATAATTAATAACATAACGGAAAAGAGTAAATTTATTCATTAGAATATTAATTGCAATGGGATAGGGATTTTAAGTAACAATGTTAGTGCAAGGTAAGTAATGCTAAATTTAAGTCAATGATAATGAATAGTGATTAATTAAAAATTTGTAACATATATTATAAATTACCTGCTTATTTGTTAATGGAATTAGATTTTGTAATAAGTGATAATAAAATAAATGAATGTTACACTAATGGAAAATGAAATAACGTTCGTTTAAATGTTGAGTAATTATAGGGTCGTATTTATTATAGGCGTTACTTTAATAATTTTGATTAATTGAGAAATTAATACGAGAAGTATGTAAATAACTATGAAAGTAATACGTTATAAATTAAATATAACCTAAAGTTAAGTGTAAGTTAAAGGTTGAAATTGAATCTAATCCGTTAAATTTGAAACTTATTAAAATAAATTGGATTCAATTTATAATAAAGGGGTTATTTTAAGAAACTGAAATAAATTCTATAATGGATGAATTAAGTTACTTTAAATTGAGATGGGAATTGGTTTAAAGAATTATAAATTTATAAGTAAATCAAGATGATAAAATTTATGAATTATAGAAGTTGAATTTTAATAGGGAGTTAATGTATTTAATTTAAAATAGCTGGATTTATTGGAAATGAATGAAATCAAATATGTAATTATTACGTTAATTTAAAATTTTAGTTGAAAACGGGAGATATTTATGTAATAATTTTAAATCCAATGGTAAACCCTTCTATTTGAAATTATGAATGGAATAATTATGGGTAAATTCAATTTAAATGGAAATTTTGGAAATTTATCTATAATTCTTGAATTCTATGAAATTGAAGATTTCTATTGATTAATCTTTAATAAATTGACTTCTAAAAATTATTAAATCATTGTAAATGTTTGAAAATTATAAAATGATAAAGATTGCACAGTTCAGAATTTTTAACGCGAAATTTGATTTAATTAATTTATTTTAAATTTATTTAATTAATATAAAAATAGCCATTTTGGTCACGGACTCGGATTTCGACGAAACCAGTTTCATCGAATCCGTAACAGTGAATTATTGTAGGATTTCAAGTTTCGTAGTGATCGGACTTGTCCTTTGATCGTACGAACGCGAAACGCATTGAAATCGATTTAATTGAAATCAATTTGAAAATAATGATTTCAGCATAACTTCTTCATACGATGGAATTTGAAAGTGAAACTTTTTCCATCACGTTCAGAATATTTTTAAATATCTATTTTGATATATGGGTTTACCCAAATTCATTTCGGGGTCAGAACGGGCTTTTTTGGGCCACGTTAGTGATAGCACGTATATCTATCAACCCGATCCATCTACTCTATTTCTAACCTACCTATATAAACCCAGTTATAAACCCTAGCCTCCATCTATTCTCATTTTGTTTGTGTGTTCATTTCCTCATCTCCTCCTCTTCCCAATGTCTGCAAACCATAGATCCAATCCCAATTCAAAAACAAAATGAAATTCAAACTCCTCTAAAAATTCCAAAAAAAATATATATCGAAGCCCTCGAAGAGCGCAACCTGAATCTGCAATTCGTTTTCCATTTTGATTCAACGTTTGACCAGAAATCGCGGTCAAAATTGAATTGGGCGTTTTTGACTGGAGCGTTAATCGGGAAATCGGTTTCTGGGTATTGAGGAGGGTGTTGTCAGGAGTCTGTTGGCGGTGGTCGAGTCATCCAATTCGACCCGAGGTGTTCTGAATTTGCGAATTTGGGTTTGAAATCACCAACGTTGAAGGAGGCGGTGGCACTGCATGGGGGAACCGGGCGTGGCGGCGTTTAGAGCGGTGGTGCATGAGTCGAAGGCGAGTTGAACGGAGGTGGCGGCACGACGAACGATGGTCGGAGGCGGTCGAATTTCACGGTCAAAGGGTGTTTCGGTTGAACATGTTATTGGGTTTCACGTGTTCTGTTACTTGTGTTTTCTTCCTGTAGCCGCGTGCAAGATGATGGAAGAGTATGACATGGCACTTAGGTATGTAAATGTGTTCTTTTGTTTTTTTTATTTCAACTCCAATTATCGCTATAACTTCTACATACGAACTCCGATTTACGCGTGGTTTCTTTTGATAGGATCGTAATAAAATTCTGGATGTTTTGGCTTTTGTTTGGACGGATTTGGAGACCGTCAAATTTTTGGGTTTAAATTGAATTTAAATTCAATTTAAATTCAAAAGGTGAGTGTTTTAACCCACTCACAACTTCTAAGTTTTCTTATGTTTGTTAAATTGATTTAAGATATGAGTAGAAATTTATTTATGACATTTTTGCATATTCTATTCATCATCTCAGTTAAATCGCATTTATTTAATTTAACTGTTAATTATTTTTATTATTGCATATATATATACAGTTAAAAATTTATTTATTTGCATATAAACCGCTAGTTAAACAGTTATTAAATTTATTATTGAATATAAACTGTTAGTTAATACCTGTTATTTATTACCTATTATATTTTATATGCTCTATATTGATGTTGTTTAAATTGGATGATGATTTGTAATAAATGGTTGATGATTGGTATTTGGATGAATGGATGTTTATTTATATTAACTACAAGTTGTTATGCATTTCATTTGATCCGGTATTGCGGTTTTAAATGATATACAACCGCATTTTATTATTAAACTGCGGATTGAAATGATAAATATCCGTATCACTTGAACATAGGATAGAAAATTATATGCAGGCACCGTGGTATGTATATAAAATTATTTTTGAAAGGATTTTGGTTTTGGATAGGATACAGTTTAATAAATATTAATTTTTGATCTTATATAAAATCTTATTTTATGTACACATATAGTTAAATTATTGAATTTAAGCTGTGTATAAATTTGTTAAATAAAATAAATAAGATGAATAATGGAGTTTAATTATTTTATATTATATGGTTAAGTACATGTTAAGATATTGAGAATATATAGAGTTTTAAATGATTTAAATCAATTAATACAGGGAATTAAATTGAAAAATTTGTTTGGAATCAAGCTTAATTAAGAATTTAACTTCATAAGTTGATGTAGAATTTATTAACTTAGAATTTAAAAAAAAGGTATGATATATATAGCTGAATTTTATTTCAAGATGAATTAAATGAATATTTCTAGTATAAATAAATTGAAGGAATTTTTTTAGTTAAAAGTAATTTGAGTTTTACTTAAATGATTACGCGTTTATTATGCAAATATTTCAAACTAAACAATAGGACTTTAAATTGTTGAATAGAAATTTCCAACCTTAGTTCCAATTGTTTAATATTCAAAGTTTGAAATATGTTGAAACTAAAGTGGTTATTGAAACTTAAAGCTATTTGGGAATTTATGGATTTTGACTTAATTTTAAATGAAAAAAATTGCAAGTCGTGGAAATTATTTTATTTTATAAAGAAATTTTAAATGCAAACTATTTTATTTTATATACCGTTTGAATGTCCAAACTATCCAACTTTTAGAAGTATGGTTTTAAAGCTATGAATTTTCGAAGTATTATGGTTTGAAAGTTATAATTTAGATGTTTGGTTTCCAATTATTGTAAATTTTAAAGCAATATGATTTTGGAAAAGAAATATATTTGAAATAAAATGATATTATATTAATTCGGGGTTTATAAAAATAATATCAAATGAGTTTGTTTTGGAGTGGAAAGGATATCGTATTTATACGGTTTCGAAATAGATATTTTATTCTGGTTTTGAAAGTAAAATTATTTTTAAATGACCGTGGTGTTATAATAACGTATGGTTGTTAAAGAGACTGAGATCGGAAGTTGTCATACTCTCTGCCAACTCCGAAAACCACTTTAACAACCGTGTATGCGGTGGAGATTCCAGAATGAAGTAGGTTGGTGGCGGCCTTCCTTTGAGGTAAATACGTGGACCCAACTCCCGTGAGTTGGCATAAGGTAGATAAAACAGGAGCGATCGATGGGCTAAGGGGGTTAGCGCCCTTTATCGGACACTCCTCTTCGATACTATACTCTGACCTTGGATTTATTCGGTGGCCACCTTTATTTTTGATTTTGGGGAGTCTGTTCGAGGTAGGCGATAGCTGCGGCTATGCGCTCCCACCGGTCCGTAAGCGTAATTGGTATATCACCCTGGCATTGCCTAGTTGTGTCGTGTCACCTACCCTAGCGAACCTTATATGATTTTGGCTTTGTACCTACCTATGGAGTGCCCTCTGATAACGCCCAGTACGGGGGAGATTACGATACTGTATAGACTATAGGAATATATTATGTGTTAAGGGGAATGTTGGGTCACTCCTTAACGCTATTTTAAAGTAAGTTTATTTTACTAATAGACACTATAATAATAGCGAAATATACTACATAGTAAATAGTTTAACGGACCCTTAAGAGATGTGAATCCCGAGCATCTTTTGAGTTACTGCATTCATATTTATTTCTGTTGATTTAACTTACGTAAGATCTTTTAGTCCTGACTCGAGTGTTTTCTTTTCAATTCGCTCGGGTCAGTCCGAGCGTTTTGGGACCGAAGACTTTAGCTCTGGAGGACGAAGATGGAGATTTCTATTATTATTATTTATTATATTCCATTACACACCGTATTCCGCTGCATTGTTATTATTGGTATGTGTACTCTGATATATATTGTATAAGTATAATTAAATATTTTGTAAACAGCTTCATGAACTGTATATTTGATTATTATATTTTATCCTTCAGCTGTGAGATTCTATTTTCTTTTATTTCTTCTCATTTTTCTTATTTACCCCATAACAATCCGCCCTTTTGTATGGTTTGAATTAGTACATGTGTCGTTTTAAAGCGTGCGAAAAGGCGGGATGTTGCAACGTGGTATCAAAGCTTTGGTTTAGCGATAAACCTTAGCTTTGTGGGGTCTGACTCTTTATTAATAGGGTAGTAATACCCTATGGGAGTCGCTGATAGTATATATATGAGAGAGCGTATTTGTTAGTGTTATAAAAAGATTTTAATATTGTGTTAATCTGTTCCGTTTCGTATTTATAAATTCTGGTTGATGCATGGGACGCTATGACATCAATAGGGATTTCTAAATACTTAATAGGACAGACCGATATAATATTTGTTTTTAATATAGATTAACGAAATAATTTTACCTATTATATTTTCTATATATAAAATAAAATTTTCAAATGATATCTATATTTGGCTGCAATAGATTGGTTGTTAGGTAATAAAGTGTATAAATAATAATAGAAATAAGAGTGAAAAATAAAATAAATGAAATTTGGATATTTAGAACTTAAGTTTCGGGTTTTGAATTTTCTTTCGAATAAATTTTGGAGTATAATAATATTGTTATAAGTATTTTCTGATATAAATATTTCAATATAATTCGGAAGAATTGTTTTATAGAAGATTTTGGAGAAAATAAGTTTTACTTTCCTCTTTGTCGCTGGAAAATAATTTCGGTGATGACGGCTGCATCATCGACTTTCATTTTCGAGTTTCGAAGGGGGAAGACCACTGTAGTAGTTTTACTGCAGATTCATTTTTGAAAAATATATAAATTTTGAATTGTTTTAAATATAATTAGAGATATATAAGTTGTAAGAATATATTTATCTATTATTTTAAAATAATTTGAAATTTAACCCGGTAATAAATTCTTAAATTTCAATTAATTTACTGTTTCAACTAGTGTAGTGAAATGAAAGGTAAGTAATTAATAATTGAAACCTCTAATTTAGGTAAGAGATTTAAGGCTAAGTTATAAAGGAAATAAAAAGTAAGTTGAAATTGTAACTTATAAGACAAAGGGTAAAAATTTATTGAACAATGAATTAATTAAAAGAAATGAGAAACTTGTATAACTTTCAATTACAATCTTTAAAAGCATATATATAACTTGCCCAATATTAAAAGTTGAAATGTTTAATAAGAAATGTAAAGGAAATTGTAAAGCAAAAGTATGTAATGAAAGGGTTCAATAAATTGATGTTATTTATTAGAGTGGGTGGTATAAAGTTATAAACTTAAGTTTAAACTATACATGAATGAAATGAAGTAGTATAAATGAATGATATTGAACTTAAGTAAACAGTTGAAGCTATTTATACCTAAAATTAGTACGAAAATGAATACTGTAATAAATGAAATTATGTAATAAATAAATGAGGACATGCTACAATAAATGAATGAATAATGATAATGAAATAAAAGGAACCGGCATGACCTGAGTTAATGGGATTGAATAATTGTAAGTAATAAGAAAAAAATAAATGAAGCAAACATTTAATGAGTAAATGTAAACTAAAAAGATAAATCACTGTATAAGTAAAAAAGAAAATTAAACAACAAAGGTATGAAATGAAATTAATAATAAGTTAAGTTGATTATTGTTTGGATTTTTTGTTGTTTAATTGATGGTTGTTTGGGCAAGGATACTTTGAAATTGGATTTGGGTGAATGAATAATCTATTTAGTTTATCTAAGACTGTTGAGTAAAGGATGCGCTAGTAGTTTATTCTTCATTCTGTATAATTTAAAGGTTTTGAACCCAAACAACTATTTGTTTGTTTGATTGAATGGTTGTTTTGTATTTGTTGTGTAGGCTTTTTGTTGAAATTGATGGTTGTTGTATTGATTTGTTATTAGTGATTGAAACCACTTAAATATTTCACTTTATATAAATTGTTAACCCTTTGGATTTTATAAGTGAAATGCAGGTTATGGAAGCAATTGCTACTGCTTTTGGTTCCATAAATTAAGCGTAAATTGCCCGACAAATAGGTACGTATCGGATTACGTTCATAGCGCTATTTTATATATTTTCCCGTGTTGGGATACAATATATTATATGTGATATTTTGTTATATTAGATATTTTATTTTCTCCCGAGCCTCTCCGTACAAAGGAGACTCTGCCGAAATTTTTCGTAAAATTTTTGGACGTAGAAATTATTTTGAAAATATTTTTCCAAACTTTATTTATTTAAGTATAAAAAGATATAATGATTATAAAATGGGTATATTTTATTTAAACAATAATTTACAATAAGTTCAATAAATTGGTAAATCTATTTGGTTATAAATTTAATATTTTATGTAAGATATAATGATTTCTTAATTCTTCTCTTCCCTTTTTTTCCTTTTCGGGGACGAAAAGTTTTGAGTGGTGGAGAGTGTAACGACCCGTAAATTTCGACAATTAAAGTTGTTAATTAAATAGGATTTTGTAATTGAAATTTTGTAAAAAAAAAAAGGTGATAAATTAGTATTGAAATGAAATCCAATGGAAGAAATTAATTAGAAATAGTATTAATGAAATAATAACTGAATTGAATTACAACTATATAAATGAAAGTAAATTTTATTAAGTGGATGTCAGCATTGAATAAATTAATTTAAAATAAAATCTAAATACATGTTTGGATAGAATCAATAATTTATGGATTAAATGGTAAGTAACTAGAATTTAATTCTAAAAAATTTGGAAACTGAATGTATTGTAAAGTAACAAGGTTAGTGCAATACCCATTAATGAATGGAATGAAATGGGACTAATATAAATGTATATTAGGTTATAAATCAATTTGAATGAAAAAAAAATGTAAATATTGATTGATAAATAAATATACAAGTATATGAAAGGTTATAATAGTGGGTTACTAGTAAATTCACTCATTTACCAATAAGGATAATTAGATGTGCCTTGAGGATAATTAATAACATAACGGAAAAGTGTAAATGTATTCATTAGAATATTAATTGCTATAGGATAGGGATTTTAAGTAACAATGTTAATGCAAGGTAAGTAATGCTAAATTTAAGTCAATAATAATGAATAGTGATTAATTAAAAATTTGTAACATATATTATAAACTACCTGCTTATTTGTTAATGGAATTAGAATTTGTAATAAGTGATAATAAAATAAATGAATGTTACACTAATGGAAAATGAAATAACGTTCGTTTAAATGTTGAGTAATTATAGGGTCGTATTTATTATAGGCGTTACTTTAATAATTCTAATTAATTGAGGAATTAATACGAGAAGTATGTAAATAACTATGAAAGTAATACGTTATAAATTAAATATAACCTAAACTTAAGTGTAAGTTCAAGGTTGAAATTGAATCTAATCCGTTAAATTTTAAACTTATTAAAATAAATTGGATTCAATTTATAACAAAGGGGTTATTTTAAGAAACTGAAATAAATTCTATAATGGATGAATTAAGTTACTTTAAATAGAGATGGGAATTGGTTTAAAGAATTATAAATTTATAAGTAAATCAAGATGATAAAATTTATGAATTATAGAAGTTGAATTTTAATAGGGAGTTAATGTATTTAATTTAAAATAGTTGGATTTATTGCAAATGAATGAAATCAAATATGTAATTATTATGTTAATTTAAAAATTTAGTTGAAAACGGAGATATTTATGTAATAATTTTAAATCCAATGGTAAACCCTTCTATTTGAAATTATGAATGGAATAATTATGGGTAAATTCAATTTAAATGGGAATTTTGGAAATTTATCTATAATTCTTGAATTCTATGAAATTGAAGATTTCTATTGATTAATCTTTAATAAATTGACTTTTAAAAATTATTAAATCATTATAAATGTTTGAAAATTATAAAGTGATAAAGATTGCAAAGTTCAGAATTTTTAACACGAAATTTGATTTAATTAATTTGTTTTAAATTTATTTAATTAATATAAAAATAGCCATTTTGGTCACGGACTCGGATTTCGACAAAACCAGTTTCATCGGATCCGTAACAATGAATTATTGTAGGATTTCAAGTTTCGTAGCGATCGGACTTGTCGTTTGATCGTATGAACGCGAAACGCATTGAAATCGATTTAATTGAAATCAATTTGAAATCAATTTGAAAAAATTGATTTCAGTATAACTTCTTCATACGATGGAATTTGGACGTGAAACTTTTTCCATCATTCATAATATTTTTAAATATCTATTTTGATGTATGGGTTTACCCAATTTCGTTCCGGGGTCGGAACGGGCTTTTTTGGGCCACGTTAGCGATAACACGTATATCTATCAACCCGATCCATCTACTCTATTTCTAACCTACCTATGTAAACCCAATTATATATCCTAGCCTCCATTTATTCTCATTTTGTTTCTGTGTTCATTTCCTCAGCTCCTCCTCTTCCCAATGTCTGCAAACCTTGATCCAATTCCAATTCAAAAACAAAATGAAAATTCAAACTCCTCTAAAAATTCCAAAAAAATATATACCGAAGCCCTCGATGAGCGCAACCTAAATCTGCAATTCTTTTTCCATTTTGATTCAACATTTAACCAGAAATCGCGGTCAAAATTGAATTGGGCGTTTTTGACTAAAGCGTCAATCGGGAAATCAGTTTCTGGGTATTGAGGAGGGTGTTGTCAGGAGCCTGTTGGCGGTGGTCGAGTGATCCAATTCGACCCGAGGTGATCTGAATTTGCGAATTTGGGTTTGAAATCACCAATGTTGAAGGAGGCGGTGGCACTGCATGGGGGAACCGGGCGTGGCGGCCTTCAGGGCGGTGGTGCATGAGTCGAAGGCGAGTTGAACGGAGGTGGCAGCACGACGAACTATGGTCGGAGGCGGTCGAATTTCACGGTCAAAGGGTGTTTCGGTTGAATGTGTTATTGGGTTTCACATGTTCTGTTACTTGTGTTTTCTTCCTGTAGCCGCGTGCAATATGATGGAAGAGTATGACATGGCACTTTGGTATGTAAATGCGTTCTCTTGTTTTTTTTTTTATTTCAACTCGCAATTATCGCTATAACTTCTACATACGAACTCCGATTTACACGCGGTTTCTTTTGTTAGGATCGTAATAAAATTCGGATGTTATGGCTTTGGTTTGGACCAATTTGGAGACCGTCAAATTTTTGGGTTTAAATTGAATTTAAATTCAATTTAAATTCAAAAGATGAGTGTGTTAACCCACTCACAATTTCTAAGTTTATTTATGATATTTTTGCATATTTTGTTCATCATCTCAGTTAAATCATATTTATTTAATTTAACTGCTAATTAATTTTATTATTGCATATAGATTTACAGTTAAAAATTTATTTATTTGCATATAAACTACTAGTTAAACAGTTATTAAATTTATTATTGAATATAAACTGTTAGTTAATACCTGTTATTTATTACCTGATATATTTTATATGCTCTATATTGATGTTGTTTAAAGTGGATGATGATTTGTAATAAATGGTTGATGATTGATATTTGGATGAATGGATGTTCATTTATATTAACTGCAAGTTGTTATGCATTTCATTTCATCTGGGATTGCGGTTTGAAATGATATACAACTGTATTTTATTATTAAATTATGGATTGAAATGATAAATACCCGTATCACTTGACCATGGGATAGAAAATTATACACAGGCACCGTGGTATATATATAAAATTATTTTTGAATGGATTTTGGTTTTGGATAGGATACGGTTTAATAAATATTAATTTTTGATCTTATATAAAATCTTATTTTATGTACACGTATAGTTAAATTATTGAATTTAAGCTGTGTATAAATTTGTTAAATAAAATAAATAAGATGAATAATGGAGTTTGATTATTTTATATTATATGGTTAAGTACATGTTAAGATATTGAGAATATATAGAGTTTTAAATGATTTAAATCAATTAATATTGGGAGTTAAATTGAAAAATTTATTTGGAATCGAGCTTAATTAAGAATTTAACTTCATAAGTTGATGTAGAATTTATTAACTTGGAATTTAAAAAAAAGGTATGATATTTATAACTGAATTTTATTTCAAGATGAATTAAATGAATATTTCTAGTATAAATAAATTGAAGGAATTTTTTTTTAGTTAAAAGTAATTTGAGTTTTACTTAAATGATTACGGGTTTATTATGTAAATATTCCAAACTAAATAATAGGACTTTAAATTGTTGAATAGAAATTTCCAACCTTAGTTCCAATTGTTTAATATTCAAAGTTTGAAATATATTGAAAGTGAAGTGGTTATTGAAACTTAAAGCGATTTTGGAATTTACGCATTTTGACTTAATTATAAATGAAAAAAATTGTAAGTCGCGGAAATTATTTTATTTTATAAAGAAATTTTAAATGCATACTATTTTATTTTATATACCGTTTGAATATCCAAACCATCCAAGTTTTAGAAGTATGGTTTTAAAGCTATGAATTTTCGAAGTATTATGGTTTGAAAGTTATAATTTAAATGTTTGGTTTCTAATTATTAAAATTTTTAAAGCAATATGATTTGGAAAAGAAATATATTTGAAATAAAATGATATTATATTAATTTGGGGTTTATAAAAATAACAAATGAGTTTGTTTTGGAATGGAAAGGATATCGCATTTATATGGTTTTGAAATAGATATTTTATTCTGGTTTTGAAAGTAAAATTGTTTTAAATGACCACGGTGTTATAATAACGTTTGGTTGTTAAAGAGACCGGGATCGGAAGTTGTCATACTCTTTGCCAACTCCGAAAACCACTTTAACAACCGTGTACGCGGTGGAGATTCCAGAATGAAGTAGGTTGGCGGCGGCGTTCCTTTGAGGTAAATACGTGGACCCAACTGCCGTGAGTTGACATAAGGTGGCTAAAACAGGAGTGATCGACGGGCTAAGGGGGTTAGCGCCCTTTATCGGACACTCCTCTTTGATATTATACTCTGATTTTGGATTTATTCGGTGGCCACCTTTATTTTTAATTTTGGGGAGTCTGTTCGAGGTGGGCGATAGTTGCGGCTATGCTTTACCACCGGTCCGGAAGCATAATTGGTATATCTACCTTGGCAGTGCCTAGTTGTGCCGTGTCACCTACCCTAGCGAACCTTATACGATTTTGGCTTTGTACCATACCTATGGAGTGCCCTCTGACGACGCCCAGTATGGGGGAGATTACGGTACTGTATAGACTATGAGAATATATTATGTGTTAAGGGGAATATTGGGTCACTCCTTAACGCTATTTTAAAGTAAGTTTATTTTACTAATAGATACTATTATAGTAGCGAAATATACTACATAGTAAATAATTTAACGGACCCTTAAGAGATGTGAATCCCGAGCATCTTTTGAGTTACTGCACTCATATTTATTTCTGTTGATTTAACTTACATAAGAACTTTTAGTCCTGACTCGAGTATTTTGTCTTTTCAATTCGCTCGGGTTAGTCTGAGCGTTTCAGGACCGAAGACTTTAGCTCTTGAGGACCAAGATGGAGATTTCTTTTATTATTATTTGTTATATTCCACTACACACCGTATTCCGCTGCATTGTTATTATTGGTATGTGTACTCTGATATATACTGTATAAGTATAATTAAATATTTTGTAAACAGCTTCATAAACTGTATATTTGATTATTATATTTTATCCTTCCGCTGTGAGATTCTGTTTTCTTTTTTTCTTCTCATTTTTCTTATTTACCCCATAACAATCCGTCCTTTTGTATGGTTTGAATTGGCACATGTGTCGTTTTAAAGCATGCGAAAAGGCGGGATGTTACAAAGCTATAATTATTGAACATTAAATTTAATTAAAAGATGAGGTAAAACTTGTATAAGTTTCATTGCATTTTTTTAACATATGTATAACTTACCAAAAGATGTAAAATGTTGAAATGTTAATAAGAAAATATAATGGAAGTTGTACAAGTAAACTTATGATTGAAAGTGGTCAATGAATTTCTTTAATAAATAAGAATTTAATGTTGAAATGATTATAAACTTAAGTATAATTGAAATACTACTAATTAAATATAATGGAAGGCAGGTATTGTAAGTAAGAAATTTTAACTTAAGTAAATAGTTGAAGTTATTTCTAAATAAAATGGTAAGAAATAAATGTAAAATAAAAAGATAAATCATTATATGAAAGAAAAGAAATCAAACAACTAATGTATGAAATGAAATTAATAATACGTAAATTTGATTTGTTGTTTGGAATTGTTGTTTGTTTTGGTTTATGGTTGTTTGGGTAAGGATACTTTAAAATTGTTTGGACGAATGAATAATCTATTTAGTTTCACCTAAGGCTGTTGAGTGAAGGGTACACTTAGTAGTTATTTTTCATCCTGTACAATTTGAAGTTTTGAACCCGAACAACTATTTGTTTTGTTGATATGAATGAATGATTGATTTATGGTGATTTTCAGTAATGGTTGTATATTGATTTGTTTGTTGATTGGTAAAACAACTTTAAATATTTCATTTTATATAATTTTTAACCTTTTTAGATTATATAAGTGAAATATAGGTTATGGAAGCAATTGCTATTGCAATTGGTTTCATAATATAAGCGTAAATTGCCCGACAAATAGGTACGTTTTTGGATTGCGGTTTATAACGTTATTATATTATTTTCCCGTGTTGTGATATATATTATTTTGGAAAAAAATATGTTATATATTGTTATGTTTGATATTGTATTTTCGTACGAGCCTCTCCATACAAAGGAGACTCTGCCGAAATTTTTCGTAAATTTTGGACTTAGAAAATTTTGAAAATGTTTCCCAAACTTTATTACTTTAAGTATAAAAGATCTATTAGTTATAAATTAGTATATTTTATTTAAATTAATTAATTTTGAAAAATGTATTTGTCTATAAATTAAATGTTTTAAGTAAGATATTTGGATTTTCTAATTCTTCTTTTCCCTTTTTTCCTTTTCGGGGACGAAAAGTTTTGAGTGGGGGAGAGTGTAACGACCCGTAAAATTCGATGTTTAAAATGAATTAAATTAAAAAGATTTTTAATTTAAATTTAGAAAGAAATAAAAATCTTATGACTTATATGGGAGCGAATGTAGAAATTAGATGTATCAATTGTAATTAAAATCAACAATTTAAAATTTATATTGCAATTAATTGAAATAGTGTAAATTGTCATACTTGGTTATAAGTTTAATATAAGAAAAAAAGGGAATGTTGAATTTGTGAATTACCAATAAAAATATTAACTAGAATGGAATTCAAATTTATATAATAATGGAAAGTGTAAATTTGTTGCATTTGGGTTTAAAATTTAAAATATAAGTAAATAAAAGTAGGCATTTAATTTACCGATGGAATAATACGTTGATTAATAGTAATTGTATATAAATTAAGGTAGTAATGTTAATGGCAATTGATGAATAACCAATTTAACGCAATTCAAATTGATTGAAACGACTGTTTAGGTTAAAATTGATTGTAAATAGGAATATTTGGAAATAAACTGAATATATGAAAACAAAATGTAAGCATTGAATTAAATTAATGAATTCAAATTATAATAAATGGTCATTGAAAAATCAGTGTTCTGCAAGTAATTATAATGTTGTTATTGATAATAAACATTACTTCAATGATTATTAATATAGTAACAGAAGTGTGAATGAAAACTTAATAGAAACATAAATTTATTTTAAGGAAACAAGAGATATATTGTACAAATTGATGAATTAGCATAAATTTAATGCTAATTGGATAAAATTAATATCGTATGAGTCATGGCAACATTTGTTGTAAACTATAAACCTATAAATGTGATTTAGGGAAAATAGTGACCGTTATTATCTTTTACTAGTTTACTTAGGCTATTAAGCTGTGAGTGGGAATCAATTGAAATTTAAAATGAAACTTGGTATTACAATTATAAGTTTAAGAAAATAATTACAAGATATAAATGTAATAAGATGCACAGAAATGTTGGGTATTTTGTAAAGTAATAAATGATGTAATTTGTGGTAATATGTGGTAATAATGTAAATTTAGGTAATAAGTGGTAATAATGTAAATTTAAATTTAGGTATTACGTTAATGTAAGTTTAGGTAATATGTGGAAATAATGTAAATTTAGGTAATATGTGGTAATAATGTAAATTTAAATTTAGGTATTGCGTTAATGTAAATTTAGGTAATATGCGGTAAGAATGTAAATTTTATTCATAGACTGCTAGTGGATTTAATAAAAAGATTGAAATCAAGATGAATAAATAAATTAGGAGTATAAATTTTAATAAATGTGTGCATTGATTTATAGTAGGATTTAAAAGGCAATTAATAATTTAAGGGTTGATTTATTAAGAAAACAACGTGTAATGGATGAAAATGGAATAAGTGCAGTGTAATGAGAGTTATTGTAATAATTATTTGTAAAGAATTAACTTACAAATATTACAAAATGCATAATGGTGACAATTGGTGTTGTTACCAATTTAACTGATAAATTTCAAATAAATGTCAAAAAAATGTTACATTAATGTGGAATAAACCATAATTATAGTGCGAACGTAATAAAAAGAAATAGAAATGTTAATTGTATTCATAATGTAATGATTGCTTTAATAGTAAGGAGTGAATATCAAAATAAAAGAATATTAATGAATAAATTTTGTAAAAGAGTAAAAATATGTTTATTTATTTGAAATGTTTGTTAGTTGAAAGATTGATTGTAGAGATGAGTAAATATTATTTAGTGAGAAATGTGTAATTACTATTTGTATCCAATAATGTAAATATGTTTAAATTACTATTATATAGGAAAAATTGTTTTACTTCTCATTACATTCATTTAGTCCATTTTGAAACTTAATCAACTGAAATGAATGCAATTGAAAATTTCTAATTAATAGGAGAGATAATACTAATGGTAAATTAATAGGTGTAATTAAAAGTAGCTTATGTTTTGTGAAAATATAAGGAAACTTTTGATTCAATGAAAAAAACTTTCACATCAAATAAAATAAAGGTTTCATCTGTGAATGTAGGTTTAATTTCATTAAAATAAAGAATAGAAAGATTGATTTTAAAGAAAGAAATATATGCTTATTTGAACTGTGTTTTAGCTTACAGGCTGATTACAAGAATAGGAAAATAATCTATTTATTACTATTGTGTATAAACAATAAATTTATAAACATGTTTAAATAAACAATTGTTCTACTTTTTTTTCCATTTTAATTATCTGTTTTAAAATTTAACTTTGTAAGTAACTGCAATTAATGTAATTCAAATGTTTCAATTAAAAGGAAAGGAAACGTTCATTGCAATTAATAGATTTAATAAAAGAAACGCACGTTTTGTGTTAAATAAAAAGGGTGTTTTAATGGTAATAAGAGATCATTTTGGGAAAAACAAATCAAATGTTTTCATTTTTAAGGTAAGTATAAAAATTTATTATGCGTAGAAAAAAACATAAATGCGTAGAAATTCGAATATTACTTGAGTTAATGAAGTTAATTTGGTTAAAGTTTCAAAAAAAAATTGAATTTCAAAATCTTTTATTATTAATTATTTCACGAACGTTTTAAAATAGTTACCTTACTATTAATCCTTGATCCGTTTATTTCTCCATCTGTTTAATACCTGAGCACTTTTAGGTTGTATTTAGTTCTTGCCACCTCATTTTCACGTATACAAAATTCTACTTTCGTTTGCAAACTTTTCCTATCCTACGTACATTTCGTTATGTATTATTAATACCTGAAGCTTTAATAATAAAACGTGACATTTATTTTTGTCCCTCCACATTCATTTCCTAATTATAAATAACCTACATATTATTTCTTCTTTCTCCTAACACCATTTATTCAAAAGCTCTTATTCTTGCAAATCCAAAAGCATTCTTTTATAAAAATGATTTTTTTTTTCATTTTCGTATACTTCTTGTCCTCATCTTAGTTGTTCTTCAATCTTTTCCTGAAGCCTCATCTTGAGAAAACGTAAGTATTAAAATTTGTTTATTTATATATATTTTTAACGCGTACTAATTTTTATTTTAATAATATTCCTTGTAGCATGAATATCTTTTGCATATAAACTTTGATTCACGCGCGATTTCTTCTGTTGGATTCAAATTTATATTCCAGACAACATGAAATTGATTTAGTTGAATTTGGAGATTGTTGAGTTTTGCTCTTCTGTTTGGATTTTTATGGGCTAAAATCAAAGTGAGTGTTTTAACCCACTCACAACTTCTAAGATTTCTTATGTTGTTAAATTCATTTATGATGTGATTTGAAATTTATTTATAGCTGTTTGGCATATATTTCATCATTATCTCAGTTAATTTGCATTTATTTAATTAACTTGTTATTTAATTTATTATTGCATATAAACTACCAGTTAAATTATTATTTAATTTATTTTGCATAATAAACTGCCAGTAAATGCCTGTTATTTATTACCTGTTATATATTGATGTATTGTTTGAATTGGATTATGATTGTGATAAATGGATGTATGATTTTATGATGGATGAATGGATGCTGTATTTTAGATTGTATAAACTGCAAGTTACTATGCATTTTCATTTCATTTGGGATTGCGGTTTGAAATGATATATAACCGTAATTTTTATTTTAAATTACGGATTGAAATGATAAATATCCGTATCACTTAACCATAGGATACAAAATTATATGCAGGCACCGCGGTATATATATATAAAATTATTTTTGTGAAATATTTTTTCTATGGTTTTGTAAAGAAATATATATATATGGTTTTATGAGATATTGATTTCGGATATTTGATAAAGGTTATTTTATATATAGTTAAATACTTGGTTTTAAGCTATGTATAAAATTGTTCAAAGTATGAAGTAAGTTTAATACTAAAGTTGATTTTATTAAAATATATTATGGATAAGTATTTACTTAAAATATATTCCAATATAGAGTTTATATTGATTTTTATAAATCAAAGTTGAGAAGACAGTTTTGAAATTAATTTGAGATTTTATTTAATTAAGATCTTATTGAAATTTGGTTTTAAAAAGAATATGATGTTATAACTAAATTCGGGTTTAAGATGGTTTAAGTGAATATATCTAGTCTAAATAAATTGAGGAATATTCAATTATTGAATTTGAAAGTTTTATTTAAAGGATACTGGATTTATTAAGTAAGTATTCCAAAACTAAATAATAGTAAAGTGAATTTGGCATATATATATATATATATATATATATATATATGAATTTAAAATTTAGTTTTGAAATGGTGGAATATTTAAAACTTTGAAATATATGGAAATTTAAATGGTTTATTTGGGAATTGAAATCTGTATTTGGAATTGATTTGAGCAATTTTAAAAGCTTATTTACTTTATAAAGTAATTTATTTTAAACCATTTAAGTATTGAAATTTATGTTCGAAGCTATGGGTTTAAGGTATATATATTTGAAAGTACTATGATTTTTGAAAAGGGTATATTTGAAACAAAAATGATATCATATTGATTTGGGATTTAAAATAGAAATGATATCGTATTTATATGATTTTGAAATGGATATTTTATTCTGGTTTTAAAGTATAAACTATTTTCAAAAGACCGCGGTGTTATAATAACGTTTGGTTTTTGAAGAGACCGGGATCGGAAGTTGTCATACTCAAAACCACTTTAACAACCGTGTACGTGGTGGAGATTCCAGAATGAAGTAGGAAGGTGGCGGTGTTTCCTTTGAGGTAAATACGTGGATCCAACTCCTGCGAGTTGGCATAAGGTGGCTAAAACAGGAGCGATCGACGGGTTAAGAAGGTAGCCACTTTTATCGGACACACCCCTTCGATATTCTACTCTGACTTTGGATTTATTCGGTGGCCACTTTTGATTTCTTTGATTTGGGGGTATGGCTCGAGGTGGGCGGTAGCTGCGGTTATGCGTTATCGCCGACCCGGAAGCGTAATTGGTATATCTACCCTGGCATTGCCTAGTTGTGCCATGTCACGTACCCTAGCGTGCCTTATACGATTTTGTTTTGTACCATACCTATGGAGTGCCCTTTGACGACGCCCAGTACGGGGGAGATTACGATACTGTATAGACTATGGGAATATATTATGTGTTAAGGGGAATATTGGGTCACTCCTTAACGCTATTTTAAAGTAAGTTTATTTTACTAGTAGACACTATTATAATAGCGAAATATTACTACATAGTAAATAGTTTAAAGGATCCTTAGGAGATGTGAATCCCGAGCATCTCGTAAGTTACTGCACTCATATTTATTTCTGTTGATTTAACTTACATAAGATCTTTTAGTTCTGACTCGAGTATTTTGTCCTTTCAATTCGCTCGGGTCAGTCCGAGTATTCCAGGATCGAAGGCTTTATATCTGGAGGTCGAAGACGAAGATTTTATTTCTATTACCTATTATAATATTCCACTACACTATTGTATTCCGCTGCATTATTGATATTCTATGGTATGTATAACTCCGATATATATTGTAAGTAAAATTTAATATTTTGGAAAATAGCTTCATGAACTGTATATTTGATTATTATATTTTATCCTTCTGCTGTGAGATTCTGTTTGTTTTATTTCTTTCTTGTTTTTCTTATTTACCCCATAACAATCTGCCCTTTTGTACGGTTTAAATTGGCACGTGTGTCGATTTAAAGCGTGTGAAAAGGCGAGATGTTACATGAGGTCTGAGGTAACGATTACCTTTCACAATCACAGTCACATCACTTTGAATGCCACACGGCCATTTCCATTGACTACTAATTGCCTTTCACAAAAATATAACAATTAAGTTCATACGTCTCAAGGAGGGTGTTAAGCTAAGAGAAGTTGCCTTCTCCGCCACCACTGACGTACGTTTGTAAAAACCAATGTACGTAATCTGTAGAAATGCAATGTCAAACAAACATCTATACAAGTTGTCTAGGAACAGGAAAAACCGAAGGTACATTCCTACCACATCCCATTGGGAAATCACTAGAATTAGTAGCGAATAGTCCATGCATGGGATATTTCATAGTGAAGAGACCACTGCTACTGGGATTTTAACCCCAAACGATCAACAAGCAGTCCCCCACTATGAAAATCCGGAATATCAATATCATCACAAGCAACTTGCACAATCGTCGCATATATGTTGGTCCGATGTGGTTTTCAGATAATTCTCATCCCGGTCTCTTCGCACCAACAACGCAAAAGCGTTTCTCAACCTCACACAGAAATGAAGTCTCATAGACTTATCACATCTTCAACTTTCAACTTGCTATCCTTAGGGCCAAGAAAAAAGCTCGATAGATTGGAGTAATACTCTGTGCTATACGAATCAACATCCTCAACACAAATGATAATCAAGCCTACATAGAAGGCTACATACTAAGTGTATGACTAAATAGTTCCCACATCAAGTCGAGGAACTAAAATGATCAAATTTGATAGTCAGTTATTTAGCTGTCGAAACAAACAAACAAATATTCAAAACCATAACGATCACTAGCCCATTTTAATTTATCTTTTATTAATTAAATTACTTTCCAAATATTCACTTCAAATTATCTTTAAAAAGATATATTTCACCATTTCAACTTTTCAATATTCGAAAACATTTCCATATATTTATTTAATAATAAGTAATCCACAAATCTCTTTATTTTCAACACTTAGAAAATATTACATATACTTAAATCAAGATTAAGTAGATATTTTATTCTTTAAGGAAAACATTCACTTAAACACATTTATTTGGGTTAAAACGAGTAGAACATCGTTACGACAACCCAAAATCACTAGTATAGGGATTCGAAAATAAGATTGATACATAAACCCCAATACTATACAAAAACATTTCCTTTCGAAAATCATTTACTACAACAATGGTGTTATAGTCCATCATTTCCTTATTCTCGAAAATATCTATTCCAACAATGAATGTTAAAATCTATGGTTTTGATACTTAACACATTTTAAAACATCTTTAAAACATTTTACTTCATTTAAAAGACCACTTTTCAAAATGTTTATTTTATTCAATATATTATTCACTGTACAAAATCGTGAATATAAATCGTTTACCAAATCCAATATTTCTACACATTTATTAAGGATAATCCACTACCCAAAATCGTGGATATGATCCCTTTACCAAATTCATTGCTTCTATATATTCGTTAAAGGATTATCCACTGTCCAAATTCATGGATACATCTCCTTGAATAAACTTCTATATTTAACTTTTCAAATTCAATTGATTTCGAATTTATAAAACAATGTTTATAAATTCCATTTATATATTATAAAACTTTCATATACAAAATTCCTTTATAAATCAATTCCATTTAATAACTTAATTACAGGCCAAAAATCCAATTATAAGTTAATTACTTATAATCTCTTTATTTCCAAAATTCATTCTTTTTATAACTTCACAAATTATAAATCTTATTCACTTATAAGATTCATTTATACTTCGTTTTAACACTTATAAAATTCCTTTATAATTCCATCACTTTATAAAATATCGATTTTATGAATCTTATATATAAACCATTTATAATAATTCAAAATCCCAATTTAAACTATTTACAAAATAGTTCACTTCAATATTTCAAAAATCACATTCTGATTTATTTCACAAAAATCGTAGTTTTTATGACAGGAAATTATTGTCAAGGACAAAATTTCACAGCTTTTTAGCCTCAAGGACAGACCTTCAATATTTTATCCTGAAGGACAACTTTCTGTAGGTATCAGTTTTTAGTTATTGATAGCAGTTTTTAGGTATCAGTTTGTAGTTGTCGGTAGCAGTTTTTAGGTATCAGTTTTAGCTGGGTAGCAGTTTTGTTGTCCTTATGAATAATTTTGAAAAATGTTTGTCCTTATGAATAATTTTTAGAAGAATGTTTGTCCTTGTGGTAAAAATATTGAGGTCGTGTCCTTGAGGCAAAAAATATACAAATTTTTGTCCTTTAAATTAATTCCTCCATTTTTATGACATAAAAATTACAACATCTATTTATTTAAAATAAATCCATTTCCTTTAATAATTCAAAAATCAATAAAACATCTATTTTCCAAATCACTTTAAAACCTTTTTAAATTTGAAATCGTCACTTTAATATTTTTGAATTATCAAAAATAGGCCCAATGCTGCATCTGCACTAAATACATCAATCACAGCATCCAAACATCATATATCATATGATAACAGCATATATCACAATATCTGTAAACAAATCAATACTGGCGCGGAATCCAGTTGGATCCCTCCAACCTGTCACCTGCAACAAATATACATTTTAGAAATATATGTACAATGTCTGTTTCAAGGCAGACGCGTGTACAAAGGGTCATCCGCTTATACACGAGAACGTATAGGGTCATCTGCTCCAATAGGCAGGAATATATCCAAATACCAATCAATATATAAAATATATCATATATCGTCCAAACAATCATCATAAATAATATTTATCCTCACTTATATAAAAATATCAGCGAGTCAGAAAGAGTGAGCTGTACTCACATTGTGTCCAATAGCAGTCGCAGTGTTTTATTCTGAATAAAATTATACAAGTGTTTAATTTTACCCAAAATTTATAATATCTCTAATCAACTCCAAACCAGCTCTAAAATGTATTGCTCGTCGATATGAACCCAACGCAATTCGTTTCGTGCAAAATGGACCTCGTATGAAAAAGTTATAGCGTTACAAAGTTTATACGAATTTTAATATAAATCAATTTACAAATTCATTTTTATTTTTAAACCTCCTTTTCCCCTGGCCGTTCGATTTGCTTTTCTTAGATCCAGGCCCATTGGCCCTTCTTCTTCATCACCAGGTTTTACGTCGAACAAAACCTAAAGCCGCCCTTTGCCGTAAATTAACGCGACCACGTCTTGAAGTTTGAAGACGATCGGCCTACTTTGTCTGAACGGCCATCACTTGCTCTACTACCGTCTCGAATATCAGTGAACTCGGTCGCCTATCGACAATGAAAAATGTGCTCAAATGCACGACATTTGGACGAGGTTTGCCATCGATTTGCTGCATAATACTGATCGTGACCTTTCAGGTTGCAGAGCTTGCTAAGATCTTCATTCTTCCAGTTGATGTCGTTGCCTAAAAGTGCATGAATGAGGAGATCTGAGGGGGAGAGGATTGGTTGTTTTTGGCCGTTGGTTTCGATAGTGGCGGCCTTCCCTAGTTTGTATTAGGGATTTGCAAATGTGAAGAATTAAGGTCCTTTTATAGAAAATTTTCAAAACACTATTCACCCGAAATTTTTCGAACTCGAAACGAAGCGTGCCATCTGGCGTTTATAATGTTTTACCCCCATTCCGAATGCAATGGAATATATATCGATAGCCAATTTAATCGTAATTGAAAGATTGGTTTTCGAATCGACTATTTAAATTTAAAATTCACTTAAACAGATTTCTACGCGCTTTAGCTTGTCCCGGACAAACCGTAAATCCGATTGACACGAAATTTGAAATCTGACAATAATATAACATTACGGATCCAATGAAACTGATATTGTCGAAATCCGAGACTGTATGAAAAATGACCATTTTCACTCGTCAATTAAATATTAAAATATTCAATTTTAACAAATTAACTTTTAATTCAATTTTAAAATTTCACTATCACTATTCTAATTCAAATAGAGTTTAATTACAACTTCATAAATCATTTTTATTCATTTTAAATCCAATTTTCACTTATTTCTGAAATTTCAAATATTAAATTATCAATTTATTTATCCAATTAAATCCAGATATTCGAAATATACTTTATTCAGTTTATAAAATTATTTTTGAATATTTGAAGTCAATCAAATATAAGAATTTCAAATGATCGAAATTCTGGGTCATTACGTTCTCCCCTACTCAAAAGAATTTCGTCCTCGAAATTACAAAGTAAGAAAAAGTTACAAAATCCATTAACTTTTCAAAACCAATCGTTCAAATTAGGTTTCAAATCAATTTAAACCTTTTAACTTTTCCAAAAATCATCTAGTTAAACTTCTTGTAGAAACCTTTCTAAGTTTTCTAATCATACTTAGTTGTCTTTTCGAAACCAACTAATGTCATTTAACTTTTATAACTCAATATCAAAATTTTAGTTACTAAAAATTTTCCAAAATTCGCAAAAAATTCCAACGCTTTCAATTTTCAAAAAAATTCGCCAGCATCTCCTTTGCACGGTTCAATCATAATAGGATCACAACATATACATATATATCACAATTATACATCTCATCTTCGAGGATGAGGCATCCCACAGGAAAAAAGTATAAAAGTACGACATGTAATCCGAGATATGTACCTTATATATTATTAGCAAGCATATATGGCTAATATAGCATGAAAGCAAGCTCCAAATGTGAAGCAAGCGCTATCCGCACCTACTAAATACTCAACAAACAAATGAGAAACGTATGTATGTATGTGTGTGTGTGTGTGTATATATATATATATATATATATATATGAAAGTAATATCAATATACAACATATACCAATACACAACTATATATGCTGATATAGCAAATGCAACAAAAACAACAAATCCAACCATCAAACAACTATCATCCAACTAACATCCAACAACTATCTAGTCAATACGTAACCGATCAATATAAATTCACTTCTCATTAATATTCATTGAGTTGATTTTCAATTTATTCACATTTGATTCATTTCATTGGATTTTACTAGCATTCATTCATTCATTCATTCATTCATTCATTCATTCATTCATTCATTCATTTTCAATTAGTTTACATTCACTAATTTACATTTCAATTCAGTTCACTTCCAAATCCAATTTAATTTAGATTTACTTCACTTCCATTACGAATTTAATTACTTTAGCTTTCAATTTGATTAATTCGATTCCATATGACTTTCTATTCAATCAATTAACATTCATCTAAAACAAATGCAAATCCAACATAACCAAATTTATTTATTTTACATTTCAAGTTGAATTTCATTATATAACTCAAGTTCACGTTTATCTAATTCACTTTATTAATTTACTTCGATACCAAAATCAACTTCATTTAACATTACTTAAGTTCTATTTCATTTCAACTTCATTTACATTCACTTTCACTATACGACTTAAGTTCACTTCTAATTTATTTCAAATTCGATTTTATTTGACTTTACTCAAGTCAAATTCCGTATCACTATTCAAATTCAAATTTTGTTTTGCTTAACAAAATTGTTTAACCATTTTAACGATTGGTTTTACTTGCATTTTCTCATTTTATAAGTTATACAACTTATTTATTCAGACTTCCAAATTCATGTTATATAATCACTTGTCTTTTAAGTTGAATTTCCTTTTTAATAACTTAGCTAATCTGGATCAAATCTAATTCAATTTATTCAACTTTCATTTAGTTAAGTTTCAAATCATATATTTATTATACTAACTCAAATTTATTTCAACTTTAGCAAAGTTAAATTTTTATTTCATATTATAAGTCCAAAATTTATTTTACCTATATTCATCGATTACAACTTGGATTTTAAATTCAAATTTGTTTATCAAAATAAAACTTCAATTTCAATTTACTATTGGTAGCAAATCAATCACACAGAAACTCGAAAATGATATCGATGATGCTGTAGTCATCACCCTTATTATTACCTAGCAACGGTAGTGAATTCAGTGCTTTATGTTCTTTTTTAAAAAAAATTCTTTTATTTATAAATCACATTTTTAAATCTTTTACTTATATAATTTCACTATTCACTTTACTTATATAAGATCATTCCAAATTTATTATCTTATTTGGATTTATGATAATATAATCTCCTTAATCTTAGAAAAATAACATTCAAAATAGACGGAATTCAAATTTTCCAAATTCTTCATTCAAATTCATTTTTTTTATTTACAATTCATATTCATAAATATAGTCATGTTGTTTCATTTCCTATATATAAGATTATTTCACAATTGTAAATCATATTAATTATAATTCCATACTATATAATTCATTTTCTTATATAATTTCATTCTTTTACAATTGTTATTTTTATTTAGATTATTCAAACAGATTTTATTAACTTATATATTTTTACATTTCAAACGACCAAACAATCAATTAGGTACACTATAATGATTTCTGAAAAGTTATTTCTTTATATATAAACTATAATCAAGGTAAAATTATTTCATTTACCCAATTTAAAATAATACTATGTCGACTTGCCTCGTTTAAGCGTTAGAAATCCCTATTGATAATATGGCATCCCACATACCGACCAGAATTCACAAATAACTTAATGCATAAGCAAGCACAATATAAAACAATTTTATATCACTAACAAATACGCGCTCATATATATAATACAATCAAACTCAATCTAGGGTGCTACTATCCCTATCTATACCGAGTACACATCAAAGCTTAGGAATATTCAAATTCTAAGCTTTGATACCAACTGTGTTAGTCTAAAGACAGTGGTTACCTCCACCGTAGCTCACACCGATGTTTTGTTTTTACGGCCAGCCTCTCGACTAGAACCAACCTTTTCACATGTAGGGGTAAGAGTCATCCGTTCGCTACCTAACAAGAAGCGAGAACCCCCTATCATGCTGAACATAATCAAACAAAACAAATGTACATAATCTATATAAATGCAATGTCAGACAAACATCCATACATGTTGTCTTGGAATAGGACAAAGCGAAGGTACTTCCCCACCACATCCTGTCGGGAAATCCCTAGAATTAGTAGCGAATAGTCCTTGCATGGGATATTTTATAATGAAGAGACCACGGTTACAGGATGCATATTGGGATTTTAACCCCAAACGATCAATAAGTAGTCCCTTACTATGAAAATCCGAAATATCAATATCATCACAAGCAACCTGCATAATCGTCGCATATACGTTGGCCCGAAGCAGTTTTCAGATAAATCTAACCCCGGTCTCTTCGTACCAACAACGCAAAAGCGTTTCTCAACCTCACACAGAAACTAAGTCTCATAGACTTATCATGTCTCTAACTTTCAACTTGCCATCCTTCGGGCTAAGAAGGAAGCTCAATAGATTAGAGTAATACTCTACACTATACAAATTAACATCCTCAACACAAATGATAATCAAGCCTACACAGAAGGCTATGTACTAAGTGTACGACTAAATAGTTCCCACATCAAGTCGAGAAACTAAAATGGCCAAATTTGATAGTCGGTTATTTAACTATCGAAACAAACAAACAAATATTCAACACCATAACAATCAATAGGCCCTTTTAATTTATCATTTATTAATTAAATTACTTGCCAAATATTCACTTCCAATTATCTTTAAAAAGATATATTTCACCATTTCAACTTTTCAATATTGGAAAACATTTCCATATATTTATTTAATAATAAGTAATTCACAAATCTCTTTATTTTCAACACTTGGAAAATATTACATATACTTAAATCAGGATTAAGTAGATATTTTATTTTTTAAGGAAAACATTCACTTAAACACATTTATTTGGGTTAAAACGAATGTTGCGTAAAACATCGTTACGACAATCCAAAATCACAAGTATATGGATTCGAAAATAAGATAAATATATAAACCCTAATACTATACAAAAACATTTCCTTTCGAAAATCATTTACTATAACAACGGTGTTATAGTCCATCGTTTATTATTTTCGAAAATGTCTATTCCAATAATGAATGTTGAAATCTATGGTTTCGATACTTAACACATTTTAAAACATTTTACTTCATTTAAAAGATCACTTTCCAAAACATTTATTTTATTCAATATATTATTCACTGTCCAAAATCGTGAATATAAATCGTTTACTAAATCCAATATTTCTATACATTTATTCAGGGTAATCCACTGTCCAAAATCGTGGATATGATCCCTTTACCAAATTCATTGATTCTATATATTCATTAAAGGATTATCCATTGTCCAAAATCGTGGATATATCTCCTTTAATAAACATCTATATTTAACTTGTCAAATTCAATTGATTTCAAATTTATAGAACAATGTTTATAAATTCCATTTATATATTATAAAAACTTCCATATACAAAATTCCTTTATAAATCAATTCCGTTTAATAACTTAATTACATGCCAAAAATCCAATTAAAAGTTAATTACTTATAATCTCTTTATATCCAAAATTCGTTCTTTTTATACCTTCAGAAATTATAAATCTTATTCACTTATAAGATTCATTTATACTTCAATTTAACACTTATAAAATTCCTTTATAATTCCATCAATTTTGATTTATAAAATATCGATTTTATAAATCTTATATATAAAGCATTTATAATAAATCAAAATCCCAATTTAAACTATTAACAAAATAGTTCACTTCAATATTTCAAGAACTATATTCTGATTTATTTCACAAAAACCATAATTTTGATAACATAAAAATTATAACATCTATTTATTTAAAATAAATCCATTTCCTTTAATAATTCAAAAATCAATAAAACATCTATTTTCCAAATCACTTTAAAATCCTTTTTAAATTCGAAATCTTCGCTTTAATATTTTTAAATTATCAAAAATAGGCCCAATGCTGCAACAACACTAAATACATCAATCACAGCATCCAAACATCATATATCATATGATAACAACATATATCACAATATTTGTAAACAATTCAATACTAGTGAGGAATCCAGTTGGATCCCTCCAACCTGTCACCTGCAATAAATATACATATTAGAAATATATGTACAATGTCCGCTTCAAGGCAGACACACGTACAAAGGGTCATCCGCTCATACACAGGAATGTATAGGGTCATCTGGTCCAATAGCCAGGAATATATGCAAATACCAATCAATATATAAAATATTTCATATATCATCCAAACAATCATCAATCATCATAAATAATATTTATTCTCACTTATATAAAAATATAAGTGAGTCAATGTAACGACCCTGACTCGACCTTCAAAAATTGGCACCGAATACTTCACCCGTATTCAAATGCCACAGATTCAAACGCCAAATCTAGTTCGTCGGAGCTTATAACTCATTAAGTAAAAAACAAAGTGGAAGAAAACAAATGAATATATCATTGATACAAAATAGTTGATACAATATCGGATACAACATGAATATCAATATTATCAGAGATACAAGATACCAGTAGAAACAAAACACCAGTGGGGGAACAATATCACCAACTTGATCTTCCAAAGAATAGAAAGAAGATTGTAATGTCCCGATACTTTCAACCCTTTGCTTCCTCACATGTTGGACTTGAATTGCTCAAACTATCAGATTGTTAATTTAAAATTGGCAAAACTCAGCATATATAATAAATAAATCAAGTATAAAATCACATGCACAGAGTAATATAATAATAACGCAGCGGAATAGATAAATAGTAGTTCATGAAGCTACTATATAAACATCAGAGTTTGAAATAAAATACAACAGAATATTAAAAAACAGTGAAGTCTCCAGTACATACAGATGACTTCTCTAAACCAATCAACTGGAAAAGCTGAAAGCTGGATCAATAGTTGGATCTCCAAGCGAAACTCCAAACTCCAAAGATGAGTTCAAATGCTGAATTACTCAATCTAACGCGAGCGTAAAGCAAAACACAAAACACTCGAGTCAGGATTAACATTCTTATATCAATAAATCCAACTCAAGCGAAATATCATATGAATACAAGTAACTTAAAGGACGTTTGGGATAACCATCCTCTAAGGATTTGTGGAACTATCTTCAAGGTAGAAATATACACTATAAGACCGTGGTCATTTCGAATTAATTTATACTTAAAACCATAATATCATTTTCTTGCATGTATATCTATTTTTCAAAATAGTATACATATATATATATATTAAATAATTTAGAAGGTAAAGTATTTACAACTTCCTTAAATTTTACAAAAATCGCTTCAAAATCAACCCGACTTTCCCATTCAAATTAAATTCAATCTCAATTTATCAGTTCCCATTCAATTTAGTTTTCTAAATAACAAACTCAAATTATATCGATTTTAAATACTGATCTGAATCACAATTTAACCATTTAAATTCCTATAATTTTCAAAGCTTTAATATTCAACATTTCAAACTAAACCTAACAGTTTCATATAGATCTTGATTTAACTTCATTATTATTTATTCTTGAAATATTCACTCAATATTATTTATATAGCCTTATAGTACAATTCATTATATTTTCCTTCAATTTCTTTAAACGTGAAATATTAATTAAATCACTAAAAATCAAAGTCATGTTATGAAGCTAGATTTCAAGTTTTCAAATTCAATAAGTTTCAAATTTATTTAATTATCTTAATTAAATACCATTCCAATCAATTCAACTTTATCTTTCTTAACTTATACAAATCATTGGAAATCTATTTAAAATATAATACTTAAACATATTATATTAATTAAATCGACTTTATTAAATTAAAGTTTACTATTAAATATACTTTACATTAAACATATTTATATTAAAAAAATTCAGTATTAACTAAACCATATATTTCTTTCCCAAAACAATAGATATTATTTTCAAAATATTTATATATGGACCAACGGTGTCTGTATATACTTATCATGTGGTTAAGTGATATGGATATTTTTCATGTCAATCCGTAATTTAAATGTATATACGAGTAGATATCATTTCGACCCATAATCCCAATTTAATACAAATGAAAGTTGCTTGGGCTTATCATTTCAACCTAGAGCGATTTTCTTCTATTCTAAAGTCCGTTCGGGTATGTATCATTTCAACCCATAGTGATTTCTATACTAACAGGGAATTTGCAGAGTGATAACAGATATGATAATAATATAACAGGCATATATCATCAACAATAGTATAATATAAACAACAGGATATGGTGTCATATCCCATAGGTGAACAGATACAGATAATAGCATATATAGCAATTTAATCAACTAACAGCAGCATATTTCAATTATCGTTTCAATTGAAACAAATTTAGTAAATATAAGAATGTTAATCGTGAGTGATTGCTCACCTTTCGAGGCTAGATGGATAGACAAAGAAGTTCAGTTAAGAATTGCAAGCACGATCCCAAGGCAAAGCAAGATTGGCTTGAAATTGGATGGACAAAGCTGATAAATTGGAAATTGAGAACTACGATTAGCTTGGTATAGACAGAAATGGGATATATATATATATATATATTATTTCCTTGAAATCGATATTTTAATTTAAGATAAATATTAAAATAAATACATATATAATATATTTAATCATAATATATCTATAACAAGACATACAATACCATATTGTCATAAAATAAAATTCATGCAAACAATACAAATATGAAATTACAACTACATATGTACAAATTGCCGGTTACTATTTATGCAGACTATATTGGTTATACAAACCAATATATATACAGGCTATCACAATTATATATTCTAGACTCATATATACATATACACATATAAGCTAACTAAAAATCATACAACAACCAATATATCTATGCGAGCTATTTGTCAACATAAATGCAGACCACTGTTTATAAAAATATAGAACAAAATATGCACGTGCAGATTAATATATATGTAACAGCAAATGCTAGCATGTAAACAAATATACACTTTAGCTATATATAAACAATATGTAATTTGCAACTAAACAACAGACGTAGGTATATATGTACGAAAGTTATGATTCTTATACCCTTTATATATAAATAAGCTAATATATAAACATTATTAAAAACTACTTCAAAATACTGCATAACTTAAGTAAATAATTTAACATAGTATATATATATATATAACCAATATATGTATATACACAGGCTACTTTGCATGCTGATGCAAAAAATGTAACTATATAGGCATGCAGACTAACAGAACATATTATATGCGTATATATACTTTTAAATAAATACATTTTCCAAATATCCACAAAACTCACTGTATATAAATGAAAAATATATATGTACATACAAAGTGCATCTACATCTTACGAAATTTTAAACTTAGATTCAAAACTTGCTTTGTTATAACATATAACCAGCATAGAATGATGTACATACATCTATCAAAAGATTGGTACCATATAAATTATTACTTTTACAGTGTACCGCATATAACAATTTATATAGCTTAAGGCAAACCTGGTATGAGCCTGTATACTATAGTATACTAACAAATATGTATGTCTGCTATTGTGACCTTATAAAATATTCACCAGCAACCATAAACTATAATATAACATGAATATTACCAACTATACAGATTTGAATATATATATATATATAGACGCAAATATATGCAACCAAGGTTGTAAAGTATTTACATAAACAAATGAATCTAACTATATATATGTATATACAAATCCAAAGTGTAAAGAAGTCGTTTTATTAAAATCTATAAATATATATATATATTCACCTAGAAAATTCATAGAGGAAGAAATGATTCGAGTTGTGCTTTGTGACCGGGTTGAGATCAACATCGCTGGAAAAATGGCCGTGCTAGGTTAGGGGTGCCGGAGGGGATAAGGAGGAGGCGGAAGGTTGGTAGGCGAGTCTCGGCGAGGTAAAGGGAAGGTGCTTGTCGTGAGATGGCCACTGCGGTATAGAGGTGCATAGAGGAAGAGGCGGACGCGAGCGGATGAGGAGGCTGCGATGTTCGGGGTAGGCGGCCATGGCATGAATCGAGGCAAGGAGGTCATGTGTAAGAAGTGGGGTGCACTAGTTGAAGGTGAGATGGATTGATGAAAGAAGCATGGCAAGAGAGAAGAGGAGTAGATACGGTTGTAGTGGTGGGACTTGCGTGCGGTTTCTTGTCACGGAGGATGCTCGCATGGGAGAGGATGTGGAGCGGCTATGCGAGAGGGAGGGTTTGAGAATGGGTTGCATGAGTATAAGCTTGGCGAGAATAAAACGAAGAGGAATCACAGGCAGTGGAAAGAAAGGAAGTCACAGAAAAATAATATTGAATTGTAAGGAGAATGAAACGAACAATATTGTTTTGTAGCAGAGAAAATGAACCAATGCAAAATTTAATAAAGTAAGAATACCAAAAACTAGCCAAATTGAATTTCAGAAAATAATAACAGCTAATGGCTGCTTGTTTCAACAACTAGATAGATGAAAGGGCAAGAAGCCAAAAGGTTGAAATTGGATACCGATACGGTTACCCATTTTGCGGTTTCCGTCGCGTACCGGAATTCAAAACACAGAACTGAATATACCGTTGAGATCAGCGTGATGAGACGATCAAAACGGCATACAAATATTGGAGATACGATTGAATTTTAAAAATTCGATTTTCTGCTAGCGGAAAATGCAGCAAAAATGCAGAAAATAAGATCGACGGAGCTAAAAAGTCTGAATTTGATGAAATGAAATATGACGTCTCACTCAGAAGAAGGTTTAGAATTTTTCTATGGAAAAATATTCAAGTTTGGAAAACATTTTATTATCATAAAATATTAACTGATTAAAATTGAAATAAAATTACACCATAAAATAAACATTCAGATTATCTGATGAAAATTTACCAGTTGCTATGTTAAAATAGACGTATTCCAAATATCAAACTTTTATTTCAAAATTTTATTATTTAAAATTTCACAAGATTCGATTAATTAAATAAATGAACCACCGAAATTTACGGGTCGTTACAAAGATAGAATCCAAAACTACATTCCAACGCCAAAGTTCAAAAGTCTCCAAACCAAGAAGCTCGAACCACCATCAAGTTGAACTTGTAGCAAATCCGATCCCGAAATGCTATTGCCAAAATCCAAAGGCTCCAAAGACCAAAGATTGAAGAAGATTGCCAAAGGCTACCAAACGTCGGTCATAGTTCGTCAGTGCCGCTGTGCATGTGCACGATACCAAGGCTTGTTTCAGTTTCTTGTTTTATGGAATGAGGGGTAGGGACTCGAAGTATCACTCGGGATTCAAGAAATCGTAAATGAATCTTTGGAAATGGTTTTGAAAGCTATGAATTGAGTTTTTGATTTAAAGATTGGATGAGTTAATCCAATTTGAAAGGGAAATCGTTTTGAAAGGCTATGAATGAATCTTTATTAAAGATTGGTGAACTTAATTTTCGAATTGAAAAGGGATCTTAAAAGTGTATCTTTTCTATAAAAGATTTGAAATGGAATTGTTTTGAAAGCTATGAATGAATCTTTGTGAAATTTGTGAAGTGAATTTTTTTGTTTAAAGATTTGAAAATGGTAATTGGTTTAAACCATTTGAAAGAATGGTTTTGGATAATAAGTTGTGACTTAACTAATATCCATATATCCATATGTTTTTAAATATTACGCTCATTATTCGGTTTAGCCGGGAGAGGACCTTGTGTCATATAACTCATTCCGATTAATGATATGACGATATGGATAGCATTTGAAGACCAATGGTGAAGACCGGGTATTTTCGAGAACGATAGGATAACCCGTCGAATGACTCTACACTGAGTAGCTATGGTATAGAGATCTCCATATGTGATGCGGAGTCCGATCGGGATTGTGAATACCCGGATTGCAAGGGCTTCTTTGGAAGCGCCTTCGGTTCTGTTCGAATCCGGAACAGACTTGTATGGATATGTGTCTAACATTACACTTTGAGATGTAAAGCTGGTTTCTATCAAATACATTTCTATTTGGTGGCGGAGAATTTATTCTCTTAACTTAACACCTTCTCTGAGACGTATGAGCACAGAGGTTATGTAGTTGACGGTTACTAGTGATACATTCCCAATTTGATAATGCGGTATACAAAGTGCTTCTGATCATTTGTTGATCGAAGCATGGTTTTTGTGAAAAGCGTAGCTTTGTGGACGAGACTTCGTCGAGCATCACAACCTGGAAATGGTCGAAACAGGAATGTTTCAGCAAGGTTTTTAGGGTTCGTGCCCCTAGGGTATGTCCATTTTCTTCTGGATAAGAGGTGGTATCATGGTATGGAGCACAGATATTTAACCTATGTTGTTGCAGCAAATCTATTGCTTTGTGGTTGTTGGTGTTGAGGGCCCTCGGATAAAGTTGGTTACGATCGAGGATGGCGTACTTGTGTCGTAGTTACCTAGTTACAGCTTTATTAAAGCGTGAGGTAGCGTCGGCCTTGTGTTGGCAGAGATCCGGTTAGGTTCTCGGGGGCGTCCCTCTAGAGGCGTTCCATTCGGTGTAGGAATTCCTTTGCCTGACCATTGTTCGAAATCCAAAGAAACAATACGCGCCCTGTACGGTTTTAGTTGTATAACCTGCCATGGAATGTGACGGTAACCTACTATTGAACATGGTAGCTATAGTAAGCATAGGGCGAAATATGGTATGCTGGCTAAGATTAATATTATACTTTCAAAAGGTTTTCTGCACTATGCACTAATAATAAGACCAAAAGGTTTTCGCGTATCAAGCATTGTTGACTGTCATAAGGAGAAATCTCCTCCAAGTGTGCGCTTGCATTGTGTGTGTGGTGGGAGGCCTTATGGCAGTTTCATTTTCCAAAAAGCATTATGGATTTCAATATTTAAAATATTTTGTTGATTGTTTTAAAGATAAACTATTTTTGTTTGCTCATACCAGTCCTATGACTGACCTGGAGTTTATTGTTCCCTTCCTAAACTCTAGGTGCCCATAATGTTCCACACGGGCAATCTAGAGTCAGGATTTTCAGATAATCAAATAGTAGGTGTAGATTCGGTAGCCTTCGACCTTTGGTTTGGTAGCTTTTGGCAATCTTCTTCAGTCTTTGGACTTTGGAGCCTTTGGATTTTGGCGATAGCATTTCGAGATCGGATTTGCTACAAGTTCAACTTGATGGTGGTTCGAGCTTCTTGGTTTGGAGACTTTGGAACTTTGGCATTGGAATGCATTTTTGGATTCTATCTTCTTTCTATTCTTTGGAAGATCAAGTTGGTGATATTGTTCCGCTGCTGGTGTTTTGTTTCTACTGTTGTCTTATATCTCTAATAATATTGATATTCATGTTGTATCCGATATTATATCAACTATTGTGTATCAATGATATATTGATTTGTTTTCTTCCATTGTGTTGTCTACTTAATGTGTTACAAGCTCCGGCGAACCATATTCGGCGTTTGAATCTACGGCATTTGAATACGGGTGAAGTATCTGATGCTGATTTTCGAAGGTCGAGTAAGGGTCGTTACACAGAAAGTGTGAGTTGTACTCATATTGCGTTCAATAGCAGTCGCAGTATTTTATTCTGAATAAAATTAAATAAGAATTTAATTTTACCTAAAATTTATGCTAGCTCCAATCAACTCCAAACCAGCTCCAAAATGTAGTGCTCGTCAATACAAACCCGATATAATTTGTTTCGTGCGAAACGGACCTCGTATGAAAAAGTTATAGCATTACAAAGTTTATACGAATTTTAATATAAATCAATTTACAAATTTATTTTTATTTTTAAACCTCCTTTTCCCCTGGTCGTTCAATTTTCTTTGCTGGGATCCAGGCCGATCGGCCCTTCTTTTTCATCACCGGTTTTTATGTCGAACAAAACCCAAAGCCTCCCTTTGCCCTAAATTAACGCGGCCACTTCTTGAAGTTTGAAGACGATCGGCTACTTCATTTGAACGGCCATCACTTGCTCTACTACCGGATCAAATATCGACGAACTCGGTCGCCCATCGACAATGAAAAACATGCTCGAACACATGGCGTTTGAACAAGGTTTGTCGATGATTTGCTGCGTAATACTTGATCGTGACCGTTCAGGTTACAGATATTGCTAAGATCTTGATTCTTCCAGTTGATGTCGTTGCCTAAAAGTGTGTGGATGAGGAGATCGGAGAGGGAGAAGATTGGTTGTTTTCGGCCATTGGTTTCGATAGTGGCGGCCTGCCCAAGTTTGTATTAGGGTTTTGCAAATGTGAAGAATTGAGGTCCTTTTATACAAAATTTTCAAAACACTATTCACCCGAAAAATTTCCGAACTCGATACGAAGCGTGCCGTCTAGCGCTTGTAATGTTTTACCCCCATTCTGAATGCAATCGAATGTATATCGAGAGCCAATTCGATCGTATTTGAAAGATAGGCTTTCGAATCGACTATTTAAATTTAAAATTCACTTAAACAAATTTCTACGTGTTTTATCTTGCCCCGGACAAATCGTAATCCGATTGACACGAAATTTGAAATCTTAAAATAATATAACATTACAGATCCAATGAAACTGGTTTCGTCGAAATCTGAGATTGTATGAAAAATGACCATTTTCACTCGTCAATTAAATATTAAAATATTCAATTTTAACAAATTAACTTTTAATTCAATTTTAAAAGTTCACTATCACTATTCTAATTCAAATAGAATTTAATTACAACTTTATAAATCATTTTTATTCATATTAAATCCCACTTATTTCTGAAATTTCGAATGTTAAATTATCAATTTAATTATCTAATTAAATCCAGATATTCGAAATATACTTTATTCATCTTATAAAATTACTTGTGAATATTTAAAATCAATTAAATATACGAATTTCAAATGACCGAAATTCTGGGTCGTTACACCCCACATGCAAGTAGAAACAACTGTTGGTAGCCTCTAAGTGATGGGCATATTTCTATTGTGTAATTCTATGGACCTTGCATTCCAAACCATTCTAAACCAAACAAATTATCCTAGGCCTAAATATTGGACTAGGCCCACTAATTCATGCTTATCCTAAACGTATAACTTAGGCTTTATAATTTCTCACTAAGAAAATTATACAGCCACCTGGTATTTAATTCCTAGCTTATTTCCTGTATTTCATAAATGTCAATTTTTCATAATATATGTTCATTATTGTTATATTTGGAAAATCTCTAATAACATTTATTTATTCATTATAATTCAACCTATTATGCCTATTTCATATCCAAATAAATACCATATTGAATCCTTTAACCAATCCTATTAACAACATTTATGTCCCCATTTAATTCCTATAACTTCCTATCAACTGCATATTATTGCCTTATTAATTTTGAAGTTACTATATCTTTTTCATCCATATCTTCTAATCCTATAATTTATTATGCTGTATATAACTATACATCCTAATTATAACTAATACGAATATTGACATATATTACACTATATAAATAATTGTAACTAGTTATCCTTCTCAAAAAGGATTACCGTTATAATTTTCCATAAATTGCACAAAAATGAAAATTTACTTAATTTGAAATTATAAGGAATTATCTCCTTTTCATTTATTGAAATAGATAGTGCAAACTATGGAAAAGGATATCCATACTTTACACATCTCTTTCCTTTATGTTATATTCCTTATTAGTTAAAACGATGCACTTTTTATACATCTGTGGAATTAGATAATTTATAAAGGTCACACAGGAATAGATACAATTAAATTGCACCCTGTTAACATAATAGAAATTTAGTTAGAAAATTATATTTAAATAAAACGAGGACAAAAATAAAAGTGTCACAAACATTTGAATTTGGCTACAAAACTTTTACCATTATGTTTATAGCGATTTTCTGGATAATTTCATATATAAAAACTTCGAAATAAGAGTGAGTACGGAGAAGTTAAGGATGTCAAAAAATTTGAAAAAGAGTTAAATTTAAAATAAAAAAATATCACAAAAACACACCGTGCCTGGTTGTAACGACCCGATTTTTCGACTTCCGAAAGTCGACATTAATACGTCCACTGTACCAACTACCGAACCATCGAACGCCAAAGAACCGAACCATTAGGGTTAAGAAAAAGAAGGTAGAAGAAGGAAACAGAAATAATAACAGAATCTCACATTTCGCAGCGGAACAACATATAATATATCAGTGAATAATTTTAAAACAAAGAATCATATCTGTTATTACATTACATCACATTCCATTATCATAGTGTACAACAACAAACAGCAGAAGAAAATATAACATATACTAGTAATAAGCTTCGCCATCTAGCTTGCTCCTGACCTCCACAGCAACTCCTGAATTCTAGAATGACCTGATAATCTGAATCCAGACTGCCCGTGTGGAAATTGGTGGGCACTTAGAGTTTAGAAAAGGAACAATAAACTCCAGGTCATTCATGGGACTGGTGTGAAATCTTAAAACAGTTATTTTCACAAAGAAAATAAAAAAAATCCGCTATGCTTTCGAAAATGAAACTGCCATAAGGCCTCCCGCCACACGCACAATGCCAGCGCACACTTGGAGGAGATTTCTCCTTATGACAGTCAAAATGCTTAATACGCAAAATTCTTTGGATATTAATTTTAGTGCATAGTGCAGAAAACATTTCGAAAGTATAATATTAAATTTAGCCAGCATACAACATTTCGTTACTATAGCAACCATGTTTAATCGCAGGTTACCGCCATATCCTATGGTAGGTTACCGCCATATCCTATGGCAGGTTATACAACTAAAACCGTACAGGGCGCGTATTGTTTCTTTGGATTTCCAACAAATGGTCAGGCAAAGGAACTTCCTACACCGAAATGGGTACGCCTCTAGAAGAACGCCCCCGAGAACCTAACCGGATCTCTGCTGACACAAGGCCGAGTTATCACACGCTTCTGGGTACAATGAAGCTGTAACTTGATAACTCAACACAAAAAGTATGCCATCCCCGGTCCTTACCAACCTTTATCCGAGGATCCTCAACCACAAAGCAACAACCACAAAGTATAATAATATGCAGCATCAACACAGGTAAAATATCTGGGATCCATACCATGATATCACCTCTTATCCAGAAGAAAATGGACATACCCTAGGGGCGCGGCCCCTAAAAACCTTGCCGCAACATTCCTGTTTTGACCATTTCCGGGTTGTGAGGCTCGACGAAGTCTCATCCACAAAGCTACGCTTTTCACAAAGCCATGCTTCGATCAACAAATGATCAGCAGCACTTCGTATGCCACATTACCAAATTAGGAATGTATCACTAGTAACCATCAACTACATAACCTTTGAGCTCGTACGTCTCAGAGAAGGGTGTTAAGCTAAGAGAATAAATTCTACGCCACTAATTTTAATGTATTTGATAGAAACCAGCTTTACATCTCAATTTGTAACGTCAGACACACTTTCATACAAGTCTGTTCCGGGTTCGAACAGAACCGAAGGCACTTCCAAAGAAGCCCTTGCAATCTAGGTATTCACAATCCCGATCGGACTTCCCATCACTTAGGGAATCTCTATACTGTAGCTACTCAGTGCAGAGGCAATCGATAGGTCATCCTATCATTCTCGCAAATACCCGGTCTTCACCACCGGTCATCAAATGAAATCCTATTTCGTTGTATCATTATTCGAAATGGGTTATATGACACAAAGGTCCTCTCCCGGCTAATCCGAATAATGAGCGCTTATTTAAAAAAAAAGTGTTCATTCAGATTTCAAAAAATCACAACAATTTCCACTTTGATCTTTTAAATAAAAAATTTATCACAATCACAAAGGTTCGATGTGGTTTTCGGATATCCACTTGGAATCCGACCCCCGGTCGCATCGAAATTCAAACGCCATTTAAAGGCAAATATTGATAGTCGGTTATTTAACTATCAATCAACATTCACAACAATTACCAGATTTAAATAATTTCCCAATTATTTATTTTCAAAATATCTTCGCAGAATATATTTTTAACACTTCATCACTTTGAAAATCAAATTTCAAATTAATTTCCCATCCTTTGAAACAAGTTTCAAATCTTTTCCACACTTTTAAAAATAAACCAATGTTTATTTTAAAACCAATTTCCATTTCCCTTATAAATTTCCATTGTGAATTTACATTTCTAAATATCAACTGATATACGATTTTAAATCGATTTTCCAACATTCACTTTCAAACACCAAATCAAATTCCAAATTGATTTCTAAATTTATTTTCAAAACACGAAATCAATTTCCCTTCGAACACCAAATTAATTTTCATATTGATTTCCAAAATTTATTTCAATTACCAAATCAATGCCAATTTGATTTCCAAAATTGCTTCACACACCAAATTAATTTCAAGTTCGTTTCCCAAGGATTTATTTTCAAATACCAAGCCAATTTTCCAAATCGATTTCAAAATTTATTTCAACTCCAAATTAAATCCCTAATTTAATCTCTAAATTTATTTCCTTTTTGAAATAAATTCCTTTCTCTTTCAAATATTTAAAATCTGTATTTTAAATAAATTCTTCAACCTTTGAATAATTTTACTCGAAATCCATTTATTAAGCCTTTTCCTCAAATTTTGGAATTTTATTCAACAGGATTAAAAATAAAACTTTATCGTTTTAAAATTCCTTCTTTTAACTTTATCCAATTCTCAAAAATAAAGTTTACTATAAACTTTCAACTTGAATTTTCAAAAATCCAATTTTTATTTATTTTCGGTATCCAACGATACCAAAAAAAAAATATTCAGTTAAATTATAGCCTTTAACGATTTTAACCACAAATAAAGTCACACAGGGATTATAAATAAGCAACACACAACATATGAAACAAATTCAATATTTGAGGAATCCAGTTGGATCCCTCCAACCTGTTTCCCTGCATCCATAGATGTTAGCACAACAATTAAATACCAATTCCACTTCGAGGTGGGATATCGTGGTATATGGGATTTATAAAATATTATCCTCTATTATGCGGCACAATAGGGTCTATTTCAAAACAAGTAATAACAACCATCACCCAAGCACACAATCAACAATCTTAAATTTAACTATTTAAAATTAAACAAAACCCTTTGTTTGAGTGAGAAGATCTCACCTTGCTTTTAATTTGCAGTCTATTTCCATTCCAGTGTGTTCTTCATGATCTTTTGACCTTGTAACAAACAATTTATATAATTTATTAACACTTCAAACTAATCGAATAATCAATTACCATCTAATAAATTTTTAATTAACTAATTATTTTATTTAACTAATTATTTCGCTTTAAAAAAACCTTTTTGTAAATAAATAATTTACATAAGTTTTATTGATCCACTTAATCACTATAATACCTTATTTAAAATAACTAGTTAAATTATTTAAACTAAATCTCCTAAATAAATAAATTTCAAGTTACAAAATAAATAAATAAATTTTCAAAATACCTTATTTTTAAACAATTTTCCCTTTAGATAGATTTTCAAAAATCTAATTTATACAAATACCTAGAATATTAAAATTTAAAAAAAATATGTGTACTTAATATGTACATATTGGAAATCTATTTTCTGTTTAAAAAAATAAAATTTGCATCCAGAATTTGCTGTAAGTCAAATGGTGATATACATATATATCTTGAATTTAAAATAAAGTCCAAAACAAATATACCTTACTGCAACTCGCGGAGATCCTATAACCCAGTATCTCACTACCATCACGAAAATCGACACAGCCCCTGCACTGCTTCGCTGACCCCTCAGTACGAGCACCTCGACTACTGCCCACCACCGCGTGCGAACCCCAAATCAATCCCGTGTTGATCTCACCTCCTCTATCGCGCGAGCTCGAGGCAATTTCGCGATCCCCATCGCTCGAACCACCTCGCGACACTCACCTGATATCGATCGATTTCGATAAGGACCCCTACTCCATCCAGCTTTAATCGCGAGTACCCCAGACAACGAGCCCTAATTGCAAAATCCCCAACCGAGACGAACACCAACAAACCCCTTCATCAATGAACTCCGGACGTTCGAATTCTGAAATCAGAGGAGGCTCGCGATTTCGATTAGAAATCGGATTTTGGGTTTCACGGCCGCCTCCCTTCCTTTATATTTTGATTCTCGTTTAATTGATTTGAAGAGAGGATGATTTTGATTAGCGCCTTCGATTTTACTGAAGGAATAAAACGATTTCGTGATTTAATGGAACAAGGCAGCATATTTCTTTTCGTTTGAAAAATGAAATTCAAATGAAGTATAAGAAAAAGGTTGACGGGATTTAACGAGGGAAAGGACTCGTACGTGATAGTGGCGTGCTCGAGACGGTAAGTGAAACACATACGTTACAACTGAGAATAACGGCTGTGATTTGATTTTTTCTAGATAAAGATATTTAAATTAAATCGATAATTATTATCTAGGCGTTTTTATCTCGTACAATCACACGACAGCTCTGAACGCTACGGAAATTGAAATCCGATAATAATATGATATTACGGATCCAATGGAACTGCTTTCGTTGAATTCCGAGACTGTACCTCGGGAAGCTATTTTTTTTAAATATCGATTCAAACGATAAAATTTTAAAACTGAACAAATCACTTTCAAATTCAATTCTGAAGCTTCTATTATCTTCAGTATTATTGATATGAATTTTACAAGCCTTTGAAAATATTTTTAACTAGCTTAAAAATCAAGATTCAATATTTTACCCAACTTAGATAAATTAAATTTAATATTTTAATTGCCAAATTCATAGCACTATTCGAAACTCACGTTAAACTAACTTCCAAGTATTTAAAATTAGTTAAATGTGCCATTTCAAATGTTAAAAATTTCCGGGTCGTCACATCCTTCCCCCCTTAAAAGAATTTCGTCCCGAAATTTCTAGTTAGGAAGAATGATCCTCAACCCATTTGATATTTTCCAAATCAAACAGTTTTATCAACTTTTCAAAACAAATCTTTTAATCAAACATCCCTTATTATTTCAACAAGCTTTGCAAAATCTTCACAGTTTCCAAACAACTTCATTTACTTCACAAATTCAAATTTGAATTTAAATTCAAATTTTAAACTTTCAAAATTTTCCTAAAATTTTTTCTAACTCCCTCAATTTCTGAAAATTTTCGCCAACGTCTCCTTTGCGCGGCTAGCTCGGTACGACTACAAAATGGCACCACATGCCCTCAGATTCCAAAAGAAAATAAAAAGCCAAGTGGCTAGACAAGAAAATCACTAAATTTCATACAGAAATTGAAATACATACCTTTTTGTCGGGCAATTCAAATTTTTATCTTCAAAATCTCGATTCCAATTTTTTTCCTTTTTACCTGTAATATACCTGCATATTCTTCTAGCCATAATATTCAATTACAACAATCAAATATCATTTTTGAGCATTTCTTTACTGAAGTTTCATATCTACTTCTATTCAATTAGTTCTCTCATTTCCGTATGAATTCTAATTTATCTTCAACTATGAATATTGAATTTTATCTTCCATTTATAACTGATTCATATTATTATTTTAAATTAGTTTCATTCACTAATTTACTTCAATTTCCACTTTGAAATCGTTTGTCGCTAACAAAAAAATTTCAAAAATTTTCTAACTCCCAAAATTTTCAAAATTTTTGGCAGAGTCTCCTTTGTAGGGAGGAGCTTTTGCAATTTGACAAAGGATATAAATATATATACATCGACCCACCCGGTCGGAAAAAACAAAAACAGTTCATATTTCCTATTTTTATTGCGTAGGCGTACCTTATTTAGCATTTTAAGCAAAGCGGTTTATTTAATTAGTATTTTGCACAATCAAATCCAGCCCAACGACTTTCCTGTACCTGTATTTACTCAATTTAAACACATAAGTGACATATATAGGAAATTCATTTATATTTCACTTATTTTTGATAATAAACACATAGTTTTCACAAACAATGCATTCAAAATAATTCCCATAAGCAATTTATAAAGTTTCTATACAAATTTAATTGCTTACAACTACATTCCATATCATTTCTATTCAATTCAAGCGATTTACAATTCACTTTCTTTTATTCAGTTCATTTTTTTAAACAAAACGAACTCATATCCATTTTAATTGATTTAGAAATCAATTTATTGGCTTTCATTACCTCATAAAATTTTATGCAATCACGTTTGCGTCAAACAACAACCATTTCTATGCAAATTCGATGATATTCGCTAAATAGAATATCCAATCTAGTTTATAACTAATTTAAATTGATACAAACTCAATTTACTCTTTATTCTATTTCATTTCCAATTGATTCCGTTCAACTCATTTTACATTTCATTAGTCAAACAAGTTTCATTCAAAACCATTCCATACAACTTGACAACAACAATTTCACAATTTTTACTTAAGTTATTTCAATTCGAAATTCAAATTTATTTTTCCTTGTGACACTTCCAAACTTAAATCCTTGATTTGACTTTCATTTATCAAATCCATTTCATCGACTAATTTAATTAAATTAGTTTTACTCACTTATCCATTTTAAATTTCAACTTTCCATTCTCAATTCATCTCGAATTTATTTTATCAATAGCAAGGAAATTTTCTACTTGCTTGAATTTATTTGCAAATTCGAACCATTTTTATTTAACTCACAATTCAAATTTTAGTTTAACTAATTCAACTTTCCTATTTCATGAATTAATTAATTATCATATTAGTTTACTTGAATTCAATCCATTTTAATTTTCCAAAGTTTGGATTTTTATTCAATTTGATACAAGTCAAATATCATTCCACTATTCAATTCTAATCCATTTACTTACAAATGTTTACTCATTTGTTTATTCACAAATTTATTCCGCACTTACTTTTATTTACCCCTTTTCAATTTGAATCTTATTCCAATCAAATTTCAAATATTTTTATGAGTTATCAAACGTATTTATATATTGTAACATTTTAGAGAAATTTAATCTTTTGAAATTTCAATCCAAATCCTTTAATCTGTATTCCAAAAATTTCTCTGGCATCTCATTTCAATTTATAAAACTCATTTATAAATTCACATTATCAATTTCATTCCATTAATGAATTTTATTCCAAATTATAAATCACACTTACAATTTACATTTACAAATCTCATTTGTATTTTTTTTTATTTTCTTGGCTTTTGATTTCAATTTCTCATACAACGATGATAATAATCTAATATTATCGCTTCCTAATAACCAAGCAACCATATATTTCACAGAAAATTTATTTCCTTTATATACGAAAATAGTTTTGGGTAAAATTATCTCATTTAGCCTATTTTAAAACAATACTGTGTCAATTTATCTTGTTTAAGAGTTTAGAAACCCCTATCGAAATAGTTAGGCAAACTGCACCGACCAGAATCTATAATCAATCAACCGATAAGTCAGCACAATATTAAACAATTTTATATTCACTAACAAATACGCGCTCATATCTATTATTACACTCACACTCATGTACTACTGACTCTATCTCTAATGAGTAACACCCAACAGAGCCAGGGTTGTCGCTTAACCAATTGCTCTGATACCACTTTGTAACGACACGATTTTTCGACTGCCGAAAGTCGACATTAATACGCCAATGTATCAACTGCCGAACCATCGAACGTCGGAAAACCGAACCATTAGGGTTAAGAAGAAGAAGCTAGAAGAAGGAAACAAAAACAATAACAGAATCTCACATTTCGCAGCGGAACAACATATAATATATCAATGAATAATTTTTAAAACAAAGAATCATATCTGTTATTATATTACATCACATTACATTATCAGAGTGTACAACAACAAACAACAGAAAAATATATAACATATACTAGTAATACGCTTTGCCATCTAGCTTGCTCCTGACCTCCACAGCAACTCCTGAATTCCAGAATGACCTGATATCTTGACTCTAGACTGCCCGTGTGGAAATTGGTGGGCACCCAGAGTTTAGAAAGAGAACAATAAACTCCAGGTCAGTCATGGGACTGGTGTGAGATCTTAAAAACAGTTATTTTCACAAAGAAAATAAAATAAATCCGCTATACTTTCGAAAATGAAACTGCCATAAGGCCTCCCGCCACACACACAATGCCAACGCACACTTGAAGGAGGTTTCTCCTTATGACAGTCAAAATGCTTAATACGCAAAAAAAATTGAATATTATTTTTAATGCATAGGGCAGAAAACATTTCGAAAGTATAATATTAATCTTAGCCAGCATACAACATTTCGTCGTATGCCTACTATAGCTACCATGTTCAATAGCAGGTTACCGCCATATCCTATGGCAGGTTATACAACTAAAACCGTACAGGGCACGTATTGTTTCTTTGGATTTCCAACAAATGGTCAGGCAAAGGAACTTCCTACACCGAAATGGGTATGCCTCTAGAAGGGCGCCCCCGATAACCTAACCGGATCTCTACTGACTAAGGCCGTGTTACCACACGCTTCTGGGTGCATTGAAGCTGTAACTTGATAACTCCACACAAAAAGTATGCCATCCCCGGTCGTCACCAACCTTTATCCGAGGATCCTCAACCACAAAGCAACAACCACAAAGTATAATAATTTGCAGCATCAACATAGGTAAAAAATCTGGGCTCCATACCATGATATCACCTCTTATGCAGAAGAAAATGGACATACCCTAGGGGAGCGACCCCTAAAAACCTTGCCGCAACATTCCTGTTTCGACCATTTCCAGGTTGTGAGGCTCGACGAAGTCTCGTCCACAAAGCTACGCTTTTCACAAAGCCATGCTTCGATCAACAAATGATCTGCAGCACTTCGTACGCCACATTACCAAATTGGGAATGTATCACTAGTAACCATCAACTACATAACCTCTAAGCTCGTACGTCTCTGAGAAGGGTGTTAAGCTAAGAGAGTAAATTCTTCGCCACCAACAGAAATGTATTTGATAGAAACCGACTTTACATCTCAATTTGTAACGTCAGAAACACTTCCATACAAGTCTGTGACGGGTTCGAACAGAACCGAAGGCACTTCCGAAGAAGCCCTTGCAATTCGGTTATTCACAATCTTGATCAGACTTTCCATCACTTAGGGAATCTCTATACTGTAGCTACTCAGTGTAGAGACAATCGATAGGTCATCCTATCATTCTCGCAAATACCTGGTCTTCACCACCGGTCTTCAAATGCAATCCCATTTCGTCGTATCATTATTCAGAATGGGTTATATGACACAAAGGTCCTCTCCCGGCTAATCCGAATAACGAGCGCTTATTTAAAAAAAATAAGTGTTCATTCAGATTTCAACAAATCACGACAATTTCCACTTTGATCTTTTAAATAAAAGATCTATCACAATCACAAAGGTTCGATGTGGTTTTCGGATATCCACTTGGAATCCGACTCGCGGTCGCATCGAAATTCAAACGCCATTTAAAGGCAAATATTGGATTTAAATAATTTCCCAATTATTTATTTTCAAAATATCTTCGCAGGATATATTTTTAACACGTCATCACTTTGAAAATCAAATTTCAAATCAATTTCCCATCCTTTGAAACAAGTTTCAAATCTTTTCCACACTTTTAAAAATAAACCAATGTTTATTTTAAAACCAATTTCCCTTTCCCTTTTAAATTTCCATTGTGAATTTACATTTCCAAATATCAACTGATATACGATTTTAAATTGATTTTCCAACATTCACTTTCAAACACCAAATCAAATTCCAAATTGATTTCTAAATTTATTTTCAAAACACGAAATCTGTAACAACCCGCATATTTATCGAGTTTGTATTTAAATATTTATTTAAATATTAACTCGTCAATCGGATTTTGGTCCGAAAAGCTACTTTTTGCAAATGGTCAAATTAGGACTCAAGACCACTTCCATTGAGTTCGAAATGTCGTTTACAACTTTTTTAAGTATAAACATCGATAGGTTTGGAGTTAGTGAAATTTCACTAACTTTTCCCGCTTTGGACTTTGGGTTAGTTTAGCCTATTGAGCCCAAGTTCCAACCCTCTTCTCCTCACTCTTCATAAATTTCCTAACTAATCAAGCTTTGGCATTAATGGTGGAGAGAATGGGAAATTAAAATTCCAAAACTCAAATTCAATTGCAATCCATCTTTCTACTCCAAATTCAAGAAGAAGACATTGGATTCAAGCTTCTTGTGCTTAGATAGAAGAAGGATTGATTCTTGCTTGCTTAAAACTTCATTTTCATTGATATTTGGTGCAAAGGTGAGATTTTTATCTCACAAATCTAGTCTATATCTATCTTGGACTGTTGGGAATGATTCCCTATCACTTTAGCATGCATATTTGCTTTTGGTTTGGATTGGATTGGCGAAAAACTCCGATTTTTGGTGTTTGGGTGAAATTTCTGCATTTAGGTCGTTCTGGCCGTTTTTAGCTCGCTCGGAGTTAGGTCGTGTGGACCTTAGGTCGTAGGTCGCGTACGAGTTAACCTCTAGGTCGCGGGTACCATTAGGTCGCTCGGCCTTGTTTAGTCATAGGTCGCTGGGCCATCTTAATGCTTGTTCGGTGTTAGGTCATAGGTCGTATGGACCTTAGGTCGTAGGTCGCTCGGTCTCTCTCACTTCGCTAGGTCGCTAGCTCGTAGCTCGCGGCTCGCGTTTGAGCTTAGGTCGTAGGTCGTGGGTAGGTGGGTCGTAGGTCGCTCGCCTATATCCTCTGGCCATTTCATCCCTAGGTCGCTTGACCTCTAGGTCGCGGGTACCATTAGGTCGCCCGGCCTTGTTTAGTGCTAGGTCGCTGGACCATTTAGGTCGTTCGACCCTTAGGTCGCGGGTTTTTAGGTCGTTAGGTCGTTAGGCCGTTAACCCACTAGGTCGCATGACCTATAACCTGTTAGGTCGCTCGACCGTTTACTCCATTAGGTCGCCCAACCCTACTACAAGTATTAGGTCGTATGACCTTGTTCCACTAAGTCGCTCGACCCTTAGGTCGTAACACATTAGGTCGCACGCCTTTCACACCATTAAGTCGCGAGTTTAATTAGGTCGCTCGGCCTTAAAACGTTAGGTCGCTTGACATGTCCTATTGTTAGGTCGCTTGGCCATTTCAGTTAGGTCGTATGACCATAGGGTTGCTCCAGTTAGGTCGCTTGACTCCTTAGACCCCTTGGTCGCAACCATTAGGTCGCTCGACCCTATTCCCCTTAGGTCGTTAGACCTCATTTTGTCTTCACTAGGTCGTACCGTTTTGGTCGGGGCGCTGCCCCGCACCCCGCCGGGGGCGCTGCCCCCTGGACCCCCGCGACCTGACCGGGCAGGTCGAACCCCGTAAGCGGTGGCGTTGCCCCCGCACCCCCACCTTGGGGGGGTTGCCACCCCCCCTGGACCCCCCCTCCGTAGGGGATCTTATCTGAAAAACATTGAGCTGATTTCCTTGGATTTTATTCGCATCTCCGTATGCGATCTTTGTGACTGATTGTTTCTACACTTGCTTATGTGTTTTGTCACTTTATAATATAAAGGTTTCAATACTAATAGTAAATATCAAAACTCTTTTAACAAACAATTTCAACTCTATTTTTAATAACAAAGCTCTTTTCTTAAACCGTTTTCCAATCTATTAGTATATACAAGCCTTTACCTCACTCGGATGAGAAATCTAATTAAACGACTTAGTAAAACAAGTGGTATGAAACGCTTGCGTTCACTTCGTCGGTTAATTCTTGGACTTGTTCGATTGAACCTCTTGTGACAATTTTATTAGTGAAGATTTACAGTTTGTTCGTAAATATTTAAGTTAAGCAAGTGGTTATGGGACATGAAGCTAAACTTCTATATTTACTAGCTTAGTGTAATTGACACTTCTCGTTGATCTTGATGATCGCTTTATGAATTAGACTAGCAATTGCGCGATGTCCCTTTCATTGCAAGGTTAGACTAGACACCACTTGTGTGATTCCATTCACACATACCTTTCTGCTTTTTGGTTAGTCTTGACCTCAATCTGTGTGATTCCATTCACACATGCGGGGTAGCTCCCCTTGGTCTTCGGACCGTCATGTGATAGGCCTCTTTCCCTTTTTATGATTTCTGGATTTCTCGTGTTGATTTCTGGAATTTATGTCATTGACTTGTTATGAGTACAAGTTTAGGGTATGATGCCCTCTTCGAATCTTTGAGAAGATTCTTGTGATATTGATTATCTCTTATTGATTGATCTTCTGTTGATCATTATTTACATACTTATAGTGGTATGTCGTTATGGATGTTTATGTTTATGCCATATCTTTTATGTTATATCATGTCATCTGATATTTATAGCTAGACTGATCCGTTTATTATTTTCTTAAATAATACTCGGGTCAGACCGAGATGTTACAGGTGCTTCTGCTTGACTTCTTCCCAGGGATTCATCACTCTGACTTTTGGCTAACTGTTTAGATTAGCAGTTTTTGTTGTATACACTTGAGATATAGACTCATAGTTGTATTCTTTTGTATAGCACGTGTTGCTATTCTTTTGTATTATCGTGGATCTTACTGACCACTACTCTGATGTACACTTTCATGTGTTAGTTATATATTCATATCTTCTTCCGCCTTTGTGATATGGATATCTGTGACTGATTTGTGATATGGATATCTGTGACTGATTTGTGATATGATTATTTCTATGTTTGTTTCCGAAGATTATTTATAGCCACCGTGTGATAAGCAATTACATGGATGGTCGCTCCTCAACAGCCTTATTCTCCGTGCTAGTTGACAGCACTACTCCGGAGTGTTCTTGGCTAGCGTGGGTATAGAGGTGGGGCGTTACAAAATCAATTTCCCTTCGAACACCAAATCAATTTTTATATTGATTTCCGAAATTTGTTTCAATTACCAAATCAATACCAATTTGATTTCCAAAATTGCTTCAAACACCAAATTAATTACAAGTTGGTTTCCCAAGGATTTATTTTCAAATACCAAGTCAATTTTCCAAATCCATTTCAAAATTTATTTCAACTCCAAATAAAATCCCTAATTTAATTTCTAAATTTATTTCCTTTTTGAAATAAATTCCTTTATCTCTTTCAAATATTTAAAATCCGTATTTTAAATAAATTCTTCAACCTTTGAGTAATATTACCTGAAATCCATTTATTAAGCCTTTTCCACATATTTTGGAATTTTGTTCAACAAGATTAAAAATAAAATTTTATCCTTTTAAAATTCCTTCTTTTAAATTTATCCAATTCTCAAAAATAAAGTTTACTATAAACTTTCAACTTGAATTTTCAAAAATCCAATTTTTATTTATTTCCGCTATCCAATGATACCAAAAAAAAAATTCGGTTAAATTATAGCCTTTAACGATTTTAACCATAAATAAAGTCACACAGGGATTATAAATAATCAACACACATCATATGAAACAAATTCAATATTTGAGGAATCCAGTTGGATCCCTCCAACCTGTTTCCCCACATCCACATATTTTAGCACAACAATTAAATACCAATTCCACTTCGAGGTGGGATATCGCGGTATATAGGATTTATAAAATATTATCCGCTATCATGCGGCGCAATAGGGTGTATTTCAAAACAAATAATAACAACCATCACCCAAGCACATAATCAACAATCTTAAATTTAACTATTTAAAATTAAACAAAACCCTTTGTTTGGGTGAGAAGATCTCACCTTGCTTTTAATTTGCAGTCTTTTTCCATTCTAGTGTGTTTTTCACGATCTTTTGACCTTGTAACAAACAATTTATATGATTTATTAACAATTCGAACTAATCTAATAATCAATTACCATCTAATAAATTTTTAATTAACTAATTATTTTATTTAAACTAATTATTTCGCTTTAGAAAAACCTTTTTATAACTAAATAATTTACATAAGTTTTATTGATCCACTTAATCACTATAATACCTTATTTAAAATAACTAGTTAAATTATTTAGACTAAATCTCCTAAATAAATAAATTTCAAGTCACAAAATAAATAAAAAATTTTCAAAAGACCTTATTTTTAAATAATTTTCCCTTTAAATAGATTTTCAAAAATCTAATTTATACAAATACCTACAATATTAAAATTTAAAAAAAACATGTGCACTTATTAAGTATATATTAGAAATCTATTTTCTGTTTTAAAAAATAAAATCTGCATCCTGACTTTACTGTAAATCAAATGGTGATATACATATATATCTTGAATTTAAAATAAAATCCAAAACAAATATACCTTACTACAACTCGTGGAGATCCTATAACCAACTATCTCACTACCATCACGACAATCGACACAGCCCCTACACTACTTCGCTGACCCTTCGGTACGAGCGCCTTGACTACTGCCCACCACCGCATGTGAACCCCAAATCGACCCCGTATTGCCCCCACCTCCTCTGTCGCGCGAGCATGAGGCAACATCACGACCCCCATCGCTCGAACTACCTCACGACACTCACCTGATATCGGTCGATTTCGATAAGGACCCCTACTCCATCCAGCTTTAATCGCGAGTACCCCAGAATACGAGCCTTAATCGCCAAATCCCCACCTGAGACAAACACCAAAAAACACCTTCATCAACGAACTCCGGTCGTTCGAATGTTGAAATCAGAGGACGCTCGCGATTTCGATTAGAAATCGGATTTGGGTTTCGCGGCCGCCTCCCTTCCTTTATATTTTGATTACTGTTTAACTGATTTGAAGAGAGGATGATTTTGATTAGCGCCTTCAATTTTAATGAAGGAATAAAAAGATTTCATGATTTAATGGAACAAGGCAGCATATTTCTTTTCGTTTGAAAAATGAAATTCAACTAAAGTATGAGAAAACAGGTGACGGGATTTAATGAGGGAACGGACTCGTACGTGACAGTGGCGTGCTCGAGACGGTAAGGGAAACGCATATGTTACAACTGAGAATAACGGCCGTGATTTGATTTTTTTTCAAATAAAGATATTTAAATTAAATCAATAATTATTATCTAGGCGTTTTTATCTCGTACGATCACACGACAACTCCGAATGCTATGGAAATTGAAATCCCATAATAATATGACATTACGGATCAAATGGAGCTGGTTTCGTCGAATTCCGAGACTGTGCCTCAGAATGCTATTTTTTTAAATATCGATTCAAACGATAAAATTTTAAAACTGAACAAATCACTTTCAAATTCAATTCTGAAGCTTCTGTTATCTTCAGTATTATCGATATGAATTTTACAAGCCTTTGAAAATATTTTTAACCAGCTTAAAAATCAAGATTCAATATTTTACCCAACTTAGATAAATTAAATTCAACATTTTAATTGCCAAATTCATAGCAATATTCAAAATTCAAGTTAAACTAACTCCCAAATATTGAAAATTAATTAAATATTCCATTTCAAATGTTAAAAATTTCCAGGTCGTCACACTTGTCGACCCAAAAGGGTTAATGGTCGACTAATAGCGATTAACCTATAGGGATGGCGGTCGATTGTTGGCTTTGTAAAATCAAATGGTTTTTGAAGCAATTGAACAGTCATGTTGGTTTACTTCGTCGTCGAGCTGAGATGTGTGTACGTGATAAACATTAATATCCCTTAGACTAGATCCAACGTCCTAAGCTAATTGCTAACCCTTATAAATTCAACCCTAACCTAACCTTAAAGTCCATAGAAACGTTTACTGCACTGAAACTCTATCAAAATCCAACCTCTCCTCTGAACCTTATTTTTTTCGAAATCAAGTTAAAATTAGAGAAGAAGAATTACAACTAATCGGATCAAGGAGGGACATGTGAACGGAGGGCGATTCTCAAGCGGAGCAAGTTGAAAGAGCTTAGGCATAAGGTGAGTGGGAAAAAATTTAATTAGATGATTATTACAGTTAAATTTTCTCTATTCTATATGATTTAGGATGACAAAACTCTAATTATAAACTATAAAACCCTAATTTAAAACATGTACTCTATGGTAGAGTTGAAATTACTATATTTGGACAAATCTGATGTAATGTTATCACACACCATTAATTATTTAACTATAAACCCAAAAATCTATAAACCCTGAATCATGTTAACCCTGGAATGAACAACTAAAATTGAAATTGATAAATATAGAGTAGTCAAGGTAATTGCTTAGGGTTCACTATAAATGCTATAATCAAACGAAATTAAGCTAATTAAAAATCAACATCAGAAAAACACATGAACACTAAATTTTGAACTGCAACAGGCCGATGCTCACCGCAAGTGGTCGCCGACTAAGATTAGTGATCGATCGGTTGCCACCTGAAATGCACAATCTATACCTTGACCTAAGGCCCAGATTAGTAATGAAATTTATGTAAATCATAAATTATTATGTGAGCTAATTTGGACTAAATGTGTATGTTAGAGGTAGTTGGGAAGCTAGTTCTCCATAAGAGGACAATAGGTCGCTACGGCATTGGATAAAAGTTTTTTTTCCTAATTTAGGGTCGAGTATTCGACTATGGGTGATATATTTTCACAAAATGGCACTCATAGGAGGTTCTGCAGTAGACGCATAGCATTAATGAATGCTAGATGAGTAGGTTCGGTACTAATATGCGATTCTATTCGGACATAGTCAGGCTCAGCACGGTATGATAAAAGGAAATATTAAAAGAAGCGACCTAGCACAACGAGAGTCTTGATATACATGGTTCTGACTCTATATGATATATATCGGATAGTGGACATTGATGTGTGCAATAAGAGGCATACACTATAATTGAGAGGTGAATGCAGATAAAACGATGAAACATACCAGTAAGTCGACAATTTATGTTCTCCTTCTCCAAGTGTAGTTAGGTTAGGGAAAGTCATATTCGTGTGGGAGAGGAGTTCCCACGGTAGCATTATCCAACGATATTAGTGGAAATTGGTTTCCATGGTAGCCTATAGGTGATGTTTCCTTATTGAGCAACTCTAGAAACATTGGTCGATCATTAGTTATGAGATTCGACTAGTAGCTTGATCCTTGGATTTGATAAGAACCCTTAGACAATGGACCTTAGGAATACATAGACACTTGTAGTACATTCTATGTCATCTAGAGTAGTATTAAAGTTAACTGCACATGATCATCACCCACTAAACTAGTACTCATTTACTAGACTTTTATCCGACCCACTCTTTTTCCTTCTTTTTCCCCACCAATGGTGGACAGCTCAATAAGTGATTTTCCCATTCTGAATAGTTGTAGAGGCGAGCTAATCTTTGGAGTTGCTCTGTAACACCTCAAAAATTTAGTAGAAATTTAATAAGAAAATTAAATTTAAACAAAATAAGGGCTAAAATAAAAGTTTCACAGATGTTAGAATTTGGCTATGAAACTTACATAATTGCGCTCGTTGTAATTTTCAGGATAATTTTATTTATAACCGTTCGAAATTAGAGTTAGTATGGAGATGATATGAAAGTTTTGAAGTAGAATAAAATTTAATAGTAAAAATATAACAAAAACACACTATGATCCGTCGACCTAGAAAGGTTGATGGTCAACTGGTAGCGGTCGACCTATGGGGATGGGTGGTCGACCATGGGTTCTACAGAATCGAATGTTATCTTAAGCAATTGAACAGTCATGATGGTTTACTTCGTTACCATGCTGAGATGTGTGTACTTGATAACCCTAACCAGGCTAGATCCAACGTCCGGACCTAATTGCTAATCCTTATAAATCCAACCCTAACTTAACCTAAAAATCTATAGAAATGTTTATTGTACCAAAACTCTGCCAAAATCTAACCACTCCTCAATCCCTAAAAATTATTCAAATAAAATTAATATCAAAGCAGAACGATTACAACTAATCGGATCTAGGAGAAGCAAGTGAAACAAGGGTGATTCTCCAGCAGAGTAAGTTGGAAGGGCGGGCATAGGGTGAGCATGAACACATTTAATTAGATGATTATTACCATTAAATTTACTCTATTCTATATGATCTAGCATGATAGAATTCTTATTGAAAACTTTAAAACCCTAATTTAAAACCTATAATCTAGGGTAAAGTTGAAACCACTATAATCGGACAAATCTCATGTTAATGCTAGCATGCCCCTTTAATTATTTAACTATGAATCCTAAAATCTATAAACCCTAAACCTTGTAGATCCTAGATTGAATAGTTGAAATAAAAATTGAGAAATAAAGAGTGGTTGATATAATTGCTTAGAGTTCACCGTAAAAACAATAATCAATCGAAATTAACCTGATTAAAAATAAACATCACAAAACACACGAACCCTAAATTTAAAATGCGACCGGTCGGTCCTCACCCTAAGCGGTCGAATGCAAGTAGTCGACTGGTTAGGGTTAATGGTTGATCGGTTGTCACTTGAAATGTGCAACCTAAAACTTAGCCTAAGGCCCTAGTTAGCAATAAAACTATTATAAATTATAAATTATTGTGATAGCCTACTTTGGGTTAAGTGTGTATGTTAGAGATAGTTGAGAAGCTTGTTCCCTTTGAGAGAACACTAGGTCATTGTGGTGTTAGATAAATGTTCTTTACCTAATTTGAGGTCAAGTAATTGACTGGGGGTGATGTATTTTCACTAAATAGCACTCATAGGTAGGTTCTGCAATGGACATGCAGCACTGATGGATGCCCGATTAATGGGCCATGTACCAAGATTCTATTTGGACATAGTCAGGCTTGACATGATACGATAAGAGGCAATATTCAAAGAAGTGGCTTGGAACAATGGGAGTCTTTGTATGCATGGCTTTGACGCAACATGATACAAATCAGTGGTGGATACTGATGCATGTAATGAGAGTCATACACTAGATCAAGAGGTGGACATGGGTGAAGGCGATGAGACACACTAGAGAGTCGACATTTCGGGTTCTCTCTCTCTAGGGTAGTCGTTTTATGGGAAAGCATGTTAATGCTGGAAAGGAGTTCCAACAGCAGCATTATGCAACGATATTAGTGGAAATAGGTTTCCATAATAGCTTATGAGCAGTATATCCTTAATAGGTAGCTTTAGGAGCATTGGTAAATTGTTAGCTGTAAGATTTGACTCGTTTCTTGACCCTTGGACAAGTTAAGAACTCTTAGTTAATGGACCTTAAAAGTTAACAAACACTTGTAACACACCCTATGTCATCTAGAGTAGTATTAAAGTTAACTACAGATGATCATCACAAATTAAAGTTGTACTCATTCACCAAACTTTTGTTTGACCTGCTCTTTTTCCCTACAATAGGTGGACAAAGCAGCAGGTGAAATGCATATTCTTGATACTTAGAGGGTGGAGCTCATCTTTGGCGTTGCACTTTCCCATATTCACTCCTCATGCATGTATCTATCTTATTAGTACATTTTATTTTCTTTATCAGAATTGGAGTGATATTTTCTATATACCATGTATTGGACCATATATTGATTTTCTGGACTGTGATTTGGATATTTTCTGAGGTGGATATTTTTTAGTATTATGAGTTTTGTTCCTTCCGTTGTGAATTCTACAAATGTAGAAGATCTTAGATTATATCTATTGCTTTAGTATCTATAATGTTACAAAAGCCCGATAGTTTATATTTTTTGGCACGACGAGACGCTATAAGTCGCACAAGACTTTGGATTAGTGTGTCAAAAGATGCGGGTAGTCACAGTTAGTATTGAGCATAGGTTCAAAGTTCTGTAGTAATTATGACAGCATTGAGAGAATGTACATGAAAAGTTTTGGAAAAAAGGTTTTCCTAACATGTTTTCCAACAGTTTTCAATTGGTTTTATAAATCTTTACTATTAATAATGATAATTCCATAAACTAATTGCAATCGTGTCTTTTTGAATTGCCCAAAATACCCTCCGTTCCTAAATACTTCGCCACTTCTTATGAAACCCTAAGTCAAAAGTTATTCGGTTACCAAATCCAAACTCCTTCATCATCCCTCTGCCCTCTCTCCATATCCTAGATAGCTCTTCTCCCACCAAAATCAATTTGAAATCTGCCACCGAAATTCGATCTTGCTAAGGACAAAGCATCCGTGCAACCTCCCTCAACATTGATCTCCCTTACCTTCGCATCATCGAATTCGATCCTTGATTCTTCAGTGACTCCCTATTGATCCTTTATTACATTCATCCCCAACCATCGATGTAGCATCAACGAAGGGCTATTGGATTAGTCGGAAGAGGTAGCTAACTGATCACCATATGAGTGCTTAGGGGGATGGCGATTTCTCCTACCTTTATCTTCTCTCCAAGGTGTACTTCTATACAATATAAACATTTTGACCAAAATGTTTATATGCTTTGATTACTGTCACATTTTGACACTGTCACTCATTGTTATTTGTTCACTCTAATTTGATTCCTCTTATCTGATTCTTGACCCATGAATAAAATTTGTGAAATTCAACTATTTTGACTAATTGATTTTAAGCAACCATTTTTCATGCTAAGTTGAAGTAGGTTTAGACGACTTTTATATTGATTTCTTATAAGATTGAAGTAATGATGAACACCACTGCGGTGGACACGGAGTCAATGGTAAAAAGGTATTTTTCATGTTATTGATGTAGATTTTCTTCTTCTAAAATAATCGTTTCCGACTTGAATATTTATTTTATCACCGTCTTTATGATTTGGGTCGAGCATGATGTATTTTTTAAATCATTAAAACATAGCGGGTATGTGTTAATTCTTTGTTGTCGTATGTTATAACGCCTTAATGAAATTCAACCTAATTGTTCAAATTTTATTTGAAAAAGTTTAGAAATCAAGGCCATAACTTAAGGTAATTTTATTATCCAATTGACTTAATTGGTCCATTGCCACTAACTTTTGCTAACATATCCTAGGGCGTGATTATGAATATCAGTAGAGTTTAAAAAAAGAAGTCAGAATTTACATGTTATAGCACAATAAGACGATCAAATTTTAGAACGTATTGTTATATTTATGTTAACATATTAATATATATGTTACCCTAATTTTTACTAAATTAAGAATGTTTACCCTCTACTGAATTTTAGAGTGAGGTAAATTGATCAAAGAGTATTAAGCACAAAGAAGGACGAGTCAAAACTTTTCGATATGCTAATGATGAAAAGAGTTAAATTAGAATTTGCTTCTTTATAACACATGGACACTTTATCTTTCTGCTTCTCCTAAGAAAAATAGGGAAAAATTTCATAGTTGTATAAAAGATAACATAATTATTATGTCATAGCTTGCTTCAATTATTATTTTCACTACTTGCTTTAAATTTTTATCAATCGATCATTGGTTACTTACATTTGTTTTGTCTAATGGATCTTTTAAATTTTCCAGTAGGCTAATTGATACACCAAGAAAAGATGAATTGGGTTTTGCTTCATTTCGTTTCCTTCATACGTACTTTTTATCTTCATGCTTCTTCTAAGTTAAATAGTTAATTCGTCAATTATTATATCACTTATCACATTAAGATGTTAAAGCTTGCTTTAATTAATATATTTGTAGCATGCTTTAAATTTTTACTTGATTAATTTATCATATTATCATATCACTAATCAATTTTTGTTGAGATTTTACAGCCAACTGATGAAAATATAAAAAAGAGTGGAGATTCAATTTTTGAATAGATTTCAAATGGATATTAATGCAACACCAACTCATTGTTAATGAGGCTACGTAGCAGTGTTAAATTAATCCCTATGATACTCAATGATACTTTATAAGTGTGCCAATGCATAAGTCTGCTACCATGAAAATCTATCTCAGCATGTCAAAAGTTGTGGTAGAAAATCAAAAGAGCCAATGCTATGATGGAGGTCTCCAATGTTTACCTCGGCAGTATGCTTTTTGATGGATTGAGCTTGAGGAGGACGGGAAAATGTCTAAAATTAGTAACATTTTTGGGTTATATAATTTGGTTTTCAATCCAAATACTTTAGGTTTAGTTCTAGCATAAGAAACTTATCCATATCTGCTTATTGTTAGATAAAACAAATAAGTTCAATGCTTATGTTAACAGTAAGGAATTAAGGAGCCATTAAACGACCATAATTTTTTTATCTATTTGCATTATAGCTAGCTTTCCATTTCAGATCTCATCTATGACCCTAACTATTTCAAGTGTAGCTACCGTTGAACAATACATAAGATAGTTATCTTTTTAACTCAAAGCCATTGAAAGAGATCAATTTCAAGCTACAAAGCAAAATTTTCAAAAGCTATTACCCTTTGACACTATTAATATGTTGAATATAACATCTTAGGGTATATATGAATATATTATCAGGACAGAATTTGAAAACTTTTTCATATTTAAAGCAAATGTGTTATAGTCAACTAATGTATGTTTTGATAATCAAATGTGATTTTGGGTTTCTTGCACTTCTTATTCTATTACTATAATTTAAAGAATATCATAATGCCTAAGATCACCACTTATTGTATTTGCAAGTTCTTGCATATGATACATTCTGTAACTAAGTATATGACACATAGATATACAGTTTATTCCTTCTGGGTTAACATGACATTAAAGGAGTTGTAAATATATTGTATCGCCATAGGTTAATGCCCAATTTTTGAATTAAGAATGCATTATTTTGACAACTACTTTCTTGATACTGCTTAAAATTTTAGTAGAAATTCAGGATTGTTTAAGTAGATAAAACAAAAGTATATAACGTCAACTATTGTATTGTTCTGATTGTGATTTGTTTTCTATAAGTAAGAATAATAGTCAATGATTATTTCGATCGTACTTGCAAGTTCTTGCATATGATACTTTCTGTAACTAAGTATTGTAGAAACTCAGAATTGTTCTGATTGTGGTTTTTTTCTGTAAGTGTTTGTGATTTGTTTATTCCATTTAACTTTATCATGAACAAATTTGACCATGTTCTTTTTCATACTATCCTCACAATTACTAAGCTTTTGTAGTTTGGAATTTTATACATTAAAGCCTTAGTCAACAAATGATTCAAATTTGATCATTTGAATTTTTAAACTATTCAAAAAGTTTGATATAAATATTATGTTTTGATAAAGAAAATTTTCCTCTGCTGATAGGATATTTTGTGAAGAAATTGGTTTTCCATAAAGGAGTGCATAAACTTCAATTTTTATGCTTATTTCCTTTTTCCAATTCATGTAATTCCATGATCAAGTTAAGTTTTCTCCCTATCAAATCTTTACACTTTTTTGTCAGTTTGTGGTGCTAAGAGAATTTACAATTTAGATTGTGGATCATAGGCTCATTTTTTTCCTTTAATTCTAATAGTTGGAACTTCATATTTAAAGACTTAGTTGCTTCTCTGGGTGCATCGGACCTTATCATGGTTTCATACAATGTGAAAGTGGGAACAAAAAAGAGCATGGTATAATCATGTATGGAATGTGTCAAACTGAGTTCAACCCATGATGTCTACTAATAACATCTTAATAACTTGTCGTTAATTGGGAAAAGCAATCGTGTTTACAGAAATTTATGTTAATTATGCACAACACAATATGGACTACACAGTTGCTAAATAATTGTAAGAAAATTATTTTAAGTGTGAAATTTTAAAGCCTTTCACTAAATTTGTGTCATATATTTCTTTGAAAGTTAAATTTTCTCTCATATGCACAGATACCATGATGTAAGTGGAACGTTTGGATTGATTATATTATGTGATAAATTCATTATGTTGTTATATATTGTTATAAGTTAATTTAGAAATATACTTATAAAACCATCACCATCAGATGTTTTTGTTGGTCCGAACTAAAGGCACTTCCTATTTCTAAATTGTTGGTTTCAGTATCATGTTCATCATCATATATTTATCATCTGTTCCTCTTATTTATTTATTTATTAATGAAGTCATATATGTAATTTTCTATATTTTTTAAATCTTAATTATACGATTCTCTAACCAGCGAATCACCTAAGTCAACTAACACTGTTATTTTGACTTCTATAAAATTGCAACTATGTAGATACTGATATGCAACTCTTTTACAACTTTCAATCGGCAAAAGTATTAGAATTGGATCAAAGAAAAAGTTTCACTAGTTTGGATGATATATATATAAAGAGGAAAAGAAACTAGCATGGTTGTTCAATTGTATACCAGATTTTGTAAATAACGTTGTAATTATAGTAAGGCCCATGTATTTATGAATTCACTTAACAAAAATTACAAAATTAACGGTTGATCTATTGAAAATAAAAATGGGATAGTCAAGGATCAATCTGTCAACTACTGCACTAAAGTGATGGCAGTGTCAATGTGCCCACCGACTGTAAACGTACATAAAAAAATAATTGTATATTTACAAAAATGTAAACGGTGGCTACCAATAAAAGAATATAAATTGTATATTAAAAAAAAATTGATTTTGTAAATGCTTAGCCACCTACTTTAACCATCATCTTTGCAATCATTTAAAAAAACAATTACAACATTTTTGTTAGTGCAGCATTTGCAAACAAATTTTTGTATCCTTACAACTGATGCATTGTATATTTGTACCTATACATTTCTGAAAATTAAAATAATTTTTATTTCAAATGGAGAATCATGAATATCAATTAAATTCCCAAGACTAAGTGATGTTGAAGCACTATATGGTAGTTATATATCAAAGAAAATTGAATAGAGTGACGAGATTTTCTAAATTTTTTATTAATTCATCAATGTAATAATAATAAAAGTAAATCTAACAATGAATGAGAAAACTGCAAAAACCAAGTTCTTCATGCAATTTTGAATCACAAAACTGTATTTCTATTATTTAAGGATATTGTATATTTTGAAAAAGCAATATTTAGACAGATACAAGTCTCGGATGTGAGACTCAAAAAAACAAAGTAAGGAACTGAGGCCAAGCTGTTTGAGCACGATTTTACCAATATTTTTATGTGCAAGTATTAGGGAAATGCCAGAGTAATCTAATCCACAAACATCCCTTTGTCGGACCTTACTATTTATGTGCATTAAACCAATTCACGAGGCAATTGACTATATTTGAATGTGTTGATGTGGTAGGCGATCATTACATTGATTTTATTTTCATCTTTTTTTAATAGCTATAGTATAAAAATATGGCTCAACGATCAAATGAAAGTTCATCTAGACGTGTGTATATACTCGTATATTAGTAAAGGTTTTCAAAAAGCTTTCCAAAGACTTTATACATACTGTTCTCTCACTTTTTCATGCATATGTTATCTTTGATTCATGCCTATGTTATCCCATTTATTCATGCCTATACTATCATTGAAAAGTTGATAATAAAATTCTTAAGATTCACAAATAGAAGATGAGTGATCCCGCATATTCAGGCTCCAACGATGCAGCCAAGGTCCTTGGCATGAACATCCTGATATACTGTCATTAGTACTTCAGGCGATGGGAATGGCTGGACTAAATCCGACTAGGGATCCGAGGAGGGAGCGATAGGTGAAGTTCCACCCACCCACTTACCAATATAGACTTTGCTATGCCTTGCAAAGATTTTTAAGCCTTGGAGGAAAGCCATACATGGGGATAGAGTCTAATGTGGATTTGAGAACATGGATATGTGCTTATGAAAGGATTTTTGGTTTGATGGATTTGACTAACGTGGTGAGGAGGAAATTAGCTACATGGCAGTTATAGGGTAAGGCATTGAGTTGGTGGTAGATTGTTGAGTCTAAGACTAATAGAGGGGTGATTTCTTATGTTTCGTAGGTAATTCGATAAGAAGTTTCTTTCTAGGGCGAAGGAAGGTGTGTAGTTGGAAAAATTCATTCACTTGAAGTAAGGAGCTCTTCAAATTAAGGAATATGTCAATCAGTTTAATAAGCTAGCTAGATTAAGGAAGGGGCTAATTGAGATGCCACATAAGATGGCTTTAATGATTGCTAAGGAGATGATTAACTTTGAGTCGCATTCTTACCGGTGCTACATATGAGGGTGTAGTGGAGATGGCCTTAGTTAATACCATCTCTTAGGAGGAACTAAAGAAGAAATCTAAGAAGGCCAGAGAGAAAGTGCAATATAAAAATAAAAAAGGGAGGATTCGACACCAAAGGGAAGATACAGAAGAAGGACATGTAGTGTAAGAAATATGGCAGAAAAGGGCACTTTCCTAAGGAGCGCACATTTGATTACTCAAAGATAAAGTGTTATAATTACAATTAGTGTGGACATATGAAGCGAGTGTGCCCATCACCTCCAAGAGAATAGCCAATGGTGGATATGGAAAAGAATGTGGTGATCGAAGGCATGTTAACTTTATCTAGTTTATTTATTCTTACATTATTTGACAATTGGACTTCACATTCTTTCATTTCTAGTAGATCAGTTGATGACTTACACTTACACACTAGTATAGTTAGGGACCCTATAATTGTGTCAAACCTAGTAAGAGGATCAACCTATTTATCTCAGTTATGTAGGAATTTGAAGTTGTTTATTTTACCCGTTGAGTTTGATTATGGTGCCTTTATATTAGGATTTGCTGGGTTTGGGTTGATATAGGGCATTGATTGGATGACGATGTATCTATTTTAGACTGTGATAGGAAGGTTGTTAGGTTGAGCATGTGTAGCGGGCGTAGCTTGGAGATTTATTGCGATCCTCGACGAACAGTTATGTTGAGCTACCTATATTCGTTGGACCTATCACATGATAAGCTTGATCCAATACCCTTCGTTAGAGATTTTCCAGATATTTTTGCTAAGGCTACTAGTCTCCAACCTCAAAGAGAGATTGAGTTTAGGCTCTATCTTGTTGAGAATGCCAGAACTATTGCCTTATTATTAACGCATATGGCTCCAAAGGAGAGATGCGAGTTGATGAAGCAAGTAAATGAGCTGTTGAGAAGGGTTTTATTAAAAGGAGCATTTCCAAGTGGGGAACACCAGTCATCTTTTCCATCAAGGAGGATGGTTTGCTAAGACTCTATGTCGATTATAGGGAGCTGAATAAACTGATAAATAAGAATCGGTATTCACTGCCACAAATAGACGATCTCTTTGATCAGCTAGTTGGAGCTAAGGGTTTCTTACATCTTGACTTGGCTATCAGATTCCACTAGCTACATATAGCTGAGGACAGTATCAAGAAGACAACATTCCTATACTTGATGGATTGTATAAGTGGCTAATCATGCCATTTGGATTGACCAATGCACCTGCTTACTTTGTTGACTTGATGAGCCAAGTATTTAGGGGCTTTCTTAACAAATTCTTCATGATATTTGTGGATGACATTTTAGTCTATTCGAGGAGCAAAGAGGAGCATGCATTGCATTTAGGAGAAGTGCTCAGTACACTCCATGCTCATAAGCTGAAGGCAAAGTTTTCGAAATACCACTTTTGGAGAGAGAAGTTATGCTTTATGGAACACATCGACTTAGAAAGTGGATTGGCTATTGATCTTAGTAAAGTGGCAGTAATTCTGGATTGGCATGTGCCGAAGAATGCTGGAGGTGAGAAGTTTTCCTGGTTTGGCGAGATACTATCGGAAGTTCACTAAGTACTTTGCGATGATCTCTGCCCCTCTAAACCTTCTTACCAAGAAGAATATAGTTTTGTCATAGGATGCTAAATGTGAAGACGCTTTTATCAAGTTGACGGATGCATTTACTAGTGCACTAATTTTGACATTAACTGATAGGAAAAAGCCAAATACTATTTATACATATGCTTGTGGTACAGTGTTAGGCATGGTCTTGATGCAATAAGAAAGGGTGATGAGTTATGCTAGTAGGCAGTTGAAGTCCTATGAGAGAAACTACCACACCCATGATCTTGAGTTGGCGGCCATTATCTTTGTGTACAAGTTATGTAGGCATTACCTTAGAGAGTGGTTTGAGCTATATATGGATTACAAGTCCTTAAAATATTTATTCTTCCAAAAGGAATTGAATTTGAGGCAACAAAGTTGGATGGAGTTTTCGGCATCGTATAACTTTGTTATCCCATACCCTAGGAAAGGTTAATGTAGTGGCAAACTTTGAGCAGACAACATGCAGTGTTGAGCCCTTTGTTCTTGGAGTGGAAGCATTTGGAGTTTATTTCTACATTTGACTTTCGATCATCATTAGATATTACTTTAGGATTGTTAGCAGCTTTAGATGTGCAGCCTACATTGATGGAGAGTATTGGGTCTGGACAGAAGGAAGATAAGGAGCTAGTAGATAATATTGAGCGGACTGGGAGAGGAGATTCATCGAGTCATTTGAGGTGTTTTGTCATTGACTTGAGAGGATGATTACAGAGGGATGGTAGGCTTTTTGTTCCTCTTAGAGTGCAATTGGTAGATGCAGTACTAGTTGAGTCTCGTCGTTCTATGGCAACCATTAATCTCGGTGCTAACATGATGTTTCGCGACATAAAGAGAGTCTTCCATTGGTCTGGTATGAAGAAGCATGTGGTGAAGTATGTGGCTAGATGTATGATTTTCCAAAGAGTAAAGTTGGAGCCAGGAGGATTGTTGCAGCTACTGGATATTCCTCAATGGAAGTGGGAGACTATTTCTATGGATTTTATGGATAGTTTACTGAGGAGTAGGATAGGGACAGAGAACATTTGGGTCATAGTTGATCAATTGATTAAGTTTGTTCAGTTCATACCAATGAGGAGTATGAGGGTGGTGCTATACATGAGAGTGATCATTAGGTAACATAGAGTTCCTACGAGTATAGTTAGCGACCAACACTACGCCATAAATGGCCTTCTGCAACACAAAAAAAATGTTGGCTCTGGCCCGAAAAATGTTGCCATAGGTCTATGGCAACACTTTTAGGGTGATGCAATTTTTGCCGTTGCCTTAGACCTCAAAGGCAACATTTTGACTATCTAAGGCAACATAAGTAATATTGTTGCAATAGAACCCTATTTGGGTCTATGGCAACACCCATAGGTATCTGTAGCAACATTCCAAAAATGTTGCTATAGATATTAACTTTCTGAACTTGTGGGTACCACATTTTGTAGGGCCCACAATGTGGGGCCCACGACCGAACTGGGTCCATCCCTATGGCAATACGAACTACGATGGTTCATAATAGTTTAGGACAATAAATATAATAATAACACAGATAATAAAAAAGCGGAACACAGATAAAACAAAAAGTCTCATATATATAATAACTGATGTCAGTTACAATACATGTGATACGGTACATATAATACAACTACAACTGTCGACACTGGAAGTTATATATACAAGTACATTATTGACAATAATATACATGAATACATATCATCCTAGATCAGGTACACTGACTACTAAAAATGACAACGACTACTCCAAAAGATATGAAAAGACTTCATAGCTCTAGCAGCAACCCAAAGCAAGATATCTACAACCTGTAATAACTCGGTCTGACCCGAGTATTAAATTCAAAAGAAAATAATACACGGGTCAGTCTAATTCAAACTCAGTTATTAATGCACGGAAGCAATAATAATTAAATAACGAATAGATGGCAGTCAAAATACATCTCGTCTATCTAATCCTTTAATAAGAAATCGGATAACGGTAAATATAACACATAACAGTGTTAAACAACAAATCAGTAGTACACGCAATTAACAACAAAATCTAATTATTAAATAAACAATTAGAAACTCATAATCTAATTATCAAATTAACAATAAAATATAATTATTAAATAAACAATTAGAAACTCATGATCTAATTATCAAATAGATAATTAGACAACAACAAAAAGGATCAAATCAAAACAAATCAAATTACAATTTCAAAATATTGAATTGGACACACAAAACAATTCAAGTAATTGAAATATCGATCCAAAACGTCAATACTGTGTGGCTGCAGTACACGCTCACGTGTACTGCCTCGCCACTACAATATATAATGTCATCATGACTCCAAATATTAGTAGCAAATCGAAACTGCAGAGGTCAAGTCACTGCTATCGTGACTCAACACAACTGCAAACAAAATGAAACTAATAGTGCAACAGGCTAGAGGTTCAAGTGCAAAACCACTATCAGAAATGTAGACTGCAATTAAACAGACCCAATTGCCCAAAGCTACTAGAAGCCAGAGAGGCAAACAAGTGGTGGATATGTAAGCAAATGCAGCAACATAGACCAAAGACACCGAACTAAAATATACACAGTGCAGTAGGACCAAAAGGAATGTTACTGCTTCAATAGTTCTAATGCAACAAAAACCACAACTGCATAATCAAAACATGGAGTCGAATAATTAATATATCAATTAAAACGCCAATTCTGATTTGGCTGCAGTACAAGCTCACGTGTACCGCCTCGCCAAAATCAGATATACACCTGAGAACAGGGACTATATCTCAAAGCAAAGCTCTAACCATCAAAAACAGGTACAACCGAATGCACCAGTAAAACAAAATGAAGCAACATCAATATGCACAGCTGCACATCATGGCACAAGAACCCAATACAGTGCAAACAACTAATCAGATGTACTGCAGCCACCACAAGAACACAAGGGCAAACTGCAACAAAACTGCAGCCACCACAAGGTCACAAGGGCCAGACTCGAGACTGCATAGCCAAGTCAATAACAAAATGCAAAGAGACAAGTCCAGTGAACTGCAAGTATCAAAAGCAAGCAAGAAACAACTGCACAATAAAACTGCAGTTGCAACAAGCGATTAACCAGGAAACTAAACAGTCAAGCAACGACAACTCAAGTGCCGAACTCAACTATATAGCACAACCTGGTCAAGGTACATAAAACAATGGCATACCAAATAAGAACAAAGTAGTTCAGGCTTGAAGCCATCAAGTGACAAAGTACAAACTCAAATGAGTGAGTGTACCAGAGGTATAGCAACACAGAACAAAGGCCAGGCAGCACGCATTCATGAAACAAAAGTGCTAACTGACTCAAATGTCACAATGCATCAGATTCAAGGATGCAAGTTAGACAATGTACAAGCCGAATGCACTAGCCAAAACAAGTAAAATTGCAAAACAACTCACTCTACAAGGTACAGGTAAAGTGCAATCGTGGACAGAATTCACCAATTACCACATATAAAACAGTGAACACCACAAGCATGTTGATGATAAAGCACTGCAAACCAACAAAGACTCGAATGACCAAGGGCACCCAAGATCAAACTACAGCATGGCGATAATGCAACTGATCAGAGGTGGTGACTTGGAGCATCAGACCAAACAGAAGCATGAAACAGTACAATACCCAAGCAACAATAGAAAGAAATGAACCAACTCATGTGCCAGTGGAACAAAGTAATATCAACTCAAATTAACAACACAGTGGGTGCTGCAACTACACGTAGAAGCCTCAAGTTAAGGCCGAAGTCAAATACCATCACAAAACCAAAGTGACCGAGGTCAACAGAAATACAAAGAGATCATTAAAGATCAAGGCACAGCCGAGATGAACAATCATAGTACAAACTCATGTTCAGGGCATATATACTTGAAGCCAGAAACAAATACAAGTGCAGAAATCATGATATTCGAGCTGCAGGTCAATGATACAATGACCGATGTCATAAAGCAGTAAGTAAACTCGAACAAAGACGAAAGTGCTACCAGAAGAAAATGCATCAGAAGAACCATGGACCAAACCAACTTTAATCAGAAACCAGACAAAACAATGGAGCAACATTATGTATGAAATACAATGGTCAGACAATCTAAAGCACAAAGCAAAACAAGTCAATACAACATGATCAAACTCAATTCGCAACCAAAGACAGTAAATGCCGAAGTCATAGAAAAATTTATCAACATCGAGCAAAATCGAACCAAGTCAGAAAAGTCACCAATCACCACATATAAAACAAAAATCGAATTGCAGAAGCGCCATATTAGAGATGAAATAGATGTGAGTAAATAGACTTACTCACCTTATATTGACGAGAACGAAATCGACGAATTGAGCGAAGCCCAAAAAGGCGAACCCTAGCAACCGCAAGCATCTCAGAGACGAGCAATCCCTCGGGCAAGGAAATCGAGTTCGATCGAACATTTAAAGTCGACGTCTTCGAATTTGCGAAACCCTAGTTATTGAAGGAGGAGGAACGAATAACAGAGAGCCGCCATTATTTCTTTCTTTTTTTTCGTTTTGGTTTAGGGTTGCGAATGGAGTGGTGTTCGGATTGATGAGGTGTCACGTTCTCCAACGTAGGATTTGCCTTGGTAGATTGGCGCGGATCGGTGCGAAAGATATGCAAAGGTCTGCTATAGCAACACTATAAAAAATGTTGCATCAATAACACTTGTTTAGCTAGAGCAACACATTTTTATGGCTAAGGCAACACCAAAAATTCAACATTGCGGTAGGACCAAAATTGTATAGCTATCGCAACATTTTACCTGGCAACACCTTGCAAAAATGTTGCAGAAGGTCATCTATGGCGTAGTGCAAGATCCACTTTTCATCGACGAGTTCTGGAGGAGTCTACAGGAAAGACACAGTTGAGTTTGATCACCGCATATCATCCATAGATAGACGGATATATGGAGAGAGTGAATCGAGTATTGGAGGGCCTACTACGGATGTAAATTTTTGACTTTGGAGGTTCTTGGGAGGATCATTTGCCATTAGTGGAGTTTATCTATGACAACAGTTATCAGGCTAGCATTAGGAATGTACCTTTCACGACATTATATGAAGACCCTGTAGATCACCATCGTGATGATGGGACACTACAGATAGGATTATTCCTGGGTTGGATATGGTGAGGGAGACGTCAGAGAAGTTGGACTTGATCTGTAAGAGAATGAAGACTGCTCAGAATAGGCAAAAATCTTATGCTTATAGGAGACGTACAGAGTTAGAGTTCACAATAGGGGATGTGGTTTTTGTGAAATTTTCACCCCTTAAACATGTTATGAGATTTGGTAGGTCGAGAAAGCTAGTGTTTGCAACCAAATTGGTCACAAACACCCAAGAATAGATTTATGTAGAGAAGTAAGTGAAGAAACCGAGGAATAGATTAAACTAACAACAAATGAAAAGCAATAATTATAAACACATAAATTTATAGTGGTTCGGTGTTGTATGCCTACGTTCACTTTGAAGATTAACTTTTTTGATCACTAATGAATCTGATTACAATAGTTAGAATAGAGAATACTTGATTATACTGAAATCTAAAGCAACCAACAGCGTAAAGATCCCTGGAATGACCTATTAGGACAGTATTTACAGGTGAAGATGACCACAAATCACTCTGAAACTTAGGCTATTGGACCTTATAACCCACGTGGGCTTACCAGAGGGGTCGCTAGGCTCAAATCCCCATGTAGAGGGATTGGTATGGATACCTGTGTTGTTTGTTTTTTGGGTAGCGATCCCCATGGTGGCTTCTACATGTTTTAATATATTAGCCTTCAAATCTTATGTCATTTGGACCAAAGGAGCTCAAATTATTGCTTGATCTTTGATTTAATTTTGATTTTGCACTGCCTTCTGCTAATCCCTCTCATAAGGTTTATGATGATTCCTCCATCTTTGTCCATTTGATGTGCATCCCTAAGATGTGTTCCTTAGGGTCCATATGCCTTGCTCTCCACATGCCATATGCTTTGGACTTACAAATCTTGAGATATTTATTGTTGAATATATGAAAGCACTTGAAATTGGTTGGATGTCAATCCATACCTCCTAGCAAAGCATGTCGATCCCTTCTCATTAAACTATGCCGAGTTCATTTTTGTGAACTGAAGTATGTCAGTCTAAGTCAATAAATCATGTCCGCCGTTCGTTGTTAATTGAAGTATGTTGATCCGTACTAGCCAATTATGTTGATCCTTCCATTTTCCAATGAAGTATACCGAGCCAACCCATGCCGATTCCTTCCAAGTTTCTAAGCTATATTCCACAATCTAAGGATTCTATATTGTCTATCAACCAATTCCATTCAATTCAAACTTGATATAACCATCTGTAATTGAGTTCCAGGTCCCTCAATCATCATTTTGGACACATCGGCCTTGATGGCAATCGAGTCTAACTCGTGTAGCCAGTTCAATATAGCCGGGTTGGAATGCCAGATAACACTTGCCACCTAAATATTTCTTGTGATAAACATGACATGCTTTGAATCGAACAAGTCTGGATTGTCTAAAAGAGGTCCATCTAGCTTCCTTAGTGATTGTTATTCCTTTGCCAAATTGTTTTTCCAAGGCATTGAATTTCTCACTAATATCCATAAAGCTTGGTCGATTTCCAATAACATAAATCTAATGCTATATTCCCTAAATATATATAAGTCCAATTCTATTAGACTTACAAGCTTTTGTTATCTAGCCCTACCTCGAACATGATGGTTTCAGGTTTGACTTCAATTTTTGTCGATTTTAAGAATTCAACTTTTAGGTCATTCACGCGCACATTCATATACACGTTTTTGCTGTCGGCTCCTAGATGTGCTCGAACACTTTTGGTTCGTTTTCGATTTCTATAGCATTTTGTATGTCCATGTTCATAGCTAATCCCTACAACCATATTTTCTTATTTTTCCTTTCCCTTTCTTTCCCTTTATTTTTTGTAAAGATTAATAGGGATCGGCATGCATTATGCCATCCATATTTTAAGCCATGCTAATAGGGATTGGCAAGCTTTTATGGTGACCCCTCTCTCCATATTTGATTCTCAATGATTTGGGTTGAGCCTTCGCCTATATGTATATATACCTTCGAATCCTTCCACTCTTACATCCCTCATTTTCTTGCCTTCTACCTAAAGCTTCAAACCCTTACCTTTAATTTGCGAACCCAAACATAAATTTACTTTTACTCAAACTTGATTCTCCTAACCTTCTATATCTTCCATAATTTGGCCTCGTCTTCCCTTCCAATTCGAATATATCCAAATACTCACCTCCATTTTAATTCGAATACACATATTTTCATATAGGTAAGATTTTGAAATACCTCTTTTAATCATACAATGAGATCCTAGTCTCTACGTTGTTAGTATTTACAATAGTGTTTGAGGCCGTGATGACAAGCGGCCTTAGAGAGATAAATGATGAGTAGATAGGGTTTGGTAGATTGAGTTTGGAAAGGAAGAGGGGAGGAAGAGAAAAGATGAGGGTTCCTCATGAGATTTCGATGGAAGAAAGGTTAAGAGTAGAAGTATGAAGAGGTTGGTATATGAAAACTGTGCAGAGGTAGGGATCGGTGGTATTAAATTAGGAAATAAGGGATCGGTGTTAGTGGGCCTAGGTGAGGGATCGATAGGGAATGTTTTGTTAAAGGGATCGGTCGTGGTGGTAGGATAGAGGTCGACCATGACTAGTGTTGAGCTATCTTGACTTAAGCACAATTAGGTTGAACCCTACGTTGACGAGAATGAAGGCGTCGATATTGAAGCCATGAGATAGGGATCGACACGAATATTAGGATCTTCATTTTTTGGTTCAAGTGAGGATCAGTATAGGGTCTTTGGGATAGGCGATCAACATATTCATTGGGATCGACACAAAGTCAAGGATTGGCTCTTTGAACTTGTAAACTGATTCAATCTAACTTGCTCGAACAATCACTATTAATTTACCTCAACGATCTTGGACATATTATGACGATGAATAATAAAATTTGCATATTCACTGTCAAACTTGAGACTGAACAATTAAACCCTTAAAACTTACAGCATAGACTACAAACTTGTATGTGGACTTAAACGATAAACTTCACACTTGGATATGCTAATAGTCGATCCCAAAGCTTTCATAACCGATTAATCCTTCTACCAGTTGTGATGGTCAGCGATGACGGCCACTCAGGTCAGAATCCTATGTCTTGTTTTTTGCTTCATTTATTTTGATTTCGAACTGTTTATATCTGTTATACACTGCACTGCACTACACTAGCTCTCACTTAGCAATGAGGGATTAAGCTAACTTTTCTAACCTTGATTATCTACTAAATATAGCTAATATGGATTCCATATGCTTAGAGCATTTAGCTGGTATGTTATCTGATTTAATGATGCAACACATCGACTCTGGAACAAAATCTAGTTCTATGAATACATCTAGCAGGCTTTCTCCTAGCCACCAAGTAGAATAGATGAAAGTTTCTAGCTCACCGGTCAACCTTTTCTTAGATGTTCCGATCCTCCTGGCGGAGGATATAAGTCCTGCTCCTGATACAATAGAGGGTGTTATTCTTCTAAATAACCTAGTAGACTATTGGCATCCCGAATTGGTGATTTGCGCTTCGTCGGCCATGTTTTACTCATGGAATTCCATCGTAGACGTCTTGGTCCTTTCAATAAATGACAGGCCTCACTTGCCCCCGGTGGGGTACACAGCGTGTAATAAATTTATGTTGGGCCGAATGCGTACCACCCTTTAACTCAGAAGTTCTTCAACGTATCATTGATCTAGCCGGCATTTAGAGTTTAGCCCGTGTAGGGAGAAAGATGAGGAACGGGATAAAAGCTATCACTCAAGGGTGTCCTCTTCCTTTAAATGTAAGTCCTAGTCCCAAACATCACGCCAAGGAGAACAATCCAATTTTCCCGCTTAAAGTGGGGACCGGCCTCCTTGTCGTGGCCCTCAAATCGCCACATCTCAAGAGTAATATTCTAACTCTTCTAGCTCTAAAAAATCCTATGAACATCGATCAAGTAAACATCCAATTGCTGCTTCTAATTTGTCTTTGTCTGCCGCTACTCCTGATGTTTATACAACTGAGAAGCTGGCCAAGTTTAAGGCCACTTTTCCAAAAATTTACTTATTTACTTTGATGGGCTTAATTTCCTTCCCTCAATTCACACGATTCTGGGGCACACCAAAGCGAGTTCACTTGCATGCGTTAACAATGTGTTCGTGCATCATGAATTGTTCCAACATTTGGTAGAAAAAATCTCTAATGTGTCCATTGAGTGACAATACGAAATGGACCGCCTCAAGTTAAAAGGAATACATGACAAGGACAGAATCAAACATAAGGACGACGAACTGTTAGAATTGAAAATACAACTTGCCGAAGCAGAGAAAAATGCTAAGTAAATGGCAGAAGAGGTGAGCCGTTTATAAACTTCTCACAAAATGGAACTTGACGCTACAGAGACGACCCACCTCCTCAATACTTGGAAATCAACATTAATACATCCTCGGTATTTATTTGTCGTAAATCTAAGTACCGAAGAGGCAGATTATCATGGGATAAAGAAAAAATAAAGATAGTAGACAACACAATAATAGAATCTCACATCGTATTCAACTCATAATCATCCATGTCGTAACTTAAAATTGCTCTATCAGAGTTAGTACAAATCCAGCGGGGAAAGTTATAACTGCCTATCCTTACATATGCTAGTAACTACCTAATACATAACACAATGGAATAAATAGGTGGCTTCTACAAAAGATCCAAAATGCTCCAGGCTCCAGGCTCCAAACTTTCCTACCTACCTGGCTGCTCGGAAAAATAGGGCACCCAGAGTTTAAGGGGAAAAGAAAATAAACTTCGGATCAGTCATGAGACTGGTGCGATACTTCGAAATACGATGTTTGAAAACAAAAGGGTATCTCATAAGACCACGCAGCACATAAACACGGAACAAGTTTTTACCTTATGATAACCAAAATCTTTATTACGTGAACTTAAGGGATATTATCTTTAATGACAATCTTTGAAAAAAAACATTTCCAAATAAACTTATTAATCTTAGTGGAAATTGTTACATTATTAAATTCCAGCATACCACCTTGGAATACAAGGCTTTCTACAACTAAAATCGTGCAGGCACTTATTGGAGAATGGATTTCCATACAAATAATAAGGTAAGGGACTATCTTTTGATAGTACATCTCTAGAGGGATGCACCTAGGGTCCAGATTTTTCGTAACAAAGAGACCACTGCTACAAAATGTAAATCAGGATTTTATCCCCAATTAATCAACAAGTAATCCCTCATTATTATTCGTCTCAATATCTCTGTCTTCAAACATCTTCAATCTTCGAACACGTAAATTGGTTCTAAGTGGTTTTCGGATAATAATCGTCCAAATCCGGCCCCGGTTCCTTCGAAATCCAATCACCGATAAAAATGATGTAATTAGATGATTGGTTTTTCGATTCGTTTATTTTCCTTTACCAAAATATCTTTGAGAGATATATATTTTCAAAATATTCTTTAAGTGAATACGGAATCATTTAAACCTCTTTTTTGAATATTTCTCAAATCGTTTTTAAAGGGTATCTTTTAAGAAAATAGGATTGTAGAAATCATTCTACTTTTATTCAAAATCAACTTCGTTATTCAACGAGTGCTATGATTGGAATAATGGTGAGATCACCTTTTAAATTACATGAATACGACAAGTTCCCTCTTCGGAATTTAATAATGAGTATAAGAAGATTATTTCTACAAAATCCAAGTCGAGCATCCGGGCTTTCCTTTCGATATGTTCTGCCCCTCGCCCAAAAGAGAAAACTGAGGACAAGTAAGTTTAGGGCACTGGTTGCTCCATCCCTAACCATAGTCAAACAACTTGATTTCACTTTTAGATCTCATAGGCGGGACAAATGTATTAGTCGTTTCCGCATACTCATTTTCCCTTTTTAAGTCACTTAACTATTTGTTTAACCATCTTTGAAATAATGTTAAATTGTTCAAATTTCTTTTAAGATGCTTTATTATTTACTTAAAAATGTTTGCACAAGACTTGGGAAAGAATTGTTTAGTACCAACCTTTATTTCAAAAGTTGTTGAGAAGCGTTGCGAAAAGCGTTGCAAATTGTGTTACAAAAAGTAGTTTAAAAGCTATAATCTTTAAAAACGACTTTTATCACATTTAGAAATCCATATTTTCAACGTAAATAACTTTCAAACATTCTAAAAGATTTTTTGAATTTATTTCATATTTTAAAATGATTATTTTATCAATTTCCAACTATGGTCATTTAGTGCAAAAATTGGATTTTTAAAAAAAAATTAATTTTGCCATATTTCAAAATATACAAGATGAAATCTTGATTTTCTTTTTTTATATGAAAGATATGGATACAAGGATTCGGGAAATTCTAATTCGAAGAATTCCGAACTATATTCCACTTTATATGTTCATTTGAACTTTTGATGCGAAAACACGAACTACCGTTATTTGCGCGTCAAATTTTTGGTGTATTTTGAGATTCATATCCAAACTTTGCCGAGACAAGTTTAAACACTTAGGAATCATTTCTAAAGCATATTCAAAAAAATTTCGAAGGTATAAATGATTCCATATCACATTTCATTTCTTTTGGAAAGTGATTTCCATGTGATTATATATCGTGTAAATCCATGACTTTTTTCAACATATATATTCAATATACAACTAATAAACATCCAAAATAATGTTTATAGCCATTTTAACATATCCTAATATGTCTTTTGAACTTGCAAATCAATTTAACAACTTTTTCATTACAATGTCACATAATTGTCATTTATGTACATATTTGCTTACTATCTTTTGCAAATGACTTAAAAGTGGTTGCTTTATTTTTGAAACGCATATCGAACATCATTATTAACATTCAAACAACATTTATAACTTGCAAAAAATGATATATACGTTTTCTAATTAAAAATTTAGAGTTCTCACTTAGTTTGATTTTAGCGAACGAAAAATCGGTTATAGCTTCGCTACTCGTTGTTCTTCGCTCATGAATCTTTGCACACTTGGACTCGAATGGCTCGACTTGGCTCGGGGAAGGTGGATGGTGCTTACGGCCAAGGTGGAGGGGGAAGGAGTGCTTGACGATGGGTGGTGGAGAGGTGGGCTGTGGGCAGAGAGGAGGATGAGGAGGTGTTTGAAGTGGTTTAAGTGGAGTTTGAGTGGATATTTCTTTAGTTATTATCTTGAAATATTTTAGCATTAGTTTATTAAGGAGAGAAGCCATTGGAGAAGTGGAGAAAAGCATGAAAAAAGAAGAAGTTGTAAAAAAAAAGTGAAGAAAGTGGATGGTTATTTATATAAAAAGTTTTGCATTAAAATAATATTTTGTAAAAAGACCAAAATACTATTTTCTTATACTTTATGTAAACTAAAACTTAACATCACGTTTCAAATCATTACTTTATGTCATTTTCACTTGAGTATTAAGTAAAGAAAGTAATAATTATGTTTGTTTGATTTGATGTTTACCTTTTGACTTTATAACTCTTTTTTGTCTTTTTATGTTTACTTTTTGTTAATTATATTCGAGAATTTTTAAGTACGTTTAGTAAAAACAAACTTGATTAGTAACTCTAAGGTGCAACAACGTTGCGACAACTTTAAATCGGCAAAATGTTGATTTTCGACAAAATGTTTTATGATCACATTTTGACGTTTTAGTTAAACTATTTCTTTATGTAACCCAAATTTGAAAATAAATTTGTACAATGTTATTTAAAAATATAAATGCTCATAAATTAATTAAAATAATTTATTTAGCCATCAAAACTTACTTTTCTAAAATCTGCATTTTGTCACTTTTATCGATATAAGCAAATGTTATATTTTTGTGTATATTTTTATTTCCAAATCCTATCTAATATTATTTGAATCTTAAAATACTGTATATTTTGCATTTAAATTACTTTAAATCTTATATTTTGAAGTGGTCAAATTCTGGATCGTTACATCCTTTCCCCTTAAAAGAATTTTGTCCCCAAAATTAAGGAAGAAGCTTGCTCGAAAAGGAAATTTATTTGATAAGATGGAACATATATACAAGAGTATGAATAAGTGACTACACCAGAAGCGGGAGTGCACTATGGTGATAGATACAGTCTATACATCAATCCTAAACTCAGGATATGCCTTCCTCATTATGTCTTCTTTTTCCTAGGTGCAATCCTCTGGATCTCCACTCCATTGAACTTTAACCAACCTTACAATCTTCTTTCTCAATCGCTTTTCACGCGATCAACGATTAGAATAGGTCATCTAATAACTACCAAATTGGGTTCAATTTTTAAATCTTCTTGGGCAGCTGTTTCTATGGATTGTTCTGGATCATGCACATGCTTCCGTAAATGAGATACATTATGCGCACCTGACAATCTTTCTGGCAGTTGTACTCGATAGGTTATTGGGTCGATCTGCTCGAGGATGGGAATAGGTCCAATATATCGAGGTGCCAACTTTCCAGCCTGACCAAATCATACAACTTCTCTCACTGGAAAGACTTTAAAAATACAAAATCTCCAACTGAGAATTCCAAATCTCTACGCCTCCTATCTGCGTAACTCTTTTGCCTGCTTTGTGCTTCTTTCATCTTTTTTATCATGTCAACTTTCTTTGATGCTTCTCGGATCATATCAGGGCCAAGTACTAACCGATCACCGGTCTCGATCCAACATGCTAGGATCTACAAGGACGACCATACAAAGCTTCATACGCTGCCATGCTAATACTAGCCTGATAACTGTTATTAAAGAAGAACTCCACAAGATGAAGATAATTTTTCTAGGAACCTCCAAAATCCAAGATGCATGCTCTCAAAAGATTTTCTAGTACTCGATTTACCCTTTCATTTTGTCCATCAGTCAGGGGATGATAAGCGGTGCTAATATTCAACTTCGTTCCCAAGGTTGTTCGTAATATTCCCAGAACCGACTAGTGAAGATTGGGTCCCAATCGCTTACTATACTGCTTGGAACTCCATGCAATCAGACAATTTCTTTCATATATATCGTAACTAAGCTTGCAGTAGTTCGTGATGGCTTTAGTGGATGAAGTTTGCACTTTTAGTTAATCGATCTATGATAACCCAAATGCCTTCGTTTCCCTTTCTCGTTTGAGGCAAGACATCGATGAAATCCATCGATATTTGGTCCCATTTCCAAGTTGGAGTTTCAAGAGGTTGGAGTAGCCCTGCAAATTTTTGCTGGTCATTTTTGATCTGTTGACAATTTTCGCATCTGCTAACATAAATGGAAATGTCCCTTTTCATACTTCTCCACCAAAATGTGTGTTTCATATCTTGATACATTTTGTGAATTCCTGGGTGAATGTTAAGTTTAGATTTATAGCATTTGGCTAATACCTCCTGCTTAAGGCTTCCAACATCCGGAACACAAATTCGTCCTTTCAATTGCAATACTCCATGGTTGTCAATTTCAATGCTTTAATTCTGCCCTTTACATAAATTCTTATAAATTTTTCTCAAAAACTCATCTTCCTTTTGTTTGCTGATGATTCTCTCAAAAAAGGGTTGGAGTTACTGCTAGTAAGAAATAACAACATACTTCATGCTCATTGCATCTACTACTATGTTGGTTTTCGCAGGTGTATACATAATGTCTAGATCATACGACGCAAGGAATTCTAGCCAACGCTGATGCCTCATGTTTAAGTCCTTTTGGGTGAAAAGATACTTAAAATATTTGTGATCTATGAAGAGCTCAAGCTTTACACCCAGCAAATAATGCTTCTATATTTTTAATGCGAACACAATGGCTAATAACTCCAAGTCATGTGTTGCATAATTCTTCTCATGAGTCTTTAGCTGCCTACTTGCATAAGCAATAACCTTCCTTTGTTGCATTAGCAATGCACCTACTCCTTCTGCACAAGCATCAGTATAAACGGTTTAACTGCCACTTCTATCAGCTATAGCTAAAATTGAACCACTAGTCAACCTTTTCTTCAACTTATTAAATGCATCTTCACATTTTGATGTTCGTTCAAATTTAACATTCTTCTTTATTAACCTTGTAAGATGAGAGGAAATTTTCGAGAAGTCTTGGATGAACTTCCGGTAATATCCTGCCAATTCTAAAAAGCTACAGACATCTTTTGGAGTTTGTGGACATTTTTTGGGGTTTGTGGAGTCTTCCAATCTTGGATTGCTACAACTTTCCCTGGATCAACCAAAACTCCCTCTCCTGATACTACATGCCCTAGGAATCTTATTTCTTTTTCCCAAAAATGGCACTTCGAAAACTTGGCTTTAAGCACATTTCTTCTTAATATTTCTAGTACAATCTCTAAATGCCTTTCGTGTACCTCTTCAGTCTTCGAATATATAAGAATATCGTCAATAAAGACTAACACGAATTTATTAAGCACACCTCTGAACACTCTATTCATGAGATCAACAAAATATGCGGGGGCATTAGTCAACCCAAAAGGCATAACTAGCCACTCATAGAAGAAATCCGGACCTCTGAATGTAGTTAAATGAATGTTGTCTTCTGCTATTCTAAGTTGATGGAATCCTAAGGCCAGATTCATTTTTAAAAATACCCGAGAACAAGAAGTTGATCGAACAAGTCATCTTTGCAGAGTAGAGGATACTTGTTCTTAATCGTTTGCTTATTCAAGTTTCAATAGTCTACACACAGCCTTAGCGAACCATCGAACTTGGCAACGAAAACAACTGCTGTTCCCCAATTTGAGCGACTTGGTCTTATCAATTCCTTCTTCAACAATTCATCGGTTTTTCCCCTCAATCCATCTACCTCTTTGGGTGACATTCTTTACTTTTGGTAAAAAAGAGTCTTGCATCGAGAATTAAATCGATACGAAACTCAATTTCCCGATGCGGTGGCAAACATTTTACCTCTTGAAAAACATCTGAAAACTTTTTAACTATTAGTATGGTCTCCAAAATTTCCTTGGGTGTGAATCAAGTGCATATTGGAAACTATCCCTTATCAGACCAGGCTCCTTACAACATATTTCAACCATCTTCCCTAACTTTGTCTTCATCAAAACTGTCCTCCTAACGCAATCAAGAACCGCTTCATAATTGAATAACCAATCCATACCGAGCAAAACTTCAATTAATATCAAGGACAAACATGTCACCCAAAAAATAATGGGAAAGATAGGTTACTTGGACATCCTCACAAATCATACAAAGGTTTGTTGTACCGCCTATGGGATTTAAAACACAGATAGGGGTATCTACTATTTTTGTGGTAAGCACCAATTTTTCAACTAATTCTTTGGAAATAAAACTATGGAAAGGTCTGTATCAAATAATACTTCAACCATAATACCGTCAACACAAATAGCACCCTCCAGAACTCCTCTTTCTTTGTTTTCTTCCAAAGTTAATAGTTCTACTTCCATGGCATAGGCCTTAGTTGGCTGGACTATCTTCATAAATGGACAACCCGTCATCGTATGCCCTTATTGGTGGCAATTAAAACAGACTGCCTTTTCTTGTTGCCTCTTCTCACTCCTGCAATCTTCAATAATATGACCTTTCCTCTGAAAATTCCCACACCTGACTCCCATAAAATTTCTTTTCTTTTTTCCTCCTTGATGCTTCTTTTCCTTTGGATTGAACTCCTTCTTACTGGGGTTGTTGCTAATGTTCCTAATATTCAGCACTGATGTTGGCTTCTCCTTATCAAGAATTTCATATCACAAATCATATCTACTAGGTTCATCCTTAAGATGAGCTGTCATACTTTCCTGAATTTTTTTTCTCATTCTATCCATAAACATTTCATTCTTCTTAAGTGGAGTATCCATTAGTCTAGGCCCAAGGGAAGATAATTCATCAAACTTTCTTAAGTATTCTTCCACTGACATTTCTCCTTGCTTTAGATCCGTAAAACTTTATAGAGACAGGAATTCGCAGCATCTGGTAGGTATCGTTCTTCAAAACCTTGTTAAATCTTTCCCATGAAATATCATCTTCTGGTTTATTGATAGTAATTAACTCCAACCAAGCCAAAGCTCCATCCTGCAATTGCCAAGATGCCAAGAAGCGCTTTTGCTTATCCTTTATTTATAATCCTTTAAAAATTCTCTCGCATGAGCAGAGCCAATTATGAACTTCAATAATTGAATCTGTACCCTTGAATGGCTTCCCGCCCATGTTTGTATAAGTTCGGCAGAAAGTTGCCAGGTTAACCGGAGTTTGTACCGGTGCTGCCCCTTTGTTACCCTTTCCTCATCCCTTCTTAGTATTCATTTCCTACTACCTGAGTATAGTAAGATATATTTTTAGAACATGTAGATGAGATTATCTTAAGGAATAGGTTTTAAGTATCGGTAACTCGAATATACTTATTCGGATATAGATTATGAACATGCACACTCTTAGACTAAACTTATTATAGGGAATTACTAACCTATCTCTAATGAGTTGACCCCATCAATGCTTAGGTATTTGCTCAACCATAAGCTCTGATGCCAAATGAGACGACCTACCTCCTCGATACTAAAAAATCAAAACTATTACATCCTCGGTATTTACGTATCGTAAATCTTAGTACCGGAGAGGCAGATTATCATGAGGTAAAGAAAAAAATAAAAACAGAAGACAAGACAATAATAGAATCTCACGTCGTATTCCACTTATAATCATACATGTCATAACTTCAAATTGCTCTATTAGAGTAAATACAAATCCAACATGGATAGTTATAACTGCCTATCCTTACATATGTTGGTAACTACCTAATACATAACACAGCTGAATAAATAGGTGGCTTCTACAAAACATCCAAAATGTTCCAGGCTCCATGGTCCATTCCAAAATGCTCCAAACTTTTCGAACTACTTGGCTGCCTGGAAAAATAGGGCACCCAGAGCTTAAAGGGAAAAGAAAATAAACACCGGGTCAGTCATGGGACTGGTGTGAAAACTTCAAAATACGATGTTTGAAAACAAAAATGTATTTCATAAGACCACACCACACATAAACATGGAACGGGTTTTTACCTCATGATAACCAAAAACTTTATTACGTGAAATTAAGGGATATAATATTTAATGACATTCTTTGAAAAAAACTTTTCCAAATAAACTTATTAAACTTAGCCGAAATTGTTACATTATTAAATTCCAGCATACCACCTTGTAATACAAGGCTTTCCATAACTAAAATCGTATAGGCACTTATTAGAGAATGGATTTTCATACAAATAACAAGGTAAGGGACTACCTTCTGACAGTACACCTCTAGAGGGATGCATCTAGGGTCCAAATACTGAATGCCTAAACCAACACAAGAACGGCCTATCCCTCACGCTGGATAGTACCGAATATGTCATTACCCCAGTCGTTACTAACCTTTAACGGGATCTCGAATCATACATTCATCACTTACTTAGCCATGTTAGAGTAATCTAGAAGGATGATGACATCTCCTGACTGGGAGCAACCTACTTAGCTTTGCTGCTTCTACCTGTTTTTGTCATTTTCGGGTGATGAGGCCTGAGGTAAATGATTACCTTTTCACATAGCACACTTCTTTCACTTCGAATTCCACATTGCCATTCCACATTCACAAGACCGATTTCTACAAATGTATAACTTCCTAAGGTCGTATGTCTCAGGAAAGGGTGTTAAGCTAAGAGAAGGTGTCTTCTTCGCCACCGGCCGATATACTTTTATAGAGGCCACTCATTGTGATTTATAATGCAAGGTCGGACATTAATCCATATAAGTTCGTTCTAGGACTGAACGAAACCGAAGGTACTTTCCTCGGCCATTACTAGGCGAGAAGCTCTTGTAGTTTTGATATATTTCATAACAAAGAGACCGCTGCTACAAAAAGTAAATCGGGATTTTATCCCCAATTAAGCAACAAGTAGTCCCTCATTATTATTTGTCTTAATAGCTCTGTCTTCAAACATCTTCAATCTTCGAACCCGTAAATTGGTTCGAAGTAGTTTTCGGATAGGAATCACCCAAATCCGACCCCATTTCCATCGAAATCCAATCATCGATAAAAATGATGTAATTAGATGATTGTTTAATCGATTCATTCATTTTCCTCTACCAAAATATCTTTGAGAGATATATATTTTCAAAATATTCTTTTAGTGTATATGGAATCATTTAAACCTCTTTTTTGAATATTTCTCAAATCATTTTTAAAGAGTATCTTTTAAGAAAATAGGATTATAGAAATCATTCTACTTTTATTCAAAATCAAATTCCATATTCAACGAGTGCTATGGGCAGAATAATGGTGAGATCACCTTTTAAATTCAACAAATAGGACAAGTTCTCTCTTCGAATTTTAATAATGAGTATAAGAAGATTATTTCTATAAAATCCAAGTTGAGCATCCGGGCTTTTCTTTCGATATGTTCCACCCCTCGCCTAAAAGAGAAAATTTTGGCCAGGTAAGTTTAGGGCACTAGTTTCTCCATCCCTAACCATAGTTACACACCTTATTTTCACTTTTAGGTCTCACAGGCGGGACAAATGTACTAGTCGTTTCCGCATACTCATTTTCCCTTTTTAAATCACTTAACTATTTGTTTAACCATCTTTGAAATAATGTTAAATTATTAAAATTTCTATTAAAATGTTTTATTATTTACTTAAAAATATTTATATAAGACTTGGGAAAGAATTTTTTAGTTCCAACCTTTATTTCAAAAGTTATTGAGAAACGTTGCGAAAAGTGTTGCAAATAGAGTTACAAAAAGTGGTTTAAAAGCTATATTCTTTTAAACGACTTTTATCTCATTTAGAAATCCATATTTTCAACTTAAGTAACTTTTAAATCATTCTAAGAGATTCATATAATTTTTTCATATTTTTAAAATGATTATTTTACCGATTTTCAACTTTGGTCTTTCAGTGCAAAAATAGGATTTTTCTTGAAAATTGATTTTGCCATATTTCAAAATATACAAGCTGAAATCTTGATTTTTTTTATATGAAAGATATGGATATAAGGATTTGGAAAATTCTTACTTTGAAGAATTCCAAACTATATTCCACTTCGTATGTTCATTTGAACTTTTGACGTGAAAACACGAACTACTGTTACGTGACACATCAAATTTTAGGTGTATTTTGAGATTCATATCCAAACTTTGCCGAGACAAGTTGAAACACTTAGGAATCATTTCTAAAGAATATTCAAACGTTTTTCAAAGGTATAAATGATTTCATATCATATTTCATTTCTTTTGGAAAGTGATTTCCATGTGATTATACGTCGTGTAAATCCGTGACTTGTTTCAACATATATATTCAATATACAACTAACAAACATCCAAAACAAATTTTATAAACATTTTAACATATCCTAACATGTCATATAAACTTTCAAATCAATTTAATTACTTTTTCATTACAATGTCACATGATTGTCATTTATGTACATATTTGCTTACTAACTTTTGAAGATGACTTAAAGATGGTTGCTTTCTTTTTCAAACACTTATCAAACATCATTATTAACATCCAAACAACATTTATAACTTTCAAAACACCATATAAATATTTCCTACTTAACAATTTAGAGTAATTACTTTGTTTGGTTTTGGCGAACGGAAAATCGGCTGTTGCTTCGCTACTCGTTGTCTTATCTCACGATTCTTTGCGCATTTGGACTCGAACGACGTGACTTGGATTGGGGAAGGCGGATGGTGCTCATGGGCAAGGTGGAGGCTAAGGAGTGCTCACGGCCAAGGTGAAGGGGGAAGGAGTGCTCGGCTATGGGTGGTGGAGAGGTGGGCCGTGGGTAGAAGGGAGGAGAAGAAGGTGTTTGAAGTGGTTTAAGTGGAGTTTGAGTGGATATTTCTTTAGTAATTATTCTGGAATATTTTGTCATTATTTTATTAAGGAGAGAAGCCATTAGAGAAGTAGAGAAAAGCATTAAAAAGAAAGAAGAAGTTGTAAAAAATGTGAAGAAAGTGGATGGTTATTTATAGAAAAAGTTTTGCATTAAAAAAGATCTTGTAAAAAGTCCAAAATACCCTTTTCTTCTAGTTTAAGAAAACTAAAACTTAACATCACATTTCAAATCGTTACTTTATGTCATTTTCACTTAAATATTAAGTAAAGAATGTAATAATTATGTTTGCGTGATTTGATGTTTACTTTCTGACTTTATAACTCTTTTTTGTCTTTTTATGCTTACTTTTTCTTGATTATATTCTAGAATTTTCCGAATATGTTTGGCAAAAGTAAAATTGATTAGTAACTTTATTAATACTTATACTATTTGAATATATGTTCATATATAAGAAAATAAAGGTGCAAAAACGTTGCGACAACTTTAAATCGACAAAACATTGATTTTCGAAAAAATGTTTTACGGTTACATTTTGACGTTTTAGTTAAACTATTTATGTAACGACCCACTATTTTGGACCATTCAAATTGACAATAAATCCATACATGTCTGACTTGAATAATTCAAAATAGAAGATTATAATATAATTTGGAGCAAATAAAACCAATCACAGAATCACAGACATAGATAAAATCAGAATAACTCGCAGCGGAAATAAAATACCATAGTGGTTCATGAAGCCACTACAACTCGATCTCAAAACAAGTACCAAAATACATAGTCTGAAAAACAAATACAGTTCTGAAAAAAAATATAGTAGAAAATCCCAAATACATATGTCTCTAATACATGGCTGAAGTGAAAATACTGAAACTAAAATAGACAACAACTTGATAAGAAGATGACTCCGGGAATCTCTAACTTCCAGAAAGTAGATCCAAGTTGTAACACTCAAGCTGACCCGAGCGTAAGAAATAAACACAAACACTCGAGTCAGGACATACATACTTATACAGTGTAAATCAACTCAAGTGAACTGTAATATAAAGGCAAGTAACTTAAAGGATGCTTGGGACCGCCCACCCTCTAAGGATCCGTTAAACTATTTACTATGTAGTAATATTTCGCTAATATAGTAATATCTATAGTAAAATGAACTTACTTTTAAATAGCGTTAAGGGGTTACCCATATAGCCCTTAACACGTAATAGTCCCAGTGGTCCATCTAGTATCAACGCATCTCCATATCAGGAGACTACCCTAAATACTCCATGGGCTAAGGGAGAAAACCAAACTCGTACAAGGCTCACTAGGATAGGTGATACGGCACAACTAGGCAATGCCAGGGTAGATATACCAATTAGCTTCCGGACTGGTGGTAGCGCTTAGCAGCTACTACCGCCCACTTCGAACCACATTCCCAAATCAAAGGTGCGCACCAAATAATCACAAAGTAATAGAATGGCATACGAAGAAGTGCGTCCGATAAGAGATGCTACCTCCTTATCCCGTCGATCGTTCCTGTTTTAGCCACCTTATGCCAACTCATGGAATCAGGTCCACGTACATACCTCAACAGAACGTCGCCACCATCCTACTTCATTCTGGAATCTCCACCGCATGCACGGTTGTTAAAGTGGTTTTCGATGTCGACAGAGAGTATGCCTATACCCGATCCTGGTCTCTTTATCCAACGTTATTGTTACCCGTGGTTATAAATTTCAAAATGGTATTTTATACTTCAAAATCAAATATCACTTAAAATTCAAATCTTTATCGGAATAAAGATCAAATCACTTTCAGTCCATTTCAAAATATCAAAATATCATATCTTTTCAAAACCTCATTCATTTTTTTCTTTTTTTATTCCATTCCAAATCACATTTCAAAATGGTTTATATTTCAAATCAAAATACTCCATTTAAACTATTTAAAATTGAAGTCATTATACCTACAAATTAAATATTCAATTTCCAAAAATTTAGTCTTTTCTGAGCTCATTTATTCAAATAAAACTACAAAACATTTAAATTTCAGCTTTTCGCAGCACTTAGAAAATGCTGCAGTAAGTTATATTTGAAAACAATTCTTTCAGCAAAGACAGCATTTATAACTGGTGTAGTAGTTCGGTTACACTTGAAAAATCTCATTTCAGCAAACTTCAACACTTATCATGTGCTATTGTAGCCCTTTATTTTTTCAGATTTTAGTTTTCATTCTGCAACCACAGCACTTCCCAAGTGTTGTAGTATCCGTTAGTTAAATTTCAGCCATAGTTTATTTGCATCAACCACAACACTTACAAAGTGCTATAGTATCCTTTACTACAGATTTTAAGTTATCTTCAGAAATGATTGCATTTCTGAAGTGCTATTAATTAAATTTCCAGATTTTCAATGAAATTTCAGAAATAATTAAACTTTGATTTTAACCCTTTTAACTTATAAAAATTATATTTTTTACACTCAAAATGTTCATTTAAATACCCTTTAACTTATGATTTTTATAAAGTAAAATTTTATACATAAAATCAAATTTTTTAGTTATTAAATTCAAGGGTACAATTTTCTATTCTTTGCATTTTAAAAATTAACTTAACATTTAAGTTTTAAATACCATTTCAAAATATAAACTTAATGTCCATTTTATTTTCTTAACTTAACCTTTATTTTTAAACCAAATTTCACATTTCCAAGTCAAGTTATATTTCAAATTACACTTTAAGCATTCATTTATTTAACCATTTTAATTCATAGAAAAATCAATAACACTTTATTAAGTCATTTAAATTCAAATTTAAATCAAATTATCATATTTTTACACTTTTAAAATACTAAAAATTCCAAAAAATATATATAATAACCACGGGTTTGTATAATATTTTCTAACCTAAGTCAAGTGATATGGATAATATATCATTTCAATCCGTAATTTACAAAGAAAAAATCCGGGTTCTATCATTTCAAACCCACAATCCTAAGTTAAATAAAATAAATAAAGATCGCTCAGGCTTATCATTTCAGCCCATAACTAATTTTCCTATTTTAAAGTCCGTTCGGGTATGTATCATTTCAACCCATAGTGATCCTATTCTACATGGAACTTGCAGTGTGAGAACATAATAAAATTAACAATATAGCAACATATAGCAGTATGATATGACAGGTTTATAAATAAGGGTTAACATCATATGATTCATATCATAGGCATGTATAATATGATATAATATTTCTACACATTCACTTGCTATAACTTCACTGTTTTATAAGTATGAATGTCAAGCGTGAATACTCACATCTCTGAAGCTAGAGATCAACTAAAACAATAGGATCCACACACTAAGAAACACAAGAAGGCACGACAAGATTTGAGATGAGGTAACAACCAGATTTAGATCTTGTAATTAAAATAAATAAAGCAACATAAATATATACTCAACAAAAATTAGATTGAAACAAATAGGAAATTAAAATAAACTAATAACAAAATAGCTTGATCATGCTTTAACCACTCAAGTGCTCGGCCTAAGGGGATCATATGCTCGGCCATGTTGGTGTTAAAGGCTCATGTATGGGTCCATATGGCATTGCTAGCTAGGAATTGGAAGGGGTAGGTGTTACGACATGAAGAATACAAAGGGGCAAGGCCACTAGGTGAAGTTTAGGTGCATGTAGGCTCGGCCTACACTATATTGGGCTCGGCCATGCTCTGGTTTAGATCAGGTTAGAGGTCATGTTGGTGGTCAGAGGTCAGGTCATGATGGTGGTGGAGCTAGGGGTGGTGGCCGAGGCAAAATATGGAAGTGGTGGTGAAGTTTAGGTCGACTATGCATGGTTTTGTGGAGTTTTTGGCCAAGTTTTGAGGTGTTTTGCTCATGCTATTGTCACGGCCAGATCTGATCTGAGGGATAGGTGTTTGGCAATGGATGATGGAGAGGAGGAGATGGTGGTGGTGGTCGGAGAAGATGGTGGTGGTTGAGGCCGAGCTAGACAAGAGGAAGCAAGGCAAAAACAGTGGAAAAATGAAGAAGAAAAGTAGAAAGGGTGGAGCCATTACTTACAAATTTTTGTGGCCATGAGAAATGAAAGATGAGAAGGAAATTTTCACATGAATGATAATGTTTGGAAGTGGCTAGGGTTAGAATACACGGCTACAATCAAGGAAAGTCTATGGTATGGAATCAAAAGGGTGGGTAATATAAAGGCAGGAAATAAAATGAAACGTATGTCCAAAATTAAAAACAAAGTAACATATCTTAAATTGATTTGTTTCCTGTCCATTTAATAAACTATATGCCAAAGAAAAAATTCAATAAATAACATACCGTTTATATAAACACCATAGAAAATAAATAAGAAAACGGATATGGAAACATATAAAATAAAAAATATAAATTAATTTCTTTTTACCACGTTGTATGTTACTTAATTTACAAAGTATATGTCCAAATTAAATGAAACAAAAGCAGAATGGATGTTTTAAATATATACAGTTGTAAATAAAAGATTAGAAGTTAAATTTTGAATTTTAAAAATTTCAATTAAAGTCAAAGTTTGACCCAAAATCTAAAATTCCAGAAATTGTTTATATTTAATATCATTGGGCAAATAATTTATAACCAATTCCAACATCATTCGGGAAAAATTTCCAAAATTCTATTTTTAAATGATTAAACACCGAAGTTTTAAATAAAATGAATTAAAATACTTTTTAAAAAATTTGGGTTGTTACAATTTATTTATGTAAACCAAATTTGAAAATAAATTTGTATAATATTATTTAAAAATATAAACGCATATAAATTAAGCATTTTGTCACTTTTATCGATATAAGCATATGTTACTATTTTTTTGTATATTTTAATTTCCAAATCCTATCTAATATTATTTGAATCTTAAAATGTTATATATTTTACATTTAAAATTACTTTAAATGTTATATTTTGAAGTGGTCAAATTCTAGGTCATTACAACTACCCTCAATCATTGTAAGGCACCTGCTCTAGAAAAAGATTCCTTGCAAAAGGAAAAGGACGTCGCGGTCCACCATGTTGAGGAACTCGAAGTGCTTCTAAAAAAAGAAAGGAAGGAGAAAATTGAAGTTTAGGAAGAATCCCATAATTTCTATGAGGAAGTTGTCGAGGCCAGGAGCCTAAAAGTTAAACTCGATGAGCAGTTTGCTAAAATCAAAGCTCTTAAAGAGGAAGCTCGAGAAGAAGGCCACAAAGAAATGACTGAACAAGTTGAATCCCAATCGGAAGCCTCTAAAGATTCCAGTAGGAATGAAATTAAGGACTTGTTCGATTCATTGATTATTGGGTATATAATGCCAAAGCCCTTATCCATCGTGACTTAAGTTTTCTCGGTGAGGTTTATCTCATATCACTTGCTGAAGCTTGAGAGCATATTACTATGATGAAGAAGAGAGAATCGGATGGAGCTGAGCTCAATGAAAAAAAATTAGTGTAGGAAATTCTTCGTGGAAATGAACCCTTTGATTTGGCTACCGCAAAGCTCTGATACTTCAACGCTTCTGCACCTACCGAGGATGGAGAACATATTGTCGGATCTTCAATGACCGATTTTAAGGGCCCTTCTTCTTCTCAAGCAGTCGGGGCATTATTCACCCTCAATACAGAGCAGGACTTGGGCTATGATCCAGACAAGCATCCGGCTACCAATCCAAGGTGTTATCCCCTAGTTTAGAAGGAGGCACCCCAGCAACTATGAAGAGCCAACTGGATGCGAGTATTTAACTTTACTCCTCGGTTTATGAAAAGTTTTGTTCTTTGCACCCAATGATTTTAAGCTCATCTCTTTATATTGACAAATTTAGCTAGTCTTTCGGGCTTTAATCAAACTCCTAAGGGTGATGCTACTATCGAGCAACAGGAGAAACTTGTTGTGGTTCCAATAACTGCCGATGTACTAGAGCCCGATGCTCAAGTCAGCGGAGCTCTTGATCATGATTAGACCGAAGATCTTCTCCTAGCATATTAGTATAATGATGTAATGATTACCAGTGTCTCTGAACGCACCAACAAGACTAGCATGAAGGAGCAGATTGAAAAGGAGATGTTGTTGAAAAGAAAAGCTAAAACTAAACCTGGCAAGGTGGACATTGATGATCCTCATTTTGTGCCACTGCAAGTTATTCCATTGGGTGGGTCAATCCTCTGTGAACTTCCTCCTACCTTTATAAGCTGTCCTGCTAAAGGCGATAAGGGTTAAGAGAAATAAGCTCTAGCAGTACAATTCCCAAAAAATCTAAAAAAGAAAGAAAGTCAAAGAAATAGCCATCACTCCGGCTCTGTGTATATATAGTTTGTACAGTCGTTTCTTTCATTAGCTGTGTTGTATAGGCATGAGTCCCGATTTTTGGAATAACTTATACTGCAATCTCAGAACCTGTTATGTGAATAAAGTTTTTGTTTTCTGTTGAGCTTTTGTGTGAATTTCTATTTGAGTAGCTTAACTATTACTATCCATTAAATGTACTTATAATTCGTTGTTCATGAATTCTGGTAACAATCCACCAGCTCTATCCCGAGGCCTCCGAGTGGTCATGGCCTCGAGTCGTATCAAACACTAGGCTCGTACCTTAGTGTTATAGTGTCAAATTCAGTGATTCTTGAGCAACTATAATCCTACCCCTAGTTTTAGTTTAGCAAGGTTAGATGTTGGATGATCGAACACCATCCTAAGCGAGTTTATACTCCTCCCGTCAATTTCAGGCTGGAGTTTGTGGAATAGTGAATAGTCGAAGTCCACTCATGTATTCATTCATGTTCATATCCACAATATGGGGATAAGATTTAGTTGATGAGTGGTTGGATCGCACCCAATCTATGTTTATACTATAGTCCACACTTTGGGGACATTATCTTATTTTGCGAGCGGGCGATTCACACTTGATTTATATTTATACTCCAGCCTGCACTTCGAGGACTTAGAGTTATTTCGAGGGTGGACGATTCACACCCAATTTATGTTTATACTCCAGTATACACTCCAAGAACATTGAATTATTATGCGAGTGGACGAATCACACCCGCTTTGTGTTTATACTATAGTCCATACTCTGGGGGCTTAGAGCTATTGTGCGAGTGGACGATTCTCACCTGATTTATGTTTGTACTCCAGTTTGCATTCCGGGGACGTAGAGCTATTGTGCAGGTGGACGAATCATGCTCGATTATGTTTTTACTCCAATCCGCACTCTAGGGACTTATAGTTATTTTGGAGAGCATTCGGACCATACTCTCTCAGATTTATCAATTTGTTCCTTAGGATCCGGGGTTCGATTCAACGAGCGATCAGTGGTATCTTGGTAGCTCTAATTTTATCTCAGTTCCACGGTTGGGAAAGATTTATTCAATCATCATATTTTAGGCTACATTAATTCCTTATTGTGTAATCCATCCATTGGATTGTTAATGGGAGCTGTAAAATAAACAGGTTGATTGAGCTCATGTTGTTTAATCCCATTGGAAGGTAGCATATAATGCAACAGCAAACATAAATATAAAGGAAGCCTGAAACTTTATTCATTAAATGAAAAGGAATAGCAAAAACTATCTTACTACATATTCGAAAAACCAAATACGAAAGAAAATTCTAAAAGCAAATACACTAAAATGTAAAAGAAATAAACTAAATGAAATAGCGTCGTAGATGCTCGCCATTCCACGCCCTTGGAAGTGTAATGTGACGACCCGAAATTTTCGAGCATTTAAAATCTGAATATTTAATTGATTTTAAATATTCAGTAGAATAATTTTAACTTGAATTACGAATATCACAATTTATTTGATAATTAAATTATTGAATTAAATAATTTGAAGTTGAATAAAATGTTGAATCTGGAATTTTAGGCCTATTAAAAATAATTTGAAGGCTTATGAAATTTTTATTAAAATGCTGAAGAGAATAGAAGTGATGAAATCAAATTTTACGGTGGTTTGTTAAGTTTTGAAATTTATGTCGTTTAAATTTAATTTAAAAATAGCCTTCCGAGGCACAGACTCGGAATTCGACGAAATCAGTTCCATTGGATCCGTAATATTGTATTATTATCGAATTTCAAATTTCGTAGTGGTCAGAGTTGTTGTGTGAGCGTACGTTATATAAACGCGTTGAAAATCTGTATCGAATCCAATTAATAACTGGGTACCTAAACAAGATATTTTTGAATATAATAATATAAATTTTAAATCAGCTGTTGCTCTGTAATTCTTTTAGCCGACATGTTTCTGTTGAAGCCGACTATCCTGTCCCTTTGTCTATCAGCACGCAACTTTCTTTTCGAAATTTCATTTGCTTTTATGAATCACACCGTTCCTTTATTAAATATATGGTTCCTCTCCTTTAATTATGAATCGAATTGTGTTTAATGGGAGCAAATCTTCTGATGGAATACTTGCCGTCACCCTCTACTTTCATCTCCCTTTCCCCGAAATCAGATTTGATTGCAGTTAAATAAAAAAAATAAGCGAAACGAAAAGGGGGACTCGCATGCTCGAACACGCGAAGAAATCGCATCGTCATCAGCGAACGAGGGGAGGTGGTGCCTGGATGCGCGACTTCGACCTGGGATGAATCGCGCGTGTTGGCGATTCGAGTTTTCACAATTTCACGCACCTCGAGACAAGAAAGTCGCGTCGGTAAGGTCGAGCAAGGGGAGTTAGGGTTTCGCGAGGCAGAGGATCTGTAATGGGGGTTTCTTGTTCGAGTTGAGGTAGTTTAATTCGAAGCAATTTAGTTTAATGTGATTTAGGTTTAAAACTTATCAGTGATGGTTAATTATTATTTTACTTAACAGGATCTTAGCAGCTAGGTATTAGCAGTTTTGTTAATTTAATTTAATTAGTAAATATATATAGGGTTAAAGAAGATAATGAAATCGTATATGCACTTTCAGAAAATATATATATATTGAAAATGGAAATCTAGTAATTTTAATTTCAGTTACAAGATTTTTTTAAAATCTATATGTTATTTTATCAACATATATATAAACAGTTTCAAAAGGGAATGATAAAGATATATACATGCTAAAACCTTCTCGTTATTTCAAATTAGTGGATAGAGTGATTACCTTGTTCAAATTTACTTATTTATGCTAAGACTATTTAAAAAAAAGAGAAATTAGTTGAGAATTTAATTATTAGTTAAAATGAAATCAATAGTAACGTAAATTTAAGATGGAGGTTGAATTGTTCGTTTTGTCAGAATATTAATTAATCTAATTTATCAAATGGAGGTTAATTATTCGAATATTTAAAATATTAATAAATCATAAATTGTTTATCCAAGTTCAAAATTGGGATAACCAAAGCAATGTGGAAGTGGACTACAAAACGAATCAAAGGTGAGTAAATCTCACTCAGTTAAATTTAAATTTAAATAATTGAATTTAAATAATTGTTTGAAATGGTTGAATTGATTTATGTGCTATAATGTGGTATATATTTGGAATTGGTATTTGATATTGTGCTAACATCTGTGAATGCAGGGAAAACAGGTGGGAGGGATCCAACTGGACCCCTCAACTTTATTTAATTATTTAATATTCTCTGTTCTGAATATTTGATATCCTGTAATGAATTATGTGGAAATATTGAATGCTATGGCTTGATTGTTATAATCGGGCAATAATGAATTACCAAATATATAATTTGAGTTTGGGAATGAAAATAAAAGAATTTAAATTGTAAGTAAATAATTATAGAAAAGTTGAATAAATTTATGAATGAATTGGAAATAAAATAAAGTGACTTTAAAATTTTAATAAATAAATCTTGAGTATGGAAAGGAAAATTTAATTAAACAGAGAGTTAATGAAACTTAAACTTCAATGTTATTTTTTAAAAGAACAAAACATTTATTTTAAATTTAGGATTTAAATTATTTAAGAAGAATAAAGAAGAAATTGGGAATAACCTGAAATTTGTATATTTCAGCTAAAGGATTTAAAAATCAAACTGAAAAAAAATATAAAGTCCATAATTAATGAATTTCGAAATGAACTGATAAGTAAAGAAAGTTATTTCAAATGGAATAAATTGGAAATCAATTTGGAAAATTGATTTAAGTGATTGAGATTGGGAATTTCTCTCTGAATAACTAAGTACGTTTTCAAAGTAAATTTTTAAATATAAATTAAAAGTTTAAAGTTGTTTTAAGAAGTATGTTTTGAAAAATTTGCTATTTCTAAATATTTAAATTCTTAAGTATTCCCTTTTAATCTATTATAGCAATAATTATTTTAATCTATTATAGCAATAATTATTTAAAGAGTGACTTAGTATTTTATTTTTAAAAGAGAAATCTAGTTTTATATTTTATTTAGTAACATTATTTTCAAATATTCATATAGTATGTATTTTTAACAAATTATTGAAGTGGTTTTATCCTAAATGTTTTAAAGTATATTTCAAAGTAAAGGGTTTTAAATTATTTTAGGAATCTAGTTTTGTGCTTGGTGATTTCAGAGAAGATAGAAAATATTTGGGAAAGTTTATTCTGAAAAGAAAGATGGTTTTGAAACTGTTTTCAAAGGGTTGAAAATAGAAACATATCTTGTGAAGATATTTTGAGGTTAATAAATAATTTGGGAAATTATTTATTTGATGGATGGATGTTTGTGAATATAAATTGATAGTTAAATAACCGGCTATCAATATTGGCCAAATGCGTTGATCGTTTCGAAGAGACCGGGATCGAGATTAATTTCCCGAAAACCACTTCGATCCGGATTGTACGATTCGAGAAAAACGATTTTGGATTCGAAGATGGAGAAGTGAAGTGCAAGGGCTAGTCGCTACTAATCCTGAGGATATTTCCAAAATGGATGTAGTAGTAATAGTGCCTTCGGTTCCGTTCGAACCCGGGATGGACTTGTATGGATAAATGCTTGCGAAACATCATCAGGTGGACGATGGGCATCCTAAGGGATATTCTAAAAAGGTAACGCTTAGCCTCAAGCCTCATCAAATGGGAATAACTGAAAATCAGAGGTTATGCAGCAAGGCTAGGTGGGTAGCACCCAAGCAGGGTAAGGTCATTCCAGTCTAGATGTCCCTTTTTATTTTTTGGCTTAGTGGGCGGTTGCTGATCCCAACCGCGGGGTGATCTCACTCGGGATTATCCAGTAAGGGGTAGTCCCGGCCTTGTGTTGCAGGGGAGCGGGCGTACTCCTCGGTACAGCGATCTAGGCCCTGTACTGTGACAGGTGGTACCCTAGTGCCTAGTCATTAGTTGGAAATCCATTCTCCCTACGAGCCTTGTACGAGTTTTGTTTGTATTACCCACTTTGTGGCTAGTAGATGGAATTTAATAATGTAACAATTTCGGCTATTTTATAAGTATTTGTATATAGACCCTATTATAATATCAAAGGATTTCTATGAAAATTGTTTTAGCTATCGTAAGGTAAAAACCCGACATGTTTATTTGTGGCGTGGTCTTACGAGATGCTTTTGTTTTCAAAGGATTTTTGAAACTTTAATAATCAATTGGGTGTGATTTTCTCACGCTGGTAATCCAGACTGACTCGGGTGTTATATAACTGTAATGCTCGGGTCAGACCGAGTATTATAGAATACAGGTTATGATGCTGTGGAGCTCAGAAGACGAGCTGGATGATGATACGTATTCTCGTACTTGTATATATATATATTTCGGCTGTTGTGTTGTTGTGTATCCATTTTATGACATTGATGTTGAGCTATGTTTGATGTACTCTGATGATATAATATATAAACAAATATATTGATTGAGTAAAGATTATTTATTATCTATTATATTTTATTCCGTTGCGATGGTTAGATTCTGATGTTGATTTTGTTTTCTCTTCTTCTACCTCTTCTTCTTAAACCCAAATGGTTCGTATTTCGGTACAACTTGAGTTGAATTGTTGTAGAATAGAGATGACTCAAGGGGTACGGATTTGCGGGTCGTTTCACTTGGTATCAGAGCGTTGGTTGGTGATAACCTTGGCTCTGGTGGGAATTACTCATTTAAATTAGAGTCTGTAGTACTCTAAAATGAGTTTGAGCGTATTAATAAATATGAGTGCGTATTTGTTAGTGAATATAAATTGTTTTAATATTGTGTTGATTGATTTATTGAGTGGCATATGAACCTTCGTCGACATAGCCTGCGCAACTGTATCGAAAGGGTTTCTAAACATTTGAATAGAGCAATCGACACGGTATTGTTTTAAACATGGGTAAATGAAATAATTTTACCCAAAAAAAAACATATTTTGATATAAAGAAAGTTTTTGTAAACTATTTAGCTAACATATGGTTGCTTGGATGTTAGAAATGATAATATAAGTATTATCATTGTTAAGTGAAAATTTAACTAGAAATTGAAAATATAACCAAAGTTTGAAGGAATAAATTCATTATAAAATGAAATTTATAATTATGAATTGTAAATGTGCATTATAAATTAAAATATAACCACATAAGAATTTGTATGAGCATAAGCTAAGCAAATAAAATTATAATAAAATTGATTTAAAGCAGGATTTGGAAATTTAAACCCCGGAGATTTTGGAAGTATTTTGAAAATAAATAGTAGCATTGTTGTTTTTAGGGTATTTCTGAAAGGAAAATTGTTTTAAATAAATTTTGGGAAGAGATTTAGCATTGAATTCACTTCAGTCACTGGAAAATAACTTCGGTGATGACTGCAGCATCATCGATGTTCATTTTCGAGTTTCTAAGTGATGAATTGCTACCAAAGTGATTGTTCAGGAAAACCTGTTTATTTTTGAAATTCCAAAGGAAATTTGTTGGGAATAAAACCAGGACTGGTTTGGCCTTTGAGAAATGTGATTTGTGATATTGGAGATTTTAAATGGTTTGAAACAAAAAGCCGGGTACTTTAAAAATCCTGGAGGGATAGGTGGTGAGCTTATAAATTGAGATGATTTTTAAATCAGGAAGGAAATATAAGCTTTGAATGTTGGAATTTGAATTTAAGGTGAAGGTTAAAAAAAATGAAATTTACTTGGATTGAAAAATAAAACTTAACTGGATTGAAATTAATTAATTAATTAGGCTGAAAAATAATATTCAGTTGTATTCGAATTTAGTTGCAATCGAATTGAATTAAATAAAATTGAGTTAAGATAGAATTGAATTGGAATAAGAATTCAATTAAATTAATAAATGGAATTAAATTCTTACCTGAATAAATGGAAAATAAATTGAATAAGGATTGGAATTGAAGTAAATAAATTAGAATTATAATGCATGAAGTAAAATATGCTTGGGTGATAAATAAGCATAAGGCTTGAGTTAAACATAAAAGAATATATTCAAGCCTATAATAAGTGGAATTGTGAAAAGACTTATTAAATTTGAAAGGTGGGATAGAAATTCCAAAATAAATATAGTTTGATGTTTTGGATAATAAAACGAAGGAAAATCCAAACTTGAAATATATATATATATATATATATATATATATATATATATATTAAAATAAATTGAACTAAGAATGATTAAATGAAGTGATATTTGGAATTAAAAATCAAGTTTTGGATTATAAGTTGGGAAAAGATTATTTAGATAATAATTAGATAATGAAATATGTAATGAGAACCTAATGCAGTTAAATAAAAGCTGAATTGTGAGATAATAATGAAGTTTGGAAATAAAACTCAAGTTATAAATTGAACTCGACTTGAATTGTCAATAAAGTAAATGGAATTGAATTGCGAGTTCATGAAATTGGGTGGTAAATTGAAAATGGATAGTGGATTCAAAATTTGAGTTATAAATTAAAATTTAACTTGAAGTGGTAATAAATTAAATAAATTGGGAATGGCCATGTAATTAATTAAATGAGCTGAATCTGGAAAGTTAAATTTTATAATAGCTAATCAAATGATATGAGCTAAGAATAAAATTGGAGTGAATAACCTTATGCTAAAAGATGGAAAGGAGTTGAATTGAATTCAACTTAAGCAAAGTTTAATAATATTAGATTGGTTTTAAATTAAGTGAAAATAAATTTTTAATCAAAATAAAAATTCGGTGAGTTGCCAATAATATTTAATGGAAAGAAAATTCTTAAATAAATAATTGTAAATCATTTAAATTGTTACGTAATTAAAATAATTAGGGACAATAAGGAAATGGAATGTTTTTAAGTTAATAGAATGAATGAATGCGGATGAAGAATGAAACGCTATTGAATAGATCGTGAATTAAATTGAAATAGTTATTGGATGAAATAGCTTGGAATGGGTCGAGCTAAATAAATGGTCATGAATGTATTGAAATAAAAAGGGAATTAATTGGTAATGAAATTTGGAGATGGAACTTGAATTGGTTAAATGAAGTCGAATACCAATTTAATGTAGCAAATGTTTAGTTTGCAAATTAAATATGAAATGTTGCAAGATAAATAAATGGATTCAAATAAAATGAATGAGAATATAGCATGCAAAATAAATTGAACGGAATCAATTAAAAAGGAATCAATTTAAATAGGTTATGAAGCAAAATACTTGTTTATTCACATAGATCTCGTCAAATTGCATAGAATAAATTGTCGTTGGATGCAAATAGGAGTAATTAAAATCCCATGAATTGATAGAAGTAAAATAAATTGATTTTGAGAGCAATTGAATTAAATGTGAGTTCAATTTGCTTAAAAATAAATTAATGTAAACGATTGAGTTTTAAACCATTCAAATTGATGAAGTTGTATACGAATGAATTGAAAACCATTCAAATTGAATGAAAATGGTTTATAAATTAATTGAAACAGTTAGAATAGTATGAAAACTGTATAAGTTGCTTACAGAAAAAATGTTTAGTGTGAATTTCTTTTAGAATTCTTATGTTTTAACCATTGCAACTAAGTGAAATATAGTTAAACTGCATATATTTGGCACTTACATGTTTAAATTGAGTAAGTACAGGTACCTGGAAGCCGTGTAGCTGGATTTGGTTGCGCTAACGACTAAATAAATAAGCCACATGCTTAAAAATGCTAAATAAGGTACGCCTACACAATTAAAATAGGAAATATGAACTGTTTTTGGTTTTTCCGACCGTGTGGGTTGATGTATATATATATTTATCTCTTTTGTCAAATTGCAAAAGCTCCTCCGTACAAAGGAGACTCTGCCAAAAATTTTCAGAAATTTTGGGAGTTAGAATTTTTTTTTTTGAAAATTTTGGAAAAAATTTGTTAACGACAAAACGGTTTAAACTGGAAAATTGAAATAAGTTAGTAAATGAAACAAATTAAAGTAATGACATGAGTTAGTAATAAATGACAAATAAATTTATATATGCAGAGTTAAAGATAAATTAAATTCATATGGAAATGAAAGAACCAATTTGAATAGTAATGGATATAAATTAAAGGAGTAAAGCGAAAATAAATATAAGAAACATATAAAATGCTTATGTTAACTTAAGTAAGGAATGGTGAATTTCTTAATTGGAAGTTGATAATATAAATATATTCCAATTTAATATTTGGATGAATAGATATTGGCATTTTGTGAAAAAGTCGATGAATTGTTTTGGAATATTGTGATTGGATATTAGTACTAAGCAGGATATGCAGGTATTATAAAGAGAAAGGAAAATTTGGTTTTGATTTCAGAAGGTAAATTTGAAATGCTCGACAAAAAGGTATGTATTTAAATTTGGTATGAAATTTGATTGGGATTTGGATTGAGCCACTTGGCCTTTTGTTTTCTTTTTGGATTTGGGAGGCCGCAGGGCCATTTTTGTAGTAGTGCCGAGGTAGCCGCGCAAAGGAGACGCTGGCGAAATTTTTCGGGAATTTAGGGAGTTAGAAAAATTTTGAGAAAATTTGGAAATTTCAAAATATGGTTTTAAATTAAAACTTGATTGGTTAAACAAATAGTATAGTTTGAAACTATGGGAGAGTTGAGAAGTTAATAAGAATAGTAATGGGTCTTCTATAAAAAGATAGCTGGAGGATGTTGAATTGTTGGTTTTGGGAAAAAGGTAAACGGGTATTGGACCATTATTCCTAACTAGTAATTTCGGGGACGAAATTCTTTTAAGGGGGGAGGAATGTGACGACCCGAAATTTTCGAGCATTTAAAATTTGAATATTTAATTGATTTTAAATATTCAATAGAAGTCATGAAATCAAATTTTACGGTGGTTTGTTAAGTTTTGAAATTTATGTCGTTTAAATTGAATTTAAAAATAGCCTTCCGAGGCACAGACTCGGAATTCGACGAAATCAGTTCCATTGGATCCGTAATATTGTATTATTATCGAATTTCAAATTTCATAGTGGTCAGAGTTGTTGTGTGAGCGTACGTTATATAAACGCGTTGAAAATCTGTATCGAATCCAATTAATAACTGGGTACCTAAACAAGATATTTTTGAATATAATAATATAAATTTTAAATCAGCTGTTGCTCTGTAATTCTTTTAGCCGACATGTTTCTGTTGAAGCCGACTATCCTGTCCCTTTGTCTATCAGCATGCAACTTTCTTTTCGAAATTTCATTTGCTTTTATAAATCACACCGTTCCTTTATTAAATATCTGGTTCCTCTCCTTTAATTATGAATCGAATTGTGTTTAATGGGAGCAAATCTTCTGATGGAATACTTGCCGTCACCCTCTTCTTTCATCTCCCTTTCCCCAAAATCAGATTCGATTGCAGTTAAATAAAAAAAATAAGCGGAACGAAAAGGGGGACTCGCGTGCTCGAACACGCGAAGATATCGCATCGTCATCAGTGAACGAGGGGAGGTGGTGCCTGGATGCGCGACTTCGACCCGGGATGAATCGCGCGTGTTGGCGATTCGAGTTTTCACAATTTCACGCACCTCGAGACAAGAAAGTTGCGTCGGCAAGGTCGAGCAAGGGGAGTTAGGGTTTCGTGAGGCAGAGGTTCTGTAATGGGGGTTTCTTGTTCGAGTTGAGGTAGTTTAATTCGAAGCATTTTAATTTAATGTGATTTAGTTTTAAAACTTATCAGTGATGGTTAATTATTATTTTACTTAACAGGATCTTAGCAGCTAGGTATTAGCAGTTTTGTTAATTTAATTTAATTAGTAAATATATATAGGGTTAAAGAAGATAATGAAATCGTATATACACTTTCAGAATATATATATATATATATATAATGAAAATGGAAATCTAGAAATTTTAATTTCAGTTACAAGATTTTTTTAAAATCTATATGTTATTTTATCGGCATATATATAAACAGTTTCAAAAGGGAATGATAAGGATATATACATGCTAAAACCTTCTCGTTATTTCAAATTAGTGGATAGAGTGATTAGCTTGTTCAAATTTACTTATTTATGCTAAGACTATTAAAAAAAGAAGAAGAGAGAAATTAGTTGAGGATTTAATTAGTAGTTAAAATGAAATCATTAGTAACGTAAATTTAAGATGGAGATTGAATTGTTCGTTTTGTTAGAATATTAATTAATCTAATTTATCAAATGGAGGTTAATTATTCGAATATTTAAAATATTAGTAAATTATAAATTGTTTATCCAAGGTCAAAATTGGGATAACCAAAGCAATGTGGAAGTGGACTACAAAACGAATCAAAGGTGAGTAAATCTCACTCAGTTAAATTTAAATTTAAATAATTAAATTTAAATAATTGTTTGAAATGGTTGAATTGATTTATGTGCTGTAATGTGGTATATATTTGGAATTGGTATTTGATATTGTGCTAACATCTGTGGATGCAGGGAAAACAGGTGGGAGGGATCCAACTGGACCCCTCAACTTTATTTAATTATTTAATATTCTCTGTTCTGAATATTTGATATCCTGTAATGAATTATGTGGAAATATTGAATGCTATGGCTTGATTGTTATAATCGGGCAATAATGAATTACCAAATATATAATTTGAGTTTGGGAATGATAATAAAAGAAGTGAAATTGTAAGTAAATAATTATAGAAAAGTTGAATAAATTTATGAATGAATTGGAAAGGAAATAAAGTGACTTTAAAATTTTAATAAATAAATCTTGAGTATGGAAAGGAAAATTTAATTAAACAGAGATTTAATGAAACTTAAACTTCAATGATATTGTTTAAAAGAACAAAACATTTATTTTAAATTTAGGATTTAAATTATTTAAGAAGAATAAAGAAGAAATTGGGAATAACCTGAAATTTGTATATTTCAGCTAAAGGATTTAAAAATCAAACTGAAAAAAAATATAAAGTCCATAATTAATGAATTTCGAAATGAACTGATAAGTAGAGAAAGTTATTTCAAATGGAATAAATTGGAAATCAATTTGGAAAATTGATTTAAGTGATTGAGATTGGGAATTTCTCTCTCAATAACCAAGTACGTTTTCAAAGTAAATTTTTAAATATAAATTAAAATTTTAAAGTTGTTTTAAGAAGTATGTTTTAAAAAGTTTACTATTTCTAAATATTTAAATTCTTAAGTATTCCCTTTTAATCTATTATAGCAATAATTATTTTAATCTATTATAGCAATAATTATTTAAAGAGTGACTTAGTATTTTATTTTATTTTTAAAAGTGAAATATAGTTTTATATTTTATTTAGTAACATTATTTTCAAATATTCATATAGTATGTATTTTTAACAAATTATTGAAGTAGTTTTATCCTAAATGTTTTAAAGTATATTTCAAAGTAAAGGGTTTTAAATTTTTTAGGAATCTAGTTTTGTGCTTGGTGATTTCAGAGAAGATAGAAAATATTTGGGAAAGTTTATTCTGAAAGGAAAGATGGTTTTGAAACTATTTTCAAAGGGTTGAAAATAGAAATATATCTTGTGAAGATATTTTGAGGTTAATAAATAATTTGGGAAATTATTTATTTGATGGATGGATGTTTGTGTATATAAATTGATAGTTAAATAACCGGCTATCCATATTGGCCAAATGCGTTGATCGTTTCGAAGAGACCGGGATCGAGATTAATTTCTCGAAAACCACTTCGATCCGGTTTGTACGATTCGAGAAAAACGATTTTGGATTCGAAGATGGAGCAGTGAAGTGCAAGGGCTAGTCGCTACTAATCCTGAGGATATTTCCAAAATCGATGTAGTAGGAATAGTGCCTTCGGTTCCGTTCGAACCCGGGACGGACTTGTATGGATAAATGCTTGCGAAACATCGTCAAGTGGACGATGGGCATCCTAAGGGATATTCTAAAAAGGTAATGCTTAGCCTCAAGCCTCATCAAATGGGAATGACTGAAAATCAGAGGTTATGCAGCAAGGCTAGGTGGGTAGCACCCAAGCAGGGTGAGGTCATTCCAGTCTAGATGTCCCTTTTTATTTTTCGGCTTAGTGGGCGGTTGCTGATCCCAACCGTGGGGTGATCTCACTCAAGATTATCCAGTAAGGGGTAGTCCCGGCCTTGTGTTGCAGTGGAGCGGGCGTACTCCTCGGTACGGTGATCTAGGCCCCGTACTGTGATAGGTGGTACCCTAGTGCCTAGTCATTAGTTGGAAGTCCATTCTCCCTACGAGCCTTGTACGAGTTTTGTTTGTATTACCCACTCTGTGGCTAGTAGCTGGAATTTAATAATGTAACAATTTCGGCTATTTTATAAGTATTTGTATATAGACCCTATTATAATATCAGAGGATTTCTATAAAAATTGTTTTAGCTATCGTAAGGTAAAAACCCGACATGTTTATTTATGGCGTGGTCTTACGAGATGCTTTTGTTTTCAAAGGATTTTTGAAACTTTAATAATCAATTGGGTGTGATTTTCTCACGCTGGTAATCCAGACTGACTCGGGTGTTATATAACTGTAATGCTCGGGTCAGACCGAGTATTATAGGATACAGGTTATGATGCTGTGGAGCTCAGAAGACGAGCTGGGTGATGATACGTATTCTCGTACTTGTATATATATATATATATATATATATATATGTATATTTCCACTGTGTTGAGTTGTTGTGTATCCATTTGTATGACATTGATGATTAGCTATGTTTGATGTACTCTGATGATGTAATATATAAACAAATATATTGATTGAGTAAAGATTATTTATTATCTATTATATTTTATTCCGTTGCGATGGTTAGATTCTGATGTTGATTTTGTTTTCTCTTCTTCTACCTCTTCTTCTTAAACCCAAATGGTTCGTATTTCGGTACAACTTGAGTTGAATTGTTGTAGAATAGAGTTGACTCAAGGGGTACGGATTTGCGGGTTGTTTCATGTAATGACATCAACAATCGATAGCTTGAAATTTCCTTCTCCAAGCCTCCGTTCAATGACATATGGTCTTTCCCAGAGTTGATTCATGTGTGATGAGGTAGGAAAAATCCGTTTCAGGACGAGATTGCTAATTTTAAAGATTCTAGGTTGAACTTAAGTTTGTAATACCAGGCGACTAGATGTCGATGTACAGCTACCCTTAGATCGGTTTCTTCATGCTTCTCATCTATAAAGTCAAGAGACTGCAAGAGGAGACCTTTATTCGTTTTGGGATCATAGTAAGTCACTCGATGAGAAGGAACCTCGTAGGCAATAGGAATAACGATTTCGAAACCCTAAGCAAAGGCGAATGGAGTATGGCTAGTCGTGGACTTGTGGTTTGCTCTGTAAGCCCACGGTTCTGTAGGGAGTTCATCGGCCCACCTTCCTTTGGCCTTCTCCAAACGCTTCTTCAGAATAGACTTTATGATTTTAATTACAGCTTCAACCTGTCCATTTGCTTGAGGGTGAGCGACCGCTGCAAACCACTTCGCAATACGATATCTAAGACAAAATCTTCGAATTCAACATTGTCGAATTAAGTCTCATTATCCTTTGCAATAGTTTGTGGGAGACTAAAGCGACATATGATGTTTCGGACAGTAAAGTTGATTACTTTTTTGGTTGTGATCATGGCTAAAATTTTTATTTTGGCCCATTTGGTGAAGTAATCAATTGCAACGATAGCATATTTTGTACCAGCTTTAGGGAGCGACAAGGAGCCAATAATTTCTGTACCCCATATGGCGAACAGTCATGAACCGACCATCCGTGTGATTTTTGTTGGCAGAGCTCTTAGAATTTTTGCATATATCCGGTATTTATCACATCGTTTTACATAATCAACAACATCTTGATTTATGGTTGGCCAATAATACCCGTAACAAAGTATTTTATTTGCTATAGTTGGCCCTCCGGTTTGATTGCCGCATTCCCCTTCAGTCTCTCGCGATTCCCTTTCATGATGGAACATGTTTTATCTCATCATGGCGATACACCGGAGTAGAGGTATTGAGAAACCTTTCCTATACATAATTCCTTCTTGCATAATATACTATGAAGCTTTACGAAGGACTTCTCGCTTTGCATTTCTTTTATTTAGGGGACTCTGTGTAGGAAATTGTCTTTGATCGAAGTCATCAGCGATTCCCTTTCAGGCTCCGCTTCCAATGTCTAGTCATTTCCATCATGTTTATACTTGGGGTGTCTAATACTTTGACCATAACCAAGCCCATCTACTTACATCATCGGTACTAGCAAACTTTGCCAATGAATCAGCTTCCCTATTTCGATCTCGTGGAACATGCGAGGTAAGGTATGGGGCAAGCCATTGTCCCTTGGCTTGATAATCTCCCCTGACCTAATACACTACCAACTATGAATCGTAAAATATTTTGAGATATTTTATTCTAGATTGTTTAGCGAGCTTAAGCCCAGCAATCATAGCTTCATACTTAGCTTCGTAGTTTGTCATTGGGAAATTAAGCTTTAATTCACAATACATTGACCGACTTTCAAGAGTCAAGAGCACAACCCTAGCTTCGAAACAACGATCGTCAGATGCTTCATCAGTATACAATTTCCACCATACAATAGGGATTTCGCTGCCTCTTGGAGAATCATCATGCATAATAAACTCTGCTATAAAGTCTTCCAACGCCTGACCCTGGATAGTCCACCGAGGAAGATAAGTAATGTCAAATTGAATGAGTTTAATACTCCACTTGATAACCTTCCAAACGTCTCAAGATGTTGTAGGACCTGTCATAACGGCTAGTTGGTGTAAACATTAGTCAGATGCGCCTGAAAATATGGACGAAGCTTCCGTGATGGAATCAGTAAGCGGTATTCTAATTTCTCTATTTTCGGGTAGTCCCTTTCGGCTCGCAATAATCAATTTACTGACATAATACACCGACCTCTAGATCCGGTTCTCCTCACGAAGCAATGCAGCGTGTGTCGATATCACTAAATAAATGTACAACTTCTCATGATCCATAGATATCACTAAATAAATGTACAACTTCTCATGATCCACCAGTTTTGACAAGATAAGGGGTCTCTCCAAATGATTTACCCAAACTTGAAACACGTCTTAAATCCTGCGTCCATTCAATGTTTGTTTTCCCTTTCCTAATCAATCAAAGAAAGGAATGCAATTGTCAATATCTCTAGAGATAAATCGGCTTAAGGCATCAACTTTCTCATTCAGACTCTGCACTTGTTTAATAATTCTCTGTGCTTGGATGTCATGGATAACCTGAATCTTCTTGGGATTAGCTTCTATTGCACGTACACTTCCATTGTTCTTCTGATCTTCCTTTAAACATCCTATTAACTAAGCATTGATAAGTTGCTCCTGCATTCTTCAATCCAAACAGGATTACTATGTAGCAGTGCAATCCAACATATGTAATAAAACTGATGTGCTCCTAATCAAGAATATGCATCGGGATTTGGTTATATCTCGAATATGCATCCATGAAAGATAGTAATTCGTGTCCTACGGTTTAATCAACCAGCCGGTCAATCCTCAAAAGGGGAAAACTATCTTTCAGACACACCTTGTTCAAATCTGAATAATCAATGTATGTTCTCCATTTCCTATTCGTTTTCTTCACAAGTACTGGATTAAATACCAATTGAAGGTAGAGGGCGTCGAGGATAAACCCGTTAAATTTAAGTTTATCCACCTCCTCTTTGAGAGCGGAAAATCTCTTCGGATTCATACCATATTTTTTTGCTTCACCGGGACATACCTCAAGTCAATATTCAATGCATGGCTCACAATGGCAGGCAAGATTCCACACATGTCAGAGTGAGTCCAAGCGAATACATCTAGATTGGCTCGAAGAAAATCAACAAGTTCCTTCATCATCGGAGGGATGAGCAATGACCCAATCTTTAGGACTCTTGATGGGTCATCATGACTGACCGTAATATCAATTGTCAGCTTAGCCGATGCAGCTTTGGTCACTTTGGGCCCTCTTCATCATCCCTCGGATCTATATCTCTATAGAACTGGCTATGGCGTCCAAGCCAAGGCTCCGGCACCAATTGTCAATCTTCGATAGCTTTGATGCGGACAGTCTTTCCATACCCGTACCATTTTTCTTTGCACTGAGCTTCCATCAGCTACATAGCAAACACATCCAGTCGCCTGATCTCCATGAAAGTCTTACACTATTATTCGTTGGAAATTTCAAAGTAACACCATGGGGTAAGAGCGGCCCGGAATTCAACTTGGGCCGATCAACCCAGAAAAACATTGTATGAAGAGTCAACATCCAAAAGAATAAATGGTAAGATCTACACTCTCCTTCGTTCACATCCTAATTCAACAGATAATTCCACATAAAAAACATCTTCAGTCGCAATGCCATTAAAACTATGTATACGGACTTTAGACGATATTAAATCTTTGGCTTCTATCTTTATTTGATCATAAGCTTTTTTAAAGATTATATTCACCAAACTTCCACAATCAATCAAAATCCTTCTCACCAAAGCAGGTCCAATCATGGCTGAAATGACCATTAGGTCAATTGTAGGAGCCTCCACCTGATCAGCATCTCTATTCCTGAATACAATATCATTCGCCATTGTATGTTGCTATTGTTAGAGCTCTGTCTTCCGTATTCGAACAGAGTTCAAAATCCACATGTTAATCGTGTTAGCATAGTTCTCCATCTCTTACCAACTCTTATCCACTGGGTGTAGTCCTCCAACTATTGTATTTATCACCAGTCTTCCACTACTCTACGTAGGCTCCTCAGCCCTACGCGGAGCTTGTCCTCGATTGGGGTCAGATGTCCCCTGCCCACCATCTTGTAGATTTTCACAAACTGTTGTAATTTCCTTTCCCAAATTAGCTTTTTTATAACATCCTGGAGATGCCTGCATTTATTTGTGTTGTGTCCGCGGTACTCATAAAACCGACAGAATTTCCCGATCTATTTCTACTTCTCTGTTGATTCTTTTAGAGGCGGCTTCCTATACTGCACGTTATTGCAAGTGGAAAGATAGATATTCTCCAAGTACGTATTCAGTAGGGTGTAATTATTATGAATTGGAATCCTAGGATTTAATCTTCTACAATCCCTCCTTCACTCTTGATTCCTATCTCCACCTCTCATTTGCTGATTTGGTTTATTCTGGACATTTTCTTAGACTTTCCTAGAACTATCATTAGACTGTTTTATCGCATTTCTACCCTGTACTCCTTCACTTAGTCCCACAACATTCTTTTTTATAGTGGACGTGGCTTCTTCTTTTCTCAAAAACTAAGCCTCCTTTGCGTAAAAGCGCTCTATCGTACCAGGCATCTTACCAGCTAGCCAATCGCCAAAATCAGACTTTGGATCATTCCCTCTCGTCATGGCCATGAGTTTCGCATAATCATTCGGATTACTAATCACCATAACAGCAGTATGAAACCTTTCCAAATAGTATTTCAACGACTCTCCTAGAGCCTGAATCACGTTGGAAAGGGACATCACTTCTTTAGGATGAGTCTCGTGCATCCGAAATTGCTCCACAAACATGATTACCAACAAATCAAATCTAGAAATTGATTGCAGGGTAACCATATGGACCACATCGTCGCTATAACGGAAAGAGTTACGGAAAAGCATCTACACTTGGTCGCATCATCAGCTCGCATAGATTCCATCAGCCATTTGTATCTCATAATATGCTGCCTGGGGTTGGTTTTTCCTTCATAGGTAGGCATTGATGGCATGTTGAATCCCCTTAGGTACTCTACGTGTAGGACATTATCAGTAAATAGGATATGGCTTCTCGAGATTCCCCGATCGTCATCGGACTAGCCCTGGCTCTCTCTTATTAATTGTCTGTCCATTGTTGTTAAGTCCAGCGTTTGAGTGGTGGGTGCCTAGCAGCGGTCATGCTCCACCTCATGTAAATGATCTGGTCGATGTCTAAGTCTGTTTCATGCCCTCTTGGTTCACCATCTTCCTGGTACACATCTTGTACATTCATCTCGTCATCATTCCTGGGAGGTAGCTGGTCGGCATTCAATCGAAATTCATCATCCAAACCTTGGGAAATAGCTACAACACGATTCCTTTAGTTTATGGAGGAAATTCCTCCTCTAGAGGAGGGATCTGCACTGATCGGTCCTAGCAAACCACGATGGTCTACCAGGCAACGCTTTGAAGTTTCTGTGCAATTTCTCCAATCCAGAGATGCCTACGCCTGTGATATTCATTCGATAAGCTTGAACTTTTCGATGCCGAGTAAGGAGTAGGATCCCTCCTAGCCTTCCTACACTTCGGTAATTTGGTTCATCAAGTTAATATTAGTCTGTATTTTCTAGTTTAGTTGTCGAAGGTTTTCCATCAACTCCCCCTTATTAGATTATGAAATTCAGTTCTTGTAATAGAATAGCGAGATTCTGAATTTCAACCGGATCAGTATTCACATTTGTCGGTGGATTGCTTGGGTCTCCTTGTTGAATGCTAGCTGTCTCATTTCCATCCACGTTCTGAGAAGTTGATCAAGTATGTCTCACCATTATCGTCTCCTTGCTCAGATTTCTGCAAATCTGAGTAGTATACACTTTATGAAGATAACAATGGATCTCCTTCGGGGGATTTATCCTATCCAATAGCAACAAAGGGATCCTAGTAAGTTGAGAATCAAGTTCTCAATGAAAGCACTTAAATGTTTGCAAGCAAATCGGTCACAAACACCCAACAATAGATTTATGTAGAGAAGTAAGTGAAGAAAGTAAATTAAAATTGAGGAATGGAATAAATTAACAACAAATGAAATTAAATAATCAGAAACACGGAGATTTATGGTTGTTCGGCGTTGTATGCCTATATTCACTTTGAAGATTAACTTTATTGATCACTAATGATTCTGATTACAATAGTTAAGAATATATAATACATGATTAGAATAAAGTCTAATGTAACCAGCAGAGTAAAGATCCCTAGAATGACCCATTAGATCGGTATTTATAGATGAAGACGACCACTAGTCTCTCCGAAACTTCCGTTATAGGACCTTCTAACCTACATGGTCTCAGAAGAGGGGTCGCTAGGCCCAAATCCACATGAAGAATGATAGGTATTGATCCCTTTATTGTTTGATTTTTGGGCAGCGATCCCTATGGTGGCTTCAACATGCTTTAATATGTTAGCCCTTCAAACCTTATGTCATTTGGACCAAAGGTGCTCAAGTTACTGCATGATCATTGATTCAGTATGGCTTGTGCACTATCTTCTGCTGAACCCTCTCATAAGGTTTATGCAGATCCCTCCATCTAATCCATTTGATGTGCGATCCCTAGGGAACGCTCCTTAGGATTCATATGGCTTGCTCTCCAAATTCCATTTGCTTTGGACTTACAAATCATGAGATATTGATTGTTGAATGTATGAAAGCTCTTGAAATTGGTTGGATGTCGATCCATACCTTCCAGCAAAGCATGTGATCCCTTCTCATTAAACTATCCCGAGTCCTTTCTTGTGAACTTAAGTATTCCAATCCAACTAAATAAACCATGTCAATCCCTTCTTTATTAACTGAAGTATGCCGATCTATACTTGCCAACTATGCCAATTCCTCTGTTTTCCAATGAAGTATACCGAACCCTCTATAAAAGCCAACCCATGCCGACCCCTTCCAAGTTGCTAAGCTATATTCCATATTTTAAGGATTCTACATTATTTGTCCACAAATTCCATTCAATTCAAACTTGATATAACCATCTGTACTTGACTTCCAGGTTTCGAAATCATCATTCTAGAATCATCAGCCTTGATGGCAATCGAGTCTAACTTGTTCAGCCAATTCAATATAGCCGGTTGGAATATTGGATAACAGCTAGCATCGAGATTTTAGGGCCTTTCTCGATAGTTGCTAGATTAGAGAATTGGCATATAAAGTAGAGCTTCTGGAGAAGTTAGCCGGTGTAATGATTTTTTCCACGTGTCACACTTGGGGAAGTGCTTGCATGATACAACTACCATGGATGAACCGAGTCAGTTAGAGGAGGTAGAGGTCAAAAGGGCATCACTTATTCGTCATGCACCTACTTTTGTTATTGAGCGTGACAAAAAGCGACTCTGCAACAAGGATATCATACTTGTTAAAGTCCAATCAGGAGAAGATCCAACAGAGAGTACATGGGAACCAGAGAAGTAGATTCACGCTACCCACCCACAACTCATTTCTGGTATGTTTTGAATTTGATTCTTACAAGTATATATTACTTATGTATAGGACGTAGTTGGTATACCCTTTAGGTAGAGACCATTGGATGGTCGAAATGGTTGTAAACATGTAAATAGGACGTATTGTGGAAAATGGATGGTAGTGGATGTATTGTTTGATTGTTTTCTTTTACACGTTTAGGATAGTATATCCTCTAGGTATACACACACAGACTCGCTTTTGCTAGCATATTATCTCTTGATTTATGTTTGTAGATGTTATGCATATGGATGTCACATATGGGTTATATGGTTGTCTTTACATATAGAATTGCAAGTATACTTAAGTAGGATGTTGCATAATTTTGATGCATGGCACGAGCATTTATATGACAAGAGGTAGATTAAATCAGGTGGCCACCTACTTCTGTATTAGTATATATTCACTTACATTTCACGTTACATATATATGTACATATTGCATTAGAAATTTTTTTGAGGACAATGATTGTCCATGGATGATGGATGAGTAGATGATTATAGAAATTTGTTGTTGTGCGTGTAAATTAATTTTTTCCGCCGTTTAGATTTCGGGGACAAAATAATTTTAAGGGGGAAGAATGTAACACCTTAAAATTCAATAGAAATTTTATAAGAAAATTAAATTTAGATAAAATTACGACTAGAATAAAAGTTTTATAAGCATCCAAATTTAGCTACGAAAATTGCACCATTGCATTCATAGCAAATTTATGGACAATTTTCATATATCACACATCAAAATCAGAATTAGTAAAGAGAAGTTATAGACGTTTGAAAATCGAAAATGAATAAAATTTTAAATAAAAATATAAAAAAAACACACCATGACTGGTCGACCCAGATGGGTTGATGGTCGAAGGGTAGTTGTCGACCCACAGGAATGGTTAGTCGATTGTTAGCTCTATAAAATCGAACGTTATCTGGAGAAATTGAATGGTCATGATGGTTTGCTTCATTACCAAGCTGAGAGGTGCATGCATGATAACCCTAAATATTCTCTAGGCTGGATCGAATGTCTTAAACTAATTGCGAACCCCTAGATATTCAGCCCTAACCTAACCCAAAAATCCATAGAATGGTTTAATGTGCGAAAACTCTACCGAAATCTAACATCTCCTCTGACCTTAAAAATTCTTCAAAATAATATTAAAATCAAAATAAAAGAATTACAACCAATCAGATCAAGGAGGAGCAAGCGAACGTAGGGCGATTCTCAAGTGAAGCAAGTTAGAAGAGCTTTGGAATAAGATGAGCGGGAATAAATTTAATTAAATGATTATGACAGTTAAATTTACATATTCTATATGATCTAGGATGATAGAAATCTAATTGTAAACTATCAAACCCTAATTTAAAACTGTAATCTGGGGTAGATTTCAAATCATTGTAATTGGACAGATTTGATGTAAATGCTAGCATAGGACTTTAGTTATTTAACTCTAAATCCTAAAATCTATAAAGCCCAAAACATGTAAACCCTAGATTGAATAGTTGAAATTTGTTTTCATTGGAAGTTGAACTCAGGTTGTTTAAATCCGACATCTACTATTAGATTTCCCAATTCCAAGGGATAGATCCATTTTTATCCGTTTTGGGAATTTTTAACTGCTTAGATTTCCAGAAAATCTACACAAGTATTTTATCCCATGGTCCCTAGAAGGGATCGATCCACCACGTCACGTGCTGTTGAGAATGTTAAAAATGTCGGTTCCCAACATGTTGAGGACGTTGGATAGCTAACCGTTAACTGAGGTCAAAAACCAACAGATATGATTAATAGGGCAGAGATGGACCGTATAATGTAACAAATGGAAGATAAGCTCTAGGATAGCTGCAATGAACTGAATCAATAATTGAAGCGGAGCTTGGAACTATTGAATCAACTGATAAATGACTGTCGAAGAAGTAAGAGGGACATAACACCTTCTGGTTCAGACTCTGACAATTCCTCATCATTTGAGTAGAGGTAGAGGAACAGAAATAGAAGATGCTCAGCAAAGGACACCAAGAAGTAAAAAAGAAGGCGGGGCTGAGCCATGGCCAAGGCCTGTGGATTGGTACTAATCCATCAAGTGTTACTGGTATAAAACCATCAAATAAGGGTGAGAATGGTCGATTACCAGGTGATGATGCTGATTTGACTCTGGATATGCTGTAGATGGTCAGAATGTTGGAGATAAGGCGGCTGCTGCAGATCCGCCTTGAAGAAGTCATCATACTGCCGAAAGAATAGTTCTCCTGGAATCAGGAGAGCCCGAGTTCATGAAACAAACCAAGAGAGTTTTCTAGGCTAAACACTTGGGGTAGGTCATGGTTACCATCGTTCAGTAGATCCATCTGACTCAAATTTAATTAAAATGGTCGGAAGACTTATAAATGAGAGCCAGCATTAGACTAATAATGAGTGGGGTTCTTTCCCAAGCTAAAATCCATTCACTGATGATATCATACATGAGGAATACCTAAGGAGATTTGTGACGCCGGTGATGTCGTCATATAACAAGAAGACAGATCTGAGGCAACCTTGATGAAGTTCCACTGGCACATAGATTCTGCCAGAGCTACCGTTGCTACGCAATGTCGTTGTCTCGATTTTCCTAAAGGAAGTAGTGTAAATGTAGTTCACCTAGCTTCCACCACGATCCATATCGGCTTTCAAGAAATTAGTGCAAAAGTTCATTGAACAATTCCGTATGTAGTCGACCCGGCCCAAGGATGTTATGTCACTTTCCAACCTCTTTCAAGGGGTAGTCAGTCTTTGAAGGATTTCTTACACAGATTTCATACAGCAACAATGGAGGTGAGCAATGCTCAAGAGGATATCATGTCGATGGCACTTATTAGAGGCAATCATTCTAAGACCGACTTTGGGAGGTGGTTGAAGATGAAACCCCCACCAACGATAGACATATTCTATAGAAAGTCGAATCAATTCTTGCGCTTGGAGGAGATAAGTACTACTACCGGGAAGGCTGATGTCAGTCGTTCGACCAAAGTGATATAGATTAATGTTGCTATGAAAGAGTTCAAAGGGAGTGTTGATGTTAATGTGGAAAACCAAAGTAGTGGACAAGGTAAGAAGAACAGTGGAGCTCATGGCAAGAAGTCGGCTCCAAGGAGACGTTCGAGAATCCCAAAGTTTTACAATTACACTCCAATAAAGAACTCGATTGAGAACATATACTTAGCTACTTAGGGTAAAGAGCAATACAGGAAGCCGGCTCCTGGGGAGTCGATTGAAATGGAGAAGAAATTTGGCAAGTTTTATGGATTTCACGAAACATATTGGCACAATACCAACGAATGCATGCATTTGCATGATGTGATCAAAGAAGAAATTGTAATAGTTTGTGCAAGCCTAACAAAACGGTGAGGAAGAAACTTCAAATCCCCAACTGGGGCAAGAAGGGCCTAGTGTTGATGAGCCCAGGCGACTTAAGAAATATGTTGTGATAAATACTATAATTGGCGGACCGCATCCAGCTGCGAAATTTTGGAATGAGATTGAACGGTATGTGGAAGTGTTAAAGAACGTAGTGAATGAGAGCTATTTTCCATTGAGGACAATGTTCTGGTAAAACAACTCAGAACTATGATAGATGATATTATATTCCAAAATAGAGATTCTTATGGGATAAAGGCACCAACAATTGATCCGCTTATGATATCAGCCATGATAGGCCCTACTATTGCGAGCAAAGTGTTGATTAACTGTGGAAGTTCAGTCAACATTCTATTTAAGAAAGCCTATGATCAGATGCTTTTGGAGGGCTAGGACTTAAAGCCATGTAAATCTCAAATCCAGGGATTTAATGGGACTGCTACCGAGCATATGGGATGCATGGATCTACCGGTCGTACTTAGAGAGGGCGTCCATAGGAGAGTGTAGGTCATGAATTTAGTAGTATTGGATATCTATTCTTCCTACAATGCATTTTTTGATCAGTCGGCCCTTGCTGAATTTAGAGCGACCATCGCTCCATGGTGCTTAACGTAGAATGAAGTGGGAATTGTTCAAGAAGTTCAGAAGGCTTAGCCGTAAGTGTTATGTCGTCGAAATGAAAGAGGCGAGGGAAAGATAGAAAGGAAAGGGTGTAGAGAAGAATCTCTGAATTAAGGATTTCGATGCATAGTAATCATCGCATAAGCCCTGGCTCGGGCAGCACCGTCGGTTCCATAAGGATATGGATTCATGAAAAGAGCCAGAGAATGGAAGGGCAGCTCCAGTCAGTTTGACAATCAACATCCCGATCATCCAGGATGATCCTACACAAACATAAAGGTCGATTCATAACTTAGTGTGAAATTGATGAAAGAGTTAGTTGGTTTTCTCTAAATATACCTCGATGTATTCGCCTGGGCTTACTCGAACATGTATGAGATATCGCCAAAGATAGAGAGCCATGCATTAAATATAAATTCTAAATGTGTTCCACTAAAACAAAAATGCCACAGTCTGGGTGCGGAGTGATCGGCTGCACTCAAAGAAGTAGTGGAGAAGTCGAAGGATAATGGCTTCATCCACGATGCCCTGTACTCGGAGTGGGTATCAAATCCAATCTTGGTGAAAAGGTTAAATGGGAAGTGGAGGACATGCATTTACTATTCTGACCTAAATAAAGCATGCCCAAAGTACTACTTCCTACTTATGAAGATTGATTAGCTGGTGGACTCAACAGTTGGACATGAATTATTATCATTCATGGATGAATACTCTAGATACAATCAGATACCGATGCACGTGCCAGACTAGGGACACACCAGCTTTGTAACTGATTTAGGACTGTACTACTATCTAATTATGCCCTTCGGAAAAAGAATGCTAGAGCAAATTTGTGACGACCCGGAATTTTCGAGCATTTAAAATCGGGATATTTAATTGATTTTAAATATTCAATAGAGCAATCTTAACTTGAATAATAAATATCACTATTTATTGATAATTAAATAATAGAATTTAGTTATTCGAAGTTGAGTAAATTGTTGAATCTCGAATTTTAAGCCTGTTAAAAATAATTTGAAGGTTTGTAAAATTTATATTGATAACACTGAAAATGATAGAAGTTGTAACATTGAAATTAACAGTGGTTTGTTCAGTTTTAAAATTTTATCGTTTAAAGTGAATTTAAAAATAGCTTTCCGAGGCACAGTCTCGGAATTAGACGAAACCAGTTCCATTGGGTCCGTAATATTGAGTTATTACCGGATTTCAAATTTCGTATTGATCGGAGTTGTTTTGTGAGTGTACGATATATAAACGCGTTGAAAATTTAATTGATAATAGTCTAATTTAATTTAATTTAGTAAGTCAAGTTTTTGTGTACACCACTACCCTCATCTTAAAATCGTGCCCCGTTCTCTTTTAAAATCGTTAGCAGAAAAATAAAAAATAAAATAAAAATAAAAAAATATTTTTCACGTCTTCCTTCTGAAGGAAGCCAAGCCAAACCGTGATTTAATCTTTCAGCCGAAGCCCTTATTTCTCTTCTTTATGAATTTCGAATCCCCTAACAGATCGAATTCGTATCTAAGAAAAAAATAAATAATGGCCGAAGCCTCATTCTTTTTCAAATCGAAACCTCAGCTAAAAGAAAAAAAAAGGAACGACAAACAAGTGAGGAGGGGCCGAACGGGATCCCTTCTTTCCCTCAGTTTAAATCCCTAAATCCTCAATTTAATTCCTTTATCCATCCTAGCCGCGATGGTCGGGTGAGTGCATGTTGAGGCGAGAGGTTGGAAGCAAGGGAGTGGCGATTCGCGTAGAGAAAGCGTCGGCAACACGAATGCTCGACGAAGGCGGCGTTCGAATGGATTTTGGCGTCGACAAGTCGCGATTAGGTTTGGGGTGGACGATAATTTGGTTTCGATTGTCGATATGGGTGAATTCGACGATGATGGGTGAAGGTGGTTGCGGGTGTAGCAAAGGTTGGTGCAGTTGTTCAGTCAATGGGTTGTTGCCGAAGTTGTGGCCTCTGGTGAAGTTGCGAGTGGTTTTTGCGGCAGTAAGGAGGGGGCAGTGTAGGTATATCCTTTTTACTTTATTAATTTATATTAGATAAACAGTAAACTACTTTTTATAAAAATATACAGATAACTATTAATACACACACCTAGTTTTATATATATAGAAAACATATAGAAATAGATACAGTAATGTGTAGGTTTTTCTTTTTGACTTAATCTATATATATATATATATATGAAAGTAGAGTTTATTTACAGTGAATAGATATATAAGAACATATACGTGTTAAATATACTTGTTATTTTAAATAAATATATTAGGTAACTAATTTAGTTAATTAACCTGTTAATTGTTTTAGTTACTAAAGATAATTTATCACATAGGGAATTGATCAATGGTTTTTTTCAAATTAAAAGTGTTAATTAATTAAATCTATTAAAAGGAAATTATGAGTAGGATTTAAATTATTAAGTTAACCAAACCTTTAGTTAAGTTTAATTGCTGGTGAACTAAGTGGTAATTCATTGCTTGATCAATTCAAATGTTAATAAACTGTATAAATATTTATACAAGGTCTGAAGTCATGGAAAAACAAGCTGAATTTGGAAGTGGGCTGCAAAACAAAAAAATGAAAGGTGAGTTAATCTCACTCGGTTTAAAAATTTAAATTTAACTCCAAATGGTTAAATTTAAATAATTGTTTGAATGCTTGAATTGATTGATGTGATATAGTATGATATAATTTTGAAAGTGGCATATTTTGTTGTGCTAACGTCTGTGGATGCAGGGAAAAACAGGTTGGAGGGATCCAACTGGACCCCTCAACTTTATTTAATTATTTAATATTCTTTGTTCAGAATATTTGATATTCTGTAACGAATTATGTGGGAATATTGAATGCTATGGCTTGATTGTTATAATCGGGCAATAATGAATTACCAAATATATAATTTGAGTTGGGAATGAAAATATAGAAGTGAAATTGTGAGTAAAATAATTATAGAAAAGTTGAATAAATTTATGAATGAACTAGAAAGGAAATAAAGTGACTTTAAATTGTTAATAAATAAATCTTGAATATGGGAAGGAAAATGTAAATAAAAAGAAAGTTAATGAAACTTAAACTTCAATGTTATTGTTTAAAAGAACAAAACATTTATTTTAAATTTAGGATTTAAATTATTTAAGAAGAATAAAGAAGATATTGGGAATAACCTGAAATTTGTATATTTCAGCTAAAGGATTTAAAATCAAACTGGAAATAATAATAATAATGTCCATAATTAATGAATTTTGAAATGAACTGATAAGTAAAGAAATTTATTTCAAATGGAATAAATTCGGAATAAATTGGGAAAATTGATTTAAGTGATTGAGATTTGTAATTTCTCTCTGAATAACCAAGTATGTTTTCAAAGTAAATTTTTAAATATAAATTAAAAGTTTAAAGTTGTTTTAAGAAGTATGTTTTGAAAAATTTACTATTTCTGAATATTTAAATTCTAAAGTAAGTATTTCCTTTTAAATAAATCTATTATAGTAATAATTATTTTAAATCTATTATAGCAATAATTATTTAAAGAGTGACTTAGTATTGTATTTATTTTAAAGGTAAAATCTAGTTTTATATTTTATCTAGTAACATTATTTTCAAATATTCATATAGTATGTTTTTTTTACAAATCATTGAAGTAGTTTTAACTTAAATGTTATAAAGTATATTTCTAAGTAAAGTGTTTTAAATTATTTTAAAAAAAAATCTAGTTTTGTGCTTGGTGATTTCAGAGGAGATAGTAAATATTTGGGAAAGTTTATTCTGAAAAGAAAGAGGGTTTTGAAACTGTTTTCAAGGGGTTGAAAATAGAAATATATCTCGTGAAGATATTTTTGGGATTAATAAATAATTTGGAAAATTATTGGTTGATGGTTGTTTGCGAATATTAATTGATAGTTAAATAACCGACTATCAATATTGGACAAAGGCGTTGATCGTTTCGAAGAGACCGGGATCGAGATTTATTTCTCGAAAACCACTTCGATCCGGTTTGTACGTTTTCGTGAAAAACTATTTTGGATTCGAAGATGGAGCAGTGAAGTGCAAGGGCTAGTCGCTACTAATTCTGAGGATATTTCCAAAATGGATGTAGTAGGAATAGTGCCTTCGGTTCCGTTCGAACCCGGGACGGACTTTTATGGATGAATGATTGCGAAACATCGTCAGGTGGACGATGGGCATTCTAAGGAATATGTTCTATAAAGGTAATGCTTAGCCTCAAGCCTCTTCAAATGGGAATGGCTGAAAATCAAGGGATATGCAGCAAGGCTTCGTGGGTAGCCCCCACTGGAGGGTGAGGTCATCCCTGTCTAGATGTCCCTTTTATTTCGGCTTAGTAGGCGGTTGCTGATCCCAACCGCGGGGTGATCTTGCTCGGGACTGTCCAGTAAGGGATGGTTCCGGTCTTGTGTTGCAGGGGAGTTAGGGTAGCTCCTCGGTACGCTGATCTAGACCAGGTACTGTGACAGGTGGTACCCCAATGCCTAGCCATTAGTTGGAATCCATTTTCCCTACGCTCCCGTACGGTTTTGATTGTGCCCAACTATTGCTGAAACGTGAGATGCAAGCATTTTAGCTAGATTCTATTTTACTTTCTATAGACACTATTATAATATCAGAGGACTTTAATAAAAATGTTTTAGCTATCGTAAGGTAAAAACCCGACATGTTTATTTGTGGCGTGGTCTTACGAGATGCTTTTGTTTTCAAGGGATTTTGAAACTTTAATAATCAATTGGGTGTGATTTTCTCACGCTGGTATTCCAGACTGACTCGGGTGTTATTTAACTGTAATGCTCGGGTCAGACCGAGTATTATAGGATACATGATATGATGCTGTCAGCTCAGGAGACGAGTTGGATGACGATACGTATTCTCGTACTTGTTTATATATATATATATATATATATATATATATATATTCCGCTGTGTTGAGTTGTTGTGTATCCATTTGTATGAAATTGCTGTTGAGTTTTGATTGACGTACTCTGATGATGTAATATATGTAAACAGATATATTTGATTTTGAGTAAGGATTATTTATTATCTATTATATTTTACTCCGCTGCGATGGTTAGATTCTGTTGTTGTTTTCTATTCTCTTCTTCTACCTCTTCTTCTTTAACCCAAATGGTTCGTATTTCTGTACAACTTGAGTTGATTTAAGTAGAATACTGTGGACTCAAGGGGTACGGATTTGCGGGTTGTTACACTTGGTATCAGAGCTTAGGTTGGAGATAACCTTGGCTCTGGTGGGAATTACTCATTTAAAATAGAGTCCGTAGTACTCTATAATGAGCTTGAGCGTATTAATAAATATGAGTGCGTATTTGTTAGTGAATATAAATTGTTTTAATATTGTGTTGATTGATTTATTGAGTGGCATACGAACCTTCGTCGACACAGTCTGCGCAACTGTATCGAAGGGGTTTCTAAACACTTGAATAGAACAGTTGACACAGTATTGTTTTAAATATGGGTAAATGAAATAATTTTAGCCAAAAATATATTTTGATATAAAGAATGGTTTTTGAGAACTAATTAGCTAATATATGGTTGCTTGGATGTTAGAAATGATAATATTAAAGTATTATCATTGTTAAGTAAAAATTTAACTAGAAATTGTATATAACTAAAATTTAAGGGAATAAATTCATTATAAAATGAAATTTATAATTATAAATTGTAAATGTGCATTATAAATTAAAATATAATTAAATAAGAATTTGTATGAGCATAAGCTATGCAAATGAATTACAGTAAAATTGATTTAAGCAGGATTTGGAAATTTAAATCCCAGAAATTTGGAAGTGTTTGTCGAAGTATTTGAAGATGAATAATAGCACAATTGTTTTGGAGATATTTCTGAAAGGAAATTGTTTTAAAGGAGTTTTGAAAGTGAGATAGCATTGAAATCACTTGGATTATTGGAAAAATAATTCTGATGATGACGGCCGCATCATCAATATTCATTTTCGAATTTCTAAGTGATAGATTGCTGCCAAATTGATTTGTTCAGGAAAACCTGTTTGTTTTTGAAAATTTCAAAGGAAATTTGTTGGGAATAAATCCAGGATTGGTTTAATTTTTGAGAAATGTGATTTGTGATGTTGGAGATTTTAAATGATTTGAAACCAAAAGCCGGGTGTTAAAAAATCCTGATGAGATAGTTGTAAGCTTGTAAATTGAGATGATTTTAAATCATGAAGGAAATATAAGCTTTGAATAATGGAATTTAAATTTAAAAGGATAAAATGAGGTTAACTTGGATTGAAAAAATAAAATTTAACTGGATTGAAATTAATTAAATAAGCTGAAATAATATCCAGTTGTATTCGAACTAATTTGAAATCGAATTGAGATTAAATAAAACTGAGTTAAAATAAAATTGAATTGGAATAAGAATTCAATTGAATTAATGAATGGAATTAGATTCTTACCTGAATAAAAATGGAAATTAAATTGGATAAGGATTGGAATTGAAATAGACAGTAAGAATAACGAGTAAGAGAATTAAAAATCCATAGCAATAAAATATGTCTGGGCTATAAATAAATAGAAGGCTCGAGTTGAAGATAAAAGATGAATATATTCAAGCCTATGATGAATGGAATTGTGTAAATAATAAGTTGTGGCTTATAAATTTTGAGAGTGGAATAGAAAATCCAAAATGAATATTATTGATGGATTGGAGAATATAATAAAATAAAAATCAAACTTGAATTATAAAATAAATTAAACTTAAGAAAATTTAATGAAGTGATATTTGAAATTGAAAATCAAGTATTGAACTATAAATAGAAGAGAACTAATTTTATAATAAATTAGTTAATAAAATGTGTAAATGGGAATGTAATGTTGTTTAATAAAAGCTGAATTGTGAATTTATGATGAAATTTGGGAATAAAACTCAAGTTATGAATTGAATTCGACTTGAATTGTCAGTAAAGTAAATGTAACTGAATTGTGAATTCATGAAATTTGGTGATAAATTGAAAATTGATAGAGGATTCAGAACTTGAGTTATCAATTAAAATTTGACTTGAAATGTTAACAAATTAAATATAATTGAAGTGTATTGAATAAAAAAAATGTAAGTGGTTTAAAATAGCAATGGTTTGAATGTGCAAATAAAATCCAAATCAGTGGAAATAAATTGGAAATGGCATTGAGATCAATTGAATGAGTTAAATTTGAAAATTGAATTTTGTAATAACTAATCAAAGGAAATTGTAGATTTAAAATGATATTTAATTGAGATAGAATTAAGTTGAATGGAAGAGAAAGTATTTATTTGTGAAATGAGAATGAGCTTAATTATAAATTGGAGTGAATAAACTTAAGCTAAAAAAATGGAAAGGAGTTGAATTGAATTCAACTTAAAATTTCGTTTAATAATAGTGGGTTGGATTTAAATCAAGTAAAAAAAATGGATTTTAATTAAAGTAAAAGTCGGTGAATTGCCGATAATATTTAATGGAATGAAAATTCTTAAATAAATAATTGTAAACCATTTAAAATGAATTGAGTGGATAAACTAATTATATTGAATAAACGAATGAATGGGTTAAATAAGAACCAAATGAAGTATGGTTTAAATAAGTTGAGAAATGGTTATTGAATGATATAGTTTGGTTTGTTTTGAGCTAAATAAAATAGTTTGGAATAAACAAATATGGAATGGAATGTAAATGAATGGATTGTGAATCAAATTTAAATGGAATGTGTCGAGTTAAATAAATGGTCGTGAATGAATTAAAATAAAAGGGCAATTTAGTTGGCAATGAAGATGAACCTAAATTGTTAATGGCTTTGAATGAACTAGTTTAATTTGAAATGCAAAGTGAATGGATTCAAAACTGAAATGCAATGAAAATGAGAATATATGAATTGTGACTAAATTTAAAATGGAATGGAATTAAGTATAAATTGAGTTGAAATCAATTTAAAATGGTTATCAAACAAAAGTACTTATTTATTCACATAAATTTTGTCAAATTTGCATAGAATAAATATCATTGGATGTAAATGGAGGTGATTAAAATTTTATGAATTAATAGGAGTGAAATAAATGGATTTTGAAAGCAATAGTTAAATATGAATTGAGTTTGCTTAAGAATAAATTAAATGTAAGCGATTGAGTTTTAACACATTCAAATGTGAATGAAAATGGTTTGTAAATTAATTGAAATAGTTGAATTACTATGAAAGTTGTAAACAATTGCTTACGGAAAATGTTAGATGTGCATTTCTTTAGAATTCATATGTTTTACCCATTGCAATTAAGTGAAATATAGTTAAACTGCATATATTCGGAACTTACATGTTTAAATTGAGTTAGTACAGGTACCTGGAAGCCGTGTGGCTGGATTTGGTTATGCTATTTGCTAAAAATAATAAGCCGCTTGCTTAAAATGCTAAATAAGGTACGCCTACGCAATAAAAATAGGAAATATGAACTGTTTTTGGATTTTCCGACCGTGTGGATCGATGTATATATATTTATCTCTTTTGTCAAATTGCAAAAGCTCCTCCGTACAAAGGAGACTCTGCCAAAAAATTTCAGAAATTTTGGGAGTTTGAAATTTTTTTGAAAATTTTGGTTAACGACAAAACAATTTCAAACTGGACAATTGAAATAAGTTAGTAAATGGAGCTAATTAAAATCATAACATGAATCAGTATAAATGAAAAATAAAATTTAAAGTTTAGAATTGAAAATAAATTGAATTCGTATGGAAATGAAAGAATTACTTTGAATAGAAATAGATATAAACTAAAGTGGAAAATGAAAATAAATATAAGAAACGTATATAATGTTTATACTAACTTAAGAAGGGAATGGTGAATTCTTGATTGGGAATTGATACTACAAATATAATCTAAGTTAATATTTCAATAAATAAATACCGATAGTTTATAAGAAAGTCGATAAACTGTTTTGGGAATATTGTGATTGGATATTGGTGCTAAACAGGATATGCAGGTAATATAAAGGGAAAAGAGAGTTGGTTTTGATTTCAGAAAGATAAATATGAATTGCCCGACAAAAGGTATGTATTTAAATTTCTGTGAAATTTAATTGGGATTTGGATTTGGATTGAGCCACTCGGCCTTTTGTTTTCTTTTTGGAATTTGGGAGGCTGCAGAGCCATTTTGTAGTTGTACCGAGCTAGCCGCGCAAAGGAGACGATGCCGAAATTTTTTGGGAATTTAGAGAGTTAGAAAATTTTTGAGAAAATTTTGATAATTCAAAATTGTTTTGAAGTATAATTTGAATAGTTGAACAAGTAAGTTATTGGGAAACTATAGAAGGTTTTGGAAAGGTTTGGGAAGTTAATAAGAAAAGTAATGTGTCTTTTATTAAAAAAAATAGTTGGTAGGATGTTAAATTGTTGGTTTTGAAAAAAAAATAGTAACGGGTATTGGACCATTCTTCCTAACTAGTAATTTCGGGGACGAACTACTTTTAAGGGGGGAGGAATGTGACGACCCGGAATTTTCGAGCATTTAAAATCGGGATAGTTAATTGATTTTAAATATTCAATAGAGCAATCTAAACTTGAATAATAAATATCGCTATTTATTGATAATTAAATAATAGAATTTAGTTATCGAAGTTGAGTAAATTGTTGAATCTTTAATTTTAAGCATGTTAAAAATAATTTGAAGGTTTGTAAAATTTATATTGATAACACTGAAAATGATAGAAGTTGTAACATTGAAATTAACAGTGGTTTGTTCGGTTTTAAAATTTTATCGTTTAAATTGAATTTAAAAATAGCTTTCCGAGGCACAGTCTCGGAATTAGACGAAACCAGTTCCATTGGGTCCGTAATATTGAGTTATTACCGGATTTCAAATTTCGTATTGATCGGAGTTGTTGTGTGAGTGTACGATATATAAACGCATTGAAAATTTAATTGATAATAGTCTAATTTAATTTAATTTAGTTAGTCAAGTTTTTGTGTACACCACTACCCTCGTCTTAAAATCGTGCCCCGTTCTCTTTTAAAATCGTTAGCAGAAAAATAAAAAATAAAATAAAATAAAAATAAAAAAATATTTTTCACGTCTTCCTTCTGAAGGAAGCCAAGCCAAACCGTGATTTAATATTTCAGCCGAAGCCCTTATTTCTCTTCTTTATGAATTTCGAATCCCCTAATAGATCGAATTCATATCTAAGAAAAAAAAAAATAATGGCCGAAGCCTCATTCTTTTTCAAATCGAAACCTCAGCTAAAAGAAAAAAAAGGAACGACAAACAAGTGAGGAGGGGCCGAACGGGATCCCTTCTTTCCCTCAGTTTAAATCCCTAAATCCTCAATTTAATTCCTTTATCCATCCTAGCCGCGATGGTCGGGTGAGTGCATGTTGAGGCGAGAGGTCGGAAGCAAGGGAGTGGCGATTCGCGTACAGAAAGCGTCGGCAACACGAGTGCTCGACGAAGGCGACGTTCGAATGGATTTTGGCATCGATAAGTCACGATTAGGTTTGGGGTGGACGATAATTTGGTTTCGATTGTCGATATGGGTGAATTCGACGATGATGGGTGAAGGTGGTTGCGGGTGTAGCAAAGGTTGGTGCAGTTGTTCAGTCAATGGGTTGTTGCCGAAGTTGTGGCCTCTGGTGAAGTTGCGAGTGGTTTTTGCGGCAGTACGGAGGGGGCAGTGTAGGTATATCCTTTTTACTTTATTAATTTATATTAGATAAACAGTAAACTACTTTTTATAAAAATATACATATAACTATTAATACACACACCTAGTTTTATATATATAGAAAACATATAGAAATAGATACGGTAATGTGTAGGTTTTTGTTTTTGACTTAATATATATATATATATATATATATATATATATATATGAAAGTAGAGTTTATTTACAGTGAATAGATATATAAGAACATATACGTGTTAAATATACTTGTTATTTTAAATTAATATATTAGGTAATTAATTTAGTTAATTAACCTGTTAATTGTTTTAGTTACTAAAGATAATTTATCTCATAGGGAATTGATCAATGGTTTTTTTCAAATTAAAAGTGTTAATTAATTAAATCTATTAAAAGGAAATTATGAGTAAGATTTAAATTATTAAGTTAACCAAACCTTTAGTTAAGTTTAATTGCTGGTGAACTAAGTGGTAATTCATTGCTTGATCAATTCAAATGTTAATAAACTGTATAAATATTTATACAAGGTCTGAAGTCATGGAAAAACAAGCTGAATTTGGAAGTGGGTCGCAAAACAAAAAAATGAAAGGTGAGTTAATCTCACTCAGTTTAAAAATTTAAATTTAAATCCAAATGGTTAAATTTAAATAATTGTTTGAATGCTTGAATTGATTGATGTGATATAGTATGATATAATTTTGAAAGTGGCATATTTTGTTGTGCTAACGTCTGTGGATGGAGGGAAAAACAGGTTGGAGGGATCCAACTGGACCCCTCAACTTTATTTAATTATTTAATATTCGCTGTTCTGAATATTTGATATTCTGTAATGAATTATGTGGGAATATTGAATGCTATGGCTTGATTGTTATAATCGGGCAATAATGAATTACCAAATATATAATTTGAGTTGGGAATGAAAATAAAGAAGTGAAATTGTGAGTAAAATAATTATAGAAAAGTTGAATAAATTTATGAATGAACTGGAAAGGAAATAAAGTGACTTTAAATTGTTAATAAATAAATCTTGAATATGGGAAGGAAAATGTAAATAAAAAGAAAGTTAATGAAACTTAAACTTCAATGTTATTGTTTAAAAGAACAAAACATTTATTTTAAATTTAGGATTTAAATTATTTAAGAAGAATAAAGAAGATATTGGGAATAACCTGAAATTTGTATATTTCAGCTAAAGGATTTAAAATCAAACTGGAAATAATAATAAAGTCCATAATTAATGAATTTTGAAATGAACTGATAAGTAAAGAAATTTATTTCAAATGGAATAAATTGGGAATCAATTCGGAAAATTGATTTAAGTGATTGAGATTGGTAATTTCTCTCTGAATAACCAAGTACGTTTTCAAAGTAAATTTTTAAATATAAATTAAAAGTTTAAAGTTGTTTTAAGAAGTATGTTTTGAAAAATTTACTATTTCTGAATATTTAAATTCTAAAGTAAGTATTTCCTTTTAAATCTATTATAGTAATAATTATTTTAAATCTATTATAGCAATAATTATTTAAAGAGTGACTTAGTATTGTATTTATTTTAAAGGTGAAATCTAGTTTTATATTTTATCTAGTAACATTATTTTCAAATATTCATATAGTATGTTTCTTTTACAAATCATTGAAGTAGTTTTAACTTAAATGTTATAAAGTATATTTCTAAGTAAAGTGTTTTAAATTATTTTAAAAAAAAATCTAGTTTTGTGCTTGGTGATTTCAGAGGAGATAGTAAATATTTGGGAAAGTTTATTCTGAAAAGAAAGAGGGTTTTGAAACTGTTTTAAAGGGGTTGAAAATAGAAATATATCTCGTGAAGATATTTTTGGGATTAATAAATAATTTGGAAAATTATTGGTTGATGGTTGTTAGCGAATATTAATTGATAGTTAAATAACCGACTATCAATATTGGACAAATGCGTTGATCGTTTCGAAGAGACCGGGATCGAGATTTATTTCTCGAAAACCACTTCGATCCGGTTTGCACGTTTTCGTGAAAAACTATTTTGGATTCGAAGATGGAGCAGTGAAGTGCAAGGGCTAGTCGCTACTAATTCTGAGGATATTTCCAAAATGGATGTAGTAGGAATAGTGCCTTCGGTCCCGTTCGAACCCGGGACGGACTTATATGGATGAATGCTTGCGAAACATCGTCAGGTGGACGATGGGCATTCTAAGGAATATGTTCTATAAAGGTAGCGCTTAGCCTCAAGCCTCATCAAATGGGAATGGCTGAAAATCAGGGGATATGCAGCAAGGCTTCGTGGGCAGCCCCTACTGGAGGGTGAGGTCATCCCTGTCTAGATGTCCCTTTTATTTCGGCTTAGTGGGCGGTTGCTGATCCCAACCGCGGGGTGATCTTGCTCGGGACTGTCCAGTAAGGGATGGTTCCGGTCTTGTGTTGCAGGGGAGTTAGGGTGGCTCCTCGGTACGCTGATCTTGACCAGGTACTGTGACAGGTGGTACCCCAGTGCCTAGCCATTAGTTGGAATCCATTTTCCCTACACGCCCGTACGATTTTGATTGTGCCCAACTATTGCTGAAACGTGAGATGCAAGCATTTCAGCTAGATTCTATTTTACTTTCTATAGACACTATTATAATATAAGAGGACTTTAATAAAATTGTTTTAGCTATCGTAAGGTTAAAACCCGACATGTTTATTTGTGGCGTGGTCTTACGAGATGCTTTTGTTTCCAAGGGATTTTGAAACTTTAATAATCAATTGGGTGTGATTTTCTCACGCTGGTATTCCAGACTGACTCGGGTGTTATTTAACTGTAATGCTCAGGTCAGACCGGGTATTATAGGATACAGGATATGATGCTGTGAGCTTAGAAGACGAGCTGGATGACGATACGTACTCTCATACTTGTTTATATATATATATTTCCGCTGTGTTGAGTTGTTGTGTATCCATTTGTATGAAATTTCTGTTGAGTTGTGATTGATGTACTCTGATGATGTAATATATGTAAACAGATATATTTGATTTTGAGTAAAGATTATTTATTATCTATTATATTTTACTCCGCTGTGATGGTTAGATTCTGTTGTTGTTTTCTGTTCTCTTCTTCTACCTCTTCTTCTTTAACCCAAATGGTTCGTATTTCTGTACAACTTGAGTTGATTTAAGTAGAATAGTGTGGACTCAAGGGGTACGGATTTGCGGGTTGTTACACTTGGTATCCGAGCTTAGGTTGGAGATAACCTTGGCTCTGGTGGGAATTACTCATTTAAAATAGAGTCCGTAGTACTCTATAATGAGCTTGAGCGTATTAATAAATATGAGTGCGTATTTGTTAGTGAATATAAATTGTTTTAATATTGTGTTGATTGATTTATTGAGTGGCATACGAACCTTCGTCGACACAGTCTGCGGAACTGTATCGAAGGGGTTTCTAAACACTTGAATAGAACAGTTGACACGGTATTGTTTTAAATATGGGTAAATGAAATAATTTTAGCCAAAAATATATTTTGATATAAAGAACAGTTTTTGAAAACTAATTAGCTAATATATGGTTGCTTGGATGTTAGAAATGATAATATTAAAGTATTATCATTGTTAAGTAAAAATTTAACTAGAAATTGTATATAACTAAAATTTAAGGGAATAAATTCACTATAAAATGAAATTTATAATTATGAATTGTAAATGTGCATTATAAATTAAAATATAATTAAATAAGAATTTGTATGAGCATAAGCTATGCAAATGAATTATAGTAAAATTGATTTAAGCAGGATTTGGAAATTTAAATCCCGGAAATTTGGAAGTGTTTGTCGAACTATTTGAAGATGAATAATAGCACAATTGTTTTGGAGATATTTCTGAAAGGAAATTGGTTTAAAGGAGTTTTGAAAGTGAGATAGCATTGAAATCACTTGGATTATTGGAAAAATAATTCTGATGACGACGGCCGCATCATCAGTATTCTTTTCGAATTTCTAAGTGATAGATTGCTGCCAAATTGATTTGTTCAGGAAAACCTGTTTGTTTTTGAAAATTTCAAAGGAAATTTGTTGGGAATAAATCCAAGATTGGTTTAATTTTTGAGAAATGTGATTTGTGATGTTGGAGATTTTAAGTGATTTGAAACCAAAAGCCGGGTGTTAAAAAATCCTGATGAGATAGTTGTAAGCTTGTAAATTGAGATGATTTTAAATCATGAAGGAAATATAAGCTTTGAATAATGGAATTTAAATTTAAAAGGATAAAATGAGGTTAACTTGGATTGAAAAAATAAAATTTAACTGGATTGAAATTAATTAAATAAGCTGAAATAATATCCAGTTGTATTCGAACTAATTTGAAATCGAATTGAGATTAAATAAAACTAAGTTAAAATAAAATTGAATTGGAATAAGAATTCAATTGAATTAATGAATGGAATTAGATTCTTACCTGAATAAAAATGGAAATTAAATTGGATAAGGATTGGAATTGAAATAGACAGTAAGAATAACGAGTAAGAGAATTAAAAATCCATAGCAATAAAATATGTCTGGGCTATAAATAAATAGAAGGCTCGAGTTGAAGATAAAAGATGAATATATTCAAGCCTATGATGAATGGAATTGTGTAAATAATAAGTTGTGGCTTATAAATTTTGAGAGTGGAATAGAAAATCCAAAATGAATATTATTGATGGATTGGAGAATAAAATAAAATAAAAATCAAACTTGAATTATAAAATAAATTAAACTTAAGAAAATTTAATGAAGTGATATTTGAAATTGAAAATCAAGTATTGAACTATAAATAGGAGAGAACTAATTTTATAATAAATTAGTTAATAAAATGTGTAAATGGGAACGTAATGTTGTTTAATAAAAGCTGAGTTGTGAATTTATGATGAAATTTGGGAATAAAACTCAAGTTATGAATTGAATTCGACTTGAATTGTCAGTAAAGTAAATGTAACTGAATTGTGAATTCATGAAATTTGGTGATAAATTGAAAATTGATAGAGGATTCAGAACTTGAGTTATCAATTAAAATTTGACTTGAAATGTTAACAAATTAAATATAATTGAAGTGTATCGAATAAAAAAAATGTAAATGGTTTAAAATAGCAATGGTTTGAATGTGCAAATAAAATCCAAATAAGTGGAAATAAATTGGAAATGGCATTGAGATCAATTGAATGAGTTAAATCTGAAAATTGAATTTTGTAATAACTAATCAAAGGAAATTGTAGATTTAAAATGAGATTTAATTGAGATAGAATTAAGTTGAATGGAAGAGAAAGTATTTATTTGTGAAATGAGAATGATCTTAATTATAAATTGGAGTAAATAAACTTAAGCTAAAAAATGGAAAGGAGTTGAATTGAATTCAACTTAAAATTTCGTTTAATAATAGTGGGTTGGATTTAAATCAAGTAAAAAAAATGGATTTTAATTAAAGTAAAAGTCGGTGAATTGCCGATAATATTTAATGGAATGAAAATTCTTAAATAAATAATTGTAAACCATTTAAAATGAATTGAGTGGATAAACTAATTATATTGAATAAACGAATGAATGGGTTAAATGGATGAATGATTGCGAAACATCGTCAGGTGGACGATGGGCATTCTAAGGAATATGTTCTATAAAGGTAATGCTTAGCCTCAAGCCTCTTCAAATGGGAATGGCTGAAAATCAAGGGATATGCAGCAAGGCTTCATGGGTAGCCCCCACTGGAGGGTGAGGTCATCCCTGTCTAGATGTCCCTTTTATTTCGGCTTAGTAGGCGGTTGCTGATCCCAACCGCGGGGTGATCTTGCTCGGGACTGTCCAGTAAGGGATGGTTCCGGTCTTGTGTTGCAGGGGAGTTAGGGTAGCTCCTCAGTACGCTGATCTAGACCAGGTACTGTGACAGGTGGTACCCCAATGCCTAGCCATTAGTTGGAATCCATTTTCCCTACGCTCCCGTACGGTTTTGATTGTGCCCAACTATTGCTGAAACGTGAGATGCAAGCATTTCAGCTAGATTCTATTTTACTTTCTATAGACACTATTATAATATCAGAGGACTTTAATAAAAATGTTTTAGCTATCGTAAGGTAAAAACCCGACATGTTTATTTGTGGCGTGGTCTTACGAGATGCTTTTGTTTTCAAGGGATTTTGAAACTTTAATAATCAATTGGGTGTGATTTTCTCACGCTGGTATTCCAGACTGACTCGGGTGTTATTTAACTGTAATGCTCGGGTCAGACCGAGTATTATAGGATACATGATATGATGCTGTCAGCTCAGGAGACGAGTTGGATGACGATACGTATTCTCGTACTTGTTTATATATATATATATATATATATATATATATATATATATATATATTCCGCTGTGTTGAGTTGTTGTGTATCCATTTATATGAAATTGCTGTTGAGTTTTGATTGACGTACTCTGATGATGTAATATATGTAAACAGATATATTTGATTTTGAGTAAGGATTATTTATTATCTATTATATTTTACTCCGCTGCGATGGTTAGATTCTGCTGTTGTTTTCTATTCTCTTCTTCTACCTCTTCTTCTTTAACCCAAATGGTTCGTATTTCTGTACAACTTGAGTTGATTTAAGTAGAATACTGTGGACTCAAGGGGTACGGATTTGCGGGTTGTTACACTTGGTATCAGAGCTTAGGTTGGAGATAACCTTGGCTCTGGTGGGAATTACTCATTGAAAATAGAGTCCGTAGTACTCTATAATGAGCTTGAGCGTATTAATAAATATGAGTGCGTATTTGTTAGTGAATATAAATTGTTTTAATATTATGCTGATTGATTTATTGAGTGGCATACGAACCTTCGTCGACACAGTCTGCGCAAATGTATCGAAGGGGTTTCTAAACACTTGAATAGAACAGTTGACACAGTATTGTTTTAAATATGGGTAAATGAAATAATTTTAGCCAAAAATATATTTTGATATAAAGAATGGTTTTTGAGAACTAATTAGCTAATATATGGTTGCTTGGATGTTAGAAATGATAATATTAAAGTATTATCATTGTTAAGTAAAAATTTAACTAGAAATTGTATATAACTAAAATTTAAGGGAATAAATTCATTATAAAATGAAATTTATAATTATAAATTGTAAATGTGCATTATAAATTAAAATATAATTAAATAAGAATTTGTATGAGCATAAGCTATGCAAATGAATTACAGTAAAATTGATTTAAGCAGGATTTGGAAATTTAAATCCCAGAAATTTGGAAGTGTTTGTCGAAGTATTTGAAGATGAATAATAGCACAATTGTTTTGGAGATATTTCTGAAAGGAAATTGTTTTAAAGGAGTTTTGAAAGTGAGATAGCATTGAAATCACTTGGATTATTGGAAAAATAATTCTGATGATGACGGCCGCATCATCAATATTCATTTTCGAATTTCTAAGTGATAGATTGTTGCCAAATTGATTTGTTCAGGAAAACCTATTTGTTTTTGAAAATTTCAAAGGAAATTTGTTGGGAATAAATCCAGGATTGGTTTAATTTTTGAGAAATGTGATTTGTGATGTTGGAGATTTTAAATGATTTGAAACCAAAAGCCGGGTGTTAAAAAATCCTGATGAGATAGTTGTAAGCTTGTAAATTGAGATGATTTTAAATCATGAAGGAAATATAAGCTTTGAATAATGGAATTTAAATTTAAAAGGATAAAATGAGGTTAACTTGGATTGAAAAAATAAAATTTAACTGGATTGAAATTAATTAAATAAGCTGAAATAATATCCAGTTGTATTCGAACTAATTTGAAATCGAATTGAGATTAAATAAAACTGAGTTAAAATAAAATTGAATTGGAATAAGAATTCAATTGAATTAATGAATGGAATTAGATTCTTACCTGAATAAAAATGGAAATTAAATTGGATAAGGATTGGAATTGAAATAGACAGTAAGAATAACGAGTAAGAGAATTAAAAATCCATAGCAATAAAATATGTCTGGGCTATAAATAAATAGAAGGCTCGAGTTGAAGATAAAAGATGAATATATTCAAGCCTATGATGAATGGAATTGTGTAAATAATAAGTTGTGGCTTATAAATTTTGAGAGTGGAATAGAAAATCCAAAATGAATATTATTGATGGATTGGAGAATATAATAAAATAAAAATCAAACTTGAATTATAAAATAAATTAAACTTAAGAAAATTTAATGAAGTGATATTTGAAATTGAAAATCAAGTATTGAACTATAAATAGAAGAGAACTAATTTTATAATAAATTAGTTAATAAAATGTGTAAATGGGAATGTAATGTTGTTTAATAAAAGCTGAATTGTGAATTTATGATGAAATTTGGGAATAAAACTCAAGTTATGAATTGAATTCGACTTGAATTGTCAGTAAAGTAAATGTAACTGAATTGTGAATTCATGAAATTTGGTGATAAATTGAAAATTGATAGAGGATTCAGAACTTGAGTTATCAATTAAAATTTGACTTGAAATGTTAACAAATTAAATATAATTGAAGTGTATTGAATAAAAAAATGTAAGTGGTTTAAAATAGCAATGGTTTGAATGTGCAAATAAAATCCAAATCAGTGGAAATAAATTGGAAATGGCATTGAGATCAATTGAATGAGTTAAATTTGAAAATTGAATTTTTGTAATAACTAATCAAAGGAAATTGTAGATTTAAAATGATATTTAATTGAGATAGAATTAAGTTGAATGGAAGAGAAAGTATTTATTTGTGAAATGAGAATGAGCTTAATTATAAATTGGAGTGAATAAACTTAAGCTAAAAAAATGGAAAGGAGTTGAATTGAATTCAACTTAAAATTTCGTTTAATAATAGTGGGTTGGATTTAAATCAAGTAAAAAAAATGGATTTTAATTAAAGTAAAAGTCGGTGAATTGCCGATAATATTTAATGGAATGAAAATTCTTAAATAAATAATTGTAAACCATTTAAAATGAATTGAGTGGATAAACTAATTATATTGAATAAACGAATGAATGGGTTAAATAAGAACCAAATGAAGTATGGTTTAAATAAGTTGAGAAATGGTTATTGAATGATATAGTTTGGTTTGTTTTGAGCTAAATAAAATAGTTTGGAATAAACAAATATGGAATGGAATGTAAATGAATGGATTGTGAATCAAATTTAAATGGAATGTGTCGAGTTAAATAAATGGTCGTGAATGAATTAAAATAAAAGGGCAATTTAGTTGGCAATGAAGATGAACCTAAATTGTTAATGGCTTTGAATGAACTAGTTTAATTTGAAATGCAAAGTGAATGGATTCAAAACTGAAATGCAATGAAAATGAGAATATATGAATTGTGACTAAATTTAAAATGGAATGGAATTAAGTATAAATTGAGTTGAAATCAATTTAAAATGGTTATCAAACAAAAGTACTTATTTATTCACATAAATTTTGTCAAATTTGCATAGAATAAATATCATTGGATGTAAATGGAGGTGATTAAAATTCTATAAATTAATAGGAGTGAAATAAATGGATTTTGAAAGCAATAGAATTAAATATGAATTGAGTTTTCGTAAGAATAAATTAAATGTAAGCGATTGAGTTTTAACACATTCAAATGTGAATGAAAATGGTTTGTAAATTAATTGAAATAGTTGAATTACTATGAAAGTTGTAAACAATTGCTTACGGAAAATGTTGGATGTGCATTTCTTTAGAATTCATATGTTTTACCCATTGCAACTAAGTGAAATATAGTTAAACTGCATATATTCGGCACTTACATGTTTAAATTGAGTAAGTACAGGTACCTGGAAGCCGTGTGGCTGGATTTGGTTGTGCTATTTGCTAAAAATAATAAGCCGCTTGCTTAAAATGCTAAATAAGGTACGCTTACGCAATAAAAACAGGAAATATGAACTGTTTTTGGATTTTCCGACCGTGTGGGTCGATGTATATATATTTATCTCTTTTGTCAAATTGAAAAAGCTCCTCCGTACAAAGGAGACTCTGCCAAAAAAATTCAGAAATTTTGGGAGTTTGAAATTTTTTTGAAAATTTTGGAAAATTTTGGTTGACGACAAAACAATTTCAAACTGGACAATTGAAATAAGTTAGTAAATGGAGCTAATTAAAATCATAAAATGAATCAGTATAAATGAAAAATAAAATTTAAAGTTTAGAATTGAAAATAAATTGAATTCGTATGGAAATGAAAGAATTACTTTGAATAGAAATAGATATAAACTAAAGTGGAAAATGAAAATAAATATAAGAAACGTATATAATGTTTATACTAACTTAAGAAGGGAATGGTGAATTCTTGATTGGGAATTGATACTACAAATATAATCTAATTTAATATTTCAATAAATAAATACCGACAGTTTGTAAGAAAGTCGATAAACTGTTTTGGGAATATTGTGATTGGATATTGGTGCTAAACAGGATATGCAGGTAATATAAAGGGAAAAAAGATTTGGTTTTTATTTCAGAAAGATAAATATGAATTGCCCGACAAAAGGTATGTATTTAAATTTCTGTGAAATTTAATTGGGATTTGGATTTGGATTGAGCTACTTGGCTTTTTGTTTTCTTTTTGAAATTTGGGAGGCCGCAGAGCCATTTTGTAGTTGTACCGAGCTAGCTGCGCAAAGGAGATGCTGGCGAAATTTTTCGGGAATTTGGAGAGTTAGAAATTTTTTGAGAAAATTTTGATAATTCAAAATTTAGTTTTGAATTATAATTTGAATAGTTGAACAAGTAAGTTATTGGGAAACTATAGATGGTTTTGGAAAGGTTTGGGAAGTTAATAAGAAAAGTAATGTGTCTTTTATTAAAAAAAATAGTGGGTAGGATGTTAAATTGTTGGTTTTGAAACAAAATAGTAACGGGTATTGGACCATTCTTCCTAACTAGTAATTTCGGGGACGAAATACATTTAAGGGGGGAGGAATGTGACGACCTGGAATTTTCGAGCATTTAAAATCGGAATAGTTAATTGATTTTAAATATTCAATAGAGCAATCTTAACTTGAATAATAAATATCGCTATTTATTGATAATTAAATAATAGAGTTTAGTTATTCGAAGTTGAGTAAATTGTTGAATCTCGAATTTTAAGCATGTTAAAAATAATTTGAAGGTTTGTAAAATTTATATTGATAACACTGAAAATGATAGATGTTGTAACATTGAAATTAATAGTGGTTTGTTCAGTTTTAAAATTTTATCGTTTAAATTGAATTTAAAAATAGCTTTCCGAGGCACAATCTCAGAATTAGACGAAACCAGTTCCATTGGGTCCGTAATATTGAGTTATTACCGGATTTTAAATTTCGTACTGATCGGAGTTGTTGTGTGAGTGTACGATATATAAACGCGTTGAAAATTTAATTGATAATAGTCTAATTTAATTTAATTTAATTAGTCAAGTTTTTGTGTACACCACTACCCTCATCTTAAAATCGTGCCCCGTTCTCTTTTAAAATCGTTAGCAGAAAAGTAAAAAATAAAATAAAATAAAAATAAAAAAATATTTTTCACGTCTTCCTTCTGAAGGAAGCCAAGCCAAACCGTGATTTAATCTTTAAGCCGAAGCCCTTATTTCTCTTCTTTATGAATTTCGAATCCCCTAACAGATCGAATTCGTATCTAAGAAAAAAATAAATAATGGCTGAAGCCTCATTCTTTTTCAAATCGAAACCTCAGCTAAAATAAAAAAAAGGAACGACAAACAAGTGAGGGGGGGCCGAACAGGATCCCTTCTTTCCCTCAGTTTGAATCCCTAAATCCTCAATTTAATTCCTTTATCCATCCTAGCCGCGATGGTCGGGTGAGTGCATGTTGAGGCGAGAGGTCGGAAGCAAGGGAGTGGCGATTCGCGTACAGAAAGCGTCGGCAACACGAGTGCTCGACGAAGGCGGCGTTCGAATGGATTTTGGCGTCGACAAGTCACGATTAGGTTTGGGGTGGACGATAATTTGGTTTCGATTGTCGATATGGGTGAATTCGACGATGATGGGTGAAGGTGGTTGCGGGTGTAGCAAAGGTTGGTGCAGTTGTTCAGTCAATGGGTTTTTGCCGAAGTTGTGGCCTCTGGTGAAGTTGCGAGTGGTTTTTGCGGCAGTAAGGTGGGGGCAGTGTAGGTATATCCTTTTTACTTTATTAATTTATATTAGATAAACAGTAAACTACTTTTTATAAAAATATACAGATAACTATTAATACACACACCTAGTTTTATATATATAGAAAACATATAGAAATAGATACAGTAATGTGTAGGTTTTTGTTTTTGACTTAATATATATATATATATATATATATATATATATGAAAGTAGAGTTTATTTACAGTGAATAGATATATAAGAACATATACGTGTTAAATATACTTGTTATTTTAAATTAATATATTAGGTAATTAATTTAGTTAATTAACCTGTTAATTGTTTTAGTTACTAAAGATAATTTATCTCATAGGGAATTGATCAATGGTTTTTTTCAAATTAAAAGTGTTAATTAATTAAATCTATTAAAAGGAAATTATGAGTAAGATTTAAATTATTAAGTTAACCAAACCTTTAGTTAAGTTAAATTGCTGGTGAACTAAGTGGTAATTCGATGCTTGATCAATTCAAATGTTAATAAACTGTATAAATATTTATACAAGGTCTGAAGTCATGGAAAAACAAGTTGAATTTGGAAGTGGGTTGCAAAACAAAAAAATGAAAGGTGAGTTAATCTCACTCAGTTTAAAAATTTAAATTTAAATCCAAATGGTTAAATTTAAATAATTGTTTTAATGCTTGAATTGATTGATGTGATATAGTATGATATATTTTGAAAGTGGCATATTTTGTTGTGCTAACGTCTGTGGATGCAGGGAAAAACAGGTTGGAGGGATCCAACTGGACCCCTCAACTTTATTTAATTATTTAATATTCTCTGTTCTGATATTTGATATTCTGTAATGAATTATGTGGGAATATCGAATGCTATGGCTTGATTGTTATAATCGGGCAATAATGAATTACCAAATATATAATTTGAGTTGGGAATGAAAATAAAGAAGTGAAATTGTGAGTAAGATAATTATAGAAAAGTTGAATAAATTTATGAATGAACTGGAAAGGAAATAAAGTGACTTTAAATTGTTAATAAATAAATCTTGAATATGGGAAGGAAAATGTAAATAAAAAGAAAGTTAATGAAACTTAAACTTCAATGTTATTGTTTAAAAGGAAAAAACATTTATTTTAAATTTAGGATTTAAATTATTTAAGAAGAATAAAGAAGATATTGGGAATAACCTGAAATTTGTATATTTCAGCTAAAGGATTTAAAATCAAACTGGAATAATAATAAAGTCCATAATTAATGAATTTTGAAATGAACTGATAAGTAAAGAAATTTATTTCAAATGGAATAAATTGGGAATCAATTGGGGAAATTGATTTAAGTGATTGAGATTGGTAATTTCTCTCTAAATAACCAAGTACGTTTTCAAAGTAAATTTTTAAATATAAATTAAATGTTTAAAGTTGTTTTAAGAAGTATGTTTTGAAAAATTTACTATTTCTGAATATTTAAATTCTAAAGTAAGTATTTCCTTCTAAATCTATTATAGTAATAATTATTTTAAATCTATTATAGCAATAATTATTTAAAGAGTGACTTAGTATTGTATTTATTTTAAAGGTGAAATCTAGTTTTATATTTTATCTAGTAACATTATTTTCAAATATTCATATAGTATGTTTTTTTTTACAAATCATTGAAGTTGTTTTTACTTAAATGTTATAAAGTATATTTCTAAGTAAAGTGTTTTAAATTATTTTTAAAAAAAAAATCTTGTTTTGTGTTTGGTGATTTCAGAGGAGATAGTAAATATTTGGGAAAGTTTATTCTGAAAAGAAAGAGGGTTTTGAAACTGTTTTCAAGAGGTTGAAAATAGAAATATATCTCGTGAAGATATTTTTGGGATTAATAAATAATTTGGAAAATTATTGGTTGATGGTTGTTTGCGAATATTAATTGATAGTTAAATAACCGACTATCAATATTGGGCAAATGCGTTGATCGTTTCGAAGAGACCGGGATCAAGATTTATTTCTCGAAAACCACTTCGATCCGGTTTGTACGTTTTCATGAAAAACTATTTTGGATTCGAAGATGGAGCAGTGAAGTGCAAGGGCTAGTCGCTACTAATTCTGAGGATATTTCCAAAATGGATGTAGTAGGAATAGTGCATTCGGTTCCGTTCGAACCCGGGACGGACTTGTATGGATGAATGCTTGCGAAACATCGTCAGGTGGACGATGGGCATTCTAAGGAATATGTTCTATAAAGGTAACGCTTAGCCTCAAGCCTCATCAAATGGGAATGGCTGAAAATCAGGGGATATGCAGCAAGGCTTCGTGGGTAGCCCCCACTGGAGGGTGAGGTCATCCCTGTCTAGATGTCCCTTTTATTTCGGCTTAGTGGGCGGTTACTGATCCCAACCGCGGGGTGATCTTGCTCGGGACTGTCCAGTAAGGGATGGTTCCGGTCTTGTGTTGCAGGGGAGTTAGGGTAGCTCCTCGGTACGCTGATCTAGACCGGGTACTGTGACAGGTGGTACCCCAGTGCCTAGCCATTAGTTGGAATCCATTTTCCCTACGCGCCCGTACGGTTTTGATTGTGCCCAACTATTGCTGAAACGTGAGATGCAAGCATTTCAGCTAGATTCTATTTTACTTTCTATAGACACTATTATAATATCAGAGGACTTTAATAAAAATGTTTTAGCTATCGTAAGGTAAAAACCCGACATGTTTATTTGTGGCGTGGTCTTACGAGATGCTTTTGTTTTCAAGGGATTTTGAAACTTTAATAATCAATTGGGTGTGATTTTCTCACGCTGGTATTCCAGACTGACTCGGGTGTTATTTAACTGTAATGCTCGGGTCAGACCGAGTATTATAGGATACAGGATATGATGCTGTGAGCTCAGGAGACGAGCTGGATGACGATACGTACTCTCATACTTGTTTATATATATATTTCCGCTGTGTTGAGTTGTTGTGTATCCATTTGTATGAAACTGCTGTTGAGTTGTGATTGATGTACTCTGATGATGTAATATATGTAAACAGATATATTTGATTTTGAGTAAAGATTATTTATTATCTATTATATTTTACTCCGCTGCGATGGTTAGATTCTGTTGTTGTTTTCTATTCTCTTCTTCTACCTCTTCTTCTTTAACCCAAATGGTTCGTATTTCTGTACAACTTGAATTGATTTAAGTAGAATAGTGTGGACTCAAGGGGTACGGATTTGCGGGTTGTTACAAAATTAGCAAAGATTGGTGAACGAGATTTTTAAATATCAGAACAGACCCTCAATGGAGGTTTATGTGGATGATATGCTTGTGAAGTCATGGTGATCGAGGTGCCACATTGATGATTTTGCAAAGATGTTTAGCATGCTCTAGAAGTACGGGATAAAGCTTAACCCTATGAAATGCTCATTTAGAATTATGTCAGGGAAATTCTTAGGCTTCATCATGAGCTCACTTGAAATCGAAGCCAATCCAGAGAAGATAGAAGCTTTGAGGAACATCAAAGCTCCAGAAACAATTAAAGACTTTAAAGCTTGAACGGGAAGGTCTCTACCCTAAGTTGATTCATCTCTAGGGCCACAGACAATTGCATCCCTACCTTTGATGTGATCAAGAAGGGGAAGAGGAATTTCGCTTGGACGCAAGAATATCTAGATGCATTTTAGGCTCCAATGGATCACTTTTAAAGACCTTCCATTCTATCAAAGTTCTTGAGTAATGAGGACTTGTTTATTTATTTAGTAGTCTCGGTTCATGCTTTGAGTGCCGCAGTCATACGTGAGGTATCTCGAATTTAAAGACTGATATATTACATTAGTAAGTGGTTGACAAGAACAGAAAGAAATCACACGAAGCTGGAAAGCTTGCATACTACCTGCTAGTCGCTTCAAAGGAACTCTGCCCCTACTTTCAAGCTCATCCGATCAAAGTTATGACCAATTAGCCTTTAGGACAGGTCCTACAATAATCCAAGACCTTTGGAAGGATATTAAAATGGAACAATGAGTTGAGCTAGTGTGACATAACTTATAATCCTCGGAGAGAAATCACGGTCAAGCTTTGGTGGATTTCATTGCTAAATACAATACACGAGATGACATACTAGAGAGCAGTAGAGAGCAGAGTGCCAGATGGATTGATGGTGCATTTGACGAACGTTGTTCTGGTGCTGGAGTCATGCTCGTGACTCTTGGGGAATATCTGATTTCTTACCCCCTGAAACTTGACTTTCTCACAACAAACAATGAAGTAGAATATAAAGCATTGATTGTAGGATTCAAGATTTCCAAGGAGCTAGGAGTTAAGACTTTGCATATCTTCTATGATTTCCAGCTAGTGTTATGTCAAGTGCGAAACCAGTTTCAAGCGAAAGGAGCAAGACTAGCTCCTTATTTTAAGAGAGCCCTTAAACTGTTAAGTGATATTGAATATTACATGATAACACATATTCCTAGAGAGAAAAATGTGAAGATCGACCCACTAGATAAGTTGGCTTGTTCGAGATAAGCGCAGTTCATAGGCCGGGTTTCGATGGAAGTACTGTGAACACCAAGCATCGACCAGACTGATTTTGATTGGATCTTGGAGTCTGAATTTGAGAAGGAGTCATGGATGACTCTGATAAAGAACTATCTGTAGAATGGAATTCTTCCTGACAGGAAGAGCGAACGATGTTAACTCCTTTGTAAAGCTGTAAGATTCATTATGCAAGAAGGGGTACTTTACAGAAAAGGATTTTTTGTTTCTATGCTTTAGTGTATTGCCAACGATGAGGCCAAGCGGGTCTTGAAAGAAATTCATGAAGAGGCATGTAGCGACAATACCAAAGAGCAAACTCTAAAGAAGAAGATCCTTCATTAGGGGTATTTCTGGCCAACTGTAAATCGAGATGCAGTTGATTACATTGGAAAGTGTGGCAAGTGCTAGAGATTCACCAAGATAGAAAGAGCCCCACCAACGAAGATTACTCAAACATTCAGTCCTTAGCTATTTGTAGCTTAGGGAATCAATATGGGTGGTGCAAAGTACGCCATCGCTGAGGTTGATTAGTTCACCAAATGAGCTGAGGCAGAGTCGTTAGCCACAATCACCATAAATAAAGTAATCAACTTTGTCGTAATAAACATCATCTATCATTTCAGGGGTCCACAAACGATTATCTCCAATAAGTAGGCCCAATTCAATAGCACTGAGTTCAAAGATTTCTACCGCATGCACTATATCGAGAAGATATTTTCCACGGTGGCTCGCCCTCACGTGAATGGACAGGTCAAAGCAGTTAAGAAAACCATTAAGTCCATTCTCAAAAGATGATTAGTGAAGTCTAAGGGCTAGTGAGTCAAAGAACTTCCATTGGCGCTTTGGGCTTATCAAACAACCAACAAGTCAATGACTAGCCACTCTCCGTTCTAGCTTATGGATTAGAGGCTATGATGCCAATTGAACTTAAAGTACCTTCTCATGGAGTGACTCGCTATAATCCACAGATAAAAGAAGAACTCCTGAAGGAATCCCTTGATATGATTGATGAAAAGTGTGATAAAGCTAACTTAAGAGCAGCTGCGAATTAGAACCAAGTCGCCCAATACTACAAAACCAAGGTCAGGACTCGGACTTTCAAAATTGGCAATCTTATTCTAAAAACGAATCTTCCTTGACCCTAGGAATATTCGCCCGACATGGGAAGGTCCGTATGCAATTGAAAAAAACTTAAAGACGACACACTTAAGCTAACAATGATGGATGGGATCTCACTCCTGTGGGCGTGGAATAGTGAACACTTGTAACACTATTTCACTTGAATGTAAATTTATACACATCTAATTAAAGCAATCTAACTAGAAAGAATATGTCATTTCTATTGTTTATAAAAGAAATGACTTCCATAGCTTATGAATCTGTTTGTGCTTGACTTTACACAGGGGTCGGTGACATTTACTTAGATGAACTTGCATGTGCAAATTGCAGGTATGTAGGCACCCGGAGATAGGTGCCAACCATGCTTATGAAGTCCATGATCAGACACACAAAGCTCAGCCACACTTGGCGTCTAGAGAGATGCCAAATAACTTTTCTAGCCCACGACTTAAAGGAAGGAGTACAAGCATTTAAAGGCCGAACAAGACAGATTGCCTCTAGTAATCTTACGCAGAGTTTGGTAAAGCATTCAAACTTTGATTGAAGAGGTATGAAAAAAGATATGCACCCGAAGATAGGCAAGATCCTACTTACGTCGATCAACGCCCAGAGTTAGGCACGATCGAAGACAAATGTCCTTGAAAAGGATGTTTAAACCATTATGATTAAGTTGTTAGCTCTGTTAGTGCCCAAAATTGGCATGGTCAACACATGTATTCTAGAGAAGGATGTTTGGAGGGATATCCGAAGATGAATTACCTCCGTTGATGCCTAGAGTTAGGCGCGATCGCACTCCAAACATCCTTGAAATGGACATTTAAGTTAGATTTCTAGCCAAGTGGAGTTTTACCAAGTTCCAGAGTCGAATATGGTAATATGTGAACAAACATTATGGTGATCATTCTTTACTAGTAGATGATGGAACAGACTAGTAACTCGGTTCAATGATGATGATGATGAGAAGTGGACTGCAAATACATTGAATGTAAAGCACATTTCTCAAACACATGAAAATTTTCAAACAAGACTTGAATGAAATAAAAGGACTTCATTAGTCACAACTATATATAAGACTTGGAAGAAAACGTATAGGTGTTATTGACAACAATACTAAAAGTAAAAGCGAAGGCCGAAAACACACAAAACCGGCCTGAACACGAAAGCTAGTTCCTAATACTATAAAATCGAAAGCATAAAGAAGATCGATGATCATTTCTTGGTCCTCTTCCTCTTTATATTCTTCTCTGTAGAAGATGGCTCACTGAAACCCTTTGGTTTCTTCCTTATTCTTCCTCCACTATGTTTGCTCTTTGTAGGTGGGCTAAGTAACACGGTGGAAGGCATGCTTTGAGTGCTCCCGATCATGGGTAGCGTGACCGAAGTGAAAATGGTCTTGCTAGGCAAGGCTACTGATAGAGGATGAGGAAAAAAGTCCGTCGGCTCTTGCTTAATTTCTGCAATGGACCTGAGCTGTCATGCAAGAAGTTAGCTTATTGAAAGCCCTTGATCAAGATTAATCAACCCAGTAATCTAAACATCAACATCCATATGTGTCTCTTTGAAGTCACTAGGCCTCTCTTCTTGTAACGCACTGATCATTTGAATGCATGGATGTGGTGCATCACTAATCGAGATGCTTGGGATCGTCCTAGGGATGGTTACAACCATTAAATCGATCATCATTGTGTGTGATCCTGGTTGGAAGCTCTCCTTCTGAGGACTTGAGATCACAGGCTGACATGAAATTTGAGAAAGATGAAACGAGAGATTATCTACATTGACCAGCATCACGTAGGATCTCTCAAACATAAGTGAGGTCAATGATATACTTCCTCTAGATCGAGGCTCAGTGTGGGTACACCAGAGTTCCCCTTTTGAATAAGAGATAACATGATTGTTTTGTGGAGTTGCAAAACATTTAGATTATACTCGGAATCTAAAGGAATGATTGAGGCAGTAGGGGGCCTAAAGGTGAGATGGGTATTAATATCTCGAGGAGTAGTGCCAAAAGCTTTGACTTGACTTTTTTGAACTATAGTAGCCAACTCTGGATGTAAAATGAGCTCACTTGCTCTGAGTGCCTCGATTTCCTCTGGACTCAGAATCTCCTTTTCGGTTCTACCAAGTCCACTTCTTCCCCTTTCGAAATTTTGCGCTCTTCCCATAGAATCTTCTCCCATGCCATCACTAGAGCATGGGGATAGGCTTTGCCAAACCATGCCAGATCTTTGAATTTAAGAACATTGGCATTATATATGGTGATGAGTGGATCGAAGCTATCATTAATCCATCTCTTTGCAGCCGCCACTAACTCATCCACCTTCTTGTCTTTCTCCATCGCATCATCTCTTTGCTTACGAGCCACAACGATTTTGCAACACCCCTAAGTTTAGATAACATTATTCAGAAGATTTAATTAGCTAAAGTAAATAGAATAATGAAAAGATTAATTAGTTAAGGGAATTGAGACTTGTATAATAAGGGTGTAGTTATGCCTATGTAAACTAGTAAACTAAGTAGAATTAAAATGAATTAATTTAGGGTGAGTAGATAAGGGAAAAATAGGTAGAAGCCATAACCTTATACCCTAAACCTTCACTACATCCATTTCATATGTTCGTTACAAATTTACCAAAACTCAAACACTTAGAGGCGGGCCGCCATTAAGAAGAAAAGAGGGGAAATCAATCTAAATCTAGAGCAAGAAGCGAATTAACCTAAGTCAAACATCAAATCTCATCTCTTTAAAATCAAAGCAAAGGTGAATAATGACAACATCTTTTATTTTTGATTGATTTCAGTTTTAGATGATTCCGAAAGTATTTGCAGAAGTTTTGTCATGTTTTAATTGATTAAAATGGATATATATAATTGTTGATGATTTTGGCTATTTCAAATGAAATTTATGACAAGAATTGATTTAGGAAACCTATTTTATGACATTCAAATAACTTGCGTAATTAATCTGAGGTCGGATATATTATTTTAGAAATGGGTTTCAAGTTTCATAATTTTCTAAATTTTCATGGAATTAATATTAATTTTCTAGTGAAGATAAAGGTTATTTGGGTTTAAAATTAATTTCGGCAATTATCTGTATGTTTTGAATATGAAATTTAAAATGTTGGAAAACATATTAAAAGAGATTTATGTGAATTTTTATAAAATTTTCCTAAGTGTTTTAATAGATATATCAAATTATTGAATGTATGAGACTTAAATGTTTTATATATTTATAAAAGGAGTAGGTCATTTTTTAAATAATTTAATTAAGTAAATTCTGAAATTTCGGCAGCACTTTTGGAAAGGAAAATTAGCAACCAATAATATTTTGACAAACAAGTCAGGTTAGTTGAAAAGATTATTTAAAAAGGATAAAAATCAGTGTAAACATTCTTTTGACATGTTTCAACACTTTCGATGCCTAGTTTTCGACTATATTCCTTCGCCACCATCACCATCGTAACCAATGTGCAAGGCATCAGAGACTTTGTGTGCAGCAAATTGGATATAGGCAGAAGGTATGCAGAAGAAACATGTAGTTCTGATGGGATCGAAGTGCTACTTTGCTTTTAAATGAAAACGTGCCTACTTTGCTTTTAAAGGGTATGCTTTCGACTTGGTTAGCTTTCGACCAGGTCAAACTGTTTTAAAGGATTGCTTCCGAAAGAGGTTGCGCCTTTTTTTTAAGTAAATGCTTTCGAAGGGGTCGAAACCCCTTACGCCGCCTTTTTACCTTTCGATCCAGAATGGTTTCGAAAGGGCTACTTTGTTTTTAAAACGTAGCCGCTTCTCTAATGCTTTCGAAGGGACATGTTTTGACACCATCCACTTCTTTTACTTAGGAATTGCTTTCGAAAGAGTTGCTTTAGATTTGGTTGTTTATGACCCTTTTTAATATTTGAAAGTAAAACCCAAAGGTTTCGAAAGGAATAGTTTCCAATGGTTTCAAAAGCTTTTCCACAAGCTTTTATTGAATCTCGTGCTTTCAAAAGATTTGTTTTAAGTAGTATACTTTAATTCTTTTGAAAGATAACTGATATAGGTTTCGAAGGGGAGGTTTCCCAGTATTTTCAAAAGGTTTAAACTATGGTTTCAAAGGGGAGGTTTCCCAAAGGTTTCGAAAGTTACTTACAGCATTTTTCAATGGAAGGTTTTCGATTGCTTTCAAAAGGCAAGTTTGATGTTTTGAAAAGAGGATGACTAAGGTTTATAAAGCTTTCGAAAGAGAGGTTTCTAATGTTTTCTAAAGGATATAGCAAAGGTTTCGAAAGATATGTTTTGTCCTGTCAGCCTAAGGTTATAAAAGTGAAGTAGTTTGCTTGTATCGAAAAAGGTAATTTCAATGGTTACGAAAGGGGTACTTTCAATGGTTTCGAATGAGTTGTTCAAAGATTTTAAACAAAGGTTTCGAATGATCTGCCTTGGCAATATATAACCTAAGTGTTTTAAGTTAAAAAGGGTTTTAACTTATTTTGGAGGGATAAGTAATCCTTATTAGCTTAGAGTAAACAAAAGAATGTATTTTCCTTGTATAAGTATGATTTAAAGGAATTAAATCGTTCTGAAGATGTTTTTAAGGAAAATTTTAAAGGGTAGTTAACCCAAAGTAACTGACTCAGATTAAAAGACCAGAAGGGACTGGTGCAGGGTCGCGCCCTACTCATTAGCTATTAGCCCCCAGCTAATTTAGTCCAAAAATTTCAGTGTATAGGACTTAGTTGCAGGTAAGACTTAAATGATGGTTACACACAAAAGGGAATATTTATATACAGAGGTAGGTTAGTGGTGAGCCTGCAAAACAATTAGGATCAGTTGACCCTTAGAGAAGTAAGTTAAGTACATACTGTCCATAGAATTGACTAACAGGGTTTAGGCCATTTGATATTTTGTCTTGTAAGCCCGAGCAAAGGTTATTAGGTAACCAAACAAAACTACAGTTTTTCGGACAACTGGTCTAGTTATTACTTGTTTTAATTATATACGATATTTGCTATTATTGATATAATCAATTTATTAACTAGTTTGGTTGCAGGAATATGATTTGCGAAACGATGTGTTTTTAAAGGGATATTAGTGAGCGGAAACCCGTTCCGCAAAGCGATTTGGTCTCACTTAATATCAGATAAACCGGATGTATAGTATTATTCTAACCAGGCTTTATGTCTGACTCGAAGTTTATGTTTTTCCCCTTAAACTCTCAAGTGCTTAAAATTAATTTGAGTATACAAAGGGTTGGGTTTATAGGTTTTTAGTAGGTTGGAGAATAAAGCTTCTAGAGACGAGCATGTGGCTAACGAATAGTTATTAGGTGTTGCTGTTTTATTTTGTTTGATTCCACTAGCTTATATTTATGACAGTTATATCTATATAGTACTCTGGTCATCCAAGAGGGCATCTTCATATGTCGCTCTTGGCATATTTTTTAATAATTATATTTTATCTGAACTTGGGAAAGTGTTAAGGGGTTATATAATTTGAATATGAAATATTGTTTTGAAATGTAACCAGAAAAATTGTTCTAATCTATCATGATTTAATTTCATATTCATGTGACTCTGATATTATGGATACCATTATCATTACCATATTTTTTCACCAGAAGTTAATACTATATATGACTACAGCATCTGTAACATTTAGTTTTTGACCTCAAGATAGGGGATGTTACAGGTTTCTTCGTAGCACACTTGAGCTATTTGGAGGGCCTCATCCTTCTCCTTCTTTCCTTTCTCTTGTTGTTCCTCTAGTGTTATTTCTTCTTCAGCCAAATCATGATTTCTATAGTGAAGGGACTACACTTCGATTTTTCTATCTTGCTCAATCATATAATTAGAGTCCCTAATTTATTGATCAACATCCTCCTTTGCCTTCTTTAACTCAGCAACTTCTTTGTCGAGGTGAGCGATGTTTAGTGAGCTTCATCTAGCAATCTCAGCCTCTAAATTCTGAATGTATTCCAAGATGGTCTCAGTTAGCCTCCTCCAAGTAAAGTACTAATCATACACATCCCTAAAGTATGCAACCATTTCACCTTTAGTAAACATAGGAATATCTTTCAAGTTCGGAATGAACTTGCAGGCTTTGAAGTTGATCTTTAAAAAGCGATGCTGTAACTCGACTATCTGAGGGTTTGAAGCGATTGTTTGGTCTTTTTCGATAGTAAATTTTCAGTAGGCTGCTCGATAAGTGCTTTGTTAGCACTGCATTTAGAAGAGTCGAAGGCAATGGATTTTGAGGGATGATGGGAGTGCTGAGAAGTGTGAGACAGTGTTGTTTTTTTAGTAGAGAGAGAAGCTCAAGAAGAGTCATCATGGAGGACAACGTCACAACGACTAGATTGTTTCTTCGAATCTTTCGATAGGGGGACCTAGATCTAGATCGATGCCTTGATGATGAGTCGTATGGCCTATAATCTTCCTCTCCGCTCCCACGATCATGACTTGAACGTTTGCTAGAATCGAAATTGTAGCCGGACTTGGAAGGTTGAGCAGTTGGTTTATGCCTCGACTGATAATCCATCAGATCCTCATAATCCTCATATAATCTGCATTGCTTCATGGAACCTACTTATAAAACAAAGGTAAATCAGCTTTGATAAAATGGAATAACGACATAAATTATGCAAAGTGCAGTGCATGTGTGTTTGCATGCAAGTTCCTAGTTTCCCTATGATGGTCCGCGGGTTTGAATTTTGCTGATAGGGGTAATTTCCCTCACTTTGGTAGAAGGCACATCCTCTAGGAAATGAATAAGGAACCTAACATACCCAATACTTATATTAGTAAGGCCAAAGGAGGTAACTACACCCAAGGTTGGCCTAAGACCAGCAAAATGGATCCTACAAAACTTGTAAGGGAGTTTTAAATGCAGTTGTGAGTGGAAGAAGCACAATCGGACTCTTTCATTTGCCAATTTTAAACTTAAGGCTTCTTTTCAGAGAGATTGTTGGTCTTCGTCGTCTTCATCATCAGATGGATCGCAGTCTGATCAGTACAAGCATGGCCGGCTTCTTCTCCTTTATCACCACCTCTGATTCACCTTATTTGATGTGCTCTTGCACATCGCTAGCCTCGACTATTGGACTTTAGGATGGGGCACCAGTAAGAGGTCTCCATTATATCCAGATGAGGAATCATCCTCATCACAATTAGAAACTTTCGGAGCAGCACCAACACTATGACAAATTCCAACAAGTTATAAGACCGTAGATTCTCATCACTGAGTAGTGTCTTGGCCTCTCTCTCTTCCTCTATTACTGCTTAGAGTTATCTAACGGTCTCTGCCAAAGCTACATTAGTATGTCTATATGGAATGTCTACAGAGAATGAAAAAGATGTTCATTGATAGCAGGAATTATGAACCTGAGTTATTACGTAAAAAACGAGAACAGAACTTACGAGGAGACAACCATTGTTGTGCAAATCCAGGAGGACAGTGAACAAAAAAAGAATTCTTCCTTGAAGTAGGTTAGTTTATTCCAAGTGCTAACTATGATTCGGCAACCCCTAGATGGCTCTAATAAATGAGGAAAGGATTTCCCCTGTGATGCTTGAAACTGAAAAAATGTCAAATCTCTTAATTACTGAGGACCCAGTCAAAGTAGTGAGCAAATATTATGAATAGGCCATGGAGGAATGTTTGGCTGTTCGGATGAAGCTGTGTAACGATCTCGAATTTCTATTAAGTTTAAATTGATAACTAAATTAATTTTTTGAATAAAAATTGTGAAATAATTAGTAATTAATATAAATTTCTAGTTAAATTTTGAATTAATTGAGGATTGATTTGGATATTTTGATTTATTAAAGTTGATTAATTTAGTTTGATTAATTTAAGAAAATCATTTGATAATTAATAATTAAATTATTATTATTTTTAATAAAAAATTATGAGATAAATTAATTTATCGATTCGAGTTTCTCGAAATTCAAATAAGATATGTTATTTATTAATAAAGAGATAGTTTCTTTTATAAATTGTTTTAATTTAATAATGAGTTATTTTTAAACAATGTTAATAATGTATGCCTTTATAAATGGATTCTTATATAAATAGAAATGGTTATTTTAAATTTAGTTTATTTATACACACACACACGTGTGTGTGTGTATTCTGAAAGAAAGCTATGGTTTGAAAATTTAAAATAAAATCTTTCAAAATTATTTAAAATAAAATAAATACATAAATAAATTCAAACGGTATGTTAATGTTAGAACTTCGTTTATATTACAAAGTCATAAGACAAGAAGAAAAATATACTGTGACGACCCGGAATTTCTAACAATTTAAATTTGAATAGTTAATCGATTTTAAAATATTTAAATGTTAATTTTAACTTGAATTCAGGATATCAAATATTTACTTGATAATTAAATCATTGAATTATATAGTTTAAATATTGAATTTAATAATTGAAATTAGGCAAATTGTTGAATCTGAAATTTCTAAGCCTGTTTGAATAATTTAAAGGCTTATACAATTTATAATGATGATACTGAAGATAATAGAATAGTTGAAATTTTATTTAAAGGTGATTTGTTCAATTTTAATAATATATCGTTTGAATCGACGTTTAAAAATAGCCTTCCGAGGCACAGTCTCGGAATTTGACGAAACTAGTTCCATTGAATCCGTAATAGTTAGTTATTATCGGATTTTAATTTTCGTAGTAATCGGAGTTGTCGTTTGACCATGGCAGCTCAAAACGCTTAGAACTATTTTAATCGATTTGATTTAGAATTGATCGTTTATTTCCCTAACTCGTGCATGTGATCGAATTAGCTTCCAAAACACATTCCATTGTGTTCGGAATGCGGGTAAAACCTTATAAACGTCTGTCGGCATGTCTGATTCGGGGTTTGGGATTTCCCGTTATACAACGTGAGATATTTATGATATTTAATTATATTATAGTCAGGCGTACTCACGAAGCCATTTTCCATCCTTATTTTTACGTCTTTGTTCCTTCTAGCTTCCAGATGGAGATCGAGCTCACTAAAATAAAATAAATAAAATGGCCGAAGCCTTTGATAATAAGAAAAAAATAAAAAAATACTAAAACAACGGCAAGCGATTCGAAATCGAATCGCGGTGTGAAATCCCGAGCTCGAGCTCAAGGGGTATCACCGAAGTCGCGAGGGTCGAACGCTGCAAGGGAGAGGCGGTGTACTCATGGCAGGAAAGAGGCGCGTGCGCCGGGAGGTGGCTCGAGCAACGAGCGGCGTTCATGGGATCGAGGCAGCGCGATAGTGGGGTCGCGACCAATTACGGCAGGGGTTAGGTTCTTTTTTTTTCCTTCTTCTGGAAATTTTTTGTTTTGTAGGTATAAAAGTAATTCTGTTTTTGTTTAACAAAAAGAATCTGATTTTTGGAATTTTACAGTAAGGTATTTATTTAATTTTATCCATTGTATAGATATATGAGTTCCAGAAAATAAATACCCATATATATATATATATATATATATATATATATATATATATGATTACGTGTTAAAATTTCCAGTTAGATTTATATAAAACAATTTTATTTTAACTTAAAATATATAGGGGTTTTAAAGGTTTAAGGAATTCATAAAAGTAGATTTTTTTTTAAAAATCTATAATTTATTTCTATATGTAGTTTTAAGAGAGGAATTAATAGTTAATTAAGTCTCATTAGTCAATTTAAATTATCATATGAAGTGATTAAGTTAAATTAATTTTAATTAAAATTGTTAAAAGGGATAGTTGATTGTTTAATTATGTAAAATATTAATAAAAATCATATAATATTTATACAAGGTCAAAAATTGAGAAGAAACAAGCTGGATTTGGGAATGGATGCTAATAAAATCAAAGGTGAATAATCTCACGCTCCTGGATTTTTATTTAAATTTATATGGTTAAATTTAAATATTTGGTTGAATGATTTAATTGATTTGATGTGCACTGTGAATTGATGATCTGTTGATTTTGGTTTTGGTTGGTTCTCGAGTTAATTGTTGCTTAACTCGAAGTATTGGGGTTTTTAAATTGTTTTAAACTTAAGTTATAAATAAGAAAATGTTTTCATTGTTAATGTTAACGCTAAAATTTAAACGCTAACACCCTGGTGTATAGGATGTGATTGTGAAAGCACCACCCGTTCGTACGGGAATCAGAAATAAGCAGTAAGTATGCAGAAAAACAGTAAGAGACACAGTATTTATAGTGGTTCGGCTTATAATCAAGCCTACGTCCACTTTAATCTCTTTATCACTAGTTTGATTACAATTCTTTACAAGATCTTTCAATTACAACACACTTCAAGTGATAGGATATGTAAAACAAGTAGCTCAAACTTTGATGTTGACAATCATCTTCAAATCCATGGTGAATGTAGATGATATCTTCATGGAGTTCCTTTAGAAGTTTGTTGGATCTCAAGAGCTTTGAAGTAGTCTGGAATTCGGCGGAGTAATGGCGCTTGAAGAGAATGAGCCAACAAAAGTCCTTTGAACGTTGGAAGTGGTCCTCTATTTATAAGAGTTCTGGTCTGGAAATTTTGCTAAGTTCTAAGTCGCCACCGACTCAGTATAAGTCGTGACCGACTTAACCTATCTCATTGCCGATCTAACGAGCTAAGCCCGCGACTTAATGGAAGCAAGCCTGTCTGAATTGAGTTGCGGCCGAGATAAGCTGAGTCGTAGGTCGGTGCCGAGACAAGCTGGGCAGTAGGTCGTCTCCCCCTCTTTAATGCATTGCTCCCGACTTAACTGGGAGTGCATGTTTAAACAGGTCATGAGTCGGTCACGACTCAAGCGTAAGTCGTGAACTTGTTCCATTCAATTAGGTCGGTAGGCATGTTAAGCCGGTCCCTTAGTTAAGTCGGTGACTTCATTGGGTAGTTAGGTCAGCAACATGTTAGGTCGGATCCTTCTGAAGCACTAGGTCGGCAACTTATTGAAACCTTAAGTCGGCAACCTATTGGATCTGTTAGATCAGCATGGCCTTAGGTCGGCAACTCTTTTGGGTCGGCATCGAATTGGGTCGGTCACCTTGTTAACTAGTTAGGTCGGCCAACCTGCTAAAGCTTTAGATCGGTCTTCGTGCTTGCGCTGTTGAGTCGGAACTTCTTTATGCCTTAGGTCGGCATCTATGTGAAAGTATTAGATCGGCATGTTTCTTAACTAATTAGGTCGGCAACTCTTCTGAGTCGGCATCTCTTGAGTCGTAACCGAGATAGGGTTAACATTTGCCCCTCGAAGTATACGTCTTAGGCTTAAGTCGTGTGCTTCGAATTATCTCTTATCTCGGCCCTTCATTGAGTCGGCACGTTATTAGATCGGGCACGGTCCAAAAGTTAGGCCGGTGAAATGCCGCTTCAGTTCCTTTCACCACGAGGTATAAATCATATCCCCTTCTTCTTTTTCATTACCTGCTCTCTTAATTCCGCCATTAAAATTCTCCTGAGTTCTTAAAGGCGATTCCATTCTACCTGATCATCAGCACTTCCTACTATTCAGAGCGTAAGTGAATCCGTCCCCTTCTCGATCATAGATTGCTATTGATTTGTGAACTCTACTGCTTGAACTCGAATCGCCTCCCTATACGATGCTCCATCATGAATCTCATCACGTTTATGGCTGATGAAGCCTAGGTTGCTCAATTCGGCTTCAGATGATCGCTGATACAACGAAGGTGATTTATCACCTTAGGCTCGATGATCTCTGATGGCAGGGTATTGGATTTGTGACAACTTCGAACTGTTGTATTGGGTGATTCAATAGCATGAATGAAGGCTGTTGCTGATGCAATGGTTTATCGGGTTAATGGGTAGATGGAGTGTGATGTTGGTTCGGGGGCGAGTCAGTGGTTTCGGGTGGTTTAATATTTGGCCGACCTTACCCCTAAATCGTAGCCACATTCATTCTTGAGGAGGTCTGCCGATTTAATTTTTCCACTGGCTTAACTTTGAACCGTGACGAAGTGATCCCTTAGGTCGTGGCCGAGTTAAGCCTTTAAACTGTGACCGAGTTGGCTCTTGAACCGCTGCCGAGTTAGTACTTGGGGAATTTCACACAACTTTTCGAACCAGAGCTTGCGACCTAGGGGAACGAGTTTCCAAGTTAAACTATTTAAACCTTGACCCGCTGCCGTCTTGACTTCATCTTGCAAAAGAGTTTTAAACCGTAACCGAGTTAGTACTTAGGCTCTGGGCATAGTAACACTTAGAAACATAGGCCTTCTTCAAGTATTCTGACCCGGACTACCAAATTAATTTGAATAAACTTTGAATTGTGATCAAACTTTGAACATGGATTAAGATTTGAACTGCCCCAATCCTTAAATTTGCTTGAATGCCATTGTGTTATTTCGCAGATCACTTTACTTTTAAGCTGTAAACCTGTGAGAATAACAGACAAACAAAGAAAACCAAGGCGCACATACTGCCATTGACTGCCCATATCAAATGACAGATTAGTCAAAACAAGATAAGAGACATGAATATATTGCATGAAATGTTGTGAATTAATTGGTTATAGTAAAATATTAATGCAAAGTATCAATGATTTGAACAGATTCATCTGCATCAACATCTTACTTGAATATTTAGACTTAAAACAATAGTCCCTGAATTTATAACTAACAAATGCTTGCTAGTTTTTAATCCAGTCATATTTGTTTATTGCTTAATTGATTTTACACAACACTTCACACACTTTAGGAAACGTGCACCTTCATACTTGAATATCCAATCGCTTGTGTAGAATGACTTCCCATCAAAGAGAAGAAGTAGCAAGTCAAGAAGAAGAAACTTTCCCGGTAACTGTTCCTATAGAGAATCCTCCGGAAAGAACTTCGACTATTCTATCTTTGAGAACATTTATTCAGTTGCGTACTCAATTCGGCTTTGCTGAAGATGATGTCATATTTCCCGGACCAAATGATACTGCTGACAGACCTCCCTATGGTTTTGTCGCGGTTAATCGTCAAATGTGCTTAAGTGGGGCGATCCCACCTTTCAATGACTTTCTTCGAATTCTTCTTCTCCGGATGTCAATTTCTCCGTTCCAACTTCATCCTAATGGTTACGCTATCTTGATGGGGTTGGCTGTTTTGTTCAGAAGACATCTTGACCGACTGCCGAGCTTCGAAGAAATTCGCTACTTATGCTCGTTTGCAAAGAGCAAAGACCATCCTTCTCTTATCATTGTGAGAAGTGCAAGAAACCGCAAGCTCATTCTTGATCTTACTGAAAGTGTCCATGGATTTTTAAACCAATTTTTCTTTGCTCGCAGTCCCCCAGAGTTTTATGCTTCTTGGAGAGTAGGAAGTAAGATCATTTATTTCCGTCTTTCCACTTTCTTTCTTAACTCTTTTCGGGGTCCAAATTGCTAATCTCATTCTTTGCTTTTTTTAGCACTTCCCCTTCCCTCTAGAGATCCGATACATAGGCAGACTTTTGATAGACTGAGCGCTGTAGCTGCAGAAGAGAGAAGTATCAAGTTTCTACTAAGCGACGAATTTCTACATCAATACGAACTTCTCCACCCTTCTCGCTATACTCAGCTTTGTGAAGCTCCGACTGAAGTTCCCGATTCTCCGACGAAAACTCTCGACGCCTCGGTCTCCACTAAAGATCGTGTGCAGGGAGAAACTTCTACTGGAACTCCATTAGTGAAGTGCTCTACTCCACGAGACGACACGGGGCCATCCGAAAAGTCCGCGCTTCCCCCCATTACTGAAGAAGAAGAGGAGCAACCTTCCCAAACTATGAAAAATGCCGATAAAGGAACTGATGGAGGGAACCAGGCTAGGCATGACGATGATGATGTCTTTGGGGATTTAAGTGACTTATTTATCTCTTCCCAAGAGCTCTCTAAAGATGATCCTGCTCGTGGTAAAGTTATACCTCCAACAATTGAAGTGACATCTGCCCTCCAACTGACTCCAACTTTTTTATTCCAAGAATTGCCACCGATAGCGAAACCTATTACATCCCCCCAACTGAGAAGTGGTTCGTTAGCCCAATGCGAGTAGTTTGCACTTCACACACCACTTAAGAATTTTCCAGCACACTTATACACTTATCTTCTTATGCTTTAAAGATTTCTGAAGCTTATCTTTTCTTATTTCAGATTCTCCAATGACACGCGGTGGATCATACTATCAAGATTTTCAACGCTATGGTGGGCGTGGACAGTATAATTATGGGCGCTACTTCTCTTCCTATAGGGAGTCTGATGAAGAGAGGGCTGCTCGAAAAGCTCGGGAAAGGAGGGATAGGGATGAGCATCGCGACTCCCCGCAGAGAGGTGACGATTCCTATAAAAGGAAATCACACGATGACCGGGGAAAAGGTCATGTAGTAGAAGATTCGAGCAAACGAGCTCGACATGGTGAGAGACATGCTTCTACCACTCCCGACAAGCCTACTGCTCCTGCCCCTCTTGATATTTCTTCCGACTCTCCTGCTCTCGGGAAGGAGGACATCCAAACAATAATAAGTAGGCCTAAATTTCAAGTGGGGCCCGGCCCAGCCACCTTACAAAGTCGCTTTCCCCAATGGTGCTTAAAGGGTGTGAGATTCGATCTCGACCTGGTTCCTATCGACAAGCCTGCTATGCTGCGAAATCTTGACGCCGTCAAACTCGACATCGAGAGGATGTCAAACTGGCAGAAGCTTGTTGATGAACTTCAAAGAGTTAACCGTGCCAACTTAGAGGCCATGCTCACCATGGAAAACGATAAGGCTGAGTGGCAAAAAGTCCTTGAGCAGCATGACACTGAAATGAGGAACATTACTTCCTACAATGAGGAGCTCGAAGCAAAAGTTGAGAAGTTAAAAGATGAACTTGCTGCTTCCTCTACTTCATACTCTCAAAAGGAAGAAGTGCTTCTCAAACAAGTAAGAGACGCTCATGCCAGCCAAAGGGATGCTGAGGACAGGCTTGAAGTGCAAAAGAGAATCAGTGAAGGCTATATTTCTGATATCGCTGAGCTTCATAAGAAAAACAACTCCCAGGAAGCGGAGATACAAATGCTTAAGCTTCAGCTTTCTAGAACTGAGAGGGAGCGTGATGAGGCTGTCGCCGGCAGAATCGCAGCTGAGGAATCTCATGAGGAGACTAAGAACAGCTTTGGCTCAACACTATTCGACTTCTACTTACATAGCGTCTTGGGGCGTGGAAGCCTTGCTTTTCTAGGTCCCAAGTACGAGATGACTTTAGCCGAGGTGTGGGAGGCTGCCCTCGATATGCTTGGTGCTGAGGGTGCTGGTTATGATGAGTCAGCCTTGGAAAGGCATTATTTTGATGAAGACGCTCGTGCTGCCCTTGCCAAGGGAAAGGAACAACTTGCTAAGCTAAGAACCGAAGTGGCAGAAGGGGGGCAGATTGGAGGAACTACTTCAACCACTCCGGTTCAGCCTCCTTCTTCATCTGAAGTCAACATCACTGGTTCCAGTTCCCATTTGGCTTCTCCTACCAAAGTTACTACTAAAATTACAAGCGTACATGGTGGAGACGAGGGTGATGAGAGCGCTGGCACACAAGCTTATGAAGTTGAAATCAGGAAATCGGCTTCACCAGGTAATTCTCATGTTAATCCCGCTACTGTTAATCCTGTTCAAGCGGGTTACACATTTGTCTCGTATGAGTTTCATGAACTCCTCGGCTATCTTCTCAACCTTGATGAGCCTTCATCTCCTCTCTCTACTAACTTTATTGGTGAGCCTTCATCCCCTCTCTTTTACTGACTTTAACCTCTTTTCTTCTGTAGAGAAAGCACCAAGCGCTGCTCAAACTCCTATTCCTCCGGTTATCCTTCCTCCATCTCTTCAAGTGGCGCCTCCTTCTGCCTTGCAACCTGGATCACGGGAAGAACAAATAGAGGCTCTCCACGGCTTGGATGATCCCATCGCTTCACAAGAGCAAAAAGATGAGAGACTTGAGGGAGGTGACATATCTCCGGAGCGAACTCCTTCCGACGACATTGCTCTATCAAAACTTGTCACTCCGGGGAGTGAGTCTTCCTCACAGAGGAGAGAGAAGCGTGGGACATCAAAGAGGAGGGGGAAGAAAATCACCGCCACTGAAGAGGAGCCGGAAGTTGGGCCAGCTGCGCCTACCTCTCCTTCCTCCCTTATACCCACTGGTCGACCTGAAAAGCTGATCATTCGGCCGGGTAAAGGGTCTAAAGGCAGCAAAAAGAAGTGAAGATCTTCAGTTTCTAGTTTTTTGTGTTTTGCATGTACTGGCCGAGAATTGTGCGGGTACCGGCCCCCGCTTTTCTTTATTTTGAAACCTGTACCTGCGTTGTAATTGAATAAAATGATTCCTCGTTTGTACAAACTTTTGTTTGAATTAAAGAATACATTTGTTATTCGTTTTGGCATGAGTTTATTTGATATTGCAGCGAGCTTATGGTATGTTACTTGAGCGTTACCTTTTGCTGGTTTAGTTATACCATATTGTGTGTAATTATACTATATTGCCCCCATTCCATAAGTATGCTGCAATATTCTATACCTCGAGGGGACTTACACTCTTATTTGCTAAAGAATAATTATTTTAAAGAAAATTTTATAGAGTACAACTCCCTTCGTATAAGTTTTTACGCTTGGTCGTTCGAAGAAATCACTTTTTTCTTTTGCTTATGTGCATATCTCATCAAGTGAATTCCTCTATGTGGTAAAGCGGACCTCTGAAGGGTACTTTAACTTCTTTTCTTTTTACGATCATTTCCCACAGTAGGCAAATTATTTTTCCTTTGAAAGTTAAAGTACGCTTTTGATGAGGATTTTTTTTTTTTTTTTTTTTTTTTTTTTTTTTTTTTTTTTTTTTTTTTTTATAGAAAGTTGTACCTCTGAGGAGGGATTTTTTCACGTTTCAACACTTGGAAGTTTTATTTCAATCTCGGTGAAACGTGTACCTCCAAAGAGTTATGCTTTAGAAATCCTTTTCACGTTTCAACACTTGGAAGTTTTATTTCAATCTCGGTGAAACGTGGGTTTCCAAAGAGGTCTTTTTTCTTAATTGTGTTCCCGGGAGGGGGTTGTACCTCTGAGGAGGGATTTCTCACGTTCCAACACTTGGAAGTTTTATTTCAATCTTGGTGAAACGTGTACCCCCAAAGAGTTGTGCCTTTGAAGAAAGCCTTTTCACGTTTCAACACTTGGAAGTTTTATTTCAATCTCGGTGAAACGTGTGCTTTCAAGAAGGTCTTTGTTTTTACATTTCAACTTTGGTGAAGTGAAATTCCGAAGAGCGGTTGCTACACTTCAACTCCTGGCGAAATGTGCCTCCGAAGAGGGCTTTTATTTTGTTTACATTTCAACTCTGGTGAAGTGAAATCCCGAAGAGCGGTTATAACACTTCAACTCCTGGTGAAATGGGCCTCCGAAGAGGGCTTTTATTTTGTTTACATTTCAACTCTGGTGAAGTGAAATCCCGAAGAGCGGTTATAACACTTCAACTCCTGGTGAAATGGGCCTCCGAAGAGGGCTTTTATTTTGTTTACATTTCAACTCTGGTGAAGTGAAATCCCGAAAAGCGGTTATAACACTTCAACTCCTGGTGAAATGTGCCTCAGAGAGGGTTTTCATCGCCTGGAAGTTACTCTCTCATGGTTGGAGGGTCATGACTCCTCCAATCTTTTTTGTTGAGTAGAGAACTTTCTTTTTTGTGGCGTATGACCCATTAGAGGTCTTTTATCCTCCGAAGAGTTGCGCCTCCGAAGAGGACTTGTGCCGCTGATGGTAGCTTTGGTCTCTGAGGAGAAGCATTCGGTCTCCGTAGAGAAGCATTCGGCCTCTGAAGAGGGCTTTTGGCCTCCGAAGAGGGCTTTGGTCTCTGAGGAGAAGCATTCGGTCTCCGTAGAGAAGCATTCGGCCTCTGAAGAGGGCTTTTGGCCTCCGAAGAGGGCTTTGGTCTCTGAGGAGAAGCATTCGGTCTCCGTAGAAAAACATTCGGCCTCTGAAGAGGGCTTTTGGCCTCCGAAGAGGGCTTTGGTCTCTGAGGGGAAGCATTCGGCCTCCATAGAGAAGCATTTGGCCTCTGAAGAGGGCTTTTGGCCTCCGAAGAGGGCTTTGGTCTCTGAGGAGAAGCATTCGGTCTCCGTAGAAAAACATTCGGCCTCTGAAGAGGGCTTTTGGCCTCCGAAGAGGGCTTTGGTCTCTGAGGGGAAGCATTCGGCCTCCATAGAGAAGCATTTGGCCTCTGAAGAGGGCTTTTGGCCTCCGAAGAGGGCTTTGGTCTCTGAGGAGAAGCATTCGGTCTCCGTAGAGAAGCATTCGGCCTCTGAAGAGGGCTTTTGGCCTCCGAAGAGGGCTTTGGTCTCTGAGGAGAAGCATTCGGTCTCCGTAGAAAAGCATTCGGCCTCTGAAGAGGGCTTTTGGCCTCCGAAGAGGGCTTTGGTCTCTGAGGAGAAGCATTCGGTCTCCGTAGAGAAGCATTTGGCCTCTGAAGAGGGCTTTTGGCCTCCGAAGAGGGCTTTGGTCTCTGAGGAGAAGCATTCGGTCTCCGTAGAGAAGCATTCGGCCTCTGAAGAGGGCTTTTGGCCTCCGAAGAGGGCTTTGGTCTCTGAGGAGAAGCATTCGGTCTCCGTAGAGAAGCATTCGGCCTCTGAAGACGGCTTTTGGCCTCCGAAGAGGGCTTTGGTCTCTGAGGAGAAGCATTCGGTCTCCGTAGAGAAGCATTCGGCCTCTGAAGAGGGCTTTTGGCTTCCGAAGAGGGCTTTGGTCTCTGAGGAGAAGCATTCGGTCTCCGTAGAGAAGCATTTGGCCTCCGAAGAGGGCTTTTCATCTCACGGGAATATGTCGACCGATTGTGGTGAAATGTGTGCCCCAGAGGAGGGTTATTGTCAGGAAGTTTGGAGTTTCCTTTTCTTGTCTGGATGGATTCTCGGGAGTGTGTTGGCTGGTAACTCCACGACTTTGTAACGAGAGAGACACCTTTTTCGATGGAGCCCGCTTGAGGTCTCTATCCCTTGAGGAATTATGCCTTCAAAAAAGGGCTTGTGCTTCCGAAATGGTCTTTTGCTGGCTAATGCTTGCTTTCGCGTGCCTTTTTGCCGATTTCCTTTGCTTCGCAAGGGTCATCACTTTTAGCTGCCAAGCCTCTCCCTTACCCAAAGGAATATATTTTATAGTTAAGCAAATTGGTGGTGGCAGATATAGGTTCTTTAACTTGCCGTTTGTTTGTTCAAACATTTGCAATTAGCTATATATGATCTGCTTTTATCCACCTCGCTTACTTCCGTTTGCAATTAGATGTCCTCCTTTTGCAGGATTTGAATGTGGGAATTTTGAATGGCTCAATGCTTGACTGCTGGATGTTGTCGCGGATCGCTTGGTCTCGTGATTGGTAAGCCTTGTTTTTATGGCCTGCATTATTAAATCGTCTCTTTAGTAACGCGATTAACGTATTTCATATGCCCAAATAAAACAAAGCATTTTATAATAGTAGGGAACACGAGAATTATAGTGGTTTAGCCAGAATTAGGCCTATATCCACTTTATTTTTGTTGTTATTCGCCCGCCTTGCAATTGCCCTTAACAAGAGAATCATATATTTGACAGTTGCAAATTTGATTGATTATATTAGCAATTGCTCAGTGCCATCCTCAAGTGTGCATTATCTTCTTCTGTTGGCGGGTGGTTTTAACTGAAGAAACGCACTCTAGCCAAATCTTATTTGTTTGCTTAGAGTACTTCTTATTCAGGATTCGGCCCTGGAATTTCGTCGCTTAAGACTTGCTTTTGAATGCTACCAAGGGTTGCCTGATATTGTAATGAATCGGCTGGATATTGATTGCCTGCAAATTTAGATCGATAATCTTAGTGATATTCTCAGAGTATTTCACATATCGAAATAAAATAAGCCACTTGTAATAATAGGGAAAACAAGGCTTATAGTTTTTATTATTTATTTGCACTTGTTTTTATAACAGATTTTGATACCAGAATTATTAGATCAGCATTCTTTTACAAATTTGAAACATAGTATTCCAGTAAAGTAAGAAAGCAGTTGTTGCCCCAAGCTTTGGGGATTGAATCTTTTGGCTTGAAAGGATTGGATGGCAACATTTTTCAGAATCGAAACTTCCTTGCACTTTGAAGGTCCTCTTGAAGCGTGAGCACATCTTCCCGTCTCATCCAATTTTTTCCTACCTGGTGAGGGCTTGCTGTGATGATACTGATGATCGGACCTTCATTTCCCTGTGCCACGGTTCTTTTATTTGAGCTACATTGTTGAGCGGAACTCAGCTGCACCTTGGAGGAAGAAGAGTAGTTAATTCCATCCCTTTTCACATATTGTTGCAGTTCATTTTGTTTGAGCAACTCTTCAATCTCCTTCCTTAAATGGCGACATTGGTTGGTGTCATGGCCAGGCTGATTGTGAAACCGGCAGAATTTTCCATTGTCTGTTGCGCTTCTCCTCATCAGAGATGGTTTGGGGTACACAACAACATCCTTTGTTGCCAAGAAGATATTTTCCGGAGTGTCGGTTAAGGGGGTGAAGTCAGAGGATCTGAAGCGTCGAGCTTTTTTCAACAGCTTCTGCTTTCTTCTCCCTCCATTGTCCTCTCTTTGTTCAATCATCTCCGGTATGTATTCTTCATCGTTCCCAGGACTCAGTGGGTAGTCGTCAACTATTCTTTCAAAAGTTCTCCTTGACAAACGTTCGTGGATAGTTGGTCGTGGCCATGAACTTTCTGTTTGGGGGAATGGTCCAACAATGCCCGTTGCTCGTTGAGGAATATTCCATTCTTCTGAAACCTGAGCCTCCTTAGCAATGGTTTTTATGTCATTTTCCAGTCGACGGACTTCCTCTTGCAATGCGTTCATCTTGTCCAGTACTCTATTACTTTGAACTTCCATGTGTTGATATATTCCATAAACCACAGCACTTAATTCAGCCTTTGTGACTCCAATAGTCGAAGCTGTTTCACCTAATGCGGGAAGAGCAATGGCGTTGCTGCTAGTACTTTCAAACCTCAAAAACTTCCGTTTCCTTTCAGAGGCCATAATTTCTGCTAGACTTCTAGTCTTCAAGGAAATTCTCTCTACAAATCTTCTGTAAAGCAATGTTGATAGTTTTCCTGAGTTCAATTCTCAGTGAAAGCACCAAAATGTTAACGCTAAAATTTAAACGCTAACACCCTGGTGTATAGGATGTGATTGTGAAAGCACCACCCGTTCGTACGGGAATCAGAAATAAGCAGTAAGTATGCAGAAAAACAGTAAGAGACACAGTATTTATAGTGGTTCGGCTTATAATCAAGCCTACGTCCACTTTAATCTCTTTATCACTAGTTTGATTACAATTCTTTACAAGATCTTTCAATTACAACACACTTCAAGTGATAGGATATGTAAAACAAGTAGCTCAAACTTTGATGTTGACAATCATCTTCAAATCCATGGTGAATGTAGATGATATCTTCATGGAGTTCCTTTAGAAGTTTGTTGGATCTCAAGAGCTTTGAAGTAGTCTGGAATTCGGCGGAGTAATGGCGCTTGAAGAGAATGAGCCAACAAAAGTCCTTTGAACGTTGGAAGTGGTCCTCTATTTATAAGAGTTCTGGTCTGGAAATTTTGCTAAGTTCTAAGTCGCCACCGACTCAGTATAAGTCGTGACCGACTTAACCTATCTCATTGCCGATCTAACGAGCTAAGCCCGCGACTTAATGGAAGCAAGCCTGTCTGAATTGAGTTGCGGCCGAGATAAGCTGAGTCGTAGGTCGGTGCCGAGACAAGCTGGGCAGTAGGTCGTCTCCCCCTCTTTAATGCATTGCTCCCGACTTAACTGGGAGTGCATGTTTAAACAGGTCATGAGTCGGTCACGACTCAAGCGTAAGTCGTGAACTTGTTCCATTCAATTAGGTCGGTAGGCATGTTAAGCCGGTCCCTTAGTTAAGTCGGTGACTTCATTGGGTAGTTAGGTCAGCAACATGTTAGGTCGGATCCTTCTGAAGCACTAGGTCGGCAACTTATTGAAACCTTAAGTCGGCAACCTATTGGATCTGTTAGATCAGCATGGCCTTAGGTCGGCAACTCTTTTGGGTCGGCATCGAATTGGGTCGGTCACCTTGTTAACTAGTTAGGTCGGCCAACCTGCTAAAGCTTTAGATCGGTCTTCGTGCTTGCGCTGTTGAGTCGGAACTTCTTTATGCCTTAGGTCGGCATCTATGTGAAAGTATTAGATCGGCATGTTTCTTAACTAATTAGGTCGGCAACTCTTCTGAGTCGGCATCTCTTGAGTCGTAACCGAGATAGGGTTAACAGTTAATAAGGGCTTAATGATTTGTGATTCATCAAATTAGAAGGGTAAATAAAATGGATAATTAATTAATTAAATTAATCTAAGATTTGGGTTAATTAATTTAGTAATTAAGGGTTTGAATTAATTAAGTAAGGACTAAGTTAATTAATTAAGTTTGATTAATTTAGAATAATCAATGGATGGTTTGAAGGGCAGTCACTTAATGTACTTAATAAAATATAATTACTTTGTGTAATTAATCAAGAGATTAATTAAGATAATTAATTAAGGAGCAATTTATTTATTAATGAAGTAAATAAAAGAATAATTAATTACAGATTGAGATTAATCGAGAATGATAAATTTTGGGGTTGAATTAAAGTAATAAATTTAGATTAGAACAAATCAAAACATAATTGTAAATCATTAATTTGTATAATCAACGATGTAATTAAAGATTGATTAATTAAGATGAATTAATCATAAGTGACTCATGAGAAATTAATTAATATAAGTAATAAAGAATTAGTGTAATTGATTATAGTTAATTAATTTGTGAAGTAATTGAAGATTACTTATTGATTTGGTTAAGAATAATTAATATCATGAAATTAAATAAAGATAATTACTTGAATGTGATTGAAAATAATTAATCCAGGGTGATTAATTAAGATGAATAATGAAGGGTTGACTAATTAATCGATTTGGAATTAATTAATGTTAAAGGAAGGAATCTAAGTGATTGAGGTTAGAAATTCAATTAGAATCAATTGAATTAATTTGGAAGCGATAAAATTTGCTTATGAATGATTGGTTGGTATTGGATGCTTTGAATGAGTTGATATCTCTGATATGAAATGTTGTGTATTTCATTTGGATAAATTAGGTTAGAATGACATGAGACTCGAAGAGGCCGGTGTCGGGTATTAGAAAATACCCGAAACCATTTCAAATGTTTATAGATTGATGTGAAAATCTATTAGCTTGAATGAAATGATTTAAGTGAATTGGACTATTTAATCTAAATTCGGTAATTAGAAATTGATGGGTGAAATCAGTGATGTTTATAGAAAAATTGTGGATTGTGAATTGCTTCGAGTTACTCCGGGTTCTATATAAGTTGTATGCTTGTATTCCATGTTGGTTGGGTTTACTCACGCTGGTTTCCAGCCTGACCCGGGTGTTACTTTGGTGTAATGCTCGGGTCAGACCGAGTATTACAGATTTTCAGGTAAGGACGTGTTGGAGCTGAAGAGGCGAGCTAGATGGCAAGAACGTATGGAGCGCTTCCGCTATATTATATTATTGTATATCTATGACACAGTAATTGTGTATATTCCAGTGTCTCTATAAATGTGTAACTCTGATGTATTAAAATGTAATCGACAGATATAGTATTCTTTTGTAAACTGTTATTATTTGTTATTATATTTTATACGCTGCGAATGTGAGTTGTTGATGTTTCTGTTCTTCTTCTTTTATCTCTTTCTTCTTTTTCATAACTATCTGGAATTTTTGGGTTCGAAAATTTCGGGTCGTTACACTTTGTATCAGAGCTGAAAGGTTAAGCGAGAACCTTGGCTCTATGGGGATTACTCATTAAATAGAGTCTGTAGTACTCTAGAATGGGTTGAGTATATATATATGTATATATATGTATATATATGTATATATATATATATATGTATATATATATATATATGTATATATATATGTATATATGTATATGAGAGCGTACTTATTATTTTCTTATATAAAAGGGTTTTAAATGATCGTATATAAAAGTATATTTTGATATGTAAAGCAATATTTTCTTCTAATAAATATTAAGGTATATATATATATATGTATATATATATATATGTATGTATATATATATGTGTATATATATGTATATATATATGTATGTATATATATGTATATATGTATATGAGAGCGTACTTATTATTTTCTTATATAAAAGGGTTTTAAATGATCGTATATAAAAGTATATTTTGATATGTAAAGCAATATTTTCTTCTAATAAATATTAAGGTGATTGGTTGTTAAATTATTGAAATTAAATTAAGAAGTAGTATGATACAATCAAATTGAAATCTCGAACTGGAATTAAATTAAGTGGTAATAGAAATACAACCAAATTAAAATTTAATTAATTGAAAATGAAACTCTAAATCTAGGTCCAGAATTTGAAATTTTTGTTTCAAAGTAATGAGAAATAATAAATAAGTATTATTTGGATAACTGGGACTTGTTGCAAACAATGGGTTGTTTGAAAATTTGAATTGAATTAAAGACCAAAAGTGGTCTAAAATTTAAGGATGACCTCGTGTGTAAAGGAAATAATATGTATGAATAAGGAATATACATAAATCAAAAATAGTTTGAATAAACTCTAAATGTTGAGTTTGAAATTTGGAATGGGATGTGATACCCAAAGTGATAAGTTTTTAAGTGGGAAGATTATTATTGTGAAGTTTAAGGATTGAATGAGGTTGATTGGATTAAGTAAATTGAATTTAACTTGGGAGAAGTTAAATAAGTTTGAATGAACAACTTGAATTGGAGATTTTAAGATGAAATTGGAATTTAACTTGGAAAGTTAAATGGTTAATTTGAATTGGCAGTTTGTGTGATCTAAAAATGGGTTTGAGATCTGAAATTGGAAATGGATGGACATTTTAAAATAAATTGGATAATATCATCCTGTTGTTATGGAAAATCCTCAAATTGCGAAATGGATTTGTTTAAATGAATGAGAAATGAAGTGTGGTAATATATTCATTATTGAGACAAAAGGGAAATCTAAACTTTAATTTGAAATTAAGGATATACAATCACTTTAAACTGAAAATTTGAATAATTGAGTTTGTAAATTAAAATTGTTTAAGAAATAGTTTCAAACTGGAAGATAAAATTTAATAATAAATTAAAATTTTAAAATAAAATTGTATTGAACACTTATTTGAACCTTGAAATACATAAGTAAAGATAATTTAAAATGGAATTTTGAGAATTGGACTCAGAAGTTAAATTGATTAAAAACTTTGAATAAAAGTTAATTTGGTTTAAAGAGTTAAACCAACCTTTGAGAATTTAACTCGAATTTATATAATTCGAGATAGTTTAAAATCAAGATTGAAGTTGAATTAGTTCAAAATTGAATTTGGTTTGAATTAATTGGATTGGTGATTGAAGATGTATAAGTTTAAAATTTTAAATGGGAAATTGAATTGTGATTAAATAAATTTCAATTGAAATTGGAGTTATTCAAATTGGAATTGGGTCAATTTAAATGGAAGCGGAAATTTAAATTGAATTGTTAGGGATATGAACAGTTTGACTCTGGACTATTTTCAATATAAATTGTTTTAATATAAATTTATTTTTCCAAGCTATTAAATATATACAACCTTTCTTTTTAAAGCTAACTTATTTTATATTTGTTTTACCATTATTTTTGGAACTATTTAACAATTTTTCAACTGTTTTACAAACTAATTACTATTTTTCAACTATTTCACAAACTAATTTTTATTTTACAACTATTTTGCAATTATTTAAAATTCTTGAAACTATTTAACTATTTTTCGGCTATTTTACAATTAGTTAACTATTTTATAGCTAGTTTGCAAACTAATAATTATTTTTCAACTACTTATCTATTTTTAAAATTTTCAAGCTATTTTTCAAATATAAACTGGACGGAGTTCAAACTATTATTGATTAAATACCCAACTGAGATAAGAATTGAAGTAATAATCCAAATGGGGATTAAGGCAAATGTGAATAAGTGAATGAAAATTTAAGTGAATGTGAATGGAAAGGAAATTGATTTGGAAAATAATCAATGAAGTTAAATACGTAGGATGTACGTATATTATTCTATTCGCATAGTGATTTGATCCATATTCGAGCACAGAATTTCGAGATAGTTATATCGATCCGAGTGGGATTTTTCACTTGATTTTCGACAGCGAACCTGGATATGGATTGTTGATTGGTTCTGGATATTCTCTATCATAGTTATGGCTATGAAAGGAGAATGATGGTTTCTAATTAGGAAACCAGATCTGTGTCCGCACTAGGAAGTCAGGTGGACGATACTAGTTCGGAAGTGAAATTGTGCGATCGAGTGAACGATCAGATTGGTATAGCGTACGGATGATATGTGTACATCGTACGTATTTGAATGAAATTGACATTAAAAGGGTAATAAAATTTGAATATTTGATTTTGATTAAACAAAGTTATATATCTTTGTTATATAAGATAAATCTCCTCTTGTTGAATTTATTGCTGGAAGAAAAAGGATTTTTGAAAATGTTTGAAGTATAAAAGGAATTTTATACAAGTTTGGAATGATCCAAAGTTTTAAAAATTACATATGTGACGCCCCACCTCTATACCCATGCTAGCCGAGAACACTACGGAGTAATGTCGTCAACTAGCGCGGAGAATAAGGCTGTTGAGGAGCGACCATCCGCGTAATTGCTTTGTGCGAGCACCGATATGTCAGATAGTACAACATGCATTTGGTTTCAGAAGGAAATCTGACATACCGATACAAACTCAAAGCTACTACACAGTGGCTATATATATTCTTCGGAAACAAATATAGAAATAAACATAACATAGATCAGTCACAGAAGTTCATATCTCGAAGGCGGAAACAGATATGAATATTACACATGAAAGTGTATATCAGAGTAGTGGTCAAACAAGATCCACAACATCACAAAAGAATAGTTACAAGTACTAGACAAAAGAATAAGTATACATCATGGAGTCTATATCTCAAATGTATACAACAAAATAAACTACTAATCTAAGTAGTTGGTCAAAAGTCAGGCGATAGTCCCTGATAAGAGGTCAAGAAGAAGCACCTGCAACATCTCGGTCTCACCCGAGTATTATTTAATAAGAAAATAATAAACGGATCAGTCAAGCTATAAATATCAGATGAAATGATATAGAATAAGAGATATGACAAAAACGTATGATAACCATAAAACCATACTGTGATAAGTATGTAATTGAAAATCAACAAGAGATGAAATGATATAGAATAAGAGATATGACAAAAACATATGATAACCATATAGCCATACTGCGATAAGTATGCAATTGAAAATCAACTAGGGATTACTCAATATCACAAGAATCTTCTCAAAGATCAAAAGGAATGTCATACTCTTTATTTTTATTCACCAAACCCTAAATTTTGACAATAACATCAATGCCAATAACAAAAGTTAATGACACACAAATTCACCAATGCACAGATATTGATAAAACTTATCAATGAAAATCACTAAAATTAGTGAAACACAAATTCTAGAAATCATTAATGAAAATCCAGAAATCACAAAAAGGGGGAGGCCTATCACAAAACGAGAGCATGAAAACTCACCAACACGTGTATCACAAAATGGAACGCTATTCCATGGTTGCTAACCATTAATCTTTGAACCGAGGCTCCACAAAAACGGTCTGAAGGCCATGGGTCGCTACCCCACCAAATTGAGCCGAAACTCCATAGAAACGGGGTTTAGTCTCCCTCGTAGACAAAAAGACATCGCATATTTGCTAGTCTAAATCAGAAAAATAATCATCAACAATCATCAAGAAGTGTCAATTACTGTAAGCTAGTAAATATATGAGCTTAGCCTCATGTCCCATAACCACTCGCTTAACTTAAATATTTACGAACAAATTGTAAGTTTCCACTAGAAAATTGTCACAAGAGATTCAATCGGACAAGTCCAAGAATTAACCAACTAAGTAAACGCAAGCGTTTCATATATACCACTTGTTTTACTGAGTAGTTTAATTAGATTTCTCATACGAGTGAGGTAAAGGTTTGTATATACTAGTAGATTGGAAAACGGTTTAAGAAACGAGCTTTACTACAAGTGTTGAAACCTTTATATTTTTAAAGTGACAAATCATAAAAATGATTGTAGAAACAATAAATCACAAAAATTCACATTCGAAGACGTGAATAAAATCCAAAGAACTCGATTCCAAATCCATCCAGTTGGAAATACCCTTGCGACTCAACAGCCACGACTTACGGCTTAAAAACAATGCAACACAAGAAATCAGCGGCTCAACTCATGCGACTCCACGGCATACGACATAAGGGATCAGCAACATAGCAGGTGCGACTTAAAGCAGGTGCGACTTAAAGCGGGCCGAGCGACCTAAGTGGTTGCGAGCAAGCCGAGCGACCTAAGTGGTCAGCGACCTAAAGCAAGCCGACTCATAGCAAGGCGAGCGACCTAAGGGGCGTGAGCAAGCCGAGTGACCTAAGGGGTCAGCGACCTAAGGGGTGAGAGCAAGCCGAGCGACCTAAGGGGTCAGCGACCTAAGGGGTGAGAGCAAGCCGAGCGACCTAAGGGGTCAACGACCTAAGGCAGGAAGAGCGACTTAAGGAGGTGAGGCTGAGCGACCTAAGGCAGGCTGAGCAACTTAAGGAGGTGAGGCTGAGCGACCTAAGTGGTTGCGACCTAACATGGCGCGACCTAACTGCAGGCCGAGAGACAGATATACAGGCCGAACGACCTAAGGAACAAAAGTACAAAACTCTCTCAATTTGCAACCGGTCGAGCACAGACACTAGTGGATTACGCCCATCGGCTACCCGGTCCTATTGGCTCCTCGATGCATCACCAAAAACGTGTTCAAACTTCAAAGTTAGGATTTTTAAAGATTTGAACCCAAAACATTAAAAATTAGGATATCACCAATTCAATCCAAACCAAAAGCAAATGCATATGAATAAGTGTTAGGAATTCATACCCAACAATCAAAGATAGTTATAGACAAAGATGTGAGATAAAAATCTCACCTTTTCACAAATCAATGAAGGAGAAGCTTAAAAGCAAAGGAAGAATCAACCACACTTCAATCTCAACACAAGAAGCTTGAATCAATGGCTTCTCTTTGGATTTGGAGTTAGATGTTGGATTTGCAAATGAACTAGGGCTTGGAGTTTTAATTTCCCATTCATCTCTCCATTTTTGATGAAGCTTGAGTGTTAGGAAATGAAAGTGAAGTAATGAAGGGAAGAGGGGGTTGAGCTAGAGTAAATAGTTTAGGCTAATGGGCTGAACCAAACCCAAAGCCCAAAGTGAAAAAGTGGCAAAATTCCACTAACTCCAAACATATCAAAGTTTATACTCAAAAAGATCGAAAACGGCGTTTTGAACTCAATGGAAATGGTCCCGAGTCCTAATTCGACCGTATGCAAAAAGTAACTTTTCGGACTAAAATCCGACTAACGATAAAATACTAAACAAAATATTTAGATATTCAATTGTAAAATATGCGGGTTGTTACAATATATATTTTTGAATATATATATAAAGGATCTTATGAGGATTTTGAGAAAGGTTTTGGGAACCTTTGGATTTGGAAAGGCTTTTGATTTTGGGTAAAATCAATATTAAAAATTTGAAAAGCCTAGTTTGAGAATTATCGATTTGGGGGTATTCGATTTTGTGTAAAGGAGCTTTATATGATATCATACTAGGTGTATGATTTGAAAGATACTATATATGTATAGTATAAAGTGTTTTGATGATGCTCTGGGGAAAAAGGCGCTCCCTTGAAATGAACTTCTCAGGAGTGCCACCGGGTGGTGCTGCCTTGAGCCCCAAGGGGGGTTCTAAAGTTGATCCTGTGAGGAGTCCGGACAAACTAGTTCCTGAGGATTATTGGGTAGCGAAAGTCGAGGGCGCTGATGCCTACAGGGGCATTTGGGTTATGCTGTGACGATAGTGTAACTCGATGTCACTGCGATCTACTGTGGGGACCATAGCGAATATTGTGTGGTGGATGAGTGCCAACAGTCTACACTTGATTTTGCCAGGAAGGCAACGCAACATCGGTAGACTGCGATCTATGGTCGAATGGAGCGGAGAAGTTTCATTCTTTTGGTAGCGAAATTCGAGGGCATTGATGCCTACAGTTATATGGGTTTTTGTAGTGATAGCTACGTTACCCCAGTTGTAGCTGCGATCTGTAGCGGGTTCCATGGTGTAATCGAGGGGCGCGGAGGCCTACAGTTATCTATGGATTTTGTCGGGATGGCAACGTAACCATCGGGTTAACTGCGACCATGGATGGGGGTGATGATTTCCAGAGCATTCTCACCAAAGATATTTCCTCTATTTTCAAAACTGTTTTTGATATTTTTAGTAAAAAAAATTTCAAGTATTTTCACTGGATGTTGAAAATGGCTCTGCTAAGTACTTATAGATTTTCAGTCCTACGCCTGATCAACGTATGACTGAATTTCTATGAGAACAAGGATGGACTGGTTGAGACATCGAGTTATAAGAAATATTTTTATAAAAGCTATTTTAATAGTATGTGGTGGGTTTAAAAGCATTTCTAAATTTTTAAAATAAAATTGTTGGAATTTTAGGAAAATAAAAGAGAAAATCTAAACTGGAATTATAAATAAGATTTGAACTCAGGAAATTTAATGAAGTGGTTTTTGTAATAAAATCAAATATTGATTTAAAAGTTGGAAGTAAGCTAATTAACTAAATAATTAATTGATAGAGTATGTAAATAAAATTTAACTCGGTTATATAAAATGGTTTGTAAATTACTAATGGAGTTTGGAAATGAATTCGAATTGTCTTGGATTTGATAATGAATTAAATAAGTGGAGATGCTATAAAAATAGAAATAAAAATAGAGTTGGATCAAAATAGTGATGGTTTGAATTACAAATAAAATTCAAGTGTGGTATGAATAATATTTAACGAAGTTTGCAAGTAAATTAGAATAAGGGAAGTGTTGTCGAATGAAATGAAAATTCAATTATATTAGACATGGTTCGAATTGCAAACAAAAACCCAGGTAAGTAGAAATAAATTGAAAATGGCCTTGTAATTAGTTAAATGAGTCGTAAATGAATTGAATTTGGGAATTTAATTTATAATGACTAATCAAATTAATTTGTAGATTGAAATGAGATCTGAATGAAATAAAATCAAGTTAAGGTGAAAAGAAAATTTTATTTGCAAATGTTGTGAGCATAAGTAATGAAGTTGAAATAATTTGAAGGAAGTAAATTAACTTATGTTTAAAATTAATAGAAGTTTGGCTTCGAGCAAAAGTGACAGATTATAAAAGTCTAGGTTAAATTAATTTGGAAATGGTTATTAATTTATAAGTTTGAATGTGCCAAGCTTACAAAATCGCTTTGAATGAATCCAATGCGGAAATGAAATAAAATGCAATGAATGGTTGGTAAATAAATTAGAAATGAAATGGAATTAAATATAAAATGAGTTGAAATTAATTTAAAGTAGTTATAAACTGAAATAGATACACTATTAAGCGAGTATCGTCGAATTTGCATAAAAACAGTTGTCGTTGTCGTAAACAAAGGTAACTAAAAATTTTATGGAATGAGAGAAGTTAAATAAAATTGATTTTGAATCATTAGAAGTGAATATGAGCTTGTTTGGATTAAGAATAAATCGAACATAAGTAATTGAGTTGTAAACCATTAAAATTGAATGAAATGGCACATAAATTTGGTTGAAAGCAATTGAATAAGCTTTAAAATCATATGAATCGCTTATGGGAAGCGTTTGGCACTTGTTGTGTATGTAATGCTTGTGTTTAGCCATTAAAAGTAAGTGAAATGCAAATGGATTTTCTTATATGGCACTTACATATTCAAATTGAGTAAGTACAGGTACCTGAAGGCCGTTTGGCTGGTTTGGACTGCGCTAATTGCTTAAATTAATAAGCTGCTTGCTTAAAATGCTAAATAAGTTATGCCTACGCAATAAAAACAGGAAATATGAACTGTTTTTGCTTTTTCCGACCGGGTGGGTCGATGTATATATATTTATATCTCTAGTCAAATTGCAAAAGCTCCTCCGTACGAAGGAGACTCTTCCAAAAAAATTCGAAAATTTTGGGAGTTAGAAAATTTTTGGAAAATTTTTGTTAACCACAAAACGATTTCACATTGGAAATTAAAGTAAATTAGTAGATGAAACTAATATGAATCAGTTATAAATGGAAGATAAATTCAATATTCAGAATTGAAGACAAATTGAAATCATATGAAAATGGAAAAAACTAAATTGTACTAGATATGAAACCTATGTAAGAAATGTGTAAAATGATTGGAAATGTTACGATTGGATATTATTGCTAAGTAAGTTACGCAGGTATTAAAGGGAAAAGAAAATTGGATTTGATTCCAAAAGATAAATTTGAATTGCCCGACAAAAAGGTATGTATTTAAATTTCTGTATGAAATTGGACTGGGTTTTTGATCTAGCCACTTGGCTTTTGTTTTCTTTTGGAATTTGGGAGCCCGTAGAGGTCTTTTGTAGTAGTACGAGTTAGCCGCACAAAGGAGACGCTGGCAAAAAAAATCGAAAATTTAGAGAGTTAGAAAAATTTTGAGAAAATTTTGATATTCAAAATTTGGTTTTAAATTGAAATTTAGATGATTGAGCAAAAAGGGTATTGTTTCAGACTATAGAAAGTTTTGGGAAGTTGGTTAAGGTGATAGTGGGTCTTTAATAAAAGATAGTTGGTAGGATGTTGAATTATTGGTTTTAGAAAAAAGTAAACGGGTATTGGACCAGTCCTCCTAACTAGTAATTTCGGAGACGAAATTCTTTTAAGGGGGTAGGAATGTGACGACCCGGAATTTCTAACAATTTAAATTTGAATAGTTAATCGATTTTAAAATATTTAAATGTTAATTTTAACTTGAATTCAAGATATCAAATATTTACTTGATAATTAAATCATTGAATTATATAATTTAAATATTGAATTTAATAATTGAAATTGGGTCAATTGTTGAATCTGGAATTTCTAAGCCTGTTTAAATAATTTGAAGGCTTATAAAATTTATAATGATGATACTGAAGATAATAGAATGGTTGAAATTTTATTTAAAGGTGATTTGTTCAATTTTAATAATATATCGTTTGAATCGACGTTTAAAAATAGCCTTCCGAGGCACAATCTCGGAATTTGTTTGAATCGACGTTTAAAAATAGCCTTCCGTAGTAATCAGAGTTGTCGTTTGACCCTGGCAGCTCAAAACGCTTAGAACTATTTTAATCGATTTAATTTAGAATTGATCATTTATTTCCGTAACTCGTGCATGTGATCGAATTAGCTTCTGAAACACGTTCCATTTGCTCGGAATGCGGGTAAAACCTTATTAACGTCTGTCGGCATGTATGATTCGGGGTTCGGGATTTCGCTTATACAACGTGACATATTTACGATATTCAATTATATTATAGTCAGGCGTACTCACGAAGCCATTTTCCATCCTTATTTTTACGCCTTTGTTCCTTCTAGCTTCCAAATGGAGATCGAGCTCACTAAAATAAAAAAATAAAAATGGCCGAAGCCTTTCATAATAAGAAAACAATACTAAAACAACAGCAAGCGATTCGAAATCGAATCACGGTGTGAAATCTCGAGCTCGAGCTCAAGGGATATCGCCGAAGTCGCGAGGGTCGAACGCCGCGAGGGAGAGGTGGCGCACTAGTGGAAGGAAAGAGGCGCGTGCGCCGGAAGGTGGCTCGAGCAACGAGCGGCGTTCATGGGATTGAGGCAACGCGATAGGGGGGTCGCGACCAATTATGGCAGAGGTTAGGTTCGTTTTTTTTCCTTCTTCTGGAAATTTTTTGTTTTGTAGGTATAAAAGTAATTCTGTTTTTGTTTAATAAAAAGAATCTGATTTTTGGAATTTTACGGTAAGGTATTTAGTTAATTTTATCTATTGTATAGATATATGAGTTGCAGGAAATAAATGCCCATATACATACATATATATATATATATATATATATATATATATATGATTAAGTGTTAAAATTTACAGTTAGATATATATAAAACAATTTTATTTCAACTTAAAATGTATAGGGGGTTTTAAAGGTTTAAGGAATTTATAAAAGTAGATTTTTTTTAAAATCTATAATTTATTTCTATATGTAGTTTTAAGAGAGGAATTAATAGTTAATTAAGTCTCATTAGTCAATTTAAATTATCATATGAAGTGATTAATTTAAAATTAATTTAATTAAAATTGTTAAAAGGGATAGTTGATTGCTTGATTATGTAAAATATTAATAAAAACCATATAATATTTATACAAGGTCAAAAATTGAGAAGAAACAAGCTGGATTTGGGAATGGATGCTAATAAAATCAAAGATGAGTAATCTCACGCTTCTGGATTTTTATTTAAATTTGAATGGTTAAATTTAAATATTTGGTTGAATGATTGAATTGAATTGATGTGCACTGTGAATTGGTGATCTGCTGATTTTGGTTTTGGTTGGTTCTCGAGTTAATTGTTACTTAACTCGAAGTATTGGGGGTTATAAATTGTTTTAAACTTAAGTCATGAATAAGAAAATGTTTTCATTGTTAATAAGGGATTAATGATTTGTGATTCATCAAATTAGAAGGGTAAATAAAATGGATAATTAATTAATTAAATTAATTTAAGACCTGGGTTAATTAATTTAGTAATTAAGGGTTTGAATTAATTAAGTAAGGACTAAGTTAATTAATTAAATTTAATTAATTTAGAATATTCAATGGATGGTTTGAAGGGCAGTTACTTAATGTAATTAATAAAATATAATTACTTTGTGAAATTAATCAAGAGATTAATTAAGATAATTAATTAAGGAGTAATTAATTTATTAATGAAGTAAATAAAAGAATAATTAATTACAGAGTGAGATTAATCGAGAATGATTAATATTGGGGTTGAATTAAAGTAATAAATTTAGATTAGAACAAATCAAAACATAATTGGAAATCATTAATTTGTATAATCAACGATGTAATTAAAGATTGATTAATTAAGATGAATTAATCATAAGTGACTCATGAGAAATTAATTGATATAAGTAATTATGAATTAGTGTAATTGATTATAGTTAATTAATTTGTGAAGTAATTAAAGATTACTCATTGATTTGGTTAATAATAATTAATATCATGAAATTAAATAAAGATAATTACTTGAATGTGATTGAAAATAATTAATCCAGGGTGATTAATTAAGATGAATAATGAAGGGTTGACTAATTAATCGATTTGGAATTAATTAATGTTAAAGGAAGGAATCTAAGTGATTGAGGTTAGAAATTCAATTAGAATCAATTAAATTAATTTGGAAGCGATAAAATTTGCTTATGAATGATTGATTGGTATTGGATGCTTTGAATGAGTTGATATCTCTGATATGAAATGTTGTGTATATCATTTAGATAAATTGGGTTAGAATGACATGAGACTCGATGAGACCGGTGTCGGGTATTAGAAAATACCCGAAACTACTTCAAATGTTTATAGATTGATATGAAAATCTATTGGCTGGAATGAAATGATTTAAGTGAATTGGACTATTTAATCTAAATTCGGTAATTAGAAATTGATGGATGAAATCAGTGATGTTTATAGAAAAATTATGGATTGTGAATTGCTTCGAGTTACCCCGGGATCTATATAAGTTGTAAGCTTGTATTCCATGTTGGTTGGGTTTACTCACGCTAGTTTCCAGCCTGACCCGGGTGTTACTTTGGTGTAATGCTCGGGTAAGACCGAGTATTACAGATTTTCAGGTAAGGACGCTCTGGAGCTCAAGAGGCGAGCTGGATGGCAAGAACGTATGGAGCACTTCCGCTATATTATATTATTGTATATCTATGACACAGTAATTGTGTATATTCTAGTGTCTATATAAATGTGTAACTCTGATGTATTAAAATGTAATCGACAGATATAGTATTCTGTTATTATTTATTATTATATTTTATCCGCTGCGAATGTGAGTTTTTGATGTTTCTGTTCTTCTTCTTCTATCTCTTTCTTCTTTTTCATAACTATCTGGAATTTTCGGGTTCGAAAATTTCGGGTCGTTACATATACATTCAAGTAAGTAAACAAAATATCTACAAACAAAACAAATAAAAATATATTCAAATATAAGTATGAACACTTGCAAAATGAAGCAACAAAAGGAAATATCTTTGAGTTGTTATATCTATGTACACTTAAACAAAACCAAGGCAAATATAATATGTAGCATGTAAGTAGTAAGGCAAGACACAATGTAAAAATATAATATGAAACATAAAGGACTTGATTAATTAATGCAACATACCTCTAATACATCTCAGCCCATAATGCAAGCATCTTCAGCCATGCCTATTGTACTAAACAAATAATATCATTTTGTACAAAATAATATCACCTGTAACTTGCTTTCGTATATCAACTTCTCCTCATTTCAGTTCGAGTTGAGTAAAACTAAAATAAACACCATTTCATACTTAAACAAACTTCAATTTAAACATCAATAAACAAACCATAATGCAACTCAGATCAACCAGAGAATCAAAATAGAAGGTTTTCAACAGCAAATTCAAAGCCTGTTCCAACATGAAGCTCTGATACCAAATGTGACGATATGAGATTTTTGCGTTCGAAAATCGACATCCATACTTTACATCGTACTCGAATGCCGCAGATTCGACCGTTCGAATCCGAGTCGCCGGAGCTTATAACACCACTAAGTAAACAACACAACGGAAGAAAAAGAATAATACAATGATATACAGCATTAATACAATATCTGATACAACAGAGTGGTACAATGAATATCAATATACATCAGAGATATGATACAAGAAAATAGCAGCGGAAAAGAAAAATAGATAACACCAGCAGAGGAACAAATAACTCTAAGATGGTCTTCAAGAGCAAACTCCAGCAGCAGCAGCTCGATCCAACATCACGATACACAAAGATAAGCAAGTGTCGTCCGCAACCAAAGACGAACCTAACTATCTGAAGAAAACCCAAATCTAGACTTGCTTGTCTTAGCGAAATGTGATGGGGGGTTCTCGCTTCGCGTTAGGTGGCGAACGGGAGACTCTTACCCCTACAAGTCCTCTTTACGGGGTTGGTTGGCCGGTTAGGTGTGATAGTCGAAAGCTGGCCGTAAAAGCAAGTTTCGGGTACCAGTGTGTGCCACGGTGGGTCTGGGATGGTTGCAAAGCCTACCGGTCGCCGCTGAATTCATTCCTCACATTTGGTATCAGAGCTGAGGGTTAAAAACTTTAGCTCAGGAGTATAACACATTAAGTAACTCATTAGAGAAAGGGTGAAGTATACCCTACAATGAGTATATCCCTAAGATATCTGTTCGAATGCCCCAGTAAATTCTCTTACTATTCACTGATAGTGAGTATGAGTGCAAGAAGAGGACAAGATAGGGGACAAGGGAATACCACCATAAATAGTCAATACCCGGCAACAGAGGAAATAATTTTCTCTATCAATCTTCTTTGACTCGTTTCCAAATTCTTTTGATTGCTTCGCGACAGCTCCAGAAGAAGTTTCGATGTGATGATGGCCCTACGAATCGTCGTAGGAAATTCTTACTTCGTATCTCCATCAGTTTCTTATCAGTTTTTTATTTTAACTTTAATGAATATGAATTGGAAATTTGGAATTGAAAATTTAAATAGATATCCAGTTTGACTTGGAAAACTGTTTCTCTGTATTTGTGTATCTATCTTTGTTGTTTTCGTGCCTGCAAATTTGGCGGATGAAATTTCTTAAGGAGGGGAATTTGTAACGATCTCGGATTTTTATTAAGTTTAAATTGATCATTAAATTAATTTTTTGAATAAAATTGTGAAATAATTAGTGATTAATATAAATTTCTAGTTAAATTTTGAATTAATTGGGGATTGATTTGGATATTTTGATTTATTAAAGTTGATTAATTTAGTTTGATTAATTTAAGAAAATCATTTGATAAATGATAATAAAATTAATTTTTTAATAAAAAATTGTGAGATTAATTAATTTATCGACTCTAGTTACTCCAAATTCAAATAAGATATGTTATTTATTAATAAAGAGATAGTTTCTTTTATAAATTGTTTTAATTTAATAATGAATTATTTTTAAACAATGTCAATAATGTAATGCCTTTATAAATGGATTCTTATATAAAAAGAAATGGTTATTTTAAATTTAATTTATATATATATATACACACACACACATGCGTGTATTCTGAAAGAAAGCTATGGTTTGAAAATTTAAAATAAAGTCTTTCAAAATTATTTAAAATAAAATAAATACATAAATAAATTCAAATGATATGTTAATTTTAGAAATTCGTTTATATTACAAAGTCATAAGATAAGAAGAAAATTATACATTCAAGTAAGTAAACAAAATATCTACAAACAAAACAAATAAAAATAGATTCAAATATAAGTATGAACACTTGCAAAATGAAGCAACGAAAGGAAATATCTTTGAGTTATTATATCTATGTACACTTAAACAAAACCAAGGCAAATATAATATGTACCCTGTAAGTAGTAAGGCAAAACACAATGTAAAAATATAATATGAAACATAAAGGACTTGAGTAATTAATGCAACATACCTCTAATACATCTCAGCCCATAATGCATGGATCTTCAGCCATGCCTATTGTACTAAACAAATAATATCACTTTGTACAAAATAATATCACAAGTAACTTGCTTCCATATATCAACTTCTCCTCATTTCAGTTCGAGCTGAGTTAAACTAAAATAAACACCATTTCATACTTAAACAAACTTCAATTTAAACATCAATAAACAAACCATAATGCAACTCAGATCAACCAGAGAATCAAAGTAGAAGGTTTTCAACAGCAAATTCAAAGCCTGTTCCAACATGAAGCTCTGATACCAAATGTGACGATACGAGATTTTCGCATTCGAAAATCGACATCCATACTTTACATCGTACTCGAATGCCGTAGATTCGACTGTTCGAATCCGAGTCGTCGGAGCTCATAACACCATTAATTAAACAACACAACGGAAGAAAAAGAGTAATACATTGATATACAACATTAATACAATATCTGATACAAAAGAATGATACAATGAATATCAATATACATCAGAGATATGATACAAGAAAATAGCAGCGGAAAAGAAAAATAGATAACACCAGCAGCGGAACAAATAACTCTAAGACGGTCTTCAAGAGAGAACTCCAGCAGCAGTAGCTCGATCCAACATCACGATACACAAAGATAAGCAAGTGTCGTCCGCAACCAAAGACTGAACCTACCGATCTGAAAAAACCCAACTCTGGACTGCCCTTTGGAAAAATTTTGAGCACCCAGAGTTTAGGAAAGGAATAATAAACTCCAGGTCAGTCGTGGGACAGATATGAGTAACAAAAACAGTTTATCTTTAAAAACAAACAAAGAAATATTTTAAAATAGATTCGCAATGCTTTTTTTAGGCAATTTGAATTCAAATGTTTTGGAAATGGATTGGGTTTAGTGTGAAAAGCTTTTGAAATTAAATTTCAAAGATGAAATTTATTTTTGAATAACTTGATAAAGTTTGAAGTTTAAATAAATTGATTTAAACTTAAATTCAAGATTTGAAATTGAATTCTATGATTTGAAATTATGGATTAAAGATGATATACTAGTTATATATGGGTTAAACCATATTTAAAGTATTGTTTTTGGGAATTTGAATTAACCCAAAGATTGTAACTTGTATAAATGAAATCGGGTTTTTTTCCAAAATAAAACTGTTGTTTCTAAATGATAAAAAGCTTTCGTTTCAAATTGTATTAAAGGGATTTCAAGTTTAAACTGAAATAGTTTTCCAAGTTATAGATGAATATTTGGAAACGAGTTTTGAAAGTGAATATTTGTGAACGATTTGGAAGCTATGAGACAAATCTTTGATTTAAAGATTTAATGAATTAATCCAATTGAAATGGAATTGTTTTGAAATCCGGGAACGAATCTTTGTGAAACTAGGTGAACTTTATGAAATAAACCTTTTTGTTTAAAAAAATTGAAATGGCAATTGTTTTAAACCATTTGAAAGAAAGTTTTGAATTATTAAGTTGTGACTTAAATGAAATCCAATATCCATATGTTTCTTGTAAATATTGCGCTCACTATTCGGTTTAGCCGGGAGAGGACCTTTATGTTGTATAAACCATTCCGAATATGTGATTCGACGTTATGGATAGCGTTGAAGACCGTTGGTGAAGACCGGGTTCGTGCGAGAAGGATAGGATGACCTATCGATTATCTCAACACTGAGTTGCTCCGGTATAGAGATTCCCTAAGTGATGGAAAGACCGATCGGGATTGTGAATACCCAGATTGCAAGGACTTCTTTGGAAGTGCCTTCGGTTCAGTTCGAACCCAGAACAGACTTGTATGGATTGTATGTCTGACATTCCATTTTGAGATATAAAGCAAATTTCTTTCAAATACATTTCTGTTGGTGGCGGAGAATTTATTCTCTTAGCTTAACACCCTTCTCTGAGACGTACGAACTCAGAGGTTATGTAGTTGAAGGTTATCAGTAATACATTCCCAACATGGTAATGTGGCATGCTGAGTGCTGTTGATCATTTGTTGATCAAAGTATGGCTTTTGTGAAAAGCGTAGCTTTGTGGACGAGATTTTATCGAACCTCACAACCCGGTTATGATCGAAACATGAATTGTAGCAGCAAGGTTATTTGAGGGTAGCACCCTCTGAGGGTATATCATTTCCTTCTGGATTATAGGTGGTATCATGGTATGGAGACCAGATACTTACTTTGTGGTTGCTGCAGACTTATTGCTTTGTGGTTGTTGGTTGAGAGGTACCTTGGATAAAGGTCACAAACGACCGGGGGGTGGCATACTCGTGTCAGTAGTTACCTATTACAGAGGTAACCCGGCCTTGTCTAGCAGAGATCCGGTTAGGATCCGGGGACGTCCCTCCAGAGGCGTTCCATTTTATTTGGGAAGTTCCTTTGCCCGACCATTTGTTGGAAATCCATTCATCCAATACGAGCCTTGTACGGTTTTAGTTGTAGAACCTGTCATTTACTTATGGTGGTCACCACTGTTTAGATGGTAGCTTTAGTAGGCATAGTTCGGAATGTCTATGCTGGCTAAGATTTATATTATACTTTCAAAATGTTGTCCTACACTTTGCACTTATAGTAATAATATCAAAGAAATTTGCGTATCAAGCATGTTTGACTGTCATAAGGAGAAATCTCCTCCAATTTTGCATTTGCATTGTGTGTGTGTGTAACAACCCGCATATTTATCGATTTTTATATTTAAATATTTTATTTAAATATTTTATCGTTAATCGGATTTTGGTCCGAAGCTACTTTTTGCAAACGGTCAAATTAGGACTCGAGACCACTTCCATTGAGTTCGAAACGTCGTTTGCAATCTTCTAAGTATAAACGTTGATATGTTTGGGGTTAGTGGAATTTCACCACTTTTTCACTCGAGCCTTTGGTTTGGACTTTTAGCCCATTAGGCCCAAGTTCCACCCCCCTTCTTCTTCATTGCTTCATTTCATTTCCTAACACTAAAGCTTCAACAAAAATGGTGAATGGAATGAGAAATTAAAACTCCAAAGTCTTTGTTTTATTGCAACTCCAACATTCAACTCCAAATTCAAGAAGAAGACATCGGATTCAAGCTTGTGTTTGCTTCTCCATTTGCCTTCAAGCTTTGTTCTTCATTTTCATTGGGTTTTGGAGCAAAGGTGAGATTTTTATCTCACAAATCTAGTCTATAACTATATTGGACTGTTGGGAATGATTCCCTATCACTTTTGCATGCACATTTGCATTTGGTTTGGATTGGATTGGCGAAAAACTCCAATTTTTAGCGTTTTGGTGGATTTTCTGCTCCTAGGTCGTTCTGGCCTTATTAGCTCGTATCGGAGTTAGGTCGTAGGTCGTATGGGCCTTAGGTCGTAGGTCGCATGTGAGTTAACCCCTAGGTCGTTCTGGCCACTTTTCGTGTGTTTGGGTTTAGGTCGTTGGACCTTTAGGCCGTTGACCCCCTTGAGTCGTTAACTAGTTAAGTCGCTCGCTACTTGACTCCATTAGGTCGCTCGTCACTGGATGCAGTTAGGTCGCTCGACTCCCTTACCCACTAGGTCGCGTACTTAGTTAGGTCGCGTGACCCCATAACTGTTAGGTCGTTAGACCCTGAGTTGTTCCGCCTTCATTTAGCTCGCGCACTTCTTTAGGTCGCATACTCCTTTAGGTCGCATGACTCCCATCCCTTTAGGTCGTTGGACCTTGTTTTCCTTAGGTCGTTGGACCCTATTTCCTTTAGGTCGTATGACCCACTAGGTCGCTTGGCCCCTTAGGTCGCGACACCTTTAGGTCGTGTTACCTATATACCCCTAGGTCGAAAGACCTTAGGTCGCGCTCCTTTAGGTCGCGCCTCTTTTAGGTCGCGAACCACTTTAGGTCGCATGACCTCGTCTCCCTTAGGTCGCTTGACCTGTGCTATTGTTAGGTCGTGAGTTCCTTAGGTCGCTCGTCTCCCTTAGGTCGCTTGACCTGTGCTATTGTTAGGTCGCGAGTTCCTTAGGTCGCTCGTCTCCCTTAGGTCGCTCGGTCTCGTTTATGACCATAGGTCGCTCACCCCCTCTTAGTTAAGTCGCGAGTCATCGTTAGGTCGCGAACACCTTTAGGTCGCTCGACCCTATCCCTTTAGGTCGTTAGACCTCATTTTGTCTTCACTAGGTCGTACCGTTTTGGTCGGGGCGCTGCCCCGCACCCCGCCGGGGGCGCTGCCCCCTGGACCCCCGCGACCTGACCGGGCAGGTCGAACCCCGTAGGCGGTGGCGTTGCCCCCGCACCCCCACCTTGGGGGGTTGCCACCCCCCCTGGACCCCCCCTCCGTAGGGGATCTTATCTGAAAAACATTGAGCTGATTTCCTTGGATTTTATTCGCATCTCCGTATGCGATCTTTGTGACTGATTGTTTCTACACTTGCTTATGTGTTTTGTCACTTTATAATATAAAGGTTTCAATACTAGTAGTAAATATCAAAACTCTTTTAACAAACAATTTCAACTCTATTTTTAATAACAAAGCTCTTTTCTTAAACCGTTTTCCAATCTATTAGTATATACAAGCCTTTACCTCACTCGGATGAGAAATCTAATTAAACGACTTAGTAAAACAAGTGGTATGAAACGCTTGCGTTCACTTCGTCGGTTAATTCTTGGACTTGTTCGATTGAACCTCTTGTGACAATTTTATTAGTGAAGATTTACAGTTTGTTCGTAAATATTTAAGTTAAGCAAGTGGTTATGGGACATGAAGCTAAACTTCTATATTTACTAGCTTAGTGTAATTGACACTTCTCGTTGATCTTGATGATCGCTTTATGAATTAGACTAGCAATTGCGCGATGTCTCTTTCATTGCAAGGTTAGACTAGACACCACTTGTGTGATTCCATTCACACATACCTTTCTGCTTTTTGGTTAGTCTTGACCTCAATCTGTGTGATTCCATTCACACATGTGGGGTAGCTCCCCATGGTCTTCGGATCGTCATGTGATAGGCCTCTTTCCCTTTTTATGATTTCTGGATTTCTTGTGTTGATTTCTGGAATTTATCTCTTTGACTTGTCATGAGTACAAGTTTAGGGTATGATGCCCTCTTTGGATCTTTGAGAAGATTCTTGTGATATTGATTTATCTCTTATCGGTTGATCTCCTGTTGATCATTATTTGCATACTTATAGTAGTATGTCAGTATGGATTTTTATGTTTATGCCATATCTTTTATTTTATATCATGTCATCTGATATTTATAGCTAGACTGATCCGTTTATTATTTTCTTATAAATAATACTCGGGTCAGGCCGAGATGTTACAGGTGCTACTGCTTGACTCCTCCCCCAGTGATTCACTACTCAGACTTTTGGCTACTTGTTTAGATTAGCAGCTTTTGTTGTTTACACTTGAGATATAGACTCATAGTTGTATTCTTTTGTATAGCACGCGTTGCTATTCTTTTGTATTATCGTGGATCTTTTTAGACCACTACTCTGATGTACACTTTTATGTGATATATATTCATATCTCTTTCCGCCTTTGTGATATGGATATCTGTGATTGATTCGCATGTTATGCTTATTTCTATATTTGTTTCCGAAGATCATTTTATAGCCACCGTGTGATAAGAAATTACACGGATGGTCGCTCCTCAACAGCCTTATTCTCCGCGCTAGTTGACAGCACTACACCGTAGTGTTCTTGGCTAGCGTGGGTATAGAGGTGGGGCGTCACAGTGTGTGGCGGGAGGCCTTATGGTAGTTTCATCTAAAAAAAAGCATTGCGAATCTATTTTAAAATATTTCTTTGTTTGTTTTTAAAGATAAACTGTTTTTGTTACTCGTACCAGTCCCACGACTGACCTGGAGTTTATTGTTCCTTTCCTAAACACTGGGTGCTCAAAATTTTTCTAACGGGCAGTCTAGAGTTGGGTTTTTTTCAGATAGATAGGTTCAGTCTTCGGTTGTGGACGGCACTTGCTTATCTTTGTGTATCGTGATGTTGGATCGAGTTTCTACTGCTGGAGTTCTCTCTTGAAGACCATCTTAGAGTTATTTGTTCCGCTGCTGGTGTTATCTATTTTTCTTTTCCGCTGCTATTTTCTTGTATCATATCTCTGATGTATATTGATATTCATTTTATCACTCTGTTGTATCAGATATTGTATTAATGCTGTATATCAATATATTATTCTTTTCTTTCGTTGTGTTGTTTACTTAATGGTGTTATAAGCTCCGGCGACTCGGATTCGAACAGTCGAATTTGCGGCATTCGAGTACGATGTAAAGTATGGATGTTGATTTTTGAACGCGAAAATCTCGTATCGTCACAAGATGAGTTGGAGCTAGTCTCATGATATGTAGAACTTGTCGGATATATTGATTAAATGGTAGGACACCTCCTACTAAGCACATATACATACTACATGTTGCCATCTAGCGGATGGCGTGCTCCCTGGTGGCATGCCGGAACCAACATGTCATCAAATGGAATGTCATGCTTATCACAAATTCTCCTAAGAGATCCTCCATTGATCTTTAATACAATAGAATCGACTTGATCATCTAATATAACTGCATCATCAAGAGTGTTGGAGGCAGGTTCAACTTGTAGATTTTTGATATGACAGAACCAACACGTCATGTACAGGAACTTCCGAAATAGGTTGTTCTGCTTGTAGATTTTTAGGTTGTGATACAGACTAGACTAGAGTTTGCAAAGTAGAAGGGATTGGAGTCGAGCTTGATTCCATGTCTGATTTGGTGTATCCACACATTGATGGGCCTGCCTTAGCAACTAGAAACGCGATCCATGGGCATAGTCGTTTTTCCTCTAAGCACTCCATCATCTCCTCCAAAGTCAATACCCACTTTAGTATGTTTAGATCTGAAAAGGCAAGTCAAAGGCAAATCAAGTTCATGATGAAGTTCTAATCTAATGTCAGTTCAATCAAATTCACATTTCGAGTGTTTAGGTCCAAGCTTTAAGGCCTAGTCTAAGCTTTAAGGCCTGATGGTTTGTCATAAGGTTCAACAAAATTCAGGTGATGGCAACGGTCGAAAAACCAAGAAATGGCGAGGCAATGGTCGAATTCAAGATAGAAAGCTTAAAGGCACACAAGTAGCTTGGATACTATAGCAGGAATAAGTGTGGTAGAGGATGGATATCGGTAAGTTAAGTATCTCCCGAACTAGAAAATTAGGCAAACAACTCACCTTTAAAAAGAGGTGATATTTTCTCATGTATAAGGACCGATACCATTATATGGCTATGGATTGGTATCGAACCATGATATAGGGGTCGCCATGCATACGTGTGTGTATATGTGTGTGCATACATGCATACAACTTCATAAGAGTGAATAAGTGCATAGAGTCGAAAGTGCTAGAGAACTCAAGTGTGTGCGTAGGTACAAACTCAACACTCAATACCTGAAATGGATAAAAGTAGATTCAAACCTAGAAAATCTAGAAAAGGAACTGGTCAAAAAATACCAAGCTCGGAATGACAGACAATGAGAGCACACACCAGCTTTATAGTCTCAGATGATAGCGAAACGTCATAACAAATGGCTTTAGACACAACAATTTATCAAAAGGGTCCGAAGAAAGAATAACAATTATTTATAGTGGTAAACTAGACTTGTCTCGATTTAAAACACATCGTGCTTTCAACAAGATATACATTGAGGGGACAATTGTTATCCAGCCTTTTGACTAAGCAACATCTAGACAAAACTAATGGATCAAACTTGAAAACTATCAAGGTAGGAGGCTCGAAGATATAGCTGTAAAGTCCAAAAACTAAGTAGAACCAAGATCATAAGGCAAAATCAGGACCATCCATAAGTTCTAAGACTCAATCCGTCAATCTAATGGTTCAGTATCGATCTACGGCTATGTACCGTTACTGATCAGTGGGATCTGCCAGAACTTCTCCATTTTCCTCATACTACTATGTCGCCAGAGGCTCATTCTAGGCTCCATGGATTGATCGCCTACTGTTTTCTATCAATGCTTCAATCACAAGAAATAGGCAACTCTCCTCTTCCATCGATCCATCTTTTGAAATCAGAAACAAGCTCATAACTATACAAACAAGTTCGAAAAACACAAAGCAAACGATGTATCGCTTCATCCCAAAGTGGTTAGAAGGATCCGTAAGAAGATCTTATGGATCGGTACCGAACCATACGGATCGGTATTGGTCTATAACTATTTGTTGACAAGGCCACATTTTCTCAATGTAAACATCTTCTACATCATGAAGATCATGGAGCAGAACTTGGTGGAGAATTTCCCACTAACCTACAACTATAAATAGGCATGGAGGGGCATTATTTCAGGGATCTCTATCTCTCTTGCAATTTCTAAATAATATCTTGTAATTTCCTATGGAATGATACTAAATTGTAAGAACGGTACTTGTAAAATAGCTATACTATTAAGAAAATTCTCAAGTGGACGTAGGCAACGATTGTCCGAACTACTATAAATGTGTATTGTTCTGTTTTTTCTCATTTTAACTTACTTCTCATAACTTTTATTCTCTACTTAATCTTTGAGTGTTGGTGCCACATTTGGTACTAACCAACCATATTAGAAATCCAAATGCACTTATTTTAAATTTTTAAACATTTAGTTTTAGGCTTCTTCATTAGTCTTTCAATAAAGAAACTATACTTATCCCATTATTTTATATGTTTTATTTACTTTAAAGACTTACGACTATAGATAAGATAATAAAAGTGCTACTTCTCTTTTTAGTTATTCGAATTATAAGTTAGAATATAAAAATTCATTTTATTAGTTATCATCATGCACCTAGAACTAAAAGTTTAAGAGCAGTAAAGTTTTATATTTGACGTATCGATAAGAAACGAGTTAAAGTAACAATTGCTATCAAATCAACATTGCTTATTCGAAAAATGACAAAACTACAAATATGGAAAATTTAAGAAATTAATATAAATGATTAGACGACTAAAGAAACAATAGGAATGGTATAAAACGTAGAAAATAGTAAAGATGTACAATATACAAATTTCTTGGTTTTTAAAAGCCTATTTATGATTTGTATTAAATGGAATATCTCAGTAAATAGATAATAATCTATAAACTATATACAGTTAGTCTTTGATGGTAATTTGGAATTATTTATCCAAATATTTGAATACATAACATGAATAGCATTATTAGATAATGTAATATCTTTTACAACTTATCCAACACATATCCGATATTTTACCGATATTATCTGATATTATCATGATATTTTAAAATATACAGCAGTACTTGACGTATACGTACTCGATACGAATATTAACTAATTAGATCTTACTATGGGGTTTTTCGATCGGAGTTCAAACGAAGAAGTCATCAGCGTTTGAAGTTTTCAAAATGAAAATAATTAAAAATGAAAATAGGAAATAATAATAAATGCAGAACCCCACCGGTCGACCTCCTTCTTGGGTCAGTCGACCCTTTATAGAGGAGCGTTCGACCGATGGTAAGGTGGAGTCTGGTTGAACCTTGGCTGAATGCCTCGGGTTTTACTATTTTAAATCTAACAGATACAATTGATTCGATACCTATAAATACAGCCCTAATCCCTCACTTCTCTTCTCATATTTTTTGATGAAAGCAACGAACTCAACTATTTTCCCTTTTCCACTATTTCTATTAATTATAAAATATTATATTATATGTATATTATCGAAGAACGGCAGAAAATAAAAGAGAAGAAGAGAAGGAGTGAATCGATACTATAGAAAATGATAATTTCTATAGTTATAAATCTATAATCCTCTTAACCCCAAATCTCTTCTTAGATCTGTAGTTCTAATGGTATGTACATATCTTATTATACATATTATTTTGTATTAGAATAAAAAAGGAGTCAAGTAAAGGGATGAATCTGGATTTGGGAGATCCGATTAAAAGGTGAGTGGGAAATTATATGATTTATTTATAACATTAAAATTTATATTATTGAATTTATTTAATTATTATTCTTATAAAGATTTGATGATTTGTAGGATTAAAATGAACATATAGGAATATTGCCTAATATTGTGTAAAATAGGTAATTGGGATAGGAATGTTATTTGCGCCCTAATCTGGAAATTTGGAAACCGGTCCCAAATTTTGGTAAAGTTAAGTTGTAAAGTTCATTCCAGATTTATAGTTGGGTAGTAAAAGATTAGTATTAGTTTAGATTGCCCTAATTTGACTTAGATGTCAACTTCTATGTTTTATGTGACGCCCCACCTCTATACCCACGCTAGCCAAGAACACTCCGGAGAAGTGCTGTCAACTAGCACGGAGAATAAGGCTGTTGAGGAGCGACCATCCATGTAATTGCTTATCACACGGTGGCTATAAATAATCTTCAGAAACAAACATAGAAATAATCATATCACAAATCAGTCACAGATATCCATATCACAAAGGCGGAAGAAGATATGAATATATAACTAACACATGAAAGTGTACATCAGAGTAGTGGTCAATAAGATCCACGATAATACAAAAGAATAGCAACACGTGCTATACAAAAGAATACAACTATGAGTCTATATCTCAAGTGTATACAACAAAAACTGCTAATCTAAACAGTTAGCCAAAAGTCAGAGTGATGAATCCCTGGGAAGAAGTCAAGCAGAAGCACCTGTAACATCTCGGTCTGATCCGAGTATTATTTAAGAAAATAATAAACGGATCAGTCTAGCTATAAATATCAGATGACATGATATAACATAAAAGATATGGCATAAACATAAACATCCATAACGACATACCACTATAAGTATGTAAATAATGATCAACAGAAGATCAATCAATAAGAGATAATCAATATCACAAGAATCTTCTCAAAGATTCGAAGGGGGCATCATACCCTAAACTTGTACTCATAACAAGTCAATTACATAAATTCCAGAAATCAACACGAGAAATCCAGAAATCATAAAAAGGGAAAGAGGCCTATCACATGACGGTTCGAAGACCATGGGGAGCTACCCCACATGTGTGAGTGGAATCACACAGAATGAGGTCAAGACTAACCAAAAAGCAGAAAGGTATGTGTGAATGGAATCACACAAGTGGTGTCTAGTCTAACCTTGCAATGAAAGAGACATCGCGCAATTGCTAGTCTAATTCATAAAGCGATCATCAAGATCAACGAGAAGTGTCAATTACACTAAGCTAGTAAATATAGAAGTTTAGCTTCATGTCCCATAACCACTTGCTTAACTTAAATATTTACGAACAAACTGTAAATCTTCACTAATAAAATTGTCACAAGAGGTTCAATCGAACAAGTCCAAGAATTAACCGACGAAGTGAACGCAAGCGTTTCATACCACTTGTTTTACTAAGTCGTTTAATTAGATTTCTCATCCGAGTGAGGTAAAGGCTTGTATATACTAATAGATTGGAAAATGGTTTAAGAAAAGAGCTTTGTTATTAAAAATAGAGTTGAAATTGTTTGTTAAAAGAGTTTTGATATTTACTACTAGTATTGAAACCTTTATATTATAAAGTGACAAAACACATAAGCAAGTGTAGAAACAATCAGTCACAAAGATCGCATACGGAGATGCGAATAAAATCCAAGGAAATCAGCTCAATGTTTTTCAGATAAGATCCCCTACGGAGGGGGGGTCCGGGGGGGGTAGCAACCCCCCCAAGGTGGGGGTGCGGGGGCAACGCCACCGCTTACGGGGTTCGACCTACCCGGTCAGGTCGCGGGGGTCCAGGGGGCAGCGCCCCCGGCGGGGTGCGGGGTGCGGGGCAGCGCCCCGACCAAAACGGTACGACCTAGTGAAGACAAAATGAGGTCTAACGACCTAACGACTCAAGGGTCATACGACCTAACGGCTGCGACCTAGGGGTCTAAGGGGTCAAGCGACTTAGTGGTTGCGACCTAGAGGTGTTCACGACCTAACGATGACTCACGACCCAACATGGCCGACTTAACAGAGGTCGCGACCTAACAGGATAACTCGTGACCGACTTAAGAGTTGCGTGGCTGAAGGGTTCCACGACTTAAGGGTTGCACGACTTAAGAGTTGCACGACTTAACGAGTTCCAATAGTGAAGGCTTAAGGTCTAACGACCTAAGGGGTACGACCTAAGGTCTTACGACCTAAGGTGTTGAGGTTGGACGACCTAACCAAATTGCATAGGCCATACGAGCTAAGGCCTAACGAGCTAACTCCGAACGAGCTATACGCGAGTGACCTAGGGCGCTAACTCGCAAACGACCTAACGTTAACTCACGAACGACCTAACTCCAGACGTGCCTTTTCAACGCGTGCGAGCTGAAGACCTGCCGACCTACGACCTAACTCCAAGCGACCTAAGTCCTAGGTCGTGAGCGACCTAACTGCGAGTGAGCAAAAATGGCCAGAGCCAAAGCAGAGCGACCTAACGGCCATACGACCTACGACCTAAGGTCCTGAGCGACCTAACTCCGAAAACACGAAAATGGCCAGAACGACCTAGGGGTTAACTCGTACGCGACCTACGACCTAAGGTCCACACGACCTAACTCCGAGCGAGCTAAAAACGGCCAGAACGACCTAAATGCAGAAATTTCTCCCAAACACCAAAAATCGGAGTTTTTCGCCAATCCAATCCAAACCAAAAGCAAATATGCATGCTAAAGTGATAGGGAATCATTCCCAACAGTCCAATATAGTTATAGACTAGAATTGTGAGATAAAAATCTCACCTTTGCACTAAAATTTATGAAGATGAAGCTTGAAAGCAAGGAGAAGCAATCCAAAGCTTGAATCCAATATCTTCTACTTGAATTTGGAGTTGAATGATGGAGTTGCAATTGAATTTGAGCTTGGAGTTTTAATTTCCCATTCTCTTCACCATTAATGCTAAAGCTTGAGTTAGTTAGGAAATTTATGAAGAGTGAGGAGAAGAGGGTTGGAACTTGGGCTTAATAGGCTAAACTAACCCAAAGTCCAAAGCGGGAAAAGTTAGTGAAATTTCACTAACTCCAAACCTATCGATGTTTATACTTAAAAAGTTGTAAACGACATTTCGAACTCAATGGAAGTGGTCTCGAGTCCTAATTTGACCGTTTGCAAAAAGTAGTTTTTCGGACCAAAATCCGATTAACGATTTAATATTTAAATAAAAATATTTAAATGTAAACTCGATAAATATGCGGGTTGTTACAGACTCCCCTCCTTAAAGAAATTGCGTCCTCGCAATATATATATAAGGTGGAAATAAAAAGTAACAACCATAAAAGCATATTAACACAAGAGAAATTTGAAATAAGAAGTTCACCTCAAAGGGCAGGAGTAAGCAAGTCCGGATGTGTACGCTCGATGAATTCTCTGGATTCCCAAGAACAATCCTTAGGATTTGAGGACCATTGAACCTTTACAAGTGGAACATCTTTATTTCGAAGTCGTTTAACCTCAGAAGCTATAATTCGAATAGGATGCTGCTCATAAGTTAAATTCGGCGAAACTTCAATTTCTTCCACAACAGCAGGCTCAAGAATAGAATCGGAATCCCGAAGGCATTTCCGTAATTGAGAAACGTGAAATACATCATGTATAGCAGAAAACTGAGCCGGCAATGCAAGGCGATAAGCCATGGAACCAATACGTTCAGTGATAGGAAATGGCCCAATATATCGAGGCGCTAACTTCCCCGATCGACTGAAACGTACAACACCCTTCATAGGTGAAACACGAATAAAAACAGGATCCCCAACAGAAAATTCTAGTTTCCTTCTTCGATTATCGGCATAGGATTTTTGTCTACTCTGGGCTTCTTTCATCCTATGTCGAATAAGTTCAATCTTTTCCGTGGAATCACGAATAAAGTCTGGACCTAAAACCAGCTTCTCACCGGCCTCAAGCCAACAAGAAGGAGATCGGCATGGCCTTCCGTAGAGTGCCTCGAAAGGTGCCATACCAATACTAGATTGGAAGCTATTATTATAGGAAAATTCAACAAGTGAAATATGATCTTCCCAACTTCCACCAAAATCAAGCACACAAGCACGAAGAAGATCTTCAAGAGTTTGATTCACACGCTCGGTTTGTCCATCGGACTGGGGGTGATAAGCGGTGCTAAAATTAAGCTTCGTTCCTAAAGCTTTTTGAAGACTCTTCCAAAATCCACTAGTAAACAATGGATCACGATCGCTAACTATAGAAGTAGGAACTCCATGCAATTTTACAATTTCCTTGACAAATAGTTTGGCCAAAAGAGGAACGGTTCGGTTAGACCGAACCGGAATAAAATGGGCGGATTTAGTAAGTCTATCAACAATCACCCATAAGCTATCATGACCCGAACGAGAACGGGGAAGGCCATCTATAAAGTCCATGGAAATTTGATCCCACTTCCAAATTGGAATTTCTAAAGGTTGCAATAACCCACCAGGCCTTTGATGTTCGGCCTTGACAAGTTGGCAAGTCATGCAACACTTAACAAAGTTAGCAATATCAGATTTCATTCCCTCCCAATAATAAAGTCGCTTCATATCAGCGTACATTTTACTACTACCGGGATGAATGGTGAATTTAGAACAATGGGAATCTTCTAAAATATCTTTACGAAGATCTCCAATATTTGGTACGATAAGTCTACCAAATTTTCGAATGCCGCCACGAGAATCAATATCATAGTCTTTCAAATCTTCAATATCAATTTTATCCTTAACATTTTTGCCAAGAAGAGCCAATTCAGAATCTAGCCCTTGAGCTTCAAGAATGCGGTCTAAAAGAGAAGGATGAGCCTCAAGGCTACATAAAACAAGCAATGAGCATAAATCGGATACGCGCTCTCGAATCTCACAAGTGGATAAGATCTCGAGATCGTTCCATTCGGATATCATCATAGAAACAACTGCTTGTTGCTTACGGCTAAGAGCATCGGCGACACGATTACCCTTACCGGGGGTATAAAGAATATCAAGATCATAAGGTGCAAGGAACTCGAGCCAACGCTGTTGACGTAAATTAAGTTCTTTTTGAGAAAATAAATATTTCAAAGACTTATGATCCGTGTAAAGAATAAATTTCTCTCCCAATAGATAATGACGCCACATTCGAAGGGCGAAAACAATAGCCGCGAGCTCTAGATCATGTGTGGCATATCTAGTCTCGGCCGGCTTCAATTGCCTAGAAGCATAAGCAACAACACGTTCTTTTTGCATAAGAACGGCACCCAAACCAACGTGACTAGCATCGGTATAAACAACAAAATCTTGATTCCCCTCGGGAATAACAAGAATAGGAGCATCAGAAAGGAGTTCTTTCAATTTCTGAAAAGAGGCTTCACATTTGTCCGACCAAATGTATTTAACTCCCTTCTTAGTCAAGCCAGTAAGAGGCACGGCAATCTTAGAAAAGTCTTTAATAAAACGACGGTAATAGCCCGCCAATCCGAGAAAACTACGAATCTCTGTCACACTCTCCGATCTCTTCCAATCTTGAATCGCTTCAATCTTTGAAGGATCCACAGATATCCCGGATTCGGAAATAATATGACCGAGAAACTTCACACGAGATTGCCAAAAGTGGCATTTAGAAAATTTCGCCTTTAATTGATTACTCCTAAGTGTTTCCAATACAATCCGAAGATGTTTCTCATGTTCCTCCTCGGTTTTTGAATACACAAGAATATCATCAATGAATATGAGAACAAACCGATCGAGGAAATCTTTGAAAACTCGATTCATGAGGTCAACGAAATAAGCTGGAGCATTCGTTAACCCAAATGGCATAACAAGCCATTCATAAGATCCATATCGAGTACGGAATGATGTCAACGGAATGCTATCCTCAGCGATACGAAGCTGATGGAAACCGGTAGCCAAGTCCAATTGTGAAAAGACCTTAGCACCACTAAGCTGATCGAATAGATCATCAATCCGAGGTAAAGGATATTTATTTTTAATAGTAAGATCGTTAAGCTTGCGATAATCAACGCAGAGCCTCAGAGTACCATCGGATTTCTTTACGAAAATAGCCGAAGCTCCCCAAGGCGAGGAACTAGAGTGAATAAATTGCCTCGTCTCCAACTCAGATAATTGTTTACGCATCTCCTCATTTTCCTTATTGGACATGCGATAAGGAGGACGAGTAATAGGTTGAGCTCCAGAAACAAGATTAATTCTGAACTCAATTGCTCGTTTAGGTGGTAAACCTAAAACGGGCTCGAATATGTCGGAAAATTCACGAACAACATGAATACAAGAAATAATATCATCTTCATCATCATCATCGTTATCACGAGGATTTAAAGAATATAAAGATGCCACCAAACATGATTCTGAATCTTTAAGATTAACAGAAATATGTTTAACAGATTGTGGATGTCGGAGATGAATAGTCCGCTCAGGACATAGGATATGGGCTTGATAACGGTTAAGCCAATCCATTCCCAAAATTATTCCAAAGCCTAAGTAACGCATGACATGCAAATCGGCTAGGAAAGAAAAATCACATAAAATAATCTCCACATCTTTACAAAGCAAACTAAGAGTTGCGGATCCACCAACAGGATTCGCAATTTTTAAAGAAGTCATCAATGCAGTAACACTTAAGGAAAAAGTGTCTACCAGTTCCTTTGATATAAAGGAATGGGATGCACCCGTATCAAAGAGAACTCTAATAGGTTGATCATGAAATAAAATAATACCATCAAGAATGGAATGAGAAATACCTTGGCCACGAGATGTGTTGCCAGGGGCTTGAGCCACATTTAACTTTCCCTCATTCCTGCTTTTACGTTTGAGGCATTGATGTATAAAGTGATCTGGGCTCTTACAATAGCGACAAGATTTGGGCTTAGAGCACTTATTCGCATAGTGATCCCCAGAACCACAGTTGAAGCAACTCGCACCACAAGGAGAAGGATACTTTGCCACAGGGGTTGCCTGATTACCCTTTTTGTTGGGATAAGGACCCTTGAATTTGTTTGGCCTCTTCTTGTTATTGAAGTTTGGTTTAGCGCCTTCCACTTCAACATCACTCTCTCTATCAGCCTCTTCAAGACGAAGAGCGATATCGACGAGTTGATCAAATGCGACTTCTAGTTTCAGGAGCAGTGGCTTCTTAAGACTCTTATTTAAGCCATAAACGAACCTCTGGTTCTTCTTCAATGGGGTGTTGATGTATTCAACCCCATATTTGGAAAGCGACTCGAAGGCTGCGACGTAATCAGTCACAGAGGATTGACCTTGAACAAGGTCTATAAAATGTCGAGCCAAGCTTACTTTCCCAACTTCTGGTACAAACTTTAACTCGAAGCTTCCCTGAAATTGCTCCCAGGTGAGATCCGCTTCATTAATTTCTGAAATAAGGAGTTCGTACCAGTCCAATGCTCTCTCTTGGAGCATGCTGGAAGCCACCTGAACGCGGTGGAGATCGATAAGATTCATGCGAGAAAAGATTCGATCGCATGATTTTAACCAAGCCTGGACCTCGATGATATTTTCCGAACCTTTGAAGGGCTTCCCACCCAAGTTGGTGTAATCGCTGCACAAGCGTGCAAATCCCGACTTTGGGTGAGTAGGTTCCGGGTTAGCTCCAGCTGCTTGAGCATTAGTTACTAAATCAAGAAGCTGTTGAGCAGTCATAAAAACTCCATCCGGAGGAGCAGCACCAGATGATCCAGTTCTGGGACGGCCTGGTCTAGACATTCTCTTCCTTAAAGAAAGAAAGAAGAGAAGGAAGAAGGTTATTTACCAATGAACATCAAGCAATCTTGATAGATAAAACAAGGAATCATAAAGGAAATAGAATGAGTCGGTACGAAGACTCAAATTAATCCTATGGTATGACTTCTAAGATAGACCTAGGACGATGATCCTTGTTAAGTTATTCTACATTGTTCCGAAGTTTGGCTCTGATACCAAGCTGTGACGCCCCACCTCTATACCCACGCTAGCCAAGAACACTCCGGGGAAGTGCTGTCAACTAGCACGGAGAATAAGGCTGTTGAGGAGCGACCATCCATGTAATTGCTTATCACACGGTGGCTATAAATAATCTTCAGAAACAAACATAGAAATAATCATATCACAAATCAGTCACAGATATCCATATCACAAAGGCGGAAGAAGATATGAATATATAACTAACACATGAAAGTGTACATCAGAGTAGTGGTCAATAAGATCCACGATAATACAAAAGAATAGCAACACGTGCTATACAAAAGAATACAACTATGAGTCTATATCTCAAGTGTATACAACAAAAACTGCTAATCTAAACAGTTAGCCAAAAGTCAGAGTGATGAATCCCTGGGAAGAAGTCAAGCAGAAGCACCTGTAACATCTCGGTCTGATCCGAGTATTATTTAAGAAAATAATAAACGGATCAGTCTAGCTATAAATATCAGATGACATGATATAACATAAAAGATATGGCATAAACATAAACATCCATAACGACATACCACTATAAGTATGTAAATAATGATCAACAGAAGATCAATCAATAAGAGATAATCAATATCACAAGAATCTTCTCAAAGATTCGAAGGGGGCATCATACCCTAAACTTGTACTCATAACAAGTCAATGACATAAATTCCAGAAATCAACACGAGAAATCCAGAAATCATAAAAAGGGAAAGAGGCCTATCACATGACGGTTCGAAGACCATGGGGAGCTACCCCACATGTGTGAGTGGAATCACACAGAATGAGGTCAAGACTAACCAAAAAGCAGAAAGGTATGTGTGAATGGAATCACACAAGTGGTGTCTAGTCTAACCTTGCAATGAAAGAGACATCGCGCAATTGCTAGTCTAATTCATAAAGCGATCATCAAGATCAACGAGAAGTGTCAATTACACTAAGCTAGTAAATATAGAAGTTTAGCTTCATGTCCCATAACCACTTGCTTAACTTAAATATTTACGAACAAACTGTAAATCTTCACTAATAAAATTGTCACAAGAGGTTCAATCGAACAAGTCCAAGAATTAACCGACGAAGTGAACGCAAGCGTTTCATACCACTTGTTTTACTAAGTCGTTTAATTAGATTTCTCATCCGAGTGAGGTAAAGGCTTGTATATACTAATAGATTGGAAAATGGTTTAAGAAAAGAGCTTTGTTATTAAAAATAGAGTTGAAATTGTTTGTTAAAAGAGTTTTGATATTTACTACTAGTATTGAAACCTTTATATTATAAAGTGACAAAACACATAAGCAAGTGTAGAAACAATCAGTCACAAAGATCGCATACGGAGATGCGAATAAAATCCAAGGAAATCAGCTCAATGTTTTTCAGATAAGATCCCCTACGGAGGGGGGGTCCAGGGGGGGTAGCAACCCCCCCAAGGTGGGGGTGCGGGGGCAACGCCACCGCTTACGGGGTTCGACCTACCCGGTCAGGTCGCGGGGGTCCAGGGGGCAGCGCCCCCGGCGGGGTGCGGGGCAGCGCCCCGACCAAAACGGTACGACCTAGTGAAGACAAAATGAGGTCTAACGACCTAACGACTCAAGGGTCATACGACCTAACGGCTGCGACCTAGGGGTCTAAGGGGTCAAGCGACTTAGTGGTTGCGACCTAGAGGTGTTCACGACCTAACGATGACTCACGACCCAACATGGCCGACTTAACAGAGGTCGCGACCTAACAGGATAACTCGTGACCGACTTAAGAGTTGCGTGGCTGAAGGGTTCCACGACTTAAGGGTTGCACGACTTAAGAGTTGCACGACTTAACGAGTTCCAATAGTGAAGGCTTAAGGTCTAACGATCTAAGGGGTACGACCTAAGGTCTTACGACCTAAGGTGTTGAGGTTGGACGACCTAACCAAATTGCATAGGCCATACGAGCTAAGGCCTAACGACCTAACTCCGAACGAGCTATACGCGAGTGACCTAGGGCGCTAACTCGCAAACGACCTAACGTTAACTCGCGAACGACCTAACTCCAGACGTGCCTTTTCAACGCGTGCGAGCTGAAGACCTGCCGACCTACGACCTAACTCCAAGCGACCTAAGTCCTAGGTCGTGACCTACGACCACTTAAGAATTTTGTTGATGATATAGTTGTTTTGTAAGTGTTATTCTTATTGTTCGGTGCCACTCCATGGGCTATTACAAGAGATTACGTAGAAATTGTAAGGGAGCTAAAGATCCTTGAAATGAAGCCTCATCATGCCAATTTATAGTTGTAAGTTGGAAGAAAATGTTCCGCCATGTTCTGCTCCATGATCTCTATGATGTAGAAGTAGTTTACCTTGAGAAAACGCGATCTTGTTGGTAAGCAGCTAAGGATTGGTACCGATCTATAGGCATGATTCGACGTTGATCCATAAGATTTTCTTAAGGATCCTTCTAACCACATTGGGATGAAGCCATACATTGTTAGCTTTATGTTTTCCAACTTTTTTGTATAGTTATAAGCTTATTTCTAAGTCCAAATGATGAATCGGTGGAAGAGCAAAGTTGTTGATTTCTAGTGCTTGATGCATTCGATGGTAAATAATAGGCGTCACTTTATGGTGCTTGGAACGAGCCTTTGGCATCAAGACTTTGTAATATGAGGAAAATAGAGAAGTTCTAGGGAGATCTCATGGATCACTGCCGAACCATCAGATTAGTGGATTGAGTCTAGTAACTTTTGGAATGGTCTTATATTTTACCTTCTGATCTTGGTTGTACTTAGTTTCTGGTCTTTACGGCTAACTCTTTAGGCCTCGTGCCATAATAGCTTTCAAGTTTGATCCGTCAACTTTGTCTAGATACTACCTGGTTAAAAGGTTGGATAATAGTCCACAAATTGTAATCCACCATATACAAAAAGATAATGTTTGAGAATGTAAAGATAATTATTTGTAAAGATATTTTCTCCAACATATACAATAATGAAAGATATTCCTAAAGAAATCAGGTATTTTACAATAAATATCGAAGCAATATATCGACAAATATAATGATATGTTAAGTAATATTTTGCAACAGTATCGGTTTAAGAGGGATATTAGATATATCAGCGATATATCAACGATATTTTCTGATATTGACTGCATAGAGTATGATAACCAATCCAATCTTAGGATAAGTCCATACCCTTCAAAACTAAGTACATATGCATTACATGTAAAATCGACGTTAGATATATCCACCCCTAGGTCTTTACAAATTAAAGAAAGATGCGTCCACACCTAATAGGATTTGATACGACTATTGGGTTGGTGATGGCTAGGGTTTTTAGAATCAACGAGTTAACTACATTTATAGCTATGAATGAGTGTGATGCGCCCAAGTCAAATAAGGTACAAATTGTATTTCTGAAAATAATATTTGTACCTTCCATTGCATCTTTTCCTTGATTTCTAAGAGGAGGTCTACTTAAGATAGGTACAGCCTCAACGGCATAAGCTTGCCCACTCTGTTCCTCCTTAGCTAGCTTGGGGGACTGATTCTTGTAGTGCCTCTCCTCATGGCAGCAGTTACATCTCCCTTTGAACTACTTTCTCATCAATCTCACCTTGTAGTCTTAAGCAACATGTCCCTTCTTCTGACATCTACGATATGTTATGCTTCCCTTCTTGATTTTTCCTTCGGTCTTCTTATCTGCCCAAAATCCTCCTTTCTTAGCTCTATCTTGATTTTGTGTCGATCCTATCTTCTCCTGCTCCTCATCACCAGCAGTCTATAGTAGGGCAATTTTAATTATCATCTTGTAAGAGGCGCCCATGAGTACTTAGGTCAAAAGTAGCTCCCTACGTGGGGAATTAAAGCCTTTAGCAAAATTCATAGCCTTCTTCATATGGGCATCAATTAAACTCAATCCAAACTTAGCTAATTTCGTGAACTTACTGATATGCTCCTTTAATGTGGAGTCTCCCGGCCAAAGTTGTACTTCTCCAACTACAAACTTTCTTTAGCTATGGACATGATTCGTGACTCAAAGTGAGTTCTGGATTCAGCCTAAGTGATTCCTTCCTCAGCATTCTCGTCGACCATCATAGTCCACCAGTTTAATGCCTCCACATTTAGATGTTATGCGACCATCCTCCTCTTGATCTACTCTTCCCATCCAAACTCCCAAAATATACGTTCATGATCATTAATCCAAGCCTTTATCTCCACAATACTTTGGACTCCCGTATACACCGTCCTCCCATGTTTTGGAAGTACTTACACAATTTGGGGATGTCTAACAAGCGAGGTGCTGCTTCAACAGGCGGAGCAGCGGGTGGGATGGTCTAGCTTGCTAAGGAATGGGAACTTTCCCAACATGCCTTAGGTATTGCTTGAACCATTCAGATATCCCTTGCATAGTAGGTATCTCTTGGTAGAGGGGTTCCCAGCCTCAGGGAAAAGATTCTCAGCCATAATCAACTATATGTAGGTTTAAACTTTCAGTTACAACTTCTTAAGATAATATTATTTTCTGAAATAAAAGATTTGACTAGTGTGTTTGTATATGTTTTTTAAAGTGTGTATATAGTAGTATTTTGAAAAATACTTTCAAAATAACATACACTCTTACGTATACCTAACCCCATTGATCGGGTAACCTAAGCTCTGATACCAAATGAAGTAACCTACCTCGAAACGGGCTAATGTTCAAAATAATAAAAGCCATCGAACCTTGGGCCCATTCCATATCTGGATTTGGTCGGTAAAATTGATACAATGAATAATATACAGAGTTATCTATCTATGCTAATAGAATTTCAAATAGGAAAGTATAAAGTATAATATCAGAAGTAATTTCCCATTTTATGAAAATCCAATCTCAGAAATACATTATATCATCCTAAATATCCAGAATACAATATCCAAAAAAAACATGTCTAAAACTGGGAAATATATCAAAAACATAAATAGATAGATAAACTGCCACAAGACTTCGCCTCCGATACCTCCGACATCGTCTACTAAATTAGTATCGTCTCCCTTAGCCGGTGTATTAAAATAATGGTGAATGAAATTCTCAAATTTTACTATAATAATATTTATGAAGTATCATTTAAATAAGTAATATGTCTTACGCGTTCTATACTATATCTTACCAAATATACTGCAGACTCTAAGCTCAAAGGCTCTCCAGGTCCAACTCCTTAACATACCATCAACTATAGGTCAAAGGCACTTTCTAGTCCAACGCAACTACTGCAATCATGCCCTAAAAATATGAGAGAAATTACCCAAGCCAATTAATAACTCTTTAACAGAACTAGGCAACCTCTGACCATTTAATACCTATAACTAAGGCAGATCCTCATCATTTAATACCTAACCCAAGGCAAACCCCTCTTGGGTACTTCCTAACCGACATCGCATGAAATCTCCTTAGGCCAACTAATACTTCTTTTATGGGAAGAGGCGAACACAGTAATAGCCACTGAATACCTCGACCACAAAGTGGACCCTCTCGAGATTCCCTACTACTGCACCTAAACGATAATCTCGGCCATTTAAAAATTCTTAATTAGAAAGGGAGGCAAACACTACAATAGCCACTTAATACCCAAAACCATAATCATGTCCTACGTACTATAACCCATAACACAAGCTGCGGCGTCTCGCATTAGCCAACTATTCATAAAAGATGGTAGCCAAATTAAGTGGGCAGACTTACCACACATAATTGGGACTAACTTTGCATCCACTTTAGGTACTTATTATAGGCAATGTCTCATATTAGTCTTAAAGTCACACTGCTGGTAGCCAGATTAGCTGGGCAAACTTCTGTGTGCTCTGACTGACATTGCATCTCTATAACTTAGTCATAATTCCACTCTCCTAACATACTGCAATACATATACCTCACTGCATTTCGCATTAAGACCACATAAGAAAAACTCTTTATTATGCCTTTAATTATGGACTAATTTTCGTAATTAACCTTACTTCCTACCTGTGGGATTTATGCTAATTACTAACTTGTTTATTTTATCATACAATTAATACGTTATCAATTATAATTTAATAATATATTTGTATGCTAAAGTATTTTGTACTTACGAAATATGGGCTTACTATATTGTAAAACCCGAAATTTAACTCATAATAATTGATTCATTAATTAATGAAATAATAAAATAACTTTGTGAAATTCTCAAAATCGAGCCACTGGAGTTGCACAGTTGTGTCCATTATAATTTTCTGGTCAATTTCCATATATTAAACATTAGAGTCCGAGCTATAATGAGCTAGAAACAAAATAAACAGGAAAAGAAAAAATTGGACTAGGTCGACCCAAGGTTCAACCTAACCACGCCCTAGGTCCATCGGCCGGTCGACCTGGGGGAGGGGCGGTCGATCGCCCGGTCGACCCGCCTACAGGTTTGGAACGAAGGAATTTTTCTTTATTTCAGAGCATTCATACACGTATTTTTGCATTCTTTAGCTTCGTCTGGTCCTTCCATTCTTGCATCTGACGGCTCCTATTCAGCCTATGACGTGGTTGCATCCTATTCAATCCCCAAATCTAACGGTCTGCGATCCACTCCAACCCCTATAATAAGAACTTAGACCTAACACTTTTTCTTATTCTAAGATTTTCTCCAATTGGGTACACCTTTTCAGGAAGGACCCTAAGCGGAATAATTTTCCAAGGAGAAAATTATTTTAAATTAATATATTTTACAACTCCAAGTGGATCTGGATGATCTAAAGGGAAGAACTCAGGACCACAGGTGAGTGATTGTAATTATTTTAGATTTCATTAAGTAATTTAAAATAATAAGGTTTCCAAAAATTGTAGTATTACTACGATTTTCGGAATAACCTTTTTTTGTAGTTTATTTACAGTTTTTAGAATTATTTCAATCTATTTCTTTTAGCTATTCTTTTCAGTTAATTTTAGTTAATTTCTGTTAATTATGGCCTTTCCATTTATTTACAGTTTATTTACAATATTTAGATTTATCTACTGTTATTTATGCGTTATTTACATCTTTTTTCTACACTTTGGGTTTTCTTCTATTTTCAGTTTTCTTTTATTTCTCCTTCTTCTTCGCGTATGGATTAGAATAGATTAAACGCGAATATGGATTAAATTATAAGAATACTGAAAAAACGAAAGATAAGATGTAAATTGTAAAGACTATAATAAAAATGGAATTAAGACTGAAAATGAGCCTAATTATGATATTGATTTTAGAATTGGACTAATTAAAGATAATTGGCCTAGTTATAACTTAGAATTATAACTAAAAAGGGTATAGGATGAAAGAAGCTTATTTTTACACTTGGAACTTTGGTTGAGTAATAAGCATGATTGTAACGTAGGTTATAATAAGAAATAGAATAGAGTGAGGCTTATTTTAAGACTTAGGACAAGTTAATAAGCACGGATAGAAAGAACAAAAGTAAATGCTTATTTAAATAATTTATATAAGTTAATAAGCAAAGAATTAAAGTAGGACCTATACCAAATAACATTCCATTATTTCTATGGACATGGTGTTTCACATAACCCCGAAGTGAAACGAGCTGTCTCACATAACCCGAAGTGAGACGAGGTGTCTCACATAATCTTGAAGTGAGACGAGTGGCATGCTTATGTTAATAACGGTAGTAAACGGTCAATAAGTAGAAGTCCAAATCATAAGGATTTGGGCAAGGGGTGCAACTAGATATTGTTTGGATGACGGGCCAGTACCAATAGCATTTTCCCTATTATTTCTATGGACATGGTGTTTCACATAACCCTGAAGAGCAATGAGATGTCTCGCATAACCCTGAAGTAAGACGATGGGTCTCACATAATCCTGAAGTGAGACAAGAGGCATGCTTATGCTGGAGCTTGAGGTAATAAGAAGACCCAATAGGTGGAACAACAGATAACATAAGCATGGTAGCGGTTACGCGTGCGACTTCCATTCGGATGATCAGTAATCATTATAAGCTCTAAGCGCTTAGCATGTGCCTTTCGTAGGCACCAATGTCTACTGCGTAGGGAGCTTTAGCTTCCGGTCCATAGTAGATTCTATGGAGTAGCAGGCCAATCAAGGGGTAGCATTAGGAATTCAGCCTAATCTTAGCAACTATCAAAAACAATGGCAAACTATCAAAGTTAAACAATTGTTTTAATTTAGTTAAATCATATTCATTTCCAGCTTATTCCTTTTTCATATTTCCTTTGTTTCCTTTTATATATTAGAACTGTTGTAAAGTCTATTACTTTTACTTTGCTTAAAGATTCTAGTAATTACTATCATTCACCATACTTTTAATCTGACCCACTCCTCTACTTTTCCTTTTTTTCCCCATGGGAAATCAGGGGCAAGGAAAGTAGACTACGGCTTCGTATAGACTTGTTGGAGATTCTATCATGTATTTCTTTCTTTCAGTTCTAGTTTTCAGTTCTTTTATTGAGCTGGTATTTTGAGAGGATGTATTGTACTCTGATATTATTTAAGACTTTGGGTTTTTGATTTCAGGAAACTTGTATGGGTATTTTGTCATATGATGTATTGGGTATTTGATGACTTATTTTTATCATTTTATATTATGGAATTTGATTTTAGCAAAATACTATTATTATTTCGCTATATTATTTTTATTGTTATTGTTATTTAATTTTTGTCTTGTTAATCTTAGTCTTTGCTAGTTTTAGTTATACCTACAACGCACCATGCCTTTTAGTGTGTCCTTTTTGGGTATACTAAGAGGTGTAGGGTTTTACATATTGTATCAGAGCCTAAGGTTACATGATTCCTAAAAAAAATTAAGTAGAGTATTTTTCAAAAATAATAATAACCTGTTTTAAAAATAGTTTTCCGAAAAGAACTCTTAGAATTAGTTTTTAAGTATAAAAGAGTTTAAAAATTCCCCATAAAAGTCCAGTTCAATCTCCCTTCGACTCTTTCCTAAACTGTCGTTTTCTTTTCGTAGAATGGCGAATGCCTCGAACCTTCTCGAGTGCATTCCAGTCCCAGCCTGGTTTCGTAGGTATCTACAAGCCACAACTCTTGAGGGGCATGCGCAAACGCCCAACCCAACACCAGTGGGTGGGAATCCCATCAACCCACCTGCCGCCGTCAATATCTCTAAGGTTTGTAAGGATTTTTCTAGTTTGGGTGGAAAGACTTTTTTGGTAAGAAGACTTTTTTGGAGGCAAGAGCTTGGCTTAGAGACACAGAGAGGATATTTAAACTATTGGGATTGGATGATCAGCAACGAGTTCATCTAGCTAAAAGAGGAGGCTTCGTATTGGAGGGAGGTCATTGAGTTAGAAGGAAGAGAGGTGACTTGGAATAGATTCCAGGAGTGGATTGATAGGAAGTTTTGGTCTCAAGCAGGAGAGTGTTCAGTTAGAGCAGTTTATTAATTTGAAGCAAGGAAGTTTGTCGGTGAAGGAGTACATTAATCAGTTCAATGAATTGTTGCGGTTCAGAATGGGGTTGGTGAATACGTCGCACAAGAAAGCTATGTGAAGGGATTGAATCAACCCCTTCAGAGATTGTTGTTGACTCACGTGCCAATGAGAGCTACTTATGAGTCTTCGGTGGAGATGGCATTTATGTCCGATGCAGTCAAGGAAGAAGAGTTAAAGGAAGTTGTTAAATTGGAAAGTTAGAAGAAAGGCGATGACCCTCGGAAGCAGTTTAAGAAAGGATTAAAGTGTGGTAGCAGCGAAATTATGGGCCATATCGCTAAGGATTGCAAGAGGGAGAAGATGAAGGGAAAGTGCTTTAATTGCAGGCAGCCCACTCACTTGAGTAAGAATTGTCCCCAGAAGACGGGATAGGGAGCTAGTATGCCAATCACGCAGATTCAAGCATTAGACGCAACTCCTTCAGGCAGCATTCCGGATAGAGGTAAGAAAGTCACAGTTGAAGGTTTGATTTCTATTTTTGATTTTCCCATTCAAACTCTATTCGATTCTAGAGCATCACACTCTTTTACCTCTAGTTCTCTTATGTATTGTTTGCACTTAAACATTTCTTTAGTAGTAGACCCCATTGTTGTTTCAAACCCCATAGGCGGAGCGGCACGCTTATCTAAGGTTTGTAGAGGTTTGAAATTTTTTACCCTAGGCGTAGAATTCGACCGTGACGCCTATGTTTTGGGATTTTCGGGGTATGGGATGATTTTGGGGATGGATTGACTATCCACATATGGAGCTATATTAGACTGCGGGAGGAGAGTCATTAGACTAGAGACATGCACCGGTAGGACTCTCAAGGTTTCTTGCGACCAGCAAGGGTCAGTCATGTTGAGTTTCCTATATTCCCTCGATTCATCTTCAGCGACGCTAGATTCGGTTCCTGTCGTCAGAGATTTTCCAAACGCCTTTTAGGAGGTTAAGGGACTGCCACCTAAGAGAGAGATTGACTTCAGGATTTATTTAACTAAGAATGCTAAGCCAGTAGCATTACCTATGAGGCACATGGCACCTAGGGAGAGGAAGGAATTGAGCAAGTAGATCTATGAGCTTTTGGGGAAGGATTTCGTAAGGAGCAGCATATCAGAGTGGGGAGCACCGGTCGTCTTCGATACTAAGGCGGATGGTTCTCTTTGACTTTGCGTTGATCATAGAGAATTAAATAAGCTCACAAATAAGAACCGATATCCACTCCCTAGGATTGATGATCATTTTGACCAGTTAGTTGGTTCTCCAGTATTCTTCCAACTTGATTTAGCCATAGGATTCCATCAGCTTAGGGTCGTTGATGACAGCATAGATAAGACTACATTTAGGACACCAGATGGATTCTCTGAATGGTTAGTTATGCCTTTTGGGTTAACCAATGCGCAAACCTACTTTGTTGATTTGATGAGCCACGTCTTTAGTGAGGTCCTAAATAATTTTGTGGTGGTATTCGTGGATGACATCTTGGTGTTTTCCAAGAATAGAGAGGAGCATGCTATTCATTTAGAGGAGGTTCTTCACACACTTTGTAGTCATCATTTGAGAGCTAAGTTTTCGAAGTGTCACTTTTGGAGAAAGAAGGTACGTTTCTTGGGGCACGTGGTCTCGAAGGAAGGTTTGGCTGTTGACCCCGCTAAGGTGATTGCAGTGCAAGATTGGAAGGCCCAGAAGAATGTCACCAAAGTTAGGAGCTTCCTAGGATTGGTGGGCTACTATAGGAAGTTCATTAGAGACTTTGCAAAGGTTTCGGCACCACTCATACGTCTTACTAAGAAGAATAAAGCATTCATGTGGGATGTAGATTGTAAGGATTCTTTCACGAAGCTTAAGAGATCCCTTACTAGTGCGTCAGTGTTAGTTTTACCTGATGGAGCTAAGCCTTTTATTGTATAGACCGATGCATGTGGGATTGGTTTAAGAGCGGTGTTGATGCAAGAAGGAAGGGTAGTATGTTATGGTAGTAGGCAGTTGAGGATGCATGAGAATAACTACCCTACCCTTGATTTGGAGTTAGCTGCTATGGTTTTTGCACTCAAGTCTTGAAGGCACTATTTGCAAGGAGTGAGGTTTGAGCTTTTCAACCGACCACAAGTAATTGAAGCACCTATTCTTGCAGAAGGACTTGAACTAGAAGCAGCAGCGGTGGATGGAGTTTTTGGCGTCGTATGATTTTGAGATAGCCTATACCCCTGGCAAGGGCAATGTGGTTGCGGATGCATTAAGTAGGAAAAAAGCAACCCTTATTCCCTTATTCGTAGAATGAAAGAGTTTGGAGTTTATTTCTGCTTTTCATTTTAAGCCCTCTACGGACATTACCCTTGGATTGTTAGCAACACTTGAAGTGAAGCCTACCCCTATGGATCAGATTTACTGGAGGTAGTCAGAGGATTCGAAGCTCATGGACATTATGGATAGGATTAGCCGAGGAGAGGTCTCTAGACATCTCCAATGTTATTCCAAAGATGGCAGAGGGTGGCATAGGAGAGATGGAAGGCATTGTGTTCCCCACACTTGTGACTTGTTGAGAGCAGTTTTAGAGGAAGCACACCATTCCCGTATGACTATTCATGCAGGTGATGACAAAATGTATAAGGACATGAAGAGGATGCTTTACTGGAATGGCATGAAGAAGGATGTGGTGGAGTTCATAGCTAAGTGGCTTGTGTGCCAATGGGTTAAGGCGGAGCAGCATGATGGATTACTTCAGCCTTTAGATGTGCCAAAGTGGAGTTGGGACAACATTTTGATGGATTTCATAGATGGTTTACCCTATTCTAGAAAGGGAATACTAGCATTTGGGTAATCATAGACCGTTTGACCAAAAGTGCCCACTTCATTCCTATTAAGAGCAAGAGGACGACATCTTATTTGGAATCCCTATATGTTCGAGAGATAGTCCTATATGGAGTTCCCTCTAGCGTAGTGAGCGATAGATACCCTATTTTTACTAGCGAGTTTTGGAGAAGCTTGAAAGAGGCTTTAGGGACGCAACTTAGATTCAATATGGCCTTTCACCCTCAGACTGATGGCCAAACAGAGAGAGTTAATAGAGTGCTTAAGGACTTGTTGCGGATGTGCATTTTGGATTTTGGAGGAGCTTGTGAGGATCATCTTCTTCTATTGGTGGAGTTTGCATGCAATAATAGTTACCAAGCAAGTAGAGTAATGGCACCGTTCGAGGCTTTATATGAGAGATCTTGTAAGTCACCTTCATGTTGGGTGGATTCTACGGAGAAGTTGCTACTTGGGCCTGACATGGTTAGGGAGACATCAAAGAAGGTGGATTTGATTTGATGGAGGATGAAGGCAGTTCAAGATAGGCAAAAATCTTATGCAGACAAGCGGAGGATAGACATCGAGTTTGAGGTTGGAGACTTAGTTTTTATAAAAATATCCCCCCTTAGGAAGGTGATAAGGTTTGGGTTGAATGGAAAGTTAGCCCCTAGATTTGTAGAACCATTTCCTATCTTAGAGAGAATTAGGAAGGTGGTATACCGAATGAAGCTACCGGAGAGGCTCGTAGGAGTGCACGACGTTTTTCATGTTTCATACTTGCAAAAGTGCTTACATGACTCAGCGGAGGTTGTAGAGTCTAGTCAGTTAGAGGAGGTAGAAGTAAAAAGGGAAGCATCGGTTCATTGTATTCCTACGAAGATCATTGTGCGAGACACCAAGCGACCTAGGAATAAAGAAGTTTCGCTAGTAAAGTTGCAATGGGGAGACGATGTTGCAGACGCTTCATGCGAGACTGAAGAGAAGATTTGTACTTCTTATCCTCATCTTTTCGATAGTAAAATTTTGAATTTCCTATTTTCCATCTTTAGTTTTGAGAAGGTTCTTTCCTTTATAATCCTTTGGGAGGTAGAACTTAAGATTTAACCTATGGATGATAGGATTTGATGTAAACATGTTAATAGAACATGTTTTGAATAATGTCTACTAATGGTTGCAAGTGTTTGCTAGTGGATGCTAATAGACGCATATATTTACACTAGGCACTATTATCTCTTAGGGATCAGCCTAACTAGGACACTAGAGCATATGCATATGGATGTGTGTGTATTTTTATCATATTTTCCATGGTTGCTAAAATGGATTATTTTCTGTTGGGCGAATTCTCACCCAGAAGATCTCGAGACCAAGAAGTCAAAGTTTTACTCGGGCTCGCAACCTCCACCCCGTTCGACAAACACAAGGCACAATATAAGCATAGAAGTCCATCTCGCATTCTCAATATACAAGTCCATTCGGTAGAGAGGCATTCGGCATCTCCAATTCACACCGAACCAAAGGTCATTCGGCCAGCCCCCACATCCGGCCCAACCATAACCGAACCAACTGATTCGGTACCATAACCGAACCAACTCCAGAACCAGAAGATTACCGGACCAACTCCACTACCGAGCCACCTCTCCATCTCCACTACCGAACCACCTCTCCAACACCCTACCGGACCAGACCACGCCTAACTAAACCCCAACTTCTCTAAGCATAGCCGAATGAAGCCTCGCCGAACCAAATGATTGCCAGTCCAGATTGCTTCAGCCCGGGCCCACCAGTAGCTATATACCTCCAAGGCCCCTGCCCCCTATCTCATTCTATAAATAGAGGGGCAGGGGTACAACAATGGCAGACAAGTTTGAGAGCTCAAGCAAGGAAGGAACTTTCAAACTACTTTCATATACTTATATACGAAGCATTGTACTTGTAATCTGAAAGAAAGAAGATAATAACATATAAAGTGGACGTAGGCACATTCTGGCCGAACCACTATAAATCCGCGTGTCTTTTACATTTCAGCCCCTACTTCTTTTATATTTACATCCTCATCTAAAATCATTGAAAATCACATATAATCAACTAAATAATACGACTTGGAGGTGTTTGTCCATTTTTTGTGCAAACATTTTTGGTGCTCTCATTGAGAGTTGAACTCAGGCTTCATCTTCTCCCACTCAACCTTCTTCCTAACAACATTGCTCGTTGCTTAGAAATCATGCCATCCAAACAGAGAAGGGATGTTAACAAAGGAAAGAACATCGCAACTAGCAGCCTTCCAGATCCAGCAATCGCAGATCAGCCCACTTCAACAGCAGTACCAGATGAAAATCAGGAAAATCCAACTGGTCCCGCAACGGAACAACCAATCACTAGGGCAGATCTGGACAGGGTTGTGGCTGAAGTAACTAACCGCTTCACATCCCAACAAGAAGCTTTGGTGGACCAACTCATGTCACGCTTAAGGGATGCTGAAGAGTCCAACCACAACACTGAATCATGGGGTGAGTCCCAATCCGGAGGATCTCGGAGGCAACAAAGGTCTTCCCTCTTCGAAGAAGCTATCAACAGGAACAACAATGATAGGGGCCGCGCCCGGACTCAGCCCGAATTCCGACTCGAGGAAGCCTTTGGAACCGAACCCAGCGGGGGAGGCACCAGGCGAGGGTCGGATGTAGCTGAGCCAGTCATGCCACCTAATCATAGAAACCCCGCTGAACGGAGCCGAGCTAGAACCCAGCCCGAAGTTGACCCCATGGATGTGCTCGAAACAGAACCCCACAGGGGAAGATCAAGGCAGGGGGCAACTGTAGCTGGTCCTAGCGTGCATCCGAGCAGCCAAAGACAACCACTGGATAATGCTAGAAGTGATAGACTGTACCATCCCTACAGGTCATCTGGACGAGATAGATCCCGCAGGGAAGAACCAAGCTCATTTTTGTCCGCTCCAAGTTCTGACGAACGAATGGCACGATTATTCAGAGAATGTGTCCAACGGGAGAAAAGGGACCGTGGAATAGGCACTAGGGTCACCAGTCCCTTTACCCGAAATATCGAAACTGCCATCACTCTCCGGGAATGGAAAATGCCAACCATGGAACCTTACAAAGGAACTTCCGACCCCATCGTACACTTGCAGAGATACACCCAGCATATGCTCATGAGTGGAGCAACAGAAGGAGTGTTATGTAAATGTTTTCCGCTATTCCTAGCTGATCTAGCTACCTCCTGGTTCTGCCATCTACCCCAAGGATCCATCAGCTCATGGGAGATGTTGAAAGAAAGGTTTATTAGCCAGTTCCGCATCCATGTGGAACAACCCAAGGATGCTTATTCTCTATCCAATGTCAAACAGAAAACCGGAGAGACGCTGCAACAATATCTAACGCGGTTCAACGCCGCAGCGGCAGCAGTTCAAGATGCCGATGAAAAACTCACTCTAATGGCCCTCTGTAGTGGTGTACATCCAGACACCAAGTTTGCCAGAAGATTAACTAAGGAAAAACCAGCTACCTTGCCTGATTTCTTCCATGAAGCTGGAAAGTATATGAGACTTGAAGACGCTGCTACAGAGAGGCAATCAGGACAACAAGGTAAGACAGTTCAGGACAAGGTTCCCACTGCAGCTAAGGACGCTCGAAGAAATGAATCTAGAGACAATGCTGGGGGCAGAAAGGTCGAAAAGCGCCAATATCGACCAGGACCGAGATTTGACTCCTACACTCCTTTGAACGACACAATCGAAAATATCTTCCTAACCACTCAGGGCGAACTAGGATACAAGCGCCCCCCGCACAAGAAAGAATCAGATAACGCACTCAAGTCCGGAAAGTTCTGTCGCTTCCACGAATCCCATGGACATGACACCAATGAATGCCACCATCTTTGGGACTTGATCGAAGAACACATTAGAAGAAGAAGACTGGAACGCTATGTGAAGGGTCAGAACAGGACTCCAACTCCAGCCAATGAGAACTCAAAGCAACCCCTCCCAGAGGTAGGCGGAGGGAATCGCAACAATCACAACACCAGTGGCTCTAGTCAAGAGAAGATAGTGGTCCTTACCATCTCAGGAGGACCACACATCGCCGGCAGAAGTTGGGCAGAGATGGAAAGGTACGGCAAGTCGCTTAGAAATGCAGAAGGCTATGTTAACTCCATCACGGAAGAACGCCACCCGAAACGAAAAGAGAACGACGACATCATATTCAGTAGGCGTGATTTGGAAGGAAGACAGTACCCACATATGGATCCTATGGTCATCTCTGCCTGGTTCGGTCCATCTAAAGTTTTTCGCATTCTAATAGACACAGGAAGCTCCGTAAATATCCTATTCAAACATGCTTTCGACAAAATGAAGTTATCAATGAAGGATGTATCCCCCTGTGACAAACCACTGCACGGTTTCACTGGAGATGCAAAAATGCCCCTCGGGCAACTTGACCTCTTCGTCGAAATAGGAAGTCATCCCCGCTCCGTTGTGCGAAAACAAACGTTCGTACTAATAGAAAACCACTCGGCTTACAACGCCTTCTTGGGAAGACCAGCCTTGTCTGACTTCCAGATTGTATTAGCCCCCTGGTGCCTGAAAATGAAATTTCCAACAGACAACGGAGTAGGAGAAGTAGAAGGAGATCAAGATGCTGCCCGAGACTGCTACGTAACTGAACTTCGCGATAACCGCAGAAAGAATAAAGGAAAAGGTGCAGAGACTACTCTCTGCATGAAAAGCTTGGAGGCATAGCAACTAAAGAAAGCCCCTCCTCTTCGATACACAAGCGATCCCTTCAATGAACTAGACCCCAGGAATAAAGAGGAGGAGGCTACCGCCGAGCCTGCAGAGGCTATGGAATTCGTATCTGTAAACAAGCACGATTCAAGTAAACTATTAAAAGTCGGATCTCAGCTAAAAACGGAGTTGAAAGATCAACTCATTGACTTTCTCCGCCACAACTTAGATGTATTTGCGTGGACCCATGCCGATATGACGGGAATCTCCCCCGACATAGCATGCCACATGCTGAACATCGATCCCACCAAGGTACCAGTAAAGCAGAAAAAGAGGAGCATGGGGGCAGAGCGATCGGCAGCCCTTGATGAGGAAGTAAAGAATCTACTTGCTAATGGCTTCATACGGGAAGCCATCTACCCAGAATGGATCGCTAACCCAGTACTAGTAAAAAAGGCCAATGGAAAGTGGCGAACATGTATCGACTTCTCCAATCTGAATGACGCTTGCCCAAAAGATTGCTTCCCACTTCCCCGAATTGACCAACTTGTGGACAGCACAGCCGGACACGAACTCCTATCTTTTATGGATGCATACTCCGGATATAACCAGATTCCCATGCACGTTCCTGATCAAGACCACACTAGCTTCATCACCGACCGCGGACTATATTGTTACAAAGTCATGCCTTTTGGACTCAAAAATGCTGGAGCTACCTATCAGCGCCTCGTCAACAAGATGTTCGCGGAACTAATAGGACGAACTATGGAAGTGTATGTGGATGACATGTTGGTAAAGTCCAGAAAAGCTGACGACCATGTAAGCCACCTGGGCGAGATGTTTCAAGTACTTCGCCGATATGGAATGAAGCTGAATCCTCTAAAGTGCTCCTTCGGAGTATCTTCGGGAAAATTCTTAGGATTTATCGTCCACGCCAGAGGAATCGAAGCAAACCCTGAACAAATCCAGGCTCTAAAAGAAATAAGGATACCCTCCACTCGAAAAGAAATGCAGAGCCTAAACGGAAAGGTGGCCGCCCTAAGCAGATTCATTTCCAAGGCAACTGACAAGTGTGTCCCTTTCTTCGAAGCTCTCAAGAAAGACAAAGGGAGATTCGAGTGGACCGATGAATGCTTAAAAGCCTTCCTCAACCTAATCGAACACCTTCAGAGACCACCAGTACTCTCAACTCCAAATGAAGGTGAAGTGTTATACCTATACCTCACTGTATCATCTCATGCTCTAAGCGCCGCCTTGGTAAGAGAAGAAGACCGCACACAACGCCCGGTTTACTTTGTAAATAAGAGAATTACAGGGGCAGAGGCCAGATATCCTAAACTAGAGAAATTAGCATATTGTTTATTGATCGCGTCACGAAAACTGCGACACTACTTCCAGTCTCACTCCATCAGGGTTCTAACCGATCAACCGCTAAGACAAGTGCTCCATCGTCCTGACACTTCTGGGCGACTCCTCAAATGGTGCATCGAACTAAGTCAGTATGATATCACCTACCATCCTCGCACCGCTATCAAAGGACAAGCCATGGCCGATTTCATTGCCGAATTCACTACCAACGAAGGCAAGGAACAATCCGAAGTAGCAAAAAACATCAAGTGGAACCTCTTTGTAGATGGAGCATCGAACGAACAAGGCTCGGGGGCAGGAATTGTGATCATCACCCCCAGGGGAAGAAAGTTGTACTATGCATTAAGGTTGGAGTTCACGGCCACTAACAACGATGCTGAATATGAAGCAGTAATAGCAGGATTGGAGCTTGCCCTGGAAATTGGAATCAATTCCTTATGTCTTCATAGTGATTCTCAGCTTATCGTAAACCAGGTACTAGGAGAATTCCAGACTCGAGGAGAACGACTCACAGCATACCTAAAGAAAACCAAACTGCTGCTCGATCAATTGGACCACTATCTAATCAAACATATTCCTCGAGAAGAGAACCAAGAGGCAGATGAACTTGCAAAGCAAGCTAGTATGAAGAATAGCACCATTTTCGGAACACTAGCCATCTCAAGGCAGCTAGCCCCAAGTTTCAAACCAGTAAATCTGGTAACTGCAATCGAAGAAGGAACCTGGATGACTCCCATCCGGAAATATTTGCAAGATGGCACACTGCCCGACAGGCGTGACGAAGCCAAGAGGATCTTGAGGAAAGTTCCCCGCTACACGATACAAGAAGGCATCCTCTATCGGCGTGGCTTCTCTGGCCCCTTATTGAGATGCGTCGCTGGAAGGGAAGCCAAGGAGATCTTATCAAACATCCATCAGGGAGGATGTGGAGATCACACTGGGGGGCAGACTTTGGCAAGGAAGATACTCCGATATGGATATTACTGGCCCACACTAAACAAAGACGCTCTAGACTTCATCAAGAAATGCGACAGATGTCAGAAATTTGCCAAGATTCCTCGACTGCCCACAAATGAAATTACTCAAATGACCAACCCTTGGCCCTTTGCTGTATGGGGAATTGACTTAATTGGCGAACTGCCAACGGGCCGAGGCGGAGCCAAATATGCTGTAGTGGCAGTCGATTATTTCACCAAATGGGTGGAAGCAGAACCTCTAAATAAAATATCTTCAACAAAAGTTATAAACTTCTTGATCAAAAATATTCTGTGCAGGTACGGAGTCCCACTCAAGATCATATCAGACAACGGACTCCAATTTGACAGCGAAGAATTTGCCGACTGGTGCCAAGAGCATGGAATTCATAAAAGCTTCTCATCAGTAGCTTATCCTCAGGCAAACGGACAAGTTGAAGCTGTCAACAAAATTCTCAAAACCCTAATCAAGAAGAAACTTGAAAAGTCAAAAGGCGCCTGGGTGGACGAACTTCCTACGGCACTATGGGCATACCGCACGTCTTTCAGAACATCAACGGGACATACTCCTTTCTCCTTGGCATATGGATCGGAGGCAATGCTCCCAGTTGAGACTATTGTGCCTTCCCACCGTAGGATCCACTACAACCCAGAAGAAAACGAAGAACTCCTCCTCATGTCTTTGGATCTGATTGAGGAACGGAGAAACGATGCAGCACTTAAAGCAGTAGCTCACAAACAAAAGGTGGCAGCGCTATACAATTCCAAAGTCAAGCATCGCAGCTTACAAGAAGGAGATCTTGTCCTCAGGCGAATCTTTCCGCGCCCCGGGGCACTAGACCCCATCTGGGACGGACCGTATGTAATTCATAAAGATCTCCACAACGGAGCTTATATTTTGTCAACAGTGGACGGAGAGGTGTTCCAGAGGGCATGGAACATCCGACACCTCCGTCGATACTTTTCTTAACTTGTACTGCCCATATGAAGTGAATTAACAAAGAGAATCAGTGGACGTAGGCACTTTCGTGCCGAACCACTTTAAAAAATCTTGTCTCTTTTTAGCTTGTTCCTTTATGTCTTGGCTACTTGTTAAGTTTTATCCCTTTCTGTTGAACAAAATCCTATGGCATCTCCACTCAAGACGCACCGCGGCCTCATCTGGACTAGGCCTAACAGGTACGCTACGATTCTATGCACTCGCCAATGAGACACTTTTGCTCCAGCATCCCTCTGCTGCGGGTTAACTCATTGCGCGCCTGCCCTCAAAGCCAACTGTAATGAGCCGATTATAAGTCATCATAAAGGCCGACTATAGCCGATGGCAGCTCATTACGGCGTTCGGCTCGCCGGCAACTGTGAACCTACTTTAAGCCCCAACATAAGGTGTGGCCAGCCAGGGGTAGTTCACGGCCAACGGCACCCACGCTAGCCGGCCACGGTAAATCGAATAATACCCACGATTACGGACCATAATGGTTCGGGTAGTTACCGTGCGCGATCTCGGCTCCGATGTGTCTTAAGTGCGGCTGTGGTAAAAAAGAAAACTCCCCGCGGAGGCGTAAGATGAGTGACAAATGTCTCCAAGACCCACAGCTAGGGAAAGTGACTACAAAACCCGTTTGCCACGAACTTAAGCACATCGACGGCCTTCCGTGACTGGAAGTTTTACTTTTACTATATTTCCATTTCATTTAAATACTTTTCTCCTATCCTGTATAACAAACTCTAAAGTACAGGAAACCAAATAGGAAGCATTCACTCATGAGAAACTAAGCCTGCGTACTGGGTGGCAGGGTACTCAGCTATATCCATGAACAGTTACATAAGATACTCTAAGCTACCGCCTGCGAATGGAACATAAAGGGCGGTACTCTCTTTTCTTGTACATAAATACGTAACTATAGCTTGTTCATACAATAACATTGCAACACATGAAATTATATTTCTAGCCAAAAACTTAGCATCAAACACAACTAGAATCACAGGCATATACATAGTTATATTTCCCACGCAGCACATCAAGATGACAACAACATTTAAACATAACAACATCAGCTTATATTATAAAATCACACGAAGTTATTCTTTGCAAATAATATTATTATAGTTACATGTCAATAGCTAACGTAAACAGTGATAAAAAGAAATAAAAAGGTGGCAGCCGCGTCCACACTCCATCACCAACTTCCCCAGTCTACTTAGCCGCAGGATCAGAGCCCCCAGCATGTGGATCAGGAGTCTCACCTGTCCAGTTCAGAAGAGGAATTCATTAAACGAACGATCAAGTTATGAAAACACGGAAAGGAAAGAAAGGGAAAAGAATAACTCACCAGCATCCGCCGCTTGATCCTCATCATCCAACTGCACGCCCGCTTCCTCTGCAGCAAGCAGCCGCATCCCCTCCTTCACCGCCGCTTGCTCCTCCTTCGAGAACTGGGCAGTAACCGCATCCAAATTGAAAGCCTCTCCGCCTTCCTTACCCGCGTTCACCCTGGCCTCCTCTAAAGCCTGGAGATACACCTTGGCCATCACCCGAGGGTAATCGTCCATCCAAGACAAGCCGCCCTCCTTCCAAGTGTGGAAGTACATGTCCTGCAGCATCTCATCCATCATCCCCTCATTCTCCTCAAACTCCCTCACCCGGGCCTCGGAAGCTTGCAACTTGGCGACGGCAATGTCCCTCTCTGATTGGTATCTCAAGCAGTCAGCCTGGAGAGACCTCCTCATTTCCTCCTCCTTTAACTTGAGGGACCTCCTCATCTCCTCCATCTCCTCCTTCAACTCGGCCTGAGCCATTTCCGCAGCCTCGAGCCTCCCAGACAACTCCTCTACCCGCTCAAGATCCGCATTTCGAACCTCGTCCACCGTCGTAATGGCCATGTTAATCCGTTCCCTGCAGGCGACCTCCATCTTCCGTAATTCCGCCCTACTGGCCTTCTCCATCGTCTCTTTCAGCCGCTTGGAGGCTTCCTCATGTTGGGAAATCTGGATGGCTTGATCGGCGAGCTGCTTGGCCTGATCGGCAACTTTTAACCTCAACCGAATATTAGCACTCCCGATCTCTTCCCCGGCCTTGGCCAATTTAGCATGATGCTCCATTAATTTCTTGGTCTCTGCGGCCACCCGATCGATGTTAGCCTTGGCTTCGTCCCCCATGGTGACTACCCGTGTAGTAAGTAAATCAAGATCTAAGGACTTGGCCTCGTCCAGCACTCTTACCATGGGGTTGCGGGGAAGGAGGTGCTCGCCCGTGGCCTCATCAAATGAGATATCCCGAAAGCTCGGATCTAAATCAGGATGACCGGCAAAAGGGTCATGAGGCACAGGGCGAGGCACATCAGGACGCCTTATACGAATAACAGTTGGGCTCTTGAAAGGAGGATGAGGGGGGCCGGATTCCGTGCTCTCCTCCGTAGTATCACGAGGAGGCTGAGTAGGAAGCTGCGAACCAGGGGAAGACTCAAATAAGGAACGGCTCCGCTTCTTTTTCCGAATGCCCTCTTCAATGACCCCAAGAAGAGGGCGATAACTGACTACATCCCCAGTGCGACCAGTAGAGGGTTTCGCAGAAGCTCTCCTGGACTTAAACTGCTCAAGGCGGTGTCGAACGTCCGACGTTTTAACCACCTGGCCTGCCCCTGGAATAAAGAACAAGTGTTACGAACATACAATAATCCACAGTTCGAAAAATGTGTTAAGTTAAAAGGAAAGAAAAGTGAGAAGACACATCTATTATACAATCCCGGCGGAGGAGTGGGATACTGCAATAAGTCCTGGATCTCATTCCAGGACGGAAGTGAACCGTAAAAAATTTCTAAGTCCCTATCAAAAATGGAATCGGCAGAGGACAAAAGTTCACCTTGCATCGCCGGAATCGCCCTAGCTGAGGAACCCTTAGAGGATGGGTCAGTGCCAGCCACAGCTTTGCCGGTTTCCTTTGCCTTCTCCGTTTCCGGCTCTCCCTCCGACTCCCCGAAGGCCCGACGGAGAGCCTCATCCAGTTCAAGGTCTTGCTCAGAGGATAGGGCACCGACGCCACTACCACCTTGACCGTCGCCATCTCCTCCACCCTCCGACCCTTCTCCAACCTCGCCTCCTTCCTCCTCTTCTACACCTTCCTCCTCCGGGACAGTCGGAAAAGTACTTGGAGAAGGGCCATCAGACTTCTTCAGTTTCTTCCCCCCGACAACGGGACGCTCTGCAAAAGGCTCCTTCTTACCGCTCTTCACCATAGCCCCCTCCTTAGCTTTAGCAGCCTTCTCCTCGGCCGTGTCTCTTTGCTTAACCACGGACTGGTGCGGTAAGATCAAATTATACTCCAAGAGGGTTGCGTTCCTGATCAAGAAGGAGGCCGACCGGTCCCGTGCCGGAATAGCCTTTAGTTCAGCAGCCATTCGCACCAAGGAATCATCCTCCACAACTGCAATACCACCTGTCGCTAGCCAGAAATAGAAGCATGTCAGAAAAAACACTACAGTCAAAACATGGAAAGTATAAATGAAATCCATCTTACAGTCGGAAGTGAAAAGGCGGAAAGAAACAGCATCGTCCTTGATGAAGAACCACTCTTTCTTGAACATGGTAAACTTGGAATATAAGTCCAGGACTGGTTTGAAGGGCACGGCCGCTTCCAGACTAATATACGGAGACCCCTTCTTATCGCCTCTCAGGTTGTACAAATATCGAATTTCCCGGTTAGAAGGAGGACGCCCGTACCTCCTCTGGAAGATAACAAAAAGGCTCACCAGGATGGCATAAGAGTTAGGCTGAAGCTGGAAGGGAGCCACCTTCAAATATGTGGTGAAGCTTACTATCCAAGCGTTGATAGGAGGGATAGCACCGCACATGCAATGGTATCTGCTATAAGCAAAGTAGCCCTCGGGAGGATTATATGGCATCACTCCATCTCCCGGCAGCAGCATAAGAGCCCTATCTATCCCGAAGGAACGGGATATGACGTCAAGTTGCTCCTCCTTTAGGGAGCTAGGAAAGCAATCAGGAGGGGAGATCAGAAGTTCCTGTGGACCATATCCATCCACTAGAGACCTCGGAATAGGTCGATGTTGCCCGGATCCTGGTTGGACTGGGGGCAAGGAAGAAGAAGACTCTCCTGTGCCTCTAGACTTCTTTCTGTCCGATCGTGTTTCCGCTTTGCGAGACATTTTCTGCAGCACAAGAAAAACTTGATATTAGAATAAGAAGTATAGGAAAATAAACAAGCAAGTATCTAAAGCAAGCATATAAAAGCCTAAGATTTCGCTCAAGATTCAAATTCCGAGTCTCATTCGGTATATGCCTCATTCGGTAGTTCCATTCGGCATTAGAGGTTCATCCGGTATACGAATTCGTTCGGTAATACGGTGCAAGCAAATTCATTCGGTAATGGGGCATGAAGTTCATTCGGCACTAAGGCCTTAAACTCATTCGGCATACAGAAACATTCGGTAATAAAGGCATTCGGCAATAGAGTGTGTACCTGATTCGGTAGAGATTTGGTTCGGCAGACGATTTGGTCCGGCAAGTCAGTTGATTCGGCTCTCTGGTTCGGTAAGGGAAAGCCAAGGGGGGTACGGCCTCTATATATAGGCGAGCTCAGGGCCGCCGAACCAACTGGTTCGGCCCACCAGATAGGAACACCGGACCAATAACAAATATACCGAACCAACTAGATACCGAATGAAACCACAGCCGGATGAGAATAACCGGACCAACAAAAAACCGAATGAACTATCTCTCTACCAATGACAACCAGGAACTAGGGGCATGCAGAGCGCCTCATGCAGATAAGTGCCGAACTCCAGAACTAACTAATAAAATGAGGATTATTACAACGATGAATAAGTTGTAAATCTCTCACTAACATGGATTAATCGTTTACACGTGTACGCGACCACGAACGGTCCATAGGCACGCTCTGAATGGTTATTAACCCTATTGTCGTGGGAATTTACACTTTGACACGCCTTTTTAAACTCGTAGGTTAAACGGATATTTGACTCTGATAATTATGAAATGGCTAAGCTACTTACACATGTACGGGGTCGCGAACGATCCCTAGGCATGCTCTGAGCTGGCGATAAACCATCTTGACAAACGATCCAAGGATCTACTCTGACATGAACCTGGCATCAATGATGCTAAGCCCCCTCGGGGCTTACTCTCTCGTCCCAAACGGCACAGTTCAATTCAACTCGAATATTTCGATCACGAACGGTTGTTGTTTGAAATCACTCTAAAACTGTAAATTCCTTTGCAGGACATCAACAGGATATGAACATCCAGCCCATGGCGTTACAAAACAAGCCTTCTCGCCACAGGGAAAACAAAGCGCGACACATGCAAGCACGTGCCCCACTTTGGGGGGCAAATGTTGGGCGAATTCTCACCCAGAAGATCTCGAGACCAAGAAGTCAAAGTTTTACTCGGGCTCGCAACCTCCACCCCGTTCGACAAACACAAGGCACAATATAAGCATAGAAGTCCATCTGGCATTCTCAATATACAAGTCCATTCGGCAGAGAGGCATTCGGCATCTCCAATTCACACCGAACCAAAGGTCATTCGGCCAGCCCCCACATCCGGCCCAACCATAACCGAACCAACTGATTCGGTACCATAACCGAACCAACTCCAGAACCAGAAGATTACCGGACCAACTCCACTACCGAGCCACCTCTCCATCTCCACTACCGAACCACCTCTCCAACACCCTACCGGACCAGACCACGCCTAACTAAACCCCAACTTCTCTAAGCATAGCCGAATGAAGCCTCGCCGAACCAAATGATTGCCAGTCCAGATTGCTTCAGCCCGGGCCCACCAGCAGCTATATACCTCCAAGGCCCCTGCCCCCTACCTCATTCTATAAATAGAGGGGCAGGGGTACAACAATGGCAGACAAGTTTGAGAGCTCAAGCAAGGAAGGAACTTTCAAACTACTTTCATATACTTATATACGAAGCATTGTACTTGTAATCTGAAAGAAAGAAGATAATAACATATAAAGTGGACGTAGGCACATTCTGGCCGAACCACTATAAATCCGCGTGTCTTTTACATTTCAGCCCCTACTTCTTTTATATTTACATGCTCATCTAAAATCATTGAAAATCACATATAATCAACTAAATAATACGACTTGGAGGTGTTTGTCCATTTTTTGTGCAAACATTTTCACATTATTGTAGCAATTGGATGATGTTTCTAGCATGAAAATAGAACTATCGGTAGTCATTAGGGATTTTTGCATTCATTTAGATACATGGCACGGACATGAATACATAAAAGGAGGTCCATTGAATCGGTCCGCCTAATCTTTTGCATTATTTAGGAAAATTGCACTACACTAATTGCATAAGTATCATAAATTTCATTAGAAAAACTAAAGGACAATGGATGAATGGATGATGGTTGAATAGTTGGCTGTAGAACTTGGATGAAAACATTAGTTCATTCTTTTATCCTTAGAGATTTCGGGGACGAAATCCCTTAAGGAGGGGAGAATGTAACAACTCAAAATTTAATCCATAATAATTAATTCATTAATTAATAAAATAACTTTGTGAAATTATCAAAATCGAGCCACATGAGATGCGCTGCTGTGTCAGTGGTAATTTATTGGTCAATTTCCATATATAGAATGTCAGAATCCGAGCTAATATGAGCTAGAAATAAAATAAACAAGAAAAGAAAAAATATATTGGACTAGGTTGACCCAGTGGTCGACCTAACCACGCCCTAGGTCACCGGCCGGTCAACTTAGGGGTAGGGGCTGTCAACCGCTCGGTTGACCCGCCTACAGGTTTGGAACGAAGAAAATTTTCTTCATTCCTGAGCGTTCATACACGTATTTTTGCATTCTTTAGCTTTATCTGGTCCTTCCGTTCTTGCATCCGACGGCTCCTATTCAGCCTATGACATGGTTGCATCATATTCAAGCCCGAAATCTAACAGTCTGAGATCCACCTCTACCCTTATAAATAAGACCCTAGGCCTAATACTTTTTCTCATTCTAAGATTTTCTCCAATTGGTTTCACCTTTTCAGGAAGGTCCCCAAGCGGAATAATTTTCTAAGGAGAAATTCATTTTAAATTAAAATATTTAACAACCCCAAGTGGATCCGAGAAGACCTAAAGGGAAGAGCTTAGGACCATAAGTGAGTGATTGTAATTATTTTAGATTTCTTTAAGTAATTTAAATAATAGGGTTTCCAATAGTTGTAGTTTTACTACGATTTTTGGAATAACCTTTTTTGTAGTTTATTTACAGTTTTTAGAATTATTTTAAGTCTATTTCTTTTAGTTGTTCTTTTTAGTTAATTTTAGTTTATTTCTATTAAATATAGCCTTTCCATTTATTTACAGTTTATTTACCATATTTTAATTTATTTACTGTTATTTATGCGCTATTTACATCTTTTTCCTACGCTTTGGGTTTCTTCTATTTTAAGTTTTCTTTAATTTCTCCTTCTTCTTCACGTATGGATTTGAATAGATTAAAAGAGAATATGGATTAAAATTATAAGAATACTAAAATAACGGAAGATAATATGTAAATTGTAAAGACTATAATACAAATGGAATTAAGACTGAAATTGAGCCTAATTATGATATTGATGTTCGAATTGGACTAATTAAAGATGATTGCCTAGTTATAACTTAGAATTATATTGAAAAAGAGTATAAGATGAAAGAAGCTTATTTTTACACTTAGACCTTGGGTTAAGTAATAACCATGATTATAACGTAGGTTGTAATAAGAAATAGAACAGAGTGAGGCTTATTTTAAGACTTAGGATAAATTAATAAGCACAGATAGTAAGAACAAAAGTAAACGCTTATTTAAATAATTATCTATGTTAATAAGAAAAGAATTAAAGTAGGACCTGTACCAAATAACATTCCCCTATTTCTACGGACACAGTGTTTCACATAACCCTGAAGTGAAAAGAGTTGTCTCACATAACCCTGAAGTGAGACGAGGTGTCTCACATAATCTTGAAGTGAGATGTGGGGCACACTTATGTTAATAATGGTAGTAAATGGTCAATAAGTAGAATTCCAAATCATGGGGATTTAGGCAAGGGGCGCAACTAGATATTGTTTGGATGACAGGCCAGTACCAACAGCATTTCCCCTATTATTTCTATGGACATGGTGTTTCACATGACCCTGAAGTGAAACGAGGTATCTCGCATAACCCTGAAGTGAGACGAGGTGTCTCACGTAATCCTGAAGTGAGCATGCTTATGCTGATGCTTGAGGTAATAAGAAGACCCAATAGGTGGAACAACGGGTAACATGAGAATGGTGGCGGTTACGCATGCGACTTCCATTCGGGTGCTCAGTAATCGTTATGAGTTCTAAGCGCTTAGTGTGTGCCTTTCGTAGGCACCAATGTCTACTGCGTAGGGAGCTTTAGCGTCCGGTCCACGATAGACTCTATGGGGTAGCTGGCCGATCAAAGGGTATTATTAGGAATTCAACCTAATCTTAGCAGCTATCAAAAACAAGTGCAAACAATCAAAGTTAAACAATTGGGCTAATTTAGTTAAATCATATTCATTTCCAGCTTATTCCTTCTTCATATTTCCTTTGTTTCCTTTTACATACTAGAACTATTGTAAGGTCTATTACTTTTACTTTGCTTGAAGATTCTAGTAATTAATATCATTCACCGGACTTTTAGTCTGACCCAGTCCTATATTTTCCCTTTTTCCTCCATAGGTAATCAGGGGCAAGGAAAGTAGACCGTAGCTTCTTGGAAACTTGTTGGAGATTCTATCATGTATTTCTTTCCTTTAGTTCCAGTTTTTAGTTCTTTTGTTGAGCTGGTATTTTAAGAGGGATGTATTGTACTCTAATATTATTTGATATTTTGGGTTTTTGATTTCACGAGACTCGTACGGGTATTTTGTCATATGATGTATTGGGTATTTGGTGACTTATTTTTATCATCTTATATTATGGAATTTGTCTTTTAGAAAAATACTATAATTATTTCGGCTGCGTTATTATTGTTACTGTTGTTATTATTTAACTTTTGTCCTGTGAATCTTAGTCTCTACTAGTTTTAGTTATACCTGCAACACATCATGCCTTTTAGTGTGTCCTTTCTGGGTATAGTAAGAGGTGTGGAGTGTTACATATATATTCCTAAGCGTGTGAATATTTTCGCATATTATACTAATCATTTTAATTGTCAAAGCTTCCAATTTATATATGTCTAACTCCATACAATAACTTATAAATTAGCTAATATCCTTAGCCAAACAATAGACTTGCATTAATAAAGTAGAATCAAATACCAAACCTATTTTGTTTTAATATAGTAGAATTGGCTTTCTATTTCAAGGAATAAAACCTACAATTTAAACCCTTTATATTCTATTCAAATTTTACAACAATGAAAAAGGGATTCATATTAAATAACTAAAATAGACAGTGCAAAATACGAATAGGGTAATTCGTTATTTACACACCATTTCCAAATTCATTTTCATTTTAAAATCCTTTAACATAATAATAGAAAATAGTTAGAACTAAAATAGAATATAAAATATTCAAATTGCAATAACAAAACAAATTCTACTATTTCATAAAATAACCGAGATTCCAATAAATAAAAGAATTGACATTTCTTTTTAGGGGAATTTTGAGGTTTTATTTTTAGACTTTCGTGAACAAAATTCCCCAAGCCATAAAATAAATCCAAACTTCTACTGAACAAATACTAAAAATTTGAATAACTAAGATTTCCAGCCACAAATAATTTGCCCACCTTCCTTAGGATTTATTCATGCCCTCTTCTAATTTCTCCTTTAGACTTCTTCCTTATGAAATATACAATAATTGAATTATATACAAATTAGATTCAGAATTCATGGATTAGAGAAGAATATAATAGTGGAATGAATGTATATATAAACCTATTACCTTTTTCCCTTGAATTTGAATTCTTGAATCTAGTCAAAGAAGAAGATTAACAGAGCTTCGTTAGTATATCAAATACTTTTGTGAATAAAAGTGAGCGGTCTAGCCTCTTATTTATAGTGGTTAGAAGCCGTCCCGGAGATTGGACTTAAGTTGGTTTAAAATAATAAAATCATGACTGTTTATGCCGAGCAAAACCCTACCCGCCACGCATTCACCGATTGACTGCTCTCCCAAGGAGATCGACTGTAACATCCTCTACTTTAAGGCCCGACGCTAAGCGCTACAGACGCTGTAGTCATCTATAGTATTAACTTTCGGTAGCAAAATATGCCAATGCTAATGTTATCCATAGTATCAGAAGCATATGAATATGAAATAAAATTAATACAGATTCAAAAACAACTTTTCCGATTATATTTCAAGTCCATATTTTATATTCAGTTACATAATCCAAAAATAATTCTCGGGTTTTGGTCAAATATAGTTATTACAAATTACGCCAAGAGCGGCATATGAAGATGCCCCCTTTGATCATCAAAGTACTAGATAGACATTTCAAACATAATTACATCACACGAAAATAATGCTCAATAGCTCCTACATTGCTACCTTTGCCTCCTACACATCTTTGGAAGCTTATTCGTCCAACCTATTAAACTTGAAAAGTCCTTAACTCTTAATCTAATCAAACTAATTTTGAGTACTGGAGAATTTAAAGGGAAAACATAAAATTCAAGTCAGACATAAGGCTTAGTGTGAATAATACTATAACATCCCGGTTTACTGATATTATTTGAGACCACGCCACTTAGCGGAACAATTTTTCCCTCACTAATATCCCTTTAAAAGCATATCTTTTACAAATCAAAATCATGCAATCAAATTGATTGTAACATCAAGAGCAATAATATATATGCATATAAATCAGGTAATGGATTATCTATCCACACTATAGTTTTATCCGGCTAACTATTAACCATTGGCTGACTCGGCCTATAAGACAATAAATAATCTAACTTCTATTAGACACAATACTGGGACATCTGCTCTAAACTATTTTCTTCTAGGGTCAACTAATCCTAATGTTCTTGCATGCTCACCAATAACCAATCATTACTTTGTATATCTCCTTTTGTATGTAACGTTATTTTAGTCCAACCTATGACACAGTCCTACACACTGGAATTTCGGACTTATAGTAGCTATGGTCTATTAGCTAAAGTATAGGTCGCGACTCCATAGCAGTCCCATCTGGTCTTCTAATATCTAAGCTATAAACTTAGGGTTAACTACCCAATTCAAATTTCATTTCCTTGTGAACAATCTTTACAAATAATTTACCCTTGAAATCATATCTTTATAAAACAAGGAAATCATACTCTCTGCTTTACTCAAAATACTTATGCCATGCTATATGCTTTATACAAAATAATGATGAAATCTAATCAATGGGATTATCTATACCTTTAAATAAGTTAAATCCTCTTTTTAACTAAGAAACCTTTAGTCCATAAGGCCGTAATAATACCTTCAAAATCTTTGTGTAGAACCTTAAACAGTTCCCTTTCAAACATAAGTGAAAGCATTCTTTTTGAAATCATCACATAAAACCTTAGACATCCTCTTTCAAAACCATTTTAACTTATCTTTCAAAAGCATCCTTTCAAAACACTTAAAACAAACCTTTTAAAACAATTAAAATTTACCTTTCGAAAGCATTGAGGACTTCCCCTTCGAAACACTTATAACATACCTTTTGAAAGCATTGGCTTCGAGTAAAGATTTGTGGAAACATTACTTGAAACCATTTAAAATTATTCCTTTCGAAACCATTGGGTTTAACTTTTAATATAACTAAAGGGTTATAAAGAACAGAGGCAAAAGCATTACTTTCGAAAGCATTGATCCTAGGTAAAAGAGAGAGGATAGTTTTGAAACCCACCGTTTCGAAACCGTTGCCTCTAAACCCATTTGAAAGCGGCTAAACTACCCTTTCGAAAGCATTGAGAAGGCGACTTTTAAAGAAAAAAACGAAATCACCTCTTTCGAATACATTGTTAACTGATTCGAAAGGAATGAATATGACAGCTAGGTTTCGAATGGTTTGAAAGCTGCAACTCCTTCGAAAGCTGCTTTAAAAACAAAGACAAATGCCAATTCTTCCGAAAGCAATCTTTTAAAAAAAAGGTAAGTTAATGGGTTCGAAAGCCAATAAAAGCAACCCCTTCGGAAGCATACCTTCAACAGAGCCCCTTCTACCTTTCTCCAATAAACTACATATCAATTTCTTGATACCATGTACATTGGTTTCGAATGAGTGCGAAAGGCCTACTAGGCATGGTGACGAAGGAAAGCAATGGAAGTGACGAAGTTGTAAATTGAAACAAAACTGAATATTTGTCTACTAAAATAATTTCCTTTTACCTAACTTGCCAAATTTGTAAAAATATGATTGGTTTCCAATTCATCATCAAAATTCTTTTCTAAAAAGGCCACCATATTCAAAATTTACAATTAAAAACATTTTAACAAATAAGCCCTCCTTCTTAATGAAACATGTAATACATTTAAGTCCCTTAACTTAAATAATTTATAACCATAGTAAAATACTTAGGATCCCCAAAAATAACATTAATTCGCTTTTAATATGTTTCCTAACATATAAAAATTTCAGATCTGAAATCATTACATAATTGTCTTAAATAATTTCAACCCAATATTGACTATTTTCTCCCATAGAAAATTCATAATAAATCCACAATTACTTAGAAAATTATGAAACTTAAACTCACTTCTAAAATAATGTTTTTGACCATACATCAAAAAAGAAAATTATATGGATGTCATTTAATAGGTTTTTCAATCTAAACTTGTCATAAAATCTATTTGAAACAATATAAATCATCAACAAGATATATATCCATTTAAACAAACACAACATGGCATAAAACTTGCAAAATTAATTTAGGTCTATCTTGAAACTGATATCAATATCAAAAGTGAGATATAAGTTGATTATTTACCTTGGCTTGGTGGTAAGAAGGTTAAGATTTGCTCTTTGATTAATTTCATCAAGCTTTCTACTTGATTCCTAACTTATCTTCTTTTTTATTCTTCCTTAAAATAAAAATGAAAAGCCTCTGCATTTCTTTAAAACTGGGAATCTGCAATTCAAGTTTGAGAAAAATAAATCTGGGAATATAAAATGAAATCTGAAGCAAGTTCAAGTTTCAAATGGCCTGCATGCAAGTTTTAAATCAAGTCATATGTCTTCAACAAAGTTTTATTAGCATGCAACTCAACTTCATGTAAAAACCTACAACTCGGTTTAAAATCAAAGGTTACAAAAGCAACTCAAGTTTTATCAAAAGCTTTTCAAAAATTTGTACTCTGTTTCATGCTATTCTCAGGTGAGTAACTCCTGTTTTTTTTACTTAAGTATAAATTGGTCGCTTGATTGATGATTTAAATAAGTATGTTTGTGAGTAACATCACAGTTTTAAAGATTTAAGTAAATATTTATATTGCCTGATCATCTATAAAATTAGTATGTTATGAATGAATCTATCAGTGAGCTTGTGTATATATGATATGTTGTTGTGCATATATTTGTACTTCCTCTGATTGTACTTCCTCTGAAATCCCCTTGCTCTTGTTCAAATTTTTGTTAAGGCTTAAATCCTAGGAAAAACATGTTAATCATACTATAGTTTAGTTTAAAACTTATTAAGTAAAAAAATAAATTGGGTGTTGTCTCTGTAATTAAAACATCAGAGCATGTTCAATGAAGGTAAAATCTCAAACATGATAAATTATAAATTCAGTATTATAAACTGAAGACTTAAACAAAAAGATGATTTTTAAAATTAAAATCATAGTGTTTAGTTTGGAATTGTGACTGCAGTGCATGTTTGAACTGAAAATGGGTTTTGGTAAATCTATGGTGATCGAGTTGATCGGAATGTTTGGGGTTCTTGGTGGTGGTAGTGGAGTGATCAGAGGGTGTGGCAAAAATGACAGAAGGATGAATAGTGCTCGGTGGAGGCGATGGAAGGTTGATGAAGTTTGTAAACATAGTTTCTAGGCAGTAAAATGTTTTGATTGGCATGAAGGCTTCAGGGTACCGAGTGCTTCTATTTTTGGAGAGATGGATGCTAGGGTATTGAAGAAGAGATGGTCGGAGTCCCATAGCCTCCGATGGCCGGAGGAGAGTGAATGGAGGGTTTTCCAGGTTTTGGGGTTTTATGGTGAACTGGTTCCAGTATTTTCCAGGTTTAAGAATTGGGGTACTCGAATTTTAATTCGAGTATATGGTGAGTTTTTGATGAACGTAAGGTGATTCAGAGTTGAATGTCGACATGTTCGATGCCTGGGTGGTGGCCGGAGGTGGCCAAGACCACCGTGCATATGCACGGTGCAGAGGAATGTGTCAGGAAGATTGTTTGGGTTTTGCAGTCTTTTTGTACTCGGGTAATACTCGAGTAATTCGAGTTTTCGCTCGAAGATTGCTTAAGGTTTTACTCGAAGCTAAAATAAGGGGGACTCGGGTATTTCTGTAGATTTCAGGTTTCAGGGAAACCTGTATATCTTCCAATTCAAAATTGATTTAAAATCTGAAGCAAGATTTTAAACAGAATTTAAATCTAAATTTAAAGTATGAATTTCAAACTAGATTTGAATTCCAGTTTTTAAATCTAATTTAAACTTTTTAAATTAAAATGTTTAAACAACTTTAAAAGGATTTAAATAATCTGAAATTAAAGATTTAGCTTTAAAATCTAAGTAGAGATTTAAACATAAGTTTTAAACTGGAACCAAAATCCAATTTGAATCATGTTTTGAAAATAAAGGAAGTTTTACAATTTTAAAATATTTATACAATTTTGGATGTTGCAACATATTTTAAATATGATTTGTATCTTAAAAATGAAATTGGTTTAAATATCCTTTAAACTTCTTTATAATATAAGAAATTATTTAGTAGAAGTTTTAAAAATGTTTTAAAATGTTTTAAAACTATGTTAAAGTTAAGGTTTGTTTTAATTTTAAACTTAAAATTTAAAATGTAATTTGGAAACAAATTTTAAAGGAAGTGTTTTAAATTTGCTTTGTCAATTATAATTTAATCATAAATAAGAAAAGTTTATATTTTAAAATAAATCAAAGATTTAAATGATTTTGATTTATTGAATTAATAAGGTAATTATATGGATAATTAATTAATTAAGTAAGGATTTTGAAATTAATTAATTAAGGTTGAGTTAATTAATTAAGATTAATTTGGGAATAAGATCATTAATTAAATAAGTTTAGGTTTCAAATAATGATTTAAAAATTAATTTACCAAGAGGATAAGATTAATTAAGTTAATTAATTAAACAATTAGTAATTAATTAAATGATTATTAAAGATTAATAAATTTGTGATTAATAATGATTAATTTAAATTAATTACTTAAGTAAGGTAATTAAGGAAATTGTTGATAAGTTAATGAAGGTCATTAACTTGGGATTATATATTAATTAATTTAAGTAATTAATTTTGATGATTAATTAGATTAATTAAATTTGATAATCATTATGGTATTTGGTTAAGTATGATTACTTTGTGAAGGTAATTAAACTTATTAATTACTCACTGTAATTAATTAATTAATTGGGTTAGTTTAAATTAATTAATTAAGTTTAATTAATTTAGAATAATCATTGATGGGTTGATAAGTGATTAATGAAGGATAATTACTTAGAGAAGTAATTAAGATGAGTAATTACTGAATATAACTTATTGAAGTATGAAGAGTTAGGGTTATTTGCTTGTGAAATTATTATGAAGGATAATTTCTTTGTGAAAGTAATTAATAATTAATTACTTGGTGTAATTAATTTAAGCATTGATTGATTAAGTTATTTGGAAAATATTTAAGTAATGTAATTAATTAAGGGTGATTAATTACTAATAAAATTGATCAAGGATGATTAATAATTAATGAATTAATTAAATATAATTAATTTAGGGGTAATCAATTTACTCAATGCAGTAATTAAGAATAGTTAATTACTGAAGTTAATTAATCAAAGGCGATTATGATTTAGGGTTAATTACTTAATGAAGTTAATTAATTAATTTTTTGGCAAGGCCGACGGGGTTGGATGGTCCCCGACCATTTCACTGCAGCACCAAAAGAATTACATCAAAAACAACAATGAGCTTGGCTCGAAGAAAACAGAGGTGAACTAAGTGCTACAAAAAAACTGGATGCTAAAAGAAGAAGAAAATAAAAAAAGATAAAACATAGAGGAATCACTCAGAATGTATGGTAAATGCCTGGATCAAAGGCAAAAGAAAGCATTCCCAAAGAGTTTCTGATCTCATGTATTACCCATTGCTTGAACATGAGTTCAGTTTTTTCATTGTTGTTATCAAACACCCGAGTATTGCGTTCTCTCTAAACCGCAGCAATAAAACTCTTCAGGACTGAGAGAAAAATTCTCCTATCTTCCTTCTTGTGCCTTGTTTTCGCATAAATTATGTTCCACTCATTCTGATTGTCATGTGAAGTATTAAATCTACCAAGCTTTGCCATAACCGAAGACCATACTTGTTTAATATTATTACATTCAAAGAACAAATGTTCAGCTGTTTCCACTTAGTCGTGGCAGAATGTACACAAAACGTCAACATTCATACCAATGCTTGCTAGTTTTGCTTTAGTTAGGATAGCGCGATTTAGCACTTTCCACAGTAATAGGTTCTCTCTCATACTATTATCCTTATTCCATGTTCTCTTACTCCATTTCCATTTAGGCTGAGCAAAGTTCGTCATCATATATTCATAAACATTGCCAGTTTTATGCTCACCCCAAATAAGCTTATCCGAGGTGGAGGAGAGGGGCGAAAATCTTCTGATCATATTCCATATAAACTGTATTCTCTGATTGGATGAAGACTTAAAAGTACTTTGAATATTAAAAAGAACATCCCTAACCTTTGCTGCATGGTGAATGCCTGTCTGCATGATTTCATTGTACTCAAGTTGTCTCCTTAGTATTATCCCTTTGCCGAGCCACTGATCATCCCAAAAACTCACATTGTAAGTAGGGTTGGTATTCATTTGGCTGATAGGGAGAACTTCCTCCTTTATCTTGAAAATACACTGCCACGTCCAACTGAGGTTCTGTGGCTTTGTCATATTCCAAAAACTCTTTCGTTTTACTACATTTTATCGAGACCATTCTGCCCATAAGCTAACAGTACTGTTGATGAAGGTGTCAATGTGTTTTGCAAACGCTGCCTTATTCCATTGCTTTATGTTGATGATACCAAGTCCTCCTCTGTTCATGGGTTGTTCAACTCTGCTAAACTTGATAGGGGAAATGTACTTCCCTGTTGTCCTTCCCGTCCACAAAAATCGCATAAATGCACTTCTAATCATTTGCATTAACTTAAAGGGTAGCACATATGTTCTAGCCCAGTATACTTGCATTGCAAAAATAACAGATTTGATTAAAGTAAGCCTTCCTGCTTGACTCAACTTCCCAGTGGTCCAGCAGTTAAGTCTCGCTGTAATTCTCTCAAATAGCGGAAGACACTGCTTAGTTGTTATTTTAGATGTTGCCAATGGTAGGCCCAAGTAGGAAACAGTGGCAGGGGAAGGAGATAGGCCAGTAACTTGCGATATTTCGGCCACTTGTTCCAAGTTGACTCCAGCTAAAATGATCTCAGATTTATGGATGTTGACCTTTAGTCCTATCATCGCATAAAACTGATCAAGTGTATTCATTATGTTGCTAACAGTTGTGATGTCCGGCGCACAGAACACAACAAGGTCATCAGCAAACATCAACGAAGAGATCTGAGGATTACTGCACGTTTGATGGAGTTTAAACTTTCCTTGGTTAATTAGTTTGTCTATCATTCTAGTCAGAAGCTCCATAACCATAATGAAGACATAAGCAGATATCGGGTCCCCTGCCTTATACCTTGCTTACTTCTAAAGAATCCAACAGTTATACCATTGACAAAAAACTTTAGGGTCAAGGAAACTATGTTTACCCTGGCCTTTGGTTAGACCGGGATTTATAGTGCCCGGACACTTTTGTCTCATTATTGTGGCCATTGGGATTCGAACCGGTGCCGCTACAACTACATGTAGCAACTCCACTATGTCTTAACCACTGGACCACTAGAACTTGACATGAAGTTAATTAATTTAAATGTAATTAGGAATCATTAATTAATATAATTAATGATGCGATTAAGATTAATTAATCAATGATAAGTGATTAAAGTAATTAATTAATGTGATTAATTAAGGATTAATGTGATTAATTATAATTGATTAATTAATTAAGTAATTAGAGGTAAATTACTATATTTAATTAAGAATAATTAATTTGTGAAATTAATTACTTGAATCTAATTAAATTATGATTAATCAAGGGATTAATTAGTGGTTAATTAATTAGTTGATTGGTTTGTAATCAATGGTTATATAAGCAGGATTTATCGATTGAAGTAATTAATTTAATTTACTTTAAATTAATTAGAGACGATGTAATTAATTTAATTCATTTTAAATTAATGATATATGGTGTGATTATTAATCCTTGTTTATACATGGATGATATAGATTTCCTTGAATGGTTTGAATCTCGGATATGAGATTAGTAATGATGTATGATATGAATGCATTGGTTGCATTGTGATGATGATTGGATTATCTTCAGATAATGATAATAGGGATTATCTGTGGTGATGATTATCTATTGTGATGATGTGAATTATCTATCTGTGTGTATATAGATAATTAAATTGAATTGTTTTAAACTTAAAACAACTTGGACCTAAAAGATGGCGGTTTGGATTTGATGAGACCTGGATCGGGTTTCCATATTTGGATATCCGAAAATCACATCGATCCAAATTAACGATAGGTCGTGAATCTCAAGTGAAGGTGAAGATTTAGAGTGCAAGGGTTATCGTCGTTAACTCTGAGGGTGATTCCAAAATGAGTGTAACGAGATAATGCCTTCGGTTTCGTTCGAACCCGGAACGAACTTGTATGGATTGAATGCTTTCAGAACATCGTTAGGTGGATAATGAGCATTCTAAGAGATGTGTTCTCTAAAGGTAATCATAGCCTCAAGCCTCATCAATCTGGAATGTCTCAAACAGGGGAGGTGTAGCAACGCTAAGTGGGTCACGCCCAAGTAGGATGAGATTTTCCCCTGTCAAGAAGTCCCTTTTATTCGGCTATGTGGGCGGTTAATTCGCGACAACTGCCGGGGTTGTCTTGTTCGGGACTGTCCAGTAAGGGATGGTTCCGGCCTTGTGTTGCAGGGGAGCGGGCGTACTCCTCGGTACGATGATCTTGGCCACGTACTGTGACGGGAGGTACCCCAGTAGCCCTGCCATTGTATGGAATCCAAAATCCAATAAGTGTCGTACGTATTAGTTGTGCCCAACTATGTTGGAACGTGAGATGTAAGCATTCCAGCTATTTCTGTATTTTATTTGAAAACCCTAGACACTATTATAATATCACCGGATTTCCTATCGAATGTTTTGGTTAGCGTAAGGTAAAAACTTTTCCATGTTTAGGTGTGGGAAGTTTTACGTGATACCTTTCTTTTTAAAGGTTTTTGAAAGTTAAGCAACTTTAACCTGTTACTCACACTAGACCCATGTCTGACTGGAGTTTATTTCTGATTTCTTAAACTCTTAGGTACTCAAATTTTAATGAGTAGCCAAGGAATTCAGGTTAGCTTTGACGAATTATGGTGGAGCAATGGAGCAGGAGGCTTCTGCGTTATAGTTATCTAGTATTCCGCTGTGTTGGTATCTCTAAGTCATTTGTTTGAGTTGTTTTGTACTATGTTGTAATAACTAGATAGATGTTTATATCTGTCTAGTATGAGATGTATAATCTGTGTAACTCTGATAGTGTTTTATATCTATGTAATACATTTTTTATTATTTATTCGTTCCGCTGTTGAGATTCTGTTGTTGCTTCTTTCTTCTCTTTCTTTCTCTTTCTATCCCTTTCTTTCTTAATTCATGATACGTCTTTCTGGTTAGTGGAAGACGGGTCGTGACAGTTGGTATCAGTGCATTAAGTTGAGTGAATACCTAGGCTCTGGAGTGATGTCTATCTTGAGAGAGTGTATTTGTAATTTTATATATATATTTAGTTATTTCTACCTATTTGTTGGGTTACCTGTTCGGGTTTATCCAATATAGGTTATAAAGGTAGATAAGATAGTGGTATGTGTAACACGACTACTACCATTGGTTGGAGTTTGAATGTTGAGGTTGGAAGTGTATCTGTCGAGACTGTAGACCTAATACCGTCTCGAGTGAAGTAGCTTGGTGAAAGGATTTCATCGATCTCTGAAGGTAACCAGTAAAGGTTCAGAGTTCATCTTTGAAGTTGGATGAGTTGAGTTTGGATCTGTCGGTTTAGCAGAAATGTGTGATGGTATTTTGATACCTCAGGAAGTAGTAGCTGGGTGATGAGATGCAGTAAATATGGAGGTTTTCGAAGAAGTTTTCTTTGGAACAAGTTTTAGGAAGTGTGTCTGCTTCGGTGATGTGGCTGAGTTCAGCGGGTTGTTTGTGTTTGGCTTTGAGGTCCGAGTTTCTCGAACAGCTTTGGATTAGGAAGTCTTTGGCTTTGGTGTCAGCAGTTCAGCTCGGAGTATTCTGTGTTGGTAGGAATCCTTCTGGCTTAGCAGTTTCTGAAGGAGGAGTTCAGAAGCAGCAAAGTAGATCCGTTTTTTCGGTGAAGTGGCTAGTTAAGTGTAATTTGTTCTGTTTGGTAAAGAGAGAACAGTTTCCTTTGGGAATTAGTCTGGATTGATCAAAAAAGTGACTTGCGATTGTTTGAGTGTTCTCTTGTGTTATCAGAATCTTTTCTGGATGTCTTCTGAGAAGTCAGAGGTTTGTCTGTATCGGGAGATTGAGTTTTCTTATCGATCGGATTCCAGGAGTGCTACCGATGGAGCAGCTTGTAGAAGGATGGTTTCTCGAGATAGAGTTGGTGAAGCAGCTCAGGATTGGTGGAACTTTTGAGTTTTCTTTTATGGATCTGTTGAACCATATTCTAGGATGTGTTGTCCAGATTGTGCTCGTGATCATCATCGGCATTTTTCTTCTTATCCAGATCAGAGTTGTGCAGTGGAAGCAGTTTGGGATTGTTTCTGTGTTGTCTTTTCTGGATAGAAGAAGTGAGTTTGTTCTTCTGAGGTTTGAAGTGTAGAGTTGATGATCATGGTCTGGGTTGATCTTGAGGAGATCGTTGTGTTGGATTGCTTTTGGTCCAGCTTGTTTTTTTTTAGGCATCAGCAATTGAGCTGATCAAGAAGGATTATAGACAGTCCAGGATCATCCGAAGAGATTTATGGATTAGAGACGAAAAAATTTGGATTCCAAAGCCGAAGATTTGTTTTGGATAAGTTTTCTCCGATCGAGGGAGCTATAAAGTTTTGGTAAGTCTGGAAAGCTAGCTCCGAGGTGTTTAGGATCTCTTCTGTGTTTTGGTTGGATTGGTGTTTGGTTTTCAAGAGTTGAATTGCAAGTTGGATAACTTGGATTCAATGAGATTCACATATCTCTGAGGGAGTACGTGTATGAGCTATCTCTGGTTATGGAACCAGCCGTTCAGGAGGTTTGGTGGTTGAGTCAGACTCGTCTGTAGTTTGATATCTTGTCTAGTTTTGTAGATCTAGATGAGTAGAAGCTCTGTAGCTTCGTAGTTTAGATTGTTTGGATTTTGTAGAGCGAGTATCCCGATATATATATACTTGGGGAATCTCGAGGAAATTTTATCCAGAATTTTGGCTGGATAATTAAATTTGTTTGATTAGATAAATTGGTTGCTTTGGTTGTTAGCATATGATTGATATATGCTTGTGTTTAAATTTAAAATCTTTAATGAGATTATTAAATTGCCTTTGCTTTAAAATTTCGGGGACTAAATTCTTTTAAGGGGGGAGGAATGTGATATCCCGGAAATTTTAGCAATATCAAATTAATAATCTGTATTTAAAATTAAATTGATTTGATAAATTCTATTAATAAAAATTAACTTGATTTAATAATCCAATTAAATAAATGTTTAATTGGTGAATCTTATCTTTTAAAAGCTAATAAATTGCTTTCTATTTATAATGTATATATATATATATGTATATATATTTATATATATTGTAGATAGATAAGTTTTGATTTGAGGTTTAATAAACAAATAAAATCTTGTTTTTAAATTCTAATATTCATTTTGATAATTTGGAAATTTATTTTATTTAATCAATATCTATTCAAAACTATTTAATAAATAACTATTTGGTTTTAAGATACTTAAAGAAATTGTTTTAAATTATTCAAATGTATTTTAAAGCATAGTTTAAATTTTAATAAGATAAACAAAGGTTTATTTTATTTTCTTTTTAAATATAGCTTAATAAATATAGTTTGGAATTATATATGAAAATTTAAAATACCATTTATATATTAAACATTAATGCATTTAACTAAGATAAATAAGATAAATAATTTATAATTTCTTTTATAAATGATTTAAAAATTAATAAATATGTTATTTTCAAATAAAAATAAAAGTATAAATATAGACAGATTTTAAAAGACAATAATTTTTTTTAAATTAACTATGTTAATATAAATTACTTTTAAATGGATTTTTTTTATATGAATAGCATTTGAATTTGAATTTAATTTTGAAATTCAAATGAATAAACATATTTAAATTATTTGGATAAGCTTTAATTTTTTTATATAAATTATTTTGCTTCAATGCATATACATTTATTTATGAAAATAATTTATATATATAAGCATTTAATAAATAAAGAACAAGGATTTCATTTACTTTTAAAATAAATAAATAAATAAACAAATAAAATAATTCTCAACACACATGTTATTAAACTAAGTGGTATAATGACAAGTGTACTTAAGTTAAGAGACTAATGTAACAAGTGTCCTTTATTTTTAATTTTTCTTTTAATTTTTAAAATAAATCAATTTCACTTATAAAAGCATGTTTTATTCAAGATCTTTCTTTTCTAATCTTCAATTTTTTTTCAAAGTTAAGAAAAATTTTCAGCTGAAACAAATTTGTATTCCAAACTCTCCAAAACCCAAAAATAAAAATCAAGCTTGCATGTTAATCCTGTAATCCACTTCAAAACCTTCCTCAAACAAAAAATTTATCTGCATTTTTTTCAATTCTGTTCCTCTGCAAAAATCATTTTTCCTTTAATCTCTTCTAAAGGCCTGTAACAAGATTTCAAACCAACCTGCAAAGCATTTTTAACCTGAAATTTAATCAACCTGAGATCTGAAACTCTTCCTTAAAAATAAAAATGAAAAGCCTCTGCATTTCTTTAAATCTCGGAATCTGCAATTCAAGTTTGAGCAAAATAAATCTAGGAATACAAAATGAAATCCGAAGCAAGGTCAAGTTTCAAATGGCCTGCATGCAAGTTTTAAATCAAGTCATATGTCTTCAACAAAGTTTTATTAGCATGCAACTCAACTTCAAGTAAAAATCTGCAACTCAGTTTAAAATTAAAGATTTCAAAAGCAACTCAAGTTTTATCAAAAGCTTTTCAAAAATTTATGCTCTGTTTCATGCTATTCTCAGGTGAGTAACTCCTGTTTTTTTTTTACTTAGGTATAAATTGGTTGCTTGATTGATGATTTAAATAAGTATGTTTGTGAGTAACATCACAGTTTTAAAGATTTAAGTAAATATTTATATTGCCTAATCATCTATGAAATTAGTATGTTATGAATGAATCTATCAGTGAGCTTGTGTATATATGATATGTTGTTGTGCATATATTTGTACTTCCTCTGATTGTACTTCCTCTGAAATCCTCTTGCTCTTGTTCAAATTTTTGTTAAGGCTTAAATCCTGAGACAAACATGTTAATTATACTATAGTTTAGTTTAAAACTTATTAAGGAAAAAAATTAAATTAGGTGTTGTCTCTGTAGAGCATGTTGAATGAAGGTAAAATCTCAAACATGATAAATTATAAATTCAGTACTATAAACTGAAGACTTAAACAAAAAGATGATTTTTAAAATTAAAATCGTAGTGTTTAGTTTGGAATTGTGACTGCAGTACATGTTTGAATTGAAAATGGGTTTTGGTGAATCTATGGTGATCGAGTTGATCGGAATGTTTGGTGTTCTTGGTGGTGGTAGTGGAGTGATCAGAGGGTGTGGCAAAAATGACAGGAGGATGAATAGTGCTCGGTGGAGGCGAAGGAAGGTTGATGAAGTTTGTAAACCTAGTTTCTAGGCAGTAAAATGTTTTGATTGGCATGAAGGCTTCAGGGTACCGAGTTCTTCTATTTTTGGAGAGATGGATGCTAGGGTATTGAAGAAGAGATGGTCGGAGTCCCATAGTCTCCGATGGCCGGAGGAGAGTGAATGGGGGGTTTTCCAGGTTTTGGGGTTTTATGGTGAACTGGTTCCAGTATTTTCCAGGTTTAAGAATTGGGGTACTCGAATTTGAATTTGAGTATATGATGAGTTTTTGATGAATATAAGGTGATTCAGAGTTGAATGTTGACATGTTCGATGCCTCGGTGGCGGCCGGAGATGGCCAAGACCACCGTGCATATGCATGGTGCAGAGGAATGTGTCAGGAAGATTGTTTGGGTTTTGCAGTCTTTTTGTACTCGGGTAATACTCGAGTAATTCGAGTCTTTGCTCGAAGATTGTTTAGGGTTTTACTCGAAGCTAAAATAAGGGGGACTCGGGTATTTCTGTAGATTTCAGGTTTCAGGGAAACCTGTATATCTTCCAATCCAAAATTGATTTAAAATCTGAAGCAAGATTTTAAGCAGAATTTAAATCTAAATTTAAAGTATGAATTTCAAACTAGATTTGAATTCCAGTTTTAAAATTTAATTTAAACTTTTTAAATTAAAATGTTTAAACAACTTTAAAAGGATTTAAATAATCTGAAATTAAAGATTTAGCTTTAAAATCTAAGTAGAGATTTAAACATAAGTTTTAAACTGGAACCAAAATCCAATTTGAATCATGTTTTGAAAATAAAGGAACTTTTACAATTTTAAAATATTTATACAATTTTGGATGTTGTAACATATTTTAAATATGATTTGTATCTTAAAAATGAAATTTGTTTAAATATCCTTTAAACTTCTTTATAATATAAGAATTATTTAGTAGAAGTTTTAAAAAGGTTTTAAAATGTTTTTAAAACTTTGTCAAAGTTAAGTTTGGTTTTAATTTTAAATTTAAAATTTAAAATGTAATTTGGAAACAAATTTTAAAGGAAGTGTTTTAAATTTGCTTTGTGAATGATAATGTAATCATAAATAAGAAAAGTTTATATTTTAAAATAAATCAAAGATTTAAATGATTTTGATTTATTAAATTAATAAGGTAATTAGATGGATAATTAATTATTTTATTTATTTAATTAATTAAGTAAGGATTTTGAAATTAATTAATTAATGTTGAGTTAATTAATTAAGATTAATTTGGGAATAAGATCATTAATTAAATAAGTTTAGGTTTTAATTAATGATTTAAAAATTAATCTATCAAGAGGATAAGATTAATTAAGTTAATTAATTAAACAATTAGTGATTAATTAAATGATTATTAAAGATGAATAAATTTGTGATTAATAATGATTAATTTAAATTAATTACTTAAGTAAGGTAATTAAGGAAATTGTTGATAAGTTAATGAAGGTCATTAACTTGGGATTATATATTAATTAATTTAAGTGATTAATTTTGATAATTAATTAGATTAATTAAATTTGATAATCATTATGGTATTTGGTTAAGTATGATTACTTTGTGAAGGTAATTAAACTTATTAATTACTCATTGTAATTAATTAATTAATTGGATTAGTTTAAATTAATTAATTAAGTTTAATTAATTTAGAATAATCATTGATGGGTTGATAAGTGATTAATAAAGGATAATTACTTAGAGAAGTAATTAAGATGAGTAATTACTGAATATAACTTATTGAATTATGAAGTTGGGGTTATTTGCTTGTGAAATTATTATGGAGGATAATTTCTTTGTGAAAGTAATTAATAATTAATTACTTGGTGTAATTAATTTAAGCATTGATTGATTAAGTTATTTGGAAAATATTTAAGTTATGTAGTTAATTAAGGGTAATTAATTACTAATAAAATTTGTGACACCCCACCACTATACCCACGCTAACCAAGGACACTACGGTGTAATGCCGTCAACTAGCAAGGAGAATAAGGCTGTTGAGGAGCGACCATCCATGTAATTGCTTTGTGCGAGCACCAATATGTCAGAAAGTAGAAGGAAGTCCGGCATACCGATACAAACTCAAAGTTATTACACAGTGGCTATAGATATTCTTCGGAAACAAACATAGAAATAAACATAACACAAATCAGTCATAGATATCCATATCACAAAGGCGGAAAAAGATATGAATATAACACATGAACTTGTACATCAGAGTAGTGGTCAAACAAGATCCACAATATCACAAAAGAATGGTTACAAGAGCTAGACAAAAGAATATGTATACATCAAGGAGTCTATCTCTCAAAGGTATACAACAAAAACTTCTAATCTAAGTAGTTAACCAAAAGTCAGGGTGATAACCCCAGAAGAGGAGTCAAGTAGAAGCACCTGCACATCTCCGTCTGACCCGAGTATTATTTAATAAGAAAATAATAAACGGATCAGTCTCGCTATAAATATCAGATGTAATGATATAGAATAAGAGATATGACATAAACATATAAAAACCATAATACCATACTATGATAAGTATGTAATTAAAAATCAATAAGAGATTAATCAATATCACAAGAATCTTCTCAAAGATCAAAAGGAATGTCATACTCCTTATTTCATTCACCAAGCCACAAATATTGACAACATATAAATGCCAACCATAAAATTAGTGAAATTCAAATTCTAGAAATCATCAATAGAAATCTAGGAATCACAAAAAGGGGGAGGCCTATCACAAAACGGGAGCATGAAAACTCACAACACGTGTATCACAAAACGGGAGCATGAAAACTCACAACACGTGTATCACAAAACGGGACGCTATCCCATGGTCGCTAACCATAGAGCCGGTGCAACGACGTAGTACAACGGTACGCCCGAGGAACCAGAAACTCGTAAAATTTAGGAACAACAACGTAATACAATGGTACGCCCGAAGATTCGAAATCCATAAAAACGTGGGTCGCTAGCCCACAAAAATTGTGTCGAAACCCCAAGAAATAAATAGGTCGTTAGCCTATGATAAAATTGAGACGAAACTCAATAAAACAAGGTACCATCCCCTTCGTGGACAAAGAAACATAGCATAGCGCTAGTCTATAACACAAAAATGATCCTCAATGATCATCAAGAAAGTATCAATTACTTTAAGCTAGTAAATATATGAGCTTAGCTTCATGTCCCATAACCACTAGCTTAACTTAAATATTTACGAAAAAATTGTAGATCTCCACTCGAAAATTGTCACTAGAGGTTCAATCGAATAAGTCCAAGAATTAGCCAATAAAGTAAATGCAAGCGTTTCATACCACTTGTTTTACTAAGCCGTTTAATTAGATTTGTCATACGAGTAAGATAAAGGTTTGTATATACTAATAGATTAAAAAACGGTTTAAGAAACGAGCTTTGTAATAAAATAGTGTTCAAATCGTTTTGATGAAAGAGTTTTGATTTTTACTACTAGTATTGAAACCTTTATATTTCTAAAGTGATAAATCACAAAAATGATTGTAGAAACAATCAATCACAAAAATTCACATTCGAAGACGTGAATTTATTCCAAATAAATCGATATCAAATCCATCAAAATGGATATTTTCCAAAATTCCAAAATAGAAGTCATCAAAGTCGAATAATTGATAGCATCAACTAGGAATCAAATGAGCCGATAAAAATTGGAATCCGAGAAAAAATATGCAAAAATAGTCATAATAGACAAATTGGAATAGGTCAGTCGACTGGCTTACTGAGTTCAGTCGACTGATCACAGTCCCTGAAAATCTACGGGATACTGTTCAGTCGACTGAACTCAGAGAGTCAGTCGACTGACTGCAGGGAAACAGAGCACCATGGCTCTGCAGATGGCCCTCGGAATGCATAATAGCTACATCCAGTCGACTGACTGGAAATGTCAGTCGACTGACTGGAGCCTAGGCAATTTTTCGGTCTATCTGATTGTTATGCAATCTCCTCCAATTCGCGATCGAACGAGCAATGGCACTAGGGATTTATGCTAAACGGCAACCCGGCCCTATAGGCTCTTCGATGCATCACCAAAAACAAGTTCAAACAACCAAGCTATGATTTTTGAAGATTTGAACTCAAAACACTAAAATTTGGAATATGCACAAAACCAATCCAAATCAAAATCAAATACACATGAGTAAGTGTTAGGAATTCATACCCAACAATCAAAGATAATCATAGGCTTAGATGTGAGATAAAAACCTCACCTTTTCACAAAAATAAGGAAGGAAAAGTTTAGAAGCAAAGGAAGAATCAACCACACTTCAATCTCAACGCAATGAATCTAAGCTTAAAAGAGAAACATTTCCCAAATTAGGTTTAGGAATTTTCTGAAATCAAAGAGAGAATGAGTTGGAGAAGAAGGAGATGATAATTACCAATAGCTTCTCTTTGGATTTGGAGCTAGAACTTGATTTGCAAATGAAAACTAGGGCTTGGAGTTTTAATTTCCCATTCCTCTCTCCATTGTTGCTAAAGCTTGAGTATTAGGAAATAGAAATGAAGTAATGAAGAGAAGAGGGGTGAAGCTTGGGTCTAATGGGCTGAAACAAAAACCAAAGCCCTAGGTGAAAACGTAGCGAAATTCTACTAACTCCAAACACATCAAAGTTTATACTCAAAAAGATCGCAAACGTCATTTTGAACTCAATGGGGGTGGTCTCGAGTCCTAATTTGACTGTTTGCAAAAAGTAGCTTTTCGGACTAATATCCGACTAACGATGAAATATTTAAATAAAATATTTAAATACTCGATCGTAAAATATGTGGGTTGTTACAAAATTGATCAAGGATGATTAATAATTAATTAATTAATTAAATATAATTAATTTAGGGGTAATCAATTTACTCAATGCAGTAATTAAGAATAGTTAATTACTGAAGTCAATTAATCAAAGGTGGTTAATAATTTAGGGTTAATTACTTAATGAAGTTAATTAATTTAAATTTAATTAGGAGTCCTTAATTAATATAATTAATGACGTGATTAAGATTAATTAATTAAGATTAATTAATCAATGATAAGTGATTAAAGTAATTAATTAATGTGATTAATTAAGGATTAATGTGATTAATTATAATTAATTAATTATTAGAGGTTAATTACTGTATTTAATTAAGAATAATTAATTTGTGAAATTAATTACTTGAATGTAATTAAAGAATGATTAATCAAGGGATTAATTAGTGGTTAATTAATTAATTGATTGGTTTGTAATCAATGGTTATATAAGCAGGATTTATAGATTGAAGTAATTAATTTAATTTACTTTAAATTAATTAGAGATGGTGTAATTAATTTAATTCATTTTAAATTAATTATATATGGTGTGATTATTAATCCTTGTTTATATATGGATGATATAGATTTCCTTGAATGGTTTGAATCTCAGATATGAGATTAGTAATGATGTATGATATGAATGCATTGGTTGCATTGTGATGATGATTGGATTATCTTCTGATAATGATAATAGGGATTATCTGTGGTGATGATTATCTATTGTGATGATGTGAATTATCTATCTGTATGTATATAGATAATTAAATTGAATTGTTTTAAACTTAAAACAACTTGGACCTAAAAGATGGCGGTTTGGATTTGATGAGACCATGATCGGGTTTCCATATTTGGATATCCGAAAACCACATCGATCCAAATTAACGATAGGTCATGAATCTCAAGTGAAGGTAAAGATTCAGAGTGCAAGGGTTATCGTCGTTAACTCTGAGGGTGATTCCAAAATGAGTATAACGAGATAATGCCTTCGGTTTCGTTCGAACCCGGAACGAACTTGTATGGATTGAATGCTTTCAGAACGTCGTCAGGTGTATGATGAGCATTCTAAGAGATGTGTTCTCCAAAGGTAATCGTAGCCTCAAGCCTCATCAACCGGGAATGGCTAAAACAGGGGAGGTGGGCAAGGCTAAGTGGGTCATGCCCAAGTAGGACGAGATTTTCCCCTGTCTAGAAGTCCTTTTTATTCGGCTATATGGGCGGTTGATTCGCGACAACTGCCGGGGTTGTCTTGTTCGAGACTGTCCAGTAAGGGATGGTTCCGGCCTTGTGTTGCAGGGGAGCGGGCGTTCTCCTCGGTACGATGATCTAGGCCACGTACTATGACGGGCTGTACCCCAGTAGCCCTGCCATTGTATGGAATCCAAAATCCAATAAGTGTCGTATGTATTAGTTGTGCCCAACTATGTTGGAATGTGAGATGTAAGCATTCCAGCTATTTCTGTATTTTATTTGAAAACCCTAGGCACTATTATAATATCACCGGATTTCCTATCAAATGTTTTGGTTAGCGTAAGGTAAAAACTTTTCCATGTTTATGTGTGGGAAGTCTTACGTGATACCTTTCTTTTTAAAGGTTTTTGAAAGTTAAGCAACTTTAACCTATTACTCACACTAGACCCATGTCTGATCCGGTGTTTATTTCTGTTTTCTTAAACTCTTGGGTGCTCAAATTTTTACGAGTAGCCAACGGATTCAGGTTAGCTTTGACGAATTATGGTGGACCAATGGAGCAGGAGGCTTCTGCGTTATAGTTATCTAGTATTCCGCTGTGTTGGTATCTCTGAGTCGTTTGTTTGAGTTGTTTTGTACTGTGTTGTAATAACTAGATAGATGTTTATAACTGTCTAGTATGAGATGTCTAATCTGTGTAACTCTGATAGTGTTGTATATTTATTTAATACTTTTGTTATTAATATAATTTATTCGTTCCGCTGTTGAGATTCTGTTGTTGTTGCTTCTTTCTTCTCTTTCTTTCTCTTTCTATCCCTTTCTTTCTTAATTCATGATACGTCTTTCTGGTTAGTGGAAGATGGGTCGTGACAGTTGGTATCAGAGCATTAGGTTGAGTGAATACCTAGGCTCTGGAGTGGTGTCTATCTTGAGAGAGCGTATTTGTAATTTTATATATATATATATTTAGTTATTTCTACCTATTTGTTGGGTTACCTATTCGGGTTTATCCAATATAGGTCATAAAGATAGATAAGATAGTGGTATGTGTTGTAGGATCTAGATTAACCCTAAAGGGGGGTTGAATAGGGTTATAGCAAATTTTCTCGATTTAAACACAGAAAACAAACTACAGAAATAAATATGCTGTAAAGTAAATCACACACAAAATTTACCCAGCTTCGGCAACCCCTGCCTATTGCTGCATTCCCAGATTTCTATTAGAATTAAACAATATCCCGCTTACAAACACTATACTAGACTCGCAAACACTTTTTCTCCCGCTCACAAACACTCTCATAGACTCGCACACCCTGCTCCGCCTATAGAGTTTCGCTTACTCGCAAACCCTGCTCCACCTATAGAGTTTTGCAAACTCGCACACCCTGCTCACTGAACTAATTCTAACTAGACAATCTGACACTACCTACAACCTAGGTGGTGATTTACAAATTCTTTGACTCGAAAAGGAAAAAACAAATTTCAAAAATAAAAATAGGAGCAAAAATTAAAATACAAACTTGAATGCTTAATTTTTGTTCAAATAAAAAATAAAAAACCCCCTTTTAATAAAACCCTAAATAAAAACTAAAGCCCTTTATCATAAAACACGCCGGCCCAATTGAATTTGCCCGTTCCTTTTTCTTTGCTACTGTAAAAATGACGGCCGATCTTTGCCACTAAATTAGGGCTTCGTTCTTCAATGAAATTTGGGGCTTTGTTCGATCTGATTTGTGTACCTTTGCTCGCGCTCGTTCTCTGATGATCGATTCTAGTTTGCATTGCTTTTGCTCGCTCGCTCTCTGATAATTGATTCTGGTGAACTTCAAGATTGCAGCTGCTCCTTTGATCGAGTTCGATAGATTGGTATGTCTTCTTTTTCGTTGCTAGTTTGATTGTTTTCTTTTTAACTCTATGCTGATGATGACAATTGGGGTTTGGTATTTATATGAATTCGAATACACTTGATTCGTTCGTATTCACTTGCGACTTCATCACTTTCCTAATTTTTTACAACTTGATGCACACGGCTTTCCTGATATACTTACTACTTGATGCTCACGGCCTTCATTATGTAACGTTCGATTTTCCTTGATTCACACGGCAAAGAACTTTCCCCTTTTACTTCCTGACTTTTTCAAAGATATGCACCTGAATTTTGATTTTCTTGACTTGGTCATCTCTAATCTTTTGTCAACTCTGACTTCGGCTTTACTGTGAATTACGTTAGTTGATTGCCACTGCTTCGGCCATCTTTGTGTTCATCCCTGTATCATCGATTTACACGGCATTGACTACATTGTATCACTGTTCCTTTACTATGTTGCATTATTCACTGATGCACTCGAGTGGTTTCAAACATGAACTTGTTGTTTGCTTTTGATGTAGCTGTTAGTCTGCAATTTTTGATTTCGAACTTAGACTTGTAGTTGTACACTGCATAGTGCATTGCCTTGTTTGTTGTGAAGTTGTGCACTTGCCTGCACTTGTACCTCTAGTTCTTCATGCATGTTCTCTGTTCATTGGTGCATTGAGCATTCTCACTGTGTTGCACATTTGTGATCACTTGTGAACTTTGGCTTTACTGAGTTTGTTTGTATGTTTGTATTTGCACTTGCTTTTGGGTTGCTGCACATGTGGTTTTGCATTTGATTGATATGGAGACCTGTAGTCTTCATTTGCAGCCTTGTCTTTGGTTGATGTTGTTTCATTTCTACAAATCTGCCTTTAGTTGTATTCATTGTGTTATTGTCTGGACACATGTTTTATCACTTGAGCTTGCAGTCTTTATTTTTGCTGTGACACTTGTGATATTCATGTTGATGACTTCGACTGTTTGCATACACTTCATGTGGACATTTGCTATGCTTTCACACAGATGCTTCACTTGTTCATATTGTTGAGTTGTTTCTTTGACATTGAGACATGTAGTTGTATACTTGTATACATCCTTTGTCTCTGATCTTTTGTACATTGTTTCTCGGCATTGCATACTTCTGTTGAGTTGTTTGGAATTGGACTTCTGGTATTTGCATCCTTTCATGTTGATTATTGAAATTTCACTTGAGTTGAATCCAGTTTCAAAACTCGGGTTTGACCTTGTGTTCGTGTCGTGATTTTAAATATATTGCACGTGAGTTGAACCCGGCTTTTCATTTGGGTTTGACCTGTGCTCACCTGTCCCTGTAGCATTATCAAGTGCATATCGATGTGCACGGCCTTGAGGCATGTACAGTGATACACTGTGCATGTCACACTATTCGTGTGTGATGAATTTAAATGTAAATGATGACGAATGACCCAAATAACTGAGGCAAATCATATTTTCAAAAGATCATATTTCATTTTATATTGCAAAAATATTTCTTTTTCAATTTTACTGCGTTAGTGAATATTTTTGCGGATTTCTCAGATGCTGGATTCAAACTAGAATGCAGTTGAAGACAAAATACGAGTGTGAGTGATATGTAGTGAGGAAATTATGTAAACTGAATTGTGATGTAATTGTGATGTAATCAAAAATGTATATGTACAGTGAGAGCTTGAAATTGTACTATTCAAGATTGTAATAAATATTTGTTTGAATAAAATTTTTGTTTGAATTCAAATTCTGTGTAACTTGTTCTGTTTGAATTCAAATTCTGTGTAATTTATTTTATTCAACAAATATTTATTTAATCTATGAAAAACAAAATAGTACATTACCAAATACATTTAAACGAATGTATATTTGTTTATTATCATCAAACAAAAATCATATAAGCGCAAAGGCATATTCATACAATCTCCCCCTTTTGATGATAACAAACATATATTTAAGATTCTGACTGAGTTAAATGTATTTGCTCAATGATATACACTAATTGCTCCCCCTATTTAAATGCTTCCTCTCTACATGATGCTCCCCCTACATATATGCATACAAATAGTAATATATATAAATGATCCTAGATGCAAATGGAAAATTATTTGACTTTTGCTTGACTCTATTTGACAAAATCTTGACTTTTCTCTCCCCCTTTTGTTATCAGCAAAAGAATAATAGTGTTAGAGAAAAATAGAGATTAAGTGATCAATATTAACCCAACAATAAACTCAAATTGAATATAAATATTAAACTTCAATAAAAATCAAACAAAAATCATAACTTCTCTTGTTAGGCGCATATTCCACTTTTAGAATGATGGAAATGGTATTCTAATATAAAATCATACAATTGTATCAACTTGTGGTACATTTATATCAGGAATTTGAATATCTACTAGTCATGCATAACCATTAGGACTTTTAAATGAGATTAGTAGTATTCCAATTTAATTTTAAAAATGAAATCAAGTATCTTCTAACCACGCATGACCGTGAGGACTTTTAAATGGGATTAGAATCAACTTGTCTATTTAATCAATTAATTTTGATATGCGTTCCATACATGCATAACCATAAGGACTTTTAAATGAGCATGGAAGCACATAATCAAAAATCCAAGTAATTCACCCATGTATGACCGTGAGGACTTTTAAATGAGAGTGAATACTTTGGATATTTATTTTTTTTATTTTTACAAAAAAATGTGAAATGAAAAACAAATGATCCCTGATTATAGTACCACATATCGACAAACTATATTGAATATTTGATAAACCATGGTCGATAGAAATAATGATAGATATAGAAATGATCATGGAATCTTTACCCAACAAAAAGTTTTATAATTCTTGTTTTAATTCCTAAAGAAATTTTCCAAATATACTCTCTTGAGTAATGTATGTTAACCATCAACACTTATCACCTTTTCAATCACTATTTATCTTTTTGATAATTAGTATGGAGTCGGATTAGTCAAAAAATTTCATTTAAAATCAAATAAAATGAATAATCTGAAAATATGGTCAAACAATTATTTTCTCGAAGGGGTTATATGAGAAAAAAATTTGCTAAATTTTATTCAAAATGAACAATATGCAGATATTTTCTATGAAAAACGATGCAGTTACTAAATGTCTCAAAAATCACGTTCAACTAGTAATTTTTCTATCAACTAGATTACCAGTGTAATCTGAATTTCTTTTTCACTCAAAATATCACTAACTGTAAATTGATAAACCAGACCATGAAGTGTGCATCAAAAATTTCAAATTCAATTTTAATAACAATTTAAATGACATTCTTTGAATTTGAATTGAAGCCATGTAAACAATCAGAATCTGAGAATATAGAGTTAGCCGAATTATGACCAAATGTATCCACCAAAACACAATGTTTAATCCAAACAAATATGTATGAAGCAATTCGAAGAATAGTGATTTTGGCATAAATGTAATTGGCCAACTATGTTGAACAAGTCAGAATCAAAAAACATCATCTTTACAACATCATAATATTTGCTGATTTCATTCAGAATATGGTGCAGATTATCACAATTAATATGTTGATCAGATAAGTATACCTTTACCTGTTTTACCTTTACGATAATTTTTTGTGGTTGCCCATTGTGATTCTGTCACCCTTATATTAGGCTAAGGAACTTTGCTTTGTTTCCCGTTGTGTTTCTGGAACAGCCAAAATCCAGAGAACACTGTTGTTGTTCCTTAGCCTGCCACCATCCCTACACGATGAAAGATTTTTGCGACCTATTTATAGGTCCATGATTGTTAGTGGCAGAAGCATTATGAATAAACAAACCCTTTGGAACCCAAACTTGTTTAGTCCTTTTATTCTTGTTCCAATAGACATGAAATTTGTTTGTAGAATTCTTAGGAACCCAAACTTGTATAAATTTTGTGTTCTTGTTCCTATGACTACAATTTTCAACACGATGTCCAATTATTTCACATCTATCAAAGACACTCTTACTTATTGCATTATCCTTAACTTGTGTTTTCCCAAAACCTAGTCCTTTTCTGTTGTTAGCAAAAATTTGATTTCCCAATAGCATGTTGAAAGATTTTTCGCCTCTTGAAAAGTTATTCAAAGATTTCTCAAGATTTTGGACTTTGGTTTTAAGTGATGTGTTTTCAATTACAAATGAGGTGCATCGATTTATAAAATCCTTTTTCCTAGTGTAGATGGTTTCCTTAAGATTCAAGTTTTCTTTTTCAAGATTCTCAAAGTTATTCCTAAGTTTTGATAATTCTGAATCTAAAACTTTACACTTATTACAGTCTAGGTTTTGAATATTTTCAAGTTCAGTTTCTAACCTAAAATTTTCACGAGTAAATTCTCTCCTATCAGATTTCAGTTTTTCAATTTTAGATTCAAGGGCATCAACTTCTTTAGTAAGATCAAGACACATAAAAATGAGTTCTTTATAGGAATAGTCACCTCCCTCATTAGATTCTTCTGGGCTTGCTTCTGAATCCGATTTTGCCACAAGACACAAGTTAGCCTCCTCTGAGCTACTATCCGAAACTTCCTCTCCTTCATCATCCCAAGTCGCTGCAAAGACCTTCTTCGTCTTTTTCTTTCCTCGATTGTCTTTGAGAAGTGGGCATTTTTGTTTAAAGTGGCCAGGCTTGTTGCAGTTATAGCACGTCAATTCATTATCGGAATTGTTAGACTCTCTTGACCTATTACCAGATGTTTTCTTCTGGCGTGGTTTGAATCTTGACCATTTTCTAAGATTATTGACAGCCATTGCAAGCTCTTCAATCGGATCTTCTTCATCTTCATCGCACTCTTCTTTGCTCTTTAAGGCAATCGTCCTCTTCTTTGGTTTGGAGTTGTTGCATTCCTCCTTTGCTTTTAGTTCAAGCTCATATCTCATCAAGTTTCCAATCAACTCCTCCATGCTTAGTTTACTCAGATCTTTCGATTCTTGTATTGCCGTGACTTTTGCCTCAAAGTTCATCGGTAAGACTCGTAGTATCTTCCGCACAAGCTCTACCTCAGTGAATACCTTCTGTAACGACCCGTATTTTACGTGTCGATATATCGTAGAATTTACAGGTCGTTAGTGTTATGTTATCCCTAGCTTAGGTCGTGTGAGAGTAGGTCGAGTGGAGCGACCTATGGGTTTGGACGAGTTAGCGTGTTAGTGCTAACGAGTTAAGGCTTAAGGAATTACGAGCTAACATGTTAAGTGTTGAGTCGTGTTCGAGTTAACAGGGTTTTAAGTCGTTAACGAGTTATAAGAGTTAGTGAGTTAGTGTGCTACGACTTAGTGGTTTGGGATGAGTTAAGGGCTAGCGACTTAAGGTTTTGACCGACTTAGGGGCTAGCGAGTTAGTGTGTGAGCGAGTTAGGTGGAGCAGCGGCTTACGAGTTAAGTCGTTGGCAACTTAAGGTGTTAGGTCGTTAAGGTAGGAAGGTCGTTAAGAAGTTAAGTCGCGGCATCGTGGATCTGCATTCATTTTAAGTCGCGCAGCTTTAGGACCGTTAGATCGTGTGTGCGACTTAGTAGCTCGCTGTGTCGTAAGTCGTAACTCGTTTACGAGTTAGCGGATCTGCGTTCTTTTTAGGTCATAGGGATTGTGTGCCGTTGGATCTTATAGGTTGTAGAGGGGCTTTGAAGTTAGGTCGTTAACGACCTAGTTAACCCGAGTTTTGGTTGAGTCGTTGGTACGAGTTAAGGCCTTAGGTCGCCTAGGAGTTAGGTCGGCACATGCTAAGTCGTTAGCGACTTAATGATAGGTCGTAACTCGTGTTTCCTGTTAGGTCATGAGCCTATTAGCGTTAGGTTGTGACATTTATAAGTCGTTTCCCAGTTGAGTCGTAACATGTTAGGTCGGCAACGACCTAAGACCGAGCGCGAGTTATGGACTGAGCGACCTAGGGGGGGCGATTCAGTCTATAAATACGTGACCACTTGTGCACTTTTTGGCACCAGATTTTGAAGCGACGAAGTGCTGCCATTTTGAGAGCTCGACTACAACATTTCTTCATCTCCTTTTCTCCATTCCAATCTAGTTCTAACATCCATCCAAGATCAAAGATTCAAGGGCCAAAGTTGAAGATCTTCATCCGTTCGAGTGAGATTTCATCGATTGAAGCGAGATTTTGCCGGATCAAGCTTGGGTATTTGCTGTCCAGATCTGAAGTGGGTTTCTTTTGAAGTGTTTGGGTGATTCGGTGAGTGGCAGTTATCTCTCACGCGGACCCAAAGGAGTATATTGGATTGGTGGCTTGTTTGAGTGTTAAAGTTAGAGATTTCATGCATTTTTCTTAGTTCCAAGACTAGATTCATTACTTTTGAAGGTGTTTATCTATGCAAGTTCAATTAACAAGTTATAGAGACAAAACCCATGTTTTATATTTGATAGATCTATGCTAAAATCCATGATTTCATATATGTTAGACTTATGCTCATTTATTTACGAAATTTCCATTATAGTTGATATTGCTTGATTAGATCTTGTTTGGATGCTTGATTGTTTGGATGTATGATTGATTTGATTGTCTCGAGTTAGCTTGTAGTTGATTTGGGACAAGATGGTTGAAGATGATTCAAAAGCTAAGTGGAAAGGCTCTTGAATGGTGAAAGCTGCTGTGGCATATGAAGTGGATGATGAAGCTCATATGGATGGGTTTGAGGACTTTGCTTTAGTTAGAGGAAGCGAAGTATGATGACGAAATGGACTTTGCCATGATATGTTGAGGCGAAGTATGATGATGAGATGGACTTTGCCATGATATGTTGAGGCGAAGTATGATGATGAGATGGACTTTGCTAAGGATGCGTTGGAGCAAAGCATGATGTGGAAGCCTTGGTTTAATCCAGACGGGATCATCCCAAGCATGTTGATTACTCGATGATGCGGTTCGAGTTGGTGGATAATGGTGGCTCGAGATGTGCTTGAGCATAATGGGAATAGTCGTCGAGGAGGATGACTAGAAGGCTGAGATCTTACCGTTATTGAAGGTTCTAGCAAGCTCAAAGCAAGAGTACGTTGGGTAGATCCGTTATACCCAGGCGCGGGTCATGATGACGTGCTAGTACTCTAGGTAGATTCGTTATACCTAGGCACGGGTCACGAGGACGTGCGGAGTTATGTCTAGAACCGGGGTTGCCATTAGCCCTTGACGGATGTTTGAAAGATGAATTGGTCATTCAATTAACGATAAAATCAAGGCAATGATAACAGTGATAGTCGGAGTCATGGATGTTTGGTTGTATCATCATTCGGTCTCAAGAGCGGTGTTTTCTAGGTGCTTATCTGATCTTGGTTTAGGCCTTGGGGGTTTGTATTTGGAAAACATCGACCTTGACTCGAGTGATTATTGCTTTACTTTAATTATCTGCTTTGCTATGCTTGCTTCTCCTTAGTGTGTGTCTAGGGGCTATCACTGTAGAAAGAGGTGGAGTGGGATGATTTGGGTTCCTATTCCTTTTATCCCTTATGCTCTTTTGGTATGTTTGATAGTTGATTTACTGCTCACTAAGACTCTGTCTGACTCAAGGTTTTATGTCTCCTCTTATTACCTTGGGCTGTTCATCCATGTTTGGGATGGACGGACTAGGTGACAGGTGACAGGTGCTGATCTTAGTGGCTCACGCTGATGATGACGAAGACGAGCAGGAGGCTTTGCATATTATTTTCATATTCTATGTACTGGATATTCCGCTGTTTGTTGATTACTCTGAGTGCTATGTAGTGAGGCTTCTTGTATTCATGATTCAGACCATGTATAAAGCTATTATGATTAGATGATGATATTCTGTTCTATGGGAGCTTCACTATATTATATTTCTCTATTGTATTTTATCCATGCGCTGTGAGTTTTACGATAGAGTCTGCGATATTTATTCTACCCTTGACTATCGTCCATGGCTGCCTGGCACACTTTCAGCGCATTATTTCCTTGTTTTGGTGCGGGAGTCATGGGCGGTCGTCACATTTGGTATCAGAGCTTTGGTTAATCGATTTTAGCCAACGCTCACTGACGTGACTACGTATGAGAGACGTAATTGTATTTTGATGAATGATTACTATATATAATATAGTAGTTTAGAAGGATTTGAACTCCTTATGCAGTTGTTTCTCAAGGTGTTCTAAGTCATTCCTTTTTGTAGATATTAAGGATGAGTCGAAGAGGGAGACCAGCTGCAAGGGAAGGCCGTGCCGCTGAAGGAGTTGCTAATTATGGAGCTATGTTTGAAGCTATGATGACTTCTATCATGAGAAGGATACCAGCTCCAGGACCATCTGTAGATGTTGGAGTTCAAGTTCAAGCTCCAAGATCGGTGGATTTTGCTAAATTGTGTAAGGACTATACTGCTCTTGGAGGAAAGGTTTTCTTAGGGACGGAATCGACCATCGAAGTGCAGAGATGGATGGATGCTTGTAGGAGGATCTTTGGAGATTTAGGAATTGAGGATGCAACTAAGAGGAAGCTTGCATCGAGACAGCTTCAAGGGAGAGCTGCTGATTGGTGGAATTCTATCACCATAGACACTCTAGAAGAAGAGATTACTTGGGAGCAATTCCAAGTTAGATTTGAAGCCAAGTTTATCTCTACAGCTCAGAAGTCTGTTTTGTTTAAAAAGTTTGTTGAGCTCAAGCAGTGGGAGATCGGTTCTTGAGTACGTTTCTGAGTTTGAGGCCTTGTCCAAGTATGCTCGGTCGTATATTGAATCTTCTTATCAGAAGAATGAGAAGTTTGTGACAGGCTTGGACAGTTATCTTGGAAGGCAGTTGGTGGATCATCTGGACGATCCATTTGAGAAGCTGGTGGAGAAAGCTCTCAGGCATGAGAGTTTGTTTCCTAAGGAAGTATCTGTTGTTGTTGTGACCAAGGAGGAGTCTAAACCACAGCAGGGTGGAAACAAGAAGAGGAAGCAGCAACAGCAGAAGGGTAAGGATGGTCAGAAGAAGCTGAAGGGGGAAAAGACCTGCTATAATTGTCGGCAGAAGGGCCATCTCTCCAAGGATTGCAAGAATCCGAAGGTGTTGTTGAAGTGCTACAACTGTGATAAGCCGGGGCACATTAAGAAGAACTGTCCGGAACCGATAAAGGACAGGCAGGTTGTGCAAGCTTATGCTTTGGGGACTGTCCCGTCATCTTCGAAAGCTCCTACTGCTGAAGAGAAGGGGAAGAGTGTGGTGGTTCAAGGTACTCTTTCTATTTGTGGTGTTCCAGTTAGAGTGTTGTTTGATACTGGAGCGTCGCATTCTTTTGTTTGTGATGATTTGGTAGGCCGGTTAGGTTTGAAACCGGATATTGTTGATAGGCCATTGGTAGTGACAAATCCAGTTGGGGGTTCGTCATGTCTGTGTATGATGTGCCATGGTCTAGTTGTGTCGAGTCATGATTGCTCGTTTGTTTGTGATTGCTTTGTTCTGAACTTTGCGGGGTTCGGAATTATTTTGGGTATGGACTGGCTTAGGAAGTATGCGGCAAGGATTGATTGTGAGAGGCTGGAGGTGACAGTCAGGAATGTGGAAGGGCGAAAGGTTGTGATACGATGTAAGCATGAGGAAGGCGTCTTCATGAGCTTCATGTATTCGCTGGTTGTTCCACGGGATGGACTGTCATCGGTGCCAATCGTGAATGGATTCGAGGATGTCTTTGACGAGGTCAAAGGTTTACCGCCGCATAGAGAGATCGAGTTTCGTATTGATCTAGTTGAGGGAGCCAGACCCGTTGTGATGCCTCTTAGGCGGATGGCGCCTAGGGAACAGCAAGAGTTGAAGGTGCAAGTTGATGACCTTTTACGGAAAGGATTCATTCGGCGTAGTGTGTCCGAATGGGGTGCACCAGTTGTGTTCGCAACCAAAGCGGATGGATCGTTGAGGTTGTGTGTTGATTATCGTGAGCTGAATAAGGTGACTAAGAAGAACAAGTATCCATTGCCGAGAATAGATGACTTGTTTGATCAGCTTCACGAGGCTAAGGTGTTTTCTCAGATGGATTTGGCAACGGGATTTCACCAGTTAAGGGTGGCGAAGGATAGTGTGCCGAAGACTGCTTTCAGGACACCATCCGGTTTTTATGAGTGGCTGGTAATGCCGTTTGGATTGACTAACGCACCAGCATATTTTGTGGATCTTATGAATAGAGTGTTCAGAGATCAGTTGAATAAGTTCGTGCTTGTGTTCGTGGATGATATTCTGATTTACTCCAGAACTGAAGAAGAGCACAAGACGCACTTGAGGATTGTTTTGGAAATCTTGCGGAAACATCGGCTGAAGGCTAAGTTTTCGAAGTGTCACTTCTGGAAGAGTGAAGTGAGATTCTTAGGCCGTGTTATCTCTAGAAATGGGATAGCGGTTGATCCCGCTAAGGTGGCAGCAATCCAGTATTGGGTTAGACCTAAGAATGCATCTGATGTGAGAAGTTTTCTTGGATTAGCAGGATATTATCGTCGGTTTATCAAAGACTTTTCCAAGATAGCTGCACCATTGACAGGATTGACGAAGAAGAACCAAGTGTTCAGTTGGGACGCTAAGTGTGAACAAGCTTTCGTAATCCTGAAAAAGCGACTGACAAGTGCTCCTGTTTTGACCATTCCTAGTGGGAATGATGAGATGGTGGTTTACACCGATGCATGTGGTACTGGACTTGGAGCAGTGCTAATGCAGAAAGATAAAGTTGTTGCGTATGCTAGTCGACAACTGAAGCCGCATGAAAGGAATTATCCGACACATGATTTGGAGTTAGCGGCGATTGTATTTGCTTTGAAGATGTGGAGACATTATCTTTTGGGAGTTCGATTCGAGTTGTTTACGGATCATAAGTCGTTGAAGTATCTGTTTTCCCAAAAGGATTTGAATCTTCGGCAGCAACGGTGGCTTGAGTTCTTAGCATCGTATGATTTTGGTATAGCTTATACTCCGGGAGAAGGTAACGCAGTAGCTGATGCGTTGAGTCGAAGACATGCAGGATTGGGAGCCATGTTTTCAGAATGGAAGAGTCTCGAGTATTTGGCTGGATTTGACTTCAGGACTAGATGTGAATTGGAACCTGAAATGTTGGCAAACTTATCGATAAGACCTACTCTTGTGGAAAGGATTGGCGAGAGCCAAAAGCGAGACGATAAGCATGTCAAGATTATCCGTGACTTGGAATTTGGATTGGAACTAGGGAAGGATAAAGGATTCGAAGTCGATCGAGAGGGTTGGCTTCGGAAGCAAGCACGACTAGTTGTTCTCGATGTAGATGGATTGAGAGATGAAGTTCTGAAGGAAAGTCATCACTCGAAGTTGACGATTCATCCAGGTGGAAATAAGATGTATCGGGATATGAAGAGAACTTATTACTGGGAAGGCATGAAGAAGGATGTTGGAAATTTTATTTCCAAGTGTATGAACTGCCAGTTAGTAAAAGCCGAGCAGAAGAAGCCAAGTGGATTGCTTCAGCCATTAGAAGTTCCTACATGGAAGTGGGAGCAGATATCGATGGATTTTATCGATGGTTTACCTAGAACGAGAGCGGGAAATGAAGGGATTTGGGTCATTGTAGATCGTTTGACCAAGAGTGCAAGATTCATTCCTGTTCGATCGACTAGGACCGCATCGAAGTTAGCTGAGCTTTATGTTAAGTGGATAGTTCGATTCCATGGTGTTCCGAAGAGTATAGTGAGCGACCGAGACCCATTGTTCACTAGTGGATTTTGGAAGAGCTTCCAGGAAGTTTTGGGAACTAAGTTGTGTTTGAGTACAGCTTATCATCCCCAAACAGATGGTCAGACTGAGAGAGTCAACCGAGTTTTGGAAGATCTTCTCAGAGCTTGTGTTTTGGATTTCGGAGGATCGTGGGAAGATCATCTTCATTTGGTGGAGTTTGCGTACAATAACAGTTACCAGTCAAGCATTGGTATGGCACCGTATGAAGCGCTGTATGGAAGACCGTGTAACTCTCCGACATGTTGGTTGGAAACTGGGGAAAAGCTGATACTTGGGCCAGAGATGATTCGACAGACTTCAGATTGTATAGGGATCATTCGGCAACGAATGAAGGCAGCCCAAGATCGTCAGAAAAGTTATGCCGATAAACATCGTAAAGATTTGGAGTTCGACATAGGTGATATGGTTTTTGTGAAGATTTCTCCTCTGAAGAATGTTATTCGATTCGGGAAGAAAGGAAAGTTGACCCCGAGGTTTGTTGGACCATTCCAGATCATCGAGCGAATTGGAAAGCTCGCTTATAGATTGGAGTTACCGGAAAAGATGTCGGGTGTGCACAATGTTTTTCATGTATCATATCTAGGAAAGTATGTGCACGACTCGAATACAGTGGTTTCTGCTGATAGCTATGAAGATTTGGAGGTTGATCCAGTGGTTACGAGACCTCGTAAGCCGCTCCGTGTTGTTGAAACCGACACGAAACAGCTTAGGAGGAAGACGATTACGTTGCTCAAGATACAATGGAGTGATGATGTTAACGACTGTACGTGGGAGGAGGAAGAGAGGATGAAGGCAGCTCATCCTGAACTCTTCAAGGTATGGACCTAAGGTGTCGTGACATCTCATGAATTTGTAACTTGATTCTGATCTTAGAATTCCGCATGCTAGGTTAGAAATTGGATGCATGATTTGTTGATTGCTATGGATGGTAGGCATGCGGAATAGCTTTGATTGCTGTTGTTTGTTTGGAATTTCGGGGGCGAAATTCCTAAGGGGGAGAGAATGTAACGACCCATATTTTACGTGTCGATATATCGTAGAATTTACAGGTCGTTAGTGTTATGTTATCCCTAGCTTAGGTCGTGTGAGAGTAGGTTGAGTGGAGCGACCTATGGGTTTGGACGAGTTAGCGTGTTAGTGCTAACGAGTTAAGGCTTAAGGAATTACGAGCTAACGTGTTAATTGTTGAGTCGTGTTCGAGTTAATAGGGTTTTAAGTCGTTAACGAGTTATAAGAGTTAGTGAGTTAGTGTGCTACGACTTAGTGGTTTGGGATGAGTTAAGGGCTAGCGACTTAAGGTTTTGACCGACTTAGGGGCTAGCGAGTTAGTGTGTGAGCGAGTTAGGTGGAGCAGCGGCTTATGAGTTAAGTCGTTGGCAACTTAAGGTGTTAGGTCGTTAAGGTAGGAAGGTCGTTAAGAAGTTAAGTCGCGGCATCGTGGATCTGCATTCATTTTAAGTCGCGCAGCTTTAGGACCGTTAGATCGTGTGTGCGACTTAGTAGCTCGCTGTGTCGTAAGTCGTAACTCGTTTACGAGTTAGCGGATCTGCGTTCTTTTTAGGTCATAGGGATTGTGAGCCGTTGGATCTTATAGGTTGTAGAGGGGCTTTGAAGTTAGGTCATTAACGACCTAGTTAACCCGAGTTTTGGTTGAGTCGTTGGTACGAGTTAAGGCCTTAGGTCGCCTAAGAGTTAGGTCGGCACATGCTAAGTCGTTAGCGACTTAATGATAGGTCGTAACTCGTGTTGCCTGTTAGGTCATGAGCCTATTAGCGTTAGGTTCTGACATTTATAAGTCGTTTCCCAGTTGAGTCGTAACATGTTAGGTCGGCAACGACCTAAGACCGAGCGCGAGTTATGGACTGAGCGACCTACGGGGGGGGCGATTCAGTCTATAAATACGTGACCACTTGTTCACTTTTTGGCACCGGATTTTGAAGCGAAGAAGTGCTGCCATTTTGAGAGCTCGACTACAACATTTCTTCATCTCCTTTTCTCCATTCCAATCTAGTTCTAACATCCATCCAAGATCAAAGATTCAAGGGCCAAAGTTGAAGATCTTCATCCGTTCGAGTGAGATTTCATCGATTGAAGCGAGATTTTGCCGGATCAAGCTTGGGTATTTGCTGTCCAGATCTGAAGTGGGTTTCTTTTGAAGTGTTTGGGTGATTCGGTGAGTGGCAGTTATCTCTCACGCGGACCCAAAGGAGTATATTGGATTGGTGGCTTGTTTGAGTGTTAAAGTTAGAGATTTCATGCATTTTTCTTAGTTCCAAGACTAGATTCATTACTTTTGAAGATGTTTATCTATGCAAGTTCAATTAACAAGTTATAGAGACAAAACCCATGTTTTATATTTGATAGATCTATGCTAAAATCCATGATTTCATATATGTTAGACTTATGCTCATTTATTTACGAAATTTCCATTATAGTTGATATTGCTTGATTAGATCTTGTTTGGATGCTTGATTGTTTGGATGTATGATTGATTTGATTGTCTCGAGTTAGCTTGTAGTTGATTTGGGACAAGATGGTTGAAGATGATTCAAAAGCTAAGTGGAAAGGCTCTTGAATGGTGAAAGCTGCTGTGGCATATGAAGTGGATGATGAATCTCATATGGATGGGTTTGAGGACTTTGCTTTAGTTAGAGGAAGCGAAGTATGATGACGAAATGGACTTTGCCATGATATGTTGAGGCGAAGTATGATGATGAGATGGACTTTGCCATGATATGTTGAGGCGAAGTATGATGATGAGATGGACTTTGCTAAGGATGCGTTGGAGCAAAGCATGATGTGGAAGCCTTGGTTTAATCCAGACGGGATCATCCCAAGCATGTTGATTACTCGATGATGCGGTTCGAGTTGGTGGATAATGGTGGCTCGAGAGGTGCTTGAGCTATAATGGGAATAGTCGTCGAGGAGGATGACTAGAAGGCTGAGATCTTATCGTTATTGAAGGTTCTAGCAAGCTCAAAGCAAGAGTACGTTGGGTAGATCCGTTATACCCAGGCGCGGGTCATGATGACGTGCTAGTACTCTGGGTAGATTCGTTATACCTAGGCACGGGTCACGAGGACGTGCGGAGTTATGTCTAGAACTGGGGTTGCCATTAGCCCTTGACGGATGTTTGAAAGATGAGTTGGTCATTCAATTAACGATAAAATCAAGGCAATGATAACAGTGATAGCCGGAGTCATGGATGTTTGGTTGTATCATCATTCGGTCTCAAGAGCGGTGTTTTCTAGGTGCTTATCTGATCTTGATTTAGGCCTTGGGGGTTTGTATTTGGAAAACATCGACCTTGACTCGAGTGATTATTGCTTTACTTTAATTATCTGCTTTGCTATGCTTGCTTCTCCTTAGTGTGTGTCTGGGGGCTATCACTGTAGAAAGAGGTGGAGTGGGATGATTTGGGTTCCTATTCCTTTTATCCCTTATGCTCTTTTGGTATGTTTGATAGTTGATTTACTGCTCACTAAGACTCTGTCTGACTCAAGGTTTTATGTCTCCTCTTATTACCTTGGGTTGTTCATCCATGTTTGGGATGGGCGGACTAGGTGACAGGTGCTGATCTTAGTGGCTCACGCTGATGATGACGAAGACGAGCAGGAGGCTTTGCATATTATTTTCATATTCTACGTACTGGATATTCCGCTGTTTGTTGATTACTCTGAGTGCTATGTAGTGAGGCTTCTTGTATTCATGATTCAGACCATGTATAAAGCTATTATGATTAGATGATGATATTCTGTTCTATGGGAGCTTCACTATATTATATTTCTCTATTGTATTTTATCCATGCGCTGTGAGTTTTACGATAGAGTCTGCGATATTTATTCTACCCTTGACTATCGTCCATGGCTGCCTGGCACACTTTCAGCGCATTATTTCCTTGTTTTGGTGCGGGAGTCATGGGCGGTCGTCACACCTTCCCAAGCGCTCTAGCGTTGTATACCAAAGTTGAAAAGCGTCCAAACAGTCCTTTATGCTCTCGCCTTTGTCCATCACAAAGTTCTCGTATTCATTACTGAATAGGGCTAGACGAGATTCCTTGACTTGAGAAGTTCCTGCATGTGTCACCTCCAAAGTATGCCAAATTTCATGTGTTTTTTTACAATGAGAAATTCTATTAAATTCATTCTTATCAAGAGCACAGATCAAAGCGTTCATTGCTTTGGCATTTGTAGTTTTTAATTTCTTATCGTTAGCATCCCACCTATCCTTAGGTTTAGGAATCTCAGTACCACCAACAGTTATAGTGGGAGGTTTATAGCCAGTTTCAATGATGTCCCACACATCATAATCAACATAACTAAGATAAATACCCATCCTAACTTTCCAATAAGCATAATCATTCCCGTTAAACATGGGTGGCCTAACAATAGATTGCCCCTCAGAAAAAGCATTATTTGATGAATTCATAACTCTAGAGTTAAAGAAAAAAACCGTGCTTTGATACCACTTGTAGGATCTAGATTAACCCTAGAGGGGGGTGAATAGGGTTATAGCAAATTTTCTCGATTTAAACACAGAAAACAAACTGCAAAAATAAATATGCTGTAAAGTAAATCACAAACAAAATTTACCCAGCTTCGGCAACCCCTGCCTACTGCTGCATTCCCAGATTTCTATTACAATTAAACAGTATCCCACTAACAAACACTCTACTAGACTCGCAAACCCTTTTGCTCCCGCTCACAAACACTCTCATAGACTCGCACACCTTGCTCCGCCTAAAGAGTTTCGCTTACTCGCAAACTCTGCTCCGCCTATAGAGTTTTGCAAACCCGCACATCCTGCTCACTGAACTAATTCTAACTAGACAATCTGACACTACCTGCAACCTAGGTGGTGATTTACAAATTCTTTGACTCGAAAAGGAAAAAACAAATTTCAAAAATAAAAACAGGAGCAAAAATTAAAATACAAACTTGAATGCTTAATTTTTGCTCAAATAAAAAATAAAAAACCCCCTTTTAATAAAACCCTAAATAAAAACTAAAGCCCTTTATCATAAAACACGCCGGCCCAATTGAATTTGCCCGTTCCTTTTTCTTTGCTACTGTAAAAATGACGGCCGATCTTTGCCACTAAATTAGGGCTTCGTTCTTCAATGAAATTTGGGGCTTTGTTCGATCTGATTTGTGTAGCTCTACTCGCGCTCGTTCTCTGATGATCGATTCTAGTTTGCGTTACTTTTGCTCGCTCGCTCTCTGATAATTGATTCTGGTGAACTTCGAGATTGCAGCTGCTCCTTTGATCGAGTACGATAGATTGGTATGTCTTCTTTTTCGTTGCTGGTTTGATTGTTTGCTTTTTAACTCGATGCCGATGATGACAATTGGGGTTTGGTATTTATATGAATTCGAATACACTTGATTCGTTCGTATTCACTTGCGACTTCATCACTTTCCTAATTTTTTACAACTTGATACACACGGCTTTCCTGATATACTTACTACTTGATGCTCACGGCCTTCATTATGTAACGTTCGATTTTCCTTGATTCACACGGCAAAGAACTTTCCCCTTTTACTTCCTGACTTTTTCAAAGATATGCACCTGAATTTTGATTTTCTTGACTTGGTCATCTCTAATCTTTTGTCAACTCTGACTTCGGCTTTACTGTGAATTACGTTAGTTGATTGCCACTGCTTCGGCCATCTTTGTGTTCATCCCTGTATCATCGATTTACACGGCATTGACTACATTGTATCACTGTTCCTTTACTATGTTGCATTATTCACTGATGCACTCGAGTGGTTTCAAACATGAACTTGTTGTTTGCTTTTGATGTAGCTGTTAGTCTGCAATTTTTGATTTCGAACTTAGACTTGTAGTTGTACACTGCATAGTGCATTGCCTTGTTTGTTGTGAAGTTGTGCACTTGCCTGCACTTGTACCTCTAGTTCTTCATGCATGTTCTCTGTTCATTGGTGCATTGAGCATTCTCACTGTGTTGCACATTTGTGATCACTTGTGAACTTTGGCTTTACTGAGTTTGTTTGTATGTTTGTATTTGCACTTGCTTTTGGGTTGCTGCACATGTGGTTTTGCATTTGATTGATATGGAGACCTGTAGTCTTCATTTGCAGCCTTGTCTTTGGTTGATGTTGTTTCATTTCTACAAATCTGCCTTTAGTTGTATTCATTGTGTTATTGTCTGGACACATGTTTTATCACTTGAGCTTGCAGTCTTTATTTTTGCTGTGACACTTGTGATATTCATGTTGATGACTTCGACTGTTTGCATACACTTCATGTGGACATTTGCTATGCTTTCACACAGATGCTTCACTTGTTCATATTGTTGAGTTGTTTCTTTGACATTGAGACATGTAGTTGTATACTTGTATACATCCTTTGTCTCTGATCTTTTGTACATTGTTTCTCGGCATTGCATACTTCTGTTGAGTTGTTTGGAATTGGACTTCTGGTATTTGCATCCTTTCATGTTGATTATTGAAATTTCACTTGAGTTGAATCCAGTTTCAAAACTCGGGTTTGACCTTGTGTTCGTGTCGTGATTTTAAATATATTGCACGTGAGTTGAACCCGGCTTTTCATTTGGGTTTGACCTGTGCTCACCTGTCCCTGTAGCATTATCAAGTGCATATCGATGTGCACGGCCTTGAGGCATGTACAGTGATACACTGTGCATGTCACACTATTCGTGTGTGATGAATTTAAATGTAAATGATGACGGACGACCCAAATAACTGAGGCAAATCATATTTTCAAAAGATCATATTTCATTTTATATTGAAAAAATATTTCTTTTTCAATTTTACTGCGTTAGTGAATATTTTTGCAGATTGCTCAGATGCTGGATTCAAACTGGAATGCAGTTGAAGACAAAATACGAGTATGAGTGATATGTAGTGAGGAAATTATGTAAATTGAATTGTGATGTAATTGTGATGTTATCAAAAATGTATATGTATAGTGAGAGCTTGAAATTGTACTATTCAAGATTGTAATAAATATTTGTTTGAATAAAATTTCTGTTTGAATTCAAATTCTGTGTAACTTGTTCTGTTTGAATTCAAATTCTATGTAATTTATTTTATTCAACAAATATTTATTTAATCTATGAAAAACAAAATAGTACATTACCAAATACATTTAAACGAATTAATATATGTTTATTATCATCAAACAAAAATCATATAAACGCAAAGCGCATATTCATACATGTGTAACATGACTACTACCATTGGTTGGAGTTTGAATGTTGAGGTTGGAAGTGTATCTGTCGAGACTGTAGACCTAATACTGTCTCGAGTGAAGTTGCATGGTGAAAGGATTTCGTCGATCTCTAAAGGTAACCTGAAAGGATCAGAGTTCATCTTTGAAGTTGGATGAGTTGAGTTTGGATCTGTCGGTTTAGCAGAAATGTGTGATGGTATTTTGATACCTCAGGAAGTAGTAGCTGCGTGATGAGATGCAGTGAATATGGAGGTTTCCGAAGAAGTTTTCTTTGGAACCAGTTTTAGGAAGTGTGTCTGCTTCGGTGATGTGGCTGAGGTCAGCGGGTTGTTTGTGTTTGGCTTTGAGGTCCGAGTTTCTCAAACAACTTTGGATTAGGAAGTCTTTGGCTTTGGTGTCAGCAGTTCAGCTCAGAGTATTCTGTGTTGGTAGGAAGTCTTCTGGCTTAGTAGTTTCTGAAGGAGGAGTTCAGAAGCAGCAAAGTGGATTTGTTTCTTCGGTGGAGTGGCTAGTTAAGTGTAAGTTGTTCTGTTTGGTAAAGAGAGAACGGTTTCCTTTGGGAATTAGTCTGGATTGATCGAAAAAGTGACTTGCGATTGTTTGAGTGTTCTCTTGTGTTATCAGAATCTTTTCTGGATGTCTTCTGAGAAGTCAGAGGTTTGTCTGTATCGGGAGATTGAGTTTTCTTATCGACCGGATTCCAGGAGTGCTACCGATGGAGCAGCTAGTAGAAGGATGGTTTCTCGAGATAGAGCTGGCGAAGCAGCTCAGGATTGGTGGAACTTTTGAGTTTTCTTTTATGGATCTGTTGAACCATATTCTGGGATGTGTTGTCCAGATTGTGCTCGTGATCATCATCAGCATTTTTCTTCTTTTCCAGATCAGAGTTGTGCAGCGGAAGCAGTTTGGAATTGTTTCTGTGTTGTCTTTTCCGAATAGAAGAAGTGAGTTTGTTCTTCTGAGGTTTGAAGTGTAGAGTTGATGATCATAGTCTGGGTTTATCTTGAGGAGATCGTTTTGTTGGATTGCTTTTGGTCCAGCTTGTTTTTTTTTTAGGCATCAGCAAAGGTTGAGTTGATCAGGAAGGATTATAGACAGTCCAGGATCATCCAAAGAGATTTGTGGATTAGAGACGAAGAAATTTGGATTCCGAAGCCGGAGATTTGTTTTAGATAAGTTTTCTCCGATCGAGGGAGTTATAAAGTTTTGGTAAGTCTGGAAAGCTAGCTCCGAGGTGTTTTGGATCTCTTCCGTGTTTTGGTTGGATTGGTGTTTGGTTTTCAAGAGTTGAATTGCCAGTTGGATAACTTGGACTCAATGAGATTCACGTATCTCTGAGGGAGTACGTGTATGAGCTATCTCTGGTTATGTAACCAGCTGTTCAGGAGGTTTGGTGGTTGAGTCAGACTCGTCTGTAGTCTGATATCTTGTCTAGTTTTGTAGATCTAGATGAGTAGAAGCTCTGTAGCTTCGTAGTTTAGATTGTTTGGATTTTGTAGAGTGAGTATCCCGATATATATATATATATATAGATATATATATATATATACACTTGGGGAAACTCGAGGAAATTTTATCCAGAATTTTGTCTGGATAATTAAATTTGTTTGATTAGATAAATTGGTTGCTTTGGTTGTTAGCATATGATTGATATATGCTTGTGTTTAAATTTAAAATCTTTAATGAGATTATTAAATTACCTTTGCTTTAAAATTTCGGGGACGAAATTCTTTTAAGGTGGGAGGAATGTGATATCCCCAAAATTTTGGCAATATCAATTTAATAATCTGTATTAAAAATTAAATTGATTTGATAAATTCTGTTAATAAAAATTAACTTGGTTTAATAATCCAATTAAATAAATGTTTAATTAGTGAATCTTATCTTTCAAAAGCTAATAAATTGCTTTCTATTTACAATGTATATATATTTATATATATTGTAGATAGATAAGTTTTCATTTGAAGTTTAATAAACAAATAAAATCTTGTTTTTAAATTCTAATATTCATTTTGATAATTTAGAAATTTATTATTTTATTTAATCAATAACTATTCAAAACTATTTAATAATTAACTATTTGGTTTTAAGATACTTAAAGAATTTGTTTTAAATTATTTAAATGTATTTTAAAGCATATTTTAAATTTTAATTAGATAAACAAAGGTTTATTTTCTTTTCTTTTTAAATATAGCTTAATAAATATTGTTTGGAATTATATATGAAAATTTAAAATACCATTTATATATTAAACATTAATGCATTTAATTAAGATAAATAAGATAATTAATTTATAATTTCATTTATAATTGATTTAAAAATTAATAAATATGTTATTTTCAAATAAAGATAAAAGTATAAATATAGATTGATTTTAAAAGAAATTTTTTTTTTAAATTAAGTATGTTAGTATAATTAGTTTTAAATTGATTTTTTTTAAATGTATGAATAGCATTTGAATTTGAATTTAATTTTGAAATTCAAATGAATAAACATATTTAAATTATTTGGATAAGCTTTAATTTTTTTATATACATTATTTTATTTCAATGCATATACATTTTTTTATGAAAATAATTTATATATATAAGCATTTAATGAATAAAGAAAGAGGATTTCATTTACTTTTAAAATAAATAAATAAAAAAAACAAATAAAATAATTCTCAAGACGCATGTTATTAAACTAAGTGGTATAATGACAAGTGTACTTAAGTTAAGAGGCTAATGTAATAAGTGTCTTTTATTTTTTAATTTTTCTTTTAATTTTTAAAATAAATAAATTTCACTTATAAAAGCATGTTTTATTCAAGATCTTTCTTTTCTAATCTTCAATTTTTTTTCAAAGTTAAGAAAAAATTTCAGCTGAAACAAATTTGTATTCCAAACTCTCCAAAACCCAAAAATAAAAATCAAGCTTGCATGTTAATCCTGTAATCACTTCAAAACCTTCCTCAAACAAAAAAGTTTATCTGCATTTTTTTCAATTCTGTTCCTCTGCAAAAATCATTTTTCCTTTAATCTCTTTTAAAGGCATGTAACAAGATTTCAAACCAACTTGCAAGGCATTTTTAACCTGTAATTTCATCAACCTGATATCTGAAACTCTTCCTTAAAAAAAATGAAAAGCCTCTGCATTTCTTTAAATCTGGGAATCTGCAATTCAAGTTTGAGCAAAATAAATCTGGGAATATAAAATGAAATCCGAAGAAAGTTAAATTTTAAAATGGCCTGCATGCAAGTTTTAAATCAAGTCATATGTCTTCAGCAAAGTTTTATTAGCATGCAACTCAACTTCAAGTAAAAATCTGCAACTCAGTTTAAAATCAAAGGTTTCAAAAGCAACTCAAGTTTTATCAAAAGCTTTTCAAAAATTTGTGCTCTGTTTCACGCTATTCTCATGTGAGTAACTCCTGTTTTTTATACTTAAGTATAAATTGGTTGCTTGATTGATGATTTAAATAAGTATTTTTATGAGTAACATCACAGTTTTAAAGATTTAAGTAAATATTTATATTGCCTGATCATCTATAAAATTAGTATGTTATGAATGAATCTATCAGTGAGCTTGTGTATATATGATATGTTGTTGTGCATATATTTGTACTTCCTCTGATTGTACTTTCTCTGAAATCCTCTTGCTCTTGTTCAGATTTTTGTTAAGGCTTAAATCCTGAGACAAACATGTTAATTATACTATAGTTTAGTTTAAAACTTATTAAGCAAAAAAATAAATTAGGTGTTGTCTCTGTAATTAAAACATCGGAGCATGTTCAATGAAGGTAAAATCTCAAACATGATAAATTATAAATTCAGTATTATAAACTGAAGACTTAAACAAAAAGTTGGTTTTTAAAATTAAAATCGTAGTGTTTAGTTTGGAATTGTGACTGCAGTGCATGTTTGAACTGAAAATGGGTTTTGGTGAATCTATGGTGATCGAGTTGATCGGAATGTTTAGGGTTCTTGGTGGTGGTAGTGGAGTGATCAGAGGGTGTGGCAAAAATGACAGGAGGATGAATAGTGCTCGGTGGAGGCGAAGGAAGGTTGATGAAGTTTGTAAACCTAGTTTCTGGGCAGTAAAATGTTTTGATTCGCATGAAGGCTTCAGGGTACCAAGTGCTTCTATTTTTGGAGAGATGGATGCTAGGGTATTGAAGAAGAGATGGTCGGAGTCTCATTGCCTCCGATGGCCGGAGGAGAGTGAATGGGGGGTTTTCCAGGTTTTGGGGTTTTATGGTGAACTGGTTCCAGTATTTTCCAGGTTTAAGAATTGGGGTACACGAATTTGAATTCGAGTATATGGTGAGTTTTTGATGAACATAAGGTGATTCAGAGTTGAATGTCAACATGTTCGATGCCTGGGTGGTGGCCGGAGGTGGCCAAGACCACCGTGCATATGCACGGTGCAGAGGAATGCGTCAGGAAGATTGTTTGGGTTTTGCAGTCTTTTTGTACTCGGGTAATACTCGAGTAATTCGAGTTTTTTCTCGAAGATTTTCTAGGGTTTTACTCGAAGCTAAAATAAGGGGGACTCGGATATTTCTGTAGATTTCAGGTTTCAGGGAAACCTGTATATCTTCCAATTCAAAATTGATATAAAATCTGAAGCAAGATTTTAAACAGAATTTAAATCTAAATTTAAAGTATGAATTTCAAACTAGATTTGAATTCCAGTTTTAAAATTTAATTTAAACTTTTTAAATTAAAATGTTTAAACAATTTAAAAGGATTTAAATAATCTGGAATTAAAGATTTAGCTTTAAAATCGAAGTAGAGATTTAAACATAAGTTTTAAACTGGAACCAAAATCCAATTTGAATCATGTTTTGAAAATAAAGGAAGTTTTACAATTTTAAAATATTTATACAATTTTGGATGTTGTAACATATTTTAAATATGATTTGTATCTTAAAAATGAAATTGGTTTAAATATCCTTTAAACTTCTTTACAATATAAGAAATTATTTAGTAGAAGTTTTTAAAAGGTTTTAAAATGCTTTTAAAACTTTGTTAAAGTTAAGTTTGGTTTTCATTTTAAATTTAAATTTTAAAATGTAATTTGGAAACAAATTTTAAAGGAATTTTTTTAAATTTTCTTTGTTAATGATAATGTAATCATAAATAAGAAAAGTTTATATTTTAAAATAAATCAAAGATTTAAATGATTTTGATTTATTAAATTAATAAGGTAATTAGATGGATAATTAATTAATTAATTAATTTAATTAATTAAGTAAGGATTTTGAAATTAATTAATTAAGGTTGAGTTAATTAATTAAGATTAATTTGGGAATAAGATCATTAATTAAATAAGTTTAGGTTTTAATTAATGGTTTAAAAATTAATTTATCAAGAGGATAAGATTAATTAAGTTAATTAATTAAACAATTAGTGATTAATTAAATGATTATTAAAGATTAATAAATTTCTGATTAATAATGATTAATTTAAATTAATTACTTAAGTAAGGTAATTAAGGAAATTGTTGATAAGTTAATAAAGGTCATTAACTTGGGATTATATATTAACTAATTTAAGTGATTAATTTAAATAATTAATTAGATTGATTAAATTTGATAATCATTATGGTATTTGGTTAAGTATGATTACTTTGTGAAGGTAATTAAAGTTATTAATTACTCATTGTAATTAATTAATTTATTAGATTAAATTAATTAATTAAGATTAATTAATTTAGAATAATCATTGATGGGTTGATAAGTGATTAATGAAGGATAATTACATAGAGAAGTAATTAAGATGAGTAATTACTGAATATAACTTATTGAAGTATGAAGAGTTGGGGTTATTTGCTTGTGAAATTATTATGGAGGATAAGTTCTTTGCAAAAGTAATTAATAATTAATTACTTGGTGTAATTAATTTAAGCATTGATTGATTAAGTTATTTGGAAACTATTTAAGTAATGTAATTAATTAAGGGTAACTAATTACTAATAAAATTGATCGAGGATGATTAATAATTAATTATTTATTTAAATATAATTAATTGAGGGGTAATCAATTTACTCAATGCAGTAATTAAGAATAGATAATTACTGAAGTTAATTAATCAAAGGTGATTAATAATTTAGGGTTAATTACTTAATGAAGTTAATTAATTTAAATGTAATTAGGAATCATTAATTAATATAATTAATGATGTGATTAAGATTAATTAATCAATGATAAGTGATTAAAGTAAATAATTAATGTGATTAATTAAGGATTAATTTGACCAATTTTAATTAATTAATTAATGAAGTAATTAGAGGTTAATTACTGTATTTAATTAAGAATAATTAATTTGTGAAATTAATTACTTGAATGTAATTAAAGAATGATTAATCAAGGGATTAATTAGTGGTTAATTAATTAGTTGATTGGTTTGTAATCAATGGTTATATAAGCAGGATTTATAGATTGGAGTAATTAATTTAATTTACTTTAAATTAATTAGAGATGATGTAATTAATTTAATTCATTTTAAATTAATTATATATGGTTCGATTATTAATCCTTGTTTATATATGCATGATACAGGTTTCCTTGAATGGTTTGAATCTCAGATATGAGATTAGTAATGATGTATGATATGAATGCATTGGTTGCATTGTGATGATGATTGGATTATCTTCTGATAATGATAATAGGGATTATCCGTGGTAATGATTATCTATTGTGATGATGTGAATTATCTATCTGTGTGTATATAGATAATTAAATTGAATTGTTTTAAACTTAAAACAACTTGGACCTAAAAGATGGCGGTTTGGATTTGATGAGACCGGGATCGGGTTTCCATATTTGGATATCCGAAAACCACATCGATCCAAACTAACGATGGGTCGTGAATCTCAAGTGAAGGTGAAGATTCAGAGTGCAAGGATTATCGTCGTTAACTCTGAGGGTGATTCCAAAATGAGTGTAACGAGATAATGCCTTCGGTTTCGTTCGAACCCGGAACGAACTTGTATGGATTGAATGCTTTCAGAACATCGTCAGGTGGACGATGAGCATTCTAAGAGATGTGTTCTCTAAAGGTAATCGTAGCCTCAAGCCTCATCAACCGGGAATGGCCAAAAAAGGGGAGGTGCAGCAAGGCTAAGTGGGTCATTCCCAAGTAGGACGAGATTTTCCCCTGTCTAAAAGTCCCTTTTATTCGGCTATGTGGGCGGTTGATTCGCGACAACAGCCGGATTGTCTTGTTCGGGACTATCCAGTAAGGGATGGTTCCGGCCTTGTGTTGCAGGGGAGCGGGCATACTCCTCGGTACGATGATCTAGGCCACGTACTGTGACGGGCGGTACCCCAGTAGCCCTGCCATTGTATGGAATCCAAAATCCAATAAGTGTCGTACGTATTAGTTGTGCCCAACTATGTTGGAACGTGAGATGTAAGCATTCCAGCTATTTCTGTATTTTATTTGAAAATCCTAGACACTATTATAATATCACCGGATTTCCTATCGAAGGTTTTGGTTAGCGTAAGGTAAAAACTTTTCCATGTTTATGTGTGGGAAGTCTTACGTGATACCTTTCTTTTTAAAGGTTTTTGAAAGTTAAGCAACTTTAACCTGTTACTCACACTAGACCCATGTCTGACCCGGAGTTTATTTCTGTTTTCTTAAACTCTTGGGTACTCAAATTTTTATGAGTAGCCAAGGGATTCAGGTTAGCTTTGACGAATTATGGAGGAGCCATGGAGCAGGAGGCTTCTACGTTATAGTTATCTAGTATTCTGCTGTGTTGGTATCTCTGAGTCGTTTGTTTGAGTTGTTTTGTACTGTGTTGTAATAACTAGACAGATGTGTATAACTGTCTAGTATGAGATGTATAATCTGTGTAACTCTGATAGTGTTGTATATCTATGTAATACTTTTGTTATTAATATAATTTATTCGTTCTGCTGTTGAGATTTTGTTGTTGTTGCTTCTTTCTTCTCTTTCTTTCTCTTTCTATCCCTTTCTTTCTTAATTCATGATACGTCTTTCTGGTTAGTGGAAGACGGGTCGTGACAGTTGGTATCAGAGCATTTGGTTGAGTGAATACCTAGGCTCTGGAGTGGTGTCTATCTTGAGAGAGCGTATTTGTAATTTTATATATATATTTAGTTATTTCTACCTATTTGTTGGGTTACCTATTCGGGTTTGTCCAATATAGGTTATAAAGGTACATACGATAGTGGTATGTGTAACACGACTACTACCATTAGTTGGAGTTTGAATGTTGAGGTTGGAAGTGTATCTGTTGAGACTGTAGACCTAATACCGTCTCGAGTGAAGTAGTTTGGTGAAAGGATCATCTTTGTAGTTGGATGAGTTGAGTTTGGATCTGTCGGTTTAGCAGAAATGTGTGATGGTATTTTGATACCTCAGGAAGTAGTAGCTGCGTGATGAGATGTAGTGAATATGGAGGTTTCCGAAGAAGTTTTCTTTGGAACAAGTTTTAGGAAGTGTGTCTGCTTCGGTGATGTGGCTGAGTTCAGCGGGTTGTTTGTGTATGGCTTTGAGGTCCGAGTTTCTCGCACAGCTTTGGATTAGGAAGTCTTTGGCTTTGGTGTTAGCAGTTCAGCTCGGAGTATTCTGTGTTGGTAGGAAGTCTTCTGGCTTAGCAGTTTCTGAAGGAGGGGTTCAGAAGCAGCAAAGTGGATCCGTTTCTTCGGTGGAGTGGCTAGTTAAGTGTAAGCTGTTCTGTTTGGTAAAGAGAGAACGTTTTTCTTTGGGAATTAGTCTGGATTGATCGAAAAAGTGACTTGCGATTGTTTGAGTGTTCTCTTGTGTTATCGGAATCTTTTCTGGATGTCTACTGAGAAGTCAGAGGTTTGTCCGTATCGGGAGATTGAGTTTTGTTATCGACCGGATTCTAGGAGTGCTACCGATGTAGCATCTAGTAGAAGGATGGTTTCTCGAGATAGAGTTGGTGAAGCAGCTCAGGATTGGTGGAACTTTTGAATTTTCTTTTATGGATCTTTTGAACCATATTCTGGGATGTGTTGTCCAGATTGTGCTCGTGATCATCATCAGCATTTTTCTTCTTTTCCAGATCAGAGTTGTGCAGCGGAAGCAGTTTGGGATTGTTTCTGTGTTGTCTTTTCCGGATAGAGGAAGTGAGTTTGTTCTTATGAGGTTTGATGTGTAGAGTTGATGATCATGGTCTGGGTTGATCTTGAGGAGATCGTTGTGTTGGATTGCTTTTGGTCCAGCTTGTTTTTTTTTGGACATCAGCAAAGGTTGAGCTGATCAGGAAGGATTATAGACAGTCCAGGATCATCCGAAGAGATTTGTGGATTAGAGACGAAGAAATTTGGATTCCGAAGCCGGAGATTTGTTTTGGATAAGTTTTCTCCGATCGAGGGAGCTATAAAATTTTGGTAAGTCTGGAAAGCTAGCTCCGAGGTGTTTTGGATCTCTTCTGTGTTTTGGTTGGATTGGTGTTTGGTTTTCAAGAGTTGAATTGCCAGTTGGATAACTTGGATTCAATAAGATTCACGTATCTCTGAGGGAGTACGTGTATGAGCTATCTCTGGTTATGGAACCAGCTGTTCAGTAGGTTTGGTGGTTGAGTCAAACTCGTCTGTAGTCTGATATCTTGTCTAGTTTTGTAGATCTAGATGAGTAGAAGCTCTATAGCTTTGTAGTTTATATTGTTTGGATTTTGAAGAGCGAGTATCCCGATATATATATATATATATATATATATATATATATATATATATATATATATATATATATATATATATGTATGTATGTATGTATGTATGTATGTATGTATCTATATATATGTCTATGTATGTATGTATGTATACTTGGGGAAACTCGAGGAAATTTTATCCAGAATTTTGTCTGGATAATTAAATTTGTTTGATTAGATAAATTGGTTGCTTTGATTGTTAGCATATGATTGATATATGCTTGTGTTTAAATTTAAAATCTTTAACGAGATTATTAAATTACCTTTGCTTTAAAATTTCGAGGACGAAATTCTTTTAAGGGGGGAGGAATGTGATATCCCAGAAATTTTGGCAATATCAACTTAATAACCTGTATTTAAAATTAAATTGATTTGATAAATTCTGTTAACTAAAATTAACTTGATTTAATAATCCAATTAAATAAATGTTTAATTGGTGAATCTTATCTTTTAAAGGCTAATAAATTGGTTTCTATTTATAATGTGTATATATATATATATATTTATGTATATTATAGATAGATAAGTTCTTATTTGAGGTTTAATAAACAAATAAAATCTTGTTTTCAAATTTTAATACTCATTTTGATAATTTCGAAATTTATTATTTTATTTAATCAATAACTATTCAAAACTATTTAATAAATAACTATTTGGTTTTAAGATACTTAAAGAAATTGTTTTAAATTATTCAAATGTATTTTAAAGCATAGTTTAAATTTTAATAAGATAAACAAAGGTTTATTTTATTTTCTTTTTAAATATAGCTTAATAAATATAGTTTGGAATTATATATGAAAAATTAAAATACCATTTATATATTAAACATTAATGCATTTAATTAAGATAAATAAGATAAATAATTCATAATTTCTTTTGTAAATGATTTAAAAATTAATAAATATGTTATTTTCAAATAAAAATAAAAGTATAAATATAGATAGATTTTAAAAGACAATTTTTTTTAAAATTAAGTATGTTAATATAAATTATTTTTAAATGGATTTTTTTAAATGTATGAATAGCATTTGAATTTGAATTTAGTTTTGAATTTCAAATGAATAAACATATTTAAATTATTTGGATAAGCTTTAATTTTTTATATAAATTATTTTATTTCAATGCATACACATTTATTTATGAAAATAATTTATATATATAAGCATTTAATAAATAAAGAAATAGGATTTCATTTACTTTTAAAATAAATTAATAAATAAAACAAATAAAATAATTCTCAGGACACATGTTATTAAACTAAGTGGTATAGTGACAAGTGTACTTAAGTTAAGAGACTAATGTAACAAGTGTCTTTTATTTTTAATTTTTCTTTTAATTTTTAAAATAAATCAATTTCTCTTATAAAAGCATGTTTTATTCAAGATCTTTCTTTTCTAATCTTCAATTTTTTTTCAAAGTTAAGAAAAAATTTCAGTTGAAACAAATTTGTATTCCAAACTCTCCAGAACCCAAAAATAAAAATCAAGCTTGCATGTTAATCCTGTAATCCACTTCAAAACCTTCCTCAAACAAAAAAGTTTATCTGCATTTTTTTCAATTCTGTTCCTCTGCAAAAATCATTTTTCCTTTAATCTCTTCTAAAGGCCTGTAACAAGATTTCAAACCAACCTGCAAAGCATTTTTAACCTGTAATTTCATCAAACTGAGATCTGAAACTCTTCCTTAAAAATAAAAATGAAAAGACTCTGCATTTCTTTAAATCTGGGAATCTGCAATTCAAGTTTGAGAAAAATAAATATAGGAATACAAAATGAAATCTGAAGCAAGCTCAAGTTACAAATGGCCTGCATGCAAATTTTAAATCAAGTCATATGTCTTCAACAAAGTTTTCTTAGCATGCAACTCAACTTCAAGTAAAAATCTACAACTGAGTTTAAAATCAAAGGTTTCAAAAGCAACTCAAGTTTTATCAAAAGCTTTTCAAAAATTTGTGCCCTTTTTCATGCTATTCTCAAGTGAGTAACTCCTGTTTTTTTTTTTACTTAAGTATAAATTGGTTGCTTGATTGATGATTTAAATAAGTATGTTTGTGAGTAACATCACAGTTTTAAAGATTTAAGTAAATATTTACATTGCCTGATCATCTATAAAATTAGTATGTTATGAATGAATTATCAGTGAGCTTGTGTGTATATATGATATGTTATTATGCATATATTTGTACTTCCTCTGATTGTACTTCCTCTGAAACCCTCTTGCTCTTGTTCAAATTTTTGTTAAGGCTTAAATCATAAGACAAACATGTTAATTATATTATTGTTTAGTTTAAAACTTATTAAGTAAAAAAATAAATTAGGTGTTGTCTCTGTAATTAAAACATCAGAGCATGTTCAATGAAGGTAAAATCTCAAACATGATAAATTATAAATTCAGTATTATAACCTGAAGAATTAAACAAAAAGATGATTTTTAAAATTAAAATCATAGTGTTTAGTTTGGAATTGTGACTGGAGTGCATGTTTGAACTGAAAATGGGTTTTGGTAAACCCATGGTGATCGAGTTGATCGGAATGTTTGGGGTTCTTTGTGGTGGTAGTGGAGTGATCAGAGGGTGTGGCAAAAATGATAAGAGGATGAATAGTTCTCGGTGGAGGCGATGGAAGGTTGATGAATTTTGTAAACCTTGTTTCTAGGCAGTAAAATGTTTTAATTGGCATGAAGGCTTCAGGGTACCGAGTGCTTCTATTTTTGGAGAGATGGATGCTAGGGTATTGAAGAAGAGATGGTCGGAGTCCCATAGCCTCCGATGGCCGGAGGAGAGTGAATGGGGGGTTTTTCAGGTTTTGGGGTTTTATGGTGAACTAGATCCAGTATTTCCCAGGTCTAAGAATTGGGGTACTCGAATTTGAATTCGAGTATATGGTGAGTTTTTGATGAACATAAGGTGATTCAGAGTTGAATGTCGACATGTTCGATGCCTGGGTGGTGGCCGGAGGTGGCCAAGACCACCATGCATACGCACGATGCAGAGGAATGTGCCAGGAAGATTGTTTGGGTTTTGCAGTCTTTTTGTACTCGGGTAATACTCGAGTAATTCGAGTTTTTTCTCGAAGATTGTTTAGGTTTTTACTCGAAGCTAAAATAAGGAGGACTTGGGTATTTCTGTAGATTTCAGGTTTTAGGGAAACCTGTATATCTTCCAATTCAAAATTGATTTAAAATCTGAAGCAAGATTTTAAACAGAATTTCAATCTGAATTTAAAGTATGAATTTCAAACTAGATTTGAATTCCAGTTTTAAAATTTAATTTAAACTTTTTAAATTAAAATGTGTAAACAACTTTAGAAGGATTTAAATAATCTAAAATTAAAGATTTAGCTTTAAAATCTAAGTAGAGATTTAAACACAAGTTTTAAACTGGAACCAAAATCCAATTTGAATCATGTTTTGAAAATAAAGGAAGTTTTACAATTTTAAAATATTTATACAATTTTGGATGTTGTAACATATTTTAAATATGATTTGTATCTTAAAAATGAAATTGGTTTAAGTATCCTTTAAACTTCTTTATAATATAAGAAATTATTTAGTAGAAGTTTTAAAAAGGTTTTAAAATGTTTTTAAAACATTGTTAAAGATAAGTTTGGTTTTCATTTTAAATTTAAAATTTAAAATGTAATTTGGAAACAAATTTTAAAGGAAGTGTTTTAAATTTGCTTTGTTAATGATAATGTAATCATAAATAAGAAAAGTTTATATTTTAAAATAAATCAAAGATTTAAATGATTTTGATTTATTAAATTAATAAGGTAATTAGATGGATAATTAATTAATTAATTAATTTAATTAATTAAGTAAGGATTTTGAAATTAATTAAGAGTTAATTAATTAAGATTAATTTGGGAATAAGATCATTAATTAAATAAGTTTAGGTTTTAATTAATGATTTAAAAATTAATTTATCAAGAGGATAAGATTAATTAAGTTAATTAATTAAACAATTATTGATTAATTAAATGATTATTAAAGATTAATAAATTTGTGATTAATAATGATTAATTTAAATTAATTACTTAAGTAAGGTAATTAAGGAAATTGTTGATAAGTTAATGAAGGTCATTAACTTGGGATTATATATTAATTAATTAAAGCGATTAATTTTGATAATTAATTAGATTAATTAAATTTGATAATCATTATGGTATTTGGTTAAGTATGATTACTTTGTGGAGGTAATTAAAGTTATTAATTACTCATTGTAATTAGTTAATTAATTGGATTAGTTTAAATTAATTAATTAAGTTTAATTAATTTAGAATAATCATTGATGGGTTGATAAGTGATTAATGAAGGATAATTACTTAGAGAAGTAATTAAGATGAGTAATTACTGAATATAACTTATTGAAGTATAAAGAGTTGGGGTTATTTGGTTGTGAAATTATTATGGAGGATAATTTCTTTGTGAAAGTAATTAATAATTAATTACTTGGTGTAATTAATTTAAGCATTGATTGATTAAGTTATTTGGAAAATATTTAAGCAATATAATTAATTAAGGGTAATTAATTACTAATAAAATTGATCAAGGATGATTAATAACTAATTAATTAATTAAATATAATTAATTTAGGGGTAATCAATTTACTCAATGCAGTAATTAAGAATAGTTAATTACTGAAGTTAATTAATCAAAGGTGATTAATAATTTAGGGTTAATTACTTAATGAAGTTAATTAATTTAAATGTAATTAGGAATCATTAATTAATATAATTAATGATGTGATTAAGATTAATTAATTAAGATTAATTAAACAATGATAAGTGATTAAAGTAATTAATTAATGTGATTAATTAAAGATTAATGTGATTAATTATAATTAATTAATTAATGAAGTAATTAGAGGTTAATTAACGTATTTAATTAAGAATAATTAATTTGTGAAATTAATTACTTGAATGTAATTAAAGAATGTTTAATCAAGGGATTAATTAGAGGTTAATTAATAAGTTGATTGCTTTGTAATCAATGGTTATATAAGCAGGATTTATAGATTGAAGTAATTAATTTAATTTACTTTAAATTAATTAGAGATGATGTAATTAATTTAATTCATTTTAAATTAATTATATATGGTGTGATTATTAATCCTTGTTTATATATGGATGATATAGATTTCCTTGAATGGTTTGAATCTCGATATGAGATTAGTAATATTGCATGATATGAATGCATTGGTTGCATTGTGATGATGATTGGATTATCTTCTGATAATGATAATAGGGATTATCTGTGGTGATGATTATCTATTGTGATGATGTGAATTATCTATCTGTGTATATATAGATAATTAAATTGAATTGTTTTAAACTTAAAACAACTTGGACCTAAAAGATGGCGGTTTGGATTTGATGAGACCGGGATCGGGTTTCCATATTTGGATATCCGAAAACCACATCGATCCAAACTAACGATAGGTCGTGAATCTCAAGTGAAGATGAAGATTCAGAGTGCAAGGGTTATCGTCGTTAACTCTGAGGGTGATTCCAAAATGAGTGTAACGAGATAATGCCTTCGGTTTCGTTCGAACCCGGAACGAACTTGTATGGATTGAATGCTTTTAGAACATCGTCAGGTGGACGATGAGCATTCTAAGAGATGTGTTCTCTAAAGGTAATCATAGCCTCAAGCCTCATCAATCGGGAATGGCTAAAACAGGGGAGGTGCTGCAAGGCTAAGTGGGTCGTGCCCAAGTAGGACGAGATTTTCCCCTGTCTAGAAGTCCCTTTTATTCGGCTGTGTGGGCGGTTGATTCGCGACAACTATCGAGGTTGTCTTGTTCGGGACTATCCAGTAAGGGATGGTTCCCGCCTTGTGTTGTAGGGGAGTGGACGTACTCCTCGGTACTATGATCTGGGCCAAGTACTGTGACAGGCGGTAACCCAGTAGCCCTGCCATTGTATGGAATCCAAAATCCAATAAGTGTCGTACGTATTAGTTGTGCCTAACTATGTTGGAACGTGAGATGTAAGCATTCCATCTATTTCTGTATTTTATTTGAAAACCCTAGACACTATTATAATATCACCGAATTTCCTATCGAATGTTTTGGTTAGCGTAAGGTAGAAACTTTTCCATGTTTATGTGTGGGAAGTCTTACGTGATACCTTTCTTTTTAAAGGTTTTTGAAAGTTAAGCAACTTTAACCTGTTACTCACACCAGACCCATATCTGACCTGGAGTTTATTTCTGTTTTCTTAAACTCTTGGGTACTCAAATTTTTACGAGTAGCCAAGGGATTCAGGTTAGCTTTGACGAATTATGGAGGAGCAATGGAGCAGGAGGCTTCTGCGTTATAGTTATCTAGTATTCTGCTGTGTTAGTATCTCTGAGTCGTTTGTTTAAGTTGTTTTGTACTGTGTTGTAGTAACTAGACAGATGTTTATAACTTTCTAGTATGAGATGTATAATCTGTGTAACTCTGATAGTGTTGTATATCTATGTAATACTTTTGTTATTAATTTAATTTATTCGTTCCGCTGTTGAGATTCTGTTGTTGTTGCTTCTTTCTTTCTCTTTCTATCCCTTTCTTTCTTAATTCATGATACGTCTTTCTGGTTAGTGGAAGATACGTCTTTCTGGTTAGTGGAAGACGGGTCGTGACATGTTTCCTGCTAAGTGCATCGCAACCTTATTGCCTTTTCCCGGTGTGCACTCAATACTAAAGTCATAAGCGGCTAAAGATTCCAACCACCTCTGCTGTCTCATACTCAACTCCTTTTGAGAGAATAAATATCTTAGTGACTTATAATCCATGTACAACTCGAATCTTTCTCTCAAAAGATAATGTCTCCACACCTTTAATGCAAAAATCTCTACAGCTAATTCCAAATCATGAGTTGGGTATCTAACTTAATGTGGCCTGAGCTATCGAGAAGCATAGGCAATCACTTTACCTCTCTACATCAACACAGCTCTAATCATGTTCCACATGCATCCGTGTATACCATAAAATCCCGATTCCCCTCTGAAACAACCAACACATGCGCATTAGTTAATAAATATTTCTGTTTCTAGAATGCTTCCTCACACTTAACAGTCCAGACAAACTTCACATCTTTACGAGATAGCTTAGTCATCGGTGCAGCTATCCATGAAAAATCTTTAATGAACCTCCTATAGTAACAAACTAATCCAAGGAAACTCTTTATCTTAGTCACTGTCTTGGGTCTCTTCCAACTATTCACTACCTCGATCTTTTCCGGATCCATTGACAACCCTTTCCCTGAGACTACATGACCAAGAAACTTAATTTCCTTCTTCCAGAAATAACATTTCAAAATTTCATTTTCAATTAATGTTATCTGAGCGTCTCAAACACCATTCTAAGATGAACTTCATGCTCTATTTCATCCTTAGAGTATATCAAAATGTCGTCTATGAATACTAACACGAATCTGGCCAAATATTCTCAGAAGATTCTACTCATCGGGTCCACAAAGAATGTCAGCGCATTAGTTAGTCCGAACGGCATCACTAACCATTCATATGATCCATATCAGCTTCTAAACGTCGTCAAAGAAATACTGACCTCTGCACTCTAAGCTGATAGAATCATGTTGCCAAATCCAACTGAGAAAATACTGGCTCCATTCAGCTGGTCGAACAAATCATCAATTTTTTAGGTAACAGATCTCGATTCTTTATCAACTTCTCATTCAATGAACGATAATCGATATACAATCTCAACGTTCCGTCCAGTTTTTTGTAAACACTACGGCTGCTCATTAAGGCGAACAGCTTGGTTTGATAAAGTTCTTACCTTCTAAATCCACCAATTGCACCTTTAAATCTTTTATCTCGGTAAGTGTCATTCTATTTGGCGGTCTACTCACCGGTATAGTTCCTGGTACTAAATCTATTCGAAACTCAATAGCTCGATTCGGCGGTAATCCTACTACGGGCTCAAAAACATCTACGAATTCTCTAACAATGAAAACTTGATTCAACTTATCTTCTGCTCTATAGCATCCAACAAAGCATTTACAAAACTAGGGTGTTCTACGGAGTATGTAATTTAACCACTGCAGTTAGGGTGTCTAAGTGATTTTTTTCTATCATGAAAAAATATCCAGCATCATACATACTTAACCAATCCATACCCAAAATTATTCTGAACCCCAAGAAATCAAATACATGCAAACAACAAACAAATATATGAACTAACAATTTGAACTCTACCTAGTCGATCTCTTCCCAAGTGTAGCATACCCTTCTACTGGATTCGCAACCCTTAAGTATGTTACTAGGTATGAAGGTTCTAGGTTAAGCTTATCTACTAAACAATGAGATATAAAAGAATGCGATATACAGTATCAAATTAAACTCTAACTTATACACCATGAATCAAAAGCGTACCTCCAAACACAGCTTTTCCTTTCTCTTTTGGAGTTGGTTTTGAGGCAGCCGGTTCCAATGCAAACATTTTGCCTTTTGCATCCTTGGCCGGTTCCTTTCACTGGCACTTATAATGTCCATTCTGATCACACTTGAAGCACCTCACTTCTGTCTTATCACCATCCTCCTTTTCCTATTTGACACTCTTGAGCGAGATGTCCTTTCTTGTCGCACTTGTAGCAGACTACATTGGATTTCCCTCTCTTGGCTGCTCCTCCTTTCTAAGCACCTTTCTTATGAAAAAACTTTGTTTTCTGGTTCTGCCCACCTTGGGTTTCCACTGCTTTGTTATCATTAAAGAGAGCAAGCATCTCCTCATGCCTCCAGGCCATCTCAACAATACATCGAATGGATCCATAATGTGTGGCAAAGTTGCTTTAGCAAGCTCTAGATTCAATCTACGGATGAACTTCTCATTCCTTTTGATAATCGTATCAACCGTAGCACATCCATATATCGATAGCTCCTCAAATCTGGTAGCATACCCTAGCACTGTATGTCTTCCTGTACCAATTCAGCAAATTTCCTGAGCAGAGTTGGCTTAGCGATCTCCGACATGAATCTTTCCTCGAATCTCCTTTTGAATTCCGCCCAGATCATGGTCTTCTCATTAACTCCCATAGTAACACTATTCCACCAGTACAGTGCTTCTCCTTGCAACTATCAAGATGTTGGTCTTCTTTTTTGCTCATCGTTATGTTCCAAATCAGCAAAGATCATTTTGCAAAGAAGCAACAAATTTTCCACTTCAATTGCGTCCTCAGTCCCGATAAATGCCTTTCCTCCAAGCCTAGCATAGTCTCTACTCAATATTGCAAAGTTATTGACCACCGGAGCTCCTTAATTTCCTCCGTCAACATTTCCACCAACTAATCTCATTGCAGCTTCAGCTTGCATCATGTTAACAAAAAACTGATACATGGCTCACATATCAACTTGTTGCACTCCAATACCCACATTAGCAGCTTGTGCTAGACCTGGATTCCATCTAGTATTTGGCCTAGCATTTCCATTAGTTGTGGTGTTTCCTCCACCTTGATTAACTCTTCCATTCCTAGTATTCATATCTTACTTCGTTAAAATCTACATTCGAGTCTTCGTAAGATATAGAAGGATAGCCTAAGAAAGATGGGAGAATTAAGATAAATCGTATACTTATATATAGCAAATACAAGTACGTTACTATAACGTAATCCCTTTCCCCAATCTTTCCACTAATTCCTTAGGATTATGTTTTCAGAAAACAGCTTAAGTTTAGAATTTCTTTTATGTTTTCATAAACCTATACTCTGATACCAAGTTGTAACATCCCCTATTTTGAGACCCAAAACTAAACGCTACAGATGCCGCAGTCATCTATACTATTAACTTCCGGTAACAAAATACGATATTGTTAATGGTATCTATAATATCAAAAGCACATGAATATGAAATACAAGCAACCTCTTCAAAAGCATACCTTCGACTAGGTCACTTCTGTTTTTCTCCAATATAATACGTATCAATTGCCTTGATACCATGTGCATTGGTTTCGAATGAGCGCGAAAGGCCTACTGAGCATGGTGATGAAGGAAAGTAATATAAGCGGCGAAGTTGAAAATTGACACAAAATTGAATTTTTGCCTTCCAAAGCAATTCTTTTTTACTAACTTGCCTAATTTTTCAAAATATGATTGGTTGTCAATTCTTTATCAAAATTCTTTTCTAAAAAGGCCGCCATATTCAAAATTAACCATTAATACCATTTTAACAAATAAGATATCCTTCTTAACAAAACATGCAATACATTTAAGTCCATTAACTTAAATAATTTTATAACCTTAATAAAATACTTAGGAAAATTCATCAAAAATCACAATAATTCAATTTAATATGTTTTCTAACATATAAAAATTTCAGATCTAAAATCATTACATAATAGTCTTAAATAATTTCATTTCAATATTGACTATTTTATCTAATAGAAAATTCATAATAAATTCACAATTACTTAGAAAATTATGAAACTTGAAACCCACTTCTAAAATAATGTTTTTTACCATGTACCAAAAACAAAAATCATATGGATGTCATAATAGGTTTTCTAATCTAAACATATCATAAAATCTATATGAAAAAATATAAATCATTAAAAAGCATATATACACATTTAAATAAACACAACATGGCACATAACATGCAAAATTAATTCGAATCTATCTTGAAACCAGTATCAATATCAATAGTTATATGTAAGTCAATTATTCACCTTGGCTTGGTGTTAAGAAGGTTGAGATTTGGCCTTTGATTTTTTTCAAGCTTTCTACTTGATTCTTAGCTTATCTTCTTTTTGATTCTTCTTAATGGTGGCCAATCGAGCTCTAAGGGGTTTTAGTTTTGTTTGGGAATGTTAAAATGAATAAAGGATGGAGAATAGAAGGGTTTAGGGCATTAGAATGAAGGATGTTCCAATTTTATCCTTAGCATATTCCACCTGCTTACTTATTTACAATTCTCCTTTGCTTATACATTCAATAAGGCACGATCCTTTATTAATTAGAAATTATCAATCCTTTAACTATTAACAGTATTCTATTCGATTTGTCCAATTAAATGTTCTAAATAATGTTACTCAAAATTAGGGTCATTACTTTAATCGTTAGCAGTTGACCAGTCTTGTGACAGTAGTAGACTGGCCTATTATAAACAGCGCATAATAATTATTTCTATTTTTTAATTAACTTCCTTTCCATTTTAATAGTAATGTTAATGCTTACTTTAACGTTTCCTCAAACCCTAGGATTTTTATTAACATTAACATTAATTAAGTTAAAATTTTAAATTCACTTTGAGTTTATTAGTGCTTTAAATTTTAAACATTAACATTAATTAAGTTTTAAATTTCGATTCACTTTGAACTATTTTAAATTCAAAAACTTCAAATGTCGACAACTTTTCCATTGGAGCTCCAATTATAAAATTCATATATGACATTTGATAGAAAATCGCCACAAATGCAATAATGTAACTTTTATTGCCAAATTCCGATGTTTACAAAATTTCTATTTTTGGTCTTATAATTAATTAATTTTCTTATTGATTTTTACATGGTGTTACAAGAGCATCCTCCTCATCGTCTCAAAGGAATATGAATCGAAACTGAGGTAGGGAGTAATCATGAGCTGATCTAACTATTGAATTAAGTATAAGATTTATATAAGAACTTATTTGTATTCTCACTAAGATTTTATTGGAGGGCTTCAGGAGAGATCATGGTTTGGACCTTCTTTTTAGTAATATCGATAGCTAAATCATTAAACTTTAACTTCTCTCACATATAGGTGACCTTGTTAGTTATGATAGACGTGGCTTCCTAGGAAGCCACTAGATAAGGAAGTTTTGTGTCTCTACCTCCAAGAGTGACATGAGAAATGCCAAGGTCATCAAGTTTCTTCTTGATATAGATAGCTTGTCTATTTAATGGTAGAGAAGCACCTCATAAGCATATGTTAGAGTGCCACACACTAAAAAAAAGGAAAGAGAAAGCGAGAAAACTTATACGAGAGGAAAACACAAACATGAAGAAAGTTAAGACTCAAACTAGAGAACTTTTGTTAGTTCCTGAGAAGATGGTTTTGATGACAACAACTTTAGGACTTGTTATAAAATATATATACTAATATCTTTGTCAGATATATATGTATATATGCAGGATATATATACGTAGGTACTGAGAATGAAGACTATATTGTATAGAGATTCAAGATTGACGAATTCAAGATTGAAGAAATCAAGACTGAGGACTCACGAGTATCAAGATATCAAGATAAGTAATAGAGTCTAGATTTATGTTAAAACTTCATAATAGCACTTAGATCTTTATTCGAATTTTAATTATGGAATGGAATCCACCTTCTCTCTTTAATAGTGGGATGGAACCCATGACCTCTTTAGTCGGATGGAACCCACGACCTTCTCAAGTAAAATGGAATCCACGAAATTTTCAAAATGACTTATTTTTAGATTTTTCAAAACTATCTTTTGAAAAAGACATCTCTCTCTTGGTTTAAATATTTTAGCCTTAATTCAAAATCTATTTTTAATCATGTTATTTTCAAAATCATTTCTTGTTTTCAAACTATCTTACATTTTAATATTTTAGCTTTAATGTCAAAATATTTATATATTTAGTTTTTATTACTTTTATATTTCATAAGATCACTTTCCAAAGGTTTTTACGATCATAAAGTATATTCAAAATAGTTTACAAAGTTCTAAGATTATTTTGACAAACTTTAGAAAGAAAATTTCTTTTAAAACAAAACTCAATTTTCAAAAAATACTAGGGGATGTCGACATGCCTATACCCCCCCATGTCGACATGGTAGCCGTGGATTTTAAAATTCAAGTTATCAAAAGAAGTGTCTATTCGTCATAACCTTTCACGATTGGACATGACCGTTATTCTCCTATATATACCAATAATTTTCAACAAATTTTAACTTAAGATTTCTTTGTTTTCTCTCCTTGTTCTCTTCCATTCTTATTTTTAAACATTCTAACAAAACTCCGTCGAAGTCCTAAGTGAATCAAACTTGATTGTCTCTAGTTTGATTCTCTGCCACTCTCTCTCAAAGATCTCAGCGCTATTCAGAGTTATATGATCATTTGTAATCAAAGATCGAAAGATCAAAGTGTATCAAGTCTCTCTGTATCAAAGTGTGATTGGAAACGGTGTGATTATGACCCATAAATCAATTCGGTGTGATTATAGCCCACAAATCAATTAGGTGATCTTGTAACTTAGTCAAATCAAGAGATGCCCTACACTCGGAGATAGGAGTGTGTATCTTATGGCCTTGAAATCAAGGTTGTAATATCGATATTATATTTGAAAAGAAATCTGCACAGTAAATTGTGTGGTACTGGATGTAGGGTAACTCCGAACCAGTATAAAATTTTGGTGTGTTCTTTCATTTACTGCTATTATTTACTATTTGCATCTATTTCTAGTTCTACGATTGTCTCGGCGTTTGTAAATTGCATCCGTTTGGGTTTAATTTGAAAATAATTCAAAAAGATTCATAAAACTAATTATACACTATTCACCTCCCCTCTAGTGTTAATTCTTCCTTAAGCACCGTAATCCATATTTCCTACACTTTGGATCTGATTACGCACGATCAATTGCTCATCATCCATTGAAGCAAAAGGAAAAGTTGCAACTTGATCAACAGAGTGGTTATAAATGTTAGAGACTAAGGATTTTCTCATCTTCTAGATGTGATCAGTATCCATCGACTTTGAGGGAAATGTGATAACCATAGCTAATCCGTGCATGGAAAGAGTAGGATGTGTAATTACTTATTTAGAAGAAGGAGCATGTCGAAAAAGGAAAGATCAAGGATGTGTTCTTGGGATTTATTCCTAGTTTTTTGTACTTTAGAAGTTTGCTTCTTCTTCATATATCCTTTACTCTTTTTAGTGCCTATAAAAGAGGGAGTAATAAGGCGATTAATGTTGATCTCGTACTTAGTATGCCCTAATTCATGATGTTAGCCGAGCTTAACTTCTTAGACATATTGTTTGGAAAAGAAAGGGGTAAAGAGGTATTAATTAAGTTAACATCGATAAATTGAGTGTAAATAAAATAATATATGAGTTAGATAAACATATGTAAGAAAATGCAAAAGTTAGTGTGCAAACCGCTCCGCACATAGCTCTCCTACGAGAGCAAAACTACCCACGTCATCATTATGAGCAGTGGCAAGTACTCTTCTAAATCCAATTAAGGAACATGAAAATAACTTGGTTAGTTTCATAAAGCCATAATGGTGGATCTTCTAAATAGTAAATATATTGGAAATTTAATGATTATTAGCACTTAGACTTATAATATGAGCCATGCAGCTAGAAAATTCCCACTTATCTTTCTTATAAACTGCATAGGTGATTATGCATAGATCAAGTATAAGAGAATGACGATCACGACTATGCGCATAACAAAATTAGAGTAGTCCTGCAAATCGAATGGTTGAAGTTAAGTTGAAAGGCCATCATTAGTAATAAATAATTATTAATCTGACCACTTTTCCACCTTATGAGGGAGGAAATAAAAAAACAAAATGCAGATTTGTAGATAATAGATGGTGTTATGTCCTTGGCTAGGGCATTTTTGATGGAAAATAATAATTGAAACTATCTAAAAGAAAGAGGAGAGTCTAGATTCTTGGCATATAGAATGTATGCACTAATGATGAAAGAATAAGCAAGGGGTAGGATTTGAATGGAGCAATGTCATAAAAGAAGATTCATTCTCACAACAAGGGACACATAAAAAGGTAAACACCCCATGTGTTCGCTGGTCATAGGCATTAAAATAGATGGAGGACTATTCATCCAATCAATGACATAAGGAATCAGGGTAGCATGCTCAATGACAACAAACTTGGATAACACCAAGTCAATTTGTTTCTACAAGCAGATTACCGAAATAGTGTCCACATATTTAATCTTAGTAGAATCACTTGAAATTCTAGAGATGAGTTTTTAGGAGGATATGACCTACTCAAAAAAAGAAAAAGAAGTTTAAATTGCTACACGTTAAAAAATCCCCAAAACACACAAAGGTTATTGTTTGCGCAAAAAATGGGCAAACACCCTAAAGTCGTACGATTTAGTTGATTATATGTTGTTCTTAGCGATTTGGGTGATTTATGCAAATATGTAAAAAACAGGGACTAAACTGTAAAAGACACGTAGATTTATAGTGGTTCGGCCAGAACGTGCCTACGTCCACTTTATATGTTATTATCCTTTTTCTTTCAGATTACAAGTACAAAGCTTTGCATACAAGTAACTGAAAGTTGTTTGAAAGTTCCTTCCGTGCTTGAGCTCTCAAACCTCTCCTCCATTGTTGTACCCCTGCCCCTCTATTTATAGAGTGAGGCTGGGGGTAGAGGTCCTGGATGTATATAGCTGCTGGTGGGCCTGGGCTGAAGCAATCTAGCCTGGCACATCTGGTTCGGGGAGCTTGGTTCGGTCGTAGCTGGGATGGTTGGACCGGTGGTAGGTTGGTCCAGTGGTAGGTTGAGTGGAGTGTTGGTTCGGCATGGCTTGGGTGAAGAGTTGGTTTGGCTCTGCAGGGAGAGGTGTTGGACCGGTGGAGGTTGGTCCGGTGATGGATGCTTGGAGAGCCGGTCCGGTTGTCACCTGGTTCGGCAGGAGTTGGTTCGGTGGAGGCCGGTCCGGTGAGGCCTTGGACCGGTGGAGTTGGGAATGCCGAATGGACTTCGGCATTGGGAATGCCGGATGAATCTCGGCATTGGGAATGCCGAATGAGCCATGGTATTTCGAATGCCGAATGAGATCTCGTTTCATACTGCCGAATGGGCTTGAGTGTTGGAGTGCCGAATGGACTCTCGCATTGTTTCACCGAATGAACTTTTATATTTGAACCTTGAGTGAAATCCTAGACTTATATACGCTTGCTGGCTGCTTCTTCTTGGTTCGGTCGTGGTGGAAATGCACACAACATTGATATTCCAGTTTTGACCAAAAATGGGATAACACTTTGCCCCCCAAAACATGCCTTGCGATAGGAAGGCGTGTTTTGTAATGCCATGAGCGGGATGTTCATATCCTGTTGATGTCCTTGCGGTAGGAAGGCGTGTTTTGTAATGCCATGAGCTGGATGTTCATATCATGTTGACAACCTGTAAAGAGCTTGATATTTTATATGGCCCCAAATGACGATCGTTCGGGATCGAGCTATTTGGGATGAAGCGCGGTCGTTCATGGTCAAACGCCTAACTTCAAACGACGACCGTTCGCGATCGAGTCATTTGAGGTGAAGTGCGACCGTTCGCGGTCAAGCGTCTAAATCCATGCGACGATCGTTCGAGATTGAGTCATTTGCGGTAGAATGTGATCGTTCACGGTCAAGCGCTTTACTTCAAATGACGACCGTTCGGGATCGAGCCATTCGAGGTAAAGTGCGACCGAGCCCGGTCAAAGGGCGGACCTCAAATGGCGACCGTTCGCGATCAAGCCACTTGGGGTGAAATGTGACCGTTCACGACCGGTGCCGTTCGCGGCAAAAGATGAGGTCAGAGGGCGGACCTCAAATGGCGACCGTTCGCGATCAAGCCACTTGGGGTGAAATGTGACCGTTCGCGGCCGGTGCCGTTCGCGGCAAAAGATGAAATGGGACCGTTCGCGGTCAAGCGCCTTACTTCGGATGACGATCGTTCTAGATCGAGCCATTCGTGGTAAGGTGCGACTGTTGGCGGTCAGGGGGTGGACCTCAAATGGAGACCTTTCGCGATCAAGCCATTTGTGGCGAGATGAGTTGTGTCGTTCGAGGCGAGTTTGTGACTGTTCGAAGTCGGGTACCGTTCGAGCCGAATTGTGACCGTTCGAGGTCGGGTGCCGTTCGAGGCGAGTTGTGATCGTTCGCGATCGAGTGCCGTTCGAGGCGAATTGTGACTAATCGAAGTCGGGTGCCGTTCGAGGCGAATTGTGACTGTTCGAAGTCGGGTGCCGTTCGAGGCGAATTGTGACCGTTCGCGATCGGGTGCCGTTCGAGGCGAATTGTGACCGTTCGCGATCGGGTGTCGTTCGAGGCGAATTGTGACCGTTCGAGGTCGGGTGCCGTTCGAGGCGAGTTGTGACCGTTCGCGGTCGGTTGCCGTTCGAGGCAAATGAGTGTGCCCGGGGGGGACTTAATATTATCAGTGCCGGAGTTATTGTTTGGGGGAGTTTCCGAATCAAAGACTTCGGCAGTTCACTGCCATGCAAGAGGTGCTCGTGGACCGTTCGCGATCCACGGGCATACAAGTAATTTTTCCATAGAATGGTAAATGTTAAAGCAATAATCATATGAACCTTACGGAAGAAATGTCCAAACAGGAAGAATTTAAATGTTCAAATCAAAATCAAAGCAAAAAACAGAATGAAGATGTCAAAGCGTAAACTCTTATTATAACGCGGCTGGTAGTCATTCAGAGCATGCCTATGGATCGTGCACGATCGCTCACATGTGTAAATGATTTAACCGTGTTAGCGAGAGGTTTACAACTTGTTCATTGTTATTTTAGTCAAGCAATCAATGGATAATCAAACGGTGCCCCGATCCAGGGTCACCTCTAGCCGATGTAGACGGTGGTCGCTCTGGCTCCACTGCTGGAGTTCGCCTCCTTACGTACTGAAGGAGCATACCGTTCCTGATATGCCCTTCCACCTCGTCCTTCAAATGCCTACAATCATTAGTGTTATGACTGTTTAATTCATGGAATACACAAAACTTATCTGATTTTCTTTCTTCAGAGGTTGGATCCCTTCGCATTGGTCTACGATACGGAACCTGCCCCTTGGTATCCTGATAAATTCGTTCCAGACTCTCATTCAGCTCAGTGTGAGTGATGAATCGCGGCTCCCTCCTTTGCCGCTTTGACCTGTCATCATTATCCTCAGCCTTTCTTTTTCCTTTGCTAGTCTCCGCACCCTTTCCAGGTGGGTTTCCGCTCTTGATTGCGTAAACGTCATCTTCTTCCTCTCTTTCTGCACTAGCATCTTCCAAACGCAGAACTTTTCAGCCTCATGATAGAACTCTCCCAGATTCATAGGCGGGTCCTTGGTTAATGAATTCTTGAACTCTGTGCTATCAGCTATTCTAGATACAGCCGCCATCATGACCATAGATGGATCTGGTCGATCCACTGATGCTGCCGCCGCATTAAATCGCGTTAGAAAGCTCCTCAAAGTCTCACCAGTTTTCTGCTTCAAGGTTGCCAAAGTCATCACATTCTTGGGTCTCGCAATATGAACCCTGAATTGCCTCATGAATCTCTCAGTTAAATCTGCCCACGTTCCTATGGAGCCACTCTCCAGTTGCCTAAACCATAACGCTGCAATGTTCGTCAAATACAGTTGAAAGCACCGGGCCATGATCTCCTGTGATGCCCCCAGCACTTCCATGTGCCTCATATACTTAGTAAGATGGACCGCAGGGTCTGTCCTCCCATCGTACATCTCTACTGATGGTAGCTTGAATTCTGGTGGGTTCCTAGCCATCCTAATTGCAGAAGAAAAGGGACTCCTGTTTACATCTTCCAAGTCTTTGTTTACCAAACCGCCTCTCATAGCTCTTCTAACCATCTCCGCCAATCTGTCATCGTCTCCGAGATGCAATCTTCGTTCATCACTTTCAACCTGCCCCCCGAGTTCACGAGGGAACTCTGGGATCTGCCCCCTTGACTGAGCGTTCTCTCCTCTATTGCCACCAGGTTGTCCGAATGCCCCCGTCTCTCTTCCCGGGATCGGATTAACATGCTCTGCGTGTGTGCGCCCTAGCTCTGGTGCTACGCCAGATGGTCCTGCTCCGTTCTGAACTCCAGTTTCTCCTTGGTTTTGTGCTCCAAGTTGCCCAATTTGCTGAAGCAAGTTCTGGATCATCTCTTCTTGTCTTCTCATCATATCCTCCATCTCATCCCTGGTGATGAAGGCTGAAGCTTGGTTTGCTCCTGAGGAAGCCTCTTGACTCCCTTCCTGTTGACTCTGCTCTGGCCTTGACCTTCTGCTTGATTGTCTTGCCATGACTCTTCCAATCGGAATCTCTAAACTCTCAAATTCAACTTCCAAGCGGTAGGTCCTTGTGTTCAATTCTCAGTGAAAGCACCAAAATGTTTGCGCAAAAAATGGGCAAACACCTGTAAAAGACACGTAGATTTATAGTGGTTCGGCCAGAACGTGCCTACGTCCACTTTATATTTTATTATCCTTTTTCTTTCAGATTACAAGTACAAAGCTTTGCATACAAGTAACTGAAAGTTGTTTGAAAGTTCCTTCCGTGCTTGAGCTTTCAAACCTCTCCTCCATTGTTGTACCCCTGCCCCTCTATTTATAGAGTGAGGCTAGGGGTAGAGGTCCTGGATGTATATAGCTGCTGGTGGGCCTGGGCTGAAGCAATCTAGCCTGGCACATCTGGTTCGGCGGAGCTTGGTTCGGTCGTAGCTGGGATGGTTGGACCGGTGGTAGGTTGAGTGGAGTGTTGGTTCGGCATGGCTTGGGTGAAGAGTTGGTTCGGCTCTGCAGGGAGAGGTGTTGGACCGGTGGAGGTTGGTCCGGTGATGGATGCTTGGAGAGCCGGTCCGGTTCTCACCTGGTTCGGCAGGAGTTGGTTCGGTGGAGGCCGGTCCGGTGAGGCCTTGGACCGGTGGAGTTGGGAATGCCGAATGGACTTCGGCATTGGGAATGCCGGATGAATCTCGGCATTGGGAATGCCGGATGAGCCATGGTATTTCGAATGCGGAATGAGATCTCGTTTCATACTGCCGAATGGGCTTGAGTGTTGGAGTGCCGAATGGACTCTCGCATTGTTTCACCGAATGAACCTTTATATTTGAACCTTGAGTTAAATCCTAGACTTATATACGCTTGCTGGCTGCTTCTTCTTGGTTCGGTCGTGGTGGAAATGCACACAACATTGATATTCCAGTTGGTTATCCCAGTTTGGTCAAAACTGGAATATCAATGTTGTGTGCATTTCCACCACGACCGAACCAAGAAGAAGCAGCCAGCAAGCGTATATAAGTCTAGGATTTCACTCAAGGTTCAAATATAAAAGTTCATTCGGTGAAACAATGCGAGAATCCATTCGGCACTCCAATACTCAAGCCCATTCGGCAATATGAAACGAGATCTCATTCGGCATTCGAAATACCATGGCTCATCCGGCATTCCCAATGCTGAGATTCATCCGGCATTCCCAATGCCGAAGTCCATTCGGCATTCCCAACTCCATCGGTCCAAGGCCTCACCAGACCGGCCTCCACCTAACCAACTCCTGCCGAACCAGGTGAGAACCGGACCGGCTCTCCAAGCATCCATCACCGAACCAACCTCCACCGGTCCAACACCTCTCCCTGCAGAGCCGAACCAACTCTTCACCCAAGCCATGCCGAACCAACACTCCACTCAACCTACCACTGGACCAACCTACCACCGGTCCAACCATCCCAGCTACGACCGAACCAAGCTCCGCCGAACCAGATGTGCCAGGCTAGATTGCTTCAGCCTAGGCCCACCAGCACCTATATACATCCAGGACCTCTACCTCCAACCTCACTCTATAAATAGAGGGGCAGGGGTACAACAATGGAGGGAGGTTTGAGAGCTCAAGCACGGAAGGAACTTTCAAACAACTTTCAGTTACTTGTATGCAAAGCTTTGTACTTGTAATCTGAAAGAAAAAGGATAATAACATATAAAGTGGACGTAGGCACGTTCTGGCCGAACCACTATAAATCTACGTGTCTTTTACAGTTTAGTCCCTGTTTTTTTACATATTTGCATAAATCACCCAAATCGCTAAGAACAACATATAATCAACTAAATCGTACGACTTTAGGGTGTTTGCCCATTTTTTGCGCAAATATTTTTGGTGCTTTCACTGAGAATTGAACTCAAGACCTTCCGCTTACCAAACGGTCGTGGTGGAAATGCCTCATGAATCTCTCAGTTAAATCTGCCCACGTTCCTATGGAGCCACTCTCCAGTTGCCTAAACCATAACGTTGCAATGTCCGTCAAATACAGTGGAAAGCACCGGGCCATGATCTCCTGTGATGCCCCCAGCACTTCCATGTGCCTCATATACTTAGTAAGATGGACCGCAGGGTCTGTCCTCCCATCGTACATCTCTACTGATGGTAGCTTGAATTCTGGTGGGTTCCTAGCCATCCTAATTGCAGAAGAAAAGGGACTCCTGTTTACATCTTCCAAGTCTTTGTTTACCAAACCGCCTCTCATAGCTCTTCTAACCATCTCCGCCAATCTGTCATCGTCTCCGAGATGCAATCTTCGTTCATCACTTTCAACCTGCCCCCCGAGTTCACGAGGGAACTCTGGGATCTGCCCCCTTGACTGAGCGTTCACTCCTCTATTGCCACCAGGTTGTCCGGATGCCCCCGTCTCTCTTCCCGGGATCGGATTAACATGCTCTGCGTGTGTGCGCCCTAGCTCTGGTGCTACGCCAGATGGTCCTGCTCCGTTTTGAACTCCAGTTGCTCCTAGGTTTTGTGCTCCAAGTTGCCCAATTTGCTGAAGCAAGTTCTGGATCATCTCTTCTTGTCTTCTCATCATAGCCTCCATCTCATCCCTGGTGATGAAGGCTGAAGCTTGGTTTGCTCCTGAGGAAGCCCCTTGACTCCCTTCCTGTTGACTCTGCTATGGCCTTGGCCTTCTGCTTGATTGTCTTGCCATGACTCTTCCAATCGGAATCTCTAAATTCTCAAATTCAACTTCCAAGCGGTAGGTCCTTGTGTTCAATTCTCAGTGAAAGCACCAAAATGTTTGCGCAAAAAATGGGCAAACACCCTAAAGTTGTACGATTTAGTTGATTATATGTTGTTCTTAGCGATTTGGGTGATTTATGCAAATATGTAAAAAACAGGGACTATACTGTAAAAGACACGTAGATTTATAGTGGTTCGGCCAGAACGTGCCTACGTCCACTTTATATGTTATTATCCTTTTTCTTTCAGATTACAAGTACAAAACTTTGCATACAAGTAACTGAAAGTTGTTTGAAAGTTCCTTCCGTGCTTGAGCTCTCAAACCTCTCCTCCATTGTTGTACCCCTGCCCCTCTATTTATAGAGTGAGGCTGGGGGTAGAGGTCCTGGATGTATATAGCTGCTGGTGGGCCTGGGCTGAAGCAATCTAGCCTGGCACATCTGGTTCGGCGGAGCTTGGTTCGGTCGTAGCTGGGATGGTTGGACCGGTGGTAGGTTGGTCCGGTGGTAGGTTGAGTGGAGTGTTGGTTCGGCATGGCTTGGGTGAAGAGTTGGTTCGGCTCTGCAGGGAGAGGTGTTGGACCGGTGGAGGTTGGTCCGGTGATGGATGCTTGGAGAGCCGGTCCGGTTCTCACCTGGTTCGGCAGGAGTTGGTTCGGTGGAGGCCGGTCCGGTGAGGCCTTGCCGGACCGGTGGAGTTGGGAATGCCGAATGGACTTCGGCATTGGGAATGCCGGATGAATCTCGGCATTGGGAATGCCGGATGAGCCATGGTATTTCGAATGCCGAATGAGATCTCGTTTCATACTGCCAAATGGGGTTGAGTGTTGGAGTGCCGAATGGACTCTCGCATTGTTTCACCGAATGGACTTTTATATTTGAACCTTGAGTGTAATCCTAGACTTATATACACTTGCTGGCTGCTTCTTCTTGGTTCGGTCGTGGTGGAAATGCACACAACATTGATATTCTAGTTTTGACCAAAAATGGGATAACAGTTATCACTACTCACTTTTCCTTTCATTATTTATATTATCAAATTAGTTCCTTCCAGTGTTAAAATTATCATTTAATTTGAAGAAAAATTGTCTTCAATGATTAATTTACACAATTTAGCTGGATTAAATATGAAAGAAAAGGCAAGAAATAAGAAAACTCACAGACATAAAATCAAGTAACTATTGGGCTGTTGACAAGATAAAAAGTGAAACAATAAGATAAACTTGCTTCTAATTTCAAGAAGTAGGTTCACTAATGTAGCATCAAAGTATTGTGTAATCAAGATTTCTTTCATTTTTTCTTTAAATACAAATGAATGGAGAGTAAAGTAAGAAAGAAGGAAGCAATGATTAAAACGAGAGGTTTTTAGAAGCAAAATCGAATCTATTGTAATTGACCATAAAAGGACATAAAGAATCATAACTTCAAGAAACTCAAATCATTCACTTTCGATCATAAAAGGATGTGAGAAAATTCTACAAAATGCTTGTCCAAATCATTAAATAGAATGATACTAGGAAATTTGAAACTACATGTGAGGAATTCGTATTCAATTCTCATCAGCATTGATCTGGGAGAAAGTATTAGATAAAATTTGAACTCACCATTCACATAAGAGAGGGCTAAGCAAGAGATGATGGAACGCAACATTAACAACCTGAACAATACATAAATCACACACCTAAAACCTAAAGAAAGTAAATAAAATAGGATACGAAGGATGAACACCAGTGCCTTGACTGGTCCATGAAAACATAGCAGGAGATAAATCCAAATGCCAACTATTCAATGTCTTTATGCCAAAACCCAAGCAATTATTTACCCAAAATTTTATTATCCTACCTAAAATTAAAGATTTTTCCAAAGTAATAAGTGGCTTGCATCTCACTCTTTAAAGAGTCATTGGATTACAGATAATTGTATAAGATCCAACGTTTGACAATGGTGTAAACCTAGGGTGAACAAATCCATGTAATTCAAGAATGTTATAAAAAGAGAAGCACTATACCAAAAATGAAGATCTTCTTTTTGAAACTTATTCATGCATAATAAAAACACAAATATTATAAATACCTAAATAAAGAGATAGAATCAAAAATGTTTGTTATGAACATGATTGTACTGATAATGTAGGGCTCATTAATATTCGTATCACCCATATTGGCATGTGATTTATTTTACTCTAATAATCTTATTATTATTTTATTACGAATACCTGTTTATGTAATTATCAATAAAAAGTTGGTATAAATCTCCCTATATGTAAAAAAGTATTGCATTACATGTAATATAAATGGGTGTTGTAAGATCCCTAAAATCTTAACAAATAGTATCATCAATAATGCATTAAAATTCATCTAAGTTATTATATGTTAGAATCATATATACGTACGATAACTTAAAATAAGCCATCAATGTTAGTTATTTATTTTACGACTAATATAAAAATGAATATCAAGTACTACTATGGCCTTTTAAAATGTGGATGAAACTAATTATAACATAGTCTCTCACTACCTCACCATTTTCTTCAAACAAAAATCAAGGAATGAATATATAAACCCTAGACCCATATCCTGACATACCCCAACCTAAGAAGAAACCTCTACTTTGTGATATAATTTTGGATATGTAAAACAAGCTTTAGTTGGCAATTCACTTTTGGATACAATCAAAATAATCCTGTAATAGCTAAGGTAGGAAAGAGTGATGTACTTAAAACCATATAATCGATGTTACTTAAAACAACATACTTAACTGCATCATTAGCCCTATCATTTTGAATCTTGCCCATTTAAGTATATATTGGTTACCTTAAAGTCGAAATAAGGGTATGACACATTCACATCAGTCATCCTCTTCTTGACCTTGGTGTAAGTGTTAACTTGCTTCCTTATATCATCCATCGTTAATTAGAATTAAGAGAAATGAAACCAACATATATAACTGTTCAACTTGTTGATATGCCTATTCGTGGACCTATGGCGATTGCTGAGGATACTGTAATACATATCAAATAATTATATTTTCTTATAGATTTCATAATGTTGTAAACCCAATAGACTTCATAACCCTATAAACGGAACCTTTTAAAATCCAAATGGACTAATTCCCATAGCTTTAGGTCATCCCTTCTTATCTTTTCAAATGCAATTAACAATTCAATAGCCCAACAACTTTGGCTTTATTTTTGAAATCTTATGATTAAGCTTAACATTTTCACCACAAACATGTAAATCGGGGATTATACAGTAATTAACATGCTTTTAACAACCAAAAATGATAAGTTTAGCACTATCACTAGAATATATAATACATGCTAAAATCATTGTAACCTTGACTTCAATGAATATGAGATACATTTTTGAGCTAAACTACATTCTTAACCCTAATTTTTCTCCAAAAAATTTAAATTTTGAAATGCCAATGTAGTCGAACATTGAAATGAGCCAAAAAGTGAGTTTGAACCTATAAATGGTTAGATAACCATGGATATACCAAATCTAGAGTATTAATTAAAATTGTGTTTGAGCATAAAAATTTATTGTATTATATTAATAAATATTTGGGACACATGTACCATTATGCTTTGTAAAAACTTTATGGATGAATTTATTTAAGGAATATTTGACATAAATTAGGTTGATCATAAATCATGATTTAAGGACAGTTATTCCACTAGGAACATTTTTCTAGTTAGCAAAAGCTTAAATATAGTACTAGAAACCCAAATTATTGCGTTGTTGGTTAGAACGTGCTAGGATAACATGTAAGATAGACTGCTCAATTTTCGCAAACTATATATCCTCGTAGCATATTTGGTGGCATTGTAAGGCTTAAACGCATTTGATTCATCCAAAGGAAATTACATATAAAACCCATAAGGTAGATATGGTTAATGCTTAACATTTTAATGTTTTTCTTCATAAATGCCAAGTGAACCTATACTTAGATTGATTGTTGAAAAACAATGTTTGAATAGTTTTTTGGCTGTAGGTAGATGGTAACAACTTCGATTTTAATGCCAAAAACTCAAATTCATTTAAGTAAGTAATAATTTAGGGGTTATAATATATATTAAGTAAAATGTTCGATAAAATGCGTATTAGTTTGTATATTTGAGATAGATGTTTGTGGAAGCTATTGCACTTTTGTTTAATTGGAGATTGTTAGTTGATAGTATAATTGACTAGAAAAGCTTGCCAGAATAGTATTAGGAGGATGGTAGCAGTGGATTCGAGGAGCTACATCAAATGACACTAACTTAATCTCATTTAAGTCATTTTCATTATCATTAAGCCACATTGAGTTGTTACAATTTAACTCACAGTCAAATTTAAAATTTTAACATAAAGAGTCCCTCTTTTTAAGTTTTAATTCAAAGTCAACCAAACCACACACTCCTAATGTTAAACTAATCAAAATCAACATCAAATCCAATCATAATCATCACTAATATGATTGTCAACTAAACCACCGTCAATGTCATATATATGCAAATGTAATATGAAAACAACATCTTAAAGCATGGATAGAAAATTTCAGTATCTTATTAATATGTCAATCATTACGATGATCTATGTCTTCAGCGTCGATTTATGCTACCCTTAGTTCTCTTTTTTTATCTTGTTTCTTGGGTTCTAACAAACCTCCAGTCTAAATTGCTTAATATGATCCTTAACATTTGTCTCAACGTCCATTAATTTTCTCTAAATAATGAAAATTTAAAGAAATTATGAAAATTGGTATTTGTTTATGGAGGTATCTGACCTCTAAATTTCTGCGCCAATATACAAATTTTTACTTCCTCACAATACAAAACTGAATCATCACTCCAAAACCCCTTATTCGAGCTATTTTGGCCCTGTGGAGCTTGAATTAAAAGTTCAGCTCCTTTTACCATTTTAAGAGTTCCATTGTGCTTCAAAGCACTTTTTACCATTACTCAATTGCTCACATGCTTATGTAAATTATCATTTTATCATTAGTTATTACTACATCTTATGTTTGAGGCATCTCCTCTTACATCATACGGAAGAATCATATTGCATATGGACTAATTTCTAATGTTTGATTAGTGCTATAAAACCATGATGAAAGGTTTCATCTCTTAAACATAAGTTTTCACACATTTCAAACACGTTTTTTGATCCCGTAATTGGTTCATATGGTGGGCCTTACAGTCGAATAATGTTTCACTAGGTGAATGCTTTGTTTTTCCAAAGTACTTGATTTTAGCTTTAGATTAATAGTGATAATAAAAAAACTATTAAGATACTTCTATTGATTCAAATTTTTAAATTTATATGGACGGTAAAGTATTGATTTAAAGTTTATTAATTTAAATTATCTTAATCAGAGAAATTAATATAGTTAATTATAAACAAAGAAATTAAATTATATTATTCAACAAAATAATTATTAATGTTTTTGTCATCAACCGTGTAAGGGTGCCCAAATTAAAAATAATATTACGCTTATATTCCATTTTATTTATAATATATAAATACTTAATTATAATAATTTCTATTTACAAAACATTAATCATCTATTATAAACAACTAACACCATTGAAAATATAATTGTTTCTTATCCTTAAAACAATTGGCTTTTACCATTTATGGCCATGTGTTTTCTATATATATATATATATATATATATATATATATATATGTTATCTTGGTTGTTAAAGGCTTCCACTAAAAATGGGCATTACAATCTATACCCACCACATGTATAACTCTTACCCACTTACCTCCTCACCCACTCAATTACTTCTCCAACATACCTCACACCCATTAGACTAAATTTCTAATTTTCTATGCGTCTCCCTCTTCGTAAAAAACCTTCAACCATTCCTCTCTCCTAATTGTCCACTGAAAGTTTTAACAAACAATCTTTCCTCATTCCATCTTCATTATTGATTATTCCTGTTTCACCAAACATCACTCACTCGGCTGGAGATTAAAAGTCGATTAGCATGTGGTTGGCTAGGGTTGATGGCAACAATGATGAGGTCAAGGGGAAGGATGTTGCTGAGAAGAGAGAAGCTTAACACAGCAGTAGGTTCCAATTGGCGTTAAATTTTGTTATTTTTTGTAAGATACTAAATTTGAGAATTATAGTTACTGAATTTCGTTTCTAATTATTTTAAAATTCATTTACCTAAAGTTAAAAAGATTGATTGAAATGTCTAAATTGTTTTGAAATTTAGTCCATTAGGTAGGAAAAAATATGTGTTTTATTTTTATCTGATTTTATTTAACCAGGTGGTTGATGATAGTTTTTTTAATAGATTTTCATGTTGAGAATACAATTAAAGTAAACAATTTTGTTAAAATATTGATACATTGATATCATGCTTATTCATTAAAAAAATTAATCATTGGAAGTTAATGGTAAAAATGAGAATTTATGGCATGGTTTCAAGTAATATGGATACATATACAACTGCAAACATCTTTTTGCAACAATATTTTAAGAGAGGATTAAGTAACTCCTTTTAAGTGCTACTTATAGGCACTGGGTTGATTGTAGATGTTTGTAAACCTCTTGGGATAATATAGATTACGTTGAGGTTAAAAATGAGAAGTTGTTTCTTCTATATTAGTGTGAAGTGATGGTAAATATAAATCTTGTTTGTTACCATTCATTTTTGAATTTTTTTTATGTTGTATGTTTGATGTTTTTATGCAGTATTTGTGCTTTCGTTGTGGCAATGGTATGCTACGGCTATTTTGTGGCTCGACTTATGTTGAATTTTTAGTTGGAAATATTACAGTAAATTTTATAGTAAGTTCATGCACATAATTTCTCAAGAACCAAGTTAAGTTACATCCACTTTAATGCTTGTTTAGTATCGTCTATTAATTAAGAAGGATTGTGTATGTTGCTTCAGTGCTGCATATTTCCTTTTTTAAAATACAGTCAGTTGCTCCTTTATAGAAAATATAAGCTCACATTTGGTTTCCAAAAACTGTTTGACCAATGTTTGTCTATATCTCCTTTGTATACACCTTTAATTGAAAATACGCAATGTAACAACCCGAAATTTAACCCATAATAATTAATTCTTGAATTAATGAAATAATAAAACAAATTTGTGAAATTATCATAATTGAGCCACAGGAGTTGCACCATTGTGTCCACGGTAATTTTATGGTCAATTTCCATATATAAAAAGTCAGAATTCGAGCAAATATGAGCAAGTTATGAATTAAACAAAAATAAAGAAAAAAATAAGATGGGCCAGGCGACCGAAAGGTCGACCCAAACGCTCCCTAGGTCGACTAGCTGGTCGACCTATAGGGAGGGGCGGTCGACCCGCCTACGGGTAAGGAACAAAGAAAATTTTCTTCGTTCCAAAGGTTTTCGAACGCGTATTTTTCATTCTTTAGCCTAATGTGGTCCCTTTATGCTTCCATCCGACGGCTCATATTCAGCTTATGATGTGGTTGTGTCCTGTTCAATCTACAAATCCAACGGCCTGAGATCCACTTCTACCCCTATAAATAAGATCCTAGGCCTAACATTTTTTCTCATTTTAGATTTTCCCCTCTTGGGTTGACCTTTTTTGGAAGGACCCTAAAAAAATAATTTTCCAAGAAGAGAATCTTTTTAATAAAAATATTTTAATACCCTAAAATGGATCTGGAAGACCAAAAGGGAAGACCTTAGAACCACAGGTGAGTGATTGTAATTATTTTAGATTTCTTTAAGTAATTTAAAATAATTTGGTTTCCAACAGTTGTAGTTTTACTACGATTTTTAGGATAACCATTTTAGCAGTTTGTTTATAGCTTTAAAATTATTTTCGGTCCATTTATTTAGCTATTCTTTTCAGTTATTTTAGCTTATTTCTGTTAATTGTAGCTTTTCCATTAACGTACAGTTTATTTACAGTATTTTAATTTATTTACTGTTATTTATGCGTTATTTACATCTTTTTCCTACGTTTTGGATTTTCTTCTATTTTCAGTTTTCTTTTATTTTTCCTTCTTCTTCGCGTATGGATTAGAAAAGATTAAACACGGATATGGATTAAGATAATAAGAATACTGAAATAACGGAAAATAAGACGTAAATTGTGAAGACTGTAATAGAAATGGAATTAAGATTGAAATTGAGCCTAACTATGATATTGATGTTAGAATTGGATTAATTAAAGATAATTGGCCTAGTTGCAACATAGAATTATAACTACAAAGTGTATAAGATGAAAGAAGCTTATTTTTACACTTATCTTATACCTTGGGTTAAGTAATAAGCATGATTATAACGTAGGTTATAATAATAAATAGAACAGAGTAAGGCTTATTTTAAGACTTAGGATAAATTAATAAGCACAAATAGTAAGAACAAAGGTAAAGGCTTATTTAAATAATTTATCTAAGTAAATAAGCAAAGAATTAACGTAGGACCTGTACCAAATAACATTCCTCTATTTCTATGGACACGGTGTTTCACATAACCCTGAAGTGAAATGAGGTGTCTCACATAACCCTGAAGTGAGACGTGGTGTCTCACATAATCCTAAAGTGAGATGAGGGGTACACTTATGTTAATAACGGTAGTAAATGGTCAATAAGTAGAAACCCAAATCATGGGGATTTTCACAAAGGGGCGCAACTAGATATTGTTTGGATGACGGGTCATACCAACAGCATTTCCCCTATTATTTCAATAGACACGATGTTTCACACAACCCTGAAGTGAAACGAGGTGCCTCACATAACCCTGAAGTGAGACAAGGTGTCTCACATAACCCTAAAGTGAGACGAGATGTCTCACATAGTTCTGAAGTGAGACGAGGAGCACACTTATGCTGGATCTTGAGGTAATAAGAAGACCCAATAGGTGGAACAACATGTAACATGAGCATGGTGGCGGCTACGCGTGCGAATTCCATTCCGGCGCTCAGTAATTGTTATGAGTTCTAAGCGCTTAGCATGTGCCTTTCGTAGGCACTAATGTCTACTGCGTAGGGAGCGGGAGCTTTAGCGTCCGGTCTACAGTAGATTCTATGGAATAGTAGGCCGATCAAAGAGTAATATTAGGGATTCAGCCTAATCTTAGCAACTTTCAAAAAAAAGTGTAAACAATCAAAGTTAAACAAATATGTTAATTTAGTTAAATCGTATTTATTTCCATCTTATTCCTTCTTCATATTTCCCTTTTTTTCTTTATATATACTAGAACTATTGTAAGGTCTATTACTTTTACTTTGCCTAAAGGTTCTAGTAATTATTATTATTCACCAGACTTTTGGTCTGACCCACTCCTCTATTTTCCCTTTTTCCCTCCATAGACAATCAGGGGCAAGGAAGATAGACCGCAGCTTCCTGGAGACTTGGAGTCCCTATCATGTACTCCTTCTTCTTATCTCCAGTGTTTTGTTCTTTTATTGTGCTGGCATAGTATTGAGGGAAAGTTTGTGTTTGTACTCTGGTTTTTCTAATAAGACTGAGATTTTATTTGCATAAGACAATTGTATTTGGTATTTGGAACTATATGGTTTATCTGAAGTAATTATGAAGTATTAATTTTTAAAACAACTTATTGTTTTTAATTACTTCCACCGTGTTATTATCTATCTATTTTGTCTTGTGAATCTTAGTCTCTGCTAGTTTTAGTTATACCTTCAATGAACCACTTCTTTTAGTGTGTCTTTCTTGGTATACTTAGGGGTGTGGGGTGTTTCATTTGGTATCGGAGCCTAAGGTTATAGGATTCCTAAAAAAATTAAAAATAAAGTATTTTTCAAATATAACTTGCTTTAGTGTATTTTTCAAAAAAGAACTCTTAAAAGTAGTTTTTAAGTATAAAAGGGTTTTCATAAAAATCCCCTTGAAAGTCCAGTTCAATCTCCCTTCAACTCTTTCCTAATCTATCATTTTCTTTTTGTAGAATGGCGGATGCCCCAAACCTTCCTGAGGGCATTCCAGTCCCAGCCTGGTTTCGTAGGTATCTACAAGCCACGACTCCAGAGGTGCGTGGGCAAGCGTCCAATCCAGCACCAGAGGGTGGGAATCCCATCAACCCACTTGTCGCCGCCAATTTCTCTAAGCTTTGTACGGATTTTGTGAGTTTGGGTGGAAAGACTTTTTTGGGTAAGGAGACTTTTATGGAGGCGAGAGCTTGGCTTAGAGACACAGAGAGGATATTCAGACTATTAGCATTAGACGATCAACAGCGAGTTCAGCAAGCATCTTGGCAGCTGAAAGAGGAGGCTTTGTATTAGTGGGAGGTGATAGAGTTAGAAAGAAGGGAAGTAACTTGGAATGGATTCCGGGAGAGGTTTGACAGGTAGTATTTGTCTCAAGCAGAGGAGAGTGTTCAGTTAGAGCAGTTTATTAATTTGAAGCAAGGAAGTTTATCGGTGAAGGAGTACATCAATCAGTTCAATGAATTGTCGCAGTTCGCAGTGGAGTTGGTGAATACACTGCATAAGAAAGCTATGAAGTTTGCGAAGGGCTTGAATCAGCCCCTTCAGAGATTGTTGTTCACTCACGTGCCGATGGGAGCGACTTATGAAATGGTGAAGGAACAATAAAGAGAAGAAGAAAGGCGATGGCCCTCAGAAGCAGATTAAGAAAGAATTAAAGTGTGGTAGCTATGGAATTATGGGATATATCGCCAGGGATAGCAAGAGGGAGAAGATGAAGGGAAAGTGCTTTAATTGCGGACAGTCTGGTCACTTGAGTAGGAGTCGTCCCCAGAATACGGGATAGGGAACGGGTACACCGGTAGTGTAGATTCAGGCGTTAGACGTAGCACCTTCAGGAAGCATTTCGGACAGAGGTAGGTAAGTCATAGTTGAAGGTTTGATTTTTATTTCTGATTTTCCCATTTGAACTCTATTCGATTCTGGAGCATCACACTCTTTTATCTCTAGTTCTCTTGTGGATTGTTTGCACTTGGACATTTCTTTAGTAATAGATCCCATTGTTGTTTCAAACCCCGTAGGAGGATCGCCACACTTATCTATAGTTTGTTGGGGTTTGAAAATTTTTATCCTAGGCATATAATTTGACTGCGACACCTATGTTTTAGGATTTTCGGGGTATGGGATGATTTTGGAGATGGATTGGCTATCCACATATAGAGCTATATTAGACTGCGAGAGGAGAGTCGTTAGACTAGAGACATGCATCGGTAGAACTCTCGAGGTTTCTAACGACTCGCAAGGGTCAGTCATGTTGAGTTTCCTATATACCCTCGATTCATCTTCAACAGAGCTAGGCTCGGTTCCTGTCATCATAGACTTTCCAGACGTCTTTGAGGAGGTTAGGGGACTAACTCCTAAGAGAAAGATTGACTTTAGGATTTATTTGACCGAGAATTTTAAGCCAGTAGCATTACCTGTGAGGCACATGGCACCTAGGGAGAGAAAGGAATTGAGAAAGCAGATCCGTGATCTTTTGGAGAAGGTTTTCATAAGGAGGAGCATATCGGAGTGGGGAGCACCAATCGTCTTTGCTACTAAGGCGGATGGTTCTCTTCGACTTTGCGTTGATTATAGTGAGTTAAATAAGCTCATAAAGAAGAACCGATATCCGCTTCCTAGAATTGATGATCTTTTTGACTAGTTAGTTGGCTCTTCGGTATTCTTCCAGCTTGATTTAGCCACAGGATTCCATCAACTTAGGGTCGCCAATGACAGCATAGATAAGACTGCGTTTAGGACTCCAGATGGATTTTATGAGTGGTTTGTTATGCCTTTTGGTCTAACCAATGCCCCAACCAACTTTGTCGACTTGATGAGCCGCGTCTTTAGAGAGGTCCTAAATATGTTTCTGGTGGTATTCGTGGATGACATCTTAGTATTTTCCAAGAATATGGTGGGACGTGTTGTTCATTTAGAGGAGGTTCTTCGCACACTTTGTTGTCATCATTTGAGAGCTAAGTTTTCGAAGTGTCACTTTTGGAAAGAGGAGATACGTTTCTTAGGGCACATGGTCTTGAAGGAAGGTTTGGCTATTGACCTCGCTAAGGTCATTACAGTGCAAGATTGGAAGGCCCCCAAGAACGTCACCGAAGTTAGGAGCTTCCTAGGATTGGCAGGCTACTATAGGAAGTTCATTAGAGACTTTGCTAAGATTTCGACACCACTCATGCGCCTTACTAAGAAGAATAAAGTATTCGTGTAGGATGTGGATTGTGAGGATTCCTTCATGAAGCTTAAGAGAGCCCTTACTAGTGCATCAGTGTTAATTTTACCCGATGGAGCTAAGCCCTTTACTGTATACACTGATGCATGTGGGACGGGTTTAGGAGCGGTGTTGATGCAAGAAGGGAAGGTAGTATGTTATGGTAGTAGGCAGTTGAGGACGCATGAGAAGAACTACCTACCCACGATTTGGAGTTAGCTGCCATAGTTTTTGCACTCAAGTCTTGGAGGCACTATTTTCTTGGAGAGAGGTTTGAGCTTTTCACGACCACAAGTCATTGAAGTACCTATTCTCGTAGAAGGATTTGAACTTGAGGCAGCAGTGGTGGATGGATTTTTTGGCGTCGTGCTATTTTGAGATAGCTTATACCTCTGCCAAGGGTAATGTAGTTGTGGATGCACTAAGTAGGAAGAAGGCAACCCTTAGTCCTCTGTTCATAGAGTGGAGGAGCTTGGAGTTTATTTCTACTTTTTATTTTAAGCCCTCTATGGACATTACCCTAGGATTATTAGCTACGCTTGAAGTGAGGCCTACCCTTATGGATCAGATTTGATCGAGGCAACGAGATGATTCGGAGCTCATGGACATTATGGATAGGATTAGCCTAGGAGAGGTCTCTAGACATCTCCAACGTTATTCCATAAATATCAGAGGGTGGCTTAGGAGAGATGGTAGGCTTTGTGTTCCCCACACCAGTGACTTGTTGAGAGCAGTTTTAGAGGAAGCACACCATTTCCATATGACTATTCATCCAAGTGGTGATAAAATGTGTAGGGACATAAAGAGGATGTTTTACTGGAATGGCATAAAGAAGGATATGGCAGAGTTCGCAGCTAAGTGTCTTGTATGCCAAAGGGTAGCAGTAGGGATTCAGCCTAATCTTAGCAGCTATCAAAAACAAGTGCAAACAATCAAAGTTGAACAATTATGTTAATTTAGTTAAATCGTATTTATTTCCAGCTTATTCCTTCTTCATATTTCCTTTGTTTACTTTATATATACTAGAACTGTTGTAAGGTCTATTACTTTTACTTTGCTTAAATATTCTAGCAATTACTATCATTCACCAAACTTTTAGTCGGACCCACTCCTCTATTTTCCCCTTTCCCCATTAGGGGCAAGGAAGATAGACCGCAACATCTTGGAGACTTGGAGTCCCTATCATGTATATTTTATTTTTATCTCCGGCTTTTTGTTCTTTTATTGTATGGCACTGTATTGAGGGAAAGTTTATGTTTGTACTCTTGTTTTTTTGATGAGACTGAGAGTTTATTTTCATAAGACAATTGTATTTGGTATTTGAAACAAATGTGATTTGTCTGAGGTAATTATGAAGTTTTAATTTTTAAAATCACTTATTGTTTTTAATTACTTCCGATGTGTTATTATCTATCTATTTTGTCTTGTGAATCTTAGTCTCTACTAGTTTTAGCTATACCTACAATGCACCATATCTTTTAGTGTGTCTTTTTGGGTATACTAAGGGGTGTGGGGTGATTCATTTGGTATCGGAAATATGAAGTACACAATACTAAACATATTTCAGTATGTATCCCAAATATGAACTAAAATACGGTTTGAAAAAATTAATTCTAATTATTTTGCTGTTATTTTTTTAAAGTGCTTTCACTAAATTCTTTGTTTTGGTGTGACTGAAAAGAAAAACATTGACAAAGTAGATGAAAAATAAAAAATATAGTATAGCTAAGAGCTTGTCTTGAAATTGGTTTAAGTACCATGGAGGAGATGTATGAGCATGGGGAAAAATCACATAATACAGAGAACGATGATGATTTGAAGTTCAAGTTTAACTTTTATCAAATCATTCAATTGATTCGAACTCCGGTACTAATTCTGATGGGGTTGAAGGAGCTCAAAATATAGATGAAGGTGGCCTGGAAGACAAAACATTGCTTTTTAGCTTTGATTTCCATATATCAAGAAGTATATGGAATATGAAATAGGTAAAACATTTTTGAATTTTGCATCGAGTTTATTAAAATGAATTACTATATTGTCCTATGGATATGCATGTACAGTTTTCGATGGTTGAAAACTTATATTTGGTTTATCATCATACAGGAGCTTGGGCTACTTTGGTGGATCTCTCGTTTATGGAAACTATGAGCGTGGAAATTAGAGGATAAGCTACCACAGATTATGGAAAGAATAAAAGCTTTTGGGTTAATGAATATTATCACTCATTCATACAAGTGGATGGATAAGACTTCAATGTCAATGTTTATGGAGAGGTGACCATCGAGACGAATACATTTCACATGCCATTCGAAGAGATGACCATTACACTAGATGATGTGATGCAATTACTATGAATTCTTGTAATGGTACTATGTTACCGTATGAAGGAGGTGGTAGACATAGACATAGATGAACTTTTCGAGCTATTGTATGGACAATTTGGCATTAATGAGGATGTTGCAAAGGAAGAGACGATGGATACGTACGTTGTTAGTTTGGATTGGTTGAAACAACAAAGTCAGGGTGAAGCTGCAGCAGATAGTAATGCAAAGGTATTGGATAAGGTTGTTCATTCCAACTTGTTATACACTATTGGATGTTGTCTATTTCCAAACAAATCGAGAAGGAAGATTTCAGCTTATCTTGAATGCACTGAGGGGATAAGTGGATGATGTGAAGAAGAAGGTTTGAGGAGTGACGATATTAGCATATTTATACAGACAGAATGGACTTGTTTCTCATAGAGAGGTGAAGTAACTAAGTGGATGTTGAATCTCTTAATGGTATGGACTTGACAAACTGCTTTAATTTTAAACTATAGTTACATTTGTTGTTTTAAATGCATTTGTACACATTAGTTTATAGTAAATGTTATATTTCTGAAGTTATAAGAATTGAAAAGTATAAATTTTAACTTTTAATGATGTGAATATAGGCTGGATTTATGACCATTTTCCAATGATTCCAAATGCTACTCCGAATCTTTCATACGATGACTCTCACTAAGAGTATGCAAGTGGAAAAATACCCAGTTTAATGGTGATCGGGCATTTGAGCTAAATGTTGACAGAGCGTGATGTGAATATAGCTTTTTATATATATTAGTTTGTGTACATGTATGAGGATCAATTATATATTTAAATTTTTTGCGTCAATTCTTCAAATTACTCGGTTTTATTATACTATTCGATAATAACAAAAGAAAACAAAGAACAATTAAGATTCAAAATAATCAGTTTTGAAGATTCAAAAAGCTTTTGAATATCCCTGATTTTTATTAAATTCGATTTTGAGAAACAGTCTGATCAACATATTAGCAAGCACACAATGGTTATCACTATACGAATTGGCATCAGGTTATTTAACATTTGCATGGTTAAGTATAACCATTTGTACTGAAATTAGAAGAAAACATGTTGCACATTATTTGATAACCATCCAAACATTGTATTATTGCTACTATCAAATTTAAACTTATTATTATGTCCTTGTTCGACCCTTATTAAACATTATAAATTAAATATACATAATATTGTAATCAAATTATGTAAAAGAAGGGTCAAAATATGTAGGTACATCCTTTGTACATGCATCATCAAGATTCATGTGGTCGAATTGATCCTGCATTTCTTATAATGATCATCCCATAGTTTAGCTTCTTCTGTTGCAAATCTAACCCTATAGTTTGCGGCTGGTGGAATTGGTGATATTCCTTTAATACCAACTTCATATAGTGGTAGTTGTTCACATTTATAAAAGTTATAAACTTATCAGCCTTCTCATCCATAGCACCTTATTGATGTGGATAAAAACTTAAACACTGGATATTGGATATGAAGACGACTACCTTGTTAAATGCATTTGCTATTATTTAATCCTTTCCAAGCATTTCCATCTAACATTTCTACAGAACATTTTTTTCCATACAAACTTAGAACCTCACTTATTTTCTCACATTGTGCAACATTAAATTGCTCGCAATACATATCCCAATGTGTTGTCAAATCCAATAGTATTGATTTCTTCACTCTACAAAATCACGTTCATTTCGTCTACCTGTTCTGTAGAATAGGAAAAACCACAATTACCATCTATCTCAACGTCCTCCACTTTAACAACAAAAGGGCGAAAAAAATTTGGAATATGATAAAGAAATTTGCTTGTGTATATAATATCAGTCACTTGTATTTTATCTACCACTTTATTTACCAATTTGAGGGACTCAGGATCGATTTCAACCATTTCAATTTTCTTTTTCATTTTGGACTATTTTTTTGTAACGCTTGGTTAGGACTGTTGTTTCATACAATGTTTCACTCTTTCAAATTTCGATGGATCATGTTTTATAGGAAACTACTTTTTTGTATCAAGTTTGGTTTTCCCTTTTCTTCCAGGCGCTCGACATTTATAGAATCTAGGTTTTGGTTTCAGCAAAGATGTCATTAAAGGTACTTCAATCTTCTTAAACTATAGTAGCATAACTCTTTTTTCATCTCTAGCTGCATTCTCAAACCTTTTTCTAAACTCTATGTGTTTAGAAGATGATCTAACTCTTTAGATTCTTGATTTTGTAGAACATAATCAAATATTCGCCAATTTCATGGGTTGCATCAAGTGGAATTGGAACAATGGCACCATAGTTTTCATTTAGTTCATATGCACAAGGTAAACTAAATATTGTTCGAAGTTTGTGATCGCAAGCAGAAATAACAAAATCTTCCTTTTTCATATGGCTCAATTCATCACAAATCATGTCCAAAGCAAACAAAGAAACTCTGTATCTTATACATTTGAAAATTAGTTCTCGATGTTGTCTACAAACTTCGCCCAAACATATTTCAAAGCTAGCACTAAGTTTTGTGTGTAGTATAAGCAACAAATTATTCGTTTTTTTACAAATATTAATGAATGATCCCTGCGATGTACCAAGGTATCGTTTCAATATAGAATGTTCTTACTCAGCTTTGTTGGAATTTCTATTCCCAAGATATCTAACTATATTAATCCATGCATGAAAAAAAATCCTCCTTGTAAGAAATCCAACAATCAACTATATACTTCAATGCACCAGGATAGTTTTTCCATGTATTATTAAAAGTTTTCTTGCATTCTTCGTATTCGTCTATAGATTCTGATAGAACGACAATCATCCGGTTCGCTACCAATAGTTCTGCAGTTTCAACGAAATCAAAAAAATTCCTCAACTTTGTAAGTATATTATTCGACATGTGCCACTTGCAAACCAAATAAGTTGAATGTGGAAATATTCTATTCACTCCATTAATTAATGCGCACTTTCTATCTGTTACAACTACGTTATGAAAATTGTTTGGAGTATGCAAATACTTTATTTTGAGCCCAATGATAATTATTTTCTCTCTCGTGTGCTAAGGAACATTGTGCGATTATAATTGTTTTATTTGTAGGTGTAATGGAAATCATCTGCAGTAACCACAATCCGAACTTATTTGTCTTATACATACAATCGAGAATCAGGACTAAAGGAAAACACTTGCACAATATAGTAGATTTCAAATGAGTCCATATAATGTTTAACATAGAATCGTCATCTTCATTCTTGTCACCCAATGAATATAATGGGACTACACAACCAACTTGAGTAAGTGTTGCATCGCAGATCTTTCTTGCATCTCAACGACTCCCATCTTTCGTTTAAAATTATACATCGTTCTTATTTTTGCATTATACTCGGGAATTTTTTTTTTCAACATTAAGCAATACATCTCTATATTTCACGCCAAAAAGAGACAAATCAAAACAATGTTTTTTTCTCTGTGGCAGTAAATCTTCCAGCAAATGGATGACCAATTAGAGATTTTGAAAACTCATGATTATGGATACCATTGACTACTTCAATACCCCTTAAGTCACCTCCTTTGTCAATATCTTCTTCGTATATACCTTCAAGTAAAAATGGACATTTACATTTTCTACTTGAAGTATGTTCACGTGTTTTACTATTTATTTCATTGCATTTTCCACCCTTTGTCTCCTCTACCTCTTTCATAATCTAACTGAACACGCGACTTCTTTCTCAACTGCTCATCAGATCAGCAGTCACAACTATAGTTTTCAACTTCTTTCCAACCGACTGACACCAATGAATCATAGTTTCACGTGATGGGAAAATCTACATACAGAGTGACAATAAAATAATTTTAATTCCTTTACTATTTTTATCTTTTTATACATATTTACTTACTTCTTCGATAGTATAATATCTAGTTAGGTCAACTTTATTTCTTCCTCGTGATTTGATTTCTGGTCATTACAACCTAGAAGATTAAAATCACTTTCTTCTATAACCACATCTTATATTTCAATATCTTCAAAATCGTTAGCATGTCCATTCCATTCACCTTCCAAATCATTACTGCAAAATACAGAATTAGAACACCCAACATTCTCTACAATCTGCATATAGTGAATAAAAAGAAAGAAATGTTACCATTTAATAACCATTAAATAGAAAGTCTCAAAAATTAAACAAATCAATCACCTATGGATTAGAAGGAAAAAATGTGTTATTGTAAAAAATGTACAGAACAAATTTTTAAAGTACAATGTCCCAGACCATGTTCGGTTATGCAAAACCGTTCAGAGCCGAAACCTAATTTTTAAATTCAAAAATTTAAGTCACCTCGCAGGATTTTATTTCAACCAGCATTACATTTTTTTTCAAAGACTGTCTTAGAAAAACATCAATATAGAGTATAATAAATTTAATTTTCAATTTAATCAGATTATAACAAACATATATACTTTGCATATTTTGATTGGAAATAGAGAAAACCATCAATCAAACAATGATTTGTTCAAATATAGTCAACAGAGGTCCTACTTACATCATTAGTTTCCAGCGGTCTGCCATTAATGTTGGCAGGGAAAACTATTACAAAGTTTTAAAGCTAGGGTTTAGGTTTTATATATATGCTTCGTCCCATTATGCAAAATTGGGTGACTAAATTTTCATTCAGTTTTTTTTAACCGACTGATGTGTATTTTTTGAGTATTTTTAACCATTTAATTTCCTTCTGGTTCAAGCAAGGTGGAATTGGTGTGTGTTATAGTAACAAAAAAACACATTGCATGTGCACCAAAATTTAATTTTCCAATAACTTTTCTAAATTATCAATGTTTTAATAAATAGTAATAATGGAAACCTTCCCCTTCGTTTCCATCCATCCTAAACCTCTCTCGCTTCCTTTTCCTTATTTTGTTCTTTTACCTTCCTCTTGCTTTCGCTCTCCTCCCATGGGTCACAAGAAAAGCTGTAGCTTTAGATCTCGACTTTTCAGGGATTGTTTCTAGGACCATACTGTTACACTATTCATCGATGCTGTCATTGTTGAGGCATCTCCTCCTAGTGATGCGGATTTCTCATCATTTGCAGCGTTAAAGCATCTATGTCAGTGACCCCTTATGTTTGTTTGGGTACCATTGTTTCCGGTCATATGCATTGGCTGATACTGTTATTAATTTCTACGTAGTTGGGAATGATAGTGGTTTATAAACTTTATATGCTTGTGATACGGGTGATGTAAGTAATGATGGTTGGCTGATTGATAGTTGTCGTTTTCAGAATGGAGCCAATAATTAAGGATTCAACTCACGTAGAGAGATGTTTGTTTTAGAGCATCTCCAACCCTCTTATGTTGTAATGTCCGAATCAATTATGTGGTATAATTTGTTTAACATTGTGAAGAACATGTCGAATGACTTCATTTCAAATTACAAAATTATAATATATTTTTATTCCAGTGCAATTTTAATAAAATGGCTTAATTTTGATTATGTGTAATCATATTAGTGGTGCTTATTAATTGAATTTGTAAGGTAGAATGTTTACTACTAGACATTCTCTTTCATAATGTCTAGTAAAAGTCGTGACGCATCATCATCTACTATTGCACAAAACAAAGTTGAACAAAAAATTAATTATCTATATGGCATTGATATTATGTTGTGATAACATCAACATTGGAGATGCTCCTATTCCATCCCAACTCTATCGAAAGATACTGCATATTCCATCCCAACTCCCAATGTTAAAACGTCAAAATGGTCATCTATTCACAAAACTGCTTAGAAAAGCCAAAGAGTTTTCTCCATGCGAGAAGAGAATGGAGTAACGATCCCACCGTAAGAAGCAACTGATGAAGTAATGAATTTTGAAAATATAATATTGTCGGGTTCCTTTTGGATTCCATCCCCTCATATGATACCGTGCGAGATTGTTGTGGGAGGGTATGGAATATAAAAGGTGGGCTCAAGGTCCATTTTGATAGCTCCGTATTCTATTTTCATTTCACTGGTCCGGAATAAATCACATATTTTTGAGTCAGATCCAATCTTCATGCCAAGCCCTTTATCATCACTCCTAGGAGCGCTTCTATCGACTTAGCAAATGAGCAAGAACTTTCTATAACAATTTAGGATCACTTCACAAGTATACCATCAGTTCTTCAACCTATCATAAGATTAAATTGGTTAGGTAATCTAGTTGGCAACCGATATGTTTTGATGCAAATTTTGTGGTAAGGTGAAACCTTGTTTTTGCCAATAACCCAATTGAAATAATTCCACATCAATATCTTCCTTCCAAGTTGCATGTTAGACTAATCGGGGGACATGTTGCAACTATAGACGTGAGTTATATTTGGAAACCTCATATATGCTCTACATGTTGCTCCTTTGGACATATTGCTACTTCGTGCAGCCATGCCATGCCCATATCTCTTTCAATTTCTGAGCTGCCTCCATTATCTATCAAAGATAAAATCCCTCTTCCACGTTAGCCTGTTAGGAAATAGGTCCCCAATCATATGCTTACCCCTATTATTCCTTCCTATACTAAGAACCATATAGGTATGACATCTTCTATTATCATCGACAAGCCCTCCCATTCAAGAATCAACTGAACTGATTGATTTTCTTAATAATACAACGCAACCTCAGCCATCTATCTCATATGTCACTTCACTGCTAGATAGACTCTAGCCTTTTATCTCTTGGATCTCTACAGAGTGGTCCTGGGAACATTATGCAACTGAGATGTGATATAACTCATCAAGGCACCTTCATTTTTTATATATGACGAATCAGATTAGTGTGCATCGATGCTTATATTACTAGGTATCTAGCGAAGGTCTTTTCTGGCAACGAAAGAAGTGTTGGGCGAGTGAAATAGCCATCTACTGGATGACGGCTCTTGTGACAAAATTACGTCTACTCTAGCGATTTTGCAGACTACAATTCTAACCTTTCTAGTATTTTCTCTAGGTACGTAAAAGTTATAAGCCCTGATCAATCTGATGTGGGTAGTAACACCTACTCTGTCGGGGAGGGTTGGGATTATTATTTCTAGTAGCTAGAGCACTTCAACTCTATTCTTTATGATAAATGTTTCTGTTGAATAAAACTTGATGAACCACTATAAAAATCGACTAACTCTGCTAAAACTAATAATTTTCCAACCAACATCATGAATGAAAAACAATGAACAAAATTTTCCAACCGTTAAGAAATAAGTAAGGTCGTTTAATTTTTTTCCATAGAAAAAAGTTTCCAACTTTTACCTTAAAAATTAGCCACGAAAGATCAATATTTTCCCATTAAACTACTTAAGGTCAGGATCGACTGGATTGGCATTGGGCATGGGCAAGCTCGGTGATAACCTAGGTTGGAGGAAACGCCCATTTTATTTAATTTATGCTACAAATTTTTTTGTATAATACTAGATTTTAATAAGTTGGTATAGTTCATGAGTTTAAATCTCATTTTTATTTATTCATTGTTATTTTTTCTAGATAACTAAGGGCTCATAGTAGAGTGCATCCTTTTATACTATCACTGACCATGATCTAAATGTAAGTGCCCAATATGTTTGATTTACTCCAATAATTCAACAACAATCATATGATAGTATATGTTATTTTATTTAATTAGACATTATACCATTAAATAAGTTGCAGTGAATTTTGAATCAATGTTCTGACTAAATTTAAATAAATACGGCAATTCTTATAAAGAGCAAAATAGATGAGGCTCATTATGCATTATGTATCTGTCTCCATCTAAATGCACCTAAAACATGATCCAGCTAGCTAGACTTTCAATTTTGAATATTTTATTAGTATAGTGCTAGACAATTTATTATTTTGGTAAAAGAGAACGCGGTATAAAGAAAATAGCTTATAGAAAGTGTCTCGTCATAACATGATGTAAAGGTTGCATCTATTGAACATAATTTTGCATGCAACATAAGACTTGTCAAACACATTTGCTGACCCAATAATTATGTCTAAAGGTTGGTCGCTTAGTGAATCTTTTATCTATCTTCTGTTCTCAGACTTCTCATAGAGCGGGAATTGGATAATTGCCGATCCGGAGACTGGTGGATCTGGCTTACTAGTCTCCTCCCTGACCGTCTCCCCCCCCCCCCTTTGTTTTCTTACTGTGTGGCTATTGCTTTCAGGCTTTGCCTTTTCTGGGGTAGTTTTTGTTCCTCAGTACGTCTTCTGATTGGGGCTTGCTTAAAGGAATGCCGCTACTCTTTTCCAGCTGTCGGCATTACAGTTGTTGGGGTGTTGTCGTTTCTTTCTTTTGTTTTGGAGGGTCGGATGTTGGGCTTTCTATTTCTTTGCACGGTGGTCACCCAACATCGTCATCGGGCGGTGGCCTTACCGGAGCTCGATTACGATGTTGGATGGGCGGAGGGTTTCCACGAGCTCATCGGGTGTGCTGTGTGCCTGGTGCCAAAGGTCCTTTGCCTTTGCTTCTCGCTCGTGTCTACTAGTTTCCCTTTTTGGTGGTTTCGATGTTCTTCTGATATGGTTTCTCGGTTTTGTACTCTCTTTTTTTTGGTTGAGTTTTGTACTCTTCTGATGTGGGTTACCTGTCAGGCTTGTTGACAGCTTTTGGTTGAGTTTATATATGAAAAGATGTATTTCTGAAAAAAAAAAAAAAAACTAAAGGTTGAGTCTTATCTTTTACAACGGACGTTACCGTATACACTCACTTTTCTTCTTCTTTTACTCGCCTTTACTCTCGCTCACTAACATTTTGTAAAATATTTTTCACACCCTTGTATATCCATCACTCATTTTCCAATTTTTTTAAATAAAACAATCATTTATGATTCATCATCTTAAAATAGAACCTTAAATAACAATCATAAACTCATGTCTAATCAACTCCAATCCCTTTTCTATACATTTAAAAATTTGACTAGAAACTTGTAGTTTATTTAATATGTTTTGAACCTTACATAAACTTGATGTGAGACGATTTCATTTGAAATTCCTTTCCAAGTGGTAGAAATTGAAAATAAGGCAAGAATGAGCCGCAAAGAAGTCAAGTTGATAGATAAATTTAAAGAGAGATTTTATATAAAGTTTATAGAATTTTAATTTTTGTAGGATAACAATAATTGTGTGTGTTTGAAGTGGTTTTATAATATAACTTCATTAAGTGACATAGGAGAGTGTATGGGTGGGTGTATACAGTAGCACCCTTTATAATAATGGTTTCCTAGGCGAATGGTTTGTTTCGAAAATCAACAAATTCCATACAACATTCTTTGCAAAATTTTGGTTCCTCTTTTTCTGCTCCAATCACTAAATAATTTCAACAAGCAAAGTTCCACATTTTATGGATCCGGAGTTTCTTTCAAAAAACAATCATTGTTTTTTCGATTTATCGGTTTTATAATGAAAAGCATAGGGCTTCAAGTGTTTGATTTAAGCTCTAGAACAGTGGACAATAATAAAATCATTGACTAAGATACTTCTATCTATTCAAAAATTATAAATTAGTATGGACATCGTATGGACAAAAAAGATGTCGTAATTCAGCATTAGTTAGTTTAAATAATTTTGATCAGAGTTACTAATATAGCGAACGCACAATATAAGCGAAACATATTGTTCATGTTTTCGTTACGAAATGTGTAATTATACCGAAATGAAAAATCATATTGCTTCATTTCCATTCTAGTTACAATATATACACACACACACACACACACACACACACACACACACACACACACACACATATATATACATATATATACATACATACATACATATATATATATACACATACACATACATATATATATATATATATATATATCAATTTATGAACGGTTAATTGTAATAATTTGCATGTATACACCGTTTATCATTCATTACAGAAAAATCTATCTAACCCCAATGGAATAAGTAATTGTTTTTATCCTCAAAATAATTAACCTTTAACGTTTATAAACGTGCGTTTTCTTTAAAAATATATATTAAAAAGTTGCAATCTCAATTATTAAAGGCATACGGTAAAAAAATACATCTATGAACAAAGAACTTAATGCTACAACCAACATTAGAAGCGAAAAGTAAACAAAATCTTCCGACCATTAATGCTAAGAGGCATCGTTCAATTTTATATATTTCATTTTTTTTCCCCTAGAAATTAAGTTATCAGTACTTAATTGAAAATATGCAAATATGCATATATAGAGATTAATTTTTTTAGTTAACTATTTAAGATTAGTATTTCTGCCTAGTGTTCGGATAAATTAGGGACGGTAAAAAGACCAAGCTAGGAGAAGGACTCAATTTATTTAATTTATAACATGAAATTTTAGTGCGATATCAATATGATATTAATTTTTGATAAGTCAGTACACTTAATGTGATTAAGTTTTAATTTCTCTTTTTTCAAAACAATCTTTTTTTTTCATACCATCATATAAAAAGAGCCAAGTTTAAGTGTTTAATATGTTTAATTTTCTCCAATAATTCAATATCAATCTTGAATTATATATTGTATTTTATCATATAACATTATACCATGAAATAAATTATGGTGAATTTTAAATCAATGTTCTTACTAAATTCGAGCAAACAAAGCAATTCCTATAAAAAGGATAATGGATGGGGCTCATCATGCATTATGTATCTCTCTCACCGTAAGTGCACCAAAAACATGATCCAACTAGCCGAACCTTCAGTTTTAAATATTTAATCGGTTTAGCAAGCCAGACAGCTTACCTTTTCAACAAATATATTTTTTGACGGTCATGCAATATAAGCACACGACTTATATGAAGCGGCTTTTCGCAGCATACAACATGGGTTATAATTCTGAAATGGAAACAGCATTGTCGAAAACTTCATAGGGTCTTTGTGCAAAAATTATATGCCGCTACAGTTGTGCAATCTCGAAAGCAGAATCTAAGAAATGACCTTACGCAACTCTTCCCAAACTTGACAGCATCATGTCAAGTCAAGAAGTTGTTAAGTTTGGAAGTGATTTGTGCTAGTTACGTCCTTGGATATATTCAACTGTCAGGATCAAATCTCTCGTACCCCCAAGTATTTGTGCTACTTATCCCTATGATCACAACCACACTGCATTGTGAATTAATTACTTAAATAAATAAATAAATGGATGTACATAAGGACTCTCCTTTATTGTTGCTTTGCAAATATTAATTTATTAAGAATACCTCTTATCTTACGTTAGTAGTTTTGCACGATGGATCAAATCTAATGAATTTGGACGAAAGTCTATCCGATTCAATTTATATTTATGTTTAATTCTGAAATTTATAATTCATATTTGATCCGCTGAACCTTTTAAATTTGATCAAATTCAAATAATATCAAATTGAATTGAAGTGGATTTGATATTAGTTATTTTCTGTAGTAAAATTATTATAGCCTAACATTTTTACTAACCATTTGTATATGAAAAACACAAATTAGATGTTAGATCTTATTTCATCAACTTAAGATGATAATTAATACTTAGAGAGGAAAATGTGTTTTTTTCACTATTGTTCATATCCTCTTTACTTTTCATCGGTATAATCGAACATTTTTCATCGGTATATCAATGGAAAACACACTCAAATTCGATGATCCTACACCGTAAACCCCTTCGTATCTAAAAGTAGAGTGCTATTAACAATCCTTTAACTTTTTGTCTCAAAAGGTTTAGTTTGCAGATTAGCTAATGTCTATTAGTGGTAATTGAAATTAAGTATAAAATCATAATTTTGAGTTAAATTAGATGTAAAAAAAACAAGCATCATTTTCATTTTGTCAACATCAAATCTAATCACAATAGTCTATCGCATAATTAGAAAAAAATAACTCCATAATTATTGGGAAAGGGACAGAAACCAAAATTTATTAAACTAAACTATTGAAAAGCTACGTTTTAAAGAACCAAAGCAAGTATATAGACATCCAAATTCCATATAAGTTAACTAATTAATCACAAAATCATGAAAACATGAAATCAAATAAATAGAACAAGATTTGTAAGTCACCAAGTCAAAAACAATATAATGAGTTTCTAAGATCAGATATTTAAAGTTTAAAATAAAACTTTAAAGTAGGATGTGACTATTTGCATCCCGGTTTCTGCTACAGGTCAGCACATCAATTTTTTTTCATTTTTTTTTCAACTACGGTCAGTGGGCAACCGCTGAACTAGGCAGGGTTTGGTCGACAGTTGCCCACCGACTGTGGTAGCCGCTGGCACAAACTGGGGTGCTGATAGCAGCACACTTAAAGTATAATTTAAAAAATAAAATGAAGCAGTACAAATCAATGGTAAGAACATGAAAAATCCGAATAAAAAAACACAGATCCCTATCAATTAAATTGTTGATATTAAGATAAATGATGAATATTTGGTTTGTAAAGAATAATAATATAAAGTAAGTTTGATAGGTTATTAAATTGGTTTCTATAGCAAGAATCCACCCAACAATCTGTGACAATTATATTTCTAATACTTGAATTCGATCTGATCCCTTTTTTAAGATGAATTTAGCTAGACTGAATGTGATTGCATTGGGCAGATAATTAATACATATGATTATTTGCTAGTTTATATAATTGAGTTTGCAGCTGAATTCAGTTTAATGTTGACGTTGAATATGGGAAATAACATAAGCTCACGCACTTACCAAAATATCTCATTTTCCACCTACAGCTGAAACATTGATTGAATCCTCTGAATAAGCACACACTTTTGAAAGTTCCTGATACACAATATGTAAATACCTATCGCAATGGCATTCGTTCTACTAAAACATAAGGTCTAGAATTTAGGATGGATTGCAACAGTTATAGCATATTCAGAAGAAGAAAAAAAAAATTATTGCATGAGAATACCAAAAAACTAACATTGCATGAAATGAACAGTATCACGAGTAGTTCTGAATTGCATCTTATTGAAGATGTCCTCCAACCAACAAATCTTATTTGTGACGGTTATGTTGTAGAGGAAATTATGTAATTTTTTACCTATATCTATCTGTGTAACCAGTCTTATCCATAATTAAGGTGTATATTTCTATTACGTGCTTTGTCATATTGTGATATAATTAATTAAGTAGTTAATTTAAAAAATATAATTAAGAATGTTCTTAAATAAAACATTATACGAGTGAAACTGCAAACAGTTGTAATTATGAGTGATTAATTACAACATAAATAATATTTCATTTTAAATATTCCCGATTAAGATATTTTAACAAAGAACATCTATACATACGTTGAGACATGGTACATAAGTTTTTTAAATATTAAACAGTGCATTATTCATGGTTATTTGGAGCACAAGTGTTGTGTACTCGTATTTATTGAATAACTATGAAGTGACTCACCTGAGTGTTACCCGTCAGTTATTAATAAATAAAATAGAAAAGCTCAGGCTGACGATGCTGCATAGCTTCTCTCGATTTAAGAATACCGTTGAACTTCAATATGCATACCCCACTTTGATTATAGTTATCATGGCATGGAAACCATCGAGTGATTGTAGTAGAGCCTGAGTTGAAGCATTGGAAGTGCAACAGAATTCAATAGAGAGTTCGTCTCCTTGATTGCATGAAGTTAAAATCATGATCAAATATTGTCAATCCAAAATCAAAATCTCTAGCCATAATAGTACGGGAAATAATAAATGTTAGCATTGAATCAAGAATTTTGTTTGTGGACTAACCGAGTTGAATATGAATAATATTAGAATTGGGACTATAACTAGATTTTATACATTCTAAAGTGATATTGTTTTGATGAAGAGAATGTATGTAAATAATCGTTACTAAATGGTACCGCTTAAAATGTAAAATTGGATATTACCAATGAAAATCTATAAGAGGTAAATTCAGCTAAAATATCACACTACTTGCCGAAGTTATGTGTGAGCATTAATAGTCGAATTATTCAATATTAATAACTGACTAAATTTAGACTTAGAAAACATATTAGTAAATTTTTTAAAACACCACACGATTTAATTAGTTTATAAAGTGTTATAAATTAATTAATTTTTATGAAATATTAATTATTTATAATCTGATGTTCTGGGTGCTATTAGTAACTTTTTGGGTGTCAAAAGTAATTGATTGGTGCATATGTAAATGTTGTATGTATGTGTAACGATATACGGTATCGATATACATTTAAATATGATTTAAAGAAACTAACTATTCAATGGGTTTGATTTTTTTTTTATTGACTTATATAGTGTAACACCCCCCTAAAATAGATAGTAACTAATAAAAAGAATTAATAAATAATTATTAAAGATAAAAAATGAAATTTGAGCAAACATTAGAATTTAACTATGAAACTTGTACCATTATATTCGTAGCGATTTTCTATGCCACTTTCATATATAAAGTTTTACGATCGGAATTGAAATGAAGAAGTTAGCAGCATTTGAAGATTTTGGATCGAAATTAATGCAAAACGAATTAAGGAAATAATTATTGATAACATTGCGTTAAAGTAAACATTAAATGCAAATTTTAACGTTAAAGGAATTATCAAGTAAATGGTAGGATTAAATCTAATCAAACATGCACAGAAGGAAATAAATAAATTAAGGTAAAAAATATTAAGAAGGAAGCTAACGGTGGAATAGCCCACCGTTTGACAGTAGATAATAGTCAGTCGACCGTTGTATGAGACAAGTCGATCAGTTGGTTAGGACAGGTGACTGGTCGACTGCATTAACATTGGCCTAATGGTCCAGATTTAATGAATTATAATCTAACTAATAGAATTGATTCTAGCGCCTGTGCGCGCGCAAAGTAGCGAAAAATAGATAGAAGAAGAGGAGTGAACCGATTCCGTAGAAAAGGCAAATTCTAGAATTATAAACTAAACTATGCTTAACTCAAATTTCTTCTCAGGTCTATAATTCTAATACGTGTATATACACTTTTAGATACATATTTTTGGGTTGAAAGAAATGGAGTCTAGTAAGAAGAACGGATTTGGACATAGGGATATGGAAGCTAAAGTGTGAGTGGGAAAGTTATGTGTTTACATAATATTAGATTTATATCATTGAAAATCTGTTTCTTTTTATGCTTAAATAGATAAATCCAACTTGAAATCCTCATCTACATATTCAGTGAATTGTTTAATTTGATTAAATGATATATATACCCTGCATTTGGAATTTAGAGGGGCTATACTCTAAAAATTTATGAAGTGAGTTAATGATAAAACTGTCTAGTTATTCATGATTTCATTATTTGAGTTATCAATTGTTAAACGTGATAATTATTCAATTGGAGATGTTTTTAATTGGATTTGGGGTTTAAGTTCTATATTAATTCATTGGAATGTAGAATGTTTCTAGGAGAATTTCTGTAGATTATCCAACTTCACAATTATATACATGAAACGTGCGTTGTTTGAAATAATAAGGAATAGGCCTAAAGAAAAGAGATGTGTAAAGTATGGATATTTCACTAAATTTTGCACTATCTATTTCTCTAAAAATAGAAAAGATAATCTCTTTTAATTCCAAACACAGCACAATTCCACTTTTTAGGTAGTTTGTGAAAAAATATAGGGGTGATATCTCCTTCTTGGTGAAGTTACAGTTCTAATGCATTTAAATGTAGAAATAAATATGTAGGATTTACGCATAAGTTTAGATCCAGAAATCCCTAAATGTAGCAACTAAACTGTTGTAAATAGTAGCAATTATAATTTGTTTATCAATTACGAGTCTAATGGCACGCGCTTCGCGCGTGATTTTTTTTTTAAATTGTATATATTTAAATCAGTCAAAAAAATAATTTTTTATTTCAAGTGATAATAAGATTTGTATATTTGTAGAGAAGTATTTTGAATTTTAAAGAAAGTTTAATTTTATATCATATTTTTAGAAGCGTTTTGAATTTGTGAAGTATGTTTAATTATTAGATCTTACTTTTAGGGGCGTTTGAATTTTTATTTCTATAATTAATTATTAAAGAATGAACTTAATTTTATATCGCTTTAAATTTTTATTTCTGTTATTAATTAGTAAAAAATGACTTTGAAAAAAATTTATTCGTAAGATCCTATTTCTAAGTGATAATAAGATAAACACGTTTTGAATTGTTAAAAAATATATACTGTTAGATCCTATTTTTAAGCAATAGTAATATTTAATAATATTTGTAGAGGGGCATTTTTGGTAGTTCACGTTGATACCAAAAAAGTGTGACACCAAAGGTATTACAACTATTATTAAAGATAAATACATATGGCAACGTATAAGTTGGGAAATGAAGTAAGCACTAAAATACGAATAATGTAATAAATCAAAGAATTAAGGAAGTTATAATAGTAAAGTAATACGGGCATTAATTAAAAAAAAAGCAGCAAAGGGAACTTAATAGCATTAATGAAATAAGAAGTTAAAGATGGAAAATGTATAAAATAAAAAGTAAGTTCATAGCAAGTGGACGAACAAATACTAATAAATGAACTTAGAAGGCGTAATAAGTTCAATTTTGAATTATATGAACTCAATAATACATTTGCAATGGATGTAAATTATTTGATTTAGCCTAATACTTAGATTGGTTATAAATGACTTGGCTTAATATGTGTTGGAATGTGAGGTCAGTAGTGTTACACATCGGAAGCATGCCCTCCTAAAATGGATACCAGTAGTTGTGTATGCATCCTACTAATGTGGGACTCCTTCAACTATAGTACCCATGGAGATATATTGTAATACCTCGGATTTTTTTATAATATTATTAAGGAGACTTAGATAGACAAACTGAATAAAATAATGTGTTGTTAGGAGATTGGGATTTGATTTAATAAAGGTAGTCGTGCCTTTTTAACTAATAAATTAAATGAAGGGTTTAAAAATGAATTAGAGGAGGGGTATTATGGGAAAGAGGTCATTCATATATCATCTTCCTTAGGCCGTGTATTTCAAAACATGTTCATTCTCATTTTCAAAAATTAAAATCTTGGTCGGCCACCATTAACAAAGGAGGAAGAAGAGGAAACAAAAGAAAAGCTTAAGAAAAGAAAATTCAAATCAAACTTATTCAAATCTCAAGCTCCTTAATCATTAAAGCAAAAGGTGAATAATATTTACATCTCTAAATTTCTATGGTTTTGGTTTTAAGGTTAATTCCGAATGATTTTGCAAAGGTTTGCCATGTTTTTGAAAGAAAAAATGATACACACACACGTTGATGATTTATGTATGTTCATATAGATTTTATGACATGTTTTGAGATAAAACCCTATTAAATGACATCCGTTAGCCTTGCGAATTTTTATGATCATCTAAAAAGCTATTTTAGAGATGTATTTCAATTTTCATAATTTATGTGGAATTGTTATGAATTTTCTAAGAAAAGGTTAATTTGGATTATAAAATTATTTACGGAAAAAATAATAATAGTTGGGATTCGAAAAATTTTGTGCTGAAGAGAACGTATTATTTGATTTTTTGGATTTTTTCCAGAATTTTTAATGGTGTTTTAATAATTATATAAAATTATTTAAGGTATGAGACTTAAATGTTTTATATAATTATAAAGGAGTAAGAGGCTTTTTCAAAATTATTCAAATTTCAAAATAAGGAAAGCCGGTAGCACTTTTGAATATAAAATACTAGCAACCAATCAAATTTAGACAAACAAGGCAGGTGGGTTACAAAAGAACCGTTTTAAAGTACAAAAAGTTTTTCTTCTGTTTCAACCCTTTCGGCAGAGCTTCCGCCTTCATTCCATACCTTCTGACAAAGTTGAAAGGATCAAACCTATCGGCTAGGTCAAATACCAATGCACAAGGTATTAGGCAACTGGTACATAGTGGATTGGATGGAGTCGAAAGGTTTATGGATGAAAGATTATTGTTTTCGAAAGAGATGAAATATTATTTTGGTTTAAAGAAATATACGCCTGCTAACTTTCGACAAAGAGCCTTCGAAATTGTCAAAAAGGTTTAAAAGAAAAAGAAAAAAGGTTTCAATTGGTTTGCTTTCACATTATAAATGAAAACTTCCGACAAAGTCGAAAGGTATAGCTTTCGGCAAAGTCGAAAGTATAGTTGTCGCTTCCTAACCTTTCGACACAGATGGACTCAAATGTTATCTTTTGTTTTCTAAAACTTGTCGCATCTCTCCATTGATTTCGAAGGGTTGGTTCCAGCACCAACACTTCATTGTCTTCGAATGGTTCGAAAGGTTTTATAAAGGTTTCGAAGCAGTTGCTTTTGACTCCAATGTTTTTCTGATCCTTTTGCATAATCCAAGTGTTTTAAGTCAAGACGTTTTAAAGTTTCAAAGTAGTTAACTTTGTTTGGTTTCGAAAGGTTTTCCACCTGTTTTAAATTGAACCCAATATCTTCAAAAGGTTTTGAGTTACATTGCTTTAGAAAGGTTTATTATATAGGGGAGGTACCCTAGGCTTTCGACAAAGTCGAAAGGTGAAACCTTTCTACTAGATCGAAAAGAAACCTTCCAATAAGGTCGAAAGGTATGGTCTTGCAATGTTTTCAAAAGGTTAAGGTTTAAAGGATTTAAAAGGCGAATGTCATATGTTTTAAAGCTTGTAAAAGGAAAGCTTTTAAAAGGTTTAGAAGGAGTTACCTTGAATGATTTCGAAAGGTTTATTAAAGGATATAAAGGAGTTAGCTTCAATAGTTTCGAAGGGTTTTATAAATGGTTTTGAAGGAGTTGCCTTCTATGTTTTCGAAAGGTTGTTTAAAGGTTTTAAACAAAGGTTTCAAATATATGAACTAGGCAGATAGCCTAAGTATTTTAAGTTATAAAGGACATTAACTTATTATAAAGGATAGACAATACTTATTGAACATAATAATATTATTTTGAATAAAGTATATATAGCATGGCAAAAATAGCTTAGAGTAAAGCTAAAGTTATATTTTCCTTGTATACATATGATTTGATGGACTAAATCATTTTGAAAAGGTTTCAAGGAAAATTTAAAGAGCGGTTAGCTCAGATATTTTGAAGGGTAGTTAACCCCAAAGAAAATTTAGGCATTCAGTTCATTTAAAATTCAGACGGTTAGTCCATTTTGAGGGCAGTCATCCCAGAGGACAGTTAGTCTAGAAAGAGAAGTCGGCTCCGATATGAAGTGATAGTTCGTTTATTAGCATAACAGATTTTGCTAAATTTTTAAAGAAAGTTAGTCCACCCTTTTTACCTGTTTTGGGCAGATAGCTCATTGTCTAGCACAAAAGATATTGTTATTTCGATATAACCAGTTTTAGGATAGATAGTCCAGAAAGGAGCAGTTAGCTCAGTATTTAGGACAGATAGTCTAGTAAAGACAGATGGTCTATTTTATTTCATGTTTTAGCATAATGGATATTGCTATGTTATTAAAATATGTTGATTAACCAGTTTGATTGTAGGAAAGGATTAGCAAAATATATGTTCTGAAAAGAGATATTAGTGAGGGGAAACCCGTTCCGCTAAGCGGCATGGTCTCACTATTTATTAGTAAACTGAGATGTAACAGAAATTATTCATACTAGGCTTTAAGTTTGACTCGAAGTTTTTTTTCGCTTAAACTCTCAAGTTCTCAAAATTTGATTTGAGTAGGATGAGGATTTAGGTTTTCAGGTTTTAGCAGATTTTAACGAATAAAGCAACCGAAGACGAGCAGGTGGCCGACGGATAGCTAATTTAGGGATTCTGTTTTAAAATTGTTTCCACTATGTATTAAGACAATTATGTCTATATTGCTTTGATCATCTAAGGGGACATTTTCACATGTCGCTCTTCACATATTGTTGTAAATTATATTTGATCAATGCTTGGGATTACATTTTGGACTTTTGTAAATTGGATACGATTTATTTGAAATATAATTATTGAAACCGTTGTTTTTGGAAATCTGTGATTTTTTTCATATTCAATTGCTTCTGATATTATGGATACCATTAACATTGCCGTATTTTGTCACTAGTAGTTAATACTGTGGATGACTGCAACGTCCATAGCGCTTAGCTTTTAGCCTACAAATATGGGATGTTACGTATATGTTCACGTATAGATTTAGGGAATATACCAAAGTGGCTTTTCCTCAAATTAAAAGTATTATATGACCAATTAAGTCTAATTCAATTCCAAACTAGAGGCATTATATATATGTATGTATTATGTATGTATGTATGTATGTTTGTATGTATGTGTGTGTGTATGTATATGTATCTATATAACCGTGTCAACTAATTAAAAAATATAAACATAGGGTAATGAATAAAGTGTAATAAACAAATATACATCGGTATTCGTATTAGTTATAATTAGGATGACAAAATATTAATAGATAGTATATCATAAGACTAGGAGACTATAATAGAAAAGAGGGGGTAATTCCAAAAATTATGAACAATGATTGTAAGTTTAGTGGGGAATAAATGTGAAGTTAATACGGAGTTACGAGAAATTAAATGGGGCCATAGATGCATTTAATGGGACTAATTACAGAATTTAATGTTACATTTATGGGAAAATGGAACAGCATAATAGGTTGAATGGGAAACGAATAAATAAATGTCATTGGTAATTGTCCAATTGGAATATTAAATAACCATTTCTTACAAGCAATTGTAATTTATGGGAGATAAGAAGGAAATAAAGAATATCAGAAATAAGCCTATAAAATGTAATGCTCCGAATTTTCGCGTTCGAAAATCGACATCCATACTTTACATCGTACTCGAATGCCGTAGATTCGACCGTTCAAATCCGAGTCGTCGGAGCTTATAACACAATTAAGTAAACAATACAGCGGAAGAAAAAGAATAATACATTGATATACAGCATTGATACAATATCTGATACAACAGATGATACAATAGATATCAATATACATCAGAGATATGATACGATAAAATAGCAGCGGAAAAGAAAATTAGATAACACCAACCACGGAACGAATAACTCTAAGATAGCCCTCCAGAGAGAACTCCAGCAGCAGCTCGATCTAACATCACGATGCACAAAGACAAGCAAGTGCAGTCCGCATCCAAAGACTGAACTAGCTCCAGATAATCTACTGAACCTAGCTATCTGAAAAACCCAACTCTAAACTGCCCGTGTGGAAAAATTGTGGGCACCCAGAGTTTAGGAAAGAAACAATAAACTCTAGGTCAGTCATGAGACTGGTATGAGTAACAAAAACAGTTTATCTTTAAAAACAAACAAAGAAATATTTTTAAATTTGTTTCGCAATGCTTTTAGAAAATGAGACTACCATGAGGCCTCCCACACACACACAATGCAAACGCAGAATCGGAGGAGATTTCTCCTTATGATAGTCAAACATGTTTGATACGCAAATTTCTTTGATATTATTACTATAAGTGCAAAGTGCAGATAACATTTCGAAAGTATAATATAAATCTTAGCCAACATACGACCCTTATCGTATGCCTACTATAGCTACCATGTTCAATAACAGGTTACCGCCACATTCCATGGCAGGTTATACAACTAAAACCGTACAGGGCACGTATTGTTTCTTTGGATTTCCAACTAATGGTCAGGCCAAAGAACTTCCCATTGCCACATGGGTACGCCCCTGGAAGGACGCCCCGAGATTCCTAACTGGATCTCTGCCAGCACAAGGTCGGCTACCCCCTTCCCGGGGAATAAACCTCAGATATGCCACCCCCGGTCCTCTTGGACCTTTATATGAGAGCTCTCTAAACCAACAACATCACAAAGTAATAAAATACAGTGTCTACATGAGTAAGTATATGGGCTCCATACCATGATACTACCCTTTTCCAGAAGAAATGGTCATACCCTAGGGAAGCTACCCCTGAAACCTTGCTGCATCTTTCATGTTTCGACCATTACCGGGTTGTGAGGTTCGACGAAGTCTCATCCACAAAGCTATGCTTTTCATAAAAGCCACGCTTTGATCAACAAATGATCAGCAGCACTCAGCATGCCACATTACCAAATTGGGAATATATCGCTGATAACTTCAACTACACAACCTCTGAGCTCATACGTCTCAGAGAAGGGTGTTAAGCTAAGAGAATAAATTCTCCGCCACCAACAGATATGTATTTGAAAGAAATCTGCTTTATATCTCAAAATGTAATGTCAGACATACAATCCATACAAGTCTGTTCTGGGTTCGAACAGAACCGAAGGCACTTCCAAAGAAGCCCTTGCAAATCCGGATAATCCCTAATCACGTCTGGACTTCCCATCACATATGGAGTCTCTATACTGGGGACCATTCGATGCAAAGACATTCGACGAGTTATCCTTTCGCTTTCGAAAATATCCGGTCTTTACCACTGGTCTTCAAATGCTATCCATAATGTCGTATCACATATTCGGAATGGGCTATATGACACAAAAGTCCTCTCCTGGCTGAACCGAATAGTGAGCGCAATATTTACGAGAAATATATGGATATTGGGGTCTCAGTTAAGTCACAACTTTTTACCCAAAATTTTTCTTCCAAATGGTTTAAACAAATTACCATTTCAAATCTTTTAAACAAAAAGATTCATTTCACTTAGTTCACCTGGTTTCACAAAGATCCAGTTACGGATTTCAAAACAATTCTCATTTTAATTGGATTAACTCGTTAAATCTTTAAATTAAAGATTTAACTTATAGCTTTCAAACTGCTTCCATAACTTGAAAAATCATTTTCATTTTTAACTTGAAATCCCTTTTAACACAATTTGGAAGTTCATTACTTATGTGAAAGCTTTTATTATTTGAAAACAAATAGTTTTCATTTCAAAAAGATCCAATTGTATTTGCACGAGTTAAAGCCTTTGAATATACATTCCAATTCCCAAATTAATACATTTAAAATGGTATAAAAACTCATATAACTCATTTATAAGTTGAATAACTTTTCTTATATGCTAGTTTCCTAATCATAGAGTTCAATTTCAAATATTGAATTCAAATTTAAATCAAATTATTTAAATCTCAAAGCTTTATTAAGTTATTCAAAAATAAAATTTTATCTTGAAATTCTATTTCAAAAACTTTTCACATTTAACCCGATTCCATTTCAAACCATTTGAATATAAAAATTCAAATTCAAAACTATTTTCAAAAATCTGTGACTTAATCGATTTCCTCGTGAAATCCATATTTGTGTGTGTATGGTGTGGTCTAGGGGTTTAACACAATAGTGCAACATCATTCAATCAACACAGATTAAAACACAGAAATATAGTTGATAAGCGGTATAAACTATAACGCTTATCTTACAGGTCACAAATATATATCACGGATAATAAATTACATCACAGATCACAACACAAATCAGGATATATCACAAAGCATCACTTATCAGGGATGTTAAACAATTCAACCATTCAATAAAATCCAAACATCCATAAATAGGGTCAATTTAATTATCTGATTAATTTAATCAGATAAATTTCTATGAATAAATTTGCCAGCCATGGTAAATTAATAATTAATTAATTACAAAATATTTAATAAATTATCCTTTAATTAATCATTAATTAACTTTTCATTAATAATTAATCCTTAATTTATGATTATTTCTTAATAAATTACATTAGTTAATCTATCACATTATCCTTCAATTGATTTTTTCTTAATCACTTGATTAAATCAACTTTTATCATTAATTTATATCAAATTAATAATCCTTGGTTTACAAATAAATTATTCCTTAATTAATTAATCTTTAAACCTTAATTAATGATTTTAAACCTTGAATTACTTATTTAATTAACCAAAATCATTAATAAATTAAATAAATAAATTATTTATTTTAATTAACTTAAGACAAATCTCGTTCTTATTAGTGATTTATTATCACTTATAAATATGTTGACAATTCATATTCAATTCACTTTCAAATTCATTTCAAATTCAAGATTTAAAACGAATAACCCTTTTCAAAATACACTTAAATATCTAACACTTTTAAGTTATTAAACAAATTTGAATTTTTAAACTTTGTTTCCAAACTAAGTTTCAAACTAAACTTAAATTTATAAGTTCAGTTCAAAACTTGCTTTAACTTTGCTCAAATCTTTCCTTTACAAATCTAATTTTAAATTCAATTTCCTTTTCAAATCCACTTAATTTCTTACATAATTCCAAGTTATTATACTTTATTTATTTTCAACTAAGTTTCAACTGGACTTGGATTTCTATTTAATTTTGATTCAAAACTTATTTTAAACTTTGTTTGATCATTCAAAATTCAGTTTTGAGTTTTCAAAACAAACAGAACAGGTTTCTGTTTAAACCTGGAAAACAAATTATACCCGAGCCACTCAAAAATTTCCTTCGAGCAAATCAACCAAATTCCCGTGCATTTCTTCGAGCCTCCCCCTTCTAATCTAGCTTCGAGCCAACACCTGTCATCTTTGAGTAATACTCGAGACAAACACGCGAATAACCCAGCTCCAACTCAAAACAAAACGCTAGATCCAAAACAACATCCTCGTGCACGTGTACATCACCGCCGACCAACTCCGGTCATCGCCACTACGTCAAGCAAGTCGACGATCACCCAAAAACCTTTCTCCAACCATCAGAATGCCATCGTCCTCGCAAATTCGAGTTTTAGTATAAAACTCGAAACCTGGAAACTCGACACAGCAAATATCCCAAACCTTTCAATGCCTTGCTCTCGCCGCCTCGACCACTAGAGTTCGTGCAACTCCGGCCACGCACGCGTCAACACTTCCTCCACCATCACCCCAAACCACGTCGCACTCGATCGTTTCCAGAAAACAAACGAATCAAAACACTCAACCTCAACAAAATTAGGTTTACAAATTTCAAACCTTTGTTGCCGCTGCCACCGTGGTCTGACCACCGCCCCACTATTTTTCCTCGACACTGCATTCACTCCTCTACCACCCCAGAGAACCACGACCCCTCTCAACACCGTGACCACTAGAATTTGGTCGAAAAGTGATTTCCATTCAACTAGGAACTGCTCTCGACCCCTGCATCTAAAAATCATGATTTTCACTTTAAAAATCAAGTTAAAGTATGAGAATTCATTTTGCATACTTGAATTCATGATTTAAGATGTTCGAATTTTTGACTAAATTGAAACCTTACTCGGTTCTTTGATTTTCCAGGGATATTTACAAATCATTTTAACTCAAATAAATTTTTAAGCTTTAACAAATGCTATAACAAACAGTTTTTGTTTATATTCCAAGTGCTAATAGTTGTTAGATTGAGAGAAACGAATTTATTTACATAACTGGGTCTATGCCTCTCATTGTACAGGCATATATATATATATATATATATATATATATATTTATACTCACATACATTCACAGAACAAAGCTCAACATACATAATTCCAGACTTAAAACTTGTAAAATTTCAGATACCTAGAGTTGTTAAAAGAAATAGAAATGAAGCTACTCACATGTATTTGCAATGGACAGAGCTTTTTATTGAAACAGGCTTTGATTTTCCCATTGAAACTTTGCTTCTTTGATCTCTGGTTGGTCTGGTTAAATTGTTATTCAAGTTGTATTGTTGTTTTTAAATATGAAACGATGTTTACTCTGGTTTTACTCAGCTCGACTAAAATGAGGATATATAGAAAAGTGTTTGTATAAAGTAGATGTACAGGGTTGTTATTATTTTTGTATAAGGTGATGTTGTCTTTTCTTTGTACTAAAGTTATGGGCTGCATTAATTTCTTTGTCTTGCATACTACTACACATACATATCTACTTGCCTTACTTCATTCCATACTTATATTTTTATTTGATTGTACTTGTTGACTATGCAGTTTTTTTGGTGGCTGCAAATCTTATCTTTGGTGGCTGATGATATTTTCTTGTGTACAATGACATTAAATTTCTTTTGTTCATACTTATCTTTATATAGTTTGATTTTTGTTTTACTTTTATTATTAACATACATTTGTAAATTTGATTTCTATTTGTGGTTTAACTATCAAGTACTAAATTTATAACATATATTTTATTCTATACACTTATATTCAATATTGATAAGTAGTTTTTATTTTAAACATTTTTAAGTTGATTCCTACTTAAATCATTCAATTTAAACTTTAAATTCAATTGATTTAACACATATTTCATTTGATTTGGAGAAATTTAGATTAATTTATCAATTAATTTCACAATTTTTTGATTCAAAAATTAAATTAATTATCAATTTAAACTTATTTAAAATCCGGGATCGTTACAAAAATAGGGATCGGTTCCAATCGAATAAGTAATTTAGTACTAATAAATAAACTTAGGAGGCAATATAGTTTCCGTGGTGGAAATTATATGGATTCAATAATACCTTTAGGATGAGCGTAAATTAGTGGGCCTAGCCCATTATTTAGGTTAGGATAAATGGCTTGGTTTAGTATGGGTTAGGATGCGAGGTCAGTAGAGTTACACAACAGAAGTCTGCCTTTCACCCGGAGGCTACCAGTAGTTTTGTATACTTACAACTAATGTCGAACATCTTCAACTATATGACCAGTGAGGGAGGGATATACGTTCGCGTATAAGTATGGGAAAGTGTACTAAGGGTTCATCATGGATTTGAAGTATAAAATAGCTCAATACATTTAAGGATGTTAAGGGGTATACTTTGAGGTGAAGGTATTAAATATTCGTTGGGTCTACCTCCTATCTATATAAGAAGCCTTAAACCTACGACGGTGCCTAATATTGATATGTAGTCTTCTTTATTTCTAACAAGTGATATTAAGTAACTGGAGTGGACATTTTCCTTGACTTATATTAGGCAAGTCTAAATAAGATTTCGAATGTAGGGGTCTGTAGGCTATGTCAGTGTTGTTGATAAACCGGTATTTAAAAATAGGACTGGCATATAAGCTAGGACTACCAACTGTCCGAGGGATCGCTAACAAAGACTGGAGTTATGCCGAGATGAATTTTGCTTCCTACTGCTGTAGAATCTGTATGGGATACGTAAAAACCTCAAAGTTTAATTAGCTATTTATTTGTCGGATGTGAGGTAGTTAACCCTTGGATGAGTCTTTGAGACATGTTTGTAAACAAGAAATCAAATTATAAAGTCAAATCTAAGGGTCGTCGGCCTTTGTAGATAAGGGTTGATTGACTACGATTGTGTTATAGAGGTCCCGCTTCAGGTTAGAGATATTAAATGGCCGTTGGGTCTGCCTTCTCCTAACTAAGAAGTATTAAGTGGTCGGGGTTTTTCTTTTGGATAGTACAGTTTTTATACACACGCACGCATGCACATGTACAGATATATAGTTATACCTCTTGGAACAATTGATATATCGTACTTGCATACGGAATTAAACAAGTAAGCCATGTAAGAACCCAAACAACTTTTTTTTGTGTGTTATATATATATATGTGTGTGTGTATATATGTATGTATGTATGTATGTATCAAAATAAAATAATATGATAATTGTTTAAAAGATGAAATACTAAATTACAACTCCGCTTCAAAGACCAAAAGACGTTTATGATTTGATAGACTAATTAGATATAACCTTGTAATTACCTTGAAGCAGGAGGTGGCATTAAGTATGGCATTTAAATAAGGTAGTGACACATAAGCCGATTAGGTGTAAGCTTGTAATAACGCCTTATTTATTAAAGCATGAGGTGACATTACGCATGTCACTTAAAATAAGGGAGTGATACATAAGCTGATTAGGTGTAAGCTCAAAGCATGAGGTAGCATTATGCATGTCACTTAAAACAAGGAAGTGACAAATAATTCGATTAGGTGTAAGCTTAAAGCATGACTTGGCTTTATGCATGGCATTTAAAATAAGGCATTGACACATCGGTAATGATGTGTAAGTTTAAAAGATCACCATGCTTGCTTAGGTGACAACCAAAAGGGCATGTGTCATTATACCAAAATTTGCATGAAAATGGATGGACAAGTGTTCCAATTTGAAAAGACCAATATATCATTTAAGATAGGCCATTATTAGGATGATAATTTCATTTGATTATCATACTTTCATAAATCTAAAAGCTAAACAAAAGTGAGAAAATAAGGAAGATCTTAAGGAAAGCCAAGGAGCTAAACCATAAGCCGAAACTGTAATTGCTAAAGTGAGGAAAACCATCTAATCCTATAGTTTCAAGATATTCCATGAAGTATAGCGTAACTTATAATATGTTTAATCAATATGTTGCACTATTTTAATCTTTCCGGTATTATAGACATATCATTTGCTATAATGCTTTTGACCTCAACAGAGTGTATATGATTGGCAGCTCGGTTATTTGAAAGAAAGAATAGTCTATATTGGTTTATGATTATAAAGTATCTAGAAGAAAATTTATATATGTGCTTATGATTTTTGATGGCTTTCGGACGAATGCGGTAAAAGGCAAAAGATCTAGGATAGTGCACTATTACTTTATTTCCATACCGTGTGTTAGAAGATAGAGTACATCCATACTATGTATTAGGATTTCAACTGCGATGTGATAAAACGTTTCCAGGATCTAATTCATATTGCGTGTTCGGCTTAGATTCATATATAGTCAAATTAATTTTTTTTTATGGATTTTAGATATTCATAGTTTACAAAGATATTTATAAATGTCGAATGAGTTTGAAAAATACGGTTGGAGAAAATTTACCTATTTTACCTTTGTAACATGCTAATATACTTTAAAATATGGTTTGTACATCTTGGTGAATTTTGTGACATGACCTGAGATTTAGATTAAATAGCTACCTCACTGGGACGGTGTTATTTATGATGCTACCCATGAACATTTTAGGTTTAGACAAGTAGAGTAAAAGGTGGAACTTTCAAGAAAAATTGAAACTGGAGAATTTTTCTTAGCTTTTGATTAGTATTGCAAATCTTGATGTACATGTAAGTATGAAGTTGAACACAAGACCTTATGTAAATTACTTGTATTGCAAGTATGAATGTATAATGTTTCTTCCGCTTGAAATCATTTATTTTGAATGATTTGAGATTCTGGCATTTACCCTGTGAACTTGTGACACTAATATCATGCACCACATTATGATGGTGGCACTCTGGAGTTTGACCAAGAGTGTCAAAGCGGGGTGTTACAATGCATGAATAGGAGACATGTAACGACCCTTATTTTGCATATCAGAAGATTGTATAATATTTTTATCTGATTCATATTAGGTCGTATGATACTATAATTTTGGGATATGACTCTTAGGTACATTTTGCACACCTATGATATTTTTCGAATTTCTATATGAACATTTTGACCTCGAAATTCATGTTTAAGGTATAACTTTTGATAGGAGTCCAATTTGGGGTTTCAAATCAGTCTCATTGCTTCGGGATGATGGTTTCACATTCATAGAATTGTCATAGTAGAAAAATGGACTAACGGTTATAAAGTTATGCCTATTTTAAGTTTTTAAACCTACTAGCAAGGATTAGTGTGTAATTAATTAATCCATTAGTGAGCCCATTAGTCTAATTAGATAATACTAAAATAGTGGGTCGAAGAGTCGAGTTAAAAATATTCCTTTTCATTCTAAATCAGGTCCAAACCCTAAATAGCCATAGGTCCATCCTAATTTCATCCAAAATCACCAAATTTACTCTTTATATTAAACTAGATTACGGAATAGATATCAGATCATCAAATAAAAGATAGAGATCATCATTTTTCTTGATTTAAAGTACGTTCCATTGCTGTTCGAATTAGATCTACATTTATATTGGTTGAATTTAACAAGAGGTGAGTGGTTTATGCATTCTCATTATATTATGCATATTTATATGGTAGAATCGTAGGATTTAAAATGTTTTAAATTGATTTTTGCCTGTAAAACATTTTCCAACATTAATTACATGTTAAACTATATATGATTAGATTGATTAGAAATCACCCTTGCTCATCCTCGTATATTCATGATATATGTGGATCTATGTTAGAAATTGACTTGTTTGTCTTATTTTGATGGATTGCATGTTTTCTTGGATGAAATTGCTTGTTATTCTATGTTGGATGATATGGTTTGATGTTGTTTGTTAATGTTGTGATTACATAGAAAGTTAGGTCGGAGAATTGAGCAAATCAAAAGGAAAGTTAGTTAGAATTAGACGAAACTTAGAGGGGAGGCTCCAGAGTATTAGAAGAGCTCGTGGTTCAAGGAAAAAGTTCTAGTTCATTAACTATACAAGTCAGCATCGAGTTGAGAGGTCGGCACCGACATTTGTAATTTGGTCCATGATGGTGGCGATTTTGGGGAGAGCAAGAATGTTACTAGAAGAGGTTACCTGAGATGATGGATAGGTGATTGGCTTAATGTTGGAGGGTATGATGACTTGTGCCTATAATATGAAATAAGGTGCTTTGAAGAGAAGACTTGTTCTATGAAGACATGATTTGTGTAGAGAAGTCATGGTCAAAGCATCTAGGCATAGAATACTAGAAGCGAGGAATGAGTGGAAGAAAACTTAGCCATAAATTGGCTAAGTGGAGAAGTCATGGCCTAGTAGAGTGGTCAATACAACTTCTAGGTTGAGCCCAAATGGGATGAAACTTATGGAAGGTGAAGTAGAGGTCCTGTAGATCGTGCTTGAGGTGTTGGCTTGTTCGTATCAGGTTGGATGACGATATTACAAATGATTAAAATCTATGGTCTTCGGAGGTTGGCTCGTGTTGGTAGTAGGTTCCAAAGATGGCGGCTCGCAAAGGGTGTGGGCCATAGGATCGGGGAATGTGGAAGGGTTCTTTGTGAATAATGGAAACTAAACTGAGAAAGAAGGGCTCGGTATTCTAATGGATCAAAGGAGGGCCCGAGTATACGTGCTAATGAATCTTTAATGCTCGGAGTGTTTCTGTTTTACTCAAGTAGGGGTATTGTAAGTGGAGATGCCCATGGGTCAATGTAGGGACTTGTATACCCTGGCCTATAGCTTTAGGTCTATTTGGGCTATGAGACACAGATCCAACTTTGGGCTGCAATATACATAAGTACAACGAAGAATTAGGATTTCATTGGTCCTGGTAGAAAGGACTCCATACGAGCTACCATATATTCAAAACACATGTAGTGATAGTTAGGATTTTTTGATGGATGTTATGGATGATGTGGTTGCTCTCTTTACTAGGCTATCGCACATAGGTATCAAGGGCAGTAGGTATTGGAGATAAGAATATTCAGAAGAATGATATCCTTTACTTGGTTTGTGGTATAACTTTACGATATTGTAGAGTAGCATACTATTGTGTTGTATGCTAATTCTTTGGTTGCAAGAACATGTCAGGTATGATATGTGTACTCTTATTCCTTACCATATTTATCTTTTTTAGTAATTTGAGACTCAGTTACTGCTCACTTCAGACTACTCTCTGACCTAAGGTTTTATGCTTTACCTCTTACATTCTTATTCTTAAATAAGTAAACTATATAACAGGTCAAGGTGACGTAGTAAATGTTACGAGGACGAGATGGATGGAGCTATCTAATATTATATACATATATGGAGTCTACTCTTATTTCATTGAGTAACGCAGTAGAACCCGTGATAGTGCTCGCTTATTACTATTTGTATTAGAGGCTGTTGTTGAGTTAGTTTCCATATATAAATAAATGAGCGTTTGAAGTTTTCAGATTTAATTTTTTTTAATAAGATTCAAATAAATAATCAATTCCCTTATTTGAAATTTAAATTAATTATGATTAGACTAGGGGGTCAAGTAATGGTAAAAATTATCAACTAATGTAAAAATGTAAATTAGGGAGTAAAATAATACGGTAATGGAAATAAATAAACGTCCCCTGAATAAAGGGAGCAGCCGGCCTGAATAGGTCAACCGGCCGACCATAGTAGTCAACTGGTCGCCCAAGGGTGGTCGACTGCTTGGCAACGATAGTTTCCAGTGGCGGCAAAGGTTTTATGTTATGTTCTATTCGGTTGTGCACTCTAAATTTACCCGTTTTCTACCTACTTCCATCCTTTGGTTCTGGTGCAGTTTAACTCATATTAATAGAACCTATCCTCTCCACTTTTATTCATATTATTTTGAGGTATTTGACGAAACTCTGTCATTGCTATCTCTCTAATAAGATTCAAAAACTCCGTAGAAAATTAGGATAAAGATTCAACTTATTTCTTCCTCTAATGTTGTGAGGAATTCTGCTTCATGGGTGAAATTGTTTGTTATTCTATGTTGGATGATATGATTTGGTGTTGTTTTTTAGTGTTGTGACTGCATAGAAAGTTAGGTCAGAGAATTGAGAAAATCGGAGGCAAAGTTGGTCAGAATTGGATGAAACTTGGTGGAATGAATGAAGAAAACATAGCCATAAATTGGCTAAGTGGAGAAGTTAGAGCCGAATAGAGAGGTCGGTGCCAAATTCTAAGGTCAAGCCCCAAAGGGATGAAACTTATGGGAGACGAAGTAGAGGTCCTGTAGATCGCGCTGGAGGTGTTAGCTCATTCGTATCAAGTTGGATGATGATATTACTTCATGATGAAATGCTATGGTCTTCGGATGTTGGCTCGTGATGGGAGTAGGTTTGGAAAATGGCAGCTCGCAAAGGGAGTGTGCCGTAGTACTAGGGAATGTGGAAGGATTCCTCATGAATTATGGAAGCTAGATTGAGAAAGAAGGGCTCGGGATCCAAATGGAGCAAAGGAGGGCTCGGGTGTATGTGATAAGGAATCGTTGATGCTCAGAGTGTTTCTTTTGTACTCGAAGTAAGGGTATTATTAGTGGGGATGCCCATGGGTTAATGAAGGGACCTTTATACGCTAGGTTTGTAGCTTTGGGTCTAGTTGGGCTGCAAGACACGTGTCTAGCTATGGGCTGGAAGATACGTGAGTACAATGGAGAATTGAGATTTCCATTAGTCCTTGGTAGAAAAAAGTCCATAAGAGCTATCGTATATTCAAAGCATATGGAGTGGTAGTTAGGATTGTTTGATGGATGCTATGGATGCTCCGGCCTCTCTCCTTAGTAGACTATCACTCATAGGTATCAAGGGAAGTAGGGATTGGAGAAAGGAATACTTGAAAGAATGATACCCTTTATTTGGTCTGTGGTATATCTTTATGATATTGTAGAGTAGCATATTATATTGTTGTATGCTAACTCTTTGGTTGTAGGGACTCCTATTCTTACTATATTTACCTGTTTAGTATTTTGCGATTCATTGACCGCTCACATTAGACTGTTGTCTGACCCAAGGTTTTATGTTTTGCCTCTTATTATCTTAGATGATCTTAAAGGAGTAGAATAAATAATATGTCTAGGCGGTGCAGTAGCTGTTCGAAGGATGAGTTGGAAGGAGCTATCTCATGTTATATACATATATAGGGTCTATGCTTATTTCATTGACCAACGCTGTGGATCCCATGACAATGCTTGCTTATTACTATTTGTATTAAAGATATTTGTTTAATTTGTTTTGGTTGTATAAACTCTACTATTGATGTATAACTTTGTCGATATTATACTCTGATGATGACGGTCTGTTCACATTATTGTTACTGTCTCTTTTTTATATCTATGATATTACATTTTATCCATGCACTATGAGTTATGACAGGTTATATGCTATATTTCAACCTTGATGATCGTCATATATTGGTTGGACACGGACATCGCACTATTTATATACTATTAATGCAAATGGTATATGGGCAGTCGTCATAAAAAATAACACTTAAATAAAATTAATCGGTACAAACTAGTGTTATGTATAGTGAATGTAATTTACCAGTCACCAGAGCGTTTTTTCGACCCCCTCTTCATAACAACCCATAGGATATATTTGGAGGACAAGCTACTGGTGCAAGATGGGAATGGTGGATGGGGAAGTCTTTTCATACATGCTCGGCACTGACAAGGCAACTAGATATCCAAGGAATGATATTGATTCTAAAGTAGTAGCCTTAGTCGTGATAAATATTCTATTATATTTTTCTATTCCATTATGAGTTTATGTAGATAGCTCTCTGATAAACTTATGTTTATCTAAGATTACCAACACCTACAATCTATACCCTAGTGGGCTTGGATTCCGATTTAATCAAATTTTGCCCCATTAAGGTGTGCGTTGTTACATTTTGTTAAAACTTAAGTTAGTCAATCATAGGAATTATAATACACTGAGAGAACGTACTTGAATTTCTACCTATATATTTAAATTATACGCTAAACTCTATGAACTCTGACTATAGAAGTAGTTGCGACTATATTATAAAAAGATGGATGAGGCGACTATGAGTTGGAATAATAAATAGAGTTAAATTAATGCTTCTACCCTGATTACCCCACATGGTGGAGGTTGTACAGTAAGGATTGGACCGAGAAGAGCATGAGGATAAGACATAGAAGGATCCTGGAGGTTGGATGGTTCTTTATTCCCTGGTTGAGCCTAGGCTGCTATATGATTGTGGATTTTGCAGGATTTTCGATTAACGATGTATATTTCATCCAAACAGATGGGAAGTGAACATATATGTTGCAAGAATCCAAAAGTAAGGTGTGAAAAGGATTAAGCAATTTCATGCAAGAAGGTGTGCATTAAGCACCATAAGAGGATAGCCAAATATTTTTATATACTCTTAATAAGATTATGATCAGAGTAAAGGATAAAGTCCAAAAGTGCAAAATAAAGGACAACTAAAGTCCATTTCTAAGTCCAACCCCATGTGAATGAATTTTAGGAAATGATTTTGAAAATTTCTAGCAACGTTTTAATGGTTTTTCAAAGGATTTATTTTAATAAATGGACCATTTGATCATTGAAAAGTTATTATTTTAAAAAAGAAAGGAAAATTGGAAATTTCAAATTAAGGGGCTATTTAGAGATTTCTAGTAAAGTTTAAAATTGGTTGGGTCAAAAAATTTCAATTTAAAGATTTTTGGTGAATTGGTTTTTTTGTTATGAAATAAATAAAAAAGAGAGCATATGGTTAGCTCGATGATTTTACCTATTTTTTAAATTTAGAAGTTTTTTTTAAAGTTCTTTCTAATGGGTGGATAAATGGAAATGATATTCGACTGGAATGGGGTAAAGAGAATAAAGGGTGTTTGTACCAAAGGTTGCACATACACCCAATAGATTGAAAGTAGATAAATAAAGTGAAGAACTATACTTAAAACGGAGTGTAAACAAGCAATAACAAGAGAAAACAAATTTATAGTAGTTCGGCATCGATTTCCTACGTCCGCTTAAAGGAATTGTTTTCCAAAATACAAGCTTTTTTAGTTACTGAGCGATTGGATCGTTACAGATCCTTGATTACAGTAGAGGAGAAGTAAAACAGCGGCGTAAAGATCTCTAAAATGAATAATAAACTCTATATTTATAGGTGTAGACGATCGAATATCTTCCTGAAACTTCACCAATAGAATCTCACGATGTAGAGAAGGCCACCTAAAGTTTTATAGACCAACTCCGAATTATGAGGGATCGGGACCGCTTGGTCAAAATGGCTATGTGGGGTCGTGCGATCCCTTCTATGGTTCCCCTTCTATGCTAACTTCATGTTTCCAAAGTGGTTTTTCATAATCGCTCAGATGTTTTTTGAAGATATTGATCCATTTCCATTGAGTTGAAATGTTGTTTATGTTTTTAGTAGTCATAATGATCCGATCTAATACCTACCTAGGGGAAAGGATAGGTACTAATCCCCTACCTAGGGGAGATAGTGATCCATACTTAGAATTACGTCATACCATTGTCGATTCATAATCTTCGGTATTCGTGATCATTTCTCTGGGCTACTTTCCTTGTCTACCGTCGAGTCTAAATTGTCCGATCAATCTGGATATAGTTGGGTCAAAAGACCGGACAACACTTGCCCTTTAAAGTACGTCTTGTTTCAAGCTTGACATGCTTTGAATCGAAGCAAATAAGAGTTGCTGGAAAGGATTTCATTTAGATGCCTAAACAGTCATTGTCCTTCCGTTGAGTTGTCTTTCCAAAGAGTTGTATCTCCCTCTGTTTGTTGTGACGCCTGGTCGATATCTATCAGCATAAAATCAGGATGTAATCCTCAGCCTTTGTTTACACTCAGTTCCATTGGGCTAGTTAATTGAGTTAATAGGTCATAGTCATCTGAGCCTGTTTCTTCCTTTTGAATGTCTCGGGTAAAAATTCGATTTCCGTTGATCCAGGAAATTGATGAGTTTGTACATGTGAACGAACATTCTTAAACGCATCTTTGTCATTGTCTCCTAGGCACACTTACACATTGATGGGTCGTCGTTGATTCCACATGGTTCAAGTGCAATTGTATCGCAATTTTCCATTTTTATCTTTTTTATAAAAAAAAGGGGTTCGGTACCAATCCCCAAGGTGGGGACCGGTACTGATCCTTTTGTTCGCAAATACTTAGCTGCTTTTGGTTTTAGGAAGTAGGCTACATCCATATATAAGCTAATGACTTAGCTTTTCTTCTTTCCATTTCTTTATTTTTACTACGACCGACCTAATTCCTCTTTCTTTCTTGCATTTTCCGCAAATGAGCTCAAGTTCGAGCAATCGAACAAACCCCTCAACAAACCATCACTACATCGGTCATCACCCCATCCTCCATCTCATGCTGCCCCTTCTCTTACCAAACTCTAACCTAATCCCATAAATTTTTTCTAGATCGAACTCAAGTTCGAGCCTTGGGATGTAACTAAGGTTGAACCTGAATTTGTGCTTGATTCATTTACGCGAAATGTGGGTTCTAATTCTTTATTTTCTTGTGAGTGAGAGAAAAGTTTGAATCATGACTTGGAGAGGACGAGTTAGGTTATAGAAGTGGTGATAAGGTTAATTTGCATTTGTGGTTGTGCAGGGGTGGACCGGTATGGATATAGGAGCGACGAAATGGAGTAGGGATTAGCGAAGGGTTCAGTGCTATGTTGGAGAAGAGGAAGTAGAGTGGTGAAGTCTAGAGGATCGGCATGGTAGGGATTAGTACATGCATGTTGGAGATGGTTAAGTTTAGTCTGAATATGCTTAAGTGGGTTCACCTAGGAATTAGGATCGGTACTGATCCCTTGCTCAGGAATGACTTAGGCAATTTTAGCTTGACGTCAGCACACTTAAACTTAAACACTTGCATACTTAACTAGATGAATGTGAACTCGAACAATAGGACATGAATTAAGACTTAAACATATATGACATGAGCACATGGAGTCTGGACCAGAACTTGAATGCAATCATCTTATTCCAGCATGCTAATAACTGATTCCGAATCTTATATGAAATCCACAGTCATCAACGTGAAGGCCGGTTGAGACAATCAGCAATGACGTTCACTTCAGTCAAATTTTAGAGTCTCGTTATAGTCGTCGTTTAATCCTGCATTGTTCATTATTACACCTCACAACATTGCACCATGGCGCAATAGTTTACACTCTATACATGCGGAATAGGTTTCTTTCTCTAACTGTAACTATCCAACAAGCGTGATAGTTTATGAGTTCCAGACGCTCGAGGGCATTTGGCTACTATGGCTGCTGAGGAAGCTGCTACATGACGGATCTGACGTTGAATATAGCTCTCCAACAGTCTTTGCTTGCAATTCTCCAGGTCAACAATCAGAACGACTTAAAAGCTCGCATCGAGTTCTTAAAATCCTTCCAAGTCTAGAAGCATAAAATAAGCCAAGCCTTGATACTCCAGAAGATGCCATTTTTTAGAGGACCCAAAAGACTGTAGCTTCGAGAGTCAATGAGGCTTCTCTTCATAGAATTTGTATTGAGCATGGAATTCCATATAAGGATGTACGAGTCCCATCACATAATGATAGAGCTCACTTTCCTTTGGAAGGGTACATTACCTGCAACAAGTATATGCACTAGGCAAAATGTGTTCGACCTTTAAAACAATTCATCCGGAGGATGCTGCATTATTTGAGATTGGCTTCGGTCCAGTTGCATCCAAACGGCTATGCATTTCTACATTGCACATATATGATATTTCTCAAGTTATTATTTCATTTACCTACCCTAACGGACATTAGATTCATCTACAATTTCAAGCAACGAAAGGGAGCCTATCATACACTTTTCTTAAGTCAATCACTAACTACTAGTCGTAACTAGTGCTTGGAATAAGCTGAGTGCTTTTAAGAACGAATGGTTTTATGTGTGTGGCCTACATGGTTTCACAGGATGATGGTCGAAAGTATGTAAGTATCATTTTAAACTCATCTTGGGTGCATTTATTTAATTCGTACCATGAACTGAGTACCTTTGAATCTTGCATGTAACTATCCACGACCCGGCGGTAACAGGTATTCAGAGGTAGTTTCAGAACTTAAGAATATATCAGTGAAAGATAGAGACGTTAAGTCCCTTATTACCGACATGCACCTTTTTTCCTTCGGGCTGGTATAAGAGGGCTGTAGCACTGGATTTTCATGGAACACTATGGAGGAAGTGGAAAGAGGAAAAGGATCTACTCGGTAGGGAGGTGGGGATGTTAATTTTTTCATGCCCTCAGTCGAGGAGGCTCAGGATGATGCCGAAGAAGATGAAATAAAGGGCGATGCTAAAAAGCCTGGTTGCAACGACCCGGGTTCAGGCCTTGAGCCTAAAATTAGGTCCTCTTAGGGCACATAACTCCATGCTTCAAAGAAGATAAAAGGGAAGAGGCTCATTTACAAGCTTCACAAATGGGAAATTGCCAACCAGGCCAACTAAACCATTACTGCTATAGATCAGTCCACTTCTTTGCCTCTAGAAAATGTATTCAAGGGACTAACTAACATCCCGGTACCGAAGGATGCTGAGAGTTATGATTTCGCCAATATGACACTTAATGAGTTTGATTCACCTATCTGAATTGATGCCGACATTCTCCCCACTAGCAACTAGTAAAGTCCAGCACCTAGTCCATCGAGGGGACACAAGGACACTCATATCCATGCACACTATACCGCAAGACAAATGTCCATCGTTGATTCTAATGATGGTAATACAATTTTTTTTAATTTTTAGGTTCCTTGGAGTATTCTTGTAATTTCGATTGCTTAAAGAAGTCTTCGCATTCCCAGTCTTCTTATTTCAAGCCGGTAGATATACGGACTCTGGCCGACAATCTGGCCAAGAGAGGAAAGGCAATGACAGAGCGGATGATTAGGACAAAAGCTACCAGTCCAAGGACTCATCGACTAGACATAAGTTGAAGTCTCGGTCTTCTCATCACAAGGACGTCGATTCCCATCCTACCGTATACGATTGTGGAGAGTCATTATCTCATGCAGCTATAGTACTCGAGCAACATTCGGGTTCTTTTGACACTCGACGATCCTCTATATGCTAGCTTGACATAGGAAGCCTCAGTACATCATTTCAATAGGCATGGAAAACAAACCTCATAGCTTCAACTACTCCAGTTAAAATTCCAACACCGCTTAATGCTAATGTTGCAGAAAGGATGGCCACACTTAAGGCCACATTTCCAAAGATATGCTTCGATGAGTTCAAATTCATAATTCCTTCAAAGGCCAAGGACACAACACTTTCTTATTTCAGTGATGTCTATGACCCGTGTAGCACAACTCTACATGCGACTAAGAAAATCTTTGAAGTGTCGAGGAAAAGGAAGCATGAGATCGCTTGCTTAACTGTCAATGCAGCTCAAGATAAATAAATTATCAAACATTTGGACGAGGAAGTTAAGTGTTTGAAAACAAAGCTGGCTAATGCTGAGAAGAGAGCCTGTGAATCTTGAAGAAGTTGAGCATATAAAGAAAAAGAATCAAAGAACTGGACACTGTCATTCGTCATGGCGGTACTTTAGCTCTCGAAAAGGATGTTTTGTATAAAGACAAGGATGCTATGAAAAAAGATAATGATACTTTGGCTCTTCGTATTCGATGGCTTGATGAGGAGCTTGAAAGGGAAAGAAAGAGAATATTAAAGCTCAACAAGAGTCTCGAGAATGTTACAAGAAAATCGTTGAGCATCACATGACTAAGGCGGAGGCTGAGAAATAACTTAAGCAAATAGAGACCCTCAAAGAAGATGCTAAGGAGGCTGGTACGACGGAGATAAAGGATGATTTTGATTCTCTATTGACATATTACAATGCAAGTGTCCTCCTTAACTGCAACCTCCGATTCCTCGGAGAGGGATACCCTGAGTCATTAGTCGAGGCTTGGGACTATATCATGGAGCTAAAGAAGAAATCTCTTGGAAACAATGAGGTTGATGAGGAGCAGCTTATGTGTGAAATCTTGTGTGTTGAAGAGCCTGATGAACTCAAGGCTACTCGGCTTTGTCTATTTCGTGATCCAGACCACCGAGCAGGAGAAAGAAGACGTTGAAGCCTTTAAGTATGGCACTCAAGATCCTCTTACAAGTCAGGCAATTGGTGCCTTAGCTTGTTATGACCTTGAAAAGGATACAGGCTATAATCCAGATCAGCCTAATATGCATAAGTCCTTCAAGCTATCTATGATTCTTGAAAACAGCACTCCGGTTGAAACTGAAGGCCAATCCGACGAAAGTATATCTCTCTCCTTCCCAACATTCGAAAAGATTTAAATCTTGTCCAAGAAAGTCACGGGCTTACCTATTGAACCTTATGACATAGCAGGTATGTCCGCATCCGTCCATGCTCCTAGTTGTGATGTCATCCTAGGAAAACAGGTAGTAACCATGAAGTCCACAGCGGTCGTTACCGCACAGACTGTCCCGACAGTCCAATCTATTAAGACTCCTGACCTGAACGCTGAAATCATAGAGTCTTTAAATGAAGAAAAAATCAACAATCAGCATGTCTAAAATGAAACAGACGATGTCATGGTAACTCATGCCTTTGAGCACACGGACAATCTCGGCTTGAAAGAGTGCTTCGCGAAGGAGGAGCTGGATAAAAGGATCAAGATGAAGCATGCTAAGATGGGTGAAACTCCACCCCAAACCATACCGCCTAGCGGTATCATCCTTGAGATGGTTGACATTTATGTTTCCCAGAGTGACACAGCTTCCATTTCTATTTCTAAAAACATTTCGCCCAAGGATCATAATAGCCGAGGAAAGTTTAAAAGGAGGGGTAAGGGCGACAGCTCAAACCAATCTATCTCGAAGAAACCCAATAAGGACAAGAAATAGTCGTTGAATTCGCTTGGCTTATGGATAGCTCGGTAGCTAGTTTTTTGTTGGTCCTGATTGTGTGGGTACGACCCCCGCTTTTAGTTTCTAGTTTTTGGAATAAATGTGTACTTAACTATCCAAATTTCAACATATGAATAAAAACTTCTTCGTTTAAGTTTAAATTTTATATGAATTTGTTTAACTATTCAAGCTATTACGATTTTCCATTCACTGTACTTGTAATTTGTTGCTCATTGCTTAAGTTGCATTGTCATTTGGCCGCCTGTTACTTTGGGGATCGATCCGATGAGTCTATCTCAAGGCCACCTTTCGGTCATAGCCTTAAGTCACATTAAACACTGGGCACAAGCCATGGTGTTATGTTATCGTATTCAGTGGTTAAGTGATTATCCTCCTGTCCTTAATCTCAGGTTGGCAAGGCTAGTTCGTGGATGATCGGATCCCATCCATATGAGTTTATACTCCTCCTGTCGAGTTTAGGTCAGAGCCGGCGAATGAATGGTCAAGTCGCACTCATTCGTTTGTTTATACTTTCATCTACACTTTGGGAGTCAGATTTAGTCGATGGATATTTAATCACACACGTTTGATGTTTATACTCCGGTCTACACTCTGGGGACTGGAGTTATTTTGGTGAATGGTCGAATCACATTTTCCTTGGTTAATTCTTTTTCCCCCAAGTCAGGGGCAGATATGGAAGAGTGGTCAGTTTTATCACATCAAGTTTTACTTATATTCCTCTCGTCGAATCGTAGGACTGAGTTAGTTAACGGATGACCAAATCACATTTGTTCTATGTTTAATACTCAGCACGTCGAATCATAGGCGAGAATTATCGGATGAACGGTCGAGACATGTTTATTTTAATCGATTCGATCATAGACCAAAGAGCTTGGTTGGAACCAAACTTTGTGTACTCGTTCTTCTATATTAGGCTTGCATAGATGTAAGTCGGTTGCATATCACAACTATCATACTACACACAAACAATTCACAGATATGGAAAAACTTCAAATTTTATTACAAGCTGAAAGAGAAAACAACAGAGTCTATCTTATTACGTGGCTTTGAGCTAAAATGCAAAAGAAAATTCTAAATGAAATACAATTGAACGAAATAAAGTCATGTGACGTAGCAGAAAATGCTCGATGTTCCATCCCCTAGGAAGTGCAATGCCATCGACAGTCATTAGTTTGAAACTTCCATCTCCAAATTTCTGATCGATGACATATGGTCCTTCCCATCCGGACCCTTGTTCATAGAGCTAGGAAAGATCTAATTCAGAATCAGGTCGCCAATTTCAATGGTCGTAACTTGGACTTTAACGTTGTATTATCGAGCGATTCGGTGTCGGTGCGCAGCTTCCCTTAAGTCAACCTCTTCGCGCTTCTCAACTATCAAATCTAGAGATTCCAAAAGGAGATTTCTTTTTGTTCTAGAGTCATAATAAGTCACTTGATGAGAAGGAACTTCAAATTCTACGAAAATTATGGCTTTAGAACTGTAAGTAAGGACAAATGGAATGTGACCGATCGTGGACTTGTGGGTGGTTCTGTATGCCCATAATGCTAATGGAAGTTCATCAGCCCACTTACCTTAGGTGTTTCCAAACGCTTCTTAAGAATGGACTTCATGATTTTTTAACATCTTTGACCTATCCATTAACCTGAGGGTGGGCAGTTGTCATAAATCTTTTCTCGATATGATACCGGCAATAGAAGTCTTTGAATTTAGTACTATCGAATTGGATCCCATTGTCAATTATGATTATTCGAGGAAGACCGAAACCAAAAATGGTATTTCATACAACAAAGTTGAATACTTTCTTCATAGTGATCATGGACAAAGGTTCAGCTTCAGTAAGTAATCGACAGCTACAATGACGTACTTCATGCCATCTTTGGAAATCAGCAGGGTGCTGACGATGTTAATACCCCATCTAGAAAACGGCCATGGACTGACCATCTGAGTAATCTCCATTAGTGGGGCTCTCAGAATTTTTATGTATATCTAGCATTTGTCGCATCATCTTGCATAATCAGTTGCGTCTCAATTGACAGTTGGCTAAGAATATCCATAGCGAAGTTTCTTCTTCGCCAAGGTTTGTCCCCCAGTGTGATTGCCACATTCTCCTTTATGCACTTCAGTTAATGCTTGTTTGACTTCATCGTTAGTGATGCATTGACTTAAGGAATAGAGAAACCCTTCCTATACCTGACCCCTTCTTGAAGGATGTATCATGAAGCTTTACGAAGGACCCGTCGTTTTTCATTCCTCCGTTCGAAAAGGATTCCCTTTTGCAAAAAATCTTTTATCGGAGTCATCCATGACTCCTTCTCGGTCTTCGTCTCTAAGGCTAATCAACCTCCATTCGGTCAATGCTTGGAGCATTATCTATTTCAACTGGGAACAACCCTAAAGGCTGTGCATCCTGTAACTGGCCAGTTCGGCCAATGAGTCATCTTTCTCATTCTATTTCTCTGAGGATATGTGTAATAGTGTAACGCTCAAAATCAGTTAGCATCTCTTGGACTTGGTTGAGGAAAGGAAAAAGTCGTGCTCCCTTGGCCTAATATTCTACCCTAACATGGAAAAATACTAACTAGGAATCACTGGAAATAAGCAAAGCTTTTACCCTAGCTCTTTATCCAGTTTGAGCTTGGTGATCATAGCTTCATACTCAGCTTCATTATTCGACGTAAGGAAGTCGAGTTTTTAGGCCGTAGTAGATCGAGCGTTCCTCTGGAGTTACCAATATGACTCCGGCTCCAAAATACCGATCGTTAAATGCTCCATCCACGTACATCTTCCATGGGATGGTAGGATCTCCACTACTCTTAGGAGAGTCAACTTATGCAGTGGATTTAGCTATAAATTTTGCCAATGCTTGTCCTTGGATAGCTCTCTAAGGGAGATAAGTGACATCAAACTGGCTCAGTTCATAGTTCCATTTTAATAACTTCCTCGATATCTAAGGTTGTTGTAGGACCTATCGTAACGGCTGGTCGGTTAAGACATTGATGAGGTAGCCCAAAAAATGGCGGATCTTCCTTAATGCAATCAAAAGGCATAATGCAAGCTTCTCCAGCGTTGGATAGTTTCTTTTATCACATGTCAACCGCTTGCTAAGAATAGTATACTAGCATTTAGATTTGATTCACTTCATGCAGCAATGCAGTACTTATTGCATGTACCGCCACCACTAAATAGATATACAAGTCTTCATGTTCCAATGGCTTAGACAAGATGGAGGGTCTCTCTAAGGGATGTACTAGAGCTTGGAACGCATTAATACGGTCCTACATGCAAAGTTCCTCTTCCCTCTTCTAATCAAATCGAAGAAGGGAATGCACTTATCTGTGGTCTTCGAGATGAATCGACTCAGGGCAGCGACCTTCTTATTTAGGCTTTACACCTGCTTAATCATTTTTAGTGCTTGGATGTCCCTTATTGCTTGAGTCTTCTCGAGATTGGCTTCAATTCCTCCAGAGTGAACAATAAACCCAAGAATTTCCTTAGAGCAATGCCAAAAGAGCATTTCAAAGGGTAGAGTTTCATTTTGTATTTCTGAAGAACACTGAACATCTCCGCTAAATCATCGATGTGGTCATTTGATTGTCGCAACATTACTACACTCAATTGGACTATTAAAGTTTTCAAAATCATTTGAAATCAAAGGTTTCTCGTAAGACCACGCCACAAATAAACATGTCTGGTTTTTACCTTACGATAACCAAAACATTCCTTATAAAATCATCTGATATTATAGTAGTGTATATATACAAATACTTATTCAAATAGCCGAAATTGTTACATTATTAAATTCCATCTACTAGCCACAAAGTGGGTTCTACAAACAAAAAACGTAAAGCACGTTAGAAGAATGGATTTCCATCAATGGCAGGGCTACTGGGGTAATGCCCGTCACAGTACGTGGTCTAGATCACCGTATCGAGGATCTACCCTCATCCCCTGCATCACAAGACCGGAGCTACCACTTACTGGATAGTCCGAACAAGTTCACTTCCGTTAGATGCGAGCGGTTGATCGATCTCGGCAGTTCTTTTGAATCGATTTCCGTTAATCGATTTAAAAGAAGGGAATACGATTGATTTGAAAATATGTTCCGAGAATTAAAATCGATTTCATTTCATTTTTTTGTTTCGAAAGACTGGGAATTTGAAATTGAAATAGAAGAGATAGGCCTTGGTTTTATTTCAATTGCTCTGCCATTTTCTTTTGATCTTTCGACTGATTTCAACGATATAAAAAAAACCTGGCTCTTTTATTAAATTTTATATCTATTTTTTTATAGTAAGGGAGATGTGTGTTCTTACAAACGACACGTGTAAAAATTTCCTATACGTGTCAATTTGCCCAATATATGTGAATATATATATATATATATATATATATATATATATATTAATTTAAATTCAAATTCAAATCGTCTCTATTCACACAGTCTAAAATTTCAAACTCCTATTGAGGCGTGCCGCTAGGCGTTCATAATGTTAAACCCTAATTCCGAACGCAATGGAAAAGGTTTCGAGTCCTAATTCGATCATATGGAGAAGATAGCTTTCTGGACCCAGTTACAATATTAAATCTTTGATATAGATTTCAGCGCGTTTTTCTACTATACGGCCAAACGATCACTCCAAATACTATGAAAATTGAAATCCGACAATAATATACTATTATGGATCCAATGGAACTGGTTCATCGAATTCCAAGACTGTGCCTCAGAAGGTTATTTTTAAATATTGATTTAAATGATATATTTTCAAAACTTAACAAAACACCTCCAAATTCAAGTTTAACACTTTTACCATCTTCAGTATAATCAATATAAATTTTATAAGCCATTTAAATATTTTTAACCAGCTTAAAACTCAAGATTTAATATTTTACCCAGTCTTTAATTATTAAATTTAATAAATTTAATTGCCAAATAATAATGATATTTGAAATTCGAGTTAAATCAACTTCCAAATATTTAAAATCAATTAAATATTCCAATTTGAAATAACTAAAAAAATTGGGTTGTCACATAAAGGCTTACACTCCTCCCTCCAGGTGGTGCCTTGACCTAACCAGAGGCGTGGCCAAGGGCATGTCGAGCTTTAACCTGGCCATAGCATGGCACGGTTAAAGTCTTACCCTCCTTCCTCTAGGAGATGCTCTACCCTGGCCAACTTGGCGTGGACAAAGACTTTGACCGTTTAAGGTAATGTCCAAATAAAAGGAGCATTTCACTCCCAACCATGTACATTCTTTTTAGAAAAGTAGCTCTTTATTGATCTCATTTATTATTTCTTTACAAACTCAATGATTTTTCCTTGACGGTAAAATTTGATTATCATCCCTTCCAAGGCTCTACAGTGGTTAGTTTCATGACCATTCATTATATGGTAATGGAAGTAGGATCCCCTCAGATTCCTTTCGTTCTTTGGTTTCTTTTTCTGTGATGGCCAATAATTGATCTCATCCTTAGTTAGCAAGTAGACATTCTCTATAGATGTTGTTAGGTTGCATTCCTTAGGAGGTCTTGACTTGAAACTTGTGACTTTTGAATGGTTTTTTGGTTTCTTGTTACTTGGCCTTGTAATTTCATCTTCATCGATTGCTTTTCTTTTTAACACCCTTTGCAGTTCCCTTATTGGAAATGTTCCAGATGCAGTTTTTTGCCATTTATGTGTAAAGGCGTTATAGTCTGTCATTATTTATTCCTCAAAGATTAAGCCTTTGGCATAGTGTTGAATCGTCTTTGTCTTTTGGTTAAACAAGTTTTCATTTCCATTTCTCCTAAGGCAAAGATAAGGGTTGGACCAATATGAAAGGGATTCAGGTACAATTTTTCTAGGTCATACAATTCTGCCCTTTTCTTCTTTAAAATCTATAGAGCTTTTAACCTTAGCATTTTCTCTTCATATAGTTTCGAATCATGAGTTGTTCTTAGGGATAATCCTATTAAGTGTGATTTTGAGGATCCTTGCTCAGATCTTTTGATTCTTCTAGCGATGATAAATTAAAGTCTTGATTAATAACTTGAAGTAGGATTAGGGTAGAGGTAGGTGGTGTAGGATATTTAACAGAGTCGGAGGTTCAAGCCCTCCTTCTAGCACCAAAATTTAAACAAGAAAACTTGTCAACACCCCAAAGTTGATGTATGGTGAAGGTTAGTCCTTTTTGGTCTCTTTTGGTTTATTGGAGAGAGCTAGAATATAAATGTCTTTTATTAGATCACCTTTTGAATCTAATGTTATTATGAGATTTCCTTCTTATTGTCCTTTCAACTCATTCGAAAGGCTTAAGTTCTCTTGTTTGTGGCCTTTCGAGCTGAATAGAGTAGTTTGACTTTCCCTTTGAAACAGTTCTTTCGAAGCTATTGAGGAAGCCTAATGGATGGCTCTAAGATTCAAGGTTATGATCGGTTTTGAGTGGTTTTTACCTTGTTGAAAGCTGGAATCTTAAATGACTTGGGTTTGAATTGAGAGTTGGAGGTAAAACTGGCTTGGGATGAGGTTTCGATCCACTTGGTGGTAGAAATCCAGTGAAGGGTGGCCTAGAGTTAATAACAGGGATTACTGGAAAATGCAGGGGATTCCACCAGGTCGGAAGAAGTCTTTCGAGGTGGTTGATACCTTAAAAACACGGTTAGATCTAATAAAATGCTTTCGAAACAACTAAGTAATCAAGAATTCAGAGATCTCCCCTTTACTAACACAAAGAAGCCTTTATTGATCAATTCTTCTCCAATTCAATTTACAAATTAGAGTTACAACTTTTAGAATTAGGAAAGTACAAGTATAGAATGAATAATTTTGGATCTCAAAACCAGACCCTCTTGGGTCTTATTTATAGTTGCAGGTCAGCACCTTTTGATCTGGTCGAAAGGTGGCTTCAGAATTATCTTTAGAATGCTCCTGCCTTTGTCGAAAGGGATGGTTGCGCCTTTCTTCTCTACGTTTCTTTGTAGGAGCTTTCAATCTCACCGATGGGCCGTATCTAGGGTTTCGAAGGTTTTGCAATACTGATGGTTTTAACTTTGTTAGTTGCTTTTGAACTTTTTCTTATGACTTGATGCGAAAACTCCCTGGATATTAATGGCTTCGACTAGTTCGAAAGGCTTCATTTGGCTTTCGAATGGGTTGTTTCGACCAATGCATGTTTCTTTGTGGTTTGAGTGAAGGCGAAATCTTTGGTATCGAAAAATTTGGCACGTATATGAAGAGTTGTCATCCCTTTCCTTCGAAAGGTGTTGCTTTAACTCATTTAAAAGGTCTTCATGCATGTAGAATCATCTGCTTCGAAAGGTAGTCACTAAAGCAAAAGGGTGCTTTCAACCCTTCCGACCCCTTCGAAAGGTTGTGAAACTTCTGGACTTTGGTTGTAGCATCCCTTCAACTCCTTTAAAAGGTCTTGCTGGAGCTTCTTCCTCTTGTCTTCTTTGTCTTGTATTCAAACTGGTTTCGACAAGGTCGAAAGGATGTTTGACAGTAACATCCAACTTTACGGAGCCAACCATCTTGGTTAAGTCCGTACTATCTTATATCTCCAGACTCTACTCTAACTTCAATCTTAGAAATAATCTCAGATAATCTAGCATCATGCCTCTGACTAGTATCGATCCTCTAACACCCCTAATTATAAATAACATTATTCAGAAGATTTAATTAGATAAACTAAGTAGAATAATGTAAAGGTTTAAGTGGTTAAGAGATTAAAATTTGTGAAAGCATAAGGTAGTCGTGCCAAAATGAGTAAACACATGAAATAAGAAAGAAGTAATAAGATAAGGTTAAAATAGGAATAGGTCATATTCTAATACCCTAAACCCTTAACCTATTTTCATTTACCACGTTCACAAACTAAAACTTAATACCAAGCTTGGTCGGCCACCGTTAGAGGATAACAAGGGGAAGATAAGCAAGATTTCAAAAGGGAAACTTAATCAAATTAATTCTATCTCAACCTCCTTAACGCATAAGCTAAAGGTGATTTTTTTTCAATGATTTTCCATATTTTGATTGTTTATATATATATATATATATATATATATATATATATGCTTATTAATGATTTAAGCTATTTCATATAGGTTTTATGATAAGAATTGATTTGGAAAACCTATTAAATGACATCCAAACGATGTGCGTTTTTTACTTAAGGTCGGAAATTTTATTATAGAGATGGTTTTCAAGTTTTATAATTTTATGGATTATTGTGGATTTATTATGAATTTTCTAGTGAAGAAAATGGTTAAATTGGGTTTAAATGAATTTCGGCTATTATATGTTAGCTTTAGGTCAGAAATTTAAATATGTTAGAAAACATATTTAAATTGATTTATGGAAATTTTTGAAGAATTTTCCTAAGTGTTTTATTAATATATAAAATTATTTAAGGTATGGGACTTAAATGTATTTTATGTTTATAAAAGGAGAAGGGGCAATTTGCTGGATGTTTTAAATTATTAAATATTGAATTCGGTCACACTTTTAGAAAATATTTTTGAAAAGAGATTGGCAACCAATCACAAGTTGGCAAATAAGCAAGTTAGTTAGAAAGATATTACTTTATAATGTTAAAAATCGGTATTTTGTAAAGGTTAGTTGTTTCGCCACTTTCGGCGGCTACCTTTCGACTTCATACTATCGCATCCATCCTAGTCGAAACCAATACACATGGTGACAAACGTGCTTTCGAAGGGGTCGAGACCTTGTTTGCTAATAAAATAAATGTCGCTTGCTTTTCTTTCAAAAGAATGGTTTTGAAAGGGTTTTAATATAGTTTTCGACAGAGGTTGCCGCCTTTTTGTTTAAATAAGCTTTCGATAAGGTCGAAACACTTGCTGGTGCATTCTACCTTTCGATCTAGTTGAGGCTGCTTATGCCTTTAAACATTAGTTTCGAAAGGGTGCTATCGCTTTTAAATAAGAAGCCGCTTCTTCATACTTTTAGAGGGGTTGGTTTCGAAGCCATCTACTTTCTTTTACAAAGGAAACTACTTTCGGAAGAGTGCTTTCGACCTAGTTCTTTTAAGACCCTTTGTTTGATCAACCTGAAGTTTTTGAAAGGAATGTTTTAAATAGTTTCGAAGCTATGTTCTATGAACTATTACTAGAACCCAATGCTTGGTTTGTTTTAAGTAAAGGACTTTAGTGGTTTTGAAAGATTTATAATAAAGGTTTCGAATGGGAGGTTCCCCAATGTTTTCAAAAGGTACTTTAGTATTTGAATCGAAGATTTTAAATGCTTTTAAAAGGCAAGTTTAAAGTGTTTTGAAAAGAGGATGCCTAAGTTTTATAAATCTTTTGAAAGGACATCTTCAATGATTTCGCAATGTTATTATAAAGGTTTTGAAAGGTATGTTTTAGCCTTTCGGCGTAGTGCTTCAAGGTATAGTAGTTAACATATTTTGGAAGGGATACTTTCAATGGATTTGAAAGGTTTGTTTAAAGTTTTTAAGCAAAGGTTTCAAATGTTTTACCTTGGATTTATGGCCTAAGATCTTTTAAGTTGAAAGGGTTTTTTTAACTTACTTTGGAGGGATAGATAACTTCAATATATTTCATCAACATTGTATTGTGTATAGTATATATAACATGGCAAAGATATTTGAGTAAAGCAAAGAGTATATTTTCCTTGTTTAAGTATGATTTAAAGGGTTAAGTCAATTTGCAAGAAATATTTTCAAGGAAAATTTGATGTGGTAGTTGACCATAAGTAAATGAATCGGATATTAGAATACCAAATGGGACTGGTACAGGGTCGCGCCCTATACTTTTGCTAGTAGCGCTAACTAATATAAGTCCAAAATTTCAGTATGTAGAGCTTTATCACTGTAAGACTACAATGATGTTACACATAGAAAGGAATATACAGAGAAAATATAGGTTATTGGTGAGCCTGCAAAAACATTAGGATCAGTTGACCCTAGGAAATGTAAGTGAGGTACAGACCATCCAGAAGTGTGTCTAACAGAAGTTAGATTTTTTATTTTGTCTAGTAGGCCCGAGTCAGCCAATGGTTAGTAGTTAGCCAAACAAAACTATAGTGTTCAGACAGATATTTCATATATCACTAGATTTGTATGGATATATGTTATTGCTATGATTGCTTTAATTGGTTTGATTGTAGGATTTTGATTTGCAAAAGATATGTATTAAAAGGATATTATTAAAGGAAAATTCATTCTGCTAAGTGACGTGATCTCACTTAATATCAGATAACTAAGATGTATAGTATTATTCATAACAGGCTTTATGTTTTACTCGAAGTTTATGTTTCTCTCTTAAATTCTCGAGTGCTCAAAATACGATTGAGTGGATTGAGAGTTAAGGTTTTACAGGTTTTTTTGTTTGGACGAATAATCTTCTAAAGACGTGCAGGAGGCAATGCTAGCTATATTTAGGATTTATTCAGTTTTATTTCATCTGTGATGTAGTAAGTATGATATGTCTATTTAGTACTCTTGTCATGCAAGGGGCATCTTCGTATGTCGCTCTTAGCGTATTTTGTAATAATTATATTTATTCAAAACTTAGGAATCGTTTTGGGATTATTTATCTGAATATGAAATATTGATTTGAAATGTAATCAGAAAAGTTGTTTTAGATCTATGTTGATTTTATTTCATATTCATGTACTTCCAATATTATGGATACCATCAGCATTATAATATTTTTTTCACCGGAAGTTAGTATTGTAGATGACTACAGTATCTGTAGCGCTTAGCTTCGGGCCTCGAGATAGGGGATGTTACAACTTGGTATCAAAGCAAGCTTTATGGAAAACTTAAAAGAAATTTGAAACTTAAAATGATTTTTGAAAACATAATCCTAAGGAATTAGATAAAAGATTGGGGTATGTATAGGCTTTATCTCTATTCACCCATCTCTTTTAGGTTATTCTTCTGTATCTTACAAAGGCTCAAATGTAAATTTTACGGACATAAGATATAGATGCTAGAAGTGGAAGAGTTAACCTTGGTGGGGAAAGCAACACAACTAATGGAAATGCCAAACCAAATACTAGGAGAAATCATGGTCAAGAACAAGCAGCTAATGTGGGTGTTGGAGTCCCGCAAGTTGATATGGGAGCTATGTATCATTTTTTCGTTAATATGATGCAACTAAGAGTTGATGTGGGGTTAGCTGGAGGAAATGCTGAAGGAGGAAATCGAGGTGCTCCGGTGGTTAATAACTATGCTATACTGAGTAGAGATTATGCCAGGCTGGAAGGAAAACATTTATCCGGACTGAAGATGAAATTGAAGTGGAGAATTGGTTACTTTATTGCGAGAGGATCTTTGCTGATTTGAGGTTTAATGATGAGCAAAAGAGAAGGCTTGCTTCTAGACAGTTGCAAGGAGCAGCACTGTCCTGGTGGAACAGTATTACAGTCGGAGTCAATGAGGAGACCATGACTTAGGCTGATTTAGGAGGAGACTTGAAGAAAGATTTATGTCTGAGATTGCTAAATCTACTCTGCTCAGGAAGTTTGCTGAGATGGAGTAGGGAGATATGACAGTGCTTGAGTATGCAACCAGATTTGAGGAGTTAGCAAGATATGGATATGATATGGTTGATACTGTTATCAAAAGGAATGAGAAGTTCATTCGTGGGTTGAAGCCTGAGCTTACTAAGGCCACGTTATCCCATATTAGAGATCTGTGCGATGTAGTTGTTGAAATAGCTTTGAAGCATGAAGAGATGCTTGTTTTTCTTAAAAGTAACAAGATAGGTAGAGTTCGAGGAGGATAAAGCCAGAATAGGTAATTTTCCCACAAAAAGCTAGCTCGGAAGAGTGGAGCACCAAGAAGAGAAAGGCGGAGGTTATCTGCTATAAATGTGACAAAAAAGGGTATTTCGCTAACGAATGTTGCTTAGGAGATGGAAAGAAGGTGATCGGGAAGAAGAATATTAGATGCTTCAACTACGATCAAATTGGACATTATAAGAACCAATGCAAGGAGGCTAGCCAAGGATGGGAAAGGCAAAATGTTTGCATTGGAGCCAACTACCTTGAGACCATCAGCAAAGGAGAAAGGAAAAGCTATATTGGGAGGCATGCTTTTGATTCATGGTATGTCAGTTAGAGTTCTATTTAATACTGGTGCATCGCATTCTTTTATATCTCATTGTTTGGTAGATAAGATTAACCTAGAACTCTCATACCTAGTTACTTCCTTAAGGGTTGCAAATCCGATAGGAGGGTATGCAGCACTTGGGATGAAGTGTGACCAGTTAGAGTTTAAATTGTTAGGTCATACATTTGTTTGCAGTTTGCATGTGTTTGATTTCATAAGGTTCAAAATTATTTTGGGTATGGATTGGTTAAGTAAATAAGATGCTAAGATATTTTGCCATGATAGGGAAATATCAATTAGACACCCTGATTGTAGTGAACGGATTATATACTCCGTAGAATACCCCTATTTTTGAGGTTAATGCTTTGTTGGGTGTTATGAAGGAAGAAGACGAGTTGAATCGAGTTTTTGTTGTTAGAGGATTCGCAGATGTCTTTGAATCCATGGTAGGACTACCATCGAAACGAGCTATTGAATTTTGGATAGATTTAGTGCCTGGAGCAGAACAGGTGAGTAAACCGCCAAGAACAATAACACCTACCGTGATGAGAGAGCTAAAGGTGCAGTTGGTGGATTTGGAAGTCAAGAATTTTATTAGACCAAGCAGTTTGCCTTGGGGAGCAACCGCTATGTTTGCTAAGAAACCTGGATGAATCGTTAAGGTATTGTATTGATTATCGTAAGTTGAATGAGAATACGATAAAGAATCGATATCCATTACCAAGAATTGACGATTTGTTCGACCAGTTAAGTGGAGCCAAAGTATTTTCCTTGTTGGATTTGGCAACAGGATTCCATCAGCTTAGAATGGCAGAGGATAGTATTCCTTTAACGGTGTTTAGAACTAGATATGGATCATACGAATGGTAAGTAAGGCCGATCGGACTAACTATTGTGCCAGCATTTTAAGTAGATTTGATGAATCGAGTTTCCAAGAGCACTTGGATAGGTTCGTACTGGTTTTCATTGATTATATTTTGATATACTCTAAAGATGAAAGAGAGCATGAGGTTCATCTTAGAGTAGTGCTTGAGACATTGAGGCAGCATCAACTGAAAGAGAAATTTACAAAGTGTCATTTCTAAAAGAACGATGTGAAATTTCTTAGTCATGTAGTCTCAAAGGAAGGATCGTCTATAGATCCGGCTAAGATCAAGGCTGTGAATAATTAGAAGAGACCGGAGATAGTGACTAAGATGAAGTTTTTTTCCAAATTCGCCGGGTACTACCGGAGATTCATTAAGGATTTTTTACGGAGAGCAGCACCGATGACTAAGCTAACTCAAAAAGATGTAAACTTCGTCTAGACTGGTAAGTGCGAGGAAGTATTTCAAAAGCTGAAACACTTATTGATGAATGTACCTGTGTTAGTTGTTCCAGAAGGGAATCAGGACTTAGTGGTGTACACGGATGCATGTGGAACAAGGTTAAGAGCCGTGTTAATTCAAAGAGGTAAAGTAATTTTCTACGCTTCTTGACAACTCAGACCGCATGAGGTCAGATATCTAACTCACGATTTGGAATTAGCTGTGGGAATTTTTACATTGAAGGTATGGAGACATTACCGCTTGGGAGAGAGATTTGAGTTGTTTATGAATCATAAGTCATTGAGATATTTATCCTCTCGGAAGGAGCTGAATACGAGACAGCAGAGATGGCTAGAGTTTCTAGCCGCTTATGACTTTGGTATTGAGTACACACCAGGAAAAGGCAAAAAGGTTGCGGATGCACTTAGCAAAAACCATCAGAATGCAGTGTTGGCAATGATAGCTGAGTGGAAAGATTTAGAAGCATTGACTACAAGCAAGATACAGTGGAGATCTGAAGCTAGATCTAGCAAGGAAACTATAATGCTGTCATGTTTAGAAGTTCGGCCAGTGATGATTGAAAAGATTGCTTCTAAGCAGAAGGAAGATCCATTATTAGTTGAATGGATCAGAAGGTTAAGGGATGGAACAAAGAGCGATGACTTGAAAGATTTCAGTCTTGACCAAAATGGATGGTTAATAAAGAAAGGAAGACTATGTGTTCCGAATGTGAGAAACATTAGGAAGGAAGTTCTTAAAAAATGCCATTGTTCGAAGTTCACTATTCATCTGGGTGGAATTTAGATGTATCAGGATATGAAAAGAAGTTTCTTTTGAGAATGTATGGAGAGAGATGTAAGCTTGTGGGTGAAACAATGTTTGGACTGTTTGAACGGCCAACAGGTGAAAGCCGAACATCCGAAAGAAAGTGGGTTACTTCAGCCTTTACATGTTCACGTTTGGAAGTGATATTCTATCTCAATGTATTTTATAGACGGGTTGCCATTGTCAAATAGAGAAAATGAAAGAATATGCATTATACTGGATAGATTGACAAAGAATGCCCATTTTGTTCCAAATAAGTCAACCAGAACAGTACCTATTTTAGCTAAGTTATTCATGAAGAATATAGTTAGATTGCATGGATTTCCTAGTGATATAGTAAGTGATGGAGATTCCTTATTCATTAGCGAGTTCTAGACGAGTCTACAGGAGACTTTAAGTACTAAGCTCAAGATGAGTACTTCTTACCATCCGCGGACAGAATGGGAAAACAGAAAGAGTTAACAAAGTCATAGAAGATTGGTTACGATCTTGTGTGCTAGATTTTGGGGGAGCATGGGAAGACCATCTATACTTTGTCGATTTTTCGTATAACAATAGTTATCAGGCTAGTATAGGGATGGCACTGTTTGAAGCTTTGTACGAAAGGCCATGCGAATCTCCCGTTTGTTGGTCAGAAACTGAGGATAAGTTAGTTCTTGGTCCAGATTCGGTTAGGGAAGATGCAAAAAAGATTGAGTTAATTCAAGCTAGAATGAAGGAAGCTCAATCTAGGCAGAACAGCTATGTTAACAGAAGATAGAAAGACTTAGAGTTCTCATTTGAAGATCATGTTTTCATCAAGGTACCGATAAAAGGTGTAATTCGATTTGGAATATCAGGAAAATTGGTGCGGAGATTTGTAGGGCCGTTTCCTATTGTATAAAGGATCGAGAAACTCTTATATAGAGTAGAATTACTGAACAGTTTGGTAGGAGTCCATGATATTTTTCATATTCTCATCTAAGTTTATTCGAGATCCAGAGACTACTATAGTATCGATTGTGTTATTTGACTTGGTAGTGGAACCGAATTTTACTATAGTTAGAAAACCAATTCGTATAGTCGTGAGAAATGAGAAGAAACTAAGGAACATGACAGTCAGATTAGTTAAAGTTCAGTGGAGTGATGATGAGAGAGATTGTACGTGGGAAACATAGATCAAGATTAGAGACGCTTATCCTGACTTGTTTTATGGTATGTTTTAACTTTATGATTGATTTGTTTAAGTACCTTATCGTAATTTCGAGGATGAAATTCCTTAAGGAGGGGAGTCTATAACACCCCAAATTTTAAATAATATTATGTAAGAGATTTAATTAGATAAACTAAATAGAATAATGTAAAGATTTAAGTGGTTAGGGGATTGAGATTTGTGAAAGCATGGGGTAGTCGTGCCTTAATGGGTAAACACATGAAATAAGAAAGAAGTAATAAGATAAGGGTAAAATAGGGATATGTCATATTCTTATACCCTAAACCCTTAACCTATTTTAATTTACCATGTTCACAAACTAAAATTTAATACTAAGCTTGGCCGGCCACCATTAGAGGATAACAAGGGGAAGATAACCAAGATTTCAAGAGGGAAACTTAATCAAATTAATTCTAGAGCAAATCTCAACCTCCTTAACACACAAGCTAAAGGTGAATGATAGCTTACATCTCATTTTTATATAGCTTTCGGTTTCTAGATAAGACCCATGTTATTTTGCAATGATTTGCCATGTTTTGATTGTTTAAATGGATATATATGCTTGTTGATGATTCATGCTATTTCATATAGATTTTATGATAAGAATTGACTTGGAAAACCTTGTAAATAACATCCAAATACTTTATTTTTTATATAAGATTAGAAATATTATTTTGGAGATGAGCTTCAAGTTTTATAATTTTCTGAATTATTGTCGATTTATTATGAATTTTCTAGTGAAGAAAATGGTTAAATTGGGTTTAAACTAATTTCGGCTATTAAAGTTAGCTTTGGGTCAAAAATTTAAATATGTGAGAAAACATATTAAAAGTGATTTATGGAAATTTTTGGAGAATTTTTCTGAGTTTTTTATTGTGTATATAAAATTAAGGTATGTGACTTAAATGTTTTATATGTTTATAAAAGAAGATGGGGCAATTCGCTAAATATTTTAAATTATTAAATGCTGAATTCGGCAGCACTTTTGGAAAGATTTTGGAAAATAAATTGGCAACCAATCATATGTTGACAAATAAGCAAGTTAGTTGGAAAGATATTACATTATAAAGTTAAAAACCAGTTTTTGGTAAACCATTGTTGTTTCGCCACTTTCGGCGGCTACCTTTCGACTTCATACTATTGCTTCCATCCTAGTCGAAACCTATACACATGGTATCAATGCCATGGTATGTAGTGGATAGGAGATAGGCGAAAGGTATAGGGTCGAAACGTGCTTTCGAAGGGGTCGGGGCCATATTTTATTTTAAGAGAAATGTCATGTGCTTTTTTTCAAAAGAATGGTTTGGAAAGGGTTTTAATATAGCTTTCGACAGAAATTGCCACCTTTTTATTTAAATAAACTATCGATGAGTCGAAATGCTTGCTGCCGCATTCTACCTTTTGACCCGGTTGAGGCCGCTTATGCCTTTGAATATCGGTTTCGAAAGGGTGCTTTCGCTTTTAAATAAGAAGCCGCTTCTCCATGCTTTCGAAGGGGATGGTTTCGAAGCCATTTACTTTCTTTTACTTAGGAAACTGCTTTCGAAAGAGTTCTTTTGACCTAGTTCTTTTAAGACACTTTGTTCTATTGAAAAATAAACCCGAAAGTTTCGAAAGGAATTTCTTAAATGGTATCGAAGCTATGTTCCATAAACTATTACTTGAATCCAATGCTTTCGAAATGTTTGTTTTGAGTAAAGGACTTTAATGGTTTTGAAAGCTTTATAATGAAGGTATCTAAGGGAAGGTTCCCTAATGTTTTCGAACGGTTCTTTTAGTATTTGAATGGAAGATTTCCAATGCTTTCGAAAGGCAAGTTTAAAGTGTATTGAAAAGAGGATGTCTAAGGTTTATGAAGATTTTGAAGGGATACCTTCAATGATTTCGAAAGTTTATTATAAAGGTTTCGAAAGGTGCTTTCACTGAGAAGGAGTAGCACCCGCTACATCGGATTGAAGTTTGGATTTGAAAAGAGTGAAGAGTTTAGATTTGAAAGACAATGACTCATCAGACAAGCAGGAGACAAAGAGCTGAGAGAAGTCAACAGGAAGGAAGTCAAGAAGCATCCTCCGGAGCTGGGGAAGGACAAGCTTCGATCTACATAATCAGGGATGAAATGGAGGCTATGGCCAACTCATTGTAGGAGAGATTGTTGAAAAGTCAACAAGAAATGATGCAGACTTTCTTCGAACAAATGAGAGCTGTAGGAATGCAAAACCTTGGACCAACTATGGCGGCTACAAGTGCAGGATAAGGAACTAGGGTCGCGGAACCCAATGGAGGACAAGATACAGAACCGGAAGGCAATCAACGAGGGCTTGGGGGCAGGCCCGCAGGATCCAACGCAGGAGGACCTTTGGAAGGAGTCCAACTGGCTAGAGCCAACGTTGCTGGGCCACATGAAGAATATGTGCCGGAGTTCCCTCGGGGGCATGGGGGCAACCCCAGACAGACAATACTGCATTAGTGGAGATCATTAGAAAAACCATGCGTGGAGGCTTGACCAATAGAGACTTGGAAGGAGTGAACAGGAGTCTGTTCGCTCGGGAAATATGGATAGCTCAGAATCCACCTAAGTTTAAGTTACCTAGTGTGGAAGTATATGATGGCAAGGCAGACCCAACTGGTCACTTGATGAGATACACCAGACACGTGGAAGTGCTGGGGGCATCGGAGGATGTAATGGCTAGATGTTTCCCTTTGTACTTGACGGACCTAGCTGCAACGTGGTTTAGGCAGCTGGAAGAAGGATCTATCAAGACTTAGAGGGAGTTAGTGGATAGGTTTTTGGGGCAGTTTCAGGTTCATATTAAGAGACCGAAGAACGTAATGACATTGACGACGGTAAAACAAAGGACGGATGAATCGCTTAGAGCTTTTCTAACTCGATTCAATGCGGCAGTTGCTTCGATGGATCGGCCAGATCCATCGATGGTTTTAATGGCAGCGGTGTCAGGAGTCAGGGAGGATTCAGATTTCAAGGTATCGTTGATACGAGACCCACCACTGGATCTCGAGGAATTCTTTCACGAAGCTGAGAGGTTTCTCCAACAAGAGGATGCATGTGCAGATTTAAAGTTGAAGGAAGTGAATGCGACTGAGGGTGGAGGACCATCCAGCAAAGGTTCGGACAAAGAAAAAGGAAAAAGGAAGTTGGACGATGATCCCGGAAAAGCTAGGAAGCGATGGAAGGATCCAAAGTTTTCCACATACACAGGATTGAACGAGACGCTGGAGCGGATATACCTGGATACTCGGAATCGCCTTCCCTATCGAAGACTGGTTAGGAGAGAGCCTTCTGAGCGAGAGAGGGCATCAGGAAGGCACTACCTATTCCATGATTTGGATGGGCATGACACCAACGGCTGCAGGCACTTAAAGGATATAATCGAGGAGCATGTAAGGAATGGACAATTGAGGCAGTATGTTGGGACATGGAATGCAGCGGTGGACCTGAAGCAGCCACCACCTACCTCACACCATGATGATGTGAGACCCAGGAATGATGGTCGATTGGTTATCAATTGACCAGGATAATATGAAATAGGTAACAAACCATTGGCGAGCAACCAAATCATTTACACATGTATGGGGACGGAGATAACCCCTAGGCATGCTCTGAATGATGATAAACTGCGAAGCTATGGTTTGCGAAATCTTTTTTTTGTTTTGGATTCGACACTTGGTTTTCTGGTTTGGTTTTGGAGTTTGGATTGAACTCCTGGTTTTGCTTACTTTCTGATTTGGATTTTCGCTTGGATGATTGGTTTCTATTTTGGATATTGGTTTGGATTCCTAGTTTTCTGATTTGATTTGGATTTTGGATTGTATTTTGATTGGATTTTTATCTGGTTTTTGATAAACGGTCGTCGGGTATGGATTATGCCTGGCAAGGGGTGAGTCGTTTTGCCCGAACGCGGTAAAGTGACTCATTCAGGTCGCTGAGTATGGACTATGCTCAGTAAGGGTCTGGAGTGACCAAGATTCGGCCTAGGATTTAGGCCCCATATTATCGATTATTGTTTCAGGTCGTGGATTACTAGACCACGGTCGTCAAGTGTGGATTACGCTTGGCAAGAACCTGGTGAGGTTAGCTCAACGTCCAAGGACACTGGACCACGATCGTCAAGTGTGGATTGCGCTTGGCAAGAACCCGGAGAGGTTAGCTCAACGTCCAGAGACACTGGACCACGGTCGTCAAGTGTGGATTACGCTTGGCAAGAACCTGGTGAGGTTAGCTCAACGTCTAGGGACAGTGGACCACGGCCGTCAGGTGTGGATTGCGCTTGGCAAGAACCCGGAGAGGTTAGCTCAACGTCCAGGGACACTGGACCACGGCCGTCAGTTGTGGATTGCGCTTGGCAAGAACCCGGAGAGGTTAACTCAACGTCCAGGGACATTGGACCACGGTCATCAGGTGTGAATTGCGCTTGGCAAGAGCCCGGAGAGGTTATGGATTGGGATATCGACCCGGAGAGGTCCTGGATTCGGTTATCGGCTATTGGATAAGGATGGACTAGGACTCGGTTGTCGAGTTCGGATGGATATGGAATTGGCTAAGGCTTTGGTTATTGGATTTGGAATTGGGCATCGACTCTGAGCAGTCAAGGATGATATATTCTAACGATATGGCCATGGACTTCGGATATCGGATTCGAAACTATTCAAAACACGCCTTCTTATCACAAGGAATGTTTTGGGGGGCAAATGTTATCCCACCTTTTGGTCAAAGCTGGAATATCAACACATTGGCAAGGAATGATGGATATCAAGATTGAAGATCGACTGGAACAAGGCTGCAATCGATGTCGTCAAAATTTGGCCGCGCTCCGATCGGGACGGAATCGATTGGAGATGATGATGAGGACTAGGAGAGGCTGTGCTTCAAATTTTAGGTTAATCGGAGTTCGTACGAAGGAGATATGATCGATGCAAGGTAGGAAGAACATGTCGTTCGTATCCATTGGTGCGCAGGGGATGTTTTGTATCGATGCATTTCGTATCGATCGAAAGATGGTGTTTCGAATCGACAGTGTTCGTATCGATCAAAGGCAGAGCATAGTGGTGGACCTCGAATCGATATTGTTCGTATCGATCAGCATGGACACGACTCAATGATTTCATATCGATCAGATAGGAAGGCTAGATGGATTTCGACTCGATGGCAACACGCCCAGATTGGTAGGCAAGCATGCGAAGGTTTGTTCGAATCGATATATTTCGTATCGATCAGGATGGGGACAGGTGGTACATTTCGAGTCCAAGATCTCGTACCGATCACCGGAGCTCAGTTCGACTCCATCAGGTAAAATCTCGCTTGTATCCATCAGGTAAGGCTTCGTTCGTGTCCATCATTGAGTTTAGTTTCGTACCCATCTGTTGTCCTTTCATTCTTATAGATCAAATTCACCATTTCGTATCGATCGGTTCATAGATCGATACGAAATACACTCTTGCAATCGATACGAGAGAACATGCGATGCAAACAGTTGAGTACAAACGTTCTGGAGAAGTGATGGACACGTACAAGCGTGAAGCATGGATACGTGCACGAATCCAGGGAAGAAGCGTTCAACTCGGCGCACAAGATGGATCGGTCCAGGAAGCTGGCGCTACATCACGAGCAAGCGCGTGCTTCTGATCGAGTCGAACAGGATGGATTCGAACCAGTGGATATGAACGCAACAGCACTCATGAAAATGCAATTCGTATCGATCATATCTCCCAAACCGCTGATCCAAATGCAATGAAATTTTCACAGCAGCTTGCATACAAGGTAAAGAATGTTCCTGCCAAGTTTCATCCTGATTGGTTCATTTTTTGATGGATACGAAATGGATTCGTATCGATCGCAGATCGAGTCGAAACTTGGTGGGGTCGGTCGCGTGGGCCCATTCACGTGTCAGAAGGAGTATCCCAAAATTTTAGCTTGATTGCAGCCTCCTACGCCTATAAATAGCCTCCTAAAGCCTACAGAAAAATGACCTTTTGGCTATTGGACGTCCAGACTCTGCCGGATTCATTTCTACACTTCAATACAACCATTGTATTCGAAATTCTCCATTGCTACTGCTGTAATCATCTGTAACCAGCAAGGATAATCAATAAAAGATAAACTTTGAAGTGGACGTAGGCCAGAGATAGCCGAACCACTATAAATCTTGCATCTCTGTTCATTATTTCTGAATTGTTGCTTGCTGTTTATTTAGATCTGTGATTAACATTGCTGATTGATATTCATACTTTGGTGCTTTCACGATATTTGGGGTTTGTGACCAATTTTGGCGCAAACAAAAGGTATGTTTTGGCCTTTCATCCTAGTGATTCAAGGTATAGTAGTTAATATATTTTGGAAGGGGCACTTTCAATGGATTCGAAAGGGTTGTTTAAAGTTGTTAACCAAAGGTTTCAAATGGTTTACCTTGGCTTTATGGCCTAAGACCTTTTAAGTTGAAAGGGATTTTTAATTTACTTTGGAGGGATAAATAATCCTCAATATATTTCATAACCAATGTTTTGTGTAAAGTATATATAACATGGAAAAGAGATTTGAGTAAAGCAAGGAGTATATTTTCCTTGTTTAAGTATGATTTAAAGGGTTAAATCAATTTGTAAGAAATATTTTCAAGGAAAGTTTGATGGGTTAACTGACCCTAAGTAAATGACTTAAATATAAGAATATCAGATGGGGCTGGTATAGGGTCATGCCCTATACTTTAGCTAGTAGCCCTTAGCTAATTTAAGTCCAAAATTCCAGTGTGTAGAGCATTGTCACAGGTAAGACTAAAATGATGTCACACACAGAAAGGAATATACAGAGAAAAGATAGGTTATTGGTAAGCCTGCAAAACCATTAGGATCAGTTGACCCTGGAAGATGTAAGTTAGGGACAGACCATCCAGAAGTGTGTCTAACAAAAGTTAGATTATTTATTTTGTCTGGTAGGTCCGAGAGTCAGCCGATGGTTAGTAGTTAGCCAAATAAAACTATATTGTTCGGACAGATAGTTCATTTATAACAGTATTTGTATGCATATATGATATTGCTATAATTGCTTTAATCAGTTTGATTGCATGATTTTGATTTGCAAAAGATATGTTTTAAGAGGGATATGACTGAGGGGAAACTCGTTCGGCTAAGAAGCTGGGTCTTACTTAATATCATATAACCAAGACGTATAGTATTATTCACACTAGGCTTTATGTCTAACACGAAATTTATGTTTTCCCCTTAAATTCTCGGGTGCTTAAAATATGATTTGAGTAAATTGATAGTTATGGTTTTACAGTTTAGTAGGTTGGATGAATAAGCTTTCGAAGATGTGCATGAGGCAATGCTAGTTATATTTAGGAGTTATTCAGTTTTATTTCTGCTGTTATATATTAAGTCTGATATGTCTATTTAGTACTCTAATCATCCAAAGGGGCATCTTAATATGTCGCTCTGGGTGTATTTTGTAATAATTATATTTGATCAAAACTGAGAATCATTTTGGGATTATGTATCTGAATATCAAATATTGATTTGAAATGTAATCAGAAAAGATGTTTTAAATCTATGTTGATTTTATTACATATTCATGTGCTTCTAAAATTATAGATATCATTAACATTACCTTATTTTGTCACCGAAAGTTAGTACTATGGATAAATGCAACATCTGTAGTGCTTAGCTTCATGCCTCAAGATAGAGGAGGTTACAGATCCACTCAATCAGAGTAGGTCTGATAGTCAAGCTTGCCAACATCTCTGGATCTAGCTTGCATCTTAATCATAAATCATAATCGGCAATATAATCTAGCTATGTGTACTCTAGGAACACAACTCCCAATCTGGCACATCTCCTACTCAATGCATCAGCAGCTGCATTACCCTTGCCCAATGTATATGCAATCTCAAAGTCATAAGAGGCTAGGAACTCTAACTATCAATGTTGATGAAGGTTAAGATCCTTTTGCGAAAAGAGGTAATTCAATGATTTATTGTTGGTGAACAGCTCGAACCCCTCTTCTAAAAGATAGTGCCTCCAAATCTTTAGCGCAAACACAATCGCTGCTAACTCTACACCATGGATCGGGTATTTCATCTCATGTGGCTTAAGTTGTGGACTAGCATATGCGACAACTTTGCCACTCTACATCAATACCACATCAAATATGATACCACAAGTATCAATGTATATTTTTATATCTTCATTCCCCCTCTAAATGTCCAATACTAGTGTAGTCATCAACTTTTCCTTCAGACTCGCAAATGCCTGCTCGCATCTCACGTTCCAAATATAAGTTTGAGTGTTTTTGGTCAAGTTAGTCAACGGTGTGGTTAATTTGGAACAGTCCTAGATTAATCGTTTATAATATCTAGCTAAACCTAAGAAACTTATAATATCCATATTATCATTTTTGAGTCTAGTCCAATCTTGGACTGTTGCAACTTTTTCAGGATCCATGGAAATGCCGTGCTCAGAAACAACATGACCCAAAAATCTCACTTCCATCCTCCAAAAGCGACACTTCGAAAATTTAGCCTACAATAGATGATCTCTCAACACCTCAAGCATGATCCTTAATTTTTTTTGTGTTCCCTTTCTATTTGTAAGTAGACAAGAATATTATCGACGAACACAAGTACAAATTTATTTAGCTGACCCTTAAAAACACAGTTCGTGAGATCAACTAAGTATTTTGGCACATTGGTTAACCCAAACGGCATAACCAACCACTCATAGAAACCAGGTGGTGTGCCAAACGCTATAATCAACACACCGTTCTTTGCTACTCTCGTTGTTGAAATCTTGTCATAAGATCCAACCAAAAAATACTCTAGCACCATGAAGCTGATCGAACAAGTCATCAATACATGGGAGTAGACACTTGTTCGTCCTTGTAACTTTATTTAGCTCACGGTAATCAACACACAATCTAAGGTAACTATCTGCCAGCGTAGCGAATACTATGGGTGCTTCCCACTCAGAAATACTCCTATGAATGAACCCTCGTCATAATAGGCTATTCACTTGCATTTCAACTCTCTATGTTCTTTAGGAGCCATCCTCCTTAAAGGCATCACTATTAGTCTGGAATCTTTAACTAAATCAATAGGAAAATTGATCTCCCTATGTGGTGGAAGTCCAGTCACCTCCTCAATTACATCCGAATACTTCCTAGTAATAGGCATTGACGACAACTCATCATGTAGGATATCGAGCGAGTATAGAGAGCTAATCATCACCTTATCATCTCTTATGCAGCCCAACGGTAACATCCACCCATCATCTACCCCTATCGTTACCAATGAATTCTCAAAATCCATCACTACTCCATATCTATAAAGCTAATTCATCCCCAGAATAATACCAAACCATGTAAAACCCAAAAAAAAGCAATTACAATAAAAAAAACATTAATCAATCGATAAGACCAAACCATGAAAAACCATACACAGGCTAGTGGAGCCTCCATTACGGTTCATCACAATCAAAGGTCGATCAACAATTTCGGGTCTTAATCTCAATCTATCTACTAGGTCACTTGATATGAAGGAATATGAAGCATCGGTATCAAATAAAACTCATATAGGAACATCATAATTGGATAGCGTACATTGAATAACGACGCCTTCCCCTTCTCTTTCTTCGATGGAGCTTTCGACGATGGAGCATTGATAGCATTTGCATTCACTTCTGCTTCTACTTCAATAGCTCTGGACAGTCCTTCTGAACATGCCCAATCTTGTTGCAGTTGTAGCATTTCTTTCCCTTGGCTTTGCAGTCTTTACTATAATAACCCTTCTTTAAGCAGTTGTAGCAAGTCGGAGCTGGCTTGCTCTTCTTTTGGCCACCTTTTTTTTGAAACTGCCTCCTTTTATCATTTCACTTCTTCTTTCTTCCTCCACCCAATTGCGGCTTTGGCTCGTCATTGGAAACAATAGCTCTTAGCTTTGGATAAATACTATCATGCCTCCGTGCCTTTTCGATTATCATCTCAAATCTTATTAATATGGCACACGAGCTTCTCTCCCAAGCGATCATCCATGCCGATGATGAACTTCTCATTCTTCCTGAATGGAGTGTCAATGAGAGACATACCATATTTTGATTGGGCATCAAACTCAACAACATACTCGAAGATAGTCTTTGCTTCAAATTTGAAAACTTACGGAAAAGACTGACTTCTGAGCTTCTCGTATAAACTTCTCTTTGAATCTATCTTTAAATTAATTGCATGTGAATGGGCCTTTAGGAGTAGCGGCCTTCACAGCATTCCACCAGTTCATGGATCTCCATTGAAGCTATCGAGAAGCTAATCGCCACTTTATAGCATCATTCGCCTCTAAGTCACTAAAGATCTACTCGTGGGGATCAAGCCAATCCAGCACTTCCATCGCCGACTCCATTTCTTAGATTGGTTTGCCACTAAGACTAGCAAATTCTTTGTTCATCTTAGCAAAACTGGCTTTGGGCGCCTGCACTAGAGCATCACCATTAACAACAACATTTTGAGCAGCTACATGAGCATTTTGCAGCATGTTCCACATTATGTTATTAAACATGGTATGCAAATCAAGATTAATAGCTCCTGAGCCACCCCCTTCTTCGACTCTAGAGATAGAGTTCTTAGCGACGTTCCTTGTTTGATGGTTCATCCTTCAATATGTAATAAGGACGATTAGTCTCTCTGTAAGGAATCCCACTTAAGCAGTACTCATGTGTGCAGTGTAACTTATATACTATATACTACTATATAGTTTTGAAAACCAAAATATATAACAAGTATGTGCTCTCGTATGCACACACTCTCAATCCAGTCTAAGACTCAAACTCCTATCCTATCTCTACTGGATCTCGGTATCTCTTATGTTAAACTATGCAACTTAAGCTTTGATTCCAAATGTGACGACCTCCATATACCACCGACACTTAATATACTTGTATGGAGCATTGTAAAGTGTCCAATCGATGTAGCATAATCATCAAGGGTTGTAAATAAAGTAAAACAACATAGAACCTGTAATATATCTCATAGTGCATCGAATAAAATATAATAGTAAATATCTCAGATATAAAACAGACGAGACAGTAAATAACTGAATGAATTGCAGAATCAAAGCGCACAGAACCATATAGTATACAACATAAGTAATAAAGTTATACATTAAATAATAATTCCTTAATAACTGTCTCTAGATAATAAAGGTACTAGCAAGCTCCATAGTGTTGTGCAGTGGGATAGAAAATAAGTAAATATAGTAATACAAGAGTACAACCTTCTACTCCCCACCAGCCTAGCTCCATGTGCTCACTAGACCTGATATCCCTAATCTACTCATTTAAGGGTATCCAAACTAATAGGAAGCAAATCATAAAACTCTGAGTCAGACAATAGTTTGGTATGGGCGGTGGTAAATCTCTAAATATTAATATACCACTAAAATAGGACAAATGGATTGAGTGAGTTTTACTTTATGGAGGGAAAGCCTTTCATTATTACTTCTTGGAGCCCCTCGGTTGGTAGGACTAGGGAGCAGGTTTTGTATATCCTCGTTTGGGCGTACTTCTCACATATCTCATCCATTCTGCAACCCATGACTAGACTTGGATGGTTGGCCAATCGGATTGGTAAGGTTAAATTCCTTGATTCTAATATAGTTTCTTGGAAGAAACTTTTTTTGCCAGGCTTTGACTGAAATCACTCTTGAAAAGCCATTGTCGTCTAAACTTAGGGTCGAGATTGCTGAGGGTCATGACACGGATATGGAGGTTTGATACAGTTGGAAACCAGATACGACTTGCCAGACTTTTAGTCACACCCTATAGGCACGTGATTTTGTTACATCGCAATCTTTCCCTATGAAGATTCCCTTCCCAACCCACCTCTCAAAAAGTGGGTTCTGAAGCCTATGACTGCTACTTTTGTTGTTGCAGGTGTTGTTGCCCCTTATGTGGATCCCTTTTCTTTTGATGATGCTATGGAGTCCATTTCTATGCCTTATGTGCCCTCTGTTCTTGTGGTAGCCCCTTTGTAAAACATTCCATTTTCTGACAAGGGCTATGAGTGTTCCTGGGTTCATGAAGATTTTGAAATGAGATATAGGCCATTGACTGACAGTTTCCATATGCATGTTGGAGAAGAGGAAGAAGAGAGTTCTTTGGTTAACCATGTCAAGGGGGAAGGTTTGATATTGTTTATGGGTGGTGAGGATGATGAGCAAAATAAGTTATTATTACAGAATGGTAATTGGGATAGGAAATATTTTACTCTTGTGATTTTGTGCACTTTATGCCTAACTTGGCAGTTCTTTTTTTCTATGGTCAGAAATTCCACAGGGCCTAGTTTACTGGTGATAGTAGTAATGATGGCGGGATTAGTAGTCCTTGTCATTTAGTAGTTCAGACGCTTCACCTTTCTCCCATTTTTCTTTTCTTTAGTTGTTCTAGTGCATGTGTCGAACACCTATTTTAATTATTCATCTATAAAAGTGGATGGCGGGCTTGCCTTGCTAATAAATAAAAAAAAGGACAAATAGTATAAAGGATCATACCTGACCTATCCATGCATCCACAGAGTTAGCACATATACAAAATATACACTACTCTACATCATAGTCATCATGGATGTACTATGCGTCAAAGTGCTAAGGAGTGTTCAAATATATGCATCAATAATATCGGCATTAGGTGACATCCTTAGGGTGATAACCAATCAAAAAGAATAGAATTCATCATCCATCCACATGTTCACTCACTTACTGCAATGGACACGTGATGACTCGAACGACCAGTCATGGTCAAGTACTGCTCAACGTCTCGATTCCTCAATACTCGAATCCATGCCACTCAATAAGCTAGGAAACTAGATTGCCTGTCGTGATTGATCTAGGATAAAGATCATCACTCAGGGAGATCAGATTGCCCCTTATGGAGAATAGGACCCGTCATAGCCTAAATAGGTACCTCATACTACCCTTATTTTACGAGTATTCTCCGAACTTTCGAGTATCAACGGTCCCTTTGCACACATCATCATAGCAAAGCTCATCCTAGAACTGATAATATGACTTCCGTCATGAAGTCATTATGGTAGGGATGATTCTCTACAGTCATCACCAATTTTAGAATACCATCATACATCTTGCAGCCATTATCCAATAGTTCCTCAGTCCGACTTATACTCCTCAACTCTACATCTCAAAGTATAGCTATCCATCATAAAAGCCATCTCTTCCCATCATCGAATCATCATCATCGAATCATGCATCGTCATCATCGGAAAATGCCACTAAACCCTATGTTTCGGTACCGATCTCCGTACTTAGCCATATTTGGCTAAGTATTGACGTGCCACAAGCTTGAACAAACCCCAAAACTTGAGTCAAACCTCGTCATGTCTTGAAGCAAGCATGTGGAAACTCGAAATGATCACCCAAATAGCTTGAAGCAATAGTTTCCTCTATCCGAACCATCACCATTGATCCATGCCTGTCCCGATCCTACATTTCACACACTTAGTCATGTTCCACCCCATGATCATTTCCCATCGATCGCATGATAATACTAATCGATGCCCATGGATCGGTACCGATCCCCGGCTTGGCCAAAGTTCGGTTCCCTCCACTTCACTAGCCCACGCATCCAAGCAATTTCTCTTATGTCTCGAAGCAACACACCCTAAGGCTCAAAGCATGTCTCGAAGCAAACACGTAAGCATCGATCCAATACTTAGAAGTTTTCCTCCTCTTCCCCATGCAATCCATCTCCTACCATTTGCGGCCCATGTCTTGTCTCCAAAACTCCAAATGATCCATCGCTTGTCTCGAAGCATGCCCCAAAGCACCCAATACCGATCCATACACTTCAAAATCACCATTAAACCATCTTCAAATGGTCATAATTTGAGTATATGAACTCCAAACGACTTCAAACTTGAAACCTAGTCTTATGAGGCCTTCTTTATCACCCCATATCGATTATACCAATATCGTACCAATACAATAAGATCCGTACCTATCCCTAACATGTTCCTAAAACTAAATCACCATTCTATTGACATTTTCAACCAAACAAGCATAACACATACAAGAAATCATCACACACAATCTACACTAACAAGCATATGACTAAACATGTAAATGTGAGTCCTAAATCTTATGGCAGTATCCATAAAAACAAGGAGATCCATAAGAACAATAATTTCGTAAAACTTTTCCAAATTGTTTGAAATTTACATATGTAGTTAGAAATAGTTTAGAACATATTTTAGAGTTTGAAAATCATTTAAAAACATTACTAAACATCTAATGATTGCTAATTAGTGGTAGAGGCATAAAACTACTCACCAAAGTCCTAAGCAATCAGAGCCTTGCCCAAAGATGCACGAATCCAAGAGTGAAAAGCAGCTCCAAGATGATCTCCAACAGCAAACCTTCAATCCAAGATGCTAATCTCGCTACTCTCCTTCTAACGATGTGTTTAGGCTAATTAAGTATGGATTTGGGTAACTTTTTGGCCAAAGATGATTAATTAAGGCTTTTTCTCTTTTTTCGAGAAGAGTGAAATGATAGAGGAGAGTTCCATTAGCCGTAACCCCACGCTAATCCTGAAATGGGCTTTAAGCTTACCCATTAACTTAATAATTACCCAATAAGTTATTTAAAAATCAAGTGAAAGTTCAAATAGCCAAATCTCCCTAATAATACGTTTGATTTCCTATTACGACCAATCTACGAAAAGAGAAACCATCATCACAATCTAATGGAAGTGGTTTCAAACTCCAATTCGGCATCTATCAAAAGTTATAGGCCATAATAAGATTTTCAAGGTCAAAATCATTCGTTAAAAATTCTAAGGATGGAAAATGGATCTAGTAGTCATTTTCCAAAATTATAAAATCGTACGATCTAGTATAAAAATAATACAACTATTCTACGATTCTTCTATACATAAAATACTGGTGGTTACAAGAGTATTTATAGTAGCTGAAGTGGATGGCAAACAATTGAAGTTACATTATAGAGCAGGAGGGTAAGTGCTTGACCATTGATATGGTTGTAGAAGCGGATGATCAATAGTTGTAAGGTATACTAGAAGATGTGCGTGGATGAGAATGTACTCATTGCCTATTTGTGCTAGGTGTAGGCTTAAATTAAATGCACATTTAATGTTAATGGTAAGTGTAATAAACCCAGTCGAGATTACTTGGAATTGAATATAAAATATGATTTAATTTATCTTAATAAAATTTAAGATGAAATTGGGAAGTTTTATTTGGTTTTGTTTCCAATTTGAAATAAATTTGGAATTGAATAAATAAGAGAGTTATAAAATGGGTTTTCCAAGTTAGATAAATACAATTAGCAAATTTATAATAACATGGTTAGAGATTTATGTTAATAAATTTTTGAGATGAATTGTCAAATTAACAGATCTAAATATAATTTTTATGCATTTTTTTGTAATTTATATGAATTCATATACATATATTTCGTAATATGTGAAAACAAGCATGAAATTGCATGTAAACTGTTAGGGACATTTAATCATGTCAAATGGATATAAAATTATTTTATGAAGTTTGATATGATGGTATCAGGTCAAAAAAGAATTTTTGTGGAAATTTATTTAATTTACATGAATTTATAGAGATGCAATTTCACAATATATGAAAATCAGCCCGGTTTTGTATAAAAATGATCTAGGATATTAAATCACATCAAAACGGTATAGAAATGACTTTTGAAGTTAAGATACAAATATACATGAATTTATAAATTTAATTATGGATTTATAGACATATATTTTAAGAGATATGATTTATTTAGTGAGAAATGGAAAATAAACAATGTTTTAAACTATGAAATGAATTATATAGAAATAAATATAATATATATATACATATATATTATTTAAAAATATTTATAAAGTGTAATTTGATAATACATGTCTTACTATAATTTTATTTTGAATTTATAATGATTTTTAAATATAGATTGAAGATATATATGTGAAAATTCTATATTTCTATTTTCTAAAAACTAGCTTGAAAATACCAATTTGTACAATAATTTTGAAACAGTTTCTATTAAAACTTTTTGATGAAATGAAAGAAGAAAGTTAGTAGAGAATCATATCTAAATTTAGAAGAAAATGGATCGAAAAAAATGATTAAAAACGAGTGAGAAACAAGCGAAACAAAATCTGAAAAATACATGTAACAGGCTGTATGTTTCAATCAACCACCACAGGTGGACCAGTGGACACCACAGGTACATCAATGGGGCACATTTTGGTCCAATTTTTTAATCAAACAGAGCCAAATCGAAGGGGTTTGGTTGGGGTTCTTTTGGGATATTCGGGTAGCGTTTAGGCAACGTCTTTGGACTAGAATTCCATGTTTGATTCGATTTAACTTGGTATGTTAGGTTTGATTAAAAATTTGAGAAATTAATGTTTATTTTATAAAACATAGTTTTTGGTGAAATTAATATTTTATAGAGTAAGAAAAACAAAAGAAATAATGCATTTTCTCTTATTGGGTCCATAGGAAACTTTAGGCCCAATTAGTAATGTATTAGTGTCATGGAGAGAAACAAATACATATACTTTCTCTCCTCTATTTCTCATTTCAGCCTAAAAACTATATGAAAATATCCTCTTCCAATTGCAAACCCTAGAAGCCAAATTAAATCCCTAAATCAAAGGGCTTCTGATTAGTAATTGAACAAATAAAACCAAGGTAATCTCTTCCATTATATCTTGCACTACGGCTTAATCCCAATTTTTCCCTCTTGATTGTAATCTTGTTTTTGCTATCTTCTGATTTTAACCTAGGAATAATTGTTGATATATATTGGCCTGAAAGAATCCGGGTTATTATAACCCATTCAAGTTCAATTCGGTGAGTTAATCTCATACTTCTAGACTATAAACTGATGATTTTTGATGCTTGTTGTTTTGAATGAATTTGGTGCTGAAATTGATCTCAATCTTTTATGCTATTAACTTCTCTTGCTACGCAACTTTGTGTTTTCTTAAATCCACTTTATGTGATCATGAATTGTATTCAAATATTGATGTTTATGTGCTTGCATGTTAGCTAAATCATTGCTTCATAAGATAGGGAGGGCACGGATGAAGAAACGAGCGACAACAGACGGAGGGGGAGCCGTCGACATCGCCTGGGGTTCAGCGCAGGCACTGTCATCGGTGGACAAGTCCCACTAGATCGGTGCATCGGTCATTACCTAGGACGAGCCTCAATTTACGCCGTGTGGCCTCCCGTTTGCATCCGTTCACCAGTTCGTTCATCCACCTGGCTTCGATTTGTTGTGTTAACCCGCCTTTTTACAAGGCCACGGACATGCGGATTTAACTAAACAACTTCGCGACTATCAAGGTTGGAATATGATGGACTCGATTTAAATAGATGACGGTCACTTGGACGGATGATAGGTCGTTCGGTAGGAATGATATGGTTCGAAGTGTTTGCGGTACAACCTTGTGGTTTGGCCGTTGGGCACGGCAATATCCATTGAGGGTATGGAGGTTCACGATGTATCGTTCGGCATTGGATGGATCGTTCAGCATCACGGTTTGTTCGGCATCAAGGGACGTTCGGCATTGGATGGGTTCGTTCGGCATAGGATGGGTCGTTCGGCATAGAATAGGTCGTTCGGCATAATGGGTCATTCGGCATAACGGATCATTCGGCATAATCGGTCGTTCGGCATGATAGATCGTTCTGTGCGATGGGTCGTTCGGAAAAATGGATCGTTCGGTATAAGCAACTCGCTCGGCATACGAGTACGTTCGGCATGGCTACCTCGTTCAGCATACGAGTGCGTTCGGCATGGCATTTTGGTTTGGCATACGAGTGTGTTCGGCATGGCTGCCTCGTTCGGCATACGAGTGTGTTCGGCATGGCTACCTCGTTCGGCATACGAGTGCGTTCGGCATGGCATTTTGGTTTGGCATACGAGTGTGTTCGGCATGGCTGCCTCGTTCGGCATACGAGTGTGTTCGGCATGGCTACCTCGTTCGGCATACGAGTGCGTTCGGCATGACATTTTGGTTCGGCATGGGCCGTTCGGCCTTGATGGGCTCGGGTTATTTAGAGAGCCCAACAACTACCTGGACATGTCTATAAATACGGCGTATAGGAGTTCAAAAGGGGGATCTTCTCTTCTATTCTCTAACCTTCTATTTTCTAAGGCTAAGGCTAGTTTACAACCTTGTAACTATAATCAATTGTTACAGCAATAAAAGAAAACTTCTGGAGTGGACGTAGGCCGGAGTTAGCCGAACCACTATAAAACTTGTTGTTCTTTACTGCTTTCATTTTAATTTCAACTGTTCTTCACATTATTATTCTCTACACAAATTCTATCTGTTAACTGTGACTGTTAGCTGGTGCTTTCATCCACATTTGGTGTTAGTGACCTAATTTGGCGCTAACACTTTGGTGCTTTCACTGAGAAGGCAAGCACTCGGGAATTTTGGAGTTAGGAACTTGGGTTCAAAGGAGCAATGGCTAGACCATCAACAAGGAAGCAATTGACAGAAAGAAGCAATCAAGAGGGAAGTCAAGAGGCTTCCTCTGGAAATGCAGCAGGTCAAGCATCCGTCTACATCACCAGAGAGGAGATGGAAGCGATGATGAAATGACAAGAGGAGATGATGCAGGCTCTTCTTAGGCAATTTGGACAATTAGGTACTACAGGTACTCAAGGTCTTGGGGCTGGACTAGAGGAACTTAACCAGCAGGCTGATAGAGTGACTCAACGGGGAGCAGCCCCCAATCGGCAAACAGCTGCCAATCTTGAAGGACCTAGGTTTGGGGGCACACCACCAGGAAATGCTGGACCAATTCATGGAGGGACTCCAGTTTGCACTACACAACATGATGCTGACAGGAACGTAGGACCATGGGATGAAGAGTATGTACCAGAATTCCCTCGGGACTCAGGGGGCAACCCTTGGCGGACAATGCTGGATTGAACGAGACGCTGGAACGGATTTATTTGGAAACTCGGAATCGCCTTCCCTACCGAAGGCCGGCTAGGAGAGAACCCTCCGAACGTGAGAGGGCATCAGGAAAACACAGCCTCTTCCACGATTTGGACGAGCATGATACCAACAGCTGCAGGCACTTAAAGGACATAATTGAAGATCATGTAAGGAATGGACAGTTGCGACAATACGTCGAAGCTCAGAATGCAGCGGTGGGGCAGGAGCAATCACCGTCTGCCTCACACAGTAATGGTGCGAGGCACAGGAATGATGGTCGATTAGTTATCAATTGACTGTGATATTATGAAATAAGTAGCAAACTACAGGCAAACGGCCAAGTCACTTACTCATGTACGGGGACGGAGATAGCCCCTAGACATGCTCTGAGATGATGATAAACTGTGACGCTTTGGTTTGTGAAATCTGCTTTTTCTGTTTTGGCTTGGACATTTGTTTTTTCCTGGTTTGGTTTGAACTTTTGGTTTTGTTTGTTTCTTGATTTGGATTTTTATTTGGATGATTGCTTTCTGGTTTAGATATTGGTTTGGATTTTTGATATGTATTTTTTGCTTTCTAATTTGATCTGGATTTTGGATTGGCTTTTGATTGGATTTTTATCTGGTTTTTGACACACGGTCGTCGGGTATGGATTATGCCCGGCAAGGGGTAAGTCTCTTCGCCCAAACAAGGCGAATTGGCTTATTCAGGTCGTCAAGTATGGACTACGCTCGGCAAGGGTCCAGAGAGACCAAGATTCGGCCTAGGACTTAGGCCTCATATTATCGGTTACTACTTCAGGTCGTCGAGTACGAACTATGCTTGGCAAGGGTCCGGAGAGACCAGGATTCGGCCTAGGACTTAGGCCATGTGTTATTAGTTATTATTTCAGGTCGTCAAGTATGAACAATGCTCGGTAAGGGTCCGGAGTGACTAGGATTCGGCTTAGGACTCAATCCATGTATTACTCAACGTTCAGGGACACTGGACTACGGTCATCAGGTGTGGATTGTGCTTGACAAGAACCCGAAGAGGTTACGGATATGAATATCGGCTATGAATGGCAGAGGATTTGGATATTAACCCGGAGAGGTCATGGATTCGGTTATTGAATATGGATGAAACATGAACTTTGGATGTTGAATTTTAGGCTATTCAATACACACCTTCCAACAGCAAGGCATGTTTTGGGGGGCAAGTGTTAACCTGCCTTTTTACAAGGCCACGGACAGGCGGATTTAACTATAACAACTTCGCGACTATCGAGGCTGAAATATGATGGATTCGATTTAAATAGATGACGGTCACTAGGACGGATGATAGGTCGTTCGTTAGGAATGATATGGTTCGAAATGTTTGCGGCACAACCTTGTGGTTTGGCCGTTCGGCACGGCAATATCCGTTGGAGGTATGGAGGTTCACGATGTATCGTTCGGCACTGAATGGATCATTCGGCATCAGGGTTTGTGTGGCATTAGGGGACGTTCGGCATTGGATGGGTTCGTTCGGCATAGGATGGGTCGTTCGGCATAGGATGGGTCGTTCGGCATAATGGGTCGTTCGGCATAATTGATCGTTCGGCATGGTCGGTCGTTCGGCATGATAGATCGTTCGGCGCGATGGGTCGTTCGGCATAATGGATCGTTCGGTATAAGCAACTCGCTCGGCATACGAGTACGTTCGGCATGGCTACCTCGTTCGGCATACGAGTGCGTTCGGCATGGCATTTTGGTTCGGCATACGAGTGTGTTCGGCATGGCTACCTCGTTCGGCATACGAGTGCATTCGGCATGACATTTTGGTACGGCATGGGTCGCTCGGCCTTGATGGGCTCGAGTTATTCAGAGAGCCCAACAACTACCTGGACATGTCTATAAATACGGTGTATAGGAGTTTAAAAAGGGGGTCTTCTCTTCTGTTCTCTAACCTTCTATTTTCTAAGGCTAAGGCTAGTTTACAACCTTGTAACTGTAATCAACTGTTACAGCAATAAAAGAAAACTTCTGGAGTGGATGTAGGCCGGAGTTAGCCGAACCACTATAAAACTTGTTGTTCTTTACTGCTTTCATTTTAATTTCAACTGTTCTTCGCATTATTATTCTCTACACAAATTCTATCTGTTAACTGTGACTGTTAACTGGTGCTTTCATCCACATTTGGGTGTTAGTGACCTAATTTGGCGCTAACATGTTGTTTGATTGATTTTGATGCTCTAATTAATGTTGATTTCAATGCAAATTTTGGATTTTTGATTATGAATATGTAAATTCACCTTGGGTTTATTATGCCATGGAAATACTCCATGGATCCATGATATTGCAAACAAGTTTTATCGCACAATTTCAACTAGCATTTTCAAAGGAACAATTTCTAATCAAAACCCGTTTTCCCAAATCTTTTCAAGTATGAATATATTTTCCATAAAGGATATTTGGAATCTAATTATATACATATAAAATATATATAATAATAATATCAATGGTTTTAAATTGATTTGGAGCAATGATTTAGAATTGTGTTTATAAATACCGATGTATAGGTTTACAAAGGCTTTTAAATATATATGTATATATATATATATATTAGTTTATAAAACAATATTTTCAAGAAGGATTCCAAAATATGGTATTTTATAAAATTACACTACATCGATCGAATAAGGAATCAATTTAAATGGATTAATAAAACGAGTGGTATGGAATGCTCGCGTTTATTTTTTCGATTAATTCCTAGACTTGTTCGGTTGAGCCATTTATACACACAAGTGGAGTTTACTAGCTTATAGTAAATGTTTAGGTAAAATGTGTGGTATGGGACAGAAGGACGTTACATATTCGGTTGTTATTTGGGAGTACATGACATTTATAACGGTGAGTTTATGACTTGCCCTTGGAGTTTAATAGGTCTAATACTTACCTTGGAGTTTTTATAGGTCTTGTACCTATCATGTAGTTTATAGGACTTATTCCTATCTTACAGTTTATAGGTCTTGCACCTATCTTGAAGTTCCATAAGCTCTCGCCTATCCTGAAGTTACTATCGGAATTATACCCATCTTGGAGTTTTATAGACACATATGTCTATCTTGGATTTACATGCATGTATGTGAATTTATTCACTAATCCTAAAGTTTGGATCCTTTTCCCCTTTTATATGTGATTTCTATAATTCTATTTAGGATTTCTAGATTCTATGTTACATGTGCTATAACCAAATAGTTTTGGGGGATTTTACTTCTATAACCTATCTTGGGTTTTGATATTTGTTGATTACATTCTTGAAGTTTATTGAAGTATTCTTGATATTTGTTGATACTTGGCTTAGGTGACTATATTTGAGATCTAGTTCATTTTATCCATCGCTTATCTTTCTAACTCATCTATTTTAGACTAGACTGACACATTTATTATTTTATAATACTTGGGTAAGACCGAGCTATTTTAGGGCCTTCTTCCAAGAGTACAAAGGTTGGTTTGAGATCAACATGGGCCTGGACCTTACGTTGTGGGTCGGTGGAGGATCAATTAGACTAGCTTTGACTGGGCTAGACTATCTTTAATTGGCCTACTAATTACTTGCAAGAAAATTAAGCAACAGCTATCTCCCCTTTAACTCTTGGTACTGTATTTATTCCCAATCTTTGAACTAATCCCCCCTCGTAGCCATGGAACATACCATGAGTATGTAAATTTTCCTTCGGCTGCCTGTAACGACCCGCCATTTTCGACAATTTAAATTAGTTAATTTAATAAGATTTTGGTAATTTAATATTAAAAGAAATAAAAAATTGTAATTTAATAATTAAATAATAACTTAAATGAAATGTGACAATGTTAATTAAAGTTAATCATTAACAATTTGAATGAAATTCCAATTAATTGAAGTGATTTAGAGGTTATACTTGGTTATAAATTGAATATAAGAAAACAAATGTAAATATTGAACTAATTTGTGAATTGTATATAGTTAATGGTAATTGAATTAAATTAGTGTTATGTAAGCAAGGTAACATATATTTGTAAATAATAAACTCATAATGTGATTAAAAGTTAATTGTAACAATTATTATAAGTTACCTACTTATTTAGTCTGTTAAATTTAATTGGAAATCAATTATAATTAAATGAAATAAAATGTTACATTAATGTGAGTAGAAAAATGCTGTAAATTGTGAATGTAATAAAAGGAATAGAAATGTAATGTTATTCATAAGGCGATAATTGATTTAATCAAAGGGTGAAATCAAGATAAATAAATTAATTTGAGATTCTAAATTATTACAAAATTGACAAAAAATAGGGTACAACTAAAATATAGTAGTTAATACAAATAAAAGATGAAATTGGAAAATATTAGTGCAATAAGATATAAACCATGATAATTATATCCATAAGATGATAATTGGTTGTATAACAAGATTGAGAGTCAAACATATGGATTTTTGGAAATTTTATTTATAATCCTTGAATTTATTGAATTTGAAATTAAATACTGTAAGTTGTGAAATATTCAATTATGAGTTGACATAGAAATTTCTTTTAAAGGATTTTAAATTACTAAGTAATCTAGGGTAGAAAATTATATACAGACAATCGGATTGTTTAAATTAAATGATTTTAAAACCCTAAATTTTTGAATTCAATTAAATGATATTTTGAAAAAATTTGATTAAAATAAATTAAATTATTATCGAAATTCAAGTTTTTATGTTGGGACTGGAATTGATTTAAAGGGATTGGTTAACGAAATTTAATTGAAATTTTAAGTTGGATTTTGAAGTATGAATGGAATTTATCGGAATTAAGGCAGAAATTTGTGAAATATAACTTTGATATATATTGAAATCATAGTAACCTAAATTGATATTTCAAAGATGAATTGAAATCGACATAAAGTTTAATATTTTATTAAGAATGTGAATGAATACTTGAAATTGGATTTTTGTTGATTGAGAAATTGAAATGGTTCCATTGTGATGAAATGAAATAAATAGTAAATTGATATTAATTTCAAAATTCATATTATTAATATAAACTGTTTTAAAAATATTATTTTAAAGACTTTAAATTATTAAGATTTTCAATCTATTAAACTAATTTAACCAATATTAACTATATCAAATCATTTTAACCTATTTTAACCCATTTAGTTTATTTTAAAACTAATTAACCCATTTTAACTTATTTTAAACCTAATTAATCTATTTTAAAGCTATTTAATCTATTTTAATTAAATTTAATCTATTTTAAATCTATTTGGCTATCCTAAATCAATTTTAACAGTATCTTTAATCTATAACTAAACTATTTTTGATTATTTTAACTGTTCATAACTATTTAAACTATTTTCTAAATTTCAAAATTAGTAGAGGGAAAGTGTTTATATTCATACGCATTGGTTTAACAGAAAATATGGTTAAATGATGTTATAACCTAAGTTGGGATTTAAATGTTATAATTAATTGAATATGATGGTTTTGAAGTGAGGATTTAACCTAGTTGGAAATATGAAATTGAAAGAAATTATGATTTCGAAAACGATATGATTCCAAAGGTGAATATGATTTCAAAGTGAATATGATTTCGTAAGTGATATGGTTTTGAGAATATGATATTTTGGTATAAATTGTGAATTGACTTTTGAAATGTAAAAGAACCATCGGTGTGAAATAAGCATTTGGTTGGTAAAGAGACCGAGATAGGATATTATCATACTCTCTGCCAATATCGAAAACCACTTTAACAACTTTGTACATGATGGATATTCCAGAAATGAAGTAGGATGGTTTGGCTAACGATTTCTGTACGAGGTATGATTTGACCCTGACTCCCATGAGTCAGCTTAGATGTGACTAGAATAGGAGCTATGTCGGGCCAAGTGAGGTCGCACCTTCGACCGGACACATTTCTTAGATACCATTTCTATTGCTTTGTGATTGATTTGGTGGACACCCTTGATTTTTGATTTGGGAGTGAGTTCCGAGGTGGACGGTGGTAGCTGCTATGCGTTACCACCAGTCTGAATCCGCAATTGGTATATCTACCATGGCATTGCCTCAAGTGCCATGTTCACATGCCTTAGAGCGCCTTCTACGATTTTTTTTTGTGTCGTACCTATGGAGTGCTCCTTGATAGCCCACCTGCAGGTAGAGTTTACGGTGTCTATATAGACTACGACATTATATAAAAATATGTGAAGGGGGGTATGGGTAACGCTTTAACGCTATTTTAATACTTTACTTTACTGTAGGCACTATTAAAATATTATATTGTACTACATAGTAGATAGTTTAACTGATCCTTAGGAGATGGAAATCCCAAACATCTCTTAAGTTACTGCACTCACGTTAGACACTTCATAGAAGATGTCAAACCCCGTAAATATCTCTGACGCTGTCATGCTCATATTTACCATTGATTTAACTTACATAAGATCTTTTAGTTCTGACTCGAGTGTTTTGCCTTTTCAATTCGCTTGGGTCAACCTGAGCAATTCAGGTTTAAAGACCTTATTTCTGGAGGACGAAGACAAAGATTTGTACTATTGTTTATTTTATTTATTCCGCTGCATCATGTTTTCCGCTACATTTATTTATTTATTCTTGTTGCCTGTAATTCTGATTCTATATTGTATTAGTATAATCAAATTTATTTGAAAACAACTTCATGAACTCTTATTTGAATATTATATTTTGTCATTCCACTACGAGATTCTGTATTTGTTTTATTTCTTTCCCTTTTTCTTATTTACCCCATAACAATCTGCCATTGTGAATGGTTTGAGTCTGACATGTGTGTCTACTTAAAACATCCAAAAAAGCTGGTCGGTACAGTTGGTATCAGAGCTTTGGTTTAGCGATAACCTTAGTTTTGTGGGGCCGGACTCACATAAAATAGGGTAGTAATACCCTAGATTGAGTCGTCGAGTGTATATATATGAGAGAGCGTATTTGTCAGTATTATAAAAGGTTTTCATATTATGTTAATTTTATCTATTTAGTATTTATAAATTATGGTCGATACATGGGACGCAATGGCATTGACAGAGATTTCTAAACATTCGGTAGGACTCATCGACATAATATTGGTTTTGAAATATGGGTAAATGAAATAATTTTTCCTATTATATATTTTTGTATATAAAATAAAAAAAATTATAAATGATATACTGGGATGTAATATGTTGTTTGTTAGGTAGAGACATTTTATAACTATTGGTTGAGAAATAGGATATACAAATAAAGTAAATATAAATTGGAATTTTAGAACTTAAGTTTCGGGAATTTGAAAATTCTTTCAAAAGATTTTGGTATATAATATTGATATTATTTGGAAGTATTTTTCTAACATAAATATTTCATTATAATTTGAAGGAAATGTTTTAAATAATTTTGGAAGGAAATAAGTTTACTCCCCACTCTGTCGCTAGGAAATAATTTCGATGATGAGTGCACGCATCATCGATATTCATTTTTGAGTTTCAAAGTGGGAAGGCTGCTGTAGTAGTTTTACTATACGTTTGTTTTGATAAACAAATCTTAAATTTTTAACTTCTAAATATGATTGATATATAGAAAGATATGGTTATATATATTATTTTAAATGACTTGAAAAGGAACACAACATTTAGTTCTTAAATTTTTATAAACTAGAGATTCCAATTATTATAATGAAATGAAAATTTAACAATTTAATAATTGGAACTTCTAAAATGGAAATAAGAAATTTAATGTTAAAATGATTAATGAAATAGATAAGAAACTAAAATTTTAAAAACTGTAAATAAAGATGAAAGGAAAATAAGAAATGGTAACTAATGAACCTTTTTGTTAACTAAACAAATAAGACATTTATATATATATATATATATAACTTACCAAAATGTAAAAAGTTGTAATGTTGAATAGGATATGTAATAGGATATTATACAAGAAAAACTTAAGTAATGAAAAGGTCCAATGGAGTTACTTTTAAAAATAAGAACTTTGATATTATAGTTGTTATAAACTTAAGTTATAATTGAAATACTACTAAATAAAATGTAATAGAAAAATGAGTATTATAAATAAATTATTATAAACTTAAGTAAGTGTTTGAAGTTATTAATAATTGAAATGAATACCGTATTAAATTAAATGGTTATAACTTTCGGATAGTTGAAATGATTCAGAAAATAGATTTAATATTCAATGACACTACATAAAGAAATGAATGTAAATTAAGAAGTAAGAAACATAAGAATGAAGTTATGCACAAATGAATATAATATCTAATGGAAATCAAGTTTATAAATTAAAAAGTGTAAACTAAATTGCAATAAAATGTATGTAAAACTTAAATAATGAATTCATTGATTTTTATAATCAACTGAATGTAAATAACTTATGTGAGAAATGAATATAAAGTAAAGGAATGAAATGACATTGTATGAATAGAAGGAAAAATGAATTTTGTAAGTAATGAATAGAGATTGAAATTTTGTAGGAAATAAATGTAAATTGAAGAAAATAGTCACTGGATGAAGGAAAATTGACAAATGAAAAATGATATGAAAGAAATATGTAAAAATAAACTTAAATAATGTTTGGATTTTGTTGTTAGTTTGGGTTGTATGGGAAAGGATACTACTAATTGTTTGGATGTATGAGTAATCTATTGAGTTCTATCTAAGACTGTTGAGTAGATGGTATACTTGGTAGTTTATTTTTCGTTCTATGCGATTTAAAAGTGTCTAAATCCGAACAAAACCATTTGTTTTGCTTGCTATGGATGGATGGTTGATTTCATGTGATGATTGTATGCTTTGGTTGCAAACGATTGTTATACTGTTGTATTGATTTGTTTTGTTATTTATTGAAACAACTTAAATATTTTACTTTTATATAATTATTAACATCTTTGGATTATATAAGTGAAATACAGGTATGGAAGAAATTGCTACTGCTTTTGGTTTCATCAAATAAGCATTATTTCCCGACAAATAGGTACCTCTCGGATTACGGTTTTATAGCGATATTATATTGTTTTTTCCGCTATTAGGATATATTATTTTGAAAAAATATGATATATATTATTATTATTGATATTATTATTTCTCCCACACCTCTCCGTACAAAGGAGACTCTACCGAAATTTTTCGTGAATTTTGGGACTTAGAAAATTTTGTGAAATATTTTCCAAACTTTTGTTAACTTGAATATGAAAGGACTTAATTGGTTATAAATTTATATATTTTATTTAAATTATTGAATTATGTAAATTAATTATTTATAAATTTAATATTTTGAATAAGATATCAATTTCTTCTTTTCCCTTCTTTTTTCTTTTCGGGGACGAAAAATTTTGAGTGGGGGAGAGTGTAACGACCCGTAATTTTCGATAATTTAAATTAGTCAATTCAATAAGATTTTGGTAATTTAATATTGAAAGAAATAAAAAAATTGTAATTTAATAATGAAATAATAGCTAAAATGAAATGTAACAATGTTAATTGTAGTTAATCATTAACAATTTGAATGAAATTCCAATTAATTGAAGTGATTTAGAGGTTATACTTGGTTATAAATTGAATATAAGAAAACAAATGTAAATATTGAACTAATTTGTGAATTAGTATATGGTTGATGGTAGTTGAATTAAAATAGTGTTATGTAAGCAATGGTAACATATATTTGTAAATAATAAACTTATAATGTGATTAAAAGTTAATGGTAACAATTATTATGAGTTACCTACTTATTTAGTCTGTTAAATTTAATTGGAAATCAATTATAATTAAATGAAATGAAATGTTACATTAATGTGAGTAGAAAAATGTTGTACATTGTGGATGTAATAAAAGGAATAGAAATGTAATTTTATTCATAAGGTAATAATTTATTTAATAAAGGGTGAATTCAAGATAAATTAATTTGAGATTTTAAATTATTATAAAATTGACAAAAAATGCGGTATCATTGAAATATAGTAGTTAATACAAATAAAAGATGAAACTGGAATATATTAGTGCAACAAGATATAAACCATGATAATTATATCCATAAGATGATAATTGGTTGAAAAACAAGATTGAGAGTCAAACAAATGGATTTTTGGAAATTTAATTTAGAATCCTTGAATTTATTGAATTTGAAATTAAATACTGTAAGTTGTGAAATATTCAATTATAAGTTGATATAGAAATTTGTTTTAAAGGATTTCAAATTACTAAGTAATCTAGGGTGATAGAAATTGAAAATTTCAAAGTGATTTCACTTTCACCAGTTCACTTTTAATCTTAAAATTCAATTTATTACCCATTCATCTCAGGAATGGATGTATTACCACACTTTATTTCTTCATTCATTTAAACAAATCCATTTTTCAGCTTAAAGATTATTAATAACAACAGGATGGTATCATTCAAATTATTTTAAAACATCCATCCATTTCCAATTTCTAGATTTCAAACCCATTTTGAGATCACACGAACTCCCAATTAAAATTAACCATTTTAACTTCCCAAGTTAAATCCCAATTTCATCCTGAAATTTCTAATTCGGGTTGTTTATTCAAACTTATTTAACTTCCTCTAAGTTAAATTCAATTTAAATCCCGTTAACCCTACTCAAATTTGAATTCCCATTTCAAACTTTAAACTTCACATTAATAATCTTTCTACTTATTAAGTTCAAAAACTTATCAATTTGGGTATCACATCTCATTCCAGATTTAAAACTCAACATTTAGAGTTTATCTCAAACCATCTTTGATATTATGTATATTCCTCATATATACATATTATTTCCTTTATACACCAAGTTATTCTTAAATTTTAGACCACCTTTGGGTTTTTTTATAATTCAAAACAAATTTCTTTAAATTTTCAAACAACTCTTGTTTGAAACAGGACCCTTTCATTCAAATACATTAAATAATATTATTTGTTATTTCTTTATCACTTTGAAACAATTTTCAAATTTCTAGATCTAGATTTAAAACTTCAAATTTTAGATCATCTTCAGTCCCAATTTATAAGTCATACTTACCCAAATGTTTTACTTTCTTAAAATATTTCATTTTGCTTACACATTAATACACATTTTATTATCAAATACAACAATCATTTATGATAATAACCAAAGTTATTACAACTGGAAATCAATTCACTATTATCTTATTCTTAAAATTCTTCTTCAAATTTAATTACAGCTTGAATCTATTTCAAACTTAACTTTATTCAATTTAAATTTGGTTGTATTTCTATTACCACTTAATTTAATTCCAATAATTTAACAACTAATTTCCTTAACATTTATTAGAAAGAAATATTGCTTTATATATATCAAAATATATTCTCATATAAATCACTTAAAATCTTTATTTAAGAAAATAACAAGTACGCTTTCATGTGTATATACATACACTCAACTCATCCTAGGGTATCACTAACCCTATCCTTGATGAGTAAACCCACCAGAGCTAAGGTTTTCGCTTAACCTTCAGCTCTGACACCAAATGTAACGACCCAAAAATTTCGATCCCGAAAATTCCAAAAAGTTAAAGGAAAAGAAGAAAGAGATAGAAGAACAGAAACATCAACATCTCACATTCACAGTGGATCAAAATATAATATCATATAAATAACAGTTATGCATAGGAAGCTATATTTGTCAAATTTCACTTAATACATCAGAGTTACACGATATATACAAACACTGGACATATACAATCAACATGTCTCAGATATACAACAATATAATAAAGCGGAAACACTCCATACGTTCCTGCCATCCAGCTCGCCACCTGAGCTCCAGAACGTCCTTACTTGAAAATCTGTAATACTCGGTCTGACCCAAGCATTACATCAAAGTAACACCCGGGTCAGACTGGAAACAAGCGTGAGTAAACCCATATAATTTGAAATACTAAGTTCAAACCATAAAAAGAAAACCCGGGGTAACTCGTATCAATTTACAAATTCATAAATTTGTTATAGACATCACTTATTTCACACACCAATTTCTAAGTACCAAAACTTAGATTAAATGGTCCAATTCACTTAAATCATTCCATTCCAGCCTATTGATTCCACATATCAATCTATAAAGAATCGAAGTGGTTTCGGGTATTTACTAATACCCGACTCCGGTCTCTTCGAATTCAATACATCCTAACCCAAGTTATTCAAGTGAAATACAATTCAGCTTTAAATACAAGGTGGCACTTTTTACACCAACAATTCATCATTTATAGATAACCATGCTATCATTGTCCACCCAAACATATCATATCACAAAATATTTCATATTAGAGATATCAATCAATTTAAGGCGTTTAATCATCATTTAATCATTCATAAGCAAGATGGATCATCCAAAATTAATTTAATTTATCTCTAATTAAATTAATTACTAATCTTCTAATCACTTAGATTACCTTTACTTAATCATCAATTTAATTACAAATCAATTAATTAATCATCCTTTAATTATCCATCTTAATTAATCATCCTTGATTAATTATCTTCAATAAAGTTATTATTCTTCAATTAATTACCCAAATTAAATATTCTTAATCATTTACAGTAATTAATCTTTAACTACCTTCGTTAATTACATTAATTAATTACATTAATTCATGGTCCTTAATAATTACATCCATTAATCAGCCTTAATCAATCATAAACAGCAATTAACCATCTTGTGATTACTGACCTTAATTAATTAACTCCTTGATTAATTATATTAATCTTTTAATTGATTACACCAAGTAATTAATTCTTAATTACTTCTCCTAGGTAATTAACCTTTAATTACTTCCCATTAAGTAATTTCCTTTATATTATTTACATCCGGTAATTTTATCCATCAATTACTTCACTAAGAGATTACACTTATCAATCTCATTAAGTAATTTTACTTAATCAATTACCAAGTGACTATCTTTAATTAATTAACAAATTAATTAATCACATTTATCTCATTAATTACAACTGGGTAATTCATCCCTTAATTACCCTATAAACCAATTAATAAATCTTTAATTATAGATTAATTATTCTTTAACTATTAATTAATAAACCTTAATTATCAATTAATCTCCTTCAATACAAAGTAATCAATCCTTAATTACTTTTATAATCAATTAATTAACCTTTAATTAACTGATTAATTATACATTAACTATTTATTAATAACCTTAATCATCTTAAGATAAAACATTATCTTATAAATATCTTAATCACCATAAACATTTTTTTATTTAAAACATTATATCATTATAATTAACTTAATTAAATCATTTAATTAAAATTTGAAATAAAATAACCTTTTACTTTGTTTTTAAAACTTAGGAAATTTCAAAAGAATCAAATTTCTTTGTTTTAAAACCTTAACATCTTGTAAAATTAAAAATTGTACAACATAACCCTGCACATCATAGCACACCCGAGCAAATCATTCAATTAAGCGAAACCCATGGTTTTTCCCAACCTCTCCCTGCTTCGAGTAAAACTCGAGAATCCCAAAACAAAAACTCCGAGCACACGAACATCTTCCCCTAAACAACTTCACAGGTGCACAGAAACGTGCACGTGCACCTACAACGACGAACTACGGCACTTCGTCCATCGTCGATGATCTCGACACCTCACCGGCGATCCACGAAACCTATCTCGATCATCATCATACTCGATTCAAACCAGAATCGAAATCGAGCTCACAATCCACACGATCTGAACCAAACGCCATCCGAAAATCAATCGCCACCGACGAGCCCTAACCTGAGACGCCACGCCACCTTCATCGAAGCTTCGCCATGCCTCCCAGCATCTCCAGGACGATTCGCGATCGACTTCGATCACCGCTAGGCACCGCGAAAGCCATCTGAACTGCGTCGACAAAAATAGGTTGTAAAACCCTATCTCGATCCCTTCTGGTCATCACGACCTCAGATAAATCAAGATAGCATTTTTCCCATGATCTACGTCTCCTCCTCTACCTTTAAGCCCAACCACTCCGACCAACTCGCCGTCGATTGATGTAATTCGATTAAAATCTCACTAACGTTCAACTCGAAAATGCACACAAATTCCCAAACTAAAAATCATAATATATATACCAAAAAAATATGATTTTCTATCACTAATTCAATCATGTGATCCATTCTTAGAATTGAGTTCATAAATTTTTGACCAAATTTATATCTTCACTGTTCTTTCTAAAAATTTCAAGACAATTCTTAATATAATTTCCAGAACTAATTTTTAGGAGTAATGTTACAAGATTTCGAACATTTTTCATTCACAAACCAAAGGCTAGCAGCGATATAACGATGAGAAATTTGATTTTTAAAGCATGCAAACTCTGATAAAATCAACAGAGCTATATGTATTTACAAACAGGCATTTAAAATTCATACATATACATGCATCCATTTAATCCAATCATTTCAGTAACAGCATGGTTTTCATAATGAAATTCAGGATTATAAATCTGTTTTAAAAATTCATTTACTCACCTTTGAAAAATTGCAGAGATCTTGAAAAAACTAAGATTTGAAAACTTTGAATTGCTGGAAACTTTTGAATGCTTAGATCTTGTTTTACTGGAACCTACTTGATGTTGCTTTAAGACTTTGATTTCTTTTGAAACTTGAAAAGCTTTGTAAAATGAACTGGAATGCTAGAATTTGCAGCAGAAAATACTTGAGACTGAAATGCTTTGGAAACCAAATTCACATTTGAAAACTGAACTTTGTTATTGCTGGGAAGATATTTGGATATTCCAGGTTTGAGAAATAGGATTACAAGTTCGATAACAGGGATTTGAAAAAAAATGGTTTGATCTGATGAGAGGTTTTTTTTTTAGGGTTTGTATTTTTTTCGAGCTGTGATTTGCTTTTCAGGTTGAGTCTTCTCTTTTTTTTAGAAATAAAGATTAGAAAAGGAGTTGAAGAAAGAAGGTGAATGTTTACGTAGATCATATTGTGATTTTATAAAAATTAAAGAAAAAGGAAATACAAAGGATGACACTTGCTCAAATTAACTACACTTGTCAAATACCATTTTTAATTAAACAACACGTATTAAAAACAAGTTTTAGAATTAAACACTTGTAATATTGCAATTTTATATTATTTTTAAATGACTTTAAAAGTTTTTGAAATAAATTTCCTAATTAAATAAATACCTTTCTAAATTAACAAATACTTTTCCAACTCTAAATAAATAAAACCTTTAAAAGAAAATAAGATAAAAACCAATTGTATATAAATACAATCTTATACATATATTTTAAATCCAAACTATTTTAAAATATCTATCTTTTGAATTTTAAATTTAAATATTCTAATTCAAATTAAATTTCAAATCCAATTTAAAATCAATTTGTTATATATATATATATATATATATATTTAAACAAACACAAATCCAATTTGTATATAATAATTCTATTTAAAATCTAAATAAATATATATACAACACATTATTAGCATTGGTTTGAAATTAACAATTTTTCCCAATTTTAAATAATAGATAATGGAGACTATCACATTTGAATTTGTTCAATTTATAAATCAATATTTCAAAAGTTAAATTAGATAACTATCCAATTATCTGATGCCCGAAAATCCGGTATATCACAATAAATTATAAAATTTGAATTGAAAAGTGGTTAAGTAATTTAATATTAATTTATTTAATTAATATGAAAATAGCCATTTTGGAAACTAACTTGGATTTGATGAAACAAGTTTCATCGGATGCGTAACAGTGAAGTATTGTAAGATTTCAAATTTCGTAATAATCGGACTTGTCATTTGATCGTACGAACTCGAAACGCCTAGAAATTTATGTAATTGAAATTAATTGGAAATAAGATGATTTTAACATAACTTCTTCATACGATGGAATTAAGACTTGAAACATATTCCATTGAGTTTAAAATTGTCAAAAACATATATTTTGATACACGGGATTACCCATTTTCATTTTGGAAACGAAACGTGCTTTTCGGGTCATTTATCGTTCAATTTCCAAATAAATCTGATCCATTCATTTCTATTTCTGATCTGCCTATAAATCCTAGCTACATCTTATTTTCATTTGTTTCTAAGTACATATCCCATCTATCTCCTCCTTTCCAATGGCAGAACATATCCAAAATTCCAAACCCTCAATTCAATTCAAAAAAAGTTAAACACCTCAAAATATATCGAATCATATATTGATTTGAAGGTCTCGGCAAGCGCAGGTCAAATCTACAGTTCGTTTTCGATCTGGGTTTCTTTATGGCCGAAATTGGATGATTAATCCTTGGCCATTCATCGTGTCACGATCATCTTTATCGGATCGTCAAATTGAAGATACAGTTTTGTATAGAGGACCAAGAGGAGTTCATCCATGTAGTTCATTTGGTGATTTGACGGCTTGATTGTTGTGAAATATTCGTTAGGTTTTGGCATGAGGTGGCGGCGGCTGTGTAACCATAGCTTCGATCGGCGTCGAGTTGGTCGACGCGGCGTCGTGGATCACGGGGGAGAGGTCGCGCGGGCGTAGGGAGGTTGCAGCCTTGGTCGACGTTGATCGATTTGGTGGAGGCAGCTTCGTTCGAATGTGATCTAGAGATGGGGATTCGGCTTCGCGCATGCGTGCAAACGAAGGGTGACGTGGCAGCCTTTAGGTGGCAATCAACAATTTTATTTATTTTATTTAACTCTCTAATTCAAACGTTCTAACTTACGTAACTTTTACGTGCGAGGTCCGATTTACGCGTAGTTTGTTTTGCTGGGATCATATCAAAATTCAGGACATTTTGACACTAGTTTGGACGAATTCTGAGAACATTAGAATTTGGGCCCCAATTTGGATTTTTATTCGATTTAAAATCGAAGGTGAGTGATTTGACCCACTCACAACTTATAAAATTTCTTATGTTTGTTAAATTAAATTTATGATGTGGTTAGGAATTTATTTATGGTTCTTTGATATATTTAAATTGCTATTCCTGTTAATTTTATTATTTTGAATTAAATTGTTATTTAATTTATTATTGAATTTAAATTGCCAGTTAAATACCTGTCATTGATAATTAGTTAATTGTTGATATTTATTGGCTGAATTGAATGATGATTTTGACGGATGTTTGATTTTGATATTGGATGATTGGATGTTATGTTTGAATAATTAGTTATGTTTGTTATCACTCTGCAAGTTCCCTTAGTTATTATTAGGAAAATCACTATGAGTTGAAATGATATATCCCGAACGATCTACAGATCAGGGAAAATCAATATGGGTTGAAATGATAGACTCGAGCGATTTTATGGATTTTTTAATTAATTCGGGATTGCAGTTTCAAATGATATTTAACCGTAAAATTGTAAATTGCGGATTGAAATGATAGATATATGTATCACTTGATCCTAGGGTAGAAAATTATGTACGGACACCGGATTGTTTAAATTAAAAGATTTTAAACCCTAAATTTTCGAATTCGGTTAAATGATATTTTGAAAAAAAATTGATTAAAATAAATTAAATTATTATCAAAATTCGAGTTTTTGTGTTGGGACTAGAATTGATTTAAAAGGATTGGTTAACAAAATTTAATTGAAATTTTAAGTTGGATTTTGAAGTATGAATGGAATTTATCGGAATTGAGTCATTAAATTTGTGAAACATAACTTTGATATATATTGAAATCGTAGTAGCTTAAATTGATATTTCAAATATGAATTGAAATCGATGTAAAGTTTAATATTTTATTGAGAATGTGATTGGAAACTTGAAATTGGATTTTTGTTGATTAAGAAATTGAAATGGTTCCATTATGTTGAAATAAAATAAATAGTAAATTGATATTAATTTCAAAATTCATATTTTTAAGATAAACTGTTTTAAAAATATTATTTTAAAGACTTTAAATTATTCAGATTTTCAATCTAGTAAACTAATTTACCAATATTAACTATATTAAATCATGTTAACCTATTTTAACTCATTTGATTTATTTTAAAACTAATTAACCCATTTTAACTTATTTTAAATCTAATTAATCTATTTTAAAGCTATTTAATCTATTTTAATTAAATTTAATCTATTTAATTAAATTTAATCTATTTTAAATCTATCTAACTGTCCTAAATCAATTTTAACAGTATCTTTAATCTATAACTAAATTTTTTAGAGTATTTTTAACTATTTGTAAATATTCTAACTATTTATAACTATTTAAACTATTTTCTAAATTTTAGACTACATAAAGGGAAAGTGTTTATATTCAAACCCATTGATTTAAAAGCAAATACGATTAAATGATGTTATAACCTAAGTTGGGATTTAAATGTTATAATTAATTGAATATGATGTTTTTGAAGTGAGGATTTAACCTAATTGGAAATATGAATTTTAAAAGAAATTATGATTTCGAAAACGTTATGATTCCAAAGGTGAATATGATTTCAAAGTGAATATGATTTCGTAAGTGATATGATTTTGAGAATATGATATTTTGATATAAATTGTGAATTGACTTTTGAAATGTAAAAGAACCATCCGGTGTGAAATAAGAGTTTCGTTGTTAAAGAGACCGCGATCGGATATTGTCATACTCTCTGCCAATACCGAAAACCACTTTAACAACTGTGTGCGTGGTGGAGATTTCAAAATTGAAATAGGATGGTTTGGCGAACAATTTCTGTACGAGGTATGACGTGACCCTGACTCCCGTGAGTCAGCTTAGATGTGATTAAAACAGAAGCCATGCCGGGCTAAGTGAGGTCGCACCTCCGATCGGACACATTTCTTCGATACCATTTTTGTTGCTTTGTGATTGATTTGGTGGTCACCCTTGATTTTTGATTTGGAAGTGTGTTCCAAGGTGGGCGGTAGTAGCTGCCATGCGTTACCACTAGTGCGGATCCGTAATTGGTATATCTATCATGGTATTGCCTCGAGTGTCGTGTTCACATGCCCTGAGCGCCTTCTACGAGTTTGTTTTGTGTCGTACCTATGGAGTGCTTCCTGATAGCCAACCTACGGGTGGATTTTACAGTATCTGTATAGACTACGGAATTATATAAAAATGTATTAAGGAAGATATGGGTAATGTTTTAACGCTATTTTATTACTTTACTTTACTGTAGACACTATTATAATATCGTATTGTACTACATAGTAGATAGTTTAACGAATCCTTAGGAGATGGAAATCTCGAACATCTCTTAAGTTACTGCACTCATGTTAGACACTGGATAGGGGATGTCAAACCCCGTAAACATGTATGACGCCGTCACGCTCATATTTACCATTGATTTAACTTACATAAGATCTTTTAGTTTTGATTCGAGTGTTTTGCCTTTTCAATTCGTTCGGGTCAGCCTGAGCATTTCTGGTTTGAAGACCTTATTTTTTAAGGACGAAGACGAAGATTTGTACTATTATTTATTTTATTTATTCTGCTGCATCATGTTGTTCCACTGCATTTATGTATTTATTCTTGTTGTCTGTAACTCTGATTATGTATTGCATTAGTATAATCAAATTTATTTATAAAAAACTTCATGAACTGTTATTTGATTATTATATTTTGTCATTCCGCTGCGAGATTTTGTATTTGTTTTATTTCTTTACCTTTTTCTTATTTACCCTATAATAATCTGTCCTTTTGAATGGTTTGAGTCCGACATGTGTGTTTGCTTAAAACGTCCAAAAAGGCTGGTTGTTACACTACCTTTTTTCTGTACAGTTTAGAGCATCCTCCGGTGATTTCTAATAAAAATTTCTGTGTCCCATAATACTAATTGTTCCAATCCTAACCCCCCTTGGATTTTTGTTTTTACAAACTAAATCCCAAACAACCTTGCTAGCTTTACCTTTCATAAAAAATCCGACCAGGATTACACTATGCAATTAGTTCTACATCCAAAATTGTACGGTAAAGTATAATGTAGATTCTATCAATGCAATCCTCCCTGCTATATACTTAGTAGTTTTCCTTCCCAATCTTCAATTTTGCTTTTCACCTTCTCCAAAGGACTTCGACAAGCACTCCTCATTTTAGCACTAAATAATGGGATTTTTATGTATCCAATCGGTAGTTTACCCTCTTGAATGTTTAGGATAGAGTAGATTTCAGCTTTATTATTACATCCCTCCTTAAAAATACATTTGACTTCTCATTATTCAAACTCAGAGCTGAAGCTATGAATATTTTATTAAGGATTTCATTAATTACTTTAACCCCTTCTATATCAACTTTTTCAAATACCAATACAACATCAGCGTATATTATATGAGTTATTTTTATGTGTGTATTCATATTTGGTTTAACTTACCCTACTCTTACCCTCTCATTCATAAAACTTGAAAATTGTTTCATCACCTAAAGTAAAAAAGTTAGGGCGGTAAAGAGTAATCCTATCTTAAGCCATTTGAACATCCAAAAAATCCACATGCTTCGCCTTGGTTAACTAATGGGAAGATGATGTTGAAATCATTCCCCATATAGCTTTATCCATTTCTCCACAAATTCGTAGCCCTAATCATTTGAATTATGAAACTCTTATTAATTATTTCATAGGCCTTCCTCAAATCCCCTCAATGCACATGTTTTCATTAGTTTTCCTTTCAAATCCTCTAACAACTTCATGAGCAGACATAATCCCATCACCAATACTTCAATTTAGAATAAAAGCACATTGACTCAACGAAATCAGGGTGTTCTCGCAATAATAATTTGTCATGCTTTTGCATTTGATGCGTCCGATGCCAGAACAGAGTAAATAACATTTCTGTTCCGTTTGTTTGATGCGAGGAGAATGATCCTTTGGCGTTCGATGCCCAGGGCTAATTTTCCTTCCAGTAACCATAATCCTTCTTTTCAATGCTCCTTTTCCAGACCTCTTTTCTAACATAAAAACACATTTCCATTCGCTAACTTACCTCTTTCAAAATACCCTTTTCGCTTAATAAAAAACGCACTTAAGATCTTCCAAAAAACACTTTAGCCTAATATATAATACTTTGGCAATTTTATCTTAACTGAAGTACAATAAGTTTTAGATCTATTCTCCGTATCAAAAACATTCTTTATCTTTGGAATTTGATTGAAAAAAGTATGACTGCATTCTTTTATTAACACGCCTTCTTCAGAAACATGGCCTATAGTTTTATGAACCTCATCCATTATTACTCCAAAATGGAACTCGTAAAATTTAACATTGTAACCATCCGCACCTATGCAGTTCCATATTTAACTGTGAACAATCACTCCTTACCTCATCACAATCAATATCATCATTCACTGACCATATATTATAATAATATTCCTACAAGCTGCATCACTTGGAGCTTGCTGATCATGCGTTTATTATATAGATTTGTAAAATATGCAACAAATTTGTCAATAAACTCTTTAACGTCGATATTTTGTGTGCCATTGATAGAGATGGAGTTAGCCTAATTATTTGCACACCTCTTACTTGATTTTTGCATGGTATGAAGTAGCTTGGATCGTAGGGTAATAGCCAATCACATTTAGCCTTCTACTAGCATTACCATATTTTTGTTTGAGGGCAAGTTGTAATTCTTGGTTCATGTTTTAAGCTTGTTAGCTGATTCCAAGAGATGATTAAACTCCAGCTCCTTTTGCAACTCGTTACATTTTTGTCTACATGTTTCTACCTACTTATTTGTGTTGTTCTTTTTCTTACTCCATTGACGCAACCAAATTTTCAAGTTTATCTACTTCCTGACTGTATTAAAAGGAGCATACCCATCTGTCATTAACTCCCATCCATTTTGAAATACCTGACATTAGTCGTCACAAAGATGCCAATGATTCACAAGACTTCAAGTATTTTTGCTTTTTTTCTTCATTAAAACAAATTAGTATGGGGTGTGATCACTATTATACTAGAGGGGAGAAATTGGGTTGTGAATGAATCAAAGTACTTATCAATGAATATTACCAAGAACTCTATCTATTTGCAACGATCCACCTTTCTGAACCCTAGAAACGACAATTAACACATCTTTGGGGTTCGTGTGACGTTGCCTAATCATCGGAAAAATGAATCGTCGTAGAGTAAAATAAAGAACAAAATAGAAAACCTCACAATGAAAATGTTAAATATAACATAACATTAAATAGTACATCATGTTACTCCTAGGGGTTATCAGAGTTATACAAAAGTACTACAAATCAGCCCTTGACAGTTATAACATCCTGACTTTACATATGCTGAAACAAAATACACTTACACAAACTAAATAATACAGCAGAACAGACAAATAAGAAGATGGAAAGCCTTCTGCTTGGACACCGTCTTCAAAAGAGCCCAACAAAGACCTGCTACTCTCGGACTACTCAAATAAAATGAGTACGTTAGAGTTTATGCAAACAAACAACTCGGCTCAGACGATATGTCTGGTATGAGTAAAACTTTAAAAACAAAGGCATGTAATTAAACATAAAACATGTAAGACCACGACGTTGAACACGGAATAGGTTTACTCTCACATAAATCAACACCCAAACATAAAGAATGGATAAATGATTAAAAACCACGAAGAGTGGTTGACTCTTTCCGGTGAAAGTAAGGAGATGAAATTTGAAGGTGTGAATCAAATAAGAAAAGTAAAATCTCTAACAAATGACTAGGGAGGTGCTCCACTCTTGAAATATACCTCAAGTAATATACTTTTGAGAAGCTCATTTACTCCATGACATTTCTCGGACAATACCAAGCCGGACCCCACCAAATCTTACCGAGTATCCGAATACTTCACATCTAATGGCACTACCGAATCCAATCTAGATGAGATGTGAAAATATCCTAATGGGAGCAGCCACATATGGCTTGTCTTCCTCTCGTGCTTTAGATTTAGTCATTACCGATGAAGGATATCAACGCTCAACAGAGCAATAAATCATCTTAGAATGACGATAATAAAGAAGCAGAAGTAAATGATAGCTCAGGAACCAACTATCGAGGATATAAAATGATAGTATACGGAATTAAGTCTTGTAACATATCACCACTCATCGAATTAAAACTTGTACTATTTCTTGGTTAACAATAATACCAGACAAGTCAATGTAGTGTTACCTCAACGTCATGTCTCACGATTGTTCTTAACTTTCAAAATGGCGATAAATCTACTTCTTCGATGTTTAGTGCTAGTTATACAAATAAGTCGTTTCCATACAAGTGAATCGCTTTATGGAAATTAATTCATTTCCATAAACAATTCAAACTTTTCTTTTAAATACCTGAATTCGTACTTGGCTTCACATTACAAGTATTACCTTTAAAACACTTTGTCAAAGAGTTTACTAACTTTGAAACATCATTATGAAAAGGATTTAACAACTTAAAGCATTCTTATACATTTGATTAATTAACTTTAAAACTTTGTTGACTAGTTAATTAATTTACTACAATAACCTTTAATTTAAAAAGTGCAAATCTCCTTTGAAAAATCTTTTGTTTACTTAATTATACTATAATTAATTAAATTAATTAAATAATAGTTAAATATATTTATCTAAAGGTGATTAATTAATTTAAAATTTTATCTAAGAAAAGATTTATTTAAGGTAAAACAGATTTATTAACTTTTTAAAAGTTATTAATTGAAAAGGGTTAATTAATTTTAAAATATCATTAATCAATAAACTAATCTTAATCCATCATTACCCAAAGATTAATTAGCCTTAAAAATCATTAAATAAAATGATTATTTAAAATTAAAACATCATTAACTAAGTAATTAGTTAATTTTAAACACTTCGTTAATAAGTTAATTAGTTAACTTTAATCTCTATTAATTAAATAATTAATTAAATTAAATAATCGTTATTAAAATAATTAATTATTTTTGGAAAAATCATTAATCAAAAACTTGCTTAACTTGTAAAATAATTCTAAGCACGATAATGAAATCAAACGGTTTCGATAAAAGGTGTTTTTTTCTAAAGTGTCGATATAGCGTCTATCACTATACGGGCAGTTCGGAATTCGAGCATATGACATATGCAACACAACCACACATCACATAATAAAGGTATGAGCATAAATACATGATGGTTTATAATAATATAACATATATCAAACATTTAATAACAATGGCATTAGTTTACTACTAGATTTCCATATAACCAATGTTTCGCTTACTAACTTTGAAATGTGACTATCTTTCAAGCAACCAACCAAACCATTATTACAACTATATAATAAGAATTAATTAGCTACAAATATCGCATGAATATAGTTTAAACTTTATGATTCAAAGGTGGAAGCTTTACTCACCAAATTGCTTACTAAATTGAATCAAAATCGCACTAACTCTTTGAACAATACTAGAACTAAGCTTTTCTATGCACCTGACTTGATTTAGTGGACTTTATGTGGCTTTACGGGCTCAACCTAGACCATATGGGGCTCGGCCATGGTGGGAATGTGGGGGATATAGGTCTTGTTAATAGGTGGAGTGAAGTAGAGAAGTAATGAGCTAGTTTATGTGTTTTAACTATAAAAAGAAGCGGAAAATTTGTGATTTTTAGTAGCTAGAAGTCATGCATGGATGTATACATGTATGTAGAAGAGAATGGAGACAAAGATAGGAAATATGCCTTAAGAATTTTTAGAAAGTGGAGATAAGCGTGATGGTGGGGGTATATATACTAACTAATTTTATAAATTGCCTAAAATAACATCCGCCACTCACAAGTTGCTACATCACTCCCTCCCCCTCTATTCTACACGTTGGCTTGGGTCCACACCCATGCATGAATATGCCTTGCTCCATAATGTGTACTAAGTTATGGTTTTGAGGTATGGTGATACATGAAAGCTTATTTTATTTTATTTTCCTTTTTTTCTTTTAAACATAATGTGTCATGTCATGTTTATATTTAAAGTAAGCATGGTTTATTACTACTAATACCTTAATTAACATACCACATGACATGTGTGTGTGTGTGCATTGTTGCACAAGGGTGCACAATGTTTCGGTGTCGAAAAGACGAAAGTTTGGAAAACGTTTTTCGGTCACATTTTCTATTTTTATTTGAACTATTTATTTTGGTAAACAAAATTTGAAAATGATTTTAATATCATTAATTAATATTTAAAACATGTTTATTTGATTATTAAAATCCATTATTTAAATATTTAAATATTCAAATACAAAGCGATTAATTTACGGGTCGTTACACTCTCCCTCCTTGGGAGTTCGTTCTCGATATTAATACACAGAAGACAATCCAAAAGGTAATTATGTTACCTAAAAATTCATACAACAATGCAAAGCGACTATGCCATACAAGAAAATTCAAATAATCAAACAACTAACCTGACATTACATCAGGGTAAGTTTCTCTAATATGATCCTCAGTCTCCCAAGTACAATCATGGGGTCATCACTCCACTGAACTTTCAAAAGCTTAACCACTTGTTCCTCAATCTCCTTTCATCTCGATCTACAATATGAACTGGACGTCAGACTACCGTCAAATTTAATTCTATCTCCAAGTCATCCTGAATAGATTTCTCTACAACCAGCGACGGATCATGAACATGCTTTCTCAAATGAGATGCATAAAAAACATTATGGACTTCTGACGATCTTTCAGGAAATTCTACTCTGTAGGCCAATGATCCAAACATCTTAAGGATTCTAAATGGTCCAATGAATCTAGGTGCTAGCTTGCCTGTTCTCCTGAATCTAATAACTCCTTTCATTGGGGAAACTTTCACAAATACCAAATCTCCGACCGCAAACTCTAAGTCCCTTCTCCACTGATCGGCATAACTTTTATGTCGATCCGGGGCTTCTTTCATCCTTTGCTTGACCATAGCCAATTTCTCTGATGCTTCTCGAATCATTTCTACTCCAAGAACTAAACGGTCTCCCGTCTCAACCTAACATGAATGTGATTTACATAGCCGTCCATACAAAGCCTCGTAGGGTGTCGTGCCAGTGCTAGCTTGGTAACTATTATTATAAGAGAACTCTAACAAATGCAAATGATCTTTCCAAGAACCTTCAAAATTCAAAATACATGCTGTCAAGAGATCCTCCAAAATTTGATTCACCTTTTCAGTTTACCCGTCTGTCTGTGGGTGATAGGCTGTGCTCAAATTCAACTTTATTCCTAAAGTGGATTGCAATGCTCCCTAAAATCGGCGAGTAAAGATAGGATCTCGATCACTGACTATACTTACTGGAATTCCATACAGTCGAACAATCTCCCTCAAATAAATTCCTATCAAAGAAGTTGCAGTTCTTGATGACTTCACCGAAATAAAGTGGGCGCTCTTTGTTAATCCATCTATAATCACCTAGATGGCTTCATTACCTCTTCTTGTTCTGGGCAACCCATTGATAAATTCCATGGATATTTTCTCCCACTTCCAATTCGGTATCTCTAATGGTTGGAGTAACCCAACAGGCTTCTACTGGTCACTCTTGACTTATTGACAATTCGCACGCTGGCTTACGAAAATCGAAATTTCTCTTTTCACCCCTTTCCACAAAAACGTCTTCTTCATGTTCTGAAACTTTTAGTTACTCCTGGATGGATAGATAACTTTGACCGATGGCACTCTCTCAGCACATTTTGTCTAATTCCATTAACGCCTGGCACACAAATCTGTCCATTCATTTTAAAATACCTCGAGAGTCAATCTGAAAACTAGAATTAACTCCATTTTCAACCTTCTTCTTAAGCCGAGCTAGATTTGAGTCTTCTTCCTGGAAATATGCAATCCTCTCCATTAGTACTGGCTTAACTTCCAAATTTGCAATCTTCACCACATTCCTACTCAACGCATCTGCAACGACGTTTTCTTTCCCTGGGGTATATAAAATCTCTAGGTCATAAGACGCAAGAAATTCCAGCCATCCTTACTGCCTTAAGTTCAAATCAATTTGGGTAAAAATATACTTTAATGACTTGTAATCTATAAATGACTTGTAATCTATAAGTAACTCAAACTTTCCACCCAAAAGATAGCGTCTTCACATTTTCAATGCGATAACAACTGCTAAAAGCTCCAGGTCGTGCATAGCGTAATTTTTCTCATGAGGTTTCAACCGCAGACTCGCATATGCTATTACTTTACCATTCTACATCAAAGCTACTCCCAATCCAGTCCTACAAGCATCTGTGTAAACTGTTAATCCTTTACCCCCATCTGGAATAGTCAAGACATAAGCACTAGTCAATTTCTCCTTTAACTCGGTGAATGCTTGATCGCACTTGAATGTCCAACTTAGCATCCTTCTTCGTTAACTTTGTTAGATGAGAAGCAATCTTTGAGAAACCTTTAATGAACCTTCTATAGAAACCTACCAGTCCTGAGAAACTCCCGACCTCCATTGCATTTTCAGGATTCTTTCAATCTTGAACCACAACTACTTTAACTAGGTCCACTGATATGCCTTCTTCTGAAACTACGTGCCCTAGAAATATAACTTCGGATTTTCAAAAATGGCACATAGAAAACCTAGCATTTAAAACATGATGTCTTAAAGTACTAAGAAAAACATGAAGATGGAACTTATGCTCTTCCTCCATTTTAGAATAAACGAGGATGTCATCAATAAAGACTAGGAAAAAACTTCTTAAGAAAGTCCCGAAACACTTTATTCATCAAATCAACAAAATAAGTGGATGTGTTAGTCAATCCAAATGGCATGACTAATCACTCATAAAAACTATAAGGGTATGAAAAGCTGTTAAGGGTACACTCTCCTCTGCTACCCTTACTTGGTAAAAACCCGTAGCAAGATCCAACTGAGAAAATATCCGAGCTTCGTGGAGCTAGTCAAAGATGTCATCAATCCTAGGTAAAAGATACTTATTCTTGATAGTCCTCTTATTCAACTCTTGGTAACCTACACATAATCTGTTTGCACAAAAAATGGGCAAACTCCTCCAATTCGTATGATTCAGTTGATTTTGTGTTGTTCTTAGTGATTTGGGTGATTTATGCAAATATGTAAAAAGCAGGGACTAAACTGTAAAAGACACACAGATTTATAGTGGTTCGGCCAGAATGTGCCTACGTCCACTTTATATGTTATTCTCCTTTATTTTTCAGATTACAAGTCCAAGGCTTTGATTACAAGCGTATATAGGTTGTTTGAAAGTTCCTTCCTCGTTTGAGCTCTCAAACTTGTCTGCCATTGTTGTACCCCTGCCCCTCTATTTATAGAGTGAGGCTGGGGGTAGGGGTCTTGGATGTACATAGCTGCTGGTAGGCCTGGGCTGACGTGATCTGGCCTGGTAACCTTGGTTCGGTAGTGTTTTGGTCCGGTAGTTGGTGGAGAGTTGATTGGCCCGGCGTTGCCTTGATTCGGCAGTGGATGGAGAATGAGTTGGTTCGGTAGACATGGAAAGAGGGATGGTTCGGTGGGACTTGGTTTGGTAGGTTGATGGTTGGAGGGGTTGGTCCGGTGAGGCCTTGGACCGGTGGAGGTTGACTCGGTGGTGAGTTGGTCCGGTGAGGGTTGGAGCGGCAGTTGGTTCGGTAGTATGTTGGCTCGGTGGTATGCCGGTTCGGTAGCAATATGGTCCGGCCATGCTTGGAGGTGAAGTTTGGACCGGCAGTGCTTGGGAGTGGAGGATGGATGGTTCGGCAGTGCTTTCTTTCATTTGGCTCGGTTATATCTCCTTCATACGAACTCCGGTTAACCTAAAATTTGAAACATAGCCTTTCCTAGTCCTTATCATCATTTCCAATCAATTTCGTCTCGATCGGAGCTCAACCAGATTTTGGCGATATCGATCGCAGCCTTGATCCCAATCGATCTCCAACCCCGATATTCAACATTCCTTGCCAATTTGTTGATATTCCAGTTTTGACTAAAAATGGCTTTGCCCCCCAAAACATGTCTTGTGATAACAAGGCGTGTTTTGAATAGTTCCGAGTCCAATATCCAAAGTCCATAGTCATATTGCCAAAGTATATCATCCTTGAATGCTCCGAGTCGATGTCTAATTCCAAATCTCATGACCAAAGCTTTGGCCAATTCCATATCCATTCGAACTCGACAACCGAGTCCTAACTCATTCTTATCCGATAGCCAATAACCAAATCCAAGACCTCTCCAGGTTGACATCCAAATCCATAACCTTTCCGGGCTCTTGCCAAGCGCAATTCACACTTGATGCCCCTGGTCCAGTGTCCCTGGACGTTGAGCTAACCTCTCCGGGTTCTTGCCAAGCGCAATCCACATTTGACGACATTGGTCCAGTGTCCTTGGACGTTGTACAATGTTATGGCTTAAGTCCTAAGCCGAATCCTGGTCTCTCCGGACCCTTGTTGAGCATAGTTCATACTCAACGACCTGATAATAACAATTGATAATAGAGGGCCTAAGTCCTAGGCCGAATCCTGGTCACTCCGGACCCTTGCCGAGCATAGTCCATACTCGACGACCTGAGTGAGCCAATTTACCACGTTCGGGCAAAGCGACTCACCCCTTGCCAGGCATAATCCATACCCGACGACCGTTTATCAAAAATCAGATAAAAATCCAATCAAAATCCAATCCAAAATCCAAATCTAAATCCAAAATCCAAATCTAAAATCCAAATCCAAAATCCAAATTAAAACCAGAAAGCCAGAAATCCAAGCCAGCGTCCAAAACCGAAAACAATCATCCAAAGGAAAATCCAAAAGCAAGCAAAACCAGGAGCTTAATCCAAGCTCCAAAACCAAAAACCAAAAAGAAAAGTAGTGTCCAATCCAAAAGCAAAAGATAAATTTCACAAAACATAGCATCGCAGTTTATCATCATTCAGAGCATGCCTAGGGACTATCTCCGTCCCCGTACATGTGTAAATGACTTGGTTGCTTGCCAATAGTTCGCTACTTATTCCATATTATCCTGGTCAATGGATGATCAATCGACCATCGTTCCTGGGCCTCCCACCATCGTAGCTTGAGGTAGACGGCGGTTGCTCCTGCTCCGTCGTTGCATTCCAAGGTCCAACATATTGTGGAAGCTGTCCGTTCCTTACATGCTCCTCAATTATGTCCTTTAGGTTCCTGCAGCTGTTGGTGCCGTGTCCATCCAAATCATGGAAGAGACAGTGCCTTCCTGATGTCCTTTCCCGTTCTGCTGGTTCTCTCCTAGCTGGCCTCCGGTAGGGAAGGCGATTCCGAGTACCCAAGTATATCCGCTCCAGCGTCTCGTTCAATCCTGTGTATGTGGAAAACTTTGGATCCTTCCATTGCTTCCTAGCATTTCCAGAATCATCGCCCAACTTCCTTTTTCCTTTGTCTTTATGCAAACCTTTGCTGGATGGTCCTCCAACCTCAATTGCATTAACCTTTTTTAACTTTAAATCCGTACTCGCATCTTCTTGCCGAAGGAACCTTTCTGCTTCGTGAAAGAATTCGTCGAGATCCCACGGGGGATCTCGTATCAGAGATACCTTGAAATCTGAGTTCTCCCTGACTCCTGATACTGCTGCCATTAAAACCATCGATGGATTGGGCCGATCCACCGAAGCAACCGCGGCACTGAATCGAGTTAGAAAAGCTCTAAGCGATTCATCTATCCTTTGCTTTATCGATGTCAATGTTATCACGTTCTTCGGTCTCTTGACATGAACTCGAAACTGTCCCAAAAACCTTTCCACCAATTCCCTCCAAGTCCTGATAGATCCTTCTTCCAGCTGCCTAAACCACATCGCAGCTAAGTCCGTCAAGTACAAAGGGAAGCATCGGGCCATCACTTCCTCCGATGCCCCCAGCACCTCCATGTGCCTGGTGTATCTCATCAAGTGATCCGTAGGGTCTGCCTTGCCATCATATACCTCCACGCTAGGTAGCTTGAACTTAGGTGGATTCTGAGCCATCCTTATTTCCCGAGCGAACGGACTCCTGTTCACTCCTTCCAAGTCTCCGCTGGTCAAACCACCTCGCACAGTCTTTCTGATTATATCTACCATTCCAGCGTTGTCTGTCGGGGGTTGCCCCGAGGGAATTCCGGTACATACTCTTCATGGGGGCTCGCTGGCAGCAACGTTGGTTCTAGCCTGTTGAACTCCTTCCAAAGGTCCTCCTGTGCTGGATCCTGCAGGCCTGCTCCCAAGCCCTTGTCGATTTCCCTCTGTCTCTGCATCCTGTCCTCCAATGGGTTCCATAAGCCTAGCTCCTTGTCCTGCATCCACAGCCGCTGTAGCTGTTCCTAAGTTTTGGGTCCCTGCAGCTCTCATTTGCTCCAAGAAAGTCTGCATCATCTCCTGTTGACTCTTCAACAACCTCTCTTGCAGTGAATTTGTTATGGCTTCCATTTTGTCCCAGGTTATGTAGATCGAAGCCGGTCCTTCCTCAGCTCCGGAGGATGCTTGTTGACTTCCTTCCGGTTGGCTTCTCTCAGCCCTTTGCCTTCTACTATTTTGCCTAGTCATTGTCTTCCAAATCCAAACTTCTATCCGAGGCAGCGGGTGCTAGTCCCTCTCAGTGAAAGCACCAAAAATGTTTGCACAAAAAATGGGCAAACACCTCCAAGTCATATGATTCAGTTGATTTTGTGTTGTTCTTAGTGATTTGGGTGATTTATGCAAATATGTAAAAAGCAGGGACTAAACTGTAAAAGACACACAGATTTATAGTGGTTCGGCCAGAATGTGCCTACGTCCACTTTATATGTTATTCTCCTTTATTTTTCAGATTACAAGTCCAAGGCTTTGATTACAAGCGTATATAGGTTGTTTGAAAGTTCCATCCTCGTTTGAGCTCTCAAACTTGTATGCCATTGTTGTACTCCTGCCCCTCTATTTATAGAGTGAGGCTGGGGGTAGGGGTCTTGGATGTACATAGCTGCTGGTAGGCCTGGGCTGACGTGATCTGGCCTGGCAACCTTGGTTCGGTAGTGCTTTTGTCCGGTAGTTGGTGGAGCGTTGATTGGCCCGGCGTTGCCTTGATTCGGCAGTGGATGGAGAATGAGTTGGTTCGGTAGACATGGAAAGAGGGGTGGTTCGGTGGGACTTGGTTCGGTAGGTTGATGGTTGGAGGGGTTGGTCCGGTGAGGCCTTGGACCGGTGGAGGTTGACTCGGTGGTGAGTTGGTCCGGTGAGGGTTGGAGCGGCAGTTGGTTCGGTAGTATGTTGGCTTGGTGGTATGCCGGTTCGGTAGCAATATGGTCCGGCCATGCTTGGAGGTGAAGTTTGGACCGGCAGTGCTTGGGAGTGGAGGATGGATGGTTCGGCAGTGCTTCCTTTCATTTGGCTCGGTTATATCTCCATCATACGAACTCCGATTAACCTGAAATTTGAAACATAGCCTTTCCTAGTCCTTATCATCATTTCCAATCAATTTCGTCTCGATCGGAGCTCAACCAGATTTTGGCGATATCGATCGCAGCCTTGATCCCAATCGATCTCCAACCCCGATATTCAACATTCCTTGCCAATTTGTTGATATTCCGGTTTTGACCAAAAATGGGATAACATAATCTAAGAGAACCATCTGCCTTGGTAACGATACTATTGGCGATCCCCAACTTGAAGTGCTTTGTTTGATCAAACCTTTCTACAACAAATCCAAGATCTGCTTCTTCAACTCTCTTCTTTCCTTTAGAGCCAACCTTCTAGGATGTTGTACAATAGGTCTGGTTCCTAGGATTAAATCAATGTGTAACTCTAGTTTCCAATGAGGAGGTATACCTTACACTTCTTCAAAAATATCCTTGAAGTCTTGAACAACATATATCAACGCTTCTACCTATTACATCTTTTATAACGATCACCCAACACAGTCCAAGATAGCTTTAACTTAGATGACCAATCCATTCTTAATAATACCCCAAAACTCATGAACCCCAGAACAAACAAGTCAGAAAAGAAAGGCCAATCTCGATAAGAAATAAGAACATTCAAACATATGGTGTCAAGATTGGTCGGACCCCCAATTGGGTTCGACACATAAAGAGAATTTGAAGAATAACATACTTAAGATTCAACTGGTTCATTAGGTCATATGAGATAAAACTATGGGATGCCCCGGTATCAAATAGCACTCTAACAGGAATATCAGAAGTGGATAGTGTACCTTACAACACTTGCTTTCCTTTTGAATCGCTAGAAGTAGAGGGTATTTCCTCAATAGCAAAAGCTCATCCCAGTGATCACTTCATTGAAAAAGGGCACTGGTTCTTCATATGTCCATGTTTGTTGCAATTGTAGCATACCGATAGGTTAGTCTCCAGGCAATTATTTGCATAGTGGCCCATTTTGCTGCATTTATAGTAAAGGATCTTGGTCAAGTCTAACTGCTTAATCTGAGTTGGAGCTCCACCTCCAAGCTTCTTTCCTAACCACTTCTTCTTCCCTTTGCACTTGAAAAACGGTTTGTTAGCAACTGGAAAAACTGACAAAGGTTGGGCATTAAGTTGCTGGCACTACCCCTTCTACACTCCTTGCTCAATATCAAGGGCTTAGAACCTCAAAGCCATACTGATAAAATTGGTAAAGGTACCGTTGAGATAATTGGTCATTTTCCGATGGAACTCTGGTCTCATTCCTTTAACGAACATCTCATTCTTTTTAAGCGGCGTATCAATCAATCCTAGTCCAAAGCGAGACAATGCATTGAATCTATGCTTATACTGCACCACTGTCATCTCACCCTATTTCAAATCCATGAAAATTCTGAACAAATGAGTCCTTCCCGCTTCTGGGATAAATCGAGCTTCAAAAACTTCCTTAAATTGCGTTTAGGAGAAATCTTCTTCTGGTGTATTCATGGTGACTGAATCCCACCAATCCATTGCTGCTTTCTGAAGCTAACACGATGTCAACAACCTCTTTCTAACATCTTCTAACTGAAGATCACAAATATCCTCTCATAAGAGCGGAGCCATGTCTGAACTCCCAAAATGTCTTTAGTTCCATATAAAGGCTTACCACCTAAAACAGTGTAATTCTTGCATAAGGTCACAAAGTCCTGAGGTGGTTGAACTTGCATCACTGCTTCTACTACCGGCTCTACAACTAGCTGATTTCTCGAAGCTCTGCCATTTATAGCCATGCTGCTTCCAGATCCCCTCCACTTTCTTCCTCTTGTACTCATTTTCAATAACCTGGATATGTGACATGTATCATTATAATACAAAGATAGGGCCAAAGATGGAAAAGGGGAACTGCAATAAAGAATCTAAACCAGACTTTTAGGGGAGAAAAGGAAAACGCTCCCTCAAGATGAACTCATTCTAGGGCTCTACTCACCATATCTCTAATGATTTGTAGCCCAATCAAGCTAAGGTATTCGCTCAACCTGGCTCCGATACCAACTGTGACAACCCACCTTTCTGATCCCTAGGAAGGACACTTAACACATCTCTGGTATTTGTGTGTCATTGCCGAAGTAACGGAAAGATGAATCGTCGTGGGGTAAAATAAAGAACAGAATAGAAAACCTCACAGCGAAACTGCTAAATATAACATAACAGTAAATAGTACATCATGTTACTCCATAACAGGGAGTTATCAGAGTTACACAAAAGTACTATAAATTGGCCCTTGATAGTTATAACATCCTTCCTTTACATATGCTGAAACAAAGTAAAATTACACAAACTAAATAATACAACGGAATAGATAAATAAGAAGATGGAAAGCCTCCTGCTTGGACGTCGTCTTCAAAAGAGCCCAACAAAGACCTGCTACTCTCGGACTACTCAAATAAAACGAGTACTCGAGAGTTTATGAAACAAACAACTCGGGTCAGACGATATGTCTAGTATGGGTAAAACTTAAAAAAAGAGTATGTGATTAAACACAAAACATGTGAGACCACGCCACTGAACACGAAACGGGTTTACTCTCACATAAATCAACATCTAAAGAATGGATAGACAATTAATCACCACGAAGAGTGGTTGACTCTTTCCTGTGAAAGTAAGGAGATGAAATTTGAAGATTCGAATCAAATAAGAAAAGAAAAATCTCCAACAAATGACTTGGGAGGGGCTCCACTCTTGAAGTATACATCTAGTAACGAGTGTTAGGGCACATCGCGCGCGATAATGGCATGTGCCTGGCGCATGAATTATTTTTCTACAGATTATATATGATTAACACGTTTAAGAAAAATGGTTTTCACAAATATTTAGCCATGTTTTTACGTTGAAATAATATGTAGTTAATTTAAACTTTTATTTCTAAGTTTCAACGTCTAATTTTTTTTGTTAGTTTGAATTTTATTTGTATTATTAATTAATAAACAATGAATTTGTAGTTAACTAAAGAAAAAATGTTTATTCGTTAGATTCTTTTTTAGGTGTAGATGGACGTTTTGAATGTGTAAAGAAGTTTAACTATTAGATCCTATTTTTAGGAGATATTAAGATTTGTTGATATCGAGCAAGTTTAACTATTAGATCCTATTTTTAAGTAATATTAAGATTTGTTAATACTGTAGAGTGGCATTTTTGGTAGTTCACGCTGACACCAAAAAAATGTGGTACCAAAGGTATTACAACTATTATTAAAGTTTTTTATTATTTTGAATTTTATTTATATTATTAATTAATAAACAACAAATTTGTGTTAACTAAAGGAAAAAATGTTTATTTGTTGGATCCTATTTTTTAAGGGTAAATGGACGTTTTGTAAAGAAGTTTAACTGTTAGATCCTATTTTTAGGGGATATTAAGATTTGTTAATATCGAGTAAGTTTAACTATTAGATCCTATTTTTAAGAAATATTAAGATTTGTTAATACTGTAGATGGGCATTTTTGGTAGTTCACGCTGACACCAAAAAAGTATGACACAAAAGGTATTACAACTATTGTTAAAGATATACTTTTGAGAAGCTCATTTACTCTGTGACACTGCTCCGACAATACCAAGTCGGACCCCGCCAAACCTTACTGAGTATTCGAATATTTCACATCTAATAGTGCTATCAAATCCAATCTAGATGAGATGTTAAAGTATCCTGATGGGAACAACCCCACATAGCTTGGCTTCCTCTCGCGCTTTGGATTTAGTCATTACCGACAAAGGATATTAACTCTCAACGGAGCAATAAATCATCTTAGAATGACGATAATAAAGAAGATGAAGTAACCGATAGCTGAGTAACCAACTATCGAGGATAAAAAACGATCGCAAATGAAAATCAAGTCTTGTATACTTATCATCACTCATCGAATTCAAACTTGTACTATTTTTGGGTTAAAAATAATACCGGACAAGTCAAGATAGTGTAACCTCAAAGTCGTGTCTCACGATTATTCTAAACTTTTGAAATAGCGAAAAATCTACTTCTTCAATGTTTAGTGCTAATTATACAAATAAGTCGTTTCTATACAATTGAATCGCTTTACGAAATTAATTCATTTCCATAAACAATTCAAACTTTTCTTTTAAAAACCCGAGTTTGTACTTGGCTTCACATTACAAGTATTAGCTTTAAAACACGTTGTCAAAGAGTTTACTAACGTTGAAACACCATTATGAAAAGGATTTAACAAATTAAAACATCCTTATACATTTGATTAATTAATTTTAAAATTTTTTTGACTAGTTAATTAATTTACTTCAATAACCTTTAATTTAAAAAGGGTAAATCTCCTTTAAAACATCTTTAATTCACTTAATTAATACTATAATTAATTAGATAAATTTAATATCATTATTTAAGGTGATCAATTAATTTAAAACTTTATCTAAGAAAAGATTTATTTAAGATTAAACAGATTTATTAACTTTTCAAAAGTCATTAATTAAAAAGGGTTAATTAATTTTAAAATATCATTAATTAATAAATTAATCTTACTCCATCATTATCCAAAGATTAATTAGCCTTAAACATCATTAAATAGAATGATTAATTTAAATTAAAAACATCATTAACTAAGTAATTAGTTAATTTTAAACACATCATTAATAAGTTAATTAGTTAACTTTAATCCCTATTAATTAAATAATTAATTAAATTAAATAATCATTATTAAAATAATTAATTATTTTTGAAAACATCATTAATCAAAAACTTGCTTAACTTATAAAATAATTTCAAGCATGATAATGAAACCAAACGTTTTTAATAAAATGTGATTTTCCAAAAGTGTCGATATAGCGACTATCGCAATACGGGGAGTTCAGAATTCGAGCATATGACATTTGCAACACAACCACACATCACATAACAAAGGTATGAGCATAAATACATGATGATTTACAATAACATAACATATATCAAATATTTAATAATAATGGCATTAGTTTTACTATTGGATTTTCATATAACCAATGATTCGCTTACTAACTTTGAAATGCGACTATCTTTCAAGCAGCCAACCTAACCATCAACCAAACGATTATTACAATTACATAATAAGCATTAATTAGCTACAGAAATGGACATGAATATAGTTTAAACTTCATGGTTCAAAGGTGGAAGCTTTACTCACCAAATTGCTTACTAAATTGAATCGAAATTGTACTAACTCTTTGAACAACACTAGAACTAAGCTTTTCTATGCACCTGACTTGATTTAGTGGACTTTGAGTGGCTTTATGGGCTCGGCCTAGACCATATGGGGCTCGGCCATAGTGGGAATGTGGGGGATATGGATCTTGTTTAATAGGTGGAGTGAAGTAGAGAAGTAATGAGCTAGTTTATGTGTTTTAACTCTAAAAAGAAGTGAAAAATTTGTGAATTTTAGTAGCTAGAAGCCATGGATGGATGTATATATGTATGCAGAAGAGTATGGAGAAAAATTAGGAAATACGTCTTTGGAATTTTTAGAAAGTGGAGATAAGGGTAAGGGTGGGGGTCTATATTCTAACTAATTTTACAAATTACCTAAAATAACCTCCACCACTCACAAGTTGCCACATCACTCCCCTCCCCCTCTCTTCTACATGTTGGCTAGGGGCCCACACTCATGCTTGAACATAGCTTGCTCCATAATGTGCACTGAGGTATGGTTTTGAAGTATGGTGATACATGAAAGCTTATTTTCTTTTTCTTTTTTACTTTTAAACATAATGTGTCACATCATGTTTATATTTAAAGTAAGCATGGTTTACTACTAATACCTTAATTAACTTACCACATGACATGCATGTGTGTGTGCATTGTTGCAGAAGGGTGCACAACATTTAGGTGTCGAAAAGTCGTAAATTCGGAAAACATTCTTCGGTCGAATTATTTATGTTGGTAAACAAAATTTGAAATTGATTTTAATATCATTAATTAAAAACATGTTTATTTAATTATTAAAATCCATTATTTAAATATTTAAATATTATTTAAATATTCAAATACAAAGCGATTAATTCACGGATCGTTATACTATTTAAAATAAGATATTTCATGCCGGACTAAACCACCATGAGAACTAAAAACTACTTACTGGAATTTCTACCAATCTTATACTATTCATGCAGGTATGTCTTACTGTATGGAGTAGAATAGCCACCCTTCTTCTTAATAGCATGTTACTGCAATTAAAATCATCCAAAAACAAGAAAGATAAATTCACATTCTGGAATCTCTATCTAAGTTGGTCCCTAAATTTCCTTTCAAACTTTCAAAAATACGAGCATATAAAAAAGTACACAAATTGCACCTTCACAGTTTTCAACCATATTCTAATCGCATAATGACTCGATACATCATTGTTCATCAAAATATGAATATTGCATTTGTACTTATATTGAACATTATTTACCGAGCTCTATTTATTATAAAATTTTCGTTTCAACTTCTATGTTTCATCAACTTTCAAATTTTCAACTTACACTCCGATATACTTAATATCAACCAACCTTGTGGGTTTGTGCAAACCTTAATATTCCAACACATTATCGGCATTATTTTTATTTAGATCGACTTCAAAAGTCTTTGCTTTTTTGCATATTTTTCTTCATTCTCACTTGTTTATTCTTCTCGATAAAATTTGAATTTTTCTTGACAGACAAGTCTTATTTAATATTGTCACTCTTCTTAGGCTTTTGATTTTGTTTAATAGAGATGGTGGATGGCTTGGTATTCTTAGTTGACTTTTATGTTTATAAACATGTGTTTTCTCTAGAAATATATATGAAAAAGATGTAACCCCAATTGTTAAAAGTACTTACTAAAAAACATGTACACGTAAATATAAAAGTATAATTTTTCAACCACCTGTGAACGAAAAGATATTAACAAAATCTTTCAACCATTGAAAATTAAGTAAAATCATTCTATTTTATATTTCAATTCATTTCATAAGTAAAAGGCCGTTGGTTCTTGCTTAAAATGATAATTTATAGAAGATAATTTTTTATAAAAATACGAAAGTTCAAAGTCTGTTTATAAGCTGAGCAGTAGACATAACAACAACACATCTTAAAATGATAATTTACAGAAGATAATCTTTTATAAAAATACCAAAGACCAAAGTCTGTTTAGAAGCTGAGTGGTAGACATAACAACAATATTAGAGAAACGATCCGGTTTATTTATTTTCTCCTATAAAAAGTTTAGTATAATACTAAATTTCAATAAGTTATTATATTTCACTTGGCAAAATTTTAAATTAATGAACTAAACGTGTGGACTTTATGTTTTAGCTTTTTTACCATTCATTGTTATTTTTTCTAACTAATGGATCCTAATAAAGCTCATCTTTTTTCATACTCGGTGACCATGATTCAAACTTAGTGCCTAATATGTTTGATTCTCTCCAATAATTCAACATCAATCTCAGGATAATAAATGTTATTTTACCATATAACATTATACCATTAAATAAATAAAGGTGGATTTTAAACAAATGTTCCAACTAAATTTGAACTGATAGAGCAATTCCTATAAAGCAATTCCTATAAAAGGGTAATGGATGAGGCTCATCATACATTATGCATCTCTCTCGGTACAAGTTTATAACTACACCAAAACATGAACTGCACCAAAAACATGATTAGCAAGCCTAGCTGAACCATAAATTCTAAGTATTTTATCGGTTTAGTCTAGGTTACTGTTTCAACAAATATGTTTATAAAGGTCATACAATATAAGGCAAACAACTTATATGAAGTGTCTCCTCTTATAATGTTGAAATGGAAACCATAACATCTAAAAACCTCAAACAGTATTTATTTACACATTATACAAATACCATATGTTGCTAGAATGGTGCAATTTCAAAAGTACAACCTCAACAACTATGCAAACTTGGTAGCATCATATCGATTACAAGAGGTTTTTTAAGTTTGGAAGTGATCAATCATGTGCTGTATAACATCAGCTCCTTCCGAATGCTTAGCTTTATCTTTTACCTGTACAGTTTAGTACTTATCAAGAAACTAATTGCATATACTGGAAAAAAAACTCAAATTGCCAATACAATTCTCTACATCATTAAGCGTTAGCTATATTGTACTAAGGCTAACTACCGCTAAAGAAGGTTGATGTTGAAATAGAGTGAGAGAAGAGACCTGAATTGCATTGTGTGCATCAAATCTTTGTCGACTGTTGTGAAAGCTGACATCCACCCTCTCCCATGAAAAACGTGTGAGAGCTGTCACTATTTTTTCTAGAAAAAAACAAAATATAGTATTAGGGTAGTTAATTAAGCTAATTACATGCATTTTATTACACTTTAAAAAAATGGTTTTGGTTTTCATGTATCAGAGGTAGTTAATTCTGTTTGAACCTCGCAAAGTACCTTGCATGCCCTAAGAAAAATATTCAAATTCTGTAAACATCTTGGTACTTTTAATACCCAAATGTTTGGACCTTTTTTTTTTCAAATACAGGTACAAAGCACATTGTCAACTGTAATAACCTTAAAAAAAATTGAAATCCATCAAATATTTCATAATTTGATAAGGATTTTTTTTGGATCTGATGATTTGAATTTATATATGACTTCGAACTTTTTAAATAATTCTCATTCATATTAAACTCAACTTAGATGATCTTGTTAAAAGAAATTCCATGGCGGGGTATGTTCACATTTCAAGACCAAATCTCATATCCCAAAATTTACGTGCAACTTATCCTTAGTTGATCACAACCATGCATTAGTTACTTGAGTAATTAAATGGATGGTTGTGATTAGACCTGTCGATGTGTCTAGCTCGGTTCGGGTATCTTAAAACACAGACCCAAGCCTACTTACAATAATCAAAACCTGAGCCTAGCTCGAACCCGTTGGGTATTTCAAATCCAATGCCCGAGCCTGTCCATCGGGTTTTTCAAACCCGCTGGATAATACACATATAACTCGTAATATTTATATTAAAATCATACTTTAAACTCGTATTTTTGTAAATTTATACACAAATAATGTTAACGTACAAATTGGTTAGTGATGAAGGTGGGCTCACAACAAAAATATGCTAAAACGTCTACATGCACAAAAACAAAAGGGTAAACAAATATCATACACGCTCATATTTTGATACTACGGAAAATCAATAATCAGATCAAGCCCAGACCGGATCGGATTGTGATCAAACTGTACTTAGCCCTAATGGTAGCCTGGTTGAGCCGGGTTAGTAACAGCTAAACTCGTACCCGTACTAACAGTGCAGGTTCAGGCCAAATCTCATACACTGACAAAGCTAGTTGTGATTACATAGTTGTTAGTCCTTGAGATGATGGTTTTGATGGCAACAACCTTAAGACGTGTTATAAAATATAAATACTAACATTATAGTTTAGGTATATATGTACATGCAGGATATTAACATGCACCAAGAATGAAGACCGTACGGTATAGATATTTAAGACTGAAAATATCAAGATTGAAGACTCATGAATATCAAGACATCAAGAGTTCAAGATTTCAATAGTACAAAATAAGTGTTGAGTCTAGAATTATGTTAAAACTTCTTGAAAGCACTTATATTTTTATTCGAAATTTATTCGTGGAATGGAATCCACTTCGAGCCTGTTAAAGGGATGGAACCCACGACAATATCTAGTGGAACATATAGTGGTCATATTTTGATATCCACTAATTTTATAAAAATGCTTTTCAAAAATATATCCCTTATTTTTTAAAAATGTTTTCAAAACTTTCTTTTCAAAAAGACATCTCTCTTGATTTTAAATATTTTAGCCTCAAAACTATTTTTATCATTTTTAATATTTTGATTTTAAAATTGTCCTTGTTTTTATACCATCTCTTGTTTTAAATATTTAACTTTAAAATATTTATATACTCAGATTTTAAATCACTTTATGGATTAAGATTATATATATTAAAAATTACTACTTTCTAAACTCTTTTATATGTTTAAACTACATTCAAATATATTTACAAAGTTTAGAAATTGTTTTGACAAATTATAGAAACCAATTTTAATAAGAAAATCAAAACATCAATTTTGCCTTGAGCATGTCGACATTCAACCCCCATGTCGACATGGTGTCCATTATTTTCAAATTTTAATTTTCAAAAGAAGTGTCCATTCGGCGTTTCCTTTCACGAACAGATATGACTGTTGCTCTACTATAAATACCAGTAAGTTCTAAACGAATTTTTTACCAGATTTCGTTTTTTTTCTCTCCTCTTCATCTTCCACGTTTATTCTAAAGAATCCTAAACTATACTCTGCTGAAATACCAAGTGAATCAAACTTGATTATCTCTTGTTTGATTCTCTGTCACTCTCTCCATAAGATCTCAGTGCCATTCAGAGTTATAAAATTTTTTTGTAAATCAAACTGTTAAATAAAAGGTGCGGTTGAGCCTTGAAATCAATTAGGCGATCTTGTAGCCTGCTTAAATTAAAAGAGTTTGTCATGGACTCGAATACAGGAGGGTGTACTTCGTAGCCTTAAAACCGATGGTGTAATCTGGAAGATTATTTTGATAAGAAATATGTATGATTGTACGAGACTGGATGTAGGGTAACTCCGAACCGGTATAAAATCCTAATGTGTTCTTTCCTCTACTTTTTATTTAGTGTTTGCACTGTCTGATTCTGTGATTATATCTGTGTTTGTGAATTACATTTGTTGGTGATTAAATTACATAAGTTTCAAAAAGATTTAGAAAATCCATAAAACACCATTCACCTCCCCCTCTAGTGTTATTCCAGCCTTAAAATTCGTGATCCGCATTTCTCACATTTGGTATCAGAGCATTGATTTTCAAAGTTTTCATAATCTGAATTTTGGAAAGTTTTAAAAATGGTATCAACATTGGTTCTGTTAACACTATCACTAGTTCATTTGTAGAGGGTCAGTCTACTGCCAGACCACCACTTTTTAATGGCAGTAATTATGCATATTGGGCATGTAGAATGAAAACATATTTACAGTCAATAGGATTAGACACTTGGAATATCACACAAACTGAATATTCTGAACCCACAACTAGTTTTGCACAGTAGACTGCTGAGCAAAAGACTATTGCACAAAACAATTCCAAGACTATAAATATTTTATTTTGTTCACTTGATAGAAATAAATTCAATAGAGTAGCTGTTTGTAAGTCTGCATATGATATCTGAAAAACTTTGCAAGTTACTCATGAAGGAACAAGCAAAGTCAAATAGACCAAAATATCCATACTCACAAATCAGTTTCAATTATTCAAAATGAATTCTAATGAGTATTTCAGATATGTATAGTAGATTTCAGGAGATTGTGCATTCTTTAATATCATTGGGGGGAAAAATTCCGAAGAAAATCAAGTCAGAAAAATTCTAAATTCCCTTACTCCGGAACGGGATCAAAAAAACTCCAACAATCGAAGAAGCAAATGATATCAATACTTTAAAGATTTAAGAATTGATTGGAAATCTAATGTCGTTCGAAGTACAAATGCAATGGAGAAGAGATAGCAAGGCATTCGAAAAGAAGTCAATTGTGTTCAATGCATTAACAGATGGATCAGACTCGGGAAGTGATGACGATGAAGAAATAGCTTTCATGACAAAGAATTTTCGGAAGTTTCCGAAATACAGAAAGATGAACTTCAAAAAGAATGATCACAGGGATTCTGGAAATCATAATGAAGTACCAAACCACGTCAAATGTTTCAACTATGACGAACCAGGCCATCTCAAAAGAGACTGTCCGCATCCTGATAAGCAAAAGTTTCCTGCAAGCAATGACTATACAAAGAAAAGGAAAATAGCGTATACCGCTACACTAGACGATTTAGACTCAGACTCGTCCTCAAGCGATGATGATCAAAAGGTGAAAAATTCAAATATGTGCTTTACGGCTATTCATGATTTCGATGATCTCGGAGATACGAATCTAGAAAAAGGTACACGTTTACAATATATTGGTTGAAATTGTTTACTTAAAATTGTTTGATTGTTTGATTGTTTTTGAAATTATGTGTTGTTTGAATTTTAAATTTTTTATTATTATGTTTATTTTTATTTTTAATATTATAATATTTTTTATTAAAAGAGTATTATTATATTTAATATTACTCCAGAAAATATATATACATTAAAAATAATATACGTATATAGATATTAAAGTACATAGGAAAATAAAAGTCACATGAATTCTCTGACCCATGTCGACATGGCCATATTCACGATGTCGACATCCCTATCAGAAATTTGAAATTCAAATCTTTGAATTTCCCTCCAACTTTTCACCAAATCCAATATTCTACAAAGGTACCTCTTGACCAAAGAACATGTCTATTGAATATCTATTTATTTCCATTATATTATCATACCTTTTCACTTTCATTTTAAAATTCAAACTCTCTTCCACTCTTTCAAACTTTTCTCTCTTCAAAAATGGCTTCTTCAAGCACTCCATCCACAATGAGGCTGTCTAAAACCATTAAAGAGTATCTCTATAATGATCCAGAAGCAATCAAGGCTTATATAAGCTATGCTAATTTCGGAAAAATTCATACGGAAAAGTTTGCTATCTTTAGCGATTTTTCTACATATGAAATCAATACTCTTCTTGAAGAGAATCATATGCTTAGTATTTTTGACAATTCTCAAAATGATTTTGTTTGTTACCCAAATCTTGTTAAAATATTTTATACGAATTTGAATCGCGGTTTTTATGAAGGAAATGAAGATGAAATTTGAAGTAGTGTTAAAGGCACTAAAATTGGTTTTAATTGTAAAATTTTGGGCAACATTCTCAATTGCAAGAATTCGAGAATAGATCTTTCTACTTTAATATTGATGAACATGATCGTGAGACATTTCATCACATTTTCGAAGGTGATGACAACTTCGAATTTAAAAATCGTAACTTTCGTCCGAAATCACGCATTGTCAATCTTCTTTTGCGACATACTATCACTCCTAGATCGGGAAATTTCAATAACCCGACTTTAAAAGTTTGTAAAGCTCGTTTTGCTATCTTTGGTCATTATGACATTAATTGGACGCAAATGATTATGGATGAACTTCGTCTTAAGAATTTGAAAATGGTGAGAAAACCTTATATCATGAAATCTATCTCACTTGGATTTTTAATTATTTTAACGTTGATTACAAAAGGGAAGAATTTGTTTCAAGAAAAGTGTTTAACCATGCTTACATTTCTCTCATGAAAATTCCTTTCATATTTCAACAATATGAATCTCTTGCCGAAAAGGATGAAAGATTGGCACATGAAGATATGGAGGAAGAAGATGAAGAAGAAGGGGAGGAAATGGAAATTGAAGAAGATAATGAAGAAACCTTCTTGGAAAGTATTGAATATCCTACCAGTACTAACAATCCTTCCCACAAAACTCTCCTCAAAAATCAAAAGATTATGTGGAAAGTCATCGGATTCTTAAAAGATCCGTTAGTAAGAAATTAGATAAAAATTTTCACTAATATGAACAAATTCTTAGCTAAAGTTGGTCGGAAACTTGGCTTATCATCATCCTCCTCATCATCTAGCACATTCTAAGAACTAGGTTGTGATGTATTAGTTTGTTTTGTGTGAGCTTGTATTGTTCTTTTTATCATATTATGTAGTATCTTATATATCATCTCATCTATTTATATAAATCATCTATCTTTATGTTTTTTACCTTATCGTGTCTCTGAAAAAATGTTAGTATAGTATATAAGTTTATATATATACATACTTATTCACAAAATAAATAAGACACGTAAATTAACACTCATATCGACATGTTTCTACCCCCTATGTCGACATATAACTGTCAGATTTGATTATTTTTAAAATTTTAAAATTAAAATAACTAACTCGTGTCTATTCATTTTAAACGAATTTCTGCCTATTTAAACATCTGTTTCTTCTAGAAATTTATAATCTTTTCATCGCTACTTATCAAAAATGGCTTCCTCTTCTCAAACTCCAAGTGATAATCTTGAAAAACTCTCAATTCATTCAAGAATGTACTTACTTTTATTCTCCGCAATCAAACGCACTTAGAATAAGTCAAATGCAGATGATAAAAGAACAAGAGAAGCATTTCGATGCCCTCCATTGGATGATTTCTGCCCTCAACAAAGATGATCTCGATACAAATCTTGTAGGAACTTTGATTCAAGATAATGAATATTGGGAAGTTATTAAAAAGGATCAATATTTGGAGAAGAATGATGGATGGAAGTTCCTAGAAATATTTTATCTTCTTATGGTTTGAATTGCTTGTTTTTTAATTGTGTGATTTGATTTGACTAAAATTGATTTGGTTTGAATAGATTGTATAACATTATATGAAACATAGTATATATTTATTGGGTTTAAACTTTCATATTGGTCATGTCTTTATTATTAACTCATGTTATTATATATATATATATATATATATATATATATATATATATACACTGCATCATAATTTGTCACAGGTACTCCAATATAAGACTAAGGGGGAGTTATTAGTTTAGGATAAGTTTTTCGTCGATGACAAAGGATAAGAAATATAAAATAGAGTAGTTAGAGTGGTTGGGCTTAGGTTAAGGGGGAGTTATTCTAAAGGTGAAGTATATGTTATAAACATAGGTTGTCATCATCAAAAAGCGAGAGATTATTAGTCCTTGAGATGATGGTTTTGATGACAACAACCTTAGGACGTGTTATAAAATATAAATATTAACATTATAGTTTAGATATATATGTATATACATGATATAAACATGCATGTACCAAGAATGAAGACTGTACAGTATAGAAATTCAAGACTGAAGATATCAAGATTGAAGGCTCATGAATATCAAGGTATCAAGAGTTCAAGATTTCAATAGTACAAGATAAGTATTGAGTCTAGAATTATGTTAAAACTTTTTGAAAGCACTTACATCTTTATTGAAATTATTCGTAGAATGAAATCCACTTCGAGCATGTTAAAGGGATGGAACCCTAATGGAATGGAACCCACGACAATATTTAGTGGAACGTATAGTGGTCTTATTTTGATATCCACTAATTTTATAAATGCTTTTCAAAAATCTCTTGTTTTTAAAAAATATTTTCAAAACTTTCTTTTCAAAAATATTTTAAATATTTTAGCCTCAAAACTATGTTTATCATTTTTTATATTTTGATTTCAAAATTGTCCTTGTTTTTAAACCGTCTCTTGTTTTAAATATTTAGCTTTAAAATATTTATATACTCAGCTTTTAAATCACTTTATAGATTAAGATTATATATATTAAAAATTACTTTCTAAACTCTTTTATATGTTTAAACTATATTCAAATATATTTACATAGTTTAGAATTTGTTTTGACAAATTATAGAAATCAATTTTAATAAGAAAATCAAAACATCAATTTTTCTTGAGCATGTTGACATCCCTCAACCCCCATGTCGACATGGTGTCCGTTATTTTCAAATTTTAATTTTCAAAAGAAGTGTCTATTCGTCGTATCCTTTCACGAATAGATATGGCTGTTGCTCTACTATAAATACCGGTAAGTTCTAAACGAATTTTTTACAAGATTTCATTTATTTCTCTCCTCTTCATCTTCCACATTTATTCTAAATAATCATAAACTATACTTTGTCGAAATACCAAGTGAATCAAACTTGATTATCTCTTGTTTGATTATCTGCCACTCTCTCCATAAGATCTCAATGCTATTCAGAGTTATAGAATCTTCTGTAAATCAAACTGTTAAGCAAAATATGCGGTTGAGCCTTGAAATCAATTGGATGATCTTGTAGCCTAGTTAAATCAAGAGAGTTTGCCCTGGACTCGAATACAGGAGGGTGTACCTCATAGCCTTGAAACCGAGGATGTAATCTAGGAGATTATTTTGATAAGAAATCCGTACGATTGTACGGGACTGGATGTAGGGTAACTCCGAACCGGTATAAAATCACGGCGTGTTCTTTTCTTTACTGCTTTTATTTAGTATTTGCATCTGCGTCTGAATTTGTAATTATATCTGTGTCTGTGAATTGCATTTGTTGGTGATTAAATTACATAAGTTTCAAAAAGATTTAGAAAATCCATAAAACACTATTCACCCCCTCTGGTGTTATTCCAGCCTTAAGATCCGTAATCCGCATTTCTCACAATAGTGACCTTGTAGTGTCATTGTTTTTCAAATGTTATTAGTCAAGAATTTTTCTTTTAAGGATCAGCAATGCGCCCCATGTGCTAGCAGGGTTGCATGATGAATTAAATTCAATGAATTTAGACCAAAAATTGATCCAATTCAATTTATATTTGAATCTGAAATTTTGATCCATATATGATCCACTTAACCTTTAGATCTGATTCAATAATATTGAATTAAAGTAGACTTGGTATTAGTTGTTATTTGTAGCTAAAATTTGTTAGATGAACATTTTTACGGACTGTTTGTATATAAAATCACAAATTAGATGTTAGATCTTATTTCATCAACTCGATACAATAATTATTATTCCAAAAAAATGTGTTTTCCACTAATTAGTCATATCCTAGCTATCTTTCATTGTTTAATCGAACATGCCATACCACTATCATTTTCATTATGTCAACATCGAACTAAATCAAAATAGTTTAACATCTAATTAGAAGAATAATTACAACTCCTTAATTGTTGGGTCCAAACCCAAATTTTATTTAAATTAAAACACTCAAAATATACATTATTAAAAAAATAAACCAAACATATTCTAAACTTTTAAATTCCATATATGTTAACTGGTCAATCACGACATCGCAAACAATACAACAAGTTTTATAGGTCATGAAGTCACAGACAACATAACAAGATTGTAGGATCATATCTTGAAAGTTGAAAACAAGTTTAAAAAGTTTGATTATTTCTTTTAGAAAAACATAGAACAGTAAAAATCAAAAGCAAGTGAAAAGTGAGAAATCCTAATCGATAAAAGCTTGCATCCCAATCAATTAAATTCGTTGATGTTAAAATAAACGGTGGATATTTAGTTTGTAAAACAAATACAATTTGAAGTAAGTCAGACAGGTTATCGATTTGGTTTCTATTGTAAGAATCCACCAACCAATCTGCAATAATTTGTTTTCCAATATTTGAATCAGATTTGATCCATCTTTTAAGATGAATTGAATTTGATCTAATCTTTTTGGATTGTACTCGATTGGATTGGACCGATAATCAACCATATGCGCTACTATATGCTAGTTTATATAATTGAACTTGCAATTGAATTCAGTTTGAGGTTGACTCTAAACAGGGAACGATAGAAACTCGCACCTTCCAACATATCACATTTTCCATCTACAACTAAAACATCGATTGAATCCTCTGAATGAACGCAGCCTTTTGATAGTTCCTGATATACAATATGTGGATATCTCTTACACTCGGGTTCCTCCCACTAAAATATAAATATTCAAAAGTTAGAATCGAATGCAACAGTTGTAGCATGTATTCCGATTAAACGAAGAAAAACAATTAATATTGCATGAAATACATAATATAACTAACATGACGTGAATAAGCAATACCATGGGTAGTTCTGATTTGCGTCTGATTGAAGATGTCCTCCAGCCAACAATATCTTATACTCAATGGGTCAAGGTAACAAGTAAATTTTTGAATTTCAACCAAAATTGTTATGTGTGCTTACTTTTCATATAACCACATTAACAAATTTGAATTGCATGAGTTAATCACAAAGCATGTGTTAACAAGTAACTATAAAATGAAAACAGATGTGATAAGGCCCTTCTCGAGGTGTCATGTTTCAAGTTTGAGGTGTTGCCGGCAGTACCTAATTAGTACCTTGCTGACTGGAACCAGTACCAACAAGGCAAGTCAAAAAAATTAATCCAAAGCATTGTATCTCAGAAACATGCCAAAACATTGTTTTTGAGAAGCTCGACTAAGTATGTTGCAAGCATAAAGTAAAACCAAAAGGATACGGTCATAGCCAACATTCGAATAAGCTACTCGGCGTCTGAATGAATTCAGTGCTGACCTACATGAGTAAATATGAATTCAATAGGTGTATTAACTATGGTTGGATATCATGAATCCAAAAAAAATTTAAAATAAATTGGAATAAAAAAAACATTGAATTAAGGAAATACATGAAATGGAGGTCGCTATGATCATTGATCATACGCAACAATAAAGGAGGTTTGCCTTTATCATTGTCACTAAGAAAAAGGTGTTTGCCAGTTCTCCCGAAAAGCCAATGGATAACATGGAAAGCAACTTTTTCGATTGCAGTGACACCAAAAAGAAATGGAACCTGAATAAGAAGCAGTTGAATGAAAGTTATTTTAGTCAAGCTTAATCCATATAGACGAGCAGCAGGTATGACCTATTATCATGAGTTTTAATATTAACAACTGGTTTGTTATATTAACAACTGATTTGTTTCCAAGGTTTTACTGATATCTTACTTCTCCAGGCTCACATCACGGGACATTATTATGAAAAACTAATGTGTGTGTTGCTTTTGGAAATCTTACAAAACGGACAACAGTCTACAGATACACCACAGATCTCGATCAATATGCATAGACAATCTTACATGGATAATAAAAAAGTCCGTAATATAAACCTCAATTCACTCCCTATAACACCCAAATAAAAGAACAAAAAATTAGAATACAATTCCTAACACTCAATTTGGATAAACCCTCTTTGTCAAAACCTTTTTCCACATAAAACTAATTTATCAATACATGAATTTGTATTTTATAAATCAAAATAAGGAATTTGTATTTTCATGATAATTGTTTCTTCAGATTATTAGTATTTTGTTCAACTTCTTTCTAATGAAAATATTTATATTATGTAGGATTATAAACTTCAGTGGAAACGTAAATCATAGAGAAATATACAAAGAATTGAGGAGTATAAGGATTATATACAGTTTAATTTATAAGGTTCGATCTTGAGATTATATGCGTAAGTGTAACCAACAAAATAAAAGGAAACTGGAGTCTATTTATAACAAACAACACCCCCCCCCCCCCCCCACAAAAAAAAAAAAAAAAAAATTAATGGATGTTGTGTAGAGTGGATGTTAGAAGTACCAAGGGTGTGGGCCATGCGGCACACTTGATTATAAAGTAATGGCGCTAGAGTATTAATAACCAATGTAAATTTGGTGCAAGCCTCCTAAAATTACAAAAACATGGGATCGAATGAAGCTTTATTATGAGGGTAATTGTATCATCAATGGTGCACTAAAACTTATCTAGGTTATTATATGTTAATTCTTAAAGTATGACAACTTACAATGCATCACAAATGTTACCGCGTTACTTATGCATTTATGACTAGTCTTAAAATGAACTACCGTACACTAGTGTGGCATTTCTAAACAACAACTTAGTCATTATTCTTAAAAAAATGGGGAACAGCTAGAGATGGAATCCAAAACTAATTGACAAAGTCAATTTAAAAGTAATAATAACAATATTAGATTTAAAAATAATGATGATAATAATAAATAAATATACAGAAATAAAAATAATTATAAAATAAAGTAAAATAATTAAACATATAATAATAATGATAATAAATAAAATAAAAATAAATAAAGAAATTAAAAAACTATGATAGTAACAATATCAATACTAATAGTAATAGGGACCGAAGGTCAAACACTACGTCTTAGACTTCTATTCACTATTTCTATAATCTAAAACTTATAACACTACCCCTAAACCAACTCTAAGTAAAAAACTTCTAGCTCATAGTTTTGGTACGTGGATCGCTAACTTACACGCGCTCATGTCGACACCAGCTCTTTGGATATATTTCAATCCCTCAATCTCTTTTTTACTACTTCCTCTCATGTTAACCTTGGTCGACCTCTACCTCTCTTTGAGCATTCGATGCGGTCTATAATCAACACGTACAGATGTCTAGGATGACATCCATTGAAGATGTCCAAATCATCTTAACCGTGTTGAACTAGTTTCTCTTCAATTAGTGCTACTCCAAGTTTGTCACGTATATCGTCATTCTTAAGTCTCGTCTTGAATGACCACATCTTCATCGCAGCATATGCATCTCTACTACACTTATCTTCTGGACATGTTATCCTAGTAGGCCAACATTCTACATCATACAATATTGCAGACCTGATCGCCGTTCTGTAAAACTTTCCTTTTAAGCTTTTGTGTGACTTTCCTGTCACAGAGAATCCCAGACTCTAATCGCCATCTCACCCATCCCGTTCAAATTCTAAAACTAACATCTTCATTGATCTCACCATAATATATAGCGTAGACTCTAAAAAAAAGTAAGTTGTTACCATAAACATCTCTGCACAAATGCCAGCATCCCAACACAAAACAACAGATGTAACTGCTACTCCTGAAATTAGCACTGGAAGGATAGGGCCAAGAGATGTGAAATCCAAGAGCCTAAACCATGAATCACTAGGCATGCAACAATCACTAGATTTTCTACTTCTAACTGGAGTGGGATGACAAAACAAGTATGTGGGCCACCAGTACTATGTGAGCATCTATTTATATCTTCCATCTCAATGGGAAATATGAAACTGATTTCTATATGAATGTAAAGGACATTATACTCAATAAAACTTATCTACCTATCTACGTATATATATACCTGTCTGTTCCCTCTAGAACCAAGGTGAGGAGAAGCAATAGTGATGAAATTCATTGCTTCAAGGCCAACCATGGTTCCTTTAGAATTTTCAACGTTGAGAATATCTGTATCTGCAGGTCTATAAAGCCTCCCAATTGTGTATCTTGCAACTAATCCACCAACCGAATGTGAAACAAAAGATATCTTCTTAATTTCATGTCTTTTGTTTACAACTTCGATAATCTAATAATATGTCAAAATTTATACTCAAGAGTTAGTATTCTATTTAAACAACTAGTAGCTAACTGAAAGTAAATTGCAGAAAGAGCAGCTGTAATAAAAAGTCGAACCTCCATGGCTAATCGCTCGCCCATGACATCAACCCCATCTAGTGAAAGCTTATGCATGTTGCTTTCACTACCTGCAGAATGTTACATGGAAATTATTAGATAATATTTAGATGCAAGCATTATGAACAATATGTCAATCAGAAGCTATACATAAGGACAAAACATGGTCAGTGAGTTGGAAAAAATAACAAAATAACCTCAATTAATTGAAATGGTGTAGCCATAAGCATTTTTTCATAAAATTAAACTACAACCGCATCACAGCAGACAGGTCTACCATGAAAAGTATTTTTAGGCACGTAAAATATTTTTCTATAAGATGACCAACAGAATGATAACTATATCTTTGACGATGTCCTATACGTTTGAAGTATTTCTACTGTAAACATCATCAATGAGCACAGTAAGAAATGAGCTGTTGATGAAAATGAGCTGTTTTAAAATTACAAATGGATCTGAATTTGATAGTTCATAGTTTGTTAGATGGATAAACAAACCGGAAATGGATCAAGGATTTTAAATTACACATGAATTACTGGTAGGATTCAAATTAAGCCAAGATGCATTTCGCAGTCACAGTCATCTTACTGAGGCACAATGCATAAATATAATAGTTTGCCAATTTAATATGTGCAATAACCAGTTACATATCAAAGGTGTGGAGCTTGCATTACATATTAATTATCATATTCGTTAAGTATCTTAAGTGTTGGAATTGATTTGGATTCCATATCCAAACAAGTGAACTCTATGAGATTGCAAGGTTGATAACTGTGGCACCTCCAGTTTAAAATAATCATATTCGTAGTTGAATATTCTGATCGTGATGGACAATAACATTTGGATTTTGCTCTATGTAGTAGATGCATTCGGCAGTTACATCTGCTGCGCGCGAGACAACAATTGGATGAGAAGCCAAGGAAGCTACTGGAGAAATAGGTAAATTACATACATCTACTACAACTCAACTAGACAGTAGATCTAGCAAATAACATCAAACATTTACACAGAACTGAAGCCACATACCTAAAGCATAGAGAGCTAGCAATAGTTGATATTACGAGAACAGAGGAACATGGAATTGGATATTATAGTCCATCACAGTAAGAAATATCACAATCACGGATATAATTATTTTTAAGCACGTGCTCATATGCCATTGATATCAGACATGTGATCTTCCAGTGCTCATCCCCCATTTACATATAGAGAAGAAATACGGCACTGTAACTATGACATATAACTTCACATATCATATGAGCAAACTATTACTTCTATGCACTGTGCCTCAATAAGATGATAGTGGCTGTCACATACACCTCAGATCAAATTTAAATCATATCCACAATTCATTTGTTGAAAATGAGCTGTGGTTGAAAACTTCGCCTTTTATGTTTGATTATGTATCCACAATCCACCCAAAAATACCAATATTTGTCAGGGCTCGTACATTTTCTTAGCATTCAAAACCAAAATTCTCTCTATATATGGCCTTTTTGGACAGGTTTAATAAATGAAGTCATGCAAATGTTTGTGTAATAAACGTACTCATTTTTTTTATAAAACTACACAAAAGAAATGGATAATCAAACAAAATAATTTTAGTACTAACTGAAGTTGAGCATAGGTAGAAAGATGATTACTCACAGTGGACTATCACTTTGTCAGGAATTGTCCTAACAAATTGAGCGGCAGCAAATTTCCAATTTGCAGTACTACAAAGAGGCAAATTATTCATTAAACGTAAATAAAAGGAAATAGATATTCCACACAAGTAAGCTTCTACAGAAGAAGTGGTAACGCATTCAACAAGTTTGAGCCTTCGTATACTGTACCCACTAAAACTGGTGAAATAATTTATGCAAAATAAGAGTTTGTAACGTTAGGTTAATATTTAGTCTCGTGTTGTGTAGAAAGCTTGTAGGAAGCAAACCAAATCCATACGACAGTACTTGCATCATTATGATCATTGTATGTTTGTTTTGAGTGAGATAGTGTTATTGTTCTTGAGTGTTACAACCTTTGAATATGTATTCTAAATATTTGAAAGGAGCCAAATAGGATGTAATTTCCAAATGAAAGTCTGATGTCCCTTCGGATCCAAATTCAATAAATGTTAGTCTGTGTCTCTTTGATTTTTCATTTGGAGAATAAAACAGAACATGGAAAATTATTCAAACTCTTATTCACTAGATTTATTTGAAGATTATCATTCTTTGTTCAAACATTGTCCAATCAAAAAATCGGTCTAATTTTATGGATATCAAAACAACTTTTTTATACTGAAACTATCCTACATCTTACTGTTCTCCCCTACTACTTTTGAGTGAAATAAAATGTCCATTTCCAGTCAATAAGATATGTATATATGGTGAATCGAATGGTTAGATTGCAGCCTGTTTATTCCAATAAATAAAAAGGATTAAAGATTTTTTAATATTAAACGACTGCAATAAGGGTATACATTTTATATTCAAAATTAACGTCAAATATACTATCAACCACAAAAATAGATCAATACCCAGAAATCAGATTAAAGCACCAGTTTTATTAAAAGTAAAGGGAAAATTAGAAGAAGACAAAAAAAAAAATAGCGATTCGGCATAATCTCTGACCTACGTCCACTTTAATCTTTTTTATTAGTTGTTCTCTCTCTGAATTACAACTAATCATCTCAAGCCTGACCACAATATAGTAGATCTCAGATTTACAATTTACAATGATCTTTCTAAAGTGTTTGAAAGGTAGAGGATAGGAATGAATAAGGAGTCTTCAATGACAGAGATCAGCTTCCCTTTTTGTTGCAGCTAGACTTGTATTTATAGGGAAACAGAGGTATTGGTCCAGAAGCCCGCTTGCACTAAAGCCCGGAAGATAGCCCAAAGTCTCACAAGAAAAATTGAAGACCACCGAGCCAAAACCATAGCTCGGTACCGACTTATCTATAGCTCGGTACCAAGTTATGTATCTTGGTGCAAGTTGAATCATTTCACTTGTTTTGCTTTTCTTTCATCTACTCGAATTGTTCTAAGTCCTTCTACTTCCACTTTGAGTTGATTCTCGCGATCTTCTTGATAGCAATTAAATCACTCTGCTTTTTTGACTTTCTTCTCGTCGATCCTTGGAACTGCTCGTCCAAATCGAAAAAATCACTTGATCACGAATTATTGGAGTAGCACAAACGGTGTATGATGTTTGGGAAGTGAAATGGAAAGGATTCATAGGTTAGTACGACTTATGATAGTTCGGTGCAGAGCTATGGCCTTAGTATTTTTCCATCCAACCTTCTAGAGTTCAACTTTCTAGTCCTTCTAATCGTGTTTTCAAGTTCGTGAATTATTTTCTTCTAATCGTCTGGTTCCTTCAGATTCTCTTGCAAATCAAATGTTGTTTTAAATCTGTTATAGCTAAAGACTCTAGTCTCCACTTAAGTGTTGTTCATACATCACAAACATTCTAATTTCCTTCGAAGTTATTATATCACATATCAAAATTGTCTCATGTTCATCCGGGATTTATCTGTTTTATTCTAATAACTGGACATTCAAATCCTTTTATTAAATCTGCATCCATTACGGGGCTTGGTCTCGCTGGACTGTTCATCTTCCAATCTAAGGTTTGGTCTCCTCGGATTGTTTATCGTCCAATCTAAGGTTTCGATTTTCCTGAATCCTTACTGAGCCTAATCCACTCTCTCTCCGACGAGGGGACTCAACGACCAAACAAGCTAATCCGCTCACTCTCCGATGAGGGGACTTACTTTTTGTACAAGCTCAACCACTCGCTCTCCAGCAAGGGAACCAGCACCCTGCACTCCAGTCCAGAATCTCCGACCGAGACTTAATGCGATCAATATCGTATAAGTCCATCTGCTCGCTCTTCGACGAGGGGGCTTGCACCATGCACTCCAATCACAACTCTTCAAACGGGACTTAAAGCGATCAATATTATACACATTCATCCACTCGCTCTTCAGTGAGGGGACATGCACCATGCACTCCGGTCTTTTCTCTCCAAACAAGACTTAAAGCGATCAATATCAGTCATTATATTCAATTTGGATTTTTCAAAAGTCAGATATTCATATCAAAGCAAACAAGCAGAAATCCTAATTATCCATGCGGACATTCGACTTAGAGCATGCCTAGAGACCAATCTAGGCCTCGTACACGTGTAAACGGTCCGAGATTATTATTGTCCTAAATAGTCATCCCAGATATCCGACTCAGAGCATGCCTAGAGACTAATCCAGGCCTTGCACACTTGTAGGCAGTCTTAGCTTATTATTATCCTAATTATTCAAAGCAAAGCGAGAGAGTCGAATCTGACTCCCGACCATCCTGATCATGGAATTTCAAGTCTCTGGTTGTTCCTTGATCCATTTGCTGCAGATGGTGGTTGCTCTGGTAGCACCATTGCAATTTGGTTCATCATGTACTGCCACGGCTGGTTGCTCTAAATCAATTCTTCTATCAGATCATGAAGGTGTCGGCACTTGTTTGTTTCATGTCCATCCAGCTTGTGGAAGATGCAAAACTTTTCATATCTTTTCTCCAGATCCGTGGGATCTCTCCTAGCTGACTTCTGATGGGGATCTGCCCCCTTAATGTCCAGATATATCCTCTCGGGGTTCCAGTTAGCTCGATGTAAGAAGAGAACTTCGGTTTCCTCCCCTGTCGTGAACTTTGGTTCCCTTCTCTGTCGTTTTGGTTCTCTAAAGTCATCATCGGCTCTTCCCTTTCCTTTGTCCTTTTCGCTTCCTACTCCGGACAACCCTTTATCATCCACAACATTACTTTCAGCATCCTCGACTTCAACGTCTTTCTGACGCAAATATCTCTCAGCTTCATGGTAGAATTCCACAAAATCCATCGGTGGATCCCATTTTAGTGCAACTTTGAAGTCGGTCTTGCTCGCAACTCCACAATAATACCGCCATTAAGATTATAGATGAATCCGGTTTATCGATGGTTGAAACTGCCGCATTGTAGCTTGTTAAATAGCTTCTCAATGTCTCTCCAAGTCTTTGTTTCACGCTTGATAACTTCAACGCATTCTTCGATCGCGAGACATGAACTCTGAATTGTCTTAATAACTTATTCACTAAATTGGTCAATGTCCTTGTGGATCCATTCTCTAGTTGTCTGAACAACATTGCACCAAGTTTATTAAGTATAATGGAAAGCACCGCCTCATTACCTCCTTAGAAGCATCCAACACCTCTATACGTTGGATATATCTCATGAGATGAACCGTCAGATCCAACTTTCTGTCGTACATTTTCAGAGTCGAAAGGTTAAAATCGAGAGGATTCCTCGCATTCCGGATATTAAAAGTGAACGGATTCTTGCTCACGTCCTCAAAGCTATGATATGGGATCCACCCCTAATTATCCTCCTTACCAACTCAGCAATTCGGTTGTTACGGTTCAGTGATGATTTTCGACCAAAAGCGATGTTATGCCCCATGTTCCTGTGAAGGAACTCTGACACATACTCTGGCACATGCTCCTCTAGCTGCACATTAGCATTCTGACCTGCTCCTATGGCTTCATTATGTCCTTCATTCATATAGGAAAGCTCTGATACGTATTCCTCTGGTTGTTGCGTACTTGTATTCTGATTTGCGTTTCTAGCTCCAACATCGTTTACTCCTGGCATTCTAACACGTTCCAAGTTCACATCATCGTTGCCCCCGAGTATAATTCTTTCGGTACCGAGTTGATTTAGATCGGTACTGAGATGTAATGTTTGTGGGGGCATTTTACCAGTTTGCTCCGCTCCAACTTCACTTGTTCCTGCATTAGCTCCTAGCACTTTGTTCTGAATTCCTGCAGCTCTAGTTATTCTTTGTTGTCTCATCCTTTGGAAAAATCCTTCTAGCATTTCATGTTTTCGAATCATTAATTTATTTTGCATCGCCTTCATCATTTTCTCCATCTCTCCTCTGGTCATATAGATGGATTGATGAGGATTTGATGACATCTCTTGGTTGCTCCTGTGCTCTGCTTGGCTTGCTCTAGTCTTAGATCTAGTGTTAGGTCTCTTCATCTTCTTCAAATCTCAAAATCAAGCTTTATGTTGTGAAATCTAGTTTTCTTCTCGATGAAAGCACCAAAATATTAACCGAAAAATGGATCAACATACAGAAATCAGATGAAAACACCGGTTCTATTAAAAGTAAATGAAAAAACTGAAAAAAATGAAAGGAGACGTAAGAATTTTTATACTAGTTCGGCGTAATCTCCGACTTACGTCCACTTTATTCTTTTTTATTAGTTAATCTCTCTCTGGATTACAATTAATCATCTCATGTCTGACCACAATCTAGTGGATCTTAGATTTACAATAATCTTTCTAGAGTGTTTGAGAGGTAGATAATACGAGTGAAGGAGCCTCCAATAACGTAGAGATCGACTCTCATTTCGATTGCAACTAGGCTTGTATTTATAGGAAAACATAGGTATTAGTCTAGAAGCCCGCTATCACTGAAGCCCAGGAGATAGCCCGAAGTCACACGAAAAATTGAAGGCCATCGAGCCAAAACCATACCTCAATACCGAGTTATATATCTTGGTGCAAATTGAATTATTCCACTTGCTTTGCTTTTCTTTCATCAACTCGAGTTGTTCTAAGTCATTTTCCTTTGGCCTTGAGTTAATTCTTGCGATCTTGATAGCAATTGAATTATCCTACTTTCTTAGCTTTCTTTTCGTCAATCCTTGAAATTGCTCGTCCAAGTCATCGAAAAATTACTTGACCATGAATTATTGGAGTAGCACAAGAGGTATATGGTGTTTGAAAAGTAAAATAGGAAAGATTAATAGGTCGGTACCGACCTATGATAGCTCGATGCCGAACTATGGCCTTAACCATTTTTCCATCCAACTTTCTAGAGTTCAACTTTAAAGTCCTTCTGATTGTGTTTCCAAGTTCATAAATCATTCGTTATTGTTTTAATCTCTAAGTCCAGTTGAAATCTGTTTGGCTAAAAAGCGGATTAACATATACAAAAGTAAAATAAAAATAAAAATATGAAATTTAGGTTGAATTTTGATTAAAGTTGTCCGTCCACATATTTTTTTTTAAAAAAAATTGACAAGGCTAAAAAAAGTAATTTTTAGAAGTTCGAACTTCAAATTAAATAGTAACCAATCCAACGATGATTGGGATGCATCAGGACAAATAAGGATGTGGATCAAGATTTTAAATTTTGTTATAGTATGAATTGGAACAAATTTTGGGTTAAATACACTGAATCTGATCAGGTGTGCAATCGTGATATTTCATGACATAAAACTATAGAAGTCTAACATATCTTATGAAGCTAAACCATGGGTGTGTAAGAAAGGCTTATGGTGGCATTATTTCATCAAATCTATTGAAGAAAGGTTTGATTTAGCACAGTAAGACAAATTAAAATTCCATCTTACTAAAAAAATTACTTCTTAATTAAAAAAAAATCATAAAACATATATTTTGCTAATAATACCAATAAAGTGGCAAAAAAATCCAATATTTATATCTTTTGCAAATAAGTTCAATAATTTCCCAAGTAATTCAATATATTTTTTCCGCATAAACTCTGTATGTTTTGATGATAAAAATAAATTTAATGAAATATTGCTTTTATCTTTTGTCATTCATGTTTAATTCAGTTTCAAGATAGCAAAAAATGCCAAGTCTTATGAAAATCAAACTGAATTTATAGTGATTATTAACTTCTAAAACCCATTTTTATTGAAATAAAATATCAATTAATTTTTTTTATCTTGTATGAATATTCATTTATTTAGTATGATATTATTAGTATGAAGTGGGTTGTTTAATTTTGGTCAATTGAAGAATTTGTATTTACCCCCATAGATACATAGAAAGTCCATACCAAATCAAGTTCACCCACTTCAATAGATCCCTTCATTCACATCTTTTTCGCACATTCAGTCCATATCATTAGCCAAAGGGAGAGCAATAACTAAGACAAGAACAATTAAGAGCAACAAAGGGACTTGGCGAGGATTTAATTACAAAAGTTGTGAATCTTTACAACAGAAAGACGCTGGGTGGAAGAAGAGAAACAAAGGCGTAAATTTGGGTCTTTTTGGTTCTTCATAGCTTGGATTTCTGGAATTTTTTGTCGAAAGGTGAAATCTCCTTACTCTAAACACGTGTCAATGAAAAAATCAGTATTTTGTTTTTTGTATTGAAATTGGTGATTTGAAAACGATAATGGATGAACTGAGGTAAATTGTGAAGTCCTCTTACTTGGCTGATTTCTTGATTTGGTTGTAATACAAGAATCTGGAAATTGATAATTTAGGAGATATGTACATGTTTTCATATTAGAAAATATGACACTTTGTGGAATTGAATAATACTAGCAACATGTAGCTAGCTTTGAGTAAAACTATACCTTAGTACAGTCAAAACACAACTTGAATCATCCAACTCGAACAAATAACGAATCAATTATGCTTTTGGAAAGTTGGGCTTGGTTGTCTACATGGTCAGTCAAAACCTTAGCAGAGTTGCATAGCCTGTCTTAACAGTGCTTAGGAAATACATGGTCAGTGAATGATCGACTTTGTGCAATTTTGCTCAGGACCAGACAATTGTCTACGGTTGTCTACAGTACGCAACAGTTTGTCTACAGGATATGAGGCAAAATGATGAATCGTGTCGACTGTTCATGGAGTGCCATAGAAAGTTTGGCACTTTCTCTATAGGCAGAGCATTTTATTGTGTTGATAGCTTTGGAGAGCTATAGACGCATAGGGAATTATGCCAACAATTCCCTAAGTGTCAATATGTTATTGCTTGGGTTGGTCTGCTTCTTGTGTTTGGAGTTGGAATGCATTCCTTGTTTCAGCCTACTCTGTCTTTCTCATGATGTTAAGAGTGTAATTAATACCCAAAAATCTCCCATGATGTTAGATAACTTGATAATTGAGATAATTGTTTGGTAGCTTAGAAATGGTACAATTGTCGATATTCACACATCATCTATACGTTACGGCCGTACGCTAATCTGTATTGATATGAGGATGAATGAATCCATATATACTTATACGGTTTGACTAAATCATAGTCATAATTTTGTCTTTCTTGTATTTTGTTGGTACACCCATTAGCGTCATTTTTTATTTTTATTTTGATGTATTCCTTGTCAACCATTGCGGGGTGAGTGTAGTTCAAGAGACTTCACAAAAGGAAGTTTGATTGATGTGGAAGAGCCAACATCTGTAGGCATTTTTGGATGAGAGTGATACAATAAATTTTGTATGAGCACACACATTTGTTGTTTTAAATGCGGCAAGTTAGATATCTACAAGTATCTTTCTACTGTGAAAACGAAATCTATAAAATATACTACTAAGTAATATGATTAATATATTATGTACGAGATAATAAATATTTAGCATTGCTTTATGTTTAAAGGTTTCAATGTACCTGCATCTTCTCATCCTCTAATGACAATCATACAGTATTTTGTATTACTCGTATTTCATGCTAAATAAATTAGAGTGTGACATATATAATACTCTTTCTTATATAATATGTTTGTTGTGTAAAATAAAACTAAGGTTAAAGCAGAATTATGCTTTACATGAATATTCAGAATAAAATTTATACACGAGTGATAAAAGATACTTGGTAATGATTTAATTCTAAGATTAAATCTGGTGAATCAACTTCAAAATAAAAATATCAAAAAGATGTGTATGCCATACATAAACGGGATGTACAAAATAGACAGTCATGGTTTAATTCAAAATTTACAGGGAACTATAGATCATTTAACACAAGAAACATATTGCTAATACTTAAATTGAATGACATAAATCGAAATTGATATCGAATTGTGTGATATATAAATGAACTATCATCTTTTAAAATAGAGGACAATGATGCATATTTCATAGATAAATTAGCGGTGCAAAATGATTCAATTTTAGAACTACAATTAACAATAAAAGTTAAAAATATAAGATGGATAGGATTGAAATTAGAACTGGGGTTAAAGTAGAAAATGTTTTGAAAACATCTAATATATAATATGAACTATAACTATGGTTCCGTCATACAACGGTCGGTAGTACTAACCATTCTTGATATTGATACTTCAACCATAGTGTATGTCTTCGGATGTCATTAGATTATATGCCTTCACTATGGTATAAATAGAATACAAAACATCACACGGTGCCTATAATACATTATCAGGATATACACCTAATTGTAATGTGTTTGACATACTGGATAGTTTTACTGCTTCTCAGGTTTGTCAAATGTTGAACACCATTATGTATACTTTCTACTAACAAATGTTTATGCTTTCTAGTATCAACTATAAGGTAAATATGTATAATTCCTTCACACATATATAGCAGAACAAATAAATCATAGACCAAGAAAACTTTACTTGGAATTACAACAACAATAGTTATGGCTTGCAAACGCATCATAATTCCAAACTCTTGCCTTCGTGTTCTCGTACAATCCCATAACCTAATGATGGTAGACATACTAAAGATGGAGAATGAAAAATGGAAGTCCATTTATTACAACTTTTATTCAGATCGTTAAATATAAGTATTCGTCTGCAGTTTTCATTTACAAAATGTGTGGTTCCAGACTTCCAGTATGCATTGTGATAGAAAGTAGAGGCCAGCTTTTGATCAGAATAGTTTGTATGATTGGCAATAAAAAGTTGCCATAAGCAATGGATACAAAGGTTGGCTATACTAAATTATCATAACCTAGCACTATGAATAACCAAAAAAATTAAATTAAATAAAAATAAAAAAGTTGCACGGAATGCATATGATTACCCTAAAATTTCCTAAAATTTCGAAAAATAAATAAAATCTATAATCACAAATATTTTAAAATAGCACAGACAAAATAAAAGGACCGATAGTATAATTAATTATTATTTTTAAAATCTTTACCTTCCTAAAATACCATGAACCATAACAACAAGATGATCAACAGCAGATGAAGAAGAATTCGGACTCCAAACATCTGCTCCGCCAGTAGCAGATTCTTCAATGCGAACCGTTTCTTCTTTCCTCATTCACAATTATGTTCCTTCCAAATCAAAGCTAAGTTCAATTTAGATAGAGAGAAGAAAAGGAAGCTAGTTTTGATTGGAAGCATTATTTTTCTTAAAGCGGGGATACTTAAAAGAGGATTGAACTAAGATGTTGAAATTAGAAAAGAGCAAGTGAATAGTTGATGGTTGAACGCGTCAAAAGAATGACGGTATCCGTTCTTTGCTTAGCCTTAGCGCCGTGAATACTGAATTAATGTGTTTTTTCCAAGGCGGCTATGGTAACAATTACCATAAACGTTATACTGATAATAGTAAATTACCGTTTGTCCAGAAAAATAATAAGTTGACATATTTTTACACGGAACGATGCTTCATATATCTCATCGGGTTAATTAATAAAGAACATAGAAAAGAAGTGTATTTATCATTATTTGAGTTGAATTACTGAAATAAATTGAACTATATTCTTGCTTCTAAATGCCCATAAAACAACATCTTACCTGAATAACAATGTATTATGATCGAACTGGTAAACTACCGTTACCGTTGGTTTTGAAAAAATATTACCTATGTTTTACCGTAGAAAATGGTAAATTTACCGTTATCATACCGATTATACTGGTATACCGACTTTACTTTAAAATGTAACCGATTGATTGGTAATGGTATAGTAATGCTGTTACCATAACAACCCTAATTTTTTGTATGCTAAAAGACAAGTCCAACGCTTTTCTTTTCTTTCTTTCTTTCTCTTTTTTTATTTTTTTCTTACAAGAATGTCTGCCAACCGAGCCCATAAGTCACTTCCGAAAGTTACTAACATTAGGTTCCTATTTTTAGTTTTTTACTAATTTATGCTACTTTTATCCCTGATTTCAATACTGGGCTGCTTTTCTGAAAGTAGACAGTTTGTTAAAAATAACAAAACAGAGACCTAAGTTACATGAGTTTATAAGTATGGACTTTTTGTGCATGGGCTTTGAGAATAGGGATCTTTGGTCCAAAACCCGTCTTTTTTCCTCTTTTTATTTTATTTTATTTTTTCCTCAAAAACCCCATGTTCATGATGCCAAAAATTGCATTTATATATATATTTTCCCCAACTTCACTTCTTTGTGGTCGCTGCACTTGTTTTTTTCTTTTTAATAAATTTAGCGTTTATTTGACCATGAGAACGATTTGCTTATTTCTTTGATACCAAGATAAAGTTTCAATATAAAACTTTAGAAGTTCAACAATTTTGGCTTTAGGATACGATGCCAAAATTAGGACTTTCACGCAACGAACATGGAGATGGATGTAATATCCCCACTTCGAAACTCGAAATTGACATCGATGACGTTGTAGTTATCACAAGAAACGTTTTCAAAAGACAAAGTGGGTTTAGTATTTATTCTGCACAATGTTAAGTAAACATAGCGGTTAAATAAATGTAACGACTCGGAATTTTGATCATTTGATTTTGAATATTTAATTAATTTTAATTATCGAAATATTGGTTTAAAAACTTTAAAACCTGAAATAAACTATAGTGATTATTTAAAAATCTTTGAATTGTGAATAAGTATTTGAATAATGATTTAAATATCGAAATTGTGGACTTATTATTTGAATAATGATTTAAATATCTGGAGTTTGAATTCAGTATTAATTAAATGGATTTAATGGTCTTATTTAATTTCTTTTAAATTAATAAATAACAATGATGAATTTATTTTGTAAATTTAATTGAAATAATAAATGGTTCAAATAAATGATCAGAAAATTATTTTTAATATAACGACTTGTTTTTTATTGACGTATTTTTTATTTGTTTTTTATTGATTTTTCATAATTTTTAATTTAGAAATTATTTAAATTCTTGTTTAACGATTTTTCAACAAATGACGGTATTTTTGTGATTTTATAAAGTTAGTAAACCAGTGTATATTATTTTTGTTTGGGGGTCATTTTGCTGTTCTGAGTGTGATCATATTTTTATTTTATCGTTCGGAGTTCATAGACGAATGGAAATTTGTGCTGCAAAATGCTGGAGATTTCAAAATTTATGTAAGTCAACGCTTAAAAAGAAAAATGCATTCCTCACGTTTCCTCATCTTTTGTGCCTCTCTATTTATTTCATCCGAACAAAGAAAAAGGAAAAAAGCAACTTCTTTATAAAATTTTAAAACAATTCATACAAAAATCGAAAAAATAAAAAGTGGATATCTTTGATCTTGGCTATGGTGGATCTATACTTTGGTATACATTATAGAGAGTGCGGCTTCATTTTCTTGAGTTCCAGAGTGAATGTCGAGGGTGGGTTTTATAGATAGGGTTTGGATTCTGACCAATTTGGAATTTTGTAGTGGAGTTTGGATATTTGAAGATGGATTTAGGTTTAGAGGATTGTTTAGCACTTCGTGGCTGAAGATGGAAGGCTGCAGTCGAGTTAGAAGGGTCATGACCTGTACGTTCATGGGAGGAAGAGGCTAGTGACGCGATTTGAACAAGGGAGGCGGGGTAAGGTGTAGGGGGTGTAGCTTTTGAAGAGAAGACGAATGACGGTAACGGCTTGGAAAATCATCGAGCGAGGGAGGAGAATTGGGTGGTAGAAGTTGCGGCAATGGAGAAGAGGGTTGTAAAATGTAATTAAGGAAATTAATTATTTTAATTAATTTGAAATCTTGTAAACTAAATATCTATTTCATACAAGGTCCAAATCGAACGCGGTCAGTCGTGTTAGACTTGTATCGACGATATTTACGTTTTGGAATTGGATTGGTTGCGATTGAAGCTAATCGAATTTTGAAATGGAACTAGAACGCGGAAGCGATAAATGAAATTTTGGTGAGTTAAACTCAAATTTTTTGTTAATCGGTATGATATATAGTGTATAAAAATTAATTATTGCCTACTTGGATGTTGTATTTGTTAGTTATTTGGTTTGGATAATACATAAAGTGGTAAAATAATATTGATCTAATATAGTTATGTTGTTTAAATGATAACTTAGTTAATCTAAGCATACTATTTTAGTGTTATCTGTTTGGCCAAATAAACGGTCGCTAATAATAAATGGAAAAGTTTAATTTGAATGATTTGTTTAGCAGAATAAATCATGTTCTGCTATTATATTAATTTAGACATTTATTTAAGTATCGGTTAATTAATGTTGGATACGTGATGTGTTAACAATTAATTGTTGATTATGGATTTGATATACATATATGTTTGATTATGTAAATACCTGTAATTTAACTTGGAAAGTTAAATTGAATTTAACGGTAACTTGTTTAAGTACCATTGTGGTCGCCGAGCCTCTTTCTGAAATTGGAAAGTTATGGGTTTAAATTAACTTCAAATTTTATAATTTGAAGTAAAATGTTTTGTTTAATTATTATTTTAACGAAGTGTTTTGTTTAATTTCCATTTTACAAAGTGTTTTGTAAAATTATTTCTTTAGTAACATTAGCTATTATATTTATAATGTTTTAAATTATATCATTTTATTAATGTTGTTTAAAGATAATTAATTACTTATCAAGGTTGTTTAAAGATAGTAAATTATTTATTATTTATTATTCAAAATATGTTAATTATTTTATTAATAATGTTTCTTAAAGGTTAATTAATTATATTTTGAAAGTTGTTTTAAAGTTATTTTATTATATTTATTTAAACGTTTTAAAGGTTAATTATTATATTATTTAAATGTTTAAAAATTAGTTATCATATCATTTAAAATATTTTAAGCTTATTATTATATTATTTTAAAATGTTTAAAATTCATATCTTTATGACATTAAAGGTTTTATTTATTATAGTCAAATAATAAATTATTTGTAAAAGGATTTCTTTTATCAAAAGGATTTGTTTAAAGGAGTTTATAAATTTGAAATAGTTTTGGAATTTGAAAAGAAATTTGGTTTTGAATGATTTTAGAAAAGAGGTTTATAAATGGTTTGGCGATTTAAAAGAGAAGTGTTATAAACGTTTTGAGATTTATGAAAGAGTAATTTTATAAATAAAGCTTGGAGATTTGTAAAAAAGTTTTATAAATAGATTTTGGAAATCTATAAAGGAGGCATTTGTAAAATAAAAGAGATTTATGAAAAAGATTGGTGTTTTAGGTTACTAATATTTCGTTTTAATGAGACATGGGGTTTTGATCATTTAACATAATTTTGAAAAAGAAAATCTTTTCTAAATGTTTTTTGATTACACTTATTATGACGACCCCCTTTTTGGATGGTTTAAATCGACAATAAACCACACATGTCTAATTCAAACCATTCAAAAAGGCAGATTATCAATGTGGTTTAATAAGAAAATAAGAGAAAAGAAGGAAACGTAACACAGAATATGGCAGCAGAATGATAAAATACAATAATCAGATAAACAATTCATGGAGTTGTAATACAATATACATTTGATTACATAATTTTTACAACATAGTCAGAGTACAATCAACAAATATACCAAAAAATAATGCAGCATAATAATAATAGTAAATATGATCTAGCAAAATCTATCTCCATCTTCAAGGAATAATGTCTTCAACACTGAAATGCTCAGGCTGACCCGAGCGTAATGAAAGACAAAATGCTCAAGTTAGAGCTAAAAGTTCTTATGTAAGTTCAACTAATATCAAGTTAATATGAGTGTAATAGCTACAGGGATATTTATGAGATTTTCCATCTCCTATCAAGTGTAAAACGTAAGTGGAATAACTTAAGAGATATTACGGGATTTTCCATCTCCTAAGGATTCGTCAAACTATCTACATGTAGTAAGATAGGCTACATATGTAGTGTCTATCAGTAAAGTATTAAAATAGCATTGAGGCTTTACATTGATCTCCGTTAACACATTTTTAAGCATTGTCTTACAGTTTGCCTTAGTAGCATCACCAGCAACGTCGGTAGCCGGGGAGGCTCTATGCTAAGACAACACTAAAACAAAGTCATAGTGGTCGCGAATAAGGATAAAAGAGTATGACAAGGCACATGAGGTGTTACCCAGGTAGGATACTACCATTTTGTGTTTCCTGACTAGTGGTAACCCGTAACGGCCCACCGTGTCCAACACTCCCAAAATCCGAAGGTGCGCACCAATCAAGTTTTAAAGTCAAGATGGTAATATGAAGAAGTGTGTCTGCTAGAGGTAGTTAGCCTCATTGGTCAGGTATAGCTTCTGTTTTAGTTATTTCAAATTGACAAAAGTGTCGGGGTATATCCATCATCGTTCTCTTTCTTCAAACCCAACAAATGTCGCCGATTTAATCTCCACATTCTGGATAACATCCACCGCATACAGGTTGTTAAAGTGGTTCCGGTATTGACAGAGAGTATGCCAATATTCGATTCCGGTCTCTTTAACAACCAAACGTCAATTTCACACCGGCTGGTTCTTTCAAATTTTAAAAACAAGTCATATTTCATATCAAAATATCAGATTCACTTCAAAAATTATTTCGAATTCAAAATAGGTTATACCTACGTATCAAAACATTCGTATTTAAATCAATAATTTAAATCTAAGTACTTCCCCTTTTAAAACAGTTTGAATATTGAAAAAGAAAGATTTTTGAATAATTAAAATAGTTTGAATATTGAAAATAGTTTGCATAATAAAAATAGTTTTAATATTGAAAAATAGTTTGGGTAATTAAAATAGTTTATATATTAAAATAATTTGGTTATTAAATAATTTATATATTGGAATAGTTTATATTAAAATTGCCTCTTCCTTTCACAACAAGGTTCAAAATCTAAACCATAACGATTCCATTTTTTCGACTTCCAATTCGAACCAAACTTCATATTCAAATTGCATTTAAATCAACCTCAATTTAACAATTTTAAACTTCATTGCAAATTCAATTTAAACAGTTCTATTCAAGGCTGAAAGTTCCAATTCACATTCTCATTTTTTTAAAACAATTTAGTTTATATCCATTACGCGTTCAAACTTTGAAAAGATGATTTAAACCATTTTAATTAAAGTAAATTCAAAGTTTATATTAAAAATTAAACCTTTCAAATAATTCGCTTTTGATAAATTCAAATCATATCTTAATTTAAATTTAAGTTTCAAATTAATCCTTAAATAATTTCATTTAAACGGTTTTAGTTTCAACATTTCAAATCTCGAATTAGAAAATAATTTAATTCATATAAATCCAATTTTTATTTTCTTTAAAACAATATCATTTAAACTAATTCAAATCTAAGGTTTGAAACCATTTAATTTAACCAAATCCGTTGTTCATATATAATTTTATACCCAATAGCCAAGTGATCGGTTATTTTAATTTTATTTCATAGATGGATATATATCATATCAACCCATAATTAAATGACATATGTATATATATCATTTCAACTTATTTTTTAGTTTATTTTAATTTATTACAAGTGACAATTTATAAGATGTCAAATAATAAATAGGGTAATAACAGGGATATGTCAAAATAAATAAACAACAATGTATCCAATCATTAATCAATAGTCATTCAATAACAATCAACATCCAAATCAACCAACATATCAAAATAATTACTAGTTATCAATTGTCGATTTTTAACTAGCAATTAATTTTCAATATTAATTTATATGTCAATTTAACTCAATATAAAATGCAAATTAATTTAAATGTCAATTTAATTCAATATAAAATTCAAATTAATTTAAATGTCAATTTAAACTACCAAACAACAATCAATAAAATTATTATCACTTTATAAGTTTAATTAACTAACATAAGAAGATTTAGTATTGCTGAGTGGGTTTAATCACTCAACTTTGATTTTCAGCCCATCAAAAATCCAATAAAAGCCCAAAATTTTAACGACCTCCAAATTCAACCAAACAAGTTTAGTGTTGTCTGGAATTCCGATAGGAATCAAATGGAAGAAACCGCGTGCGAATCCGAGTTCGAATGCAAAAGATATTCATGTCATAAGAAATATTATTAAAATAATAATTGGAACACAATTTAAAAAAACAAACTTTAATACTCATGTTTTTTCTCAAAATGAGGCTTCAAGCAAAGATGGAACAAACTAAGATGAGTGCAGGATGTATAGGAAAATGAAAGTCATGTTTCATAAAAGAAAGATTTTGAATTTGCAAAAATAAAAGCCTTTGAATTTGCAATCTCATGTTAAAATGATTCGGGGAAAGGAAGATTTGAAGAAGAAGAAAAGAGAGAGAAGAAGAAGATTTGAAGAGGAAAAAGAGAAGAAAAAAAGATTGGAAGGAGGCTAGGGTTTCATTTGCATCATATATTAGAGTTAGTTTTAGGGCCATTGAAATTTGAAAAAAGAGGCTGTTGTTAGTTGGAAACAAATGAAATGAGGCTTCAGGAAATGATGTTTGAAAATGAGCGAAAATGTAATAAAGTAAATATGAACAAACTAGGTATTGAAATAAAGTAAATATGAACAACATTTTTAAAAGTGGCAGGTATTAAAAAGAGATGAAGGAAAGAATTAAAAATATGAAAATTAGTTCACGTTTGCAAAATGAAAAAGCTTCAGACAATGTAAATGGAAAGGATTAATGGAACAGATGAGAAAACAATGAAAAGAGTGTGGCAATTATTAATTAAAAAGGGAACAAACGGACTAACTCTACACTATAAACAAACATTTGGGATCTAATTCTAAAACGTATTCTCCACTCAATTAATTCATTAACCTTTAAAATACTCAACTTGCACCCATTTAAATTTTCATTAACACATAACAAATAAAATTTGAACACACCAACTAACGCCATAAAGACCGCCGCTACACACAAATAAAGATAGCTCGGGCTCTAAACTCAAATTTAAAATGTCTTTCTCAACACACGATCAGGAACTCAAATATTTAATTTATTTTAAAATTTAAGATTGGCGTTAAAACTACTTTCGTGCCATCTCTGATTGCTATTTAATGATTGTAAAATGTTGTTTCAAAATTCAGGTTTTCTAACTAAAAAATGAAAATATTCATTTTATTTTATTATTCAAAACATTCTTTTCATTTGATTAAAATATTTCTTTTTATTACATCAAATTCCCTTTTCAATTAAACCATATGTTCATTTTCATTTCCTCAAATTTCTCTTTTATTTTAATTCAAACGTACATCTCTACTATTACATCCATTAATTACAATTAATGTTCTCTTTCATTTTATTTAAAAGAATTCAATTACATTAATTGCAATTAACCCAAAGTTAAATTTTAAAATAGAGAAACTAAAATGGATGAAATACAGAACAATCGTTTCCTCTAGTCATTTAAACACGTTTATAAATTTGTGTTTTATAGACTAGAGTAATAAATAACTTACTTAAATAAATGATTTTCACATTTTTGTAATCCTATGTATGCTAAAACACAGTTCAAATAAACATATGTTTCTTTCTTTAATCAAATCATTCTATTCTTTACTTTAATGAAATTAAACTTACATTCATAAATGAAACATTCATTTTATTTAATAAAAACGTTTTTTCATTAAATCAAACTTTCCTTATATTTTCATAAAACATAAGCTACGTTTAGTTACACGTATAAGTTTACAATTTAGCATCCTCTCTCCTATTCAATCGATTGAAAAGGTGAATTTCAAAATGGACTAAATAAATGTAAAGAGAAATAGAACAATTATTTTCCATTCAATAGTAATTTAAACATACACTAACGGATACAAACAGGAATTATAAATTTCTTATTAAATAATAGTTCTTCGTCTCTACAATCAATCTTTCAGCTAACAAACATTTCAAATAAATAAACATATGATTTCTTGTTTAATAAAGAAATATTTATTATTCTTTATTAACATTTATTATTCCAATCAATTGAAAATTTACATACAGACAATTATTAATTTCATTCAAACCAATGTCATTAAAATAAACACTAACACATGTTATCATCCTTATTTTACTGCAAATATATGTCATTAATAGAAATTTTAATTAAGCTCATAACTTGTATTATAATTTAATTTCTATCAATAAAATCTTTATTCCTAACAATTTTATTCAAAATATTATTTAATTTAATATTTTTAAATGGTTAAAAATAACGGCCGTTACAATTTCATCCACTCAAAACTTTTCTCGTCTAAAAGGAACAAGAAAGAATCAAGAAATTTGATATATTTTATTTAAAAATAGTCAATTTATAAAAAACTGAGCTTTCATATTCAAGTTTAATATAAATTTGAAAATAACTCAACTTCCTCAAACGTTTTCTAAGTTCTAAATTCACGAAAAATTTCGGCAGCATCTCCTTTTAGAAGCTAGATTCGAAAAAATAACAATATATATAATTATATTATATTATATTATATATATATATATATATATCTTATTTCAACAATAAAGCATTTCAAACCATGGGAAAAACAATAAAATACCGCTAAAAAACCGTAATCTGAAAACGTACCTATTTATCGGGCAAATAAACATTTATGAAACCAAAAGCAATTGCTATTGCTTCCATAAACCCGCATCTTACTTATATGATCCAAAAGAGTTAAAAACTATGTAAAAGAATAATATATTAGTTGTTCAAATCTATAGCACAAGCAAAATAATATTTATAATAATCATATGCAAACAAAAGCAGTACGACCATTATATGCAACAAAAGAATCCATCACACATCCATAGCAATTAAAAACTAATGGTTTGTCCAGGTTCATAAACTTTTCATCTCACAACTTATTTATTTTATTCTATTGGTTTCTATTTACATTATTTTTTTTAATTTTTTTTATGTTTTTATACATTCATACAAGATCATCTTTTATTAATTTATATACATTTACTTACATAAATTATTTCCCATTCAATATTTAAAATCATCAATGAATAAATTCTTAAAGTATTACATACATTTCTTTTTTGCAGTTTAATTCACATTTATTTATTTACATAACTTAATTTTCATTTAATATTCATTAATGAATCATTGCGTACTTAAGTTTCTCTACTTTTTAATTTATATTTATTCCTTTATATATAGTATTATTTAATATTAAATTTATTTATGAATTATTTCAACATTTTCTTTAAGTTTATAATCACTTGCTTAAATAGTATCCACTTTTTACTATTCAATTTAATTATTAAGCATTTCAAAATATTAAATTAAGTCTATAACATTTCGTGTACATCTTAATTCTTTGTTTGTAGATATATGTTCATTTGAAACAATTTTTTATTACTTAATTTTTACATGGATGATATCCTATTATCTTTTAGTTTACAAGTTACATAACTTTAATTTTTTTAGTTTCATTAACACTTAGCTTTTAATTTCATATTACAATTTGGAAGTTTCGACCATTTAAAGTCGTCGAAGATTCCATTTTATATGCATAATTGAAAATCACTGATTAAAATAAAACTTAAGAAATAATATCGGGTTTCATTTCAATCCATCTTGAAATAATATGTACTTTTATCTTTTGTATATCCAAATCATACTTAGGAAATTAAAATTAAAATATTTTCACCACAACAACTATGTAGCAAAGCTTACATAGTAGTCTTTCCACTTTAAAACTCGGGAATGAACGTTGATGATGTCGTGTTCATCACCAAAATTATTTCCAACGATAGAAGTGAGGGGTATAGAACTTATTTCCTTTTAAAATCCTTTTAGAAACATTTATTTCAAATGTCATTGAAAATGTTTCTATTCGAAAATACTTCCAAATACTACTAATACTATTTTTTCAAAAATCTTTGAAAACCAATTTCAAAGCACCGAAATTTAAGTTTTCAAATTTCCATTTAAATTCATTTTATTTGTAAGTCATAATTTACAAACCATATTTATAAAAATTACATTTTCGTATAACATAAGAACCTTGATAAACCAATAATAAATGACAATAATCAAATGTTATCATTTACTAACAAACAACACACCAAAAATAATAAAATCAATTTTTTGAAATAATTATTCTTTGAAATATAAAATAGAATACTGGGTAAATTACTTCATTTACCAATTTCAAAAACAATATTGTGTCGGTCTACTCTGTTCAAGTGTTTAGAAATTCCTATCGATGCCATAGCGTCCTATATACCGATGGGAATTTATAAATACTCAACAGAACAAATTAACACAATACAAAAAAAATTATAGCGCCAACAAATAGTCAATACACTCTTTCATATATGTACACCCAGACTCATTCTAGGGTATTACTAACCCTATCTCTAATGGGTTTAACCCCAACAGGCTAAGGTATCTCTAAACCAATGCTCTGATACCAACTATGACGACCCACCTTTTTTTGACAGTTTAAATCGACAATAAATCACACATGTCTAACTCAAATCATTCAAAAGGGTATATTATCAATGGGGTTTAATAAGAAATTAAGAGAAAAGAAGGAAACACAACACAAAATCTCGCAACGGAATGATAAAATATAATAATCAAATAAACAGTTCATGAAGCTGTTTTACAATATACATTTGATTACATAATTTTTACAACATAATCAGAGTACAATCAACAAATACACCAAAATAATGCAGCAGAATAATAATAGTAAATACGATCTAGCAAACCCCATCTCCATCTTCAAGGAATAATGTCTTCAACACTGAAATGCTCAAACTGAACAGAACGTAATGAAAAGACAAAACACCCGAGTCAGAACTAAAAGTTCTTATGTAAGTTAAATCAATATCAAGTAAATATGAGTGTAATAGATTCAGAGATGTTTATAAGATTTTCCATCTCCCATCAAGTGTGTAACGTGGATGCAGTAACTTAAAGAGATATTATGGGATTTACCATCTCCTAAGGATCCGTCAAACTATCTATATGCAGTAAGATACGCTATATATGTAGTGTCTATCGGTAAAGTATTAAAATAGCGTTAAGGCTTTACATTGATTCCCCTTAACACATTTTTAAGCATCGTCCTACAGTTCACCTTAGTAGCATCACCAATAACATCGAAAGCCAGGAAGGTGCCGTGATAAGACAACACTAAAACAAAGTCATAGTGGTCGCAAATAAGTATAAAAGAGTATGAAAAAGCATGTGAGGCGATGCCTAATGTAGGATACTATCATTTCGTGTTTCCTGATTGGTGGTAACCCCTAACGGCCCACCGCGTCCAACACTCCCAAAATTCAAAGGTGCATACAATCAAGTTTCAAAGTCAAGATGGTAATATGAAGAAGTGTGTCCACTAGAGGTAGCTAGCCTCATTGGTCAAGTATGGCTTCTGTTTTAGTCATTTAAATTTGACACAAGTGTCGGGGTCTATCCATCAACGTTCTCTTTCTTCAAACTCAGTAAACGCCGATAATTCAACCTCTACACACTACAACAAAACAGCTATTTTACAACGGGCAATGCCCATTGTAATATGGATTTCGCAACGGGCATGAGCCCGTTGTATTAGGCCTCGTTGTAATAGGTCGACCATATTTTACAACGGGCAATGCCCGTTGTAATACACCTTTTTACAACGGGCAATGCCCGTTGTAGTATAGCTTTTTACAACGGGGAATGCCCGTTGTAATACAACATTTTACAACGGGCAATACCCGTTGTAATACATGATATTGCAACGGTTTCTGACCGTTGCAAAATAAATGCAAATTTTAAAAAAAATTACAGCAGCATACATCCATACCAATAATGAATAATTACACATTTTCATTTGAAAAAAAAAGAGTTTCTATTCCATTTCATTGTCAATTACAATTGCATTTTCTTCTTTTTGTTTACAATTACAAAACAAAAAAAATATTTCATTTCCTGTACACTAATTTTGCTATTCTGTGCATCTTTGCTTCTCTGTGCATCTTTATATCTCTATTCCACTCCTACATACATACTGCCTCCCCCTAAACACTACCCCACTGTCATAACATTCCATAACATATCAACCACCCAACATTTCACATATACACCGTGACTAGTGACCATTTCCTGACAATAGTCCATACAAAACCAGTCTCCACTGCTCCTCATAACTGCACATTTTCTTCCACACTTCCACACTTCACTTTCTGCCATCATCAGCATCCACCCACTTCTACATACCATACCACTTTCAAAGTTTCCTTCCAAAAGATCAAACATTTCTTCATCATCTTTATTTTTGTGAACAGCCAATTCAGGGTCAAATGTGTAAATGCCAATAAACTCAACTACATCATTAAGTTTCAGTTCACTCTCCGGCATGTCATATGTCTGCATAGTAGCACACAAAACAAGATTAAGACTAATGTTCACAATAATTCAGAAAATTGCAGCAAAGATTCAAACACTAGACTGATCTAAAATTACCTTTGCTAAGCAAGAGAAAGAAGAGGTATCAACATTATTAGAAACACTTTCTATTATAGGTGATGTATCACAATTCATCAGCTCCTCACTGGTAGAATTCCCCTCTTCTTTCTGTATATTTAATCATTCTTTTCTATTATCATGTAAGTTGCATTGATCAAACATTTTCACAAAAGTCAACAAGTTCAGCTATACCAGATGACCTATTTTTTACTGCTAGATGCTCCCACATGATCCAAAACCTGACATTATCTTCACTTCATAAATAAAATGGACCCGAATGTGTGATTCTAGTATAAAAAATTATTGAAGGGGGTGAACTTACATTTATGTCCATTTGATCAGAATTACCATCCCTTTGTCTCTTTTCCCCATGTTGCAATGTAATTTCTTTATACATGTCCCTGAATTTTTGATTGTTCGAAGACTCTGATGCCCATGAATTTTGCCCAGGAACCTGATAAGGGAAAATTGAGAACTTACTATTTTGAAACTTTATGCAATGTTGACTAAAAAAAAAAACACTAACATCAACATAGTTCTTTAAGGCTCCTAGAATCAACACTAACACAAATAAACTAGGCCTGCTTCTGCCTAATATGAAAATAAATTTTAATTTTTCGGTTAACGTAGACAAAAATGAGATTGGTGCTTGGGGGTCCATAACCAATCTTTTAAGAAAGTGCATTTTGCGTTAACTTTGCCATAAATAATGAACCATACAGGAAAGTAAATCAATGAGGTAGTCATGATCATCATATTTCAATTTACAGACAATGACATGAAAAACTACCATTCAATTAATCAAATAGGACATAAAAGTATTACAGAACATAAATAGAAAATCAAGAAATGTAGCAACAAGCTTATATAGAGAATATTTGATAACTTCATATAAGTAGCCAAAACTACTCACAAATAAATTATTTCAATTTTAATATTTGGAAACTTCTTACAAAAAAACATGTTTGGCAACTAGTTATAAGTTGCTAAAACAACTTGTTAGTTTTTATTACTATTGTGTATTTATCAACAACACATAAGTAGGTAAGATAAGTTACTCATAAATTGATAACTCGTAAGCAATTATTACTTGTTTATAACTTATTTCAATTTTTACAAACAAAATTTACTATCATTTCAACTTTTTTTTTCTCAAACAGAATTTCACATTGCTATTCACTTAAAACTACCTAAAAATAACTATTCAAAATTGATTTTAAGTTAGAAGAAAAGGTTGTTATCAAACAGACTCTAGGTACTTGCAAAAGTAGCAAATAAGTAAAAAATTGAAAAGCAAATATCAATTGTTTATGATTTAAGAAATAGTTCAGATAAGCAACTTTGATCAAACATTTCTACTTAGAATTCAGATTAGAGCTATATTAGCTGCAGAACAAAGAATAATACTTGCGGGATGCAAGGTAGTATTTAGCAGAGTGTTTCCAGTTGGAGAAGCAAACCCTCATCTCCATCCATTGCGGCAAACAACTGAACAATTTGGTGCTGAGTGCACAACCCAAATTGATGAACATGTCACTCATGCTGTTGCAAATTATAGAGGAACAGACAAGGTAAATAAATCTCACATCTCAAATATTTCCTGCCTAAAATCTTCTTCTCAAATTTTTTACTCAGTTCTTAAATAATAGAATATTTGACATGGTGGATTCTGATACAACAAAATGTACAACTTCATACTGATCTTTAATTTCATGCTTTGAATTAAAGATGTGATACTTTGTGTTGATCTTATATAAACAAAACACTTGTGATTGTGCTCTCAGGTTAACTGGGCTCTAGCTACTAGAAGATTTGTTGTTCACCCAGGATGGTAAGAACTAAAATTATGCTAATATTTTCTGTACAAAAGCTGAATGGATGCTACATCAGAGTAAGTTTTTGTGTAGTATACAGATAACAGAACATTTGTAAACTAATTTGTATTTCACTGCAAACAAGATGCGAAACATTACGAGGACTGAACCAAGATGCCAAGAATGTCAATATAATACCAGACAATCAAATTCAAACAAGTGCAAGAACAAAAAACGTATTTAAAGAAATTGGAAAAATAAGTAAATGAACAAATAAAGAAATAATCAATTTCATCAGGTTATTTGTTGCAATTAAACGTTAACCAACAACCTACTTGGAAATTATTTGTTGCTCGGCACTTCATCAATCATCACATCGAACTCTGTCTTCTCCTCCACCACAGTCGGCGCTGCATCTGCGGCCGGAGCAGATGGAGCTCCAGTAGGGGCGAACGCCGCGGCGGAGACGCTGAGGCGGTCCTGTAGGTAGTCGACGAGGATGTGGGCTTCTTCTAGGGTTAGGGATGAGATTTGGGACCCGATTTCTTCGATTTTTGGGGCGGTGGCGGCGCAATAGCAGGCGAAATTGGTGGTGCGACGAGATTGGGTTGTGAAAAGGAGGGATTTTGAGGGCTGTTTAGTGGAAACTGAGGCGGTTTTCGATGGTGAAGATATGAGTGATATGGTAGAGGAGATAATTGCAGCTATTTTTCCTTTTTCCTTTTCGTTTTTGGGAAATAAAGTTCATATTGGGTTTGAAATTGAGGAGAGAAAGGTAGTACGAGAGAAAGTGCCCTAATTTTGTATTCCATCTATTATTCCATCTATTACAACGGTCCATCTATTACAACGGGCATTTGCTGAATGTTGTAAAATATATTTTCACTACAATGGGCAGAAGTTGACCGTTGTAATATCTCTCTATTACAACGGGCAAATAATGCAAGTTGTAAGAAGGACGTTGATAGAGCATCTATTACAACGGTCCTAAAACGACCGTTGTAATAGCCGTCTATTACAACGGGCAGAATACGCCCGTTGTAAAAATGACGTTGTAATAAGATATTTTTGTTGTAGTGACATTCACTGCGTACACGGTTATTAAAGTAGTTCTGGTATTGATAAAGTGTCCGCCAATATTCGATCCCAGTCTTTTTAGCAACCAACATCATTTTTCACACCAGTTGGTTCTTTTAAATTTCAAGGACAAGTCATACTTCATATCAAAATATTAGATTCACTTCAAAATCATTTTGAATTCAAAATCGGTTATACCTTCATATCAAGACATTCGTTTTAAATTGATAATTTGAATCCAAGTAATTCCCCACTTAAAACAGTTTAAATATTAAAAAATGATTTTAAATAATCAAAATAGTTTGAATATTGAAAATAGTTTGGATAATTAAAATAGTTTATATATTAAAATAATATGGTTATTAAATAATTAATATAGTGCAATAGTTTATATTAAAATTGTTTCTTCCTTTCACAACAAGGTTCAAATTACAAATCATAATGAATTCCCTTTTTTGGCTTCCAATTCAAGCCAAACTTCATATTCAAATTGCATTTAAATCAACCTCGATTTAACATTTTAAGCTACATTTCAAATTCAATTTAAACAGTTCTATTCAAGGCTGAAAGTTCCAATTCATATTCTCATTTTATTTTTGAAACAACTTAGTTTATATCCATTACGCGTTCAAACTTTCAAATATCAATTTAAATAATTTTAATTAACGAAAATACAAAGTTTAAACTAAAGGTTAAACCTTTCAAATAACTCACTTTCGATAAATTCAAATCATATCTCAATTTCAACTAAAGGTTTCAAATTAATCCTTAAACAATTTCATTTAAACAGTTTCAATTTCAACATTTCAAATCTCAAATTACAAAGAAATTTAATTCATATAAATCCAATTTTTATATTCTTTAAAACAATATCATTTAAACCAATTCAAATTTATGATTTAAACCCATTTAATTTAACCAAATTCGGTGTCCATATATAATTTTCTACCATGTGGCCAAATGATCAGTTATTTCAATTTTAATGTTATAGATGGATATATATCATTTCAACCCACAATTATATGACATATGTATATATCATTTCAAACTATTTCTTAGTTTATTTCAATTTATTACAAGTGACAATTTATAAGATGTCAAATAACAAATAGGGTAATAATAGGGATATGACAAAATAAATAAATACCATGCATCCAATCATCAATCAGTAGTTATTCAATAACAATCTACATTTAAGTCAACCAACATGTCACAACAGTTACTAGTTATCAATTATCGGTTTTAACTAGCAATCAATTTTCAATATTAATTTAAATGACAATTTAATTCAATATAAAATTCAAATTAAGTTAAATGTCAATTTAAACTACCAAACAACAATCAGTAAAATTCTTATCATTTCATAAATTTAATTCAACTAGTATTGTAACAACCCGGTATTTTTGTGATTGTTTTAATTATATATTTTAATTATTTTAAACCGAATTTCCAGATTTAAAAACTTTATTTTATTTATTAAAATGGATATTTTTGTTATCTTTAAATATAGATTTTGATTTATATGTGAACTATAATTCCAAACATGAATAAATAGAATATTTTCCAGGAATGTGAATTTTTGTCAATGTGGCCAAACTTTGACTTTTAATTTAAAAAGTTTAAAATTTAAACTTTTTGAAATTTATCTTTATTTTATGAAAGTGAATAAAATTCTAAGTATACTTCTTTTTGTTTCGTTGAAATCTGATTAATATTGTGAAAGTTATGCTTTTTAAACTATTGCATGTAAATTGTTTTATTTAACAAAATTGATTATTTTAATTTATATAAATAATATTTTTTTTTCATGTCATATTCTAATTTATGTTTACTTGTGTAACATGACATGTTATGTATATATATATGTATATATTATTTTTAAAACATTTTATAAGTGTAGTTGAAATTTTTCAATGTTAGTTGTATTTTGTTTACAAATTTTAATTCTAGTTTTAATTAAATAGAGTATTTTCTTTATTTATTTTCTATTTTTCCTAAAATTATTTACTTATTTTTCATAATATCCATCTCTACCTTATCTTTCTATTTTATTTATTTAGACATTCATTTATTAATTGAATGGTTATGTGCTTATATCCCTTGTTTATTTCATGGAAAGAAATTTCAAATAGATATACGTTATTGACTTAAATGCATATCTTTTAAATTTTATTTATTAAATGTTCTTGTATTTATTTGTTTTGTGAAGGCTTCTTTTATATACATCTTTCTTTAATGTATAGGAAACGAATCAATTAAGATACGTTACTTGTTTTAATTATAGTCATACGTTTCATTGATTTCTTGCCTTTATATTTTCGATTTCCTACCATAACTTCTCTAAAATTTTAGACTTGAGTTATTTTTGTAATTCACGTGAGAAAAACATCTCATTTCATCACAACTTTCTGCTACTTTCAGATCTAAAAATATTAGGTAATGGCTTCTTCTCTTTTTTCTACTTTTCTATTCATTTTTCTATTGAAATTTTCCATTTGTTTTGCCTTTCTTCCTATTGTTTAGCTCGGCCTCAACCGCCATCATCTTCTCCGACCACCACCATCATCTACTCTTTTATATATGGGTATGTTATATTATTTATATTATATTATGTGGTATATACTATACAGTTTACAAAGTTTCAAAAGTATATATATGTGTGTATATATATGTCAGTAAGTATGTATATTAGTTTATTTACGTGTATATAAAATTTACAGTCGTATATAACTTCAGTTTATGAAATTGTACACACATATACATATATATATATATTGTTTTTTTTGTTTATATATAGTATGTTAGTTTATAATATAAACTGTTATATATAAGTTAAATAAATATATGTAAGTTACATATTATGTTTATATTATACAGTTATATATATGTGTTTATATTTCGAAGAGTTTACATAACCTGTAAGTTACAATGTTTGTTATAAATATCTTCTTTACAGTAGTATAATGTGATATAAGCACTAGTGTTAAAAAAAGTATAAAGGTTTGCATATGTCTGTAGTTGGTACATTAATCATATATATGTATATATAAGTATTCATAGTTTTGTAGTTGTATTATTTCATAGAAAATGTTGATTTATAGTATATATTCTGGAAGAAAGTATATATTAATTTATAGAAGAAGTATTATACCAATATATATATCATACTTTAAGACGTAGGCTATGTTCTATTAGCTGTTATTTATATAGTTTGTTGTTTTGGAAAGAGAAAAGTCTGTTGTTATATGTATACAGTTTGGACAAGTTATATTAAAGTGTTGTTTATACAGCTGTATATAATGATTGGTAAGTATATATATTAGATTTTGAAATGATGTAAGTTTTATATATATGCTTGCGTGCTTTAAAGTATAAACTTTTACCGTACTTTATATATATGTTTAGACCTCTGCATATTGGTTTATATGTATATATATAATAAGTTTATAGTATAAGCATATGGTTGATTTCAAAGTATATATGTATAGAGGTTTGTAATAATATTTATTTTAGAATTTTATGTGTTTTATTATATATATATATATTATATAATGATTTTGTTAACACGTTGGTTCTGAATATATGTATATAGAAATTGATTTTGAAACAAATATATATTTTCTGTATATATCAAGTTGATTCTGATTTTTCTCTCATTAATTTCTATTTATGAGTTGTCCGTCAAATTCATGTCGAAATTATTGTTTTGGATTCGTGCTTGGATTTCGTAACTCAACTTCATTGTCCATCTCTCTAGCCTCGAAGGGTGAGCAATCACTCACGGTTAACGTTCTTTTATTTATTAAATTTGATTTCAATTGAAACGACAATTGAAATATGCTGCTGTAGTTATTTAAATTGTTATATATGCTATTATCGGTAACCGTTCACATGTGGGATATGACACTATATCCTGTTGTTTATATTATATTTTTATTAATGATATATGCCTGTTGTTATATTTATATTATATGTTATCACTCTGCAAGTTCCCTGTTAGTATAGAATTCACTATGGGTTGAAATGATACATACCCGAACAGACTTTAGAATAGTAGAAAATCGTCATGGGTTGAAATGATAAACTCAAGCGATTTTCATTGAATTGAATTTGGGATTGCGGGTCGAAATGATATCTACCCGTATATATTATGGATTGAAATGATAAATATCTGTATCATTTGACCATAGGATAGGAAAATATATACAGACCTCGTTGGTCCGTATATAAATGTTTGAAAATAATTTCTATGGTTTTGAAAATAAATATATGGTTTTTAATAAATATTGGTTCTTAAAATATTATATATATATATATAGATATATGGTAATTTTATTTAAAGAGTTAATAATAATATTATTGAGATTGATTTAATACATATAATATGATTAAGTATTTATTTAAGTCTATATATCAAAATAGATTGTTGTAATAATTTGAATAAGTTAAGGTTGATAAAGCTGAACTAATTGAGATTGTATTTAATTAAGAATTCTACTAAATTTAATCGATTTGAACTATTGAAGTTGAAGTTTAAGATTAATTTTATAATTTGATTTTTGATTTAAAGTGACTATATGGATATTTCAAGTTTAAACAAATCGAAAGGAACATTTAGTTTAAGGGTAAATTAAGGTTATTTAAATAATACTAAATTTATTAAGTGAATATTTCTAGACTACTTAATAAGGAGTTAAATCGAGATCTATATGAAACCGTTAAATTGAACTTTGAAAATGTTGAATACTAAAGCTTTGAAATGCTGGAATTTAAATGGTTTATTTGTGATCCAGATCTGTATTTGAAATCAGTAAAATTTGAATTTGTTATTTAGAAACTGAATTGAATTAAAATGGATAAATCTAAATTGAATTAAATGTGAATTTGGAACTCGAATTGATTGGAATCTATTTGTGGAATTGAGGATATATATATATATATATATATATATATATATATATATATATATATATAGTGGAAATGACAATTTGGTTTCGATGTATAAATTATTAAAATGACCACGGTGTTATAGTGTATATTTTCTGCATTGTAGATAGTTTCATGGATCCTTAGAGGATGGTTATCCTAAACATCCTTTAAGTTAACTGTATTTCAGTTGATATTTCACTTGAGTTGGATTTATTGATATAAGAATGTTAATCCTGACTCGAATGTTTTGTGTTTTGTTTTACGCTCGGATCAGACTGAGTGATACAGCATTTGAGACTCACCTTTGGAGTTTGGAGCTCATTTGGAGATCCAACTATCGATTCAGCTTTCAGTTTTTCCAGTTGATTGGTTCAAAGATGTCATCTGTTTGTATTCGAGACTTCAGTGTATTTGAGTTATCCTATTATATTTTATTTCTAACTCCGATGTTTATATAGTAGCTTTATGAACTACTATTTATCTATTCCGCTGTATTATATTACTCTGTGTCTGTGATTCTGTGATTGAGTTATTTACTGTATATGCCGAGCTTTGCCAAATTTTAAATTAACAATCCAATATTTTGAGCAATTCAAGTCTGACATGTATGGATTATTGTCGATTTGAATGGTCCAAAATATCAGGTTGTTACAAATATAAGAAGATTTAGTATTGCGTGAGTGGGTTTAATCACTCAACTTTGATTTTCAGCCCATTGAAAATCCAACAAATGCCCAAAATTTCAGCGATCTCCAAATTCAACCAAACTAGTTTCATGTCGTCTAGAATTTAGATACAAATCCAATGGAACAAATCGTGTGGGAATCCAAGTTCGGATGCAAAAGATATTCATGTTATAAGAAATATTAGTAAAATAATAACTGATAAGCAATTAATAAAAAGAAACAAACTTTGTTAGGAAATCAAATCTACGGTTTCAATGACAAGAACTATACAATGGAAATCCAATATGCATATATATATATATATATATATATATATATTTATATACAGGTACTTGCTAGAACAACATCACTAGAAAGACAAGAACAAGGCTCAAAGAATGTTACAAGAGACTACAAGTCGATAGGACCAAATAAGCAACAAGAAAGATGCACAAAACAGACATGTACAAGTTTCAGACATCTGGATGCACAAGTCAGACGTCTGGAAAAGTTGTTTGGAACAACAAAACAGACAAGATCAGATGTCTAGTAGATACACTCAGACGTTTGAAAATCTACTATGTACAAAAAAATATAGTATCAGAGTTTGATACAAATACCAGACGTCTGATTTCGAACTCGGAATTTAAATTCGAACTTCAACTGCCACATTCGAATAGACATCTCTACTTCTCTTTGCTACAACTCTTCATCATCAACAGAAGCAACTATAGAGCACTTGTTAATGGATACAACTACTCAAGGAACCACTCTACAGCTATATATATCATCAAGAATGAAAGAGAACACTCACCTTGCTTACTTGCGCTCTCTACTTACATACTCTGTTATATTCTTGATCTCTAGCAATCTATACTTGTATTTCACTCTACAATATATTCAGATCTCCACATTCAATTCTCTCTAGATATATATTGGAAGCATTTGTACTTATTAGTCAATATCCGTGTTATAAAACACATATTTGACAAGAACAATTTATTGTAACCAAGCCTGTTCCTCCGGAGGAAGCGAGGGTATTTGATAGTCGAATTCCGAAGGGGAGCTTCGGGACTGGACGTAGGACGGAAGGTCTGGACTAGTATAAAATCATGGTGTGCTTGTTCTATATTTACCTAGATTAATATTGTTTTAGTTGCATCATATATTTTGTCACATATACTTACATATACACTGTACGATCCACCCTGTAGATTTACAATTGGTATCAGAGCAAAGTTAGATCAAAATACAGTAACACGTTTTTGAATCACTATAATATGGTAAGTATTTTTCAAGAAGGTCAATCCACAGCGCGACCCCCACTTTTAAATGGTTCTAATTATGCGTATTGGTCAACACGTATGAGAATCTTTATGGAAGCTAATGGATTAGAAATTTGGTCAGTCACTCAAAATAAATATAAAGCACCTGACACTGCTATGAACACATGGAATGATGCATAAAAAAGCAGCTTCTAATAATGCCAAAGCTATTAATGTTCTATTTTGTTCAATAGGTAAGAATGAAATTTCACCTGTCATGTTATGTAACACTGCACATGATATTTGGCATACCTTACAAGTTACACACGAAGGCACAAACAAAGTTAAAAAAAATAAGATTTCAATTTTACAAAATCAATTTTCATCATTTAAAATGAAACAAAATGAATCTATAGTAGATATGTACTCTAGATTCCAAACCATTCAACACGATTTAATGGCACTTGGAGTCAAATTCACAAATTTTGATTTAGTATATAGAATGCTCAATTCTTTAACTCCAGAGTGGGAAAGAAAAGTATTGGCTATCGAAGAAGCTAATGATCTCTAAGCACTCGTAGTTGAAGAATTGATAGGAAATTTAATGTCCTATGAAGCCAATTTACAGGCATGAAAAGAACAAAATTCGAAAAAGTAGAACATAACTCCCAGCAACAAATGAAGACTCCGACTTAGACAAAGAAGAAATTGTATTTATTTCCAAAAACTACAACAAATTCAAGAAGTTTGGGAAATTGACTAGATTTCAGAAAGGAGGAAAATCAAGCTCAACAAATCAAACATCAATCAAATGCTATGAATGTGACCAATTTGGACATATGAAGAAAGACCGTCCCAAGCTCAACAACCATAAAAAGAAGAACAAATTTGAAAAATTCAAAAAGAAGAAAGCTTTCAAAGTAACATGGGATGACTCAGATTCTTCATCATCATCAGACAGTAATAGCGATAGTGATGGGGAACAAGTTAATGTGCGCTTTATGACACAAACTGATGAGGTATGTTGCAAAGCATATAGAATTTTCAATAAACGAAATAACACTATTGAAGAAGGTTTACATGTTTCGTTTAATGAAAATCTTCTTAACCATCATACTAATGACGATGAAGAAATAATTCCAATAATACATACAACAAATTCTTTTAATAACGAGACAAATGCGCAAAAAATACTTTAGTATCATCTCCTGGAATTCTTAAGGATCATCCAAAAGATAATATCATTGGAGATCTCAATTCTAGAGTAAGTAGAAATCAACTTAACCAAATAAGTCATATAGCATTTGTGTCAAATTTTAAACCAAAAAATTATAAAGAAGCTTCAAACGATAACTTTTGGATAATAGCTATGCAAGAAGAATTAAATCGATTTGAACGTAATAACGTTTGAGAATTAGTACCAAGACCAGAAAATCAATCGGTTATAGGAACAAAATGGGTATTTAAAAACAAAGCAGATGAAAATTGAAATATAGTTAGAAATAAAGCACATGTAGTTGCTCAAGGTTATAATCAAGAAGAAGGTATCGACTACGACGAAACCTTTGCTCCAGTAGCGAGACTTGAGGACATACGTACATTACTCGCTTTTGCAAATCATCAAAATTTTAAACTATTTCAAATGGATATCAAAAGTGCTTTTTTAAATGGTTTTATTAAAGAAAACGTATATGTTTAACAACCTCCATTATTTGTTCACGAAAAATCCCAACCGTTTTTTTAAATTACAAAAACCCTTATATGGTTTAAAGTAAGCCACCGTGCCTGGTACGAACGTCTTAAAAATCATTTAATTACGCTGGTTTTCAAATAGGTAAAATCGATATAACGTTATTTACTAAACAAGAAAATAACGATATTTTAGTTGTACAAATTTACGTAAACGATATTATTTTTAGCTCAACTAACGAAAATCTTTGTAATCAATTTTCAAATATTATGAAAAATGAATTTGAAATGTATCACATGGGAGAATTAAATTTCTTCTTAGGTTTACAAATAAAACAACTTGAAAATGGTATTTTTATTCATCAAGAAAAATATTGTAACGATGTATTAAGTCATTTTGAAATGGATAAAACTTCAAGCAAACCAACACCGATGAGTACTGGAGTTCGATTGGAAAAAGATGATAACGGAAAAGATTTTGATGAAAAATTATATCACGGTATGATTTGGCTTCTTACTCTACTTAACGGCTAGTCGACCCGACATTAGGGTGAGTGTATGTCTTTGTTCCCGATTTCAAGCAAATCCAAAAGTATCTCACCAAAGAGCTGTTAAACGCATCTTACGATATCTATCTAGTATTAGAGATTACGGTTTGTTTTACCCTAAGGGATCATCGTTTGAACTAGTTTTATATAGTGATGCGGATTTCGGTGGATGTAAAATAGATCGTAAGAGTACTAGTAGAACATATCACTTTATCGGACAATCATTAGTTTCATGGTTTACCAAAAAGCAAAATTGTGTCTCCTTATCTACTTACGAAGCCGAATATATTTCAGCGGCTCTAGCATGTGCATAAGTGATATACATGCAACAAACACTTACGGATTTTGGCAAACTATCAATAAATCACCAATATATTGCGATAACACGAGTGCAATAAATCTATCAAAAAACCCTGTAAATCACTCGCGTACTAAACATATAGATATACGACATCATTTTTTACGTGACAATGTAGAAAAGAGAATTATTACATTAGAATATGTAAATACCGAGAATCAAATAGCAGATATTTTCACAAAACAACTAAACAAACAAATTTTTGTTAAACTGCGACGCGATTTAGGAATATGTTCTCTTAATGATCTTCTAAACTAATAACCACATCTTCATTTATTCTATAATTAGCTAAAAGTTTTTTATCCACAAATTAAAATTGATAACTCCTTCACCTTAAATTTTTTAAGTGGTTGTTTTCTGAAATTACCTATAAATAATTTTTAAAATTATATATAAATCTTTGCACAACAAGAAATAAAGAATATATAGATTTCATATTTTTTACAATAGAAAGTATAATCATTTCTTCTGAAAATTCTCATCTATCCTTTTCGACACATACAACGGATAGCTTAGTGGATACAACTCAACGCCTTCCTATCCCTACACCAAATCAGGAACGGACATATAGGTGGTCCTCCTATCACACGGGATTCACTCCCGATAACAGGAAGTCCAAACGAGCTCTATTTATTTCTCCTAACACCAAGGAGAAAATTGACGAGATACATCACTATCAAAAGCAACAAATAGATCTACAATGAGAATTATATTTTGAACAAAAAGTCATGACACAAAGATTAAGTTTTCTGGAGCAAGCAACGATAAAATTTTGGAATAATTCACGGAAGAAGGATGTACATGAACCACTTCCAATTCCTTGCAGTTCTTTAGATCCCTCATCCTCGTATCGTACACCTTTGGATCCTTTACCAAGGCGATTCTCTAATTCCTCGAGAACCCACGAACGTGGAAATATATGGTCTTCACTCAACCTGGAGGGATGACAAGTCTGAAGATCACAAAACTCTATCGCCATCTAAATAGATTAAATTATTTTCATTGTATTTGTATCTACGTATATTTGTAATTCTGTTTCACAAAAATAATACTATTTAAAAAAAGGTCGAAAAATAAGCAACACCCTTCAAAATTAGGTTATTTTTTAAAAAATTAATCATTTCAGACGTTTGAATATTGCCCTCAAACGTCTGACACTCTGATATCACACAAATTTTACACCATCAAGCATATGTCAGACGTCTGATATAACCTTTCGGACGTCTGAAGATTACCTCTGCCTAATAAAGACTATATACAGTCTATTTCAGACGTTTGAACTACGAACCAGACATTCAAACAAAGTCTCTGCCCCCATTTTGTAAAAACTCAGCTCATTTTCAGACATCTAATATTTAAACCAGACATTTGAGAAAACTATCTGTCATTCAGAAATGAAAGTTCGATCTATTCGAGACGTTTGACAATACAAACAGACGTCTGATAATTCTCTTTGACTATCAAAATTTCCAAATCGACCAAATCCAGACGTTTACCATAACAAATCAGGCGTCTGATTCTATTTACTGTTTTAATACTAGGTTAAATCAGACGTCTGATTTACCTTCCAGACGTCTGAAATTCAATCGACACATTTATATGCCCAGATAATGTCTATTTTTTACCTTTCTTACTTCATTTCATTTTATTTCTACCGTAATCTCGATTTTTTGCTTCTCAAAAATCCTCTCTCTTTCAAACTTGATCAAATTTGATGGCTCCTAAAACAAAAAATCCTAAGATCTCAAAGCGAAAACAAGACCAAGCAACTTCCTCAAACCCTCAAGTTTACTCAGACGATCAAATTGAACGATGGATGAATCGAGTGCCTCATTCACTCAAGAGATATGAGGATATTCAGAAGAAGAAACTCCACACAGGTCCATTTTATAACTTACTCAAGTTCCCATGTATGATTTAGATGAAATGTGTGTAAGTGCCGGTTTAGAAACTTTGATATCTTTCAATCCCAGTAACATCCAAATTGATCAGTTGGCTATATTTCTCTTCTACGCTAATTTGGATAGCACAACGGTTTGGAACACTGAAAACGAGGATAATTGGTTATGGCCTAGTGTTTATGGCAACACAATTAGGCTTACTCCAGGAATCATCGGCATAACTCTCGGATGTTCCGACTTCGGAGAAGATTTATATAGTATTTCCGATATGCATCTCAAACCAAGAGATAATATAACACATCAAATGTGGGAAGATGAAATGCCAAAATTCGCATCTAGATATCTACGACCTAAGGTGAGAGTTCTAACTCGAATGATAATCAACACTATCATTCCTCGTCTTGGTAGTCATGACAGATAACAGAGTTAGATCACAAGGCCCTGTATGCTATGTTCAGCAGAACTAGGGTAAATTGGGCTAAATTTATATTTGACGAGCTCAAACATTTTTGGACTTGATCACGTCCATCGATTATCTACCCCACATACATCATGAGACTTCTACGTGCTCACAACATCCCCTCCTATTTATCCACTTTTGAAGAAATTTCTCCGAAATATGCTTCCACGATTTTTTTTCACTAATGTACCTATCGGAAAATCCTCCGGAGTTTATATCATTTGAAGAGTGGATGCAACGTCGTCAAGCAAGACAAGCTGGGCCTCCACCTCAACCATACCCTTATCCATCACAAGAGGTGGAACAACATCGCGAAACTACTCCTCCTGCACCATTTGATTATACGTGCCACGATGAGATTTTAGGGACTTGGACAGAGACGAATCCAAATGAAAGTATTCGAGACCTCACTCTTTAAAATCAGCATATCTTATCTCGAAATCAAAAGGCTTTGGCTAAGCGCATTGACAGTTTTGAAACATCTTTTGCTACACGTCTAGCCATAGTTGAAACATCATTTTCAACTGTATTATTGGTTCTCAAAGAGGTTCTTCAAAGGGTTCGTGGCCTGACACCACCTTCTAAAGATTGGCCGACCCCAGTGCCTTCTCCTCCTTCGAGACATTCCAAACTTTTTGAGGAGAAAGAACCACTAGAACAAGCTCCGACATCTCCTACAAAGCAACCCAGCTCTTCCAAAAATGAAGATAAAGGAGATGATCAAGAAAAATCTTCCCTAACAGACTCATAGATTTTTAGGACTCCATCTTATGTACAATTGACAAAAATCTATGAATGTACTCGAGTACAATAATCAATGAAATTTATCTTTTGGTGTGTTATCTCTGTGTATATTTCTGTCTTACAATGATTGGCAAATATTTCATTATTTCTACATTTAAAAAGGTATATATATCCTTTTTGATAATGCCAAAGGGGGAGAAATAATATTCAGCGGGAGATCACAATAAGTTATGAAAAACACATATTCAGGAGGGGATTTATAAAATTATATATATGTATATTGTATAGTTGTCATCATCAAAAAGAGGGAGATTGTTAGGAAATAAAATCTACGGTTTCGATGACAACAACTATACAATGAAAATCGAATGTTCATATATATTTCTGTATACAATTACTTGCTAGAATAACATCACTAGAAAGACAAGAACAAGACTCAAGGAATATTACAAGAGACTACAAATCGATAGGATCAAAGAAGTAACAAGAAATATGCACAAAACAGACATGTACAAGTTTCAGACGTCTGGGTGCATAAGCCAGACGTCTGGAAAAGTCCTTTGGAACAACAAACCAGACAAGACTAGATGTCTGGTAGATACACTCAGACATATGAAAATCTAATATGTAAAAAAATATAGTATCAGACGTCTGATACAAATAACAGACGTCTGATTTCGAACTCGGAATTTAAATTCAAACTTCAACTGCCACATTCGAATAGACATCTCTGGTTCTCTTTGCTGCAACTCTTCATCATCAATAGAAGCAACTATCGAGCACTTGTTAATGGATGCAACTACTCAAGGAACCACTCTACAACTATAAATATCATCATGAATCAAAGAGAACACTTGTAACAACCCGCATGTTTGTCAATTTTTATATTTAAATATTTTATTTAAATATTTTATCGATACTCGGAATTTAGTCCGAAAAGCTACTTTTTGCATACGGTCGAATTAGGACTCGGGACCACTCCCATTGAGTTTAGAATGCCGTTTGCGACCTTTTTGAGTATAAGCTTCGATATGTTTGGAGTAAGTTGATTTTTGCTACTTTTTCACTTAGGGTTTTGATTTGGGCTGAGCTCACTTATGTATTCAGTCCTAACCCCTCTCCTCCTCATTCACTTCCTTTCTATTTTCCTTTTTACTCAAGCTTTAGCAACAATGGTGGGAGAGATGAGAAATTAAAACTCAAGCCCTAGTTTTCTTTTGCAAATCAAGTTCTAGCTCCAAACTAATAGAAGAACCCATTGGTAAGCTTCTCTTCTTCTTCTCCAACTCAATCTCTTATCAATTTCAGAAACTCCTAAACCTAACTTTGGGAATGTTCTTCTTTTGAAGCTTAGAATCAAGCTTCTTGAGTTGGATTTGAAGAGTGGTTGATTCTCCTTTGCTTTCAAGCATCTTCTTCAATCGTTTGGGTTCAAAGGTGAGATTTTTATCTCACATCTTAGTCTATAATTATCTTGGATTGTTAGGTATGAATTCCTAACATTTATTCTTGTGCAATTGATTTTGGTTTGGATTGATTTGGTGTATATTCCAATTTTTTGTGTTTTGGTCTAATTTATGAAAATCCTATTATGGATTTTTGGACATTGATATTTGAGGCGTATCGAAGAGCCGTTTAGGCTGGATTGTCGTTCGACATAATTTCTTAGTCATCGTCATTTGCTCGTTCGATCGTTTTCGATAGTCGTTTGACCATTTTTGGCCTAGGTTCAGGGAATGCCCTGAACCCTTCATTCAGACGTCTGAAACGTAATATTCAGACGTCTGAATATTGTTCTGGGAAGATTTCTATTCCTAGATTCAGACGTCTGAATATAAGGCTTCAGACGTATGAATTGGTTCATTTGGAACCAGAAAGAAAATAGGCTAAAAAGTGCCTATTTCAGACGTCTGAATTCAAGGATTCAGACGTCTGAATTCTGTCTTTGGAAAATATTTATTTTCCAGATTCAGACGTCTGAATCGTTGATTTCAGACGTCTGAATCTGCACTCTTTTTTCCTATTTGCCTATTCACTTGAGAATTCCAATTTAAATCGATTCGTGATGATCCTGTTTGTTGTTATCATTTATTATGCCTTTGATGACTCCTTTTTAGGGATTTTTGAATATCCATTTCGATGGATTCTTTATTGGTTTCTTTGGATTTTATTCACATCTTCGTATGTGAATTTTAGTGATTGATTGTTCCTACAATCTTCTTTGTGATTTGTCACTTTAAAAATATAAAGGTTTTCTATACTAGTAGTAAATATCAAAACTCTTTCTTCAAATGATTTCAACACTATTTTATTACAAAGCTCGTTTTCTCAAACCGACTTCTAATCTATTAGTATATACAAACCTTTACCTCACTCGTATAAGAAATCTAATTAAACGGCTTAGTAAAACTAGTGGTATGAAACGCTTGCGTTTACTTCGTCGGTTAATTCTTGGACTTGTTCGATTGAAACTCTTGTGACAATTTTCTAGTGGAGATCTACAGTTTGTTCGTAAATATTTAAGTTAAGCAAGTGGTTATGGGACATGAAGCTAAACTCATATATTTACTAGCTTAGTGTAATTGACACTTCTCGTTGATCATGACGATCATTTTTGTGATTTAGACTAGCAATGTGCGATGTCTCTTTGTCTGCGAGGGAGACTAAACCCCGTTTTGTGGAGTTTCGACTCAAATTGGTGGGGTAGCAACCCATGGTCTTCGGGCCGTTTGTGGAGCTTCGGCTCAATTTGTGATGGTTAACAAGCATAGAATTAGCGTTCCGTTTGTGATACACGTGTTGGTGAGCTTTATGCTCCCGTTTGTGATAGGCCTCCCCCCTTTTGTGATTTCTGGATTTCTTGTGATGATTTCTAGAATTTGTGTTTCGCCAATTTTCGTGATTTCCATTGATAAGTTTTATCAATATTTGTGCATTGGTGAATTTGTGTGTCACTGACTTTTGTGATTGACATTGATATAATCGTCAATATTTATGGTTTGGTGAACGAAATAAGGAGTATGACATTTCTTTGATTCTTGTATAGATTTGATGATATTGATTAATCTCTTGTTGATTTTCAATTACTTATATATATCACAGCTTGGCATGGTAATTATTATGTGTTTAGTCATATCTCTTATTCTATATCGTTTCATATGATATTTATAGTTAGACTGATCCTTTTATTATTTTCTTATTAAATAATACTCGGGTCAGACCGAGATGTTACAGGTGCTTCAGCTTGACTTCTCACTTGGGATTGATTTCTCTGACTTTTGGCTAACTACTTAGATTAGTAGTTTATTTTGTTATATACACTTGAGATATAGACTCATAGTTGTATTCTTTTGTATAGCGCGTGTTGCTATTCTTTTGTATTATTGTGGATCTTTTTGACCACTACTCTGATATACACTTTCATGTGTTAGTTATATATTCATATCTATTTCCGCCTTTGTGATATGAATTGTCTGTGACTGATTTATGTTATGTTTATTTCTATATTTGTTTCTGAAGATATTATAGCCATTGTGTAGTAGCTTTGAGTTTGTGTCGGTATGTAGGATTTCCTTCTTGATAAAGAAATGCATGTTATACTATCTGACATATCGATGCTCGCACAAAGTAATTACACGGATGGTCGCTCCTCAACAGCCTTATTCTACGTGCTAGTTGACAGCATTCACCGTAATGTTCTTAGCTAGCATGGGTATAGAGGTGGGGCGTCACAACGCTGACCTTACTTACTTGCGCTCACTACTTACATACTCTGTTATATTCTTGATCCTTAGCAATCTATACTTGTATCTCACTCTTCCATATATTCAGATCTTCACATTCAATACTCTCTAGATATATATTGGAAGCATTTGCACTTATTAGTCAATATCCGTGTTATAGAACACATATTTGACAAGAACAATTTATGGTAACCAAGCCTATTCCTTTGGACGTAGCGAGAGTATTTGATAGTCGAATTCCTAAGGGGCGCTTCTGGACTGGACGTAGGACGGAAGGTCTGAACCAGTATAAAATCCTGGTGTGCTAGTTCTATATTTACCTAGATTAATATTGTTTTAGTTGCATTATATATTTTTTCACATATACTTGCATATACACTGCACGATCCACCCTGTAGATTTACAAACTTTAATACTCATGTTTCTCTCAAGACGAGTCTTTAGGCAAAGAAGGAAGAACAAATCAAGATGAATGCAAGATGTATAGGAAAAATGAAAAATAAAACTCATGTTTCATAAAAGAAATCTTTTGAATTTGCAAAAATGAGAGTCTTTAAATTTGCAATCTCATTTTAAAATGATTCGGGGAAAGGAGGATTCAAAGAAGAAAAAAATGAGAGAGAAGATGAAGATTTGAAGAGGAAAAAGAGAAAAAAGGAGAAGATTGTAATGAAGGCTAGGGTTTCATTTGCATCATATATTATTTATACGGTTAGAGTTAGGTTTAGGGCCATTGAAATTTTAAAAGAAAGGCTGCTATTAATTAGTAATAAATGAAATGAGGATTCAGAAAATGAAGTTTGAAAATGAGGGAAAATGTAATAATGTAAATATGAACGAACTAGGTACTGAAATATAGTAAATATGAACAGACTTTTTAAAAGTGGCAGGTATTAAAAAGAGATAAAGGAAAGAATTAAAAATATGAAATGTAGTTCATGTTTGCGAAATGAAAAGGCTTCAGACAGTGTAAATGGAAAGGATTAACGGAACAAACAATGAAAATAATGTGGCAATTATTAATTAGAAAGGGAACAAACGGACTAACTCTACACTGTAAACAAACTTTTAGGATCTAATTCTAAAACGTATTCTCCATTCAATTAATTCATTAACCTCTAAAATACTCAACTTGCACCCATTTAAATTTTTATTAACACATAACAAATAAAATTTGAACACACCAATTAACATCATGGAGACCGCCCCTACACACAAATAAAGATAGCTCGGCACTCCAAACTCAAAATTAAAACGCCTTTCTCAGCGCACAATCAGGAACTCAAATATTTAATTTATTTTAACATTTAAGGTTAGTCCGACTGTTATTTAATGACCGTAAAATGTTGTTTCAAAATTCAGTTTTTCTATTTTCACACAATTATACCTAATTAAAAAAATTGAAAACATTCATTTTATTTTATTTTTCAAAACATTCTTTTTATTTGATTCAAAATATTCCTTAAATTCCCTTTTCAATTAAAACATATGTTTCCTTTTCATGTCCTCAACTTTCTCTTTTATTTTAATTCAAATGTATGTTTCTATTATTACGTCCATTAATTACAATTGATGTTCTCTTTCCTTTTATTTGAAAGATTTCAATTACATTGATTGTAACTAATCCCAAAGTTAAATTTCAAAACAGAGAAACTAAAATGGATGAAATACAGATTAATTGTTTCCTTTAGTCATTGAAACACGTTTAAAATTTGTGATTTATAGACCAGAATAATAAATAAATTACTTAAATAAATGTTTTTTCTATTCTTGTAATAATTCTTTATGCTAAAACACAGTTCAAACAAACATATGTTTCTTCCGTTAGTCAAATCATTCTATTCTTTACTTTAATGAAATTAAACTTACATTCACAAATGAAACATTCAGTTTATTTAATTAAACATTCTTGTAACGACCCGTAATTTTCGATAATTAAAATTTGTTAATTTAATAAGATTGTGTAATTTAATGTTGGAAGAAATAAAAATTTGTGATTTAATAGTAAGAATATAACTAGAATGAAATGTAATAGTATTAATTTAAGGTAAATTGATGGCTGCTTTAAATGAAATTCCAATTAACTAAAATGATCAAAAAGTTATAATTGGTTATAGATTGTAAATTAATTGTAATAATGTGTGTATTAATTGATAAGTGGATTAAAAGAGTAATTAATAATTTAAATGTAGAGATCAAATTCGATGCTTCGTTTGTGGGAATTTTGGCCATAGAAGAATTAACTACCCTTCGAAAGTGAATCTGAGAAAATCTACGCCTATTTCCATGGTTAACCACAGATTTCAGTTCGTCTTGAATTTTTTGATGTTAAAAGGTCTCTTGCTGGATAATCTTCGGCAATGAGACAGGAGTATTTAACATATCTGGAAGAGCTGTTTTCTCGCTTTGATGCCATTAATTCGCCAAACATTGGCAAGGGATACAACGTAAGATTTGGTTATCCAGAGATCTACTTTGGAAAATCAAGGCCGAAGCATGCTCAAGCTATTCCCAATCCCAGCCCTTCTCTTGTGGACCACGGATTCCAATTCGTGCTTAAATTTTTGATATTGAGAGGTCTACTGCTAGATAATCTTTGGCAGTTGAGAGAAGAGGGCATCGGTTATTTAGAGGAGATGTTTTTGGTCACTTCGACGCTATTAAATATCCCAACATTGGAAATGGACAGAGTGAAAATTTTGATGATTTTAATGAAAGTTCAGGCCGTCTGGTTTCTTATATTGATTCTTCTGATTGCAATATAATTGTCAGTTCGGTCAAATGCCAAGATTGCTTCTTCAATGTATTGCCTGAATGCTCTAAAACCTTTGACCCGATGCTACTAGACCCTGATGTCTATGCAGTAGCCGAGAAACCATCATCCTTAAAAGAAGTATGCTTGAGTGAATCGGGAAAATGCGATGGGTCAGATGGAAGTGGATTTGTTAAAGTTATTAAGAAGAGAAGCACAGTTAGACTGAGTGAAAAAAGTTTTTTCGCAATATCCACAGATAATCCATTTAATTGTTTAGTATCCCCATTAGTTCCAGATGAATTGATATTGGCCTGCCCAGATGACATGTCAACTATTTCAAACCCAATGTCACTGAATAAAGCTGCTGGAAATCACTCGAGATACAACAAGGTGCCTAATGAAGATGGCAAGCCTGGTGTAGGTGATGAAAAGAAAGGTGTTTCTCTGGTTGAAATAGATAACGAGATCTCAATAGACGAAGCATGTGATTATGACATGGTGTCACATGCAAATCATTCAGTGATGCTGGACTCGAAGTATTAGAACATGATAGTTGTGTAAGAAAGACCAACAATGTGGGCCTGGATTTCTCAAACAGTATTGCTGAAGCTATTCAAGTTGGTGTCAGTGTGCGCAGTTTGAACAGTGCTACCTTTTCGCAAGGTGAACGTTCTGGTGTTAGGCCAGATGTAATGCAAAGTTGTGATGCTGATGCTTATTGTAATGGGAAATGTGTTTCTGGTTCGAGAGAATTCAATGGGCTTGGTTTTGGGTCCAGTGTTAAAAATGCAGATGCTAATATTCATGTGAGCGGAGATGTAGTTTCTGGGGGCAACTTTGGATTCAGGAAATACAGTATCTGAATCCTATGGTGGGAGAATCAAGCAGCATGGTTTGTGTTCGCCTTTGTCTAAGAAAGTCAGAAGAAAGATGTGGGCTGCTAGTGGGTCAATTAGACGTAGCGCCAGGATCAAAGGTAACCAGTCTCAGGCCTCAGGGGAGTTTCCTGGTTCGAGTGCCAAGAGCGGCACTTCGAACTCGGGCTCAGGTATGTGTCTCGATATGGGTAGTACGTACTCTTCGTACGCGTTAGGAAACCTATCTGCTTCTAATTTAGTAAGTTAACTTCTGATACTTGTTTCATTTTTTCTGATGCCGAGTTAGATCGTGAGTTTATTAGATGTAGGGAGTTGGACAAGGCTAGATCAGTTGGTTTATGAGGATTATTAGTTGGAACATTAGAGGTTTACACGATTTAAATAAATGTGACAAGTTGGAACTTTTTTTAAAGACTATTCTATTGACATTTCACTCCTTCTGGAAACTAAAATTGACTGCCTTGATTTTAGATTCTTTAGAAGATTAGGAGGTTATCAATTGAGAAAATGGGTTTTTTTACCATCTGTTGGCGCTTCAGGGGGACTAATGGTTGGTTGGCGTGATAATTATTTTAAACTCCTTCAATATATTCCAAAAAAGCATTCTTTGCACATTATTTTTATTAATCTTGTTGATAATTCTTATTTAAATATTTCTAACGTATATAGTCCTAATTCAAAAATTAATCGCCGAACTTTATGGAATGAATGCCTTGAATTTAGATCTTTAGCTCCGGGCTCTTGGATCCTGGGGGGAATTTTAACGTCACTCGTTTTTTGGGAGAGCGTTCTCCTCATGAAGGAGATTTCTCTGCCATGGAGGAATTTGATCATTTTATTATTAACTCCAATTTGATTGAAATCCCTCTTTCTAACAGAGATTTTACTTGGAGTAACACTAGGGAATCCCCTTCCATGGCTCTTCTTGACAGGTTTTTTGTTAGTGATGAGATTGAGGATAAATTTCCCATTTGTAGAGTTTCTGGTTTGCCTTACACATACTCTAATCACTGTCCGATTATTCTTACTTGTGATAAGCATAGGGTAATTAACAGGCTTTTTAAATTTGAAAAAATGTGGCTTTCAGAATCTAACTTTTTCAACTTGATTCTAAATAAATGGATTTCTTTGAGTTTCTATGATATTAGAAATAAAGATAACTCTGCTAAAAATTTTGTTTTAAAACTTAGAAACCTTAGACTTTTTCTTAAAAATTGGAATATAAATGTTTTCGGTAATATAAAAATTAAAAAAGATAATATTCTGAATGAGATGCTCAAAATAAATAAGATTGAAGAAACTAGACAGCTAAATTTGGGAGAACGCAATGTTCTTGCTAATCTTAAGGAGGAGCTAAATTCTATTCTTGAAAAAGAGGAGGTTATATGGAAACAGAGGTCTAAAATCCAGTGGATTAATGAAGGTAATTATAGTACAATTTTTTTTCATAACATGGCCAATGGTAGAAAACGAATTAATACAATTAATTCTATTTCTATTAATAATGAGACTTTAGTTGATCAGAGAGATCTTAATAAGGCTTTTATAGATTATTATAGAGATATATTTGGTGCTAAAAATAAATTTAGAATAAATGTTAACTGGAATGATATTTACCCGCCTGAATCCAACGTTGATCTTTCTGAACTAGATAATCCTTTCACCGTAGAGGAAATTTGGAAAGCTATTAACGACATGCTTAGCGATAAATCTCCGGGTCTGGATGGGTTCCCCATTTTATTTTATAAAACTTTTTGGGATGTCTTGAAATTAGACCTAATTAATATGTTTACTGATTTTTATAATGGAAGCTTGCAATTAGGAAGATTCAATTTTTCAAATGTTATTTTATTACACAAAAAAGTAGGCGCAAATAATTTAAAAGATTTTAGACCTATTTCTTTGATTAACTGTTCTATTAAATTTTTTCAAAAGTATTAGCTAATAGGCCGAGTATGAGAATGAATGATCTAATTGACTGTTCACAATCTGCTTTCATTAAAGGAAGAAATATCATTGACGGTGTCGCAGTTATTCAAGAATATATTAATCACTGCTGGAAAAACAATATTACCCATGCTATCCTTAAACTTGATTTCACCAAAGCTTTCGATTCCGTTGATTGGGATTTTTTAATTGATATTTTTCATGCTAGAGGTTTTAGTCATAGATGGATTAGCTGGATCATGAATTTGATCAAAACTGGGAACTCTAGTATAATGGTTAATGGTATTTTAGGTAATAAAATTCAATCTAAGAGAGGTTTAAGGCAAGAGGACCCTTTATCGCCTCTTCTGTTTAATCTCGCCTCCGACGTTTTTGCTAAGATAATTAAAAAATCAGTTGATAATGGATCATTGGGAAATATAGGTAATGGTATATCGCGTAATGGTATACCAGTCCTCCAATTTGCTGATGATACCATGCTTTTTTCTTCCCATCTACCAAGACATATCATTTCTCTTAAGTTCATCTTATATTGTTTCGAACTCCTATCGGGTTTGAAAATAAACTTTGATAAAAGTTCCGTTCTAGTCCTGAACGATCATGATAATGTTGAAAGTTTAGTTGCAAATACTCTCAACTGCAAGACTATGACTTTCCTTTTGATTATCTCGGATTTGTGATTAGACCTTCTAAACCCAAACATGATGACTGGTTTATAATCATTGATAAAATCAAAAATAGAATATCCAATTGGAATGGTAGATTATTATCTAGAGTAGGTAGATTAGTTTTAATAAATTCTGTTCTAACTGCCCTTCCAATATACTGGATGTCCATGCATTTATTTTCTGATTGGGTAATTTATAAAATGGACAAAATTTGAAGAGATTTCTTATGGAGTGGGGAAATTACTAACAATATCATAAAATGTTTGGTAAACTGGGAAACTGTTTGCAAAGCTAGAAAGGAAGGTGGCTTAGGAGTAGTTAACTAGCGTAATATGAACTAGTCTTTGCTTAGTAAATGGTTATGGAAGTTTAAGGATATAAACGATAATGCTATTGGAAAGAGATCATTATAAAATATTACTACAATGGTTGTATTAACTCTTATCAAATCATTTCTCCTGACAGTCAAAATCTATCTAACTTTTGGGAATCCATTTTGAAATGTCAAGATATTTTCACCCTAGGCCTTAGTACGATTGTCCACTCTAGTAATTGTACTTCTTTTTGGCATGACCGTTGGATTTCTGTGTTACCTCTTAAGGTAGAATTGAAAGAGCTCTACGAAATCTGTAACTTTAAGTATGCGTTAATTAGTGATGTTTTTTCTCCTGATAACGATCCCCCTTGGAACTTTACTTTTAACAGAATTCTGGTAAGCTCAACCCTTAGGCAGCTTTCCTTGCTATATGCTAAATTAAGTCTTTATAATATTGATAATGATAATGACACCATTAGGTGGGAATGAGATAAGAGTAAGAAATATACTCTAAATTCTTTTTATAATTTTATTAACTTTTCAGGCACATCAAACATCTCTTTTAACTATAGTTGGAAAGCAAATGCTCCTCCTAAATCTAAAATTCATATGTGGTTAATACTCCATGGAAAACTTAATACTATAGAATTACTAAAGAGAAAAAACATTCATAATGACAAAAATTGTTATTTTTGTAAATTGCATACTGAAGATATTAAACACATTTACTATGACTGCTTGGAGTCTTATTACATCCTAAACAATACTCTCAGAATTTTTAAATTTAATATTACAACTAAAATCAATGATTGTGAATCCTACTAGAGTAGATATAGGTTTAGGTTCAAAAAGAATATTAGATTCTTACTAGATACTTTATTCACTATTATTTGTTGGTATATTTGGTTTGAAAGAAATCAAAGAATTTTTAACAATAATATTAGTCAGAGTAATAAACTGATTTACACTATTTCTTCTTTTTGTTTTAATTGGATTTCTAACCCCAAATATAAATTAGCTAAAAACAAATTCTTTAAAAGGTTCCTTAGCAAAGTTAGATATAATATTAACTCCTTTAAACTCAATAATAATATCTTTAACACTATTAATAATAGTATTTATATTTATCCAAACTTATCCAACGATCTCACTGTCAAACATAATTTGCTTAGGATCATAGGCGCTTAAGTTTTTTTTTACATATATATGTATATTAACTTTCTAATATACATATATATGTATCATTCTAATTCCTTATTTAGTCTTTCTACAGACGCAGGTTCGAACGATAGGGTGTTTAGGTTCACTTTGCAGCCTCACACGACTTCAGATTGCAGGGATTTGGATTGCGGAAAGGGCTTAGGCATGGAGTTTTCATCTTAGGGTACCTTCATCTCCAGTATGGAGCTCTTACATCTAGAGGATTTGCTTTTCGGCTTGGCTTTTGTTCCATTGTAGCAGGGAGCTTCTTATTTAGCTTGTGTTGTCGCCTTGTATTTCAGGTTTTTCTAGTGCTTTTTAGGTACTTCAAACACTTTAATATCGGACGGTTGTCATGCCTGCGCTCGATATTAGGGAGTGATGGGTAGAGACTTTGTCGAACCTCATCCTCGGGGTGCCTATTTTGTTTTTGTTTTTGTACCTTCATTCTGTCACCTGCCAGACATGCTGGCAGCTCCTTATTTCTGTGTTATATATATAGCTATATGTGTGCTCTCCTCTATTCTTAGAGGATCACACATTTCCCTCAAATAATTTAAATGTTGAGTTATTAATGAAATAATGTGTAATAAATTGTAATTGAGTAAAATTAGTGTAGTGTGAGTTCTTATAACATTTTTTGTAAATAATAAACTTACAAATGTTATTAAATGCAGAAATGGTGACAAATGTTATTTGTTACCAATTTGTTTAATCAATTATAATTAAATGAAATTAAATGTTACGTAAAATGAGTTAAGATGATAACCGTAGATTATGAGTGTAACAAAAGGTATAGAAATGTTAATTTTATTCACAAGGCAATATTTGATTTAATAATGAAAATGAAACCAAGATAAATGAAGTTATTGAGATTTTAAATTTTAATAAATTGACAAAAATTCAATGTAATTGAAATACTGCAACTAATATGGTAAAAGATGGTAACTGTAAAATATTAGTGTAATAAGATATAAAAAAATGTTAACTAGGTCTATAAAGTAATAATTGATTGAATAAAAAGATTAAAATAAAATTAAATCAATTTATTGGAATTAAATTATAATTAATTGGATTTAATTACAGTTGAAATTAACACCGTAATTAGTAATATAATTAACATTGAATTGACATGTAATTTTTTTAAACTATTGTAGATATCCAAGTAATCAAACATGATAAAAAAATTGCTAGTTATAAATTTTGAAAATAAAAGTGATTTAATCAATTTAATAATAATTTATTTAATTAACATGAAAATAGCCATTTTGTCCACTATCTCAGATTTTGACAAAACCAGTTTCTTCGGATCCGTAACGGTGAATTATTGTAGGATTTCAAGTTTCATGGCGATCGGACTTGTTGTTTGATCGTACGGACTCGAAACGCGTAGAAATCAATTTATTTGAAATCAATTTGAAATAAGCTGATTTTAAAGATAACATCTTCATACGATGGAATTAGGACGTGAAACCTGTTCCACTGAATTTAGAATTATCGAAAACATCTATTTTGATATAGGATGACCCATTTTTGTTTTGAAGACAGAACAAGCTTTTTGGGTCGCTATTCGTCGTTCGTACCAATTCGACCGTGTTTATCTTCTTATCGGGCTTTGTCAATATTTCCCCAAACCCTAGCAATCATTTTTTATTCCGTACATACAACTCCATCTGTTTGTTAAACTTCTCAAAAGGCAGAAAACCAAATTTCTAGATTCAATTGCAAATCAAAATCAAAAAATTAAAACTCCTCAAACTATATCATATTATATATCAATTCGAAGCTCTCGATAAGCATAATTCACTGGTGTGATTCGTTTTTCAATCAGATTCATGGTTTGTCCAAAAAAACAGGATATTGACCTCGGCCGTTCATTGGAGTTTGATGATCATCGATGGATCGTCGAATCGAAGTTACTATCGCATGGAGAGGGACATGCGTAGTTCATCGGTGCAGTTTGTTTGACGTTTTCACGGTTGGATCGAGCATGATAAATTCGATCAGGTTTATAAATAATGGCGGCGGTGGCTCCTTCATGTGGCCGTCGACGACAGATGGAGTGAACAGAGGGAGTCGTGTTGGCTGAGGAAGCTTAGGCGAGGTGGCGGTTGTATAAGGTAGGCAGGCGTCTACGATCGAGGCCGTGGGTGAGGACGTTGTGGTCATCTAGTGGTGGCTCGATTTTGTATGGCGCATGATACTGCAGTGCTAGGGCTGAGAGAGGAGATGACGTGTAAAGGATAGGTGAGTACGTGTACCACTTATTTTTCTATTTTATTTATTTTAAATTTAAGTCATGTAACTTATAATGTTAATAACTTTTGCATACGAGCTTGGATTTACACGCTGTTTGCTCCGCTGCGATCGTATCAAAATTCCGGACATTATGGAACTTGTTTGGACGAATTCTGAAATAGTTGAATTTTGGGCCTTTATTTGGATTTCAAATCGATTTGAAATCAAATGTGAGTGTTTTGACCCACTCACAACTACTAGATTATCTTATGTTAGTTAAAATAAATTTATGTTGTGATTAGAAATTAATTGATTAATGTTCGATATGTTTAAATTGTCATTCTAGTTAAATTTGACTTTTATAGCATTTAATCATCGTTTAATTTAATATTACAATTTAATTGTCAATTTTATACCTGTTAATGGTAATCAATTATCTATTGATGTTTATTGGTTGATCTATATGACGATTGTGATGTATATTTGATCGTTAATATTTGATTGACTGGATGTTGTATTTTATATTGTTACGACACTGCAAGTTCCCTATGGGTTGAAATGATACATACCTGAACAATATATAGATTAGAAAAAATCATTATGAGTTAAAATGATAGACTCGAGCGATTTTATGGATTTTTATTTAATTCAGGATTGCGGTATGAAATAATATATAACCGTGAAATTTAAAATGGCGGATTGAAATGATAAATATTTGTATTACTTGACCATAAGGTAGAAAATTATATACAGACACCAGATTGGTTAAATTAAATTATTTTAATTCTTTAAATTTTAAATTCAGTTAATTGGCATTTTAAAATAGATATTGATTTATACAAATTGAATTATTTTTGATAATCCGAGCGTTAATGCTGAAATTTGAATTGATTTAATGAATTGTTTAAAGGGTTTAAATTGGAATTTCAAAGTTGAAGTATCAAATATAAATGAATTTATCGGAATGGAGTTATTGAAATGTTTGGATATAACTTTGAAATCTATTTTAAACTAATTTAAACTATTTTAATTAAAGTAATTATTTTAATCGATTTAAAATATTTTAATTTAATTTAATCTACTACAACCTATTTAATCTATTTTACCTATTTTAAACTAATTAAATTTATTTAATCTATTTTAAATGTACTTAATATAATTTAAACCTATTTAATCTATTTTAAATTAATTTAACCTATTTATTTATTTTAAATTTATTTAATCTATTTCAAATTTATTTAATCTGTTTAAAATCTATTTAAGATAATTTAAAAACTATTTAATATATTTTAAATTTATTTAAATCTATTTAAGATAATTTATTTAATCTATTTAAATCATTTTAAAATATAATTAAATCAAATTAAAATCTATTTAAACTATTTTACTATTTAAAAACAATTATAACTTATTTTAAATTATTTTTAAACTATTAAAACTATTTATGACTACTTGAACTATTTTCTAAAATTTTAAACTGTGTAAAGCTAAAGTATTTATATTTAAATCCTTGATAATGATACAACCTAAGTTGGAATTTGTAATAGATACCTTTTTGTGAAATGACATATTTGAGAAAATATGATGATTTTGGAACTAGGATTTAATTAACTTGTCTTATCGATAAATTCAAAAGTGAATATGATTTTGAAAGTGAATATTGTTTTGAAAGTGTATATGATTTTGAAAGTGATATGGTTTGAAATTGAATATGATATTTTGATATCAATTATAAATTTACTTTTTGGAAATATAAAAGAACCATCCGGTGTGAAATAAGCATTTGGTTGTTAAAGAGTCCAGGATCGGATATTATCATACTCTCTGCCAATACTGAAAACCACTTTAACAACTATGTACATGGTGGAGATTCCAGAAATGAAGTAGGATGGTTTGGTGCATGATTCTGTATGAGGTATTTATGTGACCCTGACTCCCGTGAGTCGGCTTAGATGTGACTAAAATAGGAGCCATGCCGGACCAGGTGAGGTCGCACCTCTGATCAGACACATTTCTTCGATACTATATTATGACTTTGTGATGATTTGGTGGCCTTCCCTCGATTTTGATTATGGAAGTATGTTCCGAGGTGGACGGTAGTAGCTGCCAAGCATCACCACCAGTCCGGATCCGTTATTAGTATATCTACCTTGGCATTGCCTCGAGTGCCTTGTTCACATGCGCTATTGCGCCTTCTATGAGTTTGTTTTGTGTGATACCTATGGAATGCTTCCTGATAGCCTACCTACGGACGGAGTTTACAGTATCTGTATAGACTACGGCATTATATAAAATGTGTTAAGGGGGATATAGGTAACGCCTTAACGCTATTTTAATACTTTACTTTACAATTCTTTTCGTTAAATCAAGCTTTCCTTATATTTTCACAAAACATAAGCTACGTTTAATTGCACTTATAAATTTACAGTTTAGTGCATCTCTCCTATAATTGAAATTATTCAATTACATTAATTTCAATTGATTGCAAAGGTGAATTGCAAAATGGATTAAATAAATGTAAAGAGAAATCGAACAATTATTTATCCTCTAATAGTAATTTAAACATATTTCTACACTGTTAGATACAAGCAAAAATTATACATTTCTTACTAAATAATAGTTTTCCATCTCTGCAATCAATCTTTCAGCTAACAAACATTTCAAAGAAATAAACATATGATTTCTTGTTTGATAAAAAACATTTACTATTCTTTATTAACATTTATTATTCTAATTAATTTGAAATTTACATCAAACAATTATTAATTTCATTCAAACCAATGTCATTAAAATAAACACAAACATATGTTATCAGCCTTGCCTTATTGCAAACATATATCATTAATAGAAATTTTAATTAAGCTCATAACTTGTATTATAATTTAATTTGTATCAATAAAATCTTTATTCCTAACAATTTTATTAAAATTTTTTATTTAATTTAATATTTTTAAATGGTTAAAAATACGGGCAGTTACACTTATACCATTTTATAAGTATATGGAAAAGTTATTCCAAGTTTTAAAGAGAATGGTTTGTGAATATACTTATACTAGTGAGATAAGCATACAAATATTTTGATAAAATATTTTTGGAAAGAGATTAATTAATGAAAGATTAATTTTGATAGGTTTAGTGGTTTTTGTGGGAAATGTAACTCTGTTTTTGATTAATTGGTTATGTGATAGTTAAATGACCGACTATCAAATCTTGGTCTAAATATGTAATCCTTCTTAATTTTGGTGGTTTAGAAAAATTCCCTTCTTAACACATAAGAATTTGACTCTGGAAATACCTAGAAGAAACACAGGATTATATGGTACAATTACCGTCGATGGTGCTATAATATACATATAAACTCGTTCTGTTCTCCTAGGACGAATGATAGGGAAATCCATCCACATAAACGGTTAAGTGGTGATCCTCGCTCCTATGTATTGTCTAATTATTTCCAAAAGAACAGGTATGGAGTATTCTGAAAATCGATAGATTGGTATTGGAACAACCGATAAGCGAGGAAGTGTACTTATATGAGACGACTCAGTACCATAACCCCTCCAAAACCATATACGGGTTTTATGCTTGGAGGAGATTTTGTTCAAGATGTCAGAATCCATGTATGATTTCGAGACTCGTTAGGGTATGGGAATCCTTGCGAGATCTATTTTAAATGTGGGAATCCTTATGTGATTCTGATACCCGTTGTGGTTGATAGAGTTAAGGGTATGTCCTAGGGGAAATTAATTAATTTGTTACATATATCTAACTAGTTGACTAATCTAGTTCATAATAAAGGTGTTTCATTCTATTATATACTTGATATAATGTGATTACATTAATTAATTAATTTAATTTAAAGTATGTTTAATAGAAAATCCATAAATGGTATATTTTGTGATAGTAGTTACAAAGTGTTGTGGCCGTGAGTAATTTGTCATAATATAATAAATATATCATTTTAAATTTTCTTAGTCAAGGTGCATGGAGATTGGATATCGATGTATCCGTTAAGACTAGAGTATGTAACACTCTCCAAATGTTGGACGGTGTATTACTCATGACTACTAGGGGGACCTAGTGGTTACGTACTGATAGTTATTAGATAACTATGAAAACGAGTTACTTGATATTTTTCTGTTGCTTAATATAACTAAGGTCAAACTGAAAATATCGATGTGACTGATTTACACGATTCTATCGACTTCAGGATACTATAGATCTTCAATATGAAAGCTCTGCTTTGATTATAATCAAATTATGGCATGGCGTTCCATTGAGTGACTATAGTTGGGTCGAGTAGAAGTATTGAAAGTGAAGCACTATTTAAGTGAGGATTCGTCCCCTAAGTTATATGGAGCTAGTATCATAGTCAACTCAAAGTCACAGTCTCTGGTCAGGGCATTTGGTTTAATAAAAATTATTATTATTAAACCAAGGACTTTGTGTTTGGACTATAAAGTTGAATGTGGATGATATTGAAATTTTGACCATCGCCAAATTCCATAAGTCCTAGTGTGATATAGTTTGGACAAAGAGAACCGATGTAAATAATTGTCAATATCAGGCATCGCTTATAATAAGTAAAATTTAATTTTACCGAAAAGATCTATAAGCGATGAATTTAGCCAAACTATCATACCACCTTCTAAGTGATGTGTGAACATTAATATTTGAATTGTTTAATATTAATCACTGATTGAATTCAAACCTTTGAGTTGCACAACCGTATTTGTGATTTCTCGAAAAATCACATAATTTAATTAGTTTGTAGATTGTTGCAAACTGATTAAATTAATTAACATTTATGAAATATTAATTATTGTTAATTTATTTGATGTTTGAATGATATCGGTATAATTTTAAACATGTTTTAAATAATAATATAATTACATAAAAGTTATTTTCTTTTATTTAGAAAAGTTGCATATTTGGAATGTGCTTGGATCAGCCATATAATGTAAGAGGAGGAGATCAATCAATGATATTAATTGAAATTTAAAAAGAGGAAATAAATGAAGAAGTTTTAACAGGAGAATAGGAAGAGTTTCCTTTAATTCTATTAAAAACAAAACCTCTTCATTTTTGAAAGTACATAGAATAGAATGTGAATTTCACCTTTTTTCTTATTCTTCTGCTTCTCTGTCATTAATTCATGGCTGAAACTTCATCCAAAAAAAATATCAAAACAAATTCAAATCAACATCAAACTAAATTAAAAAAAAGTTGGTTCACTATTCTCTTGCAAAGTGGGATGGTGATTTTAAAATCTAAGAAGAAGCCACAAATTAAGGTATGATGAAGGGCAAGGTTTATCGGATCTAGAGAGTGATCAATCAGATCTAGGTATTCTCCTATCATTCAACATATTTCTACATGCTTGATCCTAAGGTAATTAAATGTGTGTATAATTTGATATTTGCATATCTTATCATTTTTTTCTTATCCTCTAAATGCGACGACCCGGATTTTCTGACTATTTAAAACTTGCCAAAAATCTGCCCGTCCAAAACTGCTAATGAAAACTACCAATTTACAACAAAATATTATTTGATAAAATTCAATATTACTAACTGCATAGTTCACACTTACAATTAATATTACTTACTAGAGTATTTATTTACATATATACACGACGTACTTTAATATATACCAAAATCATAATTATAAGCTTTACCGTTGTGCAACACAAATATGAGAGACAACAATAACCATTCCTGCAAACTCAATAAACATGTCAATGCATAATAAAATGGAAAGGAGGAAAGATATATCAACACAAGATAATTATAGCAAACAATAAACAGGAAATATATTATATTATTATTAAAGCAGCATCACTACCATTTGTGACTGCCTACGTACCTCTATCTAATTAGACAACTAATTAGATATAGGATCAAGCCAAAGTAGTTCTTCTTAAAGCATTCAAAATCAACATTTATTTCCAACACATTTTTTATATAAAGATATGGGTGAAACACTTTTACAATATTCATTTCAAAAGATATCTATGTAGCTCTTGAAAAACATTTTATTAGAAAGATAAACACCTTTTACTTTTAGATACTAATAGGATCCATCTTTTATACTCACTTCCTTAACCCATATTGTATTTGAACTTCATACAGTTAAATAATTATAAGAAGTTCGTTCCGAGTTCATATGCAATTATCATCTAGCATAGCCAAATATTTTAGTTAAACATCATATAGTCAAATTATGAACTTCTAATCACAAGAGGTTGGCTGTTAAATACTCGCAAAAATCATTATTCTTTCCCAACCCAAGTCATGTGAAAGGATTTCCTATAAATGACCGAGCACTTGTCCAACAATACCCATAAAATATACATAATCGCAAGTGCTGATTAACACTTCATTCTATCAACATCTGCAAATACTCCTCTAACTTCACATATAGTTCTATACAAGCATTCATGTACCAAATATATGCCATGTATTTTGTTTTAAAAAACATACAAGTGATAGTAATCACTTAGAGCTAGGTATTTACTTTTAAAAAACCATAGCTTTAACTTAACTTTTTAATGTGTTAAGTTTAATATACTTGCGTTAATCTGGCACATACGACATTATATAATTCAAGTAAATTGTGAAGATCTCTCCAACATCTATCAAAGACCTAAATCTCATGTTAGAGTCCTTCTAGACCAAAGCAAGATGCCTAGAGCTTTCTACCAACATTAGAAGCAAAGCATCCAAGTCAAGCTCACCTTTTCCTCTCATGCTCATAGCCGTATTCATTTTTGCCCCTTTTTCTATAAATTATTCCAAATAAGTGCTATGACACTTTCTTGAAAGTGGATAGTAGATTAAACGAGGATGGTTTTGGTGAAAATTTGAGGTCGATTGGATCTTTTTCCAATTTGTTATGATTTTTGGAAGTTGACATATAAAATCTGCCTTTAAAAACTTGGACCAGAAAGTTATCTATCTTCCACCCCTAATTCGACCAAGATAACTCATGAATTGGAGAAAGTGGTACATACGAAAATGGTTTCCATTTGAGCCAGCTTTCAAACAAAAAAAGAATCACTTGATTTGGACTAACAGTTTGAGAGATATGGCCGAAATAAGAAGGTGGATTTTTCTTGAGATCCTTTCCAACTAAAGAAATTGTTTTTATAAAAGGCCAAGCTTCCTTTGAAAGCTTCTTTATTTTACTATGTTTTTAGGCTTATATTATAAGCTTCTTTTATTTATTTATATTCATTATCTTGTGGTGGATGCTCTCTTGTATTTAATATATATTAGCTTATCTTGGAAGCTTTCTTTCCTTTAATGTACATACATTAACTCTTTTTAATAATAAAATCTATCGTTTTTATACATACGCATACTTAAGTGTACATACATGTACATATATGCACTTCCATGCCAAAATATTTATAAGTGTATGTATACACCAAAGTGTTATGACATACTCGACAATTTATAGCTGACGAAACATCGAAGATTCGAAAAACGAATTCCGGGCACATTTGCAATTTTACATTGAACTAAATATTTTTGTAAATTGAATTTAAAAACTATTTCACCATCACTCATTATTATTTAAAAGATTTTTATTTTAGTTACAAACTCATCATTTTGATATTTAAAATTAAATATTCATAAATTCAAGCAGTAAATTTTCGGGGTGTTACACTTAATCTCTATCTTTCCCTTCTGTTCATACTTGTGAGTTTGAATCTTGATTGAATATCTACATTCCCTTGCTTGAATCAATTTTTTTATCTTGTTAATACGTAGAATGTTTTCTTTTTTTCACTATTATTTTGTTATGAATTACAACATCTCATTTTTTCTCTCATGTATGATTGTTTGATTAGTTAATTTAACCTAGATCTAGACCTTCTTTATTTTATGGTAATATTCCATTCCTTGAAAGCCAGTGGATACTAGAGCCAGTGAAATGGTAGCTACTAAAGCATAAACAACTCGTTTTTCCTTCCCCACCAGTATAGCATGATGAGCCCAAGTTACGGCAGCTCCGGATGAAGGGAGAATAAGGGTGTTAAGAAAAGGGATTTCCCAAGGATCTAAAACCCCAATCCCTTTTGGGGGCCAAATACCTTCGATCTCTACCATCGATGCCAAAGAAGAATGAGAAGAATCCAAAAAAAGTCAACCCTTTGATAGTAAAAAAAGTCAATCAGTAGACAACAGCGTAGCAAAATATGCCTTCATCTAGGAATTGACAATTCTGGCTCTATTAAGACTACGTGGGAATTCTCCCTCTCACTGGAAGGCCCACAAAAGCACAGATGAGAGATATAGTCAACATGGTGTTAGACTGCAAGGTTGGAAAATTTAGCTAAGTATAGTATAGCCGGCGCCTGATAAAATCAGTAACCGCAGGGATACCCAATCAAATGTTGAGTAACTTCAAGCTTGCTATCTACACAATCTATCAGATTTCAGTCCTGCAACGTGATTTGGTCCCAGATTTTAAGAGTGTAACGTAAAATAGGGACGCCAAAAAGCAGAAACAATGGGTAGTCGAGAATGAATCCACCAAGGCTACGGGAACTCACTATTATTGAATCAGTCAGTGATTGATCTGCTACAGGACTGGTGATTCAAAACCTTATGCCAACTCTTATTTTGAGTTATCCTTTAGGAGAATCCTCTGATTGGGAATTGTTTGATCGTCTTTCTGCAAGGAAGAAGCGAAACATAATCAACTTGGATTCGGGACAACTATTCATAATCTTAGGGAATGACTTGATTTTCTTTGAAGGTGTGATTGATGTTTTGGCTTCGATTTTCTGCAGTTGATAGCATAGCCCCAAAATTACAGGAGGCCAAGGAGTCAACAATTATGACAGTTTTTATCTTAATTACAATAATTCATTACAAGCCCCTCTTGCTCCCAAACCATCCAAATGAAATCTGGTAAACAAATCCTACCTTGGGGCCCTCTTCCTTATTGAAACGAAGAATCGAGTCTAGCCTTATATTATTTCGCGTTAGCCTTAACTAATCCTATTGAAACCAGTGGCCCAGTTCCTGAGGATAACCAGATGATAGGGGCATAAAAAAGGATGATAAGGGCAAACAATCGATGGTCCTCTAGTAATAGGAACTGGCCAATCATTTCAGAAACATCTTAATAAAGAGGACTATTATGTCACTACTATGTCATTACAGGCTAGAAGCCCCCACCTACTAAGTTCAATTAGTCAATATAATAATAATTAAATGTTCAACTTTTTAATTATTAATTAGAACTCAAAATCAAATAATAAGAACTCATTATATTATAAATAATACAATAGTGTTTGCCTTTTTTTTATTATCAAAAGTATCTGTATTCTTCGATGAAAAACGAAGACAAAGACTCGAATTTCATAAAAAAAGCCCTTCATTGGTTTCTTTCGACCGGCGCCCACCCGACTAGAGGGACTGAGAAATTAATAGAGTACAAAACTTATCTTCAAGCTTTACCTTATTTTGATTGTTCAGAGGGCGATCGTGGAGTCACTGAATGAAGTTCTCCACTTCTTTCGGAGGTGCTGACCCGCAGCGACGCAGATATGACTAAGCGACATATTGAATATGGTGACGACAACAGCATGTCGTAGAAAGAGATAACAGGTGGAGCCAACGACCCACTAAGACCCACATATCTACAACTACATCACCGAACGACAGTCAAATGGGGGCGTGAATGCGAGATGCCGGCGGAATGGTCGGTCGGACAGAGCTAAGGCTGCTTCCTTCCCATCGCGTCCTTCCTCGTGTGTTGAAGATACAAAGCGAGTGCACCGAAAAAGGGAACAGGGTCGATCCCATGGAGAAGCATCCGAAGCATAACTGCACATTCACATGATCTTTGCCGAGAGATAAGAGCATTCGGTGGAACCGGTGAACTACAGTTGCTTCTTGATAGATGTGTGGGACAGATGGCTCGTGGTACTTGCTGCCTACCCTTCCTCCGCTTTGAGAATCGTGTGAACGGAGAGTGGACCGAGCGGCAAGGGACAACCCACCCATACAGACAGCCTGCGGGGAGGATTGGCAAAGACCATCTGGCAAAAACACCGCAGGCGCGAAGCATGGTAGGCCTACGCCGGGGGAGCATAGGGAAGCGAGCTCTAGTGAGGTGACCAAAGTGAGAGTTTGGGGACAATCAAGACGAGCGATCCAAACTATTCCCGGACGGTGGAAGAGCCAGGGGAGGCCGGGTCATTTGACGAAAATGGAAGGCGAGCGACCCATTCATTCTTGGAAAAGGAGGGAGCCAATGGATCAATGAATAGATGGAGTCAACAGTAGCTTTTGCAATACTTAATAAGGTCTTTCAGCGTTGCCTATACGCGAATTAGCTTCCAAGGTCGAGCAGTCTCGATTTGAAAAAGGATATCTTGTTCCTCTTGAATACCCCGATTCAGGGCCAAAGAATTTCCTGCAGCTACCATATAATGTTCATCTCTATTTGGTGATAAATAAATTATGTACTATATATGATTGTTTACAATGTTTTTTTAATCTAGATCTAGGTCTTTTTATCTCAAATACACACACACATACACATTTATGTCGTTTGATTTTGTTGATAAAAAAACATAATTGAACTTCGTATTTTTATGTTCATAATTCAGTTTTTCATATCAAAAGGTTTACAGTTGAATATTCAGATATAGGTTTCTATGTAATTGAAACTTGGTAATATTGTCATCCAATTAATAGATTTTTTAAACATCATGTTTCAAATCATTCTATAATAAACTCTTCTTTCTAAAAGAAAAAGGAAAAAAATTAAATCAATGATATATTCCATAATTTACAACCCCATCTAATTAAAAATTAAATCTTTGCTTAAAAAGAATGATTATTTTCATAAGAATTTCAAATTTTCATTAACCTTAATATTTTTTGATGTACTTCTTGTAATTGAAATGAAACCTATTTTATTTGACCTGTTATGATAAACACTAATTGTGTGTGTATATATGTGTGTGTGTGTGTATTTACAGTGTATATATATATGTAATGTATGTATTTATACATTAATAAATAAATAAAACCATTCGTGTTTAGGACGTCAAAGGCATATATGGGAAATGTGTCCATTGTGGTGTAAATCCCACACTTAAGCAATGTTTACATTAACTTTGTACACTTTTATATGTTTCACTTATACTATACACATAGGCACATGCGATGTGCTCATAATCATTTGCAACTAATCAAATTAAGTTGAATTAATGCTTTCCCAATAAAACATTCAGTTGAAATGTTAACATCTTTATTTAACATATTATCAATCTAATTAGAGATAGAGAAATACAATGTTTCTCCATCTAATGTTGTTTACTTTCTTAATTAATTGCATAACTATTAGAGAAGGAAACTAAATGTTACTTTCTCATATTTATTTTAATATGTAACTACTACACACATGGGTGTATTTGATACACTCGTTCATATAATTTATATAATACTCGAACCTTTTGGAAATTCTTTTACCAAATTAAATAAACTATTGATTTTATTCAAAAGAAAATTTAGATAAGATTTAAATGCATTTAGATATCATAGGTCCGTTAATGAAACAAAATGGTAAATTTTTTGAAATTCACTCATTTCTTCCACCATGGGCTGGCCCAGTTACAACAATTGTATTGAAGTCTAATAGCCTATTCGGTCTAAATTAGTCATGTTTGAGTTAATTAAGCTTGCGCACTTCGTATGGTGTCTAGAAAGGTAATGTCTAGGATTGGAAATGGGTAATTAAGTACCCTGTTCTAACTGCTTATCTGCCTGGCCTGAAAGGTGGAGTAAGCCCAAAGGTTACCACTAATAGAAAGGGCCCAATTTAATTGGGGTTTGGGCTAATTTTCAAAATAGTTTTGAAAATTAAGACAAGGTTTTAAATTTAAAAGTTAAGTTTAAAATAAAACATGTTTATTATAAAGGTTATAATATAACATAAATTTTCAAAATGTTTGAAAATGTAATGAAAAGTTCAAAACGTAAATATTAATTTCAAAATATAAAATTATTAATAAGATTAATAATATAAGTTAATTAAATGAGTTAATGAATTAATACTTATATGCATGTATTATATATTTTGATATATGTTATGTTATATTAAAGTGTTTAAGATAACATAAGCATACATATATGTATATAAGATAAATTTTCGAAATTAATATAATTTAATTAAAATTGTTTAATTAATGAAGTAATTAAAGGTCAGTTAATCAACTAAAAATATTCATATATAAGATATATGTGTCTTACTATAAAGGTTATAGTAGACATGTCAAATATAAAAGTTGTATTAGAATACTAATTAAAATTAATTAAAGAGTTAATTAAATAAAATTAATTAAATAAAGTATAATTAATAAAATATTAGACATAAGATTATTGTTTTAACATCCTAGATTTATGGTAACATTATTTAAGATATTTCATTAGTTGAAATAAATAAAATAATGTGTTGATTAGGGGATTGTGATTTGATTTTAATTAAGGCATAGCCTGTGCCATTTAACCATGAATTAAAATAAGAGTCAACTTGAAATAGAGGAGAGGTAAAATAAAAAAGTGGCCATTCCTATATCATCCAAACCTTGGCCGTGTAAGATTTTACATGTTCGTTTCATTTTCAAATTTTTTTAAAAGAGGCCAGCCACCATTAACAAGGAAGAGAAGAAGAAAAGCTAGGAAGAAGCTAATTCAATTCAAATCTTTTCATATCTCAATCTCCATAATCTCTAAAGATAAGGTGAATAATGTTTACACCTTATTTTTTATTGTGTTTTTGGTTTTAATATGAATTTCGAATGTTTTGCAATGATTTGCCATGTTTTTGAATGATGGAATGAATATATATACTTATTGATCAATTATGATTATTCGTATTGAATCATGATATGTTTTAAGGTGAAAACCCTATAAAATGACATCCAAATACCTTGCAAAATTTTATAAAGATCATAAATATTATCTTGGAGACGAGTTTCAGTTTTCTGAATTTTCGGGGAATTAATATGAATTTTGCTAGTAAAGAAAATAGCATTTTGAGTTATAAATTAATTACGGGTGAATAATTAACTATTTGAATTCGAAATTTTTGTGTGTTGTAAAATATATATAATGTGATTTTTTTAGAATTTTTATAGATTTTTCCTAATTGTTTTAATGGTTATATAAAATTATTTGAGGTATGTGACTTAAATTTTTTATATAATTAAAAGAGAAGAATGGGCTTTTTATAAAATGATTTAAATTATTAATTCTGAAAAATTGGCAGCCCTTTTGACAAAGTACAGTACTTTTTATTGGTAAAGAAAGAGGCAACCATTCACAATTAGACAGTAAGACAGATTAGGTAAAAAGAACTATTTGCTACAAGTTTTTCACTGTTTCGTCTCTTCGGATACCAGGTTCCGCCTCCATAACTATCATCTCCGACATAGTCGAAACCAATGCATATAGTATCAGGCAACTAGTAGTAATGAATTGGATGAGGGCGGAAGGTAGGGAGTCAAAACCATGGGTTTCATAGGAGTTGAGGCAATCCTTTGTTTTTAAATACCATGATGGCTTTCGACTAAGTAGCTTTCGACCAAGTCAACTGATTTAAAGGAAATGGTTATGATTGGGTTCTGCCTCTGTTTTTAAATAATTGCTTTCGACTAAGTCGAGACCATTTTGCTTCCGCTTTTCTACCTTTTAACCTAGATGATTTCGAAAGGGTTGTTTTGTTTTTCTAAAACCTGGCTACCTCTTCGATGTTTTCGAAGGGATGGTTTCGACACCATCACTTTATTACCTAGAAAATGGTTTTGAAGCAGTTGCTTTCGACTAAAATATTTTATGGACCCTTTTTCTATAAGTAAAGTAAAAACCAAATGGTTTCGAAAGAGATAGTTTTAAAAGGTTTCGAAATTGATGCTTTCGACTTTAATGGGTTTCCGATCCTTTTGCTCTACTTAAAGGCAGAATCCAAATGGTTTCGATCGAGACATTTTTGAATGATTTCAAAAGTTTTCCACATGTTTTAAATTAAACCCAAAGTGCTTACGAAAGAATTGAATTTGACTGTTTCGAAAGGTTTAATGAATGGTTTTGAAAGGGGTGGTTCCCTAGGGTTTCAAAAGGATTGAAAAGAGGATTTTCTTATGTTTTCAAAAGGCAATACTTAAAAGGTTTTAAATAGGGGATGTCTATTATTTTAAAGCTTGTAGAGAAAAGAAAGAAAAGGATTTTCAAATGTTTTCGAAAGGCGGTATATAATTGTTTCGAAAGGGGTTTTCCAATGGTTTTGAAGGGGCTACCTTCGAGGGTTTCGAAAAAGTTTTTTAAACGGTTTTAAACAAAGGTTTCGAACGTAATAAGTAGGCAACATATCCTAAGTAGTTTCAAGTTAAAAAGGATTTTGACTTGTTTTGGAAGGATAGTTAATGCTTATTAAATCCCATCAACATTATTTTGAGTAAAGTATATGGCAAAATGACATAGAGTAAAGCTAAAGATATATTTTTCTTGTACATATATATGATTTGAAGGACTAAATCATTTTGAAAATGTTTTCAAGGAAAATTTAAAGGGTAGTTAACCTTAAGAAAATAATTTGGACAATTAGTACATTTTGCAGGCAGTCATCCTAGATTTCTAACAATTAATCCAGTTTGCGAGTAGTCAGCCCAGTTGTATGGGCAGATAGTCCATTTATAGCATAATGGACCTTACTATTATGTGTGGGCAGATAGTTCATATATTACCTGTTTTGCGGAATGGTAGTCCATTTATTAGCACAAAGGATATTGCTATTTTGATATAATTAACTTGTTTAACCAGTTTAGTCACAGGAAAGGGTTGCAATATATATATATATATATATATATATATATATATATATTGAAAAGGATATAAGTGAGGGGAAACCCGTTTCACTAAGCGGGTGGTCCCAGTTAATATCGATAAACCGAGATGTAACAGAATTATTCACACCAGGCTTTATGTATGACTCGAAGTTTTTGTCTCCCCTTAAACTCTCGGGTACTCGAAATTGATTTGAGTTGGATGAGGGTTAAGATTTCTAGGTTTTATTCTTTTAACGAATAAGGCACCCGAAGACGAGTAGGTGGCTGACAGATAACTAATTAGGATTTGCAGATTCATTTGACTTGATTCCGCTATGTATATAAGTCAAAGATGACTATATTACTTTGGTCAAGCAAGGGGGCATCGTCGTATGTCACTCTTGGCGTATTTTTGTAATAATATATTCAATCATTGCCTGGGAAACGTTAAGGGATTATGTAACATGGATATGAATTAGAGTTTTGAAATGTAATCAGTCAAGTATTGTTTTTGAAATCTGTGATTTTTTTATATTCATGTGCTTTTGATATTATGGATACCATTATCATTACCTATTTTGTCACCAGAAGTTAATACTATGGATGATTGCAGATCTGTAGTACTTAGCTTTTGGCTTCCAGATACGGGATGTTACAATTGTATAAGTTAATTAAAATATAATAATGAAACTTATATAAAATGAATGTATAAAGTAAAGGTGGACCATTAAAGGAACCCAAATATACTTAAGGAATAAATACATACGTAAATGTATGTATACTGTGATTTCTGATGTGTCCGACACTTGTATCACGAGGGTATTTCATAAGAAATACATTATTCCATAAGTTGATATCACTCAATATAATATATTGAAGATTATGAATCTTAAATATAATGTTATCCTCTACCATATATACACTATAAATTACTTAAATACTCCTTAGTTGTTGAGTAAACTCGAGCTAGGGATGTTATGTGTAGTATTGTTAATATATTGAATAGATGAGGTAAGATAGTTATATGTATTTGCTGAGCAAACTCAATGTACATATATTATACTTAGGCCATCATGATATGGTAGGTACGATTGAATAATCTCTTTCGATTTGTTGGACAAACTCAAGGTTGAAATGAGATTAGGATAAGGAAAAATGGATTAGGAGTTGTATGTGATACAACCAATAAGGAGTTCTCTATCGTTTATGGGGTTGTGATTTGTTGAGCAGACTCAAGGTCAGAATACCAAGACAGACAAGTCCTAACACCCACTAGTAAAGTCAAAAGACTTCAATGTTTCATCTTAGGGTTTTGAGAAACATAAAAGACTAGTGGGAGCCTTATTAGAAAAGCGAAATGGTAATATTTAACCTTTCTAATATTGTAAGAGCATATGCTAAATAATGTTATAATTATCTACAATGATAAATTTGTACATTTAATGTGATTGATAAAATGTTACAATTAACATATACAAATGAAATGAATTGAAAGTTAACAAATGAAAATATAATGCCCACTATTAAATGCCTATTGCATATTATGTTTTCTATACCCATTTAAGTGTCTAATTTTTACAGCTACTTAATACATTAGTAAAATGGTTGCTTATGTGCTAATTTGTATTGCACTCTATGAGTTTCGAACTCCAAAATCATACAAAACTATGGATATTTGACCCATATACTATCATTTATAAATGTTATATGGTGAAAGGTTACAGTTTGTAATGCATGATACTTCAATAAATATAGTTCATTGGAAATAAGTCAATAAACAATATTTTGAGATCATGTATGCAACTTGATTAATTACAAAAGAAATCATATTGTGTTAATGTAACACAAGACCAAAAAAATACAAGATAGATCTAAGAACTCGATTGCCAAAATGTCATTTTGATCGGTTTACGTAAAGTGCAACATATTTGATGTCCTTAAATGTTAAGGATAATCGAATGCGCTTTTGTAAAGAGTTTGTTATAATGTTTTAGTACGGTTTTCTTTTGAACAATTTGACCATTTGAAAGGAAAAAAATTGTATAAGAATAAATGTAATTTAAGGTATAGTTGGGATGAAGAGAATGAATAACCACTTTTGCTTCATAGAGAAACATTGGAAATGAGAATTGTAATAACAATTGATACTTAATATTGGAATAAGAAATATGATTTCTATTCCGAAATGTATTTTCATATAGAAAATTGTTTTCTATGAGATTATTTCTTTAAGCTCAAGATATTCGATCAACGAACTCTCCATTGTAAACAGTTACAGTGCATGAAATAAACAAATCGTATTAAGTGAAGAATGGACATCCAAATTTAGTATGCTATTATAGTAATGGTGGAAATAATGGAAGCATGCCATATAGCACTTATTGCATCATGCTATGAATTTTTTTCGTAAAACTTACCATAAATTATTTATGAAATAATGAATATTTTCTGTATCGATTTAAAAATAAATAACATAGCTATATTGCAAAATGAATATTATGAATATTCTTTATAAATAAAACTATAATGTGGTAATTTTTTTTATAACAAAAGTGATACATTGAAACATAAAAATGTACCTAATATTATTTACATTTGTCTTGGAATTGTAGACTAAGTCATAGTTTGGAGAAATAATTTTATTGTATTGTAACGACCCGTAAAATTCGGTAATTAAATTTCTTAATTTAAGAAGATTTTGGTAACTTAATGTTGAAGGAAATAAAAATTTAGTGAATTATTAATGGAAATAATAACTTGGATAAGATTGGTAAGTTAATTTTTAATAACTTGAATGAAACAGTATAAATGTAAGTTAATTGTTAATAACTTGGATGTAATTCCAATAAGTGAAACAATGTAAATGTTAATTATATTCTTATTGTAATAAAAGAGTGTTACCAAGATGAAATGGTTAATTTGATTTAAAATCTTAATTAATGTGTGTGCATTAGTTTATAATAGGATATAAAAGGTAAATTAATAATTTAAAACGTTGGCTTATGTTATCCCACCTTTTGGCAAGGTCGAGATATCAAAGGACTGATTATAAGCTCAAGATTAAACGTCCTGGATATCAACGAATTTTGTACAAGTCCAGATCGGGCAATAATTAACAAGACAGGACAAGCGAAGCCTTGAAAGCCCGCATTCAAAATTTCAAGTTAATCCGGGTTCGTATGCTCAAGTATGATCAATGCAAATTGAAGGTGATACCCCCATTTTCGTATCTATCACCAAGCTTCGGTTCGAATCCATCACTTTCGTATCCATCAGAGCGGCAGCATCTTCGTATCCATCTAAGGAACCCCGGGTCGTATCGATCTCATCCGCATCCATCATTATGACATACTTCGAATAGATCGGTTTCGTATCGATCGGTAAGTAGTATGCTTCGTATTGGGCAGCTAGTGCCTAGTTCGTAATCATCGGTCTTCATCTGTTCGTATCGATCAATGATTGCTACTGTTCGAATCCATCGAGTTATGACTACTTCGCATAGATCAGCTGCGACAAGTCGTTGTCTTGTATCCATGAAGTAACTGCCCCTTTCGTATCCATCCACCTTTATTAGTTCGTTTCCATCACAAAGCAAGGATTTGTATCCATCAGAAGGTAACGTTGTGCACTTGGAGATTCATATTCGAATCCATAGGTGATGGCTTGTTCATATCCATCGGTTTGAACCGATCTGGGATGACACGTTAATTATGGATACGGACGCGGCGAGATACTTGGGGTGGCACTGTCAGCTCGGAGCAAAAGATGGATCGGTTCAAAATATGCGCGCCACATCATCTCAGAAACACGTGCAACCATCGATACGAGGGGATCGATTCGAAGCTATGGAGTCGAACCAAACAGCCATCTGAGAACTCAACTCATATCGATCATATCTCACGATCCACCTATCAAAATGCTATGAAATTTTCACAGGAGATTACATACGAGCCAAGGAACGGTCACACCAAATTTCAGCTCCATCGGACATGATCTTGATCGATACAAAATGATTTCGTATCGATCACAGATCGAGTCGAAACTTTCTGGAATTGGTCGTGTGGGCCCCCTCACGTGCCAGAGCAAATCTCCCGAAATTTGAACGAAGTCTGAGCCTCCTACGCCTATAAATAGAGCCCCAGAGCCTATAGAAGAAGGATCTTTTGATTCTCAAGCGCCCAGACTCTGCCGGATCAAGACTTGCATCATATTTTTGCTGTTGAATTCGAATTCCAAGTTGTAATTTGCTGTTGCTTGCTATAATCAATTGTGATCCCCAAAAGAGAATCAATAAAGTTGCAAAAACTTCATAGTGGACGTAGGCAATAAGCCGAACAACTCTAAATCGCTTGTCCGTGCATTTTCTTTCCTGTGGTTTGGAGTTTTTGTTAGATAATCCTCACTTTAAATTTATACTCTTCATTGTCATCTCTTCAAAAACTTTCGAAGAGTGTTGTGCCCAATTTTGGTACAAACACTTTGGTACTTTCACTGAGAAGATAACCCAGATTTTCTCTTGCTCCTTGGATCTGTCATCGATATCGGATTGCATAAATCTAAGAAGAGTTTCAGATCATTAATTCGAGTTCCTTCTATTCTATTTAGATTTGCGTAAAGTCTAAGAAAGCAATTAATCCCACAGGATGGTTAGCACAAGAACCACCTCTAACGTTGGCGATCGGGAAGGACGGGATAGGCAGAATCCTACGCAGTTGCCACCAACCAACCAAAATGCAACCGGACCCTCAGACTCACAAAGCCCGGTTACCAGGAAAGAGTTCCAGTTGTTGCTACAGGAACTAACATAGAGTCGGTAGCAGTTGACAAAAAAACTGCGTGCAAATGCCGAGTTGACCAACCAGTTAAACCGTCAAAAGCACATAAGGCATATAAGAGATCATGTCTCTCGCTCCTCCACAGAAAGTTCTGCTTCGTCCAGATACAACCAAAGATCCATTCGTCCCCGACCAGACGAAGGCCACGCACAAGTCGTCAGACATCAGCCCACCTTGACTATTGGACAGCTAAGGGTTGGTCATGGCAAGCTTTCATACTAGACCCTCCTCCCAGGGAGGGACTGTCCCTCAGTACACCATAGATAATCGTCCTACCGCTATTGCAGTTGACAAAGGGGTTGATGCTGGAAATCAATACGGACGTACTCCTGAACCTTACATCCCAGTAGATGTTAAGCCAAGGAGGCAAGATGTGGACCGTCGACAGCGCCCGGTTCAACCTCATAATGTGGATCCCGACCACACTTTGGCTCAACGAGCGCAGAACGTTGCAATGCCAGACCTCCCGACTATGATTAGATAGATAATCCGTGAAAGCCAGGGTCTTACCAACGACAACTGGGGAATCTCCCAGAGTCATACCCCTTTCACGGACGAGATTCTTTATGCTGAAATTCCTCGGTGATTCAGGATGCCGACATTACTGATGTATGAAGGAAATTCGACCCCAATCAGCATATTTTGAAATATGAATGGTCAATGAGTGCAGCAAGGGCTGATGACGCAGTAAAGTGCCGTAGTTTTCCCATCTCTCTGGGGGGCGTTGCAACAATGTGGTTTACAAGGTTACCACCATGATATATCTCTTCGTTTGACCAGTTGGCTACAAAGTTTGTTGAGCAATTTCATATGCATATTGCTAGACCTAAAGATGTTAACACTCTGTCCAGCGTCACCCAGGCACCAGGGGAAACACTTAGACGCTATTTAGAAAGGTTCCACGAAGCATGTGCAGAGATCAGTAATCCTAACGACAATTCAATTCTAATGGCACTAACTAAGGGAATTGACCCTGATTCCGAGTTTGGGAATTGATTACCTAGGAAGCCTCCCGCGTCGTTGGACCGTTTCTACTCCAAAGCCGTTCAATTCTTAAGGCGTGAGGACACGAAACGGTCTAGGAAGCAGGACGACGCGAGACCCAGTAGTGAAGGGATTAAAAGTAATGTTGCAGTTAAACAGTTGGGTGAGAGTTCAGGAAAAGTACAGTTGAATATACAGAACAAGCAGTCTCAACCGAGAAACAATGACAATCAGAATAAGAAACGAGATCAAAACCGTGGCCCGCGACGTTGGGCTCCAATGTTTGATAACTACACACCATTGAATACGTCGCTATAAAACATGTATCTACAGACTTGCAATGCTATGCAGTATAAGAAGCCCGCTCTGAAGTCGTCGTCCGAGAGGCAGATTCAAACGGAAAAGTTCTGTAGATTCCATGAAAGCTACGGGCACAATACGAATGAATGTCGTCACTTGCAAGATCTCGTTGAAAAATTGATTAGAGAAAGGAAGCTGGAACAGTTTGTGCGGGCATCGCAGCCTGGAGGAGCGGGCCCATCAAATCAAAATAATGAACCCGATCGACCGAGACAGGAGGACTCTACCCGTTCCGGCGGGAGATTAGTGATAAACGTCGTCAGTGGCAGACCCACTTTGTTAGAAGCCTGGAACGACGAGGATCTTCGTCACTGTTACACATGACAGGCTTTATTTAGTCAATGCATACTTTTCAATTTTCTTTGCATTTTGAAGTTTGAATTTGTAATAAGGCACTGACTTTGCCATGTTTTTCCGTTCCAGCAATAAGTTACTATCTCTTCAAGCTAGAGCTGTGATTCACCGAATGCGACATTCAACAATCACGACACACGAAGAGCTAAGTTCTATCGCATGATGGAATTTATTCAAATAGCGAGTGACTGTGATACGACCGGCCACTCACTAAGTGAAACCTCAGCTCAGGGGCAAGCCGTCTGAACTGGACTGACACATGACAGTTCCATAACCAACTCCAAATTCCCAGAGTGCGAATTAGAGTATAAACATCAACTCTAGGTCCCCGGAGTGCAGATCGGAGTATAAAAACCAAATCCAAATTCCTAGAGTGCGAATTGGAGTATAAACATCAACTCCAGGTCCCCTGATTGCGGACCGAAATATAAAAACCAACTCCAAATTCCTAGAGTGCAAATTGGAGTATAAACATCAACTCCAAATTCCCAGAGTGCGAATTGGAGTATAAACATCAACTCTAGGTTCCCAGAGTGCGAACCGGAGCATAAACACTGACTCCAAACTCCCAGAGTGCGAGTTGGAGTATAAACATATAAATGCGGTTCCGAAGAGGGTGGACCCGTCCGCCTAACGACTTCGGCCGTACCCTAACTTAGTTTGAGGAGGATGGACCCATCCGTCTAACGACCATGCTTGTTAACTCGGGTGGATGCGATATGACCATCCACGATCCCGGTAAATATTTCGTTCCCAAAGTGTGAACGAATTCCTGAAAAGTTAAACGGATGTGACTGACTATCTGTCGACTAACTCTAAATTCCCAGAGCGTGAATTGGAGTATAAACATCAATTCCAGGTTTTCGGAGTGCGAACCGAAGTATAAATGCTAACTCCAAATTCCCAGAGTGTGAATTGGAGTATAAATACCAAGTCAAAGTTGCCGGAGTGTGAACTGTGTTACAAACGTCGATAGTTCTCGGATTCTCAGAGTGCGAACCAGATTATCCATCGTAGATTATCCTAAGTCCCCGGAGTGTGGAATGTGCTCAAGATTTGCAATAGGTGCGATTGACCACCGAAATACAAGTGCTGGTCCCCAAAACTGGGGGGAAGGCTTAAGTGTTAATCACTAACCGAAGCGACGGAATGTCCAAAATTCAACTCATTCATCAATTACGACGTGTGATCAAGATTTTCAGACTTGGCAAATAAAACGAACTCAACTTGAAGGTAAAAACACCATAAGTGCACTGGACTAAAATTCAAATACTGTAAATACTTAAGCATAAAAGAAATAAAAATTGAAGCAAACAAACTAAATGTCATTTCAACTAAATTGCATGTGAAGATTCATGTACAAGTTATTTCAAAAAATTCCCACTGGCAGAGGGCCGAGCCTGCATTTATACATGGCCTATGAAAGAAAAATAAAAGCAACTTCCTAACTGCCAAAAAATGCGCCAAAGGGGGATTATCTACATTTTTTTCTTCGGCTTTTTCTTCGACGCAGAACCACTGGAACCTCTAACAGTCTTTTGCTTCGAGCCCTTACCCTTTGGCGGATCATCCTCTGATGAAGGCATGATATCGACATCTTCCTCCGAACTTGAACTTAAAGTAATACTCTCTTTGGAAGGAGTAGGAGGAGTCAGATCTACAACCGGGGGAGGAATGGGCATGCTGGTGTCAACGAGCATGCCCCCAGGAGATATCACCATAAGACGAGTGGGGCCAACCGTCGTCGTAACACTCTCGGAACTACCACCGTGTGCTGCCGCCTCCATCTCTACGTTGATTTGAGCCAGTATCTCAGTTTCAAGAGCAGCTCGGGCTTCCCTATAGGCAACATCAGCTTGTGTCGAAGCGTTAGCAGTAGGCGGGAATGCACTGAGGACGAACGGTATGTCTGCGAAGGGATCACTCTGTCGGCCGAGAAGTTCGTTCATCATTTGCTCATAGAAAGTGATTGAACTCCCTTGTGTTACTCCGATGGGCACGACTGTTGCCATAGAGGTCGCCTCAATAATGATGGCCTTCTGCACTTGATGTGACTCTTGGATTGCAGGAGGCGCTGTCAGTGTAACTTCGTTCACTGGACGAGAAAGAAAAGAAGTTGTCAATACGAGCTTCAATACAAGTGCTTCATTTTAGACACACACAAGATTTGTGCAGAGTACCTTCCTCAACTTGGCTTGTGGCCGGCCGAACAGCTTCAGAGGAATGCTCCCTAATAGGAGATAGGCATGGCTACACAGGGTCATAGGCCGGGATGGGATGAGGCTCGGTCACTGGAGTGAGCTCAGATCGAGATGAAGTTACAATCTCAGGACTTGTAGTAGAATGCTCAACTCCAGAACCTTCCCCAATTTCTAGGTGCTGGATGCCCAATCTCTCTCTTGCATGAGAAATCATAGAGTCATGGAGAACTTTCTTTTCATCTTTGCTTAAAATACGGTTCTCCAGCTCAAATTCGTCAAGGGCACCACCCGACAGCACCGCTTTCTCTTCCTCGATCACCAAGTTCCAGGCATTGTATAGATGTGTCAACTAATCATCAAGCCAAGCCAGATTCCTGTGTCTCAACACATTGGCGTTATAAGTGATGAGAAGCTCTCTTATCTCTGTCTCAAGCTTGATCTCTACCTGCCGAACTTTCTCATCAACTCTGGCCTCCACCTCGCGGGCCTTTTCCACAACTGCATCTCTTTCCCTTCGAAACTCCACCGCCTGATCGCACGCTTCTTGTGTGGAAACGTTAGAGACATCCCTCTCCTTTGTGATCTTTGAGACTTTGGCCTTAAGCTCATTTAGCTCCTTCAGGGCCGCATCCCGCTCGGCGGTTACGATGGTGCTCCGGTGGCCCATGTCCTCCACCGTGGCGTAATGCTCATGCTTCATCCTATCCATCGCCGCCTGGGCCTCATCGGCTTTTTTAAGAGCCTCGATCTCAGATTTTCGAGAAGACTTGGCCTCGTTATTGAGCGCTTGAATAATTCAGTCTTTTTGGCCAAGTTCTTTCTCCAGCTTCCCAATCATGACCGCCCGGTCGAAGGCCATCTTTGACGCCTTTTTCGCTGTTTTCGACCATTCCTGATACTGGAAAAATATATCGGCGATATAATCATGCCCTATGGGTTCGACCGACGGTGGAACCGTTTTTAAACGTGGAGGGAAGACGAACCCATCGAAGCAAATGTCAGGAAAATCTTTCTTCAGCTGAGAAAGCCTCGCTGCTCCTTCCCCCGAAGGCTAGATCAGTGTTTGTTCTGTCATTGTGGGGGCCACAATCTCAGTCCTACGGTGAGTTTTAGACCTTGACGGTTGGGAAGACGGCTTGTGTCGCGGAGCCTCTGAGAGTCACGAGGCGTGGTAGGAGGCTTTGCAGAGACTCTAGGAGGGGGTGTGCGAGATCGAGAATGATGTACATATTCTTTATCCCTATCAGTCCGTTCTTAGCCGGAATACCCTTGATCATACTCCCGATCTCCTCCCTCCTACGCGAGTCATAGTAGGATAAAGATCGACGTTTGTAGCGCAGGCTGCCAAGCATCGAGCCGTGACCAGACATGGTGTCTGCAAATCAAAACGGAGACAAAAGTTACTAATCTCTCACAGTGAGCATATTACATTCAGAAATTTTGTAGTGCCGTGAAGTGTGAATGTATGTGCGACCCCCCGACCAACCGGATGTGTCAACCGCGCTAGTGGGCAGAGACTCGCTTAAAACTAAGGCTTGTGAATGTTCGTCCAATCCGACATCATGCTGCAAGGACACATCGTTTGGAATTGGAAGATCGGCGAGCCCTTCATAAAGATTCTCTGTTCTTGGGGGAGACATCTCCGAAATTCTAATTCCGGAGGCGGGCCGGGACGTGACAACAGATTTCCATCTCCCCTTTCTAGATGGCTTAAAAATGGCTGCCTTGCCTTTTCTCTGCTCTTCAATGTCCTGGGCTACATCCGCAGGTTCGCCCAACGGTTCCTCATCGGTGTGAGTTTTCTCGGAGTCAGCCTCCTTGATTATAACAACTCTAGGCTTTCTTCGTTTAACTCATTCTTTCGAGGTAGTTCTTAGTGCACTATCGAGCATTATACTTTGTCTTCGCTCGATCAACCCAAGGGTTTTGAGTTTCCTATCTGTCAAGAGCAAATCAATATTCCTCTCTTCGCTTGGGATTTCTTGGAGAACCCGAACTATCTCCTTGAAGTACCCACCTTCGGGTTGCTGAATTATTGCTGTAAAGAAAGAAAAAAGAGATGTAAGCTCAACTTCGTCTATGGCTGTCTTATCATTTACCCCAGAAGATGACAATACTCACGTCTAAATAGCCATCGCCTGGCAAATCCTGGAGGACATCGAACATAGAACCACTCCGTCTTGAAGTAGCTCAATCGACTCCAAGACCCTGTGACCACCTGACAGTTCCTACTGCCTCCAGGAATGTGAAGGAGGGGCTATCTGTTCGACTCTTGAAGTTGAATAAATATCTGATCTCGGTCGGGTTCGGTGGTCGATAGAGGTACTCCATAAATGCAATGAACAAGCTATTGAGCAAGGCATATCCATTCGGGTGTAGCTGAGAGGGAGCGATCCCCAAAAACGACAACACTTCTCTTATATAATGGTTAAACGGAGGGATTGTCCCAGCTGCGCACGCATGACGATTGAATGTGGTATATTCCTCCGGCGGATTGTGTGGTCTGTCACTTGGTCCTGGCAATAATATGTCGTCCATCGACAGACCATGCCTTAAGCATACTCTCCCTAGCATATCTTCGGAAATATGAGACGGGACAGAGTCTGACATATTATTGATAAAGGATGCGTCGGGTAACTCATCCGGGGTTGGACCGATGACTTCGGCCTCGATATCCGGCATTTCAAGTCCAGGAGGAGCCGAACTCTGAGTTTCTTGTGGCTGCGAGCTTGGAGTTTCCATAACTAGCTAACTCATGAGAAATCATCATTAGACGACAAAGAGCCCATGTTCTCCCCTCGTGCAAAGTGTGTATTGTGCAGTGCTGTGCATTACTTGGATGAATTTTGCAGAGTTAAAGAAAAATTGGCAAACGATGAAGATAATCAGATTCCAGTTGGAATGACCGTCATCGCTGACCGTCATCACAAAATCATCTAAATATTATCAATCGATCCGGATTAAAGTTTTTATGGTTCCATCGACGAGCTTCGAAAGGTAGTCAAGTATGCAGTTCTATTATCAAGTCCAGATATGCAAGAATGAAGCTCATCGGAATTGTGCTGAAGAGTGTCAAAATTTCGTATCCATCATGGGATGGGTTCGAATCGATCAAAGGAAGCTTGTTCGATTCCATCAGGACACACGTTCGTATCGATCCCAGTGGGCATGTTTCGAATCGATTGTCAAAGGTCGAGTTCGTATTGATCAAAAAAGGATGACTTCGAATCGATCCTTGATTGCCTGGTATGTACCGATCAGGAAGGTCTCAGCTAAACATCGATCACGTTCGAGCCGATACTTTTCGTATCGATCTAAAGCTGAGGACTTCGAAACGACCATTAACTTATTTTTCGTATCGATCATTTCATGTCGATACGATCCACCGCCATAGCAATCGGTACGAACTATATCACCTCCATTAGAATATTCCAGGGATCAATGCAAAATCCAAGGTAAAACATCACCGCCTTCATCGATTCGAACGCAAGCCCTCAGATCGATCCATTTTTTTTGTATTTTCCGCTCTTTCTTCTCCAATCTACAGGAGCATCGCCATGGTCATTTACGACCGAGCTTTGACCCAGATCTGGTTTTACCAATTGCTAGAATGGATAATCGATGAAGATGGAATGGATCTGAGATAACTTTGTCGTTTGGATTCGTGATTAGTTACCTAATTTAAAATTGGAGTTTGAAGATTTGAAGGGTTGAATTTGATCGAGTCGAAAGCACGGCACAATTCCATTTTAAGTTTCTGGATCGATGCGAAAGTTAAAGGCGGCAGTAAAAAAATGAAAAGTAAAAAGTGAAAATGGCTGAAGTCAACGTTATTTATATGGGGCTTAGAGAGGAACCGGGTCGATTCGCCTTCTAGTCTACATGACCGGTCGCAACCAGTCAACCCACGGATCGAGTCGAATGCCCTGTTCGTATCCATCTGATCGAAAATTTTCATTGATTCGAAATGGACAGTGAATCTATCGACGCGAAGCCCACAACAAGGATGACTGAAGATGATAAGGCCCATCAACTCGAAGCGCTTATTCGCATCGACGAGTTCACGACTCGATCCACTGCACATCAATACGAACAGCAAGTTCATGTCCATCATAACTTATACATTAGCATCGATACGAATTGGGAATCGCCTATCCATGACAAACAGTAAGGTTCATCAAAACGAAAAGAGTGATGAACATCCATCGCTGCCAAACATATCGATGCGAGGACAACTTTTCAAACTTCTATATCGATCCAAGAGAGGAACGATATGAAGGAGTGCTAAAAAAAGAATAAGTGTCAACTGTCATTGCAGCTCAAATTTCACATCGATACAGGAGAGGATCGACACAGAATTCAGCTCGAGAAAACCAACGACTCATGAGCGTGTAATGTTAACGAGAGTCAGATCAACATGTATACATATATGTCAAACCAATATCCCATTTTCAGCACTAACAGGAACCGGATATTCATTTAATAACGATTACGGCGATGAACAGCTAAGCACTATCATACAGCAATCAGTTATAGCAACGCAAGGTTACGACCTTCAACAAAAGAGCAATGGCTGTCCAGAGTGAAAACTGCAGCTTTTCAAAGCACGTCATGTTTCCACAAAACATACTTTGGGGGGGAGGGGTGAATGTTATCCCGCCTTTTGGCAATGTCGAGATATCAAAGGACTGATTACAAGCTCAAGATTAAATGTCCTGGATGTCCAGTATGCACAGGCTCGCTATGGATATCGATGAGTTTTGTCCGAATTCGGATCGGGCTATAATTAACAAGACAGGACAAGCGAAGCCTTGAAAGCCCGCATTCCAAATTTCAATTCAATCCAGGTTCGTATGCTCAAGTTATGATCGATGCAAATTGAAGGTGATAACCCCATTTTCGTATCCATCGCCAAGCTCCGATTCGAATCCATCACTTTCGTATCCATCAGAGCAGCAACATCTTCGTATCCATCTGAGGAACCTCGAGTCGTATCGATATTATTCGCATCCATCATTATTCCATTCTTCGAATCGATCGGTTTCGTACCGATCGGTAAGTAGTATGCTTCATATTGGGCAGCTAGTGTCTAGTTCGTAACCACTGGTCTTCATCTATTTGCATCGATCAATGATTGCTGCTGTTCGAATCCATGAGTTATGACTACTTCGCATCCATCAGTTGCGACAAGTCGTTGTCTCGTATCCATGAAGTAACTGGCCCTTTCGTATCCATCCACCTTTGTTAGTTCGTTTCCATCAGAAAGCAAGGATTCATATCCATCAGAAGGTTACGTTATGCACTTGGAGATTCATATTCGAATCCATGGGTGATGGCTTGTTCGTATCCATCGATTCGAACCGACCTGGGATGACATGTTAATTATGGATATGGGCGCGGCGAGATACTTGGGGTGACACGGTCAACTCGGAGCAAAAGATGGATCGGTTCGAAATATGCGCGCCACATCATCTTAGAAACACGTGCAACCATCAATACGAGGGGATCGATTCGAAGCTATGGAGTTGAACCAAAAAGCCATCCGAGAAATCTCAACTCGTATCGATCATATCTCAAGATCCACCGATCCAAATGCGATGAAATTTTCACAGGAGATTACATACGAGCCAAGGAACGTTCACACCAAATTTCAGCTCCATCGGACATGATCTTGATCGATACAAAATGATTTCGTATCGATCACAGATCGAGCTGAAACTTTCTGGAATTGGTCGTGTGGGCCCCCTCACGTGCCAGAGCGAATCTCCCGAAGTTTGAACGAAGTCTGAGCCTCCTACGCCTATAAATAGAGCCCCATAGCGTACAGAAGAAGGATCTTTTGATTCTCAAGCGGCCAGACTCTGCCGGATCAAGACTTGCATCATATTATTGCTGTTGAATTCGAATTCCAAGTTGTAATTTGCTGTTGCTTGATGTAATCATTTGTGATCCCCAAAAGAGAATCAATAAAGTTGCAAAAAAAATTCATAGTGGACGTAGGCAATAAGCCGAACCACTCTAAATCGCTTGTCTGTGCATTTTCTTTCCTGTTGTTTAGAGTTTTTGTTAGATAATCCTCACTTTAAATTTATACTCTTCATTGTTATCTCTTCAAAAACTTCTGAAGAGTGTTGTGCCCAATTTTGATGCAAACAGCTTACTAATAAAATAATGTATAAGGAATGGAAATGGAATAAATTAGTGTATGAACTAACGGTAGCACTTGTTGTAAGCTAATAAGTAAATTAAACGTAACAGTGCTAATTTAGGTTAATAAATTAATAGGTTGAATGAAATGACAATTAATGAATTTATTAAAATTGTAAAGTTATAATATAATAGATGGTAATTAGTTGGGAAGAATGAACATACAAGTATTATAAAAGGTAAAATGGTGACAAATGGTTGTTACCAGTTAATTCACCAATTACAAATAAAGATAATTAAATGTACTTTAATGATAATTAATATAATAACGGAAAGTGTGAATGTAAATTTAAAAGGAAACGTAAACTTTATTTATAAGGTAGTAATTGGTGAATAGAAAGCATGAGACCAAGTAAATAAATTTATTGAGAATATTAATTGCAATTAATGAATCAAAGAAATAGTAACGGTCTTAAGTTACTAGTTAATTGTCCAATTAATTTGTTGTATCTGTTATATTTGGGAATGAGATTTTATTATAAGTAAATAAAGGTAAGTATTATATGAATAAATGAATTAATGTATGATTTATGGTAATAGAATGAATCCATATGATGTAAGTAATTTTAATAAATAGTTGAAATAATAAGCCTAAGTGAAATTTCAATGCTATGGCAACAATCATCATAAATTACCAGAGTATATCTAGTCTACCAAATTAATTGTAAAACAATTACATTTAAATGAAAATAAACGTCTCATTTATGAGGGTAAGAACTGTAATTGTAAAGTGCAAATGTACGGAAATGCATATTTTATTCATACGATAATATAAAGGAATGAAACCTATTTGGATGAATTAATTGAGGTTGTAATTATAATAAATGTATATATTGGACAACTTCAATATATTTGCAAATAATAGTTAATACAAAGGAAAGTTGGAAATTTGAATACATTAATGGAATGAAATGTGAGGCAGGTGTTAACTGCATTACAAAGTAATAATAGACTCAATTAAAGGGTTGGAATTGAATCTAACCAGTTTAATTGGAATATATTAAAATTTATTTGGATTCAATTTATAATAAAGGGATTATTTTAAGTAAACGAAATAAATACTATAGTTGGTGAATTAATTTACTTTAAATTGATATGGGAGTTGGTTTTAAAGGATTATAAATTACTAAAGTAATACTAGATGATAAAAATTATGAATTATAGAATTTGAATTTAAATAGCGATTTAATTTATTTAATATTAATTTATATAATTTAACTGGAAAAATAGCCTTTTTGGCCACTAACTCGGATTTTGACAAAACCAGTTTCATCGGATCTGTAACGGTGAATTATTGTAGAATTTCAAGTTTCATAGCGATCGGGCTTGTCTTTTGATCGTACGGGCTTGAAACGCCTTGAAATAAATTAAACTGAAATCAATTTGGAAAATATTGATTTTAGCATAACTTCTTCATACAATGGAATTTGGACTTGAAACCTTTTCCATTGCTTTTAAAATATTTTAAAACATTTATTTTGATACATGGGTTGACCCAATTTCATTCCAGAGTCGAAACGGGCATTTTGGGCCACTTCGTCGTTAGCGCATATATTTAATCTGATCCATCTATTCTTTTTCAACCTTGTCTATATACCCTGTTATAAACCCTAGCCTACCTATTCCTCATTTCTGTACGTTCTACTAGCTCCTCTTTCAAATGACTGCAAACCCTAATTCCCAATACAATTTCAAATCAAATCCAAAACCAAAAATTCAAACTCCTCAACACCTATCATATTTTATATGGATTCGAAGCTCTCGAAGAGCGCATGTCATTTCTACAGTCTGTTTTTCGATCTGGAATGCTATGTGGCCGGAATAGGGTGAAGAAGCCATGGCCGTTCATCATGGTCCGATCATCGTCGATTGATCATCGAATCGACGATACCTTGGCGTGGAGAGGGCTCCGCGTAGTTCATCGGAGCTAGTGGTTTCTCGTTTCAACGGTTGGATCGGCCAGAGAAATTCATTAGGGTTTTGTTTTATTTTTGGTGGCCGCGATCTGCGTGGGTTCATCGGCGTTGAACGAGATTCACCAGATGGTCGCGTGGGGATGAAAGGGTCTGCGCGCGCTTCGAGGGAAGGCCAGCCTTGGCGATCGAAGTTCAAAACATGGCGGCGGCTGGAGTCTCTCGTGCGAGATAAGGTTACTGGGGGATGGGTTCTGCGTTTCTGTAAATTGATGTAGCCGAGTGTGCTGTTGCGTGAGGAGGGATGTTGTAGTGACGTGGCTATGGTATAGTTTATTTTGTTTTATTTTATTTTAAATTAATTTCAACATCGTTTAATTGTCATAACCTTTGCATACGAACTCCAATTCACGCGTGGTTTTCTCCACTAGGTTCGTATTGGAATTCCAGACATTTTGACACTGGTTTAGATGAATTTGAAGACTGTGCAATTTTTGGGTTTAAATATGATTTAAATTCAATTTAAATTCAAAAGGTGAGTGTTTTAACCCACTCACAACTTCTAAAATTTCTTGTGTTTGTTAAATTAAATTTTTGTTGTGATTATGCATTTATTTATGACTTTTTCGTATATTTTTGATCATCATCTCAGTTATTGTATTTATTTAAATTTAATAGTTATTTAATTTATTATTGAATATAACTGCCAGTTAATTACCTGTTATATATTATCATCTATATATTAATATTGATTGTTTGTTTTGGATGATGATTGTGATGAATGTATGATTTTATGATGGATGAATGGATGTTTATTTATATCATCATAATCTGCAAGTTCTTTATTGATTTGTCACTATTTTTTAGGATTGTGGTTTGAAATGATAATATAACCATATTTTTATTTTAAATTACGGATTTAAATGATAAATATCCGCATCACTTGACCATAGGGTAGAAATTATATACAGACACCGTGGTCTATATATAAAAATATTTTAAAAGGATTTCTATGGTTTTGCAAAGAAATATATGGTTTTATGAGATATTGATTCGGATATTGTATAAATGTTATTTTATATATAATTAAATTCTTTGTTTTAAGCCACGTATAGAATTGTTTTAAGTATAAAAGAAGTTTAATAATAAAGTTTGATTTTTATTAAGATATAATATGGTTAAAGTATTTATTTAAATTACATCGTATTAGAGTTTATTTTGACTTAAGTACAATTAAGGTTAGAAGATAAATATGAAATTGATTTAAATCAAATTATTTAAGAATTTTACTCAAATAAATTTGATTTGAAATTAAGATAAATGTGAGATTTTGTTAAATTGAATTTATTTGAGAATTAAACTCAAAAAGGGTTGATGTGAAATTTATCAAATTTGGAATTTTAAAGGGTATAATTATTATAACTTGATTTGGGGTCTAGGTGAATTAAATGACTATTTAAAGTATAAATGAATTGAAGGAAAGATTTAGCTATTCGTAATTTGAGTTCATTTAAAATGCTAATGGTGTTATTATGTAAAATATTTCAAAACTAAATAATATCACATTGAATTGTTGAATCGTAATTATCAACCTTAGTTTTGAAATTGTTTAATACTCAAAGTTTGAAAATATTGAAATTGAAATGTTTTATTGAAATTGAAGTGCTTCGAAATTATGAATTTCAAAGCATTATGTTTGAAGTGTATTAAAATTTCAATGTTTGGTTTCTAGGTGTATAATTTGGAAGTGCTTTGATTTTGAAAAGGGATATAATTGAAAAAAAATGATATTATATTGATTTGAAATAAAAATGATATCATATTGATTTGGTTTTAAAAATGGAAATGATATCGTATTTTTATGATTTTGAAATGGATATTATATTCGGGGTTTGAAGTATAAATTATTTTAAAATGACCGCGGTGTTATAATAACGGTTGGTTGTTAAAGAGATCGGGATCGGAAGTTGTCATACTCTCTGCCAACTCCGAAAACCACTTTAACAACCGTGTACGCAGTGGAGATTCCAGAATGAAGTAGGATGGTGGTGGCATTTCCTTTGAGGTAAATATGTAGACCCAACTCCCGTGAGTTGGCATAAGGTGGCTAAAACATGAGCGATTGACGGGCTAATGAGGTAGCTCCTTTGATCGGACACATCCCTTCGATATTATACTTTGACTTTTGGATTTATTCGGTGGCCACTTTTGATTTCTTTGATTTGGGGGTGTGGCTCGAGGTGGGCGGTAGCTACGGCTATGCGTTACCACCGGCCCGGAAGCGTAATTGGTATATGTACCCTGGCATTGCTTAGTTGTGCCATGTCACCTACCCTAGCGCGCCTTATACGATTTTGTTTTGTACCATACCTATGGAGTGCCCTCTGACGACGCCCAGTACGGGGGAGATTACAGTACTGTATAGACTATGGGAATATAAAAGTGTGTTAAGGGCTATATGGGTAACCCCTTAACGCTATTTTCAGTATATTATACTTTACTTTAGACACTATTATAATACCATATATTACTACATAGTAGATAGTTTAACGGATCCTTAGGAGATGTGAATCTCGAACATCTTTTAAGTTACTGCACTCACGTTAGACACTGGAAAGGAGATGTCAAATCCCGTAAACATCTCTGACGCCGTTCCACTCATATTTATTTCTGTTGATTTAACTTACATAAGATCATTTAGTTCTGACTCGAGTGTTTGTCTTTTCAATTCGCTCGTGTCAGCCTGAGCATTTCAGGATTTGAAGACCGTATTCTGGAGGACGAAGACGATGATTTATTATTATATATTATAGTATTCCACTACACCATTTAATTCCGCTGCATTAATTATTATTCTCTGGTATGTGTACTCTGATATGTATTGTGTAAATAAAATCAAATGTTTTTGTAAAACAACTTCATGAACTGTTATTTGATTATTATATTTTATCGTTCCGCTGCAAGATTCTGTTTTTTTTCTTTCTCTGTTTTTTTTTCTTATTTACCCCATAACAATCCGCCCTTGTGTATGGTTTAAGTCTGACGTGTGTGGTTTATCGTCAATTTAAATCGTGCGGAAAGGCGGGGCGTTGCATGTATGGTTCATGATTTTGAACCATTAATACTTGTTAATTATATCTCAAACAATAATAAAGGAATCTCAAATAATAATAAAGGACTATGCACCCATTTTATGGGAGTATCATAATAGTTGATGAACTCTTCGGATTGATACATATAGAAGTATGTACTCGTAATTCTATAAATACCAAAATGGTTCCACATACTTCGTCATATTCATTAATGAGTTATCGTCGACATGGACATGTGTATTTGATACACATGTAGTATATATATGGTAAACTAGTAGAATATAAAATAGAAGTAAATAAAATAACATGCGATAGGAATGATTTTATTTTATTGAATGAGTGATTTATTGGAAAATGTTCCGAATGTACCTAAAATGAATTATTCAATCTCAAAATTACTCCTCCATGTGATACACAATAATGCACTGATATTGAGTAATCGAACTTTGTTGGACACTGTACAATTAATTATGAGTGAAGTTGAGTTAGTTTCTTCTATAAGGTAATGTACTTAAGAGTAGTACGCAAGGTTAATATTATTTCATCTGAATAACGATATACAAAATTTTATAAGATAAGGATTTATAAGAAACTCCAACATATCATAGGCCAAGGGTTGGTAGGTTGTGCAAGTCGAAAGATTGGCCGTAATAATTGTTCATGAGAGAAATTGTCTATATCTCCCCACAAGGATTTTGAAAAGACTATCACTGGATGAGATATTTATGTTTCGAACATAATTTTTGTAAATTAAAACCAAATCAGTTTTAGAAATAAAGAAATTCATAAAACATTTATGAGTACTTATTCTATTGCACCAAGAAACAATTGTTGTTTCAAGATATAACAACTTCATTACAAGAAATTTCTTTGAGAAATTATTGGTAGTAAAACGGAATTAAATACGATCGATAGATAGAACCGATCATATAAGATTAAATTTACTAACCTAAATGAATACATAGTATTAGAATGTCTAATAAGTGTCCTTGCACATCAAAGAGAAATTGTGAATTGCTTATTAATGTTGAAAATATATAATCCTCGGTCGCTTAATTAAAATATTAAGAGTGTTGACTTTATATGGTATGATGCGCAAATCCGAAAGAATTCCAAATACGCTATCAAAACATAAATTTTGGTAGTCGTAACCGAAGGGATATGATCCATCGACCGCGACTATGTCCATGTGAGCAAGACTAATGTAGTTGGAATTAAATGAGCAATGTTGATAAGAATAATATCGCTAATTTCAATTATTGAAATTAGCGTAATATATTTGATATTCAACATGATCAAGTCAATTTGGGTTTACTAACAAAATTATCACATGATAAGTCCTAGCGTTTTGGTACATATGATTTAAAATAGAAAATTCTAAATAACTATTTAGAGTAAGCTGTTTACATATATTAACCAAAAATGTCTCGAAGTAAGTGATAGTGATATTAAGTTTGTGAATCTTTGTATATGATCCAAAAAATGATATGAAAGTATCATTTTATAAGCATCAGGATTGAATAAGTATTTTGACAAAAACATCAAATAGTTTGATTTTCAATCAAAGTGCAGAGGAAGCGTGTGTTCATAAGAAAGAATGTTAAAAGGTTCGTTGATGTTTCTAAACTATAAAACAACACATTATTGGCTTTAGTAATGTACTTGTATTAAAATCAACCTTGGTTGTTTTAGTACTCAACTTGGGATTTGTAAATGATGCTTTTATATAAAGTATGAAAGATATAGAGAATGTCCCAAAACGATATGAAAAGATTATTTATTAATTGTTTTATAAGGAACATGTGAGATGAGTTCCTTACGCATTGGCAAGAGGAATTATCATACATGTTATATTGTCTACGATAACGTGATTTGTTAAAGTATTTGGTATAAGGAGCAAATATCAAATCCAAATTAATATCACAAGATGATCTTTTGAAGTATTCTCATGTACTAGAGAATTGTTACATAAACAAAAAACTCCTTATGCAAGAATGTTCAGTCTCAAACATCATAATGGATATGAGTATAGTATGTTAATAATAAAATCAAGTTAAAAATCTTTAGTTGGAAATGTTCCACATGAAAGACCATGGCTGATTAAATGAAACGGCTAGGTACATCATCTTGAATATTGCTGCAATAGAAATAATGTATATAAAATTATAAGTGCATAAATTTATAACGAGCTGGTTACAAATTTGAGAATCCCATAACGTTGTTATATGATAACAATGTCGCGATATGGTTCATAATAGAACTTAGAGTTCACTAGAGGTCGAGAGACATACTCCGAATTGTTCCACGTGATAAATCAGTTTATCAACGTCGGAGAGAGTTGATTGATAGAGTAGATAATTGAAACATAATAGCATACCCGTTCACAAAGAGACTAACCCAACTAGTTTTGAGAAACCGATTGGAGAAGTTGGAATAAGATTCCATAATTGACCCCAAGTGCAAGTGGGAGATTGATAGAGTTAGGGGTATACCGTATGAAAATTATGTAATTTGTTATGTATATCTAACTCGTTGACCAATCTTTTCACAGTAAAGGTGTTTCTTTCTATTAATACTAGATATAATATGGTTATATTAATTAATTAATTTAGTTAAAAGTATATTTAATAGAAAATTCATAAATGGTATATTCTGTGATAGTAGTTACAAAGTGTTGTAACCGTGAGTAATTTATCACAATATAACAAATATACCATTTTAAATATTTTTAGTCAAGATGCATTGAGACTGGATATTAATGTATCCATTAAGACTAGAGTATGTAAAGCTCTTCAAATGTTAAGCAATGTATTACTCATGACTACTGGGGGGCACATAGGGGTTACGTACTGATAATTATTGGATAACTATGGAACGACTCACTAGAAGTTTTCTGTTGGTTAATATAACTAAAGTCAAACAGAAAATATCGATGTGACTGACTTACGTAGTTCTCTCGACTTGAGAATACTATAGATCTTCAATATGAAAGCTTTGATTTGACTACAGTCAAATCATGGCATGCCGTTCCATCCAATGACTATAATTCGATCAAGTGGAAGTATTAAAAGTGAAACACTATTCACGAGAGGATTCATCTCCTCGGTTATATGGGGTTAGTATCACGGTCAACCCAAAGTCTCTGGAAAGAGCATTTTGATTAATAATAGTTGTTATTATTGAACCAAGGACTTTGTGTTTGGACTATGAAGTAGAATGTGGATGACGTTGGAATTTTTACCATTACCAAATTCCATAAGTCCTGATATGATATAGTTTTGATGAAGATAATTGATATAAACAAGAGTCACTATCAGGTAACGCTTATAATAAGTAAAATTTGATTTTATTAAAAAACCTGTAAGCGATGAATTTAACCAAACTATCATACCACCTACTAAGTAATATGTGAACATTAATATTTGAATTGTTTAATATTGATCGTTGACTGAATTCACACCTCTGAGTCGCATAACCGCATTTGTGATTTCTTCGAAAACCACATAATTTAATTAGTTGGCAAAATGTTACAAACTGATTAAATTAATTAATATTTATGAAATATTAATTATTGTTAATTCATTTGATGTTTCGAATGTTGTTGGTAATTTTTTTGATGCATATGTAAAAGTTATATTTGCATATTTCGATATGCGATATTGGTATAATTTTAAACATGTTTTAAATAATAAAATAGTTACCTAAAAATTGTTTTCTTTTAGTTGGAAAAGTTGCCTATTTGGAATGTGCTTGGATCAGCCATATAATGGTAAGAGGAGGAAATCAATTAATGTGATTAATTGAAATTTAAAAAGAGGAAATACAGGAGGAAGTTTTAATAGGATAATAGGAAAAGGTTCCTTTAATTCTTTTAAAAACTAAACCTCCTCGTTTTTGAAAGTACACAGAACAAAACATGAATTTTTCACACTTTAAAACCAATTACGCAAACTTTAACCAAAATCTAAACTTTAAACTCTTGAAACGAGTTTGATTTCAAATTCGACATCAAATCCAATGCGACTACATATGAAGTTTCAACTTTGTTTTCAACCCATCATGACTATAGTCAAGTTCATCATCAACCCTTTATATTCACACATCACATTCATAAAACTAATTGTTTACATATACCAATATATATACAATTACCAACTTTGTAATAACACATCCATTCGAGTGTTAACACTAACCCATACATTAGCACTTATCATCACATTTCAAACATCCCAAGATCCAACATATATAGAACATATAAATAGCTAAGGATCAACACAACATATAAAAGAAAGTTCTTTCCAAAAGATTAGGAATTTACTCACCGAAAGCTATCATATCTCTCGCTAAATTAGATTATGACATAGCACTTCCATTCCTAAGCAACAAGATGGAGTCTTGAATCCTAAATGCATTAGGTAGGCTTGGTCTTGAAGGGAAGAGGAAGTGAGACTTGTTTTTATTAAGGTGGAGCAACTTTAGATAAACATCGAATTCTCAATAATAAACCCGAAAATAGGTAATTTTGCAACTAATTTTTGGGCTACGTACTCATGGAATTTCAAAAAGAACTCAAAGAAAAAGTTATTGTAATTTCTTTTCTTTATCATTTCAAGTAAAGAATCACTCATTTTCGATTTGATTCGAAGAAGTTATGGCCCAAAGAAGATGAACTATTTTCAGAATTTAAATTCGGAGATCAAAATTGCTCGGTAAAGAATTGGTGTTTTGACATAGCTACCATAGAAATTTGAAAAAATGGTCAACCAGAATGTTGTAGCCATTAAAATTTCACATGGTTTCAAAGAACGAAACACTCCATTTGATTTTGAAATGAGGAAGAAAAGGTTAGTGGAAAGAGGAAAAAATTGAGAAATATATGAGCTATTTATAAGCAAGATTTCACACCTCATCATTTTGTCAAGTCACATAACTCTCTTCTTTCCCACATATGTTACACTCCCTCCCCTCTTTTGTTATATCACCTAAGTAATAATGGTTAATGATGAATACCTTAAGATGTGACAAGATATATATATATAAGTTCATTATTATTAAGTTTATCAATTGTTACATTACTCTCTTTATATATATGTACGCATGTGTTTAATTATTAATTAACTAGGATGTGACAAGAGATAATTATGGTTAATTATTACAAATCTAAGATGTGACAAGAGAGGAATATATGTATTTACATATATAAGATTATTATTTTTAAATTTATGAACTGTCACATCACTTGCTAAACGAAATTAACATAAGATAATATATCCTTAAGTATATTATTATTTAGCTAATTAACTCTTATATATATGTACATATAGTGCATAAAGACAAAAAATATTCTCGACAACTTTCGGTGTTGAAAGGTCGAAATTTCGGAAAACGTTCTTCGGTCACACTTTATGTATTTTACGAACTATTTAATTTGGTAAATAAATTTTGAAAACGATTTTACAATCATTATTAATTAATAAATATGAGTTTATTTATTTTCATTATAAACCTATATATTGAATATTTAAAATTAATTAAATATTCACTAATCAAAGTAGTGAAATTCTGGATTGTTACATTCTTCCCCCCTTAAAGGAATTTCATCCTCGAAATTACACCTCGACCTATCCCAGAAAACACTTAACACTATACATAAGATCCTATGATGTACATTGATCATTCTTATGCAAAATCTGATTCGATCTCATCTCGAATACATAACCGTCCTTCTAAATTAGTATTGCCCATCTGATTCTCTAGTGTCGACTCCTACCAGGCTTCTTGATTTGGAACCTCTATTCTCCTTACATAGTTGTAACTATGATAGAAAACTTTGGTCCTACACTAAGAACCCTCATCAAGTGCTCGTCATTAAAATCGAGCAATAGATTCTTATTCGTAATGGTGCAAACACCTCAAAGTCATGTACTCGAATCTTGGATCAAAACTGTATGAAAAGGAGAAATGATCTACGTCAACCCTACACACTTACTAATTAGTTCTCCCTTATACCAATTAAGTTTTCACTAAATAATTTATGAAAATATTTCATAACTACACTAGTTTAACTTGGATAATACTCCATTACAGCCTAAGAATATATACCTCTATTTGATTCAACTATTTCATTTTTCATTTATTTGCCTAAGGAAATTCAAGATCCGAATACCCGGCTTTTATTTTCAAAAACTTTTTGAAATGGAAATTTATACTTTAAATCATACAAATATATAGATATAGCCTGAGTAGCTCCAAAATGATATCAAGGGACCCGTACGACTAAACAATATTATACATTCCCTTACAAAGAAGAGTAATACTCAAAAGAAGTGTTTACCATCTAAACACACCCCTTTCCCAATTTTAAGTCATTTTCGAGCCACCCAAACTAGTTAACTTAAAATTATTCCTTTTATTTCCAAATTCCCATTTTTGAAACAATATTTTACATTTTCCAACAACATTTACCACCAACTCACTTTGGATTTCTTCGGATTGAACTTGTTTCGATCGTACAATGATAAGGAGAATAATTACTAAGACGTTCGCCTAAGCAAACATCAGATCGTCACTTAGAAGATTATTCCGATCATCATAAAACAATTAAGACTTTTTCCCCATACCAATCCAAAGATAGTACTTCTTACTTACACTTTTATTCCCAAAAATTTATACTTAAACCAAATTGGTTTCAAATATTATTAGTATTTTCCCAAAACCTTGAAAATCATTTTTCCAAAAGCACCAGGATTTTGGTTCTTAAGTTTTCAACCTAAATTCTTCCAACTTTAGTGTTATATTTTTATGAACCATTTTATAAATCACTTATATTAAACCATTTTAAATATTTATCCCAAAATATTCTAACTTTTAAATCAAATTCTACCTCAACATTAACATCGAACGCCCTATAGTCAAAGTGTGAAACTTAACTCACAAGGTGTTCATTTTCAATTTTCACCCAATCCTTATCTACCCAACCCATATCTTAAAAAGAGAACATAATAACAATAGTTAACGAGCATGACTAAACAAACCCTAAATGATAACAACAACAACAACATATTATTATCCCCTAACACCCCAACCAATTATACTACTCTATTTGTGAAAATCATTCTTTTTTGTATATAAAATATATTCTAGGTAAATTTATTTCATTTACCCAATTTCAAAACAATACTATGTCAATTGAACTTGTTCTAGTGTTTAGGAAATTCTTATCGATATAGTTGGCAAATGCATCAACCAGAATTCTTAAGCCACTCTATAGTTCAAACAACAGAGTATAATTTTTTTTATAGCACTAACAAATACGTCGTCCTATATATTATACACTCAAACTCATTCTGGGGTATCATTTACCCTATCTCTATTGAGTTACTCCACCAAAGCCAAGGTTCTCGCTTAACCTTCAGCTTTGATGCCACGTTGTAATGACTCATCTTTCCAAATTACAGAAGTCGACACTAATACATTGACGGTATTAACATGCAATACAACTACGTGCTTGAAAGACAGATTATTAGGGGAAAGAAAGGAGATAGAAGATAGAAGAACTAGAAATAGAAACGGAATCTCACAATGCAACTGAATAACATATATTAATCAACATAATATTTAGAAAGCCATTTACAATAATACATCAAAGCCATACTAATACAATTTCTAATTTAGGACAGTTATAACAGCATGTCCTTATATATAGATATAGAGTACATAATATACAACGGAAATAAGATGATAACTATATATCAATAAAGCCTACTGCTCCAAGCTCCTCCAAAATGCATCTGTAGAAACCTAAACTACTTGGTTGCTTATAAAAAATTTGAGCACCAAGAGTATTAAGGAAAGGAAATAAAACACCGGATCAAACATGGATCAGGTATGAGTGAACTCAAAGCAACTGAATTATTAGGTTAAAACTCTTTTGAAATCAAAGGTTTCTCGTTAGACCATGCCACACATAAACGCGGATGGGTTTTTACCTTACGATAACCAAAACGCTTTTATAGAAATTTAGCGATATTATAATAATGTCTAAGGGTTCAAAGTAAATTATTAAAATAGCTGGAATGCTTGCATCTCACGTTCCAACATATTTGTTATACAACTAAAACTGTAAAGTTTGTATTGCAAAATAGATTCCAACTAATGACTGGGCTACTGGGGTACCGCCCGTCACAGTACTTGTCTAGAAGATGTATCTATATCGGACCTATCGATCCCTGGCAACACAAGACCAACATACCCCTTACTTGAAAGTACCAAATATATCATTGCCCTGGCCGCTTTGCAACCCTTTCCATCGAGATCCCATGCATAACCAATCCATAAATATATAGACGTATCTTATCTAGAAGGGTGATAACATACCCTAACGGGTGCGACCTACATAGCCTTGTTGCGTCTCCCATGTTTAGTCATTCCCAGTTGATGAGGCTTGAAGCTACGTTTTACCTTTCTGAATAGTAGTCTCTCTTGGAATGCTAACACTGCCCTCTCGGTAGTAATGCAGTGTCAACATTCATCCATATAAGTTGTCCAGGATAAGAACAAGCCGAAGGCACTACTTCTACTACATCCATTTTGGAATCATCCTCAAGATTAGTAGCAAGCAGCCTTTGTACTTTAATGGCTCCGTCTTCGATCCTATGCTTCAAGATGTCTTCATTCCAAAATGCCCGAGTTGGATTGAAGTGTTTTTGGATAACATATCCGATCTTGGTCTCTTCGAAACAACTTTCGAATTTTTTTTAGCAAACTCAATCCCGGTTCTTTAGGAAATAAACTGAAAAATGACAAGAGCAGAGTTCACCTCCTAACCGTCTATGGACGGATTTCTATATCATTCATCCTAGAAGAATAAACGAGTTTGTATGTATAGTATAGCACCTTCGACGGTAACTGTACCATATAATTCTCATGTTTCTCGTAGACACTTCCAAAGTTACCTTTGGCACATACTTGATAGTTAGTAATTTAACTGTCAAATCAAAAAAAACAATAAAACATTGATTTAACTCCATATGGAATCCTCTAAGCCTTAATCAATTAATATTTAATTAATAAAATCACTTTATAAAACCCGATCAAAAGATCTTTGAAAACACTTTTCCCAAACCCCTAACGTTCCCTTAAACTTAGAAACAATTCACATTTTTTACCAAAAACATTTTGGAAATTCCCTCTTCGAAATTCCATAATAAATGGCCAACAATTCCCTTTTTAAAACATCACTTATAATTAAACTCATTTACTTCACATTTCAAACTTCTTTGTAAATTTCATAACTAGATTTAAACTTCCTTGGAAATCTCTAAAATGATTTGTAAATATCTTTCTAATTTAAAACTCTTTATAAAACTTCTTTATAAAACTTTTTTAAAATTTCCTTTATAAAATATCATTTACGAATTATCTTTTGTAAAACACTTTAAGTAAACCTTCAGTAAAATCCCTTTATAAACAAGTTATTAGTTATAAATAACTTTACAACATAATAACACAACTTGAAAATCATTTATAAACTTAAACCCTAAATTTATTTAAGAAATGAAGTTAATTCAAAACATACTTTATAAATTCAAAAGGAGGCCTAGCAGTTCCAATGGTACTAATTTAAGTTACCATTCAATTTCAATTTCAGTTCACTTAATAATTATTTACATAAGAAACATGTATGTAAATACAATTCATATCCAAATCAGGGAATAACATGTCAATATGAACTAACTACCATATACATGTCCAAACAACATAATAGCAGGAGGGCTGTTTGTCATGCTAAACAAATATCCAAACAATTCAATTAATTCATAGCAGAATGGGGATTTATTTTACTAACACATATCCATAAAATCAAATTACTTACACTATAGTAGAAAGGTGTTTTTTCTACTAAAAAATGTCATTTAGTCTTCCTAATCATATAGGGTTACTTAAGGTCCAGACAAGAGATCCTCGGATTTGGAATCAGTTCACCACAAAAAAAGAGATTGATTTAAAACACATTCGGTTCAGTTTTAAAATCACCTTTGAAAAGATTTAAATAGATTTAACCTGCTTAAACCCCAATTAATCTTAATTAACCCTTATTAATCAAGCTTAAGTAATAATTAAATTCTAATTAGGCTTAGCGAACATGATTAAGTGCTAATTAACTTACTAATGCAACTTGGTTAAGGTTAAACCAAATTGTTTAAAAGTTAAACCCTAATTTATTAAATAATCCATTAATTACTTAATAATTAATTAACCATTAATATAAATAATTATTAATCACTTAATTACTTCTTAACCAAGTAAAACATTAATTAAAACTTTATTTATTAATTAATAGTCATTAACTTAACATAAGTGATAATTAACCCTTAATCACCTTCTTAATTACCAATTAAGTGATAATTACCTTTTAATTAGATAAATAATTAATTATGTTACAACTTGATTACTTTTTAATATTTCTAAAGTTTGAAAAACTTTGTAAATGAATTTCAAAATAAAACATATTTGAAATAGAAATTCAAACCTTTGTCGAACTATATCCATAGCGACCGTCGCTATGAGTGCAGTTTTCTCTAACCCACCTTTAAGCGAAGCCACTTTACTAAAACCATACTATTTCATCTTTGAAACATAACTTTGTAAATTTTCACACTTTAAAGCCAATTACATAAACTTTAATCAAAATCTAAACTTTAAACTCTTGAAACGAGTTTGATTTCAAATCCGACCTCAAATTCGTCGCGACTACATATAAAGTTCAACTTTGTTTTCAACCCATCATGACCATAGTCAAGTTCATCATCGATCCTTTATATTCACATATCACATTCATAAAACAAATTGTTTGCAATAACGCATCCATTCGAGTGCTAACACTAATCCATACATTAGAACTTATCATCACATTTCCAACATGCCAATATCCAACATATATAGCATACATATAGCTAAGGATCAACACAACATATAAAGGAAATTTCTTTCCGAAAGATTAGGAATTCACTCACCGAAAGCTATCCACTCTTTCACTAAATTAGAGTATGACATAGCACTTCCATTGATAAGCAACAGGACAGATTCTTGAACCCTAAGTGCACTAGGCAGGCTCGGCCTTAAAGGGAAGAGGAAGCGAGACTTGTTTTGGTAAGGTGGAGCGACTTCGGATAAACATCGAATTCCTAATAATAAACGTGAAAATGAGTCATTTTGTAACTGATTTTTGAGCTACCTACTCATGGAATTCCTAAAAGCACTCAAAGAGAAAGTTATTGGAATTTCTTTTCTCTATCATTTCAAGAAAAGAATCACTCATTATCAATTAGAGTTAAAGAAGTTATGGTCTAAAGAAGATGGATCATTTTATGAATTTAAATTCTAAGCTCAAAATTGTTCTGTAAAGAACTGATTTTTTGACATAGCTATGAAAGAAATTTGAAAAAGTGGTCAACTAGAATGTTGTAGCCATTAAAATTTCACATGGTTTCAATGGAAGTAAAACTCCATTTGAGTTCGAAATTAGGAAGAAAAGGTTGGTGAAAAGATGAGGAAAAATGGAGAAACATATGGACTATTTATAAGCAAGATTTCACACCTCATCATTTTGTCAAGTTACATCACTCTCTTCTTCCCCACATATGTCACATTACCTCCCCTCTCTAGTCATATCACCTAAGCAATGATGGTTAATGATGATAACCCGAAGATGCAACAAGATATATATATATATATATATATATATATATGTATATAAGTTTATTATTTTTAAATTTATGGATTATCACATCACTCTCTTTATATATATATATAAGTTTAATTATTAATTAACTAGGATGTGACAAGAGATAATTATGGTTAATGATTACAAATCTTAGAAGTGACAAGAAAGGAATATATACATTTATATATATAAGATTATTATTTTTAAATTTATGAATTATCACATCACTTGCTAAACAAAATTAACATAAGATAATCTATCCATAAGTATATTATTAGTTAGCTAATTAACTCTTATATATATATACGTACAATGCACAAAGATGAACAACATTTTCGACAACTTCCGGTGTCGAAAGGTTGAAATTTCGGAAGACGGTCATCGGTCACACTTTTGTTTTTCTATCAACTATTTAATTTGATAAAAAAATTTAAAAAACAATTTTACATCATTATTAATTAATAAAAATGAGTTTATTTTTATCCTTATAAACTTATATATTGAATATTTAAAATTAATTAAATATTCACTAATCAAAGTAGTGATATTCCAGGTCGTTACAATGTATATATCATATTTCAATAATAAAGCATGCCAAACCATGGGAAAACAATAAAATACAGCTACAAAAACATAATCCAAAAACGTACCTATTTGTCGGATAAACAAGGCTCTATTTATGAAACCAAAAGCACTAGCTATTGCTTCCATAAACCTGTATCTTACTTACATAATCCAAGAGAGTTAAAACTATTTAAAAAGAGAAATATATTAGTTATTCCAATCAATAACACAAGCAACAGATATATAATAATCATATTCCAACAAAAGCAGTACGACCATTATATGCAACAAAAGATCCATCACACATGCATATCAACCAAAATTAGTGGTTTGTCTAGGTTCAGAAACTTTTCATCACACAAAGTTAATAAATAAACTATGAAGTATACCTTACGCTCAACAGCCTTGGGTAATTACTCAATAGGTATTCATACAACCTCGAATGATTTGAAGTGTCATTTCTCAAACTTCCTATAAGCCAAACAACAAAGAATTTAAATATTATTTAAATTTGTACGATGTACATATATCATTTATACACAACATCATTTCTGATTACTTGCTTAAGTACACAAATTTCACTTTCGAACTAGTATTGTTTACTCGACTACTCTAGTGCGGACCTGATCTGGTTTCCTGATTAGAAATATCTGTTTTCCTTGTATAGCTATAAACTATGGTAGAAAACATCAAAATCGTGTCAAAAATCCATATCAAGCATTCACCGTTAATAATCGAGCGAAAATCCTAATTCGGACTGGTGTGAATTTCCACAAATCATGTATTCGAATTTGGATCAGAACTGTTATGCGAATAAAATGATCTATGTACAACTTGCATATTTTATTCTACTGGTTTCTTTAACACATCGTTTACTTTGCATTTATTTTAATTCTCATTCATTCATACAAGATCATCTTTTATTAATTCACATTCATTTACTTACATTTGTTTTCATTCAATATTTGAAAACATCAATGAATCAATTCTTAAGGTATTACATATGTTTCTTTGCATTTACTTCACATTTATTATTATATAACTTGACTTCCATTTAATATTAATATTCACTAGTGAACCAGTTCATACTCAAGTTTTTGTACTTTTTAATTTTATTCCCACAATAGTATTTCTTTTAATATTAAATCTATTTATGAATCATTTCAACATTTTCTTAAGTTTATAATCATTTACTTAAATAGTATTCACTTTTTTACTATTCAATTTAACTATTAAGCATTTTGAAACATTAAGTTAAGTTTATAGCATTACTTGTACATCTTACTTCTTTATTTATGTATGGACATAATTTCATTTTGAAACATTTATATTTCTTAAGTTTTTACTTGTACCGTATTCCATTAAAGCCTAAAAGCATATATCAAAGTCCTATTCATTACTAAACAACAATGTTCAATGGTTTAAACTTGTTTTAATTCATTATCTTTCAATTTAAGAGTTACAAAACTTCAACTTTCATCAAACACTTAGGTTTTAATTTCAGTTTTCAATTTGAAAGTTTCCAATTAAAATAGTATTAGATTCCATTCTATTACAATAATTGAAAATCATTGATTAATAGAACTTAAGAACTAAATACCGGGTTTCACTTCAAACCATCTCAAAATAACATATACTGGTATCTTTTTTTATTTCATATCAAATCATACTTAGGAAATTAAAATTAAAATTTGTTTCATCACAACAAGTGTGTAGTAAAGCTATGTTGTGGTCTTTCCACTTTGAAACTCGAAAATGAATGTCGATGATGCCGCGGTCATCAACGAAACTATTTTCCCATGACAGAAGAGGGGAGTAAAGAACTTATTTCCTTTTAAAAATTCTTTTGAAAACATTTCTTTCATATCTCAGTGAAAATATTTCTATCCGAAAATACTTTCAAATAATACTAATATTATTTTTTCAAAAATCTTTGGAAACCAATTTCAAAACACCAGAATTTAAGTTTTCAAAGTTTCAATTTAAATTCATTTATTGGTAAATCAAAATTTATAAACCATATTTATAAAGTTGCATTTTCTTGTAACATACAATAGTTAGTAGTTTTGAGAACCTTGATTAACCTACAATGAATGACAATAATAAAATATTATCATTTCCTAACAACAACACACCAAAAACTACTGTATCAATTTATGAAAAATTATTCCTTTTGGATAAAAAATACAATACTAGGTAAGATTATTTCATGTGCCAATTTCAAAAACAATATTGTGTTGGTTTACCCTGTTCAAATGTTTAGAAATCCCTATCGATGCCATAGCATCCTACGTACCGACTATAATTCATAAATACTCAACAAAAAAAAATAACACGAAACAAAATATTTTTATAGCACTAACAAATACGCTCTCTCGTATATATAATCTCAACTCATAATAAGGCATTCCATTACCCTAATGAGTTTAACCCTCAACAGGCTAAGGTATCTTTAAACGAAAGCTCTGATACCAACTGTGATGACCCGTCTTGACAATTTAAGTCGATAATAAACCACACATGTCTAACTCAAACCATTCAAAAGGGAAGATTATCAATGGGGTTTAATAAGAAAATAAGAGAAAAGAAGGAAAGCAAAACGCAAAATCTCATAGCGGAATGACAAATATAATAATAAAATAAATAGTTCATGAAGCTTTTTTACAATATACATTTGATTTCAATTTTTACAACATAATCAAAGTACAATCAACAAACTTACCAAAATAATGCAGCAGAATAATAATAGTAAATATGGTCTAGCAAACTCCATCTTCATCTTCAAGGAATATTGTCTTCAAACATTGAAATACTCAGGCTGACCCAAGCATAATGAAAAGACAAAACACTCGAGTTAGAACTAAAAGTTTTAATACAAGTTAAATCAATAATAAGTATATATGAGTATGATAGATTCAAAGATTTTTATGGGGTTTTCCGTCTCCTATCCAGTGTACACTGTGAGTGTAATAACTTAAGAGATATTACGAGTTTCCATCTCCTAAGGATCTATTAAACTATCTATATATAGTAAGATACGCTATAAATATAGCGTCTATCTGTAAAGAATTAAAAATAGCGTTAAGGCTTTACATTGATCCCCCTTAATACATATTTAAGCAAGTAGTCTATGCAGGTCCTATAACAAAACTAGTAACGTCAGTAGCCAATGAGTCCCTCATAGGTACCATACTAAAACAAAATCGTACTGGGCGTGTATAAGGCTAAAGAGTATGACAAGGCATGTGAGGCGATGCCTAAGGTAGGATACTACCGTTTGCGTTTCTAAACTTGTGGTAATCCCTAACGGCCCACCGCGAACATCCATCCCATAATCAAATCATGCTGCACTAATCGAGTCCAAAAAAATCAAGATGGAAATACGAAGAACAGATGACGCTAGAGTTAGCTTGCCTCATTGGTCAGATATGACTCGTGTTTTAGTCATTTCAAATTAACACAAGTGTTAAGTTCTATCCATTATCGTTCTCTTTCATCAATCTTGCAAACGTCATCAATTCAACCTCTACATTCTAGATAACATCCACCGCGTATACAGTTGTTAAAGTGGTTTCGGTATTGACAGAGAGTGCTAATATTTGGTCCCGGTCTCTTTAACAACAAAATGCCTTTTTCATACCGGTTGGTTCTTTTAAATTTCAACAACAAGACATATTTCATTTCAAAATATCAGATTCACTTCAAAAATTATTTTGAATCCAAAATAGGTTATACCTTCATACCAAAACATTCGTATTTAAATCAACGATTTAAATCTAAATAGTTCCCCTTTAAACATTTTGAATATTGAAAATGGTTTTTAATAATTAAAATAGTTTGAATATTGAAAAATAAATTGGAATAATTAAAATAGTTTGAATACTGAAAATAGTTTTGATAATTAAAATAGTTTTATATTGAAAATAGTTTTAATAATTAAAATAATTTATATATTAAAACAATTTGATTATTAAAATAGTTTAAATTAAAACCATTTCTTCTTTCACAACAATTTGACCCCAGATACAAATTCCAAATCACCACGAATTCAATTTTCACTTTTCCACTCAGTCGAATAGAAATCCCAAAATTCGACTTAAATCAACCTCGATTCAAAACGATTTCAAAATTTAACTTCAACTTTAATTTAAACTGTTCTATTCAAATGGATGAAAGTTTCAATTCAAATTCTCATTTTTTTGACAATTTTGTTTAAATCCATTCTACAACCAAATTTTAAAATACCAATTAAAACCACATTAATTAAAGTAAATTCAAAGTTTAAATTAAAATTTAAACCTTTAAAATAACTCACTTTCAATAATTTCAAATCATATGTCAATTTTAACTTTAAGATTTCAAATTAATCCTTAAGCAATTTCATTTAAACAGTTTCAATTTCAGCATTTCAAATCTCGAATTAGAAAATAATTTAATTCATATAAATCAAAATTTATTTTCTTCAAAACAATATCAGCTAAACCAATTCAAATTTAAGATTTGTAACCATTTAATTTAACAAAATCTGGTGTCCCTACATAATTTTTTACCCTATAGCCAAGTGATCATTTTTTACAAAAAAATCCACGTGACAAAAAAACGAAGGGAAAAAACTTCCAAGACCGGATTGAAGTTCGGATAGGCTTTTTTGGGTATGAAACTAACCAGTGACAGCTTAAAGGCAACATAGCCATAGAACTCACAGAGAGCTTCGTTTTGACTAGTTATGGCTCCCGTAACTCTAAACGAGCCAACAGTTATGGCCATCCGAAGAATCGATATCCACAGGGTGCAACATCTATGGTGCAAGGTGCAACATCCATCCAAAATGCCGAAAAAGTGCCCTACAACTTTTAGAAATAGGTGCATGGATTTGAGACGGAGCAGTGCCATGGTGCACCACTCTCCAGCGATGGTAAATCATAGCACATCCACGGGGATCCCGTTTTACAGAAAAAACCACGTGATGAAAAAATGAAGGGTAAAAAACTTCCAAGACCCGATTGTGGTTCGGAGAGGCTTTTTTGGGTATGAAACTAACCAGTGACGACTTAAAGCGGTCATTGCCGTAGAACTCACAGAGAGCTTCGTTTAGACTGGTTATGGCTCCCGTAACTCTGAATGAGCCAACAATTATGGCCCTCCGAAGAATCGATATCCACAGGGTGCAAATCTACGGTGTAAGGTGCAATATCCGTCCAAAATGCCGAAAAAGTGCCGTACAACTTTTGGAAATGGGTGCATGGATTTGAAAAGGAGAAGTGCCATGGTGTACCACTCTCCAGCGATGGTAAATCATAGACCAACCATGGGGATCCTGTTTTATAGAAAAAATCCACGTGACGAAAAAAACGAAGGGTAAAAAACTTCCAAGACCCGATTGAGGTTCAAATAGGCTTTTTTGGGTATAACACTAACCAGTGACGTCTTAAAGCCGACATAACCGTAGAAATCATAGAAAGCTTCATTTTGACTAGTTATGGCTCCCATAACTCTAAACGAGCCAATAGTTATGGCCTTCCGAAGAATCGATATCCATAGGGTGCAACATCTACGGTGCAAGGTGCAAAATCCGTCCAAAATGCCGAAAAAGTGAAATAAGTGCATGGATTTGAAACGGAGCCGTACCATGGCACACCACTCTCCAGTGATGGTAAATCATAGACCAGCCATAGGGATCCCATTTTATAGAAAAAAACCACGTAACGAAAAAACGAAGTGTAAAAAACTTCCAAGACTCTGTTGAGGTTCGGATGGGTTTTTTTGGGTATGAAACTAACCAGTGATGGATTAAAGAGGTCATAGCCGTAGAACTCACAGAGAGCTTCATTTTTGACTGGTTATGACTCCCATAACTCTAAACGAGCCAGCAGTTATGGCCCTCCGAAGAATCGATGTCCACAGGGTGCAACGTCTACGGTGCAAGGTGCAACATCCGTCCAAAATGCTGAAAAAGTGCCCTACGGCTTTTAGAAATGGGTGCATGGATTTGAAACGGAGCCGTACCATGGTGCACCACTCTCCAGCGATGGTAAAGCATAGACCAGCCATAGGGATCCCGTTTTACAGAAAAAATCGATGTGACGAAAAAACGAAGGATAAAAAACTTTCAAGACCCGATTGAGGTTCAGATAGGCTTTTTTGGGTATGAAACTGACCAGTGATGTCTTAAAGCGGTCATAGCCATAGAACTCACAGAGAGCTTCATTTTGATTAGTTATGGCTCTCGTAACTCTAAATGAGCCAACAGTTAGGGCCCTCCGAAGAATCGATATCCACAACATGCAACATCTACGATGCAAGGTGCAACATCCGTCCAATATGCCGAAAAGTGCCGTATGACTTTTAGAAATGAGTGCATGGATTTGAAACGGAGCAGTACCATGGTGCACCACTCTCCAGCGATGGTAAATCATAGACCAGCCAAGGGGATCCCGTTTTACAGAAAAAATCCACGTGACGAAAAAACGAAGGGTAAAAAACTTCCAAGACCCGATTGAGATTTAGGCCTTTTTGGGTTTGAAACAAACCAGTGACGGCTTAAAGCGGTCATAACCGTAGAACTCACAGAGAGCTTTGTTTTGACTAGTTATGGCTCCTGTAACTCTAAACGAGCTAGCAGTTAAGGCCCTCCGAAGAATCGATGTCCATAAGGTGCAACATTTACTGTGCAAGGTGCAACATCTGTCCAAAATGCCAAAAAAGTTCTGTACGACTTTTAGAAATGGGTGCATGGATTTGAAATGGAGCAGCACCACGGTGCTCCACTATCCGGCAATGGTGAATCATAGACCAGCCACGGGGATCCCATTTTATAGAAAAAATTCACGTGACGAAAAAACGAAGGGTAAAAAGCTTGCAAGACCCGACTGAGGTTCGGAGAGGCTTTTTTGGGTATGAAACTAGCCAATGACAGCTAAAAGCTTTCTTAACCGTAGAACTCATAGAGAGATTTGTTTCGACTAGTTATGGCTCCCATAACTCTAAACGAGCCAACTGTTATGGCCTTTCGAAGAATCAATATCCATAGGGTGCAACATCTACGGTGCAAGAGGCAACATCCGTCCAAAATGCCCAAAAAAACCCATTCGACTATCAGAAAAAGGAGCACGGATTTGAAATGGAGCAGTACCATAGTGTACCAATCTCTAGCAATGGTAAATCATAGACCAGCTACGGGCATCCCGTTTTACATAAAAAATCCATGTGACGAAAAAAACGAAGGGTAAAAAACTTCCCAGACCCGATTGAGGTTCGGATAGGCTTTTTTGGGTATGAAATTAACCAGTGACGGATTAAAGGTGACAAAGCCATAGAACTCACAGAGATATTTATTTTGACTGGTTCCGGCTCCTGTAACTCTAAACGAGCCAATAATTATGGCCTTCTAAAGAATCGATATCCACAGGGTGCAACATTTACAGTGCAAGGTGCAACATCCGTCCAAAATGCCGAAAAAGTACCGTACAACTTTTAGAAATGGGTGCATGGATTTTAAACAGAGCAACACCATAGTGCACAACTCTTCAGCGATGGTAAATCATAGACCAGCCACGAGGATCCCGTTTTATAGAAAAATTGCACGTGACGAAAAAACGAAGGGTAAAAAATTTCCAAGACCCGATTGAGGTTCAAATAGGCTTCTTTGGGTATGTAACTAACCAGTTATGACATAAAGCAATCATAGCCATAGAACTCACAGAGAGCTTCATTTTGACTGGTTATGGCTCCCGTAACTCTAAACCAGCCAACAGTTATGGCCCTCCGAAGAATGGATATCCACAGGGTGCAACATCTACGGTGCAAGATGCAACATCCATCCAAAATGCCGAAAAAGTGCCGTATGACTTTTATAAATGGGTGCATGGATTTGAAACGGGGCAGTACCACGGTGCACCACCCTCCAACGATGGCAAACCATAAACTAGCCTTGGGATTCCGTTTTACAGAAAAAATCCACGTGACGGAAAAACGAAGGGTAAAAAACTTCCAAGACCCGATTGAGGTTCAGGTAGGCTTTTTTGGGTATGAAACTAACCAATGACATATTAAAGTGGGAATAGCAGTAGAACTCACAGAGAGCTTCGTTTTGACTGGTTATGGCTCCTGTAACTTTAAACGAGCCAAAAGTTATGTCCCTCCGAAGAATCGATAACTACAGGGTGCAACATCTTCGGTGCAAGGTGCAACATCCGTCCAAAATGCCAAAAAGTGCCGCACGACTTTTGGAAATGGGTGCATGGGTTGAAAAGGAGTGATACCAGGATGCACCACTCTTCAGCAATGGTAAATCATAGACCAGCCACGGGGATCCCGTTTTACAGAAAAAATCCACATGACGAAGGGAAAAAACTTCCAATACCCGACTGAGGTTCGGATAGGTTTTTTGAGTATGAAACTAACCAATGACGGCTTAAAGACGGCAGAGCCATAGAACTCACAGATAGATTCGTTTTGACTAGTTATGGCACCTGTAACTCTAAACGAGCCAACAGTTGTGGCCCTCTGAAGAATCGATATCCATAGGGTGCAACATCCACAGCGCAAGGTGCAACATCCGTCCAAAATGCCAAAAAAGTGCCCTACGACTTTTAGAAATGGATGCATGGATTTGAAACGGAGCAGTACCATGGTGCACCACTCTCCAGCGATGGTAAATCATAGAACATCCAATAGGATCCCATTTTATAGAAAAAATCACGTGACGAAAAAACGAAGGGTAAAAAATTTCCAAGACCCAATTGAGGTTCGGATAGGTTTTTTTGGGTATGAAACTAATCAGTGACGGCCTAAAGTGGTCATAGCCAAAGAACGCACCGAGAGCTTCGTTTTGACTAGTTATGGGAGCCAACAGTTATGGCCCTCCGAAGAATCGATATCCACAGGGTGCAACATCGACGGTGCAAGGTGCAACATCCGTCCAAAATGCCGAACAAATGCATGCATTTGAAACGGAGCAGTACCATGGTGCACCACTCTCCAGTGATGGTAAATCATAGACTAGCTACGGAGATGCCGTTTTGTAGAAAAAATCCACGTGACGAAAACACGAAGGGCAAAAAACTTCCAAGGCCCGATTGAAGTTCAGATAGGCTTTTCTGGGTATGAAACTAATAAGTGACGGCTTAAAGCGGCCATAGCTGTAGAACTCACAAAGAGCTTCATTTTGATTGGTTATAGCCATGTAACGCTAAACGAGCCAACAGTTATGTCCCTCCGTAGAATCGCTAACCACAGGGTGCAACATCCGTCCAAAATGCCGAAAAAGTGCCGTACGACTTTTAGAAATGGGTGCAGGGATTTGAAACGGGGCAGTACCATGGTGCACCACTCTCCCGCGATGGTAAATCATAGAATAGCCACGGAGATCCCGTTTTACAGAAAAAGTCCACGCGACGAAAAAACGAAGGGAAAAAACTTCCTAGACACGGTGGAGGTTCGGATAGGTTTTTTTGGGTATGAAACTAACCAGTGATGGCTTATAGGCCACATAGATGTAGAAATCACAGAGAGCTTCATTTTGACTGGTTATAGCTCCCGTATCTCTAAACGAGCAAACAGTTATGGCCCTCCGAAGAATCAATATTCACAGGTTGCAACATCTGCGGTGCAAGGTGCAACATCCGTCCAAAATGCCAAAAAAATGCCGTACGACTTTTAGAAATGGGTGCATAGATTTGAAACGGAGCAATACTATGGTGCACCACTCTCCAGCGACGGTAAATCATAGACCGGCCACGGCATCCCGTTTTACAGAATCGACGTGATGAAAAAACGAAGGGTAAAAAACTTCCAAGACACGATTGAGGTTCGGATAGGCTTTTTGGGGTATGAAACTAACCAATGATAGCTTAAAGTGGTCATACCATAGAACTCACAGAGAATTGTTTAGAGTAGTTATGGCTTCCATAACTCTAAACGAGCCAACAGTTATGGCCCTCCGAAGAATCAATATCCACAGGGTGCAACATCTACGGTGCAAGGTGCAACATCCGTCCAAAATGCCGAAAAATTGCCATACGACTTTTTGAAATGAGTGCATCGATTTGAAACGGAATAGAACCATGGTGCACCACTCTCCAGCGATGGTAAATCATAGATCAGCCATGGGGTTCCTGTTTTATATAAAAAATCCACGTGATGAAAAAACGAAGGGTTAAAAACTTCCAAGACCCGATTGAGATTTGGATAGGCTTTTTTGGGTATGAAACTAACCAGTGAAAGATTAAAGCTGTCATAGCATTAGAACTCACAGGGAGTTTCGTTTTGACTTGTTATGGCTCCCGTAACTCTAAATGAGCCAACAGTTATGGCCCTCCGAAGAATTGATATCCACAGGGTGCAACATCTACGGTGCGAGGTGCAACATCCGCCCAAAATGCTGAAAAAGTGTCGTACCACTTTTAGAAATGGCTGCATGGATTTGAAACAGAGCAGTACCATAGTGCACCACTCTCCAGCGATGGTAAATCATAGACTAGCCACGGGGATCCCGTTTTACAGAAAAAAATCCACATGACGAAAAAACGAAGGGTAAAAAATTTCCAAGACCCGATTGAGGTTCAGATAGGCTTCTTTGGGTATGAAACTAATCAATGACGGCATAAAGCAATCTTAGCCATAGAATTCACAAAAAGCTTCATTTTGATTGGTTAAGGCCTTCGTAACTCTTTTTAGAGCCAATAGTTATGGCCCTTCGAAGAATCGATAACCACAGGGTGCAACATCTACGGTTCAAGTGCAACATCCGTACAAAATGCCGAAAAAATGCCGTATTACTTTTATAAATGGGTGCATGGATTCGAAACGGGGCAGTACCATGGTGCACCACTCTCCGGCGATGGTAAATCATAGACCAGCCACATGGATCCCGTTTTACAGAAAAAATACACGTGACGAAAAACGAAGGGTGTTGTGTCCATTTTTGGTACAAACACCGTACGACTTTTAGAAATGGGTGCATGGATTTGAAACGGAGCAGTACCATGGTGCACCACTCTCCAGCGATGGTAAATCATAAACTAGCCACGTGGATCCCGTTTTATAGAAAAAATCCACATGATGAAAAAATGAAGGGTAAAAAACTTCCAAGACCCGATTGAGGTTCAGGTAGGCTTTTTTGGGTACGAAACTAACCAGTGACGGCTTAAATCAGTCAAAGCCGTAGAACTTAGAGAGAGCTTCGCTTTGACTGGTTATGGCTCCCGTAACTCTAAACCAGCAACAGTTATGGCCCTCTGAAGAATCGATATCCACAGGGTGCAACATCTACGGTGCAAGGTGCAATATCCGTCCAAAATGCAAGGTGCAATATCCGTCCAAAATGCCGAAAAAGTACCGTATGACTTTTAGAAATGGGTGCACAGAATTGAAACGGAGCGGTACCATGGTGCACCACTCTCCAGCGATGGCAAATCATAGACCAGCCACGGGGATCCCGTTTTACCCAAAAAATCCATGTGACGAAAAAACGAAGGGTAAAAATCTTTCAAGACCCGATTGAGGTTCAGATAGGTTTTTTTGGGTATGAAATAACCAGTGACGGCTTAAAGCTATCATAGCCATACAACTTATGGAAAGCTTCGTTTTGACTGGTTATGGCCCCTGTAACTCCAAACGAGCCAACATTTATAGCCCTCCGAAGAATCGATATCCATAGGGTGCAACATCTATGGTGCAGGGTGCAACATCCGTCCAAAATGTCGAAAAGTGTCGTACGACTTTTAGAAATGGGTGCATGGTTTTGAAATGGAGAAGTACCATGGTGCACCACTCTACAGAGATGGTAAATCATAGACCAGCTACGAGGATCCCGCTTTACAGAAAAAATGCACGTGACGAAAAACGAAGGGTAAAAAACTTACAAGACCCGATTGAGCTTCGGATAGGCATTTTTGGGTATGAAACTAACCAGTGATGGCTTAAAGCAGTCATAGCCGTAGAACTCACAAAGAGCTTCGTTTTGACTGGTTATGGCTCCCATAACTCTAAATGAGGCAACAGTTATGGCCTTCCGAAGAATCGATATCCACAGGGTGCAACATCTACGTTGCAAGGTGCAACATCCGTTCAAAATGCCGAAAAAGTGCCGTATGACTTCTAGAAATTGGTGCACGGATTGGAAAAGGAGCCGTACCATGGTACACCACTCTTCAGCGATGGTAAATCATAGACCAGCCACAGGGATCCCGTTTTATAGAAAAAATCCACGTGCCGAAAAAACGAAGGGTAAAAAACTTCCAAGACCCGATTGTGGTTTGGATAAGATTTTTTGGGTATGAAACTAACCACTGACGGCTTAAAATGTCATAGCTATAGAACACATAAAGAGCTTCATTTTGACTAGTTATGCCTCCCGTAACTCTAAACGTGCCAACGGTTATGGCCTTTCGAAGAATCGATATCCACATGGTGCAACATCTACGGTGCAAGGTGCAACATCCGTCCAAAATGCCGAAAAAGTGCCGTACGGCTTTTAGAAATGGGTGCATGGATTTGAAACAGAGTAGTACTATGGTACACCACTCTGCAGCGATGGCAAATCATAGACCAGCCACGGGGATCCCGCTTTACAGAAAAAATCCACGTGAAGAAAAAAACGAAGGGCAAAAAACTTTCAAGACCCGATTGAGGTTCGAATAGGCTTTTTTGGTATGAAACTAACCAGTGATGGATTAAAGCCATCATAGCCGTAGCACTCACAGAGAGCTTCGTTTTGACTATTTATGGCCCCTACAACTCTTAACGAGCCAAACGGTTATGGCCCTCCAAAGAATCGATATCCACAGGGTGCAACATCTACGGTGCGAGGTGCAACATCCGTCCAAAATGTCGAAAAAGTGCCGTATGACTTTTAGAAATGGGTGCATGGATTTTAAAAGGAGAAATACCATGGTGCACCACTCTCCAGCGATGGTAAGTCATTGACCAGCCACGTGGATCCCGTTTTAGAGAAAAAATCCACGTGATGAAAAAACGAAGGGTAAAAAACTTCCAAGACCCGATTGAGGATCAGATAGGCTTTTTTAGTTGTGAAACCAACTAGCGACGGCTTAAAGCGGTCAAAGCCTTAGAACTCAGAGAGAACTTCGTTTTGACTGGTTATGGCTCTCGTAACTCTAAACGAGCTAACAGTTATGGCCCTCCGAAGAATCGATATCGAAAGGGTGCAACATCTACGGTGCAAGGTGCAACATCCGTCCAAAATGCCATAAAAAGTGCCGTGCGTATTTTAGAAATAGGTGCATGGATTTGAAACAGAGCAGTACCTTGGTGCACCACTCTCCAGCGATGGTATGTCATAGACCAGCCGAGGGGATCCCGTTTTACAGAAAAAATCCACGTGACAAAAAAACGAAGGGTAACAAACTTTTAAGTCCCGTTTGAGGTTCGGATAGGTTATTTTGGGTATGAAACTAACCAGTGACGGCTTAAAGCGGTTATCGCAATAGAACTCACAGAGAGCTTCGTTTTGACAGGTTATGTCTCCTGTAACTCTAAACGAGCCAACAGTTATGGCCCTTTGAAGAATCGATATCCACAGGGGAAACATCTATAGTGTAAGGTGCAACATCCGTCCGAAATGCCGAAAAAGTGCCGTACGACTTTTAGAAATGGGTGTATGGATTTGAAACGGGACAGTACCATGGTGCATCACTCTCCTGCGATGGTAAATCATAGACCAGCCACAAGGATCCCGCTTTGCAGAAAAATCTCCGTGGAGAAAAAACGAAGGGTAAAAAACTTTTAAGACCGATTGGGGTCGGATAGGCTTTTTTGGTATGAAACTACACAGTGATGGCTTAAGGCCTTCATAGCCGTAGAACTCATAGAGAGCTTCATTTTGACTGGTTATGGCTCCCGTAACTCTAAGCGAGCCAATAGTTATGGTCCTCTGAAGAATCGATATCCACAGCGTGCAACATCTGCGGTGCAAGGTGCAACATCCGTCCAAAATGCTTAAAAAGTACCGTACGACTTTTACAAATGGGTGCATGGATTTGAAACGGAGCAGTACCATGGTGCACCACTCTCCAGCATGGTAAATCATAGACCAGCCACGTGAATCTCGTTTCATAGAAAAAATCCACGTGACGAAAAAACGAAGGGTAAAAAACTTCCAAGACCCGATTGAGGTTCAGATAGGCTATTTCGGGTATGAAACTAATTAGTGAGGGCTTAAAGCGGTAAAAGCCATAGAACATAGAGAGAGCTTCGTTTTGACTGGTTATGGCTCCCATAACTCTAAATGAGCCAATAGTTATGGCCCTCCGAAGAATCACAGGATGCAACATCTACGGTGTAAGGTGCGACATCCGTCCAAAATGCAGAAAAAGTGCCGTTTGATTTTTTGAATGGGTGCATGGATTTGAAACGTACCAGTACAATGGTGCACCACTCTCTAGTCATGGTAAATCATAGACCACCCACAGGGATCCCGTATTACAGAAAAAATACACGTGACGAAAAAATGAATGGAAAAAACTTCCAAGACATGATTGAGGTTCGGATAGGCTTGTTTGGGTATGAACTAACCAGCGACGGCTAAAAGTGGTGATAGCTGTAGAACTCACAAAGAGCTTCATTTGACAGGTTGTGGCTCCCGTAATTCTAAACTAGCCAATAGTTATGGCCCTTCGAATAATCGATATCCACATGGTGCAACATCTACGGTGCATGGTGCAACATCCGTCCAAAATGCCGAAAAATTGTTGTACGACTTTTAGAAATGGGTGCATGGATTTGAAACGGAGAAGTATCGTGGTGCACTACTCTTTAGTGATGGAAAATCATAAACCATCCATGAGGATCGCATTTTACAGGAAAAATCCACATGACGAAAAAACAAAGGGTAAAAAACTTCCAAGACCCGATTGAGGTTCGGATAGGCTTTTTTGAGTATGAAACTGACCAATGACGGCATAAAGCGGTCGCAACACTCGAATTCACAGAGAGCTTCATTTTGACTTGTTATGGATCCCGTAACTCTAAACGAGCCAATAGTCATGGCCCTTTGAAAAATCGATATCCTAGGGTGCAACATCTACAGTGCAATGTGCAACATCCGTCCAAAATGCCGAAAAAGTGCCGTATGTCTTTTAGAAATGGATGCATAGATTTGAAATGGAGCAGTACCATGGTGCACCACCCTCTAGCGATGGTAAGTCGTAGACCAGCCATAGGGATCCCGTTTTACAAAAAAATCCACGTGACGAAAAAACTTCCAAGACCCGATTAAGGTTCAGATAGGCTTTTTTGGGTATGAAGCTAACTAGTGACGGCTTAAAGGCGATATAGCCGTAGAACTCACAGAGTGCTTCGATTTGACTAGTTATGGCTCCTATAAATCTAAATGAGCCAACAGTTATGGCCATTCGAAGAATCGATATTCACCGGATGCAACATCTACGGTGCAAGGTGCAACATCCGTCCAAAATGGTAAAAAAGTGCGGTACGACTTTTAGAAATGGGTGCATGGATTTAAAATGGAGCAGTACCATGGTCAACCACTCTCTAGCGGTGGTAAATCATAGACCAGCCACGGGGATCCCGTTTTACAGAAAAAATCCACATGCGAAAAAAACGAAGAGTAAAAAACTTCCAAGACTCGATTGAGGTTCGGATAGGCTTTTTTGGGTATGAAACTAATCAATGACGGCTTAAAGCTATCATATCCATAGAACTCACAAAGAGCTTCATTTTGACTGGTTATGGCTTCCGTAACTCTAAACGAGCCAATAGTTGCGGCCCTCCGAAGAATCGATATCCACAGGGTGCAGCATCTACGGTGAAGGTCCAACATTCGTCCAAAATGCCGAAAAAGTGTTGTACGACTTTTAGAAATGGGCGCATGGATTTGAAATGGAGCAGAACCATGGTGCATCACTCTCCAGTGATGGTAAATCATAGACCAGCCACTGGGATCCCATTTTACAGAAAAAATCCACGTGACGAAAAAACGATGGGTAAAAAACTTCTAAGACCCGATTGAGGTTCGGATAAGCTTTTTGGGTATGAAGCTAACCAGTGATGGCTTAAAGCGGTCAAATCTGTAGAACTCACAGAGAGCTTTGTTTTGATTGGTTATGGCTCCCGTAACTTTAAACGAGCCAATAGTTATGGCCCTCTAAAGAATCGATATCCAAAGGGTGCAACATGTATGGTGCAACATGTATGGTGCAACATATATGGTGCAAGGTACAACACCCATCTAAAATGCCGAAAAAGTGCCATAGACTTTTAGAAATGGGTGCATGGATTTGAAATGGAGCAGTACCATTGTGCACCACTCTCCAACGATGGTAAATCATATACCTGCCATGGGGATCCCGTTTTACACAAAAAAAATCCATGTGATGAAAAACGAAGGGTAAAAGACTTCCAAGACCTAGTTGAGGTTCAGATAGGCTTTCTTGGGTATAAAATTGACCAGTGACGGCTTAAAGCAGTCACAGCCATAGAACTCACAGTAAGCTTCGTCGTGACGGGTTATGCTCCCGTAATTCTAAATGAGCCAACAGTTATTGCCCTCCGAAGAATCGATATCCACAGGTTTGAACATCTACTGTGCAAGGTGCAACATCTGTCCAAAATGCCGAAAAAGTGCCGTACTACTTTTAGAAATAGGTGCATGGATTTAAAACAGAGCAGTTCCATAGTGCACCACTCTCCAGCGATGGTAAATCATAGACCAGCCATGGGGATCCCGTTTTACATAAAAAATCCACATGACGAAAAAACAAAAGGTAAAAAACTTCCAAGACATGATTGAGGTTCGGATAGGCTTTTTTGGGTATGAAATTAATCAGTGATGGCTTAAAGCGGTTATACCGTAGAACTCACAGAGAGCTTCGTTTTGACTAGTTATGACTCCCGCAATTCTAAACGTGACAACAGTTATGACCCTCCGAAGAATCGATATCTACAGGGTGCAACATCTATGATGCAAGGTGCAACATCCGTCCAAAATGCCGAAAAAGTGCCGTACGACTTTTAGAAATGGGAGCATGGATTTGAAATGGAGCAGCACCATGGTGCACCACTCTTCAGCAATGGTAAATCGTAGACCAGCCACAGGGATCCCGTTTTAAAGAAAAAATTAAAGGACGAAAAAAACGAACGGTAAAAAACTTCAGAGACCCGATTGAGGTTCGGATAGGCTTTTTTGGGTATGAAACTAACCGTCGAACTCATAGAGAGCTTCGTTTTGACTAGATATGGCTCCCGTAACTTTAAACAAGCCAACAGTTATGGCCCTCTTAAGAATCGATATCCACAGGGTGCAACATCTACGGTGCAAGGTGCAACATTCGACCAAAATGCCTAAAAAGTGTCATACGGCTTTTAGAAATGGGTGCATGGATTTGAAACGGGGCAGTACCATGGTGCACTGTCTCCAGCGATGGTAAATCATAGACCAGCCACGGGGATCTCGTTTTACAGAAAAAATCCACGTGATGAAAAATGAAGGGTAAAAAACTTCCAAGACCCGATTGAGGTTTGGATAGGCTTTTTTGGGTATGAAACTAACCAGTGACGGCTTAAAGCAGTAGAACTCATAGAGAGCTTCGTTTGAACTGGTTATGGCTCCCATAACTCTAAATGAGCCAACAGTTAAGGCCCTCCAAAGAATCGATATCCACATGGTGCAACATCTAGGGTGCAAGGTGCAACATCCGTCCAAAATGCCAAAAAAGTGCCGTATGACTTTTAGAAATGGGTGCATGGATTTGAAACAGAGCGGTACCATGGTGCACCACTCTCCAGCGACTGTAAATCATAGACCAGAAACTGGGATCCCATTTAGAGAAAAAATCCATGTGACGAAAAAACGAAGGGTAAAAAACTTCCAAGACTCGATTGAGATTCGGATAGGTTTTTTGGGTATGAAACTAAACAGTGCGGCTTAAAGCGGTCATAGCCGTAGAACACATAGAGAGTTTCATTTTGACTGGTTATGGCTCCCATAACTCTAAACGAGCCAACAGTTATGGCCCTCCGAAGAATCGATATCCACAGGGTGCAACATCTACGGTGCAAGGTGCAACATCCATCCAAAACGCCGTAAAAGTGCCGCACGACTTTTAGAAATGGGTGCATGGATTTGAAATGGAGTAGTACCATGGCGCACCACTTTCCAGTGATGGTAAATCATAGAATAGCCATGGAGATCCCGTTTTACGGAAAAAATCCACGTGACGAAAAACGAAAGTTAAAAAACTTCCAAGACCCGATTGAGGTTCGAATAGGATTTTTTGGGTATGAAACTAACTAATGATGGATTAAAGCAGTCATAGCCGTAGAATTCACAAAGAGCTTCGTGTTGACTGGTTATGGCTCCCATAAATTTAAACGTCCAACAGTTATGGCCCTTTGAAGAATCGATATCCACAGGGTGCAACATTTATGGTGCAAGGTGCAACATTCGTCCAAAATGCCGATAAAGTGCCGTACGACTTTTAGAAATGGATGCATGGATTTGAAACGGAGCAGTACCAAGGTGCACCACTCTCTAGTGATGGTAAAGCATAGACCTGCCACGGGGATCCCGTTTTACAGAAAAAATCCATGTGATGAAAAATCGAAGGGTAAAAAACTTCCAAGACCCGGTTAAGGTTCGGATAGGCTTTTTTGGGTATGAAGCTAACCAGTGACGAATTAAAGTGGTAATAGCCGTAGAACTCATAGAGATCTTCGTTTTGACTGCTTATGGCTCCCGTAACTCTAAACGAGCCAACAGTTATGGCCCTCCAAAGAATCAATATCCACAGGGTGCAACATCTACGGTGCAAGGTGGAATATCTGTCCAAAATGCTGAAAAAGTGCCGTACGAATTTTAGAAATGGATGCACGGATTTGAAATGGAGCAGTACCATGGTGCACCACTCTTCAGCGATGGTAAATCATAGACTAGCCATTGGGATCCCGTTTTAAAGAAAAAATCTACGTGAAGAAAAAAAGAAGGGTAAAAAACTTCCAAGATCCGATTGAGTTTCGAATAGGCTTTTTTGGGTATTAAACTGACCAGTGACGGCTTAAAGTAGTCATAGCCATAGAACTCACAGAGAGCTTCGTTTTTACTGGATATAGCTCCCGTTACTTTAAACGAGCCAAAAGTTGCGGCCCTCTGAAGAATCGATATCCACAGGGTGCAACATTTATGGTGCAAGGTGCAACATCCATCCAAAATACCGAAAAAGTGATGTACAACTTTTAGAAATGGGTGCATGGATTTGAAACGGAGCAGTACCAAGGTGCACCACTCTCCAGCGATGGTAAATCTTAAACCATCCACGGGGATCCCGTATTGCAGAAAAAATTCACGTGATGAAAAAACGAAGGGTAAAAATCTTCCAAGATTCGGTTGAGGTTCGATAGGCTTTTTTGGGTATGAAACTAACCAGTGACGGTTTAAAGAACCCATGGCCGTAGAACTCACAGAGAGCTTTTTTTTGACTGGTAATGGCTCCCGTAACTATAAATGAACCAACAATTATGGCCCTCCGAAGAATCGATATCCACAGGGTGCAACATCTATGGTGCAACATGCAACATCCATCCAAAATGTCGAAAAAGTGCCGTACGACTTTTAGAAATGGGTGCTTGGATTTGAAATGGAGTAGAACCATGATGCACCACTCTCCAGCGATGGTAAATCATACACACCAGCCACGGGGATCCCATTATACAGAAAAAATCCACGTGACGAAAAAACAAAGAGTAAAAAACTTATAAGCCCCGATTGAGGTTCATATAGGCTTTTTGGGTATGAAACTAACTAGTGACGGCTTAAAGTGGTCAAAGCCGTAGAACTCACAGAGAGCTTCGTTTTGACTGGTTATGGCTCCAGTAACTTTAAGTGAGCCAACAGTTATGGCCCTCTGAAGAATCGATATCTAAAGGGTGCAACATCTATGGTGCAAGGTGCAACATCCATCCAAAATGCCCAAAAAGTGCCGTACGACTTTTAGAAACGGGTGCATGAATTTGAAAAAAGCAGTACCATGGTGCACCACTCTCCAACGATGGTAAATCATAGACCAGCCCCAGGGATCCCGTTTTACAGAAAAAATCCGCATGACGAAAAAGCAAAGGGTAAAATACTTTCAAGACCCGGTTGTGGTTCGGATAGGCTTTTTTGGTATGAAACTAACTAGGGATGGCATAAAGAGGTCATAGCCTAGAAATCACAGAGAGCTTCATTTTGACAAGTTATGACTCCCGTAACTCTAAACGAGCCAATAGTTATGGCCCTCCGAAAAATCGATATCCATAGGGTGCAACATCGACGGTGCAAGGCGCAACATCCGTCCAAATTGTCAAAAAATGTCGTACGACTTTTAGAAATGGGTGCATAGATTTGAAATGGAGCAGTACCATGGTGCACCACTCTCTAGCGATGGTAAATTGTAGACTAGCCCTGAGGATCTGGTTTTGCAGAAAAAATCCACGTGACGAAAAAACGAAAGGTAAAAAACTTCCAAGACCCGATTGAGGTTTGGATATGCTTTTTTGGGTATGGAACTAACCAGTGAAGGCTTAAAGCGGTCATACCGTAGAACTCATAGAGAGCTTCGTTTTGACTAGTTATGGCTCCCGTAACTCTAAAAAAGCCAACAATTATGGCCCTCCGAAGAATTGATATCCACAGGATGCAACATCTACGGTGCAAGGTGCAACATCCGTCCAAAATGCCGAAAAAGTGCCGTACGACTTTTAATAATGGGTGCATGGATTTGAAATGGAGCAGTACCTTGGTGCACCACACTTCAGCGATGGTAAATCATAAACTAGCCATGGGGATCCCGATTTATAGAAAAATATCAAAGGATGAAAAAATGAAGGGCAAAAAACTTCCAAGACCCGATTGAGGTTCGAATAGGCTTTTTTGGGTATGAAACTTACCGGTGACGGCTTGCCGTAGAACTCACAGAGAGCTTCGTTTTGACTGGATATGGCTCTCGTAACTTTAAACGAGCCAACAGTTATGGCCCTCTAGAGGATCGATATCCACAGGGTGCAACATCTACGGTGCAAGGTGCAACATCCGTCCAAAATGCCGAATATGTGTCATACGGCTTTTAGGAATGGTTGCATGGATTTGAAATGGAGCAGTACCATAGTGCACCTCTCTCCAGCGATGGTAAACTATAGGCCAGCCACAGGGATCCCGTTTTACAGAAAAATCCACGTGACGAAAAAAACGAAGAGTAAAAAACTTCCAAGACCCGATTGAGGTTCATATAGGATTTTTTGGGTATGAAACTAACCAGTGATGGCTTAAAGTGGTCAAAGTCGTAGAACTCACAGAGAGCTTCGTTTTGACTGGTTATGGCTCCCGTAACTGTAAACGAGCCAACAGTTATTGCCCACCAAAAAATTGATATCCATAGGGCGCAACATATACGGTGCAAGGTGCAACATCTGTCCAAAATGCCAAAAAAGTGCCGTACGACTTTTAAAAATGGGTGCATGGATTTGAAACAGAGCAGTACCATAGTGCACCACTCTAGCGATTGTAAATCATAAACAAGCAACTGGGATCCCGTTTTACAGAAAAAATCCACATGACGAAAAAACGAAGGGTAAAAAACTTTCGGGACGCGATTGAGGTTCGGATAAGCTTTTTTGGGTATGAAACTAACCAGTGATGGCTTAAAGCGGTCATATCCGTAGAACTCATAGAGAGCTTCGTTTTGAGTGGTTATGTCGCCCGTAACTCTAAACGAGCCAACAGTTATGGTCCTCCGAAAAATCGATATCCAAAGGGTGCAACATCTACGGTGCAAGGTGCAACATCCGTCCAAAATGCCGTAAAAGTGTCGCACGACTTTTATAAATGGGTGCACGGATTTGAAATGGAGCAGTACCATGGTGCACCACTCCCCAGCGATGGTAAACCATAGATCAGCCATGAGAATTCCGTTTTACAGAAAAAATGCACGTGACGAAAGGTAAAAAACTTCCAACACCCGATTGAGGTTCGGATAGGCTTTTTTGGGTATGAAACTAACTAGTGACGGTTTAAAGCGGTCACAGCTGTAAAACTCACAGAGAGCTTCGTTTTAGCTGGTTAGTCCAAAATGCTGAAAAAGTGAGTACGTCTTTTAGAAATGGGCGCACGGATTTTAAATGGAGCAGTACCATGGTGCACCACTCTCCAGCGTTGGTAAATCATGGACTAGCCACGGGGATCCCGTTTTACAAAAAAAATGCACGTGACGAAAAAATAAAGAGTAAAAAACTTCCAAGACCCGGTTGAGGTTCAGATGGGTACGAAACTAACCAGTGACGGCTTAAAGCGGTCATAGCCGTAGAACTCACAGATAGCTTTGTTTTGATTGGTTATGGATCCCGTAACTCTAAGCGAGCCAACAGTTATGGCCCTCCAAAGAATCGATATCCACAGGGTGCAACATCTACGGTGTAAGGTGCAACATCCGTCCAAAAAGCCGGAAAACTACCGTGGGGCCTTCATAAATGGGTGCATGGATTTGAAACGGAGACCATAGTGCACCACTCTCCAGCGATAGTAAATTATAGACTAGCCACGGGGATCACGTTTTACATAAAAATCCGCGTGACGAAAAAACAAAAGGCAGAAAAGTTTCAAGACCCGATTGAGGTTCGGATAGGCTTTTTTGGGTACGAAACTAACCGGTGACGGCTTAAAGCGATCATAGCCGTAGAAATCATAGAGAGCTTCATTTTAACTGTTATGTCTTCCGTAACTCTAAATGAGCCAACAGTTATGGCCCTCTGAAGAATCGATATCCACTGGGTGCAATATCTACGGTGCAAGGTGCAACATCCGTTCAAAACGCCGAAAAAGTGCCGTACGACTTTTAGGAATGGGTGCATCGATTTGAAACAGAGCAGTACCATGGTGCACCACTCTCTAGTGATGGTAAACCATAGACTAGCCACGGGGATCCCGTTTTACAGAAAAAATCCACATGACAAAAAAACGAAGGGCTGAAAACTTCTAGGACCCGGTTGAGGTTCGGATAGGCTTTTTTGGGTTTGAAACTAACCAGTGATCCCATTTTACAGGAAAAATCTACGTGACGAAAATACGAAGGGTAAAGAACCTCTAAAACCCGATATAGGTTTGGATATGATTTTTTGGGTATGAAACTAACCAGTGAAGGTTTATAGCGATCATGGCCGTATAACTCATGGAGAGGTTCCTTTTGACTTGTTATGGCTCCCGTAACTCTAAACGAGCCAACAGTTATGACCCTACGAAGAATCGATATCCATAGGGTGCAACATCTACGGTTCAAGGTGCAACATCCATCCAAAATGCCGAAAAAGTACCGTACAACTTTAAGAAATTGGTGCATGGATTTGAAACGGAGCAGTACCATGGTGCATCACTCTCCAGCGATGGTAAATCATAGACCTGCCACGGGGATCCCGTTTTACAGAAAAAATCCACGTGACAAAAAAACGAAGGGTAAAAAACTTTCAAGACCCGATTGAGGTTTGGATAGGATTTTCTGGGTATGAAACTAACCAGTGAAGGCTTAAAGCTGTCATAGCCGTAGAAATTATAGGGGGATTCGTTTTGACTGGTTATGCCTTCCGTAACTCTAAACGAGCCAACAGTTATAGCCATCCGAAGAATCGATATCCACAGGATGCAACATCTACGGTGCAAGGTGCAACATCCGTCCAAAATGCCAAAAAAGTGCCGTACGACTTTTAGAAATGGGTGCATGGATTTGAAGTGGAGCAGTACAAGGGTGTATCACTCTCTAGCGATGGTAAATCATAGACCAGCCACGGTGATCTCGTTTTACAGAAAAAATCCACGTGACGAAAAAACGAAGGGCAAAAAACTTCAAACACCCGATTGAGGTTCGGATAGGCTTTTTTGGGTATGAGACTAACCAGTGACGACTTAAAGCGGTCATAGCTGTAGAATTCACAGAGAGCTTCTTTTAGACAGGTTATGGCTCCCATAATTCTAAACGAGCCAATAGTTATGGCCCTTCGAAGAATTGATATCCACAGGGTGCAAAATCTACGGTGCAAGGTGCAACATCCGTCCAAAATGCCGAAAAAGTGTCGTACGACTTTTAGAAGTGGGTGCATGTATTTGAAACGGAGCAGTAGCAAGGTGCACCACTTTTGAGCGATGGTAAATCATAGACCATCCATGAGGATCCCATTTTACAGAAAAATTCCACGTGGCAAAAAAACGATAGGTAAAACCCTTCCAAGACCCGATTGAGATTCGGATAGGCTTTTTTGGGTATGAAACTAACCAGTGACGGCTTAAAGCAGTCATAACTATAGAAATCACATAGAGTTTCATTTTGACTGGTTATGACTCCCGTAACTTTAAACGAGCCAATAGTTATGCAAGGTGCAACAACCATCCAAAATGCCGAAAAAGTGCCGTACGACTTTTAGAAATGGGTGCGTGGAATTGAAATGGAGCAGTACCATGATTCACCACTCTCCAGCGATAGTAAATCATAGACCTGTAATAGGGATCCCATTTTACAGAAAATATCCACGTGACGAAAAATCGAAGGGTAAAAAATTTTCACGACCCGGTTGATGTTGTGATAGGCTATTTTGGGTGTGAAACTAGCCAGTGATGTCTTAAAGCAGTCATAGCCATAGAACTCGCAGAGAGCTTCGTTTTGACTAGTTATGGCTCCCGTAACTCTAAACGAGCCAACAGTTATGGCCTTCCGAAGAATCGATAACAACATGTTGCAACATCAACTGTGCAAGGTGCAACATCCGTCCAAAATGACGAAAAAGTGCTGTATGACTTTTAGAAATGGGTGCATGGATTTGAAACGAAGCAGTACCATGGTGCGCCACTCTCCAGCGATGGTAAATCATAGACCATCCATGAGGATCCCGTTTTATAGAAAAAATTTATGTGACGAAAAAACGGAGGGTAAAAAGCTTCCAAGACCCGACGGAGGTTCAGAGAGGCTTTTTCGGGTATGAAACTAATCAGTGACAGCTTAAAGCGGTCATAGCTATAGAACTCATGGAGAGCTTCATTTTAACTGGTTATGACTCCCGTAAATTCAAACGAGCCAACAGTTATGACCCTCCGAAGAATCGATATCCACAAGGTGCAAAATCTACGGTGCAAGGTGCAACATCCGTCCAAAATGCCGAAAAAGTGTCGTACGACTTTTAGAAATGGGTACATGGATTTGAAATGGAGCAGTACCATGATGCACCACTCTCCAGCGATGGTAAATCATAGACCAGCCACGGGGATGCTGTTATACAAAAAAAATCCACGTGACGAAAAAACGAAGGGTAAAAAACTTATAAGACCCGATTGAGGTTCAGATAGGCTTTTTGCGTATGAAACTATCCAGCGATGGCTTAAAGTTTTCATAGCCATAGAACTCATAGAGAGCTTCGTTTTGGCTAGTTATGGCTCCGGTAACTCTAAACGAGCCAACAGTGATGGCCCTCCGAAGAATTGATATCCACAGGGTGCAACATCTACAGTGCAAGGTGCAACATCTACGGTGCAAGGTGCAACATCCGTCTAAAATGCCGAAAAAGTGCCGTATGACTTTTAGAAATGGGTGCATGGATTTGAAACGGAGCAGTACCATGGTGTACCACTCTCCAGCGATGGTAAATCATAAACCAGCCACGGGGATCCCATTTTACAGAAAAAATCCACGTGGTAAAAAAACGAAAGGTAAAACCCTTCCAAGACCTGATTGAGATTCGGATAGGTATTTTTGGGTATCAAACTAAACAGTGACGACTTAAAGCAGTCTTAGCTATAAAAATCACATAGAGTTTCATTTTGACTGGTTATGGCTCCCGTAACTCTAAACAAGCCAACAGTTATGGCCTTCCGAAGAATGGATATCCGTAGAGTGCAACATTTACGGTGCATGGTGCAACATCCATCCAAAATGCCGAAAAAGTGCCGTACAACATTTAGAAATGGGTGTATGGATTGAAACGGAGCAGCACCATGGTGCACCACTCTCCAACAATAGTAAATCATAGACCGGCCAAGCGGTTTCCGTTTTATAGGAAAAATCCACGTGACGAAAAAACGAAGGGTAAAAAACTTCCAAGACTCGATTGAGGTTCGGATAGGCATTTTTGGGTATGAAACTAACCAGTGACTGCTTAAAGCAGTCATAGTTATAGAAATCATAGAGAGCTTCATTTTTGCTGGTTATGGCTCCCGTAACTCTACACGACCGAACAGTTATGGCCCTCTGAAGAATCGATACCCACAGGGTGTAATATCTACGGTGCAAGGTGCAACATCTATGGTGCAAGGTGCAACCTCCGTCCAAAATGCTGAAAAAATGCCCTAAGACTTTTTGAAATGGGTGCATCAATTTGAAACGGAGCAGTTCCGTGGTGCACCATTCTCTAGCGATGGTAAATTATAGACCAGCCATGGGGATCCCGTTTTACAGAAAAAATCCACTTGACGAAAAAACGAAGGGTAAAAAACTTCCAAGACCTGATTGACGTTCGGATAGGCTTTTTTGGGTATGAAACTAACCAGTGACAGCTTAAAGCGGTCATAGCTGTTGAGCTTACAGAGAGCTTTGTTTTGACTGGTTATGGCTCCCGTAACTCTAAACGAGCCAATAGTTATGGCCCTCCGAAGAATCGATATCCAAAGGGTGCAACATCTACGGTGCAAGGTGCAACATCCGTCAAAAATGTCAAAAAAGTACCGTACGGCTTTTAGAAATGGGTGCATGGATTTGAAAAGGATCAGTACCATGATGCTCCACTCTCTAGTGAAGGTAAATCATAGACCAGCCACGGGGATCCCGTTTTATAGAAAAAATCCACGGGACAAAAAAACGAAGGGTAAATAACTTCCAAGACCCGACTGAGGTTCGGATAAGCTTTTTTGGGTATGAAACTGAGCAGCGATGGCTTATAGTAGTCACAACCATAGAAATTACAGAGAGCTTTGTTTTAACTGGTTATGGCTCCCGTAACTTTAAACGAGCCAACAGTTATGGCCTTTCGAAGAATCGATATCCATAGGGTGTAACATCTATGGTGCAAGGTGCAACATCCGTCCAAAATGCTGGAAAAGTGTCATACGACTTTTAGAAATGACTGCATGGATTTGAAACGGAGAAGTACCATGGTGCACCACTCTCTAGCGATGGTAAATCATAGACTAGCCACGGGGATTCCGTTTTATAGAAAAAATCCACGTGACGAAAAAACGAAGGGTAAAAAACTTCCAAGACCCGATTGAGGTACGGATAGGCTTTTTTCGTAAGATACTAACCAGTGACGGCTTAAAGCGGTCATAACTGTTGAACTCACAGAAAGCTTCGTTTTGACTGGTTATGGCTTCTGTAACTCTAAACGAGCCAACGGTTATGGCCCTGCGAAGAATCGATATCCACAGGGTGCATCATCTACGATGCAAGGCGCAACATCCATCCAAAATGCCAAAAAAGAACTGTATGACTTTTTGAAATGGGTGCACCTCTCTCCCATGATGGTAAATCATAGACCAACCATGAGGATTCCGTTTTACAGAAAAAATCCACGTGACGAAAAAAGAAGGGTAAAAATCATCCAAGACCCGATTGAGGTTCAGATAAGCTTTTTTGCGTATGAAACTAACCGTTGACGGCTTAAAGTGGTCATAGCTATAGAAATCACAGAGAGCTTCATTTTGACTGGTTATGGCTCCCGTAAATCTAAATGAGCCAACAGTTAGGCCCTCCGAAGAATCGATATCCATATGGCGCAACATCTACGGTGCAAGGTGCAACATCCGTCCAAAATGCCGAAAAAGTGCCGTACGACTTTTAGAAATTAGTGTATGGATTTGAAACGGAGCAGTACCATGGTGCACCACTCTACAGAAATGGTAAATCATAGACCAGCCACGGGGTTCCCGTTTTACAGAAAAAATCCACATGACGAAAAAACGAAGGGTAAAAACTTCCAAGACACGATTGAGGTTCGGATAGCCTTTTTTGGGTATGAAACTAACCGGTGACAGCTTAAAGCGGTCATAGATATTGAAATCACAGAGAGCTTCGTTTTGACTGGTTATAGCTCCCGTAACTCTAAACGAGCCAACAGTTATGGCTCTCCAAAGAATCAATATTCAGAGGGTGCAACATCTACGGTGCAAGTTGCAACATCTGTCCAAAATGCCAAAAAAGTACCGTACAACTTTTAAAAATGGGTGCATGGATTTGAAACGGAGCAGTACCATGGTGCACCACTAGAGATGGTAAATCATAGACCGGCCACGGGGATCCCATTTTACAGAAAAAATCCACGTGACCAAAAACGAAGGGTAAAAAACTTCCAAGACCCGATTGAGGTTCAGATAGGCTTTTTTGGGTATGAAACTAACCAGTGACGGCTTAAAGTAGTCATAGCTGTAGAAATCACAGAAAGCTTTGTTTTGACCGGTTTTGGCTCCCGTAACTGTAAACAAGCTAACAGTTATGGCCCTTCGAAGAATCGATATCTACGGTGTGGAACTGTGAGAAATGCAGATTACGGATCTTAAGGCTAGAATTAACACTAGGGGGTGAATAGCGTTATAAGGAATTACAAAAAAATATTCATAGTTTTAGAGTTGTTTTGTGCAACGGTCTTTTGCGCAGCAGTCCACTGTGCAATATCAATTGTGAGTTCAAAATATTCAGCCTGTGTGATATTCCAAGTGTCTAGTCCTACAGATTGTAAATATATTTTCATCCTACATACCCAATATGCATAGTTATTGCCATTAAAAAGTGGTGGTCTGACAGTAGACTGACCTTCTACAAATGAACTAGTGACAGGGATAATAGAACCAGTGTTGGTAGTATTAACAGTACCAGTGTTGGTAGTCATTTTAGAAATTTTCCAAAACTTAGATTATGAAACTTTGAAAACCTTGCTTTGATATTAAATGTGAGAAATGCGGATCTTAAGGCTAGAATTAACACTACGGGGGGGGGGGGGTGAATAGTGTTATAAGGAATTACAAAATCTTTTTGAGTTTATGTTAGTTTGAACACAAATGTATGCAATATTCAGACACAGATATGATCACAAATCAAACACAGATGCAGAAATAAAGTAAAAGCAATAAAGGAAAGAACACACCAGATTTTATACTGGTTCAGAGTTATCCTACATCTAGTCCCGCACACAAGTAAGATTTCCTTTTAAAATCAATTTTTACAATTACACCCTCGATTTCAAAGCCACGAGGTACACCACTCCAGATTCACAATCCTTTGGGTAGAGATACTTGATTTTACGGGAAAAAAGTTCACCCAATTGATTTCACAGGCTACAATCACACCTTTTCTCGCTTGATTGATTTTACAGGCTACAATCACACCTTTTCTCACTCAATTTATTAGAAAGAAGCCTATAACTCTGAATAGCACTGAGATCTTGTTGAGATAGTGATAGAGAATCAAACCAGAGATGACCTTGTTAGATTCAATGGTAATTTCGACAGAGTAATGGTAAAAATATATGTAAAGAAATATGGAAGAAGAAGAGGAGTGAAATCGTAGAAATATATATATATATATATATATATATATATATAAATTCGTTTAAAACTGCCCCTATTTATAGTAGAACAATAGTCATATCCATTCGTGAAAGGATATGATGAATAGACACTTCTTTTGAAATTCAAAATTTTGAAATCAACTGCCACCTTGTCGACAAGGGTATGTAGGGGTTGTCGACAGGCCTATGGTATTTTTGGTAGTTTATTTTTCTTTGAAAATAACTTCTATCTTGTATTAAAACTATTTTTAAACTTTATAAATATACTTAACTATAGTTAAAATACATAATTAAGTATAGAGAATAATATTTTGGTATATATAAAATTTTACTATAATTTTATGTTTAAATCTAAGTATAAATATTAAAAGTTAAATATATTATAATTAAAAGATAGTTTAAAACTAAGGATAATTTGATTTTGAAGATAAAGATTATTTTGAGGCAAAAAGTATTTTAAAACCAGGATAGATGTTTTTGATTCTTTTAAAAGGAAGGTTTTGAAAACAAGATATAATTTTGTAAATTTTTTTTAATAGAAGTTAGTGGATACAAAACAATGTTCCACTAGATGTTTCATAGGTTCCATCCTACTTAGGGTTCCATCTCTTTAACAGGCTCGAAGTGGATTCCATTCCACGAATAAATTGGATTTTAAGATGCCAGTGCTTTTCTAGAAGTTTTAAAAAATTCCTAATTAAATTACTTATTATTGAAATCTTGAACTCTTGATAATCTTGATACTCATGAGTCTTCAATCTTGATATCTTCAGTCTTGAATCTCTATATTGTACAGTCTTCATTCTTGGTACCTGGATGGTTAAATCCTGCATATATATATATATATATGTATATATATCTAAACTATAATGTTAGTATTTATTTTATAATCTTATTCTAAGTTGTTGTCATCAAAACCATCTCCTTAGGGACTAACAATCTCCCCCTTTTTGATGATGATAACCTTTGTTTATAAAATATTACTTCTATCCTAATAACTCCCCCTAAAACTAATAACTCCCCCTTAATCTATGCTTAACAATCCTATTTTATACTTCTCCCCCTTTGTCATCAACAAAAACTAGCTCCAAACTATATAACTCCCCCTTATTCTAATACTATATAACATGTGATTATAATGATAGTGTTATCATAAATAATCATCACTTAATTCTAAAACTAAAACCTAGTCCTTAATTACTAACTATCCTGACTAATAATCCATATGTGATAATACTTATAATAGTGATAATTATATATAAGAACACAAATGTGAGAAATCAAATGTGAGAAGTCAAATGTGAGAAGTCAATTATAAGAATACAAATCATTTATTAATTATATATTGTTATATTTACATTTGTGTAGAAAACATAAGTAAGAAAAGAAACTAATGTGTATACATATTATGTTTTGCACACCAATTATCATTCCACACCAAACCAAATCAAATTAAATCAATCTAAGCAATCAATTCAAATGAAACAAAGCAATCAAATAAATCAAACATTACGAGGAACTTCCACCCACCCTTCCTCTCCAAATATAGGGTCTGCTTTAATGGCATCCCAATTTTCATTTTCATTGGTGAGAGAGACTGGAGGATGTGCTTCATTATCATCTTTGTGTAGGGAAGAAATCATCCATCGTATCGCATCGAAATGCTTTTCTTGCTCCTTGATCATCTGCATTTGACTCAACTCTAAGGGTCGCTGATTACGAAGAATGAAAGAGAGAATATTTTTGAAAGATTTAAGGGTTTCTTCAAGATTCTCGGTCAAACTATGAATTGGGTTGGCCATTTTTGAGTTTGCGAGAAGAAATATAAATGAAGTAGATAATAAATGGTTTTGAGTGATGAATTCTGGAAGAGATGTGTATTTATAGGTTTAGAAATTCATTTGAAATGAATAGACACAGGTAGTTATTCAAATTTCAAATTTTAAATGAAAATTCATTTCTGACCAGTACTTGTCAATAGGGTCTAGGGGGTTGTCGACAAGGATCAGTTAATTTTGATGACTCATTTTGATTTTGTGAATAATTGTGTGTATATATATTTGTATAATATACTAACATTTATTCTGGAGATAGGATAAGCTAGATAACAGAAAAGTAATTCAATTTCATTTCATAATAGAACGATACAATGATTAAACATTAAGTACTACACGAACATTCAAATCAAAAAAAACTAAAATTAATACAACAAGACATGAAAATGTAGAACTTGTTAGAGGATGAAGAAGATGGAGAAAACCCAAGCTTCTTGTTGACTTTGGAGAAAAACTTGTTCATCTTGGATGACATTTTATCCAACTTCTTACTAATGGATTGTTTAAGTGTCCGTTGATTCTCAACAATGATCATTTGATTTTTGAGTATGGTTTTGTTGGTTGGATTAGATGGATAGTCAATACTTTCCAAGGATGTTTCACTTTCTTCTTCTTCTTCTTCTTCTATTTCCATTTCAGCCCCTTCTTCTTCTTCTTCCACCTCTTCCATCTCCTTATGAGCCAAACACTCTTCCTTTTCGGCAAGAGTTTCGTATGGTTGAAAAACGTATGCAATTTTCATAAGAGAAGTGTTTGAGTGATTAAAAACTTTTCTTGAAACAAATTCTTCTCCTTTGAAATCTACTCCAAAATAATTAGAAATTCGAATGAGATAGATTCCATGATACAAAGTGTTTTCACCCATTTCAAGATTTTTGGGACGAAATTCATCCAAAATAACTTGTTCCCAATTAATATCATAATTTCCAAAAATAGCAAAAAGTGCTTTGCAAACTTTTAAAGTTGGATTGTTAAAACTCCTCGATCTTGGGGTCAAAGTATGTTGTAAAAGAAGATTAACAATTCTAGCTTCTGGTCGAAACTTTCGATTTATGAAATCAAAGTTATCTCCTTCGAAAATGTGATGAAATGTGTCACAACCATTATCATCGATATTAAAACTAGAAAGTTCCATTCCCGTGCTCTTGCAATTAAGAATGGTACCCAAAAGATCACAATTTAAAATGATTCTTGTGCATTTGATACTACTCCATATTTCATCATCGTTTCCATTATAAAATCCACTGTTGAGATTTGCATAGAAAATTTTAACAAGATTTGGATAACAAACAAAATCATTTTGTGAAGCATCAACAGGACTAAGAACTTGATTGTTTGCGAAAAGAGAATCGATTTCATAAGAAGAGAAATCTTGAAACAGAGCAAACTTCTCGGGATGGACTTTTCCATAGTTAGCATAGTTGATATATGCTTTTATAGCCTCCGGATCATTATAGAGTTTCTCTTTATCTTTCTTGAAATTCTCATTGTGGAAGGGTTGCTTGAAGAGGCCATTAGATCAGAGAGTAGAGAGCTTGATATTTTGGAATAAGAGTTTGAATTTGAAAATGAAAGTGAAAAGTTGTGATAAGAGATAGTGAATAAATAGATTCTCAAAGGACATGTTCTCTGGTCAAAAGGTGACTCTTCAGAGACTTGAATGAAGTGAAAAGACGGAGGAAAATTCAACATTTGAATTCAAATTTGGAATTTCAAATTTCTGTACCCTTGTCGACAACATTGTAGGGACCTTGTCGACAGGTATCTCTGAATTTTCATGATTTATTTCTCTTAAGTATTCTAATATATATATATATATATTTAATGTCTATATATATCTAGAATATTACTAGAATTATAGCATATTCCATAAAATATTATGATATTAAAAATAAAAAATAAAAATAATAATAAAATAGGAGTAAAAGAATAAAAAAAATATAAAATTCAAACAACATACCAATTCAAAATCAACCAATCAAACATTCAATTCTAAGCATGCAATTTCAACAAATGTATTGTAAATGTGTACCTTTTTCTGAGTCCGTTTCTCTAAATATGTCGGAGTCGTGAACAGCCATGAAACACATATTTGAATTGCCTATCTTCTGATCATCATCGCTTGAAGACGAGTCTGAGTCATCTAGAGTCGCAGTAAATGCACATTTTCATTTCTTTGCGGAATAATTGTTTATATGAAGATTTTTCCCATCTGGATGTGGACAGTCTCTTTTGATATGGCCTAGTTCATCACAGTTGAAACATTTGATATAGTTTGACACTACATTCTGATTTCCAGAGTTTTTATAGTTGTTTCTCTTGAGATTATTCATCTTTCTATATTTTAGGAATTTTCGAAAATTCTTGGTCATAAAGGCTATCTCTTCATCATTATCGCTGTTTGAGTCTGATCCATCGGTCAATGCATTGAATGCCATTGATTTCTTTTCAGATGCTTTGCTTTCTCTTCTCTCAATCATTTGGACTTCAAACGACATTAGGTTTCCAATTAATTCTTCTATCTTTAAGGTACTGATGTCATTTGCCTCTTCGATCGCAAGTATCTTTTGATCCCATTCTGGAGTAAGAGAATTAAAAAATTTCCGACTTGATCTTCTTTCGAAAATTCCTTTCCCATGGATATTAGAGAATGCACAATATTCTGAAATCCACTATACATATCTGAAATAAACTTATTAGAATTCATTTTAAATAATTGAAACTGATTTGTGAGCATGGAAATTTTGGTCTATTTAACTTTGCTTGTTCCTTCGTGAGTTACTTGCAAAGTTTTCTAGATTTCATATGCAGACTTACAAACTGACACTCTATTAAATTCATTCCTATCAAGTGAACAAAACAAAATATTCATAGCTTTAGAGTTCTTTTGTGCAACGGTCTTTTGCTCATCTGTCCACTGTGCAATATCAGTTGTGGGTTCAAAATATTCAGTCTGTGTAATATTCCAAGTGTCTAGGCATACAGATTGTAAATATATTTTCATCCTACTTGCCCAATATGCATAGTTACTGCCATTAAAAAGTGGTGGTCTGACAGTAGACTGACCTTCTACAAATGAATTAGTGACAGGGATAATAGAACCAGTGTTGGTAGTATTAACAGTACCAATGTTGGTAACCATTTTGTAAATTTTTCAAAATTCAGATTATGAAACTTTGAAAACCTTGCTGTGATACCAAATGTGAGAAATGAGGATTACGGATCTTAAGGCTAGAATTAACACTAGAGGAGGGAGTGAATAGTGTTATAAGGAATTACAAAATCTTTTTGAGTTTATGTTAATTTGAACACAAATGTATGCAATATTCAACACAGATATAATCACAGAACACAGATGCGGAAATAAAGTAAAAGCAATAAAGGAAAGAACACACCGGATTTTATACTGGTTCAGAGTTACCCTATATCCAGTCCCGCACGCAAGCATGGATTTCCTTTCAAAATCAATTTTTACAATTACACCCTCGATTTCAAGGCCACGAGGTGCACCACTCCAGATTCATAATCCTCTAGGCAGAGATACTTGATTTTACGGGCAACAAGTTCACCCAATTGATTTCACAGGCTACTACCTTTTCTCGCTTGATTGATTTCATAGGCTATAATCACACCTTTTCTCACTCAATTTATTACAAAGAAGCCTATAACTCTGAATAGCACTGCGATCTTGTTGAGATAGTGATAGAGAATCAAACCAGAGGTGATCTAGTTAGATTCAATGGTAATTTCGATAGAGTGATGGTAAAAATATATGTAAAGCAATGTGGAAGAAGAATAGGAGTGCAATCATAGAATATATATATATATATATATATATATATATATATTCATTTAAAACTGCCCCTATTTATAGCCATGTCCATTCATGAAAGGATATGACGAATATACACTTCTTTTGAAATTCAAAATTTTGAAATCAACTGTCACCTTGTCGACAAGGGTATGTAGGGGTTGTCGACAGGCCTATGGTATTTTTGGTAATTTATTTTTCTTTGAAAATAACTTCAATCTTGTATTAGAACTATTTTTAAACTTTATAAATATACTTAACTATAGTTAAAATACATAATTAAGTATAGAGAATAATATTTTTGTATATATAAAATTTTACTAAATTTTATGTTTAAATCTAAGTATAAATATTAAAAGTTAAATATATTATAATTAAAAGATAGTTTAAAACCAAGGATAATTTGATTTTGAAGATAAAGATTATTTTAAGGCTAAAAGTATTTTAAAACCAAGATAGATGTTTTTGATTTTTTTAAAAGGAAGGTTTTGCAATCATTTTGAAAACAAGATATAATTTTATAAAAACATTTTAATAAAAGTTAGTGGATACAAAACAATGTTCCACTAAATTTTTCGTAGGTTCCATCCTACTTAGGGTTTCATCCCTTTAACAGGCTCGAAGAGGATTCCATTCCATGAATAAATTGGATTTTAAGATATCAGTGGTTTTCTAGGAGTTTTAAAAAAATTCCTAATTAAATTACTTATTATTGAAATCTTGAACTCTTGATAATCTTGATACTCATGAGTCTTCAATCTTAATATCTTCAGTCTTGAATCTCTATACTGTACAGTCTTCATTCTTGGTACCTACATGGTTAAATCCTGCATATATATATATATATATCTAAACTATAATGTTAGTATTTATTTTATAATCTTATTCTAAGGCTGTTGTCATCAAAACCATCTCCTCAGGAATAACAACAACATCTAGGGGCACGGTGCAGCATCCGTCCAAAATGCCGAAAAGTGCTGTACAAATTTTAGAAATGGGTGCATGGATTTGAAACGGAGCAGTACCACGGTGCACCACTCTTCAGCGATGGTAAATCATAGACCTACCACGGGGATTCCATTTTGTAGAAAAAATCCACGTGATGAAAAATCGAAGGGTAAAAAACTTCAAGACCCGATTGAGGTTCGAATAGGCTTTTTTGGGTATGAAACTAACCAATTGTTATCCCGCCGTTCGGCAAGGCCGAGATATCAAAAAACTGATTGGGAACCAGGGATCACTCATCCCGAATATCGAGTATGCATAGGTTCGCTATGGATATCAATGGATTTTGTCCGAGTCCGAATCAGGCTACACTTAACAAGACATGACAAGCAAAGCCATGGAAGCCGACTGTAACGATCCGTATTTTACGTGTCGATAAATCGTAAAATAGTTGCATTAAGTCGTTTGTATTGCTTGAGTCGTTTTGAACCTAGGTGGTAGGGTTTACGGCTTAAGGGGGTTAGGCCGTGCAATAGCTAACTCGTGGGTGAGGCATGAGTCATGGCCGACTTAGTGCTTAGGTCGTGTGAAGGATAGCTCGTGTTGGCCGACTCATAGAGGACCGACTTAAGGTGGTAGGTGAGTTAGTGGTGTTGCCGACTTAGTGTTAGACCGAGTTGAGATAGTGACCGACTCATAGGGTGACGACTTAAGGGTTAGCGGTTTGTTGGGCTTGGCCGACTTAAGGCTTAGACGACTCAAGGAGGTAGCCGACTTAAGTACTGACCGGTTTAAGATAGTTGCCGAGTTAACGACTCATAGGACCTGGCCGACCTAATAGTTACCGGGTTAGTGAGGCTAGCGAGTTGGTGGAGTTAGCGGGTTAGTGGATATAGTTAGCGACCTATAGACAAGCGACTTAGGCTGGTTAACGACTTAAGAGGAGAGGGTAAGTCGGTGGGGTTTTAGGTCGTGAAACCCAGTGTTTAGATAGGTCGCGTGAACGACTTAGTGTTAGGTCGCTTAAGAGCTAGGTCGTGTGGCCCTACTAAGTTGTAAGTCGTAGCATAGTTAGGTCGTGTGAAGGCGCTGAAGTACTAGGCATAGGTCATAAGCGTCTTAGTTGGGTCGCGGCACAGTTAACCCGCGTGCGTGTGATAAGCCGTTGATGTCACTAACTCGCGAGCGACTTAAGTCTAGGTCGTTAAGTCGCGAACGACTTAAGGGGGGGCGAACGGGTTAGTGATTTTCAGCCTATAAATAGAGGGCTTTGGCTCACTTTTTGGCACCGGTTTTTGAAGCGACGAAGTGCTGCCATTTTGAGAGCTCGACTACAGCATTTCTTCATCTTCTTTTCTCCATTTCAATCTAGTTCTAACATCCATCCAAGATCGAAGATCCAAGGGCCAAAGTTGAAGATCTTCATCCGTTCGAGAGAGATTTCATCGTTTGAAGCAAGATTTTGACGGATCAAGCCTTGTTCTTCGCTGTCCAGATCTGGAGTTAGTTGGTTTTGAGGTGTTTAGGTGATTTGGTGAGTGGTGGTTATCTCTCACGCGGACCCAAAGGAGTATATTGGTTTGGTGGTTTGTTGGAGTGTTGTAGATAGTGGTTTTATGCATTTTTCCTTAGATTCAAGTGTAGATCCATTACTTATAAAGATGTTTACTTTTGCAAGTTCATTCATCAAGTTGTAGAGACAAAACCCATGATTTATATTTGTTAGATCTATGTTAAAAACCCATGATCCATGTATGTTAGATCTATTCTCATTTATTTACGAAATTGCCATTTTAGTTATAAATGTCTATTTGGATCCTGATTGACTACTTATTTGTTTGGATTAATGTTTGCCTTGTTTGATTGTTGTGAATGAGTTATCTAGTTGATAGATTTGGACAAGTATGGTCAAAGACGATTCAAAAGCTACGGAAGAGGCTCTTGAATGGTGAAAGCTGCTTAAGACATATGTAGCGAATGTTGAAGCTCATATGTATGGATTGGATGATGTTGAGATGGAACTTTGCTATGATGCGATGAAGCGAAGTATGATGTGAGTCTTGGCGTAATCCAGGCAGGGATCATTCCAAGCGTGTTGATAACTCGAGGGATGGTTCGATTTGGTTGATAATGAACTGCTCGAGAGGTAGCTTGGGCTAGTATGAGAATGGTCGTCGAGGAGGATGACTAGGAGGCTTGGATCTCATCGTTGTTGAAGGTTCTAGCATGCTCAAAAGCAAGAGTACATGGGGCGCCCAAAACGACTACAGGTAGGTAGTCGGGACACCTAAAAGACTACAGGCAGGTAGTCGAGTACTCTGGGCTGAGTAGATAAGTCCTAGGCACAGGAAGCGTGCGGAGTTATGACTAGAACCGGGGTTACCATTAGCCCTTGACAGGTGGTCATTCAACTAACGGTGAAATCAAGGCAATGATAACAGTGATAGCCAGTGTCATGGATGTATGGACGTTTGGTTGTATCATCATTCGGTCTCAAGAGCGGTGTTTTCTGGGTGCTTATCTGATCTTGGTTTAGGCCTTGGGGGTTTGTATTTGGAAAACATCGACCTTGACTCGAGTGATTATTGCTTTACCTTAATTATCTGCTATGTTATGCTTGCTTCTCCTTAGTGTGTGTCTGGGGCTATCACTGTAGAAAGAGGTGGAGTGGGATGGTTTGGTTCCTATTCCTTTTATCCCTTATGCTCTTTTGGTATGTTTGATAGTTGATTTACTTCTCACTAAGACTTTGTCTGACTCAAGGTTTTATGTCTCCTCTTATTACCTTGGGCTGTTCATCCATGTTGGGATGGGCAGACTAGGTAGCAGGTGACAGATGCTGTTCATGGAGGTCTTCGCTGATGACGACGAAGACGAGCAGGAGGCCTTTGCATATTATTTCTTATTATATGTACTGGGTGTTCCGCTGCTGTATTTGTTTGAGTGTTTTGTAGTGAGGCTTTGATGTATGGATGATTCATATGTTTGTATAAAACTACTATGATGCTTATATGATGGTGTTCTGTTCTATGGAGCTTCACTATATTATATTTCTCTATTGTATTTTATCCATGCGCTGTGAGTTGTACGATAGATTCTGCCATGTTTATTCTACCTTGACGGTCACCCATGGCTGCCTGGCACACCTTCAGCGCACCATTCCCTTGTTTCCGTGCGGGAGTCATGGGCGGTCGTCACATTTGGTATCAGAGCTTTGGTTAATCGATTTTAGCCAACGCTCGCTGACGTAATTACGTATGAGAGACGTAATTGTATTTTGATGGATGATTACTATATATAATATAGTAGTTTAGATGGATTTGAACTCCTTATGCAGTTGTTTCTTAAGGTGTTCTAATCATTCTTTTTACAGATATTAAGGATGTGTCGAAGCGAGAGACAAGCTGCGAGGGAAAGCCGTGCTGCTAGGGAAGCTGTTGATTATGCTCCTATGTTTGAGGCCATGATGACTTCGATCATGAGGAGGATACCAGCTTCAGGATCATCAGTGGATGTGGGAGTTCAAGTTCAAGCTCCAAGACCGGTGGATTTTGCTAAGCTTTGCAAGGACTATATTTCTCTTGGAGGAAAAGTTTTCTTGGGAACGGAATCGACCATTGAGGTGCAGAGATGGATTGATGCTTTTCGAAGGATTTTTGGTGACTTGGGGATTGAGGATGCAACTAAGAGGAAGCTTGCATCGAGACAGCTTCAGGGAAGAGCTGCTGATTGGTGGAATTCTATCACCATTGATACTCCAGAGGAAGAGATTACTTGGGAGCAATTCCAAGTCAGATTTGAAGCTAAGTTCATCTCTACGGCTCAGAAATCTGTTTTGTTTAAGAGGTTTGTAGAGCTCAAGGAAGGTGGAAGATCGGTTCTTGAGTATGTTTCTGAGTTTGAGGCTTTGTCCAAGTATGCCAGATCGTATATTGATTCTCCCTACCAAAAGAACGAGAAGTTTGTGACGGGCTTGGACGCTTATCTTGGGAGGCAGTTGGTGGATCATCTGGACGATCCGTTTGAGAAGATTGTGGAAAAAGCCCTCAGGCATGAGTGTTTGTTTCCTAGGGAAAGTTCTGTTGTTGCTATAACCAAGGAAGGATCTAGGCCACAGCAGAGTGGAAACAAGAAGAGGAAGCAGCAGCAACAGAGAGGTAAGGATGGCCAGAAGAAGCCGAAGGGCGAAGTGACCTGCTACAACTGCCAGCAGAAGGGCCATCTCTTCAAAGATTGTAAGAATCCCAAGGTGCCAGGAAGGTGTTATAACTGTGATAAGCTGGGACATATCAAGAAGAATTGTCCAGAGCCGAGGAAGGACAGGCAGATTGTGCAAGCTTATGCTTTGGGAGCTGTGCCGTCGTCTTCAAAAGCTCCTACTGCTGAAGAGAAGGGGAAGAGTGTGGTGGTTCAAGGTACTCTTTCGATTTGTGGTGTTCCAGTTAGAGTGTTGTTTGATACTGGAGCGTCGCATTCTTTTGTTTGTGATGATTTGGTAGGCCGCTTAGGTTTGGAACCGGAAATTGTTGATAGACCATTGGTTTTGACTAATCCAGTTGGGGGTTCGTCATGTCTGTGTATGATATGCCATGGTCTAGTTGTGTCGAGTCATGATTGCTCGTTTGTTTGTGATTGCTTTGTTCTGAAGTTTGCGGGGTTCGGAATTATTTTGGGTATGGACTGGCTTAGGAAGTATGCGGCAAGGATTGATTGTGAGAGGCTGGAGGTGACAGTCGGGAATGTGGAAGGGCGAAAGGTTGTGATACGATGTAAGCATGAAGAAGGCGTCTTCATGAGCTTCATGTATTCGCTGGTTGTTCCACGGGATGGACTGTCATCGGTGCCTATTGTGAATGGATTTGAGGATGTCTTTGACGAGGTCAAAGGGTTACCGCCGCATAGGGAGATCGAGTTTCGTATTGAAGGAGCCAGACCTGTGGTGATGCCTCTTAGGCGGATGGCGCCTAGGGAGCAGCAAGAGTTGAAGGTGCAAATTAATGACCTTTTGCATAAAGGATTCATTCGGCGTAGTGTGTCCGAATGGGGTGCAGCAGTTGTGTTCGCAATCAAAACGGATGGATCGTTGAGGTTGTGTGTGGATTATCGCGAACTGAATAAGGTGACTAAGAAGAACAAGTATCCATTGCCGAGAATAGATGACCTGTTTGATCAGCTTCACGAGGCTAAGGTGTTTTCTCAGATGGATTTGGCAACGGGATTTCACCAGTTGAGAGTGGCTAAGGATAGTGTGCCAAAGACTGTTTTTAGGACACCATCCAGTTTTTATGAGTGGCTGGTAATGCCGTTTGGATTGACTAACGCACCAGCATATTTTGTGGATCTTATGAATAGAGTATTCAGAGATCAGTTGAACAAGTTCGTACTTGTGTTCGTGGATGATATTCTGATTTATTCCAGAACTGAAGAAGAGCACAAGACGACTTGAGCATTGTTTTGGAAATCTTGCGGAAACATCAGTTGAAGGCTAAGTTTTCGAAGTGTCACTTCTGGAAGAGTGAAGTGAGGTTCTTAGGCCATGTTATTTCTGGAAATGGAATAGCGGTTGATCCCGCTAAGGTGGCAGCGATCCAGGATTGGATTAGACCTAAGAATGCATTTGATGTGAGAAGTTTTCTTGGATTAGCAGGATATTATCGTCGGTTTATCAAAGACTTTTCCAAGATAGCTGCACCGTTAACAGGATTGACGAAAAAGAACCAAGTGTTCAGATGGGATGATAAGTGTGAGCAAGCTTTCGCAATCCTGAAAGAGCAACTAACAAGTGCTCCTGTTTTGACTATTCCAAGTGGGAATGATGAGATGGTGGTTTACAATGATGCATGTGGTACTGGACTTGGAGCAGTGCTAATGCAGAAGGATAAAGTTGTTGCGTATGCTAGTCGACAACTGAAGCCGCATGAAAGGAATTACCCGACTCATGATTTGGAGTTAGCGGCGATTGTTTTTGTTTTGAAGATGTGGAGACATTACCTGTTGGGAGTTAGATTTGAGTTGTTTACAGATCATAAGTCGTTGAAGTATCTGTTCTCCCAAAAGGATTTGAATCTTCGGCAGTAACGATGGCTAGAGTTTTTAGCATCGTATGATTTTGGTATAGCCTATACTCCGGGAAAAGGCAACGCAGTGGCAGATGCGTTAAGTCGAAGACATGTAGGATTGGGAGCCATGTTTTCGGAATGGAAGAGTCTAGAGTATTTGGCTGAATTTGACTTCAGGCCTAGATGTGAAATGGAACCTGAGATGTTGGCAAACTTATCGATAAGGCCTACTCTTGTGGAGAGAATTGGCGAGAGCCAAAAGCGAAACGATAAGCTTGTCCAGATTATCCGAGATTTGAAATCTGGATTGAATCCAGAAAAGGATAAAGGATTTGAAGTCGATCGAGAGGGTTGGCTTCGAAAGCAAGGACGACTAGTTGTTCCGATGTAGATGGATTGAGAGATGAAGTTCTTAGGGAAAGTCATCACTCGAAGTTGACAATTCATCCAGGTGGAAATAAGATGTATCGGGATATGAAGAGAACCTATTATTGGGAAGGCATGAAGAAGGATGTTGGAAATTTTATTTCCAAGTGTATGAACTGCCAGTTGGTGAAAGCTGAGCAGAAGAAGCCCAGTGGATTACTTCAGCCATTAGAGGTTCCTACATGGAAGTGGGAGCAAGTGTCGATGGATTTTATCGATGGCCTACCTAGAACCAGAGCGGGGAATGAAGGGATTTGGGTCATAGTAGATCGATTGACCAAGAGTGCAAGATTCATTCCTGTTCGATCAACTAGGACTGCATCGAAGTTGGCTGAGTTGTATGTGAAGTGGATTGTTCGATTCCATGGTGTTCCGAAGAGTATAGTGAGCGATCGAGACCCATTGTTCACTAGTGGATTTTGGAAGAGCTTACAGGAAGTTTTGGAAACTAAGTTGTGTTTGAGTACAGCTTACCACCCTCAAACAGATGGTCAGACTGAGAGAGTCAACCGAGTTTTGGAAGATCTTCTCAGAGCCTGTGTTTTGGATTTCGGAGGATCATGGGAAGATCACCTTCATTTGGTGGAATTTGCATATAATAACAGTTATCAGTCAAGTATTGGTATGGCACCATATGAAGCACTGTATGGAAGACCGTGTAACTCTCCGACATGTTGGTTGGAAACTGGAGAAAAACTGATACTTGGGCCAGAGATGATTCGACAGACTTCGGATTGTATAGGGATCATTCGGCAACGAATGAAGGCAGCCCGAGATCGTCAGAAAAGTTATGCCAATAATCGTCGTAAGGATTTGGAATTCGACGTAGGTGATATGGTTTTTGTGAAAATTTCTCCTCTGAAGAATGTTATTCGATTCGGGAAGAAAGGAAAGTTAACTCCGAGATTTGTTGGACCATTCCCGATCATCGAGCGAATTGGGAAGCTCGCTTATAGATTGGAGTTACCGGAAAAGATGGCGGGAGTGCACAATGTTTTTCATGTATCTTATCTACGGAAGTATGTGCATGACCCAACTACAGTGGTTTCTGCTGATAGCTGTGAAGATTTAGAGGTTGATCCAGTTGTTTCGAGACCTCGTAAGTCGCTTCGTGTGGTTGAAACCGACACGAAACAGCTTAGGAGGAAGACGATTACGTTGCTCAAGGTACAATGGAGTGATGATGTTGACGACTGTACGTGGGAGGAGGAAGAGAGGATGAAGGCAGCTCATCCTGAACTCTTCGAGGTATGGCCCTAAAGTGTCGTAACATCTCATGAATTTGTAACTTGTTCTAAGTCTTAGAATTCTGCATGCTAGGCTAGAATTGAATGCATGGTTTGTTGATTGCTATGGATGGTAGGCATGCAGAATAGCTTTGATTGCTGTTGTTTGCTTGGAATTTCGGGGGCGAAATTCCTAAGGGGGAGAGAATGTAACGACCCGTATTTTACGTGTCGATAAATCGTAAAATAGTTGCATTAAGTCGTTTGTATTGCTTGAGTCGTTTTGAACCTAGGTGGTAGGGTTTACGGCTTAAGGGGGTTAGGCCGTGCAATAGCTAACTCGTGGGTGAGGCATGAGTCGTGGCCGACTTAGTGCTTAGGTCGTGTGAAGGATAGCTCGTGTTGGCCGACTCATAGAGGACCGACTTAAGGTGGTAGGTGAGTTAGTGGTGTTGCCGACTTAGTGTTAGACCGAGTTGAGATAGTGACCGACTCATAGGGTGACGACTTAAGGGTTAGCGGTTTGTTGGGCTTGGCCGACTTAAGGCTTAGATGACTCAAGGAGGTAGCCGACTTAAGTACTGACCAGTTTAAGATAGTTGCCGAGTTAACGACTCATAGGACCTGGCCGACCTAATAGTTACCGGGTTAGTGAGGCTAGCGAGTTGGTGGAGTTAGCGGGTTAGTGGATATAGTTAGCGACCTATAGACAAGCGACCTAGGCTGGTTAACGACTTAAGAGGAGAGGGTAAGTCGGTGGGGTTTTAGGTCGTGAAACCCAGTGTTTAGATAGGTCGCGTGAGCGACTTAGTGTTAGGTCGCTTAAGAGCTAGGTCGTGTGGCCCTACTAAGTCGTAAGTCGTAGCATAGTTAGGTCGTGTGAAGGCGCTGAAGTACTAGGCATAGGTCATAAGCGTCTTAGTTGGGTCGCGGCACAGTTAACCCGCGTGCGTGTGATAAGCCGTTGATGTCACTAACTCGCGAGCGACTTAAGTCTAGGTCGTTAAGTCGCGAACGACTTAAGGGGGGGCGAACGGGTTAGTGATTTTCAGCCTATAAATAGAGGGCTTTGGCTCACTTTTTGGCACCGGTTTTTGAAGCGACGAAGTGCTGCCATTTTGAGAGCTCGACTACAGCATTTCTTCATCTTCTTTTCTCCATTTCAATCTAGTTCTAACATCCATCCAAGATCGAAGATCCAAGGGCCAAAGTTGAAGATCTTCATCCGTTCGAGAGAGATTTCATCGTTTGAAGCAAGATTTTGACGGATCAAGCCTTGTTCTTCGCTGTCCAGATCTGGAGTTAGTTGGTTTTGAGGTGTTTAGGTGATTTGGTGAGTGGTGGTTATCTCTCACGCGGACCCAAAGGAGTATATTGGTTTGGTGGTTTGTTGGAGTGTTGTAGATAGTGGTTTTATGCATTTTTCCTTAGATTCAAGTGTAGATCCATTACTTATAAAGATGTTTACTTTTGCAAGTTCATTCATCAAGTTGTAGAGACAAAACCCATGATTTATATTTGTTAGATCTATGTTAAAAACCCATGATCCATGTATGTTAGATCTATTCTCATTTATTTACGAAATTGCCATTTTAGTTATAAATGTCTATTTGGATCCTGATTGACTACTTATTTGTTTGGATTAATGTTTGCCTTGTTTGATTGTTGTGAATGAGTTATCTAGTTGATAGATTTGGACAAGTATGGTCAAAGACGATTCAAAAGCTACGGAAGAGGCTCTTGAATGGTGAAAGCTGCTTAAGACATATGTAGCGGATGTTGAAGCTCATATGTATGGATTGGATGATGTTGAGATGGAACTTTGCTATGATGCGATGAAGCGAAGTATGATGTGAGTCTTGGCGTAATCCAGGCAGGGTTCATTCCAAGCGTGGTGATAACTCGAGGGATGGTTCGAGTTGGTTGATAATGAACTGCTCGAGAGGTAGCTTGGGCTAGTATGAGAATGGTCGTCTAGGAGGATGACTAGGAGGCTTGGATCTCATCGTTGTTGAAGGTTCTAGCATGCTCAAAAGCAAGAGTACATGGGGCGCCCAAAACGACTACAGGTAGGTAGTTGGGACACCCAAAAGACTACATGCAGGTAGTCGAGTACTCTGGGTAGAGTAGATAATTCCAAGGCACAGGTAGCGTGCGGAGTTATGACTAGAACCGGGGTTACCATTAGCCCTTGACAGGTGGTCATTCAACTAACGGTGAAATCAAGGCAATGATAACAGTGATAGCCAGTGTCATGGATGTATGGACGTTTGGTTGTATCATCATTCGGTCTCAAGAGCGGTGTTTTCTGGGTGCTTATCTGATCTTGGTTTAGGCCTTGGGGTTTGTATTTGGAAAAAATCGACCTTGACTCGAGTGATTATTGCTTTACCTTAATTATCTGCTATGTTATGCTTGCTTCTCCTTAGTGTGTGTCTGGGGCTATCACTGTAGAAAGAGGTGGAGTGGGATGGTTTGGTTCCTATTCCTTTTATCCCTTATGCTCTTTTGGTATGTTTGATAGTTGATTTACTGCTCACTAAGACTTTGTCTGACTCAAGGTTTTATGTCTCCTCTTATTACCTTGGGCTGTTCATCCACGTTGGGATGGGCAGACTAGGTAGCAGGTGACAGGTGCTGTTCATGGAGGTCTTCGCTGATGACGACGAAGACGAGCAGGAGGCCTTTGCATATTATTTCTTATTATATGTACTGGGTGTTCCGCTGCTGTATTTGTTTGAGTGTTTTGTAGTGAGGCTTTGATGTATGGATGATTCATATGTTTGTATAAAACTACTATGATGCTTATATGATCGTGTTCTGTTCTATGGAGCTTCACTATATTATATTTCTCTATTGTATTTTATCCATGCGCTGTGAGTTGTACGATAGATTCTGCCATGTTTATTCTACCTTGACGGTCACCCATGGCTGCCTGGCACACCTTCAGCGCACCATTCCCTTGTTTCCGTGCGGGAGTCATGGGCGGTCGTCACATTTGGTATCAGAGCTTTGGTTAATCGATTTTAGCCAACGCTCGCTGACGTAATTACGTATGAGAGACGTAATTGTATTTTGATGGATGATTACTATATATAATATAGTAGTTTAGATGGATTTGAACTCCTTATGCAGTTGTTTCTTAAGGTGTTCTAATCATTCTTTTTACAGATATTAAGGATGAGTCGAAGCGAGAGACAAGCTGCGAGGGAAAGCCATGCTGCTAGGGAAGCTGTTGATTATGCTCCTATGTTTGAGGCCATGATGACTTCGATCATGAGGAGGATACCAGCTTCAGGATCATCAGTGGATGTGGGAGTTCAAGTTCAAGCTCCAAGACCGGTGGATTTTGCTAAGCTTTGCAAGGACTATATTTCTCTTGGAGGAAAAGTTTTCTTGGGAACGGAATCGACCATTGAGGTGCAGAGATGGATTGATGCTTGTCGAAGGATTTTTGGTGACTTAGGGATTGAGGATGCAACTAAGAGGAAGCTTGCATCGAGACAGCTTCAGGGAAGAGCTGCTGATTGGTGGAATTCTATCACCATTGATACTCCAGAGAAGAGATTATTTGGGAGCAATTCCAAGTCAGATTTGAAGCTAAGTTCATCTCTACGGCTCAGAAATCTGTTTTGTTTAAGAGGTTTATAGAGCTCAAGGAAGGTGGAAGATCGGTTCTTGAGTATGTTTCTGAGTTTGAGGCTTTGTCCAAGTATGCCAGATCGTATATTGATTCTCCCTACCAAAAGAACGAGAAGTTTGTGACGGGCTTGGACGCTTATCTTGGGAGGCAGTTGGTGGATCATCTGGACGATCCGTTTGAGAAGATTGTGGAAAAAGCCCTCAGGAATGAGTGTTTGTTTCCTAGGGAAAGTTCTGTTGTTGCTATAACCAAGGAAGGATCTAGGCCACAGCAGAGTGGAAACAAGAAGAGGAAGCAGCAGCAACAGAGAGGTAAGGATGGCCAGAAGAAGCCGAAGGGCGAAGTGACCTGCTACAACTGCCAGCAGAAGGGCCATCTCTTCAAAGATTGTAAGAATCCCAAGGTGCCAGGAAGGTGTTATAACTGTGATAAGCTGGGACATATCAAGAAGAATTATCCAGAGTCGAGGAAGGATAGGCAGATTGTGCAAGCTTATGCTTTGGGAGCTGTGCCGTCGTCTTCAAAAGCTCCTACTGCTGAAGAGAAGGGGAAGAGTGTGGTAGTTCAAGGTACTCTTTCAATTTGTGGTGTTCCAGTTAGAGTGTTGTTTGATACTGGAGCGTCGCATTCTTTTGTTTGTGATGATTTGGTAGGCCGGTTAGGTTTGGAACCGGAAATTGTTGATAGACCATTGGTTGTGACTAATCCAGTTGGGGGTTCGTCATGTCTGTGTATGATATGCCATGGTCTAGTTGTGTCGAGTCATGATTGCTCGTTTGTTTGTGATTGCTTTGTTCTGAACTTTGCGGGGTTCGGAATTATTTTGGGTATGGACTGGCTTAGGAAGTATGCGGCAAGGATTGATTGTGAGAGGCTGGAGGTGACAGTCGGGAATGTGGAAGGGCGAAAGGTTGTGATACGATGTAAGCATGAAGAAGGCGTCTTCATGAGCTTCATGTATTCGCTGGTTGTTCCACGGGATGGACTGTCATCGGTGCCTATTGTGAATGGATTTGAGGATGTCTTTGACGAGGTCAAAGGGTTACCGCCGCATAGGGAGATCGAGTTTCGTATCGATCTAGTTGAAGGAGCCAGACCTGTGGTGATGCCTCTTAGGCGGATGGCGCCTAGGGAGCAGCAAGAGTTGAAGGTGCAAATTGATGACCTTTTGCAGAAAGGATTCATTCGGCGTAGTGTGTCCGAATGGGGTGCACCAGTTGTGTTCGCAACCAAAACGGATGGATCGTTGAGGTTGTGTGTGGATTATCGCGAGCTGAATAAGGTGACTAAGAAGAACAAGTATCCATTGCCGAGAATAGATGACCTGTTTGATCAGCTTCACGAGACTAAGGTGTTTTCTCAGATGGATTTGGCAACGGGATTTCACCAGTTGAGAGTGGCTAAGGATAGTGTGCCAAAGACTGTTTTTAGGACACCATCCAGTTTTTATGAGTGGCTGGTAACGCCGTTTGGATTGACTAACGCACCAGCATATTTTGTGGATCTTATGAATAGAGTATTCAGAGATCAGTTGAACAAGTTCGTACTTGTGTTCGTGGATGATATTCTGATTTATTTCAGAACTGAAGAAGAGCACAAGACGACTTGAGCATTGTTTTGGAAATCTTGCGGGAACATCAGTTGAAGGCTAAGTTTTCGAAGTGTCACTTCTGGAAGAGTGAAGTGAGGTTCTTAGGCCATGTTATTTCTGGAAATGGAATAGCGGTTGATCCCGCTAAGGTGGCAGCGATCCAGGATTGGATTAGACCTAAGAATGCATTTGATGTGAGAAGTTTTCTTGGATTAGCAGGATATTATCGTCGGTTTATCAAAGACTTTTCCAAGATAGCTGCACCGTTAACAGGATTGACGAAAAAGAACCAAGTGTTCAGATGGGATGATAAGTGTGAGCAAGCTTTCGCAATCCTGAAAGAGCGACTAACAAGTGCTCCTGTTTTGACTATTCCAAGTGGGAATGATGAGATGGTGGTTTACAACGATGCATGTGGTACTGGACTTGGAGCAGTGCTAATGCAGAAGGATAAAGTTGTTGCGTATGCTAGTCGACAACTAAAGCCGCATGAAAGGAATTACCCGACTCATGATTTGGAGTTAGCGGCGATTGTTTTTGTTTTGAAGATGTGGAGACATTACCTGTTGGGAGTTAGATTTGAGTTGTTTACAGATCATAAGTCGTTGAAGTATCTGTTCTCCCAAAAGGATTTGAATCTTCGGCAGCAACGATGGCTAGAGTTTTTAGCATCGTATGATTTTGGTATAGCCTATACTCCGGGAAAAGGCAACGCAGTGGCAGATGCGTTAAGTCGAAGACATGTAGGATTGGGAGCCATGTTTTCGGAATGGAAGAGTCTAGAGTATTTGGCTGAATTTGACTTCAGGCCTAGATGTGAAATGGAACCTGAGATGTTGGCAAACTTATCGATAAGGCCTACTCTTGTGGAGAGAATTGGCGAGAGCCAAAAGCGAAACGATAAGCTTGTCAAGATTATCCGAGATTTGGAATCTGGATTGAATCCAGAAAAGGATAAAGGATTTGAAGTCGATCGAGAGGGTTGGCTTCGAAAGCAAGGACGACTAGTTGTTCCGATGTAGATGGATTGAGAGATGAAGTTCTTAGGGAAAGTCATCACTCGAAGTTGACAATTCATCCAGGTGGAAATAAGATGTATCGGGATATGAAGAGAACCTATTATTGGGAAGGCATGAAGAAGGATGTTGGAAATTTTATTTCCAAGTGTATGAACTGCCAGTTGGTGAAAGCTGAGCAGAAGAAGCCCAGTGGATTACTTCAGCCATTAGAGGTTCCTACATGGAAGTGGGAGCAAGTGTCGATGGATTTTATCGATGGCCTACCTAGAACCAGAACGGGGAATGAAGGGATTTGGGTCATAGTAGATCGATTGACCAAGAGTGCAAGATTCATTCCTGTTCGATCAACTAGGACTGCATCGACGTTGGCTGAGTTGTATGTGAAGTGGATTGTTCGATTCCATGGTGTTTCGAAGAGTATAGTGAGCGATCGAGACCCATTGTTCACTAGTGGATTTTGGAAGAGCTTACAGGAAGTTTTGGGAACTAAGTTGTGTTTGAGTACAGCTTACCACCCTCAAACAGATGGTCAGACTGAGAGAGTCAACCGAGTTTTGGAAGATCTTCTCAGAGCCTGTGTTTTGGATTTCGGAGGATCATGGGAAGATCACCTTCATTTGGTGGAATTTGCATATAATAACAGTTATCAGTCAAGTATTGGTATGGCACCATATGAAGCACTGTATGGAAGACCGTGTAACTCTCCGACATGTTGGTTGGAAACTGGAGAAAAACTGATACTTGGGCCAGAGATGATTCGGCAGACTTCGGATTGTATAGGGATCATTCGGCAACGAATGAAGGCAGTCCGAGATCGTCAGAAAAGTTATGCCAATAATCGTCGTAAGGATTTGGAATTCGACGTAGGTGATATGGTTTTTGTGAAGATTTCTCCTCTGAAGAATGTTATTCGATTCGGGAAGAAAGGAAAGTTAACTCCGAGATTTGTTGGACCATTCCCGATCATCGAGCGAATTGGGAAGCTCGCTTATAGATTGGAGTTACCGGAAAAGATGGCGGGAGTGCACAATGTTTTTCATGTATCTTATCTACGGAAGTATGTGCATGACACAACTACAGTGGTTTCTGCTGATAGCTGTGAAGATTTAGAGGTTGATCCAGTTGTTTCGAGACCTTGTAAGCCGCTTCGTGTGGTTGAAACCGACACGAAACAGCTTAGGAGGAAGACGATTACGTTGCTCAAGGTACAATGGAGTGATGATGTTGACGACTGTACGTGGGAGGAGGAAGAGAGGATGAAGGAAGCTCATCCTGAACTCTTCGAGGTATGGCCCTAAAGTGTCGTAACATCTCATGAATTTGTAATTTGTTCTAAGTCTTAGAATTCTGCATGCTAGGCTAGAATTGAATGCATGGTTTGTTGATTGCTATGGATGGTAGGCATGCAGAATAGCTTTGATTGCTGTTGTTTGCTTGGAATTTCGGGGGCGAAATTCCTAAGGGGGAGAGAATGTAACGACCCGTATTTTACGTGTCGATAAATCGTAAAATAGTTGCATTAAGTCGTTTGTATTGCTTGAGTCGTTTTGAACCTAGGTGGTAGGGTTTACGGCTTAAGGGGGTTAGGCCGTGCAATAGCTAACTCGTGGGTGAGGCATGAGTCGTGGCCGACATAGTGCTTAGGTCGTGTGAAGGATAGCTCGTGTTGGCCGACTCATAGAGGACCGACTTAAGGTGGTAGGTGAGTTAGTGGTGTTGCCGACTTAGTGTTAGACCGAGTTGAGATAGTGACCGACTCATAGGGTGACGACTTAAGGGTTAGCGGTTTGTTGGGCTTGGCCGACTTAAGGCTTAGACGACTCAAGGAGGTAGCCGACTTAAGTACTGACCGGTTTAAGACAGTTGCCGAGTTAACGACTCATAGGACCTGGCCGACCTAATAGTTACCGGGTTAGTGAGGCTAGCGAGTTGGTGGAGTTAGCGGGTTAGTGGATATAGTTAGCGACCTATAGACAAGCGACTTAGGCTGGTTAACGACTTAAGAGGAGAGGGTAAGTCGGTGGGGTTTTAGGTCGTGAAACCCAGTGTTTAGATAGGTCGCGTGAGCGACTTAGTGTTAGGTCGCTTAAGAGCTAGGTCGTGTGGCCCTACTAAGTCATAAGTCGTAGCATAGTTAGGTCGTGTGAAGGCACTGAAGTACTAGGCATAGGTCATAAGCGTCTTAGTTGGGTCGCGGCACAGTTAACCCGCGTGCGTGTGATAAGCCGTTGATGTCACTAACTCGCGAGCAATTTAAGTCTAGGTCGTTAAGTCGCGAACGACTTAAGGGGGGGCGAACGGGTTAGTGATTTTCAGCCTATAAATAGAGGGCTTTGGCTCACTTTTTGGCACCGGTTTTTGAAGCGACGAAGTGCTGCCATTTTGAGAGCTCGACTACAGCATTTCTTCATCTTCTTTTCTCCATTTCAATCTAGTTCTAACATCCATCCAAGATCGAAGATCCAAGGGCCAAAGTTGAAGATCTTCATCCGTTCGAGAGAGATTTCATCGTTTGAAGCAAGATTTTGACGGATCAAGCCTTGTTCTTCGCTGTCCAGATCTGGAGTTAGTTGGTTTTGAGGTGTTTAGGTGATTTGGTGAGTGGTGGTTATCTCTCACGCGGACCCAAAGGAGTATATTGGTTTGGTGGTTTGTTGGAGTGTTGTAGATAGTGGTTTTATGCATTTTTCCTTAGATTCAAGTGTAGATCCATTACTTATAAAGATGTTTACTTTTGCAAGTTCATTCATCAAGTTGTAGAGACAAAACCCATGATTTATATTTGTTAGATCTATGTTAAAAACCCATGATCCATGTATGTTAGATCTATTCTCATTTACGAAATTGCCATTTTAGTTATAAATGTCTATTTAGATCCTGATTGACTACTTATTTGTTTGGATTAATGTTTGCCTTGTTTGATTGTTGTGAATGAGTTATCTAGTTGATAGATTTGGACAAGTATGGTCAAAGATGATTCAAAAGCTACGGAAGAGGCTCTTGAATGGTGAAAGCTGCTTAAGACATATGTAGCGGATGTTGAAGCTCATATGTATGGATTGGATGATGTTGAGATGGAACTTTGCTATGATGCGATGAAGCGAAGTATGATGTGAGTCTTGGCGTAATCCAGGCAGGGATCATTCCAAGCGTGTTGATTACTTGAGGGATGGTTCGAGTTGGTTGATAATGAACTGCTCGAGAGGTAGCTTGGGCTAGTATGAGAATGGTCGTCGAGGAGGATGACTAGGAGGCTTGGATCTCATCGTTGTTGAAGGTTCTAGCATGCTCAAAAGCAAGAGTACATGGGGCGCCCAAAACGACTACAGGTAGGTAGTCGGGACACCTAAAAGACTACAGGCAGGTAGTCGAGTACTCTGGGCAGAGTAGATAAGTCCTAGGCACAGGTAGCGTGCGGAGTTATGACTAGAACCGGGGTTACCATTAGCCCTTGACAGGTGGTCATTCAACTAACGGTGAAATCAAGGCAATGATAACAGTGATAGCCAGTGTCATGGATGTATGGACGTTTGGTTGTATCATCATTCGGTCTCAAGAGCGGTGTTTTCTGGGTGCTTATCTGATCTTGGTTTAGGCCTTGGGGGTTTGTATTTGGAAAACATCGACCTTGACTCGAGTGATTATTGCTTTACCTTAATTATCTGCTATGTTATGCTTGCTTCTCCTTAGTGTGTGTCTGGGGCTATCACTGTAGAAAGAGGTGGAGTGGGATGGTTTGGTTCCTATTCCTTTTATCCCTTATGCTCTTTTGGTATGTTTGATAGTTGATTTACTGCTCACTAAGACTTTGTCTAACTCAAGGTTTTATGTCTCCTCTTATTACCTTGGGCTGTTCATCCATGTTGGGATGGGCAGACTAGGTAGCAGGTGACAGGTGCTGTTCATGGAGGTCTTCGCTGATGACGACGAAGACGAGCAGGAGGCCTTTGCATATTATTTCTTATTATATGTACTGGGTGTTCCGCTGCTGTATTTGTTTGAGTGTTTTGTAGTGAGGCTTTGATGTATGGATGATTCATATGTTTGTATAAAACTACTATGATGCTTATATGATGGTGTTCTGTTCTATGGAGCTTCACTATATTATATTTCTCTATTGTATTTTATCCATGCGCTGTGAGTTGTACGATAGATTCTGCCATGTTTATTCTACCTTGACGGTCATCCATGGCTGCCTGGCACACCTTCAGCGCACCATTCCCTTGTTTCCGTGCGGGAGTCATGGGCGGTCGTCACACCGACATTCCAAATTTCAGGTCAATCCAAATTCGTATGCTCAAATTATGATCGATGCAAGTTGAAGGGAAAAGCCACATTTTCATATCCATCAGTGCACCATATTTCGAATCGATCAGATTCGTATCCATCTTTGCATCATCGTTCGTATCAAACAGCTTCATATCCATCCTTAAACATTAGTTCGTATCGATCAGCTCTACATCCTTCAACAGGTAACACGCTTCGTATCGATCGACCAATGTCTAGTTCATATTCATAGAGGAGGCTCTTGTTCGAATCCATCAGATAACCTTGGTTCTTATCCATCATGTGTCATTAGTTCGTATCCACCGCAAATATCGCTTGCTCGTACCCATCGAGTGAGGACCACTTCCATCGATACGAACTACGCCATATCCATCGATACGAGTTAAGCCATCTCCTTCGATTCAAAATGAGCATGCTGAAAATCGATACAAGGTGCACGTTGTTGATCGATTTGAGCTACATAACGGCCCTCGATACGAACGAGGCGAAGTTCAAGGCGCGACTCGGTCGACTCGGCAGAAGAAGTGGATCGATCTAAGGAGTGCGCGCCATGTCATCTCGAAGACACGAGAGAGTATCGATTCAAAGATATCGATTCGAAGTAATCGACTTGAAGCAAACAGCCAACCGAAACACCCCATCTCGTATCGATCATAACTCGAGATCCACCAGTCCAAATACTATGAAATTTTCATAGGAGATTACGTACAAGCCAAAGAATGTTCCCACCAAGTTTCGACTCCATTGGACATCATCTTGATCGATACGAATTGAGTTCGTATCAATGACAAATCGAGTCGAAACTTCCCAAGATCGATCGCGTGGGCCCACTCATGTGCCAGAAGGAGTCTTCTGAAGTTTTAGCGAAATATCAGCCTCCTACGCCTATAACTAAAGCCCCGGAGCCAACAGAAAATGGATCTTTTGATTTTGAAGCGCCCAGACTCTGCCGGATCGAATTTTGCAACCTACTACTGCTGTTGTATTTCGAATTTCAGAGTTGTAATCTGCTATAACCTGCTATAATCAAGTGTAATCGTCAAAAGAGAATCAATAAAACCATAAAACTTCATAGTGGACGTAGGCAACACGCTGAACCACTCTAAATCGCTTGTGCGTTCGCATCTACATATCTGTTTTTGGAGTTTTTGTTAGACAACCTACATTTTAAATTTAGTCTTCATTTTTATCTCTTCAAAAACTTTCGACGAGTGTTGTACCCATTTTTGGTACAAACACTTTGGTGCTTTCACTGAGAAAACCTAGATTTTCTCCTGTTCTTGGATCTGCTATCGATACCGGATTGCAAAAATCTAGGAGGAAGATCCAGATCTCTACTCTAGAATCCTTCCAACCTATTCAGATTTGCGTAAAATCTAGGAAAGGATTTCATTTCTCATAATGGTCAGTACAAGGACCGCCTCCAATACTGCCGATCAAGAAGGCCGTGATAGATAGAATCCCATGCAACTGCCTCCATCCAACCAAAACGCTACCGGACCCTCAGATCCGTCAGGTATGGTAAGCAGACAAGAATTCTAGATGTTGCTGCAAGAATTGACCCTGAGTCGGCAACAACTAACTGAACAGCTGCACGCCAACGCCGAGCTGACTAGCCAACTGAATCACTAGAAGCGCAGAAGATCTTGGAGAGATCATGCTTCTCATTCCTCCACAGAAAGTTCTGCCTCTTCTGACTATCATTATCGATCTCCACGACCCCGATTGGACGGAAGTCATGCACAAGTCGCTGGACATCAACCCGCAATGACCGTTGAACAGCTGAGAGTTGGTCCATCGGCCAATTTCCAGACCGAACCCTCCTCCCGAGGAGGCACCATTCCTCACTTCGCCACGGACAACCGCGCTACTACCATCACTGTAGAACCGGGGTTTGATGGCCGGAATTAGCTAAAATAGGACCATCATCAGCACGGGCGTACTCCTGAACCATACGTCCCGAAAGGCTTTGGGCCATGGAGACGAGACGTGGACCATCAATAGCGTCCGGTCCCGCCTCACAATGTGGAACTCAGCAACGCTTTGGCTCAACACGCGTAGAACGTCCAAATGCCGGATCTTCCGACCATGATACGTCAGATGATCCGTGAGAGCCAAGGTCTCACGAATGAAGACTGGGGATTCTCCCGAAGTCACACTCCTTTTACAGACGAAATATTATATGCTGAACCCCCTCGATGATTCAGAATGTCGACTCTACCAGTGTATGAAGGAAATTCTGACCCTAATCAACATATTCTGAAATATGAATGGTCAATGGGTGCTTCTAGAGCCAATGACGCAGTCAAATGCTGAAGCTTCCCGATATCCTTGGGGGATATCGCTACTATGTGGTTCACCTGATTGCCACCCGATCCATTTCTTCCTTTGACCAGTTGGCCACTAAATTTTTTGAGCAATTCCGCACACAAGTCGCGAGGCCGAAGGACGTTAACACCCTGTCTAATGTCACTCAAGCTCTTGGACAAACACTTCGGCGTTATCTAGAAAGATTCCATGCTGCTTGTGCTGAGATCAGCAACCCAAATGACAACTCCATTCTTATGGCTTTGACTAAGGGGATTAACCCCGATTCTGAATTCGGCAACTGGTTGACCGAAAAACCACCTGCATCATTGGACCGTTTCTATGTCAAGGCGGCTCAATTCCTAAGAAGGGAAGATGCGAAACAATCTAGGAAGCAAGATGATGCAGGGCCGAGCATGGAAGGGATCCAAAGTAATGTTGCGGTCAAATAGTCCGGTGAGAGCTTCGAAAAAGTTCAGTTAAATATTCAAAACAAACAATCTTAGCAAAGGGAGAATGTGAATCAAAATAGGAAACGAGATCAGCATCGTGGCCCACAACACAAAACTCCTGCATTTGACAACTACACTCCTTTGAATACATTACTAGAGAACGTGTATTCACAAACCTATAATACCATTCAGTATAAAAAACCTGCACTGAAACCGTCGTCAGAGAGGCAAATCCAGATGGAATTATTTTGTAGGTTTCACGAAAGCTACGACCACAATATAAATGAATGTCGTCATTTGCAAGATCTCATGGAGAAGTTGATTAGAGAAAGAAAGCTGGAACAGTTTGTACGGGCACCGCATCTTGGAGGAGCGGGCTCATCAAATCAGAATGATACGGCCAACCGGGTAAGACAGGAGGAACCCGCCCATACTAATGGGAGATTAGTGATAAATGCTGTTAGTGGCGGTCCCACTTTGTCAAGAGCCTGGAACGACGAGGATCTTCGTCACTGCTACACATGACATGCTTTATCTATTTAGTCTATAAATCCCTTGCAATTTATCTCTGCATTTTGAAATTCGAATTTGTAATAAGGCACTGACTTTGCCATATTTTTCCATTTCAGCAATAAATTGTCATCTCTTCGAGCAGCTGTGATTCATCGAATGCAATATTTAACCATCACGACGTACGAAGAGCTAAGTTCCATCATATGGTGGAATTCATTCAAATGGGGAGTGACTTGATATGACCGGCCACTCACTAGGTGAAACCCGAGCTTGGGGGCAATCCATCACACTAAAGACTAAATTTGACCAATCCTTGACAATCCTCTGACTAACTTCGAGTTCTCGGAGTGCGAGCTAGAGTACAAACATGTAAATGCAGTATCCAAGAGGGTGGATCCGTCCACCTAACGACTTCGACCGTATTCTGACCAAGTTCGAGGAGGATGGATCCGTCCATCTAACGACCTCTCTTGTTACCTCGGGGTGGATGTGAACCGACCATCCACGATCCCCATAAACCCATTGTTCCCAGAGTGCGAACACAATCCGAACGCCCAAAACAAACGTGATAGACCGTTTGTCGGCCAACTATGAAACTCCCAGAGTGCGAGTTGGAGTATAAACTCATAAATGCGATTCTAGAGAGGGTGGACCCGTCCGCCTAACGACTTCGGCCGTATCCTAACCAAGTTTGAGGAGGATGGACCTGTCCATCTAACGACTTTGCTTGTTTACTCGGGGTGAATGTGCCCAACCATTCACGATCCCGATAAATCCCTCGTTCCTAGAGTGTGATCGAACTCTTAAAAAGCCTAAACAGATGTGATTGACCATCTATCAGCTAACTCCAAATTCCTAGAGTGTGAATTGGAGTATAAACATCAACTCTTGGTCCTCGGAGTGTGAACCGAAGTATAAACATTAACTCCAAATTCCCAAAGCGTGAGTTGAAGTATAAACATCAACTCCAAATTCCTAGAGTGCGAATCAGAGGATAATTACCGACTCTAAGTTCCCAGAGTGTGAATTGGAGTATAAATGCTAAGTCAGAGTTCCTGGAGTGCGAATTGAGTTACAAATGTCGATAGTCCACGAATTCCCAGAGTGCGAGCTAGACTATCAGCCACAAATAACTCTAAGTCCCCAGAGCATGGACAGAGTATAAATCTAACTCGAGTGCGAACTACCACTCAGAAAATAACTTATGTCCCCAGAGTGGGGACATGATCTTAAAAACTTCAATAGGCGTGATTGACCGCCGAAATGCAAATGCTAATCCCCGGAGTGTGGATGCGACTATTTATGAATAAGTGAGTATGATTCGACCGCTCAATTCTCACCTATTTTAGCATCAGGCGGATGACGCCAAACTCGAAGGGGTAGAGACAATTTGCGATCGTTGGCCAATCTTTATAACTTATCCTCTAAAACTAGGGGCAAAGCTTAAGTGTTAGTTATTGATCGAAGCAGTGCAACGTCAAAAGTCCTACTCGATCTCCAGTCGTGACTTGTGTCCGTGATTTACGGCCTTAGCAAATAAAAAAAATTCAACTCCACAATTGATACTCCACAAGCGCACTGAACTGAGATTCAAACACTACAACACTTAAGCATAAAAGACAGGAAGAGCGGTTGAAGCAAAACAAAAATCAAATTTTATTTCAACTAACTGAAAGTGAAGATTCATGTACAAGTTCTTCCAAAAAATGCCTACTAGCGGAGGCCGAACCCGCATCTATACACGGCCTATGAAAACAAAAATAAACTTTTATCTACCCAAAAATATGCCTAAGGAGCTTGTCTATTCCTTCTTCTTCCTCGGCTTCTTCTTCGGCGTAGAACCGCAGGAACCACTAATGATCCTTCGTTTCGAACCTTTCCCTTCAGGTGGGCGATCTCCAAACGGAGGCATAATATCAACATCCTCCTTCGAGTTTGAGTCTAAAGGAATGCTTTCTGCAGGAGGAGTCGGAGGAACCAGATCTACAACCGGGGGCGGAATAGACACACTAGTATCAACAACTGTACCCTCGAGTGATATCATTCTAAGTGGGGTTAGATCAAGCGCCGTCACTCCACCCTCAGAACTACCGCCATGAGCTGCTGCCTCCAACTCAGCGTCGATTTCAACCAGTATCTCTGCTTCTCGAATAGCACGAGCTTCATTGCTGCAGCAGTGGTCTGTGTCGAAGTGCTAGAGGTAGGCACAAATCCACTAAGGATGAATGGTAAGTCCGCGAAGGTGTCGCTTTGCCGGCCTAGAAGCTCGTTCATAATCTACTCATTAAAAGAAATCGAGCTTCCCTGCGTTACTTCGATAGGCGCAACTGTAGTCGTAGCGATCGCTTCGGTAATGATAGCCTCCTACACTTGACGTTGTTCCTAGGTTGCAGGGGGCGCTACCAAGTAACTCCGGTCACTGAACAAAGAAAGAAGAGAAGTTGTTAGCAAACGCTTTGGAATAAAAAATTTACTTTGAGTACACTTGAGATATGTCCAGAATACCTTCCCTTGTTTGGCCCTCGGATGGCTGAGCAGCTTCGGAAGAGTGCTCCTTGATGGGAGATAGACGTGGCTGCTTTGGGTCGTAAGCTAGGACGGGTTGGGGCTCGATCACTAGAGTGGGCTGGAATCGAGATGGAGTAACAATCTCAGAACTTCTAACATGATGCTCAACTTCTAAGCCTTTCCCAATTTCCTGGTGCTGGGTGCCGAGTCTCTCTCTTGCGTGAGAAATCATAGAGTCATGAAGAACCTTCTTTTCATCCTCGTTCAGCATACGGTTCTGCGGCTCAAACTCGTCAAAAGCTCTACCCAACTGCATCGCTTTCTCCTCCTCAACCAGCAGATTCCAAGCATTATAAAGATGAATTGAGTAATCCTCCAGCCAAGCCTAATTCCTATGTCTTAGTACATTGGTGTTGTAAGTGACGAGAAGCTCCTCTATGTCAGGCTCAAGCTTGGTTTTTGCTAGTCGAACCTTCTCATCAACCTCAGCCTTTACCTCATGGACTTTTTCCATAGCTACGTCTCTTTCCCTCTGAAGCACCACCGCCTGATCGCATGCTTCTTGCACGGAGATATTGGCAGCATCCTTCTCTTTCATAATTTCAGAGAACTTAGACTTAAGATCGTTGAGCTCTTTGAGGGCTGCATCCCGCTCAGCAGTAACGGTGGTGCTCCTGTGGCCCATATCCTCCAACATGATGTAATGTTCTTGCTTCATTCTATCCATCGCCACGTGGGCATCATCTGCCTTCTTGAGAGCTTCTATCTCGGATTTACGAGAAGACTCAGGCTCATTATTGACTACTTGGATAATTCGGTCTTTATGTGAAAGCTCTTTCTCCAACTTCTCAATGGCAGCTGCCCGCTCAAACGCCACCTTCGACACTTTTTCGCAGCCTTCGACCACTCTTCGTATTGGAAGAAGATATCTGCAACATAATCATGCACTGTGTGTTCGGCACTCGCCGAAATTCTCTTCAAGTGTGGGGGAAAGATGTAACCATCAAAGAAGATATCGAGGAAATTGTTTTTCAATTGAGCAAGCTTGATCGCTCCTTCCCCGATAGGCTCGGTAAGGACCTGTTCAGTAGTTGAGGGGTCCACTATCTCAGTTCGACGATGAGAATCGGACCTTGGAGTGTGAGAAGACAGCTTGTGCCGTGAAGTTTCAGGAGGCCTTGAAACATGAACTGGAGGCGGTGCAGGAGCTCTGGGAGGGGGTGCGCGAGATCGAGATCGGTGTATATACCCCCTATCTCTGTCGGATCGTTCTTGGCTGGAATATCCCTGATCGTAATCCCTATCTCCTTCCCTCCTGCGCTTCTCATAATATGACGAGGACCGACGATCATTCCGCAAACTACCAAGCATGGAACCACTGCCAGACATCATATCTGTAGAGTAAAACAAGAAAAGAGTTGGTGATCTACCAATAGTGAAAGGCTTATGGTTAGAAATCGTGTAGTGCCATGAAGCGTGTATGTATGTGCAACCCCTCGAACAACTGGAAGTGTCGATCATGCTAGTGGGAAGAGACTCGCTTAAATCTAAGGCATGCTGAGGTTCTTCCAATTCAGCATCGTGTTGAAAGGACACATAGTCCAAAATTGGGATATCGGCGAGCTCTTCGAAGAGATTTTCCGCCCGTGGGGGAGAAGCCTCCAAAATTCTAACTCTGGAAGCAAGATGAGATGTAACCATAGATTTCCATCTTTTGGATCTAGGACACTTAAAAGCAATTGCTTTGCCTTTTCTTTTTCCTTCAGAGTCCAGGGCCGCATCCGAAGACCCAGCTAAGAGTTCATTTTTAGTATGTGTTCTCTCTGAGTCAGCCTCCTCAGTTATAACAACTCGAGGCGTCTTGCGCTTAACCTGTTTCTTCGAGCTAATTCTTAGCATCCCCTCGAGCCATATACTCTGTCTCCGCTCAATTAACCTGAGAATTCTCAAATTTCTGTCTGTCAGAGCCAAATCAACGTGTCTTTCTTTACTTGGGACTTCTTGAAGAACCCAAACTATCTCCTTGTAATAAGCACCATCAGGTCGCTGAATTATCGTTGTAAAGAAAAAGAGATATGAGTTTGAATTTAGCTATAACTATCTTATCAGCTATTCGAGAAGGTAGCAATACTCACGTCTGAATAGCCATCGACTGGCAAATCCTGGGTGGCATCTGACATAGAACCACTCCGTCTTGAAGTAGCTCAGCCTAGTCCAAGACCCCGTGATTACTTGGCAATTTCTTACTGGCTCCAGGAACGTGAAGGATGGGCTATCTGTTCGACTCTTAAAGTTGAATAGATATCCGATCTCAGTTGGAGCGGTGGTTGATAGAGATGCTCCATGAATGCGATGAACAGGCTGTTCAGCAAGGCATATCCATTCGGATGCAACTGAGATGGAGCGATTCCAATGAAAGACAATACTTCTCGGATATATTGATTAAACGAAGGAAGTGTCCCGGCCATGCATGCATGACGGTTGAATGCGGTATACCCTTACGGAGGGCAGTGCGGCCTATCATTAGGACCCGTTAATAGCACATCATCCATCGACAAGCCATGCCTCAGGCATATTCGTCTCAGCATATCTTCAGACACATTGGATGGGATATAATCTACCGGGTTGAAAATGAAAGATGCCCCAGGTACTACGTTTGGGGCAGGATCAATGACTTCGGCCTCAATGGCCGGTATATCGATTGCTAGTGGAGTTAAACTCTGAGTTTCTGGTGGATGCGAGCTTGAAGTTTCCATCGCTAACTAACTCATGGAAAACTATCGTTATACGATAATGAGCCCGTGCGTCCCCCAGTGTGAAGTGTGTGAATGTGTTGTGCAGTGAAGTGCTCTGCAATACTTGAAAATATTCGACAGAGTTAGAGAAAATATGCAAACAACAAGATTTCGAAGTTCAGTCAGAGTAACTGTCATCGCTGACCATCACAACCGTGCCATCCAGATGTTAGCGATCGATCCATGTTAAAGGCCATTGTCATTTTGTTAAGTTACAGTTCCATCGACGAGCTTCGAAGGGTAGTCAAGTATGCAGCTTAACGATTAAGTCCAGATATGTAAGAATGAAGCTCGTCGGAATCGGATGCTCGATTATGCAAGATTTCGTACCCACCAATGTTCGTATCAATCGCCAAGGGTCAACTTTGAATCAATCGTCAACGTCCGGTTTCGTATCGATCAAGACCAATAACTTTGAATCGATCATCAATGTTAGGGTTCGTATCGATCACGTTCGAGCCGATGCATTTCGTATCGATCATAAGAGCATTTTTCGAATCGATCTGAGCCCGACGACTTCGCATCGATAACTGGCCTAAGTTTCGCATTGTTAGTTGGAGTAAGGACTTCGTATCGATCGTACAGGACAAGTCCAAGCATCGATCATTACAGATCGACACAATTTCCCTCCATCCTCGATCGATACGAACTACAATTCCACTTAACTCTTCTGGGATCGATGCGAACTCCGAGACAGAGCCTTATCATCTGGATTGATTTGAACACAGGCGCCCCAAATCGACATGAAATAAGGATCGAGCCATTTTCCTCCATACTTCTTCTTCCCCAAATAGCCTCATCTCCATTGCCACACTATGTCCTCAGCTTCACTCTGGCCCGTCCCTGGCCTTGATATCATCGAAATTCATCGCAATAGCAAATGGAATGGAAAGGAAATCAAGTCTCATCATTTGCGTGTTAAGATTCGATTAGTGAATTATCTAAATCTGATAGTTGTTCGAGTAAATGAGGGATTTTTTTCAATTCGAAAGGAAGCAGTTTTTCTTTTACCAGGCTTTTGGGTCGATGCGAAGACAGGAGATAAAAAGGGCAATAGTAAAAAGTGAAAAAGTGAAAAATGATCAAGCCCTTGGTATTTATATGGACTTAAGTGTGAAGGAAAAACGATTCGCCTCCCAGTCAACATGACCGGTCAGAGCAAGTCAATCGTAAGATCGAGTCATACACTTTGTTCGAATCCATCAGCTCAAGCTTTCATCGAGATGAAATAGTTAAATAGGGTCCATCGTTGCGAACTACACTATTCGAATCCATTGATGCATGACCCCCAAACACTTGTACCCATTGGTACGAATTGGCTGGTCGAATCCAACGGCTCAATGCCTCATCAATACGAAGGACATCATGAGGACCTGCTGAAGCTCCTAAAAACCATCGATATGAATGTTAGAATCGTTATCCATCGGCGCTCATATTCATTGATACGAAGTGATAATTCGTATCCATCAGTGCAAGACATATCGGTGCGAGAGCAATTTGTTAACCTTTTATATCAATTTAGGAGAGGATTGATATAAAGGAACATCAAAAAGAAACCATCAAGCGTTGTTGCAACTCGAATTTCACATCAATTCAGGAGAGGATCGACACGGGATTCGATAGGAGAAAACAGACAATGACTTGTGAATGCGCAACATCAACGAGAGTCAGGTTAACATATATGCATGTATGTCAAACTAATATTCAATTTTCAACATTCATAGGAATTGGATATCAATTTAATAACGATTACGGCCACGAAAATCTAATCAAAATCATACAATAATCAGTTACAACAACATAGGGTACAACAGTTGACAATCACCAGTTCACCTTATGAAGAAAATCAGTCAAAGATTACAACCTTCAATGAAAAAAAATAACTGTTCAGAATGAAGACTGCAGCTTTTCGAAGCATGTCCCGAATATCCCGCCTTTTGGCAAGGCCGAGATATCAAGAAATTGATTAGGAACCAGGGATCACTCGTCCCGAATATCGAGTACGCATAGGTTCGCTATGGATATCGATGGATTTTTTCCGAGTCCGAATCAGATGACAATTAACAAGACCTGACAAGCAAAGCCATGGAAGCTGTCATTGCAAATTTCAAGTCAATCCGAGTTCGTATGCTCAAGTTATGATCGATGCAAGTTGAAGGAAAAAGCCACATTTTCGTATCCATCAGTGCACCATATTTCGAATCGATCAGATCCGTATCCATCTTCGCATCATCGTTCGTATCGATCAGCTTCGTATCCATCCTTAAACATTAGATCGTATCGATCAACTCTGCATCCATCAACAGGTATTGCGCTTTGTATCGATCGACCAATGTCTAATTCGTATCCATAGAGGAGGCTCTTGTTTGAATCCATCAGATAGCCTTGGTTCGTATCCATCGGGTGGCATTAGTTTGTATCCACTGCAAATATTACTTGCTCGTAACCATCGAGTGAGTACCACTTCCATCGATACGAACTACGCCATATCCATCGATACGAGTTAAGCCATCTCCTTCGATTCGAAATGAGCATGCTGCAAATCGATACAAGGTGCACGTTGTTGATCGATTCGAGCTACATAACAGCCCTCGATACGAACGAGGCGAAGTTCAAGGCGTGACTCGGTCAACTCGACACAAGAAGTGGATCGATCCAAGGAGTGCATGCCACGTCTTCTCGAAGACATGACAGAGTATCGATTCGAAGAGATTGATTCGAAGCAATCGACTCGAAGCAAACAGCCAACCGAAACACCCTATCTCATATCGATCATAACTCGAGATCCACCAGTCCGAATGCTATGAAATTTTCATAGGAGATTATGTACAAACCAAAGAATGTTCCTACCAAGTTTCGACTCTATTGGACATCATCTTGATCGATACGAATTGAGTTCGTATCGATCAGAAATCGAGTCGAAACTTCCAAGGATCGATCCCGTGGTCCCACTCACGTGCCAGAAGGAGTCTCTCGAAGTTTGAGCGAAATATCAGCCTCCTACACCTATAAATAGAGCCTCGGAGCCAACAGAAAATGAATCTTTTGATTCTAAAGCGCCTAGACTCTACCGGATCGAACTTTGCTACCTACTATGCTGTTGTATTTCGAATTTCAAGGTTGTAATCTGCTGTAACTTGCTGTAATCAAGTGTAATCATCAAAAGAGAATTAGTAAAGCCATAAAACTTCATGGTGGATGTAGGCAACAAGTCGAACCACTCTAAATCGCTTGTTCATTCACATCTACATATCTGTTTTTAGAGTTTTTATTAGATAACCTACATTTTAAATTCACAGTCTTCAATTTTATCTCTTCAAAAACTTATGACGAGTGTTGCGCCCATTTTTGGTACAAACACCAGTGACGGCTTAAAGCGGTCATAGCCGTTGAACTTAGAGAGAGCATTGTTATGATTGGTTATGATTCCCGTAATCCAAACGAGCCAACAGTTATGGCCCTTCGAAGAATCGATATCCACAGGGTGCAACATCTGCGGTGCAAGGTGCAACATTCGTCCAAAATATCAAAAAAGTGCCGTACGACTTTAAGAAATGGGTGCATGGATTTGAAACAGAGTAGTACCATGGTGCACCACTCTCCAGCGACGGTAAAGCATAGACCAGCCATAGGGATCCCGTTTTACAGAAAAATCCACGTGACGAAAAAACGAAGAGTAAAAAACTTCCAAGACTCGATTGAGGTTCGGATAGGCTATTTTGGGTATGACAACAACCATAACAGCTTAAAGCTGTCATAGTTGTAGAACTCAAAGAGAGCTTCATTTTGACTAGTTTTGGCTCCCGTAACTCTAAACGAGCCAACAATTATGGCCCTCCGAAGAATTGGTATCCACATGGTGCAACATCGATGGTGCAAGGTGCAATATCCGTCCAAAATGCTGAAAAAGTGCCGTATGACTTTTAGAAATGGGTGAATGGATTTGAAATGGAGCAGTATCATGGTGCACCACTCTCTAGCAATGGTAAATCATAGACCAGCCACGGGATCCCTTTTATTGAAAAATCCACGTGACGAAAAAACGAATGGTAAAAAACTTTCAAAACTTGATTGAGGTTCGGACAGGCTTTTTTGGGTATAAAACTAACCAGTGACACTTAAACCAGTCATAGACGTAGAAATCATAGAGGGCTTCTGTTATCCCATTTTTGGTCAAAACTGGAATATGAACAAATTGGCAAGGAATGATGGATGTCGGGATTGGAAATCGATTGGAATCAAGGCTGCGATCGATATCGTCAAAATTTGTTTGAACTCCGATCGGGACGAAATTGATTGGAGATGATGATAAGGATTAGGAAAGGCTATGTTTCAATTTTCAGGTTAATCGGAGTTCATATGAAGGAGTTATGATCGATGCAAGGTTGGAAAGGCATGTTGTTCGAATCCATCGAGGGGTCAAGGAGATGATCACTTCGAATCCATCGGATTCGTACCCTTCAGGTTTTGGTCAGTCCGACTCCATCAGGTCAGCATCGATCGAAGGCAAGGCATAGGGATGGTTCGAATCAATACACTTCGTATCGATTAGTATGGATTCGGCTCTGAGAAGTTCGCATCAGGTGTTGGTTCGACTCGATAGTGTTCGAATCGATCGAGTTATTGGTTCGACTCGATGGGCTTCGAATCGATCGAGTTACTGGTTCGACTCGGTTACTTCGTATCGATCAGATGAGAAGGACAGGTGGACTTCGACTCGATCACAGCATGGATCTCCTTCGTATCCATAAGGTGTACACAGGTTAGTTCATATCAATGGTGGCTCGAATCGATACAATCCGTATCGATCAAGGGGAAATTTCTGGGTTCGTACCTATCGATACGAAGAGAGCGTTCGAGAAGGACACGCGGGGAGTCGACTTCATGGATTCGAAGGACTTAGGGACAATGTTCGTATCGATTCGAAGCGATCAATACGAGCAGGGGAAGAAATGTTCAACACGGAGACAAAGATGGATTCGAAGCAATGGATTCGGAGGAGGTGGGTTCGAAGCATGGGTTCGAACCAGGCAGAACACACGGAGCTTTGATCTCGAATCGATCATATCTTCCAAACCGTTGATCCAAATGCAATGAAATTTTTACAGGAGCTTACATACATGTTGAAGAATGTTCTCACCAAATTTCACTTCGATTGGATGCATTCCTGATTGATTCGAACCTTACTTCGTATTGATTCCAATGCGGGCCCAATTTCGTAAGGACGAGCGCGTGGGCCCCCTCACGTGCCTGAAGCGGTCTCCCGAGTTTTCAGCGAAATTTCAGCCTCCCGCGCCTATAAATAGAGCCCCTGGCTATTCAGAAAAGGGGTCGGAGAATTTGGAGAGAGAAAGCACGCCCGGACGCTGCCAGAATCACTCCATAACATCATTACTGCTATTTATCTCGAGTTTTGGACTTTGTAACTGCTGTAATCATCTGTAATCATCAAGGATAATCAATAAAGGATAAAAAACTTTGGAGTGGACGTAGGCCGGAGATAGCCGAACCACTACAAAACTTGTGTCTCTATTCTTTACTTTTGGATTGCTGTTTAATATTTGCTGAGATCTGAGATTTGTGTTTGAATATTGTTGATTTGTATTCATACACTGGTGCTTTCACGATATTCGGGGCTTGTGACCAATTTTGGCGCAAACACTTTGGTGCTTTCACTGAGAGGGGACTAGCACCCGCTACATCAGATTTGAAGTCTGGATTTGAAGAAGTTTGAGGAATTTCGATTTGAAGGCAATGACTAGGCAAAACAGTAGAAGGAAAAGGGCTGAGCGAAGCCAACAGGAAGGAAGTCAACAAGCATCCTCCGGAGCTGGGGAAGGACAGGCTTCAATCTACATAACTCGGGATGAAATGGAAGCTATGACTTTGCAGGAGAGATTGTTGCCAACAGGAAATGATGCAGACTTTCTTCGAGCAAATGAGAGCTGCAGAGATGCAGAACTTAGGAACAACTACAGCCGCTGTGGATGTAGGACGGGGGACTTGTAGGATCTAGATTAACCCTAGAGGGGGGGGGGGTGAATAGGGTTATAGCAAATTTTCTCGAATTAAACACAGAAATATAATAGCAGAAATAAATATGCTGAAAAGTAAACCACACACAAAATTTACCCAGCTTCGGCAACCCCTGCCTACTGCTGCATTCACAGATTTCTATTAGAATTAAACAGTATCACGCTTACAAACACTCTACTAGACTCGCAGACCCTTTTGCTCCCGCTCACAAACACTCTACTAGACTCGCACACCCTGCTCCCGCCTATAGAGTTTCGCTCACTCGCAAACACTGCTCCCGCCTATAGAGCTTTGCAAACTCGCACTCCCTGCTCACTGAACTAATTCTAAATAGACAATCTGACACTACCTAATCCCTAGGTGGTGATTTACAGATTCTTTGACTCGAAAAGAAAAAAAAACTTCAAAAATAACTCCGGAGCAAAAATTAAACTACAACTTGAATACGTGATTTTTGCTCAAAATAAAATAACTAAAAAACCCCTTTTTTTTTAATTGAACCCTAAATAAAAAAACTTAAACCCTTTTTAAAAAACAAGGCCGACCCCTTGTTTTTATTAACCCGATTCACTCTCTTTTGAGAAGAAAAGAATGGCGGCCTCTTTCTGATTAGGGCTTCGTTCCCTTTTGTTCCAGTTAGGGCTTCGGCTCTTTGTTCCAATTAGGGCTTCGATTTCTTCTATTGATCTGTGATTTGTTGCCCTAGCTCGCTGCTTTTCTGATGGTTGACTTTGATTGTTTGTAGTTGCTCGATCGAGTTTGATGCTTGTGAATTCGGTATGTACTGTCTCCTTTTGTTTTTCTAAATTGATACTTGAACTCGATCGAATCTAAATGCCGATGATGATTAGGGTTTTAATAGGATTTGATTTCCTATTTTTGCGTTCGACTGATTGCTGCAAAAATTCTTGTTTTGCCGTTCGATTACGCTTTGATGCTGAGGATTAATCTGACTTTGTCAATTTCGTATTTCTAGTAACTTGATTCACACGGCTTTGAATTGATTTCGTGATTTGAGATATTTGACTTTGTCAATTTCGTATATTTTCGATTGTTTACACATGAATTTCCTCGTTGCCACTGCAGAAACTACTGCTTCAACTTGTCACTGCATTTGGTCTGCACTTATGAACTTTGTTGTGTCTTGTTCATTCGGCTGTGCAGTTGCTATGTCTTGTAGTTGAGCATTTGAGTCAGTGCTGTATCGATTTACTTGTGATGTTCTTGTAGTCAAGGCTTTGGTTGTTGCAGTATGTCACTTTGGTTTTTACTTGTGCATTTTGCCTTGAGTACATGTATTCTTGGCACTGCTTCTTTTGTTGTATGTATTGCATCACCACTGCATCATGCTTGGCCTTGACTTGTAGAATTTCACTGTATCTTCACTTTTGCTTTGCATTGACCATGGCTTCTTTGTATGAACTGCTGTGTATTTAGAGATTGAACCTGAGCATTACTTCGAGTTGTATTTACACCACTTTCTGTTGCACTGATTCTTGATATTTGTATCACTTGAGACTTGATGTTGACATGTGCATTTGGGTTTGTTGTTGATCTTCATGTGTTGGTTACTGATGCATACATGAGCTGTGTACACTCTTTGTTCTTGCATCTTCACCTGGTTGTTCCCTGTACTTGTGTTTCTGGTCTGTATCATGATTGAACATAGCATTCATATTGTTGTTGGATACTTAGAACTGTTGACAACAATTCGACTTCGACTTGGTCTTTGGGCATTGCATTACTTCTCTTTTGGTCCGACTGTTGCTTCTTGTTGTTGACATATTTGTGGTCTTCGTTTGGTGATTTGCACTGCTACACTGTTGCATTATAGTGGTTGCTTCTGCAGTTGTTTCATTATGACTGCTCTATGTTGTTACTGACTTTGGTTCTTCGCTTGCATCGTTGTAGTTGCATTTATGTCACGTAGTTGCATACTTTGACTTGATGCTGCAGTCTGCAGTTTCCATATTTGGTCATGTTGCATTATTCATTGCAGTTACTATGCTTTGCTTGGTCTCTGATCTCTGTTGCTCATTTGGGCTGTTGGTTGTCTCTGACCTGAGCTGTTGCCTTTGCATTCATTCATTAGTTTATTTGATCATTGGACTTGTGTATATTATTGCCGTTGTCTTCATTGCCATTGAGTTTTGTAGCTTGGTGTCATGTTTGCTTTGAGTCTGCAACTTGTAGCTGGACTTGATTTTGCTGCTTTCACTTGTGTACATTTTCGAGTTGCACACTGCTGCTTGTACTTGTAGTCTTGGCCAGTTGACTGTTGCTTTGAGTTGTTCATTGCTTGGTCTCTATTGCCTTGAATTTCTGGTTGGAGCTGTGCACACGAGTTGGCGAGGCAGTGCACACGTGTATGAATGTACACGTGTGTATTGCAGCCACTTATGGTTACATGTCCCTGATAAAAATATTGATATGCACAGATATTGCACAGTCAAAAATGATGACGAACAACCCAAATAACTGAGGCAAACCATATTTTCAAAAATCGTATTTTATTTTATATTGCAAAAATATTTCTTTTTCAATTTTACCGCGTTAGTGAATATTTTTGCAGATTTCTCAGATGCTGGATTCAAACCGGAATGCAGTTGAAGACAAAATACGAGTGTGAGTGATATGTAGTGAGGTTATCAATGTAAAAATATTTGTGATGTAATAGTGATGTAATCAGAAATGTATATGTATAGTGAGAGCATGAATTTGTACTATTCAAGATTGTAATAAATATTTGTTTGAATAAAATTTCTGTTTGAATTCAAAATCTGCGTAACTTGTTCTGTTTGAATTCAAATTCAAATTCTGTATAATTTATTTTATTCAACAAATATTTATTTAATCTATGAAAAACAAAATAGTACATTACCAAATACATTTATATGAATGTATATATGTTTATTATCATCAAACAAAAATCATATAGCGCAAAGCGCATATTCAACAATCTCCCCCTTTTGATGATAACAAACATATATTTAAGATTTTGAATATATTAATTGTATTTGATAATTTCATTTGCTCCCCCTATTTGAATGCTTCCTTTTTATGTGATATTCCCCCTACATATATGGCTCCCCCTACATATATGCATACAAATAAAAATATGTAAATGAGCCTATATGCAAATTGAAGGTTATTTGACCTTTGCTTGATTCTATTTGACAAAATCTTAACTTTTCTCTCCCCCTTTTGTTATCAGCAAAAGAATAACAGTGTTATAAAAATAGGGATGAAGTGATAGACATGAATCAAACATTTAACTCAATTAAATATAAATATCAAATTTCAATAAAACTCAAACAAAAATCATAATTACCCTTGTCAAGCGCATATTCCACTTTCAGAAGTGATGGAGATAGAATCATCAAAAATTCATATAGATATGTTTATTTGTGGTATATTTATTTCTGGAAATTTGAATATCTACTAACCATGCATAACCGTTAGGACTTTTAAATGAGATTAGTAGTATTCCAATTTAATTTAAAAAATGAAATCAAGTATCTTCTAACCACGCATGACCGTGAGGACTTTTAAATGGGATTAGAATCAACTTGTCTATTAAATCAATTATTTTTAATATGCGTTCCATACATGCATAACCGTGAGGACTTTTAAATGAGCATGGAAGCACATAATCAAAAAATCCAAGTAATTCACCCATGCATAACCGTGAGGACTTTTAAATGAGAGTGAATACTTTGGATATTTATTTTTAATTGCTGAATATAATAAATTAAAGCACAAATAATTTCCTTCACCGATTTAAAGATATTGAAGAACAAATGATTTCCTTTGTAAACTACCACAAATTTACATACTAAATATGATCTTGATGAGTGATGTTCGATAGAAAGATGATAGAAATAGAAATGGTCATGGAATTATTACCCAACAAAAAGTTTTTATAACTCTTGTTATGAAATTCTAAAGAAATTTTCTAATTATACTTTCTCGAGTTATAATATATGATAAATATCAACACTCATCTCTTTTTCAATCACTATTTATCTTTTCGATAATCAAAGGGAGTCATATTAGTCAAATTTGTCATTTAAAATCAAATTAAAAATTATAAAATCAATTTTTCAAAAAATGATTAAGCTGTAAATATGGTCAAACATGATTTTCTTGAGGGGAGTTTTATAAGAAAATTTTCTGCTATTTGAAAATTATTTCAAGTGAAAAATATGCAGATATTTTCTTTGAAAAAAACGATGCAGCAAATGAATGTTTCAAAAATTAATCACGTTACACTAATAATTTTTCTATCAACTATATTACCAGTGTAATCCGCATCTGAATTTAAATTTCACTCAATATTCACTTGTTGAATCAAACCATGAGATGTGCACCAAAAATTTCAAAACATCATTCTTTTGAATTTTGAATTTAAGCCGTGTTAACACTCAAACAAATATCATGATGTTAATTTCAGAAACCAGAAGATAAACAATTATTTTCATGAGTAATCAACAGTCAATCAACATCATAATTATTTCAAAAACAATTTCTTAAAATCCTTTTTTTCATGAATTTGAAATCGTGCAAATTTACAAGCAGTGATCAAAATGTCAGAACCAATATATCTACGTGTAGCATGAGTAACCAGCATTTGACTGAACAAATTTATATAAATTAGTTCAAAAATTTAAAATCTGGTTGGTCATCAATTAAGCACAAATTAATGTCATAAATAAGAACAAATCAAAACATCATATCAATTAAGTCTGAATCAGTCAACCATCATAATTACTCCAAGTAACTCTATTTAAAGATGGTTAGTCAATATTTTAAAAAATCATAGCATCAAAATCATCATCTTTTGTTCATCTCAATATTGGCTGATTTTAATTTAGAGTATGGTGCAGATAATCACATTTAAAAACAATTACCTGTTTTACCTTTACGATAATTTTTCGTGATTGCCCATTGTGATTCTGTCACCTTTATACTAGGCTAAGGAACTTTGCTTTGTCGCCCGTTGTGTTTCTGGAACAGCCGAAATCCAGAGAACACTGTTGTTGTTCCTTAGCCTGCCACCACACCTACACGATAAAAGATTTGTGTGACCTATTTGTTTTTATAGGTCCATTGTTGTTAGTGGCAGAATGTGAAAAATATGTTTTTGGAGACTCAAAACTATTTATATATGTTCCTTTTGGCACCCAAATTTGTTTGACTTTCAAAGATTTTATATTTGTGCCTTTTGGAACCCAAATTGATATAGTTTTCACGTGTTTGGGTCTATACCAACAATTATTTCGATTATGTCCAAATTCTCTACAAAACGTGCACATTAAATTGACTTGATTAAATTTTGTGTTCCTATGACTATGATTTTCAACATGATTTCCAATTATTTCAGATCGAGCAACACTTTTACCTTTACTATCATCTTGTGATTTTCCATAACCTAGTCCTTTTCTATTGTTAGCAAAAATTTGATTTCCAAATAACATTTTGAAAGATTTTTCGCCTCTTGAAAAGTTATTCAAAGATTTCTCAAGATTTTGGACTTTGGTTTTTAATGTTGAATTTTCAGTGACAAGTGAGGTGCATCGATTAATAAAATCCTTTCTCCTAGTGTCGATGGTTTCCTTAAGATTCAAGTTTTCATTTTCAAGACTTTCAAAGTTATTCCTCAGTTTTGATAATTCTGAATCTAAAATCTTACATTTTTTACATTCTAGGTTTTGAATATTTTCAAGTTCAGTTTTTAACCTAAAATTTTCACGAGCAAATTCTCTCCTATTAGATTTCAGTTTTTCAATTTTAGATTCAAGAGCATCCACTACCTTAGTAAGATCAAAACACATAAAAACAAGTTCTTTATAAGAAAACTCACCTGCCTCACTAGATTCGTCAGAGGTTGCTTCTGATTCTGATTTTGCCATGCAACACAAGTTAGCCTCCTCTGGGCTGCTATCCGAAGCTTCCTCTCCTTCTTCATCATCCCAAGTCGCTGCAAATACCTTCTTCGCCTTTTTCTTTTCTTTGTTGTTTTTGAGAAGTGGGCATTTTGGTTTGATGTGGCCAGGCTTGTTGCAGTTATAACATGTCAGTTCATTATCGGAATTTTCGGAATCTTTTGACCTATTGCCCTTTGTTTTCTTCTTGCGTGGCTTGAATCTAGACCATCTTCTAAGATTATTAACAGCCATTGCAAGCTCTTCAATTGGATCTTCTTCATCGCTTTCTTCTTTACTTTTTAAGGCAATCGTCTTCTTCTTTGGTTCGGAGTTGTTGCGTTCTTCCTTTGCTTTTAACTCAAGCTCATATGTCATCAAGTTTCCAATCAACTCCTCCATGCTTAGCTTACTCAGATCTTTCGATTCTTGGATTGCCGTGACTTTTGCCTCAAAGTTCATTGGTAAGACTCGTAGTATCTTCCGCACAAGCTCTACCTCAGTGAATACCTTCCCAAGTGCTCTAGCGTTGTACACCAAAGTTGAAAAGCGTCCAAACATGTCCTTTATGCTCTCGCCTTTGTCCATCACAAAGTTCTCGTATTCATTGCTGAATAGGGCTAGACGAGACTCCTTGACTTGAGAAGTTCCTTCGTGTGTCACCTCCAAAGTGTGCCAAATTTCCTGTGCTGTTGTACAATGAGAAATTCTATTAAATTCATTTTTATCAAGAGCACATATCAAAGCATTCATGGCTTTAGCATTTGTTGTTTTCAATCTCTTATCGTTAGCATCCCATCTATCCTTAGGTTTAGGAATCTCTGTACCACCAACGATTATAGTGGGAGGTTTATAGCCAGTTTCAATAATATCCCAAACATCATAATCAACGGAACTAAGATAAATACTCATCCTAACTTTCCAATAACCATAATCATTCCCGTTAAACATGGGTGGCCTAGCAATAGATTGCCCCTCAGAAAAAGCATTATTTTGTAGACTCATGACTCTAGAGTTAAATAAAAAATATACCGGGCTCTGATACCACTTGTAGGATCTAGATTAACCCTAGAGGGGGGGAGGGTGAATAGGGTTATAGCAAATTTTCTCAAATTAAACACATAAATATAATAGCAGAAATAAATATGCTGAAAAGTAAATCACACACAAAATTTACCCAGCTTCGGCAACCCCTGCCTACTGCTGCATTCACAGATTTCTATTAGAATTAAACAGTATCATGCTTACAAACACTCTACTAGACTCGCAGACCCTTTTGCTCCCGCTCACAAACACTCTACTAGACTCGCACACCCTGCTCCCGCCTATAGAGTTTCGCTCACTCGCAAACACTGCTCCCACCTATAGAGCTTTGCAAACTCGCACTCCCTGCTCACTGAACTAATTCTAAATAGACAATCTGACACTACCTAGTCCCTAGGTGGCGATTTACAGATTCTTCGACTCGAAAAGAAAAAACAACTTCAAAAATAACTCCGGAGCAAAAATTAAACTACAACTTGAATACGTGATTTTTGCTCAAAATAAAATAACTAAAAAACCCCTTTTTTTTTAATTGAACCCTAAATAAAAAAACTTAAACCCTTTTTAAAAAACAAGGCCGGCCCCTTGTTTTTATTAACCCGATTCACTCTCTTTTGAGAAGAAAAGAATGGCGGCCTCTTTCTGATTAGGGCTTCGTTCCCTTTTGTTCCAGTTAGGGCTTCGGCTCTTTGTTCCAATTAGGGCTTCGATTTCTTCTATTGATCTGTGATTTGTTGCCCTAGCTCGCTGTTTTCTGATGGTTGACTTTGATTGTTTGCAGTTGCTCGATCGAGTTTGATTCTTGTGAATTCGGTATGTACTGTCTCCTTTTGTTTTTCTAAATTGATACTTGAACTCGATCGAATCTAAATGCCGATGATGATTAGGGTTTTAATAGGATTTGATTTCCTATTTTTGCGTTCGACTGATTGCTGCAAAAATTCTTGTTTTGCCGTTCGATTACGCTTTGATGCTGAGGATTAATTTGACTTTGTCAATTTCGTATTTCTAGTAACTTGATTCACACGGCTTTGAATTGATTTCGTGATTTGAGATATTTGACTTTGTCAATTTCGTATATTTTCGATTGTTTACACATGAATTTCCTCGTTGCCACTGCAGAAACTACTGCTTCAACTTGTCACTGCATTTGGTCTGCACTTATGAACTTTGTTGTGTCTTGTTCATTCGGCTGTGCAGTTGCTATGTCTTGTAGTTGAGCATTTGAGTCAGTGCTGTATCGATTTACTTGTGATGTTCTTGTAGTCAAGGCTTTGGTTGTTGCAGTATGTCACTTTGGTTTTTACTTGTGCATTTTGCCTTGAGTACATGTATTCTTGGCACTGCTTCTTTTGTTGTATGTATTGCATCACCACTGCATCATGCTTGGCCTTGACTTGTAGAATTTCACTGTATCTTCACTTTTGCTTTGCATTGACCATGGCTTCTTTGTATGAACTGCTGTGTATTTAGAGATTGAACCTGAGCATTACTTCGAGTTGTATTTACACCACTTTCTGTTGCACTGATTCTTGATATTTGTATCACTTGAGACTTGATGTTGACATGTGCATTTGGGTTTGTTGTTGATCTTCATGTGTTGGTTACTGATGCATACATGAGCTGTGTACACTCTTTGTTCTTGCATCTTCACCTGGTTGTTCCCTGTACTTGTGTTTCTGGTCTGTATCATGATTGAACATAGCATTCATATTGTTGTTGGATACTTAGAACTGTTGACAACAATTCGACTTCGACTTGGTCTTTGGGCATTGCATTACTTCTCTTTTGGTCTGACTGTTGCTTCTTGTTGTTGACATATTTGTGGTCTTCGTTTGGTGATTTGCACTGCTACACTGTTGCATTATAGTGGTTGCTTCTGCAGTTGTTTCATTATGACTGCTCTATGTTGTTACTGACTTTGGTTCTTCGCTTGCATCGTTGTAGTTGCATTTATGTCACGTAGTTGCATACTTTGACTTGATGCTGCAGTCTGCAGTTTCCATATTTGGTCATGTTGCATTATTCATTGCAGTTACTATGCTTTGCTTGGTCTCTGATCTCTGTTGCTCATTTGGGTTGTTGGTTGTCTCTGACCTGAGCTGTTGCCTTTGCATTCATTCATTAGTTTATTTGATCATTGGACTTGTGTATATTATTGCTGTTGTCTTCATTGCCATTGAGTTTTGTAGCTTGGTGTCATGTTTGCTTTGAGTCTGCAACTTGTAGCTGGACTTGATTTTGCTGCTTTCACTTGTGTACATTTTCGAGTTGCACACTACTGCTTGTACTTGTAGTCTTGGCCAGTTGACTGTTGCGTTGAGTTGTTCATTGCTTGGTCTCTGTTGCCTTGAATTTCTGGTTGGAGCTGTGCACACGAGTTGGCGAGGCAGTGCACACGTGTATGAATGTACACGTGTGTATTGCAGCCACTTATGGTTACATGTCCCTGATAAAAATACTGATATGCACAGATATTGCACAGTCAAAAATGATGACGAACAACCCAAATAACCGAGGCAAACCATATTTTCAAAAATCGTATTTTATTTTATATTGCAAAAATATTTCTTTTTCAATTTTACTGCGTTAGTGAATATTTTTGCAGATTTCTCAGATGCTGGATTCAAACCGGAATGCAGTTGAAGACAAAATACGAGTGTGAGTGATATGTAGTGAGGTTATCAATGTAAAAATATTTGTGATGTAATAGTGATGTAATCAGAAATGTATATGTATAGTGAGAGCATGAATTTGTACTATTCAAGATTGTAATAAATATTTGTTTGAATAAAATTTCTGTTTGAATTCAAAATCTGTGTAACTTGTTCTGTTTGAATTCAAATTCAAATTCTGTATAATTTATTTTATTCAACAAATATTTATTTAATCTATGAAAAACAAAATAGTACATTACCAAATACATTTATATGAATGTATATATGTTTATTATCATCAAACAAAAATCATATAGCGCAAAGCGCATATTCAACAGGACTAGGGTCGTGGAACCCAATGGAGGATGAGATACGGAGCCAGAAGGCAATCAACAAGGGCTTGGGGGTAGGCCCACGGGATCCAACACAGGAGGACCTCTGGAAGGAGTTCAACTAGCTAGAGATAACGTTGCTGCTAGTGAACCACGCGAGGAAGATGTACCAGAGTTCCCTCGGGGGCATGTGGGGCAACCCCCAACAGACAATACCGGATTAGTAGAAATCATCAGAAGAACTGTGCGAGGTGGTTTGACCAACAGGGACTTGGAAGGAGTGAACAGGAGTCCGTTTACTCGGGAAATAAGGATGGCTCAAAATCCACCTAAGTTTAAGCTACCTAGCGTGGAGGTATATGATGGCAAGGCAGATCCAACAGATCTCTTGATGAGGTACACCAGACACATGGAGGTGCTGGGGGCATCGGAGGAAGTGATGTCCCGATGCTTCCCTTTATATTTGACGGACTTAGCTGCAATGTGGTTTAAGCAGCTGGGAGAAGGATCTATCAGGACTTGGAGGGAATTGGTGGAAAAGTTTTTGGGAAAGTTTCGGGTTCACATCAAGAGGCCGAAGAATGTGATGACATTAACATCGGTGAAGCAAAGGATGGATGAATCGCTTAGAGCTTTTCTAACTCGATTCAGTGCGGCAGTCGCTTTGGTGGATCGGCCTGATCCATCGATGGTTCTAACGGCAGCAGTATCAGGAGTCAGGGAGGACTCAGATTTCGAGGTGTCTTTGATAAGAGATACCCCACAGGATCTCGACGAGTTCTTTCACGAGGCAGAAACGTTCCTTCGGCAAGAAGATGCAAGTACGGATTTAAAAGTGAAAAAGGTTAATGCAATTACGTGTGAAGGACCATTCAGCAAAGGCTTGGATAAAGACAAAGGGAAAAGGAAATTGGATGATGATTCTGGAAATGCTAGGAAGCGATGGAAGGATCCGAAGTTTTCCACATACACAGGATTGAACGAGACGCTGGAGTGGATATACCTGGATACTTGGAATCACCTTCCCTACCGAAGGCCGGCTAGGAGGGAACCATCAGAACGGTAGAAGACATCAGGAAGGCATTGTCTTTTCCATGATTTGGATGGACACGACACCAACAGCTGCAGGCATTTAAAGGACATAATCGAGGAGCATGTCAGGAAGGGACTGCTGCCATAATATGTTGGAACTCGGAATGCAACGGTGGAGCAGGAGCAACCGCCGCCTACCTCAAGCCACGATCGTGGGATGCCTAGGAATGATGATCGATTGATCATCCATTGACCAGGATAATATAAAATAAGTAGCGAACTATTGGCAAGCAACCAAGTCATTTACACATGTACGGGGACGGAGATAGCCCCTAGGCATGCTCTGAATGATGATAAACTGCGATGCTATGGTTTGTGAAATTTATCTTTTGCTTTTGGATTGGACATTGCTTTTCTTTTTGGATTTTAGTTTTGGAGCTTGGATTGAGCTCCTGGTTTTGCTTGCTTTTTGACTTGGATTTTCCTTTGAATGATTGTTTTCGATTTTGGATACTTGTTTGAATTTCTGGCTTTCTGGTTTTGATTTGGATTTTGGATTTGGATTTTGGATTTGGATTCCGAATTTGGATTTTGGATTGGATTTTGATTGGGTTTTTATCTGGTTTTTGATAAACGGTCGTCGGCTATGGATTATGCCTGGCAAGGGGTGAGTCACTTTGCCCAAACGTGGTAAATTGACTCATTCAGGTCGTCGAGTATGGACTATGCTCGGCAAGGGTCCGGAGTGACCAGGATTCGGCTTAGGACTTAGGCCCCATATTATCGATTATTGTATCAGGTCGTTGAGTATGGACTATGCTCAACAAGGGTCCGGAGAGACCAGGATTCGGCTTAGGACTTAAGCCACGACATTGTTCAACGTCCAGGGACACTGGACCACAGTCGTCAGGGGTGGATTACGCTTGGCAAGAACCCGGAGAGGTTAGCTCAACGTCCAGGGACACTGGACCACGGTCGTCAGGTATGGATTACGCTTGGCAAGAACCCGGAGAGGTTAGCTCAAAGTCCAGGGACACTGGACCACGGTCGTCAGGTATGGATTACGCTTGGCAAGAACCCGGAGAGGTTATGGATTCAGATATCACCCGGAGAGGTCCTGGATCTGGTTATTGGCTATTGGATAAGGATGGATTAGGACTCGGCTGTCGAGTTCGAATGGATATGGAATTGGCTAAGGCTTTGGTTACGGGATTTGGAATTGGGCATCGACTCGAAGTGGTCAAGGATGACATACTCTGGCGATATGGCTATGGACTTTGGATATTGGATTCGGAACTATTCAAAACACGCCTTGTCATCACAAGGCATGCTTTGGGGGGCAATGTGTTATCCCATTTTTGGTCAAAACTGGAATATCAACAAATTGGCAAGGAATGATGGATGTCGGGATTGGAAATCGATTGGAATCAAGGCTGCGATCGATATCATCAAAATTTGGTTGAACTCCGATCGGGACGAAATTGATTGGAGATGATGGTAAGGATTAGGAAAGGCTATGTTTCAATTTTTAGTTTAATCGGAGTTCATATGAAGGAGTTATGATCGATGCAAGGTAAGAAAGGCATGTTGTTCGAATCCATCGAGGGGTCAAGGAGATGATCACTTCGAATCCATCGGATTCGTACCCTTCAGGTTTTGGTTAGTCCGACTCCATCAGGTCAGCATCGATTGAAGGCAAGGCACAGGGATGGTTTGAATCGATACACTTCGTATCGATTGGTATGGATTCGGCTCTGAGAAGTTCGCATCAGGTGTTGGTTCGACTCGATAGTGTTCGAATCGATCGAGTTATTGGTTCGACTCGATGGGCTTCGAATCGATCGAGTTACTGGTTCGACTCGGTTACTTCGTATCGATCAGATGAGAAGGATAGGTGGACTTCGACTCGATCACAGCATGGATCTCCTTCGTATCCATAAGGTGTACACAGGTTAGTTCATATCAATGGTGGCTCGAATCGATACAATCCGTATCGATCAAGGGGAAATTTTTGGATTCGTACCTATCGATACGAAGGGAGCGTTTGAGAAGGACACGCAGGGAGTCGACTTCATTGATTCGAAGGACTTAGGGACAATGTTCGTATCGATTCGAAGCGATCAATACGAGCAGGGGAAGAAATGTTCAACGCGGCGACAAAGATGGATTCGAAGCAATGGATTCAGAGGAGGTGGGTTCGAAGCATGGGTTCGAACCAGGCAGAATACATGGAGCTTTGATCTCGAATCGATCAAATCTTCCAAAACGTTGATCCAAATGCAATGAAATATTTACAGGAGCTTACATACATGTTGAAGAATGTTCTGACCAAATTTCACTTCGATTGGATGCATTCCTGATCGATTCGAACTTCCAAGATTCGATTTAGGTTCAGATAGGATTTTTTGGGTATGGAACTAACCAGTGACGGCTTAGTGCTGTCATAGCCGTAGAACTCATAGAGAGTTTCGTGTTAACTGGCTATGGCTCCTGTAACTCTATGCGAGCCAACAGTTATTGCCCTCTGAAGAATCGATATGCACAGGGTGCAACATCTATGGTAGAAGGTGCAACATCCATCCAAAATGCCAAAAAAGTGTCGTACGACTTTTAGAAATGGGTGCATGGATTTGAAATAGAGCAGTACCATGGTGCACCACTATTTAGCGATGGCAAATCATAGAACAGTCATAGGGATCCCGTTTTACAGAAAAAATCCACGTGACGAAAAAAGGAAGGGTAAAAAACTTCCAAGACCTGATTGAGGTTCGGATAGGCTTTTTTGGGTATGAAACTAACCAGTGATGGCTTAAAGATGTCATAGCTGTAGAACTCATAGAGTGATTCGTTTTGAATGGTTATGGCTCCCGTAACTCTAAACGAGCCAACAGTTATGGCCCTCCGAAGAATCGATATCCATAGAGTGCAACATCTACGGTGCAAGGTGCAACATCCGTCCAAAATGCCGAGCAGTACCATGGTGCACACTCTCCAGTGATGGTAAATCATAGACCAGCCACGGGGATCCCGTTCTATAGAAAAAATCCACGTGACGAAAAAACGAAGGGTAAGAACTTCCAAGACCCGATTGAGGTACGGATAGGATTTTTTGGGTATGAAACTAACTAGTGACGACTTAAAGCTGTCATAGCCATAGAACTCATAGACAACTTCGGGTTTGACTAGTTACGGCTCCTGTAACTCTAAACGAGCCAACAATTATGGCCCTCCGAAGAATCGATGTCCATGGGATGCAACATCTACGGTGTAAGGTGCAACATCCGTCCAAAATGCCAAAAATGCCGTTCGACTTTTAGAAATGGGTACATGGATTTGAAACAGAGCAGTATCATGGTGCACCACACTCCAGCGATAGTAAATCACAGACCTGCCAAAGGGATCCCATTTTTACAGAAAAATCCACGTGACAAAAAAACAAAGGGTAAAAAACTTTGAAGACCCGATTGAGGTTCTGACAGGCTTTCTTGGGTATGAAACTAACCAGTGATGGCTAAAAGCAATCATAGAGAGATTAGTTTTGAGTGGTTATGGCTCCCGTAACTCTTAACGAGCCAAAAGCTATGGTCCTTCGAAGAATCGATATCCACAGGGTGCAACATCTACGGTGCAAGGCGCAACATTCGTCCAAATTGCCAAAAAAGTTCCGTACGACTTTTAGAAATGGATGCATGAATTTGAAACGGAGCAGTACCATGGTGCACAACTCTCTAGCGATGGTAAATTGCAGACTAGCCCCGAGGATCTCGTTTTACAGAAAAAAAATCCACGTGATGAAAAAACAAAGCGTAAAAAATTTTCAAGACCCGATTGAGTTTCAGATAGGATTTTTTTTGATACGAAACCAACCAGTGACGTCTTAAAGCAATCATAGCTATAGAACTCACAGAGAGCTTTGTTTTGACTGGTTATGGCTCCTGTAACTCTAAACGAGCCAACAGTTATGGCCCTCCGTAGAATCGATATCCACAAGGTGCAACATTTACCGTACAAGGTGCAACAACCGTCCAAAATACCGAAAAAGTGCCGTACGACTTTTTGAAATGGGTGCATGGATTTGAAATGGAGCAGTACCATGGTGCACCACTCTTCAGTGATGGAAATCATAAAACAACCTCGAGGATCCTGTTTTACAGAAAACATCCACGTGACGAAAAAAGGAAGGGTAAAAAACTTCCAAGACCCGATTGAGGTTCGGATAGGCTTTTTTGGGTATGAAACAAACCAGTGACGGCTTAAAGTGGTCGCAATTGTAGAACTCACGGAGAGCTTCTTTTTAACTAGTTATGGCTCCCGTAACTCTAAACGAGCCAACAGTTATGGCCCTCCGAAGAATCGATATCCACAGGGTGTAACATCTACAGTGCAAGGTGCAACATTCGTCCAAAATTCCAAAAACGTGTCGTATGACTTTTAGAAATGGATGCATGGATTTGAAATGGAGCAGTACCATGGTGTACCACTCTCTAGCAATGGTAAAACATAGACTAGCCACGAGGATCCCGTTTTGCAGAAAAAATTCACGTGACGAAAAAACGAAGGGTAAAAAACTTCCAAGACCCAATTGAGGTTCGGATAGGCTTTTTTGGGTACGAAACTAACCGGTGATGGCTCAAAGCTATCATAGCCATATAACTCGTAGAGAGCTTCATTTTGACTGGTTATGGCTCCTGTAACTCCAAACGAAGCAACAATTATGGCCCTCCAAAGAATCGATATCCACAGGGTGGAACATCTACGGTGCATGGTGCAACATCCGTCCAAAATGCCGAAAAAGTGCTGTGCAACTTTAAGAAATGGGTGCATGGATTTGAAACAGAGCAGTACCATGGTGCACCACTCTCCAGCGATGGTAAATCATAGACCAACAACAGGGATCCCGTTTTACAGAAAAAATCCGCATGACGAAAAAACAAAGGGTAAAACACTTTCAAGACCCGATTAAGGTTCAGATAGGTTTTTTTTGGGTATGAATCTATCCAGTGATGGCTTAAAGGGTCATAGCCGTGGAACTCACAGAGAGCTTCGTTTTGACTAGTTATGGCTCCCGTAACTCTAAACGAGCCAACAGTTATGGCCCTTTGAAGAATTGATATCCATAGGGTGAAACATATACGGTAAAAGGTGCAACATCCATCCAAAATACCGAAAAAGTGTCGTACGACTTTTAGAAATGGGTGCATGGATTTGAAATGGAGTAGTACCATGGTGCACCACTCTCCAGCGATGGTAAATCCTAGACCAGCCATGGGGATCCTGTTTTATAGAAAAAATCCATTTGACGAAAAAACGAAGGGTAAAAAACTTCTAAGCCCGATTGAGGTTCGGATTCGCTTTTTTGAGTATGAAACAAATCGGTGACTGCTTAAAGCAGTTATAGCAGTTTAACTCACAGTGAGCATTGTTTTGACTAGTTGTGGCTTCCGTAAATCTAAACAAGCCAATAGTTATGGCCCTCCGAATAATTGATATCCACAGGGTGAAATATCTACGGTGCAAGGTGCAACATCCGCCCCGAATGCCAAAACAGTGTCGCATGAATTTTGTAAATCGGTTCATAGTTTTGAAATGGAGTTGTACCAAGATGCACTACTTTCCAGCGACAGTAATTCGAAGACCAGCCGTGGTGATCCCATTTTAACGTAAAAATGCACGTGACGAAAAAACAAAGGGTAAAAAAGTTCCGAGACCCGCTTGAGGTTTGGATAGACTTTTTTGGGTATGACTAATCAATGACGCATTAAAGCTGTAATACCGTAGAACTCATAGAGAGCTTCGTTTTGACTGGTTATGGCTCCCGTAACTCAAAACGAACCAACAGTTTTGGCCCTCCAAAGTATCGATATCCACAAGGTGCAACATCTACGGTGCAAGGTGCGACATCCGTCCAAAATGCCAAAAAAGTGCAATACAACTTTTAAAAATGGGTGCATGGATTTGAAATAGATTAGTATTATGGTGCATCACTTTCCAGCGATGGTAAATTATAGACCAACCACGGGGATCCCGTTTTACAGAAAAAATCCACATGACGAAAAAATGAAGGGTAAAAAACTTTCAAGACCCGATTGAGATTCGAATGGGCTTTTTGGGTACGAAACTAACCAGTGATTGGTTAAAGTGGTCATCGCTGTAGAACTCACAAAGAGCTTCGTTTTGACTGGTTATTGCTCCCATAATTCTAAACAAGCCAACAGTTATGGCCCTTCGAAGAATCGATATCCACAGCGTGCAACATTTACGGTGCAAGGTGCAACATCCGTTTAAAATACAGAAAAAGTGCCATACAACTTTTAAAAATGGGTGCATGGATTTGAAAAGAAGCAGTACCGTGGTGCACCACTCTCCAGCGATGGTAAATTATAGACCAGCCATGGGGATCCCGTTTTATAGAAAAAATCCACATGATGAAAAAACGAATGATAAAAAAGTTCCAAGACCAGATTGAGGTTCGGATATACTTTTTTGGTATGAAACTAACCATTGATGGCTTAAAGCCATCATAGCTGTAGAACTCATAGAGAGCTTCGTTTCGACTTGTAATGGCTCCCGTTACTCTAAACGAGCCAATGGTTATGGCTCTCCGAAGAATCGATATCTATAGGGTGCAACATCTACGGTGCAAGGTGCAACATCCCTCCAAAATGCCAAAAAAGTGTCGTACGACTTTTAGAAATGGGTGCATGGATTTAAAACGGAGCAGTACATGGTGCACCACTCTCCAGCGATGGTAAATCATTGATCAGCCACGGGCGTCCCATTTTACAAAAAATCCACATGACGAAAGAACAAAGGGTAAAAATCTTCCAAGACCCGATTGAGGTTCGGATAGGCTTTTTGGGGTCTTAAACTAGCCAGTGATAGCACAAAGCGATCATAGCCATAGAACTCACAAAGAGCTTTGTTTTGACTGGTTATGGCTCCCGTAACTCTAAACGAGCCAACAGTTATGGCCCTCCGAAGAATCGATATCCACAGGGTGCAACGTCTATGGTGCAAGGTGCAACTTCCGTCCAAAATGCCGAAACAGTGCCGTACGACTTTTAGAAATGGGTGCATGGATTTGAAACGAAGAAGTACCATGGTGAACCACTCTCCAGCAATGGTAAATCATAGATCAGCCATGGGGATCCCGTTTTACAGAAAAAATCTACGTGACGAAAAAACGTAGGGTGAAAAACTTCCAAGACCCGATTGAGGTTCGGATAGGCTTTTTTGGGTATGAAACTAACCGGTGACGGATTAAAGTCAACATTGCCACAAAAATCACAGAGAGCTTCGTTTTGACAGATTATGGCTCCTGTAAATAAAACGTGCCAACAGTTAAGGCCCTTCGAAGAATCGATATCCACAAGGTGCAACATCCACGGTGCAGGGTGCAACATCCGTCCAAAAGGCCAAAAAAGTGTCGTACGACTTTTAGAAACGGGTGCATGGATTTGAAACAGAGTACAGCCATGGTGCACCACTCTCCAGCGATGGTAAATCATAAACCAGCCACGGGCATCCCGTTTTATAGAAAAAATCCACATGACGAAAAAACGAAGGGTAAAAAACTTCCAAGACCCGATTGAGGTTCGGATAGTCATTTTTGGGTATGAAACTAACCAGTGACAACTTAAAGCGGTGATAGCCGTAGAACTCACAAAGAGCATTGTTTTGACTGGTTATGGCTCCCGTAACTCTAAACGAGCCAACGGTTATGGCCCTACGAAGAATCGATAACCAAAGAATGCAACATCTACAGTGCAAGGTGCAACATCCATCCAAAATGACAAAAAAGTACCGTACAACTTTTAGAAATAGATGCATGAATTTGAAACGGAGCAGTACCATGGCGCACCACTCTTTAGCAATAGTTAATCACAGACCAGCCGTAGGGATCTCGTTTTACAGAAAAAAATCCACGTGATGAAAAAACGAAGGGTAAAAAACTTCCAAGACCCGACTGAGGTTCGAATAGGCTTTTATGAAACTAAACAGTGACGACTTAAAATGATTATAGCCATAGAACTCAAAGAGAGCCTTGTTTGACTGGTTATGGCTTCCGTGACTCTAAACGAGCCAACAGTTATGGCCCTCCGAAGAATCGATATCCACGGTGTGCAACATCTACGGTGCAAGGTGCAACTTCCATCCAAAATGCCGAAACAGTACTGTATGACTTTTAGAAATGGGTGCACGAATTTGAAATGGAGCAGTGCCATAGTACACCACTCTCCAACGATGGTAAATCATAGACCAGCCAAGGGGATCCCGTTTTACAGAAGAAATTCACGTGACAAAAAACGAAGGGTAAAACACTTCCAAGACCCGATTGACGTTCGGATAGGGTTTTTTGGGTAAGAAATAACCACTGACGGCTTAAACCCTTCATAGCCGTAGAAATCACAAAGAGCTTCGTTTTAACTGGTTATGGCTTCCGTAACTCTAAACGAGCCAACAGTTATGGCCCTCTGAAGAATCGATATCCACAAGGTGCAACATCCGTCCAAAACGCCAAAAAAGTGCCGTACGACTTTTAGAAATGGGTGCATGGATTTGAAATGGAGCCGTACCATGGTGCACAACTCTCTAGCGATGGTAAATCATAGACCTGCCACGGGGATCCCATTTTACATAAAAATCCACGTGACGAAAAACGAAGGGTAAAAAACTCTCCAAGACCCGATTGAGGTTCGGAAAGGCTTTTTTGGGTATGAAACTAATCAGCGACGGCTTAAAGCAGTCATAGCCATATAACTCGCATAGAGCTTCATTTTGACTAGTTATGGCTCCCATAACTATAAATGAGCCAACAGTTATGGCCCTCCAAAGAATCAATATCCACTGGGTGCAACATCTACGGTGCAAGGTGTAACATCCATCCAAAATGCCGAAACAGTGCCATATGACATTTAGAAATGGGTGCATGGATTTGAAATGGAGTAGTACCATGGTGTACCACTCTCCAACGATGGTAAATCATAGACCAACCATGGGGATCTCGTTTTATAGAAAAAAATCCACGTGATGAAAAAACGAAAGGTAAAATACTTCCAAGACCCGATTGAGGTTCGGATAGGCTTTTTTGGGTATGAAACTAACCGTTGATGGTAGTCATAGCCATAGAAAACATAAAGAGCTTCATTTTGACTGGTTATGGCTCTCGTAAGTCTAAACGAGCCAACAGTTATGACCCTCCGAAGAATCGATATCCACAGGGTGCAACATCTACGGTGCAAGGTGCAACATCCGTCCAAAATGCCGAAAAAGTGCCGTACGACTTTTAGAAATGGATGCATGGATTTGAAATGGAGCAGTACCATGGTGCACCATTCTCCAGCGATAGTAAATCATAGACTAGCCACGGGGATCCCGTTTTACAGTAAAAATCCATGTGACGAAAAAATGAATGGTAAAAAACTTCCAAGACCAGATTGAGGTTCGGATAGGCTTTTTTGGGTATGAAACTAACCAGTGATGTCTTAAAGTAGTCATAGCCATAGAACTCACAGAGAGCATCGATTTGACATGTTATGGCTCCCGTAACTCTAAACGAGCCAACAGTTATGGCCCTCTGAAGAATCGATATCCACATGGTGCAACATCTACTGTGCAAGACGCAACTTCCGTCCAATATGACGAAACTGTGCCATACGACTTTTAGAAATGGGTTGAAGGACTTGAAACTGAGTAGTACAAAGGTGCACCACTCTCCAGCGGTGGTAAATCATAGATAAGCCATGGGGATCCCGTTTGATAGAAAAAATCCACATGACGAAAAAACGAAAGGTAAAAAACTTTCAAGTCCCAATTGAGGTTCAGATAGGCTTTTTTGGGTATGAAACTAACCGGTGACGGCTTAAAGCAGTCATAGCCATAGAACTCACAGAGAGCTTCGTTTTGACTGGTTATGGCTCCTTTAACTCTAAACGAGCCAACAATTATGGCCCTCCGAAGAATCGATAACCATAGGGTGCAACATCTATGGTGCAAGGTGCAACATCCGTCCAAAATGCTGAAACAGTGTCATGCAACTTTTAGAAATAGGTGCATGGATTTGAAACGGGCTAGTACCATGGTGCACCACTCTCCAGCGATGGAAAATCGTAGACCAGCCATGGTGATCCCGTTTTACAAAAAAAACCACGTGACCAAAAAATGAAAGGTAAAAAACTTTCAAAACCCGATTGAGGTTCGGATAGGCTTTTTTGGTTATGAAACTAACCAATGACGACTTAAAGCAGTCATAACTATAAAAATCATAAAGAGCTTTATTTTGACTGGTTATGGCTCTCTTATTTCTAAATGAGCCAACAGTTAGGACCCTCCGAAGAATCGATATCCACAGGGTGCAACATCTACGGTGCAAGGTGCAACATCCGCCCAAAATGCCGAAAAAGTGCCGTATGACTTTTAGAAATGGGTGCATGGATTTGATACAGAGCAGTACCATGGTGCAACACTCTCCAGCGATAGTAGATTATAGACCAACCATGGGGATCACGTTTCATAGAAAAAAATCCAAGTGACGAAAAACGAAGGGTAAAAAACTTCCAAGACCCGATTGAGGTTCAAATAGGCTTTTTGTGGTATGAAACTAATCAGTGATGGCTTAAAGCATTCATAGTCGTAAAACGCACGGAGAGCTTTGTTTTGACTGGTTACGGCTCATGTATCTCTAAACGAGCCAACAGTTATGGCCCTCCGAAGAATCAATACCCACAGGGTGCAACATCTACTGTGCAAGGTGCAGCTTCCGTCCAAAATGCTGAAACAGTACCGTACGACTTTTAGAAATGGTTGCGTGGATTTGAAACGGAGCAGTACCATTGTGCAACACTTCCAGCGATGGTAAATCATAGACCAGCCACGGGGATCCCGTTTTACACAAAAAAACCACGTGACAAAAAAACGAAGGGTAAAAAACTTCCAAGGCCCGATTGAGGTTCGGATAGGCTTTTTTGGGTATGAAACTAAACAGTGACGGCTTAAAGCCGCCATACCCGTAAAACTCATAGAGAGCTTAATTTTGACTTATTGTGGCTCCCGTAATTCTAAACGAGCTAACAGTTATGGCGCTCCAAAGAATCAATATCCGCAAGGTGCAACATCTGCGGTGCAAGGTGAAACATCCGTCCAAAATGTCGAAAAAGTGTCGTACGACTTTTAGAAATGGATGCATGGATTTGAAACGGAGCGTTATCATGTTGCACCACTCTCTAGCGATGGTAATTCATAGACCATCCACGGGGATCCCGTTTTACAGAAAAAATCCACGTGACGAAAAAACAAAGGGTAAAAAACTTTCAAGATTCGATTGAGGTTCGGATACGCTTTTTTTGTATGAAACTAACCAGTTACGTTAAAGTGGTCATAATCGTAGAATTCACAGATATCTTCGTTTTGACAGGTTATGACCCTCATAACTCTAAACAAGCCAATAGTTATGGCCCTCCGAAGAATCAATATCTACAGGGTGCAACATCTACGGTGCAAGGTGCAACATCCATCCAAAATGCCGAAATATGCCGTACAACGTTTAGAAATGGGTGCATGGATTTGAAACGGAGCAGTACCATGTTGAAACACTCTCCAGCGATGGTAAATCATAGACCAGCCACGGGGATCCCGTTTTACAGAAAAAATCCACGTGACGAAAATATGAAAGGTGAAAAACTTCCAAGACCCAATTGAGGTTCGTATATGCTTTTTTGGGTATGAAACTAACCAGCGATGGCTTATAGCAGTGATAGCTGTAGAACTCACAGAGAGCTTCGATTTGACTGGTTATGGCTCCCGTAACTCTAAGCGAGCCAACAGTATGGCCCTCCAAAGAATCGATATCTACAGCGTGCAACATCTACGGTGCAAGGTGCAACATTCGTCAAAAATGCCAAAAATGTTTCGTACGACTTTTGGAAATGGACGCATGGATTTGAAATGGAGTTGTTCCCTGGTGCACCATTCTCAAGCGATTGTAAATCATAGACCAGCCATGAGGATCCCATTTTATAGAAAAAATCCACATAACGAAAAAACAAAGGGTAAAAACTTTCAAGACCCGATTGAGGTTCGGATAGGCTTTTTTGGGTATGGAACTAACCAGTGACGACTTAAAGCGATCATAGCCGTAGAACTCACAGAGAGCTTCGTTTAGACGGTTTATGGCTGCCGTAACTCTAAATGAGCCAACAGTAATGGCCCTCCGAAGAATCGATATGCACAGGGTGCAACATCTACGGTGCAAGGTGCAACTTCCGTCCAAAATGCCGAAACAGTGCCGTATGACTTTTTGTGCATGGATTTGAAACGAAGCAGTACCATGGTGCACCACTTTCCAGCGATGGTGAATCATAGACCAGCCACGGGGATCCTGTTTTACAGAGAAAATCCACGTGACGAAAAAACGAAGGGCAAAAAACTTCGAAGACCCGATTGTGGTTCGGATCGGCTTTTTTGATATGAAACTAACCAGTGACAACTTAAAACGATCATACCTGTAGAACTCACAGAGAGCTTCCTTTTGACTGGTTATGGCTTCCGTAATTCTAAACGAGCCAACTGTCGTGGCCTTCCGGAGAATTGATATCCACAGGGTGCAATATCTACGGTGCAAGGTGCAACATCCGTCCAAAATACTGAAAAAGTGTCGTACGACTTTTAGAGATGGGTGCATGGACTTGAAACGGAGTAGTACCATGGTGCACCACTCTCAAGCAACGGTAAATCATAGACTAGCCACGGGGATCCCGTTTTACGAAATTATCCACGTGACGAAAAAAGAAGGGTAAAAACTCTCCAAGACCCGATTGAGGTTCAGATAGGCTTTTTTGGGTATGAAATTACCAGTGACGACTTAAAGAGGTCTCAGCCATAAAAGTCATAAAGAGATTCGTTTTAACTGGTTGTGGCTTCCGTAACTCTAAACGAGCCAACAGTTATGGCCCTCCGAAGAATCGACATCCACAGCATGCAACATCTACGGTGCAAGGTGCAACATCCATCCAAAATCCCAAAAATGTGTCGTGCGACTTTTATAAATGGGTGTATGGATTTGAAACGGAGCAGTACCATGGTGCACCACTCTCCAGTGATGGTAAATCGTAGACCAGCCACGGGGATCCCGCTTTATTGAAAAATCCACATGACGAAAAACTGAAGGGTAAAAAACTCTCCAAGACCCGATTGAGGTTCAGATAGGCCTTTTTTTATATCAAACTAACTGGTGACGGCTTAAAGCAGTCATAGCCGTAGAACTCACAGAGAGCTTCGTTTTGACTGGTTATGGGTCCCATAACTCTAAACGAGCCAACATTTATGGCCCTCCGAAGAATCGATATCCATAGGGTGCAACATCTACGGTGCAAGGTGCAACATCCGTCCAAAATGCCCAAAAAATGCCGTACGACTTTTAGAAATGGGTGCATGGATTTGAAACAGAGCAGTACCATGGTGCACCACTCTCCAACGATGGTAAATCATAGACCAGCCACGGGGATCCCATTTTATAGAAAAAATCCACGTGATGAAAAAATGAAGGATAAAAAACTCTTCAAGACCCGATTGAGGTTCGAATGGGCTTTTTTCTATGAAACTAACAAGTGACGGCTTAAAGCGGTCATAGCCATAGAACTCACAGAGAGTCGTTTTGACTAGTTATGGCTTCCGTAACTCTAAACGAGTACACAATATAGCCCTCCAAAGAATCGGTATCCACAAGGTGCAACATCTACGGTACAAGGTGCAACATCCGTCCAAAATGCCCAAAAAGTGCCGTACGACATTTAGAAATGGGTGCATGGATTTGAAATGAAGCAGTACCATGATGCACCACTCTCCAGCGCTAGTAAATAAGAGTCCAGCGGGGCTCCCGTTTTACAGAAGAAATCCACGTGACGAAAAAACGAAGGGTAAAGAACTTCCATGACCCGATTGAGGTTCGGATAGCCTTTTTTAGATATGAATCTAACCAGTGACGGCTTAAGTGGTCATAGCCATAGAACTCACAGAGAGCTTTGTTTTGACAGGTTATGCTCCCGTAAGTCTAAACGAGCCAGCAGTTATGCCCCTCCGAAGAATAGATATCCACAGGGTGCAACATCTATGGTGCATGGTGCAACATCTGTCCAAAATGCACCAAAAGGTGCCATACAACTTTTAGAAATGGGTGCGTGGATTTGAAATGAAGCAATACCATGGGAAACCACTCTCCAGCGATGGTAAATCATAGACCAGCCATGGGGATACCGTTTTATAGAAAAATCCACGTGACAAAAAATCGAAGGGTAAAAAAACTCTCCAAGACCCGATTGTTGTTTGGATAGGCTTTTTTGGGTATGAAACGAACCGGTGACGACATAAACCCATCAAAGCCATAGAAATCACAGAGAGCTACGATTTGACTAGTTATGTCTCCCATAAGTCTAAATGAGACAACAGTTATGTCCCTTCGAAGAATCGATATTCACAGGGTGCAATATCTACGGTGCAAGGCGCAACATCCGTCCAAAATGCTGAAAAAGTGCCGTACGACTTTTAGAAATGGGTGCATGGATTTGAAACGGAGCAGTTTCATAGTGCACCACTCTCCAGCGATAGTAAATCATAGCCCAGCCATGGGGATCCCGTTTTACAGAAAAATCCACGTGACAAAAAGACGAAGGGTAAAATACTCTCCAAGACCCGATTGAGGTTCGAATAGGCTTTTTAGGAATGAAACTAACCAGTGACGGCTTAAAGCCATCATAGCTGTAGAACTCACAGAGTGCTTCGTTTTGACTGGTTATGGCTCTCTTAACTCCAAACGAGCCAACAGTTATGGCCCTTCGAAGAATCGATATCCACAGGGTGCAACATCTACGGTGCAAGGTGCAACATCCACCCAAAATGACGAAAAAGTGCCGTATGACATTTAGAAATGGGTGCATGGATTTGAAACGGAGCAATACCATTGTGCACCACTCTCCAGCGATGGTAAATCATAGAACAGCCACGGGGATCTCATTTTACAAAAAAATCCACGTGACGGAAAAATGAAGGGTAAAAAAACTTCTATGACCTGATTGAGGTTCGGATAGGCTCTTTTGGGTATGAAACTAACCAGTGATGGCTTAATGCCATCACAGCCGTAGAACTCATAGAGAGCTTCGTTTTGACTTGTTTTGGCTCCCGTAACTCTAAACGAGCCAACAGTTATGGCTCTCCGAAGAATCAATATCCGCAGGGTGCAACATCTACGGTGCAAGGTGTAACATCCGCCCAAAATGCTAAAAAAGTGCCATACGACTTATTGAAATGGGTGCATGAATTTGAAACGAAGCAGTACCATGGTGCACCACTCTCCAGCGACAGAAATCGTAGACCAGTAACGTCTTAAAGCCATCATAGCCGTAGAACTCACAAAAGGCTTCGTTTTGACTGGTTATGGCTCGCGTAACTCTAAACGAGCCAACAGTTATGGCCCATTGAAGAATCGATATCAACAGGGTGCACCATCTATGGTGCAAGTGCAACATCCATCCAAAAGGCCGAAAAACCGCCGTATGATATTTTGAAATGGGTGCATGGATTTGAAATGGAGCAGTACCATAGTGCACTACTCTCCAGCGATGGTAATCATAGACCAGCCCCGGAGATCCCATTTTACAGAAAAATCCACGTGACGAAAAAACGTAGGGTAAAAAGCTTCCAATACCCGATTGAGGTTCGGATAGGATTTTTTGGATATGAAACTAACCAGTAATGGCTTAAAGCCATCACAGCTGTAGAACTCACAAAGGGCTTCGTTTAGATAGATTATGGCTCCCGTAACTCTAAACGAGCCAACAGTTATGGCCCTTCAAAGAATCGATATCTGTAGGGTGCAACATCAACAGTGCAAGATGCAACAACCATCCAAAATGCCGAATATGTGTCGTACAACTTTTAGAAATGGGTGCATGGATTTGAAATTGAGCAGTACCATGGTGCACCACTCTCTAGCGATGGTAAATCATAGACCAGCCACGGGGATCCCGTTTTACATAAAAAATCCACATGACGAAAAAACAAAGGGTAAAAAGCTTCCAAGATCCGATTGAGTTCGGATAGGATTTTTTGGGTATGAAACTAACCAGTGACGGCTTAAAGCCATCATAGCCGTAAAACTCACAAATAATTTCGTTTTGACTGGTTATGGCTCCCGTAACTATAAACCAGCGAACAGTTATGGCCCTCCGAACAATGGATATCCACAGAGTTTGACATCTATGGTGCAAGGTGCAACATCCGTTCGAAACGCCGAAAAATTACCGTACGACTTTTATAAATGCATGCATGGATTTAACACAGAGCAGTACCATGGTGCACCACTCTCCAGCGATGGTAAATCACAGACCAGCGACGGGGATCCCGTTTTACAGAAAAAATTCCACGTGGCGAAAAAATGAAGGGTAAAAAACTTCCAAGACGCGATTGAGGTTCGTATAGGCTTTTTGGGGTAACTCTAAATGAACCAACAGTTATGGCCATTCGAAAAACTGGTATCCACAGGGTGCAACATCTACCGTGCAAGGTGCAACATCCGTCCAAAGTGTAGAAAAAGTGCCATACCACTTTTAGAAATGAGTGCATGGATTTGAAACGGAGCAGTACCATGGTGCACCACTTTTAGAAATGAGTGCATGGATTTGAAATGGATTTGAAACGGAGCAGTACCATGGGGATCCCGTTTTACATAAAAAATCCACGTGATGAAAAAACAAAGGGTAAAAAATTTCCAAGACCGATTGAGGTTCGGATAGGCTTTTTTGGGTATGAAACTAACCAGTGATGGCTTAATACCATCATAGCCACAGAACACACAGAGGGCTTCGTTTTGATTTGTTATGGCTCCTGTAACTCTAAACGAGCCAACAGTTATGGCCCTCCGAAGAATCGATATCCACAGGGTGCAACATCTACGGTGCAAGGTGCAACTTCCGTGCAAAATGCCGAAACAATGCCGTACGACTTTTAAAAATGGGTTCAAGCACTTGAAACGGAGTAGTACCATGGTGCACCATTCTCCAGCGATGGTAAATCATAGGCAAGCCATGGGGATCCCGTTTGACAGAAAAAATCTACATGACGAAAAAACAAAAGATAAAAAGCTTCCAAGACCCGATTGAGGTTCAGATATTCTTTTTTGTGTATGAAACTAACTAGTGACAGCTTAAAGCCGTCATACCCGTAGAACCCAAAAAGAGCTTCATTTTGACTGGTCATGACTCCCAGAACTCTCAGCGAGCCAACAGTTAGGTCCCTCAAATCATTACTATGGTGCACCACTCTCCAGCAATGGTAAATCATAGAACAACTAAGGGGATCCCGTTTTACAAAAAAAATCCACGTGACGAAAAAACGAAAGGTAAAAAACTTGCAAGACCCAATTGAGGTTCAGATAGGATTTTTTGGGTATGGAACTAACCATTGACGGCTTAAAGCAGTAATAGCCGTAGAACTCACAGAGAGCTTCATTTTGACTGGTTATGGCTCCCGTAACTCTAAAGGAGCCAACAGTTATGGCCCTCCGAAGAATCGATAACCACATGTTACAACATCTACGGTGCAAGGTGCAACATTCGTCCAAAATGTCGAAACAGTGTCGTACGGCTTTTAGAAATGGGTGCATGGATTTGAAACAGGGCAGTACCATGGTGCACCACTCTCCTGCGATGGTAAATCATAGACCAGCCACAGGGATCCCGTTTTACAGAAAAAATCCACGTGACGAAAAAACGAAGGGTAAAAATCTTCCAAGACCCGATTTAGGTACGGATAGGATTTTTTGGGTATGAAATTAACCAGTGACGGCTTAAAGCTGCCATAGCCGTAGAAGTCATAAAGAGCTTCGTTTTGACTAGTTAGGATACCGTAAATCTAAACCAGCCAACAGTTATGGCCCTCCGAAGAATCGATATACACAGGGTGCAACATCTACAGTGCAAGGTGCAACATCCGTCCAAAATGCCAAAAAAGTACCGTACGACTTTTAGAATGCATGGATTTGAAATGGAGCAGTACTATGGTGTACCACTCTCTAGCAATGGTAAATCATTGACCAGCCACAGGGATATCGTTTTACAGAAAAAATCCACGTAACAAAAAAACGAAGGGTAAAAAATTTTCAAGACCCGATTGAGGTTTGGATAGGATTTTTTGGGTATGAAACTAACCAGTGATGGCTTTAAGTCATCATAGCCGTAGAACTCATAAAGGGCTTCGTTTTGACTAGTTATTGCTCCCGTAACTCTAAAATAGCCATCAGTTACGGCCCTCTGAAGAATCGATATCCACATGGTGCAACATCAACGGTGCAAGGTGCAACATCCGTCCAAAATGCAAAAAAGTGCCGTACGACTTTTAGAAATGGGTGCATGGATTTGAAATGGAGCAGTACTATGGTGCACCACTCTCCAGCGATGGCAAATCATAAACTATCCGTGGGGATCCCGTTTTACAGAAAAAATCCACGTGACGAAAAAACCTACGGTAAAAAAACTTCCAAGACCCGATTGAGTTTCGAATAAGATTTTGGGGGCGTGAAATTAACCAGTGACGGCTTAAAGCTATAGTAGCCATAGAACTCACAGAGAGCTTTGTTTTGACTAGTTATGGCTCCCGTAACTCTAAATGAGCCAACTGTTAGGACCCTCCGAAGAATCGATATCCACTGGGTGCAACATCTGCGGCGCAACGTGCAACATCCGTCCAAAATACCAAAAAAGTGTCGTACGACTTTTAGAAATGGGTGCATGGATTTGAAATGGAGCAGTATAGTGGTGCATCACTCTTTAGTGATGGTAAATCATAGACCAGCCATAGGGATCCCGTTTTACAGAAAAAATCCACGTGACGAAAAAATGAAGAGTAGAAAACTTCCAAGACCCATTGAGGTTTGGATAGGCTTTTTTGGGTATGAAACTAACCAGTGACGGCTTATGGCCATCATAGCCATAGAACTCACAGAGAGCTTCATTTTGACTAGTTATGCCTCCCGTAACTCTAAAAGCTCCAACAGTTATGGCCCTCCGAAGAATCGATATCCACAAGGTGCAACATCTGCGGTGCAAGGTGCAAAATCCGTCCAAAATGCCGAAAAAGTGCCTTACGACTTTTAGAAATGGGTGCATGGATTTGAAACGGAGCAGTACCATGGTGCACCACTCTCCAGCGATGATGATTCATAGACCAGCGACGGAGATCCCGTTTTACAGAAAAAATCCACATAACGAAAAAACGAAGGGTAAAATACTTCCAAGACCCGGTTGAGATTCAGATGGGCTTTTTTGGGTATCAGTCTAACCAATGACAGCTTAAATCCATCATAGCCGTAAAGCTCACAAAGAGCTTTGTTTTGACTAGTTATGGCTCTCGTAACTCTAAATGAGCCAACAGTTATGGCCCTTCGAAAAATCGATATCCATGGGTGCAACATCTACGGTGCAAGGTGCAACATTCGTCCAAAGTGCTGAAAAAGTGTTGTATGACCTTTAGAGATGGGTGCACGGATTTGAAACGGAGCAGTACCATGGTGCACCACTCTCCAGTGATGATAAATCATAGACCAGCCACGGAGATCTCGTTTTACAGAAAAAATCCTCGTGACAAAAAAATGAAGAGTAAAAAACTTCCAAGACCCGATTGAGGTTCGAATAGGCTTTTTACTAACCAGTGACGGCTTAAAGCCATCATAGCCGTAGAACTCACAGAGTTCTTTATTTTAACTGGTTTTGGCTCCCGTAACTCTAAACGAGCCAACAGTTATGGCCCTCCGAAGAATCGATATCCACAGGGTGCAACATCTACGATGCAAGGTGCAACATCCATTCAAAATGCCGAAAAGGTGCCGTATGTTATCCCACCTTTTGTTCAAGGATGTAATATCAACAAATTGGTAAGAAAGGATAGATATCAGGATTGAAGATCGATTGGAAACAACGCTGCAATCGATGTCGTTAAAATTTGGCTGAGGTCCGATCAAGACGAAATCGATTGAGGACGATGATCAAGGCTAAGTGAGGCCGCATCTCGAACTTCAGGTCAATCGGAGTTCGTATGATCGAGATATGATCGACACAAGTTAGGAGAAATATGCTGTTCGTATCCATCTGATTGGTCTATTTGAATCCATCATATTCGTATCCATCAGGAAACCATGACATCGACTTGTTCGAATCGATCGGTTTCGAATCGATCAGAGAGACTTCACCTCGGCTCTGTTCGAACCTATCAGGTTCAAATCGACACCGGGCCATGCTATTTGTGTCCATCGAGTTCGTATCGATCGAAGAACGCTTGATCGTGTCCATCACATGCTATGTTCATGTCTATTATACAACTGTTGTTCGTATCGATCCACGAGCGCCACTAGTTCGTATCGATTTGATATATACGAGCTGGACCAAGATCAGTCAGTACGAACAATGCCCCCTATAAATGAACGATGCGAACGGAGCTGCATGCGATGGATGCGAAATTATGCTCTTCATCGATGTGAAATGACGATACAAACAAGGTGCATGAATAACTCGGTCAACTCGGCTCAAAAGGTGGAACGACCCAGGAATCTCACTCCACGTCACCATGCACTCACGTGTTTAGATCGATTCGAAATGGATCGACGCGAAGGATGGATTCGAATGCGACAGCACTTACGAAAATGCAGTCTTGCATCGTTCATATCTCAAATTCTACAAGTCCAAATGCTACGAAATTTTCACAGGACCTTACGTACAAGCTAAAGAATGTTCCTGCCAACTTTCCCCTCGATTGGAAAATTTCTTGATCGATACGAAATTGATTCTTATCGATCACGGATCGAGTCGAAACTTGCTAGGATCAATCAAGTGGGCCCACTCACGTGCCAGAAGAAGTCTCCTGAAGTTTGAGTACGATATCAGCCTCCTACACTTATAATAGCCCTTGGAACCTACAGAAAAGGGATCTTTTTTTGGCCATTCGACGCCCAGACTCTGTCGGATTCAACGTCGCACTCATCATCCTGTTATACTTAAATTTCTTCATTGTAATTGCTTTAATCAATCGTAACCAGCAACGATAATCAACACAAGATGAACCTTTGAAGTGGATGTAGGCCGGAGATGGCCGTACCACTATAAATCCTATGTTTATGTCTGCTTCTTTCTGATTCAAGTTGATTATTCTTCATTTTTTATCCTCTACATTACTTAGATCTAAGATTTGTGTTTGAATATTGCTGATTTGCATTTATACACTGGTGCTTTCACGACATTTGGGGTTTGTGACCAATTTTGGCGCAAACCCTTTGGTGCTTTCACTTAGAAGAACTAGCACTCGCTACACCAGATACAGAATTCAGATTTGAAAAGCTTGAAGAATTCAGATTTTGAAAACAATGACTCGACAGACAAGTAGAGGACAAAGAGCCGAGAGAAGCCAACAAGGAGGAAGTCAAGAGGCTTCCTCTGGAGCCAGAGAAGGAAAAACTTCGGTCTACATCACCAGGGATGAGATGGAAGCTATATCAGATCAGTACATGAGAGATTGTTGAAGAGTCAGCAGGATATGATGCAGAATTTCTTTGAACAGATGAGAGCTGCAGGGACACAAAACCTTGGACCGACTACAGCGACTGTGAATGTGGAACAAGGAGCTAGGGTCGCGGAAACCAATGGAGGACAAAATACATAGCCAGAAGGCAATCATCAAGGGCTTGGGGGCAGGCCTGCATGATCTGACGTTGGATGACCTATGAATGGAACTCAACGGGCTAAGGCGAATGCTAACGCTAATGAGCCACATGAAGAATATGTACCGGAGTTTCCTCGGGGGCATAGGGCGCAGCCTTTGATGGACAATGCTGGATTAGCTGAGATTATTAGGAGAACTATGTGCGGAGGTTTGACCAATAGAGATCTGTAAAGAGTGAACAAGAGTCCGTTTACTCGGGAAATCAAGAGAGCTTGGAATCTGCCAGATTTCAAGCTACCTAGCGTGGAGACGTACAATGGCAAGGCCGATCCAACAGATCACTTGATGAGATATACAAGACACATGGAAGTGTGAGGGCATCGGAGGAAGTACTGACCTGATGTTTACCTTTATACTTAACGGATATAGCTGTGATGTTGTTCAGGCAGCTGCAAGAAGGATCTATCAGAACGTGGACGGAGTTGGTGGATAGGTTTTTAGGGCAATTTCGGGTTAACATCAAGAGGCCAAAGAACGTGATGACACTAACGTCAATGAAGCAAAGGACAGACGAGTCACTCAGAGCTTTCCTGACTTGATTTAATGCGGCGGTTGCTTCGATGAATCGACCAAATCCATCAATGGTTCCTATGGAAGCAGTTTCAGGAGTCAGAGAGGATTCAGATTTCAAGGTATCTTTAGTACGAGACCCACCACTGGATCTCAGGGAATTCTCTCATGAAGCTGAAAGATTCCTTCGGCAAGAAGACGCAAGTATAGATTTAAAGTTAAAGGAGGTAAATGCGACTGAGGGTAGAGGACCGTCCAGCGGAGGCTTGGATAGAGATAAAGGAAAGGGAAAAAGGAAGCTTAATGACGATTCGGAAAAGGCCAAGAAACGATGGAGGGAGCCGAAGTTCTCTACCTACACTGGATTGAATGAAACATTGGAGCGAATATACATGGAGACTCGAGATTGCCTTCCTTGCCGAAGGCCGGCTAGGAGAGAACCTTCTGAACGTAAAAGGGCATCAGGAAGGCACTGTCTCTTCCATGATTTGGATGGACACGATACCAATAGCTGCAGGCACTTGAAGGATATAATTGAGGAGCATGTGAGGAATGGACAATTGAGGCAGTATATTGGGGCTCGGAATGCAGCGGTGGAGTAGGAGCGACCACCGTCTACTTCAAACAACGGTGGTGTGAGACCCAGGGATGATGTTCGATTGGTTATTAATTGATTGGGATGGTATGATATAAGTAGCGAGCTACAAGCGAATGGCAAAGTCATTTACACATGTACGGAGATGGAGATGGCCCCTGGCATGCTCTGAATGATGATAAACTGCGACGCTATGGTTTGTGAAATCTGCTTTTTATTTTTGGCTTGGACACGCATTTATTTGGTTTTGTTTTGGAGTTTGGTTGGAACTCCTGATTCGGTCTGTTTTCTGGTTTGGACTTCTGTTTGGGTGATTGTTCTCATGTTTGGATGCTGGTTTTGATTTTGGATGAGGATTTTTGATTTTCTGATTTGATTTGGATTTTGGATTGAATTTTGATTGAATTTTCGTTTGGTTTTTTGTACAATATCGTCGGATATGGATTATACCTGGCAAGGGGTGAGTTGCTTTGTCCGAATGCGGTAAATCGGCTTACTCAGGTCGTCGAGTATGGATTATGCTCGACAAGGGTCTAGAACAACCAGAATTTGGCCTAGGACTTAGGACCCATATTATTAATTATTATTTCAGGTCGTCGGTATGGACTATATTTGACAAGGGTCCGGAGTGACGAGGATTCGGCTTAGGACTTAAGCCATGGCATTATTTAACATCCAGGGACACTGGACCATGTTCGTCAGATGTGGATTGCATTTGGCAAGAACCCGGAGAGGTTACGGACTCAGAAGTTGACCCGGAGAGGTCATGGAATCGGTTACTGGCCATCGGATATGGATGGATTAGGACTCGGTTGTCGAGTTCAAATGGATATGGAATTGACTAAAAGCTTTGGTTACTGGATTTGGGACTTCGGACATCGGATTCAGAATTATTCAAAACTCACCTTCTTATAACAAGGCATGTTTTGGGGGGCAAATGTTTTCCCACCTTTTGGTCAAGGCTAGAATATCAATAAATTGGCAAGAAAGGATGGATATCAGGATTGAAGATCGATTGAAAACAAGGCTGCAATCGATGTCATTAAAATTTAGTTGAGCTCCGATCACGACGGAATCGATTGGGGACGATGATCAAGGCTAGGAGAGGTCATATTTCGAACTTCAGGTCAATCGAAGTTCGTATGATTGAGATATGATCGACATAAGTTAGGAGAAATATGTTGTTCGCATCCATCTGATTGGTCTATTCCAATCCATCATATTTGTATCCATCAGGAAATTATGACATCGACTTATTCGAATCGATCGGTTTCAAATCCACCAGAGAGACCTTACTCGGCTCTATTCGTACCCATTAGGTTCGAATCAACACGGGCCATGCTATTCGTGTCCATCGAGTTCGTATCGATCGGAGAACCCCTGATCGTGTCCATCGCATGCCATGTTCGTTTCTATTATACAACTATTGTTCGTATTGATCCACGAGCACCCCTAGTTCGTATTGATTTGATAGATACGAACTAGACCGAAATCGATCGGTACGAACAATGCCCCCTATAAATTACCGATGCGAATGGAGCTGCATGCAATGGATGCGAAATTATGCTCTTCATCGATGTGAAATGGCGATACGAATAAGGTGCACGAATAACTCGGTCAACTTGGCTCAAAAGGTGGAACGATCCAGGATTCTCGCTCCATGTCACCATGCACTCACGTGTCTAGATCGATTCGAAATGGATCGATGTGAAGGATGGATTCGAACGCGATATCACTCATGAAAACACAATCTTGCAACGATCATATCTCATATTCTGCTAGTCCAAATGCTATGAAATTTTTGTAGGAGCTTGCATAAAAGCTAAAAAAATGTTCCTGCCAAGTTTTGGCTCGATTGGACAATTTCTTGATCGATACGAAATTGATTCATATCGATCACGGATCGAGTTGAAACTTGATGGGTTCGATCGCGTGGGCCCACTCACGTGCCAGAAGAAGTCTCCCGAAGTTTGAGTGAGATATCAGCCTCCTATACCTATAAATATCCCCTTGGAACTTGCAGAAAAGGGATCTTTTTTGGCCATTCGATGCTCAGACTCTGCCAGGTTCAACGTTGCACTTCATCATCGCTGTTATACTTGAATTTCTTCATCGTAATTGCTGTAATCAATCGTAACCAACAAGGATAATCAATAAAAGATAAAACTTTGAAGTGGATGTAGGCCGGAGATAGCCGAACCAATATAAATACTATGTTTCGGTCTGCTTCTTTCTGTTTCAAGTTGATTATTATTCATTTTGTATCCTTTACATTACTTAGATCTAAGATTTGTGTTTGAATATTGCTGATTTGCTTTCATATGCTGGTGCTTTCACGACATTTGGGGTTTGTGACCAATTTTGACGCAAACACCGTACGACTTTTAGAAATGGGTGCATGGATTTGAAATGAAGCAGTACCATGATGCACTACTCTCCGGCGACCATAAATCATTGACCCACCATGGGGATCCCATTTTACATAAAAAAAATCCACGTGGCGAAAAAACGAAGGGTAAAAAACTTTCAAGACCCGATTGAGGTTCGGATAGGATGTTTTGGGTATGAAACTAACTAGTGACGGCTTAAAGCTGTCATAGCCATAGAAGTCATAGAGATCTTTGCTTTGACTGGTTATGGCTCCTGTAGATCTAGACAAGACAACAGTTATGGCCCTGCGGAGAATCGATATCCATAGGATGCAACATCTACGGTGCAGTTGCAACATCTGTCCAAAATGTCGATAAAGTATCGTATGACTTTTAGAAATGGGTGCATGGATTTGAAACGGAGCAGTACCATGGTGCACCACTCTCTAGCGATGGTAAATCATAGCCCAGCCACGGGGATCTCATTTTACAGAAAAAATCCACGGGACGAAAAAGCGAAGGGTAAAAAATATCCAAGATCCGATTGAAGTTCGGATAGGATTTTTTGGGTATGAAACTAACTAGTGACGGCTTAAAGCCGTCATAGCCTTAGAACTCATAAAGAGCTTCGTTTTGGCCGGTTATGGCTCCCGTAACTCTAAACGAGCCAATAGTTATGCCCTCCGAAGAATCCATATCCACATGGTGCAACATCTACGGTGCAAGGTGCAGCATCCGTCCATAATGCCGAAAAAGTGCCTGTAACTTTTAGAATTAGGTGCATGGATTTGAAACGGAGCAGTACCATGTTCCACCACTCTCCGGCGAGGGTAAATCATAGACCAGCCATGGGGATCCCGTTTTACAGAAAAAATCCACGTGACCAAAAAACGTTGGGTAAAAAACCAATAAGACCCGATTGACTTTCGGATAGGATGTTTTGGGTATGAAACTAACCGGTGACGGCTTAAAGCGATCATAGCCATAGAACTCATAGAGAGCTTCGTTTTGACTGGTAATGGCTCCCGTAACTCTAAATGCACCAACTGTTATGGCCCTCCGAAGAATCAATATCCACAGGGTGCAACATCTACGGCGCAACGAGCAACATCCGTCCAAAATACCAAAAAAATGTCGTACGACTTTTAGAAATGGGTGCATGGATTTGAAATGAGGCGGTACCGTGGTGCGCCACTCTCCTGTGATGGTGAATCATAGGCCAGCCACGGGGATCCTGTTTTATAGAAAAAATCCACCTGACGAAAAACGAAGGGTAAAAATCTTCCAAAATCCGATTGAGGTTCGGATAGGCTTTTCTTGGGTATCAAACTAACCGGTGATGACTTAAAGCCATCACAGCCATAGAACTCAAAGAGAGCTTCGTTTTGACTTGCTATGACTCCCATAACTCTAAACAAGCCAACAATTATGGCCCTTCGAAAAATCGATATCCACAGGGTGCATCATCTGCGGTGCAAGGTGCAGCATCCGTCCAAAGTGTCGAAAAAATGTCGTACGACATTTAGAAATGGGTGCATGGTTTTGAAACTGAGCAGTGCCATGTTGCACCACTGTCCGGCGATGGTAAATCGTAAACCAGCCATGGGGATCCCGTTTTAAAGAAAAATTCCACGTGACGAGAAAACGAAGGGTAAAAAACTTCCATGACCCGATTGAGGTTCGGATAGGCTTTTTTGCGGCTTAAAGCCTTCATAGCCGTATAACTCATAGAGAGCTTCATTTTAACTGGCTATGGCTCCCGTAACTCTAAACGAGCCAACAGTTATGGCCCTTCGAAGAATCGATGTCCACATGGTGCAACATCTACGGTGCAAGGTGCAACATCAGTCAAAAATGCCGACAAAGTGTCGTACGACTTTTAGAAATGGGTGCTTGGATTTGAAAAGAAGCAGTGCCATGGTGCACCACTCTCCAACAATGGTAAATAGTATACCAGCCACGGGGATCCCGTTTTATAGAAAAATTCCACATGACGACAAAACGAATGGTAAAAAACTTCCAAGACCCGATTGAGGTTCGGATAGGCTTTTATGGGTATGAAACTAACCAGTGGCGGCTTAAAGCCATCATAGTCATAGAACTCTCAGAGAGCTTCGTTTTGACTAGTTATGGCTCCCTTAATTCTAAACGAGCCAACAACTATAGCCCTCCGAAGAATCGATACCTACAGGGTGCGACATCAACGGTGCAAGGTGCAACATCCATTCAAAATGCTGAAAAGGCGCCGTACGACTTTTAGAAATGGGTGCATGGATTTGAAATGGAGCAGTACCACGGTTTACCGATCTCCAACGATGGTACATCATAGACCAGCCACGGGGATGCCGTTTTACAGAAAAAATCCACGTGACGAAAAAATTAAGGGTAAAAAACTTCCAAGACCCGATTGAGGTTCGGATAGGATTTTTTGGGTATGAAACTAACCAGTGACGGCTTAAAGGTGTCATAGTCGTAGAACTAATAGAGAGCTTCGTTTTGACTGGTTATGGCTCCCACAACTCTAAATGAGCGAACAGTTATGGCCCTTCGAAGAATCGATATCCACAGGGTGCAACATCCACGGTGCAAGGTGCAACATTCGTCCAAAATGCCAAAAAAAAGTCGTACGACTTTTAGAAATGGGTGCACGGATTTGAAACGGAGCAGTACCTTGGTGTACCACTCTACAGCAATGGTAAATCATAGACCAGTCATGAAGATCTCGTTTCATAGAAAAAATCCACGTGACGAAAAAACGAAGGGTAAAAAACTTCCAAGACCCGATTGAGGTTCGGATAAGCTTTTTTGGGTAAGACATTAACCAGTGACGGATTAAAGGCGACATAGCCGTAGAACTCACAGAGAGATTTGTTCTGACTGACTATGGCTCCCGTCACTCTGAACAAGCCAATAGTTATGGCCCTCCGAAGAATCGATAACCATCGGGTGCAACATCTACGGTGCAAGGTGCTACATCCGTACAGAATGCCGAAAAATTGCCCTACGACTTTTTGAAATGGGTGCATGGAATTGAGGCGGAGTAGTACCATAGTGCACCACTCTCCAGCGATGATAAATCATAGAACAAACACGGGGATCCCGTTTTAAAGAAAAAATCCACGTGACGAAAAAACGAAGGGTAAAAAGCTTCCAAGACCCGATTGAGGTTCAGATAGCCTTTTTCGGGTATGAAACTAACCAGTGACGGCTTAAAGCGGTCATAGTCATAGAACTCAGAGAGTGCTATGTTTTGACTGGTTATGACTCCCATAACTTTAAACGAGCTAATAGTTATGCCCTCCGAATAATCGATATCCACAGGATGGAACATCTACGGTGCAAGCGCCACATCCGTCCAAAATGCCGAAAAAGTGCCGTACAACTTTTAGAAATGGGCGCATGGATTTGAAACAGAGTAGTACTATGGTGCACCACTCTCCAGCGATGGTAAATCGTGGACCAGCCATGGGGATCCCGTTTTACGGAAAAAAATCCACGTGACGAAAAAAGAAGGGTAAAAAACTTCCAAGGCCAGACTGAGGTTCGGATAGGCTTTTTTAGGTATAAAACTAACCATGGATGGCTTAAAACCGTCATATTCGTAAAAATTATAGAGAGCTTTGTTTTGACTGGTTATGGCTTCCGTAACCCTAAACGAGCCAACAATTATGTCCCTTCGAAAAATAGATATCCATAGGGTGCAACATCTACGGTGCAAGGTTCAACATCCGTCCAAAATGCCGAAAAAGTGTCGTACGAATTTTAGAAATGGGTGCATACTTTTGAAATGGAGTAGTACCATGGTCACCACTCTCCAACGATGGTAAATAATAGACCAGCCACGAGGATCCCGTTTTACAGAAAAAATCCACGTGACGAAAAAACGAAGGGTAAAAACCTTCCAAGACCCGATTGAGGTACAGATAGGAATTTTTGGGTATGAAACTAACCATTGATCGATTAAAATAGTCGTAGCCGTAGAACTCACAAAGAACTTCATTTTGGCTAGTTATTGCTCCCGTAACTCTAAACGAGCCAACAGTTATGTCCCTCCGAAGAATCGATACCCATAGGGTGCAACATCTACGGTGCAACGTACAACATCCGTTCAAAATACCGAAAAAGTATCGTACGACTTTTATAGATTTGAAATGGAGCAGTACCACGGTGCACCACTCTCTAGCGATGGAAAATCATGGACCAACCATAGGTATCCCGTTTTACAGAAAAAATCCACGTGACGATAAAACGAAGGGTGAAAAACTTTCAAGCCCTATTGAGGTTCAGATTGGATTTTTTGGGTATGAACCTAACCAGTGACGGATTAAATCCATCATAGTCATAGAACTCACAAAGAGCTTCGTTTTGGCTAGTTATGGCTCCCGTAACTCTAAACGAGCCAACAGTTATGGCCCTTCGAAAAATCGATATCCACAGGGTGTAACATCTACGGTGTAAGGTCCAACATCTGTCCAAAATGCCGAAAAAGTGTCGTACGACTTTTAGAAATGGGTGCATGGATTTGAAACGGAGCAGTACCATGATGCACCACTCTCCAGCGATGGTAAATCATAGAGCAGCCATGGGGATCCCGTTTTATAGAAAAAATCCACATGACGAAAAAGCGAAGGGTAAAAACTTTCAAGACCCGATTGAGGTTCGGATAAGATTTTTTGGTTCTAAAACTAACCGATGACGGCTTAAAAGCAGTCATAGGCAAAGAACTCACAAAGAGCTTCATTTTGACTTGTTATGGCCCCATAACTCCAAACGAGCCAACAGCTATGGCCCTACGAAGAATTGATATCCACAGAGTGCAACATCTACGGTACAAGGTGCAACATCCGACCAAAATGCCGAAAACGTGCCATACGTCTTTTAGAAATGGGTGCATGGATTTGAAACGGAGCGGTGCCATGGTGCACCACTCTCCAGCGATGATAAGTCATATACCGGCCACAGGAATCCCATTTCACAGAAAAAATCAACGTACGAATAATCGAAGGGTAAAAAACTTCCAAGACCCAATTGAGGTTCGTTTAGCCATTTTTGGGTATGAAACTAACCAGTGACGGCTTAAAGCGGTCATTGCCGTTGAACTCATTGAGAGCTTCGGTTTGACAGGTTATGGTTCCCGTAACTCTAAATGAGCAAACAGTTATGGCCCTCCGAAGAATCGATATCCACAGGGCGCACTATTTACGGTGCATTGTGCAACATCCGTCCAAAATGCCGAAAAGTGCCGTACGACTTTTAGAAATGGGTGCATGGATTTGAAACGGAGCAGTACCATGGTGCACCACTATCCAACGATGGAAAATCATAGACTAGCAACAGGGATCCCGTTTTACAGAAATAATCCACGTGACGAAAAAACGAAGGGTAAAAAACTTCCAAGACCCGATTGAGATTCGGATAGGCTTTTTTGGGGATGAAACTAACCAGTGACCGCTTAAAGCCATCATAGCCATAGAATTCATAGAGAGCTTCGTATTGACTGGTTATGGCTTCTGTAACTCTAAACGAGCCAACAGTTAGGGCCCTTCGATGAATTGATATCCATAGGATGCAACATCTACGGGACAAGGTGCAACATCCGTCCAAAATGCCGAAAAAGTGCCGCACGACTTTTAGAAATGGGTGCATTGATTTGAAACGGAGCAGTACCATGGTGCACTACTCTCCTGCGATGGTAAATCATAGGCCATCCACGGGGATCCCATTTTATAGAAGTGATGAAAAAACGAAGGGTAAAAAATTCCAGGACCCGAATGAGGTCACAGAGAGCTTCGTTTTGACAGGTTATGGCTCCCGTAACTCTAAACGAGCAAACAGTTATGGCCCTCCAAAGAATCGATATCCACAGGGTGCAACATCTACGGTGCAAGGTGCAACATCCGTCCAAAATGCCGTACGACTTTTAGAGATGGGTGCATGGATTTGAAATGGAGCAGTACCATGGTGCATCACATTCCAGCGATGGTAAATCATAGACCAGCCACTGGGATCCCGTTTTACAGTAAAAATCCACGTGACGATAAAACGAAGGGTAAAAAACTTCCAAGACCCGATCGAGGTTCGGATAGTATTTTTTGGGTATGAAACTAACTAGTGTCGACTTAAAGTGGTCATAATCGTGGAACTCATATAGAGCTTCATTTTGACTGTTTGTGGCTCCCGTAACTCTAAACGAGCGAACTGTTATGGCGCTCAGAAGAATCGATATCCACAGGGTGCAACATCCACGGTGAAAGGTGCAACATCCGTCCAAAATGCCGAAAAAGGGTCGTACGACTTTTAGAAATGGGTGGATGGTTTTGAAATGGAGTAGTACCGTGGTGCATCACTCTCCAGCAATGATAAATCATAGACCAGCCACCGGGATTCCGTTTTAGAGAAAAAATCCGCGTGACGAAAAAAAGAAGGGTAAAAAACTTTCAAGTTCCGAATGAGTTTCAGATTGGCTTTTTTAGGCATGACACTAACCAGTGACGGCTTAAAGGTGACATAGCCGTAGAACTCATCAAGAGCATCGTTTTGACTTGTTATGGCTCCCATAACTCTAAAGGAGCCAATAGTTATGGCCCTCCGAAGAATCGATATGCACAAGGTGCAACATCTACGGTGCAAGGTGCAACATCCATCCAAAATGCCGAAATAGTGATGTACGACTTTTAGAAACGGATGAATGGATTTGGGATAGAGTAGTGCCATGGTGCACCACTCTCCAGGGATGGTAAATCATAGATCAGACACGGTGATCTCGTTTTACAGAAAAAAATCCACGTGACGAAAAAACGAACGGTAAAAAACTTCCATGACCCGATTGAGGTTCGGATAGGCTTTTTAGGGTAGGAAACTAACCATTGACGACTTAAAAGTAGTCGCAGCCATAGAAGTCAGAGAGCGCTTCGTTTTGACTGGTTATGGCTCGCATAACTCTAAACGAGCCAACAGTTATGGCCCTCCAAAGAATCGATATCCGCAGGATGGAACATCTATGGTGCAAGGTGCAACATCCGCCAAAAATGCCAAAAAATTGCCTTACGACTTTTAGAAATGGGTGCATGGATTTGAAGCGGAGCAGTACTATGCTGCACCACTCTCCAGCGATGGTAAATCATGGACCAGCCACGGTGATCCCGTTTTACAGAACAAATCCACGTGGCTAAAAAACGAAGGGTAAAAAACTTCCAAGACCCGATCGAGGTTCGGATAGGATTTTTTAGGCATGAAACTAACCAGTGGAGGTTCAAAGCAGTCATAGCCATAGAACGCACATAGAGCCTCATTTTGGCTGGTTATGGCTCTCGTAACTCTAAACTAGCCAACAGCTATGGCCCTTCGAAGAATCGATATCCACAGGATGCAACGTGCAACATCCGTCCGAAATGCACCATGTAGGATCGATTTCACCCTAGAGGGGGGGGGGGTGAATAGGGTGATAGTGTAAATTATAAAAACTTAATTGCAGAAGTTAATTAATATTAACACGGATCACAGAATAGCAGCACAGATATAGCAGAATATAAATAACAAGACAGAACAACACAGAATTTACCCAGCTTCGGCAAAAACCTGCCTACGTGCTGCCCCCAAGGTTTCTACTAGAAATTAGATAGTCCCTCGCTTACACACGTAAACTCGCTATACCCGCTATTGACTAATCTAACTCTACGCTCAAAACCCTGACCACAACTCGACTACTGAGTTGCGAATTCTCAAACTACACACTGTAGTTTGTACCCTAGTCACACGACTAGAAAATTACCACGGTTTAAAAGAGAATTTTGAATTAAAAGAAAAACACAAACATAAAAAGTAAATAGCCCTTAATATAAACAAGAATCCTTTTATATTATTCAAGCCGTCCCCTTTTCTTTATTTTATGTGACCCGATCCACTTCTATTCGCTCAGTCCTTTGTGAGAAAATATGGCGGCTTCCTTCGTTCTTTCTTCCTGATTAAAAATTAGGGCTTTTTCGAAGCGCCTATTAGATTTGATCGAATCTCTGGTTGAATAAGAGTTGCCTTGCTCGATCGAATCTCGTTGCTTTCACTGGCTACTTCGATGAGTTCGATTTTTGCTTCTGGTACGAATTTATGCTTCGTTACTTTTTTAATTTTAGTATTCGAACTCTGATGATAAGATTGCCGATGATGATTTTCTTATATAGGGTTTGTAACCCTAGATTTTCGTTCGCACAAAATATATTTGATTTTATCTCTGCCGATCGTTTACGCTTGGATGATTGCGATTTACCTTGACTAATTCATATGCGAATTATTCTTATTATTTCTTGGTTGACTTGGTTTAAAATTGACGGCTTTGAATTTATGTTCAATCCTGGCTCCGTGAATTTCTCTGACCTGACTCGATGCCTTGAATTTGAGATGTTTGGTTATCACTTGCTTTGACTTGGTTACACGTTTTGAAGACTGCAGCTTGATGCTTGCATCCCTCTTGTTGTTCACAACAATTACATCCCTACTGCCATGTTTTGATGTCACTGTAGTATGTTGGTCACTTGATTCACCTGTATTTGTGCATTGCCTTACTGTTGCTGTGCACTTCTGTTTGCTGTCATGTTCTTGTGCACGAGCTTGCATACTGTTATGTTGTTTGCATATCACCTTGTTGCATTGTTGAGTCACTTGAGTGTGTTGATGGAAGATGTTGCACTGCTTCATTATGATTCACTTGATTCACCTGTGCATATTGTTGCTTGGTTCTCTGACCTTGTTGCTTCATTGCTTACTGTGTTGACCATTATGCACTGTAGCTTGAGTCTTTGTTGAAGTTTTATTGGACTTCATTCTGGTTAGCACTTGCATCACCACTGTAACACATATTCAACAATACATGCTGTGCATTTCATTCAGTCTTCATTATGGCCTGTGACTTTGTTATACCTGCTGTGCACTAAGCATTGTTCGAACTTGTATCACTGTCTGGTTCATCTTTGTTGCTTCACCACAGTTTGCATTTGCCACACTTGTGTTTTGGTTTGAACTTGCAGTTAAGAATTCATGTTGCAGTCCATATTCTTCATTTGATATCGAGTTGCACACTGCTGCAATGTTGAAAATGTTTCATTGTATCACTGCATATTGTAGTGTATTGCTTGCATTCATATTCTTGCTGTTGTTTGGATATTGTGGGATGCCATCTTCATGTACTCGATATTGTGGCATGTGGTCTTTGCTGTCCACTGCAGTTTGTGCTTGCTGTTTGTCGAGTTGCATTTGTGTTACCATATTGATGCCTCTGTTCGCTATGGCTCTGACCATCTGATTGTTGTATTGTATTTCACCGTACTGTTGAGTTTCCTTTGGGATTGAACTTGAGCTTTGAATTGTACCATGATAGTCATGTTCCATTGTTGTACACTGCATTCATGTCACTGGTATGCTGCAGCTTGCATCTTTGTTGCATTTGCTTGAATTTGTGTCATCTTTACTTGCATTGCTGTACACTTTTGGTCATTGTTGTAGTTGTATCTATGTACACTACTGCCTTATTACAGTGGTCTGACTTGAACTTGATGACTTGAGCTGCTTTCTTGACTGTACTTGTACAACTTCATTTTGGCTTGTTCATACTATATTGTCTGGACTTGACGTTGCCTTGTGTTGAACCCAGTTTCAAAACTTGAGTTTGACCTTGTGCTCGTGTCGTGATTTTGAATATATTGCACGTGAGTTGAACTCGGTTTTTCATTTGGGTTTGACCTGTGCTTGCCTGTCCCTGTAAATCAATCAAGTGTATATATCGGCGTGCACGGCCTTGTGGCATATACAGTAATATACTGTGTATGTCACAAGTTGTTCGTGTATGATGAATTCAAATTTAAATGATGACGAACAACCCAAATAACTGAGGCAAATATCGTTTTCAAAATTCACGTTTTATTTTATATCGCAAAAATATTTTATTTTCAATTTTACTGCGTTAGTTTATATTTTTGCAGATTGCTCAGATGCTGGATTCAAACTTGAATGCAGTTGAAGATAAATACGAGTGTGAGTGATATGTAGTGAGGTGCTGATGTAAAATAGTGATGTAATTGAAATTGTATCAAAGTTGTATAGTGAATAGTGAGAGCTTGAATTTGTATACTATTCAAAATTGTAATAAATATTTATTTGAATAAAATATTCGTTTGAATTCAAATTCTGTGTTATTTATTTTATTCAGCAAATATTTATTTAATCTGTGAAAATAAATAGTATATTATCAAATACATTTAAACGAATGTATATATGTTTATTATCATCAAACAAAAATCATATAAGCGCATATTCAACAATCTCTCCCTTTTGATGATAACAAACATATATTTAAGATTTTGAATATGTTAAATGTATTTGATCATTGATATGCTTTAATTGCTCCCCCTATTTAATTGCTTCCTCTCTACACAAAACTCCCCCTACATATATGCATACAAATAAAATATGCAAAAGAGTCTATATGCAAAATGGAAAATTATTTGACCTTTGCTAGATTTTATTTGACAAAATCTTAACTTTTCTCTCCCCCTTTTGTTATCAGCAAAAGAATAATAGTGTTAGAGAAAATAGAGATAAAGTAATCGATATCAATTCAACATTAAAACTCAATTTAATATAAATATCAAATTTCAATAAAAAAAATCAAACAAAAATCATAAAAATTTTGTTAGGCGCATATTCCACTTTTAGAATGATGGAGATGATGTCATCATATAAAACCATACAATTGTGTCTATTTGTGGTATTTTTATATCAGGAATTTGAATATCTACTAATCATGCATAACCGTTAGGACTTTTAAATGAGATTAGTAGTATTCCAAATTTATTTTAGAAAAATGAATTCAAGTATCTTCTAACCACGCATAACCGTGAGGACTTTTAAATGGGATTAGAATCAACTTGTTTATTTTTTTTAAAAAATCAACTTTTGATATGTGTTCCATACATGCATAACCGTGAGGACTTTTAAATGAGCATGGAAGCACATAACAAATTCCAAGTAATTCACCCATGCATAACCGTGAGGACTTTTAAATGAGAGTGAATACTTTGGTATTTATTTATTGTTATTATTTTTATTTATTTTTTATTTATTTTTTATTTAAAAAAATGAAAAACGAACGATTCCTGTTTAAAGTACCACATATCGACAAACTATATAGAATTTTGATGAATGATGGTTGATAGAAATATGATAGGTATAGAGATGGTCATGGAATTTTTACCAACAAAAAGTTTTATAACTCTTGTTTACATTTCTAAAGAAATTTTCTAATTATACTTTCTCGAGTTATAATATATAATCAATATCAACACTCATCACTTTTTCAATCACTATTTTTCTTTTCGATGATTTGTAGGGAGAAAAAAAATGTTAAATATTCAGCAAATTTCTAAAACACCTAGACTGAGTCGTAGTTTACAAAAACTATTTTCTGGTAGGGGTTTTGTAAAGATGTCTGCCAATTGAGAATCAGTTGAAATAAAATTTATGCAGATATTTTCTTTGGAAATATGATCTCTAATAAAATGATGTCTTACATCTATATGTTTTGTTCGCGAATGATGTACAAGATTATTTGTGAGATCAATTGCGCTTTTGCTATCACACATTAGTGGTACACGTTTAAAATTTAGACCATAGTCATGCAAAGTTTGTATCATCCATAAGATTTGAGCAGAGCAACCGCTCAAAGCAATATACTCTGCCTCTGTTGTGGATAATGCAATACAATTTTGTTTTCTACTCGACCATGCAACTAATGAATGTCCTAGCATAAAACATGCTCCACTAGTACTTTTTCTATCAACCAAGTTTCCAGCATAATCAGCATCTGAAAAACCTTTCAATTCAAAATTATCATTTGATGGATACCAAAGACCAAATCGTGGGGTGTGTAATAAATATCTTATAATTCTTTTAACAGCTTTTAAATGAGATTCTTTTGGGTTAGATTGAAAACGTGCACATAAGCAGACAGAAAACATGATGTCAGGTCTAGAGGCGGTAAGATAAAGGAGTGATCCAATCATACCTCTGTACTGCTTTTGATCAACTGTCTTACCCTTTTCATCTTTGTCAAGTTTAAGTGTTGTACTCATGGGAGTTCTTGCTGGTTTAGCATCTTTCAATCCAAATTTGTTGACAAGTTCCCTAATATATTTTGTTTGAGAAATGAATGTGCCTTTATTGCTTTGTTGGATTTGAAATCCTAAAAAGAATTTTAACTCTCCAACCAAGCTCATTTCAAACTTTTCCTGCATGACTTTTTCAAATTTCTCATACAATAACTTGTTAGTAGCACCATAAATGATATCATCAACATATATTTGAACAATCAAAATATCATTGTTTTCATGCAACAGAAATAGTGTGGTATCTACACATCCCTTTTTGAACCCATTTTCAAGGAGATAAGAAGTAAGACATTCATACCAAGCTCTGGGAGCTTGTTTTAATCCATATAATGCCTTCCTTAGTTTGTATACATGGTTTGGATATTCATGACTTTCAAAACCTTCTGGTTGTTCAACAAACACATCTTCTTTTAAAACTCCGTTAAGAAAAGCACTCTTAATGTCCATTTGTCTTAGTTTAAATCCTTTGTAACAAGCAAAAGCTAACAATATTCTAATTGATTCTAGTCTAGCTACAGGCGCAAAAGTTTCATCAAAGTCAACTCCTTCAATTTGATTGTATCCTTTAGCAACTAGTCTAGCTTTATTTCTAATTATATTTCCAGATTCATCATATTTATTTTTAAAAATCCATTTTGTTCCTATAACTGGATAATCCTTAGGTCTAGGTGCTAGACTCCAAACATTATTTCGTTCAAACTGATTTAGCTCTTCTTGCATGGCCATGAACCAGTTTTCATCATTAAGGGCTGAATCTATGTTATTTGGTTCTATTTCTGAAATAAATCCACTATATAAGCACAGATCACATAGATTTTTAAAAGATGAACGAGTTTGTATACCTGCTATAGGGTTTCCAATTACCAATTCTGGTGGATGGTCTGTTTTGTATTTCATCTTTTCTGGATCCAGATTTCTTCGGACTTCTTGAGTTGTGGTAGTTTCTCTAGCATCAGCGGTTTCTTTTGGTTTTTCAAATTCATCTTTTTCTTTCTCCTCTTCAACGTTGCTTTTGGATGTATCCTGTTCGTCAATGCCTTCATCAAATTTCACATTGATTGACTCTACGATTGTTTTAGTCTTTTTGTTGTAGACTCTATAAGCTTTGCTTCTCGAAGAGTAACCCATGAAGATGCCATCATCAGCCTTTGCTTCAAATTTTCCTAACTGATCACCTGTATTAAGAATATAGCAAGGACATCCAAACACTTTGAAGTAAGCGATGTTTGGTTTTTTGTTGAACCATAGCTCATAGGGGGTTTTGTTAAGAATCGGTCTGATGATAACTCTATTCATTACATAACATGCTGTATTTACAGCTTCTGCCCAGAGATGCAGAGGTAGTTCATATTCATTTAACATAGATCTAGCCAATTCTTGTAAAGTTCGATTTTTTCTCTCAACTACCCCATTTTGTTGTGGAGTACGTGGTGCAGAGAACTCATGTTTGATTCCGTTTTCATCACAGAAAGTTTCAAATTCATAATTTTCAAATTCTCCACCATGATCACTTCTTAACAAAACAATAGAGACTTCTTTTTCATTTTGCACAAATTTTGCGAATCTTATGAAGTATGAAAAAGTTTCTGATTTTTTAGCTAAGAAGTATACCCATGTATATCTTGAGTAATCATCAACTAACACAAAGCAATATTTCTTACCTCCTAAGCTAGCAATGTCATTAGGTCCAAATAGATCCATATGAATAAGTTCAAGAACTCTAGAAGTGCTTACATTGTTTTTGGCATGAAACGATGATTTTCTAAGTTTTCCCAAAGTACATGCTTTACAAATGTTTTCAGATTCAAACTCATGTGATGGCAACCCTCTTACCAAACTTTTTCTTTTTAATTTGTTTAATAAGTTCATACTAGCATGCCCTAAACGTCTATGCCATAAATTCACTTCTATATCCTTAGCTACCAAACATTTAGAGAGGATGAGATCATCAAAAGATAGAGAATATATATTACCTTTCCTTTTTCCTGAAAATAAGATTTCTTTTGATGATTTGTCAACAATTTTGCACATGTCAGAATCAAAGATAACATTCATACCTTTATCACATAGCTGGCTGATTGATATCAAATTGTGGTGCAGATTTTCAACATATAAAACATCATTCAAGGTAAATGTATTGTTACCTACTTTACCTTTACCGACAATTTTACACTTGTCATTGTTCCCCATTGTGACTCTGCCACCTTTGTACTTTTCTAGGCTAAGGAACTTCGATTTATCGCCTGTCATGTGCCTGGAACAGCCAGAATCCAAGTACCATTGCTGTTGTTCCTTAGCCTGCCAGCATACCTACACGAGAAGAGAGTTTAGTGACCTATTTGTTTTTATAGGTCCATGGTTGTTAGTGGCAGAAAATTTTGAAAAATAATTTTGTGTAGACCCAAAACTATTTATAATTGTTCCCTTTGGCACCCAGATTTGTTTAACTTTGAGAGATTTTATATTTGTGCCTTTTGAAACCCAAATCGGTATAGTTTTCACATGTTTGGGTCTATACCAACAATTATTGTGACCGTGTCCACATTTTCTACAAATTGTGCACATAGAATTAACTTGATTAATCTTGTTTTCAACAATTTTCGAATTATTATATCCAAGTCCTTGTCTAACCGTATTAACAGTTTGCTTTCCTAATAGCATATTCAACGATTTTTCACTTTTTGAAAATTTATCTAAAGTTGTTGACAATTGTTGGACTTGTGATTTGAGAGATTCATTTTCGTTTAACAACTGTGTGCACTTTTTAATAGAATTCTCTCTCCTAGTATTTTCATTCTCTTTTAAAGTCAGAATTTCATTTTCAAGTGATTTTATATTGATTTCCGATTTTTTAATTTCTTCTTCGAATGTTGGACACTTATCACACTTAGGAATTCTACATTGATAATTCTTAACTAATTGATCAAGTTGTTTATTGCATTCTATCAAAGTATCCTTTTGAGATTCAAGTTTAGCATATTTTTCCCTAAGTCGTTCATAACAGCCATTTACTTCATGGAAATAAATTAGTAATTCAGAATGAGTGAGTTTTGATACCTCGCTTGGCTCGTCGTCATCACTGTCTGTAACTTCACCATGAAGGCACATGTTTGCTTTTTCATTCTCACTCTCGGTGTTATCACTTTCATCTTCGTCAGTTTCATCCCAAGTAGCCGCAAAGCTTTTCTTCTTTAGTTTCTTTCCTTGATTTGATCGTTTTTGAGGACATTGTGGCTTGATATGACCGGGTTTGTTGCATTTGTAACATATGATTTTCTGATCTTCTGGGTTGTCTAGTGCTTTGCCTATTCTGCTTTTCAATTCATGATTTCGAGATGGATTTCCGTATTTGCGATTCCACTTTTTGAATTTCTTTATTAGTAGCGCTAGCTCTGCTGCTCCATCATCATCGTCATCATTCTCATCATCACTTTCAGTTGTTCCTTTGAGAGCTATTGATTTCTTTCGAGTATCACCACCTTCACGCTCTTCCTTGAATTTCATTTCTAGCTCATAAGTGGTGAGATTTCCGATGAGTTCTTCGACTTTGAGTTGTTTTAAATCTTTCGATTCTTGAATGGCAGTTACTTTTGCTTCAAAGCTTCGTGGAAGGACTCTGAGAATTTTACGGACTATTTCCAATTCGGTGTATGTTTTTCCGAGAGCTTTTGATTTGTATACGATGTTGGAAATTCGTCCGTACATCTCTTTGACATTTTCTTCTTTTGCCATTGTAAAGTTCTCGTATTCGCTGCTTAGCATGGCAAGACGAGATTCTTTGACTTGAGATGTTCCTTCGTGAGTTACTTCTAATATGTGCCATATTTCCTGCGCAGTTAGACAATGTGAGACACGATTAAATTCAAATTGATCTAATGAACAGATAATAGAATTCATAGCTTTGGCATTAGTATTCTGTAATTTATTTTCTAGTTCTGTCCATTGTTCCTTTGGTTTCTCTATTTTCTGATCATTTACAGTTATAGTTGGTATTCTATAACCTGTCTCAACAATATCCCAAGCGTCAATGGTTTTCAAAAAAAATTTCATCCTATTTTTCCAAAAAACATATTCACCATTGAACATTGGTGGTCTAACTATGGATTGACCTTCTGCAAAAGCATTATTAAAAGAAGCCATTTTTAAAAATTCAAATTTCTAAACAAAAACTGTTTTTTTTTTTTAAAATAGAATTTTTAAAACAAATGTTGACTTCTATTCCTAGCTCTGATACCACTTGTAGGATCGATTTCACCCTAGAGGGGGGGGGGGTGAATAGGGTGATAGTGTAAATTATAAAAACTTAATTGCAGAAGTTAATTAATATTAACACGGATCACAGAATAGCAGCACAGATATAGCAGAATATAAATAACAAGACAGAACAACACAGAATTTACCCAACTTCGGCAAAAACCTGCCTACGTGCTGCCCCCAAGGTTTCTACTAGAAATTAGATAGTCCCTCGCTTACACACGTAAACTCGCTATACTCGCTATTGACTAATCTAACTCTACGCTCAAAACCCTGACCACAACTCAACTACTGAGTTGCGAATTCTCAAACTACACACTGTAGTTTGTACCCTAGTCACACGACTAGAAAATTACCACGGTTTAAAAGAGAATTTTGAAATTAAAAGAAAAACACAAACATAAAAAGTAAATAGCCCTTAATATAAACAAGAATCCTTTTATATTATTCAAGCCGTCCCCTTTTCTTTATTTTATGTGACCCGATCCACTTCTATTCGCTCAGTCCTTTGTGAGAAAATATGGCGGCTTCCTTCGTTCTTTCTTCCTGATTAAAAATTAGGGCTTTTTCGAAGCGCCTATTAGATTTGATCGAATCTCTGGTTGAATAAGAGTTGCCTTGCTCGATCGAATCTCGTTGCTTTCACTGGCTACTTCGATGAGTTCGATTTTTGCTTCTGGTACGAATTTATGGTTCGTTACTTTTTTAATTTTAGTATTCGAACTCTGATGATAAGATTGCCGATGATGATTTTCTTATATAGGGTTTGTAACCCTAGAATTTCGTTCACACAAAATATATTTGATTTTATCTCTACCGATCGTTTATGCTTGGATGATTGCGATTTACCTTGACTAATTCATATGCGAATTATTCTTATTATTTCTTGGTTGACTTGGTTTAAAATTGACGGCTTTGAATTTATGTTCAATCCTGGCTCCGTGAATTTCTCTGACCTGACTCGATGCCTTGAATTTGAGATGTTTGGTTATCACTTGCTTTGACTTGGTTACACGTTTTGAAGACTGCAGCTTGATGCTTGCATCCCTCTTGTTGTTCACAGCAATTACATCCCTACTGCCATGTTTTGATGTCACTGTAGTATGTTGGTCACTTGATTCACCTGTATTTGTGCATTGCCTTACTGTTGCTGTGCACTTCTGTTTGCTGTCATGTTCTTGTGCTCGAGCTTGCATACTGTTATGTTGTTTGCATATCACCTTGTTGCATTGTTGAGTCACTTGAGTGTGTTGATGGAAGATGTTGCACTGCTTCATTATGATTCACTTGATTCACCTGTGCATATTGTTGCTTGGTTCTCTGACCTTGTTGCTTCATTGCTTACTGTGTTGACCATTATGCACTGTAGCTTGAGTCTTTGTTGAAGTTTTATTGGACTTCATTCTGGTTAGCACTTGCATCACCACTGTAACACATATTCAACAATACATGCTGTGCATTTCATTCAGTCTTCATTATGGCCTGTGACTTTGTTATACCTGCTGTGCACTAAGCATTGTTCGAACTTGTATCACTGTCTGGTTCATCTTTGTTGCTTCACCACAGTTTGCATTTTCCACACTTGTGTTTTGGTTTGAACTTGCAGTTAAGAATTCATATTGCAGTCCATATTCTTCATTTGATATCGAGTTGCACACTGCTGCAATGTTGAAAATGTTTCATTGTATCACTGCATATTGTAGTGTATTGCTTGCATTCATATTCTTGCTGTTGTTTGGATATTGTGGGATGCCATCTTCATGTACTCGATATTGTGGCATGTGGTCTTTGCTGTCCACTGCAGTTTGTGCTTGCTGTTTGTCGAGTTGCATTTGTGTTACCATATTGATGCCTCTGTTCGCTATGGCTCTGACCATCTGATTGTTGTATTGTATTTCACCGTACTGTTGCGTTTCCTTTGGGATTGAACTTGAGCTTTGAATTGTACCATGATAGTCATGTTCCATTGTTGTACACTGCATTCATGTCACTGGTATGCTGCAGCTTGCATCTTTGTTGCATTTGCTTGAATTTGTGTCATCTTTACTTGCATTGCTGTACACTTTTGGTCATTGTTGTAGTTGTATCTATGTACACTACTGCCTTATTACAGTGGTCTGACTTGAACTTGATGACTTGAGCTGCTTTCTTGACTGTACTTGTACAACTTCATTTTGGCTTGTTCATACTGTATTGTCTGGACTTGACGTTGCCTTGTGTTGAACCCAGTTTCAAAACTTGGGTTTGACCTTGTGCTCGTGTCGTGATTTTGAATATATTGCACGTGAGTTGAACTCGGTTTTTCATTTGGGTTTGACCTGTGCTTGCCTGTCCCTGTAAATCAATCAAGTGTATATATCGGCGTGCACGGCCTTGTGGCATATACAGTAATATACTGTGTATGTCACAAGTTGTTCGTGTATGATGAATTCAAATTTAAATGATGACGAACAACCCAAATAACTGAGGCAAATATCATTTTCAAAATTCACGTTTTATTTTATATCGCAAAAATATTTTATTTTCAATTTTACTGCGTTAGTTTATATTTTTGCAGATTGCTCAGATGCTGGATTCAAACTTGAATGCAGTTGAAGATAAATACGAGTGTGAGTGATATGTAGTGAGGTGCTGATGTAAAATAGTGATGTAATTGAAATTGTATCAAAGTTGTATAGTGAATAGTGAGAGCTTGAATTTGTATACTATTCAAAATTGTAATAAATATTTATTTGAATAAAATATTCGTTTGAATTCAAATTCTGTGTTATTTATTTTATTCAGCAAATATTTATTTAATCTGTGAAAATAAATAGTATATTATCAAATACATTTAAACGAATGTATATATGTTTATTATCATCAAACAAAAATCATATAAGCGCATATTCAACACACCACTGTCCAGCAATGGTAAATCATAGACCGGCCATGGGATCTCCTTTTATAGAAAAATCCATGTGACGAAAAATCGAAGGGTAAAAAACTTTCAAGACCCGATTGATGTTCGGATAGATCTTTTGGGTATGAAACTAACCAGTAACGGCTTAAAGCTTTCATAGCCATAGAACTCGTAGAGCTTTGTTTTGATTAGTTATAGCTCCTGTAACCCTAAACGAGCCAACAGTTATGCCCCACCAAAGAATCGATATCCACAGGGTGCAACATCTACGGTGCAAGGTGCAACATCCGTCCAAAATGCCAAAAAAGTGCCGTATGACTTTTAGAAATGGGTACTTGGATTTGAAACGGGGCAGTACCATGGTGCACCACTCTCCAGGGATGGTAAATCATAGACCAGCCACGGGGATCCCGTTTTGCAGAAAAAATCCACATGATGAAAAAATGAAGGGTAAAAAACTTCCAAAACCCGATTGAGGTTCAGATAGGATTTTTTGGGTATGAAGCTAACCAGTGATGGTCTAACAGCCCGCAAATCCGTAGCCCTTGAGTCAACTCTATTCTACAACAATCAACTCAAGTTGTACAGAAATACGAACCACTTGGGTTTAAGAAGAAGCGGTAGAAGAAGAGAAAACAAAATCAACATCAGAATCCAACCATCGCAGCGGAATAAAATATAATAGATAATAAATAATCTTTACTCAATCAAATATATCTCTGTTTATATATTACATCAATCAGAGTACATCAATCACAACTCAACATCAACATCACACAAATGGGTACACAACGACTCAACACAGCAAAATATGTATATATATATATATACAAGTACGAATGTACGTATCGTCATCCAACTCGTCTCCTGAGCTCCACAGCATCATATCCTGTATCCTATAATACTCGGTCTGACCCGAGCATTGCAGTTAAATAACACCTGAGTCAGTCTGGATTACCAGTGTGAGAAAATCACAACCAATTGATTATTAAAGTTTCAAAAATCCTTTGAAAACAAAAGCATCTCGTAAGACCATGCCACGAATAAAAATGTCGGGTTTTTACCTTACGATAGCTAAAACATTTTTATTAAAGTCCTCTGATATTATAATAGTGTCTATAGAAAGTAAAATAGAATCTAGCTGAAATGCTTGCATCTCACGTTTCAGCAATAGTTGGGCACAATCAAAACCGTACGGGCGCGTAGGGAAATGGATTCCAACTAATGGCTAGGCACTGGGGTACCACCTATCACAGTACCTGGTCTAGATCAGCGTACCGAGGTGCCACCCTAACTCCCCTGCAACACAAGACCGGAACCATCCCTTACTGGACAGTCCCGAGTAAGATCACCCCGCGGTTTGGATCAGCAACCGCCCACTAAGCCGAAATAAAGGGACATCTAGACAGGGATGACCTCACCCTCCAGTGGGGCTACCCACGAAGCCTTGCTGCATATCCCCTGATTTTCAGCCATTCCCATTTGATGAGGCTAGAGGCTAAGCGTTACCTTTTTTAGAAAATATCCCTTAGAATGCTCATCTTCCACCTGACGATGTTTCGCAAGCATTCATCAATACAAGTCCGTCCCGGGTTCGAACGGAACCGAAGGCACTATTCCTACTACATCCATTTTGGAAATATCCTCAGGATTAGTAACGACTAGCCCTTGCACTTCACTGCTCCATTTTCGAATCCAAAATCGTTTACACGAAATGTACAAACCGGATCGAAGTGGTTTTCGAAAAATAAATCCCGATCCCGGTCTCTTCGAAACGATCAGCGTATTTGTCCAATATTGATAGTCGGTTATTTAACTATCAATTAATATTCACAACAATCATCAACCAATAAATAATTTTCCAAATTATTTATTAACCTCAAATATATCTTCACAAGATATATTTCTATTTTCAATCCTTTGAAAACAGTTTCTAATCAACTTTCCCTTTAAAATAAACTTCCCGAATATATTTCTATCTCCACTGAAATTACCAAGCACGAAACTAGATTTTACTTTAATATATTAGAAACACTTTATTGTAAAATATATTAGAAAATTTTACTTTAATACTTAATATAAAGCAATGCTCTAGAAATACTAAAATAACATTACCTTATAACTATATGTTAGATTTCCTTTATTAAATTACCAAATCATTCTTTATATAATTATTACGATAATAGATTAAAATAAAATACTTACTTTGGAGTTTACTTTAGAACATTTAAGTTAAGACCTCTTCACTAATTGGCTAAGATAGATCCTATATGAATATTTAAAAAAAAAGGTTACTTTAAAAAAATATAGAACTAGGTTTTCATTTTTTAAAAACGTTATACTGGGTCATTTTTAAAATAATTACTACTATAATAGATTAAAGGAAATATTTACTTTAGAATTTAAATATTAGACATAATAAATTTAAATATTAGACATAATAAATTTACAAAACATACTTTTTTAAACAATTTTAAGCCTTTAGTTTATATTTAAAAATTTACTTTGAAACGCACTTGGTTATACAGAGAGAAATTTCCAATCTCAAACATTTAAATCAATTTCCCAAATTGATTTCCAATTTACTCCATCTGAAATAAATTTCATTACTTACACAATTCATTTCAAAATTCATTAATTATAGACTTATTATTATTGTTATTAATTTCCATTTGATTTTTAATCTCTTACCTAAAATATATAAATTCAGGTCTTTCCCAAATCTTCTTTATTCCTTTCAGTAATTTAAATCTTAAATTTTAGATAAATGTTGTTCTCTTAAATAATAGCGCTACAGTTCAAAATTCATTAACTTCCTGTCATTCAAAATTTCCTTTCTATATTTTAGCTTTATTTATTAAAATTTTAAAGTCACTTTATTTTATTTTTCCCATTCATTCTTAAACTTATTCAAATTTTCTATAATTATTTTCTTACAAATTTATTTCCTTTATTTTCCTTCCAAAATCCAATTTATTTATATTTTTGATAGTTCATTATACACAATTATATTCAATCGAACCATAGCATTCAATATTTCAATAAAGTTCATCATAGAATATCACATAATCACAACAGAGGGTATTAAAAAATTTTAAATAAATGTTGAGGGATCCAGTTGGATCCCTCCAACCTGTTTTCCCTACATCCACAGACGTTAGCACAATACAAAATATCTTCACTATAGAATGAGGGAAATCAATCATTTCAAGGTGTAGTGTATACTACTATATAACACAACAATCAATTCAACCATTCAAACAATTATTTGAATTTAATCATTTAAATTTTAAACTTAACTGAGTGAGATTAACTCACCTTTGATTTGTGTTTGGCAATTCATTTCCATCTCGCCAATTCCACCATAATTTTTGACCTTGAATAACATTATATAATTTATTAATATCTGAGATAATCAGATAATCCATTACTATTAATTAATTTTAATTAACTAATAATTTTCCTATAAAAATCCCTTTGTTTAAAATAATTAATATAAGTTAATTACACTAATTAGTCTCCTTATTATTTTCAAACCTTGTATAACAATTTATACGATTTTACTTACATTCGAACCAAATGAAAAATCAACTACCATTTAATATATTTAAATAACAAATTATTTGATTTAAACTAAATTTCCTTTTTTTATAAAATATATATGTGACTTAAACATATTTCATGAAAAGTCAGATTTATATCTATAAACTCTACAACACTCTACTATTTAAATAAAATTTCATTTCATTTTTATTTTTATTTCAAATTCATAAACGTGTAAATGAAATAAATAAATTTAAAGAAATACCTATCTAACGAAAACGTGGCCAAACACGAAACCAGTCCCATGTTCGAACAGACTTCTGGCCACTCATTCCTCCTCCCTCAATCGCGTGCCCACACGCGCTTCAAAATCCATCGCGACACAAGTCTCGCGATCGGCCTCTCGGCCTCTCACCACAGCCGGCATCACTTACTGCGAAATCGCGATCCACCAAAACGAGCGTCGCCCCCTTTCGCGAGACCCTACCTCCTCGCGACCTCGGCCTAACTTCTCGTGCTCACGCGATGACTCGACCCATGAACTTTTGAACTGCAATCGATTCGAACGCAGCCCAAGCATCGCGCTTCGATTTCGAGTTTCCCTTCATTTTTTTTCCACGAACGATTGACTTACGTGAATTGGGGATGGAAGAGGAAGCACCCATTTCCTTCGAACAGATCTGGTTGGGGAAAAATAAGAAGACATGATTTTGAAGAATAAGGGCTTCGGCCATTTTTTTTAATTAGTTTAGGGATTGAGCTGATTTGTTTGTTAGAGATAAATCTTTAAGGGTCGAATTGCTTCCAAAGGAAGAAAAGATAGCGTGCCAAGGAAAGAACTGGAAAGGTTCTGATGCAAATTAAGTTTTACTAATCAAGTACAGTGTTCACTTATTTTAAATTCAAATTCGAATCGATTATTATCAATTAAATTTCCAGCGCGTTTATATCTCGTACACTCACACACTAACTCCAGTCAATACGAAATTTGAAATCCGATAATAATTCAATATTACGGATCCAATGGAACTGGTTTCGTCGAATTCCGAGACTGTGCCTCGGAAGGCTATTTTTAAATTCAATTTAAACGATATAAATTTTAAAACTGAACAAACCACTGTTAATTTCAATTTTAACACTTCTATTGTCTTCAGTATTATCAATATAAATTTCATAAGCCTTCAAATTATTTTTATAGGCTTAAAACTGCAGATTCAACAATTTTCCCAACTTCCGATAATTAAATTCAAAAATTAATTATCCAATGAATGTTTATATTTGAAATTCAAGTTCAAGATTAACTTTTAAATATTTCAAATAATTTAAATATTTCGATTTTAAATGCTTAAAAATTCCGGATCGTCACATTCCTCTCCCCTTAAAAGAATTTCGTCCCCGAAATTACTAGTTAGGAAGAATGATCCAATACCCGTTTATCTATTCCCAAAACCAAAAACTTACATTCCTGTCAACTATCTTCTTATAAAAGAATTATTATTATTCTTATTAACTTCCCAAACTTCTGGTTTCCAAACAACTCTAGTTATACAATCATTCAAATTTTAATCTTAAAACCAATTTTGAATTATCAAAATTTCTCAATTTTTTTTTCTAACTCCCTAAATTTTCGAAAAATTTCGCCAGCGTCTCCTTTGCGCGGCTAGCTCGGTACTACTACAAAAATGGCTCCACGACCTCCCAAATCCAAAAAGAAATCAAAAGGCCAAGTGGCTCAATCCAAAATCCCAATCCAATTTCATACCAAAATTTAAATACATACCTTTTGACGGGTAACTCATATTTATCTTCTGAAATCAAAATCAATTCTTTTTCCCTTTATATTACCTGCATATCCTGCTTAGCACTAATATCCAATCACAATATTTTCAAAACATTTTATCGACTCCCTTACCAAATGCCAATATTCATCCAAATATCCACTTAGAATATATTTGCAATATTCAATTTCCAATAAAGAATTAACCATTCCTTACTTAAGTTAACATAAGCATTTATATGTTTCTTTATTTATTTCCGTCTTACCACTTCAATTTATATCCATTTCTATCCACATTGGTTTATCTCCATTCCTATACGAATTCAATTTATCTTTAACTTTAAATATTGAATTTTATCTTCCATTTATAACTAATTCATGTCATTATTTGAAATTGGTTTCATTTACTAACTTATTTAAGTTTCCAATTTGGATTTGTTTGTCGTTAACAAAATTTCCAAAAATTTCAAAAATTTTCTAACTCCCAAAATTTCTGAAATTTTTTGACAGAGCCTCCTTTGTACGGAGGAGCTTTTGCAATTTGACAAAAGAGATAAATATATATACATCGACCCACACGGTCGGAAAAACCAAAAACAGTACATATTTCCTATTTTTATTGCGTAGGCGTACCTTAGTTAGTATTTTTAAGCAAGCAGCTTATTTATTTAGCAGATAATGCAATGAAATCCAACCACATGGCTTCCTGCTACCTATACTTACTCAGTTTAAACATGCAAGTGCCAAATATATGCAGTTTAAAAGCATACCACTTATTCGCAATAGTTAAAACATATGAATTCTAAAAGAAATTCACACCAATCACTTGTCCGTAAGCAATTTATATAGTTTCCATGCTAATTCAACTGTTTCAACTTATTCATATCCATTTTCATTCAATCTGAATGGTTTTCAATCCATTCATATACCACTTCATCAATTTGAATGGTTTAAAACTCAATTGCTTACATTTAATTTATTATTAAGCAAACTGAACTCATATTTACTTCAATTGCTTTCAAACATAATTTATTTTACCCTTATCAACACATAGATTTTTAACTACTTCCCTTTACATCCAACGACCATTTATTCCATGCAATTCGACGAGATTTATGTGAATAAATAAGTATTTATGTTTATAACCAATTTAAATTGATTTCAACTCAATTTATACTTAATTCTATTCCATTTTCAATTTATTCACAATCCATATATTCTCATTTTCATTGCATTTCAGATTTGACTCCATTCACTTGCATTTCATTTTATTAACCAAACTAGTTTATTCAAAACCATTAACAACTTAGGTTCATCTTCATTTCCAATTAAATTTCCTTTTTTATTTTAATTCATTCATACCCATTTATTTAGATTGACACATTCTAATTAAATTTTATTCTCAACCCAATCATTAGCGTTTCATTTAAAACTATTCTATTAAACTTGAAAACATTCAATTGTTAATATTGTATCCAAGTTATTTCAATTCCTCAACATTTTAAATGGTTTACAATTATTTATTTAAGAATTTTCATTCCATTAAATATTATCGGCAACTCACCGAATTTTACTTCAATTAAAATCCACTTTTACTTGATTTAAATCCAATCCACTATTACTAAACTAAACTTTAAGTTGAATTCAATTCAACTCCTTTCCATCTTTTAGCTTAAGTTTATTCACTCCAATTTTATACTTAAGCTCATTTCGTTTCAAGTAAATCTTTCTCTTCCATTCAACTTAATTCTATTTCAGTTTAATCTCATTTCAAAATTTACAATTTCATTTGATTAGTTATTATAAAATTTAACTTTCCAGATTCAGTTCATCCAATTTATTACATGGACATTTTCCAATTTATCATCACTTATTTGGATTTTATTTGCAATTCATACCATTACTATTTAAATCCATTTCCATTTTTTTTAGTTAAATTTTAATTCATAACTCAAATTCTGAACCCATTATCCATTTTAGATTTACCATCCAGTTTCATGAACTCACAATTCAATTCCACAATTCAAGTCGAATTCAATTTATAACTTGAGTTTTATTTCCAAACTTAATTATTATCTCACAATTCATCTTTTATTTAACTGCATTGGGTTCTCATTACATATTTCATCATCTAAATATTTATCCAAATAGTCTTTAAAATTATAATCCAAAACTTGATTTTAATCTCAACATCTCTTCATTTAAATTTTCTTAAGTTCACATTTATTTTATCATTCAAGTTTGGATTCTCTTTTCATTTTTCAATTCATCAAAATATTGATTTTGGGCTTTGTATTCCATTTTCAATTTAATAAGTCACAACTTATTGTTTTATACAATTCTATTCATCATAAGCTTGAATATATTCTTCTTTTATTTTAACTCAAGTCGTATGCTTCTTTATAACCCAAGCATAGTTTATTCATGCATTTTAATTCTTTTACGAGTCATTCTGGTTTATTTATTTAAATCCCAATCCTTATCCAATTTATTTTCCATTTGTTCAGGTAAGAATTTATTTCCATTCATTAATTCAATTGAATTCTCATCCCAATTCAATTTTACTTTAACTCAAATTTATTTAACTCAATTCGATTTCAACTTAATTCGAATACAACTGGATATTATTTTCAGCATATTCGATTTATTTCAATCCAGTTAGCTTATTTCATTTTTAAATTTTCACTTAAAATTAAATTCCCAACATTCAAAGCTAATATTTCCTTCCTGATTTAAAAATCATCTCAATTTATAAGCTTACAACCTATTTCATCAGGATTTTTCAAATACCCGGTTATTGGTTTCAAATTATGTTGAAATCTTCAACATTTCAAAATCACACTTCTCAAAAATTAAACCAACCCTGGTTTTATTCCCAACAAATTTCCTTTGGAATTTCAAAAACATCTTGCTTTTCTAAAAAAATCAATTTGGTAGCAATTCTTCACTTAGAAATTCGAAAATGAACACCGATGATGCGGCCGTTATCATCGGAATTATTTTCCAATAAACCGAGTGATTTCAATGCTATTTCACTTTCAAACTCCATTTAAAACAATTTCCTTTCAGAATATCTCCAAAACAATAATGCCATCATTTATCTGCAAAATATTTCCAAATCTCTGGGATTTAAATTTCCAAATCCTGCTTATATAAATTTTAACTATAACTCATTTGTACAGTTTATGCTTATACAAATTCTCATTTAATCATATTTCAATTTATAATTCACATTTACAATTCATATTTATAAATTTTATTTTATAATGAATCTATTTCCTTAACTTTGGTTATATTTCAATTCCTAGTTAAATTTTCACCTAACAATGATAATACTGTTAATATTATCATTTCTAACATCCAAGCAACCATATATTAGCGAAGTAATTTACAAAACCTTTCTTTATATCAAAATATATTTGTGGGTAAAATTATTTCATTCACCCACATTTAAAACAATACCGTGTCCATTGTTCTATTCAAGTGTTTAGAAACCCCTTCGATACAGTTGTCCAGACTGTGCCGACGAAGGTTCATATGCCACTCAATAAACCAATCAACCCAATATTAAAATAATTTATATTCACTAACAAATACGCACTCATATTTATTTATACGCTCAAATTCATTCTAGAATACTACGGACTCTAATTTTAATGAGTAATTCCCACCAGAGCCAAGGTTATCACCAACCTAAGCTCTGATACCAAGTGTAACAACCCGCAAATCCGTACCCCTTGAGTCAACTCTATTCTACAACAATCAACTCAAGTTGTACAGAAATACGAACCATTTGGGTTTAAGAAGAAGCGGTAGAAGAAGAGAAAACAAAATCAACATCAGAATCTAACCATCGCAGCGGAATAAAATATAATAGATAATAAATAATCTTTAATCAATCAAATATATCTCTGTTTATATATTACATCAATCAGAGTACATCAATCACAACTCAACATCAACATCATACAAATGGGTACACAACGACTCAACACAGCGAAATATGTGTATATATATATATATACAAGTACGAATGTACGTATCGTCATCTAGCTCGTCTCCTGAGCTCCACAGCATCATATCCTGTATCCTATAATACTCGGTCTGACTCGAGCATTACAGTTAAATAACACCCGAGTCAGTCTGGATAACCAGTGTGAGAAAATCACACCCAATTGATTATTAAAGTTTCAAAAATCCTTTGAAAACAAAAGCATCTCGTAAGACCACGCCACAAATAAACATGTCGGGTTTTTACCTTACGATAGCTAAAACATTTTTATTAAAGTCCTCTGATATTATAATAGTGTCTATAGAAAGTAAAATAGAATCTAGCTGAAATGCTTGCATCTCACGTTTCAGCAATAGTTGGGCACAATCAAAACCGTACGGGCACGTAGGGAAAATGGATTCCAACTAATGGCTAGGCACTAGGGTACCACCTGTCACTGTACCTTGTCTAGATCAGCGTACCGAGGAGCCACCCTAACTCCCCTGCAACACAAGACCGGAACCATCCCTTACTGGATAGTCCCGAGCAAGATCACCCCGTGGTTGGGATCAGCAACCGCCCACTAAGCCGAAATAAAGGGACATCTAGACAGGGATGACCTCACCCTCCAGCGGGGCTACCCACGAAGCCTTGCTGTATATCCCCTGATTTTCAGCCATTCCCATTTGATGAGGCTTGAGGCTAAGCGTTACCTTTTTTAGAAAATATCCCTTAGAATGCCCATCGTCCACCTGATGATGTTTCGCAAGCATTCATCCATACAAGTCCGTCCCGGGTTCGAACGGAACCGAAGGTAGTATTCCTACTACATCCATTTTGGAAATATCCTCAGGATTAGTAATGACTAGCCCTTGCACTTCACTGCTCCATTTTCGAATCCAAAATCGTTTACACGAAACGTACAAACCGGATCAAAGTGGTTTTCGGAAAATAAATTCCAATCCCGGTCTCTTCGAAACGATCAGCGTATTTGTCCAATATTGATAGTCGGTTATTTAACTATCAATTAATATTCACAACAATCATCAACCAATAAATAATTTTCCAAATTATTTATTAACCTCAAATATATCTTCACAAGATATATTTCTATTTTCAATCCTTTAAAAACAGTTTCAAATCAACTTTCCCTTTAAAATAAACTTCCCAAATATATTTCTATCTCCACTGAAATTACCAAGCACCAAACTAGATTTTACTTTAATATATTAGAAACACTTTATTGTAAAATATATTAGAAAATTTTACTTTAATACTTAATATAAAACAATGCTCTAGAAATACTAAAATAACATTATCTTATAACTATACATTAGATTTCCTTTATTAAATAACCAAATCATTCTTTATATAATTATTACGATAATAGATTAAAATAAAATACTTACTTTGGAGTTTAGTTTAGAACATTTAAGTTAAGACCTCTTCAATAATTGGCTAAGATAGATCCTATATGAATATTTAAAAAAAATAAGGTTACTTTAAAAAAATATAGAACTAGGTTTCCATTTTTTAAAAACGTTATATTGAGTTATTCTTAAAATAATTACTACTATAATTGATTAAAGGAAATATTTACTTTAGAATTTAAATATTAGACATAATAAATTTAAATATTAGACGTAATAAATTTACAAAACATACTTTTTAAACAATTTTAAACCTTTACTTTATATTTAAAAATTTACTTTGAAACGTACTTTTTTATTCGGAGAGAAACTTCCAATCTCAAACATTTAAATCAATTTCCCAAATTGATTTTCAATTTACTCCATCTGAAATAAATTTCATTACTTACACAATTCATTTCAAAATTCATTAATTATAGACTTATTATTATTGTTATTAATTTCCATTTGTTTTTTAATCTCTTACCTGAAATATATAAATTCAGGTCTTTCCCAATTCTTCTTTATTCCTTTCAGTAATTTAAATCTTAAATTTTAGATAAATGTTTTGTTCTCTTAAATAATAACACTACAGTTTAAAATTCGTTAACTTCCTGTCATTCAGAATTTCCTTTCTATATTTTAGCTTTATTTATTAAAATTTTAAAGTCACTTTATTTTATTTTTCCCATTCATTCTTGAACTTGTTCAAATTTTCTATAATTATTTTCTTACAAATTTATTTCCTTTATTTTCCTTCCAAAATCCAATTTATATATATTTTTGATAGTTCATTATACACAATTATATTCAATCGAACCATAGCATTCAATATTTCAATAAAGTTCATCATAGAATATCACATAATCACAACAGAGGGTATTAAAAAAATTTAAATAAATGTTGAGGGATCCAGTTGGATCCCTCCAACCTGTTTTTCCTGCATCCACAAACGTTAGCACAATATAAAATATCTTCACTATAGAATGAGGGAAATCAATCATTTCAAGGTGTAGTGTATACTACTATATAACACAACAATCAATTCAACCATTCAAACAATTATTTGAATTTAATCATTTAAATTTTAAACTTAACTGAGTGAGATTAACTCACCTTTGATTTGTGTTTGGCAAACCATTTCCATCTCGCCAATTCCACCATAATTTTAGACCTAGAATAACATTATATAATTTATTAATATCTGAGATAATCAGATAATCCATTACTATTAATTAATTTTAATTAACTAATAATTTTCCTATAAAAATCCCTTTGTTTAAAATAATTAATATAGGTTAATTACACTAGTTAGTCTCCTTATTATTTTCAGACCTTGTATAACAATTTATACGATTTTACTTACATTCAAACCAAATGAAAAATCAACTACCATTTAATATATTTAAATTAACAAATTATTTGATTTAAACTAAATTTCCTTTTTTTATAAAATATATATGTGACTTAAACATATTTCATGAAAAGTCAGATTTATATATATAAACTCTACAACACTCTACTATTTAAATAAAATTTCATTTCATTTTTATTTTTATTTCAAATTCATAAACATGTAAATGAAATAAATAAATTTAAAGAAATACCTATCTGACGAAAACGTGGCCAAACACGAAACCAGTCCCATGTTCGAACGGACTTCTGGCCACTCGTTCCTCCTCCCTCAATCGCGTGCCCATACGCGCTTCAAAATCCATCGCGACACAAGTCTCGCGATCGGCCTCTCGGCCTCTCACCACAGCCGACATCACTTACTGCGAAATCACGATCCACCAAAATGAGCGTCGCCCCCTTTCACGAGACCCTACCTCCTCGCGACCTCGGCCTAGCTTCTCGTGCTCACGCGATGATTCGACCCATGAACTTTTGAACTGTAATCGATTCGAACGCAGCCCAAGCATCGCGCTTCGATTTCCAGTTTCCCTTTATTTTTATATTTTTTTTCCATGAACGATTGACTTACGTGAATTGGGGATGGAAGAGGAAGCACCCATTTCCTTCGAACAGATCTGGTTGGGGAAAAATAAGAAGACATGATTTTGAAGAATAAGGGCTTCGGCCATTTTTTTTAATTAGTTTAGGGATTGAGCTGATTTGTTTGTTAGAGATAAATCTTTAAGGGTCGAATTGCTTCCAAAGGAAGACAAGATAGCGTGGCAAGGAAAGAACTGGAAAGGTTCTGATGCAAATTAAGTTTGACTAATCAAGTACAGTGTTCACTTATTTTAAATTCAAATTCGAATCGATTATTATCAATTAAATTCCCAGCGCGATTATATATCGTACACTCACACACTAACTCCAATCAATACGAAATTTGAAATCTGATAATAATTCAATATTACGGATCCAATGGAACTTGTTTCGTCGAATTCCAAGACTGTGCTTCGGAAAGCTATTTTTAAATTCAATTTAAACGATATAAATTTTAAAACTGAACAAACCACTGTTAATTTCAATTTTAACACTTCTATTGTCTTCAGTATTATCAATATCAATTTCATAAGCCTTCAAATTATTTGTATATGCTTAAAACTCCAGATTCAACAATTTTCCCAACTTCCGATAATTAAATTCAAAAATTAATTATCCATTGAATGTTTATACTTGAAATTCAAGTTCAAGATTAACTTTTAAATATTTCAAATAATTTAAATATTTCGATTTTAAATGCTTAAAAAATTCCGGGTCGTCACAGACGGTTCAAAGCGGTCATAGCCATAGAACTCACAGAGAGCTTCGTTTTGACTGGCTATAGCTCCCATACCTCTAAACGAGCCAACAGTTATGGCCCTTCGAAGAATCGATATCCTAGGGTGCAACATCTACGGTGCAAGGTGCAACATCCGTCCAAAATGCCGAGACAGTGCCGTATGACTTTTAGAAATAGGTGCATGGATTTGAAACAGAGCAGTACCATGGTGCACCACTCTCCAGCGATGGTAAATCATAAACCAGCCACGGGGATCCCGTTTTACGGAAAAATTCCACGTGGCGAAAAAACGAAGAGTAAAAAACTTCCATGACCCGAATAAGGTTCGGATAGGATTTTTTGGATATGAAATTAACCAGTGACGGCTTAAAACAGTCATAGCCGTAGAACTCACAACGAGCTTCGTTTTGACTTGCTATGGCTCCTGTGACTCTAAACGAGCCAACAGTTATGGCCCTCCGAAGAATCGACATCCACAGGGTGAAAATCTACGGTGCAAGGTGCAACGACCGTCCAAAACGCAGAAACAGTGCCGTACGACTTTTAAAAATGGGTGCATGGCTTTAAAACGGAGCAATACCATGGTGCACCACTCTCTAGTGATGGTAAATCATAGACCAGCCAAGGGGATCCCGTTTTACGGAAAAAATCCACGTGACAAAAAAACGAAGAGTAAAAAACTTCCAAGACCCAATTAAGGTTCGGATAGGATTTTTTGGATATGAAACTAACCAGTGACATCTTAAAGCAATCGTAGCCATAGAACTCACAGCGAGCATCGTTTTGACTTGTTATGGCTCCTATGACTCTAAACGAGCCAACAGTTATGGCCCTCCGAAGAATCGATATCCACAGGGTGAAAATCTACGGTGTAAGGTGCAACATCCGTCCAAAATGCCGAAACATTGTCGTACGACTTTTAGAAATAGGTTCATGGCTTTAAAACGGAGTAGTGCCATGGTGCACCATTCTCCAGCGATGGTAAATCATAGACCAGCCATAGAGATCCCCTTTTACAGAAAAATCCACGTGACGAAAAAACGAAGGGTAAAAAACTTCCAAGACTCGATTGAGGTTCGGATAGGATTGTTTGGGAATGAAACTAACTAGTGACGGCTTAAAGCGGTCATAGCCGTAGAACTCATAGGGAGCTTCGTTTTGACTTGTTATGGCTCCCGTGACTCTAAACGAGCCAACATTTATGTCCCTACGAAGAATCGATATCCATAGGGTGCAACATCCATGGTGCAAGGTGCAACATCCGTCCGAAATGTCGAAACAGTTCCGTGCGACTTTTAGAAATGGGTGCATGGATTTGAAATGGAGCAGTACCATGGTGCACCACTCTCCAGTGATCATAAATCACAGACCACCTAGGGGAATCCTATTTTATAGAAAAAAAATCCACGTGACGGACATATTTTTTGGGTATGAAACTAACCAGTGACGTCTTAAAGCGGTCATAGCCATAGAACTCACAGAGAGCTTTATTTTGACTGGTTATGGCTCACGTAACACTAAACGAGCCAACAGTTATGGCCTTCCGAAGAATAGATATCCATAAGGTGCAATATCTATGGTGCAAGGTGCAACATCCGTCCAAAACGTCGATACAGTGCCGTACGACTTTTAGAAATGGGTGCATGGATTTGAAACGGATATGTACCATGGTGCACCACTCACCAGCGATGGTAAATCATAGACCAGCCACGGGGATCCCGTTTTACAGAAAAAATCCACGTGACGAAAAAACGATGGGTAAAAAATTTCCAAGACCCGATTGAGGTTTGGATAGGATTTTTTGGTCATGAAACTAACCAGTGACGGCTTAAAGCTTTGATAGCTGTAGAACTCGTAGAGAACTACATTTTGATTGGTTATGGCTTCTATTACTCTAAACGAACCAACAGTTATGGCCCTCCGAAGAATCGATATCTACGGGGTGCAACATGTACGGTGCAAGGTGCAACATCCGTCCAAAATGACGAAAAAGTGTCGTACGAATTTTAGAAATGGGTGCATGGATTTGAAACGAAGCAGTCCCATAGGGAACCACTCTCCATGGATGGTAAATCATAGACTAGCCACAGGGATCCCGGTTTAAAGAAAAAATCGACGTGATGAAAAAACGAAGGGTAAAAAACTTCCAAGACCCGATTGAGGTTCGGATATGATTTTTTGGGTATGAAACTAACCAGTGACGGCTTAAAGTTGTTATAGCCATAGAACTCACAGAGACCTTCATTTTGACTGGTTATAGCTCCCATAACTTTAAACAAGCCAATAGTTATGGCCCTCCAAAGAATCGATATCCATAGGGTGCAACATCTACGGTGCAAGGTGCAACATCCGTCCAAAAGGCCGAAACAGTGCCGTACGACTTTTAGAATTAGGTGCACGGATTTGAAATGGAGCAGTACCAAGGTGCACCACTCTCCAGCGACGGTAAATCGTAGACTAACCACGGGGATCCCGTTTTATAGAAAAAATTAACGTGACGAAAAAACGAAGGGTAAAAAACTTCCAAGACCCGATTGATGTTCGGATAGGCTTTTTTGGGTATGAAACTAACCAGTGATGAATTAAAGCTGTCATAGCCGTAGAACTCGTAGCAAGCTTCGTTTTGACTGCTTATGGCTCTTGTTACTCTAAACGAGCCAACAGTTATGGCCTTCCGAAGCATCGATATCCATAGGGTGAAAATCTATGGTGCAAGGTGCAACATCCATCCAAAACGCCAAAACAGTGACTTTTAGAAATGGGTTCATGGCTTTAAAATGGAGCAGTACCATGGTGCACCACTCCAGCGATGGTAAATCATAGACCATCCACGGGGATCCTGCTTTACAGAAAAAGTCCATGTGATGAAAAAATGAAGTGTAAAAAACTTCCAAGACCCGATTGAGATTCGAATAGGCTTTTTTGGGTACGAAACTAGCCAGTGATGGGTTAAAGAGGTCATAGTTATAGAACTCACAAAGGGCTTCGTTTTTACTAGTTATGGCTCCCGTAACTCTAAACGAGCCAACAGTTATGGCCCTCTGAAGAATTGATATCCACAGGGTGCAACATCTACGGTGCAAGGTGCAACATCCATCCGAAATGCGAAAACAGTGACGTACGACTTTTAGAAATGGGTGCATGGATTTGAAACGGAGCAATACCATGGTGTACCACTCTCCAGCGATAGTAAACCATAGACTAGCCACGGGAATCTCGTTTTACAGAAAAAATTCACGTGACGAAAAATCAAAGGGTAAAAAACTTACAAGACCCGAATGAGGTTCGATGGGTTTTTTAGGCATGAAACTAGCCAGTGACATCTTAAAGCTGTCATAGCCGTAGAACTGTAGAGTGCTTCATTTTGACTGGTTATGGCCCCCGTAACCCTAAACGAGCCAATAGTTATGGCCAATGGAATAATCGATATCCACAGGGTGCAACATCTACTGTGCAACGTGCAACATCCGTCCAAAATGCCGAAAAAGTACCGTACGACTTTTATAAATGGATGCATGGATTTGAAATGGAGTAGTACCATGGTGCAGCAATCTCCAGTGATGGTAAATCATAGAACAGCCATGGGGATCCCGTTTTACAGAAAAATTCCACGTGACGAAAAAACAAAGGGTAAAAACTTCCAAGACCCGATTGAGGTTTGGATAGGATTTTTTGGGTATGAAACTAACCAGTGACGGCTTAAAGCGGTCGTAGCCGTAGAACTCACAAGGGCTTCGTTGTGACAGGTTATGGCTCCCATAATTCTAAACGAGCCAATAGTTACGGCCCTCCGTAGAATCGATATCCATAGGGTGCAACATCTACGGTGCAAGGTCCAACATCCGTCCAAAATGTCGTAATAGTGTCATACGACTTTTAGAAATGGGTGCATGGATTTGAAACGGAGCACGACCATGGTCACCACTCTCCGGCAATGATATATCATAGACCAACCACGGGGATCTCATTTTACAAAAAAAATCCACGTGACGAAAAAATGAAGGGTAAGAACATCCAAGACCCGATTGAGGTTCGGATAGGGTTTTGTGAGTATGAAACTAATCAGTGTCGGCGTAAAGCTTTCGTAGCAGTAGAACTCGCAAAGAGCTTCATTCTGAATGGTTATAGCTCCGGTAACCCTAAACGAGCCAACAGTTTTGTCCCTTCCTAAGAATCGATATCCACAAGGTGCAACATCTACGGTGCAAGGTGCAACATCCATCCAAAATGTCGTAAATGTGCCGTACAACTTTTAGAAATGTGAGCATGGATTTGAAATGGAGCAGTACCATGGTGCACCATTCTCCAGTGATGGTAAATCATAGACCAGCCACGGAGATCCCGTTTTACCGAAAAAATCTACGTGATGAAAAAACGGCGGGTAAAAAACTTTCAAGACCTGATTGAGGTTCAGATAGGATTTTTGGATATGAAACTAGTCAGTTACGACTTAAAGCAGTCATAGCCATAGAACTCGCAAGGAGCTTCGTTTTGACTGGTTATGGCTCCCGTGAGTCTAAACGAGCCAACAGTTATGGCCCTTCGAAAAATCAATATCCACAGGGTGAAAATCTACGGTGCAAGGTGCAACATCCGTCAAAAATGCCGAAACAGTGCCGTACAACTTTTAGAAATGGGTGCATGGATTTAAAATAGAGCGGTACCATGGTGCACCACTTCTAGCGATGGTGAAACATAGACCAGCCACAGGGATCCCGTTTTACAGAAAAAATCCACGTGACGGAAAAAAAGGGTAAAAAACTTTCAAGACCCGATTGAGGTTCGGATAGGGTTTTTTGGGTACGAAACTAACCAATGATGACTTATATCAGTCATAGCCGTAGAACTCATAGAGAGCTTCATTTTGACTGGTTATGGCTCTCGTAACACTAAACGAGGCAACAGTTATGGCCCTCCGAAGAATCAATATTCACAGGGTGCAACATCTACGGTGTAAGGTGCAACATCCGTCCGAAATGCCGAAACAGTGCCGTATGACTTTTAGAATAGTTATGGTAAATCATAGACCAACCATGGGGATCCCCTTTTACCGAAAAAAATCCATGTGACGAAAAAACGAAGGGTAAAAAACTTTCAAGACCCGATTAAGGTTCGGATAGCCTTTTTTGGGTACGAAACTAACCAGTAACAACTTAAAGCCGTCATAGTCATAGAACTCGCAGAGAGATTCATTTTGACTGGTTATGGCTCCCGTCATTCTAGACGAGCCAACAATTATGGCCCTCGGAAGAATCGATATCCGTAGGGTGCAACATCTAAGGTGCATGGTGCAACATCCGTCCAAAACGCCAAAAAAGTGCCGTACGACTTTTAGAAATGGGTGCATGGATTTGAAACAAAGCAATACCATGGTGCACCACTCTCCAGCGATGGTAAATGATAGACCAGCCGTGGGGATTCCGTTTTACAGAAAAAATCTACGTGACGAAAAACGAAGGGTAAAAAACTTTCAAGACCCGATTGAGGTTCGGATATGATTTTTTTGGGGAATGGAACTAACCAGTGGCGGCTTAAAGCGGTCATAGCCGTAGAACTCGTAGAGAGCTTCGTTTTGACTGGTTGTGGCGTCCGTAACTCTAAACGAGCCAACAGTTATGGCACTCCGAAAAATCGATATCCACAAGGTGCAACATCTACCGTGCAAGGTGAAACACCGTTCAAAATGAGGAAAAAGTGCCTAACGACTTTTAGAAATGGGTGCATGGATTTGAAACGGAGTAGTACCATGGGGCATCACTCTCCAGCGATGGTAAATCATAGACAGCCATGGGGATCCCGTTTTACAAAAAAAATCCACGTGACGAAAATGCAAAGGGTAATAAAAAACTTCCAAGACCCGATTGAGGTTTGGATAGGATTTTTTGGGTATGAAACTAACCAGTGATGGCTTAAAGCTGTCATAACCATATAACTCATGGAGAGCTTCGTTTTGACTGGTTATGGCTCCCGTAATTCAAAACGAGCCAACAGTTATGGCCCTCCGAATAATTGAAATCCATAGGGTGCAACATCTACGGTGCAAGGTGCAACTTCCTTCCAAAATGCCGAAACAGTGTCGTACGACTTTTAGAAATGGGTGCATGGATTTGAAACAGAGCAGCACCATGGTGCACCACTCTCCAGTGATGGTAAATCATAGACCAGCCACGGGGATCCCGTTTTTCATAAAAAATCCACGTGACAAAAAAACGAAGGGTAAAAAACTTCCAAGACCCGATTGTGGTTCGGATAGGATTTTTTGGGTATGAAACTTACCAGTGATGGCTTAAAGCTGTCATAGCCGTAGAACTCACAGAGAGCTTTGTTTTGACTGGTTATGGCTCCCGTAACTCTAAACGAGCCAATAGTTATGGCCCTCCGAAGAATCAATGTCCAGAGGGTGTAACATCTACGGTGCAAGGTGCAAAATCCATCCAAAATGCCGAAAAAGTGTCGTACGACTTTTAGAAATAGGTGCATGGATTTGAAATGGAGCAGTAACATGATGCACCACTCTCCAGCGATTGTAAATTATAGACAAGCCACGGGAATCCCGTTTTACAGAAAAATTCACGTGACGAAAAAACGAAGGTTAAAAAACTTCCAAGACCCGATGGATGTTCGGATAGGATTTTTTGGGTATAAAACTAACCAGTGATGGCTTAAAGCTGTCATAGCCATAGAACTCATAGAGAGCTTCCTTTTGACTAGTTGTGGCTCTCGTAACTCTAAACGAGCCAACAGTTATGGCCCGTCGAAGAATCGATATCCACAGGGTGCAACATCTATGGTGCAAGGTTCAACATCCATCTAAAATGCCAAAACAGTGTCGTATGACGTTTAGAAATGAGTGCATGGATTTGAAATAGAGCGGTACCATGGTGCACCACTAATGGTAAATCATAGACCAACTACGGAGATCCCGTTTTACAAAAAAATCCACGTGACGAAAAATCGAAGGGTAAAAGCTACCAAGACTCGATTGAGGTTCGGATAGGATTTTTTGGTATGAAACTAACCAGTGATGGCTTATAGCTGTCATAGCCGTAGAACTCATATAGAACTTCGTTTTGACTAGTTATGCCTCCCGTAACTTTAAACAAGCCAACAGTTATGGCCCGCCAAAGAATCGATATCCACAGGGTGCAACATCTACGGTGCAAGGTGCAACATACATCCAAAATGCGGTAACAGTGTCGTACGACTTTTAGAAATGGGTGCATGGATTTGAAACGGAGCAATACCATGGTGCACCACTCTCCAGTGATGGTAAATCAAAAACCAGCCACGGTTATCCCGTTTTACAGAAAAAATCCACTTGACGAGAAAACGAAGGGTAAAAAACTTCCAAGATTCGATTGATGTTCGGATAGACCTTTTTGGGTATGAAACTAACCAGCGACGGCTTAAAGCTGTCACAGCCATAGAACGTGCAGAGAGCTTTGTTTTGATTGGTTATTGTTCTCGTAACTCTAAACGAGCCAACATTTATGGCCCTCCGAAGAATCGATGTCCATAGGGTGCAACATCTATGGTGCAACATCCGTCCAGAATACCGAAAAAGTGCCGTACGACTTTTTGAAATGGGTGCTTGGATTTGAAATGGAGCAGTGTCTTGGTGCACCACTCTCTAGTGATGCTAAATCATAGATCAGCCATGGGGATCCCGTTTTACAGAAAAAATCCGTATGATGAAAAAACGAAGGGTAAAAAGCTTCCAAGACCCGATTGAGGTTCAAATAGGATTTCTTGGGTATGAAACTAGTCAGTGGCGGCTTAAAGCGGTCATAGCCGTAGAACTCTCAGAGAGCTTCGTTTTGACTGTTTATGGCTCCCTAACACTAAAGAGCCAACAAATATGGCCCTCCGAAGAATCGATATCCACAGGGTGCAATATCTACGGTGCAAGGTGCAACATCCGTCAAAAACGCCGAAAAAGTGCTGTACGACTTTTAGAAATGGGTGCATGGATTTGAAACGAAGCAGTACCATGTTGCACCACACTCTAGCGATGGTAAATCATAGACTCACCACGGGGATCCCATTTTACAAAAAATATCCACGTGACGTAAAAACGAAGGGCAAAAAGCTTTGTTTTGATTTTCACGAGTTTCTTTGAGTTTCTTTTTAAGAGTTTTTATTATGCTTAAAAGTTCAGTGTTTACTTCAATTAAATCGTCGAAAGTTAAATTATTTACCTCAGATTCTTGAGCCATGAAGCATACATTTGCCTGTTCATTGTCGCTGTCACTATCATTTTAGGATGAAGATGAATCTGAATCGTCCCATGTTACAGAAAATGCCTTCTTTTTGAATTTATCTTTCTTGTTTTTGTTGTTGAAGTTTTTCTGATTTTCTTTTATTTGTTCTTGACAATCTTTTTGCATGGGTCCTTTCTTGTGACAATTGAAGCATTCTATATTTGAGGATGAAGGTTTGTTCAAGAAATTCTTTTTGAATCCGTTTTTATTTCCTTTTCTATACTTTAAGAATTTCTTGAAGTTTTTGGCTATAAATGCTAGATCTTCATCTCCAGACTCTGATTCTTCCTTTTCCACATGAAAAGCAACATTCTTTCTTTCTTGAGCTTGATCTTTCTTAGCTTGCATATTTACTTCATATGACATAAGATTTCCAATCAATTCTTCTGGTTTCATTGTAGATAGATCATTTGCTTCCTCAGTTGCTAGTACTTTTCTTTCCCATTCATCAGTGAGTGAATTTAAAACTCTAGACACAATGTCAAAATCCGTGTATCTTTCTCCTAGTCTGATTAGAGCATGATGAATGTCTTGAAATCTTGAGTACATGTCATTAATCGATTCATTTTGTCGCATTCTAAAGTTTTGGAATTGATTCTTCAGCATGGATATCTTTGTTTGCTTAACCTTGTTTGTGCCTTCATGTATGACTTTAAGTGTTTCCCATATCTGATATGCAGTAGTACATATGCTAACACGGTTGAATTCATTTCTATCCAGGGCGTAAAATAGCATATTCATAGCTTTGGCATTAGCACTTGCTTCATTCTTTTGAATTCGTGTCCATGTAGGATAATCGGTTGTAGGTACAACGAACTCTGCTGAGTAGCATTCCAGGCTTCGAAACTTGTTGCTTGCATATAAATTCTCATCCTTGTAGCCCAATAGTTATAGTTTAGTCCATTGAATAGAGGAGGTCTTTGGGTGGATTGTCCTTCGGCAAATGTAGAACTATATGCAGATGTTGTGCTTGTGCTTGCGTTATTTTCCATATTATCAATATGTCTAATAACGGTGTTATGGTTATAGGACGGCCTTGCTTTGATACCAATTGAAAGAGGCTATGCGGTAGGATCGTGTAATATGGAATATTGAAATAGTCTAGGTAGATAAAGTAGGTAAATGCAAGGAGACACCGGGATTTTATACTGGTTCGGACCTCTCGTCCTACGTCCTGTCCCTAAGCTTCACTTAGGAATTTCACTAACTAACACCCTCACTTCACCCGGAGGAATAGGTTTACAACTTACCCGAACAACCGAACGGGATTTCTTGCCTCAACTACCGAAGAGGACTTCAACTCAATTACTAAAATACAATATTCGACTTGTTGTGTTCTTGTCAACACTAATGAGTCTAAAGTAGTACAATATTCCTATAATCTTATCCTCGAGAATATGCAATGTGTTTGTGAAGATTTAGGAAATGTGAATTGCTATGAATGAAAAGAATGTTATAAACAAAAACAGTGATTCAAGCAATAGATTGATGATTGCTTTGAGAATATCTAGAGAATATGAACAAGAGAATAGTAAGATTAAAGCAAGAGAATTCGGTGAATTAAATGATGTTAGAATCATGTATATATACTTGTAGAAGAGGTGCATATGTTGTCAAAGGTTGCAAACAAGAGATGCTTCCATTTCCATTGATGAATGGTTGCAACTCTTGGGAGGAAGAAGATGTCTTTTCAGAGAAAATTCGCAGGTTCAAATTCAGTCGACTGAGCAGGAGATTCGGTCGACTGAAAATATGAAGAAAAATTTTCAGGAACAATTTCAGTCGACTGCACAGGTAATTCAGTCGACTGAAACTGTGTAATTTTGTATATGTGTACAGTTTCAGTCGACTGGCCATGCTTGTTTAGTCGACTGAAGTATAAAAGTATGCACAGTGAATATGTGAATATGTGCAATTTCGAGGATAGATTTTAACAAATATTCTAGACTAAGACCCATAGAAAATCATACTAATGTTTATATTTTGGTCTTCATCGATCTTCTTCTAGCTTTTGCATTCTCTTCCTATTTGTTGAAGCTCATTGTCATTGATCAAAATCTTCGTGTATCAACATGCTCCCCCTTTTTGATTGATGACAATACTATTCTAGAGATGTATATACTTACTTTCTCCCCCTGAATGTATGCACTATCTTTCCTACAAAACAAAGTTAGTACCATTGTAACATCCCGTATTTTTAAGCCATTAAATTTGAACATTTAATTCATTTTAAATGTTGAACATGGATTATAATTTGAATTATGAAATAAAAGACTTCGGTTGAGTTAATAGAATAGGTCAAAATTCAAATACGGGAATTAAATTGGAAATTCAATAATAATAATTTTGACATTAGAATTGGGATAATTGGTAAATTTGAGTGTATATAGATATAAAATTTGATTCTAAAGGTTATTTTGAGTCTAATTGGATTTGAATTATAATACTGGGCGATTGAATGGCATTAATTGGCAATAGATTGAATTTGGAATTGTATATTAATTTAATAATGGAATTTAATATTATAAAATGCAATTAATCCGATTTTAGTCCGGAATGAGCTAGAATGATTTTTAATGTACTTATAAATTTTATATGATTTATTATTAAGTTAATAAAAATCTAAAAGTGAAAATTTAAGCGTTTTCGTCAACTTTGAGAATTGCTCGATTTAATAGACGAGTTAAAATAGCCTTCATGGGCACAGTCTCGGAATTCAACGAAACCAGTTCCATTGGACCCGTAATAGTTAGTTATTACCGGATTTCAATTTTCGTAGCAATCGGAGTTGTCGTTTGACCGTGGCAGCTCGAAATGCATCGAAATAGTTTAAACCGATTAAATTTTAAATTGATCGTTTAATTCCGTAACTCACGCATACGATCAAATTAGCTTACGAAACCTGTTCCATTGTGTCCGGATCGGGGAAAAACCTTAGAATCGTCTATCGGAACGTGAGAATTGGAGTTCGTTTGCATAAGTTGTTAAACTGAGAATTTTATTAATAAAATAATATTAAATCATATTATATACTCATTAAAAATCTCAAACCCTAGCTCATATGGGAGCCGCCGGCCCTATTATTTTTCAATGGCCGAAACCTTCCCGTTTCCTTCCTTCGATCTCCACTCATACACTCAATATCATCGTAAACGTTCAACACGAAATATGTAGAGATTGGCGGGCTCTACGTGTTGATCGGTGGTGATCGTATTTAAAGCTGTGTGGAGGGAGTTTTGTGGCAGCGTTTGTGGCACGGTTGTGTCCAGAGATCGAGGCAAACTAAGCACCGAGCTCATCTTCGTTTGGAGCTTAGGCGCGGCGTATGAAGGGCTTTGCAGTGGAGTATTTGGATGAACGTAGAGATGATTGAAGATGGAGGCGACTCGTGCCCTAATTCGTGTCTGATGGGTTTTGATACCCGGTTTTGAACGCGTGCGAAGTAGAAGAAGAGAAGCGGCCTCGTATTCGTTTGGACGGCCTGGTTTTGCTCTGTGATGGTATATAGATAATTAAAGTATAAAAAAGGGAAATTTTTTTAAAGTTTAAATTCAAATCTTTAACTTTGAATAACAAATTCATACGTGGTCAGATTCAGACGAAACTGGCGACGTTGGAATCGCAGAGACGAACACTACGAAGTGGAACAGTTCCGGATCTATTCCGGGCAAGTACAAATTTGGGTTAAACCGGACATCGTTCGGTTTAATTTAAATTTCGAAGCTCGCCGAAACTCAAGGTGAGTTATTCTCACTCACATTTGGAATGTTAGCTGATTTTAGTAGTTAATATTTAAATAATTGTGTGATTGGTTGAAATGTTATTTATATCAGCCTGGATTGATATTTATATCTGTGATGTGCTAATATTTGTGGATGCAGGAAAACAGGTTGGAGGGATCCAACTGGATTCCTCACAATGTAGTAATTTATTTTCCATATAATTGATGATGATGCCTGTTTATATATTGTGATTAATAAATTTGGAATTTAATTATATTGTGATGTTGTTGGATAACCTATAAACTCAGAAGGTTAATTATAAAGAAATAAATTGGGTTTTAAAAAGAAATCAAGAAATTGATAAATAAAGGATCTGGTTAAATAATGAATTTAAAAGGATAAAAATTTAAATCTGTTTGGAATAAGATTGGAAATTGGTAAAATTTGGAATAATAAACAAAGAGAGAAGTTATTAGTTAATAAATTGAAAGTAAATTTATGTTATTAAAATATAAACCTAAATTGAATAAATCGACTAAAATTATAAGAAACTTTCTGGGATGTTTAAGTGGAATTGAGTTCCCTGGGAAAACCAAGTTCGAGTTTTAAACAGATTTGTTTAAATAAAAGTTTAAAGTTCAAACTTGTTTTAAAAGAGTGTTTTTGAAAATTTATTATTTTTAAGTAACTTTTAATAAATTAGCAATAGTAAGTTTTTATGAATACCCTAGTAATTATTTTTAGAAATGGATTTGTTTGAAAGACTAGTTTTGACCTAAGTTATATAGAAATTAGTATTAATCCTTTTTCAAATCTATTTTTAAAATTTAGTTTAACTAAAACCCTATTTTAAATCAAGTTATATCTTATAAATTAGTTTTATTTTGAATATTTGGAAATTATATTTTGAGTAAGTAACTAGTAGTAAGTTTGTATATTTGAAAGTATATTTAAGAATAAAACATTTAAAGTGATTTAATTATAAATAATTTTTTTTAACTTGGTTATTTCCAATGGGAATATATGGCAAAGGATTTACCTTGTAAAGGAAGAAATTTGGGAAATTGTTTTAAAATGAGTTTTGGAAATTTGGAAAAATATATCTTTAAAGATATTTGAGGCAAATAAATAATATGGGAATTATTTATGGTGTGATGGATGTTTATGGATGTTTATGAATATAAATTGATAGTTAAATCACCGACTGTCAATATTGGACAATGCGTGATCGTTTCGAAGAGACCGAGATCGAGATTTATTTCTCGAAAACCACTTCTATTCGATTTGTACGTTTCGTGCGAAAAACGTGTTCAGAGTCGAAGATGGAGCAGTGAAGTGCAAGGGCTAGTCGCTACTAATCCTGAGGATATTTCCAAAATGAATGTAGTAGGAGTAGTGCCTTCGGTTCCGTTCGAACCTGGGACGGACTTGTATGGACGAATGCTTGCGAAACATCGTCAGGTGGACGATGGGCATTCTAAGTGAAAACGTTCTAAAGGTAACGCTTAGCCTCAAGCCTCATCAACCGGGAATGACTGAAAATCAGGGGATATGCAGCAACGTTAGGTGGGTCATGCCCAAGCAGGACAAGATATTTCCCCTGTCTAGATGCCCCTTATACATATTTTCGGCTTAGTGGGTGGTTGGTCGTGCCAACCACGGGGTTTATCTTGTTCGGGACTGTTCAGTAAGGAATGGTTCCGGCCTTGTGTTACAGGGGATGAAGGGAGTAGTCCTCGGTACGGTGATCTAGACCCCGTACTGTGACAGGTGGTACCCCAGTGCCTAGCCATTGTTTGAAATCCATTCTCCCTACGAGCCTTGTACGAGTTTTGTTTGTATAACCCACTTTTGTGGCTAGTAGCTGGAATTTAATAGATGTAACAATTTCGGCTATTTTATAAGTATTTGTAAATAGACCCTATTATAATATCAGAGGATTTCTATAAAAAGTGTTTTAGCTATCGTAAGGTAAAAACCCGACATGTTTATTTGTGGCGTGGTCTTACGAGATGCTTTTGTTTTCAAAGGATTTTTGAAACTTTAATAATCAAGTTGGATGTATATTTAGTATCAGCTGGTATTCCAGACTGACTCGGGTGTTATTTCATTATAATGCTTGGGTCAGACCGAGTATTATATGTTCAGGTCAGGATGATATAGAGCAGGAAAGGAGCTGGAGTCCGAGATGTATTATATGTACTTATCTATATCCGCTGCTGTGATTGTTAGGTCTGATTTGTGGTTGTTGATGTATGAGATACTCTGATGATATGATGTATAAACAGTAATAGATTTCATTTTGTGTAAAGTTCTATATTTACTATTATATTTTATTCCGCTGCGACTGTGAGATTCTGATATTGTTTTAGTTTCTTCTTCTTCTATCTCATCTTCTTTAACCCTAATGGTTCGTATTTCTGTGCCACTTGAGTTAATAGAGGTAGAGTAGTGTTGATTCTAGGGGTACGGATTTGCGGGCTGTCACACTTGGTATCAGAGCGTAGGTTGGCGACAACCTAGGCTTTGGTGGGGTAATTTCTCATTAAATAGAGTCAATAGTACTCTATAATGAGTTGAGTGTAATAATAGATATGAAAGCATACTTGTTAGTGAATATAAAATTGTTTTTATACTGTGTTGACTTATCGGTTGAGTGTTTATGAATTCTGGTCGGTGCGGGAAGTACAACCGTATCGATAGGGGTTTCTAAACTCTTAAACAAGATAAACCGACATAGTACTGTTTTACAGCGGGTAAATGAAATAATTTTACCCAAAACTATTTTGATATAAAAGAAATAATTTTCTGAAATTATATATATATTTGGATGATTGGTTGTTAATACTATAATCAAATATAAGAATCTAAAATTCGAAATGGTTATAACGAAATAAATTCTGTGAGTATAAATTATACAAAAGAGAATAACTAAATTTAAATTAAACCAGAAATTAAATCCTGGAAGTTTTGAAAAAGATTTTAAATAGATTGAAAATAAAGATTTGGAAATTTAAAATCTTTGTAATGTTTGAAATGTTTTCCAATGTATTTGAAGGCAATAATGGAATATTGTTTCGGGAAGCATTTTTGAATGGAAACTATTTAAAAATGAATTTGGGAAAGTAAAGAAGCATTGAACTCACTTCAGTCGCTGGAAAATAATCCTGATGATGTTGGCCACATCATTAGAATTCATTTTCGAGTTTCTAAAGTGATGGATTGCTTCCCTAATACTTGGTTATGATATTGTTTGGACTAGTTGGGTATAACAGTTGTTTTGGACATTTCAAATGGGAAATTTGTTTTGGGTATAAACAAATTGTTTTGGGAAATCTGAAATTTGATTTGATATACCTAATGGATAGATGTTGATTATTATTTCAGAATGGTTTTGGAATAAAACCGGGTAAAATGAATTCTGGGAAAATTCTAATTAAATAATGTGTAAAGTTGAAATGAATTAACTATTGAACTTATTAAGTGAAGTAGATATTAATAAGAAGTAAGAAATGAAAATTTTAGTTTTGGAATTAAAATTTAATTTGAGTAATTGAAAGTAAATAAAATATGTTGAAGTGAGTAGAAAATTTGAATTTAACTTGGATAAGTAAAATAATTTGGACTTAAAATAAAGTTGATTTGGATTAAATTAAAATGTAAGTTGACTTTGAGATTGTGGGTTATGTGTAATGGATTATACCCACAAGCTGGTAAGTGTATGCTTTAGTTGGGGTTATGAATTTAAAATTTGTAAAGGATTAAGGTGAAAGAAGATTTGTATCCTTAAGGATTCAATGATACACATATATAAGTGGGAATTGTGATTATAAGATGAAGATAACTCAAGTGAGCAATATGAGCTTTAAATAGATAAGTTGGAGAACTTATAAATTGAAAGTGAGATTATAATCACAAATGAGAAATAATTGAATGGTTTGGTGAGCCCAAACTAAACTTAAATGAAATGTGAAATGGGATAAGATAAAGTGAGATATAAAAGAAGTAAGTGAACTCAAGTTAGTAACTAAGTTTTGAACTTGTATGTGGAGAATTACAATTGAGAAATTGGAAATTGAATTAAATCTAAAAGAATTGGAATTAAATTAAATTGGATATAAAGGTGAAATGTAAAATTGCTTATAATTGCATAAAGAAATTCATATTCTTAATTTATTAAGTGTTATAATTTGACTTTGTGATTTATAAAATGCAAGTGAACTTAAGTAAGCAATCTAAACTCTTGAATGGAAGTGATATTGTAATTCATTAATGGAAAGTGTTGAATGGTGAGACAAATTCAAAACTTAATCATAAATGAAATGTAAAGTGTAACGAAGCAAGGTGAGAATATAAAGGTGGATGTTCCTAAGTTAGCAAATAAGTCTTGAACTTATGAATTGGGGAAAATGAATTAAAACCTAATATGGATTAGGTTAGAGACTATATTGAATTATAATTAAATGGAATTTGTATTGTAATGGAGAATTTTGATAGTTTAGTCAAAATTTGGAAAGTAAATAGAAAACCAACTGTAGTATGGGATTTAAATTTGTGGTAACAAATAATGAAGTGTGAATGAAAAATGGAATTAAATTATAATAGTGATGGTTTGAATTGTAAATAAATTCAAGTGGGTGAAATAATGTGAAGGGGCACTGATATTAGTAAAATAAATTCGAAAATAAATTTGTAAATGAGAATTAGAATTGGAGGAATATACTAATCAAGTTTAATGGAATTGTAACTTGATTGAATGAAAATTTAATGGAAATGAAATCAAATTGTAAGAAAGACAAAACTAAATCGTGGATAAGCTTTATAAAGTAATCTTGAATGAAACTGGTTTTAAAAAAATAAAAGTGAAATGCAAGTGAAATGAATTTTAATTGATTGTTGAGAAGTGATATGAATAAAAAGAGTTGTAAATAATATAGAATGAGATGTTATTGGTTTAAACTTAAGCTGAATGTATAAGCTAGTTGGATTAAAATTTGTAAATGGTTTGATTTGGTAAGAATCAATTAAAATGGAAACAAATTGAGATATTATGGAATTGAAATCATTTAAGAAAGATGATGAGGTGGTTATTTTTAAGCTTATGGAATAGCTTTAAATGCAATTTGTTTGGAAAATAAAATTTGAATGCAAGCAAATGACTTTTAAGATAGTTATTGTGATGAAAAAAAGAATGTACGGGTTGTAAATAAGTATGGAATGATATACAATTATATAAAAAAAAATATAATAATATTATATATATAATAAAACAATAAGAGTAATGAAATAATAAAAATAAACTTAAGAGGAATAATAAACTTGAAAAGTGTGAATAAGAATGTGATTTAAAAAGTGAAATGGATGTTTTAGAATGGAGTAAAATTAATATAAATTAAAACTAGAATTAATTTTAAATGGTTCTAAGCTTACGTGGTGATTATTGTGCTTGAAGAAGCATTTGAAATTGAGTCTTAAATAAATTGAACTAAATTGGAATCTAATTCAAAGAGTTTGTAAATGAATGCAAGTGAATTGGTTTCACGTAGCAAATGGAATTGATTTGGATCAATTGGAATGAATTAACATTTTAATAAGCAATGTTTGCATATGAATTGGTAGAGATAAATATGGATTGTATATAGTAACTTGAATGTAAATCATTTAAGTGAAATAAAGTAAAGTTAGTTTGGATGAAAGTAGAATGAGCTAAAAATCTTGGTAAATGGATGTGAGTACAAATGTAAGTGAATGAATTAAAAGAGGTAAATGAAATTGACATTTGAATAATAGAAAATGGATTAGAATCTATTTAGTGGGTTTGTATGTAAATGCAGGTTAATTACAAAGAAAGGTAAATGAATTGAAAGAATATATTCATAATATAAAAGTGAATATGAATTGGTGATAGTAATTATGAATTGGAATGGTGAAACTAGTTTGTAAATCTTTTGTGTGAAATAAAATGGAATTTGGCATTAGAAAAGGAACTTTGTCCATGTTATAAAGTATGGTTTGCTTATGAAATTTTGCAAAGTGTTGTTAGGATATGAAATGGATATGTTTTGGCTTATACTTATATTGGAAATGTTGTAAAATGTTCATATCTTTGAAAACTGATATGTTTGTTGAGTAAGTACAGGTATGGAAGGCGTTCGAGAGAGTTGGAGCGCGTATATGCGTTATATTAGCCGCTTGCTTTTTAAAATGTGCTAAAAAGGTACGCCTACGCAAATATAATTGGGAAATGATATATATTATGTGATATATTTTGGTTTCCGACCGTGTGGGTCGATGTATATATATTTGTTTGTATCGCGATATCGCGAAAGCTCCTCCGTGTAGGGGAGACTCTACCAAAATTTTTCGGAAATTTTGGGAGTTAGAAAATTTTGGGAATCTTGAAAATTTGTAATTAACTTGGAAAGTTATAAGTTAAAATTAAAGCTTTAGAATATAAATTAAGCAAATGAGTTGGATTTGAGCCAAAGGATTGTGGGAAGTGTATATAAGCTTTTAACTAAGCAAATTGGGTAAGTAAATAGGTTGAAGTATATTTTCTACCTTAGCAAATTTCGAGGACGAAATTTTTATAAGGGGGAGGAATGTAACATCCCGTATTTTTAAGCCATTAAATTTGAACATTTAATTCATTTTAAATGTTGAATATGGATTATAATATGAATTATGAAATAAAAGACTTCGGTTGAGTTAATAGAATTAGTCAAAATTCAAATACGGGAATTAAATTGGAAATTCAATAATAATAATTTTGACATTAGAATTGGGATAATTGGTAAATTTGAGTGTATATAGATATAAAATTTGATTCTAAAGGTTATTTTGAGTCTAATTGTATTTGAATTATAATACTGGGCGATTGAATGGCATTAATTGGCAATAGATTGAAATTGGAATTGTATATTAATTTAATAATGGAATTTAATATTATAAAATGCAATTAATCCAATTTTAGTCCGGAATGAGCCAGAATGATTTTTAATGTACTTATAAATTTTATATGATTTATTATTAAGTTAATAAAATTTTAAAAGTGAAAATTTAAGCGTTTTCGTCAACTTTGAGAATTGCTCGATTTAATAGACGAGTTAAAATAGCCTTCCTGGGCACAGTCTCGGAATTCGACGAAACCAGTTCCATTGGATCCGTAATCGTTAGTTATTACCGGATTTCAATTTTCGTAGCAATCGGAGTTGTCGTTTGACCGTGGCAGCTCGAAACGCATCGAAATAGTTTAAACCGATTAAATTTTAAATTGATCGTTTAATTCCGTAACTCGCGCATACGATCAAATTAGCTTACGAAACCTGTTCCATTGTGTCCGGATCGGGGAAAAACCTTAGAATCGTCTATCGAAACGTGAGAATTGGAGTTCGTTTGCATAAGTTGTTAAACTGAGAATTTTATTAATAAAATAATATTAAATCATATTATATACTCATTAAAAATCTCAAACCCTAGCTCATATGGGAGCCACCGGCCCTATTATTTTTCAATGGCCGAAACCTTCCCGTTTCCTTCCTTCGATCTCCACTCATACACTCAATATCATCGTAAACGTTCAACACGAAATATGTAGAGATTGGCGAGCTCTACGTGTTGATCGGTGGTGATCGTATTTAAAGCTATGTGGAGGGAGTTTTGTGGCAGCGTTTGTAGCACGGTTGTGCGCAGAGATCGAGGCAAACTAAGCACCGAGCTCGTCGTCGTTTCGAGCTTAGGCGCGGCGTATGAAGGGCTTTGCAGTGGAGTATTTGGATGAACGTAGAGATGATTGAAGATGGAGGCGACTCATGCCCTAATTCGTGTCTGATGGGTTTTGGTACCCTGTTTTGAACGTGTGCGAAGTAGAAGAAGAGAAGCGGCCTCGTATTCGTTTGGACGGCCTGGTTTTGCTCTGTGATGGTATATAGATAATTAAATTATAAAAAAGGGAAATTGTTTTAAAGTTTAAATTCAAATCTTTAACTTTGAATAACAAATTCATACGTGGTCAGATTCAGACGAAACTGGCGACGTTGGAATCGCAGAGACGAACACTACGAAGTGGAACAGTTCCGGATCTATTCCGGGCAAGTAGAAATTTGGGTTAAATCGGACATCGTTCGGTTTAATTTAAATTTCGAACGCTCGTCGAAACTCATGGTGAGTTATTCTCACTCACATTTGGAATGTTAGCTGATTTTAGTAGTTAATATTTAAATAATTGTGTGATTGGTTGAAATGTTATTTATATCAGCCTAGATTGATATTTATATCTGTGATGTGCTAATATTTGTGGATGCAGGGAAATAGGTTGGAGGGATCCAACTGGATTCCTCACAATGTAGTAATTTTTTTTTATATAATTGATGATGATGCCTGTTTATATATTGTGATTGATAAATTTGGAATTTGATTATATTGTGATGTTGTTGGATAACCTATAAACTCAGAAGGTTAATTATAAAGAAATAAATTGGGTTTTAAAAAGAAATCAAGAAATTGATAAATAAAGGATATGGTTAAATAATGGATTTAAAAGGATAAAAATTTAAATCTGTTCTGAATAAGATTGGAAATTGGTAGAATTTGGAATAATAAACAAAGAGAGAAGTTATTAGTTAATAAATTGAAAGTAATTTTATGTTATTAAAATATAAACCTAAATTGAATAAATCGACTAAAATTATAAGAAACTTTCTAGGATGTTTAAGTGGAATTAAGTTCCCTGGGAAAACCAAGTTCGAGTTTTAAACAGATTTGTTTAAATAAAAGTTTAAAGTTCAAACTTGTTTTAAAAGAGTGTTTTTGAAAATTTATTATTTTTAAGTGACTTTTAATAAATTAGCAATAGTAAGTTTTTATGAATACCCTAGTAATTATTTTTAGAAATGGATTTGTTTAAAAGACTATTTTTGACCTAAGTTATATAGAAATTAGTATTAATCCTTTTTCAACTCTATTTTTAAAATTTAGTTTAACTAAAACCCTATTTTAAATCAAGTTATATCTTATAAAATAGTTTTACTTTGAATATTTTGAAATTATATTTTGAGTAAGTAACTAGTAGTAAGTTTATATATTTGAAAGTATATTTAAGAATAAAACACTTAAAGTGATTTAATTCTAAATAAATTGTTTTTAACTTGGTTATTTCCAATGGGAATATATGGCAAAGGATTTACCTTGTAAAGGAAGAAATTTAGGAAATTGTTTTCAAATGAGTTTTGGAAATTTGGAAAAATATATCTTTAAAGATATTTGAGGCAAATAAATAATATGGGAATTATTTATGGTGTGATGGATGTTTATGGATGTTTATGAATATAAATTGATAGTTAAATCACCGACTATCAATATTGGACAATGCGTGATCGTTTCGAAGAGACCGGGATCGAGATTTATTTCTCGAAAACCACTTCTATTCGATTTGTACGTTTCGTGCGAAAAACGTGTTCAGAGTCGAAGATGGAGCAGTGAAGTGCAAGGGCTAGTCGCTACTAATCCTGAGGATATTTCCAAAATGGATGTAGTAGGAGTAGTGCCTTCGGTTCCGTTCGAACCCGGGACGGACTTGTATGGACGAATGCTTGCGAAACATCGTCAGGTGGACGATGGGCATTCTAAGTGAAAACGTTCTAAAGGTAACGCTTAGCCCCAAGCCTCATCAACCGGGAATGACTGAAAATCAGGGGATATGCAGCAAGGTTAGGTTGGTCATCCCCAAGCAGGACAAGATATTTCCCCTGTCTAGATGTCCCTTATATATATTTTCGGCTTAGTGGGTGGTTGGTCGCGCCAACCACGGAGTTTATCTTGTTCGGGACTGTTCAGTAAGGAATGGTTCCGGCCTTGTGTTGCAGGGGATGAAGGGAGTAGTCCTCGGTACGGTGATCTATACCCCGTACTGTGACAGGTGGTACCCCAGTGCCTAGTCATTGTTGGAAATCCATTCTCCCTACGAGCCTTGTACGAGTTTTGTTTGTATTACCCACTTTTGTGGCTAGTAGCTGGAATTTAATAGATGTAATAATTTCGGATATTTTATAAGTATTTGTAAATAGACCCTATTATAATATCAGAGGATTTCTATAAAAAGTGTTTTAGCTATCGTAAGGTAAAAACCCGACATGTTTAATGGTGGCGTGGTCTTACGAGATGCTTTTGTTTTCAAAGGATTTTTGAAACTTTAATAATCAAGTTGGATGTATATTTAGTATCAGCTGGTATTCCAGACTGACTCGGGTGTTATTTCATTATAATGCTTGGGTCAGACCGAGTATTATATGTTCAGGTCAGGATGCTATGGAGCAGGAAAGGAGCTGGAGTCCGAGACGTATTATATGTACTTATCTATATCCGCTGCTGTGATTGTATGGTAGGTCTGATTTGTGGTTGTTGATGTATGAGATACTCTGATGATATGATGTATAAACAGTAATAGATTTCATTTTGTGTAAAGTTCTATATTTACTATTATATTTTATTCCGCTGCGACTGTGAGATTCTGATATTGTTTTAGTTTCTTCTTCTTCTATCTCATCTTCTTTAACCCTAATGGTTCGTATTTCTGTGCCACTTGAGTTAATAGAGGTAGAGTAGTGTTGATTCTAGGGGTACGGATTTGCGGGCTGTCACAACCATAGATTTTCTCCCCTTTTGTCATCGACAAAAAGGAAGAACTAACAGCAGTAAAAACAATCACTGAATCATAGAGAATATTTGCATAAGCATGAATTAGTACCATAGATTTTCTCCCCCTTTGTCATCGACAAAAGGAAGAACTAACAACAGTAAAAACAATCACTGAATCATAGAGAATATTTGCATAAGCATGAATTAAGAAAAAATGTTGTGATAGACAAAAATGGCTATTTATACAAGCCATTAGAAAGTTAAAAATACACATCAAAACAACAAAATTACCCATCCTTATCCCAGTCATATGAACCTTCTCTTCCTGTTGGTTCAAGTATGATGGGTCCTCCTATTGGTGGTCTATGTGCTCTTCCTCCTTGGCCACAACTAGCTCCATTAGCACTGCTACTTGTATGCTCTTCGGATGTCGTCTATGTAAATGTAGGTGCCGGACGTTTGTCGCGTGATGTTGAAGCAGTAGTGGTGCTTGAGCAGGAGATTACATCCCAAAGCTTGTTGAAGAATCCTTTTATTTTTTCAAGCTTACGATCTACCTTTTTAAGACATGTGTCAAGAATTTGTTGATTTCTTGACAAAATCCCCAAGGATTGGTTGGTAGTGAAGCTTGGGTCAACAAGACGTATTTCATCATCTTGCTCAAAATGTTCTTCTTGGCGAGGTTGAGGAGGTTGTTGTTGTTGTTCTTGATTTCTTGCTTCCCATTCGGCAAGTGATATTATGCGAGGTCGAGATGGAAGTTGCATTAGGCTTATGGTCCGATGGTTAATTTGATGGACTATTGTATTCTTTGATTCAGGTAATGGCGTATCGACATTTAGGAGAAGTCGCATGATGTACTCTCCAAAGTAAATGGTGCGCATTTTGCCATTGTTGAAGGTGAGAAATTCATCAAGAATAAGTTGTACCCAATTAACTTGTATATTGTCGAAAATGGCATATAGAGCTCGATAGTTATTTGGGTAGACAATTTCGTACGATCCTGTACAAGGAGTAATCGTTCTCATTAGGGTTTTATGGAGGATTCTCGCCATAGGTCGAAGAGAGGTGGACTTAAAATCCCTAAAGTTGATATTATCATCCATGAATCGATGGTTGATGTTGTCACGAATGTGTGGATTGAATTCTATTTCCTATAACTTTCTCCCGACATTTGGAGACTCTAAAATATGTGCTATTCTATCCAATGAAAACCAAACTTTCTTTCCACACACCATACTCCAAACACTATTGTTTGGGTTTCTTGGAGTTTGGTGTCCAAGATTAAGATTAGCATAAAATAATTTTACCATTACATGATTAATGGCATGGTCATTTCTTTTCAAATCTAAAAGTGAAATTAAACCAGCCGGATCTGTTAACGCCTGAATGTTGTAGGTTTGAAAGCTTTGAAAATCAATGAAAGAATGCTCGAAAATTCTTGAATTCTTCATCTTGTTCCATCGTAAAGCCATTGTGCTATTTGAGCATCAATTGGCTCGGAGGATGAAGAAGATGAAGCTCTTGCTCTTTTTGGTGCCATTTGGGTGAGAATTAATTTGATTTTGAGGAATTTTGGAGCTAGGGTTTCGAAATTAATTTGGGGAAGAAGGTTTGTAGGAGGTAAAAGTGAATTGGTAGGGTAAAATCTGACGGTTAAAAGAGGAAATTTTGCCTGGGAAGCAACGTTCAGTCGACTGAATGTTCTGTTCAGTCGACTGAATCAAAAGCCGAAGTGTTCTGTGATAGATTCAGTCGACTGAGCAGTACATTTAGTCGACTGAATTTTTGTTGCTGAAATTTTCTGTTGAATTTTTAGTCGACTGTGCAGATGGTTCCAGTCGACTGAACTTAGTATATATTGTTTTCTGTCATATTTTCAGTCGACTAAGCAGGGGCATTCAGTCGACTGAAACATGCAATTTTGTTGTTTTAGTTAATTTTTGAAATGAAATAATTTATTTAAAGAAATAGTTACAAAAAATATTGATGTAACAACATACAAATATTTCAAAATTTAACTATTTCTTTGGAGATGGACTTGGAGACTTCTTTCCTTCATTCTTCATGTAATTTATATCCCATGAATTCGGACTATATTGAGGAGTTTTAGGAGACGTCCAAGGATTCACAGGATCGACTGGATTACGATAAGATGAAGATGGATCAAGAGAGCTAACAGGGCAAGGTAGGGGTTAAGCCACTTCGTTCTTCTTTGATCCACAGAAGCGTAAACCAATTTGCTCTAGGAAGCTCAAGCGTCTTGCCGTAACTTTTTGTTCGAAGTATAGTTCCCTTTGAAGATATATTTGTTGTTGTTGGAAGTGATGAATTTCATCAATCTTTCTTTTTGTGTCATGTGAGATAAAGAGTCCGTGTTTCGCCTTTTTGGATTATGGTGCGAAACCAGTACGATAATTTTCCCATTTGTAAACCAGCTCATGTGCTGGTGTTGGTGTGGGAAGTTTTGGCGACGTTGGAGTGTTATCAACTGACGAGGTGATATTGATTGGAGAGATGGAGTTGTTGGATGACATTTTATATTGAATTAAGATTTTATTCGTAAAATCAAGATGAAAATAAAAAATATTTTTAAGAGTTTATTTATAATAGAATTTTACTAAACAAATAACGGTTATAATTTAATAAGAATTTTTAACTGCATAGAGATTTAGTGGTAAAGAGGATTTTGTTTAAAATGTATGTTTCTTATTTAATAATTCAGTTTTATAAATGTGTGGTTTATAAATTATATAAAGTAACATATAACAAAACTGAAAATATTTAAAATTATTATTCAGTCGACTGAACAGATTGTTTTAGTCGACTGAAATATGGAAACATTTCTAAAGCATATCTAATTAATGTTTTTAAAGGATATTATACCTAATTCTCGTCGAAGTTTTATAAAGGAGTTTTCTAATAGAGGTTTAGTAAATATATCGGCAATTTGATTTTCGGTAGAAATATGTTCTAAATTAATTATTCCTTTTTCGACATTGTCACGTAGAAAATGGTGACGAATATCTATATTTTTTGTACGAGAGTGATTTACCAGATTTTTAGATAAGTTTATTGTACTTGTATATCACAGTATATTGTAGAATTTGTTAAATTTATATTAAAATCTTTGAGTGTTTGTTGCATGTATATAACTTGAGTGCAAGCTAAAGCAACTGATATATACTCTGCTTCGCATGTCGTAAGCGAAACACAATTTTGTTTCTTACTAAACCAAGATACAAGTGATTTTCCAATGAAATGGCAAGTACCACTTGTACTTTTTCTATCCGTTCGAGATCCACCAAAATCAGCATCACTGAATGACACTAACTCAAATGAACATTCCTTTGGATAGAAAAGACCGAAATCTTTAGTGTTGTTAAGATATTGTATAATTTATTTTACCGCTCTTAAATGCGATTCTTTAGGATTAGATTGAAACCGTGCACATAAACAAACACTCATCATTATGTCAGGTCTACTAGCGGTTAAGTAAAGTAAGGAACTTATCGTACTTCTAAACAATTTTTGATCTACACTTTTGCCATTTTCATCTTGATCGAGATGAATAGTGGTACTCATAGGAGTAGGTTTAGCAGAAGTGTTTTCCATGCCGAATCGTTTAATTAAATTAGCACAATATTTTTCTTGATTTATAAAAATTCCATTTGTTAATTGTTTGATTTGAAGTCCGAGAAAATATGATAGTTCTCCCATATGAGACATTTCGAACTCATTAGTCATTATATTTGAAAATTCTTTACATAAATTCTCATTTGTTGAACCAAAAATTACATCGTCTACGTATATTTGAATTATTAAAATATCTTTGGTAGTATTTTTAATAAAAAGTGTTTGATCTACTTTTCCAATTTTAAATCCTGAGTTTAATAAATAACTTTTAAGTCTTTCATACCAAGCACGAGGTGCTTGTTTAAGACCATATAGTGCTTTCTTTAATTTAAATACATGATCCGGATATTTTTCATGTATAAATAAAGGAGGTTGTTCTGTATATACATTTTCTTTAATAAAACCATTTAAAAATGCACTTTTAACATCCATTTGATAAAGTTTAAAATTGTGAAAACAAGCAAAGGCTAATAGTATACGTATTGCTTCCAGTCTTGCAACGGCAGCAAAATGTTTCTTCAAAATCAATACCTTCTTCTTGATTATACCCTTGTGCTACTAGTCTTGCTTTATTCCTTGTTATATTACCTTGTTTGTCTACTTTATTTTTGTAAATCCAATTTGTTCCAATTACTGATTGATTATTAGGACGGGGAACTAATTCCCAAACATCGTTACGTTCAAATTGATTTATTCTTCTTGCATTGCGATAATCCAATAATCATCTGTTCATGCTTCTTTTGGATTTTTAGGTTCTATTGATGAAATGAAAGCTACATGACCCATTTTATTTAGTTGATTTCTTGTTCTAACTTGAGAATTTATTTCTCCTATTATATTTTGAGTTGGATGATCTCGTAATATTCTAGGAGGAGATCTTAGTTCATTATTATTATTTTCAAGGTTTGTTTCTTCTATATTTATCAATTCTTCATCATCTTTTATATTAAAAATTTTATTAAAATTTTGATCAAAAGATATATGCAAAGTTTCTTCAATTAAGTTTGTTCGTTTATTAAAAAACTCGATATGCTTTACTTCGTTCTGAGTATCCTACGAAAATTCCTTCATCAGCTTTTGAATCGAATTTTCCTAATTGATCTTTTGTATTTAAAATGAAACATTTTGATCCAAATATTTTAAAATAAGATATATTTGGCTTTTTATTATTAAATAGTTCATAAGGAGTATTTTTAGTTAATGGTCTAATTGATATTCTATTTAATACATAACATGCAGTAGCAACGGCTTCTGCCCAAAAATGTTTTGGTAGAGAACATCCATTTAATAATGTTCTTGCGCATTCTTGTAATGTTCTATTCTTTCTTCCTATAACTCCATTTTGTTGAGGAGTTCTAGAAAAGAAAAATTATGATTTATTCCTTTCTTTTTACAAAAAGTTTCAAAAACTTCATTTTCGAATTCGCCTCCACGATCGCTTCTAATATTTTTAATTTTCAAATCTTTAGCGTTTTGAATTCTTTTAACAAATGTTTTAAAATGCTCAAAAGTGTCATTTTTATTTTTTATAAAAATAGTCCATGTATATCTTGAAAAATCATCAACTATTACAAATGCGTATCGATTATGATTAATGGATTGAAATTGTGTTGGTCCGAATAAATCCATATGTAGTAATTCTAATGGTTGTAAAGTTGAAATATTTTTCTTAGATTTGAAAGATGATTTCGTCAATTTTCCTTTTTGACAATCATCACAAAAATTATTTATTGTAAAATTTATTTTGGGTAATCCTCTTACTAATTCATTTTTAGAATGTTTTCTAATAGTTTTAAAATTTATATGACAAAATCTTTTGTGCCATAACCAAGGATCATTATATTTGGCAAGTAAACACATACTTGAATTATGATTAATGTTCATATTTAAAACATAAATATTTCTATCTCTATTTCCTTCAAAAATAAGATTTCGGTTTTGATAAAAAATACTACATTTATTATTCGAGAAAGTTATTTTAAAACCTTTGTCACACAGTTGACTTATGCTAAGTGGATTATGTTTTAAATTTTCAACTAATGAAACATTTGTTATAAAAGGTAAATTTGATGTATCGTAATTGTTCACATCTCCTTTGCCAATGATATACCCTTTTGAATTGTCTCCGAAGGTAACCGAGCCACCATCAAAATAAGTGATGTTTGTAAGCATATCTTTGTCTCCGGTCATGTGTTTTGAACAACCACTGTCTAATATCCATTTCTTCTTTTTGAGTGGGACCTGAAAATAAATATGAAATTATTGGTGCCCACCTTTTAATAGGGTCCTAAAAAGTTAGAGTTTAGGAAACCAAACCCAATTTGGTTTAGTATCCTTTTTATAAATGTAGTTTTCATTATGATGAACATTATCCATAAATGTTTTAATGTATTTATTTCTTATTAATACATTGTTAATCTTTGGTATCCAAATTTTAACTACTTTGTTTTCTATTTTTGTTTTAATAGGTTTCTTTAGCAATATTTGTTGTTTTGAATCCATATTCCTCTTTAAATTTGTATTTTTCTTGTTAGGAATTTTTGACTCCTTTTTATATCCTAATCTATGTTTACTTGAAGCGGATTGTTCTAAAATCTTAGATAAATTTTCTCTTCCTTTGTTAAAGTTAGAAACATTTTTAGTGATGTCATCTAATCTAGCTTGAAGACTGTTATTTTCTAACTCAATTTGTCTAATCTTAGTTTTTAACCTATGATTTTCAGAAACAATCATATCATTCTTTATTTTTTGAGTTTCAATTTCTTGACTTAAGAGTGATAATTGAGTTTCCGAATTTGAATGAGATTCTTGAACTTTTTCAAGTTCTTCTTCTAAGATTTTCTTTTCATCTTTTAACATATCCCTTTCAAATTCAGCTTTGTTTTGATTTTCACGAGTTTCTTTTTAAGAGTTTTTATTGTGCTTAAAAGTTCAGTGTTTACTTCAATTAAATCGTCGAAAGTTAAATTATTTACCTCAGATTCTTGAGCCATGAAGCATACATTTGCCTATTCATTGTTGCTATCACTATCATTTTCGGATGAAGATGAATCTGAATCGTCCCATGTTACAGAAAATGCCTTCTTTTTGAATTTATCTTTCTTGTATTTGTTGTTGAAGTTTTTCTGATTTTCCTTTATTTGTTCTTGACAATCTTTTTGCATGTGTCCTTTCTTGTGACAATTGAAGCATTCTATATTTGAGGATGAAGGTTTGTTCAAGAAATTCTTTTTGAATCCATTTTTATTTCCTTTTCTATACTTTAAGAATTTCTTGAAGTTTTTGGCTATAAATGCTAGATCTTCATCTTCAGACTCTGATTCTTCCTTTTCCGCATGAAAAGCAACATTCTTTCTTTCTTGAGCTTGATCTTTCTTAGCTTGCATATTTACTTCATATGACATAAGATTTCCAATCAATTCTTCTGGTTTCATTGTAGATGGATCATTTGCTTCCTCAATTGCTGGTACTTTTCTTTCCCATTCATCAGTTAGTGAATTTAAAACTTTAGACACAATGTCAAAATCCGTGTATCTTTCTCCTAGTCCGATTAGAGCATGATGAATGTCTTGAAATCTTGAGTACATGTCATTGATCGATTCATTTTGTCGCATTCTAAAGTTCAGTAATTGATTCTTCAGCATGGATATCTTTGTTTGCTTAACCTTGTTTGTGCCTTCATGTAAGACTTTAAGTGTTTCCTATATCTGATATGCAGTAGTACATATACTAACACGGTTGAATTCATTTCTATCCAGGGCGTAAAATAGCATATTCGTAGCTTTGGCATTAGCACTTGCTTCATTCTTTTGAATTTGTGTCCATGTAGGATAATTGGTTGTAGGTACAACGAACTCTGCTTGAGTAGCATTCCAGGCTTCGAAACTTGTTGCTTGCATATAAATTCTCATCCTTGTAGCCCAATAGTTATAGTTTAGTCCATTGAATAAAGGAGGTCTTTGGGTGGATTGTCCTTCCAAAAATGTAAAACTATATGCAGATGTTGTGTTTGTGCTTGCGTTATTTTCCATATTATCAATATGTCTAATAATGGTGTTATGGTTATAGGACGGCCTTGCTTTGATACCAATTGAAAGAGGCTATGCGGTAGTATCGTGTAATATGGAATATTGAAATAGTCTAGGTAGATAACGTAGGTAAATGCAAGGAGACACCGGGATTTTATACTGGTTCGGACCTCTCGTCCTACGTCCTGTCCCTAAGCTTCACTTAGGAATTTCACTAACTAACACCCTCGCTTCACCCGGAGGAATAGGTTTACAACTTACCCGAACAACCGAACGGGGTTTCTTGCCTCAACTACCGAAGAGGACTTCAACTCAATTACTAAAATACAATATTCAACTTGTTGTGTTCTTGTCAACACTAATGAGTCTAAAGTAGTACAATATTCCTATAATCTTATCCTCGAGAATATGCAATGTGTTTGTGAAGATTTAGGAAATGTGAATTGCTATGAATGAAAAGAATGTTATAAACAAAAACAGTGATTCAAGCAATAGATTGGTGATTGCTTTGAGAATATCTAGAGAATATGAACAAGAGAATAGTAAGATTAAAGCAAGAGAATTCGGTGAATTAAATGATGTTAGAATCATGTATATATACTTGTAGAAGAGGTGCATATGTTGTTAAAGGTTGCAAACAAGAGATGCTTCCATTTCCATTGATGAATGGTTGCAACTCTTGGGAGGAAGAAGGTGTCTTTTCGGAGAAAATTCGCAGGTTCAAATTCAGTCGACTGAGCAGGAGATTCGGTCGACTGAAAATATGAAGAAAAATTTTCAGGAACAATTTCAGTCGACTGCACAGGTAATTCAGTCGACTGAAACTGTGCAATTTTGTATATGTGTACAGTTTCAGTCGACTAGCCATGCCTGTTTAGTCGACTGAAGTATAAAAGTATGCACAGTGAGTATGTGAATATGTGCAATTTCGAGGATAGATTTTAACAAATAATCTAGACTAAGACCCATAGAAAATCATGCTAATGTTTATACTTTGGTCTTCATCGATCTTCTTCTAGCTTTTGCATTCAATTCCTATTTGTTGAAGCTCATTGTCATTGATCAAAATCTTCGTGTATCAACACCAACAGCTATGGCCCTCTGAAGAATCGATATCCACAGGGTGCAATATCTACGATGCAAGGTGCAACATCCGTCCAAAACGCCGAAACAGTGCCGTACAACTTTTAGAAATGGGTGCCGTGGTGCATCACTCACGAGCGATGGTAAATCATACACCAGCCACGGAGATCTCGTTTTACATAAGAAATCCACATGACGAAAAAATGAAGGGTAAAAAACTTCCAAGACCCGATTGAGGTTCGGATAGGCTTTTTTGGGTATGAAACTAACCAGTGATGGCTTAAAGTGGTCATAGCCATAGAACTCATAGAGAGCTTCTTTTTGACTGGTTATGGCTCCCGTAACTCTAAACGAGCCAACAGTTATGGCCCTCCTATGAATCGATATCCACATGGTGCAACATCAACGGTGCAGGGTGCAACATCCATCCAAAATCCCGAAAATGTGTTTTACGAATTTTAGAAATGGGTGCATGGATTTGAAACGGAGCAGTACCATGGTGCACCACTCTCTAGAGATGGTTAATCATAGATCAACCACGGAGATCCCGTTTTACAGAAAAAATCCACGTGATGAAAAAACGAAGGGTAAAAAACGTCCAAGTCCCGATTGAAATTCGAATAAGCTTTTTTGGGTATGAAACTAACCAGTGGCGGCTTAAAGCGGTCGTACCCGAAGAACTCACAGCGAGCTTCATTTTGACTAGTTATCCACAGGGTGCAACATCTACGGTGCAATGTGAAACATCCCTTCAAAATGCTGAAAAAGTGCCGTATAACTTTTATAAATGGGTGTATGGATTTGAAATGGAGCGGTACCATGGTGCACCACTCTCCAGCGATGGTAAATCATAAACCAGCCATGGGGATCCCGTTTTACAGAAAAATCCACGTGACGAAAAACGAAGGGCAAAAAACTTCCAAGACCCAATTGAGATTTGGGTAGGGTTTTTTCGGTATGAAACTAACCAGTGGTGGCATAAAGCGATCATAGCCCTAGAACTCACAGAGAGCTTCGTTTTGACTGTTTATGGCTTCCATAACTCTAAACGAGCCAACAGTTATGGCCCTCCGATAAATCGATATCCACAAGGCGCAACATCTGCGGTGCAAGGTGAAACATCCGTTCAAAATGCCGAAAAAATTCCTTACGACTTTCAGAAATGGGTGCATGGATTTGAAACAGAGCAGTAACATGGTGCACTACTCTCCAGCGATGGTAAATTATAGACTAGCCACAGGGATCCCGTTTTACAGAAAAAATCCACGTGACGAAAAAACGAAGGGTAAAAAACCTCCAAGACCCGATTGAGGTTCGGATAGGATTTTTTAGGTATAACCAATGATGGCTTAAAGCTGTCATAGCCGTAGAACTAATAGAGAGCTTCGTTTTGACTGGTTATGGATCTTGTAACTCTATACGAGCTAACAGTTATGGCCCGTCGAAGAATCGATATCCACAAGGTGCTACATCTATCGTGCAAGGTGCAACATCTGTCCAAAATGCCGAAACATTACCGTATGACATCTAGAAATGGGTGCATGGATTTAAAACGGAGAAGTACCATGGTGCACCACTCTCCGCTGATGGTAAATCATAGAACAGCCACGGAGATCCCGTTTTACAGAAAAATCCACGTGGCGAAAAAACGAAGGGTAAAAAACTTCCAAGACACGATTGAGGTTCGATTAGGCCTTTTTGGGTATGAAACTAACTAATGACGGCTTAAAGCAGTCATAGCTGTATAACTCACAGAGAGCTTCGTTTAGACTGGTTATGGCTCACGTAACTCTAAACGAGCCAACAGTTATGGCCCTCCTAAGAATTGATATCCACAGGGTGCAACATTTACGGCGCAGGGCGCAACATCGGTCCAAAATGCAGAAAAAGTACCATACGACTTTTAGAAATGGGTGCATGGATTGAAAATGGAGCAGTACCATGTTGCACCACTCTCTAGTGATGGTAAATCATAGACCAGCCATAGGGATCCGGTTTTACAGAAAAAATCCACGTCAGGAAAAAATGAAGGGTAAAAAATTTCTAAGACCTGATTGAGGTTCAGATAGGATTTTTTAGTTATGAAACTAACTAGTGGCGGCTTAAAGCGTTCATAGCCATAAAACTCACAGAGAGCTTGGTTTTGACTGGTTATGGCTCCCGTAACTCTAAACTAGCCAACAATTATGGCCCTTCGAAGAATCGATTTCCACAGGGTGCAATATCTACGGTGCAAGGTGCAACATCCGACCAAAATGCAGAAACAATGTCGTACGACTTTTAGAAATGGGTGCATGGATTGAAATGGAGCAGTACCATGGTGCATCACTCTACATTAATGGTAAATCATAGGCAAGCCAAAGGGATCCAGTTTTGCAGAAAAAATCCACGTGATGAAAAAACGAAGGTCAAAAAACTTCCAAGACCCGATTGAGGTTCGGATATGATTTTTTGGGTATGAAACTAACCGGTGATGGCTTAAAGCGTCATAGCCGTAGAACCCATAGAGAGCTTCGTTTTGACTGGTTGTGGCTCTCGTAAATCTAAACGAGCCAACAGTTATGGCCCTCTAAAGAATCGATATTCATAGGGTGCAACATCTACGGTGCAAGGTGCAACATCCGTCCAAAATGCCGAAACAGTGCCGTACAAATTTTAGAAATGGGTGCATGGATTTGAAATGGAGCAGTACCATGGTGCACCACTCTCCAGCGATTGTAAATCATAGACCAGCCATGGGGATCCCGTTTTACGGAGAGCTTCGTTTTGACAGGTTATGACTTCCATAACTCTAAACGAGCCAACAGTTATAGCCCTTCGAAGAATCGATATCCATAGGGTGCAACAGCTACGGTGCAAGGTGCAACATCCGTCCAAAAGGCCGAAAAAGTGTCTTACGACTTTTAGAAATGGGTGCATGGATTTGAAACGGAGCAGTACCATGGTGCACCATTCTCCAGCGATGGTAAATCATAGACCAACCACGGGGATCCTGTTTTGCAGAAAAAATCCACGTGACGAAAAAACGAAGGGTAAAAAACTTCCAAGACCCAATTGTGGTTCGGATAGGCTTTTTTGGGTATGAAACTAACCAGTGATGGCTTAAAGCTGTCATAGCCGTAGAACTCACAGAGAGCTTCGTTTTGACTATTTATGGCTTCTGTAACTCTAAACAACCCAATAGTTATGGCCCTCTGAAGAATAGATATCCACATGGTGCAACTTCTACGGTGCAAGTTGCAACATCTATCTAAAATGCAAAAAAAGTGCCGTACGACTTTAAGAAATGGGTGCATGGATTTGAAACGGAGCAGTTCCATGGTGCACCACTATCTAGTGATGGTAAATCATAGACTAGCTACAGAGATCCCATTTTACAGAAAAAATCCACGTGATGAAAAAACGAATGGCAAAAAACTTCCAAGACCCGATTGAGGTTCAGATAGGATTTTTTGGGTATGATACTTGCCAGTGATGGCATAACGTGGTCACAGATGTAGAACTCACAGAGAGCTTCGTTTTGACTGGTTATGGCTCATGTAATTCTAAACGAGCTAACAGTTGTGGCCCTCTAAAGAATCGATATCCATAGGGTGCAATATCCACGGTGCAAGGTGCAACATCCATCCAAAACGTTGAAATAGTGCCATACAACTTTTAGAAATGGGCGCATGGATTTGAAACGGAGCGGTACCATGGTGCACCACTCTCCACCGACGGTAAATCATAGAACAACCATGGGGATCCCATTTTATAGAAAAAATCCACACGAAAAAAAATGAAGGGTAAAAAACTTCCAAGATTCGATTGATGTTCGGATAGGCCTTTTTGGGTATGAAACTAACCAGTGATAGCTTAAAGGCGACATAGCCATAGAACTCACAGAGAGCTTTGTTTTGACTAGTTATGGATTCCGTAACTCTAAACTAGCCAACAATTATGGCCTTCCAAAGAATCGATATCCACAGGGTGCTACATCTACGGTGCAAGGTGCAACATCCATCCTAAAGGCCGAAACAAAGTCGTACGACCTTTAGAAACGAGCGCATGGATTTGAAACGGAGCAGTACCATGGTGCACCACACTCTAGCGATGGTAAATCATAGAGCAACCACGGGAATCTCTTCTTACGAAAAAATCCACGTGATGGAAAAACGAAGGGTAAAAACTTCCAAGACCCGATTGAGGTTCGAATAGGTGTTTTTGGGTATGAAACTAACCGGTGATGACTTAATGCTATCATAGCCATAGAACTCGCAGAGAGTTTCGTTTTGACTGGTTATGGCTCCTGTAACTCTAAACAAGCCAACAGTTATAGCCCTCCAACGGATCGATATTCACAGGGTGCAACATCTACGGTGCAAGGTGCAACATCCGTCAAAAATGCCAAAAAAGTGTTGTACAACTTTTAAATATGGGTGCATGGATTTGAAACAGGATAGTACCATGGTGCAACTCTCTCCAGTGATGGTAAATCATAGACCAGCCACGGGGATCCTGTTTTATAGAAAAAATCCACGTGTCGAAAAAACGAAGGGTAAAAAACTTTCAAGATCCGATTGTGGTTCGGATAGAATTTTTTAGCTACGAAACTTACCAGTGACGGCTTAAAGCGGTCATAGCCGTAGAATTCACAGAGAGCTTCGTTTTGACTGGTTATAGCCCCCGTAACTCTAAACAAGCCAAAATTTATGGCTCTTCGAAGAATCGATATCCACAGGGTGCAATATCTACGGTGCAAGGCGCAACATCCATCCAAAACGTCGAAATAGTTCCGTACGACTTTTAGAAATGGACGCATGTATTTGAAATGGAGTAGTGCCATGGTGCACCACTCTCTAATGATGGTAAATCGTAGACCAGCCAAGGGGACCCCGTTTTACAGAAAAAATCCACGTGACGAAAAAATGAAGGTTTGAAAACTTCCAAGACCCGATAGAGGTTCAGATGGGATTTTTTGGGTATAAAACTAATCAGTGATGGTTTAAAGCAGTCATAGCCGTAGAACTCACATTTGACTGGTTATTGCTCCCGTAACTCTAAATGAGCCAACAGTTATGGCCCTCTGAAGAATCGATATCCACAGGGTGTAATGTCTACGGTGGAAGGTGCAACATTCGTCCAAAATGCCGAAATAGTGCTGCACGACATTTAGAAATGGGTGCATGGATTTGAAATGGAGCAGTACCATGGTGCACCACTCTCCGGCGACGGTAAATCATAGACCAGCCATGGAGATCCCCTTTTACAGAAAAAATCCACGTGACGAAAAAACTACGGGTAAAAAACTTTCAAGAACGGATTGAGGTTCGGATAGGCTTTTTTTGGGTAAGTGAAGGCTTAAAGGCAACATAGTGATAGAAGTCACAGAGAGCTTCGTTTTGAATGGTAATGGCTCTCGTAACTCGAAACGAGCCAACAGTTATGGCGCTCCGAAGAATCGATATCCATTGGGTGCAACATCTATGGTGCAAGGTGCAACTTCCGTCCTAAAGGTCGAAAAAGTGTCGTACTACTTTTAGAAATGGGTACATGGACTTGAAATGGAGCGGTACCATGGTGCATCACTCTCTTGCGATGGTAAATCATAGACCAACCACAGGGATCCCATTTTACAAAAAAATCCACGTGACGAAAAAACGAAGGGTAAAAAACTTCCAAGACCCGATTGAGGTTCGAATAGGCTTTTTTGGGTATGAAACAAACCATTTGATGACTTAAAACTGTCACTGCCGCAGAACGCGCAGAGAGCTTCGTTTTGACTGGTTATGGCTCCTGTAACTCTAAATGACCCAATAGTTATGACACTCCGAAGAATTAATATCCACCGGGTGCACATCTACCGTGCAAGGTGAAACATCCATCCAAAATGCCGAAAAAGTGTCGTACCACTTTTAGAAATGGGTGCATGGATTTGAAATGGAGTAGTATCATGGTGCACCACTCTCCAGTGATGGAAAATCATAGATCAGCCACGGGGATCCCGTTTTACAGCAAAAGTCCACATGACGAAAAAACGAAGGGTAAAAAACTTCCAAGACCCGATTGAGGTTCCGTTAGGATTTTTTGGGTATGAAACTAACCAATGATGGCTTCAAGTGGTCATAGCTATTGAACTCACAGAGAGCTTCGTTTCGACTAGTATGGCTCTCGTAACTCTAAATGAGCCAACAGTTATGGCCCTTCGAAGAATCTATATCCATAGGGTGCAACATCTATGGTGCAAGGCGCAACATCCGTCCGAAAGACCGAAACAGTGCCGTACAACTTTTAGAAATGGGTGCATGGATTTGAAATGGAGCGGTACCATAGTGCATCACTCTCCAGCGATGGCAAATCACAGACCATCCACGGGGATACAGTATTACATAAAAAATCCACACGATGAAAAAACGAAGGGTAAAAAGCATTCAAGACCCAATTGAGTTTCGGATAGGCTATTTTGGGTATGAAACTAACCCGTGAGGACTTGAAGCTGTCATTGCCGTAGAACTCGCAGAGAGCTACGTTCTGACTGGTTATGGTTCCTGTAACTCTAAACGAGCCAACAGTCATGACCCTCCAAAGAATCGATATCTACAGGGTGCAACATCTGCGGTGCAAGGTGCAACATCCGTCCAAAATGCCGGAAAATTGCGTACGACTTTTAGAAATGGGTGCATGGATTTGAAATGGAGCAGTACCATGGTGCACCACTCTCTGGTGATGGTAAATCATAGACCAACCACGGGGATCCCCTTTTACAGAAAGAATCCACGTGACGAAAAAACGAAGGGCAAAAAACTTCCAAGACCTGATTGAGTTTCGGATAGGATTTTTTGGGTATGAAACTTACCAGTGACGGCTTAAAACAGTCATAGCCATAGAACTCACAGAGAGCTTCATTTTGAATGGTTATGGCTCCCGTAACTCTAAACGAGCCAACAATTATGGCCCTCTGAAGAATCGATATCCACAGGGTGCAATATCTATGGTGCAAGGTGCAACATCCGTCCAAAACGTCGAAATAGTGTCGTACGACTTTTAGAAATGGATGCATGGATTTGAAACAGAGCAGTACCATTGTGCGCCACTCTCCAGCGATGGTAAATCATAGACCAGCCACGGGGATCCCTTTTAAAAGAAAAAATCCATGTGACGAAAAAATGAAGGGTAAAAAACTTTCAAGACCCGATTGAGGTTCGGATAGGATTTTTGGGTATGAAACTAACCATTGACGGCTTAAAGCGGTCGTAGTTGTAGAACTCACAGAGAGCTTTGTTTTGACTGGTTATGGCTCCCGTAACTCTAAACGTGCCAACAGTTATGGTGTAATGACCCGCCATCCGTCTCCACAGAATGACGCATCCTTAATAAGAAAGAAAGGAATAGAAAGAGAAAAGAAAGAAGAGAAGAAAGAAACAACATCAAAATCTAAACAGCGGAACGAATAAATTATATTAATAACATAAACATTACATAGTTTATAATCATTATCAGAGTTACACATATATACATTACATACTAGACAGTTATAAACACCTATCTAGTTATCACAACTCAATACAACTCAGAGACAACACAGAACACACAACGGAATACTATATATCTAACGCAGAAGCCTCCTGCTCCATTGCTCCTCCATAATTCGTCAAAGATAACCTGAATCCCTTGGCTACTTGTAAAAATTTGAGTACCCAAGAGTTATGAAAAACAAAAATAAACTCCGGGTCAGACATGGGTCTGGTGTGAGTAACAGGTTAAGATTGCTTAATTTTCAAAACCTTTTGAAAAGAAAGGTATCACGTAAGACTTCCCACACATAAACATGGAAAAGTTTTTACCTTACGCTAACCAAAACATTTGATAGGAAATCCGATGATATTATAATAGGTCTAGGGTTTTCAAATAAATAAGAAACAGACGAAATTGTTACATTATTAAATTCCAGCTACTAGCCACAAAAGTGGGTAATACAATCAAAACCGTTGGCACTTATTGGATTTTGGATTCCATACAATGGCAGGGCTCCTGGGGTACCGTCCGTCACAGTGCGTGGCCTAGATCAACGTACCGAGGAGTGCGCCATCTCCCCTGCAACACAAGGCCGGAACCATTCCTTACTGAACAATTCCGAACAAGGCAACCCCGACGGTTGGAGCTCACAACCGTCCACACAGCAAATAAAAGGGACCTCTAGACAGGGGTAAATCTCACTCTCAAGTGGGGGCTACCCACGAAGCCTTGCTGCATCTCCCCTGTTTTAGCCATTCCCGGTTGATGAGGCTTGAGGCTACGATTACCTTTAGTGAACACATCACTTAGAATGCTCATCGTCCACCTGACGATGTTCTGAAAGCATTCAATCCATACAAGTTCGTTCCGGGTTCGAACGAAACCGAAGGCACTATCTCGTTGCACTCATTATTGGAATCAACCTCAGAGTCAATGACCATAGCCCTTGAACTCTAAATCACTATCTCAAACCTGTAAGTACTATTTTCGTCAAACTCATCACGGAATCACCCCCAGAGTTATACTGACGAATAGTCCTTACACCTCGAGTCTTCACTCTTCACAAGAGATTTCATGACCTATCGTTAATTTGGATCAATGTGATTTTCGGATATCCAAATATGGACACCCGATCCCGGTCTCATCGAAATCCAAAGCGTTTCTTTTAGGTCCAAGTTGTTTTAAAGTTTAAAACAATTCAACTATCTATATACACACAGATAGATAACTCACAAATCACAATTGGTAATCAACATTATCAAATAAACAGATAATCCACATTATCAATATCAAAATAGATAATCCATATATCACCATCAGAATAGATAATCTATGTTATCATCACAATGCAACCAAGCATTCATACCACACAACATTATTTATCTCATTTCTGAGATCACAAAGCATCCAAGACAATCAAGGTCATCCATTCATATATAAGCAATGATTACTTTCATCACAATATAATTAACTTAAAATGAATTAAATTAATTATCTCCATCTCTAATTAATTTAAAGTGAATTAAATTAATTACTCAATCTTTAATTAATTTAAAATAAATCAAATTAATTACTTCACCAACATAAATCTTGCTTACTCAATCATCTAATTGATTAAAATCAATTAATTAATCATCCAAAATAATCACCTCAATTATTCACTCTTGATTAATTATCCTTAATTACATTCATGTAATCATCCCTAATTAATTTCACAAATTAATTATTCTCAAACAAAAACAATAATTAACATTTAATTACTTCAATCAATTAACTAAAGATAATTAATTACATTAATCCTTAATTAATTACATTAAATCACTTGTCTTTGATTAATTAATCTTAATTAATCAACTTTAATTACATCATTAATTTTATTAATTAACTAATGATCCTTAAATATCTTTAATTAATTATCTTCTTAAATTAATTACTTTAAGTAATTAACCTATAATTATTAATCCTTCTTGATTAACCATATACAATAATTAACTCACTTATTTACTTCATTAAAACAAATTAATTATTCCCTAATTAATTTCTTAATTAATCCCTTGATTAATTACAAGTAATTATACTCCAAATTACTTCATTCTTAAACATCTTCATCTAATTACAACTTGTAATTACTAATTAATTACTTCACCAAGAAATTTTCAATCCATTAATTACATAAAGAAATTATCTTTAAAACCTCAAGTGTTTAAACTTAATTAAACTTAATTAATTAAAATAAACAATTACATTTAACTAAATTAATTACATTAAGTAATTAATTCCTTAATTACCTTATTACTTAATTATACTCATCAATTCACAAATGATTATTATTGAATTAATTAATCTAATTAATTATTAAAAATTTACAACATTAATTAATTATTTAATAATTCTGGTTAATGACCTTCATTAACCATTCTCTAATTATCTTCATTAAGTAATTAACTGAGATTAATTTCAAATTTAATTATCTTTAATCATCCATTAATTAAGTCTAATTATTTAATTAATTAACCTTGATTAAATCTTAATACATAATTAATAACTCATTAATCATTAATTAATAATCTAAACAATGATCTTAATTTTAAATTGATTAACCCCTAAATCAATATTCAATAAATCTTAGTAATTAATTAAATAAATTAATTAATTATTTCTTAATTACCTTTTTAATAAATTTATTTCAAAACATTCATTCTTAACTTAATTTTAAAAATAATACATTTCTAAATTTTGTTTAAAACATAAATTTTATTAGAAACAAAGTACCTTTGACATTACTTTCAAATTTCATTTTAAATACAAATTTTAAAATGAAAATAATTTAAACTTATCAAAGTTTAAACAATTTATAACTTTTAACATTACAATAACTTCAATTTATATTTAGTTTTAAATTTTTTCAAATTTAAACCTTCATTTAATTTTAAAAACTGAAATTCATTTTTTTAAATATCCAGATTCAAAGATTGAATTTCATACCTTGCTCGTATTTTAGCAAAACTTCATATTTGAAAAGTTCAAACTATTTTTCCAAAATTAAGTAGTTAAACAAGTTTAAAGTTTAAAACTTTATTTTTATTTAAAATCTAAGATTTTAAATTTAACTTGGATTTAAAAAATTCAATCTTTGGATTTATAATTTTGTTAATCTTTTCTTTACATCTAAATGCCCTAGGTTTACAAAATTTAAAAAAATCCAAATGCTACAGGTTTGTCAAACCTGTAAAATAATGAAAATACCCGAGACCCCCAAAACTTCTTCGAGTAATTCCATCCTTTGCTTCGGGTCAAAACTCGAATAACTCGAGTTCAATCCCGAGTTCAAAATTGCACTCCACAAAAACAATTCCCCTGAACTTCAACTGCACGGTGCACGTGCACCGTGACTTCGGCCATCACCGGCCATTCACCAGCACCCCTACCCATCAACGACCACCCCTTGACGACACCACAACTCACTAAAGCCATCCCGCTTGCTTGAATTAAAACCGAGCATCAAATTTTAAAACCTGGAAACAGAAAAACAGTTTTCTGCTTCAAACCTGACATCGGTAATAACACGCCACTCCGACCATCTGACCACTAACCCCTCCGGCCTCAACTTCATCCACGGCCGATCCACCAATTCCCAAAACATCTTATCACTTGATCACTTATACAGGTCGAAATGACCAAATCTGTAAAGCCTATCAAAACTAGGGTTAAAATTTTTAATCCCAAATTAATTCTGCCTTAATGCATAATCCTTCCTCCCTATATTTTTCTCTACATCATAGATCATCACTCCACCACCAGGAAAAACAATGGCCACCCTGACCTCTCCAATTGACTGAACTACCCCAAAACTTCATTTCCAGACAAACCAGAATTTCTCTTTCAATTTTAAACTAAATTTTCTGATTTTAGTATTAGAATTGAAGTTTTAGTTTAGGTAACTTGTTTATATTTTTAAATCAAAGAATCTGAATGATCAAATTCCTATTTTTCAAAAGTTGTTCTGTTGTTCTTTGTGTTTCCCAGAGTCAGTACAGCTTTCATTTTTTTTTTCATATTTAATAAAATTAAACCTTTAACTTATGTTACATACCACATTTTGTTTAAATCTTAAACTATAACAAAGGTTTGAATATGATATCATGATTTTCTTTTCAGGATTTAAACCTGGAATGCAAGAACAGGCAGAAATAAGTCAAAAATAAACATGCATTCTGTCATACATATATACAGGGAATTTGATCATAGTTATCCACACACAAGTCATATTTATCTCTAGAAAACAATCAACAGATATATTTACTTAAATTAGCATTAAAATAAAATGTTACTCACAGATTTTATGAGCAGAGTATCCATGCTTTGACAAGCCTAAACTTGAATTGCTTGAAACTGAATTGTGTTTTCTATTTCCAAAACTTTGAGTTGGTTCCAGTTTTGCTTCTTCAAAAACTTTAGTTTGCTCTTGCTTTTTAAAAGACTTAAATTTTGATTTATTGCTTTGCTCCCTGATCTTTATCACTGTATGCAGGTTCTAGAAAGAAAAGCATTGCAGGCCTTTGAAAGCTTCAGGTTGCTTCTTCTTATATTTTTCTTTTTAAACTTTAATTTGCTTTTAAAAAAAATTCCATCTGTATTTACTGCAAATGTTTGCTCCCAGTTTTCATTTGCATGCTTCCAAAAAGAAAATGCACGCAGGCATTGAATGTTGTTTTTAAAGCAGAAAAGGACTGCGGGCCCTTTTGGATGAAGTTGCAACTTTGTTTTTTAGGTTTACATGCATTTCAGATTTGAAGAGGGTTTTAGATAGCCTTTGAGGGGAAAACAGATTTGCAGATTTATGTGAACAGAATTTCTATTCTGTTGAAGAAGATGAATCAAAGAAATTAAATTTTAGTTTGAATATTTATTTTCAGATTTCTTTAAGGTTTTGAAAAAAAAAGAATAGCAAAGAATATGAGATGAGGAGAGATGTGTTAATATAAGAAAATTTCTTTTTAGAAAAATAAAAGAAAAAGAAAAATAAGGAACTTGGTTTAATTTCAGACATTTGTCACTATATTTAGTTTAGGCCTTAACACATGTCATTTTAAGTGTTAATAAACTTACACATGTATTAAGAATTTTAATTTTAATTATAAATTGTTTATAAAACTCTAACTTATTTTATAAGAGCTTTTAAATCTTATTTTATTTCTTATGTAATATATAAATGAATTTATCTCTTTTTGTTTTATTAAAGATAAATGAAACAACAAATTAATAATATAAGCTTATTCAAATATTCAAATATTTATTCTTTTAAATTCAAGGCATTAAATTCAAATTTTAATTTAATTTATCAAATCCAAATTTTAAAAAAATCAAGTTATATATATGCATATATAACTCTTATTGAATTTTAAAATAACAAAACCTATTTTTATAAAAATCTATTTATGTTCATAAGTACTTAAGTATTATAATTATTAACAAATTAAACAATATTAAATAAATTTATAAAAAAGATTGTAAACAAATTTAGATCATTTGTAATTTGTATTTTAAATTCTTATATGTAAATTTCAAGCAATGTTTAAAAATAAAATAAAACAAAGCTTTTAATGTTAATCTAATTTAAATTCATATTAAAGCTAATTAAAATATAATTTAAACAAATAAGATTTTCCATAAGTATAAACCATAAAATTATTTATTGAATTGCTTTGAAAAGTTAAATGTTAAATTTAAATCCAATTTCCAATTTTCCAAATATAAATTAAAATTAGAAAATTAATCCATTTACTAAATTCCAAATCAAAGCTTATCAATTTATAATATATACAATTATATATATTATAAACAGAAAACCATTTATTAGCTTTAAAAAGATAGATTCTACAAATTTAAATATTTATTAAAAGATGATTATTTGATCGATTCAAAATTTATTATCAAAATTATCAAATCAATTCAATTTTTAACACAGATTTTTAAATTTATATTGCCAAATTTCCAGGATATCACATTCCTCTCCCCTTAAAAGAATTTCGTCCCCGAAATTTAAAAGCAAAAGTAATTTAATAATCTATCTTAATATTTAATTTTAAAATACAAGCATATATCAAACATATGCTATCAACCAAAACAACCAATTCAACTAATCAAACAAATCTAATCATCCAGACAAAATTTTGGATAAAATTTCTTCGAGTTTCCCCAGGTGTATATATATATCGGGGCACTCGCTTTAGAGAATTCAAATAATCAATACTATGAAGCTACAAAAGCTCCTATTCATCTATATCTACAACAATAGACAAGATATCAGACTATAGACAAGTCTGACTCAACAACCAAAACTCCAGAACTGTTGGTTTGACAACCAGAGATAGATCATACACGTACTCACTCAGAGATACGTGAAACTCATCGAATCCCAGTTATCCAAACTGGTAATTCCATCCTGTAGATCAATCACTTAACCTTCAAGATTACAGAGTAGATCCAAAACTCTTCAGAGCTAGCCTTCCAGCCTTACTCAAACTTATAGCTCCTTTACGATTGGAGAAACTTATCCAAAATCAAATCCCCGACTTCGGAATCCAAATTCCTCCATTTCAAATCCACAAAAATTTCCAGACGATCTAGGGCTGCCTACAACCTTCCTGATCAGCTCAACCTTCGCTGATGCTCTAGCAACAAACTAGACCAATCAACTCAACAAAATGATCTCCTCAAGATCAACTCAGATCCAGGTACACAAACTCTACTCTTCAAACACCAGAAGACTAAACTCACTTTTCTTGTTCGGAAAAGAAAAGCAGATACAATTCACAACTGCTTCCACTGCACAACTCTGATCCAAAGTAGAAGAGAATGTTGAAGAAGAACATGAGCATAAACTGGACAACACATCCCAGAAAATACGGTTCAACAAATCCATAAGAAACTCAAAAATTTCCCCAAAACTCTGAGCTGCTACATTAAACACTATCCTCTGCTAAGTTGAACCACGGGTAGCACTCTTGGAATTCCAGTCGATAAGGAAACTCAATCTCCAGATGCGAACTAACCTCTGACTTCCAAAAGACATCCAGAAAAACTCAGATAATCCCAAGAGATTACTCAAACAATCGCAAGTTACTTTTGCGATCAGCCCAAACTAAATCCAAGAAAAACTGTTCTTCCTTTACCAAACAGAACAGTCTTACACTTAACCTGTCAATCCATCGAAGAAACGGGTCCATACTGCTGCTTCTGAACACCATTTCAGAAAACTGCTAAGCCAGAAGATCTCCTGCCAACACACAGAACACTCTGAGCTGCACTGCTGCCACAGATGCCGAAGAATTCATAATCCAAAGCTCTTCGAGAAACTCGGACTTCAAAGCAAACAGAAACACCAGCTGAACACAGCCTCAACACCGAAGCAGACTCACTTCCTTAAACTTGCTATAAAGAAAACTTCTTCGGAAACATCCATAGTCAGTGCATCTCATCACGCAGCTACTACTTCCTGATGTATCAAAATACCATCACTCGCTTCTACTCAATCAACAGATCCAAATTCTACTCATCAACTTTAGAAATGAACTCCAAACCTTAACAGGTTCCCTTTAGGGATCAATGAAATCTTTCATCACTACAAAATTCACTCGAGACGGTATTAGGTCTACAGTCTCGACAGATACACTTCCAACCTCTAACATTCAAACTCCAACCAATGATATTCGTGTTACACACACCACTATCCCATCTACCTTTATCACTTATATTGGAAAACCTAAAGAGGTAACCCAACAGATAGGTAGCATAAATATATATATATATATATATAGTAATATATAGAAATTACAAATACGCTCTCTCAAGATAGACACCACTACAGAGCCTAGGTATTCACTCAACCTAATGCTCTGATACCACTGTAATGACCCGCCATCCGTCTCCACAGAATGACGCATCCTTAATAAGAAAGAAAGGGATAGAAAGAGAAAAGAAAGAAGAGAAGAAAGAAACAACATCAGAATCTAAACAGCGGAACGAATAAATTATATTAATAACATAAACATTACATAGTTTACAATCATTATCAGAGTTACACAGATATACATCACATACTAGATAGTTATAAACACCTGTATAGTTATTACAACTCAGAGACAACACAGAACACACAGCGGAATACTATATATCTAATTCAGAAGCCTCCTGCTCCATTGCTCCTCCACAATTCATCAAAGCTAACCTAAATCCCTTGGCTACTCGCAAAAATTTGAGTTCCCCAAGAGTTCATGAAAAACAAAAATAAACTCCGGGTCAGACATGGGTCTGGTGTGAGTAACAGGTTAAGGTTTCTTAATTTTCAAAACCTTTTGAAAAGAAAGGTATCACGTAAGACTTCCCACACATAAACATGGAAAAGTTTTTACCTTACGCTAACCAAAACATTTGATAGGAAATCCGATGATATTATAATAGGTCTAGGGTTTTTAAATAAATAAGAAATAGCCGAAATTGTTACATTATTAAATTCCAGCTACTAGCCACAAAAGTGGGTAATACAATCAAAACCGTTGGCACTTATTGGATTTTGGATTCCATACAATGGCAGGGCTACTGGGGTACCGCCCGTCATAGTACGTGGCCTAGATCAACGTACCGAGGAGTACGCCAGCTCCCCTGCAACACAAGGCCGGAACCATTCGTTACTGAGCAGTTCCGAACAAGACAACCTCGACGGTTGGAACTCACAACCGTCCACACAGCCGAAATAAAAGGGACCTCTAGACAGGGGTAAATCTCACTCTCAAGTGGGGGCTACCCACGAAGCCTTGTTGCATCTCCCCTATTTTAGGCATTCCCGGTTGATGAGGCTTGAGGCTACTATTACCTTTAGTGAACACATCACTTAGAATGCTCATCGTCCACCTGACGATGTTTTGAAAGCAATAAATCCATACAAGTTCATTCCGAGTTCGAACGAAACCGAAGGCACTATCTCGTTGCACTCATTATTGGAATCACCCTCAGAGTCAACGACCATAGCTCTTGCACTCTAAATCACTATCTCGAACCTGTAAGTACTATTTTCGTCAAACTCATCACGGAATCACCCCATAGTTATACTGACGAATATTCCTTACACCTTGAGTCTTCACTCTTCCCAAGATATTTCACGACCTATCGTTAATTTGGATTGATGTGGTTTTCGGATGTCCAAATATGGACACCCGACCCCGTCTCATCGAAATCCAAAGCGCGTTTTTTAGGTCCAAGTTGTTTTAAAGTTTAAAACAATTCAATTATCTATATACACACAGATAGATAACTCACAAATCACAATTGATAATCAACATTATCAAATAAACAAATAATCCACATTATCAATATCAAAATAGATAATCCATATATCACCATCACAATAGATAATCTATGTTATCATCACAATGCAACCACGCATTCATACCACACAACATTATTTATCTCATTTCTGAGATCACAAAGCATCCAAGACAATCAAGGTCATCCATTCATATATAAGCAATGATTTCTTTCATCACAATATAATTAATTTAAAATGAATTAAATTAATTATCTCCATCTCTAATTAATTTAAAGTGAATTAAATTAATTACTCCATCTTTAATTAATTTAAAATAAATTGATTAAAATCAATTAATTAATCATCCAAAATAATCACCTCAATTAATCACTCTTGATTAGTTATCCTTAATTACATTCATGTAATTATCTCTAATTAATTTCACAAATTAGTTATTCTCAAACAAAAATAGTAATTAACATTTAATTACTTTAATCAATTAATTAGCGATAATTAATTACATTAATCCTTAATTAATTACATTAATTAATTACCTTAATCACTTGTCTTTGATTAATTAATCTTAATTAATCAAACTTAATTACATCATTAATTTTATTAATTAATTAATGATCCATAAATATCTTTAATTAATTATCTTCTTAAATTAATTACTTCAAGTAATTAACCTATAATTATTAATCCTTCTTGATTAACCATATACAATAATTAACTCACTTAATTACTTCATTAAAACAAATTAATTATTCCCTAATTAATTTCTTAATTAATCCCTTGATTATTTACAAGTAATTATACTCCAAATTATTTCATTCTTAAACATCTTCATCTAATTACAACCTGTAATTATTAATTAATTACTTCACCAAGAAATTTTCAATCTATTAATTACATGAAGTAATTATCTTTAAAACCTCAAGTGTTTAAACTTAATTAATTAAAATAAACAATTACATTTAACTAAATTAATTACATTAAGTAATTAATTTCTTAATTACTTCATTAAGTAATTATACTCATCAATTTACAAATGATTATTATTGAATTAATTAATCTAATTAATTATTAAAAATTTACAACACTAATTAATTATTTAATAATTCTGGTTAATGACCTTCATTAACCATTCTCTAATTATCTTCATTAAGTAATTAACTGAGATTAATTTCAAATTTAATTATCTTTAATCATCCATTAATTAAGTCTAATTATTTAATTAATTAACCTTGATTAAAGCTTAATTACATAATTAATAACTCATTAATCATTAATTAATAATCTAATTAATGATCTTAATTTTAAATTGATTAACCCCTAAATCAATATTCAATAAACCTTAATAAATAAATAAATAAATAAATTATTTCTTAATTACCTTTTTAATAAATTTATTTCAAAACATTCATTCTTCACTTAATTTTCAAAATAAAACATTTCTAAATTTTGTTTAAAACATAAATTTTATTTGAAATAAAGTACCTTTGACATTACTCTCAAATTTCATTTTAAATACAAATTTTAAAATGATAATAATTTGAACTTATCAAAGTTTAAACAATTTATAACTTTTAACATTACAATAACTTCAATTTATATTTAGTTTTAAATTTTTTCAAATTTAAACCTTCTTTTAACTTTAAAAACTGAAATTCATTTTTTTAAATTTCCAGATTCAAAGATTGAATTTCAAACCTTGCTCATGTTTTGACAAAACTTCATTTTTGAAAAGTTCAAACTATTTTTCCAAAATTAAGTAGTTAAACAAGTTTAAACTTTAAAACTTTATTTTTATTTAAAATCTGAGATTTTAAATTTAACTTGGATTTCAAAAATTCAATCTTTGAATTTAAAATTTTGTTAATCTTTTCTTTACATCTAAATGCCCATGGTTTACAAAATTTAGAAAAAAAACCCAAATGCTACAGGTTTGTCAAACCTGTAAAATAATGAAAATACCCGAGACCCCTAAAACTTCTTCGAGTAATTCCATCCTTTGCTTCGGGTCAATACTCGAATAACTCGAGTTCAATCCCGAGTTCAAAACTGCACTCCACAAAAACAATTCCCCTGAACTTCAACTGCATGGCGCACGTGCACCGTGACTCCGGCCATCACCGGCCATTCACCAGCACCCCTACCCATCAACGACCACCCCCTGACAACACCACAATTCACTAAAGCCATCCCGCTTGCTTGAATTAAAACCGAGCATCAAATTTTAAAACCTGGAAACAGAAAAACAGTTTTCTGCTTCAAACCTGACATCGACAATAACACGCCACTCCGACCATCTGACCACTAACCCCTCCGGCCTCAACTTCATCCATGGCCAATCCACCAATTCCCAAAACATCTTATCACTCGATCACTTATACAGGTCGAAATGACCAAATCTGTAAAACCTATCAAAACTAGGGTTAAAAATTTTAATCCCAAATTAATTCTGCCTTAATGCATAATCCTTCCTCCCTATATTTTCCTCTGCATCATAGATCATCACTCCACCACCAGGAAAAACAATGGCCACCCTGACCTCTCCAATTGACAGAACTACCCCAAAACTTCATTTCCAGACAAACCAGAATTTCTCTTTCAATTTTAAACTAAATTTTCTGATTTTAGTTTTAGAATTGAAGTTTTAGTTTAGGTAACTTGTTTATATTTTTAAATCAAAGAATCTGAATGATCAAATTCTTATTTTTCAAAAGTTGTTCTGTTGTTCTTTGTGTTTCCCAGAGTCAGTACAGTTTTCATTTTATTTTTCATATTTAATAAAATTAAACCTTTAACTTATGTTACATACCACATTTTGTTTAAATCTTAAACTATAACAAAGGTTTGAATATGATATCATGATTTTCTTTTCAGGATTTAAACCTGGAATGCAAGAACAGGAAGAAATAAGTCAAGAATAAACATGCTTTCTGTCGTACATATATAAAGGGAATTTAATCATAGTTATCCACACACAAGCCATATTTATCTTAAGAAAACAATCAACGGATATATTTACTTAAATTAGCATTAAAATAAAATGTTACTCACAGATTTTATGAGCAAAGTATCCATGCTTTGACAAGCCTAAACTTGAATTGCTTGAAACTGAATTGTGTTTTCTATTTCCAAAACTTTGAGTTGGTTCCAGTTTTGCTTCTTTAAAAACTTTAGTTTGCTCTTGCTTTTTAAAAGACTTAAATCTTGATTTATTGCTTTGCTTCCTGATCTTTATCACTTTATGCAGGTTCCAGAAAGAAAAGCATTGCAGGCCTTTGAAAGCTTCAGGTTGCTTCTTCTTATATTTTGCTTTTTAAACTTTAATTTTATTTTCTAAAAAAAACTTCCATCTATATTTACTGCAAATGTTTGCTCCCAGTTTTCATTTGCAGGCTTCCAAAAAGAAAATGCATGCAGGCATTGAATGTTGTTTTTAAAGCAGAAAAGGACTGCAAGCCCTTTTGGATGAAGTTGCTGTTTGCGCCAAAATTGGTCACAAACCCCAAATATCGTGAAAGAACCAGTGTATGAATATAAATCAGCAATATTCAAACACAAATCACAGATCTCAGCAAACAACAAGCAGTAATTCAAAAGTAATAAATAAGAACACGCGATTTATAGTGGTTCGGCTATCTCCGGCCTACGTCCACTTCAATAGTTTTCCTTTTTATTGATTATCCCTGCTGATTACAATCAATTACAGCGATTATAGTGATTTAAATTGTTTACAACAGTGATGATTGCGAGTAGAATCGAATCCGGCAGAGTCTGGATGTTGAATGGCCAAAAGATCCTTTTTCTGTTAGTTATGGGGCTCTATTTATAGGAGTAGGAGGCTCAGATCTCGCTCAAATCTCGGGATACTTTTTCTGGCACGTGAGTGGGCCCACGCGACGAACCTCGGGAAGTTTCGAGTCCATCTGTGATCGATACGAAGTCATTTCGTATCGATCAAGATGATGTCCAATTGAGCTGAAAGTTGGTGGAGACATTCTTCATCATGCATGCAAGCTTCTGTGAAAATTTCATAGCATTTGGATCAGTAGATCTTGAGTTATCGTGGATTCAAAATCATGATCTTTGTGTGGCTGTCTGGTTCGAACCCATGGCTTCGAATCGATGCCTTCGACTCCATCAGCTCATGTGGTTCTGTGATGAGGTGGCGCGCGTCCTCCGAGTCGATCCGGTCCTCTCTCCGGGTTGAACGCATCAATTCCTTAGATTTCGCCTAATTTGCACCGAGGGTCGACACGTCATCCAAGCTTGTTGACTCGGTGGATTCGAAGTGATCGTCATCCATGGATTCGAACAACTGTCACATCGATCGATACGAATAAGTCTTTATCTATGGATTCGAAACAATCGCCTTTATAATGGATACGAAGCACACTATCTGTTGATGGATGCGAAGTGAGATCATCTGATGGATGCGAACTAGATGGAGTCGAACTAAGGCATGAGGATGGGTACGAACTTGATCGATACGAACGAGATCAGTTCGAAGTGACTAACTCCCTATGGATTCGAACCTGATGGATTCGAATGGAGTGAGACGATGTCATGTTAATGGATTCGAACTTGATGGATTCGAATGGACCATCACCTCGACCTCTTTATGGATACGAACATCATGCTCTTTCCTTAGATTGAATCGATCATAACTTGCACATACAAGCTCGGATTGACTTGAGATTTGAAATGCTGGCTTCTACAGCTTTGCTCATCATGTCTTGTCAATTGCGGCCCGATCCGGACTCGAAAAAAATTCATCGATATCCACAGTGAACCTACAGCGTATAATCAATATTTATGACTAGTAATCATTGAGTTTCTGTTAACTTTTGGGTATCTCGGCTTTGCCAAAAGGTGGGATAACTCTTTGCCCCCCAAAACATGCCTTTTTGTAAAGGTATGTTTTGAACGGTCTAAATCGAGTGTAGTAAATTCACGTTTTATTCGTAGCTGCAGTATTATCAATCAAGTTCATGGCTGTTCGGAGCTAAGTTGTTATTAATATCTTTCAGTGGAAATCAAGAATAAAGTTTTTTAATCTTTCTGGACTATCGTTGGTCACTTTGGATCCTCGACAAGCCCATTCTAGACTTGGCGATTGAGTAGAAAGGTCCCATTGCACTCCGGCCCCAGCTAGGGCATATAGTGATGCCTTGGTTGTTCTAAACCGATAGCCACTCCGTGCTCTTGCTGGATCCCATCCGGTCACTCTCCGGTGAAGGGGAGGCAACATTAAGTGAGTTGATCCTGTCGCTCTCCAGCGAAGCGACTCACTTCGTGCACTCCGGTGAAGGGGAAACATCGCTTAAGTGAGTTGATCCTGTCGCTCTCCGGCGAAGAAACTCACTTCTTGCACTTCGGACCCCATCTCTCCAGGTAGGGTCATAAAGTGATCATTTTTATATTGGTATTTAACGTTCATCCTTTAACTCTACTGTCAAAGGTTTATTTTAAGAAATTCAAATTCATTTATTAAATTTAGGTCCTAGATGTTCAATCTCAAACATCAGGGAAAAGCTAAACATTTCCTCTCTGGGCATATCGGTTTATCTCCATCTCAGAGCATGCCTAGGGATCTCTTCGGTTTTCGTACATGAGTAAGTGGAGTAGCCGTTTATTCTAAAAACAAATCTAAATGAAATTATTCGACCGAAGTCCGAATCCTGGACTCGGCCCTTGCCATCTTTAATCAGTGGATGACGAGTCGTGATCCCGATCCAGGATCGTTCCTGTTAGGTGGAGGCGATAGTTGTTCAGGCCTTACCGCTGCTGTCCGTTCTCTGACATATTATGGCAATCTACCACTCCTGGCATGTTCTTCCACCTCATCTTTCAAATGGCGGCATTCATCTGTAGTGTGCCCATCCAGCTCATGCAATAGGCAATATTTACCAGTTCTGCGCTCCCGCTCAATGGGATCTCTCCTCGGTGGCTTTCGATAGGGGAGTTGCCCCCGAGTTTCAGTGTAAATTCGTTCCAGGCCTGCAGTCAGATCTGTGTATTGCCTGAGTCTAGCTTCTCGGAATTTCTTCCGTTTATCAGGACCATCGTATCTGTCATCCTATTTCCTCTTTCCTTTATCTACTCTGGTCTGTTCCCTGGAGGTTCCTTCGCTTTGCGCGGCGTTTGTTTCCTGCCTCTCGGCTCGTGATTCTTCTAATCGGATGAAATTTTCAGCTTTATGATAGAACTCTCCGAGATCTTGCGGTGGACCTTTGGTTAGAGAATCTTTGAATTGGGTGCCTTCCCCAACTCCTGCCACCGCCGCCATCAAAATCATTGATGGATCTGGGCGATCTACAGAAGTCGCCGTTGCATTGAATCTTAGTAGAAAATATTTTATGGACTCTTCGGTCCTTTGCTTTATCGAGGCTAAAGTCATCACACTATTGGGTTACATCACATGGACCCTAAACTGTCTCATGAAGCACTCTACAAGTTCGCCCCACGTTCTGATTCATCCAGTCTCTAGTTGCCTGAACCAAAGCGCAGCCAAATCTGACAAGTATGGAGGGAAGCATCGAGCCATCACTTTCTCAGATGCCCCTAGCACTTCCATGTGCCTAATATATCTGGTAATGTGCATGGTCGGGTCTGACCTCCCATCGTAAGGGTCTAGCATAGGTAGTTTGAATTTTGGGGGGTTCCTTGCATTTCTGATGTTTGGAGTGAACGGACTCGGACTGACTTCTTCCAACCCTCCGCCAGACAATCCTCCTCTCATGATTCGTCGCTTTAGACCAATCATTATCTCGTCTCCGTCCAGGGGTTCACCCCTTTTCAAGTTTCTATCCTGCCCCCCGAGCCTTGAAGGGAATTCTGGTACACTCTTCGGGTGGCTCGTTAGCATAAGCATTGGCACCAGCTTGTTGAGTTCCGTCTATTGGTCTTCCAGTATCGGACCCTGAGGGTCTGCCCCCAAATCCTTGTTGATCGCCTTCAGCTCCTGCATTCTGGTCTTGAACCGGACCTTCATTAGCTTCTGTAATCCTAATTCCTTGTCCCGCACTTGCAGTTGTTGTAGTTGGTCCAAGGTTTTGCACATTCGCCGCTCTTATTTGTTCGAGGAAATTCTGCAGCATCTCCTGTTGAGTCTTCATCATGCTTTCGCGTAATGAATTAGCTATAGCTTCCATCTCATCCCTAGTGATATACATCGAAGCCTGTCCCTCTCCAGCTCTAGAGGATACTTCTTGGCTTCCTCCTTGTCGGCTCCGATCAGCTCTTTGTCTTGTTTGTCGAGTCATTGTCTCTGAATCGAGATTCTTCAAACTCTTAAATCTGAATTCTGAATCTGGTGTAGCGGGTGCTAGTCCTTCTCAGTGAAAGCACCAAAGTGTTTGCGCCAAAATTGGTCACAAACCCCAAATATAGTGAAAGCACCAGTGTATGAATATAAATCAGCAATATTCAAACACAAATCACAGATCTCAGCAAACAACAAGCAGCAATTCAAAAGTAATAAATAAGAACACACGATTTATAGTGGTTCAGCTATCTCCGGCCTACGTCCACTTCAATAGTTTTCCTTTTTATTGATTATCCTTGCTGATTACAATCAATTACAGCGATTATAGTGAAGTAAATTGTTTACAACAGTGATGGTTGCGAGTAGAATCGAATTCGGCAGAGTCTGGATGTTGAATGGCCAAAAGATCCTTTTTCGGTTGGTTCTGGGGCTCTATTTATAGGTGTAGGAGGCTCAGATCTCTCTCAAATCTTGGGAGACTTTTTCTGGCATGTTAGTGGGCCCACGCGACCAACCTCAGGAAGTTTCGAGTCCATTTGTGATCGATACGAAGTCATTTCGTATCGATCAAGATGATGTCCAATTGAGCTGAAATTTGGTGGAGACATTCTTCATCATGCATGCAAGCTTCTGTGAAAATTTCATGGCATTTGGATCAGTAGATCTCAAGTTATCGTGGATTCAATATGATGATCTTCGTGTGGCTGTCTGGTTCGAACCCATGGCTTCGAATCGATGCCTTCGACTCCATCAGCTCACGTGGTTCTGTGATGAGGTAGCGCGCGTCCTTCGAGTCGATCTGGTCTTCTCTCCGGGTTGAACGCATCAATTCCTTAGATTTCGCCTAATTTGCACCGAGGGTTGACACATCATCTAAGCTTGTTGACTAGGTGGATTCGAAGTGATCGTCATCCATGGATTCGAACAACTATCACATCGATGGATACGAATAAATCTTTATCTATGGATTCGAACAATCGCCTTTATAATGGATACGAAGCACACTATCTGTTGATGTATGTGAAGTGAGATCATCTAATGGATGCGAACTAGATGGAGTCGAACTGAGGCATGAGGATCGGTACGAACTTGATCGATGCGAACGAGATCGGTTCGAAGTGACTAACTCCCTATGGATTCGAACCTGATGGATACGAATGGAGTGAGACGATGTCATGTTGATGGATTCCAACTTGATGGATTCGAATGGACCATCACCTCGACCTCTTCATGGATACGAACATCATTCTCTTTCCTTAGATTGAATCGATCATAACTTGCACATACAAGCTCGGTTTGACTTGAGATTTGAAACGCTGGCTTCTACAGCTTTGCTCATCATGTCTTGTCAATTGCGGCCCAATCCGGACTCGGAAAAAATTCATCGATATGCATAGTGAACCTACATCGTATAATCAATATTTATGACTAGTAATCATTGAGTTTCTGTTAACTTTTGGGTATCTCGGATTTGCCAAAAGGTGGGATAACAGTTGCAATTTTGTTTTTCAGGTTTACATGCATTTTAGATTTGAAGAGGGTTTTAGATAGCCTTTGAGGAGAAAACAGATTTGCAGATTTATGTGAACAGAATTTCTGTTCTGTTGAAGAAGATGAATCAAAGAAATTAAATTTTAGTTTGAATATTTATTTTCATATTTCTTTAAGGTTTTGAAAAAAAAGAATAGCAAAGAATATGAGATGAGGAGAGATGTGTTAATATAAGAAAATTTCTTTTTAAAAAAATAGAAGAAAAAGAAAAATAAGACAATTGGTTTAATTTTAGACATTTGTCACTATATTTAGTTTAGGCCTTAACACATGTCATTTTAAGTGTTAATAAACTTACACATGTATTAAGTATTTTAATTTTAATTCTAAATTGTTTATAAAACTCTAACTTATTTTATAAGAGATTTTAAAACTTATTTTATTTCTTATGTAATATATAAATGAATTTATCTCCTTTTGTTTTATTAAAGATAAATGAAACAACAAATTAATAATATAAGCTTATTCAAATATTTAATTATTTATTCTTTTAAATTCAGGGCATTAAATTCAAATTTTAATTTAATTTATCAAATCCAAATTTAAAAAAAATCAAGTTATATAGATGCATATATAACTCTTATTGAATTTTAAAATAACAAAACCCATTTTTATAAAAATCTATTTATGTTCATAAGAACTTAAGTATTATAATTATTAACAAATTAAACAATATTAAATAAATTTATAAAAAAGATTATAAACAAATTTAGATCATTTGCAATTTTTATTTTAAATTCTTATATATAAATTTCGAGCAATATTTAAAATTAAAATAAAACAAAGCTTTTAATGTTAATCTAATTTAAATTCATATTTAAGCTAATTAAAATATAATTTAAACAAATAAGATTTTCCATAAGTATAAACCGTAAAATTATTTATTGAATTGCTTTGAAAAGTTAAATGTTAAATTTAAATCCAACTTCCAATTTTCCAAATATAAATTAAAATTAGAAAATTAATTCGTTTACAAAATTCCAAATCAAAGCCTATCAATTTATAATATATACAATTATATATATTATAAACAGAAAACCGTTTATTAGCTTTAAAAAGATAGATTCTACAAATTTAAATATTTATTAAAAGATGATTAATAGATCGATTCAAAATTTATTATCAAAATTATCAAATCAATTCAATTTTTAACACAGATTTGTAAATTTATATTGCAAATTTCCAGGATATCACATATGGCCCTCCGAAGAATCAATATCCAAAGGGTGCAATATCTACGTTGCAAGGTGCAACATCCGTCCAAAACGCCGAAATAATGCCGTGCGACTTTTAGAAATGGGTGCATGGATTTGAAACGGAGCAGTACCATGGTGCACCACTCTCCAGCGATGGTAAATCATAGACCAGCCACGGGGATCCTGTTTTATAGAAAAAATCCACGTGACGAAAAAACGAAGGGTAAAAAACTTCCAAGACCCGATTGAGGTTCGGATAGGCTTTTTTGGGTATGAAACTAACCAGCAACGGCTTAAAGGTGGCATAGCCGTAGAACTTGCAGCGAGCTTCATTTTGACTGGTTATAGCTCCCGTAACTCTAAACGAGCCAACAGTTATGGCCCTTCGAAGAATCAATATCCACAGGGTGCAACATCTACGGTGCAAGGTGCAACATCCGTCCTAAAGGCCGAAACAGTGTCGTAAAACTTTTTCAAATGAGTGCATGGATTTGAAACAGAGCAGCACCATGGTGCACCACTCTCCAGCGATGGTAAATCATAGACCAAACACGGGGATCCCGTTTTACAGAAAAAATCTGCGATGAAACAACGAAGGGTAAAGAACTTCCAAGACCCGATTAAGGTTCGGATAGGCTTTTTTGGGTATGAAACTAACCAGTGACGACTTAAAGCTGTCAAAGCCATAGAATATGCAGAGAGCTTCGTTTTGACTGGTTATGGCTCCTGTAACTCTAAACGACCCAACAGTTATGGCACTCCGAAGAATCGATATCCACATGGTGCAACATCTACGGTGCAAGGTGAAACATCCGTCCAAAATGCCAAAAAAGTGCGGTATGACTTTTAGAAATAGGTGCATGGATTTGAAACAGAGAAATACCATGGTGCACCACTCTCCAGTGATGGTAAATCATAGACCAGCCTCGGGGATCCTGTTATAGAGAAAAAATCCACGTGACGAAAAAACGAAGGGTAAAAAACTTGCAAGACCCGATTGGGGTTCGGAAAGGATTTTTTGTGTATGAATCTTACTAGTGACGGCTTAGAGCGGTCAAAGTCGTAGAACTCACAGAGAGCTTCGTTTTGACTGGTTATGGCTTTCGAAACTCTAAACGAGCCAATAGTTATGGCCCTCCGAAGAATCAATATCCATAGGGTGCAATATCTACGGTGCAAGGTACAACATCCGTCCAAAACGTCGAAATAGTTCCGTACGACTTTTAGAAATGGGTGCATGGATTTGAAATGGAGCAGTAGCATGGTGCACCACTCTCCAGCGATGGAAAATCATAGACCGGCCACGGGGATCCCGTTTTACAAAAAAAACCAATGACGGAAAAACGAAGGGTAAATAACTTCCAAGACCCAATTGAGGTTCGAATAGGATTTTTTGGGTATGAAACTAACCAGATTTTCTGGGTATGAAACTAACCGGTGACGACATAAAGCTGTCATAGCTGTAGAAATCACAAAGAGCTTCGTTTTGACTGGTGATGGCTCCCATAACTCTACACGAGCCAACAGTTATGGCCCTTCGGAGAATCGATATCCACAGGATGCAATATCTACGGTGCAAGGTGCAACCTCCGTCCAAAATGCCAAAATAGTTCCGTACGACTTTTAGAAATGGGTGCATGGATTTGACACGGAGCAGTACCAAGGTACACCACTCTCCAGCGGTGGTAAATCATACACCAGCCACAGGGATCCCGTTTTACAAAACAAAATCCACATGACGAAAAAATGAAGGGTAAGAAACTTTCAAGACCGAATTGAGGTTCGGATAGGCTTTTTTGGGTATGAAACTAACCAATAACGGCCTAAAGCAGTCTTAGCCGTAGTACTCATAGAGAGCTTCGTTTTGACTAGTTACGGCTTCCGTAACTCTAAACGAGCCAACAGTTATGGCCCTCTGAAGAATCGATATCCACGGGGTGCAACAATTACGGTGCAAGGTGCAACATCCGTCCAAAAGGCCGAAACAGTGCCGTACGACTTTAAGAAATGGGTGCACGGATTTGAAACGGAGCAGTACCATGGTGCACCACTCTCCAAGGATGGTAAATCATAGACCAGCCATGGGGATCCCATTTTACAAAAAAATCCACGCGACGAAAAAACGAAGGGTAAAAAACGTCCAAGACCCGATTGAGGTTCGGTTAGGCTTTTTTGGGTATGAAACTAACCAATGATGGCTTAAAGCAGTAGAACTCACAGAGAGCATCGTTTTGACTGGTTGTGGCTCTTGTAACTCTAAACGAGCCAATAGTTATGGCCCGCCGAAGAATCGATATCCATAGGGTGCAACATCTACGGTGCAAGGTGCAATATCCGTCCAATATGCCGAAACAGTACCGTACGAATTTAAAAAATGGGTGCATGGATTTGAAACGGAGTAGCACCATGGTGCACCACTCTCCAACGATGGTAAATCATAGACCAGCCACTGGGATCCCGTTTTACGGAAAAAATCCATGTGACGAAAAAACGAAGGGTAAAAAACTTCCAAGACCCGATTGAGGTTCGTATAGGTTTTTTTGGGTACGAAACTAACCAGTGACAGCTTATAGCGGTCATAGCCATAGAACTCACAAAGAGATTCATTTTGACTGGTTTTGGCTTCTGTAACTCTAAACGTAGCAGTGCCACGGTGCATCACTCTCCAGCGATGGTAAATCATAGACTAGCCATGAGGATCCCGTTTTGCAGAAAAATCCACTTGACAAAAAAATGAAGGATAGAAAACTTCCAACAACTCACAAAGAACTTCGTTTTGACTTGTTATGGCTCCCTAACTCTAAACGAGCCAACAGTTATGGCCCTCCGAAGAACCGATATCCACTGGGTGCAATATCTACGGTGCAAGGTGCAACATCCATCCAAACCTCCGAAACAGTGCCGTACTACTTTTAGAAATGGGTGCATGGATTTGAAACGGAGCAGTACCATGGTGCACCACTCTCCAGTGATGGTAAATCATAGACCAGCCACGGGGATCTCGTTTTATACAAAAAAACCACTGACGAAAAAACGAAGGGTAAAAAACTTTTAAGACCCGATTGAGGTTCGGATAAGCTTTTTTGGGTAGGAAACTGTCTAGTGACGGCTTAAAGCCGTCATAGCCATAGAACTTAATAGAGCTTTGCTTTTACTGGTTATGGCTCATGTAACTCTAAACGAGCCAACAATTAAGGTCCTCCTAAGAATCGACATACACAGGGTGCAAGGTGCAACATCCGTCCAAAAGGCTGAAACAATACCGTATGACTTTTGGAAATGGGTGCATGGATTTGAAACAGAGCAGTTCCATGGTGCACCACTCTCCAGCGACGGTAAATCATAGACTAACCACGGGGATTCCGTTTTATAGAAAAAATACACGTGACGAAAAAACATAGGGTAAAAAACATCCAAGACCCGATTGAGGTTCAGATAGGCTATTTTGGGTATGAAACTAACCAGCGACGACTTAAAGCTATCATAGCCGTAGAACTCGCAGACAGCTTCGTTTGGACTAGTTATGGCTCCTGTAACTCTAAACGAACCAACAGTTATGGCCGTTCGAAGAATCGATATCCACAGTGTGCAACATCTACGGTGCAAGGTGCAACAACCGTCCAAAATGCAAAAAAAGTGCCGTACGACTTTTAGAAATGGGTGCATGGATTTTAAACGGAGCAGTACCATGGTGCACCACATTCCAGTGATGGTAAATCATAGACCAGCCACGGGGATCCCGTTTTAACGAAAAAATGCACGTGATGAAAAAATGAAGGGTAAAAAACTTCAAAGACCTGATCGAGGTTCAGATAGGATTTTTTAGGTATGAAACTTACCAATGATGGCTTAAAGCAGTCATAGTAGTAGAACTCGCTGGGAGCTTCATTTTGACTGGTTACGGCTCCCGTAACTTTAAACTAGCCTACAGTTATGGCCTTTCGTAGAATCGATATACACATGGTGCAATATCTACGGTGCAAGGTGCAACATCCGTCCAAAACACCGAAATAGTTCCGTACGACTTTTAGAAATGGATGCATGGATTTGAAACGGAGCAGTGCCATGGTGTACCATTCTCCAGCGATGGTAAATCATAGAGCAACAACGGGGATCCTGTTTTATAGAAAAAATACACGTGACGAAAAAACAAAGGGTAAAAAACTTCCAAGACCCGATTGAGGTTCAGGTAGGCTTTTTTGGGTATGAAACTAACCAGTGACAGCTTCAAGCTGCCTTAGCCGTAGAACTCATAGAGAGCTTTGTTTTGACTGGTTATGGCTCCTATAACTCTAAACAAGCCAATAGTTATGGCCAACCGAGAAATCGATATCCACATGGTGCAATATCTATGGTACAAGGTGCAACATCCGTCCAAAACACAGAATTTGTGCCTTATGACTTTTAGAAATGGGTGCGTGGATTTGAAACAGAGCAGTACCATGGTGCACCACTCTCTAGCGAATCATAGACCATCCACGGGGATCCCGTTTTACAGAAAAAATCCATGTTACAGAAAAAATGAAGGGTAAGAAACTTCCAAGACTCGATTGAGGTTCAGATAGGCTTTTTTGGGTATGAAACTAACCAATGACGGCTTAAAGCGGTCTTAGCCGTAGAACTCATAGAGAGCTTCGTTTTGACTAGTTATGGCTCACATAACTCCAAATGAGCCAACAGTTATGGCCCTCCGAAGAATCGATATTCACAGGGGGAAACAATAATGGTGCAAGGTGCAACATCCGTCCAAAATCCCGAAACAGTGCCGCACGACATTTAGAAATGGGTGCATGGATTTGAAAAAGAGTAGTACCATGGTGCAGCATTCTCTAGTGATGGTAAATCATAAACTAGCCACGGGGATCCCGTTTTACAGAAAAAATTCACGAGACAAAAACACGAAGGGTAAAAAACTTCCAAGACCCGATTGAAGTTCAGATAGGTATTTTGGGGTATGAAACTCACCAGTGACGCCTTTAAGCCGTAAGCCATAGAACTCACAGAGAGCTTTATTTTGACTGATTATGGCTCCCGTAGCTCTAAACGAGCCAACATTTATGGCCCTCCGAAGATTCTGTATGCACAGTGTGCAGCATCTACGGTGCAAGGTGCAACATCCATCCAAAATGCCGAAAAAGTGCCGTACGACTTTTAGAAAACCATGGTGCACCATTTTCTAGCGATGGTAAATCGTAGACCAACCATCGGGATCCCGTTTTATAGAAAAAATCCACATGACGAAAAAATGAAGGGTAAAAAACTTCCAGGACCCGATTGAGGTTTGGATAGGCCTTTTTGGGTATGAAATTAACCAGTGACGATTTAAAGCTGTCATGGCCATAGAACTCGTAGAGAGCTTCATTTTGACTGGTTATAGCTCCCGTTACTCTAAACGAGCCAACTGTTATGGCCCTCCGAGGAATCGATATCCACAGGGTGCAACGTGTACGGTGCAAGGTGCAACATCTGTCCAAAAGGCCGAAACAGTGTCGTACGACTTTTAGATATGGGTGCATGGATTTGAAACAGAGCAGTACCGTGGTGCACCACTCTCCAGCGATGGTAAATCATAGACCGACCACGGGGATCCCGTTTTACCGAAATCAACGTGACGAAATAACATAGGGCAAAAAACTTCCAAGAGCCGATTGAGGTTCACATAGGCTTTTTTGGTTATGAAACTAACCAGTGATGAAATAAAGCTATCATAGCTTTTGAACCCGCAGAGAGCTTCGTTTTGACTAGTTATGGCTCCTGTAACTCTAAACGACCCAACAGTTATGGAACTCCGAAGATTCGATATCCATAGGGTGCAATGTTTACGGTGCAATGTCTACGGTGCAAGATGAAGCATCCATCCAAAATCCCAGAGAAATGTCATGCGACTTATAAAAATGGGTGCATGGAATTGAAACGGAGTAGTACCATGGTGCACCACTCTCCAGTGATGGTAAATCATAGACTGTTGAATATGCGCTTATATGATTTTTGTTTGATGATAATAAACATATATACATTCGTTTAAATGTATTTGATAATATACTATGTTATTCTTCACAGATTAAATAAATATTTGCTGAATAAAATAAATAACACGGAATTTGAATTCAAACGAATATTTTATTAAAACAAATATTTATTACAATTTTGAATAGTATACAAATTCAAGCTCTCACTATACACTATACAACTTTGATACAAATTCAATTACATCACTATTTTACATCAGCACCTCACTACATATTACTCACACTCGTATTTATCTTCAACTGCATACCAGTTTGAATCCAGCATCTGAGCAATCTGCAAAAATATAAACTAACGCAGTAAAATTGAAAAAGAAATATTTTTGCAATTCAAAAATAAAAGATAATTTTTGAATATATGATTTGCCTCAGTTATTTGGGTTGTTCGTCATAATTTAAATTTGAATTCATCATACACGAACAACTTGTGACATACACAGTGTATTACTGTATATGCCACAAGGCCGTGCACGCCGATATATACACTTGATAATGCTACAGGGACAGGTGAGCACAAGGTCAAACCCAAATATACGGACAGGTTCAACTCAGGTGCAATAAAGTCAAAAATACGACACGAGCACAAGGTCAAATCCGAGTTTTGAAACTGGATTCAACACAAGTGAACATGACAAGAAGAACCAAGGCCAAGTATAATGTACAGTGAAGCCAAAGTAGTACACAAACAAAGTATGGATGTACTCAATGTACACCAGAATAACAAGTGGCAGTGAAACTCAAATATGAATGAAGACAACAAGCTACATCATGAACAAGTGCAAACTGAACTCGAATGAATGCAAGTTCATATGTGCAGCAACCCAACAACAAAGACAACAGCCAGTTCAAATGCAACAAAGATGCAAGCTGCAGCATACCAGATGTACACAAGTACATACCACTTACATCATGAATGCAGCCCAATAGACCAAAGTATAACATCACACAATCAAACTACAACAGGCCAGAAGTAAAAACAATACAATGCTGAAGTGATGAAGTGTATATAAACAAACATTAAACCAGTTGCAATATCACTGGTACTAGTGAAACAAGACACAGCAGTGATCAGAAATGCAACAAAGTGAAATGGAGATTACTGAGAATGCAATGCAGAACCAACAAAATCTGGCCAAAAACAAGACAGACCAACATACTGCAATAAATCATCAAAGATTGCAACAGATGGAGTTACAGGAAAGTACAGCAAGCTACAGCATCAAGTTGACCAAGATTCATATGCAATGAAATGAACATTAATGCAATACACAGTATGAATGAATACAACAACTCCAGATACAAGCTAGTTCCAGTGCTAACAAATGAACCAACTGCAAGTGCAAATGACCAGAAAACAATGCAACAATATCGAATACAATATGCACAAGCGAAGAAACAAATGACAGTAAGCAATGAAGCAACAAGGTCAGAGAACCAAGCAACAATGTGCACAGGTGAATCAAGTGATCAACCAGAAACTACTGAAGCTCAAATATCAAATTCGAATCAAACCAGAATGCTTCAGCGAACAGTGAGCCCGAGCATAAGTGACTCATGGAAAGGAAACTACAACAATGTAATACATATGCAAGTGCAGACTCAAACACACTGATCAAATGAAGATATGAAGAACACAAGGGTCGAACTAATAAGTCCATCAGAAATTCACAAGCTAATATCAGTTGTGATCAAGTCAACAAAAGTCTGGTTTGAATCAAAGCATACTGAAGCAAAGCCAGCAGTAAATCTTTCACGAAATCAACATGGTCAAAGAAAATCAACACCGTGATGAGCACGGAAATTCAAAGCCGTGGGGATCGAGCATAAGTTATACGAATTTGAATAAGTCACAGCATTAGATCATAATCATACGGCAGAGGTAAAGTAAATTGACAAATTCAAACACGAATATACGAACGCAAAAATAGGATTTCAAATCCTATAAATTACCACAAATCATCATCGGCAATGATAGAGTTCGAACAAGCCAAAATCAGACAAGCAAAAGGATAAAATACATACCGAAAATCACGAATCGAACTCGATCAAAATTGAAGAGCCGTGAGCAAAGCAAACTGCATCGAAGCATACCATCAAACTGTATCGAGCGGCGCTTCAATTTTGCACAACCCTAGTTTAAATCGCAAGCAGCAATAGCAAATTACCAGAAGCCCTAATTCGCAAAGAGGAACAAAGAGGGGCGGCCATTTTCTTTCACGAAGAAAATAATAGTAAAAGGAACGGGTTGAAGAAAATAAAAGGCCGGCCTAGTTTATGTTAAAAGGGGTTTTAAAAATTTATAAGAAGGGTTTAAATTTAAATAGGGTTTTGTTATTTTAATTTGTTTTTAATTTGTATTTTCTTTTAAACCTTTTTTAATTTTCTAGTCGTGTGACTAGGGTACAAACTACGGTGTGTAGTTTGGGAATTCGCAACTCGGTAGTTGAGTTGTGGTCAGGGTTTTGAGCGTAGAGTTAGATTAGTCAATAGCGGGTATAGCGAGTTTACGTGTGTAAGCGAGGGACTATCTAATTTCTAGTAGAAACCTTGGGGGCAGCACGTAGGCAGGTTTTTGCCGAAGCTGGGTAAATTCTGTGTTGTTCTGTTATTTATATTCTGCGATATCTGTGCTGCTATTTTGTGATCTGAATTGAAATTAATTGATAAGCTTCCGCGATTAATTTTTATAATTTGCACTATCACCCTATTCACCCCCCCCCCCTCTAGGGTGAAATCGATCCTACAATTGGTATCGGAGCTAGGAACAAAAGCCATTTTCGTTTTAAAATTTTGATTTTACAAAAACCAATTTTTAATTTAAAAATTCGTGTTTCAAAAATCAATTTTTGTTTTAAAAATTCGTGTTTCAAAAATCGGTTTTTGTTTTAAAAATTTGAATTTTTTAAATGGCTTCTTTTAATAATGCTTTTGCAGAAGGACAATCCATAGTTAGACCACCAATGTTCAATGGTGAATATGCTTACTGGAAAAATAGAATGCAAATTTTTCTGAAAACCATTGACGCTTGGAATATTGTTGAAACAGGTTATAGTATACCAACTATAACTGTAGATAATCAGGAAATAGAGAAACCAAAGGAACAATGGACAGAACTAGAAAATAAATTACAGAATACTAATGCCAAAGCTATGAATTCTATTATCTGTTCATTGGATCAATTTGAATTTAATCGTGTCTCACATTGTCTAACTGCGCAGGAAATATGGCACATACTAGAAGTGACTCACGAAGGAACATCTCAAGTCAAAGAATCTCGCCTTGTAATGCTAAGCAGCGAATACGAGAACTTCAAAATGGCGAAGGAAGAAAATGTCAAAGAGATGTACGGACGACTCTCCAATATCGTATACAAATCAAAAGCTCTCGGAAAAACATACACCGAATTAGAAATAGTCCGGAAAATCCTCAGAGTCCTTCCACGAAGCTTTGAAGCAAAAGTAACTGCCATACAAGAATCGAAAGATTTAAAACAACTTAAAGTTGAGGAACTCATCGGAAATCTCACCACTTATGAGCTTGAAATGAAATTCAAAGAAGAGCGTGAAGGAGGTGACACTCAAAAGAAATCAATAGCTCTCAAAGGAACAACCGAAAGTGATGATGATAACGATGAAGATGATGGAGCAGCAGAATTGGAGCTGTTAATAAGGAAATTCAAAAAATGGAATCAAAAATATGGAAATTCAGCTCGAATTCAAAAAGCAAAAAGCAGAATAGCCAAAGCACTAGACTACTCAGAAGAACAAAAGTTTATTTGTTATAATTGCAACAAACCCGGCCATATCAAGCCCGATTGTCCACAAATTAAATCCAGCCACGGAAAGAAACAGAAAAAGAAAAGTTTTGCAGCCACTTGGGATGAAATAGACGAGAATGATCAAAGCACTGGCAGTGAAAGCGAAAAGGCAGAATTGTGTCTTCGAGGTGATACAACTGACAGTGACGATGACGAGCCAAGTGAGGTATCAAAACTTACCCATTCTGAGTTGCTTATATATTTTCATGAAGTAAACGGTTATTTTGAACGACTTAGGGAAAAATACGCCAAACTTGAATCTCAAAAAGATACTTTGATAGAATGTAATAAACAACTTGATCAATTAGTTAAAACCTATCAAAGTAGGATCCCTAAGTGTGATAAGTGTCCAACATTTGATGAAGAAATTAAAAAATCAGAAATTAAAATAAAATCGCTTGAAAATGAAATTATGATTTTAAAGGAGAATGAAAATACTAGGAGAGAGAATTCTATTAAAAAGTGCACACAGTTGTTAAACGAAAATGAATCTCTCAAATCACAAGTCCAACAATTGTCAACGACTTTAGATAAATTTTCAAAAAGTGAAAAATCGTTGAATATGCTATTAGGAAAGCAAACTGTTAATACGGTTAGACAAGGACTTGGATATAATAATTCGAAAATTGTTGAAAACAAGATTAATCAAGTTAATTCTATGTGCACAATTTGTAGAAAATTTGGACACGGTCACAATAATTGTTGGTATAGACCCAAACATGTGAAAACTATATCGATTTGGGTTCCAAAAGGCACAAATATAAAATCTCTCAAAGTTAAACAAATTTGGGTGCCAAAGGGAACAATGATAAATAGTTTTGGGTCTACACAAAATTATTTTTCAAAATTTTCTGCCACTAACAACCATGGACCTATAAAAACAAATAGGTCACATAAATCCTTTTCCGTGTAGGTGTGGTGGCAGGCTAAGGAACAACAATAGTGTTCTCTGGATTTTGGCTGTTCCAGAAACGCAACGGGCGACAAAGCTAAGTTCCTTAGCCTAGTATAAAGGTGACAGAATCACAACGGACAACAACGAAAAATATCGTAAAGGTAAAACAGGTATGGTATGTTTTAAACGATATATTAAATGTGATAATCTGCACCGTATTTTGAATTAAATCAGCCAATATTGAGATTGATGAAAAGATGATGATTTTGATTCTAACTTATTCAACATAGTTGGCCAATTATATTCTTATGCCAAAAACACTATAAAAATCTTTAGATTCTTTGAATTACTTCATATATATATATATATCAGTTTGGATTAAAAATAGTGTTTTGTTGGATATTACAATTGGTTATAATATGGCTAACTCTTTATTCACGGTTTTTCTGATTATTTACACGGTTTCATTTCAAATTCAAAAGAATGTCATTTAAATTGTTGTTAAAATTGAATTTGAAATTTTTGATGCACACTTCATGTTTTGGTCTATAAAATTCAATTGATGATAATTTTTTGAGTGAAAGAGAAATTCAGATGCAGATTACACTGGTAATCTAGTTGATAGAAAAATTACTAGTGAAACGTGATTTTTGAGACACTTAGTAACTGCATTGTTTTTCAAAGAAAATATCTGCATATTTTTCATTTCAAATAATTTCCAAATAGCAGAAAATTTTCTTTTAAAAAACCCCCTGGAGAAAATCATTTTTGACCATATTTTCAGATTATTCATTTTTGAAAAATTAATTTCATAATTATTTTTGAATTTGATTTTAAATGACTATTATGACTAATCTGACTCCCAAATGATTATCAAAAAGAAAAATAGTGATTGAAAAAGTGATGAGTGTTGATATTGATTATATATTATAACTCGAGAAAGTATAATTAGAAAATTTCTTTAGAAATGTAAACAAGAGTTATAAAACTTTTTGTTGGTAAAAATTCCATGACCATCTCTATACCTATCATATTTCTATCAACCATTACTCATCAAAATTCTATATAGGTTGTCGATATGTGGTACTTTAAACAGGAATCATTCGTTTTTCATTTTCACATTTTTTTTTTAAAAAAAAAAAATTAATTAAATAAATAAATACCAAAGTATTCACTCTCATTTAAAAGTCCTCACGGTTATGCATGGGTGAATTACTTGGAATTTGTTATGTGCTTCCATGCTCATTTAAAAGTCCTCGCGGTTATGCATGTATGGAACGCATATCAAAAGTTGATTTGTAAAATAAACAAGTTGATTCTAATCCCATTTAAAAGTCCTCACGGTTATGCGTGGTTAGAAGATACTTGAATTCATTTTTAAAAAAAAAATAATAAAATTGGAATACTACTAATCTCATTTAAAAGTCCTAACGGTTATGCATGGTTAGTAGATATTCAAATTCCTGATATAAATATACCACAAATAGACACAACTGTATGGTTTTATATGATGATATCATTCCTGTCATTCTAAAAGTGGAATATGCGCCTAACAAAATATTTATAATTTTTGTTTGACTTTTTATTGAAATTTAATATTTATATTCAATTGAGTTTTAATGTTGGATTGATATCGATTACTTTATCTCTATTTTCTCTAACACTATTATTCTTTTGCTGATAACAAAAGGGGGGGAGAAAAGTTAAGATTTTGTCAAATAAAATCAAGCAAAGGTCAAATAATTTTCTATTTGCATCTAGAATCATTTGCATATTTTTATTTGTATGCATATATGTAGGGGGAGCATCATGTAGAGAGGAAGCATTTAAATAGGGGGAGCAATTAGAGCATACCAATGATCAAATACATTTAACATATTCAAAATCTTAAATATATGTTTGTTATCATCAAAAGGGGGAGATTGTTGAATATGCGCTTATATGATTTTTGTTTGATGATAATAAACATATATACATTCGTTTAAATGTATTTGATAATATACTATGTTATTCTTCACAGATTAAATAAATATTTGCTGAATAAAATAAATAACACGGAATTTGAATTCAAACGAATATTTTATTAAAACAAATATTTATTACAATTTTGAATAGTATACAAATTCAAGCTCTCACTATACACTATACAACTTTGATACAAATTCAATTACATCACTATTTTACATCAGCACCTCACTACATATTACTCACACTCGTATTTATCTTCAACTGCATACCAGTTTGAATCCAGCATCTGAGCAATCTGCAAAAATATAAACTAACGCAGTAAAATTGAAAAAGAAATATTTTTGCAATTCAAAAATAAAAGATAATTTTTGAATATATGATTTGCCTCAGTTATTTGGGTTGTTCGTCATAATTTAAATTTGAATTCATCATACACGAACAACTTGTGACATACACAGTGTATTACTGTATATGCCACAAGGCCGTGCACGCCGATATATACACTTGATAATGCTAGAGGGACAGGTGAGCACAAGGTCAAACCCAAATATACGGACAGGTTCAACTCAGGTGCAATAAAGTCAAAAATACGACACGAGCACAAGGTCAAATCCGAGTTTTGAAACTGGATTCAACACAAGTGAACATGACAAGAAGAACCAAAGCCAAGTATAATGTACAGTGAAGCCAAAGTAGTACACAAACAAAGTATGGATGTACTCAATGTACACCAGAATAACAAGTGGCAGTGAAACTCAAATATGAATGAAGACAACAAGCTACATCATGAACAAGTGCAAACTGAACTCGAATGAATGCAAGTTCATATGTGCACAACCCAACAACAAAGACAACAGCCAGTTCAAATGCAACAAAGATGCAAGCTGCAGCATACCAGATGTACACAAGTACATACCACTTACATCATGAATGCAGCCCAATAGACCAAAGTATAACATCACACAATCAAACTACAACAGGCCAGAAGTAAAAACAATACAATGCTGAAGTGATGAAGTGTATATAAACAAACATTAAACCAGTTGCAATATCACTGGTACTAGTGAAACAAGACACAGCAGTGATCAGAAATGCAACAAAGTGAAATGGAGATTACTGAGAATGCAATGCAGAACCAACAAAATCTGGCCAAAAACAAGACAGACCAACATACTGCAATAAATCATCAAAGATTGCAACAGATGGAGCTAAAGGAAAGTACAGCAAGCTACAGCATCAAGTTGACCAAGATTCATATGCAATGAAATGAACATTAATGCAATACACAGTATGAATGAATACAACAACTCCAGATACAAGCTAGTTCCAGTGCTAACAAATGAACCAACTGCAAGTGCAAATGACCAGAAAACAATGCAACAGTATCGAATACAATATGCACAAGCGAAGAAACAAATGACAGTAAGCAATGAAGCAACAAGGTCAGAGAACCAAGCAACAATGTGCACAGGTGAATCAAGTGATCAACCAGAAACTACTGAAGCTCAAATATCAAATTCGAATCAAACCAGAATGCTTCAGCGAACAGTGAGCCCGAGCATAAGTGACTCATGGAAAGGAAACTACAACAATGTAATACATATGCAAGTGCAGACTCAAACACACTGATCAAATGAAGATATGAAGAACACAAGGGTCGAACTAATAAGTCCATCAGAAATTCACAAGCTAATATCAGTTGTGATCAAGTCAACAAAAGTCTGGTTTGAATCAAAGCATACTGAAGCAAAGCCAGCAGTAAATCTTTCACGAAATCAACATGGTCAAAGAAAATCAACACCGTGATGAGCACGGAAATTCAAAGCCGTGGGGATCGAGCATAAGTTATACGAATTTGAATAAGTCACAGCATTAGATCATAATCATACGGCAGAGGTAAAGTAAATTGACAAATTCAAACACGAATATACGAACGCAAAAATAGGATTTCAAATCCTATAAATTACCACAAATCATCATCGGCAATGATAGAGTTCGAACAAGCCAAAATCAGACAAGCAAAAGGATAAAATACATACCGAAAATCACGAATCGAACTCGATCAAAATTGAAGAGCCGTGAGCAAAGCAAACTGCATCGAAGCATACCATCAAACTGTATCGAGCGGCGCTTCAATTTTGCACAACCCTAGTTTAAATCGCAAGCAGCAATAGCAAATTACCAGAAGCCCTAATTCGCAAAGAGGAACAAAGAGGGGCGGCCATTTTCTTTCACGAAGAAAATAATAGTAAAAGGAACGGGTTGAAGAAAATAAAAGGCCGGCCTAGTTTATGTTAAAAGGGGTTTTAAAAATTTATAAGAAGGGTTTAAATTTAAATAGGGTTTTGTTATTTTAATTTGTTTTTAATTTGTATTTTCTTTTAAACCGTTTTTAATTTTCTAGTCGTGTGACTAGGGTACAAACTACGGTGTGTAGTTTGGGAATTCGCAACTCGGTAGTTGAGTTGTGGTCAGGGTTTTGAGCGTAGAGTTAGATTAGTCAATAGCGGGTATAGCGAGTTTACGTGTGTAAGCGAGGGACTATCTAATTTCTAGTAGAAACCTTGGGGGCAGCACGTAGGCAGGTTTTTGCCGAAGCTGGGTAAATTCTGTGTTGTTCTGTTTTATTCTGTTATTTATATTCTGCGATATCTGTGCTGCTATTTTGTGATCTGAATTGAAATTAATTGATAAGCTTCCGCGATTAATTTTTATAATTTGCACTATCACCCTATTCACCCCCCCTCTAGGGTGAAATCGATCCTACATAGACCAGCCATGGTGATCCCGTTTTACAGAAAAAATCCACGTGACGAAAAAATGAAGGGTAAAAAGCTTCCAAGACCCGATTGACGTTCGAAAAGGATTTTTTGGGTATGAAACTTACTAGCTACGACTTAAAGCATTCACAGCTGTAGAACTCATAGAGAGCTTCGTTTTGACTGGTTATGGATCCTGTAACTCTAAACGAGCCAACAGTTATGACCTTCCGAAGAATCAATATCCACAGGGCGCGATATCTACGGTGCAAGGTGCTACATCTGTCCAAAACTCCGAAATAGTGCCGTACGATTTTTAGAAATGGGTGCATGGATTTGAAATGGAGCATTACCTTGCTGCACCACTCTCCAGCGATGGTAAATCATAGACCAGCCACGGGGATCCCGTTTTACAGAAAAATTCCACGTGACGAAAAAACGAAGGGTAAAAAACTTCCCAGACCCGATTGAGGTTCGGATATGATTTTTTGGGCATGAAACTAATTAGTGATCGCTTAAAGCAGTCATAGCCGTAGAACTCACAAATAGCTTTGTTTGACTGGTTATGGCTCAAGTAACTCTAAACAAGCCAACAATTATAGCCCTCCGAAGAATCGATATCCACAGGGTGCAATATCTATGGTGCAACATCCTTCCAAAACGCCAAAATAGTGTCGTATGACTTTTAGAAATGGGTGCATGAATTTGAAATGGAGCAGTTCCATGGTACACCACTCTCCAGCGATGGTAAATCATAGACCAGCCACGGGGATCTCGTTTTACAGAAAAAATCCACATGACGAAAAAATGAAGGGTAAAAAATTTCTAAGATCTGATTGAGGTTCGGATAGGATTTTTTGGGTATGAAACTAACCAATATGGCTTAAAGCGGTCTTCGCCGTAGAACTTACAGTGAGCTTTGTTTTGACTGGTTATGGCTCCTGTAACTCTAAACGAGCCAACAATTATGGCCCTCCAAAGAATCGATATCTACAGGGTGCAACAATTACGGTGCATGGTGCAACATCCGTCCAAAATGCCGAAACAGTGCCGTACGACTTTTAGAAATGGGTGCATGGATTTGAAATGGAGCAGTACCATGGTGCACCATTCTCAAGCAATGGTAAATCCTAGACCAGCCACAGGGATCCCGTTTTGAAGAAAAAATCCACGTGACGGAAAAAAACTAAGGGTAAAAAACTTCCAAGACCCGATTGAGGTTCGGATAGGTTTTTTTGTTATGAAACTATCCAGTGATGGCTTAAAGCAATCCTAGCCGTAGAACTTAAAAAGAGCTTCGTTTTTACTGGTTATGGCTCCCGTAACTCTAAACGAGCCAACAGTTATGGCCCTCCGAAGAATCAATATCCACAGGGTGCAACATCTTCGGTGCAAGGTGCAACATCCGTCCAAAATGCCGAAAGAGTGCGGTACGACTTTTAGAAATGGATGCATGGATTTGATATGGAGCAGTACTATGGTGCACCACTCTTCAACGGTGGTAAATAATAGACCAACCTCGGGGATCCCTTTTTACAGAAAAAAATCCACGAGACGAAAAAACGAAGGGTAAAATGCTTTCATGACCCGATTGAGGTTCGGATAGGCTTTTTGAGTATGAAACTATTCAGTGACGGCTTAAAACGATCATAGCCGTAAAACTCACAGTGAGCTTCGTTTTGACTGGTTACGTCTCCCGTAACTCAAAACGAGCCAACAGTTGTGGCCCTCCGAATAATCAATATCCATAGGGTGCAACATCTACGGTGCAAGGTCCAACATCCATCCAAAATGCCGAAACAGTGTCGTACGACTTTTAGAAATGTGTGATGTTAGTCCTTGAGATGATGGTTTTGATGACAACAACCTTAGAATTGGATTATAAAATGTAAATACTAACATTATAGTTTAGAAATATATGTATATGCAGGATTTAACCGTGCAGGTACCAAGAATGAAGACTCTGCAGTATAGAGACTTAAGATATCAAGATTGAAGACTCATGAGTATCAAAAATAGAGATTATCAAGAGTTCAAGATTTCAAGAATAAGTAATTTAATTAGGAATTTTGTTAAAACTCCAAGAAAAGCCATGACATCTTAAAATCCAATTTATTCGTGGAATGGAATCCACTTCGAGCCCATTAGAGGGATGGAACCCTAAGTAGGATGGAACCTATGAAAAATTTAGTGGAACATTGTTTTGTATCTGCTAACTTTTATTCAAAATGATTTTAAAAAATTATATCTTTTTTTCAAAATGTTTTCAAAACCTTCCTTTTAAAAGAATCAAAAAACATCTATCCCGATTTTAAATACTTTTAGCCTCAAAATAATCTTTAATTTCAAAATCAAATCATCCTTAGTTTTAAACTATCTTTTAATGATAATATATTTAACTTTTAATATTTACACTTAGATTTAAATATAAAATTATAGTAAAATTTTATTCTCTATATTTATTTATGTATTTTAACTATAGTTAAGTATATTTATAAAGTTTAAAATAGTTTTAATATAACATGAAGGTTATTTTCAAAGGAAAAAACACCAAAATTTCCTTTGGCATGTCGACATACCCAAGATACCCATGTCGACATAGTGGCAGTTGGTTTCAAAATTTAATTTTCAAAAGAAGTGTCTATTCGTCATATCCTTTCACGAATGGACATGGATGTTGTTCTTCTATAAATAGGGGCTGTTTTCAATGAATTTTCAATCATATTTTCCTAGTTTTCACTCCTCTTCTTCTTCCATAATTCTTTATACACATTCTTACCATTACTTTGCCGAAATCACCATTGAATCTAACTAGATCATTTCTGGTTTGATTCTCTATCACTATTTCAACAAGATGCTCAGTGATATTCAGAGTTATAGACTTCTTTGTAATCAATTTAGCGAGAAAAGGTGTGACTGTAGCCTTGGAAATCAATCAAGTGAGAAAAGGTGTGATTATAGCCCTGGAAATCAATTGGGTGAACTTGTTGCCAGTGAAATCAAGTATCTCTACTCAGAGGATTGTAAATCTGGAGGGTGTACCTCGTAGCCTTGAAATCGAGGGTGTAATTGTAAAGATTGCTTTTGAAAGAAAATCCATACTTGTGTGAGGGACTGGATGTAGGGTAACTCCGAACCAGTATAAAATCCGGTGTGTTCTTTCCTTTACTGCTTTTACTTTATTTCTGCATCTGTGTTTGTTTTTGTGATCATATCTGTGTCTGAATATTGCATACATTTGTGTTCAAATTAACATGAACTCAAAAAGATTTAGTAATTCCTTAAAACACGATTCACCCCCCTCTAGTGTTTATCCTAACCTTAAGATCCGTAATCCGCATTTCTCATATTTGGTATCAGAGCAAGATTTTCAAAGTTTCATAATATGATTTTTGAAAAAGTTTTTAAAATGGCTTTGTTTGTTAACACTAGTTTAGAAATATTCAGATCATCATTGTCTCTTAAGTCTGCATATAATCAATGTTCAAATTCAAGTTGTCTACCAAAATTGTTTGATGTGCAGGAAACATGATTTACGAGGGTTAAGGAATCAATCTACTACGAAAAAATTGTGCAGATCAAAAAGAACAAATGGATACTCGATAGTGGATGCTCTAGACACATGACTGGAAATCCAGATATGCTGAATGTTATAATATACAAAGACGGAGGGCTAGTTAACTTTGGAGACAATTCAAAAGGATATGTGATTGGCATCGGCAAAGTCAGTAACTCTGAAACACCTATTATTACTAATGTATTGCTAGTTAAGAATCTGAAATATAATCTGCTAAGTATAAGTCAACTCTACGATAAAGGATATAAAATTAAATTTGAAAAAGATTAGTGTCATATTGAAGATAATAATTCAACCATAATATTTGAGGGAATTAGGAAAAAGAATATTTATATTCTTAGTATGAAAGTTTCAAATGATAACCTATGTCTGTTGGTAAATACAAGTGACCCTTGGATTTGGCATAAGATATTTGGGCATTTGAATTTCAAACTCTTATCTAGACTATCTAAACATGTTCTAGTAAGAGGTCTTCCTAAAATGAATATTAAAGTAGATAGTCTATGTGATGCATGTCAATTGGGGAAACTTAGAAAAAGTTCCTTTAAATTAAAAGATATGATTTCAATCTCAAAACCTCTTGAATTACTTCACCTTGATTTATTTGGTCAATCTCAAATTCTATCAATAAAACATAGTAAATATGTTTTTGTAATTGTAGATGATTATTCTAGATTTACATGGACAATATTTTTGAAACATAAAAGTGATACTTTTGAATGTTTTAAGAACTTTACAAAAAGGATTCAAAACCAACTTTCTCTAAAAATAATAACCATCCGTAGTGATCACGGTGGCGAATTTGAAAATGAAAAGTTTGAGGAATTCTGCAATAAAAAGGGAATAACTCAAAAAAATTCATTTCCAAGAACTCCACAACAAAATGGAGTAGTAGAACGTAAAAATAGGACGATTCAAGAGTGTGTGGAACTATGCTTTCAGATAGTAAATTAACAAAGTATTTTTGGGCAGAACCAGTTGCTAGCGCTTGTTATATTTTAAATAGAATTTTAATTAGACCTTTAACTGATAAGACATCTTATGAACTTCTTCACTCAAAGAAACCTAAGGTGTCTTATTTTAGAATTTTTGAAAGTAAATGTTCTATTTTAAATAAAAAAGATAACTTAGATAAATTTGATCTTAAATCCGACAAAGGTATCTTTATCGGATATTCTAATAGAAGTAAAGCATATAGAGTGTTTAATTTAAAAACTAATACCATCGTAGAAACAATGCATGTTTCATTCGATGAAAATCTCAAAATTTTTGAAGATTCAAATGTTGAAGAGGATTTAATCACTCAAAATCAAGAGTCGACTGAAACTAATAATGAAACTAATCATCCTAATAAAAGGACTAAACTTTTAAAAGATCATCCTATAGAAACTATACTTGGAGATATGCAATCAGTTGTTAAACTAGAATTCAACTAAGTCAAATGAGCAATGTAGCTTTTATATCAACTATTGAACCCAAAAATCCATAAGAAGCATCAACTGATGATTCGTGGATTTTGGCTATGCAAGAAGAATTAAATCAATTCACTGGAAACGATGTTTGGGAACTTGTTCATAGACATGAAAATAAAACTAGAATTGAAACAAAATGGGTTTATCAAAATAAAATGAATGAACAAGGAGACATTGTTTGAAATAAAGCTCGGTTAGTCGCTCAAGGTTATTGTCAAGAAGAAGGAATAGATTGTGATGAAACCTTTGCTCACGTAGCAAGATTAGAAGCCATTAGGATTCTACTTGCTTTCGCAAATCATAATAATTTCAAATTATTTCAAATGGATGTTAAAAGTGCCTTTTTAAATGGATTTGTAAAAGAGGAAGTATATGTTGAACAACCACCACTTTTTGAAAATGAAAAATTACCAAATCATGTTTACAAACTTAAGAAAGCTCTATATGGTCTAAAACAAGCTCTTAGAGCCTAGTATGATAGACTAAGATCTTACTTATTACAATCAAAATTTGAAATTGGTAAAGTAGATAATACCCTTTTTGTTAAAAGAGATAAAAATGACATTCAACTAGTACAAGTTTACGTAGATGATATCATTTTTGGATTAACTAATTTTGAAATGAATAAAGAATTTTCTGAAATAATGACAAAGAGTTTGAGATGAGTCATATGGGTGAATTAAACTTATTTATAGGATTACAAATAAAACATTAGATAATGGTATCTTTATTAGTCAAGAAAAATATGCTAAAGACTGTTAGTACCGAAAATGGGTACAGCACTCTTCCGAAGTTTTTGAAGAGATAAAAGTGAAGAATATAAATTTAAAATCAAGATTATCTAACAAAAACTTCAACAAACAATAACACAAATGCACAGACAAGCAATTTAGAATGGTTTGCCATGTTGCCTACGTCCACAATGAAGTTTTTGTGATTTTATTGATTCTCTTTGAACGATTACAAATGATTGCAGTGAACAACAGTGAACTACAGCTTGGAATTCAAATTCAACAGCAAGGGTAGAATGCAAATCTCGATCCGGCAGGTCTGGGCGCTTGAGAATCGAAAGATCCTTTTTCCGTAGGCTTTAAGGGGCTATTTATAGGTGTAGGAGGCTGATATCTCGCTCAAACTTTGGCAGACTCCTTCTGGCACGTGAGTGGGCCCACACGATCGATCCCATGAAGTTTCGACTCAATCCGTGATCGATACGAATCAATTTCGTATCGATCAAGAAATGGTCCAATCGAGCTGAAACTTGGCAGGAACATTCCTTGGCTTGTATGTAAGCTTCTGTGAAAATTTCATAGCATTTGGATCGGTGGATCTTGAGTTATGATCGATACGATTTCAAAGTTCTCGGATGGCTGTCTGGTTCGTATCCATGGCTTCGAGTCGATTGGCTTCGAATCGATCATGCGCGTGATGAAGTGGTGACGTGGGCACGTTCCTCGCATCGATCCACTCTTTACTCCGAGTTGACCGTGTCGCATCCATGAATCCCGTCTTGTTTGTATCAAGTGTCGTTATCCAGTTTGCATCTATGGATACGAATGAGCAAGAACTTGATGGATACGAACGGCAGTTCTACTGATTGATACGAACTGGATCGAGGCGAACCGAGGCTCCTAATGGATATGAACGTCTGCTTTGTGATGGAAACGAGCTAACAAAGGTGGATGGATACAAACATGGCATTTACTTCATGGACACGAAATAGTGACTTGTCGCTGTTGATGGATGCGAAGTAGTCACCAGCCGATCGATACGAAGATGATGGATTCTAATACTGACAACTTTATCGATGCGAACTAAGAGGAACTGATCGATGTGAAGTGGGTGATGGATGCGAACCGGATCGAATCGAACCATAGTTTACTGATGGATACGAAAATGAGGCTGTTTCCTCCAGTTTGAATCGATCATAACTAGAGCATACGAACTCGGATTGACTTGAAATTTGGAATGAGGCTTCCATCGCTTAGGTTGTCATGACTTGTCAGTTGTAGCATGATTCGGACTCGGATAAAATTCATCGACATCCATAGCAAACCTGTGCATGCTCGATATCCAAGACGATTGATCCTGAGCTTGTAACCAGTTCTTTGTTATCTCGGCATTGCCAAAAGGCGGGATAACATTTGCCTCCCAAAGTACATCTTGTGGAAACATGACGTGCTTTGAAAAGCTGCAGCCTTCACTCTGAATAGTCATTGCTTTTTCTTTGAAGGTTGTAACCCTGCGTTGCTGTAACCGATTGTTGTATGATAGTGCTTAGCTGTTTGTCACCATAATCGTTATTAGATGAGTATCCAATTCCTGTTAATGCGGAAAATTAGTTTGATATAAACGTATATATGTTAATCTGACTCTCCTTACAGTTGCACGTTCATGAGTCGTCGGTTTTCTTGTATCGAATTTCGTATCGATCGTCTCATGAACCAATGTAAAACTCGAGTTGTAACAAAGCTTGACGCTTGTTTTTGGATGTTCCTTCATATCGATCCTCTCTTGGATCGATATAGAAGTTTGAAAGGTTGCTCTCGCATCGATATGTTTGTCACTGATGGATACGAATCATCGTTTCCTATCAGTGAACTTCAATTGTTGTAGGTCGAGCATCGATCGATATGAATAAGTAGTTTTGAATCGGTCGAGCTTAATGCCTTTGGGACTATCTTCATTGTGTGTTTTGTATCGATGAACTCTGTGTTGTTTGATATGAATAGGCGATTCACAATTCGTATCGATGAAATTTGGCTTCTGGATGCTATGATCCGATGGATTCGAACGGCATAGTTTGCATCAATGCATTGTGGGTGGACTCGAATCAATCGAAATGAATTGCAGTTTCGAATCGATAAATCCTAGTGGTAATTTCGCCCCGATGAAGGCGCGAGCCGATGGATTCGAATAGAATGTTCGAATCAGTCCGGTAGTTGACCTGCTATGACCGGTCGCATGGACTTGGAGGCGAATCGCCCCTTTTTCTCCCTAGGCTCCATATAAATACTTTGGACTTCGGCCATTTTTCACTTTTCACTTTTTACTGTTGCTTTCTCTATCCTCTACTTTTGCATTGATTCGAAGAAAAGGAAGAACTTCATTTGTTTTCGATTTGGACAAATCTTCAGTTCTTCGCATCAACTGTTAGACTTAGGTAATTCATCAAACGAATCTAATGCGCAAACGATGAGATTCAATCTTTAATACCAAACCATTCAGATCCATGACCGATTCCAGCGTCGTTGATGTTGGAATTGGGTTGAACGAAATTTGTGGAGGAGGTAATGGCATTTGTGCCGTGTGGAGAAGAAGGATTGATGAAGGATTCGAAGGAACTGATCGGAAATTATCAGGACTTCGATTTGTGTCGATTTGCAGTTGATTCCTCGAGATGGTAAAACGGAGGCTTTCGTATTGACCAACGAATAAAGGATGAACTTCGAGTCAATCCCAACGATATCAGTTCGCTTTGATTGAAATCAATATGATTTCAAGTGGCTAAGGCATCGATACGAAGTTCTTGGCTTAGATCGGTGCGTGCTTCGTGATTGGTGATCGAGTCGAAATCATCATGTGCTCGATCGTTACAAAATGATGACTTTGAACCGATACGAACTCGCGAGCGTGTCGACCGATACGAAGCAAAATTCCCTGATTGATACGAAACTAACAATCTTTGGATCGATGCGAAGTGTGTTCTCACGATCGATACAAAGTGCATCGACTCGAACACGATCGATACGAAATTGACAATTCCTTGACCGATGCGATCCGGAACAACGGTATTGATTCGAAATCTCTATATTCCAATCGATACGAAATTGAGACCCTTTCGATCGATTCAAAACTGAACTGTGGTGATCGATTCCAAGCTGAAATTTGATAAATTCAGAGAACATTTTGATACTTGAACACTTGACCTCGGCGAGCTTCTTTCCTGCATATCTGGACTTGACTGTAGAACAACACATTTAACTCTCCTCCGAAGCTCGCCGATGGAACTGTAACCTAAAAAAAATATTGAACTTTAACTTGGATCGATCGCCATTGTCTGGATTGTATGGTTGTGACGGTCAGCGATGATGGTCACTCCAATCGGATTCTAAAGCTTTCGTCGTTTGCAAATTTTTCTGTAGCCCTGCAAAACCTTTTCAAGTAATGCACAACATTGCACCGCACAACACATACTTTACACATAGGGAACACACGGGCTCTTTATCGTCTGATGATGGTGTTTCGTGAGTTAGTTAGTTATGGAAACTCCAAGCTCGTAGCCATAGGAAACTCAGAGTATAATTCCTTCCGGACTTGAGATACCGGACATCGAGGCTGAAGTTATCGATCCGGCTCCGGATGAGGCACCTGATTCATCCTTTATCAATAGTCCGCCAGACTCTGTTTCATCCAATATTTCTGAAGATATGCTAGGGAGAATATGCTTAAGGAATGGTTAGTCGATGGACGACGTAATACTGCCGGTACTAAATGACAAACCACGTAATCCACCGGAGGGGTATACCGCCTTCAATCGACATGCGTGCGCAACCGGGACGCTTCCCCCGTTCAATCAATACATATGAGAAGTGTTGCCTTTTATAGGGATTGCCCCATCTCAGCTACATCCAAACAGATATGCTTTACTGAATAGCTTGTTCATTGCATTTATAGAGCACCTCTATCGACCACCCCGTCTGACCGAGATAAGATACTTGTTCAACTTCAAGAGTCGAACAGACAGTCCATCCTTCACCTTTCTAGAGGCTGTAAGAAATTGCCAAATAATTACGGGGTCTTGGACTAGTCCAAGCTACTTAAAGAGGGAGTGCTCGTATGTTAGACGCCTCCCAGGATTTTCTAGGCGATGGCTATTTAGACGTGAGTATTGCAATCTTCTCGAGTAGTCGACAAGACAGTTGTAGATGAAACCAAACTCATATCTCTTTTTCTTTATAGCGATAATCCAACGACCCGAAGGCTGATATTACAAGGAGATAGTTTGGGTTCTTCAAGAGGTCCTAAGCGAAGAGAGGAACATCGACTTGGTCTTGACGGACATAAACCTTAGGATTCTCATGCTAATCGAGCGATGAAAAAGTATAAGGCTCGATGGCGCACTAAGGACTATCTCGAGGTAACGAGTTAAGCGCAAAAAGCCCAGGATTGTCATAGTTGAAGAAGTTGACTCCGAAAGAACCCATATTGACGATGAACCTTTGGCCGAGCCTGCGGATGTAGCCCACGATTCTGAAGAAAAGAGAAAAGACAAGGCAGACGTTTTTAAGCAATCCAAAAAGGGGAGATGGAAATTTGTGTTCATGTCCCGGCCCGCCTTCGAAATTAGAATTTCAAAGATGTCTCCCCAAGAATGGAAAATCTTTACGAAGGGCTCGCCGATCTTCCAAATCCGGACGACGTGTCGACCCAGCATGATGCCGGATTGGATGAACTCCTACACGCCTTAGTTTTAAGCGAGTCTTTGCTCACTAACAGGGTCGACACATCCGGTTGGTCAAGGGGTTGCACATACATTCATACTTCACGGCACTACACGATTTCTGACTGTAATACGCCCACGGTAAAAGATTACTAACTTCGTTTCTATTTTGCTTTGCAGATACCATGTCCAGTCGAGGCTCAATGCTTGGCAGTCTACGCAACAAACGCAAGTCTTCGTCATACTATTTATCACATAGTAGGGAAGGAGTTAGGGACTACGATCAAGGATATTCTAGTCAGGAATGGTCTGACAGAGATAAGGGTTACAAGCTCGGTCTCGGTCTCACATGCCACCTCCCAGAGCTCCGGTACCTCCGCCAGTTCATGTTCCACGACCTCCGGAAGCTCCGCGGAACAAACCATCTTCCCTATCATTTAGGCTTGAATCTCAGCGTAGAACTGAAGTTACAGACCCTTCCACTACTGTACAGGCCCTCGTCGAGCCTACTGAGGAAGGAGCAATGAGGCACGCTCAGCTGAGAAACGATTTTCCTGACATATGTTTTGATGGGTTCGTCTTTCCTCCATGCTTGAAAAGGATCCCGACGTCGGCCAAAAATATAGTGCATGATTATGTCACAGACATATTTTTCCAGTATCAGAAGTGGTCGAAAACCACGAAAAAGGCATCAAAGGTGGCTTTTGACCAAGCAGCCACGATTGAAAGGCTGGAGAAAGAACTCGGCCAGAAAGATCAGATCATTCAAGCGCTCAATAGTGAGGCCGAGTCTTCTCGCAAATATGAGATTGAGGCTCTTAAAAAACCCGATGAGGTCCAGGCGGCAATGGATAGGATGAAACGGAAGCACTATGCCATGATGGAGGACTTGGGCCACCGGAACACCATCGTAACTGCTGAGCAGGATGCAGCTCTAAAAGAGCTAAACGAGCTTAAGGCCAAAGTCTCAGAAATCATGAATGAGAGAGACAATGCTAATGTTTTCGCACGGGAAGCGTGCGATCAAGTGGTGTAGCTTCGGAGGGAGAGAGATGCGGCCATGGAAAAGGTCCGCGAGGTTGAGGATGAAGTTGATGAAAAGGTCTGATTGGCGGAGATCAGGCTCGAGTCGGAGATAGAGGAGCTTCTCGTCACTTATAACGCCAATGTACTGTAACACAGGAATATGGCTTGGCTTGACGATTACTCGACACATCTATACAATGCCTGGAATTTAGTGGTTGAAGAAGAGAAGGCGGTGCTATCGGGTGGTGTCCTCGACGAATTTGAGCTGGAGAACCGCATTTTGAGCGAAGATGAAAAGAAGGTTCTTCATGACTCCATGATTTCTCATGCAAGAGAGAGATTGGGCACCTAGCATCTAGAAGTTGGCGATGGCTCCAGCGTTGCGCATCAAGTTATAAGCACTGAGATGATTACTTCATCTGGACCGAGTCGATGCCAGCAATTGAGCCGCAGCTGGTCCCAGCCTACGACCCAGAACAACCACACTTATCTCCCATAAGGGAGCATTCTTTGGAAGCTGTTCAGCCAGCCACGAGTCAAGCTGAGGAAGGTACTCTGCACAAATCTCTTGTGGGTGTCTGAAATGAAGTACTTGTATTGAAGCGTGTACTAACAACTCATTCTTTTTCCTCATCCAATGATTGAAGTTACATCAGCAGCGCCTCCTGCGATACAGGAATCATAACAAATGCAGGAGGCTATTATCACCGAGGCGATCACTACGACCACAGCCGCGCCTATCAAGGTAACACAGGGGAACTCCCTTTCTTTTGATGAGAAAATGATGAATGAGCTCCTGGGCCGACAGAGCGACCCTTTCGCGGACTTACCATTCGTCCTTAGTGGATTTCCACCTACCTCTTGTGCTTCGACGCAGACCACCGCTACCTACAGTGAACCCCGTGCTGCTCGTGAAGCAGAGATACTAGCTGAAATCAACGCAGAGATGGAGGCTGCGGCTCATGGCGGTTTTTCTGAGGGTGGATTGACGGCATCTGGCCCAACTCCACTTAGGATGATATCACCCGGGGGTACGCTTGTTGATACTAGTACGTCTGTTCCACCCCCGACCGTAGATCCAGTTCCTCCGACTCCTCGTGCAGGGAGCATTCCCATAGATTCAAGTTCGTAGGAGGATGTTGATGTTACGCCTCCATCTGGAGATGATCCGCCAAAGAGTAAAGGTTCAAAGCGAAAAATTATTGGTGGCTCTGGTGGGTCTACACTTAAGAGGAAGCCGAAGAAGGCTAAGGAGTAGATAGGCCCTTCCGGTGCAAATTTTTCTTAGCTAAGAACTTGTCTTTCCTTTATAGGTCGTGTATAGATGCAGGTTTGGCCCCTGCTAGTAGGAATTTTTTAGGAGAACTTATATATAAGTCTTTGCTTTTGATTAGTTGAAATAAAACTTTGTTTTTGTTGCTTCAACTCTTATTTCATTCTTCTATACTTAAGTGTCGTAGAGTTTGGATCTCGGTCCCACGTACTCATGAAGTTTCAACCCTTGAGTTCTCTTTATTTTCCAAGTCTGAAAATTATGAGCATGGGTTGTACCGAGAGATCGAGTTGGATTTTGGACATCGTACTACTTTAGTCAGCGGTTAACACTTAAGCTCTGCCCCAGTTTCGGGAAAAAGTTATAAAGACCGGCCAGCGAATGTAATTTGTCTCTAATTTTTAGAATTTAACATCGTCATATTGATGTAGAAACAAGCGTAAGTCGAGCGACTGCATCGCATTCGCTTACCTATGAATAGTAGCATCCACACTCTGGGGATCAGCATTTGCACTTCGGTAGTCGATTACATCTATTGAAGTTTTTTAAGTACATTTCCACACTCCAGGGACATAAGCTAATTTATGAGTGGCCATCCGCACCCGAGTTATTTTTATATTTTGTCCACACTCTGGGGACTCAGGATAATCCGTGATCGATAATCTGGTTCACACTCTGGGAATCCGAGAGTTATCGACATTTGTAGCGTAGTTCGCACTCCGGGAACTTTGACTCAGTACTTATACTCCAATTCACACTCTGGAAACTTGGAGTTAGTGTTTATACTCCGGTTCGCACTCCGGGAACCTAGAGTTAACTTTTATACTCCAATCCGCACTCCGAAAATTTTGAGTTAGTGTTTATACTCCGATTCGCAGGCCGAGAACCTAGAGTTGATGTTTATACTCCAATTCGCACTTCGAGAATTTGGAGTTAGTCGACGGATGGTCAGTCACATCTGTTTAGACTTTTTAGGAGGTCGTTCACACTCTAGGAACGATAGATTTATCGGGATCGTGGATGGTCGGATCACATCCACAACAAATTAACAAGTAAGGTCTTTAGATGGATGGGTCCAACCTCCTCTAACTTGGTTAGGACACGGTCGAAGTTGTTAGGCAGACGAGCCTGCCCTCTCCAAAACCGTATTTAGAATTTCTCTGCTTCGACTCACACTTTGGGAGTTTGGAGTTGTTTTAAGGATTGTCGTGTATCAATCCTCTTTGATATTAGCATAGTGACTTGCCCACGAGCTTAGGTTTCATTTAGTGAGTGACCTGACATATCACAGTCACTCCCTATTTGAATAAATTCCACCTTTTAAAGGAACTTAGCTCTTCGTGCATCGTGACGTCGTACGTCATACTCAATAAATCACAGCTTTGGCTCGAAGAGATGGCATTTTATTGCTGAAATGAGAAAATATGGCAAAGTCCGTTGCCTTATGACAAATTCAAATTTTGAGATGCGGAAACAAATCGCAAATAAGAGAATGAATCAAATAAATAAAGCCTGTCGTATGTAGTAGCGATGGAGGCTTTCACTATTCCAAGCTCTCGGCAAAGTAAGACCGTCAACGGTCGATAACTTGACCGTGCTGTTGGGCGAATTTTCACCAAGAAGATCTCGAGACCAAGAAGCGCCAGTTTCACCCGGGTTCGCAACCTCCAATCCATCTGGCAAAGCAAGGTTCATTCGGTGACGATAGTCCATGCATCCAACCTCCATCCGGTCAAACACCATTCGGCAGTCTCCATGCCGAACCAACTCATACTTCCCCCATACCGAACCAACCTCCAGCCGGTCCAATACCCTACCGGACCAGCCCCTCTCACAAGCTCCACCGGACCAGACCATCTCCTGCAACCGGATAACACTCCTACCACCGGACCAGATTGGTACCGGACCAAAGTCCTACCGGTCCAACACCACACACTCAAGACCGGACCAAGCTTCGCCGAGCCAGAATGCTACCAGGCCAGATTACTTCAGCCCGGGCCCACCAGCAGCTATATACATCCAAGACCCCTGCCCCCTACCCCACTCTATAAATAGAGGGGCAGGGGTACAACAATGGCAGACAAGTTTGAGAGCTCAAGCACGGAAGGAACTTTCAAACTACTTTCATATTCTTGTACACAAAGCATTGTACTTGTAATCTGAAAGAAAGAAGATAATAACATATAAAGTGGACGTAGGCACGTTCTGGCCGAACCACTATAAATCTGTGTGTCTTTTACATTTCAGCCCCTGCTTTTTTCATATTTACATAACTCATCTAAATCATTAAGAATCACATAAAATCAACTAAATCATACGACTTGGAGGTGTTTGCCCATTTTTTGCGCAAACATTTTTGGTGCTTTCACTGAGAATTGAACTCAAGACTTCAGCTTCCCTCATTCAACCTTCTTTCCCAATAGCACCCTTCGTTGCCTAGGAAACATGACTTCCAGGCCAAGAAAAGACGCCAACAAGGGAAAGAACGTTGCAACTAGCAGCGCTCCAAATCCAGTGGATCCAGATCAAGAGAACCATCCCACTATAGCAGCGGTGCCACATGTAGATCAGGCAATTCCAACAGCCCCTGCCGCGGAACAACCGGCAGTAATCACTAGAGCAGACCTAGACAGAGTTGTGGTGGAAGTGACTAACCGCTTCGCATCCCAACAAAAAGCTTGGGTGAACCAACTCATGTCACGCTTGAGGGATGTCGAAGAATCCAACCGCAACACTGAATCATGGGATGAATCTCAATCTGGAGGATCTCGGAGACAACAAAGGTCTTCCCTCTTCGAGGAAGCCATCAACAGGAACAACAATGATAGGGGTCGCGCCCGGACTCAGCCCGAACTCCGACTCGAGGAAGCGCTTGGAACCGAACCCAGTGGGGGAGGCGCCAGGCGAGGGTCGGATGTAGCTGAGCCAGTCATGCCACCTAATCATAGAAACCCCGCTGAACGGAGCCGAGCTAGAACCCAGCCCGAAGTTGACCCCATGGAAATGCTCGAAACAGAACCCCACAGGGGAAGATCAAGGCATGGGGCAACTGTAGCTGGTCCTAGCATGCATCTGAGCAGCCAGAGGCAACCACTGGATAACGTCAGAAGTGATAGACTATACCATCCCTACAGGTCATCTGGACGAGATCGATCCTGCAGGGAAGAGCCAAGTTCATTTCTATCCGCTCCAAATTCTGACGAAAGAATGGCACGATTATTTAGAGAATAGGCGCTAGGGTCACCAGCCCCTTCACCCGCAATATCGAAACTGCCATCACCCCCCGGGAATGGAAAATGCCAACCATAGAACCTTACAAGGGAACTTCCGACCCCATCGTACACTTACAAAGATACACCCAGCATATGCTCATGAGCGGAGCAACAGAAGGGGTGCTGTGTAAATGCTTTCCGCTATTCCTAGCAGATCTAGCTACCTCCTGGTTCTGCCATCTACCCGAAGGATCTATCAGCTCATGGGAGATGTTGAAAGGAAGGTTCATTAGCCAGTTCCGCATCCATGTAGAACAACCCAAGGATGCTTATTCTCTATCCAATGTCAAACAGAAATCCGGAGAGACACTGCAACAATATCTAACTCGGTTCAACGCCGCAGCGGCCGCAGTCCAAGATGCCGATGAGAAACTCACCCTAATGGCCCTCTGTAGCGGTGTACACCCAGATACCAAGTTCGCAAGAAGACTAACTAAGGAAAAACCAGCTACTTTACCTGATTTCTTCCATGAAGCTGGAAAGTATATGAGAGTTGAAGATGCCGTCACTGAAAGGCAGTCAGGGCAACAAGGTAAGACAACTTCGGACAAGGTTCCCGCTGCAGCTAAGGACACTCGAAAAAATGAATCTAGAGACAATGCTGGGGGCAGGAAGGTTGAAAAACGCCAATATCGACCAGGACCAAGATTTGACTCCTACACTCCTTTGAATGAAACAATCGAAAACATCTTTCTAGCCACTCAGGGCGAACTCGGATACAAGCGCCCGCCGCACAAGAAAGAATCTGAAAACGCACTCAAGTCTGAAAAGTTCTGCCGCTTCCACGAATCCCACGGACATGACACCAATGAATGCCACCATCTCCGGGACTTGATCGAAGAACACATCAGAAGAAGAAGGCTGGAACGCTATGTGAAAGGTCAGAACAGGCCTCCAACTCCTGCCAATGAGAACTCAAAGCGACCCCTCCCAGAAGTAGGCGGAGAGAATCGCAACACCAGTGGCTCTAGTCAAGAGAAGGTAGTGGTCCATACCATCTCGGGAGGACCACACATCGCCGACAGAAGCTGGACAGAGATGGAAAGATACGGCAAGTCACTTAGAAATGCTGAAGGCTATGTTAACTCCATTATGGAAGAACGCCACCCGAAACGGAAAGAGAGCGACGACATCGTATTCAGTAGGCGTGATTTAGAAGGAAGACAGTATCCACATATGGATCCCATGGTCATCTCTGCCTGGTTCGGTCCAGCTAAATTTTTCCGAATTCTAATAGTCACAGGAAGCTCCGTAAATATCCTATTCAAACATGCTTTCGACAAGATGAAGCTGTCAATGAAGGATGTGTCTCCCTGCAACAAACCCCTGCACGGTTTCACTGGAGATGCGAAAATGCCACTCGGGCAACTTGACCTCTTCGTCGAAATAGGAAGTCATCCCCACTCCGTTGTGCGAAAACAAACGTTCGTACTAATAGAAAACCACTCGGCCTACATTGCCTTCTTGGGAAGACCAGCCTTGTCTGACTTCCAAATTGTCCTAGCCCCGTGGTGCCTAAAAATGAAATTCCAAACGGATAACGGAATAGGAGAAGTTGAAGGAGATCAAGACGCCGCTCGAGATTGCTATGTAACTGAACTTCGCAATAACGTAGAAAGAATAAAGGGAAAGATGCAGAGACTACTCTCTGCATGAAAAGCTTGGAAGCATAGCAACTAAAGAAAGCCCCTCCTCTTCGATACACCAGCGATCCTTTCAATGAACTAGACCCCAGGGATAAGGAGGAGGAGGCTACCGCTGAGCCTGCAGAGGCCATGGAATTTGTATATGTAGACAAACATGATTCAAGCAGACTATTAAAAATAGGATCTCAGCTAAAAACAGAATTGAAGGATCAACTCATTGACTTTCTCCGCCACAACTTAGATGTATTTGCGTGGACACATGCCGATATGACAGGAATCTCCCCAGACATAGCATGCCACATGCTGAACATCGATCCCACCAAGGTACCGATAAAGCAGAAAAAAAAAGCATGGGAGCAGAACGATCAGCAGCCCTCGATGAGGAAGTAAAGAACCTACTTGCTAATGACTTCATACGAGAAGCTATCTACCCAGAATGGATCGCTAACCCGGTACTAGTAAAGAAAGCTAATGGGAAGTGGCGAACATGCATTGATTTCTCCAACTTAAATGACGCTTGCCCGAAAGACTGCTTCCCGCTCCCCCGAATCGATCAACTTGTGGACAACACTGCCGGGCATGAACTTTTATCTTTTATGGATGCATACTCCGGATACAACCAGATTCCCATGCACGCCCCCGATCAAGACCACACTAGCTTCATCACTGACCGGGGATTATATTGTTACAAAGTCATGCCTTTTGGACTCAAAAATGCCGGAGCTACCTATCAGCGCCTCGTCAACAAGATGTTCGCGGAATTAATAGGCGAACTATGGAAGTATATGTGGATGACATGTTGGTAAAGTCCAAGAGAGCCGACAATCATGTGAGCCACCTGAGCGAGATGTTTCAGGTACTTCGCCGATATGGAATGAAGCCGAATCCTAGAAAGTGCTACTTCGGAGTGTCATCGGGAAAATTCTTAGGATTCATTGTCCATGCCAGAGGAATTGAAGCAAACCCTGAACAAATCCGGGCTCTAAAAGAAATAAGGATACCTTCCACTCGAAAAGAAATGCAGAGCCTAAACGGAAAGGTGGCCGCCCTATGCAGATTCATTTCCAAAGCAACTGACAAGTGCGTCCCTTTCTTCGAAGCTCTCAAGAAAGACAAAGGAAAGTTCGAATGGACTGATGAATGCTTAAAAGCCTTCCTTAACCTGATCGAACACCTTCAGAAACCACCAGTACTCTCAACTCCAAACGAAGGCGAAGAGCTATACCTATACCTCGCTGTATCATCTCATGCTCTAAGCGCTGCCCTGGTAAGAGAAGAAGACCGCACACAACGCCCGGTGTACTTTATAAGTAAGAGATTTACTGGGGCAGAAGCCAGATATCCTAAACTTGAGAAATTGGCGTATTGTCTATTGATCGCGTCACGAAAACTGCGACACTACTTCCAATCTCACTCCATCAGAGTTCTAACCGATCAACCACTAAGACAGGTGCTCCATCGTCCCGACACTTCTGGACGACTCCTCAAATGGTGCATTGAACTAAGTCAGTATGACGTCACCTACCATCCTCGCACCGCTATCAAGGGACAAGCCATGGCCGATTTCATTGCCGAATTCACTACCAACGAAGGCAAGGATCAGTTTGAAATAGCAAAAGACATCAAGTGGAACCTCTTTGTAGATGGAGCATCGAACGAACAAGGCTCAGGGGCAGGTATTGTGATAATCACCCCCAGAGGAAGAAAGATGTACTATGCATTAAGGTTAGAATTCGCGGCCACTAACAACGATGCGGAGTATGAGGCAGTAATAGCGGGATTGGAGCTTGCCTTAGAAATTGAGGTCAATTCTTTATGTCTTCATAGTGATTCTCAACTTATCGTAAACCAAGTACTGGGAGAATTCCAGACACGAGGAGAATGACTCACGGCATATCTAAAGAAAACCAAACTGCTGCTCGATCAATTGGACCATTATTTAATCAAACACATTCCTCGAGAAGATAACCAAGAGGCCGATGAACTAGCAAAGCAAGCTAGTATGAAGAATAGCACCATTTCCGGAGCACTAGCCATCTCAAGGTAGCTAGCCCCAAGTTTCGAACAAGTGAATCTGACAACTGCAATCGAAGAAGGAACTTGGATGACTCCTATCCGGAAATATTTGCAGGACGGCACACTACCAGACAAACGTGATGAAGTCAGGAGAATTTTGAGGAAAGCTCCCCGCTACACAATACAAGAAGGCATCCTCTATCGGCGTGGCTTCTCTAGCCCCTTATTCAGATGCGTCGCTGGAAGGGAAGCCAAGGAAATCTTATTCAACATCCATCAAGGAAGTTGCGGAGATCACACTGGAGGGCAGACTCTGGCGAAAAAGATACTCCGATATGGATATTACTGGCCCACACTAAACAAAGACGCCTTAGACTTCGTCAAGAGATGCGACAGATGTCAGAAATTTGCCAAGATTCCTCGACTACCCACAAATGAGATTACTCAAATGACCAGCCCTTGGCCCTTTGCTGTATGGGGAATTGATTTAATTGGCGAACTGCCAACGGGCAGGGGCGGAGCCAAATATGCTATAGTGGCAGTCGATTATTTCACCAAATGGGTGGAAGCGGAACCCCTAAATAAAATATCTTCAGCAAAAGTTATCAACTTCTTGATCAAAAATATTCTGTGCAGGTACGGAGTACCACTCAAGATCATATCGGACAACGGACTCCAATTTGACAGCGAAGAATTCGCCGACTGGTGCCAAGAGCATGGAATTCATAAAAGCTTCTCATCAGTAGCCTATCCTCAGGCAAACGGGCAAGTCGAAGCTGTCAACAAAATTCTCAAAAACCTAATCAAGAAGAAACTTGAAAAGTCAAAAGGCGCTTGGGTGGACGAACTTCCTACGGCACTTTGGGCCTACCGCACATCTTTCAGAACATCAACGGGACATACTCCTTTCTCTTTGGCATACAGATCGGAGGCAATGCTCCCTGTTGAGACTATTGTTCCTTCCCACCGTAGGATCCACTACAATCCAGAAGAAAACGAGGAACTCCTCCTCATGTCTTTGGATCTGATTGAGGAGAAACGATGCAGCACTCAAAGCAGCAGCTCATAAACAAAAAGTGGCAGCGCTATACAACTCCAAAGTCAAGCATCGCATCTTACAAGAAGGAGATCTTGTCCTCAGGCGAATCTTTTCGTGCCCTGGGGCACTGGACCCCATCTGGGACGGACCATATGTAATTCATAAAGATCTCCACAACGGAGCTTATATTTTGTCAACAGTGGACGGAGAGGTGTTCCAGAGGGCATGGAACATCCGACACCTCCGTCGATACTTTTCTTAACTTGTACTGCCCATATGAATTGAATTAACAAAGAGAATCAGTGGACGTAGGCATTTTCATGCCGAACCACTTTAAAAAATCTTGCCTCTTTTTAACTTGTTCCTTTATATCTTGGCTGCTTGTTAAGTTTTATCCTTTTCTGTTGAACAAAACCTTATAGCATCTCCACTCAAGACGCAGCACGGCCTCATCTGGACAAGGCCTAACAGGTACGCTACGATTCTACACACTCGCCAATGAGACTCTTTTGCTCCAGCATCCCTCTGCTGCGGGTTAACTCATTGCTCGCGCCTGCCCTCAAAACCAACTGTAATGAGCCGATTATAAGTCATCCTAAAGGCCGACTATAGCCGATGGCAGCTCATTACGGCGTTCGGCTCGCCGGCAACTGTGAACCTACTTTAAGCCCCAACATAAGGTGTGGCCAGCCAGGGGTAGTTCACGGCCAACGGCACCCACGCTAGCCGGCCACGGTAAATCGAATAATACCCACGATTACGGACCATAATGGTTCGGGTAGTTACCGTGCGCGATCTCGGCTCCGATGTGTCTTAAGTGCGGCTGTGGTAAAAAAGAAAACTCCCCACAGAGGCGTAAGATGGGTGACAAATGCCTCCAAGACCCACAGCTAGGGAAAGTGACTACAAAACCCGTTTGCCACGAACTTAAGCACATCGACGGCCTTCCGTGACTGGAAGTTTTACTTTTTCTATATTTCCATTTCATTTAAACACTTTTCTCCTATCCTGTATAACAAACTCTAAAGTACAGGAAACCAAATAGGGAGCATTCACTCATGAGAATCTAAGCCTGCGTACTGGGTGGCAAGGTACTCAGATATATCCATGATCAGTTACACAAGGAGCTCAAAGCTACCGCCTGCAAAGAAAACATGAAGGGCGGTACTCTCTTCTCTTGTACATAAATACATAACTATAGCTTATTCATATGTCACACTAACATTGCAAAACATGAAATTATATTTCAAGCAAAGGCTTAACGTCAAACACAACTAAAATCACAGGCATATACATAGTTATACTTCTCACGCAGCACATCAAAATGACAACAACGTTTAAACATAACAAAATCAGCTTATATTATAAAATCACACCAAGTTATCCTCTGCAAATAATATTATTACAGTCACATCAATGTTTTGGACTAACGTAAACAACAGTAAAAAGAAATAAAAAGCGGCCGAATCCGGACAAGTGACCAGCTGCGTCCACACTCCATCACCAACTTCCCAAGCCTACTTGGCCGCAGGGCCGGAACCCCCAGCATGTTGATCGGAAGTTCCACCTGTCCAATTCAGAAAAGGAATCCATTAAACAAACGATAAACGATCAAGTTATGGAAACCCAGAAAGAAAAGGAAAAGAGAAGAATAACTCACCAGCGTCCGCCGCTTGATCCTCATCCTCTAGTTGCACACCCGCTTCCTCCGCAGCAAGCAACCGCATCCCCTCCTTCACCGCCGCTTGCTCCTCTTTCGAGAACTGAGCAGTGACCACATCCAGACAAAAAGCCACTCCACCTTCCTTACCCGCATTGACCCTGGCCTCCTCTAAAGCCTGAAGATATATCTTGGCCATGACCCGGAGATAGTCATCCATTCAAGACAAGCTGCCCTCCTTCCAAGTGCAGAAGTACATGTCCTGCAGCATCTCGTCCATCATCCCCTCATTCTCCTCGAACTCCCTCACCCGGGCCTCGGAAACCTGCAACTTGGCGACAGCGACATCCCTCTCTGATCGGTATCTCAAGCAGTCAGCCTGGAGAGACCTCCTCATCTCCTCCATCTCCTCCTTTAGCTTGACTTGAGCCGCCTCCGCGGCCTCAAGCCTTCCAGACAACTCCTCTACCTGCTCGAGATCCGCATTCCGAACCTCATCCACTGTCGCAATGGCCATGTCGATCCGCTCCTTACAGGCAGCCTCCATCTTCCGTAATTCCCCCTACTAGCCTTTTCCATGGTCTCTTTCAACCGCCTGGAGGCTTCCTCGTGCCGAGAAATCTGAACGGCTTGACCGGCAAGCTGTTCGGCCTGATCAGCAACCTTCAGCCGCAACCGAATATTAGCACTCCCAATCTCCTCCCCGGCCTTGACCAATTGAGCATGATACTTCATTAACTTCTTGGTCTCTTCAGCCACCCGATCGATATTAGCTTTGGCCTCGTCTCCCATGGTAACTACCCGAGTGGTAAGCAGATCAAGATCTAGGGACTTAGCCTCGTCTAACACTCGTACCATGGGGTTGCGGGGAAGGAGGCGTTCACCCGTGGCCTCATCAAATGAAATATCCCGAGAGCTTGGATCTAAATCAGGGTGACCGGCAAAGGGGTCACGAGGCATGTCAGGACGCCTTATACGGATAACAGTGGGATTCTTGGAAGAAGGTGGAGGGGGATAAACTCCATGCTCTCCTCCGTGGCATCACGAGGAGGCTGAACAGGAAGCTGCGGACCAGGGGAAGGCTCAAATAAAGAACGACTCCTCTTCTTTTTCTGAATGCTCTCTTCAATGACCCCAAGAAGAGGACGGTATTTGACCACGTCCCCAGTACGACCAGTGGAAGGCTTCGCAGAAGCTCTCATCAACTTGAACTGTTCGAGGCGGTGTCGAACGTCTGACGTTTTAACCACCTGGCCTGCCCCTGGAATAAAGAACAAGTGTTACGAACATACAATGGTCCACAATTCAAGAAATATGTTAAGTAAAAAAAAAAGGGTGAGAAGGCACATCTATTATACAAACCCTGCGGAGGAGTGGGATACTGCAATAAGTCCTGAATCTCATTCCAGGACGGAAGTGAACCATAAAATATTTCTAAGTCCTTATCGAAAATGGAATCGACAGAGGACAAAAGTTCACCTTGCACCGCCGAAGTCACCCTGGCTGAGGAACCCCTAGGGGATAGATCGGCACCAGCCCCGACCCTGCCAGTCTCCTTCGCCTTCTCCGCTCCCGATTCCCCCTCCGATTCCCCGAAGGCCTGGCGGAGGGCCTCATCCAGTTCAGAATCTTGCCCTGAAGTTAAGGCACCAGCACCACTACCACCCTGACCATCTCCATCTCCTCCGCCCTCCGACTCTCCTTCCATATCGCCTCCTTCGCCATCTTCCACACCTTCCTCCTCCGGGATGATCGGGCAAGTACTAGGAGAGGGGCCTTCAGACTCCTTAAGCTTCTTGCCTCCCGCGACGGGATGTTGTGGAAAGGGTTTCCTCTTGCTACTCTTCACCGTGGCCCCCTCCTTAGCTTTAGCAGCCTTCTCCTCAGCCGTGTCCCTCTGCTTAACCACGGACTGGTGCGGCTGGATCAAATTGTACTCCAGGAGGGTAGCGTTCCTAATCAGAAACGAAGCCGACCTGTCCCGCGCGGGAATGGCCTTTATTCCAGCAGCCATCCGCGCCAAAGAATCATCTTCCACGACAGCAATGCCACCTGTCGCTAGCAAGAAGTAGAAGCGTGTCAGAAGAAGCACTACAGTCAGAACATGGAAAATATATAAATGAAATTCATCTTACAGCCGGAAGTGAAAAGGCGGAAAGAAACAGAATCGTCCTTGATAAAAAACCATTCCTTCTTGAACATGGTAAACTTTGAATATAAGTCCAAGACCGGTTTGAAGGGCACGACCGCTTCCAGACTAATATACGGAGACCCCTTCTTGTAGCCTCTCAGGTTATACAAATATCGAATTTCCCGATTAGAAGGAGGGCGCCCATACCTCCTCTGGAAGATGACGAAAAGGCTTACCAGAATGGCATAAGAGTTAGGCTGAAGCTGGAATGGAGCCACCTTCAAATATGTGGTAAAGCTAACTATCCATGCATTGATAAGAGGTGTAGCACCACACATGCAATGATATCTGCTGTAAGCAAAATAGCCTTCGGGGGGATTATACGGCATCACTCCATCTCCCGGCAACAGCATGCGAGCCCTGTCTATCCCGAAGGAACGGGATATAACATCAAGTTGCTCCTCCTTTAGGGAGCTAGGAAAGCAATCGGGAGGGGAGACCAGAAGTTCCTGAGGACCGTACCCGTCCACTAATGACCTCGGAACAGGCCCATGTTGCACCGGCCCTGGTTGAGCTGGGGGCACGGAAGAAGACACTCCTCCATCCTTGGGTTTCCGTCTGTCTGATCGTGTTTCCGCCTTGCGAGACATTTATCTGCATACACAAAAGCAAAAAGACAGGTTGTTAGAACAAGGAATACAGAGATGCAAGCGAAAAAGAATGCATAAGTTCAGAATTCCACTAAAATATCAAGTTCATTCGGCAGCCGAGTATTATATCCATTCGGCAGTAAGATAGTAATCTCATTCGGCAGTAAGATAGTAATATCATTCGGCATTGAAATGATAAGTTCATTCGGCATTGAAAGTGTATGGCCATTCGGCACTAAAATTTGATTCGGTATACATATCATTCGGCCCTAAGGCCTAAGTCTCATTCGGTAAAGCAAAGCCCTTCGTATGTATTCGGAAAATCAGGTACATCCGGTAATAAAGTTCATTCGGCAAAGGAGTGTATACCTGGTTCGGAAATGGCTTGATTCGGCAAAGTGTTTGATTCGGTATAGTGTCAGTTCGGCTTTCGTTGATTCGGTAAAAAAAAAACAAGGGGGTGTAGCCCCTATATATAGGAGCGCAACACTACCGGACCAACCCATTCGGCAGACCGGACCAACTAAGACCGAATGAAACTATCTCTACCAGCTCAAAGCCGAATGAAACCATCTCAGCCAGCAAAGACCAGAAGCAGGGGGCATGCAAAGCACCTCACTCAGATAAGTACCAAACTCTAGGGCCTACTAATAAAGTAGAAATTATGATAACGATGAACAAGTAGTAAATCTCTTACTAACACGGGTTAATCATTTACACATGTACGCGACCACGAACAGTCCACAGGTATGCTCTGAATAACTATTAACCCTATCATCGTGAAAATTTACACTTTGACATCGTTTTTAAGCTCATCGGTTAAATGAATATTTGATTCTGATAATTATGAAATGGCTAAGCTACTTACACATGTACGGGGTCGCGAACGATCCTTAGGCATGCTCTGAGATGGCGATAAACCACCCTAACAAGCGATCCAGGAACCCACTCGAACGTGAACCTGACATCGATAATGCTAAGCCCCCTCGGGGCACACTTACTCGCCCCGAACGGCACAATTCACTTCATCTCAAATATTTCGATCCCGAATGGTCGTCATTTGAAATCACATTAAAACTGTCAATTCATTCGCAGGACACCAACAGCATAGGAACATCCAGCCCATGGCATTACAAAACAAGATTTCCTGCCATAGGGAAACAAAGCGCGACACATGCAAGCACGTGCCCCACTTTGGGGGGCAAATGTTGGGCGAATTTTCACCCAGAAGATCTCGAGACCAAGAAGCGCCAGTTTCACCCGGGTTCGCAACCTCCAATCCATCTGGCAAAGCAAGGTTCATTCGGTGACGATAGTCCATGCATCCAACCTCCATCCGGTCAAACACCATTCGGCAGTCTCCATGCCGAACCAACTCATACTTCCCCCATACCGAACCAACCTCCAGCCGGTCCAATACCCTACCGGACCAGCCCCTCTCACAAGCTCCACCGGACCAGACCATCTCCTGCAACCGGATAACACTCCTACCACCGGACCAGATTGGTACCGGACCAAAGTCCTACCGGTCCAACACCACACACTCAAGACCGGACCAAGCTTCGCCGAACCAGAATGCTACCAGGCCAGATTGCTTCAGCCCGGGCCCACCAGCAGCTATATACATCCAAGACCCCTGCCCCCTACCCCACTCTATAAATAGAGGGGCAGGGGTACAACAATGGCAGACAAGTTTGAGAGCTCAAGCACGGAAGGAACTTTCAAACTACTTTCATATTCTTGTACACAAAGCATTGTACTTGTAATCTGAAAGAAAGAAGATAATAACATATAAAGTGGACGTAGGCACGTTCTGGCCGAACCACTATAAATCTGTGTGTCTTTTACATTTCAGCCCCTGCTTTTTTCATATTTACATAACTCATCTAAATCATTAAGAATCACATAAAATCAACTAAATAATACGACTTGGAGGTGTTTGCCCATTTTTTGCGCAAACACGTGCCATCTCCGAGCTTTTGGGTGATCACATACGATCCTTCTCAATTTGATTTCATGTGTGAAGAAACCGGATAAATTATTTTCAGAATGAGATCGCCAAGTTCGAAGGTCCGTGGTCGAACCTTGGCATTGTATAATTGGGCGACTCGATTTCGATATGCGGCTGCCCTCAAATCAGCCTCTTCGCGCTTCTCATCCAGTAAGTCCAAAGATTCAGCGAGTAATATGGAATTAGTTTTCGGGTCATAATAAGTCACACAATGAGAAGGTACTTCCATTTCAACTGGAATAACGCTTCTGAGCCGTAAGATAGAGAAAATGGAGTGTGTCCGGTCGCGGACTTGTGGGTCGTTCGGTAAGGCCATAAAGCCATAGGTAGTTCATCAACCCACTTGCCCTCGGCCTTTTCCAGTCGCTTCTTCAGAATAGATTTGATAACTTTATTAAAGCTTCAACTTGGCCATTCGCCCGAGGGTGTGCAACCGTAGAGAATTTCTTGTGCTTATGGAAACGTTGGCAGAAATTCTTGAATTCTGCACTGTCGAATTGGGCTCCGTTACTAGTGATAATGGTATACGGGAGACCAAATCGGCAGATGATATTGCGAACTACGAAGTTGAGTACTTTTTTCGTTGTGATTTTCGCAAGAGGTCCACCTTCAGCCCATTTAGTAAAATAATCAACTGCGACGATGGCATACTTCGCTCCTTCTTTGGCAAGAGGTAGAGTACCAATGTTATCAATGCCTCATACTGCAAATGGCCAGGGACTGACCATTTGGATTATCTCAGTAGGTGGGGCTCTCAGAATTCGAGCATGTTTCTGACATTTATCACATTTCCTTGCATAGTATGATGCGTCACGGTCAGTAATATCCATATCGGAGTACTTTCTTGGCGAGAGCTTGCCCCCATTGTGATCGCCACATTCTCCCTCATGCACAGCATGTAACACTCGTTTGATTTCATCGTGTGCGATACATCGGAGGAGAGGAACGGAATATCCTCTTCTATACATGACTTCATTTCGAATGGTAAACCGCGAGGCTTTTCGAAGAATTTGTCTTCTTTCACTCCTACGCTTAGGCAGCGTTCCGTGCTCGATATAGTTTCGATACGGGGTCATCCATGACTACTTATCGGGAGCGATTTCAAATATAAAATCTATTTCCATTTGATCAATGCTGGGATAGATAAAGTTTCAACATGAACGAGTCCCATCTGCTGTGCTTTGCCCGTACTTGCTAACTTGGCCAATGAATCAGTCTTCTGGTTGTGCTTACGGGTTATGTAGAAAATGGCATGATAATCGAATTGATCAAGTATTTCTTGGACTCGAGCTAGATAAGCCACTAGTGTTCGATCCTTGGCTTGGTATTCACCCCGAACCTGCCATACGACTAACTGAGAGTCACAGTAAACTTCATTAGCAATAATTCTCAAATCATGGGCTAGCTTCAACCCAACAAGTAAAGCTTCATACTCGGCTTCATTATTGGTCCCACGAAACTCAAATTTCACAGCGTAGCATATGGACCGACCCTCGAGGGTTTCAAGTACTACCCCAGTATCTGAGCACAGATCGTTGGATGCACCATCGGTTTGCAGCTCCCAGATGTATTCAGGAGACTGAATGGTCTTGGGTAAGTCTTCTGAGACGGTGAATTCGGCTATAAAATCCGCTAGGAATTGACCTTGAATGGCTCTTCTTGGGGTATAGGTGATATCGAACTGACTCGGTTCGATATTGCACTTAAACGGTCTACCAGGCGTCTCAGGCCACGTAAGGACCTGTCGTAACGGCTGATCGGTGTACACAGTTACAGGATGAGCCTGAAAATATGGACGGAGCTTCCTCGAGGTAATGACTAGGCAGTAGGCCAACTTTTTAAGCTTTGGATAGTTTCTCTCAGCTCCGGTTAGTCGCTTGCTAACATAATAGACCGGTTTCTGCACTCGGTCTTCCTCTCGAACTAGGGCAGCACTAATCGCATTTTCTGATACCGCCAGGTAAATATACAATTGCTCATGGTCGATAGGCTTTGATAAAATCAACGGTGTGGAACGATGTTGAACCAGCGCTTGGAATGCGCCCTCGCACTCCGTAGTCCATTCGAAGTTTCTCTTTCCTTTTCGGTTCAGATCAAAGAAGGGGATGCATTTGTCGGTAGACTTCGATATGAACCTGCTCAACGCTGCTACCTTCCCGTTGAGGCTCTGAACTTGCTTTACTGTTCTCGGATTCTGCAAGTTTCTGATTGCCCAAATCTTTTCTGGATTGGCTTCTATTCCTCGAGCGTTGACAATGAACCCAAGGAACTTTCCGAATGCGACTCTAAAATGACACTTCAGCGGATTGAGCTTCATCCTATACTTTCAAAGGATATTGAACATTGACTCCAAATCTTTGATGTGACAGTGGAGAACCGCGACTTTACCAGCATATCATTTACATAAACCTCCATAGTCTTCCCAATCTGGTTAGCGAACATCCGGTTGACTAGACGTTGGTATGTTGCTCCAGCGTTCTATAGTCCAAAGGGCATAACTTTGTAGCAGTAGAGTCCTAGGTCGGTTACGAAGCTAGTATGTTCTTGGTTGGGTACATGCATGTGTATTTGGTTATAGGCGGAATAAGCATCCATGAAAGATAATAATTCAAGTCCAGCTGTTGAATCTACAAGCTGATCAATCCTGAGAAGTGGAAAACTGTCTTTCGGACAAGCTTTATTTAGATAAGAATAATTAACACATGTCCTCCATTTCCCATTCAGCTTTCGAACAAGTACGGGATTGGATACCCACTTCGGGTATAAAGCATCTCGAATAAATCCATTTGATTTTAGCTTATCGACCTCTTATTTAAGGAAGGTAGATCTCTCTGGATCCATACCACCTCATTTCTGTTTGACCGGGATACACCGCGGGTCAATATTCAGGGTGTGGCTCGCGATGTCCGGCGAGATCCCATACATGTCAGAGAGTGGCCAAGCGAACACGTCGAGATTCGCCCGGAGAAATTCAACCAATTCCTGCTATGTCTTTTGGCTCAACTGAGACCCAATCTTAACATTATCGAATCATCATCACCGATCGGAACATCGATCGTCAGTTCGGCCAGAGAAGCTTGACTTTCTATAGATTCATCCTTGTTTTCATTGTCTCTAGGGTCAAGATCCCTCTGGAATCCCGTAACTCTAAACGAGCCAACAGTAATGGCTCTCCAAAAAATCGATATCCACATGGTGCAATATCTAAGGTCCGAGGTGCAACATCCGTCCGAAACGTCGAAATAGTGTGGTATGACTTTTAGAAATGGGTGCATGGATTTTAATTAGAGCAGTACCACGGTGCACCACTCTCCTGCGATGGTAAATCATAATCCGGTCACGGGTATCCCGTTTTACAGAAAAAATCCACGTGACGAAAAAACGAAGGGTAAAAAACTTCCAAGACCCAATTGAGATTCGGATAGGCTTTTTTGGGTAAGAAACTAACCAATGACGGCTTAAAGCGGTATTTGCTGTAGAACTCACAGTGTGCTTTGTTTTGCTGGTTACGGCTCCTGTAACTCTAAACGAGCCAATAGTTATGGCGCTCCGAAGAATCGATATCCACAGGGTGCAACAATTACGGTGCAAGGTGCAACATCCGTCCAAAATGCCGAAACAGCACCGTACGACTTTTAAAAATGGGTGCATGGATTTGAAATGAAGCAGTACCATAGTGCACCATTCTCTAGCAATGGTAAATCATAGACCAACCACGAGAATCCTGTTTTGCTGAAAAAATCCATGCGACGAAAAAACGAAGGGTAAAAAATTTCCAAGACCCGATTGAGGATCGGATAGACTTTTTTGGGTATGAAACTAAACAGTGATGCTTTAAGCTATCATAGCCGTAGAACTCATAGAGAGCTTCATTTTGACTGGTTATGGCCCACATAACTCTAGACGAGCCAACATTATGGCCCTCCAAAGAATCAATATCCATAGGGTGCAACATCTATGGTGCAAGGTGCAACATCCGTCCAAAATGCCGAAACAGTGCCGTACGACTTTTAGAAATGGGTGCATTTATTTGAAACAGAGCGGTACCATCATGCACCACTCACCAGCGATGGTAAATCATAGACCAACCACGGGGATACTGCTTTACAGAAAAAATCCACCTGACGAGAAAACGAAGGGTAAAAAACTTCCAAGACCCGATTGAGGTTCAGATAGGCTTTTTGGGTATGAAACTAACCAGTGATGGCTTAAAGCTATCATAGCCATAGAACTTGCACAAAGCTTCATTTTGACTGGTTATGGCCTCCGTAACTCTAAGTGAGCCAATGGTTATGGCCCTCCGAAGAATTGATATCCACAGGGTGCAACATCTACGGTGCATGGCGCACCATCCATCCAAATGCTGAAACAGTACCGTACAACTGTTAGATATAGGTGCATGGATTTTAATTGGTGCAGTACCATGGTGTACCATTCTCTAGTGATGGTTAATTATAGACCAGCCATGAGGATCCCATTTTACAGAAAAAATCCACGTGACGAAAAAACGAAGGGTAAAAAACTTCCAAGACCCGATTGAGGTTCGGATAGGATTTTTTAGGTATGAAACTAACCAGTGATAGCTTAAAGCGGTCATAGCCATAGACTCAAAGAGAGCTTCATTTTGACTGGTTATGGCTCCCATAACTCTAAACGAGCCAACAGTTATGACCCACCGAAGAATCAATATCCACAGGGCGCAACATCTACGGTGCAAGGTGCAACATCCGTCCGAAATGCCGAAACAGTGTCGTACGACTTTTAGAAATGGGTGCATGGATTTGAAATGGAGCAGTATCCTAGTGCACCACTCTCCAGCGATGGTAAATCATAGCCCAACCACGGGGATTCCGTTTTACAGAAAAAATCCACGTGATGAAAAAACGAAGGGTAAAAACTTCCAAGACCCGATTGACGTTCGGATAGGCTTTTTTGGGTATAAAAGTAACTAGTGATGGCTTAAAGCGGTCATAGCCGTCGAACACATAAAGAGCTTCGTTTTGATTGGTTATGGCTCCTGTTACTCTAAACGAGCCAATAGTTATGGCCTTCCGAAGAATCGATATCCACAGGGTGCAACATCTACGGTGCAAGGTGCAACATCCGTCTAAAATTCCGAAATAGTGCCGTACAACTTTTAGAAATGGGTGCATGGATTTGAAACGGAGCAGTACAATGGTGCACCACTCTCCAGCGATGGTAAATCATAGAACATCCCCGGGGATCCCGTTTTACCGAAAAAATCCACATGACGAAAAAACGAAGGGTAAAAAACTTCCAGGACCCGATTGAGGTTCAGATATGATTTTTTGGGTATGAAACTAACCAGTGACGGCTTAAAGCTTTCATAGACATAGAACTCATAGAGAGCTTCACTTTGATTGGTTTTGGCTTCCGTAACTCTAAACAAGTAAACAGTTATGGCCCTTCGAAGAATCGATATCCACGGGGTGCGACATCTACGGTGCAAGGTGCAACATCCGTCCAAAATGCCAAAACAGTGCCGTACGACTTTTAGAAATGGGTGTATGGACTTTAAATGGAGCAGTACCATGGTGAACAACTCTCCAATGATGGTAAATCATAGACTATCCATGGGATCCCGTTTTACAGAAAAAAATCCACGTGACGAAAAAACGAAGGGTAAAAAACTTCCGAGATCCGATTGAGGTTCATATAGGATTTTTTGGGGATGAAACTAAACAGTGACGGCATATTTTCATAGCCGTAGTACTCACGGAGTGCTTCATTTTGACTAGTTATGACTCCCTTAAGTCTGAACGAGCCAACAGTTATGGCCCTTCGAAGAATCGATATCCATAGGGTGCAATATCTATGGTGCAAGGTGCAGCATCCGTCCAAAATGTCAAAACAGTGCCGTATGACTTTTAGAAATGGGTGCATGGATTTGAAATAGAGCAGTACCATGGTGCACCACTCTCCGGCGATGGCAAATCGTAGACCAGCCACGGAGATCTCTTTTTACAGAAAAATCACATGACGAAAAAATGAATGGTAAAAAACTTCCAAGACCCTATTGAGGTTCAGGAGGACTTTTTGGGTATAAAACTAACCAGTGACGGCTTAAAGCAATCATAGCCATAGAAATCATAGAGAGCTTCATTTTCATTAGTTATGGCTCTTGTAACTCTAAACCAGCCAACAGTTATGGCCCATCGAAGATTCGATATCCACAGGTTGCAACATCTACGGTGCACGGTGCAACATCCGTCCAAAATGCCGAAACAACGTCGTACGACTTTTAGAAATGGGTGCATGGATTTGAAATGGAGCAGTACGATGGTGCACCACTCTCTAACGATGGTAAATCATAGACCAACCGCGGGGATCCCGTTTTACAGAAAAAATCCACGTAACGAAAAAACGAAGGGTAAAAAACTTCCAAGACCCGATTGAGGTTCAGATAGCCTTTTGTTGGTATGAAACTAACCCATGACGGCTTAAAGCGGTCATAGCCGCAGAACTCATAGAGAACTTCGTTCTGACTAGTTATGGCTCCCGTAACTCTAAAAGAGTTAACAGTTATGGCCCTCCGAAGAATCGATATCCATAGTGTGCAACATCTACGGTGTAAGGTGCAACATCCGTCCAAAATGTCGAAAAATTGCCGTATGACTTTTAGAAATGGGTGCATGGATTTGAAACAGAGCAATACCATGGTGCACCGCTCTCCAGTGATGGTAAACCATAAACTAGCCACGACGATCCCGTTTTACAGAAAAAATCCACATGATGAAAAAAACGAAGGGTAACTTCCAAGATTCGATTGAGGTTCGGATAGGCTTTTTTGGATATGAAACTAACTAGTGATGGCATAAGGCCATCACTGCCGTAGAACATACAGAGAGCTTCGTTTTGACTTGTTATGCCTCCCGTAACTCTAAATGAGTCAGCATTTATGGCCCTCTGAAGAATCGATATCCGCATGGTGCAACATTTATGGTGCGAGGTGCAACATCCGTCCAAAATGCCGAAACAGTACCATACGACTTTTAGAAATAGGTGCATGGATATGAAATGGAGTAGTACCATGGTGCATCACTCTCCATCGATGGTAAATCATAGACCAGCCATAGGGATCCCCTTTTACAGGAAAAATCGACCTGACGAAAAAACGAATGGTAAAAAACCTACAAGACCTGATTGAGGTTCGGATAGGCTTTTTTGGGTATGAATCTAACTAGTGACGGCTTAAAGTTGTCATAGCCATAGAACTCACAGAGAGCTTTATTTTGACTGGTTATGGCTCCCATAACTCTAAACGATCAATCAATTATGGCCCTCCGAAGAATCGATATCCACAGGGTGCAACATCTACAGTGCAAGGTGCAACATCCGTCCAAAATGCCGAAAATGTGCCGTATGACTTTTAGAAATGGGTGCATGGATTTGAAACAGAGCAGTACCATGGTGCACCACTCTTCAGCGATGGTAAATCATAGACCACCCGCGGGGATCCTGATTTACAGAAAAAACCACGTGACGAAAAAACGAAGGGTAAAAAACTTTCAAGACCCGATTGAGGTTCGGATAGGCATTTTTGGGTACGAAACTAATCAGTGATGGCTTCATGCTGTCATAGTCGTAGAACTCGTAGAGAGCTTCGTTTTGACTAGTTATGGCTCCCGTAACTCTAAACGAGCCAATAGTTATGGCCCTCCGAAAATTGATATCCATAGGGAGCAACATCTGTTTGCGCCAAAATTAGTCGCAAAACCCAAATACCGTGAAAACACCAATATATGAATATAAATCAGCAATGTTCGAGCACACGTTAGAGATATAAGCAAACAATGAACCACAATCCAGAAGTAATGAACAAAAACACAAGATTTATAGTGGTTCGGCTATCTCCGGCCTTTTTCCACTTCAAATAGTAATCCTTATTGATTATCCTTGCTGGTTACAGATGATTACAGCGGTTACAATGAAGTAATTCGAGTACAATAGCAATGATGAAGTAGAATTGAATCCAGTAGAGTCTGGGCGTCCAATCGCAAAACGATCCTTTTTCTGTAGGCTTCAAGGGGCTATTTATAGGTGTAGGAGGCTGATATCGTGCTCAAACTTTGGTAGACTCCTTCTGGCACGTGAGTGGGCCAATGCAATCGATCCCAGCAAGTTTCGACTCGATCCGCGATCGATACGAAGCAATTTCGTATCGATCAATAAATGGTCCATTCGAGCTGAAACTTGGCAGGAATGTTCTTTAGCTTGTACGTAAGCTCCTGTGAAAATTATGATTTCTCAATGCCTTCCAGTTCGCACTGATCAATTCTTATCGATGTCCCTCCGCGTCAATCCCCAACACGTGCACAACGATGACGTGGCGCTATTTCCAAGGCTCGATCCAGTTTCCTCGCTGTTTTGAATGCTTCCTCCCTTGATTCGTTGATGTTCTTCGCTCGCATCCACGTTTCATGCCCGTTCGTATTCATAACATGGTACGTTCGCACCCATCAATTCGTATTGATTCCAGGAGTACATTTCATATCGATCCCATATGCGCTGATCGATACGAAATGAGCATGAGGGGGTATCGATACGAAGTGGTCGTGAATAATGGACACGAATCTCATCCTTAGGATGGTTACGAGCAATAACTTACCTAATGCATATGAACAAGGCTTTAACTGATGGATACAAACAAAGCTTTACCTTGTGGATACGAACAAAGCTTTACCTGATGGATACGAACTTCGATAGCCTCCCATGGATACGAAAGTGCCAAATCCTTCTACTATCGATACGAGAGCATCGATTCGAGATATGCCACCTCTTTCCATCCCGACCGATACGAAACCATTGTATCGAGTCCATGTTGATCGATATGAATATTATCGATTCGAAGTCTACTGTCGTGACCTGACTTGATCGACACGAACGTACTATTCGCATCCATGGGTATCGATACGAAATAGATGGATACGAACAGTATTGATACCAGACCAGCCACCTTTAACAATGATCCATCCATACCTTGAACAAATGAACTCCGTTTAACCTAAAATTTGAAATGTGGCTTCCCCTAGCCTTGATCATCATCTCCAATCGATTCCGTCGTGATCGGAGCTCGGCCAAATTTTAATGACGTCGATTGCGGCCTTGTTTCAAATCGATCTCCAATCCTGATATCCATTCTTCCTTGCAAATTTGTTGATATTCCAGCCTTGACCAAAAGGTGGAATAACATTTGCCCTCCAAAACATGCCTTGTGATAATAAGGCATGTTTTGAATAGTTCCGAATCTGATATTCGAAGTCCATAGCCATATCATCAGAGTATATCATCCTTGACTGCTCTGAGTCGATGCCCAATTCTAAATCCAATAACCAAAACCTTAGCCAATTACATATCCATTCAAACTCGACAACCGAGTCCTAATCCATCCTTATCCAATAGCCAATAACTGAATCTAGGACCTCTCCGGATCGATATCCAAATTCGTAACCTCTTCGGGTTCTTGCCGAGCGCAATCTACACCTAACGACCATGGTCTAGTGTCCCTCAACATTGATCTAACCTCTCCGAGTTCTTGCCAAGCGCAATCCACACTTGACGACCGTGGTCCAGTGTCCCTGGACGTCGTATAATGCCATGGCTTAAGTCCTAATCTGAATCATGGTCACTCCGGACCCTTGTCGAGCATAGCCCATACTCGACGACCTGAAACAGTAGCCAATAATGTAGGGCCTAAGTCCTAGGCCGAATCTTGGTCTCTCCGGATCCTTGCTGAGTATAGTCCATACTCAGCGACCTGAATAAGCCAATTCGCTACATGCGGATGAAGAGACTTACCCCTTGCCAGATATAATCCATACCTAACGACCATTTACCAAAAACCAGATAAAAATTCAATCAAAATCCAATCCAAAATCCAATTAAAATCAGAAAATCAGAAATTCGAACCAACATCCAAAACAGAATATAATCATCCAAACGAGAATCCAAGCCAGAAAGCAAATAAAATCAGGAGTTCAAACCAAACTCTAAAACCAAACCATAAAAACAATTGTCCAATCCGAAAACAAAGACATATTTCACAAACCTTGGCATTATGGTCTATCATCATTCAGAGCATGCCTAGGGACTATCTCCGTCCCCGTACACGTGTAAATATATTTGTCGTTTGCCAGTAGCTTGTTACTTATTTCATATTATCCCAGTCAATTGATAACCAATCGACCATCATTCCTGGGCCTCACGCCATCATGGTTTGAGGTAGACGACGGTTGCTTCTGCTCCACCACTATATTCCATGCCCCAACATACTGCCTCAATTGTCCATTCCTCACATGCTCCTCAATTATGTCCTTTAAGTGCCTGCAGCTATTGGTATCATGCCCGTCCAAACCGTGGAAGAGACAGTGCCTTCCCGAGGCCCTCTTCCGTTTAGAAGGTTCTCTCCTACTGGCCTTCGGTAGGGAAGGCGATTTCGGGTTTCCATGTATATCCGCTCCAGCGTCTCGTTTAATCCTGTGTATGTGGAAAACTTTGAATCCTTCCATCGCTTCCAGGCTTTTCCTGAATCGTCGTCCAGCTTCCTTTTTTCTTTTTCTTGATTCGAGCCTCCGCTGGATGGTCCTCCACCCTCAGTAGCATTCAGTTCCTTTAACTTTAAGTACGTATATGTGTCTTCTTGCCGAAGGAACCTTTCAGCTTCGTGAAAGAATTCCCCGAGATCTAGTGGTGGGTCTCATATTAAAGATACCTTGAAATCTGAATTCTCTCTGACTCTCGATACTGCCGCCATCAAAACCATCGATGGATCTGGCCGATCCACCGAAGCAACCGCCGCATTGAACCTAGTTAGAAAAGCTCTAAGTGATTCATCCGTCCTTTGCTTTACCGACGTTAGCTTCATCATGTTCTTAGGCCTCTTAATATGAACCCGAAATTGCCTTAGAAACCTATTCACCAACTCTGCCCATGTTCTGATAGATCCTGTTATCCAGCTTTTTGGCAAAGCCGTGATACCCAAAGATCGATCGAAAACAAAGGACGGTTCGTCTCAGAGATTGGTCGTACTTCGCTTCACTATGGATATCGATAGATTTTGTCCAAGTCTAGATTGAGCTACAATTGATAGGATATGACAAGAAAGATCATAGAAGTCGGCATCTCAAATTTCAAGTCAACCCGAGTTTGTATGCTCAAGCTATCATCGATGCAAGTTGGAGGAAATAACCTTAAGTTCGAATCCATCAGAAGAGCATGTGTTCGAATCCATCGAGTTCCTCCTTCTTCGAATCCATGGGATCACTCCACTTCGTATCCATCAAGATTGAAGTCCTTCGAGTCCATGAAGTCGCTCCACTTCACGTCATCATGGGACATAAGTTTGTACCCATCGACGTACGATACTTCGCCTCCATCAGAGCATATAAGTTCGTATCCATCCCGCTATAACAGCTTCGTATCGATCAGCCAGAGCTCACCACAATCAGTGCAAACAAGCCTCTGCTCGAATCCCTGTGTGGAAAAAGCCCTCGGATCCACTAAGTCAAAGTGGTGAAAATCATGGAGTCGACCCAGTCGACTCGGAGTGAAAAGTGGATCGACCCAGGAAATCCGCAACATGTCATCATGAAAGCGCGTGAAGCCATTGAGTCTAACCCATCGATTCGAACGGGATTGAGTCGAAGCAAGCAACCTGCTCAAGAACGGCAATTCGAATCGACCATATCTTGCAATCTACAAGTCCAAATGCCATGAAATTTTCACAGAAGCTTGCATGCATGTTGAAGAATGTGCACACCAAGTTTCACCTCGATTGGATGATTTTCTGATCGATTCGAACGTACTTCGAATCGATCCCAAAGTAGGCCCAAATTTCCTGAGGTTGGGCTTGTGGGGCCCCTCACGTGCCAGAAGTGGTCTCCTGAATTTTCAGTGAAATATCAGCATCCTACACCTATAAATAGAGCCCTTGGTCATTCAGAAAGGGGATCGGAGAATTTTAAGAGACAAAGCACGCCAGGACGCTGCCCGAATCACTCCAGATCATCATCACTGCTATTGATTTCGAATTTAAGCTTATTATCTATTGTGCTTTGCTCTAGAACACTTGTAATCTTCAAGTATCAAACAATAAAGTGATAAAACTTCATAGTGGACGTAGGCAAATCGCTGAACCACTCTAAATTATTGTCTTACATGCAATTTACTTTTCTGTGACTTGGAGTTTTTGTTAGATAATCCTCATTTTCAATTTGATTTCTTCATTTATTATCTCTTCAAAAACTTCCGAAGAGTGTTGCCCAATTTTGGTGCAAACACTATGGTGCTTTCGTTGAGAAAACCCAGTTTTCTCCTGCTCTTTGGATCTGTCATCGATACCGGATTGAATAAATCTAAGAGAGAGATCCAGACTTTAATTTCAGATTCCTTTCGTACTATTCAGATTTTCCAAAGTCTAGGAAAGGATTCTACACCTTAAGATGGTTAGCACGAGAACCACTTCTACTGCCGCTGGTCAAGAAGGCCGGGATAGACAGAATCCCATGCAACTACCTCCACCTAATTAAGATGATACCGGACATTCAGATCCATCAGGCCCTGTCACTCGACAAGAGTTCTAGACATTACTCCAGGAACTAACCCAAAGTCGGCAACAGCTGACTGAACAGTTGTGCGCCAATGCTGAGTTGACTAATCAACTAAACCGCCAAAGGCGTAGAAGATCCAAAAGGGATCACGCCCTCACTCTTCCACTGAAAGTTCTTCTTCGTCTAATTACAGTGGTAGATCTACTCGTCCCAGAATAGACGGAAGTAATGCACATGCTGCTGGTCATCAGCAGGCATTAACTATTGGGCAGGTAAGAGTTGGCCCTTCTGCCAGTTTTCATACAGGACCCTCCTTCCGAGGAGGCACTGTTCCACAACATACCACGGATAACCATGCCACCGCCACCGCAGTTGACATAGGAGTTGATACCCGAAATCACTCCGATCGGAACTACCACCAGCAGGATATGCTCCAGAACCATATGTCCCAGAAGACATCGAGCCAAGGAGGCGAGATACGGATCTTCAACAGCGCCCGATCCCACCTCGCATTGTGGAACTCGACCACACTTTGGCTCACCACCCTCCGAATATAGCAACACCTGACCTCTCAGCCATGGTACGCCAAATGATTCGCGAAATTCAGGGTCTAACAAATGACGATTGGGGAATCTCCCGAAGTCATAGTCCGTTCACTGATGACATATTATATGTTGAACCTCCTCGGCAATTCAGGATGCCGACTCTGCCTATGTATGAATGAAGTTCCGACCCTAATCAGCATATTCTGAAATACGAATGGTCGATGACTGCTGCAAGAGCTGATGATGCAGTAAAGTGCCGTAGTTTTTCCATTTCTTTAGGGGGAATTGCGATGATGTGGTTTACACGATTACCACCACGATCTATCTCTTCATTTGATCAATTGGCTACTAAATTTGTTGAACAGTTTCGTATGCACATCGCCAGGCCTAAAGACGTAAATACTTTATCTAGTGTCACTCAAGCTCCTGGAGAGACACTCAGGCGATATTTGGAAAGGTTTAATGCCGCTTGTGCGGAGATCACTAACCCCAATGATAATTCAATCTTGATGGCCTTGACTAAGGGGATTGACCCCGATTCTGAATTTGGAAATTGGCTAGCTGGGAAGCCTCCCGCATCGTTGGATCGTTTCTACTCCAAAGCCACTCAATTCTTAAGGCGTGAGGATGCGAAATAGTCTAGGAAACAGGACGATGCGAGACTCAGCAACGAAGGAATTCAAAGCAATGTGGCAGTTAAACAGTCAGGGGAGAGCTTTGGAAAAGTCCAACTGAATATTCAAAACAAGCAAACCCAGCCGAGGAACGATGATAATAGAAACAAGAAGCAAGATCAGAATCATGGCCCGCGGCATACGGCACAAACGTTTGAAAGCTATACACCACCGAACACGTCACTGGAAAATGTGTATCTACAAACTTGTAATGCGATGCAGTATATAAAACCGGCTCCGAAGTCATAATCGGAGAGACAAATTCAAACAGGAAAGTTCTGTAGATTCCACGAAAGTTACGGACATAATACCAATGATTGTAGACATTTACAAGACCTCATTGAAAAATTGATCAGGGAGAGGAAGTTAGACCAATTCGTGCGGACGCCACAAGCTGGTGGTGTGGGCCTGTCAAACCAAAACCGTGCGCAAAACCAAGAGAGACGGGAGGAGCCCGCTCGTACAGGTGGGAGATTGGTTATTAATACAGTTAGTGGTGGTCCTCATCCAGCGGACCGAAGTTGGAGGGAAATGGAATCATATGCCAATTCGATCAGGCATATGGATTTCGAGAGTTGCAGTACGCTTGATGAAGGGGCCCCAGCCAAACAACAGAGAATGATGGAAGATGACATCGTATTTAGAAACCGAGATGCTGATAAGGTCGAAGCCCCAACTATAGACCCACTAGTCATATCTGCCCAGGTTTGGTCTTGCTTGGATGAAGAGGATCCTGGTGGACAGTGGGAGTTCAGTAAACATCTTGTTTAAGAGAGCATATGATCAAACGAAGATGGAAGCCAAGATTTAAAGCCTTGTCAATCTAGAATCCATGGCTTCAACGGAAGTGCTAATATACCCACTGGAGTAGTGGAGTTGCCAGTGGAGTTAGGAGTCGGAGAACGCCGAAGAGTTCGAATGTTACAGTTTGTTGTCTTAGATATCCACTCTCCGTATAATGCTTTTTTGGGCCGACCGGCCCTTGCCGAATTCAGGGCAGCGATTGCCCCGTGGTGCTTAACTTTAAAATTCCCCACTGATCGTGGGATTGGAGTCATTCAGGGAGATCAAGCTGTTGGGAGAGCCTGCTATGTTGCCGAGCTGCGAGAAGCGCAGCGAAAGGAAAAAGGAAAGGGCGTGGAGGAATCTCTCTGCGTCCGTTTCGCCGACGAATGACAATTAGTGCCTGGGCCGCGGCCCGGGCACCACGACCAATTCCAGAGGCATCTTGACCCCAGGGACACTGAAGACAATGATGAATCTAAAGAAAGTCAAGCTTCCTCAGCCAAGCTGACGATTGACGTTCCAATTGATGATGATGATGATGATTCAAAAATGTTAAAAATTGGGTCTCAGCTAAACCCACAAGCACAACAAGAATTGGTCGAATTTCTCCAAGCAAATCTAGACGTATTCGCTTGGACGCACTCTGATATGTGTGGAATCTCACCGGACATCACGAACCACACCTTGAATATTGACCCACGGTATATCCCGGTCAAACAAAAGAGATGCGGTATGGACCCAGAGAGATCTACCGCCCTCAAAGAAGAAGTTGATAAGCTAAAGGCAAATGGGTTTATCTGGGATGCTCTGTACCCGGAGTGGGTATCCAACCCTATACTAGTCCGAAAACCAAATGGGAAATGGAGAACGTGCGTTGATTACTCTGACTTAAATAAGGCTTGTCCGAAAGACAGCTTTCCACTTCCTCGAATTGATCAACTTGTGGATTCAACGGTCGGACATGAATCACTATCGTTCATGGATGCATACTCTGGTTACAATCAGATACCCATGCATGTTCCCAACCAAGAACATACAAGCTTTGTAACTGATCTAGGACTATACTGCTACAAGGTCATGCCTTTTGGATTAAAGAATGCCGGAGCAACTTACCAACGCTTAGTCAACCGGATGTTTCCGACCAGATCGGAAAGACTATGGAAGTTTATGTAGATGACATGTTGGTGAAATCACGGTACTCCACTGATCACGTCAAAGACTTAGAATCAATGTTCAATATCCTCCGAAGATACGGGATGAAGCTTAATCCACTAAAATATCATTTTGGAGTCGCATCCGGAAAATTCCTTGGGTTCATCATCAACGCCCGAGGAATAGAGGCCAACCCTGAAAAGATCTGGGCTATCAGGAATCTTCAAACTCCAAGGACCGTAATGCAGGTTCAGAGTCTTAATGGGAAGGTTGCAGCACTGAGTAGGTTCATCTCAAAATCAACTGACAAATGCATACCCTTGTTCGATCTGATCCGGAAAGGGAAACGAAACTTTGAATGGACTACGGAATGCGAGGGCGCATTTCGATCACTAGTTCAACATCTTTACACACCGCCGATACTTTCAAAACCTGTTGACCATGAACAATTATATCTCCACCTGGCGGTATCTGAAAACGCAATCAGTGCTACGTTAATCCGGGAGGAGGACCGAGTGCAGAAACCGGTCTACTATGTTAGTAAACGGTTAACCGAAGCCGAGAGAAATTATCCAAGGCTAGAAAAGTTGGCATATTTCCTAGTCATCGCCTCGAGGAAGCTCCGTCCGTATTTTCAGGCTCATCCCATCACTGTATACACCGATCAGCCGTTACGATAGGTCCTCACACGGCCTGAAACGTCTGGCAGGTTACTGAAATGGAACATTGAACTGAGTCAATTCGACATCACATATACTCCGAGAAGGGCCATACACGGTCAAGCCCTAGCAGATTTCATTGCCGAATCCACTATTCCTGAAGACCTACCTGAGACTAGCAAATCTCCCGAATACATATAGAAGCTGTACACTGATGGTGCATCCAACGATCGGTGCTCAGGCGCAGGGGTAGTGCTTGAAACCCCCGAGGGTCGATCCATATGCTACGCTTTAAAGTTTGATTTCCGTGCAACCAACAATGAAGCTAAATATGAGGCTTTGCTTACTGAGTTGAAGTTAGCCCGTGACCTAAGAATTATTGTTGTGTAAATTTACTGTGATTCCCAGTTGGTAGTATGCCAAGTCCGGGGTGATTATCAGGCCAAAGATCGAAGACTGGCTGCTTATCTAACCCGAGTCCGTGAGATGCTTTATCAGTTTGAGTATTATACCATTTTCTACATACCCCGAAAGCACAATCAGAAAGCCGATTCGTTGGCAAAGTTGGCAAGTACGGGCGAATCTCAACACTTGGGACTCGTTCCTGTTGACACTCTATCCTCTCCGAGCATTGATCGAATGGAGAACGCATTTGAAGCCACTTCCAGTAGGGAGTCGTGGATGACCCCCTATCGAGACTACATTGAGCATGGTATATTACCTGAGCGTCGAAGCAAGAAAAGACAAGTTCTTCGAAAAGCCTCACGATTTGTCATTCAGAATGGAGTTATGTATCGAAGGGGTTATTCTATTCCACTTCTCCGGTGTATCGCGCACGACGAAGTCAAACGAGTGTTACACGATGTGCACGAAGGAGAATGTGGCGATCACACTGGGGGGCAAGCACTTGCCAAGAAAATACTCTGATATGGATATTATTGGCCTACTGTTAATCGCGATGCTGTGGACTATGCTAAAAAAATGTGATAAATGCCAAAAACACGCTCGGATTCCTAGAGCCCCACCTACTGAGATAACCCAAATGTTCAGTCCTTGGCCATTTGCAATATGGGGGGTCGATATAATTGGTGCATTGCCTTTAGCTAAAGGTGGCACGAAGTACGCCATCATCGCACTTGATTACTTCACCAAATGGGCTGAAGCTGAACCTCTTGCTACAATTACGACAAAGACAGTAATCAAATTCATAGTACGCAACATCAATTGCCGGTTTGGTCTCCCGCATACTATTATCACCGATAATGGAGCCCAATTCGATAGTGTTGAATTCAAGAATTTCTGTCAACGATACCACATCCATAAGAAATTCTCTACAGTAGCACACCCTCAAGAGAATGGTCAAGTTGAAGCCGTCAATAAGGTTATCAAGTATATTTTGAAGAAACGACTAGAAAAAGCTGGGGGCAAGTGGGTTGATGAACTTCCTATGGCTTTATGGGCTTACCGAACAACTCACAAAACTACAATCGAACACACTCCATTTTCTCTATCTTATGGCTCTAAAGCCGTTATTCCAGTCGAAATGGAAGTTCATTCTCATCGTGTGACATATTATGATCCGAAAACGAATGCCATACTACTTGCTGAATCTTTAGATCTACTCGATGAGAAGCGTGAAGAGGCTGATTTGAGGGCAGCCGCATATCGGGGTCAAGTCGCCCGAATATACAATGCCAAGGTCCGACCGCGAACCTTTGAACTCGGCGATCTCATACTCAAGAGAATTTATCTAGTCCCTTCGCACATGAAACCCAATTGGGAGGGGACGTATGTGATTTCACAAAAACTCGGAGATGGCACGTTCAAGTTGTCGACCGTTGACGGTCTTACTTTGCCGAGAGCCTGAAATAGCGAAAGTCTCCGTCGCTACTACACATGACAGGCTTTATTTATCTATTTTAGTCAATTTCTTCCTTTGCATTTTATTTTTGCATTTCGAAGTTTGAATTTGTAATAAGGCAACTGATTTTGCCATGCTTCTTTCATTTCAGCAATAAATGCCATCTCTTCGAGCCAGAGCTGTGATTCATTGAATGTGACGCACAATATCACGATGCACGGAGCGCTAAGTTCCATCATACGGTGGGATTTATTCAAATAGGGAGTGACTGTGATCCGACCGGTCACTCACTAAGTGAAACCGAAGCTCGGGGGAAGAACACTTCATTAGCATTTAAAAGGATCGATAAACGACAATCCCCCATTAACTCCAAATTTTCAGAGTGCGAATTAGAGTATAAACATCAAATAAATCGTTCCCAGAGCGCGAACGGACTCCAAATTCCCAGAGTGCGAATTGGAGTATAAACATCAAATAAATCGTTCCCAGAGTGCGAACGGACTCCAAATTCCCAGAGTGCGAATTGGTGTATAAACATCAAATAAATCATTCCCAGAGCGCGAACGGACTCCAAAATCCCAGCGTGCGAATTGGAGTATAGACATCAAATAAATTATTCCTAGAGCGCGAACGGACTCCAAATTCCCAGAGTGCGAATTGGATTATAAACATCAAATAAATCGTTCCTAGAGTGCGAACGGACTCGAAATTCCCAGAGTACGAATTGGAGTATAAACATCAAATCCATCGTTCCCAGAGTGTGAACAAATTCCTAAAAAGCCCAAATAGGTGTGTCTGACCATCTATCGGCTGACTCCAAATTCCCACAGTGCGAATTGGTGTACAAACATCAAATAAATCGTTCCCAGAGTGCGAACGGACTCCTACTTTCCAGAGTGTGAATTGGAGTATAAACATCTATTCCAGGTTTCCGAAGTGCGAACCGACACATCAATGCCAACTCCAACTTCCCAGAGCGTGAGTTGGAGTATAAACATCTATTCCATGTTCCCAGAGTGCGAACCGATACGTCAATACATACATGCTATCTCCAAATTCCCAGAGTGTGAATTGGAGCACAAATACCAAGTCAAAATTCCCGGAATGCGAACCGAAGTATCAATACTAACTCCAAGTTCCCAGAGCCTGAAGTGAAGTGTAAACATCAATTCCAGGTTCCCGGAGCGCGGACCGTATTACAAACATCGATTACTCTCAAATTCCCAGAGTGCGAACCAGATTATCGATCTCAAATTATCCTAAGTCCCCAAAGTGTGGACATGTGCTTAAGATATGCAATAATTGCGATCAACCACCAAAAACATAAATGTTGTTCCCCGAAACTGGGGGGCAAAAAGCTTAAGTGTTAATCACTAACTGAAGCAGTACAATGCTCGAAGTTCAACTCATTCATCAATCACGACATGTAATCGAGTTTTTCAAACTTGGCAAATAACAACGAACTCTACTTGACGGTAAAAAACACCACAAATACACCAGATTGAAAGCCAAACACTGCAAATACTTAAGCAAAAGAAAAGAACAATTTCCCATTCCATCAACTAACAAAAAAGGAGTTTGATTACATGGCAAATCAAAATTTCCGATTAAATGGAGGCCAAATCCACACTTATACATGGCTCTAAAAGAACGAAAGAAGAAGTAAAAGAACTACTACTAACAACTACATTACAAGCCAAGAAGCTCAATCCTTCTTCTTCCGAGGTTTCTTCTTTGGAGTCGACCCACTAGACCCACTACCAGTTTTCCTCCGAGATTTCTTGCCATTCTTCGGTTCATCCTCCGGATCTAGCATAATATCGACATCTTCCTTGGAGCTGGAAGGGACAGAGATTCTTTTGAAAGGACGAACTGAAGGCATAGGAGCTGTGACAGGTGTCTGGGCAGCAACGCTTGAGACGGTCACCGTGCCGCCAGGAGAAATCACCATTAGAGAAGATAAGCTTGATGGGGCAGTGCCACTTCATGAACCACCGACCGCTGTCACCGCGGCCATCTCAGCGCTTATCTCAGCAAAAATCTCTTCTTCTCGAGACAACCGAGCTGCGCTGGATACACTGGTGGTCGACAAGATAGAACTAAAAGCTGGAGCAACTCCGCTCATTACGAATGAAGGATCAGGAAGGGGTTCAAGAGAATGACCAAGAAGCTCCTTAATCATTTGAGCATCAAATGACATCGAGCTCCCCTCTCCAATGTTCGCCAGTCATGGCAGTAGTTGTGATTGCTTCAGTAATGATAGCTCCCTGCGTTGGATATAGGACCGGAGGTACTGGGGGCACGGGCGCAGCACTTTCAGTCACTGAATAAAGAATAGAAAAACTAGTCAGTCCAATAAATGCATTCCAAAATCGTTATTTTAATACACGAGGGAAGTAATCAAAGTACCTTCCTTGCCTTGCCTCGGAGCTTGAACAGGTTCGGAGACAACAGTCTTAGCGGGAGATAATCCCGGTTTATCCGGATTGTAGGCAGGAACGATTTGTCGATCAATCGCGGCAGTAACTTCAGACGAAGTCGGGACAGAAATTTCAATACTCTCGCTGTGATGCACAACACCCGAACCCTCTTCGTTCTCCGTCTGCTGAATACCGAGTTTTTCTTTCTCGGCGGAGATTGTCGCTTCATGAAGAATTCTTCTCTCTTCCTCGCTGAGAAGACGTGATTCAAGTTCAAACTCATCCAGTGTCTCATCTGGACAAGATATCCTCTTATTCTCCACTAGTTTTTTCCAAGCACTGTAGAGAAGCATAGAGTAATCTCCTAGCCAGGCGAGGTTTCTGTGCTCTAACACATTAGCATTGTATGTGTCCAGGAGTTCGTCAAACTCAGCCTCCATCGTGAACCGCTCCACTTGATTTTTCTCCTCCGCTTCTGATTCCATCACCTTGACCCTTGTGACCGTTGCATCACGCTCAGCCCGATGAGACACGGCTTGCTCACATGCCTCTTGAGCGGCCGTATTGGCACTATCCCTTTCCTTACTTTTTTCGACGAAATTGGCCTTTAACTCCTCCAGTTCTCTAACTGCCGCATCCCGCTCGACCTCAACATTTTTGTATCGATGGCCCAAGTCTTCTACTAAAGTGCAATGTGCCTATTGCATTTTTTCCATCTCTACTAACATCTCATTGACCTTTTTTAGCGATTCAACTTCAGCCCTGTGGGAGGATTCCGCTTCAGATTGAAGGACCTCGACGATATGATTCTTCTGGGCCAAGTCGACTTCCAGTTTTTCAATGATTTTTTCTTGGTCGAAGGCTGCTTTTGAAGCTTTAACGGCCGCCTTGTACCATTCCTTGTACTGAGCATAGAAGTCGCGGGTATAACTAAGTGTTGTGGTCACATCGTCTTCAGGGATTCTTTTAAGGTTAGGAGGGAAGATGCAAGCGTCAAAGCATATTTCCGGGAAGTCTTTCTTCAGTTGGGCAAGTCTAATAGCCACTTCACCGGATGGTTCAATAGGAGCCTCCTCCACAGCTGTGGTCGTGACAACTTCAGTCCTAGAACGATGCGACTTAGGCCTCGAAATCTGTGAAGACGGCTGCTGTCGCAGAGGCTCAGATACATGTGTATGGCTTCTGGGTGGCGGGGGAGAGCGAGAAGGAGAACGGTCTCTTCGATCTCTATCCGAGCGTTCCTGACTAGAGTAGCTTCGGGGATAGTCCCCTGCATAATATTCTTGCCTATAATGCCTCCGTTCGCGATCGCGATTGGAATCCCCACGACGAGATTCATAGTAGGATGAAGGATGATGCACTCTTCGGAGTTTATCTAGTGTAGATGGATGGCCAGACATAGCACCTACAAAAGAGGAACAATTCAATTAAACACCAAGTGAAGGCAATACGATGTATGCGGAAGTCATGTAGTGTTGTGAAAGTATATGCAAATGTGCAAAACCCCCGACCAACCAGAAGTTTTGATCGCACTAACAGGTAAAGGCTCGCTTATTTCTAACGCTTCCCGGAGTTCTTCTAACCCAGACTCGTGGTGGAGAGATACGTACTCCAGGATGGGAATGTCATCCAGTCCTCTAAAAGCATCTCCTGATTGACAAGGAGCGGCGTCAGAGATAGTAACTCCGGGGATCAAACGAGATATAACTACAGACTTCCGTCTCTTAAATTTAGGGACAACAGCCTTGCATTTCCGCTTCTCTTCTATTCGGGAAAGATCAGCCGCTAGCTCAGTATCTGTGGGCGTCCTTTCATCATCGCTCGCTTCTCTTATTACTATGCCAGGTTTTCTTTTCACAGTTTTCTTCTTTGTCTTCGAAGCCGGTTTCTCCAAGCCCTCAATGACAATGCTCTGGTTCATGTCGATTAAACCCAGCATCCTTAAGTTGTCATCAGTTAACACCGAGTCGATATGCCTTAAGTCGCTCGGGACCTCTTGTAAGCTCCGAACAATGCCTTTATAATATCCACCGTCAGGCCTCGAAATGATGGCTATAAGAAGGACAGAGTATTAGTATAAGTGTTAAGAATAGCCATTTAAGAAACATTTGCAACACTTACTTCTAGACAGCCATCGCCTAGCAAACCCTGGAGGGCACCGAACAAAAAACCATTCGGCTTTAAAATAGCTAAGTCTAGTCCAAGCCTCGGTCACAACCTGACAGTTTCTGACCGCTTCCAGAAAAGTAAAAGATGGGCTATCATCCCTACTTTTGAAATTAAATATGTATCTAATTTCAGACAGTCTTGGTGGGCGAAAGAAACAATCCATAAATATGATGAAGGCACTATTCAGCAACGCGTGTCCGTTAGGATGAAGTTGTGAGGGAGCAATTCCTAAAAATGACAGCATCTCTCTAATGTACTGATTAAACGGAGGAAGAGTTCCAGCCGCACAAGCATGGCGGTAGAAGGCAGTATACCCTTCGGGCAGATTATGAGGTCTGTCATCAGCATCCGGCAACAACACATCATCCAGAGATAGATTATGTTTCAGACATATCCGGCCCAGTAAAGATTCGGAGATATTGGACTGGACAGAGTCAATAGGGTTCTTAATAAATAAAGCATCCGGCAATTCATCTGGAGCATGATCAATTACTTCGGCAGGAATATCAGGAATTTCAAGCGCACGAGGGGGCGAACTCTGTGCCTCTTGTTGTTGGGAGCTAGGAGATTCCATAATGGTTAACTCATCAGAAATCATCATTAGATGCTAAAAAGCCCGTGCATTCCCCAGTGTAAAGTGTATGAATATGTTGTGTTGTGCAGTTCTGTGCATTACTTGAAAAGATTTTTTGCAGAATTAAAGAGAACTTGCAAGCGATAAAGATAGTCGGAGCTCAGTGGGAGTGACCGTCATCGCTGACCGTCACAACCGTACCATCCAGATGTTGGTAATCGATTCGAGTTAAAGTTCGTTATCACGACATTAAGTTATAGTTCCATCGGCGAGCTTCGAGAGGATAATCAAGTGGACAGTTTAATAGTTAAATCCAGATATGCAAGGATGAAGCTCGTCGGAATCATGCTATCGATTGCTAAAAATTTCTTATCCATCAAAGGAAGGGTTCGAATCAACCACAGGAAGTTTGTTCGAATCCATCAAAGGAAGGTTTCAAATCGATCACATGAAGCTTGTTCGAACCCATCAGGATCCAAGTTCATATCGATCTCTGGGAGCATGCTTCGAATCGATCATCTATGCTCAAGTTCGTATCGATTAACATCAGTAGCTTCGCATCGATCCTGGGTGTGCTGGTTCGTATTGGTCAAGAGAAACTCGGCTTTACATCGATCGCGTTTGACTCGATACTCCTTCGTATCGATCGAAGTAATATGCTTCGAATCGATCTAAAGCCGAGATTTTCGTACCGATCGCATCGCATCGATCATTTCAGATCGATGCGTTTTCTCATCATATTGGTCGATATGAACTACCTCATTTTCCCTTTAAATTCATTGAATCGATACGAACTTCGAAATAAAACACTATCTCCTATGTCGATTCGACGCAAGCACCCCAGATCGACTCGAAAGATTGGATTCTTTCCCCTCAACACTCCTTCTTCTCCAAAACGGATATGGTTTACCAATGGCCAGAATGAATCGATAGCCAACAAGAACAGGATGGATCTGAGTTTCGATCTTTGTCGCCTCGATTTGGTCAAGGTTGATAATTACCTAAATTAAAATTGGATTTCGAAGGATGAAAAACTATATTCGATCGATTCGAAGGCGAAGTGCAGTACTTCTTTTAATAAGCTGTTGGATCGACATGAAGATATAAGACAGCAGTAAAAAGTGAAAAAAGAAAAAAATAACCGAGTCCATAGTATTTATATGCAACTCAGAAGGCAACCGGGCCGATTCAACTTCCGGTCCATATGACCGGTCACAGCAAGTCAAACCATGGATCGACTCGAATGCACTGTTCGAATCCATCGGACCCTGCCTTCATCGAGACGAAATGGACAACGAAATCCATCGATACGAAGTGCATAACGAAGATAACCAAAGACGATGAGTCCCAACGATTCGATGCTCATGTTCGTTTCAGCGAGTCGACCACTCCATCCACTTCACATCGATACAAAAAGCAATTTCGTATCCATCATGGCCTATACGTGAGCATCGATACGAATGAGCATTTCGCATCCAACGACACAGGGTCCGTCGATACGAGACAATACCGTACTGATCGATTTGAAGTGTCTATTGTATAACCATCGACTCGCGGCAATACCGGTCTATCGATGCAAACGTTGTTTTCGTATCCAACAAACCCATCGATACGAACGACCATTTCGTATCTATAAATTCGACTCGCATCGATATAAAAACTACATTTTAACCTTTTACATCGATTCAGGAGAGGATCGATACAAGAGGATAATCCAAAACAACCATCAAGCATTGTTTCAACTCAAATTTCCAAAATCGGTTCAGGAGAGAATCGATATGAAATTCAATAACAAACAAAACCGACAACGACTCGTGAACACACAACGTTAATGAGAGTCAAATTAACATATTGCATATATGTCAGACTAATACTCGGTTTTAAACATTTACAGGGATCGAATATTCATCTTGTTACAATTACAACAATCAACAGCTAAGCAATATTCTACAACAATCGATCATATCAATGCAAGGTTACAACCTTCGACAAAATAGCAATGATTGTTCAGAGAGAAACTGTAGCTTTTCAAAGCACATCATGTTTCCACAAGACGTACTTTGGGGGAAAAATGTTATCCCGCTTTTTGGCAAAGCCATGATACCAAAAGATCGATCGAAAACGAAGGACGGTTCGTCTCAGAGATTGGTCATACTTCGCTTCACTATGGATATCGATAGATTTTTTCCAAGTCCAGATTGAGCTACAATTGATAGGATATGACAAGAAAGATCATAGAAGTCAGCATCTCAAATTTCAAGTCAATCCGAGTTCGTATGCTCCAGCTATCATCGATGAAAGTTGGAGGAAATAACCCTAAGTTCGAATCCATCAGAAGAGCATGTGTTCGAATCCATAGAGTTCCTCCTACTTCGAATCCATGGGATCACTCCACTTCGTATCCATCAAGATTGAAGTCCTTTGAGTCCATGAAGTCGCTCCACTTCGCGTCATCATGGGACATAAGTTCGTACCCATCGGCGTACGATACTTCGCCTCCATCAGAGCATATAAGTTCGTATCCATCCCGCTACAACAGCTTCGTATCGATCGGCCAGAGCTCACCATGATCCGTGCGAACAAGCCTCTACTCGAATCCCTGTATGGAAAAAGCCCTCGGATCCACTAAGTCAAGGTGGCGAAAATCATGGAGTCGACCCAGTCGACTCGGAGTGAAAAGTGGATCGACCCAGGAAATGTGCACCACGTCATCACGAAAGCGCGTGAAGCCATCGAGTCGAACCCATCGATTCGAACGGGATTGAGTCGAAGCAAGCAACCTGCTCAAGAACAGCAATTAGAATCGACCATATCTTGCAATCTACAAGTCCAAATGCCACGAAATTTTCACAGAAGCTTGCGTGCATGTTAAAGAATGTGCACACCAAGTTTCACCTCGATTGGATGATTTTCTGATCGATTCGAACGTACTTTGAGTCGATCCCAAAGTGAGCCCAAATTTCCCGAGGTTGGGCTTGTGGGCCCCCTTACGTGCCAGAAGTGGTCTCCTGAATTTTCAGTGAAATATCAACATCCTACGCCTATAAATAGAGCCCTTGGTCATTCATAAAGGGGATCGGAGAATTTTAAGAGACAAAGCACGCCCGGACGCTGCCAGAATCACTCCAAATCATCATCACTGCTATTGATTTCGAATTTAAGCTTATTATCTGCTGTGCTTCGCTCTAGAACACTTGCAATCTTTAAGTATCAAACAATAAAGTGATAAAACTTCATAGTGGACGTAGGCAAATCGTCGAACCACTCTAAATTATTGTCTTCCGTGCAATTTATTTTTCTGTGACTTGGAGTTTTTGTTAGATAATCCTCATTTTCAATTTGATTTCTTCATTTATTATCTCTTCAAAAACTTTCGAAGAGTGTTGCCCAATTTTGGGGCAAACAGATCCTTCCTCCAGTTGCCTAAACCACATCGCGGCTATATCTGTCAAGTACAGAAGGAAACGTCGGGCCATAACTTCCTCCGATGCCCCCAGCACTTCCATGTGTCTAGTGTATCTCATCAGATGATCTTTTGGATCAGCCTTGCCATTGTATACTTCCACGCTAGGTAGCTTGAAAACAGGCGGATTTCGAGCTATCCTAGTTTCCCGTGTAAACAGACTCTTGTTCACTTCTTCCAAATGTCTATTAATCAGACCTCTACGAATAATTCTCCTAATAATCTCAGCTAATCCAGAATTATCTATCAAAGGTTGGCCCCATGCCCCCAAGGGAATTCCGGTACATATTCCTCATGCGGTTCGTTAATGTTAGCGCTCGTTCTAGCCTGTTGAGCTCCATCCAAAGGCCTTCCAGTGTCAGATCCTACGGGCCTGCCCCCAAGCCTTTTTTAATTGCCCTCTGGTTCTGTATTTTGTCCTCCATTAGGTTCCGTGACCCTAGTTCCTTGTTCCACATTCGTAGTCACTGTAGTCGGTCTAAGGATTTGTGTTCCTGCAGCTCTCATATGTTCAAAGAAAGTCTGCATCATGTCCTATTGACTCTTCAACAATCTCTCATGCAATGAATTGGCCATAGCTTCCATTTCATCCCTGGTGATGTAGATCGAAGCTTGTCCTTCTCCAGCTCTGGAGGATGCTTCTTGACTTCCTTCCTGTTGGCTTCTCTCAGCTCTTTGTCTTCTACTTGTCTGTAGAGTCATTGTCTTTCAAATCTAAACTCTTCATGCTTTTCAAATCTAAACTTCAATCTGATGTAGCGGGTGCTAGTGCTTCTCAGTGAAAGAACCAAAGTGTTTGCGCCAAAATTGGTCACAAACCCCAAATACCTGTTGAATATGCGCTTATATGTTTTTGTTTGATGATAATAAACATATATATTCATTTAAATGTATTTGGTAATGTACTATTTTGTTTTTCATAGATTAAATAAATATTTGTTGAATAAAATAAATTACACAGAATTTGAATTTGAATTCAAACAGAACAAGTTACACAGATTTTGAATTCAAACAGAAATTTTATTCAAACAAATATTTATTACAATCTTGAATAGTAAAAATTCATGCTCTCACTATACATATACATTTCTGATTACATCACGATTACATCACGATTACATCACAAATATTTTTACATTGATAACCTCACTACATATCACTCACACTCGTATTTTGTCTTCAACTGCATTCCAGTTTGAATCCAGCATCTGAGAAATCTGCAAAAATATTCACTAACGCAGTAAAATTGAAAAAGAAATATTTTTGCAATATAAAATGAAATACGATTTTTGAAAATATGATTTGCCTCAGTTATTTGGGTTGTTCGTCACCATTCACACTTGATTTCATCACAAAGTAGTGCACATAGATATTACAGGGACAGGTAGCCATAAGTGGCTGCAATACACACGTGTACATTCATACACGTGTGCACTGCCTCGCCAACTCGTATGCGCAGCCAAAAATAGCAAGCGTGCAAGCACAACTTCAACAAAGCTTCGACAATGCACTATGCAATGTACAACAAGTCCAACAGCCCAAATGAACAACAAAGGGTCAAAACTCAATGCACATGAAACCAAAGGCCGAGAAATTGATATATGATGATGCAGTCAACAGCTACAAACTGCGACGTCAAGTTCAGACCAAACAGTGACGTTCAGACCAAACAGTCGAAGACATGAATGCAACAAAGTTCACAAGGGCAGTAATACAAAGTAAGGTGGGAACAAACATGAAAGGAATCGAGTCAGTAAGGCAATGCACAAAGGAAGTAACAGTAAGAACAGAGACCATAGCAACTACATGAAGCAACAGTCAGACCAAAAGGCTACATGAAGTATGCAAGTTCAACCTCTTCATTAAACAACTCAAGACCAAGCTACAAACATTCAAAAGTGCCAACAAAGAATGCAAGCTCGACCAACATAATGAATACTGCAGTGCAGTCCAAAGAAATGCCACCAAGAACATATGAACAGAGTACATGCATGAAACAGTGCAATGAACCAGTGATACAAATGCAACAGTGAAGCTACTGAAGGCAACATGAAGAAATGTACATGCACCAGTGATGGAAGCTACAAGATACACAAGTTTAGTTCAAATACCAGTGATACAAGTGCAACACAGTTGCAAACAACATGATAGCACTGCATCAATACAAAATGGAATGAATGCAACATGGACTGCGCAAATTCAAGACAACATACAAACAAGCATGCAACAGAGACCAGCAGCCAGTGCCAACAAAGCAAAGAGACAACATCAATAAACCAAACTGCAAGACCTCAAGTGACATGGTGAAGTAGCACAAAGTACAGTGCAACTTAAACCAATATAGCAGCAACTCCAAAACCAAAGTGAAATAGAATGCAGTGGACACAAACGATGAAGCAAAGCAATATGAACTGTCCAGTTACAACCTCAAAGGCACAATGCATCAACATAACAGCAAAGACTACTTGCCACAATATCAAGTACATGAAGCAGTTCAAATCCAAGAATATATACAATGCAAATGTATGCAACAGTGTGATAGATCAAGTGACACAGGGAATTGAAAAAATGCAGACTAACAGCTACATCAAAAGCAAACAACAACTCACATGTTTGAAACCACTCGAGTGCAACAGTGGAGCCATAAGAAATAAAGAAATGCAGATCAATGATATCAAGTCCAGTGATGTAAACAGTGAACAACGGTGCAAATGTTCAAAAGGAGACTAGTGAAGATGGCCAGAGATGAAGACAGGGACAAGCACAAGATGGTCGAAGCAGTGTCAAGTCAGAATTTTCAAAATAGGATGCTAAAGTTCAACAGTACAGAGAATTCGAATTCATGACAGTATCAAATTTGTATTCTTTGAAATAGTCAGCAAAATTAAAAAGGGAAAGTTTCTGTTTTTTATACAAGAAGAATCGAACGTGTAAAAGTTAAAGCCGTGTGACTCAAGGCAATCAAACGCTACAGAATAGAAGCCGTGCGTATCAAAGTTGCAACAAATCAGGAAAGTGATGAAGTCGCAAGTGAATACGAACGAATCAATTGATTCGAATTCATATAAATACAAACCCCATACTATCATCATCGGCATGGAAAAAGAGCAAGCAATCAAACAAGCAACAAAAGAAATAACATACCAAAGAGTCGATTGCTGAAGTAAGACAGAGAAGAACCAAATAGTCATCAACGAATAAAAGAAGCCGAAGCCCTAGCCAAGCAGAAAAATATCTCAATCCCAAGTCAGCAAGCAGAGCATCTGAGAGCTTCAGATCTCTCAAGCCTTAATTTGACAGAGAAATTGAAGAAAAAAATATCGCCGCCATTTTTATTCTCAAGAGAGAATTGAAGATCGGGTGAAACAAGAATAAGGGGCCGGCCTTATTATTAAAAGGGGGTTTAGTTTTAATTTTATAATTGGGTTTTTAGTTTTTAATTTGAGCAATAATTAGGGATTCTAGTTTATATTTTAATTTTTGCTCCTGCGTGTATTTTTGAAATTGTTTTTTCTTTTCGAGTCGAAGAATTTGTAAATCGCCACCTAGGGATTAGGTAGTGTCAGATTGTCTATTTAGAATTAGTTCAGTGAGCAGGGAGTGTGAGTTTGCAAAGCTCTATAGGCGGGAGCAGTGTTTGCGAGTGAGCGAAACTCTATAGGCGGGAGCAGGGTGTGCGAGTCTAGTAGAGTGTTTGTGAGCGGGAGCAAAAGGGTCTGCGAGTCTAGTAGAGTGTTTGTAAGCGTGATACTGTTTAATTCTAATAGAAATCTGGGAATGCAGCAATAGGCAGGGGTTGCCGAAGCTGGGTAAATTTTGTGTGTGATTTACTTTTCAGCATATTTATTTCTGCAATTATATTTCTGTGTTTAATTTGAGAAAATTTGCTATAACCCTATTCACCCCCCCCCTCTAGGGTTAATCTAGATCCTACAAGTTGTATCAGAGCCCGGTATATTTTTTATTTAACTCTAGAGTCATGAGTTTACAAAATAATGCTTTTTCTGAGGGGCAATCTACCGTTAGGCCACCCATGTTTAACGGGAACGATTATGCTTATTGGAAAGTTAGGATGAGTATTTATCTTAGTTCCGTTGATTATGATGTTTGGGATATTATTGAAACTGGCTATAAACCTCCCACTATAATCGTTGGTGGTACTGAGATTCCTAAACCTAAGGATAGGTGGGATGCTAACGATAAGAAATTGAAAACGACAAATGCTAGAGCCATGAATGCTTTGATATGTGCTCTTGATAAAAATGAATTTAATAGAATTTCTCATTGTACAACAGCACAGGAAATTTGGCACACTTTGGAGGTGACACACGAAGGAACTTCTCAAGTCAAGGAGTCTCGTCTAGCCCTATTCAGCAATGAATACGAGAACTTTGTGATGGACAAAGGCGAGAGCATAAAGGACATGTTTGGACGCTTTTCAACTTTGGTGTACAACGCTAGAGCACTTGGGAAGGTCTTCACTGAGGTAGAGCTTGTGAGGAAGGTGCTACGAGTTTTACCAATGAACTTTAAGGCAAAAGTCACAGCAATCCAAGAATCGAAAGATCTGAGCAAACTAAGCATGGAGGAGTTGATTGGCAACTTGATGACATATGAGCTTGAGTTAAAAGCAAAGGAAGAACGCAACAACTCCGAACCAAAGAAGAAGACGATTGCCTTAAAGAGCAAAGAAGAAAGCGATGAAGAAGATCCAATTGAAGAGCTTGCAATGGCTGTCAATAAACTTAGAAATTCATCAAGATTTAAGCCACACAAGAAGAAATCAAAGGGCAATAGGACAAAAGACTCTGAAAATTCCGATAATGAACTGACATGTTATAACTGCAACAAGCCTGGCCACATCAAACCAAAATGCCCACTTCTCAAAAACAACAAAGAAAAGAAAAAGGCGAAGAAGGTATTTGCAGCGACTTGGGATGATGAAGAAGGAGAGGAAGCTTCGGATAGCAGCTCAGAGGAGGCTAACTTGTGTTGCATGGCAAAATCAGAATCAGAAGCAACCTCCGAGGAATCTAGTGAGGAAGGTAAGTATTCCTATAGAGATCTTGTTTTTATGTGTCTTGATCTTACTAAAGTAGTTGATGCTCTTGAATCTAAACTTGAAAAAACTAAAATCTGATAGGAGAGAACTTGCTCGTGAAAATTTTAGGTTAAAAACTGAACTTGAAAATATTCAAAACCTAGAATGTAAAAGATGTAAAGTTTTAGATTCAGAATTGACAAGACTTAAGAATAACTCTGAGAATCTTGAAAAAGAAAACTTGAATCTTAAGGAAACCATCGACACTAGGAAAAAGGATTTTATAAATCGATGCACCTCACTTGTCACTTAAAATACAACACTAAAAACCAAAGTCCAAAATCTTGAGAAATCTTTGAATAACTTTTCAAGAGGCGAAAAATCTTTCAACATGCTATTGGGAAATCAAATTTTTGCTAACAACAGAAAAGGACTTGGTTTTGGGAAAACACAAGCTGAGGATAATGCAAAAGGGAAAAGTGTCTTTGATAAATGTGAAATAATTGGACATCATGTTGAAAATTGTAGTCATAGGAACAAGAACACAAAATTTATACAAGTTTGGGTTCCTAAGAATTCTACAAACAAATTTCATGTCTATTGGAACAAGAATAAAAGAACTAAACAAGTTTGGGTTCCAAAGGGTTTGTTTATTCATAATGTTTCTGCCACTAACAATCATGGACCTAGAAATAGGTCACAAAAATCTTTCATCGTGTAGGTGTGGTGGCAGGCTAAGGAACAACAACGGTGTTCTCTGGATTTTGGCTGTTCCAGAAACACAACGGGCAACATAGCAAAGTTCCTTAGCCTAGTATAAAGGTGACAGAATCACAATGGGCAATCACGAGAAATTATCGTAAAGGTAAAACAGGTGAAGGTATATTATATGTGATAATCTGCACCATATTCTGAATTAAATTAGCCAAAATTGCAATAATGATGTGATGTCTTTAATTCTGACTTATTGATATGATTTTTCTTTTGACTTGTTCTTACCTTGATTTGTGCTCAAAAGTAGACCAACCATCCTTTCATCGTTGAACTTAATCTGTTTGGTCAAATTATGATGTTGATTGATTACTGTCTACTCATGCAACACTTAGATATATTTTGACATTTTGGTCACTGCTTGTAAATTTGCACGATTTCAAACTCATGTGAAAAAGGATTTTAAGAAATTGTTGAAACTTCAAGAAATTGGTTTTGAAATAATTATGATGTTGATTGACTGTTGATTACTCATGAATATAATTGTTTATCCTATGGTTTTCTGAAATTAACACCATGATATTTGTTTGAGTGTGAACATGGCTTCAATTAAAAATCCAAAGAATGTCATTTAAATTGTTGCTAAAATTGGGTTTGAAATTTTTGATGCACACTTCATGTCTGGTTTACCAAATCCAGTTAGTGATATTTTGGATTGAAAAAGAAATTCAGATGCAATTCATACTAGTAATCTAGTTGATAGAAAACTTACGAGTTGAACGTGATTTATTGTGAAACATTCATTTGCTGCATCATTTTTCAAAGAAAATTTCTGCATATTGTTCACTTTAAATAATTTTCAAATAGCAGAAATTATTTTCTTATATAACCCCTTCGAGAAAATAATTGTTTGACCATATTTTCAGATCAGTCATTTTTATTTGATTTTAAATGACAAATTTTGACTGATCCGACTCCCTACTAATTATCAAAAAGATAAATAGTGATTGAAAAAGTGATAAGTGTTGATATTTAACATACATTACTCAAGAGAGTATATTTGGAAAAGTTCTTTAGGAATTAAAACAAGAATTATAAAACTTTTTGTTGGGTAAAGATTCCATGACCATTTCTATATCTATCATTATCGACCATGGTTTATCAAATATCCAATATAGTTTGTCGATATGTGGTACTATAATCAGGAATCATTTGTTTTTCATGTCATATTTTTTTAAAAAATAAATAAATATCCAAAGTATTCACCCTCATTTAAAAGTCCTCACGGTTATGCATGGGTGAATTACTTGGATTTTTGATTATGTGCTTCCATGCTCATTTAAAAGTCCTTACGGTTATGCATGTATGGAACGCATATCAAAATTAATTGCTTAAATAGACAAGTTGATTCTAATCCCAATTAAAAGTCCTCACGGTTATGCGTGGTTAGAAGATACTTGAATTCATTTTTTAAAATTAAATTCGAATACTACTAATCTCATTTAAAAGTCCTAACGGTTATGCATGATTAGTAGATATTCAAATTCCTGATATAAATGTACCACAAGTTGATTCAACTGTATGATTTTATATGAACACCATATCCATCATTTCTAAAAGTGGAATATGCGCCTAACAAGGGTAGTTATGGTTTTTTGTTTGATTCTTATTGAAGTTTATTATTTATATTCAATTTGAGTTTAATGTTGGATTAATATTGATCACTTAATCTCTATTTTTCTCTAACACTATTATTCTTTTGCTGATAACAAAAGGGGGAGAGAAAAGTTAAGATTTTGCCAAATAGAATCAAGCAAAGGTCAAATAATTTTCCCATATGCATCTAGGTTCATTTGAATATATTTCTATTTGTATGCATATATGTAGGGGGAGCATCATGTAGAGAGGAAGCATTTAAATAGGGGGATCAATTAGAGTATATAATTGGTCAAATACATTTAACACGGTCAAAATCTTAAATATATGTTTGTTATCATCAAAAGGGGGAGATTGTTGAATATGCGCTTATATGTTTTTGTTTGATGATAATAAACATATATATTCATTTAAATGTATTTGGTAATGTACTATTTTGTTTTTCATAGATTAAATAAATATCGTTGAATAAAATAAATTACACAGAATTTGAATTTGAATTCAAAAAGAACAAGTTACACAGATTTTGAATTCAAACAGAAATTTTATTCAAACAAATATTTATTACAATCTTGAATAGTACAAATTCATGCTCTCACTATACATATACATTTCTGATTACATCACGATTACATCACGAATATTTTTACATTGATAACCTCACTACATATCACTCACACTCGTATTTTGTCTTCAACTGCATTCCAGTTTGAATCCAGCATCTGAGAAATCTGCAAAAATATTCACTAACGCAGTAAAATTGAAAAAGAAATATTTTTGCAATATAAAATGAAATACGATTTTTGAAAATATGATTTGCCTCAGTTATTTGGGTTGTTCGTCACCATTCACACTTGATTTCATCACAAAGTAGTGCACATAGATATTACAGGGACAGGTAGCCATAAGTGGCTGCAATACACACGTGTACATTCATACACGTGTGCACTGCCTCGCCAACTCGTATGCGCAACCAAAAATAGCAAGCGTGCAAGCACAACTTCAACAAAGCTTCGACAATGCACTATGCAATGTACAACAAGTCCAACAGCCCAAATGAACAACAAAGGGTCAAAACTCAATGCACATGAAACCAAAGGCCGAGAAATTGATATATGGTGATGCAGTCAACAGCTACAAACTGCGACGTCAAGTTCAGACCAAACAGTGAAGTTCAGACCAAACAGTCGAAGACATGAATGCAACAAAGTTCACAAGGGCAGTAATACAAAGTAAAGTGGGAACAAACATGAAAGGAATCGAGTCAGTAAGGCAATGCACAAAGGAAGTAACAGTAAGAACAGAGACCATAGCAACTACATGAAGCAACAGTCAGACCAAAAGGCTACATGAAGTATGCAAGTTCAACCTCTTCATTAAACAACTCAAAACCAAGCTGCAAACATTCAAAAGTGCCAACAAAGAATGCAAGCTCGACCAACATAATGAATACTGCAGTGCAGTCCAAAGAAATGCCACCAAGAACATATGAACAGAGTACATGCATGAAACAGTGCAATGAACCAGTGATACAAATGCAACAGTGAAGCTACTGAAGGCAACATGAAGAAATGTACATGCACCAGTGATGGAAGCTACAAGATACACAAGTTTAGTTCAAATACCAGTGATACAAGTGCAACACAGTTGCAAACAACATGACAGCACTGCATCAATACAAAATGGAATGAATGCAACATGGACTGCGCAAATTCAAGACAACATACAAACAAGCATGCAACAGAGACCAACAGCCAGTGCCAACAAAGCAAAGAGACAACATCAATAAACCAAACTGCAAGACCTCAAGTGACATGGTGAAGTAGCACAAAGTACAGTGCAACTTAAACCAATATAGCAGCAACTCCAAAACCAAAGTGAAATAAAATGCAGTGGACACAAACGATGAAGCAAAGCAATATGAACTGTCCAGTTACAACCTCAAAGGCACAATGCATCAACATAACAGCAAAGACTACTTGCCACAATATCAAGTACATGAAGCAGTTCAAATCCAAGAATATATACAATGCAAATGTATGCAACAGTGTGATAGATCAAGTGACACAGGGAATTGAAAAAATGCAGACTAACAGCTACATCAAAAGCAAACAACAACTCACATGTTTGAAACCACTCGAGTGCAACAGTGGAGCCATAAGAAATAAAGAAATGCAGATCAATGATATCAAGTCCAGTGATGTAAACAGTGAACAACGGTGCAAATGTTCAAAAGGAGACTAGTGAAGATGGCCAGAGATGAAGACAGGGACAAGCACAAGATGGTCGAAGCAGTGTCAAGTCAGAATTTTCAAAATAGGATGCTAAAGTTCAACAGTACAGAGAATTCGAATTCATGACAGTATCAAATTTGTATTCTTTGAAATAGTCAGCAAAATTAAAAAGGGAAAGTTTATGTTTTTTATACAAGAAGAATCGAACGTGTAAAAGTTAAAGCCGTGTGACTCAAGGCAATCAAACGCTACAGAATAGAAGCCGTGCGTATCAAAGTTGCAACAAATCAGGAAAGTGATGAAGTCGCAAGTGAATACGAACGAATCAATTGATTCGAATTCATATAAATACAAACCCCATACTATCATCATCGGCATGGAAAAAGAGCAAGCAATCAAACAAGCAACAAAAGAAACAACATACCAAAGAGTCGATTGCTGAAGTAAGACAGAGAAGAACCAAATAGTCATCAACGAATAAAAGAAGCCGAAGCCCTAGCCAAGCAGAAAAATTCCTCAATCCCAAGTCAGCAAGCAGAGCGTCTGAGAATATCAATAAGGAAATCGAGCTTCAGATCTCTCAAGCCTTAATTTGACAGAGAAATTGAAGAACAAAATATCGCCGCCATTTTTATTCTCAAGGGAGAATTGAAGATCGGGTGAAACAAGAATAAGGGGCCGACCTTATTATTAAAAGGGGGTTTAGTTTTAATTTTATAATAGGGTTTTTAGTTTTTAATTTGAGCAATAATTAGGGATTCTAGTTTATATTTTAATTTTTGCTCCTGCGTGTATTTTTGAAATTGTTTTTTCTTTTCGAGTCGAAGGATTTGTAAATCGCCACCTAGGGATTAGGTAGTGTCAGATTGTCTATTTAGAATTAGTTCAGTGAGCAGGGAGTGCGAGTTTGCAAAGCTCTATAGGCGGGAGCAGTGTTTGCGAGTGAGCGAAACTCTATAGGCGGGAGCAGGGTGTGCGAGTCTAGTAGAGTGTTTGTGAGCGGGAGCAAAAGGGTCTGCGAGTCTAGTAGAGTGTTTGTAAGCGTGATACTGTTTAATTCTAATAGAAATCTGGAAATGCAGCAGTAGGCAGGGGTTGCCGAAGCTGGGTAAATTTTGTGTGTGATTTCCTTTCCAGCATATTTATTTCTGCAATTATATTTCTGTGTTTAATTTGAGAAAATTTGCTATAACCCTATTCACCCCCCCTCTAGGGTTAATCTAGATCCTACAATACCATGAAAGCACCAATATATGAATATAAATCAGCAATGTTCGAGCACAAGTTAGAGATCTAAGCAAACAACGAAAAACAGTCCAGAAGTAATGAACAAAAACACAAGATTTATAGTGGTTCGGCTATCTCCGGCCTATGTCCACTTCAAATAGTAATCCGTAATTGATTATCCTTGCTGGTTACAGATGATTACAACGGTTACAATGAAGTAATTCGAGTACAACAGCAATGATGAAGTGTGTAGAGTTGAATCCGGCGGAGTCTGGGCGTCCAATCGCAAAAGATCCTTTTTTTGTAGGCTTCAGGGGGCTATTTATAGGTGTAGGAGGCAGATATCGCGCTCAAACTTTGGAAGACTCCTTCTGGCACGTGAGTGGGCCCACGCGATCGATCCCAGCAAGTTTCGACTCGATCTGTGATCGATACGAAGCAATTTCGTATCGATCAAAAACTGGTCCAATCGAGCTGAAACTTGGCAGGATGTTCTTTAGCTTGTACGTAAGCTCTTGTGAAAATTTCATAGCATTTGGACTTGTAGAACTCAAGATATTATCGATACGAATTGTAGTTTCTCAATGTCGTCCGGTTCGCACTGATCAATTCGTATCGATGTCCCTCCGCGTCGATCCCCAGCATGTGCGCATCGATGACATGGCGCTATTTTCAAGGCTCGATCCAGTTTCCTCACCGTTTTGAACGCTTACTCCCTTGATTCGTGGATGTTCTTCGCTCGCATCCACGTTTCATGCCCGTTCGTATTCATAACATGGTACGTTCGCATCCATCAATTCGTGTCCTTCTTCGTATTGATTCCAGGAGTACATTTCGTATCAATCCCATATGTGCTGATCGATACGAAATGAGTATGAGAGGGTATCGATACAAAGTGGTCGTGAATAATGGACACGAATCTCATCCTTAGGATGGATACGAGCGAGACCTTACCTAATGGATACAAACTAGGCTTTACCTGATGGATACGAACAAAGCTTTACCTGATGGATACAAACAAAGCTTTACCCGATGGATACGAACTCCGATAGCCTCCCATGGATACGAAAGTGCCAAATCCTTTTACTATCGATACGAGAGCATCGATTCGAGATATGCCACCTCTTTCCATCCTGACCGATACGAAACCATTGTGTCGAGTCCATGTTGATCGATACGAATAGTATCGATTCGAAGTCTACCGCCGTGACCTGACTTGATCGACACGAACGTACTGTTCGCATCCATGGGTATCGATATCAAATAGATAGATATGAGCAGTATCGATACCAGACTAGCCACCTTTAACATTGATCCATCCATACCTTGAACAGATGAACTCCGTTTAACCTGAAATTTGAAATGTAGCTTCCACTAGCCTTGGTCATCATCTCCAATCGATTTCATCCTTATCAGAGCTTGGCCAAATTTTAACGACATCGATTGCAGCCTTGTTTCCAATCGATCCCCAATCCTGATATCCATTCTTCCTTGCCAATCTTTTGATATTCCAGACTTGACCAAAAGGTGGGATAACAACATCTACGGTGCAAGGTGCAACATCTGTCCAAAATGCCGAAAAAGTGCCATACGACTTTTAGAAATGGGTGCACGGATTTGAAATGGAGCAGTACCATGGTGCACCACTCTCCAGCGATGGTAAACCATAGATCAGCCATGAGGATCCCATTTTACAGAAAAAATCCACGTGATGAAAAAACGAAGGGTAAAAATCTTCCAAGGCCTAATTCAGGTTCGGATAGGCTTTTTTAGGTATGAAACTAACCAGTGATGGTTTAAAGCTGTCATTACATAGAACTCACAAAGTGCTTCATTTTGACTGGTTAACTCTAAATGATCCAACATTTTTGGCCCTCCGAAGAATCGATATCTACAGAGTGCAACATCTACGGTGCAAGGTGCAACATCCGTTCAAAATGCTCAAACAGTGCCGTACGACTTTTAGAAATGGGTGCATGGATTAGAAATGGAGCAATACCATGGTGAACCTCTCTCTTGCTATGGTAAATCATAGACCAGCCACGGGGATCCCTTTTATTGAAAAAATCCACATGACGAAAAAACGAAGGGTAAAAACTTCCAAGACCCGATTGAGATTTGGATAGCCTTTTTTGGGTATGAAGCTAACCAGTGATGACCTAAAGCTGTCATTGCCATAGAACTCACAGAGAGCTTCATTTTGACTGGTTATGACTCCCGTAACTCTACAAGAGCCAACAGTTATGGCCCTTCGAAAATCGATATCCACATGGTGCAACATCTACGGTGCAAGGTGCAACATTCGTCCGAAATACCGAAAAAGTGTCGTACAACTTTAAGAAATGGGTGTATGGATTTGAAACGGAGCAGTACCATGGTACACCACTCTCCAGCGATGTTAAACAATAGACCAGCCATGGGGATCCCGTTTTACAGAAAAAATCCAGGTGACGAAAAAACAAAGGGTAAAAAACTTCCAAGGCCCGATTGAGGTTCGGATAGGCTTTTTTGGGTATGAAACTAACCCGTGTTGGCTTTAAGTTGTCATAGCGTAGAACTCACAAAGAGCTTCGTTTTGACCCGTTATGGCTCCCGTAACTCTAAACGAGCCAACATTTATGTCCCTCCGAAGAATTGATATCCATAGGGTGCTACATCCACGGTGCGAGGTGCAACATCCGTCCAAAATGCCGAAACAGTGTCGTACGACTTTTAGAAATGGGTGCATGGATTTGAAACGGAGCAATACCATGGTGCACCACTCTCCAGCGATGGTAAATCATAGACCAGCCATGGGGATCCCGTTTTACGGAAAAAATCCACTAGACAAAAAAACGAAGGGTAAAAAACTTCCAAGATCCGATTGAGGTTCGGATAGGCTTTTTGTGTATGAAACTAACCAGTGGCGACTTAAATCTATCATAGCCGTAGAACTCATAGAGAGCTTCGTTTTGACTTGTTATGGCCACCGTAACTCTAAACGAGCCAATAGTTATGGCCCTCCGAAAAATCGACATCCACAGGGTGCAACATCTACGGTGCAAGGTTCAACATCCGTCCAAAATGCCGAAACAGTGCCATACGATATTTAGAAATGGATGCATGGATTTGAAATGGAGCAGTACCATGGTGCACCTCTCTCCAGCCATGGTAAATCATAGACCAACCACGGGGGTCCCGTTTACAGAAAAATGCACGTGACGAAAAAAGCGAAGGGCAAAAAACTTCCAAGACCCGCTTGATGTTCGAACACGCTTTTTTGGGTATGAAACTAATCAGTGAAGACTTAAAGCTGTCATAGCCGTAGAACTCATAGAGAGCTTCGCTTTTACAGGTTATGGCTCCTATAACTCTAAACGAGCCAATAGTTGTGGCCCTTCAAAAATCGATATCCACAAGGTGCAACATCTATGGTGCAAGGTGCAACATCTGTCCAAAATGCCGAAAAAGTGCCGTACGACTTTTGGAAATAGGTGTATGGATTTGAAATGGAGCAGCATCATGGTGCACCAATCTCCAGCGATGGTAAACCATAGACCAGCCACGGGGATCCATTTTACAGAAAAAATCCACGTGACGAAAAAAACGAAGGGTAAAAAAGTTCCAAGAACCGATTGAGGCTCGGATAGGCTTTTTTGGGTATGAAACTAATCAGTGACGGCTTTAGGCTATTACTGGTTAGGTTCATACCCAAAAAACATATCCGAACCTCAATCGGGTCTTGGAAGTTTTTTTACCCTTTGTTTTTTCATCATGTGGATTTTTTTTTTGTAAAATGGGATCCGCGTGGCTGTTCTACGATTTACCATCGCTGGAGAGTGGTGCAACATGGTACTGCTCCGTTTCAAATTCATGCACCCATTTCTAAAAGTCGTACGACGCTTTTTTAGCATTTTGGACGAATGTTGCACCTTGCACCGTAGATGTTGCATCCTGTAGATATCAATTATTCATAGGGCCATAACCATTGGCTCGTTTAGAGTTACAGAAGACATAACCTGTCAACACAAAGCTCTTTGTGTGTTCTACGGCTATGACAGCTTTAAGCCGTCACTAGTTAGTTTCGTACCCAGAAAGGCCTATCCGAACCTCAATCGGGTCTTGAAAGTTTTTTACCCTTCATTGGTTCGTCACCTACATTTTTTCTGCAAAACGGTATCCCCGTGGTTGGTCTATGATTTACCATTGCTAGAGAGTGGTGCATCATGGTATGGCTCCGTTTCAAATCCTTGCACCCATTTCTAAAAGTTGTAAGGCACTTTTATGGCATTTTGGACGAATGTTGCAATTTGCACCGTAGATGTTGCACCCTATGGATATCGATTCTTCGGAGGGCCATAACTATTGGCTCATTTAGAGTTACGGGAGCCATAACTAGTCAAAACGAATCTCTTTGTAAGTTCTATGACCATGACCGCTTTAACCCGTCACTGGTTAGTTTCATACCCAAAAAAGCCTATCCGAACATCAATCGGGTCATGGAAGTTTTTCGCCCTTCGTTTTTTCGTCACGTAGATTTTTTCTGTAAAACAGGATCCCCGCGGCTGGTTTATGATTTCCATCGCTGGAGAGTGGTGCACCATGGTACTGCTCCGTTTCAAATCCTTGCACCTATTTCTATAAGTCGTACGGCACTTTTTCGCCATTTTGGACGGATGTTGCACCTTGCACCGTAGATGTTGCACCCTGTGTATATCGATTTTTCGAAGGGGCATAACTGTTGGCTCGTTTAGAGTTATGAGAGCCGTAACCACTCAAAATAAAGCACTTTATGAGTTCAATGGCTATGACAGCTTTAAGCCGTCACTGGTTAGTTTCGTACCCAAAAAAGCCTATCCGAACCTCAATCTGGTCATGAAAGTTTTTTACCCTTCGTTTTTTCGTCATATGGATTTTCTATAAAACGGTATACCCTTGGCTGGTCTATGAGTTACCATCACAGGAGAGTGTGCACCATGGAACTGCTACGTTTCAAATTCATGCATCCATTTCTAAAAGTCTTACGACCGTTCTTCGGCATTTTGGACGGATGTGGCACCTTGCACCGTAGATGTTGCACCCTGTAGAAATCGATCCTTCAGAAGGCCATAACTGTTGGCTCGTTCAGAGCTACGGGAGCAATAACCAGTCAAAACGAAGCTCTCAGTGATTTCTATGGCTATGACCGCTTTAAGCCATTACTGGTCAAATTCATACCCAAAAAAGCCGATCCGAACCTCAATCGGGTCTTGGAAGTTTTTTAACCTTCGTTTTTTCGTCATGTGGATTTTTTCTATAAAACGTGATCCCCAAGGCTGGTCTATGATTTATCATCGCTGGAGAGTGGTGCACCATGGTACCGCTCCATTTCAAATCCACACACCCATTTCTAAAAGTCGTACGACACTTTTTTGGCATTTTGGACAGATGTTGCACCTCGCACTGTGGACGTTGCACCCTATGGATATCGATTCTTCGGAGGGCCATAACTGTTGGTTAGTTTAGAGTTACGGGAGCCATAACCAGTCAAAACGAAGCTCTCTATAAGTTCCATCTCTATGACAGCTTTAAGCCATCACTGGTTAGGTTCATACCCAAAAAAGCCTATCCAAATTTCAATCGGGTGTTCGAAGTTTTTACCCTTTGTTTTTTATCACGTGGATTTTTTCTGTAAAACAAGATCCGCGTGGCTGTTCTATGCACATGGTACTGCTCCTTTCAAATCCATGCACCCATTTCTAAAAGTCGTACGGCGCTTTTTCGGCATTTTGGACGGATGTTGCACCTTGCACCGTAGATGTTGCACCCTGTGGATATCGATTCTTCGGAGGGCCATAACCGTTGGCTCGTTTATAGTTTCGGGTGACGTAACTTGTCAAAACGAAGCTCTTCGTTAGTTCTACGGCTGTGACGGCTTTAGGCCATCAATGATTACTTTCATATCCAAAAAGGCCTATCTGAACCTCAATCGGGTCTTGGAAGTTTTTTACCTTTCTTTTTTTCATCACGTGGATTTTTTCTGTAAAATGGGATCCCCGTGGTTGGTCTATGATTTACAATTGCTGAAGAGTGGTGCTCCATGGTACTACTACATTTCAAATCAATGCACCCATTTCTAAACGTCATATGGCACTTTTTCGGCATTTTGGATGGATGTTGCACCTTCCATCGTAGATGTTGCACCCAGTGGATATCGTTTCTTCGGAGAGCCATAACAGTTGGCTCGTTTAGAGTTACGAGAGCCATAACCATTCAAAAAGAAGCTCTCTGTGAGTTCTATGGCTATGACTGCTTTAAGTCGTCACTATTTAGTTTTATACCCAAAAAGCCTATTCGAAACTCAATCGGGTCTTGGTAGTTTTTTACCCTTCGTTTTTACGTCACGTGGATTTTTTATGTAAAACGGGATCTCCGTGGCTGGTCAATGACTTAGCTTCGTTGGAGAGTGGTGCGCCACGGTGCTGCTCCGTTTCAAATCCATGCACCCATTTCTAAAAGTCGGACGAACTTTTTCGGCATTTTGGACGGATGTTGCACCTTGCACCATAGATGTTGCACCTTGTGGATATCGATTCTTCGGAGGGCCATAACTTTTGGCTCATTTTGTGTTACGGGAGCCATAACCAGTCAATACGAAGCTCTCTATGCGATCTACAGCTATGATGGCTTAAAGCCATCAATGGTTAGTTTCATACCCAAAAATTTCTATCCGAACCTCAATCGGGTCTTGGAAGGTTTTTACCCTTCGTTTTTTCGTCACGTGGATTTTTCTGCAAAACGGGATCTCCATGGCTATTCTATGATTTACCATCGCGGGATAGTGATGCACCATGGTACTGCTCCATTTCAAATCCATGAATCCATTTCTAAACGTCGTACGACACTTTTTCGGCATTTTGGACGAATATTGCACCTTGCACCGTAGATGTTGCACCCTATGGATATCGATTCTTCGAAGGGCCGTAACTGTTGGCTCATTTACAGTTACGGGAGCCATAATTAGTCAAAACGAAGCTCTCTATGAATTCTGAGGCTATGATGGCTTGAAGCCGTCACTGATTGGTTTCATAACCAAAAAATCCCATTCGAACCTCGATCGGGCCTAGGAAGTTTTTTACCCTTCGTTTTTTCGCCACGTAGATTTTTTTATGTAAGATGGGATCCCCAAGGTTGGTTTATGATTTACCATCTTTGGAGAGTGGTGCACCATTGTACTTCTCCATTTCAAATTCATGCATCCATTTCTAAAAGTCATGCGGCACTTTTTCGGCATTTTGGATGGATGTTTCACCTTGCACCGTAGATGTTCCACCCTGTGGATATCGATTCTTCGAAGGACCATAACTGTTGGCTCGTTTAGAGTTACGGAGCCATAACCAGTCAAAACGAAGCACTCTGCGAGTTCTATGACTATGACCGCTTTAAGCCGTCACTGGTTAGTTTCATACCCAAAAAAGCCTATCCGAACCTCAATCTGGTCTTGGAAGTTTTTTACCCTTTGTTTTTTCGTCACGTGAATTTTTTCTGTAAAATGGGATCCCCGTGACTGGTCTATGATTTACCATTGCTGGAGAGTGGTGCACCATGGTACTGCTCTGTTTCAAATCTATACACCCATTTCTAAAAGTCATACGACGCTTTTTGGCATTTTGGACAAACGTTGCACCTTGCACCGTAGATATTGCGCCCTATGATATGGATTCTTCGAAGGCCTATAACTGTTGGCTCATATAGAGGTATGAGTGCCATAACCAGTCAAAACAAAGATCTTTGTGAGTTCTAAGGCTATGACCACTTTAACCGTCACTGGTTAGTTTCATACCCAAAAAAGCCTATTCGAACCTCAATCGGGCCTTGAAAATTTTTTACCCTTAGTTTTTTCGTCACGTGGATTTTTTTTGTAAACAGGATCCCGTCGCTGTTCTATGATTTACCGTCGCTGGAGAGTGGTGCACCATGGTACTGCTCTGTATCAAATCCATGCACTCAATCCTAGAAGTCATACGGCACTTTTTCGATATTTTGGACGGATGTTGCAACTTGCACCGTAGATGTTGCACCCTACAGATATCGATTCTTCGAAGGGCCATAACTATTTGCTCGTTTAGTGTAACAGGAGCCCTAACCAGTCAAAACAAAGCTGTCTATGAGTTCTACGATTATGTGGGCTTTAAGCTGTCACTAGCTAGTTTCGTGCCCGAAAAATCCTATTCGAGCCTCAATCGGGTCCTGGAAGTTTTTTACCCTTCATTTTATCGTCACGTGGATTTTTTATATAAAACGGAATTCCCGTGGCTGGTCTATGATTTACCATCACTGGAGAGTGGTGTACCATGGTACTGCTCCATTTCAAATCCATGCACCCATTTCTAAAATTCATACGACACTTTTTCGACATTTTGGACTGATGTTGCACCTTCCACCGTAGATGTTGCTTCCTGTGGATATCGATTATTCGGAGGGCCATAACTGTTGGCTCGTTTAGATTTACGGGAGCCATAACCTGTCAAAAGGAAGCTCTCTGTGAGTTCTACGGCTATGACATCTTTAAGCCGTCACTGGTTAGTTTCATACCCAAAAAGTCCTATCCGAACCTCAATCGGGTCTTGGAAGTTTTTTACTCTTCGTTTTTTCTCCACGTGGATTTTATATGTAAAACAGGTTCCCCGTCATTGGTCTATGATATACAATCGCTGAAGAGTGGTGCACTATGGTAATGCTTCGTTTCAAATCCATGCACTCATTTCTAAAAGTCGTACGGCACTTTTTCGGCATTTGGCACGGATGTTGCACCTTGCACCGTAGATGTTGCACCCTATGGATATAGATTCTTCAAAGGGCCATAACTATTAGCCTTTTAGAGTTATGAGAGCCATAAATAGTCAAAATGGAGCTCTCTGTGAGTTCTTTGGCTATGGCCGCTTTAAGCCGTCATCGGTTAGTTTCATACCTAAAAAAGCCTATTCGAAACTCAATCGGGTTTTGGAAGTTTTTTACCCTTCGTTTCTTCGTCACAAGGATTTTTTTTCTTTAAAACGGGATCCCCATGGCTGGTCTATGATTTACCTTGCAAGGTAGATGTTGCACCCTATGGATATCCATTCTTCGGAAGGCCATAACCGTTGGCTCGTTTAGATTTACGGGAGCCATAACCAGTCAAAACGAAGCTCTCTGTGAGTTCTACTTCTATGACCGCTTTAAGCCGTCATTCGTTAGTTTCATACCCAAAAAAGCCTATCCGAACCTCAATCGGGTCTTGGAAGTTTTTTACCCTTCGTTTTTTCGTCACGTGGATTTTTTCTATAAAACGTGATCCCCGTCGCTGGCCTATGATTTACCATCGCTGGAGAGTGGTGCACCATGTTACTGCTCCATTTCAAATCCATGCACCCATTTCTAAAAATCGTACGGCACTGTTTCGGCATTTTGAAAGAATGTTGCACCTTGCACCGTAATTGTTGCACCATGTGGATATCAATTCTTGGAGGGACATAACTATTAGCTCGTTTTGGATTTACGGAAGCCATAACCAGTCAAAACGAAGCTCTCTGTGAGTTCTACGGCTATGACTTCTTTATGCCGTCACTGGTTAGTTTCATACTCAAAAAAGCCTATCCGAACCTCAATCGGGTCTTGGAAGTTTTTTACCCTTCGTTTTTTCGTCACGTGGATTTTTTCTATAAAACCGAATCCCCATGGTTGGTCTATGATTTACCATCGCTGGAGAGTGATGCACCATGGTACTGCTCCATTTCAAATCCATGCATCTATTTCTAAAAGTCGTACGACACTGTTTCGGCATTTTGGACGGATGTTGCACCTTGCATCGTAGATGTTGCACCTTGTGGATATCGATTCTTACGCAGGCAATAATTGTTGGCTCGTTTAGAGTTACGAGAGCCATAACCAGTCAAAACGAAGCCCTCTATGAGTTCTACGGCTATAATGGCTTTAAGCTGTCCCTGGTTTTTTCATAACTAAAAAAGCCTATCCGAACCTCGATCGGGTCTTGGAAGTTTTTACCCTTCGTTTTTTCGTCACGTGGATTTTTTCTGTGAACGGGATCCCCATGGCAGATCTATGTTTTACCATTGTTGGAGAGCAATACATCATGGTAATGCTCCATTTCAAATCCATGCAACCAATTCTAAAAGATGGCATATTGGACGGATGTTGCACCTGGCACCGTAGATGTTGCACCCTGTGGATATCAATTTTTTTGAGGGCCATAACTGTTGGCTCGTCTAGAGTTATGCGAACCAAAATCAGTCAAAAAGCACTCCATGAGTTCTACGGCATTGACCACTTTAAGCCGTCACTGGTTAGTTTCATACCCAAAAAATCATATCCGAACCTCAATCAGGTCTTGGATGTTTTTTACCCTTCATTTTTTCGTCACGCGGATTTTTTCTGTAAAATGGGATCCCCGTGGCTGGTCTATGATTTACCGTCGCTGTAGGGTGGTGCACCATGGTACTGCTCCATTTCTAATCCATGCACCCATTTCTAAAAGTCGTACGACACTTTTTCGTCATTTTGGACAGATATTGTTGCACCATGTGGATATCGATTCTTCGAAGGGCCTTAATGGTTGACTCGTTTAGATTTACGGGAGCAATAACTATTCAAAACGAAGCTCTCTCTTAGTTCTACGGCTATGACCGCTATAAGCCGTCACCGATTAGTTTCATACCCAAAAAAGCCTATCCGATCCTCAATCGGGTCTTGGAAATTTTTTATCCTTCGTTTTTCCGCCACGTGGATTTTTTCCGTAAAATAGGATCATCATAGCCGATCTATGATTTACCATTGCTAGAGAGTGGTGCACTATGGTACCGCTCCGTTTCAAATCCATGCATCTATTTCTAAAAGTCGTGAGGCACTTTTTTGGCATTTTGTACGGATGTTGCAACTTGCACCGTAAATGTTGCACCCTAAGGATATCGATTCTTTGGAGGGCCATAACTGTTGGCTCGTTTAGAGTTACGGGAGCCAAAACCAGTCAAACGAAGCTCTCTATGATTTCTTCGGCTATGACAGCTTTAAGCCGTCACTGGTTAGTTTCATACCCAAAAAATCCTATCCGAACCTGAAATGGGTCTTGGAAGTTTTTTACCCTCCGTTTTTTCGTCACGTGGTTTTTTTGTAAAACGGGATCACCGTGGCTGGTCTATGATTTATCATCGCTGGAGAATGGCACACCATGGCATTGCTCCATTTTAAATCCATGCACCCATTTCTAAAAGTCGTACGGCACATTTTTGGCATTTTGGACGGATGTTGCACCTGGCACCGTATATGTTGCACCCTGTGGATATCGATTTTTCGAAGGGCCATAAGTGTTGGCTCCTTTAAAGTTACGGGAGGCATAACCAGTCAAAAAAAAGTTCTCTGTGAGTTCTATGGCTATGATGGCTTAAAGCCGTCACTGGTTAGTATCATATCCAAAAAAGCCTATTCGATCCTCAATCAGGTCTTGAAAGTTTTTTACCCTTCGTTTTTCTTCACATGGATTTTTTCTGTAAAACAAGATCCCCGTGGCTAGTCTATGATTTACCATTGTTGGAGAGTGGTGCAACATAGCACTGCTCTATTTCAAATCCATGCACCCATTTCTAATGGTTGTACGACACTTTTCTGGCATTTTGGACGGAGGTTGCACCTTGCACCGTAGATGTTGCACCTTGTGCATATCGATTCTTCGAAGGGCCATAACTATTGGCTCGTTTAGAGTTACGGAAGCCATAACCAGTCAAAATGAAGCTTTGTATGAGTTCTATGGCTGTGACCGCTTTAAGCCATCACTAGTTAGTTTCATACCCAAAAAAGCCTATCTGAACTTCAATCGGGTCTTGAAAGTTTTTTACCCTTCGTTTTTTGGTCACGTGGATTTTTTCTGTAAAACGGGATCCCCGTGGCTGGTCTTAATTTACCATCGCTGGAGAGTGGTGCACCATGTTACTTTTCCGTTTCAAATCCATGGACCCATTTATAAAAGTCGTACGACACTTTTTTGCATTTTGGACGGATGTTGCAGCTTGCATCGTAGATGTTGCATCCTAGGGATATCGATTCTTTGGAGTGCCATAACTGTTGGCTAGTTTAGATTTATAGGAGGCATAACCTGTCTAAAGGAAGCACTCTATGAGTTCTACGGCTATGACAGCTTTAAGCCGTCACTGCTTAGTTTCATACCCACAAAGTCCTATCCGAACCTCAATCGGGTCTTGGAAGCTTATTGTCCTTCGTTTTTTCTTCACGTGGATTTTTTATGTAAAACGGGATCACCGTGGTTGGTCTATAATTTACAATCGCTGAAGAGTGATGCACCATGGCACTGCACCGTTTCAAATGCATGCACCCATTTTTAAAAGTCGTACGACAATTTTTCGGCATTTAGGACGGATGTTGCACCTTGCACCGTAGATGTTGCACCTTGTAGATATCTATTTTCGGAGGGCCATAACTGTTGGCTTGTTTAGAGTTACGAGAGCCATAACCAATCAAAACGGAGCTCTCTGTGAGTTCTTTGGCTATGACCGCTTTAAGCCATCACCGTTTAGTTTCATACCCAAAAAAGCCTATTCGAAACTCAACTGGGTCTTGAAAGTTTTTGACCCTTCGTTTCTTCGGCACATGGATTTTTCTGTAAAACGGGATCCCCATTGCTGGTCTATGATTTACCATCGCTGGAGAGTGTGCACCATGGTACTGCTCCGTTACAAATCCATGCACCCATTTCTAAAAGTCATGTGGCAATTTTTCAGCATTTTCGAGGGATGTTGCACCTTGCATCGTAGATATTGAACCCTGTGGATATCGATTCTTCGGAGGGCAATACTGTTGGCTCGTTAAGAGTTATGGGAGCCATAACCAGTCAAAACGAAACCCTCTATGAGTTCTACGGCTATGATGGTTTTAAGCCGTCACTAGTTAGTTTCATAACCAAAAAAGCCTATACGAACCTCGATTGGATCTTGGACGTTTTACCCGTCGTTTTTTTCGTCACGTGGATTTTTTCTATAAAACGGCATCCCCGCCGCCGCTCTATGATTAACCATCGCTGGAGAGCGGTGCACTATGGTAATGCTCCATTTTAAATCCATGCACCCATTTCTAAAAGTAATACGGCACTTTTCCGCATTTTGGGCGGATGTTGCACCTGGCATTGTAGATGTTGCACCCTGAGGATATCGATTCTTCAAAGAGCCATAACTGTTGGCTCGTTTAGAGTTACGAGAGCCATAACCAGTTAACACGAAGCTCTCTATGAGTTCTACGGTAATGACTACTTTAAGCTGTCACTTATTAGTTTCATACCAAAAAAATGAATATTTTAGTTAAAAAATTAATAACTAAAAAATGACTCTATATCGAGCTATTTGGATAAGATGAGTGCTCTCCTATTCCGACTTCCCCAGAGCCTCTGGTAGCACAGCCGAGACAGCGACGGGTTCTATGACTCTACGGGGATGGAGCGACAGAAGTATTGAGAATCCAAGATAAGGTCACGGCGAGACGAGCCGTTTATCATTACGATAGGTGTCAAGTGGAAGTGCAGTGGTCCTATCCGAACCTCAATCGGGTCTTGGATGTTTTTTACCCTTCGTTTTTTCGTCACGTGGATTTTTTTCTATAAAATGGGATCCCCGTGGCTGGTCTAAGATTCACCATCACTGGAGACTGGTGCACCATTATACTGCTCTGTTTCAAATCCAAGCACCCATTTCTAAAGGCATATGGCAATTTTTCGGATTTTGGACGGATATTGCACCTTGCACCGTAGATGTTGCACCCTGTGTATATGGATTCTTCGAAGGGCCTTAACTATTGCCTCGTTTAGAGTTACGGTAGCCATAACCATTCAAAACAAAGCTCTCTCTGAGTTCTACGGCTCTGACCGCTTTAAGCCGTCTTTGGTTAGTCTCATACCCAAAAAAGCCTATCCGAACCTCAGTCGAGTCTTCGAAGTTTTTTACCCTTCGTTTATTCGTCACGTGATTTTTTTCTGTAAAACGGTATCCCTGTAGCTAGTCTATGATTTAACATTGTTGGACAGTGTCGCACCAAGGTACTTCTCCCTTTTAAATTCATGCACCGATTTCTAAACGTTGTACGACACTTTTTGGCATTTTGGACGGATGTAGCACCTTGCACCGTAGATGTTGCACCATGTGAATATTGATTTTTTGGGGGCCCATAACTGTTGTCTCGTTTAGAGTTACGGGAGCATAACCAGTCAAAACGATGCTCTCTATGAGTTCTACGGCTATGACAGCATTAAGCTGTCACTGTTTAGTTTCATTACCCAAAAAGCCTATCTGAAACTCAATCGGGTCAAGAAAATTTTTTACCTTTCGTTTTTTCGTCACGTGTATTTTTTCTGTAAAATGGGATCCCCGTGGCTGATCTATAATTTACCATCGCTGAAGAGCGGTGCACCGTGGTACTACTCCATTTCAAATCCATGCACCCATTTCTAAAAGTCGTACGGCACTTTTTGGGCATTTTGGATGGATGTTCTACCTTGCACCGTAGATATTGCACCCCGTGGAGATCGATTTTTTGAAGGGCCATAACTGTTGGCTCGTTTAGAGTTACAAGAGCCATAACCAGTTAAAACGAAGCTCTCTGTGAGTTCTATGGCTATGACAGCTTTATGCCATCACTGGTTAGTTTTATAGCCAAAAATGCCTAATCGAACCTCAATCGGGTCTAGGATGTATTTTACCCATCGTTTCTCGTCACGTGGATTTTCTCTGTAAAATGGGGTCCCCGTGGTGGGTCTATGATTTGCCATCACTTGAGAGTGGTGCACTATGGTACTGCTCCATCTCAAATCCATACACCCATTTCTAACAGTCGTACGGTACTTTTTCGGCATTTTGGATGGATGTTGCACCTTGTACCGTACATGTTGCAAACTATGGATATCGATTCTTCGGAGGGCAATAACTGTTGGCTCGTTTAGATTTACGGGAGCCATAACCAGTCAAAACGAAACTCACTGTGAGTTTTATGGCTACGATGGCTATAAGCCGTCATTGGTTAGTTTCATACCCAAAAAAGCCTATCCGAACCTCTGTGTATGAAGTTTTTTACCTTCGTTTTTTTGTCACATGAATTTTTTCTGTAAAACGGGATCCTCGTGGCTGGTCTATGATTTACCATTGTTGGAGAGTGGTGCACAATGGTACTGCTCTGTTTCAAATCCATGCACCCATATCTAAAAGTCGTACGACACTTTTTGGGCATTTTGGACGGATGTTGTACCTTGCACCCTATTGATATCGATTCTTCGGAGGGCCATAACTATTGGCTCGTTTAGAGCTACGGAAGCCAAAACCAGTCAAAATGCAGCTCTCTATTAGTTCTACGGCTACGACAGTTTTAAGCCGTCGCTAGTTAGTTTCATACTCAAAAAAATCCTATCCAAACCTCAATCGCGTCTCGGAAGTTTTTTACCCTTCGATTTGTCATCAACTGGATTTTTTCTGTAAAACGGGATCCCTATGGCTGGTCTGTGATTTACCATCACTGGAGAGTGGTGCACCTTTGTACTGCTCCATTTCAAATCCGTGCACAAATCTTTAAAAGTCGTACGGCATTTTTTCGGCATTTTGGACAGATGTTGCACCTTGCACCGTAGATGTTGCACCCTATGGATATGGATTCTTCGATGGGCCATAACTGTTGCCTCATTTACATTTACGGGAGCCATAACCAGTCAAAACGAAGCTCTCAATGAGTTTTACGGCTATAAGCCGTCACTGGTTAGTTTCATACCTAAAAAATCCTATCCGAACCTCAATCGGGTCTAGAAATTTTTTTACCCTTCGTTTTTTCGTCACGTGGATTTTTTCTGTAAAATGGGATTCCCGTGGCTGGTCTATGATTTACCAACGCTCGGAGTGGTGCATCACGGTACTACTCCATTTCAAATTCATGCACCCATTTTTATAAGTCGTACGACACTTTTTCGGCATTTAGGATGGATGTTGCACCTTGCACTGTAGATATTGCATCCTGTGGATATCGATTCTTCGGAGGGCCACAACTGTTGGATCCTTTAGAGATATGGGAGCCATAGCCAGTCAAAACAAAGCTCTTTGTGAGTTCTATGGCCTTGATAGATTTAAACTATTACTGGTATGTTTCATACCAAAAAATCCTATTCGAAACTCAATCGGGTCTTGGAAGTTTCTTACCCTTCGTTTTTCGTCACGCGGATTTTTTCTGTAAAACGGGATCCTCGTGGCTGGTCTATTATTTACCATCGTTGGAGTATCGTGCACTATAGTACTGCTCCAGTTATAATCCACACACCCATTTCTAAAAGTCATACGACACTTTTTCGGCATTTTGGACGGATGTTGCACCTTGTACCGTCGATGTTGTACCCTATGGATATCGATTCTTCGGAGGGACATAACTGTTGGCTCGTTTGGAGTTACGGGAGCCATAACCAGTCAAAACGAATCTCTCTATGAGTTCTACGACTATGACAGCATTAAGCCGTCACTGGTAGTTTCATACCCAATAAAGCCTATCCGAACCTCAATCGGGTATTGGAAGTTTTTTATCCTTCGTTTTTCCGTCACGTGCATTTTTTCTGTAAAATGGGATCCCCGTAGCTGTTCTATGGTTTACCATCGCTGGAGAGTGGTGCACCAAGGTACTGCTCCATTTCAAATCCATGCACCGATTTCTAAAAGTCGTACGACACTTTTACGGCATTATGGGCAGATGTTGCACCATGCACCGTAGATATTGCACCCTATGGATATCGATTCTTCGGAGGGCCATAACTGTTGGCACATTTAGAGTTACGGGAGCCATAACCAAACAAAACGAAGCTCTCTGTGTGTTCTACGGCTCTGGATGCTTTAAGACGTCACTGGTTAGTCTCACACCCAAAAAATCCTATACGAACCTCAATCGGGTCTTCGAAGTTTTTTACCCTTCGTTTATTCGTCACGTGAATTTTTTCTGTAAAACGGTATCCCTGTGGCAAGTCTATGATTTATCATCACGGGACAGTGGCGCACCAAGGTACTTCTCCTTTTTAAATCCATGCAACGATTTCTAAAAGTTGTACGGCACTTTTTGGGCATTTTGGGCGGATGTAGCACCTTGCACCTTAGATGTTGCACCCTATGGATATTGATTTTTCGGGGGCTCATAACCGTTGAGTTGTTTAGAGTTACGGGAGCCATAACCAGTCAAAACGGTGCTCTCTATGAGTTCTACAGCTACGACAACTTTAATATGTCACCGATTAGTTTCATACCAAAAAAATCCTATTCGAACAATAATCGGGTCTTTGAAGTTTTTTACCCTACGTTTTTTTATCACGTGAATTTTTTCTATAAAACGGGATCCTCATGGCTGGTTTATGATTTTCCATCGTTGGAGAGTGGTGCACCATGGTACTGCTCCCTTTCAAATCCACACACCCATTTCTAAAAGTCTTAAGGCACGTTTTCGGCATTTTTGTACGGATGTTGCACCTTGCACCGTAGATGTTGCACCCTGTCGATATCTATTTTTCAAAGGGCCATAAATGTTGGCTCGTTTAGAGTTACGGTAGCCATAACCAGTCAAAACGAAGCTCTCTATGAGTTCTATGGCTACGACAACTTTAAGCCGTCACTGGTTAGTTTCATATCCCAAAAAGCCTATCCGAACTACAATCGGGTCTTGGAGGTTTTTTACCCTTCGTTTTTTCGTCACTTTTTGTAAAATGGGATCCTCATGGCTGGTCTATGATTACCATCACTGGAGATTGGTGCACCATGGTACAGTTCCGTTTCAAATCCATGCACCCGTTTCTAAAAGTCATACGGCATTTTGGACGAAGGTTGCACCTTGCACAGTAGGTGTTGCACCCATGGATATCAATTATTCGAAGGGACATAACTGTTGGCTTGTTTAGAGTTACGGGATCCATAACCAGTCAACACGAATCTCTCAGTAAGTTCAACGGCTATGACATCTTTAAGCCATCACTATTTAGTTTAATACCCGAAAAAGCTTATCCAAATCACAATTGGGTCTTGGAAGTTTTTCACCCTTCGTTTTTTCGTCACGTGGATTTTTCTGTAAAATGGGATCCCTGTCGCTGTTCTATGATTTACCATCCCTGGAGAGTAGTGCACCATGGTACTGCTACGTTTCAAATCCATGCACCCATTTTTAAAAGTCGTACGACACTTTTTGAGCATTTAGGATGGATGTTGCACCTTGCACCGTAGATGTTGCACCCTGCTGCTATCGATTCTTCGGAGGGCCATAACTGTTGGCTCATTTAGATTTATGGGAGCCATAACAAGTCAAAACAAAGCTCTCTGTAAATTCTAGGGCTATGACTGCTTTAAGCCGTCACTGGTTAGTTTCGTACCCAAAAAAGCCTATCTGAACCACAATTGGGTCTTGGAAGTTTCTTACCCTTTGTTTTTCGTCACGTGGATTTTTTCTGTAAAACGGGATCTCCGTGGCTGGTCTATGATTTACAAATGCTGGAGAGTAGTTGTTTGCACAAAAAATGGGCAAACACCTCCAAGTCGTATGATTTAGTTGATTATATGTTGTTCTTAGCGATTTGGGTGATTTATGCAAATATGTAAAAAGCAGGGACTAAACTGTAAAAGACACACAGATTTATAGTGGTTCGGCCAGAATGTGCCTACGTCCACTTTATATGTTATTCTCCTTTTTCTATCCATATTACAAGTACAAAGATTTGTTTATAAGAATATGAAAGTTGTTTGAAAGTTTTCTCCATGCTTGAGCTCTCAAACTTGTCTTCCATTGTTGTACCCCTGCCCCTCTATTTATAGAGTGAGGTTGGGGGCAGGGGCCTTGGATGTTTATAGCTGCTGGTGGGCCTGGGCTGAAGCAATCTGGCCTGGCACATCTGGTTCGGCGTTCCTTGGTTCGGCGTTCCTTGGTTCGGCCGTGCTTGGAGAGAAGGGTGGAGAAGCTTTGGTTCGGCGGTCACCTGGTTCGGTGTAGGGTGGTCCGGTGTTGGTTCTCGTCCAGTAGTGGGTTGTTGGAGTTGTGGTTCGGTGGCAGTTGGTTTGGCAGGACGGGGGAGACGAGTTGGTTCGGCATTGAAGGGGTGTACTTGGTTCGGCAGTCAGTTGGGAATGCCGAATGAACTTGTATATTTGGGAGTGCCGAATGAGCTCTTGTATTGGGAATGCCGGATGAACCAAGGCATCTTGAATGCCGAATGAGATTTCGCTCTACATTGCCGAATGAAACTTTAAACCTTTGATACCGAATGGACTTTTATACTTGAATCATGAGTGAAATCCCAGACTTATATACGCTTGCTGGCTGCTTCTTCTTAGTGCGGTCGTGGTGGAAATGCACACAACATTGATATTCCAGTTTTGACCAAAAATGGGATAACACTTTGCCCCCCAAAACATGCCTTGCGATAGGAAGGCGTGTTTTGTAATGCCATGAGCTGGATGTTCATATCCTGTTGATGTCCTTGCGGTAGGAAGGCGTGTTTTGTAATGCCATGAGCTGGATGTTCATATCCTGTTGACAACCTGTAAAGAGCTTGATATTTTATATGGCCCCAAATGACGATCGTTCTGGATCGAGCTATTTGGGATGAAGCACGACCGTTCATGGTCAAGCGCCTAACTTCAAATGACGACCGTTCGCGATCGAGTCATTTGAGGTGAAGTGCGACCGTTCGCGGTCAAGCGTCTAAATCCATGCGACGATCGTTCGAGATCGAGTCATTTGCGGTGGAATGTGATCGTTCACGGTCAAGCGCATTACTTTAAATGATGACCGTTCGGGATCGAGCCATTCGAGGTAAAGTGCGACCGAGCCCGGTCAGAGGGCGGACCTCAAATGGCGACCGTTCGCGATCAAGCCACTTGGGGTGAAATGTGACCGTTCGCGGCAAAAGATGAAATGGGACCGTTCGCGGTCAAGCGCCTTACTTCGAATGACGATCGTTCGAGATCGAGCCATTCGTGGTAAGGTGCGACTGTTGGCGGTCAGGGGGTGGACCTCAAATGGCGACCTTTCGCGATCGAGCCATTTGTGGAGAGATGAGTTGTGCCGTTCGAGGCGAGTTTGTGACTGTTCGAAGTCGGGTGCCGTTCGAGGCGAATTGTGACCATTCGAGGTCGGGTGCCATTCGAGGCGAGTTGTGACCGTTCGCGGTCGGGTGCCGTTCGAGGCGAACTGTGACCGTTCAAGGTCGGGTGCCGTACGAGGCGAATAGTGACCGTTCGAGGTCGGGTGCCGTTCGAGGCGAGTTGTGACCGTTCGCGGTCGGGTGCCGTTCGAGGCAAGAAAGTGTGCCCGGGAGGGCTTGGTATTATCGATGCCAGGGTCACGTTCGGGTGAGTTCCTGGATCGTTTATGTGCCTGTTGGAGGCGAATAAGTGTGCCCATAGGGGCTTGGTATTGTTGATACCAGGTTCACGTTCGAGTGGGTCCCTGGATCGTTTGCCAGATTTCATGTTCGGGGGAGTTTCTGAATCAAATACTTTGGCGGTTCATCGCCATACAAGAGGTGCTTGTGGACCGTTCGCGATCCAACGGGCATACAAGTAAATTTGCAAATATCAAAGCAATAATCATACGAATTCCATAACAGGAATGTTCAAGTCAAGATCAAAGCAAGAGCAAGACGAGGATGTCAAAGTGTAAACTCTTACTATGGTGCGGTCAGTAGTCATTCAGAGCATGCCTATGGATCGTGCGCGATCGCTTACATGTGTAAATGATCTAACCGTGTTAGTGAGAGGTTTGCGACTTGTTCATCTCTTTCGACCTGCCCCCCCCCCTCCGAGTTCAGGAGGGAATTTTACCTGCCCCCTGGATGAGCGTTCATTCCTTACCAGGTTGCTCAGAGGCCCCTATCTCTCTCTCTGGGATTGGATCAACATGCTGCAAGTGTGGTGCCCCCATGCAGGATCGATGCCTGATTAGCTTCTGAAGAAGCCTCTTGATTTTCCTTCATGTTCACATCTCTTTGGCCTTGGCCTTCTGCTTGATTGTCTCGCCATGACTCTTCCAATCTGAATCTCTAAACTCTCATATTCAAATTCCAAGCGGTAGAATCCTTGAGTTCAACTCTCAGTGAAAGCACCAAAAATGTTTGCGCAAAAAATGGGCAAACACCTCCAAGTCGTATGATTTAGTTGATTATATGTTGTTCTTAGCGATTTGGGTGATTTATGCAAATATGTAAAAAGCAGGGACTAAACTGTAAAAGACACACAGATTTATAGTGGTTCGGCCAGAATGACGTCCACTTTATATGTTATTCTCCTTTTTCTATCCAGATTACAAGTACAAAGCTTTGTTTATAAGAATATGAAAGTTGTTTGAAAGTTTTCTCCATGCTTGAGCTCTCAAACTTGTCTTCCGTTGTTGTACCCCTGCCCCTCTATTTATAGAGTGAGGTTGGGGGCAGGGGTCTTGGATGTTTATAGCTGCTGGTGGGCCTGGGCTGAAGCAATCTGGCCTGGCACATCTGGTTCGGCGTTCCTTGGTTCGGCCGTGCTTGGAGAGAAGGATGGAGAAGCTTTGGTTCGGCGGTCACCTGGTTCAGTGTAGGGTGGTCCGGTGTTGGTTCTCGTCCGGTAGTGGGTTGTTGGAGTTGTGGTTCGGTGGCAGTTGGTTTGGCAGGACGGGGGAGACGAGTTGGTTCGACATTGAAGGGGTGTACTTGGTTCGGCAGTGAGTTGGGAATGCCGAATGAACTTCTATATTTGGGAGTGCCGAATGAGCTCTTGTATTGGGAATGCCGGATGAACCAAGGCATCTTGAATGCCGAATGAGATTTCGCTCTACATTGCTGAATGAAACTTTAAACCTTTGATACCGAATGGACTTTTATACTTGAATCATGAGTGAAATCCCAGACTTATATACGCTTGCTGGCTGCTTCTTCTTGGTGCGGTCGTGGTGGAAATGCACACAACATTGATATTCCAGTTTTGACCAAAAATGGGATAACAGCAGTGCACCAATGTACTGCTCCATTTCAAATCCATACACCCATTTCTAAAAGTCGTGCGACACTATTTCGATATTTTGGACGGATGTTTCACCTTTCACCGTAAATGTTGCACCTTGTGGATATCGATTCTTCGGAGGCCCATAACTATTGGCTCATTTAGATTTATAGGATCCATATCCAGTAAAAACGAAGCTCTCTGTGAGTTCTACGGCTATGTATGCTTTAAGCCGTCACAGGTTAGTTTCATACCCTAAAAAGCCTATCAGAACCATAATCGATTCTTGGAAGTTTTTTACCCTTCGTTTCTTCATCACGTGGATTTTTTCTGTAAAGCGGGATCCTCATGGATGGTCTATGATTTACCATCGCTGGAGAGTGGTGCACTATGGTACTGCACTGTTTCAAATCTATGCACCCATTTATAAAAGTTGTACGACACTGTTATGCCATTTTGGAAGAATGTTGCACCTTGCACCTAGATGTTGCACCCTGTGGATATTGATTCTTCGGAGGGCCATAACTGTTGGCTCATTTAGATTTACAAGAGCCATAACCAATCAAAACAAAGCTCTCTGTGAGTTCTACGGCTGTGAGTGCTTTAAGTCGTCATTGGTTAGTTTCATACCCAAAAAAGACTATACGAATTGGTAGTTTTTTACCCTTCATTTTTTCGTCACGTGGATTTTTTCTGTAAAACAGGATCCCCATGGCTAGTCAATGATTTACCATCGCTGGAGAGTGGTGCACCATGGTATCCTCCGTTTCAAATCCATGCATCCATTTCTACAAGTCATACGACACTATTTCGGTATTTGGAAGGATGTGGCACCTTGCACCTAGATGTTGCACCCTGTGGATACTGATTCTTCGGAGGACCATAACTATTGGCTCGTTTATATTTACGGGAGCCATAACCAGTCAAAATGAAGCTCTCTATGAGTTCTACGACTATGAATGCTTTAAGCCATCACTGGTTAGTTTCATACCCAAAAAAGCCTATACGAACCTCAACTGGGTTTTGAAAGTTTTTACCCTTCATTTTTTCGTCACGTGGATTTTTTTTGTAAAACAGGATCCCCATGGCTAGTCTATGATTTACCATCTCTGGAGAGTGGTGCACCATGGTGCTCCATTTCAAATCCGTGCACCCATTTCTAAAAGTCGTACGGTACTATTTCGGCATTTTGGACGGATGTTGCACCTTGCACCGTAGATGTTGCACCCTGCGGATATTGATTATTTGGAGGGCCATAACTACTGGCTCGTTTAGAGTTACGGGAGCCATAACTAGTCAAAATGAAGCTCTCTGTTAGTTCTATAGCTATGACCGTTTTAAGCCGTCACTGTTTAGTTTCATACCTAAAAAACCCTATCCAAACCTCAATCGGGTCTTTGAAGTTTTTTACCCTTCATTTTTTTGTCACGTGGATTTTTTCTGTAAAACGGGATTGCAGTGTCCAGTCTATGATTTACCATCGCTAGTGAGTGGTGCACCATGGTACTGCTCCATTTCAAATCCATGCACCCATTTCTAAAATCGTATGGCACTGTTTCGGCATTTTGGACGGATGTTGCACCTTGCACCGTACATGTTGCACCCTATGGATATCGATTCTTCGAAGGGCCATAGCTGTTGGCTCGTTTAGAGTTATGGGAGCCATAACGAGTCAAAACAAAGCTCTCTGTAAGTTCTATGGCTATGATAGCTTTAAGCCATCACTGGTTAGTTTCATACCCAAAAAATCCTATCCGAACCACAATCGGGTCTTGGAAGTTTTTTACCCTTTGTTTTTTCGTCACGTGAATTTTTTCCATAAAACGGGATCCCCGTGGCTGATCTATGATTTACCATCGCTGGAGAGTGGTGCACCATGGTACTGCTCTGTTTTAAATCCATGCACCCATTTCTAAAAGTCGTGCTACACTGTTTTGGCATTTTGGATGGATGTTCCACCTTGCACCATTGATGTTGCACCCTGTGGATATCGATTCTTCGGAGGGCCATAATAGTTGGCTCGTTTAGAGTTACGGGAGCCATAACTTGTCAAAACAAAGCTCTCTGTGAGTTCTACGGCTATGATCGCTTTAAGCCGTCATTAGTTAGTTTTATACCCAAAAAAGCATATCCGAACCTTAATCGGGTCTTGGGAGTTTTTTACCTTCGTTTTTTCATCACGTGGATTTTTTCTATAAAATGGGATCCCCTTGGCAGGTCTATGACTTACCATCGCTGGAGAGTGGTGCACCATGGTACTGCTCCATTTCAAATCCATGCACCCATTTCTAAAAGTGAAGCGGAACTGTTACGGTATTTTGAACGGATGTTGCACCCTATACCGTAGATGTTGCACCCAGTGGATATCAATTCTTCGGAGGGCCATAACTACTGGCTTGTTTAGAGTTATGAGATCCATATCCAGTCAAAACGAAGCTCTCTGTGAGTTCTACGGCTATGATAGCTTTAAGTTGTCGCTGGTCAGTTTCATACCCAAAAATCATATCTGTGACGACCCAGAATTTTCGAGCATTTAAAACTGGAATATTTTATTAATTTTAAATATTTCATAGAGTAATTTCTAACTTGAATTTCAAATGTCACAGTTTATTTGATATTTAAATTATTAAATTAAATAATTTGGAATTGGGTAAAATATGTAATCTAAAGTTTTAAGCCGGTTAAAAATAATTTGAAGGCTTATAAAATTTATACTGATATTACTGAAGAGAATAGAAGTGTTGAAATCAAATTTAAGAATGGTTTGTTAAGTTTTGAAATTTAATATCGTTTAAATTGGATTTAGAAATAGCCTTTCGAGGCACTGTCTCGGAATTTGACGAAACCAGTTCTATTGGATCCGTAATATTATATTATTGTGGGATTTCAATTTTCGCAAGGTTAAGAATTACCGTTTGATCGTACAAACCGTAAATGCATAAAGAAAGCTAATTAAATTTAATTTACTTAGTCAAATCTTTTGATAGAAGTCTCACCCCCTAGCTTCTAACGCAAGCTTCATTTTCACTTTTATAAAATTTGGCCGAAGCCTTATCTTCAGAATCGAAACCGAGATCTTCTAAAATAAAAAAATAAAAAATAAAATAAATATCAGGCAGAAGCCACTTTTTCCCAAATCGATTTTCTTCGTGAAATAAGAGGAGCTCGCGTACTCATATGTCGTGCTGCCGGAGGGAGGCTAAAGGGCGTTCGACGATGCTAGGTGGTTCGATGGTGGAAGTCGATAGTAGGATGTTCGAGCTAGGGTTTGACGATCAAATCGTGTACGAGTTTTGAGGATGGACGTGATGTTGGTGGTGTGTGGCCGTGACATTCGTGGCAGGTAGACATCGCGACCAAAGGGGAATAGGAAAAGGCGCGCCAACGTGGGGCAGGCACGCGAGGGCAAGAGGCGAGCGTGGTGGTGTCAGTTCCTCTTTCGAACGACGTGGTGGTATAAAGCTGTAATATAATTAGTTAGTTAACTAAGAACCTATAAAAAATTTAGACAGCTAATAAACTTTTGCCTAATTTATTTTGAGGTCATAAATTGAACAAAGCGGAGATATAGGAGTCGTAGTGTATTGTGGAGAAACAAATATATATTTGTTAGGTTGCTAGAATAATATGTAAAAAGGAAATTACTTTAAATTTTTAATTATTTGTTTGAAATAAAATTTATTAATTGAAAATAAAATTTATTAGCTTGAATTAAATTTCTTAAAAAATGGAAAACTAATTGACCGATTAGTCCAAATATTAATAAAGCCCTAATATGTTTATTCAAGGTCAAAAAAAACATCGAGAAACCAAGGCAATATTGGACAGGTTGCAAATAAAATCAAAGGTGAGTTAATCTCACTCAGTTTAAATTTAAATTTAAATGATAAAATTAAATAATTGTTTGGATGGTTGAATTGATCGATTTTCTATAGTATGATATTTTGTAATTGGTGTACTATATTGTGATAACGTCTGTGGATGCAGGGAAAACAGGTTGGAGGGATCCAACTGGACCCCTCAACTTTTATTTAAATTATTTAATATTCTCTTTTCTGATTATTTGATATTCTATAATGAATTATGTGGAAATATTGAATGCTATGGCTTGGTTGACATAATTGGGTACAATGAATTACCAAAAATATAAATTTGATTTTGGAAAGAGAAATAAAGGAAATGAATTTGTAAGTAAAATAATTATGAAAACTTGAATAAGTTTATGAATGAATTGGAAAAGAAATAAAGTGCCTTTAAAATTTAAATAAATAAATCTTAAGTTTAGTAAGGGGAATTTGAATAAACAGAATATTAATGAATTTTAAGTTTCAGTGTTATTTTTTTTTAAAAGAATAAAAATTTTATGTAAATTTAAAATTTAAGATTCAATTTATTGAAAAGAACACAGAAGAAATTGGGAAGAAACTGAAATTGGTATATTTCAGTTAAATGATATAAAATCAAATGGAAAATAATAGTAATAAAAATAAAGTCCATGATTAACGAATTTTGAGATAAACTGATGAGTAAAGAAATTTATTTCAAATGTAATAAATTGGGAGTCAATTTGGAAAATTGATTTAACTGTGAAATTGGATATTTGGAAGAATAAATTCAAGGTGGGAATTTATTAAAGGGATGTGAAAAAAAATTGTTTAAAAATAAATAGTGATTTATTTTTAAGGGTTGTGAAAAGAAGTTTATTTCCTGGATAGCCAAGTACGTTTTTGAGGTAAATTTTTAAATATAAGATAAAAGTTTAATGTTATTTTCAAAAGCATGTTTTAGAAAATTTATTATTTCTGAATGTTTAAAATTCTAAAGTAAATATTTTTCAAATCTATTATTTTAATAACTATTTAAAAGATGAGTTGGTATTTGTTTTATAAAGTGAAAACTTAGTTTTATATTTTATAAAGTAACAATTATTTTCAAATATTCATATAGTATATATTTTTAACAAATTATTGAAAAAGTTTTTAACCTAAAGGTTTTAAAGTATATTTTAAAGTAAAGCGTTTTAAATTATTATTATTTTTTTAAAAATCTTAAGTTTTATGCTTGGTGATTCCAATGGAAATAGAAATACTTGGAATTTATTCTGAGAAGGAAAGGTAGGTTTGAAAACTGTTTTCAAAAGGTTTAGAGAATAGAAATATATCTTGTGAAGAAATTTTGAGGTTAATACATAATTTGGGAAATTATTTATTGTTGATGGATGTTTATGAATATTAATTGATAGTTAAATCACCAACTATCAATATTGGCCAAATGCGTTGATCGTTTCGAAGAGACAGGGATCGAGATTTATTTCTCGAAAACCACTTCGATCCGATTTGCATGTTTCCGTGAAAAAAAAATGAGTTTGGATTCGAAGATGGAGCAGTGAAGTGCAAGGGCTAATCGCTACTAATCCTGAGGATATTTCCAAAACGGATGTAGTAGGAATAGTGCCTTCGGTTCCGTTCGAACCCGGGACGGACTTGTATGGATGAATGCTTGCGAAACATCGTCAGGTGGACGATGGGCATTCTAAGGGATATATTCTAAAAAGGTAACGCTTAGCCTCAAGCCTCATCAAATGGGAATGGCTGAAAATCAGGGGTTATACAGCAAGGCTTCGTGGGTAGCCCCCACTGGAGGGTGAGGTCATCCCTGTCTAGATGTCCCTTTTATTTCGACTTAGTGGGCGGTTACTGATCCCAACCGCGGGGTGATCTTGCTCGGGACTGTCCAGTAAGGGATGATTCCGGTCTTGTGTTGCAAGGGAGTTAGGGTGGCTCCTCGGTACGCTGATCTAGACCAGGTACTGTGACAGGTGTACCCCAGTGCCTAGCCATTAGTTGGAATCCATTTTCAATACGCGCCCGTACGGTTTTGATTGTGCCCAACTGTTGCTGAAACGTGAGATGCAAGCATTTCAGCTAGATTCTATTTTACTTTCTATAGACACTATTATAATATCAGAGGATTTTAATAAAAATGTTTTAGTTATCGTAAGGTAAAAACCCGACATGTTTATTTGTGGCATGGTCTTACGAGATGCTTTTGTTTTCAAAGGATTTTTGAAACTTTAATAATCAATTGGGTGTGTTTTTCTCACGCTGGTAATCCAGACTAACTCAGGTGTTATTTAACTGTAATGCTCGGGTTAGACCGAGTATTATAGGATACAGGATATGATGCTGTAGAGCTCAGGAGACGAGCAGGATGACGATACGTACTCCCGTACTAGTTTATATATATATTCCGTTGTATTTTGTTGCCGTGTATCCATTTGTATGATATTGATGTTGAGATGTGATTGACGTACTCTGATGATGTAATATATAAACAGATATATTTGATTTTGAGTAAAGATCATTTATTATCTATTATATTTTATTCCGCTGCGATGGTTAGATTCTGTTGTTGTTTTCAATTTTCTTCTTCTACCTCTTCTTCTTACAACCAAATGGTTCGTATTTCTGTACAACTTGAGTTGATTTAGGTAGAATTGTGTTGACTCAAGGGGTACGGATTTGCGAGTTGTTGCAGTTGGTATCAGAGCGAGGTTGGTGATAACCTTGGCTTTGGCGGGGATTACTCATAAAATAGAGTCTATGGTACTCTATAATGAGTTTGAGCGTATTAATAAATATGAGCACGTATTTGTTAGCGAATATAAATTGTTTTAATATTGTGTTAATTGATTTATTGAGTGGTATATGAACCTTCGTCAACACAGTCTGCACAACTGTATTGAAGGGGTTTCTAAACACTTGAATAGAACAATCGACACGGTATTGTTTTAATGAGGGTGAATGAAATAATTTTACCCAAAACATACTTTGATATAAAGGATAGTTTTTGAAAACTATTTAGCTAATATGTGTTTGTTTGGATGTTAGAAATGGTAATACTAAAGTATTATCATTGTTAAGTGAAAATTTAACTAGAAATTGAAATAAAATCAAAGTTTAAGAGAATAAATTCATTATAAATGAAAATTATAAATATGAATTATAAATTGAAATATAATCAAACGAGAATTTGTATGAGCATAAGCTGTGCAAATGAATTATAGTTGATCTAAGCAGGATTTGGAAATTTAAATCCCGGAGATTTGGCAGTATTTTGAAGGTAAATAATAGACTTAGTGCTTTAGAGATATTTCTAAAAAGAAAATTTATTTTAAATGGATTTTGAAAGTGATATAGCATTGAAATCACTTGGATTATTGGAAAATAATTCGGATGATGATGGCTGCATCATCAGTATTCATTTTCGAATTTCTAAGTGACAGATTGCTGCCAAATTAATTTGTTCAGGAAAACGAGTTGTTTTTGAAAATTTCAAAGGAAATTTGTTGGGAATAAAACCAGGATTGGTTTAAGTTTTGAAAAATGCGATTTGAGATGTTGGAGATTTCAAGATAATTTGAAACAAAAGTCGGGTATTCGAAATCCTGATGAGATAGTTGTAAGCTTATAAATTAAAATAATTTTTAAATCAGGAAGGGAATATAAGCTTTGAATGATGGAATTTAAATTTAAAATGAAAAGTTAAAAATGAAATTAACTTGGAATGAGGAATAAAATTTAACTGGATTGAAATTAATTGAATAAGTTGAAGATAACATCCAACTGTATTCGAATTAAGTTGAAATCGAATTTAGTTAAATAAATCTGAGTTTAAAATAAAATTTGAACTGGAATAAAAAATTCAATTGAATTATTGAATGGAATTAGATTCTTGCATGAATAAATGGAAAAGAAGTTGGATAAGGATTGAATTGAAATAAATAAATCAGAATAACTTACAAGAGAAATTAAAAATCCATAGAATAAAATATGCTTGGATTATAAATAAGTGTAAAAAAACTCGAGTTAAAAATAAACGATGAATACATTCAAGCCTGGAATGAATGTGATTGTATAAAATAGTAAGTTGTGACTTATAAAATTGGAAATGGATTACAAAGTCCAAAATTAATATGTTGGTGAATTGGAAAATGAAAAGAAAATCCAAACTTGAATTATATAATAAAATTGGACTAAGAAAATAAAATGAAGTGGTATTTGGAATTAAAAATCAAGTATTGAACTATAAATAGGAGGGAACTAATTTTATAATAAATTAGTTAATAAAATGTGTAAATGGGAACGTAATGTTGTTTAATTGAAGCTGAATTGTGAATTTATGATGAAGTTTGGAAATAAAACTCAAGTTATAAATTGAATTCGACTTGAATGGTCAGTAAAGTAAATGTAACTGAATTGTGAGTCCATGAAATTTGGTGGTAAATTGAAAATCGATAGTGGATTCAGAACTTGAGTTTTAAATTACAATTTAACTTGAAGTGTTAACAAATTAAATATAATTGATATATATGGAATAAAGTATAAATTGAATTGGTATCAATTTTAAGTAGTTATAAAATAGAATGGATATTCTATTAAGTGAACATCATTGAATTTGCATAAAAGTGGTCGTCGTTGACGCAGATGAGATTGTATAAAAATCTATGAGTTAATAAAAGCAATGAAATTGATTTTTGAATCAATTGAGATAAATATGTGTTCGTTTAGATTAAAATGAATAGAATGTAAGAAATGAAGTGTAAACCATTTAAATGGAATGAAATTGATGGGTGATTTAGTTGCAAACAACTAAATTTGTATTGGAACCTTATTAATTTGCTTTTGGAAGTGTTTAGTGTATATTGTCTATATTATACATGTGTTTAACTACTGAAATTAAGTGAAATGCTGTAACTTCTTATATTTGACACTTACATGTTTAAATTGAGTAAGTACATGTGTTTGGAAGCCGTGTGGCTGGATTTGGTTGCGATAACGGCTAAATAAATAAGCTACTTGCTTAAAAATGCTAAATAAGGTACGCCTACGCAATAAAAATAAGAAATATGAACTGTTTTCTGTTTTACGACCGGGTGGGTCGATGTATATATATTTATCTCTTTGGTCAAATTGCAAAAGCTCCTCCGTACAAAGGAGACTCTGCCAAAAAATTTCAGAAATTTTGGGAGTTAGAAATTTTTTTTGAAAATTTTGTTAACAACAAAACGGTTTAAAATTGTAAATTGAAATAAGTTAGTAAGTGAACTAATGTAAAATAATGACATGAATCGGTATAAATGAAAAATAAAACATAAAATTTAGAGTTGATGATAAATTGAATTCATATGGAAATGGAAGAATCAATTTAAATAGAAATGGATATAAACTATAGTGGTAATGTGAAAATAAATATAAGGAACATATGTCATGCTTATACTAACTTAAGAGGGAATGGTGAATTCTTAATGAAAATTGATACAACTAATATAATTTAAGTCAATATTGGAATGAATAGATATTGGCATTTTGTAAGAAAGTCGATAAAATGTTTAGGATATTGTGATTGGATATTAGTACTAAGCAGGATATGCAGGCAATATGAAGAGAAAGGAGAATTGGTTTTGATTTCAGAAGGTAAATTAGAAATGCTCGACAAAAAGTTATGTATTTAAATTTGGTGTGAAATTTGATTGGGATTTGGATTGAGCCACTTGGCTTTTTGTTTTCCTTTTGGATTTGGGAGGCCGTAGAGCCATTTTGTGGTAGTACCGAGCTAGCCGCGCAAAGCAGACGCTGGCGAAATTTTTCGGGAATTTAGAGAGTTAGAAAAAAGTTTTGAGAAAATTTTGATAATTCAAAATTTGGTTTTGAATTATAATTTGGATGGTTGTACAAACAGAGATTGTTTGGGAACTAGGGAAAAGTTGGAAAGTTAAAAAGAATGATAATGGGTCTTTTTAGTTGTTGGATTGTTTGGTTTTAGGGAAAATAGTAAACGGGTTTTGGACCATTCTTCCTAGTTAGTAAGGGACGAAATTCTTTTAAGGGGGGAGGAATGTGATGACCCGAAATTTTCGAGCATTTAAAACTGGAATATTTTATTAATTTTAAATATTCAATAGAGTAATTTCTAACTTGAATTTCAAATGTCACAGTTTATTTGATATTTAAATTATTAAATTAAATAATTTGGAATTGGGTAAAATATGCAATCTGAAGTTTTAAGCCGGTTAAAAATAATTTGAAGGCTTATAAAATTTATATTGATATTACCGAAGAGAATAGAAGTGTTGAAATCAAATTTAAGAATGGTTTGTTAAGTTTTGAAATTTAATATCGTTTAAATTGAATTTAAAAATAGCCTTTCGAGGCACAGTCTCGGAATTTGACGAAACCAGTTCCATTGGATCCGTAATATTATATTATTGTCGGATTTCAATTTTCGCAAGGTTCGGAATTAACGTTTGATCGTAAAAACCGTAAATGCATAAAGAAAGCTAATTAAATTTAACTTACTTAGTCAAATATTTTTATAGAAGTCTCACCCCCTAGCTTCTAACGCAAGCTTCATTTTCACTTTTATAAAATTTGGCCGAAGCCTTATCTTCAGAATCGAAACCGAGATCTTCTAAAATAAAGAAATAAAAAATAAAATAAATATCAGGCCGAAGCCACTTTTTCCCAAATCGATTTTCTTCGTGAAATAAGAGGGGCTCGCGTACTCATATGTCGTGCTGGCGGAGGGAGGCTAGAGGACGTTCGGCGATGCTAGGTGGTTCGATGGTGGAAGTCGATAGTAGGATGTTCAAGCTAGGGTTCGACGATCAAATCGTGTACGAGTTTCGAGGATGAAGGTGATGTTGGTGGTGTGTGGCCGCAACATTCGTGGCAGGTAGACATCGCGACCAAAGGGTAATAGGAAAAGGCGCGCCAACGTGGGGCAGGCACGCGAGGGCAGGAGGCGAGGGTAGTGGTGTCAGTTCCTCTTTCGAACGACGTGGAGGTATAAAGCTGTAATTTAATTTAAGTATATAATTAGTTAGTTAACTAAGAACCTATAAAAAAATTAGACTGCTAATAAACTTTTGCCTAATTTATTTTGAGGTCATAAATTGAACAAAGCAGAGATCTAGGAGTCGTAGTGTATTGTGGAGAAATAAATATATATTTATTAGGTTGCTAGAATAATCTGTAAAAAGGAAATTAGTTTAAAATTTTAATTATTTGGTAAAATAAAATTTATTAGTTGAAAATAAAATTTATTAGCTTGAATTAAATTTCTTAAAAAACCAAAAACTAATTGACCGATTAGTCCAAATATTAATAAAGCCCTAATATGTTTATTCAAGGTCAAAAAAAATCGAGAAACCGAGGCAATATTGGATGGGTTGCAAATAAAATCAAAGGTGAGTTAATCTCACTCAATTTAAATCTAAATTTAAATGATAAAATTAAATAATTGTTTGGATGGTTGAATTGATCGATTTTATATAGTATGATATTTTGTAATTGGTGTACTATATTGTGCTAACGTCTGTGGATGCAGGGAAAACAGGTTGGAGGGATCCAACTAGACCCCTCAACTTTTATTTAAATTGTTTAATATTCTCTGTTCTGATTATTTGATATCCTATAATTAATTATGTGGAAGTATTGAATGCTATGGCTTGGTTGATATAATTGGGTATAATGAATTACCAAAAATATAAATTTGATTTTGGAAAGAGAAATAAAGGAAATGAATTTGTAAGTAAAATAATTATGAAAACTTGAATAAATTTAAGAATGAATTGGAAAAGAAATAAAGTGCCTTTAAAATTTAAATAAATAAATCTTAAGTTTAGTAAGGGGAATTTGAATAAACAGAAGATTAATGAATTTTAAGTTTCAGTGTTATTATTTTTTTAAAAGAATAAAAAATTTATGTAAATTTAAAATTTAAGATTCAATTTATTGAAAATAACACAGAAGAAATTGGGAAGAAGCTGAAATTGGTATATTTCAGTTAAATGATATAAAATCAAACGGAAAATAATAGTAATAAAAATAAAGTCCATGATTAATGAATTTTGAGATAAACTAATAAGTAAAGAAATTTATTTCAAATGGAATAAATTGGGAGTTAATTTGGAAAATTGATTTAAGTGTGAAATTGGACATTTGGAAGAATAAATTCAAGGTGGGAATTTATTAAAGGGATGTGAAAAAAAAATTGTTTGAAAATAAATAGTGATTTATTTTTAAGGGATGTGAAAAGAAGTTTATTTCCTGGATAGCCAAGTACGTTTTTAAGGTAAATTTTTAAATATAAGATAAAAGTTTAATGTTATTTTCAAAAGCATGTTTAAGAAAATTTATTATTTCTGGATGTTTAAAATTCTAAAGTAAATATTTTTCAAATCTATTATTTTAATAACTATTTAAAAGATGAGTTGGTGTTTGGTTTTATAAAGTGAAAACTTAGTTTTATATTTTACAAAGTAACAATTATTTTCAAATATTCATATAGTATAAATTTTTAACAAATTGTTGAAAAAGTTTTTAACCTAAAGGTTTTAAAGTATATTTTAAAGTAAAGCGTTTTAAATTATTATTATTTTTTTAAAAATCTTAAGTTTTATGCTTGGTGATTCCAGTGGAAATAGAAATACTTGGAATTTATTCTGAGAAGGAAAGATAGGTTTGAAAACTGTTTTCAAAAGGTTTAGAGAATAGAAATATATCTTGTGAAGATATTTTGAGGTTAATAAATAATTTGGGAAATTATTTATTGTTGATGGATGTTTATGAATATTAATTGATAGTTAAATCATCGACTATCAATATTGGCCAAACGCGTTGATCGTTTCGAAGAGACCGGGATCGAGATTTATTTCTCGAAAACCAATCCGGTTTACATTTCCGTGAAAAATAACGAGTTTGGATTCGAAGATGGAGCAGTGAAGTGCAAGGGCTAATCGCTACTAATCCTGAGGATATTTCCAAAATGGATGTAGTAGGAATAGTGCCTTCGGTTCCGTTCGAACCCGGGACGGACTTGTATGGATGAATGCTTGCGAAACATCGTCAGGTGGACGATGGGCATTCTAAGGGATATATTCTAAAAAGGTAACGCTTAGTCTCAAGCCTCATCAAATGGGAATGGCTGAAAATTAGGGGTTATGCAGCAAGGCTTCGTGGGTAGCCCCCACTGGAGGGTGAGGTCATCCCTATCTAGATGTCCCTTTTATTTCGGCTTAGTGGGCGGTTGCTGATCCCAACCGCCCACTAATCTTGCTCGGGACTGTCCAGTAAGAGATGATTCCGGTCTTGTGTTGCAGGGGAGTTAGGGTGGCTCCTCGGTACGCTGATCTAGACCAGGTACTGTGACAGGTGGTACCCCAGTGCCTAGCCATTAGTTGGAATCCATTTTCCATACGCGCCCGTACGGTTTTGATTGTGCCCAAATATTGCTGAAACGTGAGATGCAAGCATTTCAACTAGATTCTATTTTACTTTCTATAGACACTATTATAATATCAGAGGATTTTAATAAAAATGTTTTTGTTATCGTAAGGTAAAAACCCGACATGTTTATTTGTGGCGTGGTCTTACGAGATGCTTTTGTTTTCAAAGGATTTTTGAAACTTTAATAATCAATTGGGTGTGTTTTTCTCACGCTGGTAATTCAGACTGACTCGGGTGTTATTTATCTGTAATTCTCGGGTCAGACCGAGTATTATAGGATACATGATATGATGTTGTAGAGCTCAGGAGACGAGCAGGATGACGATACGTACTCCCGTACTAGTTTATATATATATTCCGCTGTATTTTGTTGCTGTGTATCCATTTGTATGATATTGATGTTGAGATGTGATTGATGTACTCTGATGATGTAATATATAAACAGATATATTTGATTTTGAGTAAAGATCATTTGTTATCTATTATATTTTATTCCGCTGCGATGGTTAGATTCTGTTGTTGTTTTCAATTTTCTTCTTATACCTCTTCTTCTTACAACCAAATGGTTTGTATTTCTGTACAACTTGAGTTGATTTAGGTAGAATTGTGTTGACTCAAGGGGTACAGATTTGCGGGCTGTTACAATATCCGACCTCAATTGGGTCTTGGAAATTATTTACCCTTCGTTTTTTCGTCACGTGGATTTTTTCTATAAAACAGGATCCCCATGGCTGATCTATGATTTACCATCGCTGCAGAGTGGTTCGTCATGGTACTGCTCCGTTTTAAATCCATGCACTCGTTTCTAAAAGTCGTACATCACTGTTTCATCTTTATGGAAGGATGTTGTACCTTGCACCACATATGTTGCACCGTATGGATATCGATTTTTCGGAGGGCCATAACTGTTGACTAGTTTATTGTTATGGGAGCCATAACCAGTCAAAACGTAGCTCTCTGCGAGTTCTACATTTATGATAGCTTTAAGCTGTTACTGGTTAGTTTCATACCCAAAAAAATCCAATCCGAACCTAAATCGAGTTTGGAAGTTTTTTACCCTTCATTTTTTCGTCACGTGGATTTTTTCCGTAAAATGGGATCTCCGTGGAAAGCCTATAATTTACCACTGCTGGAGAGTGGTGCACCATGGTACTGCTCCATTTCAAATCCATGGACCCATTTCTAAACATCGTACGACATTGTTTCGGTGTTGCACCTTGCACCGTAGATGTTGCACCCTGTGGATATCGATTCTTCGGAGGGCCATAACTGTTGGCTCGTTTAGAGTTATGAGAGCCATAACCAGTCAAAACGAAGCTCCCTATGAGTCCTACAGCTATGATATCTTCAAGCCGTCACTGGTTAGTCTCATACCCAACAAATCCTATCCGAACCTCAATCGAGTCTTGGAAGTTTTTTACCCTTTGTTTTTTCATCACGTGGATTTTTTCTGTAAACCCCGTGGCTGGTCTATGATTTACCATCGCTAGAGAATGGAGCACCATGGTACTTCTCCATTTCAAATTCATGCACCCATTTCTAAAAGTTGTACGGCATTGTTTTGGCATTTTGGATGGATGTTGCACCTTGCAACGTAGATGTTGCACCCTATGGATATCCATTCTTCGGAAGGCCATAACCGTTGGCTCGTTTAGATTTACGGGAGCCATAACCAGTCAAAACGAAGCTCTCTGTGAGTTCTACTGCTGTGACCGCTTTAGGCCGTCATTCGTTAGTTTCATACCCAAAAAAGCCTATCCGAACCTCAATCGGGTCTTGGAAGTTTTTTACCCTTCGTTTTTTCGTCACGTGGATTTTTTCTGTAAAACGTGATCCCCGTTGCTGGCCTATGATTTACAATCGCTGGAGAGTGATGCACCATGTTACTGCTCCATTTCAAATCCATGCACCCATTTCTAAAAATCGTACGGCACTGTTTCAGCATTTTGAAAGAATGTTGCACCTTGCACCGTAATTGTTGCACCATGTGGATATCAATTCTTGGAGGGACATAACTATTGGCTCGTTTTGGATTTACGGAAGCCATAACCAGTCAAAACGAAGCTCTCTGTGAGTTCTACAACTATGACTGCTTTATGCCGTCACTGGTTAGTTTCATACTCAAAAAAGCCTATCCGAACCTCAATCGGGTCTTGGAAGTTTTTTACCCTTCGTTTTTTCGTCACGTGGATTTTTTCTATAAAACCAGATCCCCATGGCTGGTCTATGATTTACCATCGCTCGAGAGTGGTGCACCATGTTACTACTCCATTTCAAATCCATGCATCTATTTCTAAAAGTCGGACGGATGTTGCACCTTGCATCGTAGATGTTGCACCTTGTGTATATCGATTCTTACGCGGGCAATAATTGTTGGCTCGTTTAGAGTTACGAGAGGCATAACCAGTCAAAATGAAGCCCTCTATGAGTTCTACGGCTATGATGGATTTAAGCCGTCACTGTTTTTTTCATAACTAAAAAAGCCTATCCGAACCTCGATCGGGTCTTGGAAGTTTTTACCCTTCGTTTTTTCGTCACGTGGATTTTTTCTGCAAACGGGATCCCCATGGCAGATCTATGTGTTACCATCGCTGGAGAGCAGTACATCATGGTAATGCTCCATTTCAAATCCATGCACCCGATTCTAAAAGACGGCATTTTGGACGGATGTTGCACCTGGCACCGTAGATGTTGCACCCTGTGGATATCGATTTTTCAGAGGGCCATAACTGTTGGCTCGTCTAGAGTTATGCGAACCAAAACCAGTCAAAAAGCACTCCATGAGTTCTACGGCATTGACCACTTTAAGCCGTCACTGGTTAGTTTCATACCTAAAAAATCATATCCGAACCTCAATCAGGTCACTGGTCACGCGGATTTTTTCTGTAAAATGGGATCCCCGTGGCTGGTCTATGATTTACCGTCGCTGTAGGGTGGTGCACCATGGTACTTCTCCGTTTCAAATCCATGCACCCATTTCTAAAAGCCGTACGACACTTTTTCGTCATTTTGGACAGATATTGCACCTTGCACCATAGATATTGCACCCTGTGGATATCGATTCTTCGGAGGGCCATAACTATTGGCTCGTTTAGAGTTACGGGAGCCATAACCTGTCAAAAGGAAGCTCTCTATGAGTTCTACGGTATGACAGCTTTAAGTCGTCACTGGTTAGTTTCATACCCAAAAAGTCCTATCCGAACCTCAATCGGGTCTTGGAAGTTTTTTACCCTTCGTTTTTTCTTCACGTGAATTTTATATGTAAAACGGGTTCCCCATGACTGGTCTATGATTTACAATCGCTGGAGAGTGGTGCACTATGGTAATGCTCCATTTCAAATCCATGCACTCATTTCTAAAAGTCGTACGGTACTTTTTCGGCATTTGGGACAGATGTTGCACCTTGCACCGTAGATGTTGCACCCTATGGATATCGATTCTTCAAAGGGCCATAACTATTAGCTTTTTTCGAGTTATGAGAGCCATAAATAGTCAAAACGGAGCTCTCTGTGAGTTCTTTGGCTATGGCCGCTTTAAGCCGTCACCGGTTAGTTTCATACCTAAAAAAGCCTATTCGAAACTCAATCGGGTTTTGGAAGTTTTTTACCCTTCATTTCTTCGTCACAAGGATTTTTTTTCTTTAAAACGGGATCCCCATGGCTGGTCTATGATTTACCTTGCAACGTAGATGTTGCAACCTATGGATATCCATTCTTTGGAAGGCCATAACCGTTGGCTCGTTTAGATTTACGGGAGCCATAACCAGTCAAAATGAAGCTCTCTGTGAGTTCTACTGCTATGACCGCTTTAGGCCGTCATTCGTTAGTTTCATACCCAAAAAAGCCTATCCGAACCTCAATCGGGTCTTGGAAGTTGTTTACCCTTCGTTTTTTCGTCACGTGGATTTTTTATGTAAAACGTGATCCCCGTCGCTGGCCTATGATTTACCATCGCTGGAGAGTAGTGCACCATGTTACTGCTCCATTTCAAATCCATGCACCCATTTCTAAAAATCGTACGGCACTGTTTCGGCATTTTGAAAGAATGTTGCACCTTGCACCGTAATTGTTGCACCATGTGGATATTAATTCATGGAGGGACATAACTATTGGCTCGTTTTGGATTTATGGGAGCCATAACCAGTCAAAACGAAGCTCTCTGTGAGTTCTACGGCTATGACTGCTTTATGCCGTCACTGGTTAATTTCGTACTCAAAAAAGCCTATCCGAACCTCAATCGGGTCTTGGAAGTTTTTTACCCTTCGTTTTTTCGTCACATGGATTTTTTCTATAAAACCGGATCCCCATGGCTGTTCTATGATTTACTATCGCTGGAGAGTGGTGCACCATGGTACTGCTCCATTTCAAATCCATGCATCTATTTCTAAAAGTCGTATGGCACTGTTTCGGCATTTTGGATGGATGTTGCACCTTGCATCGTAGATGTTGCACCCTGTGGATATCGATTATTCGGTGGGCCATAACTATTGGCTCGTTTGGAGTTACGGGAACCATAACCAGTCAAAATGAAGCACTCTGTGAGATCTACGACTATGATACCTTTAAACCGTCATTGGATAATTTCATACCCAAAAAATCCACTTTAAGCCGTCACTAGTTAGTTTCATACCAAAAAAGCCCATCCGAACCTCAATAGGGTCATGGAAGTTTTTTATCCTTCGTTTTTTCGTCAAGTGGATTTTTTCTGTAAAACGGGATCCCCGTGGCTGGTTTATAATTTACAATCGCTGTAGAATAGTGCACCATGGTACTACTCCATTTCAAATCGATGCACCCATTTCTATAGGTCGTACGACAAAGTTTTGGCATTTAGGACGGATGTTGCACCTTGCACAGTAGATGTTGCACCTTGCACAGTAGATGTCCATTCTTTGGAGGGCCATAACTGTTGGCTCGTTTAGAGTTACGGTAGCCATAAGTAGTCAAAACGAAGCTCTCTCTGTGTTCAACGGCTTTGATAGCTTTAAGCCATCACCGGTTAGTTTCATACCCAAAAAATCCTATCCGAACCTCAATCGGGTCTTCGAAGTTTTTTACCCTGAGTTTTGTCGTCGCGTGGATTTTTTCTATAAAACGGGATCCTCGTGGCTGGTCTATAATTTACCACCGCTAAAGCGTGTTGCGCAATTCTGTTTCAAATCCATGCACCCATTTCTAAAAGTCGTACTGCACTGTTTCAGGATTTTGGATGGATTTTGCACCTTGCACCGTAGATGTTGCACCCTGTGGATATCGATTCTTCGAAGGGTCATAACTGTTGGCTCGTTTAGAGTTATGGGAGGCATAACCAGTCAAAACGAAGCTCTCTGTGAGTTCTATGGCTATGATAGCTTTAAGCCGTCATTGGATAATTTCATACCCAAAAAATCCAACCCAAACCTCAATCCAGTCATGGAAGTTTTTTACCTTCATATTTTCGTAACGTGGATTTTTTCTGTAAAGTGGGATCCCCGTGGCTGGGCTATGATATACCATCGCTAGAGAGTGGTGCACTATGGTACTGCACCGTTTTAAATCCATGCACCCATTTCTAAAAGTCGTACGGTACTATTTCAGCATTTTGGACGGATGTTGCACCTTGCACTGTAGATGTTGCACTCTGTGGATAATGATTATTCGGATGGGGCATAACTGTTTGCTCGTTTAGATATACGGGAGCCTTAACCAGTCGAAACGAAGCTCTCTATGAGTTTTATGGCTACGAGTGCTTTAAGCTGTCACCGGTTAGTTTCTTACACCAAAAAGCCCATTCGAATCTGAATCGGGTTTTAGAAGTTTTTACCCTTCGTTTTTCGTCACGTGGATTTTTTCTGTAAAACTGGATCCCCGCGGCTGGTCTATGATTTTCCACCATAGGAGAGTGGTGTACGAAGGTACTGCTCCGTTTCAAATCCATGCACCCATTTCTAAAATTCGTATGGCAGTGTTTCGACATTTTGGATGGATGCTGCACCTTGTACCGTAGATGTTGCACGCTGTGGATATCGATTCTTCGGAGGGCCACAACTGTCGGCTCTTTAGAGTTACGGCAGCCATAACCAGTCAAAATGAAGCTCTCTGTGGGTTCTACGGATATGACGGCTTTAAGCCGTCACTGGTTAGTCTCATACCCAAAAAATCCTATCCGAACCTCAATCGGGTCTTGGAAGTTTTTTACCCTTCATTTTTTCGACAGGTGGATTTTTTTTCTATGAAACGAGAACCCTGTGGCTGGTCAATGATTTGCCATCACTAGAGAGTGGTGCAACATAGTACTGCTCCGTTTCAGATCCATGCGTGCATTTCCAAAAGTCGTACGGCACTGTTTCGGAATTTTGGAAGGATGTTGCACCTTGCACCGTAGATGTTGCACCCTGTGGATATCGATTCTTCGGAGGGCCATAAGTGTTGCCTCGTTTTGATTCATGGGAGCCATAACCAGTCAAAACAAAGCTCTCTGTGAATTCTGCGGCTATGATCGCTTTATGCTGTCACTAGTTAGTTTGATAGCCAAAAAAGCCTATCCGAACCTCAATCTGGTCTTGGTAGTTTTTTACCCTTCGTTTTTTGTCACGTGGATTCTTTCTATAAAACGTGATCCCCGTGTCTGGTCTATGATTTACGATCGCTGGAGAGTGGTGCACCATGCTACTGCTCCATTTCAAATCTATTCACCCACTTCTAAAAGTTGTACGGCACTGATTCGACATTTTGGAAGGATGTTGCACGTTTCACCGTAGTTGTTGCACCCTGTGGCTATCGATTCTTTGGAGGGCCATAGCTGTTGGCTCGTTTAGATTTACGTGAGCCATAACCAGTCAAAACGAAACTCTCTATGAGTTCTATGGCTATGACTACTTTAAGCCGTCACTGGTTAATTTCATACCCAAAAAAGCCAATCCGAACCTCAATTGGGTCTTGGAAGTTTTTTACCCTTCGTTTTTTCGTCTCGTGGATTTTTTCTGTAAAACAAGATCCCCGTAGCTGGTCTATGATTTACCAATGCTGGAGAATGGTGCACCATTGCAATGCTCCATTTCAAATCCATGCACCCATTTCTAAAAGTCGTACGGCACTGTTTCGGCATTTTGGACGGATGTTGAAACTTGCACCGTAGATGTTGCACCTTGTGGACATCGATTCTTCGGAGGCCCATAACTGTTGACTCGTTTAGATTTACGGAAGCCACAACCAGTAAAAACCAAGCTCTTTATGTGTTCCACGGCTATGAATGCTTTAAGCCGTCACTGGTTAGTTTCATACCAAAAAAGCCTATCCGAACCTCAATCGGATCTTGGAAGTTTTTTAACCTTTGTTTCTTCGTCACATGGGATTTTTTTGTAGAACAGGATCCTCCTGGCTGGTCTTTGATATACCACCGCTGAAAAGTGGTGCACTATGGTATTGCTCCGTTTCATATCCATGTGCCCATTTCTAAAAGTCATACGACACTGTTTCGGCATTTTGGAAGGATGTTGCACCTTGCACCATGGATGTTGCACCCTGTGGATATTGATTCTTCGAAGGGCCATGACTGTTGGCTCGTTTAGATTTACGGGAGCCATAACTAGGGCTGTCAATTTCCTACACGACCCGAAACACGACCCGAAACCCGCACGGAAATTAGCAGGTTAACCCGACCCATTTAATTGGCGGGTCATTTTCGGGTCAACCCGAATTTGACCCGTTTATAAACGGGTGGGTTTCGGGTTGACCCTCTAACCCGAAACTGACCCGTTAACAACCCGTTTATACAGTATATAGGTTGAGTTGACCCGTTTATGACCCGCTCTGGCCCGTTTATGACCCATTTATACCTTATACGGGTTATACAGGTTGACCCGACCCGTTTACGACCCGTTCCGACCCATTTACGACCCAATTATACCTTATACGGGTTGACCTGACCCGTTTACGACCCGTTTACGCCTTATACGGGTTGACCTGACCCATTTACGACCCGACCCGACCCGTTTATAATCGGGTTACACGGGTTGGGTCGGGTCAACCCGTTTATAAACGGGTCGGGTTCGGGTTGAGTTTTTCGACCCGTTTAATAAACGGGTTGACCCGACCCATTTAAAATCAACCCGAACCCGACTTGACCCGACCCAAACCCGACCCGACCCGACCCATTGACAGCCCTAGCCATAACCAGTCAAAACGAAGCTCTCTGTGAGTTCTACGGCTATGACTGCTTTAAGTCGTCACTGGTTAGTTTCATATCCAAAAAAGCCTATACAGACCTCAATCGGGCTGTGGAAGTTTTTTACCCTTCATTTTTTCGTCAATTGGATTTTTTCTGTAAAACGGGATCCCCATGGCTTGTCTATGATTTGCCATCGCTGGAGAGTGGTGCACCATGGTAGTGCTCCGTCTCGAATCCATGCATCCATTTCTAAAAGTCGTACGACACAGTTTCGGCATTTTGGACGGATGTTGCACCTTGCACCGTAGATGTTGCACCTTGCGGAAATCGATTATTCGGGGGGCCATAACTATTGGCTCCTTTAGAGTTACGGGAGCCAAAACCAGTCAAAACGAAGCTCTCTGTGATTTCTATGGCTATGACCATTTTAAGCCTTCACTAGTTAGTTTCATACCCAAAAAACCTTATCCAAACCTCAATCAGGTCTTCGAAGTTTTTTACCCTTCGTTTTTTTGTCACGTGGATTTCTACAGTAAAATGTGAACCCCGTGGCTGGTCTATGATTTACCATCGCTAGAGAGTGTGCACCATGGTACTGCTCCTTTTCAAATCCATGCACCCATTTCTAAAATCGTACGGTACAGTTTCGGCATTTTGGACGGATGTTGCACCTTGCACCGTAGATGTTGCACCCTGTGGATATCGATTATTCGAAGGGCCATAACTATTGGCTCGTTTAGAGTTACGGGAGCCAAAACCAATCAAAACGAACCTCTCTTTGAGTTCTACGGCTATGTCCGCTTTAAGCCGTCACTAGTTAGTTTCATACCCAAAAAATCTTATCCGAACCTCAATCGGGTCTTGGAAGTTTTTACCCTTCGTTTTTTCGTTACGTGGATTTTTTCTATAAAACGGTATCTCCGTGGCTGGTCTATGGTTTACCATCGCTGGAGAGTAGTGCACCATGGTACCACTCTGTTTCAAACCCATGCACCCATTTCTAAAAGTCATACGACACTGTTTCAGAATTTTGGACGGATGTTGCACCTTGCACCTTAGATGTTGCACACTATGGATATCGATTCTTCAGGGGGCCATAACTATGGGCTCATTTAGAGTTACGGAAGTCATAACCAGTCGAAACAAAGCTCTCTGTGAGTTCTACGGCTATGATGGCTTTAAGCGATCACTGATTAGTTTCATACCCAAAAAATCCTATCTGAACGTCAATCGAGTCTTGGAAGTTTTTTACCCTTCGTTTTTTCGTCACATTTTTTTTTTAAAACAGGATCCTCGTGGTTGTTATATGATTTACCATCGTTAGAGAGTGGTGCACCATGATACTGCTCCGTTTAAAATCCATGCATTCATTTCTAAAAGTCGTAAGGCACTTTTCGACATTTTGGACGGATCTTGCACCTTGCACCGTAGATGTTGCACCTTGTGGATATCGATTCTTCGGAGGGCCATAACTGTTGGCTCGTTTAGAGTTACGAGAGCCATAACTAGTCAAAACGAAGCTCTCTGTGAGTTCTATGGCTCTGATGGCTTTAAGCCGTCACTGGTTAGTTGCATACCCAAAAAATCCTATCTGAACCTCAATCGAGTCATGGAAGTTTTTTACCCTTCATTTTTTTCGTCCTATAGATTTTTTTTGTGGAAAGGGATCCCAGTGGCTGGTCTATGATTTACCATCGTTGGAGAGTGGTGCAAATGGTATTGCTCCATTTCATATCCATGCACCCATTTCTAAAGGTCGTACGGCACTGTTTTAGCATTTTGGACCGATGTTGCACCTCACACCGTAGATATTGCACCATGTGGATATCGATTCTTTGGAGGGCCATAACCATTGGCTCGTTTAGATTTATAGGAGCCATAACCAGTCGAAACGAACCTCTCTGTGAGTTCTACAGCTATGACCGATTTAATTTGTATCATGGTTAGTTTCATACCCAAAAATTCCTATCCGAACCTCAATCGGGTCTTGAAAGTTTTTTACCCTTCGTTTTTTCGTCACGTGGATTTTTCTGTTAAACGGGATCCCCGAGGCTGGTCTATGATTTTCCATCGCTGGAGAGTGGTGCACCATCATACTGCTCCATTTCAAATCCATGCACCCAATTCTAAAAGTCGTATGGCACTATTTCTGCATTTTGGACGGATTTGCACCTTGCACCGTAGATGTTGCACCCTATGGATATCGATTCTTCGAAGGTCCATAACTGTCGGCTTGTTTAGAGTTACGGGAGAAAGAACTCTGTGAGTTCTACGACTATAATAGCTTTAAGCCGTCACGGGTTAGTTCATACCCAAAAAAGCCTATCTGAACCTCAATCAAAACTTGGAAGTTTTTTACCCTTCGTTTTTTCGTCACGTGGATTTTTTCTGTAAAACGGGATTCCGTGGCTGTTCTATGATTTACCTTCGTTGGAGAGTGGTGCACCATGGTACAGTTCTGTTTCAAATCCATGCACCCATTTTTAAAAGTCGCACGACACTTTTTTGACATTTTGAACGGATGTTGCACCTTTCACCGTAGATGTTGCACCCTTTGGATATCGATTCATCGGAGGGCCATAAATGCTGGCTCATTTGGAGTTACGGGAGCCATAAATAGTCAAAATTATGCTCTCTGTGAGTTCTACGGTTATGATGGCTTAACTCCGTCATTGGTTAGTTTCATACCCAAAAAATACTATACGAACCTCAATCGGGTCTTGGCAGTTTTTTACCGTTCGTTTTTTCACCATTTGGATTATTTCCATAAAACGAGATCTCCGTGGCTGGTCTATGATTTACCATCGCTGGAGTGTGGTGCACCATGGCACTATTTAGTTTAAAATCTTTACACCCATTTCTAAAAGTCAAACGGTAGTTTTTCGACATTTTGGACGGATGTTGCACCTTGCACCGTAGATTTTGCACCCTGCGGATATCGACTCTTTGGAGGGCCATAACTGTTGGCTCGTTTAGATTACGGGAGCCATCACCAGTGCTACATCTATGACATCCTTAAGCCGTCACTCGTTAGTTCATACCCAAAAAATACTATCCGAACCTCAATCGGGCTTTGGAAGTTTTTTACCCTTCATTATTTCGTCACGCAGAATTTTTCTGTAAAACGAGATCTCTGTGGCTGGTCTATGATTTACCATCGCTGGAGAGTGGTGCACTATGGTACTGCTCCGTTTTAAATCTATGCACCCATTTTTAAAAGTCGTACGGCACTGTTTCGGCATTTTGGACGGATGTTGCACCTTGCACCATAGACATTGCACCCTGTGGATATCGATTTTTCGGAGGTCCATAACTGTTGGCTCTTTAGATTTACGGGAGCCATACCCAGTCAAAATGAAGCTCTCTGTGAGTTCAACGGCCATGACCGCTTTCAGCCGTCACTCGTAATTCTTATACCCAAAAAAGCCTATTCGAACCTCAATTGGGTTTTGGGAGTTTTTTACCCTACGTTTTTTCGTCACGTGGATTTTTTCTGTAAAACGGGATCCCCATGGCCGGTCTATGATTTACCATCGCTGGAGAGTGTTGCACCATGGTACTGCTCCGTTTCAAATCCATGCACCCATTGCTAGAAACCCTTCGGCACTTTTTCGGCATTTTGGATGGATGTTGCACCTTATACCATAGATGTTGCACCCTGTGGATATCAATTCTTTGGAGGGCCATAATTGTTGGCTCGTTCAGAATTACGAAAGCCATAACTAGTCAAAAAGAAGCTCTTTGTGTGTTCTACGGCTACGACAGATTTAAGTCATCACTGGTTAGTATCATACCCAAAAAGTCCTATCCAAACCTCAATCGGGTCTTGTAAGTTTTTTACCCTTCGTTTTTTCATCATGTGGATTTTTTCCGTAAAACGCGATCCCCATGGCTAGTCTATGATTTAGCATTGCTGGAAAGTGGTGCACCATGGTACTGCTCCCTTCCAAATCCATGAACCAATTTTAAAAGTCGTATGGCACTGTTTCGGACTTTTGGACGGATGTTGCACCTTGCACCATAGATGTTGCGCCGTGTGGATATCGATTCTTCGGAGGGCAATAACTATTGGCTCGTTTAGATTTACAGGAGCCATAACCTGTCAAAATGGAGCTCTCTATGAGTTCAACAGCTATGACTGCTTTAAGCCGTCATTTGTTAGTTTCATCCCCAAAAAAGCCTATCCGAACCTCAATCGGGCCTTGGAAGGTTTTTTACTATTCGTTTTTTCGTCACGTGGATTTTTTCTGTAAAACGGGATCCCCATGGCTGGTCTTTGATTTACCATCGCTGGAGAGTGGTGCACCATAGTATTGCTCCATTTCAAATCCAAGCACCCGTTTGGAATAGTCTTACGGCACTGTTTCGGCATTTTGGACGGATGTTGCACCTTGCACCGTAGATGTTGCACCCTGTGGATATCGATTCTTCGGAGGGCCATAACTGTTGGCTCGTTTAGATTTACGAGAGCCATAACTATTGGCTCGAAATGAAGCTCTCTATGAGTTCTACAGCAATGACCGCTTTAAGCTGTCACTGGTTAGTTTCATACCCAAAAAATCCTATCCGTACCTCAATCAGATAGGCTTTTTAACTGTTAAGACCGCTTTAAGCTGTAAAATGGATCGTCGTGGCTGGTCTATGATTTACCATCGCTGGAGAGTGTTGCACCATGGTACTACTCCGTTTCAAATCCATGCTCCCATTTCCCAAAGTCGTAAGACACTTTTTCAGCATTTTGGACTGATGTTGCACCTTGCACCGTAGATGTCGCAACCTATGGATATCGATTCTTCGATGGGTCATAACTGTTGGCTCGTTTAGAGTTACAGAAGCCACGACCTGTCAAAACGAAGCTCTTTGTGATTTCTATGGCTATAACAGATGTTTGTGCCAAAAATGGGCACAACACTCTTCGGAAGTTTTTAAAGAGATAAAAGTGAAGAATATAAATTTAAAATGATGATTATCTAACAAAAACTCCAACAAACAGAAATGTAAAAGCGCAGACAAGCAATTTAGAGTGGTTCGGCGTGTTGCCTACGTCCACTATGAAGTTTTTATGACTTTATTTATTTGCTTTCAATGATTACACGTGATTACAGCGAACAACAGTAGATTACAGCTTGGAATTTGAATACGACAGCAAGATTAGGATGCAAAACTCGATCCGGTAGAGTCTCAGCGCTTTTGAACCAAAAAGATCCCTTTTCTATATGCACCGAGGCTCTATTTATAGGTGCAGGAGGCTGATATTTCGCTCAAACTTCAGGAGACTCCTTCTGGCACGTGAGTGGGCCCACTTGATCAATCTCGGAGAGTTTCAACTCGATCTGTGATTGATACGAAATCAATTCGTATCGATCAAGATCGTGTCCAATGGAGCTGAAACTTCTTGGTAGCAATCTTTGGCTTGTACGCAATCTTCTATGAAAATTTCATAACATTTGGTTCAGTGGATCTTGAGTATGATCAATACGAGTTCAAGTTTCTCGAATGGTTGTTTGGTTCGAATCCATGTCTTCAAATGGATTAGCTTCGAATCGATCATGCACGTGATGACGCGGTGACGTGGGGCGCATTCCTCTTATCGATCCACTCTTTGATCGAGTTGACCATGTCGCATCCATGTATCTCGCCTCGTTTGCATCGATGACCGTTGCGTCAATACAGGTTCATTTGACTCGATGGACACGAACAAGTCATTAGACGTGGATTCGAACAAGGGCCCCTAATAGGTACGAAGTAGTCATCGTCTGATGGATGCGAAGCAAGGTCATCCGATAGATACGAAGAGTAGTCGCCTGATGGATTCGAACTAACATAACCTGATGGGTTCTAGTAATTGCTTACTGATGGTTTCGAACTGGATGGTTGCAAATGATTGCGTGCTAACGGATTCGAGACAGATGGATACGAGGTTATTGTAGCCCTGATTGGTACGAAGAAGGTGGATTCGAATAGAAGCTCAACCATGGATACGACTGTGCCTGGCTGGATGGATACGAAACAATGACCTGCCGTAGTTGACGGATGTGAAGTAGTCATCAGCCGATCGATACGAAGATGATGGATTCGAATACCGATAGCTTGATGGATGCGAACCGAGATAAACTGATAGATGCGAAGTGGGACTGTCTAAAGGATACGAGACCGATCGGTGCGAAGTTGATGGATACAAAGTGGGTGGATTCGAACCGTGGCTCATTGATGGATGCGAATCTGATGGATTTGAGACATGGCTCATTGATGGATACGAAAACATGGCTTCTCCCTTCGACTTGAAATTTGGAATGCTGGCTTTCACGGCTTCGCTTGTGGTGTCTTGCTGATTGTAGCCTGATCCGGACTTGAACGAAATTCATCGACATCCATAGAGAACCTACGCATGCTTGATGCCCAGGTTGAATGATCCTTGGTTTTCAACCATCGCCTTGATATCTCGGTATTGCCAAAAGGCGGGATAACACTTGCCCTCCAAAGTATATCTTGTGGTGACATGACGTGCTTTGAAAAGCTACAGTCTTCATTCTAAATAGTTATTGCTTCTTTGTTGAAGGTTGTAACCTTGCGTTACTGTATGATAGTGCTCAAGTGTATATACGCTAACCTGACTCTCGTTAATTTTGAACGTTCACGAGTCGCTGTCAGTTTTCTCGTATTGAGTTTCTTATCGATCCTCTCCTAAATTGATACGAAACTTGCGTTATAACAACACATCATGGTTGTATTTGGAGGTTCCTTTGTATCGATCCTCTCCTGAATCGATGTAGAAGTTTGAAATGTCCCTCTCGCATTGATGGACTTTGTATTAATGAATACGATTCCAACATTTCGAATCGGTGGTTATGAGCATCGGTGGATACGAAATTAACATTTGTACCGATGGTCCTCAACACTGATGGATTCGAGCAGGTGATCCTCAACTTGTGCCAATGAATGCTGATTTTTTGTAAGATTGGAATTGATGGATTCGAAGAGTGAAGTTCATATCGATGGGCCGTGGACGGAGTTGCAAAATCATCGATTTGAATGAAGGTTTCGCATCAGTGGGACCAAAAGCCTTCAGTACTGACTTCATCGCGCACTTCGTATCGATGGACCCTATTGTCCATTTCAAATCGATAGGAGTTTGGGTTGATGGATTCGAAACTGCCGTTCAACTCGATGCGACAGTTGACCTATGATGACCGGTTGCATTTGACTGGGAGGCGAATCACCCCTTCCCTTCACACGCACCCATAAAAATACTTCGGACTTCGGCCATTTTTCACTTTTTACCTTTTACTGCGGCTTTTCTTACCTCTCGCTTTCGCATCCATTCTGATAAAAGAAGATTTGCACTCTACCTCTGAATCGATCAAATTCCTTAATTTGTTGAACATTCCATTGCAAATAGGTAATGTTGCAAAAATATCTGACATCTAAAAAGTGAGATTCGAATTCTTTGTTGCCTTATTTGCTCATGCGATTTATTTCGGTGAAATCAAGGCCAGGGACGATCCAAAGTAAGGTCAAGGGTGGAGTGCGGTCATGGACATAAGGCTATTTGGGGAAGAAGAAGTGTGGAGAAAGGTTCCAATCCTTGCTTCGTCTCGATCATGAACAGCTATGCTCGAATCGATGTAGATGATAAAAGCGTCGTTTTGGGGTTCGTATCAATTTTGGAAATGCTGAGTCGAATGGTGTGATTCGCATCGTTCAAAGGCAGTGGGATTTCATATCGACGTACGATGACCAATTTGTGGGCTTGGTTAACACGACTGATGCGAAATCTCGTTTCTAGAGTTTGATACGAAGCCCAAGTGATTGATCGAGGCGATGTCAAGTGTTTTAGACCGATTCGAAATACAAGCTTATGATCGACATGAAACGTATCGATCCGAATGTGATCTATACGAAACTTAGGCTCCCCTAATCGATTCGAACTTGGACTCCAACGATCGATTCGAAGCCACTGGTCTTGATGGATTTGAAGACGACCATTATTGATCGATACGAAGTGGATTCCTCTCGATCGATACGAAACCATCGAGTACCGATCCATACGAACAAGATTTTAGGTGGCTAATCTGAACTTGCACTTTGATGGATGCGAACTCCAACCTAACACTTGAACTTCAACCGAATATATGACTCCGACGAGCTTCACTTTTGCCTATCTGAACTCAATTGACCAATTGTATATTTGACCGCCTTTCAAAGCTCGTCGATGGAACTGTAACTCAACAATATCTCAACAAATTGTAACTTGGATTGGTCTCTAAATTCTGGATGGCACGGTTGTGACGGTCAGCGATGACGGTCACTCCAGTCTGAATTTCCGAGTTTTCTTCGTTTGCAAATTTTCTTTAACTCTGCAAAATCTTTTCAAGTAATGCATAGCACTGCACCGCACAACACACAATTTATACGAGGGGAACACACGTGCTCTTTGTCGTCCAATGATGATTTCTCATGGATTAGTTAGCTATGGAAACTCCAAGCTCGCAGCCACAGGAAACTCAAAGTATAATTCCTTCCATACTTGAAATACCGGACATCGAGGCCGAAGTCACCGATCCAGCCTCGGATGAGGCACCGATGCATCTTTCATCAATAGCCCGCCAGATTCTGTTTTTTCCCACATCTCTAAAGATATGCTATGGAGAATATGCCTAAGGCACGGTTTGTCTATGGATGACGTACTACTGCCAGGACCGAACGACAGACCGCATAATCCACCAAAGGGGTGTACCGCATTTAATCGACATGCGTGCACAACTGGGACGCTCTCCCCGTTTAATCAATACATAAGAGAAGTGTTGTCTTTTCTAGGGATCGCCCCATCTTAGCTACACCCAAATGGATATGCTTTACTGAATAGCTTGTTCATTGAATTCATGGAGTATCTCTATCGACCACCCTGTCTGACCGAGATAAGATACTTGTTCAACTTCAAGAGTCGAATAGACAGTTCATCTTTCACATTCCTAGAGGAAGTGAGGAACTGTCAAGTGGTCACGGGGTCCTGGACGAGGCTGAGCTACTTCAAGACGGAGTGGTTCTATGTCAGATGTCCTCCAGGATTTGCCAGTCGATGGCTATTTAGACGTGAGTATTGCCATCTTCCCGGACGGTTGATAAGATAGTTATAGATAAAGCCAAACTCATATCTCTTTTTCTTTACAGCGATTAATTCAGCGACCCGAAGACGGATATTAGTAGGAGGTTGTTTGGGTTCTCCAAGAGGTCCCAGGCGAAGAGAGGAACATCAAATTGGTCTTGACGGATAGGAACCTTTGGATTCTTGGGCTAATTAAGTGAAGATAAAGTATACGACTCGACAGTGCACTAAGGACTATCTCGAGGGAATGAGTTAAGCGTAAGAACCTAGAGTTGTCATAGTTGAGGAAGTTGATTCCGAAAGAACCCATACTGACGACGAACCTTTAGCCGAGCCTGCGGATGCAACCTGGGATTCTGAAGAAAAGAGAAAAGGCAAGGCAATCGTTTTTAAGCAATCCAAAACGGGGAGATGGAAATCCGTGGTCATGTCCCGGCCTGCCTCCGGAATTAGAATTTCGAAGGTGTCTCCCCTAAGAATGGAAAATCTTTACGAAAGGCTCGCCGATTTTCCAACTTTGGACGACGTGTCCATGCAGCACGATGCCAGATTGGATGAACTCCAACACGCCTTCGTTTTAAGCGAGTCTCTGCCCATTAGCGTGGTCGACACATCTGGTTGGTCGGGTGGTCGCACATACTTTTACACTTCATGGCACCACACGATTTCTGACTATAATATGCCCACTGTGAAAGATTACTAACATTTTGTCCTCGCTTTGCTTTGCAGATACCATGTATGGACAAGGCTCAATGCTTGATAGTCTACACAGCAAAAGTCGATCTTCGTCATACTACGAATCACGTAGGAGAGAAGGAGACAAAGACTATGACCATGGGTATTCTAGTCAGGAACGGGCTGACAGAGATAAGGGATATAGGCATCGGTCTCGATCACGTAAGCCACCTCCCAGAGCTCTTGTACCGCCGCCAGCTCATGTTTCACGACCTTTGGAAGCTCAGTGGCATAAACCATCTTCCCAATCATCTAGGCTTGAATCTCAACGTAGAACGGAAGTTGCATATCCCTCAACTACTGCATAGGCCCTCGTCAAGCCCATGGGGGAAGGAGCGATTAGGTTCGCTCAGTTGAAAAAGGATTTTCCTGATATTTTTTTTGATGGGTTCGTCTTTCCTCCATGCTTGAAAAGGATCCAAGCGTCGGCCGAAAACACAGTGCACGATTATGTTGCAGATATATTCTTCCAGTATCAGGGTTGGTCGAAAACTGCGAAAAAGGCATCGAAGTTGGCCTTCGACCGGGCAGCCACGATTGAAAGGCTGGAGAAAGAACTCAGCCAGAAAGACCGGATCATTCAAGCGCTCAATAATGAGGCCGAGTCTTCTCGTAAATCCGAGATTGAAGCTCTGAAGAAGGCCGACGGGGCCCATGCGGCGATGGATAGAATGGAACGGAAGCACTACACCACGGTGGAGGATATAGGCCACAGGAATACCATCGTGACCGCTGAGCGGGATGCAGCCCTGAAAGAGCTGAACGAGCTTAAGGACAAAGTCTTGGAAATCATGAAAGAGAGAGATGCTGCTAATATTTCCGCACAGGAAGTGTGCGATCAAGTGGTGGTGCTTCGAAAGGGAGAGAGATGCGGCCATGCAAAAGGTCCGCGAGGTCGAGGCTGAAGTTGATGAAAATTTTCGGCTGGTGGAAGTCGGGCTTGAGGCTGACATAGAGGAGCTTCTCATCACTTATAATGCCAATGTACTAAGACACATGAATCGGGATTGGCTTGACGATTACTCGACACATCTATGCAATGCCTGGAATTTGCTGGTTGAAGAAGAGAAGGCGATGCCGTCGGATGGTGCCCTCGACAAATTTGAGCTGGGGAACCGCATATTGAGCAAAGATGAAAAGAAGGTTCTTCATGACTCGATGATTTCCCATGCAAGGGAGAGACTGGGCACCCAACACCTAGAAGTTGGCGAGGGCTCCAGCATCGCACATCAAGCTACAAGTTCTAAGATGGTTGCTTCATCTGGATCCGAGTCGGTCCCAGCCTACGACCCGGAACAGCCACACTTATCTCCTATAAGAGAGCACTCTTCGGAAGCTGTTCAGCCAGCCACGAGTCAAGTTGAGGAAGGTACTCTGCACAAATCTTGTGTGTGTCTGAAATGAAGTACTTTCATTGAAGCGTGATTGACAACTTATTCTTTTTCCTTGTCCAGTGACTAAAGCTACATCAGTAGCGCCTCCTGCGATACATGAATCACAACGAATGCAGGAGGCCATTATCACCTAGGCGATCACTACGACCACGGCCGTGCCTATTGAAGTAACACAGAGGAGCTCACTTTCTTTTGATGAGCAGATGATGAATGATCTCCTGGGCTGATAGAGCGACCCCTTTGTGGACTTACCGTTCGTCCTTAGTGGATTTCCACCTGCATCTAGCGCTTCGACACAGACCACTGCTGCCCCTAGTGAAGTCCGTGTTGCTCGTGAAGCAGAGATACTAGTTGAAATCAACGCAGAGATGGAGGCAGCGGCTCATGGCGGCAGTTTTGAGGGTTGATTGACGGCATCTGGCCCAACTCCACTTAGAATGATATCACCCGAGGGCACGCTTGTCGATACTAGTGCGTCTATTCCGCCCCCGGTCGTAGATCCAATTCCTCCAACTCCTCTTGCAGGGAGCATCCCCTTAGACTCAAGTTCGGAGGAGGAAAATGATATTATGCCTCCATCTGAAGATGATCAGCCAAAGAGTAAAGGCTCAAAAGGAAAACCATTGGTGGCTCTAGCAGATCTACACTTAAGAGGAAGCTGAAAAAGGCTAAGGAGTATATATCCCTTCCGGTGCAAATTTTTGTTAGCTAAGAACTTGTCTTTCCTTCATAGGCCGTGTATAGATGCGGGTTCGGCCCCTGCTAGTAGGAATTTTTTGGAAGAACTTATGTATAAGTCTTTTCTTTGATTAATTGAAATAAAATTCTATTTTTTTGTTGCTTCAACTCTTATTTCTGTCTTTTATACTTAAGTGTCGTAGAGTTAGGATCTCGGTTCCATGTACTCGCGGAGTTTCAACCCTTGAGTTCTCTTTATTTGCGAAGTCTGAAAATCACGAGTACGAGTTGTAACGAGAGATCGAGTTGGACTTTAGACATCGTACTACTTTAGCCAATGGTTAACACATAAGCCCTGCCCCCAGTTCCGGGAACAAGTTGTAAAGATCAGCTAGCGGTCATGATTTGTCTCTATTTTTCAAGTTTAACATCGTCATATTGATGCAGAAACAAGTGTGAGTCGAGTGATTGCATCGCATTCGCTTACTTATGAATAGTCGCATCCACACTCTGGGGATCAACATTTACACTTCGGTAGTCGATCACATCTATTGAAGTTTTTTAAGTACATGTCCACACTCCAGGGACATAAGCTAATTTGCGAGCGGCCATCCGCACCCGAGTTATTTTTATATTCCGTCCATACTTTGGGGACTTAGGATAATTCGTGATCGATAATCTAGTTCGCACTCTGGAATCCGAAAGTTATCGACGTTTGTAGCACAGTTCGCGCTACGGGAACTTTGACTCGGTATTTATATCCCAATTCACATTCTGGGAACTTGAAGTTAGCGTTTGTACTTTGGTTCGCACTCCGGGAACCTAGAGTTGATGTTTATACTCCAATTCGCACTCCGAGAATTTGGAGCTAGTGTTTATACTCCGGTTCGCACTCCGGGAACCTAGAGTTGATGTTTATACTCCAATTCGCACTCCGGGAATTTGGAGTTAGTGGACAGATGGCCAGTCACATCTGTTTAGACTTTTTAGAAGGTCGTTCACACTCTGGGAACGATGAATTTATCAGGATCGTGGATGGTCGGATCACATCCACCCTAAATTAACAAGCGAGGTTGTTAGATGGATAGGTCCATCCTTCTCTAACTTGGTTAGGATACGGTTGAAGTTGTTAGGCAGACGGGCCTGCCCTCACCCAAACTGTATTCATGATTTTTATGCTCCGACTCACACTCTAGGAGTTTGGAGTTGTTTTAAGGATTGGCGTGTATCAATCCTCTTTGACTTTAGCATAGTGACTTGCCCCTGAGCTTGGGTTTAATTTAGTGAGTGACCGGTCATATCACAATCACTCCCTATTTGAATAAATTCCACGGCTTGATGGAACTTAGCTCTCCATTCATCGTGATGTCGTACATCATATTCAATAAATCACAGCTCTGGCTAGAAGAGATGGCATTTTTGCTGAAATGAGAAAATATGGCAAGGTCAGTTGCCTTATTACAAGTTCACATTTCGAAATGCAAAAACAAATTGAAAATAAAAGAATGAATCAAATAAATAAAGCCTGTCATATGTAGTAGCGACGGAGTCTTTCACTATTCCAAGCTCTCGGCAAAGTAAGACCGTCAACGGTCGATAACTTGAACGTGCCATCTCCAAGTTTTTAGGTGATCACATACGGTCCTTCCCAATTTGGCTTCATGTGTAAAGGAACCGGATAGATTCTTTTCAGAACGAGATCACCAAGTTCGAGGTCGAACCTTGGCATTTTATAATCGGACGACTCGACTTCGATACGCGGCTTCCCTCAAATCAGCCTCTTCCCGCTTCTCATCCAGTAAATCCAAAGATTCAACAAGCAATATGGCATTTGTTTTCGGATCATAGTATGTCACGCGATGACAAGGTTCTTCCATCTCGACTGGAATAACGGCTTTTGAGCCGTAAGATAGAGAAAATGGAGTGTGTCCAGTAGCAGACTTGTGAGTCGTTCGATAAGCCCATAAGGCCATAGGAAGTTCATCGACCCACTTGCCCTCGACCTTTTCCAGTCGTTTCTTCAGAATAGATTTGATAACCTTGTTAATTGCTTCAACTTGGCCATTCGCCTGAGGGTGTGCACCGCAGAGAATTTCTTGTGGATATGGAATCGTTGGCATAAATTCTTGAATTCAACACTATCGAATTGGGCTCTATTATCAGTCATATTGGTATGCGTGAGACCAAATCGACAGATAATATTGCGAACTACGAAGTTGATTACTTTCTTCGTCGTGATTGCTGCAAGAGGTTCAGCTTCAGCCCATTTAGTAAAGTAATCAACTACGATGATGACATACTTCGCTCCACCTTTGGCAAGTGGTAGAGCACCAATATATCAATGCACCATACTGCAAACGGCCAGGGACTGACCATTTGAGTTATCCCAGTAGGTGAGGCTCTTGGAATTCGAGCATGTTTCTGGCATTTATCACATTTCCTTGCATAGTCTGATGCATCATGGTTCACATTCGGCCAGTAATATCCATATCGGAGTACTTTCTTAGTGAGAGCTTGCCCCCGGTGTGATCGCTACATTCTCCCTCATGCACATCATGTAACACTCGTTTGATTTCATCGTGTGTAATACATCAGAGGAGACGGACGGAATATACTCTTCTATACATGACTCCATTCTGCATGGTAAACCGCGAGGCTTTTTGAAGAATCTGCGTTCTCTCACTCCTATGCTCAGGCAACGTTCTATGCTCGATATAGTTTCGATATGGGGTCATCCACGACTCCTTATCGGGAGTGATTTCAAATATAAGATCTGTTTTCATCTGATTAATGCTGGGAGAAGATAGAGTTTCAACAGGAATGAGTCCCATCTACTGTGCTTCGCCCGTACTTGCTAACTTGGCCAATGAATCAGCCTTCTGGTTGTGCTCATGGGGTATGTAGAAAATGGCATAATAATCAAATTGATCAAGTATTTCCTAGACTCGAGCTAGATTAGCAGCTAGTCTTCGATCCTTGGCCTGATATTCACCCCGAACCTGGCATACAACTGATTGAGAGTCTGGACTTTGAAATGAACCTGCTCAGGGATGCTACCTTCCCGTTGAGACTCTGGACTTGCTTTATTGTTCTCGGAGTTTGCAAGTTTCTGATTGTCCAGATCTTTTTGAGATTTACTTCTATTCCTTGATTCTTGACAATGAACCCAAGGAACTTTCCGGATGCGACTCCAAAAATGACACTTTAGCGGATTGAGCTTCATCTCGTATTTTCGAAGGATGTTGAACATTGACTCCATATCTTTGATGTGATTAGTGGAGAATCATGATTTCACCAGCATGTCGTCTACATAAACCTTCATGGTCTTCCCGATCTGGTTGACGAACATTCGGTTGACTAGACGTTGGTATGTCGCTCCGGCGTTCTTTAGTCCAAAGGGCATGACTTTGTAGCAGTAGAGTCCAGATCGGTTAAGAAGATGGTATGTTCTTGGTCAGGTACATGCATGAGTATCTGGTTGTAGCCGGAATAAGCATCCATGAAAGATAATAATTCGTGTCCAGCCGTTGAATCTAAAAGCTGATCAATCCTGGGAAGTGGAAAACTGACTTTTGGACAAGCTTTATTTAAATCAGAATTATAAACACATGTCCTCCATTTCCCATTCAGCTTTGGGACAAGTACGGGATTGGATACCCACTCTAGGTATAAAGCATCTCGAAAAAACCCATTTGATTTTAGCTTATCAACCTCTTCTTTAAGGGCGACAGATCTCTCTGGATCCATACCACTTCTTTTCTGTTTGATGGGGATACACCGTCGGTCAATATTCAGGGTGTGGCTCGTGATGTCTGGCGAGATTCCGCACATGTCAGAGTGTGTCCAGGCGAACACGTCGAGATTCGCCCGGAAAAAATTAACCAATTCCTGCTATGTCTCTTGGCTTAACTGAGACCCAATCTTTAACATCCTCGAATCATCATCATCACCATCGATAGGAACATCGATCGTCAGTTCAGCCGAAGAAGCTTGACTTTCTATAGATTCATCCTTATTTTCATTGTCTCTAGGGTCAAGACCCCTCTGGAATTGGTTGTGGTGCCCGGGCCAAGGCCCAAGCACCAATTGTCAATTGTTTGCAAAACAGACGTAGAGAGATCCCTCTACGACCTTTCCTTTCTCTCTTCGCTGCGCCTCACGCAGCTCAGCAATATAACAGGCTCTCCCAGTAGCCTGATCTCCTTGAATTACTCCGATCCCACGATCCGTGGGGAATTTTAAAGTTAAACACCATGGAGCAATTGCTGCCCTGAATTCAGCAAGGGACGGCCCACCCAAAAAAGCGTTATAGGGGGAGTGAATGTCTAGCACAACAAATTGCAACATCTGGACTCTCCGGCACTCCCCAACTCCCAGCTCCAATGGTAGCTCCACTACTCCAGCGGGTATATTGGCATTTCCATCGAACCCGTGAATCCTAGATTGGCAAGGTTTTAAATCCTTGGCTTCCATTTTCATCAGTTCGTAAGCTCTTTTAAACAAAATATTTACAGAGCTCCCACTGTCTACCAGGATCCTCTTCATCCAAGAAGGACCAACTTAGGAAGATATGACCAGTGGGTCAATAGTTGGGGCTTCGACCCTATCAGCATTCCGTCTTCTGAATACGATGTCATCTGTCATCGTTCTTTGTTGTTTGGCCGGAGCCCCTTCATCAAAACTGCTGCAACACTCGAAGTCCGCACGCCTGATAGAATTGGCTACGACTCCATTTCCCTCCAGCTTTCGTCTATTAGATGAGGACCACCACTGACTGTATTTATGACCAACCTCCCGCCCGTACGAGCGGGTTCCTCCTGCCTTTCCTGATTCTACACACGATTTTGGTTTGACGGGCCTGCACCACCATACTACGGCACCCGCACGAACTGATCTAACTTTCTCTCCCTGATCAAATTCTCAATGAGGTCCTGCAAATGTCTACACTCATTGGTATTGTGGCCATAACTCTCATAGAATCTACAAAATTTTCCCGTCTGAATCTGCCTCTCCGATGATGGCTTCGGAGCAGGATTCTTATATTTCATAGCATTGCAAGTTTGCAAATATACATTCTCTAGCGATGTATTCAATGGTATGTATTTATCAAACATTGGAGCCCTACGTCGAGGGCCACAGTTTTGATCTCGTTTCTTATTCTGATTATCATTGTTTCTAGATTGAGATTCCTTGTTCTGTATATTCAGCTGTACTTTCCCAGAACTTTCACCTGACTATTTAACTGCCACATTGCTTTGAATCCCATCACTACTGGGCCTCATGTCATCCTGCTTCCTAGACTATTTCGCATCCTCTCGCCTTAAGAATTGGGCGGCTTTGGAGTAGAAATGGCTCAATGAAGCGGGAGGCTTCCCAGCTAACCAATTTCCAAACTCGAAGTCGGGGTCAATCCCCTTAGACAATGCCATTAAGATAGAATTGTCATTGGGATTGCTTATCTCTGCACATGCAGCATGGAACCTCTCCAAGTAGTGCCTAAGCTTCTCCCGAGGAGCTTGATTAACACTGGATAAAGTGTTAACGTCCTTAGGCCTAGCTACGTGCATACGAAACTATTCTACAAACTTCGTGGCCATTTGATCAAAACAAGAAATGGATAGGGGCGGAAATCATGTAAACCACATGGTGGCAGTGCCCTCCAAAGAGATAGGAAAGCTATGACACTTTACCGCGTCATCCGCTCTTGCAGCGTTCATCAACCACTCATACTTCAGGATGTGCTGGTTTGGGTCTGAATTCCCTTCATAGACCGGTAAAGTGGGCATTTTGAACCATCGAGGAGGTTCGACATAGAGTATTCATTCGTAAAGGGGGTGTGACTATGGAGATTCCCCAGTCGTCGTTAGTAAGACCCTGACTTTCATGGATCATTTGACGTATCATAGGTGGAAGGTCTGGCATTTGAACGTTCTACGCATGTGGAGCCAAGGCGTGGTCGGGTTCCACATTGCGAGGTTGGATCGGGAGTTATCGACGTTCCACGTCTCGCCTCCTTAGCTCAACATCTTCTGGGACGTAAGGTTCAGGAGTATGTCCATGATGATTTCGGGCATCAATCCTTGTTTCAAACATGGCGGTGGTGGCATGATTACCTATGGTGTATTGAGGAACAGTTCCTTCCTAGGAGGAGGGTCCAGTATGGAAGCTGGCCAATGGACCAACTCTCAGCTGCCCAATGGTTGGTGCAGGCGGATGTCCAGCAGCTTGTGCATAACCTTAATCCGGTTGAGGACGGATGGATCTGTGGTTGTAACCAGATGAGGCCGAAATTTCTATGGAGGAGTGGGAACCTTGATCTCTTCAAGATCTTCTACGCTTTTGTTGGTTTAGCTGATTGGTTAGCTCGGCATTTGTGCGCAACTATTCAGTTAGCCGTTGACGACTCTGTGTCAACTCCTGTAGCAACAATTGGAACTCTTGCCTGGTAACCAGGCCCGACGGATCTGAGGGTCCGATAGCGTCTTGGTTGGATGGAGCTAGCTGTGTTGGATTTTGTCTATACCGGCCTTCTTGATCGACAGCATGGGAGGTAGTCCTTATGCTAACCATCTTTATGGGTATATTCCTTTCCTAGACTTTATGAAAATCTGAATAGGATGGAAGGAATCCGGATTAGAGATCTGGATCTGCCACTTAGATTTGTGCAATCCGGTATCGACGATACATCCAAAGAGCAGGAGAATATCTAGGTTGATTTCTCAGTGAAAGCACCAAAGTGTTTGTACCAAAAATGGACACAACACCCTTCGAAAGTTTTTGAAGAAGGAATATAAATTTAAAATGAAGATTATCTAACAAAACCTCCAACAAACAGAAATGTAAAATCGCAGACAAGCAGTTTAGAGTGGTTCGGCGTGCTGCCTACGTCCAGTATGAAGTTTTTATGACTTTATTGATTCTCTTTCAATGATTACACGTGATTACAGCGAAAGACGGTAGATTACAGGTTGGAATTTGAATACGACAGCAAGATTTGGATGCAAAACTCGATACGGTAGAGTCTCGGTGCTTTTGAACCAAAAAGATCCCTTTTCTGTATGCTCTGAGGCTCTACTTATAGGCGTAGGAGGCTAATATTTCGCCCAAACTTCGGGAGACTCCTTCTGCCACGTGAGTGGGCCCACACGATCGATCCCGAAGAGTCTCTACTCGATCTGTGATCGATACGAAATCAATTTGTATCGATCAAGATCGTGCCCAATGGAGCTGAAACTTGGTGGGAGCAATCTTTGGCTTGTACGCAATCTTCAGTGAAAATTTCATAGCATTTGGATCGGTGCATCTTGAGTTATGATCGATACGAATTCAAGTTTCTCGAATGGTTGTCTGGTTCGAATCCATGTCTTTGGATCGATTAGCTTCGAATCGATCGTGCACGTGATGACGCGGTGACGTGGGGCACATTCCTCTCATCGATCCACTCTTTGCTCCGAGTTGACCGTGTCGCATCCATGAATCTCGCATCGTTTGCATCGATGACCGTTGCGTCAATCCAGGTTCATTTGACTCGATGGACACGAACAAGTCATCGGACGTGGATTCGAACAAGGGACCCTAACGGGTACGAAGTAGTCAACGTCTAATGGATGCGAAGCAAGGTCATCTGATGGATACGAAGAGCAGTTGCCTGATAGATGGATATGAGGTTATTGTAGCCCTGATTGGTACGAAGATGGTGTATTCGAATAGAGGCTCAACCATGGATACAAACTGTACCTGGCTGGATGGATACGAAATAGTGACTTGCCGTAGTTGATGGATGTGAAGTAGCCATCAACCGATCGATACGAAAATGATGGATTCGAATACCGATAGCTTGATCGATGCGAACCAAGATAAGATGATCGATGCGAAGTGGGACTGTCTGATGGATACGAGACCGATCAGTGCGAAGTTAATGGATACGAAATGGGTGGATTCGAACCGTGGCTCATTGATGGATGCAAATATGATGGATTCGAGACATGGCTCACTGATGGATACGAAAACATGGCTTCTCCCATCGACTTGCATGGATCATAACTTTAGCATACGAACTCGGATTGACTTGAAATTTGGAATGCTGACTTTCACGGCTTCGCTTGTCGTGTCTTGCTGATTGTTGCCTGATCCGGACTCGGATGAAGTTCATCGACATCCATAGCGAACCTACGCATGCTTGATGCCCAGGACGAATGATCCTTGGTTTTCAACCATCGCCTTGATATCTCGGCCTTGCCAAAAGGCGGGATAACAACAGCTTTAAGCCTTTCACTAGTTAGTTTCATACCCAAAAAATCCTATCCGAACCTCAAACGGGTCTTGAAAGTTTTTTACCCTTCGTTTTTTTTCATGTGGATTTTTTCTATAAAACGGGATCCCAATGGCTGGTCTATGATTTACCATCGCAGGAGAGTGGTGCACCATGGTACTGCTCCATTTCAAATCCATGCACCCATTTCTAAAGGTCGTACGGCACTGTTTCGGCATTTTGGACGGATGTTGCACCTTGCATCGTAGATTTTGCACCATGTGGATATCGATTCTTCGTAGGGCCATAACCTTTGGCTAGTTTATATTTACGTGCCATTACCAGTCAAAACAAAGCTCTTTGTGAGTTCTACGGCTATAAATGTTTTAAGCCGTATCACTGGTCTATGATTTTTTCTATTAAACGGGATCCCCGTGGCTGGTCTATGATTTACCGTCACTGGAGAGTGGTGCACCATAGTTCTGCTCCATTTCAAGTCCATGTACCCATTTCTAAAAGTCGTACGGCACTGTTTCTGCATTTTGGACGGATGTTGTACCTTGCACTATAGATGTTGCACCCTGTGGATATCGATTCTTCGAAGGGCCATAACTGTCGGCTCCTTTAGAATTACGGGAGCCAAAACCAGTTAAAACAAAGTTCTCTGTGAGTTCTATGGCTATGACAGCTTTAAGCCATCATGAGTTAGTTTCATACCCAAAAAAGCCTATCCGAACCTCAATCGGGTCTTGGAAGTTTTTTACCCTTCGTTTTTTCGTCACGTGGATTTTTTCTGTAAAACGGGATGCCCATGGCTGGTCTATGATTTACCTTCGCTGGAGAGTGGTGCAACATGGTACGACTCTGTTTCATTTCCATGCACCCATTTTTAAAAGTCGTACGGCACTTTTTCGGCATTTTGGACGAACGTTGCACCTTGCACCATAGATGTTCTACGGCTATGACGGCTTTGAGCCATCACTGGTTAGTTTCATATTCAAAAAATCCTATATGAAGCTCAATCAGGTCTTGAAAGTTTTTTATCCTTCATTTTTTTGACATGTGGAATTTTTCTGTTTAACGGGATCCCCATGGCTGGTCTATGATTTACCATCGCTGTTGAGTGTTGCACCATGGTACTGCTCCGTTTCAAATCCGTGCACCCATTTCTAAAATTCGTATGGTACTTTTTTGACATTTTGGACGGATGTTGCACCTTGCACCGTACATGTTACACCCTGTGGATATCGATTCTTCGAGAGGCCATAATTGTCGGCTCGCTTAGGGTTCCATTCCAAATCTAGTCACCCATTTTTAAAAGTCGTATGACATTATTTTTGCATTTTTTATGGATGTTGCACCTTGCACCGTAGATGTTGCACCCTATGGATATCGATTCTTCATAGGGCCATAACTATTGGCTCGTTTAGAACTACGGAAGCCATAACCCATTAAAACGAAGCTCTCTATGAGATCTATGGCTATGACCGCTTTAAGCCGTCACTGGTTAGTTTCATACCAAAAAAAGCCTATCTGAACCTCAGTCGGGTCTTGAAAGTTTTTTACAATTCATTTTTTCGTCACGTGGATTTTTTCTGTAAAACGGGATCCCCATGGCTGGTCTATGATTTACCATTGCGGTAGAGTGGTGCACCATGGTACTGCTCCATTCCAAATCCATGTACCAATTTCTAAAAGCCGTACGCCACTTTTTTGACATTTTGGACGGATGTTGAACCTTGCGCCGTAGATGTTGCACCCTGTGAATATTGATTCTTTAGATTTACGGATGCCATAACCAGTCAAAACGAATCTCTCTGTGAGTTCTACGGCTATGACGGCTTTAAGCCGTCAGTGGTTAGTTTCATACCCAAAAAAGCCTATCCGAACCTCAATCGGGTTTTGTAAGTTTTTACCCTTCGTTTTTTCTTCACTTGGATATTTTCTGTAGAATGGGATCTCTGTGGCTGGTCTATGATTTACCATCCCTGCAGAGTGGTGCACCATGTTACTGCTTCGTTTCAAATCCATGCACCCATTTCTAAAAGTCGTACAACACTTTTTCGGCATTTTGGACGGATGTTGCACCTTGCACATAGATGTTGCACCCTATGGATGTCGATTCTTCAAAGGGCCGTATCTGTTGGCTCGTTAGGAGTTACGGGAGCCATAACAAGTCAAAACGAAACTCTCTATGAGTTTACAGCTATAACCGCTTTAAGCCGTCACATGTTAGATTCATACCCAAAAAAGCCTATTCGAACCTCAATCGGGTCTTGTTAGTTTTTTACCCTTCGTTTTTTCGTCACATGGATTTTTTCTGTAAAATGGGATCTTCGTGGCTGGCCTATGATTTACCATCGCTGGAGAGTCGTGCACCATGGTACTGCACCGTTTCAATTCCATGCACCCATTTCTAAAAGTCGTACGACATTGTTTCGGCATTTTAGACGGATGTTGCACCTTGCACCGTAGATGTTGCACCCTGCGGATATCGATATTTTGGAGGGCCATAACTGTTGGCTCGTTTAGAGTTACGGGATCCATAACTAGTCAAAACGAAGCTCTCTGTGAGTTCTATGGCTACGACCGCTTTAAGCCGTCACTGGTTAGTTTCATACACAAAAAAGCCAATCCGAACCTCAATCGGGTCTTGGAAGTTTTTTACCCTTCGTTTTTTTGTCACGTGGATTTTTTCTGTAAAACGGGATCCCCGTGGCTGGTCTATGATTTACCATCGCTGGATAGTGGTGCACCATGGTACTACTCCATTTCGAATCCATACATCCATTTCTAAAAGTCGTACGACATTTTTCGGCATTTTGGACGGATGTTGACTTTGCACCATAGATGTTGCACCCTGTGGATATTGATTCTTCGGAGGGCCATAACTGTTGGCTCGTTTAGAGTTACGGGAGCCATAACTAGTCAAAATGAAGCTCTTTGTGAGTTCTACGGCCATGACATCTTTAAGCCATCGCTGGTTAGTTTCGTACCTAAAAAATCCTATCCGAACATCAATCGGGTCTTGGATGTTTTTTACCCTTCGTTTTTTCATCATGTGAATTTTTCTTGTAAAACGAGATCCCCGTGGCTGGTCTATGATTTACCATCACCGGAGAGTGGTGCACCATGGTACCACTCTGTTTCAAACCCATGCACCCGTTTCTAAAAGTCGTACGGCATTTTGGACGGATGTTGCACCTTGCACCGTAGAAGTTGCACCCTATGGATATCGATTCTTCGAAGGGCCATAACTGTTGGCTCGTTAAGAGTTACGGGAGCCATAACCAGTCAAAACGAAGCTCTTTGTGAATTCCACGGCTATGACTGCTTTAAGCTGTCACTGGTTAGTTTCGTACCCAAAAAAGTCTATCCGAACCTCAATCAGGTCTTGGAAGTTTTTTACCCTTCGTTTTTTTGTCACGTGGATTTTTTCTGTAAAATAGGATCCCCATGGCTGGTCTATGATTTACCATCGTTTAAGAGTGGTGCACCATGGTACTGCTCTGTTTCAAATCCATGCACCCATTTCAAAATGTCGTACGGCACTTTTTCGGCATTTTGGATGGATGTTGCACCTTACACCGCAGATGTTGCGCCCTATGATATCGATTCTTCGGAGGGCCATAACTGTTGTCTCGTTTAGAGTTACGTGAGCCATAACCAGTCAAAACGAAGCACTCTGTGAGTTCTATGGCTATGATCACTTTAAGCCGTCACTGTTTTGTTTCATAACCGAAAAAGCCTATCCGAACCTCAATCGGGTCTTGGAAGTTTTTTACCCTTCGTTTTTTCGTCACGTGTATTTTTTCTGTAAAACGGGTTCCCAATGGCTGATCTATGATTTACCACCACTGGAGAGTGGTACACCATGGTACTTCTGTGTTTCGAATCCATGCACCCATTTTAAAAAGTCATACGGCACTTTTTCGGATTTTGGACCAATGTAGCACCTTGCACCGTAGATGTTGCAAACTATGGATATCGATTCTTCAGAGGGCCATAACTGTTGGCTCGTTTAGATTTACAGGAGTCATAACCAGTCAAAATGAAGCTCTCTTTGAGTTCTATGCCTATGACTGCTTTAAGCCATCACTGGTTAGTTTCATACCAAAAAAGCCTATTTGAACCTCAATCGGATCTTGTTAGTTTTTTACCCCTCGTTTTTTCATCACTTGGATTTTTTCTGTAAAACGGGATCTCCATGGCTGGTCTATGATTTACCATCGCTGGAGAGTGGTGCACCGTGGTACTGCTCCTTTTCAAATCCATGCACCTATTTCTAAAAGTCGTACGATAATTTTTCAGCATTTTAGACGGATGACACACCTTGCACTGTAGATGTACCTTGTGGATATCGATTCTTCGGAGGGCCATAACTGTTGGCTTGTTTGGAGTTACAAAAGCCATAACCAGTCAAAACGAAGCTCTTTGTGAGTTCAATGGCTATGACCACTTTAAGCCGTCAATAGATAGTTTCATACCAAAAAAGCCTATCCGAACGTCAATCGGGTATTGGAAGTCTTTTACCCTTCATTTTTTCGTCACGTGGATTTTTTATGTGCAATGGGATCCCCATGGCTGGTCTATGATTTACCATCGCTGGAGAGTGGTGCACCATAGTATTGCTCTATTTCAATTCCATGCACACATTTTTAAGAGTTGTACGACACTATTTCGGCATTTTAGACGGATGTTGCACCTTGCACCGTAGATATTGCACCCTGTGGATATCGATTCTTCGAAGGGCCATAACTGTTGGCTCGTTTAGAGTTACGGGATCCATGACTAGTCAAAACGATGCTCTTTGTGACTTCTACGGCTATGATAGCTTTAAGCCGTCACTGGTTAGTTTCGTGCCCAAAAATTCCTTTCCGAACCTCAATTGGGTCTTTGAAGTTTTTTACCCTTTGTTTTTTCGTCGCGTGGATTTTTTCTGTAAAACAGAATCCCCGTGGCTGGTCTATGATTGACCATCGCCGGAGAGTGGTGCACCATGATACTACTCCGTTTCAAATCCATGCAACCATTTCTATTAGTCGTACGGCATTATTTCGGCATTTTAGACGGATGTTGCACCTTGCACTGTAGATGTTGCATCCTATAGATATCGATTCTTCGGAGGGCCACAATTGATGGCTCGCTAAAATTTGCAGGAGACATAACCAGTCGAAATGAAGCTCTCTGTGAGTTCTACGGCTATGACTGCATTAAGCAGTCACTGTAGATGTTGCACCCCATGGAATTGAGTCATTGGTCAGTTTCACACCCAAAAAAGCCTATTTGAACCTCAATCGGGTCTTGTTAGTTTTTTACCCTTCGTTTTTTCTTCACTTGGATTTTTTCTGTAAAACGGGATCTCCGAGGCTGGTCTATGATTTACCATCACTGGAGCATGGTGCACCCTGGTACTGCTCCATTTCAAATCCATGCACCCATTTCTAAAAGTCGCACGGCACTTTTTCGACATTTTGGACGGATGTTGCATCTTGCACCGTAGATGTTGCACCCTGGGGATATCGATTCTTCGAAGGGCCATAACTGTTGGCTTGTTTAGAGTTACGGGAGCCATTGCCAGTCAAAACAAAGCTTTCTGTCAATTCTACGGCCATGACCACTTTAAGCTGTCACTTTAGATGTTGCTCCATATAGATATCGATTCTTCGGATGTTACACCTTGCACCATAGATGTTGCACCATGTGGATATCGATTCTTCGGAGGGCCATAACTGTTGGCTCGTTTAGAGTTACGGGAGCCATAACCAATCAAAACGAATCTCTTTGTGAGTTCTATGGCTGTGACAGCTTTAAGCCGTCACTGGTTAGTTTCAAACTCATAAAATCCTATCCGAACCTCAATCACGTCTTGGAAGTCTTTTACCCTTCGTTTTTTCTTTACGTGGATTTTTTCTGTGCAACGGGATCCCCGTGGCTGGTCTATGATTTACCATCGCTGGAGTGTGGTACACCATGGTACTGCTCCGTTTCAAATCCATGTACCCATTTCTAAAAGTCATACGGCACTGTTTCGGCATTTTAGACGGATGTTGCACCTTGCACTGTAGATGTTGCACTCTGTGGATATAGATTCTTCGGAGGCCCATAACTGTTGGCTCGTTTAGAGTTATGGGAGCCAAACTAGTCGAAACCAAGCCCTCTGTGCGTTCTATGGCTATGATCACTTCAAGCCATCACTGGTTAGTTTCGTCCCTGAAATAGCATATCTAAACCTCAACCGGGTCTTGGAAGTTTTTTACTCTTCGTTTTTTCGTCACGCGGATTTTTTCTGCAAAACGGGAATCCCGTGGCTGGTCTATGTTTTAACATCACTGGAGAGTGGTGCACCATGGTACTACTCCATTTCAAATCCATGCACCAATTTCTAAAAGTCGTACGATGCTGTTTTGACATTTTGGATGGATGTTGCACCTTGCACCGTAGATGTTACACCCTGTGGATATCGATTCTTCGGAGGTGGATAACTGTTGGCTCGTTTAGAGTTACAGGAGCCATCACTAGTCAAAACAAAGCTCTCTGTGAGTTCTACGGCTATGACAGCTTTAAGCCGTCACTTATTAGTTTCATACCCAAAAAAGCCTTAATTAGAACCTCAATCGGGTCTTGCAAGTTTTTCACCCTTCGTTTTTTCGTCACGTGGATTTTTTCTGTAAAACGGGATCCCCATGGCTGGTCTATGATTTACCATCGCTGGAGATGGGTGCACCATGGTACTGCTCCGTTTCAAATCCGTGCAGCCATTTCTAAAAGTCGTACGACACTTTTTCGGCATTTTGAATGGATGTTGCACCTTGCACCGTAGATGTTGCACCTTGCAGATATCGATTCTTCGAAGGCCATAACTGTTGGCTAATTTTGAGTTATGGGAGCCATACCAGTCAAAACGAAGCTCTTTGTGAGTTCTACGGCCATGACCGCTTTAAGCCGTCACTGGTTATTTTCATACCCAAAAAAGCCTATCCAAACCTCAATCGGGTCTTGGAAGTTTTTTACCCTTCGTTTTTTCATCACGTGGATTTTTTTCTGTAAAACGGGATCCCCATGGCTGGTGTATGATTTACTATCACTAGAGAGTGGTGCACCATGGTACTGCTCCATTTCAAATCCATGCACCCATTTTTAAAAGTCCTACGGCATTTTTTCCGCATTTTGAACGGATGTTGCACATTGCACCGTTGCTATTGCACCCAATGGATATCGATTTTTCCGAGGGCCATAATTGTTGATTCATTTAGAGTTTCGGGAGCCATAATAGTCAAAACGAAGCTCTCTGTGGGTTCTAAGGCCATAACTGCATTAAGCGGTCTTGGAAGTTATTTACCCTTCGTTTTTTCGTCACGTGGATTTTTCTATGTAAAACGGGATCCCTGTGGGTGGTCTATGATTTATCATCGCTGGAGAGTGTTACACCATGTACTGCTTCGTTTCAAATCCATGCACCCATTCTAAAAGTCATACGACATTGTTTCTGCATTTTGGACGGATGTTACACCTTGCACCGTAGATGTTGCACCCGGTGGATATCAATTCTTCGGAGGGCCATAACTGTTGGCTCGTTTAGAGTTACGATAGCCATCACCAGTCAAAACGAAGATCTCAGTGAGTTCTATGGCTAAGACCGTTTTAAGCCATCACTGGTTAGTTTCGTACCCAAAAAAGCCTATCCGAACCTCAATCGGGTCTTGAAAGTTTTTTACCCTTCGTTTTTTCGTCACGTGGATTTTTTTCTGTAAAATGGTTTTTCCACGGCTGGTCTTTAATTTACCATCACTAGAGAGTGGTACACCACAGTACTGCTCCGTTTCAAATCCATGCACCAATTTCTAAAAGTCATACGGCACTTTTTCGGCATTTTGGACGGATGTTGCACCTTGCACCGTAGATGTTGCACCCTGTGGATATCGATTCTTCGGAGGGCCATAACTATTGGATCGTTTAGAGCTACAGGGGCCATAACCAGTCAAAACGAAGAACTTTGCGAGTTCTATAGCTATGACAGCTTTTAGCCATTATTGGTTAGTTTCAAAGCCAAAAAATCCTATCCGAACCTCAATCGGGTCTTGGAAGTTTTTTACCCTTCGTTATTTCGTCATATGGATTTTTTTGTAAAACGGGATCCCCGTGGCCGGTCTATGATTTACCAACGCTGGAGAGTGTGCACCATGTACTGTTCCTTTTCAAATCAATACACCCATTCTAAAAGTCGTACGACACTATTTCGGCATTTTTTACGGATGTTGCACCTTTCACCGTAGACGTTGCACCCTGTGGATATCGATTCTTCGGAGGGCCACAACTGTTGGCTTATTAGCAGTTACGGGAGCCATAACGAGTCAAAACAAAGCTCTCTGTGAGTTCTACGGCTATGACTACTTTAAGCCGTCACTGGTTAGTTTCGTACCCTAAATGCCTATTCGAACCTCAATCGGGTCTTGAAAGTTTTTTACCCTTCGTTTTTTCGTTATGTGGATTTTTTCCGTAAAACGAGATCCATGTGGCTCGTCTATGATTTACCATCGCTGGGGAGTGGTGCACCATGCACAGCTCCATTTCAAATCCATGCACCTTTCTAAAAGTCGTTTGACACTGTTTCGGCATTTTGGGCGGATGTTGCACCTTGCACCGTAGATGTTGCACACTATGGATATCGATTCTTCGGAGGGCCATAACTATTGGCTCGTTTAGATTTACGAAAGCCATAACCAGTCAAAACGAAGCCTTTTGTGAGTTCTACGGCTATGATAGCTTTAATCCATCACTGGTTAGTTTCATACCCAAAAAAGCCTATCCGAACCTTAATCGATTCTTGTAAGTTTTTTACCCTTCGTTTTTTTCGTCACTTGGACTTTTTTTGTAAAACGGGATCTCCGTGGCTAGTCTATGATTTTCCATCACTGGAGAGTGGTGCACCATGGTACTGCTCCGTTTCAAATCCGTGCGCCCATTTCTAAAAGTCTTATGGCACTTTTTCGGCATTTTGGATGGATGTTGCACCTTGCACCATAGATGTTGCACCCTGTGGATATCAATTCTTCGGAGAGCCATAACTGTTGGCTCGTTTAGACTTACGGGAGCCATAAATAGTCAAAACGAAGCTCTCTGTGAGTTCTACGGCTGTGACCACTTTAAACCGTCACTGGTTAGTTTCATGCCCAAAAAAGCAAACCCGAACCTCAATCAGGTCTTGGAAGTTTTTTGCCCTTTGTTTTTTCATCGCGTAGATTTTTTCTGTAAAATGGGATCCACATCGCTGGTCTATGATTTACCATCGCTGGAGAGTGGTGTACCATGGTACAGCTCAGTTTCAAATCCATGCACCCATTTCTAAAAGTCGTACGACACTATTTCGGCATTTTGGCCGGATGTTGCACCCTACACCGTAGATGTTGCACCCTGTGGATATCGATTTTTCGAAGGGCCATAATTGTTGGCTCGTATAAAGTTACGGGAACCATAACCAGTCAAAACGAAGCTCTCTATGAGATCTACGGCTATGACCGCTTTAAGCTGTCATTGGTTAGTTTCATACCTAAAAAAGCCTATCCGAACCTCAATAGGGTCTTTGAAGTTTTTTACCCTTCGTTTTTTCGTCACGTGGATTTTTTCTATAAAATGGGATCCGCGTGGCTGGTCTATGATTTGCCGTCGTTGGAGAGCGGTGCACCATGGTACTACTCCATTTCAAATTCATGCACCCATTTCTCAAAGTCGTACGACATTTTTTTGGCATTTTGGACAGATGTTGCACCTTGTACCGTTGATGTTACACCCTATGGATATCAATTCTTCGGAGGGCCTAATAGTTGGCTCATTTAGGGTTGCGAGAGCCATAACCAGTCAAAACGAAAGCTCTCTATGAGTTCTACAGCTATGACTTCTTTAAACAGTCACTGGTTAGTTTCGTACCCAAAATAGCATATCTGAACCTCAACCGGGTCTTGGAAGTTTTTTACTCTTTGTTTTTTCGTCATGTGAATTTTTTATACAAAATGGTATCCGCGTGGCTGCTCTATGATTTACCATCGCTGGAGAGTGGTGCACCATGGTACTGCTCTGTTTCAAACCCATGCATCCATTTTTAAAAGTCGTAAGGCACTGTTTCGGCATTTTAGATGGATGTTACACCTTGCACCGTAGATGTTGCACCCTGTGGATATCGATTCTTCGGGAGGCCATAAATGTTGGCTCGTTTAGGGCAACAGAAGCCATAACCAATCAAAACAAAGCTATCTATGAGTTCTACGGCTATGACTGCTTTAAGCCGTCACTGGTTAGTTTCATATGCAAAAATGCCAATCCGAACCTCAATCGGGCCTTGCAAGTTCTTTACCCTTCATTTTTTCATCAAGTGGATTTTTTTTGTTAAACGGGTTCCCCATGGCTGGTCTATGAATTACCATCATTGGAGAGTGGTGCACCGTGGTACTGCTCCGTTTCAAATCCATGCACCCATTTCTAAAAGTCTTACGGCACTTTTTTAGCATTTTGGACAGATGTTGCACCTTGCACTTAGATGTTGCTCCCTGTGGATATCGATTCTTCGGAGGACCATAACTGTTGGCTCGTTTAGAGTTACAGGAGCCATCACTAGTCAAAACGAAGCTCTCTATGAGTTCTATGGCTATGACAGCTTTAAGCCGTCACTTGTTAGTTTCATACCCAAAAAAACCTATCTGAACCTCAATCGGCTCTTGTAAGTTTTTTACCCTTCGTTTTTTCGCCACGTGGATTTTTTTAGTAAAACGGGTTCCCCTTAGTAGGTCTATGATTTACCATAAGTGGAGAGTTTTGCACCATGGTAATGGTCCATTTCATATACCATCGCTGGAGAGTGGTGCACCACGGTACTGCTCCATTTCAAATCCATGCATCCATTTCTAAAAGTCATACGACACTGTTTTGACATTTTGGATGGACGTTGCACCTTACAGCGTAGATGTTGCACCCTATGGATATCGATTCTTCGAAGGGCCATAACTATTGGCTCGTTTAGAGTTACAGTAGCCATACCGGTCAAAATGAAGCTCTCTGTGAGTTCTATGGCCATGACTGCATTAAGCCGTCACTGGTTAGTTTCATACCCAAAAAAGCCTATCCGAACATCAATCGGGTCTTGGAGGTTTTTTACCCTTCGTTTTTTCGTCACGTGAATTTTTCTATAAAACGGGATCCCCGTGGCTGGTCTATGATTTATAATCGCTGCAGGGTGGTGCACCATGGTACTGCTCCATTTCAAATCCATGCACTCATTTCTAAACGTCGTACGGCATTTTTTCGGCATTTTGGACGGATGTTGCACCGTGCATCGTAGATGTTGCACCCTGTGGATATCGATTCTTCGAAGGGCCATAACTTTTGGCTCATTTAGAGTTACAGGACCAGTCAAAATCAAGATCTTTGTGAGTTCTATGGCTATGAACGCTTTAAGCCGTCACTGGTTAGTTTCATACCCGAAAAAGCCTATCCGAACCTCAATCGGGTCTAGGAAGTTTTTACCCTTCGTTTTTTCATCACATGGATTTTTTTTTGTAAAACAGTTTCCCCATGGCTGGTCTATGATTTACCATCACTGGAGGGTGGTGAACCATGGTACTGCTTCGTTTCAAATCAATGCACCAATTTCTAAAAGTCGTTAAGCACTTTTTTGGCATTTTGGACGGATGTTGCACCTTGCATCTTAGGTGTTGTACCCTATGGATATCGATCTTTCGGAGAGCCATAAATGTTGGCTCATTTAGAGTTACGGGAGCCATAACCAGTCAAAACAAAGATATTTGTGATTTCTATGGCTTTGACAGCTTTAAGCCATCACTGGTTTGTTTCGTACCCAAAAAAGCCTATCTGAACCTCAATCGGGTCTTGGTAGATTTTTGCCCTTAGTTTTTTCGTCATGTGGATTTTTCTACAAAACGGGGTCCCCGTGGCTGGCCTATGATTTTCCATCGCTGAAGAGTGGTGCACCATGGTACTGCTCTGTTTTCAAATCCATGCACCCATTTTTAAAAGCCATACGACACTTTTTCAGCATTTTGGACGAATGTTGCACCTTGCACCGTAGATGTTGCACCCTGTGGATTTCGATTCTTCGGACGGCCATAACTGTCTTCTCGTTCAGATTTACAAAAGCCATAACCAGTCAAAACAAAGCTCTCTATGAGTTCTACAGCTATGATAGCTTTAAGCCATCACTGGTTAGTTTCATACCAAAAAATGCCTATCTGAAACTCAATCGCGTCTTTTAAGTTTTTTACCCTTCGTATTTTCGTCACTTGGAATTTTGCTGTAAAACGGGATCTCCGTGGCTGGTCTATGATTTACCATCGCTAGAGAGTGGTGCACCATGGTACTGCTCCGTTTCAAATTCATGCACCAATTTTTAAAAGTCGTGCGGCACTTTTTCGGCATTTTGGACGGATGTTGCACCTTGCACCGTAGATGTTGCACCCCGTGGATATCAATTCTTCGGAGGGCCATAACTGTTGACTCGTTTAGACTTACGGGAGCCATAAATAGTCAAAACGAAGCTCTCTGTGAGTTCTACGACTATGACCGCTTTAAGCCGTCACTGGTTCGTTTCATAACCAATATAGCCTATCCGAAACTCAATCGGGTCTTGAAAGTTTTTTATTATTCGTTTTTTGTCACATGGATTTTTTCTGTAAAACGGGGTCCCTGTGGCTGGTCTATGATTTTCCATCGCTGGAGAGTGATCCACCATGGTTCTGCTCCGTTTCAAATTCGTGCACCCATTTCTGAAAGTCATACGACACTTTTTCCGCATTTTGGAGGCATGTTGCACCTTGCATCATAGATGTCGCACCCTATGGATATGGATTATTCGGAGGGCCTTAACTATTGGCTCATTTAGAGTAACGGGAGCCATAACCAGTCAAAATGAAGATCTTTGTGAGTTCTACGGCTATGATAGCTTTAAACCGTCACTGGTTAGTTTCATACCGAAAAATGCCTATCTGAACCTCAATCGGGTCTTAGAAGTTTTTTACCCTTCGTTTTTTGGTCTCATGGATTTTTTCTGTAAAACGAGATCCCCATGTAGGATCGATTTCACCCTAGAGGGGGGGGTGAATAGGGTGATACTATCAATTACAAAAATTATTTCGGAAGCTTATAAAATTATTTCAACACAGATACATCAAAATAATAGCAGCACAGAGAATGGCAGAATAAATGCAGAAATAGAGCGATACAGAATTTACCCAGCTTCGGAAAAACCCTGTCTACGTGCTGCCCCCAAGGTTTCTACTAGAAATTAGATAGTCAAATGCTTACACATGTAAACTTGCAACACCTTCTATTGACTAACCTAACTCTACGCTCAAAACCCTACCACAACTCAGCCACTGAGTTGTGAGTTCTCAAACTACGCCACGTAGTTTGTCCCCTAGTCACACGACTAGAAATTACAATGGTTTTAAAAAGGAAAAATACAATTTAAAACACAATTAAAAATAAAAACCCTAATTTTTAACTATTAAGCCGTATAATTGAAACAAGGCTGTCCCACTCCCTTTTTCTTTTTATTATATCGGCCGTATTTCTTTGCTCTGTAAAATGGTGGCTCGTTGCTTGTTCCTTGTTCGATGAAAATTAGGGCTTTGGAGAAATTTGAAGATGCCGAATTTAATTAGATCGATTGATTTCTATTTCCTTGCTCTATCGATTGATCGTCTCTTGAGATGGTTCGGCTGCTTCTACTTGATTGAGTTTGACCTTTATTCGGGTATGTAGTCTTTGTCTTTTGCTCTCTGGTTTGAATACTTGAACTCGATGCTCTTTATTTTTCGATGATGTTACTTATTTATATATGATTCGAGACCCTTGAATTTCGTTCGTATACATTTACTTGAATTCGTCACTTGATTTTTCTCGGCCATTTGATTTTGTTTTAATGCTGATGATAAGTTCTGAATTGTTTATATCGAATAATTTCATTTACTTCATTAACACGATTTTGATTTTGAACTCGCTCGATTCCTTGATTGTCACAGCTTCGATTCAGAACCGTTCGATCTTTCCTTGGTCGTTACAGCAGTGAATTTCCTACTTGACTTTGGCTTTAATTTTTGACTTTTTCAATTGTATCCTTTGCTTGCTTGTCACGGGTTGATTTCTTGGCTGTCACGGTGTCGATTTCTGACTTGGTCAATTTACTTGGCCACCACGGTTTTGAAATGATTCTGTTGATGTTGATTTCGTTCTTTATTTCCTTTGACTCTGGTCAGTAGCTCACGGCTACAACTTGTTTTTGATATTACCAGACTTTGACTTGATTTTTACGAATTTGATTCCACTGTAATTTTTGCGTCACTGCAACCTGTACTTTTGAAGCTCGATTCTCTGGTTGACACTTGTAATTTGTTGCATTGTGTTTGACATGGTCTTATAGCATTGAAAACTGTAACTTGACGGTTACTGGATGGATACTGTGCTCATTCCTGTTGTTTCAGTTCCATCTGATTCATTGTGGTTTGTTTTTGGGTTGTACTATCTTGAGCTCGAGTTTCTTCAATGTGATGTTTATTTGAAGTTGACGTAGTGTTGCAGTCTTGAGTCTTGTACATGTATCATTAGCTTGACCCATGTGACTTGTTTGTATTGTTGGATTCATTATTTTATATATGCTTACTGATATGATTCATATTGTATTGCTTTTGAACTCGTAGCCTTGTCTCACTTGCATTGCTTCTGATCATATGTCACTGTATATCACTGCATGTTGTATTTGCATGCTAGGCTTAACACTGCAACAATCAACAGTGTACATCATTATCTTCTACCAGTTTCATTACATAACCTACCAATGCCACCAGAGAATACTTTATACAGCATCACATATTCATTCACTACTACACTTTTGAGCAAACATCACTACGAAATTCCACTTCCATTAACTCACTTCAAGTCCATTGCTTTCACATCCATCAAAGAACTGTCCGCTTCTATTACATGCATTTACTGCACATCTTCTTCATAAAACACATAACCATCAACTTGCCTTTCCAATACTGTCGCCTGTCCATCTTACTGTTCACTTGTAGTTGAAGTATTCCTCTGTTTAGTATTGGTGCACTTGGTTTGTGATTTACTGTTGCATTCCTGTATATGCTTTGAGTCATGGTAGCAGTGACTTGAACTGTTAGCCTTTTGTTTGTAATTTCTGAGTCATTGTTGACTTCATTGTTGTTTGGATTAGCTTGTGGTCTTCACTGGTATCACAGGTGTGTGTGCTTATGCATTGACATTTGAGGCAGTGCCATTGTTATTTGTGTCAGTTCATTGCATTGACACTGTTATATATGTTTGCACTCTGGTTTCTCTGTCTTTAATGTTGAGACCTGTACTGCTGCATTGAATTGTTTGGTTGACACTCTTGTAGCTTTTCATTCATGTGTTTATTCCTTTATGTGGTCTGGATTTTCTTTGAGCACATTTCTGGTTTTCATTGGGTTGATGTGTAATGTGCCTTGAGTGTGCTTGCACCTGACCATTTTACTAAACTTGTATATTTGAACTGCACCTGTGTTGAATCCATCTTGGAGCTTGGGTTTGACCTTGTGCTGATATTGTCACATTATTTTTATTGCACTTGAGTTGAACCCGGCGTTTTGGGTTTGACCTGTGCTCACCTGTCCCTGTAATTCTGTCAAGTGTATATATCGGTGTGCACGGCCTTGTGGCATATACAGTGATACACTGTATGTCACAAGCTGTTCGTGTATGATGAATTCAAATTTGAATGATGATGAACAACCCAAATAACTGAGGCAAATATTATTTTCAAAATCCACATTTTATTTTATACTGCAAAAATATTTTATTTTCAATTTTATTGCGTCAATGTATATTTCTGCAGATTGCTCAGATTCTAGATTCACATTGGAATGAAGTTGAAGATAAATACGAGTTGAGTGAATTAGTGATATGTAGTGAGGTCAAATGTAAATTAGAAATTGTGATGTAAACAAAATTGTACTGTAATTGAAATTGTATATATATAGTGAGAGCTTGAAATTTGTACTATTCAAAGATTGTAATGAACATTTGTTTGAATAAAATTTCTGTTTGAATTCAAATTCTGTGTTATTTATTTTTATTCAGCAAATATTTATTTAATCTATGAAAAATAAAATAGTACATTAACAAATACATTTAAATGAATATATATATATATATATATGTTTATTATCATCAAACAAAAATCGTATAATCGCATATTCAACAATCTCACCCTTTTGATGATAACAAACATATATTTAAGATTTTGAATATGTTAAATGTATTTGATCATTGGTATACTCTAATTGCTCCCCCTATTTAAATGCTTCCTCTCTACATAAAGCTTCCCCTTCATATATGCATACAATTAAAAATACGCAATTGAGCCTAGAAAATATTTGACCTTTGCTTGATTTTATTTGACAAAATCTTAACTTTTCTCTCCCCCTTTTGTTATCAGCAAAAGAGTAATAGTGTTAGAGAAAGTAGAGATAACGTGATCGATATTAATCCAACATTAAAACTCAATCGAATATAAATATTAAATTTCAATAAAAAATCAAACAAAAATTATAAATACTTTGTTAGGCGCATATTCCACTTTTAGAATGATGGGAATGATGTCATCATATAAAACCATACAGTTGTGTCTATTTATTTTATATTTACATCAGGAATTTGAATATCTACCAACCATGCATAACTGTTAGGACTTTTAAATGAGATTAGTAGTATTCCAATTTTATTTTAAAAAATGAATTCAAGTATCTTCTAACCACGCATAACCGTGAGGACTTCAAAATGGGATTAGAATCAACTTGTTTATTTAATAAATCAATTTTGATATGCGTTCCGTACATGCATAACCGTGAGGACTTTCAAATGAGCATGGAAGCACATAACAAATTGCAAGTAATTCACCCATGCATAACCGTGAGGACTTGTAAATGAGAGTGAATGCTTTGGATTTTATTTTATTTTATTTTATATATAAAATGAAAAACAAATGATTCCTGTTTAAATTACCACATATCGATAAACTATATTGAATTTTGATGAGCGATGGTCGATAGAAATATGATAGAAATAGAAATGCTCATGGAATCTTTACCAAACAAAAAGTTTTTATAACTCTTGTTTGAATTTCTAAAGAAATTTACTAAATATACTGTCTTGAGTAATAATCTATGATTAATATCAACCCTCGTCATTTTTTCAACCATTATTTACATTTTTGATAATTAGTAGGGAGTCAGATTAGTCAAAATAGTCATTTAAAATCAGATTCAAAGATAATTATAAAGTTAATTTTTCAAAATGACTGATCCGAAAACATAGTCAAAATTGATTTTCTCGTAGGGGTTATATGAGAAAAATTTCTGCTATTTGAAAATTATTTGAAATGAAAATTATGCAGATATTTTCATTGAAAAACGATGCAGTTACTAAATGTCTCAAAAATTAAGTTCAACTAGTAATTTTTCTATCAACTAGATTACCATTGTAATCTGCATCTGAATTTCTCTTTCACTCAAAATTATCATTAATTGAATTTGATAGACCAGACCATGAAGTGTGCAACAAAAATTCTCAAAATCAATGGCATTCCCTTAAATTTGAATTGAAGCCATGTAAATAATCAAAAACCTTGAATATAGAGTTACCCGTAAAATAACCATATGTATTATCATCCAATAAAACATTATTATTAATCCAAAGTAATATATATACGAAGTAATTCAAAGACTCTACAGATTTCTATAGTGTTGTTGGCATAAGAATATAATTGGCCAACAATTTTGAATAAGTCAGGATCAAAATCATCATTAATTTATCATTACATTATTGGCTGATTTAACTCAGATTACGGCGCAGATTATCACATTTAATATATTGTTCAAATAAATATACCATTACCTGTTTTACCTTTACGATATTTTTCGTTGTTGTCCATTGTGATTCTGTCACCTTTATACTAGGCTAAGGAACTTCGCTTTGTCGCTCGTTGTGTCCTTGGAATAGCCGGAATCCAAGTAGCACTATTGTTGTTCCTTAGCCTGCCACCACTCCTACACGATGAAAGATTTTTGTGACCTATTTGTTTTTTTAGGTCCATGATTTTTAGTGGCAGAATATTTTGAAAAATAATTTTGTGGAGACCCAAAATTATTTATATATGTCCCTTTCGGCACCCAGATTTGTTTAACTTTGAGAGGTTTTATATTTGTGCCATTTGGAAGCCATAGTGGTATAGTTTTCACGTTTTTGGGTCTATACCAACAATTATTGTGATTGTGTCCATATTTTCTACAAATTGTGCACATAGAATTAACTTGATTAATTTTGCTTTTAACTTTTTCAGATTGATTATATCCAAGTCCTTGTCTAACTGTATTAACAGTTTGCTTCCTTAATAGCATATTCAACGATTTTTCACTTTTTGAAAATTGATCTAAAGTCGTTGACAATTGTTGGACTTGTATTTTGAGGGATTCATTTTCGCTCAAAAATTGTGTGCACTATTTAATAGAATTTTCTCTCCTAATATTTTCACTCTCTTTTTAAAATCAGAATTTCATTTTCAAGTGATTTTATATTTATTTATGATTTTTTAATTTCTTCTTCGAATGTTGGACACTTATCACACTTAGGGATTCTACTTTGATAGGTTTTAACTAATTGGTCAAGTTATTTATTTAAATCTATCAAATTATCTTTTTGTGATTCAAGTTTAGCATACTTCTCCCTAAGTCGTTCAAAACAGCCATTTACTTCGTGGAAATATATAAGTAATTCTAGGTGAGTGAGTTTTGATACCTCGCTTGGCTCATCATCGTCGCTATCAGTTATATTACCTTGAAGGCACGTATCTGCTTTCTCACTCTCACTACTAGTACTTTGATTATCTTCATCGCTTGTATTCCATGTGGCTACAAAACTTCTCCTTTTTTATTTCTTTTCAAAGTCGTGTCCATTTTGAGGACAATTGGGCTTGATATGTCCAGGTTGATTGCACTTGTGCAGATGATCTTCTGTTCTTCTGAGTAGTCTAGTGCTTTGGCTATTCTGCTTTTCAATTTTTGATCTCGAGCTGGATTTCCGTATTTGTAATTCCACCTTTCGAATTTCTTTATTATCAGCTCCAATTCCGCTGCTCCATCATCATCATCACCATCTCTTTCTGTTGTTCCTTTAAGAGCTATTGATTTCTTTCGAGGGGCACCTCCTTCACGATCTTCCTTGAATTTCATTTCTAACTCATAAGTGGTGAGATTTTCGATGAGTACTTCAACTTTCATCTGTTTTAAATCTTTTGATTCTTGAATGGCAGTCACTTTGGCTTCAAAACTTCATGGAAGGACTCTGAGGATTTTTCGGACTATCTCCAACTATGTGTATGATTTTCCGAGAGCTTTTGATTTGTATACGATATTGGAAAGTTGTGCATACATCTCTTTGACATTTTATTCCTTCACCATTGTGAAGTTCTTGTATTCACTGCTTAGCATGGCAAGGTGAGATTCTTTGACTTGAGATGTTCTTTCGTGAGTCACTTCTAGTGTGTGCTATATTTCCTACGCGGTTAGACAATGTGAGACACGATTAAATTCAAATTGGTCCAATGAACAGATAATAGAATTCATAGCTTTAGCATTAGTATTATGTAATTTATTTTCTAGCTCTATCCATCGATCATCGGTTTATCTATTTCTTGATTATCTACAATTATAGTTGGTGCTCTATAACCTGTCTCAACAATATTACAAGCGTCAATGGTTTCCAAAAAAATTTCATTCTATTTTTCCAGTAGGCGTATTCACCATTGAACATTGGTGGTCTAACTATGGACTGACCCTAAGCAAATGCATTATTAAAAGAAGCCATTTTCAACATTCAAAATTTTAAAACAAAAATTGATTTTTGAAAAATCAAATTTTTAAAAACAAAAGCTGACTTCTATTCCTAGCTCTGATACCACTTGTAGGATCGATGTCACCCTAGAGGGGAGGGGGTGAATACGGTGATACTATCAATTATAAAAATTATTTTGGAAGCTTGTAAAATTATTTCAACATAGATATATCAAAACAATACCAGCACAGAGAATAGAAGAATAAATGCAGAAATAGAACGACACAGAATTTACCCAGCTTCGGCAAAACCCTGCCTACGTGTTACCCCCAAGGTTTCTACTAGAAATTAGACAGTCGGACGCTTACACACATAAACTTGCAACACCTTCTATTGACTAACCTAACTCTACGCTCAAAACTCTGCCACAACTCAGCCACTGAGTTGCGAATTCTCAAACTACGCACGTAGTTTGTCCCCTAGTCACACGACTAGAAATTACAATGGTTTTAAAAAGGAAAAAATACAATTTAAAACACAATTAAAAATAAAAACCCTAATTTTTAACTATCAAGCCTTATAATTGAAACAAGGCCGGCCCAATCCCCTTTTCTTTTTATTATATCGGTCGTATTTCTTTGCCCTATAAAATGGCGGCTCGTTGCTTCTTCCTTGTTCGATCAAAATTAGGGCATTGGATAAATTTGAAGATGCCAACTTTAATTAGATCGATTGATTTCGATTTCCTTGCTCTTTTGGTTGATCGTCTCTTGAGATGAGTTCGGCTGCTTCTATTTGATTGAGTTTGACCTTGATTCGGGTATGTAATTTTTGCCTTTTGCTCTCTGGTTTGAGTACTTGAACTCGATGCTCTTTATCTGTCGATGATGTTACTTATTTATATATGATTCGAGACCCTTGAATTTCATTCGTATACATTTACCTGAATTCGTCACTTGATTTTTCTCGGCCATTCGATTTTGTTTTAATGCTGATGATAAGTTCTGACTTATTCATATCGAATAATTTCGTTTACTTCATTAACACGGTTTTTATTTCGAACTCGCTCGATTCCTTAATTGTCACGGCTTCGATTCAGAACCGTTCGATCTTTCCTTGGTCGTTACGGTAGTGAATTTCCTACTTGACTTTGGCTTTGATTTTTGACTTTTTCCATTGTATACTTTGCTTGCTTGTCACGGCTTGATTTCGTGGCTGTCACGGTGTCGATTTCTGACTTGGTCAATTTACTTGGCCTCCACGGTTTCAAAATTATTTTGCTGATGTTGATTTCGTTCTTTGTTTCCTTTAACTCCGGTTAGTAGCTCACGGCTTCAACTTGTTTTTGATATTACCAGACTGTGACTTGTTTTTACGAATTTGATTCTATTGTGATTTTTGCATCATCGCACCCTGTACTTTTGAAGCTCGATTCTCTGGTTGACACCTGTATTTTGTTGCACTGTGTTTGACATAGTCTTGTAGCATTGAAAACTGTAACTTGATGGTTACTGGATGGATGCTGTGCTCATTCCTGCCGTTGCAGTTCCATCTGATTCATTGTAGTTTGTTTTTGGGTTGTACTATCTTGAGCTCGTGTTGCTTCAATGTGATGTTTATTTGAAGTTGCCGTAGTGTTCCAGTCTTGAGTCTTGTACATGTATCATTAGCTTGACCCTTGTGACTTGTTTGCATTGTTGGATTCATTGTTTTATATATGTTTACTGATATGATTCATATTGTATTGCTTTTGAACTCGTAGTCTTGTCTCACTTGCATTGCTTCTGATCATATGTCACTGTATAACACTGCATGTTGTATTTGCATGCCAGGCTTAACACTGCAACAATCAACAGTGTACATCATCTTCTTCTACCAGTTTCATTACATAACCTACCAATGCCACCAGAGAATACTTTGTACAACATCACTTACTCATTTACTACTACACTTTTGAACAAACATCACTACGAAATTCCACTGCCATTAACTCACTTCAAGTCCATTGCTTTCACATCCATCAAACAACTGCCCACTGCTATTACGGGTATTTATTGCACACCTTTAACCATCAACTTGCCTTCCCAATACTATCACCTGGCCATCGCACTGTTCACTTGTAGTTGAAGTATTCCTCTATTTAGTATTGGTGCACTTGGTTTGTGATTTACTGTTGCATTCCTGTATATGCTTTGAGTCATGGTAGCAGTGACTTGAACTGTTAGTCTTTGGTTTGTAATTTCTGATTCATTGTTGACTTCGTTGTTGTTTGGATTAGCTTGTGGTCTTCACCGGTATCACTGGTGCATGTGCTTATGCATTGACAGTTGAGGCAGTGCCATTGTTATTTGTGTCAGTTCATTGCGTTGACACTGTTATATATGTTTGCATTCTGGTTTCTTTTCTTTGATGTTGAGGCCTGTGCTACTGCATTGAAATGTTTGGTTGACACACTTGTAGTTGTTCATTCATGTGTTTATTCCTTTATGTGGTCTGGATTTGCTCTAAGCACATTTCTGGTTTTTATTGGGTTGATGTGTACTGTGCCTTGAGTGTGCTTGCACCTTACCATTTTACTAAACTTGTATATTTGAACTGCACCAGTGTTGAATCTAGCTTGGAGCTCAGGTTTGACCTTGTGCTGATATTGTGACATTATTTTTATTAGACTTGAGTTGAACCCAGCGTTTTGGGTTTGACCTGTGCTCACTTGTCCCTGTAATTCTATCAAGTGTATATATCTGTGTGCACGGCCTTATGGCATATACAGTGATACACTGTGTATGTCGCAAGTTGTTCGTGTATGATAAATTCAAATTTAAATGATGACGAACAACCCAAATAACCGAGGCAAATATTATTTTCAAAATCCACATTTTATTTTATACTGCAAAAATATTTTATTTTCAATTTTACAACATCAATTCATATTTCTGCAAATTGCTCAGATGCTGGATTCACATTGGAATGAAGTCGAAGATAAATATGAGTTGAGTGAATGAGTGATCTGTAGTGAAGTCAAATGTAAACTAGAAATTGTGATGTAAAAAAAATTGTACTGTAATTGAAATTGTATATATATAGTGAGAGCTTGAAATTTTTACTATTCAAAGATTGTAATAAATATTTGTTTGAATAAAATTTCTTTTGAATTCAAATTCTATGTTATTTATTTTTATTCAATAAATATTTACTTAATCTATGAAAAATAAAATAGTACGTTAACAAGTACATTTAAATGAATATATATATATTTATTATCATCAAACAAAAATCATATAATCGCATATTCAACACCACGTTGCTGGTCTATGATTAACCATCGCTGTAGAGTGGTGCACCATGGCACTGCTCCGTTTCAAATCCATGCACCCATTTCTAAAAGTCGTACGGCATTTTTTGGCATTTTGGACGGATGTTGCACCTTGCAACGTAGATGTTGCACCCCATGGATATCGATTCTTTGGAAGGACATAACTGTTGGCTCGTTTTGAGTTATGGGGGCCATGACCAGTCAAAACGAAGCACTCTGTGAGTTCTATTGCTATGACTGCTTTAAGCCATCACTTGTTATTTTCGTACCCAGAAAAGCTTATCCGAACCTCAATCGGGTCTTGGATGTTTTTACCCTTCGTAATTTCGTCACGTGGATTTTTTCTATAAAATGGGACCCCCGTGGCTAGTTTACGATTTACCATCACTGGAGAGTGGTGCACTATGGTACTACTCCGTTTCTAATTCATCACCAATTTCTAAAAGTCATACGACACTGTTTCGGTATTTTGGACGGATGTTGCACCTTGCACCGTAGATGTTGCACCCTGTGGATATCAATTATTCGGAGGGCCATAATTGTTGGCTCATTTAGAGTTACGGGAGCCATAACTAGTCAAAACGAAGCTCTTTGTGAGTTATGTGGCTATGACTGCATTAAGCTATCACTGGTTAGTTTCATACCCAAATAAGCCTATCCGAACCTCAATCGGGCCTTGAAAGTTTTTTACCCTTCGTTTTTTCGTCATGTGGATTTTTTCTGTAAAGCGGGATCCCCATGGAAAGTGTATGATTTACCATACTGGAGAGTGGTGCACCATGGTACTGCTCCATTTCAAATCCATGCACCCATTTTTAAAAGTCGCACGACACTTTTTCAGCATTTTAGACGGTTGTTGCACCTTGCACCGTAGATGTTGCACCCTATGGATATTGATTCTTCGGAGGGCCATAACTGTTGGCTCATTTTGAGTTATGGGAGCCATAACCAGTCAGAACGAAGCACTCTTTGATTTCTAGGGCTATAACAGCTTTAAGCCGTCACTGGTTAGTTTAATACCAAAAACTCCCTATCCGAACATCAATCGATGGAAGTTTTTTACCCTTCATTTTTTCGTCACGCTGATTTTTTCTATCAAACGGTATCTCCTTGGCCGGTCTATGATTTACCATCGCTAGAGAGTGGTGCACCATGGTACTGCTCCGTTTCAAATCCATGCACCTATTTCTAAAAGTCGTAGGGCACTTTTTTGGCATTTTGGACGAATGTTGCACCTTGCACCGTAGATGTTGCACCCTGTGGAAATCGATTCTTCGAAGGGCCATAACTACTGGTTCGTTTAGATTTACGGGAGTCATAAGAAGTCAAAACGAAGCTCTCTGTGAGTTCTATGGCAATGACAGCTATAAGCCGTCTTTGATTAGTTTCATACCCAAAAAAGCCTATCCGAACCTCAATCGGGTCTAGAAAGTTTTTTACCCTTTGTTTTTTCGTTACGTGGATTTTTTCCGTAAACCGAGATCCCCGTGGCTGGTCTATGATTTACCATCGCCGGAGAGTGGTGCACCATGGTACTGCTCCGTTTCAAATCCATGCTCCCATTTCTAAAAGTCGCACGACACTTTTTTGGTATTTTGGACGGATTTTCCACCTTGCACCGTAGATGTTGCACCCTGTGGATATCGATTCTTAGGAGGGCCATAACTATTGGCTCCTTCATAGTTACGGGAGCCATAACCAATAAAAAGGAAGCTCTTTTTGTGTTCTATGGCTATGACATCTTTAAGCCATCACCGGTTAGTTTCATAACCAAAAAAGCCTATATGAACCTCAATCAGGTCTTGAAAGTTTTTTACCCTTCGTTTTTTTCGTCGCGTCGATTTTTTCTGTAAAAAGGGATCCCCGAGGCTGGTCTATGACTTACAATTGTTGGAGAGTGGTGCACCATGGTACAGCTCCGTTTCAAATCCATGCACCCATTTCTAAAAGTCGTACGGCACTGTTTCGGCATTTTGGACGGATGTTGCACCTTGCACCGTAGATGTGCACCCTATGGATATCGATTCTTCGGAGGGCATAACTGTTGGCTCGTTTAGAGTTACGGGAGCCATAACCAGTCAAAACGAAGCTCTCGGTGGGTTCTACAGCTGTGACGGCTTTAAGCCATCACTAGTTAGTTTCATACTCAAAAAAGCGTATCCGAACCTCAATCGGGTCTTGGAAGTTTTTTACCCTTCGTTTTTTCATCACGTGGATATTTTCTGTAAAATAGGATCCCAGTGGCAAGTCTATGATTTACCATCGCTGGAGCATGGTGCACCATTTCCAAATCCATGCACCCATTTTTAAAAGTCGTACGACACTGTTTCATCATTTTGGACATATGTTTCACCTTGCACCGTAGATGTTGCAACATGTGGATATCAATTCTTCGGAGGGCCATAACTGTTGGCTAGTTTAGAGTTACAGTGGCCATAATCAGTAAAACGAAGCTCTCTATGAGTTCTATGTCTATGACTACTTTAAGCCGTCACTGGTTAGTTTCATACCCAAAAAAGCCTACCCGAACATCAATCGGGTCTTGGAAGTTTTTTTACCCTTCGTTTTTTCGTCACGTGGATTTTTTCTTTAAAACGGGTTCCCCATGGCTGGTCTATGATTTACCATCACTGGAGACTGGTGTATCATGGTACTGCTCCATTTCAAATCCATGCATCCATTTTTAAAAGACGTACGTCACTTTTTCGGCATTTTGGACGGACCTTGCACCGTAGATGTTGCACCCTATGGATATCGATTCTTCGGAGGGCCATAATTGTTGGCTCCTTTAGGGTTACGGGTGCCATAACCAGTCAAAAGAAAGCTCTCTGTAAGTTCTACGGCGTTGACGGCTTTAAGCCGTCATGGGTCAGTTTGGTACCCAAAAAAGCCTATCCGAACCTCAATCGGGTCTTGGAAGTTTTTTACCATTCATTTTTTCGTCACGTGGATTTTTTCTGTAAAACGGGATCCCCGTGGCTGGTCTATGATTTGCCAACCATGGAGAGTGGTGCACTATGGTACTGCTTCGTTTCAAATCCATACACCCATTTCTAAAAGTCGTATGGTATTTTTTGGCATTTTGGACGGATGTTGCACCTTGCACCGTAGATGTTGCACCCTATGGATATCGATTTTTCAAAGGGCGATAATTTTGGCTCATTTAGAGTTACGGGAGTCATAACCAGTCAAAATGAAGCCCTCTGTGAGTTCTACGACTGTGGCTGCTTTAATTCATCACTGGTTAGTTTCATACACAGAAAAGCCTATTCGAACCTCGATTGGGTCTTGGAAGCTTTTTACCCTTCGTTTTCTCTTCACATGGATTTTTTCTGTAAAACAGGATCCCTGTGGCTGGCTTATGATTTTCCATCGCTGGAAAGTGCTACACCATGGTACTGCTCCGTTTCAAATCCATGCACCTATTTCTAAAATTCGTACGGCACTGTTTCGGCGTTTTGGACGGATGTTGCACCTTGCACCGTAGATGTTGCACCCTATGGATGTCGATTCTTCGGAGGGCCATAACTGTTAGCCTATTTTGAGTTATAGGAGCCATTACTAGTAAAAATGAAGCTCTCTGTGAGTTCTACATCTATGACTGCTTTAATCCATCAGTGGTTAGTTTCATACCCAAAAAAGCCTAACCGAACCTCAATCGGGTCTTGGAAGTTTTTTACCCTTCGTTTTTTGGTCACGTGGATTTTTCCGTAAAACGGGTTTCCATGGATGGTCTATGATTTACCATCACTGGAGAGTGGTGCACCATGGTACTGCTCCGTTTCAAATCCATGCACCAATTTCGAAAAGTCGTACGACACTTTTTCAGCATTTTGGACATATGATGCACCTTGCACCGTTAATGTTGCACCCTGTGGATATCGATTCTTCGAAGGGCCATAACTATTGGCTCGTTCAGAGTTACGGGAGCCATAACTAGTCAAAACGAAGCTCTCTATGAGTTCTACGGCTTGACGGATTTAAGCCATCACTGTTTAGTTTCGTACCCAAAAAACCCTATCTGAACCTCAATCGTTGGAAGTTTTTTACCCTTCGTTTTTTCGTCACGTGGATTTTTTCTATAACATGAGATCCCCGTGGCTGGTCTATGATTTACCATCATGGATAGTGGTGCACCATGGTACTGCTCCATTTCAAATCCATGCACCTATTTCTAAAAGACGTACGACACTTTTTCGGCATTTTGGACGAAAGTTGCACCTTGCACCGTAGATGTTGCACCCTATGGATATCGATTCTTCGGAGGGCCATAACTGTTGGCTCGTTTAGATTTACGAGAGCCATAAGAAGTCAAAATGAAGCTCTCTGTGAGTTCTATGGCTATGATGGCATTAAGCCATCACTGATTAGTTTCACACCCAAAAAAGCCTATCCGAACCTCAATCTGGTCTTGGAAGTTTTTTACCCTTCGTTTTTTCGTCACGTGGATTTTTTCTGTAAAACGGGATCCCCATGTTTGGTTTATGATGTACCATCGCTGAAGGGTGGTGCATTATGGTACTGCTCCATTTCAAATCCATGCACCCATTTCTAAAAGTCGTACGGCAATTGTTCGGGATTTTGGACGGATGTTCCACCTTGCACCGTAGATGTTGCACCCTGTGGATATCGATTCTTTTGGGGGCCATAATTATTGGCTCCTTTATAGTTACGGGAGCCATAACCAGTCAAAACAATGCTCTCTTTGTGTTCTATGGCTATGACGGTTTTAAGCCATCACCGGTTAGTTTCGCACCTAAAAAAGCCTATCCGAACCTCAATCAGGTCTTGCAAGTTTTTACCCTACGTTTTTTCGTCACGTCGATTTTTTCTGTAAAACGGGATCCCCGTGGCTGGTCTATGATTTACCATCGTTGGAGAGTGGTGCACCATGGTACTGCTCAGTTTCAAATCCATGCACCCATTTCTAAAAGTCATGTAGCACTGTTTCGGCATTTTTGACGGATGTTGCACCTTGCACCGTTGATGTTGCACCCTGTGGATATCGATTCTTCGGAGGGCCACAACTGTTGGCTCGTTTAGAGTTACGGGAGCTAGAACTAGTCAAAATGAATCTCTTTATGAGTTCTACGGCAATGATGGCTTTAAGCCGTCACTGGTTAGTTTCATATCCAAAAAAGCCTATCCGAACCTCAGTCGGGTCTTGGAAGTTTTTTACCCTTCGTTTTTTCATCAAGTGGATTTTTTTTATGTGGAACGGGATCCCTGTGGCTGGTCTATGATTTACCATCGCTGGAGAGTGGTGCACCATTTCCAAATCCATGATCCCATTTCTAAAATTCGTACGGCACTGTTTCAGCATTTTGGACATGTTGCACATGTTGCACCCTGTGGATATCCATACTTTGGAGGGCCATAATAGTTGGCTAGTTTAGAGTTACGGGAGCCATAACCAGTCAAAAAGAAGCTCTCTGTGAGTTCTATGGTTATGATAGCTTTAAGCCGTCATTGGTTAGTTTCGTACCCAAAAAAACCTATTCGAACATAAATCGGGTCTTGGATGTTTTTTACCCTTTGTTTTTTCGTCACGTGGATTTTTTCTTTAAAACGGGATCCCCGTGGTTGGTCTATGATTTCGCATCATTGGAGAGTGGTGCACCATGGTACTTCTCCATTTCAAATCCTTGCACCTATTTCAAAAAGTCCTACGGCACATTTTCGACATTTTGGACGGAAGTTGCACCTTGCACCTTACATGTTGCATCCTGTGGATATCGATTCTTCGGAGGTCCATAATTGTTGGCTCCTTTAGAGTTATGGGAGCCATAACCAGTCAAAACAAAGCTCTTTGTGAGTTCGATGGCTATGATGGCTTTAAGCCGTCATTGGTTAGTTTCATACCCAAAAAAGATTATCCGAACCTCAATCGGGCCTTGGAAGCTTTTTACCCTTCGTTTTTTTCGTCATGTGGATATTTTCTGTAAAACAGGATCCCCGTGGCTGGTCTATGATTTACCATCACTGGAGAGTGGGGCACCATGTTACTGCTCCATTTCGAATCCATGCACTATTTTCAAAAAGTCGTATGGCATTTTTTTGGCATTTTGGACGGATGTTGCACCTTGCACCGTAGATGTTGCACCATATGGATATCGATTTTTCGGAGGGCCTTAACTCTTGGCTCGTTTAGAGTTACGGGAGTCATAACCAGTCAAAATGAAGACCTTTGTCAGTTCTACGACTATGAGTGCTTTAATCCATTATCGATTAGTTTCATACACAAAAAAGCCTATTCGAACCTCAATCGGGTCTTGGAAGTTTTTTACCCATCGTTTTTTCGTCACATGGATTTTTTTCTGTAAAACGGGATCCCCATGGCTGGTCTATGATTTACCATCACTAGAAAGTGGTGCACCATGGTACTGCTCTGTATCAAATCCTTGCACCCATTTCTTAAATTCGTACGGCACTGTTTCTTCACTTTGGATGAATGTTGCACGTTGCACCGCGGACGTTGCACCCTATGGATGTCGATTCTTCGGAGAGCCATAACTGTTAGCCTGTTTAGAGTTACGGGAGTCGTAACTAGTAAAAACGAAGCTCTCTGTGAGTTCTATGGCTATGATCGCTTCAAGCCATCACTGGTTAGTTTCACACCTAAAAAAGACTATCCGAACCACAATTGGGTCGTGGAAGTTTTTTACCTTTCGCTTTTTGGTCACGTGGATTTTTTCTATAAAATGGGTTTTCCATGGCTGGTCTATGATTTACCATCACCGGAAAGTGATGCACCATGGTATTACTCCGTTTCAAATTCATGCACCCATTTCTAAAGGTTGTGCGGCACATTTTCGGCATTTTGGACGGATGTTGCACCTTGCACCATATATGTTGCACCCTATGGATATCGATTCTTCAGAGGGCCATAACTATTAGCCTGTTTAGAGTTACAGGAGCCATAATCAGTAAAATGAAGCTCTTTGTGAGTTCTACGTCTATGAACGCTTTAAGCTATCAATGGTTAGTTTCATACCCAAAAAAGCCTATCCGAACCTCAATCAGGTCTTGGAAGTTTTTTACCCTTCGTTTTTTCGTCACGTAGATTTTTTCTATAAAACAATATCCCCGTCGCTAGTCTATGATTTACCATCGCTAGAGAATGGTGCACCATGGTACTACTCTGTTTCAAATCCTTGCACCTATTTCTAAAAGTCATACGACACTTTTTCGACATTTTGGACGAATGTTGCACCTTGCACCGTAGATGTTGCACCCTGTGGATATCGATTCTTCGAAGGGCCATAACAATTGGCTCGATTAGATTCACGGGAGCCATAAGAGGTCAAAACGAAGCTCTCTGTGAGTTCTATAGCTATGACAATTTTAAGCCGTCACTGGTTAGTTTCATACCCAAAAAGCCTATCCAAACATCAATCGGGTCTTGGAACTATTTTACCCTTTTTCGTCACGTGGACTTTTTCTTTAAAACGAGATTACCGTGGCTAATCTATGATTTACCATCACCGGAGAGTGGCGCACCATGGTACTCTCCATTTCAAATCGATGCCCCATTTCTAAAAGTCGTACGGTACTTTTTTGGCATTTTGGACGGATGTTGCACCTTGCACCGTAGATGTTGCACCCTGTGGATATCGATTCTTTGGAGGGCCATAATTGTTGGCTCCTTTAGTGTTATGGAAGCCATTACTAGTCAAACAAAGCTCTTTGTGAGTTCTACGACTATGATGGCTTTAACCCATCACCGGTTAGTTTCATATCCAAAAAAGCCTATACGAACCTCAATCGGGTCTGGGAAGTTTTTTACCCTTCGTTTTTTGGTCACATGGATTTTTTTGTAAAATGGGATCCCCGTGGCTGGTCTATGATTTACCATCGCTGGAGAGTGGTGCGCCGTGGTACTGCTCCATTTCAAATCCATGTACCCATTTCTAAAAGTCATACGGCATTTTTTAGCATTTTGGACGGATGTTGCACCTTGCACCATAGATGTTGCACCCTATGGATATCGATTTTTCGGAGGGCCATAATTATTGGCTTGTTTAGAGTTACGGGAGGCATGACCGGTCAAAACGAAGCCCTCTATAAGTTCTAGGACTATGATTGCTTTAATCCTTCACTGGTTAGTTTCATACACAAAAAGCCTATTCGAACCTCAATCGGGTCTTGGAAGTTTTTTACCCTTCGTTTTTTCGTCACGTGAAATTTTCTGTAAAACAGGATCCCCATGGTTGGTCTATGATTTACCATCGCTGGAAAGGTATGCACCATGGTACTTCTCCGTTTCAAATCCATGCACCACTTTCTAAAATTCATATGGCACTATTTCGGCATTTTGGACGGATGTTGTACCACGCACCGTAAATGTTGCACCCTATGGATCTTGATTCTTCGAAGGGCCATAATTGTTTACCTGTTTAGAGTTATGGGAACCGTAACATGTCAAAACGAAGCTCTCTGTGAGTTTTACGGCTATGAACACTTCAAGCCATGATTTATTAGTTTCATTCCCAAAAAAGCCTATCTGAACCTCAATCGGGTCTTCGAAGTTTTTCACCCTTCGTTTTTTGGTCACATGGATTTTTTCTGTAAAACGGGCTTCCCATGGCTGGTCTATGATTTACCATCACTGGAGGGTGGTGCACCATGGTACTGCTCCGTTTCAAATCCATACACCCATTTCTAAAAGTCGTACGACACATTTTCGGCATTTTGGACGGATGTTGCACCTTGCACCGTAGATGTTGCACCATGTGGATATCGATTCTTCGGAGGGCCATAACTATTTGCTCGTTTAGAGTTGCGAGAGCCATAACCAGTCAAAACGAAGCTCTCTGTGAGTTCTTTAGCTATGACAGCTTTAAGCTGTCACTGGTAAGTTTCATACCCAAAAAAGCATATCTGAACCTCAATCGGGGCTTGAAAGTTTTTTACCCTTCGTTTTTTCATCATGTGGATTTTCTCTGTCAAACAGGTTCCCCGTGGCTGGTCTATGATTTACCATCGCTGGAGAGTGATGCACCATGATACTTCTCTGTTCCAAATCCATGCACCCATTTCTAAAAGTCGTACAGTAATTTTTCGGCATTTTGGACGGATGTTGCATCTTGCACCGTAGATGTTGCACCTTGTGGATATCGATTCTTCGAAGGGCCATAACTGTTGGCTCGATTAGAGTTACGGAGCCATAACTAGTTAAAACGAAGCTCTCTGTGAGTTCTACGGCTATGACGGCCTTAAGCCATCACTGATTAGTTTCATCCCTAAAAAAGCCTATCTGAACCTCAATCGGGTCTTGGAAGTTTTTTACCCTTCGTTTTGTTGTCACATGGATTTTTTTCTGTAAAATATGATCTCCATAGCCGTAGAGTCTAGATCGGTTAAGAAGCTAGTATGTTCTTGGTCGGTTACATGAATGGGTATCTGGTTGTTGCTGGAATAAGCATCCATGAAAGATAATAATTCGTGTCCAGCCGTTGAATCTACAAGCTGATCAATCCTGGAAAGTGGAAAACTGTCTTTTGGACAAGCTTTATTTAAATCAGAATTATAAACACATGTCCTCCATTTCCCATTTGGTTTTCGGACAATTATGAGATTGGATACCCACTCCAGGTATAAAGCATCTCGAATAAACCCATTTGATTTTAGCTTATCGACCTCTTCTTTGCGGGCGGCAGATCTCTCTAGATCCATAACACTTCTTTTCTGTTTGACGGGGATACACCGTCGGTCAATATTCAGGGTGTTGCTCATGATGTCTGGCGAGATTCCACACATGTCACAGTGTGTCTAGGCGAACACGTCGAGATTCGCCCAGAGAAAATTAACCAGTTCCTGCTATGTCTCTTGGCTCAACTGAGACCCAATCTTTAACATCCTCGAATCATCATCATCATCACCATCGATCGGAACATCGATCGTCAGTTCGGCCGAAGAAGCTTGACTTTCTATAGATTCGTCCTTCTTTTCATTGTCTCTAGGGTCAAGATCCCTCCGGAATTGGTTGTGGTGCCCGAGCCGAGTCCCAAGCACCAATTGTCAATTGTCTACAAAACGGACGCAGAGAGATTCCTCTACGCCCTTTCCTTTCTCTCTTCACTGCGCCTCACGCAACTCAGCAACATAACAGGCTCTCCCAGCAGCCTGATCTCCTTGAATGACTCCGATCCCACGATCGGTGGGGAATTTCAGAGTTAAACACCATGGGGAAATTGCTGCCTGAATTCAGCAAGGGCCGGTCCATCCAAAAAAGCGTAATAGGGGGAGTGTATGTTTAACGCAACAAATTTCAACATCCGGACTCTCCGGCACTCCCCAACTCCCAGCTCCACCGGTAGCTCCACTACTCCAGTGGGTATATTGGCACTTCCATTGAACCCGTGAATTCTAGATTGGCAAGGTTTTAAATCCTTAGCTTCCATTTTCATCAGATCGTAAGCTCTCTTAAACAAAATATTTACAGAGCTCCCACTGTCAACCAGGATCCTCTTCATCCAAGTAGGACCAACCTAGGCAGATATGACCAGTGGGTCAATAATTGGGGCTTCGACCCTATCAGCATTCCTGCTTCTGAATACGATGTCATCTATCATCATTCTTTGTTGTTTGGCCGGAGCCCCTTCATCAAAACTGCTGCAACACTCGAAGTCCGCATGCCTGATAGAATTGGAATACGACTCCATTTCCCTCCAGCTTTGGTCTATTAGATGAGGACCATCACTGAATGTATTTATGACCAACCTCCCGCCCATACGAGCGGGTTCCTCCTGCCTTTCCTGATTCTACACACGATTTTGGTTTGATGGGCCTGCACCACCAGACTGCGGCGCCTGCACGAACTGATCTAACTTTCTCTCCTTGATCAACTTCTCAATGAGGTCCTGCAAATGTCTACACTCATTGGTATTGTGGCCATAACTCTCATGGAATCTATAGAATTTTCCCGTCTGAATCTGCCTCTCCGACGATGGCTTCGAAGCAGGCTTCTTATATTGCATAGCATTGTAAGTCTGCAAATATACGTTCTCTAGCGACGTATTCAATGGTGTGTAATTATCAAACATTGGAGCCCTACGTCGCGGGCCACGGTTTTGATCTCGTTTCTTATTCTGATTATCATTGTTTCTCGGTTGAGATTGCTTTTTCTGTATATTTAGCAGTACTTTCCCAGAACTTTCACCTGACTATTTAACTGCCACATTGCTTTGAATCCCATGGCCCTATGTCATCCTGCTTCCTAGACTGTTTCGCGTCCTCTCGCCTTAAGAATTAGGCGAATTTGGAGTAGAAACGGCCCAATGAAGCGGGAGGCTTCCCAGCTAACCAATTTCCAAACTCAGAGTCGGGGTCAATCCCCTTAGTCAATGCCATTAAGATCGAATTGTCATTGGGGTTGCTTATCTCTTCACATGCAGCATGGAACCTCTCCATGTAGCGCCTAAGCTTCTCCCCAGGAGCTTGATTAACGCTGGATAAAGTGCTAACGTCCTTAGGCCTAGCAACGTGCATACAAAACTGTTCTACAACTTCGTGGCCATTTGATCAAAACAAGAAATGGATAGGGGCGACAATCGCGTAAACCACATGATGGCAATGCCCTCCAAAGAGATAGGAAAGCTATGGCACTTTACCGCATCATCCGCTCTTGTGGCGTTCATCAACCACTCACACTTCAGGATGTGCTGGTTTGGATCTGAATTCCCTTCATAGACCGGTAAAGTGGGCATTTTGAACTGTAGAGAAGGTTCGGCATAGAGTATGTCATTCCTCAAGGGGGTGTGACTATGGAGATTCCCTAGTCGTCGTTAGTAAGACCCTGACTTTCACGAATCATTTGACGTATCATAGTTGGAAGGTCTGGTATTTGAACGTTCTGCGCATGTGGAACCAAGGTGTGGTCGGGTTCCACATTGCGAGGTTGGACCGGGAGCTATCGACGATCCACGTCTCGCCTCCTTGGCTCAACATCTTCGGGGACGTAAGGCTCAGGACTATGTCCATGCTGATTTCGGGCATCAATCCTTGTTTCAACCATGGCGGTGGTGGCATGATTATCTATGGTGTATTAAGGAACAGTTCCTCCCCGGAAGGAGGGTCCAGTATGGAAGCTGGCCGATGGACCAACTCTTAGTTGCCAATGGTCGGTGCGGGCGGATGTCCAGCAGGTTATGCGTAACCTTCATCCGGTTGAGGACGGATGGATCTGTGATTGTAACCAGATGAGGCAGAACTTTCTGTGGAGGAGTAAGAACCTTGATCTCTTCTAGATCTTCTACGCATTTGTCGGTTTAGCTGATTGGTCAACTCGGCATTTGTGCGCAATTGTTCAGTTAGCCATTGACGACTCTGTGTCAACTCCTGTAGCAACAATTGGAACTCTTGCCTGGTAACCGGGCCCGACGGATCTGAGGGTCCGATAGCGTCTTGGTTGGACGGAGCTAGCTGTGCAAGATTTTGTCTATCCTGGCCTTCTTGATCGATAGCATGAGAGCTGGTCCTTGTGCTAACCATCTTGAGGGGTGAATTCCTTTCCTAGACTTTATGCAAATATGAATAGGATGGAAGGAATCCGGATTAGAGATCTGGATCTGCCTTTTAGATTTGTGCAATACGGTATCAACGATACATCCAAAGAGCTGGAGAATATCTAGGTTGATTTCTCAGTGAAAGCACCAAAGTGTTTGTACCAAAAATGGGAACAACACTCTTCGAAAATTTTTTAAGAGATAAAAGTAAAGAATATAAATTTAAAATGAAGATTATCTAACAAAAACTCCAACAAACAGAAATGTAAAAGCGCAGACAAGCAGTTTAGAGTGCTTCGGCGTGTTAGCTACATCCACTATGAAGTTTTTATCACTTTATTGATTCTCTTTCAACGATTACACATGATTACAGCGAACAACAATAGATTACTGCTTGGAATTTGAATACGACAGCAAGATTAGGATGAAAAACTCGATCCGACAGAGTCTTGGTGCTTTTGAACCAAAAAGATCCCTTTTCTATATGCTCTGAGGCTCTATTTATAAGCGTTGGAGGCTGATATTTCGGTCAAACTTCGGGAGACTCCTTCTGGCACGTGAGTGGGCCCACACGATCGATCCGGGAGAGTCTCTACTCGATCTGTGATCAATACGAAATCAATTCGTATTGATCAAGATCGTGTCCTATGGAGCTAAAACTTGGTGGGAGCAATCTTTGGCTTGTACACAATCTTCTATGATAATTTCATAGCATTTGGATCGGTGGATCTTGAGTTATGATCGATACGAATTCAAGTATCTCGAATGGTTGTCTGGTTCGAATCCATTTCTTCGAATCGATTAGCTTCGAATCGATCGTGCCGGTGATGATGCGGTGACGTAGGGCGCATTCCTCTCATTGATCCACTCTTTGCTCCAAGTTGACCGTGTCGCATCCATGAATCTCGCGTCGTTTGCATCGATGACCGTTGCGTCAATCCAGGTTCATTTTACTCGATGGACACGAACAAGTCATCGGACGTGGATTCGAACAAGGGACCCTAATGGGTATGAAGTAGTCATCGTCTGATGGATGCGAAGCAAGGTCATCTGAAGGATACGAAGAGCAGTTGCCTGATAGATTCGAACTAACAAAACCTGATGGGTTCGAGCAATCGCTTACTGATGGTTTTGAACTGGATGTTTGCAAATGATTGCGCACTAATGGATTCGAGACAGATGGATTGAGGTTATTGTAGTCCTGATCGGTACAAAGACGGTGGATTCGAATAGAGGCGCAACCATGGATACAAACTGTGCCCGGTTGGATGGATAGAAATAGTGACTTGCCGTAGTTGATGGATGTGAAGTAGCCATCAGCCGATCGGTACGAAGATGATGGATTCGAATACCGATAGCTTGATCGATGCGAAGCAAGATAAAATGATCGATGCAAAGTGGCACTGTCTAATGGATACAAGACCGATCGGTGCGAAGTTAATGGATACGAAATGGGTGGATTCGAGCCGTGGCTCATTAATGGATGCGAATCTGATGGATTCGAGACATGGCTCACTGATGGATACGAAAATATGGCTTCTCCCTTTGACTTGCATCGATCATAACTTGAGCATACGAACTCGGATTGACTTGAAATTTGGAATGCTGGCTTTCACGGCTTCGTTTGTCGTGTGTTGTTGATTGTAGCCTGATCCGTACTCTGACGAAATTCATCGACATCCATAGCGAACTTACGCATGCTTGATGCGCAGGACGAATGATCCTTGGTTTTCAACCATCGCCTTGATATCTCGGCTTTGCCAAAAGGCGGGATAACAACAGCTTTAAGCCTTTCATTGGTATGTTTTATACCCAAAAAATCCTATCCGAACCTCAAACGGGTCTTGGAAGTTTTTTACCCTTCGTTTTTTGTCATGTGGATTTTTTCTGTAAAACGGGATCCCAGTGGCTGGTCTACGATTTACCATCGCTACAGAGTGGTGTACCATGGTACTGCTCCGTTTCAAATCCTTGCATCCATTTCTAAAGGTCGTACGACACGGTTTCGGCATTTTGGACGGATGTTGCACCTTGCACCATAGATGTTGCACCCTGTGGAAATTGATTCTTCGGAGGGCCGTAACTGTTGGCTCGTTTAGATTTACGGGAGCCATAAACCATCAAAACGAAGCTCTCTGTGAGTTCTACGGAAGTGACCGCTTTAAGCCGTCACCGGTTAGTATCATAGCCAAAAAAGCCTATCCGAACCTCAATCGGGTCTTGGAAGTTTTTTACAGTTCGTTTTTTGCAACGTAGATTTCTTCTGTAAAACGGGATCTCCATGGTTGGTCTATGAATTACCATCACTGGAGAGTGGTGAACCATGGTACTGCTCCACTTCAAATCGAAGCACCCATTTCTAAAAGTTGTACGGCAATTTTTCGGCATTTTGGACGGATGTTGCACCATGCACCATAAATGTTGCATCCTGTGGATATCGATTCTTAGGAGGGCCATAACCGTTGGCTCGTTTAGAGCTATGGGAGCCATAACCGTCAAAACGAACCTCTTTATGATTTCTACTACCATGACCGCTTTAAGCCGTCACTGGTTAGTTTCATACCCAAACAAGCCTATCCGAACCTCAATTGGGTCTTGGAAGTCTTTTACTCTTCGTTTTTTCATCACGTGGATTTTTTCTGTAAAATGGGATCCCCGCGGCTGGTCTATGATTTACCATCGCTGGAGAGTGGTGCACCATGGTACTGCTCCATTTCAATTCCACGCACCCATTTTGAAAATTCGTATGCACTTTTTCGGTATTTTGGACGAATGTTGCACCTTGCAACGTAGATGTCGCACCCTATGGATATCGATTCTTCGGAGGACCATAACTATTGGCTCGTTTAGATTTACGGAAGCCATAACCAGTCAAAACGAAGCTCTCTGTGAGTTCTACGGCTATGGTTGCTTTAAGCCGTCAATGGTTAGTTCTATACCCAAAAAAGCCTATCCGAACCTCAATAGGGTCTTGTAAGTTTTTTATCCTTCGTTTTTTCGTCACTTGGATTTTTTCTGTAGAATGGGATCTCCGTGGCTAGTCTATGATTTACCATCGCTGCAGAGTGGTGCACCATGTTACTACTTCATTTCAAATCCATGCACCCATTTCTAAAAGTCGTACAACACTTTTTGGCATTTTGGACGAATGTTGCACCTTGCACGTAGATGTGCACCCAATGGATGTCGATTCTTCGGAGGGCCATAACTGTTGGCTCGTTCGGAGTTACGGAAGCCGTAACAAGTCAAAACGAAGCTCTCTGTGAGTCCTACTACAATGACCGCTTTAAGCCGTCACGGCTTAGTTTCATACCCAAAAAAACCTATTTGAACCTTAATCGGGTCTTGTTAGTTTTTTACCCTTCGTTTTTTCGTCACTTGGATTTTTTTTGTAAAACGGGATCTCCATGGCTGGCCTATGATTTACCATAGCTGGAGAGTGGCACACCATGATACTGCTCCGTTTCAATTCCATGCACCCATTTCTAAACGTCGTACGACACTGTTTCAGCATTTTAGACGAATGTTGCACCTTGCACCGTCGATGTTGCACCCTGTGGATATCGATTCTTTGGAGGGCCATAACTGTTGCCTCGTTTATAGTTACGGGATCCATAACCAGTCAAAACGAAGCTCTCTATGAGCTACGGCTATGACCGCTTTAAACCATCACCGGTTAGTTTCATACCTAAAAAAGCCAATCCGAACCTCAATCGGGTCTTGGAAGTTTTTTACCCTTCGTTTTATTTGTCACATGGAATTTTTTCTGCAAAACGGGATCCCAGTGGCTGGTCTATGATTTACCATCGCTGGACAGTGATGCACCATGGTACATCTCAGTTTCAAATCCATGCACCCATTTCTAAAAGTCGTACGACACTATTTCGTCATTTTGGCCGGATGTTGCACCTTACACCGTAGATGTTGCACCCTGTGGATACCGATTTTTCGAAGGGCCATAACTATTGGCTCGTATAGAGTTACGGGAGCCATAACCAGTCAAAACGAATCTCTCTGTGGGTTCTACGGCTATGACAGCTTTAAGCCGTTACTGGTTAGTTTCATACCCAAAAAAACCTATCCAAACCTCAATCGCGTCTTGGAAGTTTTTACCTTTCGTTTTTTCGTTACGTGGATTTTTTTTTAAAACGGGATCCCCATGGCTGGTCTATGATTTACCATCGCTGGAGAGTGGTGCACCATGGTACTACTCCATTTCAAATTCATGCATCAATTTCTAAAAGTCGTACGGCATTTTCTCGTCAGTTTCGACGGATGTTGCACCTTGCACCTTTGATGTTGCACCCTATGGATATCAATTCTTCGGAGGGCCATAACAGTTGGCTCATTTAGGGTTGCGAGAGCCATAACTAGTCGAAACGAAAGCTCTCCAAGAGTTCTAAAGCTATGACTGCTTTAAGCCGTCACTGGTTAGTTTCGTACCCAAAATAGCATATCTGAATCTCAATCGGGTCTTGGAAGTTTTTTACTGTTCGTTTTTTCGTCATGTGAATTTTTTCTGCAAAACGGTATCCCCGTGGCTGATCTATGATTTACCAATGCTGGAGAGTGGTGCACCATGGTACTACTCTGTTTCAAACCCATGCACCCATTTCTAAAAGTCGTAAGGCACTATTTCGGCATTTTGGATAGATGTTGCACCTTGCACCGTAGATGTTGCACCCTGTGGATATCGATTCTTCGAAGGGCCATAACTGTTGGCTCGTTCAGAGTTACAGAAGCCATAACCAATCAAAATGAAGCTATCTATGATTTCTATGGCTATGACTGCTTTAAGCCATCACTGGTTAATTTCATATGCTAAAATGCCAATCCAAACCTCAATCGAGTCTTGCAAGTTCTTTACCCTTTGTTTTTTCGTCACGTGAATTTTTTCTGTAAAACGGGTTCCCCATGGCTGGTCTATGATTTACCATCATTGGAGAGTTGTGCACCATGGTACTGCTCCGCTTCAAATCCATGCACCCATCTCTAAAATTCTTACGACACTTTTTCTGCATTTCGGACAGATTTTGCACCTTGCACCGTAGATGTTGCACCTTGCACCGTAGATGTTGCACCGTGCGGATATCAATTCTTCGGAGGGCCATAACTGTTGGCTCATTTAGAGTTGCGGTAGCCATACCAGTCAAAATGAAGCTATCTGTGAGTTCTACGATCATGACTGCTTTAAGCCGTCACTGATTAGTTTCATACCCAAAAAAGCCTCTCCGAACCTTAATCGGGTCTTGGAAGTTTTTTACCCTTCGTTTTTTCGTCACATGGATTTCTTCTATAAAACGAGATCCCCGTGGCTGGTCTATGATTTACAATGGCTGCAGAGTGGTGCACCATGGTACTGCTACATTTCAAATCCGTACACTCATTTCTAAACGTCGTATGGCATTTTTTCGGCATTTTGAACGGATGTTGCACCATGCACTGTAGATGTTGCACCCTGTGGATATCAATTCTTCGGAGGGCCATAACTTTTGGCTCATTTAGAGTTACGGGACCAGTCAAAACCAAGATCTTTGTGAGCTCTATGGCTATGACCGCTTTAAGCCGTTACTGGTTAGTTTCATACCCGAAAAAGCCTATCTGAACCTCAATCGGGTCTAGAAAGTTTTTTACCCTTCGTTTTTTCGTCACGTGGATTTTTTTTGTGAAACGGTTTCCCCATGGCTAGTCCATGATTTACCATCACTAGAGAGTGGTGCACCATGGTACTGCTCCGTTTCAAATCAATGCACCAATTTCTAACACTCATTAAGCACGGCATTTTGGACGGATGTTGCACCTTGCGTCGTAAGTGTTGCACCCTATGGATATCGTTCCTTCGGACGGCCATAACTGTTGGCTCATTTAGAGTTACGAGATCCATAACCAGTCAAAACAAAGATATTTGTGATTTCTCTGGCTTTGACAGCTTTATGCCATCACTGTTTAGTTTCGTACCCAAAAAAGCCTATCCGAACCTCAATCGGGTCTTGGAAGTTTTCTACCCTTAGTTTTTTCATCACGTGGATTTTTGCTGCAAAACGGGGTCCCCATGGCTGGCCTATGATTTTCCATTGCTGAGGAGTGGTGCACAATGGTACTGCTCCGTTTCAAATCCATGCACCCATTATTAAAAGTCATACGGCACTTTTTCGGCATTTTGGACAAATGTTGCACCTTGCACCGTAGATGTTGCACCTTGTGGATATCGATTCTTCGGAGGGACGTAACTGTTTGCTCATTTAGATCTACGGAAGCCATAACCAGTCAAAACAAAGCTCTCTATTACTTCTACGGCTGTGATAGCTTTAAGCCGTCACTGGTTAGTTTCTTACCCAAAAAAGCCTATTTGAACCTCAATCGCGTCTTGTAAGTTTTTTACCCTACGTTTTTTCATCACTTGGAATTTTTTTGTAAAACGGGATCTCCGTGGCTAGTCTATGATTTACCATTGCTGGAGAGTGGTACACCATGGTACTGCTTCGTTTCAAATTCATGCACCCATTTCTAAAAGTAGTGCGGCACTTTTCGGCATTTTGGACGGATGTTGCACCTTGCACCGTAGATGTTGCACCCTGTGGATATCAATTCTTCGAAGGGCCGTAACTGTTGGCTCGTTTAGAGTTATGGGAGTCATAACTAGTAAAAACGAAGCTCTCTGTGAGTTCTACGGCTATGACCGCTATAAGCCGTCACTGGTTAGTTTTATACCCAATATAGCCTATCCGAATCTCAATCGTGTCTTGGAAGTTTTTTATTATTCATTTTTTGTCACGTGGATTTTTTCTGTAAAACGGGGTCCCCGTGGCTGGTCTATGATTTTCCATCGCTGGAGAGTGGTGCACCATGGTTCTGCTCCATTTCAAATTCATGCACCCATTTCTGAAAGTCGTACGGCACTTTTTCGACATTTTGGAGGGATGTTGCACCTTGCACCGTAGAGTCGCACCTTACGGATATCGATTATTCGGAGGGCCTTAACTATTGGCTTGTTAGGGTAACGGGAGCCATAACCAGTCAAAATGAAGATCTTTGTGAGTTCTACGGCTATGATAGCTTCAAGACGTCACTGGTTAGTTTCATACCGAAAAAAAACCTATCTGAACCTCAATCGGGTCTTAGAAGTTTTTTACCCTTCGTTTTTTCGTCACGTGGATTTTTTCTGTAAAACGGGATCCCCGTGTAGGATCGGTTTCACCCTAGAGAGGGGGTGAATAGGGTGATACTATCATTTATAAAAATTATTTCGGAAGCTTATAAAATTATTTCAACACGGATATATCAAAACAATAGCGGCACAAAGAATAGCAGAATAAATGCAGAAATAGAGCGACACAGAATTTACCTAGCTTCGGCAAGACCCTGCCTACGTGCTGCCCCCAAGGTTTCTACTAGAAATTAGATAGTCAAATGCTTACACTCGTAAACTTGCACCACCTTCTATTGACTAACCTAACTCAACGCTCAGAACCCTACCACAACTCAGCCACTGAGTTGCGAGTTCTCAAACTACGCCACGTAGTTTCCCCCTAGTCACACGACTAGAAATTACAATGGTTTTATAAAGGAAAAATACAATTTAAAACACAATTAAAAATAAAAACCCTAATTTTTAACTATTTAGCCTTATAATTGAAACAAGGCTGGCCCAATCCCCTTTTCTTTTTGTTATATCGACCATGTTTCTTTGCTCTGTAAAACGGCGGCTCGTTGCTTCTTCCTTGTTCGATCAAAATTAGGTCTTTGGAGAAATTTGAAGATGCCGACTATAATTAGATCGATTGATTTCGATTTCCTTGCTCTATCGATTGATCGTCTCTTGAGATGCGTTTGGCTGCTTCTACTTGATTGAGTTTGACCTTGATTCGGGTATGTAGTTTTTGCCTTTTGCTCTCTGGTTTGAATACTTGAACTCGATGCTCTTTATTTGCCGATGATGTTACTTATTTATATATGATTCGAGACCCTTGAATTTCGTTCGTATACATTTACTTGAATTCGTCACTTGATTTTTCTCGGCCATTCGATTTTGTTTTAATGTTGACGATAAGTTCTGACTTGTTCATATCGAATAATTTCATTTACTTCATTAACACGGTTTTGATTTCGAACTCCCTCGATTCCTTGATTGTCACGGCTTCGATTCAGAACCGTTCGATCTTTCCTTGGCCATTACGGTAGTGAATTTCCTACTTGACTTTGGCTTTAATTTTTGACTTTTCAATTGTATACTTTATTTGCTTGTCACGGGTTGATTTCTTGGCTGGCATGGTGTCGATTTCTGACTTGGTCAATTTACTTGGCCGCCACGGTTTTGAAATGATTTTGCTGATGTTGATTTCATTCTTTGTTTCCTTTGACTCCAGTCAGCAGCTCACGGCTTCAACTTGTTTTTGATATTACCAGACTTTGACTTGATTTTTACGAATTTGATTCTGTCGTGATTTTTGCATCACTGCACCCTGGAATTTTGAAGCTCGATTCTCTGGTTGACACTTGTATTTTTTTGCACTGTGTTTGACATGGTCTTGTAGCATTGAAAACTGTAATTCGATGGTTATTGGATGGATGCTGTGCTCATTCCTGCTGTTGCAATTCCATCTGATTCATTTTAGTTTGTTTTTGGGTTGTACTGTCTTGAGCTTGAGTTGCTTCAATGTGATGTTTATTTGAAGTTGCCGTAGTGTTGCGGTCTTGAGTCTTGTACATGTATCATTAGCTTGACCCTTGTGACTTGTTTGCATTGTTGGATTCATTGTTTTATATATGCTTGCTGATATGATTCATATTGTATTTCTTTTGAACTCGTAGTCTTGTCTCACTTGCATTGCTTCTGAACATATGTCACTGTATATCACTACATGTTGTATTTGCATGCCAGGCTTAACATTGCAACAATAAACAGTGTACATCATCATCTTCTACCAGTTTCATTACATAACCTACCAATGCTACCAGAGAATACTTTATACAGCATAATATATTCATTCACTACTACACTTTTGAGAAAACATCACTACGAAATTCCACTGCCATTAACTCACTTCAAGTCCATTGCTTTCACATCCATCAAACAACTTCCCACTGCTATTACGTGCATTTACTGCACATCTTCTTCATACAACACATAACCATCAACTTGCCTTTCTAATACTGTCACCTGGCCATCTTATTGTTCACTTGTAGTTGAAGTATTCCTCTGTTTAGTATTGGTGCACTTGGTTTGTGATTTATTGTTACATTCCTGTATATGCTTTGAGTCATGGTAGAAGTGACTTGAACTGTTAGCCTTTTGTTTGTAATTTCTGAGTCATTGTTAACTTCATTGTTGTTTGGATTAGCTTGTGGTCTTCACTTCTATCACTGGTGCATGTGCATATGCATTGACAGTTGAGGCAATGCCATTGTTATTTGTGTCAGTTCATTGCATTGACACTGTTGTATATGTTTGCACTGTGGTTTCTCTATCTTTGATGTTGAGACCTGTGTTGCTGCATTGAATTGTTTGGTTGACACACTTGTAGTTGTTCATTCATATGTTTATTCCTTTATGTGGTCTGGATTTGCTTTGAGCACATTTCTGGTTTTCATTGGGTTGATGTGTAATGTGCCTTGAGTGTGCTTCCACCTGACCATTTTACTAAACTTGTATATCTGAGCTGCATCTTTGTTAAATCCAGCTTGGAGCTCGGGTTTGACCTTTGTTGATATTGTGACATTATTTTTATTGCACTTGAGTTGAACTCGACGTTTTGGTTTTGACCTGTGCTCACATGTCCCTGTAATTCTATCAAGTCTATATATCGGTGTGCTTGACCTTGTGGCATACACAGTGATACACTATATGTCACAAGCTGTTCGTGTATGATGAATTCAGATTTGAATGATGACGAACAACCCAAATAACTGAGGCAAATATTATTTTCAAAATCCACATTTTATTTTATACTGCAAAAATATTTTATTTTCAATTTTATTGCGTCAATGTATATTTCTGCAGATTGCTCAGATGCTGGATTCACATTGGAATGAAGTTGAAGATAAATACGAGTAGAGTGAATTAGTGATATGTAGCGAGGTCAATGTAAATTAGAAATTCTGTTTGAATAAAATTTGCGTTTGAATTCAAATTCTGTGTTATTTATTTTCATTCAGCAAATATTTATTTAATCTATAAAAAATAAAATAGTACATTAACAAATACATTTAAATGAATATATATGTGTTTATTATCATCAAACAAAAATCATATAATCGCATATTCAACAATCTCCCCCTTTTGATGACAACAAACATATATTTAAGATTTTGAATATGTTAAATGTATTTGAACATTGATATACTCTAATTGCTCCCCCTATTTAATTGCTTCCTCTCTACACAAAGCTCCCCCTTCATATATGCATACAATTAAAAATACGCAATTGAGCCTAGAAAATATTTGACCTTTGCTTGATTTTATTTGACAAAATCTTAACTTTCTCTCCCCCTTTTGTTATCAGAAAAAGAGTAATGTGTTAGAGAAAGTAGAGATAAAGTGATCGATATTAATCCAACATTAAAACTCAATCGAATATAAATATTAAATTTCAATCAAAAATCAAACAAAAATCATAAATACTTTGTTAGGCTCATATTCCACTTTTAGAATGATGGGAATGATGTCATCATATAAAACCATACAGTTGTTTCTATTTGTGGTATATTTACATCAGGAATTTGAATATCTACCAACCATGCATAACCATTAGGACTTTTAAATGAGATTAGTAGTATTCCAATTTTATTTTAAAAAATGAATTCAAGTATCTTCTAACCACGCATAACCGTGAGGAGTTCTAAATGGGATTAGAATCAACTTGTTTATTTAATAAATCAATTTTGATAAGCGTTCCATACATGCACAACCGTGAGGATTTTTAAATGAGCATGGAAGCACATAACAAATTCCAAGTAATTCACCCATGCATAACCGTGAGGACTTTTAAATGAGAGTGAATACTTTGGATTTTATTTTACTTTAGTTTATATATAAAATGAAAAACGAATGATTCCTGTTTAAAGTACCACATATCGACAAACTGTATTGAATTTTGATGAGCGATGGTCGATAGAAATATGATAGAAACAGAAATGGTCATGGAATCTTTACCAAACAAAAAGTTTTTATAACTCTTGCTTGAATTTCTAAAGAAATTTACTAAATATACTGTCTTGAGTAATAATCTATGATTAATATCAATCCTCATCATTTTTTCAATCACTATTTACCTTTTTGATAATTAGTAGGGAGTCAAATTAGTCAAAGTAGTCATTTAAAATCGGAGTCAAAGATAATTATAAAGTTAATTTTTTAAAACGACTGGTCCGAAAACATGGTCAAAAATGGTTTTTCTCGAAGGGGTTATATGATAAAAATTTCTGCTATTTGAAATGAAAAATATGCAGATATTTTCTTTGAAAATCGATGCAGTTACTAAATGTCTCAAAAATTAAGTTCAACTAGTAATTTTTCTATCAACTAGATTACCAGTGTAATCTACATCTGAATTTCTCTTTCACTTAAAATTATCATTAGTTGAATTTGACATACCAGACCATGAAGAATGCAACAAAAAATTCGCAAAATCAATGACATTCTCTTAAATTTGAATTGAAGCCGTTTAAATAATCAAAAATCGTGAATATAAAGTTAGCCATTAAATAACCATATGTATTATCATCCAATAAAACACTATTGTTAATCCAAACTAATATATATGAAGTAATTCAAAGACTCTACAGATTTCTATAGTGTTCTTGGCATATGAATATAATTGGCCAACAATTTTGAATAAGTCAGGATCAAAATCATCATTAATTCATCATCACTTTATTGGCTGATTTAACTCATATTACGGCGCAGATTATCAGATTTAATATATTGTTCAAATAAATGTACCATTACCTGTTTTACCTTTACGATATTTTTCGTTGTAGTCCGTTGTGATTCTGTCACCTTTATACTAGGCTAAGGAACTTTGCTTTGTCGCTCGTTGTGTCCTTGGAACAGCCAGAATCCAAGTAGTACTATTGTTGTTCCTTAGCCTGCCACCACTCCTACACGATGAAAGATTTTTGTGACCTATTTGTTTTTATAGGTCCATGATTGTTAGTTGTGACGACCCGGAATTTTCAGCAATTTAAAAACAGGATAATTAAAGTGATTTTAAATATTAAAAAGTTAATTTTTAACTTGAATTCCAGAAATCAATATTTATTTGATAATTAAATCATTGACTTATATGGTTTAAGAATTGAATTTAATTATTGAAATTGGGTAAAATTGTCGAATCTGGAATTTCTAAGCCTGTTTAAATAATTTGAAGGCTTATAAAATTTATAATGAAGATACTGAAGATAATAGAATGGTTGAAATTTAATTTAAAGGTAATTTGTTCAGTTTTAATAATATATCGTTTAAATTGGAATTTAAAAACAGCCTTCCGAGGCACAGTCTCGGAATTTGACGAAACCAGTTCCATTGGATCCGTAATAGTTAGTTATTATCGAATTTCGGTTTTCGTAGCAATCGGAGTTGTTGTTTGACCCTGGCAGCTCAAAACACAGAGAAACTAATTTAATCGATTTAATTTAAAATTGATTGTTTACTTCCATAGCTTACGCACGAGATCGAATTAGCTTGCGAAACATGTTTCATTGCGTTCGGAATGCGGGTAGAACCCTATCAACGCCTGGCGGCATGTCTGATTCGGAGTCCATTCGAACAACTTGTAAAATATAAGGATATTAATAAGAAAACAAAATAAATAATAAGCAACCTTCCTCAATACGCCGTTCTTCCTTTCCTGACACGCCAACCCATCCTCTTAAAAGTCGAATCTCCTCTTTCAGCTGAAATCTATTCTCCTTCCTTCTAATTCATTTCAAACGCGATTTTTCTTTCTTCTGCGTTTTAATGCCGAAACCCCTTTTCTAATTCAAGCCGTCTTCGTCTGAAAAAAAAAGAAAACCTTAATCTAGTCGATCGTTGTCACCGTACGCGAATTCAAGAGAAGAAGGAAGAGGGAGCGACTTCATCGCTATGCTAGGCTCAGGGTCGCGAGGGGGTGGGGTTAAGCGATGGTCGTTTGCTTCGGGTCGAGGTTTTTGGGCTTGCGGTGGAGCTCGCGACAGGAAAGTGACCCAAATCTGGTGGTGGCGACGTTCAAGCAGGAAGGGGGTCGAGCGTATTCGATCGATTCAGGGGAGATGGGGGTCGCGTGGAGGAGCATCACGACTAGAGGAAGGCGCGATCGATCCAGGGAAGTCGCGACCGATGCGGCGAGTTTAGAGATGGCAGTCGTGATAACGGCAAGCATCGATGTCAGGGTGGTCGCGATAGCTAGGGTCGGGGAGAAAGGATTGCGATCTCTTCCTGAGCAACGTGGAGGTATGTCGGTCCTGTTTAATTTAATTTACTTTAATTCAATTAAAATACATATTGAATTCAAGATATCAATTAAAATGCATATTGATAAAAAAATAAAAATAAATAAATAAATAATGAATGAACGAAATGAATATATATGGATATTTATATGCAGTAAGACAAATACTGATATAAATATAATACATATTTATCTTATTAGTTTGAATTTAAATATTTGTTTAAACTAAATGACTTGTTAAAATGAGAAGTTTTAAATTAAAATCTCTAGTAGATTAAATTTATCAAATAGAAATTTAATTTTTCGATTCGGTCCGAATATTGATGAAAATCATCCAATGTTTATGCAAGGTCAACAATTGTGAAGAAACAAGTCAGGATAGGATGGAATTGCAAATAAAACAAAGGTGAGTAAACCTCACGTTTTTGAATTTTTATTTAAATTTAAATGGTTAAATTTAAATGATTGGTTGAATGGTTGAATTTTATTGATGTGCTATACTACTAGTACTATATGGTTCATACTGGAATGATTGACATCCTGTGATGAATATTTTAGGAATTTGGACTGCTGAATGCTGTGGATTCCTTGAATATTTCGATACACTGAGTTATCGAAATATATAAACTGGATATTGGGAGAAATATAAGAGTGATTAAAATGAATAATTAATTAATTCAATTAATTAATGGTTTGGATTAATTAATTTAGTATTTAAGGGTTTGAAATAATCAATAACTTAAGTTATAAGTTAATTAATTAAGTGAGAGTATTTCAGAAAAATCATCTGATGGCTTGATAAATAATGGTGTAATGAACGTTAATAAAATACAATTACTGTGTAACTAAACAAGAGATTAATGAAGATAAATAATTAAGGAGAAATTGATTTATTAAATGAAGAAAATAAATGGATAGTTAATTACAGGGTAAGCTAAATCAAGAATGATTAATACTTATAGTTTAATTGATGACTAATTATTTAGTGTAATTAATTTAGATTAAAATAAATTGAAATGTAAATGAGAACTCATTAATTTATATAATCAATGATGTAAATAGAGATTGATTAGTTAAGAAAATAAATTGATAAGTGGCTTATGAGAAGTTAAATTAATACAAGTAATTATTGACTAATATAATTTAAATAGTTAATTAATTCCTGAGGTAATTAAGGTTACTTGTTGATTTTAGGTTTTGGGTTTAAGACTGATTATTTCGTGAAATGAATTAAAGATAATTTCTTGAATGAAATTGAAAGATAATTAATCCAGGATGATTAATTAAGATAAATGGATATGGAATGGTCGATTGATTAATTGATTTGAATTAATTAACGTTAAATGAAGGAAGCTAGGTGATTGAGGTTTGAAATTCAATTTGAACCAATTGAATTAATTTGTATGTGATTAAGCTTTGCTTACGGATGATGGAATGTATTGGATGTTTTGAATAAGTTAATATCTCTGATATGAAATGTTGTGTATTTCATATGAATAACCTGGGTTAGGATAACATGAGTTCGAAGAGACCGGAGTGGGTATTGGTAAATACCCGACACCACTTCGAATTTCTTATAAATTGATATAAGAAATTGATAGGTTGAAAAGAATGGATTAAAATGAATCGGATTATTTAATCTAAATTTTGGTTCATAGAATACTTATTTTGAAATAAATTATGTCTATAACAAAGGGTGACCTTGTAAATTGATTTGTAAAATAAAAAGGGCTGGAATGAAATGATTTAAGAAATTGGATTATTTTTTCTAGGTTTGGTACTTAGAAATTGATGTGTGAGATAAGTTTGTCTATAGCAAATTGCGAATTTGTTAGATTGAGATGAGTACCCCGGGATTATATAAGTTGTTTGCTTTGATATTCCATGTTAGTCGGCTTTACTCACGCTGGTTTCCAGCCTGACCTGGGTGTTACTTTGGTGTAATGCTCGGGTCAGACCGAGTATTACAGATTTTCAGGTTAGGACGTTCAGGAGTTCAGGAGGCGAGCTGGTGGCAATATCGTATGGAGTTTATCATCTGTATTTATATTATTGTTTATCTGAGTCATGGTAATTGTAAACATTCAGTGACTATATATAATGCGAAACTCTGATGTATATTAAATGTAATCGGCATATATAGTAATCTTTTGAAAGCTATTATTATTTATTATTATATTTTATCCGCTGCGAATGTGAGTTGTTGATGTTTCTGTTCTTCTTCTTCTATCTCTTTCTTCTTTTCCATAACTATCTGGAATTTTAGAGTTTGAAAATTTCGGGTCGTTACAGTTGGTATCAGAGCGAGGTTAAGCGAGAACCTTGGCTCTGGTGGGAATTACTCATTGAATAGAGTCCGTAGTACTCTAGAATGAGTTGAGTGTGTGTATATATATATGAGCGCGTACTTGTTATTTTCTTATATAAAGCTTTTAAATGATTTTGTATAAAGTATATTTTGATATGTAAAGCAATATTTTCTTCTAATAAATATTAAGGAGATTGGTTGTTAAATTATTGGAATTAAATTAAGAAGTAATATAATACAATCAAATTGAAATCTTGAATTGGGACTAAGTGAAGAAGGAATATAATACAACCGAATTAAAATTAAATTAATTAAAAATGAAGTTCTAGAATTAGAACTCAGAAATTAGAATTGTTTGAAAACTTTAAATGACCAAGTTAAATTTGGTTTAAAAAGGTTAAACTAATCCTTGAGAACTTAGCTCGAATTATATAATTCGAGATGGTATAAATTTGAAGTTGGAATTGAACTCATTTAAATTGGATCCGATTTGGATTAATTGAATTTGGAATTTTCGGGAAAGTTTAAAATTCCTTTGGATTTGAAAATGGTTTCCAAAGGTTTTGGAGAAATAATAATATTGTTTCAAAAATATTTTGTGTTGGACTTGAGATCTGGAAGATTTGAAATTAAAAATGTTTGGAAATGTTTTTAAAGAGATAAAAGCATTAAACTCTTTTGGTCACTGGAAAATAACGTCGGTGATGACTGCAGCATCATCGATGTTCGTTTTCGAGTTTCTAGAAGAGAAATTTTGCTACCAAATTGTTTTAAATTGGAATTGTTTGTGAATTGGGTTTGGTTTTGAAATTCAAAAAGGTATAATTGAATTTGCCAAAGAATTTTGGATATAGTTGAATCCTAAGGTGATATTGAAATTTTGAAAATTTGTTTAAACTCTGGAACCTTGATTAAATGTTTATGGAATAATAAAAATATATTGACTAAATGAAATGTATAATTCTGAGTTAAAGCAAAATGTGAATGTAATTGATATTAAATAGTAATTGTAAAATTGAAATTATAATTAAGTTATACAAGTTTAAAGATCAAATAGAATTTAATTTGAATTGGAAAAGAAATCATGATTGATTCAACTTGAATTGGAGTAAAATCAATTTCAATGGAAATTAAAGATTATTTAAATTGGAATTGGATAATTTAAATGGGAGTGAAAATTTAAATTGAATTGTTGGGGAAGTGAACAGTTTTGACTCTGGGCTATTTTCAATATAAATTGTCTTAATATAAACTTATTTTTTTCTAAGCTATTAAATATATACAACCTTTCTTTCTTAAAAGCCAAATTATTTTATACTTGTTTTACAATTATTTTGGAACTATTTAACCATTTTTCAACTGTTTTCTAAATTTATTACTATATTTCAACTATGTTACAAATTAATTACTAATTTACAACTATTTTGTAATTATTAAGATTTCTATAACTATTTAACTATTTTCCAACTGTTTTATAATTAGTTAACTATTTTACAATTACTTTGCAAACTAATAATTATTTTTCAACTACTTACCTATTTTTAAATTTTTCAAGCTATTTTTTTTAAGTTGGTCGGAGTTCAAACTGTTATTGATTAAAGTACCCAACTGAGATAAGGATAGAAGTAATAATCCAAATGGGGATTAATGTAAAGGTGAATAAGGAATGTGAGATGGTTCTTTTGAACTGAAAGAATATTTTGAGAAATATGAAATGAATAAAGACGGAAATTGGATATTTCTATGGTTTCTGAAAGTGTTTGGAGTATAAAAGGTGTTTTATACAAGAAGGTAAGGATCCAAAGTTTTAAAAATTTATATATATATCTGAATATATATAAAGGATCTTATGAGGATTTTGAGAAAGGCTTTTGATTTTTGGATAAAAATCAATATTGAGTTTTGGAAAGCCTATTTTGAAAATTATCGATTTTGGGATAATCGATTTTGTGTAAAGGAGCTTTGTATAATATCATACTAGGTGTATGATTTGAAGATACTATATCTGTATAGTATAAAATGTTTTGATGATGACTCTGGGGAAAAAGGTGCTCCCTTGAAATGGACTTCTCAGGAGTGCCACCGGGTGGTGCTGCCTTGAGCCCAGGAGGGGTTCTAAAGTTGATCCTGTGAGGAGTCCGGACAAAACTAGTTCCTGAGGATTATTGGGTAGCGTAAGTCGATGGCGTTGATGCCTACAGAGGTATTTGGGTTATGCTGTGACGACAGTGTAACTCGATGTCGCTGCGAACTACTGTAGGGGAACATAGCGAAAATTGTGTGGAGGATGAGTGCCAACGGTCTACACTTGATTTTGCCAGGAAGGCAACGCAACATCGGTAGACTGCGATCTATGGTCAAGTGGAGTGGAGAAGTTTCATTTTTGGCAGCGAAATTCGATGGCGCTGATGCCTACAGTTATATGGGTTTTTGCTGTGATAGCTACGTAACCCCAGTTGTAGCTGCGATCTGTCGTGGGTTCCATGGTGTAATCGTGGGGCGCGGAGGCCTACAGTTATCTGTGGATTTTGTCGGGATGGCAACGTAATCATCGGGTTAACTGCGACCATGGATGGGGGTGATGATTTTCAGAGCATTATCACCAAAGATATTTCCTCTATTTTCAAAAACTATTTTCTGTATTTTCAATAAAATTATTTTCCAAGTGTTTTCACTGGGTGTTGGAAACGGGTTTACCAAGTACTTATAAATTTTCAGTCCTACGCCTGATCAACGTATGATTGAATTTCTGTGAGAACAAGGATGGACTGGTTGAGACATCGAGTTATAAAAGTATTTTTATTAAAAACTATTTTAATAGTAATATCTGAATTTAAAAGCATTCCTAAATTTTTTAATATTAAGATGTTGGAATTTTGGGAGATTAAAAGGGAAAATCCAAACTGGAATTATAAAATAGAATTTGAACTCGGGAAATTTAATAGAGTGCTTCTGTAATAAAATTGAATCTTGTTATAGAATTGGAGTAAGCTAATTAACAAAATAAATTACTTGATTGAGTATGTTAATAAAATTTAACTCGGTTAAATAAAATGGATTGTAAGTTAATAATGAAGTTGGAAATGAATTCGAATTATAAATAGAATTCGACTTGGATTTGATAATGCATTAAATAAGAAGAGATGTTGTAAAATAAAAATAGAGTTGGATTGAAACTGTGATGGTTTGAATTACAAATAAAATTCAAAGGTGATTGGAAAAAAAAATTTAATGAAATTTGTAAGTAAATTAGATAAAGGGAAGTGTCGTCATATGGAATTTATTTATAATAGACATGGTTTAATTGCAATAAAATCCAAGTCAATAGAAATAAATTGAGATGGCCTTGTATTAATAAAATAAATTCTAAATAAACAAGTAAATTAAAAAATTTAATGGGATCACTGGAATTATATGATAAATGGATGAAGCCTGATGAATAAAAAAAAATTGAATCAAACTTTAATTGGAATTCGATTATTAGACTGGACTTAAGTTCGGTGGCATATGTGCCTGGATATTGTTTTGATAAGTTGAGAAGGTGGATTAAATTTACAATGAAGGAGATGGGCTAACTGAATTAAATGGAATTTGATTTAATGAGAATCAAATTTAATGGAAGTGAACTTAAGTTGATGTTGGAATAAATTAAAATAATTGACTTAAGTTTAAAGTTTATGGAAGCTTGGCTTCGAATAAGGATAAAAGCCTATTAAATTAAAGCTTGGATAAAATTAATTTGGAAATGGTTATAAATTTAGAAATATTGAATATGCTAAGCTTAATAAATAGTTTGAATGAAGCCAATAAGGTGATGAAATGAAACGCGTATGTATGGTTGGTGAATAAATTAAAATGGAATTGAATTAATTTGGGAATGGCTAGTAGTATACAAGAATGGAATGTGTCGAGCTAAATAAAATGATTGTGAACAAATTAAAAAAGGAATTGAAGTAAATAAAATTGAGTTGGAATCAATTTTAATAAGTTATAAAACTTAGGTAATTATTTATTCACATGGATGTTATCAAATTGCATAGAAATAATTGTTTAACGTAATGGAGATTTAAATTAAATTCTATGAATTAGTTGAAAGCAATGGAATTAGTTTTGAAATCATATAAAGTGCGTATGGAAGTTGTTTAGAATGCATTTCTTTTAAAATTGATGTGTTGTAGTTGTTTAAGCAAGAGAAATGTTATAAACTTTATATATATGGCACTTACATATTTAAAATAAGTAAGTACAGGTACCTGAAGACTGTTTGGTTGGTTTGGATTGCGCTAATTGCTTAAATTCATAAGCTGCTTGCTTAAAATGCTTAATAAGGTATGCCTACGCAATAAAAAAATAGGAAATATGAACTGTTTTTTGCTTTTTCCGACCGGGTGGGTCGATGTATATATATTTATCTCTCTTGTCAAATTGCAAAAGCTCCTCCGTACAAAGGAGACTCTGCCAAAAAAAATTTTGAAAATTTTGGGAGTTAGAAAATTTTTGAAAAAAATTTGGTTAACAACAAAACAATGTCAAAATTGGAAATTTACAGTAAACTAGTAAATGAAATTAATATGAATCAGTTTAAATGAAAGATAAAACTCAATATTAGGAATCGGAAATAAATTGAATTCATATGCAACGGTGAAGACTAATTTGAAATAGGTATGAAACATATGTGAAGAAATGTATAAAATGATTAAAAGTTACAATTGGATGTTATTGCTTGGTAAGATATGCAGGTATAAAAAAGGGAAAAGAAATTGGATTTGGTTCCAAAAGATAAAATTGAATTGCCCGACAAAAAGGTATGTATTTAAATTCTGTATGAAATTGGATTGGGTTTTTGATGTAGCCACTTGGCTTTTGTTTTCGTTTTGGAATTTGGGAAGCCCGTAGAGGCCTTTTGTAGTAGTACCGAGCTAGCCGCGCAAAGGAGACGCTGGCAAAAATTTTCGGGAATTTAAGGAGTTAGAAAATTTTGAGGAAAATTTTGATAATTCAAATTTAAACTGAAATTTAGATGATTAAGCAAAAGGGGTATTGTTTGAAACTATAGAAGGTTTAGGAAAGTTGGTTGATGTGATAGTGGGTCTTTAATAAAAGATGGTTGGTAGGATGTTGAATTGTGAGTTTTGGGAAAAGTAAATGGGTATTGGTCCATTCTTCCTAGCTAGTAATTTCGGGGACGAAATTCTTTTAGGGGGGGAGGAATGTGACGACCCGGAATTTTCAGCAATTTAAAAACAGGATAATTAAAGTGATTTTAAATATTTAAAAGTTAATTTTTAACTTGATTTCCAGAAATCAATATTTATTTGATAATTAAATCATTGAATTATATGGTTTAAGAATTGAATTTAATTATTGAAATTGGGTAAAATTGTCGAATCTGGAATTTTTAAGCCTGTTTAAATAATTTGAAGGCTTATAAAATTTATAATGAAGATACTAAAGATAATAGAATGGTGGAAATTTAATTTAAAGGTAATTTGTTTAGTTTTAATAATATATCATTTAAATTGGAATTTAAAAACAGCCTTCCGAGGCACAGTCTCGGAATTTGACGAAACCAGTTCCATTGGATCCGTAATAGTTAGTTATTATCGAATTTCAGTTTTCGTAGCAATCAGATTTGTTGTTTGACCCTGGCAGCTCAAAACACAGAGAAACTAATTTAATCGATTTAATTTAAAATTGATTGTTTACTTCCGCTTACGCACGAGATCGAATTAGCTTGCGAAACATGTTTCATTGCGTTCGGAATGCGGGCAGAACCCTATCAACGCCTGGCGGCTTGTCTGATTCGGAGTCCATTCGAACAGCTTGTAAAATATAAGGATATTAATAAGAAAACAAAATAAATAATAAGCAACCTTCCTCAATACGCCGTTCTTCCTTTCCTGACACGCCAACCCATCCTCTTAAAAGTCGAATCTCCTCTTTCAGCTGAAATCTATTCTCCTTCCTTCTAATTCATTTCAAACGCGATTTTTCTTTCTTCTGCGTTTTAATGCCGAAACCCCTTTTCTAATTCAAGCCGTCTTCGTCTGAAAAAAAAGAAAACCCTAATCTAGTCGATCGTTGTCACCGCACGCGAATTCAAGAGAAGAAGGAATGGGAGCGAATTCATCGCTATGCTAGGCTCAGGGTCGCGAGGGCGTGGAGTTAAGCGATGGTCGTTTGCTTCGGGTCGAGGTTTTTGGGCTTGCGGTGGAGCTCGCGACAGGAAAGTGACCCAAATTTGTTGCTGGCGACGTTCAAGCAGGAAGGGGGTCGAGCGTATTCGATCGATTCAGGGGAGATGGGGTTCGCGTGGAGGAGCATCACGACTAGAGGAAGGCGCGATCGATCCAGGGAAGTCGCGACCGATGCGGCGAGTTTAGAGATGGCAGTCGCGATAACGGCAAGCATCGATGTCAGGGTGGTCGCGATAGTTAGGGTCGGGGAGAAAGGATTGCGATCTCTGCCTGAGCAACGTGGAGGTATGTCGGTCCTGTTTAATTTAATTTAATTTAATTCAATTAAAATACATATTGAATTCAAGATATCAATTAAAATGCATATTGATAAAAAAAAATTAAAAAAATAAATAAATAATGAATGAACGAAATGAATATATATGGATATTTATATGCAGTAAGACAAATAGTGATATAAATATAAATACATATTTATCTTATTAGTTTGAATTTAAATATTTGTTTAAATTAAATGACTTGTTAAAATGTGAACTATTAAATTAAAATCTCTAGTAGATTAAATTTATCAAATAGAAATTTAATTTTTCGATTCGGTCCGAATATTGATGAAAATCATCCAATGTTTATGCAAGGTCAACAATTGTGAAGAAACAAGTCAGGATAGGATGGAATTGCAAATAAAACAAAGGTGAGTAAACCTCACGTTTCTGAATTTTTATTTAAATTTAAATGGTTAAATTTAAATGATTGGTTGAATGGTTGAATTTGATTGATGTGCTATATTACTAGTACTATATGGTTCATACTGGAATGATTGACATCCTGTGATGAATATTTTAGGAATTTGGACTGCTGAATGCTGTGGATTGCTTAAATATTTCGATACACTGAGTTATCGAAATATATAAACTGGATATTGGAAGAAATATAAGAGTGATTAAAATGAATAATTAATTAATTCAATTAATTAATGGTTTGGATTAATTAATTTAGTATTTAAGGGTTTGAATTAATCAATAACTTAAGTTATAAGTTAATTAATTAAGTGAGAGTATTTCAGAAAAATCATCTGATGGCTTGATAAATAATGGTGTAATGAACGTTAATAAAATACAATTACTGTGTAACTAAACAAGAGATTAATGAAGATAAATAATTAAGGAGAAATTGATTTATTAAATGAAGAAAATAAATGGATAGTTAATTACAGGGTAAGCTAAATCAAGAATGATTAATACTTATAGTTTAATTGATGACTAATTATTTAGTGTAATTAATTTAGATTAAAATAAATTGAAATGTAAATGAGAACTCATTAATTTATATAATCAATGATGTAAATAGAGATTGATTAGTTAAGAAAATAAATTGATAAGTGGCTTATGAGAAGTTAAATTAATACAAGTAATTATTGACTAATATAATTTAAATAGTTAATTAATTCCTGAGGTAATTAAGGTTACTTGTTGATTTTGGGTTTTGGGTTTAAGGCTGATTATTTCGTGAAATGAATTAAAGATAATTTCTTGAATGAAATTGAAAGATAATTAATCCAGGGTGATTAATTAAGATAAATGGATATGGAATGGTCGATTGATTAATTGATTAGAATTAATTAACGTTAAATGAAGGAAGCTAGGTGATTGAGGTTTGAAATTCAATTTGAACCAATTGAATTGATTTGTATGTGATTAAGCTTTGCTTACGGATGATGGAATGTATTGGATGTTTTGAATAAGTTAATATCTCTTATATGAAATGTTGTGTATTTCATATGAATAACTTGAGTTAGGATAACATGAGTTCGAAGAGACCGGAGTGGGTATTGGTAAATACCCGACACCACTTCGAATTTCTTATAAATTGATATAAGAAATTGATAGGTTGAAAAGAATGGATTAAAATGAATCGGATTATTTAATCTAAATTTTAGTTCATAGAATACTTATTTTGAAATAAATTATGTCTATAACAAAGGGTGACCTTGTAAATTGATTTGTAAAATAAAAAGGGTTGGAATGAAATGATTTAAGAAATTGGATTATTTTTTCTAGGTTTGGTACTTAGAAATTGATGTGTGAGATAAGTTTGTCTATAAAAAATTGCGAATTTGTTAGATTGAGATGAGTACCCCGGGATTATATAAGTTGTTTGCTTTGATATTCCATGTTAGTCGGCTTTACTCACGCTGGTTTCCAGCCTAACCCGGGTGTTACTTTGGTGTAATGCTCGGGTCAGACCGAGTATTACAGATTTTCAGGTTAGGACGTTCAGGAGTTCAGGAGGCGAGTTGGTGGCAATATCGTATGTAGTTTATCCGCTGTATTTATATTATTGTTTATCTGAGTCATGGTAATTGTAAACATTCAGTGACTGTATATAATGTGAAACTCTGATATATATTAAATGTAATCGGCATATATAGTATTCTTTTGAAAGCTATTATTATTTATTATTATATTTTATCCACTGCGAATGTGAGTTGTTGATGTTTCTGTTCTTCTTCTTCTATCTCTTTCTTCTTTTCCATAACTATCTGGAATTTTCGAGTTTGAAAATTTCGGGTCGTTACATTAGTGGCAGAATATTTTGAAAAATAATTTTGTGGAGACCCAAAACTATTTATATATGTCCCTTTCGGCACCCAGATTTGTTTAACTTTGAGGGATTTTATATTTGTGCCATTTGGAATCCATAGTGGTATAGTTTTCACTTGTTTGGGTCTATACCAACAATTATTGTGATTGTGTCCATATTTTTTACAAATTGTGCACATAGAATTAACTTGATTAATTTTGCTTTTAACTTTTTCAGATTGATTATATCCAAGTCCTTGTATAACTGTATTAACAGTTTGCTTCCTTAATAGCGTATTCAACGATTTTTCACTTTTTGAAAATTGATCTAAAGTCATTGACAATTGTTGGACTTGTATTTTGAGGGATTCATTTTCGTTCAACAATTGTGTGCACTTTTTAATAGAATTTTCTCTTTTAGTATTTTCACTCTCTTTTTAAAATCAGAATTTCATTTTCAAGTGATTTTATATTTGTTTATGATTTTTTAATTTCTTCTTCAAATGTTGGAAACTTATCACACTTAGGGATCCTACTTTGATAGGTTTTAACTAATTGGTCAAGTTTTTTTTTAAATCTATCAAAGTATCTTTTTGTGATTCAAGTTTGGCATACTTCTCCCTAAGTCATTCAAAATAGCCATTTACTTCATGGACATATATAAATAATTCTGAGTGAGTGAGTTTTGATACCTCGCTTGGCTTGTCATCGTCGCTATCAGTTATATTACCTTGAGGGCACATATATGCTTTCTCACTCTCACTGCTAGTACTTTGATTATCTTCATCACTTGTATTCCATGTGGCTACAAAACTTCTCATTTTTGATTTCTTCTCAAAGTCGCGTCGACTTTGAGGACAATTGGGCTTGATATGTCTGGGTTGATTGCACTTGTGACAGATGATCTTCTGTTCTTCTGAGTAGTCTAGTGCTTTGGCTATTCTGCTTTTCAATTTTTGATTTCGAGCTGGATTTTCATATTTGTAATTCCACCTTTTGAATTTCTTTATTTTCAGCTCCAATTCCGCTGCTCCATCATCATCATCATCACCATCATTATCTGTTGTTCCTTTAAGAGCTATTGATTTCTTTCGAGTGTCACCTCCTTCACGCTCTTCCTTGAATTTCATTTCTAGCTCATAAGTAGTGAGATTTTCGGTGAGTTCTTCAACTTTAATCTGTTTTAAATCTTTTGATTCTTGAATGGCAGTCACTTTGGCTTCAAAACTTCGTGGAAGGACTCTGAGGATTTTTCGGACTATCTCTAACTATGTGTATGATTTTCCGAGAGCTTTGGATTTGTATACGATATTGGAAAGTCGTCCATACATCTCTTTGACATTTTCTTTCTCGCCGTTGTGAAGTTCTTGTATTCGCTGCTTAGCGTGGCAAGGCGAGATTCTTTGACTTGAGATGTTCCTTCGTGAGTCATTTCTAGTGTGTTCCGTATTTCCTACGCGGTTAGACAATGTGAGACACGATTAAATTCAAATTGGTCCAATGAACAGATAATAGAATTCATAGCTTTAGCATTAGTATTTTGTAATTTATTTTCTAGCTCTGTCCATTGATCCATCGGTTTATTTATTTCTTGATTATCTACAATTATAGTTGGTGCTCTATAACCTGTCTCAACAATATTCCAAGCGTCAATGGTTTTCAAAAAAAATTTCATTCTACTTTTCCAGTAGGCGTATTCACCATTGAACATTGGTGGTCTAACTATGGATTGACCCTCAGGAAAAGCATTATTAAAATAAGCCATTTAAACATTCAAAATTTTAAAACAGAAATTGATTTTTGAAAAATCAAATTTTTAAAAACAAAAGCAGACTTCTATTCCTAGCTATGATACCACTTGTAGGATCAATTTCACCCTAGAGGGGGGGTGAATAGGGTGATAATATCAACTATAAAAATTATTTTGGAAGCTTATAAAATTATTTCAACACAGATATATCAAAACAATAGCAGCACAGAGAATAGAAGAATAAATGCAGAAATAGAACGACAAAGAATTTACCCAGCTTAGGCAAAACCCTGCCTACGTGCTGCCCCCAAGGTTTCTGCTAGAAATTAAATAGTCAGACACTTGCACACGTAAACTTGCAACATCTGCTATTGACTAACCTAACTCTATGCTCAAAACCCTGCTATAACCCAGCCACTGAGTTGCGAATTCTCAAATTACGCCACTTAGTTTGCCCCCTAGTCACACGACTAGAAATTACAATGGTTTTAAAAAGGAAAAATACAATTTAAAACACAATTAAAAATAAAAAACCCAATTTTTAACTATCAAGCCTTATAATTGAAACAAGACCGGCCCAATCCCCTTTTCTTTTTATTATATTGGCCGTATTTCTTTGCTCTATAAAACGACGGCTCGTTGCTTCTTCCTTGTTCGATCAAAATTAGGGCTTTGGATAAATTTGAAGATGCCGACTTCAATTAGATCGATTGACTTCGATTTCCTTGCTCTGTCGATCGATCGTCTCTTGAGATGAGTTCGGCTGCTTCTATTTGATTGAGTTTGACCTTGATTCGGGTATGTAATTTTTGCCTTTTGCTATCTGGTTTGAATACTTGAACTCGATGCTCTTTATTTGCCGATGATGTTACTTATTTATATATGATTCGAGACCCTTGGATTTCGTTCATATACATTTACTTGAATTCGTCACTTGATTTTTCTCGACCATTCGATTTTGTTTTAATGCTGATGATAAGTTCTGACTTGTACATATCGAATAATTTCGTTTACTTCATTAACACGTTTTTGATTTCGAACTCGCTCGATTCCTTGATTGTCACGGCTTCGATTCAGAACCGTTCGATCTTTCCTTGGTCGTTACGGTAGTGAATTTCCTACTTGACTTTGGCTTTGATTTTTGACTTTTTCAATTGTATACTTTGCTTGCTTATCACAGCTTGATTTCGTGGCTGTCACGGTGCCGATTTCTGACTTGGTCAACTTACTTGGCCACCACGATTTCGAAATGATTTTACTGATGTTGATTTCGTTCTTTGTTTCCTTTGACTCCGGTTTGTAGCTCACGGCTTCAACTTGTTTTTGATATTAACAGACTTTGACTTGATTTTTATGAATTTGATTCTGTTGTGATTTTTGCATCACTGCACCCTAGAATTTTGAAGCTCAATTCTCTGGTTGGCACTTGTATTTTTTTGCACTGTGTTTGACATGGTCTTGTAGCATTGAAAACTGTAACTTGATGGTTACTGGATGGATGCTGTGCTCATTCCTGCTGTTGCAGTTCCATCTGATTCATTGTAGTTTGTTTTGGGTTGTACTGTCTTGAGCTTGAGTTGCTACAATGTGATATTTATTTGAATTTGTCGTAGTGTTGCGGTCTTGAGTCTTGTACATGTATCATTAGCTTGACCCTTGTGACTTGTTTGCATTGTTGCGATTCATTGTTTTATATATGCTTGCTGATATGATTCATATTGTATTGCTTTTGAACTCGTAGCCTTGTCTCACTTGCGTTGCTTCTGATCATATGTCACTGTATATCATTGCATGTTGTATTTGCATTCCAGGCTTAACACTGCAACAATCAACAGTGTACATCATCTTCTTCTACCAGCTTCATTACATAACCTACCAATGCCACCAGAGAATACTTTATACAACATCACATATTCATTCACTACTACACTTTTGAACAAACATCACTACAAAATTCCACTTCCATTAACTCACTTCAAGTCCTTTGCTTTCACATCCATCAAACAACCACCCACTGCTATTACGTGCATTTACTGCACATCTTCTTCGTACAACACATAACCATCAACTTGCCTTTCCAATACTGTCACCTGGCCATCGTACTGTTCACTTATAGTTGAGGTATTCCTATGTTTAGTATTGGTGCATTTGGTTTGTGATTTACTGTTGCATTCCTGCATGTGCTTTGAGTCATGGTAGTAGTGACTTGAACTGTTAGCCTTTGGTTTGTAATTTCTGATTCATTGTTGACTTCGTTGTTTTTTGGATTAGCTTGTGGTCTTCGCCAGTATCACTGGTGCATGTGCTTATGCATTGACAGTTGAGGCAGTGCCATTGTTATTCGTGTCAGTTCATTGCATTGACACTATTATATTTGTTTGCATTCTGGTTTCTTTGTCTTTGATGTTGAGGCATGTGCTACTGCATTTAATTGTTTGGTTGACACACTTGTAGTTGTTCATTCATGTTTTTGTTCCTTTATGTGTACTGGATTTGCTTTGAGCACATTTCTGGTTTTTATTGGGTTGATGTGTACTGTGCCTTGAGTGTGCTTGCACCTGACCATTTTACTAGACTTGCATATTTGAACTACACCAGTGTTGAATCCGGCTTGGAGCTCGGGTTTGACCTTGTGCTGATATTATGACATTATTTTTATTGGACTTGAGTTGAACCCGGCATTTTGGGTTTGACCTGTGCTCACCTGTCCTTGTAATTCTAACAAGTGTATATATCGGTGTGCATGGCTTGTGGCATATACAGTGATACACTGTGTACGTCACAAGCTGTTCGTGTATGATGAATTCAAACTTAAATGATGACGAACAACCCAAATAACAGGGTCAAATATTATTTTCAAAATCCACATTTTATTTTATATTGCAAAATTATTTTATTTTCAATTTTACCGCATCAATTCATATTTCTGCAAATTGTTCAGATGATGGATTCACATTGGAATGAAGTTGAAGATAAATACGAGTTGAGTGAATGAGTGATATGTAGTGAGGTCAAATGTAAATTAGAAATTGTGATGTAAACAAAATTGTTCTGTAATTGAAATTGTATATATATAGTGAGAGCTTGAAATTTGTACTATTCAAAGATTTTAATAAACATTTGTTTGAATAAAATTTCTGCTTGAATTCAAATTCTATGTTATTTATTTTTATTCAGTAAATATTTATTTAATCTATGAAAATTAAAATAGTACGTTAACAAATACATTTAAAGGAATATATATATGTTTATTATCATCAAACAAAAATCATATAATCACATATTCAACACCCCGTTGCTGGTCTATGATTAACCATCGTTGTAGAGTGGTGCACCATGGTACTGCTCCGTTTCAAATCCGCGCACCCATTTATAAAAGTCGTACGGCATTTTTCGTCATTTTGGACGGATGTTGCACCTTGCACCGTAGATGTTGCACCCTATAGATATCGATTCTTCGGAAGGCCATAACTGTTGGCTCGTTTTGAGTTATGGGGGCCATGACCAGTCAAAACGAAGCTCTCTGTGAGTTCTATTGCTATGACTGCTTTAAGCCATCACTTGTAATTTTCGTACCCAGAAATCTTATCCGAACCCCAATCGGGTTTTGGATGTTTTTTACCCTTCGTTATTTCATCACGTGGATTTTTTTTATAAAATGGGATCCCCGTGGCTGGTTTATGATTTACCATCGCTGGAGAGTGGTGCACCATGGTACTACTCCATTTCTAATCCATGACCAATTTATAAAAGTCGTACGGCACTGTTTTGGCATTTTGGACGGATGTTGCACCTAGCACCATAGATGTTCAACCTGTGGATATCGATTCTTCGGAGGACCGTAATTGTTGGCTCGTTTAGAGTTACGGGAGCCATAACCAGTCAAAACGAAGCTCTTTGTGATTTCTACGGCTATGACTGCTTTAAGCCATCACTAGATAGTTTCATACCCAAAAAATCCTATCTGAACCTCAATTGGGCCTTGGAAGTTTTTTACCCTTCGTTTTTTCATCATGTGGATTTTTTCTGTAAAGAGGGATCCCCATTGCTGGTCTATGATTAACCATACTGGATAGCGGTGCACCATGGTATTGCTCCATTTCAAATCCATGCACCCATTTTTAAAAGTCGCACGACACTTTTTCGGCATTTTAGACGGATGTTGCACCTTGCACCGTAGATGTTGCACCCTGTGGATATAGATTCTTCGGAGGGCCATAACTGTTGGCTCATTTTGAGTTACGGGAGCCATAACCAGCAAAAATGAAGCACTCTTTGAGTTCTAGGGCTACAACAGCTTTTAGCCGTCACTGGTTAGTTTCATACCCAAAAAACCCTATCCGAACCTCAATCGTTGGAAGTTTTTTACCCTTCGTTTTTTCGTCACGTGGATTTTTTTCTATAAAACGGGATCTCCATGGCTGGTCTATGATTTACCATCGCTGGAGAGTGGTGCATCATGGTACTGCTCCATTTCAAATCAATGCACCTATTTCTAAAAGTCGTAGGGCACTTTTTCGGCATTTTGGACGAATGTTGCCCCTTGCAACGTAGATGTTTCACCATGTGGATATCAATTATTCGGATGGCCATAACTACTGGCTCGTTTAGATTTACGGGAGCCATAAGAAGTCAAAACGAAGCTCCCTGTGAGTTCTATGGCTATGACAGCTTTAAGCCATCATTAGTTAGTTTCATACCCAAAAAAGTCTATCCGAACCTCAATCGGGTCTTGGAAGTTTTTTACCCTTCGTTTTTTCGTTTTGTGGATTTTTTCCGTAAAACGAGATCCTCGTTGATGGTCTATGATTTACCATCGCTGGAGAGTGGTGCCCCGTGGTACTGCTCCGTTTCAAATCCATGCTCCCATTTCTAAAAGTCTCACGGCACTTTTTCGGTATTTTAGACGGATGTTCCACCTTGCACCGTAGATGTTGCACCCTGTGGATATCGATTCTTCGGAGGGTTATAACTATTGGCTCCTTTATAGTTACGGGAGCCATAACTAGTCAAAAGGAAGCTCTCTTTGTGTTCTATGGCTATGACGGCTTTAAGCCATCACCGGTTATTTTCATTCCCCGAAAAGCCTATTTGAACCTCAATCAGGTTTAGATTTTTTTACCCTTCGTTTTTTCGTCACGTCGGTTTTTCTGTAAAAAGGGGTCCCCGAGGCTGGTCTATGACTTACCACTATTGGAGAGAGGTGCAGCATGGTACATCTCTGTTTCACATCCATGCATCCATTTTTAAAAGTCATACGACACTGTTTCGGCATTTTGGACGGATGTTGCACCTTGCACCGTAGATGTTGCACCCTATGGATATCGATCTTCGGAGGGCCATAACTGTTGGCTCGTTTAGAGCTACATGAGCCATAACTAGTCAAAACAAAGCTCTCTATGAGTTCTACAGCTGTGATGGCTTTAAGCTGTCACTGGTTAGTTTCATACTCAAAAAATCTTATCCGAACCTCAATCGGGTCTTGTAAGTTTTTGCCCTTCGTTTTTTCATCACGTGGATTTTTTCTGTAAAACAGAAGCCCAGTGGCTGGTCTATGATTTACCATTGCTGGAGAGTGATGCACCATTTCCAAATCCATGCACCCATTTCTAAAAGTCGTACGGCACTGTTTCAGCATTTTGGACAGATGTTTCACCTTGCACCGTAGATGTTGCAACCTGTGGATATTAATTCTTCGGAGGGCCATAACTGTTGGCTAGTTTCGAATTACGGGAGCCATAACCAATCAAAACGAAGCCTCTATGAGTTCTATGGCTATGAAAGCTTTAAGCCATCACTGGTTAGTTTCATACCCAAAAAAGCCTACGTGAACATCAATCGGGTCTAGAAAGTTTTTTACCCTTCGTTTTTTCGTCACGTGGATTTTTTCTTTAAAACGGGTTCCCCGTGGCTGGTCTATGATTTACCACCACTGGAGACTGGTGCACCATGGTACTGCTCCATTTCAAATCCATGCATCCATTTCTAAAAGTCGTACGTCACTTTTTCAGTATTTTGGACGGACCTTGCACCGCAGATGTTGCACCCTGTGGATATCGATTCTTCGGAGGCCATAATTTTGGCTCGTTTAGAGCTACGGGAGCCATAACTAGTCAAAAGAAAGCTCTCTGTGTGTTCTACTACTGTGACGGCTTTAAGCCATTAAGGGTCAGTTTCATACCCAAAAAAGCCTATCCGAACCTCAATCGGGTCTTGGAAGTTTTTTACCCTTCGTTTTTTCGTCACGTGGATTTTTTCTGTAAAACGGGATCTCGTGGCTGGTCTATGACTTGCCCTCGCTGGAGAGTGGTGTACCATGGTGCTGCTTCATTTCAAATCCATACACCCATTTCTAAAAGTCGTACGGTATTTTTTTGGCATTTTGGACGGATGTTTTACCTTGCAGCGCAGATGTTGCACCCTATGGATATCGACTTTTCGGAAGGCCATAATTTTGGCTCGTTTAGAGTTACGAGAGCCACAACCAGTCAAAATGAAGCCCTACGTGAGTTCTACGGCTGTGACTGCTTTAATCCATCACTGGTTAGTTTCATACATAAAAAAGACTATTCAAACCTCAATTGGGTTTTGGAAGTTTTCTACTCTTCTTTTCTTCTTCACATGGATTTTTACTGTAAAACAGGATCTCTATGGCTGGTCTATGATTTGCCATCGCTGGAGAGTGGTTCACCATGGTGCTGCTTCGTTTCAAATCCATACACCCATTTCTAAAAGTCGTATGGTATTTTTTTTGGCATTTTGGACGGATGTTGCACCTTGCAGCGTAGATGTTGCACCCTATGGCATCGACTTTTCGGAGGGCCATAATTTTGGCTCGTTTAGAGTTACGGGAGCCATAACTAGTCAAAATGAAGCCCTATGTGAGTTCTACGGCTATGACTGCTTTAATCCATCACTAGTTAGTTTCATACACAAAAAAGCCTATTCGAACCTCAATCGGGTCTTGGAAGTTTTTTACCCTTCGTTCTTTCGTCACGTCGATTTTTTCTGTAAAACGGGATCCCCGTGGCTGGTCTATGATTTACTATCATTAGAGAGTGGTGCACCATGGTACTGCTTTGTTCAAATCCATGCACCCATTTATAAAAGTCGTATGGCACTGTTTCGGCATTTTTGACGGATGTTGCACCTTGCGCCGTTGATGTTGCACCCTGTGAATATCGATTCTTCGGAGGGCCACAACTATTGGTTCGTTTAGAGTTACGAAAGCCAGAACTAGTCAAAATGAAGCTCTCGATGAGTTCTACGGCAATGACGGCTTTAAGCCGTCACTGGTTAGTTTCATACCCAAAAAAGCCTATCCGAACCTCAGTCGGGTCTTGGAAGTTTTTTACCCTTTGTTTTTTCATCACGTGGATTTTTTTTATGAAACGGGATCCCCGTGGTTGGTGTATGATTTACTATCGCTGGAGAGTGGTGCACCATTTCCAAATCCATGAACCCATTTCTAAAATTCGTACAGCACTGTTTTAGCATTTTGGAAATGTTGCACATTGCACCGTACATGTTGCACCCTGTGGATATCCATACTTCGGAGGGCCATAACAGTTGTCTAGTTTAGAGGTACGAGAGCCATAACAAGTCAAAAAGCAGCTCTCTGTGAGTTTTATGGTTATGATAGCTTTAAGCCGTCATTGGTTAGTTTCATACCCAAAAAAGCCTATTCGAACATCAATCGGGTCTTGGAAGTTTTTTATCCTTCGTTTTTCCGTCATGTGGGTTTTTTTCTTTAAAACGGGATCCCCGTGGCTGGTCTATGATTTACCATCATTGGAGAGTGGTACACCATGGTACTGATCCATTTCAAATCCTTGCACCCATTTCTAAAAGTCGTATGACACATTTTCGACATTTTGGACGGAAGTTGCACCTTGCACCGTACATGTTGCATCCTGTGGATATCGATTCTTCGGAGGGACATAATTGTTGGCTGCTTTAGAGTTACGGGAGCCATAACCAGTCAAAACAAAGATCTCTGTGAGTTTTATGGCTATGACAGCTTTAAGCCGTCACTGCTTAGTTTCATACCCAAAAAATCTTATCCGAACCTCAATCGGGTCTTGGAAGTTTTTTACCCTGTGTTTTTTCGTCACGTGGATTTTTTCTGTAAAACGGGATCCCCGTGGCTGGTCTATGATTTACCATCACCGGAGAGTGGTGCACCATGTTACTGCTCCATTTCAAATCCATGCACCCATTTCTAAAAGTCGTACGACATTTTTTTGGCATTTTGGACGGATGTTGCACCTTGCACCGTAGATGTTGCACCCAATGGATATCGATTTTTCGGAGGGCCATAACTGTTGGCTCGTTTAAAGACGGGAGCCATAACCAGTGAAAATGAAGCCCTCTGTGAGTTCTACCGCTATGACTGCTTTAATCCATTGTCGGTTAGTTTCATACACAAAAAAGTCTATTCGAACCTCAATCGGTTCTTGAAAGTTTTTTACCCTTCGTTTTTTCGTCACGTGGGTTTTTTCTGTAAAACGGGAACCCCATGGCTGGTCTATGATTTACCATCGCTGGAAAGTGATGCACCATGGTACTGCTCTGTTTTAAATCCTTGCACCCATTTCTCAAATTCGTACGGCACTGTTTCCTCATTTTGGACGAATGTTGCACCTTGCACCATAGATGTTGCACCCTATGGATGTCGATTCTTCGGAGGGCCATAACTGTTCGCCTGTTTAGAGTTACGGGAGCCGTGACCAGTAAAAACGAAGCTCTATGTGAGTTCTATGGCTATAACCGCTTTAAGCCATCCACTGTTTAGTTTCATACCCAAAAAAGCCAATCCGAACCTCAATCGGGTCTTGGAAGTTTTTTACCTTTCGTTTTTTGGTCACATGGATTTTTTTTTTGTAAAACAGGTTTCCCATGGCTGGTCTATGATTTACCATCACTGGAGAGTGGTGCACCATGATATTGCTCCGTTTCAAATACATGCACGCATTTCTAAAAGTCGTACGACACTTTTTCGGCATTTTGGATGGATGTTGCACCTTGCATCATATATGTTGCACCCTATGGATGTCGATTCTTCAGAGGGCCATAATTGTTAGCCTGTTTAGAGTTACGGGATCAGTAATTAGTAAAAACAAAGCTTTCTGTGAGTTCTACATCTATGACCGCTTTAAGCCATCAATGGTTAGTTTCATACCCAAAAAAGCCTATCCGAACATCAATCGGGTCTTCGAAGTTTTTTACCCTTTGTTTTTTCATCACGTGGATTTTTTCTATAAAACGATATCCCCGTGGATGGTCTATGATTTACCATCGCTAGAGAGTGGTGCACCATGTTACTGCTCCATTTCAAATCCATGCACCCATTTCTATAAGTCGTACGACACTTTTTCGGCATTTTGGACGAATGTTGCACCTTGCACCGTAGATGTTGCACCCTGTGGATATCGATTCTTCGAAGGGCCATAACTATTGGCTCATTTAGATTCACCGGAGCCATAAGAGGTCAAAACGAATCTCTCTGTGAGTTCTATGGCTATGACAGTTTTAAGCCTCCACTAGTTAGTTTCATACCCAAAAAAGCCTATCCGTACCTCAATTGGGTCTTAGAAGTTTTTTACCCTTCGTTTCTTCGTCACATGGATTTTTCTGTTAAATGGGATCCCCGTGGCTGGTCTATGATTTACCATCGCTGGAGAGTGGTGCACCACGGTACTGCTCCATTTCAAATCCATGCACCCATTTCTAAAAGTCATACGGCAATTTTTCGGCATTTTGGACAGATGCTCCACTTTGCACCGTAGATGTTGCACCATGTGGATATCGATTCTTCGGAGGGCCATAACTATTGGCTCCTTTACAGTTACGGGGGCCATAACCAGTCCAAACAAAGCTCTATTTACATTCTATGGCTGTGACGACTTTAAGCCATCACCGGTTAGTTTCATAACCAAAAAAGGCTATCTGAACCTCAATCAGGTCTTGGGAGTTGTTTACCCTTCGTTTTCGTCACGTCGATTTTTTCTGTAAAACGGGTTCCCCGTGCTGGTCTATGATTTACCATCGTTGGAGAGTGATGTACCATGGTACTGCTCCGTTTCAAATCCATGCACCCATTTCTAAAAGTCGAATGACACTATTTCGGCATTTTGGACGGATGTTGCAACTCGTACCGTTGATGTTGCACCCTATGGATATCGATTCTTCGGAGGGCCATAACTGTTAGAGTTACGGGAGCCATAACCAGTCAAAACGAATCTCTCTATGAGTTCTGCGGTTTTGACGGCTTTAAGCCTTCACTGCTTAGTTTCATACGCAAAAAAGCCTATCCGAACCTCAATCGGGTCCTGGAAGTTTTTTACCCTTCGTTTTTTCATCACGTGGATTTTTTCTGTAAGACGGGATCCTCGTGGCTGGTCTATAATTTACCATCGCTAGAGAGTGGTGCACCATTTCCAAATCAATGCACCCATTTTTAAAAGTCGTACGACATTGTTTCGGCATTTTGGACAGATGCTGCAACTTGCACCGTAGATGTAGCACCCTGTGGATATCAATACTTTGGAGGGCCATAACTATTGTCAAGTTTAGAGTTACGGGAGCCATAACCAGTCAAAACGAAGCTCTCTGTGAGTTCTATAGCTATGACAGCTTTAAGCCGTCACTGGTTAGTTTCATACCCAAAAAAGTCTATCCAAACTTCAATCGAGTCTTGGAAGTAATTTACCCTTTTTTGTCATGTGGATTATTTCTCTAAAACGAGATCCCCGTGGCTAGTCTATGATTTACCATCACCAGAGAGAGGTGCACCATGGTACTGCTCCATTTCAAATCCATGCACCCATTTCTAAAGGTCGTATGACGCCTTTTCAGCATTTTGGACGGATGTTGCACCTTGCACCGTAGATGTTGCACCCTGTGGATATCGATTCTTTGGAGGGCCATAATTGTTGGCTCCTTTAGAGTTATGGAAGTCATAACCAATCAAAACAAAGCTCTCTGTGAGTTCTATGGCTATGATGGTTTCAAACCGTCACTGGTTAGTTTCATACCCAAAAAAGCCTATCTGAACCACAATCGGGTCTGGGATGTTTTTTACCCTTCGTTTTTTGGTCACGTGGATTTTTTTCTTTAAAACGGGATCCCCATGGCTGGTCCATGATTTACCATCGCTGGAGAGTGTTGCACTGTGGTACTACTTCATTTCAAATCCATATACCCATTTCTAAAAGTCGTATGATATTTTTTTGGCATTTTGGACGGATGTTGCACCTCGCACCGTAGATGTTGCACCCTATGGATATCGATTTTTCGAAGGGCCATAACTGTTGGCTCGTTTAGAGTTACGGGAGCCATAACCGGCAAAACGAAGCCCTCTGTTAGATCTATGGATATGACTGCTTTAATCCATCACTGGTTAGTTTCATACACAAAAAAGCCTATTCGAACCTCAATCGGGTCTTGGAAGTTTTTTACCCTTCGTTTTTTCGTCACGTGGATTTTTTCTGTAAAACGGGATCCCATGGTTGGTCTATGATTTACCATCGCTGGAAAGTGGTGTACCATGGTACTACTCCATTTCAAATCCATGCACCCATTTCTAAAATTTGTACGACACAGTATCGGCATTTTGGACGGATGTTGCACCATGCACCATAGATGTTGCACCCTATGGATGTTGATTCTTCGGAGGGCCATAATTGTTTACCTGTTTAGAGTTACGGGAGCCATAACATGTCAAAACGAAGCTCTCTGTGAGTTCTACGGGTATGACCGCTTCAAGCCATCACTTATTAGTTTCATACCCTAAAAAGCCTATCCGAAACTCAATCGGGTCTTGAAAGCTTTTTACCCTTCGTTTTTTTGATCACGTGGATTTTTTCTGTAAAACGGGTTTCCCATGGCAGGTCTATGATTTATCATAACTGGAGAGTGGTGCACAATGGTACTGCTCCGATTCAAATCCATGCACCCATTTCTAAAAGACGTACGGCGCTTTTTCGGCTTTTTGGACGGATGTTGCACCTTGCACCGTAGATGTTGCACCCTGTGGATGTCGATTCTTCGGAAGGCCATAACTATTTTTTCGTTTAGAGTTACGGGAGCCATAACGAGTCAAAACGAAGCCCTTTGTGAGTTCTACTGCTATGACAGCTTTAAACTATCACTGGTAAGTTCCATACCCAAAAAGCATATCCGAACCTCAATCGGGGTATGAAAGTTTTTTACCCTTCGTTTTTTCGTCATGTGGATTTTTTCTGCAAAATAGGATCCCCGTTGCTGGTCTATGATTTACCATCGCTGAAGAATGGTGCACCATGATACTGCTCTATTCCAAATACATGCACCCATTTCTAAAAGTTGTACAGCAATTTTTCGTCATTTTGGACGTATGTTGCATCTTGCAACGTAGATGTTGTACCCTGTGGATATCGATTCTTCGGATGGCCATAACTGTTGGCTCGTTTAGAATTGCGGAGCCATAACCAGTCAAAATGAATCTCTCTGTGAGTTTTACGGCTATGATGGATTTAAGCCATCACCGATTAGTTCATACGTAAAAAAGCCTACCCGAACCTCAATCGGGTCTTGGAAGTTTTTTACCCTTTGTTTTTTGTCACGTGGATTTTTTCTATAAAACGGGATCCCAGCTATAGGTTTATGATTTGCCATCGTTGGAGAGTGGTGCACCATGGTACTGCTCCATTTCAAATCCATGATCCCATTTTTAAAAGTCGAAAGGCACTATTTCGGCATTTTGGACAGATGTTGCACCTTGCACCGTATATGTTGCACTCTGTGGATATTGATTCTTCAGAGGGCCATAATTGTTGGCTCGTTTAGAGTAACACGAGCCATCACCAGTCAAAATGAAGATCTATATGAGTTGAATGGCGATGACAGCTTTAAGCCGTCATTAGTTAGTTTCATACCCAAAAAATCCTACAAGAACCTCAACCGGATCTTTGAAGTTTTTTACCTGTCCATTTCAAATCCATGCACCCATTTTTAAAATTCGTACAACACTTTTTCAGCATTTTGGACGGATGTTTCACCTTGCTCCGTAGATGTTGCACCCTGTGGATATCGATTCTTTGGAGAGCCATAACTGTTGGCTCGTTCAAAGTTGCAGGAGCCCTAACTAGTCAAAACGGAGCTCTTTGTTAGTTCTACGGCTATGACTGCTTTAAGCCGTCACTAGTTGGTTTCATACCCAAAAAAGCCTATCCGAACTTCAATCGGGTCTTGGATGTTTTTTACCTTTCGTTTTTTCATCACGTGGATTTTTTCTATAGAACGGGATCCCCGTGATTGTCTATGATTTACCATCGCTGGAGTATGGTGCACCATGGTATTGCACCATTTCAAATCCATGCACTTATTTCTAAAAGTCGTACGACACCGTTTCGGCATTTTGGACGGATGCTGCACCTTGCACCGTAGATATTGCGCCCTATGGTTACCGACTCTTCGGAGGGCCATAACTGTTGATTCTTTTAAAGTTATGGGAGCCATAACCAGTCAAATTGAAGTTCCCTGTAATTTCAATGGCTATGACCGCTTTAAGCCGTCACCGGTTAGTTTCACACCCAAAAAAGCCTATCCAAACCTCAATCGGATCTTGGAAGATTTTTACCCTTCGTTTTTTCATCAGGTGGATTTTTTTGTAAAACGGGATCCCCGTGGCTGGTCTCTGATTTACCATCGTTGGAGAGTGGTGCACCATGGTGCTGCTCCATTTCAAATCTATGCAACCATTTCCAAATGTCGTAAGGCACTGTTTCGGTATTTTGGACGGATGTTGCACCTTGCACCGTAGATGTTGCACCCAATGGATATCGATTCTTCGGAGGGCCATAACTGCTGGCTCGTTTAGAGTTACAGGATCCATAACCAGTTATAACGAAGCTCTCTATGATTTCTACGGCTATGACAGCTTTAAGCTTCATTGGTTAGTTTCATACCCAAAAAAGCCAATCCAAACCTCAATCGCGTCTTGAAAGTTTTTTACCCTTCGTTTTTTCGTCATGTGGATTTTTTCTGTAAAACGGGATCCCCGTGACTGGTCTATGATTTGCCATCGCTGGAGAGTGGAGCACCATGGGACTGCTCTGTTTCAAATCCATGCACCCATTTCTAAAATTCGTATTGCACTTTTTCGGCATTTCGGACGGATGTTGCATCTTGCACCGTAGATGTTGCACTCTGTGGATATCGATTCTTCGGAGGGCCATAACCGTTGGCTCGTTCAGAGTTACGGGAGGCATAACAAGTCAAAATGGAGCTCTCTATGAGATTTCTACGGCTATGACTGCTTTAAGTCGTCTCTAATTGGTTTCATACCCATAAAAAACCTATCCGAACCTCAATCGGGTCTTTGAAAGTTTTTTACCCTTCATTTTTTCGTCATGTGGATTTTTCTGTAGAACGGGAACCCCGTGGCTGATCTATGATTTACCATCGTTGGAGAGTGGTGCACTATGGTACTGCTCTTTTTCAAATCCATGCACTCATTTCTAAAAGTCGTACGGCACTGTTTCGGTATTTTGGATGGATGTTGCACCTTGCACCGTAGATGCTGCACCCTGTGGATATCGATTCTCCAGTGGGTCATAACCATTGCTTCTTTTAGAGTTATGGGAGCCATAACCAGTCAAAATGAAGCTCTCTATGAGTTCAATGGCTATGATCGATTTAAGCCGTCACTGGTTAGTGTCATACCCAAAAAAGCCTATCTGAACCTCAAGATCCTTCGGTTTTTCTTTTAGAGTCATAACCATTGCTTATTTTAGAGTTATGGGAGCCATAATCAGTCAAAATGAAGCTCTCTATGTGTTCAATGGCTATGACCGATTTAAGCCGTCCCCGGTTAGTTTTTTACCCTTCGTTTTTTTCGTCACGTGGATTTTTTCTGTAAAACGGGTTCCCAATGGCTGGTCTATGATTTATCATCTCTGGAGAGTGACTCATCATGGTACTACTCCGTTTCGAATCCATGCACCCATTTCTAAATGTCGCACGGCACTTTTTTGGCATTTTGGACGGATGTTGCACCTTGCACCGAAGATGTTGCACCCTATGGATATCGATACTTCAGAGGCCATAACTATTGGCTCGTTTAGAGTTACGGGAGCCATGACCAGTCAAAACTAAGCTCTCTTTGAGTTCTACGGCTATGACCGCTTTAAGCGATCACTGGTTAGTTTCATCCCCAAAAAATCCTGTTCGAACCTCAGTCGGGTCTTGAAAGTTTTTTACTCTTTGTTTTTTCATCATGTGGATTTTTTCTATAGAACGGGATCCCCGTGGCTGGTCTATGATTTACCATCGCTGGAGTATGGTGCAACATGGTACTGCTCCATTTCTAATTCATGCACTCATTTCTAAAAGTCGTACGGCACTGTTTCGGTATTTTGGACGGATGTTGCACCTTGCACCGTAGATATTGCACCCTATTGATATCAACTTTTCAAAGGGCCATAACTGTTGGTTCTTTTAGAGTTATGAGAGGCATAACCAGTCAAAATGAAGCTCTCTGTGAGTTCAATGGCTATGACCGCTTTATGTCGTCACTGGTTAATTTCATACACATAAATGCCTATACAAACCTCAATCGGGTCTTGATAGTTTTTTATCCTTCATTTTTTTCGTCTCGTGGATTTTTTCTGTAAAACGGGATCCCTAAGGCTAGTTTATGATTTACCATCGTTGGATAGTAGTGCACCATAGTACTTCTCCATTTCAAACCGATGCACCCATTTCTAAAAGTCGTAAGGCACTGTTTCGGCTTTTGGACGGATGTTGCACGTTGCTTTGTAGATGTTGCACCCTATGGATATCGATTCTTCGGAGGGCCATAACTGTTGGCTCGTTTAGAGTTACGAGAGCCATAATTAGTCAAAACGAAGCTCTCTATGAGTTCTACGGCTATGACAGCTTTAAGCTGTCATTGGTTAGTTTCATACCCAAAAAAGCCTACCCAAACCTCAATCGGGTCTTGAAAGTTTTTTACCCTTTGTTTTTTCGTCATGTGGATTTTTTCTGTAAAACGGGATCCCCGTGGTTGGTATATGATTTTCCATCACTGGAGAGTGGAGCACTATGGGACTGCTCTGTTTCCAATCCATGCACCCATTTCTAAAATTCGTATGGCATTTTTTTCGGCATTTTGGACGGATGTTGCATCTTGCACCGTACATGTTGCACTCTATGGATATCGATTCTTCGGGGGGCCACAACTGTTGGCTCGTTCAGAGTTATGAGAGCCACAACAAGTCAAAATGGAGCTCTCTGTGAGTTCTATGGCTATGACTGCTTTAAGTCGTCACTAGTTGGTTTCATACCCAAAAAAGCCTATCCGAACCTCAATCGGGTCTTGGAAGTTTTTTACCCTTCGTTTTTTCGTCATGTGGATTTTTTCTGTAGAACAGGATCCCCACGATTGGCCTATAATTTACCATCGCTGGAGAGTGGTGCACCATGGTACTGCTCCATTTCAAATCCATGCACTCATTTCTAAAAGTCGTACGACACAGTTTCGGCATTTTGGACGGATGTTGCACCTTGCACCGCAGATGTTGCACCTTATGGATATCGATTCTTTGGTGGGCCATAACAGTTGGTTCTTTTAGAGTTATGGGAGCCATAACCAATCAAAATGAAGCTCCCTATGATTTCAATGGCTATGACTGCTTTAAGCCGTCACTGGTTAGTTTCATACCCAAAAAAGCCTATCCGAACCTCAATCGGGCCTTCGAAGTTTTTTACCCTTCGTTTTTTCGTCACGTGGATTTTTTATGTAAAATGGGTTCCCCATGGTTGGTCTATGATTTACCGTCTTGGGAGAGTGGTGCACCATGGTACTGCTCCATTTCAAATCCGTGCACCCATTTCTAAAAGTCGTACGGCACTTTTTTGGCATTTTGGATGAATGTTGCACCTTGCACCGAAGATGTTGCACCCAGTGGATATCGATTCTTCGGAGGGCCATAAATATTGGCTCGTTTAGATTTACGGGAGCCAGAACCAGTCAAAACGAAACTCTCTTTGAGTTCTATGGCTATGACCACTTTAAGCCGTCACTGGTTAGTTTCATACCCAAAAAAGCCTACCCGAACCTCGATCGGGTCTTGAAAGTTTTTTACCCTTCGTTTTTTCGTCACGTGGATTTTTTCTGTAAAACGGGATCCCCATGGCTGGTCTATCATCTACCATCATTGGAGAGTGGTGCACCATGGTACTGCTCCATTTTAAATCCATGAACCCATTTCTAAAAGTCGTAAGGCACTGTTTCGACATTTTGAACGGATGTTTCACCTTGCACCGTAGATGTTGCATCCTGTGGATATCGATTCTTCGGAGGGCCATAACTATTGGCTCGTTTAGCATTACGGGAGCCATAACCAGTCAAAATGAAGCTCTCTATGTGTTCTACGACAATGACAGCTTTAAGCTGTTATCGGTTAGTTTCATACCCAAAACACTTACAAGAACCTCAATTGGATCTTGGAAGTTTTTTGCCCTTCGTTTTTTCGTCACGTGGATTTTTCTGTAAAACGGGATCTCCGTGGCTGGTATATGATTTACCATCGCTGGAGAGTGGTGAACCATGGCACTACTCCGTTTCAAATCCATGCACCCATTTCTAAAATTCATACGGCACTTTTTCGGCATTTTGGACAGATGTTGCACCTTGCACCGTAGATGTTTCACCCTGTGGATATCGATTCTTTGGAGGGCCATAACTATTGGCTCGTTCAGATTTACGAGAGCCATAACCAGTCAAAACGGAGCTCTCCGTGAGTTCTACGGGTATGACCGCATTAATCCATTACTAGTTGGTTTCATACCTAAAAAATCCTATCCGAACCTCAATCGGGTCTTCGTAGTTTTTTATTCTTCGTTTTTTCGTTACGTGGATGTTTTCTGCAGAACGGGATCCTCGTGGATGCTCTATGATTTACCATCGCTGGAGAGTGGTACACCATGGTACTGCTCCGTTTCAAATTCATGCACTCATTTCTAAATGTCGTACGACACTTTTCGGTATTTTGGATGGATGTTGCACCTTGCACCATAGATGTTGCACCATGTGGATATCGATTCTTCGGAGGGCCATAACTATTGGCTCGTTTAGAGTTACGGGAGCCATAACCAGTAAAAAAGAATCTCTCTTTGAGTTTTACGGCTATGACTACTTTAAGCCTATGGCTGATTTAACTCGTCATTGGTTAGTTTCATACCCAAATAAACCTATCCGAACCTCAATCAGGTCTTGAAAGTTTTTTACCCATCGTTTTTTCGTCACGTGAATTTTTCCGTAAAATGGGATCTCCATGGCTGGTCTATGATTTACCATTGTTGGAGAGTGGTGCACAATGGTACTTCTCCATTTCGAAACATGCATCCATTTCTAAAAGTCGTAAGGCACTTTTTTGGCATTTTGGATGGATGTTGCACCTTGCACCGTATATGTTGCACCCTGTGGATATAGATTATTCGGAGGGCCATAACTGTTGGCTCCTTTAGAGTTACGGAGCCATAACCAGTCAAAACAAAGCTCTCTATGATTTCTACGGCTAGGTTGGCTTTAAGCCATCACTGGCTAGTTTCATAGCCAAAAATCCTATCCGAACCTCTACTGGGTCTTAGAAGTTTTTACGCTTCGTTTTTCCGTCACATGAATTTTTTCTATAAAATGGGATCTCCATGGCTTGTCTATGATTTACCATCGTTGGAGAGGCACCATGGTACTTCTTAGTTTCAAATCCATGCGCCCATTTCTACAAGTCTTACGGCACTGTTTCGGCATTTTGAACGGATGTTGCACCTTGCACCGTAGATGTTGCACCCTATGGGCATCGATTCTTCGAAGGGCCATAACTATTGGCTCGTTAAGAGTTACGAGAGCCATAACCAGTCAAAACGAAGCCCTCTTTGAGTTCTACGGCTATGATATCTTTAAGCCATCACTGGTTTTCATACCCAAAAAATCCTATAAGAACCTCAATCGGGTCTTGGAAGTTTTTTACCCTTCGTTTTTTCGCCAAGTGGATTTTTTCTGTAAAACGGGATCCCCGTAGGTGGTCTATGATTTACCATCGCTGGAGAGCGGTGCACCATGGTACTGCTCCGTTTCAAATCCATGCACCCATTTCAAAAGTTCGTACGGCAATTTTTTGGCATTTAATATGGATGTTGCCCCGTGCACCGTAGATGTTGCACCCTGTGGATATCGATTCTTTGGAGGGTCATAACTATTGGCTCGTTTAGAGTTACGGGAGCCATAACAAGTCAAAACAAAGGTCTCTGTAAGTTCTACGACTATCCGAACCTCAATCGGGTCTTGAAAGTTTTTACCCCTTCGTTTTTTCGTCGCGTGGATTTTTTCTATAAAACAGGATCCCCGTGGCTGGTCAATGATTTACCATCGCTAGATAGTGGTGCACTATGGTACTGCTCTGTTTCAAATCCATGCACCCATTTCTAAAAGTCGTACGGCACTGTTTCAGCATTCTGGACAGATGTTGCACCTTGCATCGTAGATGTTGCTTAATGTGGATATCGATTCTTCGGAGGGCCATAATTGTTGGCTCGTTTAGAGTTACGGGAGCCATAACCAGTCAAAACGAAGCTCTCTGTGAATTCTACGGCTGTGACCGCTTTAAGCCGTCATTGGTTAGTTTCATAACCAAAAAAGCCTTTCTGAACCTCAATAGGATCCCCGTGGCTGGTCCTCGATTTACCATCCCTGGAGAGTGGTGCACCATGGTACTGCTCCGTTTCAAATCCATGCACCCATTTCTAAAAGTTGTACGACACTTTTTCGGCATTTATGACGGATGTTGCACCTTGCACCAAAGATGTTGCACCCTGTGGATATCTATTCTTCGGAGGGCCTTAACTATTGGCTCGTTTAGAGTTACGGGAGACATAACCAGTTAAAACGAAGCTCTTTGTGAGTTCTACGGCTATGTCTGCTTTAAAACGGGTCTTGAAAATTTTTTACCCTTCTTTTTTCGTCACGTGGGTTTTTTCTGTAAAATGGGATCCTCGTGGCTGGTCTATGATTTACCATCGCTGGGGAGTGGTGCACCATTGTACTGCTCCATTTCAAATCCATGCACCTATTTCTAAAAGTCGTGCGACACTGTGTCGGCATTTTGGACAGATGTTGCCCCTTGCACCGCGGATGTTGCACCCTGTGGATATCGATTCTTCGGAGGGCCATAATTGTTGGCTCTTATAGAGTTACGGGAGGCATAACCAGTCAAAACAAAGCTATCTGTGGGTTCAACGGCTATGACTGCTTTAAACCATCACAGGTTAGTTTCATATACAAAAAAGCCTATCCAAACCTCAATCGGGACTTGAAAGTTTTTTACCCTTCGTTTTTTCGTCACGTGGATTTTTTTCTTTAAAACGAGTTTCCCATGGTCGGTATATGATTTACCATCACTGAAGAGTGGTGCACCATGGTGCTGCTCCATTTCAAATCCACACACCCATTTCTAAAAGTCGTGCGGCATTTTTTCGGCATTTTGGATAGATGTTGCACCTTGCACCATAGATGTTGTACCCTGTGGATATAGATTCTTCAGAGAGCCATAACTATTGGCTTGTTTAGAGTCACGGGAGCCATAACCAGTCAAAACGAAGCTCTCTATGAGTTCTACGGCTATGACCGATTTAAGCCGTCACTAGTTAGTTTCATACCCAAAAAAGCCTACCCGAACCTCAATCTGGTCATGTAAGCTTTTTACCATTCGCTTTTTCGTCACGTGGACTTCTTCCGTAAAACAGGATCCCCGTAGCTGGTCTATAATTTACTCTCGTTAGAGAGTGCTGCACCATGGTACTACTCCATTTTAAATCCATGCACCCATTTCTAAAAGTCGTATGACACTTTTTCGACATTTTGGACGGATGTTGCACCCTATGAATATCGATTCTTCGAAGCGCCATAACTGTTAGCTCGTTTAGAGTTATGAGAGCCATGACTAGTCAAAATGAAGCTCTTTGTGAGTTCAACGGCTAAGACAGCTTTAAGCCGTCACTGGTCAGTTTCATACCCAAAAAAGCTTATCCGAACCTCAATCGGGTCTTGGAATTTTTTTACCCTTTGTTTTTTCGTCACGTGGATTTTTTCTTTAAAACGGGATCCCCGTGGCTGTTCTACGATTTACGATCGCTGGAGAGTGGTGCACCATGGTACTGCTCCATTTCAAATCCATGCACCCATTTCTAAAAATCGTACGACACTTTTTCGGCATTTTGGACAAACGTTGCACCTTGCGCCGTAGATATTGCACCCTGTCTATATCGATTCTTCGGTGGGCCATAATTGTTGGCTTGTTTAGAGTTACGGGAGCCACAACTAGTCAAAAAAGCTCTCTGTTCTACGGTTATGACAGCTTTAAGCCGTCACTGGTTAGTTTCATAAACAAAAAAGCCGATCCGAACATCAATCGGGTCTTGGAAGTTTTTTACCCTTCGTTTTTCGTCACGTGGAATTTTTTTGTAAAACGGTATCCCCGGCAGGTCTATGATTTATTATTGCTGGAGAGTGGTGCACCACGGTACTGCTCGTTTCAAATCGACACGCCCGTTTCTAAAAGTTGTAAGGCACTTTTTCGACATTTTGGACGAATGTTGCACCTTGCACCGTAGATGTTGCACCCAATGGATATCGATTCTTCGGAGGTTCATAACTGTTGGCTCGTTTAAAGTTACAGGGGCCATAACCAGTCAAAACGTAGCTGTTTTTGAGTTCTACGGCTAGGACTGCTTTAAGCCGTCACTGGTTAGCTTCATACCCAGAAAAGCCTATCCGAACCTCAATCGGGTCTTGAAAGTTTTTTACCCTTCGTTTTTTCGTCACGTTGATTTTTTTCTGTAAAACAGGATCCCGTGGCTGGTCTATGGTTTAAAATCGCTAGGGAGTGATGCACCATGGTTCCAATCCATTTCAAATCCATACACCCATTTCTAAAATTCATACAGCACTGTTTCGGCATTTTGGACGGATGTTGCACCTTGCACCGTAGATGTTGCACCCTGTGGATATCGATACTTCGGAGGGCCATAACAATTGGTTTGTTTAGAGTTACGGGAGGCATAACCAGTCAAAACGAAGCTCTTTGTGAGTTCTACGGCTATGACCGCTTTAAGCCGTCACTGGCTAGGTTCATACCCAGAAAAGCCTATCTGAATCTCAATCGGGTCTTGGAATTTTTTACCCTTCGTTTTTCGTCACGTGGATTTTTTCTGTAAAACGGGTTCCCTATGGTTGGTCTATGATTTACCATCACGGGAGAGTGGTGCACCATGGTATTGTTCCATTTCAAATCCATGCACCCGTTTTTAAAAGTCGTACGGTACTTTTTCGACATTTTGGAAGGATGGTGCACCTTGCACCGTAGATGTTGCACCCTGTGGATATTGATTCTCCGGAGGGACATAACTGTAGGCTCGTTTAGAGTTACGGGAGCCATAACCACTCAAAACGAAGATCTTTGTGAGTTCTACGGCTATGATAGCTTTAAGCCATTACTGGTTAGTTTCATACCCAAAAGAGCCTCTCCGAACCTCAATCGGGTCTTGGAAGTATTTTACCCTTCGTTTTTTCGTCACATGGATTTTTTCTGTAAACAGGATCCCCACGGCTGGTCAATGATTTATCATCGCTGGAGAGTGGTGCACCAAGGTACTGCTCCGTTTCAACTCGATGCATCCATTTCCAAAAGTCATACGATGCTTTTTGGGCATTTTGGATCGATGTTGCATCTTGCACCGTAGATGTTGCACCCTACGGATATCGATTCTTCAGAGGGCCATAGCTGTTGGCTCGTTTAGAGTTACGGGAGTCACAACCTGTCAAAATGAATCTCTCTATAAGTTCTACGGCTATGACCTCTTTAAGTCATCACTAGTTAGTTTCATATCTAAAAAACCCTATCCGAACCACAATTGGGTGTTGGAAATTTTTTACCCTTTGTTTTTTCGTCACGTAGATTTTTTCCTGTAAAACGGGGTCCCCGTGGCTGGTCTATGATTTGCCATCACTGGAGATCGGTGCACCATGGTACTGCTCTGTTTTAAATCCATGCACCCATTTCAAAAAGTCATATGACACTTTTTCGGTATTTTGGACGGATGTGGCACCTTGCACCTTAGATGTTGCACCCTGTGGATATCGATTCTTCGGAGGGCCATAACTTTTGGCTCGTTCAGAGTAACGGGAGCTATAACCAGACAAAAAGAAGCTCTCTGTGAGTTCTATGGCTATGATGTCTTTAAGCCGTCATTGGTTAGTTTGATACCCAAAAAAGCCTATCCGAACCTCAATCGGATCTTGGAAGTTTTTTACCCTTCGTTTTTTCGTCACGTCGATTTTTTCTGTAAAACGGGATCCCCATGGCTGGTCTATGATTTGCCATCGCTGGAGAGTGGTGCACCATGTTCTGATCCATTTCAAATCCATGCACCTGTTTCTAAAAGTCGTACGACACTTTTTCAGCATTTTGGACGGTGTGACACCTTGCACCGTAAATATTGCACCCTATGGTTATCGATTCTTCGGAGGGCCATAACTATAGGCTCTTTTAGAGTTACGGGAGCCATAACTAGTCAAAGCGAAGCTCTCTGTGAGTCCTATGGCTACGGCATCTTTAAGCCGTCACTGGTTAGTTTCATACCCAAAAAAGCCTATCCGAACCTCAATCGGGTGTTGGAATTTTTTTACCCTTCGTTTTTTCATCATGTGGATTTTTTCTGCAAAACGGACCCCCGTGGCTGGTCTATCATTTACCATCACTGGAGAGTGGTGCACCATGGTACTGGTCCATTTCAAATCCATGCACCCATTTCTAAAATTCGTACGACACTTTTTCGGCATCTTGGACGGATGTTGCACCTTGCACCGTAAATGTTGCACTCTGTGGATATCCATTTTTTGGAGGGCCATGACTTTTGGCTCGTTTAGAGTTACGGGAGCCATAACCAGTCAAAACGAAGCTCTGTGAGTACTACGGCTATGACAGATTTAAGCCGTCACTAGTTAATTTCATACCCAAAAAAGCCTATCCGGACCTCAATAGGGTTTTGCAAGTTTTTTACCCTTTGTTTTTTCGTCACGTAAATTTTTTCTCTAAAATGGGATCCCCGTGGTTGGTCTATGATTAACTATCGCTAGAGAGTGGTGCACCATTGTACTGCTCCGTTTCAAATCCATGCACCCATTTCTAAAAGTCGTACGACACTGTTTCGTCATTTTGGACGGATGTTGCACCTTGCACTGTAGATGTTGCATCCTATGGATATTGATTCTTTGGAGGGCCATAACTATTGGCTCGTTTAGAGTTATGGGAGCCATAACCAGTCAAAATGAAGCTCTCTGTGATTTCTACGGCTATGATACCTTCAAGCCGTCACTGGTGAGTTTCATACCCAAAAAAGCCTATCCGGACCTCAATCGGGTCTTGGAAGTTTTTTACCCTTCGTTTTTTCGTCACGTGGATTTTTGCTTCAAAACGGGATCCCGTGGCTGGTCTATGATTTACCATCAAATGAGAGTGGTGCACCATGGTACTGCTCCGTTTTAAATTCATGCATCCATTTCTAAAAGTCGTACGACACTTTATCGGCATCTTGGATGGATGTTGCACCTTGCACCATAGATGTTGCATCCTATGGATATTGATTCTTTGGAGGGCCATAACTGTTGGCTTGTTTAGAGTTACGGGAAGCATAACTAGTCAAAACAAAGCTCTCTATGAGTTCTATAGCTATGATAACTTTAAGCCGTCACAAGTTAGTTAAGCCAATCCGAACCTCAATCAAGTCTTGGAAGTTTTTTACCCTTCATTTTTTCGTCACGTGGATTTTTTCTGTGAAACGGAATCCCCATGGCTCGTCCATGATTTACCATCGCTAGAGAGTGGCACACCATGGTACTTCTCCATTTTAAATCCATACACCCATTATTAAAATTCGTACGACACTTTTTCGGCATTTTGGATGGAAGTTGCACCTTGCACCGTAGATGTTGCACCCTGTGGATATCGATTTTTCGGAGGGCCATAACTGTTGGCTCGTTTAGAATTACGGAAGCCATAACTGGTAAAAATAAAGCTCTCTCTGATTTCTACGGCTATGATAGCTTTAAGCCGTCACTAGTTAGTTTCATACCAAAAAAAGCCTATCCGAACCTCAATCGGGTCATAGAAGTTTTTTACCCTTCGTTTTTTCGTTACGTGGTTTTTTTCTGTTAAACGGGATCCCGTGGCTGGTCTATGATTTACCATCACATGAGAGTGGTGCACCATGGTACTGCTCCGTTTCATATCCATGCATCCATTTCTAAAAGTCGTACGACACTTTATGGGCATCTTGGACGGATGTTGCACCTTTCACCATAGATGTTGCACCTTGTGGATATCGATTCTTCCAAGGGCCATAAGTGTTGGATCGTGCAGAGTTACGGGAGACATAACCAGTCAAAAAGAAGCTCTCTGTGAGTTCTACGGCAATGATGGCTTTAAGCCATCACTGGTGAGTTTGATACCCAAAAAAGCCTATCCGAACTCAATCGGGTCTTGGAAGTTTTTTACCCTTCGTTTTTTCGTCACGTGGATTTTTTCTGTAAAACGGGATCCCCGTGGCTGGTCTATGATTTACCACCATTGGAGAGTGGTGCACCATGGTACTGCGCCATTTCCAATCCATGCACCCATTTCTAAAAGTCGTATGGCACTTTATCGGCATTTTGGACGGATGTTGCACCTTGCATCGAAAATGTTGCACCCTATGGATAACGATTCTTCGGAAGGCCATAACTATTGGCTTGTTTAGAGTTGGAAGCCTTAATTAGTCAAAACGATCTCTTTGTAAGTTTTACGGATATGATAGCTTTATGCTGTCACTGGTTAGTTTCATACCCAAAAAATCCTATCCGAACCTTAATCGGGGCTTGAAAGATTTTACCCTTTATTTTTTCGTCACGTGGATTTTTTCTATAAACGGGATCTCCGAGGCTGGTCTATAATTTACCATCGCTGGAGAATGGTGCACCATGGTACTGCTCCATTTCAAATTCATGCACCCATTTCTAAAAGTCGAATGACACTTTTTTGGCATTTTGGACGGATGTTGCACCTTGCATCGTAGATGTTGCACCTTATGGATATCGATTCTTCGGAGGCTATAACTGGTGGCTCGTTTAGAATTACAGGAGCCATGACCAGTCAAAACGTAGCTCACTGTGAGTCCTATGGCTATGATGGCTTTAAGCCGTCATTGGTTAGTTTCATATCCAAACAATCCTATCCGAACCTCAATCTAGTCTTGGAAGTTTTTTACCCTTCCTTTTTTGGTCACGTTGATTTTTCTGTAAAAGAGCATCCCGTGGCTAGTCTATGATTTACCATCATTGGAGAGTGGTGCACCATGATTCTACTCCGTTTCAAATCCATGCATCCATTTCTAAAAGTCGTACGACACTTTATTGGCAGCTTGGATGGATGTTGCACCTTGCACCGTAGATGTTGCACGCTATGGATATCGATTCTTTGGAGGGCCATAACTGTTGGCTCGTCTAGAGTTACGAGAGCCATAACTAGTCAAAACGATGCTCTCGGTGAGTTCTACGGCTATGACAACTTTAAGCCATCACTGGTTAGTTTCATACCCAAAAGAGCCTATCCGAACCTCAATCGGGTCTTGGAAGTTTTTTGCCCTTCGTTTTTTCGTCACGTGGATTTTTTCTCTAAAATGGGATCCCCGTGGTTGGTCTATGATTAACCATCGCTAGAGAGTGGTGCACCATGGTACTGCTCCGTTTCAAATCTATGCACCTATTTCTATAGTCGTACGACACTGTTTCGGCATTTATGACGGATGTTGCACCTTGCACCGTAGATGTTGCACCCTATGGATATTGATTCTTTGGAGGGCCATAAAAATTGGCTCGTTTAGAGTTATGCGAGCCATAACCAGTCAAAATGAAGCTCTCTGTGAGTTCTACGACTACGATAGCTTTAAGCCGTCACTGGTGAGTTTTATACCAAAAAAGCCTGTCCGAACCTTAATCGGGTCTTGAAAGTTTTTTTTACCCTTTTTGTTCGTCACGTGGATTTTTTCTGTAAAACAATATCCCCATGGCTGATCTATGATTTACCATTGCTGGACAGCGGTAGACCGTGGTACTGCTCCGTTTAAAATCCATGCACCCATTTTTAAAAGTCGTACGACACTTTTTCGGTATTTTGGACGGATGTTGCTCTTGCACCATAGATGTTGCACCTTATGGATGTCGATTCTTCGAAGGGCCAAAACTATTGGCTCGTGTAGAGTTACGGGAGTCATAACCAGTTAAAACGAAGCACTCTGTGAGTTCTTTGGCTATGACGGCTTTAAGTCGTCACTGGTTAGTTTCATACATAAAAAAGCCTATCCGAACCTCAATCGGGTCTTGAAAATTTTTTACCCTTCGTTTTTTCTTCACGTGGATTTTTTCGGTAAAATGGGATCACCGTGGCTGGTCTATGATTTACCATCACTGGAGAGTGGTGCACTATGGTACTACTCCATTTCAAATCCATGCACCCATTTATAAAAGTCGTATGGCACTTTTTTGGCATTTTGGACGGATGTTGCACCTTGTACCGTAAATGGAGCACCCTATGGATATCGATTCTTCGGAGGGCCGTAACTGTTTGCTCGTTTAGAGTTACGAGATCCATAACTAGTCAAAACGAAGCTCTCTGTGAGTTCTACAGCTATGAAAGCTTTAAGCCGTCACTGGTTAGTTTCATACCCAAAAAAGCCTATCCAAACCTCAATTGGGTCATGCAAGTTTTTACCCTTCGTTTTTTCGTCACAAGGATTTTTTCTATAAACGGGATCCCGGTGGTTGGTCCATAATTTACCATCGTTGGAGAGTGGTGCACCATGCTACTGCTCCGTTTCAAATCAATGCACCCATTTCTAACAGTCGTACGACCCTTTTTTGGCATTTTGGATGGATGTTGCACCTTGCACCGTAGATGTTGCATCTTGTGGATATCGATTCTTCGGACGGCCATAACTGTTGGCTCGTTTAGAGTTACGGGAGCCATAACCAGTCAAAACGTCGCTCTCTGTGACTTCTACGGCTATGACCTCTTTAAGCCCTCATTAGTTAGTTTCATTCCATAAATGCCTATCTGAACCTCAATCTGGTCTTGGTGGTTTTTTACCCTTCGTTTTTTCGTCACGTTGATTTTTTCTGCAAAACAGGATCCCGTGGCTGGTCTATGATTTACCATCACATGAGAGTGGTGCACTATGGTACTGCTCCGTTTCAAATCCATGCATCCATTTCTAAAAGTCGTACGGCACTTTATCGGCATCTTGTATGGATGTTGCACCTTGCACCGTAGATGTTGCAACATATGGATATTGATTATTTGGAGGGCCATAACTGTTGGCTTGTTTAGAGTTACAGGAGCCACATCTAGTCAAAACGAAGCTCTCTGTGAGTTCTATGGCTATAAAAACTTTAAGCCGTCACTAGGTTGTTAAGCCAATCTGAACCTCAATAAAATCTTGAAAGTTCTTTACCCTTCGTTTTTTCGTCACGTGGATTTTTTCTGTGAAACGGAATCCCCGTGGCTCGTCCATGATTTACCATCGCTAGAGAATGGCGCACCATAGTACTGCTCCGTTTCAAATCCATACACCCATTTTTAAAATTCGTACGACATTTTTTTGGCATTTTGGATGGAAGTTGCACCTTGCAGCGTAGATGTTGCACCCTGTGGATATCGATTCTTTGAAGGGCCATAAATGTTGGCTCGTTTGAGTTATGGGAGCCATAACCAGTCAAAACGAAGCTCTCTGTGAGTTCTACGGCTATGACAGCTTTAAGCCATCACTGGTTAGTTTCATACCCAAAAAAGCATATTTGGACCTCAATCAGCTCTTGGAAGTTTTTTACCCTTAGTTTTTTCGTCACGTGGATTTTTTCTGCAAAATGGGATACACGTGGTTGGTCTATGATTTTCCATCGCTGGAGAGTGCTGCACCATGGTACTACTCCGTTTCAAATCCATGCACCCATTTCTAAAAGTCGTACGACACTTTTTTGGCATTTTGGACGGATGTTGCACCTCACGCCGTAGATGTTGCACCCTATGGATATCGATTCTGCGGAGAGCCATAACTATTGGCTCGTTTAGAGTTACGGGATCCATGACTAGTCAAAATGAAGCTCTCCGTGAGTCCTATGGCTATGACAGCTTTAAGCCGTCACTGATTAGTTTCATACCCAAAAAGCCAATCTGAATCACAATCGGGTCTTCGAAGTTTTTTCCCCTTCTTTTTTCGTCACTTGGATTTTTTCTGTAAAACGGGATCCCCGTAGCTGGTCAATGATTTACCATCGCTTGAGAGTGGTGCACCATGGTACTATTCCATTTCAAATCCATGCACCCGTCGCTAAAAGTTGTACGGCACATTTTCGGCATTTTGGACGGATGTTGCACCTTGCACCGTAGATGTTGCACCATGTGGATATCGATTCTTCGGAGGGCCATAATTGTTGGATCGTTTAGAATTACGGGAGCCATAACTAGTAGAAATGAAGCTCTCTTTGAGTTCAGCAACTATGACAAATTTAAGCCATTACTGGTTAGTTTCGTACCCAAAAAGCTTATCCGAACCTCAATCGGGTCTTAGAAGTTTTTTACCCTTCATTTTTTCTTCACTTGGATTTTTTCTGTAAAACGGGATCCCGTGGATGGTCTATGATTTACCACCACATGAGAGTGGTGCACCATGGTACTGCTCCATTTCATATCCATGCATCCATTTCTAAAAGTCGTACGGCACTTTATCGGCATCTTGGACGGATGCTGCACCTTGCATCGTAGATGTTGCACCTTGTGGATATCGATTCTTCGGAGGGCCATAAGTGTTGGCTCGTGCAGAGTTACGACAGCCATAACTAGTCAAAAAGAAGCTCTCGAGAGTTATACGGCTATGATGGCTTTAAGCCATCACTGGTTAGTTTGATTCCCAAAAAAGGCTATCCGAACCTCAATCGGGTCTTGAAAGTTTTTACCCTTCGTTTTTCGTCATGTGGATTTTTTCTGTAAAACGGGATCCCCGTGGCTGGTCTATGATTTACCATCACAGGAGAGTGGTGCACCATGGTACTACACCATTTCCAATCCATGCACCCATTTCTAAAAGTCGTATGGCACTTTTTCAGCATTTTAGGCGGATGTTGCACCTTGCACCGTAAATGTTGCACCCTATGGATATCGATTCTTCGGAGGGCCATAACTATTGGCTCGCTTAGAGTTAGGAAGCCTTAACTATTCAAAATGAATCTCTTTGTAAGTTCTATGGTTATGATAGCTTTATGCTGTCACTGGTTAGTTTCATACCCAAAAAATCCTATCCGAACCTTTATCGGATCTTGAAAGATTTTGCCCTTTATTTTTTCGTCACGTGGATTTTTTCTATAAACGGGATCCCCGAGGCTGGTCTATCATTTACCATCGCTGGAGAATGGTGCACCATGGTACTTCTCCATTTCAAATTCAAGCACCCATTTCTAAAAGTCGTATGACACTTTTTCGGCATTTTGGATGGATGTTGCATCTTGCACCGTAGATGTTGCACCTTGTGGATATCGATTCTTCGAAGGGCCATAACTGTTGGCTCGTTTAGAGTTACGGGAGCCATAAATAGTCAAAACGTAGATCACTGTGAGTTCTATGGCTATGATGATTTTAAGCCTCCATTGGTTAGTTTCATACCCAAACAATCCTATCCGTACCTCAATCGAGTCTTGGAAGTTTTTTACCCTTTGTTTTTTGGTCATGTGGATTTTTCTGTAAAAGAGGATCCCGTGGCTAGTCTACGATTTACCATCATTGGAGTGTGGTGCACCATGATTCTACTCCGTTTCAAATCCATGCATCTATTTCTAAAAGTCGTACAACACTTTATTGGCATCTTGGACAGATGTTGCACCTTGCACGGTAGATGTTGCACCCTATGGATATCGATTCTTCGGAGGGCCATAACTGTTGGCTCGTTTAGAGTTACGGGAGCCATAACCAGTCAAAACAAAGCTCTTTGTGAGTTCTACAACTATGACAGCTTTAAGCCATCACTAGTTAGTTTCATACCCAAAAGAGCATATCCGAACCTCAATCGGGTCTTGAAAGTTTTTTACCCTTCGTTTTTTCGTCACGTGGATTTTTTCCGTAAAACAGGATCCCCATGGCTATTCTATGATTTACCATCGTTGGAGAGTGGTGCACCATGGGACTGCTCCATTTCAAATCCACGCACCCATTTCTAAAATTCGTATGGCACTTTTTTGGCATTTTGGACGGATGTTGCACCTTGCAGCGTAGATGTTGCACCCTGTGGATATCGATTCTTTGGAGGGTCGTAACTGTTGGCTCGTTTAGAGTGACGGAAGCACAACCAGTCAAAACGAAGCTCTCCGTGAGTTCTACGGCTTTGACAGCTTTAGGCCGTCACTGGTTAGTTTCACACCCAAAAAGCCTATCCGAACCTCAATCGGGTCTTGGAAGTTTTTTGCACTTCGTTTTTTCGTCACGTGTATTTTTTCTGTAAAACGGGATACCCGTGGCTGGTCATTGACTTACCAGAGCTGGAGAGGCTGCACCATGGTACTGCTCTGTTTCAAATCCATGCACCCATTTCTAAAAGTCGTACGTCACTTATTTGGTATTTTGAACGGATGTCGCACCTTGCACCATAGATGTTGCACCCTGTGGATATCGATTCTTCGGAGGGCCATAACTGTTGGCTCGTTTAGAATTACGGGAGCCATAACTAGTCAAAACGTAGCTCTCTATGAGTTCTACGGCTATGACAGCTTTAGCCGTCACTGGTTAGTTTCATACCCAAAAAAGTCTATCCGAACCTCAATTGGGTCTTAGAAGTTTTTTACCCTTCGTTTTTTCGTCACTTGGAATTTTTTTGTAAAACGAGATCCCCATGGATGGTCTATGATTAACCAACGCTGGAGAGTGGTGCACCATGATACTGCTCCATTTCAAAATCATGCATCCATTACTAAATGTCGTACGGCACTTTTTCGGCATTTTGGACGGATGTTGCACCTTGCACCGTAGATGTTGCACCTTGTGGATATCGATTCTTCGGAGGGACATAACTGTTGGCTCGTTTAGAGTTACGGAAGGCATAACCAGTCAAAACGAAGCTCTCTGTGAGTTCTACGTATGATAGCTTTAAGCCGTCAATGGTTAGTTTCATAGCCGAAAAATCCCATCCGAACCTCAATCGTGTCTTGGAAGTTTTTTACCCTTTGTTTTTTCATCGCGTGGATTTTTTCTGTAAAACGGGATCCCTGTGGCTGTTCTATGATTTACCATCGCTGAAGGGTGGTGCACCATGGTACTGTTCCATTTCAAATCCATACACATATTTCTAAAAGTCGTACGGTACTGTTTTGGCATTGTGGACGGATGTTGCACCTTGCATCGTAGATGTTGCACCCTATGGATATCGATTCATCAGAGGGCCATAACTGTTTGCTCGTTTAGATTTTTAGTAGCTATCACCAGTCAAAACGAAGCTCTCTATGAGTTCTACGGCTGTGTGTGCTTAAAGCCGTCACTGGTTAGTTTCATACCCAAAAAAGCCTATCCGAACATCAACCGGGTCATGGAAGTATTTTACCCTTCTTTTTTTGTCATGTGGATTTTTTCCGTAAAATGGGATCCCCATGGCTGGTCTACAATTTACGATCATTGGAAAATGGTGCATCATGGTACTGCTCTGTTTCAAATCCATGCACCCATTTCTAAAAGTCGTATGACACTATTTCGGTATTCTGGATGGATGTTGCACCTTGCACCGTAGATATTGCACCCTGTGGATATTGATTCTTCGGAGTTCCATAACTGTTGGCTCGTTTAGTGTTACGGGAGCCATAATCAGTCAATAAAATTCTCTATTTGAGTTTTATGGCTATGACCACTTTAAGCCGTCACTGGTAAGTTTCATACCCAAAAAATCCTATCAGAACCTGAATCGGGGCTTGGAAGTTTTTTACCCTTCATTTTTTCGTCACATGGATTTTTTCTGTAAAACGGAATCCCCGTGGCTGGTTTATGATTTACCATCACTGGTGAGTGGTGCACCATGGCGCTGCTCCGTTACAAATCCATGCACCCATTTCTAAAAGTCGTATGGCACTTTATGGCATTTTGGGCGGATGTTGCACCTTGCACCGTAGATGTTGCACCCTATGGATATCGATTCTTCGAAGGGCCATAACTGTTGGCTTGTTTAGATATACGGGAGCTATAACCAGTAAAAATGAAGCTCTCTGTGAGTACTATGGCTGTGACAGCTTTGAGCCGTCACTGATTAGTTTCATACCCAAAAAAGCCTATCCAAACCTCGATCGGGTCTTGGAGGTTTTTTACCTTTCGTTTTTTCATCACGTGGATTTTTCTGTAAAGCATGATCCCCGTGGATGGTCTTTGATTTACCATCCTTGGAGAGTGGTGCACCATGGTACTATTCTGTTTTAAATCCACGCACCCATTTCTAAAAGTCATATGACACTTTTTCGGCTTTTTGGACGGATGTTGCACCTTGCAGGGTAGATGTTGCACCCTATGGATATCGATTCTTCGAATGACCATAACCGTTGGCTCATTTAGAGTTACGGAAGCTATAATCAGTCAAAATGAAGCTCTCTGTGAGTTCTACGGCTATGACGGCTATAAGCTGTCACTGGTTTCATACCCAAAAAAGCCTATCCGAACCTCAATCGGGTCTTGAAGGTTTTTTACCCTTCGTTTTTTCGTCACGTAGATTTTTTCTATAAAAAGGGATCCCCTGTGATGCCCCACATCTATACTCACGCTAGCCAAGAAATCTACGGAGTAATGCTGTCAACTAGCTCGAAGAATAAGGCTGTTGAGGAGCGACCATCCATGTAATTGCTTTGCGCGAGCACCGATATGTCAGATAGTATAACATGCATTTCATTTCAAGAGGAAATCCGGCATGCCGATACAAACTCAAAGCTACTACATAGTGGCTATGCAGTCTTCGGAAACAAATATAGAAATAAACATAACATAAATCAGTCACAGATATTCATATCACAATGGCGGAAATAGATATGAATATAACACATATAAGTGTACATTAGAGTAGTGGTCAAATAAGATCCACGATATCACAAAAGAATAGATACAAGTGCAACATCAAAGAGCATGTACACATCAAGGAGTCTGTCTTGAATGTATAACAACAAAAACTAGCAGTCTAATGTAGTTAGACAAATGTCAGATAATGACGATCCCAGATAAGGAGTCAAGCAGAAGCACCTGTAACATCTCGGTCCGACCCAAGTATTATTTAATAAGAAAATAATAAACGGATCAGTCTAGCTATAAATATCAGATAAAATGAGATAGAATAAGAGATATGACAAAAATATATGATAACAATAATGTCATACTGTGATAAGTATACTTCTAACAATAACTGAAATCATACAATATCTCAAGAAATCTCAAAGCACCAAAAAGAATGTCATATTCTTTAACATTTTCTCCAAAGCACAAATATTGACAAATTTATCAACGCCAATCGAAAAAGTTGGTGAAACACAAATTCACCAATGCAAAATATTAATAAAGCTTATCAATGAAAATCACGAAAATTGGTGAAACATAAATGCTAGAAATCATCAATAGAAATTCAAAAATCACAAAAAGGTTGAGGCCTATCACAAAACGGGAGCATGAAAACTCACCAACACGTGTATCACAAAACGGAATGCTATTCCATGGTTGATAACCATTAATTTTGAGCCGAAGCTCCACAAAACGGTCAAAAGACCTTGGGTCACTACCCTACCAATTTTTGAGCCGAAGCTCCATAGAAACTGGGTTAAGTCTCCCTCGTAGACAAAGAGACATCGCACGCTGCTAGTCTAAATCACAAAAAGATCATCATCGATCATCAAGAAGTGTCAATTACACTAAGCTAGTAAATAGATGAGTTTAGCTTCATGTCCCATAACCATTGTCTTCACTTAAATATTTACGAACAAACTGTAAGTCTCCACTCGAAAGTTGTCACAAGAGTTTCAATCGAACGATTCTAAGAGTTAACGGACAAAGTAAACGCAAGCGTTTCATACCACTTGTTTTACTAAGTCGTTTAATTGGATTTCCCAAACGAATGAGGTAAAGGTTTGTATATACTAGTAGATTGGAAAATGGTTTTGAAAACGAGCTTTGTAATGAAATAGTGTTGAAATTGTTTTGATGGAAGAGTTTTAATATTTACTACTAGTATAGGAAACCTTTATATTTTTAAAGTGACAAATCACAGAAAAGATTGTTGAAACAATCGATCACCAAAGATTCACATTCGAAGGCGTGAATCAAAGCCATAAATATCGATATTGAATCCGTCAAGTGGATATTCTCAAAATTTCCGAAAACAATCATCAAAGACAAAAGTAAATGATAACAAGAAATCGGATAAACACGAATCGATTGAATCAGAAACCCACACACATTAGGCAAATTAGGTCTGGGTAAGCAGATACAGACATCTAAATTTAACATTTCAAACGTCTGAAACTGAAGCTCTGGCAATATTTTGCCTAGGCCAATGATGGCCAAATTATATCGAGAACAATCGGATGAGTGACAATCGCGAGGGGTTTATGCCAAATCACTACCCAGCCCTATAAGCTCTTCGATGCATCATCAAAGTCATGTTCAAACATCCCTAAAAGGAATTTTACAAAATTTGGATTAAATACCAAAAATTGGAATATTTACCAAATCAATCCAAATACAAAGCAAATGCGAATGAATAAGTGTTGGGAATTCATACCCAGCAACCAAAGATAGTCACAAACGTAGATGTGAGATATAAATCTCACCTTTTGCACAAAAACAAGGAAGAAGCTATAGAGCAAGGCAAGAACAATCACTCCTAAATTCCAACCAAAGAAGCTTGAATCTAAGCTTAAAAGAAAAAAACATTTCCTATGTTAGCGTTTATGAACTTCTGAAATTGAAGGTAGAATGAGTTGGAGAAGAAGTAGAGGATGTTTACCAATAACTTATCTTTGAATTTGGAGTTGGAACTTGGATTTGCAATGAAACTAGGGCTTAGGAATTCTAACTCTTTTTCTCTTTCCCCATTTTTTTCTAAAGCTTGAAGGTATTAGAAAATGAAAGTGAATGAAGAGAAATGGAGGTGGAGCTAGAGTTAATAGTTTAGGCTAATCGAAACCCAAAGTCCAAAGTGCAAAGGTCAAATTTTTAGCTAGCTCCAAACATATCGAAGTTTATACTCAAAAAGGTCGCAAACACCATTTCGGATCCAATGGGAGTGGTCTCGAGTACCAAATGTTGAATCTCAGTTTCATTCTTAATTTTGACGTTTCAAATTCCCAATTCAGATGTCTGAAACCGGAAAAGTATGTTGACACAGTACAGTATTCAGACGTTTGAATCATTTATTTCAGACGTCTGAAAATGGCTAATTTTAGCCTATTTCCTCTCGGGTTGGACCTGAGCAATTTCAGACGTCTGAACCTGAAAAATAAATTTTCCTTTCTCCAGTTCAGTATTCAGACGTCTGAATTATAAAATTCAAACGTCTGAATATCTATTTGGCTGTGTGCTCAAATAGATACTCGCATATGCACTATCCACATCGTCTTTTCACTAATTCAACTGTTATTCTAAGAAACGGTGACATTTCTGGACTTAAATCCGACTAACGATGCTATAATTAAATTAATCATTTTATATATACGAATCATACAATATGCAGGTTGTTGCAGACTCCCCTCCTTAAAGAAATTGCGTCCTCGCAATATTTAAGAAAAAAAATAAAAAGTAACAACCATAAAAGCATATCAATGCAAAAGAAATTTAAAATAAGAAGTTCACCTCAAGGAGCTCAAGAGAGTAAGTTCGGATGTGTTCACTCGATGAATTCTCTGGATTCCCAAGAACAATCCTTAGGGTTTGAAGACCGTTGAACTTTCACAAGAGGAACATCTTTATTTCGAAGGCGTTTATCCTCTGAAGCAATGATTCGAATAGGATGTTGCTCATAAGTCAAATTAGGTGAAACTTCAATTTCTTCCACAACACCAGGCTCAAGAATAGGATCGGAATCCCTAAGTCATTTTTGTAGTTGAGAAACGTGAAACACGTCATGAATAGCAGAAAACTAAGCCGGTAACAAAAGGCGATAAGCCACGGAACCAATACTTTTGGTGATGGGAAATGGACCAATACATCGAGGTGCTAATTTTCCCATCGATTGAAATGCACAACACCCTTCATAGGTGAAACCCGAATAAACACAAAATCTCCCATAGAAAATTCCAATTTCCTTCTTCGTTTATCGGCATAGGATTTTTGCCTACTTTGAGTATCTTTCATCCTATGGCAGATAAGATCAATCTTTTCTGTGGAATCACGAATAAAGTCTGGACCTAAAACCAGCTTCTCACCGGCCTCAAGCCAACAAGAGGGAGATCGGCATGGCCTTCCATAGAATGCCTCATAAGGCGTCATACCAATATTAGATTGGAAGCTATTATTATAGGAAAACTCAACAAGAGAAATATGATCTTCCCAACTTTCACCAAGATCCAGAACGCATGCACGAAGAAGACCTTCAAGAGTTTTATTGACATGCTCGATTTGTCTATCGAACCGGGGATGATAAGCGGTGCTTTAATTAAGCTTCATTCCCAAAGCTTTTTGAAGAATCTTTCAAAATCCATTGGTAAACAATGGATCACGATCACTAACAATAGAAGTAGGAACTCCATGTAATTTAATAATTTCTTTAATAAAGAGTTTAGCCAAAAGAGGTACGGTTCGGTTGGACCGGACGGGAATAAAATCGGCGGATTTAGTAAGTCTATCAACTATCACCCATAGGCTATCATGAACCGAACGAGAACGGGGAAGGATGTCAATAAAGTCCATGGAAATTTGATCCCACTTCCAAATTGTAATGTCCAAAGGTTGCAATAACCCACCAGGCGTTTGATGCTCGGCTTTAACTAGTTGGCAAGTCATGCAACGCTTAACAGAGTTAGTAATATCAGTTTTCATCCCATCCCAAAAATAGAGTCGCTTCATATCCGCGTACATTTTAATACTACCTGGACGAATGGAAAATATAGAACGATGAGAATCTTCTAAAATATCCTTACGAAGATTACTAATATTTGGCACGATAAGTCTACCAAATTTTCGAATACCGCCACGAGAATCAATATCAAAGTCTTTCAAACCTTCAATATCAACTTTATCCCTACAACTTTGTCTAAGAAGAGCCAATTCGGGATCGAGCTTTTGAGCTTCAAGGATGCGGTCAAGAAGAGAAGGATAAGCCTCAAGGCTACATAAAATAAGGGATGCACATAAATCGGATTCATGATCTCGAATTTCACAAGTGGACAAAGTCATGAGATTGTTCCATTCGGATATCATCATAGAAACAACCGCTTGTTGCTTCCGGCTAAGTGCATCGGCAACACGATTTCCCTTTCCAGGAGTATAAAGTATATCAAGATCATAAGATGCAAGGAACTCAAGCCAACATTGTTGATGCAAATTGAGTTTCTTTTGAGAGAATAAATACCTCAAAGATTTATGATCGGTATAGAGAATAAATTTCTCTCCCAAAAAATAATAACGCCAAATACGAAGGGCGAAAACAATAGCCGCGATCTCTAAATCATGAGTGGCATATATGGTCTCAGCTGGCTTTAATTGCCTAGAAGCATAAGCAATAACAAGTCCATTTGCAAAAGAACAGCTCCCAAATCAACACGACTAGCATCGGTATAAACAATAAAATCTTGGTTCCTATATCTGGTCCAACCAAATGTATTTAACTCCCTTCTTTGCCAAGCTAGTAAGAGGCACAACAAGTTTAGAAAAGTCCTTTATGAACCGGCGGTAAAAACCTGCCAATCCAAGAAAGCTACGAATCTCCGTTACACTCTCCGGCCACTTCCAATTTTGAATCGCTTTAATCTTCGAAGGATCCACGGAAATTTCGGATTCGGAAATAATATGATCGAGAAACTTCACCCGAGATTGCCAAAAGTGACATTTAATTTTTTTTTCAATTGATTGGTCCTAAGAGTTTCCAACACAATCCGAAAATGCTTTTCATGTTCCTCCTCGGTTTTAGATTACACAAGAATATCTTCTATAAAAATGAGAATAAATCGATCGAGGAAGTCTTTGAAAACTCGATTCATCGGGTCAATGAAATAAGCTGGAGCATTCGTTAAACCAAATGGCATAACAAGCTATTCATACGATCCATAACGAGTACGGAATGATGTCAAAGGAATACTATCCTCTGCAATACGAAGCTGATGAAAACTAGTTGCTAAGTCTAATTGTGAAAAGACTCTAGCACCACTAAGTTGGTCGTATAAATCATTAATCCGATGTAATAGATATTTATTCTTGATAGTAAGATCATTAAGCTTGCGGTAGTCAACGCAAAGCCTAAGTGTACCATCGGATTTCTTCACAAAAATTCTGAAGCTCCCCAAGGAGAGGAACTAGAACAAATAAACTGCTTCGTCTCCAATTCGGATAATTATTTGCGCATCTTCTCATTTTCTTTATTGGGCATACGATAAGGAGGATGAGTGATAGGTAGAGCTCTAGGGATAAGATTGATTCTGAACTCAATTGCATGCTTAGGTGGTAATCCTAAAACGGGCTCAAATATGTCAGAAAATTCACGAACAACATGAATAAGAGAAATGTCATCTTTCCTCATCATCATTATCGTGATCACAAGGATTTAAAGAATATAAAGATGCTGCCAAGTTGGAATCCGAATCTTTAAGAACAACAGAAATCTGCTTAACATATTGAGGATGTCGAAGACGAATAGTCCGCTCAAGACATAGGATATGGGCTTCATAACGGTTAACCCAATCCATTCCCAAAATCATTCCGAAGCCTAAGTAACGCATGAAATGCAAATCGGCTCGGAAAGAAAAATCACATAAAATAATCTCGACATCCTTACAAAGCAAACTGAGTGTTGCGGATCCACCAACCGGATTCGCAATTCTCAAAGAAGTCATTAAAGTCATAACACTCAAAGAAATAGTATCAACAAGTTCTTGTGATATAGTAGAATGGGATACACCTGTATCAAAAAGAACTCGAACAGGTTGATCACGAAACATAATAATGCCATCAAGGAAAGAATGAGAAATACCTTGACCACGAGAGCTGTTACTAGGAGCTTGTACGACATTTAGCTTTCCCTCCTTCTTGCCTTGAAGTTTGGGACATACTGATATATAATGACCCGAACTTTTGCAATAGCGAAAAGTAAGGGATTTGATCACTTATTAGCATAATGGTCCTTAGAACCACAATTATAGCATTGCCCTCCACTAAAGGTACGAGTCTTTGCTATCGGAGTTGATTGCTTCCCTTTCTTGTTGGGATAGGAACCTTTGAACTTATTAGGCCTCCTCTTGTTGTTGTTGAAGTTCGTTTTGGTACCCACAACTTCAACATCACTCTCTTTACCTGCCTCTTCAAGTCGAAGAGCGATATCAACAAGTTGATCAAAAGAAACTTCTAATTTCAGAAGTAACGACTTTTTGAGATTCTTATTCAAGCCATAGATAAACCTCTGATTTTTCTTCAACAGGGTATTTACGTACCCGACCCCATGTTTTGAAAGAGATTCAAAAGATGCGACATATTCTACCACAAAAGATTCACCTTGAACAAGGTCAATAAAACGACGGGCAAAATTCACCTTTTTAGCTTCCGGTACAAACTTTGATTCGAATCTTTTCCGAAATTGCTCCCAAGTAAGATCCGCTTCAATAAATTCGATAATAATAAGCTCATACCAATCTAATGCTCTTTCTTGGAGCATGCTAGAAGCCACTTGGACTCGATGAAGATCAATAAGATTCATGCGAGAAATGATGCGATCGCATGTTCTAAGCCAAGCTTGGACTTCAATAACGCCCTCGAAACCCCTGAACGGCTTTCCACCCTAATTTGTATAAGCACTGCACAGGCGTGCAAATCTGAATTTTGGATGAGTAGGCTCTAGAATGGGTCCGACAGCTTGAGCCTTCTTTACAAGATCAAGAAGCTGCAGGGCAGACATAAATACTCTATCCTGTGGGGTAGCACTGGATTGTCCGGCACTGGGATGATTTAATCTAACCATTTCTCTTCTTTAAGAAAGAAAGAAAGATAAAGAAAAAGTTATTCTCAGAATGAATATCAAACAATAATGATTGATAAAACAAGGCATCATAAAAGAAATAGGACAGAACGGGTCCAATGACCCGAATAAAATCCTAAGGCACGACTCCTAAGTTGGACTTAGGACGATGATCCTTGTTAAGTTATTCTATATTGTTTCGAAGTTTGGCTCTGATACCAAGCCGTGACGCCCCACCTCTAAACTCGCGCTAGCCAAGAACACTACGAAGTAATGCTGTCAACTAGCACGAAGAATAAGGCTGTGAGGAGCGACCATCCATGTAATTGCTTTGTGTGAGCACCGATATGTTAGATAGTATAACGTTCATTTCATTTCAAGAGGAAATCCAACATGCCGATACAAACTCAAAGCTACTACACAGTGGCTATGTGGTCCTCGGAAACAAATATAGAAATAAACATAACATAAATCAGTCAAACATATTCATATCACAAAGGCGGAAACAGATATGAATGTAACACATATAAGTGTACATCAGAGTAGTGGTCAAACAAGATCCACGATATCACAAAGGAGTAGTGGTCAAACAAGATACAAGTGCAACATCAAAGAGTATGTATACATCGAGGATTCTCTATTTCGAATGTATAACCACAAAAACTACCAATCTAATGTAGTTAGACAAAAGTCAAATAATGATGATCCCAGATAAGGAGTCAAGCAGAAGCACCTGTAACATCTTGGTCTGACCGGAGTATTATTTAATAAGAAAATAATAAATGGATCAGTCTAGCTATAATATCAGATAAAATGAGATAGAATAAGAGATATGACAAAAACATATGATAACAATAATGTCATATTGTGACAAGTATACTTCTAACAATAAATGAAACCATGCAATATCTCAAGAAATCTCAAAGCACCAAAAAGAATGTCATATTCTTTAACATTTTCTCCAAACCACAAATATTGACAAATTTATCAATGCCAATTGGAAAAGTTAGTGAAACACAAATTCACCAATGCATAAATATTGATAAAGCTTATCAATGAAAATCACGAAAATTGGTGAAACATAAATTCTAGAAATCATCAATAGAAATCCAGAAATCACAAAAAGGGGAGGCCTATCACAAAACGGGAGAATGAAAACTCACCAACACGTGTATCACAAAACGGAACGCTATTCCATGGTTGCTAACCATTAATTTTGAGCCGAAGCTCCACAAAACGGTCCAAAGCCATGGGTCGCTGCCCCACTAATTTTTGAGCCGAAGCTCCATAGAAACAGGGTTTAGTCTCCCTCGCAGAAAAAGAGACATCACACACTGCTAGTCTAAATCACAAAATGATCATCATCGATCATCAAGAAGTGTCAATTAGACTAAGATAATAAATAGATGAGTTTAGCTTCATGTCCCATAACCACTGGCTTAACTTAAATATTCACGAACAAACTATAAGTCTCCACTCGAAAGTTGTCACAAGAGTTTCAATCGAACAAGTCTAAGAATTAACCGACAAAGTAAACGCAAGCGTTTCATACCACTTGTTTTAGTAAGTCGTTTAATTGGATTTCTCGAACGAATGAGGTAAAGGTTTGTATATACTAATAGATTGGAAAACGGTTTAGAAAACGAGTTTTGTAATGAAATAGTGTTGAAATCGTTGTGACGGAGAGTTTTAATATTTACTACTAGTATAGGAAAACTTTATATTTTTAAAGTGACAAATCACATAAATGATTGTAGAAACAATCGATCACCAAAGATTCACATTCGAAGGCGTGAATCAAAGCCATAAAAATCGATATTGAATTCGTCAAGTGGATATTCTCAAAAATTCCGAAAAAAATCATCAAAGACTATAATAAATGATAACAAGAAATTGGATAAACACGAATCGATTGAATCGGAAACCCACACACATTATGCAAATTAGGCCTGGGTAAGCAGATTCCTACGTCTAAATTTAACATTTCAGACGTCTGAAACTGAAGCTATGGCAATATTTTGCCTAGGCCAATGATGGCCAAATTATATCGAAAACAATTGGATGAGTGACGACCGCGAGGGGTTTACGCCAAATGACTACCCAGCCTTATAGGCTCTTCGATGCATCATCAAATTCATGTTCCAACATCCCTAAAAGGATTTTGACAAAATTTGGATTAAAAACCAAAAATTGGAATATTCACTAAATCAATCCAAATCAAAAGCAAATGCGCATGAATAAGTGTTAGGAATTCATACCCAACAATCAAAGATAGTCATAAACGTAGATGCAAGATAAAAATCTCACCTTTTGCACAAAAACAAGGAAGAAGAAGCTATAGAGCAAGGCAAGAACAATCACTCCTAAATTCAAACCTAAGAAGCTTGAATCTAAGCTTAAAAGAAAAACATTTCCTACGTTAGGGTTTAGGAATTTCTGAAATTGAAGGTAGAATGAGTTGGAGAAGAAGAAGAGGATGCTTATCAATAGCATCTCTTTGAATTTGGAGTTAGAGCTTGGATTTGCAATGAAACCAGGGCTTCGGAATTCTAATTCTTTTTCTCTTCCTCCATTTTTATCTAAAGCTTGAAGGTATTAGAAAATGAAAGTGAGTGAAGAGAAGTGGGGGTGCAGCTAGAGTTAATATTTTAGGCTAACCCAAACCCAAAGTCCAAAGTGAAAAGGTCAAATTTTTAGCTAGCTCCAAACATACCGAAGTTTATACTCAAAAAGGTTGCAAACACCATTTCAGATTCAATGAGAGCGGTCTCGAGTCCCAAATGTTGAATCTCAATTTCATTCTTAATTCAAAAGTCTAAAATTTCCAATTCAGACGTCTGAAACTGGAAAAGTATGTTGACTTAGTATAGTATACAGACGTCTGAATCATTTAATTCAGACGTCTGAAAATGGCTAATTTTAGCCTATTTCATCTCGGGTTGACCTAAGCAATTTCAGACGTCTGAATTTTATAATTCATACGTCTGAACTTGGAAAATAAATTTTTCTTTCTCCAGTTCAGTATTCAGACGTCTGAATTACAAAATTCAGATGTCTGAATATCTATTTGACTGTGTGCTCAAATAGATACTCACATATGCACTATCCACATCGTCTTTTCACTAATTCAACTGCTATTCTAAGAAACAGTGACATTTTCAGACTTAAATCCGACAAACGATGCTATATTTAAATTAAACATTTTAAATATATGAATCGTAAAATATGCAGGTTGTTACATCCCCGTGGCTAGTCCATGATTTACCATCGATGGACAGTGCTGCACCATGGTACTGCTCCGTTTCAAATCCATGCACCCATTTCTAAAAGTCGAACGACACTTTTTCGACAATTTGGATGGATGTTGCACCTTGCACCGTAGATGTTGCACCCTGTGGATATCGATTCTTCGGACGCACATAACTATTGGCTCGTTTAGTATTACTAGAGCCCTAACTAGTCAAAATGAAGCTCTCTGTGAGTTTTATGGACATTCCAGTTTTAAGCCGGCACTGGTTAGTTTCATACACAGAAAAGCCTATCCGAACCTCAATCGGGTCTTAGAAGTTTTTTACACTTCGTTTTTTCGTCACGTGGATTTTTCTGTAAAATGGGATCCCGTAACTTGTCTATGATTTACCTTCGCTGGCGGGTGGTGCACCGTGGTACTGCTCCATTTCAAATCCATGCACCCATTTCTAAAAGTCGTACGACACTTTTTCGGCATTTTGGACGGATTTTGCACCTTGCATCGTAGATGTTGAACCTTGTGGATATCGATTCTTCGGAGGGCCATAACTTCTGGCTCGTGTAGAGTTACGGGTGCCATAACCATTCAAAATGAAGCTCTCTGTGAGTTCTACGGCTGTGATGGCTTTAAGCCGCCACTTGTTAGTTTCATACACAAAAAAACATATATGAACCTCAATCGGTTCCTGGATGTTTTTTACCCTTCGTTTTTCCATCACGTGGATTTTTTCTGTAAAATGGGATCCCCGTGGCTAGTCTATGATTTACCATCACTGGGGAGTGGTGCATTGCTTCATTTCAAATCCGTGCACCCATTTCTAAAAGTCGTATGGCACTTTTTCGACATTTTCGACTGATGTTGCACCTTGCACCGTAAATGTTGCACCCTGTGGATACCGATTCTTCGGAGGGACATAACTATTGGCTCGTTTAGAGTTATGGGAGCCATAACTAGTCAAAACGATGCCCTTCATGATTTCTACGGCTATGATAGCTTTAAGCTGTCACTGGTTAGTTTCATACCCAAAAAAGCCTATCCGATCCTCAATCGGGTCTTGGAAGTTTATTACCCTTCGTTTTTTCGTCACGTGGATTTTTTCTGTAAAATGGGATCACCGTGGCTGGTCTATGATTTACCATCGCTGGAGGGTGGTGTACCATGGTATTGTTCCGTTTCAAATCCATGCACCTATTTATAAAAGTCGTACGACACTGCTTCGGCATTTTGGACGGATGTTGCACCGTGCACCGTAGATGTTGCACCCTGTGGTTATCGATTCTTCAAAGGGTCATAACTGTTGGCTCGCTTAGAGTTACGGGCGCCATAGCCAGTCAAAACGAAGCTCTCTGTGAGTTCTATGGCTACACCGCTTGAAGCTGTCATTAGTTAGTTTCATACCAAAAAAAGCCTATCCGAACCTCAATCTGATCTTGGAAGTTTTTTACCCTTCGTTTTTTCGTTATTTGAATTTTTTCTATAAAACGGGATCCCCGTGGCTGGTCTATGATTTATCATTGCTGGAGAGTGGTGCACTACGGTACTGCTCTGTTTCAAATACATGCATCCATTTTTAAAAGTCATACGACACTATTTCGGCATTTTGGACGGATGTTGCACCTTGAACCGTATATATTGCACCCCATGGATATCGATTCTTCAGAGGGCCATAACTGTTACCTCGTTTAGAATTACGAGAGGCATAACTAGTCAAAACAAAGCTCTCTATGAGTTCAATGGATTTGACCGCTTTAAGCCGTCATTGGTAAGTTTCATACCCAAAAAATCCTATCCGAACCTAAATCGGATCTTGGTAGTTTTTTACCCTTCGATTTTTCGTCACATTGATTTTTTTTTGTAAAATGGGATCCCCGTGGCTGGTCTGTGATTTTCCATCGCTGGAGAGCGATGCACCATGGTGCTGCTCCGTTTCAAATCCATGCACCCATTTCTAAAAGTCATATGACACTTTTTCGTCATTTTGGACGGATGTTGCACCTTGCACCGTAGATGTTGCACCCTGTGGATATCGATTCTTTGGAGGGCCATAACTGTTGGCTCGTTTAGAGATATAGGAGCCATAACCAATCAAAACGAAGCTCTCAGTAAGTTCTATGGCTGTGACAGCTTAAAGCCGTCAGTGGTTAGTATCATACCAAAAAAAGCCTATCCGAACCTCAATCGGGTCTTGAAAGTTTTTTACCTTTCGTTTTTTGTCACGTGGAACATTTTCTGTAAAATGGGATCGTCGTAGCTGGTCTATGATTTACCAATGTTGGAGAGTGGTGCACCATGGTACTGCTCCGTTTCTAATCCATGCATCCATTTCTAAAAGTCGTACCGTACTTTTTCGGCATTTTGGACGGATGTTGCACCTTGTAGCGTAAATCTTGCACCCTGTGGATATCGATTCTTCGGAGGGCCATAACTGTTGGATCGTTTAGAGTTTTGAGAGCCATAACTAGTCAAAATGAAGCTCTTTGTGAGTTCTATTGCTATGACAGCTTTAAGCCGTCACTGGTTAGTTTCATACCCGGAAAAGCCTATCCGAATCTCAATCGGGTCTTGGAAGTTTTTTCCCTTCGTTTTTTCATCATGTGGATTTTTTCTGTAAAACGGGATCCCCGTGGCCGGTATATGATTTACCATCGTTGTACAGTGCTACACCATGGTATTGCTCCGTTTCAAATCCATGCACCCATTTCTAAAAGACAAACGACACTTTTTCATCATTTTGGATGGGTGCTGCACCTTGCACCGTAGATGTTATACCCTGTGGATATCAATTCTTCGGAGGGCCATAACTGTTGGATCGTTTACAGTTACGGGAGCCATTACTAGTCAAAACGATGCTCTCTGTAAGTTCTATGGCTATGACAGCTGTTTGCGCCAAAATGGGTCACAAACCCCGAATATCGTGAAAGCACCGTTATATGAATATAAATGAGCAATGTCCAAGTACAAATCTTAAATCCAAATAAACAGAGAACAACGATTAAGGAATAACGAACATAAAACACAAGTTTATATTGGTTCGGCTACCTCCGTCCTACGTCCACTTCAATTGATAATCTTTTATTGATATTCTTGCTGATTAAGATGGTTACAGCTATAATTTCTTAATACAACGATAGAGTTTGAGTGCAATCTTGATTTTGGCCGAGTTTGGACGTCGTTAGAGCCAAAGTCCATTTTCTGTAGGCTCTAGGATGTTATTTATAGGCGTAGGAGGTTGATATCTCGCTCAAACTTCGGGAGACTCCTTCTGGCATGTGAGTGGGCCCATGCGATCGATCCCATTAAGTTTCAACTCGATCCATGTTCGATACGAACGTAATTCGTATTGATCAAAATTTTGTCCAATCGAATCGAAACTTAAAAGATACCTTCTTTTGTATGTGCGTAAGCTCCTGTGAAAATTTCATAGCATTTGGACTTGTAGATTGTGAGATATGACCGATGCAAGATTGCTTTTTTATGAAGGTTGTCGCGTTCGAATCCATCCTTCGTATCGATCCATTCGTATCGATCCAAGCACGTGGCAGCATGTTGACGTGGCGCACACTCTTTGGATCGATCCACTTTTCATGCCGAGTTGATTGTGTCGTATATGCACCTTGTTCGTATCGATAATCCATGTCCTATTTCGCACCGATGAAAAGGGTTGATTTCGAATCGATCTTTTGTAGCTCTCTTCACATCGGTGTTTTCAGGCTACTTTGCATCGATGTTTGAGGATCATTTCGTATCAATCGTTCGATGGTAGATCGACACAAACCACTCAATTAGGACCGATACGAATTGACTCTAGGTGATCGATGTGAAGTAACATCAAGTCCAGTGGATACGAAGTAGAGCGTTCATGATTAACGATCGATTCGAAACTACTGATGGATACGAATAGCCTTCACACTGATCGAAATGAATTCAATCGATTCGAACTGCGCCGCCATAGATCGATTCGAGCTTGATGGATTCGAACAAGCCGAGGCGTAGTCATTATGATTGGTACGATCTTGATCGATTCGAACTACGACGGCTCTCTGATGGATACGAACAGCATGTCTTTTCTAACTTGTATCGATCATATCACGATTATACGAACTCTGATTGACTTGAGATTTGAAACATTGGCTTTTATGGCTTTTCTTGTCATGTCTTGTCAATTGTAGCCCGATCCAAACTCGGACAAAATTCATCGATATCCGTAGTAAACCTGCGATGTATAACCGATATTTGTGACTAGTAATCATTTATTTTTAGATAATTTTTAGGTATCTTGGCTTTGCCAAAAGGTGGGATAACACTTTGCCCTTCAAAACATGCCCTTTTTTGTAAAAGGTGCATTTTGAATAGTTTCAAATCAAATGTCGCGAGCTCATGTTTTATTCATAGCTCTAGTATTATCAATCGAGTTTATGGCTGTTCGAAGCTGAATCGATATCCATTTCCTCCTGTGGAAGTCAAGCATGGAATTCCACAGTCTCTCTAGACTTTCAATGGGCACTCCGGACCTTTGCCGTGTCCATTCCAGACTTAACGATCGAATAGAAAGATCCTGTTGCACTCTGGCGTTGCTTTCTATCCCTTGTACTCCGGCCCCAGTGAGGGCGTATAACGATGTCTTGGTCGTTCTAAACCGATCATAGCCTCTCCAGGCCCTTGTTGGATCCTGTCACTCTCCGATGAAGGGGAAGCACCATTAAGTGAGTCGATCCTGTCGTTCTCCGGCGAAGAAACTCACTTCTCGCACTCCGGTTCAGTGTCTCTGAACATTAAGCGATGGCATGGCCTAAATCCTAGGCCAATCACAGCTACTCCTGGATCTTATCGAGCCCCAATCCAATCACTCTCCGGTGAATGAGGGACGACGTTAAGTGAGTCGATCTTGTCGCTCTCCGGTGAAGCGACTCACTTCTTGCATTCCAGACCCCACCTCTCCGGGTAGGGTCATAAAGCGGTCATTTTCAAGCTGATTTTCAATATTCATCCTTTAACTCTCCAGTCAAAGGTTTTATCTTATAAAATTTAAGTTCGTTTATCAAATTCAAATCCCAAATTATTCAATCTCAACCAACAGGAAAAATCTAGACGTTGCCTCCATCTCAGAGCATGCCTGGGGATCTCTCCGGTTCCCGTACATTTGTAAGTGGAATAGCCGTTTTATTCTGAATTCAAATCTAATGAGTTTATTTGGCCAAAGTTCAAATCTTGAACTTGGCCCTTGCCATCATAATCAATTGATGATGAGTCGCGATCCCGATCCAGGATTTACCGCGTTAGGTGGAGGCGGTAGTTGCTCAAGTCTTACGGCGGCTGTCCGTTCTCTGGTATATTGTGGCAATCTTACACTTCTAGCATGTTCTTCCACCTCATCCTTCAGGTGACAGCATTCATCGGTAGTATGCCCATCCAGCTCATGGAATAAGCAGTACTTTCCACTCCTATGTTCCCGTTCTATGGGATCTCTCCTGGGTGGCTTTCGATAGGGAAGTTGTCCCCTAGTCTCCATGTAAATCCATTCTAGGTAAGCCGTAAAGTCGGTATACTGTCTGAATCTGGGTTCTTGGAATTTCGTTCGTTTATCAGGACCATCGTATCTGTCGTCTTGCTTTCGTTTTCCTTTTTCTGCTCTAGATTTTCTCTGGCGGTTCCTTCGCCCTGCACAGTGTTTGTTTCTTGCCTCTCGGTTCGTGAATCTTCCAGCCGAATGAATCTTTCAGCTTCATGATAGAATTCTCCAAAGTTTTGTAGTGGATCTCTTGCTAAAGAATCTTTAAACTCCGTGCCTTCCGCAACTCCAGCCACCGCCGCCATCAAAATCATCGATGGATCCAGGCGATCTGCTGAAGCCACCAATACGTTGAATCATAATAGAAAATCTTTTATGCACTCTCTGGTCCTCTGCTGTATTGAAGCTAAAGTTATCATTGTTAGGGATGTGGATTAAGGATCTTAAGGCAGAAATAACACTAGAAGGGGGGTGAATAGTGTTTTAAAGAATATATGAACTATATGACTAAATTAAAACTTTCAACACAAATCTAAACAGAATTCTAACGTAGAATGATCATGGAACATATAACAAATGCAAATAGTAAAGTAAAGCAAGTAAAAGGAAATAACACACCGGATTTTATACTAGTTCGGAATCCTCCTACATCCAGTCCTGCACCAAGGCAATATCCTTCTACATATTTTTATAAGCCAATATCCAAATTACTACCCTCAATTTCTAAGGCCTTGAGGAACCCTCCTATCTCCGAGTCTGGGGTAAACTCTCTTGATTTACGCGACACAAGATCACCCTAATACTTCTTAATAACAATCCTTTTGAATGGATAGACTCTATGGACTTTTTGAATACAAATTGATCCTATAACTTTGAATAGCACTTTGATCTTTAGTAGAATGATGGAGAATCAAATAGAGAGAGTATCTAAATGATTTCCTATTGAGAATTTGGCAGAATGATGGCACGATCTTGAAAATATGAAGTTTTATGGATATGGAAGGTGGAGAAGAAAGAGTGAAGAAAGTAAGAAAGTAGTAGTTAAAAAAATTCGTTTTGAAAGCCTTTATATAGATACACAACAGTCATAACCATTGGCGAAAGGTTTTCGAACGAATGGACAATTATTTTGAAAATTGAATTTTGAATCCAACTGTCACCATGTCGACATGGGGTATCCCCTTATGTCGACATCCCTTAGTTCAAAATTATAGAGATGTTGTTTTGTAAAGACAATTGAATTTAAAACAAGTTGAAACTTCTCTGAAGCAAAGTAAAGTGTTTAAACAATATTTTGAGATAGAGAATGAATATAAAACATTATTTTAAATATATATATATAATTGATATAGGCCGTCAATTATATAAGTAATATTTAAAATCAGAATAAGTTTTGATGTTTTAAAAATAGAAGTTTTTAAAATCGGAATAGAGGAATATTTCAAGGCTAAACCAAAGTTTTAAAATATTTTTGAAAACAAGATTTTGAAAGCTAAAACATTTTGAACAGATTTAAAAAAATTTTGAAAAATCTATTCAAACTGAAATTGCAAGAACCTTCCTACAGAGCTCCTCCATAGGACTCGAGAACTTGTACAAAGTAGTTTAAATGATTTTGATTTTCGTGGGTTTGTAAGCCACTTCGTAGGTTTGTAAGCTACTTGTCGTGGGTTTGAAAGCCACTGGTTTCGATAGAAATTGGGTTCCATCCCAAAAGAAAATTGGAAGAAAGATGAGAGTGCTATTATGAAGTTTTAACAAAATACTAGACACTTATCTTGAGATCTTGAAATCTTGATTCTCTAGAGTCTTGAATCTTGAATCTCTAATCTTCATCTTGATGCTTGAGTCTTTATACTGATCAGTCTTCGATGATACCTGCATATACTTCCTATATACATATACATATACATATACATATACATATACATATACATATACATATACATATACATATACATAAACATATACATACATACATACATATATATATATATATATATATATATATATATATATTTGTATGGAAATGTTAGTATATATTTTTTAAAGTAAAGTATAATAACTATATAAGGTTGTTGTCATCAAAACATCATCAATTCAGTTCCTAACAATCTCCCCCTTTTTGATGATGACAACCTTTATTTATAAAATATTCTTACCATACCATAACTCCCCCTTATTCCATAACTCCCCCTTACACCAAGCACATATATTTTTATAACTTTCTCCCCTTTGACATCAGCAAAAAGGGATAAAAGATTTACCTGTTCTAAGATAATCAAGCATATATAGAATAAAAGTGTAAAGTGAACGTGTAAGTGATCAAGTGTGTGAGCATATATATAAGTGTAACTTGACAATCAAATCAATATCATACATAGCAAACCAATCATGTATAGTATATGAAGTTATATACAAACCAAATCCAAATCAAACTTAAGTAAACAATTCAATCAAATCCTAATCAAATCTAAATCAAATCAAATCAAATCAAACAAACAAACATACATAATGATCAGACATTCCTTGGGACTTCCACCCATCCATCTTCTCCAAAGATAGGATCAGTTTTGATAACATCCCAATTATCTTTGTCAAGAGTGACTGGTGGATTTGCTTCGGGTTCGTCTTTGCTAAGGCTTGAGATCATCCAACGAAGTGCGTCAAAGTGTCTCTCTTGCTCTTTGATCATCTGCATTTGGCTTAATTCTAAGTGCCTTTGATTTCTAAGTATAAAAGAGAGAATATTCTTGAAAGAAGTAAGAGTTTCTTCAAGATTTTCACTTAAATTCTTAATTGGAGAAGACATAAATATAGAAATGGAGGTAGAGAAGTTTTTCTGGAAGAAATAGGTATTTATAGGAGTTATTGGCCGTTCGAAATGAATTGTCACTTGGTAGTTACAAGAATTTGAAGTTAGAAATTGTAACTACTTTCTGACTGTTATATGTCGACATGGGGGGATGGGGCATGTCGACATGGTCTAGACAGAATGACCAAGTTGAGTTATTTTTTATTTCTAAGTTTATTTTTATACTAGTGGACCTATATAAACTTAAAATAAATAACTATCAGAGATATATAAAGATGGAAAACAGAGAATAAGATAGCATTACTTATATTAGTTAACATTGCATAATATTAACCAAAAAAAATAGAAAATACAAAGATAGATAAACGATAGCTAGAGAGATAATGGCTAGGATTAGTTTGATGATGATGATGATGAGGACAAGCCAAGTTTCTTGCCTATCTTCCCAAAGAACTTGTCAATCTTGGTAGAGATTTTATCTATTTTCTTGCTAATAGTCTCTTAAGAACCTTTTGGTTTTGAGCAAGTATCTTTTGGTTCTTGAGTATGGTTTTGTTGGACGGATTGGCGGGTGTATGTGGATACTCTATACTTTCCAAAGAGGTTTCTTCATCTTCCTCTTCTTCTTCAATTTCCATTCCTTCCCCTTCTTCTTCCTCTTCTTCTCCCTCTTCTTCCATCTCTTCATGAGAAAGTCTCTCTTCCTTTTCGGTAAGTGTTTCATATGGTTGAAACATAAGTGGGATTTTCATAAGGGAAATGTTCCCATGATTGAACACTTTCCTACTTACAAACTCTTCCTTTTTAACATCCACACCAAAATAATTGAAAATCCGAGTAAGATAAATTCCATGATAAAGGGTGTTTTCTCCCATAGTAAAATTTTTGGGTCTTAATTCATCCAAAATAGTTTGTGCCCAATTAATATCATATTTTCCAAATATAGAAAAAAGAGCTTTACACACTTTTGTGGTGGGATTATTGTGGTTTCCCGACCTAGGAATAATGGTGTGTTGAATAAGAAGGTTGGCAATTCTTTCTTTTGGGCGGAAAAAGCAATTCTTAAAATCCATGTGGTCATCGCTTTCAAAAATGTGATGAAAAGTCTCTCGATCTGCTTCATTGATTTGAAATTGCGAGAGGTTCATACCGGTAGATTTGCAACCCAAAATAGTACCCAAAATATCGGAATCCAAAACAATAGGTGTTCTTTTAACACTCCTCCAAATTTGATCTAAATTTCCATTATAAAATTCACGGTTTAGGTTTGCATAAAACATTTTGACAAGGTTTGGATAACAAACGAAATCATTTTGCTTGTTATCAATCAAGCTAAGAATGGAGTTTTCTTCAAAAAGTTGATTGATTTCATAAGAAGGAAAATCATTAAAAATAGCAAATTTTCCCGTATTGACTTTAACATAGTTTACATAACTTATGTAAGCTTTGATAGCCTCCGGGTCATTAAAAAGATCATTTTTGATGGATTTGGTCAGCCTCATAGTTGATGGGGTACTTGAGGAAGCCATTGATGAGTGTTTGAGAGGAGTAGAAGATAATGAATAAAGTTTGAATGATGAGAATAAAGTGAAAAGAGATGATAAGAGAAGTATATTAAATAGATTATCTAAAGTCATGTTCTCTGGTCAAGAGGTATCTTTTCAAAATTTTGAAGTAAGTGAAAAGGTGGAGGGAAATTCAAAAGTTTGAATTCAAATTTTGAAATCAAATTTCTGAGAGACATGTCGACATGAGGTATCCTGGCATGTCGACATATGCCTGTTGATTTTGAAAAGGGGTGTCTTTTTCTAAAATCTAAGAAATTCCTAAAATCTTAATAAAACTAATCTATATTCTATATCTATATATAATTCCAGTAATAATATTAAATATAATAATATTAAAATATTTTAATATTTAAAATATTATTAAAATAATATTATTTTGAATTTAAAAATTCAAATTTCAAAGGGTGATTTTGAATTTAAAAATTCAAGGAATTGCAAACAAAATCAAAACAAACAAGCATCCAATAAAATTAAAATAAATGTGTACCTATTTTTAGATCCAAACTCCGATCGTCTTCTGATTCAAGAATAGCAGTGAAGCACAGATTTGAATTATCAGTTTTCTTCTCGTCATCACTGGATGAATCTGAATCGTCAAGAGTTACTGCATATGCCTTCTTTCTTTTCCTTAGTTGCTCGTTATTTGGTTGAAATGTCTGTTTGTCTGGATATGGACAATCTATCTTATAGGGCCCTGTTTTGTTGCAGTTGTAGCATCTATCACCATTGTTGTTGTTGTTGTTGTTGTTGTTGTTGTTGTTGTAATTGTTGTTGTTCTCCGAAATATTTCCGGAATTCCTTTGATCATTTATTTTAAAGTTATTCATCTTTCTATACTTTAGAAACTTTCTGAAATTTTTGGTCATGAAAGCAATTTCTTCATCACTATCTTGTTCTGAATCTCCGGTTGTTGCTTTGAATGCGATCGATTTCTCTTCCGTTGCCTTAGATTCTTTTCTCCCTTGTAGTTGAACTTCATAAGACATTAGATTACCGATTAACTCTTTGATCTTCATTTGACTAACATCATTTGCCTCTTCAATAGTAAGTGTCTTTTGATCCCATTCTGGAGTGAGTGAATTGAGTATTTTTCTGACTTGATCTTCTTCTGAGAAACCCTTTCCTAAAGCAATCAATGAATGTACAATATCTTGAAATCGACAATACATGTCGGAAATGGACTCATTTTCATGCATTTTAAACAATTGAAACTGGTTAGATAATATGGAAATTTTTGTCTGTTTAACTTTGCTTGTTCCTTCATGAGTTACGTGCAAAGTTTTCCAGCTTTCAAATGCAGACTTACAAACAGAGATTCTATTAAACTCATTCCTATCTAGTGAACAAAATAGTATATACATAGCCTTAGAATTGTTTTGTGCAACCGTCTTTTGCTCAGTAGTCCACTGGGCAAAATTAGTAGTTGGTTCAACATATTCAATTTGTGTCATATTCCAAGTATCTAAACTTATGGATTGTAAATAAATTTTCATCCTACATGCCCAATATGCATAATTACTGTCATTAAAAAGTGGTGGTCTGACAGTAGACTGACCTTCTACAAATGAACTAGTGTTAGTGCTTGTGTTGACAGAAGTAGTGGTGACAGGAGTGACATTATTAGTGTGTTGTGCCATTAAAACTTTTCAAAATTTCAGATTATGAAAATAATGAAAACAAATGCTCTGATACCAATTGTTAGGGATGCGGATTAAGGATCTTAAGGCAGAAATAACACTAGAGGGGGGTGAATAGTGTTTTAAAGAATATATGAACTATATGACTAAATTAAAACTTTCAACACAAATCTAAACAGAATTATAACACAGAATGATCATAGAACATATAACAAATGCAAATAGTAAAGTAAAGCAAGTAAAAGGAAATAACACACCGGATTTTATACTCGTTCGGAATCCTCCTACATCCAGTCCTGCACCAAGGCAATATCCTTGTACAGATTTTTATAAGCCAATATCCAAATTACAACCCTCAATTTCTAAGGCCTTGAGGAACCCTCTTATCTCCGAGTCTGGGGTAAACTCCCTTGATTTATGGGACACAAGATCACCCTAATACTTTTTAATAACAATCCTTTTGAATGGATAGACTCTATGGACTTTTTGAATACAAATTGATCCTATAACTCTGAATAGCGCTTTGATCTTTAGTAGAATGATGGAGAATCAAATAGAGAGAGTATCTAAATGATTTCCTATTGAAAATTTGGTAGAATGATGGCACGATCTTGAAAATATGAAGTTTTATGGATATGGAATGGTGGAGAAGAAAGAGTGAAGAAAATAACAAAGTAGTAGTTAAAAAAATTCGTTTTGGAATCCTTTATATAGATGCACAACAGTCATAACCATTAGCGAAAGGTTTTCGAACGAATGGACACTTCTTTTGAAAATTGAATTTTGAATCCAACTGTCACCATGTCGACATGGGGTATCCCCTTATGTCGACATCCCTTAGTTCAAAATTGTAGAGATGTTGTTTTGTAAAGACAATTGAATTTAAAATAAGTTGAAACTTTTCTAAAGCAAAGTAAAGTGTTTAAACAATATTTTGAGATAGAGAATGAATATAAAACATTATTTTAAATATATATATGTAATTGATATAGACCGTCAATTATATAAGTAATATTTAAAATCAGAATAAGTTTTGATTTTTTAAAAATAGAAGTTTTTAAAATCGGAATAGAGGAATATTTCAAGGCTAAAACAAAGTTTGAAAATATTTTTGAAAACATGATTTTTAAAGCTAAAACATTTTAAAAACAGATTTAAAAACATTTTGAAAAATCTATTCAAACTGAAATTGCAAGAACCTTCCTACAGAGCTCCTCCATAGGACTCGAGAACTTGTACAAAGTAGTTTTAAATGATTTTGATTTTCGGGGGTTTGTAAGCCACTTGTCGTAGGTTTGTAAGCTACTTGTCGTGGGTTTGTGAGCCACTGGTTTCGATAGAAATTAGGTTCCATCCCAAAAGAAAATTGGAAGAAAGATGAGAGTGCTATTATGAAGTTTTAATAAAATACTAGACACTTATCTTGAGATCTTGAAATCTTAATTCTCTAGAGTCTTGAATCTTGAATCTCTAATCTTCATCTTGATGCTTGAGTCTTTATACTGATCAGTCTTCGATGATACCTGCATATACTTCCTATATACATACATACATACATATATATATATCTCTATATGGAAATGTTAGTATATATTTTATAAAGTAAAGTATAATAACTATATAAGGTTGTTGTCATCAAAACATCATCAACTCATTTCCTAACAATCATATTCTTGGGTCGCATCACGTGGACCCTAAATGGTCTCATGAAGCATTCTACCAGCTCACCCCATGTTCTGATCGACCCATTCTCTAGCTGCCTAAGCCAAAGCACAGTCAATTCTGATAAAAATAAGGGGAAGCATCATGTTATCACTTCCTTGGATGCTCCCAGCACTTACATATGCCTTATATATCTAGTAATGTGCATGGTCGGGTTTGACTTTCCGTCATAAGGGTCCAGCATAGGTAACTTGAACTTTGGAGGATTCCTTGCATTCCTGATATTCGGAGTAAACGGACTCCGACTAACTTCCTCTAGGCCTCCACTTGACAATCCTTCTCTCATGATTCTTCGCACTAATCCAGCAATCCTTTCATCTTCATCCAGCGTTGACCCCTCAGCATGCCTTTATCCTGCCCTCTAGGTCTCGAAGGGTATTCCGGATTATATTCTTTATGTGGCTCATTAGCATTAGCGTTGGCTCTGGCCTATTGAGCTCCATCTATGTGTCTTCCTACATCAGATCCAGAGGGTCTGCCCCTAAGTCCTTGTTGATTGCCTTCAGGCCCTGCATTCTGATCTTGAAGCTGGTCTTCGTTGGTATCTGCAATCCTAACTCCCTGTCCCGCATTCGCAGCCGTTGTGGTTGGTCAAGGTTATGCGCGCTTGCTGCTCTCATTTTCTCAAAAAAGCTTTGCATCACATCCTATTGCCTCTTCAATATTCTTTCGTGTATTGAATCCTCCATAGCCTCCATCTCATCCCTGGTGATGAAGATCAAAGCTTGTCCTTCTCAAGCCCCAGAGGATGCTTCTTGACTTCCCCCTTGTTGGCTTCTCTCAGCTCTTTGTCTTCTACTTGTTTGTCGCGTCATTATCTTTCGAATTTGAATTCTTCAAGTTTTCAAATCTGAACTCCAAATCTGGTGTAGCGGGTGTTAGTTCTTCTCAGTGAAAGCACTAAAGTGTTTGCGCCAAAATTGGTCATAAACCCCGAATATCGTGAAATCACCGATATATGTATATAAATCAGCAATGTCCAAATACAAATAATCCGAACAAAAAGAGAACAACGATCAAGGAACAATGATCAAGGAAAAACGAACAGAAAACTCGAGATTTATAGTGGTTCGGCTATCTCCGGCCAACGTCCACTTCAAATAGTAATTTTTATTGATGTACTTGCTGATTACAGATGGTTACAATAGTACTTTCTGAATACAATGATAGAGTTTGAGTGCAATCTTGATTTCGGCAGAGACTGGATGTCGTCGGAGCCAAATTTCCTTTTCTGTGGGCTCTAGGGGGCTATTTATAGGCGTAGGAGGCTGATATCTTGCTCTAACTTCGGGTGACTCCATTTGGCACGTGAGTGGGCCTATGCGATCGATCCTATGATATTTTAACTCGATCCGTGATCAATACGAATGACGTATCGATCAAGATTTTGTCCAATCGAGTCGAAACTTGGCAGATACCTTCTTTAGCATGTACGTAAGCTCCTATGAAAATTTCATAGCATTTGGACTTGTAGATTGTGAGATATGATCGATGCAAGATTACGTTTTCTATAGAGGTTGTCGCATTCGAATCCATCCTTCGTATCGATCCATTCGTATCGATCCAAGCAGGTGGTAGCATGTTGACGTGGCACGCACTCTATGGATCGATCCACTTTTCATGCCGAGTTGATCGAGTCGTATGTGCACCTTGTTCATATCGATAATTCGTGTCCTATTTCGCATCGATGAAAAGAGTTGATTTCGAATCGATCATTTGTAGCTCTCTTGGCATCGGTGTTTTCAGGCTACTTCGCATCGATGGCTGAGGATCATTTCGCATCGATATCTTTAGGCACCATTTCATATCGATAGTTCGATGGTAGATCGACACGAACAACTCAATTAGGACCGATACGAATTGACTCTAAGTGATTGATGCGAAGTAACGCCAAGTCCAGTGGATACGAAGCGGAGCGTTCGTGATTAGCGATCGATTCGAAACTACTGATGGATACGAATAGCCTTCACCCTGATCGATACGAATTCAATCGATTCGAACTGCGCCGTTATAGATCGATTCGAACTTGATGGATTCAGACAAGTCGAGGCGTAGTCATTATGATAGGTATGATCTTGATAGATTGGAACTACCACGACTCTCTGATAGATATGAACAACATATGTTTTCTAACTTGTATCGATCATATCTCAATCATACAGACTCCAATTGACTTGAGATTTGAAACATTGGCTTTTGTGGCTTTGCTTGTAATGTCTTGTCAATTGTAGCCTGATCCAAACTCGGACAAAATTCATAGATATTCTAGTGAACCTGCGATGTATAGCCAATATGTGTGACTAGTAGTCACTAATTTTCAGTTAATTTTCAGGTATCTCAGCTTTGCCAAAAGGTAGGATAACAACAGCTTTAAGCCGTCACTGGTTAGTTTCATACCCAAAAAAGCCTATCCGAATCTCAATCGGGTCTTATAAGCTTTTTACCCTTTGTTTTTTTGTCACGTGGATTATTTCTCTAAAACTGGATCCCATGGCTGTTCTATGATTTACCATCGCTGGAGAGTGGTGCATCATGGTACTGCTCCTTTTCAAATCCATGCACCCATTTTTAAAAGTCGCACGACACTTTTTCGGCATTTTGGACGGATGTTGCACCTTGCACCGTAGATGTTGCACCCTCTGGATAACGATTCTACGGAGGGACATAACTGCAGGCTCATTTAGAGTTACGGGAGCTATAACTAGTCAAAACGAAGCTCTCTGTGAGTTCTACAGCTATAATAGCTTTAAGCCATCATGGGTTAGTTTCATACCCAAAAAAGCCTATCCGAACCTCAATCGGGTCTTGAAAGTTTTCGTCACGTGGATTTTTTCTGTAAAACGGGATCCCCGTGGCTGGTCTATGATTTACCATTGCTGGAGGGTGGTTCACCATGGTACTGCTCCATTTCAAATCCATGCACCTATTTCTAAAAGTCGTACGACACTGTTTCGGCATTTTGGACGGATGTTGTACCATGCACCGTAGATGTTGCACCATGTGGATATCGATTCGTCCGAGGGCCATAACTATTGGCTCGTTTAGAGTTACGGGATCCATAACCAGTCAAAATGAAGCTCTCTATGAGTTCTACAGCTATGACTGCTTTAATCCGTCACTGGTTAGTTTCATACACAAAAAAACCTATCCGAACCTAAATCGGGTCTTGGAAGTTTTTTACCCTTCATTTTTCAGTCACGTGGATTTTTTTCCGTAAAACGGGATCCCTATGGCTGGTGTATGATTTACCATCACTAGAGAGTGGTGCACCATGGTACTACTCCATTTCAAATCCATGCACCATTACTAAATGTTGTACGCCACTTTTTCGGCATTTTGGACGGATGTTGCACCTTGCACCTTAGATGTTGCACCTTGTGGACATCGATTCTTCGGAGGGCCATAACTGTTGGCTCGTTTAGAGTTACGGGAGCCATAACTAGTTAAAATGAAGCTCTCTGTGTGTACAATGGTGGTGACCGCTTTAAGTCATCACTGGTTAGTTTCATACCCAAAAAAGCCTATCCGAACGTCAATCGGGTCTTGGAAGTTTTTTACCCTTGGTTTTTTCGTCACGTGGATTTTTTTATAAAACGGTATCCCCAGTGGCTATTCTATGGTTTACCATCGCAGGAGAGTGGTGCACCATGGTATTGCTCCGTTTCAAATCCATGCACCCTTTTCTAAAAGTCGTACGACACCTTTTCAGCATTTTGGACGGATGTTGCACCTTGCACCGTACATGTTGCACCCTGTGGATATCGATTCTTCGGAGAGCCATAAATGTTGGCTCGATCAGAGTTATGGGAGCCATAACTAGTCAAAATAAAGCTCTCTGTGATTTCTACGGCTATGATAGCTTTAAGCTATCACTGGTTAGTTTCATACCCAAAAAAGCCTATCCTAACCTCAATCGGGTCTTGGAAGTTTCTTACCCTTCATTTTTTCGTCACGTGGATTTTTTCCCGTAAAACGGGATCCCCATGGCTGGTCTATGATTTACCATAGATAGAGAGTGGTGCACTCGGTACTACTCCGTTTCAAATCCGTGCACCCATTTCTAAAAGTCATACGACACTGTTTTGGCATTTTGGACGGATGTTGCGCCTTGCGCCGTAGATTTTCCACCCTATGGATATCGATTCTTTGGAGGGCCATAACTATTGGTTTGTTTAGACCTACATGAGCCATATCTAGTCAAATTGAAGCTATCTCTGAGTTCTACAGCTATGACCACTTTAAGCCGTCACTGGTTAGTTTCATAAAAAAAAAAATCCTATCCGAACCTTAATCGGGTCTTGGAAGTTTTTTACCCCTCGTTTTTTCGTCACGTGGATTTTTTTTTGTAGAACGGGATCCCTGTGGCTGGTCTATGATTTACCATCGCTGAAGAGTAGTCACCATCGTACTGCTCCGTTTTAAATCCATGCACCCATTTCTAAAAGTCGTACGGTACTTTTTCGGCATTTTGGACGGATGCTGCGCCTTGCATCTGTTGTATATCGATTCTCCGGAGAGCCATAACTGTTGGCTCGTTTAGAGTTACAGGAACCATAACCAGTCAAAACGAAGCTCTCTGTGAGTTCTACAGTTATGCCCGCTTTAAGCTGTCACTGGTTAGTTTCATACACAAAAAAAGCCTATCCGAACCTTAACCGGGTCTTTGAATTTTTTCACCCTTCGTGTTTTCATCACGTGGATTTTTAATGTTAAACAGGATCCCTGTGGCTGGTCTATCATTTATCATCGTTGGAGAGTTGTGTACCATGGTACTGCTTGTTTTAAATCCATGCACCTCTTTTTAAAATTCGTACGGCACTGTTTCAGCATTTTGGACTGATGTTGCACCTTGCACCGTAGATGTTGCACCCAATGGATATCGATTCTTCGGAGGGCCATAACCGTTGGCTCGTTTAGAGTTACATGAGCCATATCCAGTCAAAATGAAGCACTTTGTCAGTTCTACATCTATGACTGATTTAATCTGTCACTGGTTAGTTTCATATTCAAAAAAGCCTGTCCGAACCTCAATCGGGTCTTGGAAGTTTTTTACCCTTCGTTTTTTCGTCACGTGAATTTTTTCTGTAAAACGGGATCCCCATGGCTGGTCTGTGATTTACCATCACTGGAGAGTGGTGCTCCATGGTATAGCTCCATTTCAAATCCATCCACCCATTTCCAGAAGTCGTACGACACTTTTTCGGCATTTTGGACGAATGTTGCACTTTACACCTTAAATGTTGCACCCTGTGGATATCGATTCTTCGATGGGCCATAACTGTTGGCTCGTTTAGAGTTACGAGAGCCATAACCAGTGAAAACGAAGCTTTCTGTGAGTTCTACTTTTATGACCGCTTTCAGCCGTCACTGGTTAGTTTCATACCCAAAAAAGCCTATCCGAACCTCAATCGGTCTTGAAAGTTTTTTACCCTTCGTTTTTTCGTCACGTGGATTTTTCCTGTAAAAGGGGATACCCGTGGCTGGTCTATGATTTACCATTGCTGGAGAGTGGTGCACCACGGTACTGCTCCGTTTCAAATCCATGCATCCATTACTAAAAGCCATACAACACTTTTTCGGCATTTTGGACGGATGTTGCACATTACACTGTAGATTTTGCACCTTGTGGATATCGATTCTTCGGAGAGCCATAACTATTGGCTCGTCTAGAGTTATGGGAGCTATAACTAGCCAAAATGAAGCTCTTCATGAGTTCTACGGCTATGACAGCTTTAAACCGTCACTGGTTAGTTTCATACCCAAAAAAGCCTATCCGAACCTCCATCGGGTCTTAGAAGTTTTTTACCCTTCGTTTTTTTGTCACGTGGATTTTTTCTATAAAATGGGATCCCCGTGGCTAGCCTATAATTTACCATCGCTGGAGAGTAGTGCACCATGGTAATGCTCCGTTTTAAATCCTTGCACCCATTTCAAAAAGTCGTATGGCACTTTTTCGGCATTTTGGACGGATGTTACACCTTGCACCTTAGATGTCGCACCTTGCACCATAGATGTTGCACCCTATGGATATCGATTCTTCGGAGGGCCATAAATGTTGGCTCGTTTAGAGTTATGGGGGCCATAACCAGTCAAAATGAAGCTCTCTGTGAGTTCTACGACCATGACAGTTTAAAGCCGTCATCGGTTCGTTTCATACCCAAAATAGCCTATCCGAACCTCAATCAGGTCTTGAATGTTTTTTACCCTTTGTTTTCTCATCATGTGGATTTTATCTGTAAAATGGAATCCCCGTGGCTGGTCCATGATTTACCGTCGCTGGAGAGTGGTGCACCATAGTACTGCTTGGTTTCAAATCCATGCACCCATTTTTAAAAGTCGTACGACACTGTTTCGACATTTTGGACGGATGTTGCACCTTGCACCGTAGGTGTTGCACCCTGTGGATGTCAATTCTTCATAGGGCCATAACTGTTGGCTCGTTTAGAGTTATGGGAGCCATAAACAGTCAAAAAGAAGCTCTTTATGTGTTCTACGGCTTTGACGGCTTCAAGCCATCACCGGTTAGTTTCATACCTAAAATAGTCTATCCGAACCTCAATCGGGTCTTGGAAGTTTTTTACCCTTCATTTTTTCATCACGTGGATTTTTTCTGTAAAATGGGATCCCCGTGGCTGGTGTATGATTTATCATTGCTGCAAGTGTGCACCATGGTATTGCTCCGTTTCAAATCCGTGCACCCATTTCTAAAAGTCCTACGGCACTTTTTCGGCATTTTGGACAGATGTTGCACCTTGCACCATAGATGTCGCACCCTGTGGATATCGATTCTTCGGAGGGCCATGATTGTTAGCTTATTTAGAGTAACAGGAGCCATAACCATTCAAAATGAAACTCTCTGTGAGTTCTACGGCTGTGATAGCTTTAAGCCGTCACTGGCTAGTTTCATACTCAAAAAAACCTATCCGAACCTCAATCGGGTCTTGGAAGTTTTTGCCCTTCGTATTTTCGTCACGTGGATATTTTCTGTAAAACGGGATCCTCATGGCTGGTCTATAATTTACCATCGCTGGAGAGTGGTGCACCATGGTACTGCTCTATTTTAAATCCAAGCACCCATTTCTAAAAGTCGTAAGGCACTATTTCGGCATTTTGGACGGATGTTGCACCTTGTACCGTAGATGTTGCACCCTATGGATATCGATTCTTCGAAGGGCCATAACTATTGGCTCATTTAGAGTTATGGGAGCTATAACCAGTCAAAGAAAACTCTCTATGAGTTCTCTGGCTATGACCACTTTAAGCCATCACTGGTTAGTTTGATGCCCAAAAAAGTCTATCCGAACCTCAATCGGTTCTTGGAAGTTTTTTACCCCTTGTTTTTTCGTCACGTGGATTTTTTATGTAAAACGGGATCCACGTGGTTGATCTATGATTTACCATTGCTGGAGAGTGGTGAACCATGGTACTGCTCGTTTCAAATCCATGCACCCATTTCTAAAATTCAAATGGCACTGTTTCGGCATTTTGGACGGATGTTGGACCTTGCACCGTAGATGTTGCACCTTGTGGATATCGATTCTTCGAAGGGCCATAACCGTTGGCTCGTTTAGAGTTACGAGAGCCATAACAATTCAAAATGAAGCACTTTGTGAGTTCTATGGCTATGACTGCTTTAAGCCATACACTGGTTAGTTTCATACCCAAAAAAGCCAATCCGAACCTCAATCGGGCCTTGGAAGTTTTTTACACTTCGATTTTTCGTCATGCGGATTTTCCCTGCAAAATGGGATCCCCGTGGCTGGTATGTGATTTACCTTCATTGGAGAGCGTTGCACCATGGCACAACTTCGTTTCAAATCCATACACCCATTTCTAATAGTCCTACGACACTTTTTCAGCATTTTGGACGGATGTTGCACCTTGCACCGTAAATGTTGCACCCTGTGGATATCAATTCTTCGGAGGGCCATAACTGTTAGCTTGTATATAGTCAAGGGAGCCATAACCGGTCAAAACGAAGCTCTCTGTGAGTTCTACAACTATGACTTCTTTAAGCCCCGAGTGATTAATTTCGTACCCAAAAAAGCCAATCCGAACCTCAAACAGGTCTTGGAAGATTTTTACCCTTCATTTTTTCGTCACGTGGATTTTTCCTGTAAAATGGAATCCCCATGGATGGTCTATGATTTACCATCCCTAGAGAGTAGTGCCCCGTGGTACTGCTCCATTTCAAATCCATGCACCCATTTCAAAAAGTCATACGGCACTTTTTCGGCATTTCGGACGGATGTTGGACCTTGCACCGTGGATGTTGCGCCTTGTGTATATCGATTCTTTGGAGGGCCATATATGTTGGCACGTTTAGAGTTATGGGAGCCATAACCAGTCAAAACGAAGCTCTCTGCGAGTTCTACCGCTATGACAGCTTTAAGCCGTCACTGGTTAGTTTCATACCCAAAAAATCCTATCCGGACTTCAATCGGGACTTGGAAGATTTTTACCCTTCGTTTTTCGTCACGTGGATTTTTTCAGTATAACGGGTTCCCTGTGTTTGGCCTATGATTTACCATCGCTAGAGAGTGGTGCACCATGGTACTGCTCCGTTTCAAATCCATGCACCCATTTTTAAAAGTCGTACGGCACTGTTTCGTCATTTTGGACAGATGTTGCACCTTGCACCATAGATGTTGCACCCTATGGAGAGTGGTGCACCACGGTACAACTCCGTTTCAAATCCATGCACCATTACTAAAAGTCGTACGCCACTTTTTCGGCATTTTGGACGGATGTTGCACCTTGCACCGTAGATGTTGCACCTTGTGGATATTGATTCTTCGAAGGGCCATAACTGTTGGCTCGTTTAGAGTTACAGGAGCCATAAGCAGTCAAAACGAAGCTCTCTGTGAGTTTTACGCCTTTGACTGCTTTAAACCGTCACTGGTTAGTTTCATACCCAAACAAGATTATCCGAACCTCAATCAGGTCTTGAAAGTTTTTTACCCTTCGTTTTTTTGTCACATGGATTCTTCCTATAAAACGGAATCTCCATGGCTGGTCTATGATTTACCATCGCTAGAGAGTGGTGCACCATGGTACTGCAGCTTTTCAAATCCATGCACCCATTTCTAAAAGTCGAATGGCACTTTTTAGGCATTTTGAACGGATGTTGCACCTTGTACCTTAGATGTTGCACCTTGTGGATATGAATTCTTCGGAGGGCCATAACTGTTGTTTCGTTTAGGGTTACGGGAGGAATAACCAGTCAAAACGAAGCCCTCTGTGAGTTCTACTACTATGACAGCTTTAAGCAGTCATTGGTTAGTTTCATACCCAAAAAAGCTTATCTGAACCTCAATCGGGTCTTGGATGTTTTTTTACCCTTTGTTTTTTCGTAACGTGGATTTTTTCTGTAAAACGGTATCCCTGTGGCTGGTCTATGATTTACCATCACTGAAGAGTGGTGCACCATGGTGCTGCTCTATTTCAAATCCATGCATCCGTTTCTAAAAGTCGTACGACACTTTTTCGGCATTTTGGACAGATGTTGCACCTTGCACCGTAGATGTTTCACCTTGTGGATATCGATTCTTTGGAGGGACAAAACTGTTGGCTCGCTTGTAGTTATGGGAGCCATAACCAGTCAAAATGAAGCTCTCTACGAGTTCTACAGCTATGACAGCTTTAAGCCGTCACTGGTTATTTTCATACCCAAAAAAGCCTATCCGGACCTTAATCGGGTATTGGAAATTTTTTACCCTTCGTTTTTTCGTCATGTTGATTTTTTCTATAAAACGGGATCCCCGTGGCTGGTCTATGATTTACCATCGCTGGAGAGTGGTGCACCATTGTACTGCTCCGTTTCAAATCCATGCACCCGTTTACTTTTTCGGCATTTTGGACCATTGCTGCACCTTGCACAGTAGATGTTGCACCATGTGAATACCGATTCTTCGGAGGGCCATAACCGTTGGCTCCTTTAGAGTTAAAGGAGCCAACACCAGTCAAAATGAAGCTCTTTGTGAGTTCTATGGCTATGACTGCTTTAAGCCATCACTGGTTAGTTTCAAACACAAAAAGCCTATCCGATCCCCAATCGGGTCTTGGAAGTTTTTTACCCTTCGTTTTTTCGTCACGTGGATTTTTCCTGTAAAACAGGATCCCCGTGGCTGGTCTATGATTTACCTTTGCTAGAGAGTGGTGCATCAGGGTACTGCCCCGCTTCAAATCCATGCACCCATTTCTAAAAGTCATACGGCACTTTTTTGACATTTTGGACGGATGTTGCACCTTGCACCATAGATGTTGCACCGTGTGGATATCAACTCTTCGGAGGGCCATAACTTTTGGCTCATTTAAAGTTATGGGAGCCACAACCAGTCAAAAAGAAGCTCTCTGTGTGTCCTACGACTACGACAGCTTTGAGCCATCACTGGTTAGTTTCATATCCAAAATAGCCTATCCGAACCTCTATCGAGTCTTGGAATTTTTTACCCTTCGTTTTTTCGTCACGTGGATTTTATTTGTAAATTGGTATCCCCGTGGCTGGTCTATGATTCACCATCGCTGGAGAGTGGTGCACCAGGGTACTGCTCCGTTTCAAATCCATGCACCCATTTCTAAAAGTCGTACGACACTGTTTCGACATTTTGGACAGATGTTGCACCTTGCACCGTAGATGTTGCACCCTATGGATATCGATTTTTCAAAGGGCCATAAATGTTGGCTCGTTTAGAGACGGGTGCCATAACCAGTCAAAACGAAGCTCTCTGAGTTCTATGGCTACGACCGCTTTAAGCCATTACTGGTTAGTTTCATACCCAAAAAAGCCTATCTGAACCTCAATCGGGTCTTAAAAGTTTTTTACCCTTCGTTTTTCCATCACGTGGATTTTATCTGTAAAACGGAAACCCCATGGCTGGTCTATGATTTACCATCGCTGAAGAGTGGTGCACCATGGTACTCCTCCATTTCAAATCCATGCACCCATTTCTAAAAGTCGTATGACGCGTTTTTGACATCTTGGACAGATGTTGCATCTTGCACTATAGATGTTGCACCCTGTGGATATCGATCTTCTTAGTGCCATAACAGTTGGCTCATTTAGAGTTACGGGAGCCATAACCAGTCAAAACGAAGCTCTTTGTGAGTTCTACGGCTATGATAGTTTTAAGCCGTCACTGGTTAATTTCATGCCCAAAAAAGCCTATCCGAACCTCAATCTGGTCTTGAACGTTTTTACCCTTCATTTTTTCGCCACATGGATTTTTTTGTAAAGCCGGATTCCCATGGTTGGTCTATGATTTACCATCGCCGGAGAGTTGTGCATCATACTACTGCACCGTTTCAAATCCATGCACCCAATTCTAAAAGTCGTACGGCACTGTTTCAGCATTTTGGACGGATGTTGCACCTTGCTCCATAGATGTTGCATCCTATGGATATTGATTCTTCGGTGGGCCATAACTGTTGGCTCGTTTAGAGTTACGGGAGCCATACCCAGTCAAAATGAAGCTCTTTCTGAGTTCTACCTCTATGACAACTTTAAGCCATCATTGACTAGTTTCATACCCAAAAAAGCCTATCCAAAACTCAATCGGGTCTTGGAAGTTTTTTATCCTTCGTTTTTTTCATCACGTGGATTTTTTCTGTAAAAGGGGATCCCCGTGGCTGGTCTATGATTTACCATCGCTGGAGAGTGGTGCACCATGGTACTGCTCGTTTCAAATCCATGCACCCATTTTTAAAAGTCGTACGTCACCGTTTTCGGCATTTTGGACGGATGTTGCACCTTGCGCCACAAATGTTGCACCCTGTGGATATCGATTCTTCGGAGGGTCATAACCGTTGGCTCGTTTAGAGTTACGGGTGCATAACCTGTCAAAATGAAGCTCTGTGTGAGTTCTATGGCTATGACTGCTTTTAGCCATCACCGGTTAGCATCACACCCAAAAAACCCTATCTGAACCTCAATCGGGTCTTGTATGTTTTTTACCCTTCGTTTTTTCATCACGTGGATTTTTCTATAAAATGGGATCCCCGTGGCTGGCCTGTGATTTACCATCAATGGAGAGTGGTGCACCACGGTACAGCTCCGTTTCAAATCCATGCATCCATTTCTAAAAGTCGTACGACACTTTTTTGGCATTTTGGACGGATGTTGCACATTGCAACGTAGTTGCTACAATCTATGGATATCGATTCTTCGGAGGGTCATAACTGCTGGCTCGTTTAGAGTTACGGGAGCCATAACCATTCAAAACGAAGCTCTCTACGAGTTCTATGGCTATGAACACTTTAAGCCGTCACTGATTTGTTTCATACCCAAAAAATCTATCCGAACCTCAATCTGGTCTTGGAAGTTCTTTTCCCTTCGTTTTTTCGCAACGTGGATTTTTCCTGTAAAACGGGATCCCCGTGGCTGGTCTATGATTTACCATCACTGGAAAGTGGTGCACCATGGTACTGCTCCATTTCAAATCCATGTACCCATTTCTAAAAGTCGTACGGCACTTTTTCAGCATTTTGTACGGATGTTGCACCTTGCACCATAGATGTTGCATCCTATGGATATCGATTCTTCGTAGGGCCATAACTGTTGGCTCGTTTAGATTTACGAGAGCCATAAGCAATTAAAATGAATCTCTCTATGAGTTCTACTGCTACGATAGCTTTAAGCCGTCACTGGTTAGTTTTGTACCCAAAAAGGTCAATCCAAATGTTTGTCGGGTCTTGGAAGTTTTTTACCCTTTGTTTTTTCGTCATGTGGATTTTTTTCTATAAAACGAAATTCCCATGGCCGGTCTATGGTATACCATCGCTGGAAAGTGGTGCACCATGGTACTGCTCCATTTCAAATCCATGCACCCATTTCTAAAAGTCGTACGGCACTATTTCAGTATTTCAGACGGATGTTGGACCTTGCACCGTAGATGTTGCACCCTATGGGTATTGATTCTTCGGAGGGCCATAAATGCTATCTCGTTTAGAGTTACGAGAGCCAATACTAGTCAAAACGAAGCTCTCTGTGAGTTCTACAGCTATGACTGCTTTAAGCGATCAATGGTTAGTTTCAAACCTAAAAAAGCCTATCCAAACCTCAATCAGGTCTTGGATGTTTTTTACCATTCGTTTTATCGTCACGTGGATTTTTTCAGTAAAACGGGATCCCAGTGGATGGCCTATGATTTACCATCGCTGGAGAGTGGTAAAGCACGGTACAGCTCCGTCTAAAATCCATGAACCAATTTCTAAAAGTCGTACGACAGTTTCGATGTTTTGGACGGATGTTGCACCTCGCATCGGAGATGTTGCACCCTATGGATATCGATTCTTCGAAGGGCCATAAATGTGGGCTCGTTTTGGGTTACGGGAGCCATAACCAGTCAAAATGAAGCTGATGCAGCTCAGAACAGAGAAGAAATGCAACCAAAATTTCTAACAAAGATGAGTCGTACACGACTCATAGGGGGGTTAAGTCGTTCACGACTTAGGAGGGCTGGATTAAGTCGTTTCCGACTTAATGGAACACGGGTTAACATTGCCCTAGGACATGTAAAGGAAGCTACGGAGTTAAGTCGGCTGAAAGTGATAAGTCGTTGCCGACTTAGGGGAGATTGCTCACGACCTAAAGAAATGATTCTAAGTCGCCCGCGACTTAACTGGAGACTCGAAGGAACACGAGGGAAAGAGACACAAGCTTATGAAGGAAGTCTGAGTCGTTTACTTTGAGTCGGTCCTATTGAGTCGTGACGTATTTAGGTCGTTACCGACCTAGGGGTCGTGTGTGTTGTATTGTAGGTCGTTACCGACCTATGGATGTTGTGAGATATATGGTATTAAGTAGTGTGCGACCTATGGGTTGAGTCGGCAAGACTTGAGTCGGTCATATAGGTAATGTGTTAGGTCGTTAACGACTTAGCATGAGTCGGTGGTAACTTGTTCTGTTGTGGGTCTTGTATACAGTTAAGTCGGCGTGTGTTGTATATAGTTAAGTCGGCGTGTTTTGTAATAAGTTGAGTCGGCGTGTTTTGTAAAGGGGTTGAGTCGTTATAGGATAAGTCGGTGCCGACCTAAGGGTGTTGAGTCGGTCACGAGTTAAGAGACGGTTGTAAAATACTATAAATAGGGAGTGTGTTGTACAATTTTTAGTTGTTGAATATTGAATAAATTTCCTTTTGTTAGCTTTGTGCTTTCATACCAATTGGTAGTTGAGTGTAATCTCCTATCTCCTCTTTCGGATAATCGAGTGCGCTCGATTCAACGATTGCAGAAGCCGATTCACGGTATCTAGTGCGCTAGATCAACGTCCGAAGAATCGTAGATCTTCTTTCTCGGTATCGTGCGCGATCAACGAGACGAAGATAGCTAGAATCCGGTATCTTCTGATCAACGGATTTGGGCCTTGCAGTATTATCAACTCACCGATTGCTACATTACATCGATTGAAGTTTATTTTGAATTATCCGCTGCGTCAGTTTTGGTATCGGAGCCATACTTAGCCAATCATAGCTAAGTTGATTCTTGGAGCCAAGTTTTTGAAGTTTGAAGGAGTTCATTGTGTTCATAGTGAAGTTGCATCAATTTGGAGTGTTTGATCCATTTCAATTTGGATCGAGGAGTTGGACTTGTTCGAATTTGAGTTGGAGTTTGCGCGCCAAAAAATTTGAAGGTTTTGAAGTTAGAACCGACCTTACTTGAGCCGAGATACTTTGGACGAGCTAGTTGAGCCGAGCCAAGGATTGCGTTGAAGGCCGAGATAAGTTGGAGCCGACTTTATCTTGAGTCGTTAACTCGTTGCCGAGTTAAGGGATTGGCTGTGATACTTGAGTGAAGCCGTGCCGACCTATCTATAAGTCGTGCGCGTTGAGCCGAGACAAGTCAAGCCGAGCTAAGCCTTGCCGATCTAGTTGTGTGCCGAGCTAAGTGCGAGCCGTATATATAAAGCATTGTTGAGCCGAGTTTGCTTGTGTTAGAAGTTGAAGTTTTGTGATTGAATTGTTGAAGTTTTGTGAAGTTTTCAACCATGCCACCAAGGAGAGCTAATCGACATCAAAACGTTGAAGCTTTGTATCGTCGAGAAGAAGCTGAACTTATGGAACAACGAATTAACGAAAAATTTGATGAAGGCATTGGTAAATTGGAGAGATTGATGAATGATTTGAATCAAAGGAGGAGATCACCAAACTCGAACCATGGAGGAAACCGAGTTTCGCCATCGGTTACGGAAGCGAGGAGGGTATCGCCACATTCTTGTAGAGATAGAAGAGACACATCAATTTCATCACGAAGAGATCGTCATGACTATGCATATGAAGAGAGAAGAAGTCAACGTGAAGTTGACCATGAAGCATATAGGGATGAAGAGAGACATAGTCAAAGAAGCATGCATGAACGAAGGGATGACATTGGTCGAGATCGATGTAGGCGTACTTTTGATTTTGTTGAAGAAGGTGATAGAGCCAGTATTCATTATCGAGATCGAGACCAAGTTCGGAATTCTTATCGGGATGTTGAGGATGATCGTCGATGGGAATCGGGGATGAAGATGGAAATTCCAGAATTTAAAGGCGGGATGGTAGCAGAAGAATTTCTCGATTGGATTTCTAATGTTGAAGAGATCTTTGATTTCAAGGAGGTTCCTGAGCATAGAAGGGTGAAGTTGGTTGCTACAAGGCTGAGGGGGAGAGCTTTGGCATGGTGGCAGCAAACTAAACTTACCAGGGAAAGAATGGGGAAGTCAAAGATTGAATCTTGGGAGAAGATGAAGAAGCTGATGAGATCTACTTTCTTACCTTATAATTACCAGTCACTTATGTACCAAAGGTTGCAGAATCTGAGGCAGGGGACAAAATCTGTTAGTGATTATGCTGATGAATTCTACCAACTCATTGCCAGGAATGATATTATGGAAACCGAGGAACAATTAACTGCTAGATTCATTGGGGGATTGAGAATGCAGATCCAGGATATGGTTAATATGTTCGATCCAAGATCTGTAGCGGAGGCACATCAAAAGGCGTTGGCTTGGGAGAAGCAAGGAAGGCGTGGAGGGGGTGTGTTTACTAATTCCAATAATCCGGTGAAGGGGGCCAGTGGTAGTTCTAATGTTCCTAAACCTGTCAGTAAGCCAGTGATGAAGGAAGCTGAGAAGGCGAAAGCTAGCAGTGTTTTCAAATGCTATAATTGTCAGGAGTTGGGTCATAAAAGCAATGAGTGTCCGAAGCCGAAGAAGAGGACCATGGTTGCAGAGGTTGAGGCAGATGATGGTGAGGAGGCAGAATGTTCAAATACACTTTATGTTGAGGAGGAAGAAGAAGTGTCGGGTGATGAAGGTTGTAATCTTATGTTGAGGAGAAGTTGTTTGACACCAAAGCAGGAGGAGGATTGTAGTTGGCTGAGAAGCAATATTTTTCAATCGACATGTACTATTCTGGGAAAAGTCTGCAAGTTCGTTATTGATGCGGGAAGTTGTGATAATATTATTTCTACGGAAGCAGTTAGAAAATTGAACTTGAAGACCGAGAAGCATCCTAAACCATACAAGCTAGCATGGTTAAGGAAGGGAGGCGAAGTGAAAGTGTGTCGAAGAGCTTGTGTTAATTTTTCGATTGGGAAGAAGTACAAGGATGAGATTTTGTGTGATGTCGTAGATATGGATGTTTGTCACTTATTGTTGGGCAGACCATGGCAGTTTGATAGAGCAGTTCAGCATGACGGTCGTGCCAACAGTTACAGTTTTATGTTCGAGGGTACGAAAATCACTTTGGTTCCTAAGAAACAGCAACAGAAGGAGAGCAAGCTAGAAGAGATTGAAGAATTGAAAACTCTGTTGACTTTGAAAGAGTTTGTCAAGGAAGTGGAGGAAGAACCGGAAGTGTTTTTGTTGATTGGGAGAGAAAGCAGCGAAGAAGTTGAAATTCCCGAAGAAGTAAAGCCTGTTTTGAAAGAATTTGAAGATGTCTTTCCAGATGAGTTACCAAAGGAGTTACCGCCACTTAGAGACATTCAGCATCAGATAGATCTTGTTCCGGGAGCCGTGTTACCACACCGACCACATTACAGAATGAGTCCGAAGGAACATGAGGAGTTACGAAGGCAGGTGGAAGAGTTACTTGAGCAGGGTCGTATCCAGGAAAGTTTGAGTCCGTGTGCTGTGCCTGCATTGTTGGTACCAAAGAAGGACGGGACTTGGAGGATGTGCACTGATAGTAGAGCTTTGAATAAGATCACTGTTCGTTATAGATTTCCTATGCCGAGGTTGGATGATTTGTTGGATCAGTTGAGTGGGGCAACTATATTTTCAAAGATTGATTTGAAGAGTGGTTATCATCAGATACGAATCAGACCTGGAGACGAATGGAAGACAGCTTTCAAAACTAGAGAGGGGTTGTACGAATGGTTGGTCATGCCATTTGGGCTGTCAAATGCACCTAGTACATTCATGCGGGTGATGAATCAAATCTTTCGACCATTCATCGGGAAGTTTGTTGTGGTTTATTTCGATGATATTCTGATTTACAGCAGGAGTACAGAGGAGCATGTTCTTCATCTGAGGGAAGTGTTGCTTATTCTTCGTGAGGAACAATTTTATGCTGCTACAAAGAAATGTGTGTTTATGACACCTACTGTTTTATTCCTGGGTTATGTTGTTTCAGGGAAAGGAATTCAAGTTGACCAGAGCAAAGTTGAAGCAGTCAGGAATTGGCCACAGCCAAAGACAATTACAGAAGTGAGAAGTTTTCATGGGCTAGCGTCATTCTACCGAAGATTCATACCACACTTCAGTAGCGTGATGGCTCCAGTGACTGATTGCATGAAGGGGAAACAGTTTGTGTGGTCAGAAGAAGCGGGGGTTGCTTTCGAGAGAATCAAGGAATTGTTAACATCTGCACCAATTCTTGTTCTACCGAATTTTCAGTTGTTATTTGAATTACATACTGATGCTTCGAAGGTTGGTATTGGAGGAGTTCTGAGTCAGAATGGGAAGCCAGTTGCTTATTTTAGTGAGAAGTTGTCAGGAGCGAAGATGAGATACAGCACATACGATGTTGAGTTTTACGCTGTTGTTCAGGCTGTCAAGCATTGGAGGCATTATTTGTTTCAGAAGGAATTTGTTCTTTACACAGATCATGAAGCTTTGAAACATTTACAGGGACAGGATAAAATTTCAGCGAGACATGCATCATGGATTTCTTATTTACAGCAGTTTACTTTTGTCGTTAAACACAAAGCAGGGGTGACAAATCGGGTAGCTGATGCGTTGAGTAGGAGAAATCATTTACTAACGACAATGAAGGTTGAAGTGACGGGGTTTGAAATGTTGCCAGAAATGCTTGAAGAAGATCCTTACTTTGTGAAATATGTTGAAAAAGTTAAGGATGGGATTACCGATGAATTCATGTTGGTTGATGGTTTTCTGTTTAAAGGAAATCGTTTATGTATTCCGGATTGTAGTCTGAGGATGAAGATTGTGAAGGAGTTACATGAAGAGGGGCATGTGGGCCGTGATCGTACTTTACAGTTGATTTCGCAGTCTTACTTTTGGCCGTCGATGAGAAAAGAGGTTGAAAGATTCGTGGAGCGATGTCATATTTGCCAGGTTTCAAAGGGAGCAGCAACGAATGCAGGGTTGTATATGCCATTACCAGTACCATCTAAGCCATGGGTTGATATTAGCATGGATTTCGTTTTGGGTTTGCCGAGAACTCAACGGGGAAATGATTCGATATTTGTTGTGGTGGACAGGTTTTCGAAGATGGCACATTTTGTTGCTTGCAAGAAGACAGCAGATGCAGTTCGAGTAGCACAGTTATTTTTCAAGGAGATTTATCGACTTCATGGATTGCCAGAATCTATTGTTTCTGATCGAGATACTCGTTTTCTGAGTCACTTTTGGCTGAGTTTGTGGAAAATGGTGGGAACGAAGTTGAATTTCAGCAGTGCTTATCATCCACAAACCGATGGGCAGACGGAAGTTGTTAACAGGTCATTGGGTAATTTGTTGCGTTGCCTTGTACAGGATAATTTGAGAAGTTGGGACCTGAAGCTATGCCAGGCAGAATTTGCTCACAATCATGCAGTAAATCGAAGCACAGGATTCAGTCCGTTTCAGATTGTTTATTCAAATTTACCTAGGGGACCGTTGGATTTAGCAGTTGTACCACAGTCGAAGGGAACAGTTAAACGAGCTGCTGATTTTGTTGATGAGCTGAATGAATGTCATAAAATCGTTCAGGAACGATTGGAGAAATCGAATGAGAAATATAAGAAGTTTGCAGATTCGAAACGACGAAATGTTGAATTTAAAGAAGGTGATTTGGTTTATGCTGTATTGACAAAGGATCGTTTTCCGGTGGGTGCTTATAACAAGTTGAAGGCACGAAAAATTGGTCCTGTTGAAGTTTTGCAGAAAATCAATGAGAATGCTTATCGATTAAAGTTACCAGATGACGTTTATACTTCTGATGTTTTTAACGTCAAACATTTAATTCCATATCACGGCGGTGAGATTGTTGAGAAAGAATTTACAAATTCGAGGTCGAATTTTTCTCAACCAGGGGAGGATGATGCAGCTCAGAACAGAGAAGAAATGCAACCAAAATTTCTAACAAAGATGAGTCGTACACGACTCATAGGGGGGTTAAGTCGTTCACGACTTAGGAGGGCTGGATTAAGTCGTTTCCGACTTAATGGAACACGGGTTAACATTGCCCTAGGACATGTAAAGGAAGCTACGGAGTTAAGTCGGCTGAAAGTGATAAGTCGTTGCCGACTTAGGGGAGATTGCTCACGACCTAAAGAAATGATTCTAAGTCGCCCGCGACTTAACTGGAGACTCGAAGGAACACGAGGGAAAGAGACACAAGCTTATGAAGGAAGTCTGAGTCGTTTACTTTGAGTCGGTCCTATTGAGTCGTGACGTATTTAGGTCGTTACCGACCTAGGGGTCGTGTGTGTTGTATTGTAGGTCGTTACCGACCTATGGATGTTGTGAGATATATGGTATTAAGTAGTGTGCGACCTATGGGTTGAGTCGGCAAGACTTGAGTCGGTCATATAGGTAATGTGTTAGGTCGTTAACGACTTAGCATGAGTCGGTGGTAACTTGTTCTGTTGTGGGTCTTGTATACAGTTAAGTCGGCGTGTGTTGTATATAGTTAAGTCGGCGTGTTTTGTAATAAGTTGAGTCGGCGTGTTTTGTAAAGGGGTTGAGTCGTTATAGGATAAGTCGGTGCCGACCTAAGGGTGTTGAGTCGGTCACGAGTTAAGAGACGGTTGTAAAATACTATAAATAGGGAGTGTGTTGTACAATTTTTAGTTGTTGAATATTGAATAAATTTCCTTTTGTTAGCTTTGTGCTTTCATACCAATTGGTAGTTGAGTGTAATCTCCTATCTCCTCTTTCGGATAATCGAGTGCGCTCGATTCAACGATTGCAGAAGCCGATTCACGGTATCTAGTGCGCTAGATCAACGTCCGAAGAATCGTAGATCTTCTTTCTCGGTATCGTGCGCGATCAACGAGACGAAGATAGCTAGAATCCGGTATCTTCTGATCAACGGATTTGGGCCTTGCAGTATTATCAACTCACCGATTGCTACATTACATCGATTGAAGTTTATTTTGAATTATCCGCTGCGTCAGAAGCTCTCTGTGAGTTCTACGGCCATGACCGCTTTAAGTCATCACTAGTTAGTCTCATACCCAAAAAAGCTTATCCGAACCTCAATCGGGTCTTGGATGTTTTTTTACCCTTCGTTTTTTCATCAGATGGATTTTTTCTGTAAAATGGGATCCCCATGGCTAGTCAATGATTTACCATCGCTGGAGAGTGGTGCACCATGGTACTGCTCCATTACAAATCCATGCACCCATTTCTAAAAGTCGTACAGCACTTTTTCGACATTTTGGATGGATGTTGCAACTTGCACCGTGGATGTTGCACCGTGAGGATATCGATTCTTCGTATGGCCATAACTGTTGGCTCGTTTAGAGTTATGGGAGCCATAACCAGTCGAAACGAAGCTCTCTCCAAGTTATATGGCTATGATAGCTTTAAGACGTCACTGTTTAGTTTCATACCAAAAAAAGCCTATCCGAACCTCAACCGGGCCTTGGAAGTTTTTTGCCCTTTCGTTTTTTTGTCACGTGGATTTTTCTGTAAAACGGAATCCCCATGGCTGGTATATGATTTACCATCGATGGAGAGTGGTGCACCATGGTACTGCTCCATTCCAAATCCGTGCACCCATTTCTAAAAGTCGTACGGCACTGTTTCGGCATTTTGGACGGATGTTGCACCATGCACCAAGATGTTGCACCCTACGGATATCGATTCTTCGGAGGGTCATAACTATTGGCTCATTTAGAGTTACGGAAGCCATGACCAGTCAATATGAAGCTCTCTGTGATTTCTACGACTATGACCGCTTTAAGCTGTCACCGGTTAGTTTCATACCCAAAAAGCCTATTCGAACCTCAATTGGGTCTTGGAAGTTTTTTACCCTTCGTTTTTTCGTCACATGGATTTTTTCTGTAAAACAGGATCCTCGTGGCTGGTCTATGATTCACCATCGCTAGAGAGTGTTGCACCTTGGCACTGCTCCGTTTCAAATCCATACACCCATTTCTAAAAGTCGTACGGCACTGTTTTGGCATTTTGGACGGATGTTGCACCTTGCACCGTAGATGTTGCTCCATCTGGATATCGATTCTTCGAAGTGCCATAATTGTTGGATCGTTCTGAGTTAGGGAGGCATAACCAGTCAAAATGAAACCCTCTGTGACTTCTACGGTTGCGAGCACTTTAAGCTTTCACTGGTTTCTCTCATACCCAAAAAAGCCCATCCGAACCTCAATCGGGTCTTGGAAGTCTTTTATCCTTCATTTTTTCATCACGTGGATTTTTTCTGTAAAATAGGATCCACGTGTCTGGTCTATGATTTACCATTGCTAAAGAGTGGTGCACCATGGTACTGCTTTGATTCAAATCCATGCACCTATTTTTAAAAGTCGTACGACACTTTTTCGACATTTTGGACGGATGTTGCACCGTAGATGTTGCACCCTATATAAATCGATTCTTCGGAGGGCCATAACTGTTGGCTCGATTTGAGTTACGGGAACCATAACTAGTCAAAACGAAGCTCTTTGTGAGTTCTACGGCTATGATAGCTTTGTGCCCTCACAGGTTAGTTTCATACCAAAAAAGCCTATCCGAACCTCAACTGGGTCTTGAAAGTTTTTTACCCTTCGTTTTTTCGTCACGTGGATTTTTTCTGTAAAACGGGATCCCCACGGCCGGTCTATGATTTACCATCGCTGGAAAGTGGTGCACCATGGTACTGCTCCGTTTCAAATCCATGCACCCATTTCTAAAAGTCGTACGGCACTATTTCGTCATTTTGGACGGATGTTGCACCTTGCACCGTAGATGTTGCACCTATGGATATCGATTCTTCGGAAGGCCATAACTTTTGGCTCCATTGGAGTTACGGGAGCCGTAACCAGTCAAAATGAAGCTCTCTATAAGTATTATGGCTATGACAGCTTTAACCGTCATTGTTTAGTTTCATACTCAAAAAACCCTATCCGAAACTCAATCGGGTCGTGGAAGTTTTTACCCTTCGTTTTTCCGTCATGTGCATTTTTTCTGTAAAAGCGATCCCCGTGGTTGGTCTATGATTTACCATCACTGGAGAGTGGTGCACCATGGTACTACTCCGTTTCAAATACATGCACCTATTACTAAAGGTCATACGGTACTTTTCCGGTATTTTGGACAGCTGTTGCACCTTGCACCGTAGATGTTGCACCCTGTGGATATCGATTCTTCGGAGGGCCATAACTGTTGGATCATTTAGAGTATCGTGAGCCATAACTAGACAAAATGAAGCTCTTCGTGAGTTCTATGGCTATGGACGTTTTAAGTCGTCGCCGGTTAGTTTCATACCCAAAAAACCTATCCGAACCTCAATTGGGTCTTGGAAGTTTTTTACCCTTTATTTTTTCGTCACGTGAATTTTTCAATAAAACGGGATCCCCGTGGAAGGTCTATGATTTCCCATCACTGGAGAGTGGTGCGCCATGGCACTGCTCCATTTCAAATCTATGCACCCATTTCAAGAAGTTGTACGACACTTTTTCAGCATTTTGGACAGATGTTGCACATTGCGCCGTAGATTTCGCACCCTGTAGATATCGATTCTTCGGATGGCCATAACTGTTGGCTCGTTTAGAATTTCGTGAGCCATAACTAGTCAAAACGAACTTCTTTGTAAGTCCTACGGCTATGATAGCTTCAGGCCGTCATTGGTTAGTTTCATATCCAAAAAAGCCTATCCGAACCTCAATCGGTTCTTGGAAGTTTTTTACACTTCGTTTTTTCATTACGTGGATTTTTTCTGTAAATCGGGATTCCCGCGGCTGGTCTATGATTTACGATCGTTGGACAGTGGTGCACTATAAAACTGCTCTACTTCAAATCCATGCACCCATTTCAAAAAGTTTTATGGCACTTTTTCGGCATTTTGGACGGATGTTGCACTCTGCACCATAGATGTTGCACCCTGTGGATATCGATTCTTCGGAGGGCCATAACGGTTGGCTCGTTTAGATTTACGGGGGCCATAACCAGATAAAATAAAGCTTTTTGTAAGTTCTACGGCTATGACCACTTTAAGCCGTCATTGGTTAGTATCATACCCAAAAAATCCTATCCGAACCTCAATCGGGTCTTGAAAGTTTTTTACCCTTCGTGTTTTCATCACGTGGATTTTTTCAATAAATTGGGATTCCCGTGGCTTTTCTATGATTTACCATCGTTGGAGAGTGGTGCACCATGGTACCGCTCCGTTTCAAATCCATGCACCCATTTCTAAAAGTCGTACGACACTTTTTCGGCATTTTGGACGAATGTTGCACCTTGCACCGTAGTTGTTGAATCCTATGGATATCGATTCTTCGAAGGGCCATAAGTGTTGGCTCCTTTAGAGTTACGGGAGCCATAACCAACCAAAATGAAGCTCTCTATGAGTTCTACTGTTGTGATAGCTTTAAGCCATCACGGGTTAGTTTCATACCCAAAAAAGCCTATCCGAACCTCAATTGGATCTTGGAAGCTTTTTACCCTTTGTTTTTTCGTCACGTGGATTCTTTCTGTAAAACGGGATCCTCATTGCTGGTCTATGATTTATCATCGCTGAAGAGTGGTGCACCATGGTACTGCTCCATTTCAAATCCACGCACCCACTTCTAAAAGTCATACGGCACTGTTTCGGCATTTTGGATGGATGTTGCACCGTAGATGTTGCACCCTGCGTAAATCGATTCTTCGGAGGGCCATAATTGTTGGCTCGTTTAGAGTTACGGGAGCCATAACCTGTCAAAACGAAACTCTCTGTGATTTTTACGGCTATGACTACTTTAAGCCATCACTCATTAGACTCATGCCCAAAAAAGCCTATCCGAACCTCAATCGGGTCTTGGAAGTTTTTTAACCCTTCGTTTTTTCGTCACGTGGAATTTTCTGTAAAATGGGATCCCCGTTGCTGGTCTATGATTTACCATCGGTAGAGAGTGGTGTACCATAGTAGTGCTCCGTTTCAAATCCATGCACCCATTTCCAAAATTCCTAAGGCACTTTTTCGGCATTTTGGACGGATGTTGCACCTTGCACCGTTGATGTTGCACCCTTTGGATATCGATTCTTCGGAGGGCCATAACTGTTGGCTCGTTTAGAGTTACGGTAGCCATAATCAGTCAAAATGAAGCTCTCTGTGAGTTTTATGGCTATGACTGCTTTAAGCCGTCACTGGTGTTTGCTCCAAAAATGGTCACAAACCCCAAGTATTGTGAAAGCACCAAACAACGAATATAAATCAACGATATTCAAGCACAAGTCTCAGATCCAAGCAAGCAACAAGTAGCAATACAAAGACAACAACTAGAAACACAAGATTTATAGTGGTTCGGCTATCTTCGGCCTACGTCCACTTTAAGGTTTTTAACTTTTATTGATGTTCTTTGCTGGTTACAAGTGATTGCAGCAGTTACAATGTTTGAATTTTGGCTATCACAGCTATGGAAGGAAATAGAGTCGATTCCGGCAGAGTCTGGACGTTGAATGGCCAAAAGATCCCTTTTCTACAGGCTCTGGGGCTCTATTTATAGGCGTAGGAGGCTGATATTTCACTGAAAATTCGAGAGACCACTTCTGGCACGTGAGGGGGACCATATGCCCGGCCTCAGGAAATTTGGGCCCACTTTGGGATCGATTCGAACTCCATTCGAATCGATCAGAAAATCATCCAATCGAGGTGAAATTTGGTGTGGACATTCTTCAACATGTATGCAAGCTTCTGTGGAAATTTCATGGCATTTGGACTTATGGATCTCGAGATATGATCGATTCGAAATTGTAATCTTCGGTAGAATGTCTCATTCGAATCGATCGATTCACATCGGTAGCTTCGAATCAATGGCATCACACGTTGTTGTGATGACGTGGAGCGCTATCTTCGGGTCGATCCGCTTTTCACTCCGGTTTGATCAAGTCATCCCGAGTATTTTTCCACTTTGACTTGATGGATTCGAAGGCTTCAACCACACCTGGTTTTGGACATTGTCTCATTCGTAACGATCTTGATTTGCCTCGGTCGACCGATACGAAATGACCACATTGGATGGATTCAAGGTGATGTTCTCTGGTGAATAGGAACGTATCATTGTATATGGAATCGAGATGGAGCTTGGTTCGTACCGATCTTGATACGTTCCAGTTGATCGATACGAATAGGCAGTCGCAGGATGGGTTCGCAGAGAGATATTTCCGTGGATTCGAAGGACTTCCAAGCTCGATGGTTACGAACCAGATGGAGGCGAAGTTCTCTTCCTTTCGATCGATGCGAATGCCATCGATTCGAACTCAAGCTATAATGATGGATTCGAACTAGTGATATCTTGGATGGATTCGAACATAAACCCTGCCGATGGATACGAAGGAGACAACATCAATGGATACGAAACCAGGTGGTTCGATGGATATGAATTTGTGGTTTTCCTCTTCATCTTGCATCGATCATACCTTGAGCATACGAACTCGGACTGACTTGAAATTCGAAATGCTGGCTTTTCTGGCTTCGCTCGTCATGTCTTATCATTTGTGGCTCAATCTGGGCTTGGACAAGATCTATCGATATCTATACTGAACCTGCGGTCATCTGATACTGTAGACGTCTGTTCCTCTATTATTCGATGTTTCCTTGATATCTCGACCTTGCCAAAAGGTGGGATAACATTTGCCCCCCAAAACATGCCTTTTGGCAAAAGGTGTGTTTTGATCATTCTCAAATTGAACGTAGTGAGCTTATGTTTTGTTCAGAGCTTATAGCATTTTCAATCAAGTTTTTGGCTGTTCGGAGCCAAACCGTTATCAATTTTTTCCAGTGGGAGTTAAGAATGAAGTTTTTTAGTCTCTCCGGTCTATCGTTGGTCACTCCGGATTGCCAAGCCCATTCTAGACTTGACGATTGAATAAAAAGATCCCATTGCACTCCGGCGTTGCCTTCTATCCCTTGCACTCCGGCCCCAGCTAGGGCATATAGCGATGTCTTGGTTGTTCTAAACCGACCATAGCCTCTCCGGGCTCTTGCTGGATCCCATCCTGTCACTCTCCGGTGAAGGGGAGGCAGCGTTAAGTGAGTCGATCATGCCGCTCTCCGGCGAAGCAACTCACTTCTAGCACTCTGGTTCAGTGTATCTGAACATTAAGCGATGTCATGGCCTAAATTGTGGGCCAATCACAGCCTCTCCAGGATCTTATCGAATCCTGATCTAATCACTCTCCGGTGAATGGGAAACGACGTTAAGTGAGTCGATCCTGTCGCTCTCCGATGAAGCAACTCACTTCTTGCACTTCGGACCCCGCCTCTCCGGGTAGGGTCATAAAGCGATCATTTTCATATTGGTATTCAGTATTCATCCTTTGACTCTCCGGTCAAAGGTTTATTTCAAGAAATTCTAATTTATCTATTTAAATTCAGGTCCTAGATGTTCAATCTCAAACATCAGGAAAAAGCTAAACATTGCCTCTCTGGGCATATCGATCTATCTCCATCTTAGAGCATGCTTAGGGATCTCTTCGGTTCCCGTACATGAGTAAGTGGAGTAGCCGTTTATTCTGAAAACAAATCTAATGAAATTATTTGACCGAAGTCCAAATCCTGGACTTGGCCCCTGCCATCTTTAATCAGTGGATGACGAGTCGTGATCCCGATCCAGGATCGTTCCTATTAGGTGGAGGCGGTAGTTGTTCAGGCCTTACCACTGTTGTCTGTTCTCTGACATATTATGGCAATCTATCACTCTTGACATGTTCTTCCACCTCATCCTTTAGGTGACGGCATTCATCTGTAGCATGCCCATCCAGCTCATGGAATAAGCAATATTTTCCAGTTATGCGCTCCCGCCCAGTGGGATCTCTCCTTGGTGGTTTTTGATAGGGAGTTTCCCCCAAGTTTTAGTGTAAATCCTTTCTAGACTTGCCGTCAGATCCGTGTATTGTCTGAATCTAGGCTCTCGGAATTTCTTCCGTTTATCACGACCATCACGTCCACCGTCCTGCTTTCTCTTTCCTTTGTCCGCTCCGGACTGTTCCCTGGCGGTTCCTTTGCCCTGCAAAGCATTTATTTCTCTCCTCTCGGCCCGTGACTCTTCCAGCCGAATGAATCTTTCATCTTCATGATAAAATTCTCCAAGATCTTGTGGGGGATCTCTCGCCAAAGAATCTTTGAATTCTGTGCCTTCCCGACTCCTGCCACCGCTGCCATCAAAATCATCGATGGATCCGGGCGATCTATAGAAGCCACCGTTGCATTGAATCGTAATAAAAAATCTTTTATGGACTTTTCGACCCTTTGCTTGATTGAATCTAGAGTCAGCACACTCTTGGGTCATGTCATGTGGATCCTGAACTGTCTCATGAAGCAATCTACAAGCTCGCCCCATGTCTCGATTGATCCAGCTTCCAGCTGTCTGAACCAAATCGCAACTAAATCTGACAAGTATAGAGGGAAGCATCAAGCCATCACTTCCTCGGGTGCCCCAGCACTTCCATGTGCCTAATGTATCTGGTAATATGCATCGTTGGGTCTGACCTCCCATCATAAGGATCCAGCGTAGGCAGCTTGAACTTTGGAGGGTTCCTTGCATTCCTGATATTCGGAGTGAACGGACTCCGGCTGACTTCCTGTAATCCTCCGTTCGACAATCCTCCTCCCATGATTCGTCGCACTAGACCAATCAATTTTTCATCTCCATCTGGGGGTCGCCCCCTTGTCATGTTTCTATCCTATCCTCCAAGTCTTGAAGGGAACTCCGGTACATACTCTTCACATGGCTCAGTAACAGTAGCATTGACTCCAGCCTGCTGAGCTTCATCTATGGGTCTCCCAGCATCTGATCCTGTGGGTCTACCCCCAAGTTCCTGTTGATTGCCTTCTGGTCCTGCACTACGGTCTTGAACCTGACCTTCATTGGCCTCCGCAATCCTGACTCCTTGTTCTGTACTTGCAGCCGCTGTAGTCGGCCCAAGGTTCTGCACATTCACTGCCCTTGTCTGCTCAAGAAAATTCTGCATTATCTCTTGGTGAGTCTTCATCATGCTTTCGTGTATCGGATTAGCCATAGCCTCCATCTCATCTCTAGTAATATACATCGAAGCCTGTCCTTCTCAAGCTCCAGAGGATGCTTCTTGGCTTCCTCCTCGTTGGCTCCGAGCAGCTCTTTGTCTCGTTTGTCGAGTCATCGTCTCTAAGTCGAGATTCTTCAAGTTCTTAAATATGAATTTTGAATCTGGTGTAGCGGGCGCTAGTTCTTCTCAGTGAAAGCACCAAAGTTTTTGCGCCAAAAATGGTCACAAACCCCAAGTATTGTGAAAGCACCAAACAACGAATATAAATCAACAATATTCAAGCACAAGTCTCAGATCCAAGCAAGCAACAAGTAGCAATACAAAGATAACAACTAGAAACGCAAGATTTATAGTGGTTCGGCTATCTCCGGCCTACGTCCACTTCAAGGTTTTTAACTTTTATTGATGTTCTTTGTTGGTTACAAGTGATTGCAGTAGTTACAATGATTGAATTTTGGCTATAACAGCTATGGAAGAAAATAGAGTCGATTTCGGCACAGTCTGGACGTTGAATGACCAAAAGATCCCTTTTCTGTAGGCTCTGGGGCTCTATTTATAGGCGTAGGAGGATGATATTTCACTGAAAATTCGGGAGACAACTTCTGGCACGTGAGGGGGCCCACATGCCCGGCCTCAGGAAATTTGGGCCCAATTCGAACTCCATTCGAATCGATCGGAAAATCATCCAATCGAGGTAAAATTTGGTGTGGACATTCTTCAACATGTATGCAAGCTTCTGTGAAAATTTCATGGCATTTGGACTTATGGATCTCGAGATATGGTCGATTCGAAATTGTAATCTTCGGTAGAATGTCTCATTCGAATCGATCGATTCGCATCGGTAGCTTCGAATCAATGGCGTCACGCGTTGTTGTGATGACGTGGAGCGCTACCTTCTAGTCGATCTGCTTTTCACTCCGGTTTGATCAAGTCATCCGGAGTATTTTACCGCTTTGACTTGATGGATTCGAAGGCTTCAACCACACCTGGTTTTGGACATTGTCTCATTCGTAACGATCTTGATTTGCCTCGGTCGATCGATACGAAATGACCACATTGGATGGATTCAAGGTGATGTTCTCTGGTGGATACGAACTTATCATTGTATATGGAGTCGAGATGGAGCTTTGTTCATACCGATCTTGATACGTTCCAGTTGATCGATACGAATAGGCGGTCGCAGGATGGGTTCTAAGAGAGATATTTCCATGGATTCGAAGGACTTCCAAGCTCGATGGTTACGAACCAGATGGAGGCGAAGTTCTCTTCCTTTCGATCGATGCGAATTCCATCGATTCGAACTCAGGCTATAATGATGGATTCGAACTTGTGATATCTTGGATGGATTCGAACATAAACCCTACCGATGGATACAAAGGAGATGACATCGATGGATACGAGACCAGGTGGTTCGATGGATATGAATTTGTAGTTTTCCTCTTCATCTTGCATCGATCATACCTTGAGCATACGAACTCGTATTGGCTTTTCGAAATGCTGGCTTTTCTGGCTTCGCTCGTCATGTCTTATCATTTGTTGCTCAATCTGGGCTTGGACAAAATCTATGGATATCTATACTGAACTTGCGGTCATATGATACTGTAGACGTTTGTTCCTCTTTTATTCGCTGTTTCCTTGATATCTCGACCTTGCCGAAAGGTGGGATAACAACTGGTTAATTTCACACCCAAAAAATCCTATCCGAACCTCAATCGGGTCTTGGACGTTTTTTACCCTTCGTTTTTTCATCACGTGGATTTTTTCTGTAAAACGGGATCCCCGTGGCCGGTCTATGATTTACCATCACTGGAGAGTGTTGCACCATGGTACTGCTCCGTTTCAAATCCATGCACCCATTTCTAAAAGTCGTACGGCACTTTTTCATCATTTTGGGCGGATGTTGCACCTTGCACCGTATATGATGCACCTTGTGGATATCGATCCTTCAAAGAGCCATAACTGTTAGCTCGTTTAGAATTATTAGAGCCATAACCAGTGAAACGAAGCTCTCTGTGAGTTCTATGGCTATGAACGCTTTAAGCCCTCACTGGTTATTTACTTACCCAAAAAATTCTATCCGAACCTCAACCGGGTCTTGTAAATTTTTTACCTTTCGTTTTTTTTGTCATGTGTATTTGATTCTGTAAAACGGGATCCCTGTAGCAAGTCTATGATTTTCCATCGCTAGATAGTGGTGCACCATGATACTGTTCCATTTCAAATCCATGCACCTATTTCTAAAAGTCGTATGACGCTGTTACGACATTTTGGACGGATGTTCCAACTAGCACTGTAGATGTTGCACCCTGTGGATATCGATTCTTCGAAAGGCCATAACTGTTGGCTAGTTTTGAGATACCAGAGCCATAACTTGTCAAAACGAAGCTCTCTGGGAGTTCTATGGCTAAGGTAGCTTTAACCCGTCACTCGTTAGTTTCATACCCAAAAAAGCCTATCCGAACCTCAATCAGGTCCTGGAGGTATTTTACCCTTCGTTTTTCCGTCATGTGGATTTTTTCTATAAAACGGGATCCCCATGGCTGGTCCATGATTTACCACCGCTGGAGAGTGGTGCATCATGGTACTGCTGCGTTTCAAATCGATGCACCCATTTCTAAAAGTCGTACGACAATGTTTCGGCTTTTTGGACGGATGTTGCACCTTGCACCATAGATGTTGCACCCTGAGGATATCGATTCTTTAGAGGGCCATAACTGTTGGCTCATTTAGAGTTACGAGAGCCATAACCAGTCAAAACAAAGCTCTCTATGAAGTCTACGGCTATCACCGCTTTAAGCCATCACTGGTCAGTTTGGTACCCAAAAAAACCTATCCGAACCTCCATTGGGTCTTCGATGTTTTTTACCCTTCGTTTTTTCGTCACATGGATTTTTTCTGTAAAACAGGATCCCCATTGTTAGTCTATGATTTACCATCGTTGAGGAGTGTTGCACCATGATACTGCTCCATTTCAAATCCATGCACCCATTTCTAAAAGGGGATTTTCACTTCAAGGGCTTATTTGTGCAGGGTAATAAGTTTTAAGGATGCTCCTTTTGAAAAATTTGTTTTAAGAACATTTTACAGGAAAAAGGTAAAAGAATTTATCATTTTCAGTTATATAGAAATAATGATTGAAGGATTTATCATTTTCCTGTATAACTTAAAAAGATAAATGAATTTATAATTATGCTGTAAATTGTCCTTAAAACTAATTATTCAAAAATGTGTCCTTAATACTTATTACCCTGCAAATAGAAACCCTTTAACCTAATTTCCACTTTCTAAAAGTCATACGATAATGTTTCGGCATTTTGGACGGATGTTGCACCTTGCATCGTAGATGTTGCACCCTGTGGATATCAATTCTTCGGAGGGCCATAACTGTTTGCTCGTTTAAAGTTACAAGGCCATATCCAGTCAAAACAAAGCTCTTTGTGAGGTCTACGGCTACGACCGCTTTAAGCCGTCACTGGTCAGTTTCGTACCCAATAAATCCTATCCGAACCTCCATCGGGTCTTGGATGTTTTTTACCCTTCGTTTTTTCGTCACATGGATTTTTTCTGTAAAACATGATCCCCATTGCTAGTCTAAGATTTAACATCGTTGGAGAGTGTTGAACCATGGCACTGCTCCATTTAAAATCCATGCATCCATTTCTAAAAGTCGTACGACAATGTTTCGGCATTTTGGACGGATGTTGCACCTTGCATTGTAGATGTTGCACCCTGTGGATATCAATTCTTCGGAGGGCCATAACTGTTGGCTTGTTTAATGTTACGGGAGCCATAACTAGTGAAAATAGAGCTCTTTGTGAGTTCTACAGCTATAACCGTTTTAAGCCGTCACTGGTTTGTTTCATACTCGAAAAATCCTATCCAAACCTCAATCGGGTCTTGGAAGTTTTTTACCCTTCATTTTTTCGTCGCGTGGATTTTTTCTGTAAAACGGGATCTCCGTGGCTGGTCCTTGATTTACCATCACTGGAGAGTGGTGCATCATGGTACTACTCCGTTTCAAATCCATGCACCCATTTCTAAAAGTGTACGACACTTTTTCGGCATTTTGGACGGATGTTCCACCTTGCACCGCAGATGTTGCACCTTGTGGAAATCGATTCTTCGAAGGGCCATAACTGTTGGCTCGTTTAGATTTACATGAGCCTTAACCAGTTAAAACGAAGCTCTCTATGAGCTCTATGGCTTTGATAGCTTTATGCCGTCACTGATTAGTTTCATACCCAAAAAAGCCTATCCGAACTTCAATCTGGTCTTGGAAGTTTTTTACCCTTCGTTTTTTCGTCACGTGCATTTTTTTCTGTAAATTGGGATTCCCATGGCTATAATATTATTTACCACCGTTGAAGAGTGGTGCACTATGGTACTGTTTCGTTTCAAATCTATGCGGCCATTTCTGAAAGTCATACGGCACTGTTTCGGCATTTCGGACGGATGTTGCACCTTGCGCCGTTGATGTTGCACCCTATGGATATCAATTCTTCAGAGGGCCATAACTGTTGGCTCGTTTAGAGTTATGGAAGCCATAAGTAGTCAAAACGAAGCTAACTGTGATTTCTATGCCTTTGACCGATTTAAGCCGTTACTGGTTAGTCTTATACCCAAAAAAGCCTATCCGAACCTTAATCGGGTCTTGAAAGTTTTTTACCCTTCGTTTTTTCGTCATGTGGATTTTTTCTGTAAATGGGATCCCCATGGCTGGTCCATTATTTACCCTCGCCGAAGAGTGGTGGACCATGGTACTCCTCTATTTCAAATCTATGCATCTATTTCTAAAAGTCATACGGCACTTTTTCGGCATTTTAGACGGATGTTGCACCTTGCAGCGTAGATGTTGCACCCTGTGGATATCGATTCTTTGGAGTGCCATAACCGTTGGCTCGTTTAGAGTTACAGGATCCATAACCAGTCCAAATGAAGCTCTTTGTGAGTTCTACGACTATGACCTCTTTAAGCCATCACTGGTTAGTTTCATACCCCAAAAAAGCCTATCCGAACCTCAATCGGGTCTTGCACCATTGCTGGTCTATGATTTACCATTGCTGGAGAATGTTGCACCATGGTACTGCTCCATTTCAAATCCATGCACTCATTTCTAAAAGTCGTACGACATTGTTTCGGCATTTTGGACGGATGTTGCACCTTGCACCGTAGATGTTGCACCCTGTGGACGTCGATTCTTTAGAGGGCCATAACTGTTGGCTCGTTTAGAGTTACGGGAGCTATAACCAATCAAAATAAATAACTTTGTAAGTTCTATTGCTATGACAGTTTTAAGCCGTCACTGGTTAGTTCATACCCAAAAATCCTATCCGAATCTCAACGGGTCTGGAAGTTTTTTACCCTTCGTTTTTTTCATCACGTGGATTTTTTCTGTAAATCGGCATCCCCGTGGCTGGTCTATGATTTACCATCACTGTAGAGTGGTGCACCATGGTACTGCTCCGTTTCAAATCCATGCACCCATTTCTAAAAGTTGTACGACACTTTTTCGGCATTTTGGACGGATGTTGGACCTTGAACCGTAGATGTTGCATCCTGTGGATATCGATTCTTCAAAAGGCCATAACCGTTGGCTCATTCAGAGTTACGGGAGCCACACCCAGTCAAAACGAAGCTCTCTGTGAGTGCTACGACTTTGATAGCTTTATGCCATCACTGGTTAATTTCATACCCAAAAAAGCCTAACCGAACCACAATCGGGTCTTGGAAGTTTTCTTTACCCTTTGTTTTTTCGTCACATGGATTTTTTCTGTAAAACGGGATCCCTAAGGCTAGTATAGGATTTATTATCGCTGCAGAGTGGTGCACCATGGTACTGCTTCGTTTCAAATCGATGCACCCATTTCTAAAAGTCGTACAACACTGTTTCGGCATTTTGGACGGATGTCGCACCTTGCACCGTAGATGTTGCACCTGTGGATATCGATTTTTTGGAGGGCCATAACTATTGGCTCGTTTAGAGTTTCAGGAGCCATAACCAATCAAAACGAAGCTCTCAGTGAGTTCTACAGCTATGGCCGCTTTAAGCCGTCACTATTAGCTTCATACCTAAAAAAGCCTATCCGAACCGCAATCGGGTCTTGAAAGTTTTCTATATTCGGTTTTTCATCATGTGGAGTTTTTCTGTAAAACGGGATCCCTGTGGCTGGTCTATGATTTACCGTCGCTGGAGAGATGTACACCATGGTACTACTTCGTTTCAAATCCATGCACCCATTTCTAAAAGTCGTACGACACTGTTTCGGTATTTTGGACGGATGTTGCACCATGCACCGTAGATGTTGCACCATGTGGATATCGATTATTCGGAGGGTCATAACTATTGGCTCGTTTAGACTTACGGGAGCCAAAACCAGTCAAAATGAAGCCCTTTGTGATTTCTGTGGCTATGACTGTTTTAAGCCGTCAATGGTTAGTTTCATACCAAAAAAATCGTATTCGAACCTCAATTGGGTTTTGAAAGTTTTTTACCCTTCATTTTTTCGACACGTGTATTTTTTCTGTGAAGCGGGATCCCCGTGGCTAGTATATGATTTAGCATCGCTAGAGAGTGGTGCACCATGGTACTACTCCGTTTCAAATCCATGCACCCATTTCTAAAATTCAAATGGCATTGTTTCAGCATTTTGGACGGGTGTTGCACCTTACACCGTAGATGTTGCATCCTATGGATATCGATTCTTCGGAGGGCCATAAATGTTCGCTCATTTAGAGTTACGGGACCTATAACCAGTCAAAACGAAGCTCTCTGTGAGTTCTATGGCTATGACCGCTTTAAGCCATCACGGGTTAGATTCATTCCCAAAAACACCTACCCGAACCTCAATCGGGTCATGGAAGTTTTTTATGCTCCGGTTTTTCGTCGCGTGGATTTTTTCTGTAAAACGAGATCCCCGTGGCTGGTCTACAATTTACCACCACTAGAGAGTGGTGCACCATGGTACTGCTCTGTTTCAAATCCATGCACCAATTTCTAAAATTCATACGACACTATTTTGTCATTTTGGATGGATGTTGCACCTTGCACCATAGATGTTGAGTCCTGTGGATATCCATTCTTCGGAGGGCCATAACTGTTGGCTCATTTAGAGTTACGGGAGCCATTACCAGTCAAAACGAAGCTCTTTGTGAATTCTATGGCTATGACCGTTTTAAGCTGTCACCGGGTAGTTTCATAGCCAAAAAATCCTATCCGAACCTCAATCGGGTCTTGGAAGTTTTTTACCCTTCGTTTTTTCGTCACGTGGATTTTTTTTGTAAAACGGGATCCTCGTGGCTAGTCCATGATATACCACCACTAGAGAGTGGTGCACCATGGTACTGCTCCATTTCAAATACACGCACCCATTTCTAAAAGTCTTACGGCACTCTTTCGGCGTTTTGGACGGATGTTGCACCTTGCACCGTAGATGTTGCACCCTGTGGATATCGATTCTTCGGAGGGCCTTAACTATTGGCTCGTTTAGAGTTACGGGAGCCATAAATAGTCAAAATGAAGCCTTCTGTGAGTTTTATGGCTTTGATAGATTTATGCCGTCACTAGTTAGTTTCATACCTAAAGAAGACTATCTGAACTCCAATCGAGTCTTGAAAGTTTTTTACCCTTCGTTTTTTCGTCGCATGGATTTTTTTTATAAAACGGGATCCCTGTGGCTAGTATATGATTTACCATCACTGGAGAGTGGTGCACTATAGTACTGCTCTGTTTAAAATCCATGCACCCATTTTTAAAAGTCGTACAACCGTGTTTCGGCATTTTGGACGGATGTTTCACCTTGCACCGTAGATATTGCACCCTGTGGATATCGATTCTTTGGAGGGCCATAACTGTTGGCTCGTTTAGATTTACGGGAGACATAACAAGTCAAAATGAAGCTCTCTGTGAGTTCTACGGCTATGACCGCTTTAAGCCGTCACTGGTTAGTTTCATACCCAAAAAAGCCTATCGGAACCTCAATTAGGTCTTGGAAATTTTTTACCCTTCATTTTTTCGTCAAGTGGATTTTTTTGGTAAAATGGGATCTTCGTGTTTGGTCTATGATTTACCATCGCTAAAGAGTGGTGCACCATGGTATTGCTCCATTTCTAATCCATGCATCCATTTTTGAAAGTCGTACGACACTGTTTCGGCATTTTGGACAGATGTTGCACCTTGCACCGTAGATGTTGTACCCTGTGGATATCGATTCTTCAGAGGGCTATAACCGTTGGCTCGTTTAGAGTTACGAGAGCCATAACTAGTCAAAATGAAGCTCTCTGTGAGTTCTACGGCTATGACCACTTTAAGCCGTCACTGGTTAGTTTCATACCCAAAAAAGCCTATCCGAACCTCAATTGGGTCTTAGAAGTTTTTTACCCTTCGTTTTTTCGTCACGGGGATTTTTTCTGTAAAACGGGATCCCCTTTGTTGTTCTATGATTTACCATCGCAAGAGAGTGGTGGACCATGGTACTGCTCCCTTTCAAATCCATGTACAAATTTACAAAAGTCCTACAACACTTTTTCAGCATTTTGGAAGGATATCGCACCTTGCACCATATATGTTGCGCCTTGTGCATATCGATTCTTCGGAGGCCCATAACCGTTGGCTCGTTTAGAGTTACGGGAGTCATAACTAGTCAAAACGATGCTCTCTATGAGTTCTATGGCTATGACCGCTTTAAGCCTTCATTGGTGAGTTTGATACCAAAAAAATCCTATCCGAACCTCAATCGGGTCTTGGAAGTTTTTTACCCTTTTTTTTCGTCATGTGGATTTTTTCTGTAAAACGGGATCCCCGTGGCTGGTCTATGATTTACCATCACTGGAGAGTGGTGCACCATGGTTCCGCTCCGTTTCAAATCATGCACCCATTTCTAAAAGTTGTACGACACTGTTTCGGCATTTTGGACGAATGTTTCACCTTGCACCGTAGATGTTGCACCCCGTGGATATTGATTCTTCGAAGGGCCATAACTGTTGGCTCGTTCAGAGTTACGAGAGCCATAACCAGTCAAAACCAAGCTCTTTGTAAGTTCTACGGTTACGAACGTTTTAAGCCCTCACTGGTTAGTTTCATACTCAAAAAATCCTATCCGAACCTCAATCGGGTCTTGAAAGTTTTTTACCTTTCGTTTTTTCGTCTCGTGGATTTTTTTTGTAAAACGAGATCTCCGTGGCTGGTCTATAATTTACTATCACTGGAGAGTGGTACACCAAGGTACTGTTCCATTTCAAATCCATTCACCAATTACTAAAAGTCGTACGACACCTTTTCTAAATTTTGGATGGATGTTGCACTTGCACCGTAGATGTTGCACCCTGTGGATATCGATTCTTCGGAGGGCCTTAACTGTTGGCTTGTTTAGAGTTACGAGAGCCATAACCATTGAAAATGAAGCTCTATGTGAGTTCTATGGCTTTGATAGCTTTATGCCGTCATTGGTTAGTTTGATATCCAAAAAAGCCTATCCAAATTTCAATCGGCCATTGAAAGTTTTTTACCCTTCGTTTTTTTCATTACGTGGATTTTTTCTGTAAAACGGGATCCTCGTGGCTTGTATATGATTTACCATCGCAGGAAAGTGGTGCACCATGGTACTTCTCTATTTCAAATCCATGCACCCATTTATAAAAGTCACACTACACTGTTTCGGCAATTTGGATGGATGTTGCACCTTGTACTGTAGATGTTGCACCCTGTGGATGTCGATTCTTTGGAGGGCCATAACTGTTGGCTCGTTTAGAGTTACGGGAGCCTTAACCAATCAAAACGGAGCCCTTTGTGAGTTCTGTGGCTGTGACTACTTTAAACCATCACAGGTTAGTTTCATACTCAAAAAAGCCTATCCGAACCTCAATCGGGTCTTGGAAGTTTTTTACCCTTTTTTTTTCGTCACGTGGTTTTTCTGTAAAACGGGATCCCCGTGGTTGGTCTATGATTTACCATCGTTGGAGAGTGGTGCACCATGGTACTGCTCCATTTCAAATCCATGCACCCATTTCTAAAAGTCATACGGCACTGTTTCAGCATTTTGGTTGGATGTTGATCCTTGCACCGTAGATGTTGCACCCTGTGAATATCAATTCTTCAAAGGGCCAAAACTGTTGGTTCATTTAGAGTTACAGAAGCCATAATTAGTAAAAACGAAGTTCTTTGTGAGTTCTAAGACTGTGATCGCTTTAAGCCGTCACTGGTTAGTTTCATACCCAAAAAAGTCTATCCGAACCTTAATTGGGTCTTGGAACGTTTTTGCCCATCGTTTTTTCGTCACGGGGATTTTTTCTATAAAATGGGATTCCAATTGCTTTTCTATGATTTACCTTCACTGTAGAGTGGTGCACCATGGTACTGCTCCATTTCAAATCCATGCACCCATTTCTAAAAGTCGTACGACACTTTTTCGGCATTTTGGATGGATGGTGCACCTTGCACCGTAGATGTTGCACCCTATAGATATCGATTCTTCGGAGGGCCACAACCGTTGGCTCGCTTAGAGTTACGGGAGCCATAAATGGTCAAAACGAAGCTCTTTGTGAGTTCTATGGCTATGATCGCTTTAAGCCGTCACTGGTCAGTTTCATACCCAAAAAATCCTATCCGAACCTCAATCGGGTCTTGGAAGTTTTTTACCCATCGTTTTTTCGTCACGTGGATTTTTTGTATAAACAGGATCCCCGTGGCTGTTCTATGATTTACCATCACTGGAGAGTGGTGCACCATGGTACTGCTCCATTTCAAATCTATGCACCCATTTTTAAAAGTCGTACGACACTTTTTCGGCATTTTGGATGGATGTTGCACCTTGCACCATAGATGTTGCACCTTGTGGATATCGATTCTTCGGAGGGCCATAACTGTTGGCTCGTTTTGAGTTACGGGAGCCATAACCAGTCAAAACGAATCTGTTTGTGAGTTCTACGACTGTGACTGCTTTAAGCCGTCACTGATTAGTTTCATACCCAAAAAAGCCTATCCAAACCTTAATTGGGTCTTGTAAGTTTTTTACCCTTTGTTTTTTCGTCACGTGGATTTTTCTGTAAAACGGGATCCCCGCGGTTGGTCTATGATTTACCATCGCTAGAGTGTGGTGCACCATGGTACGCTCCATTTCAAATCCATGCACCCATTTTTAAAAGTCGTATGATACTTTTTCGGCATTTTGGACAGATGTTGCCCCTGCACCGTAGATATTGCATCCTGTGGATATCGATTATTCGAGGGGTCATAACTGTTGGCTCGTTTAGAGTTACGGGAGCCATAACAATCAAAACGTAGCTCTTTGTGAGTTCGATGGCTGTGATAGCTTTAAGCTATCACTGGTTAGTTTCATACCCAAAAAAAGCCTATCTGAACCTATATCGGATCTTGGAAGTTTTTTACCCTTCGTTTTTTCGTCACGTGAATTTTTTCTGTAAAACGGGATTTCCTCGGCTAGTCTATGATTTTCCATCACTAGAGAGTGGTGCACCATGGTACTGCTCTATTTCAAATCCATGCACCCATTTCTAAATGTCGTACGACACTGTTTCAGCATTTTAGACAGATGTTGCACCTTGCACCATAGATGTTGCACCCTGTGGATATCGATTCTTCGAAGGGCCATAACTGTTGGCTCGTCTAGAGTTGTGTGATGTCCCGGAAATTTGGGCAATATTTATTTAATAATTTCATTTATAATTTATTTTAAAATGTGAAATACTGATTTAATAATCCAATTCAAATATAATTTTCTTTTGAAAATTTATAATTATTTTGTTAATAAATGATATTATTTTGAAAATTTATAATAATGATTTAATTTGAAAAGCTTATTGTTTTAAAATGTTAAAAATATTTTTATGATAAAATTTCCTTTCTAAGCTGATTTAAAAATATTTATTTATAATGTATATATGTGTATACATTGTAAATAGGAGTTTTGATTTTAAATTTTAATTTTAAATTTAATAAAGGATCTTTTCAAATTTATAATATATATAGGTGTATAATTTATGGATTGATTTATATTAAATTGAAAATAGTATTGAACTTTGTATAAGTCAAGTTATAAATCTATCTTGTATTTTTTGGAAGAAATTATAGTAAATACTTTGTTATAAATATATAGTTAAGAATTGTATTTTTATAATAAAGTTTATTTTGTTTTATTTTAAAATTGTTTTGAAATAAATTTAGTTTATTTATATTTAAGTATAATATGTTGATTTGAAATCTTTTAAATAAAATATAATTCAACTTGTTCTTTTCTTTCTAAAAAGTTTCTTTTGTAAAATTTGTTTTAAATAATTTTTAAGATATTCAAGCAAACATTTAAATATGTAAAGATAGTTCATTTGTAATTATTTAGAGAATAAATGTAAATAAACATATATAAACATCTTAAATTAAATTAGAAATGATTTTATCTTTAATTAAAACAATTGTAAAACAAAGAATTTATTTTTATATTAAATCTCTTTCATGTGTTAGCTTCATGTTTTAAAGTAGACACTTGTAATTTATTTTCATACTTAAGCAACAAGTGGCATTTCTAAATCAATTTTGAATAAAAACTTTAACAAATCTCTTTTGTTCAAACCCTTATCTTCTCTAATGTATCTAAATTCAGTTTTGAGAAAACTGAAAATCATTTTCATTCTAAAACCCACAACCTAAATTCAGATCTATGAAAACTAAAATCCATTTCACTCTAAATTCTTCAACCCAAATCTATGCTCTGCAAAATCAAAACCTTTAAACCTGCAACCAAACTTCTTCAATCTGTAGATCCTGTAACCTACAATTCAAAATAACCTGCAAACACATGTCTTCAACTTAAGAAAATTCAAATCTGCATCATCTGTAACCTGCAAACAACTTAATCTGTAATAAATCAATGCAAGCAAGTTGAAATGGGAAGCATGCAGTTCCAAAGCCTGAAGCATCATGGCATCATCAAGTGCAAATTCAAATAGGACTGCAAGCATCAAGGTATCACCAAAATTCCCACCAGCATGCAAGCAGATTCACAATGCAATGGAAATTCAGATTTGCAGGGAAATGAACTTGCAGATGGATGCTTTCTATTTTGCATTTAAGGTGAGTAAATTTTCTGTCTTAAAAACAGTTTCTACTTTTAAAAACCAAGCCATCTAGATTTTGCAGAAATTAAAGTTTAGTTTGAAATGTTGTTCAAACAAGAAAATCAAAACAGTGATTGATAAGTAAATAAAAAAAAAAAATATAACAAGTACCCTGTTCTCTCTTTTGGTAAGCAACATCAGTATTTTTAGATTGTTTTTGAATTAATCTATGCATTAGTACAGATATCCTTGAGTGTGCTTGTTGACTGTTGTATGATGTTCTGTGTACATTTTTAATATGCACATAGGTGTGAATGCAGACCTTCTAGCAGACCTGTCTCTGCTCTTATTAGGATTTTAAATACAAATCCACTCATTTATGTATGTAGCTTAATTAGGAATTATTTATGTAAACAATTTGTGTTTGTGTAGCATTGATTTAGGTTAGAAATTTAATTTAGGAAAATATAAACCTGTTACTGCTGAAATCAAAACAACAGACAATAGTTCAAAAGTAAAATTTATCAAACATCTTAAAATTCTTCAAAACAGGTTCAAAACTTCAATGCATGTTTAAACATGGATATTAAAACATGATTATTAAAAACAAGCATCAGTTTTAAAAGGCTTCTGAGGGGTTAGGTATTTAAGGTCTGTGCAGTATATTGGATTTTGGGGTATCTGATCATGGAATGGATTTTGAAACTTGGATTCTTGCCTGAAGATAGAATGTTGACTAGGAAGTGAGGGGAAATAGAAGAAAGGTGGTCAGAAAGTAGTGGTGATGGCAAGCATAGTTTTCAGGTTTTGATATGTGTGGTGAAGCTTTCAGGTTGATGTCTTTTTGCTTGAATCTATTTTCAAGCCACAGAGAGTTTTGTTAAAGATTGTTAACAAGTTAAGGGATGGGTTGCTTCCTGGAGAAGATAGTGGAGGTAGCTGGAAGTCGCCGGGGTGGTGGTTCATTTGCACAGTGGAAATTTGGGCTCTGGTGAAGTTTTGATGTGCAGGCTTTAGGTGACTCGAAGTCGACCCCGTGCAGTTCATGTTATAACTCGAAGTGAACGAGATTTTAACTCGAAGTACTTTGTTGGCTGTCTCGGGTTAGTTGTTTTCAGGGTGTAAATCTGTGCTGTGTTTTTTTTAAAAACCTGGAAACCAAAAATGTTTAAAGGCTATGATTTAAATTCAAATAAGTTTATGAATTCAAAAATTTAAATGATGAATTTAAATTTAAAATAAGGTTTAAGTTCAAATTTGAAACCAAGTGTAATATAGGTTTCAGGATTTTTTTTTGAATCCAGTTTTTATTTTAAAAACTGTATTGTTCTTTTAAAAATTTAAAAGCAATGATTTAAAATAAGTATAGGTTTGAATTGAATTCAAGTAAGTTTTGAATTCAGAAAGTTTAAATGATAAATTTAAATTTAAGGAAGATTTAAATTTAAATCTGGAAAAAAACAGTAAGGGTAGTTTTCAGGATTTAAATCCAGATTTTTATTAAAAACAGTTTTGGTTTTTTTTTTTAAATTTTTTTAAAGGAATTCAGTGTTTAAAATTAAAATTCAAATTCAGGTGTGAATTTGAATCAGATTCAGGAATACTTTGAATTCAAAATGAAACATTTGAATGATAAGCAAGATTTAAAATTGGGTTAGAAATCAAATTCAAATATGATTTCAGTTTTTACTTTGAATCCTGTTTGAATTCAAATCAAGTTGAAATTTTTAAATATTGGACAAAGATGTTATTAAGTAGAATTTAAATTTGAATCTGATTTCAAATTAAGGTTTAGATTTAAAAGAATTCTTTCTTTTAAGTATTGAAATAAAATGATGATATGTTTAGCTTTAAATTGAAAGTTAAAATAATCTATTTATTTTCAAATGTTTGATTATTTAAATTTGGAAATGTTTATATAGTTAAACATTTGAAATCTTAAATTTTTAAATGAAAGTTGATTAGATTTTAGAAATGTATTATTTAAATACATTTTGGATATTAATTAAGTTATAAATAAGTAAATGAATTATTTTGGAAATAATTAAGAATTTACTTATTTATTTGATTTAATTTATAACTTGAATTAATTTATAATTAAAAATGATTAATGTATAATTTATTCAAGTAAGGAATTAATGGAATGTTGTTAATTATCTAAGGATAATTAATAATTAATTAATATAATTAATTTTGATGGATTAATTAGATTAATTAATTTAAGATAATCAATTGTAATTTAAGTATAATTACTTTATAAAAGTAATTAAGGGATTAATTATTTATTGTAATTAATTCCAATAATGTGCTTTGTTAAATTAATTAATTTAGTTTAATTAATTTAAGAATAATTTAATGATAATAATTACTTAATGTAATTTATGGAGCAGATTACTTAGAGAAGTTGTAATTGATAATTACTGGAATGTAACTAAGGAAAGGTGATTTATTTAAAAGTAATTTGGATAATTACTTTTGTAATTAATCAAGGATTAATTAATAAAGATAATTAATTATTGGATAATTAATTATTGATAATCAATTTATTAAGGAGTAATTAAGATAGTTAATTACTGGATTTAAGTATTAATCAAGGTGATTAATAATGGTATTTAATTTAATTAGTAAATGTAATTAATTTTTTTAGTTGAGTAATTAGTTTAAATATTAATTAGAGATCATTAATTATTATAATTAATGATGTAATTAAGAATTGTTTAATTAAGAATTAATTAATTAATTAAGTGATTAATTAATTGTAATTAATTAAGGATAAATGTAATTAATTATAGTTAATTAATGAAGTAATTAAATGTTAATTACTTATGAATAAGGTTAATTAATTTTATGAAATTAATTTAAGACTAATTACTTATTGTAATTAGTGAATGATTAATCAAAGATGTTTAACCAAGTTAAATACTTTATGAATGATTAATTAACTAGGTTGATTAATCAATGGATTTATAAGCAGGATTTATAGATGAGTAATTAATTTAATTTATTTTAAATTAATTAAAGATAGAAGTAATTAATTTAATTCATTTTAAATTAATTATAAATGATGGATAATATATCATTGCTTATGAATGATATTGATATGCTTTTGGATGGTTGTGATCTCAGAAATGAGATGAGTAGTATCTATAGGATATGGATGCTTAGTTATAGTATGATGGATTATTTGGTTGTGATGATTGTTGTTGTGATGTTTGACTGTTGTGATGATTATCTGTTATGATAATGTTATGGGTTATCTGCTATGATGATATATGTAGTTTATCTATCTGTGTGAAATAGATAAAAATAAAATGAGTTAATTGTTTAAAACCCTTAAGTATAACTTGGACATTAAAATGGCGTTTGGTTTCGGTGAGACCGGGATCGGGTTTCCATATTTGGATATCCGAAAACCACATCGATTCCAATTAAACGTTAGGTCGTTAATCCAAGTGGAGCAAGTGAAGACTCGAGGTGTAAGGGCTATACGTCAGTATAACTCTGTGGGTGATTCCGTAATGAGTTTGACGGAATAGTACTTATAGATTCGAGATGGTGGTTTAGAGTGCAAGGGTTATTGTCGTTAACTCTGAGGGTGATTCCAATACGAGTGTAACGAGATAATGCCTTCGGTTTCGTTCGAACCCGGAACGAACTTGTATGGATTGAATGCTTTCAGAACATCGTCAGGTGGACGATGAGCATTCTAAGATAGATGTGTTCTTTAAAGGTAATCGCAGCCTCAAGCCTCATCAACCGGGAATGGCTAAAACAGGGGAGGTGCAGCAAGGCTTCGTGGGTCGCGCCCACTGGAGGGCAAGATACATCCCTGTCTAGAGGTCCCTTTATATTTCGGCTGTGTGGACGGTTTTTGAGCTCCAACCGTCGGGGCGGTCTTGTTCGGGACTGTTCAGTAAGGAACGGTTCCGGCCTTGTGTTGCAGGGGAGTTAGGGTGGCTCCTCGGTACGGTGATCTAGGCCACGTACTGTGACGGGCGGTACCCCAGTAGCCCTGCCATTGTTGGAAACCCATTTTCCCTACGAGACCCTACGGTTTTGTTTGTATTACCCACTTTTGTGGCTAGTAGCTGGAATTTAATAGATGTAACAATTTCGGCTATTTCATATTTACTTGAAAACCCTAGACACTATTATAATATCACTGGATTTCCTATCAAATGTTTTGGTTAGCGTAAGGTAAAAACTTTTCCATGTTTATGTGTGGGAAGTCTTACGTGATACCTTTTGTTTTCAAAAGGATTTTCTAAAGTTAAGCAACTTTTAAACTATTTACTCACACCAGACCCCTGTCTGACCCGAGTGTTTATTTTCTGTTTTATTAAACTCTTGGGTACTCATATTATGTATGAGTAGTCAAGTGATTCAGGATTGCTTTGACGAGTTATGGAGGAGCAAATGGAGCAGGAGGCTTCTGCGTTGTAGTTATCTATTTTCCGCTGTGTTGGTATCTTTGAGTCTCTCTCTGAGTTGTTTCTTGTACTATTTAGAGTTGTATAACTAGACAGGTGTTTATAACTGTCTAGTATGTGTTGTATTGGCTGTAAAACTCTGATGTATATGATACTATGTAAAGTTTTATGTGGTATATTATATTTTATTCGTTCCGCTGTGAGATTCTGATGTTGTTTGTGTTCTTCTTTCTCTTTCTTTTCTTCTTCTATCCCTTTCTTTCTTCTTAGCGATGCGACTTCCTGGAGTCTGGAAGTTGGGTCGTTACAACGTGGTATCAGAGCGTTAGGTTGAGTGAATACCTAGGCTCTGTAGTGGTGTCTTTCTCGAGAGAGCGTACTTGTAATTTTAAATATAAATATATTTAATTCTACCTATCTGTTGGGTTACCTGTTCAGGTTTTCCAATATAAGTAATAAAGGTAGATAGGGTAGTGGTGTGTGTAACACAACTACCAATGGTTGGAGTTCTGAGTGTTTGAGCTGGGAAGTGATCTGCTAGGGCAGTGTTGGGCATCTTGAGTAGTTTGGCAGTTTGGTGTGAAGGATTTCACTGATCTCTGAAGGAGAATCTTTTCAAGATTCGGAGTGTATCTTTGGATGTTAAGCTTGATTTCACTTGTGTGAGTGGATTTTTCTTGAGTCTGGATCAGTTTGGAGTACTGAAGCCAGCATTGGTATTTTGGCAACCTTAGGAAAGAGATCCGTCTCTATTTGAGTTTGAGACTCAGTTTGACAGAGTGTTTTGTGCTTGGTTTGGAGTCGAGTTTCCTGAGGGATATCTGTCTTCTGAAGGATCTTTTGGTGGAAGTGGTTGTTGTAGCTTTGAGATTCGATGAGCTTTGGGGTAATTAAGTTTGTTGGCAGCAGTAGCAGCAGTGAGTGGCCTGTTTCTTCGATGGTTCTGAAGTCTCTGTGATTCTTTTGTCAGTAGGCCGGGCAGATGGTGAAGCTTGTCCATTTCTTCTGGAAGCTCAGCTGGGTGTGATGTTTGTGGTTGAAGGTGGACCACTAGTTTCCCTTCTGTTTTGAAGGCTTTGGCTATTCTGTTTGTTGAAGAGAGAACAATCTGAACTGAGTAGAATCGCAAAAGTGACTTGCGATGATTCGGAAGTTTTCTGAGTAACCTTTGTTTGGATTGAAGTATCTCTAGAAGATGTTTGAGTTATCGAAGTGGTTTGATATTTTCTGGATGTCTTCAAAGGAGTTAAGTTTTGCATCTGCATCAGGAGATTGAGTTCTGTTTCGACTTGGTTTTTTGGAGATTTTATGGTATTTGATGAACAATATTTTCGGGGTAAGTTGATCAAGTGTACCTATGTTCATTAACAGCATTCTCAAATCAGAGTGCGCAGTGGAAGCATGGTGGCAGCTATTCCAGAATAGGAACACCCGATTCATGTGGGGATTTGTGTTTTGTCTTGGATCAGAGGATTTCTACAGGAAATTCACTTTAATCTGGAGACTTGGATGTCCTGTGCATCTGTTCTGTTTTCCGAATAAGTGTTGTTTGTCTGAAGTTTTCTGATATCTGTAGTAGAGTTTGTGTGATGGATTGGATTGATCTAGAAGTTGAAGGCAGCCCAGGATCGACAGGAAAGATTTATGGATAAGAGATTGGACCTTTCTGTTTTCTCTCAAGGGTTAAGTGATTGATCTACAGGATTGGATTGCCAGTTTGGATAACTGGGATTCGATGAGTTTCACGTATCTCTGAGGGAATACGTGTATGATCTATCTCTGGTTGTGGAACCAGCAGTTCTGGAGTTTTGGTTGTTGAGTCAGACTTGTTTGCAGTCTGATATCTTGTCTTGTGTTGTAGATATAGCTGTATAGGAGTTTTTGGAATTTCTTAGTATTGATTGTTTGGATTCTCTTGAGCGAGTATCCCGGTATATATATACTTGGGGAAACTCGATAGAATCTTATCCAGAATTTTTCTGGATAATTAGATTTGTTTGATTGATTGAATTGGTTGTCTTGATTGTTAGCATATGTTGATATGTGCTTGTGTTTTAAATAAAATTTTTAAAGAGATTATTAAATTACCTTTGCTTTTAAATTTCGGGGACGAAATTCTTTTAAGGGGGGAGGAATGTGATGTCCCGGAAATTTGGGCAATATTTATTTAATAATTTCATTTATAATTTATTTTAAAATGTGAAATACTGATTTAATAATCCAATTCAAATATAATTTTCTTTTGAAAATTTATAATTATTTTGTTAATAAATGATATTATTTTGAAAATTTATAATAATGATTTAATTTGAAAAGCTTATTGTTTTAAAATGTTAAAAATATTTTTATGATAAAATTTCCTTTCTAAGCTGATTTAAAAATATTTATTTATAATGTATATATGTGTATACATTGTAAATAGGAGTTTTGATTTTAAATTTTAATTTTAAATTTAATAAAGGATCTTTTCAAATTTATAATATATATAGGTGTATAATTTATGGATTGATTTATATTAAATTGAAAATAGTATTGAACTTTGTATAAGTCAAGTTATAAATCTATCTTGTATTTTTTGGAAGAAATTATAGTAAATACTTTGTTATAAATATATAGTTAAGAATTGTATTTTTATAATAAAGTTTATTTTGTTTTATTTTAAAATTGTTTTGAAATAAATTTAGTTTATTTATATTTAAGTATAATATGTTGATTTGAAATCTTTTAAATAAAATATAATTCAACTTGTTCTTTTCTTTCTAAAAAGTTTCTTTTGTAAAATTTGTTTTAAATAATTTTTAAGATATTCAAGCAAACATTTAAATATGTAAAGATAGTTCATTTGTAATTATTTAGAGAATAAATGTAAATAAACATATATAAACATCTTAAATTAAATTAGAAATGATTTTATCTTTAATTAAAACAATTGTAAAACAAAGAATTTATTTTTATATTAAATCTCTTTCATGTGTTAGCTTCATGTTTTAAAGTAGACACTTGTAATTTATTTTCATACTTAAGCAACAAGTGGCATTTCTAAATCAATTTTGAATAAAAACTTTAACAAATCTCTTTTGTTCAAACCCTTATCTTCTCTAATGTATCTAAATTCAGTTTTGAGAAAACTGAAAATCATTTTCATTCTAAAACCCACAACCTAAATTCAGATCTATGAAAACTAAAATCCATTTCACTCTAAATTCTTCAACCCAAATCTATGCTCTGCAAAATCAAAACCTTTAAACCTGCAACCAAACTTCTTCAATCTGTAGATCCTGTAACCTACAATTCAAAATAACCTGCAAACACATGTCTTCAACTTAAGAAAATTCAAATCTGCATCATCTGTAACCTGCAAACAACTTAATCTGTAATAAATCAATGCAAGCAAGTTGAAATGGGAAGCATGCAGTTCCAAAGCCTGAAGCATCATGGCATCATCAAGTGCAAATTCAAATAGGACTGCAAGCATCAAGGTATCACCAAAATTCCCACCAGCATGCAAGCAGATTCACAATGCAATGGAAATTCAGATTTGCAGGGAAATGAACTTGCAGATGGATGCTTTCTATTTTGCATTTAAGGTGAGTAAATTTTCTGTCTTAAAAACAGTTTCTACTTTTAAAAACCAAGCCATCTAGATTTTGCAGAAATTAAAGTTTAGTTTGAAATGTTGTTCAAACAAGAAAATCAAAACAGTGATTGATAAGTAAATAAAAAAAAAAAATATAACAAGTACCCTGTTCTCTCTTTTGGTAAGCAACATCAGTATTTTTAGATTGTTTTTGAATTAATCTATGCATTAGTACAGATATCCTTGAGTGTGCTTGTTGACTGTTGTATGATGTTCTGTGTACATTTTTAATATGCACATAGGTGTGAATGCAGACCTTCTAGCAGACCTGTCTCTGCTCTTATTAGGATTTTAAATACAAATCCACTCATTTATGTATGTAGCTTAATTAGGAATTATTTATGTAAACAATTTGTGTTTGTGTAGCATTGATTTAGGTTAGAAATTTAATTTAGGAAAATATAAACCTGTTACTGCTGAAATCAAAACAACAGACAATAGTTCAAAAGTAAAATTTATCAAACATCTTAAAATTCTTCAAAACAGGTTCAAAACTTCAATGCATGTTTAAACATGGATATTAAAACATGATTATTAAAAACAAGCATCAGTTTTAAAAGGCTTCTGAGGGGTTAGGTATTTAAGGTCTGTGCAGTATATTGGATTTTGGGGTATCTGATCATGGAATGGATTTTGAAACTTGGATTCTTGCCTGAAGATAGAATGTTGACTAGGAAGTGAGGGGAAATAGAAGAAAGGTGGTCAGAAAGTAGTGGTGATGGCAAGCATAGTTTTCAGGTTTTGATATGTGTGGTGAAGCTTTCAGGTTGATGTCTTTTTGCTTGAATCTATTTTCAAGCCACAGAGAGTTTTGTTAAAGATTGTTAACAAGTTAAGGGATGGGTTGCTTCCTGGAGAAGATAGTGGAGGTAGCTGGAAGTCGCCGGGGTGGTGGTTCATTTGCACAGTGGAAATTTGGGCTCTGGTGAAGTTTTGATGTGCAGGCTTTAGGTGACTCGAAGTCGACCCCGTGCAGTTCATGTTATAACTCGAAGTGAACGAGATTTTAACTCGAAGTACTTTGTTGGCTGTCTCGGGTTAGTTGTTTTCAGGGTGTAAATCTGTGCTGTGTTTTTTTTAAAAACCTGGAAACCAAAAATGTTTAAAGGCTATGATTTAAATTCAAATAAGTTTATGAATTCAAAAATTTAAATGATGAATTTAAATTTAAAATAAGGTTTAAGTTCAAATTTGAAACCAAGTGTAATATAGGTTTCAGGATTTTTTTTTGAATCCAGTTTTTATTTTAAAAACTGTATTGTTCTTTTAAAAATTTAAAAGCAATGATTTAAAATAAGTATAGGTTTGAATTGAATTCAAGTAAGTTTTGAATTCAGAAAGTTTAAATGATAAATTTAAATTTAAGGAAGATTTAAATTTAAATCTGGAAAAAAACAGTAAGGGTAGTTTTCAGGATTTAAATCCAGATTTTTATTAAAAACAGTTTTGGTTTTTTTTTTAAATTTTTTTAAAGGAATTCAGTGTTTAAAATTAAAATTCAAATTCAGGTGTGAATTTGAATCAGATTCAGGAATACTTTGAATTCAAAATGAAACATTTGAATGATAAGCAAGATTTAAAATTGGGTTAGAAATCAAATTCAAATATGATTTCAGTTTTTACTTTGAATCCTGTTTGAATTCAAATCAAGTTGAAATTTTTAAATATTGGACAAAGATGTTATTAAGTAGAATTTAAATTTGAATCTGATTTCAAATTAAGGTTTAGATTTAAAAGAATTCTTTCTTTTAAGTATTGAAATAAAATGATGATATGTTTAGCTTTAAATTGAAAGTTAAAATAATCTATTTATTTTCAAATGTTTGATTATTTAAATTTGGAAATGTTTATATAGTTAAACATTTGAAATCTTAAATTTTTAAATGAAAGTTGATTAGATTTTAGAAATGTATTATTTAAATACATTTTGGATATTAATTAAGTTATAAATAAGTAAATGAATTATTTTGGAAATAATTAAGAATTTACTTATTTATTTGATTTAATTTATAACTTGAATTAATTTATAATTAAAAATGATTAATGTATAATTTATTCAAGTAAGGAATTAATGGAATGTTGTTAATTATCTAAGGATAATTAATAATTAATTAATATAATTAATTTTGATGGATTAATTAGATTAATTAATTTAAGATAATCAATTGTAATTTAAGTATAATTACTTTATAAAAGTAATTAAGGGATTAATTATTTATTGTAATTAATTCCAATAATGTGCTTTGTTAAATTAATTAATTTAGTTTAATTAATTTAAGAATAATTTAATGATAATAATTACTTAATGTAATTTATGGAGCAGATTACTTAGAGAAGTTGTAATTGATAATTACTGGAATGTAACTAAGGAAAGGTGATTTATTTAAAAGTAATTTGGATAATTACTTTTGTAATTAATCAAGGATTAATTAATAAAGATAATTAATTATTGGATAATTAATTATTGATAATCAATTTATTAAGGAGTAATTAAGATAGTTAATTACTGGATTTAAGTATTAATCAAGGTGATTAATAATGGTATTTAATTTAATTAGTAAATGTAATTAATTTTTTTAGTTGAGTAATTAGTTTAAATATTAATTAGAGATCATTAATTATTATAATTAATGATGTAATTAAGAATTGTTTAATTAAGAATTAATTAATTAATTAAGTGATTAATTAATTGTAATTAATTAAGGATAAATGTAATTAATTATAGTTAATTAATGAAGTAATTAAATGTTAATTACTTATGAATAAGGTTAATTAATTTTATGAAATTAATTTAAGACTAATTACTTATTGTAATTAGTGAATGATTAATCAAAGATGTTTAACCAAGTTAAATACTTTATGAATGATTAATTAACTAGGTTGATTAATCAATGGATTTATAAGCAGGATTTATAGATGAGTAATTAATTTAATTTATTTTAAATTAATTAAAGATAGAAGTAATTAATTTAATTGATTTTAAATTAATTATAAATGATGGATAATATATCATTGCTTATGAATGATATTGATATGCTTTTGGATGGTTGTGATCTCAGAAATGAGATGAGTAGTATCTATAGGATATGGATGCTTAGTTATAGTATGATGGATTATTTGGTTGTGATGATTGTTGTTGTGATGTTTGACTGTTGTGATGATTATCTGTTATGATAATGTTATGGGTTATCTGCTATGATGATATATGTAGTTTATCTATCTGTGTGAAATAGATAAAAATAAAATGAGTTAATTGTTTAAAACCCTTAAGTATAACTTGGACATTAAAATGGCGTTTGGTTTCGGTGAGACCGGGATCGGGTTTCCATATTTGGATATCCGAAAACCACATCGATTCCAATTAAACGTTAGGTCGTTAATCCAAGTGGAGCAAGTGAAGACTCGAGGTGTAAGGGCTATACGTCAGTATAACTCTGTGGGTGATTCCGTAATGAGTTTGACGGAATAGTACTTATAGATTCGAGATGGTGGTTTAGAGTGCAAGGGTTATTGTCGTTAACTCTGAGGGTGATTCCAATACGAGTGTAACGAGATAATGCCTTCGGTTTCGTTCGAACCCGGAACGAACTTGTATGGATTGAATGCTTTCAGAACATCGTCAGGTGGACGATGAGCATTCTAAGATAGATGTGTTCTTTAAAGGTAATCGCAGCCTCAAGCCTCATCAACCGGGAATGGCTAAAACAGGGGAGGTGCAGCAAGGCTTCGTGGGTCGCGCCCACTGGAGGGCAAGATACATCCCTGTCTAGAGGTCCCTTTATATTTCGGCTGTGTGGACGGTTTTTGAGCTCCAACCGTCGGGGCGGTCTTGTTCGGGACTGTTCAGTAAGGAACGGTTCCGGCCTTGTGTTGCAGGGGAGTTAGGGTGGCTCCTCGGTACGGTGATCTAGGCCACGTACTGTGACGGGCGGTACCCCAGTAGCCCTGCCATTGTTGGAAACCCATTTTCCCTACGAGACCCTACGGTTTTGTTTGTATTACCCACTTTTGTGGCTAGTAGCTGGAATTTAATAGATGTAACAATTTCGGCTATTTCATATTTACTTGAAAACCCTAGACACTATTATAATATCACTGGATTTCCTATCAAATGTTTTGGTTAGCGTAAGGTAAAAACTTTTCCATGTTTATGTGTGGGAAGTCTTACGTGATACCTTTTGTTTTCAAAAGGATTTTCTAAAGTTAAGCAACTTTTAAACTATTTACTCACACCAGACCCCTATCTGACCCGAGTGTTTATTTTCTGTTTTATTAAACTCTTGGGTACTCATATTATGTATGAGTAGTCAAGTGATTCAGGATTGCTTTGACGAGTTATGGAGGAGCAAATGGAGCAGGAGGCTTCTGCGTTGTAGTTATCTATTTTCCGCTGTGTTGGTATCTTTGAGTCTCTCTCTGAGTTGTTTCTTGTACTATTTAGAGTTGTATAACTAGACAGGTGTTTATAACTGTCTAGTATGTGTTGTATTGGCTGTAAAACTCTGATGTATATGATACTATGTAAAGTTTTATGTGGTATATTATATTTTATTCGTTCCGCTGTGAGATTCTGATGTTGTTTGTGTTCTTCTTTCTCTTTCTTTTCTTCTTCTATCCCTTTCTTTCTTCTTAGCGATGCGACTTCCTGGAGTCTGGAAGTTGGGTCGTTACAAGTTGCGAGAGCCATAACTAGTCAAAATGAAGCTCTCTGTGAGTTCTATGGGTATGATCACTTTAATTTGTCACGGGTTAGTTTCATACCCAACAAAGCCTATCCGAACCTCAATCGGGTCTTGGAAGTTTTTTACCCTTCGTTTTTTCGTCACGTGGATTTTTTTGTTAAACGGGATCCCCGTGGCTGGTCTATGATTTACCATCACTAGAGAGTGGTGCACCATGGTACTGCTCCGTTTCAAATCCATGCACCCATTTCTAAAAGTCGTACGACACTTTTTCGGCATTTTGGACGGATGTTGCAGCTAGATGTTGCACCATGTGGATATCGATTCTTCGGAGGGCCATAACTGTTGGCTTGTTAGAGTTATGGGAGCCATAGCAGTCAAAACGAAACTCTCTGTGAGTTCTATGGCTATGACTGCTTTAAGCCATCAATCGTTAGTGTCGTACCCAAAAAAACCTATCTGAACCTCAATCGGGTCATAGATGTTTTTTACCCTTTGTTTTTTCGTCATGTGGATTTTTTCTGTAAAACGGGATCCCCGTGGCTGGTCTATGATGTACCATCGCTGGAGAGTGGTGCATCATGTTACTGCTCCGTTTTAACTCCTTGCACCCATTTCTAAAAGTCGTACGGCACTTTTTCGGCATTTTGGACGGATGTTGCACTTTGCACCATAGATGTTGCACCCTGTGGATATCAATTCTTCGGAGGGCCATAAATTTTGGCTCATTTAGAGTTACGGGAGCCATAACCAGTCAAAATGAAGATCTCTGTGAGTTCTACGGCTATGACCTCTTTAAGTCATCACTGGTTAGTTTCATACCCAAAAAAGCCTATCCGAACCTCAATCGGGTCTTGGAAGTTTTTTGCGCATCGTTTTTTCATCACGTGGATTTTTTCTGTAAAATAGGATCACCATGGCTAGTCTATGATTTACCATCACTAAAGAGTGGTGCACAATGGTACTGTTCTATTTCAAATCCATGCATCCATTTCTTAAAGTCATATGGCACTTTTTCGGCATTTTGGACTAATGTTGCACCTTGCACCGTAGATGTTGCACCCTATGGATATCGATTCTTCGAAGGGCATAACTATTGGCTCGTTTAGAGTTACGGGAGCCATAACCAGTCAAAATGAAGCTCTCTATGAGTTCTATGGTATGACATCTTTAAGCCATCACTGATGTTGTCCGACCTTTTGGCAAAGCCGAGATATCCAAAGATTAACTGAAAATCAGTGACTACTAGTCACAAATATCGATTACACATCGCAGGTTCACTATGGATATCAATGAATTTCGTCCGAGTCCGGATCGAGCTACAATTGTCAAGACATGTCAAGAAAAGCCAGAGAGTAGACGTTCCAAATTTCTAGTAAGTCCAAGTTCGTATGCCCAAGATACGATCGATACGAGATGAGGAAAACACACCTTTAGAATCGATCCCAACACCATGTTCGAATCCATCCAGAGAAGTCATGTTCGTATCCATCAAGAATGAGCAGCTTCGAATCGATCAGGTTCGAACCGATCATGTTCAAATCGATCAAGTTCGAACCGATTAGGTTCAAATCGATCATGTTTGAATCGATCCTTGGTCGTGCTATTGGTATCCATTGTGTTCGTGTCATTCCAGGGAACTCCAATTGCTCGAATCCATTTTGTTTGCATCCCTCTGAGAACTACACAGCTCGTATCGATACACAAGCGAACCACTAGTTTGTATCGGTCGGTGTCCATAGTCGATCGATACGAACAGATCCACGATCGATCGATACGAACGAAACCTTCCTATGAGCAAACGATGCAAATAGCGCCGTGACCATCGATGTGAACAAGATGAGTTAACCGATACGAAGAAGGCTTCAATCTTGGGTACGAACAAGGGTCGGTCAACCCGGCACAGAAGGTGGAGTGATCCAAGAATCTCGCGCCACGTAACCATGCACTCACATGCCCGTATCGATTCGAAGAGAAGCGACGCGAAAGATCGATTCGAACGCGACGGCATTGACAAAATGCAATCTTGTATTGATTGTATCTCTTAATCCACCAGTCAAAATGCTTTGAAATTTTCACAGGAGATTGCGCACATGCTAGAAAGGTTTGTGCCTAGTTTCGACTCGATTGGACAAATTCTTGATTGATATGAAATTGGTTCGTATCGATCAAGGATTGAGTCGAAACTTCATGGGATCGATCGCGTAGGCCCAGTCACGTGCTAGAAGGAGTCTCCCGAAGTTTGGGCCAGATATTTACAGAGAACGCCTATATATAGCACCCTAGAGCCTATAGAAAATGGACTTTTGGATGCTACGACGCCCAGACTCCACAAAAATCATGATCGCATTCAAACTCCATTGTTATATTCAAGTGTCATCGCTGTAATTCGCTATAACCAGCAAGAATATCAATAAAAGATTATAATTCGAAGTGGAGGTCAGCCAGAGATAGCCGAAACACTATAAATCTTGTATTTCCATTCATTATTTTCTAATTGTTGTTCACTACATTGCTTGGATTTGAGTTTTGTGTTAAAGTATTGTTGATTTGCATTCATATATTAGTGCTTTCACGACATCTGGGGTTTATGACCATTTTTGGCGCAAACACTTTGGTTCTTTCACTGAGAAGGCGTAACTCAAGGATTCTACCGCTTAGATATTGATTTGAAAGCTTGAAGAATTTAGATTTGAAAGACAATGATGCGAAAAACAAATAGAAGACAAAGAGTAGAGAGAAGCCAACAAGGGGGAAGTCAAGAGGCATCCTCTAGAGATGGAGAAGAACAAGCTTCTACCTACATCACCAGGGACGAGATGGAAGCCATGGCGGATTCAATACATGAAAGATTATTGAAGAGTCAACAGGATATGATGCAAAGCTTCTTTAAGCACATGAGAGTGGCAAGTGCGTAGAACCTTGGACCAACTACAGCGGCTGCAAATATGGGACAAGGAGTTAGGATTAGAGAAAGCAACGGAGGTCAGATTCAAGACCAGAATGCAGGACCTGAATGCAATCAACAAGGACTTGGGGGTAGACCCTCTAGATCTGATATTGGAAGACCCATAGATGGAGCCTAACAGGCCAGAGCCAACACTAATGCTAATGAGCCACATGAAGAATATTACCCAGAATACCCTTGGGACCTAAGGGGCAGGACAGAGGCATGTTGAAGGGACAACCCCTGGATGGAGATGAAAGGATGGTTGGACTAGTACGACGAATCATGAGAGGAGGATTGTCGAGCAAAGGATTGGAGGAAGTTAGTCGGAGTCCGTTTACTCCGAATATCAGGAATGCGAGGAATCCTCCGAAATTCAAGTTACCCTGCTGGATCCTTATTACGGAAAGTCAGACCCTACCATGCACAATACTAGATATATCAGGCATATGAAAGTGCTGGGAACATCCGAGGAAGCGATTACACGATGTTTCCCTTTATTCTTATCAGATGTGGCTGCGCTTTGGTTTAGGCAGCTAGAGAATGGATCGATAAGAACATGGGGTGAGCTGATGGAATGCTTCATGAGACAGTTTAGGGTCCATGTGACACGACCAAAGAGTGTGATGACCTTAGCTTCAATAAAGCAAAGGACCGGAGAGTCCATAAAAGATTTTCTACTGCGATTCAATGCAACGGTGGCTTCAGTAGATTGCTTGGATCCATCGATGATTTTGATAGCGGCGATAGCAGGAGTTGCTTGAAGCACAGAGTTTAACGATTCTTTGGCAAGAGATCCACCGTAAGATCTCGGTGAATTCTATCATGAAGATGAAAGATTCATTCGGCAATAAGATTCACGCGCTGAGAGACGAGAAAAAAACGCTGTGCAAGGCGGAGGAACTTCCAAAGAATAGTCTGAAGCGGAAAAAGGAAAGCGAAAGAAGGACGATAGATACGATGGTCCTGATATATGAAAGAAATTCCAAGAACCCAGATTCAGACAATATACAGACTTGACGGCAAGCCTGGAACGGTTTACACAGAGACTAGGGGCAACTCCCCTATAGAAAACCACCAGGGAGAGATCCCATAGAGCGAGAGCGTAGGAGTAGAAGGTACTGCCTATTCCATGAGCTGGAAGGGCATGCTACCGATGAATGCCGCCACCTGAAGGATGAGGTGGAAGAACATGCCAGAAGTGGTAGATTTCCACATATACCAGAGTACGGACAGCGGCTGTAGGACCTGAGCAACTACCTCCTCCACATAACAGAACTGATCCTGGATCGAGATCGCGACTCATCATCAATTAATTATGATGGCAATAGCTAAGTACAGGATTTGAACTTTGGTCAAATAAGCTCATTAGGTTTGATTTTAGAATAAAATGGCTATTCTACTTACACATGTACAACAACAGAAGAGATCCCCAGGCATGCTCTGAGATGGGATAGACCACTCTGCCCACAGAGGCAATATCTAGATTTTTCCTGTTATTTGAGATTGAACAATTTGGGATCTGAATTTAATAAATGAACTTGAATTTTATAAGATAAAACCTTTGACCGGAGAGTTATAGGATGAATATTGAAAACCAATTTGAAAATGATCGCTTTATGACCCTACTCGGAGAAGTGGGGTCCGGAGTGCAAGAAGTGAGTTGCTTCATCGAAAAGTGACAGGATCGACTCACTTAACGTCGTTCCCCATTCACTGGAGAGTGGTTGGATCGGGGTTCGATAAGAGCCCGAAGTGGCTGTGATCGGCCTAGGATTTAGGCCATGACATCGCTTAATGTTCAAAAACACTGAACCGGAGTGCAGAGGGTGTTGCCGCTTCGCCGGAGGGCGACAGGATCGGCTCACTCGACGCTGTTTCCCCTTCACCGGAGAGTGACAGAATGGGATCCAGCAAGAACCTGGAGAGGCTATGATTGGTCCAGAAAGATCAAGACATCACTATACGCCCTCGTTGGGGTCGGAATGCAAGGGATAGGAAGCAACGTCGGAGCGCAACAGGATCTTTCTATTCGATCGCTAAGTCTGGAATGGACTTGGCAAGGGTCCGGAGTGACCATTGATAGTCTGGAGAGACTATAGAATTTCATTCTTGACTTCCATAGATGAAAATGGATACTGATTCGGCTTCAAACAGCCATAAAATTGATTGACAATACTACAGCTGTGAATGAAACATGAACTCCCAGCATTTTATTTAAAGCTATTCGAAACACACCTTCTACCAAAAGGCATGTTTTGGGGGCAAAGTGTTATCCCACATTTTGTCAAAGACGAGATATCCATAGATTAACTGAAAATCATTGATTACTAGTCACAAATATCGATTACACATCGTAGGTTCACTATAGATATCAATGAATTTGTTTCAATTCTGGATCGAGCTACAATGGACATGACATGACAAGAAAAGCTAAAAGAGCAGACGTATCAAATTTCAAGTCAATCCAAGTTTATATGCTCAAGATATGATCGATACGAGATGAGGAAAACACGTCATTCGAATCGATCCCAAAACCATGTTCGAATCCATCCAGAGAATAACTGTTCGTATCCATCAAGAATGAGAAATTCGAATCAATCAGGTTTGAACCGATCAGGTTCGAATCGATCAAGTTCGAACCGATCAGGCTCGAATCGATCATGTTCAAATCGATCCTTGGTCGTGCTATTCGTATCCATTGTGTTCGTGTCGTTCCAGGGAACTCCATTTGTTCGAATCCATTTTGTTCGCATCCCTCTGAGAACTACACAGCTAGTATCGATACACAGGCGAACCACTAGTTCGTATCGATCAGTGTCGATAGTCGATTGATACGAACAGATCCAAGAATGATCGATACGAACTAAACCTCCCTATGAGCAAACGATGCGAATAGCGCCGTGACCATCAATGCGAACAAGATGAATTAACCGATATGAACAAGGCTTCAATCTTGGGTACGAATAAGGCTCGGTCGACTCGGCACAAAAGGCGGAGCGATCCAAGAATCTCGCGCCACGTCACCATGCACTCACATTCCCGGATTGATTCGAAGAGAAGCGATGCGAAAGATTGATTCGAACGCGACGGCATTAACAAAAACAAAATCTTATATCGATCGTATCTCCTAATCCACCGGTCAAAATGCTTTGAAATTTTCACAGGAGCTTGCGCGCGCTAGAGAAGGTTTGTGCCAAGTTTCGACTCGATTGGACGAATTCTTGATCGATACGAAATTGGTTCGTATCGATCACGGATCGAGTCAAAACTTCATGGGATCGATCGCATGGGCCCACTCATATGCCAGAAGGAGTCTCTCAAAGTTTGGGCTAGATATTTGCAGGGAACGCCTATAAATAGCACCCTAGAGCCTGCAGAAAAGGGACTTTTGGATGCTACGACGTCCAGACTCTGCCAAAATCATGATCGCATTCAAACTCCATTATTATAATTAAGAGTCATCGCTGTAATTCGCTGTAACCAGCAAGAATATCAATAGAAGATTATAATTCAAAGTGGATGTAGGCCAGAGACAGCCGAGCCACTATAAATCTTGTGTTTCCGTTCATTATTTTCCAATTGTTGTTCTCCACTTTGCTTGGATTTGAGTTTTGCATTGAAGTATTGCTGATTTTAATTCATGTATTGGTGCTTTCACGATATTCGAGGTTTGTGACCTATTTTGGTGCAAACAACTGGTTAGTATCATAACCAAAAATTCATATCCGAACCTCAATCGGGTCTTGGAAGTTTTTTACCCTTCGTTTTTTCATCATGTAGATTTTTTCTATAAAACGGGATCCCCATGGCTGGTCTATGATTTACCATCACTGGACAGTTGTGCACTATGATATTGGTCCGTTTCAAATCCATGCACGTGTTTCTAAAAGTTGTATGGCACTTTTTCGGCATTTTGGACGGATGTTGCACCTTGCACCATAGATGTAGCACCCTGTGGATATTGATTCTTCGGAGGGCCAATTATGTTGGCTTGTTTAGAATTATGGGAGCTATAAGGCGTCAAAAAAAGCTATCTATGGGTTCTACGGCTATGACAGCTTTAAGCCATCACTTGTTTGTTTCATACCTAAAGAAGCCTATTCGAACCTCAAACGGGTCTTGGAAGTTTTTTACCCTTCGTTTTTTTGTCGCATGGATTTTTTCTGTAAAACGGGAACCCCATGGCTGGTCTATTATTTACCATCGCTAGAGAGTGGTGCATCATGGTACTGCTCCGTTTCAAATTCATGCACCCATTTCTAAAAGTCGTACGACACTTTTTCAGCATTTTGGACGGATGTTGCACCTTGCACCGTAGATGTTGCACCCTATGGATATCGATTCTTCGGAGGGCCATAACAATTGGCTTGTTAGAGTTACGGGAGGCATAACCAATCAAAACGAAGCTTTCTGTGAGTTCTACGGCTATGAAAGCTTTAAGCCATCACCGGTTTGTTTCATACCCAAAAAAGCCAATTCGAACCTCAATTGGGTCTTGAAAGTTTTTTACCATTCGTTTTTTCGTCACGTGTTTTTTCTGTAAAACGGGATCCACGCGGCGGGTTTATGATTTACCATCGTTGGAGAGTGGTGCATCATCGTACTGCTCCGTTTCAAATCAATGCACCCATTTCTAAATGTTGTACGGTACTTTTTCGGCATTTTGGACGGATGTTGCAGCTTGCACCGTAGATGTTGCACCCTATGGATATTGATCCTTTGGAGGGCCATAATTGTTAGCTCGTTTAGAGTTACAGGAGCCATAACTAGTCAAAACGTAGTTCTCTATAAGTTTTATGGATATGATAGCTTTAAACTATCATTGGTTAGTTTCATACCCAAAAAAGCCTATCCGAACCTCAATCGGGTCTTGGAAGTTTCTTACCCTTCGATTTTCGTCACGTCGACTTTTTCTGTAAAACGGGATCCCCGTGGTTGGTCTATGATTTACCATCTCTGGGAGTGGTAAACCATGTTACTGCTCCGTTTGAAATCCATGCACCCATTTCCAAAAGTCGTACGACACTTTTTAGGCATTTTGGATGGATGTTGCATCTTGCACCGTAGATATTGATTCTTTATAGGGCCATAACTGTTGGCTCGTTTAGAGCAGAAGCCATAACTAGTCAAAACGAAGCTCTCTGTGAGTTCTATGGTTATGACTGCTTTAAGCTATCACTGGTCAGTTTCATACCCAAAAAAGCCTATCCGAACCTCAATCGGGTCTTGGAAGTTTTTTACCCTTCGTTTTTTCGTCACGTGGATTTTTACTGTGAAACGGGATCACCGTAGCTGGTCTATGATTTACCATCACTGGAGAGTGGTGTACCATGGTACAGCTCCGTTTCAAATCCATGCACCCATTTCTAAAAGTCGTAAAGCACTTTTTCGGCATTTTTGACGGATGTTGCACCTTGCAGCGTAGATATTACACCCTGTGGATATCGTTTCTACGGAGGGCCATAACTGTTGGCTCTTTCATTCTTACGGGAACCTTAAACAGCCTAAATGAAGCTCTCTATGAGTTCTACGCCTATGACCACTTTAATCCATCATCGGTTAGTTTCATACCAAAAAAGCCTATCCGAACCTCAATCCGGTCTTGGAAGTTTTTTACCCTTTGTTTTTTCGTCACGTGGATTTTTTTCTAAAACGGGATCCCCGTGCCTGATCTTTGATTTACAATAACTGGAGAGTGGAACACAATGGTTCTGCTCCGTTTCAAATCCATGCACCCATTTCTAAAAGTCGTACGACATGTTTTCGGCATTTTGGACAGATGTTGCACCCTTTGGAAATCGATTCTTCAAAGGGCCATGACTGTTGACTCGTTTAGAGTTACAGGAGCCATAACCAGTCAAAATGAAGCTCTCTGTGAGTTCTACAGCTATGATTGCTTTAGTCCATCACTGGTCAGTTTCATACCCAAAAAAGCCTATCCGAACCTCGATTGGTTCTTAGAAGTTTTCTACCCTTCGTTTTTTCGTCACGTGGATTTTCTCTGTAAAATTGGATCCCGTGTCTGGTCCATGATTTACCATCGCTGAAGAGTGGTGCACCATGGTACTGCTCCGTTTTCAATCCCTGCACCCATTTCTAAAAGTCGTACGACACTTTTTCGACATTTTGGATGGGTGTTGCACCTTGCATCGTAGATCTCGCACCCTATGGATATCGATTCTTCGAAGGACCATAACCGTTGGCTCGTTTAGAGTTACGGGAGCCATAACCAGTCAAAACGAAGCTCTCTGTGAGTTCTATGGCTTTGACCGCTTTAAGCCACCACTGGATAGTTTCATACCGAAAAAAGCCTATCCGAACCTCAATTGGGTCTTGGATGATTTTTACCCTTCGTTTTTTTGTCATGTGGATTTTTTCTATAAAACAGGATCCCCGTGGCTGGTCTATAATTTACTATCGCTGGAGAGTGGTGCACCATGGTACTGCTCCGTTTCAAATCCATGCACCCATTTCTAAAAGTCGTACGACACTTTTTGGCATTTTGGACGGATGTTGCACCTTGCACCATATATGTTGCACTCTGTGGATATCGATTCTTCAGAGGGCCATAACTGTTGGCTCGTTTAGTTTTACGAGAGCCATAATCAGTTAAAACGAATCTCTCTGCGAGTTCTACGACCGTAACAGTTTAAGCCGTCACTGATTTGTTTTATACCAAAAAAGCCTATCCGAACCTCAATTGGGACTTGGAAGTTTTTTACCCTTCATTTTTTCATCACGTGGATTTTTTTGTAAAACGGGATCCCTGTGGCTCTTCTATGATTTACCATCGCTGAAGAGTGGTGCACCATGGTACTGCTCTTTTTTAAACCATGCACCCATTTCTAAAAGTCGTACGGTACTTTTTTGACATTTTGGACGGATGTCGCACCTTGCACCGTAGATGTTGCACCCTCTGGGTATCGATTCTTCGGAGTGCCAAAACTGTTGGCTCATTTAGAGTTATGAGAGCCATAACAAGTAAAAACGAAGCTCTCTATGAGTTTTATGGCTATGATAGCTTTAAGCCAGCCTATCCGAACCGCAATCGGGTCTTGAAAGTTTTTTACCCTTCGTTTTTTCATCACGTAGATTTTTTCTATAAAAAGGGATCCTTGTGATTGGTCTATGATTTACCATCACTGGAGAATGTTGCACCATGGTATTGCTCCGTTTCAAATTCATGCACCCATTTCTAATAGTCGCACGGGACTTTTTCGGTGTTTTTGCACCTTGCACCATAGATGTTGCACCCTGTCGATATCGATTCTTCGGAGGGCCATAATTGTTGGCTCGTTTAGATTTACGGGAGCCATAACCAGTCAAAACGAAGCTCTTTGTGAGTTCTACGGCTACGATGGCTTTAAGCCATCACTGTTTAGTTTCATACCGAAAAAAGCCTATCCGAACCTCAATCGGGTCTTGGAGGTTTTTTCCCCGTTGTTTTTTCGTCATGTGCATTTTTTTGTAAAATGGGATCCCCGTGGCTGGTCTATGATTTCCCATCACGGGAGAGTGATGCACCATTCAAATCCATGCACCCATTTCTAAAAGCCGTACGACACTGTTTCGGCATTTTGGACGGATGTTGCACCGTGCACCGTAGATGTTGCACCCTGTGGATATCGATTCTTTCGAGGGCCATAACTGTTGGCTCGTTTTGATTTACGGGAGTCATAACCAGTCAAACGAAGCTCTCTGTGAGTTCAACGACTAAGATAGCTTTAAGCGGTCATTGGTTAGTGTCATACCCAAAAAAGCCTATCCGAACTTCAATCGGGTCTTGGAAGATTTTTACCCTTCGGTTTTTCGTCACGTGGATTTTTCTGTAGAATGGGATCCCCGTGGTTGGTCTTTGATTTACCATCTCTAGAGAGTGGTGCACCATGGCACTGCTCCGTTTCAAATCCATGCACCCATTTCTAAAAGTTGTACGGCACATTTTCGGCGTTTTGGATGGAAGTTGCACCTTGCACTGTAGATAATCTGCCGGCTCTTGCACAAATTTGTAAAAGTTTTTGCGAACCCCCAATTCTGCAGTGGCATGAGAGACAGCAGCCCTAAGGTCCACCCTGATTTCATTTAAAAAAAAGAAACTAGAGAAGCGTATTTTTTTGAAACGAGGTCCTCGGTAACGAGACATAAAGTTATTTTTAACGTTTAATTAGATCGGGAAATTATTCAAATTAAGAATATTCATCTGCTTCCGAAAGAAATCGAAGAATTTCTTGGGAATCCTACAAGATCAATTGCCCTCTGAACGATCAAAATAAGGTAAAGCTTAGAAAAAAAAAGAAATATCATTCGTACTCATAACTCAAGTTGGGTAATTCTGAAAAAGTCCGAAGGTAAATCCTTAGGCACTTGGAGAAGAAAACAGGCAATAGGGTTCGAAAAGAGGTTTATGCCGCTACGCACCTTCCGGACTTGTTGCCCTGTGGATATTGATTCTTTGGAGGGCCATAACTGTTGGTTCATTTAGATTTACGAGAGCCATAACCAGTAAAAACGAAGCTCTTTGTGATTTCTACGGCTATGACTACTTTAAGCCATCACTAGTCAGTTTCATACCCAAAAAAGCCTATCCGAACCTCAATCAGGTCGTGGAAGTCTTTCACCCTTCATTTTTTCGTCACGTGGATTTTTCTGTAAAGAGGGATCCCCGTGGATGGTCTATGATTTACCATCACTAGAGAGTGGTGCACCATGGTACATCTCTGTTTCAAATTCATGCACCCATTTCTAAAAGTCGTACGGCACTTTTTCGGTACTTTGGACAGATGTTGCACCTTGCAACGTAGATATTGCACCTTGTGGATATCGATTCTTCGAAGGGCCAAAACTGTTGGCGTTTAGAATTATGGAAGCCTTAACCAGTCAAAATGAAGCTTTCTGTGAGTTCCACGGCTATGACCGCTTTAAGCCGTCACTGTTAGTTTCATACCCAAAAAAGCCTATCCGAACTTCAATCGGGTCTTGGAAGTTTTTTACCATTCGTTTTTTTCATCACGTGGATTTTTTCTGTAAAATGGGATCCCCGTAGCTGGTCTATTATTTACCATCATTAGAGAGTGGTGCACCATGGTGCTACTCCATTTCAAATCCGTGCACCTATTTTAAAAATCGTACGGCACTTTTTCGGCATTTTGGACGGATGTTGCACCTTGCACCGTACATCTTGCACCCTGTGGAAATCGATTCTTCGAAGGGCCATAACTATTGGCTCGTTAAGAGTTACAGAAGCCATAACCAGTCAAAATGAAGCTCTCTGTGAGTTCTACGGCTATGACTGCGTTAAGCCATCATTGGTCAGTTTCATTCCCAAAAAAGCCTATCCGAACCTCAATCAGGTATTGAAAGTTTTTTACCCTTCGTTATTTCATCACGTGGATTTTTTCTGTTAAACGGGATCCCTCTTGTTGGTATATGATTTACCATCGCTGGAGAGTGGTGCACTATGGTACTGCTCCATTTCAAAGCCATGCACCCATTTCTAAAAGTCATATGACACTGTTTTTGTATTTTGGACGGATGTTGCACCTTGCACCGTAGATGTTACCCCCTGTGGATATCGATTCTTCAAAGGGCCATAACCGTTGGCTCGTTTAGAGTTACGGGAGCCATAACTAGTCAAAACGAAGCTCTCTGTGAGTTCTACGGCTATGATTGCTTTAAGCCATCACTGGTTAGTTTCATATCCAAAAAATCCTATCCGAACCTCAAACGGGTCTTGGATATTTTTTACCCTTTGGTTTTTCAGCACGTGGATTTTTTTTGTAAAACGGGATCCCCATGGTTGGTCTATGATTTACCATCTCTGGAGAGTTGTGCACCATGGTACTGCTCCGTTTCAAATCCATGCACCCATTCTAAAAGTCGTACGGCACTTTTTCGGCGTTTTGGATGGTTGTTGCATCTTGCACCGTAGATATTGCACCCTATGGATATCGATTCTTTGGAGGGCCATAACTATTGGCTCGTTTAGAGTTACGGGAGCCATAATCAGTCAAAACAAAGCTCTCGTGAGTTATAAGGCTATGACTGCTTAAAGCCATCACTGGCCAGTTTCATACCAAAAAAGCCTTTCTGAATCTCAATTGGGTCTTGAAAGTCTTTTACTCTTCATTTTTTCATCATCTGGATTTTTTCTGTAAAACAGGATCCCCATGGATGGTCTATGATTTACCATCACTAGAGAGTGGTGCACCATGGTACTACTCCGTTTCAAATCCATACACCCATTTCTAAAAGTCGTACGGCACTTTTTCGGCATTTTGGACAGATGTTGCACCTTGCACCGTAGATGTTGCACCCTGTGGATATCGATTCTTCGGAGGGTCATAACTGTTGGTTCGTTTAAAGTTACGGGAGCTTTAACCAGTCAAAACGAAGCTTTCTGTGAGTTCTATGGCTATGACCATTTTAAGCCGTCATTGATTAGTTTCATACCCAGAAAAGCCTATCCGAACCTCTATCGGGTTTTGGAAGTTTTTTACCCTTCGTTTTTTCGTCAAGTGGATTTTTTCTGCAAAATGGGATCCCCGTGGCTGGTCTATTATTTACTATCACTGGAGAGTGGTGCACCATGGTACTTCTCTATTTCAAATCCCTGCACCCACTTCTAAAAGTCATACGGTACTTTTTCGGCATTTTGGACGGATGTTGCACTTGCACCGTAGATCTTGCACCCTGTGGAAATCGATTCTTCGAAGGGCCTTAACTATTGGCTCGTTTAGAGTTGCTGAAGCTATAACCATTCAAAATGAAGCCCTCTGTGTGTTGTATCACAATGACTGCTTTAAGCCATTATCGGTTAGTTTTTTACCCAAAAAAGCCTATCCGAACCTCAATCGGGTCTTGCAAATTTTTTACCCTTCTTTATTTCGTCACGTGGATTTCTTCTGTAAAATGGGATCCTCTTGGCTGGTCTATGATTTACCATCGCTAGAGAGTGGTGCATCATGGCACTTCTCAATTTCAAATCCAGGCACCCATTTCTAAAAGTCGTACGACACTTTTTCGGCATTTTCGACGGATGTTGCACCTTGCACCGTAGATGTTGCACCCTGTGGATGTCGATTTTTCGGAGGGCCATAATTGTTGGCTCGTTTCGAGTTACAAGAGTCATAACAAGTCAAAGAGAAGCTCTCTGTGAGTTCTATGGCTTTGATAGCCTTAAGTCATCACTGGTTAGTTTCATACCCAAAAAAGCCTATCCGAACCTCAATCGCGTCTTGGAAGTTTTTTACCCATCGTTTTTCTTCACGTGGATTTTTCTCTAAAACGGGATCCCCTTGGCTGGTCTATGATTTACCATCGCTGGAGAGTGGTGCACTATAGTACTGCTCCGTTTCGAATCCATGCACCCATTTCTAAAAGTCGAAAGTCACCTTTTCGGCATTTTGGACGGATTTGCACCTTGCACCGTAGATGTTGCGCCCCGTGGATATCGATTCTTCGGAGGGCCATAACTGTTGGCTCATCTAGAGTAACGGGAGCCATAACTAGTCAAAATGAAGCTCTCTGTGAGTTCTATGGTTATGATAGCTTTAAGTCGACACTGGTTAGTTTCATACCCAAAAAAGCCTATCCGAACCTCAATCGGGTCTTGCAAGTTTTTTCATCTTCGTTTTTTCGTCACGTGGATTTTTTCTATAAAACGGGATCCCCGTGGCTGGTCTATGATTTACGATCGCGGGAGAGTGGTGCACCATAGTACTACTCCGTTTCAAATCCATGCACCCATTTCTAAAAGTCGTACGACACTGTTTCATCATTTTGGATGTTTGTTGCACCTTGCACCGAAGATGTTACACTCCGTGGATATCGATTCTTCGGAGGCCCATAAAAGTTGGCTCGTTTAGATTTACGGGAGCCATCACCAGTTAAAACGAAGCTCTCTGTGAGTTCTCTGGCTATGACCGCTATAAGCCGTCACTGGTTAGTTTCATACCTAAAAAAGCCTATCCGAACCTCAATCGGCTCTTGGAAGTCTTTACTCTTTGTTTTTTCATCACGTGGATTTTTTCTGTAAAATGAGATCCCTATGGCTGGTCTTTGATTTACCATCGCTAGAGAGTGCTGCACCATGGTACTGCTCTGTTTCAAATCCATGCATCCATTTCTAAAGTCGTATGACACTTTTTAGGCATTTTGGACGGATGTTGCACCTTGCACCGTAGATGTTGCACCCTCTGGATATCGATTCTTCGGAGGGTCATAACCGTTGGCACGTTTAGAGCTACGGGAGCCATAACTAGTTAAAACGAAGCTCTCCATGAGTTCTACGGCTATGACAGATTTAAGCCATCACTGGTTAGTTTCATACCCAAAAAGCCTATCCGAACCTGAATCAGGTCTTAGAAGTTTTTTACCCTATGTTTTATCGTCACGTGGATTTTCTCTGTAAAACGGGATCCCAGTGGCTGGTCTATGATTTACCATCGTTGGAGAGTGGTGCACTATGGTACTGCTTCGTTTCAAATCCTTGCACCCATTTCAAAAAGTAGTACGCTACTTTTTCGTCATTTTGGATGGATGTTGCACCTTGCACCGTGGATGTTGCACCCTGTGGATATCGATTCTTCGGAGGGCCATAACTGTTGGCTCCTTTAGAGTTGCGGAAGCCATAACCAGTCAAAACGAAGCTCTCTATGAGTTCTACGGCTATGACAGCTTTAATCTGTCGTTGATTAGTTTCATATCCAAAAAAGCCTATCCGAACCTCAATCGGGTCTTGGAAGTTTTTTACCCTTCGTTTTTTTGTCACATGGTTTTTTCTGTAAAACAGGATCCCTGTGACTGGTCTATGATTTACCATCACTGGAGAGTGGTGCACCATCGTACTGCTCCGTTTCAAATCCATGCATCCATTTCTAAAAGTCGTACGGCAGTGTTTCTGCATTTTGGACGGATGTTGCACTTTGCGCCGTAGATGTTGCACCCTGTGGGTATCGATTCTTCGGAGGGCCATAAATGTTGGCTCGTTTAGAGTTACGGGAGCCATAACCAGTCAAAACGAAGCTTTCTGTGAGTTCTATGGCCAGGAAAGCTTTAACCCATCATTGGTTAGTTTCATATCCGAAAAATCCTATCCGAATCTCAATAGGGTCTTGGAAGTTTTTTACCCTTTGTTTTTTCGTCACGTGGATTTTTTTCTGTAAAACAGGATCCCCGTGGCTAGTCTATGATTTACCATCGCTGGTGGTGGTGCATCATGGTACTGCTCTGTTTCAAATCCATGCAACCATTTGTTTTTTACCCTTCGTTTTTTTGTCACGGGGATTTTTTCTATAAAACGGGATTCCGGTTGTTGTTCTATGATTTACCTTCGCTGCATAGTGGTGCACCATGGTACTGCTCCGTTTCAAATCCATGCACCCTTTTCTAAAAGTCGTACGACACTTTTTCAGCATTTTGGACGGATGGTGCACCTTGCACCATAGATTTTGCACACTATGGATATCGATTCTTCGAAGGGCCACAACCGTTGGCTCGCTTAGAGTTACAGCAACCATAAATAGTCAAAACGAAACTCTCTGTGAGTTCTATGGCTATGACCGCTTTAAGCCGTCATTGGTTAGTTTCATACCTAAAAAATCCTATCCGAACCTCAATCGGGTCTTGGAAGTTTTTTACCCTTCGTCTTTTCATCACGTGGATTTTTTTTCTATAAAACGGGATCCCCGTGGATGTTCTATGATTTACCATCACTGGAGAGTGGTGCACCATGCTACTGCTCCATTTCAAATCTATGCACCCATTTTTAAAAGTCGTACGACACTTTTTCAACATTTTGGATGGATGTTGCACCTTGCACCGTAGACGTTGCACCCTGTGGATATCGATTCTTCGGAGGGCCACAACTGTTGGCTCGTTTTGAGTTACGGGAGCCATAACCAGTCAAATCGAATCTGTTTGTGAGTACTACGGCTGTGACTGCTTTAAGCCATCACTGGTTAGTTTCATACCAAAAAAAGCCTATCTGAACCTTTATCGGGTCTTGCAAGTTTTTTACCCTTCGTTTTTTAGTCACGTGTATTTTTTTTGTAAAACGGGATCCCCTTGGTTGGTCTATGATTTACCATCGCTAGAGTATGGAGCACCATGCTATGCTCCATTTCAAATCCATGCACCCATTTTTAAAAGTCACATGATACTTTTTCGGTGTTTTGGACGAATGTTGCCCCTGCACCGTAGATATTGCACCTTATGGATATCGATTATTCGAAGGGCCATAACTGTTGGCTCGTTTAGATCTACGATAGCCATAACCAATCAAAATGTAGCTCTTTGTGAGTTCAATGGCTGTGATAGCTTTAAGCAGTCGCTGGTTAGTTTCATACCCAAAACAGCCTATCCGAACCTATATCGGGTCTTGGAAGTTTTTTACCCTTCGTTTTTTCGTCACGTGGATTTTTTTTGTAAAACGGGATCCCCTCGGCTAGTCTATGATTTTCCATCACTGGAGAGTGGTGCACCATGGTACTGCTCCGTTTCAAATTCATGCACCCATTTTAAAAAGTTGTACGACACTGTTTCGGCATTTTAAACGAATGTAGCACCTTGCACCGTAGTTGTTGCACCCTGTGGATATCGATTCTTCGAATGGCCATTACTGTTGGCTCGTCTAGAGTTGCGAGAGCCATAACCAGTCAAAACGAAGCTCACTGTGATATCTACGGCTAAGACCACTTTAAGCCGTCACTGGTTAGTTGATACCCAAAAAAGCCTATCCGAACCTCAATCTGGTCTTGGAAGTTTTTATCCTTCGTTTTTTCGTCACGTGGATTCTTTCTGTAAAACGGGATCCCCGTGGATGGTCTATGATTTACCATCACTAGAGAGTGGTGCACCATTATACTGCTCCGTTTCAAATTCGTGCACCCATTTCTAAAAGTCGTATGACACTTTTTTGGCATTTTGGATGGATGTTGCTCCTAGATGTTGCATCCTGTGGATATCGATTTTTCGGAGGGCCATAACTATTGGCTTTTTTAGAGTTACGAGAGCCATAAGTAGTCAAAAATAAACTCTCTGTGAGTTCTACGGCTATGACTGCTTTAAGCCATCACTCGTTAGTGTCATACCCAAAAAAGCCTATCCGAACCTAATTCGGGTCTTGGAAGTTTTTTACCCTTCGTTTTTTCGTCATGTGGATTTTTTCTGTAAAACGGGATCCCCGTGGTTGGTCTATGATTTACCATCGCTGGAGAGTTTTGCATCATGCTACTACTTCCTTATAACTCCATGCACCCATTTCTAAAAGTCGTACGACACTTTTTCGGCATTTTGGAAGGATGTTGCACCTTGCACCGTAGATGTTGCACCCTATGGATATCGATTCTTCGGAGGGTCACAAATTTTGGCTCATTTAGAGTTACGGGAGCCATAACCAGTCAAAATTAAGCTCTCCATGAGTTCTACGGCTATGACCACTTTAAGTCATCACTGGTTAGTTTCATAGCCAAAAAAGCCTATCCGAACCTCAATCGGCACAAAAGGTGGAGCGATCCAAGAATCTCACGCCACGTCACCATGCATTCACATGCCCGTATCGATTCGAAGAGAAGCGATGCGAAAGATCGATTCAAACGCGACGTCATTGACAAAACCAATCTTGCATCGATTGTATCTCTTAATCCACCTATCAAAATGCTTTGAAATTTTCATAGGAGCTTGCGCACATGCTAGAATGATTTGTGCCTAGTTTCGACTCGATTGGACAAATTCTTGATTGATATGAAATTGGTTCGTATCGATCACGGATGGAGTCGAAACTTCATGGGATCGATCGCGTAGGCTCACTCACGTGCAAGAAGGAGTCTCCCGAAGTTTGGGCTAGATATTTGCAGAGAACGCCTATATATAGCAACCTAGAGCCTATAGAAAATGGACTTTTGGATGCTACGACATCCAGACTCTGCAAAAATATGATCGCATTCTCCATTATTATATTCAGGTTTCATCACTGTAATTCGCTGCAACCAGCAAGAGTATCAATAAAAGATTATAATTCGAACTGGAGGTCGGCCAGAGATAGCCGAACCACTATAAATCGTGTATTTCCGTTCATTATTTTCTAATTGTTGTTCTCTACTTTGCTTGGATTTGAGTTTTGTGTTGAAGTTTTGTTGATTTGCATTCATATATTAGTGCTTTCACGACATCTGGAGTTTATGACCAATTTTGGCGCAAACACTTTGGTGCTTTCACTGAGAAGGCATAATTCAAGGATTCTACCGCTTAGATATTGATTTGAAAGCTTGAAGAATTTAGATTTGAAAGATAATGATGCGACAAACAAATAAAAGACAAAGAGTAGAGAGAAGCCAAGAAGGGGGAAGTCAAGAGGCATCCTCTGGAGATGGAGAAGGACAAGCTTCTATCTACATCACCAGGGACGAGATGGAAGCCATGGCGGATTCAATACATGAAAGATTACTGAAGAGTCAACAGGATATGATGCGAAGCTTCTTTGAGCACATGAGAGTGGCAAGTGCGTAGAACCTTGGACCAACTACAACGGCTGCAAATGTGGGACAAGGAGTTAGGATTGCAGAAACCAACGGAGGTCAGATTCAAGACCAGAATGCAGGATCTGAATGCAATCAACAAGGACTTGGGGGTAGACCCTCCAGATTTGATGTTGGAAGACCCATAGATGGAGCTCAACAGGCCAGAGCCAACGCTAACGCTAATGAGCCACATGAAGAATATTGTTATCCCGCCTTTTGGCAAAACCGTGATACCAAAAGATCGATCGAAAACAAAAGACAGTTCGTCTCGAAGATTGGTTATACTTTGCTTCGCTATGGATATCGTTGAATTTTGTCCGAGTCCAGATCAGGCTGCAATTGGTAGGACATGACAAGCAAAGCCATAAGAGTCAGCATCTCAAATTTCAAGTCAATCTGAGTTCATATGCTGACGTTATGATCGATTCAGTCTAGAGGAAACGGCCTAGCTTTCGTATCCATCGCCATGGTTGATTTCGTATCCATCATCGAACTCCGGTTCGAACAGATCACTTTCGTATCGATCCGGTTCCAGCGACTTTGAATCCATCGAAGTACCTCAGTTCATGTCGATCGAGTTCGAATCCATCGAAGTGCCTCGGTTCGACTCGATCTCATTCGAATCCATCGGCAGAAAGCCCACTTCGCATCCATCAACTAAGGCAATGGATACTGCTTTGCATCCATCATAGAAGCCTCCCTTGGTATCCATCAGGCAGCTGCTGTTCGAATCCATCGACCATCAGTGGTTCGTATCCATCAATGACTGCTATTCGAATCCATAAGTGAAACACATGTTCGAAACCACCAAGCAACTTCTTGTTTGTATCCATCAACACTTGTCTGTTTCGAGCCGATCACCGCCTCCTAGTTCGAAACCATCAGCAGATGGACCACGTCACAACGATCGCCTAGCATCAGCTTCATATCCATCAATGGGGATGTTTTCGTATCCATCGAACGGCCTAGCTTTGTATCGATCATTCATCCCCCAATTCGTATCCATCGAGCAAGCAAGCCTAGGTGATGTGTCATCCCTCAATACGAACAAGACGAGATATATGGAGTCGATGCGGTCAACTCTGAGCAAAGACCGGATCGAGGCGAAGATTGCGATCCACGTCATCACGAAAGCGCGTGACAACATCGATTCGAACAAAACAGCCTACCGAAGAAGTCTATTTCGTATCGAGTTTTTCTCCCAATCCACTGATCCTAATGCCATGAAATTTTCACTCGAGATTGCACGCATGCCAAAGAACGTTCACACCAAATTTTAGCTCGATTGAACATCATCTTGATCGATACAAAATGATTTCATATCGATCACAGATCGACTCGAAACTTTCTGGAATTGGTCGTGTGGGCCCCCTCAGGTGCCAGAGCGAGTCTCCCAAAATTTGAGCGAAGTCTCAGCCTCCTATGTTTATAAATAGAGCCCCAGAGCCTACAGAAAAAGGATCTTTGGATTCTCAAGTGCCGAGACACTGCCGGATCGAGATCTCCATCATCCTACACCATATTCTTGCTGAAACAATTTTGAATTTCCTATTGTAACTTACTGTTGATTGCTGTAACAACTTGTAATCATTGAAAGAAAATCAATGAAACTGCAAAAAAATTCATAGTTGACGTAGACAACAAGCCGAACCACTCTAAATTGCTTGTCTACGCATTTACTTTCCTACCGATTGGAGTTTTTGTTAGATAATACTCATTTTCAGTTTATATTCTTCATTATTATCTCTTCGAAAACTTCCAAAGAGTGTTGTGACCAATTTTGGTGCAAACACTTTGGTGCTTTCACTGAGAATTGAACTGAGGTTTTCTCCTGCTCTTTGGATCTATCATCGATACGGGATTGCATAAATCTAAGAGAGAGACCCAGATCACAAATTCAGATTCTTTCCATTCTATTCAGATTTGCATAAAGTCTAAGAAAGGAATTCAACCTTCAAGATGGTTAGCACAAGGACCACCTCTAACGCTATCAATCAAGAGGAACAGGATAGACTTAATCCTGCGCCACTACCTCCCTCTAACCAGGACGCTACCCGACACTCGGAACCATCAGGTCCGGTTACCCGACAAGAGTTTCAGCTGCTGCTCCAAGAGCTGACCCAGAGTCGACAACAACTAATAGAACAGCTACGTGCTAATGCCGAGATGATCAACCAGCTGGATCGCCAGAAGCGAAGGAGATCCAAGAGAGATCATGCTTCTTACTCCTCCAGCGAAAGTTCTTCATCTTCTGACTATCATCATTGATCTCCACGACCCCGGCTAGATGGGAGTCACATACAAGCCACTGGAAATCAACCGGCAATGACCGTTGGACAACTGAGAATTGGACCATCGGCCAGTTTCCATACCGGACCCTCCTCTCGAGGAGGTACCTCTCCTCACCACACCGCAGAATACCGCGCCACGAATGCCGCGGTTGATGCAAGGGTTGATGCCCAAAATCAGTCGAATCTAGACCATCGTCATCATGGACGTACTCCTGAACCATATGTCCCAGAGGACTATGAGCCAAGATGACAAGATTTGGACCATCGACAGCATCCGGTCCAACCCTAGAATGTGGGATTCAATCACACTCCGGCGCAAGTTGCACAGAACGTACAAATGTCGGATCTTCCGATCATGATACGTCAGATGATCCGTGAGAGCCAGGGTCTCACAAACAACGACTGGGGAATTTCCCGAAGTCACACTCCTTTTACGGACGATATACTTACTGCTGAACTCCCACGGTGATTCAGGATGCCAACTCTGCCCATGTACGAGGGAAACTCCGATCCCAACCAACATATTCTGAAATACGAATGTTCGATGAGCGCTGCCAGAGCCGACGATGCAGTGAAACATCGTAGTTTTCCCATCTCCTTGGGGGGCATCGCCACCATGTGGTTCACTCGACTGCCACCACGATCTATTTCCTCCTTTGACTAATTGGCCACTAAATTTGCTGACCAATTCCGCATGCACGTTGTAAGGCCGAAAGACGTCAACACTCTGGCCAGTGTCACCCAAGCCCCTGGAGAGATGCTCAGACACTACTTAGAGAGATTCCACGCTGCATGTGCCGAAATCAGCAATCCGAACGATAACTCCATCCTTATGGCGTTGAATAAGGGGGTTGACCCCGATTCTGAGTTTGGCAACTGGTTGGCTGGAAAACCCCCCGCAACATTGGACCGTTTCCACGCCAAGGCGGCTCAATTCCTGAGAAGGGAAGATGCGAAAGAGTTTAGGAGCAAATTGATGCAGGGCCAAGCACAGAAGGGATCCAAAGCAATGTCGCGATCAAACAATCCGGTGAGAGTTCCGGAAAAGTTCAGTTGTAACGTTCAAAATAAACAAACTCGGCGAAGGGAGAACGTGAACCAAACTAGAAAGCGAGATCAGAACCGTGGACCACCACTAGGAATCCTATGTTTGACAGTTACACTCCTTTGAATACATCACTGGTGAACTTGTATTTACAAACCTGTAATACAATTCAATACAAAAAACCTTCTCCAAAACCGTCATCAGAGAGACAAATCCAGACAGGAAACTTTTGCAGGTTCCATGAAATCTACGGGCATGATACGAATGAATGTCGTCACTTGCAAGATCTCGTAGAAAAACTGATTAGAGAAAGGAAGCTGGAACAGTTTGTGCGGGCGCCGCAACCTGGAGGAGCGTTCCCATCAAATCAAAACAATGAACCCGATCGACCGAGACAGGAGGACTCCAACTGTCCCTGCGGGAGATTGGTGATAAATGTCATCAGTGGCGGACCCACTTTGTCAGGAGCCTGGAACGGCGAGGATCTTCGTCACTATTACACATGAGATGCTTTATCTAATCCATGAATACTTTGTAATTCCCTATACATTCTGAAGTTTGAATTTGTAATAAGGCATTGATTTGTCATGTTTTTCCGTTCCAGCAATAAATTACTATCTCTTTAAACTAGAGTTGTGATTCACCGAATGCGACATTCAACAATCACGATGCACGAAGAGCTAAGTTCCATCGAATAATGGAATTTATTCAAATAGCGAGTGACTGTGATACGACCGGCCACTCACTAAGTGAAACGTCAGCTCGGGGGCAAGCCATCACATCAAAGGCTGAATTGGACCGACACACGACAGTCCTACAATCAAGTCCAAATTCCTAGAGTGCGAATTGGAGTATCCTCACCAACTCTAGGTTCCTAGAGTGCGAACCGAAGTATAAACACCAACTTTAAATTCCCAGAGTGCGAATTGGAGTATAAACATCAACTCTATGTTCCCAGAGTGTGAACGGACTCCAAGTTCCCAGAATGTGAATTGGAGTATAAACATCAAATCCATCGTTCCCAGAGTGTGAACGGACTCCATGTTCTCAGAGTGTGAATTGGAGTATAAACATCAAATCCATCGTTCCCAGAGTGTGAACGGACTCCAAGTTCCCAGAGCACGAATTGGAGTATAAACATCAAATCCATCATTCCCAGAGTGCGAACGGACTTCAAGTTCCCAGAGTGCGAATTGGAGTATAAACATCAAATCCATCGTTCCCAAAGTGCGAACAGACTCCATGTTCCCAGAGTGCGAATTGGAGTATAAACATCAAATCCATCGTTCCCAGAGTGTGAACGGACTCCGAATTCCCAGATTGCGAATTGGAGTATAAACATCAAATCCATCGTCTCCAGAGTGCGAACGAACTCCAAGTTCCCAAAGTGCGAATTGGAGTATAAACATCAAATCCATCGTTCCCAGAGTGCGAACGGACTCCAAGTTCCCAGAGCATGAATTAGAGTATAAACATCAAATCCATCGTTCCCGGAGTGTGAATGGACTCCTAAAAATCCCAAATAGATGTGACTGACCATCTATCAGCTAACTCCAGATTCCCAGAGCACGATTCAGAGTACATACCTCAATTCCAGGTTCCCGGAGTGAGAACCAAAACATAAATGCTAACTCCAGATTCCCAGAGCGTGAGTCGGAGTACAGACATCAATTCTAGGTTCCCCGAGGTCGAACCGAAAAATACAAATGTCAACTCCAACTTCCCAAAGCGTGAAGTGGAGTATAAACATCAATTCCAGGTTCCCGGAGCGTGGACCAAAATATAAATGTCAACTCCAAATTCCCAGAGTGTGAATTAGAGTGCAAATGCCAAGTCAAAGTTCCTGGAGTGCGAACTGTGTTACAAACATCGATAACTCTCGAATTCCCAGAGTGCGAACCAGATTATCCTAAGTCCCCGGAGTGTGGACATGTGCTCAAGATTTGCAATAGGTGCGATCGACCACCAAAATACAAATGTTGTTCCTCGGAACTGGGGGGCAAAAATGCTTAACTGTTAATCACCAACCGAAGCGATACAATGTCCAAAATTCAACTCATTCATCGATTACCCCGTGTGATCAAGATTTTCAGACTTGGCAAATAAAACGAACTCAACTTGAAGGTAGAAACACCACAAGTACACTGGACCGAAAGCCCAAATACTGCAAATACTTATGCACAAAAGAAATCAGAGTCGAAGCAAAAAGACTAAATGTCATTTCAACTAACTGTATGTGAAGATTCATGTACGATTTATTCCAAAAATTTCTACCAGCAGGAGGCCGAGCCTGCATCTATACATATCCTATGAAAGAAAATATGCAAGAATGAAGCTCATCGAAGTCATGCTATCAAGAGTTCAAATTTTCGTATCCATCATGACACGGATTCGAATCGATCATCAAAATCTTGTTCGAATCCATCAGGATACGTGTTCGTATCGATCCCAGGGGGCACGCTTTGAATCGATTGACAAGTTCGAATTTATATTGGTTAAAGAAAGATGACTTCGAATCGATCCTTGGTTGCCTGGTTCGTACCGATCAGGAAGCTCTCAGCTTTACATTGCTCATGTTCGAATCGATACTTTTCGTATCGATCATTCGCATCAACCTAAAGCTGAGGACTTCGAAACGACCAATTTCTTATCGTTCTTATCGATCATTTCATGTCGATGCGATCCACCTCCTTCATAACCGGTACGAACTACATCATCTCCATTGAAATATTCCAGGGATCGATGCGAAATCCAAGGAGAAATATCACTATCTTCATCGGTTCAAACGCAAGCCCCCAGATCGATTCGTTCTTTACATTTCCATCTGACCAAAGATTCCCTTCGGTTCAAAGTGGACAGTGAAAACATCGGCTCGAAGTCCATGTTCGCATCAACAAGTTCACAACTCCATCCACTGCACATCGATACGAACAGAGATTTCGTATCCATCATAATTTATGCACTGACCATCGATACGAACAGTTATTTCATATCCTTCAGTATATAAACATTAGCATCGTTACAGACAACACAACAAGGACCTGTTGGAGTCATCAAGCATCGATGCGAATGAATATTTTGCATCCGCCGAATTCTCCATTTACCGATGCAAAGTCAATCTTTCAACCTTCTATATCGATTCAGGAGAGGATCGATACGAAGGAACTTCCTAAAACAATTGACAAACGTTGTTACAACCCAAATTTCACATCGATTCAGGAGAGGATCGATACAAGAGGGTAGTCCAAAACAACCATCAAGCATTGTTTCAACTCAAATTTCAAATCGGTTCAGGAGAGAATCGATACGAAATTCGATAACAAACTAAACTGACAACGACTCGTGAACACTCAACGTTAACGAGAGTCAAGTTAACATATATGCATATATGTCAGGCTAATATTCGATTTCCAACATTCACAGGGATCGAATACTCATCTCATTACGATTACAACAACAAACAGCTAAGCACTATTATACAGCAGTCAGTTATATCAACGCAAGGTTACAACCTTCGACAAAATAGCAATGACCGTTCAGAGAGAAATTGCAGCTTTTCAAAGCACATCATGTTTCCACAAGACGTACATTGGGGGGAAAATGTTATCCTGCTTTTTGGCAAAGCCGTGATACCAAAAGATCGATCGAAAACAAAAGACAGTTCGTCTCGAAGATTGGTTATACTTTGCTTCACTATAGATATCGTTGAATTTTGTCCGAGTCCAGATTAGGCTACAGTTGATAGGACATGACAAGCAAAGTAATAGGAGTCAGCATCTCAAATTTCAAGTCAATCAGAGTTCATATGCTCATGTTATAATCGATTCAATCTAGAGGAAACGGCCCAGCTTTCATATCCATCGTAATGGTTGATTTCGTATCCATCATCGAACTCCAGTTCAAATCGATCACTTTTGTATCGATCAGGTTCCAGCGACTACGAATCCATCGAAGTACCTCAGTTCGTATCGATCGAGTTTGAATCCATTGAAGTGCCTCGGTTCGAATCGATCTCATTCGAATCCAACGGCAGAAAGCCCACTTCGCATCTATCAACTAAGGCAATGGATACTGCTTCGCATCCATCATAGAAGCCTCCCTTCGTATCCATCAGGCATGTAACGACCCGTATTTTTCGTATTGATAATCGTAGAATTATTTGGTCGTTAGTGTTGTTCTTGATTGTTCGAAGTTTAGGTCGTATGGGAGTTAGCTTAGGTCGTGAGATAGCTTGGGTCGAAGGGAGCGACCTAAGGAATTGACCGAGTTAAGGTGGAACGAGTTAATGGCTTTAGGTCGGTTGAACCGAGTTAATGATCTAAGTGTTTTGAGCGGCCTAAATTTAGTTACGACTTAAGGGGGTTGTGAGTTAACGACCTAAGAAACTCACGAGTTAACGTGTTACGGGTTAAGGAGCTAGCGGCTTAGGATAGACCGACCTATAGAAGTCAACGACCTAGTGGTGACCGACCTAGTGGTGACCGACCTAGTGCTGACCGACCTAGTGGTGACCGACCTAGCGGTGACCGACCTAGTGGTGATCGACCTAGTGGTGACCGACCTATAGTAGTAAACGACCTAACTTAGAATGCGTAAGTTGTTAGGTCGTGTAAGTATTGCGTTGTAGGTCGTGGTATTTTAGGTCGTGGGTGTTTTTCGGTCGTAGCATAGTTAGATCGCTGAGTAGTGAGGTAATGCAGTAGAGAAAGGCTTAGGTCGTAAACGACTTAAGATAGGTCGCAGTGTGAGTTAGGTCGCAAGGATAGTTAGGTCGCAGCACTTTTAACCCGCCTTTCTTTTTAAGTCGTTGGGACATCTGGGCCGTTGATTTCGTAAGTCGCGCACGAGTGTTAAGTCGCATGAGTCGTTAGGTCGGTGGGGAAGATAGGTCATAGGTCGTAGGTCTTTTGGTTGTTAGGTCGGAGGTTTTTAGGTCGTTAGGTCGGCAACAACCTAGGGGCGAACGACCTAATTTTCAGCCTATAAATAGAGGCACCTATCTTCACTTTTTGGCACCGGATTTTGAAGCGACGAAGTGCTGCCATTTTGAGAGCTCGACTACAACATTTCTTTATCTTCTTTTCTCCACTCCAATCTAGTTCTAACATCCATCCAAGATCAAAGACCAAGATTGAAGATTGAAGAGCCAAAGTTGAAGATCTTCATCCAACCAAGCTAGATTTCATCGTTTCAAGCGGGATTTCGACGAATCAAGCTTGAAGCTTCACTGTCCAGATCTGAAGTTGATAGTTTTTGAAGTGTTTGGGTGATTTGGTGAGTGGTGGTTATCTCTCACGCGGACCCAAAGGAGTATATTGGATTGGTGGTTTGTTGGAGTGTTGTAGATAGTGATTTTATGCATTTTTCCTTAGATCCAAGTGTAGATCCATTACTTATGAAGATGTTTACTTATGCAAGTTCATTTACCAAGTTGTAGAGATAAAAACCCATGATTTATATTTGTTGGATCTATGCTAAAAACCCATGATTCATGTATGTTATATCTATGCTCATTTATTTACGAAATTGCCATTATAGTTATAAATGCCTACTTAGACCATATTTGATTACTTGATTGCTTAAGTTAATGATTGATTTGATTGATTGCTATGTATGTTAGTTGATTGATAGTTAGATCTAGACAAGATGGTTGAAGATGATTCAAAAGTTAAGAGGAAAGGCTCTTGAATGATGAAAGCTGCTTGTGGCATATGAAGCGGATGTTGAAGCTCGTATGAATGGATTCGAGGACTTTGCCATGATGTGATGAGGCGAAGTGTGATGTTGAGATGGACTTTGCTGAGATGCGATGAAGCAAAGTATTATGTGAGATAGTCTTGGTTTAATCCAGACGGGATCATCCCAAGCATGTTGATAACTCGGTGATGCGATGCGAGTTGGTTGATAATGGTTAGCTTGAGAGGCGCTTGAGCTAGTATGGAAATAGTCGTCGAGGAGGATGACTAGGAGGCTGAGATCTCATCGTTGTTGAAGGTTCTAGCATGATCAAAGCAAGAGTACGTTGGAACGGGCTGCGACGACGTTCCAAGCACGGGCTGCGACGACGTGCTAGTACTCTGGGTAGTTGCGAAAATTCCTAGGCACGGGCTGCGACGACGTGCGGAGTTATGTCTAGAACCGGGGTTACCATTAGCCCTTGACAGGTGGTCATTCAACTAACGGTGAAATCAAGGCAATGATAACAGTGATAGCCAGAGTCATGGATGTTTGGACGTTTGGTTGTATCGTCATTCGGTCTCAAGAGCGGTGTTTTCTGGGTGCTTATCTGATCTTGGTTTAGGCCTTGGGGTTTGTATTTGGAAAACATCGACCTTGACTCGAGTGATTATTGCTTTACTTTAATTGCTTGCTATGTTATGCTTGCTTCTCCTTAATGTGTGTCTGGGGGCTATCACTGTATAAAGAGGTGGAGTGGGATGGTTTGAGTCCTATTCCTTTTATCCCTTATACTCTTTTGGTATGTTTGATAGTTGATTTACTGCTCACTAAGACTTTGTCTGACTCAAGGTTTTATGTCTCCTCTTATTACCTTGTGCTGTTCATCCATGTTGGGATGGGCAGACTAGGTAGCAGGTGGCAGGTGCTGTTCTTGGAGATCTACGCTGATGATGACAAAGACGAGCAGGAGGTTTTTGCATATTATTTCATATTATATGTACTGGGTGTTCCGCTGCTGTATTTGTTTGAGTGTTATGTAGTGAGGCTTTGATGTATGGATGATTCATATGTTTGTATAAAACTATTATGATGCTTATATGATGATGTCCTGTTCTATAGAGCTTCACTATATTATATTTCTCTATTGTATTTATCCATGCGCTGTGAGTTGTACGATAGATTCTGCGATGTTTATTCTACCTTGACGGTCACCCATGGCTGCCTGGCACACCTTTAGCGCACCATTCCCTTGTTTCCGTGCAGGAGTCATGGGCGGTCGTCACATTTGGTATCAGAGCCAGGTTAATCGATTTTAGCCAACGCTCGCTGACGTAATTACGTATGAGAGACGTAATTGTATTTTGATGGATGATTACTATATATAATATAGTAGTTTAGAAGGATTTGAACTCCTCATGCAGATGTTTTTCAAGGTGTTCTAAATCATTCTTTTTTTGTAGATATTAAGGATGAGCCGAAGTGAGAGACAAGCTGCGAGGGAAAGCCGTGCTGCTAGGGAAGCTGTTGATTATGCTCCTATGTTTGAGGCCATGATGACTTCGATCGTGAGAAGGATACCAGCTTCAGGACCGTCAGTACATGTGGGAGTTCAAGTTCAAGCTCCAAGACCGGTGGATTTTGCTAAGCTTTGCATGGACTATACTTCTCTTGGAGGAAAGGTTTTCTTAGGAATGGAATCGACCATTGAAGTGCAGAGATGGATAGATGCTTTAGAAGGATTTTTGGTGACTTGGGAATTGAGGATGCAACTAAGAGGAAGCTCGCATCAAGGCAACTTCAAGGGAGAGCTTCGGATTGGTGGAATTCTATCACCATTGATACTCCGGAGGAGGAGATTACTTGGGAGCAATTCTAAGTTAGATTTGAAGCTAAGTTCATCTCTACGGCTCAGAAATCTGTTCTGTTTAAGAAGTTTGTGGAGCTCAAGCAAGGTGGGAGACCAGTTCTTGAGTATGTTTCTGAGTTTGAAGCTTTGTCCAAGTATGCTCGATCGTATATTGATTCTCCCTATCAGAAGAATGAGAAGTTTGTGACCGGTTTGGACACTTACCTTGGAAGACAGTTGATGGATCATTTGGATGATCCGGTTGAGAAGATTGTGGAAAAAACCCTCAGGCATGAGTGTTTGTTTCCTAGGGAAAGTTCTGTTGTCGCTGTAACCAAGGAAGGATATAAGCCACAACAGAGTGGAAACAAGAAGAGGAAGCAGCAGCAACAGAAGGGTAAGGATAGCCAGAAGAAGCCAAGGGGCGAAGTGACTTGCTACAATTGCCAGCAGAAGGGTCATCTCTCCAAGGATTGTAGGAATCCAAGGGCGCCGGCGAAATGCCACAATTGTGATAAGCCAGGGCATTTCAGGAGGGATTGTCCGGAACCAAGGAGGGATAGGCAGATTGTGCAAGCTTATGCTATGGGAGCTGTGCCGTCGTCTTCAAAAGCTCCTACTGCTAAAGAGAAGGGGAAGAGTGTGGTGGTTCAAGGTACTCTTTCCATTTGTGGTGTTCCAATTAGAGTGTTGTTTGATACTGGAGCGTCTCATTCTTTTGTTTGTGATGATTTGGTAGGCCGGTTAGGTTTGAAACCGGATATTGTTGATAGGCCATTGGTTGTGACAAATCCAGTTGGGGGTTCGTCATGTTTGTGTATGATATGCCATGGTCTAGTTGTGTCGAGTCATGATTGCTCGTTTGTTTGTGATTGTTTTGTTCTGAACTTTGCGGGGTTCGGAATTATTTTGGGTATGGACTGGCTTAAGAAGTATGCGGCAAGGATTGATTGTGAGAGGCTGGAGGTGACAGTCGGGAATGTGGAAGGGCGAAAGGTTGTGATACGATGTAAGCATGAAGAAGGCGTCTTCATGAGCTTCATGTATTCGCTGGTTGTTCCACGGGATGGACTGTCATCGGTGCCTATTGTGAATGGATTTGAGGATGTCTTTGACGAGGTCAAAGGGTTACCGCCGCATAGGGAGATCGAGTTTTGTATCGATCTAGTTGAGGGAGCCAGACCTGTTGTGATGCCTCTTAGGCGGATGGCGCCTAGGGAGCAGCAAGAGTTGAAGTTGCAAGTTGATGACCTTTTACAGAAAGGATTCATTCGGCGTAGTGTGTCCGAATGGGGTGCACCAGTTGTGTTCGCAAACAAAGCGGATGGATCGTTGAGGTTGTGTGTGGATTATCGTGAGCTGAATAAGGTGACTAAGAAGAACAAGTATCCATTGCCGAGGATAGATGACTTGTTTGATCAGCTTCACGAGGCTAAGGTGTTCTCTCAGATGGATTTGGCAACGGGATTTCACCAGTTGAGAGTGGCTAAGGATAGCGTGCCGAAGATTGCTTTCAGGACACCATCTGGTTTTTATGAGTGGCTGGTAATGCCGTTTGGATTGACTAATGCACCAGCATATTTTGTGGATCTTATGAATAGAGTATTCAGAGATCAGTTGTACAAGTTCGTACTTGTATTCGTGGATGATATTCTGATTTATTCCAGAACTGAGGAAGAGCACAAGACGCACTTGCGTATTGTTTTGGAAATCTTACGGAAACATCAGCTGAAGGCTAAGTTTTCGAAGTGTCACTTCTGGAAGAGTGAAGTGAGATTCTTAGGCCATGTTATTTCTGGAAATGGAATAGCGGTTGATCCCGCTAAGGTGGCAGCAATCCAGGACTGGGTTAGACCTAAGAATGCATCAGATGTGAGAAGTTTTCTTGGATTAGCAGGATATTATCGTCGGTTTATCAAAGACTTTTCCAAGATAGCTGCACCATTGACAGGATTGACGAAAAAGAATCAGGTATTCAGTTGGGATGCTAAGTGTGAGCAAGCTTTTGGAATCCTAAAAGAGCGACTAACAAGTGCTCCTGTTTTGACTATTCCAAGTGGGAATGATGAGATGGTGGTTTACACTGATGCATGTGGTACTGGACTTGGAGCAGTGCTAATGCAAAAAGATAGAGTTGTTGCGTATGCAAGTCGACAACTAAAGCCGCATGAAAGGAATTACCCGACTCTTGATTTGGAGTTAGCGGCGATTGTTTTTGCTCTGAAGATGTGGAGACATTATCTATTGGGAGTTCGATTCGAATTGTTTACAGATCATAAGTCGTTAAAGTATCTTTTCTCCCAAAAGGATTTGAATCTTCGGCAGCAACGATGGCTAGAGTTTTTAGCATCGTACGATTTTGGTATAGCCTATACTCCGGGAAAAGGCAACGCAGTGGCAGATGCGTTAAGTTGAAGACATGCAGGATTGGGACCCATGTTTTCGGAATGGAAGAGTCTAGAGTATTTGGCTGAATTTGACTTCAGGCCTAGATGTGAATTGGAACCTGAGATGTTGGCAAACTTATCGATAAGGCCTACTCTGGTGGAGAGAATTGGAGAGAGCCAAAAGTGAGACGATAAGCTTGTCAAGATTATCCGAGATTTGGAATCTGGATTGGACCTAGAAAAGGATAAAGGATTCGAAGTCGATCGAGAGGGTTGGCTTCGGAAGCAAGGACGACTAGTTGTTCCCGATGTAGATGGATTGAGAGATGAAGTTCTTAGAGAAAGTCATCACTCGAAGTTGACAATTCATCCAAGTGGAAATAAGATGTATCGGGATATGAAGAGAACCTATTATTGGGAAGGTATGAAGAAGGATGTTGGAAATTTTATTTCCAAGTGTATGAATTGCCAGTTGATTAAAGCAGAGCAGAAAAAGCCCAGTGGATTACTTCAGCCATTAGAGGTTCCTATATGGAAGTGGGAGCAAGTGTCGATGGATTTTATCGATGGCCTACCTAGAACCAAAGCAGGGAATGAAGGGATTTGGGTCATAGTAGATCGGTTGACCAAGAGTGCAAGGTTCATTCCTGTTCGATCAATTAGGACTGCATCGAAGTTGGCTGAGCTTTATGTTAAGTGGATAGTTCGATTCCATGGTGTTCCGAAGAGTATAGTGAGCGACCGAGATCCTTTGTTCACTAGTGGATTTTGGAAGAGCTTCCAGGAGGTTTTGGGAACTGAGTTGTGTTTGAGTACAGCTTATCACCCTCAAACAGATGGTCAGACTGAGAGAATCAACCGAGTTTTGGAAGATCTTCTCAGAGCTTGTGTTTTGGACTTCGGAGGATCATGGGAAGATCATCTTCATTTGGTGGAATTTGCTTATAACAACAGTTATCAGTCGAGTATTGGTATGGCACCATTTGAGGCATTGTATGGAAGACCGTGTAACTCTCCGACATGCTGGTTGGAAACTGGAGAAAAACTGATACTTGGGCCAGAGATGATTCGACAGACTTCGGATTGTATAGGGATCATTCGGCAACGAATGAAGGCAGCCCAAGATCGTCAGAAAAGTTATGCCGATAATCGTCGTAAGGATTTGGAATTCGACGTAGGTGATATGGTTTTTGTGAAGATTTCTCCTCTGAAGAATGTTATTCGATTTGGAAAGAAAGGAAAGTTAACTCCGAGATTTGTTGGACCATTTCCGATTATCGAGCGAATTGGAAAGCTCGCTTATAGATTGGAGTTACCGGAAAAGATGGCCGGTGTGCACAATGTTTTTCATGTATCTTATCTACGGAAGTGTGCATGACTCGAATACGGTGGTTTCTGCTGATAGCTATGAAGATTTAGAAGTTGATCCAGTTGTTTCGAGACCTCGTAAGCCGCTTCGCGTTGTTGAAACCGACACGAAACAGCTTAGGAGGAAGACGATTACGTTGCTCAAGATACAATGGAGTGATGATGTTAACGACTGTACGTGGGAGGAGGAAGAGAGGATGAAGGCAGCTCATCCTGAACTCTTCGAGGTATGGCCCTAAGGTGTCGTGACATCTCATGAATTTGTAGCTTGTTCTAAGTTTTAGAATTCTGCATGCTAGGCTAGTAATTGGATGCATGGTTTGTTGATTGCTATGGATGGTAGGCATGCAGGATAGTTTTGGTTGCTCTTGTTTGTTTGGAATTTCGGGGGCGAAATTCCTAAGGGGGAGAGAATGTAACGACCCGTATTTTTCGTATTGATAATCGTAGAATTATTTGGTCGTTAGTGTTGTTCTTGATTTGTTCGAAGTTTAGGTCGTATGGGAGTTAGCTTAGGTCGTGAGATAGCTTGGGTCGAAGGGAGCGACCTAAGGAATTGACCGAGTTAAGGTGGAACGAGTTAATGGCTTTTGGTCGGTTGAACCGAGTTAATGACCTAAGTGTTTTGAGCGGCCTAAATTTAGTTACGACTTAAGGGGGTTGTGAGTTAACGACCTAAGAAACTCACGAGTTAACGTGTTACGGGTTAAGGAGCTAGCGGCTTAGGATAGACCGACCTATAGAAGTCAACGACCTAGTGGTGACCGACCTAGTGGTGACCGACCTAGTGCTGACCGACCTAGTGGTGACCGACCTAGCGGTGACCGACCTAGTGGTGATCGACCTAGTGGTGACCGACCTATAGTAGTAAACGACCTAACTTAGAATGCGTAAGTTGTTAGGTCGTGTAAGTATTGGGTTGTAGGTCGTGGTATTTTAGGTCGTGGGTGTTTTTGGGTCGTAGCATAGTTAGGTCGCTGAGTAGTGAGGTAATGCAGTAGAGAAAGGCTTAGGTCGTAAACGACTTAAGATAGGTCGCAGTGTGAGTTAGGTCGCAAGGATAGTTAGGTCGCAGCACTTTTAACCCGCCTTTCTTTTTAAGTCGTTGGGACATCTGGGCCATTGATTTCGTAAGTCGCGCACGAGTGTTAAGTCGCATGAGTCGTTAGGTCGGTAGGGAAGATAGGTCGTAGGTCGTAGGTCTTTTGGTTGTTAGGTCGGAGGTTTTTAGGTCGTTAGGTCGGCAACAACCTAGGGGCGAACGACCTAATTTTCAGCCTATAAATAGTGGCGCCTATCTTCACTTTTTGGCACCGGATTTTGAAGCGACGAAGTGCTGCCATTTTGAGAGCTCGACTACAACATTTCTTTATCTTCTTTTCTCCACTCCAATCTAGTTCTAACATCCATCCAAGATCAAAGACCAAGATTGAAGATTGAAGAGCCAAAGTTGAAGATCTTCATCCAACCAAGCTAGATTTCATCGTTTCAAGCGGGATTTCGACGAATCAAGCTTGAAGCTTCGCTGTCCAGATCTGAAGTTGATAGTTTTTGAAGTGTTTGGGTGATTTGGTGAGTGGTGGTTATCTCTCACGCGGACCCAAAGGAGTATATTGGATTAGTGGTTTGTTGGAGTGTTGTAGATAGTGATTTTATGCATTTTTCCTTAGATCCAAGTGTAGATCCATTACTTATGAAGATGTTTACTTATGCAAGTTCATTTACCAAGTTGTAGAGATAAAAACCCATGATTTATATTTGTTGGATCTATGCTAAAAACCCATGATTCATGTATGTTATATCTATGCTCATTTATTTACGAAATTGCCATTGTAGTTATAAATGCCTACTTAGACCATATTTGATTACTTGATTGCTTAAGCTAATGATTGATTTGATTGATTGCTATGTATGTTAGTTGATTGATGTTAGATCTAGACAAGATGGTTGAAGATGATTCAAAAGTTAAGAGGAAAGGCTCTTGAATGATGAAAGCTGCTTGTGGCATATGAAGCGGATGTTGAAGCTCGTATGAATGGATTCGAGGACTTTGCCATGATGTGATGAGGCGAAGCGTGATGTTGAGATGGACTTTGCTGAGATGCGATGAAGCAAAGTATTATGTGAGATAGTCTTGGTCTATTCCAGACGGGATCATCCCAAGCATGTTGATAACTCGGTGATGCGATGCGAGTTGGTTGATAATGGTTAGCTTGAGAGGCGCTTGAGCTAGTATGGAAATAGTCGTCGAGGAGGATGACTAGGAGGCTGAGATCTCATCGTTGTTGAAGGTTCGAGCATGATCAAAGCAAGAGTACGTTGGAACGGGCTGCGACGACGTTCCAAGCACGGGCTGCGACGACGTGCTAGTACTCTGGGTAGTTGCGAAAATTCCTAGGCACGGGCTGCGACGACGTGCGAAGTTATGTCTAGAACCGGGGTTACCATTAGCCCTTGACAGGTGGTCATTCAACTAACGGTGAAATCAAGGCAATGATAACAGTGATAGCCAGAGTCATGGATGTTTGGACGTTTGGTTGTATCATCATTCGGTCTCAAGAGCGGTGTTTTCTGGGTGCTTATCTGATCTTGGTTTAGGCCTTGGGGGTTTGTATTTGGAAAACATCGACCTTGACTCGAGTGATTATTGCTTTACTTTAATTGCTTGCTATGTTATGCTTGCTTCTCCTTAATGTGTGTCTGGGGGCTATCACTGTATAAAGAGGTGGAGTGGGATGGTTTGGTTCCTATTCCTTTTATCCCTTATACTCTTTTGGTATGTTTGATAGTTGATTTACTGCTCACTAAGACTTTGTCTGACTCAAGGTTTTATGTCTCCTCTTATTACCTTGTGCTGTTCATCCATGTTGGGATGGGCAGACTAGGTAGCAGGTGACAGGTGCTGTTCTTGGAGATCTACGCTGATGATGACAAAGACGAGCATGAGGCTTTTGCATATTATTTCATATTATATGTACTGGGTGTTCCGCTGCTGTATTTGTTTGAGTGTTATGTAGTGAGGCTTTGATGTATGGATGATTCATATGTTTGTATAAAACTATTATGATGCTTATATGATGATGTCCTGTTCTATAGAGCTTCACTATATTATATTTCTCTATTGTATTTATCCATGCGCTGTGAGTTGTACGATAGATTCTGCGATGTTTATTCTACCTTGACGGTCACCCATGGCTGCCTGGCACACCTTCAGCGCACCATTCTCTTGTTTCCGTGCAGGAGTCATGGGCGGTCGTCACAAGGCAGCTGTTATTCATATCCATCGAAGAAAGGCTTGTTCGCATCCATCGACCATCAGTGGTTCGTATCCATCAACGACTGCTATTCGAATCCATAAGTGAAACACATGTTCGAAACCACCAAGCAACTTCTTGTTCGTATCCATCAACACATGTCTGTTTCGAACCTATCACCGCCTCCTAGTTCGAAACCATCGGCAGATGGACCACGTCAGAACGATCGCCTAGCATCAGCTTGGTATCCATCAACGGGGATGTTTTCGTATCCATCGAACGGTCTAGCTTCGTATCGATCATTCATCCCCCAATTTGTATCCATTGAGAAAGCAAGCCTAGGTGACGTGCCATCCCTCGATACAAACAAGCCGAGATATATGGAGTCGATGCGGTTAACTCGGAGTAAAGACCGGATCGAGGTGAAGATTGCGCTCCACGTCATCACGAAAGCGCATGACAACATCGATTCGAAACAATCGATTCGAACAGCTCGATTCGAACCAAACAGCCTATCGAAGAAGTACATTTCATATCGAGTTTTTCTCCCAATCCACTGATCCAAATGCCATGAAATTTTCACTAGAGATTGCACGCATGCCAAAGAACATTCACACCAAATTTAAGCTCGATTGAACATCATCTTGATCGATATGAAATGATTTCGTATCGATCACAGGTCGACTCGAAACTTTCTGGAATTGGTCGTGTGGGCCCCCTCACGTGCCAGAGTGAGTCTCCTGAGATTTGAGCGAAGTCTCAGCCTCCTACGCCTATAAATAGAGCCCTAGACCCTAAAAAAAAGATCTTTGGATTCTTAAGCGCCGAGATCTGCCGGATCGAGATTACCATCATCGTACAACATATTCTTGCTGGCAATTTCGAATTTCCAGTTGTAACTTGATGTTGATTGATGTAACAACTTGTAATCATTGAAAGAGAATCAATAAAGCTGTAAAAAACTTCATAGTGGATGTAGGCAACACGCCGAACCACTCTAAATTGCTTGTCTACGCATTTACTTTCCTGTTGATTGGAGTTTTTTTAGATAATACTCATTTTCAGTTTATATTGTTCATTATTATCTCTTCAAAAACTTTCGAAGAGTGTTGTGACCAATTTTGGTGCAAACAAATATTACCCAGAATACCCTTTGATACCCGAGGGGCAGGACAGAGGCATGTTGAACGGACAACCCCTGGATGGAGATGAAAGGATGGTTGGACTAGTACGATGAATCATGAGAGGAGGATTGTCGAGCAGAGGATTGGAGGAAGTTAGTCGGAGTCCGTTTACTCCGAATATCAAGAATGCACGGAATCCTCCGAAATTCAAGTTACCCATGCTGGATCCTTATTACGGAAAGTCAGACCCTACCATGCACATTACTAGATATATCAGGCATATAAAAGTGCTGGGAGCATCCGTGGAAGCGATTACACGATGTTTCCCTTTATTCTTATCAGATTTGGCAGCGCTTTGGTTTAGGCAGCTAGAGAATGGATGGATCAAAACATGGGGCGAGCTGGTGGAATGCTTCATGAGATAGTTTAGGGTCCACATGACATGACCCAAGAGTGTGATGACCTTAGCTTCAATAAAGCAAAGGACCGGAGAGTCCATAAAAGATTTTCTACTGTGATTCAATGCAACGGTGGCTTCAGTAGATTGCTTGGATCCATCGATGATTTTGATGGTGGCGATAGCAGGAGTTGCTGAAAGCACAGAGTTTAGCGATTCTTTGGCAAGAGATCCACTGTAAGATCTCGGCGAATTCTATCATGAAGATGAAAGATTCATTCGGCAATAAAATTCATGCGCTGAGAGATGAGAAAGAAACGATGTGCAAGGCGGAGGAACTTCCAAAGAATAGTTTGAGGCGGACAAAGGAAAGTGAAAGAAGGACGACAGATATGATGGTCCTGATATATGAAAGAAATTCCAAGAACCCAGATTCAGGCAATATACAGACTTGATGGCAAGCCTGGAACGGATTTACACAAAGAACAGTGGCAACTCCCCTATCGAAAACCACCAGGGAGAGATCCCACAGAGCGGGAGCGTAGGAGTGGAAGGTACTGCCTGTTCCATGAGCTGGAAGGGCATGCTACCGATGAATGCTGCCACCTGAAGGATGAGGTGGAAGAACATGCCAGAAGTGGTAGATTTCCATAATATACCAGAGAACGGAGAGCGGCTGTAGGACCTGAGCAACTACCTCCTCCACCTAACAGAATTGATCTTGGATCGGGATCGCGATTCGTCATCAAGTAATTATGATGGCAATGGCTAAGTTTAGGATTTGAACTTTGGTCGAATAAGCTCATTAGGTTTGATTTTAGAATAAAATGGCTATTCTACTTACACATGTACAGCAACCGAAGAGATCCCTAGGCATGCTCTGAGATGGGATAGACCACTCTGCCCAGAGAGGCAATATCTAGATTTTTCCTGTTATTTGAAATTGAAAATTTGGGATCTGAATTTAATAAATGAACTTGAATTTTATAAGAAAAACCTTTGACCGGAGAGTTAAAGGATGAATATTGAAAACCAATTTGAAAATGATCGCTTTATGACCCTACCAGGAGAAGTGGGGTACGGAGTGCAAGAAGTTAGTTGCTTCACCGAAAAGCGACATGATCAACTCACTTAACGTCGTTCCCCATTCACTGGAGAGTGATTCGATCGGGGTTCGATAAGAGCCCGGAGTGGCTGCGATCGACCTAGGATTTAGGTCATGACATTGCTTAATGTTCAGAAACACTGAACCGGAGTGCAGAGGGTGTTGCCGCTTCGCAGGAGGGCGATAGGATTGGCTCACTCGACGATGTTTCCCCTTTACCGGAGAGTGACAGAATCGGATCCAGCAAGAATCCGGAGAGGCTATGATTGGTCCAAAAAGACCAAGACATCACTATACGCCCTCGCTGGGGTAGGAATGCAAGGGATAGGAAGCAACGCCGGAGCGTAACAGAATCTTTCTATTCGATCCCTAAGTCTGGAATGGACTTGGCAAGTGTCCGGAGTGACCATTGATAGTCCGGAGAGACTATAGAATTTCATTCTTGACTTCCATAGATGGAAATGGATACTGATTCGGCTTCGAACAGCCATAAACTTGATTGACAATACTACAGCTGTGAATGAAACATATGTTATCCCACTTTTTGGCAAAGCCGTGATATCAAAAGATCAATCGAAAGAAAAAGATAGCTCATCTCAAAGATTGGTTATACATTGCTTCGCTATGGACATCGATGAATTTTGTCCGACTCCGGATCGGGCTACAATTGATAGGACATGACAAACAAAACCATAGAAGCTAGCACCTCAAATTTCAGGTAAATCGGAGTTCGTATGAATGAGATATGATCGATACACGTTAGAAAACACATGCTGTTCGTATCCATCAAATTGTTGAGGAGAGACCCATTTCAAATCCATCGGATTCCTATCCATCAATATTTGTTATGTTCGAATCCATCAGGTTCCACATACATCGAATTGACCGGGTTTGAATCGATCAGTAGCATGATATCGGTCTGTTCGAATCGATTGGTCTCGAATCGATCAAATAGGCATCGCCTCAGCATGTTCGTATCCATTGAGTTTAGAGCAGTTCAAATCCATCGTTCGCATCCATCAGGAAATCATGCATATATTCGAATCCATCAGATTCGTATCCATTAGGTTTGAATCGTTGACGTTTGCATTGATCAATCCACACCGCTTCGCATCCATTGGTGTACCCTACTTCGAGTCGGTCGGTCTCGTATCCACCCTCAAGCGCTGCTTCGTGTCAATCGTCCTCACATCCATCAACAGTGACAAGTCACTATTTTGTATCCATGAAATCTGTCCTGTTCGCATCCACTCGGTTCGTCTCGATCCAGTTCGTATCAATCAATGATTCGTATCCATCGATGCAAACTGGGTCATGGAACTTGATACGAACAAGGCGAAATTCGTGGATACGAAGCGGTCAACTCGGAGAAAAAATAGGATTGATACGAGGAGTGCGCGCCATGTCACTACAGTACCACGTGCTTCATCGAGTCGAACGGTATGGATACGATGGCATGGATTCGAAGTCGGCAGGAAACGAAAATCACCATCTTGCATCGATCATATCTCACGATCCACTGATCCAAATGCAATGAAATTTTTACAGAAGCTTACATACAAGGTAAAGAGTGTTCCTGCCAAGTTCAGCTCAATTGGATGAATTTTCAATGGATACGAAACCATTTCTTATCGATCGCAGATCGAGTCGAAACTTGGTGGGGTCGGTCGCGTGGGCCCACTCACGTGCCAGAAAAAGTCTCCCGAAGTTTGAGCGAGATCTGAGCCTCCTACGCCTATAAATAGCACCCTGAAGCCTACGGAAAGGGGATCTTTTGGCCATTCGACATCCAGACTCTGCCGGATTCGATTCTACTCTTCATTACCGCTGTTGTAATCAAACTTCAGAGCTATTATCAACTGTAATCCGCTGTAATTGATTGAAATCATCAAGTGAATCAATAAAGTCATCAACTTCAGAGGATACGTAAGCAAGATCGCCGAACCACTATAAATTCTGTGTTTTTGATTGTTGTTTCTGAATTATTGTGCTTGATATTGCTTAGATCTGTGATTTATGTTGAATATTGCTGATTTGTGTTCATAAACGGGTGCTTTCACTTTATTGGGGTTTGGGACCATTTTTGGTGCAAACACTTTGGTGCTTTCACTAAGAATTGAACTCAGGAGAAGTTGAACTTGATGACCTAAGAGTTCAGATCTAAGAGCTATGACAAGACAAACGAGTAGAAGGCAGAGGCCAGAGAGAAGTCAACATGAGGGAAGTCAAGAGGCTTCTTCAGGAGCGAATCAAGCATCGATCTTCATTATCAGGGATGAGATGGAGACGATGATGAAGAGGCAAGAAGAATTGATCCAGAGTTTGTTTCAACAGATCGGGCAACTTGGAGAGCAGAATCGAGGAGCTGATGGAATTCAGAATGAAGCAGGACCATCTGGCGTTGCACCTGGATTAGGGGGCACACACTTGGAGCATGTTGATCCAATCCCAGAGAGAGAGAGAGAGCAGCATCTGCGCAACCTGGAGGTAGTAGAGGAATGAACGCTCAGTCAAGGGGGCAGATTCCAGAATTCCCTCGTGAACTCAGGGGGCAAGTCGAAAGCGATGAACGAGGATTGCATCTTGGAGACAATGACAGATTGGCGGAGATGGTCAGGCGAGCCCTGAGAGGTGGATTAATAAACAGAGATCTTGAAGATGTGAACATGAGTCCCTTTTCTCCTGCAATTAGGATGGCTAGGAACCCACCAGAGTTCAAGTAACCATCAGTAGAGATGTATGATGGGAGGATGGACCCCGCGGTCCATCTGACAAGGTATATGAGGCACATGGAAGTGCTGGGGGAATCACAGGAAGTTATGGCCCGATGCTTTTCATTATATCTGACGGATATCATAGCATTATGGTTTAGGCAGCTGGAGAGTGGCTCCATAGGAACATGGGCAGATTTAACAGAGAGATTCACGAGGCAATTTAGGGTTCACGTTGCAAGACCCAAGAATGTGATAAGTTTGGCAATTTTGAAGCAGAAAGCTGGGAACTCTTTGAGGAGTTTCCTAACGCAATTCAACGTGGCAGCAGCATCGGTGGATCGACCAAATCCATCCATGGTTATTATGGCAGCTGTGTTCGGAATAGCTGACGGCATAGAATTCAAAAATTCATTGACTAAACATCTGCCTATGGATCTAGGAGAATTCTATCACGAGGCAGAAAAATTCTTGCGATTGGAAGATGAAGTACAGAAAGAGAAGAAAATGATGAACTTAATGTTTATACGGTCAAAGATGGAAATCCCCCTGAGAAAGGTACAGAAACTAGCAAGGGAAACGAAAGGCTGAGAATAGCTATAACAGATCAACGCAACGACGAAAGGAACCACGGTTCACCACATACTCAGAGCTGAATGATTGTTTGGAACGAATCTATCAGGATACCAGAGAGCAGGTTCCGTATCGTAGGCCAATGCGAAGGGATCCAACTTTTGATGAGAGGAAATCAGATAAATATTGCAGATACCATGAACTGAACGGTCATAGCACTAATGATTGTAGGCATCTGAAGGATGAGGTAGAAGGGCATATCAAGAATGGTATGCTACTTCAGTATGTGAGGAAGCGACCTCCAACGGTGGAGCCAGAGCGAGCACCGTCTACATCAGCTAGAGGTGACCCTGTACCGAGGCAACGTTTGATTATCAATTAATTGCTTGATTGAAATAATGATGAACAAGTCATAAACCTCTCACTAACACGGTTAAATCATTTACACATGTAAGCGATCGCGCACGATCCATAGGCATGCTCTGAATGATTACTGACCGCACCATAGTGAGAATTTGCACTTTGACACCCTTGCTTTTCTTTTGTTTCATTTTTATTTGGACATTTAGACTTTGCTTGTTTGGACATTTCTGTTGTGGGATTCGTATGATCATTGCTTTGATATATACAATTCTGTGAAAGAATTTACTTGTATGCCCGTTGGATTCGCGAACGGTCCACGAGCACCTCTTGTATGGCGATGAACCGCCAAAGTCTTTGATTCAGAAACTCCCCCGAACATAAAATCGATAATACTAAGTCCCCTCGAGCACACATAATTCGCCTCGAACGGCATACGATCGCGAACGGTCACAATTCGCCTCGAACGGCACACGATCGCGAACGATCAAAATTTGCCTCGAACGGCACCCGACCGCGAACAGTCAAGATTCACTTACTATGACACCTGATCACGAACGATTACCATTTGCTGCGAATGGCATTGACCACGAACGGTCCCATTCCATCCTTCGTCGCGAACGGCATCGACCGCGAACGGTCCCGATTCACCTCATATGGCATACGATCCCGAATGATCGTCATTCGAGGTCATATGAAATTATCAAGTTTTTTGTAGGTTATTGACAGGATATGAACATCCAACTTATACCATTACAAAACACACCTTCCTATCGCAAGGTATGTCTTGGGGGGCAAATGTTATCCCGCTTTTTGGCAAAGCCTTGATATCAAAAGATCGATCGAAAACAAAATACAGCTCATCTCAAAGATTGGTTATACATTGCTTCGCTATGGATATCGATGAATTTTGTCCGAATCTAAATCGGGCTACAATTGATCGGACATGACAAACAAAGCCATAGAAGCCAGCACCTCAAATTTCAGGTTAATCGGAGTTCGTATGAATGAGATATGATCGATACAAGTTAGAAAAAGCACGATGTTCGTATCCATAAAATTGTTGAGGAGATGCCCATTTCGAATCCATCGGATTCGAATCCATCAATATATTTTTTGTTTGAATCCATCTGGTTCCACATACTTCGAATCGACTGAGTTCGAATCAATCAGTAGCATGATACGGTCTTTTCGAATCGATTGGTCTCGACTCGATCAAATAGGCATCGCCTCAGCATGTTCGTATCCATTGAGTTTTGAGCAGTTCGAATCCATCGTTCGCATCCATCAGAAAATCATGCATTGGTCTATTCGAATCCATCAGATTCATATCCATCAGGTTCGAATCGATGACGTTCGCATCGATCAATCTACACCGCTTCGCATCCATCGGTGTACCGTACTTCGAGTCGGTCGGCCTCGTATCCACCCTCAAGCACTGTTTCGTATCGATCGTCCTCACATACATCAACAGTGACAAGTCACTATTTCGTATCCATGAAATCTGTCCTGTTCGTATCCACTCGGTTCGTCTCGATCCAGCTCGTATCGATCAATGATTCGTATCCATCGATGCAAACCGGGTCATGGAACTTGATACGAACAAGGCGAAATTCATGGATACGAAGCGGTCAACTCGGAGAAAAAATAGGATTGATGCGAGGAGCGCATGCCACATCACTACAGTACCACGTGCTCCATCGAGTCGAACGGGGCGGATACGATGGCATGGATTCGAAGTCGGCAGGAAACGAAAATCACCATCTTGCGTCGATCATATCTCACGATCCACTGATCCAAATGCAATGAAATTTTTACAGAATCTTCAATACAAGGTAAAGAATTTTCCTGCCAAGTTTCAGATCGATTGGATGAATTTTCGATGGATACGAAACCATTTCGTATCGATCGCAGATCGAGTCGAAACTTGGTGGGGTCGGTCGCGTAGGCCCACTCACATGCCAGAAAAAGTCTCCCGAAGTTTGAGCGAGATCTGAGCCTCCTACGCCTATAAATAGCACCCTGAAGCCTACAAAAAGGGGATCTTTTGGCCATTCGACATCCAGACTCTGCCGGATTCGATTCTACTCTTCATTACCGCTGTTGTAATCAAACTTCAGAGCTATTATCAACCGTAATCCGCTGTAATTGATTGAAATCATCAAGTGAATCAATAAAGTCATCAACTTCAGAGTAGACGTAGGCAAGATCGCTGAACCACTATAAATCCTATGTTTTTTATTGTTGTTTCTGAATTATTGTGCTTGATATTTCTTAGATTTGTGATTTGTGTTGAATATTGCTGATTTGTGTTCATAAACGGGTGCTTTCACGATATTGGGGTTTGGGACCATTTTTGGTGCAAACACTTTGGTGCTTTCACTAAGAATTGAACTCAGGAGAAGTTGAATTTGAAGACTTAAGAGTTCAGATCTAAGAGCTATGACAAGACAACCGAGTAGAAGGCAGAGGCCAGAGAGAAGTCAACATGAGGGAAGTCAAGAGGTTTCTTCAGGAGCGAATCAAGCATCGATCTTCATTATCAGGGATGAGATGGAGACGATGATGAAGAGGCAAGAAGAGTTGATCCAGAGTTTGTTTCAACAGATCGGGCAACTTGGAGCGCAGAATCGAGGAGCTGATGGAATTCAGAATGAAGCAGGACCATCTGGCGTTGCACCTGGATTAGGGGGCACACACTTGGAGCATGTTGATCCAATCCCGGAGAGAGAGAGCAGCATCTGCGAAACCTGGAGGTAGCAGAGGAATGAACGCTCAGTCACGGGGGCAGATTCCGGAATTCCCTCGTGAACTCAAGGGGCAAGTCGAAAGCGATGAACGATGATTGCATCTTGGAGACAATGACAGATTGGCGGAGATGGTCAGGCGAGCCATGAGAGGTGGACTAATAAACAGAGATCTTGAAGATGTGAACAGGAGTCCCTTTTATCCTGCAATTAGGATGGCTAGGAACCCACCAGAGTTCAAGTAACCATCAGTAGAGATGTATGATGGGAGGATGGACCCCGTGGTCCATCTGACAAGGTATATGAGGCACATGGAAGTGCTGGGGGCATCACAGGAAGTTATGGCCCGATGTTTTTCATTATATCTGACGGATATCACAGCATTATGGTTTAGGCAGCTGGAGAGTGGCTCCATAGGAACATGGGCAGATTTAACAAAGAGATTCATGAGGCAATTTAGGTTTCATGTTGCAAGACCCAAGAATGTGATAAGTTTGGCAATTTTGAAGCAGAAAGCTGGGGACACTTTGAGGAGTTTCCTAACACAATTCAACGTGGCAGCAGCATCGGTGGATCGACCAAATCCATCCATGGTTATTATGGCAGCTGTGTTCGGAATAGCCCTCTGGATGTCGACTCTTTGAAAGGCCATAAATGTTGGCCCGTTTAGAGTTACGAGAGCCATCACTAGTCAAAAAGAAGCTCTCTATGAGTTCCAGGGATATGACCGCTTTAAGCCGTCACTGGTTAGTTTCATACCCAAAAAAGCCTATCCGAAGCTCAATCAGGTCTTGGAAGTTTTTTACCCTTCATTTTTTCGTCACGTTGATTTTTTCTGTAAACGGGATCTCCGTGGCTGGTCTATGATTTACCATCGTTGGAGAGTGGTGCACCATGGTACTGATCCGTTTCAAATCCATGTACCAGTTTCTAAAAGTCATACGACACTTTTTCGGCATTTTGGACGGATGTTGCACCTTGCACCGTAGATGTTGCACCCTGTGGATATCGATTCTTCGGAGGGCCATAACTGTTGGCGCGTTTAGAGTTATGGAAGCCATAGCTAGTCAAAATGAAGCTCTCTGTGAGTTCTACGGCTATGAGAGCTTTAAGCCGTTACTGGTTAGTTTCATACCCAAAAAAGCCTATCGAACCTCAATCGGGTCATGGAAGTTTTTTGCCCATCGTTTTTCGTCACGTAGATTTTTTCTGTAAAATGGGATCCCCGTGGCGGGTCTACGATTTACGATTGTTGGTGAGTGGTGCACTATGGTACTGCTCCGTTTCGACTCCATGCACCGTTTCTAAAAGTCGTACGGCACTTTTTCGACATTTTGAACGGATGTTGCACCTTGCACCGTAGATGTTGCACCACATGGATATTGATTCTTCGGAGGGCCATAAGGTTAGCTCGTTTAGAATTACGGGAGCCTTAACCAGTAAAAATGAAGCTCCCTGTGAGTTCTATGGCTATGATAGCTTTAAGCCGTCATTGGTTAGTTTAATACCCAAAAAAGCCTATCGAACCTCAATCGAGTCTTGGATGTTTTTTACCCTTCGTTTTTTTGTCACGTTGATTTATTCTGTAAAAAACGAGATCCCCGTGGCAGATCCATGATTTACCAATGATGGAGAGTGGTCCACCATGGTACTGCTCCATTTCGAATCCATGCACCCATTTCTAAAAGTCATACGGCACATTTTTGGCATTTTGGACGGATGTTGCACATTGCACCGTAGATGTTGCACCCTGTGGATATCGACTCTTCGGAGCGCCATAACTGTTGGCTCGTTTAGAGTTACGGGAGCCATAACTAGTCAAAACGAATCTCTCTGTGAGTTCTACAGCTATGACCGCTTTAAGCCATCACTGGTTAGTTTCATACCCAAAAAAGCCTATCCGAACCTCAATCGCGTCTTTTTACCCTTCATTTTTTCATCACGTGGATTTTTTCAATAAAAAGAGATCCCCGTGGTTGTTTTATGTTTTACCATCGTTGGAGAGTTGTGCAACATGGTACTGCTCCGTTTCAAATCCATGCACCCATTTTTAAAAGTCGTATGGCACTGTTTCGGCATTTTGGACAGATGTTGAACCTTGCACCATAGATGTTGCACCCTGTGGATATCGATCTTCGAAGGGACATAAATGTATGCTCGTTTAGAGTTACGGGAGCCATAACAGTGAAAACAAAACTCTCTGTGAGTTCTATGGCTATTATCGCTTCAAGCCATCACTGGTTATTTTGATACCCAAAAAAGCCTATCCGAACCTAAATGGGACTTAAAACTTTTTTACCCTTTATTTTTTCATCACGTGGATTTTTTCTATAAAACGAGATCGTCGTCGCTGTTCTATGATTTACCATCGCTGGAGAGAGGTTCACCATGGTACTGCTCCGTTTCAAATCCATGCACCCATTTTTAAAAGTCATATGGCACAGTTTCGGCATTTTGGACAGATGTTGCACCTTGCACCGTAGATGTTGCACCCTGTGGACATCGAATCTTCGAAGGGCCATAAATGTATGCTCATTTAGAGTTACGGGAGCCATAACCAGTAAAAAAATCTCTCCGTGGGCTCTATGGCTATTACCGCTTTAAGCCATCACTGGTTAGTTTCATACCCAAAATAGCCTATCCAAACCTAAATGGGACTTGAAAGTTTTTTACCCTTCGTTTTTTCGTCACATGGATTTTTTCTATAAAATGGAAACTCCATGGCTGGTCTATGATTTACCATCGCTGGAAAGAGGTTCACCATAGTACAGCTTCGTTTCAAATCCATGCACTAGTTTCGGCTCGATCCGCGATCGATCCCATGAAATTTCGGCTCGATCCGTGATCGATACGAACGAATTTCTTATCAATCAAGATTTGCTCCAATCGAGACGAAATTTGGCAGGAACATTCCTTATGTCATACGTAACCTCCTGTGAAAATTTCATAGCATTTGGACTTGTGGATCTCAAGTTGTGAGCGATGCAAGTTTGATTTTTTCGGTTCGTGATCGATACGAATTTCATATCGATCCACAATTGCTTCGATTGAGACAAAATTTGGCAGGAACGTTCTTCATGTCATACGTAAGCTCCTATGAAAATTTCAAAGCATTTGGACTTATAGATCATGAGTCATGGTCGATGCAAGTTTGGATTTCTCAAACATGATCGATCAATATGTTGAGCATACTAAGTCCGATTGGCTTGAAATTTAGAACATTGGCTGTCTTAGCTTTGCTTGTCATGTCATATTAATTGTAGCTCGATTCGGACTCGTAAAAAATTTACAGACATCCATAGTAGACCTATGTATTAACGATCTCTAGGACGAACTATCCTTGGTTTCTAGTCAAGTTCTTGGTATCACGGCCTTGACAAAAGGCGGGATAACATTTACCCTCCAAAGTACATCTTGTGTGAACATGACGTGCTTTGAAAATTTCCATCTTCATTCTGAAAAGTTCTATCCGTTTTGTTGAGTTTTTACTATCTTTTCATCAAAAGATGTAGCCTTTTATTTATCTTCAGTGACGTAGATGTCAAACTGTTGATTGTCAATGATCATGCAGTGTTTTGTTGCAACCAAGTGTTGAGCACTAGCAATTTTTTTGTTCATCGTTTTGATCGTCATCAGGCAAGCATTCAATTCCTGGTAATTTTGAAAATTGAATGTTAGTTTAGCATACATGCACATATGTTAGCCTGACTCCTGTTCACATTTGTACATTTGCAGATTGTTGTCAAGTTCTTTAGTTTTTGTTTGGATTGAGTTTCATATCGATCTTCACCTGGATTGAAGTGAAATTTGAGTTATAACAACGTTCGATGGTTGTTTTGTGTCCTTCCTTTGTATCGATCCTCTCCTGGATCGATTTGAGATGTTAGAATGTATGCTTCATTATTTGTTGCAAGGAAGTTGAGTTTTAGGGCGTAATAGATCGACCATTTCTCAAGGGTCATTTATGCAGATTCGACATTAGAAAGCTGATTATCGGAAGTTCCATCTTTGTATGTTCTCCATTGGTTGGACGGTTCTCTACTGTTCTTCGGATAATCGTCTAATGCAATGAATCCAGATATGAAGTATGCTAATGTTTGACCACTGATAGCTCTTTGAAGGAGATAAGTGATGTCAAATTGGCTTAGCCCGATATTTCATTTGAGTAACCTTCCGGACATCTAGGGTTGCCATAGGACCTACCATAATGGCTGGTCGATACAAACATTAAGGGGGTAAGCTTGTCAATAGTTAGCTTTCATCATATACTGGTCTTTGGATTCATTTATCTTTATATAGCAATGCGATGCTTATGGCCTGTGTTAACACGCCAAATTTGTGTATGAATCTTTGCTATCCAATAACTCGGATAAAATTCTTTAAGCGATCTATCAGAGCTAGAACTTCATCAACGTAGTTTTTAGTCCATTCAAAAGTTTTCTTCCCTCTCTTGGTCAGGTTGAAGAAGAGAATAAACTTGTAGAAAACCCTAGAGTTGAATCAGCTTGGGATAATCTTCTGACTTAGCTCTATACCTGCTTGGTTTCTTGGGCACATGGACGACCCTAATCTTCAGCATTTTTTGACATTAGCCTCAATCCCACGAGAATCAATGAAGAAACCTGAGAATTCTTCTTATACAACGCTGAAAGAGCATCTCAAAGGATCACGTTTCATTCTACAGTTGTTGGAGAGCACTGGATATCTTTGCAAAGTCATCGATGCGGTCGTTCGATGGTCGTGATCTCACGAGTGTATTAACCACATATACTTTCATCGATCGGCTGATCTAATTTTTGAATGACTCGTTAATCGTCCTTTGGTAAGTAGCATAAGCATTCTCAAGTTTGAATCAAAGGAATGTAGCATGGCACTATAGGCCCGAGTCAGTAATGAAATAGTTGTATTCCTGGTCTGGGACATGTTTCAGTTTCTGATTGTATCTGGAGTTTGCATCCATGGATGAGATTAATTCATGTCTGATGGTTGAGTCTATTAGTTGGTTGATCATTGGAAGTGGAAAGCTATGCTTTGCTATGCCTCGTGCAAATCTGAGTAGTCGGCATACGTCCGCCACTCTCCATTTATTTCTCTCATAAGTAAAGGATTGGATACTCATTTTTTTGGTAAAGGACAACGCAGATAAACCTATTGGTTTTGAGTAGATTCGCCTCCTCCTTAAGTGCAGCAAATCTTTCTAGATCTATGTCACTTTATTTTTATTCATCGAGACATGCCTCGAGTTGACATTTAATGCAGGGTTCTCAATGGATGGTGAGCGTCCACACACACAAACACAGATATATATATATATATATATATATATATATATATATATATATATATATATGAGATCGAGCCCAAGCGAACACATCGAGATTCACCTGAAGTAAAATAGTTAAATCTTTTACCATCATTGTGTTGAGTTGTGATCTGATCTGCAATACTAGTGATAGCTTGTAGGCACTTCATGTGCTTATTCGCAATGGTAAATGATCAGGCTTCTAGGGATGTGGAATCAAAGGCTCAATGGAGTTTAACCTTGTATCAAGTGCTACAGCATAGTAATCTACTTATGTTTCCGAGCAATGCGCTTTCCATTCAATGTACTCGCGATCATTGTTCATCGAAAGGGTCAGAATGATGATCAGTTGCCCATAAGTCCAGGCGTCGATCTGATGATTCTATCTCTAAGCATCCTTTCGGTCGTAACGTCAAGTAGTTATAAATACTAGGCACGAGCTATGGGATTGATTAGTTGTATCCAGCTTTTGGATGATCACACTCATGCCCCTAGTCTTTGGTTGATGGATGTATTGTGCGAATGATTGAGCCTAGCTTCTGCTGCGTTCATATTGTAGCCCAAGTTGTAAGAGCCAAAGTTGTTTGATGAACGATCAAATTATATTCATCTTATTTCTCGTGCGTGCCCCCAAGTCTGGGGAATATCTCGATAAGTGGAAAGGTAGATAATGTTCACTTCAATTTTGCATTCTATCTAGTTGAATCATGGCATCGAGTTAACCGGTGGAAGGCTGAGTTGTGCCTTATCTTGCACTCTGTCCTAGTTCGTTCCTCTAGGCAGAATACTTCATTGCCTCGTCGACATTCACTTTACTACTTATGCCTTCATACTGTGGGAAAAATCTAAAGAGAAAATCATTCAGTCAGATGTAATGCAAGATTGATGATTCCTTTGTTGAATTGAGGGTAAGAATCGGTACATGGACATTTAGGTTGCACTTGTTGTGAATTGCTTGTTTAGTCAGATCATGGTAAGAGTCAAAGAATGAATGGTCGCATTGCATTATTTTGGAGTTAGGCGATCAATCACGTCCATTTTGATTTCGTTCTCCCATTAGATCTAGAGATAAAGTCCGCCCAACTGCGGTCATGTCATGCTCATCTGGTCTCAAGCCCAACCCGACGGATCAAAGGAAGGCGAGGGAGAATGAATGGTCAAGTCACACTCATTCGTGGTTTTATCCATGCTCTGGTGGTCGAAGGTATTCGATGGGCACTGGCCGTTGATTTAGTGACACAATGAAGAATGCATGGACCTCATTGCCTATCAATCTATTGGTATGATACGAATGGTGCGGATCGATATTGACTATCGATCCAGTAGTATGATATAATTGGTTTACCATAACTTCAAGCGTCATTTTGATTGGTTAGCTTTAAGGCCTCTTTGTAGTCGTTGCCTTAATTTTTAAAGGACGCTATGCTGGCGATGTAACGAGTCACCTTTCTATTCTTTCGGTAATTTATGCCTCTATCCCTAGTCTTGGGTTAGCAGAGTGAGTCTGTGGATGGTTTAATTGCATCTTTAGCTAGTTTATATCCATCCTGTCGAGTTTAGGTCAGAGTTGGTGAATGAGTTGTCGAATCACATTCATTTTCAGTATGTGAGTAATCACGTCCATTTAGAATAGGATGTTCACCTAGGTCTGTTTTGTGAATCTGCATCTTCCTATCGAATCAATGAAGAAATTTTGTCTTGTAGGTTTGGAGTGCATCCCTATAAGATTATGTTATAGGTCCCGTGTCGGGGATAAGTGTTGTTGCGTGAACTGTCACGTACTTCCCGCTTTGTGCTAGATGGTCGAAGCATTCGATTTTTTACAATAAGTATGCCCCCATGTCAGGGGAAGATAGGAAAGCGGATGGTTGAACCACATCCACTTTTTATCTACAGGACTTGCTGTGGAATCAGAGTTGGTAGACGGATAGTCGAATCGCATCCCTTCTGGTATTTATATTCCAATTCTAGCTTTGAGGACTGGAGTTGATTGATGCGTTGTCCGTCAAACCCATATGGTATATATACTCCAGTCTGCGCTCTCGGGACTAGAGTTAGTTGATATTTATACTCGCATTCTGGGAATATGAAGTTTGTTGATGTTTATAATCCAGTTCGCACTCTGCGATTTTGGAGTTAGTTGATGTTTATACTCCAGTTTGCACTCTGGGAATGTGGAGTTAGTTGATGTTTATACTCTAGTTCTCACTCCGGGAATCTGGAGTTTGTGGATGTTTATACTCCATTTGCACTCTGGGAATCTGAAACTAGTTGATGTTTACACTCCGATTCACACTCTGGGAATCTGGAGTTTGTGGATGTTTATACTCCGGTTCGCACTCTGGGAATCTGGAGTTAGTTGATGTTTATATTCCAATTTTCACATTGGGAATTTGGAGTTAGTTGACAGATGGTCAGTCACATCTGTTTAGACCTTTTAGGAGTCGTTCAAAATCTAGGAACGACGAATTTATCGGGATCGTGGATGGCCGGGTCACATCCACCCCGAGTTAACAAGCGAGGTCGTTAGATGGACGGGTCCATCCTCCTCTAACTTGGTTAGTATACGGCCGAAGTCGTTAGGTGAACGGATCCATCCTCTTCGAAACCGCATTTATGAGTTTTATACTCCAACTCGCACTCCGGGAGTTTGGAGTTGGCCGATAAACGGTCAATCACGTTTGTTTAGGCATTTGGATTGCGTTCGCACTCTGGGAATGACAGAATTATCAAAATCGTGGATGGTCAATTCACATCCACCCCGAGTCGACAAGCGAGGTTGCTAGATGGACGGGTCCATCCTCCTCAAACTTGGTCAAGATACGGGCAAAGTCGTTAGGTGGAAAAATTCACCCTTTTCAAAACCGCATTTATAAGTTTATACTCCATTTTGCACTCTGGGAGATTGGAGTTAGTTAAATGATTATCGTGTATCAATCCTTTTTTGGCTTCAGTGTGGTGACTTGTCCCCGTGCTTAAGGTTTCACTTAGTATGTGATCAGTAGGATCTCGATTACTTTCACTTATCTGCCATCAACGAAGGATGAGATTTAGTTTATGGACGGTTGAATCGCATCCGTGTTCATTTGAATCCCGCTTCTGCCAAGCCTAAGGAGTAGGATTAGTGTTCTGGCAAGCTTTGAGCTCGAGCAGAGGAGAGGGTGGCTGAACTACATCCACTTTGAGTTGTGTATTTTCCCTTAAGCTAGGGACAAGAGTAGGAGAGTAGACGGTCGAGTCACGTCCACTTTATGCTTTGTGCTCTTCCGGTCGAGTTGAGGAAGAGAGTTGGAATGATGGCTCATGATGGTTAGCGAGTAAGTAGTCGGTTGTTGATGACTATAATTTGAGGGTTGGCCCCCAGATGAAGTCCGTTTAAGGCATGATTGTTTTGTCGAATCACAGGTGCAAACTGGGGAGTGAATGGTTAAATCATATCCACTTTAAACATGTGTTCTTAAATAACCCCTAGTGTCCAATGCAGGATTGGATGCATGGACGGTCACGTCACGTCCATCTTTGGTGTGATTTCAATTTTACTGGGCATCGGAAGAAGCATAAGTATTTTGGCAAGTTTCATGTACGAGATGGAGAGTGCACTGTTGGGACATATAATTCCAAGTCTTTCTCAAATATCCTAATTAAATTTCATAGGCATATGATTGGATGGTCAGTTGCATCCACTTTGTAGTGGAGTCCTGACCTTGTCAGTCTTTTCTGCTTTGATGCCCTGCCCCCAAGTCAAGTGCATATAGCAGCCGACGAGTGGTTGAATCATGCTCGTCATGATGATACCTCAATGATTTGATCGTAGCCCATGGAGCTTGTTTTGCACCTATCCTTAAGTACTCAGTTACCTGCATCATTTGCAAGTAGTTTAATTCAAGTCGGTTATATTTCGCAACATAAACGGAATTGAAATAGAAACAATTCAAAAGAGATCGGATTAAATCTCATTGATAAGTGAAGCGGCATCGTATGCTCGCTATTGCACTTCGGCCCAGCCCTTCACAGTTGGAAGTCTAATGCAAATGGTTCATTTTGATGCAAGTTCTTGATCGGTAGGGGTCGGGGGTTCCCTGTCCATTGTTTTATGGGGCGTGCACATATTGTCGAAGCATTCCTTTCCGGAGTAGCCTTATGGTGCTGGCGTCCACAGTAGCCATCTAAGGAAAAGAAGCTTCCCGATTTAGAGTATGGATTAGGTTTCCTGCTTATCTTGCCTCATTGATCCTTCATCTAGCTCATCAACTGAATATTGGATATGATGTGTTGGTGTAGACGTTGGTGGATATCCGCCAGTTCTCTTATTAAATTCACGATTGACGGTCTTCTTTGAGGAATGGGTGAAGACATCTGCATTTTATGGCATTCATCACCCTTGGTGGAATCCATGCGCCATTCTCACTTCTTGAGGTAGTATCAGAGGTTGAATTTCCATAGTACACTGACATAGTTAGCATGCTGAATTTTCGCTAGAAATTTAGTGAATGAGATATGCCTGGTTACCCAATGTTTGAGTGGTTGGTAATGTCGACTGGACGGCAAGTTGGTTAGAATGGGCTAAAAGATTGGTGATTGTCCCAAACTTTTATCCAGATAGGAGACCTGTATAGGGTATTAAGGAAGTTCTCTTGAGGTTGTATGCCATGCTTTTAGTCGTATAGTCATGGAATGATTAAGATGTGGGCATTTGAAGATGGTTCAGCGGTGACCAGCTATGCTTTGAATTGGCAGAGTTGACAGTGTAGAGCAGTCATCATATTAGCCATCATACCATAGTTGTCAATTCAGGAGTTTTAAAAGCTGGTCAATTGTGGGAAGATGCAGTTCACCTTAGTAGCATGATACATTAATCAACTTTAGTTCTTGACATATTAGCTAGGTTCTCCAGCCTCTGGGAGCGACGGTTGAGTGGTATTTCTATATCCATTCCTTGATTGCAATTAAACAATTGCTGTAATCTCCTACGTCCCGGCTAGCCTCTTTTTAGGAAATTTGGATCGTACCCGAATTTTTTTTGTTGAAATTTCATCATCATTCTCAGTATGAAGTGGTGTTTGAGGATCGATGTGAAATGCAGCTGGCTGGATGGATCATCAGATGCACTTCGTATCCATCATTTCGTACCGACGGAATTTCGTGTCGATCTGTTTTCGTGTCGATCTAATTTCGTATCGATCACTTTTCGTATCGATCGTTGTTGCTCCAACTTGATGGATACGAATAGTGGTTCCATGATGGATATGAAGTAATGTTTACTTGATGGACATGTACAAACGAGCCCTGATGGATTCGAACAAGGTCTTCCAGGATGGATACGAAGTGGTACATCCTGATCGATTCGAACAAATGCTTGCTGAGGGGTACGAACAAGGTCGATGCAAAGGAAGCCGCCTTTGGATGGATACGAAGTAGTGCTCCTCGATGGATACGAAATAGTCATTAGGTGATCGATACGAAGAGAGACTATCAGCTGATGGATACGAAATCGACTGATGTGAAATGATAGGTTGTGACTTCAATCTATTTGAAATGATGGATACGAAATCACCACATTTACTGGATACGAAAGCATGGATACGAAAATCACCATATTTACTGGATACGAAATCATGGATACGAAAATCACCATATTTTCATGGATACGAACACAGATACGAAAATCACCACATTTTCTAGATACGAAAACATAGATACGAAAATCATCATATTTTCATGAATATGAAAACATGGATATGAAAATCACCACGTTTTCTGGATATAAAAATCATCACATTTTCATGGATACGAAAACATGGATACGAAAATCATCACATTTTCATGAATATGAAAACATGGATACAAAAATCACCACATTTTCTGGATACGAAAACATGGATATGAAAATCATCACATTTTCATGAATATGAAAACATGGATACGAAAATCACACATTTTCATGGATACGAAATTCATCATATTTTCATGGATACGAAAATATGGATAAGAAATTCATCACGAACGTAGTTCCTCTTAGATCTGGAGCAATTTGAAAAGAATAGAAAGAACCACTAAATGATAGATCCGGATCTTCTCCTTAGATTTTTGCAATCCAACGACGGTAGTACATCCATAGAGAAGGAGAAAAGCAGGGTTTTCTCAGTGAAAGCACCAAAGTGTTTGTACCAAAATTGGGCACAACACTCTTCGGATGCATTTGAAGAGATAAAATGAAGAGAATAAATGTAAAATGAAGCAGATCTAACAAACATACCAATAAACATATAAGAAAATGCACAGTAACATAGAATTTTAGAGTGGTTCGGCGTTTGGCCTACGTCCACTATGAAGTTGATGATTTTATTGATATTTACTTACCGATTACAACTTATTGCAGCAGATTACAGCGGATTATAATGTTGAAATTCGTGTACAACAGCAGCTATGGAGTACAAAATTGGATTCGGCAGAGTCTGGACGTAAGAGAGCCAAAAGATCCTCTTTCTGTAGGCTTTGGGGCCCTATTTATTGGAGTAGGAAGATGATATTTCGCTCAAATCTCAGGAGACTTCTTCTGGCACGTGGGTGGGCCCACGCGATCGATCCCACGAAATTTCGGCTCGATCTGTGATCGATACGAACGAATTTCGTATCGATCAAGATTTGCTCCAATCGAGACGAAATTTGACAGGAACGTTTCTTATGTCACACGTAACCTCCTATGAAAATTTCATAGCATTTGGACTTGTGGATCTCGAGTTATGATCGATGCAAGTTTGAGTTTTTCGGTCCGTGATCGATACGAACGAATTTCGTATCGATCAAGATTTGCTCCGATCGAGACAAAATTTGGCAGGAGCGTTCTTCATGTCGTACGTAAGCTCCTGTGAAAATTTCATAGCATTTGGACTTATAGATCTTGAGTTATGATCGAAGCAAGTTTGGATTTCTCAACCGTGATCGATCAATATCTTGAGCATACGAACTCCGATTAGCTTCAGATTTGGAACATTAGCTCTCTTAGCTTTCCTTGTCATGTGATATTAATTGTAGCTCGATCCGGACTCGAAATTTTTTTTACCGACAACCATAGTAGACCTATGTATTAACGATCCCTAGGACGAACTATTCTTGGTATCACGGCCTTGCCAAAAGGCGGGATAACAAGTTGTACGGCACTTTTTCGACATTTTGGACAAATGTTGCACCTTGCACGGTAGATGTTGCACCCTGTGGATATTGATTCTTCAAAGGGCCATAACTGTTGGCTCGTTTAGAGTTACGGAAGCCAAAACCAGTCAAAATGAAGCTCTCTGTGAGTTCTACGGCTATGACAGTTTTAAGCCGTCACTGATTGGTTTCATACCCAAAAAAGCCTATTGAACCTCAATCGTTGCTTGGAAATTTTATACCCTTCGTTTTTTTGTCACGTGGATTTTTTCTGTAAAACGGGATCCCCATGGCAGTCTATGATTTACCATCGACGGAGAGTGGTCCACCATGGTACTGCCCCGTTGTGAATCCATGCACATATTTCTAAAAGTTGTACGGCACATTTTCGACATTTTGGACGGATGTTGCACCTTGCACCGTAGAAGTTGCACCCTATGGATATCGATTCTTCGAAGGGCCATAACTATTGGCTCGTTTAGAGTTACGGGAGCAATAACCAGTCAAAACGAATCTCTCTGTGAGTTCTACAACTATGACAGCTTTAAGCCGTCACTGGTTAGTTTCATACCCAAAAAAGCCTATCCGAACCTCAATCGCGTCTTGGAAGTTTATTACCCTTCGTTTTTTCGTCACGTTGATTTTTTCTGTAAAATGGGATCCCCGTGGGTGGTCAATGATTTACCAACGCTAGAAAGTGGTGCAATATGGTACCGCTCCGTTTCAAATCCATGCACCTATTTTTAAAAGTCGTGCGGCACTTTTTCAGCATTTTGAACGGATGTTGCACCTTGCACCGTAGATTTTGCACCATGTGGATATTAATTCTTCGGAGGGCCATAACGGTTGGCTCGTTTAGATTTATGGGAGCGTTAACCAGTAAAAACGAAGCTCTCTATGAGTTCTCCAGCTATTACCGCTTTAAGCCGTCACTGGTTAGTTTCATACCCAAAGAAGCCTATCCTAACCTAAATGGGTCTTGAATGTTTTTTACCCTTCGTTTTTTCGTCACGTGGATTTTTTCTATAAAACGGGAACCCTGTGGCTGGTCTATGATTTACCATCACTGGAGTGAGGTGCACCATGGTAATACCTCGTTTCAAATCCATGCACCAATTTCTAAAAGTTGTATGGCACTTTTTCGGCACTTTGGACGGATGTTGCACCTTGCACCATAGATGTTGCACCCTATGGATATCGATTCTTCGGAGGGCGATAAATGTTGTCTCGTTTAGAGTTACGTGAGATATCACCAGTCAAAACGAAGCTCTCTGTGATTTCTACGGCCATGACTGCATTAAGTCATCACTGGTTAGTTTCATACCCAAAAAAGCTAATCCGAACTTCAATCAGGTCTTGGATGTTTTTACCCTTGGTTTTTTCGTCACGTGGATTTTTTCTATAAAATGGGATCCCCACGGCTGGTCTATGATTTACCATCATTGGAGAGTGGTGTGCCATAGTACCGCTCCATTTCAAAGCCATGCACCAATTTCTAAAAGTCGTACGTCACTTTTTCGGCATTATGGACGGATGTTGCACCTTGCACCGTAGATGTTGCACCTTATGGATATTTGATTCGTCGGAGGGCCGTAAATGATGGCCCGTTTAGAGTTATGGGAGCCATTACCAGTAAAAATGAAGCTCTCTGTGAGTTCTATGGCTATGACCGCTTTAAGCCATAACTGCTTAGTTTCATACCCAAAAAAGCGTATCTGAATCTCAATCGGGTCTTGGAAGTTTTTTACCCTTCGTTTTTTCGTCATGTGGATACTTTCTGTAAAATGGAATCCCTGTGGCTGGTCTATGATTTACCATCGTTGGAGAGTGATGCACCATGGTACTGCTCCGTTTCAAATCCATGCACCAATTTTTAAAGTCGTACGACACTTTTTCGGCATTTTGGATGGTTGTTGCTCCTTGCACCGTAGATGTTGCACCCTGTGGATATCGATTCTTCGAAGGGCCATAACTGTTGGCTCGTTTAGTGTTACGAAAACCATAACTAGTCAAAACAAAGCTCTCTGTGAGTTCAAAGGCTATGACAGCTTTAAGCCTTCACTGGTCAGTTTCATACCCAAAAAAGCCTATCGAACCTCAATCGAGTCTTGGAAGTTTGTTGCCCTTCGTTTTTTCGTCACGTGGATTTTTTCCGTAAAACGGGATCCCCGTGGCAGGTCTATGATTTACCATCGATGGAGAGTGGTGCACCATGGTACTGCTCCGTTTCGAATCCTTGCACCCATTTCTAAAAGTCGTACGACACTTTTTTGACATTTTGGACGGATGTTGCACCTTGCACCATAGATTTTGCACCTTGTGGATAATGATTTTTCGGAGGGCCATAATTGTTGGCTCGTTTAGAATTATTAAAGTCATAACCAGTCAAAACGAAGCTCTCTGTGAGCTCTACGGCTATGACAACTTTAAGCCATCATTGGTTAGTTTCATACCCAAAAATGCCTATTCGAACCTCAATCGGGACTTGTGAGTTTTTTACCCTTCATTTTTTCGTCACATGGATTTTTCTGTAAAACGGTTCCCTATTGTTGGTCTATGATTTACCATTGCTGGAGTGTGGTGCACCAAGGTACTACTCTGTTTCAAATCCATACACCCATTTTTTAAAGTTATACGACACTTTTTCGGCAATTTGGACGGATGTTGCACCTTGCACCATGGATGTTGCACCTTGCACCGTAGATGTTGCCCCTTGTGGATATCGATTCTTCGGAAGGCCATAACTATTGGCTTGTTTAGAGTTACGGGAGCCATAACCAGTCAAACGAAGCTCTTTGTGAGTTCTACAGCTATTAATGCTTTAAGTCGTCACTAGTTAGTCTCATGCCATAAAAGCCTATCTGAACCTCAATCTGGTGTTGGAAGATTTTTATCCTTCATTTTTTTGTCACGTGGTTTTTTTGTAAAACGGGATCCCCGTTACTGGTCTATGATTTACCATCCCTGGAGAGTGGTACAGCATGGTACTACTCTGTTTCAAATCCATACAACCATTTCTAAAAGTCGTACGGCACTGTTAGTATTTTGGACGGATGTTGCACCCTGCACCGTAGATGTTGCACCCTGTAGATATCGATTCTTCGGAGGGCCATAAATGTTGGCTCGTTTTGAGTAATGGGAGCCATCACCAGTCGAAACGAAGCTCTCTGTGAGTTCTATTGCTATGACCGCTTTGAGCCATCACTGGTTAGTTTCATACCCAAAAAAGCCTATCCGAACTTCAATCGGGTCTTGGAAGATTTTTACCCTTCTTTTTTTCATCACGTGGATATTTTCTGTAAAACGGGATCCCCGTGGTTGGTCTTTGATTTACCATCGTTGATGAGTAGTGCACCATGGTACTGCTCCGTTTCAAATCCATGCACCAATTCTAAAAGTCGTACGGTACTTTTTCGGCATTTTGGACGGATGTTGCACCTTGCACCATAGATGTTGTACCCTGTGGATATCGATTCTTCGGAGGGCCATAACTGTTGGCTCGTTTAGAGTTACAGAAGCCGTGACTAGTCAAAACGAAGCTCCCTATGAGTTCTGTGGCTGTGACAACGTTAAACCGTTACTGTTTAGTTTCATACCCAAAAAAGCCTATCGAACCTCAATCGGGTCTTGGATGTTTTTTTACCCTTCGTTTTTCGTCATGTGGATTTTTTCTGTAAAATGGGATCCCCGTGGCTGGTCAATGATTTACCATCGATGAAGAGTGGAGCAACATGGTACTGCTCCATTTCGAATCCATGCACTTATTTCTAAAAGTTGTAAGGCACTTTTTCGACATTTTGGACTGATGTTGCACCATGCACGGTAGATGTTGCACCTTGTGGATATCGATTCTTTGAAGGGCCATAACTGTTGGCTCGTTTAGAGTTACGGGAGCCATAACCAGTCAAAACGAAGCTCTCTGTGAGTTCTACGGCTATGATAGCTTTAAGCCATCACTGATTAGTTTTATACCCAAAAAAGCCTATCGAACCTCAATCGGTTCTTGGTAGTTTTTTACCTTTCGTTTTTTCGTCACGTGGATTTTTTCTGTAAAACGGGATCCCCGTGGCAGGTCTATGATTTACCATCGATGGAGAGTGCTCCACCATGGTACTTCTCTGTTTCTAATCTATGCACCCATTTCTAAAAGTCGTACGACACATTTTCGGCATTTTGGACGGATGTTGCACCTTGCATCGTAGATGTTGCACCCTGTAGATATCGATTCTTCGAAGGGCCATAACTGTTGGCTCGTTTAGAGTTACGGGAGCCATAACCAAGTCAAAACGAATCTCTCTATGAGGTCTACAGCTATGACCGCTTTAAGCCGTCACTGGTTAGTTTCATACCCAAAAAACCTATCAGAACCTCAATCGCGTCTTTGAAGTTTTTTACCCTTCGTTTTTTTCGTCACGTGGATTTTTTCGGTAAAACGGGATCCCCATGGCTGGTCTATGATTTACCATCGCTGGAGAGTGGTGCAACATGGTACCGCTCCGCTTCAAATCCATGCACCCATTTTTGAAAGTCATACGACACTTTTTTGGCATTTTGGACGGATGTTGCGACTTGCACCGTAGATGTTGCACCATGTGGATATTGATTCTTCGGAGCGCCATAACGGTTAGCTCGTTTAGAGTTAAGTGATCCTTAACCAGTAAAAACAAAGCTCTCTATGCTACGGTTATTACCGCTTTATGCTGTCACTGGTTAGTTTCATACCCAAAAAAGCCTTTCCAAACCTAAATGGGTCTTGAAAGTTTTTTACCCTTCATTTTTTTGTCATGTGGATTTTTCTTGTAAAACGGGAACACCATGGCTAGTTTATGCTTTACTGTTGCTGGAGAGAGGTGCACCATTGTACTGCTCCGTTTCAAATCCATGCACCTATTTCTAAAAGTCGTACTGCACTGTTTTCGGCATTTTGGACGGATGTTGCAACTTGCACCATAGATGTTGCACCCCGTGGATATCGATCCTTCGGATGGCCATAAATGTTGGCTCGTTTAGAGTTACGGGATCATCACCAGTCAAAACAAAACTCTCTGTGAGTTCTACGGCTATGACCACTTTAAACCGTCACTGGTTAGTTTCATACCCAAAAAAGCCTATCCGAACCTCAATCGGGTCTTGGAAGTTTTTCACCCTTTGTTTTTTCGTCATGTGGATTTTTTTGTAAAACGGGATCCACATGGCTGGTCTATGATTTACCATCGCTGAAGAGTGGTGCACTATGGTACTGCTCCATTTTGAATCCATGCACCATTTCTAAAAGTCATACGGCATTGTTTCGGCATTTTGGACGGATGTTGCACCTTGCACCGTAGATGTTGCACCCTATGGATATTGATTCTTTGGAGGGCCACAAATGTTGGATCGTGTAGAGTTACGGGATCCATAACCAGTCAAAACGAAGCTCTCTGTGAGTTCTATATCTATGACCGCTTCAATCCGTCACTGGTTAGTTTCATACCCAAAAAAGCCTATCTGAACCTCAATCTGGTCTTGGAAGTTTTTTACCCTTCGTCTTTTCGTCACGTGGATTTTTCTCTAAAATGGGATCCCCGTGGCTGGTCTATGATTTACCAATGCTGTAGAGTGTCGAACCATGATATTGCCCCATTTCAAATCCATGCCCCTATTTCTAAATGTGACGACCGCCCAAGACTCCCGCACCAAAACAAGTAAATAATGCGCTGAAAGGCGTGCCAGGCAGCCATGGATGATGGTCAAGGCAAGATAAAACAGCAAAACTCTATCGTAACTCACAGCGCATGGATAAAATACAATAGAGAAATATATAGTAAAGCTCTCTAACAGAAAATCATCATATAAGCATCATAGTAGTTTTATACAAACATATGAATCATCCATACATCAAAGCCTCACTACATAACACTCAATCAAATACAGCAGCGGAACATCCAGTACATATAATATCAAATAATATGCAGAAGCCTCCTGCTCGTCTTCGTCATCATTAGCGTAGATCTCCAAGAACAGCACCTGTCACCTGCTATCTAGTCTGCCCATCCCAAACATGGATGGACAGCCCAAGGTAATAAGAGGAGACATAAAACCTTGAGTTAGACAAAGTCTTAGTGAGCAGTAAATCAACTATCAAACATACCAAAAGAGCATAAGGGATAAAAGGAATAGGAACCAAACCATCCCACTCCACCTCTTTCTACAGTGATAGCCCCCCCCCCTCGACACACACTAAGGAGAAGCAAGCATAACATAGCAGACAATTAAGGTAAAGCAATAATCACTCGAGTCAAGGTCGATGTTTTCCAAATACAAACCCCCAAGGCCTAAACCAAGATCAGATAAGCACCCAGAAAACACCGCTCTTGAAACCGAATGATGATACAACCAAACGTCCATACATCCATGACTCTGGCTATCACTGTTATCATTGTCTTGATTTCACCGTTAGTTGAATGACCACCTGTCAAGGGCTAATGGTAACCCCGGTTCTAGTCATAACTCCGCACGCTACCTGTGCCTAGGACTTATCTACTCTGCCGAGAGTACTCGACTACCTGCCTGTAGTCTTTTGGGTGTCCCGACTACCTACCTGTAGTCGTTTTGGGCGCCCCATGTACTCTTGCTTTTGAGCATGCTAGAACCTTCAACAACGATGAGATCCAAGCCTCCTGGTCATCCTCCTCGACGACTATTCTCATACTAGCCCAAGCTACCTCTCGAGCAGTCCATTATCAACCAACTCGAACCATCCCTCGAGTTATCAACATGCTTGGAATGATCCCTGCCTGGATTACGCCAAGACTCACATCATACTTCGCTTCATCACATCATAGCAAAGTTCCATCTCAACATCATCCAATCCATACATATGAGCTTCAACATCCGCTACATATGTCTTAAGCAGCTTTCACCATTCAAGAGCCTCTTCCGTAGCTTTTGAATCATCTTTGACCATACTTGTCCAAATCTATCAACTAGATAACTCATTCACAACAATCAAACAAGGCAAACATTAATCCAAACAAATAAGTAGTCAATCAGGATCTAAATAGACATTTATAACTAAAATGGCAATTTCGTAAATAAATGAGAATAGATCTAACATACATGGATCATGGGTTTTTAACATAGATCTAACAAATATAAATCATGGGTTTTGTCTCTACAACTTGATGAATAAACTTGCAAAAGTAAACATCTTTATAAGTAATGGATCTATGTTGAATATGCGCTTATATGATTTTTGTTTGATGATAATAAACATATATACATTCGTTTAAATGTATTTGATAATATACTATTTATTTTCACAGATTAAATAAATATTTGCTGAATAAAATAAATAACACGGAATTTGAATTCAAACGAATATTTTATTCAAACAAATATTTATTACATCTTTGAATAGTACAATTTCAAGCTCTCACTATAACTATACAACTTTGATTACAATTACATCACATTTCACATTTACAATTCACCTCACTACATATCACTCACACTCGTATTTTCAACTTCCTTCCAGTTAGAATCCAGAATCTGAGAAATCTGCAAAAATATAAACTAACGCAGTAAAATTGAAAAAGAAATATTTTTGCAATTCAAAAATAAAATATGGTTTTTGAAAATATGATTTGTCTCGGTTATTTGGGTTGTTCGTCATCATTTATATTTGAATTCATCATACACGAACAACTTGTGACATACACAGTGTATTACTGTATATGCCACAAGGCCGTGCACGCCGATATATACACTTGATTGATTTACAGGGACAGGTGAGCACAGGTCAAACCCAAATAAAAAACCGGGTTCAACACACGTGCAATAACATTGAAAATCACGACGCGAGCACAAGGTCAAACCCGAGTTGTGAAACTGGATTCAACACAGGTGCAAATTCAAAAATAAATTCGAATGCAATAAAATGGTCGGGAGTACACATGCCCAGACTCAAGCCAACATGAAACAAGACCAAGTCAGGCTACAACAGATGATCAACCTCAATGGACAAGTGATGCAACTAAGCACAAATCACTTACAACATGTATGCAGCCCAATAGACCAAAGTACAACATCACACAATCAAACTACAACAGGCCAGAGGTGAAAACAATACAATACTGAAGTGATGAAGTGCATATAAACAACTGCAACACACATGCACGACTTATGGCAGTGAAACTCAAGCAAGTCAGACCAACACTGCAACTCAAAATGAAACATGGCTGCAGTTACAAACTAGAGTGAAAACTGCACTAATCCAGTTCCAACACAACATGAATCAGAGATTACAAATTCAAATGTGCAAATGCTAACCAGAGTAAAGTCCAACACAGTTACAACTGACTACATGCAGGAGAACAAATACAACACTACAGCCAACATGAAATCAGAGATTACAAACTCGAGTGTGCAAGTGAACATGACAGGAAACAGTTCAATATGAACTGATGAATCAGTACAAATGAACATGCAACCAGACCACAAAGACTCAAGTCTTAAATATGAAACAAGGTGCATAAGTCCAGCTACAAGTTACAGACATAACAGGTGAAGCATCACCAAAGACACAACAGATGCACATGGATGTCACAACAGATAATGATGCAAGTGTCGACCAAATACAAATACAAGCACCAAGGGTACATGAAGCAAACAACAACACGAATGCAAGTGCAGACAATAGCTACTCATTGTAACTCAGTAATACAAGGCAAACTGATAGCAACAAACATGAATACAACTCGAATGAATGCATTGAACAAACATTAAACTAGTTGCAAAATCACTGATACTAGTGAAACAAGACACAGCAGTGATCTGAAATGCAACAAAGTGAAATGGAGCTCACTAAGAATGCAATGCAGTACCAACCAGAAAAAGATGACCAGAGACGAAATGATTCAAAGCCAAAAGCCAGCAGTAAAAAAAATCTCACGAAATCAACACGGTCAAAGCAAATCAACGCAATTCAAGTGAGGATGAAAAATTGGCCAAGTCACAAATCAACACCGTGATGAGCACGGCAATTCAAAGCCGTGGGGAGGTCGAACATCAGAAAAATACGATATTGAAAAAGTCAGATTTCATCGCAAACATCCAACAATAATCGAACGGCAACGCAAGAGATTTTGAAGAAATCAGACGAACGTGATTTTAGGAAATTGACTCTTATAAAAACCCTAATCATCATCGGCATTTGATCATCGAATTCCAGAGAGCAAAAATCAATAAAAGAAAAAAACAAATAATATCGATTCAAGGAGAGAATTTGATCAACGGAGCAGCCGCGTAAGGAACGAGGAGTCAATCGATCAAGGCAACACGCAAAACATCACCGATCGATCAAATTTAAACCGGCGACTTCAAGCCCAAATTTCCAGAGCAAGAGGAACGAAAGCCCCAAATTTTTCACAAGCCCTAATTCAGTTGCAAAGCTGCCATTTGTTCAAGCCAGAGAGAAGTATCGGGTCAACCAATAAAGAAAAGAAGGGCCGGCTTTGTTTATATTTATATTTATAAGGTTTTGATATAAAAAGGGGTTTTTAGTTTATATTCATAGGGCTTTGTTTTTTTTAAGTTATTTTGAAATCGTTTTTAAATTTGTATCTAAATTTCAAACTGCTAAATTTTCTAGTCGTGTGACTAGGAGACAAACTATGGTGTGTAGTTTGGGAATTCACAACTCGGTTGTTGAGTTGTGGCCAGGGTTTTGAGCGTAGAGTTAGGATAGTCAATAGCGGGTATAGCGAGTTTACGTGTGTAAGCGAGGGACTTTCTAATTTCTAGTAGAATCCTTGGGGGCAGCACGTAGGCAGGGTTTTGCCGAAGCTGGGTAAATTCTGTGTTGTTCTGTCTGCATTTTATTATTCTGCTATTTATTTCTCTGCTGGTAATATTCTGTGATCTGTGTTAATTTATTAGCTTCTACAATTAATTTTTATAATTAACACTATCACCCTATTCACCCCCCCTCTAGGGTGAAATCGATCGTACAATCTGCACTTGAATCTAAGGAAAAATGCATAAAACCACTATCTACAACACTCCAACAAACCACCAAACCAATATACTCCTTTGGGTCCACGTGAGAGATAACCACCACTCACCAAATCACCCAAACACTTCAAAAACTATCAACTCCAGATCTGGACAGCAAAGATCTAAGCTTGATCCGGCAAAATCTCGCTTGAAACGATGAAATCTAGCTTCGTTGGATGAAGATCTTCAACTTTGGCTCTTGGATCTTCAATCTCGATCTTCGATCTTGGATGGATGTTAGAACTAGATTGAAGTGGAGAAAAGAAGATGAAGAAATGTTGTAGTCGAGCGCTCAAAATGGCAGCACTTCGTCGCTTCAAAAACCGGTGCCAAAAAGTGAAGAAATGGTCGCGTATTTATAGCCCTTAAGTCGCTCTGGCCCTAACTCGTTCGGCTCCTTAAGTCGTTCGCGACTTAGTGACCTATCCCTTAAGTGGCTCGCGACTCAGCAACCTATGCCTTATAACGAATCATGACTTAGCTATTTACACGGGTTAGCAAATGTCGCGACTTACCGGGTTACGACCTACAACCATCATGACTTAATGAAAACACAGCGACCTAACAAAACACGACGCTAACCCCTAACTCGCTAACCTGTTAACTTGCTATCACGTGGGTCTCTTAGGTCGTTAACTCTACTAACTCTTAACTCGTTAACGACCCAACATACTAACCCTTAAACCGTTCAACCACCCTAAGTCGCTTAACTATCTTAAGTCGGCCCATTCTCTTAACTCGCCAACTACCTTAACTCGGCAACCCTTAACCTGTTAACTCCTGTAACTCGGCCAACACACTTAAGTCGCTACACCCGACCTATCACCCTTACGACCCAAGCTACTCACTAACTCGTAAGTCATCCACGACTTAACTTAGGTTGCCTACCCGGGTTAGTCTCCACACGACCTACTCCCCATACGACTTAGGCTAAGGATGACATAAACAACGCTAACGACCTAAAAATTCTACGATTTATCGACACGTAAAATACGGGTCGTTACATTCTCTCCCCCTTAGGAATTTCGCCCCCGAAATTCCAAACAAACAAGAGCAATCAAAATTATTCCGCATGCCTACCATCCATAGCAACCAACAAACCATGCATCCAATTACTAGCCTAGCATGCAGAATTCTAAGACTTAGAACAAGTTACAAATTCATGAGATGTTACGACACTTTAGGGCCATACCTTAAAGAGTTCAGGATGAGCTGCCTTCATCCTCTCTTCCTCCTCCCACGTACAGTCGTCAACATCATCACTCCATTGTACCTTGAGCAACGTAATCGTCTTCCTCCTAAGTTGTTTCGTGTCGGTTTCAACCACACGAAGCGGCTTACGAGGTCTCGAAACAACTGGATCAACCTCTAAATCTTCACAGCTATCAGCAGAAACCACTGTAGTTGGGTCATGCACATACTTCCGTAGATAAGATACATGAAAAACATTGTGCACTCCCGCCATCTTTTCCGGTAACTCCAATCTATAAGCGAGCTTCCCAATTCGCTCGATGATCGGGAATGGTCCAACAAATCTCGGAGTCAACTTTCCCTTCTTCCCGAATCGAATAACATTCTTCAGAGGAGAAATCTTCACAAAAACCATATCACCTACGTCGAATTCCAAATCCTTACGACGATTATTGGCATAACTTTTCTGACGATCTTGGGCTGCCTTCATTCGTTGCCGAATGATCCCTATACAATCCGAAGTCTGTCGAATCATCTCTGGCCCAAGTATCAGTTTTTCTCCAGTTTCCAACCAACATGTCGGAGAGTTACACGGTCTTCCATACAGTGCTTCATATGGTGCCATACCAATACTTGACTGATAACTGTTATTATATGCAAATTCCACCAAATGAAGGTGATCTTCCCATGATCCTCCGAAATCCAAAACACAGGCTCTGAGAAGATCTTCCAAAACTCGGTTGACTCTCTCAGTCTGACCATCTATTTGAGGGTGGTAAGCTGTACTCAAACACAACTTAGTTCCCAAAACTTCCTGGAAACTCTTCCAAAATCCACTAGTGAACAATGGGTCTCGATCGCTCACTATACTCTTCGGAACACCATGGAATCGAACAATCTACTTCACATACAACTCAGCCAACTTCGATGCAGTCCTAGTTGATCGAACAGGAATGAATCTTGCACTCTTGGTCAATCGATCTACTATGACCCAAATCCCTTCATTCCCCGCTCTGGTTCTAGGTAGGTCATCGATAAAATCCATCCACACTTGCTCCCACTTCCATGTAGGAACCTCTAATGGCTGAAGTAATCCACTGGGCTTCTTCTGCTCATCTTTCACCAACTGGCAGTTCATACACTTGGAAATAAAATTTCCAACATCCTTCTTCATGCCTTCCCAATAATAGGTTCTCTTCATATCCCGATACATCTTATTTCCACCTGGATGAATTGTTAACTTCGAGTGATGACTTTCCCTAAGAACTTCATCTCTCAATCCATCTACATCGGGAACAACTAGTCGTCCTTGCTTTCGAAGCCAACCCTCTCGATCGACTTCAAATCCTTTATCCTTTTCTGGATTCAATCCAGATTCCAAATCTCGGATAATCTTGACAAGCTTATCGTCTCGCTTTTGGCTCTCGCCAATTCTCTCCACAAGGGTAGGTCTTATTGATAAGTTTGCCAACATTTCAGGTTCCAATTCACATCTAGGCCTGAAGTCAAACCCAGCCAAATACTCGAGACTCTTCCATTCCGAAAACATGGCTCCCAAACCTGCATGTCTTCGACTTAACGCATCTGCTACTGCGTTACCTTTTCCCGGAGTATAGGCTATACCAAAATCATACGATGCTAAAAACTCTAGCCACCGTTGCTGTCGGAGATTCAAATCCTTTTGGGAGAACAGATACTTCAACGACTTATGATCCGTAAACAACTCGAATCGAACTCCCAATAGGTAATGTCTCCACATCTTCAAAGCAAAAACAATCGCCGCTAACTCCAAATCATGAGTCGGGTAATTCCTTTCATGCGGCTTCAGTTGTCGACTAGCATACGCAATAACTTTATCCTTCTGCATTAGTACTGCTCCAAGTCCAGTACCACATGCATCGGTGTAAACCACCATCTCATCATTCCCACTTGGAATAGTCAAAACAGGAGCACTTGTTAGTCGCTCTTTCAGGATTACGAAAGCTTGCTCACACTTATCATCCCATCTGAACACTTGGTTCTTTTTCGTCAATCCTGTTAACGGTGCAGCTATCTTGGAAAAGTCTTTGATAAACCGACGATAATATCGTGCTAATCCAAGAAAACTTCTCACATCAAATGCATTCTTAGGTCTAATCCAATCCTGGATCGCTGCCACCTTAGCGGGATCAACCGCTATTCCATTTCCAGAAATAACATGGCCTAAGAACCTCAATTCACTCTTCCAAAAGTGACACTTCGAAAACTTAGCCTTCAACTGATGTTTCCGCAAGATTTCCAAAACAATACTCAAGTGCGTCTTGTGCTCTTCTTCAGTTCTGGAATAAATCAGAATATCATCCACGAACATAAGTACGAACTTGTTCAACTGATCTCTGAATACTCTATTCATAAGATCCACAAAATATGCTGGTGCGTTAGTCAATCCAAACGGCATTACCAGCCACTCATAAAAGCCGGATGGTGTCCTAAAAGCAGTCTTCGGCACACTATCCTTAGCCACTCTCAACTGGTGAAATCCCGTTGCCAAATCCATCTGAGAAAACACCTTAGCCTCGTGAAGCTGATCAAACAGGTCATCTATTCTCGGCAATGGATACTTGTTCTTCTTAGTCACCTTATTCAGCTTACGATAATCCACACACAACCTCAACGATCCATCCGCTTTGGTTGCGAACACAACTGGTAAACCCCATTCGGACACACTACGCCGAATGAATCCTTTCTGCAAAAGGTCATCAACTTGCACCTTCAACTCTTGTTGCTCCTTAGGCGCCATCCGCCTAAGAGGCATCACAACAGGTCTGGCTCCCTCAACTAGATCGATACGAAACTCGATCTCCCTATGCGGCGGTAATCCTTTGACTTCGTCAAAGACATCCTCAAATCCATTCACAATAGGCACCGATGACAGTACATCCCGTGGAACAACCAGCGAATACATGAAGCTCATGAAGACGCCTTCTTCATGCTTACATCGTATCACAACCTTTCTCCCTTCCACATTCCCGACTGTCACCTCCAGCCTCTCACAATCAATCCTTGCCGCACACTTTTTAAGCCAGTCCATACCCAAAATAATTCCGAACCCCGCAAAGTTCAGAACAAAGCAATCACAAACAAACGAGCAATCATGACTCGACACAACTAGACCATGGCATATCATGCACAGACATGACGAACCCCCAACTGGATTAGTCACAACCAATGGTCTATCAACAATTTCCGGTTCCAAACCTAACCGGCCTACCAAATCATCACAAACAAAAGAATGCGACGCTCCAGTATCAAACAACACTCTAACTGGAACACCACAAATCGAAAGAGTACCTTGAACCACCACACTCTTCCCCTTCTCTTCAGCAGTAGGAGCTTTAGAAGATGATGGAACAGCCCCCAAAGCATAAGCTTGCACAATCTGCTTATCTTTCCTCGGTTCTGGACAGTCCTTCTTGATATGTCCCAGCTTATCACAGTTGTAACACTTTCCCGGCACCTTGGGATTCCTACAATCTTTGGAGAGATGGCCCTTCTGCTGACAGTTGTAGCAGGTCACTTCGCCCTTCGGCTTCTTCTGGCCATCCTTACCCCTCTGTTGCTGCTGCTTCCTCTTCTTGTTTCCACTCTGCTGTGGCCTAGATCCTTCCTTGGTTACAGCAACAACAGATCCTTCCTTAGGAAACAAACTCTCATGCCTGAGAGCTTTCTCCACAAGCTTCTCAAACGGATCGTCCAAATGATCCACCAACTGTCTCTCAAGATAATAGTCCAAGCCTGTCACAAACTTCTCGTTCTTCTGGTAGGGAGATTCAATATACGACCGAGCATACTTGGACAAAGCTTCAAACTCAGAAACATACTCAAGAACCGATCTTCCACCTTGCTTGAGCTCTACAAACCTCTTAAACAAAACAGATTTCTGAGCCGTAGAGATGAACTTAGCTTCAAATCTGACTTGGAATTGCTCCCAAGTAATCTCTTCCTCTGGAGTATCAATGGTGATAGAATTCCACCAATCAGCAGCTCTTCCCTGAAGCTGTCTCGATGCAAACTTCCTCTTAGTTGCATCCTCAATTCCTAAATCACCAAAGATCCTTCTACAAGCGTCAATCCATCTCTGAACTTCTATGGTTGATTCTGTCCCCAAGAAAACTTTTCCTCCAAGAGAAGTATAGTCTTTACACAAACTTAGCAAAATCCACTGGTCTTGGAGCTTGAACTTGAACTCCAACATCTACTGACTGTCCTGAAGTTGGTATCCTTCTCATGATCGAAGTCGTCATAGCTTAGAACATTGCATCATAGTCAGTAGCTCCCCCAACAGCACGGCTTTCCGTAGTAGCTTGTCTCTCACTTCGACTCATCCTTAATATCTACAAAAAGGAATGATTTAGAACACCTTGAGAAACAACTACATAAGGAGTTCAAATCCTTCTAAACTACTATATTATATATATAGTAATCATCCATCAAAATACAATTACGTCTCTCATACATAGTTACGTCAGCGAGCGTTGGCTAAAATCGATTAACCAAAGCTCTGATACCAAATGTGACGACCGCCCATGACTCCCGCACCAAAACAAGGAAATAATGCGCTGAAAGGCATGCCAGGCAGCCATGGACGATGGTCAAGGCAAGATAAAACAGCAAAACTCTATCGTAACTCACAGCGCATGGATAAAATACAATAGAGAAATATATAGTAAAGCTCCCTAACAGAAAATCATCATATAAGCATCATAGTAGTTTTATACAAACATATGAATCATCCATACATCAAAGCCTCACTACATAACACTCAATCAAATACAGCAGCGGAACATCCACTACATATAATATGAAATAATATGCAGAATCCTCCTGCTCGTCTTCGTCATCATTAGCGTAGATCTCCAAGAACAGCACCTGCTACCTAGTCTGCCCATCCCAAACATGGATGGACAGCCCAAGGTAATAAGAGGAGACATAAAACCTTGAGTCAGACAAAGTCTTAGTGAGCAGTAAATTAACTATCAAACATACCAAAAGAGCATAAGGGATAAAAGGAATAGGAACCAAACCATCCCACTCCACCTCTTTCTACAGTGATAGCCCCCTCCCGACACACACTAAGGAGAAGCAAGCATAACATAGCAGACAATTAAGGTAAAGCAATAATCACTCGAGTCAAGGTCGATGTTTTCCAAATACAAACCCCCAAGGCCTAAACCAAGATCAGATAAGCACCCAGAAAACACCGCTCTTGAGACCGAATGATGATACAACCAAACGTCCATACATCCTTGACTCTGGCTATCACTGTTATCATTGCCTTGATTTCACCGTTAGTTGAATGACCACCTGTCAAGGGCTAATGGTAACCCCGGTTCTAGTCATAACTCCGCACGCTACCTGTGCCTAGGACTTATCTACTCTGCCCAGAGTACTCGACTACCTGCCTGTAGTCTTTTGGGTGTCCCGACTACCTACCTGTAGTCGTTTTGGGCGCCCCATGTACTCTTGCTTTTGAGCATGCTAGAACCTTCAACAACGATGAGATCCAAGCCTCCTAGTCATCCTCCTCGACGACTATTCTCATACTAGCCCAAGCTACCTCTCGAGCAGTCCATTATCAACCAACTCGAACCATCCCTCGAGTTATCAACATGCTTGGAATGATCCCTGCCTGGATTACGCCAAGACTCACATCATACTTCGCTTCATCGCATCATAGCAAAGTTCCATCTCAACATCATCCAATCCATACATATGAGCTTCAACATCCGCTACATATGTCTTAAGCAGCTTTCACCATTCAAAAGCCTCTTCCGTAGCTTTTGAATCGTCTTTGACCATACTTGTCCAAATCTATCAACTAGATTACTCATTCACAACAATCAAACAAGGCAAACATTAATCCAAACAAATAAGTAGTCAATCAGGATCTAAATAGACATTTATAACTAAAATGGCAATTTCGTAAATAAATGAGAATAGATCTAACATACATGGATCATGGGTTTTTAACATAGATCTAACAAATATAAATCATGGGTTTTGTCTCTACAACTTGATGAATAAACTTGCAAAAGTAAACATCTTCATAAGTAATGGATCTACACTTGAATCTAAGGAAAAATGCATAAAACCACTATCTACAACACTCCAACAAACCACCAAACCAATATACTCCTTTGGGTCCGCGTGAGAGATAACCAACACTCACCAAATCACCCAAACACTTCAAAAACAATCAACTCCAGATCTGGACAGCAAAGATCTAAGCTTGATCCGGCAAAATCTCGCTTGAAACGATGAAATCTAGCTTCGTTGGATGAAGATCTTCAACTTTGGCTCTTGGATCTTCAATCTCGATCTTCGATCTTGGATGGATGTTAGAACTAGATTGGAGTGGAGAAAAGAAGATGAAGAAATGTTGTAGTCGAGCTCTCAAAATGGCGGCACTTCGTCGCTTCAAAAACCGGTGCCAAAAAGTGAAGAAATGGTCGCGTTTTTATAGCCCTTAAGTCGCTCTGGCCCTAACCCGTTTGGCTCCTTAAGTCGTTCGCGACTTAGCGACCTATCCCTTAAGTCGCTCGCGACTCAGCAACCTATGCCTTATAACGACTCACGACTTAGCTATTTACACGGGTTAGCAAATGTCGCGACTTACCGGGTTACGACCTACAACCATCACGACTTAATGAAAACACAGCGACCTAACAAAACACGACGCTAACCCCTAACTCGCTAACCTGTTAACTCGCTATCACGTGGGTCTCTTAGGTCGTTAACTCTACTAACTCTTAACTCGTTAACGACCCAACATACTAACCCTTAAACCGTTCAACCACCCTAAGTCGCTTAACTATCTTAAGTCGGCCCATTCTCTTAACTCGCCAACTACCTTAACTCGGCAACCCTTAACCTGTTAACTCCTGTAACTCGGCCAACACACTTAAGTCGCTACACCCGACCTATCACCCTTACGACCCAAGCTACTCACTAACCCGTAAGTCATCCACGACTTAACTTAGGTTGCCTACCCGGGTTAGTCTCCACACGACCTACTCCCCATACGACTTAGGCTAAGGATGACATAAACAACGCTAACGACCTAGAAATTCTACGATTTATCGACACGTAAAATACGGGTCGTTACACTAAAAGTCGTACGACACTATTTCAGCATTTTGGGCGGATGTTGCACGTTGCACCGTAGATCTTGCACCCTGTGGATATCGATTCTTTGGAGGGCATAATGTTGGATCGTTTAGGGTTATGGGAGCCATAACCAGTCAAAAAGAAGCTCTCTGTGAGTTTTGGGGCTATGATAGCTTTAAGCCGTCATTGTTTAGTTTTATACCCAAAAAAGCCTATCCGAACCTCAATCGGGTCTTAAAAATTTTTTACCCTTCATTTTTTCATCATGTGGAATTTTTCTATAATATGAGATCCCCGCGGCTGATCTATGATTTACCATCGCTAGAGAGTGGTGCACCATGGTACTTCTCCATTTCGAATCCGTGCAACCATTTTGAAAAGTCGTACGGCACCGTTTCGGCATTTTGGAAGGATGTTGCACCTTACACCGTAGATGTTGCACCCTATGGGTATTGATTCTTTGGAGGGCCAAAAATGTTGGACCGTTTAGAGTTACGGGAGCCATAACCAGTCAAAAGGACACTCTCTGTGAGTTCTACGCCTTTGACCGCTTTAACCCGTCACTGGTTAGTTTCATATCCAAAAAAGCCTATCTGAACCCTAATCGGTTCTTGGAAGTTTTTTACCCTTTGTTTTTTCATCACGTGGATTTTTTCTGTAAAACAGGATCCCTGTGGCTGGTCTATGATTTACCATCGCAGAGAGTGGTGCACCATGGTACTGCTCCATTTCAAATCCATGCAACAATTTCTAAAAGTCGTACGGCACTTTTTCGGCATTTTGGACGGATGTTGCACCTTGCACCGTAGATGTTGCACCTTATGGATATCGATTCTTCGAAAGGCCATAACTGTTGGCTCGTTTCAAGTAACGGATGCCATAACTTGTCAAAACGAAGCTCTCTGTGAGTTCTACAGCTATGACGGTTTTAAGCCATCACTGGTTAGTTCTATACACAAAAAAACCTATCGAACCTCAATCGAGTCTTGAAAGTTTTTTACACTTTGTTTTTTGGTCACACGGATTTTTTCTGTAAAACAAGATCCTCATGGCTGGTGTATGATTTACCATCGATGGAGAGTGATGCACTATGGCACTGCTCCACTTCGAATCCATGCATCCATTTCTAAAAGTCGTACGACACTTTTTCGGCATTTTGGATGGATGTTGCGCCTTGCACCATAGAAGTTGCAGCCTGTGGACCTCGATTCTTTGGAGGGCCATAATTATTGTTTAGAGTTACTTGAGCCACAACCAGTCAAAATGAATCTCTCTGTGAGTTCTACGGTATGACAGTTTTAAGCCATCACTAGTTAGTTTCATACCCAAAAACTCCTATCTGAACCTCAATCGGGTCTTGGAAGTTTTTTACCCTTCGTTTTTTCGTCACGTGGATTTTTTCTGTAAAACAGGATCCCCATTGCCGGTCTATGACTTACCATCGCTGGATAGTGGTGCACCATGGTACTGCTCCGTTTTAAATCCATGCACCCAATTCTAAAAGTCATACGGCACTTTTTCAGCATTTTGGAAGGATGTTGCACCTTGCACCGTAGATGTTGCTCCCTGTGGATATCGATTCTTCGAAGGGCCATAACTGTTGGCTCGTGTAGAGTCACGGTAGCCATAACCAGTCAAAACGAAGCTCTTTTGTGAGTTCTACAGATATGACCACTTTAAGCTGTCACTAGTTAGTTTCATACCCAAAAAATCCTATTTGAACCTCAATCGGGTCTTGGAAGTTTTTTACCCTTCATTTTTCCTTCACGCGGATTTTTTTCTGTAAAACGGGATACCCAAGGCTGGTCTATGACTTACCATCGCTAGAGAGTGGTGCACCATGGTACTGCTTCGTTTCAAATCCATGCACCAATTTCTAAAAGTCGTACAACACTTTTTCGGCATTTTGGACGGATGATGCACCTTGCACCGTAAATGTTGCACATTGTGGATATCGATTTTTCGGAGGGCCATAAATGTTAGCTCATTTGGTGTTACGGGAGCCATGACCTGTCGAAACGAAGCTCTCTATGAGTTCTACGGCTTTGACTGCTTTGAGTCGTCACTAGTTAGTTTCATAACCAAAAAAACATATCCGAACCTCAATCAGGTCTTGGAAGTTATTTACCCTTCGTTTTTTCGTCACGCGGATATTTTCTGTAAAACGGGATCCCTGTGGCTGGTCTTTGATTTACCATCGCTGATGAGTAGTGCATAATGGTATTGCTCCGTTTCAAATCCATGCACCAATTTCTAAAAGTCGCACGGCACTTTTTCGGCATTTTGGAGGATGTTGCACCTTCCACCATAGATACTACACCATGTGGATATTGATTCTTCGGAGGGCCATAACTGTTGGCTCGTTTAGAGGTACAGAGGCCATAACTAGTCAAAACAAAGCTCTTTGTGAGTTCTATGGCATGACAGCTTTACGCCGTCACTGGTTAGTTTCATACCCAAAAAAGCCTATCGAACCTCATTCGGGTCTTGAAAGTTTTTTACCCTTCGTTTTTCGTCACGTGGATTTTTTCTATAAAATGGGATCCCCTTGGTTGGTCTATGATTTACCATTGATGAAGAGTGGTGCACCATGGTATGCTCCGTTTCGAATCCATGCACCCATTTCTAAAGGTTGTACGACACTTTTTGACATTTTGAACGGATGTTGCACCTTGCACCGCAGATGTTGCACCCTGTGGATATCAATTCTTCGGAGGGCCATAACTGTTGGCTCGTTTCGAGCTACGGGATCCATAACCAATCAAAATGAAGCTCTCTGTGAGTGCTACTACTATGATGGCTTTAAGCCATCACCGATTAGTTTCATACCCAAAAAAGCCTATCGAACCTCAATCGGTTCTTGGAAATTTTTTACCCTTCGTTTTTTCGTCATGTGGATTTTTTCGGTAAAACGGGATCCCCGTGGCTGTTCTATGATTTACCATCGACAGAGAGTGGTGCACCATGGTAATACTCTGTATCGCATCCATGCACCCATTTCGAAAAGTCGTACGACACTATTTTGGCATTTTGGACGGATGTTGCACCTTGCACCGTAGATGTTGCACCCTGTGGATATCGATTTTTCGGAGGGCCGAAACTGTTCGCTCGTTTATAGTTACAAGAGCCATAACTAGTCAAAACGAAGTACTCTATGATTTCCATGTCTATGATAGCTTTAGCCCGTCACTGGTTAGTTTCATACCCAAAAAAGCCTATCCGAACCTCAATCGGGTCTTTAAAGTTTTTTCCCCTGTGCTTTTTCGTCATATGGATTTTTTGTGTAAAACGGGATTCCGTTGCTGGTATATGATTTACCATCACTGGAGGGTAGTGCACCATGGTACTGTTCCGTTTCAAATCCATGCACCCATTTCAAAAGGTCGTACCGTACTTTTTCGGTATTTTGGACAGATGTTGCACCTTGCATCCTATGGTTATCGATTCTTCGGAGGGCCATAACCATTGACTCGTTTAGAGTTACGGATGCCATAACCAGTCAAAACCAAGCTCTCAGTGAGTTCTACAGCTATGACTGCTTTAAGCCGTCACTGGTTAGTTTCATACCTAAAAGAGCCTAACCGAACCACAACAGGGTCTTGGAAGTTTTTTACCCTTCGTTCTTTCATCACGTTGATTTTTTCTCTAAAACGGGATCCTCGTGGCTGGTTTATGATTTACCATCGCTGGAGAGTGGTGCACCCGGTACTGCTCCGTTACAAATCCATGCAACCATTTGTAAAAACCGTACGACACTGTTTCAATATTTTGGACGGATGTTGCACCTTGCACCGTAGATGTTGCACCCTGTGGATATCGATTCTTCGGAGGGCCATAAATATTGGCTCATTTAGAGTTACGAGAACCATCACCAGTCAAAACAAAGCTATCAGTGAGTTCTACCGCTATTACCATTTTAAGCCGTTACTGGTTAGTTTCATACCTAAAGAAGCCTATCCGAACATCAATCAGGTCTTGGAAGTTTTTTATCCTTCTCTTTTTTCGTCATGTGGATTTTGTCTGTAAAACAGGATCTCCATGGCTGGTCCATGATTTACCATCGCTGGGGAGTGGTGCACCATGGTACTTCTCCGTTTCAAATCCATGCACCCATTTCTAAAAGTCGCACGGCACTGTTTTTGGCATTTTGGACGAATGTTGCACCTTGCACTATAGATGTTCCACCCCGTGGATATCGATTCTTCGGAGGGTCATAAATGTTGGCTCGTTTAGAGTTACGGGAGCCATCACTAGTCAAAACGAAGTTCACCGTGAGTTCTATGGTTATGACTGCTTTAAGCCGTCACTGGTTAGTTTCATACCCAAAGAAGCCTATCCGAACCTCAATCGGGTCTTGGAAATTTTTTACCATTAGTTTATTCGTGGCGTTGATTTTTTCTGTAAAAGGGGATCACCGTGGCTGGTCTCTGATTTACCATCGCTGGAGAGTGGTGCATCATGGTACTGGTTCATTTCAAATCCATGCACTCATTCCTTAAAGTCGTACTACACTGTTTCGGCATTTTGGATGGATGTTGCACCTTGCACCGTAGATGTTGCACCCTATGGATATTGATTCTTCGGAGGGCCATAATTGTTGGCTCGTTTAGAGTTACGGGAGCCATAACCGGTCAAAATGAAGCTCTTTGTGAGTTCCACGGCTATGACCGCTTTAAGTCGTCACTGGTTAATTTCATACCCAAAAAACTCTATCCGAACCTCAATCGGGTCTTGGAAGGTTTTTACCCTTCGTTTTTTCGTCACATGAATTTTTTATGCAAAACAGGATCCCCATTGATGGTCTATGGTTTACCTTCGCTGGAGAGTGGTACATCATGGTACTGCTCTGTTTCAAATCCATGCACCCATTTCTAAAATTCGTACGGCACTGTTTCAGTATTTCGGACGGATGATGCACCTTGCACCGTAGAGGTTGCACCATGTGGATATCGATTTTTCGGAGGGCCATAAGTGTTGGCTCATTTAGAGTTATGGGTGCCATCACTAGTCAAAATGAAGCTCTCAGTGAGTTCTATGCTTTGACTAATTTAAGCCGTCACTAGTTTGTTTCATACCCAAAAAAGCCTATCCGAACCTCAATCGGGTTTCGGAAGTTTTTTATCCTTCGTTTTTTTGTCAAGTGGATTTTTTCTGTAAATCGGGATCCCCGTAGCTAGTCTATGATTTACCATCGTTGGAGAGAGGTACACCATGGAACTGCTACATTTCAAATCCATGCACCCATTTCTAAAAGTTATATGCCACTGTTTTCGGTATTTTGGGCGGATGTCGCACCTTACACCGTAGATGTTGCACCCTGTGGATATCGATTCTTCTGAGGGCCATAAATGTTGGATCGTTTAGAGTTACAAGAGCCATCACTAGTCAAAAGGAAGCGCTCTGTGAGTTCTACGGCTATGACCGCTTTAAGCTTTCACTGGTTAGTTTCATACCCAAAAAGCCTATCCGAACCTCAATCGGGTCTTGAAAGTTTTTTTACCCTTCATTTTTTCGTCATGTGGATTTTTTCTGTAAAACGGGATCCGCGTGGCTGGTCTATGATTTACCATCGATGGAGAGTGGTGCATCATGGTTCTTCTCTGTTTCAAATCCATGCACCCATTTCTAAAAGTCGTACGACACTATTTCGGCATTTTGGACGGATGTTGCACCTTGCACTGTAGATGTTACACCCTGTGGATTTCGATTCTTCAGAGGGTCATACATGTTGCATTGTTTATAGTTACGGGAGCGATCACCAGTCAAAACGAAGCTCACTATGATTTCTATGGTTGTAACCACTTTAAGCCGTCACTGGTTTGTTTCATACCCAAAAAAGCATATCCGAACCTCAATCGGGTCCTTGAAGTTTTTTACCTGTCGTTTTTTCGTCACGTGGATTTTTTTGTAAAACGGGATCCCCATGGCAGGTCTATAATTTACCATCGCAAGAGAGTGGTGCAACAAGGTACTGCTCCATTTCAAATCCATGCACCTATTTCTAAAAGTCGTACGGCACTATTTTCGGCATTTTGGACGGATGTTGCAACTTGCACCATAGATGTTGCGCCCTGTGGATATTGATCCTTCGGAGGGTCATAAATGTTGGCTCGTTTAGGGTGACGGGAGCCATCACCAGCCAAAAAGAAGCTCTCTGTGAGTTCTACGGCTACGATAGCTTTAAGCCACCACTGGTTAGTTTCATACCCAAAAAAGCCTATCCGAACCTCAATCGGGTCTTGGAAGTTTTTTACTCTTTGTTTCTTCGTCACGTTGCTTTTTTCTATAAAACGGGATAACCAAGGCTGGTCTATGATTTACTATCGCTAGAGAGTGGTACACCATGGTACTGTTCTGTTTCAAATCCATGCACCAATTTTGAAAAGTCGTACGGCACTTTTTTGGCATTTTGGACGGATGTTGCACCTTGTACCGTATATGTTGCACCCTGTGGATATTGATTCTTTGGAGGGCCATAAATGTTGGATCGTTTAGAATTACCAGTCAAAACGAAGCTCTCTGTGAGTTCTACGGCTACTACTGCTTTAAGACGTCACTGGTTAGTTTCGTACCCAAAAACGCCTATCTAAACCTCAATCGGGTCTTGGAAGATTTTTACGCTTCGTTTTTTCGTCATATGGAATTTTTTCTGTAAAACGGGATCCCTATGGCTGGTCAATGATTTACCATCGCGGAGAGTGGTGCACCATGGTACTACTCCGTTTCAAATCCATGCAACAATTTCTAAAATTCATACGACATTTTTTTGGCATTTTGGACGGATGTTGCACCTTGCACCGTAGATGTTGCACCCTGTGCATATCGATTCTTCGGAGGGCCATAACTGTTGGCTCGTTTTGAGTTACGGAATCCATAACTAGCCAAAATGAATCTCACTGTGAGTTCTACGGTATGACAGCTTAAAGTCATCACTGGTTAGTTTCATACCCAAAAAAGCCTATCGAACCTCAATCGGGTCTTGGAAAATTTTTACCCTTTGTTTTTTCATCACGTGGATTATTTCTTTAAAACGGGATTCCCTGGCTGGTCTATGATTTACCATCGATGTAGAGTGGTGCACCTTGGTACTGCTCCATTTCGAATCCACGCACCCATTTCTAAAAGTCATACGACACTTTTTCGGCATTGTGGACGGATGTTGCACCTTGCACCGTAGATGTTGCACCCTATGGATATCGATTCTTCGAAGGGCCATAACTGTTGGCTCGTTTAGAGTTATGGGAGCCATAACCAGTCAAAACGAAGCTCTTTGTGAGTTCTACGGCTATGGCAGCCTTAAGTAATCACTGGTTAGTTTCATACCCAAAAAATTCTATCGAACCTCAATCGGATCTTGGAAGTTTTTTACCCTTCGTTTTTTCGTCACGTGGATTTTTTCTGTAAAATGGGATCCCCGTGGCTGGTCTATGATTTACCATTGATGGAGAGTGGCGCCCATGGTACTGCTGCATTTCGAATCCATGCACCCATTTCTAAAAGTCGTACGACACATTTTCGGCTTTTTGGATGGATGTTGCACTTTGCACCGTAGATGTTGCATCCTATGGATATTGATTCTTCGGAGGGCCATAAATGGTTGCTCGTTTAGAGTTACGGAAGGCATAACCAGTCAAAATGAAGCTCTCTGTGAGTTCTACGGCTATGACAGCTTTAAGCCATCAATGGTTAGTTTCATACTCAAAAAATCCTATTCGAACCTCAATCGGGTCTTGAAAGTTTTTTACCCTTCATTTTTTATCTCCGGATATTTTCTGTAAAACGGGATCCCCGTTGCTGGTATACGATTTACCATGGCTGGAGAGTGGTGCACTATGGTACTGCTCCGTTTCAAATCCATGCTCCCATTTATAAAAGTCGTACGGCACTTTTTCGGTATTTTGGATGGATGTCGCACCTTGCACCGTAGATGTTGCCCCTAGTGGATATCGATTCTTCGGAAGGCCGTAACTATTGGCTTGTTTAGTGTTACGGGAGTCATAACCAGTCAAAACAAAGCTCTCTGTGAGTTCTACATATGACCGTTTTAAGCCACCACTGGTTAGTTTCATACCCAAAAAAGCCTATCCGAACCTCAATCGGGTCTTGGAAGTTTTTTACCCTTTGTTTCTTCGTCACGTTGATTTTTTCTGTAAAACGGGTTCACCAAGGCTGGTCTATGATTTACCATCGCTAGAGAGTGGTGCACCATGGTACTGTTCCGTTTCAAATCGATGCACCAATTTCTAAAAGTCGTACGGCACTTTTTTGGCATTTTGGATGGATGTTGCACCTTGTACCGTAGATGATGCACCCTATGGATATCGATTCTTCGAAGGGCCTTAAATGTTGGATCGTTTAGGGTTACGGGAACCATCACCAGTCAAAACCAAGCACTCTATGAGTTCTACGGCCATGACCGCTTTGAGCAGTCACAGGTTAGTTTCATACCCAAAAAAGCCTATCCGAACCTCAATCGGGTCTTGGAAGTTTTTTACCCTTCGTTTTTTCGTCACGTGGATATTTTCGGTAAAACGGGATCCCCGTAGCTGGTCTATGATTTACCATCGTTGGAGAGTAGTGCACCATGGTACTGCTTCGTTTCAAATCCATGCACCAATTTATAAAATTCGTACGGCACTCTTTCAGCATTTTGGACGGATGTTCCACCTTGCAACGTAGATGTTGCACCCTGTGGACATTGATTCTTCGGATGACCATAACTGTTGGCTCGTTTAGAGTTGTGGAAGCCATAACTCGTCAAAATGAAGATCTCTGTATGTTCTACGGCTATGAAAGCTTTAAGCTGTCACTGGTTAGATTCATACCCAAAAAAGCTGATCCGGTCTTGGAAATTGTTTACCCTTCGTTTTTCGTCACGTGGATTTTTTCTGTAAAACGGGATCCCCGTGGCCGGTCTATGATTTACCATCGATTGAGAGTGGTTCACCATGGTACTACTCCATTTCGAATCCATGCACCCATTTCTAAAAGTGGTACGGCACTTTTTCGGCATTTTGGACGGATGTTGCACCTTGCACCGTAGATGTTGCATATTGTGGATATTGATTCTTCGGAGGTCCATAACTGTTGGCTCGTTTAGAGTTACAGGAGCCATAACCAGTTAAAACGAAGCTCTCTGTGAGATCTACGGCTATTACAGCTTTAAGCCATCACTGGTTAGTTTCATACCCAAAAAAGCCTATCGAACCTCAATCGGGTCTTGGAAGTTTTTTACCCTTCGTTTTTTGGTCACGTGGATTTTTTCTGTAAAAAGGGATCCCCGTGGATGGTCTATGATTTAGCATCGAGGGAGAGTGGCGCACCATTGTAAAGCTCTGTATCGAATCCACGCACCCATTTCTAAAAGTCATACGGCACTTTTTCGGCATTTTGGACGGATGTTGCACCCTTTGGATATCGATTCTTCGGAGGGCCATAACTGTTGGCTCGTTTATAGTTACGCGAGCCATAACCAGTCAAAACGAAGCTCTCTATGATTTCTACGGCTATGACAGCTTTAAGCCGTCACTGGTTAGTTTTATACCCAAAAAATCCTATCCGAACCTCAATCGCGTCTTGAAAGTTTTTTACCTTCGTTTTTTCATCACGTGGATTTTTCTGTAAAACGGGATCCCCATTGTTGGTCTATGATTTACCATTGCTAGAGAGTGGTGCACCATAGTACTGCTTCGTTTCAAATCCATGCACCCATTTTTGAAAGTCGTACGGCACTTTTTCAGCATTTTGGACGGATGTTGCACCTTGCATCCTGTGGATATCGATTCTTCGAAGGGCCATAACTGTTGGCTCGTTTAGAGTTACGGGATCCATAACCAGTCAAAATGAAGCGCTCTGTGAGTTCTATAGTTATGACCGGTTTAAGCCGTCACTGGTTAGTTTCATACCCAAAAAAGCCTATCCGAACCACAATCGGGTCTTGGAAGTTTTTTACCCTTCGTTTCCTCATGTGGATTTTTTCTGTAAAACGGGATCCCCATGGTTAGTCTATGATTTACCATCCCTGGAGAGTGGTGCACCATGGTACTGCTCCATTTCAAATCCTTGCACCCATTTCTAAAAGTCGTAGGCACTGTTTCGATATTTTGGACGGATGTTGCACCTTGCACCGTAGATGTTGCACCCTATGGATATTGATTCTTCGAAGGGCCGTAAATGTTGGCTCGTTTAGAGTTTAGGAAGCCATTACCAGTCAAAACGAAGCTCACTATGAGATCTACGGCTATAACCACTTTAAGCCGTCACTGGTTATTTCATACCCAAAAATGCCAATCCGAACCTCAATCCGGTCTTGGAAGTTTTCATCCTTCGTTTTTTCGTCACGTGGATACTTTCTGTAAAACGGGATCCCCATGGCTGGTCTATGATATACCATCGCTAGGGAGTGGTGCACCATGCTGCTGCTTCATTTCAAATCCATGCACCCATTTCTAAAAGTCATACGGCACTGTTTACGGCATTTTGTATGGATGTTGCACTTTGCACCGTAGATGTTGCACCTGTGGATATCAATTCTTTGAAGGGCCATAAATGTTGGCTCGTTTAGAGTTATGGGAGCCATCACCAGTCAAAACGAAGCACTCTGTGATTTCTATGGCTATGACTACTTTAAGAGGTCACTGGTTAGTTTCATACCAAAAAAGCCTATCAGAATCTCAATCGGGTGTTGAAAGTTTTTTACCATTCGTTTTTTCGTGACGTTGATTTTTTTCGGTAAAACGGGATCTCCGTGGCTGGTCCACGATTTATCATCACTGGAGAGTGGTGCACCATGGTACTGCTTCATTTCAAATCCGTGCACCCATTTCTAAAAGTCATATGGCACTATTTCGGCATTTAGGCCGGATGTTGCACCTTGCACCATAGATATTGCACCCTGTGGATATCAATTCTTTAGAGGGCCATAAATGTTGGCTCGTTTTGAGTTACAGGAGCCATAACTAGTAAAAACGAAGATCTCTGTGAATTCTATGGCTATGACCGCATTAATCCATAACTGGTCAGTTTCATACCAAAAAAGCCTATCCAAACCTCAATCGGGTCTTGGAAGTTTTTTACCCTTCGTTTTTTCATCACATGGATTTTTACTGTAAAACGGGATCCCCGTGGTTGGTCTATGATTTACATTCATTGAAGAGTGGTACACCATGGTACTGCTCCATTTCAAATCCATGCACCCATTTCTAAAAGTCGTACGACGCTGTTTCAGTATTTTTGACGGATATTGCACCTTGCACCGTAGATGTTGCACCGTATGGATATCGATTCTTCGGAGGGCCATAAATGTTGGCTCGTTTAGAGTTACGGGAGCCATCACCAGTCAAAATGAAGCTCTCTATGAGTTCTTTGCTATGATCGATTTAAGCTGCCACAGTTAGTTTCATGCCCAGAAAAGCCAATCCGAACCTCGGTCGTGTCTTAGAAGTTTTCTATCCTTCGTTTTTTCGTCATGCGGATTCTATCTGTAAAATGGGATCCCCGTGGCTGGTCTATGATTTACCATCGCTGGATAGTGGTGCAGCCTGGTACTGCTCTGTTTCGAATCCATGCACTCATTTCTAAAAGTCGTACGACACTGTTTTGGCATTTTGGACAGATGTTGCACCTTGCACCGTAGATGTTACACCCTATAGATATTGATTTTTCGGTGGGCCATATATTTTGGTTCGTTTAGAGTTACGGGAGCCATCACGGGTCAAAATGAAGCTCTCTGTGAGTCCTACGACTATTACTGCTTTAAGCCGTCACTGGTTAGTTTCATACCCAAAAAAGCCTATCCGAACCTCAATCGGGTCTTGGAAGTTTTTTGCCCTTCCTTTTTCGTCACGTGGATTTTTCTGTAAAACGAGATCCCCATGGTTGGTCTTTGATTTACCACCGCTGAAGAGTGGTGCACTATGGTACTGCTCTATTTCAAATCCATGCACCCATTTCTAAAAGTCATGCGGCTCTTTTCGGCATTTTGGATGGACGTTGCACCTTGCAATGTTGATGTTGCACCCTGTGGATATCGATTCTTCGGAGGGCCATCACTATTGGCTTGTTTAGAGTTACGGAAACCATAACTAGTCAAAAAGAAGATCTCTGTGAGTTCTATGGCTATGATAGCTTTAAGCTGTCGCTGGTTAGCTTCGTACCCCAAATAGCATATCCGAACCTCATTCGGGTCCTGGAAGTCTTTTACCCTTTGTTTTTTCGTCACGTGGATTTTTTCTATAAAACAGGATCCTCGTAGCCGGTCTATGATTTACCATCATTGGAGAGTGGTGCACCATGGTACTGTACCGTTTCGAATCCATTCACCCATTTCTAAAAGTCATGCGGCACTTTTTCAGCATTTTGGACGGATGTTGCACCTTGCACCATAGATGTTGCACACTGTGGATATCGATTCTTCGGAGGGCCATAACTGTTGGCCCGCTTAGAGTTACGGGAGCCATTACCTGTCAAAACGCAGATCTTTGTGAGTTCTACAGCTACGATAGCTTTAAGCTGTAACTGGTAAGTTTTATACCCAAAAAGCCTATCCGAACCTCAATCGGGTCTTGAATGTATTTTACACTTCGTTTTTTCATCACGTGGATTTTCTCTGTAAAACAGGATCCCCTTGGCTGGTCTATGATTTAACAACGCTAGAGAGTGATGCACTATGGTACTGCTCCGTTTCAAATCCATGCACCCATTACTAAAAGTCGTACGACACAGTTTCGGCATTTTGGACGGAAGTTGCACCTCGCACGTAAATGTTGCACCTTGTGGATATCGTTTCTTCGGAGGGCCATAACTGTTGGCTCGTTTAGAGTTACGAGATCCATAACTAGTCAAAACGAAGCACTCGGTGAGTTCTACGGTATGACCTCTTTAAGCCGTCACTGGTAAGTTTCGTACCCAAAAAATACTATCCGAACCTCAATCTGGACTTGGATGTTTTTTACCCTTCATTTTTTCGCCATGTGGATTTTTTCTCTACAACGGGATCCCCGTGGCTGGCCTATGATTTACCATCGCTGGATAGTGGTATACTATGATACTGCTCCATTTCTAATCCATGCACCAATTTCTAAAAGTCGTACGACACTGTTTTGGCATTTTGGACGGATGTTGCACCTTGCACCGTAGATGTTGCACCCCGTGGATATCGATTCTTCGGAGGGCCATAACTGTTGGCTCGTTTAGAGTTACGGTAGCCATAACCAGTCAAAATGAAGCTCTCTGTGAGTTCTATAGCTATGACAGCTTTAAGCCATCACTGGTTAGTTTCACACCCAAAAAAGCTATCCGAACCTCAGTCGAGTCTTGAAAGTTTTTTAACCTTTGTTTTTTCATCACGTTGACTTTTTCTATTAAATGGAAACCCAATTGCCGGTCTATGATTTACCATCGCTGGAGAGTGGTGCACCATGGTACTGCTGCGTTTCAAATCCATGCACCCATTTCTAAAAGTTGTGCGGCACTGTTTCGGCATTTTTGACGGATGTCGCACCTTGCACCGTAGATGTTACACCGTGTGGATATGGATTCGTCGGAGGGCTATAACTGTTGGCTTATTTAGAGTTATGGGAGGCATAACCAGTCCAAAGGAAGCTCTTTGTGAGTTTTACGGCTATGATGGCTTTAAGCCATCACTATTTAGTCTCATACCAACAAAAACCTATCCAAACCTTAATCGGGTCTTGGATGTTTTTTGCCCTTCGTTTTTTTCATCACGTGGATTTTTTCTATAAAACGGGATCCCCTTGGCTCGTCTATGATTTACCATCGGTGGAGAGTGGTGCACCATGGTACTGCTCCGTTTCAAATCCATTCACCCATTTCTAAAAGTCGTACGACACTGTTTCGGCATTTTGGACGGATGTTACACCTTGCACCCCCATGAATATCGATTCTTCGAAGGTCCATAACTGTTGGCTCGTTTAGGGTTACAGGAGCCATAACCAGTCAAAACGAAGCTCTCTGCGAGTTCTACGACTATGATATTTTTGGCCGTCACAGGTTAGTTTCACACCCAAAAAACTTATCTGAACCTCAATCGGGTCTTGGAAGTTTTTTACCCTTCGTTTTTTGCTCATGTGGATTTTTTCTGTAAAACGGGATCGTCGTTGCTAGTCATTGATTTACCAATGCTGAAGAGTGGTGCACCATGGTACATCTCCGTTTCAAATCCATGCACCCATTTCGAAAAGTCGTAAGGCTGTTTCGGCATTTTGGACGGATGTTGCACCTTGCAACGTAGATGTTGCACCCTGTGGATATCGATTCTTCGTAGGGCCATAACTGTTGGCTCGTTCAGAGTTACGGGAGCCATAACCAGTCAAAAGGAAGCTCTCTGTGAGTTCTACAGCTATGACGGCTTTAAGCCGTCACTGGTTAGTTGACCCAAAAAACCTATCCGAACCCCAATCGGGTCTTGGAAGTTTTTTACCCTTAGTTTTTTCTGTCACGTGGATTTTTCTATAAAAAGGGATCCCGTGGCTGGTCTATGATTTACCATCGTTGGAAAGTGGTGCACCACGGTACTGCCCCATTTCAAATCCATGCACCCATTTCTAAAAGTTGTACGGCATTGTTTCGGTATTTTGGACGGATGTTGCACCTTGCACCGTAGATGTTGCACCCTGTGGATATCGATTTTTCGGTGGGTCATAATTGTTGGCTCATTTAGAGTTAAGGGAGCCATAACTAGTCAAAACGAAGCTCTCTATGAGTTCTACGGCTATGACCCCTTTAAGCCGTCGCTGGTTAGTTTCATACTAAAATAATCCGATATTAACCTCAATCAAGTCTTGGAAGTTTTTTACCCTTTGTTTTTTTGTCACTTGGATTTTTTCTTTAAAATAGGATCCCCGTGGCTGGTCAATGATTTATCATCGCTGGAGAGTGGTGCACCGTGGTACTGCTCCATTTCAAATCCATGCATCCATTTTAAAAAGTCGTACGACATTTTTTATGCATTTTGGACGGATGTTGCACCTTGCACCATAGATGTTGCACCCTGTGGATATCGATTCTTTGGAGGGCCGTAACTGTTGGCTTGTTTAGTGTTTCGGTGGCCATAACCAGTCAAAACGAAGCTCTCTATGAGTTCTATGGCTATAACGGATTTTAGCCATCATTGGTTAGTTTCATATGCAAAAAAGCCTATCCGAACCTCAATGGGGTCTTGGATGTTTTTTACCCTTCGTTTTTTCGTCACGTGGATTTTTTCTGTAAAAGGGGATCCCCATGGCTAGTGTAACAACCCGCATATTTATCGAGTTTACATTTAAATATTTTTATTTAAATATTAAATCGTTAATCGGATTTTGGTCCGAAAAACTACCTTTTGCAAACGGTCAAATTAGGACTCGAGACCACTTCCATTGAGTTCGAAATGTCGTTTACAACTTTTTAAGTATAAACATCGATAGGTTTGGAGTTAGTGAAATTTCACTAACTTTTCCCGCTTTGGACTTTGGGTCAGTTTAGCCTATTAAGCCCAAGTTCCAACCCTCTTCTCCTCACTCTTCATAAATTTCCTAACTAACTCAAGCTTTAGCATTAATGGTGAAGAGAATGGGAAATTAAAACTCCAAGCTCAAATTCAATTGCAACTCCATCATTCAACTCCAAATTCAAGTAGAAGATATTGGATTCAAGCTTTGGATTGCTTCTCCTTGCTTTCAAGCTTCATCTTCATAAATTTTAGTGCAAAGGTGAGATTTTTATCTCACAATTCTAGCCTATAACTATATTGGACTGTTGGGAATGATTCCCTATCATTTTTGCATGCATGTTAGCATTTGGTTTGGATTGGATTGGCGAAAAACTCCAATTTTTAGCGTTTTGGTGAATTTTCTGCACTTAGGTCGTTCTGGCCATTTTTAGGTCGTTCGGAGTTAGGTCGTTCGTCCATGGGTCGTGAGTCGTTCACGAGTTAACTTTAGGTCGTTCTGGAAGAATTGGCACTTCGGAATTAGGTCGCTCACGAGTTAAGCCTTAAGTCGTAGGTCGCTCACGAGTTAGGCCTTAAGCCGTAGGTCGCTCGCGAGTTAAGCTTTAAGTCTTAGGTCGTTTCCGACCTATAATCTCTAGGCAAACGTTAAGTCGCTCGGCCTGGTTTATCTCGTAGGTCGTCTCCGACCTAAGCTCCAGATAAGTCGTTCGAGTTAGGTCATTGGACCATTTACCTTAGGTCGCTCGACTCTGTTAAGTCGTAGGTCGTTAGACCTTAGGTCGCTCGACTCTGTTAAGTCGTAGGTCGTTAGACCTTAGGTCGCTCGACTCTGTTAAGTCGTAGGTCGTTAGACCTTAGGTCGTTCGCATTCCTTAAGTCGCTCGACCCCTCCACACTAGGTCGCTCGGCTTGCTTGAGTCGTAGGTCGTTGGACCTTAAGTCGCTTGCCTCCCTTAACTCCAGTTAGGTCGCTCGGCCATTGTGTTAGGCCGCGTGAACCCTTAGGTCGTTAGACCTCACTTTGCTTTAGGTCGTAGGCCGCTTGTCTTCACTTAGGTCGTACCGTTTTGGACGGGGCGCTGCCCCGCACCCCGCCGGGGGCGCTGCCCCGCACCCCGCCGGGGGCGCTGCCCCGCACCCCGCCGGGGGCGCTGCCCCCTGGACCCCCGCGACCTGACCGGGCAGGTCGAACCCCGTAAGCGGTGGCGTTGCCCCCGCACCCCCACCTTGGGGGATTGCCACCCCCCTGGACCCCCCCTCCGTAGGGGATCTTATCTGAAAAACATTGAGCTGATTTCCTTGGATTTTATTCACATCTCCGTATGCGATTTTTGTGACTGATTGTTTCTACAATTGCTTATGTGTTTTGTCACTTTATAATATAAAGGTTTCAATACTAGTAGTAAATATCAAAACTCTTTTAACAAACAATTTCAACTCTATTTTTAATAACAAAACTCTTTTCTTAAATCGTTTTCCAATCTATTAGTATATACAAGCCTTTACCTCACTCGGATGAGAAATCTAATTAAACGACTTAGTAAAACAAGTGGTATGAAACGCTTGCGTTCACTTCGTCGGTTAATTCTTGGACTTGTTCGATTGAACCTCTTGTGACAATTTTATTAGTGAAGATTTACAGTTTGTTCGTAAATATTTAAGTTAAGCAAGTGGTTATGGGACATGAAGCTAAACTTCTATATTTACTAGCTTAGTGTAATTGACACTTCTCGTTGATCTTGATGATCGCTTTATGAATTAGACTAGCAATTGCGCGATGTCTCTTTCATTGCAAGGTTAGACTAGACACCACTTGTGTGATTCCATTCACACATACCTTTCTGCTTTTTGGTTAGTCTTGACCTCATTCTGTGTGATTCCACTCACACATGTGGGGTAGCTCCCCATGGTCTTCGGACCGTCATGTGATAGGCCTCTTTCCCTTTTTATGATTTCTGGATTTCTCGTGTTGATTTCTGGAATTTATGTCATTGACTTGTTATGAGTACAAGTTTAGGGTATGATGCCCCCTTCGAATCTTTGAGAAGATTCTTGTGATATTGATTATCTCTTATTGATTGATCTTCTGTTGATCATTATTTACATACTTATAGCGGTATGTCGTTATGGATGTTTATGTTTATGCCATATCTTTTATGTTATATCATGTCATCTGATATTTATAGCTAGACTGATCCGTTTATTATTTTCTTAAATAATACTCGGATCAGACCGAGATGTTACAGGTGCTTCTGCTTGACTTCTTCCCAGGGATTCATCACTCTGACTTTTGGCTAACTGTTTAGATTAGCAGTTTTTGTTGTATACACTTGAGATATAGACTCATAGTTGTATTCTTTTGTATAGCACGTGTTGCTATTCTTTTGTATTATCGTGGATCTTATTGACCACTACTCTGATGTACACTTTCATGTGTTAGTTATATATTCATATCTTCTTCCGCCTTTGTGATATGGATATCTGTGACTGATTTGTGATATGATTATTTCTATGTTTGTTTCCGAAGATTATTTATAGCCACCGTGTGATAAGCAATTACATGGATGGTCGCTCCTCAACAGCCTTATTCTCCGTGCTAGTTGACAGCACTTCTCCGGAGTGTTCTTGGCTAGCGTGGGTATAGAGGTGGGGCGTCACAGCTAGTCTATGTTTTACCATCACTGGAGAGTAGTGCACTATGGTACTACTCCTTTTCAAATCCATGCACCCATTTCTAAAAGTCGTACAGTGTTATCCCGCCTTTTAGCAAGGCTGTGATACCAAAAGATTAACTGAAAATCCAAAAGACAGTTCGTCCCAAAGATTTGTTGTACGCAGGCTCGCTATGGATATTGACGGATTTTTTCCAAGTCCGGATCATGTTGTGATTGACAAGACACGACGAGCAAAGCCGCAGAAGCCAATGTTCCAAATTGCAAGTCAATCCGAGTTCGTATGCTCAAGTTATGATCGATGCAAATTTAAGGAACTAACCCCGTTTCGCATCCATTGTCAAACCTCGGTTCGTATCGATCGAGTTCGAATCCATCGTCAATCCTCGGTTCGAATATATCTAGTTCGTATCCATCACGAAGCCTTGGTTCGTATCGATCACGTTCGAATCCATCCTAGAGCCTTGGTTCGTATCGATAGACCATTGCCAATTTTGCATCGATCAGTCTTTCTCTGGTTCGTACCGATAAAGCAAAGTACACTTCGTATCCATCGACGGCGACACGATTGCATATTTTGTAATGGTTGGGCTCTAGACTTATTTCATATCGATCGACCACGAATCGATACGAAATCAACATTTCCCATCGATATGAAGTATGCTTCAATCTATCGATCCGAACAAAACCCTACGACCAATACATGCCGTGCATTTTGATCGATACGAACAAGGTCATTTCCATCGATACGAATGGTACAACTCTCATCGATTCGAACCTGATATCAACCTTCAATACGAACGAGGAGAGATCTTTGGAAGCAAATCGGTCAACTCGGCGTCGAAAGTGGATCGATCCATAAATCACGCACCACGTCATCACTTGGACACGTGCGTTGATCTATTTAAAACGATCGATTCGAACTCGACTAACTAGAGAAAATGTAATCTTCCATCTATCATATCTCATAATCCACAACTCCAAATGCTATGAAATTTTCACAGAAGCTTACGTACAACGTAAGGAAGGATCATGCCAAGTTTCGACTCGATTGGATCAAATCTTGATCAATACGAAATTCATTTGTATCGATCACGGATCGAGCCGATCGGGTAGGGCCACCCACGTGCCAGAAGAAGTCTCCCAAGATCTGAGCGAGATATCAGCCTCCTATGCCTAAAAAGAGAGCCCTAAGGCCTACAGAAGAAGGATCTTTTTGGGCTCTCTAACATCTAGACTCTACTGAATTCAAATTTTCACTCCAGCACTGCTGTTGTACTCGAATTTCAACACTTTAGTTCGCTATAATCCAATGAAATCGGTTGTACCTTGCAAGTGAATATCAATAAAGTCATCAAACTTCAAAGTGGACGTAGGCCGGATTGCCGAACCACTATAAATCCTACGTTCTTTATTGCTTTCATTTAAATTTTCTAAGTATTCTTCAATTTTTTTATCCTTTACATACTTGTTTATTATCTATAATTTGTGATTGTGAATTGGTGCTTTCATCGATAATTGGGCATTTGTGACCAATTTTGGCGCAAACATTTTGCTGCTTTCACCGAGAAGGCTAATTCAGGAATTCTATCATTTGAAAGTTGAATTTGAAGGCTTAGGGATTCAGATCTGAAAAGCTTTGACAAGCCAAACAAGTAGAAGACAAAACGCGGAAAGGAGTCAACATGAAGGGAGTCAAGAGGCTTCCTCAGGAGCGAATCAGACATCAATCTTCATCACCAGGGACGAGATGGAAACAATGTTCAAGAGAATAGGAGATGATACAGAACCTACTTCGACAAGTTGGACAAGTTGGAATGCAGAATCAGTGGAACGCAACTCCAAGAGATGTTGGAGATAGGAATCAGGAGCATGGAGTAAACAAAGTTCAGAATGTTGCTGGACCATCCGACGTAGCACCAGAATTAGGGGGCACTCATCTAGAGCATGTTGACCTAATCCTAGGAGGAGATCAGATGGATCAGCGCAGCACGGAATTGGCAGAGGAATGGATGCTCGGCTAGGAGAACAGATTCCTGGATTCCTTTGTGAACTCGAAAGGCAGATCGAAGGCAACGGGCGAGCACTGCAACTTGGAGATGGTGACAGATTGGCGGAGATGGTCAAACGGGCCATGAGAGGCGGACTAGTAAACAGAGATCTGGAGGATGTGAATAGGAGTTCCTTTTCTCCTACGATTAGGCAAGCTAGGAATCCACCAGAATTCAAATTACCAACATTGAAAATGTATAATGGGAGGACGGATCTTGCGGTTCGTCAGACGAAGTATATGAGGCATATTGAAGTGCTGGGGGCATCAGAGGAGGTTTGGCCTGGTGCTTCCCATTGTACCTGGCAGACATTGCGGCGCTATGATTTAGATAACTGGAGAGTGGCTCGATTGGAACATGGACCGATTTGACTAAAAGGTTTATGAGGCAATTCAGAGTTCACATTTAAAGACCCAAGAATGTGATGAGTTTGGCAACGCTGAAGCAAAGAACCGAGGAATTTTTAAGGAGCTTTCTGATGTGATTCAATGCAGCGGTAGCATCGGTGGATCTACCTGATCCATCCGTGATTTTGATGGCAGGTGTATATGGCATAGTGACGGCATAGAATTCAAGAATTCGTTGACAAGAGATACCCCTATGGATCCAGGAGAATTTAATCATGAGGCTAAAGGATTTTTATGATTAGAGGATGCAAATGCTGAAAGAGAGGAGGGAGAAGGAATCGATGTTTATGCAGTCAAGGGCGAAAATCCTCCTGAAAAAGGTGCAGGAACTGGCAAAGGGAAACGAAAGGATGAGGATAACGGCGATGGATAAACGCGACCATGAAAGGAACCAAGATTCACCTCATATACGGAGTTGAGCGAGACTTTGAAACGAATCTACCAGGACACCGTGGGTAGGTTCCTTATCGAAAGCCGATGAGAAGGGATCCGACCAGCAATGAGAGGAGATCAGACGATATTGCTAATTCCATGAGCTGAATGGTCATAACACGAATGATTGCAGGCACCTGAAGGTTGAGGTTGAGGGACATATCTGAAATGGTCTGCTATCATAGTATGTAAAAAGGGGAACAATAATGGTGGAACGGAAGAGGCAACCACCTACATCAACTAGGAATGGCTCAGGATCGGGGCGTCAACTTGTCATAAATTGATTGAAATAATGAAGAACGAGTGGCAAACTCCGCAAAAACCCGATTGAGTCGTTTACACATGTACAAGACCGCGAACGATACTCAGGCATGCTTTGATACGACTACTAATCGCATCAGTGTGGGTGTTTGCACTTTGACGTCCCTATTTTTCTTTTGTTTTCTGTTTCTCATGTTTGGATTTGATTTTGTTTGACATTTCTATTGAAAGATTTATTTTGCATGCACGTTTGCTATTTGTGATTCCATAACGGCTAAGCCATTTACACATGTACGAGGTCGTGAATGGTCCTTAGACATGCTCTAAGATGGTGATAAACCGCCCTAATAAACAGTTCGGAAGCTCAATCAAGCGTGAAATCCGTTATTAATGATACTAAGTCCCCTTCAGGTACACACAACTCGCCTTGAGTGGCACCCAACAGTGAATGATCATAATTCGCCTTGAACGGCACTCGATCACGAACGATCACAACTCGCCTCGAACGACACCAGACCGCGAATGGTCATAATTCGCCTCGAACGAAACCCGACGGCAAACGATCACAAATGGCCTCGAATGGCACCCGACCGCGAACGATCATAATTCGCCTCGAACAGCACCCGACCGCGAACGGTCATATTTCGCCTCGAACGGCACCCGATCGCGAATGACCACAAATCGCCTCAAACGGCACCCGACCGCGAACGGTCATAATTCGCCTCGAACAGTACCCGATCGCGAGCGATCACAAATTGCCTCGAACAGCACCCGACCGCGAATGATCATAATTCGCCTCGAACGGTACCCGATCGCAAACAATCACAAATCGCCTCGAACGACACCCCGACCGCGAACGGTCACCATTCGCCGCGAATGGTATCCGACCGCGAAAGATCACGTATTACTCAAATGACATACGATCTCGAACGATCGTCATTCGTGGTCATATAAGACTATCAATTTCTTTGCAGGTCTTAAACAAGATATGAACATCCAGCTTACGGCATTACAAAACACACCTTCCTACCACAAGGCATGTTTTGGGAGGCAAGTGTTATCCCGCCTTTTAGCAAGGCCGTGATACCAAAAGATTAACCGAATACCCAAAGATAGTTCGTCCTGAAGTTTGGTTGTACGCAGGCTCAATATGGATATCGATGGATTTTTTCCATGTCCGGATAAAACTGCAATTGACAAGACGCGACGAGAAAAGACGTAGAAGCCAACATTCCAAAATCAAGTCAATTCGACTTCATATGCTCAAGTTATGATCGATGCAAATTGAAGGAACTAACCCTGTTTCGCATCCATCGTCGAACCTCGGTTCGTACCAATCGAGTTCGAATCCATCATCAAGGCTCGGTGCGAATCAATCTAGTTCGTATCCATCGCGAAGCCTTGGTTCGTATCGATCGCGTTCGAATCCATCTTAAAGCTTTTGTTCGTATTGATAGACCATTACACATTACACATTTCACATCGAACAGTCTTTCTCCGGTTTGTACCGATAAAGCAAAGTCCACTTTGTATCCGTCTCCTACTTCGTACCCATCGACGCCGACACGAATGCATATTTCGTATCTGTTGGGCTTTAAACTTATTTCGTATCGATCGACCATAAATCGATACGAAATCAACGTTTCCCATCGATACAAAGTATGCTTCAATCTATCGATGCAAACGATACCCTACGACCAATACATGACGTGCATTTTGATCGATAAGAACAAGGTCATTTCCATCGATACGAATGGTACAACTCTCATCGATTCGAACCTGAAATCAACCTTTGATATGAACGAGGCAAGATCTTTGGAAGCGACTCGGCCAACTCGGCGTCGAAAGTGGATCGATCCATAAATCACGCCACACGTCATCACCTGGACACGTGCATTGATCGATTCGAAACGATCGATTTGAAACAATCGTTTCGAACTCGACATAATAGGGAAAACGCAATCTTGTATCAATCATTTCTCACAATCCACAAGTCCAAATGCTATGAAATTTTCACAAGAGCTTACGTGCAACTTGAGGAAGGTTCTTGCCAAGTTTTGACTCGATTGGATCAAATCTTGATGGATACAAAATTCGTTCGTATCGATCACGGATCGAACCGAAACTTTGTGGGATCATTCTTGTGGGCCAACCCACATGCCAGAAGGAGTCCCCCGAGATCTGAGCAAGATATCAGCCTCCTATACCTATAAATAGATCCCCAGGGCCTAGATATACCTCTGTTTATAGATTTCAAGCTCTTGGTTAATTCAAAAATCATTATTGCTTGATCCATTGATTGTTAGGATTTAGTATCTAAACAAAATATGTTTATTTGATCATAAAGTAAATTTTAAAATTAGAACTCAAGTTAAACAAAGTAGGTCTGCTCTGAAAACCTTAAGAACAGTATAAAACTTGAGTTTTGTAAAAACTCAAAATTCATAATTCCAGGATTCAGGTTAGCTTTGACGAATTGTGGAGGAGCAATGGAGCAGGAGGCTTCTGCGTGTAGATATATAGTTTTCCGCTGTGTTGATTTTTCTGAGTAGTTTTCCTTGTACTGTATTGAGTTGTATAACTAGACAGGTGTTTATACTGTCTAGCATGTGATGTGTAATCTATGTAACTCTGATAATGGTTGTAAACTATGTAATATTTATGTTATTAATATAATTTATTCGTTCTGCTGTTTAGATTCTGATGTTGTTTCTTCTTTCTCTTCATTCTTTTCTCTTTTCTATCCCTTTCTTTCTTCAAGATGATACGATTTTTTTTGGGGCTCTCCAACATCCAGACTCTGCCGAATTTAACTTCGCACTCCATCGCTGCTATTGTACTCGAATTTCAACACTTTAGTTCACTATAATCCATTGAAATCAGTTGTAACCTACAGGTGAATATCAATAAAGTCATCGAACTTCAAAGTGGCCGTAGGCCAGATTACTGAACCACTATAAATTCTGTGTTCTTTATTGCTTTCATCTAAATTTCCTGAGTGTTCTTCATTTTTTATCCTCTACATACCTGTTATCTGTAATCTGTGATTAAGAATTGCTGCTTTCATCGACAATTGGGTGTTTGTGATCAATTTTGGTGCAAACATACAGCACCATTTCAGTATTTTGGACGGATATTGCACCTTCCACCGTAGATATTGCACCACGTGGATATCGATTCTTCGGAGGGCCATAATTGTTGGCTCGTTTAGAGTTAAGTGAGCAATAACCAGTCAAAACAAAGCTCTCAGTGGGTTCTACAATATGAAAGCTTTAAGATGTCGCTAATTAGTTTCATACCCAAAAAATCCTATCCGAACCTCAATCGGGTCTTGAAAGTTTTTTACCCTTCGTTTTTTAATCATGTGAATTTTTTCTGTAAAACGGGATTCCAGTGGCTGGTATATGATTTACCATCGCTGCAGAGTGGTGCACCATGGTACTACTCCATTTCGAATCAATTCACCCATTTCCAAAAGTTGTACGGCACTGTTTCGGCATTTTGGACGGATGTTGCACCTTGCACCGTAGATGTTGCACCCATAGATATCGATTCTTCGGAGGGCCATAACTATTGGCTCGTTTAGAGTTACGGGAGCCATAACAAGTCAAAATGAAGCTCTCTGTGAGTTCTATAGCTTTTATGGATTTAAGCCATCACTGATTAGTTACATACCCAAAAAGCCTATCCGAACCTCAATCGGGTCTTGGAAGTTTTTTACCCTTCGTTTTTTCGTCACGTAAATTTTTTCTGTAAAACGGGATCCCCGTGGCTGGTCTATGATTTATCATCGCTAGAGAGTACTGCACCATGGTACTGCTCCGTTTCAAATCCATGCACTCATTTCTAAAAGTCGTACGACACTGTTTCGGCATTTCGGACGGATGTTACACCTAGCACAGTAGATGTTGCACCCCGTGGATATCGATTTTTCGGCGGGCCATAACTCTTGGCCCGTTCAGAGTTACGGGAGCCATAACTAGTCATAACGAATCTCTCTATGAGTTCTATGGCTGTAATAGCTTTAAGCCGTCACTAGTTAGTTTCATACCCAAAAAAGCCTATCCGAACCTCAATCGGGTCTTAGAAGTTTTTTACCCTATGCTTTTTCGTCACGTGGATTTTCTGTAAAACGGGATCCCCGTTGCTGGTCTATGATTTACCATTGCTGGAGAATTTACTATCGTTTGAGTGTGGCGCACCATGGTACTGCTCCGTTTCAAATCCATGCACCCATTTCTAAAAGTCGTACGGCACTGTTTCGGCATTTTGGATGGATGTTGCACCTTACACCATAGATGTTGCTCCCCGTAGGTATCGATTCTTCGGAGGGCCATAACTATTGGCTCGTTTAGAGTTACGGGTGCCATAACCAGTCAAAACGAAGCTCTTTGTTTGTTCTACGGTGTGACCTCTATAAGCCGTCACTGGTTAGTTTCATACCCAAAAAATCCTATCCGAACCTCAATCGAGTCTTGGAAGTTTTTTACCCTTCTTTTTTTCGGCACGTGGATTTTTTCTTTAAAATGGGATCCCTATGGCTGGTCTATGATTTACCATCGCAGGTGAGTGGTGCACCATGGTACTGCTCCGTTTCAAATCCATGCACCCATTTCTAAAAGTTGTATGGCACTGTTTCGGCATTTTGGACGGATGTTGCACCTTGCACCATGGATATTGCACCCCGTGGATATTGATTCTTCGAAGAGACACAACTGTTGGCTCCTTTAAAGTTACGGGAGCCATAACCAGTCAAAACAAAGCTCTCTGTGAATTGTACGGCTATGACGGCTTTAAGCCATCACTGGTTAGTTTCATACCCAAAAGATCCTATCCGAACCTCAATCGGGTCTTGGAAGCTTTTTACCCTTCTTTTTTTCGGCATGTGGAATTTTTCTTTAAAACGGGATCCTAGTGGCTGGCCTATGATTTACCATCGCTAGAGAGTGGTGCACCACGGTACTGCTCCATTTCAAATCCATGCACCCATTTCTAAAAGTCGTACGGTACTGTTTCGGCATTTTGGACGGATGTTGCACCTTGCACAGTAGATGTTGCACCCCATGGATATCGATTCTTCAGAAGGACATAACTGTTGGCTCGTTTGGAGTTACAGGAGCCATAACCTATCAAAACAAAGCTCTTTGTTAGTTCTATGGCTATGACATCTTTAAGCCGTCACTGGTTAGTTTCATACCCAAAAAATCCTATCCGAATCACAATCGGGTCTTGGAAGTTTTTTACCCTTCTTTTTTTTGGCACGTAGATTTTTTCTTTGAAACGGGATCCCCGTGGCTTGGCTATGATTTATCATCGCTGGAGAGCGGTGCACCATGGTACCGCTCCATTTCAAATCCATGCACCCATTTCTCAAAGTCGTACTGCAATAATTCGGCATTTTGGACGGATGTTGCGCCTTGCACCGTAGTTTAAAGTTATGGGAGCCATAACCAGTCAAAAGGAAGCTCTCTATGAGTTCCACAGCTATGACGGCTTTAAGCCCTCACTGGTTATTTTCATACGCAACAAAACCAATCCGAACCTCAATTGGGTCTTGAAAGCTTTTCACCCTTCGTTTTTTCGGCACGTGGATTTTTTCTGTAAAACGGGATCCCCGTGGCAGGTCTAATGTTTACCATTGCGGGAAGTGGTGCACCATGGTACTGCTCCGTTTCAAATCCATGCACCCATTTCTAAAAGTCGTAAGGCGCTATTTCGGCATTTTGGACGGATGTTGCACCTTGCATCGTAGATGTTGCACCATGTGGATATCGATTCTTCGAAGGGCCATAACTGTTGGCTTGTTTAGAGTTGTGGGAGCCATAACCAGTCAAAATGAAGCTCTCTATCAATTCCACGGCTAAGACGCCTTTAAGCCATGACTGGTAAGTTTCATACCCAAAAAATCATATCCAAACCTCAATCGGGTCTTGGAAGATTTTTACCCTTCGTTCTTTCGTCACGTGGATTTTTTCTGTAAAACAGGATCCCCTTGGCTGGTCTATGATTTACCATCGCTATAGAGTGGTGCACCATGGTACTGCTCCGTTTCAAATCCATGCACCCATTTCTAATAGTCGTACGACATTTTTTTGGGCATTTTGGAAGGATGTTGCACCTTGCACCGTAGATGTTGCACCCTATGGATATCGATTCCTCGGAGGGCCATAACTGTTGGCTCGTTTAGAGTAACGAGAGCTACAACTAGTCAAAACAAAGCTCTCTGTTATTCTACAGCTATGATTGCTTTAAGCCGTCACTGGTTAATTTCATACCCAAAAAAGCCTATCCGAACCTCAATCGGGTCTTGTAAGTTTTTTACCCTTTGTTTTTTCGTCACGTGGATTTTTTCTCTAAAACGGGATCCCTATTGCTGGTTGATGATTTACCATTGATGGAGAATTGGTGCACCATGGTAATTTTCCGTTTCAAATCCATGCACTCATTTCTAAAAGTCGTACGACACTGCTTCGACATTTTGGATGGACGTTGCACCTAGCACCGTAGATGTTGCACCCTGTAGATATCGATCCTACGGAGGGCCATAACTGTTTGCTTGTTTAGACTTACGAGAGCCATAACCAGTCAATACGAAGCTCTTTGTGAGTTCTACGGTTAGACAGCTTTAAGCCGTCACAGGTTAGTTTCATACCCAAAAAATCCTATCCGAACCTCAATCGAGTCTTGGACGCTTTTTACCCTTCGTTTTTTCGTCACGTGGATATTTTCTATAAAAAGGGGATATGGCTGGTCTATGATTTATCATCGCTGAAGAGTGGTGCACCATGGTACTGCTCCATTTCAAACCCACGCACCCATTTCTAAAAGTCGTACGGCACTATTTCGGCATTTTGGACGGATTTTGCACCTTGCACCGTAGATGCTGCACCATGTGGATATCAATTCTTTGGAGGGCCATAACTGTTGGCTTGTTTAGAATTATGGAAACCATAACTAGTCAAAACAAAGCTCTTTGTGAGTTCTATGGCTATGATGGCTTTAAGAGGTTACTGGTTAGTTTCATACGCAAAAACTCCTATCTGATCCTCAATCGGGTCTTGAAAGTTTTTTACCCTCCGTTTTTTCGTCCCGTGAATTTTTTCTGTATAACGGGATCCTCATGGCTAGTCTATGATTTACCATTGCTGGAGAGTGGTGCAACATGGCTCCGTTTTAAATCCATGCACCCATTTCTAAAAGTCGTATGGCACTGTTTTGGCATTTTGAACGGATGTTGCACCTTGCACCGTATATGTTTCACCCGGTGGATATTGATTCTTCGGAGAGTCATAACTGTTTGCTCGTTTAGAGTTACGCAATCCATAACCATTCAAAACAAAGTTCTCTGTGAGTTCTATGGATACAACAGTTTTAAGCCGTCACTGGTTAGTTTCATACCCAAAAATGCCTATCCGAACCTCAATCGGTTCTTGAACGTTTTTTACCCTTTGTTTTTTCGTCACATGGATTTTTTCTGTAAAAACGAGATCCCCGTGGCTGGCCAATGATTTACCATCACTGGAGAGTGGTGCACCATGGTACTGCTCCGTTTCAAATCCATACACCTATTTCTAAAAGTCGTAAGGAACTTTTTCAGCATTTTGGACGGATGTTGCAACTTGCACCGTAGATGTTGCACCCTATGAATATTGATTCTTCGAAGGGCAATAACTGTTGGCTCGTTTAGAGTTACGGGAGACATAACTTGTCAAAACGGAGTCTCCGTGAGTTCTACGGCTATGATTGCTTTAAACCGTCACTGGATAGTTTCATACCCAAAAAAAATCTATCTGAACCTCTACCGGCTCTTGAAAGTTTTTTACCCTTTGTTGTTTCGTCAGGTGGATTTTTTCTGTAAAATGGGATCCCCGTGGCTGGTCTATGATTTACCATCACTGGAGAGTGGTGCACCATGGTACTGCTCCATTTCAAATGCATACACCCATTTATAAAAGTCGTACGACACTTTTTCGGCATTTCGAACGGATGTTGCACCTTGCACCATAGATGTTGCACTCTGTGGATATTGATTTTTCGGAGGGCCATAACTGTTGGCTCGTTTAGATTTACGGGAGCCATAACCAGTCAAAACGAAGCTCTTTGTGAGTTCTACAGTTATGACACCTTTAAGCCGTCACTGGTTAGTTTCATACCCAAAAAATCCTATACAAACCTCAATCAGATCATGAAAGTTTTTTACCCTTCGTTTTTTCTCGTGTGGATTTTTTCTATAAAACGGGATCCCCATGGCTGGTCTATGATTTACCATCACTGGAGAGTGGTGCAGCATGGTACTGCTCCATTTCAAACCCATGCGCCCATTTCTAAAGTCGTGCGACACTATTTCAGCATTTTGGACGGATGTTGCACCTTGCACCATATATGTTGCACCCTATGCATATCGATTCTTCGGAGGGCCATAACCGTTTGCTCGTTTAGATCTACAGGAGCAATAACCTGTCAAAATGAAGCTCTTTATGAGTTATACCACAATGACAACTTTAAGCCACACTGGTTAGTTTCATACCCAAAAAATCCTATCTGATCTTCTATCGGATCTTGGAAGTTTTTTAACCTTTGTTTTTCATCACGTGGATTTTTTCTGTAAAACGGGATCCCCATGGCCCGTCTATGATTTATCATTGCTGCAGAGTGGTGCAACATGGTACTGCTCTGTTTCAAATCCATGTACCCATTTCTAAAAGCCGTACGACACTTTTTCGGCATTTTGGACGGATGTTTAACCTTGCACCGTAGATGTTGCACCCTGTGGACATCGATTCTTCGTAGGGCCATAACTGTTGGCTCAATTAGAGTTACGTGAGCCATAACCAGTCAAAACAAAGCTCTCTATGAGTTCTACAGTTATGATGGCTTTCAGCCGTCACTGGTTTGTTTCGTACCCAAAATACCTATCCGAACCTCAAACGGGTCTTGGAAGTTTTTTACCTTTCGTTTTTTGTCATGTGGATTTTTTTCTGTAAAACGGGATCCCCATGGCTGGTCGATGATTTACCATCGATGGAGAGTGGTGCACAGTGATATTGCTCCATTTCAAGTCCATGCACTCATTCTTAAAGTTGTACAACACTTTTTGGCATTTTGGATGGATGTTGCACCTTGCACCGTAGATGTTACACCCCGTGGATATTGATTCTTCGAAGGGTCATAACTGTTGGCTCGTATAGAGTTACGGGACCCATAATCAGTCAAAACGAAGCTCTCTGTGGGTTCTACGGCTATTGATGTGCACGCAAATGTGCATATTTTTACCACCATATTTATTCTATTTAAATTAAATAAATGATCATATTGGGTATTTTAACTTATTTTAACCAAAATTCATATTAATTCCAAATTTTCACATATTCATCTTTATATAGGGGCAAAAAGGTCATTTAAGTGCATATATTTCTTTGAGAAAAATTGATTGGAAATTTATATATATTTTTGTAGGAAAATGGTCTCGAATAGGAGTGGTTTCATGAAGGAATATGCATGCACAAAGAATATAAAGGAATGAAGATGGAAATAATTCAAAGTAAAGACATGGAGGACCCCACCTACCCACCTACCTTAATGTACAAATTAAAGGCTAATGCACATGCTTATGGAGTTAATGGTTTCATGTACACTTAATGTGGGATTAAGACATGTTAATGGTTACTTGGCCTCCACACTTCCTAAGGGGCATTTTGGGCATTCCCCAAAAATATGAATTAGGGTTTCATACATGTATAAATACCCATATGTTTCATGTAGCCTCCTCTCTCTTCTTAGTTAATCTCTTCTCTTTGTCTCTCTTAGGCCTCCTTCTCTTTAGTTTAGTTTAAATCAAATAAAAAGAAAGATCTCTTTCTCTTTTCATGGCTACTTAGCCATTTTTATTTTATGTAATTTTCTTTTCTTTTTATGCAATGTTAATTAGTGTTTCCTTTTACTTACATGTTCATTTCCTTTCATGCTAGTAGTGTAGATTTACTTTTATGCAAGTAGGATAGTTTTCTTTTCATTTGCTTTCATTTTTTCTTTCTTTTTTGCTTTCACGTTGTTGCTACATTTGTTCATATGATGAAAAATATGAGAGGCTAAACCCCTTCAATTTAGGGGTAATGAAGCTCTCTAATTAATGTAGCTTCAACATTTTATTAATTCATGCTCTCTTTTTGTGCTTAATGGCATTGATAGAATTGGTTTAATTGTTGTTTTTGTTTTGAATTTGATAGCCTATATTGTTGACACCAAATAGGCTATGCTTAAATAATCACTAACACAAATGTCTCTTCATCAAAATATGATTATGGCATAAGAAAGTGATTTGCAATTAAAATTTGATGGTCTATGTTTCTAACCAATAGTTATAGGCCATACTTAAAATAGATTTCAATCTCATTTTCTTTGTCAATTTTTAGGAAAGTTAGTAAGTGTTTTAAGAGGTGTGTTATAGTTTGATGTCTTATGTTGGCTAATCAATTGCTCAAATATGTCATACTTATAATAAACACATCAATTAAAGCACTAATGACCATAAAAGAGAGATCATGATTTCATGTGTTGACCTACATGATCTAGAGAGTGGATTTATTCTCTAAATTGTCATTTAACTCTTATATTTGCATTTCTTTTCTTTTTGTTAGTTAGTTCATTTTCTCATTTTCTAGCTTAAATACACTCTCGACTTTGGAATAATTTGATTGAGTAGGAAATTTAAATCATCAATTCCCTGCGGATCGACCCGTATTCGCCACGTGCTACATTCGTACACCGTGCGCTTACAGTTATTTTTAAATTTAAATTCGTTCGACGGTTTTCTAAACCGATAGAATTTCGTCGACGAATAAGTTTTTGGCGCCGTTGCCGGGAAATAATTTTGATTTTGATTTTCTATTCTTCGAATTACGTTTGTTTGATTTTTGCTTGTTTATATATTGTGTATGTTTGTACAAAATATATATATATATATATATAGTGTGTTTTGTGATTTTTGGTGAGATTGTGTTGTGTGCTTGTTTTCTATTTTATTTTCCATTTGCATTACATATCATACTAAAAAATAACGTTGCATTCATCTTCAATTTTGTTACAAATTTTCAATTACATTTCAATTCATTTTCATTTTCATCACTGTAAACTCTTCATTTCTAAAAAAAAAGCACCTAAATTCTCTGTTTCTATATTTTCTGCTCTCTGTTGCTACATTATCTCTGCTCTCTGTTGCTATATCCTGCTTGCCTCACATCCATCACCTTCACTACCAATTTCCTCTCAAAACAACCACCACCATAACTTCACACTTCTTTTAATGATTACAAATATGACTTTGTTGAGCAAATGAATGAAATTTACGATGGTCACACGAATTTGTTGATTAAAACATTAGAAAATTTTCGTGAGAAACAAAATCAAATTTCAATGAGTGACGAGTCAAACGATAATCCATTTTTACCCAAATCGATGATTTTCAAATAATAACTTTTGAAATTGATAATGAAGATCTTAATCAAGTTATTGAAAATACGGTAACTAAGTTAGATTTCAATTCTTTTGAGGGTGTGGAACCAAATTTAAAATTCGATCGTCCTTTTCTCGATTTTGAAAATTTGTATACAATAACTTTGGATTTTGAAAATTATATACATAATAAAGTTGTTGATAACCCAATAAAGGAAGATGAATTTAACGAGGATGAATTTTTTAGACTTTTGGATGACGAGTTGTTAAATTCCAATGGGGAAGATGAAAATCACCATTTTGATTTTGAAATCAATAACTCTGAAAATGTTTTCAATGATAAGCTTGAATTTCAAATTGGTGAAAATAAACATGAACTTCAATCAATTCTTTTATCGACTCCAAAATCATCGAAAACAAAACAACTCGTACAATTTTCAATAAAACAACATTCGTTTTTCCAAATCAACTTTCATCTTTGAAATATTTTACGTTTTGGTTTTCTGCGCTTGAGCTGTGTCTCACATACTTGGCAAGACAAATGAATCGGCTTTTAGAAGACCGTTTCATTTACTTTTTAACGACATACTTTCTGATGCCGTGTAAATACATTTGATTTTCATGTAAACAATAATAAACATTCCTTTCACTTGGATTGACTGTGGGGACACAGCCAAAGTCAAGTGTGGGGGGAGACTCGTCTTCAATTTTTTTTTTCATGGTTCATTTTTTCTTTAAAATTTCAAAAAAAAAATCACAAAAATAAATTTTCTTTTGATTTATTTTTAAAAGAAACACTAGGATAAATATGTGATTTTGGTTTATTAAATTGAAATTTGAGAATATTTATTTGTCTTAACAAAAATAAAAATGAAGTTTGATTACAAATAATAATGGTTTAACTAGTATATAGGAAGATTCATACGTGTTAATTATGAAGTACATCCTAATTGAAAATCTTTGTTTTAAAAAGTGGTTGATTTAAAGTAAAGGATATAACATTTTTTTGCCTTCTAAGTTAAATGGTGCTAAGATGATTTTGCAAAACTCTCTCTCTTTTAAAAAAATATAAAAATAAAAAATAATAACATCCAAGTACTCACTCTCATTTAAAAGTCCTCACAGTTATGAATGGGTGAATTACTTGGAATCTTTGATTATGGGCTTTCATACTCATTTAAAAGTCCTCACGGTTATGCATGTATGGAACACATGTAAAAAAATAGACTTGATAAAAACCACCTACGGTCGATAGTGTATGCACGAAAGTGTGTGCACTCGCCATGCTCTGTACTCCCCTCACATAAGCCCGAAAGGAAGTGCATGGGTGGTATATCTGGCCTCAGTTTACCTGAGCTAGGTGTGTAATTTTTCTTGCAAATAATGAGAGAGCAAGCAATTGAAATCTTAGCATTACTTTTACTTAGTTGATTTGATTTGTTATTGAAAAGAAATGAAAATACCACTTTGATAAAATTTGATAATCAACTAAGGATCCATTTCATAGTTACAATGTGTTATTAACCAAAACAACGAGTTTAACTATTGTCTATTTGTTATGATAACTTGATTTTTATTGGAAATTTTGACGAGTAAATGGCATAAATTTTCAAGATAATGACCAAAATCTATATTTAACTTATTCGTGTCAATTTAAAAATAGATCCTTCATTTGTAAATATTTTCAAAAACTCGCATTCATCACTTTGTAAATAAATCTTGTATTTTGTAAATATTTTCGTCCTGCATTTGGATTTTGTGGGTAGTATCCGCTGAAAACCGTCATGAGACAACACTCGTCCTACTGGGGACACCCAGAGGTTTAACGGCTTATTGCATACGCTCAATGCAACCGTGCTCCCTACGAAAATGGATTTATCTTAGTTTTTCTTTATTCGAGGACGAATAAAAAGATAAGTGTGGGGGTATTTGATGTGCACGTAAATGTGCATATAATTACCACCATATTTATTCTATTTAAATTAAATAAATGATCATATTGGGTATTTTAACTTGTTTTAACCAAAATTCATATTAATTCTAAATTTTCACATATTCATCTTCATATAGGGGCAAAACGGTCATTTAAGTGCATATATTTCTTTGAGAAAAATTGATTGGAAATTTATATATATTTTTGTAGGAAAATGGTCTCAAATAGGAGTGGTTTCATGAAGGAATATGCATGCACAAAGAATATAAAGGAATGAAGATGTAAATAATTCAGTGAATATCATGGAGGACCCCACCTACCCACCTACCTTAATGTACAAATTAAAGGCTAATGCACATGCTTATGGAGTTAATGGTTTCATGTACACTTAATGTGGGATTAAGACATGTTAATGGTTACTTGGCCTCCACACTTCCTAAGGGGCACTTTGGGCATTCCCCAAAAATATAAATTAGGGTTTCATACATGTATAAATACCCATATGTTTCATGTAGCCTCCTCTCTCTTCTTAGTTAATCTCTTCTCTTAGTCTCTCTTAGGCGCCCTTCTCTTTAGTTTAGTTTAGATCAAATAAAAGAAAGTTCTCTTTCTCTTTTCATGGCTACTTTGCCATTTTTATTTTATGTAATTTTCTTTTCTTTTTATGCAATGTTAATTAGTGTTTCCTTTTACTTACATGTTCATTTCCTTTCATGCTAGTAGTGTAGATTTACTTTTATGCAAGTAGAATAGTTTTCTTTTCATTTGCTTTCATTTTTTCTTTCTTTTTTGCTATCATGTTGTTGCTACATTTGTTCATATGATGACAAATATGAGAGGCTAAATCCCTTCAATTTAGGGGTAATGAAGCTCTCTAATTAATGTAGCTTCAACATTTTTTTAATTCATGCTCTCTTTTTGTGCTTAATGACATTGATAGAATTGGTTTAATTATTGTTTTTGTTTTGAATTTGATAGCCTATATTGTTGACACCAAATAGGCTATGCTTAAACAATCACTAACACAAATGCCTCTTCATCAAAATATGATTATGGCATAAGAAAGTGATTTGAAATTAAAATTTGATGGTCTATGTTTCTAACCAATAGTTAATAGGCCATACTTAAAATAGATTTCATTCTCATTTTCTTTGTCAATTTTCATGAAAGTTAATAAGTATTTTAAGGGGTGTGTTATAGTTTGATGGCTTATGTTGGCTAATCAATAGCTCAAATATGTCATACTTATAATAAACACATCAATTAAAACACTAATGACCATAAAAGAGAGATCATGATTTCATGTGTTGAACTACATGGTCTAGAGAGTGGATTTATTCTCTAAATTGTCATTTAACTCTTATATTTGCATTTCTTTTCTTTTTGTTAGTTAGTTCATTTTCTCATTTTCTAGCTTAAATACACTCTCGACTTTGGTATAATTTGATTGAGTAGGAAATTTAAATCGTCAATTACCTGTGGATCGACCCGTATTCGCCACGTGCTACATTCGTACACCGTGCGCTTGCGGTTATTTTTAAATTTAAATTCGTTCGACGGTTTTCTAAACCGATAGAATTTCGTCGACGAACAAGTTTTTGGCGCCGTTGCCGAGGAATAGTTTTGATTTTGATTTTCTATTCTTCGAATTACGTTTGTTTGATTTTTGCTTGTTTATATATTGTATGTTTATACAAAAAAAAAGAAATATATATATATATATATATATATATATATATATATATATATATATATTGTGTGTTTTGTGATTTTTGGTGAGATTGTGTTGTGTGCTTGTTTTCTATTTTATTTTCGATTTGCATTGCATATCATACTATAAAAAAAAACATTGCATTCATCTTCAATTTTGTTACAAATTTTCAATTACATTTCAATTCATTTTCATTTTCATTTTCATCACTATACACTCTTCATTTCTAAAAAAAAGCACCTAAATTCTCCGTTTCTATATTTTCTGCTCTATGTTGCTACATTATCTCTGCTTTCTGTTGCTATATCCTGCTTGCCTCACAGCCACCACCTTCACTTCCCATTTCCTCTCAAAACAACCACCACCACAACTTCACACTTCTGCACATACAAGCTACCGGAACACAAGACTTTCATCTGGTACTACTCGACCACATCACTGTCAAACATCAGTATACAGTCCACTAGCAATAGCAGAACTACCACAATCACCCACTGCCCGCTTCCACGCAACAACATCCAAACACCTCGAACAGCTTATAGCAACCTTCACCTCGCCAGAACAACGACTTTCAAATCCAGTGCTACAACATCCCTAGCCATTTCAACTTCATTTTCATCCACTTCATCAAATTTCACCACTGCATACTTCATCAGTCCCTTCACCAATCAAATTACTCTCATCACAACTTCACTATATCTCAGTAACCCATCCACACTTCCATTTTTACCGCCCTTTTCATATCCACTACCAGTCACCATTTATCTTCTTCCAATCCACCTGCTATAGTCACTGTTCCAGACTGCCCAAACCAATTGCACTTCACATCATATACTTGCAGTCCCATTACTTAATATCATAAGCATCATTCCTCCCCGATTCCAAACCAACCTTCATCGCTTCACAACCTTACGGTCAATTACGTACTTCGTTGCTAATCTTTAAGACAAGCTACTGACCATCCCTCACAGAAACACTGCATATCAATATAACTTGACCGAACAACTTACAGAACAGTGCATTCAATCACCATCCATACAACAACCATATATACATCTTCTCTGTTGGACTGCCTCATTGCCTACTACTTCCACATCATTGTTCTTTGTCCACCAAGCACCATCCATCACTCATTCAATCTCATCATCAAACAATCATTCTCCCCATCACCCGAAAGTCAGACCCTTCACATCCAACATCTACCTTGCTATTTCAACAACTTCATCTAACCAGCTTTCACAAACCTCCACAACTGAAACTCGTCTGAGCAGCCACCCTCGAACCACCATCACCTATTCCCAAATCGAACACCCAGATCGCATACGACAGCGATACCACCCTGCAACCTGACAGTTCGGCTACAACATCAACTTACCAATTCATTTCAATCTATAGCCCCGACCTCCACGAAAACCCAACTAAGCTCCACAGCGTCATCACCCGCCTCATCTCCATCAATCAGCAACCGACTCAAACTGAAGCAAAGCAAGCCGAAAGCCACCTTCATTGTATCCTCCATCGCGAATCACTTTTGTTTTCAGAATTTATAATTAGGGATTGGAAGTAAAGTTGAGTTTGGTTGAGAAAATTATTTTGCAGGATTTGTGAATTAGTGAACGTGTAAATTTTGATTTTACAGGGTTTGTTAACTGGAGCCTTGATCGATTGTTTGTATTAACGGGCCGGGTTATAAGTACTATGGTGTGGGCCTTTGTGAATTTTTCCTTTATCATTTCTTTTTGTTTTGTTGTTTTGTTCAGTTTGATTTTAGTTTTCTTATGTTTCTTTCGAAAAAATAAAATAAAAATGTTTGGGCAGGTCTTTTATGATTGACTACAAATTTCCTTACTTTTAGGTTGTTTTCTTTTGATTTAATTGTTTAGTTTTAGTTTGTGTATGCCTTATAAAAATAGTAATAATAATAATTGTGTTGTTTTGTTTTGAAGTGTGTTAAGTTCCACTTATATATTAAAAAAAGTTTCAATTCTTTTTAATTGTTTTACTTTCATTTGTTTTGTTTTTCACTTGTTTTCTTCTTTGATAAACATATATAAAAAAAATTAAAAAAATAAAAAACAAAAAAATTGTGTATATATCTTGTCTTTATTTTCAGGTTGCCAAAGCAGATAGGAGAAGTTGCTTGTTTTGCTGAGCTTGCCAATATAACTGCCGCTCTGCTTGCCAAAAATAAACTGCTTGTTTGCTTATAAAAAAAATTTGCTGCTTTCATCTCTAGTTTTATTTGCTTTGCATTGTTGTTTGCTTGCATTTAAAAAAAAAATCCATTCGTAGTTGCATTGTTAATACAGTTTAATTTCTTCTTTGCATTTCATTCTAGATTTTTGATTAATAATAACGGTTAGACATCGATAACACTTAATTGTATATTGACAAGTTGTCTTCTTTGAACAATTGTATATTAACCCGCATTCATTTAGTTGCATTAGTTCATGCGTATTTAAAAAAAACAAAAAAAATCCAAAAATCCAAAACTAAAAAAATTGTAAATATTCCTTTTATTTTTCTTTGGAATTTTAAATCCTTTTCCCTTTGAAATTTCAAAAACCCAAAAAAAATTAAAAAAAGAAAAATCCATAAAATATATAAAACCTTTTCTTCTAAAAAAAAGCCAAAAAAAATGAAAAACCAAAAAAAAAATCAATTGCCCTTTTGAAAAATAAATTATAATTGTAAATATTTTTTCTTTATAAAAACAAAAAACCAAAAAAATTCTTGAAAGTGTCCGAATTTCCATATCCACTTGAATTTTATGATAGTTATGAAAATCAGTATAATCCATATGATTTCACTCTAAATTCTTATGGATATTTTGAAAGCAACTATTGTGTAAATAATTTGAATTTCGAATAACAAAGTTTTCGAAACAATGAACCACCCTCAAATCTCGAAAATACCATTTCATCTTTACTTGAACTCTCTACACAACAAAGTCAAAGTATAAACAATTTGTGTAACTTATATTTGAGCAATAGTTCAAGTCAAAATAATCAAAATTTGGTTTCATTTCAAAATTCAAATGATTTCGAGTATAACCCATGCCAATTCAATTTTGAACTCCAAAATGAATTTCAAAATCAAAACAAAAATGTGATCCAATTTTCAAATAATTTTGGCAATGAGAATAGTTTCGATAATGATACTATTGAAAACCTTGATTATCAACAAATTCAAAATGAAAGTTTTCAAATTAGTAATCATGAATTTGGTTTTGTTGACCAAATGGAAAAAGATAACGGGGATTTATTACTTGAAAAATACAAAAAAATTCGTGAAAATCATAATCAAATCTCAACTTGTGAAGAATCAAATAATAATCTACCGTTTATCGAAATTGACAATTCTTGTTCTCAACAAGTCCAACTCGAAAATTTTCAAGTTAATAATTACAAATTTGACTTTGTTGAGCAAATGAATGAAATTTACGATGGTCACACGAATTTGTTGATTAAAACATTGGAAAATTTTCGTGAGAAACAAAATCAAATTTCAATGAGTGACGAGTCAAACGATAATCCATCTTTTACCCAAATCGATGATTTTCAAATAACAACTTTTGAAATTGATAATGAAGATCTTAATCAAGTTATTGAAAATACGGTAATTAAGTTAGATTTCAATTCTTTTGAGGGTGTGGAACCAAATTTAAAATTCGATCTTCCTTTTCTCGATTTTGAAAATTTGAATACAATAACTTTAGATTTGAAAATTATATACATAATAAAGTTGTTGATAAACCAATAAAGGAAGATGAATTTAACGAGCACGAATTTTTTGGACTTTTGGTTGACGAGTTGTTAAATTCCAATGGGGAAGATGAAAATCACCATTTTGATTTTGAAATCAATAACTCTGAAAATGTTTTCAATGATAAGATTGAATTTCAAATTGGTAAAAATAAACTTGAACTTCAATCAATTCTTTTATCGACTCCAAAAATCATTGAAAACAAAACAACTCGTACAATTTTCAATAAAAAAACATTCGTTTTTCCAAATCAACTTTCATCTTCGAAATATTTTACGGTTTGGTTTTCTGCGCTTGAGCTGTGTCTCACATACTTGGCGAGACAAATGAATCGGCTTTTAGAAGACCGTTTCATTTACTTTTTAACGACATACTTTCTGATGCCGTGTAAATACATTTGATTTTCATGTAAACAATAATAAACGTTCCTTTCACTTGGATTGACTGTTGGGACAAAGTCAAAGTCAAGTGTGGGGGGGAGACTCATCTTCAATTTTTTTTTCATGGTTTAATTTTTCTTTAAAATTTCAAAAAAAAAAGTCACAAAAACAAATTTTCTTTTGATTTATTTTTAAAAGAAACACTAAGACAAATATATGATTTTGGTTTATTAAATTGAAATTTAAGAAAATTTATTTGTCTTAACAAAAATAAAAATGAAGTTTGATTACAAATAATAATGGTTTAACTAGTATATAGGAAGATTCATACGTGTTTAATTATGAAGTACATCTTAACTAAAAATCTTTTTTTTAAAAAATGGTTGATTTAAAGTAAAGGATATAACATTTTTTTGCCTTCTAAGTTAAATGGTGCTAAGATGATTTTGCAAAACTCTCTCTCTTTTAAAAAAAATATAAAAATAAAAAATAATAACATCCAAGTACTCACTCTCATTTAAAAGTCCTCACGGTTATGAATGGGTGAATTACTTGGAATCTTTGATTATGGGCTTTCATACTCATTTAAAAGTCCTCACGGTTATGCATGTATGGAACACATGTAAAAAAATAGACTTAATAAAAACCACCTACGGTCGATAGTGTATGCACGAAAGTGTGTGCACTCGCCATGCTCTGTACTCCCCTCACATAAGCCCGAAAGGCAGTGCATGGGTGGTATATCTGGCCTCAGTTTACCTGAGCTAGGTGTGTAATTTTTCTTGCAAATAATGAGAGAGCAAGCAAATGAAATCCTAGCATTACTTTTACTTAGTTGATTTGATTTGTTATTGAAAAGAAATGAAAATACCACTTTGATAAAATTTGATAATCAACTAAGGATTCATTTCATAGTTACAATGTGTTATTAACCAAAACAACGAATTAAACTATTGTCTATTTGTTATGATAACTTGATTTTTATTGGAAATTTTGACGAGTAAATGGCATAAATTTTCAAGATAATAACCAAAATCTATATTTAACTTATTCGTGTCAATTTAAAAATAGATCCTTCATTTGTAAATATTTTCAAAAACTCGCATTCATCTCTTTGTAAATAAATCTTGTATTTTGTAAATATTTTCGTCCTGCATTTGGATTTTGTGGGTAGTATCCGCTGAAAACCGTCATGAGACAACACTCGTCCTACTGGGGACACCCAGAGGTTTAACGGCTTATTGCATACGTTCAATGCAATCGTGCTCCCTACGAAAATGGATTTATCTTAGTTTTTCTTTATTCGAGGACGAATAAAAAGATAAGCGTGGAGGTATTTGATGTGCACGTAAATGTGCATATTTTTACCACCATATTTATTCTATTTAAATTAAATAAATGATCATATTGGGTATTTTAACTTGTTTTAACAAAAATTCATATTAATTCCAAATTTTCACATATTCATCTTCATATAGGGGTAAAACGGTCATTTAAGTGCATATATTTCTTTGAGAAAAATTGATTGGAAATTTATATATATTTTTGCAGGAAAATGGTCTCAAATAGGAGTGGTTTCATGAAGGAATATGCATGCACAAAGAATATAAAGGAATGAAGATGGAAATAATTCAAAGTGAAGATCATGGAGGACCCCACCTACCCACCTACCTTAATGTACAAATTAAAGGCTAATGCACATGCTTATGGAGTTAATGGTTTCATGTACACTTAATGTGGGATTAAGACATGTTAATGGTTACTTGGCCTCCACACTTCCTAAGGGCCATTTTGGGCATTCCCCAAAAATATGAATTAGGGTTTCATACATGTATAAATACCTATATGTTTCATGTAGCCTCCTCTCTCTTCTTAGTTAATCTCTTCTCTTAGTCTCTCTTAGGCCCCCTTCTCTTTAGTTTAGTTTAGATCAAATAAAAGAAAGATCCCTTTCTCTTTTAATGGCTACTTAGCCATTTTTATTTTTTGTAATTTTCTTTTCTTTTTATGCAATGTTAATTAGTGTTTCCTTTTACTTACATTTTCATTTCCTTTCATGCTAGTATTGTAGATTTACTTTTATGCAAGTAGAATAGTTTTCTTTTCATTTGCTTTCATTTTTTCTTTCTTTTTTGCTTTCATGTTGTTGCTACATTTGTTCATATGATGACAAATATGAGAGGCTAAACCCCTTCAATTTATGGGTAATGAAGCTCTCTAGTTAATGTAGCTTCAACATTTTGTTAATTCATGCTCTCTTTTTGTGCTTAATGGCATTGATAGAATTGGTTTAATTGTTGTTTTTGTTTTGAATTTGATAGCCTATATTGTTGACACCAAATAGGCTATGCTTAAACAATCACTAACACAAATGCCTTTTCATCAAAATATGATTATGGCATAAGAAAGTGATTTGTAATTAAAATTTGATGGTCTATGTTTCTAACCAATAGTTAATAGGCCATACTTAAAATAGATTTCATTCTCATTTTCTTTGTCAATTTTCACGAAAGTTAGTAAGTGTTTTAAGGGGTATGTTATAGTTTGATGGCTTATGTTGGCTAATTAATAGCTCAAATATGTCATACTTATAATAAACACATCAATTAAAGCACTAATGACCATAAAAGGGAGATCATGATTTCATGTGTTGAACTACATGATCTAGAGAGTGGATTTATTCTCTAAATTGTCATTTAACTCTTATATTTGCATTTCTTTTCTTTTTGTTAGTTAGTTCATTTTCTCATTTTCTAGCTCAAATACACTCTCGACTTTGGTATAATTTGATTGAGTAGGAAATTTAAATCATCAATTCCCTACGGATCGACCCGTATTCGCCACGTGCTACATTCGTGCACCGTGCGCTTGCGGTTATTTTTAAATTTAAATTCGTTCGACGGTTTTCTAAACCGATAGAATTTTCGACGAACATCTATGACAGCATTAAGCCGTCAATGGTTAGTTTCATACCTAAAAAATCCTATCCGAACCACAACCGTGTTTTGGAAGTTTTTTACCCTTCGTTTTTACGTCACGTGGATTTCTTCTGTAAAATGGGATCCCCATGGCTAGTCTATGATTTACCATCGCTGGATAGTGGTGCAACATGGTACTGTTCTGTTTCAAATCCATCCACCCATTTTTAAATGTCGTACGGCAATTTTTCGGCATTTTGGACAGATGTTGCACCTTGTGGATATCGATCCTTCGAGGGGCCATAACTGTTGGCTCGTTTAGAGTTGCGGGAGCCATAACCAGTCAAAATAAAGCTCTCTGTGAGTTCTATGGTTTTAATGGCTTTAAGCCGTCACTGGTAAATTTCATACACAAAAAATCCTATCCGAACCTCAATCAGGTTTTGGAAGTTTTTTACCCTTCGTTTTTTCATCACGTGGATTTTTTCTGTAAAACGGGATACCCGTGGCTGGTCTATGATTAACCGTCGTTGGAGAGTTGTGCACCATGGTACTGCTCCGTTTCAAATCCTTGCATCTATTTCTGAAAGTCGTACGGCACTTTTTCGACATTTTGGATGGATGTTGCCCCATGCACAGTAGATGTTGCACCCTGTGGATATCAATTCTTCGGAGGGCCATATCTTTTGGCTCGTTTAGTGTTACAGGAGCCATAACCAGTCGAAATGAATCTCTCTGTGAGTTCTACGGCTATGATAGCTTTAAGCCATTACTGGTTAGTTTCATACCCAAAAAATCATACCCGAGCCTCAATCGGGTCTTCTATGTCTTTTTTCCTTCGTTTTTTCGTCAAGTGGATTTTTTCTGTAAAATAGGATCTCCATTGTTGGCCGTTGATTTATTATCACTAGAGAGTGGTGCACCGTGGTAATGCTCCGTTTCAAATCAATGCACCCATTTCTAAAAGTCGTACGACACTTTTTCTGCATTGTGGACGGATGTTGCACCTTGCACCGTAGATGTTGCTCCCTATGGATATCGATTCTTCGGAGGGATATAACTGTTGGCTCGTTTAGAGTTACGGGAGCCATAACCAGGGAAAACGGAGCTCTCTGTGAGTTCTACGGCTATGATGGCTTTAAGATGTCACTGGTTAGTTGCATAACCTAAAAATTCTATCCGAACCTGAATCGGGTCTTGAAAGTTATTTACCCTTCGTTTTTTCGTCACGTGGATTTTTTCTGTAAAACGGGATCCCCGTGGCTGGTCTATGATTTACCATCGCTGGAGAGTTGTGCACCATGGTACTGCTCCGTTTCAAATGCATGCACCCATTTCTAAAAGTCGTACTATACTTTTTTGGCTTTTTGGACGGATGTTGCACCTTGCACTACAGATGTTGCATTCTGTGCATATTGATTCTTCAGAGGGCCATAACTGTTGGCTCGTTTAGATTTATGAGAGCCATAACCAGTCAAAACGAAAGTCTTTGTGAGTTCTACGGCTACGAAGCCTTTAAGCCGTCACTGATTAGTTTCATACCCAAAAAATCCTATCCGAACTTCAATCGGTTCTTGGAAGTTTTTTACCCTTCGTGTTTTCCTTGTGTTGATTTTTTCTATAAAACGGGATCCCCGTGGCCGGTCTCTGATTTACCATTGCTGTAGAGTGGTGCATCGCTCCATTTCAAATCCATGCACCCATTTCTAAAGTCGTATGGCACTTTTTCGACATTTTGGACAGATGTTGCACCATGCATCGTTGATGTTGTACCTTATGGATATCTATTCTTCGGAGGGCCATCACTGTTTGCTCGTTTAGAGGTACGGGAGGCCTAACCTGTCAAAACGAAGCTCTCCATGAGTTCTACGGCAATGACGGCTTTAAGCCATCACTGGTTAGTTTCATACGCAAAATATCCTATCCGAACCTCTATCGCGTCTTAGAAGTTTTTACCCTTCGTTTTTTCATCACGTGGATATTTTTCTCTAAAACGGGATCCCCGTGGATCGTCTATGACTTACCAACACTGGAGAGTCGTGCACCATGGTGTTGCTCCGTTTCAAATCCATGTACCCATTTCTAAAAGTCGTACGGCACTTTTTCGGCATTTTGGACGGATGTTGCACCTTGCACCGTAGATGTTGCACCCTATGGGTATCGATTCTTCGGAAGGCCGTGACTATTGGCTCATTTAGAGTTATGGGAGCCATAACCAGTCAAAATGTAGCTCTCTGTGAGTTCTATGACTATGATGACTTTAATCCGTCACAGCTTTGTTTCATACCCAAAAAACCTATCCGAACCTCAATCGGGTCTTGGAAGTTTTTTACCCTTCATATTTTCGTCAGTGGATTTTTTCCGTAAAATGGGATCCCGTTGGCTGGTCGATGATTTACCATCGCTGGAGAGTGGTGCACCATGGTACTGCTCCGTTTCAAGTCCATGCACCCATTTCTTAAAGTCGTACGGAACTTTTCCGGCATTTTGACGGATGTTGCACCTTGCACCGTAGATGTTGCACCCTGTGGATATTGATTCTTCGAAGGGCCATAACAGTTGGCTTATTTAGAGTTACAGGACCCATAACCAGTCAAAACGAAGCTCTTTATGAGTTACGCGACTATGATGGCTTTAGGCCGTCAATGGTTAGTTTCATACCTAAAAATTCCTATTCGAACCTCAATCGTGTCTTGGAAGTTTTTTACCTTTCGTTTTTTCGTCACGTGGATTTTTTCTATAAAACGGGATGCCAATGGCTGGTCTACGATTTACCATCACTGGATAGTGGTGCACCATACTACTGCTCTGTTTCAAATCCATGCATCGAATTTCTAAAAGTCATGCGGCACTTTTTCAGCATTTTGGACAGATGTTGCACCTTGCATCGTAGATGTTGCACCCTGTGGATATCGATTCTTCGAAGGGCCGTAACTGTTGGCTCGTTTAGGCTTATAGGAAACATAACTAGTCAAAATAAAACTCTCTATGAGTTCTACAATTATGATGGCTTTAACCCATCACCGGTAAGTTTCATACACAAAAAATCCTATCCGAACCTCAATCAGGTCATGGAAGTTTTTTACCCTTCGTTTTTTCGACATATGGATCTTTTTGTAAAACGGGATACCCGTGACTGGTCTATGATTTACCATCACTGGAGAGTGGTGCACCGTGGTACTGCTCCTTTTCAAATCCATGCACCTATTTCTTAAAGTCGTACGACACTTTTTTGGCATTTTGGACGGATGTTGCACCATGCATAGTAGATGTTGCATCCTGTGGATATCGATTCTTCGAAGTGTCATAACCATTGGCTCGTTTAGAGTTACGGGAGCCATAACCGGTCAAAACGAAGCTCTCGGTAAGTTCTATAGCTATGACGGCTTTCAGTCATCACAAGTTTGTTTCATACCCAAAAAATCCTATCCGAACCTCAATCGGGTCTTGGAAGTATTTTATCCTTCGTTTTTTCGTCACGTGGATTTTTTCTGCAAAACGGGATCCCCATTGATGGTCTATGATATACCATCACTGGAGAGTGGTGCAACAGGTTCTACACTGTTTCAAATCCATGCACTGATTTCTGAAAACCGTGCGGCAGTTTTTCGGCATTTCGGACGGATGTTGCACTTGCACTTGCACCATAGATATTGCACCCTATGGATATCAATTCTTTGAAGGGCCATAACTGTTGGCTTATTTAGAGTTACAAAAGCCATAACTAGTCAAAATGAAGCTCTCTATGAGTTCTACGGTATGACGGCTTTAAGCCGTCACCGGTTAGTTTCATACCCGAAAAAGCCAATCCGAACCTCAATCGGGTCTTGGAAGTTTTTTACCCTTCGTTTTTTCATGACGTGGATTTTTCTGTAAAATGGGATCCCCGTAACTGGTCTATGATTTACCATCACTGGAGAGTGGTGCACCATGGTACTGCCCCGTTTCAAATCCATGCACTAATTTCTAAAGGTCGTACGGCACTTTTTGGTTAGTTTCACTGTGAGTTCTACGGCTATGAAAGCTTTAAGCCATCACTGGTTAGTTTCATGCCAAAAAAGCCTATTCGAACCTCAATCGGGTCTTGGAAGTTTTTTACCCTTTGTTTTTTCGTCACGTTGATTTTTTCGGTAAAACGGGAACCCCGTGGCTGGTCAATGATTTACCATCATCGCAGAGTGGTGCACCATGGTACTGCTTCGTTTCAAATCCATGCGTCCATTTTTAAAAGTCGTACGACAATTTTTCAGCATTTTGGACGGATGTTGCACATTGCACCGTAGATGTTGCACTATAGATATTGCATCCTGTGGATATAGATTCTTCGCATGGTCATAACTATTGGCTCTTTTAGAGTTACGGGAGCCATAACCAGTAAAAACGAAGCTTTCTGTGAGTTCTATGGCTATGACGGCTTCGATCGGTCACTGGTTAGTTTCATACCCAAAAAAACCTATCCAAACCTCAATCGGGTCTTGTAAGTTTTTTACCCTTTGTTTTTTCGTCACGTGGTTTTTTCTGTGAAATGGGAAACCCGTGGCTGGTCAACGATTCACCATCGCCGGAGAGTGGAACATCATGGTACTGCTCTGTTTCAAATCCATGTACTCATTTCTAAATGTTGTACGACACTGTTTCGGCATTTGGACGGATGTAGCACGTTGCACCGTAGATGTTGCACCCTGTGGATATCGATTCTTTGGAGGGCCATAACTATTGGTCTATTAAGTTACGGAAGCCATAACCAGTGAAAACGAAGCTCTTTGTGAGTTCTATGGCCCTGACCACTTTAAGCCGTCACTAGTTAGTTTCATACCTAAAAAAGCCTATTCGATCCTCAATCAAGTCTTGAAAGTTTTTTACCCTGCGTTTTTTCGTCACGTGGATTTTTTCTGTAAAACGGAAACTACGCGGCTGGTCTATGATTTACCATCGCTGGAGAGTGGTGCAACATGGTACTGAGCTATTTCAAATAAATAGACCCATTTCTTAATGTCATACGACACTTTATCGGCATTTTAGACGGATGTTGCACCTTGCACCATAGAAGTTGCACCCTATGGATATGGATTCTTCGGACGGCCATTACTGTTGGCTCCTTTAGAGTTAAGGGAGCCATAACCAGTCAAAATGAAGCTCTATGTGAGTTCTATAACTATGATGGCTTTAAGCCATCACTAGTTAGTTTCATGCCCAAAAAATCCTATACGAATTTTATTCGAGTCTTGGAAGTTTTTTACCCTTCTTTTTTTCGTCACATGGATTTTTTCTGTAAAAGGGATCCCCATGGCTGGTCTATGATTTACCATCGCTGGAGAGTGGTGCACCACGGTACTACTCCATTTCAGATCCATGCACCCATTTCTAAAAGTCATACGACACTGTTTTGGCATTTTGGACGGATGTTGCACCTTGCACTGTAGATGTTGCACCCTGTGGATATCGATTATTCCGAGGGCCATAACTGTTGGCTCGTTTGTGGTTACAGGAGCCATAACCAATCAAAACGAAGCTCTCTGTGAGTTCTATGGCCATGACGACTTTAAGCCGTCACATGTCAGTTTCATATCTAAAAAAGCCTATCCGAACCTCAATCGGGTCTTAGAAGTTTTTTACCCTACGTTTTTTCGTCATGTGGATTTTTTTTTTTAAAACGGAAACCCCATGGTTGGTCTATGATTTACCATCGCTGGAGAGTGGTGCACCATGAGTGCTCCGTTTCAAATCAATGCACCCATTTCTAAAAGTCGTACGACACTTTTTCGGCATTTTGGATGGATGTTGCACCTTGCACCATAGATATTGCACCCTATGGATATCGATTCTTCGGAGGGCCATAACTGTTGGCTCGATTAGAGTTGCGAGAGCCCTAAGCTGTCAAAAAAAGCTCTCTATGAGTTCTATGGCTATGATGGCTTTATGCCATCACTGGTTAGTTTCATACCCAAAAAATCCTATCTGAACCTCAATCGGGTCTTGGAAATTTTTACCCTTCGTTTTTTCGTCACGTAGAATTTTTCTATAAAACGGGATCCCCGTGGCCGGTCTACAATTTACCATCACTGGAGAGTGGTTCACCATGTTACTGCTCCATTTCAAATCTATGCACACATTTTTTAAAAGTTGCACGACACTTTTTCAGCATTTTGGACGGATGTTGCACCTTGCACCATAGATGTTGCACCATATGGATATCGATTCTTTGGAAGACCATAGCTGTTGGCTCGTTTAGAGTTATGCGACCCACAAACAGTAAAAACAAAGCTCTCTGTGAACTCTACGGCTGGTGTTGGAAGTTTTTTACCCTTCGTTTTTTCGTCACGTGGATTTTTCTGCAAAACGGGATCCCCATGGCTGGTCTGTGATTTACCATCATTGGAGAGTGGTGCAACATGGTACTACACTGTTTCAAATCATGCCCCATTTCTAAAAGTCATGCGGCAGTTTTTCGGCAATTCAGACGGATGTTGTACTTGCACCGTAGATATTGCACCCAATGGATATCGATTCTTCGGAGGGCCATAACAGCTGGCTTATTTAGAGTTGCGGAAGCCATAGCCAGTCAAAATGAAGCTCTCTATGAGTTCTACGGTATGATGGCTTTAAGCCGTCACTGTTTAGTTTCATACCCGAAAAAGCCTATCCGAACCTCAATTGGGTCTTAGAAGTTTTTTACCCATCGTTTTTTCGTCACGTGGATTTTTTCTATAAAACGAGATCCCCGTGGCTAGTCTATGATTTACCGTTGCTGGAGAGTGGTGCACCATGGCACTTCTCTATTTCAAATCTATGCACCCATTTCTAAAAATTGTACGACATTTTTTTGACATTTTGGATGAATGTTACATCTTGCAACGTAGATGTTGCACCCTGTGGATATCGATTCTTCGGAGGGCCATAACTATTGGCTCGTTTACAGTTACGGAGCCATAACCAGTCAAAAAGAAACTCTCTATGAGTTCTACGGCTATGATGGCTTTAAACCGTCAGTGGTTCGTTTCATACCCAAAAAAGCCTATCCAAACCTCAATCCGGTCTTCAAAGTTTTTTACCCATCGTTTTTTCGTCATGTGGATTTTTTCTTTAAAACGGGATCCCCGTGGCGGGTCTATGATTTACGATGGCTGAAGAGTGGCGGACCATAGTACTTCCTCGTTTCAAATCCACGCACCCATTCTAAAATTCGTACGACACTGTTTCAGCATTTTGGATGGATTTTGCACCTCGCACCATAGAATGTTGCACCCAGTGGATATCAATTCTTCGGAGGGCCACAACCCTTGGCTCATTTATAGTTACAGGAGCCAAAACATCTCAAAACGAAGCTCTTTGTGAGTTCTATGGCTATGATGGCTTTAAGCCGTCACTAGTTTGTTTCATAGCTAAAAAATCCTACCCGAAACTCAATCGGGTCTTAGAAGTTTTTTACCCTTCGTTTTTTCATCACGTGAATTTTTTTTGTAAAACGGGAACCCCGTGGCTAGTCTGTGACTTACCATCGCTGGAGAGTGGGGCACCATGGTAATGCACCATTTCAAATCCATACACCCATTTCTAAAAGTCATACGACACATTTTTGGCATTTTGGACGGATGTTGCACCTTGCACCATAGATATTGCACCCTACGGATATCGATTCTTCGGTGGGCCATAACTATTGGCTCGTTTAGAGTTACGGGAGCCATAACCAGTCAAAACTAAGCTCTGTGTGAGTTCTACGACTATGACGGCTTTAAGCCATCATTGGTGAGTTTCATACCCAAAAAATCCTATATGAACCTCAATCGGGTCTTGGAAGTTTTTTACCTTGTTTTTTCGTCACGTGGATTTTTCTGTAAAACGGGATCCCCGTGGCTGATCTATGATTTACCATCGCTGGAGAGTGGTACACTGTGGTACTACTCTGTTTCAAATCCATGCACCCATTTCTAAAAGTCGTACGGCACTGTGTCGGCATTTTGGACGGATGTTGCAACTTGCACCGTAGATGTTGCACCCTGGGATATCGATTCTTCGGAGTGCCATAACTGTTGGCTCGTTTAGAGTTACTGGAGCCATAACCAGTCAAAACGAAGCTCTCTGTGAGTTCTACGGCTATGATGGCTTTAAACCATCACTGGTTAGTTTCATACCTAAAAAAGCCTATCCGAATCTCAATCAGGTCTTGAAAGTTTTTTACCCTTCGTTTTTTCATCACGTGGATTTTTTTTGTAAAACGGGAACTCCACAGCTGGTCTACGATTTACCATCGCTGGATAGTGGTGCGCCAGGTCCGTTTCAAATCCATGCACCCATTTTTATAAGTCATACAGCTCTTTTTCGGCATTTTGGACGGATGTTACACCTTGCACCGTAGTTGTTGCACCCTGTGAATATCGATTCTTCGGAGGGCCATAACTTTTGGCTCGTTTAGAGTTATAGGAGCCATAACTAGTCAAAATGAAGCTCTCTGTGAGTTCTATGGCTATGATGGCTTTAAGCCGTCACTGGTTAGTTTTATACCCAAAAAAATCTAATCCGAACCTCAATCGGGTCTTGGAAGTTTTTTACCCTTAGTTTTTTCGTCAAGTGGATTTTTCTGTAAAGCGGGATCCCCTGACTGCTCTATGATTTACCATCGCTGGAGAGAGGTGCAAAACCATGGCACTGCTCTGTTTCAAATCCATGCACCCAATTCTAAAGGTCGTACGGCAGTGTTTTGGCATTTTGGATGGATCTTGCACCTTGCACCGTAGATGTTGCACCCCGTGGATATCGATTCTTCGGAGGGCCATAACTGTTGGCTCGATTATAGTTACGGGAGCCATAACTAGTCAAAATAACTCTCTCAGTGAGTTCTACGGCTAAGATGGCTTTAAGCCTTCACTGGTTAGTTTCATACCTAAAAAAGCCTTCCGAACCTCAATCCGGTCTAGGAAGTTTTTTACCCTTCGTTTTTTCGTCACGTGGATTTTTCCAGTAAAATGGGAAACTCGTAGCTAGTCTATGATTTACCATCGCTGGAGAGTGGTGCACCATGATACTGCTCTGTCTCAAATCCATGCACCCATTTCAAAAAGTCATACAACACTTTTTCGGCATTTTGGACGGATGTTGCACCTTGCACCATAGATGTTGCACCCTATGGATATCGATTCTTCGGAGGGCCATAACCGTTGGCTCGTTTAGAGTTTCGGGAGTCATAACTAGTTAAAACGAAGATCTCTATGAGTTCTACGGCTATGATGGCTTTAAGCCGCCACTAGTTAGTTTCATACCCAAAAAATCTTATCTGAACCTCAATCGGGTCTTGGAAGCTTTTTACCCTTCGTTTTTCGTCACATGGATTTTTTCTGTAAAATGGGATCCCCGTGGCTGGTCTATTATTTACCATCATTGGAGAGTGGTGCACCATGGTACTGCTCCATTTCAAATGCATGCACCCATTTATAAAAGTCGTATGGCACTTTTTTGGCATTTTGGACGGATGTTGCACCTTGCACCTTAGATGTTGCACTCTGTGGATAATGATTCTTCGGAGGGCCATAACTGTTGGCTCGTTTAGATTTACGGGAGCCATAACCAGTCAAAACGAAGCTGTTTGTGAGTTCTACACCTATGACACATTTAAGCCGTCAGTGGTTAGTTACATACCCAAAAAAATCCTATCCGAACCTCAATCGGATCTTGAAAGCTTTTTACCCTTCGTTTTTTCTCTTTTTGATTTTTTCTATAAAACAGGATCCCCATGGCTGGTCTATGATTTACCATCGCTGGAGAGTGGTGCACCATGGTACTGCTCCGTCTCTGTGAGTTCTATGGCTATGATGGCTTTAAGCCGTCACTGGTTAGTTTCATACCCAAAACATCCAATCCGAACCTCAATCGGGACTTGGAAGTTTTTTACCCTTCATTTTTTCGTCACGTGGATTTTTCTGTAAAACGGGATCCCCTGGCTGGTCTATGATTTACCATCGCTGGAGAGTGGGGAAAAACCATGGCACTACTCTGTTTCAAATCCATGGACCCGATCCTAAAGCCGTACGTCACTGTTTTGGCATTTTGGATAGATCTTGCACCTTGCATCGTAGATGTTGCACCCCGTGGATATCGATTCTTCGGAGGGCCATAACTGTTGGCCTGTTTATAATTACGGGAGCCATAACTAGTCAAAACGATTCTCTCAGTGAGTTCTACGGCTATATTGGCTTTAAGCCTTCACTGGTCAGTTTCTTACCTAAAAAAGCCTCCGAACCTCAATCTAGTCTTAGAATTTTTTTACCCTTCGTTTTTTTCGTCACGTGGATTTTTCCTGTAAAATGGGAAGCTCATGGCTAGTCTATGATTTACCATCAATGGAGAGTGGTGCACCATGGTACTGCTCTGTTTCAAATCCATGTACCCATTTTTAAAAGTCAGACGACACTTTTTCGGCATTTTGGACGGATGTTGCACCTTGCACCGTAGATGTTGCACCCTATGGATATCGATTCTTCAGAGGGCCATAACTATTGGCTCATTTAGTGTTACGGAAGCCATAACCAGTCAAAACGAAGCTCTATATGAGTTCTACGGCTATGATGGCTTTAAGCCGTCATTGGTCAGTTTCATACCCAAAAAATCTTATTTGAATCTCAATCGGGTCTTGGAAGTTTTTACCCTTTGTTTTTTCATCACGTGGATTTTTTTCCATAAAACGGGATCCCCATGTATGGTCTATTTACCATCACTAGAGAGTGGTGCACCATGGTACTGCTCTGTTTCAAATCCATGCACCCATTTCTAAAACTCGTACGTCATATTTTCGGCATTTTGGACGGATGTTGCACCTTGCACCGTAGATGCTACACCTTGTGGATATCGATTCTTCGGAGGGCAATAACTGTTGGCTCATTTAGAGTTACGGGAGTCATAACTAGTAAAAACAAAGCACTTTGTGAGTTCTTCGGCAATGACTTCTTTAAAATGTCACTAATTTGTTTCATATCCAAAAAATCCTATCCGAACCTCGATCGAACCTTGGAAGTTTTTTACGCTTCGTTTTTTCCTCACGTGGATTTTTTTGTAAAACGGGATCCCCATGGCTGGTTTATGATTTACCATCGCTGAAGAGTGGTGCACCACGGTACTGCTCTATTTCAAATCCATGCACCCATTTCTAAAAGTCGTACGGCACTTTTTCGGCATTTTGGACGGATGTTGCACTTGCACCGTAGATATTACACCCTATGGATATCGTTTCTTCGGAGGGCCATAATTATTGGCTTATTTGGAGTTACGGGAGCCATAACCAGTCAGAACGAAGCTTTGTGTGAGTCCTACAGTCATGATGGCTTTCAACTGTCATTGTTTTGTTTCATACCCGAAAAAGCCTATCCGAACGTCAATTGGGTCTTGGAAGTTTTTTACCCTTCGTTTTTTGGTAACGTGAATTTTTTCTGTAAAACGGGATCCCCGTGGCTGGTCTATGATTTACCATCGCCGGAGAGTGATGCACCATGGTTCTGCTCTGTTTCAAATCCATGCACCCATTTTGAAAAGTCGAATGGCACTTTTTCCGCATTTTGGAGATGTTGCAACTTGCACCATAGATGTTGCACCCTGTGGATATCGATTCTTCAGAGGGTCATTACTGTTGGCTCCTTTAGAGTTACGGGAGCCATAACCAGTCAAAACGAAGATCTCTGTGAGTTCTACGGCTATGACAGCTTTAAACCATCAATGGTTAGTTTCATACCAGAAAAGACTATCCAAACCTCAATCGGGTCTTGGAAGTTTTTTACTAATCATTTTTTCGTCATGTGGATTTTTTCTGTAAAACGGGATCCCCGTGGCTGGTTTATGACTTACCATCGCAGGAGAGTGGTGCACCATGGTACTTTCCCCTTTCTAATTCATGCACACATTTCTAAAAGTCGAACGACACTGTTTCAGCATTTTGGACGGTTGTAGCACCTTGCACCATAGAATGTTGCACCCTGTGGATATCGATTCTTTGTAGGGGCATAACTGTTGGCTCGTTTATAGTTACGGGAGCCATAACCAGTCAAAACGAAAAAATTTGTGAGTTCGGTGGCTATGACGGCTTTAAGCCGTCACTGGTTAGTTTCATACCTAAAAAAGCCTATCCGAACCTCAATCGGCTCTTGGAAGTCATATACCCTTCTTTTTTCGTCACGTGGATTTTTTCTGTAAAACGGGAACCCCATGGTTGGTCTATGGTTTACCATCGCTGGAGAGTGGCGCACCATGGTACTACTCTGTTTCAAATCCATGCACCCATTTCTAAAAGTCGCACGACACTTTTTCGGCACTTTGGATGGAAGTTGCACCTTGAACCGTAGATGTTGCACCCTATGGATATCGATTCTTCGATGGGCCATAACTGTTGGATCGTTTAGAGTTACGAGAGCCATAACCAGTCAAAACGAAGCTCTTTCTGAGTTCTACGGCTATGACGCGCCATCACTGGTGATTTTCATACCCAAAAAATCCTATCCGAACCTCAATCGGGAATTGGAAGTTTTTTACCCTTTGTTTATTCGTCACGTGGATTTTTCTGCAAAACAGGGTCCCCGTGGCTGGTCTATGATTTACCATCACTGGATAGTGGTACACCAAGGTACTGCTCCGTTTCGAACCCATGCACCCATTTCTAAAAGTCGTACGACACTGTTTCGGCATTTTAGACGGGTGTTGCACCTTACACCGTAGATGTTACACCCTGTGGATATCGATTCTTCGGAGGGTCATAACTGTTTGCTCGTTTAGAGTTACGGGAGCCATAACTAGTAACGACTAAGCTCTCTGCGGGATCTACGGATATGACGGATTTAAGCCATCACGGGTTAGTTTCATACCTCAAAAAGTCTATCCAAACCTAAATCAGGTCCTGGAAGTTTTCTACTCTTCGTTTTTTCGTCACGTGGATTTTTTCTGTAAACGGGAACCCCATGGCCGGTCTATAATTTACCATCGCTAGAGAGTGGTACACCATGGTACTACCCCGTTTCAAATCCATGCACCTATTTCTAAAAGTCGTACGACACTTTTTCGGCATTTTGGACGCATGTTGCACCTTGCACTGTAGAAGTGGCACCCTGTGGATATCAATTCTTCGGAGGGCCATAACTATTGGCTCATTTGGAGTTATGGGAGCCATAACCAGTCGAAACGAAGCTCTCTGTGAGTTCACGGCTATTACGGCTTTTAAGCCGTTACTGGTTAGCTTCATATCAAAAAAATCCGATTTAAACCTCAATCGAGTCTTGGAAGGTTTTTACCCATTGTTTTTTCATCACGTGGATTTTTTCTGTAAAACATGATCCCCATGGCTGGTCAGTGATTTACCAACGCTAGAGAGTGGTGCACCATGGTACTGCTCTATTTAAAATCATGCACAAATTTCTAAAACTTTTACGACATTGTTTCGACATTTTGGACGGATGTTGCACCTTGCACCGTAGATGTTGCACCCAATGGATATCGATTCTTCGGAGGGTCATAACTGTTGGCTCCTTTAGAGTCACGGGAGCCATAACCCGTCAAAAAAAAACTCTCTGCGAGTTCTACGGCTATGATTGCTTTAAGCCGTCACTGGATAGTTTCACGCCTAGAAAATCCTATCCGAACTTCAATCAGGTCTTGGAAGTTTTTTACCTTTCGTTTTTTTCGCCACGTGGATTTTTTCTGTAAAATTGGATCCCCGAGGCTGGTCTATGATTTACCATCGCTGGAGAGTGGTTCACCATGGTACTGCTCGATTTCAAATCCATGCACCCATTTCCAAAACTCGTAAGGCACTGTTTCGCCATTTTGGACGGATGATGCACCTTGCACCGTAGATCTTGCACCATGTGGATATCGATTCTCCGGAAGGCCATAAATGTTGGCACGTTTAGAGTTACGGGAGCCATAACCATTCAAAACGAAGCCCACTGTGATTTCTATGTCTATGAAGGCTTTAAGCCATCACTGGTTAGTTTCATACCCAAAAAAGCCTATCCAAACCTCAATCAGATCTTGGATTTTTACCCTTCGTTTTTTTGTCACGTGGATTTTTCTGTAAAACAAGAACCCTATGGCTGGCCTATGATTTACCATCGCTACAGAGTGGTGCACCATGGTACTGCTCCATTTCGAATCGATGCACACATTTCTAAAAGTCGTGCGGCATTTTTTCGGCATTTTGGATGGATGTTGCACCTTGCACCGTATATGTTGCACCCTGTGGATATCGATTTTTCGGAGGGCCATAACTGTTGGCTCTTTTAGAGTTATGGGTGCCATAACCAGTCAAAACGAAGCTCTCTGTGAGTTCTATGGCTATTAGGGATTTAAGCCGCCATTGGTTTGTTTCATACCTAAGAAACCCTATCCGAACCGCAATCAGGCCTTGGAAGTTTTTTACCCTTTATTTTTTCGTCACGTGGGTTTTTTCCTACGAAACGGGAACCCCTGGTTGGTTTATGATTTACCAACACTGGGGAGTGGTGCACCATGGTACTAGTACGTTTTAAATCCATGCATCCATTTCTAAAAGTCATACGACACTTTTTCGGCATTTTGGACGGATGTTGCACCTTGCACCGTAGATGTTGCACCATGTGGATATCGATTCTTCGGAGGCCCATGACTATTGGCTCATTTAGAATTATGGGACCATAAACAATCAAAACGAAGCTCTCTGTGAGTTCTACGGCTATGAAAACATTAAGCCATCACTGATTAGTTTCATATCCAAAAAATCCTATCCAAACCTCAATCGGGTCTTGGAAGTTTTTTACCCTTTGTTTTTCCGTCACATGGATTTTTTCTGTAAAAGGGGATCCCCATGGCTAGTCTATGATTTACCATCGATGGATATTGGTGCACCATGGTACTGATCCATTTCAAATCTATGCACCCATTTCTATAAGTCGTTCGGCACCGTTTCGGCGTTTTGGACGGGAGTTGCACCTTGCAACGTAGATGTTGCACCTGGTGAATATCGATTCTTCGAAGGGCCACAACTATTAACTCTTTAGAGTTACGGGAGCCATAACCAGTCAAAACGAACTAGTCTGTATAGTTATGATGGATTTAAGCCATCATTGGTTAGTTTCATACCTAAAAAAGCATATCCGAACCTCAATCTGGTCTTGGAAGCTTTTTACCCTTTGTTTTTTCGTCACGTGGATTTTTTCTACAAAATGGAAACCCCATGGCTGGTCTATGATTTACCATCGCTCGAGAGTGGTGCACCATGGTACTCCTCTATTTCAAATCCATGCACCCATTTCTAAAAGACGTACGACACTTTTTCGCATTTTGGACGGATGTTGCACCTTGCGCCGTAGATGTTGCACCCTGTGGATATCGATTCTTTGGAGGGCCATAACTGTTGGTTCATTTAGAGTTACGGGAGCCATAATTTACCAAAACGAAGCACTCTGTGACTTATATGGCTATGATGGCTTTAAGCCGTCATTGGTTAGTTTACAACCCAAAAAAGCTTATTCGAACCTCAATCGGGTCTTGTAAGTTTTTTACCCTTCGTTTTTTCGTCATGTGGATTTTTTTTGTAAAACGGGATCCACAGGGCTGGTCTATGATTTACCATCGCTTGATAGTGATGCACCATGGTACTGCTCCATTTCAAATCCTTGCATCCATTTTTAAAAGTCGTACGACATTTTTCGGCATTTTGGATGAATGTTGCACCTTAGATGTTGCACCCTGTGAATATCGATTCTTCGAAGGGTCATAACTGTTGGCTCGTTTAGAGTTAAGGGAGCCAAAACCAGTAAAAACGGAGCTTTATGAATTCTATGGCTATGACGACTTTAAGCAGTCACTGATTAGTTTCATACCAAGAAAATTCTATCCGAACCTCAATTGGGTCTTGAAAGTATTTTACCCTTCGTTTTTTCGTTACATGGATTTTTTCTTCAAAACGGGATCCCCGTTGCTGATCTACGATTTACCATCGCTGGAGGGTGGTGCACCTTGGTACTGATCTGTTTCAAATCCATACACCCATGTCGAAAAATCCTATGGCACTGTTTCGGCATTTTGGACGGATGTTGCACCTTGCACAGTAGATGTTGCACCCGGTGGATGTCGATTCTTCGGAGGGCCATAATTGTTGGCTCAATTAGAGTTACGGGAGCCATAACTAGTGAAAACGAAGCTCTCTGTGAGTTCTACGACTATGTGGGCTTTAGGCTGTCACCTGTAAGTTTCATACCTTAAAAATCCTATCCGAACCTCAATTAGGTCTTGGAAGTTTTTTACCCTTCGCTTTTCCGTCAAGTGGATTTTTTCTGTAAAACGGGAACCACGTGGCTGGTCTATGATTTACCATCGCTGGAGAGTGCACCATAGTACTGCTCCATTTCAAATCCATGCACCCATTTCTAAAAGTGGTAAGGCATTCTTTCGGCATTTTGGACGGATGTTGCATCTTTCACCGTAAATGTTGCACCCTGTGGATATTCTTCGGAGGGCCATAACTGTTGGTTCCTTTAGATTTACGGGAGCCATAACTAGTCAAAACAAATCTCTCTTTGAGTTCTACGGCTGTGACGCTTCAAACCATCACTGCTTAATTTCATACCCAAAAAATCCTATCCGAACCTCAATCGGGTGTTGGAAGTTTTTTACCCTTTTTTTCGTCATGTGGATTTTTTCTGTAAAACGGGATCCCCATGGCTGGTCTATGATTTACCATCGCTGGAAAGGGGCGCACCATGGTGCTGCTCCGTTTCAAATCCATGCAGCCATTTCTAAAAGTCGTACGAAACTTTTTCGGTATTTTGGATGGATGTTGCACCTTGCATCGTAGATGTTGCACCCTGTGGATATCGATTCTTCGAAGGACCATAACTGTTGGCTCATTTAGAGTTTCGGGAGCCATAACCAGTCAAAGCGAAGCTCTCTGTGAGTTCTACTGCTATAACTGCTTTAAGCCGTCACTGGTTAGTATCATGCCCAAAAAATCCTATTCGAACATCAATTGGGTCTTGGAAGTTTTTAACCCGTCAATTTTTCGTCACGTGGATTTTTTCTGTAAAACGGGATCCCCACGCCTTGTCTATGACATAACACCGTTGGAGAGTGGTGTACCATGGTACTGCTCCGTTTCAAATCCATGCATCCATTTTTAAAAGTCGTACGACACTTTTTCGTCATTATGGACAGATTTGCACCTTGCACCGTAGATGTTGCATCCTATGGATATCGATTCTTCAGAGGGCCATAACTGTTGGCCCATTTAGAGTTACGGGAGCCATAACTAGTAAAAACGAAGCTCTCTGTCGTTTTACGGCTATGACGGCTTTAAGCCATCACGGGTTAGTTTCATACCCCAAAAACCTATCTGAACCTCAATCGGGTCTTGCAAGTTTTTTACCCTTCGTTTTTTTGTCACGTGGATTATTTCTGTAAAACAGGATCCTCGTGGTTGGTCTATGATTTACCATCGATGGAGAGTGTTGCACCAAGGTACTGCTCCGTTTCGAATCCTTGCACCCATTTCTAAAAGTCGTACGACACAATTTCGGCATTTTGGACGGATGTTGCACCTTGCACCTTAGATGTTGCACCCTATGGATATCGATTATTCGGAGGGCCATAACTATTGGCTCGTTTAGAGTTGCGAGATCCATAACCAATCAATACGAAGCTCTCTATGAGTTATACGGCTACGACTGCTTTAAGCCGTCAATGAATAGTTTCATACCCAAAATCCTATTCGAACCACAATCTAGTCTTGAAAGTTTTTTACCCTTCATTTTTTCGTCACGTGGATTTTTTCTGTAAAACTGGATCACCGTGGCCGGTCTATAATTTACCATCGCTGGGTAGTGGTGCACCATGGTACTTCTCCATTTCAAATCCATGCACACATTTCTAAAAGTCATACGGTACTTTTTCGGCATTTTAGACAGATGTTGCACCTTGCACCGTAGATGTTGCACCTGTGGATATCGATTCTTCGAAAGACCATAACTGTTGGTTCGTTTAGAGTTACGGGAGCCATGACCAGTCAAAACGAAGATCTCTGTGAGTTCAATGGCCATGATGGCTTTAAACCGTCATTGGTTAGTTTTTACTCAAAAAACCTATCCGAACCTGAATTAGGTCTTGGAAGTTTTTTACCCTTCGTTTTTTCGTCATGTGGATTTTTTCTGTAAAATGGGATCCTCATGGATGGTCTATGATTTACCATCGCTGGAGAGTGGTGCACCATGGTACTGCTCCATTTCAAGTCTATGCACCCATTTCTAAAAGTCGTACGGAACTGTTTTGGTATTTTGGACGGATGTTGCACCTTGCACCATAGATGTTGCACCCTGCGGATATCAATTCTTCGGAGGGCCATAATTGTTGGTACATTTAGAGTTACGGGAGCCGTAACCAGTCAAAACGAAGCTATCTCTGAGTTCTATGGCTATGATAGCTTTAAGTCGTCACTGGATAGTTTCGTACCAAAAAAAATCCTATCCAAACCTCAATCGGGTCTTGGAACTTTTTTACTCTTCGTTTTTCATAATGTGGATTTCTTTCTGTAAAACGGGATCCCCTTGTCTGGTCTATGATTCACCATCGCTGAATAGTGGGGCGCCATGGTACCACTCCATTTCAAATCCATGCACTCATTTCTAAAAATCGTACTGCGCTTTTTTGGCATTTTGGACCGATGTTGCAGCTTGCACCATAGATGGTGCACCATGTGGATATCGATTCTTTGGAGCGCTATAAATGTTGGCTCCTTTAGGGTAACGAGGGCCATAACCGTTCAGAATGAAGCTCTCTATGATTTCTACGGCTACGATAGCTTTAAGCCATCACTAGTTAGTTTCATACCTAAAAAAGCCTATCCTATCCTCAATCGGGTATTGGAAGTTTTTTACCCTTCATTTTTTCGTCTCGTGGATTTTTTCCGTAAAACAGGATCATCGTGGCTGATCTATGATTTACCATCAGTGGAGAGTGATGCACCATGGACTGCTCCATTTTAAATTCATGCACCCATTTCTAAAAGTCGTATGTCACTTTGTTGGTATTTTCGACAGATGTTGCACCTTGCAACGTAGATGTTGCACTCTGTGGATGTCGATTCTTCGGAGGGCCATAACTTTTGGCTCGTTTAGAGCTACAGGAGCCATAACCATTTAAAACGAAGCTCACTGTGAGTTCTATGTCTATGAAGGCTTTAAGCCATCACTGGTTAGTTTCATACCCTATAAAACCTATCCGATCCTCAATCGGATCTTGTAAGTTTTCACCCTTTTTTTTCGTCACGTGGATTTTTTCTATAAAACGGGATCCCTGTGGCCGGTCTATGATTTACCATCACTGGGGAGTGGTGCACCATTGTATTGGTCCGTTTCAAATCCATGCACACATTTCTAAAAGTCGTACTGCACTGTTTAGGCATTTTGGATGGATGTTGCATCTTACACCGTAGATGTTGCACCCTGTGGACATCGATTCTTCGGGGGACCATAACTATTGGCCCTTTTAGAGTTACGGGTGCCATAACCAGTCAAAACAAAGCACTCTGTGAGTTCTATGGTTATGACTGCTTTAAGTTGTCACTGGTTAGTTTCATACCCAAAAAAGCCTATCTGAACCTCAATCAGGTCTTGGAAGTTTTCTACCCTTCGTTTTTTCATCACGTGCATTTTTTCTACAAAACGGGATCCCATGGCTTGTCTATGATTTACCATCACAAGAGGTGCATCATGGTACTACTCCATTTCAAATCTATGCACCTATTTCTAAAAGTCGTACGGCACTTTTTTGGAATTTTGGACGCATGTTGCACCTTGCAGCGTAGATGTTGCACCCTGTGGATATCGATTCTTCGGATGGCCATAACTGTTGGCTCGTCTAGAGTTACGGGAGCCATAACCAGTCAAAACGAAGCTCTCTATGAGTTCTACACCTATGGCGGCTTTAAGCCGTCACTGGTTAACTACATACCCAAAAATCCTATCCGAACCTCAATCGGGTCTTGAAAGTTTTTACCCTTCGTTTTTCGTCACGTGGATTTTTTCTGTAAAATAGGATCCATGTAGCTGGTCTATGATTTACCATCTTTGGCGAGTGGTCCACCATGATACTTCTCCGTTTCAAATCCATGCATCCATTTCTAAAAGTCGTACGATACTTTTTCGGCATTTTGGATGGATGTTGCACCTTTCACCGTAGATGTTGCACCCTATGGATATCGATTCTTCAGAGGGCCATAACAATTGGTTCATTTTGAGTTACGGGAGCCATAACTAGTCAAAATGAAGCTCTCTATGATTTCTACGGTTATATCAGCTTTAAGGTGTCACTGGTTAGTTTCAAACACAAAAAAGCCTATCCGAACCATAATCGGGTCTTGGAAGTATTTTACCCTTCTTTTTTTCGTCACGTGGATTATTTCTGTAAAACGGATCCCCGTGGCTGGTCTATGGTTTACCATCGCTGGAGAGTGGTGCATCATGGTACTGCTCCATTTCAAATCCATGCACCCATTTCTAAAATTCGTACGGCACTTTTTCGGCATTTTGGACGGATGTTGCACCTTGCACCGTAGATGTTGCACCCTGTGGATATCGATTCTTTGAAAGGCTATAACTGTTGGTTCGTTTAGAGTTACGGGGGCCATAACAAGTCAAAACAAATCTCTCTATGAGTTCTACGGCTATGACGTCTTTAAGCCGACACTGGTTGGTTTCATACCCAAAAAAGCCTATCCGAACCTCAAACGGGTCTTGGAAGTTTTTTATCTTTCGTTTTTTCGTCACGTGGATTGTTTCTGTAAAACGGAATCCCCATGGCTGGTCTATGATTTACCATCGCCGGGGAATGGTGCACCGTGGTACTGCTCCGTTTCAAATCCACGCATCCATTTCTAAAAGCCGTACGGCACTTTTTTGGTATTTTGGACGGATGTTGCACCTTGTACCGTAGATGTTGCACCCCGTAGATATCGATTCTTCGGAGGGCCATAACTGTTGGTTCGTTTAGAGTTACGGGGGCCATAACCAGTCAAAACGAAGCTCTCTATGAGTTCTACGTCTATGATGGCTTTAAGCCGTCACTGGTTAGTCTCGTACCCAAAAAAGCCTATCGGAATCTCAACCGGGTCGTGGAAGTTTTTTAACCTTCGTTTTTTCGTCACGTTGATTTTTTCTGTGAAACAGGGTCCATGTAACTGGTCTATGATTTACCATCGCTGGTAAGTGGTCTACCAGGGACTGTTCCGTTTCAAATCCATGCACCTATTTTCAAAATTCGTACGGCACTTTTTCGGCATTTTGGACGGATGTTGCACCTTGCACCGTTGATGTTGCACCCTGTGGATATCGATTCTTCGGAGGGCCATAACCTTTGATTTGTTTAGAGTTACGCGAGACATAACCAGTCAAAACGAAGCTCTCTATAAGTTCTACGGCTATGTTGGATTTAAGCCGTCACTGGTTAGTTTCATTCCCAAAAAAGCCTATCCAAACCTCAATCGGGTCTTGGAAGTTTTTACCCTTCCTTTTTTCGTCACGTGGATTTTTTTGTAAAATGGATCCCCGTGGCTGGTCTATAATTTACCATTGCTGGAGAGTGGTGCACCATGGTACTGCTCCATTTTAAATCCTTGCGCCCATTTCTAAAAGTCGTACGACACTTTTTCGCCATTTTGGACAGATGTTGCACCTTGCACCGTATATGTTGCATGGATATCGATTCTTCGGAGGGCCATAACTGTTGACTCGTTTAGATTTACTAGAGCCATAACCAGTCAAAACGAAGCTCTCTATGAGTTCTACGGCTATGTTGGATTTAAGCCATCACTGGTTAGTTTCATTCCCAAAAAAGCCTATCCAAACCTCAATCGGGTCTTGGAAGTTTTTACCCTTCGTTTTTTCGTCACGTGGATTTTTTTGTAAAATGGATCCCCGTGGCTGGTCTATAATTTACCATCGCGGGAGAGTGGTGCACCATGATACTGCTCCATTTCAAATCCATGCGCCCATTTCTAAAAGTCGTACGACACTTTTTTGCCATTTTGGACAGATGTTGCACCTTGCACCGTATATGTTGCATGGATATTAATTCTTCGGAGGGCCATAACTGTTGATTCGTTTAGATTTACTGGAGCCATAACAAGTCAAAACGAAGCTCTCTATGAGTTCTATGGCTACGACGGTTTCAGCCATCACTGGTTAGTTTTATACCCAAAATCCTATCCGAACCTCAATCGGGTCTTGGAAGTTTTTTGCCCTTCGTTTTTTCATCACGTGGATTTTTTCTGTAGAACATGATCCCCTCCGTTGGTCTATGATTTACCATCGCTGGAGAGTGGTGCACCATGGTACTGCTCTGTTTCAAATCCATGCACCCATTTCTAAAAGTCCTACGGCACTTTTTCGGCATTTTGCATAGATGATTCACTTTGCACCGTAAATGTTGCACCCTGTGGATATCGATTCTTCGGAAGGCCATAAATGTTGGCTCGTTTGGAGTTACGGGAGCCATAACTAGTCAACATGAAGCTCACGCTGAGTTCTATGGCATTGACAGATTTAAGCCGTCACTGGTTAGTTTCATACCCAAAAAAGCCTATCTGAACCTCAATGGGGTCTTGGAAGTTTTTTACCCTTCGTTTTTTTCATCATGTGGATTTTTTCTATAAAACGGGGTCTCCGTGGCTGGTCTATGATTTACCATCGCTGGAGAGTGGTGCACCATGGTAATGCTCCTTTTCAAATCCATCCACCCATTTCTAAAAGTCGTACGACACTTTTTCGCAATTTTGGACGGATGTCGCACCTTGCACCGTAGATGTTGCACCCTATGGATATCTATTCTTAGGAGGGCCAAAACTGTTGGTTCGTTTAGAGTTACGGGGGTCATAACCAGTCATAGCGAAGCTATCTATGAGTTCTATGGCTTTGTTGGCTCTAAACCGTCATTGGTTAGTTTCTTACCCAAAAAAGCCTATCCAAACCTCAATCGAGTCTTGAAAGTTTTTACCCTTCTTTTTTCGTCCCGTGGATTTTTTCTGTAAAACGGGATCCCCGTGGCTGGTCTATGATTTACCAGCTCTAAAGAGTGGTGCACCATGGTACTGCTCCATTTCAGATCCATGCACCCATTTTCAAAAGCCATACAACACTTTTTTGGCATTTTGGATGGATGTTGCACTTTGCACCGTAGATGTAGCACCTTGTGGGCATCGATTCTTTGGAGGGCCATAACCGTTGGTTCGTTTAGAGTTACGGGAGCCATAACGAGTCAAAACGAAGCTCTCTATGAGTTCTAAGGCTATAATGGCTTTAATCCGTCACTGGTTAGTTTCATACCCAAAAAAGCATATCCGTACCTCAATCGGGTCTTGAATGTTTTTTACCCTTCTTTTTCTCTTCACGTTGATTTTTTCTGTAAAATGAGATCCCCGTGGCTGGTCTATGATTTACCATCTCTAGAGAGTGGTGCACCATAGTACTGCTCATTTCAAATTCATGCACCCATTTCTAAAAGTCATATGACACTTTTTCGGACGGATGTTGCACCTTGCACTGTAGATGTTGCACCCTATGGATATCGATTCTTCGGAGGGCCATAACTATTGGTTCGTTTAGAGTTACGGAAGCCATAACCAGTCCAAACAAAGTTCTCTATGAGTTCTACTGCTATGACAGTTTTAAACCGTCGCTGGTTAGATTCATACCCAAAAAAGCCTATCCAACCTCAATCGGGTCTTGAAAGTTTTTTACTCTTCGTTTTTTCGTCACGTGGATTTTTTATGTAAAATGGGATCCTCGTGGCTGGTCTATGATTTACCATCACTAGAGAGTGGTGCATCATGGTACTACTACATTTCAAATAAATGCACCCATTTCTAAAAGTCGTACGGCACTTTTTCAGCATTTTGGACGGATGTTGCACCTTATACTGTAGATGTTGCACCCTATGGATATCGGTTCTTCAGAGGGCCATAACTATTTGTTCTTAGAGGAGCCACAACTAGTCAAAACGAAGCTCCCTATGAGTTCTACGAACATGACGGCTTTAAGCCGTCACTGGTTAATTCCATACCCAAAAATGCCTATCTGAACCTCAATCGGGTCATGAAAGTTTTTTACCCTTCTTTTTTCGTCACGTGGGTTTTTTCTGTAAAACGGGATCCCTGCGGATGGTCTATGATTTTACATCGCTGAAGAGTGGTGCATTATGGTACTACTCCGTTTCAAATACATGCACCCATTTCTAAAAGTCGTACGACACTTTTTCGGCATTTTGGACGGATGTTGCACCTTGCGTCGTAGATGTTGCACCCTGTGGATATCGATTATTCGAAGGGCCGTAACTATTGGTTCGTTTAGAGTTACAGGAGCCATAACCAGTCAAAACGATGCTCTCTATGAGTTCTACGGCTATGATAGCTTTAAGCCGTCATTGGTTAGTTTCATACCAAAAAAGCCTATCTGAACCTCAATCGGGTCTTGGAAATTTTTTACCCTTCGTTTTTTCATCACGTGGATTTTTCTGTAAAACGGGATCCCAGTGGCTGGTCTATGATTTACCATCGCTGGAGAGTGGTGCCCTTTGGTACTACTCTGTTTCAAATCCATGCACCCATTTGTAAAAGTCGTACAACACTTTTTTGGCATTTTGGACGGATGTTGCACCTTGCATCGTAGATGTTGCATCCTATGGATATCGATTCTTCGAAGGGACATAACTGTTGGCTCGTTTAGAGTTACGGGAGCCATAACCAGTCAAAACGAAGCTCTCCCTGAGTTCTACGGCTATGACAGTTTAAACCATCACTGGTTAGTTTCATACCCAAAAAGCCTATCTGAACCTCAATTGGGCCTTGGAAGTTTTTTACTCTTCGTTTTTTCATCACGTGGATTTTTTCTGTAAAACAGGATTGAAAAACACGGCTGGTCTATGAATTACCATCGCTGGAGAGTGATGCGCCATGGTACTGCTCCGGTTCAAATCCATCCACCCATTCTAAAATGTCGTGCGACACTTTTCGGCATTTTAGACTGATGTTGCACCATGCAACGTAGATATTGCACCCTTTGGATATCGATTCTTCAGATTGCCAAAACTGTTGATTCGTTTAGAGTTATGAGAGCCATAACTAGTCAAAATGAATCTCTCTATGAGTTCTACAGCTATGGCGTCTTTAAGCCGTCAATGTGTAGTTTCATACCAAAAAAGCCTATCCGAACCTCAATCGGGTCTTAGAAGTTTTTTACCCCTCTTTTTTTGGTCATGTGTATTTTTCTGTAAAACGGGATCCCCGTAGCTAGTCTATGATTTACCATCACTAAAGAGTGGTACACCATGATACGACTCCATTTCAAATCCATGCACCCATTTCTAAAAGTCGTACGACACTTTTTTGGCATTTTGGATGGATGTTGCACCTTGCACCGTAGATGTTGCACCCAGTGGATATCGATTCTTCGAAAGGCCATAATTGTTGGTTCGTTTAGAGTTACCGGAGCCATAACGAGTCAAAACGAAGCTCTTTATGAGTTCTACGGCTGTGACGGCTTTAAGCCGTCACTGGTTAGTTTCATACCCAAAAAAGCCTATCCGAACCTCAATTAGGTCTTGGAAGATTTTTTCCCTTCTTTCTTTCGTCACGTGGATTTTTTCTGTAAAATGGGACCCGTGGCAGGTCTATGATTTACCACCATTGGAGAGTGGTGCACCATGGTACCAGTCCGTTTCTAATCCATGCATCCATTTCTAAAAGTCGTATGGTACTTTATGGTATTTTGGATGGAAGTTGCATCTTGCACCGTAGATGTTGCACTCTATGGATATCATTTCTTCAGAGGACCATAACTGTTGGTTCGTTTAGAGTTATGAGAGGCATAACCAGTCAAAAAAAGCACTTTATGGGTTCTAAGGCTATCATAGCTTTAAGTCATCACTGGTTAGATTCATACTCAAAAGAGCCTATCCGAACCTCAACCGGGTCTTGTAAGTTTTTTACCCTTCATTTTTCGTCTCGTGGATTTTTTCTGTAAAGAAGGATCCCCATGGACTGTCTACGATTTACCATCACTAGAGAGTGGTGCACCACGGTACTGCTCCGTTCAAATCCATGCACCCATTTCTAAAATTCGTGCGACACTTTTTCGACATTTTGGACGGATTCTGCACCTTGCTCCATAGATTTCGCACCTGTGCGCATTGATTCTTCGGAGGGCCGTAAATGTCGGTTAATTTGGAGTTACGGGAGCCATAACCAGTCAAAACGAAGCTCTCTAAGAGTTCTATGGCTATGACCTCTTTAAGCTGACACTGGTTTGTTTCATACCCAAAAAATCCTATCGGAACCTTAATCGGGCCTTGGATGTTTTTTACCCTTCGTTTTTTTATCACCTGGATTTTTTCTATAAAACGGGATCCCTTAGCTGGTCTATGATTTTCCATTGCTGGAGAGTGGTGCACCATGGTACTGCTCCGTTTCAAATCCATGCACCTATTTCTAAAATTCATATGGCACATTTTCAACATTTTGGACGGATGTTGCACTTTGTACCGTAGATGTTGCACCTTTTGGATATCGATTCTTCGAAGGCCCATAACCGTTGGCTCATTTAGAGTTACGAAAGACATAACAATTCAAAATGAAGCTCAAAGTGATTTGTTTGGCTATGACCGCTTTAGCCCATCACCGGTTAATTTTATACCCAAAAAAGCCTATCCGAACATTAATCGGGTCTTGAAGGTTTTTTACCCTTCGTTTTTTCGTCACGTGGATTTTTTCTGTAAAACGAGATCCCCATGGTTGGTCTATGATTTATCATCGCTTGAGAGCGGTGCACCATGGTACTACTCCGCTTCAAATCCCTGCATCCATTTCTAAAAGTTGTACGACACTTTTTGGCATTTTGGACGGATGTTGCACCTTGCACCATAGATGTTTCACCCTGTGGATATCGATTCTTCGGACGACCATAACTGTGGGATCGTATAGAGTTACGGAATCCATAACCAGTCAGAATGAAGCTCTCTATTCATTCTATGGCTATGATGGTTTTAAGCCGTCACTGTTTAGTTTCATACCCAAAATAGCCTATCCGAACCTCAATCGGGTCTTGAAAGTTTTCTACCCTTCGTTTTTTCGTCACATGGATTTGTTCTGTAAAATGGATCCCCGTGGCTGGTCTATGATTTCCATCACTGGAGAGTGGTGCATCATGGTGCTGCTCCGTTTCAAATCCATGCACCCATTTCAAAAAGTCGTACGACACTTTTTCGTCATTTTGGATGGATGTCGCACCTTGCACCGTAGATGTTGCACCCTGTGGATATCGATTCTTCGAAGGGCCATAACTGTTGGTTCGTTCAGAGTTACGGGAGCCTATCCAGTAAAAATGCAGCTCTCTATGAGTTTTATGGCTATGATGGCTTTAAGCCGTCACTGGTTAGTTCCATCACAAAAAAGCCTTATTCGAACCTTAATCGGGTCTAGGAAGTTTTTTACCCCTACTTTTTTCGTGAAGTGGATTTTTTTATGTAAAACGGCATCCCCATGGCTGGAGAGTGGTGCACCATGGTACTGCTCCGTTTCAAATCCATGCACCCATTTCTAAAAGTCATACGGCACTTTTTCGGCATTTTGAACGGATGCTCCACCTTGCACCGTAAATGTTTCACCTTGTGGATATCGATTCTTCGGAGGGCCATAACTGTTGTCTTGTTTAGAGTTACGGAAGCCATAACCATTCAAAATGAAGCTCTGTTTGAACTCTATGTCTATGACAGCTTTACGCCGCCCCGGATTAGTTTCATACCCAAAAAAGCCTATCTGAACCTCAATCGGGTCTGTGAAGTTTTTTACCCTTCGTTTTTTCGTCACGTGGATTTTTTCTGTAAAACGGGATCCCCATGGCTGGGCTATGATTTACCATCGCTAGAGAGTGGTGCACCATGGTGCTGCTCCATTTCAAATCCATACACCCATTACTAAAAGTCGTACGACACTTTTTCGGAATTTTGGACGGATGTTCACCTTGCACCGTAGATGTTGCACCATGTGGATATTGATTCGTCGGAGGACCAAAACCATTGGTTCGTTTAGAGTTACGGGAGGCATAACCGGTCAAAATGAAGCTCTCTATGAGTTCTATGGCTGTGACAGCTTTAAGCCATCACTGGTTAGTTTCATACCCAAAAAAGCTATCCGAACCTCAATCGGGTCTTGGAAATTTTTTACCCTTCTTTTCTTCATCACGTGGATTTTTCTGTAAAACGGGACTTCCATGGCTGGTCTATGATTTACCATCGCTGGACAGTGGTGTAGCATGATACTGCTCCATTTCAAATACATGCACCCATTTCTAAAAGTCGTACGACGCTTTTTCGGGATTTGGGACAGATGTTGACCTTGCACCTTAAATGTTACACCCTGTGGAATATTGATTCTTCGAAGAACCATAACTGTTGGTTCGTTTAGAGTTACGGGATCCACAACCAGTCAAAACGAAGCTCTTTATGTGTTCTACGGATATGACGGCTTTAAGCCGTCACTGGTTAGTTTCATACCCAAAAAAGCCTATCCGAACCTCAATCGGGTCTTGAAAGTTTTTACCTTCTGTTTTCCGTCACGTGGATTTTTTCTGTAAAACATGATCCCCGTTGATGGTCTATGATTTACCATCGCTGTAAAGTGGTACACCATGGTACTACTCCATTCCAAATCCATGCACATATTTCTAAAAGTCGTACAACACTTTTTCGGCCTTTTGGACTGATGTTGCAACTTACACCATAGATGTTGCACCCCGTGGATATCGATCCTTCGGAGGGCCATAACTGTTGGTTCGCTTAGAGTTACGGGAGCCATAACCAGTCAAAACGAAGCTCTCTATGAGTTTTACGGCTATAACGGCTTTAAGCCGTCACCTGTTAGATTCATACCCAATAAAGCCTATCCGTACCTCAATCAGGTCTCGAAAGTTTTTTACCCTTCGTTTTTTCTTCACGTGGATTTTTTATATAAAAAGGGATCCCCGTGGATGGTCTATGATTTATCATCACTGGAGAGTGGTGCACTAAGGGACTGCTCCTTTTCAAATCCATGCAACCTTTTTTAAAAGTCGTATGTCACATTTTTGGAATTTTTGATGGATGTTGCACCTTGCACCGTAGATGTTGCACCCTGTGGATATCGATTCGTCGAAGTGCTAAAACTGCTGGTTCGTTTAGAGTTACGGGAGCCACAACCTGTCAAAAAGAAGCTCTCTACGAGTCCTATGGCTAAGACGGCTTTAAGCCTTCACTAGTTAGTTTCATACCAAAAAAGCCTATCCGACCTCAATCGGGTCTTGGATGTTTTTTACCCTTCATTTTTTGTCACGTGGATTTTTTCCGTAAAACGGTATCCCTGTGGCTGGTCCATGATTTACCATCGCAGGAGAGTGGTGCACCATGTAACTTCTCCGTTTCAAATCCGTGCACTAATTCTAAAAGTCATACAACACTTTATCGGCATTTTGGACGGATGTTGCACCCTGTGGATATCGATTCTTCGGAGGGCCATAACTGTTGGCTCATTTAGAGTTATGGGAGCCATAACCAGTCAAGACGAAGCTCTCTCTAAGTTCTACGGCAATGATGGCTTTAAGCCATCACCGTTTAGTTTCATACCTAAAAAAGCCTATCTGAACCTCAATCGGGTCTTGGAAGTTTTTTACCCTTTGTTTTTTCGTCACATGGATTTTTTCTGTAAAATGGGATCCCTATGGCTAGTATATGATTTACCATCGGCTGGAGAGTGGTGCACCATGGTACTTCTCCATTTCAAATCCATGTACCCATTTCTAAAAGTTGTACGACACTTTTCGGCATTTTGGATGGATGTTGCACCTTGAACCGTAGATGTTGCACCCTATGGATATCGATTCCTCTAAGGGCCATAACTATTGGCCCGTTTAGATTTACGGGATCCATAACCAGTCAAAACAAAGCTCTTTGTGAGTTGTACTGCTATGACCGATTTAAACCATCACTGGTTAGTTTCATACCCGAAAAAGCCTATTCGAACCTTAATCGGGTCTTGGAAGTTTTTTACACTTCATTTTTTCGTCACGTGGATCTTTCTGCAAAACGGGATCCCCGTGGCTGGTCTATGATTTACCATCGTTGGATCGTGGTGCACCATGGTACTGCTCTATTTCAAATCCATGCATCCATTTTTAAAAGTCATACAGCACTTTTTCGGCATTTTGGACAGATGTTGCACCATACACTATAGATGTTGCACCCTGTGGATATCAATTCTACGGAGGACCATAACTGTTGGTTCGTTTAGAGTTTTGGGAGCCATAATCAATCAAAATGAAGCTCTTTATGACTTCTACGGATATGACGGCTTTACGCCGTCACTGTTTATTTTCATACCCAAAAAGGCTTATCCGAACCTCAATCGGGTCTTGGAATTTTTTTACCCTTCCTTTTTTCGTCAGGTGGATTTTTTCTGTAAAACGGGATCCCCATGGCCGGTCTATGATTTACCATCGTGGGAGAGTGGTGCACCATGGTACTGCTCCGTTTCAAATCCATGCACCCATTTCTAAAAGTCGTACGACACTTTTTCGGTATATTGGACGGATGTTGCACCTTGCACCGTGAATGTTGCACCCTATGGATATCGATTCTTTGAAGGGCCGTAACTGTTGGTTCGTTTAGAGTTACGGGAGACATAACCTGTCAAAACGAAGTTCTCTATGAGTTCTACGGCTGTGATGGCTTGTAGAGTCACTAGTTAGTTTCATGCCCAAAAAAGCCTATCCAAACCTCAATCGGGTCTTTGAAGTTTTTTAACCCTTCGTTTTTTTGTCACGGTTGGTTTATGATTTACCATCGCTGGTGAATGTGCACCATAGTACTGCTCCGTTTCAAATCCATGCACCCATTTCTAAAAGTCATACGGCACTTTTTTGTTATTTTGGACGGATGTTGCGCCTTGCACCGTTGATGTTGCACCCTGTGGATATCGATTCTTCGGAAGGCCATAACCATTGGCTCGTTTAGAGTTACGGGATCTATAACCTGTCAAAACAAAGCTCTCTCTGAGTTCTATGGCTATGATAGCTTTAAGCCGTCATTGGTTAGTATCATACCCAAGAAAGCCTATCCGAACCTCAATCTGGTGTTGGATGTTTTTTACCCATCGTTTTTTCGTCACGTGGATTTTTTCTGTGAAACGGGATCCCCATGGCTGGTCTGTGATTTACCATCGCTGGAGAGTGGTGCACCATGGTACAGCTCCATTTCAAATCCATGCACCTATTATGAAAAGTCGTACGACACTTTTTCTGCATTTTGGATGGATATTGCACCTTGCACCGTAGATGTCGCACCCTGTGGATATCGATTCTTCGGAGGGCCATAACTGTGGGCTCTTTTAGAGTTACGAGAGCCATAACACGTCAAAAGAAGCATTCTGTGTTAACGGTAAAAATGACTTTAACGCTAACACCCAGTGTATATCGTGATGAAGTGAAAGCACCACCCGTTTGCACGGGAATCCAAGTAAACAGAAAATAGCAGAAAAGTAAAAGAGACAGAGATTTTTATAGCGGTTCGACTTCTAGCAAGCCTACATCCACTTTACATCCTCCATTATCTTCTTCGAGCACACTTTTACAAGATTACAACACCTTTACAACACGATTGATTTATTACAACACTTTTACAATTCACTTTCGAGTTTACAACACAATTGAAGAAGGAGATTAGAACTTTGATCATAGATTGTTCCTCGGATCCATGCTGAATGGAGTAGATGCATTGATGAAGAATCTTCAACGGTTGAGGTGCTTGGAGAGTCCAGAAATCAGCAGAGTGTAGGCGCCTTGAAATCCAGAAAAGTCCCTTTTTCAGTTGGAGTAGGTGGAGTATTTATAGGAGATCTTGGGGTTAGGTCGGTTGGGTTATAGGTCGCGAGCGACCTATGGAGTGGCAGGAGAGAGGATAACGACTTAAGGCATAGGTCGAAGGTCGTTAGCGACCTAAGAAGCAGTGGCACAAGGATCGACGACGTAGGGAGCTACGTCTTAGGGAGTAGCGACTTAGAGAAGTCACGGCTTAAGGCCTTTGAGTCATGGGGCAACCTAAGGGAAGAGATAGGATACGGTTAAGGTCGTGAGCGACCTACGGGTTAAGGGTTTAGGTCGTGAACGACCTATGGGTTAAGGAGAGGAGGTAGTGATTTACGGAGTTGTGGCATGTGAAGGAACTTCGGTAGGCTTAGGTCGTGAGCGACCTAGTAGAAGATTAGGTCGTGAACGACCTATCAGGAAAGGTAGTATATGGTTTAGGTCTTAGGTCGGTAGGGACGACCTAAGGAGATTGGTAAGCAGCTTAACATGTTGAGGTACCAGGAGCGACCTAAGGAGTCGGTAGGTAGTAAACGACCTAAGCAAGTATGGTTCATGACTTAAAGAAATGGCGATCTAAGGGAGTGAGTAAGTAGTAGGTCGTTAGGTCTTAAGTCGCTAAGTCGTTAGGTCTTAGGTCGTTAAGTCGTTAGGTCTTAGGTCGCTAAGTCGTTAGGTCTTAGGTCGCTAAGTCGTTAGGTCTTAGGTCGCTAAGTCGTTAGGTTGCAACCTTTAGGTCGGCAGAAGTGTTAGGTCGGGTACTAGTTAGGTCGCTGGAAACCTTAACTCGTTAGGTCGCCTAAGGTCTTCGGCTTTGCTATCTCGCTAAGTACTTAAGTCGTTGGACGCTATAGATCGCTGCATACTTGAGAAGTTAGGTCGCTAGGTCATGTACCATCCTAGGTCGCTGCCTTTAGACCGTTGCTCTTAACTCGCTGAGTTGCTTTAGCTCGTTGGATACTCCATGCCTTAGGTCGCATACCATTTTGGACGGGGCGCTGCCCCGCACCCCGCCGGGGGCGCTGCCCCCTGGACCCCTGCGACCTGACCGGTCAGGTCGAACACGGTAGCGGGGACGATGCCCCCGCACCCCCACCTTGGGGGGTTGGCACCCCCCGGGACCCCCCCTCCGTAGGGGATCTTAGATGAGAAATCTTTCAACAGAACTTGCTTTATTGAGATGCTGAGTTGACCAATCTTTGAGACGAGCTATCTTGCTTTTCTCGGTCGATCTTTTGATATCATGGCCTTGCTAAAAAGGCGGGATAACACTTGCCCCCCAAAACATGCCTTGCGGGAGGAAGGTGTGTTTTGTAATGCCATAATCCGTACGTTCATATCCTGTTAACAATCTGTAAAGAAATTTACTATTTTATATGGCCCCAAAATGACGACCGTTCGAGATCGAGCTATTTGGGATGAAGCGTGGTCGTTCATGGTCAAGCACTTAACTTCAAGTGTCGACCATTTGTGGTCAAGTCATTTGAGGTGAAGTTCGGCCCTGCGCGGTCAAGCGTCTAAATCCATGCGACGATCGTTCGGAATCGGGTCATTTGTAGTGAAATGTGATCATTCATGGTCAAGCGCTTTACTTCGAATGACGACCATTCGGGGGTCGAGCCACTCGTGGTAAAGTGCGGCCCTGCGCGATCAAAATGACAACCATTCATGGCCAAGCGCTATACTTCAAATGACGACCATTCGGGATCGAGCCATTTGTGGTAAAGTGCTGCCCTGTGCGGTCTAGTGGTAGAGCTCAACCGTTCATGGTCAAGCGCCTTACTTCAAATGACGACCATTCGAGGTCGAGTCATTTGTAGTAAAGTGTGGCCCTGAGCGATCAAGTGGTAAAGCGCGGCCGCTCGCGGTCAAGCGCTTAATTCAAATGACGACCATTTGTGATCGAGTCATTTGAGGTGAAGCACGGCCGTCCGTGGTCAAGCACTCAACTTTATATGATGGTCAGGATCAAGCCAAGTGAGCTGAAATGCAACCGTCCACAGTCAAGCACTTTACTTCAAACGACGACCATTTGGAGTCGGGCCATTTGAGGTGAAAGTGCGACTGTTGGCGGTGTGAAGCGCGGTCGTTCATGGTCAAGCGCTTAACTTCAAACGATGACCATTCGTGATCGAGTCATTTGAGGTCAAGTGCGGCCCTGCGCGGTCGAGCACTTAAATTTATGCGATGATCGCTTAGGATCGAGTTATGAATTAAAGCGCGGCCGACCACAGTCAAGCGACTGTCGACGGTCAAGCACTTAAATCCATGAGTTTTTGACTGTTCAAAGTCGGGTGCCTGTTCATAGGACTTAATCATTGAGACTATTCGAAGTCGGGTGCCTGTTCGTAGGGCTTGATGATGCCTGTTTGTAAGGCTTACACATTTCATAATCATGAAAAATCAAATATTCAACTGAGAAGTTGTCAAGTAGAAATGTATGAAAAAGTCAAATCCAAACATTCGAAGCAAATCGTGAAAGCAACGTGGAATCAAATCCAAACATCAGAAGCAAATCATGAAAGCACAGTAGAGTCAAACTCAAACATCAGAAGCAAAACATGAAAGGCCATATAGAGTCAAACTCAATCGTCGGAAACAAATCATGAAAGCAATGTCAAGCCTAGTCCAAACACAGAAGGCAAAGTAATCAGTCATCAGAAGTAAAACACAAAAGTAAAGTAGTCAACCATCAGAAGTAAAATTCAAGAGCAAAGAATTGACGTCCGAGTGCAAACATCTACATCAGTATGATTTATTGTTGTATCAAAGCATGCCTGGGGATCGATCGTGGTCCCATACATGTGTGAACAACTTAATTGTGTTGATGTAGATTTTCCACTCATTCGTCATAACCTCAATCATTCGATGATAGGTCGACGCTTTGATCCTGAGGCGTCTCCAGTTGGTGCAGGTGGTCGTTCTTGTTCCACCGTTGCAGCCTTCTTTTTCACATATTGAGATAGCAAACCATCCCAGATATGCCCCTCAATTTCATCTTTCAAGTATCTGCAGTCATTCGTGCTATGGCCATTTAGCTCATGGAACAAGCAATACTTGTCCGACTTTTTCTCGTTGTTAGTTACATCTCTCTTAATTGGCTTTCGATAAGGAACATGGCCCTTGGTGTCTTGATAGATTCGCTCCAAGGTCTCATTCAACTCTGCATACGAGGTGAATCTCAACCTCCGCTGTTGTCGTGCTGATTTATCATTGTTATCCTCAGCCTTTCGTTTGCCTTTGCTGGTTTTTGCACATTTCCCAGGAGGATTCCCGCTTTTAACCACAAAAACATCGGTTCCTTCTCCTTCTTCTATATCAGCCTTTGCGTCCTCTAATCGTAAGAACCCTTCGGCCTCATGGAAAAATTCTCCCAAATCCATAGGAGGATCTTTGGTCAATGAATTCTTGAACTTTGTGCCGTCAGCTATGCCCGACACAGCTGCCATTAGAACCATGGATGGATCTGGTCGATCCACCGATGCCGCGACTGCGTTGAATCACGTCAAAAAACTTCTCAAAGATTCTCCGGTTCTTTGCCTTAGTGTTGTCGAACTCATAACATTCTTGGGCCTCGAGATGTGGACCCTGAATTGCCTCATAAACCTCTCAATCAAATCATTCCACGTGTTAATCGATCCATTTTCCAATTGTCTGAACCATCGTGTCGCGATATCTGTCAAGTACAACGGAAAGCACCGGGCCATAACTTCCTCTGATGCCCCTAGCACTTCCATATGCCTCATATATTTTGTCAAATGAATTATAGGGTCTGTCCTTCCATTGTACATCCAATGATGGTAGCTTAAAGTCTGGTGGGTTCTTAGCTCGCCTGATTGTTACGGTAAAAGGACTTCTATTAACATCCTCCAAGTCTTTGTTTGTCAAACCACCTTTCATAGCCTTTTTGACCATTTCCTCTAATCTGTCCTATCTCTTAGTGACAGTCCTCACCCTTGGCTTTCGTCTTGCCCCCCGAGTTCACGAGGGGATGGTGGAAATTGTTCTTCTGGTTGGGCTTCTGTTCCTCTTTGATTCTGCGCTCCAAGTTGCCCAATCTGATGAAACAAATTCTGGATCAAATCCTCTTGCCTTTTCATCATTGCCTCCAACTCCTCTCTTGTAACAAAGGCTGAAGTTTGGCTCGCTCTCGAAGAAGCCTCTCGACTTCCATTATGCTTACTATTCTCTGGTCTTTGTAGTCTACTCGATCGCCTTACCATAGTTCTTCGGATTTCAGTCTCAATCTCCCGGATTCAAGTATTGATTAATAGGATTCCTGAGTTCAGCTCTCAATGAAAGCACCAAAATGTTAACTGTAAAAATGGCTTTAACTCTAACACCCGGTGTATATCGTGATGAAGTGAAAGCACCACCCGTTTGCACGGGAATCCAAGTAAACAGAAAATAGCAGAAAAGTAAAAGAGATAGAGATTTTTATAGTGGTTCGGCTTCTAGCAAGCCTACATCCACTTTACATCCTCCATTATCTTATTCGAGCACACTTTTACAAGATTACAACACCTTTACAACACGATTGTTTTATTACATAACTTTTACAATTCACTTTCGAGTTTACAACACAATTGAAGAAGGTTGATCATAGATTGTTTCTCGGATCCATGCTAAATGGAGTAGATGCATTGATGAAGAATCTTCAACGGTTGAGGTGCTTGGAGAGTCCAGAAATCAGCAGAGTGTAGGCGCCTTGAAATCCAGAAAAGTCCCTTTTTCAGTTGGAGTAGGTGGAGTATTTATAGGAGATATTGGGGTTACGTCGGTTGGGTTATAGGTCGCGAGCGACCTATGGAGTGGCAGGAGAGAGGATAACGACTTAAGGCATAGGTCGAAGGTCGTTAGCGACCTAAGAAGCAGTGGCACAAGGATCGACGACTCAGGGAGCTACGTCTTAGGGAGTAGCGACTTAAAGAAGTCACGGCTTAAGGCCTTTGAGGCATGGGGCGACCTAAGGGAAGAGATAGGATACGGTTAAGGTCGTGAGCGACCTACGGGTTAAGGGTTTAGGTCGTGAACGACCTACGGGTTAAGGAGAGGAGGTAGTGATTTACGGAGTTGTGGCATGTGAAGGAACTTCGGTAGGCTTAGGTCGTGAGCGACCTAGTAGAAGATTAGGTCGTGAACGACCTATCGGGAAAGGTAGTATAGGGTTTAGGTCGTCGGTCGGTACGGACGACCTAAGGAGATTGGTAAGCAACTTAACATGTTGAGGTACCAGGAGCGACCTAAGGAGTCGGTAGGTCGTAAACGACCTAAGAAAGTATGGTTCATGACTTAAAGAAATGGCGATTTAAGGGCGTGAGTAAGTAGTAGGTCGTTAGGTCTTAAGTCGCTAAGTCATTAGGTCTTAGGTCGCTAAGTCGTTAGGTCTTAGGTCGCTAAGTCGTTAGGTCTTAGGTCGCTAAGTCGTTAGGTTGCAACCTTTAGGTCGGCAGAAGTGTTAGGTCGAGTACTAGTTAGGTCGCTGGAAACCTTAACTCGTTAGGTCGCCTAAGGTCTTCGGCTTTGCTATCTCGCTAAGTACTTAAGTCGTTGGACGCTATAGATCGCTGCATACTTGAGAAGTTAGGTCGCTAGGTCATGTACCATCCTAGGTCGCTGCCTTTAGACCGTTGCTCTTAACTCGCTGAGTTGCTTTAGCTCGTTGGATACTCCATGCCTTAGGTCGCATACCATTTTGGACGGGGCGCTGCCCCGCACCCCGCCGGGGGCGCTGCCCCCTGGACCCCTGCGACCTGACCGGTTAGGTCGAATACGGTAGCGGGGGCGTTGGCCCCGCACCCCCACCTTGGGGGGTTGGCACCCCCCTGGACCCCCCTCCGTAGGGGATCTTAGATGAGAAATCTTTCAACAGAACTTGATTTGTTGAGATGCTGAGTTGACCAATCTTTGAGACGAGCTATCTTGCTTTTCTCGGTCGATCTTTTGATATCACGACCTTGCTAAAAAGGCGGGAAAACACTCTGTGAATTCTATGGCTATGATGGATTTAAGTCGTTACTGGTTTGTTTCATACCCAAAAAATCCTATCCGAACCTCAATCGGGTCTTAGAAGTATTTTACCCATCGTTTTTTCATCATGTGGATTTTTCTATAAAACGGGATCCCCATGGCTGGTCTATGATTTACCATCACTAGAGAGTGGTGCACCATGATACTACTCCATTTCAAATCCATGCACCCCTTTCTAAAAGTCGTATGGCATTTTTTCGGTTTCTGGACGGATGTTGCACCTTGCACCGTAGATGTTGCACCCTGTTGATATCGATTCTTCGACGGGCCATAACTGTGGGCTCGTTTAGAGTCACGGGAGCAAAAACCAGTCAAAACGAAGCTCTCTCTGAGTTCTACGGCTATGAGTGCTTTAAGCTGTCACGGGTTAGTTTCATATCCAAAAAAGTCTATCCGAACCTCAATCAGATCTTGAAAGTATTTTGCCCTTCGTTTTTTCGTCACGTGGATTTTTTCTGTAAAACGTGATCTTCATGGTTGGTCTATGGTTTCCGTCCGATTTAATTTTAAATAGTTAAATTTAAAAATTTTGATGGTGTGCTTGGATGATAAATTTTTATTAGTTGTATTGGATTAGACCCTATGCGCCGCATATTAGCGGAGGATTTTATATAAACCCATATACCGCCGTATTCCACCTCGAAGTGGAATTGGTATTATATATGTATTTAGAGTGATTGATTTCCCGCATTATATAGCGGATGAGACCCTATGCGCCGCATAATAGTGGATGATTTTATATAATACCATATACCGCGATATTCCACCTCGAAGTGGAATTGGTATTTAATTGTTGTGCTAACTTCTGTGCACGTAGGGAAATAGGTTAGAGGGATCCAACTGGATTCCTCAAATATTTGAATTTGTTTCATATGTTGTGTGTTGATTTATTTATAATCTGTGTGTGATTATATTTGTGATTGAAATTGTAGAAGGCTATGATATAGCCAAATATATATTTGGTATCGTAGGATACCGGAAATAAATAAAGTTTGATTTTTGAAATTTAAGTAGAAGTTTATAGAAAATTTATTTTTGAAAATTGGATAGATTTAAAAGAAGGAATTTAAATGGGTAAAGATTAATTTTGAAATCTTATCGAATTAATTCTAAAATATGGGAAGAAGTTTTTAATAAATAAAGTTGGAGAATTTATTCAAAAATTTAGATTTTAAGTAGTTTGGAAGAGATAAAGGAATTTATTTTAAAAGGAAATAAATATAGAAATCAAATTTGGAATTTAATTTGGTGTTTGAAATGATTTTGGGAAATCGATTTGAAATTTGATTTGGTGATTTGGGAAATCGATTTGAAACTGATTTGGTGTTTAAAATAAATCTTTGGGAAGTTGATTTGGAAATCGATTTGGTGTTTGAAATAAATGTTTGGAAAATCAATTTGGAATTTGATTTGGGGTTAAAAGTGAATATTTGGAAATCGACTTGAAAACCATATATCAGTGGATGTTTTAAAATTTAAATTCAGAATGGGAATTTATAAAGGAAAGGGAAATTTTTTTTGAAAATAAATATGGGTTTGTTTTAAAAGTGTGGAAAGAAATTTACAGATTTGGAACGTAAATTTAAAATAAATCGAGAAGGGTTTATTAATTGATTTAAATGAACCATTTTAGAATGGAAGGTGTATTTTCCCTAGAAAGCCGAATATGATTTCAAAGTAGCTTTTAAAGTATAAGTTAAAAGTTCTAGTGTTGGTTTTAATAGAATGTTTTGAAGAAATTATTTTCTTAAGTTATTTTGAAAATCTTTAGAGTAAAGATTTATTTAATTAATTATAGAAGTAATATTTAAAGATTAAATTGACATTTGGTTTATAAAATGGTTATTTAAATAGTTATACTCTATCTAATAATTTTATTTTTAGTTTGAGCTTAAAGTTTATATGAGATATTAATATAATATTTTCAAAACTATTATTTTAGTAAGTGTTTAAAGATAGTTTTTATTTTAAATATTTCGATGTATAAGTAATTTAAATTATTTTAAGTATTTGAACTCGGCAAATTTTCAATGGAAATGAATGAATATTTGGAAATATATTCCGCGTGACGAAAGTGATTTGAAATTTGTTTTCAAAGGGTTGAAATGTGAAATTATATCTTGCAAAGATATTTTGAAAATAAATAATTAGGAAAATTATTCAATTCTGGTGATTGTTGTGAATTTTGATTGATAGTTAAATAACCGACTCTCAATATTGGCCCTTAAATGGTATTTGAGTTTCGATGCGACAAGGAGTCGGATTCTAGATGGTTATCTGAATCCCACATCGAATCTTGATGATGAATTTTTATGATTGAAATATCCACGTGTTTTTAAATTAAGCGCTCACTATTCGGCTTAGCCGAGAGAGGACCTTGTGTCATATAACCCATTCCGAATAGTGAGACGACAAAATGGATAGCATTTGAAGATGGTAGTGAAGACCGGGTATTTTCGAGAGTGAAAAGATTTCCCGTCGAATGAATCTGCACTGAGTAGCTACGGTATAGAGATCTCCATATGTGATGGGGAGTCCGGCCGGGATTGGGGATACCCGGATTGCAAGGGCTTCTTTTTAAGTGTCTTCGTTTCTGTTCGAATCCAGAACAGACTTGTATGGATGTATGTCTGACATTACACTTTGAGATGTAGAGCTGGTTTCTATAACATACATTTCTATTTTGTGGCGAAGAATTTATTCTCTTAGCTTAACACCCTTCTCTGAGACGTACAAGCTCAGAGGTTATGTAGTTGATAGTTACTAGTGATACATTTCCAATTTGATAATGTGGCATACGAAGTGCTGTTGATCATGTGTTGATCGAAGCATGGCTTTTGTGAAAAGCATAGCTTTGTGGATGAGACTTCGTCGAACCTCACAACCCAGAAATGGTCGAAACAGGAATGTTGCGGTAAGGTTTTTAGGGGTCGCTCCCCTAGGGTATGTCCATTTTCTTCTAGATGAAAGGTGGTATCATGGTATGGAGCCCAGTTATTTAACCTATGTGGTTGCTGCAAACTTATTTCTTTGTGGTTGTTGGTTAAGGGCCCATCGGATAAAGGTTAGTAACGATCGGGATGGCATACTTGTAGGTTTTACTTTCGGGCAGGGGTAACCCGGCTTTGTGTTGGCAGAGAGCTGGTTAAGTTCTTAGGCGCGCCCCTCCAGAGGCGTTCCATTCGGTGTAGGAAGTTCCATTGCCTGACCATTGTTAGAAATCCAATAATCCAATACGTGCCTTGTACGGTTTTAGTCGCATAACCTGCCATCTACTAATGGTTGTCACCATTGTTTAGATGGTAGCTATAGTAGGCATATAATAATGCACTACCCGCCCTCTCGACCCTTGAAAATCAATACAAATACTTCACTTGTATAATATGCCGACTATCGAGTGTCGAAAAAGACAGATTGCTGTGGAAAGATAGAAGGAGGTAGAAGAAGAGAAAACAAAACAACATCAGAATCTCACAATCGCAGCGGAACAAATTTAATAGACAATATCCGATGTTTACACAAAAAGAAAACTTATCTGTTATATATATTTTACATCATCAGAGTACATCATAAACCAATCAACAATTACCAACCTAGCAGTTATAACAGCCTACCTCACAACTTGCTAGCAATTTAACAATCTCAACAGTGGAAATAAACAGGTATGGGTAATACGTCTCGAACTCCAGCTCCCCTCCTGAGCTCTACAGCATCCTATCCTGTATTCATAATACTCGGTCCTAGATAGTGGTTCACCATGGTATTGCTCCGTTTCAAATCCTTCCACCTATTTCTAAAAGTCGTATGGCACTTTTTCGGCATTTTGGACGGATATTGCACCTTGCACCGTAGATGTCTCACCCTGTGGAAATCGATTCTTCGGAGGGTCATAACTGTTGGTTCGTTTAGAGTTACGGGAGCCATAACCAGTCAAAACAAAGCTCTCTATGAGTTCTACGGCTATGACGGCTTTAAGCCATCACTGATTAGTTTCATACCCAAGAAAGCCTATCCGAACCTCAATCGGCCCTTAGAACTTTTTACCCTTCGTTTTTTCGTCACGTGGAATTTTTTTTGTAAAATGGGATCCATGTGGCTGGTCTATGATTTACCATCGCTGGAGAGTGGTGCACCATGGTACTGCTCCTTCAAATCCATGCACCCATTTTTAAAAGTCGTACGACACTTTTTCGGCATTTTGGACGGATGTTGCACGTTGCATCGTAGATGTTGCACCCTATGGATATCGATTCTTCGGAGGGCCATAACTGTTGGTTCGCTTAGATTTACGGGAATCATAACCAGTCAAAACGAAGCTCTCTATGAGTTCTACGGCTATGATGGATTTAAGCCGCCACTAGTTAGTTTCATACAGAAAAAAGCCTATCCGAACCTCAATCGGGTCTTGGAAGTTTATTACCCTTCGTTTTATCGTCATGTGGATTTTTTCTGTAAAACGAGATACCCGTGGCTGGTCTATGATTTACCATCGCTAAAGAGTGGTGCACCATGGTACTGCTCTGTTTCAAATCCATGCACCCATTTCTAAAAGTCGTACGGCACTTTTTTGGCATTTTGGACGGATGTTACAACTTGCACCATAGATGTTGCACCCTGTGGATATTTATTCTGCAGAGGCTCATAACTGTTGGCTCGTTTAGAGTTACGGGAGCCATAACTAGTCAAAACGAAGCTCTCTATGAGTTCTACGACTATGATGGCATTAAGACGTCACTGGTTTGTTTCATACCCGAAAAAGCCTATCCGAACCTTAATCGGGTCTTGGAAGTTTTCACCCTTCGTTTTCTCGTCACATGGATTTTTTCTGTAAAACGGGATCCCCATGGCTAGTCTATGATTTACCATCGTTGGAGAATTATGCACCATGGTACTGCTCCATTTCAAATCCATCCACCCATTTCTAAAAGTCATATGGCACTTTTTCGACATTTTGGACGGTTGTTGCACCTTGCACCGTAAATATTGCACCTTGTGGATATCGATCCTTCGAAGGGCCAAAACTGTTGGTCGTTTAGAGTTACTGGAGCCATAACCAATCAAAATGAAGCTCTCTATGAGTTCTATGGCTATGAAGGCTTTAAGCCATCATTGGTTAGTTTCATACCCAAAAAAGCCTATCCGAACCTCAATCGGGTCTTGGAAGTTTTTTACCTTTCTTTTTTCGTCATGTGGATTTTTTCTGTAAAATGGGATCCCCATGGCTGGTCTATGATTTACAACTGCTGGAGAGTGGTGCACCATGGTACTACTCCGTTTTAAATCCATACATCCATTTCTAAAAGTCGTACGACACTTTTTTGGCATTTGGGATGGAAAGTTGCATCTTGCACCGTTGATGTTGCACCCTATGGATATCGATTCTTCGGAGGGCCATAACTGTTGGTTCGTTTAGTGTTACGGGAGCCATTACTATTTAAAACGAAGCTCTCTATGAGTTCTATGACTATGACGGCTTTAAGCCGCCACTGATTAGTTTCATACCCAAAAAAGTCTATCCGAACTTCAACCGGGTCTTGGAAGTTTTTTACCCTTTGTTTTTTTGTCATGTGGATTTTTTCTGTAAAACGGGATCCCTGTGGCTGTTCTATGATTTACCATCACTGGAGAGTGGTGCACCACGGTACTGTTTGCGTCAAAATTGGTCACAAACACCCAATATCGTGAGAGCACCTGTTTATGGACACAAATCAGCAACAATCAATATAGAACTCAGATCTAAGCAATAACAAACAAAATAATTCACAGATAACAATCAGAAACACAGATTTATAGTGGTTCGGCGATCTTTCCAACGTCCACATTGAAGCTTATGATTTTATTGATTCACTTGGTGATTTCAATCAATTACAGCGGATTACAGGAAGTTATAGCTCTGATACTTGATTACAACAACGGTATTTAAGAGTAGAATTGAGTCCGGCAGAGTCTGGACGTCGAATCGCCAAAAAATCCCCCCTTTCTGTAGCCTTCCGGTGGATATTTATAGGTGTAGGAAGTTGAGATCGCGCTGAAACTTAGGGAGACTTCTTCTGGCACGTGAGTGGGCCCACGCGACCGACCCCACCAAGTTTCGACTCTATTTGAGATCGATTCGAACTCCATTCTAACCGATCAAAAAATGACCCAATTGAGCTGAAACTTGGCAGGAACAAACTTTACCTTGTATGGAAGCTTCTGTGAAAATTTCATGGCATTTGGACTAGTGGTTCATGAGATATGATCGATGCAAGCTTGTAATTCCATAGAGGCTGCTCTGTTTGAATCCATCCCTTCGTGTCGATAGTTTCTAATCGATCAACGCGCGTGCCTGAGTGATGACGTGGCGCGCGCTTTAGGGATCGATCCACTTTTATCGCCGAATTGAACGTTTCATAGCCGTAAATTTCGCCTCGTTTGTCCCAATGGCCGTTACACGGTTTGAATCGATCAACTACGTAAGTCTCGCATTGACTTGCATCTGCCTAGTTTGAATCGAGGGGAGGGGCTTAGTTCGCATCGATGGTAATTTTGTATCGATATCTGTGATGGATACGAACCGAAGCTCCCCGATGCATTCGAATGAATGCCTCCTTCATGGATGCGAACTAGACGTTGGTTGATCGATATGAAATGCATCATTGGTACAAGGTTGATCGATACGAAACAGTAGCCTGAGCGCGAAGTTTACCGATACGAAGTAGGGTCCATCGGTAGATCCGAATGGTCTGATCGATTCGAAGTCGCTCGCTTCTGATGGATTCGAACAAAGCTAAACTTGATGGATTTGAAAAGAGCCGAGGCGAGGCCTATCTGATCGATTCGAAACCGATCGGTTCAAATGGACCGATATCATGTTATTGATCGATTCGAACTCGATCGATTCGAAGTACGCAGATTCTGATGGGTTCGAACTTGATGGATTCGAACGGCATACTTTGGCTAACTTGCATCGATCATATCTCGTTCATACGAACTCCGATCAACCTGAAATTTCAAACACTGGCTTTCATGGTTTTGCTTGTTGTGCTCTATCAATTGTAGCCTAATCCGGGCTTGGAAAAAATTCATCGATATCCATGGTGAAGCAAAGTACAACCAATCTTTGAGAGGAACTGTCTTTGGTTTTCGACCGATCTTTTGGTATCACGGCTTTGCCAAAAAGCGGGATAACATTTTCCCTCCAAAACATACCTTGCGGTAGGAAGGTGTGTTTTGTAATGCCATAAGCTGGATGTCCCTATCTTGCTAACAACCTGCAAAGAACTCTATAACTTCATATGATCTCGAATGACGATCGTTCGGGATCGTATGCCATTCGAGGTGAAACAGGACGGGTCGCGGTCGTTGAAGTTCACGGCGAATGATAACATGGGACCGTTTGCGGTCGAATGCCGTTCGTGGAGAATATCAATCGTTCGCGATCGAGTGTCGTTCAAGGCTGATTGTGACCATTCGCGGTCGTGTGCCGTTCGAGGCAAATTGTGATCATTCGCGATCGTGTGCCGTTCGAGGCGAATTGTGATCGTTCGCGATCGTGTGCCATTCGGGGCCAGTTGTGATCGTTCGCGATCGTGTGCCGTTCGGGGCAAGTTGTGATCGTTCGCAGTCGTGTGTCGTTCGGGGCAAGTTGTGATCGTTCGCGATCGTGTGCCGTTCGAGGAAAATAATTTGTGTACGGGGGGACTTAGTATTATCGATGCTGAAGTTCATGTTCGGGGGAAGTTTTCGAATCAAAGGCTTTGGCGGTTCGTCGCCATGCAAGAGGTGCTCGTGGACCGTTTGCGATCCAGCAGGCATACCAGTAAAACTTTTTTCACAGAGTTGCAAATATCAAAGCAATAACAATACGAATCCCATAACAGAAATGTTTAAACGAGCAGAGTCTAAATGTTCAAGTCAACATGAAATAAAAGCAAAATAAGGATGTCAAAGTGCAAACTCTCACTATGGTGCGGTCTGTAGTCATTCAGAGCATGCCTATGGATCGTGCTTGATCGCTTACATGTGTAAATGATTTAACCGTGTTAGCGAGAGGTTTACAACTTGTTCATCGTTATTTCAATCGATCAATGGATAATCAAACGGTGCCCCGATTCAGGGTCGCCTCTCGCTGATGTAGACGGTGGTCGCTCTGGCTCCACTGTGGGGGTGCGCCTCCTCACATACTGAAGGAGCATACCATTCCTTATAAGCCCTTCCACCTCGTCCTTCAGATTCCTACAATCATTAGTGTTATGACCGTTCAATTCATGAAATACACAAAACTTATCTGATTTCCTTTCGTCAGAAGTTGGATCCCTTCGCATCGGTCTACGATACAGAACCTGCTCTTTGGTATCCTGATAGATTCGCTCCAAACTCTCATTCAGCTCAGAGTAAGTAGTGAACCTTGGTTCCTTTCGTGGTCGCATTGGTCTGTTATGGCTACTCTCAGCCTTCTGTTTCCCCTTGCTAGTTTCTGTACCTTTCTCGGGGGGATTTCCATCTTTGACCGTATAAACATTAAGTTCATCTCCTTCTTCTCTTTCTGCAGTTGCGTCTTCCAGTCATAGGAACTTTTCTGCCTCATGATAGAATTCTCCTAGATCCAAAGGTGGATCTTTAGTTAATGAATTTTTGAACTATGTGCCGTCAGTTACTCCGGACACAGCTGCGATCACAACCATAGATGGATCTGCTCGATCCACCAAAGCTGCTGCTGCATTGAATCGCGTTAGAAAACTCCTCAAAGTCTCCCCAGCTTTCTGTTCTAGAGTTGCCAAAGTCATCACATTCTTGGGTCTCGCGATGTGAACCCTGAATTGCCTCATAAATCTCTCAGTTAAATCATTCCATGTTCCGATAGATCCACTCTCTAGTTGTCTGAACCATAACGCTGCAATATCCACCAAGTACAATGGAAAACACCGGGCCATAACCTCCTCTGATGCCCCCAGCACTTCCATATGCCTCATATACTTCGTCAGATGAACCGTGGGGTCCGTTCTCCTGTTATACATGTCCAACGATGGTAACTTGAAATCCGTTGGGTTCCTACCTCGTCTGATTGCTGGAGTAAATGGACTCCTATTAACATCCTCCAAATCTTTGTTTACCAAACCGCCTCTCCTAGCTCTTCTAACCGTCTCTGCCAATCTGTCATTGTCTCCGAGATGCAATCTTCGTTCCACACTCTCAACCTGCCCCCCAAGTTCACGAGGGAACTCTGGGATCTGCCCCCTTGACTAAGCATTCACTCCTCTGCTACTCCCAGGTTGCGTAGATGTACCTCTCTCTCTCTCCGAGATTGGATCAACATTCTCCATGTGCGTGCCCCCTAGTTCAGGTGCTGCGCCGGACGGTCTCGCTCCGTTTTGAACTCCATCTGCTTCTTTATTCTGTGCTCCAATTTGCCCTATCTGTTGAAATAAACTCTGGATCAACTCCTCTTGTTTCTTCATCATTGTCTCCATCTCGTCCCTAGTGATGAAGATCGACGCTTGATTCGCTCCTGAAGAAGCCTCTTGACTTCCTTGGTGTTCACTTCTCTCTGGCCTTTGTCTCTTACTTGTTTGCCTCGTCATAGCTCTTAGATCTGGATTCCTAAGTCTTCAAATTCGACTTCTCCTAAATCAGCTTTTCTCAGTGAAAGCACCAAAATGTTTGCGCCAAAATTGGCTACAAACACCCAATATCGTGAGAGCACCCGTTTATGGACACAAATCAGCAACAATCAATATAGAACTCAGATCTAAGCAATAACAATCACAATAATTCACAGATAACAATCAGAAACACAGGATTTATAGTGGTTCGGTGATCTTGCCTACGTCCACTCTGAAGCTCATGATTTTATTGATTCACTTGGTGATTTCAATCAATTACAGTGGATTACAGCAAGTTATAGCTCTAATACTTGATTACAACAGCGGTATTGAAGAGTAGAATTGAGTCTGGCAGAGTCTGGACGTTGAATCGCCAAAAGATCCCCCCTTTCTGTAGCCTTCCGAGGGCTATTTATAGGTGTAGGAAGTTGAGATCACGCTGAAACTTAGGGAGACTTCTTTTGGCACGTGAGTGGGTCCACGCGACCGACCCCACCAAGTTTCGACTTGATTTGAGATCAATTCGAACTCCATTCGAACCGATCAAAAAATGACCCAATCGAGCTGAAACTTGGCGGCAACAAACTTTACCTTGTATGGAAGCTTCTATGAAAATTTCGTGGCATTTGGACTAGTGGTTCATGAGATATGATCGATGAAAGTTGTAATTCCATAGAGGCAGCTCTGTTCGAATCCATCCCTTCATGTCGATGGTTTCGAATCGATCAACGAGCATGCCTGAGTGATGACGTGGCCCGCGCTTTAGGGACTCTTTTATCGCCGAATTGACCGTTTCATAGCCGTAAATTTTGCCTCGTTCGTACCAATGGCCATTACACAGTTTGAATCGATCAACTACGTAAGTCTCGCATCGATGGTAATTTTGTATCGATATCTGTGATGGATACGAACTGAAGCTCTCCGATGGGTTCGAATGAATGCCTCCTTCAAGGATGCAAACTAGACGTTGGTTGATCGATACGAAATGCATCATTGGTACAAGGTTGATCGATACGAAACAGTAGCCTGAGCGCGAAGTTTACCAATACGAAGTAGGGTCCATCGGTAGATGTGAATGGTCTGATCAATTCGAAGTCGCTCGCCTCTGATCGATTCGAACAAAGCTAAACTTGATGGATTTGAAAAGAGCCGAGGCGAGGCCTAACTGATCGATTCGAAACCGATCGGTTCAAATGGACCGATATCATGTTATTGGTCGATTCGAACTCGATCGATTTGAAGTACGCAGATTCTGATGGGTTCGAACTTGATGGATTCGAACGGCATATTTTGGCTAACTTGCATCGATTATATCTCGTTCATACGAACTCCGATTAACCTGAAATTTCAAACACTGGCTTTCATGGTTTTGCTTGTCGTGCTCTATCAATTGTAGCATGATCCGTGCTCGGACAAAATTCATCTATATCCATGGTGAAGCAAAGTACAACCAATCTTTGAGAGGAACTGTCTTTAGTTGTCGACCGATCTTTTAGTATCACGGCTTTGCCAAAAAGCGAGATAACAGGTACTACTCTGTTTCGAATCCATGCACCCATTTCTAAAAGTCGTATGGCACTTTTTCGGCATTTTGGACGGATGTTGCACCTTGCACCGTAGATGTTGCACCACGTGGATATCGATTCTTCAGAGGGTCATAACTACTGGTTTGTTTGGAGTCACGGGAGCCATAACCAGTCAAAATGATGCTCTCTATGAATTCTACGGCTATGATAGCTTTAAGCTGTCACTAGTTAGTTTCATACCAGAAAAAACCTATCTGAACCTCAATCGGGTCTTGGATGTTTTTTACCCTTCGTTTTTGTCACGTGATTTTTTTCTGTAAAATGGGATCCTCGCGGCTGATCTGTGATATACCATCGCTTTAGAGTGATGCACTGTGGTACTGCTCCGTTTCAAATCCGTGCATTCGTTTCTAAAAGTCGTACATCCCTTTTTTGGCATTTTGGATGGATGTTGCACCTTGCACCCCGTGGATATCGATTCTTCGGAGGGCCATAACTGTTGGCTCGTTTAGAGTTACGGGAGCCATAACCTGTCAAAACGAAGCTCTCTCTGAGTTCTACAGCAATGACCGCTTTAACCCGTCATTGGTTAGTTTCATACCTAAAAAAGCCTATCCGAACATCAATCGGGTCTTGAAAGTTTTTTACCCTTCGCTTTTTTATCACGTGGATTTTTTCTATAAAACGGGGTCCCCGTGGCTGGTCTACGATTTACCAACACTGGAGAGTGGTGCACCATTGTAATGCTTCATTTCAAATCCATGCAACCATTTATAAAAGTCGAACGGTACTTTTTCGGTATTTTGGACCGTAGATGTTGCACCTTGCATCGTAGATGTTGCACCTTGTGGATGTCGATTTTTCAAAGTGCCATAACTGTTGGCTCGTTTAGATTTACGGGAGCCATAACCTGCCAAAATGAAGCTCTCTCTGAGTTCTACGGCTATGACAGCTTTAAGCCATCAATGGTTAGATTCATACCCAAAAAATCCTATCCGTACCTAAATTGGGTCTTGGAAGTTTTTTACCCTTCGTTTTTTCGTCACGTGGATTTTTTCTGTAAAATGGGATCCCCGTGGCTAGTCTATGATTTACCATCGATGGATAGTGGTGCACCATGGTATTGCTCTATTTCAAATCCATCCGCCCATTTCTAAAAGTCGTACGGCACTTTTTCAACATTTTGGACGGATGTTGCACCTTGCACCGTAGATGTTGCACCTATGGATATCGATTCTTCGGAGGGCCAAAACTGTTGGTTCGTTTAGAGTTACGGGAGCCATAACCAGTCAAAATGAAGCTCTCTATGAGTTCTACGGCTATGATGTCTTTAAGCCGTCACGGTTAGTTTCATACCCAAAAAAGCTTATCTGAACCTCAATTGGGTCTTGGAAGTTTTTTTTTCGTCACGTCGATCTTTTCTACAAAACGGGATCCCCGTGGCTGGTCTACGATTTACCATTGCTGGATAGTGGTGCACCATGGTACTGCTCCATTTCAAATCCATGCACCCATTTCTAAAAGTCGTAAGGCACTTTTTCGGCATTTTGGACGGATGTTGCACCTTGCACCGTAGATGTTGCACCCTGTGGATATCGATTCTTCGGAGGGCCATAACTGTTGGTCCGTTTAGAGTTACAGGAGACATAGCTAGTCAAAATGAAGCTCTCTATGAGTTCTACGGCTATGACGGCTATAAGCCATCACTGGTTAGTTTCGTACCCAAAAAGCCTATCAGAACCTCAATCTGGTCATAGAGGTCTTTTACCCTTTGTTATTTCGTCACATGGATTTTTTCTGTAAAATGGGATCCCTGTGGTTGGTTTATGATTTATCATCACTGATGAGTGGTGCACCGGGTACCGCTCCATTTCAAATCCACGCACCCATTTCTAAAAGTCGTACGGTATTTTTTTGACATTTGGGACGGATGTTGCACCTTGCACCGTAGATGTTGCACCCTGTAGATTTCGATTATTCGAAGGGCCATAATTGTTGGTTCGTTTAGAGTTACAGGAGCCATAACCAGTCAAAATGAAGCACTCTATTAGTTCTATGGCTATGACGCTTTAAGCCGTCACTAGTTAGTTTCATACCCAAAAAAGCCTATTCAAACCTCAGTCGGGTCTTGTAAGTTTTTTACCCTTCATTTTTTCGTCACGTCGATTTTTTCTATAAAACGGGATCCCTGTGGCCGGTTTATGATTTACCATTGCTGGAGAGTGGTGCACCATGTCACTGCTCCGTTTCAAATCAATGCAACCATTTCTAAAAGTCGTACGACACTTGTTCGGCATTTTGGACGGATGTTGCACCTTGCACCGTAGATGTTGCGCCCTGTGGATATCGATGATTCAGAGGGCCATAACAGTTGGCTCCTTTAAATTTACGGGAGCCATAACCAATCAAAACGACGCTCTCTATGAGTTCTACGGCTATGATGCCTTTAAGCCGTCTGTGACGACTCGAAATTTTTTAGTCTTTTAAATCGGAATATTCAATTGATTTTGAATATTCAATAGAGTAATTTTAATTTGAATTACGAATATCATGATTTATTTGATAATTAAATTATTGAATTAAATAGTTTGAAATTGAATAAAATATGAAATCTAAGATTTTAAGCCTATTAGAAATAATTTGAAGGCTTACAAAATTTGTTTTGATAACACTGAGGATAATAGAAATTGTAAAATTGAAATTAACAGTGGTTTGTTCAGTTTTATAAATATATCGTTTAAATTGAATTTAAAATAGCCTTCCGAGGCACAGTCTCGGAATTCGACGAAACCAGTTCCATTGGGTCCGTAATATTGAATTATTATCGGATTTCAAATTTCGTATTGATCGGAGTTAGTGTGAAAGTATACGGTATATAAATGCGCTGAAAATCTAATTGATATTAATCCAATGAAATTTAATTTAATTTAAATAGAAGTCTTCTCTTATACGCCACTCCTTTCCATTTTTAATTCGTTCTATCCTTATCTTCTATGGTACGCTTCTTGTTCCTACTAAAACTTGCCTGTTTCTCCTTCGTCCCTTTGAATCCAACTTCCAGTCAAATAAAAAAAAACAAAGAAATGGCCGAACTTTCGAAAACCAGTTCCCCTATTTTACTTCACTCCACCCTCTTCCACAATCAAATCAAACGGCACTCTTCCCTTTTGTCCCATTCCTTTGATTCGCAGAAAAAAAAGAGGGGGTAACGAGATCGATTTTCGAATCGAAAGTCGCGGCCTTTCTCTTCAGATCGAGAGGGGGTAGTCTTGCTCAAGATCGATTTATCTTATGGGGAGATTTCGTCGCCATTAGGGTTGTTCAAATCAGGCTATCGGAGGAGCTTGGTACTCGTTCGCGCGCGACTGGTTTCGATGGGGAGCGTGGACAAGCAGAGGTTGTAGGAAGGGTGTCGATAGGTTGCGATTGGGGTTTGCATCAGAATCAAACGGTAGGGGAGCGAGACTGTGTGGAGTTATCGACATCAATGATGTCGTGTTCGTTGCCAAGTGACGCTGCGATTGAGTCGATTTCTGGTAATCTATTGTTCTTGGATAATTTTTGCTTAGTTATGATACTTGTACTCTATAGGATTAGATGTTTGAATCAATAAAATTAAAATAAAGGGTAAACATTTCACAGAAAAGAAATTCTGTTTTACAGATTTACATATACATACATACATACATACATATATATATATATGCATAAAAAAAGAAGAAGGGTTTACTATAAACAAAACTACTGTTTTGTTATTTACAAAGGAGAATAATAATATAACAATAGGTTTATAAAACAGTGATATAGATATACTGCTGTTGTAAAAAAAAAAAAAAAATTATCCTCGATTTAGAGATCTATATTTGTAAATATATGTTTATACAGTGAAGTAAATTATTGCTGATATTTACTGAAACAGGAAAATAATTTTTATAAGGTTTGAACAAAAAGGGGTAAATAGAAATAAACCTGTATGTGCACATTTGAATTTACTAGCTGGTTTTAAAAATGTATTATAAGTAATTAACTTGTTAAATAAACAGATTAATTGATTGTAGTTACTAAAAATAAATTTATTTAAGGAAATTTGTTAAAACGAGAACTTTAAAATAATAAAAAATAAAAAAAATAAAACCACTAGTTAATTAAATTAAACTAAACTGTAAATCAGAAATTAATTGTTCGATTAATTTAAATATTAATAAATTATATAAATTGTTTATTTAAGGTCAAACACCTGGAAATCCAAGGCAATATGGAAGTGGATTACAAAACAAAGCAAAGGTGAGTTAATCTCACTCAGTTAATTTAAATTTAAATGTTTGAATTTAAATAATTGTTTGGAGATGAATTGAGTGATGTGATTTAGTATGATATTTTAGAATTGGCATATTTTATTGTGCTAACATTTGTGGATGCAGGGAAACAGGTTGGAGGGATCCAACTGGATCCCTCACATTTATTTAAATTATTCTATATTCTCTGTTGTGATTATTTGATATCTTATGATGAGTTATATTGGTATATTGAATGTTATGGTTGATTGGATATTTGGGTATAATGAATTACCAAATTATATGAATTGGATTGTTGAAAGAAATTAAAAAGAAGTAAATTTGTAAGCGAAATAATTATAGAAATTTTGAATAAATTAAGAATGAATTGGAAAGAAATAAAAGTAATATGAAAATAATAATAAATAACTTCGAGTATGAAGAGAAATGGAATTTTGAAATAAAATGAAATTGATAAACTGTAAACTTAAGTCATATCAATTAAAGAAATAAAGAATTACTTTAAAATTTAAAATAAAGAAGTAATTGAGAAATCTAAAAAAAATTGAAAACCAAGAAATGAGATCTAAAATTAATAGATTCTGAATTTAAAGGGAATAAATTGGAAATCAATTTGGGAAATTGATTTCAGTGATTGAAGTTGGGATTTTTCTCTGGATAACCAAGTACATTTTTAAAGTAAATTCTTAAATAAATTTAAAGGTTTTAAAATTGTTGTAAAAAGCAAGTTTTAGAAATTTATTATTTCTACTATTTCAATTCAAAAGTAAGTATTTCTTTCAAACCTATTATAGTAGTAATTACTTAAAAAGTGTCCTAGTATTTTGTTTTCAAAGGTGAAAATCTAGTTTTATATTCTATTAAGTAACTTTATTTTCAAATACTTATATAGTATGTATGTTTACAAAATATTGAAGTAATTTAACTTAAATGTTTAAAAGTATATTTTCAAAGTAAAGTGTTTTTAAATTATTTTAAAAATCTAGTTTTGTGCTTGGTAATTTCAGAGGAGAAGTAAATATTTGGGGAAGTTTATTCTGAAAGAAAGATGGTTTTGAAAACCGTTTTCAAAGGGTTGAAAATAAAAATATATCTTGTGAAGGTATTTTGAGATAAATAAATAATTTGGGAAATTATTTATTGTTTGATGGATGTTTGTGAATATAAATTGATAGTTAAATCACCGACTATCAATATTGGACAATGCGTTGATCGTTTCAAAGAGACCGGGATCGAGATTTATTTCTCGAAAACCACTTCGATCCGATTTGTACGTTTCGTGCGAAAAACGTGTTCGGGGTCGAAGATGGAGCAGTGAAGTGCAAGGGCTAGTCGCTACTAATCCTGAGGATATTTCCAAAATGGATGTAGTAGTAGTAGTGCCTTCGGTTCCGTTCGAACCCGGGACGGACTTGTATGGACGAATGCTTGCGAAACATCGTCAGGTGGACGATGGGCATTCTAAGTGAAAACGTTCTAAAGGTAACGCTTAGCCTCAAGCCTCATCAACCGGGAATGACTGAAAATCAGGGGATATGCAGCAAGGTTAGGTGGGTCATACCCAAGCAGGACAAGATATTTCCCCTGTCTAGATGTCCCTTTATTATTTCGGCTTAGTGGGTGGTTGGTCGCGCAAACCATTGGGTTTATCTTGTTCGGGACTGTTCAGTAAGGAATGGTTCCGGCCTTGTGTTGCAGGGGATGAAGGGAGTAATCCTCGGTACGGTGATCTAGGCCCCGTACTGTGACAGGTGGTACCCCAGTGCCTAGTCATTGTTGGAAATCCATTCTCCCTACGAGCCTTGTACGAGTTTTGTTTGTATTACCCACTTTTGTGGCTAGTAGATGGAATTTAATGAATGTAACAATTTCGGCTATTTTATAAGTATTTGTATATAGACCCTATTATAATATCAGAGGATTTCTATAAAAAAAATTAGCTATCGTAAGGTAAAAACCCGACATGTTTATTTGTGGCGTGGTCTTACGAGATGCTTTTGTTTTCAAAGGATTTTTGAAACTTTAATAATCAATTTCTCACGCTGGTATTCCAGACTGACTCGGGTATTATTTAACTGTAATGCTCGGGTCAGACCGAGTATTATAGAATACAGGATATGATGCTGTGGAGCTCAGGAGACGAGCTGGTTGACGATACGTATTCTCGTACTTGTATATATATATATTTCCGCTGAGTTGAGTTGTTGTGTACCCATTGTATGTTATTGATGTGAGCTGTGACTGATGTACTCTGATGATGTAATATATGTAAACTGATATATTTGATTTTGAGTAAAGATTTCCCTATTATATTTTATTCCGCTGCGATGGTTAGATTCTGATGTTGATTTTGTTTTCTCTTCTTCTACCTCTTCTTCTTTAACCCAAATGGTTCGTATTTATGTGCAACTTGAGTTGATTGTTGTAGAATAGTGTTGACTCAAGGGGTACGGATTTGCGGGCCGTTACATTTGGTATCAGAGCTTAGGTTGGTGATAACCTTGGCTTTGGTGGGAATTACTCATAAAATAGAGTTTATAGTACTCTAGAATGAGTTTGAGCGTATTAATAGATATGAGCGCGTATTTGTTAGTGAATATACATTGTTTTAATATTGCGTTGATTGGTTTATTGAGTGGCATATGAACCTTCGTCGACACAGTCTGCGCAACTGTATCGAAGGGGTTTCTAAACACTTGAATAGAACAATTGATACGGTATTGTTCTAAATGTGGGTAAATGAAATAATTTTACCCAAAATATGTTTTGATATAAATAAAAGTTTTGTAAACTATTTAGCTAATATATGGTTGCTTGGATGTTAGGAATGATAATATTAAAATATTATCATTTTTAAGTGAAATTTAACTAGAAATTAAAATATAACCAAAGTTTGAAGGAATAAATTCATTATAGAATGAAATTTATAAATATGAATTATAGAAGTAATTTATGAATTTAAATATAATCAAATGAGAATTTGTAAGGTGTGCAAATAAATTATAGTTAGAATTTATTTAAGCAGGCTTTGGAAATTTAAAATCCCGGAGATTTGGAAGTATTTGAAGAAAAATGATAGCGTTATTGTTTTGGAGATAATTCTGAATGGAAATCTGTTTTAAATGAATTTTGAAAGTGATATAGCATTAAAATCACTTGGATTATTGGAAAATAATTCTGATGATGACGGCCGCATCATCAGTATTCATTTTCGAATTTTTAAGTGACGGATTGCTGCCAAATTGATTTGTTCAGAAAAGCTAGTTATTTTTGAAAGTCTCAAAAGAAATTTGTTGGGAATAAAACCAGGATTGGTTTAAAATTTTTGAGAAATATGATTTAGGATGTTGGAGGTTTCAAAATAAATTTGAAACCAAAACCGGGAGTTTAAAAATCCTGATAAGATGGGTTGTAAGCTTATAAATTGAGATGACTTTTAAATCAGGAAGGAAATATAAGCTTTGAATGTTGAAATTAAAATTTAAGGTGAAAAGTTAAAAATAAGATTTACTTGGATCAAGGAAATAAAATTTAACTGGATTGAAATTGATTGAATAAGCTGAAAGAATATCCAGTTGTATTCGAATTGAGTTGAAATCGAATTGAGTTGATTAAATCAGAGTTAAAATAAATTTGAATTGGAATAAAAATTCAATTGAATTATTGAATGAATTAGATTTTTACCTGAATAAATGGAAAGTAAATTGGATAAGAAATGAGAATTGAAATCAATAAATCAAAATAACTTATAAAAGAATTAAAGATCCATGGAAACAAAATATGCTTGGGCTATAAATAAATAGAAGGCTTGAGTTAAAAATAAAAGATGAATATATTCCAGCTTATGATGAATGGAATTGTATAAAATAATAAGTTGTGACTTATTAAATTGAAAATGGAATACAATGCCCAAAATCAATATTTTGATAAATTGAAAAAAATGAAATGAGGATCCAAACTTGAAGTATGAAATAAATATTGAACTTAAGAAAATTAAATGGAGTGCTATTTTTGAATAAAATTTCAAGTGTTGATTATGAATAAGGGGAGAACTAATTGGATAATAAATTAGTTAATGGAATTGAATTATAAGTTTATGATAAAGTTTGGAAATAAACTCAAGTTATAAATTAAAAACGGATTCAAATTATTGATGAAGTGAAATAAATTGAGAATGAAGCTGAATTGTGAGTTAATAAATTGGATGGTAAATAAAAGGTGAATAATAGAATCAGAACTTGAGTTATTAATTAAAATTAGACTTGAAGTGTAAACAAAGTAAATATAATTAGGGAAGTATAGAATAAAAATGAATTGGATTAAAATACTAATGGTATGAATTGCAAGAAAACAAAAACAAAAAAAAACAAAAAAAACAAAAAAAAGGGAAATTTAAGTGGCAATCAAGATGAATCTAAATTGTTAATGGTTTTCTATGGAACTTGTTTGGATAATGGAGCTAGTTGGTTAATAAAATGAAATGCAAGTGAATGGATTCAAATCTGAAATGCAATGAAAATGAGAGCATATGGATTGTGAATAAATTTGGAAATGGAATAGAATTTAGAATAAAATTGAGTGAAATCAATTTAAATTGGTTATAAAGCATAAATACTAATTTATTCACATAAATCTCGTCAAATTGCATGGAGTAAATTGTTGTTTGTTGTAAATGGGGTAATTAAACATTCTATGAGTGAGAGTAGTAAAATAAATTGATTTTGAAGCAATTGAATTAAATATGAGCTCAGTTTCCTTAAAAATAAATTAAATGTAAGTGATTGAGATTAAAACCATTTAAAATTGATGAGGTTGTATACGAATGGATTGAAAACCATTCAAATTGCATAAAAATGGTTTATAAATAAATTGGAACAGTTGAATTAACATGGAAATTGTAGAAGTTGCTTACGGAAAAATGTTTGGTGTGAATTTCTTTTAGAATTCATATGTTTTAACTATTGCAAGTAAATGAAATGTGTTAAACTTCTTATATTTGGCACTTACATATTTAAATTGAGTAAGTACAGGTACCTGGAAGCCGTGAGGCTGGATTTGGTAGTGCTATTTGCTAAAAATAATAAACCGCTTGCTTAAAATGCTAAATAAGGTACGCCTACGCAATTACAATAGGAAATATGAACTGTTTTTGGTTTTTCCGACCGTGTGGGTCGATGTATATATATTTATCTCTTTTGTCAAATTGCAAAAGCTCCTCCGTACAAAGGGGACTCTGTCAAAAATTTTCAGAAATTTTGGGAGTTGGAAAATTTTTGAAAATTTTGGAAAATTTTTGTTAATGACAAAACTATTTAGAATTTGAAACTAAAATAAGTTAGTAAATGAAACTAATTAAAGTAATGACTTAAATTAGTTATAAATGAAAGATAAAATTTAAAAATTCAAAGTTGGAAATAAATGAAATACATATGTAATGTGGAAATCGATTTGAATAGAAATAAGTAAACTAAAAGAGGTAAAGAGAAATAAAGATAAGAAACATATAAAATGTTTATACTAACTTAAGAAAGGAATGGTAAATTCTAGATTGGAAATTGATATTACAAATATAATCTAAGATAATATAGAAATGAATAGATATTGACATTTTGTAAGAAAGTCGATAAAATATTTTGGGATATTGTGATTGGATATTGGTGTTAAGCAGGATATGCAGGTATTATAAAAAGGAAAAGAGAGTTGGTTTTGATTTCAAAGATAAAATTTGAATTGCCCGACAAAAAGGTATGTATTTAAATTTTGGTATGAAATTTTGATTGGGATTTGGACTTGGATCGAGCCACTTGGCCTTTTGTTTTCTTTTTGGATTTGGGAGGCCGTAGAGCCATTTTGTAGTTGTACCGAGCTAGCCGCGCAAAGGAGACGCTGGCGAAATTTTTCGGGAATTTAGGGAGTCAGAAAAAATTTGAGAAAATTTTGATAATTCAAAATTGATTTTATGATTACAACTTGAATGGTTGGGAAAATAGGATTGTTTGCAAACTAGGGAAAGGTTTGGAAAGGTAAGAAGAATAAAAATGGGTCTTTGGTAAGGAGATAGTGGTGTGATGTTGAATTGCTAGAAATTGTTTAGTTTTAGGGAAATAATGATGGGTATTGGATCATTCTTCCTAACTAGTAATTTCGGGGACGAAATTATTTTAAGGGGGGAGGAATGTGACGACCCGAAATTTTTAAGTCTTTTAAATCGGAATATTCAATTGATTTTGAATATTCAATAGAGTAATTTTAATTTGAATTACGAATATCGTGATTTATTTGATAATTAAATTATTGAATTAAATAGTTTGAAATTGAATAAAATATGAAATCTAAGATTTTAAGCCTATTAGAAATAATTTGAAGGCTTATAAAATTTGTTTTGATAACACTGAGGATAATAGAATTTGTAAAATTGAAATTAACAGTGGTTTGTTCAGTTTTATAAATATATCGTTTAAATTGAATTTAAAATAGCCTTCCGAGGCACAGTCTCGGAATTCGACGAAACCAGTTCCATTGGGTCCGTAATATTGAATTATTATCGGATTTCAAATTTCGTATTGATCGGAGTTAGTGTGTGAGTGTACGGTATATAAATGCGCTGAAAATCTAATTGATATTAATCCAATGAAATTTAATTTAATTTAAATAGAAGTCTTCTCTTATACGCCACTCCTTTCCATTTTTAATTCGTTCCATCCTTATCTTCTATGGTACGCTTCTTGTTCCTACTAAAACTTGCCTGTTTCTCCTTTGTCCCTTTGAATCCAACTTCCAGTCAAATAAAAAAAAACAAAGAAATGGCCGAACTTTCGAAAACCAGTTCCCCTATTTTACTTCGCTCCACCCTCTTCCACAACCAAATCAAACGGCACTCTTCCCTTTTGTCCCATTTCTTTGATTCGCAGAAAAAAAAAGAGGGGGTAACGAGATCGATTTTCGAATCGAAAGTCGCGGCCTTTCTCTTCAGATCGAGAGGGGGTAGTCTTGCTCAAGATCGATTTATCTTATGGGGAGATTTCGTCGCCATTAGGGTTGTTCAAATCAGGCTATCGGAGGAGCTTGGTACTCGTTCGCGCGCGACTGGTTTCGATGGGGAGCGTGGACAAGCAGAGGTTGTAGGAAGGGTGTCGATAGGTTGCGATTGGGGTTTGCATCAGAATCAAACGGTAGGGGAGCGAGACTGTGTGGAGTTATCGACATCAATGATGTCGTGTTCGTTGCCAAGTGAAGCTGCGATCGAGTCGATTTCTGGTAATCTGTTGTTCTTGGATAATTTTTGCTTAGTTATGATACTTGTACTCTATAGGATTAGATGTTTGAATCAATAAAATTAAAATAAAGGGTAAACATTTCACAGAAAAGAAATTCTGTTTTACAGATTTATATATATATATATATATGCATAAAAAAAGAAGAAAAAAAAGAAGAAGGGTTTACTATAAACAAAACTACTGTTTTGTTATTTACAAAGGAGAATAATAATATAACAATAGGTTTATAAAACAGTGATATAGATATACTGCTGTTGTAAAAAAAAAAAAATCCTCGATTTAGAGATCTATATTTGTAAATATATGTTTATATAGTGAAGTAAATTATTGCTGATATTTAATGAAACAGGAAAATAATTTTTATAAGGTTTGAACAAAAAGGGGTAAATAGAAATAAACCTGTATGTGCACATTTGAATTTACTAGCTGGTTTTAAAAATGTATTATAAGTAATTAACTTGTTAAATAAACAGATTAATTGATTGTAGTTACTAAAAATAAATTTATTTAAGGAAATTTGTTAAAATGAGAACTTTAAAATAAAATAAAAAATAAAAAAATAAAACCACTAGTTAATTAAATTAAACTAAACTGTAAATCAGAAATTAATTGTTCGATTAATTTAAATATTAATAAATTATATAAATTGTTTATTTAAGGTCAAACACCTGGAAATCCAAGGCAATATGGAAGTGGATTAAAAAACAAAGCAAAGGTGAGTTAATCTCACTCAGTTAATTTAAATTTAAATGTTTGAATTTAAATAATTGTTTGGAGATGAATTGAGTGATGTGATTTAGTATGATATTTTAGAATTGGCATATTTTATTGTGCTAACATTTGTGGATGCAGGGAAACAGGTTGGAAGGATCCAACTGGATCGCTCACATTTATTTAAATTATTCTATATTCTCTGTTGTGATTATTTGATATCTTATGATGAGTTATATTGGTATATTGAATGTTATGGTTAATTGGATATTTGGGTATAATGAATTACCAAATTATATGAATTGGATTGTTGAAAGAAATTAAAAAGAAGTAAATTTGTAAGCGAAATAATTATAGAAATTTTGAATAAATTAAGAATGAATTGGAAAGAAATAAAAGTAATATGAAAATAATAATAAATAACTTCGAGTATGAAGAGAAATGGAATTTTGAAATAAAATGAAATTGATAAATTGTAAACTTAAGTCATATCAATTAAAGAAATAAAGAATTACTTTAAAATTTAAAATAAAGAAGTAATTGAGAAATCTAAAAAAAATTGAAAATCAAGAAATGAGATCTAAAATTAATAGATTCTGAATTTAAAGGGAATAAATTGGAAATCAATTTGGGAAATTGATTTCAGTGATTGAAGTTGGGATTTTTCTCTGGATAACCAAGTACATTTTTAAAGTAAATTCTTAAATAAATTTAAAGGTTTTAAAATTATTGTAAAAAGCAAGTTTTAGAAATTTATTATTTCTACTATTTCAATTCAAAAGTAAGTATTTCTTTCAAACCTATTATAGTAGTAATTACTTAAAAAGTGTCCTAGTATTTTGTTTTCAAAGGTGAAAATCTAGTTTTATATTCTATTAAGTAACTTTATTTTCAAATACTTATATAGTATGTATTTTTACAAAATATTGAAGTAATTTAACTTAAATGTTTAAAAGTATATTGTCAAAGTAAAGTGTTTCTAAATTATTTTAAAAATCTAGTTTTGTGCTTGGTAATTTCAAAGAAGAGAAATAAATATTTGGGGAAGTTTATTCTGAAAGAAAGATGGTTTTGAAAACTGTTTTCAAAGGGTTGAAAATAAAAATATATCTTGTGAAGGTATTTTGAGATAAATAAATAATTTGGGAAATTATTTATTGTTTGATGGATGTTTGTGAATATAAATTGATAGTTAAATCACCGACTATCAATATTGGACAATGCGTTGATCGTTTCGAAGAGACCGGGATCGAGATTTATTTCTCGAAAACCACTTCGATCCGATTTGTACGTTTCGTGCGAAAAACGTGTTCGGAGTCGAAGATGGAGCAGTGAAGTGCAAGGGCTAGTCGCTACTAATCCTGAGGATATTTCCAAAATGGATGTAGTAGGAGTAGTGCCTTCGGTTCCGTTCGAACCCGGGACGGACTTGTATGGACGAATGCTTGCGAAACATCGTCAGGTGGACGATGGGCATTCTAAGTGAAAACGTTCTAAAGGTAACGCTTAGCCTCAAGCCTCATCAACCGGAAATGACTGAAAATCAGGAGATATGCAGCAAGGTTAGGTGGGTCATACCCAAGCAGGATAAGATATTTCCCCTGTCTAGATGTCCCTTTATTATTTCGGCTTAGTGGGTGGTTGGTCGCGCTAACCACGGGGTTTATCTTGTTCGAGACTGTTCAGTAAGGAATGGTTCCGGCCTTGTGTTGCAGGGGATGAAGGGAGTAATCCTCGGTACGGTGATCTAGGCCCCGTACTGTGACAGGTGGTACCCCAGTGCCTAGTCATTGTTGGAAATCCATTCTCCCTACGAGCCTTGTACGAGTTTTGTTTGTATTACCCACTTTTGTGGCTAGTAGCTAGAATTTAATGAATGTAACAATTTCGGCTATTTTATAAGTATTTGTATATAGACCCTATTATAATATCAGAGGATTTCTATAAAAATTGTTTTAGCTATCGTAAGGTAAAAACCCGACATGTTTATTTGTGGCGTGGTCTTACGAGATGCTTTTGTTTTCAAAGGATTTTTGAAACTTTAATAATCAATTGGGTGTGATTTTCTCACGCTGGTATTCCAGACTGAATCGGGTATTATTTAGCTGTAATGCTCGGGTCAGACCGAGTATTATAGAATACAGGATATGATGCTGTGGAGCTCAGGAGACGAGCTGGTTGACGATACGTATTCTCGTACTTATATATATATATATATATTTCCGCTGAGTTGAGTTGTTGTGTACCCATTGTATGTTATTGATGTGAGCTGTGACTGATGTACTCTGATGATGTAATATATGTAAACTGATATATTTGATTTTGAGTAAAGATTATTTATTCCCTATTATATTTTATTCCGCCGCGATGGTTAGATTCTGATGTTGATTTTGTTTTCTCTTCTTCTACCTCTTCTTCTTTAACCCAAATGGTTCGTATTTCTGTGCAACTTGAGTTGATTGTTGTAGAATAGTGTTGACTCAAGGGGTACGGATTTGCGGGCCGTTACACTGTCACTGGTTAGTTTCATACCTAAAAAAGCTTATTCGAACCTCAATAGGGTCTTGCAAGTTTTATACCCTTCGTTTTTTCGTCGCGTGAATTTTTTCTGTAAAACAGGATTTCCGTGGATAGTCTATGATTTTCCATCGCTGAAGAGTGGTGCACCATGATACTACTCTGTTTGAAATCCATGCATCCATTTCTAAAAGTCGTACGACACTTTTTCGGCATTTTAGACGGATGTGGCACCTTGCACCATAGTTGTTGCACCCTATGGATATCGATTCTTCGGCGGGCCATAATTGTTGGTTCGTCTAGAGTTACGGGAGCCATAACCAGTTTAAACGAAGCTCTCTATGAATTCTATGGCTATGACAGCTTTAAGACATCATCGGTTAGTTTCATTCCCAAAAAAGCCTATCCGAATCTCAATCAGGTCTCAGATGTTTTTTACCCTTCGTTTTTTTATCACGTGGATTTTTTCTGCAAAACGAGATCCCCGTGGCTGGTCCATGATTTACCATCGCTATAGAGTTGTGCACCATGGTACTGCTTCGTCTCAAATCCATGCACCTATTTATAATTGTCGTATGGCACTTTTTCGGTATTTTGGACGGATGTTGTCCTCGCACTGTATATGTTGCACCCTGTGGATATCGATTCTTCAGAGGACCATAACTATTTGTTCGTTTAGAGTTACGGGAGCCATAACCAGTCAAAACGAAGCTCTCTATGAGTTCTACGGCTATGATAGCTTTAAGCCGTCATTGGTTAGTTTCATACCCAAAAAAGTCTATCCGAACCCCAATTGGGTCTTGGAAGATTTTACCCTTCGTTTTTTCGTCACATGGATTTTTTCTGTAAGACGGGATCCTCGTGGCTGGTCTATGATTTACCATCGCTAGAGAGTGTGCACCATGGTATTGCTCCTTTTCAAATTCATGCACCCATTTCTAAAGTCGTACGGTACTTTTTTGGTATTTTGGACGGATGTTGCTCCTTGCACCTTAGATGTTGCACCCTGTGGATATCGATTCTTCGGAGGCCATAACTGTTGGCTTGTTTAGAATTAGGGGAGATATAACCAATCAAAACGAAGCTCTCTCGGTGTTCTACGGCTGTGACTGCTTTGACCCGTCTGGTTAGTTTCATACCCAAAAAATCCTATCCGAACCTCAATCGGGTCTTGAAAAATTTTTACCCTACGTTTTTTCGTCTCATTGATTTTTTTTCTATAAAACGGGATCCCCGTGGCTGGTCTATGCTTTACCATCGCTGGAGTGTGGTGCACCATGGTGCTGCTTCATTTCAAATCCATGCACCCAATTCTAAAAGTTGTATGGCACTTTTTCGGCATTTTGGACGGATGTTGCACCTTGCACCGTAGATGTTGCCCCCTGTGGATATCAATTCTTCGGAGGGCCATAACTGTTGGCCCGCTTAGAGCTATGGGAGCCATAACTAGTCAAATGAAGCTGTCTTTGAGTTCCATGGATATGATGGCTTTAAGCCATCACTGATTAGTTTCATACCCAAAAAATCCTATCCGAACCTCGATCGTGTCTTGGAAAATTTTTTCCCTTCGTTTTTTCGTCACGTGGATTTTTTCTGTAAAACGGGATCCCCATGGCTGGTCTATGATTTACCATCGCTAAAGAGTCGTGCACCGTGGTACTGCTCCGTTTCAAATCAATGCACCTATTTCTAAAAGTCATACGGCACTTTTTTGGCATTTTGGATGGATGTTGCACTTGCACCATAGATATTACACCCTGTGGATATCGGTTCTTTGAAAGGCCAAAACTGTTGGTTCGTTCAGAGTTACGGAAGCCTTAACTAATCAAAACGAAGCTCTTTATGAATTCTATGGCTATAATGCCTTTTACTCGTCACTGGTTAGTTTCATACCTAAAAAATCCTATTGGAACCTCAATTGGGTCTTGGTAGTTTTTTGCCCTTCTTTTTTTCGTTACGTGGATTTTTTCTGTAAAATGGGATCCCTTTTGCTAGTCTATGATTTACCATCGCTGGAGTGTGGTGCACCATGGTACAGTCCCGTTTCAATACCATGCACCCATTTCTAAAAGTTGTAAGGCATATTTTCGGCATTTTGGATGGATGTTGCACCGTGTATCGTAGATGTTGCATCCTGTGGATATCGATTCTTCAGAGGGTCGTAACTGTTGGTTCGTTTAGAGTTACAGGAGCCATAACTAGTCAAAATGAAGCTCTCGACGAGTTCTATGGCTATGACGGTTTTAAGCCGTCACTGGTTAGTTTCATACCCAAAAAAGCCTATCTGAACCTCAATCGGGTGTTAGAAGTTTTCTACCCTTCGTTTTTTCGTCACGTTGATTTTTTCTGTAAAACGGTATCCCTATGGCTGGTCTATGATTTACCATCACTAGAGAGTGGCGCACCATGGCACTACTCCATTTGAAATCCATGCACCCATTTCTAAAAGTCGTACGGCATTTGTTCGGCATTTTGGACGGATGTTGCACCTTGCGTCGTAGATGTTGCTCCTTGTGGATATCGATTATTCGAAGGGCCATAACTGTTGGTTTGTTTAGAGTTACGGGAGCCAAAACCAGTCAATACGAAGCTCTCTGTGTGTTCTACGGCTATGATGGATTCAAGCCGTCACTGGTTAGTTTCATACCCAAAAAAGCCTATCCGAACCTCAATCAGGTCTTGGAAGTTTTTTACCCTTCGTTTTTTTGTCACGTGGATTTTTTCTGTAAAACAGGATCCATGTGGTTGGTCTATGATTTAATGTCGCTGGGGAATGGCGCACCATGGTACTGCTCTGTTTCAAATCCATGCACCCATTTCTAAAAGTCGTACGATACTTTTTCAGCATTTTGGACGGATGTTGCACCTTGCACCGTAGATGTTGCACCCTGTGGATATCGATCCTTCGGAGGGCCATAACTGTTGGTTCGTCTAGAGTTACGAGAGTCATAACTAGTTGAAATGACGTTATCTATGAGTTCTATGGCTACGACGGCTTTAAGCCATCACTGGTAAGATTCATAACCAAAAAAGCCTATCCGAACCTTAATCGGGTCTTGGAAGTTTTTTACCCTTCATTTTTTCGTCACGTGGATTTTTTCTGTAAAATGGCATCCCCTTGGCTGGTCTATGATTTACCATCTCTGGAGAGTGGTGCACCATAGTGCTGCTCCTTTTCAAATCCATGCACTCATTTCAAAAAGTCGTACGACACTTTTTCAGTATTTTGGATGGATGTTGCACCTTGCAATGTAGATGTTGCACCCTGTGGAAATAGATTCTTCGGATGGCCATAACTGTTGGCTTTTTAGAGTTATGGGAGTCATGACCAGTCAAAACGAAGCTCTGTCTGAGTTCTACGGCGATGATGGCTTTAAGCCGTCACTAGTTAGTTTCATACCCAAAAAATCCTATCCGAACCTCAATCAGGTCTTGAAAGTGTTTTACCATTCGTTTTTTCGTTACGTGGATTTTTTCTATAAAACGGGATCCCCGTGGATGGTCTATGGTTTATCGTCCGATTTAGTTTTAAATAGTTAAATTTAAATTTTTGATGGTGTGCTTGGATGATAAATTTTTATCAATTGTATTGGATTAGACCCTATGCGCCGTATAACAGCGGAGGATTTTATACAAACCCATATACTACGATATTCCACCTCAAAGTGGAATTGGTACTATATATGTATTTGAAGTGATTGATTTCCTGCATTATATAGAAGATTACATCATATGCGCCGCATAATAGCGGATGATTTTATATAATCCCATATACTATGATATTCCACCTTGAAGTGGAATTGGTATTTAATTGTTGTCCTAACATCTGTGGATCTAGGGAAACAGGCTAGAGGGATCCAACTAGATTCCTCAAATATTTTAATTTGTTTCATATGTTGTGTGTTGATTTATTTATAATCTATGTGTGATTATACTTGTGATTGAAATTGTGGAAGGCTATGATTTAGCCAAATATATTTTTGGTATCGTAGGATACCAGAAATAAGTAAAGTTTGATTTTTGAAATTTAAGTAGAAGTTTATAGAAATTTTTGAAAATTGCATAGATTTAAAAGAAGGAATTTAAATGGGTAAAGATTGATTTTGAAATCATATCGAATTAATTCCAAAATATGGGAAGAAGTTTTTAATAAATAAAGTTGGAGAATTTATTTAAAAATTCAGTTTTTAAATAGTTTGGAAGAGATAAAGGAATTTATTTTAAAAGGAAATAAATTTAGAAATCAAATTTGGAATTTGATTTGGTGTTTGAAATGATTTTGGGAAATCGATTTGAAATTAGATTTGGTGTTTTGAAAATAAATTGGGAAATCGATTTGAAGCTGATTTGGTGTTTAAAATAAATCTTTGGGAAGTGGATATGGAAATCGATTTGGTATTTGAAATAAATGTTTGGAAAATCAATTTGGAATTTGATTTGGGGTTAAAAGTGAATATTTGGAAATTGATTTGAAAATCGTATATTAGTGGATATTTGAAATTTAAATTCACAGTAGGAATTTAAAAAGGAAAGGGAAATTTGTTTTAAAAATAAATATGGGTTTATTTTTAAAAGTGTGGAAAGAAATTTACGGATTTGGAACCTAAATTTAATATAAATCGAGAAGGGTTTATTAATTAATTTAAATGAATCATTTTAGAATAGAAGGTGTATTTTCCTTGGAAAGCCGAGTATACTTTCAAAGTAGCTTTTAAAGTATAAATTAAATGTTCTAGTGTTGGTTTTAAAAGAATGTTTTGGAGAAATAATTTTCTTACGTTATTTTGAAAATCTTTAGAGTAAAGATTTATTTAATTAATTATAGAAGTAATTATTTAAAGATTAAATTGATATTTGGTTTAGAAAATGGTTATTTAAACAGTTATACTCTGTCTAATATTTTGTTTTTAGTTTGGGCTTAAAGTTTATATGAGATATTAGTATAATATTTTCATAACTATTATTTAAGTAAGTGTTTAAAGATAGTTTTTATTTTAAATATTTCCAAGTATATATGTTTGGATAAGTAATATAAATTATTTTAAGTACTTGAATTCGGAAAATTTTCAGTGGAAATGTATGAATATTTGGAAATATATTCCGCGCGAGGGAAGTTATTTGAAATTTGTTTCCAAAGGGTTGAAATGTGAAATTATATCTTGCAAAGATATTTTGGAAATGAATAATTGGGAAAATTATTTAAATCTGGTGATTGTTGTGGATGTGGATTGATAGTTAAATAACCGACTATCAATATTGGCCTTTAAATGGCATTTGAATTTCGACGCGACAGGGAGTCGGACTCTAGATGGTTATCCGAAACCCACATTGAATCTTGATGATGAATCTTTATGGTTGAGGTATCCACGTGTTTATAAATTAAGCCGTCACTGGTTAGTTTCATTCCCAAAAAAGCCCATCCGAACCTCAATCCGGTCTTGGAAGTTTTTCGTCCTTTGTTTTTTCATCACGTGGATTTTCCTGCAAAACGGGATCCCCGTGGCTGGTTTATGATTACCATCGCTGGAGAGTGGTGCACCATGGTCCTGCTCCGTTTCAAATCCATGCACCCATTTCTAAAAGTCGTACGACACTTTTTCGGCATTTTGGATGGATGTTGCACCATGCAACGTAGATGTTGCACCCTGTGGATATCGATTCTTCGGAGGTCCATAATTGTTGGCTCGATTAGAGTTAAGGAAGCCATAACCAGTCAAAACGAAGCTCTCTTTGAGTTCTATGGCTGTGAAAGCTTTAAGCCGTCACTGGTTAGTTTCATACCCGAATAAGCTATCCGAACCTCAATCGGGTCTTGGAAGTTTTTTACCCTTCGTTTTTTTCATCACGAGGATTTTTTCTATAAAACGGGATCTACGAAGCTGGTATATGATTTACCATCGCTAGAGAGTGGTGCACTATGGTAGTGCTCCGTTTCAAATCCATGCACCCATTTCAAAAAGTCGTACGGCACTTTTTCGTCATTTTAGACGGATGTTGCACCTTGCACCGTAAATGTTGCGCCCTATGGATATCGATTATTCGGAGGGTCGTAACTGTTGGTTCGTTTAGAGTTATGGAGCCATAACTAGTAAAAACGAAGCTATCTTTATGTTCTACAACTATGATGGCTTTAATTTGTCAATGGTTAGTTTCATACCCAAAAAATCCTATATGAACCTCGGTCGGGTCTTGGAAATTTTTTTACCCTTCGTTTTTTCGTCACGTGGATTTTTTCTTTAAAATGGGATCTTCATGGCTAGTCTATGATTTACCATCGTTCAAAAGTGGTGCACCATGGTACTGCTCCATTTCAAATCCACGCACCCATTTCTAAAATTCGTACGGCACTTTTTCTGTATTTTGGACGGATGTTGCACCTTGCACCGTGGATGTCGCACCCTGTGGATATTGATTCTTCGGAGGGCCATAACTGTTGGCTCGTTTAGAGTTACGGGAGCTATAACTAGTCAAAACGAAGCTCTTTATGAGTTCTACAGCTATGACTGCTTTAAGCCATCACTGATTAGTTTCATTTCCAAAAAATCCTATCCAAACATCAATCGGGTGTTGGAAGTTTTTTACCCTTCGTTTTTTCGTCACGTGGATTCTTTCTATAAAACAGGATCCCCGTGGATGGTCTATGATTTACCATTACTGGAGAGTGATGCACCATGGTACTGCTCCGTTTCAAATCCATGCAGCCATTTCTAAACGTCGTACGACACTTTTTCGGCATTTTGGACGGATGTTGCACCTTGCACCGTAGATGTTGCACCCTGTGGATATCGATTCTTCGGAGGAACATAACTGTTGGCTCGTTTAGATTTACGGGAGCCATAACCGGACAAAACGAAGCTCCTTGTGATTTGTACGGCTATAACCGCTTTAAGCCGTCGCTGATTAGTTTCATACTCAAAAAAGCCTATCTGAACCTCAATCGGATCTTAAAAGTTTTTTACCCTTCGTTTTTCCATCACGTGGATTTTTTCTGTAAAACGGGATCCCCGTGGCTGCTCTATGATTTACCATCGCTGTAGAGTGGTGCACCATGGTACTGCTCCATTTCAAATCCATGCACCAATTTCTAAAAGTCGTACGGCACTTTTTCGGCATTTTAGACGGATGTTGCACCTTGCACCGTAGATGTTGCACCCTATGGATATCGATTCTGCGGAGGCCATAACCGTTGGCTCGTTTAGGGTTACGGGATCCATAACAAGTCAAAACGAAGCTCTCTATGAGTTCTAAGGCTATGATCACTTTAAGCCGTCACTGGTTAGTTCCATACCCAAGAAAGCCTATTCGAACCTTAATAGGGTCTTGGAAGTTTTTTACCCTTCGTTTTTTCATCACGTGGATTTTTCTTGTAAAACGAGATCCCCGTGGCTGGTCTATGATTTACCATTGCTAGAGAGTGGTGCATCATGGTACTGCTTCGTTTCAAATCCATGCATCCATTTCTATAAGTCGTACGACACTTTTTCGGCATTTTGGACGGATGTTGCACCTTGCGCCGTAGATGTTGCACCCTGTGGATATCAATTCTTCGAAGGGCCATAACTGTTTGCTCGTTTAGAGTTACGGGGGCCATAACTAGTCAAAAGGAAACTCTCTATGAGTTCTACGGCTATGACCACTTTAAGCCGTCACTGGTTAGTTTCATACCCAAAAAATCCTATCTGAACCTCAATCGGGTCTTACAAGATTTTACCCTTCGCTTTTTCGTCTTGTGGATTTTTTCTGTAAAATGGGATCCCCGTGGCTGGTCTATGACTTACCATCGCTAGAGAGTAGTGTACAATGGTACTGCCCCCTTTCAAATCCATTCACCCATTTCTAAAAGTCGTACGGCACTTTTTCGACATTTGGTCGGATGTTGCACCTTGCACCGTAAATGTTGAACCTCATGGATATCGATTCTTCGGAGGACCATAACTATTGGCTCGTTAAGAGTTACGGGAGCCATAACCAATCAAAAAGAAGCTCTCTATGAGTTAAATAGCTATGACGGCTTTAAGCCATCACTGGTTAGTTATATGCCCAAAAAAGCCTATCCAAACCTCAATCCGGTCTTTGATGTTTTTTATCCTTCATTTTTTCGTCACGTGGATTTTTTCTGTAAAACAGGATCCCCATGGCTGGCCTATGATCTGCCATCACTGGAGAGTGGTGCACCATAGTACTTCTCTGTTTCAAATCCATTCACCTATTTTTAAAAGTCGTAGGACACTTTTTCGGTATTTTGGATGGATGTTGCACCTTACACCATTGATGCTGCACCCTATGGTTATCGATTCTTCGAAGGGCCATAACTTTTGGCTCGTTTAGAGTTATGGGAGCCATAACTAGTCAAAACGAAGCTCTCTGTGAGTTCTACATCTATGACCGCGTTAAGGCTACACTGGTTAGTTTCATGACCAAAAAAGACTATCCGAACCTCAATTGGATCTTGGAAGTTTTCTTACCCTTCGTATTTTCGTCACGTGGATTTTTTCTGTAAAAGGGATCCCCATGGTTGTTCTATGATCTACCATCGCTGGAGAGTGGTGCACCATGGTACTGCTCCGTTTCAAATCCACGCTCCCATTTCTAAAAGTTGTACGACACTTTTTCGGCATTTTGGAAGGATGTTGCACCTCGCACCGTAGATGTTGCACCTTGTGGATATCGATTCTTCAGAGGGCCATAACTGTTGGCTCGTTTAGAGTTACGGAAGTCATAACCAGTCAAAACGAAGCTCTTTGTGAGTTCTACATCTATGACCGCTTTAAACCGTCATTGGTTAGTTTCATACCTAAAAAAGACTAACCAAACCTCAATCGGATCTTGGAAGTTTATTTCCCTTCGTTTTTTCGTCACGTGGATTTTTTCATAAAACGGCATCCTCATTGCTGGTCTATGATTTACGATCGCTAGAGAGTGGTGCACCAAGGTACTGCCTCGTTTCAAATCCACGCACCCATTTCTAAATGTCGTGCGACACTTTTTCGGCATTTTGAACAGATGTTGCACCCTGTGGATATCGATTCTTTGGAGGGCAATAACTGTTGGCTCGTTTATTGTTACGGGAGCCATAACTAGTCAAAACGAAGCTCTCTGTGAGTTATACAGCTACAACCGCTTTAAGCCGTCACTGGTTTGTTTCATACCCAGAAAAGCCTATCCGAACCTCAATCGGGTCTTGGAAATTTTTTACCCATTGTTTTTTCGTCACGTGAATTTTTTCTGTAAAACGGGATTCACATGGCTGGTCTATGATTTACCATCGCTGGAGAGTGGTGCATCATGTTACTGCTCTGTTTCAAATCTATAAACCCATTTCTAAAAGCGGTACGACACTATTTCGGCATTTTGGACGGATGTTGCCAAGGGGTTCTTCTTGAGTTTGGAGCAAGGAGATGGATTTGCAAGAGAAACTAGGGTTTTGGAATTTTAATTTCCAATCTCTCCCACCATTAACACTCTAAAAACTGAAATGAGAAGAGAATGAGGGTGAGTGGGGAAGAGTGGCTCAGATTTGAGCATAAGTTAACATAGGGTTGAGCCCAAAAACCAAACCCAAAGTAAAAAGTAGCAGAAATCAACTTTCTCCAAACATATCGAAGCTTATACTCAAAAAGGTCGCAAACGGCATTTTAAACTCAATGGGAGTGGTCCCGAGCCCTAATTCGACCGTATGCAAAAAGTAGCTTTTCGGACTAAAATCCGACTACCGATAAAATATTTAAATAAAATATTTAAATATAAAATCGACAAATATGCGGGTTGTTACATCGATTCTTCGAAGGGTCATAACGGTTGGCCCGTTTAGAGTTACGAGAGTCATAACCAGTTGAAACAAATCTCTACGTGAGTTCTACAGCTATGACACCTTTGAGCCGTCACTAGTTAGTTTCATACCCAAAAAATCCTATCCGAACCTAAATTGGGTCTTGGCAGTCTTTTACCCTTCGTTTTATCGTCACATGGATTTTTTCCGTAAAATGGGGTCCCCGTAGCTAGTTTATGATTTACCATCGCTGGAGAGTTATGCACCAAGGTACTGCTCCGTTTCAAATCCATGCGGCCATTTCAAAAAGTCGTACGACACTTTTTCGGCATTTTGGACGGATGTTGCACCTTGCACCATAGATGTTGCACCCTGTGGATATCAATTCTTCGGAGGGCCATAACTTTTGGCTCGTTTAGGGTTACGGGATCCATAACCAGTCAAAACGAAGCTCTCTGTGAGTTCTACCACTATCACCGCTCTAAGCCATCAATGGTTAGTTTCATACCCAAAAAAGCGTATCCGAGCCTCAATCGGGTCTTAGACTTTTTCACCCTTCGTTTTTTCGTCACATGGATTTTTTCTATAAAACAGGATCCCTGTAACGACCCGCCTTTTTGGAAAGTTTAAACCGACGATCAAATACACATGCCGATTCCAAATCATTAAAAAGGGCAGATCGTTATTGGGGTAAATAAGAAAAGAAAAGAAAGAGAAATAAAGGAAATGAAACAACACAGAATCTCGCAGCAGAACGATAAAATATAATAGTCAAATAAACATTTCATGAAGCTGTTTACCCTACTTTGACAATTATTTATACAACATTTATCAGAGTTATACATATACAACAGAACAATTAAAATAATGCAGCAGATAGCATGATGCAAGGGTAATAATAGTAATAGTGTACCAAATCTTTGTCTTCATCCTCCAGAATAGATCTTCAAAAATCTAAAAAACTCAGGACTGACCCGAGCGTAATGAAAAGACAAAACACTCGAGTCAGGACTAAAATATCCTTATGAAAGTTAAATCAATCGTAAATAAATATGAGTGTAACAGCGTCAGAGATGTTTACGGGGTTTGACATCTCATATCCAGTGTCAACGTGCGTGCAATAACTCAAGGGATGTTACGGGATTTTCCATCTCTTAAGGATCCATTAAACTATCTATTATGTAGTAATGTACGCTAAGTAGATACTGCCTATCAGTAATATAAAGTATCAAAATAGCGTTAAAACGTTACCATAATCCCCCTTAACACATTTTTATAATGCCATAGTCTATACAACACCGTAAGCCCTACCGTAAACTGGTGGTTATCAGAGGGTACCCCATAGGTATAATACAAAACATAACGTAGTTGTCGCGAATAGGATAATCAGTATGACAAGGTACATGAGGCGATACCAACTAGGATACTAGTAGTTGCGTGATCCGGACTGATGTTGAGCATAGCCAGCAGCTGCCCCAACACCGCGAAACAACACTCCCAAATCAAGGGGTGCACCCAAATCGCATCACAAATGTAATAGATATGGTATCGAAGAAGTGTGTACACTAGAGGTGGCGAACCTCAATGGCCCGGCGCGGCTCCTGTTTTAGTCATGTTAGGGGTCATCCAATATCGTTCTCTTTCTTCAGTCAACGCGTTCACCAAGCCATCCACTTCATTCTGGATCAACACTCCGCGTATAATAGTTATTAAAGTGGTTTTCGGTATCGACAAAGAGTATGTCCATATCCGATCCCGGTCTCTTTAATAACTACGTATTATTACACCGGTGGCTCTTTTACGTTTCAAATCGATTCATAATTGATATCAAAATATCATATTCACTTCAAAAAAACAAATCCATTTCAAATATCATCGTATCTATTCAAATGTAAGATTCCGTTTCAAAAATCATTTCTCGCATCAACATCTCATTTCTATTTCAAAATCATTTCGAATTCAATTTAGGTTGCAACTTCATTTAACCAATTCGTATTTAAATTCAAGATTTAAACATAAACATTTCACCTTATTGACCAGCTTGAAATTTTAGAAAAATAGTTTTAAGTAGTTTAAAAGTAGTTTTAAATAATTAAAATAGTAAAAAAAATACTTAAAATCTTAAAATGGATTTGAAATAGATAAATTAGTTTAAAATAATTTAAATTGGGTTAAGTAGATTTAAAATAGATTAAAACAGTTTAAGTATTAAAAAATGGTTTATATAATAGAGTAATTTGGAAAACAAAATAAAACAGCTTCAAAACCAATCCATTTCAATTTATAACTTCCCAATTCAAATCAATTTCAATTTCATTTACCGTTTCGATTTCGATTTCAATTCAAATCAATGTCAACTTTGACTTCAAATTTATTCAATTTTATATTCACTTTCAATTAATTCAATTTCAATTTATATCGATTTAGAGCTTGTTTTTTCAAAATATCCAATTATAACACTTAACAAAATTATCCATCGATTTCTGAGTTTAAATCCAAATTTCAAATAAGATTCAATTCCAAGCTCGACTTCAAAATATAATTTCTCTATTACTTTTACTTGGTAATATCCAAAACTCGAATTAAGGTTAAATCTTTAAACAAATCAATTTTCGAAATTCAATCATATCCCCATTTTAAATCCCAAAGTCTCCACTTTAATTATTTAATGATTTCTTTTAACCAAAATTTATTTCAACATTCCAAACTCAAATTTCGATAAATTCGACTTCAATAAATTGATTTCTATTATAACTTTTAAATCAAAACATTTAAATAAATTTCAAATCGACGATTTTAAAAATTATTAATTTAGCCAATTCGGTGTCCGTATATAATTTTCTATCCTATGGCCAAGTAATTATTTATTTCAATTAAATGTCAAGGATGAATATATATCACTTAAATCAATCATAGTGTCATATGTATGCATAACAGGTTATACATAAGCAATAAACATCCAAACATTTAAATATCAAGCTCGTTTAATTTTACCCGAAATTTTCGCTAGCTCCAAACGACTCCAATCCAACTCCATAGCGTACTTCTCATCGAAACGATTCCAGCACAAAAAGTTTGGTCCGAATCCGACCTCGCATGTGAGAGTTATACATTTTATAAGTTATCGACCTCTGAATTTTATAAAACACTTTATATTATATTTAAATGAATTCTTACCCAGAGCAATTGAGGCCCAGCCCACAACTCCATCTTCCCCAAAGCAAAATCCTGTATGTGATCAAAAACACAACCCACCATTTGTCGTGCATCAACTCCAGTGATACGGAGCTCCAGTACTCTGTTCGACATGACGTCTTCGCCAAACTACCTCTCTTCGAAGCCTCCATCACCTCGACCACAAAGCTTCGAGCTCGGCCACCCACAGAAATCGCGACACGCACTTTCCCCCTCGACCTCGTTCAGGTCGTACCACCCTATACACGGCCGCACGCTCCCAAACTCGGCTCCAAGGTGCCGTTTTCATCCCAAAACGCAAATACGAACTCCGATTAACGAATCGATGGTTGAATGAATAAAGATCTCAAACCCTAGCTATCCATGCTCACGTTCTTCCTCTCTGTCATTTCCCAAATCATAGCCGCACCCTCCAACGACCATACCAAATCGAAGAGAAGGAGGAAATTCGAATTTAGGAACTGGTTTGAGGATTTTTAGATCAGTAATTTGTGAGATATAAATTTTCAAAGCTCCCATTTTTATTTTTTTCAAAGCTTCATTATCAAATCCCTCTGTACTCGGTTGTTATGAATTGAAGGAAGCGTGTTATATAGGTCAGGTGGCTGAGGAAAGAAAGAAAAGAGACAGATGTGATGGGTACAGTCAAGTCAAGATATTAATTATTATTATTTTAAATTCAAATATCCAGATATCTATTTCAAACTCCTATCAAGACGTGCCGCTAGACGTTCCTAAGGTTTACCCCACGTTTCGAACACAATGGAATGTTTTTCGGGGGCTAATTCGATCACACGTGCGAGTTACGGAAATAAACGATCAAATTTAAATTAAACCGATTAAACGAATTTCTATGCATTTTGGCTCGCCCTGGACAAACGGTAAATCCGATTGACACGAAATTTGAAGTCTTACAATAATATCACATTACGGATCCGATCAAACTTGTTTCGTCGAAATCCGAGACTGTTTGAAAAATGACTATTTTAACTCGCCAAATTAATATTAAAACCATTTCGATACGTTTCGAGCTGCCACGATCAAACGACAACTCTGATTGCTACGAAATTTGAAATCTGATAATAACTAACTATTACGGATCCGATGGAACTAGTTTCATCCAATTCTGAGACTGTTCAAAATTTGGCTATTTTCCAATCAATAATTAAATATTAAAATATTCAATTTTCACAAATAAATTTTAAATTCAGTTTTAAAAGTTCTATAACATCACTATAACTCCAATATGATAAAATAAAATTTTACAAATCATTTTTAATTACATTAAACCCGTTATTCAATTATCCAATAAATTCCAATTTTAAAATCTTATTAACTCCATTATAATCCCGATATAACTTACATTCACTTTGGAAACCAATTTGAATCATATTAAATCAAATTTCAATTATTCACTCTATTTTCATATATTAAATTTCAATATCAAATTAATCATATCAAATTTGGAATTTAATTATTCAAACATTTGAAATATTAAATTGAACAAATTTGATTATTCTTAAATCACTATCTTTTGAAATATTCAAAACGAACTTATAAAATTTAACAAATTCAAATTATAGAACAACCATTTCCATTATACGGTTATTCAATTCCAATTATTAAATTATTCAATAAGTTCCAAATATTAAATTTAAACAATTTCGATTATCCAATAATTCATTATCTTTTGAAATATTGAAATTGAACTGATAAGATTCACCCTTTAAAACCAATTCACAATTTAGAACACTGTTTCCATTTTACAGTTATTCAATTATTCAATAAGTTTTAAATATTTACTTTAAACAATTTACCTGTTCAATATTCAATTATTTGATTTTAAATATATTTTACTTGTCAATCAATTACTCTATTATACCCAATGAATTCAACATTTATTATCCTATTCAACTATTGATTGCAAAGGCATTCACTAAGTAGCATTTATTTTTCATTACTTGGGTAATTATTGTTGCAATTCATTCCAGTTATTATTATTCCAAACGACTTACAATATTTTTTCTAAGCACTAAATCACGAAATCTTTTAAATTAGCTATTTTAATTATCGAAAATTTACGAGTCTTTATACTCTCCCCCACTCAAAACTTTTCGTCCCCGAAAAGGAAAAAGAAGGGAAATGGAACTAAGTATAGAATTCAACATTAGATATATTTTTATTCAAAGTTACCAACTTATAAAACAATGTAATTCCACTTATAAAGTCATTACTACACTTCCACTAAGTTACCCTAAACGGCTTTCCAACTTTAAAAGTTAGTTATCACAACAAGTTATAAAAAATTTAAAACTTGAAAAAATTTCTAACACCCGAATTTATGGAAAATTTCGACAGAGTCTCCTTTGCGCGGCTCGATCGGTACAGCTACAAAACGCCTCTGCGGGCCCCAAACCAACAAAAGAAAATCAAAATCCAAGTGGCTCATCAAAAATCACCAATTCCAATGACAAAATAAACATGTACCTTATATTTTATTAGCGAGCATATACGACTAATATAGCGCGAAAGCGAGCTACAAATGCGAAGCAAGCGCAATCCGCACCTACTAAACACTCAACAAACCATGAGAAACATGCATATATGCAAATAATATCAATATACATCATATAGCAACATAACAACTACATGTGCCAAGATAGCAAATGCAACAAAAGCAACAAATGCAACCATCAATCAACTATCATCCAACTAATCCAACAAATCCATAACCAATCAATATAAATTCACTTCTCATTAATATTTATTGACTTGGGTTTCAATTTTAATCACAGTTGATTCATTAATGTTGAATTTTTACTAACATTCATTCTCAATTCAATTTGTTAACATTCACTACTTTATATTTACATTAGTTCGCTTCCTATTTGAATCAAATTAAATTCTATTTAAATTCATTTAACTTCCAAATTGATTTCAATGATTTATAGCTTTCAATTTCAATATCAATTAATGAATTATATACAATCAACTAACAATCATATAACAACCAAATCACACCCAACATAACCAAATTATTAATTTTACATTTAATTTGGTTTATCTCTTTTATATATATCCTGTTATATAATTTTAAAAGAATCATTTTATATTTGGCATCTTAAATTTCCAATATTAACTTTAATTAAGTCCGTAAGCCGTACATATATCATCTGTGAGCAATATCAATCTAATTGCTTATTCGATCACACAATTTCACTTCCAACTAGTATCGTGCACACGACTCTCTAGTGCGGACTCAGATTTGGTTCCTTAATTGTAAACCGTTACTCTCCTTGCATAGCCATATACTATGATAGGGAATTCCAGAATCAAATTAAAAATCCATATCCAGGGTTCGCCGTCGAAAATCGAGTGAAAAATCCTAACTTGGATCGATATAAATCATCTCGAAATTTTGTGCTCGAATTTGGATCAAATCATTATGCGAATAAAATAATATACGTACAATCTCACATATTACCTTCCAATGGATTTCTATCCAATTTATCTATACTAAATTATTTTATTGACTTCTATTTTTTTTTCACTTAATTTCTCGCAATCCATTATTCAGTTAGTATATTCATTTCTTTACATAACATGTTCTTTAACATTATCTTTTCTTAAACATCATATCATAGGATTTGCTTACTCAAGTTCACTTTAAACATTCTAAAAAATTTAATTAAACTCAATTTCTTTTCTCAATTTCTTTTCCCAATTGATTCTTAGCTATACCAAATTCTTTTGTTTACATTCACTTCATATTCAGTTTCAGTTAATAACCAATTTATTTGCGGAACATTTTATTAGTCATTACTTTAATTTATAGTCGTTCCATAAAAGTCTAACTTCTTATATATGACTTTTCTTAGTTTACGGTTATCTCAAAGTTACAAATTCAATTTTTTTCTATGCCATTTATATTTATTTTCTATAACCAATTTACAAAAGATATTATACAATTCATTTGTCTTCTTTCTTAAGTTCACTTACTTTTTCCATTTATCCATTTATCGTTTCATGCTATATTTAAGTTTTTTATAATTTTTATCACAACCAAATTTTCCATTTATATACATTTTAATTCCCTTTGAGTTTACCATACTTGTATACTTAAATTATTTTCAGGTTCTGTTTAGTTGTACAATATCTCATTACATATCCAAAACATCATTCCAACTTCTTAATATTTGGTAAGTCATATTATATGTTATTAGAATGCAAATTTGGTATTATACAAATTTATAGAATTTCATTTTACTTAATTAGAATGTTCACAAATTTGATTTATTTAAATCCTCTTTACCTTTCAACTTTAAAGTTTCCCAACCATAGCTTAGATGTATTAATCCTCTTATTTTATAAATTCTGGTTATTCACATTTCATTCAAATAATTTGAAAATTACTAATTAACATAACTTAGAAGTTTAAACGCCCGATTCTTTCCAAATCGTTTGAAATAAATATATACACTTATATCTTTAATATTTATCAAATCATACCTTTGGAGTTTAAACCAAAACCCTTTTACCCAAAATAATTTCGAAGAAAAGCAAAACTTCTTAGAAGTCTCCCCCACTTTGAGACTCGAAAATGAACGTCGATGATGCTGCGCAGTCATTACCGAAATTATTTTCCAGCGACAGAAGAGAGGAGTACTGAATTCATTCCTTCTTAAAATCCTTTCAAAATATTTCTCATAAATATTTTCCAACTAATATTACGATATATTTTCTTCAAAGCTTTGAAAACCATTTTTCAAAATCTCCGGGTCTTAAATTCAATATTTTCCAATTTAAATCTATTTTAAGACACCTTTATAAAACATTCTTACAGGATTTTCTTTCTTAAAACATTCCACAAGTTGTTTTATTACTGTTCATTTTGTAATTCATCTTATTTATTAAATTACAATATCCAATTTATGATAATAACCAATATTTTCATTCCTAACAACCAGGTAAGCTAGATAAGTCACAATAATTTTTGAAAATAAATTCTCTATATACAAAATATAATTAGGGAAAAATTATTTCATTTACCCAATTTCAAAACAATACTATGTCGAATTGTTCTGTTTAAGTGTCTAGAGATCCCTGTCAATGACGTTAATTACTCGTATTGACCAGGATCCATAAGCCACTCAACAAATCAACCGACACAATATAAAACATTTTATATCACTAACAAATACACTCTCTCATATATATACACTCAGTGACTCATCATAGGGTATTACTACCCTATTTATAAAGGTCATACCCCACAAAGCTAAGGTTATCGCTAAACCAAAGCTCTGATACCAACTGTAACGACCCGCCTTTTTGGACAGTTTAAACCGACGATCAAATACACATGCCGATTCCAAACCATTAAAAAGGGCAGATGGTTATTGGGGTAAATAAGAAAAGAAAAGAAAGAGAAATAAAGGAATGAAACAACACAGAATCTCGCAGCGGAATGATAAAATATAATAGTTAAATAAACAGTTCATGAAGCTATTTACCCTACTTTGACAATTATTTATACAACATTTATCAGAGTTATACATATACAACAGAACAATTAAAATAATGCAGCAGATAGCATGAAGCAAGGGTAATAATAGTAATAGTATACCAAATCTTCGTCTTCATCCTCCAGAATAGATCTTCAAAAATCTGAAAAACTCAGGACTGACCCGAGCGTAATGAAAAGACAAAACACTCGAGTCAGGACTAAAATATCCTTATGAAAGTTAAATCAATCGTAAATAAATATGAGTGTAACGGCGTCAGAGATGTTTACGAGGTTTGACATCTCATATCCAGTGTCAACGTGCGTGCAATAATTCAAGAGATGTTACGGGATTTTCCATCTCTTAAGGATCCATTAAACTATCTACTATGTAGTAATGTACGCTAAGTAGATACTGCCTATCAGTAAAATAAAGTATCAAAATAGCGTTAAGGCGTTACCATAATCCCCCTTAACACATTTTTATAATGTCATAGTCTATACAGCACCTTAAGCCCCACCGTAAACTGGTGATTATCAGCGGGTACCCCATAGGTATAACACAAAACATAATGTAGTTGTCGCGAATAGGATAATCAGTATAACAAGGTACATGAGGCGATACCAACTAGGATACTAGTAGCTGCGTGATCCGGACTGATGTTGAGCATAGCCAGCAGTTGCCCCAACACCGCGAAACAACACTCCCAAATCAAGGGGTGCACCCAAATCGCATCACAAATGTAATAGATATGGTATCGAAGAAGTGTGTACACTAGAGGTGGCGAACCTCAATGGCCCGGCGCGGCTCCTGTTTTAGTCATGTCAGGGGTCATCCAATATCGTTCTCTTTCTTCAGTCAACGCGTTCACCAAGCCATCAACTTCATTCTGGATCAACACTTCGCGTATAATAGTTATTAAAGTGGTTTTCGGTATCGACAAAGAGTATGTCCATATCCGATCCCGGTCTCTTTAATAACTACGTATTATTACACCGGTGGCTCTTTTACGTTTCAAATCGATTCATAATTGATATCAAAATATCATATTCGCTTCAAAAAAACAAATCCATTTCAAATATCATCGTATCTATTCAAATGTAAGATTCCGTTTCAAAAATTATTTCTCGCATCAACATCTCATTTCTATTTCAAAATCATTTCGAATTTCAATTTAGGTTGCAACTTCATTTAACCAATTCGTATTTAAATTCAAGCTTTAAACATAAACATTTCACCTTATTGACTAGCTTGAAATTTTAGAAAAATAGTTTTAAGTAGTTTAAAAGTAGTTTTAAATAATTAAAATAGTAAAAAAAAAATACTTAAAATCTTAAAATGGATTTGAAATAGATAAATTAGTTTAAAATAATTTAAATTGGGTTAAGTAGATTTAAAATAGATTAAAATAGTTTAAGTATTAAAAAATGGTTTATTTAATAGAGTAATTTGGAAAACAAAATAAAACAGCTTCAAAATCAATCCATTTCAATTTATAACTTCCCAATTCAAATCAATTTCAATTTCATTTACCGTTTCGATTTCGATTTCAATTCAAATCAATGTCAACTTTGACTTCAAATTTATTCAATTTTATATTCGCTTTCAATTAATTCAATTTCAATTTATATCGATTTAGAGCTTGGTTTTTCAAAATATCCATTTATAACACTTAACAAAATTATCCATGGATTTCCGAGTTTAAATCCAAATTTCAAATAAGATTCAATTCCAAGCTCGACTTCAAAATATCATTTCTCTATTACTTTTACTTGGTAATATCCAAAACTCGAATTAAGGTTAAATCTTTAAACAAATCAATTTTCGAAATTCAATCATATCCCGATTTTAAATCCCAAAGTCTCCACTTTAATTATTTAACGATTTCTTTTAACCGAAATTTATTTCAACATTCCAAACTCAAATTTCGATAAATTCGATTCCAATAAATTGATTTCTATTATAACTTTTAAATCAAAACATTAAATAAATTTCAAATCGACGATTTTAAAATTATTAATTTAGCCAATTCGGTGTCCGCATATAATTTTCTATCCTATGGCCAAGTAATTATTTATTTCAATTAAATGTCAGGGATGAATATATATCACTTAAATCAATCATAGTGTCATATGTATGCATAATAGGTTATATATAAGCAATAAACATCCAAACATTTAAATATCAACCAATAGCATCCATCGAAATAAATCATCCAATAGACAATACAATTCATAGCAATTTCATAGTTATCAATGTCAGGTAATTTTATCGCAATTCAATTTCAATTCCAATTTTTAACGGTCAATTTAATTTTCAACGGTTAATTCAAATGACAATCTATATGGCAATTAAATTTATCAAACAACGACAAATAAAATTCATAACACTTCATAATGTCGAATTTAACTAGCATAAAGATATTCAGTACGTTGTGAGCGTTATAAAACACTCACCTTGATTTTCCGTTGTTCCAGCGTTTTATTTCGAATAAAATTAAACGAGCGTTTAATTTACCCGAAATTTTCGCTAGCTCCAAACGACTCCAATCCTACTCCATAGCGTAGTGCTCGTCGAAACGATTCCAATGCTAAAAGTTTCGTCCGAATCCGACCTCGCATGTGAGAGTTATACATTTTATAAGTTATCGACATCTGAATTTTATAAAACACTTTATATTATATTTAAATGAATTCTTACCCAAAGCAATTGAGGCCCAGCCCACAACTCCATCTTCCCCAAAGCAAAATCCTATACGTGAACAAAAACACAACCCACCATTTGCCGTGCATCAACTCCAGTGATACGGAGCTCCGGTACTCCGTTCGACATGCCGTCTTCGCCAAACTACCTCTCTTCGAAGCCTCCATCACCTCGACCACAAATCTTCGAGCTCTGCCACCCACAGAAATCGTGACACGCACTTTCTCCCTCGACCTCGTTCAGGTCGCACCACCCTATACGCGGCCGCACGCTCCCAAACTCGGCTCCAAGGTGTCGTTTTCGTCCCCAAACGCAAATACGAACTCCGATTGACGAATCGATGGTTGAATGAATAAAGATCTCAAACCCTAGCTATCCATGCTCACGTTCTTCCTCTCTGTCGTTTCCCAAATCATAGCCACACCCTCCAACGACCATACCAAATCGAAGAGAAGGAGGAAATTCGAATTTAGGAACTGGTTTGAGGATTTTTAGATCAGTAATTTGTGAGATATAAATTTTCAAAGCTCCCATTTTTATTTTTTTCAAAGCTTCATTATCAAATCCCTCTGTACTCGGCTGTCATGAATAGAAGGAAGCGTGTTAGATAGGTCAGGTGGCTGAAAAACGAAAGAAAAGAGACAGATGTGATGGGTACAGTCAAGTCAAGATATTAATTATTATTATTTTAAATTCAAATATCCAGATATCTATTTCAAACTCCTATCAAGACGTGCCGCTCGGCGTTCCTAAGGTTTACCCCGGGCTAATTCGATCACATGTGCGAGTTATGGAAATAAACGATCAAATTTAAATTAAACCGATTAAACGAATTTCTATGCGTTTTGGCTCGCCCCGGACAAACGGTAAATCTGATTGACACGAAATTTGAAGTTTTACAATAATATCACGTTACGGATCCGATGAAACTAGTTTCGTCGAAATCCGAGACTGTTTGAAAAATGACTATTTTAACTCGCCAAATTAATATTAAAACCATTTCGATGCGTTTCGAGCTGCCACGATCAAACGACAACTCCGATTGCTACGAAAATTGAAATCCGATAATAAATTACTATTACGGATCCAATGGAACTAGTTTCGTCCAATTCAGAGACTGTTCAAAATTTGGCTATTTCCAGTCGATAATTAAATATTAAAATATTCAATTTTCACAAATAAATTTTAAATTCAGTTTTAAAAGTTCTATAACATCACTATAACTCCAATATGATAAAATAAAATTTTACAAATCATTTTTAATCACATTATTATTCAATTATCCAATAAATTCCAATTTTAAAATCTTATTAACTCCATTATAATCCCGATATAACTTACATTCACTTTGGAAACCAATTTGAATCATATTAAATCAAATTTCAATTATTCACTTTAGTTTCATATATTAAATTTCAATATCAAATTAATCATATCAAATTCAGAATTTAATTATTCAAACATTTGAAATATTAAATTGAAGAAATTTGATTATTCTTAAATCACTATCTTTTGAAATATTCAAAACGAACTTACAAAATTTAACAAATTCAAATTATAGAACAACCATTTCCATTATATGGTTATTCAATTCCCATTATTAAATTATTCAATTAGTTCCAAATATTAAATTTAAACAATTTCGATTATCCAATAATTCATTATCTTTTGAAATATTGAAATTGAACTTATAAGATTCACCCTTTAAAACCAATTCACAATTTAGAACACTATTTCCATTTTACAGTTATTCAATTATTCAATAAGTTTTAAATATTTACTTTAAACAATTTACCTGTTCAATATTCAATTATTTGATTTTAGATATATTTTACTTATCAATCAATTATTCTATTATAGCCAATGAATTCAACATTTATTATCCTATTCAACTATTGATTGCAAAGGCATTCACTAAGTAGCATTTATTTTTCATTACTTGGGTAATTATTGTTGCAATTCATTCCAGTTATTATTATTCCAAACGATTTACAAAAAAATTTCTAAGCACTAAATCTTTTAAATTAGCTATTTTAATTATCGAAAATTTACGGGTCGTTACAATCCCCGTGGCTGGTCTGTGATTTACCATCACTTGAGAGTGGCGCACCATGGTACTGGTCCATTTCAAATCCATGCACCCATTTCTAAAAGTTGTACCGCACTTTTTTCGCATTTTGGACGGATGTTGCACCATGCACCGTAGATGTTGCACCCTATGGATATCAATTCTTCGATGGGCTATAACTATTGGCGCATTTAGAGTTACGGGAGCCATAACCAGTCAAAATGGAGCTCTATATGAGTTCTACGGCTATGTCGCCTTTAATCGTTAGTGTCATACACAAAACAGCCTATCCGAACCACAATCAGGTCTTGGAAATTTTTTATCCTTCGTTTTTCGTAACGTGGATTTTTTCTGTAAAACGGGATCCTCGTGGTGGGTCTATGACTTATCATCGCTGGAGAGTGGAGCAGCATGGTACTGCTTTGTTTCAAATCCATGCACCCGTTTCTAAAAGTCGTACGACACCTTGGAGAATGGAGCACCATCTACGGTGCAAGATGCAACATCCGTCCAAAACATTGAAAAAGTGTCGTACGACTTTTAGAAATGGGTGCATGGATTTAAAACAGAGCAGTACCATGGTGCAACACTCTCCAGGGATGGTAAATCATAGACCGGCCATGAGGATTCCATTTTACAGAAAAAATCAACGTGATGAAAAAACGAAGGGCAAAAAACTTTCAAGACCCGATTGAGGTTCAGATAGGATTTTTTGGGTGTGAAACTAACTAGTGACGGCTTAAAGCAGTCATAGCCATAGAAATCACAGAGAGCTTTGTTTTGACTTGGCTACCATAACTCTAAATGAGCCACGGGGATCCCTTTTTGCAGAAAAAATCCATGTGACGAAAAAACAAAGGGTAAAAAACTTCCAAGACTCGATTGAGGTTCAAATAGGCTTTTTTTGGTATGAAACTAACCAGTAACGGCTTAAAGTAGTCATAGCCATAAAACTCACAAAGAGTTTCGTTTTGACTGGTTATGGCTCTTGTAACTCTAAATGAGCCAACATTTATGGCCCTTCGAAGAATCGATATCCATAGGGTGCAACACCTACGGTGCAAGGTGGAACATTCGTCCAAAATGCCGAAACAGGGCCGTACGACTTTTACAAATGGACGCATTGATTTGAAACGGAATAGTACCATGGTGTATTACCCTCCAGCGAGGGTAAATCATAGACCGGCCATGGGGATCCTTTTTTACAGAAAAAATCCACGTCACGAAAAAACGAAGGGTAAAAAACTTCCATGACCCGATTGAGGTTCAGATAGGCTTTTTTGGATATGAAACTAACCAAAGATGGTTTGAAGAAGTCATAGCCGTAGAACTCACAGAGAGCTTCGTTTTGACTGGTTATGGCTCTCATAACTCTAAACGAGCCAACAGTTATAGCCCTCCGAAGAATCAATATCCATAAGGTGCAAAGTCTACGGTGCAAGGTGAAACATCCATCCAAAAGACGAAAAAGTGTCGTACAACTTTTAGAAATGGGTGCATGGATTGGAACGGAGCAGTACCATGGTGCACTACTCTCTAGCAATTGTAGATCATTGACTAGCCATGGTGGTCCCGCTTTGCAGAAAAAAATCCACGTGATGAAAAACGAAGGGTAAAAAACTTCCAAGACCTAATTGAGGTTCGGATAGGCTTTTTTGGGTATGAAGCTAACCAGTGATGGCTTAAAGCTATCATAGCCGTAAAACTCACATAGAGCTTCGTTTTAACTGCTTATAGCTCCCGTAATTCTAAACGAGCCAACAGTTATGGCCCTCCACAGAATCGATATCCATAGGGTGCAACGTCTACGGTGCAAGGTGCAACATCCATCCAAAATGACGAAAAAGTGTCGTATGACTTTTAGAAATGGGTGCATGAATTTGAAACGGAGCAGTACCATGGTGCACCACTCTCCTGCGATGGTAGGTAATAGACCAGCAATGGGGAACCCGTTTTACAGAAAAAACCGCATGACAATAAAACGAAGGGTAAAAAACTTTCAAGACCCAATTGAGTTTCAGATAGGCTTTTTTAGGTATGAAACTAACCAATGACGGCTCAAAGTGGTCATAGCCGTAGAACTTGCAGAGAGCTTCTTTTTGACTGGTTATGGCTCTCGTAACTCTAAGCGAGCCAACATTTATGGCCCTCCGAAGAATCGATATCCGTAGGGTGCAACATCTACGGTGCAAAGTGCAACATTCGGCCAAAATGCTGAAAAAGTGCCATACGACTTTTAGAAATGGGTGCATGGATTTGAAATGGAGCAGTACCATGGTGCACCACTCTCCAGCGATGCTAAATCATATAGTAGCAAAGGGGATCCCATTTTACAGAAAAAAACCACGTGACGTAAAAAACGAAGGGTAAAAAACTTCCAAGACCCAATTGAGGTTTGGATAGGCATTTTTGGGTATGAAACTAACCAGGATGATTTAAAGCATTCATAGCCATAGAACTCATAGAGAGCTTCGTTTTGACTGGCTATGCCTTCCGTAACTCTAAACGGTCCAACATTTATGGCCCTTCGTAGAATCGATATCCACAGGGTGCAACATCTACGGTGCAAGGTGCAACATCCGTCCAAAATGCCGAAACAGTGTCGTACGAGTTTAGAAATGGATGCATGGATTTGAAACAGAGCAGTATCATGGTGCACTACTCTCCAGCGATGGTAAATCATTGACCAGCCATGGAGATCCCATTTTACAGAAAAAATCCACGTCGTGAAAAAATGAAGGGTAAAAAACATTCAAGACCCGATCAAGGTTCGGATAGGCTTTTTTGGTATGAAACTAACCAGTGATAGCTTAAAGCAGTCATAGTTGTAGAACTCACAGAGAGCTTCGTTTTGACTATTATGGCTCCGGTAACTCTAAATGAGCCAACAGTTATGGCCCTCCGAAGAATCGATATCCATAGGGTGTAACATCTACGATACAAGGTGCAACATCCGTCCAAAATGCCGAAAAAGTGCCGTACGACTTTTAGAAATGGATGCGTGGATTTGAAACAGGGTAGTAACATGGTGCACCACCCTCCAGCGATGGAAAATCATAGACCAGCCATGGAGATCCCGTTTTACTAAAAAAATCCACGTGAGGAAAAACCAAGGGTAAAAAACTTTCAAGACCTATTGAGGTTCGGATCGGCTTTTTTGAGTATGAAACTAATCAATGATGGCTTAAAGCTGTCATAGCCATAGAACTCATAGTGAGCTTCCTTTTGACTGGTTTTGGCTCCCGTAACTCCAAAAGAGCCAACAGTTTGGCCCTCCAAAGAATCGATATCCACAGGGTGCAACATCTACGATGCAAGGTGCAACATCCGTCCAAAATGCCGAAAAAGTGCCATACCACTTTTACAAATGGGTGCATGGTTTTGAAACGGAGCAGTACCATGGTGCACCACTCTCCTGCGATGGTAAATTATAAACCAGCAACCGGGATACCGTTTATAGAAAAAACAATGTGACGAAAAAAAAGGGTAAAAAACTTGCAAGACCCGATTGAGGGTCGGATAGGTTTTTTGGGTATGAATCTAACCAGTGACGGCTTGAAGCTGTCATAGCCGTAGAACTCATAGAGAGCTTCATTTTTACTGGTCATGGCTCCCGTAACTCTAAATGAGCCAACATGTATTGCCCTCCGAAGAATCGATATCCATAGAGTACAACATCTGCGGTGCAAGGTGCAACATCCATCCAAAATCACAAAATAGTGTCGTACGGCTTTTAGAAATGGATGCATGAATTTGAAAATGCACAATACCATGGTGCACCACACTCCAGCGATGGTAACCGTAGACCAGCTACGGGGATCTCATTTTACAGAAAAAATCCACGCCACGAAAAAACGAAGGGTAAAAAACTTCCAAGATCGGATTGAGGTTCGGATAGGCTTTTTGGGTATGAAACTAACCAGTGATGGCTTAAAGCTGTCATAGCCGTAGAACTCACAGAGAGATTCGTTTTGACTAGTTATGGATCCCGTAACTCTAAGCGAGCCAAAGTTATGGCCCTCTGAAGAATCGATATCCACAGGGTGCAACATCTACGGTGCAAGGTGCAACATCCGTCCAAATGCCGGAAAAGTGTCGTACGACTTTTAGAAATGGGTGCATGGATTTGAAACAGAGAATTACCTTAGTGCACCACTCTCCTGCGATGGTAAATCATTAACCTGCCATGGGGATCCAATTTTATAGAAAAAAGCACGTGACGAAAAAAACGAAGGGTAAAAAACTTCCAAGACCCGATTGAGATTCAGATAGGCTTTTTTGGGTACGAAACTAACCAGTGATGGCTTAAAGCGGTCATAGCTGTAGAACTCACAATGAGCTTCATTTTGACTGGTTATGGCTCCCGTAACTCTAAACGAGCCAACAGTTATGGCGCTCCGAAGATATCCATAGGGTGCAACATCTACGGTGTAAGGTGCAACATCCGTCCAAAATGCAGAAAAAGTGTCGTATGTCTTTTAGAAATGGGTGCATGGAATTGAAATGGAGCAGTACCATGATGCACCACTCTCCAGCGATAGTAAATCATAGACCAGCAATGGGGATCCCGTTTCACAGAAAAATCAACATGACGAAAAAACGAAGGGTAAAAAACTTCTAAGACCCGATTGAGGTTTGGATAGGCTTTTTTAGGTATGAAACTAACCAGTGATGGTTTAAATACGACATAGCCATAGAACTCACATAGAGCTTCGTTTTGACTGGCTATGGCTCTCGTAACTCTAAACGAGCCAATAGTTATGGCACTCCGAAGAAATCATATTCATAGGGTGCAACATCTACGGTGCAAGGTGCAACATCCGTCCAAAATGCCGAAAAAGTGTCGTACGACTTCTAGAAATAGGTGCATGGATTTGAAACAAAGCAGTACCATGTTCCACCGCTCTCCAACGATGATAAATAATAGACCATCCATGGGGATCCCGTTTTACCGAAAAAATCCGCGTGACGAAAAAACGAAGGGTAAAAAACTTCCATGACCCGATTGAGGTTCGGATAGGCTTTTCTAGGTATGAAACTAACCACTGATGGCTTAAAACTGTCACTTCCATAGAACTCACAGAGAGCTTCGTTTTGACTGGTTATGGCTCCTGTAACTCTAAGCAAGCCAACAGTTATGGCCCTCCGAAGAATCGATATCCATAGGGTGCAACATCTACGGTGCAAGGTGCAACATCCGTCCAAAATGCCGAAAAAGTGCCGTACGACTTTTAGAAATGGGTGCATGGATTTGAAATAGAGCAGTACCATGGTGCACCACACTCCAGCGATGGTAAATCACAGACCAGCCATGGGGATCCCATTTTATAGAAAAAATCCGCATTACGAAAAAACGAAGGGTAAAAAACTTCTAAGACCCGATTGAGGTTCGGATATGCTTTTTTGGCTATGAAACTAACCAGTGATGGCTTAAAGTTGTCATAGCCGTAGAACTCACATAGAGTTTCATTTTTACTTGTTATGGCTTTCGTAACTCTAAAGGAGCCACATTTATGGCCCTCCGAAGAATCGATATACACAGGGTGCAACATCTATGGTGCAAGGTGCAATATCCGTCCAAAATGTCGAAAAAGTGTCGTATGACTTTTAGAAATGGGTGCATGGATTTGAAAAGGACAGCAGCATGATGCTCCACTCTCAAGTGATGGTAAGTCATAGACTAGTCACGGGGATCCCGTTTTACAGAAAAAATCCACGTGACGAAAAAAAGAAGGGTAAAAAACTTTCGAGACCTAATTGAGGTTCGGATAGGCTTTTTTGGGTATGACACTGACCAGTGATGGCTTAAAGGTGACATAGCCGTAGAAATCATAGAGAGCTTCGTTTTGACTGGTTATGGCTCTTGTAACTCTAAATGAGGCAACAGTTATGGCCCTCCAAAGAATCAATATCGACAATGTGCAACATCTATGGTGCATGGTGCAACATCCGTCAAAAATGCCGAAAAAGTGTCGTATGTTTACGCCAAAATTGGTCAAAAACCTTGAATATCGTGAAAGCACCAATATATGAATATAAATCAGCGATATCAAGTAAAATCTCAAATCCGAGCAAACAGAGAACAACAATTAAGGAATAACGAACAGAAAATACAAGATTTATAGTGGCTCGGCTTTCTCCGGCCTACGTCCACTTCCAATGATAATCTTTTATTGATGTTCTTACTGATTATAGATGATTACAGAAGTAATTTCGAAATACAATGATAGAGTTTGAGTGCAATCTTGATTTCAGCAGAGTCAGGACTTCGTCAGAGCAAGAAAGTCTCTTTTCTACATGCTCGAGGGTGCTATTTATAGGCGTAGGAGGCTGATATCTCGCTTAAACTTCGAGAGACTCTTTCTGGCACGTGAGTGGGCCCACGCGATCGATCACATGAAGTTTCTAATCGATTCGTGATCAATACGAACGTAATTCGTATCGATCAAGATTTTTTCCAATTGAGTCGAAACTTGGCAGATACCTTCTTTAGCATGTACGTAAGCTCCTGTGAAAAATTCATAGCATTTGGACTTGTAGATTATGAGATATGATTGATGAAAGATTGCATTTTCTATGAAGGTTGCCATGTTCGAATCCATCCTTCGTATCGATCCATTCGTATCAATCCAAGCACTTGGTAGCATGTTGACGTGGCGTGCACTATTCGGATCGATCCACTTTTCATGCCGAGTTGATTGAGCTGTATGTGCACCTTGTTCGTATCGATAATTCATGTCCTATTTTGCACCGATGAAAAGAGTTGATTTCGAATCGATCGTTTGTAGCTCTCTTCGAATTGGTATTTTCAGGCTACTTCGCATCGATGGCTGAGGATCATTTCGTATCGATATCTTTCAGCACCATTTCGTACCGATCGTTCGATAGATCGACATGAACCACTCAATTAGGACCGATACGAATTGACTCTAGGTGATGGATGTGAAGTAACGCCAGGTCCAGTGGATACGAAGTGGAGCGTTCGTGATGGAATTGCTGATCGGTTCGAAACTACTGATGGATACGAACAGCCTTCACCGTGATTGATACGAATTCGATCGGTTCGAACTGCGCCTCCATAGATCGATTCGAACTTGATGGATTCGAACAAGCCGAGGCGTAGCCATTATGATAGATACGATCTTGATCGATTCAAACTACCATGGCTCTCTGATGGATACGAACAACATGTCTTTTCTAACTTGTATCGATCATATCTTGATCATACGGACTGCGATTGACTTGAGATTTGAAACATTGGCTTTTGTGGCTTTGCTTGTCATGTCTTGTCAATTATAGCCCAATCCGGACTCAGACAAAAATCGTCGATATCCATAGTGAACCTGCGATGTATAACTGAAATATGTGACTAGTAATCATTGATTTTCAGTATCTCGGCTTTTCCAAAAGGTGGGTAACACTTCCCCCCCTCAAAACATGCCTTTTTTAAAAGGAGTGTTTTGAATAGTTTCAAATCAAATGCCGTGAGCTCATGTTTTATTCACAGCTGTAGTATTATCAATCGAGTTTATGGCTGATCGAACCCGAATCAGTATCCATTTCCATCTATGGAAGTCAAGAACGAAATTCTACAGTCTCTCTGAACTATCGACGGTCACCCTGGACCCTTGCTGTGTCCATTCCAGAATTAGCGATCGAATAGAAAGATCCTGTTGCACTTTGGCATTTCTTTCTATTCCTTGCACTCCGGCCCCAGTGAGGGCATGTAGTATTGTCTTGGTCGTTCTAACCGATCAGAGCCTCTCCGAGCCCTTGCTGGATCCCATCCTTTCACTCTCCGATGAAGGGGAAGTAGCATTAAGTGTGTCGATCATGTAGCTCTCAGACGAAGCAACTCACTTCTTGCACTCCGGTTTAGTGTATCTGAACATTAAGCGATGTCGTGGCCTAAATCCTAGGCCGATCATAGCACTCCGGGCTCTTATCGAACCCCGGTCCAATTAGTCTTCGGTGAATCAGGAATGATGTTAAGTGAGTCGATCCTGTCGCTCTCCGGCAAAGCGATTCACTTCTTGCACTCCGAACCCCGCCTCTCCAGGTAGGGTCATAAAGCGATCATTTTCAAGCTGGTTTTCAATATTCATCCTTTAACTCTCCGGTCTAAGGTTTTATCTTATAAAATTTAAATTCATTTATCAAATTCAAATCCCAAATTGTTCAATCTCAAACAACAGGAAAAATCTAGACATTGCCTCTCCGAGCACAATGGTCTATTACATCTCAGAGCATGCCTGGGGATCTCTCCGATTCCCGTACATGTGTAAGTGGTATAGTCGTTTTATTCTGAATTCAATTATAATGAGTTTATTTGACCAAAGTTCAAATCCTGAACTTGGCCCTTGCCATCATAATCAATTGATGACGAGTCACAATCCCGATACAGGATGGGTCATGTTAGGTGGAGGCAGTAGTTGTTCAGGTCCTACGGCCGCTGTCCTTCTCTGGTATATTGCTACAATCTACCACTTCTAGCATGTTCTTCTACCCCATCCTTCAAGTGACGACAATCATCGGTAATATGCCCCATCCAGCTCATGGAATAAGCAGTACTTTCCACTCCTACGTTCCCCATCTGTGGGATCTCTCCTCGGTGGCTTTCGATAGGGGAGTTGCCCCTAATCTTCATGTAAATCCGTTCCAGGCCTGCCGTCAAGTCGATGTACTGTCTTAATCTGGGTTCTCGGAATTTTTTTGTTTATTGGGATCGTCGTATCCATCGTCCTGCCCTCATTTTCCTTTGTCTGCTCCAGATTGTTCTCTGGTGGTTCCTTCGCCCTGCATAATGTTTGTTTCTCGCCTCTCGGTGCGTGAATTTTCCAGCCGAATGAATGTTTCAGCTTCATGATAGAATTCTCCAAGGTCTTGTGATGGATCTCTTGCCGAAGAATCTTTAAACTCTGTGCCTTCCGCAACTCAAGCCACCGCCGCCATCAAAATCATCGATGGATCCGGGCGATCTACTGAAGCCACCATTGCGTTGAATCGTAATAGAAAATCTCTTACGAACTCTCCGTCCTTAGTTTTATCGAAGCTAAAGTCATCACACTCTTGGGTCGCATCACGTGGACCCTAAGCTGTCTCATGAAGAATTCTACCAGCTCGCCCCATGTTATAAACGATCCATTCTCTAGCTGCCTAAACCAAAGCACAGCCAAATCAGATAAAAATAAAGGGAATCATCGCGCCATCACTTTCTTGGATGCTTCCAGCACTTCCATATGCATGATATACCTGGTATTGTGCATGGTCGGGTCTGACTTTCCATCATAAGTGTCCAGCATGGGTAACTTGAATTTTGGAGAATTCCTCGCATTTCTGATGTCTGGAGTAAATGGACTCCGACTAACTTCCTCTAATCCTCCACTTGACAATCATCCTCTCATGGTTGGTCGCACCAATCCATCCATCCTTTCATCTCCATCGAGGGGTTGTCCCCTCAACGTGCCTCTGTCCTGCCCCTAGGTCTTGAAGGGTATTCTGGGTATTATTCTTCATATGGCTCATTAGCGTTGGTGTTGGCTCTAGCCTGTTGAGCTCCATCTATGGGTTTTCCAGCATCAGATCTCGAGGGTCTGCCCCAAGTCCTTGTTGATTGCCTTCAGGCCCTGCATTCTGGTCTTGAATCTGACCTTCGTTGGTTTCTGCAATCTTGACTCCTTGTCCTGCACTTATTGCCGCTATAGTTGGTCCAAGGTTCTATGCGCTTGCCGCTTTCATTTTCTCAAAGAATCTTTGCATCATATCCTATTGACTCTTCAATATTCTTTCATGTATTGAATCCGCCATAGCCTCCATCTCGTCCCTGTTGATGTAGATCGAAGCTTGTCCTTCTCCAGCCCTAGAGGATGCTTCTTGACTTCCTTCTTGTTGGCTTCTCTCGGCTCTTTTCCTTCTACTTGTTTGCCGCGTCATTATATTTCAAATCTAATTTCTTCAATCTTTCAAATCTGAATTCCGAATCTAGTATGGCAGGTGCTAGTTACCTCTCAGTGAAAGCACCAAAGTATTTGCGCCAAAATTGGTCACAAACCCCGAATATCATGAAATCACCAATATATGAATATAAATCAGCAATGTCTAAGTACAAATCTCAAATTCGAGAAAACAGAGAACAACAATTAAGGATAACGAACAGAAAACACAGGATTTATAGTGGTTCGGCTATCTCCGGCCTACGTCCACTTCAAATGATAATCTTTTATTAATGTTCTTGCTGATTACAGATGATTACAGCAGCAATTTCGAAATACAATGATAGAGTTCGAGTACAATCTTGATTTCGGCAGAGTCTGGACGTCATCAGAGCAAAAAAGTACAGTTTTTATAGGCTCTAGGGTGCTATTTATAGGCGTAGGAGGCTGATATCTCGCTCAAACTTCGGGAGACTCCTTTTGGCACATGAGTGGGCCCATGCGATCGATCCCACGAAGTTTCGACTCGATTCGTGATCGATACGAACGTAATTCTACCGATCAAGACTTTGTCCAATCGAGTCAAAACTTGGCAGATACCTTCTTTAGCATGTACTTAAGCTCCTGTGAAAATTTCATAGCGTTTGGACTTGTAGATTGTGAGATATGATCAATGCAAGATTTCGTTTTCTGTGAAGGCTGTCGTGTTCGAATCCATCCTTCGTATCGATCCAAGCACATGATAGCATGTTGACGTGGCGCGCACACTTCAGATCGATCCACTTTTCATGCCAAGTTGATCGAGTCATATGTGCACCTTGTTCATATCGATAATTCGTGTCCTATTTCGCACTGATGAGAAGAGTTGATTTCGAATCGATCGTTCGTAGCTCTCTTTGCATCGGTGTTTTCAAGCTACTTCGCATCGATGGCCGAGGATCATTTCGTTATGATATCTTTAGGCACCATTTCATATTGATCGTTCGATAGATCGACACAAACCACTCAATTAGGACCTGTATGAATTGACTGTAAGTGATGGATGCGAAGTAACGCCAAGTCCAGTGGATACAAAGCGGAGCGTTCGTGATGGAATTGCTGATCGATTCGAAACTACTGATGGATACAAACAGCCTTCACCCTGATCGATACGAATTCGATCGATTCGAATTGCGCTGCCATAGATTGATTCGAACTTGATGGATTCGAATAAGCCGAGGCGTAGTCATTATGATGGATACAATCTTGATCGAAACGAACTACCACGGCACTCCAATGGAAACGAACAGCATGTCCTTTTTAACTTGTATCGATCGTATCTTGATCATACGGACAAATTGACTAGAGATTTAAAATATTGGCTTTTGTGGCTATGCTTGTCATGTCTTGTAAATTGTAGCTCGATCCGGACTTGAACAAAATTCATCGATATCCATAGTGAACCTGCGATGTATAACCGATATTTGTGAATAGTAATCATTGATTTTCAGGTATCTCGGCTTTACCAAAAGGTTGGATAACACTGTACGACTTTTAGAAATGGACGCATGGATTGAAACAGAGCAGTACCATGGTGCACCACTCTCCAGCGATGGCAATCCATAGACCAGCCACGGGGATCCCGTTATACAGAAAAATCCACGTGACAAAAAAACGAAGGGTAAAAAAATTCCAAGACCCAATTGAGGTACGGATAGGATATTTTGGGTATGAAACCAACCAGTGACGGCTTAAAGCTGTCATAGCCATTGAACTCATAGAGAGCTTCATTTTAACTGGTTATGGCTTCCGTAAATCTAAACGAGCCAACAGTTATGGCCCTTCGAGGAATCGATATCCATAGGGTGCAACATCTTCGGTGCAAGGTGCAACATCCATCCAAATTGCCGAAAAAGTACCGTACGACTTTTAGAAATGGGTGCATCGATTTGAAATGGAGCGGTACCATTCTGCACCATTTTCCAGCGATGGTAAATCATAGACCTGCGATGGGGATCCCATTTTACAGAAAAAATCCACGTGACGAAAAAACGAAGGGTAAAAAACTTCCAAGACCCGATTGAGGTTCGGATAGGCTTTTTTGGGTATGAAACTAACCAATGACGGCTTAAAGCCATCATTGCCGTAAAACTTATAGAGCGCTTCGTTTTGACAGGTTATGGCTCCCATAACTCTAAACGAGCCAACAGTTATGGCCCTTCGAAGAATCGATATCCACATGGTGCAACATCTACGGTGCAAGGTGCAACATCCGTCCAAAATGCCGCTAAAGTGCGTAAGAATTTTAAAAACGAGTGCATGGATTTGAACATAGCAGCACCATAGCGCACCACTCTCCAGCGATGGTAAATCATAGACAAGCCACGGAGATCCCGTTTTACAGAAAAATCCACGTAATGAAAAAACGAAGGGTAAAAAACTTTCAAGACCCGACTGAGGTACGGATAGGATTTTTTTGGTATGAAACTAACTAGTGACGACTTAAAGTGGTCATAGCTGTAGAATTCACAGAGAGTTTCATTTTGACTAGTTATGGCTCCTGTAACTCTAAATGAGCCAACAATTATGTCGCTCCGAAGAATCGAAATCCACAAGGTGCAGCATCTACGGTGCAAGGTGCAAAATTCATCCAAAATACTGAAAAAGTGCCATACGACTTTTAGATATGGGTGCGTGGATTTGAAACGGAGCAGTACCGTGGTGCACTGCTCTCCAGCGATGATAAATCATAGACCAGCCACGGGGATCTCGTTTTACAGGAAAAATCCACGTAACGAAAAAATGAAGGGTAAAAAATTTCCAATACCCGATTGGTGTTCGGATAGGATTTTTTGGTTATGAAACTAACCAGTGATGTCTTAAAGCTATCAAGTCGTAGAAATCATAGAGAGCTTCGTTTTGACTGGTTATGGCTCCCGTAACTCTAAACAAGTCAACAGTTATGGCCCTCCAAAGAATCGATATCCAAAGGGTGCAACATTTACGGTGCAAGGTGCAACATCCGTCCAAAATGCCAAAAATGTGCCGTACGACTTTTAGAATGGGTGCAAGGATTTAGAACGGAGCAGTGTCATGGTGCACCACTCTCCAACGAAAGTAAATCGTAGACTAGCCATGAGGAAAAAATCCAAGTTACGAGAAAACGAAGGGTAAAAATCTTCCAAGATCCGATTAAGGTTTGGATAGGCTTTTTTGGATATGAAACTAAACAGTGATGGCTTTAAGCGGTCATAGCCTTCGAACTCACAGAGAGCTTCGTTTTGACTTGTTATGGCTCCCGTAACCCTGAACGAGCCCACAGTTATGGCCCTTCGAAGAATCGATATCCACAGGGTGCAATATCTATAGTGCAAGGTGCTACATCCGTACAAAATGCCGAAAAAGTACCGTACGACTTTTAGGAATAGGTGCATGGATTTGAAACGGAGCAGTACTATGGTGCTCCACTCTCAAGCGATGGTAAATCGTAGACCCGCCATGAGGATCCTGTTTTACAGAAAAAATCCACGTGACGAAAAAACGAAGGGTAAAAAACTTCGAACACCCGATTGAGGTTCGGATAGGATTTTATGGGTACAACACCAACCAGTGACGGCTTAAAGGTGACATAGCCGTAGAACTCACAAAGAACTTCGTTTTGACTCATTACGGCTCCTGTAACTCTAAACGAGCCAACAGTTATTCCCCTCCGAAGAATCGGTATCCACATGGTGCAACATCTACGGTGCAAGGTGCAACGTCCATCCAAAATGCCGAAAAAGTGTCGTATGACTTTTAAAATGGGTGCATGGATTTGAAACGAAGCAATACCATGGTGCATCACTCTCCAGCGACATCAAATCATAGACCAGCAACGGGGATCCCATTCTATAGAAAAATCCACGTGGCGAAATAATGATGGGTAAAAAACTTTTAAGACCCGATTGAGTTTCGGATAGGCTTTTTCGGGTATGAAGCAGTCATAGCCGTAGAACTCATGGACAGCTTTGTTTTTCCTGGTTATGGCTCCCGTAACTCTAAATGAGCCAACTGTTATGGTCTTCAGAAGAATCGATATCCACAGGTGCAACATCTACGGTGCACGGTGCAACATCCGTCCAAAATGCCGAAGAAGTGTAGTATGACTTTTAAAAATGGGTTCATGGTTTTGAAATGGAGCGGTACCATAGTGCACTACACTTCAGCGATGGTAAATCATAGACCAGGCACTAAGATACTGTTTTACAGAAAAAATCCACGTGACGAAAAAACGAAGGGTAAAAAACTTTCAAAATCAGATTAAGGTTCAGATGGGCTTTTTTAGGAATGAAACTAACTAGCGACGGTATAAAGCGATCATCGCCATAGAACTCGCAGAGAGCTTTGTTTCGACTGGTTATGGCTTCCGTAACTCTAAACGAGCCAACAGTTATGGCCCTTCGAAGAATCGATATCCAAAGGTTACAACATCTACGATGCAAGGTGCAACATCCGTCCAAAATGCCGAAAAAGTGTCGTATGACTTTTATAAATGTGTGCATGGATTTGAAACGGAGAAGTACCATGGTGCAACACTCTCCAGTGATGGTAAACCATAGACCAGCCACGGGGATCCCGTTTTACAAAAAAAATCCACGTGACAAAAAAACGAAGGGTATAAAACTTCCAAGACCCGATTAAGGTTCGGATAGGCTTTTTTGGGTATGTTACTAACCAATGGCAGCTTAAAGAGGTCGTAGCGGTAGAACTCATAGAGTGCTTTGTTTTGTTTAGTTATGGCTCCCGTTACTCTAAACGAGCCAATAGTTATGGTCCTCCGAAGAATCGATATCCACAGGGTGCAACATCTGTGGTGCAAGGTGCAACATCCGTCCAAAATGCCGAAAAAGTGTCGTACGACTTTTAGAAATGGATGCATGGATTTGAAATGGTGTAGTACCATGGTTCTACACCCTCCAGCGATGGTAAATAAAAGGCCAGCCACGGGGATCCGATTTTACAGTAAAAATCCACGTTACGAAAAAACGAAGGGTGAAAAACTTTCAAGACCCGATCGAGGTTCAGATAGGCTTTTATGGGTATGAAACTAACCCGTGACGGTTTAAAGCTATCATAGCCATAGAACTCACGGTGTGCTTCATTTTGACTTGTTATGGCTCCTGTAACTCTAAACGAGCCAACAGTTACGGCCATTCGAAGAATCGATATCCACAGTGTGCAACATCTATGGTGCATAGTGGGACATCCGTCCAAAATGCTGAAAAAGTGCGGTAGGACTTTTAGAAATAAGTGCATGGATTTGAAACAGAGCAGTACCATGGTGCTCCACTTTCCAGCGATGGTAAATCATAGACCAGCCATGGGGATCCCATTTTACAGAAAAAATCCACGTGACGAAAAACGAAGGGTAAAAAACGTCCAAGAACCGATTGAGGTTAGGATAGGCTTTTTGGGTATGAAACTAACCAGTGATGGCTTAAAGCCTTCATAGCCATAGAGCTTATAGAGAGCTTTGTTTTAACCGGTTATGGCTCTCATAACTCTAAACGAGCCAACAGTTATGGCCCTCCAAAGAATCAATATCCACAGGGTGCAACATCTACAGTGCAAGGTGCAACATCCGTCCAAAATGTCGAAAAAGTATCGTACGACTTTTAGAAATGAGTGCGTGGATTTGAAACAGAGCAGTACCATTGTGCACCACTCTTCAGCAACTTTAAATCATAGACCAGCCACAGGGATCCCATTTTACAGAAAAAATCCACTTTACGAAAAAAAGAGGGGTAAAAAACTTCCAAGACCCGATTGAGGTTCGGATTGGCTTTTTTGGTATGTAACTAACCAGTGATGGGTTAAAGCCATGATAGCTGTACAACTCACAGAGAGCTTCGTTTTCACTGGTTATGGATCCCATAATTCTAAACGAGCCAATAGTTATGACCCTCCGAAGAATCGATATCCACAAGGCGCAACATCTACGGTGCATGGTGCAACATCTACGGTGGAAGGTGCAACATCCGTCCAAAAGGCCGAAAAAGTGCGTACGACTTTTAGAAATGGGTGCATGGATTTTAAATGGAGCAGTGCCATAGTGCACCACGCTCCAGCATTGGTAAATCATAGACCAGCCACGGGGATCGCGTTATACAGAAAAATCCACGTGACGAAAAAACGAAGGGTAAAAAACTTACAAGACGCGATTGAGGTTCGGATAGGATTATTTGGGTATGAAACTAACCAGTGACGGCTTAAATCGGTCATAGCCGTAGAACTCATAGAGAGCTTAGTTTGACTAGTTATGGCTACGGTAACTCTAAACGAGCCAACAGTTATGGCCCTTCGAAGAATCGATATCCACACGGTGCAACATCTACAATGCAAGGTGCAACATCCGTCCAAAATACCAAAAAAGTGCCTTACGGCTTTTAGAAATGGTTGCATGGATTTCAAACGGAGCATTACCAAGGTGCACCACTCTTTAGCGATGGTAAATCATAGGCCAGCCATGGGCATCCGTTTTACAGAAAAAACCCAAGTGACGAAAAAACGAAGGTTAAAAAACTTCCAAGACCCGATTGAGGTTCGAATAGGATTTTTGGGGTATGAAACTAACCAGTGAAGTCTTAAAGCTATCAAGTCATAGAACTCATAGAGAACTTCGTTTTGACTATTTATGGCTCCCGTAATTCTAAACGAGCCAACAGTAATGGCCCTTTGAAGAATCGATATCCATAGGGTGCAACATCCACGGTGCTAGGTGCAACATCCGTCCAAAATGCCAAAAAAGTATCATACGACTTTTAAAAATCGGTGCAAGGATCTGAAATGGAGCAGTACCATGGTGCACCACTCTCCAGCGATGGTAAATCATAGAACAGCCATGCGGATCCTGTTTTACAAAAAAATCCATGTGATGAAAAGTCGAAGGTTAAAAAACTTCCCAGACCCAATTGAGGCTCGGATAGGCTTTTTTTGGTATGAAACTAACCAGTGATGGCTTAAAGGTGACATAGCCGTAGAACTCATAGGGAGCTTCATTTTGGTTGGTTATGGCTACCATAACTCTAAACGATCCAACAGTTATGGCCCTGCGAAAAATCGATGTCCACAGGTTGCAACTTCTACGGTGCAAGGTGCAACATCCGTCCAAAATACCAAAAAAGGGCCATACAGCTTTTAAAAATTGGTGCATAGATTTGAAACAGAGCAGTACAACAACTCACCACTCTCCAGCGATGGTAAATCATAGACCAGCCAACGGGATCCAGTTTTACAGAAAAAATCCACGTGACGAAAAAACGAAGGGTAAAAAACTTCCAAGACCCGATTGAGGTTCGGATAGGCTTTTTTGGGTATGAAACTAACTAGTGACGGCTTAAGGCCATCATAGCCGTAGAAGTCGCAGAATGCTTTGTTTTGACTTGTTACGACTCCCGTAACTCTAAACGAGCCAACAGTTATGGCCCTCCGAAGAATCGATATCCATATGGTACAACATCTACGGTGCAATGTGCAACATCCGTCCAAAATGCCGAAACAGTGTCGTACGACTTTTAGAAATGGTTGCATGGATTTGAAACGGAGAAGTACGATGAAGCACCACCCTCCAGCGATGGTAAATCATTTACCAGCGACGGGGTCCCGTTTTACATAAAGAATCCACATGATGTAAAAATGAAGGTTAAAAAACTTCCAAGACCCGATTGAGGTTCGGATAGGATTTTTTGGGTATGAAACTAACCAGCAACGGCTTAAAGCTATTAAGCCATAGAACTCATTGAGAGCGTCATTTTTACTGTTTATGGCTCTCGTACCTCTAAACAAGACAACAGTTATGGCCCTCCGAAGAATCGATATCCACAGGGCGCATCATCTGCGGTGCAAGGTTGTAGAACCGTCCAAAATGACGAAAAAATCTCGTACGTCTTTTAGAAATAGGTGCATTAATTTGAAACGACACATTACCATAGTGCACCATTCTCTAACGATGGTAAATCATAGACCAGCCATAGGGATCCCGTTTTACAGAAAAAATCCACGTTACGAAAAAACGAAGGGTAAAAAACTTCCAAGACCCGATTGAGGTTCAGAAAGGCTTTTTTGGGTATGAAACTAACAGTGATGGCTTAAAGCAGTCATAGCTGTAGAACTCATAGAGAGCTTCGTTTTGACTGGTTATGGCTCCCGTAACTCGAAACGAGCCAACAGTTATGGCCCTCCGAAGAATCGATATCCATAGGGTGCAACATCTATGGTGCAAGGTGCAACATCCGTCCAAAATATCGAGAAAGTGCCATACGACTTTTGGAAATGGGCGCATGGATTTGAAACGAAGCAGTACCATGGTGCTCCACTCTCCAGTGATGGTAAATAATAGACCATCCACGGGAACCCCATTTTACAAAAAAATCCACATGACGAAAAAACGTAGGGTAAAAAACTTTCAAGACCCGATTGAGGTTCGGATAGGCTTTTTTGGGTATGACACTAACCAATGATGGCTTAAAGGCGACATGGCCGTAGAACTCACAGAGAGCTTTGATTTGACTAGTTATGGCTCCTGTAACCCTAAACGGGCCAACAGTTATAGCCCTCCGAAGAATTGATATCCACAAGGTGCAACATGTGTGGTGCAAAGTGCAACATCCATCCAAAATGCCGAAAAAGTGCCGTATGACATTTAGAAATGGGTGCATGGACTTGAAACAGAGCAGTACCATGGTGCCCCACTCTACGGCGTGGTAAATCAAAGACCAGCCACGGGGATCCCATTTTACAGAAAAAATCCACGTGACGAAAAAACGAAGAGTAAAAAACTTCCAAGACCCGATTGAGGTTCGAATAGGTTTTTTTTGGGTATGAAACTAACTAGTGACGGCCTAAAGCCGCCATAGCCGTAGATCGCAAAGAGCTTTAATTTGACTAGTTATGGCTCCTGTAACTCTAAACGAGCCAACAGTTATGGCCCTCCGAAGGATCGATATCCACAGGGTGCAACATCTATGGTGCAAGATGCAACATTTGTCCAAAATGCAGAAACATCGTCGTATGACTTTTATAAATGGATGCATGAATTTGAAATGGAGCAGTACCATGGTGGACCACTCTCTAGCAATGGAAAATCGTTGACCAGTGACGGGGATCCCGTTTTACAAAAAAATCCATGTGATGACAAAACGGTGGGTAAAAAACTTCCAAGACGCGATTGAGGTTAGAAAAGGTTTTTTGGGTATGAAACTAACCAGTGACGGCTTAAAGCTATCAATCCGTAGAACTCATAGAGAGCTTTGTTTTGACAGGTTATACCTCCCGTAACTCTAAATGAGCCAATAGTTATGGCCCTCTGAAGAATCGTTATCCACAGGTGCAACATCGACGGTGCAAGGTGCAACATCGACGGTGCAAGGTGCCGAAAAAGTGTCGTAATACTTTTAGAAATGGGTGCATGGATTTGAAACGGAGCAGTACCATGGTGCATCACTCTCAAGCGATGGTAAATCATAGACCAGCCACGGAGATCCCGTTTTACAAAAAAAAATCCACGTGATAAAAAAACAAAGGGTAAAAAACATCCAAAACCCGATTGAGATTCGAATAGGATTTTTTGGGTATTAAACTAACAGTGACGGCTTAAAACTATCATAGCCATAGAACTCACAGAGAGGTTTGTTTTGATTGGTTATGGTTCCCGTAACTCCAAACGAGCCAACAGTTTTGGCCCTTCGAATAATCGATATCCAAAGGGTGCAACATCCGTCCAAAATGGCAGCCGTACCACTTTTAGAAATGGGTGCATGGATTTGAAATGGAGCAGTACCATGGTGCACCACTCTCCAGCGATGGTAAATCATAGACCAGCCATGGAGATCCCGTTTTACAGAAAAAATTCACGTGACAAAAAAATGAAGAGTAAAAAACTTTCAAGACCATAATGAGGTTCGGATAGCCTTTTTTGGGTATGAAACTAACAAGTGATGGCTTAAAGCCGTCATAGCCATAAAACTTACAGAGGGCATCGTTTTGACTTGTTATGGCTCCCGTAACTCTAAACGAGCCATAGTCATGGCCCTCCGAAGAATCGATATCCACAGGGTGCAACATCTATGGTGCAATGTGCAACATCCGTCCAAAATGCCGAAAAAGTGCCGTACTACATCTAAAAATGGGTGTGTGGATTTGAAATGGAGCAGTACAACGGTGCTCCACTACCCAGCGATGGTAAATCATAGACCAGCCATGGGGATTCCGTTTTACAGAAAAAATTCATGTGACGAAAAAACTAAGGTTAAAAAACTTCCAAGACCCAATTTAGGTTCGGATAGGCTTTTTTGCGTATGAAACTAACCAGTGACAGTTTAAAGCCGACGTAGCCGTAGAACTCGCAGAGAGCTTTGTTTTGACTCGTTATGGCTCCCGAAGCTCTAAATGAGCCAACAGTTATGGCCCTCCGAAGAATCGATATTCACAGGATGCAACATCCACGGTGCAAGGTGCAACATCCGTCCAAAATGCCAGAAAATGCCGTACAACTTTTAGAAATAAGTGCATGGTTTTAAAACGAAGCAGTACCACGGTACATCACTCTCCGGCAATGGTAAATCATAGACCAGCCACAGGTATCTCGTTTTACAGGAAAAATCGATGTGACGAAAAAATGAAGGCCAAAAAACATCTAAGTGGTTCAGATATGCTTTTTTGGGTTTGACACTAACCAGTAACGACTTAAAGCTGTCATAGTTGTAGAACTCACAGAGAGCTTCGTTTTGACTGGTTATGACTCCCGTAACTCTAAACGAGCCAACAGTTATAGCCTCCGAAGAATCGATGTCCACAGGGTGCAACATCTACGGTGCAAGGTGCAACATCCGTCCGAAATGCGGAAAAAGTGTCGTATGACTTATAGAAATGGGTGCATGCATTTGAAACGAAGCAGTACCATGGTGCACCACTCTCCAACGATGGTAAATCATAGACTAGCCATGGGGATCCCGTTTTACGGAAAAAATCCACGTCACAAAAAACGAAGGTTAGAAAACTTCCAAGACCCGATTGATGTTCGGATAGGATTTTTTGGGCATGAAACTAACCAATGACGGCTTTAGGCGGTCATAATTGTTGGCTCGTTTAGAGTTACAAGACCCATAATCAGTCAAAACGAAGCTCTATGTGAATACGTCTATGACAGCGTTAAGCCGTCACTGGTTAGTTTCATACCCAAAAAAGCCAATCCGAACCTCAATCGGTCTTGGATGTTTTTTACCCTTCGTTTTTTCGTCACGTGGATTTTTTCTATAAAACGGGATCCTCATGGCTGGTCTATGATTTAACATCGCCGTAGAGTGGTGAACCATGGTACTGCTCCGTTTCAAATCCATGCATCCATTTCTAAAAGTCCTACGGCACTTTTTCGGCATTTTGGATGGATGTTGCACCTTACGACGTAGATGTTGCACCCTGTGGATATCGATTTTTCGAAGGGCCATAAATGTTGGCTCATTCTGAGTTATGGGTGTCATAACCAGTCAAAACGAAGCTCTCTGTGAGTTCAACGGCTATGGCAGCATTAAGCCGTCACTGGTTAGTTTCATACCCAAAAAAACCTAACCGAACCTCAATTGGGTCTTGAAAGTTTTTTATCCTTCGTTTTTTTCGTCACTTAGTTTTTTATGTAAACGGGATCCCCGTTGCTGATCTATGATTTACCATTACTGGAGAGTGGTGCACCATGATATTACACCATTTCAAATCCATGAACTCATTTCTAAAAGTCATACGATGCTTTTTCGGCATTTTGGACAGATGTTCCACCTTGCACCGTAGATGTTGCACCCAGTGGATATCGATTCTTCGGAGGGCCATAACTGTTGGATCGTTTAGAGTTACGGGAACCATAACCAGTCAAAACGAAGCTCTTGTGAGTTTGTTGAATATGCGCTTGTATGATTTTTTTTTGATGATAATAAACATATATACATTCGTTTAAATGTATTTGTTAATGTACTATTTTAATTTTCATAGATTAAATAAATATTTGCTGAATAAAATTAAATAACACAGAATTTGAATTCAAACAGAAATTTTGTTCAAAACAAATATTTATTACAATTTTGAATAGTACAAATTCAAGCTCTCACTATACACTATACAACTTTGGTACAAATTCAATCACAATATAATTTCTGATTACATTACAATTCAATTTACATAAATTCCTCACTACATATCACTCACACTCGTAATTTATCTTGAACTTCGTTCCAGTTAGAATCCAGCATCTGAGCAATCTGCAAAAATATTCACTAAGGCGGTAAAATTGAAAAAGAAATATTTTTGCAATATAAAATAAAATATGGTTTTTGGAAATATTATTTGCCTCAGTTATTTAGGTTGTTCGTCATGATTTATATTTGAATTCATCACACACGAACAATGTGACATGCACAGTGTATCACTGTACATGCCACAAGGCCGTGCACACCGATATATACTTGATAATGTTACAGGGACAGGTGAGCACAAGGTCAAACCCAAATAAAAAGACGGGTTCAACTCAGGTGCAACATAATTAAAATCTTGTCATCAGCACAAGGTCAAACCCGAGTTGTTAAAACTGGGTTCAACTCAAGGTTAATGCATAGTCCAACTATAAAATCAATATGCTCATGAAAGACTGCAAAATTCAAGAAGGCACCAAACAATAAACTGAATGCAAAGGTCAAGCCATTGTTGTCATGACTCAACTCAAATGCAAAGCTTCGACAAATCAAAACTGCATCAAAGCACAAATACATGGAATAATACAACATGACAATGCAGAAACAAATGAACTCACATGGACAACATGTCATGAATGAACTAGCAAAGGCTAGCCACCAACATAATAGCAACACCAACCAGAAAATACAACTTCAGATGACTCAGATGAACGCATGGCCAAGAAACAACATCCAGACCAGAATGCATATGAAACCAATATGGCCAAGATGAAATACCAGAAACATGGGAACACGGCAAAGACTACAAGCCCAAGTGACAACAGACCACTGAACATGTTATATTGAAGACATACTACAGTGCAGACCAAAGAGCAAAAGTAATCAAGATCAAATGACTTCAAGCATGCAAACAGAAAAAACCAAAACAGTGAACCAAAGCAAACTACAAGATGTAGAGCAGCAATGCACAAGTGACACAGGCATCTGACTAAAGTACATCATGAAGCAAAACCGAGTTCAGCGCCACAACGAAAATGGTTCGAAACAGCATACCAAATGAAACGAGAACCCAGACTACATGAACCAGACTCGAGTCGAGTCCAGCTACCAACACCAATAGAACCAGTCACAAGTCAAATGAAGAACTTGGACAGAGACTTCCAAGTAAAGTGCAAATTGCAGTGACACAAAAATCACAATAAGGTCAAATTCCAACATGTTACAGAAATGAAGTAAATCAATATCGACACAATAGTATGTTGAAGTAACTGAGACATCACATACATATATGTGTACAAATGAAGTACAACAATAACAGCAATATACAAATACAGGGCACAACAAAATGCTTCATGCAAGCTACAGATATATGGTGATACATAACCAAGAATGTAACCAGTATGCATACATATATATGAGGGCCACAAAATCAAAGCCAAGGCAAAAATGTCAATGCCGAAGTAAAAACGAAATCAGAAAGTAAAGTCAAGGAATCGAACTGTTCAAAACCGTGATAAACGAACAAGTCATAAAAATATACGAATGTGACAAAGTCAAATGTCACAAAATAAAGCCGTGGTCATCACGAAATTAAATCAACACCGTGTCAACCAAGTAACACAAGTTTATACGAAATTGAAAAAGTCAGTGAAATCATCAGCATCCAAGCAATAATCGAACGGCCGAGCTATATAAATTGACAAATTCAAATATAGTTGTACGAACGAATATTCAGGGACTCAATTCATATATAAACTTTATCATCATCGGCAAAATACTCGATCGAGTTCAAGTAAGCATCAAACCAGCAAAGCAAAAGAAGAAAAGTACATACCGAAATCATAGACGAACTCGATCCAAATTGAAGAGCCGAGAGCTAATCAGAGAAACGAGCTAATCAGAGAAACGAGCTGATCAAAAGCAGCGACTTCAATAATTTGAAAGCCCTAATTTAAGAGCACGGGATCGAAGGGACGAAGCCCTAAATTTGCAAAGCCCTAAATCAAAGCCGCCATTATCAAGATAAAGGAACGGCTGACATAATAAAAGAAAAAGGGGAAAGGGCCGGCGAATTTGCTCTACTATAATTCATCTTGGGCCGGCCTTCTTTTTTAAGAGCTTTCTTTTCATAAAGGGTTTATTTATTTTAAACTAGGGTTGTCTTTATTTTAAGTTGTTTTTAATTCGTATTTTCTTATTAAACCGTTTTAAATTTCTAGTCGTGTGACTAGGGGACAAACTACGTGGCCTAGTTTGAGAATTCGCAACTCAGTGGCTGAGTTGTGGCAGGGTTTTGAGCGTAGAATTAGGTTTAATCGATAGCGGGTGTCGCAAGTTTACGTGTGTAAGCATCTGACTATCTAATTTCTAGTAGAAACCTTGGAGGCAGCACGTAGGCAGGGTTTTGCCGAAGCTGGGTAAATTCTGTGTCATTCTATTTCTGCAATTATTATTCTGCTATTATCTGTGCTGCTATTTTTTTGTGATCTGTGTTGAAATTATTTTATAAGCTTCCGCAATTAATTTCTATAATTTATACCATCACCCTATTCACCCCCCCTCTAGGGTGAAATCGATCCTACAAGTGGTATCGGAGCTAGGAACAAAAGCTGTTTTTGTTTTAAAAAAATTGATTTTACAAAACCCAATTTTTAATTTAAAAAGTTGAATTTTTAAAATGGCTTCTTTTAATACTGCTTTTGCTGAGGGTCAATCCATAGTTAGACCACAAATGTTCAATGGTGAATATGCTTACTAGAAAATAGGACGGAAATTTTTCTGAAAACCATTGACGCATGGAATATTGTTGAGACAGGTTATAGAATACCAACCATAACTGTAGATAATCAGGAAATAGAGAAACCAAAGGAACAATGGACATAACTAGAAAATAAATTACAAAATACTAATGCTAAAGCTATGAATTCTATTATCTGTTCATTGGATCAATATGAATTTAATCGTGTCTCACATTGTCTAACTGCGCAGGAAATATGGCACACTCTAGAAGTGACTCATGAAGGAACATCTCAAGTCAAAGAATCTCGCCTTGCCATGCTAAGCAGCGAATATGAGAACTTCACAATGGCGAAGGAAGAAAATGTTAAAGAGATGCATGGACGACTTTCCAATATCGTATATAAATCAAAAGCTCTTGGAAAATCATACACAGAGTTGGAGATAGTCCGAAAAATCCTTAGAGTCCTTCCACGAAGTTTGAAGCCAAAGTGACTGCCATTCAAGAATCAAAAGATTTGAAACAAATGAAAGTCGACGAACTTATCGAAAATCTCACCACTTATGAGCTAGAAATGAAATTCAAGGAAGAGCGTGAAGGAGGAGATACTCGAAAGAAATCAATAGCTCTCAAAGGAACAACTGAAAGTGATGACGATGACGATGCAGCAGCGGAATTGGAGCTATTAATAAAGAAATTCAAAAAGTGGAATTACAAATATGGAAATTCAGCTCGAATTCAAAAGGCAAAAAGCAGAATAGCCAAAGCACTAGACTACTCGGAAGAACAGAAGATTATCTGTCACAAGTGCAACCAACCCGGACACATCAAGCCCAATTGTCCTCAAAATCAACGTGACTTTAAAAAGAAATCAAAAAGGGAAATTTTTGCAGCCACGTGGAATACAAGTGATGAAGATAATAAAAGTTCTAGCAGTGAGAGTGAGAAAGCAGACATGTGCCTTCATGGAAATATAACCGATAGCGACGATGACGAACCAAGCGAGGTGTCAAAACTTACTCAATCTGAATTAATTATTTATTTCCACGAAGTAAATGGATGTTTTGAATGACTTAGGGAAAAATACGCTAAACTTGAATCACAGGAAGACACTTTGATAGAATTAAATGAGCAACTTGACCAATTAGTTGAAAACTATCAAAGAAGGATCCCTAAGTGTGATAAGTGTCCAACATTCGAAGATGAAATTAAAAAATCAGAATCAATATAAAATCACTTGAAATTGAAATTCTGATTTTAAAAGAGAGTGAAAATACTAGGAGAGATAATTCTATTAAAAATTGCACACAATTGTTAAACGAAAATGAATCTCTCAAAACACAAGTCCAACAATTGTCAACGACTTTAGATAAATTTTCAAAAAGTGAAAAATCGTTGAATATGCTATTAGGAAAGCAAACTGTTGATACGGTTAGACAAGGACTTGGATATAATAAATCGAAAATTGTTGAATGCAATATTAATCGAGTTAATTCTATGTGCACAATTTGTAGAAAATATGGACACAATCACAATAATTGTTGGTATAGATCCAAACATGAGAAAACTATACCAATTTGGATTCCAAAAGGCACAAATATAAAATCTCTCAAAGTTAAACAAATTTGGGTGCCGAAGGGAACAATCATAAATAGATTTGGGTCTTTACAAAATTGTTTTTCAAAACTTTCTGCCACTAACAACCATGGACCTATAAAAATAAATAGGTCACATAAATCTTTTCTCGTGTAGGTGTGGTGGCAGGCTAAGAAACAACAATAGTGCCACTTGGATTCTGGCCGTTCCAAGGGCACATCGGCCGACAAAGCAAAGTTCCTTAGCCTAGTATAAAGGTGACAGAATCACAATGGGCAACCACAAAGAATATAGTAAAGGTAAAAAAGCTAAAGGAATATTTATTTGAACGATATATTAAATGTGATAATCTACACCATATTCTGAATTAAATCAGCCAATAATGAGATGATGAAAAAATGATGATTTTGATTCTGACTTATTCAAAATTATTGGCCAAATTATATTCTTATGCCAAAAACACTATAAAATTCTTTAGATTCTTTGAACTACTTCATATATATTAGTTTGGATCAAAAATAGTGTTTTGTTGGATAATACTTTTGGTTATAATATGGCTAACTCTATATTCACGATTTTTTGATTATTAACATGGCTTCATTTCAAATTCAAGAGAATGTCATTTAAATTGTTGTTAAAATTGAGTTTGAAATTTTTGGTGCACGCTTCATGGTTTGGTCAATAAAATTCAATTAATGATGATTTTGAGTGAAAAAGAAATTCAGATGCAGATTACACTGGTAATCTAGTTGATAGAAAAATTACTAGTTGAACGTGATTTCTGAGACATTTAGTAACTGCGTCGTTTTTCAAAGAAAATATCTGCAAATTTTTCATTTTAAATAATTTTCAAATAGCAGAAAATTTTCTTATAAAACCCCCTCGAGAAAATCATTTTTGACCATGTTTTCAGATTAGTCATTTTGAAAAATTAATTTCATAATTATTTTTGAATTTGATTTTAAATGACTATTTTGACTAATCTGACTCCCTAATGATTATCGAAAAGAAAAATAGTGATTGAAAAAGTGATGAGTGTTGATATTTATCATATATTATGACTCGAGATTTATTAAACTTTTGTTGGTAAAAATTCAACGACCATCTCTATTTCTATCATATTTCTAACAACCCTCACTCATCAAAATTCTATATAGTTTATCAATATATGGTACTTTAAACAGGAATCGTTCGTTTTTCATTTTCACATTTTTTTAAAAAAAATAAAAATAAAATAAAAAATACCAAAGTATTCACTCTCATTTAAAAGTCCTCACGGTTATGCATGAGTGAATTACTTGGAATTTGTTATGTGCTTCCATGCTCATTTAAAAGTCCTCACGGTTATGCATGTATGGAACGCATATCAAAAGTTGATTTTTAAATAAACAAGTTGATTCTAATCCCATTTAAAAGTCCTCACGGTTATGCGTGGTTAGAAGATACTTGAATTCATTCTTTTTTAAAATAAAATTGGAATACTACTAATCTCATTTAAAAGTCCTATCGGTTATGCATGGTTAGTAGATATTCAAATTTCTGATATAAATATACCACAAATAGACACAACTGTATGGTTTTATATGATGACATAATTCCCATCATTCTAAAAGTGGAATATGCGCCTAACAAAATAATTATGATTTTTGATTGATTTTTTATTGAAATTTAATATTTATATTCAATTGAGTTTTAATGTTGAATTAATATCGATTACTTTATCTCTATTTTCTCTAACACTATTATTCTTTTGCTGATAACAAAAGGGGGAGAGAAAAGTTAAGATTTTGTCAAATAAAATCAAGCAAAAGTCAAATAATTTTCTATTTGCATCTAAGCTCATTTGCATATTTTTATCTGTATGCATATATGTAGGGGGAGCTTTGTGTAGAGAGGAAGCATTTAAATAGGGAGAGCAATTAGGATATATCAATGATCAAATACATTTAACATATTCAAAATCTTAAATATAAGTTTGTTATCATCAAAAGGGGGAGATTGTTGAATATGTGCTTATATGATTTTTGTTTGATGATAATAAACATATATACATTCGTTTAAATGTATTTGTTAATGTACTATTTTAATTTTCATAGATTAAATAAATATTTGCTGAATAAAATTAAATAACACAGAATTTGAATTCAAACAGAAATTTTATTCAAAACAAATATTTATTACAATTTTGAATAGTACAAATTCAAGCTCTCACTATACACTATACAACTTTGATACAAATTCAATCACAATACAATTTCTGATTACATTACAATTCAATTTACATAAATTCCTCACTACATATCACTCACACTCGTAGTTTATCTTCAACTTCATTCCAGTTAGAATCCGGCATCTGAGCAATCTGCAAAAATATTCACTAACGCGGTAAAATTGAAAAAGAAATATTTTGCAATATAAAATAAAATATGGTTTTTGGAAATATTATTTGCCTCAGTTATTTGGGTTGTTCGTCATGATTTATATTCGAATTCATCACACACGAACAATGTGACATGCACAGTGTATCACTGTACATTCCACAAGGCCGTGCACACGGATATACACATGATAATGTTACAGGGACAGGTGAGCACAAGGTCAAACCCAAATAAAAAGACGGGTTCAACTCAGGTGCAACATAATTAAAATCTCGTCATCAGCACAAGGTCAAACCCGAGTTTTTAAAACTGGGTTCAACTCAAGGTTAATGCACAGTCCAACTATAAAATCAATATGCTCATGAAAGACTGCAAAAATCAAGAAGGCACCAAACGATAAACTGAATGCAAAGGTCAAGCCATTGTTGTCATGACTCAACTCAAATGCAAAGCTTCGAAAAATCAAAACTGCATCAGAGCACAAATACATGGAATAATACAACATGACAATGCAGACACAACTGAACTCACATGGACAACATGTCATGAATGAACTAGCAAAGGCTAGCCACCAACATAACAGCAACACCAATCAGAAAATACAACTTCATATGACTCAGATGAACACATGGCCAAGAAACAACATCCAGACCAGAATGCATATGAAACCAACATGGCCAAGATGAAATACCAGAAACATGGGAACACGGCAAAGACTACAAGCCCAAGTGACAACAGACCACTGAACATGTTATATTGAAGACATACTACAGTGCAGACCAAAGAGCAAAAGTAATCAAGATCAAATGACTTCAAGCATGCAAACAGAAAAAACCAAAACAGTGCACCAAAGCAAACTACAAGATGTATAGCAGCAATGCACAAGTGACACGGGCATCGGACTAAAGTACATCATGAAGCAAAACCGAGTTCAGTGCCACAACGAAAATGGTTCGAAACAGCATACCAAATGAAACGAGAACCCAGACTACATGAACCAGACTCGAGTCGAGTCCAGCTACCAACACCAATAGAACCAGTCACAAGTCAAATGAAGAACTTGGACAGAGACTTCAAAGTAAAGTGCAAATTGCAGTGACACAAAAATCACAATAAGGTCAAATTCCAACATGTTACAGAAATGAAGTAAATCAATATCGACACACAGTATGTTGAAGCAACCGAGACATCACATACATATATGTGTACAAATGAAGTACAACAATAACAGCAATATACAAGTACAGGGCGCAACAAAATGCTTCATGCAAGCTACAGATATATGGTGATATATAACCAAGAATGTAACCAGTATGCATACACATATATGAGGGCCACAAAATCAAAGCCAAGGCAAACAAGTCAATGCCGAAGTAAAAACGAAATCAGAAAGTAAAGTCAAGGAATCGAACTATTCAAAACCGTGATAAACGAACAAGTCATAAAAATATACGAATGTGACAAAGTCAAATGTCACAAATTAAAGCTGTGGTCATCACGAAATTAAATCAACACCGTGTCAACCAAGTAACACAAGTTTATACGAAATTGAAAAAGTCAGTGAAATCATCAGCATCCAAGCAATAATCGAACGACCGAGCTATATAAATTGACAAATTCAAATATAGTTGTACGAACGAATATTCAGGGACTCAATTCATATATAAACTTTATCATCATTGGCAAAATACTCGATCGGGTTCAAGTAAGCATCAAACCAGCAAAGCAAAAGAAGAAAAGTACATACCGAAATCATAGACGAACTCGATCCAAATTGAAGAGCCGAGAGCTAATCAGAGAAACAAGCTAGTCAGAGAAACGAGCTAATCAAAAGAAGCGACTTCAATAATTTGAAAGCCCTAATTTAAGAGCACGGGATCGAAGGGACGAAGCCCTAAATTTGCAAAGCCCTAAATCAAAGCCGCCATTATCAAAATAAAGGAACGGCCGACATAATAAAAGAAAAAGGGGAAAGGGCCGGCGAATTTACTCTACTATAATTCATCTTGGGCCGGCCTTATTTTTTAAGAGCTTTCTTTTCATAAAGGGTTTATTTATTTTAAATTAGGGTTGTCTTTATTTTAAATTGTTTTTAATTCGTATTTTTCTTATTAAACCGTTTTAAATTTCTAGTCGTGTGACTAGGGGACAAACTACGTGGCGTAGTTTGAGAATTCGCAACTCAGTGGCTGAGTTGTGGCAGGTTTTTGAGCGTAGAATTAGGTTTAGTCGATAGCGGGTGTCGCGAGTTTACGTGTGTAAGCGTCTGACTATCTAACTAGTAGAAACCTTGGGGCAGCACGTAGGCAGAGTTTTGCCGAAGCTGGGTAAATTCTTTGTCGTTCTATTTCTGCATTTATTATTCTGCTATTATCTGTGCTGCTATTGTTCTGTGATCTGTGTTGAAATTATTTTATAAGCTTCTGTAATTAATTTCTATAATTTATACCATCACCCTATTCACCCCCCTCTAGGGTGAAATCGATCCTATAGAGTTCTATATCTATGACATCTTTAAGTCATCACTAGTTAGTTTTATACCCAAAAAGCCTATCCGAACCACAACCGATCTTGGAAGTTTTTTACCATTCGTTTTTTCGTCACGTGGATTTTTTCTCCAAAAAGGGATTCCCATGGCTGGTCTATGATTTGCCATTGCTGGAAAGTGGTACACCATGGTACTGCTCCATTTCAAATCCATGCATCCATTTCTAAAAGTCGTACGACACTTTTTCGGCATTTTGGACGGATGTTGCACTTGCACCGTAGATGTTGCACTTAAGGGAGCCATAACCAGTCAAAACGAAGCTCTTTATGAGTTCTATGACTATGAAAGCTTTAAGCCATCACCGGTTAGTGTCATACCCAAAAAAGCCTATCCGAACCTCAATCGGGTTTGAGAAGTTTTTTACCCTTTGTTTTTTCGTCACGTGGATTTTTTCTATGAAATGGGATCCCTAAGGTTGGTCTATGATTAACCATCGCTGGAGAGTGATGCACAATTCTACTGCTCCATTTCAAATCCATGCACCCATTTCTAAAAGTCGTACGTCACTTTTTTGGCAATTTGGATGGATGTTGGACCTTGCACCGTAAATGTTGCACCCTATTGATAATGATTCTTCGGAGGGCCATAACCGTTGGCTCGTTTAGAGTTACGGAAGCCATAACTAGTCAAAACGAAGCTCTGTGTGAGTTCTACGACTATGACGTCTTTAAGCCATCACTAGTTAGTTTCATACCCAAAAAAGCCTATCCGAACCTCAATTGGGTCTTGGAAGTTTTTCCCCTTCGTTTTTTCATCATGTTGATTTTTCCTACAAACCGGGATCCCCGTTGCTGGTCTATGATTTACCATCTCTAGAGAGTAGTGCACCATGGACTGCTCCATTTCAAATCCATGAACCCGCTTTTAAAAGTCGTACGACACTTTTTTGGCATTTTAGACGAATGTTGCACCTTCCACCGTGGTTGTTGCACCCTGTGGATATCGATTCTTCAGAGGGCCATAAATGTTGGCTCGTTTAGAGTAACGGGAGCTATAACTAGTCAAAATGAAGGTTCCTGTGAGTTCTACGGCTATGACAGCTTTAAGCCGTCATTGGTTGGTTTCTAACCCGACAAATCCTATCCGAACCTTAATTGGGTCTTGAAAGTTTTTTACCCTTCGTTTTTTCGTCACGTGGATTTTTTCTGTAGAACGGGATCCCCATGACTGGTGTACGATTTACCATCGCCGGAGAGTCGTGCACCAATGTACTGTTCTGTTTCAAATCCATGAACCTATTTCCAAAAGTTGTATGGCACTTTTTTGGCATTTGTGATGGATGTTGCACCTTGCACCGTAGATGTTGCATCCCGTGGATATCGATTCTTCGAAGGGCCATAATTGTTGCCTCGTTTAGATTTATGAGAACCATAACCAATCAAAACAAAGCTCTTTGTGAGTTCGACGGCTATGATGGCATTAAGCCGTCATTGGTTAGTTTAGTTCCCAAAAAAGCATATCCGAACCTCAATCGGTTCATGGAAGTTTTTTACCCTTCGTCTTTTGGTCACGTGGATTTTTTTCTGTAAAACGGGATCCCCATTACTGGTTCATGATTTACCATCGCTGGAGAGTGGTGCACCATGGTACTGCTCCGTTTTAGATCTATGCACCCATTTCTAAAAGTCGTACGGCACTTTTTCGGCCTTTTGGATGGATGTTGCACCTTGCACCGTAGATGTTGCACCCTGTGGATATCGGTTCTTCGGAGTACCATAATTGTTGGCTCGTTTAGATTTACGGGAGCCATAACAGTCAAAATGAAGCTCTTTGTGAGTTCTATGGCTATGACAGCTTTAAGTCCTTATTTGTTGTATCAAACCCAAAAAAGCCTATCCGAACCTCAATCGAGTCGTGGAAGTTTTTTACCCTTCGTTTTTTCGTCACGTGGATTTTTTCTGGAAAACGGGATCTCGGCTGTTGGTATGTGATTTACCATCACTGAAGAGTGGTGCACCATGGTATTGCTCCGTTTCAAATCCATGCACCCATTTCTAAAAGTCGTAAGACATTTTTTCGGCATTTTGGACGGATGTTGCACCTTACACCTTAGATGTTGCATCCTGTGGCTATCGATTCATCGGAGTGCCATAACTATTGGCTCGTTTAGAATTACGGGAGTCATAACCTGTCAAAATGAAGCTCTATGTGAGTTCTATGGCTATGATAGCTTTAAGCCGTCAATGGTTAGTTTCTTACCCAAAAAATCCTATCCGAACCACAATCGGGTCTTGAAAGTTTTTTACCCTTCGTTTTTTCTTCACGTGGATTTTTTTTTGTAAAACGGGATCTCCATGGCTGGTCTATGATTTACCATCGCTAGAGAGTAGTGCACCATGGTACTGCTCTATTTCAAATCCATGCATCCATTTCTAAAAGTCGTACGGCACTTTTTCGGCATTTTGGACGGATGTTGCATCTTGCACCGTAGATGTTGCACCCTATGGATATCGATTCTTCGGAGGGACATAACTGTTGGCTCGTTTAGAGTTATGGGAGCCATAACCAGTCAAAACAAAGCACTCTGTGAGTTCTACGGTTATGATAGCTTTAAGCCAATACTGGTTAGTTTCATACCCAAAAACGCCTATCCGAATCTCAATTGGTTCTTGGAAGTTTTTTACCCTTCGTCTTTTCGTCACGTTGATTTTTTCTATAAAACGGGATCCCCGTAGCTGGTTTATGATTTACCATCACTGAAGAGTGATGCACCAATGCCCTGTTTCAAATCCATGCACCCATTCTAAAGGTCATAAGGCACTTTTTGGCATTTTTGACAGATGTTGCATCTTGCACCGTAGATGTTGCACTCTGTGGATATCGATTCTTTGGAGTGCCATAAATGTTGGCTCATTTAGAGTTACGGAAGCCATAACAAGTCAAAACGAAGCTCTATATGAGTTTTATAGCTATGACTGCTCTAAGCCATCACTGGTTAGTTTCATACCCAAAAAAAGCCTACCTGAACCTCAATTGGGTCTTGGAAGTTTTTTGCCCTTCGTTTTTTCTCACGTGGATTTTTCTGTAAGACAGGATCCCCGTGGCTGGTCTATGATTTACCATCGCTGGAGAGTAGTGCACCTTGTACTGCTCTGTTTCAAATCCATGCACCCATTATCAAAAGTCGTACGACACTTTTTCGACATTTTGAACGGATGTTGCACCTTGCACCGTAGATGTTGCACCCTATGGATATCGATTCTTTGGAAGGCCATAACTATTGGCTCGTTTAGGGTTACGGGAGCACTAACAAGTCAAAACAGAGCTCTCTATGAGTTCTACGGCTATGACAGCTTTAAGCCATCACTGGTTAGTTTCATACCAAAAAAAATCTGTCCGAACCTCAATCGGGTCTTGGAAGTTTTTTACTCTTCGTTTTTTCGTCACGTGGGTTTTTTCCTTGTCAAATCCATGCACCATTTCTAGAAGTTGTACGGCACTTTTCCAGCATTTTGGATGGATGTTTCACCTTGCACCGTACATGTCGCACCCTGTGTATATCGGTTTTTCGGAGGGCCATAAATGTAGGCTCGTTTAGAGTTACAGGAGCCATAACCTGTCAAAATGAAGCTCTCTATGAGTTCTACGGCTATGATAGCTTTAAGCCGTCACTGGTTAGTTTCATACTCAAAAAATCCTATCTGAACCTCAATTGGGTCTTGTAAGTTTTTTACCCTTCGTTTTTTCGTCACGATGATTTTTTCTGTAAAACGGGATCCCCATTGCTGGTGTATGATTTACCATCGCTCGAGAGTGGCGTGCCATTGGACTACTCCGTTTCAAATCCATGCACCCATTTCTAAATGTCATACGATACTTTTTTGGCATTTTGGACTGATGTTGCAACTTGCACCGTAGATGTTGCACCCCGTGGACATCGATTCTTCGGAGGGCCATAACTATTGGCTCGTTTAGAGTTACGGGGGCCATAACAAGTCAAAACGAAGCTCTTTGTGAGTTCTACGGCTGTGACAGTATTAAGCCGTCACAGGTTAGTTTCATACCTAAAAAAGCCTATCCAAACCTCAATCGGTCATGGAAGTTTTTTCCTTCATTTTTTCATCACGTGGACTTTTTCGGCATTTTGGATAGATGTTGCACCTCGCACCATTGATGTTGCACCCTGTGGATGTCGATTCTTCGGAGGGCCATAAATGTTGGCTCGTTTAGAGTTATGGAAGCCATAACTAGTCAAAACAAAGCTCTTTGTGAGTTCTACGGCTATGACAACATTAAGCCGTCAGTGGTTAGTTTCATACCCAAAAAAGCCTATCCGAACCTCAATCGAGTCTTTGAAGTTTTTTACCCTTCGTTTTTTTCGTCACTTGGTTTTTTCTGTAAAACGGGATCCCCATTGCTTGTCTATGATTTACCATCGCTGGAGAGTGGTGCACCAAGGTACCGCTCCGCTTCAAATCCACGCACCCATTTCTAAAAGTCGTACGGCACTTTTTCGGCATTTTGGATGGATGTTGCACCATGCACCGTAAATTTTGCACTCTGTGAATATCGATTCTTCGGAGGGTCATAGCTGTTGACTTGTTTAGGGTTACGAGGGCCATAACCAGTCAAAACAAAACTCTCTGTGAGTTCTACGGCTATGACAGCTTTAACCCATCACTGGTTAGTTTCATACCCAAAAAAGACTATCCGAACCTCGATCGGTCTTGGAAGTCTTTTACCCTTTGTTTTTTCATCACGTGGATTTTTTCTTTAAAACGGGATCCCCATGGTTGGTCTATAATTTACCATCGCTGGAGAGTGGTGCACCATGGTACTGCTCCATTTCAAATCCATGCACCCATTTCTAAAAGTCGTATGACACTTTTCAGCATTTTGGACGGATGTTGCACCTTGCACTGTAGATATTGCACCCAGTGGATATCGATCCTTCAGAGGGACATAACTGTTGGCTCGATTAGAGTTACAGAATCCATAACCTATCAAAATGAAGCTCTTTGTGAGTTCTACAGCTATGACGGCTTTAAGCCGTCACTGGTTAGTGTCATACCCAAAAAAGCCTATCCGAACCTCAATCGGGTCTTGGAAGTTTTTTATCCTTTGTTTTTTCATCACGTAGATTTTTTCTATGAAACGGGATCCCCCCGGCTAGTCAATGATTTACCATCACTGGAAAGTGGTGCACCATGGTACTGCTCTGTTTCCAATCCATGCACCCATTTTTAAAAGTCGTACAACACTTTTTTCGGCATTTTGGGTGGATGTTGCACCTTGCACCGTAGATGTTGCACCCTGTGGATATTGATTCTTCGGAGGGCCTTAACTGTTGGCTTGTTCAGAGTTACGGAAGCCATAACCTGTCAAAACGAAGCTCTCTGTGAGTTCTATGACTATGACGGCTTTAAGCCATCACTGGTTAGCTTCATACCCAAAAAAGACTATCCGAACCTCAATCGGGTCTTGGAAGTTTTTTACCCTTCGTTTTTTCATCACGTGGATTTTTTCGATAAACCGGTATCCCCATTGTCGGTCTATGATTTACCATCGCTGTAGAGTGGTGCACCATGTTACTACTCCGTTTCAAATCCATGAACCCATTTCTAAAAGTCACATGACACTTTTTCGATATTTTGGACGAATGTTGCACCTTCCACCGTAGATATGGTGCACCCTGTGGATATCGATTCTTCAGAGGGCCATAAAATGTTGGCTCATTTAGAGTGACGGAAGCCATAACCAGTCAAAACGAAGCTCTCTATGAGTTATATGGCTATGAGAGCTTTAAGCCATTACTGGTTAGTTTCTTACCGAAAAAATCCTATCCGAACCTCAATCGGGTCTCGGAAATTTTTTACCCTTCGTTTTTTCGTTACGTAGATTTTTTCTGTAAAACGGGATCCTCATGGCTGGTCTATGTACCATCATTGGAGAGTCGTGCACCTGGTACTGTTCTATTTCAAATCCCTGCACCCATTTCTAAAAGTTGTACGGCACTTTTTCGGCATTTTGGACGGATATTGCACCTTGCATCATAGATGCTGCACCCCGTGGATATCGATTCATCGGAGGGCCATAACTGTTGGCTCATTTAGAGTTACAGGAGACATAACCAATCAAAACAGAGCTCTTTGTGAGTTCTACGGCTATGATAGTTTTAAGTCGTCACTGGTTATTTTGATACCCAAAATATCCTATCCGAGCCCCAATCGGTTCTTGGAAGTTTTTTACCCTTCGTCTTTTCGTCATATGGATTTTTCTCTAAAACGGGATCCCCGTTACTGGTCTATGATTTACCATCGTCGAAGAGTGGTGCACCATGGTACTGCTCCGTTTCAAATCCATGCATCCATTTCTAAAATTCTTACGACACTTTTTCGGCATTTTGGACGGATGTTACACCTTGCACCGTAGATGTTCCACCCTGTGTATATCGATTCTTCGGAGGGGAGTAACTATTGGCTCATTTAGAGTTACGGAAGCCATAACCTATCAAAATGAACCTATTTGTGAGTTATATAGCAATGACTGCTTTAAGACACCACTGGTTAGTTTCATACCCAAAAAAGCCTATCCGAACCTCAATTGGGTCTTGGAAGTTTTTTACCCTTCGTTTTTTCGTCACGTGAATTTCTTTCTGTAAAATGGGATCCCCTTGGATGGTCTATGATTTACCATCGATGGAGAGTGGTGCACCATGGTACTGCTCCATTTCAAATCCATGCACCCATTTCTAAAAGTCGTACGGCACTTTTTCGGCATTTTGGACGGATGTTGCACCTTGCACCGTAGATGTTGCATCCTGTGGACATCGACTCTTCCGATGGCATAACTGTTGGCTCGTTTAGGGTTACGGGAGCCATAACAAGTCAAAACGAAACTCTCTGTGAGTTCTACGGTTATGACAGCTTTAAGCCATCACTGGTTAGTTTCATACCCAAAAAAGACTATCAGAACCTCAATCGGGTGTTGGAAGTTTTTTACCCTTCGTTTTTTTGTCACATGGATTTTTTCTGTAAACCGGGATCCCCGTTGCTGGTCTATGATTTACCATCTCTGGAGATTGGTGCACCATGGTACTGATCCATTTCAAATCCATGTACCCATTTCTAAAAGTCGTACGGCGCGTTTTTGACAATTTGGACTGATGTTGCACCTTGCACCGTAGATGTTGCACCTTGCGGATATTGATTCTTCGGAGGGCCATAGATATTGTCTTGTTTAGTATTACGGAAGCCATTTCCAGTCCAAATGAAGCTCTCTGTTAGTTCTACGGCTATGTTAGCTTTAAGCCGTCACTGGTTAGTTTATACCCAAAAAAGCCTGTCTGAACTTCAATCAGGTCTTGAAAGTTTTTTACCCTTCATTTTTCTCGTCACATGGATTTTTTCTGTAAAAAGGGAACCCCGTTGCTGGTCTACGATGTACCATCGCTAGAGAGTGGTGCACCATGGTACTGCTCCATTTCAAATCCATGCACCTATTTTTAAAAGTCGTACGGCACTTTTTCGGCATTTTGGACGGGTGTTGCACCTTGCACCGTAGATGTTGCACCCTATGGATAAGGATTCTTCGAAAGGCCGTACATGTTGGCCCATTTAAGATTTACGGGAGCCATAACTAGTCAAAACGAAGCTCTCTGTGAGCTCTACGGCTAAGACAGCTTTAAGCTGTCACTAGTTAATTTCATCCCCAAAAAAACCTATCTGAACCTCAATCGGTCTTGGAAATTTTTTACCCTAGATTTTTTCTGTAAAACGGGATCCCCATGGCTGGTCTATGATTTACCACCGCTGGAGAGTGGTGCACCATGGTCCTGCTCCATTTCAAATCCATGCACCCATTTCTAAAGGTCGTATGCCAATTTTTCGGCATTGTGGACGGATGTTGCACCTTGCACCGTAGATGTTGCACCGCTTGGAGGGCCATAAATGTTGGCTCGTTTAGAGTTACGGGAGCCATAACCAGCCAAAACGAAGCTCTCTGTGAGTTCTATGGCTACGATAGCTTTAAGTCGTCTCTCATTAGTTTCATACCCAAAAAGAGCCTATACGCACCTCAATTAGGTCTTGGAAGTTTTTTACCCTTCGTTTTTTTTCACGTGGATTTTTTGTAAAATGGGATCCCCGTTACTGGTTCATGATTTACCATCGCTGGAGAGTGGTGCATAGTGGTACTACTCGTTTTCTAATCCATGCACCCATTTCTAAAAGTCGAACGGCACTTTTTCGGCATTTTGGACGGATGTTGCACCTTGCACCGTAGATGTTGCAACCTGTGGATATCGATTCTTCGGAGGGCCATAACTGTTTGCTCGTTTAGAGTTACGGGAGGCATACCAGTCAAAATGAAGCTCTCTGTGAGTTTTACGCCTATGATAGCTTTAAGCCATCAATATTTAGTTTCATATCCAAAAAACCCTATACGAACCTCAATCGGATCTTGGAAGTTTTTTACCCTACATTCTTTCGTCACGTGGATTTTTCTGTAAAACTGGATCCTCGTGGCTGGTCTATGATTTAGCATTGCTGGAGAGTGGTGCACCATGGTACTGCTCCGTTTCAAATCCATGCATCCATTTCTAAAAGTCGTACATCACTTTTTCGGAATTTTGGACGGATGTTGCATCTTGCACCGTAGATGTTGCACCCTGTGGATATCGATTCTTCAAAGGGCCATAAATGTTGGCCCGTTTAGTGATACGGAAGCCATAACCAATCAAAACGAAACTCTTTGTGAGTCCTACGCTATGACTGCTTTAAGCCGTCATCGGTTAGTTTCATACCCAAAAAAGCCTATCCGAACCTCAATCGGATCTTGGAAGTTTCTTACCCTTCATTTTTTCATCACGTTGATTTTTCTATAAAGTGGGATCCCCGTGGCTGGTCTATGATTTACCATCGCTGGAGAGTGGTACACCATGGTACTGCTCCATTTCAAATCCATGCCCCCATTTCTAAAAGCCATACGGCAGTTTTTCGGCATTTTAACGAATGTTGCACCTTGCACCGTAGATGTTGCACCCTGTGAATATCGATTCTTTAGAGGGCCATAACTGTTGGCTCGTTTAGAGTTACGGGAGAAATAACCAGTGAAAACCAAGCTCTCTGTGAGTTCTACGGCTATGACAGTTTTAAGCCATCACTGGTTAGTTTCTACGCCTATTCGAACCTCAATCGGGTCTTGGAAGTTTTTCAACCTTCGTTTTTTCGTCACGTGGATTTTTTCTGTAAACTGGGATCCCCATTGCTGGTCTTTGATTTACCATCGCTGAAGAGTGGTGCACCATAGTACTGCTTCGTTTCAAATCCACGCACTCATTTCTAAAAGTCGTACGGCACTTTTTCGACATTTTGGACGGAGTTGCACCTTGCACCGTAGATGTTGCACCTTGCACCGTAGATGTTGCACCCTGTGGATATCAATTCTTCGGAGGGCCATAACTTTTGGCTCGTTTAGAGTTACGGGACCATAACTAGTCAAAACGAAGCTCTCTGTGATTTCTACAGCTGTGATAGCTTTATGCCGTCACTGGTTAGTTTCATACCCAAAAAAGCCTATCCGAATCTGAATCAGTCTTGGAAGTTTTTTACCCTTTGTTTTTTCGTCACGTGAATTTTTTCTGTAAAACAGGATCCACGTGGCTGGTCTATGATTTACCATCGCTGGAGAGCAGTGTACCATGCTACTGCTCTGTTTCAAATCCATGCACCGATTTCTAAAAATCGTACGACACTTTTTCGGCATTTGGACGGATGTTGCACCTTGCACCATATATGTCGCATACTGTGGATATCGATTCTTCGGAGGGGCATAAATGTTGGCTCGTTTAGAGTTACAGGAGGCATAACCAGTCAAAATGAAGCACTTTGTTAGTTCTACGGCCATGACTGCTTTAAGCCGTCACTGGTTAGTTTCATACCCAAAAAAGCTTATTCGAACCTCAATCGGTCTTGGAAGTTTTTTACACTTCGTTTTTTCGTCACGTGGATTTTTTCTGCAAAACGGGATCCCCATGGCTGGTCTATGATTTACCATCGCTGGAGAGTGGAGCACCATGGCACCGCTCCATTTCATATTCATGCACCCATTTCTAAAAGTCGTATGGCACTTTTTCGGCATTTTGGACGGATGTTGCACCTTGCATCGTAGATGTTGCACCATGTGGATATCAATTCTTCGGAGGGCCATAAATGATGGCTCATATAGAGTTACGGGAGCCATAACCAGTCAAAATGAAGCTCTCTTTGAGTTCTACGGCTAGTTTCACACCCAAAAAAAGCCTATCCGAACCTCAATCCGGTCTTGGAAATTTTTTACCCTTTAGTTTTTTCATCATGTGGATTTTTCTGTAAAACAGGATCTCCATTGCTAGTCTATGATTTACCATCGCTGGAAAGTGGTGCACCATGGTACGGCTCCGTTTCAAATCCTTGCAATCATTTCTAAAAGTCGTAAGGTACTTTTCGGCATGTTGGACAGATCTTGCACATTGCACCGTAGATGTTGCACCCTGTGAATATCGATTCTTCGAAGTGCCATAACTGTTGGCTCGTTTAGAGTTATGGGAGCCATAACTAGTCAAAACAAAGCTCTCTATGAGTTCTACGGCTTTGATAGCTTTTAGCCATCACTGGTTAGTTCCATACCCAAAAAAGCCAATCCGAACCTCAATCGGTCTTGAAAGTTTTTTACCCTTCATTTTTTCGTCACGTGGATTTTTTTCTACAAAATGGGATCCCCATGGATGGTCTATGATTTACCATCGCTAGAGAGTGGTGCACCATGGCACTTCTCCGTTTCAAATCCATGCACCCATTTTTAAAAGTCGTACGGCATTTTTTCTGCATTTCGGTCGGATGTTGCACCTTGCACCGTGGATGTTGCACCCGGTGGATATCGATTCTTCGGAGGGCCATAACTGTTGGCTCTTTTAGAGTAACGAGAGCCATAACCAGTCAAAACAAAACTCTCTGTGAGTTTTTTGGCTATGATAGCTTTAAGCCATCATTGGTAAGTTTCATATCCAAAAAAGCCTATCCGAACCTTAATCGGGTCTTGGAAGTTTTTTACCCTTCGTTTTTTCGTCACGTGGATTTTTCTGTAAATTGGGATCCCCGTTGTTGGTCTATGATTTACCATCGGTGGAGAGTGTTGCACCTTAGTAATGCTCCGTTTCAAATCCATGCATTCATTTTTAAAAGTCGCACGGCATTTTTTTGGCATTTTGGACGGATTTTGCACCTTGCACCATAGATGTTGCACCCGGTGGATATCGATTCTTCGGAGGGCCAAAATTGTTGGCTTGTTTAGAGTTACGGGAGTCATAGCTTGTCAAAACGAAGCTCTCTGTGAGTTCTACAGCTATGACAGATTTATGCCATCATTGGTAGTTTCATACCAAAAAAGCCTATCCGAATCTCAATCGGGTCTTGGAAGTTTTTTACCCTTCGTTTTTTCGTCACGTGGATTTTTTCTATAAACTGGGATCCCCGTTGCTGGTCTCTGATTTACCAATGTTGGAGAGCGGTGCACCATGGTATTACTCCGTTTCGAATCCATGCATCCATTTCTAAAAGTTGTACGGCAAAGTTTCGGCATTTTGGACGGATGTTGCACCCTGCACCATATATTTTGCACCCAGTGGATATCGGTTCTTTGGAGCGCCATAACTGTTAGCTCGTTTAGAATTACGGGAGCCATAACCAATCAAAACGAAGCCCTCTGTGATTTCTACGGCTACGATAGCTTGAATCCGTTACTAATTAGTTTCATACATGAAAAAGCCTATCCGAACCTCAATCCGGTCTTGGAAGTTTTTTACCCTCCGTTTTTTCATTACGTGGATTTTATCTGTAAAACGGGATCCCCGTGGCTGTTCTATGATTTACCGTCGATGGAGAGTGATGCACTCTGGCACTGCTTCGTTTCAACTCCATGCACCCATTTCAAATCCATGCACCCAGTGGAAATCGATTCTTCGGAAGGCCATAACAGTTGGCTCGTTTAGAGTTACGAGCGCCATAACCAGTCAAAAGAAAGCTCTCTATGAGTTCTATGGCTATGATAGCTTGAAGCCACATACCCAAAAAATCCTATCCGAACCTCAATCGGGTCTTGGAAGTTTTTTACCCTTCGTTTTTTCGTCACGTTGATTTTTTCTGCAAAAAGTGATCCCCATGGCTGGGCTATGATTTACCGTCGCTGAAGAGTGGTGCACATGGTACTTCTCCGTTTCAAATCCATGCATCCATTTCTAAAAGTCGTATAACACTTTTTCGGCATTATGAACGGATGTTGCACCTTGCACCATAGATGTACCCTTTGGATATCGATTCTTCGGAGGGCAATAACTGTTGGCTCGTTTAGAGTTACGGGTGCCATAACCAGTCAAAACGAAGGTCTTTGTGAGTTCAACGGCTATGACAGCTTTAAGCCATCACTGATTAGTTTCATACCTGAAAAAGCCTATCCGAACTCAATCGGGTCTTGAAAGTTTTTTACCCTTCGTTTTTTGATCACGTGGCTTTTTTTCTGTAAACTGGGATCCCTGTTGCTAGTCTATGATTTACCATCGCTTGAGAGTGTTGCACCATGGTACTGCTCCGTTTCAAATCTATGCACCCATTTCTAAAAGTCGTAAGGCACTTTTTTGGCATTTTGGACTGGTGTTGCACCTTGCACCATAGATGTTGCACCCTGTGGATATCGGTTCTTTGAAAGGCCATAACTATTGGCTCGTTTGGAGTCACAGCAGCCATAACATGTCAAAACGAAGCTCTCTGTGAGTTCTACGGCTATGATAGCTTTAAGCCATCACTGGTTAGTATCATACCCAAAAAATCCTATCCGAATCTTAATCGGATTTTGGAAGTATTTTACCCTTCTTTTTTTCGTGACATGGATTTTTTTCTGTATATCGGGATCCTTGTTACTGGGCTATGATTTACCATCGTTGGAGAGTGATGCACCATAGTACTGCTCCGTTTCAAATCCATGCGCCCATTTCTAAAATTCAAACAACACTTTTTCGGCATTTTGTACGGATGTTGCACCTTGCACCGTAGATGTTGAACCCTGTGGATATAGATTCTTCGGAGGGCCACAAATGTTGGCTCGTTTAGAGTTACGGGAGCCGTAACCAGTCAAAACGAAGCTCTCTTTGAGTTTTATGGCTATGATAGCTTTAAGCCCCAAAAAATCCTATCCGAACCTCAATCGGGTCTTGGAAATTTTTTGCCCTTCATTTCTTCGTCACGTGAATTTATTCTGTAAAATAGGGTCCCCTTGGCTAGTCTATGATTTACCATCGTTGGAGAGTGGTGCACCATGGTACTGCTCCGTTTCAAATCCATGCACCCATTTCTAAAAGTCGAACGGCACTTTTTCAGCATTTTGGATGGATGTTGCACCTTGCACCGTAGATGTTGCACCTTGAGGATATCGATTCTTTGGAGAGCCATAAACGTTGGCTCGTTTAGAGTTATGGAAGCAATAACCAGTCAAAATGAATCTCTTTGTGAGTTTTACGGCTATGACTACTTTAAGCCCCCACTGGTTAGTTTCGTATCCAAAAAAGCCTATCTGATCCTCAATTGGGTCTTGAAAGTTTTTTACCCTTCATTTTTTCGTTACGTGCATTTTTTCTGTAAAATGGGATCCCCATGGCTGGTCTATGATTTCCAGCACTGGAGAGTGGTGCAACATGGTACTACTCTATTACAAATCCATGCACCCATTTCTAAAAGTCGTGCGGCACTTTTTCGGCATTTTGGACGGATGTTGCACCTTACACCGTAGATGTTGCACCCTGTGGATATCGATTCTTCGAAGGGCCATAACTGTTGGCTCGTTTAGAGTTACGGGAGCCTTAACCAGTCAAAACGAATCTCTCTGTGAGTTCTACGGCTATGACAACTTGAAGCCATTACTGGTTAGTTCATACCCAAAAATGCCTATCCGAACCTCAATTGGGTCTTGGAAGTTTTTTACCCTTTGTTTTTTCATCACGTGAATTTTTTCTGTAAAACGGGATCCCCGTGGCTGGTCTATGATTTACCATCGCTGTAGAGTGGTGCACTATGGTACTGTTTCATTTCAAATCCATGCACCCATTTCTAAAAGTCGTACGACAGTTTTTCGGTATTTTGGACGGATGTTGCACCTTGAACCGTAGATGTTGCACCCTGTGGATATCGATTCTTTGGAGGGCCACAAATGTTGGCTCATTTAGAGTTGCAGGTGCCATAACTAGTCAAAACGAAGCTCTTTCTGAGTTCTATGGCTATCACTGCTTTAAGTCGTCAAAGGTTAGTTTCATACCCAAAAAAGCCTAACCGAACTTCTATCGGGTCTTGAAAATTTTTTACCATTCGTTTTTTACATTATGTGAATTTTTCTGTAAAGCGGGATCCCCGTAAGTGGTCTAAGATTTACCATCGCTGGAGAGTGGTGCATCATGATACTGCTCTGTTTCAAATCCATGCACCCATTTTTAAAAGTCGTACGACACTTTTTCAGCATTTTGGACGGATGTTGCACCTTGCACCATAGATGTTGCACATAGTGGATATCGACTCTTCGGAGGGCCATAAATGTTGGCTCATTCAGAGTTACGGGAGCCATCACGAGTCAAAATTAAGCTCTCCGTGAGTTCTACGACTATGACAGCTTTAACCCGTTACGGGTTAATTTCATACCCAAAAAGGTCAATTCGAACCTCAATTGGCCTTGTAAGTTTTTTACCGTTCGTTTTTTTGTCACTTGGATTTTTGCTTTAAAACGGGATCCCCATGGCTGGTCTATGATTTACCATCGCTGGAGAGTGGTGAACCATGGTACTGCTCCGTTTCAAATCCATGCACATTTCTACAAGTCGTACGACACTTTTTCGGCATTTTGGATGGATGTTACACCTTGCACCGTAGATGTTGCACCCTGTGGATATCGATTCTTCGAAGGGCCATAAATGTTGGCTCGTTTAGAGTTACGTGAGCCATAGCTAGTCAAAAGGAAGCTCTCTGTGAGTTCCACGGCTATAACAGCTTTAAGCCTTCATCAGTTAGCTTCATACCCAAAAAAACTATCTGAACCTCAATCGGGTTTTGAAAATTTTTTACCTTTCGTTTTTTCGTCACGTGGATTTTTTCTGTATCTGGGATCCACATTGCTGGATTATGATTTACCATCGCTGTAGAGTGGTGCACGGTGGTACTACTCCGTTTTAAATCTATGCACCCATTTCTAAAAGTCGTACGACACTTTTTTGGCATTTTGGACGGATGTTGCATCCTGCACCGTAGATGTTGCACCCTGTGAATATCGATTCTTCGGAGGGCCATAAATGTTGGCTCGTTTAGAGTTACGGGAGCCATAACCACTCAGAAGGAAGCTCTCTGTGAGTTCTACGACTTTGATAGCTTTAAGCCGTCACTGGTTAGTTTCATACCCAAAAAGCCTATCCGAACCTCAATCGGGTCTTGTAAATATTTTACCCTTCGTTTTTTCCGTCACGTGGACTTTTCCTGTAAACCGGGATCCCCGTTGCTGGTCTGTAATTTACCATCGCTGGAGAGTGGTGCACATTGGTACTGCTCTGTTTCAACTCCAGGCACGCATTTCTAAAAGTCGTACGGTACTTTTTTGTCATTTTGGACGGATGTTGCACCTTGTACTGTAGATGTTGCATCCTGTGGATATCGATTCTTCGGATGGACATAAATATTGGCTCGTTTAGAGTTACGAGAGCTATAACCAGTCAGAATGAAGCTCTCTGTGAGTTCTACGGCTTTGATAGCTTTAAGCCGTCTTTGGTTAATTTCATACCCAAAAAATCCTATCTGAACCTCAATCGGGTCTTGGAAATTTTTTACCTTTCGTTTTTTCGTCACGTGAATTTTTTCTATAAAATAGGATACCCATTGCTGGTCTATGATTTACCATCGCTGGAGAGTGGTGCACCGTGGTACTGCTCCGTTTCCAACCCGTGCACCAATTTCTAAATGTCGTACGACACTTTTTCGGCATTTTGGATGGATGTTGCATCTTGCACCGTAGATTTTGCACCCTATGGATATCGATTCTTCGGAGGGCCATAAATGTTGGCTCATTTAGAGTTACGAGAGTTATAACCAGTCCAAACGAAGTTGTATATGAATTCTACGACTTTGACAGCTTTAAGCCGTTACTGTTTAGATTCATACCGAAAATAGCCTATCCGAACCTCAATCAGGTCATGGAAGTTTTTTACCCTTTGTTTTTTCATCACATTGATTTTTTTTCTGTAAACCGGGATCCCCGTTACTGTACTACGATTTATCATCGCTGGAGAGTGGTGCACCATGGTACTCCTCCATTTCAAATCGATGCACCCATTTCTAAAAGTCGTACGGCACTTTTTAAGCATTTTGGATGGATGTTGCACTTGTACCGTAGATGTTGCGCCCTATGGATATCGATTCTTCGGAGGGCCATAACTATTGGCTCGTTTAGTGTTACGAAAGCCATAAACAGTCAAAGAAATTCTATGGCTATGACAGCTTTAAGCCTTCACCGGTTAGTTTCATACTCAAAAAAACCTATCCGTACCTCAATCGGGTCTTGGAAGTTTTCTACCCTTCGTTTTTTCGTCACGAAGATTTTTTCTGTGAACCAGGATCCCCATTGCTGGATTATGATTTACCGTCGCAAGAGAGTGGTGCACCGTGGTACTGCTCAATTTTAATTTCTAGCAGCCATTTCTAAAAGCCGTATGGCACTTTTTCGGCATTTTGGACGGATGTTGCACCTTGCACCGTAGATGTTGCACCATGTGGATATCGATTTTTCGGAGGGCCATAAATGTTGGCTCATTTAGAGTTATGGAGCCATAACCAGTCAAAAGGAAGCTCTCTACGAGTTCAACGGCTTTGATAGCTTTAAGCCGTCACTGGTCAGTTTCATACCCAAAATAGCCTATCCGAACCTCAATCGGGTCATGAATGTTTTTTACCCTTCATTTTTTCGTCACATGGATTTTTTCTGTAAACCGAGATCCCGTTGCTGGACTATGGTTTACCATCGCTGTAGAGTGGTGCACCATGGCACTCCTTCGTTTCAAATCCATGCACCCATTTCTAAAAGTCGTACGGCACTTTTTCGGCAATTTGGATGGATGTTGTACTTTACCGTAGATGTTGCACCCTGTGGATATCGATTCTTCGGAGGGCCATAACTATTGGCTCGTTTAGAGTTACGGGAGCATAAATAGTCAAAACGAAGTTCTTTGTGAGTTCTACAGCTATGACAGCTTTAAGCCTTCACCGGTTAGTTTCATACCCAAAAAAACCGATCCGAACCTCAATCGGGTCTTGGAAGTTTGTTACCCTTCTTTTTTCATCACGTGGATTTTTCTGTAAACCGGGATCCCCATTGCTGGATTATGACTTACCATCGCGGGAGAGTGATGCACCGTGATACTGCTCCGTTTCAATTCTAAGCACTCATTTCTAAAAGTCGTACAGCACTTTTTCGGCATTTTGGACGGATGTTGCACCTTACACCGTAGATGTTGCACCCTGTGGATATCGATTTTTCGAAGGGGAATAAATGTTGGCTCATTTAGAGTTACGGGAGCCATAACCAGTCAAAAGGAAGCTCTCTGCGTGTTCTACGGCTTTGATAGCTTTAAGCCGTCACTGGTTACTTTCATACCCAAAAAAGACTATCCGAACCTCAATCGGGCCTAGGAAATATTTTACCTGTCGTTTTTTCGTCACGCGGATTTTTTTCTGTAAACCGGAAACCCCGTTGCTGGTCTATGATTTACCATCGCTGGAGAGTGGTGCACATTGGTACTTCTCCGTTTCAAATCCATGCACCCATTTCTAAAAGTTGTACGACAATTTTTCGGAATTTTGGACGGATGTTGCATCTTGCACCGTAGATGTTGCACCCTGTGGATATCAATTCTTCGGAGGGCCATAAATGTTGGCTCGTTTAGAGTTACGGCAGCCATAACCTGTCAAGACGAAGCTCTCTGTGAGTTCTACGGCTTTGATAGCTTTTAGCCGTTTTTGGTTAATTTCATACCCAAAAAGCCTATCCGAATCTCAATCTGCTCTTGGAAATTTTTTACCCTTCGTTTTTTTAGTCAACGTGGATTTTTTTCTGTAAAACGGGATCCCCATTGCTGGTCTATGATTTACCACCGCTGGAGAGTGGTGCATCATGGTACTGCTCCGTTTCAAATCCATGCACCCATTTCTGAAAGTCGTACGACACTTTTTCGGCATTCTGGACGGATGTTGCAGCTTGAACCGTAGATGTTGCATCCTGTGGATATTGATTCTTCAGAGGGCGATAAATGTTGCCTCGTTTAGAGTTACATGAGGCATAACTAGTCAAAATGAAGCTCTTTGTGAGTTCTACGGCTATGACAGCCTTAAGTCATCATTGGATAGTTTCATACCCAAAAAAGCCTATTCGAACCTCAATCGGGTCTTGGAAATATTTTACCCTTCGTTTTGTCGTCACATAGATATTTTCGGTAAAATGGGATCCCCGTGATTGTTCTATGATTTACCGTCGCTTGAGAGTGGTGCACTATGGTACTGCTCCGTTTCAAATCCATGCACCCATTTCTAAAAGTCCCACTGCACTTTTTCGGCATTTTGGACGGATGTTGCACCTTGCACCGTAGATGTTGCACCCTATGGATATCGATTCTTTGAAGGGCCATAACTGTTGGCTTGTTTAGAGTTACAGGAGACATAACCAATCAAAATGAAGTTCTTTATGAGTTCTACAGCTATGACAGATTTTAGCTGTCACTGGTTATTTTAATACCCAGAAAAGCCTATCCTAACCTCAATCAGACTTGAAAGTTTTTTACCCTTTGTTTTTTCGTCACGTGGATTTTTTCTGCAAAACGGGATCCTCATGGCTAGTCTATGATTTTCCGTTGCTGGAGAGTGGTGCACATGGTACTGTTCCATTTCAAATCCATGCACCCATTTCTAAAACTCGTATGGCACTTTTTGACATTTTGGACGGATGTTGCACCTTGCACCGTAGATGTTGCACCCTGTGGATATCGATTCTTCGGAGGGCCATAAATGTTGGCTCGTTTAGAGTTACGGGAGTCGTAACCAGTGAAAACAAACCTCTCTATGAGTTCTACGGCTATGACATCTTTAAGCCATCACTGGTGTTATCCCGCCTTTTGGCAAGGCAGTGATACCAAAAGATTAATCAAAAACCAAAGACAGTTCGTCTCAAAGATTGGCTATACATTGTTTAACCATGGATATCGATTCTTCGGAGGGCCATAACTGTTGGCTAGTTTAGATTTACGGGAACCATAACCAGTCAAAACAAAGATCTCTGTAAGTTCTACGGCTATGATGGCTTTAAGCCGTCACTGGTTAGTTTCACACCCAAAAAATCATATCCGAATCTCAATCGGTCTTGGAAGTATTTAACCCTTCTTTTTTCGTCACGTGGATTTTTACTATAAAATGGGATCCCCATGGCTGGTCATGATTTACCATCACTGGAGAGTGGTGCACCATGGTACAGCTCCATTTTGAATCCATGCACGCATCTAAAATTCGTACGGCACTTTTTCGGCATTTTGGTCTGATGTTGCATCTTACACCGTAGATGTTGCACCCTATGGATATCGATTCTTCGGAGGGCCATAAATGTTGGATCGTTTAGAGGTACGGGAGCCATAACCAGTCAAAACGATGTTCTTTGTGAGTTCTATGGCTATGATAGCTTTAAGCCGCCACTGGTTAGATTCATACCAAAAAAGCCTATCCGAACCTCAATCCGGTCTTGGAAGTTTTTTACCCTTCGTTTTTTTCGTCACGTGGACTTTTTCTGTAAAATGGGATCCCCGTTGCTAGTTTATGATCTACCATCGTTGGAGAGTGGTGCACCATGATACTGCTTCGTTTCAAATCCATGTAGCCATTTCTTAAAGTCGTACGGCACTTTTTCGGCATTTTGGACGGATGTTGCCCGTAGCACCGTAAATGTTGCACCCTGTGGATATCGATTCTTTGGAGGGCCATAACTATTGGCTCGTTTAGAGTTCCGGGAGCCATAACCAGTCAAAACGAAGCTCTCTGTGAGTTCTACGCCTGTGACAGCTTTAAGCCATCAATGGTTAGTGTCATACCCAAAAAAGCCTATCCGAACCTCAATCGGTTTTGGAAGTTCTTTACCCTTCGTTTTTTCGTCACGGTGATTTTTTCTGTAAAATGGGATCCCCATGGATGGTCTATGATTTACTATCGCCGGAGAGTGGTGTACCATGGTACTGCTCCGTTTCAAATCCATGCACCCATTTCTAAAAGTCGTATGGTACTTTTTTGGCATTTTGGACGGATGTTGCACCTTGCACCATAGATGTTGCCCCCTGTGGGTATCGATTCTTCGGTGGGCCATAACCATTGGCTCTTTTAAAGTTACGGGAGCCTTAACTAGTCAAAACGAAGCTCTTTGTGAATTCTGCAGCTGTGTTAGCTTTAATACGTCACCGCAAAGTTTCATACCCAAAAAAGACTATCCGAACCGCAATCTGGTCTTGAAAGTTTTTTTACCCTTTTTTTATCATCACGTGGATTTTTTCTGTAAAACGGGATTCCCATGGTTGGTCTATGATTTACCTTTGCTGGAGAGTGGTGCATCATGGTACTACTCCTTTTCAAATCCATGCACCCATTTCTAAAAGTCGTAAGGCACTTTTTTGGTATTCAGGACGGATGTTGCACCTTGCACCGTAGATGTTGCACCCTGTGCATATCGATTCTTTGGAGGGCCATAAATGTTGGCTCGTTTAGAGTTACGAGAGCCATAACCAGTCAAAAACGAAGCTCTCTTGAGTTCTTCGGCTATGATAGCTTTAAGCCGTCACTGGTGAGTTTCATACCCAAAAAAGCCTACTCGAATCTCAATCGGGTCTTGAAAGGTTTTTATCCTTTGTGTTTTTCATCACGTGGATTTTTCCTGGAAAACAGGATCCCCGTTGCTGGTCTATGATTTACCAACGCAGAAGAGTGTTGCACCATGGTACAGCTCCCTTTCAAGTCCATGCACCTATTACTAAAATTCATAAGGTACATTTTTGGCATTTTGGACGGATGTGCACCTTGCACCATAGATGTTGCACCCTGTGGATACCGATTCTTCGAAGGGCCATAACTGTTGGCTTGTTTAGAGTTACAAGAGGCATAACCAGTCAAAACGAAGCACTTCGTGAGTTCTATGGCTATGACAGCTTTAAGCCATCACTGGTTAGTTTCATACGCAAAAAAGCCTATCCAAACCTCAATCAGTCTTGGAAGTATTTTACGCTTCGTTTTTTCGTCACGTAGATTTTTCTGTAAAACGGGATCCCTATGGCTGGTCAATGATTTACCATCGCTGGAGAGTGGTGCACCATGGTATTGCTCCGTTTCAAATCCGCGCACCCATTTCTAAAATTCCTACGGGTCTTTTTCTGCATTTTGGACGGATGTTGCACCTTGCACCGTAGATTTTGTACACTGTAGATATCAATTCTTCGAAGGGCCATAAATTTGGCTCGTTTAGAATTACGGAAGGCATAACCAGTCAAAACGAAGCTCTCTGTGAGATCTACGGCTAACAACTTTAAGTCGTCACTGGTTAGTTTCATACCCAAAAAAGCCTATCCGAACCTCAATTGGGTCTTGGAAGTTTTTACCCTTTGCTTTTTCGTCACGTGGGTTTTTTCTGTAAAACGAAATCCCCACTGCTGGTCTATGTTTTACCATCGTTGGAGAGTGGCACACCATGGTACTGCTCCATATCAAATCCTTGCACCCATTTCTAAAAGTCGTAAGGCACTTTTTGGCATTTTGGACAGATGTTGAACCTTGCACCATAAATGTTGCACCCTATGGATATCGATTCTTCAAAGGGCCATAACTATTGGCTCGTTTAGAGTTACATGAGCCAAAACCAGTCAAAATGAAGCTCTCTATGAGTTCTACAGCTTTGATAGATTTAAGTCGTCACTGGTTAGTTTCATACCCAAGAAAGCCTATCCGAACCTCAATCAGTCTTGGAAGTTTTTACCCTTCGTTTTTTCGTCACGTGGATTTTTTTTTGTAAAACGGGATCCCCATGGCTGGTCTATGATTTACCATCGCTCGAGAGTGATGCACCATGGTACTGCTCCATTTCAAATCCATGTGCCCATTTCTTAAAGTCGTACGGCAATTTTTTGGCATTTTGGACGGATGTTGCACCTTGCACCGTAGATATTGCACCCTGTGGATATCGATTCTTCAGAGGGCCATAAATGGTTGCTCTCATAGAGTTACGGGAGTCATAACCAGTCAAAATGAAGCTCTCTGTGATTTCTACGGCTATGACAACTTTAAACTGTCGCCAGTTAACTTCACACCCAAAAAAGCCGATCCGAACCTCAATCGGGTCTTGGAAGTTTTTTACCCTTCGTTTTTTCGTCACGTGGATTTTTTCTGTAAAACGGAATCCCCATGGTTGGTCTATGATTTACCATCGTTGGAGAGTGTTGCACTATGTACTGCTCCATTTCAAATACATGCATCCATTTCTAAAAGTCGTACGGTACTTTTTTGGCATTTTGAACGGATGTTACACCTTGCACCGTAGATGTTGCACCCTAGAGATATCGATTCTTCGGAGGGCCATAAATGTTGGCTCGTTTAGAGTTATGAGAGGCATAACCAGTCAAAACGAAGCCCTTTGTGAATTCTACGTCTATGATGGCTTTAAGCTATCACTGGTTAGGTTCGTATCCAAAAAAGCCTATCCGAACCTTAATCGGGTCTTGTAAGTTTTTTACCCTTCGTTTTTTGGTCACATGAATTTTTTCTGTAAAAAGGGATCCCCGGGGCTGGTCTATGATTTACCATCGTTGGAGAGTGGTGCACCATGGTACCGCACCATTTTGAATCTGTGCACCCATTTCTAAAATTCGTACGACATTTTGGACGGATGTTGCACCTTGCACCGTAGATGTTGCACCCTATGGATATCGATTCTTTAGAAGGCCATAACTATTGGCTATTTTAGAGTTACGGGAACCATAAACAGTCAAAACGAAGCGCTTTGTGAGTTCTACGGCTATGATCGCTTTACGCCTTCACTGTTTAGTTTCATACCCAAAACAGCCTATTTGAACCTCAATCTGGTCTTGAAAGTTTTTTACCCTTTGTTTTTCCATCACGTGTATTTTTTCTGTAGAACGGGATTCCCATGACTGGTCTATGATTTACCATCACTGAAGAGCGGTGCACCATGGTACTGCTCCGTTTCAAATCCATGCACTCATATCTAAAAGTCGTACGACACTATTTTAGCATTTTGGATGGATGTTACACCATGCACCGTTGATGTTGCATCCTGTGGATATTGATTCTTTGAAGGGCAACAAATGTTGCCTCGTTTAGAGTTATGGGAGCCATAACTTGTAAAAATGAAGCTCTCTGTGAGTTCTACATCTATGACAGCTTTAAGCTGTCACTGGTAAGTTCCATACCCAAAAAAGCCTATCCAAACCTCAATCGGGTCTTAGAAGTTTTTTACCCTTCGTTTTTTTCGTCACGTGGATTTTTTCTGTAAAAAGATATCCCTGTTGCTGGTCTATGATTTACCATCGCTGGAGAATGGTGTACCATGGTACAGCTCCGTTTCAAATCCACGCACCCATTACTAAAAGTCGTACAACAATTTTTCGGCATTTTGGATGGATGTTGTACCTTGCACCGTAGATGTTGCACCCTGTGGATTTTGATTCTTCGAAGGGCCATAACTGTTGGCTCGTTTAGAGTTACCGGAGCCATGACCAGTAAAATGAAGTTCTCTGTGAGTTCTACGGCTATGATGGCTTTAAGCCGTCACTGGTTAGTTTCATACCAAAAAAACCTATCCATACCTCAATCGGGTCTTGGAAGATTTTTATCCTTCGTTTTTTCCGTCACGTGGATTTTTTCTGCAAAACGGGATCCCAGTTGCTGGTCTAAGATTTACCATCGCTGGAGAGTGGTGCACCATGGTACTGCTCCTTTTTACATCCATGCACCCATTTCTAAAAGTCGTACGGCAATTTTTCGGCATTTTGGACGGATGTTGCACCTTGCACCGTAGATGTTGCACCCTGTGGATATCGATTTTTTGGAGGGCCATCACTGTTGGCTTGTTTAGAGTTATAGAAGCCATAAGTAGTCAAAACGAAGCTCTTTTTTGAGTTCTACGGCTAAGATAGCTTTAAGTCGTCACTACTTTATTTCGTACCCAAAATTGCCTATCTGAACATCAATCGGGTCTAGGAAGTTTTTTTCCCTTCGTTTTTTCCTCACGTGGATTTTTTCTGCAAAACGGGATCCCGTGGCTGGTCTATTATTTACCATCGTTGGAGAGTGGTGCACCATGGTACTGCTCCATCTCAAATCCATGCACCCATTTCTAAAATCGTATGGCACTGTTTCGGTGTTTTGGACGGATGTTGCACTTTGCACCGTTGATATTGCACTATGTGGATATCGATTATTCGAAGGGCCATAATTGTTGGCTCTTCTCGAGTTACGAGAGTCATAACCAGTCAAAAAGAAGTTCTCTGTGAGTTCTACGGCTTTAGCCACTTTAAGTCGTCAACGGTTAGTTTCATACCCAAAAAATCTTATCCGAACCTCGATCGGGTCTTGGAAGTTTTTTACCCTTCGTTTTTTCGTCACGTGGATTTTCTCTGTAAAACGGGATCCCTATGGACGGTCTATGATTTACCATCACTGAAGAGTGGTGCACCATGGTACTGCTCCATTTCAATTCCATGCACCCATTTATAAAAGTCGTACGACATTTTTTCGGCATTTTGGACGGATATTGCACCTTGCACCATAGATGTTGCACACTGTGGATATCGATTCTTCGGAAGGGCCATAACTGTTTGCTCGTTTAGAGTTACAGGAGCCATTACTAGTCAAAACGAAGCTCTCTACGAGTTCTATGGCTGTGACAGCTTTACGCCGTCACTGGTTAGTTTCATACCCAATAAAGCCTATCCGAACCTCAATTGGGTCTTGGAAGCTTTTTACCCTTCGTTTTTTCGTCACGTGTATTTTTTCTGTAAAATGGAATCCCCATGGTTTGTGTATGATATACCAACGCTTGAGAGTGGTGCACCATTATACTGTTCTATTTCAAATCCATGCATCCATTTCTAAAATTCGTACGGCACTATTTCGGCATTTTGGACGGATGTTGCACGTTGCACCGTAGATGTTGCACCCTTTGGATTCGATTCTTCGAAGGGCCATAACTGTTGGCTCGTTTAGAGCTACGGGAGCCATAACCAGTCAAAACAAAGCTCTTTATGATTTCTATGACAGCTTTAAGCCGTCACTAGTTAGTTTCATACCAAAAGAATCCTATCCAAACCTCTATCAGGTCTTGGAAATTTTTTACCCTTCGTTTTTCTGTCTCGTGGATTTTTTCTGTAAAACGGGATCCCCATGGCTGGTCTATGATTTACCATCACTGTAGAGTGGTGCACCATGGTACTGCTCCGTTTCAAATCCATGAGCCCATTTCTAAAAGTCGTACGGCATTTTTCGGCATTTTGGACAGATGTTGCACCTTGCACCGTAGATGTTGCACCCCGTGGATATCGATTTTTTAGAGGGCCATAACTTTGGCTTGTTTAGAGTTACGGAAGCCACAAAACGAAGCTCTCTGTGAGTTCTACGGCTATGATAGCTTTAAGCCGTCACTGCTTTGTTTTGTACCCAAAATTGCCTATCCGAACCTCAATCGAGTCTTGAAATTTTTTACCCTTCGTTTTTTCATCACGTGGATTTTTTCTGTGAAACGGGATCCCTGTGGTTGGTCTATGATTTACCATCGCTGGAGAGTGGTGCACCATGGTTCTGCTCCGTTTCAAATCCATGCACTCATTTCTAAAAGTCGTACGGCATTGTTTCGGCATTTTGGACGGATGTTGTACCTTGCACCATAGATGTTGTACCCTGTGGAGATCGATTCTTCAAAGGGCCATAAATGTTGGCCCGTTTAGAGTTATGCGAGCCAAAACTAGTCAAAATGAATCTCTCTATTTATTCTACGGCTACGACAGCTTTAAGCCGTCACTGGTTAGTTTCATACCCAAAAAATCCTATCCGAACCTCAATTGCCTCTTGGAAGTTTTTTACCCTTCGTTTTTTCGTCACGTGAATTTTTTCTGTAAACCGGGATCCCCGTAGCCGGTTTATGATTTACCATTACTGGAAAGTGGTGCACCATGGTATTGCTCCATTTCAAATCCATGCACTGTAACAACCCGATATTTTCAGCCATTCGCATCCACACATGCCGGACTTGAATTGCTCAAAATACCACATTGTAAATAAATTTGGAGCAAATGAAATACAATCACAGAGTCACAGACACGGAAATATCAGAATAACTCGCAGCGAAAATTGGAATACCATAGTAGTTCATGAAGCTACTATAACAAACTCTCAAAACATAAGACATAATATTAGTCTGAAACATATACAATAGAAATCCCAAATATATAGAAGTTTACAAATACCAGAACTGAAATAGAATAACTGAAACTGAAAGGGAACAGACAACTAGACAAGCATAATCTCTAGCGATTCCTAGCTCCAAAAAAGAAATCCAAAGCTAAGCTGTAAATACTCAGGCTGACGTGAGCGTAAAGTAAAATACAAAACACTCGAGTCAGGACATATATACTTATATAATGTAAACCAACTCAAGTGAACTGTAGTAGTAATGCACTATAACTTAAAGGATGCTTGGGATCGCCCATCCTCTAAGGATCAGTTAAACCATAAATTAAATACGTCCCTTAGTTAAAATTTCAAAATAGTAATTTATACTTAGAAATCAAATATCATTTCAAAATTTAGTATCATTCAAAAATCCATTTCAAAATATCAAAATAACACATCTTTTCAAAACCACATTCATTTTTATTTAAAATAACATTTCAACACACATTTCAAAATAGTTTATATTTCAAAATAAATTAATCATCTTAAATCACTAAAATAAGGTTATTATAATTAAATTATTAAATTTCCATAATTTAAATCTTTCAAAGTTCATTTATTCACTTAAACTTATTAAAACAATGAAATTCAACTTTCGCGGCATTTAGAAAATGCTACGGAAAGTTACTTTTAAAACAATTCAATTTAACAAAAGACAACTTTAAAAAATGCGGTAATAAGGTTACTCTAGTTCAAAAAAACTTTAGTTAATTTCAACAAGTACAACACTTACAAAGTGCTATAATGGCCCTTTAGTTCATTTCTATCAACTATAACATTTACAAATGTTGTAATATCCTTTACATTAGAAATAATAACATTTCAAAAATGTTGTTAATTGAATTCCAAATATTCAATATAATTTCACAAACAATTAAATTTTTATTTACACCACTTTAAACTTATAAAATCATATATTTTCACTTTTAAAACAATCATTAAATACCCTTATATTTATGATTTTATGAAGTCAAATTTTCATTCAAAAATCAATATTTAATAATAATTCACATATTAAATTCACACATTCAATTTCAATTATTATAACTAAATTTTAACTTAGCACTTAAGTTTAAATTTTCAAATATAACTTATTTTTCATCTTATTTACTTAACTTAAAATTCACTTTTAAACAAAATTCACAAATTTCCAATTTAAGTTATATTTCAAAATTCAACTTAAATATTCATTTATTTCACCTTTTAATTTATTCAAAAATCATTAATTCTTTAAAAAAATCATTTAGATTCATTTTAATTCAAATTTAAATCTATTTATCATATTTCCTACTTAATTTAATTCCATTTATAACCAAATCATAATTGCCAAAATAACTTATATTTCAAATTTCTAACTTTACCATTAATTTATTTCACTTATAAATTTTTAGAAAATCAATAATGCTTTATAAAATCATTTTTAATTAAGTTTAAATCAAAATATTATAATATTTACATTTCTAAAATATATTAAAATTTTTAGAAAAATATATTTTAACCACGGGTGTAATGGCCCGTTTTTCCGTACCCTTTGCATCGACAATAAACCACACATGTCCAACTCAAATTGCACGAAAAGATGGATCATTAAGGGTAAAAAAAATAAAGACAGAACAGAATCTCATACGAATGGAATAACATATATTATTTTAATAATAATCTTTACAGCGGAAAATTTTAAATACAATATTAGAGTCTAACTTAAATTCAGCTTGGATAGTTATAAACATCTGTCCTTACAATTGCTGACAAACATCAAACAAAATAAACTAAGCAAAGCGGATGGTAGAATACGTCCATACGATGATGAAGATCTCCAGCTCTCCTTTGAAAACTCCAACCTTCTTCAACTAAACCTTAAACTACTCGGATCTGACCCGAGTATTTAAAATACCCGAATCAGGCTTGATAAACCAGCGTGAGATACTCGAACTTTTAAAATGACTATGTTATCAAAACCTTTAAAAAGAAGGGTATCTCATAAGACCATGCCCACATATAAACACAGATGGGTTTTTACCTTATGATAACCAAAACACTTCATACCAAAATACACTTGATATTTTTTTATGACATTCTTTTGAAAACACTCTTCAAATAAACTTATTCAAATAAGATATCAATATCTGGATTAAGTCTAAGGTAATATATCCAGACTAGATCAACGGAATATACCAACGGAATATATGATACCAAAAAGGGGTAGCTGAAATGTTTGTAAGTCATTACAGCTATTTTGGGAATACAATCAAAACCGTTTATCGTATTGGGTTTGTATTTGCAACATGATAGGAAACTAGTGACCTTTTCTCCGATCCACGCATAACAGACATAGTTCCCACGGTGCCTTAATCGCTTTTCTCACACTAGTCACTTGGAAACTATACTTGCTACACTACAAATGATAACCAGTAGTTCCCTGCTTTTCTCAAGCTAACCACTTTATCCACATTGAGCAATAAATGCCTTGAGGCCCAGACGTATCTGGTACCTAGTGCTCAGAACATCTGATAACCCAAATCACTACTATCCAAAATGCGAGCATACATTTGACCATATAGAATCCCATCATAACTGGGATGTGAGGCTCGCGAAGCTACGATTAATTTTTTCAAAGCCACGCTTTTCATATAAGACCACGCTTTGATCATAACAGGTTCCACTTTGAATGCCACACTGCCATTCCTTTGATCACTATTTGACTCCTACAAACATACAACCCTTGAGCTCGTACGTCTCAAGGAGGGTGTTAAGCTAAGAGAAGTTGCCTTCTCTGCCACCACTGATGTACATTTGTAAAAGACAAACGTTGTGTCTCAGAAATGCAATGTCGGATATTCGTCCATACAAGTTCGTTCTAGGACTGAACGAAACCGAAGGCACTTTCCTCGGCCATTACTAGGCGAGAAGCCCTTACAATCTGAAAAATCTCCATCACGAGGAGACCACTGCTATAAATAACTCCATAATTGGAGCTACCCAGAGCATGTTCAACAAGCAGTCCTCACGCTATGAAGATCCACGGTCTTCAAAAATCATCATCTTCAATATGTCTTCACTTTCGAACGTATACATTGGTTTGACATGGTTTTCGGATAGGAATTAACCAAATCCGACTCCGGTTCCTTCGAAGCCAATCATCGCTTTAAAAGATGTTAAGTTTATATATGGATATCAATCATCAATCAATTACTTCATCTTTTAAATCAAATATCTTTCTTAGATATATTCTTTTTAATTTATTCCATTTTCTTTTCAATTAATTTCATTTTCTTTTCAAATGTATATGGAATCATTAAGCCTCATTTATCAAATCATTTGAATTATTTAAACCTTTCTTAAATCCTAATCATTTTCTCTTTTACTTAGGAAAACTTTTCCAAATCATTCATTAAATCTTAATAAAAGATTTCTTGTATTCAAATTATAAATTTAACTTAGGGAAAATATTCTCAAATCATTCATTAAATCTAAATCAAAGATTTTCTTTTTTAACTTCAAATCATATTCTTGCAAATCGAAGATTTTCATAACATAGTACTACTGCCACTTTAAATATGGAAAATTTCACCTCCAGGGACTAATGGCAAGTTTTACCTCTAGGGACTAATGGCAAGTTTCACCTCCAGGGACTAATGACAAGTTTCACCTCTAGGGACTAATGGAAAGTAATCTTACATCATGAATATCTTTGTCTTTTAACTTGGAAAAACTTAAAAATTATCTTTTAGAGCATCTGGGCTTTCCTTTCGATCTATTCCACCCCTCGCCTAAAAAGAGAAAACATAGGCCAGGTAAGTTCAGGGCACAGGTTGCTCCATCCCTAACCTTAGTTAAACACCTTGTTTTTATCTTCCCAGATCTCATAGGTGGGACAAATGTACTAGTCATTTCCGCATACTCAGTTTGTTATTATATTCAATCTTCTTCACTTTTTGTTTAAGTGGTATAAACAAATCTTCTTAACCATTTATTCAAAGTCTTATTAAAACTTCCAAAACATCTTTACATTGCCTAGTTATTCCTTTAAAATCATTCACAAAATATATAGGAAATAATTGTTAAGTTTAAAACTGTATTTCAAAAGTTATAGAATTCGTAGCAGAAAAGTGCTATATAAGCTTATTTGATTTAAGCAACTTTTAAAAATTTTAAAATTCATATTTTTCATTCCAAATATCTTTCAAACCATTTTAATATATTTATCAAATTTATTCCATATTTTCAATCATTTAAAAATATCATTTATAAAGAAATCCCATTTTGGATTCCGAACTGCAAAACCGCGATGTTTTTAGAAAAATGTTTTTGATATATTTCAAAATCTACTTGATGAAATCTTGATTTTCTTTCTTCGTTGAAAAACTATGGATATTTAGACCGAAAAATTCTTATTTCGAATAATTCCGGGCTATATTTCACTTTGTACACACATTTACCTTTTATGGCGCGAAATCGCGAACTACTGTTACGCGACGCGCATAGTTTTGACTTGTTTTTCAATTTCTTTTCAAACTTCTTGGAAACACTTTTAAATGTTTATAAAACATTTCTAAATCATTTCAAACTCATTTTAAACAACATTTCCATCATTTCAAATTCATTTTTCATCTCATTTTATATTATAATATTATATTATTATAATATCATTTTCAATCTTTTTAGATATTTTGAAATCATTAAGAGGCTAAATAATTTCCACACACGTTTGTATGAATTTAATTCTCATTTAATTAACTATGGTTAATTACAAATCATTTCTCTTATCATTTATCAAACAAGTTATCAACCACATAATCAACCAATTTGCAACCAACTTATCAAACACTCATTTAACATATTTAAAGTTTTCAAATCATTTTACTTGAAATAACTTATGGATTAATTAGTAAATAAGAATACTCACCTTTAACTTAACCAATTCTTCCTACCAACATTCTTTTGCAACAACACTTCACTTAAATCCTATTATCTTCACCAAATCTTTTCCGTAGACTTTCCTTTTGATTCCGGCAGCACTTCCTTCTCTTTTTCTTGCTCCGAAGCTTCATGAATTTGCTTTCCTCCTTCCCTAGGTTCGGCCTTGCTTATTCCACTCCTTCCTTCATCTTTTTTTTACTTCTTAGATGTTAAACCATGTTTAAATGGTATTCTAAGGTCTTTGGCAAAGTTTGGTGGTGTTCGGAGTTGATTTGATATGGTTTTGAAAAAGTTAGTAAGGATATGGAAGAGAAGAAGAAGCCATTAAAGAGAGCTTCAGGAAGGAAGAAGAAGAAGGTAGAAATATGTAAAGAAAGTGGAAGAACAGTGGTCTTATTTATAGAAAAGTTTTTGGATTAAAATAATATTTTGTAAAAATACCAAAATACCCTTACTTACTTATAAAGTAATCTTATTTTTTTTCAACACTTAACATCACATTTCAAATCATTACTTTATGTCATTTTCACTTAGATATTAAGTAAAGTAAGTAATAATTATGTTTCTTCGATTTGATGTTTTACTTTTTGCTTTGAAATAACATTTTTGTCTTTTTTTGCTTACTTTTTCTTAATTGTTTTCTAGAAGTTTCTAACCTTGTTTAGTAAAAGTAAACTTGATTAGTAAATTAATTAATACTTATACTATTTGAATATATGTTCCTATATAAGAAAATAAAGGTTCGATGACATTGCGACAACTTTTAATCGACAAAACATTGTTTTTCGACAAAACGTTTTACGGTCATATTTTGACGTTTTAGTTAAACTATTTATTTATGTAAACCAAATTTAAAAATGAACTTTTTACTTCTTTATATAAATTAAAACACGTCTCTTTATATATTAAAATCATATTTAAATAATATCAAAATCTCTAATTTTACGGTGTATGTAAAACTGACAAAATGCGACAAAATTTGGTTATTTTTGTAAAACAATTATTAACATACTTATAAATATTTTAATATACTTTTATTATCTTTATTAGATGTTTTCAATGATATTTATCTTTTTAAATAAACATTTAAACCTATTTATTTAAGCATTTATTTGTTTTCAACAAAACTTAACTTTTGTTGATTTGTTCTAAAATCCAAATTTATACTTTTTAAGCTATCTACTATAAGAATAAAAAATTTCTCTATTATTATCTATTATACATAACTTGTTTATTTAAGTTTTAAACCTTTTTAAATTTAAAACAAACGAAATTTCTTATTTTCGAAGTAGCGAAATTACGGGTCGTTACATTCTCCTCCACTTAAAAGCATTTCGTCCTCGAAATTACTCAAACAAAAGTTTGCCTAAAACATTTATCTTTAAACTTAATTCCATATAATGTACACAAATCATCCATATGAAATATCTTATTCGATCTCCTATTCGAATACACAACTTTATTTCCGAACTAGTATCGATCCCTCGATTCTCTAGTACGGACTTTATTCATGCTCTTTTGTAACAGCCCGTAGTTTAAGCATATATATTAAAATTCAAATATTTTATAAAAGAAAGATAGTTAGTTGAAAACAAAAAATTTCTTTTTTTCCTGAAAAACAGTTGTGTGTAAATAAGTATACATGCCCTTGTGCATGTGCACACTGTTCCAGTATACTACCTGGGCAAGGTAATTTAGTGAGTAAAGACCTTGTAAGTAAATATGAAATAAATTAGTGCATGACCTGTTAAGTGTGTACACAATAGCTTAAATACAATGCATAAATAACCTAGGCAGTTTTAGTCCTAATTTACATAGATTAAAAATAAGCACAATTGCTTGTGTAGGTAGACAATGTATGAATATAAGGTGTGTAAAATAATTGATTGACACACACACACAAATTTAGTTAGACACATATGCATGATAAAAACCAAAAAAGACAAAGCAATACCCGAGCCAAAGTCATGCATATAGTGTGTGAAGAAAATTTGCCAAAAGTGGTTAAGACAAGGAAAAATGAGAAATGGTGGGAAAGGAAAATGGAGAGGGTGAACTGTGGGTGAAACCAAAAATGGTGATGGGATTTCTGATGAAAATAAATTACTTAACTAACCTTAAAACCCTAGCAACTCCCCTATATACATCATTACCTCCTACGGTTACAGGTTAGAACCAAAAAAAAAAAGGAAGAAAACAGACAACAGTTTAAGAAATCAATGGTAGACCTGAACCAAGATTTGGGAAGGAGAACTTTGGTGAGTAAACCCTCACTTGGCAAGGCATTAAGACCTATGAAAGGCAGCATTTAACCTTTAGTTTATTTTAACTTCTGTTTGATGTTTTGCTTGCATTTTGGTTTAACAATTTTCTGTTGTTTCTAAGATTATGTGACTTGTATTGCTTTGTTGTCACTTAACCTATGCTTGTTTATACACAATAAATTTAATAATGGAATAATAACTGATTTATTCATATGTTTATGAACTTGAGAAATGTTTTTAGTTAAAGCATAAATTAATAAGAAAAGTAAGGTGCAAGGCAGTAAGAGGAAAGGGTCCTCTGGCTTATGTCTTGCAACTGAAAGGATGGTTAGGATGCAATGGAATTTCCATGTGCTGAGTCTTAATCCATCACTAAGTGTTCTCTGGAAATAGGGTTGAGTAACAAGCAAACACACTTTAATGTGTGGATTGACTGTGAGAACCATATTGCTGGAAAACCATATTAGCATTTCATCCTCTGAAAATGCTTCAATCTATGCTTTAGCTAAGGATATGTCTCTGTGTGAAATAGACTTGAAATGATATGCAAGTATAACTGACCAGTTGTTGAATGGATGAATGGATGAATGATTAACTGTTGTTTGAAATCTGACAGCATGTCTTAGTTTGATAAAAGTGCATGGGATTGACACTGCATAGATAATATTAGGTTATATAAAAAAACTTAGTAATTAAACTTAGGAATTGGGTCTCCTCTATCAGGTTGGGTATGAGGAAAGTGGGTATGACATAGTGGTTGGCTTGCATCAAGGTTGGGGTGTGAGTTTGCACATGGCATGTTCATGTCCTAATAGCTTGTAGTGTATTGGAAATTAAGTAGCAGTTCCAGGAAGTGTGCACCAGTGCAACCATGAACGTGATACTGGACCCTTAAAATGACATGAAATGAACATACAGGCAAGGGTAAATATGCTAGAAGTATGGGGAGTCCTGACATGCTGACTCAGTTTTGGTACTTTAGCTTAATGTTACGGATGTTGTTTGTTCATGTTTGTGTATGCCTGTGTGAGATTATGATGGCTATTATGATTTTCAGGATTAAAAGTTTTATGATAACCAATTAGCCTAAGAATGCACACATGATGGTGTTAACAGTACCCAACATCTACCATTGATTTAACCTTTTGTAATTTAAATATGAGAAAGTGATTTGACTAGATTAAGTAAAACACTTAACTTCTGCAAACAGAAGGTAATAATGGAACCTATTTCATTGTCTTATGCATTATCAAATGATTTTACTTACACCAGAAATAAGTCTGACCTGTTTGTTGCTTGCATCAAATGGGTGCTGCCTATGTTTATGGAGTAGGTCATGAGATGGTTACAGGAAAAGGGGAAGCTAAGTGATAAGATGCAGATGTGTGATGCTAAGAAGAAATTTCTAGTTAAATAAACTATGGTTTTGCAGAAGAATGTCTCTTATGTTTTACTTTAGCTAAAAAGACTTATGTGATGATATTAGAACTGAGCTAAAATTTTGATTGTGATGTAATGAATGGCTTAAAAAGATTATTGTGAAATGGAACTATTACCAGTAGAAAAAGATAAATGTGTTTAGCTTTATATCCTAACCAATAAGCATGCAGATTTTCATGAATCAAGTAATGAGTTTGGCAGTAAATCCGTGGCATGTGAACCAGTAGTGTATGCATAGGCATTAGAATGTTTTAGAGGCTAGAACCTATTTACATGTTAACTGCAAATATTTTGAAGTAAGGATAAACCCTTAGGCAAAAAAGGAAAAAAAGAAGATGTAAGAAGCATGAACCTAGATTTACATGAGTTTGATGATTTAATGAATGAGCAAAGTTAGCAAATTATAACAAGACAGTATAGGGATCTAACCTAAGAACTTGATCAACCTGGAAACCCAGGTGTAGTGAATAGCAGTTGTACCTATTTATGTGCACATAGATGCACAGAAGCATGCACAACCTCCTGTTTTGCTATTTGTAAAGCAATCTTGTAGAAGTTTAATTGTCATGAATCAATTCACATGTTTTATTAAATAGACAATTGCCAAACACAAATAAACAAATAGGAATTGGTTAATTAATTTGCATCAAGATTTAAATAGGAGGGAGTCTTTCCCAATCATTTTTACTGTGGCTAAAACATAGTTATTTTAGTTTAAAGAAAACTGAGTTATTCTATATTCAAAAAAAAATATGATAGCATTAAAAATGATTTGTATGTTTATATGTACATACAAATAGTTTTACAAAGAAGTATATATATTATATATTGATCAGATTGGATCTTGGGAAATAAACAAAAAAAACTTATAAAAGAAAGAAAATAGTTGGTCTTGAAAGTAAGTAACCCTGAATTTAGCATAAACTAAATTGAGCCACTCAAACATTTAAGGCAAGTTAGGGAGGGTTGCTTCATCTTTGCTCAGGTACCTTTTCTTTCCTTGCATAGCTCTCAACTATGATAGAAAACTCAAGTACCCAACCGTAAATCCTAATCAATGTTCGTCGTCAAGAACGAGTGATAAATCCTTTTTCGAACAAGTGTATACACCTCAAAGTTCCAAACTCGAATAGTAGATCAACATTTGTGTGACAAGATGATCTACCTCTAACATATGTATTTATTAACTTTCAAAAACTTTCATAAAAACTTTATCTTAAAACCAAACAATTTATAAAGGTGCTTCTTTATATAATCCCTATAATTATTTATTTTCAAATATTTTTATTAAAGGAAAATATTCTAAAGAAACCATTTTTCACTTAAAAGATAACTTATGTTTAAAAATCTTTTATGAAACCATTTCACAAATTTTCAAATATTTATGCAGAATAGTTATATCTTATTTTCTAAAGAAATAGTTTATCTTTTATTTGGAAAATATCATTAAAATTTTATTTAAGCTCTCTATTATTTTATTATAGATTTCATTTCCAAAATTATGTTAAGTTTAAATAACTTTCCTTTATTTCTATAAACTTTTTCAAAAGACTATGATAAAATTTTCATAGTTTCATCCTTTTCTTTATTTCATACAATATATTTTTAAATAATTTTTCTAAACTTTAAATATTTTTTTTATAAAGCTATTTCTTTCTAATATTCCTTTGAACTTTTTATTTCTAATTATCTTATTAGAATTGATCGGATATAAGATTGAAGAAGTGCATCGAGAGGATAATCAAAAGGAAGTTTATTAATTAATATCATATTCATACATCCATTTCCAACCTTAACTGGCATTACAAAGTTTCAGAGATAACTTTCCTAGGAAATACAGCCTATCACATACTACCATTATATAGATACTTATACTGCTATATACTATTCTTGAATTCCTTTTGAGGTAGACGGTGTTTTATCTTGGGGGTCTAAATTAACCACTTTCATTCTTGGGCAGTCCTTCATTAAGTGTTTCCCTTGAAAGCACCAAATACAAGTACGTTGGGGGCAATCTTTGACCTCATGTCTTAGGTTCTTGCATTGGTAACAGCCCATTTTCTTCTTTTTAATTCTTGGTTTCTTCTTGGTTTTAAGACATTTATGTAGAAAATGACCCTTCTCTATACACTTGAAACAGACTATATCATCCCGATCAGAATTTTTATTTCCCCTCCTCTGCTTCTTACTTCTCTTTGTTTCAGATATAACCACATAATGTCCTTTCTTACCGCAATAATAACAGTCGATGTCCGCAAAGGGTCTTAGTTTTGCTTTTTCTTTTGCTTCTTTTTGTGAACTAGCTCTTCGAGCTTGCTTTGGAGTCATCCAAAACTCATGACTCGACATATAATAAGCCATTCTGCCCCTAAGTAATATTCCAAGATTAGAATTGTTTATAACATTTCCATTTCATTTTTTTATCCAAATACTTAATTCAAAATTTTTGGATTTGAACTTGCCTTCATCCTCCAATGATAAGAAGAATAATTTACCAAGTGCTCAATACCGTTTGTCCAAGCCAACATATGATTGATACTTAGAAGATTATTTTAATCATCACTAGATAGATCAAGACCTTATCCATGGGACTTCCCTAAGGGAATGTATCTTATAAATTTCCTTAACCACACAAAATTTTATATCCTTTGAAAGACATTTCTTTATATGCAAAATATAATCTTTTCAAAACAGTGTGTCAGTATGCCTTGTTAAGAGTTTAGAAATAGCTATCGATACAGTTATACTTCCCATATCGACTAGAATTTATAAATCGCTCAACTGATAAATCAACACAAAATATCTTTCTTATCAAATAACAAATACACACTCATATATACAATACACTCAAACTCATTCTAGGGTGTTACTAACCCTATCTCTAACGAGTAACTCATCCTAGGGTATTACTAACCCTATCTCTGATGAGTCTTTACCCAACCAAAGCCAAGGTTCTCGCTTAACCTTCAGCTCTGATACCAAATGTAATGCGGATAATAGAATACGTCCATACGATGATGAAGATCTCTAGCTCTCCTCTGAAAACTACAACCGTCTTCAACTAAACCTGAAACTACTTGGATCTGACCCGAGTATTACTCGGATCAGGCTTAATAAACCAGCATGAGATACTCGAACTTTTAAAATGACTATGTTATCAAAACCTTTGAAAAGAAGGGTATCTCATAAGACCATGCCCACACATAAACACAGACGGACCTTATGAAAACCAAAACACTTCATACCAAAATACACTTGATATTATTTTTTTATGACATTCTTTTGAAAACACTCTTCAAATAAACTTATTCAAATAATATATCAATATCTGTACTAAGTCTAAGGTAATATATCCGGACTAGGTCAACGGAATATACCAATGGAATATATGATACCAAAAAGGGGTAGCTGAAATGTTTGCAAGTCATTACAACTATTTTGGGAATACAATCAAAACCGTAAATATCATATTGGGTTTGGATTTCCAACATGATAGGAAACTAGTGACCTTTTTTCCGGCCTACGCATAACAAACATAGTTCCCACGGTGCCTTAATCGCTTTTCTCAAACTAGTCACTTGGAAACTATATTTGCTACACTACAAATGATAACCAGTAGTTCCCTGCTTTTCTCAAGCTAACCACTTTATCCACATGGAACAATAAATGCCTTGAGGCCCAGACGTATCTGGTACCTAGGGCTCAGAACATCTGATAACCTAAATCACTACTATCCGAAATGCGAGCATACATCTGACCACATAGAATACCATCATAACCAGGGTGTGAGGCTCGCGAAGCTACGATTAATTTCTTCAAAGCCACGCTTTTCATACAAAACCACGCTTTGATCATAACAGGTTCCACTTTGAATGCCACACTGCCATTCCTTTGATCACTATTTGACTCTCACAAAAATACAACCCTTGAGCTCGTACGTCTCAATGAGGGTGTTAAGCTAAGAGAAGTTGCCTTCTCCGCCACCACTGATGTACATTTGTAAAAGACAAATGTTGTGTCTTAGAAATGCAATGTCAGACATTTGTCCATACAAGTTCATTCTAGGACTAAACGAAACCGAAGGCACTTTCCTCGGCCATTACTAGGCGAGAAGGCCTTGCAATCCGAAAAATCACCATCATGAGGAGACCACTGCTATAAATAACTCTATAATGGGAGCTACCCAGAGCATGTTCAACAAGCAGTCCTCACGCTATGAAGATCCACGGTCTTCAAAAATCATCATCTTCAACATGTCTTCACTTTCGAACGTATACATTGGTTCGAAGTGGTTTTCGGATAGAAATTAACCAAATCCGACTCCGGTTCCTTCGAAGCCAATCATCGCTTTAAAAGATGTTAAGTTCATACATGGATATCAATCATCAATCAATTACTTCATCTTTTAAATCAAATATCTTTCTTAGATATATTCTTTTCAATTTATTCCATTTTCTTTTCAAATGTATATGGAATCATTAAGCCTCATTTATCAAATCATTTGATTTATTTAAACCTTTCTTAAATCCTAATCATTTTCTCTTTTACTTAGGGAAACTTTTCCAAATCATTCATTAAATCTTAATAAAAGATTTCTTATATTCAAATTATAACTTTAACTTAGGGAAAATATTCTCAAATCATTCATTAAATCTAAATCAAAGATTTTCTTTTTTAACTTCAAATCATATTCTTGCAAATCGAAGAATTTTATAACATAGTACTATTGCTACTTTAAATATGGTAAACTTCACCTTTAAGGACTAATGGCAAGTTTCACCTCTAGGGACTAATGGCAAGTTTCACCTCCAAGGACTAATGGCAAGTAATCTTACATCATGAATATCTTTGTCTTTTAACTTGGAAAAACTTAAATATGATCTTTTAGAGCATCCGGGCTTTCCTTTTGATCTATTCCACCCCTCCCCTAAAAAGAGAAAACATAGGTCAGGTAAATTCAGGGCACTGGTTCCCCCATCCCTAACCTTAGTTAAGCACCTTGTTTTTATCTTTCCAGATCTCACAGGTGGGACAAATGTACTAGTCGTTTCCGCATACTCAGTTTTTATTATATTCAATCTTCTTCACTTTTTGTTTAAGTGGTATAACAAATCTTCTTAACCATTTATTCAAATTCTTATTAAAACTTCTAAATCATCTTTACATTACTTAATTATTCCTTTAAAATTATTCACAAGATATATAGGAAAGAATTGTTAAGTTTAAAACTGTATTTCAAAAGTTATAGAATTCGAAGCAGAAAAGTGCTATAGAAAGTGCTATATAAGCTTATTTGATTTAAACAACTTTTAAATATTTGAAAATTCATATTTTTCATTCCAAATCTCTTTCAAACCATTTTAATAGATTTTTCAAATTTATTTCATATTTTTAATCATTTAAACATATAATTTATAAAGAAATCCCATTTTGGATTCCGAACTGCAAAACTGCGATGTTTGTAGAAAATTGTTTTGGACATATTTCCAAATCTACTTGATGAAATCGTGATTTTCTTTCTTCATTGAAAAACTATGGATATAATAGACCGGAAAATTCTTATCTCGAAGAATTTCGAGCTACATTTCACTTTGTACACACATTTAACTTTTATGGTGCAAAATCGCGAACTACCATTACGCTACGCGCATAGTTTTTACTTGTTTTTCAATTTCTTTTCAAACTTCTTGGAAACACTTTTAAATGTTTATAAAACATTTCTAAATCATTTCAAACTCATTTTAAACAACATTTCCATCATTTCAAATTCATTTTTCATTTCATTTCATTTTATAATATTATATTATTATAATATCATTTTCAATCTTTTTAGATATTTTGAAATCATTAAGAGGCTGAATAATTTCCATACACACATTTGTATGGATTTAATTCTCATTTAATTAACTATGGTTAATTACAAATCATTTCTCTTATCATTTATCAAACAAGTTATCAACCACATAATCAACCAATTTGCAACCAACTTAGCAAACATTCATTTAACATATTTAAACTTTTCAAATCATTTTACTTGAAATAACTTATGGATTAATTAGTAAATAAGAGTACTCACATTTGACTTAACCAATTCCTCCTACCAACATTCATTTGCAACAACACTTCACTTAAATCCTATTATCTTCACCAAATCTTTTCCGTAGACTTTCCTTTTGATTCCGGCAGCACTTCCTTCTCTTTTTCTTTCTCCGAAGCTTCACGAATTTGCTTTCCTCCTTCCCTAGGTTCGGCCTTGCCTATTCCACTTCTTCCTTCATCTTTTCTTTACTTCTTAGATGCTAAATCATGTTTAAATGGTATTCTAAGGTCTTTGGCAAAGTTTGGTGGTGTTTGGAGTTGATTTGATATGGTTTTGAAAAAGTTAGTAAAGATATGGAAGAGAAGAAGAAGCCATTAAAGAAGCTTTAAGGAGGAAGAAGAAAAATGTAGAAATGTGTAGAAAAATGGAAGAATAGTGGTCTTATTTATAGAAAAGTTTCTGGATTAAAATAATATTCTGTAAAAAGACCAAAATACCCTTACTTACTTATAAAGTAATCTTATTTTTTTTCAACATTTCAAATCACATTTCAAATCATTACTTTCTGCCATTTTTACTTAGATATTAAGTAAAGCAAGTAATAATTATGTTTCTTTGATTTGATGTTTTGCTTTTTGCTTTGAAATGGCATTTTTGTCTTTTTGTACTTACTTTTTCTTAATTGTTTTCTAGAAGTTCCTAACCTTGTTTAGTAAAAGTAAAATTGATTAGTAAATTAACTAATACTTATACTATTCGAATATATGTTCCTATATAAGAAAATAAAGCTTCGACGACGTTGCGACAACTTTTAATCGACAAAACATTGTTTTTCGACAAAACGTTTTACGGTCATAGTTTGACGTTTTAGTTAAACTATTTATTTATGTAAACCAAATATAAAAATGAACTTTTTAATTCTTTATATAAATTAAAACATGTCTCTTTATATATTAAAATCATATTTAAATAATATCAAAATCTCTAATTTTACGGTGTATGTAAAACTGACAAATGCGACAAAATTTGGTTATTTTTGTAAAACGATTATTAACATACTTATAAATATTTTAATATACTTTTATTATCTTTATTAGATGTTTTCAATGATATTTACCTTTTTAAATAAACATTTAAACCTATTTGTTTAAGCATTTATTTGTTTTTAACAAAACTTAACTTTTGTTGATTTGTTATAAAATCCAAATTTATACTTTTTAAGCTATATACTATAAGAATAAAAAATTACTCTATTATTATCTATTATACATAACTTGTTTATTTAATTTTTAAACCTTTTTAAATTTAAAAAAAAATGAAATTTCTTATTTTCGAAGTAGCGAAATTACGGGTCGTCACAACGGGTCTTTATATCATTTTCTAGCCTAGGTAAAGTGATACGGGTAATACATCATTTCAATCCGTAATTTATAAAGAAAATCCGGGTTCTATCATTTTAAACCCGCAGTCCCAAGTAAAAAATTAAATAAATAAAAATCGTTTAGGCCTATCAATTCAGCCCATAACGATTTTTCTCTATTCTAAAGTTTTCGGGTATGTATCATTTCAACCCATAGTGATTCTAATCTAGAGGAAACTTGCAGTGTGATAAACTGATATAAATAAACAGAATAACATTATATAACAGTAACATATGGTATAACAGGTAAATAAGCATGGGTGAACATCATATGATCATAACATAACAAATATAGCAAGGTGATATGTTTTACAGATTCAATTGTGATCAGTTTACTAGTCATATAAGTATAAATTTGTCTGGTGAGAATTGCTCACCTTGTATAGCTGGAGATGACAACCAAATGCACAAATAAGGAACTTCAAAGGCACGATAATACAACAATGATTTGAGAGTGGGAGAGCCAAAGCTAATTGCCTTGTTACATATGAAACAAAACAAATACAAATATGAATTTTCAACCAAACTATTACAAAACAATGCTAGGAATAAACATGAAACACAAAGCTAAGGCTTTTGCACTTGCATTCAACAACTTATGCTTCAGCTATAGCCTGTAAAAGCACTGTAATGGATGTATTTGGATCAAGTTCAGTTCATATAGAATGGCCAAAACAATATATAAAGGAGAGAGAGATATGTGTGCATCAACACACAACTACAAGGCAACTACAAGGATTTCAAGGCATAAATGGCTTCGGCCAAGGGATGATTGGGCACGGCCTGATCTGGAAAGATCAATTATAGGTGTTACAGTGGTCCAAGGCTCAGGTTGTGGTTGGTAGTGGATGGTCGGCCAAAGTGGTGGTTGGAGTGGTGAAGACAAGGGGGAGTTCAGCTATGGTAGTTAAAATGGAGTTTGCATCATTTTCTTGGTGGATCTTCACATAGATGATCTCGGCTATGGAAGGTCAGTGGAGTGGAGATGATGGTGGCTAGAGTAGATGGTGGTGGAGGCGGCCAAGGTGCTGGAGATGGAGGGCCGAACTACATGAAGGTGAATGCAAGTACAAAAATCAAATAGCCAATGGAAAAAATGAAAAAGAGTGAAAGATTTTTACCAAAATTTTGCTTCAGGTGTAGGCCGATTGTTTTTGTAGGGTTGAAAATTTTTTTTAACATTAGAAAAGATCAAGGAATCGGTTGAACAAAGTGAATAAGGTAGCAAATTGAAGTGGTGTTGATTGGTGATGAAAAGGTGGAGAATATGAAGAGGCTAAGCACATAAAAGGTCACAAACCTTTCAAATTTCCATAATTCTTTTTCGATTTTTAAATACATGTAAAAATACAAATAAATAAAAATAAAACACAAAAAAATAATGAATGGATAAAAAATAAATAAATAAATTTTAAATAAATATAATTAAATTAAGAAAGTAGCTTAAAATAGAAACTAGGTTATAAAAATTCAAAATAAATACACTAAGCTTTGGAAAAATTATAACATCACTTTAAAAATGTTTTAAAATAAAATATATACCTAACATGTCATATAACACATATTAGAACATGATTTGACAATTAAAAATATTATTTATATAAATTAAAATGGATAATTTTATTAAATAAATCAATTTACACCCAGTATTGTAAAAAGCATAACTTTCACAATATAAATCGGATGTCAACGAACAAAAAGCAGTATTCTCAAAATTTAATATATTTTCACAATAAAGGATAAAACTCAAAAATTCAAATATTTAAATTATAAATTTAAAAGTCAAAGTTTGACCGAATTGACCAAAAATACACTTTTTTGGAAATATCCTATTTATTCAGGTTTGAAATTATAATTCACACAAAAATCAAAATATACTCTTAAAATAACAAAATTTATTCATTGTAATAAATATAATAAAGTTTTTAAATCAGGAGTTTCAATTTAAATTGTTAAAATAAACAATTAAAATAATCATAAAATACTGGGTTGTTACGTGCACCCATTTCTAAATGTCGTACGGCACTGTTTCGGCATTTTGGACGGATGTTGCACCTTACACCGTAGATGTTGCACCCTGTGGATATCGATTCTTTGGAGGGCCATAACTGTTGGCTCGTTTAGTGTTACGGAAGCCATAACCAGTTAAAATGAAGCTCTTTGTGAGTTCTATAGCGATGACCGCTTTAAGCCATGATTGGTTAGTTTTATAGCCAAAAAAGCCTATCCGAACCTCAATCGAGTCTTAGAAGTTTTTTACCCTTCGTTTTTTCGTCACGTGGATTTTTTCTGTAAAACGGGATCCCCGTGGCTGGTCTATGATTTACCATCACTGGAGATTGGTGTACCATAGTACTGCTCTTTTTTAAATCCATGCACCCATTTCTAAATGTCGTACGACACTATTACGGCGTTTTGGACGGATGTTGCACCTTGCACCGTAGATATTGCACCCTGTGGATATCGATTCTTCGGAGGGCCATAACTATTGGCTTGTTTAGAGTTACAGGAGCTATAACCAGTCAAAATGAAGCTCTCTGTGAGTTCTACGGCTATGAGCACTTTATGCCGTCACTGTTTAGTTTCAAACCCAAAAAATCCTATCCGAACTTCAATTGGGTCCTGGAAGTTTTTTGCACTTTGTTTTTTATTCACGTGGATTTTTCTGTAAAACGGGATCCCCGTGGCTGGTCTATGATTTACCATCACTGGAGAGTGGTGCACCAAGGTTCTGCTCCATTTCAAATCCATGCAACCATTTCTAAGAGTCGTATGGTACTTTTTCGGCGTTTTGGACAGATGTTGCACCTTGCACTGTAGATGTTGCTCCTTGTGGATATCGATTCTTCGAAGGGCCATAACTGTTGGCTCGTTTAGAGATACGGGAGCCATAACCCATCAAAACGAATCTCTCTGCAAGTTCTACGGCTATGAAAGATTTACGCCGTCACTGGTAGGTTTCTTACCCAAAAAAGCCTATCCGAATCTCAATCGGGTCATAGAAGTTTTTTACCCTTCGTTTTTTCGTCACGTGGATTTTTTCTGTTAAACGGGATTCCCGTGATTGGTCTATGATTTACCATCGCTGGAGAATGTTGTACCACTGTAGTGCTCCTTTCAAATCCATGCACCCATTTCTAAAAGTGGTATGGCATTGTTTCCGCATTTTGGACGGATGTTGCACCTTGCACCGTAGATGTTGCACCCTGTGGATATCGATTCTTCGGAGGGACATAACTGTTGGCTCGTTTAGAGTTACGAGAGCCATAACTAGTAAAAATGATGCTCTCTATGAGTTCTGCGGCTATGACCGCTTAAATGTGTCATTGGTTAGTTTCATACCCCAGAAAAAGCCTATCTGAACCTCAATCGGGTCTATAAAGTTTTATACCCTTCGTTTTTTCATCACGTGGATTTTTTCTGCAAAACGGGATCACCGTGGCTAGTCTATGATTTATCATCGCTGGAGAGTGGTGCACCATGGTACCGCTCCGTCTCAAATCTATGCACCCATTTCTAAAATCGTACGGCACAGTTTCGGCGTTTTGGATGGATGCTGCACCTTACACCGTATATATTGCACCCTATGGATATCGATTATTCGAAGGGCCATAATTATTGGCTTGTTTAGAATAACGAGAGCCATAACCAGTCAAAACGAAGCTCTCTGTGAGTTCTACGGTTCTGGCCACTTTAAGTCGTCACTGGTTAGATTCATACCCAACAAATCCTATCCGAAGCTCAATCGGGTCTTGAAAGTTTTTTACCCTTCATTTTTTCGTCACGTGGATTTTTTCGGTAAAACGGGATCCCTATGGCTGGTCTATGATTTATCGTCACTGGTGAGTGGTGCACCATGGTACTGCTTCGTTTCAAATACATGCACCCACTTCTAAAAGTCATGCGACACTTTTCGTAATTTTGGACGGATATTGCACCTTGCACCATAGATGTTGCACCTTGTGGATATCGATTCTTCGCAGGGCCATAACTATTGGCTCGTTTAGACCTACGGGAGCTATAACTAGTCAATACGAAGCTCTTTGCGAGTTCTACGGCTATGACAGCTTTAAGCCGTCACAGGTCAGTTTCATACCCTAAAAGCCTATCCGAACCTCAATTGGGTCTTGGAAGTTTTTACCCTTCGTATTTTCGTCACATGGATTTTTTCTGTAAAACGGGATTCCCATGGTGATCTATGATTTACCATCGATGGAGAGTGGGGCACCATAGTATTTCTCCGTTTCAAATCTGTGCACCCATTTCTAAAAGTCGTAAGGCACTGTTGCGGCATTTTGGACGGATGTTGCACCTTGCACCGTAGATGTTGCACCCTGTGGATATCGATTCTTCGAAGGGCCATAACTGTTGGCTCGTTTAGAGTTACGAGAGCCATATGCAGTCAAAATGAAGCACTCTATGAGTTCTGCGGCGATGATAGCTTTAAGTCGTCACAGGTTAGTTTCATACCCAAAAAATACTATCCAAACCTCAATCGGGTCTTGGATATTTTTTATCCTTCGTTTTTTCGTCACGTGGATTTTTTCTGTAAAACAAGATCCCCGTGGCTGGTCTATGATTTACCATCGCTGTAGAGTGGTGCACCATGGTACTGCTCTATTTCAAATCCATGCATATATTTCTAAAAGTCACAAGACACTGTTTCGGCATTTTGGATGGATGTTGCACTTTGCACCGTAGATGTTGCACCCTATGGATATCGATTCTTTAGAGGGCCATAACTGTTGGCTCGTTTTGAGTTATAGGAGCCATAACCAGTCAAAACGAATCTCTCTGTGTGTTCTACGTCTATGACCTTTTAAGCCGTCATTGGTTAGTTTCATACCCAAAAATGCCTATCCGAACCTCAGTCGGGTCTTGGAAGTTTTTTACACTTTGTTTTTTCGTCACGTGAATTTCTTCTATAAAACGGGATCTACATGGATGGTCTATGACTTACCATCGCTAGAGAGTGGTGCACCATGGTACTGCTCCATTTCAAATCCATGCACCTATTTTTAAAAGTCGTATGGCACTGTTTCGGCGTTTTGGACGGATGTTGCACCTTGCACCGTAAATATTGCACCCTGTGGATATCGAATCTTCGGAAGGCCATATCTGTTGGCTTGTTGAGAGTTACGGGAGCCATAACCAGTCAAAATGAAGCTCGTTGTGAGTTCTATGACTATGGCTACTTTAAACTACCACTACTTAGTTTCATATTCAAAAATCCTATCGGATCAATCGGGTCTTGCAAGATTTTTACCATTCATTTTTTCGTCACGTGGATTTTTTCTATAAAACAGGATCCCCATGGTTGGATTATGATTTACCGTCACTGGAGAGTGGTGCACCATGGTACTATTCCGTTTCAAATCCAGGCATCCATTTTTAAAAGTCGTACAACTCTTTTTGGCATTTTGGACTGATGTTGCACCTTACACCGTAGATGTTGAACACTGTGGATATCGATTCTTCGAAGGGCCATAACTGTTGGCTCGTTTAGAGATATAGGAGCCATAACTAGTCAAAACGAAGCTCTATGTGAGTTCTACGGCTATGGTGGCTTCAAGCCGTCACTGGTTAATTTCATACCCAAAAATCCTATCCGTACCTCAATCGGGTCTTGAAAGTTTTTTACCCTTCGTTGTTTCGTCGCGTGGATTTTTTTTTCTGTAAAACGGGATCCTCGTGGCTGGTCTATGATCTACCATCGCTGGAGAGTGGTGCACCATGGTACTGCTCCATTTCAGATCCATCCATCCATTTCTAAAAGTCATACGGCACTTTTTCGGCATTTCGGATGGATATTGCACCTTACACCGTAGATGTTGCACCCTGTGGATATCGATTCTTCGGAGGGCCATAACTATTGGCTCGTTTAGAGTTACGGGAATAATAAACAGTTAAAACGAAGCTATGTACGAGTTCTACGGCTATGAAGGCTTTAAGACGTCACTGGTTAGTTTCATACCCAAAAAAGCCTATCCAAACCTCAATCGGGTCTTGGAAGTTTTTTACACTTCGTTTTTTCGTCACGTGGATTTTTTCTGTAAAACGTGATCCCCATGGCCGGTCTATGATTTACCATCGCTGGCGAATGGTGCACCAAGGTGCTGCTTCGTTTCAAATCTATGCACCCATTTCTAAAAGTCATACGGCACTTTTTTGGTATTTTGGACGGATGTTGCACGTTGCACGTTAGATGTTGCACCCTATGGGTATCGATTCTTCGGAGGGCCATAACTGTTGGCTCGTTTAGAGTTACGGGAGCCATAACCAGTCAAAACGAAGCTCTCTGTGAGTTCAATGGCTACGTCACCTTTAAGCCGTCATGCGTTAGCGTCATACCCAAAAAAGCCTATCCAAACCTCAATCGGTCTTGGAAGTTTCGTACCCTTTATTTTTTCATCACGTGGATTTTTTCTGTAAAACGAGATCCCCGTGGCTAGTCTGCGATTTACCATCTCTAGAGAGTGGTGCCCCTTGGTTTTTCAAATCCATGCACCCATTTCTAAAGGTCGTACAACACTTTTTTGGCATTTTGGATGGATGTTGCACCACGCACCGTAGATGTTGCACCGTGTGGATATCGATTCTTCGGAGGGCCATAACTGTTCGCTCGTTTACAGTTACGGGAGCCATAACCAGTCAAAACGAAGCTCTCTATGAGTTCTATGGCTATGATAGCTTTAAACCATCACTGGTTAGTTTCATACCTAAAAAATCATATCCGAACCTCAATCGGGTCTTGGAAGTTTTTTGCCCTTCCTTTTTTCATCACGTGTTTTTTTCTGTAAAACGGAATCCCCGTGGCTGGTCTGTGATTTACCATCGCTGGAGAATGGCGCACCCTGGTACTGCTCCGCTTCAAATCCATGCACACATTTCTAAAAGTCACACGGCACTTTTTCGGCATTTTGGATGGATGTTGCACCTTGCGCCATAGATGTTGCACCCTGTGGATATCGATTCTTCGAAGGGGCATAACTGTTGGCTCGTTTAGAGTTACGGAAGCCATAATCAGTTAAAACGAAGCTCTCTTTGAGTTCTACAGCTATGAAGGCTTTAAGCCGTCATTGGTTAGTTTCATACCCAAAAAATCCTATCCGAACTTCAGTCGGATCTTGGAAGTTTTTTACCCTTTTTTTTCGTCACGTGGATTTTTTTTCTATAAAACGGGATCCCTGTGACTGGTATATGATTTACCATCACTGGAGAGTGGTGCACCATGATACTATTCCATTGCATCCATTTCTAAAAGTCGTACGACACTTTTTCGGCATTTTGGACGGATGTTGCTTCTCGTGTCGTAGATGTTGCACCCGACGGATATCGATTCTTCGAAGGGCCATAACTGTTGGCTCGCTTAGAGTTTCATGAGCCATAACCAGTCAAAACAAAGCCCTTTGTGAGTTCTACGGCTATGTTGCCTTTATGCCGTCACGCGTTATTGTCGTACCCAAAAAGCCTATCCGAAGCTCGATCGAGTCTTGGATGTTTTTCACCCTTCGTTTTTTCATCACGTGGATTTTTTCTGTAAAATGGGGTCCCCGTGGATGGTCTATGATTTACTATCACTGAAGAGTGGTGAACCATGGTACTACTCTGTTTCAAATTCATGCACCCATTTCTAAAAGTCATGCGACACTTCTTCGGCATTTTGGACGGATGTCGCACCTTGCACCGTGGATGTTGCACCTTGTGAATATCGATTCTTTAGATGGCCATAACTGTTCGCTTGCTCAGAGTTATGGGAGCTATAAGCAGTCAAAACGAAGCTCTCTATGAGTTCTACCGCTATGAAAGCTTTAAGTCGTCACTGGTTAGTTTCGTACCCAAAAAATCCTATCCGAACCTCAATCAGGCCTAAGAAGTTTTTTACCCTTCATTTTTTTGTCACATGGATTTTTCTGTAAAACGGATCCCTATGGCTGGTCTATGATTTACCATCGCTCAAGAGTGGTGCAACATGGTACTACTCCGTTTCAAATCAATGCGCCCATTTCTAAAAATCGTAAGGCACTTTCTATATTTTGGATGGATGTTGCACGTTGCACCGTAGATGTTGCACCCTGTGGATATCGATTCTTCGGAGGGTCATAACTGCTGGCTCGTTTGGAGTTACGGGAGCCATAACTAGTCAAAATGAAGCTATCTGTGAGTTCGACGGCTATGACTGTTTTAAGCCGTCATTGGCTAGTATCGTACCCAAAAAATCCTATCCAAACCTCAATCGGGTCATGAAAGTTTTTTACCCTTCGTTTTTTTGTCACATGGATTTTTTCTGTAAAACGGGATCCCCGTGTTTGGTCTGTGATTTACCATCGCTGAAGAGTGGTGCACCATGGTACTACTTCATTTTAAATCCATTCACCCATTTCTAAAATTCATACAACACTTTTTCGGCATTTTGGACGGATGTTGCTCCTTGCACCGTAAATGCTGCTCCCGATGGATATCGATTCTTCGGAAGGTCGTAACTGTTGGCCCGTTTAGAGTTACGGGAGCCATAACCAGTCAAAACAAATCTCTCAATAAGTTCTATGGCTATTTCTTCCTTAAGCCATCATGTGTTAGTGTCGTACCCAAAAAAGCCTATCCGAACCTCAATCAAGTCTTGGAAGTTTTTTACCCTTCGTTTTTTCCATTAAGTGGATTTTTTCTGTAAAACAAGATCCCCGTGGCTGATCTATGATTTACCATTACAGGAGAGTGGTGCGCCATGGTACTGCTCCGTTTCAAATCCATGCATCCATTTCTAAAAGTTGTACGACACTTTTTTGGCATTTTGGACAAATGTTGCACCTTGCATCGTGTATGTTGCACCTTGTGGATATCGATTCTTTTGAGGGCCATAACTGTTCGCTCGTTTAGTGTTATGGGATCCATGAGCAGTCAAAACAAAGCTCTCTATGTGTTCTATAGCTATGACTGCTTTAAGCCATCACTGGTTATTTTCGTACCCAAAAAATCCTATCTGAACCTCAATCCGGTCTTGGAAGTTTTTTACCCTTCTTTTTTTCGTCACTTCTGTAAAACTGGACCCCCGTGGAAGGTCTATGATTTACCATCGCTGGAGAGTGGTGCACCATGGTATTGCTCCGTTTCAAATCCATGCACCCATTTCTAAAAGTCGTACGGCATTTTTTGGACATTTTGGACGGATGTTGCACCTTGCACCGTAGATGTTGCGCCCTGTGGATATCGACTCTTCGGAGGGCCATAACTGTTGGCTCGTTTATAGTTATGGGAGCCATAACCAATCAAAATGAAGCAATCTGTAAGTTCTATGGCTATGACAGCTTTAGGCCGTCACTGGTTAGTTTCATACCCAAAAATCCTATCTGAACTTCAATCGGGTCAAGGAAGTTTTATACTCTTCCTTTTTTCGTCATGTGGATTTTTTCTGCAAAACGGGATCTCCATGTCCGGTCTATGATTTACCGTCACTACAGAGTGGTGCGCCATGGTGTAGCTCCGTTTCAAATCCACGCACCCATTTCTAAAAGTCATACGGCACTTTTTCGGCATTTTGGACGGATGTTGCACCTTGCAACGTAGATGTTGCACCCTTTGGATACCAATTCTTCGGAAGGCCATAACTGTTGGCTCGTTTAGAGTTATGGGAGCCATAACCAATCAAAATGAAACTCTCTGTGAGTTCTATGTCTATGACGGCTTCTATCCGTCACTGGTTAGTTTCATACCCAAAAAATCCTATCCGAAACTCAATCGGATCTTGAAAGTTTTTTACCCTTCGTTTTTCATCATGTGGATTTTTTCTGTAAAACGGGATCCTCATGGCTGGTATATGATTTACCATCGTTGGAGAGTGGTGCACCATGGTACTGCTCCGTTTCAAATCTATGCACCCATTTATGAAAGTCTTATGGCACTTTTTCGGTATTTTGGACGGATGTTGCACGTTGCACCATAGATGTTGCACCCTGTAGATATCGATTCTTCGGAGGGACATAATTGTTGGCTCGTTTAGAGTTAGAAGCCATAACCAGTCAAAATAATGCTATCTGTGAGTTCGACGGCTATGACTGCTTTATGCCGTTACTGGTTAGTTTCGTACCCAAAAAATCCTATCCGAACCTCAATCGGATCAGGGAAGTTTTTTACCCTTCGTGTTTTCGTCACGTGGATTTTTCTGTAAAACGGCATCCCCCTGTTTGGTCTATGATTTACCATCGTTGGAGAGTGGCACACCATGGTACTACTCCGTTTCAAATCCATGCACCCATTTTTAAAATACATACGACACTTTTTCGGCATTTTCGACGGATGTGGCTCCTTACACCGTAGATGTTGCACCCGGTGGATATCGATTCTTCGGAGGGCCATCACTATTGGCTCGTTTAGAGTTATGGATCCATAACCAGTAAAAACGAAGCTCTCCGTGAGTTCTACGGATATGACAGCTTTGAGCCATCACGGATTAGCTTTATACCCAAAAAAGCCTATCCGAACCTCAATCGGATCTTGGAAGTTTTTTACCCTTCGTTTTTTCGTCACGTGCATTTTTTCTGTAAAACGGGATCCCCATGGTTGGTCTATGATTTACCATCGCTAGAGAGTGGTGCACCATGCTGCTACTCCATTTCAAATCCATGCACCCATTTCTAGAAGTAGTACGGTACTTTTTCGGCATTTTGGATGGATGTTGCACCTTGAACCGTCGATGTTCCTCCTATGGATATCGATTCTTCGGAGGGTCATAACTGTTGGCTCGTTTAGAGTTACGGAAGCCATAACAAGTCAAAATGAAGCATTCTCGGAGTTCTACGGCTATGACAGTTTTAAGCCGTCAGTGGTTACTTTCATACCGAAAAAAGCCTATCCGAACCTCGATCGGGTCTTGGAAGTTTTTTACCCTTCGTTTTTTCGTCACGTGGATTTTTCTGTAAAACGGGATCCTCGTGTCCAGTCTATGATTTACCATTGCTAGAGAGTGGTGCACCATGGTACTACTCCGTCTCAAATCCTTGCACCCATTTCTAAAAGTCGTACGACACTTTTTCGGCATTTTGGACGGATGTTGCACCTTGCACCATAGATGTTGCACCTTGCACCATAGATGTCGATTCTTCGGAGGGCCATAACTTTTGGCTCGTTTAGAGTTTCGGGAGCCATAACTAGTCAAAACGAAGGTCTTTGTGAGTTCTAAGGCTATGCCGCCTTTAAGCCGTCACTGGTTATCGTCATACCCAAAAAAACCTATCCGAACATCAGTCGGGTCTTGGAAGTTTTTTACCCTTTATTTTTTCATCATGTGGATTTTTTTTTGTAAAACGAGAACCCGTCGCTGGTCTTTGCTGGAGAGTGGTGCACCATGGTACTGCTCCGTTTCAAATCCATGCACCCATTTCTAAAAGTCGTACGACACTTTTTTGGCATTTCGGACGGATGTTACACCTTTCACCGTGGATGTTGTACCCTGTGGATATCGATTCTTCGAAGAGCCATAACTGTTCGCTCGTTTAGAGTTATGGAAGCCATAACCAGTCAAAACAAAGCTCTCGATGAGTTCTACGGCTATGATAGCTTTAAGCTGTCACTGTTTAGTATCATACCCAAAAAATCCTATCCGAACCTCTATCGGGTCTTGAAAGTTTTTTACCCTTCATTTTTTCGTCATGTGGATTTTTTCTGTAAAACGGGATCCTCGTGGTTGGTCTATGATTTACCATCGCTACAGAGTGATACACTGTGGTACTGCAACATTTCAAATCCATGCACCCATTTCTAAAAGTCATATGGAACTTTTTCGGCATTTTTGACAGATATTGCACCATGCACCGTAGATGTTGCACCCTACAGATATCGATTCTTCGGAGGGCCAAAACTGTTGGCTTGTTTAGAGTTACCGGAGCCATAACCAGTCAAAACGAATCTCTCTGTGAGTTCTACGGCTATGACGACTTTAAGCCATCACTGGTTAGTTTCATACCCAAAAAAGACTATCCGAACCTCAATTGAGTCTTGAAAGTTTTTTACCCTTCATATTTTCGTGACGTGGATTTTTTCAATAAAAAGGGATCCTCGTGGCTGGTCTATGATTTACCATTGCTGGAGAGTGGTGCACCATGGTACTGCTCCGTTTCAGATCCATGCACTCATTTTCAATAGTCGTACAGCAATTTTTCGGCATTTTGGACGGATGTTGCATCTTGCACCGTAGATGCTGCACCCTATGGATTTTTTCTGTAAAACGAGATCCCCGTAGCTGGTCTATGATTTATCATCGCTGGAGAGTGGTGCACCAAGGTACTATTACGTTTCAAATCCATGCATCCATTTATAAAAGTCGTACGGCACTTGTTCGGCATTTTGGACGGATGTTGCACCTTGCACCGTAGATGTTGCACCCTGTGGATATCGATTCTTCAGAGTGCCATAACTGTTAGCTCATTTAGAGTTACAGGAGCCATAACCAGTCAAAACAAAGCTCTCTATGAATTCTACGGCTATGACAGCATTAAGCCATCACTGATTTGTTTCATACTCAAAAAATCCTATCCCAACCTCAATCGGGTCTTTAAAGTTTTTTACCCTTCGTTTTTTCGTCACGTGGATTTTTTTTCTGTGAAACGGGATCCCCATGGCAGGTCTATGATTTACCATCGCTGGAGAGTAGTGCACCATGGTACTGCTCCATTTCAAATCCACGCACCCATTTCTAAAAGTCGTGCGACACATTTTCGGCATTTTGAACGGATGTTGCACCTTGCAACGTAGATGTTGCACCCTGTGGATATCGATTTTTCGAAGGACCATAACTGTTGTCTCGTTTAGGGTTATAGAAGGCATAACCTGTCAAAACGAAGCCCTTTGTAAGTTCTATGTCTATGACGGCTTTAAGCCATCACTAATTAGTTTCATATCCAAAAAAACCTATCCGAACATCAATCGGGTCTTGGAAGATTTTTTACCCTTCGTTTTTCGTCACGTGGATTTTTTCTATAAAACGGTATCCCCATGGCTGGTCTATGAGTTACCATCTCTGGAGAGTGGTGCACCATGGTACTGCTCTGTTTCAAATCCATTCACCCATTTCTAAAATTCGTACGGTACTTTTTTGGCATTTTGGACGGATGTTGCACCTTGCACCGTAGATATTGCACCTTGTGGATATCGATTGTTCGGAGGGCCATAACTGTTGGCTCGTTTAGATTTACGAGAGTCATAACCAGTCAAAACAAAGCTCTCTATGAGTTCTACAGCGATGACCGCTTTAAGCCGTCATTGGTTAGTTTCATGCCCAAAGAAGCCTATACGAACCTCAATCGGGTCTTGAAAATTTTTTGTCTTTCGTTTTTTCGTCACGTGGATTTTTTCTATAAAATGGGATCCCCGTGGCTAGTCTATGATTTTCCATCATTGGAGAGTGGTGCACCATAGTACTGCTCCATTTCAAATCCATGCACCCATTTTCAAAAGTCGTACGGCACTTTTTCGGCATTTTGGACGGATGCTGCACCTTGCACCGTAGATGTTGCACCCTGTGGATATCGATTCTTCGGAGGGCCATAACTGTTGGCTCGTTTAGAGTTACGGAAGCCATAACTAGTCAAAACAAAGATCTTTGTGAGTTCTAAAGCTATGACCGCTTTAAGCCATCACTGGTTAGTTTCATACCCAAAAAAGCCTATCCGAACCTCAATCGGGCCTTGAAAGTTTTTTTACCCTTCGTTTTCTCATCACGTGGATTTTTTCTATAAAACAGGATCTCTGTGGATGGTCTATGATTTACCATCGTTGGAGAGTCGTGCACCATGGTACTTCTACATTTTAAATCATGCACCTATTTCTAAAAGTCGTACGGCACTTTTTGGCATTTTGGACGGATGTTGCACCTTGCACCGTAGATGTTGCACCCTATGGATATCGATTCTTTAGAGGGCCAAAACTGTAGGCTCGTTTAGATTTACGGGACCATAATCAGTCAAAACATAGCTCTCTATGATTTCTACGGCTATGACAGCTTTAAGCCGTGAATAGTTAGTTTCATACCTAAAAAACCCTATCCGAACCTTAATTTGGTCTTGGAAATTTTTTACCCTTTGTTTTCTCGTCACGTGGATTTTTTTGGTAGAAATGGGATCGCTGTGGCTGGTCTATGATTAACCATCGCTGGAAAGTGGGGCACCATGGTACTACTCCGTTTCAAATCCATGCACCCATTTCTAAAAGTCGTATGGCACTTTTTCGGCATTTTGGACGGATGTTGCAACTTGCACCGTAGATGTTGCACCTTGTGGATATCGATTCTTCGGAGGGACAAAACGGTTGGCTCGTTTAGAGTTACGGGAGCCATAACTAGTCAACGCAAAGCTCTATGTCAGTTCTATGGCTTTGATGGCTTTAAGCCGTTAGTGTCTAGTTTCATACCCAAAAAAGCCTATCTGTACCTCAATCGGGTCTTGAAAGTTTTTTTACCCTTTTTTTTGTCACATGGATTTTTTCTATAAAACGGGTTCCCCATGGCTGGTATATGATATAACATCGCTGGAGAGTGGTGCACCATGGTACTGCTCCGTATCAAATCCATGCATCCATTTCTAAAAGTTGTACGACATTTTTTGGCATTTTGGACGGATGTTGCACCTTACACCGTAGATGTTGCACCCTATGGATATTGATTCTTTGGAGGGCCATAACCGTTGACTCGTTTAGAGTTACAGAAGCCATAACCACTCAAGGCGAAGCTCTCTGTGAGTTCAACGGCTATGACGGCTTTAAGACATCACTGGCTAGTTTCATACCTAAAAAATCCTATCCGAACCTCAATCGGGTCTTGGAAGTTTTTTACCCTTCGTTTTTTCGTCATGTGGATTTTTTCTGTAAAACGGGATCTGCATGGTTGGTCTATGATTTACCATCGCTGGAGAGTGATGCACCATGGTACTGCTCCATTTCATATCCATGCATCTATTTTTAAAAGACGTACAACACTTTTTGGGCATTTTGGACGAATGTCGCACCTTGTACCGTAGATGTTGCACCCTATGGATATCGATTTTTCGAAGAGCCATAACTATTGGCTCGTTTAGAGTTACGATAGCCATAACCATTCAAAACGAAGCTCTCTGGGAGTTGTACGGCTATGATGGCTTTAAGCCGTCACTGGTAAGTTTGATATCCAAAAAAGCCTATCCGAACCTCAATCGGGTGTTGGATGTTTTTTACCCTTCGTTTCTTCGTCACGTGGATTTTTCGGTAAAATGGGATCCCTGTGGCTGGTCTATGATTTACCATCGCTGGAGAGCGGTGCACCATGGTATCGCTCCATTTCAAATCCATGCACCCATTCCTAAAAGTCGTACGGCAAGTTTTCGGAATTATGAATGGATGTTGCACCTTGCAACGTAGATGTTGCATCCTGTGGATATCGATTCTTCGGAGGGCCGTAACTGTTGTCTCGTTTAGAGTTACGGGAGCCATGACCAGTCAAAATGAAGCTCTCTATGAGTTCTATGGCTATGACAGCTTTAAGCCATCACTGGTAGTTTCATACCCAAAAACGCCTATACAAATGTCAATCGGGTCTCGGAAGATTTTTTACCATTCGTTTTTTCGTCACGTGGATTTTTTCTGTAAAACGAGATCCCCGTGACTGGTCTATGATTTACCATCTCTAGAGAGTGGTGCACCATGGTACTGCTCCTTTTCAAATCCATGCACTCATTTCTAAAATACGTATAGCACTTTTTTGGCATTTTGGACCTATGTTGCACCTTGCACCGTAGATGTCGAACCCTATGGATATCAATTCTTCAGAGGGCCATAACTGTTGACTTGTTTAGAGTTACGGGAGCCACAAGCAGTCAAAACAAAGCTCTCTATGAGTTCTACAACTATGACTGATTTAAGCAGTCATTGTTTAGTTTCACATCCAAAAAAGTCTATCTGAACCTCAATCGGGTTTTAGAAGTTTTTTACTCTTCGTTTTTTTCGTCACGTGGATTTTTCTACAAAACGGAATCCCTGTGGCTGGTCTATGATTTACCATCACTGGGGAGTGACGCACCATGGTACTGCTCCGTTTTAAATCCAGGCGCCCATTTCTAAAAGTCGTATGGCACTTTTTTGGCATTTTGGACGGATGTTGCACATTGCACCGTAGATGTTGCTCCTTTGATATCGATTCTTTGGAGGGCCGTAAATGTTGGCTCGTTTAGGGTCACGGAAGCCATAACCAGACAAAACAAAGCTCTTTGTGAGTTCTACAACTATGACCTCTTTGAGCCGTCACTGGTTAGTTTGATACGTAAAAAAGCCTATCCGAACCTCAATCGAGTCTTTGAAGTTTTTTACCCTTCGTTTTTTCGTCACGTGGATTTTTCCGTAAAACGGCATCCCCGTGGCTAGTCTATGATTTACCATCACTGGAGAGTGGTGCACCATGGTATTGCTCTATTTCAAACCCATGCACCCATTTCTAAAAGTCGTACGACACTTTTTCGGCATTTTGGACGGATGTTGCACCTTGCACCGTAGATGTTGCATCTTGTGGATATCGATTCTTCGGAAGGCCATAATTGTAGGGTCGTTTAGAGTTACGGGAGCCATAACCAGTCAAAACGAAGCTCTCTAAGAGTTCTATGGCTATGACAGTTTAAGTCATCACTGGATAGTTTAATGTCCAAAAAATCCTATTCGAACCTTAATCTGGTCTTGGAAGTTTTTTTACCCTTCGTTTTTTCGTCACGTGGATTTTTTGGTAAAACGGGATCCCCGTTGCTGGTCTATGATTAACCATCGCTGGAGAGCGATAAATTCTCCATTTTAAATCCATGCACCCATTTCTAAAAGTCGTATGGCACTTTTTCGGCATTTTGGACGGATGTTGCGGCTTGCACCGTAGATGTTGCACCCTATGGATATCGATTCTTCGGAGGGCCATAACGGTTGGCTCGATTAGACTTACGGGAGCCATAACCAGTCAAAACGAAGCTCTCTGTGAGTTCTATAACTATGACCGCTTTAAGCCATCACTGGTTAGTTTTATACCCAAAAAATTTTATCTGAACCACAATCGGGTCTTCAAAGTTTTTTACCCTTCGTTTTTTCATCACGTGGATTTTTTCTGTAAAACGGGATCCCCGTGGCTGGTCTATGATTTGCCATCGCTAGAGAGTGGTACACCATGGTACTGCTCCATTTCAAATCCATGCACCCGTTTCTAAAAGTCGTACGACACTTTTTCGGCATTTTGGATGGATGTTTCACCTTGCACCGTAGATTTTGCACCTTGTGGATATCGATTTTTCAGAGGGCCATAACCGTTGGCTCGTTTAGAGTTACGGGAGCCATAACCGGTCAAAACGAAGCTCTCTATGAGTTCTACAGTTATGACTACTTTAAGCCGTCAGTGGTTAGTTTCATATCCAAAAAATCCAATCCGAACCTCAATAGGGTCTTGGAAGTTTTTTACCCTTCATTTTTTCGTTACGTGGATTTTTTCTATAAAACAGGATCCCCATGGTTGGTCTATGATTTACCTTCGCCGGAGAGTGGTGCACCATGGTACTGCTCATTTTCAAATCCATGCACCCGTTTCTAAAAGTCGTACGGCATTTTTTCGACATTTTGGATGTTGCATCTTGCACCGTAGATGTTGCACCCTGTGGATATCGATTCTTCAGAGGACCATAACTGTTGACTCGTTTAAAGTCATCGGAACCATAACCAGTCAAAACAAAGCTCTCTATGAGTTCAACGGCTATAAAGTTTTAAGCTATCATTGGTTAGTTTCATACCCAAAAAAATCCTATCCGAACCTCAGTCGGGTCTTGGAAGTTTTTTACCCTTCGTTTTCTCGTCACGTGGATTTTTTCTATAAAACGAGATCCCCATGGTTGGTCTATGATTTACCATTGCGGGAGAGTGGAGCACCATGGTGATGCTCCGTTTCAAATCCATGCACCCATTTCTAAAAGTTGTACGACACTGTTTCGGCATTTTGGACAGAAGTTGCACCTTGCACCGTAGATGTAGCATCCTGTGAATATCGATTTTATGGAGGGCCATAACTATTGGCTCGTTTAGAGTTATGGGAGCCATAACCTGTCAAAACGTAGCTCTCTGTGATTTCTACGGCTATGACCAATTTATGATGTCACTGGATAGTTTCATACCCAAAAAAACCGATCCTAACCTCAATCGGGTCTTGGACGTTTTTTACCCTTCGTTTTTTCATCACGTGAATTTTTTTGTAAAATGGGATGCCCATGGCTGGTCTATGGTTTACCATCGCTGGAGAGTGGTGCACCATGATACTGCTCTGTTTCAAATCCATGCACCCATTTCTAAAAGTCGTATGACACTTTTCGGTATTTTGGACAGATATTGCACCTCGCACCGTAGATGTTGCACCCTTTGGATATCGATTGTTTGGAGGGCCATAATTGTTAGCTCGTTTAGAGTTACGGGAGCCATAACTAGTGGAAACGAAGCTCTCTATAAGTTCTAACCAGTGATGGCTTTAAGCCATCACTGGTTAGTTTCATACCCAAAAAACCTTATCCGAACCTCAATTGGGTCTTAGAAATTTTTCACCCTTCGTTTTTTCGTCGCGTGGATTTTTTTAGTAAAACGGGATCCCCGTGGCTGGTCTACGATTTACCACCACTAAAGAGTGGTGCACTATGGTACTGCTTCGTTTTAAATCCATGCATCTATTTCTAAAGGTCGTACGGCTATTTTTTGACACTTTGGACGAATGTTGCACCTTACACCGTAAATGTTGCACCCTGTGGATATCGACTCTTCGGAGGGCAATAACTGTTGGCTCATTCATAATTACGGGAGCCAAAACTAGTCGAAACGAGGCTTTCTGATTTCTAAGGCTATGACCACTTTAAGCCATCACTGGTTAGATTCATACCCAAAAAAGCCTATCCGAACCTCAATCGGATCTTGGAAGTTTTTAACCCTTTATTTTTTCATCACGTGGATTTTTTCTATAAAACGGGATCCCCGTGGCTGGTCTATTAATTACCATCGCTGGACAGTGGTGCACCATGGCACTGCTCCATTTCAAATCCATGCATCCATTTCTAAAAGTCGTACGGCACTTTTTCGGTATTTTGGACGGATGTTGCACGTTGCACCGTAGATGTTGTACCCTATGAATATCGACTCTTCGGAGGGCCAATATTGTTGGTTCATTTAGAGTTACAAGACCTATTACTAGTCAAAACTAAGCTCTCTATGAGTTCTACAGCTATGACAGCTTTGAGCCATCGCTAGTTTGTTTCATACCCAAAAAAGCCTATCCGAACCTCAATTGGGTCTTGAAAGTTTTTTATCCTTTGCTTTTTCGTCACGTAGAATTTTCTGTAAAACGGGATCCCCTTGGCTGGTCTATGATCTACCTTCGCTGGAGAATGGTGCGCCATGGTACTGCTCCGTTTCAAATCCATGCACCCATTTATAAAAGTCATACGACACTTTTTCGACATTTTGGACGGATGTTGCACCTTGCACCATAGATGTTGCACCCGGTGGATATTGATTCTTCGAAGGGCCATAACTGATGACTCGTTTATAAATACAGGATCCATAACCATTCAAAACGAAGCCCTCTATGATTTCTACAGCTATGACCGCTTTAAGTCGTCGCTGGTTAATTTCATACCCAAGAAAGCCTATCTGAACCTCAACCGGGTCTTGGAAGTTTTTTACCCTTCGTTTTTTTGTCACGTGGATTTTTTCTGTAAAACGAGATCCCCGTGGCTGGTCTATGATTTACCATCGCTGGAGAGTGGTGAACCATGACACTGCTCCGTTTTAAATCCATGCACCCATTTCTGAAAGTCGTACGGCACATTTTCGGCATTTTGGACGGATGTTGCACCCTTTGGATATCGATTCTTCAGAAGGCCATAACTGTTGGCTCGTTTAAAGTTACGGGAGCCATAACCAGTCCAACCGAAGCTCACTGTGAGTTCTATAGCTATGACCATTTGAAGCCGTCACCGGTTAGTTTCATACCCAAAAAAGCCTATCCGAACCTCAATCGGGTCTTGTAAGTTTTTTACCTTCGTTTTTTCGTCACGTGGATTTTTTCTGTAAAACGGGATCCCCATGCTGGTTTATGATTTACCATCGCTGAAGAGTGATGCACCAAGGTACTGCTCCGTTTCAAATCTATGCACCCATTTCTAAAAAATTGTACGGCATTTTGGACCGATGTTGCACCTTGCACCTTAGATGTTGCACCCTATGGATATCGATTCTTTGGAGGGCCATAACTGTTGGTTCATTTAGATTTACGGGAGCTATAACTTGTCAAAACATAGCTCTCTGTGATTTCTATGACTATGACAGCTTTAAGCCATTACTGGTTAGTTTCATATCCAGAAAAGCCTATCGAACCTCAATCGGGTCTTGGAAGATTTTTACCTATCGTTTTTTCGTCATGTGGGTTTTTTCCGTAAAACGGGATCCCCGTGGCTGGTCTATGATTTAACATAGATGGGGAATGTTGCACCATGGTACTGCTCCATTTCAAATCCATGCACCCATTTCTAAAAGTCGTATGGAACTTATTTGGATTTTGGACAATTGTTGCCCCTTGCACCGTAGATGTTGCACCCTGTAGATGTCGGTTCTTCGAGGGACATAACTGTTGGCTCATTTAGAGTTACGGGAGCCATAACCAATCAAAATGAAGCTCTCTCTGAGTTCTACAGCTATGACTATTTTAAGCCATCCCTGGTTAGTTTCATACCCAAATAAGCCTATCCGAACCTCAATCGGGTCTTAGAAGTTTTTTAACCTTCGTTTTTTCGTCACGTTGATTTTTTTTTTGTAAAACGGGATACCCATGACTGGTCTATGATTTACCATTGGTATATAGTGGTGCATCATGATACTGCTCCATTTCAAATCCGTGCACCCATTTCTAAAAGTCGTACGACACTTTTTCGGCATTTTGGACGCACCTTGCACCGTAGAGGTTGCACCTTGTGGATATCAATTCTTCGGAGGGACATATATGTTGGCACGTTTAGAGTTACAGGAGCTATAACCAGTCAAAACAAAGCACTCCCCGCGTTCTATGACTATGACTGCTTTAAGCTGTCACTGGTTAGTTTCATATCCAAAAAATCCTATGCGAACCTCAATCGAGCCTTGGAATTTTTTTACCTTTCGTTTTTTCGTCATGTGTATTTTTTCCTGTAAAACGGGATCCTCATAGCTGGTTTATGATTTACGATCGCTGGAGAGTGGTGCACCATAGTACTGCTCCGTTTTAAATCCATGCACCAATTTACAAAAGTCGTACGGCACTTTTTCGGCATTCTGGATGGATGTGGCACCTTGCACCGTAGATGTTGCACCATGTGGATGTCGATTCTTCGGAGGGCCATAACTATTGGCCCGTTTAGATTACGGGAGCCATAACCAGTCAAAACGAAGCTCTCTGTGAGTTCTACGGTTATGACCACTTTAAGCCGTCACTGGTTAGTTTCATACCCAAAAAAGCCAATCTGAACCTCAATCGGGTCTTCGAAGTTTTTTACCCTTTGTTTTTTCGTCATGTGGATTTTTTCTGTAAAACGGGATCCCCATGGATGGTCTATGATTTACCATCGCTGGAGAGAGGTGCACCATGGCACTGCTCTGTTTCAAATTCATGCTCCCATTCCTAAATGTCATACGACACTTTTTCGACATTTTGGACGGATGTTGCACCCTGTGGATATCGATTCTTTGGAGGGCCATAACTGTTGGCTCATTTAGACTTACGGGAGCCATAACCATTCAAAACGAACCTCTCTATGAGTTCTATGGCTATGACCAATTTAAGCCATCACAGGTGTAACGACCCAGAATTTTTGATAATTAAAATTTGAATATTTAATTTATTTTAGATATTAATGAGTAAATTTATAAGTCAAATAAATTTTTATTTGAATTATTGGATTTAATTGGATTTTTAAATCGATAATTTAATACGTTAAATTATGGAAATAATTGAAAATTGAGTTAAATATGATTGAAAATGATTTGTAAAATTTTATTTTATCATGTTGGAGTTAGAATGATATTTTAGAACTTTTAAAATCGAATTAAAAGTTAATTTATGAAAATTGAATATTTTAATATTTAATAATCGACTGTAAAATAGCCAATTTTTGAACAGTCTCAGAATTGAACGAAACCAGTTCCATTGGATCCGTAATAGTTAGTTATTACCGGATTTCAAATTTCGTGTCAATCGGAGCTATCGTTTGATCGTGGCAGCTCGAAACGCATCGAATTATTTTTAATTTAAATTTGGCGAGTCAAAATAGCCATTTTTCAAAAAGTCTCGGATTTCGACGAAACTAGTTTCATCGGATCTGTAATGTGATATTATTATAAGGTTTCAAATTTCAAGTCGATTGGATTTACCGTTTGTCCGATACAAATTAAAACGCCTAGAAAATCGCTTAAATCGGTTTAATTTAAATTGAGCGTTTATAGCCATAACTCGCACAGATGTCCGAATTAGCTTCCGAAACCTGTTCCATTGTGTCCGGAACGCGGAATAAACCCTAGGAACGTCAGTTTCGGCGCGTAAATTGGAGTTTAGAAATCCCGGATGAATAGTGATTGAAAAATCTTCTATAAATACCCCCATAAATCACAAAAATAAAAAAATAAAAATAAGCTAGGGTTTCACAACGCAGCCGCCACCTCTGGCTTTAACGGCCGAAATGCTTCCATTCTTTCTCCTCCAATTTCTCGAAATCCATTCACTTTTAACAGAAATCATCAACTGCAAAAATGAAGAGCATTGCGAGAGCTTTAAATCCGTACGGTGGAGTTCGTTGTTATCGACCATAGGCCGAGATATTGGGCCGCGTTCGTGCTCGTCTATGGCACGTTTTTCGAGATTGATACAAGGCCGAGCTTCGTATGGTGCTGGGCGTGGGTGGTGTTCGGGGTGGCGAGTCGCATGGAAGTCCCTGATCGTGCTATAGCTCGTCGAATTTAAAGCAAGAATTAACCCTAATTTTGCTATATGGGTTCGAACGGCTTCGTGAGTTCCTGAAGCAAGAGTCGCGTGGGAAGAAGGAGGGAAACGCGGCTACGATCTGTTGCAAACGATTTTGGATGGTGGTGATGAGTTGAGGGTTTAAAAATTTAAATTTTAGTTGTAAATTGTTATATAAAATTCTTATAAACTTGTAAAATCGATATCTTTTTCATACGAGGTCGAAAACGCGCGAAGCCAGTTGCGTTGGAATCGTATGGACGAGCACTACGCGATGGAGTTAGATTGGAGTCGTTTGGAGTTAGTGAGAATTTTGGGTAAAATTAAACGTCCGTTTAATTTTATTCGAAATAAATCGCTAAAACGGAAATTAAAACCAAGGTGAGAACTTCTCACTCAATCGAATCAGTTTCGATTTTATTTTAAATAGTTAGATTTAAAATATTTGAATGTATGTTTGAATGATGATTGTTATCTATTGATTGTTAAAATAGACATTATACGCCGTTAGTAAGCGGATGTTATTTATTAAAAACATATACCGCGAATATTTCATAAACAGTGAAATTGGTAATATATATGATAGCAATATATATATATTGGCATATGTATATATGGGAATTATTGATTTCCCGCATTTTTTGTTTAGCGGATGAGACCCTATTACGCCGTTATTAAGCGGATAATATTTATTAAAAACATATACCGCGATAATTTCGTACTGGAGCGAAATTGGTATTGTGCTAATGTTTTTGGATGCAGGAAAACAGGTTGGAGGGATCCAACTGGATTCCTCAACAGTATTTATTAGATTTTCAGATATTTTGATATTTGATTGACTATCATATCGATATATGATGTCGTTGTTATCGTGATTGACTATTTGGTGTGTAGCATCATTGGGCCAAATTTGGAATTTTAAAATGATTTCAAAGTGATTTTTGAAAGTATACGTTTATAAAATATTTTTGGAATTGATTCATTTTAAATAAATAAACGTTATAATTTTTAAAGTTATAAAAATTATGATTTTTGAGAAATATAGTTAAAAACTGATTTTTGAGAATATGATGCTATTGAGTTTATAAAATAGTTAAATCGAGATATTTTAGAATTATTGTGAAAAGTTTAAATATAGGATTTATGAAATTTAATTATTTTATGAATCAAAAAGGTGAAATAATAAAGGAGATTTAAGACGTTTTAAAAGAATAATATAAATTGATTTATATTAAGAGATTTATAAATGGATATTTATAAATTGAAATGTTGACATTATAAAACGAGTTTTTATAAGTGTTTGAATGAAGTGAAAATGAAATTCATAAATGAATGAAATTTATAGAATTATAAACTGTGAAGTTATAAAAGAAATTTATAAATAGTAAGATTTATAAATTTGGTGAAATTATTTGAAGAATAGATTGATTAGATAAATGGATCTTATAAGTTATAAGATTTATAAATTGGAAAGTCTCTAAAGGAACGATTTTGTAAAATAATCGTTTTATAAGTAATTAACTTATAATATGAACGTTTAGTTTATAATTTAGTTATAAACTGGAATAAGTTAATAAAGGAATTTATAAAAAGGAAGTTTTTATAAATAAATAGAAATGGAATTTATAAACGTTGTTTTATAAATCCGCAAACAACTTATTTTGATAAGTTAATTGTCATAACTTATTTAATGGAGTTATATTCACATTTTTGAATAGTGAATAATCCTTTGAATTAAAATGAATAAAAGGATGAGATTTGTTAACGAAGTTTATTCACATTTTTGAATAGTGAATAACACGTTAAAGAAAATGGTTTAGATTTGAATGTTTTAAATAGAATTAAAACGACCTAACGATGTTTTAAAAGGTGTTGAGATTCGAAACCATAGATTTCAACATTCATTGTTGAAATAGACGTTTTCGAGAAATAAAAGGAAATGTGGACTATAACACTGTTGTTACAGTAAATGATTTCCGAAAGGAAATGTTTTGTATAGTATTGGGATTTATATATCTATTTTAATTTCGAATCCCTATACTAGTGATTTTGGGTTGTCGTAACGATGTTTTACGCAACATTCGTTTTGACCCAAATAAATATGTTTAAGTGAATGATTTCCTTAATAGAATGAAATATATACTTAATTCGATTTAAGTATATTGAATATTTTCCAAGTGTAGGAAATAAATAAAATTTGTGAATTACTTATAAATAAATAAGTATGGAAATGTTTTTCCAACATAAAGTGAATATTAGAGAATTTATCTTTTTGAAGATAAATTGAAATGATAAATTGAAATCGTATATGCATGAATATTTTTGAATATAAATTCACTAAGGAATTTATAAAAGAAAGTGGAATTTGTTAAAAATAAATATTGGTTTATTTTTGAAGTGTTGAAATTTTATATCTTGTAAAGATATTTTGGAAGATAAATAATTTGGAAAATTATTTGGAATCTGGTGATGTGTGCATATCCATTGATAGTTCAATAACCGACTATCAATATTTCCCTTTGAATGGGTATTTGATGTGATTTGTTTGAATGTGAATGCCACACTTATTTTTGAATAAGCGCTCACTATTCGGGTTTACCGGGAAAGGACCATGGGGTCGTATAACCCATTCCGAATATGTGATACGTCGTTGTGAATTGCATTGAAGATCGGTGTTGAAGACCCGGTATTTGCGAAAGCGATAGGATGACCTGTCGATTGACTCTGCACCGAGTAGCTACGGTATTGAGTTCTCCCTAAGTGATGGGAAATTCGATCGAGATTGTGAATATCCGGATTGCAAGGACTTCTTTGTAAGTGCCTTCGGTTTTGTTCGAGCCCGGAACAGACTTGTATGGATTGTATGTCTGACATTACAAGTTGAGATATAAAGCCGATTTCTTTCAAATATATTTCTGTTGGTGGCGGAGAATTTATTCTTTTAGCTTAACACCCTTCTCTGAGACGTACGAGCTCAGAGGTTATGTAGTTGAATGTTATCAGCGATATATTCCCAATTTGGTAATGTGACATGCTGAGTGATGCTGAAATGATCATTGTGTTGATTATTTGTGATAGGATCGTTTATTTGATCGTCTATCTTGGTGATCATTGTGTTGATCATTTGTTGACCCAAAGCATGGCTTTTGTATAAAGTATGTTTTTGTGGACGAAACTTCGTCGAGCCTCACACCCCGGAATGGTCAAAACAGGAAAGATGCGGCAAGGTTATGAGGGGTAGCTCCCTTTAGAGTATGTGCATTTCCTTCTGGAAAGGGTGGTATCATGGTATGGAGCCCAGATACTTACTCATGTTGATACACTATATTTATTACTGTGTGGTGTTGTTGGTGATGAGCGCTCGGTTAAAGGTCCAATGGGACCGGGGGATGCCATATTCGTGTAGTAGTTACCTAGTGATAAAGGTAACCCGGCCTTGTGTTGGCAGAGAGCTGGTTAAGTTCTCGGGACGTCCAGCCAGAGGCGTTTCCATGTGGCAATGGGAAGTTCCTTGGCCTGACCATTTGTTGGAAATCCAAAGAAACAATACGAGACTTGTACGGTATTAGTTGTATAACCTGCTATGGAATGTGGCGGTAATCTGCTATTGAACATAGTAGCTATAGTAGGCATAAGTGCGGAATGTCTTTGCTGGCTAAGATTTATATCTTTATTTTTGAAATGATTTTCCTATACTATGCACTAGTAATAATATCAAATGTTATTTTAAATGCATATCAAGCATCTTTGACTATCATAAGGAGAAATCTCCTCCGATTCTGCGTTTGCATGTGTGTGTGTGCGGGAGGCCTTATGGTAGTCTCATTTTTAAAAGCATTGCGAATTGAATTTAAAATACTCTTCTATTTTGATTTTAAAGTAAATAAACTGTTTTGAGTTCTCACACCAGTCACATGACTGACTTGGAGTTTATTGTTTTCCTTCCTAAACTCTGGGTGCCCACCAATTTTCCACATGGGCAGTCAAGAGTTAAGGTTTATCAGGATATTCTGGATATTCTGGAGTTGATGGAGGCAAGCTGGATGGCATGGCGTATTACTAGTATATAGTATTTCTTTTCCGCTGTTTGTTGTTGTATGTTGTTGTATACTCTGATGATATGATGAAATGTAATGTAATGTAATAACTGATATAGTTCTTTGTTTAAAGATTATTCATTTATCTATTATATGTTGTTCCGCTGCGAATTGTGAGATTCTGATGTTGTTCTTGTTGTTCTTCTGTTTTGCTTTCTGTTCCGTTCTATTTTAAAATTCTCTATCTTCTATTTTCTTTAAAATGTTCTATGTTTTCTATTCTCCTTTTTCTTCTATTTTAAAATTTTCTTTCCGTTTCTATTTTCTGTTTTCCGTCCTCTCCATTTTCTACCTTCTTTTTCTTCTTTTCCTTTTCTTAAACCCTAACTATTCGGTTTTTCGGCAACGAAAATCCCCAAACGTTACAACAGGTTAGTTTCATACCCAAAAAAGCATTTCCGAACCTCAATCGGGTCTTGGAAGTTTTTTACACTTCGTTTTTTCATCACGTGGATTTTTTCTGTAAAACGAGATCGCCGAGGCTGGTCTATGATTTCATTGCCGGAGAGCGGTGCATGATGGTACTTCTCCGTTTCAAATCGATGCACCTATTTCTAAAGGCCATACGACACTTTTTCGGCATTTTGGACGGATGTTGCACCTTGCACCGTAAATATTGCACCCTATGGATATCGATTCTTCAGAGGGCCATAATTGTTGCTCGTTTAGAGTTACGGGAGCCATAACTAGCCAAAACGAAGCTATCTATGAGTTCTACCGCTATGTCGACTTTAACCCGTCATTGGTTAGTTTCATACTCAAAAAAGCCTATCCGAACCTCTATCGGGTCTTGAAAGTTTTTTACCCTTCGTTTTTTCTTTGTGTGGATTTTTCCTGTAAAACGGGATCCTCGTGGCTGGTCTATGATTTACCATCGCTGGAGAGTGGTGCATCATGGTACTGCTCCATTTCAAATCCACGCAGCCATTTCTAAAAGTCATACGGCACTTTTCCGGCATTTTGGACGGATGTTGCACCTTGCACCATAGATGTTACACGATGTGGATATCGATTCTTCGGAGGGCCACAACTGTTGGCTCGCTCAGAGTTACGCGAGCCATAACCAGTCAAAACGAAACTCTCTATGAGTTCTACGGTTATGACTGCTTTAATCCATCATTTGTTAGTTTCATGCCCAAAAAATCCTATCTGAACCTCAATCGGGTCTTTGAAGTTTTTTACGCTTCGTTTTCTCATCACGTGGATTTTTTCTGTAAAATGGGATCCCCATGGCTGGTCTACGATTTACCATCGCTGGAGAGTGATGCACCTTGGTACTGCTCCGTTTCAAATCCCTGAACCAATTTATAAATGTCGTACGGCACTTTTTCGGCATTTTGGACGGATGTTGCACCTTGCACCGTTGATGTTGCACCCTGTGGATATCGATTCTTCGAAGGGCCATAACTATTGGCTCGTTAGATTTACGAGAGCCATAACCAATCAAAACGAATCTCTCTATGAGTTCTACGACTATGACCGCTTTAAGCCGTCACTGGTTAGTTTCATACCCAAAAAAGCCTATCCGAACCTCAATCGAGACTTGGAAGTTTTTTACCCTTCGTTTTTTCATCACGTGGATATTTTCTGCAAAATGGGATTCCCATGGTTGGTCAATGATTTACCATCGCTGGAGAGAGGTGCACCATGATACTGCTCCGTTTCAAATCCATGCACCCATTTCTAAAAGTCGTACGGCACTTTTTTAGCATTTTGGAAGAATGTTGCACCTTGCACCGTAGATGTTGCACCCTGTGGATATCGATTCTTCGAAGGGCCATAAGTGTTGGCTCGTTTAGGGTTACGAAAGCCGAAACCAGTCAAAATGAACCACTCTATGATTTCTACGGTTATGACCGCTTTAAGCCGTCACTGGTTAGTTTTATAACAAAAAAAGCCCATCCGAACCTTAATCGTGTCTTGGAAGTTTTTTACCCTTCATTTTTTCGTCACGTGGATTTTTTCTGTAAAACAGCATCCCCGTGGCAGGTCTATGATTTACCATCGTTGGAGAGTGGTGCACCATGGTACTATGCCATTTTAAATCAATGCACCCATTTCTAAAAGTCGTACGTCACTTTTTCGGCATTTTAGATGGATATTGCACCATACACCGTAGATGTTGCTCCCTGTGGATATGGATTCTTCGAAAGGCCATAATTGTTGGCTCGTTTGGAATTACGGGAGCCATAACAAGTAAAAACAATCGTCTCTATGAGTTCTATGGCTATGACCTCTTTAAGCCGTCACTGGTTAATTTCATACCCAAAAAAGCCTATCTGAACCTCAATTTGGTCTTTTTTTGTTTTTTACCCTTCCTTTTTTCGTCACGTGGATTTTTTCTGTAAAACGGGATCCTCGTGGCTGGTCTGTGATTTATCATCGTTGGAGAGTGATGCACCATCTTATTTCTCCGTTTCAAATCCATGCACCCATTTCTAAAAGTCGTACGACACTTTTTCGGCATTTTGGATGGAAGTTGCACCTTGCACCGTAGATGTTGCACCTTGTGGGTATCGATTCTTCGGAGGGCCATAACTATTGGCTCGTTTAGAGTTACGGGAGCCATAACTAGCCAAAACGAATCTCTTTGTGAGTTCTACAGGTATGACCGCTTTAAGCCGTCACTTTTTTGGAATTTTGGACGGATGTTCCACCTTGCACCGTAGATGTTGCACCCTGTGGATATCGATTCTTCAAAGGGCCATAACTGTTGGCTCGTTTAGAGTTACAGAAGCCATAACCAGTAAAAACGAAGCTCTTTATGAGTTTTATGGCTATGACTGCTTTAAGCCGTCACTGGTTAGTTTCATACCCAAAAAAATCCTATTTCGACCTCAATCGGGTCTTGGAAGTTGTTTACCCTTCGTTTTTTCGTCATGTGGATTTTTTGTGCAAAACGGGATCCCCGTGGATGGTCTATGATTTATCATCGCTGGAGAGTGGTGCACCATCATACTTCTCCTTTTCAAATCCACGCACCAATTTCTAGATGTCGTACGACACTTTTTTGGCATTTTGGACGGATGTTGCACCTTGCACCGTAGATGTTGCACCCTATGGATATCGATTCTTAGGAAGGCTATAACTGTTGGATCGTTTAGAGTTACAGGAGCCATAACCAGTCAATACGAATCTCCCAATGATTTCTACGGCTACGGCCTCTTTAAGCCATCACTGGTTAGTTTCGTACCCAAAAAGCCTAACTGAACCTCAAACGGGTGTTTGAAGTTTTTTACCCTTTCTTTTTTCGTCACGTGGAATTTTCTGTAAAATGGGATCCCCATGGATGGTCTATGATTTACCATAGCTGGAGAGAGGTGCACCATGGTACGGCTCTATTTCTAATCCATGCACCCATTTCTACAAATCGTACAGCACTTTTTCGGCATTTTGGACAGATGTTGCACCTTGCACCGTAGATGTTGCACCCAGTGGATATCGATTCTTCAGAGCGCCATAACCTTTGCCTCGTTTAGAGTTACAGGAGCCATAACTAGTCAAAACGAAGTTATTTGTGAGTTCTACCGCTATGTCATCTTTAAGCCGTCACTTGTTAGTTTTATACCCAAAAAGCCTCTCTGAACCTCAATCGGGTCTTGGAAGTTTTTTACCCTTCGTTTTTTCGTCACATGGATTTTTTCTGTAAAATGGGATCCCCATGGCTGCTCTATGACTTACCATCCCTAGAAAGGGGTGCACCATGGTACTGCTCCATTTCAAATCCATGCACCCATTTCCAAAAGTCATACGACACTTTTTTGGCATTTTGGACGGATGTTGCACCTTGCACCGTAGATGTTGCACCCTGTGGATATCAATTCTTCAAAGGGCCATAACTGTTGGCTCGTTTAGAGTTACAAGAGCCATAACCAGTAAAAACGAAGCTTTCTATGAGTTTTATGGCTATGACTGCTTTAAGCCGTCACTGGTTAGTTTCATACCTAAAAAATCCTATTTCGACCTCAATCGGGTCTCGAAAGTTGTTTACCCTTCGTTTTTTTTTTGTCACGTGGATTTTTTGTGCAAAGCGGGATCCCCGTGGATGGTCTATGATTTACCATCGCTGGAGAGTGGTGCACCATCGTACTTCTCCTTTTCAAATCCACGCACCAATTTCTAGATGTCGTATGGCACTTTTTTGGCATTTTGGACGGATGTTGCACCTTGCACCGTCGATGTTGCACCCTATGGATATCGATTCTTCGGAGGGCCATAACTGTTGGATCGTTTAGAGTTACAGGAGCCATAACCAGTCAAGTCGAAGCTCCCTATGAGTTCTACGGCTTCGGCCTCTTTAAGACATCACTGGTTACTTTCATACCCAAAAAAGCCTATCTGAACCTTAATCGGGTCTTTGAAGTTTTTTATCCTTTCTTTTTTCGTCACGTGGAATTTTCTATTAAATGGGAACCCCATGGATGGTCTATGATTTACCATAGCTGGAGAGAGGTGCACCATGGTACGGCTCTATTTCAAATCCATGCACCCATTTCTAAAAGTCGTACAGCACTTTTTCGGCATTTTGGACAGATGTTGCACCTTGCACCGTAGATGTTGCACCCAGTGGATATCGATTCTTCAGAGCGCCATAACCTTTGCCTCGTTTAGAGTTACGGGAGCCATAACTAGTCAAAACGAAGTTATTTGTGAGTTCTACCGCTATGTCATCTTTAAGCCGTCACTTGTTAGTTTTATACCCAAAAAGCCTCTCTAAACCTCAATCGGGTCTTGGAAGTTTTTTACCCTTTGTTTTTTCGTCACGTGGATTTTTTCTGTAAAATGGGATCCCCATGGCTGCTCTATGACTTACCATCCCTAGAAAGGGGTGCACCATGGTACTGCTCCATTTCAAATCCATGCACCCATTTCCAAAAGTCATACGACACTTTTTTGGCATTTTGGACGGATGTTGCACCTTGCACCGTAGATGTTGCACCCTGTGGATATCGATTCTTCAAAGGGCCATAACTGTTGGCTCGTTTAGAGTTACAAGAGCCATAACCAGTAAAAACGAAGCTTTCTATGATTTTTATGGCTATGACTGCTTTAAGCCGTCACTGGTTAGTTTCATACCTAAAAAATCCTATTTCGACCTCAATCGGGTCTCGGAAGTTGTTTACCCTTCGTTTTTTTCGTCACGTGGATTTTTTGTGCAAAGCGGGATCCCCGTGGATGGTCTATGATTTACCATCGCTGGAGAGTGGTGCACCATCGTACTTCTCCTTTTCAAATCCACGCACCAATTTCAAGATGTCGTACGGCACTTTTTTGGCATTTTGGACGGATGTTGCACCGTCGATGTTGCACCCTATGGATATCAATTCTTCGGAGGGCCATAACTGTTGGATCGTTTAGAGTTACAGGAGCCATAACCAGTCAAGTCGAAGCTCCCTATGAGTTCTACGGCTTCGGCCTCTTTAAGACATCACTGGTTAGTTTCATACCCAAAAAAGCCTATCTGAACCTTAATCGGGTCTTTGAAGTTTTTTATCCTTTCTTTTTTCGTCACGTGGAATTTTCTGTTAAATGGGATCCCCATGGATGGTCTATGATTTACCATAGCTGGAGAGAGGTGCACCATGGTACGGCTCCATTTCATATCCATGCACCCATTTCTAAAAGTCGTACAGCACTTTTTCGGCTTTTGGACGGATGTTGAACCTTGCACCGTAGATGTTGCACTCTTTGGATATCGATTCTTCAGAGCGCCATAACTGTTGCCTTGTATAGAGTTACGGGAGCCATAACCAGTCCAAACGAACCTCTCTATGAGTTCTATGTCTATGAATGCTTTAAGCCGTCACTGGTTAGTTTCATACCCAAAAAAGCCTATCCGAACCTCAATCAGGTCCTCAAATTTTTTTACCCTTCGTTTTTTCGTCATGTCGATGTTTTCTGTAAAACGGGATCCTCGTGGCTGCTCTATGATTTACCGCCACTGGAGAGTGGTGCACCGTGGTACTGCTCCGTTTCAAATCCATGCACCCATTTCTAAAAGTCGTACGACACATTTTCGGCATTTTGGACGGATGTTGCACTTGCACCATAGATGTTGCACCCAGTTGATATCGGTTCTTCGTAGGACCATAATTATTGGCTCGTTTAGAGTTACAGGAGCCATAACCAGTCAAAATGAAGCTATTTGTGAATTCTACTGCTACGTAGTGTTCACTGGTTAGTTTCATATTCAAAAAAGCCTATCCGAATCTCAATCGGGTCTTGGAAGTTTTTTACCCTTCGTTATTTCATCACGTGGATTTTTTTTGTAAAACGGGATCCCCGTGGCTAATCTACGATTTACCATCACGGGAGAGTGGTGCACCATGGTACTGCTCCGTTTCAAATCCATGCACCTATTTTTAAAAGTCATATGGTGCTTTTTGGCCTTTTGGGACTGATGTTGCACCTTGCACCGTAGATGTTGCATCCTATGGATATCGATTCTTCGAAGGGCCATAATTGTCGGCTCGTATGGAGTTGTGGGAGCCATAACCAGTCAAAACGAAGCTATGAGTTCTACGGCCGTGACTGCTTTAAGCCATCACTGGTTAGTTTTATACCCAAAAAATCCTATCCGGACCTCAATCTGGTCTTGGAGGATTTTTACCATCATTTTTTCGTCATATGGATTTTTCTGTAAAACGGGATCCCCATGGATGGTCTATTATTTACCATCGCTGGAGAGTGGTGCACCATGGTACTGCTCCTTTTCAAATCCATGCACCCATTTCTAAAAGTCGCACGACAATTTTTTGGAATTTTGGACGGATGTTGCACCTTGCTTCGTAGATCTTGCACCTATGGTTATCGATTCTTCGGAGAGCCATAACTGTTGGCTCATTTAGAGTTACGGGAGCTATAACTAATCAAAACAAAGCTCTCTATGAGTAACCAGCTATGACTGCTTTAAGCCGACACTGGTCAGTTTCATACCCAAAAAAGCCGATCCGTACCTAAATTGGGTCTTGAAAGTTTTTTACCCTTCGTTTTTTCGTCACGTGGATTTTTTCTGTAAAACGGGAACCCCGTGGCAGGTCTATGATTTACCAACATTGGAGGGTGGTGCATCATGGTACTGCTCCATTTCAAATCCATGCACCAAATTCAAAAAGTCGGACGGCACTTTTTGGCATTTTGGACGGATGTTGCACCTTGCACCGTCGATGTTGCATCCTGTGGATATCGATTCTTTGGAGGGCCATAATTGTTGCTTCCTTTAGAGTTACGGGAGCCATAACCAGTCAAAACGAAGCTCTCTATGAGTTCTACGGCTGCGAACACTTTTAGCCGTCACAGGTTAGTTTCATACACAAAAAATCCTATCAGAACCTCAATAGGGTCTCGGAAGTTTTTTTACGCTTTGTTTTTTCGTCACGTGAATTTTTTCTGTAAAATGGGATCCCCGTGGTTGGTCTATGATTTACCATCGTTGGAGAGTGGTGCACTATGGTACTGCTCCGTCTCAAATCCATGCACCTATTTCTACAAGTCATACGGCAACTTTTTCGCCATTTTGGACGGATGTTGCACCATGCACAGTAGATGTTGCACCCTATGGATATTGATTCTTCGGAGGGCCATAATTGTTGACTCGTTTAGAGTTACAAGAGCCATAACCAGTCAAAATGAATCTCTCTATGAGTTCTACAGCTATGACCTCTTTAATCCATCACTGGTTAGTTTCATACCCAAAAAGCCTATCCGAACCTCAATCGTGTCTTGGAAGTTTTTTATCCTTCGTTTTATCATTGCGTGGATTTTTTCTGTAAAACGGAAACCCCGTGGCTGGTCTATAATTTACGATCGCTAAAGATGGTGCACCATGGTACTGCTCCGTTTCAAATCCATGCACCCATTTCTAAAAGTCGTATGGAACTTTTTTGGCATTTTGGACGGATGTTGCACCTTGCTCTGTAGATGTTGCACCCTGTGGATATCGATTCTTTGGAGGGCCATAACTTTGGCTCGTTTAGAGTTACAAGAGCCATAACCAGTCAAGATGAATCTCTTTGTGATTTCTATAGCTATGACCGCTTTAAGCCGTCACTGGTTAGTTTCATACCCAAAAAAGCATATTCAAACCTCAATCGGGTCTTAGAAGTGTTTTACCCTTCGTTTTTTCGTTTTGTGGATTTTTTTTCTGTAAAACGGAAACCCATGGCTGGTATATGATTTACCATCGCTAGAGTCGTGCACCATGGTGCTGCTCCGTTTAAAATCCATGTACCCATTTATAAAAGTCGCGGGGCACTTTTTCGGCATTTTGGTCGGTTGTTGCACCTTGCACCATAGATTTTGCACCCTGTGAATATCGATTCTTCGGAGGGCCATTATTGTTGGTTCGTTTAGAGTTATGGGAGCCATAATCAGTCAAATTGAAACACTCTATGAATTCTACGGCTATGACTGCTTTAAGTCATCACTAGTTAGTTTCATACCCAAAAAAGCCTATCCAAACCTTAATCTGAAGTTTTTTACCCTTCGTTTTTTCATCACGTGGATTTTTTCTGTAAAACGGGATCCTCTTGGCTGATCTATGATTTACCATCGCTGGGGAGTGGTGCACCATGGTACTGCTCCATTTCAAATCCATGCACCCATTTCTAAAACTCGTACGGCACTTTTCCGGTATTTTGGACAGATGTTGCACCTTGCACCGTAGAAGTCGCACCTTGTGGATATCGATTCTTCAGAGGCCCATAACCAATCAAAACGAAGCTCTCCGTGAGTTCTATAGCTTTGACCCTTTTAAGCCGTCACTGGTTAGTTTCAGACCCAAAAAAGCCTATCCAAACCTCAATCGGGTCTTGGAAGTTTTTTACCCTTTGTTTTTTGTCATGTTAATTTTTTCTGTAAAAGAGGATCCCCATGGTTGGTCTATGATTTACCATCGCAGGGGAGTGGTACACCATGGTACTGCTCTATTTCAAATCCATACACCTATTTCGAAAAGTCGTATGGCACTTTTTCGGCATTTTGGACGGATGTTGCACCTTGCACTATAGATGTTGCACCCTATGGATATCGATTCTTCGAAGCGCCATAACTGTTGGTTCGTTTAGAGTTACGGGAGCCATAATTAGTCCAAAAAAAGCTCTCTGTGAATTCTACGGCTGTGACAGCTTTATGCTGACAACGGTTAGTTTCATACCCAAAAAAGCCTATCTGAACCTCAATCGGGTCTTGGAAGTTTTTTACCTTCGTTTTTTCGTCATGTGGATTTTTTCTATAAAACGGGATCCTCGTGGCTGGTCTATGATTTACCATCACTGGAGAATAGTGAACCATGGTACTGCTCCATTTCAAATCCATGCACCCATTTCAAAACGTCGTACGACACTTTTTCGGCATTCTGGACGGATGTTGCACCTTGCACCATATATGTTACACCCTTTGGATATCGATTCTTCAGTGGGCCATGACTGTTGACTCGTTTAGAGTTACGGGAGTCATAACCAGTCAAAACGAAGCTCGCTGTGATTTATACTACTATAACCGCTTTAAGCCATCCCTGGTTAGTTTCATACCCAAAAAAGCCTATCCGAACCTCAATCGGGTCTTGGAAGTTTTTTGACCTTCGTTTTTTCGTCAAGTGGATTTTTCTGTAAAACAGGATCGCCGTGGCTAGTCTATGATTTACCATCGCTGGTGAGTGGTGCACCATGGTACTGCTCCATTTCAAATCTGTGCACCAATTTATAAAAGTCGTACGACACTTTTTCGGCATTTGGACGGATGTTGCACCTTGCACCTTAGATGTTGCACCCTATGGATATTGATTCTTCGGAGGGCTATTACTGTTGGCTCGTTCAGAGTTACGGGAGCCATAACCGGTCAAAATGAAGCTCTACGTGAGTTCTACGGCTATGACTGCTTTAAGCTGCCACTGGTTTGTTTCATACCCAAAAAAGCCTATCCGAACCTCAATCGGGTGTTGGAAGTTTTTACCCTTCGTTTTTTCGTCATGTGGATTTTTTCTGTAAAACGGGATCCCCGTGGCTGGTCTATGATTTACCATCCCTGGAGAGTAGTGCAACACGGTACTGCTCCATTTCAAATCTAGGCACCCATTTCTAAAAGTCGTACGACACTTTTTCGACATTTTGGATGGATGTTGCACCTTTCACCGTAGATGTCGCACCCCGTGGATATAGATTCTTCAAAGGGCCATAACTGTTGGCTCGTTTAGAGTTACGGGAGCCATAACCGGCCAAAACGAAGCTCTATGTGATTTCTACAGCTATGACCACTTTAAGCCGTCACTGGTTAGTTTCATACCCAAAAAAGCATATCCGAACCTCAATCTGGTCTTGGAAGTTTTTTACCCTTCATTTTTTCGTCACGTCGATTTTTTCTGTAAAACGAGAACTCCGTGGATGGTCTATGATTTGCCATCGCAAGAGAGTGGTGCACGATGGTACTGCTAAGTCCATGCACCCATTTTTAAACGTCGTATGGTACTTTTTTGTCATTTTGCACGGATGTTGCATCTTGCACCATAGATGTTGCACTCTATGGATATCGATTATTCGGAGGGCCATAACTGTTGGTTCATTTAGAATTATAGGAGCCATAACTAGTCAAAACGAATCTCTCTGTGAGTTCTACAGCTATGATAGCTTTAAGTCGTCACTGGTTCGTTTCATACCCAAAAAAGCCTATCCGAACCTCATTCGGGTATTGGAAGTTTTTTACCCTTCGTTTTCTTGTCACGTTGATTTTTCTGTAAAACGGGATCCCCATGGCTGGTCTATGGTTTACCATCGCTGAAGAGTGGTGGACCATGGTTCTGTTCTGTTTCAAATCCATGCACCTATTTCTAAAAGTCGTACAACACTTTTTCGGCATTTTGGACGAATGTTGCACCTTGCACCGTAGATGTTGCACCCTGTGGATATAGATTCTTCGGAGGGCCATAACGGTTGGCTCGTTTAGAGTTACGGAAGAGATAACCAGTCAAAACAAAGCTCTCTGTGATTTCTATAGCTATAACCGCTTTAAGCCGTCACTGGTTAGTTTCATACCCAAAAAAGCCTATCCGTACCACGATCGGGTCTTGGAAGTTTTTTACCCTTTGTTTTTTCGTCAAGTTGATTTTTTCGGTAAAACCGAATCCCCGTGGCTAGTCTACGATTTAACATTGCTGGAGAGTGGTGCACCATGGCACTGCTCAGTTTCAAATCCATGCACCCATTTATAAAAGTCGTACAGCACATTTTCGGCGTTTTGGATGGATGTTGCATCTTGCACCATAGATGTTGCACCCTATGGATATCAATTATTCGGAGGGCCATAACTGTTGGTTCGTTTAGAATTACGGGAGCCATAACTAGTCAAAATGAATCTCTCTGTGAGTTCTACAGCTGTGACAGCTTTAAGTCGTCACTGGTTCGTTTAGTACCCAAAAAACCCAATCTGAACTTCATTCGGGTATTGGAAGTTTTTTACCCTTCGTTTTTTTGTCACGTTGATTTTTCTGTAAAACGGGATCCCCATGTCTGGTCTATGGTTTACCATCGCTGGAGAGTGGTGGACCATGGTTCTGTTCTGTTTCAAATCCATGCACCCATTTCTAAAAGTCGTACGGCACTTTTTCGGCATTTTGGACGGATGTTGCACCTCGCACCGTAGATGTTGCACCCTGTGGATATCGATTCTTCAGAGGGCCACAATTGTTGGCTCATTTGAAGTTACAGGAGCCATAACCAGTCAAAACAAATTTCTCTATGAGTTCTATGTCTATGACCGTTTTAAACCATCACTGGTTATTTTCATACCCAAAAAATCCTATCCGAACCTCAACGGGTCTTGGAAGTTTTTTACCCTTCGATTTTTCGTCACGTGGATTTTTTCTGTAAAACGGAATCCCCACTGTAGATCAATGATTTACCATCGTTGGAGAGTGGTGCACCATGGTACTGCTCCGTTTCAAATCTATGCACCCATTTCTAAAAGTCGTGCGGCACTTCTTCGGCATTTTAGACGGATGTTGCACCTTGCATCGTAAATGTTGCACCATGTGGATATCGATTCTTCAGAGGCCATAATTGTTGGCTCGTTCAAATTTATGGGAGCCATAACCAATCAAAACGAAGCTCTCCGTGAGTTCTACGGCTTTGACCACTTTAAGCCGTCACTGGTTAGTTTCAGACCCAAAAAAGCCTATCCAAACCTCAATCGGGTCTTGAAAGTTTTTTACCCTTCATTTTTTCGTCATGTGGATTTTTTCTATAAAACGGGATCCCCGTGGCTGGTCTATGATTTAACATCGCTGGAGAGTGGTGCACCATGGTACTACTCCGTTTCAAATCCTTGCACCCATTTCTAAAAGTTGTATGAGACTTTTTCGGCATTTTGGACGGATGTTGCACCTTGCACTGTAAATGTTGCACCTTATGGATATCGATTCTTCGGAGGGTCATAACTGTTGGCTCGTTTAGAGTTATGGGAGCCACAACCAGTCAAAACGAAGCTCTCTATGAGTTCTACGTCTATGATGGCTTTAAGCCGTAATTGGTTAGTTTCATACACAAAAAATACTATACGAACCTCAATCCGGTCTTGGAAGTTTTTTACACTTCGTTTTTTCATCACGTGGATTTTTTTTGTAAAACGGGATCCCCGTGGCTGGTCTATTATTTACCATCTCTGGAGAGTGGTGCACCATGGCACTGCTCTGTTTCAAATCCATGCACCAATTTCTAAAAGTTGTAAGGCACTTTTTTGGCATTTTGGACGGATGTTTCATCTTGCACCGTAGATGTTGCACCCTGTGGATATCAATTCTTCGGAGGGTCATAACTGTTGGCTCGTTTAGAATTACGGGAGCCATAACCAGTCAAAACGAAGCTCTTTGTCAGTTCAACGGATGTGACTGCTTTAAGCCGTCACTGGTTAGTTTCATACCCAAAAAATCCTATCCGAACCTCAATTGGGTCATGGATGTTTTTTACCTTCCTTTTTTCGTCACATGGATTTTTTCTGTAAAACGGGATCCCCACGGCTGGTCTGTGATTTACCATAGCTGAAGAGAGGTGCACTATGGTACTGCTCCATTTCAAATCCATACACCCATTTCTAAAAGTCGTACAATATTTTTTCTGCATTTTGGACGGATGTTGCACCTTGCACCGTACATGTTGCACCTTGTGGATATCGATTCTTTGAAGGGCCCTAACTGTTGGCTCGTTTAGAGTTACGGGAGCCGTAACTAGTCAAAACAAACCACTCTAAGAGTTCCACGGCTATGACCGCCTTAAGTCGTCATTGGTTAGTTTCATACTCAAAAAAGCCTGTCCGAACCTCAATCGGGTTTTGGATGTTTTTACCCTTTGTTTTTTCGTCATTTGAATTTTTTCTGTAAAAGGAATCCTCGTGGCTGGTCTATGGTTTACCATCGCTAGAGAGTGGTGCACCGTGGTACTGCTCCGTTTCAAATCCATGCATCCATTTCTAAAAGTCGTACCGCAATTTTTCGACATTTTGGACGGATGTTGCACCTTGCACCGTAGATGTTGCACCCTGTGGATATCGATTCTATGGAGAGCCATAATTGCTGGCTCATTTAGAGTTACGGGAGCCATAACCAGTCAAACGATACTCTCTGTGAGTTCTATGGTTATGACCACTTTAAACCGTCACTGGTTAGTTTCGTACCCAAAAAAGCCTATCCGAACCTCAATCAGATCTTGGAAGTTTTTTACCCTTCGTTTTTTTCGTCACGTGGATTTTTTCGGTAAAACGGGATCCCCATGGATGGTCCATGATTTGCCATTGCCGGGGAGAGGTGCACCATGGTACTGCTCCGTTTCAAATCCATGCACCTATTTTTAAAAGGCGTACGACACTTTTTCGGCATTTTGGACGGATGTTGCACCTTGCACCGTAGATGTTGCACCCTATGGATGTCGATTCTTCGGAGGGCCATGACTTTTGGCTCGTTTAGAGTTACGGGAGCCATAACCAGTCAAAACGAAGCACTCTGTGAGTTCGATGGATATGACTGCTTTAAGCCATCACTGGTTAGTTTCATACCCAAAAAATCCAATCCGAACCTTAATCAGGCCTTGGAAGTTTTATACCCTTTGCTTTTTCGTCAAGTGGATTTTTTCTTTAAAACCGGATCCCCATGGACGGTCTACGATTTACCATCAGTTGAGAGGGGTGCACCATAGTATTGCTCCGTTTCAAATCCATGCACCAATTTCTAAAAGTCGTACGGCACTTTTTCGTCATTTTGGACAGATGTCGCACCTTGCACCGTAAATGTTGCACCCTGTGGATATCGATCCTTCGAAGGGCCATAACTGTTGGCTCGTTTAGAGTTACGGAAGACAAAACCAGTCAAAACGATCTGTGAGTTAAATGGCTATGACCGCTTTAAGCCGTCACTGGTTAGTTTCCTAACCAAAAAAGACTATCCGATCCCCAATTGGGTCTTGGATGTTTTTTACCCTTCGTTTTTTCATCATGTGGATTTTTTCTATAAAACGGGATCCCCATGGATGGTCTATGATTTACCATCGCTTAAGAGAGGTGCACCATGGTACTATTCCGTTTCAAATCAATTCACCCATTTCTAAAAGTCGTACCGCACTTTTTCGACATTTTGGACAGATGTTGCACCTTGCATCGTAGATGTTGCACCCTATGGATATCGATTCTTCGAAGGACCATAACTATTGGCTCATTTAGAGTTACGGGAGCCAAAACTAGTCAAAACGAACCTCTCTATAAGTTCTACGACTATGACCACTTTAAGCCGTCACTGGTTAGTTTCATACCCAAAAAGCCTATCCGAACCTAAATCGGATCTTGGAAGTTTTTTACCCTTCGTTTCTTCGTCACGTGGATTTTTTCTGTAAAACGACATCTCCGTGGTTAGTCTATGATTTACCATCATTGTAGAGCGGTGCACCATGGTACTGCCCTGTTTCAAATCCATGGACCAATTTATTAAAAGTCGTACGGCACTTTTTCGGCATTTTGAATGGATGTTGCACCTTGCACCGTAGATGTTGCACCCTGTGGATATCGATTCTTCGGAGGGCCATAACCGTTGGCTCGCATAGATTTATGAGAGCCATAACAAGTCAAAACGAAGCTATATGTGAGTTCAATGGGTATGACCGCTTGAAGCTGTCACTGGTTAGTTTCATACCCAATAAAGCCTATCCGAAGCTCAATCGGGTCTTGGAAGTTTTTATCATTCGTTTTTTCGTCACGTGGATTTTTCTGTAAAACGGGATCCCCTTGGCTGGTCTATGATTTATCATCGCTAGAGAGAGGTGCACCATGGTACTTCTCCGTTTCAAATCCATGCACCCATTTCTAAAAGGCGTACAGCACTTTTTCAGTATTTTGGACGGATGTTGCACTTTGCACCGTAGATGTTGCACCCTATGGATATCGATTCTTCGGAGGGCCATAGCTGTTGGCTTGTTTAGAGTTACGGAAGCCATAACTAGTCAAAACGAATCTCGCTGTGAGTTCTACGGCATGACTACTTTAAGCTGTCATTGGTTAGATTCATACCCAAAAAGCCTATCTGAACCTCAATTAGGTCTTGTAAGTTTTTCACCCTTCTTTTTTTCCGTCACGTGAACTTTTTCTGTAAAACGGGATCCCGTGGCCGGTCTCCGACTTATCATCGATGGAGAGTGGTGAGCACCATGGTACTGCCTCATTTCAATCCATGCACCCATTTCTAAAATTCGTACGGCACTGTTTTGGGATTTTGGACGGATGTTGCACCTTGCACCGTATATGTTGCACCCTGCGGATATCGATTCTTCGAAGGGCCATAACTGTTGGTTCGTTTAGAGTTACGGGAGCCATAACTAGTCAAAACAAAGCTCTCTGCGATTTCTACGTCTATAACAGCTTTAAGCCCTCACTGGTTAGTTTCATACCCAAAAAAGCCTATCCGAACCTCGATCGGGTCTTGGATTTTTTATCCTTCGTTTTTTCGTCACGTGGATTTTTTCTGTAAAACGGGATCGCCATGGCTGGTCTATTATTTACCATCGCTGGAGTGGGTGCCCCATGGTACTGCACCGTTTCAAATCCATGCACCCATTTCTAAAAGTCGTACGGCACTGTTTCGACATTTTGGACGGATGTTGCACCTTGCGCAGTAGATGTTGCACCCTGTGGATATCGATTCTCCGGAGGACCATAATTGTTTGCTCGTTTAGAGCTACGGAAGCCATAACCAGTCAAAACGACGCTCTCTGTATGTTCTATGACTATGACGGCTTTAAGCCATCACGGGTTAGTTTCATACCCAAAAAAGCCTATCCAAACCTCAATCGGTATTGGAAGTTTTTTACCCTTATTTTTTTCATCACGTGGATTTTTTCTGTAAAATAGGATCCCCGTGGCTGGTCTACGATTTACCATCGCTGGGGAGTGGTGCAACATGGTATTGCCCCATTTCAAATCCATGCACCCATTTCTAAAAGTCGTACGGCAATGTTCCGACATTTTGAATGGATGTTGCACCTAGCACCGTAGTTATTGCACCCTGTGGATATCGATTCTTCGGAGGGCCATAAATGTTGGCTCGTTTAGAGTCAGGGAAGCCATAACCAGTCAAAATGACGCTCTTTGTGAGTTCTACGGCTATGATGGCTTTAATTTGTCACTGGTTAGTTTCATACCCAAAGAAACCTATCCGAACCTCAATCGGGTCTTGGAAGTTTTTTACACTTCTTTTTTTCGTCACGTGGATTTTTTCTGTAAATCGGGATCCCCGTGGCCGTTCTTTGATTTACCATCGCTGGAGAGTAATGCAACATGGTACTGCCACGTTTCAAATCCATGCACTCATTTCTAAAAGTGGTACGACACTGTTTCGGCATTTTGGACGGATGTTGCACCTTGCGCCCTAGATGTTGCATCCTATGGATATCGATTCTTCTGAGGGACATAACTATTGGCTCGTTTAGAGTTACGGAAGCCATAACTAGTCAAAACGATGCTCTCTATGAGTTCTACGGCTATGACGGCTGTAAGACGTCATTGGTTTGTTTCATACCCAAAAAAGCCTATCTGAACCTCGATCGGGTCTTGAAAGTTTTTTACCCTTCGATTTTTCATCACATGGATTTTTCTGTAAAACGGGATCCCCGTGACTGGTCTACGATTTACCATCACTGGAGAGTGGTGCACCACAGTACTGCCCCATTTAAAATCCATGCACCCATTTCTAAAAGTCGTACGGTACTGTTTCGGCATTTAGGACGAATGTTGCATCTTGCATAGTAGATGTTGCACCTTGTGGATATCGATTCTTCGGAGGGCCATAACTGTTTGCTCGTTTAGAGTTACGGAAGCCATAACCAGTCAAAACGACGCTCTTTGTGAGTTCTATGGCTATGACGGCTTTATGCCGTCACTGGTTAGTTTCATACCCAAAAAAGTCTATCCGAGCCTCAATCGGGTCTTGGAAGTTTTTTACCCTTCTTTTTTTTATCACGTGGATTTTTTCTATAAAACGGGATCCCCGTGGCTATTCTACAATTTACCGTTGCTGAAGAGTGGTGCAACATAGTATTGCCCCGTTTCAAATCCACGCACCCATTTCTAAAAGTACCACGGCACTGTTTCGACATTTTGGATGGTTGTTACACCTTGTACAGTAGATGTTGCACCCTGTGGGTATCGATTCTTCGGAGGGCCATTACTGTTGGCTCGTTTAGATTTACAGAAGCTATAACCAATCATAATGACGCTCTCTGTGAGTTCTACGGCTATGACGGCTTTAATCTGTCACTGGTTAGTTTCATACCCAAAAAAGCCTATCCGATCCTCAATCTGGTCTTGGAAGTTTTTTACCCTTCTTTTTTTCGTCACGTGGATTTTTTCTGCAAAACAGGATCCCCGTGGCTGGTCTATGATTTACCATCGCTGGAGAGTGCTGCAACATGGTACTGCTCCGTTTCAAATCCATGCACCCATTTCTAAAAGTCATACGGCACTGTTTTGGCATCTTGCACCGTAGATGTTGCATCTTGCACCGTAGAGTTGCACCCTAAGGATATCGATTCTTCGTAGGGCCATAACAGTTGGCTCGTTTAGAGTTACGGAAGCTATAACCTATCAAAACAACGCTTTTTGTGAGTTCTACAGCTATGACGGCTTTAAGCCGTCACCGGTTAGTTTTATACCCAAATAATCCTATCCGAACCTCAATCGGGTCTTAGAAGTTTTTTACCCTTCGTTTTTTCATCACGTGGATTTTTTCTGTAAACGAGATCCCCGTGGCTGGTCTACGATTTACCCCTGCTAGAGAGTGGTGCAACATGATACTACCCCGTTTCATATCCAAGCATCCATTTCTAAAAGTCGTATGACACTGTTTCGGCATTTTGGACGGATGTTGCACCTTGCACCATAGATGTTGCACCCTGTGGATATCGATTCTTCGAAGGGCCATAACTGTTGGCTCCTTTAGAGTAACGGGAGCCATAACCAGTTAAAACGAAGCTCTCTGTGTGTTCTATGGCTATGATGGCTTTAAGCAGTCACTGGTTAGTTTCATACCCAAAAAAGCCTATCCGAACCGCAATCGGGTCTTGGAAGTTTTTTACCTTTCTTTTTTTCGTCACGTGGATTTTTTATGTCAAACGGGATCCCCGTGGTTGGTTTATGATTTACCATCACTGAAGAGTGGTGCAACATGGTGCTGCGCCATTTCAAATCCATGCACCCATTTGTAAAAGTCGTACGGCACTGTTTCGGCATTTTGGATGGATGTTGCACCTTGCATCGTAGATGTTGCACCCTGTGGATACCGATTCTTCGGAGGGCCATAATTGTTGGCTCATTTATAGTTACGGAAGCCATTACCAGTCAAAACGATGCTCTTTGTGAGTTCTACGGCTATGTCGGCATTAAGCCGTTATTGGTTAGTTTCATACCGGAAGAAACCTATCCGAACCTCAATCGGGTCTTGGAAGTTTTTTACCCTTCTTTTTTTCGTCACGTGGATTTTTTCTGTAAAACGGGATTCCCATGGCTGGTCTACGATTTACCATCACTGGAGAATGGTGTACCTGGGTATTGCCCTATTTCAAATCCATGCACCCATTTCTAAAAGTCGTACGGCACTGTTTCGACATTTTGGACGGATGTTGCACTTTGCACCGTATATGTTGGACCCTGTGGATATATCACAACAGTTACTAGTTATCAATTTTCGGTGTTTAGCTAGCAGTTAAATTCAATATTAATTTAAATGTCATTTTAATTCGATATAAAATTTAAATTAAATTTAAAAGACAATTTAAATTACCAAATAGCAATCAATAAAAATTTGTCACTTCATGATTTCAATTTAACTTACGTCAGAAAATTTAGTTTTGTGTGAGTGGGTTTAATCACTCACATTTGATTTTAAAAATCCAACAAAAGATCAAAATTTCAACAGTCTCTAAATTCAACCAAACAGGTTTCATATTGTCCGGAATTTAGATTGGAGTCCAAAAGAAGAAACTGCATGCGAATCCGAGTTCGTATGTAAATGTTATGAAGGTTAGAACATTTGAATTTTAAAATTAAATTATATAAACCAAAGAAAAAAGTGTAATTTGTCTAACCTCTTCCCAACCCTATCGTTCACGATTAACCCAACGGCACCATTCGTCAACCGCCCACCGCAACACCTAGAGACCGCCTCGCCCAAATCCGACCACGCCGCTGCGTTGCCCTCCTCTGGCCCCACTTCTCTACTCCATACACGACCCTAAGGCACCATTGTTCAAACCACCGCCGCTTGCATCACCAATTCTAGCAAACCTCGACGTCATCTACCCAATCGATCCACATAGATCAACTCAGCACATCCTCCTCTACCTAGTGGTCATCTCCGATCGTCCCATCGTCGACGATCAACGGTTGTTCTCCAAACCGTAGAACAAACAACCAAGACTTTTCAACCAATTTTGATTAAATTAAAACTCGATTAAAGAAAAAAATTGCAGACGCTAATTCCATTCGTCAAGAGCTTCACGATGATATATAATATGATAGGATATAGTCTGGATTTTGAATTAGATTTGAAATTGGAAATTTAGTGTTTTAGGATATTCACCGTTGGAAAAAACAAGTTGCATCTGAATGTAGGCATAGAAAAATATAGCAGAAGGATGCTAGGGTTTTATAACAACATATTTATAGAAAAAGATGGAACAGTAATAGATGGAACAGATCGATTGGGCTAAAGCGATAACAAAGGCCCGAAAACCTGTTTCATTCCCGAAACAAAAATAGGTTATCTTATATATCGAAATGTAGGTTTTTTACATTTTTAAACTCAATAAACTAATTTCAAACCCTAATTCTATTGTATATAGAAATTAGCATTAAAATTAAATTATATATATTCTTACACGTTAATTAAATGAATTATTATTAAACTGATTTAATCAATTTTAAATTCTGAATTAAAAGTTTCTATTATCATTCTTAATTGAACATGATTTTAATAATCTTTTGAAATACAATTTTTCATGTTAAACCCAAGGTTTAAATATTAAATTAATTTCAACATTTAATTATAACTGCAACAAAATCCTAGTTCATTGCATCTTAATTTCCAACAATTTTTTTATTTAAATTTAAATGTTCTTTATAATAAATCAAAAAATACCTTATATGTTTATTAACATAAGTTTTCATTTTATTATACTCATTACTCTAAAGTTAACGTCTTTGCTCATATCAACTGAAATATTTAATTACACTAATTCTAGTTAATTACCAAAATAATTTCAAAACGGATTAAATAATGAGATGAGAAATAAAACAACTGCTACATCTTAGTAATTCAAATCTATTAAGTTATTGTTTACAACATGGTTTATAAATTTACTTACCAAATAACTGATTTCTTATTTTATGCTTAAACTAAAGCCAATTAAATAATATATGATTTCACAATTATATACATCATTTATTTTATTCCTTGTTAATCTTTATTATTACAATTGATTGAAATTATATTAAAACAGTTGTCAATTACATTCAATCAATATTATTAAATTATATCCTAATATGTGTTACCATGTTTCACTTGATTGTAGTTGTTATTTTCAGAATTTTATTTAAGGTCAAAATTTATAATCTAATAAAATTCACGTTAATAAATCGTAATTTTTAGTTTCTGAAAAAAAATTAAATTCCAATGCCTTATTTAATTTAATATTTTTAATTGTCAAAAATACGGATCATTACAGCGTATATTTTATAGTAGCAATTAATAGATATTGGTACAAAAAAGTATAAATCAAGTGTTACAATACTCAAACAACTAACAAAACACATTAATCACATAACAATAAACGATATGCATAACCATTTCGATACAAAAGTCATTACAAAGTAGACAAGTTCACATAAAATCCTTCAATATTCATAGACAATTTTACAATATTAACAAAATATTTAAAGTCGTGCACCATGAAAGAATTAGTTGACGGTGCTTATCGTTGCATGTCTTTAGAAATTTCTGCACAACATAGTTCCCAAACTAATCTATCATCTTCTCTAATTTTCTTCTTCTCTAAGGGATCATCGTTCCTCTATCAAGGATATGAAGAAACTTGTAAGAAAATTGGACAATAGTATTCAAAAGAATCTATAGATTGGTTATGAAACATAAGAAATGCAACGATTAAACACGCTTGTAAGTCGTAATAAATGTTCTTCTAAGTCAAAAGAACAAAATATTGAAAGATCTTTAATTTAAGGTTGTCTAATTTTTAAGTTTTGATTGATAAGGTTTGCATATTAACGAATGAAGGTGAACAAAATGAAGTCAAAACAAAAGGATTGATAGATCATTAGCCAGTAAGCCATCTACATAATAATGGGAATATCTTTGCCCGTGCCTAAATTTTGTCCTGTGTTTAACGTAATAGTCTGATGCCAAGAAACTTGTTCTCTATCATTTGTTTTGTTGATGTTTGTAATGGTTATGTAACATTAGTAATTGATTTGTCATCTTTACCTATTGCTTCCAGTTTCATATTGTAACATAACATAACATTATTTATGGCCTTCTCACAAAAAAATATTATTTTTGGTAGATTTTAATGTATTATTACTATACCTTCTTTGTTTCCCCATAAAGATTTTTGCACTTGAATTCTTACATTGGATCAACGTGTATTAATCATGTCCCGAAATTTACATTTGTACCCAAGATTGCAACGTGCAGGAAAAATGTGTTTGAGAATAAATATTGGGCTTGAAATTTGATTGATAGGAGATTTAGTTAAATAAGATGAAAATATTGGAATTTTGTTAATTTGAGTTAATAAATTAATCAAGAGATAAATTTCAACATTAAATTGTTAAAATAAATATAAATTGATGAAAATAAAGTTTTAAAAACTTTGTTTTAAAAACTTTATTTTAAAAATTTGTAGTGAAAATAATCAATTTGTAATTTTATTTGGGTAAATGCAATAATATTGGAAATTAATACCAATATTAACCATTTATTGTTTTTATTTAAATAAGAAAATAATTTTTGAACATGTTATACTTTAAAAAATAGTGTTTTTATGCTAAAATTGTATCAATTGTTACATATTGTTAAAATTTAGGTTTTATTATTAAAATTTTCTTTTTATTGTTAAAATAAATTTTATTTTGTCACAATAACTATTTTATTTCAAAACAATAGGATGTATTCATTTTATATGACTTTAAAATAAAGGAAAAAGTATGAATATATTGTTAATTAAGAGAATGATACTCATATCCTTGTTTTTTATCTAAGTATTTTTGCATATGGGCTTACTTGGGTAGAAACTTGATCCATTAGTCTCACTAATACCTTCTGGCTGGAGAAACTTGGTATTGTACGTAGTTTTCATTTTCTCATCTTCCCCAAATCAACTTTCCCTAAAAATAAAAAACAATGGCTCCTCTTCGCTGTGATCAATTTCAACTCATTTTAGCTGCAAATTAAAGAAGAAATCAACTTATATCAAGAATAGAAAAGGTAATCACAACCAATACCTAAAGAAATTTCATCTAAATTCTTAGAACTTGAAATGTTCTTGTCTATAACAAATTTTCTTTGCTGTGCATGTTTTGATTCAGCTATATCCGGTGCTTAAGGCTTCAATTCATCACCAAAGATCATAATTTGTTGCTAAATCTTTAAGTTGAGTGCAAACTCGCAAATTTGCTAGCTGAAAATGAATTTTGCCATAAATTTTCCATTTTTATCCAAATTCAATAATCTTAGATGTTCTGGAAAGCTTAGAATTTTTTCTAAAAGTTTCATGTTTTGAGGTTTTTGAATTTTGAAGTAATGTTGATCAAAACTGCATTTGATTGTTGCTATCCCGAGATCGAAATGACGGCAAACTGAAATTTAGACCTTTGAACTGTTTTAACCATAACTTTTTCATTTTTTATCCAAATTCAACGATCTTGAAAAGCTTAGAATTTATTCTAAAAGTTTCATGTATTGAGGATTTTTGAAATTTTGAAGTTATGTTGATCAAAACTGTGTTTGATTGTTGCTATCCCGAGATCAAAATGACAGCATATTGAAATTTAGACCTCTAAACTGTTTTAACCATAACCTTTTAATTTTTTATCCAAATTCAATAATCTTAGATGTTCCGGAAAGCATAGAATTTATTCTAAAAGTTTTATGTTTTGAGATTTCTAAAATTTTAAAGTTAGTTTGGTCAAAACTGTGTTTGATTTTGCTATCCTGAGACCAAAACGACAACAACAATGATTGTTGATCTTAGAATTGTTTTAGCCAATATTTGACGAGTTGAGACGTTCGAGATCTCCTATTATAGGAGTAATAATCGATGATAACAGCTTATAGATGTTGTTTTACTCGCCAATGAGATGAGGCGAGTCTTGAGATGAGATTTTCCCCTGCAGGAATTATGGTTTATGAGAAACTAGCATGAGATTTATTTGCACTTGCCGATGATACGAGGCAAGATATATCAATATTCTAAAATTTTTGAGGTTTGAGATTTTATTTTTATGATGTGAAGTTAACTAGTGGTTAGTAAACCGTTTAGTGCGAAGTGTGGTATGGGACACACGCTAACACTTTTCGGGTTTCTTTCCAAAAGTTTGTAACACATCCACGAGTATGCCAGTGCTATAGACCTTCGGGTCATCTGAGTTATGTGACTTCGGTCACCACGAGTTATGCGACTTCGATCACCACGAGTTATGCGACTTCGATCACCATGATTTATGTGACATCGGTCACTACGAGTATGACCTTTGGGTCCACGAGTTAGGTACCTAAAGTATAAATAGCACTGGATAAGGGTTTAGCACGTGCAGCATTGCTTCAGCTTTGCAATCAGGGATCTGGCCAATTCGGATTTTTTTGAGTTTTATACGATTTCCCCATTTTGAGATATTTTTGTTACATCGATAGCCTAGTGCTACATGAGATGTTATATATGGTGATTTCATTTTATTATGATATTTTAACTTTATCTGAGTTCCATGAGATTCATATTGGAATTTTGATGAGTTTCTCTTATGACTTTCATATGAATCTTTGCATTTGAGTTGAAGGCCATTAAGTATGGATTTCTTATGTTGAATTAAACCTATTCATGCGACAACCCTTGGTGAACATATACCATGCATTGAGATTATACTATACTTGCACCCTTCCTTTATAGTTAAAGGAAGAATTCCCTTATGCACTCATATTCCTCTTATCTTATACTAATATCAAGTTTTGGCTAACCTGACCCGTGTATTTAATATTCGGATCAGACCGAGTTGCAGGTTAGGTAGTTGGACTCTTAGCTTGCTTTACCTTTTTGACTTCACCATCGATTTGGGATATGGCATAGTTTTTGTGTAGTAGCATTTTTGTTGGGAACTTGTGATGTATATATTCTTTTGTGGGGAATGTATGTATATGTTGTTGTTGTATACCACTAGTGGCATGTTGTATTACATTTGATGTATGCATTCATTTGTATCATTCTTGTGTTGTTGTTCTATGACTTGTATTTGATATAGTTATTATGTTTTGTTTCTGAATTTGTCCTATAGCCACCATAGTAGTCTATTAGGTAGGAATTAAGTACGTTGAATACTCAAAATGAAGTGGAAAAAAAATATGTTCCAAAACCGACATACTTAGCTCTTATCTAATGCAAGGCTATGATGGTCGCCCTTAACCAGCCCTATTCTCCGCATTAACAGAAAGAATTATTATGTAATTCTCTTTGTTAATGTGGATCTCACGGTGGGGCATCACAGCTTGGTATCAGAGCTAGATTCAGAACAAAAAGGTAATAAACACGGAACAGTATGCATGATTACCATACATCAAGTATAATACAAGTGTAAACATCATCCCCAATCGTAAACGAACCTAACTTCATCCTTACCTTTTAGTTCCTTTGGGGGTAGATAGAAAGGACTATGTCTAGGAATCTTAATTTTAAATTCCGTAGTATTCCTTATTTAATGGATTTGAATTGCTAATATCTACCCCTATGAATAATCCTATCTTGTCTTAACTTTCAGCTATGTCTGGAAGAGGAAGAGGTCGCACTTCGGAGGCAAGACCGTCCAGCGGTTCTCGTCCTAAAGGAATTTATATGTAGACTGATCAGATTTTTGAGCTTATTAGGAGCACTCAGCCTCCTACCCCAGCTCACTCCTCTCCTCTACGAAAATATGCATTTGCACGCATGTGCGACTTCACTTACCTTGAAGGCAAGCCATTCAAAGGCTCCGAGTCAGTTCTTGAGGTTCAGGCTTGGCTCCGTACTTGCGAGCGCATCTTCCCTCGCATGGAAATATCTGATCATCATCGAGTTCTTGTGGCAACGAGTATGCTACAAGAATGGGTAGTAGACTGGCGTGAGCTCCTTATTGCAGAGATGGATGAGTTCACCCACACTTGGCAACATTTTAGAGACCGTTTTGACCTCAAGTTCATGCCAGAATCCAAGAAGGCTTTTCTTGCCCGTCGCTTCCTCGATTTGAAGCAGGGAAAATCCTCCATATCTGATTATGTTTCATCCTTCAAGTCTCTATCTAAGTATAGGCTTCAGTTCATCAACACCCATATAAAAAGAATCTTAAATTCATATCTGGACTTAAGAAGTATTTGAAGAAATCTCTCATGCTACAGCTTAAGCTCTCATTCGAGGAGCTTATGGATTCGGCGCTTCACCTCGAAGCCGTCGAAAAGGAAAAGGGATAGTAGCGATGAGGCTGAGGTTCGAAAGAACCCACACAAGAAGAAATTACCTTTCCAGAGATCCAATTCCTTTCCTCCTAAGAAGAAGAAGAAGCAAGGCAATTCTAGTTCTCATCCTCATGTCACACCTCATTCAGCAAAGGTCTTAGCCTTTTTCAACTATGATTCTCGAGACCATCTAGCTCGCGAGTATCCACATCCTCGCAAGTGTCTCTATTGCAAGCAAGAAGGACACATGATTTCTACTTGCCTTAAGAAGAAGAAGGATGATCGTTCTGATAATCTGAATGTGGCAAAGGCTTCTGGTAGTGGTTCTCAGTCTCAAGGTATATCTCCCACTATTTTGGAGGGTTCTTTATTATTCCATGGCTGTTGTATTAGAGTGCCCTTTGATATAGGTGCATCACATTCATTTGTATCGAAGGAACCCATTGATTCTTTATAGTTGGATGTTCCTTGCTTGATTACTTCTTTGAGGATTGTGAATCCTATTGGGGGATCTGCAACCCTTACTATGCTTTGTGACGATGTTGAGATTTATATTTGTGCTTTTATTTCCGTGCGAATCTACACGTGGTTCCTTCTCTTGGTTTTAATATGATATTGGGTATGGACTGGCTAGTTCGATACGATGCAGGGATTCTATGTTTAGAGAGAGTCCTACACCTTCGACATCACGACTCTCTTGCTCATTCTTATACTTGGGGACGTCGATGGAAATTACGCATCTTCTCTATTCTCCCTTGAATCTCGAGGCGATGATGATGATGTGTCTCGGATTTCTGTTGTTAGTGACTTTCCAGACTTATTTGAGCCTGTTTTAGGGTTTACCACCTAAGTGGGATATCGAGTTCCGCATCGACCTTATTCCAGGCGCACAGCCTCTTAGTTGTTCTCCTACGAGGATGTCTACCAAAGAGAATGAGGAACTCAAGAAGCAAGTCCTAGAGCTTGAAGCCAAGCATTTCATTCGATCTAGTTCTTCACCATAGGGAGCCGTGGTGGTATTTGTAAGGAAGTCCGATGGGAATCTTAGGCTATGCATCGATTATGCACAATCTGTTAATTTAAAGCAGAAAGCTAAAATAGACTGGTTAACTCGTGGGGATGAAGCTAGTAAATTTTTTACACTAAAATGTCTATTAGGAAATACAAAAATGATATTGGTAAAATCATTGATGTTAATGGTAATACTATTAATAATATGGCTTGTATAGAGAAAGAAGCTATTAAATATTTTAATAATCTATATAATACTGATCTCTCTTCTAATTATTTTCCAAATATTGAGCCTAAATTCAAATTAAATGACAATAGCCAAGATATTCTTTTGGCTCCAATAAGAATTGAGGAAATTAAAAATATCATTTTTAACTTAAACAATGATAAAAGCCCTGGACTTGATAGCTTTGGGGCTAAATTTTATAAAACACATTGGGATGAGATCAAAATTATTTTTTTATTTGATTTTCGAATTTTTTAGGACCGGGAAACTTTTAAAAAATCTAAACCACACTTTCATTACTTTGGTTCTAAAAATTCTCATTCCCAATAGTTTAGAAGACTATAGGCCTATTGCCTGCTGTAACTTCATATACAAAATTATTTCTAGTATTCTAAGTAACAGGATAAAAATATTTTTTTAATATTTAATTTTTGAAAACCAGAGTGCATTCATACATGGCAGACTTATTGTTGAAAACACATTATTAGCACATGAATTAATTAGGAATTTCAATCATAATAACAAAAATCACATGTGTGTAAAAATAGATTTACATAAAGCTTTTAACAAAACCAATAGACATTTCATAATATATATAATGAAAACAATGGGCTTTTGTAATGAATTTCGTGCCCTTATTTATGAACAAATAAATAAAGTGTCCTAGTCAATTTTGGTTAATGGTTCTCCTAATGGGTTCATACATAGCAATAGAGGAATTAGGCAAGGAGACCCATTGTATCCATACCTATTTACTATTGCTATGGAATATTTCACAATTCTTATGGAAACCGAACTAATAAAAGGAAACATAAAACCCATCAATAGAACCAAACCATACATTACACATTTGCTATATGCTGATGACCTGGTTATTTTTTTAAATGCAAACACACAATGTGCAAAATCTATAGAAAATATTTTTGTCAAATTAGAAGAACATGCTGGTCTGAAAGTTAATTATTTCAAAAGCAAAATCTACTTCAGTAAAGGTTGTGCTAGAAAATTGGACATTTTAAGCATTTTAAAATTTAAAGAGAGTAATCTTCCAGTCAAATATCTGAGATTGCCTAAATATCTGGGATTGCCTCTCAGTGCTAATCAAGTCAATGATCGAGACTGCACAAGATTATTGGACATAATTCAGGCTAGATTTGAAGGATGTGCTAGCAAACTTCTGTCAACAGCCGATAGAATCGAACTTACTCACACTGTCATCATTGCAATTATTATGTATTAGATTCAAGCCCACAATATCCCAGTAAAAGCAATTCACAAAATTGAAAAAATTTGTGCAAATTTCATTTGGAATGGAAAACATCATAAAATTACTTGGGACAAAGTTTGTAAATCAAAGAAAGCTGGAGGCTTAGGCATAAGGGACATCAATGACTTGAGGGAAGTGTGTAAACTCAAACTATTCTGGAGATTTGTTAATGGTAATTAACTTTGGGCAAAATGGATGAAAGCAAAGTATCTCAAAAACAAGAATTTTTGGACCACTGGTATTGAAAATCATCACTCTTTTGTTCGAAAAAAATTCTCAACGGCAGAGATACTAGTATTAAACATTGGAATGAAAAATTAAAAATGAAAATTAGACTAATCTATGGTTTGACTCCTGGATTCATGGAAAAACTTTAGTTAGTCTTGTGGGATGGAATAGCTTATATGTATTTGGAGAAGCCACTTGAAAAGTTAGTACCATCATCTAAAATAGTAGGTGGAATGCAATGGCACATCCAGCTACATCTATTATTAATTCTGCCATTCAAAGTATCACTATTGATCCAAACCTCCAAAATGATAAATGGGAATGGAAATTATCTACGAAATGTATTTTCTCCTTTAAAAAAAATTTAGAGTATATAAAAGGCAATGAAACAGAAGTAGATTGGCACAATATTATATGGAGTAAATCAAACTGTCCAAAAATGTCTCATTGTGCCTACTTTGCAATTATTAATCGACTTCTCACTAGAGATAGGTGCCTGAAGTGGAATAAAAAAGGGGAAACAATGTCTTCTTTGTAAAAATGAGACAGAAAGCATTAATCATCTATATTTTGATTGTATCTATTCACAACACATTTGGTACATTGCCAAAATAAATCTCAAAATCAATCAAAATCAAGCTGTACAAAGCATCAGAGAAAGCATCAAATATATTCAGCAGAACTTCAAGGAAAAATCCAAGGAATTCAAAAAAGCAAGTATAATGCTTACTGCATCCATCTTTCACATTTGGAAAGAAAGAAATCAAAGGCTGCACTCTCAAAAAGAAACAGAAAGCATTCAACTTTGGAAGAAAATTGAAATAGATAGCCAAATCCTTCTTAATAAACATAGAAATCAAAGCACACATTCAGATAATCTAAAACAGAACTACTGGTGCATGGATAAATATGAATAGAGGTTAGAATCTTTCTTACAGAGTGGGAAAACCAATAATGATTCTCCCAACACAGGACATCTTCTTCACAAAAGAAGTTGTTGGATGGGAAAGTTTATGAACGATAATGGATCCATATGTAAACCACTCAATACTGGAAGGGGCTGCTTTTACCAACACAATAGGAATAATTCATGTAACATAAAGGGAAGTTATTTTAAAATTAATACATCTTTTTCTAAAGATAATAAATATATAGACTCTAACGAATTAACATGTTTACCTAATAGGGGCGAAAGCTACCATGCTCACAATATTGAGGATTCGATGGACAATTATCTGTACATGGACATATACTATCAATTGGTCACCAATAATCAGATAATTGGCAAGAATTATTAGAGAAGCAACATCAATAATCAAATCTATCACTCATCTGTTTAGGAGAAAGGGGAAAGCAGCTACAACAACTATAACATGCAAAAGGAGTCGTCTTCACTCAACCGCAAAAGCAGCTACAACAAAAGTAACTTGCAAAAGGAGCTGTCTTTATTCAACTCTGAAGCTCTAAGGATGAATCAATGCATGAATCAGAGTTATACAGAGGATACTGACCAAGAATTTGTTGCTGACAACAGAACAAATCGCCATGGTGTAAAAGCTACTGGATTTGCTCTTTCCGTTGTGGATTCCTTTACTTCTCAGCTAGATGAAGCGTCGATTCACAAAGTGACTAACTTCATGGAAATTGAAGCAATAAAAAACACAAATCGCCATGGGCTTTGGCTGTTTACAAAGTTTCAAAAAAAACTATGTAATTTATATCACTAGTTTTGCATGCAATAAAAAATAGAAAACTAAAAGCTCACCTTAGGACTCAAGTTTTAAAGCAGAAGCTGCAATTTAACATTCCATCCTATCTTCTATGTAAAGAAGAGCAATTTGTATGCAAGTGAATCTGCATGATGCTTAATGATGTACATTAGATAAAACCGTGCAAGTCCTAATGTAAAAAAATCAGGTGTCCAAGCTTATTTTAGAAACTGGAAATTCCTTAAAAAATGTTGACAAAACTAAGTAATCTAGAGTTAGAAGGAATCGACACCAAATACATGTCATACATTAAACAAATCCATAGGATAAATTGTGTTCTTTTTACATCCAGTTGCCATTGCTACGGGTGCATGGTACTGAGTACAACTCTGAGTTGCCAGTGCAACTGAGTGCGATGCTCAATTGACAGCGCAAGTTGATATAAAAAGCACATTGCAAAACTACAAATGTATATCAGATGACAGCTGCAAATTCCTATAAATATGGAAGTAACACTCACAACTCTTTAACATACACATTCCAAATTTTTGGCATAGAACACTCAGGTGCCATTTTTTTATCAATCATAAATGGTAGAATTCTATATTATCATCTGCATAGGAAATTAGAAGTAAAATGTCTAGTCAGACTTCATAGCTACATCGAATAAGATATATATGTGCTTCTCAATACCATATATAATAGGACTTATTTTCCATTTAGCCTCGTTTAGAAACTAATTATCACAATTAGTCCCGTTTGTAAACTATTATCAAATTTAGCCCTGTTTTGGCCAGCTCAGCTTCGAGCTGGTCAAAATGTACTGGCGACTTTTCAAAAGTCACCAGTATTTTTTTGTCACGAAATAAAAAGGGCGACTTCTCAAAAGTCGTCGCTTTTGTTATTAAATAAGCAGGCGACTTTTGGAAAGTCGCCAGTGGGCGACTTCCCAGAAGTCGTCCATTCGGGGCTCTGCAACAAAACCAGAGCCCCCATTTCTTCCTCTTCACTCTGAACCCATCCTCCCCTTTTCTAAAAACCCTTCCTCTCCGAAATTTTTGCCCAAGCTCAAAATTTTTTCGTTTAATGTTCTTAAAAGTAGTAGATTTCGAAGAGCTACCTCAAGCCTAGCAAAACGTTGTTCGGTCGAATCCAATCAAGATATGCAGTAGAAACCCTAAGTTTTGAATTTATTTGCAAACCAATTTTTTTTGCTTGATGTAGAATGGCTCCTAGTTATATTCTAACTATATGCTATTTTGATGGTGAATTGCTTATTGACGATTTAATGTGTGGGAAATATCTCGGTGGACCTTACAAACCGGCTAAAGTTCGAAAAGGATCTACTTTTGAGCAGTTGAAAGAGTCGGTTTATAAAGCAATAAAGATAAAACAGGAAAAGTATGAGATTGAAATAGTTTGCAATTGGCCAACAGATTCTGGTTCCAAAGCAATCAAAATTGTTGACGACGATGATGTTAAATTAATGTTTGCTGCATCGATCAAATCTATTGAGTTGTTTGTTGGAAAAAAAAGGAGATCGGTTGCAGAAGAACCAACACCGACACCCGTAACAAATTTTGGCGTTGAAAAATATTCTAGAATGGTGGGGAACATGAATACTGGTCAAGGAATTCCGTCACCTAGTTTTAGCAATCCGACTCAGCATATATCGCAATACGGGCAACAACAAATGCATTATGGTTTTCAGCCATTCATGAGTTTGCAGCCAAATGTCTAATTTACCTATCCACATTTAACGCATGACAGCTTTCCACGAATGAGTCAGAGGTATCATTTAGCCATGATTACATAGAGTTATGTTTTATTGAATTTATATAATTCTTAAACCTAATTTGTATTCCCGTGCAGTTTTATTCAAAATCAGAATTCCACTCAAAGAAGTGGTAGAGCATTGAGTAGTCGTACAAATGAACGAATGCCGCCAACTCGGCCCGAATTTTACCATTAAGCGAAAAGTAAGTAAAATATTGCAACATGTTGCAAAATCGTTGGTATAAAGAAATAAACTAAAAATGGTGTATTAATTAACTGCAGCTGGGCAGCAAATAACACTACCACACAGTCATACGTTCAACCACCAAATGAACCAGCAGGTCAAACTATGTGCAATGATGATATGGATGTAGAAGATAAAGAAGATGTACAAGCTGTAGATGTTCCTGCAGTTGATAATATGTCAGTTGTGTCAATACCAGAGGTTGATATAACCTGGGTGGAAAATATGCAAGTAAACAATGATCCACTAGAGTATGATTTTGGCGGTGCAGAAGCAGATTGTGTGGACAATGATGAACCGAAAATGGAGATACCGCTGGATGATGATTCGTGCATTGCACAAATTATGGCTAGGTCGATTGTAGCAAAAGTAAACTTCAACAGTGAATTATTTCTATCATGCAGCGTACAGATTGGTTTTAAAGTTGGCATGGTGTTTGAGAGTAAAGCTAAATTTCTACAACAGCTGTTAGAATGGTCAATCTTACATGTGGTGTCCTTTAAGCCAATAAGGCTGAACAAAGCAAAATATACCGCCATTTGCAACGTCGATGACAGTTGTCCTTGGAGAATACATGCTATTGACTCAAAAAAGACACAGGCTGGATGGTGGGTTATAAAAGAACAACCTAGTGATCATACATGTGTTAACCCTACAGTGAACTCAAATCATAGGCAAGCCACATCATCCTTTATGGTATCGAAGATCATGTCTTTCGTGAAATCTGATTTGAACATTACAGCCGGAACAGTGCAAGTTCTAATGGAGGAACAATTATTTATTAAAATTAGCTATCTGAAAGCATGGAGAGCATTGAGCAAGGCTGTTGAAAGAATTTACGGCGATTGGGCAGAGTCATATTCCAACTTACAGTAATACTTTGGTGAAATATGCAAAACAAATCCCGGAAGTGTAGGACATGTGACTACTGATGAGTATGGAGTTTTTGATCGTGCATTTTGGTCATTTGGGCCATGTATTGAGGGATTTGTTCATTGTCGACCTTTGCTTTGCATAGATGGTACACATCTATATGGAAAATACAAAGGCACCTTACTTGTTGCAACAGTTGATGCAAATGATCAGCTATTTCCTGTGGCATTTGCCATCGTTGAGTCTGAATCCATTGATAGTTGGGGTTGATATTTCGCATGCATGCAAAGGTTCATTCACAGCATGAACAATCGTCGTATTACTTTCATTTCTGATAGAATGAAAGGAATACCTACAGCATTGCAGAGCAAATGGCTAGCCGCACATAAACATAGATACTGTGCTAGACATTTGAAAGCAAATTTTCGGACAGCGGGTTTTAGAGACAAAAGATTGACCAGTTTATTCTACGCTGCTGCATGTGCCTCTGAGGAGATTGAGTATTTAAAGATTCGTGAGGAAATTAAAAGCAGTGGTAGAAGAGCACACAACTGGATAGAGAGAAGTTTGGGTGGAAAGGAGGAAAATTGGGCATTATGTAAAGATGATGGTGGTCGTTTTCATGTTATGACGACTAATGCGTCAGAAAGTTTTAATGGTGTACTTACGGGTGCAAGATCTTTGCTTATTAGAGCACTTGTTGCACGTACCTTCTATCGATCCGTTGATTACTTTTGACAAAGAAGAGAGTTAGCTAAGAATTCCACACTTCGTGTCACGCCAAAATGGGAAGCAAAAATAGCGGAGAGATCAAGCGAAGCTAGACGTTGTCGGATTGTCCGTTTTAGTCAAATTGAATGGCAAGTGATTCATTACTTCGGCGATGAATTCAAAGTTATAAGCGATGGTAACACGTGTTCATGTACATGCAACATCTCATTGCTTCAGCATCTCCCCTGCGCCCATGTGATGGCTGCTTGTTCGTCGGTGGCCAATGGGGCAAACAGAGCTCATCATGATTTTGCATCACATTGGTACTCTGTTCAGAATTACCTAGCTGCATACTCTGTGGAATTTCATCCCGTACGCGATAAAAGGTATTGGTCTCCACACGAAGGTCAAATGGTACTTCCACCTCCCGCAAGGCGAACTCCGGAAAGGCCTAAGTCAAGTAGAATTAAAGGCGTTATGGACGAGATGCAGCCTCCAAGGCCTAATAGATGCAGTAAATGTGGTATGCACAGTTACAAAAAGAGTCGTTGTAATTCAGTTATTTAGTTTACGTATGCGTGTTATTATTGGTTTGATGTTTATAAGCCGTATGTTGTTTATGTAAGAACAGTTTGTGTTTTTATTTCATTTTCTAAGTTCTTTGTGATGATGAATGTTATGTGATACGTAAACATATGCAAATGTAAGCTAGTGTTACACACATCTTTAAAATACTTGTTCAACGATACATAAAACAATTGCATATACATGAAAGCTACCGATACAAAGTACATGAAAGCTACCGATACAAAGTACTTAATTAAATTACATATAAATAAACACCTAAATCTGTGTTTACTTCTCCTCCCACAACGTACGAGGACTCAACTTATCGAACGGTACATCCTTATTCAGTAGTGCATTCCGATACTGTAGGTTCAACTTCTCCAAACGGGAGTTTTCCGCTTGCATCTCAAGGGCATATGCAACTCCCCTCGGACACATTTCCGGATCTTTCCATTTAAAAAAGTTGCAACATTCAACATCGTTTGGCTGTATCTTATTATCGTCGTATGATTCATAACGGTAAAAGCGATGGCCCGCATTCCTTTCATTCCGACACACAACCACTTGACATTCAGCTCCGCAATAACAAAGTACCCGAGGCGCTGTCCGGCTTGTACTAGCATTGTTGGTCTTACGCCGAGCAAGCACATCCATTAATTTTCCATGAAGTGATTGATGTTTTGATTCACCGCTATCCATGGCCAATGTCGATGTACCGCCAACCCTAGAGGGGGGCAAGTTTTCATCCTGCGTCTCAGGGACGAAATCAACCGCAACATTTTCTTCATTAACCAGCGCAGAGCCTCGTTGCTGTTCAAATTCTTCATACATTTTCATCATCGTCTCGTCGTCAATCTCCCAATTATCCATTCTTGAAAATATCAATGTTGGAGTTAGACTAAATCGCAAAACAGTAAAAAAAAATAATAGTGCTTATGAATCTTACCTTCTTTTGGTGTCTCCAAATCTCAAAAAGATATTCTTTTGCCGCAAGGAACTATAGATTTTGTGGAAGACAGAAGTGGGTTAGGTTTTAGGTTATATATTTGCAATTTTGTAAAGTAAGGAATGAGGTAGGTGGAAGGTCTGGGTTTCTGTTTTGAAACCCTACACATTACTGGGGCGACTTTTCAAAAGTCGCCCGTTGGCGACTTTTGAAAAGGCGCCCGTTGGCGACTTTTGAAAAATCGCCCCAGTAATGTGTAGGGTTTCAAAACAGAAACCCTGTATCATCATTTGCACTACTTCAAAATTTCAATGGAAGTCAATCATCAACAACTCAAATTACAACATCCCCTAATTCAACATTTCTATCAAACTCGATCATCCACAACTCAAATTACAACATCCACCAATTCAACATTTAAATTCAAACAATTCACATCCAACAATTCAACAAAACAAATAATCCTAATATTTCAGCAGTTCATTAAACAAAAGAAATCCGGACAAAGCATATCAATAACTTATACCATCCTCAGTTCTTCAATCTACGAAGTTATCATGGAGTTCGTTTTGGTTTTCTCATAGACAGTGGAATTTCATCCGGCGAATCCTCCTCTTCACTTGCTTGTGTAGGATCTATAGGCTGTGAAGGGCCTGGAGTAACTTCAACATGTGTTTCTTGAGATGAAGATGCGCCTTTTCGATGTCTACGTCGCTGATACGTACGAGTAGTGGGGGGAGGAACGCCATGGGCTTCTATGGCATGTTCGATGGGCCCCTGTGCTGGTGGAGGAGGAGGCAGTGGGGCAGGTCTTGGTCTTGTTAACCTGTTTCTTCCCAAAATAGACTCTAAGATGCGTTTTATACCAAAGCATTTCTCCTGCGACCTTTCAGGAACCTCTTGTGCAAGCTCGTCTACAATTTCGATCGCACGGTTAATGCCGTCGGCTTGCCATGACATAAAATTCAAGAAAAGGTTTAAATTTCAAATATTGAAATAAAGACTATATGTAGTACGTACCACATTCCTTTCGAGAGGTGCTCTAGGAGGTAAGGGTATGCAACCACAGGAGGCGCTGTAGGTGGATCGATGGCACGAAAAACATATCGACGCTTGATGTTCCAGTACCAAGATAGATATTCTTGTTCGGACAATGTGAACTCGCGTTCCTGTTGCGTGTACATGTAGCGGTCGGTCCATGTCTCAATCGCCATAGCATACTCCCCAGCTTCAATATCAATCCTGCAATGCGGTGGTTGTTCCGGTAAATGTTGGGCCATACCAAACTGCCTCATCACTCGGTCAGGTAGATGATAGGCACATCATTAAAGAAAATCAGAGGAACCCAAGCAGTCCACAGCTGAATGGAAGTGGTGCATAAGTTTGGAAGATGTCCAAGCACATCGTCCTACGGGGTCCAACTCACAGATTGATAGTCTAGCACATCGAACTCATTACAGTAGAAGGCAACATGACGCCTCGGCGATGAAACGGTGCTTTTAGGTCTTACCCACCTGTACAAATATTCGATTGTGACTTCTCAAATCCGAACACGTATACTTAGTACACTACATAATTAATTATACCTAGCACCGTATGGCAATGATAAATCAATCGCCGTCCTCCTTATCGTTATTCTACCCACGGGTAGATAAGTCCAACACCAAAGCTGCAAATAAAATTGGATACATGGTTTCAGTTAGATAAAAGAATATGGAATAACGGTCGATGAAAGTAAATTATGGACATACCTGTACTAGACTCACACAACCACCTATGCTTGCGCTCTCTTGCAAAGCAAGCCTCGTCAACTCGCAGTACGTATACACTAGAACTGCACTGCCCCACGAATACTGGCGACAAACTTCAAAGTTTTCTAAAAAAAGAAAGCCATCTAAGCCATATTCGTGTCTTCGAATGATTGCATATCAACCTCGAGCATATAATATGCAATATAATGGCCCTGGCCCGTTGCTGAATCTGAATCTTTGTCGCATCTACAGGTATGTCGTCCGCAAATTGTTCCCTAAACCATAGTGTCCGTATCGTTTCGTTTCCCCACCACTCCTCTGCTGGAGGAGTTAAACCTAGGAGCTCTTGGCATAAAGTAAGATAATCAACTGAATCGGGGTTGGTCAACGGAGCACCGTCTATGAGTATGTCAAGCAAGCACGCAACATCACCCAAGGTGATAGTCATCTCTCCGGCTCGTAGGTGAAATGTCGATGTCTCTGGCCTCCATCTATCTACCAAAGCAGTGATAATATGATGATCTAACTGGATGTGCCCCATCCTAAAAACCAGTCCAAATCTAGCTTGGTCTATCAACTGTATGACGCCTGGATGACCAGATGTTACTCTGTTCATTTTGGACGAATGATATATGGTTTTGTCTACAGTATTACTCTGTCAAAATATCACAAAAATATTATCAACATGTAACATACATTACCTTTCGATATTTGTACATTTCGAATACTAAAAAATTTACCGCGTCAAATTCCGGATTATTCGTTCGATGCCGTTGTTGCAAATAAAGGACAGATGCATCAACTGGTTCAGGTACCATCTCCACGTAATCTACACATATACAAGTTAACAATATTTTCAAATTTATTTTCCAACATCAACACTACGAATTTACGCATTGTTTTTCCACATTTTACCAATGATTTCAACCATACATACATACCTCAACCATCAATTATTGCTTACAATTCCTAAAAATTATTATTTTGCAAATTTCTTCAAAACCCTAAATTGAAATATTATTGATTTTCCCATACCTACAGGCGCATCCGGCATTGAAGAGCTAGCCATCTTCTAATTTGTTTAACGAAATGCGAAAAATTTCTGAGCTTGGGCAAATTTTCGGAGAGAAAGGGTTTTTAGAAAAGGAGAGGATGAGTTTAGAGTGAAGAGGAAGAAAGGGGGCTCTGCTTTTGTTGCAGAGCCCCGAATGGGCGACTTTTGGGAAGTCGCCCACTTATTTAATAACAAAAGCGGCGACTTCTCAAAAGTCGCCCGTTTTATTTCATGACAAAAAAAAATACTGACGACTTTTGAAAAGTCGCCAGTACGTTTTGGCCAGTTCGGAGCTGAGCTGGTCAATACAGGGCTAAATTTGATAATAGTTTACAAACGGGGTCATTTGTGATAATTAATTTCTAAACGAGGCTAAATGTAAAATAAATCCTATATAATATGGGTATCAATTTCAGCAATCAGATGCATAGTACAGTTTTGTTGGTTAGTCATATCAAACCTTTTATTATAATATAAATCAGGGATTTCATGATGCTCAAAATAACTAAACCATGTCAAAACATACAATAGCTACACTCAATTTCACGCAGAACAAATAAATGTATAAACTCATTTGGTAGAAATGTAGTATAAAATGATATTATTGAGAAGAAATTGTATTTCATTACATACATTGTTACACAGCAGATGTACAAGTATTTATATGAGCCGTGTACAACTTTTATTTGAGAAAATGGGTTATTGGGCTCAGTACAAAGCCCAGACCCGAAAGTGCAATTATCTCTTGCAAATATGATACTATATTCTGGAGACATAGTATTCACTAACTTCATTCACATTGGGCACTAAGTCAGACAAGTTGGTTCAGCTTACATTATTGCATATTTGAAGTGTTAATCCAAGCCATTGTAATGCAATAATTACCAAAAATAATATGGATACTCATTAATACCCCTGTAATACCACAAAAAATAAATAAATAAACATAAACATTTTTTCTTCAAATCATTTTACTTTTGTTTTTGTCCAGTGTTGGCACGTGTTAAAATTGTGTTTCATGTGTTATACATTAATAGATTAAGTTTGTTAGTCTTACCGTGAAAAATTAATTTGGGACTTCTAACCTTAAATAGCTCGAAGTTGAAGGCAAATCAAACTGATGACTTCTAGCTAAAATAAGGTAGTCAAATCTGTTTTTGGATCACATAAAATTGCTGTGCCACAATTGTATAATGAGTAAAAGCAAACCAAATTCAAGCAATTGAAAACAGGAAGGCAAGCTTTAACTTTTTTCCTTTTGTCAACCAGTTTGTTAGAATTTTGTATCTTTAACCGGATGAAAATTATTGCTATCTACTTTGAACTGAAGATGATGCAAGGGGAATTTACTGTATCAAATTAGATGCAAAACAGAAAGAACAAATGAAAATGTTAAAAACGCATGGGCAGTAAACTACCTAAAACACATACTTGCTTACATGTTCTATGTACAAAAATATGCACCTGAAACAACAAAAACTACTAGTCGCAGAAATCATGATCATCTGCAAAAGTGCGTTTAAACATAAGTCATGACCTGTACCTAACTGCTTGCAATATTTCAACCTATAAGAAGAAATCTACAAGGATGGAGCTCTATGGCTCCAACCAAAATAGATTTTACTTGGTTTCAGTTGATAATTGACCAGATTCTACTAACATGTACGTGAGCCTTGCTTGCAATATCTCATTTTTTATTTTAAACTAAAGAAATAAAAAACTTCATAGAGTTGCTAAGAAAAAAGCTTTCTACAGTCTTAACCATAAAGCATTCTGAACATGACATGCTTGGTACTTAAAGTTAGGTTAGTCCTGTTTACAATGTACAGAGTTCAATAGTTATATGTTTCTAGAGCTACTGGCTTTAGACTAACCCAATGGACAATGTTATGCACACTTCACTTATGATATATCCTCAATTTTTGATTGGAGGATGATCAGAAATTGGAGGATGATAGGATGCTTATGTGGTGTCTCACACTGGAAGAAGTGAGCGTAACATTGCTCTAATCTACATGAACTTTACATCTAATATAACACGTTATTTTTATTTGATTTTGAATACACAAATTATACAAAATGATCTCACTAATTTTTTTGGAAAATGTGTCATACCAGATAATTGAACAAGAGATTTGTTGTTATACCATAGAAACAAGCCTTGGAGCTCGTCATACTCATCTCAGTGCATAACGTAGCAGTTGTCATTTGGTCATAAAGGATAATAATTAAACTAACATACTCACAATCTTTGTATTTAGCTAACTTATTAAAGATGCTAACGTGCATATAAATTGTTTCACTAACTTGCATAGATTTAGTATATTGTCCCAATCCAGCAATATACAAAAACTTATTACAGACAATTCATTTAATACAATAAGATTTAGTATAGAGGCAAGTTACTACTACAGTCAAGATGCTAACTGAATAATACATTGAAAATTCGTAACAACTTACTGATTAATGCATTGAATTGCAAATTCATAATAACTTACTTATTAATACATTGAAAATGCGTATCCATATAATTTAATAATTATAAGATGAAAAATACCATATGATTAACATCTAAATTATCATTAGTTTAAAATATAATTAATATAGGAGATCAATTCTAATTAATCTTAAAATTAAGGATTGAATTCAATTTAAATTCCAACATTATAACAAGCAACGTTGAACCGAATCTTATAACAGATAAAAATAAAACAAATCTAACAAGCATCAAATTCGAATTATGAATTCAAATCTCGTTCAAATTTGAAAAAAATTGAAAAAAGTTTGAGAAGTCAATGGATCTATAAATTCTCACTGATTTAGCATGGCATAGGAGGTTGAGAAGTGAAGTAATGCGATAGAGGCGGGTTGGCAGAATGCTTAGGTGGTGACTGGATGAGGTTCAATGCTACCTTCTTGGTTCTTGCTTTGGTTTCCGGTTTGCGTCATGACTGAATTTGATGATACAAATGGATGTTTTCAGGTGTCTATGGTGAATTATAGACAGAAGGAGGTGAAACAAATAGAACAAAATGATAGGTGGGATTGCAAATAAAAGTTTTTCAATTGTCCAGTATGATAATTTTATGAAGAAGGTGGTGAAAAAAGATCAGAATTGAAATAATATCAGGAATAAGATATTTTATTAACTCGGTAAAATTACATATCTCTCAGTATTATGTTTTGCCTTATTTATTGGTGCAATCAATACATAGTCATGATCAGGACCATTAACATAATTGCACTGTTTAAACACTAATTACATTATTTATTTAGAGGCCCCGTACTTTAGGAATTAGCCATGTCTGCCGTGGGTATGTGTGCACGTGCACAGGTGCACACATGTACACACATCAATTCCCAGAATTCCTTGCTGTCACTTGCCAAGTTGGGTTGTCTTCATCTTTGAATCTCTGTCTTCATGCTGTGACTGCCCCTCCTTTATCAGTTCTCTCTTTAGTAGTTGCTGTGGTTGAGTAAGTTTTGGCGATCCAAGGTGTTTGACAAAATTCCTTTGAACTTCATGCTCATCATCTGGTTGATGAATTGTCTGAGTGTAACAGTCCAATCCCCCTTTAGAAACAGACCTTGCCCCGAGGTCTAATGTCCGAAAACGACTTACAATTTCCTAATAATCTTCCCATGTTGCATCCGCAACAAGTTTGTTTTCCCATTTAATTAGAGCTTGAGCTATAGGTCTATTACCTTTTGGTATTAATCTTCTGTCCAAAATTTCTTCAGGTTCATCAACAAGCTCCTCTACGAATGTCGGAACATCATGATGTATGATAATATGCGAACCCAGCTTTTTCTTTAATTGGCTAACATGGAAGACCGGATGGATTTTGGCATTTGCTGGAAACTCTAATAGGTAAGCTGCTTCACCAATCTTTTGAGAACTTTGTATGGTCCGTAGTATTTGGGAGATAATTTAGTAGTTTTCTGACTACTGACTGTAACTTATCGATGCGGTTGTAATTAAAGATAAACCCATCATTTACTTGGAAATATTTTTCTGTTCTATTGACATTCGTATATCGTTGCATTCTTTCTTGAGCAAGCTTTAAACTGTTGATTTGGTTTTCGGCAAGTAACAAATCGTTTTTTAGAATCAGTTGTTTTGACATTAGCTGCTTGAGGACAAAAGAAGAAAGAAAAAAAAATCTAGGGTTTCCAATTCAGCCATGGGGAAATCAACTTTTACTCAAATTTCAGCATCTAAGATCTCTACAACAGCTCTAATGGGCAGACCACCTGATAGAAATCAATCATTTCATATCAGAAAGCCATTAGGAGTCAACATTGATGAAGAAGGTTTTTAAACCGTTCAATCTAAATCTCAGAGGAGAAGAGAGATCAAGAATAGACAGGAGTTGCTACCGGCCATGAATTCCAATATTACAAAAGGTAAAGAAATGCCAGTTCTGCAACAAAGCAAAAATTATCAAGAATTTCAAAAGCCGGTAACCTTCTCACTGAATAAAGAACAAGGTCTGAAATCTTGGGCAGACATAGTGTCGGCCGAGTCAGATGATCCACCAGAGGAAGAATGTAATCTTGAAGCAATAGCTCCAATAGTGATAAATAACAAGAAGTATGGTGTGATTAAAGAATCCGTCTGTAAAAGAACCAGAGATTGCTGGAGCAACTCTGTTCTTGTTTATGTGGTAAGCTACAAACCATACTACTTGTTCTTTACATCTTACATTCAGCGTGTGTGGAAACCATCTGGGCATTTTGAAGTATATTCGAGAGAGAACGATTTCTTCCTCGTCAAATTTGAAATTCAGAAAGATGTTGAAGCAGTATTGAAAAATGGACCATACTTCTATAATGGCAAACTCATCATCATGAAAATATGGTCAGAGTCATTAAAACTAGATAGAGATCTTTTAACAACGATGCCAGTTTGGTAAAGTTTCCCAATATGAGACAAGCACCATTGTCTCAGTGGTTAAGTGATGTGGCTTTGGTGTGAGAGGTCACAAGTTCGAAACTTGTCTAGCGTGATTCGAACGTGTATTGACATGTGATATGTTGTCACAATGATTTGTTGTATATAAAGTACCATTTCAAAAAAAAAAGTTATCCAATATGAATCTTAGGCTATGGGACAAAGAGGCTTTCAGTGTCATGGCTAGTATAATCGGCAAACCCATCAAAATGGATGCAGCAACCACTTTGAAAATGAGAATGAATTTTGCTCGTATTCTAGTAGAAGTTGCGGCAGATGATGAACTCCCAAATGAAATTAATGTTACAACGTATAATGGAGAAAGTATAACGCAAAAAGTGGAATATGAATGGATCCCACCAAAATGTAATACATGCAAATGTTTCGGACATGTCAGAGAGCAATGCAATTTGAAAAAAGCTTGGGTTCCGAAAGGAAATATTCAAGAACATCAAGATAATAATCATTAAGAAATGGATGTTATAGCAATGTTAGTCAGTAATGATAATAATGAAAATGCTGGGATTGACGCATCAAATAGTAATGAAAAGCGGATCATCCTAAAAGGAGTCATCTCCGATCAAGAAAAGATGCTCACTGATCAAGAAAACCAGATCACAGCAGAGGGAGTTCATCATACAGAGAAATCAAAAAAGAACAATCTGAAAGGCAGTCAAATAACAGAAAAGGAAGGAGAGGCAAATGTAATGGTCTTAGACTCTGGAACCCCTCCAGTTCCAAAATCTTGTTTAATTACAGTCAATCTTGGCAAAGAAGACAATGATAAAATTTTACAGAATGTAAAGTTTTCTAATACTATGTCAATATAGGTCGATCCTCCTCCAGAGAAGGCTGTAGAGACTGAGGAGATTATTAAACCTAGCTCAGCCTTGCCTCGCACATCTTCTGAATTTGATATCTCCTTAATCCAAATTCCAGAATCAATGGACAAGGGAAGCAGTAACTCAGTTCTGCCTCAAATATCTGAACAGTTTGATATTGCTTAACTGCACATTCCAAAGAAAAATAACAGAGGTAAGAATAAAGACAAATCTGATTTCAAAAAAAAAATGTCTCTAGCAATCCAGAGTGGACAGAAATGTTAACCAGATTAAAGGCAAAGAGTGCCGAGTGTAAGAGGAAAGGTAAGAGTGCCAATGTGACAGGTACAATTCAAACCCCTCTTTTATAATTATCTTATTATGAAGCTATTTGCATGGAATGTTAGGGGGATGAACTCCCTTGCTAAGCAGGTTGATATTTTACAGATGATTAGGATTTATAAACCCACTATTATTGCTCTTATTGAAAATAAGATGAATAATGATAGTACGGAAAAATTTGGTATGAAACTTGATAGAAATTGGAAGTATATTAATAATAATGACTGTGGTTGTAAAGGCATAATTATGCTAATCTGGGATTCTAACATTTGGTCTATAGATAATATTACTAAAGACCTGCAGTATATAAATAGCAATTTTAAAAATGTAGGTGGTTTTTCAATTCAAGTCACTTGTATTTATGGAAGTAATTTTGAAAGCGAGAGAAATGGGTTTTGGTGTAAGCTTAAAGCTATAAATCAGGTCATAGATTTTCCTTGAATTATAATGAGGGATTTTAATACAGTTCTTCATTCTTATGAAAAATCTGGAGGAAGTCATATACCCCAAAGTAAACTTGATAGAATTAATAAATTTATGATTGAAACTGGTTTAATAGAAGCTTGTGTCTCTGGAAACTAATTTACTTGGAAATTTGGGTGGAGAAAAATATTCATTGTAAACTTGATAGGGTGCTTATTAATAATGATTTTAATAAAAGTTTTCCAAATTTTGAATGTAGTACCCTAGAACAGAATGCAAGTGATCATACTCCAATTTTTATAAAGCTCCTAGATGAGATGGATAATTCTGATATTAAAAATATGCCTTTTAGATTTAAAAATGGTTGGATTTGTGATGACAAATATGATGATTTATTTAAAGATTGTCTTAATTTTTCTTGTGAGGGTAATAAACAGTTTCAGTTTAGTATGTTCCTGAAACATACTAAACATAACCTAAAATTTTGGAATAAAACTCACTTTCAGGATAAAAACAATCTAAGCATACTGAAGGAAAATGGAAAATTTCTTCAAGATCTTGTTGGTAAAAATCCTGAGGATTTAAATTCTGTTAAAATGTTTTTGAGAATCAGCAAAATATGTCTAAAGAAATGTACATCAACTCTGTTAATGCTAAACAAAAAGCTAAAGTTGACTGGCTTACTTCGGGGGATGATTGTACCAAATTTTTTCATGCTAAGATGTCAGTTAGAAAGCATATGAATAATATAGGAAATATCATTGATAGATCTGATAAGTCTACCAACTCTATAACTCCATTGTTGATGAAGCTTTGAAATTTTATAATGATCTTTATTTTTCTGAAAATCAAAGTTATAATTTTCTAAAAATTATTTGTAAACATAAGCTGAACAATGTGGCAGAAGAAATTCTTCTTGCTCCTGTGTTAGAAACTGAAGTTAAAGCAATAATTTTTAACGTTGGGGATAATAAAAGTCCTGGCCCAGATGGGTTTAATGCTAAATTCTATAAAAAAACATTGGGACAGTTTAAAAGGACAGGTGGTTGAAATAGTAAATGATTTTTTTGAAAAAGGTAAACTTTTAAAAAGTTTAAATCATACTTTTATTACTTTAATCCCTAAAAATAAAAATCCATCTTGCATAGGAGATTATAGACCTATATCTTGTTGTAATGTTATTTATAAGATCATTGCAAGTGTTCTCAGCAATAGAATAAAGGTATTTCTGCCCTTTCTGATTTCAAAAAATCAGAGTTCTTTTGTTCCTGGCAGATTGATATATGAAAACTCTATGTTAGCACATGAGATGGTTTGGAACTTTAATACTAAAAAAGGAGATAATATGTGCCTTAAAATAGATTTACAGAAGGCATATGATAAAGTAAATAGACAATTCGTTTGCCATATGATGTTGTGTTTGGGTTTCCCCATTAAATTTTGTGATTTGATATATGAATGTATTAGTACCCCTACTTTTTCTATTTTAATACAAGGTAAACCTGTGGGCTTTTTCAAAAGCAATAGAGGTATACGACAAGGTGACCTTTTATCACCCTATCTCTTCACTATAGTAATGGAATATTTCTCCATTTTGATAGAGACAGAACTGTTAAAAGGTCAGATTTCTCCTATAAACAGAGTTCAACCTACTATTTCTCATCCAATATATGCAGATGACTTGATGATCTTTACAAAAGCAAATGAGCAGAATGGTTCTGCCATTTCTCAAATTCTCATGAATTTACATAAATATGCTGGTTTGCAGGTGAATGAGCTTAAAAGCAAAGCTTATTTTAGCAAAGGCAGTAAGTATAAAATTGATATGTTAAATATTCTGCATGTTTCTGAGGGTAAGCTTCCAATTAAATATTTAGGATTACCTCTTTCAATTAATCAAATTAAAGATAGGGATTGTTCTATGCTTATTGAAAAAATACAAGATAGAATGGAGACTTGGTCATGTAAACTCCTTTGCATAGCTGGAAGAATGGAGTTGATTAAAACTGTTATTTATGCCATTATTTTATATTGGCTCCAAACATTTAATATCCCAAGCGCTTCTATCAAAAAACTAGAGAGCAGATGTGCTGATTTCATGTGGAAATGGGGGTATCATAAAATCAGTTGGGAAAAAATTTGTAAACCCAAAACAAAAGGGGGATGAGTACCAGAAATTTAAATGATTTAAGTATTACATGCCATTTAAAAATGTTTTGGAGATTTTTTAGTACTGATTCACTTTGGTCTAAATGGATGAAGGGCAAGTATCTCAAGAAAGGTAATTTTTGGAATATTTTACCTAAAGATAATCGGTCTAATGCTTGGAAACAGATCTTAAAATGTAGAAGCATGGGTAAACCTCTTTTACAAAGGATTTTTAAATCAGGAAATGAAACTAATTTTTGGTTTGACCCTTGGTTTCAGCATGATTCCTTTGTTAATAGAATTGGCTGGAACAATTTAGTTATTTTTGGTGATGCTAATGCAACAGTTTCTATGATTATTAAAGATTATTAATGGCATCCCCATCTGCATCCCATTACCAATCCACATAGGAATATTATCAGCAATATTCCTATTAACCCTTATGCTGATAATGACTACTGGGAATGGACTGCTAGCTGTAAAGGGAAGTTTTCTTTTAAAAAAACATGGGAGTGTATTAGAAACAAGCAGGCTACAGTAGATTGGTATCAATGCATCTGGAACAAAGTGAACAATCCCAAGATGATAATTTGTTCATATTTTTCTATAAACAATACATTGCCTACTTGGGATAAAATAAAAAAATGGATAAAAATTCTAAATCACTTTGTTCCTTATGCGACAGTGAAGATGAAAACATTAATCATTTATTTTTTGAATGCAGATATTCCTACTATATCTGGATCTTATACAAACAACACTGAATATCAAAAACAATGGGCATATGGATCTTAAGCAGGCCGTGCAGCATATCAATAGTAATTTCAAGGGCAGTTCGTTAGAGAAAGACTTTGCTACTATCCTGTTTACTACAGCTATTTACCATATTTGGAAAGAACAAAACAACCGCTTTCACAATAATACTAAACTTACTAAAGAGAAAAGATGGTTACTGATAGAGTCAGACAATAGAATCATTCTTCGCAAATCAATGAAAAAAACTAAAATTCAAACCAAATACTCCCTTCTTGTTGAGCAGTGGAATAGAGAAGCTGGGAACACGCATATAGAATGTTATTTGCAAAATTCGAAAGGCAATTCAAGCATGTTGGAGCTTCACCAGAATAGTTTTGATAAAGCTGACAACTTTCGCTCGTCCAAAGCAAATTTCTGGAACGATTCTGCATTTCTAGGCAATCGTGAGTTCAGATCGCACAATTTTAGTGACTTCAACAACATAAGCCAAGGCAATAGTTTGGTTGAGAAGAGAAGTGATTTTACGAGCACTTTGTCTTTTTGGGAAAGAGGGGAGAAGAGCGGAGCTAAAGAATATGGATGAAGCGGTCGAGCTTCCGCCATTTTTATGTTTTTAGAGCTTTCTAGGGTTTCTATAGAGTCGGCAGAAACCCTTGCTTCTGAGTTTGTTGTGTGTTTCGGGTTTTTACCCTCTTTTTATGTCTTTTTTGGGTTTTGGGCCTTGGGCCATGTACCATATTTCAAAAAAAAAAAGATTTAAACCGTCTCTAAGGAGGTGACTTATCATATACGGCTTGAACTTTTGTTGTAGGAAACGGTTCGCGAAACGGAGTCCGGAGGTGGAAGTTAGAAGAGAAAAGGTGAAGTGGACTGTTTGGGGACAGCAACTAATTTCAGACGTCTGAAATTATTTTCAGACGTCTGAAATTATTCTGGAGTGGTTCCAGAACACTCAGTCAGACGTCTGACCAAGTGGGTCAGACGTCTAATCTGGAGCGAAGTCGCTCCAGAGACTTAAGTCAGACGTCTGACCCTTAGGCCAGACGTCTGAAACGTTTTTTTTCTTCAGTTTTTCATCTCGCGGACTTGGGTGAAAATTTGTGATATCTGCAGGGGCAATTTTGGAATATTGTCTAGGGTTTCTATTCTCCTATATAAGCTAGCCTTAGGTATCAGATCCGAAGGGCAGAGAGAGAGAAGCGTGTGCAAGCAACAATAAGAGATCAGCCTCCACCAAATTAGGGTTTATTAAAACCTAATTTTCTTCAATTTTCTTCTCCACAAAATCAATTTCTATTTTGATTATTGATCATTGTAATCAATCTCTTGTACTCTTCTCATCAATAATAATAAAAGCTCTCTCTTAAAGTGGATGTATACTAACACAACGTTAGTGGAACCACTATAAATCTCTGTGTGATTTATTTTCATTATTGCCTTGATCTTTGATTTGCTTGTCTGGGATTTTGATTGATTGTGATTGGATTTTAGTTATCGATTGGTTGTTTTTACACTGCTTATCACGATCCCGTCTTCCGCTGCGCTCGTGGAGTTTCGATTGGAGTCGGAATCCCGCACCAACATTTGGTATCGGAGCTTCAGGTTTTGGTAGGTGGTTGTAGAGATGCCTGAATCAAGTAATAACTCAAGTAGTTCCTCCATGGGTACTCCAAGTGGTGTAGCTCCTTATGTACGTGGCTCGTACGTAGCTTCAGGATCACAATTGGTAATAGACAAGTGGAATGGCGATAATGATTTTGAAAAATGGCAATGGAAGATGAAAGCGGTTCTTAGAAGAAATCAGATGCATCGGGTAGTGTTTGACACACATTTATTGCCAGCGGACATCTCGGATGTTGAGAGAGAGGAGATGGAGGAGTGGGAATTCACTACACTTCAGCTTGCTATGGGAGAAAATGTTATCTCTGAAATTAGTGGTGAGACAACCGCTAAGGGTATTTGGGACAAGTTGGAGGAATTGTATTTGAAGAAGTCACTGACGAATCGTTTGATCTTACTGCGAACGTTCTTCACCTATAAGATGAAGGAAGGTACTTCGCTGAAGGCGCACTTAAATATTTTTGATGATTTGCTAATGAAGATGAAGGCGGTAGATTTGAAGATTGAGGAAAAGCAAAAGGCGATGATATTGTTGTGTTCATTGCCAGACCGCTATACAAGTTTCTCAAACAGTTTGATCTATAGCCGAGATACATTGACTCTTGATGATGTCAAGACGGGTCTTCTTAGCAAAAAGTTGCGGGATCAAATGAAGGATTTAGGTGATGGAAGTAGTGGTGCTAGTAATGGTCATGGCTTGTTTGTGGAGAAGGAGAGACATGTGAAGAAGGAGAACCGGGGGCGTTCTAAATCAAGGAACCCCGGTTGGAGAGGAAAGTTGAAGGAAAGAAAAGGCAAGTGCTATATTTGTAGGAAGCCCGGTCATTGGAAGAATGAGTGTCCGGACAAGGAGAAGGCAAAGAAGGAAGTAACATCTTCATCCGTAGCGGTAGAGAATGCAGTTGGTGAGGAAGAGGTAGATGTTTTATCGGTAGTAGCATCAGATGTTTCGGATAGCAAATGGGTGCTCGATTCGGGGGCGTCTTATCATATGATGCCAAATAGGAATTGTTTTTCTTCTTACATCGACAAAGAAGGAAATTCAATTGTTATGGGAAATGGTGCTATTTGTAAGTCAAAAGGCATTGGTTCCGTGCAAATTAGGATGTTTGACGGAGTGGTTCGTACTCTCACTAATGTGCGCTATGTTCCGGGACTTAGGAAGTCTCTTATCTCTTTGGGGCAGCTGGATTCTTTAGGTTGTAAAATCACTATCGAAAGTGATAGATTGCGGGTTTCGAAAGGGGAACTTGTGGTGATGAAGGGTGCAAGGACTCATGGTATTTATTTGCTTCAAGGAGTGACTGTGGAAGGTGAAACTTGTATGGGGGTTGATAGTTCTCGTGGCTTGGATGCGACTAGGCTGTGGCATTTGAGGTTAGGTCATGTCTCGGAGAGAAGTTTAGATGTTCTTCGAAAGAGAGAGATGATCGATGGAGAAAGTTTCAACAAGTTAGAGTTTTGCGAAGATTGTGTCATGGGGAAGCAAACTAAAGTTTCATTCGGTGAAGGAAAACATGATTCGAGAAGGGTTCTTGAGTATGTTCACATGGATGTTTGGGGACCGGCACCTGTAGCTTCTTTAGGTGGAGCTCCTATTATATTTCATTTATAGATGACTTTTCTCGGAAAATTTGGGTGTATGTAATGAAGGCCAAGTCGGAGGCATTTGCAAAGTTCAAAGCGTGGAAGGCTCTTGTTGAGAATGAGAGTGGCAAGTCTTTGAAGGTTCTAAGGTCTGACAATGGCGGAGAGTATGTTTCCGGAGAATTTTTGGAGTATTGCAAGCATCATGGTATTCGGAGGCATTTTACTACACATGGAGATCCGCAGTCGAATGGTGTTGCGGAGAGAATGAATCGTACTCTACTTGAGAAAGCTCGATGCTTGAGATTGACATCGGGTTTGGCAAAGGGATTTTGGCCTGAAGCTTTGTCAACCGCAGTGCATATTATTAATCGAATTCCATGCTCAGCTATTAGTAACAAAATTCCGGAGGAAGTGTGGAAGGGAAAGAGCATTGACTTGAGCTATCTTCGTGTGTTTGGCAGTCCGGTATATGTGCATGATCCGGGAAATGATAAGCTTGAACCTAGAGCTTTCAAGGGGATTTTGCTTGGCTATACGGATGGTGTAAAAGGCTATCGGATTTGGAATCCGGAAACGAAGAAGGTAGTGAATTCTCGTCATGTTACTTTTGATGAGTCGACAATGTTCAAGGAAAATGTGAGCTCATCGGATGTTCCGGATTTGGTTCATGGTGAATCAAAGGAGAAGGAAATTATTTTCACATTTTGTCCAAGGAGTAGAGAGAGTAGAGTAGTTGGCGATGCTTGTGAGGAGATAGCGGTTGATGTTACATCACATAGTCCACATGGTGCCTCTAGTAGTGTTGGTGATGTACATGATTCTAGAGAAGATTCGGTTCAAGGTGGAGCCGAAGGGAGTTTAAGTGATGGTATTGCTACTCGGGTTGGTCGTCGTACTATAAGACCACCCGAAAGATATGGTGATTGGAACTATCTTAGCTTTTGTGATAATTTGGACTATGTTCTTCATGTAGTCCAAGATGAGCCGATGGATCTTGATGACATCATGAAGTCGAGTGATAGCTCGAAATGGATTTGTGCCATGGAGGAAGAGATGCAATCATTGTTGAAGAATCAAACTTGGGATTTGGTTCCACTTTCTAAAGGAAACCGTGCTATTGGGTGCAAATGGATATATAAGGTGAAGAACGATGGAAGATATAAAGCTAGACTAAAGGCTAAGGGGTTTGCACAAAGGAAGGGAAATGAGTATGATGAGATATTCACACCGGTTATGCGCCATACTTCTATCCGGATATTACTTGCTATAGTTGCTATTCATGACTTGGAGTTGGAGCAACTTGATGTGAAAACCGCCTTCTTGCATGGTGACTTGGATGAAGACATCTACATGGTGCAACCGGAAGGTTTTGTTGTGGATGGTAAGTCAAATTTGGTTTGCAAATTGAAGAAATCACTATATGGTTTAAAGCAATCACCTAGACAATGGTACAAGAGGTTTGATCATTTTATGCTTGAAAATGGTTTTGATAGAAGCATCAAGGATGCTTGTGTTTATTTCAAGAAGTTGAGAAATGATTGTTGGGTGTATTTACTCTTGTATGTGGACGACATGCTCATTGCTTCAAAAGACAAAAATGAAATCAACAAGCTAAAACTGAGTTTGAAATCGGAGTTCGAAATGAAGGATCTTGGAGAAGCAAGAAGGATATTGGGCATGGAAACTGTAAGGGATCGAAAGCATTTTGAGTTGAAACTAACTCAAAAGGAATACATAGAGAAAGTGCTTTTCCGGTTTAGCATGGAGAATGCAAAGGCGTCATATACACCTTTACCTTTGCATATGAAGCTTTCGAATAAAGGATCACCTATCTTGGAGGAAGACAAGACTTATATGGCAAAGGTGCCATATGCTAGTGCGGTTGGTAGTCTAATGTATGCTATGGTGTGTACAAGGCCCGATATTGCAAATGCCGTCGGGATGGTTAGTCGCTACATGGCTAATTCGGGGAAATCGCATTGGGAAGCTGTGAAGCTTATATTGAGATACCTTAGAGGCACATCATCTCATGGTCTTGTTTTTGGCGGCAGTAAGGCGATGGATTGTAAGTTGGTTGGTTATTGTGATTCGGACTACGCTGGTGATAGGGATCGAAGAAAATCAACTTCCGATATGTCTTCACACTTGGGGGAATAGCCATAAGTTGGAGATCTAGATTGCAGACCGTAGTTGCTTTATCCACTACGGAGGCGGAGTTGATAGCCACAGTGGAGGCGGAAAAGGAGGCACTCTATTTGAAGCGATTGTTGTGTGACTTGGGATTCGGGCACGATAGTATTGATGTTCGATGTGATAGCCAGAGTGCTATTCACTTGACGGAGAATTTGGCGTTTAGCTCACGGACTAAGCATATTGAGGTGAGAGAGTCATTTCTAGTAGCCATGGATGAAGATAAGCAAGTATATCTTCGAAAAGTGCACACAAAGGATAACGCGGCGGATATGTTCACTAAGGCATTGCCGGTTGGAAAGTTCGAGCATTGCTCGAACTTGATTCGCTTGGTGAAGTGCTAGATGCCACGGGGTGGCACGGTTAAGGGAGGAGCTTGGTGGTAGATGAGGAAGAGTATTGGTGAGAGAGATTGATGTTCTATCTTCTTGGTAAGTGCTAGTCTTTGGTGAGATAGCTTAGGATTTGGATATTTTCAACATTCCATTAGCGGGCGGGGGCTTTGCCTGAGCTCGTTGGTGGAGTGCAATGGGCGGTGGCTTTGCCGGAGCTCATTGGGAAAGCATTCATGTTTGGTTGAAGGTAAAAGAGGTGATAGTTGGCGCTATCGGTTGTCGTTGATGGTATGCTACCATTGGAATTGTAGATGGATATGGTGTCGAGGTGGAGTGTCAAAATTTGATGACACTATATGAGGGTTTGTAGTGGTCGAAAGTAGCTTCGTAACGGAGAAAACGGTTCGCAAATCGGAGTCCGGAGGTGGAAGTTAGAAGAGAAAAGGTGAAGTGGGCTGTTTGGGGACAGCAAATAATTTCAGACGTCTGAAATTATTTTCAGACGTCTGAAATTATTTTCAGACGTCTGAAATTGTTCTGAAGTGGTTCCAGAACACTCAGTCAGACGTCTGACCAAGTGGGTCAGACGTCTGATCTGGAGCGAAGTCGCTCCAGAGACTTAAGTCAGACGTCTGACCCTTAGGCCAGACGTTTGCAACGTTTTTTTTTCAGTTTTTCATCTCGCGGACTTGAGTGAAAATTTATGATATCCGCAAGGGCAATTTTGGAATATTGTCTGGGGTTTTTATTCTCCTATATAAGCTAGCCTCAGGTATCAGATCCGGAGGGCAGAGAGAGAAAAACGTGTGCAAGCAACAATAAGAGATCAGCCTTCACCAAATTAGGGTTTATCAAAACCTAATTTTCTTCAATTCTCTTCTCCACAAAATCAATTTATATTTTGATTATTGACCATTGTAATCAATCTCTTGTACTCTTCTCATCAATAATAATAAAAGCTCTCTTTTAAAGTGAATGTACACTAACACAACGTTAGTGGAACCACTATAAATCGCTGTGTGATTTATTTTCATTATTGCCTTGATCTTTGATTTGCTTGTCTGGGATTTTGATTGATTGTGATTGGATTTTAGTTATCGATTGGTTGTTTTTACACTGCTTATCACGATCCCGTCTTCCGTTGCGCTCGTGGGGTTTCGATTGGAGTCGGAATCCCGCACCAACATCTCCTTATAATCAGTGAATGCTTCCCTTTGATTGCAAATGTGGAAACATGCACCAGAATCTAGGAGGAAACATGCAAGGTGGAGTCCGCTAATGGTGGAAACTGTGGTTAGCAGCCTTCTTAATGCGGAGATACGGAGGATAAATTCATCACAAGGAAAGGCCACTGAAGAAAATGAAACTACAAATCCATTGGCAGAGGTCCACTTTGCAAAGAGAGAAAGACGCTCATTCAAGCCAAATACTGATCGAGATTTCATTTGCTATTATTGTGAAAAACCAGGTCATCAGCTGAAATTTTACAATAAATTAAGAGATGATAAAGAGAGGATGAAAACTCAAGAAGGAAACAAAAATAAGCTGGAGGTAGACGGTGATGAGGAGGTAAACTTTGGCATTGGCAATGATATTCTTTGTGTTGATATGAGTATGAAAGGCGAGGATGGAAGATTATCTCTATCTTAATGATCTTCACCAACCTTTGGAAAACAAAGGGGAAAAGCCAAATGGAATAACTGAGGCAAAGTGGGAAATTTTGGATAAGAAGGCAGCCGCAACAATTCGGTGTTTTATGGAGAATTCTGTATTTATATCGCCACTTGTGAAACTTCTGCTTTTGGCATATGGAAGAAATTGGAAGGCATTTATGCAAAAAAAAATCTACGACGAATAAGGCATTCCTGATGAGAAAGTTGGTCAATCTAAAACTAAAGGAAGGAGAATCGATTAGCGAACATCTCAACAGCTTTCAAGCAATGTGAACCAATTGGCGAAGATAAGCTTCAAAGTTGATGACGAAACTCAAGCTTTAATATTAATGAGCTCATTGCCTGAAAGTTGGGAAACTCTTGTAGTCGCATTGAACAATTCAAATTCTAGTGGTGTTATTTCCATGGAGACAACCCTAACAGTCTCCCCTTTGACTCGCATCCATTTGCGGTAACCTTTGAGAGTACTGCCGTGTCTGCATGGCTCAGTCCATAACCTTCGGCTCTGATACCACTGTTGTGTAATGACGGTCGGAACAAGCTCTCAATCTCCAGCACGTGGCGTACGCATATGGTTTGGCACACACTTTGTTGTAACAAAAGGAATCCCCAATGTTACATGTCTACCAACCCATATTTATACACCACGTGCTGGAGATTGGGAGCTTGTTCCGACCGTCGTTACACAACAGTGGTATCAGAGCCGAAGGTTACGGACTGGGCCATGCAGACACGGCAGTACTCTCAAAGGTTACCGCAAATGGATGCGAGTCAAGGGGATACTGTTAGGGTTGTCTCCATGAAAATAACACCACTAGAATTTGAATTGTTCAATGCGACTATAAGAGTTTCCCAACTTTCAGGCAATGAGCTCATTAATATTAAAGCTTGAGTTTCGTCACCAACTTTGAAGCTTATCTCCGCCAATTGGTTCACAATTGCTTGAAAGCTGTTGAGATGTTCGCTAATCGATTTCCTTTCTTTAGTTTTAGATTGACCAACTTTCTCATCAGGAATGCCTTATTCGTCGCAGAATTTTTTTTTGCATAAATGCCTTCCAATTTCTTCCATATGCCAAAAGCAGAAGTTTCACAAGCGACGATATGAAATACAGAATTCTACATAAAACACCGAATTGCTGCAGCTTCCTTCCTATCCAAAATTTCCCACTTTGCCTCAGTTATTCCATTTGGCTTTTCCCCTTTGTTTTCCAAAGGTTGGTGAAGATCATTAAGATAGAGATAATCTTCCATCTTCGCCTTCCATACTCATATCAACACAAAGAACATCATTGTCAATGCCAAAGTTTACCTCCTCATCACCGTCTACCTCCAGCTTATTTTTGTTTCCTTTTTGAGTTTTCATCCTCTCTTTATCATCTCTTAATTTATTGCAAAATTTCAGCTGATGACCTGGTTTTTCACAGTAATAGCAAATGAAATCTCGATCAGTATTTGGCTTGAATGAGCGTCTTTCTCTCTTTGCAAAGTGGACCTCTGCCAATGGATTTGTAGTTTCATTTTCTTCAGTGGCCTTTCCTTCTGATGAATTTATCCTAGGTATCAATTTCTCCCTTGACTCGCATCCATTTGCGGTAACCTTTGAGAGTACTGCCGTGTCTGCATGGCCCAATCCGTAACCTTCGGCTCTGATACCACTGTTGAGTAACGACGGTCCGACCAAACCTCTAGTTCCTTCCATTAAGCTTTTCAACACTTTTTTCCATTATTTAGCGATGTGGGACTTTTTTTCCAATCTTAAGTCTCTTTTGTATTTTCTTGGTTGAATCAATAAAAAAATTTGTTTTTGGAGGAATTATTTTTGTTTGCTTTCTTCACTACATTCTCTTCTAAATCTAATTGTGTAGTGATCCCGGAAAATTCTTAACATTTGGTATCAGAGCCAACTACACAAATTTTTTGGAAGAGTCTTTGGCTATGGAGAAAATAAGTGTTGAAAAGCTTAATGGAAGGAACTAGGGGTTTGGTCGGACCGTCGTTACTCAACAGTGGTATCAGAGCCGAAGGTTACGGACTGGGCCATGCAGACACGGCAGTACTCTCAAAGATTACCGCAAATGGATGCGAGTCAAGGGGGAGACTGGTATCTAGGATAAATTCATCAGAAGGAAAGGCCACTGAAGAAAATGAAACAACAGCTCCGATACCAATCTCCACCTTGGCGAGCATTGCTCAAGTCACACCTTGGAGTTATACTGAGTCCCTTCGCAGTGGAGTCAAGCTGCTACCCTGAGTTCTCATAAGCAGGACGGAGCGACTGCTTTAACCATATCTCCATCTTGACGAGCATCCCATGCTCAAGCCCCTTAGGAGCCATGCTTCGGTCACGCCGCATCATACCGGTCCCATCGAACCATGGAGCTCCGATACCATGTTGAGTTTCGGCATTCCCGCGTACCGTACGCGTTCGCTTCACCGTGTCTAGCCGGGGTCAACGGTCGAAGTCTCCCATGCCGGCGTCCCGATTGAACATCCCTCCATCGCCTAACATCGGGCATATAATCTGGTCTTGACAACACATTGTAACAAAAGGAATCCGCAATGTTACGTGCCACCAATCCCATATATATACCACGATTATTCTGAATATCCTGCGATGTGAGATTTTAACCATCCAATCCACGCACCCACTCCATTACAATGCGAGCCACACCTAACATACCAGAATTCTGCTAGACTCAACCAGTGTACCCACTCATGTGGTCTATGGCAAACAATGCATCTTAAATATTTTTCCAATATTTTATTTGTAATTTCTGATTGCCCATCTGTTTGAGAATGATATGCTGAACTAAACTTCAATGTACATCCTTGTAGAGTAAATAATTCCTTCCAAAACATTCTTAAAAATATGGAATCTCTATCGCTAACAATAGATTTAGGCATGCCATATAATTTAAAAACTCCAATAAAGAAAACTGAGCTACTCCTTTGCTGTATAAGGGTGACGTATTGGGAAAAAATGAGCATATTTCGAAAGCCTATCCACAACAACATTGATGACAATAAAACAATTACTCTTCGGCAAATGAGTTATAAACTCCATGGAGATGCAGTCCAAATTTGATCAGGAATTGGTAGTGGTTGCAGAAGTCCAAGTGTAGGAATGTTCTCTGGTTTAGCTCTTTGATAAGTGTCACATTCTTTGATGAATTGTTCCACTGATGTCTTCATATGTTTTCAATAGAACACCTGCGTAAGCTTTTTAATTGTTTTTCTAACTCCAGCATGTCCACCCAATGGGGAAGCATGAAATTCTCTGAGAAATATTTGGATTAACTCTGTATGTTGCTTGTGAACAAAGAGTTTCCCTTTGTAAAATAAGAGGTCATCAATGATTTTGTATTGGTCAGTGGCAGGTTTTCCTTGAGATACTTGCTATTTTTTGTAAATATAATCTGTATTGGCTGAAACAAGCATTTTAAAGTCTTGCATCCATATTGGTTGTAGAACTGATAGTCCTTGTAAGCTTGATTGTCGATGATTTGTTTCATCACGTCTAGAGAGGCTATCAACAATCACATTATCTTTCCCTTTCTTATATTCAATGTGATAATCGTATCCATAAAGTTTAGCTAACCATCTTCCTAGAATCCCTGTGTGTAGTTTCTGCGAAAGTAAATGTTTCAAACTTTGATTATCTGTTAGTATGATGAATATTCTGCCAAGTGGATACTGGGACCATTTTCTTGCGGCCAAAATTAAAGCCAATAATTCTATTTCGTAAGTAGATAGATTAAGATTTCTTCCATGCAGGGCTTGACTTAGATATGCTATTGGCTTTTCACCTTGAAGTAGAACAGCTCCAATACCAATTCCAGTAGCATCACATTCTATAACAGAAGTTTTGTCAAAATTAGGCATACTAAGAACTGGTGGATTAGACAGGCAGTGCTTCAATTGAATGAATGAATTTGTTTGCTTCTTCTGTCCATTGAATTGAGGCCTTTTAAGTAGACTTGTCAGAGGTTTTGCAATTAATCCATATCCCTGGATAAATTTCCTATAATACCCAGTTAATCCCAGAAATCCTCTCAAATTTTTAATTGTCTTTGGTAGAGGCCATTCCTTGATTGCCATAGTCTAGTTTTCATCTACTGCAATGCCATTTTCTGATATAATATGCCCCAAATATTTTATTTTGGTTTCTGCAAAAGAGCACTTTGAATGTCTGATGACTAGCTTATGTTGCTGAAGGATATGCATTGTGATTGCCAGGTGCTTTAGGTGAGCTTGCCAGTCTTTGCTGTAAACCAAAATGTCATCAAAAAAGACTAATATAAATTTCCCGAGAAATCTTTTAAGATAGAATTCATAAGGGATTGCAATGTAGATGGGGCATTTGTTAAGCCAAATGGCATGACTATAAACTCATAGTGGCCTTCATGAGTTTTGAATGTTGTTTTGCGTAAGTCATCTTCGGACATCCTGATTTGATGATAACTGGATTTCAAATCTATCTTAAAAAAGAATTTGGACCCATGTAATTCATGCAGTAAGTCATCTATAAGAGGAATTGGAAACTTGTTTTTGATTGTTCGTTGGTTTAAGCTTCTATAATCAATGCAGTCTCCATGATCCGTCTTTTTTTTTTCTGACCATTACCATCGAAAAAGAATATGCACTATGGCTATTTCGAATAATCCCTGCATCAAGCATCTGTGTGACCAGTTTTTCCAGTTTATTCCTTATATGGTGTGGGTGTCTATATGGTTTGAGACACACTTGTTTTGATCCTTGCAATAATGGTATTCAGTGATCTTAGTTTCTTTTTGGTGGAATAATAAATTCTTCAGAAATGATTTGTGGATATTTGTCTGGCAGTTGCTTGATATCAAGATGAATATTTGTATTAGTGGTTTGATTTTCTGTTGCTATTTCTAATGATAAGAGCATGAATGTCAAATGAGCATGGTTTGCTTCCTTAGTGAAATTCTTTTCTTGAATTTGCACCATATCTGAATGTGCCATTCCATGCCAAGTATAGGGTTCATTATTGTATTGAAATTTCACTTGTAGTTTCTTGAAGTTGAAATAAATTTCACCGAGTTCTCTCATCCACTGAGCTCCTAAGACAATATGAATTCCCTCCATAGGTAATGTTAATAAATCAACAAGCATTGTACAACCTTGACACTTGAGTAATACTTTGAGACATACACCATTGCTTTGTAATTGTTCACCGTTAGCAACTTGAAGTTCATAATTTTTTGCCTGTATAACTGTGAGTCTCAATTTCTTTGCTAAAACACTATCAATGAAACTATGAGTAGATCTATAGTTAATCAAAAATAAAACAGACTTATTATTAATAGATCCTTGTACTTTGATAGTGTGTAATGTGGGGATTCCAAACATGGCATCGACTGATATAGATAACAGCGAGGTGTCATTTTCTAAAGAGCTATGGTCAAAATTTCAATCTAACAATTCAGGAATCACTATTGTCAAAAGCACAGGAATCACTATTGTACAAAGCATCATCAAAATTCATAACTCCTTCCATAATATAAATTTGTTTATTTTTACATTTGTGGCCAGCATGATATTTTTCGTTGCATCCGAAACAAAGATTCTTTTTTCTAAAATTTCTTGTAGGAGTTAAGCCTTTTGTTTTGGTTAAAAATTCATTTGTATGTGAATTTTCAAGAATTTTAGAAGAAGTGTTTTGTGTGGCTTGAGAAGAATTGTCAAAAAAAAGTTGAAACAGATTTAGCCATACTATAATTTTTATTGTTTCTTGAACTAAAATATTCAGCTTCAAATGTTTTTGCTAGCTTTAAAGCCGTTTTTAAAGTAGGTGGTTCAGAGGCTTTAACATCAAATTTAATTTCTTCCTTTAAACCCCTAAGAAAATTTTCTAATACTTGTTTAGGAGGAATATAATCAATCATACCTTGGAGCTGTTCAAACATGTTCATATAAGCCATGAATATTGTTGTCTGTTTGAGAGAGCAGAAGGTTTCATATGGCAAGTCCAACTCAGCAGGTTTGAATCTTGTTTTAATTTCATCAACAAAAACTTCCCATTGATCATAATCTGACACACTTTTAGAGAACCAATAACACCATTGCAATGCTTCTTTTTTGAGATGGAATGCACGGATGTGCACCCATTCTTGAGTGTTTATATTATGATATTTGAAAAATTGCTCAACTTGTTGTAGCCAATCCACCACTCGGTCTTCTCCAGAGAAGGTTGGAAAATCAAGTTTAATTGCCTTTGTTTGAATTAGTCTTGGACGTTGTTGATTATCCTCATTATTTCTGAAAGAGTTCTAGATGTGATCAGTATTTGATTGATTTCTTGAACTACTCTCTGGATTATTGAACTGCAGAATTGCAGGCCTATTATTTGGAGGGACATATACATTGAATCTTAATTTTATCAAGGGCGCAATGTGGTTTGATCTTAGATTTTCAGCTCTTGATCCAATATCAGGAGATCTACTGGATTTCAATTCTTTTATTTCAGATTTTTTTTTTGCCACAACTTCAGATAGGTTATCAACCTTATTGTTGAACTCCTGACTAGATCTTGTCAGTTCTTGTGTGGTGTTTTCCAATTTTCTGAGAGTGATAGTAGTTCTATTGTTGAAGAGGTCTTGCCTCCGCCATAATTCAAATTCTTCAATGAACAGTGGTGTTTCCAGCGTGCTTGCATCTTCTTTGTGATCCAGATCAGAAATCGGCTGGAGTGGGTCAGAAGGTGACTCTCCATGTTGCTCTGATACCATTTTGCTACCTTCTTGGTTCTTGCTTTGGTTTCTGGTTTGCGTCATGGTTAAATTTGATGATACAAATGGATGTTTTCGGGTGTGTATGGGGATTTTAGACAAAAGGAGGCAAACCAATGAAACAAATAGAACAGAATGATAGGTGGAATTGCAAATAAAAGATTGTTAATTGTTCAGTATGATAATTTTAAGAAGGAGGAGGTGAAAACAAGATCAGAATTGAGATAATATCAGGAATAAGATATCTCATTAACTCGGTAAAAATAACATACCTCTCGGTATTATGTTTTTCCTTATTTATTGGTGCAATCAATCCATAGTCATGATCAGGACCATTAACATAATTGCACTGTTTAAAAAATAATTACATTATTTATTTAGAGGCCCAATACTTCAGGAATTAGCCATGTCTGTTGCGGGTATGTATGCACGTGCACAGGTGCACGCATGCATACACATTAATTCCTAGAATTCCTTATCGTCACTTGCTAAGCTAGGTTGTCTTCATCTCTGAATTTCTGTCTTTATGCTGTGACTGCCCCTTATTTATCAGTTTTCCCTTTAGTAGTTGTTGTGGTTGAGCAAGTTTGGACAATCCAAGGTGTTTGACAAAATTCCTTTGAACTTCATGCTCATTACCTGGTCGATGAATTGCCTGAGTGTAACATTCAAGTTGTAGACAAAGAGTTGAGCTTTTTCATGAAGTGAATGCACTTTTTTTGTTTCAGGCTTTGAGAATGTTTTTAGGGTTCCATGGAAGGCATGAGCGAATGAAAGTAATAAAAATGAAGAGGGTAAGGAAAAAGATTCACCAAAATGTTTGGTGGGAATAGTCTAGTGGCGATGATTTTTTATTTAATTTTATTTTCATACTAATTGTAGCACTTAGATATTAAACGCTTCTACTTACTGCTACCAATAACAAGTTTTCTTGTAGCGGAATCGTTTTTTCAACCTCCGAATATCGACACTAATATATCTACGATATTCACATACCGAGCACCCCAATTCCGAAAAGACGAATGGTTATGGCTAAATAAATAAAAAACGAAAAAGAACAAGGAAGAAGGAGCACAGTATCAGAATCTTAATCATGTATAACATCAAAAGACAGTATAAAATGTCATTCTAAGGTAAAAAGTTTTTCAAAGTTACAGTAATCAAGATGGATGGTTATCACAATCTGTCATCTCAAATGCTGATGGTATAATAGTAATACAGCAGAAATAAATACTACGGTAGAAAATCATCCATCTCGTATCCACAAGCTCCAAAGAGTCTAAAGCTATATGTGGAAACATGCACGGAGCTGAACCGAGCATTATAAGAATATAACATCCGGATTAGTCTGGTAAACTAGCGTGGGAAGCTCAAGAAATATAAGTGACAAGTAATAGTAACAACTGAGACCGCACGGATTCCCATAACGGTTTTCCCCTAAAAAAACCAATCATTCATAAGTTTAACATTTAGTGATATGATAGATAATATCTAGAGTGTGGCACATAAACCATATCAAATAGCTGTTGTGTGAACACCGCAACAATAATAGACATACAATTAATAATGCTAAGGCGCATTCGCATAGTGGATTTTCCATGGAGATCTCATCAGATCTAGCCAAATCCGAACTCCTACAAAAGAATCAGAGATATCCTTCTGAGCAACGTACATCTCTAGGGAATGTACTATAGGAAATGCATAACTATCTCATGCCCAGACAATCGTAATTCTAAATGTATTGCTCCCACATACATGTCCATAAGTAATACTAGATGGAGTCGCCTACACCCTTGGGATTGCTAAAATACTATGTTCCCTTAGACTGTGCATCATATCACTGGTTTTAGTCATTTCCGATGTGGAGGCTACATTCGGGACCTCTCACTCAAGTTTTCATCACTTGAAAAGGACATGAATCCTCAAATGGACTCTCACGTCCTGAACAGATCACAAATCATTACATGAATTTGAGCATCTCGAACAGATTTCGAACCTCCATATAGGTTCCCCGCATAAGTCTTCCAACGGATTCTAACACTGTCCTCTCTCTTGAAATCCTCCTCAAGATAGACAGTCCACACGATAGCATCATTTGAGATGTTAACGCTGACCTCTCCTTAACCTTAGGATTGACAGTTCAACTCTATAACATTTCACTTCACAATCGCTTCCAAAACAAAGGACTTGTATACTAGTTTTGAAATGGTATTCGATAAGTAAAACACTTACCGATTCCGGTCTCTTCAAAACTAATTCAGTGAATTTCCGTCTAAATCAATTTTGGTTCTTTCAAAAGTAAGTGAAAGCTAGAGACGTTTCGTACCAATTCTCATCTCCGGGAGTTCTTGTTGATATGAAATCTCGAAGCCTTTCGATAACTTTTTAATTCATATTTGGTCAAGTTCGATAATCGACTAATCGAGTATCTAGTCAAAATAATTGCTTATACAAATCACTGTTCGTACATTTAACTCGTTTTCAACATTCCAACTTAACTATTCCTCGTTCAAGGATGAAGACAGATAAGTTAGAGCAGTAGTTGCTTCAAAACCTTGCCTAGACGCTTCATTTTTGAATCTCACAAATAGATAAGTCAACCCCGTCGGCTCTTAGTGTTAAGTATAGTATTAATGATTTCAATAAACAAGAAGAAATTAACAAGATCAACATGTTTCCGAGCTTTATTGCTCCATCCCTACTCGACATCAATCTGAACTCTCACAAATAGACAAGCCTTACTTCGTCGGCTTTTAGTGTTAAGCAAGTTAATTGCTTTTCAAATAAATAATCAAATAATTAACTATTTGGCCATTTAGCAATTCTAAGCTCTTTTCGGAAACTCTTGTACATATTTTTAAAATAATTGAAAATACTTATAATAGGTATTTAAAATTCTTTTCCAAAATATTACTTTAATATAACTAGTTTACAAAATTTCTTAAAACTTAAAAAGAACACGTTTTTAAAAAAATATCTGTTCTTTAAAAATTCACAACTAATTCTTAAAAATTCATAAATATCTCAAACCACTTTTAAAATACTCTAATAATATTTAGTAAAGACATTTGAAAATAATGAAATAAAATACTTAATTTTAAATATCTTTCGAACCTTTAAAGTCCAAAAATCGATACTAAATGGGGCAGTTTTGCACAAATGAAGTTTTGGACACTTTTCGAGATGTTACTTAAATTTTTACTATTCAAGCTTTTAATATAAACAAACATACATATAAATTATTATAAATATGGTGAGAAACCCCTAAGGGTCTCTCTACAAAGTTCCATAAACATTGCCAAAAACAAGACAAATCTGAACTGCATCTATAGTGACTATCGCAGTAAGTGCACTTTCAAATCCGAGCCTGATCTAAGCCAAAGTCCATCTATAATCTATGTGCTTTGTTCAAGGTCTTTTGCCAAGTCATACAAGTCCATTTAAGTCCATTTCAAATTCGTTCAAGTCTATATACATAGATTACATATGTCATTTGCTTTTAAAGTAAGAATCTAAACCAATGTTTTTTAGCATAAGTTAACAACAATTCAAACAACATAAACATGATCAAACACAACATATATGTATTATATTTCATTCAAAGTGAGATGTTAGCTCACCTTTCCACACAAACAACTAAGATCAAAGAACCCAAGCCTAACATCATCCTTGCAACCACCTAACATCATCCTTGCAACCACCTCCTTTCTCCTTGTCTTGCACTTGCTCATTTGCCTCCTCTTCCCGTATATTGCTCACCGCCATCTCAAGTGGGGTAAGTGCGGCTTCACTTATTTATGTTTTGACTTAGTGGAAGGTATTCTCATATTATACTAAGACTTTTGGCAAAGTTTGAAGTAATTAGGAGTTGATTTACAACTATTTCATTTAGAACATTTAGTGAAGAAGGAATGAAGAAGCCATTAAAGGAGTTTGGTTTTCATTTGTGATTTTGTGATTATACTCTAAGGTTATGCCCCTCCATTTATAAGCTAAAGATGGTGCTCTTTACTCTTACACTCATCCCCCTATGCCATGGAACCTTCACCTTCCATCACTTATGCTTTACGTCTCTTCTCCTCTATGCATATTACTCTTATACCCTTCTTATAATATCCCTTATCCATATGGAAGCTTGTAGAACCTTCCAAGCTCAATGAAGAGGTATGTATGTTAATTAGTGATAATGTATTCGTTGATCATTAGACATATGCACAAGAGTTCGAACAACTTATATTGATCGAAAAGTTGTCTACCGATAAACCAATTTTCGGTTAGCTTATCGATTTCTCTTTGAAGAACATATTTTCGTAATTTTTTTCCAAAATTAGTCTACCATCATTAGTTATGATTTAAAAAGGGGTCAATAAGCCTATTAAATCATTTTAATAACATTTAATCCAAGATTCAAATGTTTAAATAATTCAAATATTTAAATACAAAGTGTCCGAAATTCCGGGTCGTTACATTCTCCCCCACTTAGAACATTTCATCCTCAAAATACGACAAAGAGTTAATCACCCTACATAATAGTATCACAATCATTAGCAAACAAATCTCATAATTTTCTTAGGTTCAAAAACCCTTTTATCGCACAAGGTTGATAAATAACCTACTAAGCGTACCTTAGGCTCAATAGCATTAGGTTATTACTTAGATGATTATCCATGCTACCTCATAATAAGTCAAAGAGTCATCATCTAAACTTTCCATAAGTCAACAAAACATAATATGCATACATATTAAAGCCTATACGATGCACATGGACCATCCATATGCAATATCCGGCCTAATCACTTGCTCGATCAAATAAAATTCACTTCCAACCTAGTATAGATCACCTGACCTCTATACCGCGGACACCGATCAGGTTACTTGATTAGAAACCTTCGTTCTCCTTACATAGCAATATAATATAATAGAAAACTATAGGATCATATCAAGAATCTATATCAAGTGTTTGCCGTTAAGAATCTAGAGGAAAATCCTTGTTCGGCTAGTGTAAACCACCTCAAAATCACCTACTCGAATAATGAATCAAGAATAGTCATGCGGATAAAATCATCTACATACAACTTACGTATTTATCCTATTGGATTCTTAACTATACCAATTATTTTTTAACCACATTCACTTATCCAAATAGTATGACATTTAATACTAAGTCACTTATGCACCGTTTCATAAAAAACCTTAACTCAAGTTTATAAACATTTTACAACTTAAATTCATACTCGAATAATACTCCATTACCTCCTAAGAGTATATGCAAAAACATCAAATTTATAATAATTATGTTTAGAAAATTTAGAACTTGTTTTAACTTGTTATTTCTTAAATCAAGTGTTATTAAACTCAACTTTATATTTTGCAAAACACTTAACCACCAGTTCTATAACAATTCTGAAGTTCCCGACTAACCAAAATCATTGAAAATCTCATTTTATTTTAACAAATGGAAACTACCAAACAACATATTATATCATGAAGCACATCCATACTTTCCTAATGCATAGGCTACATGCCCGCCTTTTGCCAAGGCAATACACAGGAAGATTTAACCCAACAAACTTCACGATTATCAAGGTAGAAAGCGTAGAGAGATAGTTAGCAGGATTGGAGATCGATTACATTTAGAACTTTGAATGATAGTTGGATGGATTCGGACGGACAACACTCAAAAAATGGCTAAGAGTAGAACTAATACTTCCTCTAGAAGAGGGATCAGAATAAAGGGATCATATTAAACAGGATGTGCACAACACAACTCAATGATGATCGCTCCATAACTCAACAACAACAAGGTGAATTGAAGTGAAACTTTGAAAAAAAAAAGAGAAGGGAGTCTACCCTAGAGATCACACATCAAATAGAGCAGTTTGGAGGGATCGACCCTCTTCCCTATAAGGGACCGACCATATTCAAGTTAATAGCAATGATCAGTCAATAACTCAAAATCTACAAACACAATCAACATGAAATTTGAAGGGAAAATAAATTACAGCATGAGGGACCCATCATAGGGATCGCATCCCATAAATCCCCTAAAATAGGGATCAACCCCGATCCCTATTATGGGCTTTGATGGGTCCCAAACTTCTGGGCAGGCACGCCTTGGCTTTATGGTTCCAAATTCGAGTTTTGAACAACCTATTTTCACATCTTCTCCTATAAATACGGCAGACATGTCATCAACAAAAGGATTTTCTTTTTGCTTCGTTCTGTCTCCTACCTAAGCTATACTCTACTATTTTTTTCTAGGATTTCATGGATTTATAACTGTGATAGCAACATAGACGACTAAAAAGAAAACTTTAGAGGGGCGTAGGCCGAAGTTAATCGAACTACTATAAATATGTGTCTCTCTTTACTTTCTTTCTATTTTAATTTCATTATTATTCAATTTATACTCTCTATATTATATTATCTAAGATCTGTGACTAGATATTATTACTTTCACATAACAAGGTGTTGGTGGCCATTTTTGACACCAACATTTTGGTGCTTTCACTGAGAAAGCTAGCCCCCGTGGATTTGGAGTTTAGATTTAGAATTAACTAGATAGCTTAGATTTGGAGCAATGGTTAGACAATCAATAAGGAGAGCGCTACTGAAAAAGAGCCACCGTAGAGGGAGTGAGGAGGCTTCCTCAGGAGCTGGCTAATCAAGCATCTACTTACATCACTAGGGATGAAATAGAAACAATGATGGATGCTATGTAGGAAAGAATATTGAAAAGACAGGAGGAGATGATGCAGAACTTACACCGATAGATTGGACAAGTTGAAGCGTAGAACAAAGGGAATAGAGTAGCAGAAGCTAATGACAACTTAGATCAAGGAGTTGAAGCAGCATAAATCATTGGTAACCAAAACCGGGAACATAGAGATGGAGCTATAGGATAAAGGAATGGAATAGAGTAGTCGGGGGTAGTCCCTGGCCATCTTAGAGAGACCGGCCCTAATCCCTAGAGGCTTGGGGGTACGCCCTCGGATCTAATCGATCGCGATGCTGGAGGACCTACGGTCGATCCCATGGAGCTTGGTGCGAATCAAAATTTGGATGCTCATCCGTAGAAGTATGTTCTAGAATTCCCTCATGGACTAAGGCAGTATGGAAATGATGATAGGAAACTACCGCTGGATGACAAGGATAGGTTTGCAGAGATGATCAAGCGGGCTATGCATGGAGGATTGGTGAATAGGGATCTGGAGGATGTAAATAGAAGTCCATTCACTCCTAATATCAGGAATGCTAGGATTCCACCAGAATTTAACCTACCAATACTGGAAGTATATGATGAAAAGTCGGACCCAACTATGCATATGATAAGATATATACGGCATGTGGAAGTACTAAGGGCATTAGATTAAGTCATGACATGATGTTTTCCTCTTTATTTTACAGATATTGCTACACTATGGTTCAAACAGTTTGAAATTGATTATATTGGCACATGGACGGAATTGGTTGAATAAATTAAAGGTGGTTCAAAGTTCACTTCTCGAGATCCAAATATGTGATGAGTCTGGCAACACTAAATAGAAGACCCAAGAGTCTCTAAGGAGTTTTCTAACACGATTTAATGCCGCCATGGCATCTGTGGATCAGCCTAATCCATCCACGGTTTTGATGGAAGTTATATAAGGGATTACTGATGGTATGGATTTTTAAGGATTCATTGGTGTGGGATCCACCAATGGATCTCAAGAAGTTTCATCATGAAGTAGAAAGGTTTCAGCGGAGGAAGACACATGAGCCAACAAACCGGAGGCGAACGCTGTGCAAAGCGGAGGATCACCAAGAGATGTAAATAAGAATGATAAAGGCAAATAGAAACTGGATGATAGATATGATGAGGCAAAAAGGTGATGGAAAGAGCGAGAGCCGAAGTTATCCTCCTACTCGAATTTGATGGAAAGCCTAAAATGGATTATCTGGACACTGGAGGGCATCTCCCCTATCGAAAACTAACAAAAAGGGATTCCACAAAGGGGGTGCGTATGTTTGGAAAATACCGCCTGCTCCATAAGTTAAATGGGCACACCAAGGATGAATGGAGGCATATAAGCGATATGATTGAGGAGCACATTAGGAATGGAAGACTGCCGTAGTAAGTAAGGAATAAGACAACGGCGGTAGAACAGGAGCGGCCACTGTCCATATCGAATGGAAACATGAATGGCCCTGGATCAGGGTCACGGATCGTGATTAACTGATCGTGATGGTAAGGGTCGAGTTCAAGACTTTGACTTTGGCCATAATGATAATAATAAACTCTATAATAAGGTGGCTAAGTCACCTACACATGTACGAGATCGAGGAATGCCTCTACGCATGCTCTGAGATGATGATAAACTGTCATGTTTGGAGAGGCACCCTTTGGCTTTTTTAGTTTTTTTTGATTTTTGGATGTAGGAACTCTTATTCATTAGGTTTTTTGTGATCCCGTTACCATTCTGAATAAAATAGGTCACGGTTAGTGTCCCGACTGGAGTGACGGGGCGGTAACCGCAAGATGCGAGTCCCATCATCAGAGAGTGACATAACGGACTCGCATATGGATTAAGTCTCCGACCGGGGAGTCAAGGCTAGAGAATAAAACCCAACAAGATGTCAGGTATGGATTATGCCTGGCAAGGAGTAGGCTACTTCACCGAAGAGCGACATGATCGGCCTAATCAAGTCGTCGAGTATGAATTATGCTCGACAAGGGTTTGGAGAGACCACTATCAGCGTAGGACTTAGGCTAAGACATCGCTTAATGTTCAGGGACACTGAATCGGAGTATAGGAATTATTGTCGCTTCGTCGGAGAGTGACAGGATCAGCTTACTCGGTCGCCGAGTATGGATTTTTCTCCGCAAGGGCCCGAAGAGGTCACGGATTTGAATATCAGCTTCAAACAGCCATGGATTTGGACATTGTCTCAGAACGGTCGTGGACTTGGATATGGGTTTGGAGCGGTCTCAGAGTTGGCTAATGACCAAGAGAGGTCATGGATTTGGATATTAACCTCTAACGGTAATGGATTTGGATTCAGATGGATATGGATTTGGATAAAATGATCCAGAGAGATCCTAGATTCAGGATTGGATATCGACTCGGAATGATTATGGATTTCACTAATATTCTGGAGAGATCATGGATTTGGATCGGCAATGGATTAGATAAGATAATACAGTTATCGATCAATTATGAACTTCAGATTGTGGATTTATGGAAATTCAAAACAAACCTTCCTATCCAAGGCATGTTTTGGAGGGCAAAGTGTTAACCCGCTTTTTGCCAAGGCAGTAAATATGCGGATTTAACTAAATAGACTTCACGATCATCAAGGTAGAAAGTCCAGAGAGATGGTCACCCAATTATATTTGGAACCATGGACGATAGTTGGATGGATTCAGATGGATGAGACTCAAAAAATGGCTTAGTATGGAACTAATACTTCCCCTAGAAGAGGGATCAGAATAAAGGGGTTAGATTAAACAGGATGCACACAACGCAACTCAATGATGATCGCTCCATAACTCAACAACCACAAAGCGTATTGAAGTGAAACTTTGAAAAAAAGATGAAGGGACATAGGGAGTCTACCCTAGGGATCGCACATCAAATGGAGTAGTTTGGAGGGATCGACCATCTTCCTATGAGGAATCGACCATATTCAGGTTCATAGCAATAATTGGTCAATAACTCAAAATCTACAAATGCAATCGACATGAAACTTGATCAAGAAGTACATTACAACATAAGGGACACATCATTGGGATTGCACCCCATAAAAACCCCTAGGGATTGGCTTCGATACCTGTTATAGGCTCCGTTGGGCACTAAACTTTCTAGATAGACTCGTCTTGGCTTCAGTGTTCCAGATTTGGGTTTTGAGTGAGATATTTTCTTATCTTCACCTATAAATGCAGCGGACATGGCATCAACAAAGGGATCTTATTTCTACTTCATTCTATCTTCTACGTAGGCTATACTCTACCATTTTTATTCTGGGATTTCGATGATTTGTAATTGTAACAGCAGCATAAACGAATAAAAGGAAAATCTTTAGAGTGGACGTAGGTCAGAGTTAGCTGAACCACTATAAATGTAACGATCTAGAATTTCCATCATTCGATATTCGTATATTTAATTAATTTTAAATATTCACAAGTAAATTTTATATGTTGAATAGATTTCATTTGAAATATAAGGATTTAGCTGGATAATTATATTGCCAATTTAATATTTGAAATTGTAGAAATAATTGAAAATTGGATTTAACGTGAATGAAAATAATTTATAAAGTTGAATTAAATTATATTTGAATTAGAATGATGTTACATAACTTTTTCATAGAATTAAAATTTAATTTGAAGAAATTGAATATTTTAATATTTAATTGACGAGTAAAAATGGTCATTTTCCAAGCAGTCTCAGATTTCGACGAAACCAGTTTCATTGGATCCGTAATGTTATATAATTGTAAGATTTTAAATTTCGTATCAATCGGATTTACGGTTTGTCCGGGGCAAGCTAAAACGCATAGAAATCTATTTAAGTGAATTTTTAAATTTAAATAATTCAATTCGAAAACCTATCTTTCAATACGATCCAATTGGCTTTCGATATATATTCCATTGTCTTCGGAATAGGGGTAAAACATTATAAATGCCAGGAGACATGCTTCATTTCGTGTTCGAAAATTTTCAGGATGAATAGTGTCGCGTAATTTTCTATATAAGGCCAACTTTTTTCTCCAATTTTACAAACCCTAAACCTTCTAGCGCTAGTCGCCATATTCAATAAATGGCTAGAAAATTCGATTATTTATCTCTCGATTTCTTCTAATCTATTAACTATTACAAAAATTCGTCAACTACAATGTTGTAGAGCTTCACGAGCTCGATGTATCCAACGGTCACGATCGCCTATGGCTTAACGAAATGGAGGCAAATCGTGTTCGACTGCCATGCGTTCAAGCACGAAATTCGAGACAAATAGGCGATCGAGTGCAAAGTGGTTCATGGCGTGGGGGGAGCTCGCTTAGGTGCGTTGATTGGTGGCTTCTGATCGTTGTGGAAGTCGACGATGGTAGCACGGCTAGCTAGGGTTCAACGGCGGCATGGGTTATTTTCGATCGTGAAAATAGCGAAAGGGGAGAAGATGATTCTGGCAGCCACGATCTTGTATAAGTGAAGTAAAATAGTGAAATTATATAAGTAAAAGATTTATAAATGTGATTTATAAATAATAAAAGGAAAATATAAAAGAACATAAAGCACTGAACTCACTACTGTTGATGTGAAATAATAAGGGTGGTGATTGCAACATCATCAGTATCATTTTCGAGTTTCTGTGTGATGGATTTGCTACCAATAATAAATTGAATTTGAAGTTTTGTTTTGATAAACAAATTTGAAATTTAAAATCCAAGTGTAATTGATAGATATAAGTGAAACTAAGTTTTGGATTTATAATATGAAATAAAATTTTAACTTTGGTAAAGTTGAAATAAATTTGAGTTAGCATATTAGATATATGATTTGAAATTTAACTAAAGGAAGGTCAAATAAATTGAATTGGATTCGAACAAGATTAGATAAGTTATTGAAATGGAAATTTAAACTTAACTATTAAGTGATTATATAATATGAATTTGGAAGTTTGAATAAATAAGTTGTGTAACTTATAAAATAAAAAAGGTAAGTGAAACTAAATATTAGAAGTGGTTAGACAAATTGTTAAGCAAAACGAAATCTGAATTTGAATAAGTGATATGAATTTGGCTTAAGTAAAAGTTAAATGAAATAGAATTTGAATTAAATTAGTGGTGAACTTAAGTAAAGTGAAAATAAATGCAAGTGAAGATGAAATGAAATTTAACTTAAGTAATGTTGAATGGAGTTGATTTTGGTATCGAAGTAAATTACTAAAGTGAATTAAATGAATGTGAACTTGAGTTATATAGAAATTCAACTTTAGTTGTAAAATGAATTAGCATTAAAAATGTTGTTGTTAAGAAGTTGTGAATTAATAACAATACTAGAAATGCTGTATAAAAATGTGAATATAGTGAATACTAGAATTCAATCTAAATTGAGTTAATGAACGAAAGTCAATTGAATTATAAACCAATTGAAATTAAAAGTGTTGAACCAAATTGAATGTAAGCAAAGCAAAGTAAATAAATTTGGTTATGTTGGTTATACATTGGTTGCTAGATGTATGTTAGTTGAGTGAATAGAAATTCATTAAGTATTAATGAAATTGAAAGCTAAGTAATTGAATTCGAATTGGAAGTGAAGTAAATATAAATAGAATTGAATTTAAATTGAAAGGAACCAACTTGAATGTAAATTAGTGAATATAAACTAATTGAATATGAAAGAATGAATATTAATAAGAAATGAATTTACATTGATTTGTTTATGGATTGATTTGATAATTGTTGGATATTTGTTGGATGATAGTTGTTTGATGGTTGGATTTGTTGCTTTTGATGGCATTTTCTACAGTGGCATATATAGTTGTTATATTGGTATATGTTGTATATTGATATTACTTTCACATATACATGTTTCTCATGGTTAGTTGAGTGTTTAGTAGGTGCGGATGACGCTTGCTTCGCATTTGGAATTTTCTTTCACGCTATATTAGCCGTATATGCTCGCTAATAATATATAAGGTACATATCTCATATTACATATCATACTTTTATACTTTTTTCCCTACGGGATGCCTCATCCTCGAAGATGAGATGTATATTTATGATATATATATATATATATATATATATATATATATATATATATATATATGTTGTGATCCTTCTACTATTGAACCGTGTAAAGGAGACGCTGGTGATTTTTTTTTTGAAAATTTGAGGCGTTAGAATTTTTTTGAAAAATTGAAAAATTTTGGAAAATTTTGATATAGAGTTATAAAAGTTATACGATATTAGTAGTTTTGAAAAGATAACTAAGTATGATTTAAAAAGTTAGCAAAGTTTTTGTACGAAGTTTAAAGAATGGATTTTGGAAAAGTTAAAAGCTTAAATGGATTTGAAATCTAATTTGAACGAATTGCTTTGAAAAGTTAATGGATTTTGTGACTTTTTCTTACTTGGTAATTTCGAGGATGAAATTCTTTTAAGTATGGGAGAATGTAACGACCCAGAATTTCCGTCATTCGATATTCATATACTTGATTATTTTAAGTATTCACAAGTAAATTTTATAAGCTGAATAGATTTAATTTGAAATATAAGGATTTAACTAGATAATTAAATTGCCAATTTAATATTTGAAATCGTAGAAATAATTGAAAATTGGATTTAACGTGAATGAAAATAATTTATAAAGTTGAATTAAATTACATTTGATTTAGAATGATGTTACAGAACTTTTTAAATTGAACTAAAAGTTAATTTGAAGAAATTGAATATTTTAATATTTAATTGACGAGTAAAAATAGTCATTTTTCAAATAGTCTCGGATTTCGAAGAAACTAGTTTCATTGGATCCGTAATGTTAAATTATTGTAAGATTTCAAATTTCGTGTCAATCGGATTTACAGTTTGTCCGGGGCAGGCTAAAACGCGTAGAAATCTGTTTAAGTGAATTTTTAAATTTAAATAATTCATTTCAAAAACCTATCTTTCAAATTCGATCGAATTGGCTTCCAATATATATTCCATTGCGTTCGGAATAGGGGTAAAACATTATAAATGCCAGGCGGCATGCTTTGTTTCGAGTTCAAAAAATTTCGGGATGAATAGTGTCACATAATTTTCTATATAAGGCCAACTTTTTTCTCAAATTTCACAAACCCGAAACCTTCTAGGGCTAGCCACCATATTCAATCAATGGCTAGAAAATTCGATTCTTTCTCCCATGATTTCTTCTAGTCTATTAACTATTACGAAAATTTGACAACTACAATGTTATAGAGCTTCACGAGCGATGTATCCAACGGTCACGATCGCCTATGGCTCGGCGAAACGGCGGCAATCGTGTTCGACTGCCGTGCGTTCAAGCATGAAATTTGAGACAAATAGGCGACCAAGTGCAAAGTGGTTCATGGCGTGGGGGGAGCTTGCGTAGGCGCGTTGATTGGTGGCTTTTGATCGTCGTGGAAGTCGACGATGGTGGCGCGGCTAGCTAGGATTCAATGGCGGCATGGGTTATTTTCGATGGAAGAAGATGATTCCAGTAGCCACGATCTAGCTTGATGAAACGTACGGTTAGATCTTGATGTAGGGTTCAAAAAGAAATAAAAGTTTATAAATTAATTATCTTTTAATTCGTGCAAACTTTAAAATACCATAACTTCTTCATATGAGGTCGAAAATTGACGAAACGAATTGCTTTGGGTCCATTTTGATGAGCACTACATATGGAGCTGGATTCGGATTCATTTGAGCTAGTGAAAATTTTGGTTGAAATTAAATGCTTGTTTAATTCGGAGTAAATCACTATCGCGATGACTAGAAGCAATGTGAGCACAACTCACTCTTTCTGACTCATTGATATTTTTATATAAGTGAGAAATAATTTATTTTATGCTGATTGATGATTGTTTGGATGATGTATGATATATTGATTGGTATATGGATATATTCCTGCTTAGTGGAACAGATGACCCTATACGTTCTCATGTATGAGCAGATGACCATTTGTACGCGTGTCTGCCTCGAAGCATACATTGTACATTTATTTCTAATATGTATATTTGTTGCCGGTGACAGGTTGGAGGGATCCAACTGGATTACTCACCAGTATTGGTTTTATTTACAAATATTGTTTATATTCTGTTATCATGTGATATATGATGTTTTGGATGTCGTGATTGATGTATTTAGTGCAGTTGCAGCATTGGGCCTGTTTCTGGAATTTAAAAGTGCTAAAGTGATGATTTCCAAATTTAAAAAGGATTTTAAAATGATTTTGAAAATAGATATTTTTTAATTTTGAATCGTTAAGTAAATGAATTTATTTTTATAAATGTTATAATTTTTATGTTATAAAAATTATGATTTTGGGAAATAAAATCAGAATGCGATTTTTGAAATGTGAAGTTAATTATATTATAAAATAATTTAAATTGTGTTTTTAGACTTATTATAAGTGGCTTTTGTATAAGATTTATAAAAATTGAATTTTTATAAATAAGAATAATGGAATTTTTATGGAGTTTTTATAAATGTCGAAATGAAGTTATAAATGTATTTTATAAGTGAACAAGATTTACGAATTATGAAGCTATAAAAGAATGGATTTTTAAAATAAAGAGATTTATAAGTAATTAACTTATAAATTGGATTTTGGCATATAAATGAGATGTAATTAGAATTTGTTAATAAAGTTAATTTATAACTTGAAGTTTTTATAAAATATAAATTTGATTTATAAACATTGTTTTATAAATGTGAAATCAATTTAAATTGATAAACTAGATATGGATTTTTATTAAAGGAATTTCATCCACGATTTCGGACAGTGGATATTCCTTTAATTAAATTTGCAATAGTGATGAATTTGGTAAATAAATTATATCCACGATTTTGGATAGTGGATTATCTTTAATAAATGTGTAGAAATATTGGACTTGATAAATGAAGTACATTTATGATTTTGGACAGTAAGTAATAGATTAAATAAAATGAATATTTTTGTGAAGTGATATTTTTTATGAAGTTAAATGGTTTAAAGATGTTTTAAAATGTGTTAAGTATCGAAACCATATATTTCAACATTCATTGTGGAAATAGACGTTTTCGAGAAATAAGGAAATGATGGACTATAACACTATTGTTATAGTAAATGATTTTCGAAAAGAAATATTTTTATATAGTATATGGGATTTATATATCTATCTAATTTTCGACTCCCTATACTAGTGTTTTTGGGTTGTCGTAACGATGTTTTACGCAACATTCGTTTTGACCCAAATAAATATGTTAAGAGAATCTTTTCCTTGAAGAATTAAATATGTATACTTAATCCTGATTTAAGTATTTGTAATATTTTCCAAGTGTTGAAAATAAAGTGACTGTAAGTTACTTATTATTAAGTAAGTATATGGAGATGTTTTCCAATATTGGAATGATTTTAAGATTATGTCTTTGTAAAGATAATTTGAAGTAAACATTTGGCAAGTGATTTAATTAATAAAAGATTAATTAAAAGGGCCTAGTGATTGTTATGGTGCTAAACATTTGTTTGTTGCTTTGATAATTAAATAACCGACTATCAAACTTGGCCAAATTTTAGTCCCTCGACTTGATGTGTGAACTATTTAGTCGTAGACTTTGTACGTAGCCTTCTATGTAGGCTTAATTATCGTTTGTGTTGAGGATGTTGATTCGTATAGTGCGAAGTATTACTCTAATCTATCGAGCTTCCTTCTTGGCCCGAAGGATAGCAAGTAGAAAGTTGGAAACGTGATAAGTCTACAAGACTTAGTTCCTGTGTGAGGTTGAGAAACGCTTTTGCATTGTTGGTGCGAAGAGACCGGGATCAGATTTATCTGAAAACCACTTCGGACCAACGTATATGCAACGATTGTGCAGATTGCTTATTGATGATATTGTTATTCCAGATTTTCATAGTAGGAGACTGCTTGTTGATCGTTTGAGGTTAAAATCCCAATATACATCCAGTAGCAGTGGTCTCTTCATTATGAAATATACAATACAATGACTATTCGCTACTAATCCTAGGGATTTTTCGACAGGATGTGGTAGGAAATTACCTTCGGTTTGTCCTGTTCCTGGACAACTTGTATGGATGTTTGTCTGACATTGCATTTCTAAATATTATCTACATTGGTTTTTATCAATGGTGGCTGTGAAGGCAACTTCTCTTAGCTTAACACCCTCCTTGAGACATATGAGCTTAAGGGTTGTATTTTTGTGGAAGGCAATTAGTAGTCAACGGAAATGATCATGTGGCATTCTAAGTGATGTGATTGTGATATGTGAAAGGTAATCGTTACCTTCGGCCTCATCAACCAAAAATGACCAAAAAATGGTTAGACGCGGCAAGGCTAAGTGGGTCATTCCCAAGTAGGATATCATCATCCTCTTCTAGATATATCTTTACACACCATGACGTCGTGTATCTAATTATTATGGTTTGTATGCTATGAGGGCGCTTGGTAAAGGTCGGTAACGACCGGAGGATGATATATTCGGTACCATCTAGTTATAGAGGTAGGCCGGTCTTGTGTTCGTAGAAGATCCTTTGTGATGGTCCTCAGTACATTCTTCTAGAGATGTACTGCCGGAAGGTGTTGAATATGCGCTTATATGGTTTTTGTTTGATGATAATAAACATATATACATTCGTTTAAATGTATTTGATAATATACTATTTTATTTTTCACAGATTAAATAAATATTTGCTGAATAAAATAAATAACACGGAATTTGAATTCAAACGAATATTTTATTCAAACAAATATTTATTACATCTTTGAATAGTACAATTTCAAGCTCTCACTATTCACTATACAACTTTGATACAAATTCAATTACATCACTATTTTACATCAGCACCTCACTACATATCACTCACACTCGTATTTATCTTCAACTGAATTCCAGTTTGAATCCAACATCTGAGCAATCTGCAAAAATATTCACTAACGCAGTAAAATTGAAAAAGAAATATTTTTGCAAAATAAAATGAAATATGGTTTTTTGAAAATATGATTTGCCTCAGTTATTTGGGTTGTTCGTCATCATTTAAATTTGAATTCATCATACACGAACAACTTGTGACATACACAGTGTATTACTGTATATGCCACAAGGCCGTGCACGCCGATATATACACTTGATTGATTTACAAGGACAGGCGAGCACAGGTCAAACCCAAATGAAAAACCGGGTTCAACTCACGTGCAATATATTCAAAATCACGACACGAGCACAAGGTCAAACCCGAGTTTTGAAATTGGGTGCAACACATGGCAAACATGCATACAACATGGAATGCAAGGACAATGCACCAATGCAAATTCAAATAATGTACAAAAACAAGCCTAGCAGCATGAACAAGTATGGCAGCATGCGAATGCATCAAAGCAAGTAAACAACAATGTCGAGCTCAATGCAACATATTCACCAATGAATCATCAAAGAGTGCAACAGGGATGAATACAACATGAAGTGAAGCAACTCAAGGAGATAGTCGACCAACAGTATCAAACTCATGTATGCAACAGCAAATACTCGAACTCAAGACAGTACAGCTACAACATGGTGCAGAACCAAAGCCAAGTATAATGTACAGTGAAGCCAAAGTAGTACACAAACAACATAGCAGTATGGAAGAATGCAAACCAGAGAACATCTACAAAGTAATGGAGGAAAACAAACCAAGCATACAAGCTCAAAAATTTTAACCACTGCAACTAAAGTGTACAAACACAAGTGAACCACAAAGTGAAAGTCCACCAGCACTAGACAGAAGTATATTTGAGGCTAGAGTTTAGTAAAGATATCAAGTACACCAGCACTAAACATAAGTATGGATGTACTCAATGCAACCCAGATAAACATGCACGACTTATGGCAGTGAAACTCAAACAAAGTGCAGAAGTAAACAAATGCAACAATTCAAATTCAAGACAGCACCAAAGACTCGGCAGTCAGTGGCACATGACCACCTAGCAGTGACAGTTCAAGTGAATCGAGTTCAAGTCAGACTAACACTGCAAGCAACATGAATGCAACACGGCCGAGCATTGATCAAGACCAGTAACATGTGGACAGTAAAAATCAAACAACCAAACCAACATGAAGCAATGTACATGCATCAGTGATGAAAGCTACAAGAGAGGCACAGCAACTACAAAGTATCCAAACCAGTACAAACATGAACATGTGCAGATCACAGAACACAATGCCCAAGTATACAATAAAACAAGGCTCAAACCAAAAGTGCACAAGTATTTTCAAACATCAACAATGCTTGAAGACTGCAGCATCAATTAAACGACTAATATAAATGCACATAGCAAGCTACATGAAGACAGAGCTCAAAACTACAACTCAAAGTTCAATGCAGACAACATAATGATCCAAACAACAACAAAGTCGATGCAAACATACATGAACAGGCAGTACACAGTGAAACAGGGTGACTCAGGCAAATATACAAGAACAAGTCAACAATGTAAAAATGCCAGAAATCAAAGCCGTGGTTATCACGAAAATAAATTCAAAACCGTGTCAACCAAGGAACGCAAAAGATACGAAGTTGACAAAGTCAGTTCGATCATCAATCGTTCAAGCATAATCAAACGGCCGATCAAAAGAATTTGACAAATTCAAATGATTTTATACGAACGCAAGAATAGGATTTACAAACCCTATATAAATCAAATTCACATCATCGGCAAGGGCATCGAGTTCGAGCAAGCCAAAATCAGAAAAGCAAAAGGATAAATTACATACCGAAGCAATCGAACTCGATCAAGGAGGAGAAGCCGCAAACAATTGAAGCAAATCAGAGAAACAGTGATTGCAATCAACCAACAAAGGTAGCGACTTCAAACCCTAATTTAAGAGCACGACATCAAAGGGACGAAGCCCCAATTTGATCAAGGACGAAGCCCTAAAAAGGACCGGCCGCCATTACAAACAAAGAAATAAAAGAGACGGGTCAAATAGCAAAGGAGGCCGGCCTACTTTCAAAGGGAGTTTGTTTTAAGGGGTTTTTAATTTATAATTAGGGTTCAATTTTAATTTTAATTGTTTTTTATTTTAAACTGTTTTATCTCTTTCTAGTCGTGTGACTAGGGTACAAACTACGTGTTGTAGTTTGGGAATTCGCAACTCGGTAGTTGAGTTGTGGCAGGGTTTTGAGCGTAGAGTTAGATTAGTCAATAGCGGGTATAGCGAGTTTAAGTGTGTAAGCGAGGGACTATCTAATTTCTAGTAGAAACCTTGGGGGCAGCACGTAGGCAGGGTTTTGCCGAAGCTGGGTAAATTCTGTGTTGTTCTGTTTTTTCTGTTATTTATATTCTGCAATATCTGTGCTGCTAATCTGTGATCTGAATTGAAATTAATTAATAAGCTTCCGCGATTAATTTTTATAATTTATACCATCACCCTATTCACCCCCCCTCTAGGGTGAAATCGATCCTACAAGTGGTATCAGAGCTAGGAACAAAAGCCGGTTTTGTTTTAAAAATTTGATTTTACAAAAACCAATTTTTGTTTTATGAATTCGTGTTTCAAAAATCAATTTTTGTTTTAAAAATTCTTGTTTCAAAAAATCGGTTTTTGTTTTAAAAATTTGAATTTTTAAAATGGCTTCTTTTAATAATTATTTTGAGGGTCGCTCCAATATTATTCCTTCTATTTTCAATGGAACAGATTTTTTGAATTGGAAATTAAAAATGGAATTTTATTTAAAATCTGTTAATATTAAATGTTGGGATATTATTGAAAACGGGTGTGATATAACAGATAAGAAAATTATCTCGATTAATGCTCTTGCTATGCATATATTATATTCTCATATTAATCAAGATAATTTTAATTTCATCTCTCATTGTGAAAATGCACTAGAAATCTGGAATACTTTAATTGCAATATATGGTGCAACAGTCAACAGCAATGAGAAGTCCTCCACAATCGACTCAGTTGAAGAAATGTGCTTAACAGGATTTGTAAAAAGCAGTTGTGATGAGGATGATGATGATGGAGCAGCTGAGCTGGCGTTAATAATGAAGAAATTCAAAAGATGGAACAACAAATACGGAAATCCAGCTCTAAATCAAAAATTGAAAAGCAGAATAATCAAAGCACTGGATAACTCGAAACAACACGGGATCATTTGCAACAAACCCGGTGATATCAAGCCCAATTATCCCCGATTTCAACTCGACAAAGAAAAGAATTCAAAAAGGAAATTTGCAGCCACGTGGAATAAAAGCGATAGCAGTGAAAGTGAGAAAGCAGATATATGCCTTCATGGGAATATAACCGATAGCGACGATGACGAGCCAAGCGAGGTATCAAAACTTACTCACTCTGAATTACTCATTTATTTCCACGAAGTAAATGGCTGTTTTGAACGACTTAGGGAAAAATACGCCAAATTTGAATCTCAAAAGGATACTTTGATAGAATGCAATAAACAACTTGATCAACTAGTTAAAACCTATCAAAGTAGGATCCCTAAGTGTGATATGTGTCCAACATTCGAAAAAGAAATTAAAAAATCAGAAATCAATATAAAATCACTTGAAAATGAAATTCTGATTTTAAAAGAGAATGAAAATACTATGAGAGAGAATTCTATTAAAAAGTGCACACAGTTGTTAAACGAAAATGAATCTCTCAAAACACAAGTCCAACAACTGTCAACGACTTTAGATAAATTTTCAAAAAGTGAAAAATCGTTGAATATGCTATTAGGAAAGCAAACTGTTAATTCGGTTAGACAAGGACTTGGATATAATAGTTCGAAAATTGTTGAAAACAAGATTAATCAAGAAAATTCAATGTGCACGATTTGTAGAAAATATGGACACAATCATAATAATTGTTGGTATAGACCCAAACATGTGAAAACTATACCGATTTGGGCTCCAAAAGGCACAAATATAAAAACTCTCAAAGTTAAACAAATTTGGGTGGCGAAGGGAACAATTATAAATAGTTTTGGGTCTTTACAAAATTGTTTTTCAAAATTTTCTGCCACTAACAACCATGGACCTATAAAAACAAATAGGTCACATAAATCTTTCAACGTGTAGGTGTGGTGGCAGGCTAAGGAACAACAACAGTGTACTCTGGATTTTTGGCTGTTCCAGAAACACAACGGACGACGAAGCTAAGTTCCTTACCCTAGTATAAAGGTGACAGAATCACAATGGACAACAATGAAAAATATCGTAAAGGTAAAACAGGTAATGGTATGTTTTAAACGATATATTAAATGTGATAATCTGCACCGTATTCTAAATTAAAATCAGCCAATATTGAGATGATGAAAAGATGATGATTCTGACTTATTCAAAATAGTTGGCCAATTATATTCTTATGCCAAAAACACTATAAAAATCTCTAAATTCTTTGAATTACTTCATATATATCATTTTGGATTAAAAATAGTGTTTTGTTGGATAATACATTTGGTTATAATACGGCTAACTCTTTATTCACGGTTTTCTGATTATTTACACGGCTTCAATTCATATTCAAAAGAATGTCATTTAAATTGTTGTTAAAATTGAGTTTGAAATTTTTGGTGCGCACTTCATGGTTTGATCAATCAAATTCAATTAATGATAATTTTGAGTGAGAGAGAAATTCAGATGCAGATTACACTGGTAATCTAGTTGATAGAAAAATTACTAGTAAAATGTGATTTTTGTTAAGACATTTAGTAACTGCATCGTTTTTTCAAAGAAAATATCTGCATATTCTTCATTTCAAATAATTTTCAAATAGCAGAAAATTCTCTTTTAAAACCCCTGGAGAAAATCATGTTTGACCATAGTTTCAGGTTAGTCATTTTTGAAAAATTAATTTCATAATTATTTTTTATTCTGATTTTAAATGACTATTTTGACTAATCTGACTCCCTAATGTTTATCGAAAAGAAAAATAGTGATTGAAAAAGTGATGAGTGTTAATATTGATCAAATATTATGACTTGAGACGGTATAATTAATAAATTTCTTTAGAAATTTAAATAAGAGTTATAAAAAATTTTGTTGGTAAAAATTCCATGACCATCTCTATATCTATCATATTTCTAACAGCCATCACTCATCAAAATTCTATATAGTTTGCCGATATGTGATACTTTAAACAGGAATCATTCGTTTTTCATTTTCACATTTTTTTAAAAATAAAATAAAATAATTAATAATAATAATAAATAAATACCAAAGTATTCACTCTCATTTAAAAGTCCTCACGGTTATGCATGGGTGAATTACTTGGAATTTGTTATGTGCTTCCATGCTCATTTAAAAGTCCTCACGGTTATGCATGTATGGAACGCATATCAAAAGTTGATTTTTAAAATAAACAAGTTGATTCTAATCCCATTTAAAAGTCCTCACGGTTATGCGTGGTTAGAAGATACTTGAATTCATTTTTTTTTAAAATAAAATTGGAATACTACTAATCTCATTTAAAAGTCCTAACGGTTATGCATGGTTAGTAGTTATTCAAATTCCTGATATAAATATACCACAAATAGACACAACTATATGGTTTTATATGATGATATCATTCCTATCATTCTAAAAGTGGAATATGCGCCTAACAAAATATTTATGATTTTTGTTTGACTTTTTATTGAAATTTAATATTTATATTCAATTGAGTTTTAATGTTGGATTGATATCGATTACTTTATATCTATTTTGTCTAACACTATTATTCTTTTGCTGATAACAAAAGGGGGAGAGAAAAGTTAAGATTTTGTCAAATAAAATCAAGCAAAGGTCAAATAATTTTCCATTTTGCATCTAGACTCATTTGCATATTTCTATTTGTATGCATCTAGACTCAGTTGAAGACTCATATGCATATTTCTATTTGTTTGTTATCATCAAAAGGGGGAGATTGTTGAATATGCGCTTATATGGTTTTTGTTTGATGATAATAAACATATATACATTCGTTTAAATGTATTTGATAATATACTATTTTATTTTTCACAGATTAAATAAATATTTGCTGAATAAAATAAATAACACGGAATTTGAATTCAAACGAATATTTTATTCAAACAAATATTTATTACATCTTTGAATAGTACAATTTCAAGCTCTCACTATTCACTATACAACTTTGATACAAATTCAATTACATCACTATTTTACATCAGCACCTCACTACATATCACTCACACTCGTATTTATCTTCAACTGAATTCCAGTTTGAATCCAGCATCTGAGCAATCTGCAAAAATATTCACTAACGCAGTAAAATTGAAAAAGAAATATTTTTGCAAAATAAAATGAAATATGGTTTTCTGAAAATATGATTTGCCTCAGTTATTTGGGTTGTTCGTCATCATTTAAATTTGAATTCATCATACACGAACAACTTGTGACATACACAGTGTATTACTGTATATGCCACAAGGTCGTGCACGCCGATATATACACTTGATTGATTTACGGGGACAGGCGAGCACAGGTCAAACCCAAATGAAAAACCGGGTTCAACTCACGTGCAATATATTCAAAATCACGACACGAGCACAAGGTCAAACCCGAGTTTTGAAACTGGGTGCAACACATGGCAAACATGCATGCAACATGGAATGCAAAGACAATGCACCAATGCAAATTCAAATAATGTACAAAAACAAGTCCAGCAGCATGAACAAGTATGGCAGCATGCGAATGCATCAAAGCAAGTAAACAACAATGTCGAGCACAATGCAACATATTCACCAATGAATCATCAAAGAGTGCAACAGGGATGAATACAACATGAAGTGCAGCAACTCAAGGAGATAGTCGACCAACAGTATCAAACTCATGTATGCAACAGCAAATACTCGAGCTCAAGACAGTACAGCTACAACATGGTGCAGAACCAAAGCCAAGTATAATGTACAGTGAAGCCAAAGTAGTACACAAACAACATAGCAGTATGGAAGAATGCAAACCAGAGAACATCTACAAAGTAATGGAGGAAAACAAACCAAGCATACAAGCTCAAAAATTTTAACCACTGCAACAAAAGTGTACAAACACAAGTGAACCACAAAGTGAAAGTCCACCAGCACTAGACAGAAGTATATTTGAGGCTAGAGTTTAGTAAAGATATCAAGTACACCAGCACTAAACATAAGTATGGATGTACTCAATGCAACCCAGATAAACATGCACGACTTATGGCAGTGAAACTCAAACAAAGTGCAGAAGTAAACAAATGCAACAATTCAAATTCAAGACAGCACCAAAGACTCAGCAGTCAGTGGCACATGACCACCTAGCAGTGACAGTTCAAGTGAATCGAGTTCAAGTCAGACCAACACTGCAAGCAACATGAATGCAACATGGCCGAGCATTGATCAAGACCAGTAACATGTGGACAGTAAAAATCAAACAACCAAACCAACATGAAGCAATGTACATGCATCAGTGATGAAAGCTACAAGAGAGGCACAGCAACTACAAAGTATCCAAACCAGTACAAACATGAACATGTGCAGATCACAGAACACAATGCCCAAGTATACAATAAAACAAGGCTCAAACCAAAAGTGCACAAGTATTTTCAAACATCAACAATGCTTGAAGACTGCAGCATCAATTAAACGACTAATATAAATGCACATAGCAAGCTACATGAAGACAGAGCTCAAAACTACAACTCAAAGTTCAATGCAGACAGCATAATGATCCAAACAACAACAAAGTCGATGCAAACATACATGAACAGGCAGTACACAGTGAAACAGGGTGACTCAGGCAAATATACAAGAACAAGTCAACAATGTAAAAATGCCAGAAATCAAAGCCGTGGTTATCATGAAAATAAATTCAAAACCGTGTCAACCAAGGAACGCAAAAGATACGAAGTTGACAAAGTCAGTTTGATCATCAATCGTTCAAGCATAATCAAACGGCCGATCAAAAGAATTTGACAAATTCAAATGATTTTATACGAACGCAAGAATAGGATTTACAAACCCTATATAAATCAAATTCACATCATCGGCAAGGGCATCGAGTTCGAGCAAGCCAAAATCAGAAAAGCAAAAGGATAAATTACATACCGAAGCAATCGAACTCGATCAAGGAGGAGAAACCGCAAACAATTGAAGCAAATCAGAGAAACAGTGATTGCAATCAACCAACAAAGGCAGCGACTTCAAACCCTAATTTAAGAGCACGGCATCAAAGGGACGAAGCCCCAATTTGATCAAAGACGAAGCCCTAAAAAGGAACGGCCGCCATTACAAACAGAGAAATAAAAGAGACGGGTCAAATAGCAAAGGAGGCCGGCCTACTTTCAAAGGGAGTTTGTTTTAAGGGGTTTTTAATTTATAATTAGGGTTCAATTTTAATTTTAATTGTCTTTATTTTAAACTGTTTTATCTCTTTCTAGTCGTGTGACTAGGGTACAAACTACGTGTTGTAGTTTGGGAATTCGCAACTCGGTAGTTGAGTTGTGGCAGGGTTTTGAGCGTAGAGTTAGATTAGTCAATAGCGGGTATAGCGAGTTTACGTATGTAAGCGAGGGACTATCTAATTTCTAGTAGAAACCTTGGGGGCAGCACGTAGGCAGGGTTTTGCCGAAGCTGGATAAATTCTGTGTTGTTCTGTTTTTTCTGTTATTTATATTCTACAATATATGTGCTGCTAATCTGTGATCTGAATTGAAATTAATTAATAAGCTTCCGCGATTAATTTTTATAATTTATACCATCACCATATTCACCCCCCCCCCCTCTAGGGTGAAATCGATCCTACAGAAGGTAGTCCCTTCATCTGGACATTTGTATGGAAATCCAAACTCCACTACGTACCTACCATTTTGATTGTATTACCCAATCGGGAAATATGCTGGAATTTAATTAATGTAACACTTTCGGCTATGATTAATATTATTTTTATACTAGACACTAGTATAATATCAAATGATTTGATATGAAACGTTTTAGTTATCATAAGGTAAAAGCATGTTCGTGTTTATGTGTGGACTTGTCTTACGAGATACTTTTGTTTTGATAAAGGAAAAGTTTTGTAATTTAAATAAATTCAGTTGAGAGTGTTTCTCACCCAGGTTTACCAGACTGATCCAGACGTTCTTTCCTTTCAATGCTCGGGTCAGACCGAGTATATTTACAGGTTCAGATTTGGTGCTTTTGGAGATTTAGCAGGAGAGCTGGAGATCTTCATTTTCGTATACACATACATGTTTTGTTTGATTTTCTGCTGCATTTTTTCTTAGTTGTTGTTTATTATCGACAATTGTGAGGACAGATTATTATAACTGTTCAGGTTGATAGTTTGTGATTGATTGTTGAACTTCGATTGATGTATGTATATGTAGTTTCTGTTTTGTAAAGATCATTGATATGATATTATATGTTTTCCGCTGCGATGTGAGATTCTGTATTGTTCTGTTTGGTTCTATCTTCTCTCTTTCTTCTCTTCTCTTCTTCTCTCTTCTTTTCTTTCTCTTGACTTTCCGCCAGTCTGTGTTTTTTGGGTCGAGTATGTGTGGTTTATTGTCAATTCAAAAGGTACGGATTTCTGGGTCATCACAATAAATCTGTGTCTCACTTTACTTGCTTTATGTTTTAATTTTTTATTCCTAAATTTATATTCTCTACATTATATTATATGAGATCTGTGACTGGATATTGGTGCTTTCGTATAGTTAGGTGTTGGTGGCCATTTTTGACGCCAACACTACATGTGTTCATGAAATAACTTAATAAGAAAACTTTAGAACTTAACATTAGTTTTCATTTCAAATCTCTTGAAACTTATATATACATATAACTTTTGTATATCAATTCATACCTTGGAATTAAATCAAAATCTGTTTTACCAAAATAACTTTATAGCATCCGACACTTAGAAACCTGAAAATGAATGTCGATAATGTTGGAGTCATCACCATAATTATTTTCAAGCAACAGGAGTGAGTTCAGTACATCTAACTTATGTCTTTTGGACTTGAGCAAAATCATTTCAAAATGGTATCAAATACTTCATAAATTTTACTAAGTACCATGATCTTAATTTCTTAAACCAATTTCCCAAATACTTACGTCAAATAATATACCTATTATTTTCTTCAAAATTTTGAAACATATTTTCTTCAAAATTTTGAAACATATTTTCAAAGATACTGGGATATAAGTCCTTAAATTCTCTATTTGAATCCTTTTCATATATAAACCATGTTTATATAAAGCTACTTTTTTCATCTAAATCATTTCATAAATGTATATCTTTATTTATATTATAATAATCAATTCTTATTAAAATTCAATTTTAACCCAACAATGTCATCAAATGCATTATAGTCAAACCATGAAACTTTGTTCACAAGGTAAATATTCTTATAAATTACTATCTACCCAACCCTTGTTGTAAGAAGGTAAATTTGTTATATATCAACAAACTATAGTAAATGCACATAAACTGGTCGAGCATATCGATCAAACAATAAATGATAATAATTGGATATTATCATTTCTTAACTAATAAATAAACCATAAATAAATATATCAATTTTCCTTTGAATTTTTTTCCTTTCATATATAAATATAATCTTAGGTAAGATTATTTCATTTACCAATTTTTCAAAACAATATTGTGTCGGTTTGCCTTGTTTAAGTGTTTAGAAACCTCTATCGATAACATTGATTAGACGCATCGACCAGAGTCTATAAACCACTCAACAGACCAATTAATACAATATAAAACATTTTTATAGTACTAACAAACATGCTGTCATATGTATAATACACTCAGCTCATGCTAGGGCATTCCATTACCTAATCTCTTAATGAGTTATACCCAATCAAAGTCAAGGTTCTTGCTTAACCTCCAGCTTTGATACCCGCTCTAATGACTTGTCTTTTTGATACTCGGATGTCGACACTAATACATCAACAATATTCATGTACCGAGCACCCAAGTGCCGAAAAGGCAAATTGTTAGGGTTAAATAAAAGAAAAAGAAAATGAACAAGGAAGAAAGAACACAATATTAGAATCTTACAATGGAACGATTATATATAATATCAAAAGAAAGTATAAATTTTCATTCTAAGATACAAAGTTTTTCAGAGTTACAGTAATCAGTCTGGACAGTTATAACAACTCATCCTCACAAATGCTGATGGTACAATAGTAATGTATCGGAAATAAATACTACGGTAGGCAATCATCCAGCTCATCTTCAAAAGCTCCAAAGAGTCCAAAGCTAAATCTAAAAACATACACGAGGCTAACCCAAGCATTATGAGAAAATAACATCTGAATCAGTCTGGTAAACCAATGTGAAAAACTCAAGAAATATGAGTGAAAGTAATAGTAACCACTGAGACTGTATGAATTTTCATAACTGTCTTCCCCTCAAAGAAACCAATCATTCATTAAGTTTGATATATAGTGATATGATAGATAATGTCTAAAGTGTAGCACATAGATCATATCAAATAGTTGTTGTGTGAACTCCATAACAATAATAGGTATACAATCAATATCGCTAAGGTGCATTCGCATAATGGATTTTCTAGGGAGGCTCCCTGCATAGGTCCTACGAGGGAAGCAACACTATCCTCTCTTTTGGAACACTCCTTAAGATAGACATTCCACACAATAGCATCATTTGAAATGTTAACGCCGACCTCTCCCTTAACCTTAGGATTGACAGTTCAACTCTATAACAATTCACTTCACAACCGCTTCCAGAACATAGAACTCGTATACTAGTTTTGAAGTGGTATTCGACAAGTAAAACACTTACCGGTCCCGGTCTTTTCAAAACTAATTCATTGAATTTTCGGATAAGTTGATTTTGGTTCTTTTAAAAGTAAGCCAAAGCTAGAGATGTTTCGTACCAATGCTCCTCCCTGGAGGTTCTCATTGATATGAAATTACGAAGCCTTTCGGTATATTCTTAAGTCATATTCGGTCAAGTTCGATAATCGATTAAATTGCTTATACCAATCATGATTCATATGCTTAACTCATTTCTGACATCTTAACTTAACTATTCCTCATCCAAGAGTGAAGCCAGGTAAGAGTACTAGTTGCATCAAATCCTCACCTAAAATCTTCATTCTTGAATCTCACAAATGGATAAGTCCACCTCATCGGCTTTTAATGTTAACTATAGTATTAATTATTTCCATAAACAAGAAGAAACCAAGACGATTAACACATTTCCAACATTTTTCAACTTATTTTTCCTCGGTTAGAGCTCTATTGCTCCATCCCTATTCGACGTCAATTTTAACTCTCACAAATAGATAATCCTTACTTCGTCATCTCTTAGTGTTAAGCATAGTTAATTACTTTTCAAACAAGTAATCAAATAATTAACCATTTGGCCATTTAGCAATTCTAACCTCTTTCCAAAAACATTTGTATATACTTTTAAAATACTTGAAAATATTTATAATAGGTTTTAAAACATTTTTCCAAAATATTACTTTAATATAACAAGTTTACAAAATTCCTTAAAACTTAAAAAGAACATATGTTTAACAAAATATCTCTTCTTTAAAAATTCACAATTAATTCTTAGAAATTCATAAATATCTCAAACTACTTTTAAAATACTCTAATGGTAGTTAGTAAAAACTTCTAAAAAGAATGAAACAAAAAATAATTAAACAAAGTACTTCAATTTAAATATCTTTTCAAACCTTTAAAGTCCAAAAATTAAGGCTAAACGAGGTAGTTTTGCATAGGTGAAGTTTTGGCCGCTTTTTGAGATGTTACTTAAATTTTTACTATTCAATCTTTTATTAGAAACAAAAATACATATAAAAATTATAAATATGGAGAGAAACCTCTAAGGACCTCTCAACAAAGTTCCATAAACATTGCCAAAAACAAGGCAATTTCGAACTGTATCTATAACGACTATCGCTGTAAGTGCACTTTCAAATTCGAGTCCGATCTAAACAATTTCCATCTATAGCATATGCGCTTTATTCAAGGCCTTGTCTCAAGTCATACAAGTTTTTTCAAGTTCACACCAAGTTAGTTCAAGTCCGTATACATAGGTCACTATGTCATTTACTTTTAAAGTAAAAATCCAAACCAATGTTTCTAACATAAGTAAACAACAATTCAAACAACATAAACACAATCAAAATAATATATATGTTAAATTTTCATCCAAAAGAGGTATTAACTCACCTTCCATTAAGATATGGTATGCTACATGAATATTTGTGACAAGAAATAAATCCTAATTTTCGGGTGAATGATACATCAAATCCAGTCCATCTAATGTCCTTTTCGGGAGCTTGAGGAAATGCATTTCAGGTACATCAATTAGTAGGTATGAGAGGATTAATATCGGATCCCCAAGGATAAATGATTGATTTACCCATTCAGAGCAATTTATGTGAAGGAATTTCTTTGCAAGAAGAGGAATGAACCAAGAATAAATTTTTTTACTTGGAGAGGTTGTGGATTTTTCCAACGAATAAAGCAGGAAAAGGAAAGAGTCAATATTCGCCCGCGAAACCCTTATTTCTTATTTATTGGATTTCAATATTGTCTTGATTCAATAATTTACTAAAATAAAAGTAAAAAAAATAAGGATCTGGTATAAAAAAGAAACATTATCTATATCTAGAAATAGATAAATATTATCCATACATATAATCAAGATCTAAGAACCTAAACCAAACGCCATCCATGCAACCACGTCCTTTTCCCATATATTGCTCACGACCATCTCATGTGGGGTGAGTATGGCTCCATTTCTTCATGTTTTGGCATGGTGGAAGGTGTTCTAATATTATACCAAGCCTTATGGAAAAGTTTGAAGTCATTTGGAGTTGATTTGCAACTATATCATTTGGAACATTTACTGAAGAAGGAGATGAAGAAGCCATTAAAGTAGCTTGGTTTTCATTTAAAATTTTGTGATTATATTCTAAGGGTGTGCCCCTCCTTTTATATCTCAAGATGGTGCTCTTTAGCCTTGCACTCACCCCCACCCCTACCATGCCATGGAAGCTTTAACTCCCATCATTTCACTTTTATGTCTCTTCTCCTTTATTCATATTACTCTTATACCTTTCTCATAATATCTCTTATCCATATAGAAGCTTCTTGAACCTTCCAAGCTCAATGAAGAGAGGTATGTATGCGTTTTAATTTGTTGCTAGTATGTTCATTTGATCATTAGACAAATACAGAAGAGTTCAAACAACTTATATTGATTGAAAATATGTTTATCGATAAATCGATTTTCGGTCACATAATCGATTTCTCTTTGAAGAATATATTTTAAAAAAAAAATCCGAAACAAGTCTACCATTATTATTTATGATTTACAAGGGGCTAATAAGCTTATTGAAAGATTTTAATAACATTTAATTCAAGATTCAAATATTTAAATAATTAAGATATTTAAATATGAAGTACTCGAAATTCCGGGTCATTACAACACTTCTCTCGATGTACGATACAAATTTTACAAATATTTAATAAAAAAAGTGTATATAAGAGGAGCAATGAATAATTCGAGAACTCCAACTTGATGTTCCTTTCTCCATGTATTATGCCCAATCAACTGATAACCTATCATCCAGTGATGGGGAAAAATGGAAAGAAGGGAATGGGTCAAACAAAAGTCTGGTAAATAAGAACAAGACTAATAAGATTATTAAGTTCAACTTACTTTAAATATACTCTAAGTGATATAGAGTGTAATCAAGTTTTTGTGAACTCCTAATGTCTAATACCTAAGGATTCTTATCTAACACAATGGATCGAAACTACTAATTGAACCTCATACTAATGATAGGCTAAATCGGGAAATACTTTCCTATCAAAACTACCATCACTCTACGGCCGAAGAGGGAGAACACCATAATGCAAACTGGTATAGTGACTCATTGCATGCACCTATATTCACCTTTCGATCATAATGGCAAAATGCCTCTTAGTGTACTACACCGAGGTCCACAATATGTGAACCCATGTTAGTACCGGGCCCAACTTTTCTATACTGGATAAGTATAGTCACTTATTGTACCGCGTTAGTGACCACTAGTACCATGTCCTAAACCATACACAAGTAACGTGCAGTACCTAGATCTCTCGCTAGTACTGGGCTCTCAAATAGTGTTCCCGCCAGTGCTGCACCCACTCGATCGTAACACTACCGAGCCAATTGCGAAATACATCGCCCAAACCAATACCAATAATGCGAAATACATCGCCCCAATTTAATATCAATAATGAGAAATATGTCTACCATACATAATATCAATACTGCAAAATACATCGTCTCGATCTAGTACAAATAATGCAAAATACATTGCCCCAATCTAATACCACTAGTGCGAAATACATCGTCCCAATCTAATACCATAATGTGATATACGTCGGCCTAACCATCTTAATATATAACCAAATTTCTCTATCCCTTTATGCATGTAACTTAGCCCAAATTAGCTCAACATATTAGTTCAAAAATTACATAATTTTCAAGTAAATTATATAATTTTTAACCATTAATTTTGGCCCTTAGGCTAAGGTTCGATTTGCTAAATTTAAACTTGGATGGCCGATTCGAGACATCCCCAGGTCGACCGCTGCCAGTCAACTGGGGCTATTTGAGGGTTGACCATACAACTGTAAATTATTAGGGTTTTTAACATTTTTTAAATTATCAATCAATATTTAAATTAATTCATTTATCCGATGTGATTAATTTATCCAGTTAATCCTAATTTTCCCATTAACCATAATCTACATTTTAAAGTATCAATTTCAAATTTAATCAGGGTTTAAAACTTAAGGTTCACAATTTACCATGTCCAATTTACCCAATTTCAGAATCTAATTTAAATTTAAATTCTAGAGCGTAGGGTTTAGCCAATTCAAAATTTCAAATTGACAATTTAATTAGAGTTGTCAACAATTCTAATCACTTAAAATGGTTTAAAATCAATTCGATCAACCAAATTATTAAATTTGTGCCCACTCACCTTTAGCCTAAGCTCTAGACCTGAGAAAACTAGCCTCCAATCAATAGCTCTCCTCTAGATCTCCTTAGTCTCCTTCTTATTAGTTTCTTTTCTCCTTAATTTGATTTGGATTTTGTTTTAGGGTTTGGGAGATTTAGGGTTTCGGTAGAAAATTTGACAGCATCTGCTTACTGATCGACTAAACAAAACTTAGGGTTTAGCTTAGAGATTAATTTGTTGGGTGGGTCAGCTTAGAATATAGGGCCATTGGATCAACTCAGTTAGCCGTCCGGACCACACATCTATTACTTCACACACAAGCAATCATTAGGACCATTTGTTTGTTCGACCCTAGAATGAAAATCACTCGATTTTAACGGTATCGGGTCGATCGTTCCAAGGTCAAGTTCGACTGCCACCGGTCGACCTAGCCCAAGCCTCAGTTAGCCTGTTCTTTATTAATTTTTATTTTATACTTTTAAATTTTTGTTTATTGGTTCGTTGATCATAACTCTCTCATACTAACTTGGATTACGATAAGCTATATATGAAAATCATTCGCAAAATCACAATGAATAAGATGGTGCTAGTTCCACAGACAAATTTGGACGTCTATGAAAATTTTCCTTTAAGTCCTTATTTTTTTTTAATTTAATTTTCTTTTAAATCTCTTTAATATTCTTATTATATTTTACGTAAATTTCCAGGATGTTACATTCTCCCTTCATAAAATGATTTCATCCCTGAAACCTTAACTATGGAAAATTTTAACTTATACATAAAGCAAATAATAGCTACAATCATCTACTCATCCATCACCATCAACAATCATTGTCCTTAAGAAATTTATAATGAATTTGTACCTTTATATGCAAAGTACGTGAACCTATACTAATGCAAAAGAGTAGGAGGTCTACTGATTCCGTCGACTTCCATTATGCAAATACCATGTCGTGCATCTAAATGTATGTAACATCCAAAATAAGTATACCTGCGATTCTGTATGTATGCTCAACCACTACATCCATATGCAACATCCACATGCATAATATCCACTAGCACAATAATAATTAAACGTCTATGCGTATACAATCTAATAGCTAGAAAATAAATAAAAGATAATGTGAGTCTGTGTACCACGTAGAGGATATACTGTCCTAGACGTGTAAAAAAAATACAATCTAAATAATGCATCCAAATACACCCATTAGCATCCATCATCCATCATCCATCACATGTCCTACTAACACGTTGCAACCATTCCTACCATCCAACGGTCTCTTTCTAAGCTAGAACCTAAATACAATAGTAATTTATGCTCTCCTAACTAAATTGGCTTGACCACGGTAGCTACACCACATAGACATTTGCACAAGTACCTAATGATGGCTTCCTAATAATTAAGCCACATTCTATCTTTTTTCGGGGATTTTCTACTTGTCTTTTCTCTACCGTGGACTTGGCTCCATGGACTCTGTATGGACTCGGCTCCAAAGAATACCCCATATATCCCCACATATCTCCTATCAGTACTTGCATTCTACCTATTTGGTGCAGACCTTACCCTTTTACCAATTGAATCCCGACCACACTAACCAACTTTAACTACTGGCATATTTTCCAATTAAATTATATGTGCACTGGTAACCTTCAACAATCCTTGCTACTAATCCAAATGGTGTCATTTTGCAATATGTAGTTAAAGTGCTTAGCAGTTCCACAGTGGTGGTGGTACGAAAAGTTACAGTGGGGATAAAGCGGGAATATAGCGGAAAATAACAGAGGTATAAAAAGATTTATTAGATGTAAAACCAAATATTTAAAGTTAATTTTTCTTATTCTCACATCATTTGTGTACGAAAAAGAAATATCACTTAATCTTATATAACAAAATCAAAAAATATCATAGTTTATGCAGTCCATATTTAGTGACTACAATATACTTCTAAGTTATATTGAGCACTTATGCTTTAAAATTAGGTATTTACCCTAACTTTGTTTATTTGGTTCAAAGGAGAACAAGTCAGATCTACCTTTTTATATTAATATTGCTAAAATGGCATGCTAAAAGCTTTAATTTACCGAGTGTAGTGGAAAATAGCGGGGCATAAAGTAGGACTACTGTTTAATAGCATAATATTGAAAAAGCGTAGCGGTCGAAGGTCGCTATGCACAATAACATGAATTTTGTGGGGCTTTAGGTGCATAGATCTTGCACCATGCTAAACGACTTGATCATTAGTATGCTCTTGCTAACTGCAGCACCATAAAATCTCAAAACCTCCAATGCGTATCATACTGCCTGAACTCTATCAATTGTGTTAACTTCAATGCCTAGATACCAAGTGGGATAACTCAACTATGGATTTAATTTCTTCTTTTTACGGTACTTCCCACTTACCCTTTGCTATACTTCCATTTCCGTCAAGGTTGCCTAAATTGGAGACTTCCTAGATATAAAAAATAACACAACTTGTTTTCCAATTTTGCCCAATGCAAGTCATTTCTCTTTAGCCTTGGGCTGCTTTCCAAACTTTCAAAAGTCATAATACCTAGGGATCATGTTTATGGCCTACATGGATCAATCCCATGTTTATAAATGGAAGTTTGGTCTATTTCTCATTTACTATTAACAATAAAAGTCCCTAAATTCATTAGAATTATAATCTAAGATCATTCCAACCAAAATAATATCCACTTATGGGTTACTTCATTCGCGTGCAGTTGTTATGCACACGACCACATCCTCTATGTTAGTTTTCCATAAATTTTTCTTTTTTCTATTCCTTGGTGTTATCTCATAAATAGGACCTTTACCAAACATAGCCTCTTATCACTCCATTCTAATCACCCTATAGTTGAGACAGCTAAATATTATGCGGTTGGACAAATGAAACAAAATGCTATCTTTATTTTAAATGCCTATATACTTATGTTGTTTGGTGCAAGATACGATAATTAAGCGGCGTGCATACTCTTGAGCATGCCAGTTATGAGGAATAGCACATTATCTTTTAGGTTACGTAGTGAAAGAATTACTTTTCTAATGTTATGATGATGATGTTGAAAACGGTAGTCAAAGAGCCATGGGAGGAAAGAAACTTGAGGACTCTTAAATGAAAGATAAGGAGGGTTAAAGAAGCGGTGTTTGAATGTGGTAGATTTTTCAAGGAAAGGATAAAATTATGTAGAAGGGAGGAGGTAGTATGTGATAGTGATAAAACTTAATGTTTAGATGGTTAGCTTTTTATATGTAACCCCCCAGCCTATGAACAAACTCCTCTTGTATTTCTTTTAACATAAAGAGGTAAGGGTCATTTATAAAAACTCTAGTTAAATTCCAAAAAAATCAACATAAAAAAATTGTCTATTTGTTTATTAATTTTAAGGTCTCGAATACATAATTAGAATGCCATAAAAATTCAATCCAACATTTGTATTAATTTTGTTATTAATTTGTAGCATTTATAATTTCATTTAAGTTGGTAGAACTCAGAAATCAATTATTAACTAGATTTTGTTGACTCCCTACTGTGAACTTATTTCTTAGTTAATATTTGAACAATTTAAATACCAAAGCCAGTACGAACTTTTTAAAGTACAATGTCAAGTGTAACAACCCTGTATTTTGTGATTATTTTAATTGTATATTTAATTATTTAAACTGAATCTCTGATTTAAAAACTTTATTTTATTTATTAAAATGGATAATTTTTGTTATTTTAAATATAAATATTGATTTGTATGTGAATTAGGTTTCCAAACATGAATAAATTGAATATTTTCCAAAAATGTGGATTTTGGTCAATATGGTCAAACTTTGACTTTTAAATTTAAAATTTAAATATTTGAATTTTATCTTTTATTATGAAAATAAATAAAATTTCAAGAATACTACTTTTCGTTTCGTTGAAATCCGATTTATATTGTGAAGGTAATGCTTTTTACAATATTGTGTGTAGATTGTTTTATTTAGCAAAATTGTTTATTTTAATTTATATAAATAATATTTTTGTTTGTCAAATCTTGTTCTAATTTGTGTAATATGTCATGTTATGCATATATTTTATTTTTAGAATATTTTTAAAGTGATGTTATAATTTTCCAAAGCTTATTGTATTTTATTTACAATTTTTAAATCCTAGTTCCAATTATTAAGCTATTTTCTTAATTATTTTATATTTTTCTAAAATTTATTTATTTTATTTCTTACTTTATTTTGTTTTTTTTTCTATTTTATTTATGTACATTTCTATTTGTTTATAATGAAAAAGAAAAGGAAATATAAATGGTCTAAAACCTTTTCATATTCCATAACCTTTCATATGCTTTTTGTCCTTTCATTTGTCAATTGCCATTTGCATTGAATTAGCTGACCATATCACTTTCTTCAGCCATGCATCTTTCATTTTTCATGCAAGAAATTTTTCTCTTCATCTCTAAAAAGTTCGGCCATCATTTCTGAAAAATATTTGGTAATAGTTCTTCCTCTTTTTCATCTTATTATTAATTTAATCTTTGCCTTGTTTTCTCCTATCATGCTCGGCCATAAGCTCCTCCATCACCACATCACCTTCAGCACCACCTTGCATGGCAGCTTCCCCTCCAACCCACTGACCATGTCAGGTCGTGGCCTTCCCAAAGTTGCAAACTCCTCAAAATAATACAAGCATCACTTGAAAACAAGCCTAGTCGAACCCTTAAGGCCATCACCCTTCACATGTCCTCTCGGCCACCCTTAGAACCACCTCCACCAGCCTCCAACTGACCTTAGGCCACTGCTGCACTATCACTTGACCACCAGCAAGCAAGGTCGAGCCATCTATTGCCATAGCCGAGCCAAGAATTGTGACAAAAACTCCACTTTGTGCCTTGACCTTGTGTATGTTCATGCATAAACCACTACCCCTTTCATCTCCTACTAGGCCGAGCCATATGGACCCATACTTGACCCAAACACCTAGCCATGGCCGAGCATTAAAGACCCTAGGCCGAGCATATGATGTGGTGAAAGCGTGGGCAAGTTGTGTTGTTCTTTGTTGTGTTATATTTCTAGTTGTTCAATGTTATATTTTGTTGTAAAATTCATGTTGCAATATCTTGTCTTGTTTGTTGTGTACAAGATAATCATCTTGGCTCTCTTCACTCACTTGAATCCAATATCTTGCTGTATCATGCTTGTCGTGCCTTTGGAATCGTTTTGTATGTCGTAGTGGTCTTCAGCTTGAAAAGGTGAGTCTTTCTCACTCTGACATTTGTACTTATGAAATAGTGAATTGATGACAAGTGTTTAGTAATATAAAATGTTTATGCATGTTTATGATGGTTATATGATATGCTATGCCATGTTATTACCATGTTAAATCTGTTAATTATCACCTGACATCTGATATTTGACATTATATTGTGATATTAACATGTTAGTTTACATTGTTTATACTGTTTATTAATTTATGATCACACTGCAAGTTCCCTGTAGAATAGAATCACTATGGGTTGATATGATACATACCCGAGCGGACTTTAGAATAGGGAAAAATCGTTATGGGATGAAATGATAGGCCTGAGCGTTTTTTTATATTTTATTTGACTTGGGATTGCGGGTTTGAAACGATAGAACTCGGGTTTTCTTTTTAAATTGCGGATTGAAATGATATATATCTGTATCACTTGACCTAGGTTAGAAAATTATATATAGACCTCGTGGTATATTTTTAAATGATTTTTCTTAAGATATGTATTTTTAAATGTATGAAATTTTGATTTAAAAATATATATTTTATGGTTTTAAGAAAGCTAAATATTAAGTTTTGAATTTGTGAATTTAAGTATGTAAATTTGAAGTAAACGTGATTTTTGACTTTAAATTCAATTTTTTTCTAAAATGTAAATAAATAATGGAAATCAAATTTATATTTTTAAAATGATATTTGAAATAAAATGTTAAGTTTTATTAAATTTATAAGTAAATAAACAGTGAATTTTAACTTAATTAATGAATTGAGTTTTAAATTGGATATTTAATTAATAAATTTTGTTGTGATAAATCATTTATTAAAATTATTTAAATGTGAAATTTTAAAGTCTATAAATATGATTTATAAATTTAAAATAACAACAATTGAAGCTTTAAATGTTTCTGAAAGTTATAATACAAGCTGGAATTTTATTAATAGCATTTCTAAAAAAAATGCTGTAGTCTTATGGCAACATTTCTAAGTGCTATTGTTTTTTAATATAACTATGTTGAAGTAACTAAATATCTATTATGGAATTTTATAAATGTCATTGTTCCTAAACTAAACTATTTTGGAAACTACAAGCTAGATAGCACTTTATAAATGCTGTCACTAAATTTGACAATGTTTTGAAATGTTATAGATTTTAACACTATTTGAGTTATATTTTAAAGTGTTAAATGATTTAACTTTTGGAATTGATTATTTGTGAAATTTTAGGAGTTTTAAAATTATCTTAGCATTTAAATTTGAATTTTAAGGAATTCAAATTGAATTTGAATTCAAATATAGTTTACTTGGTTATGTGTTAAATGGAATAAAATATAGTGAGATAACTGAATTTTTGAATGGAATTTTGAAATGTATTTTGTAATGATATTTGAAATAATAAATGAATGAAATATTTTATTTTTAAATGATATTTAAATTTGAATATTTGAAATTGAATTCAAATAATGATTTGATAATGAGGATTTGAAGGATATGATATTTTAATGATTTTGAAATGGTTTTGAATGATATAATCTTTATTTGATAAAAATGTGAATTTGGAATGATATTTGATTTTGATAAATGAATATTTGAAGTTGAATGATATTTGGAATGATATTGGATTTATGAAATGAATATTTCAAAACTAAGTAATAATGAAGTTAAATTTGAGATTTATGAAATTTTAAATTTTAGTTTTGAAATATGGTATATTTAAAGCTTTGGATTGATGGTTTGAATTGAATTAAATTGGAAATTTGAAAATTTGGGTTTAATTGAATAAATTTGTAAAATGAAAAGAATTAAATGAATGTTCCATGATTTCAAATGTATGATTTCAAAGTGTAATGATATCAAGTATTTTGGTTTCGAAAGAGTTATAACTTTGAAAGTATTATGATTTTTGAAAGGTGGATATATGTTTGAAATGGAAATGATAAACTATTTTGATTTGGATATAGTTTTGAAATAAAGGTGGTTTTGGTTTCGAAGTATAAACTATTTTGAAAGGAATATTGTTTTGAAATGAAATGATTTGATTTTTGAAGTATAAACTATTTTGAAATGACCACGGCGTTATAATAACGTTTGGTTGTTAAAGAGACCATGATCGGAAGTTGTCATACTCTCTGCCAACTCCGAAAACCACTTTAACAACCATATACGCGGTGGAGATTCTAGAATGAAGTAGGATGGTGGTGACATTCCTGAGGTATATTACGTGGACCCAACTCCCGTGAGTTGGCATAAGGTGGCTAAAACAGGAGCGATCTCGGGCCAAGTGAGGTCATTCCTCCGATCGAACCCATTCCTTCGATACTATACTCTTATCTTGTGGTTGATTTGATGGCCATCCTCCGATTTTGATTTGGGAGTGTGTTCCGAGGTGGGCGTATGTGGCCGTTACGTTACCACCAGCCCGTGTGCGTAATTTGTATATCTACCTTGGCATTGCCTTGTGTGTCGTGTCACCTACCATAGCGAGCCTTACTACGAGTTTGGTTTTCTGCCATAGCCCATGGAGTATTTAGGATAGTCTCTCGATCTGGAGATATGCTGATACTAGATGGACTACTGGGACTATTACGTGTTAAGGGGAATATTGGGTGACTCCTTAATGCTATTTTAAAGTAAGTTTATTTTACTGTAGACACTATTACAATAGCGCAATATTAATACATAGTAAATAGTTTAACGGATCCTTAAAGGATGGGTGATCCCAATCATCCTTTAAGTTACTTATGCATTTTTGTTACTGTTCACTTGAGTTGATTTACAGTTCATAAGTATTTATGTCCTGACTCGATTGTTTTGTGTTTTGCTTTACGCTCAAGTCAGACTGAGTGATTCAGCATTCAAGACTCACCTTCGGAGTTGGAGTTTTTCTTGAAGATCCAGCCATCTATTTTGCTTTCTGTATCCAGTGATTTTAACGATGTATTCTAATTTGTACCTGATGTATCTTGCTACTCTTTTGTTGTATCTTGTTTAACTCTGATGTATCTTATTTTTATATAGTAGCTTCATGAACTATTATCTCTTTTAATTTCACTGCATTATTATTTACTCTGTCTCTGTGATATGTGATTATGTATTTACTGTATATTCTAAGATTTGCCAAATTTTATTTACAATGCGCTATTTTGAGCAATTCAAGTCCGACATGTACGGATGCGAATAGTTGAAAATATCGGGTCGTTACAGTTGGTATCAGAGCTTTGGTAGCTCTAGGCAAAACTCAGCATATGGAGTAGGTGTAATTACAGAATCACTTTCATTCGAGTTTGAATCTCTTCCTTTTTGACTTGATTCCTTTGAATTTTGGAACGTTCCTTGCGGTTCCAAAATCCATTCGTGTCCCTCCTATTCGTCTTCATTTGATTCTGGAGTATTCCATAACTCCTCTTCGAATGAGTCAACCTTTATAATGAGTCGGCGATCCCGCCAATCTCAAATTGATTTGTAAAGGGGGTGAAATTCCTTTACAATAGCATCGATTTACCAGAGATTTTATATCTTCGGTTTAGATGCTAGTATCTCTTATAATTCCAAATTCTATCTCTTGAGACCGAATGTTGATTTCCCTAGAAATCCACACTGTTCTTATTCTTTAAGTCACGGTTGACCCGGTTAAGGTTGCCACGATTTATATAAGCTTATTCATCTTCCTATTCTGTTATTTAATCATCTCATACTTGTTTCTAACTTATCATCAAATCATTCATGAAGTGTATTTGTAAACTAATATTTAAAATGTTTTATATATTGTGTTGTTTGAGTTGTTGATGCTGATTTGGGTTTCCGATCGATTCATCTGATCAACGCTATCGATAGGATTTCCAAAACACTTGAACAGAGCAAACTGACACAATATGTTTTTCTTCAAATTCAGTAATGAAATAAATTTTGTAACTATATTATAGATTTTTTTTGGATTTTATTGAATTGGTTGTTAAGTAATAATATTTGATTTTATATATCATTATCTCTTGTTTCATATATAAATAATTGAACTATAAAACATGGTTATAAATTTATTTGGAAATTTAAAATGAATTTAAAACAAGAATTTGAGAATTTAATTTTCGATGGTTTCAAACCTTGTATTTAAAGTTTTAAAGGATATATTATTTAAAGTATTTTCGAACAGAAATTTGTTTCCAAAGAATTTTAAATTTTAAAATTAGTGCTCTTCACTTTGTCGCTGGAAAATAGCTTCGGTGATGACTGCAGCATCATTAACATTCATTTTTGAGTTTCGAAATGAAGAGACCATTCTATAATCTTGCTACAGTTTTGTTTGGGGAATTTAATTGATTTGAATTTCTAAAATAAGACTGGATTTATAACATATGCCTATATATGATTTAAATTTGAATAGGTAGATATATATATAGTATATGTGCATTTAATTATCTCCAAATAAGTCTGGAATTTATTGGAAATTTAATTCCTAAATTTATCTTGAAACATAATTTTTAAGTATAATTTCAAGATTTGGATAAATATTCAAGCTTGAAATGATTAAATTAGAAAGTTTTATTTGTATAATACACAATTTCATTCTAATATAACATACCTAAATTATATAGAAGTTGAATATTTAATTGGATAATATACAATATAAAAAGATTTTATAAATAAAATTTGAGTGGTTATAATAAATGTTATACACTTAAATTTTAGTTATAAAAAGATTAACAGAGGTAAATAGAGAAAAGAGTAATGGAATAATTTACAATATAAAATGATGTTAAAGGAACTAAGAATAAATTTAAAGCAGTTATAATAAGTATAAATATATTTAACATAGGTGATAAAATATACTGAGAAGAATAAATTTAATTTTTATTAGGAATAAAGAAGAATTAAATTTATTAAGTACATTATGAGTATAATAAATGATTTTTTTTTCAAATCTAAGATTTTAGAGATTGTTAATTTAAGATAATTAGATGATAAGATAATGAAATTAGAGATACTTAAGATTTATTTAACTTATGTAAAATTAATTTTCAATTTAATTTGAAATGTTCATGGTTTCAAATTTATTATCTTATGTTGTTTTTCAAACTATCTTTTGGTTGTCCTTATTTCCCTTATCTTGCTACTGAATGGGGAAGCTATTGCTTATACCAGTCTGTTTAGAAATCTTTCTATAATCGTTGGTACTCATTTTGAATCTAAACATTGCTTGCCATTCGCAGACCGTCGGTCAAACGGAGAGTGTAACAACCATGTATTTTGTGATTTTTTTTAATTGTATATTTTAATTATTTAAATTGAATTTCTGATTTAAAAAACTTTATTTTATTTATTAAAATGGATATTTTTTGTTATTTTAAATATAAATGTTGATTTGTATGTGAATTAGAATTCCAAACATGAATAAATTGAATATTTTTCAAAAATGTGGATTTTGGTCAATATGGTCAAACTTTGACTTTTAAATTTAAAATTTATATATTTAAATTTTTTAACTTTATCTTTTATTATGAAAATAAATAAAATTTCAAGAATACTGCTTTTCATTTCGTTGAAATCCGATTTATATTGTGAAAGTTATACTTTTTACAATATTGTGTGTAAATTGTTTTATTTAGCAAAATTGTTATTTTAATTTATATAAATAATATTTTTGTTTGTCAAATCTTGTTCTAGTTTGTGTAATATATCATGTTATGTATATATTTTATTTTTGAAATATTTTTAAAGTGATGTTATAATTTTCCAAAGCTTATTGTATTTTATTTACAATTTTTAAATCCTAGTTCCAATTATTAAGATATTTTCTTAATTATTTTATATTTTTCTAAAATTTATTTATTTATTTTATTTCTTACTTTATTTTGTTTTGTTTTCTATTTTATTTACTTACATTTCTATTTGTTTAAAATGAAAAAGAAAAGGAAATATAAATGGCCTAAAACCTTTCGTATGCTTTTTGTCTTTTCATTTGCCATTTGCACTGAGTTAGCCAACCATATCACTTTCTTCAGCTGTACATCTTTCATTTTTCGCTCAAGAAATTTTTCTCTTCATCTCTAAAAAGTTTGGCCATCATTTCTGAAAAATATTTGGTAATAGTTCTTCCTCTTTTTCATACGTTTTCTTCTTATTATTAATTTAATCTTTGCCTTGTTTTCTCCAATCATGCTCGGCCATAAGCTCCTCCACCACCACATCACCTTCACCACCACCTTGCAAGGAAGCTTCCCCTCCAACCCCACTGACCATGTCAGGTCGTGGCCTTCCCAAAGTCGCAAACTCCTCAAAATAATACAAGCATCACTTGAAAACTAGCCTAGCCGAACCCTTAAGGCCATCACCCTTCTCGTGTCCTCTCGACCACCCTTAGAACCACCTCCACTAGCCTCTAACTGACCTTAGGCCACTGCTGCACTATCAAGACCACCACCAAGCAAGGCCGAGCAATCTATTTCCATAGCCGAGCCAAGAATTGTGACAAAAACTCCACTTCGTGCCTTGACCTTGTGTATGTTCATGCATAAACCACTACCCCTTTCATCTCCTACTAGGCCGAGCCATATGGACCCATACTTGACCCAAACACTTAGCCATGGCTGAGCATTAGAGACCCTAGGCTGAGCATATGATGTGGTGAAAGCATGGGCAAGTTGTGTTGTTCTTTGTTGTGTTTATTTCTAGTTGTTCAATGTTATATTTTGTTATAAAATTCATGTTGCAATATCTTGTCTTGTTTGTTGTGTACAAGATAATCATCTTGGCTCTCTTCACTCACTTGAATCCAATATCGTGCTCTATCGTGCTTGTCGTGCCTTTGGAATCATTTTGTGTGTCGTAGTGGTCTTCAACTTGAAATGGTGAGTCTTTCTCACTCTGGCATTTGTACTTATGAAATAGTGAATTGATGATAAGTGTTTAGTAATATAAAATGTTTATGCAAGTTTATGATGACTATATAATATGCTATGCCATATTATTACCATGTTAACTCTGTTAATTATCACCTGACATCTGATATTTGACATTATATTGTGACATTGACATGTTAGTTTACATTGTTTATACTGTTTATTTATTTATGATCACACTGCAAGTTCCCTGTAGAATAGAATCACTATGGTTTGAAATGATACATACTCGAACGGACTTTAGAATAGGGATAAATCGTTATGGGCTGAAATGATAGTCCTGAGCGATTTTTTTATATTTTATTTGACTTGGGATTGCGGGTTTGAAATGATAGAAACTGGGTTTTCTTTTTAAATTGCGGATTGAAATGATATATATCTGTATCACTTGACCTAGGTTAGAAAAATATATACATACCCCATGGTATATTTTTAAATGATTTTCCTTAAGATATGTATTTTTAAAGTATGAAATTTTGATTTAAAAATATATATTTTATAGTTTTAAGAAAGCTAAATATTAAGTTTTGAACTTGTGAATTTAAGTATGTAAATTTGAAGTAAATGTGATTTTTGACTTTAAATTTAATTTTTTTAAATGTAAATAAATAATGGAAATCAAATTTAAAGTTTTAAAATTATAATTGAAGTAAAATGTTAAGTTTTATTAAATTTGTAAGTAAATAAACAGTGAATTTTAACTTAATTAATGAATTGAGTTTTAATTTGGATATTCAGTTATAAAATTTTGTTGTGATAAATCATATGTTAAAATATTTATATGTGAAATTTTGAAGTCTAGAAATATGATTTATAAATTTAAAATAACAACAATTGAAGTTTTAAATGTTTCTGAAAGTTATAATAAAAGCTGAAATTTTATTAATAGCATTTCCAAAAAAAATGTTGTAGTCTTATGACAGCATTTTAAGTGCTATTGTTTTTGAATATAACTATGTTGAAGTAACTAAATATCTATTACGACATTTTATAAATGTCATTGTTCCTAAACTAAACTATTTTGGAAACTATAAGCTACGATAGCACTTTATAAATGTCATCGTTGCTAAATTTGACAATGTTTTGAAATGTTATAGATTTTAACACTGTATGAGTTATATTTTAAAGTGTTAAATGATTTAACTTTTAGAATTGATTATTTGTGAAATTTTAGGAATTTGAAATTATTTTAGTTTTTGAATTTGAATTTTAAGGAATTTAAATTGAATTTGAATTTAAATAAAGTTTACTTGGTTATGTGTTAAATGGAATAAAATGTAGTGAGATAAATGAATTTTTGAATGGAATTTTGAAATGTATTTTGTAATGATATTTGAAATAATAAATGAATGATATATTTGATTTTTAAATGATATTTAAATTTGAATATTTGAAATTGAATTCAAATAATGATTTGATAATGAGGTTTTGAAGGATATGATATTTTAATGATTTTGAAATGGTTTTGAATGATATAATCTTTGTTTGATAAAGAATGCGAATTTGGAATGATATTTGATTTTGATAAATGAATATTTGAAGTTTGGAATGATATTGGATTTATGAAATGAACATTTCAAAACTAAGTAATAATGAAGTTAAATTTGGGATATATGAAATTATAAAATTTAGTTTTGAAATATGGTATATTTAAAGCTTTGAATTGATGGTTTGAATTGAATTAAATTGAAAATTTGAAAATTTGGGTTTAATTGAATAAATTTGTAAAATGAAAAGAATTAAATGAATGTTCCATGATTTCAAATGTATGATTTCAAAGTGTAATGATTTCAAGTATTTTGGTTTCGAAAGAGTTATAACTTTGAAAGTATTATGATTTTTGAAAGGTGGATATATGTTTGAAATGGAAATGATAAACTATTTTGATTTAGATATAGTTTCGAAATAAGGTGGTTTTGGTTTCGAAGTATAAACTATTTTGAAAGGAATATTGTTTTGAAATGAAATGATTTGATTTTTGAAGTATAAACTATTTTGAAATGACCACGGCGTTATAATAACGTTCGGTTGTTAAAGAGACCGCGATCGAAAGTTGTCATACTCTCTGCCAACTCCGAAAAACACTTTAACAACCGTGTACATGGTGCAGTTTGCAGAATGAAGTAGGATTTTGGCGACATTCTTGAGGTATGTTACGTGGACCCAACTCTCGTGAGTTGGCATAAGGTGGCTAAAACAGGAGCGATCTCGGGCCAATTGAGGTCATTCCTCCGATCGGACACATTCCTTTGATACTATACTCTTATCTTGTGGTTGATTTGATGGCCATCCTCCGATTTTGATTTGGGAGTGTGTTCCGAGGTGGGCGTATGTGGCTGCTACGTTACAACTAGCTCATGTGCGTAATTTGTATATCTACCCTGGCAATGCCTTGTGTGCCGTGTCACCAACCGTGGCGAGCCTTACTACGAGCTTGGTTTTCTGCCGTAGCCCATGGAGTGTTTATGGTAGTCTCCCATCTGTATGCTGATACTGGATGGACTACTGAGACTATTACATGTTAAGAGGAATATTGGGTCACTCCTTAACGCTATTTTAAAGTAAGTTTATTTTACTGTAGACACTATTATAATAGCGCAATATTACTACATAGTAAATAGTTTAACGGATCCTTAAAGGATGGACGATCCCAAGCATCCTTTAAGTTACTTATGCATTTTTGTTACTGTTCACTTGAGTTGATTTACAGTTCATAAGTATTTATGTCCTGACTCGAGAGTTTTGTGTTTTGCTTTACGCTCGAGTCAGACTGAGTGATTCAGCTTTCAAGACCCACCTTCGGAGTTGGAGCTTTTCTTGAAGATCCATCCATCTATTTTGCTTTCTGTATCCAGTGATTTCAGTGGTGTATTCTGATTTGTACCCGATGTATCTTGTTACTCTTCTGTTGTATCTTGTTTAACTCTGATGTATCTTATTTTTATATAGTACCTTCGTGAACTACTATCTCTTTTAATTCCACTGCATTATTATTTACTCTGTGTCTATGATCTGTGATTATGTATTTACTGTATATTCTGAGATTTGTCGAATTTTATTTACAACGCGGTATTTTGAGCAATTCAAGTTCGACTTGTGCGGATGCGAATTGTTGAAAATATTTGGTCGTTACATCAAGTATAAGTTTCGTTGCTTATAGATCTTCTTTGATGAAATTCAAATTCTAATCTTTAGATGGTCAAAAACTCTAATAATATCTATAGTTAATTGCATAGACCACTGTAAAGTCCTTGACATAATTTGGTAACATTTATAGATCTGTCATTTACTCTGGTTATAGATTTTTTACTTTAAATTAACCATCAATTACAGTGATGCTAATCTTCTACAACGAATGACATGAATCCTCTCTTGAGCACTTTAAGTAGTGCAATGTATAACCTACTATGGTCGTAACATGACCAACATGTCATATGGTAAACCATAATCCAAGTAAATCTTGGTTACTTAAGTTTAACAGTAATTGCACATCATTATATGAGATTTTTTGTTTTGACTTAATTAGATTAACCTACTGTAGACTTTCATTGATTGGTTTTATGTTTGTTCCAAACAACCACAAGCATTTAATCCCTTGGTGTCCCTAATGGTCATGAGCAATTCGTCATCCATCGTATGAAGAGCATTACGTATAATAGTCAGAATGGACGTATTGATTCCATTTCGGTACATCTTGACTAAGAACATTTAAGGATAAGTATTTTGAACATTCAATTAAAAACTCATGGTTACGAACATGTTCGCAACTACAAGTGACAAAATACCTTTCCTAAGGATTTACTACTTATATGTGTTGAATTCATTCCTTATCATTATTTATATCGTAATATAACAACACGAATATTAGAAAACAAAACAAAAAGCATACTTTATTCTGAACAAGATTCTTTTACAAGAGTCAAAATAGATAAAATTTACATAGTTGTCCCTAAGATACACACTTAACTCTATCATAATAATCATTTTAATTATTCATTAAAGGTTTTTTCTCATTTACTATATATATATTATACTTAGGCTTAATATACATATAGCATCATATATATGTATGAAATATTGTATATGTATGCATTTGTATACATTTATACATACAAAGACACGCACATACACATATAGTTGCCTTTGTAGTATGCATTTACATCAAATACTAAATATATATACATATATTGCTTGCTATTAACACACACATATAGGTATAAATCCAAATCGCTATGTATGTATACATGTATCATATATATATATGAGTGTGTGTGTCCGTGTGTGTGTGCGTGCGCACGATTTTGTTATCATGTTGTTGTGTATAAAACTTTCACAAATGCTGAGTATATTGATACTAATATTTAGAATTAAATTTGCCAACAACACAAATTTCAAATCAAATCAAAATTGAATTTATTCTAGATATGATTTAATACATTTTGCATATTTATTAATAATAACACAAAATTGATCTTTGGGTAAGTTTAATAAAATGGATTTTTTTAAATCAAACCTTTTATTTCATTGTGCAACCCTTTAGATGCAACAACACGTCTACGTCGCATCCTATCGTAGCCAACCAAAATAAGAAAAACTGACCCATTGAATAAGTGTGAAAACAATTTGCTTCTTGTGCATATTGTAAGTTCCTACATATTTTGATTTTATGTTATGAGTTTGGTTATAGGCAATCATAAAATATATTTGTATTGATTCTTCTACGTTCTTCGTAAAAATGTCGATTTCAAGACATTGTAGGTTTTATTTGATGATATGCCTCAACTGACTGAATGAAATAAGTACCAAAGAGAGTCAAATGCATAGAGGAGAAGGAACCGCTTTGTGTTTATTAAGAGAATGTGCCAACAAAAGAAAAGGTTATATGTATGAAGATAAAGAGCAGCAAAACTAAACAAGGTGGAGAGACTAGCAAGAAATAAACAAATTAGCAACTATGAAAAAGTAATGCTATGTTATTTTAATGCTGGAAAAGGTTTCGTTATGGGATTAAAACTTGGTATTTTGTTCTGTGGTTATTGTTGTGGTAGTTGTTGATGTTGGAAAGTGGTTGTATAATCTTTTTTTAACTGGACATGTGTTGAATTCTTATATGGTTTATGAAATATTATTTTATATTGTTGTATTGTGAGATTAGTACTTGAATTACTAGATTTGTGTGAGATGTTTGTGTGTGGTGGTATGAATTTTCTGAATGTCTATGATTTTTTTGGAGTTCTAACAAGGAAAGATTATAGTTGATAACATTTTAGGAAGGATATTGTCCTGTTTTATTAAAAAGAACAAAAGTAGATTACCAAAAGCTTTCAGAAAAGCTTGTCTTATGGCCGATGATAGTTTCTTGTTGGAAATAAAGTTTTTATTCGATGGTCATGTGTTGTAAACTTTCGATATAGATTAGCATTGGATAGTCGGTAGGTTGTTATCAAAATAATATTCTTAATATGATAGGGATTTGTCATAAACTTTTAGGACAGTTTGGTATTGGTCAAATTAAAGTATGTTGTCAAAATATTATTTTATATGCAATGGGGTTATGTCATAAACTAACTGGATATAAGGGAATCTGTAAACAGTAGCACAGTACAAAATATTTTTTTCTACATTATATGGTTTTGTCAAAAACATTCATATATAAGGTTAAGATATTGGGCAGGGACCATTGTATTGTGTCTTTTAGTTCAATCTCCCACTATCGAATTAAAAATGTTGTTTGTTATATTATTTTCAACTTGGAGTATATATTAACGTAAGCATTAAATAAAAAATACTACAAAATAGAACTAGCATAAATACAAACATCTTACTTAATAAATTAATCTACACAATCCTTTAGACACAAGAACCATAACGTTTCCAAAATAAGTAAATTAGCATAAATAGATTAGGGCAATGTTCATAATAGTTTTTTGACAAAAAAAACTTTACCTAACGTACCTTCTTCATCAATAACAAAAATCAAAGAATTCTACTCTACGTTCATTGTTTTTTTATCTCCTTATATTTTATACGAAAGCCATGTATGGTCCAATCCAATCGTTTGCATTGATATTGAATATCCTTTGAAAATATTTAGATTGTGTAGCAGGAGGTAAATGAGAGTCTAAATAAGGTTGAATACCAATAATAAGTGAGTTTCCAACATAACCCATGACCACCGTTCTATTTTCAATGATTAATTTGCACATTACTGTTATGTGGAGAAATGTACAAACTTACATAACAACACAACAACCATACCAAAAGTTTCTGCAATAATATACCCTACTCTAGCATTTGCATCCACACATTCTTTGTACTTTCAATATTTTCAATATTTCATCTTAAATATATAACTTAAAAATTTGGTTTGTAAAATGATTTTTTTGAAATGAAAAATTTAGGAGACAAAATATTTATAGAATTATGCGGGACTATAATTATATCCACTATTTTGTGATAATTGATTTTTTAGTTTTCTATTTGTGGAACAGTTTTACTAAAGTATTTTATAGTAAAGTTTCGCATTAATGTAAAAATATTTTTTTAGCGTTTTAGTAAAAAAATTAAAAGGATATTTTTAAATAAATATGAAGTTGGCATATTGTAACAACCCAAAATTTTTGATAATTTAAACCATTAAATTTAATAAGATTTTGGTATTTAATGTTGAGAGAGATTAAAAACTTATGATTTGTTAATAAGAAAACAATTAAAATGAAATTTAATTATGTTAATTTAATATAATTTAAACCAATTGAAATAATGTAAAAGTTAATCTAGCTAGAAATTGTAAATAAGGAAATAAATTAAATGTTATATTAAATGGTGAGATAATATGTAATTAACTGAAAATATAATCGGTGCCGTGTAAGTAGTTATAACATTTATTTATAGATAATAAACTTATAAATATGATTAAATTAAGTAAAAGGTAACAATTGTTATTTATCACCTATTTATTTAGTCCATTGAATTTAATTTGGTCGATAAAAATTTAGTATAATTGAAATATTGTAATTAATATGGTGAAAGATGATAACTGTAGACTATTGATGTAAAGAAACATAAACCAATGTTAATTTTCATCGTAAGATGATAAATGAGTGAATAATAAGATATAAAATCAAAACAAAAGAATTTATTTGAAATTGAAATATAATTAATTGGATTTTTATTATAATTGAAATTGAACACCATCATTAGTGCAATATTTGACGTTGGTTTTGACATGGGAAATTGGTTTTAAAAAGATTATTAATTTCTGTGAAATTAGAAATGATAAAAAAAAATTAATTGTTAAATTTGAATTAAAAAAAGTGATCAATTAATTTAACAATAATTTATTTAGTTAACGTGAAAATAGCCATTTTAGCCACTATCTCGGATTTCGACAAAATCAATTTCGTTGGATCCATAACGGTGGATTACTGAAAGATTTCAAGTTTCGTAGTGATTGGACTTGTCATTTAATCGTGCGGGTTCGAAAACGCATAGAAATCAATTTAATGAATTAAATTGAAATAAGCTGATTATAAAAGCTAACTTCTTCGTACAATGGAATTAGGACTTGGAACTTGTCCCATTGAGTTTGAAAATATCGAAAACGTCTACTTTGATATATGGGATGACCCACTATCGTTTCGAAAGAGGAACGGGCTTTTTGGGTCGTTATTGTCATTTCAAACCGATTCGATGCGTTTATTCTATCTTATCGGACCTTGTCCACATAAACAGATTTTTCTAACCCTAATAGTCTTTCTATTTCTTATTACAGTACGTACAATTCCATCTGTCTGTTCCTCCTTCTCAAATGGCAGAAATCCTAATTCCTAGATTCAATTGCAAATCAAAATCAAATCGAAAATTAAAACTTCTCAAACTATATCATATTATATGTCCTAAGAAATCTCTCGATGAGCGCAATCTTCTACAATGATTCGTTTTTCGATCCGGATCATGATTTGACCAGTAATTGTCCATTTATCCATAGCCGTTCATATGTGGTTGTGGATTGGACGGCGGATCGTCGACCAATCGACGATCGGATGGTGTTGCATCGAAAAGGAGGCTTAGGGGAGTCAATTCATATGGTTACTTCGGCTCACCAGTTCATCAAATCGCCGCAAATCGATGATCTTTTGGCCATTCTCGAGCGGCGGCGCGAGTCATTCCGGTGGCCTGGAGGTGTGCGCGTGGGGTCAAGGTGGTCGGCAAGAGATGGAGGGGCCGACGACGTTGTCTGATTAGAGTGAAGTGGCACGAAGGCACGTGCATTCGTGGGGTCCAAGTGGCGGCGGGCTTCATGAACGATGGGGTAGGGTTTCACTGATTGTAGAAGGATGGTGACGTGTAATTCTTTTTTTTTAATTTAATTTTGAACGTTCTAACTCGAATATCTTTTGTACACGAGCTTAGGTTCATGCGCGGTTTTCTTCATTGCGATCATATCGAAATTCCAGACATTATGGAACTATTTTGGACGAATTTTGAGACTGTTCAAATTTTGGGTTTTTTTTTGTTTTCTCCGCTGTGAGATTCTATGTTTGTTTAATTTCTTTCTCTTCTTTTTCTTATTTATCCCATAACAGTCCTCCTTTTTGAATGGTTTGAGTTTGACAAGTGTGGTTTATTATCGATTTAAACTGTCCAAAAAGGTGGGTCATTACATTTGGTATCAGAGCTAGGTTTAGCGATAACCTTAGCTTTGTGCGGTCTAACTCATTTGAGATAGGGTTACTAATACCCTAGAATGAGTCTGTCTAAGTGTGTGTATATATAAGAGAGCGTGCTTGTTAGTGTCATAAAAATATTTTATATTGTGTTAGTTTGTTCTGTTTAGTATTTATAAATGTTGGTCGGTACATAGGATGCTATAACATAGATAGGGATTTCTAAATACTTAATAGGATAGAACGACGTAACATGGTTTTGAAATATGGGTAAATGAAATAATTTTACCTAGCATTATATTTTGCATATATAAAGGAGTAGTTTTTATAAATGATATAGTTGGATATGATATGTTGTTTGTTAGGTAGGGAAATTTTACAAATGTTGATTGTAAAATAGGATTTACAAGTAAAGTAGACATAAATTGGAATTTGAGAACTTAAGTTCCGGGGTTTTGGAGTTTGTTTTCAAAGAATTTTGGAATATAATATTGTTATTATTTGGATGTATTTGCGAATATAAATATTTTCAATGTGATTTGAAAGAAATTTTTAAAAAGGAAATAAATTTTGTACTCCCCTCTCTATCGTTGGAAAATAATTTCGGCGATGAGTGCACGCATCATCGACGTTCTTTTTCGAGTTTCAAAGTGGAAAGACCGCTGTAGTAGCTTTACTGCGCATTTGTTGATGAACAAATCTTAATTTTAAATTTCAAATTACGCTTTGACATATATGAAAGATACGATTATATATACATATATTTGATTTGAAAAAAACCCAGAATTTTGTTCTCAAAACTTTCTGATAATTAGTAGTTTCAATTGTCATAATGAATGAATTCTTAGTCATTTTAATCGTTGGAAATTTCTAAAATGAAAAATTAAAAGTTAAGTGATTAATGAAATGTAAAGAAATTGAAGATTGTCGGTTGTAGATTTAAACAGTAATGAAATTAGAAGATGTAAATTATTTAATACTTTTGTTGACTAGGATGAATAGAATAATCTTGTGTAACATTCAACTTCATTCTTAAAACATATATATTTAACTTACTAGAAATGTTTAAAAAGTTGTAATGTTAAATAGGATATGTAATAAAATATTATACAAGTAAAACTTAAGTAATGGAAGTGTTCAATGGAATTATTTCTATGAATCAGAATTTAGAGGTACAGTGAATGTTATAAACATAAGTTAATGTTTGAAATGCTAATAATTAGATTAGTAGTAAAAAGTGAATATTATCAACGAAGATGTTGAAATAATTTATTAATAGATTTAATATTTATTCATAAGTAGATGTAATATTAACTGATACTATCTGTGAAGAAATGAATGTAATATAAAGAGTTAAGAAACTTAAGTGAAAAGATCCATGAATGAATATTTATATTAATTAAGCTATATAAATAATAAATGTTAAATAAACCGAAACAAAATGAATATAAATTAATAAGACACAACCTTGTATGAATAATGTGACGCTCTACCTTTATACTCACACTAGCCAAGGACACTACGGAGTAATGCCACCGACTAATACGAAGAATAAGGCTGTTGAGGAGTGACCATTTGTGTAATTCTTTGTGCGAGTACCGATATGACGGATAAAATATCACTTTCATTTCAAGAGGAAATCCGACATACCGATACATACTCTAAGCTACTACACAGTGGCTATGTGGTCTTCAGAAACAAATATAAAATAAACATAACACAAACCAGTCACAGATATTCATATCACTAAGGCAGAACAATATATATCACATAAAAGTGTACATCAAAGTAGTGGCCATACAAGATCCACTACATCATAAAATAATAGGCACAAGTGCTAGACAAAAGAATATGTACATTAAGGAGTCTCTATCTCGAATGTAAAATAACAAAAACTACTAAGCTAAAGTAGTTAGTCCAAAAGTTAGATGAAGAACCATGATAAGAAGTCAAGCAGAAGTACCTGAAATACCTCTATCTGACCCGAGTATTATTTAAGAAGAAAATAATAAACGGATCAGTCTAGCTATAAAGATCATATAAAATGAGATAGGATAAGAGATATGACAAAAATGATGACAACAATAATGCCATACTGCGACAAGTATACATTAAATAAAAACAAAAATCATACAATATCTCAAATATTCTCAAACACCAAAAAGAATGTCATATTCTTCAACATATTCACCAAACCACAAATACTGATAAAACTTATCAATGTAAATCACAAAAATTGGTGAAACACAAATTCTAGAAATCATCAATTAGAAATCTAGAAATCATCAATTAGAAATCTAGAAATCACAAAGCGGGGCCTATCACAAACGGGAGCATGAAAACTCACCAATACATGTATCACAAACAAAACGCTATTCCATAAACCGAACATCGACGCACCTTGAAAGATACGCCCCATACACAGTCGAACATCGATGCACCCAGAAAGATATGCCACGTGCATATTTCAAACATCGACGCAAACATCGATGCACCTAGAATGATACGCTGCATGCATAAACGAACATCGACGCACCTAGCAAGATATGCCCCATGCATAAACGAACATCGACGCACCTAGAAAGATATGCCCCATGCTCCGACTTATCGAGCCGATTGCTCCACGAACAGTCCAAAGACCATGGGCCACTAGCCCATAAAAGAAATGAGACGAAGCTCAATAAAACAAGGTACAGTCCACCAATGGACAAAGAGACATCGCATATCGCTAGTCTAAACCATAAAATGATCATCATTGATTAGTAAGAAGTGTGAAATTACACAAATCTAGTAAATTAATGAGTTTAGCTTCATGTCCCATAACCACTGGCTTAACTTAAATATTTATGAACAAATTTTAGATTTCCACTCGAAAATTGTCACAAAAGTTCAATCGAACAAGTCCAAGAATTAACCGACAAAGTAAATACAAGCGTTTCATACCACTTTTTTTGCTAAGTCGTTTAATTAGATTTCTCATACGAGTGAGATAAATGTTTGTATATGCTAATAGATTAGAAAATGGATTTGAAAACGAGTTATGTATTAAAAGTAACGTTGAAATCATTTTTGTGAAAAAGTTTGAATATTTACTACTAGTATAGAAACCTTTGTATTTTAAAGTGACAAATCACAGAAAACGATTGTAAAAACAATCGACCACCAAAAATTCACATTCGAAGACGTGAATAAAATCCATAGAAATCGATACCAAATCCATCAAAGTGGATATTCCCAATAATCCAGAAAAAGAAGTCATCAAACTCGATAAAAGTGATAACAACTAATCGGATCAACAAAAATCGATAAACATTGGAAATTCACTCAAAAAATAGGCAAAACAGGACAGTTCCAGACGTTTGGGGGATCATCCAGACGTCTGGATTTGGTTTCTGGAAATATTCCAGAAAACTTCCCAAACGTCTGAAATTTCAAACCAGGCGTCTGAACCCCTACCAGACGTCTGAACCAATAAGTTAGAAGTCTGGAATTTGTCTCTGCTGTTTTTTTATTTTCTGTCGTATATTTTTTTCTCCAAAAATCATAACCAGACGTCTGGACCTTACAACCAGACGTCTAGTTGCCTGTTCTGGGCAACAATTTGCCTAGGCCAATGATGGCCAAAACGATTCGAAAGCGATCGGACGAGCAACAAAGACTAGGGATTTATGTCAAGCGACAACCCAACCTTATAGGCTCTCTGATACACCCCAAATAACATGTCCAAATATCCAAGATATAATTTTTAAAGATTTTGACTTCAAAACACCAAAATTTGAAAAAATCACCAAATCAATTCAAATCAAAAGCAAATGAACATGAATAAATGTTAGGAATTCATACCCAACAACAATGAAAGTTATAGACGTAGATGTGAGTTTAAAAACCCACCTTTAAACTCAAAAACAATGAATGAGAAACTTTAAAACAAAGCAAGACCAATTCCTCTTCAATACACCTCTAGAATCTTCAATCTATTATCAAAGGTGAAGTTTTTCCTAAGTTAGGTTATAAGAATCTCTAGAAATTTAAGAGAGAATGAGTTGGAGAAGATGAAGAGGATGCTTACCGAAGCTTCTCCTTGATTTATAACTTGAATTTGAATTCCTAAGAGAAACTAGGGCTTAGGAATTTTAATTTCCTCTTCCCACCATTCTTTCTAGGACTTGAGAGTGTTAGGAAATGTTATGAAGGAATGAATAGGAGTGGAGTTAGGGTAATATGTGGGATTATTGGGTTGAACCCAAACCCAAAGCCCAATAGAAAAATAGTAAAATTCCACTCAACTCCAAACATATCAATGTTTATACTCAAAAAGGTCGCAAATGCCATTTTGGACTCAATGGAAGTGGTCTCGAGTCCTAATTCGACTGTTTGAAAAAAGTAGCATTTCGGAATTTAATCAGACTAACGATGCTATATTTAAATAAAATATTTAAACATACAGTCGTAAAATATGCGGGTTGTTACAAATAAATTAGAAATAAATGTAAAGTATATAATACTTAAATAATGAATTCATTGATTATTTCAAATAATTGAATGGAAAACAATATAAGTATTGAATGTAAATTAATGGGAAAATCATTATATGAATGAATGAAAATAAAAAGTAAATAATAATGTGAAAGGAAATTAATAAGAATGAACTTAAATAATACTTGAAATTTTTGGATGTTTTGGTTTATGGATGTTTGGGAAAGGATACTTCTAACTGTATAAGGATATATAAATAATCTATTAAGTTATTATCTAAGGCTGTTGAGCGTAGAGTACACTTAATAGTTTATTTATCACCCTGTATGATTAAAAGTTTCTGAACCTGAAAAAACCATCAGTTTTGGTCGCTATGGATGTATGATTGATTCATTTGATTAAATGTGATGATTGTATTGTTTTGTTTGCAAGTAACTATGGTTATGTTGAGTTGATTTGTTTTGTTATTAATTGAAAAAAATTAGATATTAATATTTTTACATAATTATTAACCTCTTTTGGATTATAAGTGAAATATAGATTTATGGAAGCAATTGCTACTGCTTTTGGTTTCATAAATAAAGCGTTGTTTGTCTGACAAATAGGTACGTTTTCGGATTACAGTTTTCAAGCGATGTTATATTTTTTTTCCATGGTTTGGGATATTTTATTTTGAAATATGATATATATGATATTATTGATATTATTATTTTCTTGACCCTCTCCATACAAAGGAGACTTAGCCGGATTTTTTTCGTGAAATTAAGACGTAGAAAATTTTATGAAAGTGAAATATTTTCAAACTCTTATTAAACTTGAATAGGAAGATTTTAATTGTTTATTGATTGGTATATTTTATTTAAAATACTAAATTATGTAAATTAATTGTTTATAGATTGAATACATTGAATGAAATATATTAATTCCCTCTTTTCCCTTTTCGAGGACGAAAAGTTTTGAGTGGGGAGAGTGTTTAGTATCTAAAGTTGAGAGAAATTAAAAATTTATGATTTGTTAATAAGAAAACAATTAGAATGAAATTTAATAATTTTAATTTAATATAATTTAAACCAATTGAAATAATGTAAAAGTTAATCTGGTTAGAAATTGTAAATAAGGAAATAAATTAAATGTTATATCAAATGGTGAGATAATATGTAATTTATTGAATTGAATATAATCTGTGCTGTGTAAGTAGGTATAACATTTGTTTGTAGATAATAAACTTACAAATGTGATTAAGTAAAAGGTAACAATTGTTATTTATCATCTATTTATTTAGTCCGTTGAATGTAATTTGGAAATTGATAAAAAATTTAGTATACTTGAAATATTGTACAAATAAGGTAAAAGATGATAACTATAGACTATTGATGTTATGAAATGTAATCCAATGTTAACTTTATCCGTAAGATGATTGTTGAATGAATAATAAGATATAAAATCAAAATAAAAGAATTTATTTAAAATCAAAATATAATAAATTGGATTTTTATTACAATTGAAATTGAACATCGTCATTAGTGCAATATTTAACATTGGTTCTGACATGAGAAATTGGTTTTAAAAAGATCGTTAATTTCTGTGTAATTAGAAATGATAAAAATTGTTAGAATTTAAAAAGGTGATAAATTAATTTAATAATAATTTATTTAGTTAACATGAATATAGCCATTTTGGCCACTATCTCAGATTTCAACGAAACCAATTTCATCGGATTCGTAATGGTGGATTATTGTAAGATTTCAAGTTTCGTAGCGATTGGTCATGTTGTTTGATCGTGCGGGATCGAAACGCGTATAAATCAATTTAATGAATTCAATTGAAATAAGCTGATGTTAAAAGCTAACTTCTTCATACAATCGAATTAGGACTTGACACCTATCCTATTGAGTTTAAAATATCAAAAACATCTATTTTGATATATGGGATGACCCACTTTCGTTTCGGAAGCGGAACGGCCTTTTCGGTCGTTATTTCATTTGAAACCGATTCTATATGTTCATTCTTTCTTATTGGGCCTTGTCCACATAAATAGATTTTTCTAACCCTCGTAGTCCTTCTATTTCTTATTATAGTACGTGCAATTCCATCTGTCTGTTCCTCCTTCTCAGATGGCAGAAACTCTAATTCCTAGATTCAATTGCAAATCAAAATCAAATCGAATAATTAAAACTCCTCAAAGTATATCATATTATATGTCGTTGGAAAGCTCACAACAAGCACAATCTTCTACAGTGATTCGTTTTTCGATTTGGATCATGGTTTGACCAGTAATTGGCCATTTATCCACAGCCGTTCATATGTGGTTGTTGGATTGGACGGCGGATCATCGACCAATCGACGATCGGATGGTGCTGCATCAAAGAGGAGGCTTAGGGGAGTCAATTCATATGGTTACTGCACCTCAGCTGTTCATAAAAGCAGCACAAATCAATGATCTTTGGGCCGTTCTCGAGCGACGATGCGAGTTGTTCCGGTGGCTTGGAGGCGTGCGCGTGGGTGTCAGGGTGGTCGACAAGTGATGGAGGGGCTGGCGACGCTGTCTGATTGGAGTGAAGTGGCGCGGAAGCACGTGGGGTCCAAGTAGCGGCAGGCTTCGTGAACGATGGGGTAGGGTTTCGCTGATTATAGAAGGAAGGTGACGTGTATTCTTTCTATTATTATTTTATTTTAATTTTAATTTAGTTTTGAACATTCAAACTCGAATATCTTCTGCATACGAGTTCAGATTCATGTCTGATTTTCTCCATTGCAATCGTATCAAAATTTCAGACATTATGGAACTAGTCTGGATGAATTCTAAGACTGTTCAAATTTTGGGCTATTTTTGGATTTTTAAATCGTCGAAAATCAAAGGTGAGTGTTTTAACCCACTCACGACTACTAAACTATCTATATTAGCTAAGTTAGATTTATGATGTGCTTAGAAGTTGATTGATGGCTGTTTAGTATATTTAATTCGTCATTCCAGTTAAATCTGAATTTTATCGAATTTAATTGTCATTTAATTTAATACTGAATTCAAATTGCCAGTTAAATATCTGTTAATGATAATCGGTTAATTGTTGTTGTTTATTGGTTGATTTGAATGGTGATTGTAATGGATGCTTAACTGTTGATATTGGATGAATGGATATTATATTTACTTTATATATTGTTATCATACTGCAAGTTTATTGTTAGGAAAAATCACTATGGATTGAAATGATACATACCCGAATGTTCTATAGAATAGGGAAAAATCATTATGGGTCGAAATGATAGACTCAGATGATTTTATGGATTTTGAAATTGTAATTCGGGATTACGGGTTGAAATTATATATATACCCATAAATTTAAATTATTGCAAATTGAAATGATATATATCCGTATCACTTGACCATTGGGTAGAAAATTGTATACGGACACTAGATTTGTTGAATTAAATGATTTTTAAATCCATATTTTTTTGAATTCAGTTTAGTGATATTTTAAAATAAAATTTGATTTATATAAACTGAATTGTTTTCGAAAATCTAAGCTTTAAATGTTGAAGTTGGAATCGGTTTAAATGAATTGTTTATAGAATTAAAGTTGAGATTTTAAAGTTGAATTTTGAAATATAAATTGAATTTATCGAAATTGAGTTATGCAAACATTCGAATATTTAAACTATTGAATTTGAAATAGTTTTAAATTTATAGTTCAAACATGGATTTGAAATTGATATAGATTTAAATGTTTTATCAAGAATCCGAGTTGAAAGATTTAAAATTGAGTTTTGTTGAGTTGGAAACTGGATATGGTCCAGATTTGTTGAAATGCAAGAAATAGTTAAATTTGCTATTAACTTCAAATTATTTAATATAAATTATTTAAAAATATATTATTTTAAATTCAGATTTATTTAGATTTTCAAACCATTTTATATTAAACTATTAAGGTATATTAAACCTATTTTAATCTATTTTAAACTACTTAACTATTTTAAACTATTTAATCTAATTTAAATCCATTCTAAACATTTAAACTATTTTAAAGTATTTTAAACTATTTATTTTTAAATTGTTTTGAAACTATTTATGACTGTCTAAACTATTTTCAAATATTCAAACTGTGCAAGGCTGAATGGTTTATATTTAAATCCTGGATTTAAAAGCGAATTTGGTTGAATAATGTTATAACCTAAGATGTGATTTGAAATGATATTTTCTAGTGAAATGACATATTTTGAGTAAATATGATGATTTTTAAATGAGGGTTTAACCTATTTTAAAAATATGATTTCGAAAGTAAATATGATTTCGAAAGTGATATGATTTTGAGAATATTATATTTTGATATCAATATGAAATGGTTTTGGAAATGTAAAAGAACCATCCGGTGTGTAATAAGAATTTGGTTGTTAAAGAGACCGGGATTGAATATTGTCATACTCTCTGCCAATACTGAAAACCACTTTAACAACTGTGCACATGGTGGAGATTGCAGAATGAAGTAGGATGGTATGGCTAACAATTTTGTATGAGGTATTGCCCCGACTCCCTCGAGTCAGCTTGATGTGGCTAAAACAGAAGTCATGCCGGGCCAAGTGAGGTCACACCTCCGATCGGGCACATTTCTTCGATACCATATTATGACTTTGTGATTGATTTGGTGGCTACCCATCAATTTGATTACCGGAATGTGTTCCAAGGTGAGCGGAAGTAGTTGCTATGCGTTACCACCAGTTCGGATCCGCAAAAGGGTAGTATCCTACCCTGGACATTTCCTCACATGCCTTGTCACATGCCTTATCGTGCCCATTACGAGTTTGGTTGGTACCGTACCTATGGAGTGTTCCTTGAGTATCCCATCAGTTTGGTGATGCTTACAGTATCTATATAGACTACATGAATATATAAAAATGTGTTATGGGGGACACATGTAACACCTTAATACTATTTTAATACTTTACTGGTAGACATATCATAATAGCATATATTACTACATAGTAAATAGTTTAACGGATCCTTAAGAGATGGTAGTCTCAAACATCTCTTAAGTTATTGCACTCATGTTAGACACTGGATAGGAGATGTCAAACGCATAACATCTCTGACACCGTTGCACTCACATTTATTTTTTTCTGTTGATTTAACTTATATAACATCTTTTAGTTCTGATTTTCAAATGTTTTGTCTTTTCAATTCGCTTGGGTCAGTCTAAGCTTTTCAGTGTATCGAAGACTGCTTTTTTGTAACAACCCATAATTTTGTCAATATTGTTAATTTAATTTTATTTGAAATTTTGATTTTTAAATCATTTAAAAGTGAATTTTTCCAATGTAAGTTTAGAATTTGTTTGTAATTTATTTTTCAAATGCAATAAATAAACAATTTTTGAAAATTTTATATTTCGGTCAAAATTTGAATTTTTAGTTTAAATTTTAAAATAATTGAATTTTTAATTTTAATCTTTTTTTTTGAAGCGGAATCTATTTATGATATCTGTTCTGCTTTTCGTTTCGTTAAATTCTGAGTTATACTTTTTAAATTAGATAAATTACAGCGTTTTACACGCAGTTATTTTCTGTATTTCAATTTCTATTTTTCTATGTTCATTTCTATATATTTTATTTTCTATGTTATTTTATTTTATTTTTCTATTTTGTTTATGTAAACTTTATTTATTGGATTTTACTTGTGTGTATATCTTTTCATAAAAGGCTTGGAAGAAATCAAGGAGACATGCGTTACATTTCTTTAATGCTTGTCTTTTTATTTACCTACCATCTTTATTACTTACCCTAGCCATTCACCATTCATAGCCGTGAATTGGTCTTATTAATCACGTACAAACATCTCAAAATATCTTTTTTTCAATTGCATTTAAGAATATTATATGTGTGTGTGTGTGTGTGTGTGTGTGTGTGTGTTTCTTTCTCCTTATTTCTTGCCTTTTATTTCCTAGCTTTTTTGTTTTTCTATCATTTACTTCCTCTTTAGCCGTTCAAATCTTTTCTTGCCATCCACTCCACTTCATAATTCACGTATACATTTACTTCACATTTCATTTCTAGAAAGAAATGTATGCAAATAAATGGCTTGGAGAAATTTAAGAGGCATACGTTTCATTGGTTAAACACTTGCCTTTTTCATTTGCATGACCTTTACTATTTTCTAGCCGTTTCCTCCTCATTCCTAGCCATAAAATTACTCTACTCATAGCCTTGCATATCAAGTTGAAAATTCACGTAATTTTTTTTTTATTTCCCATCTCTCATTTTCCATTTGCATTTAAAAGTAAAATATATTGTACGTTTCTTTCTCCTTAACTTATGCCTTTCCATTTCCTTAGCATATATAACTCCTTAGCTCTTTTTTTTCTTCTGTAGCCGTGTATTCCCTTTTTCCATTCACGTACAAAATTTATTTCCCATTATGTTCTCATATTTCATTTGCATTTAGGAATAAAATATGTATAAGTTTTTTCTCTTTAATTCTTGTCTCTTTGTTTCCTAGCATTTACTCTATCAAATCACATAAAATTATTCTCAATATTTCACTTCCTCATTTGCCTCTTCTGATTGAAATATTTTACATTAAGTTTTTTTTTATTAAATAGGAAATAAATCTCATTCATTCACTATCCTTTTTATTTGCTAGCCTTTCATTTTCTAAACCCTGCATCTTAGCCGTTCAAATCTCTTGAAACCCTAGTCGCCTTCTTTTTTTTTTCTCTTATTCACGTACAAGTTCTCATCCTATCATTTTCATTTGCGTGAAGAAAATACAACAAGCTCTAGGTTATTTCCATGGCTTCCTTCTCTCTTCTTTTTCCACTTTTTTTTTTCTCTTTTTGTTTTTGTTTTCTCCTTGCATAGCTCTGCCTACACCACCACAACATCACCTCCTCCTCACTATTAGACCATGGCCAAGCCCACTTGGTGGTTGAAAGCAAGGCTATGTTCTTTGATTCGTAATTGCATAGTTTAATCCATCTTTTGTTGTGTTGAATCTTATTCTTATGATTTGTGTATTTGTTATATACAAGATATGAATCTTAACTCTTCATCTACTCAAAAGTTTAGTCGTGACTTGTCGTGCTTTGCGGAGTTTCAATTGTGTATTGTGAATTTGATTCTAGCTTTTAAAAGGTGGGTTTTTATCACTCTAGACATATGTACTTATATTTTTGTGAAAAAAATAACAAGTGAATCTGTAGACATTGATATGTCATTCATATATGCCTGTGTTGTGATTACATGATGATAAATGCCGTTTATATATTTATTACATCATTTGTTATGATATTATATGTATACTATTATTTTATTTCTATTAATCACCACTGCAAGTTCCCTATCACTATGGGCTGAAATGATAGGCTCGAGTGATTTTTTATTGATTTTTATTGCATTTATTTTACTTGGGATTGCGGGTTTGAAATGGTAGAACCTGGATTTTTATTTTTAAATTACGGATTGAAATGATACATATCCGTATCACTTGACCTAGGTTAGAAAATTTTATACGGGCCCATGGATAAAATTTTATAATAGTTTCTAAAATTATTAAGTCTTTTGAATTTATAAATATATGGAAATTTAAATAAAATGTTGATTTAAAGATTTAGAATATAAAGAGTTATTGGTTTTCTATAAGTTAAAATTTTATAAGTTGATAATGGTTTTTAATTGTAATGAAAAAAAATCTTTATTTGGATTTAAATTTTTAATTTAAAGATTTGAAATATAATAAACAACTTAATAATGAAATTTGATTTATTGTGGAATTCTAAATCTAGCCTAGTAGTTGGAATGAATTTTATTCCATGAAGCGGATATGTTTGTATAAATAGGTTTACAGTGATTTTCTATAGGTTAAGTTGTATAAGTTAATGTATAAAGTGTAAAGTTTCAATTAATGAAAGAAACGTGTAAAGTTTCAATTAATGAAAGAAACGTGTAAAGTTTCAATTAATGAAAGAAACGTGTAAAGTTTTAATTAATGAAAGAAACGTGTAAAGTTCTAATTAATGAAAGAAACATGCAAAGTTTAAATTATTGAAAGAAACATGTAAAGTTTTAATTAATGTAATATTGATTAAAATGATAAATGCTCTTTATTGTAATAAAATTGTAAGTTAAAAACATACATGTGACATGTAAAGTTTTAATTAATGTAATATTGGTTAAAATGATAAATGCTCTTTACTGTAATAAAAATGTAAATTAAAACGTACATTTGATAATGTAAGTTTTAATTAGTGTAATATTGATTATATGATAAATGCTCTTTACTGTAAATAAAATGTAAGTTGATAATGTACATTTGATAATGTAAGTTTTAATTAGTGTAATGTTGATTAAAATGATAAATGCTCTTTATTGTAATAAATGTAAGTTAAAACGTACATTTGACATGTAAGTTTTAATTAATGTAATGGTGTATTTTAAATTGATTAAAATGATAAATGTTCCTTATTGTAATAATAAAATGTAAGTTGATAATGTACATTTGATATGTAAGTTTTTAAATGGCATATTTTAAATGATTAAAATAAAAAAGTTTCTTTATTGTAATAATAATGTAAGTTAATAAGGTACTTTTAACTTAACATAAGAATTTCAGCTTTAAATTGGATATTACAGTAACAAAGTTTATTTAACTATAAGGCTATGATAAAATGATCATGTTAAATTTGTAAGTATATAAATACTTTGATTATATAAAGTATTAAAGTGGAAAGTATTACATTCGAAAAATGCTATAATTCCTTAAGATTACATTTCCAAAATGCTATGATAATTTAAATAAATATTTCAAGTTTACTGAATTGAAGGAAATACTCAGTGATTTGGAAATTTGGGTTTTATTTAAATGATATATTATTGAATTAGTTTTGAAATGGAAATGATACTATTGTGATATGGTTTTGAAATAAGTATGATATTTTGGTTTTGAAAGTATATACTATTTTGAAAGAAATGATATGATTTTGAAACGGATATGCTAGTTTGGTTTTGAAAGTATAAATGATTTTGAAATAAATATCCATGGGTTATAATAACGTTTGGTTGTTAAAGAGACCGGGATCAAAAGTTGTCATACTCTCTGCCAACCTCGAAAACCACTTTAACAACCGTGTACGCGGTAGAGATTCCAGAATGAAGTAGGATGGCGGCAGTTTCCTTTGAGGTAAATATGTGGACCTGACTCCCGTGAGTTGGCATAAGGTGGCTAAAACAGGAGCGATTCTCGGGCCAATGAGGTTATTCCTCTGATCGGACGCACTCCTTCGAAATTATACTCTGACTTTTGGATTGTTTCGGTGGCCACTTTTGATTTTTGATTTTGGGGGTGTTGTTCGAGGTGGGCGGTAGTAGCTGCTACGCGTTTCCACCAGCCTGGATGCGTAATTGGTATATCTACCCTGGCATTGCCTAGTTGTGCTGTGTCACCTACCATACCGAGTCTTTACTACGAGTTTCTATTTGTGTCGTACCTATGGAATATCGTCTGGTAGCCTCCCGATCAGGAGGTATTATGGTACTGTATAGACTATTGGCATTATTTGTGTTAAGGGCTATATGGGTAACCCCTTAACGCTATTAAAAAGTAAGTTTATTTTACAATTAGACACTATTATAATAGCGAAATAGTACTACATAGTAAATAGTTAACGGATCCTCTAGGCGGTCCCAAGCATCCTTTAAGTTACTTGTACCTTATATTACAGTTCACTTGAGTTGGTTTACATTGTATAAGTATGTATGTCCTGACTCGAGTGTTTTGTGTTTTGCTTTATGCTCGGGTCAGACTCAGTGATACAGCATTAGAGACTCACCTTCGGAGTTGGAGCTTTGCTTGAAGATCCAGCTATCTATTTCAATTCCAGTTATTCAGTTGATCCTAGTGATGTATTCAGCTTTGTACTTGATTATTGTATTAAACTCCTATTGTATCTTGTTTAACTCAAATGTTTTATATAGTAGCTTCATGAACTACTATTTCTTTACTTCCGATGCATTATATTACTCTGTGTCTGTGATCTGTGATTTATTTGTTTACTGTATATTCTGAGTTTTGCCAAATTTATATTTACAATTCGGTATTTTGAGCAATTCAAATCCGGCATGTTTGGATACGAATGGTTGAAAATATCGGGTCGTTACATTTTTCAAAGGACGAAGACGGAGATTTGTATACTATTATTAATTATTATATTTATCCGACAACACCGTATTGTTTCGCTGTATTATTTATTTATCCATGCTGTATGTACTCTGATCTGTATTGTAAAAGTGTAATCAAATGTTATTTATAAAACAGCTTCATGAACTGTTATTTGGTTGTTATATTTTGTCATTCCGCTATTAGATTTTGTGTTTGGTTTATTTCTCTCTCTTCTTTTTCTTATTTACCCTATAACAATTCTCCTTTTCGAATGATTTGAGTTTGACATGTGCAGTTTATTGTCGATCTAAACCATCCAAAAAGGTAGGTCATTATACATATGATTAAACATTTTTGTATCGATTATGAATAGTTTTGAGTAATGTGAAATTGCATTATATCCTATTTTCAATTCATTGAACCCGTAACCATATAATGCCCTTTATACATTTTCTCATTATTATCAAGTTATTAATTAATCATTCATGTACATATTTTCATGGACTATCAGATCTTTTACTATGAAATTTTACACAATTACCGTCATTGGGTATACCTTCCAATCAAATTATATAATGCTTTATATTGTCAGGCATTTGCATCTAATGATACATATCAAAATGATTGTTCTCGAATATATTTTTCACACCTCGAATTTATGAAAATCAAATAGGAGTAGGGTTTGAATAGAATGACATAAAAGCTTCAACATAATTGAAATAAGATTGATGTCATTTGGTTGTTTTGACCTTTTTAGCTTGCTTTGTAGTCTACCTTTTCTTTTTGTTACCATCAACATTTTGAAGGTTTTGGTTACCGATAGAAAACCTCATACTGTCAAGTAACATTGCTGACGACTCTTTTATTATTTGTCGCATTTTCATGCCTAATTTTTAGTGCTTGAATTTTGGGTAACTCATCAAACCCAAGAGTTGAATTGTGCAATGTCGAAGGTATGCAAGAAAGTCTAAAAACAAGCAATGGCATTAAGAGGAGTACAACCATGCATCAATTTGAAATCCACGAGCATGTGTGCACAAGGTAAACCATTCACTTTCCATGAAACACATCAACAAAATGTGATGCTTGAACCAAACTTAGAAATGACAATCGACTCGTTAGCAGCAAATCCAAAGCTTTATGAGAAACAGATCTTATAACTTCCTTAAACATAGGCTTATTTCTAAATCGATTTATTAACTTTGTGACATGTGATTTAGATTCATATTCGATTTTCGTTATTTCATTTTCTTCACAACACAACACCGAACGAAACTGCCTGATATAGAATCAAAATACAATTTGAGATGGTTATATGCTCTTTCGACAATACTATTGGAGATATGATCAAAATGTTTTGAATTTGTTATTCATACCAATATAAAAATTTCTTTATCAATCAACTAATGTTTTGATACTTATGTTACTGAATTTTGGTGTTTCGACCACCATTCACCTCAAAAGGATTTTAAATTGCATTGGTACTCTTTGTTGATCAAAGTGTTAATGATATTAATTCAATATCCGAAGAAATATTTTTTTTACCCTCTTCATCTTTCACCATAATCTTCTTCTCATAAACATCACTCCACCCTTTGTATTGTAATTTGGTTTGTAATTTACTTGCATAATTTTGGAGATATGCTAGACATATAGATATGATGAGCACTTTGAAATGCACTTACCACGACTTTAATTAGAGCAACTTCAACATCTGTTATAATAACATTCAAATTTTCTTTTTTCTATACAAATTTCTAACATATTCATGACTACACATATATGATTTTGTGGTTTTCGACTTATAAAAGCAATTACAACTGCAAATGAATTCCATGTTGATGTATGCAACACCATATGAAAGCAAAGGAGTTTGTAATGATTAGTTTGAGAGTATATAATTCAATAATAAATTTCAATGAGAAAACTTTGCAAGATCTACAGCCTCATATAAATAAATAAAAGGATGGAAATTTGATTTGTTGCAATATCATAAATATATTGCATGGAATAATAACAATTTATCAATAGTTTCATAAATTGTTGCATAATGCATCTGCCTTAATGTTCTGTGCCTTCAATTGCATCTTGGCATTGTAAATATTTCTTGTAGTCATTAATTTTCTAGGTTTTCAATTTTAGTAGTGGATAATACACTATGGGAAAAAATGCATCAGTCGATAGATATACTCCATTGTCTAATTGCACATCTACCTGTCATTCATTAAATATCATGCCATCTCATTTCACATCAGACCACGGATATGCCCCATCGTTTGATGTGCACTAACAAAACCAAAACAAGAACCATATGTTATCTAATGTTGTAGTATCATTTCTAAAATTTCATACTATTCAACATGTGTGTGTGTGTGTATTGACTAATATGAATACCAATTACACTTATATTATATTTGCAAAATGAAATAAAAGAATCATGATTTTGTTTAAATAAATATTTTATTTCAAATAAAATTCAAATGATATCATATTTATTTGGGTTTTAAAAAGGAAATGATATCGTATTTATGGATTTTGAAATGGATAATTTTATTCTGGTTTTGAAAGTATAATTATTTTAATGACCGCGGTGTTATAATAACCTTTGGTTGTTGAAGAGACCGGGATCGGAAGTTGTCATACTCTCTGCCAACTCCGAAAACCACTTTAACAACCGTGTATGCGGTGGAGATTCCAGAATGAAGTAGGTTGGTGGCGGCGTTTCCTGTAAGGTAAATACGTGGACCCAACTCCCGTGAGTTGGCATAAGGTGACTAAAACAGGAGCAATTGACGGGTTAATAAGGTAGCACCTTTGATCGGACACATCCCTTCGATATTATACTTTGACTTTTGGATTGATTCGGTGGCCACTTTTGATTTCTTTGATTTGGGGGTGTGGCTCGAGGTGGGCGGTAGCTGCGGCTATGCGTTACCACCGACCCGGAAGCATAATTGATATATCTACCCTGGCATTGCCTAGTTGTGCCGTGTCACCTACCCTATCGCGCCTTATACGATTTTGGTTTTGTACCATACCTATGGAGTGCCCTCTGACGACGCCCAGTACGGGGGAGATTACGGTACTGTATAGACTATGGGAAAATATTATGTGTTAAGGTGGAAAATGTGAAGCCTTAACGCTATTTAAAAGTAAGTTTATTTTACAATTAGACACTATTATAATAGCGCAATATACTACATAGTAAATAGTTTAACGGATCCTTAGGAGATGTAAATTCCAAGCATCTCTTGAGTTACTGCACTCATATTTATTTCTGTTAATTTAACTTACATAAGATCTTTTAGTTCTGACTCGAGTGTTTTTGTCTTTCAAATTCGCTCGGGTCAGTCCGAGCGTTTCAGGATTTGAAGATTTAGCTCTAGAGGACGAAGACGAAGATTTGTATTACTATTATCTACTATATTATTCCACTACAACATTTAATTACGCTGCATTAATATTATTGGTATGTGAACTCTGATATTTATTGTACAAAGAAGAATCAAATGTTGTAAACAGTTTTATGAACTGTATATTTATTATTATATTTTATCTTTCCGCTGTGAGATTCTGTTTTGTTTTATTCTTTCTCGTTTTTCTTATTTACCCCATAACAATCCGCCCTTCCGTATGGTTTGAGTTGGCATGTGAGTCGATTTGAAGCGTGCGAAAAGGCAGGATGTTACAAAAAAATTTCAACAATAAACGACATGGACTAGCAAAGACCAAAAAGAGCCAGTTGCACTGCCTTGAACCGGGCAGTGGCAGTACACCATCAAACCAAACCAAAGCCCCATCAAAGTACCATCAAACAAAGCTTCAAAGTCACAAAACAAAATTGAAATCATATAAAAGAGTTAAACCAGATTCATGGGTCCAAACATGTCAATAATTGAACAAGTGCCACAAATTAAATAACAATGAGTCCATATCGCTAACAATTGCATATCACTGCCTTGAATAAGTGCCACAAATTGAACAAGGCATAAATTGAACAAGTGCCGTAAAATTAAACAAGACACTAACACTAATCACAAATTCGAACCACCAACATTCACACATACATACATACATATGTATGTATGTGTATAACTAGATGATATTGGAATCTAAGTGTACAACTTTACCTCAACCAATAGTTGAACTTACCGCAAAGTACTAATTCAAGTAAAAACAAAGTGCAGACAACAATGCAAAATGCGAACAAGTATCGGTCTCAGCTTAAACCATAGAACACATACATGTATGCATGTATATACATGGATGAACCAAGATAACATAACTAATATACACATATACACATATGTATATACATGTATATATGTACATAGTGAGCAACAGACAGTTCAAACCATCGAATTAGTAAACAAATATGAAGTAAAGGCACAAGAACATGAAAGTGCACATGAAAATGTATATACGAAACCAAAGCATATGAAATAATTAAACAGAACAACATAAGTAAAGGAACAAGTACATAAAAGAGCACAAACATATAAGTTCGAGTATAAGTATAGTGAGCAACACGCATACACACACATGTGTGTGTATATACATGTATACATGTATATATGCAACACATGTTCAGTGTTGAAGAGCATTGCCTTGAACAAGGCAGTTCCAGTCAACACTGCCATGGACAATAAGGTCCAGCATAGCAATCCACTAACTCAGACATGAAGTCAAAAGCACATGGTCGGGTAACATAGTGAAAAATAAGGTCCAACATAGCAATCAAGTTAGCATACGGAAACCAAAGCAGAAATTTAAGAATCAAAAATTCATCACGAGCATTCAAACATAAACCGACATTTGAGAAAAATAATTTGAAAAATTCAAATCGAATCATATATTCGCATATTAAGGAACTAAATCCTATATAAGAAACCCAAATCATCATCGTCCAGAGACTAGAAGTCGAGAATAATATAAATCGAAAGGGGAATTAATCATACCAATATCAATCGAAGAACACTCGACAAGGAGCGGCCACAACCATCAATAGTCAATAAATCAAAGTACGCAATTTACAAGGAAGGAATGGAGCAAGGTGAATAAAAGCTTAACTTTCAAGAAACGGCTTTCATGAAACCCTAATTTCATAATGACGATGAAAGAGGTGGCTCTGATTAAGAAACCCTAAGTTTATCAAAGAACATCGACGGGGTGTGAGAAGGCTAGGGTCGGCAACAAGCGATGGCTAGTAGGAGGGAAATGCGAAGGCGTTGAGGATAATAATTAAAAGAACGATCTTTATTTTTTTCTCTAGAAATGAAAGAAAGAGGGGGAAATAATTGAAAGAACATGACTACTAAATAATCCAGGCAGCATTGAGAAGGAAACCAAAATTTTGACAAGGAGCCAAAATGAAATTTTTGATAATTTCAATCAAACAACAGATCAAATGTTGTCTAAATGGCATGTATGAAATCTCAATAGAACAAAGATTTCATGGACTATAACACACAACAAATGGTTTTGCCATGTATTGTATGAAACGGTAGTAAATATTAGGATAATAGCAAATCTATCTTATGTTGTATTATCGCTATTGTCTGATTCATTTTGTGGCATAGTGATACATGGCTGTTAAAGCTCCATTATTGGCCTTGGTTCGCACAATCTTCATTTCATTATCTTTTATTGTAACAACATACTCCTGGTTGGTAAGACAATTAGGAATATTGTGATATGAACTCTATTTTTTACATTGAGAACCTGCTTTCCATTAATTTAACATATAGTAATTAACTCGAACTGGAAACCACATTTGTTACTACCCATTCTTCTTTTCTGTTGTTGAGTTTCCATAACATTATTACTTTCCCTATGACTACACCTCTTCTTCTTTCACATACTAATAGGATCCATGACCTATACTCATTATTGTTTGCATTTTTAATTCTTATTATTTTAGTCACAATGATACTGTTAGCACTTGGTCTAAGTTCCATACACCAATCTCGTGCTTCTTTCAAATCAAATGCATGCATTCTGATGACCAAATTAATTGCATTTTTCATAACATCATTATGTAATTAAGAAGAAGAATGAAATTCAACATACCTTATCGGTTGTGAAATATGGAGTTACATCAGGAAAATAAATGGATAAAGTATTTGAATTATGAACATCTTTAACTTGTCCACATTAGTCTGATCACTTTCTTCCATCTCATTACAACCACCTCATTCCATTTCATTAAACTTATCTTCTTTTGGTATCAAGTCATTGCCATACTATTCTAAATTTTACAAATCATTAATCATCAATATATTATATTAATATTATATGTGTGTGTACATGTATATTATGCAAGTACATAAATTAAACTATAAACATTCTGTTGATATAATCGAAGAGGGGGAGATACGACCAAAATTATTAAATGGTAGAAGTCTACAAATTAAATGATAAATCATGATAAAAGGCCACCATACTTTAGATTGCATAACATTTTACCGTAATTTTAATTTTTTGACAAAGCTTTAGTTGTTTTGTGAGTTAAAAACGGTCTGATATTTCTATACCGAGCGTTCCAAGTCTTGTTATTGCATCAGTGATGACGACCCTTTTATACACATATTCAAGTACTACAAATTCATATGATTGAAGTAAAAAAAAAAAAAAATCAAACCCATTATATGACATCTATTTCGTAACATGCTTCATCATCTTCAACATTTGGAAGCTGATCTCCTATGTTTGGGTCAATTTTCTCACATTATTTTGAAAATTTTCATCCGTAAATTTTTCTACCAAATATTAAGGGTTTAAGGAGAGGAGAAATTATGGAAAACGATGGAGGGGGTCTAGAAATGTAATTATGCTTATTTTCTTTATGAGTTGCGGATTCGTTATGTATTACACATAATAATTTTCATAAATAGAAAAATGGTATTCCCTATATTCAAAGGTGCAGCCTTTTTAACAATCCCCAAAGATAATTCTTGAATAGCACTTAATACTCCCTCTCAACTAACATTCATTTACTGCCATTCTCCTGACTATTTCCAACTCATATCCGAACATTCCAAACTTGGCACCAATAAATTATTTTTGAATACATCTCCAACTTAATCTTCGGTATTTGTGTACTTCATCTCGGTATCGCCTTGTTATACTTTCTTTCAAATGAAGTGATATTACTTATTCCTCCTTGAATTAAAGATTAGATTCTTGACCAAACATATTGCTTATTAATTAATGAAATGTAGGTTGATATAATAATTAACTAGTTGATGAATATATTTTGAAAGTTGTAATTATCCATAAAGATTCAAATGTTGCTAACTTTGTTCCATTATAATTAAATTATGTGCTTAAAAATGATACTATAGGTTGTCTAAACCATGAAATTGCTTCAGAATCAAGACTAAATACGTATTCTGTAGTTGATCATCATGCATCATTGGTAGCACCTTAATGCCTTACAAATGACAATTTTCTTTTTCTAACGATATAGTCCATAAACAATTACACTACTAAAAAGTGTCTGGTTTCCGACATCAGTTATCGATTTCATACTGGTGCCATATTAGCGACGCCATTATGACATAAAGGGATACTAGCAGTGCCATAGAGATTCCCGTTTTGCATGGGAAATTTCGAATCACTGTGGCATCGCTAAATATAGAGTAATCACAATGACGTAAAAAAATCAGCATCCTTATCATGACACGTTAATGACACCTTTTTAGTGATATTTTTTTGATATTATGTGAATCTTGTGATACCATAACGAGGCGCCGCTAAGGCGTTACTAAATAATTTGGTGTCATTACAATGCCACTAAACTGGTGTTACCACTTCTTTAGTGATGGTAAAAATTTCAATTGAAGCTTTTGGACTCCCTATGGCATCACTTACTAGCTTAGCAACACTATAACAAAGCCAAAAAAACAGCAAGAAAACCACAAGTTATTGGAAGCGTTGGCTTTGTTACATAACTATATATATATATATATATATATATATATATATATATATATATATATATATATATATATATATATATATAGCGTAACGGCACGCGCTCCGCGCGTGATGAAGAAGGCTGAATTGTTTTTCTACAAATTGTATTTATTTAATACGTTCAAAAAAATGATTCCACATATATGTAGTCATATTTTCGTGTTGAATCATACGTAAATAATTTGAAATTTTATTTCTAAGTTGCAATATCTAATTTCTCGTAAGTTTAAATTTTTATTTATATTATTAATTAATATAATTTTTTTGTCAAGTAGTTTATTTGCTAGATACTATTTTTAAGTGATATTAAGACTTATTAAATATTTGTAGATGAATTTTGAATTTATAAAGGAAGTTTAATTTTAAATCATATTTTTAGAAGTGTTTTGAATTTGTAAAGCATTTTTTATCGTTAGATCCTACTTTTAGAGGCGTTTGAATTTGTAAAAGAAGTTTAATGTTAGATCCTATTTTTAAGTTATTAAGATTTGATAATATATAAAGGGCATTTTTGGTAGTTCACGTTGATACCAAAAAAGTGTGACACCGAAGCTATTACAACTATTATTAAAGCTATGTTTAAATCGGTAAAAAAATAATTTTTTTATTTTCAAGTGATATTAAGATTTGTGCATTTGTAAAGAAGTATTCTAAATTTATAAAAGAAGTTTAATTTTAGATCCTAATTTTAGAAGTGTTTTGAATTCATAAGACATTTTTAATTGTTAGATCTTACTTTTAGGGGCGTTTGAATTTGTAAAAAAAGTTTAATGTTAGATCCTATTTTTAAGTTATTAAGATTTGATAATATATAGAGGGGCATTTTTGGTAGTTCACGTTAATACAAAAAAAGTATGTTACCAAAGTTATTACAACTATTATTAAAGATATGTTTAAATCGGTAAAAAAAATATTTTTTATTTTCAAGTGATATTAAGATTTGTGTATTTGTAAAGAAGTATTCTAAATTTATAAAGTAAGTTTAATTTTAGATTCTATTTTTAGAAGTGTTTTGAATTCGTAAAGCATTTTTTATTGTTAGATCCTACTTTTAGGGGCGTTTGAATTTATAAAAGAAATTTTATATTATATCCTATTTTTAAATTATTAAGATTTGATAATATATAGAGGGACATTTTTGGCAATTCACGTTGATACCAAAAAAATATGACACCAAAGCTATTACAACTATTATTAAAGACGAGTGTAATGGCACGCGCTTCGCGCGTGAATTATTTTGTTATAAATTGTATATATTTAAATCAGTCAAAAAAATAATTTTTTATTTCAAGTGATACTAAAATTTGTATATTTTTATAGAAGTATTTTGAATTTTAAAAAAAGTTTAATTTTATATCCTATTTTTAGAAACGTTTTGAATTTGTAAAGTATGTCTAATTATTAGATCCTACTTTTAGGGGCGTTTGAATTTTTATTTCTATTATTAGTTACTAAAAAATGGATTTAATTTATATTGGTTTAAATTTTTATTTCTGTTATTAATTGGTAAAAAATGACTTTGAAAAAAAGTTTATTCGTAAGATCCTATTTCTAAGTGATAATAAGATAAGTACGTTTTGAATTGTTAAAGAAAATTAACTGTTAGATCCTGTTTTTAAGCAATGGTAATATTTAATAATATTTGTAGAGGGGCGTTTTTGGTAGTTCGCGTTGATACCAAAAAAGTGTGACACCAAAGGTATTATAACTATTATTAAAAATATATATATATATATATATATATATATATATATATATAAGTGTAATGGCACACGCTGCGCGCGTGAATTATTTTTCTTAGAAATTGTATATGTTTGAATCAGCTAAAAAATAATTTTTTATTTTCAAGTGATATTTTGTAAAGAAATATTTTGAATCTGTAAATAAGGTTTAATTTTAGATCCTATTTATGTAAGCGTTTTGAATTTTAAAGCATATTTATTTATTAGATCTTATTTTATGGGCATTTGAATTTGTAAACGAAATTTAGTATTATATCCTATTTTTAAGTAATTAAGATTGGATAATATATAGAGGGGCGTTTTTGGTAGTTCACGTTGATACTAAAAAAGTGTGACACCAAAACTATTACAACTATTATCAAAGATATATATATCTTACATGCTACTTCCAAATGAGACTTCTTCAAACATTTCTTGAATCGACTAACTATCCAATTACATGAGTGGGTCAATTCTTGTAAGCGGTTGATATTATAGACTTCTTAAAAATTTATATACACGATTACATCTTCCAAATCTTCCAAGTCCTTGACTTTGACAAAGCATGTTTATACTTTGATCTCCATGAGATTTGATGTAAGTTTGAAGTTAGGCAATCCAAAATTTAAATTATATCACTCAGATATTTTTTATAACCAAGAATAACCCATCGTTGGTTCTATTACTTTGAATCTGAGAAAATGTTTTAGTCCGGTTTTCTTCAATTGCAGTCAAATTAAAATATTGACTTTTATTTGATGTACCTTCTTTTCATTATCTAGAGTTATAATAAGATCGTCGAGAGATGAAAATATAATTGATAATATTTCTACATTTGATCTCACAAGTAAGCTACTGTTTGCATGACCGATTAAACGTCCATTCTTTATTAAGATTTAGCTACCTTATCATACTAAACTTTGGATGCCATCTTTAGTCTAAATAATATCTTTCAATGTGTGCACATAGTTTGGATTACTACTTGGTATAGACAAAATTTCACTTCAACGGTTTTCACTAAGAGTATTGATCTGTTCACATGCAGGTCTCAAGATCCAAAAATGCAAATTAATATAAATGATGAAAATTAATGATCAAATTAAAGAAATGTGGAAATTTAAATGTAGAAATAACGATTGCAAAAGAATATAACTGCGAGTTGGAAGCTACCTTTTAGTACAATTTTTATCGTTGATATATAACTCAGGATCATCGTTTTATCGAAATTTGACTGCGAACCCCGGTTCAATCCAGGCATGATACACTTTTAATTTATTGGGAGAATCCGAGTACTCTCTTGCGGATCCATGCAATAACTCTTATAAATCTTTTTCTATTTTGAAAGACACAGAAGTGAAACAACCCATCTATTGATATTGGAAGACCCAAAAGATTATTCTAATGTCTCATTTCTGGGTTCAATGGAATTGATAGGTATAAAAAGAAGATCGTCAAGACACTAGCTACAATGATCTTAATTGATTCAAACTACAACTATGTACATTCAACAAATATTTTCACCAAATTAAGTGCGGACAGCTACCTTTGGTGGTTGAAAATATTAGACAAGTGGAAAGAGTTTGGGATCCTTATCGCTGTCTGAAAGTTCAATAATATTTTTCTTATCGCAAGTCATTGTTTTTTACCAAGATTAGCTATTTTCCTTCGTTGTCATTGCTTCAACCTACTTCATAGAATTAAGTCTTGATCAATGTTATTTTTCTGAATGAAACTCATCTTTTACTGGTATTGAGTACATGTCAATCAAAAAAGAGAAGCAAAGCAAATGTAGGCAATATTCTTAATTGAACCACTACAAAACGTATAGTGTTCATTTACTTTCCATATAATTATTTCTACTTATATCTAATTTTCATAATGTTATCATACCTTTCTTCCTATTGAAATTTGGATGATATCAATTCCTAAATAAAACATAATTTATATTTACACTGAAGTCAAGTTTTCCATAGTTTGATTTCGAGTAGTGTTTGTGTATAAAAACAGTGTAAACATTTTAGTGTTTTCATCCATCAAACTTGATTGTCCTTTTTTCCTTATTCACAAAACATGGAATTCTTGAAAACTTCTAATCAAAGTTTTAGTTGAACTAGATCTTCGACTGAAAGCTATAATTGATGAAATATTGTATATCAAAGTTAGGTTAGAATTTTTGATCCGAACAAAGAGCGAAACTTTCGATTGTTTTACATTTATGTTGAAACAAAAAAAACAGAATATATCTTTGTCAATACTACAAGAAAAAAATGTTTTTCTAATGGCCATAAACCGTCGATAGCCGTCGATAACCATTGATAGCCACCGTAAAATGCCCTTGGAATAAAGGTCGTCGAAGATCGAACTTTCTGATGGCTCCATCGATTTACTTCAGATGGTGGTCGATGACATTTCTGATGGCCTCTGACGACCCATCATGTACACGTAGGAGGATACGGTTTACTGAATTTAGTGTCACTAGCCATCGTAGTATGGTCGCTGGAAATCGTTGGTTAGTTGATATCAGAAAGCTGTTGGAAGCCTTCAGAAATCTGAAGCTTTTTTATTACAGGAGCCTTTCAACCTCAAGCAATACGTATATATCACTATATATCACAACTCAACTTCACACTTATAAATCATATACATCAAAGCCCAAATCGCATATATACATCAATAATCAAAAAATATTAATATTTATAATAAACCAAACTCAAACAATCCACAATATACTCAAACGTCAAACAACATCTCAAAAGTACATCCCAAAATGTATCAAACATATCCAACGACATCTCAAAACAACTCAAATCAAACTCATACATCCAACATTTCTAAATATATCAAATATATCAGCCTTACTCATCTCAAATAGTATATATAACTCTCAAATACCATAGCAAAAAAATCAAACTACCTCATCCATCTCAAAGTGCACACATGTATAATGTCCCAAGACAAAAAGAAAAAAATATACCTATCAATCATGATCTTCACCTTCGGTCTTGTTGATGAAGAAAATGTGTCATGCTCTTGCATATACAAAGCAATGCGCTCGTTCAGCAACAGGGTCACCTCCACAGATCGATGCATGTCTCGTTCCTCCAGCTCAGCATCATAACTCTCAACTCTGTAATCTCCGCGTTGTCCTAAGCTTTTCTAGAGCCATTTTGCCTGCGTCTAGCCTGTAACATTGTTTAACAAGTATATGAGTTTCATATAGTGTGATTAACAAAATCAGTATATTGTACGCTATTCATAAATTTATATATTATAAAATAACATTACGTCTTGGTTCCCATAATCATAACGCTTAATCCGCATTGCGGGCACCACGATAGCTTCAGAGATCTGATTTTCTTTATTAGCAGTCAGCTCTTCCCATCCCGTTTCGTCAAGAAGTTTCCCTCATTCTTTCAAGATTTTTTTCTACGATTTCAAACAAAATTACAATTAAAGTTCTACAATTAAAGTTCATACTACATTATTTTAGTTATTCATAATTTATTATTTAAAGTGATTATTAATAACTTATATTTAAAATATTTTTACCATAGCTATTGTGATTTTGAGTCATGCCATGTGTATGTTACTGTGTCATCTTCATTTTCATACTCGATGGCATGAATACGAGCAAACTCGTCCATGTAGGAGAAGAGATGACCACGCTCTCTTTCCTAAAATAATTATCATGTATTATTATTATATATAATTATATAACGTAATAAGTTTTTATAATTGCAACTAATTAATTTACCAGCTCTTGACGGTAATGCTAGAATGACTTTGAACCCCCACGATGTGTGATTGGATTTTTATTTCTACTTGTAAAGTTCCTCTACAACTTATCCTGTAAATTTAAAAGCAACAATGTATTTCACATGTGTAAATTTATGCAATTATTATATTAATTCTACTAAATTTTAATAGATAAACGAGACTAGTAAACTTACCTTCGCATCATCGCTTTCCCAGAAAATAGCCAAAACTTGTCATATGCTTCCACTCATCTAGTCACGCCTTTTTCCCTCTTTTTTATGATCGCATCGTATCGCGGTAGGTTTTCCTTGTATTTCTTCATCCAGTAATTTCTGCAAAAGAGAAGGTCATGTTCTTGTAAGTCTACCGCAAATAAGTTATACATTTATACATAGTTAATAAATTGTACAGTGGTTATATATAAAATGAAATACAAATTTGCACTAACGATGAAATCCTTCCAGATACACTCAAAGATGTGGGGAGAGATATTATCCCATCTAGGCCAGGACGTGGTCATTCTTCGTTTATAAGTAATCTTAGAAACATCGAGAACAATTTTTGAGGGCTCTATCTCAAAGCATTGTATTAAATATGATATAAACCTTTAATAAATCATGAATAATACATCATACACCAAAAAGATTTATGATGCTGCAATAAATTTGATACTTACCCACTCGCTTTAACTGCTACTATTACTATGGGGCACTCCGCCTGCTGTGTAGGCGTCATCGCCTGCCGCACTGGTCCCTCTCTAACTAGAAGAGAGAGAGAACTAGATAAATGGGAAGATCTCTGCCATCGAAATATAAAACATATCACAAACATATCATTTTATCACGGAAGAATATATCATTTAATTATGGGAAAACATATCATTTTTTATAAGAAAAATGTAACACTAATAATCACATAAATTACCGTCTATAAAGGTGTACCTTAATAACCAGTCTTCATCAAATTCTAATTCGGACTCAGTCTCATAATCTATATTGTTTTCGTTTGTAGTCTCAAATGCTTCTGCTAAAACATTTGAATCATTATTTAGAGGCCCAAAATTAATATGATCATCGGTAATTATTATTTTATTATTTTGCTTAAGATCTGCCTGATAAGCTTGTTTGTTTGGAATATTCTTTCCATCAAATATAAATGTTGCCTTTGTTTTAAAACTACCCACCAATCTACTTTATTTTTTAGAGATGGATACGAAGTACAATTAAGAAGAACATATATGTATGCCACATGGTAATCTCTATCGTCTAACCATAGTTCCACACATTTTCCAGCAGATCGATCATGTAGTCTAAAAATAGATAACATTACTTGAGATGAATCTTGTTCAATGCCTTCATCATATGTAGAACACTTTCAAATAATAAGTTAACATGGTCACTAAATTAATAAGAGAAAAAGAATGAAGCTTTTTCTTCAATATATAATTTGCAAATCGAACCTTCAACTCGTCCTTTTTGTCTAAAAAAACTCTTCATATGATTTAAGTACCTAATAAAAAATTAGTTCAAATAAAATTTTAGTTATGTGATTAAATTAATATTTAAAATACTCAATATTATTACCTCCCAAATGGAAACATCTATCCATATTGCATAAAACTTCGAAGACGTGCTTCAGATGGAAGATGAATAGATAAAGGCCCCATGACATTAAAGAAACCTGAAGGAAATATTTTCTACAGTTTGTAGAGTAGTATAGAGATATCTAATTTAGCTTTACGTAGACGTTCAACTTTTAACGTAGTCAAACAAGGCTCTTTATAAAATAAACTAAGTTCTGTTATAAACCTTCAAACTATTATGGGTAATATTTCTTTGAAAACAATGGGTAGCAAATTTTCCATCTTTACACGGTAATCATGACTTTTCATCCCACTCGTTTTTTTAAGTCGACTTATCTGCAAAGATTAGAAAAAAATCTCATCAGGAGATCTTAATCCTTCCTCCTATTTTAACACAAGTTTTACTTGGTTATTGTCTAGCTCATAACTTGTTTTGAGTTTTTTAGTGTCGCTTAGCTTGATATGAAGCTTGGGAAGCTTGTATAATTCTTCCATATCATGTTTTTATTTCAAATTGTCTTTAATCATTCCCTTAACATTCAAAATTGTATTAAACATAGTACCAAATATGTTTTTACCTATTGTGCATCATATCAATATTATGATGAAGTAAGAGATCTTTCCAATAAGGTAGGTCCTACAGTCGACCTACCTTTCTGACTCTTAAAGACGACACTGTATACATCCATGGTATTCATGTGCCGATTATTTAAGCGTATGAAAGGTAGATTGTTGAGGTTAAAAAGGTATAAAACAACGGCATCTTACAACAAAAGGATCATATATAATACAAAAACTAGGTAGATCATTAGGTTACTCTTAAAATGCAAGGTTTATCAGAGTTATAAACATGTACTAACTTTTAGCATGGACAGTTATAATAGTCTATCCTTACATATATACTAATAAAGTAGTAGAAAACAAAGTAGTCGATAACTTCATAGCCTCTTGCTCACCATCCGTTGGCTCCATAACATCGAAAAGATAACCTACCTTTCTCAACCAACTCAAATGAGTACTCGAGCGTTTAAGGAAAAATAAATTTTGAGTCAAACATGGTCCGATATGGGAAACTCAAGACATATGTGTAAACATATAACGACACATTATGAGACCACGCTATAGAATGGAATGGATTTCCTCTCACAAGAACCAAAACCGTTTTACTTTATAAATAAATAAAGGTGATATTTAGTTAGTGTCTAATTTGTGAAAAATAAATATATAAAATAATTATGATGCTAGCAACTCATATCACAATAGTATTCAAGAATACATCTAAATTCGTAATGGTGACGTTCGATCAATGGATTTCTAAGAAAGAGCCAAAAATACTTCGTGAACTCTTTTCAACATGATAAGGGTAGGGTCCTCCCTTCCGAATGCATAGTATAACTCTAGAGTAGATATACCTGAGAGCCCGTGTAATTTAGATCACTCTTGGATGTTACCGACCCATCCCACGTCTATCACAAGTAACATCGAATATATCATATGTGCACGCTTACAATTGAAATATGCTCTAGAAAAGATATGACATACCCTAATGGTAGCGATCCATATAGCTTGGCCTCCCATATGCCCTAGTTTTGGTCATTTCCCAAATCGAGGTCTACATTTTAATGATCTTTCCAAAAAAACACAAGAATGCTATCTATGCCATCTCCCTTGGAATCACCCTTAAGACAGGCAATACAATAAGTCTAGGAAACTAAACAAAATCAAAACGAGGTTCTCCATTGGAACCACCCTCTAAATAGACAATACAATGGCTCCAACATCCCTAATAGAATCTTCTTCATAGACCTTCGAAAGTATATTCGTTTGTTTTAACATATTTTCTAGTTTTGAAGTGGATTTGGTTAAGTATACCCACATATGCTTAACCAACTCTAGACTCTTCAAAACTTTCGTATAGTGAATTTCCAGTTAACTCAGTTTCAGTTCTTTTGGAAATAAATGGACAACCTATAAGGTAGAGCCTCACCGGAAGGATACTCGTATAATTTTCCCATAAAGAGAATGATGAATTTATATGTACATTAGAACCTCACAGGGAAGACACCCATATCGTATAAACTTCATGTCTCATTTATATATTCCCAAAGTTGAAGGTCATGTTCGATAATTAAAAAGTTAGCTATCTGGTTATGTCCAAAAAAGTAAACGTCTATAATCTCTTTCATTTATTCATAATATGTTTTACATAGTTTTCAAACATACACATAATACTCAAATTTAAGGGTCAACTGTTAAGACTTACTATATCTAACGGGCTATGCCAGTAGCCAGGGAAGGGAGAATACTGGTAATCCAACCCCAAGCCTAGACACGACTATTCTAAGACACTCATCAGATAATGGAGTTTATTAGTTGGTCCAATCATTGGGTTTACAAAAAAAATGCTATTAAAACTTTTGTAAACAAAACATACAAATCTTTTATTTAAATTTACAATCGTTTTCCAAATTATTTTCATACTTAAAATTATTTTAAAGTACTCTTGTTAATAGTATAAGTAGTATACAAATTGAATTGCAAAGATAATACACTAATAATTACATATATGGAGACTAAAACACATGTTATAAAAGTGTTATAAAAAGGACCTAAATAAGCTTTATATTGCTCTATCTTTCGCTAGTCTTTATTTATAACTTTAAATATTTTATAAACAAATTCTTTGTTGTAAACTAAACTACTTTGAGTCAAGCATACATTCGTGTGATAATTTCCCAAAGTATGCTAGCATGTCATCATTTTGAAATGATTTAAATTACAAGTATTTCAATGTGCTTCCATAGCGACTATTTTTCTTTTTAACATTAAACTCTTAGTTAAATTTGTATATACAACTCCAACAAACATGCAAGCACAAGGTATATGCCATAATACAAGTTCAGGAAGATGAAGTTATAGCATATAGAGTTTTCGTATGCTTTTTAGAAGTAAGGTGGTCCAAAGTTAGCACATTCATTAATTAAGTTTCATACTACCATAATAACTTGCATATAAATCACATTTGATCAGCATAAAAGGTGAGAATCTCACTTATCCTCTAGTAAAGCCTTAGATCAAGCCTCTTAAGCCCCTACAACCGTGCCACCAAATCCAAGAGCAAAGCAAAGATCTCCTCCTTCCAAGATGTTCTGGTCTTCCCTTTCGAACCCTACTTTGGCTCCTTTTTTCCAATCAAAAGGGTGCTTCTTTTTTGGATGAGTAGAAAGTGGTTTAAAGACAGAAATATTGTAAAAACAACTTATCCTATAATTGTTTTTCTCTTTCTCCATGGCATGGGCTATTTATAGGTGATCAAGAGGATGGCACTTTAGCAATTTTCTAACCTCTTATTGCCTAACCTAATTCGACCACGTTTTGGTCCAATGAAAACCATCCGTGTGGCCTGACTTTATTCGATCATATTTTGTTCCAGTGGAAACTACACATATGGCTTAACTTGATTCGACCATATTTTTGGCCAATGGCAACCATCCTCATGTCACAACCTGACTCGGCCATATTTTGGTCCAATGGAAATGATTCTTATCAACTATGGTCTAACCTGATTCAAGCGCCCTTTGGTCTAATAATAACCATCCACATGGAATATAAGTTAAATGAGAATCATTATTCTATTATGTTTTATACAATCATTTTATTAGGCTAGTCATTATACTATTTTATTTTATTAGGCATGTTTGTTTCTTAATTTCTAAGAAGTAGTCATTCTCAGTTGTTTTTACTTAAGAAGAGATGCATTAAGTTTGTATAATCAACTATTCAAATAGTTAAATATTCGAATTTTTAAGCAATTAAATTACACGTTGTTACATCCTCCCTAAGTTAAAGGAATTTCTTCCCTAAAACTATCATTGCCTTCAAACAAGAATACATATAGTTGAGAGATCATTCGAAGACAAAATGCATATATATATATATATATATATATATATTACTCGCGACAATTGCATAAAAAGTATGATATATCCTAAGTGACTTCATTTCATGTGGCGAGGACACCAAAATGACGTATTATATATAAAAATTCATAATCTCATAGTAGTTCAAGATAAGATTCCCTCGCATTATCTTCAGTTTTCCAAGTACAGTCTCTTGAATCATCACTCCATTATACCATTACCAACTTAAACCACCTTTAACTTAGTTGTTTCGTATCTCTACCGACTATACGAACATGCCACCTAAGTAGGGTCAGGTTTGGCTCGATCTTGAGGTCCTCCTACTGCGTTGACTCTACTATCAAAAATGTGATACGTGGAAAACATCATGCACACTCGATATTTTAGTGGGTAACTCAACTTTGTATGCAAGTGTACTAATCCGCTTAAGTATCAGAAAAGATCCCATATATTGAGGAGCTAATTTTCTCGTCTTTGCGAACCCACAACATTTTTCATCAGAGAAATTTCACAAACACATAGTCCCCAACTGAAAATTCCAAATCTCTACATCGTTGATCGGCATAGCTCTTCTTCTAATCTTTGTGCTTCCTTTATCCTTCTTTGAATCATAGCTACCTTTTCAGTCACCTCCAGAATTAATCGAACCCAAATTCTAATCGATCCCCGGTCTCGACCCAATATAATAGTGATTTGCACGGACGATCATATAGTGCCTCAAAAGATGTCATTCCAATGCTAGCTTGGTAAGTAGACTCGACTAAATGGAGACGCTCTTCCCAATAACCTCTAAAATATATAAAATAGGCTCGTAATAAGTCCTCCAATATATGATTTATTCTCTCGTCTGCCCTTCTATTTGTGGATGGTATATTGTACTTAAACTCAACTTTGTACCTAAGGTAGTTTGCAACCATCTCCAGAACTTACTTGTAAATATCGAATCCTTATCACTTACAATACTTCTTGGAATTCCATGGAGTTGAACTATCTCCTTCACATACAAATTTTCCAAATTCAAAGCAGTTCTAGTCGACTTTGCTGGAATGAAATGCCCACTCTTGGTTAGTCGATCGATAATTACCCAAATATCTTCATTTGCTCTCCTCAACCTAGGTAGCCCATTAATGAAGTCCATTGATATCTACATCCACTTCAACTTTAGAACATCGAGTGGTTGAAGCGGTCCATGATAGAGTTGGGTATGCCTTAGGGGAAATTATGTAATTGTTACATATGTCTAACTTGTTGAACTATCTTGTTCCAAATAAAGGTGTTTTCTTTCTATTATATACTTCATATAATGTGGTTATATTAGTTATTTAGTTTAATTAAATGTTCAATAGAAAATCCATAAATGATATGTTTTGTGATAGTAGCTACAAAGCATTGTGACCATGGGTAATTTACCACAATAAAATCAAATTTACCACTTTAAATGTTCCTAGTCAAGATGCTTCGAGACTGGATAATGAAGTATCCATTGGGACTAGAGTACGTAATGCTCTCTAAATGTTGGGTACTGTATTAGTCATGACTACTAGGGGCACCTAGGGTTACGATCTAACAGCTACTGGATAACTTTGGAATGGCTCCTTTATAGTTCTCTGTTAGTTAATATAACTAAGGTCAAATAGAAAATATCGATATGGATAATTTACATAGTTCTTTCGACTTGAGAATACTTTGAATCTTCAATACGAAAGCTCCGCTTTGATTATAGTCAAATCATTGCAGAGGGTCCATCGAGTGACTATAGTTGGGCCGAATGGAAGTATTGGAAGTGAAGCACTATTCAAGAGAGGATTCGTCTTCTCGGTTACATGGCTTAATATCACGCTCAACTCAAGTAAACCCAAAGTCAGAATCTCCGACTAGAGTAGTTCGGTTAAAAATAATTGTTATTATTGAACAAGGACTTTGTGTTTGGACTTTAGAGTTAAATGGGGACGATGTTGGAATTTTGACCATTACCAAATACAGTAAGTCTAAAGTGATATAGTTTTGACGAAGAGAATTGGTGTAAATAATTGTCACAGCTGAGTAACGCTTATTAAATTAAAATGAGATATTTCCAAAAATGAGTAAGCGATAGATTTGGCAATATTATCCCACCACTTGCTAAGTGAAGTGTGAATGGTAACGTTCAAATAGTTCAACGTTAATCGCTGACCGAATTTACACCCAAGAGTCACATAACCGAAATGATAAATTCTCTATAGACCAAATGATTTAATAATTTATATTTGTTATAAATTAACTAAATAAATTTATATTTATGAAATATTAATTATGAAATTTGAATGTGATTTGACAAATAACATTATTACATATATTTATAAAAGTTATGAATATATTGATCGATATGAGGTATCAATGACAAAATAGGTTAAATATGATTGTACGTGTTTAATTTAGGTTAAATGAGCTCATAACCCATGAGATTTGGAGAGTATAGGCGTCGGTTTAAGAGAAGTTGGAGGCGATTACAACATAGGATCAGGGTTTGGAGGTGTGTTGCTAAGATCTAGTGAGAAACTTACGTAGTTTGCTCTCTTATCCTATGATATAAATACTAATCTCAAAACCTTAACCTAAGGTGAATTTCATTTTTTTGAGCCGCCACTTTCTTCCTCTTATTCCTCATTATAATGGCGGCAGCTATCCTATAAAACAATCTCAAAAAAATCCTAAATCCAATTCAAATTAAAAATACTAATTTGTAGTAGAAGGTCTCCAATCCTGGATTAGCAATTAATGGATTGGAAATTATTTGATTGGAAATTATTCTAAGAAGAGAAATCATTGTTCAACATAGACTCAAAGGTTTCACTAAGAGGTGAACTTTCATTTTTTTTTTTTTTGATATTGATTTTATCATATAAAAGTTGATTTACATCCAAATCATCTAATTGTATTCAGATCTGTTTATTGTTTAGATAGGTGAGAGTTTTGTGGGTACATGCATTTGTTACAATTTGTTTATTCATGTGATTACTGTAATATTTTGCTTATTAATTTATAGTTGAATCAACTTTCTAAAAAAAAAATTGATATATATATGTAACGACCCGTATTTTTATGGATCGAAACATTGTTAAACTATATGCTTTAAGTCGTTGATGTTGTTAAGTTGTTTAGAGTATGAGTCGACCAAAGTTTAAGTCGTGAAGGAGCTTAAGTCCTGTGTAGGTTAACTCGTGTGGTGCTTAAGCCATGGGTAGCTTAGGTCGTGTGAATGCTAGGTCGAGTGGAGCAACTTATGGAAGTCAACGACTTAGTGCTTAGGTCGTGTGAAAGTTAGCTCGTGTGAGCGACTTAAGGTGTTGCTGAGTAAGTGGTTTGGGCCGACTTATAGTGATGACCGAGCTAAGGAATTGACCGAGTTAAGGGTATTGACCGACTTAAGGAGCATGGACGAGTTAGTGGAGTGAGCGACTCATAGGTAGTGACTGACTTAGGGTAGTAACCGACTCAAGTGAATCGGCGACTTAAGGTTTAGGTGACCTAAGGGTTGGTGATATAGGAGATAGGTCGGATTGGACGAGTTACCGACCTAAGGAGGGTAGGTCGTTTGGGGCGACTTAGTGAATAGCTTAGGTCAGCTGTGCCGAGTCATAGGATAGGTCGTATGCGACCTAAGTTTGGTTCTGTGTAGATTAGGTCGTTAGACGACTTATATGTGTTGAGTCATTGGGTCGGCACTTGTGTTAGGTCGCGTGTTTGGGTGGAGTCGTGTCTGTGTTGAGTCGCACACGGGTTAAGTCGTGTGCGTGTTAGGCCGGCTTAGAGTTAGGTCGCTTGAGTCGTTAGGTCGGCGTATGGGCTTAAGTCGTGAGTCGTGCACCCCTGTTGAGTCGTTAGGTCGTATGCCGCGTACCCAGTTAAGTCGTTGACTCGAGTCTGTAGGCTGTGTAGTTAGGTCGTAGGACCTGTTAGGTCGTAAGCCATGGGGGACTGTTGAGTCGTGGACGACTCATGGGGGCGGCGACCTAAGGGGGACGACTCATGGGGTTTCCAGCCTATAAATAGAGGGGTTTGGCTCACTTTTTGGCACCGGATTTTGAAGCGACGAAGTGCTGCCATTTTGAGAGCTCGAATAGAACACTTCTTCACTTCTTTTCTCCACTCTAATCTAGTGCTAACATCCATCCAAGATCGAAGATCAAGATCAAAGATTCAAGAGCCGAAGTTGAAGATCTTCATCCAACAAAGAGAGATTTCATCGTTTGAAGCGGAATCTTGTCGGATCAAGCTAGTTTCTTCGCTGTCCAGATCTGAAGTTAGTAGCTTTTGAGGTGTTTAGGTGATTCGGTGAGTGGTGGTTATCTCTCACACGGACGACCCAAAGGAGTATATTGGATCGGTGGTTTGTTTATGTGCTAAAGATAGTGATTTCTTGCATTTTCCTTAAGTCTGCATGTAGATCTATCATCTATGAAGTTTTGACACCTATTTTACTACATGTTCACTTATGCAAGTTCATTCATTAAGTTGTAGAGATATTGTTCATAATTCATGCTTGTTAGAATGCATGTTAGATTTGAACTCTTTATTTACGAAATTGCCATCATTGTTGTAATTGTTTATTTAGATCTTGTTTGAATGATTGATTGCTTGGATTGATGTTTGATTTGATTGATTAGTTGATCGATAACTTGATTTGGACAAGTTGGTCGAAGATGATTCAAAAGCTAAGTGGAAAGGCTCTTGAATGGTGAAAGCTGCTTGTGGCATATGAAGCGGATGTGGAAGCTCATATGGATAGATTCGATGATGGTGGACTTTGCCATGATGCGATGAGGCAAACCATGATGTTGAGATGGGACTTTGCTATGATGCGTTGAAGCAAAGCATGATGTGTGAAAGCCTTGGTTTAATCCAGACGGGATCATCCCAAGCATGTTGGTAACTCGATGATGCGGTTCGAGTTTGTGGATAATGGTGGGCTCGAGAGGCGCTTGAGCTAGTGTGAGAATAGTCGTCGAGGAGGATGACTAGGAGGCTTGGATCTTATCGTTATTGAAGGTTCTAGCATGCTCAAAGCAAGAGTACGTTGGAACGGGTCACGATGACGTTCCAGACACGGGTCATGATGACGTGTTAGTACTCTGGGCAGATGCATAGTCCTAGGCACGGGTCATGATGACGTGCGGAGTTATGTCTAGAGCCGGGGTTGCCATTAGCCCTTGACGGACGGCTGAAAGAAGGTGCTGGTCATTCAATTAACGGTGATATCGAGACAATGGTAACAGTGATAGCCAGAGTCATGGATGTTTGATTGTACCATCATTCAGCCTCAAGAGCGATGTTTTCTGGGTGCTTATCTGATCTTGGTTTAGGCCTTGGGGGTTTGTATTTGGAAAACATCGACCTTGACTCGAGTGATAATCACTTTACTTAAATTGTCTGCTTTACTATGCTTGTTTATGCTTAGTAGGTATGGGGGCTATCACTGTAGAATGAGGTGGAGTGGGATGGTTGAGTTCCTATTCCTTTTATCCTTTATGCTCTTTTGGTATGTTTGATAGTTAATTTACTGCTCACTAAGACTGTTGTCTGACTCAAGGTTTTATGTTCAACTCTTATCACCTTGGGATGTTCATCCATGTTGGGATGGGCAGACTAGGTAGCAGGTGACAGGTGCTGTTCTTGGCTACCAACGCTGTTGATGATGAAGACGAGCTGGAGGCTTTTGCATATTGTTTTCTTACTATATGTACTGGATGTTCCGCTGTTTGTTTGATACTCTGAGTGTTATGTGGTGAAGCTTGATGTATTGACTATTCAGATGATTGTATAAAACTATTATGAGTTATATGATGAGACTTCTGTTCTATAGAGCTTCGCTATGTATACTTTCTATTGTACTTTATCCATGCGCTGTGAGTAACACGATAGAGTTTCTGTTTTATCTTACCTTGACTATCATCCATGGCTGCCTGGCACACCTTTCAGCGCACCATTCTCTTGTTTTAGTGCGGGAGTCATGGGCGGTCGTCACATTTGGTATCAGAGCTTTGGTTAATCGATTTTAGCCAACGCTCGCTAACGTAACTACGTATGAGCGACGTAATTGTATTTTGATGGATGATTACTATATATAATATAGTAGTTTAGAAGGATTTGAACTCCTTATGTAGTTGTTTCTCAAGGTGTTCTAAATCATTCCTTTTTGTAGATATTAAGGATGAGTCGAAGTGAGAGACAAGCTGCTAGGGAAAGCCGTGCTGCTGGGGGAGCGACTGACTATGCTGCAATGTTCGAAGCTATGATGACTTCGATCATGAGAAGGATACCAACTTCAGGACCATCAGTAGAAGTTGGAGTTCAAGTTCAAGCTCCAAGACCAGTGGATTTTGCTAAGTTGTGTAAAGACTATACTGCTCTTGGAGGGAAGGTTTTCTTGGGAACAGAATCAACCGTTGATGTTCAGAGATGGATTGATGCTTGTAGAAGGATCTTTGGCGATTTGGGAATTGAGGATGCAACTAAGAGGAAGCTTGCATCAAGACAGCTTCAAGGGAGAGCTTCGGATTGGTGGAATTCTATCACCATTGATACTCCAGAGGAAGAGATTACTTGGGAGCAATTCCAAGTTAGATTTGAAGCTAAGTTCATTTCTACCGCTCAGAAATCTGTTCTGTTTAAGAAGTTTGTGGAGCTCAAGCAAGGTGGGAGACCAGTTCTTCAGTATGTTTCTGAGTTTGAAGCTTTGTCCAAGTATGCTCGGTCATATATTGAATCTCCCTATCAGAAGAATGAGAAGTTTGTGACAGGCTTGGACAGTTATCTTGGGAGACAGTTGGTGGATCATCTGGACGATCCTTTTGAGAAGCTTGTGGAGAAAGCTCTCAGGCACGAGAGTTTGTTTCCTAAGGAAGGGTCTGTTGTTGCTGTGACCAAGGAAGAGTCCAAACCACAACAGGGTGGAAACAAGAAGAGGAAGCAGCAGCAACAGAAGGGTAAGGATGGCCAGAAGAAGCCAAAGGTTGAAGTGACCTGCTACAATTGTCGGCAGAAGGGCCATTTCTCTAGGGATTGCAAGAATCCAAAGGTGCAGTTGAAGTGCCACAACTGTGATAGGCTAGGGCATATCAGGAAGGACTGTCCAGAAACAAGGAAAGATAAGCAGATTGTGCAAGCTTATGCTTTGGGAGCTGTTCCATTGTCTTCAAAAGCTCCTACTGTTGATGAGAAAGGGAAGAGTGTGGTGGTTCAAGGTACTCTTTCCATTTGTGGTGTTCCAGTTAGAGTGTTGTTTGATACTGGAGCGTCGCATTCGTTTGTTTGTGATGATCTTGTAGGCCGGTTGGGTTTGGAACCAGAAATTGTTGATAGGCCACTGGTTGTGACTAATCCAGTTGGGGGTTCGTCTTGTTTGTGTATGGTATGCCATGGTCTAGTTGTACCGAGTCATGATTGCTCTTTTGTTTGTGATTGTTTTGTTCCGAACTTTGTGGGGTTCGGAATTATTTTGGGTATGGACTGGCTTAGGAAGTATGTGGCAAAGGTTGATTGTGAGAAACTGGAGGTGACAGTCGGGAATGTGGAAGGGCGAAAGGTTGTGATACGATGTAAGTATGAAGAAGGCGTCTTCATGGGCTTCATGTATTCGCTGATTGTTCCACGGGATGGATTGTCATCGATGCCGGTTGTGAATGGATTTGAGGACGTCCTTGACGAGGTCAAAGGGTTACCGCCGCATAGGGAGATCGAGTTTCGTATCGATCTAGTTGAGGGAGACAGACCTGTGGTGATGCCTCTTAGACGGATGGCGCCTAGAGAATAACAAGAGCTGAAGGTGCAAGTTGATCACCTTTTACGGAAAGGATTCATTTGGCGTAGTGTGTCCGAATGGGGTGCACTAGTTGTGTTCGCAACCAAAGCGGATGGATCGTTGAGGTTGTGTGTGGATTATCGTGAGCTGAATAAGGTGACTAAGCAGAACAAGTATCCATTACCGAGAATAGATGACTTGTTTGATCAGCTTCACGAAGCTAAGGTGTTTTCTCAGATGGATTTGGCAACGGGATTTCACCAGTTGAGAGTGGCTAAGGATAGTGTGCCGAAGACTGCTTTTAGGACACCATCCGGTTTTTATGAGTGGCTGGTAATGCCGTTTGGATTGACCAATGCACCAGCATATTTTGTGGATCTTATGAATAGAGTATTCAGAGATCAGTTGAACAAGTTCGTACTTGTGTTCGTGGATGATATTCTGATTTATTCCAGAACTGAAGAAGAGCATAAGACGCACTTGCGTATTGTTTTGGAAATCTTGCGGAAACATCAGCTAAAGGCTAAGTTTTCGAAGTGTCACTTCTGGAAGAGTGAAGTAAGGTTCTTAGGCCATGTTATTTCTGGAAATGGAATAGCGGTTGATCCCGCTAAGGTGGCAGCGATCCAGGATTGGATTAGACCTAAGAATGCATCTGATGTGAGAAGTTTTCTTGGATTAGCAGGATATTATCGTCGGTTTATCAAAGACTTTTCCAAGATAGCTGCAACGTTAACAGGATTGACGAAAAAGAATCAAGTGTTCAGATGGAATGATAAGTGTGAGCAAGCTTTCGGAATCCTGAAAGAGCGACTGACAAGTGCTCCTGTTTTGACTATTCCGAGTGGGAATGATGAGATGGTGGTTTACACCGATGCATGTGGTACTGGACTTGGAGCAGTACTGATGCAGAAGGATAAAGTTGTTGCGTATGCAAGTCGACAACTGAAGCCGCATGAAAGGAATTATCCGATCCATGATTTGGAGTTAGCGGCGATTGTTTTTGCTCTGAAGATGTGGAGACATTATCTATTGGGAGTTCGATTCGAGTTGTTTACAGATCATAAGTCGTTGAAGTATCTGTTCTCCCAAAAGGATTTGAATCTTCGACGGCAACGATGGCTAGAGTTTTTAGCGTCGTATGATTTTGGTATAGCCTATACTCTGGGAAAAGGTAACGCAGTGGCTGATGCGTTAAGTCGAAGACATGCAGGATTGGGAGCCATGTTTTCAGAATGGAAGAGCCTTGAGTATTTGGCTGGATTTGACTTTAGGCCTAGATGTGAATTGGAACCTGAGATGTTGGCAAGCTTATCGATAAGACCTACTCTTGTGGAAAGAATTGGCGAGAGTCAAAAGCAAGACGATAAGATTGTCAAGATTATCCGTGATTTGGAATCTGGATTGGACCCAGAAAAGGATAAAGGATTTGAAGTCGATCGAGAGGGTTGGCTTCGGAAGCAAGGACGATTAGTTGTTCCCGATATAGATGGATTGAGAGATGAAGTTCTGAGGGAAAGTCATCACTCGAAGTTGACAATTCATCCTGGTGGAAATAAGATGTATCGGGATATAAAGAGAACCTATTACTGGGAAGGTATGAAGAAGGATGTTGGAAATTTTATTTCCAAATGTATGAACTGCTAGTTGGTAAAAGCCAAGCAGAAGAAGCCCAGTGGATTGCTTCAGCCATTAGAAGTTCCTACATGGAAGTGGGAGCAGATATCGATGGATTTTATCGATGGTCTACCTAGAACCAGGGCAGGGAATGAAGGGATTTGGGTCATCATAGATCGTTTGACTAAGAGTGCAAGATTCATTCCTGTTCGATCTACCAGGACTGCATCGAAGTTGGCTGAGTTGTATGTTAAGTGGATAGTTCGATTCCATGGCATTCCGAAGAGTATAGTGAGCGATCGAGACCCATTGTTCACTAGTGGATTTTGGAAGAGCTTCCAAGAAGTTTTGGGAACCGAGTTGTGTTTGAGTACAGCTTATCACCCCCAAACAGATGGTCAAACCGAGAGAGTCAACCGAATTTTGGAAGATCTTCTCAGAGCATGTGTTTTGGACTTCGGGGGATCATGGGAAGATCATCTTCATTTGGTGGAATTTGCATATAATTACAGTTACCAGTCAAGTATTGGTATGGCACCGTATGAAGCGCTGTATGGAAGACCATGTAACTCTCCGACATGCTGGTTGGAAACTGGAGAAAACTGATACTTGGGCCAGAGATGATTCGACAAACTACGGAGTGTATAGAGATCATTCGACGACGAATGAAGGCAGCCCAAGATCGTCAGAAGATTTATGCCGATAATCGTCGTAAGGATTTGGAATTCGACGTAGGTGATATGGTTTTAGTGAAGGTTTCTCCACTGAAGAATGTTATTCGATTCGAGAAGAAAGGAAAATTGACTCCGAGATTTGTTGGACCATTCCCGATCATCGAGCGAATTGGAAAGCTCGCATATAGATTGGAGTTACCAGAAAAGATGGCGGGTGTGCACAATGTTTTTCATGTATCTTATCTACGGAAGTATATGCATGACTCGAATACGGTGGTTTCTGCTGATAGCTGTGAAGATTTAGAGGTTGATCCAGTTGTTACGAGACCTCGTAAGCCGCTTCGTGTTGTTGGAACCGACACGAAACAGCTTAGGAGGAAGACGGTTACGTTACTCAAGGTACAATGGAGTGATGATGTTAACGACTGTACGTGTGAGGAGGAAGAGAGGATAAAGGCAGCTCATCCTGAACTCTTCGAGGTATGGCCCTAGGGTGTCGTGACATCTCATGAACTTGTAGCTTGTTCTAATCTTAGAATTCTGCATGCTAGGTTAGTAATTGGATGCATGGTTTGTTGATTTCTATGGATGGTAGGCATGCGGAATAACTTTGGTTGCTCTTGTTTGTTTGGAATTTCGGGGGCGAAATTCCTAAGGGGGAGAGAATGTAACGACCCGTATTTCTACGGATCGAAACATTGTTAAACTATATGCTTTAAGTCGTTGATGTTGTTAAGTTGTTTAGAGTATGAGTCGACCAAAGTTTAAGTCGTGAAGGAGCTTAAGTCATGTGTAGGTTAACTCGTGTGGTGCTTAAGCCGTGGGTAGCTTAGGTCGTGTGAATGCTAGGTCGAGTGGAGCAACTTATGGAAGTCAACGACTTAGTGCTTAGGTCGTGTGGAAGTTAGCTCGTGTGAACGACTTAAGGTGTTGCTGAGTAAGTGGTTTGGGCCGACTTATAGGGATGACCGAGTTAAGGGTATTGGCCGACTTAAGGAGCATGGACGAGTTAGTGGAGTGAGCGACTCATAGGTAGTGGCTGACTTAGGGTAGTAACCGACTCAAGTGAATCGGCGACTTAAGGTTTAGGTGACCTAAGGGTTGGTGATATAGGAGATAGGTCGGATTGGACGAGTTACCGACCTAAGGAGGGTAGGTCGTTTGGGGCGACATAGTGAATAGCTTAGGTCAGCTGTGTCGAGTCATAGGATAGGTCGTATGCGACCTAAGTTTGGTTCTGTGTAGATTAGGTCGTTAGACGACTTATATGTGTTGAGTCATTGGGTCGGCACTTGTGTTAGGTCACGTGTTTGGGTGGGGTTGTGTCTGTGTTGAGTCGCACACGGGTTAAGTCGTGTGCGTGTTAGGCCGGCTTAGAGTTAGGTCGCTTGAGTCGTTAGGTCGGCGTATGGGCTTAAGTCGTGAGTCGTGCACCCCTGTTGAGTCGTTAGGTCGTATGCCGCGTACCCAGTTAAGTCGTTTACTCGAGTCTGTAGGCTGTGTAGTTAGGTCGTAGGACCTGTTAGGTCATAATCCGTGGGGGTCTGTTGAGTCGTGGACGACTTATGGGGGCGGCGACTTAAGGGGGACGACTCATGGGGTTTCCAGCCTATAAATAGAGGGGTTTGGCTCACTTTTTGGCACCGGATTTTGAAGCGACGAAGTGCTGCCATTTTGAGAGCTCGACTACAACACTTCTTCACTTCTTTTCTCCACTCTAATCTAGTGCTAACATCCATCCAAGATCGAAGATCAAGATCAAAGATTCAAGAGCCGAAGTTGAAGATCTTCATCCAACAAAGAGAGATTTCATCGTTTGAAGCGGAATCTTGTCGGATCAAGCTAGTTTCTTCGCTGTCCAGATCTGAAGTTAGTAGCTTTTGAGGTGTTTAGGTGATTCGGTGAGTGGTGGTTATCTCTCACACGGACGACCCAAAGGAGTATATTGGATCGGTGGTTTGTTTATGTGCTAAAGATAGTGATTTCTTGCATTTTCCTTAAGTCTGCATGTAGATCTATCATCTATGAAGTTTTGACACCTATTTTACTACATGTTCACTTATGCAAGTTCATTCATTAAGTTGTAGAGGTATTGTTCATAATTCATGCTTGTTAGAATGCATGTTAGATTTGAACTCTTTATTTACGAAATTGCCATCATTGTTGTAATTGTTTATTTAGATCTTGTTTGAATGATTGATTGCTTGGATTGATGTTTGATTAGTTGATCGATAACTTGATTTGGACAAGTTGGTCGAAGATGATTCAAAAGCTAAGTGGAAAGGCTCTTGAATGGTGAAAGCTGCTTGTGGCATATGAAGCGGATGTGGAAGCTCATATGGATAGATTCGATGATGGTGGACTTTGCCATGATGCGATGAGGCAAACCATGATGTTGAGATGGGACTTTGCTATGATGCGTTGAAGCAAAGCATGATGTGTGAAAGCCTTGGTTTAATCCAGACGGGATCATCCCAAGCATGTTGGTAACTCGATGATGCGGTTCGAGTTTGTGGATAATGGTGGGCTCGACAGGCGCTTGAGCTAGTGTGAGAATAGTCGTCGAGGAGGATGACTAGGAGGCTTGAATCTTATCGTTATTGAAGGTTCTAGCATGCTCAAAGCAAGAGTACGTTGGAACGGGTCACGATGACGTTCCAGACACGGGTCATGATGACGTGTTAGTACTCTGGGCAGATGCGATAGTCCTAGGCACGGGTCATGATGACGTGCGGAGTTATGTCTAGAGCCGGGGTTGCCATTAGCCCTTGACGGACGGCTGAAAGAAGGTGCCGGTCATTCAATTAACGGTGATATCGAGGCAATGGTAATAGTGATAGCCAGAGTCATGGATGTTTGATTGTACCATCATTCGGCCTCAAGAGCGATGTTTTCTGGGTGCTTATCTGATCTTGGTTTAGGCCTTGGGGGTTTGTATTTGGAAAACATCGACCTTGACTCGAGTGATAATCACTTTACTTAAATTGTCTGCTTTACTATGCTTGTTTATGCTTAGTAGGTCTGGGGGCTATCACTGTAGAATGAGGTGGAGTGGGATGGTTGAGTTCCTATTCCTTTTATCCTTTATGCTCTTTTGGTATGTTTGATAGTTAATTTACTGCTTACTAAGACTGTTGTCTGACTCAAGGTTTTATGTTCAACTCTTATCACCTTGGGCTGTTCATCCATGTTGGGATGGGCAGACTAGGTAACAGGTGACAGGTGCTGTTCTTGGCTGCCAACGCTGTTGATGACGAAGACGAGCTAGAGGCTTTTGCATATTGTTTACTTACTATATGTACTGGATGTTCCGCTGTTTGTTTGATACTCTGAGTGTTATGTAGTGAGGCTTGATGTATTGACTATTCAGATGATTGTATAAAACTATTATGAGTTTATATGATGAGACTTCTGTTCTATAGAGCTTCGCTATGTATACTTTCTATTGTATTTTATCCATGCGCTGTGAGTAATACGATAGAGTTTCTGTTTTATCTTACCCTGACTATCGTCCATGGCTGCCTGGCACACCTTTCAGCGCACCATTCTCTTGTTTTAGTGCGGGAGTCATGGGCGGTCGTCACAATATATATAGACTAATATAGAGATCCATAAATTGCGAATATGTAGAACTATATATTTGATTATATATCGTATATATTTGATCTTCAAATTTTCTTATGACGATTTATACTTATTATGAATCATAAAATATAAAAAAAATTATTAAATATGTACATACATATTTAATTATTATTTACTGATTTTATGTTTTGTTTATTATGAATAAAATAATTGATGGTTCAAAATATTGGTTTTATATTTTTAAATTTTCTGCACCATACAAGAAGCTTAATGTAAAATTGTCAGATGTTTAATACTTAATTTATATTATTTTAAATTAATTTACTTTTGGTCTATAAATAATTATTTAATTAATAATATAATCTCAATAGAGAAAATTCTAAAAAGAATTCTTAAGACTAAATTGCGTCCTAAGTTTTTTTTAAATAATGTTCATATTTTTATAACTTAATCTAACAATTTTTATAATTAATTTGTTTTTGGCCTGTAATCAATTATTTAACTAAAAATATAATCTCAATTGAGAAAATTCCAAAAAAATTTCCTTAGCCTAAAATATGTCTCGAGTACCTTCATAAAAAGTTTTAAAATTTTCAACTTTATTTCATATTTTTAAGTATTAATTTGATTTCGGGCTGTTGTCAATTGTTTAATGATAAATATTTTTTAATTGAGAAAATTCCGTAAATTATTTTTAAGTCTAATATACATTTTTAGATTTTCTAAAATGATAAAGCTTATAATTTTTCATATGATTATTATACATTCATTTATTATGGTAGAAATTGTTTTATTTAATAATATATATATATATATATATATAATGTATACATACATACATATAAGTATGCATGCATGTATGTATGTATATTTACTTACATATTAAAATCTTATTTTTTTCATATTATACAAGCATATATTTGGACAAATTACAGTACATACAAAATGGGCCAATGTATTTGTTGCAATGTAAATCCCAACATCTATATACGGGAACATTATACCATTCACGGATTATCATGTTACATATGATATGTGTGTGTGTGTTTGATACATACATACACACACATATATACATATAATCTAATCAATCAATTCAAATTAAAGAGAGAAATGAAAGGTTGATCTCTTCATTTAATGCAGCTAACACTCTTGATTAATTACTTGTTTTAGGGAGAGAAATGAAAGGTTTCCTTCCCTATATATACACTAAATCTTATTAACGCTCTCAATTAATTACTCTTTTAGGAAAATAAATGAAAATTTCCCTTCCATATATATATTAACTCTTATTAATAAATGCTAGGTGTATTTGGTACACTATACATTTAAAATTAAATTTATTCAAACTTCTCTTTAACTAATTTAAATAAAGTAAATGATTTTACTTACAATCAAATTTAGAAAAGTTCTAAACGAAATTTAGACTTCATAAGCCCATTAACGTTCCAAAATGGATTTTTTTTGAAATCATCTATTTCTTCCGTTGTGGACTGGCCTAGTTCCTTCATTCCAGTTGTCATTTGATGGTCGCTTTTGATTTGTTGGCAGTTTGTACATCTACTTACATGAATAGAAATATCTCTCTTTATGCCTTCCCACTAGAAAACTTGCTTCACGTTTTGATACATCTTCGTAACCCTCGATGAATGAAGAGTTTCGAACGATGACACTCAGCTAGCACCTCTTATCTGATCCCGTCAATATTTGGAACGCATAATCACTCGTTTACGCATAATATCCCATAGTGATTAATCTCGAAACCGAACCAATTTTTTGGTGCAACTCTATCTTTTACGGGTTTGTAATCTCTGCCAATCGAAGATCTTCTTGATGTTTACTTGCAATCTGATCTATAAGGGTCGGTCAACCCCCACGCATGCCCTCTACTTAGAGCATCGGCTACGTCATTTGATTTTCATAGTATATAAAATATTAAGGTCGTAAGAGACAATAAATTCTAGCCAACGTCGTTGTCTCATGTTTAGGTCTTTCTTTGTGAAAAGTTACTTTAAGGACTTGTAGTCTATGAATAACACAAACTTTTAACCAAGTAAGTTATGCTTTCATATCTTAAGTACAAATATAACAACCAATAACTCTAAGTTATGCATCGCATAATTCCGCTCATGAAGGTTTAATTTGTCGGCTAGCATAAGCTATAACCTTTTTATGTTGCATAAGAACTGCACCAAGACCCAAGCCACAAGTATCAGTATAGACGGTTAAACTCTTGCTTCCATCTGGGATAGTTAAGGAGCACAACTTAACCTTTTCTTTAACTTGTTGAATGCCTCTTCACATTTTGGGGACTAGACAAATTTAATATCTTTCCTCGTCAAATTTTTCAGGTGAGAAAGCCTGAATAAACCTCTGATAATACTGTTAATCCAAAGAAGCTTCGAATTTTGGTTATGTTTGCAGGCTTCTTCCAATTTAGACTACCGTAAATTTTGCTGGATCGATAGATATATCATTTTTCGAGAACATGTATCCCAGAAATCTAACTTCCAACTGTCAGAAATGACATTTTGAGAACTTAGCCTTCAACACATGCTCTCTTAATGTATCAAGAACGATTTTGAGATGCTGCTTGTGCTCTTCTTATGTTTCGGAATAGACTAGAGTGTCATCGATAAAAACTTACACAAACTTGTTTAACACATCTCTGAAAACTCAATTCACTAGGTTCACTAAATAGGCTGGTGCGTTAGTTATCCCAAATGACATAACTAACCACATATAAAAATAATTAGGTGTCCGAAAGGCAGTTGAGGATACACTCTCCTCTACTACCCTTAATTGATGGAACCTTGGGGCTAGATCCAGTAGAGAAAATAGATGAGCATCATTAAGCTGGTCGAACACGTTGTCTATCCTGGGCAAAGGATACTTGTTCTTAATAGTTTGCTTATTTAGTTCTTGATAATCCATATATAGTCTTAAGGACCCGTCAGCCTTTGTAACAAAGACGACAGGTGATCCCCAATTTGAGGTATTATATCGAATTAAGCGTTTTCGTAACAAGTCAAATATCTGCGTTTCTAACTCTTTCTTCTCCTTTGGAGCCATTCTTCGGACAGATTATACCATAGGATTAATATTAAGAACTAAATCAATTCGAAATTTTACTTCACAATGGGGGAGGGGTAAACCCTTCACTTCATCAAATACGTCTAGGTAATCTTGGATGACTAGTATTCATCCTAATTCTTTCATAGCTACATTAAGTGAATAGAGAAGATTGCACATAAACTCACAAGGCTCTTCACATAATACTTCTAGAATATTTCCTACCCTATCTTTTAACATAAATAATTTCTTAACATAAACCATAATCGCTTTGTTATTCATCAAACAATCCATCCCTAGTAATACTCTGAATCCCATAAAACCAAGAACATACATGTGGCATATAAAGAGATGATTACAATAACTAATAGGCACTCTTAGACACATCATACTAATATTAGTTGATCCCCCTATAGAGTTTGACATACAAAGAGATTCTTTTACATAAATGGGTTTAAGGTTTTGACTAATTACAAGGTCACTAGAAATAAACAGTGTTTGATGCACTAATATCAAAGAATGCTCCTACTGGAAAATCGTAAGTAGATAGAATACCTCGCAATACTTGCTTTCCTTTGTCTGTAGTAAAAGCAGAAGGTGTAGCTTCTATGGCATAAGCCTTACCTTGTGAATTCTCTTTAGCAACGGACACTCCTTAGACCTGGTTGATTGTAGTTGTAACAAGTCGATTGTCCAACATTTGGGCATTTATCTCTACTACTAATAATGAAAATTCGTTGAACTAATTTACTCGGTGTCTTTTTGAAATTCCAAAAATGCCCTTGCTTTCTGTTTACATATTTACACTCAAACAGTATATCAATGTATACGATAACACAAACAGCCCGTGTACAAAGCACGGGCCCATACTAGTTTGCATAGCGGCCCTTCTATCGGCACTTATGGCACATGATGTTGTTGAAATCGATCTTACTCTTTGGTTTCCTAACTTTGGGTTTTCCTGTCATGGTCTTCTTTCCTTATGGCTGAAACTTCTATTTGTTATTGTTGAAATTTGGGTTACTGCCACCAACTGGTATAATGGCATGTTCCTTTGCTACTAAGGTTTAAATTTAGACCCGTACTAATGAGATTTGTGAATGTCCCTTGGATATGTTGATCATTTTTCTATGAAATTTTAGTCTCATCCCATTGATAAACATTTTAATTTTCTTCAATGGGGTGTGGATAAGCCCAAGTTTAAAACATGACAAGGCATTTAACTTATGTTCATATTGAGCTACCAGCATATCCCCTTGTTTAAGATCAAGGAATTCTCTAGATAGCTAAGTCTTCCCAGCTTCTAGAATAAATTGTTCTCAAACATTTCTTTGAATTCATCCCATGGAAACCCCTTCTTCAGAGTAACAGCAGTAATTGAGTCCCATCAATCCCATCATTGCGTTTTGCAATTTTCATGAGGCAAATATGCGCTTTTGATTACCCTCTAGTTGGAGATCCCTAAAGATTCTCTCACATGTAGGGAGCCATGTTTGAACTCCAAGGATGGATTCTATACCACTGAATGGTTTCCCACCCAAGCTGGAGAAATCTCGGCATAAACAAGCGAAGTTCGTGGATGGTTGAACTCTTATAATTTCCTCTTGAACATTATCCCTAAAAGCCCTAGTTGCCTTAACAGCATTCCTATACCACCTTCTGTAGTTGTACTACTAGGAGTGCAAGATTATCTTCCCATACCTCATCCTCCTCTAAAACTTATTCTTACTACCTGAATATAGTGAGATGTCTTTAGAATACTTGATAGGAATATCTTTAAGGAAAATATTCGTATTAACGGATCATTTAAAAGGGACTATGTAGAGATATATATTTTTACATAAAAATTACAAATATGCACTATTATAACTCATCCTAGGGTACCGCTTACCCTATCTCTAATGATTTTACCCCAATACGGCTAAGGTGTTTGTTCAACCTATGCTTTCATACTAACTGTGACGACCCACCTTTTTAACTCCTAAAGGCGATACCAGAAACATTCATGGTATTCGTGTGCCAATCATTTAAGTGTCTGAAAGGCATATTATTGGGGTTAAAAAAATAAAGAACAATAGTATCTCACAACTGAAGGATCATATATAATATAAACAACTAGTAGTTAATTGGGTTACTCTCAAAATACAAGGTTTATCAGAGTTATAAACATGTACTAACTTTTAGCCTAAACAATTATAACAACATGCCCTTACATATATACTAATAGTGTAGCGGAAAACAAAATAGGTAATAACTTCATAAGCCTTTTCCTTACCATCCATCAGCTCCAAAACATCAAAAAAATAACATTCCTTTCTCTGCCTACTCAAATGAGCATCCGAGTTTTAAGGAAAAATAAACTTCGATGTAGACATGATCTGGTAGAAGAAACTCAAGATATATGCAAAAACATACAACGCCACACTGTGAGAGTATGCCATAGAACGAAATGGGTTTCCCTTCACAGGAACCAAAACCATTTTATTTTAAAAGTAAATAAGGGTGATGTATAGATAGTGTCTAATGTGTGAAAAATAAATATGTACAATAGTTATGATGATTGCATCTCGCAACAGTATTCTGATATACATCTAAAATCGTAATGGTAGGTTCGATAAATGGATTTCTAAGGAAGAGCCAACAATACTTCGTGAACTCTTTCCAATATGACAATGGTAGGGCCCTTCCTACCGAACGCAGTGTAACTCTAGTGTAGATATACCAGGGAGCCCATTTAATTTAGGTCACTCTTGAATGTCACTGAACCGGCCCACCTCTATCATAAGTAACGCCAAATATATCATATCTTCATGCATACAACCGAAATCCACTCTAGAAACGATATGACATACCCTAATGGTAGCAATTTACGTAGCTTGGCCTCCTATATGCCCCATTTTTAGTCATTTCCCAAATCGAGGTCTATGTTCGAATCATTTTTCCAAAAAAATAGAAGAATGCTAACCGTGCCCTTTCTCTTGGAATCACCCTTGGGATAAGTATGCAACAGGTTTAGCAAACCAAAAAAAATCAGAATGAGGTTCTCCATTGGAATCACCCTCTGGATAGGCAGTACAATAAGTCTGCTATCCTGAATGGAATCTTCTTTATCGATCTTTGAAAGTATCTTCATTCGTTTTAATGTATTTTCTAGTTTTGAAGTAAATTTGGTTAAGTATACCTACGTAATCTTATCCAATTCTGGACTCTTCAAAATTATCATACAGTGAATTTCCGGTTAACTGGGTTTCAACACTTTTGAGAACAAATGGACAGCCTATAACAAGAGCCACATAAGGAGGATATCCCTACACTTTTCTCTTAAAGAGAAAGACAAGTTTATATGTACGGTAGAGCCTTTCCGAGAGGATATCCATATTGTATAAACTTTACGTCTCTTTTATATATAAATATCCTAAGTTAAAGGTCATGCTCGATAGTTGAAAAGTCAACTATTTGGTTATGCCCTAAAAAGTAAACATCTATAATCACTATCATTTATTCGTATGATGTTTTACTTATTTTTCAAACACTTGCATAATACTCAAATTTAAGGGTCAACCTTTAAGACTTACAATATTTAATGGGCCAGGCCAGTAGTCAGGGAGGGAAGAAGATTGGATATCCAACCGCAAGCCTAGACACTACTATTATAATACATCTATCAAATAATGAAGTTTATTAGTTGGTCCCGAATATTATCTCAATTTAAAAACCATTGGTTTATAAGAAAAATGCTATTAAAACTTTTATTATCAAAACATACAAATCTTTTATTTCAATTCACAATTGATTTCCAAATTCTTTTATACTTAAAATTATCTTAAAGTACTCTTATTGATAATATAAGTGAGTATATAAATTGAATTGCAAAGATAATACACTTATAATTACATATATGGAGATTAAAACAATTTTTTTTAATAAAGTTTTATAGAAAGGGCTTAAATAAGCTTTATATTGTTCTATCTTTTGCTAGTTTTTCTTTATAACTTCAAATATTTTATAAACAAATTCTTTATTGTAAATTAAACTACTTTCAGTCAAGAATGCATTCTCGTAATAATTTCCCAAAGTATACAAACATGCCATCACTTTGAAATGATTTAAGTATAAGTATTTCAAAGTCCTTCCATGGTGACTTTTTCGCTTCCTAGCTTTAAACACTTGGTTAAATTTACATATATAACTCCAACAAACATGCAAACATAAGGTATAGGCTATAACACAAGTTTAGGAAGATGATTTAATTGAAATTATATCATATAGAGTTTTTGTATGCTTTTTAGAAGTAAGGCGGGCTAAAATTAGCGCATTCATTAGTTAAGGTTATACTACCATAATAACTTGCATATATGTCATATTTTATTAGTATAAAATGGTGAGAATCTCACTTATCCTCTAGTAAAGCCTTAGATCAAGCCTCCTAAGCCTCTAGAACCTTTCCATCAAGTCCAAAACCAAAGAAAAGATCTCCTCCTTCCAAGATATTCTCGTCTTCCCTTCCGAACCCTACTTTGGCTCCTTTTCTCCAATCAAAAGGGTACTGCTTCTTTGGATGAGTACAAAGTGGTTTTAATAGAGGGAAATATTATGAAAATAACTTAACTTCTAATTGTTTTTCTCTTTCTCCACGGCTTGGCTATTTATAGATGATCAAGAGGAAGGTACTTTTCCTAACCTCCTGTGGTCTAACCTGATTCGACCACATTTTGGTTCAATAGAAATCATCCATATGGCATAACTTGATTCGCTCATATTTTGGTCCAATGGAAACTATCCATACGGCTTAACTTGATTCGACCACATTTTCATTTAATGGCAACCATCCTCATGTCATAACCTTATTCGACCACATTTTGGTCCAATGGAAACGATCTTTATCAACTTTGGCCTAACCTAATTCAACCACCCTTTGGTCCGACAGTAACCATCCTCATGGAATATAAGTTAAATGAGAATCATTATGCTATTTTGGTTTATATTATTATTTTATTATGCAAGTGATTATACCATTGTTTTATTAGGCTTCTCGTTATACTATTTTGTTTTATTAGGCTGGTCATTACACTATTTTGTTTTATTAGGCGGCTTCTTTTCTTAATTCCTAAGAAGCAATCATTCTCATTTTTTTTATTTAAAAAAACATGCATTAGGTTTATGTAATACACCATTCAAATAATTATATATTCGAATTTCTAAAAAATTGAATTATGGGTCATTACATCTACAGAGGTAAATTATAAGGTATAACGATAATAGACCAAAATGAACATTTTGAACCAAATTGAGAGAATGGTGAATATCCATCGGTGCACAAACCAAGTCTAACATTGTGGATCTCTGCTGTAATAGAAAAATAAGTCTTATCAAAATGTTTCCATGCTTCTCCATTAACTGGTTGTGTTAAGGTTCTTCATGTGTTCTCATATTGTGCCATCTCATATGAGGTGTATAGAAGAAGCATATAACCTTCAAAATTTAGGAGTGATGGGTAAGTAATGCATTCTCTTGTATGAAACTTACTTTTCTTTCTTTTCTCTTAGTTGGTACCTTTTCTCGTTACATATTCTACACATCTTAAGGTTGATGTCCTTTTTCCGAAACAATATGCAACCATTTAAAGATGTATTTTTCCTTTGGTACAGCAAACCGAAAATTTTTTTCACTTCATAATTATTTTTTCACGTTAAATTATTGGGTGGCATATGTCATTTTGCAACTTGTACAACATCTATAAATGTGGCTTCTTGAAATTGAATTTAGATTTCATAGCAATGTATTCTACAGTTACTGATAATTGGGTGCTGCTTTTACAGTCATCCCAACGAGGTTTCTTAGTAGCATATAATTCTATCCTCCAATATTTGATTCTTCTTCGACATTTACATCGACATCATCAACTTCAACCTTAGAGAACATTGACCGTGCTGCATCTTCAACCATATCTTCTATGGGATTGTTGTAACATTACCATTACCCACCTCCTTCTCTTACACTACATGGTTAGGTGCAACAAGTTCCCTATGACAATCCCACACAAAATAATCTGACATAAAACCATTTTGACATAAATTTAACCATATTCGGTTTCAAATGCTTTAAATGTTTGCAGCTATAGCACGACAACGAATTTCTTCGTCCTTTCCATTATTACTTAAAGCGAATTCAATACATACGTACAAACCATTATTAAAATATTCTTTTATTAAGCCTCTTATTCCCTTCCGTTGATACATCAAGTTATTCCGATTGACAAAACAATTGACCATTTTTCTTATTTCAAAAAATATAATAAAAATTCAAAAAATTATCAATCATTTTTTGGATTGAGATTTTATTTTTCAATTAATTTATACAGTTTAAATATAATATGTTATCATTATAAACTAATTTGTTTATATTTTAATGTTTAATTAATTATATAATATATTATTCTTTTAGCTTATTTTATAAAATGTTATATATTTTCAATTTTAACAAATTAAGAATATACTATAATATTTTCGCTTTATTATTTTCTACTTTGATGGTCGGTCATCCTGCTCTCCATTACAAACATAATAATAATAATTTTATTTCGTAAATCATTCAATCTAAATGATTCAACAAAATTTTGGCAGTACTTCTCCTTTGTTCTGTGTATCGTACAAAAATGCATGTACATAGGGAATAAAAAGAAAGTGTCATTGAAATTTTATGAACTGTTTAAGATGAAACAATTTACAAAATGTAATTACTTTATTATGTTTGTAACTTTCCAATACAGGGACTAATTCGATAAATATTGTATCAAATGAATATTGATGTCTATTTTATAATAAAAACAAATATCTATATAATGATCATATACAATACTTGTTAGACGGAGCCAAAAACTCTCTAAAGGACTTAAAAAAATAAAAAATATTTGTTTGCATCAAAAATTGACACAAACACCTGATAGAATTTTTAAGGAGAAATAATTAACGAATATAAAATAAAAACAGAGGATAATAACAAGAAAATAGTAACAAATTGAAAGAATAACACACACACACAATGATTTATAGTGGTTTGGCATTGTTTTCCTATGTCCACTTTGAATAGATTGTGTTATTAATCACTTTATAACCTAAGTACAATAGGGATCGGATGGAAATCCTTGATTACAAAAGAATATAAAGCAACTAGCCTCGTAAAGGTCCTGAAAATGAACAACCAAGCTTGTATTTATAGGCGAAGATGGCCAAATATCTCTATAAAAGCTCGATAGAAGGACCCACGGAGCCATATAAGCCAACAAAAGGGATCTCATGACCTAATTCTCAAAGAAGAGGGATCGATATCGATCCCGTCTTTGGTTGAATTTTTGGTGCGATCCTTATGGTGGCTTTCTCATGCTAAAATACGCTTAGCATCCAAATTTCATGTTAATTAAATCAGTAAATCTTAAGGTATTGCTCGATCTTTGTTCCATCATGGTTTACTCGCTGAATGTTGTCGATCCCATCAAAGGGAAGTATACCGATCCCTGCAACTTCATCTCCTTGAGGTGAAATCCCTAGGGTAGGCTCCTTAGATCCTCATGTCTTGCTCATAATATTTTATATGCATTAAACTTATTGATATTGAGATATTAATTGTTTTCTATAGGAATTCTCTCACACCTTGGAACATGCCGATCCCTATTATTGGAATAATTTATGTCGGTCTCTCCTATGTATTGAACCATGTTTCTTGCTTCGAACATTCTGCCTTGCATATCTATCAAATCTATTTAATCTTAACTTCATGTTACCATCTGTACTTGACTTCTGGGCCCAACAACCATCACTTTGAAGTCATGGCCTTGACGGTGGTCGAATCTAACTTGTGCAATTAAGTATATAGCCGGGTTAAAATGCCAAATGACACTTGCCCCCAAAATATGTCTTTTGATGAACATGATGTGCTTTGAATTGAAGCAAGTTAAAATCGTCGAAAAAAAATGCATCCAGTTTTTTGAATAATGGCTATCCCTCAATCGGTATTTTCCCAGAGTATTGCATCTCTTTTTGATCGTCACAATGCTTGGTTGATTTTCGATAGTATAAATCCATGGTTGCATTATGTTAGTTGATATATGAGTCTGGTTTCATGAGACTAATAAGCTTTGGTTATCTGGTCCAGGCTCGAACCTTAAAGCTTCAGGTTTGATTTTAATATCTATCAATTTCATTAATTGAACCTTTAAGTTACATACGTGCACGTTCGTATGCACATTCTTGTTGTTGGCCCTCGGATGCGTTCGTATGCTTACGAGTCGTCGCTAATTTTCATTGCATTTTGTATGCACGTGCCTTGAATTATCTCCAAGCCTAAGTTTATTTGCATGCATGTTCATAGATGATCCCTCTTCTTCATTTTTTTAAGTGTTTATAAGGATCAACATATGTTTAGTCGATCCCTCTTCTCTCTTTCTTTATGTTTGCAGGGATCGTTACCTTTTATGCGAAACCCTCTCTTCTTGCTTCGAGCGCCGACCCATCTCCTCTTATATAAGCTAACATCCCTCCTTGCCGTCCTTTACATATCCAACATTTCTAACTACTTTCTATTCACATCCTTAAGACCAAACCCAGCTTTACCTCTGAAAAACCCGAATCCTCCCTTCCCTACTTAAACATCGCCTTTGTCCACACATTATCCTTTCGATTTAGCTTTAGATTGTCACTTCACCTCCCATTCGAACCATAATCCAACCTTTCTCCTTGAATCGCTTGTCTTAGGTTCATTTTGGTAGGATACTCGCTTTCGATTTTTATTTTATGATGATATGTTGGATTCTACGCCTCCGGCGACGAGGTGAAGTTCAATGAAATGTTGAAACAATGGCAGTGGTTGCGTGGAAGAGGGGAGAAGTGGTATTTGATAGGGTTTGGTAGAGCAAATAAGCGGAGGAAGAAGAAGGGGGTATGCGACATAAGGTTCGATTGTGTTGGAAGAGAAGATGGCAGGTTAGGTAGAGGAGGGGTCGGTGAACACTTGATGGGAGGAAGGGATTGGTAGAGTGGGCTAATGTGGAAGGATCGTTATTGGAAGTTCGGTGGAAGGTTGAAAACAGTATGAGGTGGGATCGGTGGAAACTTATAGCGTGGTGGGATGGACATTTTTTGTTAAAGGAAAGGGATCAACATCTTTGTTTGGAGAGAGGAATCGGTTGTGATGCTTTGGGATAGGGATTGCAAATAGGGATCGACATATAGGGGCCGGTATATAGGGATCAACATGTACTTGGCTAATTTTTAGGCTTTGAATTGAATTCGAAACCAATCCGTAATCACTTGTTTGAGCAATCAAAACCAATCTCATCTCAATGAACCTGAACTTATGAAAACGATGAACAACAGGACTTGCATATTAACTATTGAATTCGAAATTGAGCGATCAAATCCTTGGGTCTGAGAACAAGAACTAAAACTTAACATATGGACTTGAATAACGGATTTTAAACTTTGATATGATGATAGTCGATGCCAAAGTTTACACAACCAATCAATCTCTTTGCCAATTAAGACGGTCAACGATGACGGTCACTCTAGTCGGAATCCAAAGTCTCGTCATTTAACTTCGCTTTCTTATTTAAGCTGCTTATTTTACACTACACTGCACCACACTAGCTTACACTTAGCATGGGGTACAAGTAAAATTTTCTAATCTCGATTATATATTAAGTATATTTGACATGGACTTCAGACATTCAGAGAGTTTAGCCACATTGTCTTCTCGACCATCCTCGCAACATAGTAATCCTGAAGCTAAGTCAAGTTTCGCAACCATGTCTATTAGTGTTATACATAAAATATTGTTAAGAGAAAAGGTATGAAAGACAAAGCAAAAGCATTGATAAAGATCAGAAGGCATTAGGGTGATCCATCTAAATGAAAGATAAAGATTTTGACAAGAAGATGACAGAGCCAAGAGTACCCTTTGAAGATGCCAGAAGAATATTTCGATAGGGTTTTTTAAAGAATAAAGGGCTTTCGGCATGGTCGAAAGCATCCTTTCGAAGGCAATACTTACTGCACATGCACCAAACCATTCGAAACGATTGGTTTCGTCCTCATTTGCATCCACCAGAAGAGCATTCAGCGAAAGCAACCCTTTCGAAGGCAAACGACAGACTTTCAAATTGATTAGTCACCCATATATGAAGGGAAGACCAAACATCCACCAACACCAAATGATGAGGTTCCGCACTAGCCATGGGAGACGCTTGACAGCAAAACTTATAAGGTGTTTCGACTCATTCCAAACCCTATGAGAACATGTTTCGACATTTTCAAACCCTAATACTCATGCAAAATTTCAGAGCGCATAAGCAACTAAGTGGAAGGCACATATATGCACCTTCCGATGGAGTTGAAAGGAGGTCAGGCTATGTACCTTTCGCTAAGGTCGACAGGTGTCAAGTAATGCCTTTCGGCGAAGTCAAAGGAAAGCTACTAAAGCACCTTTAGGCAAAGTCGATAGGAGTAAAGCAAGAAAATAGGAAGCCCGGTCTACATCGGTAATGGAAGGTGGACCACATAAGCCTTTTGACCATCTCGGAAAAGTCAAGAAATGTGCACAAAAGCAAAAAGGTAAACCTTTCGGCCGAGTCAAAAGCATGGGGTCGAAAGGTGCTAACCTGCACCTGTAAATAAGACCCTATGGATCTAGTTCAAGGGATCCGATTTTTTCCATTCTGATTTATATTTTCTAATGCTTGTAAACCCTAATTCCCAAATCAAATTGGGCATTTGGTCAATTTGACTATCTTTGTTCAATAAAAAGAAAGATTGTGATAATCTCGGCTATATAGCAAGTTTGAAACTCTTATTTCATACAGATATATCAATCTGTCGTCGATCTAGTCAAAAAGAAACCTTTCAAATGAGTCGAAACCCCCAAGTTCACACATATCCTAAGAGTTTTAGTCTAAATCCATATCACAAAAGGAACCTACCCTTTCGATGAGGTCGAAGCCCACTCAATTCAACTTATCTCCAAAACCGTTAGGTCCCAAACTTAAGCCACCCAAATTATATTGAAAGGTGGTTCCGACAAAGGCATAGCCTAATCATTTCGAAAGGATTAATTAAAGAAAGATCAACCTTTCAACTACATCGAAAGATACTAAAAGATAATTTCCAATCATCTTTCCTTACTAGAAGAGTGTAAACTTCCTCATCAATTCAAAACTGGGTTTCAAAGGCATTAAAATCACTTCAAGTTTCATTTTGAGGCGTTGACAAGTTTTCTTGTTAACATTTTTGGTGCTAGAAGGAGGGCTCGAACCTTCGATTTTGTTAAACTTTCATCACGGATTGAGAGTTCTTCATCTAAGAGAAGTAAAGGATGAGACCAAGGAATAATAACAATGAAGAAGCTATATTACGATCAACTCTGGAAAATGATATAATCCCTAACTTCAACTTAGAAAATACAGAGATTGGGCAGCCTTCAACGTTGATAAACAATGAGACTAAAGTCCAGAATCTACAACAACAAATGATAACAATGCAGGAATTTCTTGAAAGAGCACCATCTCAAGGGTCACTAAAGATTATGAAAGGAGAAGATGAGGCACAACCTCCAAATGAAGATCAATATGAGGATCAAGGAAGTCTGTACAAGAGAACCATTAAGCAATCAAACAGTATAACCATAGAAGAGAGTGAAGATCACCACGACAATATTCATAACCAAGTCACAGAGGATACAATAAAAAATGCACTCGATGAATTAAGGAAATATGTTATCCTATAAAAGGCTCCTTTTTTAAAAGAAAATGTAGCAGTTAGCATCCTCCCTCACATTCAAATTCCCCCACTAATGTATGATGGAACTATTGATCTAGATGATCACCTTGCAGCTTTTAAAAATCGAATGGACTTATATAATGTTCCTGGGCCAGTTTGATGCAAAATTTTCCTGGTTACTTCTTAAGGAGCAGCTATCAAATAGTATAGGGATTATCAAGTGAAGACCATCTGTTTTTGGGAACAATTTTCTTATGAATTTAAAGTGCAATTTCGCATATATAGAGATCCGGAAATAGATTCCAACATGTTAGCTAATATCAAACAAAGACTAAAGGAATTGGTTAGTGATACATTAAAAGATTCAATATGGAAGCATTGAAGGCCGAAAACACGACTGATCAAGAAAAACTAATGGCAGTTAGCTCAGGGTTAATTGAACAAATTCCTTTTAGGAAGGAACATCGTATTCATGGTGTAAGGATCTACAACATTTCTATCTCCCAGTTGAAAAGTCAATCCAAATGGATGAAATGCATCATGTTATGAAGAAATCTCGGTAAAAACATAAGATTGAAAACTTTGACTTCAATCATCCGGGCAAAAGATCTAAATGGAAGTAAAACAGAAGAGACAGCCAAGTGGTGACATCTAAATCCATATCAGTTGGATTCCCTCTCCTATAGCTTTTACATAACAAAATATGATGACAAATTCTCCATTTCCTGTAAGACAAGACTCCTATTCAACCTAAAAAGGAAGGAATTAGTATGCTTATCATAAAGTGAATGGACATGAAACTGATTATTGCAATTTTTTGGCAAAAAATAGTTCAAAACCTAATCAATTCTGGATTCTTAAAAGAGTTTGTCAAAAAGGATTAAAAGGTTTCCTACCTCAAAGGAGTAACTCAATCATTTTAAGATAGAAAGTCAGAATAACCACTTCTTCTTCAGACACCGATCATGCTAGGACTAGTAGCATTTGTCTACTATAAAATTTTCTTTGCTTATAATTTCTTTAATTTGAATTGTACTAAGAATTGGTCATATATTAATACAAGATTTGAGTGTTTATTACGGGTAAAACAAACAAAACTAGTCCAAAGCATTCAACAAACTCTTGAAGCACAACAAATTTCTAGCTACTTGGGAAAGACAACTCAAATGCATGATACAAAGTGGATACTAAAGATGGAGCCAATGCAATACAAAGATCTGCTCTCATGAAACCTTAGACTACTATCGATCCTTAACCAATTCTGGAAGAAAAACTTACAAATAGATCATTTCGTTGCAGAGAAATACTCACCAGGATATGATAACCTATCTGAAGGAAAAACCAATGCACTTCAATTCTATTTTTGACAAATTTTACTAATATGGATTTCCCAAACGTATCTTCAAAGAATACCCTGAAACCTAGGGAAAAATAAGTATCTATCAATTCTAAGAACTGACTTATACAATCTTCCAAAGATATTATATAACATTGGTAAACGCACACAAAGAACTTCCAACTTAGCAATCACAATACTTCAAAATTTCCGAAAACCTCTGGCGAGGTGAAGCCTATCTATTTTCAAGAAAAGTTTTAAAACTATCAAAAGCTCATTGGCAAAAACTCAGATTAGAGAATCTTATTCTCGACTAAAAGACTATTGGTTCATGAATCATAATCTTCTAATCTCCTATTTGAGATTAGTGTCTCTACTATGAGAATGATTTGAAAACCCCTATGGAGAGTAGCATTAAGAAAAGATTCTCATACCTCCAAGCTCTTTTCAGAAAGTAATTCGTTAACCCGCCTTTTGGCAAGGCCGTAGACATGAGGATTTAACTAAATCGACTGCTCGTTTGTCGAGACTGGAGTACAATGGTTTTAGTCAACCAAAAGGATAAATGGTCAATCACGATGATAATCATGAGTATGAAGCCGGGGTTCGGCATAGTCGATGGACAAAAGTCAAGGGATACTTGAAATATGGGTATCGACAAAAGTCGAGTTGTCGCGTGTCACCTAGGGTTTACTTCGAGTTGTTTCTAGGTTTGATTCGAGTTTTCATGAAGTATTCTTTGGGTCACATTGAGTTTTGCTTCGAGTTGCTCTGGGTCAGTAGGAGTTCACGAGTGGGTCGGTGTTGTGAAGGTTTTGGGTCGGTAAGAAGGTGGTTCGGTCATGATGAAGTGGGTTGGTAGTGTTATGGATCGTTAGTGGTGTGGATCGGTGATTGGAGTGGATCAGTGATTGGAGGTGGTTCGACATTTGGATGGGTCGGTATGAAAGTGGTTCGGTTATGTTGAAGTGGGTCGGTAGTGGTATGGATCATTAGTGGTGTGGATCGGTGATTGGAGTTGGTCGGCATTGAAGGTGGTTTGGCATTTGGATGGGTCGGTGCTTCGGAGTGGGTTTGCAACACATGGGGATCAGCATATTTGAAGCGGTTGGCTGCTTCGGGTCGTGGTATGAGTTTCTTCAGGCCAGCTGTGGGAAGGGGGTGGATCGGTATAGAGGAAATAGCATGGGTCAAAAATGTTTTGCTCCGAGTCATGACACAGTTCGCTTCGAGTCAAGCATAAGGCTGCTTCGGGTCATTACCTAGGAAAACTCAAGTTGGCGTACCTAGAATTAGGGTCGGTCGTAGTGAGGGATTGTGGATTGGTTATGGAATTAATGGACCTGGATCACTCAGAAATCCCAGTACTTAGGTTTTGCCTATAAATACAACATGTGGGGCTTCGGAAAAGGGGACCTTGACTCTGTTTTCCTTCTTCTTCTCCATTAAGGCTACTCTGCCATTATTGTTTTAAAAACTCTGGATTGTAATTGTAATTGATTCTCATATCAATAAAAAGGAAATTTTTGGAGTAGACGTAGGCCAGAGTCAGCCGAACCACTATAAATCCTCTGTTATTACTGCTTTCTTTTTTATTTTTATCGTTCTTTATATTTATTCTCTCAACATACATTATATCTGTGATCTACGACTATGATTTGGTGCTTTCGTCTGGATTTGGATGCTAGTGACCAATTTTGGCACTAATATATTGGTGCTTTCATTGAGAGGGCTAGCACTCAGGGAGTGGAAAGATATGATTTTGGATTCAAAGGCTTAGGAACTTGGATTCTGGAGACTATGGCAAAGAAATCAACCAGGAGACAGTGGATGGAAAGAAGTCGGCAAGGAGGAAGTCGGGAGGCTTGCTTTGGAGCTAACAAGCCTCTGTCTACATCACTATGGAAGAGATACAGGTCATGATGAATTCCATGCAGGAGCAATCGATGAAAAGGCAAGAGGAAATGATGCAGACACTTTTCAGACAATTTGGACAAGCAGAAACTTCAGCAGCTCATATCCATGGAGGTGGATCAGAAGGAATCAATCGGCAAGTAGATGGAGTGGTTCAACATGGACCAGCCCCCAATCAGCAAACAACTATCAATCTGGACGGACCTATACTCAGAGGCATGCCACCAGGTAATGCTGGAACATCCATGGCGAGATACCAGATGACTTTGCACAACCCGACGCCAACAAGAATACAGGAGTGCATAACGAAGAGTATGTACCAAAATTCCCTCGAGGACTCGAAGGGCGGTTAGGAAATATATATATGGGATAAGCCTTGGTAGGTAACATTGGATTAGCTGACATTATCAGGCGAACTATTCGTGGAAATCTAGAAAACAAAGATTTGGAGGGACTAAACAAAAGTCCGTTTACCCGTAGCATTCAGATGGCTACGTATCGACCCGATTTCAAGTCGCCTACTTTGGAAGTATACAACGGTAAGACGGATCCCATTGACCACTTGATGAGGTACACAAGACATATGGAGGTGCTGGGGGCATCAGTGGAGGTTATATCCCGGCGTTTCCCCTTGTACTTGACCGATATAGCTGCTATATGGTTCAGACATCCGGAAGATGGATCTATTGAAACATGGACAGAACTGGTGGATAGGTTCTTGAAGCAGTTTCGAGTTCACATAGAAAGGCCATAGAATGTGATGACATAGACTTCAGTTAAGAAAAGGGCGGATGAATCGCTTGGGACTTTTTTTAACTCGGTTTAATGCAGCAGTTGCTTCGGTGGATCGGCCAGATCCATCAATGGTTCTGATGATGACATTATCAGGAGTCAGGAATAATTCAGATTTTAAAGTACCGTTGATACGGGATCCACCAATGGATCTCTAGGAATTCTTTCACAAACTTGAGAGGTTTCGACAAGAGGATGTATGTTTGGATATGAAGTTAAAGGAAGTAAACATAGTTAAGGATGGAGAACCGTCCGGTGAAAGCTTAGGTAAAGACAAGGATAAAGAGAAGAGGAAGCGCTAGGGTGAACCAAAATTCTCCACTTACACAGGACTGAATGAGATATTGGAACATATATACTTGGATACTCAGGTCGCCTTCCTTATCGAAGGCTGGTAAGGAGGAAACCCTCAGAACGTGAAAGGGCATTGGGAAGGCACTGTCTCTTTTATGACCTGGATAGGCTTGATACTAACAGCTGCAGGCATCTAAAGGATATAATCGAGGTGCATGCAAGGAATGGTCGGTTGTGGCAATATGTCGAAACTCGAAATGCGGCGGTGGAAAAGGAGCAGCCACTACCTACATTGAATGACGATTTCCCGAGCCCCAGGAATGGTGGTCGGTTGGTTATCAACTAATCGTGGTGGTTTGGAATAAGTATCGAGCAAACGGCTAAATCAATTACTCATATACGGGGATGGAGATAACCCTTAGGCATGCTCTGAGATGATGATAGACCATGATGCTCTGGTTTGTGAAATCTATATTTTTTTCTTTTTGGCTTGGACACTTACTTTTATGCTTTTGTTTTGGAGTTCGGTTTGAACTCCCGATTTTGTTGGTTTTCTGGTTTAGATACTTTATTTTTTATTTGGATTTTGATTTGGACTTTTGATATGGATTTTTGCTTTTCTATTTTGAATCTAAATTTTTGGTTTTCTATTTTGAATCTGGATTTCGGATTGGATTTTGATTGACTTTTTATCTGGTTTTTGTCTAAAAGGTCGTCGGGTATGGATTATGCTCGACAAAGGTCCAGAGAGACCAGGATTCGGCCTAGGACTTAGGCCTTGTATTATCTATCTACTACTAAAACAGGTCGTCGGGTATGGACTATGCTCGGCAAGGGTCCGGAGCGACCAAGATTCGGCTTAGGACTTAAGCCATGGCATCACATAACGTTCGGGGACACTGAACCAAGAACACCAAAGGATTGATTAACACAGGTCGCCAAGCATGGATTACGCTTGGCAAGAACCCGAAGAAGTTACGCATTTGGATAATGGCTATGAACAGCTAACGATTTGGGCGTGGACCCGAAGCAATCTCAGATTTGGATATCGACCCAGAGAGGTCATGGCTTCGATTATTGGTTCTTGGATATGGATGGATTAGAACTCGGCTATCAGATTCGGATTCGACTTTGGATTTAGACTCGATGAGGTCCCGGATATGGATTTTAGGACCCGGCAAGGTCCCAGCTTTGAACTGGACCCGGTAAGATCCTTGATTTGGATTACCAGACCCGGAGAGGTCCCGGACTTGGATAAAATGATCCTGAGAGATCGTGGTTCGGTTAATGGATCTGGGATGAATTCGGAATCGAATAATGACTCGAAACAGTCCGAGTAGACTATCGGATGTGGACAAAATTGCTTGATAATGAATGGAACAATGACTTTGGATATAGGATTTAAGACTATTCAAAACACACCTTCCAATAGCAAGGCATGTTTTGGGGGCAAATGTTAACCCGCCTTTTGGAAAGGCCGTAGAAAGACGGATTTAACTAAATCGACTGCTCGTTTGTCGAGACTAGAGTACGATGGTTTTAGTCAACTAGATGGATAGACGATCAATCACAGATGATAATCATGATTATGAAGCTGGGGTTTGGCATAGTTGACGGAAAAAAGTCACGGGATGCTCGAAATATGTGTTTCGACAAAAGTCGAGTTGTCGCGAGTTACCCAGGGTTTACTTCGAGTCGCTAGTTGATTTGCTTCGAGTTTTCATGGAGTTTGCTTCGGGTCACATTGAGTTATGCTTCGAGTTGCTCTTGGTCGGTAGGAGTTCACGAGTGGGTCGGTGTTGTGAAGGTTTTGGGTCGGTAAGAAGGTGGTTCAGTCATGATGAAGTGTGTCGATAGTGGTATGGATCGGTAGTGGTGTGGATCAGTGATTGGAATGGATTGGCATTAGAGGTAGTTCGACATTTGGATGGGTCGGTAGGAAGGTGGTTCGGTTATGATGAAGTGGGTCGGTAGTGGTATGGATCAATAGTGGTGTGGATCGGTGATTGGAGTGGGTCAGCATTGAAGATGGTTCGGCATTTGGATGGGTCGGTGCTTGGGAGTGGGTCGGAAACACATAGGGATCGGCATATTTGGAGTAGTCGGCTACTTCGAGTCATGGTATGAGTTTCTTCAGGCTAGCTGTGGGAAAGGGGTGGATCAACATAGAGGAAATAGCATGGGTCGGTAATGTTTTGCTCCGAGTCGTGACATAGTTTGCTTCGAGTCAAGCATAAGGTTGCTTCGTGTCATTACCTAGGAAAACTCAGGTTGGCATACCCAGAATCGGGGTCGGTCATAGTGAGGGATTGTGGATCGACTATGGAACAGATAGGCCTGGATCACTTAGGAAGCTCAGTAACTCATGTTTTGCCTATAAATACAGCATGTGGGGCTTCGAAAAAGGGGATCTTGACTCTGCTTCCCTTCTTCTTCTTCATTAAGGCTACCCTGCCATTATCATTTTAAAAACTCTGGATTGTAACTATAATTGATTCTCATGTCAATTAAAAGGAAATTTTTGGAGTGGACGTAGGCCAGAGTCAACTGAACCACTATAAATCCTCTATTATTACTGCTTTCTTTTTAATTTTTAACGTTCTTCATATTTATACACTCTACATACATTTTATCTATGATCTGTTTGGTGCTTTCATCTGGATTTGGGTGTTAGTGACCAATTTTGGCGCTAACATAATCCATCAATATATTTGAAGGGTTCACTTACAAAAATTCTTTCTCTCGAGAAGAAATCAATATTCAGAAAGATTTTCAAAAGAACATTTCAATTGGCCAAAAATGATTTTTGTACACAAAGATTTAGCCTACTGCTAATCCGTAGCACCTCGTAGAGGGAGGGGGTCCTGTACCCACCATAAGCCTATGTCAAAGTCATAGCATCTCTTAGAGGGAGGGGGTCCTATATCCACTAAGAGCCTATGGCCAATCCGTAGCACCTCCTAGAGGGATGGATAAAACCCCTAACATGCATATCAACTCTTAAGGGAAGGGTCAAAATAAGCACCTATAAGCAACCTTCTGGAGGAAGGACAACTCAACATACATTACATCCCTTACAACCAACGGAAGCCAAGAAGAGGCACCAAATAGTGAGGAAAAACAAAGATGTCTACAACTCAGAACAAAAGTCAAAACCCAAAAGAGAAAAGAGTTAAAGAAAGAAATTTGTCCACCATTTAAGGCAAAGGTGAAATCCAAGATAGGGGTATAGATAAAAGCAAAAGGATAAATATGTCCAATGCCATAACCAAGAACGAGAAATAAATTCAAGACTATAACAAAGAAAGACAAAAGACTAACTCACAACCCTCAAAACACCTGATTTATGAAAAGTAACTATCACAGCAAAGGATTGAGAATTCTATATCCAAAAAGGAAACACCAAGCAAGTAAATGGATAAAGAATCCACAATTCAAAATAGAAAACCAAAATCTATATCAGAATCAAAGGAACATAATAGATAACAAATTCTTACCAAGATGAAAGTGACTTCATTCGAAGAACCGATTGACTAAACCATTACTGAATCCTTTGAAATAAGGTGACCCTTTAAGATAGAAGGGTCTATATATATACATATATAAATATATATATATATATATATATATATATATATATTAATAAGTTGTTTAGACCATTGCACGGCTGAAAGGCCAACCAACTGAGCAAAACTTCTCGACTCCAATATAACAGTAATTCTACAAATTTATAGGCACTTTAGAAATCACACAACTATAAAGTTTAATATTACTAGGAATGGTTTCATGTTTATGTTGAATGAGATTTTAAGTAGTTTCATGTTTCATGTTTAAAAGGTTAGGGTAAAGGGACAGGAAAATCCCTGATCTTCATCGGCACCAAGCAATCTATTAACTTATCATGAGTAAATGAACATCATAACGTAAAGTGCAGCGATAAAAGTGAATTATAGTAAGATCAAAAGGTAAACCACTTCAAGTAGAAAATTTGTATCTAATGGTTAAAGTAAGGGAGATCCAGAGCTTCGAAGGATCATTTATTTGAATCAATGCCTGCTAATCAGGTAATATTTTTCCACATTTTTAATAAAAGAGGTTTGATCATGTGATATTCAGAATACGTTATCCAAAGATACTACCAAATAACACTTTGATCATTGACTTCATAAGTTTAAGATTATCTGTTAAGGTATCATGATAAGGATATGATTTTAATGAAAGTTATTAACCGTTTTGTAGAAAGTAAAGAGAAAGGTTCATTGGAGTTTTTGTCCTAATGAATAAGAGCTTCTTTCATACTATTTATTAAACCGTATTCCTTCCAAAACCATAGAAAATCATTTCAAAAATATTTTATATACATACCGCGGTGCCTGTATATAATTTTCTATCCTATGGTCAAGTGATACAGATATTTATCATTTCAATCCGCAATTTAACAATAAAAATGCGGTTGTATATCATTTCAAACCGCAATCCCGAATGAAATGAAAATGCATAATAACTTGCAGATTATATAATATAAATACAGCATACATTCATCCATCATATCAATCATCAACAGTCATCAATTTATCATCCAATTCAAACAATCACATCAATAAATAATAATTAATTACTGACAGTTAATTTTTCAATAATGAATTAAATAATTGTTTAGTAGTTTATATGCAATAATAAAATTTAACTAAAATTTTAACTGGCAGTTTTAAATGCAATGAATACATTAATTAACAATTAACTGGCAGTTTTAAATGCAATAATGAATCAAATAACGTGTAAATAAAATGAATGCAATTTAACTGAGAAAATGATGAAATATATGCCAAACAGCTATAAATAAAATTTTATACACATCATAAATCAATTTAAGAAACATAAGAAATTTTAGAAGTTGTGAGTGAGTTAAAATATTCACCTTTTGAATTTAAATTGAATTAAAATTCAATTTAAACCAAAAAATTTGACCGTCTCAGAATTCGTCCAAACCAGCGTCATCAAGTCTAGAATTTTAATACGATCCTAACAAAAAAAATCGCGTGTAAAACGGAGTTCGTATGTAAAAGTTATTGTATTTAAAACGAGATGAAATCGAAAAAATCAAAAATGAAAAAACAAAACCTTGCCACGTCACTACGACGTGTACCTCCTTCTTCCCAAACGCACGCGGCTACAGGAAAATGTACCGCGCAACCCACTACTGCCGTAACTTTGACCGATCTTTGCCAACTCCATCGGCCACCATCTCGCTGCCGACCACCACCATCTCGAAGCCATCGCCGAGCCGAACGCAACTACCCGGGTCCGCCCCCCCTTCCCTTTTTCACGTCCGCCACCGCCAAGTTCTAGGGCTTCAAAACCCTAATTTATGAAATTCGAACGCTACAGACCAAATTAGGCCACCCGACCACCACCGTCGCACTCCCGAAGCCAAGCCTAACAAAACCCATATCTTGATTTCGCCGATTTGATCCAAAATTAGAAAACCCCAATTTGACGCTTAGGGTTCACAGATTTCGAGCTTTGACCGAGATTTCTGGCTGAAACGAGCATCAATTGCAGAAACGAACACCTGATGTAGATTCGTATCGATGAAATCTACAACATATATATTTTTGGAATTTTTCTGAGGACTTTGAAATTTTAAGCTTTGGATTCAATTTGGGATTGGATCTGAAATTATGTTGTCTGCCATTGAGGAGGAGAGAATTGAGATATACGTACAGCCAAATGAAAAATGAGGGGAATTAGGGTTTATAACGATATATTTATAGACAAATTTGAAATAGGATGGATCGGATAAGATAGATGTACGCGCTAAATGATATATGGTCCGAAAAGCCCGTTTCAACTCCGGAACGAAATTGGGTAAACCCATATATCAAAATAGGTGTTTTAAAATATTTTAAACACAATGGAAAAGGTTTCAGGTTCAAATTGCATCGTATGAAGAAGTTATGCTAAAATCAATATTTTCAAATTGATTTCAAATTGATTTCAATTTATCGATTTCAAGGCGTTTCGCGTCCGTACGATCAAACGACAAGTCCGATCGATACGAAACTGGAAATCCTACAATAATTCACTATTACGGATCCGATGAAACTTGTTTCATCGAAATCCGAGTCAGTGGCCAAAATGGCTATTTTTCCATTAATTAAATAAATTTAAAATTAATTAATTAAATCAAATTTCGCGTTTAAATTCTGAAATTTGCAATCTTTATCACTTTAAAATTCTCAAACATTTATAATGATTTAACAATTTTTAAATGTCAACTTATTAAAGATTAATCAATATAAATCTTCAATTTCATAAAATTCAAAATTATAGATAAAATTTCCATTAAATTGAATTAATTCATAACTATTCCATTCATTAATTTCAAATAGAAGGGTTTACCATTGGATTTAAAATTATTACATAAATATTTCCCAATTTCAACTTAGTTTTTAAATTAACGTAATAATTAAATATTTGATTTCATTCATTTGCAATAAATCCAACTATTATAAATTAAATAAATTAACTCACTATTAAAAATTCAAATTCTATAATTCATAAATTTCATCATCTTGATTTACTTATTAATTTACTTTAAACCAATTCCTATCTCAATTTAAAGTAACTTAATTCACCTATTATAGAATTTATTTCAATTTCTTAAAATAACCCCTTTATTATAAATTGAATCCCATTTATTTTAATAAGTTTCCAATTAAACGGATTAGATTCAATTCAATCTTTAACTTACACTTAAGTTTAGGTTATAATCAATTTATAACGTATTACTTTCTTAGTTATTACTTTACATACTTCTCGTATTAATTTCCAAATTAATCATAATTATTAAAGTAACGCTCATAATCAATAACGACATTATAATTACTCAACATTTAAATGAACGTTTTTTCAAATAAATTCATTGACCAATTAATTAGGTAATTTATAATAGTTGCTATCCTACCCTTAAATTTATTACCAAATAACATACTACCTAATTGCATTCACTTATGTTCTATCCAAACCTACATTTAGATTTTATTTCCAGTAATTAATTAATATTTACATCCATTTATTACAATTTACTTCCATTTATACAGTTCAATTCATTTTAGTTATTATTTTATTAATACTATTTCCAATTTTATTTCTTTCATTATTAATTACACAATCATATTTAATTAACAAATTATAATGTTTTCCACTATTTCTATTTACACTCCCTTATAACCTAAACAGTCGTTTCAATCACATTTGAATTGCATTTTACTTCTTTCAACCTTTTTCTTTTATTCATTGGCTAAATGTTTATTTTAAATTATTCCTTTATTACTAACATTCCTTATTTCATTCATTAATGCCATCATTTATCAATTATTACATAATTTCTTTTATTAATATACATGCTATTCATGTTTAATTCAATTCTTTTGCACATTAATTCATTTAATAAAGTTTACAATCATTTATTTATTACTTACCTTCTTATTAGTAGCATTTCCATTATACTTCTGATTATAACATTTTATTAGTTAATTTAATATTCCCGTTTGTTTCTTATATTAAACTTATAACCAAGTATGACGATTTTCATAATTTTAATTAATTGCAGTTACATTTTGAATTTGTAAATCTTAATTTCAATTGCTACATTTAAATTTCTAACATCTGCTTCATTATAACTTCTAGAATTTTTATTTCTTCCTAAATTAAATTGCAAAATTTAAATTAAACTAACAATTTATTAATCAAAATTTACGGGTCGTTACACTTGAAAAGCATGCTTAGAAATGATAATGAATCGTAATGCAAAAGGTTTGAAGGGTCCATGAACAAGCCTTATGGATCGGTTGCGATCCACAGGTGATGGATCATAAACGATCATCACCTTAGCTTATTTTGGCATTTTTAATCTTGGGTCTTTCTCTTCTTTTTTTTCTTGTCTTTTGATTGATTTTTGAGCTATTCTGGCATAGTCTGAATGTTCTAATTTTTATTGAATTTTGATAGGTTAAAACCTAGTTAATACTTGCCCCTCCAAGTACGCCTTTTGAATGAAAAGTGTACTTTGTTTACACTACAAGGTGAACAGGGATTACCGACCGCAGAAAACCATCGGCGGCCGTTGGAAATAGCCGTCGGAAAATAAGGTGTCGGGGGGCAGTTTTTCCGACAGCTTATGACACAGGGCGCCGAACACATTTTCGACGGTTTTTGACGGCTTTCGACGGTATCCGACGGCTTAAGTTGTCGGGAGCGGTCGGAAGCCATCGGAAATCTGCTGTATTTTTTTTATAACTGCTGCAATATAGCCTTCCATTCACATTTCCCATCCAAACACTATTACACCAATACTGCACAATCCAGTATAAAAGTATTCCAACCAAATATCAAAACCCAAACTACACAAAATTCATCAAACGCACAAATACATCAAATTACATCAAAATAAAATACTTAATATACATAACCATTCCAACAACCCCAACAACAAGTGTTCTACCATGTCATACATACATGACATAACACAAAATCATCAACATCCACATCTTCATACAACCACACAACCAAGTGTATCAGATAAAATCATACAAAAATTAACAACTATCTCCACCGTCTACCAAATCATTCAAAACTTAAAAAAACATATCTGAAAAAGCAAGCAAGCAATGAATCAATCTCCTCCAGATCCAGAGCTAGCTGAGGAAGGGAAGCGGCTACCAAACTGCTGCATGTACTCTAGCAACTCTGTGGTCTGCATGGCCTGTTGGCGGCTCTACTCTTCTAGCCGGGACACTCTAGCCCGCAATTCTTCTATATCTGCTAGATCGCTCTGAGCTGTATTCCGTCGACCTTGTCTCTGACTGCTGGCCTGCAATAAATATTTAATTTAGCTGTGTGATCTCTGTAAGTGTATGTGCATATCTATGTAAGCTAGTAAGTAACATAACGTTCATATTTTCTGCCTTCTTGTGCTTTACTGGTGTGATAAAGTCATTTGGTTGGTTTGAATTCAAATTCAATATGGAGGATTTTTCAAGGTTCAAATATTTTTAAATAATGTAAAAATGAATAAAATTCAAGTTTATTGTTTTCAAAAGGTCAAAATAGAATATTTGAAGTATTTTAAGATAAAATTATATAATCCAACATAGAATTATGACTTAAATATCAGTAGTAAAATAAATTATTTACCACTTGATTGCCGAATCCGTATCGTCTGCCATGCTCTGCTGGATCCATAACGGACTCAAAAATAGCGTCCACCTCATCAGTCTTCAGCTGATCTCGACCCGTATCAGCAAGGAGTTTCTGGCGCTGCTTCATAAACTTTTCCTACGTTAACAAATTAATAAAATCATATCTTATTTCATTATAGTTTAACAAGCAGAACAATTACTAATACTGTATAAAATGAAATATGCTTACATGGCTCTTGCTGGATTTATCGTCCTACCATGTATACGAAACAGTCCCGTCCGGATTTACATGCTAAACAGCATGCGTACGAGTGAACACATCCATATAGCCCATGGCACCATGCGCCTCAGCTTCCTGAAGTAGATTTTACATACAATTATTATACATTTAAAATTATATAGCATAAACTATTTACAATTATCATTCAGTAAATTTACCAACTCCTGCCGATACTGTTCAAATGACTTAGATCATCCACGATGAGTGAAGGGATTTTTATTTCTATTTGTAGAGTTTCTATTCGACTCTGCATGTACATTCAAAATTTGATACATTATTTTTCGATCATGTCAAATTAATAATTCAAAAAAATTTAGTATACTTGCCTTCGCCTCGTCCGTCTTCCAGTATCTCAACCAAGCTTGCCATACGCTCTTCCCCATTCACCGTGGTTTCTTACCAGATTTCTTAATCTCAGATATCGAGTCCCTGTAGTTCTTGTGCATCTTCTTCATCCAGTATCTCGTGCCAGCAGCATATCGTTTGTCTGGATGTCTATCTCAGCCTACGTTTCATGATAAAAAGTAAAAAAAATATTACACTGTAAATGATAAACAATAGAAAAACGAATTAAAAATGGAAAATAAAAATTATACATACTAGGACATCCTTCCATATACACTCTATGATGTGAGGAGGGATGTTATCCCACTTTGGCCAGCAGGCACTCATCCTACTGCGATAAGAAGCTCTAGAGACATCTAACGCAACCTTCAAGGGAAGTAGGTCGAACCCTCTGTTTTTAAATACGATACAGATAAGTACGTACGTGTATCATATAAAAAATAAGATGCTGAATAAAATTTAATTCTTACCCCTCTGCTCTAGGGACTAACGAAACTACTGGACGCTATGAGTCTTGTGATGGGCCACTGCCATCGCCTCCTGATGATCGCGAAGAGCTCCTACCTCTATATGACATTATGATAAACCTGTGACATATATACACATCATTATATAAGAGAATAATAACATGATAATGAAATATATTTCATATGTAAATGACATCAACGGTACAAATTGCTTAATTAACGACTGAAATGGAAATAGAAATGGAAGTGTGTTATACATGATTCATAATGGGTGTACTGTTCCGACGATAACTAGATTTCATTGCATTTTTAATAAAAATTGCTAAATAAATGATAAATGGAAATGACATAAAACATGTAAACAATGGTAAACATATTTGGTTTCATAGACACATCAATTTCATAATACATTAAGAACTCAATATAGTTACATCAATTGCAAAAAAATCAGATTCAGATTTATATCAGTCATCATCGTCTTCTGATTCAGATTCGGTCTCGTTTTCTACGATATTTTCCTCTACACTGTCAAACGCTTCTACTAAAACATTTGATTCATCGATCAAAGGACCAAAATCTATATGATCGTCTATAATTATTATTTCGTTATTTTGCTCAAGATCTGCCTGATAAGCTTGTTCGTCCGGAATATTCTTCCCATCGAATGTGAATTTGGCCTTTGTTTTAAAAACTGCAGACCAATTTGCTTTATCTCTTTTTAGAGACGGATAAGGAGCGTAATAAACTTGCAATGCTTGTTTGGCTAGTACAAAAGGATCATACTTGTGATTGTGCGATGTATGCTTTATTTCGATAAGATTATAATCCTTGTGCACATTAATTCCAGAACCTGAAAAATTGCAAAACCAATTGCATCTAAGTAGAAACACCTACTCCGCGGGTCGTGAGAAGTATGTCAATTGCAAAATTTGTGTTAGAATGCCATAAAAATCATTTAAGTGATTTTCTGGATCGTCACTACCTTCAACAAATACACCAGTATTATTTGTTTATTTTTCTGCACCGTATTCTTTGGTGTTAAATTTAAATCCATTGACGAAATATGTTGGATATGTCTTGACCACTCTTTTTGTTCCCATCGCAATATGTTTCAACCATTCGTCAACAACACAATTTCTCGGCTCATAAACGTAATTTGAAAACCAACCGGAAAATTCTTTACTGAGATCTCCGTTCGGATGTTCACGTTCATAAACACTGTTTATATAAACAAATTACTACATTAGGTTATACACGCGCATGCATTATAGAAAAGAATAAAACACAAATTATTATTTCAGATTACTTAACAAACGATGCAATCTCGGCACAATTTAGAAGAATATAAGTGTGTGCTACATGAAGATCTCTATCGTTTAGCCATATTTCTACACATTTTTCAGAAAGCCGACCATGTTGTCTAAAAATAGATAACATCTCTTGAGATGACTCCTGTTCGTCGCCTTCGTCATTACGAGGAACACTTTCAAATGAAATATTCACATGGTCACTGAAATAGTGAGAGGAAAAGAACGAAGCTTCTTCTTCGATGTAAGATTTACATATCGAACCTTCAACTTGTGCTTTTTGCCTCACTTTTTTCTTCAGATGATTCAAATATCTATGCAAAATTAATTTATATTAACTTCATCTTTCAAATGCAATTAAATTACGTGATAACATATTACATACCTCTCAAATGGATACATCCATCCATATTAGACAGTACCTCGAGGTCTTGCTTCAGATGGGAGATGAACAGGTAAATGTTCCATTACATTAAAAAATCCTGGCGGAAATATTTTCTCTAATTTGCAAAGCAATATAGGAATATCCACTTCAAGTTTACGTAAACGTCACACTTTTAAAGTAGTCAAACAAACCTCTTTGTAAAACATACTAAGCTATGTTACTACCTTCCAAACTTTTAACGGCGGTAGTTCTTTGAACATAACGGGAAATAAATTTTCCATAATTATGTGACAGTCGTGACTTTTCATTCCGCTCAATCTACCATTTATAAAGTCAACACATCTACAAAGATTTGATGATATCCCATCAGGAAATCTTAACCCTTCCACCCATTTTAACACAGCTTTAACTTGATTATTATCTAATTCGTAACATGTTTTGGGTTTTTTACTGTTATTTGGTTTCATATGAAGCTCGGGACGTTTGCATAATTCTTCTATATCACGTCTTGATTTCAAATCATCCTTCGTCTTTCCTTTCACGTTCAAAATTGTGTTAAAAACATTATCAAATACATTTTTCTCATTGTGCATCACATCTATATTATGACGAAGCAGAAGATGTTTCCAATACGGCAACTCCCAAAAAATAGTTTGTTTGCACCAGTTATGAACAACTGATTTGCCTTCAATTTCTGTTTGCTCTCTAGTTTCATATATTTTTGGATAGTCCATAACAAGTTCATATATGTCTTTGCTTGACCATATCGTCGGTGGTTGTCTGGTTTCTACTCTATTAGCTAAAAAAAAATTTCTTATCTCCTCTGAAGGGATGATTTACATGGAGAAAGCAACGATGACAGTCAAACCATGAAATTTTCTTACCATGAGGTAAAGAAAACGCTCGTGTTTCATCCATGCAATATGGACATGCTAGACGACCAGTAGTACTCCATCCTGAAAGCATTGCATAGGCAGGAAAATCACTTATAGTCCACAAACAAAAAGCAAACATATGAAAAAATTTCATCTTGGACACATCGTATCTTTCTACTCCTTCGTTCCACGGTATTTTTAATTCCTCAATCAACAGTCGTACATATATATATCGATTCCTTGTGTCGAATCGTCGGGGCCAGGAACGACAACAGTAAGAAACATATATTGCGCTTTCATACACATCCATGGAGGTAAATTATACGGTGTGACGATAATGGGCAAGGATGGATATTTAGAACCAAATTGAGAAAATGGGAAAAAACTGTCCGTACATAATCCTAATCTAACATTTCGACTCTCCGCTGCAAAATTTGGATACGTTTTATCGAAATGCTTCCATGCTTCTCCATCGGCCGGATCTGTCAACGTACCCTCTTCCTCCGGTATCACGCTACGGTATCTCATATTAGATGCAATTACAGAAGATGCATATAATCTTTGAAGTCTTGGAGTTATGGGTAAGTAATACATCGGTTGGATTTTTTTTCATGGTCAGGCATCCTACTTTCCATTACAAACACAGTAAGCATTTACATTTCGTATATTACTTCGTCTCAAACGATTCAACAAAATTTCAGCAGAATTTCCCTTTTGTTCCCTGCATTGTACACAAATGCGCGTACGCAGGAAATAAAAAAGAAAAGTTAGGCCGAAATTTTATGAACCATTTTAGACGAAGTAGTATACAACATGTAAATGCTTATTGTGTTCATAACTTGTCCAATACAGGGACAAATCCAACAAACATTGTACCAGATGAATATAAATAGTCGTTTTTTGAAAGAAAAAAAACTATTTATATAACGATCATGTACAACACTCATCAAACGGGGCCAAAAACTGTCTAAGGGACATTAGTTAATTAAATGTACGAATAAAAAAATACAGTTTTACTAACTGTTCACATTTACAAAAATATATTTTAATTTAACACATTTATTCGACGTATTACATCAACTTAAGGCTGGTTTAACAATTTTTCATTTTTCAATACACACAATTATAATTTAGACTCATGCATTTTTTTGTTTCATAAGTCAATACGTGCACAATATAATACTCCTAGCTCGTTCATTCATTTTATCTTATTCCAACTAATACAATACAATGATAGTAGCGCTACACACATATACAATCTTAGAATCAAGGCATACACAACAATTTACATATACGTGAACAACCACAAATTATACATGATTTTCGCAATTTCACGATAAAAGATGAAATAGGTATACCATGTGATGCTATAAACCGTTATTACGCTATTGGAAACAATTGCAATTACTAATTAATCCTAATTTATCAACTTATGCAAATTTAGATTTAGGGTAAAAATTTGATTTTTGATGAAAATAAGATATTATACCTGAGATTGAGAGTAATATAGGTTGATTAGACAGCCGTGGAGGATCCTGAAGCTCGAAATTACAGATTGAAAGCTTTGAGAAGGGAATTGGGATTTTTTGGTAAAATTTTCGTATGTAATACTGAGGAAGAAGAAGGCTCGGTTGAGCCCTATAATTTGTGAAATTCCGACGGCTTCCGACGGCCGCCGACGGCCCGTCGAAAGCCGTCGGAAATCAGCCGTCGGAAGCTGTCGCCCCTTGCTGTCAGAATTAGAGCCTTTTTTAGTAGTGTTAAGAACAAGTTCATGTCTTCAGTCTTCGATAATTGAGCTTTTTAGTTGCTTTAGCCTTGGTGAATCGTCCAGTTCCTTTAGATTCTCTTGCCAATCACAAGTCATTCCAAACCAGTTACATCCTAAGACTATGTACTCTATCCAAGTGTAATCTATACATCATAATCATTCCACTTCATTCGGAGTTATTACATCACATATCTCTAATTAAATCACATGCTTCCAATTACATCACATATTTCCAATTACATCACATATATTCATTTACATTACATATCTCTAATTGTCCTATGTTCATTCGAGATTTACATCATTATCATTTTGCTTCTCATTCAGAGTTCTCATATCATATACAAAGATCACATTATATATCAAAAATCAATATCATTATACTTTCTGCTATGTTCTGACTCCTTTAAAGATACAGAGATACACCTATCGATGGAATCGAAAGCTCGCATCTTTCCTTACTTGCAAAAGCATAGAAACACAATGTGGAGAGCGCATCTATCACTTTTGATGAAGTCGAAAGCAATCAAGTTCTATTTTGAAGCAAAGTAGAAGAGTATCCAAACTTTAGTGGTAGCGAAAGGTCATCAAGGTACTCCTTTCGACTAGGTAGAAAGATCTGATTCGAAAGGGTTCAACCAGCGTCTATAAATAAGATCCTAGGGGTCCTGTTTTGGAGATCCAAATTTATTCACTTAATTCTTGTACTTTCTTGAATTGTAAACCCTAATTCTCAAATTAGATTAGGGATTTGACTACTTTGTATACTTAAGCTTCGATTAGTAGAGGAAAATATTATTCGATGTAAGTTTATGATATTCTTGGATACATTAGCTGGTTCAAGATTTTTATATGGTTCTGCTTATAATCTGCTTGTATCAACATGATCGAAAGGCTATCTTTCGAGGAAATTGAAACCTTTCTATTCAACTAAAATCCTTAGATCATTAGGTCTTTACCTTAAGCTACCTTGACCACTTTGAAAGCAGATTTCGATAGGATTCCAAACCAATTCAACTAGACCAAAAGGTATTATAAAAAGGGATTCAAGTGTTTGGACCATGTCCAAAGGTTATATAAAAAGGAGTTTCAACTGCCTCAACCTTTTCGAAAGGTATGTTTAAAGGATTCGAAATGTCTTAAATATCTCTATCCATTCGAAAGGTGGTTACGAAGGGTTCGCTTACACTTTAAAATTTTCTTTGAGGTGTTGACAAGTTTTCTTGTTAACAACTGTATGGTAAGTCCACGAGGATAAAGCGCAGAACGTGTTTTTCTCTCATTAATCCAACAACGGCAACTACAGTATATCATGTTATACCATGAGCGTTCACATGACATCGATTCATATATATGCACACCACATACTTATCTCCCAATTATGAACCATTTCGTATTTATTCTTTTCAATTAATACCATATACTTATCACCCAATTATGAACCATATCGTATTTATTCTTTTTAATTAATTATACCTTATACTTATCGCATTGAACCATATTATACAATCATCACACACATTTACAAGCATCACCTAGATTCCTATTGGATGTCCAAGTTAAAGTTACAGATAACTTTATTTAATGATTATCTCCTTGGTCCTTTCTATCACTAGTTTTATCTTTTCTGGAACAATGTCACCAATGAAATGATATCTTTTTCCATTAGAGTAGCCACCTAGACTCTTCTAGGAGGCTAAATGTAAGCAACCTAAATACATTCTATAGCAAGTGTCCTTACTAGATGTCAATAGACCTTCTAGACCTAGAAATACTTTCGTTCCATGTTGTCAATTCATTCATTAAAATGCATCTATTTGTTGTTTTTATTTTCCATAGAATTAAGTTTTTGAATTAAACCCATAGACCTCTTGAGTCTTCCCATTCATATACCATTGAATTTTCGACATCATTAGTCTTGGCACGTTGCAATTTAATAACTCCATGAGTTTGTATATTCTACTATCTTGGGTTCAATCCATTTCATCCCTTTATTAGTTGTATGCCCTAAACATTCTTTAGATATTCATAGCAGGTCAATCTTTCAATTCTTGATATAGTATATTTCCTTCTTTTAAATGATGCAACTATCATTTCTTAGCTTCCCTAAGCATACTTCATTTTTCAGTCTTAAATAAGTTACCATGTTGAACTTATTACTCTTTATCATAATTTCATCCCTATGAAATTCTCAATTAGCATCATGAAAACTGGCATCCAAAATGCTACTAAATATTCACCTATTTTACATAAGAAATTTAAAACCACTAGTCATCACACTTCTAGTTACATAGCTATCTTGCATCTAACTTCTCGTAGCTATCGCACCCCTCGTCCCATTGCTATCGCTTGCATAATTATCGTGCCTTTAAGGCTATCATGGCATCAAAAGTTATCACACTTCTAAAGCTATCACACCTCCAAAGATATCATACCTATGAAGCTATCATGGATCTCATTGTATAATAAGACTAAAGTTATCGTACGTTCTAAATGTAAGGGATATCATCGGTCACGACTCAAAGTTATCGTGCACCACACGCTAAAGTTATCGTAAGCAACATGAGGCTATTGTATGTCTCACTTTAAGCTATCGTAGGTCAAAAATAGGAGCTATCGTGAATCAAAGTTTGAGTTATCTCAAACTAAAGCAAGGGCTATCATCAATGAATCTTGAATGCTATAGTGAGCCCAACTCAAATGGTATCGTGCACGTACTTAAAGGCTATCATAGGTCATAAGTGGAAAATTTGTAATTTAATGGGAAATTGATATTTTTCTTAATAAATGTAACGACCCGTATTTTTACGGATCGAAAGATCGTAGAACTGTTGTCATTAGATTGTTAGTGCCGTTGAGTCGTTCAGAGTTGGATCGCCATAAGATAAGTCGTGTAGAAGTTGAGTCATGTGGGGGCTTAAGTCGTGACCGACTTAAGGGTTAACGGCTTAAGAGTTAGCGGCTTATAGGGTTGACACCAAGTTAAAGTATGGCCGAGTTAAGGTGTGGCCGACTCATAGATATGACCGACTTAAGGAAGTTAGCCAACCTAAGTTAGTTGCCGACCTAAGAGAGTTACGACTTAAGGTGTTGCGGAGTTAAGATAGTATATGACCTATAGGAGCTAACGATTTATAGGACCTAAGGCTTAAGTCGTACACGACTTATGGTGATAGGGTGTGTAGTTAAGTCGTGGACGGGTTATGGTATAAGTCGTAGGTCGTTGGGATGCTGTGATGGTGTTAGGTCGACAGTATAGATGAGTCGTTAGGGGGTCTAGTTGATAGGCCGTAAACGACTCAAGGTTATAGGTTAGGTCGTATGCGACCTAAGGGAGGTGTTTAGGTCGTGAAACCCTGCTAAGTGTTAGGTCGGTATCTCAGTTAGGTCGTGAGTCGGCCAGGTGTTTGGATGGACCATAGGCTTGGGTCGGTAGTGCTTTAGGTCGTGAGTCGTCTCCTGTGTAGCGTTGAGTCGTAAAGTGGTTGAGTCGTTTTCCCTGATGAGTCGTAGGTCGCGAGGGTTGTTAAGTCGCGTGAGTACTTAACCCAGTTAGATCGTAAACCGTTAGGTCGTGTAAGTCTTTAGGTCGCATAGGTATTGAGTCGCATCTGGATAGGTCGTTGAGTCGTGAGGTGGCCTAGGTCGTAAGCCGTGGGGGCCTGTTGAGTCGTGGATGACTTATGGTAGGTCAGCGGCGACTTATGGGGGCGCGAGTCATAGAGATTTCAGCCTATAAATAGAGGGGTTTGGCTCACTTTTTGGCACCGGATTTTGAAGCGACGAAGTGCTGCCATTTTGAGAGCTCGACTACAACACTTCTTCACTTCTTTTCTCCACTCTAATCTAGTGATTCCTTCCATCTAAATTGAAGATCAAATCGAAGATCCAAGAGCCAAAGTTGAAGATCTTCATCCAACAAAGAGAGATTTCATTGATTGAAGCGAGATTTTGCCGGATCAAGCTTAGATCTTTGCTGTCCAGATCTGGAGTTGGTTGTTTTTGAGGTGTTTAGGTAATTCGGTGAGTGGTAGTTATCTCTCACACGGACCCAAGGGAGTATATTGGATTGGTGGCTTGTTTATGTGTTAAAGATAGTGATTTCTTGCATTTTCCTTAAGTTTGCATGTAGATCTATCACCTATGAAGTCTTGACACCTATTTTACTACATGTTCACTTATGCAAGTTCATTCATCAAGTTGTAGAGATATTGTTCATAATTCATGCTTGTTAGAATGCATGTTAGATTTGAACTCTTTATTTACGAAATTGCCATTATTGTTGTAATTGCTTATTAGATCTTGTTTCAATGATTGATTGCTTGGATTGGTGTTTGATTTGATTGATTAGTTGATCGATAACTTGATTTGGATAAGTTGGTCGAAGATGATTCAAAAGCTAAGTGGAAAGGCTCTTGAATAAGGAAAGCTGCTTATGGCATATGAAGCGGATGTGGAAGCTCATATGGATAGATTTGATGATGTTGAGATGGGACTTTGCCATGATGCGATGAGGCAAACCATGATGTTGAGATGGGACTTTGCTATGATGCGATGAAGCAAAGTATGATGTGATAAAGCCTTGGTTTAATCCAGACGGGATCATCCCAAGCATGTTGATAACTCGATGATGCGATACGAGTTGGTTGATAATGGTGGGCTCGAGAGGCGCTTGAGCTAATATGAGAATAGTCGTCGAGGAGGATGACTAGAAGGCTTGGATTTTATCGTTATTGAAGGTTCTAGCATGCTCAAAGCAAGAGTACGTTGGGACGGGCTGCGACGACGTTCCAAGCACGGGCTGCGACGACGTGCTAGTACTCTAGGTAGTTGCGAAAATTCCTAGGCACGGGCTGCGACGACGTGCGGAGTTATGTCTAGAACCGGGGTTACCATTAGCCCTTGACAGGCGGTCATTCAACTAACGGTGAATCGAGGCAATGATAACAGTGATAGCCAGAGTCATGGATGTTTGGTTGCACCATCATTCGGTCTCAAGAGCGGTGTTTTCTGAGTGCTTATCTGATCTTGGTTTAGGCCTTGGGGGTTTGTATTTGGAAAACATCGACCTTGACCCGAGTGATAATTACTTTATTTTAAATGTCTGCTTTGTTGTGTTTGTTTATGCTTAGTGGGTCTGGGGGCTATCACTGTAGAATGAGGTGGAGTGGGATGGTTGAGTTCCTATTCCTTTTATCCTTTATGCTCTTTTGGTATGTTTGATAGTTAATTTACTGCTCACTAAGACTGTTGTCTGAATCAAGGTTTTATGTTCAACTCTTATTACCTTGGGCTGTTCATCCATGTTGGGATGGGCAGACTAGGTAGCAGGTGACAGGTGTTGTTCTTGGCCACCAACGCTGTTGATGACGAAGACGAGCTGGAGGCTAGCATATTAGTTTTCTTACTATATGTACTGGATGTTCCGCTGCTTGTATATATTTTGAGTGTTATGTAGTGAGGCTTGATGTATTGATTGTTCAGACGCTTGTATTAAACCTTTATGAATTCTATATGATGATATTCTGTTATGAGCTTCACTATATACATATATTTCTCTATTGTATTTTGTCCATGCGCTGTGAGTTGTACGATAGAGATTCCGCTGTTTAATCTTACCCTGACTATCGTCCATGGTTGCCCGGCACACCTTTCAGCGCACCTTTCCCTTGTTTTGTGCGGGAGTCATGGGCGGTCGTCACATTTGGTATCAGAGCTTTGGTTAATCGATTTTAGCCAACGCTCGCTGACGTAACTACGTATGAGAGACGTAATTGTAATTTTGATGGATGATTACTATATATAATATAGTAGTTTAGAAGGATTTGAACTCCTTATGTAGTTGTTTCTCAAGGTGTTCTAAATCATTCCTTTTTGTAGATATTAAGGATGAGTCGAAGTGAGAGACAAGCTGCTAGGGAAAGCCGTGCTGCTGGGGGAGCTACTGACTATGCTGCAATGTTCGAAGCTATGATGACTTCGATCATGAGAAGGATACCAACTTCAGGACCGTCAGTAGATGTTGGAGTTCAAGTTCAAGCTCCAAGACCAGTGGATTTTGCTAAGTTGTGTAAGGACTATACTGCTCTTGGAGGGAAGGTTTTCTTGGGGACAGAATCAACCATTGAAGTGCAAAGATGGATTGATGCTTGTAGAAGGATCTTTGGTGATTTGGGGATTGAGGATGCAACTAAGAGGAAGCTTGCATCAAGACAGCTTCAAGGGAGAGCTTCTGATTGGTGGAATTCTATCACCATTGATACTCCAGAGGAAGAGATTACTTGGGAGCAATTCCAAGTTAGATTTGAAGCTAAGTTCATTTCTACGGCTCAGAAATCTGTTCTGTTTAAGAAGTTTGTGGAGCTCAAGCAAGTATGCGACCAGTTCTTGAGTATGTTTCTGAGTTTGAAACTTTGTCCAAGTATGCTCGGTCATATATTGAATCTCCCTATCAGAAGAATGAGAAGTTTGTGACAGGCTTGGACAGTTATCTTGGAAGACAGTTGGTGGATCATCTGGACGATCCATTTGAGAAGCTTGTGGAGAAAGCTCTCAGGCACGAGAGTTTGTTTCCTAAGGAAGGATATGTTGTTGCTGTGACCAAGGAAGAGTCCAAACCACAGCAGGGTGGAAACAAGAAGAGGAAGCAGCAACAGCAGAAGGGTAAGGATGGCCAGAAGAAGCCGAAGGGCGAAGTGACCTGCTACAACTGTCAGCAGAAGGGTCATCTCTCCAGGGATTGCAAGAAACCAAGAGTGCCGGCATAGTGCCACAACTGTGACAAACTGGGGCATTTCAAGAGGGATTGTCCGGAACCGAGGAAAGATAAGCAGATTGTGCAAGCTTATGCTTTGGGGGCTGTTCCATCGTCTTCCAAAGCTCCTACTGTTGATGAGAAAGGGAAGAGTGTGGTGGTTCAAGGTACGCTTTCCATTTGTGGTGTTCCAGTTAGAGTGTTGTTTGATACTGGAGCGTCGCATTCGTTTGTTTGTGATGATCTTGTAGACCGGTTGGGTTTGGAACCGGATATTGTTGATAGACCATTGGTTGTGACTAATCCAGTTGGGGGTTCGTCTTATTTGTGTATGATATGCCGTGGTCTAGTAGTATCGAGTCATGATTGCTCTTTTGTTTGTGATTGTTTTGTTCTGAACTTTGCGGGGTTCGGAATTATTTTGGGTATGGACTGGCTTAGGAAGTATGCGGCAAAGGTTGATTGTGAGAAACTGGAGGTGACAGTCGGGAATGTGGAAGGGCGAAAGGTTGTGATATGATGTAAGCATGAAGAAGGCGTCTTCATGGGCTTCATGTATTCGCTGGTTGTTCCACGGGATGGACTGTCATCGATGCCGGTTGTGAATGGATTTGAGGACGTCTTTGATGAAGTCAAAGGGTTACCGCCGCATAGGGAGATCGAGTTTCGTATCGATCTAGTTGAGGGAGCCAGACCAGTTGTGATGCCTCTTAGACGGATGGCGCCTAGAGAACAACAAGAGCTGAGGTGCAGGCTGATGACCTTTTTCGGAAAGGATTCATTCGGCGTAGTGTGTCCGAATGGGGTGCACCAGTTGTGTTCGCAACCAAAGCAGATGGATCGTTGAGGTTGTGTATGGATTATCGTGAGCTGAATAAAGTGACTAGGAAGAACAAGTATCCATTGCCGAGAATAGATGACTTGTTTGATCAGCTTCACGAAGCTGGGGTGTTTTCTCAGATGGATTTGGCAACGGGATTTCACCAGTTGAGAGTGGCTAAGGATAGTGTGCCAAAGACTTCTTTTAGGACACCATCCGGTTTTTATGAGTGGCTGGTAATGCCGTTTGGTTTGACTAACGCACCAGCATATTTTGTGGATCTTATGAATAGAGTGTTCAGAGATCAGTTGAACAAGTTCGTACTTGTGTTCATGGATGATATTTTGGTTTACTCCAGAAATGAAGAAGAGCACAAGACGCACTTGCGTATTGTTTTGGAAATCTTGCGGAAACATTAGCTGAAGGCTAAGTTTTCGAAGTGTCACTTCTGGAAGAGTGAACTGAGGTTCTTAGGCCATGTTATCTCTGGAAATGGAATAGCGGTTGATACCGCTAAGGTGGCAGCGATCCAGGATTGGATTAGACCTAAGAATGCATCTGATGTGAGAAGTTTTCTTGGATTAGCAGGATATTATCGTCGGTTTATCAAAGACTTTTCCAAGATAGTTGCACAGTTGACAGGATTGACGAAAAAGAACCAAGTATTCAGATGGGATGCTAAGTGTGAGCAAGCTTTCGTAATCCTGAAAGAGTGACTGACAAGTGCTCCTGTTTTGACTATTCCAAGTGGGAATGATGAGATGGTGGTTTACACCGATGCATGTGGTACTGGACTTGGAGCCGTGCTAATGCAAAAAGATAAAGTTGTTGCGTATGCAAGTCGACAACTGAAGCCGCATGAAAGGAATCACCCGACTCATGATTTGGAGTTAGTGGCGATTGTTTTTGCTCTGAAAATGTGGAGACATTATCTATTGGGAGTTCGATTCGAGTTGTTTACGGATCATAAGTCGTTGAAGTATCTGTTCTCCCAAAAGGATTTGAATCTTCGGCAGTAAAGATGGCTAGAGTTTTTGGCATCATATGATTTTGATATAGCCTATACTCCGGGAAAAGGTAACGCAGTGGCCGATGCGTTAAGTCGAAGACATGCAGGATTGGGAGCCATGTTTTCGGAATGGAAGAGTCTCGAGTATTTGGCTGGATTTGACTTCAGGCCCAGATGTGAATTGGAACCTGAGATGTTGGCAAACTTATCAATAAGACCTACTCTTGTAGAAAGGATTGGCGAGAGCCAAAAGCGAGACGATAAGCTTGTCAAGATCATCCGAGATTTGGAATCTGGATTGAATCCGGAAAAGGATAAAGGATACGAGGTCGATCGAGAAGGTTGGCTTCGGAAGCAAGGACGACTAGTTGTTCCCGACATAGATGGATTGAGAGATGAAGTTCTGAGGGAAAGTCATCACTCGAAGTTGACGATTCATCCAGGTGGAAATAAGATGTATCGGGATATGAAGAGAACCTATTACTGGGAAGGTATGAAGAAGGATGTTGGAAATTTTATTTCCAAATGTAAGAACTGCCAGTTGGTAAAAGCCGAGCAGAAGAAGCCCAGTGGATTGCTTCAGCCATTAGAAGTTCCTACATGGAAGTGAGAGCAGATATCGATGGATTTTGTCGATGGTCTACCTAGAACCAGGGCAGGGAATGAAGAGATTTGGGTCATCATAGATCGTTTGTCTAAGAGTGCAAGATTCATTCCTGTTCGATCAACTAGGACTGCATCGAAATTGGCTGAGTTGTATGTTAAGTGGATAGTTCGATTCCATGGTATTCCGAAGAGTATAGTGAGCGATCGAGACCCATTGTTCACTAGTGGATTTTGGAAGAGCTTCCAGGAAGTTTTGGGAACCGAGTTGTGTTTGAGTACAGCTTATCACCCCCAAACAGATGGTCAGACCGAGAGAGTCAACCGAGTTTTGGAAGATCTCCTGAGAGCATGTGTTTTGGATTTCGGAAGATCATGGGAAGATCATCTTCATTTGGTGGAATTTGCATATAATAACAGTTACCAGTCAAGTATTGGTATGGCACCGTATGAAGCATTGTATGGAAGGCCGTGTAACTCTCCGACATGTTGGTTGGAAACTGGAGAAAAGCTGATGCTTGGGCCAGAAATGATTCGACAGACTTCGGATTGTATAGAGATCATTCGGCGGCGAATGAAGGCAGCCCAAGATCGTCAGAAAAGTTATGCCGATAAGCGTCGTAAGGATTTGGAATTCGACGTAGGTGATATGGTTTTTGTGAAGATTTCTCCTCTGAAGAATGTTATTCGATTCGGGAAGAAAGGGAAATTGACTCCGAGATTTGTTGGACCATTCCCGATCATCGAGCGAATTGGAAAGCTCGCATATAAATTGGAGTTACCGGAAAAGATGGCGGGTGTGCACAATGTTTTCATGTATCTTATCTACGGAAGTATGTGCATGACTCGAATACGGTGGTTTCTGCTGATAGCTGTGAAGATTTAGAGGTTGATCCAGTTGTTACGAGACCTCGTAAGCCGCTTCGTGTTGTTGAAACGGACACGAAACAGCTTAGGAGGAAGACGATTACGTTGCTCAAGGTACAATGGAGTGATGATGTTGACGACTGTACGTGGGAGGAGGAAGAGAGGATGAAAGCAGCTCATCCTGGACTCTTCGAGGTATGGCCCTAAGGTGTCGTGACATCTCACGAATTTGTAACTTGTTCTAAGTCTTAGAATTCTGCATTCTAGGCTAGTAATTGGATGCATGGTTTGTTGATTGCTATGGATGGTAGGCATGCAGAATAGTTTTGATTGCTCTTGTTTGTTTGGAATTTCGGGGGCGAAATTCCTAAGGGGGAGAGAATGTGACGACCCGTATTTTTACGGATCGAAAGATCGTAGAACTGTTGTCATTAGATTGTTAGTGTCGTTGAGTCGTTCAGAGTTGGATCGCCACAAGATAAGTCGTGTAGAAGTTGAGTCGTGTGGGGGCTTAAGTCGTGACCGACTTAAGGGTTAACGGCTTAAGAGTTAGAGGCTTATAGGGTTGACACCAAGTTAAAGTATGGCCGAGTTAAGGTGTGGCCGACTCATAGGTATGACCGACTTATGGAAGTTAGCCAACCTAAGTTAGTTGCCGACCTAAGAGAGTTACGACTTAAGGTGTTGCCGAGTTAAGATAGTATATGACCTATAGGAGCTAACGATTTATAGGACCTAAGGCTTAAGTCGTACACGACTTATGGTGATAGGGTGTGTAGTTAAGTCGTGGACGGGTTATGGTATAAGTCGTAGGTCGTTGGGATGCTGTGATGGTGTTAGGTCGGCAGTATAGATGAGTCGTTAGGGGGTTTAGTTGATAGGTCGTAAACGACTCAAGGTTATAGGTTAGGTCGTATGCGACCTAAGGGAGGTGTTTAGGTCGTGAAACCCTGCTAAGTGTTAGGTCGGTATCTCAGTTAGGTCGTGAGTCGGCCAGGTGTTTGGACGGACCATAGGCTTGGGTCGGTAGTGCTTTAGGTCGTGAGTCGTCTCCTGTGTAGCGTTGAGTCGTAAAGTGGTTGAGTCGTTTTCCCTGATGAGTCGTAGGTCGCGAGGGTTGTTAAGTCGCGTGAGTACTTAACCCAGTTAGATCGTAAACCGTTAGGTCGTGTAAGTCTTTAGGTCGCATAGGTATTGAATCGCATCTGGATAGGTCGTTGAGTCGTGAGGTGGCCTAGGTCGTAAGCCGTGGGGGCCTGTTGAGTCGTGGATGACTTATGGTAGGTCGGCGGCGACTTATGGGGGCGCGACTCATAGAGATTTTAGCCTATAAATAGAGGGGTTTGGCTCACTTTTTGGCACCGGATTTTGAAGCGACGAAGTGCTGCCATTTTGAGAGCTCGACTACAACACTTCTTCACTTCTTTTCTCCACTCTAATCTAGTGATTCCTTCCATCTAAATTGAAGATCAAATCGAAGATCCAAGAGCCAAAGTTGAAGATCTTCATCCAACAAAGAGAGATTTCATTGATTGAAGCGAGATTTTGCCGGATCAAGCTTAGATCTTTGCTGTCCAGATCTGGAGTTGGTTGTTTTTGAGGTGTTTAGGTGATTCGGTGAGTGGTAGTTATCTCTCACACGGACCCAAGTGAGTATATTGGATTGGTGGCTTGTTTATGTGTTAAAGATAGTGATTTCTTGCATTTTCCTTAAGTTTGCATGTAGATCTATCACCTATGAAGTCTTGACACCTATTTTACTACATGTTCACTTATGCAAGTTCATTCATCAAGTTGTAGAGATATTGTTCATAATTCATGCTTGTTAGAATGCATGTTAGATTTGAACTCTTTATTTACGAAATTGCCATTATTGTTGTAATTGCTTATTAGATCTTGTTTCAATGATTGATTGCTTGGATTGGTGTTTGATTTGATTGATTAGTTGATCGATAACTTGATTTGGACAAGTTGGTCGAAGATGATTCAAAAGCTAAGTGGAAAGGCTCTTGAATAAGGAAAGCTGCTTATGGCATATGAAGCGGATGTGGAAGCTCATATGGATAGATTTGATGATGTTGAGATGGGACTTTGCCATGATGCGATGAGGCAAACCATGATGTTGAGATGGGACTTTGCTATGATGCGATGAAGCAAAGTATGATGTGAAAAAGCCTTGGTTTAATCCAGACGGGATCATCCCAAGCATGTTGATAACTCGATGATGCGATACGAGTTGGTTGATAATGGTGGGCTCGAGAGGCGCTTGAGCTAATATGAGAATAGTCATCGAGGAGGATGACTAGGAGGCTTGGATTTTACCGTTATTGAAGGTTCTAGCATGCTCAAAGCAAGAGTACGTTGGGACGGGCTGCGACGACGTTCCAAGCACAGGCAGCGACGACGTGCTAGTACTCTGGGTAGTTGCGAAAATTCCTAGGCACGGGCTGCGACGACGTGCGGAGTTATGTCTAGAACCGGGGTTACCATTAGCCCTTGACAGGCGGTCATTCAACTAACGGTGAATCGAGGCAATGATAACAGTGATAGCCAGAGTCATGGATGTTTGGTTGCACCATCATTCGGTCTCAAGAGCGGTGTTTTCTGAGTGCTTATCTGATCTTGGTTTAGGCCTTGGGGGTTTGTATTTGGAAAACATCGACCTTGACCCGAGTGATAATTACTTTATTTTAAATGTCTGCTTTGTTGTGTTTGTTTATGCTTAGTGGGTCTGGGGGCTATCACTGTAGAATGAGGTGGAGTGGGATGGTTGAGTTCCTATTCCTTTTATCCTTTATGCTCTTTTGGTATGTTTGATAGTTAATTTACTGCTCACTAAGACTGTTGTCTGACTCAAGGTTTTATGTTCAACTCTTATTACCTTGGGCTGTTCATCCATGTTGGGATGGGCAGACTAGGTAGCAGGTGACTGGTGCTGTTCTTGGCCACCGACGCTGTTGATGACGAAGACGAGCTGGAGGCTAGCATATTAGTTTTCTTACTATATGTACTGAATGTTCCGCTGCTTGTATATATTTTGAGTGTTATGTAGTGAGGCTTGATGTATTGATTGTTCAGATGCTTGTATCAAACCTTTATAAAGTATATATGATGATATTCTGTTATGAGCTTCACTATATACATATATTTTCTCTATTGTATTTTGTCCATGCGCTGTGAGTTGTATGATAGAGATTCCGCTGTTTAATCTTACCCTGACTATCGTCCATGGTTGCCCGGCACACCTTTCAGCGCACCTTTCCCTTGTTTTGTGCGGGAGTCATGGGCGGTCGTCACAATAAAGTAATAACTTTTGAACAAATCTGTACACTTCTCATTTAGTCACCGGTTAATTTCATTTCTTAACTTTATCATCTGATCATGGCAGAAAATCGTGCCTCATTAATATACCCTTAATTAACATTTATCTTGATTATTTCATAAATTAAGGCATATTTTTCCTTGTCAATTAATTCATAATAATTCAAAAATAAATGTTAAACTCACTAAAATTCAAGAACATCATCATCTACCTCTAGTAAAAATTTCGAATCAAAATATTAAATTTTATTATTTTTAAATATTTATCTACCTCGAAATTGCCTATTTTACCCTTAGCAAATTCATAATATTTTTCTATCCATACAAAATTATAAAAATTCAAACCAACTTATTTATGTTAAGATCATCATATTGAAATTTCAAAACGTTCAGAAAACATTAATCATGTTTTACCCTAAAACATGTCCTAAACATATTAATGTAACTTGAAACCATATATAAAATCATCCATCATAATCAAATCATATTTACCATCGTTTAAAATATCCAAATTAGCTATAATCCGCACCCAGACAGGTTTGGAGTGTTTACAGTGAATAGTACTCACCAAGTTTTAAATACTTCATTAAATGTTCTTTTTTTCTTTAGAAATGAAATCCGTTTTCTTTTTGATTTGATTCGCTCTTCTTCCCTTTAGAAATAGTGTCCAACCTAAGTAGTCTTGGTCTTTTTTTGAAATGAAAAGGAATGGAGGAGACAATGTGTTTAGGTGTAGGAGATGGTGATTTGGACTTGGACTAAAATCTCGTATTTTCTAATCTTAGTAATCCTCCCTTACTATATATAGATACCCCTTCACCAAGCTTTCTATGTTATTTCGCTATGCCAAATTTAATTGCATTGATCACTCTAGGTTTATCCAATTAATATTTTAAGTGTCTCATACTTTGTTAACTAAATTCCCCTTATGTAATTTCTTAATTAAATTAACTTATTTATCATTTAATAAGTCATTTTAAAATCTAATTGCTCATACTATGACAATTCAAATTATGGAGTATTATTACACTAATGGTTCTCGTAAATGAGTACCTCTGTATCAGAATGTAAACCACAAATGTCAAAGTCGATATCAAATGGCATCTGTGTCTTCATTTTCAAATAGTTTGTGGTATCCAAGTTTAAAGCCACCATCGTTGGCGAAGATAGTTCGCAAAAGAAGATCTATTTGCCACGTTACTCTACATAATATTAGTAGGAGAAAAACATTTGATTTAGGTTGGCTATAGTCATACCCTGCTTTCCTCCTTTCATAGCCCATCAATTTATAACATTCCAAAATTGCACATATCTTCAAATGACAGCAGATCACGTCTAAGAGAAATAATCATGAATATACACTTCAATAGAACGAGGTGCATGTAAAATCCTTGTTCGGTTCAAACAAGATTTGTGTACTAACGTCATTCTGACTGAATTAAGTTCATATAGTATCCTATTTAGGGTTGAGTGAGGTTTATATAATAATTTTGTTTGAGTCGAGCGAGGTTCGTTAACCAACTATGTCTTATTTGAACGTAGTTTTATAAAATTAATAGCCTTTTTTGTATGAATTAAGGGGTGAAAGAAAAAAAAATAAGATGTGGTAATTATTTCAAACTAAGTGGGAGGTAAAAGGAGGAAAGTGAGGTGAGAATGGATACAACTTTTGATTTAATGCTAATAAGGCTATTGTACCTGTGATATGATTTGAGGTGATCCTCCTTATCATACGTCAAGATTTCAAAATTTGTAAAGGATGATCTCATTGTAAAAGAAGAATTATATTTTATTGTAATATTCTTTGATTTATCAAGCTTAAGGATTGTTAGAAATTGGTACCAAAATTCCTTGATGCAGCAGACGGAGAAGGAAGAAGCCCTAGAATGTTGAGGAAGGGCTTTGATCAAAGAAAATACCAAACAAGAATTATCGTTCAAGAATTAAGGCATGAAAATTTAGAGCGGTAGAACGTGATTTGGAGATAGCGAGTTCGTTCGGTAGAGGAGCTCGTACGGAGAAGAAGCAACGTGATTAGAAGAATGTCGAACGGAATGCTAATGAGGAAGAATTCGCGGTGCTTGGAAGGATTTGGTTTGGTGATTTGCCGAACGAGATATTTCGTTCGGTATTTTGTCGAACAAAATTTTTCATTCGGTATTTTGATGCCGGTCTAAATTTTTCGCTTGATATTTTGCCGAAACAAACCTCAGGGCTACTATATAGCAACTACCTATCCTCATTTCTTCACTTTATAAATAGTGGAGCTTCTGGAAAACAATGGCAGTCGAGATTGATAGCTAATTTCAGCCAATTTCAGAGCAATCCTAGAGAGATGAAACTCTGTAGAATTTTTTATATATTGTAATTTCTTCTTATATATATCCTCCAAAAGTGAATCAATCTTGTAACTCTAGTCTTTCAGTGATTAATAAAGTCTCCTCTCACCAAGTGGACGTAACTGCCCAGTGGTGGTGGAACCGCAAATACTGCTATTATTTATTTTTCTACATTGCATAGATCTATGACTGTCTATTTTGGTGTTTATCTATGTTTGTATCGTCTCACTACAATCACAATCCAGTTCGTTATTTTTCCACTGCATCAAGTTTTTTATTCTCTTATATTGATCATCTGAATGAATTTTTTCCAACAGTCTAGTATCATAGCTACAAAGTTGACTGAGGAGTTTTAGATGCTATGGCAGGAGATGAAGCGGCCCCATTTGTTAAAGACCCTATACTAAAGGGATGTATATCACATCATGATCACATTTTGACAATGATAAGAGGATAAAGGCTATTCTAATGAGGAATGAAATCCATCCAGTAGTTCTAAGGAGTTGACGGCTGACATCTCAGTCGCGGATAGGAAGGAGATGGAGAAATGGGCATTTACTACTTTATAGCTAGCTATAAAAGAGGATGTCATCTCAGAGATTAGCAGTGAGATCATTGCTATGGGAATTTGGACCAAGCTAAAAAATCTCTACTTGAAGAAATCTCTAACCAATTGCCTAATATTGCTGAAGGCATTTTTCACCATGCGGATGAGAGAGGGTATTTTAGTGAAGGAACATCTTAATTTCTTTGACGACCTCGTGATGAAGATGAAGACTGTTGAATTGAAGATGGATGATGAGCAAATGACTATGATTCTTTTATGTTCTCTTCCGGAGTGATATACAGGTTTCGCTAATAGCCTTATCTTTGCTAGAGACACATTGAAAGTATAAGATGTGAAGTCGGGGATTCTATCTGAGGGATTGAGAGATCAGATGAAGAAGATAAGTGAAGGGAGTAGAGGTGGAAGTAGTAGTCACGACCTGTTTGTTGAGAGAGGTAGAGTAGACAAGAAGAATTGGCACTCTAGAGGGCGTTTCAAGTCTAGGAAGCCCGGGTAATGGCAGAAGAGGAAATTCTAAGGACGGAAAGTGCTTTACTGTAAGAAACCTAGTCACTGGAAAAAGGATTGTCCGGATTTGAAGAAGAATAAAGAAGTCGAACCTTCATCATTTGTGGTGAAGAATTCTATTTCTAACGACATGTTGTCTACAGCAGTATCAGATGTCTTAGACAATTGGATGATGGACACGGAGGTGTCTTTGCATATGACTTCTAATAAGGATTACTTCAGTTCTTTCATAGGATGAGAGGGAAGCTCTATTCTTATGGGTAATGATGCTAGCTATAGAGCAATGGGTGAAGATATAGTGAGGATCAGGATGTTTGATGGAGTGATACGCATTTTGACAGGTGTCCGGTATGTTTCAGGTCTTCGGAAGTCCTTAATTTCTTTAGGACAATTGGCTAAGATGTAAGGTAACTATCGAGAAGGATAGTCTGAAGGTTTCAAGAGGTGCACTAGTTCTTATGAAAGGAGATGTGTTCCAAATTTTGTATTTGCTGAAAGGAACCACAGTTCTTGGAGAGTTGTGTGTTAGAGTAGACAGACTCTGCTTTAGATGCCACAAAGCTTTGGCATCTCCGGTTGCGTCATATTTTAGAGAAGGGCTTATAGTTGCTTCGAAGACATAAGATGATCAAAGGTGAAAGCTTCGACAAATGGACTTTTTCCAGGAGTATGTGTTAGGCAAGCAAATTAAAGTATCTTTTGGACTTGGACTCCATAGATCGAGGCGAGTACTTCAATACATGCATACAAATGTTTGGGGACCGGTTTCTACTCCTTCACTTGAAAGAGCAAAGTATTTTATCTCTTTCATTGATGAATTTTCTCGAAAAGTATGGGTGCATGTGATGAAAGCCAAATTAGAATGTTTTGTGAAGTTCAAAGACTGAAAAGCGCTTGTTGAGAACCAATCTGGTTCCAGGTTAAAGGTGCTGAGATATGATAATGGCAGTGAATTTGTCTCTAGGGAGTTCCTCAACTTTTGTAGACAGCATGGTATTCGGAGAAATTTCACTACATCTGAAGATCCGCAACCCAATGGGGTTGTAGAAAGGATGAAAAGGACTCTACTAGAGAAGGCTTGTTGCTTGAGATTGATGGCGGGCTTGTTTAGAGGATTTTGGGTTAAGGCATTATCAACTGCGGTGCATATCATAAATTTAATTCCATGCTCAGCCATAGATGGGAAGATTCCAGAGGAGAAGTGGAGAGGTAAAGTAGCGTATCTTGATTGCTTTTGAATATTTGGTTGTCCTGTGTACTTTAACATACAGGTGATGACAAGTTAGAGGCTAGAGCATACAAGGGCATACTAATGGGATACATCGATGGTATCAAAAGGTAACGAATTTGGAACCCTATTGATCAAAAGATTGTTTATTCTGGACATGTTACCTTTGATGAGTATGCTATGTTCAATCCGAAGGAAAAGCTACTTACCACATTAGAAGATTCTGATAGGCCTAAGGAGATGGAAGACGTTCCCGTGTTCCAACCAAAGAGTAGAGTTGTTGTTGATTCTGTCGAAGATAATGCAGTTGATGAAACATCACAGGATAGTCCACAGGTACCTTCTAGTAGTGCTAGTGATGTGCATGAATCTAGAGGAAGTTCAGTTCAAGGTGGAACCGAATAAAGTTTAGACGAAGCAGTAACTATCTGGGTCAGTCGTAGGACTATTAGGCCGTCCGAAAGATATGGTGATTGGCATTTTACAAACCTTAGCCTTGGTGATCAATTTAACTATGCCCTACATATGGTTCATGAGGAACCGCTTGAACTTGATGAAGCACTGAAGTCATGTGACAGTTCGAAGTGGATGTGCGCTATGGAAGAGGAGTTAAAGTCGTTGAAGAAGGACAAGACTTGGGATTTGGTACCACCTCCACAAAGAAGCAGAGCCATAGGTTGCAAGTGAATGTTCAAGGTGAAGAACGATGGGAGATACCAAGCTACACTAGTTGTTAAGGGTTTTCACAAAGGAAGGGATTGGAGTATGATGAGATATTCTCTCCAGTAGTGAGGCATACATCCATCCTCATTTTGCTCGCTATCGTTGCAGCCCATGACTTGGAGCTGGAACAGCTGGATGTGAAAACCGCTTTCTTGCACGGAGACTTGGATGAGACCATCTACATGAAGCTGGCAGAAGGAATTGTTGTAGATGCGAACGAAAATTGGGTTTGCAAATTGAAGAAGTCATTGTATGGACTTAAGCAGTCGCCTAGACAATGTTACGAGATGTTTGACTCTTTTATGCTTTCACTTGGTTTTGATCGTACCATCAAAGACGCTTGTGTGTACTTCAAGCATTTAAAGAATGGTAGATACAACATTTAAAGACGCCTCACTCAAAAGGAGTACATTTGAAAGGAGTTTGCTTGGTTTAGTACGAAAGGAGCAAAGGCAATCAGCACACTCATGCCGTTGCACATACAGCTGTCTAGTAAAGGCTCTCTGATCTCGAAAAAGGACAAGGCTTATATGATGAAGGTCCCATATGCAAATGATGTTGGCAGTTTGACGTATGCCATAGTCTGCACTAGGCCTAACATTGCACAGGCGGTTGGATTAGTGAGTACTTTTATGGCAAATCCAGAGAAGACGCATTGGAAAGCAGTGAAGTGTATCTTCAGATATCTTAGAGGAACTCTAAACCATAGACTTGTCTTTGGCGGCAGAGGAATAAATTTCAGTTTGGTTGGATTTTATGATTCCGACTATGCCGGTGATAGAGATCGAAGGAAGTCAACCTCCGGATATATGTTCACCATTGGTGGGACAGCGATCAGTTGGAGAGTGAGGTTGTAGATGATTATGGTTTTGTCTACTACAGAAGCAGAGCTCACAGCTACGGTTGAAGCAGCTAAGGAGGCGCTTTATTTGAGGCAATTGTTATGTGATTTGGGCTTCGTATATGAAGGCGTGATGTATATTGTGACAATCAGAGTGCAATCCACTTAGCTGAAAATCTAGCATTCAGCTCGAGGACGAAGCATACTGAGGTGCGAGAGTCGTTCCTTGTCTCGATGAGTGAAGAGAAGCTAGTTCATCTTCAAAAAGTTCACACTAAGGAGAATGCAGCAGGCATGTTTACCAAGTCATTGTCTGTTGCTAAGTTCAAGCATTACTCGAACTTGATTCGCTTAATGAAGTGCTAGGTGCCACGGTGTGACACGTGGGGAGAGTTGAGATGGTTCATGGAGATGTTTGTTTTCATGGTGGAGATTGACAAGTGTTTAGTAATATAAAATGTTTATGCAAATTAATGATGATCATATTATATGCTATGCCATGTTATTACCATGTTAAAACTGTTAATTTTCACCTGACATATAATATATGACATAATATTGTGATATTGACATTGTTTATATTATTTCAATATATGATCACACTGCAAGTTCCTTGTAGAATAGAATCACTATGGGTTGAAATGATACATACCCGAATGGACTTTAGAATAGGAAAAAATCGTTATGGGCTGAAATGATAGGCCTGAGTGATTTTTATTTATTTTTATTTACTTGGGATTGCGGGTTTGAAATGATAAAACCCGGTTTTTCTTTTTAAACTGCGGATTGAAATGATATATATCTGTATCACTTGATCTAGGTTAAAAAATTATATACAGACCCCGTGGTATATTTTTAAATGATTTTTATTAAGATATGTAGTATGAAATTTGATTTTTTAAAAATATATTTTATGGTTTTAAGAAAATTAAATATTAAATTTTGAAATTGTGAATTTAAGTTCGTAAATTTGAAGTAAATGTGATTTTTGACTTTAAATTTTATTTTAAAATGTAAATAAATAATGGAAATTAAATTTAAAGTTTTGAAATGATATTTGAAGTAAAATGTTAAGTTTCATTAAATTTATAAGTTAATAAACAGTGAATTTTGACTTAACAAATGAAAGTGAGTTTTAATTGGAAATTTAATTATAAAATTTTGTTGTGATAAATCATATGTTAAAATTATTTAAATGTGAAATTTTGAAGTCTAGAAATATGATTTATAAGTTTAAAATTTTTTAAATTAAAGTTTTATTGTTTTTTGAAAAGTTAAAAAATAAAATCTGGAATTTATTAATAGCATTTCCAAAATGCTGTAGTCTTTTGACAGCATTTTTAAATGCTGTTTTTTTTAAAATTTAACTATGTTTGAAATAACTAAATATCTATTACGACATTTTATAAATGCCGTTATCCTTGAGCTAAACTATTTTGGAAACTATAAGCTACGATAGCACTTTATAAATGTTGTCGTTGCTAAATTTGACATTGTTTTGAATGTTATAGATTTTAACACTGTTTGCGTTATATTTTAAAGTGTTAAATGATTTAACTTTTGAAAATTGATTATTTGTGCATATAAGGAGTTTTGAATATATTTTAATATTTAAATTTGAATTTTAAGGAATTTGAATTGAATTTGAATTTAAATAAGGTTTATTTGGTTATGTGTTAAATGGAATAAAGTGTAGTGAGATAAATGAGTTTTTGAATGGAATTTTGAAATGTGTTTTGTAATGATATTTGAAATAATAAATGAATGATATATTTGATTTTAAAATGATATTTAAATTTTAATATTTGAATTTGAATTTAAATAATGATTTGATAATGAGATTTTGAAAGGATATGATATTTCAATGATTGAAATGGTTTGGAAATGATTTAATCTCTATTTTGATAAGGAATGTGAATTTGAAATGATATCTGATTTTGATATAAGAATATTTAAAGTTTATATTAGTGTGAAAGGATATTTGGTTTACTTGTAATTCGGGTTTATTTAAATGATATTAGATTTATGAAATGGATATTTCAAAACTAAATATTAGTAAACTAAATTAAGATATATGTGAAATTATCAAATTAAGTTTTGAAATGTGGGATATTAAAACTTTGAAATATACTAAAGATTGAATAGTTTATTTTGTAGACCAAATCTATATTTGAAATTTATAAGATTTGAAATGTTTTGTTGGGAAACTAAATTGAATTGAAACTGATGGCTTGATTTGAATTTAATTAGAAATTTGAAATTTTGGTAATAGAATAAATTTGTAGAATGTAAAGAATTAAATGAATATTCCATGATTTCAAATGTATGATTTCGGAATGTTATGATTTTCAATGGGTAATGATTTCAAGTATTTTGGTTTCGGAAAAGTGATATTTTGAAAGTATTATGAATTTTTAAAGGTGAATATATGTTTGAAATGGAAATGATAAACTATTTTGATTTGAATATAGTTTTGAAATAAAAATGGTTTGGTTTCGAAGTATAAACTATTTTGATTGAATAAATAGTTTTGAAATAAAATGGTTTTAGTTTCGAAGTATAACTATTTTTAAAGGGATATAGTTTTGAAATGAAATGATTTGATTTTTGAAGTATAAATTATTTTAAAATGACCACGGCATTATAATAACGATTGGTTGTTAAAGGGACCGGGATCGGAAGTTGTCATACTCTCTGCCAACTCCAAAAACCACTTTAACAATTGTGTACGCGGTGGAGTTTTCAGAATGAAGTAGGATGGTGGCGTCGTTCTTGAGGTATATCACGTGGACCCAACTCACGTGATTTGGCATAAGGTGGCTAAAACAGGAGCGATCTCGGGCCAAAAGGGGTAGCTCCTCTGGTCAGACACATTCCTTCGATGCTATACTCTTACTTGTGGTTGATTAGATGGACATCCTCCGATTTTCATTGGGAGTGTGTTCCGAGGTGGGCGTAGTAGCTGCTACGTTACCGCCAGCCCATGTGCGTAATTGGTATATCTACCCTGGCATTGCCTTGTATGCCGTGTCACCTACCATACCGAGCCATTACTATGAGTTTGTTTTTCTCCCGTAGCCCGTGGAGTATTTAGGGTAGTCTTCCGATCTGGAGATATGCTGATACTGAATGGACTACGGGGACTATTATTTGCGAAGGGTGATATGGGTAGCCCGAAACGCTATTTAAAAGTATGTTTATTTTACTATAGACATTATTATAATAGCGCAATATTACTACATAGTAAATAGTTTAACGGATCCTTAAAGGATGGGCGATCCCAAGCATCCTTTAAGTTACTGATGCATTTTTGTTACTGTTCACTTGAGTTGATTTACAATTCATAAGTATTTATGTCCTGACTCGAGTGTTTTGTTTTTTGCTTTACGCTCGAGTCAGATTGAGTGATTCAGAATTCAAGATTCACCTTTGGAGTTGGAGCTTTCCTTGAAGATCCAGCCATCTATTTTTCTTTTTGTATCCAGTGATTTCAGTGATGTATTCTGATTTGTATCTGATCTATCTTGTTACTCTTCTGTTGTATCTTATTTAACTCTGATGTATCTTATTTTTATATAGTAGCTTCATGAACTACTATCTCTTTTGATTCCGCTGCATTATTATTTACTCTGTGTCTGCGATCTATTTACTGTATATTCCAAGATTTTCCAAATTTTACTTACAACACGGTATTTTGAGCAATTCAAGTTCGACATGTGCGGACGCGAATGGTTGAAAATATCGGGTTGTTACATTTGGTATCAGAGCTTTGGTAGCTCTAGGCAAAACTCAGTATATAGGGTAAATGTATTTACAGAATCACTTTCATTCGAGTTTAAATCTCTTCCTTTTTGACTGGATTCCTTTGAATTTTGGAACGTTCCCCGCGGTTCCAAAATTCATTTCGTGTCCTTCACTATTCAATTTCTTTTGATTTTGGAGTATCCCATAACTCCACTTCGAAGGATCTTTATAATGAGTCGGCAGTCCCGCCAATCTCAATTATTTGTAAAGGGGTGAAACTCCTCTACAATGGCATTGATTCACCAAGGATTTTATGTCCTTGATTTAGATGCTAGTATCTCTTATTATTCCAAACTCTATCTCTTGAGATCAAATGTTGATTTACTCCAGTAATCCACATCGATCTTATTCTTCAAGTCACGGTTGACCAGGTTATGGATGCCCACGATTTATATAAGCTTATCCATCTTCCTATTTTGCTATTTAATCATCTCTTCTTTGTTTTCCAACTTATCTTCAAATCATTCTTAAAGTGTAATTGTAAACTAATATATAAAATGTTTTATATATTGTGTTGTTTGAGTTACTGATGTTGATTTGGGTTTCCGATTGATTCGTCTGATCAACGTTATTGATAGGATTTCTAAAACACTTCGACAGAACAAACTGACACAATATTATTTTAAAATTTGGGTAATGAAATAAATTTTGATATAAGTAAATTTATGGAACTTAATAAATTGATTTAAATTAATCATATGAAATGATAATACTAGATTTATCATTTATTGTTCTATAAATGAATTTATAATAGCTGTTTATAAATTGATTTGGGAACTGAAATGAGTTTAAAACAAGAAATTTGAGAATTTAATTTCTAATGGCTTCAAACCTTGTGTTTAAAGTTTTAAAAGGGGTATATTATTTCAAGTATTTTCGAATAGAAATTTGTTTCCAAGAAATTTTAAAGTTTAAAATTAGTGTTCTTCTCTTTGTCGCTGGAAAATAACTTCGGTGATAACCACGGCATCATCGACGTTCATTTTCGAGTTTCGAAGTGAAGAGACCGTTCTGTAGTCATGCTACAGCTTTGTTTTGGGAAATTTAATTGATTTGAATTTCTAAAATAAGACTGGATTTATAATACATATATATATATATATGATTTAAATTTGATTTGACATATTATGTATATATATTTATTTATCTCTAAATGGTTTGAAGGAATCGGAAATTTTATTCTTAAACTTTATCTTAAAGAATCATTGCAATTATAAAGAAAAAGAAAATTAAAATTTTAGATAAATGATTCAAACTTGAGATGAGGGAATTAGAAAGTTTATTTGTATAATACTCAGTTGCATTTAAATATAACTTACCCAAATTATACAGAAGTTAACAATGTAATTGGATAATATACAATATAAAAGGATTTTATAAATAAAATTTGAAGGGTTAAAATAAATGTTATACAATTAAATTTTAGTTATAAAATAATTAACAGGAGTAAATAGAATAAAAGGTTAATTGAATAACTTACAATATAAAATGATGTTAATGAAACTAACAATAAATTAAAGCAGTTATAATAAGTATAAATATGTTTAACATGGGTGATAAGATATATTGATAGAAATAAATTTATTTATAATTAGGAAAAAAAGAATTAATTTATTAAGTACATTATAAGTATAATAAATGATTTTCCAAATCCATGATTTTAGAGATTATTTATTTAAGATAATTGGATGATAAGATAATGAAATTTGAGATAGTTAAGATTTATTTAGCTTATGTAAGATTAATTTTCAATTTAAGTAGAAAATTGCATGGTTTCAAAATCTATTATCTTATTTTGTTTTTTCAAACTATCTTTTAGTTGTCCTTATTTTCCTTATCTTGCTACAGAATGGGAAGGCTATTGCTTGTACCAGTCTGTCTAGAATCTTTCTATAATCTTTGATAATCTTTGGTATTCATCTTGAATCTGAGCACTACTTGTCATCCATAGACCGACGGTCAAATGGAAAGGGTGAATCAGATTCTACAAGATCTTTTTCGTGCTTGTGTTCTTGATTCAAGATCATCTCCAGTTTGTTAAATTTACCCATAACAATAGTTATCGGGTATAATTTTAATCTTCTTTTCATCTTTTCTTAATCCTATTTCATTCTATCTTTTCTGTGCTTTTCCGTATCTCATTCCTTTTCGGAGACAAAAAATTTTGAGGGGGGAAGAGTGCAACAACCCTATATTTTTTGTGATTTATTTAATTGTATATTTTAAAAATTTTAAATTGAAATTCCTGATTTAAAAACTTTATTTATTTATTTAAATTGGATAAAACTTTATTTTATTTATTAAAATGAATAATTTTGTTATTTTAAATATTAATTTTGATTTGTATGTGAATTATAATTTCAAACATGAATAAATTGAATACTTCCAGAAAATGTGAATTTTGGTCAATTTGGTCAAACTTTGACTTTTAAATTTAAATTTTTTAAAATTTTGAATTTTAACTTTTATTATGAAATAGATAAAATTTCAAGAATACTGCTTTTTGTTTCATTGAAATCCGATTTATATTGTGAAAGTTATGTTTTTTACAATATTGTATGTACGTTGTTTTTATTTAACAAAATTGTTTATTTAATTTTTATAGATAATATTTTTGTTTATCATATCTTGTGTATATATATGTTATATGATATGTTATGTATTTATTTTATTTTTAAATCATTTTAAAGTGTTGTCATAAGTTTAAAAATGTTAATTGTATATGGTTTATATTTTTAAAGCCTAGTTTTAAATTATTAAGTTATTTTCCTATTTATTTTCTATTTTCCTTCAAATAATTATTTTATTTTATTTTGTTCAGATTTTATTTTTATTTTGCGGAAATTTATTTTTTTATTTTGATTAAAAGAAATTAGAAATTCAAAGAGAAAAGGCTCTTCATTTCTTGTGACTTTTCAATAGCTAGTCTCTTCATTTCCTTGCCTTTTCATTTTCTCCTTGATAGCCGTACATTTCCCATTGCCTTTCACGTGAAAATACTTCTCATCCTATTTAACTGACGGCTATTTCTCGTTTGAGAAAAATAATTCCAAGTTAATGGCTTCTCTTTATTCTTTTCTACCTTTCTTCCTTGAATTTGCCTTGTTTTCTGCTGAAATTTGCCTTGACTTCACATATGATTCTCGGACTATCACCTCCACCAACCACCACCACTTCTTCCTCTGACCATAGGCGGCCTGACCTTCATCTCCTCTGACCTGAAGTTTCCTTGACCATCCAATAATGCAAAATCCATAAAAACAATGAAAACTCCTCCAAAACTATACAAGCCGAGCTCCTATGTGCCATCCACCTTCATTCCTTGCCACGACCACCTCCTTTCCCTCCATCACCACCATGACATGACCTCTGAACATCATCCTAACCACTGACCAAACCCAAACTGGTTTCTGGCCGAACCACTTAGCCATAGGCCGAGCCAAATTGTTGAACAAACACCTCCTTTTGCCTTGCCTTTTACACTTCCACCCTTTGTAACTTCCGAGACCATTTGTATTCTTGACTTAGCCATGTATTTCAGATCCAAACCTAACCATTACCACCTAAAAGCATCCAAGGCCGAACCAATAAAGCCTTAAGGCCGAGCCTATGTGAGGTTGTAGGCAAGCAAAATTTGTTTGAAAGCTAGGTGATGTTATTTGTCTAGTCTAGTTTCCATTTGTTTCAATTCAAACTTTGGTATTGCAGTTATATTTATATTTTGCTTTGTTGTTGTGAATCCAAGATCATTATCAAGGCTCTCTATACATCCATATCAAATCGTGCTTGTCGTGCCATTGGAATTGTTCTTGTGTGTTGTTTTGGTCTCTAGCTTCGTAAAAGGTGAGTCTTTCTCACTCTGACATTTATACTTATAAAATAGTGAATTGATGACAAGTGTTCAGTAATATAAAATGTTTATGCAAGTCAATGATGATCATATGATATGCTATGCCATGTTATTACCATGTTAAAGCTGTTAATTTTCACCTACATATGATATATGACATTATATTGTGATATTGACATTGTTTATATTATTTCTGTATATGATCACACTGCAAGTTCCCTGTAGAATAGAATCACTATGGGTTGAAATGATACATACCCGAATGGACTTTAGAATAAGGAAAAATCATTATATGCTGAAATGATAGGCCTGAGTGATTTTTATTTATTTTTATTTACTTGGGATTGCGGGTTTGAAATGATAAAATCCGGTTTTTCTTTTTAAACTGCGGATTGAAATGGTATATATCCGTATCACTTGACCTATTTTTAAATGATTTTTATTAAGATATGTATTTTAAAGGTATGAAATTTGATTTAAAAATATATATTTTATGGTTTTAAGAAAATTAAATATTAAGTCTTGAAATTGTGAATTTAAGTTCGTAAATTTGAAGTAAATGTGATTTTTGACTTTAAATTTTACTTTAAAATGTAAATAAATAATGGAAATTAAATTTAAAGTTTTGAAATGATATTTGAAGTAAAATGTTAAGTTTTATTAAATTTATAAGTTAATAAACAGTGAATTTTGACTTAACAAATGAAAGTGATTTTTAATTGGAAATTTAATTATAAAATTTTGTTGTGATAAATCATATGTTAAAATTATTTAAATGTGAAATTTTAAAGTCAAGAAATATGGTTTATAAGTTTAAAATTTGTTAAATTGAAGTTTTATTGTTTTTTGAAAAGTAAAAAAATAAAATCTGGAATTTATTAATAGCATTTTCAAAATGCTGTAGTCTTTTGACAGCATTTTTAAATGCTGTTGTTTTTAAATTTAAATATGTTTGAAATAACTAAATATCTATTACAGCATTTTATAAATGTCGTTATCCTTGAACTAAACTATTTTGGAAACTATAAGCTACGACAACACTTTATAAATGCTGTCGTTGCTAAATTTGACAATGTTTTGAATGTTATAAATTTTAACACTGTTTGTGTTATATTTTAAAGTGTTAAATGATTTAACTTTTGAAAATTGATTAGTTGTGAATATAAGGGGTTTTGAATATATTTTAATATTTAAATTTGAATTTTAAGGAATTTGAATTGAATTTGAATTTAAATAAGGTTTATTTGGTTATGTGTTAAATGGAATAAAGTGTAGTGAGATAAATGAGTTTTTGAATGGAATTTTGAAATGTGTTTTGTAATGATATTTGAAATAATAAATGAATGATATATTTGATTTTAAAATGATATTTAAATTTGAATATTTGAATTTGAATTTAAATAATGATTTGATAATGAGATTTTGAAAGGATATGATATTTCAATGATTGAAATGGTCTGGAAATGTTTAATCTCTATTTTGATAAGGAATGTGAATTTGAAATGATATCTGATTTTGATGTAAGAATATTTAAAGTTTATATCAGTGTGAAAGGATATTTGGTTTACTTGTAATTCGGGTTTATTTAAATGATATTAGATTTATGAAATGGATATTTCAGAACTAAATATTAGTAAATTGAATTAAGATATATGTGAAATTATCAAATTAAGTTTTGAAATGCGGGATATTAAAACTTTGAAATATACTGAAGATTGAATAGTTTATTTTGTAGACCAAATCTATATTTGAAATTTATAAGATTTGCAATGTTTTGTTGAGAAACTAAATTGAATTGAAACTGATGGCTTGATTTGAATTTAATTGGAAATTTGAAATTTTGGTAATAGAATAAATTTGTAGAATGTAAAGAATTAAATGAATATTCCATGATTTCAAATGTATGATTTCGGAATGTTATGATTTTCAATGGGTAATGATTTCAAGTATTTTGGTTTCGGAAAAGTGATATTCTAAAAGTATTATGAATTTTTAAAGGTGAATATATATTTGAAATGGAAATGATAAACTATTTTGATTTGAATATAGTTTTGAAATAAAAATGGTTTGGTTTCGAAGTATAAATTATTTTGATTGAATAAATAGTTTTGAAATAAAATGGTTTTAGTTTCGAAGCATAACCATTTTAAAAGGGATATAGTTTTGAAATGAAATGAAATGATTTGATTTTTGAAGTATAAACTATTTTAAAATGACCACGGCGTTATAATAACGATTGGTTGTTAAAGAGACCGGGATCGGAAGTTGTCATACTCTCTGCCAACTCCGAAAACCACTTTAACAACTGTGTACGCGGTGGAGTTTTCAGAATGAAGTAGGATGTTGGCGTCGTTCTTGAGGTATATTACGTGGACCCAACTCCCGTGAGTTGGCATAAGGTGGCTAAAACAGAAGCGATCTCGGGCCAAAAGGGGTAGCTTCTCTGATCGGACACATTCCTTCGATACTATACTCTTACTTGTGCTTGATTAGATGGACATCCTCCGATTTTGATTGGGAGTGTGTTCCGGGGTGGGCGTAGTGGCTGCTACGTTACCGTCAGCCCGTGTGCGTAATTGGTATATCTACCCTGGCATTGCCTTGTGTGCCGTGTCACCTACCATACCGAGCATTTACTACGAGTTTGTTTTTCTTCCGTAGCCCGTGGAGTATTTAGGGTAGTCTCCCGATCTAGAGATATGCTGATACTGGATGGACTACTGGGACTATTATGTGTGAATGGTGATATGGGTAGCCTAGAATGCCATTTAAAAGTATGTTTATTTTACTGTAGACATTACTATAATAGCGCAATATTACTACATAATAAATAGTTTAACGGATCCTTAAAGGATGGGCGATCTCAAACATCCTTTAAGTTACTGATGCATTTTTTTTACTGTTCACTTGAGTTAATTTACAGTTCATAAGTATTTATGTCATGACTCGAGTGTTTTGTGTTTTGCTTTATGCTCGAGTCAGATTGAATTCAAGATTCACCTTTGGAGTTGCAGCTTTTCTTGGAGATCCAGCCATCTATTTTGCTTTCTATATCTAATGATTTCAGTGATGTATCTTGATTTGTACCTGATGTATCTTGTTATTATTCTGTTGTATCTTATTTAACTCTAATGTATCTTATTTTTATATAGTAGCTTTATGAGCTTTTATCTCTTTTAATTCCGCTGCATTATTATTTACTCTGTGTCTGTGATCTGTGATTATATATTTACTGTATATTCTGAGATTTGTCAAATTTTATTTACAGCACGGTATTTTGAGCAATTCAAGTTTGACATGTGCGGATGCGAATGGTTGAAAATATCGGGTTGTTACAACTAGGACAACAGAGTGGATTGGGCCGGGCATGCTTGGTACATTAACCATTTACAATCTAGTTTGCTACAAACCCCGGAAATAACAATAATATCGTGCCTTATAAAACCTCATACATATAATACAAAACCCGAGTTAAAGCTGAAAATAAACAAAGACAAATGGTGCAAGCAAGTACTGTAAACCCGAAAGTGCCAGCTACTGTCTCTGCAATCTTTACTGCATTTGATACAACATTTACTCTTCTCCTATTCAACTTCCTACGATCATCGTTCGATAGTTGATAATAGTCCCACCCTTTGTAATCATCGCCAACTCGGCACCTGTTCATTCTTTCCTCCATTTTTATACTCTCCATTCTTTGTTTTAGAACACCCATGTTTGCATCAACTATGTTAAGAGAAGAACTCCCTAAAACGACACCAAGAAAAATGAAAAATATTCATAATAATTTAGATTCAAAAAGCTGGAGGAGGGGAAAAAAAAAAGAGTACTATCAAGTCGTTCTAGAATTCTTACTTTCATCTTCATGTGAGCTATTAGCTCTTGCTATAAAGGTTCTGATCCTAACTCTCTGTACTGGCAATAATCTTACCAGTCCATAAGAAGGTTGAAGAGAACTTGACATGTTTGGCCAATTTTGAACTTTGAAGGACAATGTAAAATGCATGTGATATATATAGTAATCAAGTAGTATTTGGGCATAATTAATCAATATATTCAAACTTAATTACACTTAACTCAGCTTTGGCCAGAAAGCAATTACTTTTATACAGGACACGTAACCTTTGCATGGGTTTGAACTGTCAAAATTTCAGCTATCCTGTCCTATTCGAAAAAGCTACTTTTGTTTGGATAAATAGTATTTAAGTCAGATTTCAACAAAAGCGAAGTAATTAAAACAACCAAGCCGCTGCCATGTAACATGTTTGTTAGGGATGTGCAGGAAATTGTACAAAATTCAAACTCTGCTGCTTAGCACCATGACTCATATTTTGTTCTTATCTTTTCATATATTATTATTTAAGATAATATGAAGATAAAACTTGTGTTGAAGAGTTCCTTCTACAATTTTGCTGACTCTATCTTAGGTGTTCATTTTGATATAGCACCATTTTGGCATTTGTGATCATTAATAACGAAAAATGTATCTTAACTGGTAAAATTTGGACCAGTGAATCAAGCTAGTCATAACAATGTGAATATCAAATTTGCAATATGCCTTTGTGGTAGAATGATTTTCTAAATCCATGTTGAATTTTTCTGCATGGAGATGTATAAAATTAATTTAATTTTAACATTCGATCGTAGAATTTAAAATAAAAACCAGTCATTGCAGGAACTTGTTTTAAGGATAGCTGTATGTACTTTTTATTTTTTTTCAGACTATATGTAGCAAATGGCAAGGATAATGATTCAATCATTGATGATGATAATGTATTATAAAGCACTGGTGATGTTTCCATTATACTATTAACCTTCTAATTTGTCTCGTATGCTATAATGTTATCTCCAAGCTTATTTCAAAGTTTCAGATTCATATGAACATGCAGAGATGACCTAATTCATTTATTATTTTCTCCAAATAGTACAGGAAACAACTTTTCAACTACCTTTGATCAGTTATGTAATTGAATTGAGTTGAATCAATTGAATATATCAACGAAGTTGCAAAGATCAATAAAAAAAAGCTTATATAATTGAAATAAACAAATAAATAAATAGTGGCGAGGACGGCATGCATGTTTTGTGAGAGATTCTGGTTTCCAGGCAGAGCAGATTTTAAAATATATTAAGTACAGGAAATAAACAAGATGAAATGAATAGGCCCTCAAGCCGGCGAGTTAATACGGAGCGCAGTTGATTCATTTTTGTATAAATCTACGTCAGAACAAACGTAGCATTGGATACGAAAATTTATAATATTTTATTTGAACCATGCTGTAAGGCCCGAAAGAAAACAGAAGAAGCCGAATTCAGGGGACTGCAGATATATTATAGTGTATTTAAATCCAGCCATTTACCTCCTTTCGGGCTCATTTTCGTACTTGAAAGCGGGCCTTTTAGCATCACTGTATTTTATATAAGTGGCCAGAATTTAGTGTTCACTTTAGCAGCTTATAATATTACAAATTTCTAGTTATTTAATATACCCAAATAGACCATCAGGTATGGAGAAAAATTTAAGATAGGGCAGACTGAATGAAGGATAATTTGTGTAAAAAATTATAAAATTTGAAATAGAGCATGTTCATTAGAAATAAAATGCAACATTTTCTTTCACATAATTGATTGAAGGGTAAATTTTGTAATCAAATATACACTATAATCAAACAACACAGGGTGATTCGATGTCAAAGAATTTAGTGAATGATATCATATCAAAAGTTCAAAGACTTGTTGAGATTTTACATGAGCCTGATTTTCTCGGTATTCATAATAATAATAACTGCAATCAAAGGCGGAAGAATTTAACCATTCAAGGTTTGCATATACAGTATAAGCACTGATTACTGCCCGGATCCATTCAAGTTTCGACATAAAGTTCATTCGACCATTCAAAATTATTATTCTAATAGTTGTTTTCAAACCAATAACATAAGCGGTGTGCATTTCGTTGACAAAAGAACAAAATCCGATTGATATCAACACTCTTGGACTAAGCGATGATAGTCAAATTGAACAGGTCCACTGCACAAACTTTAATAGCTTAATTGAGTTCATCTGTAAAATACAAATTATGAGTCTTGCAAGTAGAATATCACAACATCAATATAACCTGTAACTATAGCAGAACTATGACTTCATCTTGATTTGCCAAATACTACGCGTATACATGTTTCACAAGTACATGTAATGGTACATTATTTCAGGCATACAAGATAATTCAAACATGTTATATTATAAAGTATACGATAACCACGTCTATCATAACATATATAATGATAATTTAAACATCTAATATTATACAATATCAACAAATTTTGAATGTCTTGCATAAAATTACACAAAATCCATCCCAACTATACATCATACAAATACAATGCTCTTCAAGGAATAACTGTGTTCTTTTGACACAAAAACCTTTAACCCATTGTATTTCCCTGACATCCACTGAATATTGCGGTTGATTACTACTGTATCAATCAGCCGCTAGTAGTAGCAGCAGCTATAATTTGAGAACATTTTTTTCCGTTTTATAATCAAAGAGTTTGTGATTTCTTTGGTCCCATGCATTTTGAGACTCTAAAAGAAGATTGTTGAGAAATTAACAAGTTTGGCATGACAACTAACCTGATTCAGTTGAAACTCCATGATAGACATTTGATTGGTTTATACTAGCCTTTGCATGGAACTGACCGTAAACCGCATAGATCACAACTGAAATGATGCTCAGAATGACAAATCTGTACCATGCTTCTTCATGCAGCTGTGTTTCAAATAAAGCATATTAATTTGTTGAAGCTACAGTAATAATGAATTCAAATCAATGATAGACTTTGTATTCCCATTTTCACCTAGCAACAATGGATCAGGAATGTTCATTATTTGATCATAAGAAGGGATTTTAATGCTATTGGAATTTGAAAGCATCCAAATCAACTAAGTTCGCAAGCACTGGACTTCTTTTGCCAAGAAGAAAGGTATACTTAATGATTACACGTGAACTGTGATGAAAGTACAAATTTTGTTGATAAGAAATTTGACCTTGTCCATATATTATGAAATTATATCCAAGTCCCGTTTCACTCACATAGTAACATAAAAAAGGTTGCGAAAGGGCTAACAGCAGTACATGCTGTATTTCTACAGTCCGAATTTATTGTATGTCATTTTATAAACTTCCATCTCTGTAGCCAAAAAAATTGATGATATTAAAATAATTTTTTTATGGAAGGAGATAGTGCAGTGCAATTAGTTGTTTAGTCTCATGGAAAAATGTTTATAAATCTAAATTACAACACTGCACCACATCGCACTAGTTTACACTTAACACAGAGAGCACATGTTAATTTTTCTAATGCTTACTATCTGTTGAGTTTCATAACTATGGATTTCAGACGCTCGGAGCGTTTAGTTGCTTTGGGTACCGAACAAACTACTTCTCAAGACAATCCCGACGCTGAGTCAAGCTCTGCAACAATATTCGCTTGAAACTCTTCAGGCCATCAATCTGAAAAGCTCGAGAGCTCTCAACAGGCGTCAGAATTTCCCTCGAACTTAGAAGCAGAAATCGAGTCAGCTCCTGACACTTTAGAAGATGCCATATTTTTAAACGATTTGAAGGATATTGTAGCTTCAAGAGTCGATAAAGCTTCCCTCCGCAGACTTTGCGTCAAGCATGGGATTCCATGCGAGGATGTGCGAGCCCGTCTCGTAACGATAGGGCTCACTTGCCCCCGGGAATGGTATACTGCATGCAACAAATTTATGTGCCAGGCTGGTTGCGTTCCGCCTTTCAATCCATTCATTCGGAAAATGTTGCAATATTTAAGATTGGCGTTGGCTCAGTTGCATCCAAACAGCTACGCGTTTCTGCACTTTCCTCAAATTCTTATATCATGAGCCAACTCCAGAAGACATCAGATTCATTTACAATCTCAAACGGCGAAAGGGAAGCCTCTCGTACATTTTCTTCCAGCCAGTCACTAACTGTCAAGTCGTAACTGGCGTTTGGAACAAATTGAGCGTTTTAAAGAATGAATGGTTTTATATGCGCTGCTCATCTGGTTTTGCAGGATGGTGGCTGAAAGGACGTAAATGTCGCTTCAAACTTAACTTCAAGTGCTTTTATTCATGTCGTATCTTGAACTTAGCAGTCTTTATTGAACATTGCAGGTAGTCATCCACGTCCCACGACGACATTTTACTTGGAGGTGGTTCCAATGCTCAAAATTATATAGGGACATCAGATCTCTTTTTACCGACGAGCGCCTTTTATTTTCGACTTACTAAAAGAAGGCCGCAACATGGGACGGCCAAAAAACATCGAAGAGAAAGTTGTAGAAAGAAGAGGCATCATTGGGTAAGGAGGTGACGAAGTTGATCCTGTCGTGCCTCCAGTCAAAGGGGCTCAGGATGTCGCCGTGCAAGGCAAGGTGAAGGCCGATGCTAATGAGCCTAGTCGTGACGATGTGAGCTCAAGTCATGAGTCTGTCGTCGGATCTTCCCAATACCCACAGCTCTTCGTCTCAGAAAAAAGAAGAAAAAGGCTTGTTTATAAGCTTCGCAGATGACAGGTCTCCAAGAAATCCAAGTCAACCTCTGTTGCTACAGATTAATTTAGCTCTCTGCCTCCAGAAAATTTATTTGAAGGGTTGTCGGACATTCCAATCCCAGATAGCGTTGGGGACCTCGGGGGGTTTGAATCTCCTATTCGAGTTGGTACTGACATTCTTCCCACTGCATGGAAGAGATTACTCCTGCGAGCAAAGCTCCAGTAACTAGTCCGTCGAGGATACACTAACACATTTACGATCACGTGCACTTCACCACACGACACTTGTCTATATTTAACTCCAGTAATTCTTATACACTTCCATTTTGTTTGCAAGCTCGATGGGATGACCCCATAATTACGATCGTTTGAAGAGATTAGCATACTCCCGGCCGTCTTATTTTGGACCCAGTCGAGGTCCGGACCCTGGTCGAGATAGAGAAGGTCATAAAGGAAGAGAAGACAGAGACCGAAGCTATCAATCCAAGGACTCGTCGTCCGAGCATAAGTCAAAATCTCAATCCTCTCACGATAAGGGTGTCGGTCAGCGCCCGATTATAATAGAGTAGCAAGTCGCTACCTCATACTTACTTCGGCTACTGCGCCCCAGCAACATTTGGGTTCTTTCGATGCTCATCGATCTTCAGAACGCCAGTCTGACGCAGAAGGTCCTAATACTTCATCCAATAAGCACGACAAACGAGCCCTCTCAGCCCCGACTTCTCTTGATGTTGCTGTTGTTGAGAAGAAGGCTGAGCTCAAAGCCACATTTTCTAAGTTGTGCTTTGACGAGTTCAAATTTGTTCCCACTTTGCATTCAATTCCTTCAGAGGCCAAGGATACAATGCGCTCTTACGTTAATAATGTATATCCAGCACAGTACAACTCTTCGTGCGGCTGAGAGAATTTTTGAGGTGTCGATGGAAAGGAAATACAAAATTGACCGCTTAACTTTTGAGACGATCCACGACAAAGATATCATCAAATACTTAGACGAGGAGGTCAAGCGGTCAGGTACAAAACTGGTCTGAGAAAAAAGCCAGCGAGTCTTTTGAAGCCGTCGAACGTTTAGTGAAAGTGCAGCAAGCTGAACTGGACACTGCCGTTCGTCGTAGTGATACTTTAGTCCTTGAAAAAAAGTCTTATAGAAGGAGAAAGATGTGCTGAAAAAAGACAATGATGCTTGGCCCTACCTATTAAACGCTTGAGAAGGAGCTTGAGAAGGAAACACAGGAGAAACTTGAGGCTCAACTAAAGTCTCAACGATACTGTAAGGAGATCGTCGAAGCTCGCCAAGCTAAAATAGCCTCCTCGTGAAGCTCGCGAAGCTAAAACAGATGCCGATAGACAACTTGCGCAGATAGAGACCCTCAAGGAAGAGGCTAGGGAAGCGGACCGAACAGAGATAAAGGACGAGTTTGATCCTCTACTAATCTATTACAATGCATTCGTCCTCTTTAATCGCAACCTCCGCTTTCTTGGAGATGGATATTCCGAGTCGCTTGTCGATACCTGGGACCATATTTTAGACATGAAGAAGTCCCTCGGTGGTGCCGACGTGGATGAAGAGCAGCACATGCGTGAAATCTTGCGCGATGAGGAGCCCAATAAACTCAGGGCTTCTCGGCTCAGTTTACTCGGTGATCACCGAAAAGGAAAAGATGGCGACGAAGCCTCGGGATCTAGTTCACAAAACCCTTCCACTACTCAAGCAACTGGTGTTTCAATTTCTCATGCCCCGAAAAAGGATGCAGGCTACGATCTAGATCATCTAGGGATGCATAAATCTTTTGGGCTGTCTCCAATTTTGAAAGGCGGCATTCCAGCTTCGACCGAAGGCCAATTTGGTGAAAGTATAACTCTTCTTTGACGTTCAAGAAGGTTTACATCTCATGTCCGATAGTCATGGGCTTACCCATTGGTCTTCATGAAATTGCAGATCCGTACCTGTCCATGGTTCCAACGATGATGTTACCCTGGGACAGCAGGCACAGATCACATGGTCTACTGCGGCCGTCACTATACAGGTAGCTTCTACCGATCAACCCGCTGAGACTACCGGCCCGGATGCTAAAGTCATAGAGGCTCTGAATGAAGAAAAGACTAATGACCATCAGGGTCAGGGTGAAACAGAGGGCATTGTAGTGACACATGCCTCCAAACGCACTGATAAATATAGCATGAAGGAGCGTACTGAAAAGGAGTTGAATTTGTAAGCCAAAGAGTAAGAGTGCTAAAGTGGATATTACTCCGCTCCAAGTCATACTACCGAGCGGTGTCACTCTTGAGGAAGTCGATCCTTCTGCATCCCAAAGTGAGACCGCTTCTGTCTCTAAAAGCATTTCTTCTAAAGGTGGCAAGGGCAAAAGAGGGTCGAAGAGGAGAGACGAGGCGGTAGCTCCGAAGAATCCACCCCGAAGGAAACCCTGAAGAACCCAAAAATGGAGAGAAATTGCCGTCGAATCGGTTTGGGTAGCCGTAGCTAGGTAGCTAGTTTCTTTTTGTTGGCCACGATTGTGCGGGTACGGCCTCCGTTTTTTACTTTTAGTTTCTAAAATAAACTTGTACTTAGTTTCCAAGTTTCAGCATGTCAATAAAAATTCTTTCATTTCTATTCAGCTTTTGTGCAAAACTTGTTTAAGTGTTCGAGCTATTACGTTTTCCATTTAACATACTTGTAATTCATCGCTCGTCGTTCAAGTTGCAATGTTTTTTGGCCGCCCGGTTCTTCGGACATCGATCCGACAAATCCATCTCAAGACCACCTTTCGGTTGTAGCCTTAAGTCGTGTCAAACATTAAGCGCGAACCAGTATAACGCTGTCGTGTTCATCGGTTAAGCGATTATACTATTACTCCGGTCTTGGGTTGGCGGAGTTAGTTCATGGACGGTCGGGTCCCATCCATGATGAGATACTCCTCCTGTCGAGTTCAGACCGAAGTTGGAGAATGAATGGTCGAATTGCACTCATTCATTTTGTTTATACTCTTATCTGCACTTTGAGAATTAGAGTTAGTCGATGAACGGTCAATCACACCCGTTTGATGTTTATAATCTAACCCTCTCTAAGGATTGCAGTTGTTCTACAAAACGGCCGAATCAGATTTCCATTTATTAATTCTCTTGCCCCCAAGTCTGAAGCAAAAGTCGATGAGTGGTCGGTCGCATCACGACCACTTTTACTTTATATTCTTCCCGTCGAATCAGGAGACGGAGTTAGTTAACAGATGATCGAGTCACACTCATTCTCTGTTTTATACTCGGCCCGTCGGATTGTAGGCGATAGTTAATGGATGAACGGTCGAGTCACGTTCATTTTGTTTAATTCGATTATGGACCAGAGTACTTGGTTGGCACCAAACTCCGAGTACTCATCAATTTATATTAGGCAAATGTAGATGTAAGTTGGTCGTTTATCATAATTGTTATATTATGCACAAACAATTCACAAATGTCGAACAAACTTCAAATTTTATTGCAAACTGAAAAAGAAGCGATGGAGTATCTTATTACATGGCTTTGAATTCATCTGTAAAAGCAAATTCTAAACGAAGTACAACTGAATGAAACAAAACTAGGTGAGATAGCGTTGTAAATGCTTGCAAATTCTAAACGAAGTACAACTGAATGAAACAAAACTAGGTGAGATAGCGTTGTAAATGCTTGCAAATTCTAAACGAAGTACAACTGAATGAAACAAAACTAGGTGAGATAGCGTTGTAAATGCTCACTATTCCATGCTCTAGCGAGTGTAATGTCATCGACAGTCGCTAGCTTGAAAGTTCCATCTTCAAGCTTCTGATTGATGGCATATGGTCCCTCCCATCTCGGACTCATGTTTGCGGGACAACAAAAGATCCATTTCAGGACAAGATCGCCAATTTCAAAGGTTTTTTATCGGACTTTAACATTTAGTATCGAGTGACCTGGTATCGGTGTGCAGCTGTCCTCAAATCAGCTTTCTCACGCTTCTCATCGATCATATATAGATATTCCAAAATGAGATCTCTCTTAGTTCTGGAGTCATAGTAAGTCATTCGATGAGAAGAGACTTCAAGTTCTACATGAATCACGGCTTCGGAGCCCCAAGCAAGGTGAATGAAATACGGTCAGTCGTGGACTTGTGGATGGTTCTGTACACCCATAATGCTGATGAGAGTTCATCAACCCAACGCCTCTAGCCTTTTCCAAACACTTCTTCAGAATTGACTTTATGATTTTGTTGACAGTTTCAACATGTCCATTAACTTAAGGGTGAGCAACTAACGCACATCTTTTCTCGATATGATATCGACGACAGAAGTCTTTGAATTCAGCACTATCAAATTGGACCACGTTGTCGGTTATGATCGTTCGAGGGAGAACAAAACGACAGATTGATGTTTCGAACAACAAAATTGATTACTTCATTCGTAGTGATCGTGGCCAAAAGTTCGGCTTCAGCCCATTTAGTGAAGTAATCAACTGCTACGATGGCGTACTTTGCACCACCTTTGGAAATCGTGGCCAAAGGTTCGGCTTCAGCCCATTTAGTGAAGTAATCACTTGCATTTCACTGTCCCGTTTGTAGCACAAAAACGCGTTCTTCTTTCGTCCAACGTTCACCGTTGTGCCCATTCAAAATACCCTTTCGGGTGCCCCTTCCGCTTAACAAAAAACATATTCAATGTCTTCTCATGCTATAATACATGTGATGCACAAATGACTCTTACTACTTTCAGGAATGCATGATATGTATTTATTGTTTTATCAAATTAGTAGTTTATATTATATGCATTTAACGCATATTAACTGCTTAAAACTATTTGTTATTACCATATTTTTTTTATTTTTCATACTAAATAATCAATGGGATTGAAAAATATTAATTTTAAATCAAAATTTTCTATTTATGTTTTCGCATTTATAAATCGTCGATTGATAAGACAAATATTTGATATTCATCTGTATCTACGGATGATATCTGGTATCCGTCAATGTAACGACCTATCTTTTTGGACGCTTTAAGCAGACACACATGTCGACTCAAACCATACAAAGAGGCAAATTGTTATTGGAGTAAATAAGAAAAAGAGAAAAAGAAAACAAAATAGAATCTCGCAGAGGAATGACAAAATATAATAATTAAATAACAGTTCATGAAGTTGTTTTACAAATAAATTTGATTATACTTATACAATACAAAATCAGAGTTACAGACAACAAGAATAATTAAATAAATGCAACGGAACAACATGATGCAGTGGAATGCATATCATAAAAATATTAGTACAATATTCGTCTTCCAGAAATAAGGTCTTCAGCCCTGAAATGCTCAGGCTGACCCGAGCGAAGTGAAAAGACAAAACACTCGAGTCGGAACTAAAAGATCTTATGTAAGTTAAATCAACGGTAAATATGCGTGTGACGACGTCAGAGATGTTTATGGGGTTTGACATCTTCTATCCAGTGTCTAACGTGAGTATAGTAACTTAAGAGATGTTCGGAACTACCATCTCCTAAGAATCCGTTAAACTATCTACTATGTAATACAATACGCTATTATAACTATGTCTACAGTAAAGTAAAAGTATTAAAATAGCGTTAAGGCGTTACCCATATCCCCTTAACACATTTTATACATTCTCATAATCTATACAGTACCGTAAGCTTCTCCGTAAACTGGAGGTTTACCCAGATGGCACTCCATTGGTATGGTACAAAACAAACTCGTAGAAGGCACGCTAAGGCATGTGAACACGGTACTCGAGGCAATGCCAGGGTAGATTTATCAATTGCGGATCCGAACTGGTGGTAACGCATAGCAGCTACTACCGCCCACTTCGGACACACTCCCAAATCAAAATCAAGGGTGGCCACCAAATCAATCACAAAGTAATAGAATGGTATCGAAGAAATGTGCCATATCGAAGGTGCGACCTCACTTGGCCCGGCATGGCTCCTGTTTTAGTCACATCTAAGCTGACTCACGGGAGTCAGGGTCACGTCATACCTCATACAGAATCGTTCACTAAACCATCCTACTTCACTTTTGGAATCTCCACCACGTACACAGTTGTTAAAGTGTTTTTCGGTATTGGCAGAGAGAATGACAATATCCGATCCTGATCACTTTAATAACCAATCGCTTATTACACATCGGATGGTTCTTTTAAATTTCAAAATCATTTCATAATTGATATTAAAATATCATATTCAATTCAAACAATATCACTTTCGAAATTATATTTACTGTCGAAATCTAATTCACCTTTGAAATCATATCACCTTTGAAATCATAGTTTCGAAATTATATCCTTTTAAAGTCATATTTCCAAAATAGGCTAAACTCTCATTTCAAACTTATCATATTAAATCAAATATGTTATTTAAATCCCAACATAGGTTATAATGTCGTTTAACCTTATTCACTTTAAAATCGAGGATTTGAATATAAACTCATGTACTTTACTTAGTTTGGAATTTAGAAAAATAGTTTAGATAGTTATAAATAGTTTAACAAAGTTAAAAATAATTCTTATGGTAGTTAGAATACTTTAAAATATTCAAAATAGATTTACAATAATTTTAAATTGATTTAAGATAGTTAAATAGACTTAAAATAGATTAAATATAATTAAAATATATTAATTAGATTTAAAATAAATTAAAATGGTTTAATTAGTTTGAAATAAATTAAATTGGTTTAAAATAGGTTAAAATAATTTATATAGTCAATATAGGTTAAAAAAGTTTAATAAATTTAAAAATCTTAATAATTAGAATCTTTAAAATAATATATTTTTAAAACAGTTTAATTAAAACATGAGTTTGAAATTTATATCAATTTAACTATTTATTTCATTCCAACACATTTGGACCATTTCAATTTCCAATGACCCAATTTAAATTTCAATTTAAATTCTCCATATAATATTTAATTCAATATTGCTTCCAATCCATGTTTGAAATATCAATTCAAAATTATTCCAATTTTAATATGTTTCAAAGTTATATTACAAAAAAATTTATAACTCAATTTCGATAAACTTCATTTACGTTCCAAATTCAACTTTAAAATCTCAGTTTAGTTCCTTAAAGCAATTCCTTTAAACCAATACACATTTCAACATAAAACTTGATTTTTCAATAATAATTCAATTTATGTAAATCAAATTTTATTTCAAAATATCATTTAATTAAATTCAAAATTTAAGAATTTTAAAATCATTTAATTTAACCTATCCAGTGTCCGTATATAATTCTCTACCCTAGGGTCAAGTGATACAGATATTTATCATTTCAATCCGCAATTATTTTATATTTACGGATATACATCATTTCAATACGTAATCCCAAAAATATTAAAACCATAAAATCGCTCGAGTCTATCATTTCAACGCACAACGATTTTTCTTTAATCTATACATCATTCGGGTATATATCATTTCAACCCTTAGTGATTTTTCTAACAAAAACCAAGGGAACTTGCAGAGTGATAACATTTTTATAAATCAAACATAACATCCAATCAACCAATATCAACAACCAAACATCCATCATAACCATTATTCAATTCAACCAATAAATATCAATAAATAACTAATTATCAATTATAGGTAATTAACTGACAAATTTTAAATTCAATAATAAATTAAATAATGATTTAATTCAAAATAAATTCAAATTAACAGGAATAGCAATTTAAATATATCAAACAGCCATAAATAAATTTCTACTCACATCATAAATTTAATTTAACCAACATAAGAAATTTTAGAACTTGTGAGTGGGTCAAAACACTCGCCTTTGAATCTAAATCGAATTTAAATCCAATTTAGGGCCCAAATTCAAACGATCTCAGAATTCGTCCAAACCAGCGTCAAGTGTCCAAAATTTCAACACGATCCTAACGGAGAAAACCGCACGTGAAACAAACCTCGTATGTGAAAGTTATACGAGTTACAAGTTTAAACGATATAAAATATAAAACAATAAAAATAATAAGATTATTTCCCACGTCACCTTAGATAACCGCCACGCATCCACCTTCTTCCACAGATAAATGCGAGATCCATTCCCAAACCGTCCCCGATCGATAAACCCTATCGCCGCCGACAAGGCTTCCGCGCCCAGACCCGGCGTAGCCGCCTCCTCCCCACGACCTGCCGCCCCTTCCATGGCTCGCGACTCCATGTCACTCGCCCCGGACAACAGCGCACAGAGCAGCAACCACCGAAACCCAAACCCTAAACGAATTATCACCTCCGATCCAACCGATGAAACGACGAGCGACACACCTAGATGAACTCCCATCAGTCCCCTCCATAAAAAGGTACCCTCAATTTGACGATTCGACGCCGTTGATCGTGACACGATGAACGGCCGTGACTTAATCATCAAATTCCGACCACCCAGAAACCTAGATCGAAAAACGAACTGCAGATTTGACATGCGCTTGTCGAGAGCTTCAAATCGATATATAATTCGATATATTTTGATGAGTTTAAATTTTGGATTTGGTTTTGAAATTAAATTTGAGGGTTTGGGAATTGGAGTTTGTTTCTACCATTAAAAAGGAGCCACGGAAAATTATACGTACAGAAATAAGAAATGGAAAGACTGCTAGGGTTTATAGCATGTTATTTATAGGCAGATCTGAAATAAAAATTGAATGGACAAGATTAATTCGAATGTTGAACGATAAATGACCCGAAAAGCCTGTTTCGTTCCCGAAACGAAAATGGGTCATCCCATATATCAAAATAGATGTTTTTGACATTTTTAAATTCAATGGAACAGCTTTCAAGTCCTAATTCCATCGTCTGAAGTTATGTTAAAATCATCTTATTTCAAATTGATTTCAATTAAATTGAATTCTAGGCGTTTCGAGCCCGTACGATCAAATGACAAGTCTGATCGCTATGAAACTTGAATTCCTACAATAATTCACCGTTACGGATCCGATGAAACTGGTTTTGTCGAAATCCGAGACAGTTGCCAAAATGGCAACATTTCAAGTTAATTAAATAAATCAATATTAAATTAATTAATCATCTTTTAATTCAATATTTATAAACTAGCACAATTTTTATCATTCTTGATTGCAAAGGCATTTATAATAAATTAAAATAAGTTTACATATCAATTCAGTGTTAATTATTTCAATAATTACAGTGTTCAATTTCAACTGCCATAAATCCTATTAATTATAATTTAATTCCAATAAATTGATTTTATTTGATTTCAATCTTTAGACTTAATCAATTATTTCTCTACATACATAGTTAACATAGTTATATATTTCATTACATTAATAGTTTACCATTTTCATCTTACTTTTCATTAAGGTAATTTTTAATTACATTTAATTGTAATAAATCCATTTTTTATAATTTAGATTCTAATAGATTGAGCAAACTTGATTCCAATTCTTTTTATTCAATCAATTGTCATGTTATGCATAAAAATTTCATTGGTTACATCTTATTGAATTACATTCTACCATTATCAATTTTACCTACATTAACTGCACTAATTAAGTGAATTAATTGCAATTAATTTTCAATTTTAATTTAACAAGCTAAATAAATAAGTAACATATAATAATTGTTACCATTAACTTTTAATCACACTTATAAGTTTTTTATTTACAAACAAATATTGTAATTCATTTCCTAACACTAATTTTATTCAATTACCATTAATTATATATTATATCATTAATTAATTCATATTTACACTTGTTTTCTTATATTAGATTTATAACCAAGTTATAACATTTAAATTATTTCAATTAATTGAACTTCATTCAAATTGTTAATGATTAACTTTAATTAACATTGTTATATTTCATTTTGGTTATTATTTCATTATTAAATTACAAATTTTATTTCTTCCATATTAAATCACAAAAATCTTATTAAATTAACAAGTTTTTAATTATCGAAAATTTACGGATCGTTACAGGACCTCTACTTAGGTAAAGGTATGGCGCTTTAGACAAAGGTTCTAGAGGTCATGAGTTCGAGACCCCTGAGAGACCATAATGAGTGATATGCTTGAATAAAGTATCGCCGCCGTTATAAAAAGATATATCTAAAAAAAGGTATCTGATATCCAAAAATGATTTTGTATCCGTTCATAGGTCTACATGCATCTGTATATGCATATATAATTAGTTCGAATAAATGAAAAATTGTTGTCAAGATCAGCAAAGAAAAATTAATGATGAAGCAAATCCATGCATTGAAAGTTTGACACCAATTCAGACAGGTTTTTTTGGGGAAGGGGGGGGTGTGGGGTTTAAATTGATCTTTCCATGGGTTCACAACCCGTTCAGGTAGTTCAACAAAATAGCTAAAAGGTGAAGTGAAAAAATACCTGTGCAAATAAGAAGATGTTGAAAAAGATGCTAACAACTGGTACAGTAGGTACTCCAGGACAAGAAAATCCAGGTGGGTCAATGTAAACCTGTTAATCAAAAAGGGAGGAAAAAAAAGAATTAGTGTTTTAGTGAATAAAAAAGTTGCACCCTAATACTATTTAGTGTCCATTAGAATGAAAATTGAAATAAAACCATTTTCCACTGGAAAATGAGATTTTAAACTCATATGACAAAACTCAAGGGACGTGCCTAGCAAAATTATAGACAGAAATTCACAATGTTATCTCTGTTAATTAATACCTTTATACAAGGTCATGAGTTCGAAACCCGCTCTTGATAAAATATCTTTATATATTTTTTATGAGGTTACAAATTTGAATCTCACTCTTGACAAAAATGCCTTTTCACTTCTATATGGGTTCGAATCTTGGCTCTAACAGAAACTATTTTTTTCTTCTTCATATGTTTAAGATTATTTTTTTGTATTGTAAGAACCACAAGATAATTCTCTTATTAAATGTAAGTTGTTTATAGTATTTTTCTACAAATATAAATTTGATATTTTGTTTAGTCTCTCTATCTTCGTATTAACACCACAGGAATTTTTAAAAAAAAAATTCCAAAATTTTGTTATACAAAGATAAACTTAATGTTTTATTTATTTAATGTTATATTTTCATAAACAATATTTTTCTTACTAAAAATCAATCATGATTAATTGACCTTTTTAATTTTCTGAATAAACTTTTGAAATTTTAATATTTTGCATAGGTATTTCATTTTGTTTTGAAGATGTGTATATACTTCGAATATTGAACCTTTTTTTTCTAATATTGAACTTAAATGAATTTGGAGTTACTTTAAACTATTTCTTTTCAATATAATTATTCTACAAAATTTAGTAATCTTTGGTTATTGTAAAAACTTTAGTGTCACATTTTATGTATGAACACGAACTTCTATAAGTTCCTTTAATTCAACTAAGAATATTATAAATCTAATAAATTGAAAAGGAATAAAATAAGGATAAAAAATATTAGAATAAAAAAATACCAATAAAATGGAATAAGAAACTTTTGGGTTTAAAATCAGAATGACACAACTATCAATCCAACTTTTCTAAAATGGAATATTATGACAAAGTTTAATAACTAAGCATGTAATAAAAATAACATATTTAGAAACAAATATAATAATTTTCTTTCAAAATTAAGAAAATCATGTTTTGTTAAACATTCATGCATACTGTTATGTTTACATGACAATTTAACAATTTTGTTAGATAGTCGCATACAACAATTTTATTTACTAGGATTATATATGTATTAAAAAATTTAACAAATGTATTCAAAATATTCTTTATATTCATGAGTATTTTTTATGTCTATATATCTTTCTATATGCATGTGCATCGCATGTGACAAAACACTCGATTCTAGTATATTTAATATCTTGAGGGGAATTTGTGCAACTATATACCAGAAATCACCCAATTAGCTTGAAAGGACTCCAAAAAGAAAAAGTAATACAAGATGGAAACTTTTGAAAACCACGAAAACCAATGAGGATGCTATTAAAAATAAAAGATGGACCTGGCGGAAATGGAGTGCAGCTCCTGCAAGACAAGCGAGAAACACAAACACTATCACCAAAACAAACGAGGCATTATAACGATAGCAGAGACCAGCTGAAAAGCCACAGCATGCAACTGCAAGTAAACAAATAACTCCTTCCAGCCGAGTTGAAATACACCTCCCAGTAACCTGGCTTTCTTGTTTGTCTCTCCAGCGTAAAGTTATTAAACAGGCACACACTACTGAATATCCCGTCTGTCCAACAAATATATCTGCTTATCAGTTGTTTTTATTACAATACATAACTGCAATGGATTAAATTTCAATAAAACCACTGGTATATCAGTATCCAGATAATTATAAACCCTAACCTTCATCAAACTACAACAAATACCAGATATCAGGCACCATTTCTGGTTTGACACTTGAGAGATGTAGGCTAGAATGAATTTAATCGAAAACAGGTTATGAAAACGCTATTGCTGTACCATCACCATACGAAAATACAATAAAATGTGAAATTCATACAAACTGCAGGGATGTTTTGTAATTAACCAAGAAACACTGTTATTTTTAAAAAGTTATTGAAGCGCCTACACAGAAAACACTTTTCAAATCAAGTTAAGAAAAAGAGCAATCCAAAAGTTCAAACTGTAGATATACATACTTTGTCATTTTCTCCTTATACTATCGTTTTTCTCTCCTAGGACATGTAATTACTAATTACGTGCAGTATATTCTTCAAAGATGCATAATAACTAGCATAACGGAAACAACGCGTTTTTTTTTTCCACACCCATTGGTATTTCAGTTGCCTTGGAATATAACCTTTTTATTCGCCATATCTTTCAGTTGTCGATTTTTGTTGTTGCTTATTTTGACTTTTGTACGTAAAGCATAATACTGATAAGGAATAAATTTGTCAACAAAAACTTCAATTTTGTTGATTCATATATTAATAGTATCTCTAATGATTTATCACGTGACTTGTACAATCTAACCTGAAACAGCAAAAGTTATACTCACTATTCATGTAAATAAACTCAAGCTCTAAGTTATACACTTCCTTTTTTTTGTACGACATTTTTTTCATCAAAACAAACAGGCAAAAGGTGTTCAAATATGAAGTCATGAATGGTTATCCTTTAGGTGAAGTTTTCAAAATTCAAGGTGGTTTTAGTACGCTTTTAAGTCAGGAAACATTGACCAGAAAAATATTCCAAGTTGATTCCAGTGTAACAACTGAGGTCAGAGATACAACAATCTAACACTGAGCCACTATTAATAATGTCATACCAACGTCCCAACAGAGAGAATGTGAGACAGCATGTGCACATTGAAGAGACCACCCATGATAGCAGCAACACATCCAACCCATATCTGTGAATGTACAGGAGTATGTCGAGTTGGATGCACTTTTGCAAAAATTGAAGGCAGCAAACCATCTCTTCCAAGCCCGAGATATAAGCGAGACTACATACACATTATAAACATAACCAACAATTTCCAATTAACTACGTATGTAAATGAAATTGTATACAAAAATGATTAGGCTGAAATCTCACTTGTACATATAAGCCAACAAGAAGTGTAGTAGTGAGACCAGCTACAGCAGCTATGCTTATCAATACAGACACATATTTCATTCCTTTAGAAGTAAAAGCTTCAGCTAAAGGAGCTTCTTCACCAAGAGATGAATATGGAATCATCCCTGTTAGTACTAAGCATACAGCAACATAGAGAATTATGCACACAATAAGGCTTCCAAGAATCCCAATAGGCAAATCCCTCTACAGAAAAAAAAGAAGGATAAGAAATTGACTGGAAACATCCTATATTTTTCCAAACAAAGTGATCCGATTATTTTGAAGCAAAATTACCTGTGGCTTCTTCGCTTCCTCCGCAGAATTTGCAACTGCATCAAATCCAACGTAAGCGAAAAACACTACCGTTGCTCCTGTTACAACAGCTTTGAATCCATTCGGAACAAATGGTGACCAATTTGATACATCCACTTTAAAAGAACCAGCTAGAATAACAAATATGACTATGAGTACCTGCAGATACGGTAGTGATTATAATATGCTATTCATAGCATTTTCTACAGCTCCATGAACTTGTAGTTATTATTCTTACATAATAAGCATAAAAATGATGAAGGATTACATAACTTAATTGGCTTTTTTCTCCGCCAATTTAAAAGAATGTAACTAATATAATAAAATTTGCCATGTATAGTTGACCAAAAAAAGGAATTTTTTTCTGAAAATACAAATATTTGTTTTGATGCATCTTTGAGGAGGTCTTAAATCATTATACAAATTTATTACTATAACCCTCCATCAACATTTAAAATGTGAACAAAATTTGAGGAATAAGTAGAACCTTTATTGTAAAATATAATCATATATCTGATATACATATACTCGACAACAAAAATGCTAAGATGATTAAACTGAAGTGCTGGTAAAACAGAAAAATATGCAGAAATTTGAGGTAAAATAATAGAAACTGAGAAAGCAAGATTTACAGCGAGTAGAGCATGTCAGATAAAATCGTTACTCAAATAGATTCCTCAACTTAAGAGGTGGATATGTACAGACTTCACATGAAATTTTAAGTGTCAAAAAAGGATCCAGCAGTCGTATTACTAAAAGAAAAAAAAGAACGGCGTATGACATAAACAGATATAGCGGTAACAATAAAGAGTTTTTTTGATACAGATTAGTTGAGAATTTGAAAATAATCATTAAAACCTGAACTTTGGTTAACAAATGGCTTTAAACTGGACTGACTAATATTCATGTTACTAAATCAATCCGTATAAATTTCAAAATCAACAAAAATCACAAAAATGCTGGACCTTGACATCAATTTGACCCAACCAACACCCAAATAAATTTGTGGAATATATACATTCACTGTACAAAGTACAATTAATTAATCTCAAATGCTAACTAAAGGAGAATTTGTAGATATTAATTAAAACTTGAACATAGCCTTGCTGTGAATTTGACCAACTAATATCAACGATTCCACATGATTAAACAATCAATATCAATATAATGTCAATAACTTCCAACTGATGCTTGCACGTTGACATCCAATAAACCCAACCCACACCCAAATGAATTTATGTGGAACAGGTGCATTAAACATAAAACAAATTAGATTGGAAACCACATAAAAACTGAAATATGAGTATGCAAGAGTCTAATACAGCCATGTGAAACAAATATAAATATGAAAAAGGTATTAACTGCTCATGTCAATTGTGACTAGGACCCTAGTAACTAGACTAAAGCATAAAATCTCATCATATTATTTGATTTGATTAATATACCATTGGCAAGGGCAATATGCCTAATCACCCCAGCTTTTGGGTAGGATCCTATGCTTGATATCCCATTTCAACGTCTTATGAAAAATTAATGATGAATTCTAACAGCTGCTCGGAAATTTTGAGGCAGTTGTAATTCCAAACTGCACACATGCATACAGGAGTTATACTAGTGGAATAAATAAGCAACTACAAAGGAACATAGTCATCATCAGATACATCATTCAAATAGCATACATTTAATACCACGTGAACTAAGAATAATATTACAAACATATCTTGATAGACGCTTGATCATACACTAATCAACTTATCAAAGCATTAATACACATGATATTATAATTTAATATGTTTCAAATTTTAAGACAGTAAATGCTCTTGTCAGTAACCATGTTAGGAAAAAAAATTACTTTTCAACTCCAATTTCCAATATGCATCTATGGGCATATGCATACTGATAGCTTTTCTCTTCTTTTCCTTTTCCTTTTATTTATTTTTTTATTTTATTTTTTTGGAAAATAGGGAAACTGAATGATGAATGCCATTTCTGTATTATCAACTATTTTGTATTTTAAGTGTTTCATACAAAGAATAAAGAAGCTTGCATCCACGTACTCATCATCTAATCATTTATCTTTGTAGTTGCGTTCTAAATCTCCTTCATTTTGTTTGCGATCTCTTTTTTGCAATTGTATGTGATGTAACTTCAAATGTAATTTTTATCTTGTTTGACACTCATCTCATCCGAGATAGATCTTAACCTGAGTTAAGGGCCAAAATGCCAATCGAAGATCTCGTCTGAAATCCAAGATTTGAAACTTTAGTTGAGTTTCTCTTAATAGAAAACTATCCAATTCCAGTTTGCTATTAGTAGGCTTTCAGACTAAAGTACGGTAGATGAAAGGTTATTAGTTATCATGATGACGAGGATGCCCAGCTATTATGGTTTCTACATTGCATTTGTGTGATAATTATTGCAAATAATTCTGGAATTTTTGCATTTCTATTTGAATCCTTTCCTAAAGCTCTAGAATCGGTGTTATTTGGGGTACGGTTCTCAAGACGAAAAAGCCCCAAAAAAATCCAGGCTGGTGCCTACCGCTTTTTTGGATGCCTTGAGTATCGCTTTTCTAAATTCAGCAAAAAAACTCGATATTCCATTAAATTCAATTTGAAATCAAAACTTTAGAATTTAAACTTATAATTCAATTCAAATTAGAACTTAGAACTTTAATCTCATTTAATGTTAAAGCTTTTAACTTCAAACTTAAATTTAAACTAAACTAAACTTTAAATTTAAACTTTAAACTAAACTAAACTTTAAAATACTTCTGAGTTAAAACTAAAATAAACTATATTTTAGAATTCATAATTTAAATTTAAACTTTGAACTACACTTGAAACTAAACTTAACTTTAAATTTGAACTATGTACTTAAATTTACACTAAACAAATTTTTTAAAACTTTAAATGAAACTTTAAACTAACTTAAATTTAAAATTTGAATCAGTTTATAATTTTTGATGCCCTAATGCCTAATCTGTTCGACGATCGCCAAAATATGTCACTAGGCTCAATTTTCGGCTCAAGCCCTAACATTTTCAACTAAGCGCGCTTTTATTGGCGCCTCGATTTTTGGCGCTTCATTTATGGTGCCTCACGCATCGCCAACGCTTTGAAGAAGAGAAAAGCCCTAGGTCGGTGCCTAGGGCTCTTTGGCGCCTAGGCGGGTGCTTTAATAACATAGATTTGAGGAACTTTAATTCCTTGACACACTGGTATAGTATAGATTAATATTGTTTTCCAGCATTCCAGTAACCCTTTATTTTGAATTTTAGCTAGGAAGTTGCTATTTGATCGAGAGAAAGAATTTGGATTACAAGTTTCTAAGTTCAAAGCACCACAATCAACGAGAGAATAAGCATGTAAAAAGACCGTGTGTGTGTACGCACACATATATATTAGGAGAGACATCCCTATTTTGCAGCATTCCTGATTTCCACCACACATTCTGATTTAAATAATAATATGATATGAAAATCAGGGAATTATAGGAGTGCTACAAAATAGGGGTGTCATTGAACACCCCTCATTATGTATGTGTGTATAGACGTGCGCGCGCGCGCACACACACATATATATATATATGAGAGGCATCCCTATTTTGCAGCATCTCTGTATGTATGTATGTATATGTATGTGTGTATACCTTAGTTGCGGTCATAAACGAATTGACAGCTGATGATTCCTTGACACCATAACAAAGAATGACGGTCAGTAGAATTAATAATATTGGAGCTAGAATGTTAATAGATACAATTCCGTTAAAGAACTGTGTGCCACCACTAATCCAGCTAGGAAAGTGCCCCTTCAAGAAAGGAAACAATTCCAAAAATGAGATGAGATAGCTAGCTAGACTACGTGCAATGCTTGCTGCTCCGATGTGGTAGTCAACCATCAGTTGAGCAAAGACAAGAAAAGCTGTGAGCTCATTGAATGCAGTATATGAATACATGTATGCACCACCAACAGTGGCAGGGAAACGAGAAGATAGCTCGGCATAGCAAAGAGCATTGAGAATACATGCAGCTCCAGCAAGAATAAAGCTAATTGCAACACCTGTATATGAAGAGGTAACGTACAAAGTATAAATTACGTGTAAAGACGTTACATGAATGAAAGGAGTCCAAAAACTATGTATTATACCTCAATCGAGCACGGTAATAAAGCTGTCTAATATGGAAACATCAAGACACATGGATTAAAGAGTTTGTAATCAAAATTGTATTACAAAGTTTTCTAATGTATGACTCGGAAAAAATAACTAAATACAATAATAAATAAAGACATAAACATACTTTAATAATTGTGTAGATATGAACAAAGTTTGAGAACTCGGTTTTGATCTCGGTTTCGCCCATTTGAAATTTTTATAGTTTCGGCCAATTTAGAAAATTTCGGATGTTTCGGTCCAAATTAACTTAGATTTTCCAATTGAACTTAAATTAGTGTAACTTTTAGCCCAACTCAACTTGAACTATCAAGATAACTTAGAAAATCGTATGTTTCATCCCAAAACAGCCCAACCTAAATTCAATTAAAACCAATATACTACCCACTAATTTCAAGCCCAACCTAGCATATAATTTAAATTAAAACAGCCCAAACCAGTCCAAAACACACAAAACCCTATTTTTTTCTCAAACCCGGCTCATTGTTCAACCTCTCCTTTATTTCCTTACTCCAGCCTCCCTCTCTTTGCAAGTTTCGACCCAACAAAATGAAAGATGTAATTACAAAAAAAATGGAGGGACAACAATTTAAAAAAACCACTCCACTATCGCTCGAATTGAGAGCTGCTCTTTTCAATCAATTGTAATGTTTGAATTCAAGATAGTAGTGGAAGACAAAGCTGAAACGAAAGATAAAAGTAGAGGTAATATCGATTTTGAGTATGCGATGTTTTATTTTGTTGGTATTATGGATTTTGTTCTGAGTTTGGATTCTTTTGGGTTTTATGTTTTCTGAGTTTTTTTGCCATCTTGCCCACCGAAATGTTTTTTAACCTAAATTCGTACCTATCACTTATCGGATCCGAACCGAGATAACCGAAATCTCGAAGTTCCGATTGAAACCTCGTACCATGATATGAGTTGAATGAACGAGCTTACTATAGGTAAAATAATGCATTCCTACTATGAAAGATTTGAGAGTTAGAGACACGCCTCTTAGAAGGTTAACCTTTACACCCCATATAAAGACTTGAGATTCGTGTGAACTTGATTCCGTGATTATTGCACATAAGAATCCATAATGTGGAGAACACTTATATTGTGATATGGATTCCAAATACAAAAGATTCTTATATAATACAGCTGCATATGCACGTTGATTCAAAAAGATTAAAGCATTGACGTAATTTTTAGTTACATGGGATCATTATTAGGTTTTATATAAAAAGGACTAAGGAGACGAAGAAGGCAAGAAAAAGATAATGCTTTGATAATTGTTTTCTAAACTTCGTCTGTGTAGTTTTCTAAGCAGCATGTTCTAAGCCAGGATAAAAGAGAAGAGTTGTGATATGTTTGACGAGCCAATATAAAAACCATAGCCTCTCTTATCGAAATGAAACTGTATTATATTTCGTTGAAGCGTAACATTCTTAGCGACGCGTCATACCGAGACTCATATATTGTGATAAATAAGCAAGAGTTGGATCGCTACTCCCTTAGTGGCATGCCATATCGACGCTCGGGTACGGTGATAAATATTTAAGGGCTGGGTCGTCACTCCCTTAATGGCAATGTAGTGATAAATGAGTAAGGGTTTTCGCACTTTACTTGACGAGTGTGATAGGCAAGGAAGCTAGTCGATGAAAGTAGGATTCGGTTAGATAGTTGGACTGTATGGTGCTTAATAGGAAAGTTAAGAGCGATAGTTGATACTATGACTAGGAGACATGTAATATCTTATGCGTTCATAAGACCAAATGGACGGGCCAGAAGACGAAGAAGGTGGAGAACACATGTTTCAAGTTATGGTACGTGGGAAAAAAACGTAGCAAGAACGGAATAGACATCTTAATTGACAAGAATCTTAAATACGAAGTGGTCAACGTTACGAGACAAGCAGACATGATCATCCTAGTCAAACTGATAGTTGATGATATAGTTTTGAACGTCATTAGTGCCTATGCCCCTCAAGTAGGCCTAAGTGAAACTGTCAAAAGGAATTTTTGAGAAGATCTAGATGTCATGATGAGAGATATGCCTAATAGCGAGAAATTTTTCATAAGAGGAGATTTCAATGGTCATGCTGGCACAACTAGTAAGGGGATTTGAAAGAGTGCGTAATTGTTTTGGATATGGCCATAGGAACCAAAAAGAAGAAATATTGAATTTCGTTATTGTTTATGATTTCATGATAGCTAATAGCTTCTTTAGAAAAAGACAATCGCATTTAGTTACTTTCAGTAGTAGTCAACGCTCTAGCCATGTTGATTTTCTCCTTACTAGAAGAGATGACAAACGAACTTGTGTAGATTATAAAGTCATACTCGGAGAATGTGTCGTCTTACGACATGAGCTGTTGACATCCAAGTTTCGTCTTCGGATAAGTATTCGACGGGATAAAAGAGTAAAGATTAGTAGGACGATATAGTGGAAGATCAAAGGAGACGTCTCATGAGCGTTTAATGATAGAGTGATGAGAAAAGGGGCATGAAATATGGAAGGCAAATAACATGTTGGATGAAATGGCAATGCGTATTCGAAAAGTGGCTATTGAGGTATTTGGGATAACAAAAGAAAATAAACGTGAATCTAAAGATTCATGGTGGTGGAACAGTGATGCGCAAAAGGCTATCAAAGAGAAGGAGAAATGCTACAGATGCTTGCATCATCACAGGAGCGAGTACAACATGCAAAAGTACAAAGCAACAAAAGAAAAACGCAAAAAGAGCAATGAGTGAAGCAAGGGGTCGGACGTATGAAGATCGATATCAAAAGCTAAATACGAAGGACGGTGGAAAAAAGTCTAAAATAATCAAGCTCCGCGAGAGACGAGAGACTTCAACCAAGTTAAATACATCAAGGATGAGAATAATAGACTTTTGGTGAAGGATGTCAAGATAAAAAATAGATTGAGAGAATAATTCGACAAGTTACTGAAGAAGGTGATAGCACTACGATCGAGTTGGACGACTCTTTTGATGACACCAGCAGACATTTTATTCAGAGGATTCAAGGGCCCGACGTTAAGGAGGCGCTAAAATAGATGAAAGCAGACAAGGCGTTGAGGTCTGATGACATCCCCATTGAGGTATGGAGATGCCTTAGAGATGGAGGGATGGTTTGGCTAACTAAGTTGTTCAATAATATTTTCAAATCAAACAAGATGTCAGATGAGTGAAGAAGCATATTAGTTCCAATCTTCAAGAATAAAGGAGATGTTCAAAGTTGCACAAACTACAAATGAATTAAGCTTATGAGTCATACAAAGAAGCTTTATGAAAGAATCATCAAACATCGATTAAGAAGAATGACAAACGTTTCAAAAAAGCAATTTAGTTTCATGCTTGGAAGATCGACTACATAGGCGATTTTCTTGATAATACAACTTATGGAGAGATTTATGGAGCAAAAGAAGGATCTACACATGGTATTTATCGATTTGGAGAAAGCTTACGACAAATGTACAAAGAAAGATTATGTAGTGAGCTCTGAAAAAGAAAAGAGTCCTAACAAAGTACATTACTCTTATCAAGAATATGTATGATGATGTTGTGACTAGTGTCAAAGTATCCAATGGTGAAATTAATGACTTTCTCACTAACATAGGATTACATCAAGGGTCAGATTTAAGCCTTTATATATTTTCTCTAGTGATGGATGAGGTTGCGAACGATATACAATGTGAGATTTCTTAGTGTATGATATTTGCTGATGAAATCGTACTGATTGATGAGAGTAGGACAAGAGTTGATAAACAACTGAAGGCGACAGATTTAGAATCAAAGAGTTTTAGGCTTAGCAGAGGTAAAACAGAGTATATGAAGTGCGATTTCAGCGACGCCAGGTCAGAGGATGAAGATGTCATTCTGGCCGGCCAAGTAGTGCCCAAGAATGAATTCTTTCAATATTCAGGGTCAATGTTGCAGTATGATAGTGAGATTGATGAAGATGATAGTTTTAGAATTCAAGCGGAATGAGTGAAATGACGACTACCGTCTGGCATTCTCTGTGACAGAAAGATTTCACAAAAGCTTAAAGAAAAGTTATACAGACCGGCAATTAGACATGATATTTTGTATGGTGCAAAATGTGGCATATTAAAAGACGGCACGTCCAAAAGATAAGTGTAGCAGAGATGCGTATGTTGCGATGAAGCCGTGATCATACAAGACGAGACTGAATTAGGAATGATGATATATGTGACAAACTTGGAATAGCACCAATTGAAAAAAAAGCTAGTCTCACATTGCTTAAGATGGTTTGGACATCTCCAACAGAGATCTCACGATGCATCTATGCCCGTTAGAATTACAGGCCGCATCGAATGCTAAAAAGGGATGAGGTCGACCAAGATTGATATGGAAGAAAGTAGTAACAAGAGACTTGAGAGATTGGAATACATCCGAAGAGCTGGTATCGGACATGAGCGCATGAAAGTTAGCGACCCACGTACCAGAACCATGAGCTATGAGTTTTTTACTTAGGATTGGTTTAGAGATAGTGATATAAGCTCTAGATTATAGGACTATTGAATAGGAGCCAAAGACATAATGTTAGTCTTCAGTCCCTATTACTATTAATATTATTATTACTATTAGTATTATTATTATATATCATCGTGGTTTTTTATTATTTCTTTATCTATTTCTATTTTATGTTTATTGTATTTATTATTATCATTATTTGTTTAATTATTTTACTTTATGTTTATCTCTATTTTTATTTTCACCTTTCCAATATATATATTTATTTAAATTTTATGTTGTTATTATTGCTTTTAAATTGACATTGTCATTTAGCTTTGGGTTCCATCTCTAGCTCACCCCAACTTGTTTGGAAATAATGGCTTAGTTGTTGTTGTTGATCATAGCAATATAGTAAAGATGTTCTTGTCCATTATACGTGCATATTAGACAAATAACATAAACACCTTTCATGTGTTATGAATTGAGACCAAATAAATTAGTCCATGATGATTCTTTTCATTGATAAAATAGAAATTAGATTAGCTAGTTGGAAGGGTTCTCTATCTACAGCATATAGATTAATTTTAGTTAATTCGGTACCACTATTTTAAATCTCGTTTATCTCACCCAAGATCACGCTCAAGATATCATTTTTGAACTTGAGCGAAATGAGATTTAGCAAGACGATATATTAAATTTTGTATGTTTTGTGTGACACTCATTTCGTCCACGATATTAAGAACTCAAGCATAATTTGAGATAAGATCTCAAAAGAAGATCATACGAAGTTTTTTTTTCCATTTACATATTTCTTTTACTTTTTTTTTGAAAGAAAAGGTAGTGGATTCACCTAGATAAGCTTACCACGCCATATCCATTACTAAATAAAAGCTACAAGCATCAAGTTACAATGCTACATATATTTACACATACAACCACAGTTTAATGCTCACACAGGAGCTACAACCCGTACAGCACCAAATTACATTGCGTGAACCCAAAACAAAAGCAAAAATACAACTCTTACAAAATAAGACCTCAACCCAAAAGAAAGCATGACATAACCCATACATCAACCCATACTGACCATACAAATATCAAAGTAAAAGTACATTGTACATACTATCTTCAATCCAGACCGAGCACAAAAAATACATCGCATGAGCTACAAAAATGAAAGTACAACTGGCCAAATAAGTACATAGCCGAGCATAAAGAAAAACATAATCAAATACTGCTGAATCTTTAGATGTTGCTCCTACCCCTTCTGCGTACCCTAGCACCAATGCTATCTTCAATCAAATCAACCTGCTTCCATTTATCTACTCCTTCCTACGTATGTGTGTGTACGTATATATGTGTGTATGTATACGTATATATGTACGTATATAAATTTCAACACTTGAAATAATATTGAGTTAGAAATTTTAGCAACTCTCTTGAAACACCAATTATTTCTTTCGTTCCACATAATCCAACAACATGAAAAGTTGAAGAAAACATATTCAGCATTTTCTTGTTAGAAATCCTACTCTATTCGTAACTCCAAAACTCAAACTAGCCTTTAATATGTTCACCTGACTCCAAATCAATGTTTAAATGAACTAAACATTTAGTCCATACATAAAATGTCACGTCACGGTCATAGAACAAATGTGTAGCTTTCTTCTCCACATCCACAAAACAAGCATTTTTCACTAATATTCATATTTTTACTCTTTAACATGCTTATAGTGTGAGTTTTCCACATATTAATATCCATATGTGAACCTTTACTTTCATAGGAATCTTTCTTGTGCTCCACATTCAACCAAATCCATCAACTTTCTACCAAAGAAGTTAAAAAAATTATAGCAGTTGTTCACTTTGAAACTTTGCTTATTAAACCAAAGCCATCCAACATCAGCCATATCACAGTTCAAGTCAATGTTTTCCAGCAATTTAATGAGCATCAATAGTTGATCAAGTGTTTTTCCTTTAATAATTATATTAAATGATAACTTCCATTTAAAACCCACTACTTGCTTATCATACATATCAGCAATTGAACCTCCTATGTCTCCCTATTTCAAATAAAAGCTCAAACTCATTAGCAAAAGGAACCGTCAATAGCTAACTATCCAACCAAAAAGAACAATCCCTACCAATTTTTACCTTGATATTTATTCCAACTCTGGATAGCTGCACATTACTCATCATATCTTTCCAAAACTTCGAACAATGTTTAAAATCAGCACGCAAAGAGAAAGCTCCATCATAATAAGCATTTAGAATCCATGTTATCCACGGTGCATTCTTGTAACTTATAATATTCCAGACCGTTTACACAATAAAGAAGAGTTCATTTGCTTAAAATTGATAATACCCAAATCCCTTCATCAAAAGACTTACACACCTGATCCCAAGCAATCAAACAGCTTAAAACACTATTATTTTTATTTCCAGTCCAAAAGAATTCCTCCTAATTGCATCGATTTTTTTAGTATCTATATAGGACATTTATAAAAAGATAACCAGTATAAAGGCATAGCCGATAGCACAGAGTTAACCAAAACCGACCTCCCAACTTTCGAAAGTGAACTTCCTTTCCACCTTGCCAATTTATTATCAAGTTTACTGATGATTGGAAACCAATCTTCTTTATGTAATTTGCCTGGTCTAATACATAGTCCCAAATAATTCAACGGAAACCCACCTACTTTGCAGGCATTCATGTTATCTCCTTAGCAACCTCATCATTTGACACAATAACCAAAACAGAACTTGTATGAAAATTTATTTGAAGACCAGATAAGCATTCAAATGCATAAAGAATGAACTTAAGTGCAGCTATATATTTGCAGTCTGGGTCACTAAAGATGATAGTATTGTTAGAACCTATATTCTATGATTTTGATGACAACTATACAATCATACACATACAATATATTCAGGTAAAAGCTTTTAGAATTCAACTTGAAGACGACCAGCAAAGAAGAATCATCAGTATTGAAAAAGCTAATATAGTGTGTTATTGTCATAGATATATAGCTTGTAAAATCTTCTTAATAGTTTTCAACACAAATATTGCACGACGGAACTTTTTAACTCTTCATATCTCAAACAGGCTAAACTGTAGAAAATAACATACGTCAGACGTCTGTCATTATATATCAGACATCCGACTGTAGTCTCTGATTTTAGACAACTAATACATATTAACCGTCTGTCAATACATTCAGACGACTGATTCTGGCCTCTGTTAAAAATATATATTTACACACGGATGTTTGAATGTTATGGACAGACATCTGTGCTATGTAACGGTCGAAAACAATGAATAGTCACCTGCTTCATTCTAACGGTTGCTTCCATAACTCTTCACCGCATCTTCCTCCTCAATGATTGCAACCTTTAAACTAGAATAGAAAACACTAACGGATGTTACTCTTCAGGAGAACTCTTCAACATCTATAAATATGTAAAGATTATAAGAAACAAAATACTTGAATTTTCTAAATCTCATATCTATACTCTTCGCATACTCTAATTTCTAAAAGCAAACAATATATCAGTTTTATAACTTCCTAAAAGCAAAGCTTCACGTACGCATACCACTCAAAGGAGATTATATGAAGATTTATATTGTGCAGTCAAAATCAATGTTTCTCAAAACACATACTTGTCTAAGAAAGATTTTTGTATCAAGTATATTCATCCGGGCAAAGCGAGTGTTGTTTACTAATTAAATCCGAAAAAAAGCTTCGGGACTGGACGTAAAATGGAAAGTCCGAACCAGTATAAAAACTCAGATATGATTGTTTCATTACTTTTATTTACTTCATTCTGCTAGTTATAAGTTAGCTTTTTATTACACTTGCATATTAGATATAGATACATGATCCATACACACTTTCAAGTAACATCTGCATAGCGTAAAGAATTCGTTCCTCCCATAATAAACCCTTCTTCAAAACTTTTTAGAATTCCACTGTTGCTACTAACTCTCAACACTTGTGTGAAAACATCAGCAGTTTAATCAAATAGCAGTGGAGATAGCGGATCCCTTTGTCTCAACCCTCCTTTTTGAACTATTTGTATTATCAGCAATTCCATTAACAAATATATTTGCTTTGCTAGCTGAAAAAAATATTTGTGATCAACTAATCCATTTTTCACTAAACCCTCTAGCTCTAAGAAAATTAATAATAAAATTCCAATCAACAGTGTCAAAAGCTTTAGCAAAATCCAATTTTAGAATAGCACATGACATTGAATTCTTGTACAAAAGCAACACCATCAAAAATTTACCTTCCTTTTATAAAAGAAGTTTGAGCTCTGTCTATTAAACTTTCAATCTTATCCTTTAGTTAGTACCGTAGTTATCAACTTGTATGTACTATTTAATAAACTAATGGATCTAAAGTCGGCCAAAGTCATACTTCCTTTCTTTTTGGGTATCAGCACAATATTTGCATAACTATTTTCTCAAAATTCAAAGTCCAAAATCCAACTCATCAAACATCTTCATTATATCATCTTTCAACCACCTCCAATATTTAAAAAAAAAATTGAAAAACCATCAGGTCCTAGAGCTTTATCATTGGGCATTTCATTCAGAGCATTCCATACTTCTTCAGTGAATTTCATTTCTAGACTGGACAACTTAATATTACTATGATATAAAAGCTTGTCCATTTCAACTCTATTCTTACTATAACTTCCAAATATATTTTCATAATATTATGTGAAAGCTCTATTTAAATCCTCTTGTTCTCTAATTTCATCTTCTCCACACATCACACTACAAATCATATTGAATCTCCTTCTACCATTAGCTATTCTATGAAAATATCAAGTATTTTTATCGTCTTCTTTTAACCATTGAGTTCTAGATATTTGCTTCCAAAATATTTCTTCCCGACCTATCACTTTTAAGAGCTCTTTCTCCTTAGCTAAATAAGTAACATTTCTCCTCATCATTTAAACTTCTTTGCTCGACAATAATATTCAACTCAAGTGTGTCATTCTCCAACTTCTCCTTCCTAAGCTTAATATTTCCAAAAGTTTCTCTATTCCACTGTTTTGAATATTTTCTAAGATTTTTCAATTTTTTACTAATAATGTTTGTTGCATCTTCTTTCCACCAAAATTTTGTCCACTTTTTTTTTTGAAATGGTACTTTATATACAACAAATCATTGGGACAACATATCCCATGTCAATAAACGTTCGAAAGCAAGTTTCGAACTTGTAACCTCTTGCACCAAAGCCGAATCAATTAACCACTTTCTGTCCACTTCTTCTTCATCATCTCTTCAAAACCATCTTCAAGACACCACATTTTCTCAAATTTGAATATTATTTTCCTCTTTACATTATCACTAAAGCCAAAAATAATGGGGCAATGATCTGAGACAATAGTAGCATGTCCTTTTTGAGAAGAAAGTGGATGTATGTCTTCAAATTTTGGGTTTATAAAAATCTATCTAACTTCACTAAAGTAGGACAGTCTCTACCATTACTCCAAGTGAACTTTCTATTAGTAAGAGGAAGATATATCAAGTTACAACTCCTTACAAATCCACGAAAATCTTCTATATCATCTATATATTCATTCTCTCTTTGATTTGTTTCATGTATAAACCTACTAACATTAAAGTCGCCACCAATCAACCAGGGTCCTTGAATTAAATTACGAAATTATATGCATTTCTCCCAGAGCAATTTTCTCTCTTTTCTAGTATGAGGACTATACACATTAGTAATAAAGTATAATACCCCAGAGCCTTTACATTCCAAAGCCACATGCAAACAATGCACATTCTTTATCTCATGTTTCAAAATCCATTTACTGCTATTCCAACCAATAAACAACCCCGGCACTACCTCTTGCTTCTACACAACTCCATTTATCCAACATATTTCCTCCCAAGCAATGAATTTTTTAATCATGGGGACAAGAAATTTTTGTTTCTTGTAACATAACAATATCAGACTTTATAGTATTAATAATATTTTTGACTCTATGGCATTTTGAGACAGTGCTTAAACCTCTTATGTTCCAAAAATTCACTATCATTTTATAGAATTAATGCTCTCCAACTCTTTGCTCTTAAATTCATCAACACCGTTGCTTTTTAAAGTGAAACCAGAACCTTTTGCAAGAGCATATAATTGTTCATGAGATAAACTATTTAAAAAAGAAGGAACAAAAATGCTATCTTCAAGTGGATGATCAGATTAAGCTCCATGCACTCCTCCTCAGCAGTGTTACTCCAGCATTATCCACAAAAATTTCCTTTTTACTTTATCATCTACGAGCTTTCTATTATTTCCATTTGTCCAGCTTCATCATCCATTTTTTGCTTCCATTTTCCTTACTGCGGATCTTCACCTGACTCCCTGGTTTGAACATTGAGCTTCAGTCATCATCTCTTCATAAGCTCCAAAGCACCCCAGATCAACATATACCATATTAACATTACTTCCCATATCAGAATTACAAGCGGCTTCATCTAAGTGTTCTTCAACTGATGAGATTGTTATCGGATTGCTCATTTCTTCTTCATTAACATCTTTACTATCAGCAAAAGCCTCGTCTCCAAAATCACTCGGATTCCTCTTGTATCGCCAGATCTTCAGTTTACCATCAATCCCTTTCACAAACACGCTGTTTTTTAAAGCCTCCAGAATCCATTCTAAAGGTCTGATCACATGTATATCTTTTTAAGAAGATTTCATGATAATATTCATTTGTAAAAAGTTTGACCAGAGATGGTAACTTGCACGGCATGGAAACTTCAATGTCTACTCTCAGAGTAGTAAAATCGGCAGCATCCATATAATCACTCTGAATCTTCTTGACCTCCCCTACCTTCGCTAGCACCATTCTCAACATCATCAAACTTATGTAAACCAGATGTAGGTTTTTCAACGTGATCCAAACTCTTTCTCCTGCCCCTGTAAACTTAAAACCCTCTTGTAAACTCCACTTTTTCAATCCAAGAATACCACCAGCTGAGATAATTGAACCGACATTATCTCTAGTCAAGAAATTACGAGGAAATTTAGCAATGAAATCTTCGTTAAACATCTTTACATCCCAATTCCAATTGTTTATGATCGGATTTCTAAATTTTGATTTCAGAAGCTCTTCTATTTGTAAAGCAGTAAACGCCCCTCTGACAACCGAAATTACAACCCAAGAACTCGCCATTTGTAGTTTATTCTCAATATCGGTCGAAGAAATGAACACTTCATTCCTAACTTCAATATTGCTTTCAGATTTAGTTCTTGAAGAAGAGAAATTAGAAAAAAAAATTCACATGCAAATCCTTTTTGGCCGGTTCTTTTGCACTTAAAACGGATGTTAGGATCTCTACAGTCGTTTGCCCAATGACCAAAAAGCCTGCACTTGAAATGTTTCCCTTTAGATTTGATTTCTCGCTGAGAATTCCTATAATTCGACTTTTTTCAAGAATTGAAATGATTAGTTTTGGAATTCACGCTCAAATTATGAAGTAAGATCTCTCTGTAGGTGCGCGGCTTCACGTGAGAATCATAGGAGAAAGATTTCGAATCAAGAAAAGAAGAGACGTCATTATCACGTGAGGAAGACGCCTTGTGTGGCTTATTTATATTATTTCTTTTACTTTTTATATGGATCCAAATAAAATTACACTTTAATGACTTTTTACTAGTCCTGTAATTTGAATTTTTTTTTTAACGATTAAGCAAAAATAAGACTTTTTATTTATAATACTCAAATGAATAGAATTCATTCAATCAAATTCAAATCAACCATGTTACCACTCTCCACCAAAAGAAATTTTAATGTTATTATTTTAAATAAAAATATTTATGCAAGTTTTGTGTAAGTTGTGCATGTTAAAAAGTTTATATTTCACCAATAATAATTAAAAAAATCTTTGAAATGTCAATTTTAGAATTTTAGAAGCTTAAGTTACTCTGAGATGAACTTTAAAATCTGAGATGTCAATCCGAGATGTACACCTGAGATACACTCATCTCGCTCGAGATCTCGTCTGATACAAGATATTGCGTGTAAAACTTTCGAAACGAGACATAATCAAAACTTGAGATTTAAAACCTTGTTTGGTACTTCTGCCTACCCCCATAAATTGAACGTCATTTGATAAACTTTCAAATTGGGTTATTAGAATAATTGATAAATTAAAAGGAAAATGAGGAAGAGATTGTAACTCTATAATTGCTTAATTGCATGGGGTAAAGATTGCAAAGTAAAATCCTAAGGTGGTGTTGAAGTTATTAATATTAATAATTTAAATTCTGCCTTATTAGGAAAATGGATATGGGATTTACGTAGGAAAAAAATAAGGTGAGGGAATGGGTTAAAAATTTATATTATAAGAGAAGCTTTACTTTACAAGATACTAAAAATCATTGTATACGATTTAAATCACGTTTCAAATTGAATATCTTCCTTTATGATTCGATTTACGTTTCAATTCAAACTCAATATATATTGCAGTTGAGAAAAATTGTTCAATCCATCTTGATATATTCGGTATACTTATTTGAATGCTCATTCCAATTGCGAAGTTTTCTAAATAACATAAAAATAGAACAAGAGAGAAAATTGAGTTATATGTTTAAATGTACAAGTTCAAACATTAAAATTAATTTCAAAGCATGTACAAGCCTTAACATAAGGGTCTTTTGAATCTATGACTTAAGGTCTGAATCTTGTTTCAAATTAAAGTTTGAACTTTACTATTTATGATTTGAATCCCAATATGAAAACCTGCTAAAAATAATGATCTGTAAAACTTTTAGGAAAATATGATTAAAAATATGAATAGTTTTGAAGTTGGAGTTGGAGTTGAACATGACAAAACACATTTTTGGCTTGATGCATGGCTTACTGAAATTCCAACAGCTAACGAATACCTAGATTTGCATAGAATTGTTGCTTAAAAAAAGTCAAAATAGCTTATAACTCGAGCACGGTAGGTTTCAAGTGGGATATTAATTTTAGTAAATCAAAAGGAAGCTCTTGATCAACTGGAAATTTATTAAGCATTCTGAAAATAATAATTTTAATAACATTTCCAATGATATTTTAGAATGAAATTATGATGCTAAAAATATTTATAAAACGCATTCAATGTGTAATTTTTCTAACTTCTCTAAGATTAAGTAAATTACTATAGATATCTTTAGAAAACGAATAATCCATCGAAGGTTAAAATATTAGTTTGGCTGATTGGTCAAAACAAACAAAACACGAAAGAACATTTGAAGAAAAAAGGTTTATAATTGGATTTAATTGGATTTACAGTGTGCATTTTGTTGTGAAGAACATGAAAACACCTCATATCTATTTTATAGATGTAGAATAACAAAATAATTTTTTATAAAATGTTTGATACATTTTTGTTTTGTTGAAAATTAAATTCATCGCAATTCACAATAATACTTTGAAGTCTTTAGGTGGTTTGAAAAAATGATAAAGGATTTTTTTTATATAGTATGAATATGAATAAGGCTTGTGTTTGGGTTATTTGGAGGGAAAGAAGTTTAGATTCTTTCAAAACATATACAATAATTATAATAAACTATTTTATAATATTACACCCTATAACTTTTTGGTTTTCTGCAGCCAAATAAATAACGGCTTATATCTTGGAATCATAGGAAAAATGGACGATCGCAAAAAGTTAAAGGATTGGTTTGATTTTTACATGTGTCAATTATGGAATTGGCTATGAAGTTAGTATTATGTAATTTGGAGATTTGCTTGGCAAAATTTCTTTTGTCAGGATTAGCAATAACTTATCCAACTTTCTTGTTTTTGTTCTCCCCAAAAAAGAAAAAAGAGAAAAAAAGTGTTACGAATTGGGTAAAAAAAATACTACAATTTTAATTTATTCCCACTGGATGATGCATATTGTTATTCCAGGACCATATCTTTAGTTAACCAAGGGGAGCTGTTTTGATTAGAAAATGAGAAATCCTTTAGTGTCAGCGTTATGATTGGATATCCCTACATCATCTAGATCATGTATTTTCATGACAACATTTAATTGTAACAAAAGGAATCTCTTATTGTCACATGCTACCAATCTCATATATATGTTCATCTCTTTTAAAATATCTTGTGATGTGAGAATAATCATAATCCAATTACGCATCCACTCACTATAGACTAAGACTAGATGCTGCAGATGATATGTATATGATATTGTCATGTGAATCGGAAATAAGTTCTGTTTAACGAGCTCTTCAAGATATTGAACTTGTAGTTTTACCTTTCATCTCAATGTTGCAAATGTTGATAATGAGTACCTTTTTACCATCCAATATCAATTGCAAGTCAAAATCAATGGTTCATTCATGTCAGCATATGAACCGGAAAAGTTATATCGAGTATAAGGAGTATATAGCTTCTATACAGAGAAGGCAACATAGATTATAGGGGCGCTTTATGTGACTGATGAGTTTCCCAGATCCAATAGTAGGGGGAGGCTGCCAAGACAGCCGCCTAGGACCATGTGTGGAGGGGCAACGAAGAAGATGATGGTCACGTTGATTTTCTAAAATAATTAAAATTACATGATATTAAAGCATAATTTACATAAAAATTGTGTTATGTCTAAAGTGGTTTGTTCATCGCTTAATGAAACAAGTGATCGGAGTTCAGTTTGCATCACATAAACTAATTTTTGCAAGGCATTTTTGTTTGAAATCGGCTAGGGAACAAATTATCTTGGGTCGGCCCTGGTTCTTCCACATTTGTGCAGTAAGCTAATACTACCAATTAACGTTCCTAACAGAACTGATGCTTGAATTTCGTCTGTGAAAGAAAAAACGCTTGGTGGCTAAACGATAATTAGAATTCTCAATAGAAGCTGTATAATAATAATGGAAATGAAAAGGAGAAGTTACCAGGTCCGGCGTCACGGGCGGCGGTGCCAGTAACGACAAAAATCCCTGCGCCAATTGAAGCTCCGATTCCGATAAGAATCAGATCCGTCAGACTGAGTCCACGAACCAGTCCCTCTTCGTCGTTAACAAGACGGCTGTCGATAGGACCCACATTAAGGTACTTCCGGCGAAGAGCAGCCGAGCAGAAGGCGGAGATGCTGGACTGATTAGAAGAGGAGGAAGATGATGAAGTGCATCTGCTGATTCGCATTTTATATTATCTACAGGAAGATAAACATGAACTATTTTATAAACATTTATGTAGTACAGTGCGCCCTGGTTTTCAATGACGTTTCGTAAACGTTTGCTTGCAAGGGCATGACAAAAAGACGTACTAAAAAACCATATTTGCAAGGGCACGGTAAAAAACCACAAGAAATACGAGTGTTACGATACACGTGAATTGTTTTTCTTGTAAATTGTATATGTTTAAATCAGTTAAAAAAATAATTTTTTATTTCGATGTACCATTAAGATTTGAATATTTATAAAGAAGTATTTTAAATTTGTAAATAAAGTTTTTTAGGGACGTTTGAATTTGTAAAAGAATTTTAATATTAGATCACGTTATTAAACGATTAAGATTTGATAACATATAAAGAGACTTTTTTGATGGTTCACGTTAATATCAAAAAAGTGTGACACCAAAACTATTACAAATATTATTAAAGATTATAAAAAACGAAAGTAAAAGACAAGAAGACATGTTTGTTCATTCACATGCGCAATGCAATACAAGTGAGTTCTAATTGTAGACTGACTCTAAGCGCTGCAGATGCTGCACCCGTCTATATTTTTAATTTCTGATGATAAAATGCGGTAACATTAATTGTAACAATAACATCAAAGCACAAATATATGGAAAAAAATATTAAACATAATTTCAAACCAACTTTCTCATTTCATTCCAAAGATAATATTTCATAGTTACATAATCTCAAACGTTGCCTAGGTTCAAATAAAATATAATTATTGTAAAATACTTCAAGAGCGACATATGAAGATGCCCTCTTGGTTGATCAGAGTTTACTTCTAAGCAGTCATAACATTTGCTATATATATAGACACACACATACATATACATATATCCACACACACACACACACACACACACACACACATATAAGCTCCTACATAGGTAGATCTGCCTCCTACACGTCTCTGAAAGCCTTATTCGTCCAATCTAGATAAACTATAAACCCTTACTTCCGGCCTTCTTAAATCAAATTTCAAGTACCTGAGAGTTTAAGGGGTAAACTTCGAGTCGGACAAAAAGCTTGTTGTGAATAATAATATACCATCTCGATTTATGAATATCTTGTGAGACCATGCTGCTGAGTGGAACGGATTTTTCCCTCACTAATATTTTAAAAAATATATCTATAACGACCCGTAAATTTCGACAATTAATTTTTTTTATTTAATAGGATTTTTGTAATTTATTTCTAGTAGGAATAATAAAAGGGGTAAATAAATATTAAAATGAAGGCTAGAATAAATTATATAAATGGTGACTTAAAACCTATTTATAGAAATTGAATAAAATTCAAATGAATTAAGTAGAAAAGGATTCTTACTTGGATATAAAATTTAATGCAATAAAAGATTGTAAACGGTAATTGGAATAAATTAAGGAATCATGTTAATGCAGGTTAATAATTTATAAACTTTAATGAACATTTCAATTTAATAAATTTATTCAAATGTAGGACTTAGTTATAAGCATAGATTTATGGGTATGATAACAAATTAGTATAAATTTGCCTAATTAAGTGGTCAACAAATTTATTTGGAAATCAAACTCATTAAAGGGTAAGTAATTATAATGTGTTGATGATATAAATGTTACAAATTATTATCGTAGTAACGGAAGTGTCAATGAAATGCAACCGTAAAAATTTAAGCTAAGTATTAACATTTGAAATGAATTGTCGATTTAATGGAGTACTATAAATTGTCATACTAAGCTAAGAACTGGATATAAGGAAACAATGGCAGATAGAAATCAATAAATGAATGTATATAGATTGTAAAGTTATAATAATAAGTAGAAATTGGATGACATTAATACAAGATAATGAATTGCAAATTTGAGGTTTATATTAAAGTGTGGATGGAAATTTGATTAGTTACATTAATTGAATGGAATTCAAATTTGATGGGAAAGGTAAATGGATATTTGGTAATAAATTTAAACGGACTTAAATAGTGAATTTATTTAATTAATATATAATATATAAAAAATGATTGAATAAAAACCTATACCTGTAAAAACTTATAAATTTGGGATTGAGAGTTTTACAACAATTATTTTGAGTTGTGTACTTCGTTCATTCAATTAAATCGGAAATCATTGCAATAAATATAAATTAAACGTTGTGCAATTGAGATAAACAATTGGAAAACGTTAAAGTATCTGGATATATATATATTAAAATAAATGGTACCCAGGATGGTAATATGATAAATAGTGAATTTAAGAATGGGATTCAGGATTTATTTATGTATATTGAAACTTAAAGTCTAATTATTGAATTTAATTGCAATTAAATGAGATTGAATATAGTTAAATAATACGTTATTTGAAATAAGGATAATATGAGAAATTTGTGTGATAATTTGGAATCCAATATTTAATCCATCAGTTTGACAGGAATGAATGGAATATTAATTTATTTATTTAACTAAACGAAATTTTAGGATATTATTTACAATTTGTGAATTTAATGAAATTAAGGATTATATTAAAATTTATAAATTTACTTTCTTTAAATTCACATCTAAACTTGTTTGAAATTTTGTGAATGATTAAGAATTTTTAAAAGTGATAGAAGGGGTCAATTTTAGGATTTAAAATAAAAATTGGATTTTATTGGTTGATTTTAAATTTATTTAATTAATATGAAAATAGCCATTTTAGACACGGACTCGGATTTCAACGAAACCAGTTTCATCGGATCCGTATCGGTGAATTATTGTAGGGTTTCAAGTTTCGTAGTGATCGGACTTGTCGTTTGATCGTACGAACGCGAAACGCCTTGAAATCGATTTAATTGAAATCAATTGAAATCAATTTGGAAAATTTGAATTTAGCATAACTTCTTCATACGATGAAATTTGGACGTGAAACTTTTTCCATCGTGTTCAGAATATTTTAAAATACCTATTTGATATATGGATTGACCCAACTTCGTTCCGGAGTCGAAACGGGCTTTTTGGGCCAATTATCGTTCAGCACGTTTGTTTATCGGATCCATCTACTCTACTCTAACATATCTATATAAACCGAGTTATAAACCCTAGCATCCATCTATTCTCATTTGTTTGTGCATTCATTTTCCTCAGCTCCTCCTCTTCTTCAATGGCTGCAAACCCTAGATCCAATTACAATTCAAAATCAAATGAAAATTCAAAGTTCTCAGAAAAATCTCAAAAAAATATATGTTGAAGCCATCGAAATGCTTAATTTTCTGGTGTTGTTCATTTTTCAAAACGATTCACCGTTTACCCAGAAATCGTGAGTCATTCTCGGTCGTTCGTATGGACTTTTGGGCGATCCAATAGTGAATCTATGCCCAATCGACGATCGGAAGGTGGCGTTGGGAAGAGGGTGAAGAGTAGGTCATGGATCTAAGGCTCGTTTGGCGAGATGGTCGGTGAAATCGCCAGAATTGGCCATATAGGCGGCGGCGTTATCGTCCTGGGGGTTCGTGAGATGGTCGCGAGTGGGCCTTGGGGGGTGGCTCGACGAGGCCGACACGGGGGCATTCTTTGATCGTGGTGGCTAAGCGTAAGGTGGCGCGAAAAAATGATGATCCAGGTGGCGGCTGGTGAATTTCGAACGCGAAGCTCGGTAGGGTTCTGGATCGCGTGCCTGTACCGTGAGTGTGACGTGGCAGAGTTTTGGTGGTGAGTGTGGTTTTCTTTTATTTTATTTTAATTTTAATTTAAATCGTTCAAACACGTGTAAATTTCACATACGAACTTCATTTCACGCGCAATTTTTTTTTTGTTAGGATCGTAATAAAATTTTGGACACTTTGGCGCAGGTTTGGACAAATTCTGAAACCGTCGATATTTTGGGTTTAAATTGGATTTAAATTCAATTTAAATTCAAAAGGTGGGTGTTTTAACCCACTCGCAACTTCTAAAATTTCTTTTGTTTGTTAAATTGATTTTTGATATGAGTAAAAAATTATTTACGACTATTTGGCATGTTTTATTCATCATCTCAGTTAAATCACATTTATTTAATTTAACTGTTAAATTAATTTTATTATTTCATATAATTTGACAGTTAAAATTTATTTATTTGCATATAAACTGCTAGTTAAACAGTTATTAAATTGATTATTGAATATAAACTGTTAGTTAATACCTGTTATTTATTACCTGTTATATTTTATATGCTCTATATTGATGTTTGTTTAAATTGGATGATGATTTGTAATAAATGGTTGACGATTGATATTTGGATGAATGAATGTTTATTTATATTAACTGCAAGTTGTTATGCATTTCATTTCATTCAGTGTTGCGGTTTGAAATGATATACAACCGCAAATTTTTATTTTTAAATTGCGGATTGAAATGATAAAATCTGTATCACTTGACCATAGGGTAGAAAATTATATACAGGCACCGCGGTATATATATAAAATTATTTTTTTAAAAGGATTTTATGTTGGATAGGATACGTTTTAATAAATATTAAATTTTGACATTATATAAATATTATTTTAAACTATACATATATAGTTTTTGAATTTAAGCTATGTATAATCTGTTAAATAAAAATGAATAAGTTGAAATGGAGTTGATAAATTTATATTATATGATTAAGTACAGGCTTAGGATATAGAGTTTAAATGATTCAAATAAAGTTAGATTGAAAGGTAAATTAGAAATTAAGTGGAATTGAGCGTATCTAAGAATTAAACTCTATAAGTTGATGTAGAACCTTACTAAGCTTGAAAATTTTAAAGGTACGATATTTATAACCTAAATTTTATTTCAAGATAAATTAAATGAATATTTCTAGTATAAATAAATTGAAGGAAATATTTAGTTATAGGAAGTTTGGGTTTTATATAAATGATTATGGATTTATCATGCAAATAGTCAAAGACTAAATAATAGAACATTTAATTTGTTGAAAGAATAAATTCCAACCTTAGTTTTGAAATTATTAACACTCAAAATGGATATATATATTGAAATTGAAGTGGTTTTGGAAACTGAAAGTGAAATTTAAATTTATGGTTTAAACTTCATTTAAAGAAAATATATTTGTAAAGTCATGGAAATTATTTTTCTTTACAAAGTGATTTTAAAGTTAAACTATTTTATTTTATATACTGTTGAATATCCAAACCATTCAAGTTTTAGAAGTTATGGTTTTAAAGCTATGAATTTCGAAGTATTATGTTTTGAAAGTATAATTCAAATGTTTGGTTTCCAGATATTATAAATTTTAAATCAGTATGATTTTGGAAAAAATTATATTTGAAAATAAAATGATATTATTGATTTGGGTTTTATAAAAATATTATCAAAATGAGTTGATTTGGAAATGGAAATGATATCGTACTTATGGGTTTTGAAATGGATAATTATATTCTGGTTTTAAAGTATAACTATTTTTTTTAAAGACCGCTGTGTTATAATAACGTTTGATTGTTGAAGAGACCGGGATCGGAAGTTGTCATACTCTCTGCCAACTCCGAAAACTACTTTAACAACCGTGTACGCGGTGGAGATTCCAGAATGAAGTAGGTTGGTGGCGGCGTTTCCTGTAAGGTAAATACGTGGACCCAACTCCCGTGAGTTGGCATAAGGTGGCTAAAACAGGAGCGATTGACGGGTTAATAAAGGTAGCACCTTTGATCGGACACATCCCTTCGATATTATACTTTGACTTTGGATTGATTCGGTGACCACTTTTGATTTCTTTGATTTGGGGGTGTGGCTCGAGGTGGGCGGTGCTGCGGCTATGCGTTACCACCGACCCGGAAGTGTAATTGGTATATCTACCCTGGCATTGCCTAGTTGTGCCGTGTCACCTACCCTAGCGCGCCTTATACGATTTTGGCTTTGTACCATACCTATGGAGTGCCCTCTGACGACGTCCAGTACGGGGGAGATTACGGTACTGTATAGAATATGAGAATATATTTTGTGTTAAGGGCTATATGGGTAACCCCTTAATGTTATTTAAAAGTAAGTTTATTTTATAAATAGACACTATTATAATAGCGCAATATACTACATAGTAAATAGTTTAACGGATCCTTAGGAGATGCAAATCCCGAGCATCTCTTGAGTTACCGCACTCATATTTATTTCTGTTAATTTGACTCACATAAGATATTTTAGTTCTGACTCGAGTGTTTTTGTCTTTTCAAATTCGCTCGGGTCAGTCCAAGCATTTCAGGATCGAAGACTTTAGATCTGGAGGATGAAGACGGAGATTTCTACTATTATTATTAATTATATTCCACTACACTATTTAATTCCGCTGCATTGATTATGATTGGTATGTGAACTCTGATATTTATTGTATAAAGAAGAATCAAATGTTTGTAAACAGTTTATGAACTGTACATTTATTATTATATTTTATCCTTCCGCTGTGAGATTCTATTTTGTTTTTCTTTCCCTGTTTTTTCTTATTTACCACATAACAATCCGCCCTTCCGTATGGTTTGAATTGGCACGTGTGTCGATTTAAAGCGTGCGAAAAGGAGGGACGGTACAATATCTTTTGCAAATCAACTCCTGAAACGACAATGGTTAAAATAGACAATAAAATAGTAATACGCATGCATGCAGCATGGGTAATCATGATCAATCTGTCTAAACCAATGGACTATCTGTTCCAACACTGTAGTTTAACTGCAAAACAATGGCTGACTCGGGCCTACCAAATATATCAAATTCTCTAGGAGTTCGAAATAGAGGTATAACATTATAAACACCTGGCGGCACGCCTCGATAGGAGTTCGAAATTTTATATTGCATTTTCGAGACGATTTAAATTCAAAATTTAAATATAATATAAATGTTTTTTTATAACATCCCGCATTTTTGTACGTTTTAAATCGACGATAAACCACACACGTCAGACTTAAACCATAAAGAATGGCGGATTGTTATGGGGTAAATAAGAAAAAGCAATGAAAGAAAAACAAAATAGAATCTTGCAGCGGAACGATAAAATATAATAATCAAATCACAGTTCATGAAGCTGTTTTGCAAAACATTTGAGTATATTTATACAACACATATCAGAGTTACACATACCAGAGAATAATAAATAATGCAGCGGAATAATGTGATGTAGTAGAACAATATAGTATATAATAATAATAAAATCTTCGTCTTCGTCCTCCAGTAATAGGGTCTTCAAAAACCTGAAATGCTCAGGCTGACCCGAGCGAATTGAAAAGACAAAACACTCAAGTCGGAACTAAAAGGTCTTATGTAAGTTAAATCACTGTAAATAATATGAGTGGAACGGTGTCAGAGATGTTTACGGGATTTGACATCTCCTATCCAGTGTCTAACGCGAGTGCAGTAACTTAAGAGATGCTCGGGATTCGCATCTCCTAAGGATCCGTTAAACTATTTACTATGTAGTAATATTTCGCTATTATAATAGTGTATAATAGTAAAATAAACTTACTTTTAAATAGCGTTAAGGAGTTACCCATATAGCCCTTAACACGTAATAGTGCCAACAGTCTATATAGTACTGTAATACCTCCTGATCGGGAAGCTACCAAAGAATACTCCATAAGTACGACACAAATCAAACTCGTACAAGGCGCGCTAGGGTAGTTGACACGGCACAACTAGGAAATGCCAGGGTAGATATACCAATTACGCTTTCGGACCGGTGGTAGCGCGTAGCAGCTACTACCGCCCACCTCGAGCCACACCCCCAAATCAAAAATCAAAAGTGGTCACCGAATCAATCCAAAGTCAGAGTATAATATCGAAGGGATGTGTCCGATAAAAGGTGCTACCTTCTTAGCCCGTCAATCGCTCCTATTTTAGCCGTCTTATGCCAACTCACGGGAGTTGGGTCCACGTATTTACCTCAAAGGAAACGCCGCCACCATCCTACTTCATTCTGAAATCTCCACGGCGTACACGGTCGTTAAAGTGGTTTTCGGAGTTGGCAGAGAGTATGACAACTTCGATCCCAGTCTCTTTAATAACCAAACGTTATTATAACACCGCGGTCATTTCAAAATAATTATACTTCAAAGCCAGGATATAATATTCATTTCAAAACCATATAAATACAATATCATTTTCGTTTTAAAAACCAAATCAATATGATATCATTTTAAAATCATAGTATTTCAAAGTTATAAAATTTCGAAACCAAAGATTTAAAACTATAACACTTCCAAAACGTAATACTTTGAAATTTATAACTTTGAAACATAACTTCCACCCCTTACATGGTTTAAATATTAAAATATTTTATAAAATAAACCAGCTTCTTAAATTTCACAAATCAATTCCAAAACAACCCGAATTTCTAAATTTTAAATGTAATCAAATCCCCAAATCATAAATTTCAATTCAATTCGGTTATCAAATAGACCATTCCAAATTATATCGATTTCAAAACAGATTTGATCCACAAAATAAACCATTTCAAATTCAATATATTTCAAAGCTTAAATATTCAATATCTCAAAACTAAATTTTATAATTCATATATACATGTGTGTGTGTGTGTATACCAAATTTACTTTACTATTATTTAGTTTTGAAATATTTGCTTAATAAATCCAATATCCTATAAATAAAACTTCAAATTTCAATAACTGAATATTCCTCAATTTATTTAAACTTGATATATTCACTTAAATCACCTTAAACCCGAATTAAGTTATAAGACCATATTCTTTTAAAATCTCAATTTCAATAAGTTTTAAATGGATTCTTATTAAATATAACTCTCAATTAAATAAAATCTCAAATCAATTTCAAAACTATCTTCTCAACCTTGATTTATAAAAATTAATATAAACTTTATATTAAAATATAATTTAAGTAAATACTTATCCATATTATATTTTAATAAAATCAAACTTATTATTAAACTTATTTTATATTTTAAACAATTTTATTCATGGCTTAAAACCAAGAATTTAACTATATATAAAATAACATTTATACAATATCCAAATCAATATCTCATAAAATCATATATTTCTTTACAAAGCCATAGAAATCATTTCAAAATATTTTTATATATAGACCGTGGTATCTATATAAAATTTTCTATTCTATGATCAAGTGATACAGATATTTATCATTTCAATCCGCAATTTAAAATAAAAATACGGTTATATATCATTTCAAACTGCAATCCCGAATGAATATAAAATGCATAACAACTTGCAGTTCATGACAATATAAAATCTAACATCCATTCATCCAATATCAATCATCAAACATTTATCATAATCATCATCCAATTCAAATAATAACATCAATATAGAATAGAAAATAAATAACAGGTATTTACTGGCAGTTTATATTCAATAATAAATTAAATAACAATTTAATTTAATAATTTCAATTTAACTGACATGATGATTAAAATATGCCAAACAGTCATAAATAAATTTCTAATCGCAACAGAAATTAATTTAACACACATAAGAAATTTTAAAAGTTGTGAGTGGGTTAAAACACTCACCTTTTGAATTTAAATTGAATTTAAATCCATTTTGAACCCAAAATTTGCACAATCTCAGAATCCATCCAAACCAGTGCCAAAATGTCTGGAATTCCGATACGATCTCAGAGGAGAAAACCGCGCCCAAATCCGAGTTTGTATGCAAAAGTTATGATAATTAGACGATTTGAAAAACAAAATTAAATAGAAAAAGAATGAAGCACAAAACTCAACACGGTCACGTCACCTCGATTCTCTTCCTAGAACCCTAATACGCATGCGCATCCGTACAGGTCATGAATTTTGGTTACAGCCGCCCCTTTCAATCAAAATCGCGCCACCTACGCCGCCCATCTCCACGATCTGAGCACTTCCTCACGTCCTTCGACCCAAGGCGCACCCACGGCCCTGACTTCGCCGCCTCCGGTCTTGATTTGCACCGCCACCGCCGCCATGTTATTCGTCGATTTCAGGTGGATTCGAGACCCTACAGCACGAACGAGCACCAGATCCCTGATCCTCTCGACGAGCTCTTCACAACGACATCGATTGGTTGACGATCCGCCTTTGGATCGTCGGAAATCCATATGAACGGCCGAAACTGATTCGCGATTATAGGATAAACGATGATTCGAATCCAAAAACGAATCGCAGAATTGAGATGCGCTCTTCGAGAGCTTTTCGAGATATAAAATATGATATAGTTTGTCGATTTAGAAATTTTGATTTGATTTTGAATTGCAATTAGATCTAGAATTTGATTGTCTGCCATTGAGGAGGAGAGACAGCTGAATTGTACGTACAGAACAATGAACATAAGGAATGGCTAGGGTTTATAGCAGGCTATATATAGGCATGCTGAAATTAGAATGGATGGATAAGATTGATGTACGCGTTGAACGATAAAGTTGCCCATAAAGCCCGTTTCGACTCCGGAACGAAATTAGGTCAACACATATGTCAAAATAGACGTTTTAAAATATTTAAAACGCAATGGAACATGTTTCAAGTCCAAATTCCATTATATAAAGAAGTTATGCTAAAATCAAGTTATTTCAAATTGATTTTGATTGATTTCAATTAAATTGATTTTTAGGCGTTTCGAGCCCGTGCGATCAAACGACAAGTCTAATCGTTACGAAACTTGAAATCCTACAATAATTCACCATTACGGATCTGATGAAACTAATTTCATTGAAATCTGAGTCAGTGGCCAAAATGGCTATTCTTACATTAGTTAAATAAATTAATATTAAATTAATTAAATCACTATTTAAATTCAAATTCTATAATTCATAAATTTTATCATCTTGGATTACTTTAGTACTTTATAATCCTTTATAACAAATTTTCATATCAATTTAAAGTTAATCAATTCACAACTACAGTGTTTAACCTTCAATTTTAATAAATTCATTAATTATCAATTGCAATTCCAATAAATCCATTTATTTGATTTTTAATCTTATTATGAATCAATTATTAACTTACCATCTTATAGGTGATGTCCACATGGGTTTATATCTATTACATAATTTTTTTCCAATTTCATCTTAATTCCAATTTACTGTAGTATCAAATTTCAATCTCTTACAATAAACCCATTTATTATAAATTTGAATACCAATTAATTTGTTTCAAATAAATTGATTGATTCAATTCAATTCTTTTATTAAGTCTATTATTAATCAATATGATATTTCATTGGTTAATTCAATGCTTACCTTTACTTACTTATTTTCAATTTTATACCCAAGTGCAACAATTTACACTATTTCATTATTATTGTGATTTCACTTCGATTGTCAATAATTAGTTTTAATAACCATTGCTACAATTCATTCTTAACATTCATTTTATTGAACATTATAAATTTTTTATTTAGCATCTAATTTCATTTCTTACAATAACCCGTTTATTATAAATTGAATCCAGTTAATTATAATTAATCTTAATTAAACTGATTTGATTCAATCCTAATCTTTTATTAAGTCTATACTACTCTATAAACCTACTTAATATTTGTTTGTCTTTCATTACACTACTATATTCAAATATCCATATTTCCTTTGTATTAACTACCATTTCCATTTTATTATATCTTTGTCAAATATATACATTAATTACGATTAAATATTCTCAATAAATTTATTTACTTGGTTTCATACTTTTTTTTTTACATCAATTACTGCCTTATAAATAAGTTTACGTTTCTATTCAATTTACATTCACCATTTCCGTTATTATATTAATTATCATTAAAGTAGCATTTAATTACTTTTATTTTAAAATTGGTAAATTACTGGTAACGACAACCATTTGTCACTATTATACCCTTTATAATACTTGTATGCTTATTCTTCACAAACAACTACTATCTATTATAATATTTCACATATTAATTCAATAATTACACTTGTTTTACTCATTATTCCCATTATAACTAAGTCATAACACTTAAATTTATTTTATTTAATTGGAATTTCATTCAAATTCATTAATTATTAACTTTAATTAACCCTGTTACCTTTCCTCTTAGTTATTTTCATTATTACGTCACAACTTTTATTAATAATTCACTATTTTTTTTATTTTCTTCAATATTAAATTCCAAAAATCTTATTAAATTAACAATTTTAAATTATCAAAATTTTCGGGTCGTTACACTCTCCCCCACTCAAAACTTTTCGTCCCCGAAAAGAAAAAAGAAAGAATTAAGAAATTAATATATCTTACTTAAAATATTAAATTTATAAACAAATAAATTTAAAAAATTAATTAATTTAAATAAAATATACCAATTTATAACCATTAAATCTTTTTATACCTAAATTAATAAAGTTTGGAAAACATTTTCAAAAGTTTTCTAAGTCCGAAATTTACGGAAAATTTCGACAGAGTCTCCTTTGTACGGAGAGGCTCGGAAGAAAATATAATATCAAATATAACAATATACAACATATTTTCCAAAATAATATATATCCCAACACGGGAAAATAATATAATAACGCTATAAACCGTAATCCAAAAACGTACCTATTTGTCGGGCAAACACGCTTAATTATGAAACCAAAAGCAGTAGCAATTGCTTCCATAACCTGTATTTCACTTATATAATCCAAAAGAGTTAATAATTATATAAAATGAAATGTTTAAAGTTGTTTCAACCACTAACGACAATCAATATAAATAACAATCACTTGCAACCAACATACCATCATCATATGAAACTGAAACAAATCAATCATCCATTCATATCCACAAAACAAATAGTTGTCCGAGTTCAAAACTTTAAATTGTACAAAATGAAGAATAAACTACTAAGTGCATCATTTACTCAACAGGCTTAGATAAAACTAAATAGATTATTCATACATCCAAACAAATTTAAAGTATCCTTACCCAAACAACCATAAACCAAACAAACAACGATTTCAAACAACATATTAAGTTTATTCTTATTAATTTCATTCATACATTTGTTGTTTGATTTCTTTTTCATTCATATAATAGTTTATCTTTTTATTTTACATTTATTTCTTGCAAATTTTAAATTTCCATTCATTTATTTACTACTTAATTTCATTTATTACTGAATTCCACTCATTCATTTATTTATAGTACCTACCTTTCAAATTATTTAATTAGCACCCTTTCCATTATACTTAAGTTTATAACAACTACAATATCAAATTCTTATTTATTAAAGAATTTCATTAAATACTTCCATTACTTCAAGTTTTACTTGTAAAATTTTCCATTACATTTTCTTTTAGCATTTTAACTTTTTATAGTTGGTAAGTTATATATATGATTTTAAGGATGTAATTGAGAGTTATACAAGTTTTCTCATTTCTTTTAATTTAATTTAATTTAATGTTCAATACTCATATCCTTTGTCTTATTGGTTACAAATTTCAATTTTCTTTTAATTTTATTTATAACTTAGCATTTAATCTCTTATTTTAATTAAAGGTTCCAAGTATTAATTAGTTACATTCCATTTCACTACAATAATTGAAACTATTAATTAACGGAAACTTAAGAACTAAATACCGGGTTAAATTTCAAATCATTTTAAAATAATAGATAAATGTATACTTACAACTTATATGTCCAATTATATTTAAAACAATTCAAAATTTATATTTGTTTATCAGAATAGAATTATAGTAAAACTACTACAATGGCCTTTCCACTTCGAAACTCGAAAATGAACATCGCTGATGCATGTACTCATCATTGAAATTATTTTCCAACGACAGAGAGGGGAGTACAGAACTTATTTCTTTCCAAAATCTTCTTTAAAACAATTCTTTCAAATTATATTGAAATATTTATATCAGAAAATACTTGTAAATAATACTATTATTATATTCCAAAATCATTCGAAAGAAAGTTTCAAACCCCGAAACTTAAGTTATAAAATTTCCAACTTCAGTTGCTTTTATTTTAAATCTTATTTCCAACCAATATTTATAAATTTCACTACCTAACAACCAATATATTACAACCAAATATATATATATATATATATATATAACATTTATAAAAAAATTATTACTTTATATACAGAAAATATAATAGGCAAAATTATTTCATTCACCTATATTCAAAACAAATATTGTGTCGGTCTGTCCTATTAAGTGTTTCGAAATCACTATTGATGTCATAGCGTCCTATGCACCAACCAGAATTTATAAATACAAATGGAACAAATTAACACAATATAAAAACCTTTTTATAACACTAACAAATACGCTCTCTCATATATATACTCTTAGTGACTCATCACCATAGGGTATTACTACCCTATTAATAAAGAGTCGGACCCCACAAAGCTAAGGTTTATCGCTAAACCAAAGCTCTGATACCAAATGTAACATCCCACATTTTTGTACGCTTTAAATCGAAGATAAACCACACACGTCAGACTTAAACCATACAGAAGGGCGGATTGTTATGGAGTAAATAAGAAAAAGCAAGGAAAGAAAAACAAAATAAAATCTTGCAGCGGAACGATAAAATATAATAATCAAATAACAGTTCATGAAGCTGTTTTACAAAACATATGAGTATACTTATACAACACATATCAGAGTTACACATACCAGAGAATAATAAATAATGCAGCGGAATAATGTGATGTAGTGAAACAATATAGTACATAATAATAATAAAATATTCGTCTTCGTCCTCCAGTAATAGGGTCTTCAAAAACCTGAAATGCTCAGGCCGATCCGAGTGAATTGAAAAGACAAAACACTCGAGTCAGAACTAAAAGATCTTATGTAAGTTAAATCATTGTAAATAATATGAGTGGAACGACGTCAAAGATGTTTACGGGATTTGAAATCTCCTATCCAGTGTCTAACGTGAGTGCAGTAACTTAAGAGATGCTCGGGATTCATATCTCCTAAGGATCCATTAAACTATTTACTATGTAGTAATATTTCTCTATTATAATAGTGTCTAATAGTAAAATAAACTTACTTTTAAATAGCGTTAAGGGGTTACCCATATAGCCCTTAACATGTAATAGTGCCAATAGTCTATACAGTATCGTAATACCTCTTGATCGGGAAGCTACCGGAGGATACTCCATAGGTACGACACAAATCAAACTCGTACAAGGCGCGTTAGGGTAGGTGACACATCACAACTAGGCAATGTCGGGGTAGATATACCGATTATGCTTTCGGACTGGTGGTAGCGCGTAGCAGCTACTACCACATACCTCGAGCCACATCCCCTAATCAAAAATCAAAAGTGGCCACCGAATCAATCCAAAGTCAGAGTATAATATCGAAGGGATGTGTCCGATAAAAGGTGCTACCTTTTTAGCTCGTCAATCGCTCCTGTTTAGCCACCTTATGCCAACGCACGATAATCGGGTCCACATATTTACTTCAAAGGAAACGCCGCCACCATCCTACTTCATTCCGGAATCTCCACCGCGTACACGGTTGTTAAAGTGGTTTTCGGAGTTGGCAGAGAGCATGACAACTTCCGATCCCGGTTTCTTTAACAACCAAACGTAATTATAACACCGTGGTCATTTCAAAATAATTATACTTCAAAACCAGGATATAATATTCATTTCAAAACCATATAAATACGATATCATTTTCGTTTTAAAAACCAAATCAATACGATACCATTTTAAAATCATTGTATTTCAAAGTTATAAAATTTCGAAACTAAAGATTTAAAAATATAACACTTCCAAAACGTAATACTTTGAAATTTATAACTTCGAAACATAACTTCCACCCCTTACATGGTTTAAATATTAAAATATTTTATAAAGTAAACTAGCTTCTTAAATTTCACAAATCAATTCCAAAACAACACGAATTTCTAAATTTTAAAATTTACCAAATCCCCAAATCATAAATTTCAATTCAATTCGGTTTTCAAATAGACCATTCCAAATTATATCGATTTCAAAACAGATTTGATCCACAAAATAAACCATTTCAAATTCAATACATTTCAAAGCTTCAATATTCAATATTTCAAAACTAAATTTTATAATTCATATATATATATATATATACCAAATTTACTTTACTATTATTTAGTTTTGAAATGTTTGCTTAATAAATCCAATATCCTTTAATAAAACTTCAAATTTCAGTAGCTGAATATTCCTTAATTTATTTAGACTTGATATATTCACTTAAATCACCTTGAGCCCGAATTAAGTTATAAAACCATATTCTTTTAAAATCTCAATTTCAATAAGTTCTAAATGGATACTTATTAAATATAACTCTCAATTAAATAAAATATCAAATCAATTTCAAAACTATCTTCTCAGCCTTGATTTATAAAATTCAATATAAACTTTATATTAAAATATAATTTAAGTAAATAATTATCCATATTATATTTTAATAAAATCAAACTTTATTAATAAACTTATTTTATACTTTAAACAATTTTATTCATGGCTTAAAACCAAGAATTTAGCTATATATAAAATAACATTTATAAAATATCCAAATCAATATCTCATAAAATCATATATTTCTTTAAAAAGCCATAGAAATCATTTCAAAATATGTTAATATATAGACCGCGGTGTCTGTATAAAATTTTCTATCCTATGGTCAAGTGATACGGATATTTATCATTTCAATCCGCAGTTTAAAATAAAAATACGGTTATATATCATTTCAAACTGCAATCCCGAATGAATATAAAATGCATAACAACTTGCAGTTCATGAAAATATAAGATACAACATCCATTTATCCAATATCAATCATCAAACATTTATCACAATCATCATCCAATTCAAACAATAACATCAATATAGAACAGAAAATAAATAACAGGTATTTACTGGCAGTTTATATTAAATAATAAATTAAATGACAATTTAATTCAATAATTTCAATTTAACTAAGATGATGATTAAAATATGCTAAACAGTCATAAATAAATTTCAATCACAACAGAAATTAATTTAACACACATAAGAAATTTTAGAAGTTGTGAGTGGGTTAAAACACCCACCTTTTGAATTTAAATTGAATTTAAGTCCAATTTAAACCCCAAATTTGCACAGTCTCAAAATCCGTCCAAACTAGCACCAAAATTTCTGGAATTCCGATACAATCTCAGTGGAGAAAACCGTGCCCAAATCCGAGTTCGTATGCAAAAGTTATGATAATTAAACAATTTGAAAAACAAAATTAAATAGAAAAAGAATGAAACACAATACTCAACACAACCACGTCACCTCGATTCTCTTCCCAGAACACTAATACGCGCGTGCATCCCTACAGGTCACGACTTTTGGTTACAACTGCCACTTTCAATGAAAAATCACACCACCTACGCCGCCTATCTCCACGATCTGGGCACTTCCCCACGTCCTTCGACCCAAGGCGCACTCACGGCCCTGACTTTGCCGCCTTCGGTCGCGATTTGCACCGCCACCGCCGCCATGTTCTTCTTCGATTTTAGGTGGATTCGAGACCCTACAGCACGAATGAGCACCAAATCCCTGATCCTCTCGACGAGCTCTTCACAACGGCACCAGCCGATCGTCGATTGGTCGACGATCCACCGTTGGATCGTCGAAAATCCATATGAACGATCGAAACTGATTCGCGATTACAGGACAAACGATGGTTCGAATCCAAAAATGAATCTTAGAATTGAGATGCGCTCTTCGAGAGCTTTCCGACGATATAAAATATGATATAGTTTGTGGAGTTTGAAATTTTGATTTGATTTTGAATTGCAATTGGATCTAGAATTTGATTGTCTGCCATTGAGGAGGAGAGACAGCTGAATTGTACGTACAGAACAATGAACATAAGGAATGGGCTAGGGTTTATACCTGGGTATATACATACAAGCTGAAGTTAGAATGGATGGATAAGATTGATATACGCGTTGAACGATAAAGTGGCCCGAAAAGCCCATTTCGACTCCGGAACGAAATTGGGTCAACCCATATATCAAAATAGATGTTTTAAAATATTTAAAGTGCAATGGAACATGTTTCAAGTCCAAATTCCATCGTATGAAGAAGTTATGCAAAAATCAAGTTATTTCAAATTGATTTCAATTAAATTGATTTTTAGGCGTTTCGAACCCGTACGATCAAACGACAAGTCCAATCGTTACGAAACTTGAATTCCTATAATAATTCATCGTTATGGATCCGATGAAACTGGTTTCGTCGAAATCTGAGTCAATGGCCAAAATGGCTATTTTTAAATTAATTAAATAAATTAATATTAAATTAATTAAATCACTATTTAAATTCAAATTCTATAATTCATAAATTTTATCATCTTGGGTTACTTTAGTACCTTATAATCCTTTATAACAAATTTCCATATCAATTTAAAGTTAATCAATTCACAACTACAGTGTTTAACCTTCAATTTTAATAAATTCATTAATTATCGATTGCAATTCCAATAAATCCATTTATTTGATTTTTAATCTTATTATGAATCGATTTTAATCTTATTATGAATCGATTATTAACTTACCATCTTATAGGTGATGTCCACATGGGTTTATATCTATTACACAAATTTTTCCAATTTCATCTTAATTCCAATTTGCTGTAGTATCAAATTTCAATCTCTTACAATAAACCCATTTATTATAAATTTGAATACCAATTAATTTGTTTCAAATAAATTGATTGATTCAATTCAATTCTTTTATTAAGTCTATTATTAATCAATATGATATTTCATTGGTTAATTCAATGCTTACCTTTACTTACTTATTTTCAATTTTATACCCAAGTGCAACAATTTACACTATTTCATTATTATTGTGATTTCACTTCGATTGTCAATAATTAGTTTTAATAACCATTGCTACAATTCATTCTTAACATTCATTTCATTAAACATTATAAAATTTTTATTTAGCATCTAATTTCATTTCTTACAATAACCCGTTTATTATAAATTGAATCCAGTTAATTATAATTAATCTTAATTAAACTGATTTGATTCAATACTAATCTTTTATTAAGTCTATACTACTCTATAAACCTACTTAATATCTGTTTGTCTTTCATTACACTACTATATTCAAATATCCATCTTTCCTTTGTATTAACTACTATTTCCATTTTATTATATCTTTGCCAAATATATACATTAATTACGATTAAATATTCTCAATAAATTTATTTACTTGGTTTCATGCTTTTTTTTTTATTTTACATCAATTACTGCCTTATAAATAAGTTAACATTTCTATTCAATTTACATTCACCCTTTCCGTTATTATATTCATTATCATTAAAGTAGCATTTAATTACTTTTATTTTTAAATTGGTAAATTACTGGTAACGACAACCATTTGTCACCATTATACCCTTTATAATACGTGTATACTTATTCTTGACAAACAACTACTATCTATTATAATATTTCACATATTAATTCGACAATTACACTTGTTTTACTCATTATTCCCATTATAACTAAGTCATAACATTTAATTTTTTTTATTTAATTGGAATTTCATTCAAATTCATTAATTATTAACTTTAATTAACCCTGTTACCTTTCCTCTTAGTTATTTTCATTATTACATCACAACTTTTATTAATAATTCACTAATTTTTTATTTTCTTCAATATTAAATTAACAATTTTAAATTATCGAAATTTTCGGGTCGGTTCATTTTTTCTTCAAATTACTGTAGCTCCCTCAAATCACGCAAGACAAATTTAACACATTCCTCCCTCATGGAACATGCGTACCCTCTAAAACAAACGACCCAACACGTGTAACTGAAGATAACTGAGCTATTTTCCCTTTTCTCCCTTTTTGTTTACGAAATAAAAAAGCAGAGTAAAAGAAAAAAAAATATCGTTCAAGAATTAATGGCTGAACCTTATAACGGCAATCTCAAAAGAAAAAAAATTGCATAGCTCTGGGATGATTCAATCGAGAATAATGGTAGACCGTTTTAAACTCCAAGCGAGATTCGATCGAAATCGAATAATCATCTAGGGGATCTCTCGATCGAGACTCGACGGCGGAGTCGAGAAGATGGTATTCAGGCTAATTTACGATCGACGTTTGGTTTTTAGGCGAAGCTCGACGAAGACGATGGCTGTTAGAAAAGTAGAGGAGCTTGCGGTGACTGGAGGTGTGATTTCGGTCGCTCCGACTAGGTTGGAGGCTTGCGTGGTCGAACTTGAAGCTGGTGTACTTATCGGTGATGGTGATGCTCACCGATGAAGTCACGACAGTTGGCTAGGTCGCACTAGATGGCCGAGTAAGGTATTTTTTTTTTTCAATAAATAATAGTAATGGATTTAATAGTAAGGTGTAGGGTTTTGTTTTGATTAAATATATATTATCTGTTAAGAAGTTTTTAAAAAGGCTCAAATTAATCTTAATTTTTATATATTTACAGCAACAAAAAGATTATTATACATAGATAAAGATTTGGGAAATATAGGGATTTAAATAAAGATTAGATTTAAAAAAAAATCTATATAGATTATTTTTACAAATATATATATATATATATATATATATATATATATATAGTTTCAAAAGGAAGACAAATATATATACACATATTTAATTTACTGGATTTGGTGAGTAATTTGTTCAGTTAACCTATTTAATTTATTTAGTTACTAAAGATAATTTATTAAAAAGAAAATTTGTTTAATATCAAATTATTAGTTAAAAATGATTAGTTAAAATTAAATTGTTGTTCAATTTAATTTATTAAATGATAAATCATGTAGATTATCTCAGATGTTAATAAATCATATAATTGTTATACAAGTCAAAAGTCGTGAGGAAACAATCGAAGGGAAATGGATTGCAAAACAAAAGGCAAAGGTGAGATCTTCTCACTCAATCAGATTACCTATTTTAATTTAAATAATTAAATTTAAATTATTGGATTGGTTACTTGAATTGATAATTGTTATCAGTTGGATGTTATGTTATATATAATAGTATATATATATTGGAGTTATTGATTTCCCGCATTATATAGCGGATGAGACCCTATGCGCCCCGCATAATAGCAAATGACCCCATATACCGCGATATGACGGCTCGAAGTGGAATTGGTATTTTATATTGTGCTAACATCTATGGATGCAGGAAAACAGGTTGGATGGATCCAATTGGATTCCTCAAATGTTGATTTTATTTCATTTTCTGTGATATAATTTATTTATGATCTGTGATTGATTATATTGGTAATTGAAATTATTGAAGGCTATGGTTTGGCCGAATATATTTTGGTATTTTAGGATACCAGAAATATAAAAATTGGATTTTTGGAAGGAAATTAAAGTAGAGAATTTTAAGTAAAATAATTTTAGAGGATTTGATAAACTAAAAGAAGGAATTTGGAAAGGATAAAGGTTGATTTTTGAAATCCTATTGAATAAATTCCAAGTATGGAAATTTTTTTTTTTTTTAATAAAGGGAAATAAATGGATTTTGAGAACTTAAGTAATATTTTTCAAAAGTTGAAGAACTTATTGAAATTCAGATTTTAAATGGTTTGGGAGAAATAAAGGGAGAATTTTAAAAAAATTAAGTATGAAATTAATATTTCAGAATTTAAATAAGATTCTAAATCATAAATATAGAAGTTAATATGGAATTAATGGATTTTAAAATAAATTTGGGTAAGTAAAGGAATTTATTTTAAAAATGGAGTTAGTTTGGGAAATCGATTTGAAAATTGATTGAATGTTTGAAACTATGTTTTAAAAGGAGGATGAGACTATGGAATTTATAAACTGGGTTTATAAAGAGAAATAATATATCAGTGGATATTTGGAAGTATAAATTCATGGTAGGAATTTATAAAGGAATAGGTAATTTGTTTTAAAAATAAATAGTGGTTTATTTTTAAAGGTGTGTATTTCCCTGAAAAGCCAAGTACGTTTTCAAAGCAGATTTTTAAGAATAACTTGGAAGTTTTAAAGTTGTTTTAAAAGAAGGTATTTGAGAAATTATTTACTTAAGATGTTTAGAATTTTAAAGTGAAATATTTATTAAATTAGTTAAAGTAGTAATTATTTTTAAAAGGCTAATTGGTATTATGATTTAAAAAGATAATTATTAATACGAGTGTAGTGGCACGAGCTTCGAGCGTGAATTGTTTTTCTTATAAATTATATATGTTTAAATCAGTTAAAAAAATGATTTTTTATTTTTAAGTAATATTTTGTAAAGAAGTATTTTGAATCAATAATTAAGGTTTAAATTTAGATCCTATTTTTAGAAGCGTTTTGAATTTTAAAGTATGTTTAGTTATTAGATCCTACTTTTATGGGCATTTGAATTTGTAAACGAAATTTAGTATTAGATCCTATGTTTAAGTAATTGAGATTGGATAATATATAGAGGGGCATTTTTGGTAGTTCACGTTGACACCAAAAAAGTGTGACACCAAAGCTGTTACAACTATTATTAAAGATTTATATTTTATAAAGTAATTTTATTTTAAAGATAGTTTTGCTAAAACTTTTATTTGAAAAACTTGTATAGAATTTCATAACCTTTATTATAAGATTATTTTGGCTTAAGTATTATATGAGAAATTGCTATAAAATTTCATAACTAGTATTTTAAATAAAGTGTTTAAAATAGTTTTTATTTTAAGTGTTTTAAAGTATATTTTGGATTAAGTAATTTAAATTATTTTAAAATCTAAAATATTTAGACTTGGTGATTTCCAGTGGAAATAAACGATCGGGTGGAAACTTATTCTGCAAGAGAAAAGGGTGATTTGATAACTGTTTCAAAGAGTTGAAGGGTAGAAAAATAGTTTGAAAAGATATTTTGAAATAAATAATTTGGGAAATTATTTGAATTTGATGGTTGTTTGTGGATGTTATTTGATAGTTATATAACCGACTATCAATATAGGCCTTTAAGACGGCATTTGAATTTTCGATGAGACCGGGATCAGATTCCAAATGGATATCCGAAACCAAATCGAATCTTAAAGGTGGATCTTTAGTTTAAAAGATTAAAAATGGAAATTTGTATCCACATGTTTTAAATAAGCGCTCATTATTTGGAAAGGCCGGGGGAGGGCATTAAGTCGAAAACCCATTCTGAATAATGATAAGACGAAATGGAATTGCATTTGAAGACGGTGGTTGAAGATCGGGTATTTCGAAAACGAAAGGATTGCATGTTGATTGTCTCTGCACTGAGTTGCTCCGGTATAGAGATTACCCTATGTGATGGGGAGTCCGGACGTGATTAGGGGATATCCGGATTTGCAAGGACTTCTTTCCTTAATTGGACGAAGTGCATTCGGTTCCATTCAGACCCAGGCTGGACTTGTATGGATGTATGTCTGACATTACACTTTGAGATATAAAGCTGGTTTCTAACAAATATATTTCTGTTGGTGGCGGAGAATTTATTCTCTTAGCTTAACACCCTTCTTTGAGACGTACGAGCTTAAAGGTTATGTAGTTGATAGTTATTAGTGATATATTCCCAATTTGGTGATGTGGTATGCTAAGTGTTGAGTGGTTGATCGAAGCATGGCTTTTGTGTAAAGCGTAGCTTTATGGGACGAGACTTTATCGAACCTCACACCTCGGGAAATGGTCGAAACAGGAAGGATGCAGCAAGGTTATGGGGTTCACGACCCTAAGAGTATGTACATTTCCTTCTGGATAAAAGTGGTATTTTGGTATGGAGCCTAAATATTTTACTTATGTGGTTATTAGAATTTGAGACGCCTCGGTAAAAGTCGGTTGCGACCAGAGGATGACATACTCGTGACATTTAGTTACCTAGTTACAGAGGTAACCCAATCTTGTGTTGGCGGAGATCCGGTTAGGTTTTTGAGACGTCCTTCCAGAGGTGTACCCATTCGGATAAAGGAAGTTCCTTAGCCTTGGCCATTTGTTGGAAATCCAAATAAAACAATACGAGCCCTTTACGATTTCAGTTGTAGAACCTACCTTTAACAGGGTAACTATAGTAGGCATACTATAATGGTACGTATGCTGGCTAAGATTAATATTATACTTGCGAAATGGTTTTCCACACTATGCACTAAAAATAATATTAAAAGGATTTTCGCGTATCAAGCATGTTTGACTACTATAAGAAGAAACCTCCCCCATGTGTGCGACTGCATTTGAGTGTGTGTCGGGAGACCTTATGTTAGTTTCATTTTCCAAAAGCATGAACGAATTTTTGGCACAATTAACTGTTTTTAGTTCTCACACCAGTCCCATGACTGACTCGGAGTTTATTGTTCCCTTTTCTGAACTCTGGGTGCTGCTAATTTTCCACACGGGTAGCCTAGAGTTAGGTTATCAGTAGGTTCTGGAGCTACGTCGGGAAGTAGACATGGATTTGGAAGTCTTTGGTTTGGAAGCTTTTGGTTTTGAGCTTTTTGGATTGGACTTTGGAGCTTTGGAAATGAAGATAAAGTATGTTGGACTCTCTTGAAAGACCATATTGATGTTATTTTTCCGCTGTTATGTTGTATTCCGCTGTCGTGAAATATATATATGACTCTGATGATGTAATGTACAAAAAGATATAGTTCTTTTGTTTAAAGATTAGTCATTTATCTATTATATATTGTTCCGCTGCGATTGTGAGATTCTGATATTGTTTCTATTTCTTCTTCTACCTTCTTCTTCTTTAACCCTAATGGTTCGGTTTTTCGTCATTCGATTGTTTGGCATTTGATACAGTGGATGTATTGATGTCGATTTTCGGGTGTTGAAAAAACGGGCCGTTACAATTTGGTATCAGAGATGAAGGTTAAGCGAGAACCTTGGCTCTGGTGGGGATTACTCATTAGAAATAAAGTCCATAGTACTCTAGAATGAGTTTGAGTGTATTAATAGATATGAGCGCGTATTTGTTAGTGGATACAAATTTTTTATATTGTGTTGACTTATCGGTTGAGTGTTTATGGATTTTGGTCGATATGTGAGACGCCATGTTATCGATAAGGGTTTCTAAACTCTTAAACGAGATAAACCGACACAATATTGTTTTAAAATAGGGTAAATGAAATAATTTTACCCAAATTATTTTATATATAAAATAAATAATTTTCCATAAATTATTATAGTATATATATGGTTGCTTGGTTGTGAGGGAATGATAATGTTAAACTATTAATATTGTTATGAAGAAATTTAAAACAGGAATTGAAATCATAACCAAAGGTTAAGGAAAAAATTCAGATAATGAAATGGAATTATAAATGTGATTTATAATTTGAAATAAGCCGCCGGAGTAATTTTTGAATAGGGATTAAAAGAATTTGGAATTCAAAATTTTGGAAATTAAATTCCTTTGATTTGAAAATGGTTTTCAAAGGTTTTGGGAAAATAATAGTAATATTATTTGGGAAATATTTTTGAATTGGATTTGAAATCTGGTGAGATTTGGAATTTAAAAATATTTGAAATGTTTTTAAAGAGATTAAGCATTGAACTCTTTTCGGTCGCTGGAAAATAACTTCGGTGATGACTGCAGCATCATCGATGTTCATTTTTGAGTTTCCAGGAAAGGAATTGCTGCCAAATTGTTTTAAATGGGAGTTGTTTGCAAAACTGGGTTTGGTTTTGAAATTCAAAGGGTAATTTGATATGCAAATGAATTATGCATGTAATTGATTTCAAAAATGATTTTGAAATACTTAAGTGATTGTTAAAGACTCTGGAGTTTAATTAAAAATGTTTATAGCATATAAATGGGTTTGATAACTTATAAAAAGTTAATGAAATTAAGTGTGACCGGAGAATAAAGTTAGAAAGGTAAGCCAATTAAATAAAAAACTAAAGAAGGTTAGTAAATGGAATATAAATAAGTTGGAAACTTACAGAAGTTTAAAATTTAAATGGAAATAGAAGGAGACTGATCTAGTTGAATAAAAAGTGAATTTGAGAAAAGAGTCTAAATTGATTAAATGGAATGGTTATTGAAAATTTAATATTGGAGTCAATTTGATTTATGTTAAGTAAATTGAAAAATATAGTTTGAGTGGATTAAAAGAACAAAGTTCTCAGAACTAAAATTTTATTGGAAATTGAAATAAATTGGCAAATGGAACTAACTTAAGTAATGATATAAATTAGTTACAAATGGAAGATAGTTGATAAAATTCAATATTCAGAGTTTGAAGATAAATTGAATTCAAATAGAATTGAAACTGAAGTATTGGAATTCATTTTGAATTGGGTTAAAGTAAAGTTGAAGAATTAATTTAAAGTGGACTAAAGATAATAAAGGTTTGGAAATAAAAATGGTTTGAGATAAATACGTAGGATGTACGTATATTATTTTATTCGCATAACGATTTATCCAGATTCGAGCATAGAATTTCGAGATAGTTATATCGATCCGAGTTGGGATTTTTCACTCGATATTAGACGGCGAACCCTGGATATGGATTTTGATTGATTCTAAAAATTCTCTATCATAGCTTGTGGCTATGCAAGGAGAATGACAGTTTCTAATTAAGAAACCAGATCTGAGTCCACACTAGGAAGTCTGGTGGACAATACTAGTTTGGAAGTGAAATTGCGTGATCGAGTGAGCGATCAGATTTGGTATTGCGAATGAATGATATGTGTACATCGTACGAACTTGAATGAAATAGATATTTAAAATTTTGTAAAAATAAATGTATAAAATGATTTTAAATGTTATGATTGGATATTATTGATAAATAGTATATAGGTGTTTTAAAAGCAAAGGGAAATTGGTGTTTTGAATTCAGAAGATAAATTGAATTGCTTGACAAAAAGGTATGTATTTAAATTTCTGTATGAAATTTGATGATTTTCTGATCTAGCCACTTGGCCTTTTGTTTTCTTTTGAAATCTGGGGGACCCGTAGAGGCATTATGTAGTTGTACCGAGCTAGCCGTGCAAAGGAGACGCTGGCGAAATTTTTCGAAATTTAGAGAGTTAGAATTTTTTTTGAGAAGTTTGGATAATTTAAAATTTGGATTTAAATTTAAATTTGAATTGTTGAGAAAATAATATTGTTTGGAAGTTATGGATGAGTTTAGAAAGGTACTAGAAGTGATAGTGTGTCTTTAATAAAAACTGTTTTGGGGAGTTGAAACTGTTTGGTTTTGGAAAGTTGTTAAATACTGTTTGGATTGGGAAATAGTGAACGAGTTATGGACCATTCTTCTTAACAAGTAATTTCGAGGACGAAATTCTTTCAAGGGGGGAGAAATTTGACGACCCGAGATTTTGGACATTTGAAATTGGAATATTTAATTGATTTTAAATATTTAAAAGTTGATTTCTAACTTGAATTGCAAATGCCACTATTTATTGTATAATTTAATTGTTTAATTGAATAATTGGAAATTGGGTAAATTGTTGAATTTGAAATTTTATGCTTGTTAAAAATATTTCAAAAGATTATAAAAATTTATATTTGTAGTCCTAAAGATAATGAAAGCTTTAAAATTGAAATTTGAAGTGTTTTGTTCAGTTTTAAAAATATATTGTTTAAATTGATATTTAAAATAGCCTTCCCAGGCAAAGTCTCGGATTTTGACAAAACCAGTTCCATCGGATCTGTAATAGTGTATTATCGGATTTCAATTTTCGTAGTGTTTGGATTTGTCGTGTGGCCATACGGTAGATAAACGCACAGAACTTTATATCGAAAATCCAATATAAATAACTAGGTCCATAAAGCTATCTTCTCCATACGATCGAATTAGGACTCGAAACCTTTTCTAGTGCGTTCGAAATAGGGGTATAACATTATAAACACCTGGCGGCACGCCTCAATAGGTGTTCGAAATTTTATGTTGCATTATCGAGACGATTTAAATTCAAAATTTAAATATAATACAAATGTTTTTTTCTTCAAATTACTGTAGCTCCTTCAAATCACGCAAGACAAATTTAACACGTTCCTCCCTCATAGAAAACACATACCCTCTAAAACAAATGACCCAACATGTGTAACTGAAGATAGCTGAGCTATATTCCCTTTTCTCCCTTTTTGTTTACGAAATCAAAAACCAAATCAGAGTAAAAGAAGAAAAAAATATCGTTCAAGAATCAATGGATGAACCTTATAACGGCAATCCCAAAAGAAAAAAATAAATTGCGTAGCTCTAGGATGATTCAATCGAGAATAGTGGCCGACCGTTTTAAACTCCAAGCGAGATTCGATCGAAATCGAATAATCATCTAGGGGATCTCTCGATCGAGACTCGGCGGCGGATGGCAAGAAGATGGTATTCAGGCTAATTTGCGATCGACATTTGGTTTTTAGGTGAAGCTCGCGAAGACTACGGCTGTAAGCAAAGTGGGGGAGCTCGCGGCGACTAGGGGCGCGATTTGGGTCGCTCCGACTAGGTTGGAGGCTTACGTGGTCGAACTTGAAGCTGGCGTGCTTATCAGTGATGGTGATGCTCGCCGATGAAGTCACGACAGTTGGCTATGTCGTACTAGATGGCCGAGTAAGGTAATTTTAAATTTCTTTTCTTTTTTCAATTTGAATAAATAACAGTAATGGATTTAACAGTAAGGTGTAGGGTTTTGTTTTTGATTAAATCTACATTATCTGTTAAGCAGTTTTTAAAAAAGGCTCAAGTTAATCTTAATAGTATATATATTACTTGTTTTTGATTAAATCTACATTATCAGTTGGATGTTATGTGTTATATATATATATATATATATATATATATATATATATATTGGAGTGATTGATTTCCCGAATTATATAGCGGATGAGACCTTTTGCGCCCCGCATAATAGCGGATGACCCCATATACCGCGATATTCCATCTCGAAGTGGAATTGGTATTATATATTGTACTAACATCCATGGATGCAGGAAAATAGGTTGGAGGTATCCAACTGGATTCCTCAAATGTTTGTTTTATTTCATTTTCTATGATATAATTTATTTATGATCTGTAATTGATTATATTGGTAATTGAAATTATAAAGGCTATGGTTTGGCCGAATATATTTTGGTACTTTAAGATACCAGAAATATAAAAATTGGATTTTTGGAAGGAAATTAAAGTAGAGAATTTTAAGTAAAATAATTTTAGAGAATTGGATAAATTAAAAGAAGGAATTTGGAAAGGAGAAAGGTTGATAATTGAAATCTTATTGAATAAATTCCAAGTATGGGGAAAAAGATTTTTTTAATAAAGGGAAATAAATGGATTTTGAGAACTTAAGTAGTATTGTTTAAAAGTTGAAGAATTTATTTAAAATTCGGATTTTAAATGGTTTGGGAGAAATAAAGGGAGAATTTAAAAAAAATTAAGTATGAAATTAATATTTCAGAATTTAAATAAGATTCTAAGTCATAAATATAGAAGTTAATATGGAATTAATGGATTTTAAAATAAATTTGGATAAGTAAAGTAATTTATTTTAAAAATGGAGTTAGTTTTGAAAATCGATTTGAAAATTGATTAATTGTTTGAAACTATGTTTTAAAAGGAGGATGAGACCATGGAATTTATAAACTGGGTTTATAAAGAGAAATAATACATCAGTGGATATTTGGAAGTATAAATTCACGGTGGGAATTTATAAAGGAATGGGTAATTTGTTTTAAAAATAAATAGTGGTTTATTTTTAAAGGTGTGAAAGAAAAGTGTATTTCCCTGAAAAGCCAAGTACGTTTTCAAAGCATATTTTTAAGAATAAGTCGGAAGTTTTAAAGTTGTTTTAAAAGAATGTTTCTGAGAAATTATTTATTTAAGATGTTTAGAATTTTAAAGTTAAATATTTATTAAATTAGTTAAAGTAGTACTTATTTTAAAAAGATAATTATTAATATTTATATTTTATAAAGTAATTTTATTAAAGATAGTTTTGCTAAAACTTTTATTTGAAAAACCTGTATAGAATTTCATAACCTTTATTTTAAGATTATTTTAGCTTAAGTATTAAATGAGAAATTACTATAAAATTTCATAATTAGTATTTTAAATAAAGTGTTTAAAACAGTTTTTATTTTAAGTGTTTTAAAGTATATTTTTGGATTAAGTAATTTAAATTATTTTAAAATCTAAAATATTTAGACTTGGTGATTTCCAGTGGAAATAAACGATCGGGTGGAAACTTATTCTGCGAGAGAAAAGGGTGATTTGAAAACTGTTTCAAAGGGTTGAAGGGTTGAAAAATAGTTTGCAAAGATATTTTGAAATAAATAATTTGGGAAATTATTTAAATCTGATGGTTGTTTATGGATGTTATTTGATAGTTAAATAACCGACTATCAATATTGGCCTTTAAGACGGCGCTTGAATTTTCGATGAGACCGGGATCGGATTCCAAATGGACATCTGAAAACCATATCGGATCTTAAAGGTGGATCTTTTGTTTAAAATATTAAAAATGGAAATTTGTATCCACATGTTTTAAATAAGCACTCTTATTCGGAAAGGCCAGGGGAGGGCATTAAGTCGAAAACCCATTCCGAATAATGATACGACGGAATGGAATTGCATTTGAAGACGGTGGTTGAAGACTGGGTATTTTTGAAAATGAAAGGATTCCCTGTTGATTGCCTCTGCACCGAGTTGCTATGTTATAGAGATTACCCTATGTGATGGGGAGTCCGGACGTGATTAGGGGATATCTGGATTTGCAAGGACTTCTTTCCTTAATTGGACGAAATGCCTTCGGTTCCATTCAGACCCAGGATGGACTTGTATGGATGTATGTATGACATTATTCTTTGAGATATAAAGCTGGTTTCTATCAAATATATTTCTGTTGGTGGCGGAGAATTTATTCTCTTAGCTTAACACCTTCTCTGAGACGTATGAGCTCAAAGGTTATGTAGTTGATAGTTATTAGTGATATATTTCCAATTTGGTGATGTGGCATGCTAAGTGTTGAGCATTGGTTGATCGAAGCATGGCTTTTGTGTAAAGCGTAGCTTTGTAGGACGAGACTTAATCGAATCTCACACCCCGGGAAATGGTTGAAACATGAAGGATGCAGCAAGGTTATGGGGTTCGCGACCCTAAGGGTATGTACATTTCCTTCTAGATAAAAGTGGTATTCTGGTATGGAGCCCAGATATTTTGCTCATGTGGTTGTTGGAATTTGAGGCACCTCGGTAAAGGTTGGTTGCGACCGGGGGATGGCATACTCGTGACAGTTAGTTACCTAGTTACAGAGGTAACCCGGCCTTGTGTTGGCAGAGATCCCGTTAGGTTCTCGGGACGTCCTTCTAGAGGCGTACCCATTCAGATAAAGGGAGTTCCTTAGACTTGGCCATTTATTGGAAATCCAAACAAAACAATACGAGCCCTTTACGATTCAAGTTGCAGAACCTGCCATTTAACATGGTAGCTATAGTAGGCATAATATAATGGTACGTATGCTGGCTAAGATTAATATTACACCTGCGAAATGGTTTTCCACACTATGCATTAAAAATAATATCAAAAGGATTTTCGCGTATCAAGCATGTTTGACTATTATAAGGAGAAACCTCCCACATGTGTGCGATTGCATTTGAGTGCGTGCCGGGAGACCTTATGGTAGTTTCATTTTCCAAAAGCATGAACGGAATTTTGGCACAATTAACTGTTTTTAGTTCTCACACCAGTCCCATGACGGACTCGGAGTTTATTGTTCCCTTTTCTAAACTCTGGGTGCCCCTAATTTTCCACACGGACAGCCTAGAGTCAGGTAATCCGTAGGTTTTTGAGCTAAGTCGAGAAGTAGACGTGGATTTGGAAGTTTTTGGTTTGGAAGTTTTTGGTTTTCAACCTTTTGGTTTGGACTTTGGAGCTTTGGAAATGAAGATGCAGTATGTTGGACTTTCTTGGAAGACCATATTGATGTTATTTTTCCGCTATTATGTTGTATTCCGCTGTCGTGAAATATATATATGACTCTGATGATTTAATGTATAAACAGATATAGTTCTTTTGTTTAAAGATTAGTCATCTATCTATTATACGTTATTCCGCTGCGATTGTGAGATTCTGATATTGTTTCTATTTCTTATTCTACCTCCTTCTTCTTTAACCCTAATGGTATGATTTTTCGGCATTCGATTGTTCGGCATTTGATACAGTGGACGTATTGATGTCGATTTTCAGGCGTCGAAAAAACGGGTCGCTACAATGCACCTACCCATATTTTGAACATGGGATAAACTGATTCTATAATAAAGTAATTAAACTGGTTAGAGTCCAGTAAGGAGACGATCCAATTGAGAGTACATGGGAATTTGAGGAGAAAGTCCGAGCTACCTATTTCGAACTCTTTTCTTGCACGTTTCCATTCTAGTTAGGAAAGTACAAATCACTTCTATATTTAGGCTCTAGCTAGGTAAAGACTATTAGATGGTAGGAATGGTTGTAAATATGTTATGGATGATAGATGCTAATGGATGTATTTGAATGTATTGGTCGGATTGTTTGCTTTGAAACGTTTATGACGGTATATCCTCTAGGTAGCACACATACATTCACATTATCTCTTATTTATCTTCTAGCTGGTTAGATATGATATATATATATATATACATACATACATATATATACATGATTATTGTTAATCTTATTTGAGTATTATGCATACAGATGTTGGACATGGATGAAATAGTCGTGCATACATATAGAATTGCAAGTTTACTTATTTAGGATGCTGCATACATTTGGACGCATGACATGAGCATTTTTGCATAATAGAAGGTCGACCGAATTAGTGGACCACCTACTTTTGCATTAGTATAGATTCATGTGCATTTCCCATCACATATATCCATACATTATATATTAGATTTTTTTTAAGGACAACGAGTGCTCATGGATATTGGTTGAGTAGATAGTTATAGGTTGTTGTGTGTATAAGTTGCATTTTTCTGTCCTTAGAGATTTTGGGGATGAAATATTTTTAAGGGAAGAGAATGTAATACCCTGTAAATTTAACCGAAACTGAACAAAAATTTTATAAAAATATTAAATTAAATGAAAACAAGGACTTAAAAACAAAATTCCATAAACGTTTGAACTTGGCTATGAAACTTGCACCATACTGTTCGTAGCGATTTTTCAAATGATTTTCATATACAACTTGTCGTAATCCGAGTTAGTATGAGAGTTATGAACAACAAAACGATAAATGAAAATTTAAAAATATAAATAAAAAATTAAACAAGCTCAGTTCGACCCAAATGGGCCCTAGGTTGCAACGACCCAAAAATTTTAACAGTTTTTTTAATAACGTAATTAACTAAAATTTTGCTTGAAATTAAATCATTTAATTTAACAATGAAAATTTGATATTTAAAATACGTCTATTTAGACATAGCAAATGTCAGATTTTCATCGGAAAATATGGAAGTTTATTTTGTTGTGTAATTTTATTTAAATTTAAATCAGTTAATATTTGATGGAAATAAAACATTTTCAAACCATGAATATTTTTTATATGATAAAAATGTATATTATTTTCTGAGTGAGACGTCATGTTTCGTTTCGTCAAATTTGGACTTCTCTAGCTTCGTTTACCTTATTTTCAGTGAATTTACAACCGTTTGGCAGCGAATATCGACTTTTGATTGGATGATCATATTGTTGATATCAGTATACCATTTTGTTCATCTAGTCTTGCTGATCTCTGCAATATATTCATTTGTGTATTTCAGAGTCTGGTGTGCGGCGAAAGCAGTAAAACGGTTAGCCGTATCGGTACTCGGTTGGAGCCTTTTAGGTTCTGTTACCTTTCATTATCTATCGTGTAAACAAATAGCAATGTGTAGTTAATATTCTAAGCTTTTGACTTTTGCCATTCCCAATATTCAATTTATAGATTGGCGGTTCATCTTCATTTTGATTCATTCATTCTCTTCCTTGCTCTTTTCCGTTCTTTTGTTTTGATTCATGAAAAAATTAAAGAAACTATATATATTTAAGGTTGCGTTCATTTTCATTTTGCAGCCCTTTCTTTCTTCTTCCTAGACCATGGTATGCTCATCACTTTCATGCCGTAAAAAATTTTTATCAACGCATGGAACCGAGGATAGCTCCGTGCTCGCGTTCTCTTGTGCACCGCAATCTATTCCCAAAACCGCCATCTCCAAACCCATAAACCCAAAACAACTCGCCACCTCGTCAAGTATCCAACCGAGACATGCATACTACAGCACCCAAAACAACTCGCCTTCAATCTTTGTTCGCAACCACCTTTCCTCCATGCTTTCTGAGAACTTCATCGTGTCCTCACTCTCCACCACATCGGCTCGCAGCCACCTGTAACCGAGACTGCAACTCCACGAACTCAGCAGCCCCACGTCCACACTTCAACGTCGGAAACCACCATCGCCTCAACCCGAACAAAACCCTCCAAACTTTCCTGCTTCTTTCCACCGCACCTTCCCAGACCGGTCGCCTCTCCTTCCTCCGGCCTCCAAGGCCGTTGAAAACTCCTCACAGCGAGCACCTCTGCCAAACGCTTGCTCCACGCATCACTACCGTACAATCTACCGGACCTTGCTTCACCCTTGCACCATAGCCGAAGTCTTCACTGATAGTTCTCCTACTTATTTGCATAATTGCTTCCTCTTATATGTTGATTTCTAGTGTGCTTCCTACGTGCGAGAAAGAAAATATAGACATCTGGATATATTTCATATATGGCTTGTGTGTGTAAAGCCTGCTATTTTCCCTCTGCAGCCTTCTTGTTTTTTTAAAGGTAAGTTGCATATTGATGTATGTTTTTATATGTAGATTAGAATGCTGAGTATATATTCAAAAGCTTTGAAAATTGGCATGTTGATATTTTTTCCATTCCTTTTTATTTCTTTATAGTGTTGCTATCAGAAAGTGTATTATGCAATTTAAAGTTCTCAAATCTTGGAAGAAAAAAAAGTTATACATATGCTGTTTGTATATATAAGTCCCTATGTATGATTCGTTTAAATATATATGTTGACGTAAAATACATTTTTAAAGTACAATTTAAAAGTCTATTTGGTTGTATATTGTGTCTGCAAATCAATATATTGTTCAATATATGTTTTGATTAAAAATACACACACACACACACATATATTGTGATGACCCAGAATTTTTGAACATTTGAAATGAAATATTTAATTGATTTTAAATATTTGGAGGGTAGTTTAACTTGAATTTGAAATATAAATATGAATTTGGCAATTAAATTATTGAGTTTAATTTATTAATGATGGGTAAAAATTTGAATTTTCAATTTTAAGCTTGTTAAAATAATTTGATGGCTTAGAAAATTTATATTGATAATACTGAAGATAATAGAAGCTTCAGAATTTGATTTGAAAATATTTTATTCAGTTTTGAAATTATATCGTTTGAATCGATATTTAAAAAAATAGCCTTTCGAGGCACATTCTCGGAATTCGACGAAACCAGTTCCATTGGATCCGTAACATTGTATTATTATCGGATTTCAATTTTCGTAGCAATCAGAGTTGTCGTTTGACCCTGGCAGCTCAAAACGCATAGAAACTATTTTAATCGATTTAATTTAAAAATTTATCGTTTACTTCCGTAACTTGCGCATATGATCGAATTTGCCTTCGAAACACGTTCCATTGTGTTCAGAATGCGGACAAAACATTATAAATGTCTGACAGCACGCCTCGATTGGAGATCGGGATTTTAAGTTGTATATAATAAGATATTTTGGAAATTTTAGAATATAACAAAATTTGAAAGTCAAACTAGTCAACCTTATTAACCATACTCGAGACATTTTCAGTATTCATCTTCCTTGAGAAGCTATCCTCATAAAAAATCGTGACTTCTCTTTGCTTAGTTTTGATTTCAAAAACAGAAATTAACTCAAAACCAAATAAAAAATGGCCGCAAATTATAAAATCGAAACAACTAAATTCTGTCGATTCACTTCAATTTTCTTCCTTCTATTTTAAACCGAAATGGCAGCTTCCTTTTTCCACCTCTAATTCATGAAAATCAGATTGTTCGAAAGAAAAAATTGATCAAGATGGTTTGTTCGAGCCGAGTAAATGAAGGTGCGATGATTCCTGGGGGCGCGCGTTCGACGAGGCAAAGGGCGGTGATGGATTTCAGGTCGCGATAGCAGTATCGTGCGCGCGCATGAAATTGATGGTGGCAATTAGGGTTTAGAAGCGCACGCGCGCGCTCGCGCATGAGAGAGTTTTGAGGGATGCGACAGCGACGTCGATGTGGGTGTTGATGGCAGTAGTGTCGAGCTTGGTAGCGGTAATTTCGAAGGGTCTCGCGTTCGTCATTCTAGCTAGGGGCGTCGATTTGATTTCCTGAGCTGTAAGTATTAACAGTTTTGTTTTAATTTAAGTAAAAAAATTTAAATAAATTTGCTAGTTAATGATTAAGTTATCAGAAATTTAACAGTAAACTAATTTGTGTTGAAAGGGAAACAAATTTTATATTATATACACATATTTTATATATACATAAGTAAAATAGAAAAAAATTATATGTGAGACGTTGGATAAAATCGATTTTTATCTATATAAATTATTTTAGTATATGTAAGAAATAAAATAAATATACATGACTATTCAATTTAAAATATATTAGCTTATTTTAAAACAATGGATTTGGTGGATAAATAGTTAAATTAACTTATTAAATTTACTTTGGTTACTAAAGATAATTTGTTAAAAGTAAATCAGTTTTTTTAAAACTAAATCATTGGTTAATTAAAATTTATAAATAATAATTGATGGGTCGATTTGTCCGAATATTAATTAAGTCATTAAATGTTATACAAGGTCTAATACAATGAAAAAATCAAGTCGGAATGAAAAATGGATTACATGCATTATTTAAGGTGAGATCTTCTCACTAAAATTTTAAATAATTGAAAATTTCAGTTATTGATTGATGATTGAATTATGATAGTTAAAATTGATTGACTGTGTGTTTGGGTGATTGATTTATAATAATTTTTCACTGGATAATATTATATATATAGTAGTATATAGCATATATTGGGTGATTGATTTTCCGCATTATATAGCGGATGAAACCATATTGCGCCGCATAATAGCGGATGATATTTTTTTTATAAATCCAATATACCGCGATATTCCACCTCGAAGTGGAATGAGTATTTAATTGTTGTGCTAACGTCTGTGGATGCAGGAAAACAGGTTGGAGGGAACCAACTGGATTCCTCACAAATAGTAATTTTTATTTATATTCTGTGATATATCTCATTGATAAATTTATTTTATCTACGATTCCGTGAATAAAGATAAGCGTTATGGACTATACCGCTAATCAATGTTAATACGATTGAATCTGTGATGGTTGATGTTGTGCACTATTGTGTTAAACCTCTGGACTGTGCTATACACACACGAATATGGATTGCACGTGGAAATTTGTTAAGTCACGGTTTTTTTTTGAAATAATTTTAGAATTGAATTTTTGAATCCAAATGGTTTTGGAAATATATCGAATTTAAAGGGGAAAAACTTTTGAAAAGGAATTTCAAAGTAAAAGTTATTTTTGAATAACTTAATTTAGTTTTAAAATTTGTTTTAAGTTTGAATTGAAATTTTGAAATTGAATTCTATGTTGTGAACATATGATTTTAAAAAGGTTATATATGTTTACATGAATTTAAACCATTTTAGAAAGTGTAGCTTTGGGAATTTAAATTAACCTAAAGATTTTAACTTATATAAATGAAATTGGATTTTTTTGAAATAAAAAAAACTATTTGTTCTCAAATGATATAAGTTTTTATATAAGGAATGAATTTCCAATTTGTATTAAAGGAAATTCAAATTGAATTGGAAATGGTTTTCCAAGTTAGGAATGATTTGGAAATTATAGTCTAAAAAGATTATACAAGTTATAAAGATGTTTATATAGGTTTTTAACCATTTAAAAAGTATGGTTTTGGAAATTTAAATTTAAATCCAAGTTTTATACTTGAATGGTTTAACTTATGTAATTTGTAATCGGGTTTTCCCAAAATGAAAACTATTTGTTTCAAATAATAATAGTTTTCATAAAAAGAAACTATTTCTAATTTGTGTTGAAAGATTTCAAGTTTGAAATGAGATTGTAAATAGTTTGGAAAACTATGAATAAACCTTTGTGAAGACGATTAAATCTTGTTTTGAAATCTAAGAGGATTTTAAATGGTATGTCTTCCATATACAAGATTTGAATTGGAAAGGGTTTGAAAGTTATAAATTAAATCTTAAACTGGAAGATTGGATGAGTTAATCCAATTTGAAATGGAATTTGTTTTGAAAATTGGAATGGATCTTTGTGAAACTGGGTGAACTGTGTGGAATAAATCTTTTTGTTTAAAAGATTTGAAATGGTAATTTAAACCATTGAAAGGAAAGTTTTGGATATTAAGTTGTGACTTAATTGAAATCCAATATTCATATATTTTTAAATTTACGCTCATTATTCGGTTTAGCCGGGAGAGGACTTCGTGTCATATAACCCATTTCGAATAATGATACGTCGATATGGATAGCATTTGAAGACCGGGTATTTTCGAGAACGAAAGGGTAACCTGTCGATTATCTCTGCACTGAGTCGTGTAAGTATAGATATTGCCTAATTGATGGAAAGTCCAATCGGGATTGTGAATACCTGAAAATTGCAAGGGCTTCTTAGGAAGTGCCTTCGGTTCTGTTCGGACCCGGAACAGACTTGTAGGGATGTGTGTCTGACATTACATTTTGAGATGTAAAGCTAGTTTCTATCAACTACGTTTCTGTTAGTGGTGGAGATTTATTCTCTTAGCTTAACACCCTTCTCTGAGACGTACGAGCTCAGAGGTTATGTAGTTGATCGTTACTAATGATACATTCCAAATTTGGTAATGTGGCATGCTGAGTGTTGCTGTGTTTTGATGATCATTTGTTGATCATTTATGATCGATGCATGGCTTTGTGAAAAAGCGTGGCTTTGTGAAAAAGCGTAGCTTTGTGGACGTGACTTCGTCGAGCCTCAAAACCCGAAAATGGTCGAAACAGGAATCATGGCAGCAAGGTTATTTGGGGGTAGCTCCTCCTGAGGGTATGACCATTTCCTTCTGGATAAAAAAGTGATATCATGGTATGGAGCCCAGATATTTACTTATGTTGATTCTTCATGAAAAGTGGTATCATGGTATGGATCCCAGATACTTTACTGTGTGGTTATTGGATTGGGGACCCCCGGATAAAGGTCGGTAACGACCGGGGGATGGCATACTCGTGTCAGTTGTTACCTAGTTACAGAGGTAACCCGGCCTTGTGTAGTAGAGATCCCGTTAGGTTCTCGGGGACGTCCTTCCAGAGGCGTTCCATTTTATGTGGGAAGTTCCTTTGCCTGACCATTTGTTGGAAAATCCAAACAAAACAATACGCGCCTTGTACCGTTTTAGTTGTAGAACCTGTCATTTAAAATGGCAGCTATAGCTGGCATAATATAATGGTACCTATGCTGGCTAAGATTAATATTATATTTTCGAAAGGTTTTATGCACTATGAACCAATAATAATATTTAAAAGAGTTTTTTCGTATTAAGCATTTTTGACTGTCATAAGGAGAAATCTCCTCCAAGTTTGCGCTTGCATTGTGTGTGTGGTGGGAGACCTTATGGCAGTTTCATTTTCTAAAATGCATAGCGGATTTCTTTTCTTTTCTTTATGAAAATAATTATTTTTGAGATCTCACACCAGTCTCATGACTGACCTGGAGTTTATTGTTCCCTTTCTAAACTCTGGGCACCCATAGTTTCCCACACGGGCAGCCTAGAGTCAAGTTAGCATTATTCGAGAGCAATAATCGAAAAAAAAGATGCTGTGGAGATCAGGAGCAAGCTGGACGTCGAAGCGTATCACTAGTATATGTAATATTTCTTTCCGCTGTATGTTGTTGTACACTATGATAATGTAATGTGATGTGATGTAATAACTGATATAGTGATTCTGTTTAAAGATATTTATTTATCTATTATATGTTGGCCGCTGCGATATGTGAGATTGTGTTATTGTTTCTGCTTCTTCTTCTATCTTCTTCTTCTTCTTTAAACCCTAACGGTTCGGTTTTCCGACATTCAACTGTGCGACATTCGATACATTGGACGTATTGATGTCGACTTTTGGACGTCGAGAAATCGGACTTGTTACATGTATGTTATTTTAAATATGAAATTTTAAAATGAATATCTGTGGAAAAAAATTATATATATAATGTACATCTATTTTCAGTTGTATCAAGCTGATTCTGTTTTGTTTCATCGATCCCTTATTATCAAGCCTATTTTGATTTGTTTCCCGTCAATTCCAAACTTCTAGCTTTGCTTTGATCGTCAAATTCGTGTTCATCATACTTTACCTTGGAATTTGTTGCTCGGATTTGCAGCTCAGTTTGCTATCAAATTTCTCTAGCCTCGAAAGGTGAGCAATCACTCATGATTAACATTCTTACATTTATTAGATTTGATTTCCATTGAAACGACAATTGAAATATGCTGCTAAATTGAACTGTTAATTATTTGCCATATATGATATGCAATTATCTATAACCGATCACCTATGACATCTGACACCATGATTTGTTATTTATATTTTATCTGTTATTGATGATATATGCCTGTTGTTGATATGTTATATTATTATCATCACTATTCTCACTCTGCAAGTTCTCTATTAGTATAGAATTCCCTATGGGTTAAAATGATACATGCCCGAACAATCTTATAGAATATGAGAAAATCGTTATGGGTTGAAATGATAAACCCAAGCGATTTTCATTGAATTGAATTTGAGATTGATGGTTGAAATGATATATACCCATAGATATTTAATTGTAGATTAAAATGATAAATATCTGTATCACTTGACCATAGGATAGAAAATTTTATACATACACCATTGATCTATATATATTTTGAAATGATTTCCTGGGTTACGAAAGAAATATATATCGTTTTATATAAATATTGATTTTATTATATATAAATGTTATTTTATATATGTTTAATATTTTAGATTTTTAAAACTATATGTTTTGGAAATTCTAAAATTATAAGTTAGTTTTGAAATTTATTAATTTTAAGATTTTACTCATAATTGTACTATTTTAAATATATATAAAATAAGTTTTAATATAAAATAAATTGAATAATAAGATTTGATTTAATAAAGTTTGATATAATTAGTTTATAGTGTTAAAGTATTTATTTGAAATTATATTTTAAAAATATATTTTTATAATAATTTTAATAAGTTCAGGTTGGGAAGATAAATTTAAATTGATTTGAAATCGTATTCTTTTAAGAATTATATTTGATTAAAATTGATTTAAAACTTATTGAATTTGAGATTTTTAAGATATGATTTATTACGTAATTTTGATTTGAAGTGATTAAATGAATACTTCGAGTTTAAATAAATTGAAGGGAATAATTAGTTTATTTAAATGGTAATTTATAATTTTATTTAAATGTTATTGGATTGATCAAACGAATATTTCAATATTAAATAATGGTAAAGTTGAATTCGAAATATAAATGAATTTATCAAAATTAAGTTATTGTAAATGTTTAAATATTTAAAGCTTTGAAATCTATTGAAATTGAATTGGTTTAAATTTGTGGTTCAAATCTACATTTTAAATCGATATAAAATGGTTTATTGAGGTTTAAATTGAAATGGAAGAACTGAGATTTGATTTAAATGGGATTTTTGGAATTCGAGTTGATTTGAATTGATTTTTGAACCTTGAGGAAACTATTTTATTATATAAAGCATTTTAATATATATAAAAAAGTATTTCATTTTATTATTTATTTTAATATATAAGTTATTTTAATATAAACAAATTATAATATACTAATTATTTTAATACAAACTATTTTAAATTATAATTATTTTAGTATATAAACTATTTTAATATAAACAAATTTTAATATACTAATAATTTTAACATAAATTATTTTAACTTATAATTATTTTAATATATAAACTATTTTATTATATAAAATATTTTATTATATATACTATTATTAATATCTCAACTGTTTAAGAGTAAAGTGTTATGATTTTCAAAGTGTTATAATTTCTAAGTTTTATAACTTCGAAAGTGTTATAACTTTGAAAGTGCTATGATTTTGGAAATGGATATATTTTAAGTGAATAATGATATCGTATTGATATGGTTTTGAAATGGATATGTTATTTTGGTTTTGAAATATGAATTATTTGAAATGAAATGACCACAGTATTATAATAACGTTTGGTTGTTAAAAAGACCGGGATCAGATTGTCATGCTCTCTGCCAATACCGAAAACCACTTTAACAACCGTGTATGTGGTGGAGATTCCAGAATGAAGTAGGATGGTTGGCGACGATTCTGTATGAGGTGTATACGTGGACCTGACTCCCGTAAGTTAGCTTAAGGTGGCTAAAACAGGAGCAATTTGGACGAGTTGGGCGGTAGCTGCGACTATGCGTTACCAACGGCTCGGAAGTGTAATTGGTATATCTACCCTGGCATTGCCTAGTTGTGACATGTCACCTACCATATCAATCCCACAATGAGTTTGTTTTGTACCATACCTATGGGGTGCCCTCTGATAGCCTCCAATTTACGGAGGGTTTACAGTACTGTATAGACTACGGGAATATATAAAAATGTGTTAAGGGGGATATGGATAACACCTTAATGCTATTTTAATAGTTTATCTTACTATAGACATATTATAATAGCGTATTGTAATACATATTAGATAGTTCCATGGATCCTTAGAGGATGGTTTTCCTAAACATCCTTTGAGTTACTTGTATTTCAATTGATATTTCACTTGAATTAGATTTATTGATATAAGAATGTTAATCCTGACTCATGTGTTTTGTATTTTGCTTTATGCTCGGTTCAGACTAAGTGTCACAACATTTGGGACTCACCTTTTGTGACGCCCCACCTCTATACCCACGCTAGCCAAGGACACTACAGGATAATGCCGTCAACTAACACGGAGAATAAGGCTGGTTGTGAGCGACCATCTATAGCCTTGCTCTAACTATCTATTGAATACATCGACAATAGTCATACTAAGCAGATCGACGTATCCAATGAATACTTAAAACAAAACCATAGGCGGTTGGAGGATCAATCAGAACAGAATATAACAACTCAAATGTAATATACATCACAGAACAGTAGATCACCATATTCACATATACAGATACATAACAGAGTATACAAACTAATACATGTCAAGTGGTATAGCAAACCACAATATACAGACGAGTCAAAAGAATACATATGTCAGAGTTACAACAAAAAGGACTACACAAAAAGCTTTAACAAAAGGGAACAAGCTGAATAGTCCATGCGGAAGCAAAATATGCTAAGTCCAAAAGCACCTAACCTGAAACAACTCGGTCTGACCCGAGTATGAAATACACGGGTCAGTCTAGCTAAATAAATCAGTTAGATAAACTGAACAACAATAACCTGCATGGTCACAAAGTATAACAAATATCTCTGAAAGAGATAACACAATCATCTAACAAAGAAGAGTCATATGATAACAAAACAAGCCTCATATCATCGGCAACTCATAGAAACAAAGGATAAAAATATCCCAAAGCAAGCCAAAAGGCAAATAACAAATACCCATAAGGTATACAAGTTCCATAAGGTAAACGCTATGCATCATGCGGCTCAAAAAGACCAACACCGAAGGGCGATACCTAGGGAATATACATATGAATGAAACATCATAAAATTTGCTCGAGCTCAGTACTGTACAAACAAGGATCCATGAGCCCGAAGACTCCAAACCCAATATCACCCATGCGGCTCATAACGACCAACATCGGAAGCGATACTAAAGGGCAACCCAATATCACCCATGCGGCTCATAACGACTAACATCGGAAGCGATACTATAGGGCAACAAACCCGAAGGTACATACCCGAAGGCAACAAACCGTAGTGGTGAAGGTCGGAGACCCAGTACTGGACACCACTAACTGGCGGAATGTGTCATAACTCTCAAAAAGGAATCCGAAAAGTGGTAACGTGAGTCCCATAACCACTCGTTCGCACTAAACGGTTTATTATCCGTTAGTTAATTTCACACTCAAAGCAGTACAAAGTTCACCTCATATCATCGATAAACCAAACCCGAAGGTCAAAACGATCAATTGAATAGGTCGGGGATTAATCAGAAGGATAAACGCACAGATTCATGGTCCATGTTTTGCCCAACCATTTAACCACCCTTCCACTTTGCTCGAAGTGCGAAATTGTGTGTTTTAAATAGAATTTATAAATTGGAGAAATGAGCTTTTAATATGATTAGAAAGACTATTTTATAAAAACCCGTAGATGAGGTCAAAAATAAGTTATCAAAGTCAAAGAGGTAATAACAACCACTAAGAACCAACATGAATCGATAACATTCGGAAAACCAATCAAAATAAGCATAATTAAGCAAAACAGGAAAACAGGAGTAGGTCAGTCGACTGAAATCGCTGTTCAGTCGACTGAACACTGTCCAGAAAATTTTGGGCTTCAGCTCAGTCGACTGAACAGAGGATCCAGTCGACTGAACCCAATTTCCTGCATTTCCTACCTATTACCAATGAAGTGCAAACTCTCCCAACTTTCAATCGGACGAGCACGGACGCTTGGGATTTATGCCAAGCGGCTACCCGGCCCTATAAGCACTTCGATTCATCACCAAAAACATGATCAAAACATCAAAGCTAGGATCTTTAAGGAATTGAACCCAAAACACTAAAAATTTGGGTATTCACCAATTCAATCCAAACCAAAAGCAAGTGCATAAGAACAAGTGCTAGGAATTCATACCCAACATCAATGAAATCAAGAGAAGTAGATGTGAGTTCAAAACTCACCTTTTATCTCAAAACAAGAAGAAGAAGCTCAAACACAAGAAGGAGACTAACTACTCTTCACTTCAACTCTACAAGCTTGAATCTAAGAATAAAACACATATTTCCTAAGTTAGGTTTAGGAAACTTTCTGAAATTGAAGGAGAAAGAGTTGGAGAAGATGAAGAGGAAGCTTACCAATGGCTTCTCTTTGATTTTGGAGCTAGATTTCAAGTTGCAAGAAGAAACTAGGGCTTGAAATTTCTAATTCCCATTCTCTTCCCCCATTTTCAGTTTTTAGCTTAAGTTTTATGAAATGAAATAAGTGAATGAAGAGGAGAGGGACCGAGTTAGGGTTAATTAGTTAATTAGTGGGCTGAACCCAACCCAAACTCAACTAGAAAAAGTTGCAAAATTCGACTTACTCCAAACATATCAAAGATCATAAAAGATCGCAAACGTCATTTTGGAACCAATGGAGGTGGTTTCGAGTTCCAATTCGGCCGTTTGCAAAAAGTAGCATTTCGGACCCAAAAGTCCGATGAACGACGCCATATTTAAATATAAAATCGTTCAATATGCGGGTTGTTACAGATCTCCCCTCCTTACAAAATTGCGTCCCCGCAATTCCCAGAGACGATTTTTGTAACAACTACATACATACAACATTCAAAAGAAAAGGAAATAAGCTTGAGGCAAAAAGATATTCTCACCGTTTCTATGCAAAGATAGAAAACCCGGATAAGATCGCTCGATAAACTCTCTAGTTTCCCAAGTACAGTCATTGGGACTAACGGACCATTAAGCTTTAACGAGCGGCACGTCTTTGTTCCGAAGGTGTCGCACCTCCGTGTCAAGCACGCGAATAGGTTGCTGTACAATAGATAAGTCCGATGAGACCTCAAGCTCAAGCAAATCAGGAGAATCAATAACAGAATCTGATTCCCGAAGACACTTCCGAAGTTGCGAGACATGAAACACGTCATGAATGCCAAATAAATGAGCAGGAAGTGAAACTCTATAAGCCACAGGGCCAATACGTTCAGTAATAGAAAATGGTCCTATAAAGCGAGGAGCCAATTTCCCAGTCGTACTGAAACACATAACCCCTTTCAAAGGAGAAACACGAATAAAAACAAGATCACCAATCGAGAATTCGAGAGGCTTCCTACGGCTGTCCGCGTAGGATTTCTGGCGGCTCTGTGCCTCTTTCATTCTCAAACGAATAAGATCAATCTTCTCGGAAGAATCACGAACAAAATCTGGGTCAAGAATAAGCTTCTCCCCAGATTCCAACCAACATGAAGGTGATCGACATGGCCTTCCATATAAAGCTTCGAAAGGAGCCATACCGATACTAGATTGAAAACTATTGTTGTAGGAGAACTCTACAAGAGGTAGGTGATCCTCCCAACAACCACCGAAATCAAAAATACAAATATGGAGAAGATCTTCCAAGATACGATTCACCCGTTTAGTCTGTCCGTCAGACTGCGGATGATAAGCTGTGCTAAAATTAAGCTTTGTTCCCAAAGCTTGCTGAAGACTCTTCCAAAAATGACTCGTGAATAAAGGATCATGATCACTCACAATAGAACTAGGAACACCGTGAAGTCTCACGATTTCCTTGACATATAACTTAGCCAAATGCGAAGCAGTCCTATTAGACATAATAGGAACAAAATGAGCAGATTTAGTGAGGCGATCAACAATAACCCAGATGCTAGAATGGCCCGATCTCGAACGAGGTAGGCCGTCAATGAAATCCATAGAAACCTGATCCCATTTCCACAATGGAATCTCTAAAGGATGAAGAAGACCCGAAGGATGCTGTTGTTCGGCCTTAATACGCTGACAAGTTATGCAATTACTCACATAACTCGCCACATCGTGCTTCATGCCTTCCCAATAATAAAGACGATGCATATCGGCATACATCTTACTACTACCAGGATGAATGGTATACTTAGAATGGTGACAGTCATCAAGAATGTCATGCCTAAGCGCAAAATTAGAAGGCACAAAAAGACGGTTCTTCTTGCGAAGACACCCATGAGAATCAAGGCTGAAATCCCGCAACGCCTCATCACAGGATCCAGACTCACAAAGCTGAATAAGATGCAACAAATCAGGATCACGCCGCTGAGCATCGGCAATACGATCCAATAAAATGGGTCGAGCTCCCAAACTAAGTAACAGAATAGGAGAATCAGAAGATGAACCTCGATCTCGAATTTCACAAAAAGATAGAGTCACAAGAATATCCCACTCAGCAAGCATTATAGAAACAACAGCCGAATGTTTGCGCCTAAGCGCATCAGCAACACGATTACCCTTTCCAGGGGTATACTGGATATCAAAGTCATAAGAAGCAAGAAACTCGAGCCAACGCTGTTGTCTTATATTGAGTTCTTCTGAGTGAACAAATACTTCAAGGATTTATGATCGGTATAAAGAATGAAGCGCTCGCCCAATAAATAGTGTCGCCAAATCTTCAAGGCAAAGACAATGGCGGCTAACTCAAGATCATGAGTGGCATAGCGAACTTCATTCGGACGCAGTTGCCTAGAAGCATAAGCAACTACCCGATCCTTCTGCATAAGAACAGCACCGAGACCACTACCACACGCATCGGTGTAGACAACAAGATCATGATTCCCCTCGGGAACCACCAAAATAGGAGCATTAGTGAGAAGTTCCTTTAATGACTGAAAGGAAGCTTCACACTTGTCGGACCAAATAAAACGAATGCCTTTCCGAGTAAGGCTGGTGAGAGGAAGCACAACTCGGGAAAAATCCTTAATGAACCGACGGTAATAACCCGCCAATCCAAGGAAACTATGAATCTCATGCACATTCTCAGGCCTCTTCCAATTCTGGATGGCTTCGATCTTTGAGGGATCGACAGAAATGCCATCGGAAGACACAACATGGCCTAAGAACTTAACCTTATTCTCCCAAAAGTGGCATTTAGAGAATTTGGCTCTAAGCTGATGATGACGGAGGGTACTCAAGACAATTCTCAAGCGATTAGCATGCTCAGCATCAAACTTAGAATAAATAAGGATATCATCAATGAAGACAAGGACGAACTTGTCGAGATATTCCCGGAATACTCGATTCATGAGATCAACAAAGAAAGCAGGAGCGTTCGTCAAACCGAACGGCATAACGAGCCACTCAAAAGAACCATAACGAGTGCGGAAAGCGGTAAGAGGAATGCTATCCTCCGCGACTCGTAACTGATGAAAACCCGTGGCAAGGTCAAGCTGAGAAAAGACCTTAGCACCACTCAATAGATCGAACATATCATCGATCCTAGGCAATGGATACCTATTCCTGATGGTTAACTCGTTAAGCTTGCGATAGTCAATGCAAAGCCTAAGAGTTCCATCGGACTTCTTCACGAAGACGACCGCGGATCCCTATGGAGAAAAACTGGACTGAATCAACTACTTGGACTCAAGCTCTAAAAGATGCTTCTTGAGTTCCTCATTTTCCTTTGTAGACATCCTCGTGGGAGGACGACTAACTGGCTGCGCGCCTGGAATGAGATCAATGCGGAACTCAATTTCCTGTTTGGGTGGCAAACCCGAAACAGGTTCGAAAACATCAGAAAAGTCACAAGCAATAGGAATATGAGATATATCATCATCATCTCGCGAATTAAGAGAATAAAAAGCCATTTCGAAATTATCCACATCCCAAGAACAAGAGATAACTGAGTAGGCAAATCCGGATGTCGAAGATACAAAATTCTCTCCGAACAAATAATCCGGATGTCGAAGATACAAAATTCTCTCCGAGCAAATCCCAGACAAGAAATAACGTGCAGATTCGCACGAAAAGAAAAGCCACATAAAACAATCTCAATATCATCACAAAGCATGCTAAGGGTCGCGGATCCCCCAATAGGATTCGCAATCCTTAAAGAAGTAATCATACAAGAAACATCCAAAGATAAATCATCAACGAGCTTTTTCGATACGAAAGAATGTGAAGCACCCGTATCGAAAAGAACTCGTATACTATGATCATGAAATAAAATAGAACCTTCCAAAATAGATGGAGATATGCCTTTGGGCTGAGAAGGACCTTCAGAAGCCTTAGCAGCATAAAGCCTGCTAGACTTGGCACCAGCCGGAACAGTAGGACAAGCAGAAACATGATGACCTTCCTTCTTGCAATAGCGGCAGAAGAGAGGCTTAGGACAAGCTCGAATAATATGATCAGGAGAACCACAATCGAAACATTTCCAAACGAAAGGTGTTCCAACAGACTGAGGCTGAGAGCTAGAACCACCAGTCTTCTTCTTCTTAGAAGGAAAAGGCTTCTTCTGAAATTGAAACTGCCTCTGGTTGGGGTTCTTGAAAACCTCAACATCAACATCACTATCACACTCCTTCTCGACGGTTTTAAGATGAAGTGCAGAATCAACCAACTCCTCAAAAGAGAGCTTAAGCTGGAGCAACAAAGACTTCTTAAGATATTTCTTAAGACCAGAAACAAACTTCAAATTCTTCTTATAAGAAGTGCTAATGAATTCAAGACCATACTTAGATAAAGCCTCGAATGATGCAACATACTCAGAAACAGAAGACCTCCCTTGCTTCAACTCAAGGAAGGGACGGGTCAATAAAACTTTTTCAGATTCAGGAACGAACTTGAGTTCAAATCTCTCTCGAAACTGAGTCCAAGAGAGAGTAGACTCATCAATTTCGGCTATAAGAAGCTCATACCAATCAAGAGCACGCTCTTGTAATAAGCTAGAAGTTACAAGAACTCTATCGTGATCAGAAAGATCCATGCGAGAGAAGATACGCTCGCACGTGCGAAACCAAGCTTGGACTTCAAGAACAGACTCGGAGCCCTTAAACGGCTTTCCTCCAAGATGAGAAAAATCACTGCACTGACGTGCAAAGGCAGACTTGCGAGGTGGAGATACTCGAGGAGGAACTGGAGACAGAGTGCTCTTAAACAATTCCAAAAACTGATCAGCAGACATATAAACGCCATCTGGATGTGAGCCACTGGATTGCCCAGCATCCAAACGTCGTCCCCTGCCTCTTCCAGCCATACGCTGAAAGTTAAGATAAGAACAAGATTATTCACAAGGTAGATGTCATTAATTCAATTGTGGAATACTACGGAATGAAATGCATTCCTAGACGTATTACCAATTTCTATCTAACCTTTGATGGAATAGAGAGACACGATGATTCAAAGATTTGTATCACTTATACACTTTGATGTACCAGAATATGTGCATCTATTCTGTGTTTATCATATTTTGTTCTGAACTCAGCTCTGATACCAAGCTGTGACTCCCCACCTCTATACCCACGCTAGCCAAGGACACTACAGGGTAATGCCGTCAACTAACACAGAGAATAAGGCCGGTTGGGAGCGACCATCTATAGCCTTGCTCTAACTATCTATTGAATACATCGACAATAGTCATACTAAGCAGATCGACGTATCCAATGAATACTTAAAACAAAACCATAGGTGGTTGGAGGATCTATCAGAACAGAATATAACAACTCAAATGTAATATACATCACAGAACAATAGATCATCATATTCACATATACAGATACATAACAGAGTATACAAACTAATACATGTCAAGTGGTATAGCAAACCACAATATACAGACGAGTCAAAAGAATAATATATCAGAGTTACAACAAAAAGGACTACACAAAAAGCTTTAACAAAAGGGAACAAGCTGAATAGTCCATGCGGAAGAAAAATAGGCTAAGTCCAAAAGCACCTAACCTGAAATAACTCGGTCTGACCTGAGTATGAAATACACGGGTCAGTCTAGCTAAACAAATCAGTTAGATAAACTGAACAACAATAACCTGCATGGTCACAAAGTATAACAAATATCTCTAAAAGAGATAATACAATCATCTAACAAAAGATGAGTCATATGATAACAAAACAAGCCTCATATCATCGGCAACTCATAGAAACAAAGGATAAAAATATCCCAAAGCAAGCCAAAAGGCAAATAACAAATACCCATAAGGTATACAAGTTCACAAGGTAAACGCTATACATCATGCGGCTCAAAAAGACCAACACCGAAGGGCGATACCTAGGGAATATACATATGAATGAAACATCATAAAATTTGCTCGAGCTCAGTACTATACAAACAAGGATCCATGAGCCCGAAGACTCCAAACCCAATATCACCCATGCGGCTCATAACGACCAACATCGGAAGCGATACTATAGGGCAACAAACCCGAAGGCACAAACCCGAAGGCACATACCCGAAGGCAACAAACCGTAGTGGTGAAGGTCGGAGACGCAGTACTGGACACCACTAACTGACGGAATGTGTCATAACTCTCAAAAAGGAATCCGAAAAGTGGTAACGTGAGTCCCATAACCACTCGTTCGCACTAAACGGTTTACTATCCGTTAGTTAATTTCACACTCAAAGCAGTACAAAGTTCACCTCATATCATCGGTAAACCAAACCCAAAGGTCAAAACGATCAATTGAATAGGTCGGGGATTAATCGGAAGGATAAACTCACAGATTCATGGTCCGTGTTTTGCCCAACCATTTAACCACCCTTCCACTTCGCTCGAAGTGCGAAATTGTGTGTTTTAAATAGAATTTATAAATTGGAGAAACGAGCTTTTAATATGATTAGAAAGACTATTTTATAAAAACCCATGGATGAGGTCAAAAATAAGTTATCAAAGTCAAAGAGGTAATAACAACCACTAAGAACCAACATGAATCGATAACATTCGGAAAACCAATCAAAATAAGCATAATTAGGCAAAACAGGAAAACAGGAGCAGGTCAGTCGACTGAAATCCCTGTTCAGTCGACTGAACACTGTCCAGAAAATTTCGGGCTTCAGCTCAGTCGACTGAACAGAGGATCCAGTCGACTGAACCCAATTTCCTGCATTTCCTATCTATTACCAATGAAGTGCAAACTCTCCCAACTTTCAATCGAACGAGCACGGACGCTAGGGATTTACGCCAAGCGGCTACCCGGCCCTATAAGCACTTCGATTCATCACCAAAAACATGATCAAAACATCAAAGCTAGGATCTTTAAGGAATTGAACCCAAAACACTAAAAATTTGGGTATTCACCAATTCAATCCAAACGAAAAGCAAGTGCATAAGAACAAGTGCTAGGAGTTCATACCCAACATCAATGAAATCAAGAGAAGTAGATGTGAGTTCAAAACTCACCTTTTATCTCAAAACAAGAAGAAGAAGCTCAAACACAAGAAGTTGACTAACTACTCTTCACTTCAACTCTACAAGCTTCAATCTAAGAATAAAACACATATTTCTTAAGTTAGGTTTAGGAAACTTTCTGAAATTGAAGGAGAAAGAGTTGGAGAAGATGAAGAGGAAGCTTACCAATGGCTTCTCTTTGATTTTGGAGCTAGATTTCAAGTTGCAAGAAGAAACTAGGGCTTGAAATTTCTAATTCCCATTCTCTTCCCCCATTTTCAGTTTTTAGCTTAAGTTTTATGAAATGAAATAAGTGAATGAAGAGGAGAGGGACCGAGTTAGGGTTAACTAGTTAATTAGTAGGCTGAACCCAACCCGAACCCAACTAGAAAAGGTTGCAAAATTCGACTTACTCCAAACATATCAAAGATCATACTCAAAAAGATCACAAACGTCATTTTGGAACCAATGGAGGTGGTTTCGAGTTCCAATTCGGCCGTTTGCAAAAAGTAGCATTTCGGACCCAAAAATCCGACGAACGACGCTATATTTAAATAAAACATTTAAATATAAAATCGTTAAATATGCGGGTTGTTACACCTTTGGAGTTTGGAGCTTCGCTTGTAGATCAAACTATCTATTCAACTTGCAGTTATTCAGTTGACTTCAGTGATATGTTCGGATTTTGTTATTTGACTATGAATTGAGACTTCTATGAACCTTGATTTTCGCTGTATTTTGTTTCGTACTCTGTTATATATATATATATAGTAGCTTCATGAACTACTATTCATCTGTTTCCGCTGCTTATTGTTATATTACTCTGTGTCTGTGGTTCTGTAATTGATTTATTTACTGTATGTGCTGAGTTTTGCCAATTATAAAATAACAATCTGATATTTTGAGCACTTCAAGTCCGACATGTGTGGATGCGAATGACACAAAATATCGGGATGTTACATGTGGTATCGCAGCTATGGTTTTAGGCAAAACTTAGCTTATGTAGTAGAATTAATTACAGAATCACCTTCGTTCAAGTTTGAGTTTCTTTCTCCTTGATTCAAATTTCCTTTGAACTTTGGAACTCTCCCATTCGTTCTGAAATCCATTCTTGTCTCTCCCTATTCGTATTCTTCTTGATTTTGGAGTACCCCATAACTCCATTTTGATTGATCTCTATAATGGATCGGTGGTCCTGCCAATCTTAGAATGATTTGTAAAGGGGTGAAACTCCTTTACAACAACATCGATTCAACGAAGATTTCTATATCGTCGGTTTAGATGCTGCTATCTCTTGTTATGCCCAAATTCTATTCTCTTGTGATCGGATGTCAATTTGCCTCTGGATTCTACATCAATCTTATTCTTGAAGTCACGGTTGACACGGTTAAGGTCACCCACGATTAATATAAGTATATTCATCTTCCTATTTGAAATTTAATCATTTTATCTCCCATTCAAGCTATCTTCTTAGCTAGAATTCTCTTTGATGTGGATTCCTCTAATTTGGATCTCTATCCTCGCTTTGAAATCTATTCTGGAATCATCGACTAAGGGAGTGTATGTGTGTTTAAAATAAAAATGTTTTATATTGTGTCGTTTGAGTTGTTAATTCTGAATTTTGGGGTTCTGATCGATTCGTCTGATCAATGCTATCGATAGGAATTCCAAAACATTTGAACTGAGCAAACTAACACAATATTATTTTCAAATTGGTAAATGAAATAAATTTTGTATGATTATTATATATATAAGTATAAATTTTCTAAAATTAAATAGTAAAACGAATGAGTTGTTAGAAATGATAATATTTGATTTTCATTTATTGTTTTGTAAACTATAAATAAATGAAATTATAAAACATGGGTTATAAATTGAATTGGAATTGAAGTGAATTTAGATTAAGAATTTGAGAATTCAATTTTCGGTATTTTTGAAAATTTGGTTTTAAATTTTAGAGTACATTATCAAAGGTATTTTCGAATAGAAATCATTTCCAAAGAGTTTTAAAAGTTTTAAATTAGTACTCTACTCTTTTGTCGCTGGAAAATTATTTCGGTGATGACTGCAGCATCATCGACATTCATTTTCGAGTTTCAGAGTAGAGAGACCACTTAGTAGCTTTGCTACAATTTTGTTTTGGAAAATGAATTTTATTTAAATTTCTTAAGTATGATTTGATTTATAATATATATATGTATATATATAGGTAAATGATTATAGATTTGATTTGATATATAATATATATATGTCTACATTTATCTCTAAATGATTTAAAGTGAAATTGGATATTTATCTCTTTAATTTTTGAATAAATATTTAAAACTTGAAATAATTGAATTGAGATAATTTGTAATAGTTAAACTAGAATAAAATAATTTGAATAATACTCAATTGCATTCCAACTTATATAACTTACTTAAAACATTCAGAAGTTGAATAAGTAATTGAATAATGTACAATATAAAATGTTGTTAAAGGAATTTTAAATAAAATTTGAATGGTTATAATAAGTTTTTATACACTAAATCTATGATTATAGAAAATGTTAATTGAGATAAATTGAATAATAAGACAATGAATAAATAAATTTGAACTTAGGAATAGATAAGATTGAATTATAAGTGGAATTAACTTGAGTAAATCAAATAGATTTAAATAAATGAGATAAATAAAATAAATTTTGTTCTGAAAGAAACCTTTTATATCAAACATTAATAAAATTGAAATTAAATCAACTAAATGAAATACCTAAAATTTAAATCAATCAGTTGAATAAAAACCAATTTAAAAATTTATGAAATTTATATGGTTTTAAATTAATGGTTTTAATTTATATATCAAATCTATTTTTCTTTCTGGTTGTTTCTACTCTCCTACCTCGTTCCTTTTCGAGGATGAAAAGTTTTGAATGAGGGAGAGTGTAACAACCCGAATATTTTAATGGTTTTTTATAACGTAATTAACTGAAATTTTGCTTGAAATTAAATCATTTAATTTAACAATGAAAATTTGATATTTAAAATACGTCTATTTAGACATAGCAAATGTCAGATTATCATCAGAAAATATGGAAGTTTATTTTGTTGTTTAACTTTATTTAAATTTAAATCAGTTAATATTTGATGAAAATAAAACATTTTCAAAACATGAATATTTTTTATATAATAAAAATGTATATTATTTTCCAAGTGAGACGTCATGTTTCGTTTCGCTAAATTTGGACTTCTCTAGCTTCTTTTATCTTATTTTCAGCGAATTTGCAGCCGTTTGGCAACGAATATCGACTTTTGATGGGATGATCGTATCGTCGATATCTATGTACTGTTCTGTTCGTCTCGTCTTGTTGATCTCCACGATATATTCATTTGTGCATTTTAGAGACCGATGTGCGACGAAATCAGTAAAACGGTTGGCCGTATAGCTACCCGATTGGAGCCTTTTGGGTTCTGTGTCCTTTCATTATCTATCGTGTAAACAAATAGCCATCTGCAGTTAATATTCTTGGCTTTTGACTTTTGCTATTCCCAATATTCAATTTATAGATGGGTGGATCATCTTCATTTTGGTTCGTTCATTCTCTTCCTTGCTCTTTCCTGTTCTTTTGTTCCGATTCACGAAAAAATTAAAAAACTATAATATTTATATATTTAATGTTGCGTTCATTTTCATTTTGCAGCCTGTTCTTTCTTCTTCCTAGATCCATGGTATGCTCATCACTTTCATGCCGTAAATTTTTTTTATCAAAGCATGGAACCGAAGATAGCTCCCTGCTCGCATTCTCCTTTGCATCGTAATCGATTCCTAAACCGCCATCTCCAAACCCATGAACCCAAAACAACTCTCCACTTCATCAAGTATCCAACCGAGACATGCATCCTACAACACCCAAAACAACCCGCCTTTAATCTTCGTTCGCAACCACCTTTCCTCCACGCCTACTGATAACTTCACCGTGTCCTCACTCTCCACCACATTGGCGCACAACCACCTGCAAACGAGACTGTAACTCCTCGAATTCAGCATCACCACGTCCACACTTCATCATCGGAAACCACCACCACCTCAACCTGAACAAAACCCTCCACGCTTGCCTGTTTCTTCGCACCGAACCTTCCTAGATGGTCGCCTCTCCTTCCTCCGACCTTTGAGCCCGCTAACAACTCCTCACAGCAGGCACCTCTGCCAAACGTTTACTCCACGCATCACTACCGTACGACTCTACCCGACATTGCTCCGCCCTTGCACCACAACCAAAGTCTTCACTGACAGTCCTCCTACTTCTTTGCATAACTGCTTCCTCTTAGCTGTTGATTTCTAGCGTGCTTCACATGCGAGAAAGAAAATATAGACATACGGATATATTTCATATATGGTTTGTGTGTGTAAAGCCTGCTATTTTCCCTTTACAGCCATTTTTTTAAAGGTAAGTTGCATATTGATGTCTGTTTTTATATGTAGATTAAAATACTGAGTATATATTCAAAAGCTTTGAAAATTGGCATGTTCATATTTTGTTTGTTCCTTTTTCTTTCTTTACAGTGTTGCTTTTAGAAAGTGTATTATATAATTTAATGTTCTTGTATCTTAGAAGAAAATAAAGTTATATATATGTTGTTTGTATATATAAGTCCCCGTATATGATTCGTTTATATACATATATATGTTGACGTAAAATACATTTTTTTAAAGTGCAATTTAAAAGTCTATTTGGTTGTATATTGTGTCTGCAAATCAATATATTATTCAATATATGTTTTGATTAAATATAAATATATATATATATATATATATATATATATATGTTATTTTAAATATGAAATTTTAAACTGAATATTTGTGGGGAAAATTATGTATATAATAATATACATCTTGTTTTAGTTATATCAAGTTGATTCTGTTCTGTTTCATCGTTCCCTTATTATCAAGCCTGTTTTGATTTTTTTCCGTTAATTCCAAACTTCCAGCTTTGCTTTGATCGTCAAATTCGTGTTCATCATAATTCACCTTGGAATTTGTTGCTCAGATTTGCAGCTAAGTTTGCTATCAAATTTCTCTAGCCTCGAAAGGTGAGAAATCACTCACGATTAACATTCTTATATTTATTAGATTTGATTTCATTTGAAACGACAATTGAAATATGCTGCTAAATTGAACTGTTAATTATTTGCCATATATGATATGCCATTATCTGTAACTGTTCACCTGTGACATCTGACAGCATGATCTGCTATTTATATTTTATCTGTTATTGATGATATATGCTTGTTGTTGATATGTTATATTATTATCATCACTGTTCTCACTTTGCAAGTTCCCTGTTAGTATAGAATTCCCTATGGGTTGAAATGATACATACCCAAACGATCTTGTAGAATATGAGAAAATCGTTATGGGTTGAAATGATAAACCCAAGCGATTTTCATTGAATTGAATTTGGGATTGCGGGTTGAAATGATATATACCCATAGATATTTAAATTGCGGATTGAATGATAAATATCCGTATCACTTGACCATAGGATAGAAAATTTTATACAGACACCGTTGGTCTATATATATTTTGAAATTATTTCCAGGGTTTTGAAAGAAATATATATGGTTTTTATAAATATTGATTTTATTATATATAAATGTTATTTTATATATGTTAAAATTTTTAGATTTTTAAAATTATATGTTTTGGAAATTCTAAAATTATAAGTTAGTTTTGAAATCTACTAATTTTAAGATTTTACTTATAATTTTACTATTTTAAATATATATATAAATAAGTTTTATTATAAAATAAATTTAATAATAAGATTTGATTTAATAAAATTTGATTTAATTAGTATGTAGTATGTTTAAGTATTTATTTGAAATTATATTTTAAAAATATATTTTTATAATAATTTTAATAAATTCAGATTGGGAAGATAAATTTAAATTGATTTGAAATCGTATTCTTTTAAGAATTATATTTGATTAAAATTGATTTGAAATTTATTGAATTTGAGATTTTTAAGATATGATTTTATAACTTAATTTTGATTTAAAGCGATTAAATGAATATTTCAAGTTTAAATAAATTGAAGGGAATAATTAGTTTATTTAAATGGTAATTTAAAATTTTATTTAAATGTTACTGGATTGATCAAGTGAATATTTCAATATTAAATAATGGTAAAGTTGAATTCGAAATATAAATGAATTTATCAAAATTGAGTTATTATAAAGGTTTGTATATTTAAAGCTTTGAAATCTATTAAAATTGAATCTGTTTAATTTTTTGGTTCAAATCTATATTTTAAATTGATATAAAATGGTTTATTGAGGTTTGAATTGAAATGGAAGAACTGAGATTTGATTTAAATGGATTTTTGGAATTCGAGTTGATTTGAATTGATTTTTGAACCTTGAGGAAGCTATTTTATTATATAAAGCATTTTAATATATATATATATATATAAAAGTATTTCATTTTATAAGTTATTTTAATATATAAACTGTTTTAATATAAACAAATTATAATATACTAATTATTTTAATATAAACTATTTTTACTTATAATTATTTTAATATGTAAACTATTTTAATATAAACAAGTTTTAATATACTAATAATTTTAATATAAATTATTTTAACTTATAATTATTTTAATATATAAACTATTTTATTATATAAACTATTTTATTATATATACTATTATTAATATCTCAGCTATTTAAGAGTAAAGTGTTATGATTTCCAAAGTTTTACAATTTCTAAGTTTTATAACTTCGAAAGTGTTATAACTTTGAAAGTGCTATGATTTTGGAAACGAATATATTTTAAGTGAATAATGATATCATATTGATATGGTTTTGAAATGGATATGTTATTTTGGTTTTGAAATATGAATTATTTGAAATGAAACGACGACGGTGTTATAATAACGTTTGGTTGTTAAAGAGACCGGGATTAGGTTGTCGTACTCTCTACCAATATCGAAAACCACTTTAACAACTATGTACGTGGTGGAAATTCCAAAATGAAGTAGGATGGTTGGCGACGATTCTATATAAGGTATATACGTGGACCTGACTCCCGTGAGTTAGCTTAAAGCGGCTAAAACAGGAGCAATTGATGGGAAAATTGAGGTAGCTCCTCCAATCGGACACACTTCTTCAATACCATTCTATTACTTTGTGATTGATTAGGTGCACCCTCGGATTTTGGGAGTGTTGGATGAGTTGGGCGGTAGTTGCGGCTATGCGCTACTAACTGCCCAGAAGTGTAATTGGTATATCTACCCTGGCATTGCCTAGTTGTGCCGTGTCACCTACCATATCGATCCCACTATGAGTTTGTTTTATACCATACCTATGGAGTGCACTCTGATAGTCTCCAGTTTACAGGGGGTTTATGGTACTGTATAGACTATGAGAATGTATAAAAATGTGTTAAGGGGGATATGCGTAATGCCTTATTACTATTTTAATAGTTTACTATAGACATATTATAATAGCATATTGTACTACATAGTAGATAGTTCCACGGATCCTTAGAGGATGGTTATCCCAAACATCCTTTGAGTTACTTGTATTTCAGTCGATATTTCACTTGAGTTGGATTTATTGATATAAGAATGTTAATCCTGACTCGAGTGTTTTGTGTTTTGCTTTATGCTCGGGTCAGACTGAGTATCATAGCATTTGAGACTCACTTTTGGAGTTTGGAGCTTCGCTTGGAGATCCAACTATCTATTCAGCTTGCAATTATTCAGTTGACTCCAGTGATATGTTCAGATTTTGTTATTTAACTATGAATTGATACTTCTATGTATCTTGATTTCCGTTGTATTTTGTTTCATACTCTGTTATATATGTATAATAGCTTCATGAACTACTATTCATATGTTTCCGCTGCTTATTATTATATTTCTCCGTGTCTGTTATTTTGTGATTGATGTATTTCTTGTATATGCTAAGTTTTTCCAAATATAAATTAACAATCTGATATTTCGAGCAATTCAAGTCCGATATGCGTGGATGTGAATAGCACGAAATATCATGATATTACATAGGTCGACCGGTATCGGTCGACCAAGACTAAGGGCGGTCGACCCGACACGTTGTTTTTTGGGTGATTGTTGATTTGGAGCATGGTGAATGGATATGCTAGATGATTGCATATGTTTGAAGTAAATGATGTGTGGTATGGATTTACAACTGAGTTGATCCAATGATCCCGTTGTCTAAGCTAACACTATAAATTAACCTCTAAACTAAACCCTAATTCTTTTGTTAAACGAATTGTAGGGGAAACTCTGCCAAATTTTCTAGTGAAACCATAAATCTCCTAAACCCAAAAATACAAATCAAAATACAAATCAATATAAAGCTAATTTAGGTGCAAAGCAAGCAATCAAGGAGAAGGCTAAGGACATATAGAAAAGAGCTATTGATTGAAGGCCAGTTTTCTCAGATTTAAAGCTAAGGCTAGTGGTGAGTGGGCGTAAAAATTTAATATTAATGTAGTTGATTTTAAACTATCTTATATGGTTAGAATTATAGAAACCCTATTATTAACTTGTTAGATAAAAATTGAATTTGTTAACCCTAAACCCTATAATTAATTTGAAATTAAATTGTGGAATTGGGTAATTTTACGCTAGTTATTGTAACTTGTAATCTCTAATTCACAAATCCTAAATTGATTGAAATTGGAAAATTAATTGACTGGAAATTTGGGTTAATTGTAGCCATTAATGGACCTGTATTAACAATGTTTAGTAGAAATTAATCGACAACTAAAATTTGAACAAACCCTACAAAAATCAACGTCGACGGTGGACTGGACACTTTCTAGGTCGACCGGTATTGGTGGACTTGGGCAATGCCAGGGTTGACCGTTCGAGTTAAAACTGGGCGAATTGAACCTTGGCCTAAGGCCCAAATCAAATAAATAAAAATTTGTTAATTTAATTGAAAATTTTGTAAGTTGTAAACTAGTTATTAAGCTAATTTAGGCTAAGTATTTTGCAATGTTTGATATTGGCATGGGGAATGTATATCGCATAAATGGAGTTTATTAGGGCGATTTATTTTGCAATAGGCTCAAGGGTGTTCCGTACAGGTGAGCGCAACACTATTGGAGACACTTTCTAAAAAAGTCTGGTACAAATGGGAGATCCAGGTACGCACGTTTCCAATGCAACGTGGTATGGGTAGACCCCGATGTAATACAATAAGTTACTATAGCTATTGACTAAATTGGAGCTCGGTACTGACGAGAGTTTCTATGGAACCCTGGCGTAATACAATAAGTGACTATTGGTATTAGATTTAAGCCGGTGCTAATGGGTGTTCATGTAAGGTGGACCCGTGTAGTACAGCAAGAGGCATTTTTCCACTACGATGGGAAGATGAACATGGGTGCATACGTTGAGTGATTATGCGAGTTTTCATTTTTGGTGTTCTCTCTCTTCGACATGGTGTTTATATAATTTTGATGGGAGGTAGTTACTATTTTGGTCGAACATTAGTGCAAGGTTCGATCAATAGGTTTGACCCTTCTTATTTGCGAGGTTCGATCATTAGGTTTGACCTATTGAGCTAGATAAGAATCCTTAGGTTTGGACCTTAGGAGTTTACGGACACTGGATTCATATTCTATATCACTTAGAGTAGATTTAAGGTTAGTTGCACTTAAGCATCTTGCTAAATTTGTTCTCATTACTAGACTTTTGTTTGACCCGCCTTTTTTTTCATTTTCCAACACTACAAGATGATTGGTTAGCAGATGATTAGACATAGTACATGGAGAAAGGAGCTTCATATTGGAGTTCTCATATTATTCGTTGATCCCGAGTGCAACGACTGGATTTTTGTCCCTTGAAAATCGACGCTAATACGTTCACCCTATTGCATGCCAAGCATTCAAGTGTTAGAAAATCGATCATTGGGGTTGAAAGAAATAAAAGATAGGAGAGAAAAACTAAACAACACGGAATCTAAAAGCACAATTGAACAATATATATTACTCAACATAATATATTCCAAAGTCATTTCAGAATGTTACATCAGAGTCATACTAATATAAATTCTACCCTAGGATAATTACAACAGTCTGTCCCTACCTAACTGAATACAATCTACATATAATACATCGGAAAACGAGGAAGATAACTAACTATCGATGAAGCCACCTCTTCAAGCTCCTCTTAGTAGATCTACGAAAAAACTTGAACTACTTGGCTGCCCATTCAAATTTGAGCACCCAAGAGTTTAGGAAAAGAAAATAAATTCCAGGTCGGACATGGGTCTGGTGTGAGTAAATTCAAACAACTTAATTATTACTATAAAACTCTTTTGAAATCAAAGGTATCTCGTAAGGCCACGCTGCACATAAACACGGATGGGTTTTTACCCTACGATAACTGAAACATTTGTATATAAAATCCAGTGATATTATAATAATGCCTAAAGTACAAATACATATCCAAAATAGCTGGAATTGTTACCATATTAAATTTCAGCATAAAATCTCTAAATCAAAACCGTAAAGACATGTATTGAAGATTGATTCCATACTATTGCAAGGTAAAGGACTACCTTCCGATGGTACACCCCTTGAAAATGCACCAGAGCCTGACAAGAACTTCTTATACCTTGCTACATAGAGCGGGTGGCCCCTTTAACATAGCGAACCAGATTACATCATCTCTTTTTGACACCGAGGCCTTATACCCCCACGGTGTTTGCATGCAAAATAAGTTGAATATGGACAATCTAGAATGGGATGGAGGCTCCTAGTGATAGTTGACTACATAGCTTTGCTACATACCCTGTTTTTTACCATTTCCGGTTTGTGAGGCTCGTGAGGTCACGTCTTTACCTTCTTCCTCTTAGAAGACCATCTTGGAATGCTAACACTTCCCTCAAAAGGCAGAGATACAATGCCATCATTCATCCATGCAAATTCATTCTAGGTCTGAACGAAACCAAAGGTACTACTTCCAATACATCCATTTTGGAATCACCCTCAGAATCAGTTGCAAGTAGCCCTTGCACTTCAAGAGCTTCGTCTTCAATCATCGTTAAGATATCTTTCATTTGAATGCATGTGTTGGTTCGAAGTGGTTTTCAGATAACATATCCGATCTAGGTCTCTTCAAACCGACATTCGATAGTTTCTGGTAAACTCAACCCCTGTTCTTTAAAAAATAAACAAGTAAATATTAGAGCGGTGGTCACCTCCTAACCATTAGTGGATGGATTTCCTTGTCATTTGTCCTAGAAGAATGATACGAGATTTATACACACATTACAACATCATCAGAGATGACTGTGTCATATAACTCACATGTTTCTCCTAAATATTTCCAAAGTTATGTTTGGATTCATATTTGATAGTCGGTTATTTAACTAACGAATAAAAGAACAATAATTAATTACCTTAGAGATTTATTTATCCATAACAACCACTAAGCCTAAAAAATCATTATTTAATAAATCTCTTTTCAAAGCGTTTATCTAAAACATTCATATACTTTTCTTTCTGATATTTACAACACTTTTAGCTTCTTACTTCCAAATCTTTTTAAAAAGGATTAAACAAATATTGTTTAAATTGGAGGTAAGGACAACCTTAAACACTATGCCCTCAGTGTTAGGTGTGGAACTGATGTTTCATACCACCATTTTTAAATGATTAGTTTATAGAAACCCAGATCTCAAATTCATTTTAAAATTTACCTTTCGAACTTTTTTTAACAACTCATTTTTTTCATGAAATCTCCTTTTCTTACAGAGCCTAATCCATTTACAGAAACATGTTATAGGACTTCTAGATTCATTTATAAAGCTCTCTTATAAATATTCAAAACCATTTATAACTCCTTTATAACCAAACCTATTATAAAATTATTTTATGAATATTCAAAACATTTTTAAGATCTCCTTACGAAACCAAAAATCATTCATGAAATTCCTTTATAAACCTTTCATATTTAAACAACTTCTATAATAAAACCTTATCTAAAAAGTTCCTTTTGATAAACCAATCCATTATTTAAATATCTTAACTAAAACCTTTGCCGAATCACCCTTGAAATGTCTTATCCCAAAATGGAATAACTTTGAATCATTATCAAAAAAGAAAATGAAAACATTCAACTTCGCAAAAATTCATCGGAGGCTTAGAGACCACATGGGATCTTTTATTTTGGTCCTACTTAACAAGTTAACATGGATATTAACACGAGAAAGCAGTAAATAAAGGGGATCTATCAATCATAATCAATCAATCCATTATACGAGCAAATATCTCGATATTTATAATAGGAGAATGGTGTTTTATTCTGGTAATAGATGTCATTTAGTTTCCTAGTCAAATATGATTACTTAAGGCTTAGACAAGAGATCCTACGGTTTGAAAATAATCCACTTAGATAAGAAAACTAGTTTAAAATAAATATCTGATAGAGTTTTTAAAGAACTTTTAAAATGAATAAACCTTAATTAAATCATAATTTAAAACTTAATTAAACTTTAATAAATCTTAACTAAACTGAATGGTAATTAAACTCTAAATTAGCTTATTTAACTCTTAATTTATTTAACTAAAAGTTAAATCTCAATTAAGCTTGGTTAAGTCTTAATTAATCAAAAATTAAACCTCAATAAATTAAAAATTAGTTAATAATTAAACTTTAATTAAATAAACATCCATTTATAATCAAACCCTAATTAAGTGAACAATTAACCTTTAATTAAATAATAATTAATTAAAAAATTAATTCTAATTTAATAATTAATTAAAATAATTAAACTTGATTAAGCACAAATTTAATTACCTTTTTATCTTAATTAATCCTTACTTAAAACTTCCTTAATTAAAAATAATTAACTTCATTAATAAATTCTTAAGCTCTAGTTACTTAATAAATTAATAATTACCTATAATTAATAAATTAAATAAATATATTATTAATATTAATAAACCTAACCTTGACTTACTTACTTTGGTTTGAAATGAGTTTTTAAAAGACAATCCAAAAGAAAACACTTTAAACTTGAAATCGTGAAATCTTTCGAACTGCATCCATAACGACTATCATTATGAGTGCAGTTCGCTAGAATTGATTTCTAGGTGAAAATCTCACTTTAACTCTAGCTACTACACATTTGAAACACAATGGAAGAGTTTCGAAAACTTACATAGAAGATGAGAACTTAGAAAACATTTCCTAAATCCAAAACTAGAAAACAAGCTTTTGTTTTCAAATTGAATCTTATGTCCTTTGCGATATTCAAAGATGCTAACTTCACAACAATTTCATCACATACACTTGGTTTTTGTTTCATAGACACATTACCATCATATCATAACTGGCATTTCACATATCCATATCCAAACATATCATTAACATTCAAATCACAAATCCAAGCTCAAACACAAACTCGTAATCATATTCCATCAAAACAACATGGTATTTCAACACAACAAGCACTATATTTTTACAACATATAGTTTAATATAATCAAGTTAACATTTTTTCAAAAATGAGAGTTTTTACTCGTCGAAGCTTACTAATTTCAAACCAACTTTTGCTAACACTTTGAAACAACCTAGAATCTTGCAAAATTGAAGACTATGGATGCCTACACACCCAAAATAGGCTCGACCATGGACAATTTGGGCTCAGCCATGCGCTATTAGGGCTCGGCCATATAGGGTTAGGTGGATGATGGTGCTTGTATTTGAATATAAAGTGAAGAAATGGACGAAGAAGGGTTTTAAACAAGTTATGGAAGGAATTTAAAGTGGAAAATGTGAGATTTTTATAACATAAAAAATATGTAGGAAGCCGTGAAAACTTTCTTAAGCTTTAGGAAATTTGACGTGAAGAAGAGAAGTTGTAAAGTGAAAATTATGAAATGGAAGGGGTATTTATAGGTTTAGGAAAATATTTTAAAAATATAAAGTGGTTATAATTAAATATTTACATATGTATGGATCACCATACTTCTCCCCTATGATCTGCCCACTTCATATACTCCTCCTGCCCAGGTAGCTACTCAAGCCACGATCCTATGCACTATGTGTTGAAAGAAGCATTTTTATATACTGAAATGTATTTTTTTATAAAAAGGTTTTCTTTTATCTTATATATACACGCTTAAATAAGAAAATATATACATGCATATATACATGTATCTATCATGCTAAAATAGTTTGTAATGTGTATATATTCGTTTACAATAGTGTTTTAACATTTAGATAACTTTTAACCAATGAAAAATCAAAATTTCGGAAAATAACTTCCAGTCACATTTTCTATTTTTTTCTAAACTATATAAATATTGGTAAACATAATTTGAAAATGATTTTATCATTCTTAGTTACTATTTAAAATAAGTTTATTTGGTAAAAATTCGTTTATTAATTATTTAAAAATATAATTAAATATTCATTTAAATAGTGATTAAATTCTGCGTCGTTACACCAAGTAGGCATCTATTGTGTTAAATATTTGTAAAATTTATATTGTACTTTGAGAATAGCGCATATATAAAATAAGTATTTTGAAAACTGTTTTTCCGAGATGTCTATTTTGTATACTTATATTTTAATTTCTTCCGTCGTGAAAGCTGAAAGTGTAGAATGTCTTAGAACTCCACCCTTATACTTATGCTCTGTAGTATTTTAAAATCTTAGCAGCTCGTATTTCTCGGCATGACGTGTTCATACGTCACGTTAAACTTTGTAATGGTGTGTTGGGAGGTGCAGGTTATTACAGAGCATGAGGTATCGGATGTTTAACTTCAGTTCCAATGTTAAGCGGTAGTCATCGAATACTTGAAAAGTAAATTCTCCGACATTATCTAGTCGAATTGATTTAATCTGATAATCTAGGAAGTGTGCTCTAAGTTTGATTATTTGAGCAAGTAATTTGGCAAATGCCATATTTCTTGTAGAAAGCGAAAAGCAAACATACATGTGACCAATGAGTTCATCATTAACTAATACGGTAAAATATTTAAGCAGTCCACATTCACAGTGGATTGGACCACATATATCACCTTGAATTCTTTGCAAAAATATTGGAGATTCAAAAGTGATTTTACTATATGAAGGTCAAGTGATTAATTTTCCTTGTGTACATGAAGCACATAAGTAATTACTTGGTAAATTCAATTGGTTTGATAAATCATGCCCATTTGAGTTTTTAGTTAGTTTATGCATCATAGTTAACCCAGGGTGACCGAGCGATCATGCCAAAGAATCAGTGTCTTTGTATTTGCGAGCTTCTGACTCATGTTTATAGGGTGGGATTCAGTTATGCCAATTTTACTGAAATATAATCCAGTTGAAATTGCATCAAATTTTTCTAAAATAAGCTTCTGATTTTCAGTTCTAGAAATAACGCAAAGATATTCTTTATTGTTTTCATTTATAATTCAATATTGTAACCATTCATTCTTATATCCTTAAGACTTGGCAAATTTATTTTGGAATTGCTTGAGTATAATGCATTTTGAATTAAGAAATATGTACCATTTAATAATATTATATGGGCTCTTTTGGACCCTTTATTTATATTAGTAGATCCAGCTATAGTGGAAACTATAGCTAAAATATTTTCAAATAATTCAGTGAAAAACTTTTGGTTATTCAAAATTGTATAAATAGTTGCACAGTTTAGTAGGCATATATCATCATTCAAATATTGATGCTCCAACCTCAAGAATTTATTAAAGATAATATAGTTGGTCAATTATTAAAATAAGTTATAAAGATAAATAAAAGCTAGTACTTTCTAAAATGATTTCAAAATAAATTACTAACGAAAACCAACATCCATTAGTACACATTATTACAACTAGTTCAATGAAACCTAAAAATATCAAGCATCAACTTTAAACTAACTTATTAATACAAAATAGTAAACTAAAATAAAATAAAAAGAAAACTACATGACATGCTTCAGGCTACTTCTTGTTGACAGACTCCATCATATCATCAACCATTGCATTTAAATTTTCATCATTAATGAAATTTCCATCATCAACTTCGATGAAATCGTCTAACTTCAAGTTAGTGTTATCGGACAATCCTTCAGCATTATTTGCCTTAATATTTATTGAACGTTGGCATTCTTCAATTGTTTTCTTCGATAATCTGCACTAATGACCAGAACGTCCACATCTATAACAAACTTCCTCATAATGCTTTTTATTTTTTGGAGATGAATCATTGTTCTTTTAAGACTCATTTTTCTTTTGTTGCTTTTAAAGTTGGTAGTTTTGTTACCTCTAAACCCGCTATAACCCCCTCTACTGGAGTTATATCCACGACTGTAATGACCTGAAATTTTGCCGCCTTGATTTGTGAATTTTTAATAAATTTTTAATATTCAAATAATATGTTTTATAACTAAAATATAACTCTTTTAAATAATAAGAAATGATGATAAAATAGATTTGTAACAACCTAGGATTTTTCCACTTTGGAATAGACTATTTAAAATATTTTATTTAATCAATAAATAGTTTTTAAAATTTGTTTACCAATATAGATATTTCAAAAATAAAAATAGAAAATGTAACCAAAGAACGTTTTCTGAAATTTCGACTTTTCGATAGTCAAAAGTCGCCGGGAATGTTGTGCACACTTGATGCATCAAGCACACATATATATGATAGGATTTGTAATAATAAAACACTCTAATTTATATCCTAACACATATTTAATTAAGCATAAAAGTGGATGTGACAAATTATGTCATAAAAGGCATATATATGCACATATAAACACACACACACACACACACACACACACACACACACACACAAATCCTATGCCATACCTTAAGTACCTGACAACATGGTCTAAGGGAAGGGGTTACATGTACAAGAGAAAGAGGGGAGGTATGGAGTGCATGCATGTGTATTTATATTTTTAATTATAAGCACTTTATATTTTTAAAATATTTTCCTAAGCCTATAAATACTCCTTTCATTTCATAATTTTCATTTTACACTCCTCTTCTCCACTTTCAAATTCCTAAAAGCTTGAATATATATATATATATATATATATATATATCCATGGATTCTCTTCATAAATTTTAAAATAAGAAAAATCACTTCTTTTAACTCGAAATCTCCTCTATAGTCCACTAAACCACTTTTACATATACTACAACTTCTTCACTTCCAAGTTGCAAGCCCATCCACCCTAAAACATCCATATCCAAGCCCAAACACATGCATGATCGAGCCTAATTTAGCTGTAAAAGCATCCAAAGTCTTCTTATTTGCAAGTTAATACCAAGATCTAGCTTGAATTCAAGTTTTAGTGAGAGTTTGGTGATAAAGTTCGTGTTTTTAAAACCCAAGTTATTAAATTTTTAAAAGTTATAAAATTTGAGTTAAAATAATGCTTAAGTATGTGGTATGCATGCTTATATGTTGATTTGGAGTTGATTGCATATGCTGAAATTTAAGTAGGCGATAAAGATTATACCTTGAATATTGGAAAAGTTGTTTGGTAATTTGGAAGTAATATTCTTGCTTATGATTGTGCTATAATATTATGATGTGATATTATGTTGGAATGTTATATTTGCTGTATGTGGTTCATGACACAAAGGTAGCGATTCGCGAACTAAAATCGACGTAGAAATCCTTTTTTTTTGAAAGTTTAATTTTTATTTCAAAGTGAAAAGTTTTCAAGTTTAAATATTTGATTTTGGTTTCAAAAGTTTATTTTCATGTTTTAAAGAAGACAAGAGTTAAAAGTTAAAGTTTTAAAAGGTAGAAAATCAAAATTTCAAGTTTTGAAAATTACGGGTCTCTGTAGCGATAGTCGCTATACATGCAATTCAAAATTCTTTAACTAATTTTCTAATCCAAACTTCTTTTCACTTAGAAAACTTTTTTTTAAATATTTTCTAACTTTAATTAAGTAATTAGAGAATAATTAATTAATTATTTAATGATTATTTAATTGATTAATAAAGGTAATTAGTACTTAATCATTTGCTAATAATTGTTTTTAAACTTAAATGTTAATCAATTAAGTTAACCATGATTTGTTGCTTAGTTAAAGTTAATTATTATTTAAGTATTAATTAGGTATTAATTATTATTTATTTACTTATTTAAGATAATTATTAATTAATTATTATTTTAGAAAGGGTTTTATTTAATTAATCTTTAATTAAGTTAATTATGTTTTAGTAAGGTTTAATTAAGGTTTAACTACTTTTAATTAGATTTTAATTAATTTTTAACAAGGATTTGATTCTCATTTACAAGGGTATTAATTTATTTTAAAATTGCTTTGAGTTTGAGTAATCAGTTTTGTTTTAAACTGTTTTCTTTTAAAGTTGTTTTAAATCAAGAAATTTTTGCGTCGCTTACCCTTAAGTAACCCCATATAATTAGGAAAACTAAATGACATTTATTAGCATAACAAAACACCATTCTGCTATAATAATTAACTTGGACATTTACTTAAGTTGATTGATGGTTATGTGTTGATCCCTTATGTACCTATTGTTATGTAATTCCATGTTAAACTGGATAAGTAAAACCAAATTAGAAGCACCATTGTGGTCGCTAAGCCTCAGTTTGATTTTGTAAAGATAAATATTTCATTTTCATTTTGAAATGGTGTCAAAGTTATTGAATTTGAACTAGATATTTAAAGTATGAGTTGGCAAATGATTCTATTAAAGATGTTTTAACTAATGGGAATGGTTCTCCATGTTATAAAAAGAAGTTTTTATAAAGAGCTTTATAAAGGAGTTTGGAAATTTATAAAGTATTTTTGGTAAATATATTTGAATTTTTAAGCAAAGAAGATTTCATAAATAAGGAAGATTTATAAAATAGAATGCTTATTAAAGGAAGCCAATTTGATTAAGGTTATTTAGGAAGTTGTTTAAACAGAAAAGGGTTATAAAGAAGTTTAATAAAAGATTTTAGGGTATTTATAAAAGAATTTTTAGAAAATGATTTGGATATTCATAAAGGGAGTTTATATAAAGGTTTGGATATTTATAAGAAATTTATATAAAAAGTTTGGATGTCTATAAAAGCAATTTATATAAATGATTTTGAATATTTATAAAAGGGTTTTATAAATGAATTTGGGAGTTTGGAAAGTATTCTGAAATGGATTTGGATTTCAAGTAAAAGGGATTTCATGAATGAAATAGACTTGATTAAAAAATATTTATCGAAAGTAGCATAAAAAGAATTTGCGATCTAGGTTTCTCTAAACTGACCTTTTAAAAATGGTGGTATGAAACATCCATTCCACACCTGACACCGAGGTGAAAGTGTTTAGGGTTGTACTTTCTAACATGATTTGGAAGTAAGAAGTTATTCGCAAATGTTTTATGAGTAAACTTATTTCAGAGAGATAAGCATGTGAAGGTTTGGACAAATGTTTGATAACAGATTTATTAAATAAAGATTTTTTTAAGGCTTACTGGTTGATATGGATAAATAAATCTCAAATGGAATTGGTTGTTGTTTGTTTATTTTATAGTTAAATAACCGACTACCAATAATGGACCTAAAATGTAACTTTGGAAATATCTAGGAGAAACACGTGAGTTATATGGCACGGTCATCTCCAATGATGCTGTACTGTGCGTATAAATCTTGTTTCATTCTCCTAGGACAAATGAAAAGGAAATCCGTTCACTAATGGTTAGGAGGTGATCTCCGCTCTTATCTTTGACTATTATTTCCTAAAGAACCGAGGACGAGTTTACCAAAAACTATTGAATATTGTTTCGAAGAGGCCGTGATCGGATATATTATCCGAAAACCACTTCAATTCAACTCAAACGTTTCAAAGTGGAAACATCTTGAAGATGATGGAATTGAAGATAAATCTTTTTGAAGTGTAAGGGCTACTTGCTAATAATCTTGAGGATGATTCCAAAATAGACGCAGTAGAGGCAGTGCCTTCGGTTTATTCATATTATGAATACACTTGTATGGATGAATGCTGGCATTGCATTGTTTCCTGGATGGCAGTGTTAGCATTCCAAGTGGGAAGTGCTATATGAAGGTTAAATGTAGCCTCGAGCCTCATCAACCGGAAAATGACAAAAATCGAGCAGGCAGCAGGGCCATATGGGTTGCTCCCGTCAGGATATGGCCACTCCAAATCTAGATCAATTACTATCTACTCATATATGCTACGAGGTCCAAAGTGGGGTGATCATATTCGGTACTACAAGTCAAGTTGTAGGCTAGTCCTTTGTGGCAGTGGTATAAGATCTTCTTGAACTCGGTGCATTTTATCTAGAGATTTACCATCGGAAGGTAGTTCTGTACCTTTTCATGATACGGAATCCATTCTTCAATACATGCCTTTAAGGTTTTAGATGTACCCAACTATATTGAAATGTGAGATGCAAGCATTTCGGTTATATTTGTATTTTACTTTGACCCCTAGACATTACTATAATATCAATGGATTTTCTATAGAAATGTTTTGGTTATAGTAAGGTGAAAACCCGTCCATGTTTATGTGCGGCGTGGTCTTACGAGATGCCTTTGATTTAAAAGTTTTTATAAAATTAAAGATTTATGCTTTACTAACACCAGACCTATGTCTGGCCCAGAGTTCATTTTCTTTTTCTTAAACTTTTGGGTGCTCAAATTTGAATGGGCAGCCAAGTAGTTCAGGTTTTTCCACAGATTTATTTTGGAGGAGCTTGGAGCAGGTAGCTTCATCGATAGCTAGTATTATCTTGTTTTCCACTGTATCATATGTATATTGTATCTGTTAGATAGGGACAGACTATTATAACCGTCCTTGGGTAAAATTTGTATTTGTATGACTCTGATGTAACATTTTTGAAATGACTTTGTACTATATTACGTTGAGTAATATATATTGTTCCGTTGCGTTGTAAGATTCTATGTTGTTCAGGTTCTCTCTTCTATCTTATCTATCTTTTCTTCTTTTACCCTTAATGACTTGTCTTTCGGATGATTAAATGATTGACACATGAATACTGAGAATGTATTAAGTGTTGTCTTTGGTAGTAAGAAAGGCAGATCGTTACATGGACTACATCCACGTTCACATCCACGTCCATGTCCTCTACCTCAACCTCTTCCATAGTGGGGAAAACTAGCATTAACTTCTAGTAATGCAACTAAATCAATTGCTCTTGAGGAGTGATTTTTAATAAACAATTCAATATTTTGCTCATCAATTAATAGACTTTCTACGAGTTCAGAATATTTTATAAAATGACGCTCTCGGTATTGCTATTGTAGGGGTATGTTCGAGGCATAATGCTTGAAAATGTCTTTTAAAGCATTTTGGCATCATTTACCTTTTCTCCACACAAGTTTAGTATAGAAGTAATTCTAAACATAATGGAATTGTAATCCCTTATAGATTTGAGGTCTTGAAACCTCATGTTCAACCACTCTTTCCTAATGTTTGGAAGTATGATCGTATTCTAATGGTCGTAACGCTCCTTCTGGAAGTTCCATAAGTGGAGAGGATCTTTTTCAGTTAAATATTCTATTTTGAGATAGTCATGGATGTGACGTCTCAAAAATGTCAGTGCCTTTGCTTTGTCCCACAGAGACATATTATTACCACTCTTAATGGCATTTTCTAAGCATTGAGATTAAAAATGTATCTCAACATCCAATATCTATGACAAATAGTTGTCTCTAGATATGTCTAAAGCTTTTAATTCAAGCTTAGCTACGTTCTCCATGTTATGAATTTGGTCTACTATCAAAAAGATGGAAGAAGAAAAAATATTGTGAAGGATACTTTTAAAACAAGATAAACCCACTGTAAATTTTTAATAATAAAGTTTGTATGATGAAAAGAAGATGTAAATGGCATGTTAATTCACAAATATAATACTACAGACCTATTAAACCAAATACCATCTTTTGTTTGCAATACCTAAACTCATTTTAGTAGAGTCAAATAAGAAAATTATTGGATCATAATTAAATAAAGTAGCAACAGTACAAAACATACATCAGTTGCAAAAATAATGAAAGTGGATTAAACATGATCTCGAATTTAGACAAAAAAATCATTTATAGATAAATTATAGGCAAACCAATGGTTCAAATATAGAAATATATAGCGATGAGTAATGTCATGTTAGCTAAAATGTTTGAATATTACAAATTAAAAGCTACAACCAAAGTAGTAAAAATTTTTAATGCATTAACAGCCATACATGGTAAGAATGAACATAAAAGATGAAAGTACATGGAATTGATGGCAAACATGATACATAACCATAACTACTTTACCACATTGATAGCTATATGTACTTATGGAGCATGGCCAATTAATAGACACAATTAAATAATAAGCATACCATTGTTCTTTGAACTATGTGATACAGTAGGTAGCTATTGCTAGCTTGAAACGAAATAATAAAAATAATTAAAACAAATTCAGTAAAGTACCTTTCTATTCGAGTGCAATATAAATATATAGCAAGCTTTAGATAAATTCTTGTATCTAGATCCAAAAATGAAAAGGGATGTTGTTTCTATTTATAAATGTACAAAGTATAATTTTTTTTTATAATAAAAAAATGAAGCCTCCATGAATATGAAAGACTTGGTATTCCCTAAAACTAGATTAGTATATGAATAGATAATAGAAATATATTTATTAAGTTTAAAAACAATTAGACATAGAGGGGTATGTCGACGGTTAATAATGAATCAGGGGTGTGTCTGTGTATAAACTACCATTCTAATATTATATTATTATTACGCAGAGTATCGTGTTGATAACGTGTTATAAAGTAAACAAAAATAGAAGCCATTATAAAGAGAAGACATTCTTATTCATTCAGATACATAATATAATAGACGTGAGTTATATTTATAGATTCTATATGGAATGAAGATTACAATAACGCCTTTTAACATTTAGCATATTCATTTTTATTACTTGTATATATTACAACAATAAAAGAAAATAAACAAAACAAAATTTGTATTCTTTCTATGAGTGTTACGGGTGTGATGATGGCATGTTCTTCGCGCATGGATTGTTGTTCTACAAATATTATGTATTTTACATATACAGGAGAAAATGGTTTGCACAAATGTTGCATAATTTATAAAATATCACTCCAAAAGGAAAGAAGTGGAAAGACTAAAAAACATAAACAAATTCAAAAGTAATACCGCATAAAATATTATTCAACTGTTTTGTCTTTTAGAAGATATACGTACATATCTATATATGATAATTTTAGTATAAGTTCCCGATTTTCCTTTAACATTGCCATCATTTATTAAAACTTCCATGTTACTCATTGAAACTCCTCTTGTTAATGCAACATAAAGTTGAACATGATCGAACACTTGTTGAGGTAAGTAAATTTCTATATTTGGGATTGTTTATCCTTGAGATTTGTTGATAGTGAGGGCAAAACTCAACCTTATAGGAAATTGTTTGCACAATAATGTGAATGGCAAACGGAAATCTTCAGAATGCATCATAGGTATTCTTGTTAAGAAAGCTTAGCTCCAACAAATTGTCCAGTGGCAATCTCTGCATCGATAAGGTTTTTATAAAATTCATGATACATGAGGCTGATATCATTACATCATCCATTCATTGGATGAAGAATCCAGAGTATGATTGGTGCTCCTTTATTTAAGATCACTTATGTGGAGGCAAACCACCTGGAGCTATTGAATTAAGGTATTCAAGTTGGTATAGGTTTCTTGTATCATCTCAACAGAATCGGAGGAATAATATGTGTGTAATTCTCTGGGAAATAGATCAATAACGTGGTTATTCAACTTATCGACACATTTATTGAAAGGGGAAATTAAAGCTCTTGTCATAATATATTCCTTATGGAATGCATTTTCATGTAAATAAAAAAGATTATGTTTATAAGAGTAGTTATTAAACATTCATCTTTCCATGGTATTACCATTTCATCCAGAATTCAAACTAAGTCGTCATCTATGTGCAGTTCATTTCCATCACCAACATGTAATAGAAAATCCAAATAAAATGAATCTTCTTTTATTCTCATATTTTGAGTAAGTTGGATGACTTCTACATGATTCCGTAGTGGTGATTTAACAATGCATGCATCAACTGTTTCTGCTAGTATACCATGTTGCACAACTGGTAATACTCCTTGAAAATCCACTTCAATAATATGAATTTTTCCACCAAACGACAAGTTATTCCTATAGTATCCTTTGGGGTTCTATCCAATGCTTCAAAAGCATATCTATGAGCCATGGTTGCTTCATCCCAAATAAGAATAGGTGCTTGACACAAAAGATCGGCTAATTCTAATTGTTTAGATATCATATGCATAGATTCAAATGTTGGATTAAGTGGTATTTTTAAATCTCGAATGCGTTGTTTGACCACCGGTAGAATAGTTGAAATATTCTCATATGTTTCTGTTGCGAGTGCAATCAAACATTCTTATTGAAGTGTTGCAAATATTGCTTGGTAGAATATCTTTCTTTTTCCATCAAGACATCAATAAAATAAATTCTTCTCTCTTTACTCTTCCTCTTCCAGTATATGCATAGAACTAGGATACATTCAACTTGCTGGAAAAAGTGAAATCCTCTTCCAGTGTTATAATAGAATATTGCTCACTTATTAAACTCGAAGTTAACAAACTATTATCTACGTCATCTAAAATTATTGGAAGGTTATAATCAGAAACTTTTTTATAATGGTTCATCAACAAAAGATTAAGATCTTTAAGAAGACGATTTTCAAGTATATCTTGACTTATTATACTTGAATTCAGATAATATTTTATCGTTTAGTAGAAAATTCATCCTATAATCTTTTAATGCCTGTTGGTGCATAATAAACCAAGATCGTAGCAGATAATCTTCTCAAAGATGATGGTATTCATGCGGTTCATGCTTCCTATAAACATGCTCTAATACTTCGATCTTCCTTTAATAGTGTAACGTTTGCGATTTTTCATCCACGAAAACCGACATCAATACGTCCACTGTATCAACTGCCGAGCAATCGAAGGCCGGAAAACCGTACCGTTATGGTTAAAGAAGAAGAAAAAGTAGAAGAAGATAGAAAAAGATAGAATATAACAGAAAGAAATAACAGAACAACATCAGAATCTCACAATTCGCAGCGGAACAACATATAATAGATAAATGAATAATCTTTTACAAAAGAACTATATCAATTATTACATTACATTACATTACATCATTCAGAGTGTACAACAACAAACAACATCAATAGCGAAAAAGAAATATTATACACTAGTAATACGCCATGCCATCCAGCTTGCCTCCAGCAACTCCTGAATTCCAGAATATCCTGATAAACCTTTACTCTTGACTGCCCGTGTGGAAATTGGTGGGCACCCAGAGTTTAGGAAGGAAAACAATAAACTCCGAGTCAGTCATGTGACTGGTGTGAGAACTAAAATAGTTTATTTTTTTCTTTTAAAAATCAAAATAGAGGAATATTTTTAAAGTTAATTCGCAATGCTTTTAAAAATGAGACTACCATAAGGCCTCCCGCACACACACACAATGCAAACGCAGAATCGGAGGAGATTTCTCCTTATGATAGTCAAAGATGCTTGATACGCATTAAAAAGAAACATTTGATATTATTACTAGTGCATAGTGTAGAAATATTTCGAAAGTAAAGATATAAATCTTAGCCAACATACGACCATTATCGTATGCCTACTATAGCTACCATGTTCAATAGCAGGTTACTGCCATATTCCATGGCAGGTTCTACAACTAAAACCGTACAAGTCTCGTATTGTTTCTTTGGATTTCCAACAAATGGTCAGGCCAAGAAACTTTCCATTGCCACATGGAAACGCCTCTGGAATGACGTCCCGAGAACCTAACCGGATCTCTGGCAACACAAGGTCGGGTTACCTTTCAAACTAGGTAACTACTGACACGAATATGTCATCCTCCGATCGTAACCGATCTATCCGAGGATCCTCGATTTCCAACAACCACAAAATTTGCAGCAACCACTTAGGTTAAATATCTGGGCTCCATACCATGATACCACCTCTATCCAGAAGGAATGACATACACTAAAGGGGTGCTACCTCCTAATAACCTTGCTGCATCCTTCCTGTTTTGACCATTTCCGGGGTGTGAGGTCCGACGAAGTCTCGTCCACAAAGCCACGCTTTATACAAAAGCTGTGCTTTGGGTCAATCAAATGATCATAGAAATGATCACCAAGATAAATGATCAAACAAATGATCATATCACAAATGATCAAACAATGATCATTTCACAGCAACACTCAGCATGCCATACTACCAAATTGGGAGTATATCACTAATAACTTTCAACTATATAACCTCTGAGCTCGTATGTCTCAGAGAAGGGTGTTAAGCTAAGAGAATAAATTCTCAGCCACCAACAGAAATATATTTGAAAGAAATCAGCTTTATATCTCAATTTGTAATGTCAGACATACAATCCATACAAGTCTGTTCCGGGCTCGAACAGAACCGAAGGCACATCCAAAGAAGTCCTTGCAATCCAGATATTCACTAATTACGACCGGACTTACCGTCACTAAGGGTGATAAAACCTCTATATCGGAGATCAGCCGATGTAGAGTAAATCGACGGTAATCCTTCCGTTTTCACAAATATCCGGTCTTCAACACCGGTCATCAAATGCAATCCATAACGACGTATCACATACTCGGAATGGGTTATACGACCCCAAGGTCCTTTCCCGGATAACCCGAATAGTGAGCGCTTATTTTTAAAAATAAGTGTGGCATTCAAATTCAAGCAAATCACAACAAATACCTATTTAAAGGTAAATATTGATAGTCGGATTATTTAACTATCAATAGGCATGCTCAACATCACCAAATTCCAAATAATTTCCCAAATTATTTACTTTCCAAAATATCTTTACTAGATATATAATTTTCCACACTTCAACCATTTGAAAACAAATTTCAAATCAATTTCCTTAAACGGAAACACTTCCAATTATTTATCCATTTAAATTTAAAATGGTTCATTTAAATAAATCAAATAAATCCTTACTGATTTACTTTTTATTTACGTTCCAAATCCGTAAATTTATTCCCACAGTTCAAAAATAAATCAACGTTTATTTTTAAAAAATTTCCCTTTTATATAAATTCCATGGTGAATTTGCATTCCAAAATATTTATGAATATACGATTTCAAATCGATTTCTGATATTCATTTTCAATTTATCTTTTAAAAAGATAAATTCTCAAAAACATTTCATTTCATATTGGAAAAGCATTTCCATACTTATTCTAATAATAAGTATTTCACAAACCCATTTATTTTCAACATTTGGAAAATATTTAATATACTTAAATCAAAATTAAGTATATATTTCATTCCTTAAGGAAATCATTCTCTTAACACATTTATTTGGGTCAAAACGAATGTTACGTAAAACATTGTTACGACGACCCAAAATCACTGGTATAGGGATACGAAATTTAGATAGATATATAAATCCCAATACTATACAAAAAACATTTCCTTTCGGAAATCATTTACTATAACAACTGTGTTATAGTCCACCATTTCCTTCTATTTCTCGAAAACGTCTATTTCAACAATAAATGTTGAAATCTATGTTTAACACATTTTAAAACATCGTTAAAACAATTAACTTCATTTTATAATATTCATTTTCTCAAGCATATCCATTTTATTTATAATAATATATTCACTGTCCAAAAACGTGAATATACTTCCTTAACCAATTTTCAACTTTCAACTTATCAAATTCCATTGATTTCGAATTTATAAACAATGTCTATAAATTCCATTTCTATTTATAAGCTTTGATTTAAAAATCTCCTTTATTTACCAATTCCATTTGTATATCTCAATATATACCAAAAGTCCATATTATAAGTTAAATACTTATAATTCATTTATTTACAAAATCATTCTTTCAAAACTTCACAAATCATAAATCTTATTACTTATAAGATTCCTTTATATTTTATAACAACTTCAACTTATAAAATCTCCTTTATTAACAATTTCTATAAATATCCCATTTATATGCTTAAAACCCAGTTTATAAGTTAATTACTTAAAATCTTTTATTTTACAACATCTATTCATTTTATATCTTCACAATTCATAAATTTGTAAATTTCAATTTACTTACGAAATCCATTTTTATTTCACTTTAATACTTATAAAAAATTCGTTTTATAATTCTGATATTTTTAATTTATAAATATCAATTTTATAAGTCTTTTATAAAAATTGTTTGTAATAGTTCAAAAATTCCAATTTAAACCATTTCATATTTTATTAACTATTTATTTCAAAAATCACTTTCCGCTTACATTTCATAAAAATCATACTTTTATAACATTAAAATTTTAACGTTTATTTATTTTAACAATTCAAAATTTGTAAAACGTATACTTTCGAAAATCACTTTAAAATTCATTTTAAAAACCAAAATCATTATTATAAAACTTCAGAAATGGATCCGATGATGTAGCAGCACCAAATAGTCAATCACGACATCCAAATATTATATATCGATATGATAATCAACAAATATCACAATATCTGTAAATAAATCAATACAGTTGAGGAATCCAGTTGGATCCCTCCAACCTGTTTCCCTACATCCAAAAACATTAACACAATACCAATTCCGCTCCAGTACGGAATTATCGCGGTATATGTGATTTATAAATTATTATCCGCTATTATGCGGCGCAATAGCGTCTCATCCGCTATATAATACGGGAAATTCAATTCCAAGTACATGAATAATACCAATTTCACTGTACTGTGAAATATTCGCGGTATATGTTTTTAATAAATAACCCCCGCTTACTATTTTAACAATCAATAGATAACAATCATCATTCAAACATACGTTCAAGAATTTTAAATCTAACTATTTAAAATTAAAATCGAAACCGATTCGATTGAGTAAGAAGTTCTCACCTTGATTTCAATTTCGTTTTAGCGATTTATTTCGAATAAAATTAAACGGACGTTTAATTTTACCCGAAATTCTCACTAACTCTAAACGACTCCAATCCAATTCCATAGCATAGTGCTCGTCCATACGATTCCAACGCAACTGGTTTCGTCCAAAACGGACCTCGTATGAAAGAGTTATACAATTTTAATCATCACACGAATTATAAATATAAAAATTTACAAATTCTTTTATCATTTTATACTCTAACTCATCTTAGCCGTGCGTTTTCTTGATGGGATCTGGGCCGCACGCACGCACGTTACTCTTCCTCTTTCTCAGTATTTGAACGCGACCCCCTACCCACTGCCGCCACTCCATCCCAAATTATCGCACGCACATCGAAGGCTTTAACATCGATCAAGCAACATCATTTAAAGTGCCATTGCTAGCTCTTCACTCGGCTGGAATATCATGGAGCTCGGCCAGCCCAGGCACGAGAAAAACGTGCTCAAACGTTCGCTGTTCGAACGAGCATTGCCACCAATCTACCAACTCGATTCCAATCACCACCGTTGAGAACGTTGCTCTCGACGAGCTCTACGTTTTGTTAGTTGAAAGTTTCTTGCAAAAGTTTACGGATTGGAAGATAAATGAGGGAGAAGAAAATGAAATATCGGCCCTTGATGATAAGGGGGTGGCGGCTCTGAATAGTTAGGGTTAGGGTTTTTAGGTTATTTGCAAAGTTGAAGTTGTGAGGGTCTTATATAGAAAATTTTGCAAACACTATTCATCCCGGATTTTCCGAACTCCAAACGAAGCGTGCCGGTTGGCGTTCCTAAGGTTTACCCTGCGTTCCGAACACAATGGAATGTGTTTCGGGAGCTAATTCGGTCATCTGTGCGAGTTATGGCAATAAACGTTTAATTTAAATTAAACCGATTTAAACTATTTTCTAGGCATTTTGGCTTGCCCCGGACAAACGGTAAATCCGATTGACTTGAAATTTGAAACCATACAATAATATCACATTACGGATCCGATGAAACTTGTTTCGTCGAATCCGAGACTTTTTGAAAAATGACTATTTTAACTCGCCAAATTAATATTAAAATAATTTCGATGCGTTTCAAGCTGCCATGATCAAACGACAACTCCGATTGCTACGAAAATTGAAATCCGATAATAACAAACTATTACAGGTCCAATGGAACTGGTTTCGTCAAATTCTGAGACTGTTCAAAAAATGGCTAATTTCACTAGTCGACTAAATATTAAAATATTTAATTTTCACAAATTAACTTTTAATTCGATTTTAAAAGTTCTATAATATCGTTCTAACTCCAATATGATAAAATAAAATTTTACAAATCAATTTTAATCATATTTAACCCTATTTTCAATTATTTCTGTATTTTCAACTATTAAATTATCGATTTAATTATTCAATTAAATCCAATTATTCGAAATAAAATTTATTCGACTTATAAATTTCACTTATTAATATTTAAAATCAATTAAATATATAATTTTTAATTAATAAAAATTCCGGGTCGTTACAATCTTCCCCCCTTAAAAGAATTTCGTCCTCGAAATTACCAAGTAAGAAAAAGTTACAGAATTCATTAACTTTCCAAGATTATTTTTAAACTTCTTACAATACTTTACTAAGTTTTCAAATCATACTTAGTTATCCTTTTCAAAACCAATTACATCGTTTAACTTCCAATTCCAAATCAAAGTTAAAGTTTTCAAAACTTTCCAATTTTTCTCAAAAATATTCTAACGCCTTAAATTTTCGAAAAAATTCGCCAGAGTCTCCTTTGCGCGGCTCGATCCGAAAAAAATGACAGTATATATATCACAAATATACATCTCATCAAGTGATGAGGCATCCCGCAGGGAAAAAAGTGTAAAAGCACGATATTTAATCCGAGATATGTACCTTATTTGTTATTAGCGAGCGTATACGGCTAATATAGCGCTAAAGCGAGCTCCAAATGCGAAGCAAACGCGATCTGCACCTACTAAACACTCAACAAACAACATGAGAACATGTATATATGAAAATAATATCAATATACATCATATAACAACATCTATATATGCAAATATAGCAAATGCAACTAAATCAACAAACGAAACCACCAAATCAATATAAATTTACTTCTCATTAACATTTAATGAATTGGTTTTCCAATGATTCATTAATATTGGATTTTAGTAACATTTATTCATATCCAATTTCAATTAGTTTGCATTTACTAATTTACATTTTCATTAGTTCACTTCCAAATCAAATTCAATTCTATTCAAGTTTACATATTATCCATTTGAATTCAATTACATAGCTTGCAATTTCACTAATTCAATTTCATTAATACTTAATGAATTATATACAATCAATCAACAATCAAATAACAACCAATGTTTATTCAATACAACTAAATTTATTCACTTTACATTCAATTTGGTTCAACACTTTTAATTCCAATTGGATCATATTAAATTGACTTCCATTCAATTTATTCAACTTCCAATAACATTAGCTTTTAATGAATTTACACTTACATCCATTATTTAATATCCATTATTTACATTTAATTGATTAACATGCAATCCATTTATCAATTCAATTGCTAATTCCTTTAACAATTTAAAGTTGAATTTCATTTATATAACTCAAGTTCAAATTCTTAATGACTTCACTTCATTAATTCACTTATTAATTTACTTCGATACCAAAATCAACTTCATTCAACTTCACCCAACTTCACTTAAGTTATATTCCTTTTCAAACACCTTTCGTTTAACTTAACTTAAGTTTTCACTTATAAATCCAATTCAAATTCCAATCCTATTTAACTTTTCTTTAATTTAACTCCATCCTTTAAGTTAAATTTATTCTTTCGAAATTCAAATTGTATAAGTTATCTACTCATTTATCATTCTCATAATATTTTAAATAAGATTCCAGAGTCCTTTCAACCTTTCAAAACCATTTTTGAAATCAATTCAATTATCTTTTGAATCTCAAAACCCAACTCAAAATTTTCCAAACAACTTCATTTAAAATAATTTGGCAGCAATTCCTCTTTTGGAAACCCGAAAATGAATTCTAATGATGTGGCCATCATCATCAGGATTATTTTCCAGCGACCGAAAAGAGTTCAGAGCTTTAATTTCTCCAAAATAATTTTCCAAAATATCAAATACTTTCAAAACACTTCTCTGGAATTTTATTTTTTTAAGATTATAAATCACATTTACAAAAACTTTTACTTATATAATTTCACTTCTTATATATAAGATTATTTCACAAGTGTAAATTATTTTAATTATAACTACATACTTATAATTTCAATTGCCTATACAATTATTCTTTTACAACAATTGTTTTCATTTAACTTATTCAACAACCAAACAATCAATTCATATACACTTTAATAATTCTGAAAAATTATTCCTTTATATATAAAATATAATCGAGGTAAAATTATTTCATTTACCCAATTTAAAATTATATCGTGCCGAATTTTTCTGAGTAAGTGTTTAGAGATCCCTATCGATAGAGTTGTACCGACAATACCGACCAGAATCCATATACCACTCAACAAACCAATCATCACAATATAAAACATTTTATATTCACTAACAAATACGCGCTCGTATCTATTATTACACTCAAACTCATTCTAGAGTGCTACTGACTCTATCTCTAATGAGTAATACCCAACAGAGCCATGGTTGTCGCTTAACCATATGCTCTGATACCAAATGTAACGTTTGTGATTTTTCGTCCACGAAAACCGACATCAATACGTCCACTGTATCAACTGCCGAGCAATCGAAGGCCGGAAAACCGTACCGTTATGGTTAAAGAAGAAGAAAAAGTAGAAGAAGATAGAAAAAGATAGAATAGAACAGAAAGAAATAACAGAACAACATCAGAATCTCACAATTCGCAGCGGAACAACATATAATAGATAAATGAATAATCTTTTACAAAAGAACTATATCAGTTATTACATTACATTACATCATTCAGAGTGTACAACAACAAACAACATCAACAGCGGAAAAGAAATATTATACACTAGTAATACGCCATGCCATCCAGCTTGCCCCCAGCAACTCCTGAATTCCAAAATATCCTGATAAACCTTTACTCTTGACTGCCCGTGTGGAAATTGGTGGGCACCCAGAGTTTAGGAAGGAAAACAATAAACTCCGAGTCAGTCATGTGACTGGTGTGAGAACTAAAACAATTTACTTTTTTCTTTTAAAAATCAAAATAGAGGAATATTTTTAAAGTTAATTCGCAATGCTTTTAAAAATGAGACTACCATAAGGCCTCCCGCACACACACACAATGCAAACGTAGAATCGGAGGAGATTTCTCCTTATGATAGTCAAAGATGCTTGATACGCATTAAAAAGAAACATTTGATATTATTACTAGTGCATAGTGTAGAAATATTTCGAAAGTAAAGATATAAATCTTAGCCAACATACGACCATTATCGTATTCCTACTATAGCTACCATGTTCAACAGCAGGTTACCGCCACATTCCATGGCAGGTTCTACAACTAAAACCGTACAAGTGTCGTATTGTTTCTTTGGATTTCCAACAAATGGTCAGGCCAAGGAACTTTCCATTGCCACATGGAAACGCCTCTGGAATGACGTCCCGAGAACCTAACCGGATATCTGCCAACACAAGGCCGGGTTACCTTTCAAACTAGGTAACTACTGACACGAATATGTCATCCCCCGATCGTAACCGATCTATCCGAGGATCCTCGATTTCCAACAACCACAAAATTTGCAGCAACCACTTAGGTTAAATATCTGGGCTCCATACCATGATACCGCCTCTATCCAGAAGGAATGACATACACTAAAGGGGCGCTACTCCCTAATAACCTTGCTGCATCCTTCCTTTTTTGACCATTTCCGGGGTGTGAGGTCCGACGAAGTCTCGTCCACAAAGCCACGCTTTATACAAAAGCTGTGCTTTGGGTCAATCAAATAATCATAGAAATGATCACCAAGATAAATGATCAAACAAATGATCATATCACAAATGATCAAACAATGATCATTTCACAGCAACACTCAGCATGCCACACTACCAAATTGGGAGTATATCATTAATAACCTTCAACTATATAACCTCCGAGCTTGTATGTCCCAGAGAAGGGTGTTAAGCTAAGAGAATAAATTCTCCGCCACCAACAGAAATATATTTGAAAGAAATCAGCTTTATATCTCAATTTGTAATGTCAGACATACAATCCATACAAGTCTGTTCCGGGCTCGAACAGAACCGAAGGCACTTCCAAAGAAGTCCTTGTAATCCGGATATTCACTAATCACGACCGGACTTCCCGTCACTAAGGGTGATAAAACCTCTATATCGGAGATCAGCCGATGTAGAGTAACTCGACGGTAATCCTTCCGTTTTTACAAATATCCGGTCTTCAACACCGGTCATCATGTGCAATCCATAACGACGTATCACATACTCGGAATGGGTTATACGACCCCAAGGTCCTTTCCTGGATAACCCGAATAGTGAGCGCTTATTTTTTAAAATAAGTGTGGCATTTAAATTCAAGCAAATCACAACAAATACCTATTTAAAGGTAAATATTGATAGTCGGATTATTTAACTATCAATAGGCATGCTCAACATCACCAAATTCCAAATAATTTCCCAAATAATTTACTTTCCAAAATATCTTTACTAGATATATAATTTTCCACACTTCAACCATTTGAAAACAAATTTCAAATCAATTTCCTTAAACGGAAACACTTCCAATTATTTACCCATTTAAATTTAAAATGGTTCATTTAAATAAATCAAATAAATCCTTACTGATTTACTTTATATTTATGTTCCAAATCCGTAAATTTATTCCACAGTTCAAAAATAAATCAACGTTCATTTTTAAACAAATTTCCCTTTTATATAAATTCCATGGTGAATTTACATTCCAAAATATTTATGAATATACGATTTCAAATCGATTTCTGATATTCATTTTCAATTTATCTTTTAAAAAGATAAATTCTCAAAAACATTTCATTTCATATTGGAAAAGCATTTCCATACTTATTCTAATAATAAGTATTTCACAAACCCATTTATTTTCAACATTTGGAAAATATTTAATATACTTAAATCAAAATTAAGTATATATTTCATTTCTTAAGGAAATCATTCTCTTAACACATTTATTTGGGTCAAAACGAATGTTACGTAAAACATTGTTACGACGACCCAAAATCACTGGTATAGGGATTCGAAATTTAGATAGATATATAAATCCCAATAATATACAAAAATCATTTCCTTTCGGAAATCATTTACTATAACAACTGTGTTATAGTCCATCATTTCCTTATATTTCTCGAAAACATCTATTTCAACAATAAATGTTGAAATCTATGTTTTTGATGTTTAACACATTTTAAAACATCGTTAAAACAATTAACTTCATTTTATAATATTCATTTTCTCAAGCATATCCATTTTATTTATAATAATATATTCACTGTCCAAAAACGTGAATATACTTCCTTAACCAATTTTCAACTTTCAATTTATCAAATTCCATTGATTTCGAATTTATAAACAATGTCCATAAATTCCATTTCTATTTATAAGCTTTGATTTAAAAATCTCCTTTATTTACCAATTCCATTTGTATATCTCAATATATACCAAAAGTCCATATTATAAGTTAAATACTTATAATTCATTTATTTACAAAATCATTCTTTCAAAACTTCACAAATCATAAATCTTATTACTTATAAGATTCCTTTATATTTTATAACAACTTCAACTTATAAAATCTCCTTTATTAACAATTTCTATAAATATCCCACTTATATGCTTAAAACCCAGTTTATAAGTTAATTACTTAAAATCTTTTATTTTACAACATCTATTCATTTTATATCTTCACAATTCATAAATTTGTAAATTTCAATTTACTTATGAAATCCATTTTTATTTCACTTTAATACTTATAAAAAATTCGTTTTATAATTTCGATATTTTTAATTTATAAATATCAATTTTATAAGTCTTTTATAAAAATTGTTTGTAATAGTTCAAAAATTCCAATTTAAACCATTTCATATTTTTATTAACTATTTATTTCAAAAAACACTTTCCGCTTACATTTCATAAAAATCATACTTTTATAACATTAAAATTTTAACGTTTATTTATTTTAACAATTCAAAATTTGTAAAACGTATACTTTCGAAAATCACTTTAAAATTCATTTTAAAAACCAAAATCATTATTTTAAAACTTCAGAAATGGATCCGATGATGCAGCAGCACCAAATAGTCAATCACGACATCCAAATATCATATATCGATATGATAATCAACAAATATCACAATATCTGTAAATAAATCAATACAGTTGAGGAATCCAGTTGGATCCCTCCAACCTGTTTCCCTGCATCCAAAAACATTAGCACAATACCAATTCCGCTCCAGTACGGAGTTATCGCGGTATATGGGATTCATAAATTATTATTCACTATTATGCGGCGCAATAGGGTCTCATCCGCTATATAATGCGGGAAAATCAATTCCAAGTACATAAATAATACCAATTTCACTGTACTGTGAAATATTCGCGGTATATGTTTTTAATAAATAACCTCCGCTTACTAACGGCGCATAATGTCTATTTTAACAATCAATAGATAACAATCATCATTCAAACATACATTCAAGAATTTTAAATCTAACTATTTAAAATTAAAATCGAAACCGATTCGATTGAGTAAGAAGTTCTCACCTTGATTTCAATTTCGTTTTAGCGATTTATTTCGAATAAAATTAAACGGACGTTTAATTTTACCCGAAATTCTCACTAACTCCAAACGACTCCAATCCAATTCCATAGCGTAGTGCTCGTCCATACAATTCCAACGCAACTGGTTTCGTCCAAAACGGACCTCGTATGAAAGAGTTATACAATTTTAATCATCACACGAATTATAAATATAAAAAATTACAAATTCTTTTATCATTTTATACTCTAACTCATCTTAGCCGTGCGTTTTCTTGATGGGATCTGGGCCGCACGCACGCACGTTACTCTTCCCCTTTCTCAGTATTCGAACGCGACCCCCTACCCACTGCCGCCACTCCATCCCAAATTATCGCACGCACATCGAAGGCTTTAACATCGATCAAGCAACATCATTTAAAGTGCCATTGCTAGCTCTTCACTCCGCTGGAATATCTTGGAGCTCGGCCAGCCCAGGTACGAGCAAAACGTGCTCGAACGTTCGCTGTTCGAACGAGCATTGCCACCAATCTACCAACTCGATTCCAATCACCACCGTTGAGAACGTTGCTCTCGACGAGCTCTACGTTTTGTTAGTTGAAAGTTTCTTGCAAAAGTTTACGGATTGGAAGATAAATGAGGGAGAAGAAAATGAAATATCGGCCATTGATGATAAGGGGGCGGCGGCTCTGAATAGTTAGGGTTAGGGTTTTTAGGTTATTTGCAAAGTTGAAGTTGTGAGGGTCTTATATAGAAAATTTTGCAAACACTATTCATCCTGGATTTTCCAAACTCCAAACGAAGCGTGCCGGTTGGCGTTTCTAAGGTTTACCCCGCATTCCGAACACAATAGAATGTGTTTCGGGAGCTAATTCGTTCATCTGTGCGAGTTATGGCAATAAACGTTCAATTTAAATTAAACCGATTTAAACTATTTTCTAGGCGTTTTGGCTTGCCCCGGACAAACGGTAAATCCGATTGACTTGAAATTTGAAACCATAAAATAATATCACATTACGGATCCGATGAAACTAGTTTCATCGAAATCCGAGACTTTTGAAAAATGACTATTTTAACTCGCCAAATTAATATTAAAACAATTTCGATGCGTTTCAAGCTGCCACGGTCAAACGACAACTCCGATTGCTACGAAAATTGAAATCCGATAATAAAAAACTATTATGGATCCAATGGAACTAGTTTCGTCGAATTCTGAGACTGTTCAAAAAATGGCTAATTTCACTAGTCGATTAAATATTAAAATATTCAATTTTCACAAATTAACTTTTAATTCGATTTTAAAAGTTCTATAATATCGTTCTAACTCCAATATGATAAAATAAAATTTTACAAATCAATTTTAGTCATATTTAACCCTATTTTTAATTATTTCTGTATTTTCAACTATTAAATTATCGATTTAATTATTCAATTAAATCCAATTATTCGAAATAAAATTTATCCGACTTATAAATTTCACTTATTAATATTTAAAATCAATTAAATATATAATTTTTAATTAATAAAAATTCTGAGTCGTTACAAATAGTCCCATCTTCTTCACTATTTTCTAAAATGTTGGATATTTAATACCCTTAACTATAACAAGAGTCGATTAACGTTGGCCCTTTTACATGATTCAGAAGAATTCTCAAGTAGTAACATTTTCTTTCTAACGGAGAAACACTGTAAATATGTCTTATAACTTTTTGATGATGTTTTACATCTCTATTCTTTTACATCTATTAGCCACGGGTACTTCTTTGGAAATTCACAATATAAACATTGCCTTACTTTGGGATCTTGTGAGTTTATGTTGAAGAATTCAATTAGCATCGATGTAGAGAGGCTCTCATCTAACAAAATATCAGATATTATTTAATTAGAATGATATGTGACCTGTAGCCTACTTGGTAAGTGTATTTGCAATTGTTGAATCGAAGGATAAATTGTGTGCAATGAAAATTCAAAAATTCTCCAAAAGTACTCTTGAGGACATATCCAACTTGCATCAACAAACTTTTGAATTTCATTATACTCCCTACCTGGACAAACTTCAACCGCCACACGATTTGGACCTTTGTAGATATATTTGTATAAGTATTTTACAAATTTAATACTACAACAAAATTTGACATTAATACAGAAATCATATTATTTTAACGACCATGGATTATATGGGACAACCCAACAATTGTCGATAGTAAAATCATTGTCAATGTCTAATGCAATTCTTCTACCATTATCTCGCCTTCGATAGATGGGATATGAATCATTACCCTAAAGAGTAGTTAGAGAAAATTGTTTTGGATAATTCTTTTTTGCATTTGCCATTTTTCTATATGGTGAATTTGGTCGATGTCTTCCACATGTCCATGAATCATTCATTTAATAATAATACTATATAATTCTAGTTCTTCGTCATGGTTTCGGATTTCTGCTCTTACAATAGCATTATAATCATCTGGTCTATGAAGTTTATCTTCATCATATAATATGATAAGAATATGAGCATAAGGAAGCCCTCTTTTTTGAAATTCTATAACAAGCAATGTGCTGAAACTAAACCAAGAACTTGTGTGCTATAAATCTCATCCTGTAGTTATGCATATTTTGCATGAAATATTCTTATTGTAAGATCTGGACGATCTTGATCTGATTTTCCATATAAATGTTCAAAAGTTATTTCATTCCGTAAAGGATTGCTTGTCATAACAATGAAAAGATTGGGCTTTCCAAACTTCTATGCCAAAGCCATAGCATCTTGGTAGCGTTGATACATGTTGCGTAGGTTTCCGTTGAATGAAGCTGGTAATATTGTTATTTTTTCAGTGTTCCCTATATTTGATGTTCTAATCATTTGTAAGATGTTGATGTTAATGTATATATATGTATGTGTGTGTATAACATATTGTACATATAATATGACTGGGATAATTGTAAATAAAGTCCTATTTACCCACATCGTTCTCTCCAATGTTCAACGCATCTTGTGGACCTATATACAGTTCTAATCTAATGTAATGTTGTTTTTCCTAAAACTATCTCATTCCACTACTTTCAATTTTGACATAATCATCCACAACACATATTGCTGCAACAAATGTCTACTAAGGAGTAAAAAAAATGTATCCTCTTATCGAATCTATAAGTAGAAAATATTTTTTTAGAACCTCTTGAAATTAAGAAAAAAGAAAAATAGAAGATCCATTAATTATAGATATATTTTAAGAAGATAAATAAAAGTTGAGTAATCTAATTGGTTAATACTAAGATGATAAAGAATATAGATTAATTAATGATCAATGTTCGTACCTGTAAGATATATGCATAATACTCTAGGCATGTAACAAGAGTACATTCTCATTACGAATATTTAGGTCCCAACCATTATTTCCATAAGAGAGTCGAAGAGGATATTGTGGAGAATCATAACAACCATGCGCCTCAGGTACTCTCATAAATTATCATGATATTGCTTATACAACAATATCTTTCCCATTTATGATGCTTTTGTCATCACCTACCACTATTCCTACAACATCTAAAGCCGTGGGAAGTGCATATTATCGTTGTAATGGTTGTTCCTTGATTATGAATCTACAATCATGAATTTTAGGAAGTAGTGAAACTTGACGAAATTTTTGAGCAAAACTATTATTTTCACCTAATATATGTTGCATCATTTCCAATATTCTTCTATCCAAATCTCCATTTTCTACCATAGTGTTTGCGCCAAAATTGGTCACAAATCCCAAATATCGTGAAAGCATTAGTGTATGAACACAGATCAACAGTATATGATTACAGATCTAAATAATATAGAGGATAAAAATGAAGAATAACAAACTTAAAATGGAAAGAAGTAGACAAAGACACAAGATTTATAGTGGTTCGGCTAACTCCGGCCTATGTCCACTTCAAAAGATAATCTTTTATTGACTTTGCTCATTGGTTACAGTGGATTACAGCAGTAACTTTCGAGTAAAGCAGTGAAGTTTGAGTACAATGGTGATTTCAGTAGAGTCTGGACGTCGCAGAATCAAAAGTCCATTTTCTATAGGCTTTGGGATGCTATTTATAGGCGTAGGCTGCAAATATCTCGCTCGGATCTCAGGAGACCTCTTCTGGCATGCATGTGGGCCCACACGATCGATCCCACATGATTTGCATTCGTTCCGTGATCGATACGAACAAAATTCGTATCGATCCTAATCTTGCCCAATTGAGCCGAGATCGATCACAAACATTCTTTAGGTTGTACGCAAGCTCCTGTGAAAATTTGGTGGCATTTGGACTTGTAGATTGTGAGTTATGATCGATGTAAGTTTAGGTTTTATTTAGGCTGTTTAGCTCATATCGATCCTCTTCGTATTGATTTATTGTTCTGTTCGTATCGATCGATTGCACTGTTCATATCGATCGTTGTTGCACTATTCGTATCAATCGGTTGCACTGTTTGTATTGATCGGTTGCACTGTTCGTATCGAACGTTATTGCACTGTTCATATCGATCGTTGTTGCACTGTTCGTGCTGTGTTTTCGATGGATACGAACAGGACGGTTGCATGGCTATGGATATGAAAAGATGGATGTGAAATGATGGAAACAGATGGATGCGTGATGGATACGAACAAGGCTTTCAGTGGATGGATACGAGCAAGGTGATTGCTGAAATTGCATCGATCATATCTTGAGCATACGAACTCCGATTAACTTGAAATTCGAAATGTTGGCTTTTATAGCTTTTCTGGTCCCGTCATATCAATTGTAGCTCAATCCGAACTCGGACAAAATTTACCGATATCTATAGTAGACTCGTGTACTAACGATCTCCAGGATGAACTATTCTCGGTTTCCAGTCAAATTCTTGGTGTGATGGTCTTGCCAAAAGGTGGGATAACATTTGCCCCCCAAAACATGTCTTTTGGTAAAAGACGTGTTTTGAATAGTTTCAAATCCAATGTCGTGAGTCCATGTTTTATCCATAACTATAGTATTCTCAATCAAGTTCGTGGCTACTCGAAGCCGAATCAGTATCCATTTCAACTTGTGGAAGTCAGTAATCAAATCCTATGATCTCTTTGGACTATTGACGGCCACTTCGGACCATTACTAAGTCCATTCCAAACTTAACGATCGAATAGAAAGATCCTATCGCGCTACGTTGTTGCTTCCTGTCCCTTGCTCTCTGGCCTCGGTGAGGGCATATAGCGTTGTCTTGGTCCTTCTAGACCGATCGTAGCCTCTCCGGCCTCTTACTGGATCCCATCCTGACACTCTCCGGTAAAGGGGAGACAGAGTCGAGTGAGCCAATCCTATCGCTCTCTAGTGTAGCGGCAACACCGCCTGCACTCCGGTTCAGCATCCTTGAACATTAAGCGATGCCATGGCCTAAATCCTAGGTCGATTGTAGCCACTCCGGGCTCTTATCAAACCCCGATCCAATCACTCTCCGGTGAAAGGGGAACGACGTTAAGTGAGTTGATCCTATCGCTCTCCGGCGAAGCAACTCACTTCTTGCACTCTGGACCCTGTCTCTCTAGGTAAGGTCATAAAGCGATCAATTTCAAATTGACTTTCAATATTCATCCTTTAACTTTTCGGTCAATGGTTTATCTTATGAAATTCAAGTTCATTTATTAAGTTCAAATTCCAAATGTTCAATCACAAACAAAGGAAAGTTAAATATTTCCTCTCTGGGCAGAGCGGTCTATTGCCATCTCAAAGCATGCCTGGGGATTTCTCCGGTTCCCTTACAGTGTAAGTGGAATTGCCGTTTTATTTTGAAATCAAATCTAAGAAATTTATGTAATCGACCAAAGTTCAAGTCCTGAACTTGGTCCTTGCCATCATGATCAGTTGATAACGAGTCGTGATCCCGATCCAGGAATAGTTCTGTTGGGTGCAGGCGATAGTTGCTCAGGTCCTAAGGCCACTGTCCGATCTCTCACGTATTGTGGCAATCTACCACTTCTGACATGCTCTTCCACCTCATCATTCAGATGGCGGTACTCATCGGTAGTATGCCATTCCAGCTCATGGAATAGGCAGTACTTTCCACTTCTACATTCCCGTTCTGTGGGATCTCTCCTGGGTGGTTTTCGATAGAGGAGTTGCCCCCGAGTCTCCGTGTAAATCCGTTCCAGGTTTGCCATCATGTCAAAGTATTGTTTGAATCTGGGTTCTTGGAATTTCTTCCATTCGTCAAGACCATCGTATCTGTCATCCTGCTTCCACTTTCCTTTGTCTATTCCAGACTGTTCCTTCGAGGTGCCCTCGCCTTGCATGGTGTTTATTTCCTGCCTCTCGATGCGTGAACCCTCTAGCCGAATGAACCTTTCAGCTTCGTGATAGAATTCTCCAAGGTCTTGTGGCGGGTCTCTTGCCAGCAAATCCTTGAACTCTGTGCCTTCTGCAACCCCTGCTACTACCGCCATCAAAATCATCGATGGATCCGGGCGATCAACTGAAGCGACCGTTGCATTGAATCGTAATAGAAAATCTCTTATGGACTCTCCGATCCTCTATTTCATCAACGCTAAGGTCATCACACTCTTGGGTCACATCACGTGGACCGTAAACTGCCTTATGAAGCATTCCACTAGCTAGGCCCATGTTCTAATTGATCCATTCTCTAGCTGCCTGAACCAAAGCGCAGCCAAATCTATTAAATATAGAGGGAAACATCATGCCATCACTTCCTCGGATGCCCCAGCACTTCCATGTGCTTGATATATCTGGTAATATGCATGGTCGGGTCTGACTTTCCATCATAAACTTCCAATGTGGGTAACTTGAATTTTGGAGGATTCCTTGCATTTTTTAAATTCGGAGTGAACAGTCTTCGACTAACTTCCTCTAAGCCTCCACTCGGCAATCCTTCCCTCATAATCCGTCGCACTAGTCCAGCCATTCGTTCATCTCCATCTAGGGGTTGTCTCCTTAGCATGTTTCCATCTTGCCCCCATGTCCCAAAGGGTATTCTAGGTAATATTCTTCATGTGGCTCATTCACGTTGGCGTCGGCTCTAGCCTTCTGAGCTCCATCTATGGGTCTTCCAATGTTAAATCCCGAGGGTCTGCCCCCAGATCCTTGTTGATTGCCTCCACGTTGTGCATTCTGATCTTGGATTTGACCTCCAACGGTCTCTGTAACTCTAGCTCCTTATCCTATGTCTGCAGCCGCTGTAGCCGGTCCAAAGTTCTATGCTCCGGCTACTCTCATCTGCTCAAAGAAGCTCTGCATCGTTTCTTGTTGGCTCTTCAGCAATCTTTCATGCATTGAATCCATCATACCTCCATATCATCCCTGGTGATGTAGATCGAAGCTTGTCCTTCTCAAGCTCTAAAAGAGGCCTCTTGACTTCTCCCTTGTTGGCTCCTTTCTACTCCCTGTCTTCTACTTAATTACCTCGTCATAACTTTTCAGATCTGAATCCTTACGCCTTCAAATCAAAGATCCAAGCTGTAGATCCCTGAGTTCAACTCTCAGTGAAAGCACCAAAGTGTTTGCATCAAAATTGGTCACAAATCCCAAATATCGTGAAAGCACCAGTGTATGAACACAGATCAACAATATATGATTACAGATTACAGATCTAAATAATGTAGAGGTTAAAAATGAAGAATAACAAACTTAAAACGGAAAGAAATAGACAGAGACACAAGATTTATAGTGGTTCAGCTATCTCCGGCCAACGTCCACTTCAAAAGATAATCTTTTATTGAATTTGCTCCCTGGTTACAGTGGATTACAGCAGTAATTTTCGAGTAAAGCAGTGAAGTTTGAGTACAATGGTAATTTCGATAGAGTCTAGACGTCGCAAAATCAAAAGTCCATTTTTTATAGGCTTTAGGATGCTATTTATAGGCGTATGCTGTAAATATCTCGCTCAGATATCGGGAGACCCATTTTGGCACGCATGTGGGCCCACACGATCGATTCCACGTGATTTGCACTCGGTCCGTGATCGATACGAACGAAATTTGTATCGATCCAAATCTTTCCCAATTAAGTCGAGAAAGATCACAAACATTCTTTAGGTTGTACGCAAGCTCCTGTGAAAATTTAGTGGCATTTGGACTTGTAGATTGTGAGTTATGATCGATGCAAGTTTGGGTTTTATGTTGGCTGTTTAGTTCGTATCGATCCTCTTCGTATCGATCTATTGTTCTATTCGTATCGATCAATTGCACTGCTCATATCGATCGTTGTTGCACTATTCATATCGATCGATTACACTGTTCGTATCGATCGATTGCACTATTTGTATCGATCATTGTTGCACTGTTCATATTAATCGTTGTTGCACTATTCGTATCGATCGTTGTTGCACTGTTCGTGTTGTGTTTTCGATGGATACGAACAGGACGGTTGCATGGCGATGGATATGAATAGATGGATGCGAAATGATGGATATGAACAGATGGATGCATGGTGGATACGAACAAGGCATTTCAGTGGATGGATACAAAACAAGGTGATTACAAAAATTGCATCGATCATATCTTGAGCATATGAACTCCGATTGACTTGAAATTCGAAACGTTGGCTTTTATAGCTTTTCTGGTCCTGTCATATCAATTGTATCTCAATCCAAACTCGGAAAATTTTTACCGATATCCATAGTAGACTTGTGTATTAACGATCTCTACAACGAACTATTCTCGATTTCCTGTCAAGTTCTTGGTGTCACGCCCTTGCCAAAAGGTGGGATAACATATAGAATTATAATTTTGTGGTCAATGTTATATATATAACTTCGGAAATCTTAGTCTATATCCTTCTTGATGTAGTAAACCGCTGATATTGTAATATATGCATCCTTGAGCATGTGAAGTGTATTTCCATTTGCCAAAATTTCGTCAGTATGAACTCCCATTGAAGTAACAAAAAAATTCATGATTATATGACCAAATATTTATTCTAAAGTGTACACCATCATTACTTGTGTTAGTGTAAATCTCGAAGAGCTCATTTGGTGACTGCAAATGGAGAAATATAGCTTGTCACTTCTCACAACATAGAGAATATGTTTCATGTTCAAATAATTTTGCCGAGCAACATGGACAAAATTTTGGTTACTGTAATGAGCGGCATAAAAATTCAACGTGGTCTTTGAAATTTCTCGCAATGCTACGAGTTCTTGTATGCATTTGTACTCCTTGACTTCTTTGCATTTAATTATCATTTTCATAATTTGTTGTCTCATCTCGACAGTGCTAGATAGTGTTCTCTTTTCTCTATAGACATAGTTTCTCTACGTTCTCTTCAACTTTGACGATTTCTTTCTTGGCGGTAATGATGGTACTCTTGACTTATATGTTTATTTGTTGTATTTGAATCATTTGTCTCTATAACCATAATTTCAGTTTCTTCACATTAACATGAATTTGTTATTTAGTTGTTTTCTTGCGATATTTTAAATAATTCTTCATTTGGCTAATATCTATCATCCAAAATTTCATTGTTATCTCATCTAAATTTCTACTTGAAGATGTATTTTGAAACCTTGCTCGACATTGTCTATAAGCATGATGACGTCAAGCTAGATATGCTTTTCTTTCATCCGGAGTCGAGGCTTGTTTACGTTGTCTAGTTTTTATCCAGTTAATTTCTCTTTGTTCATCAGCTGAAGCATTTATTATTCTATTTTGTCTTCTTTTATTATTCACTTTTATATGCAACTGTAATAGAAATACAAATATGATGATTAATAAGGCTTTAATTTTTTTAGTCCTACACAATAATTTATATAGCATCAGAAAAATGGCAAGATTATGTACTTAACGAGCATAGATGTAAAACAAAAAAAGTCTAACAATGAAGCCTTTAATATAATAATATTAAATAGTATACATTTGACTTTATTAAATATTAACAAAGTTTATTTGAAGATAAATGATTTCATGTTAATTATCTTCATTGCCACCTTCCAATTTTTCTCCAAAATATTTATCTACAAAAATTAACGAAGAAAAAGTACGATTAAATAATGAATATTTGTAATTTTATAAATTATATTACCAACTCAGAAGTAAAACTTATGACCTAACTGTAGTCGTCTACCAAGCGGGTTAATTGACCGTTGCATGGTTGTTCTTGCACTTGTTTATTGTTTTCCACTGTCGTAGCTTTGGAAGGTGATGCCTTATCATATGCCGACTTTTGTTTATCAGATTGTTTGGCGTCCATTGTTTGGTCTATGATTTGTTTTACTCAATTGTAATGAACTAAAAATGCAGGATTATGAAGAGATGATAATGTTTCATCTAAGATGTAACTGCAAAATTAAAATATTTATGAAGGCATCAATGGTTTTATATTTTTATTCTTTGGATTTTACTTTATTACGGTCACAACTATTGCATTAAGAATGCAAAGAAACAAAATTTTTAAGGTCAATAACAAATCTAACATTATTTTGTCATATTTTTTTCCCTTTTTATCCATGAGAATGATAAATTTAAATATGCTAGTTGAAATATGCAAATGGTGATTTTTCAACTATTAAGCAAAATGAAGAAATAAACTTATTCCAAGCATAGTTCGAATGTGTTGTACCCTTGATTTATCTCCATGTTCACATATGCAACATAACTTTAGATGACATACATGCCGAAAAACCATTTTAGTTTTAGTTCTGTAGCACATTAGTATATGCTGGGAAATATATTAGTGACTTATTTTGATGAGCAACATGTATTATGACATGCACTTAATGGGCAGTATTGAGATGGGGTCCACCTTAGATTCATTCTACTAACAAAGTTTGTGATTTAGTATCTCAACAACTTCTGTTAGTAACCTACTTTTCTTTTGGTCAAAATTTAAGGCCCCGTTTGATTTGTCATTCTAGTTTTGTGTTTTCGTCCAAGAAACATGCACGTGGCACATGGATTTTTAAGAAAGAACCAATTTGAATAATGAAGGTAACATATAAAATAGAAAATAAATTTATTTTATTTATATAAAATAGAAAACAAATTTATTTTATTTTTTATGTTTGAAGAAACAACAAACAAATGGAAACAATCCATCTCCATCGCCATTCTTCCAACATCATCGTGATGACCTAAAATTTTAAATTTATCTTTCGTCATCCTATAGTTTATTATGAATATTGAAAACGAAAAATACAAAACACAAAACGAAACCAAACAGACCCTAAATTTTTGGTTGAATGGTGCCCTGTTTTCAAAGGGTTATTGGATCCTTCTAACGCGGTTATAACATTTGGTTCATCTCCCAGCGTATCGACTTAGTTTCTACTTTCTTTCAATCAGTTAGATGGTAAATAATTTGTTCTGCTTTGTTCTTTAACCAAGCTTTGCTTTTGTTTTACCCAATTAATTTTAAACTAAAGTGATGATGTATACTTCACTTTAGTATTACTTGTATGATTTTGAAAACAAGCATATTCAAAGATATTTTTAATTTTACATGTAAAACACTTGTAAACTAGAAATAAAATTAGAACTAAAAGCAATGCATTACCATCTTAATGAATTCGATAGTCATAAACAAAGGGTGCTTTAATCCTTTATGTATAATTCACTTTTTCGCTAATTGTGTTAATGATAAAAAGTAATTTTATTACATTAAAAATTCAAATAAAAAGGAGAAATTTAGTCTAATATTAATGCTCGAAGAGTGGGGTATATCAGTAATTTTTTAATCACTATGCCAATCTATAGCAACAACGAATTTTTCTCGATGAAACTTAGAATGTTGCACGCATGTTGGATCATAGCATATGGGGTCTTCCTTCACCATTAATAAATGATCTTCATTTTCTTGGCTACATTATTGTGTATATAGGTTGTACTACATAAAGCCTCATCATATAAACTAATAATAAATCAGTTTATATGATTATTTTAATACCTTCATAACTTCATTTTTAGTTGCAACCACTACGAAAAAAGACCTTTCGCAGCGTTTTATAAATGCCGTAGCAGACTTTAACAGTGTTACGAAGATCGCTGTCTAACAACATGCTGTAATAGGGCCAAGATATAATACAAGATTTTTAAAACGCTGTCACAAAAGCAAGGTATTGGAGTGTTTCTGTTTTTACAGCATTTTTGTAATCGCTGCAATATGTCCTTACCCATTGCTTTTTCTTATATTAGACAGCCTTCATAGAAACGCTGTGAAAGTGTTTCACGGCATTTTCTAAACGTTGTAGACTAGATTTTATCTATGTAAAATAAACGGTGCGTATGGCTTTGTATTTTACGCCGTTTTCCCTTTAGCCTAAGAAGTATTTTATTTGTAGCGTTTTGCACTTTCACAGCTCCTATAAAACACTGTTATATAGCGAATTACCATAGTTTTCTTCCTCCTATCAACAGCCATCTGAAATTCAATCTACTCTTTTTGCATTTACAAACAATTCCCACCAGCTATAAAATTTTATATCTAAGAACATTAGTTAATTAAAACAACGGAAATGAATATAGCGTATCTTTTGGGCCCATTGGAGAAATATGCTATATTTGTTGATTCTGTGCTGTCGAATTCTTATAGAACTTCGAAATGTGGCGCCTCCGCTTACAAACATTGCAATTGTAATCCTTGAACTTGTTCTCTTGATGTCCTTCTCCTGATTTTCCTTTCCGCTCCTTTTTCCCCTGTGGATTGAACATCCTCTTATTCGGGTTGTCGTTGTTAGGTGCTACTGTCGGCTTCCTTTCCATAAGAACTTTATACTTCAAAGCCATGTCTACTAAATCCACAAAAGATCCTTTTAGGCGAGCACTCATTTTCTCTTGAAACCCCTCCCTCATTCCCATCACAAACTTCTCATTCTTCTTGAGGGGTGTACTAATAAGTTCTGCTCCAAAACTTGACAATTCATTGAACCATATCTCATATTCCGATACAGACCCATCTCCTTGCTTAAGATCTAAGAAATTCCTATATAAATAGGTCTTTCTGCTGAAGGTATGAATTGGTCTTCAAACACTTAAATCTAGCCTAAGAAAAATCTGCTTTTGGAATATTTTCAATAACGGAGTCCCATCATGTTGCCGCTCCATCTTGTAACTACCAAGACGCTAAAAAGCACTCCTACTCATTTGAAATATTCAATCCTTTGAAAATCTTCTCACGAGAACGTAGCCATACCTGGACTCCTACAATGGATTCCATGCCCTTAAATGGCTTCCTCCTAGATTAGAATAATCTTTGCATAAGGATTGAAAGTCGGCATGGGGCTGTATGGGTAATACTTCTTCTAATGATCCTATACTTTTGGAAATTGGGGTTCCACCCTTGGTGGTCAAAGTACTACCATTTCCCCGTCTCTGTCTTCTTTTAGTGCTCATATCTTATAACCCGATCATAATAAAATATCCTTAGGATATACTTTCAGACAGGACTTATATTTTGAGAAAGGTATCATCTGAAATTGATATTAAATAAACATCTTCATTCCTCCAACCAATACCCACACCCATATAACTATATAAATTTGGAAAATTTCCTTTATATAAGAAATATAACGCTAGGTAAAATTAGTTCATTTACCCATTTTAAAACTATACTTTGTCTGTTTTTCTTGTTTGAGTGTTTAAGAACCCCTATCGACAACGCTGATCTGGCGCATTGACCAAAATTCATATGCCACTCAACAGAAAAACCCACACAATATAAAACACTTTATAGCACAAACAAATATGCGTTCATATATATAATGCGCTCAACTCATTCTAGGGTTCTACTAACCCAATCTATAATGAGTTTACCCCACCAAGGCCCGAGTGTTCGCTCAACCTAAGCTCTGGTACCAACTGTAAAAGATCCTCCTTTTCAACCCTTAGAAGTCAACACTAATACATCCATAGTATTCATGTGAAGAACAACCAAGTGCTGAAAAGACAGATGACTAGGGGAAAGAAGAAGAAAAAAAAGACAAGAAGAAATTAAATAATACAGAATCTCACGTCATAACGAATAATTTATAATATAACAATGATTTTTATAAAAGAAAACTTTTATATACATACATCCATCAGAGTACTAGCTTATCGTCTACCTGGACTGTTATAACACCTATCCTTACAATTTCTGATAAATACAACAAAACCATGCAGTAGAACATATGGAAATACGTTGATACGTCTTGGCATCTAGCTTGTATCTTGAGCTCTAATGCATCCAAAGCTAATCTGAAAACATGCTTGGTCTGACCCAAACACTATAAAAAACAACGCCCGGGTCAGTCTGGTAAAACTAGCATGAGAAACTCAAATCATAAGAAATTTTATTTATTTTACTTGTAAAACCCTTTAAAATCAAAGGCATCTCGTAAGATCTTGCCGCATATAAACATGGGCGCATTTTAACCTTATGATAACCAATTTTTTTTAATTACAATATCTAGTGATATTATAATAATGCCTAAGGGGTTTAAAGTTAACATATAAAGTAGCTGTGATGTCCGTACATGACAGCAATAATAAGTATAAGATCAAAACCGAAGGCGCTTATTAGAGAATAGATTTTCAACAAATGGCAAGGTAAGAGACTACCTTCCAAAATTTTGTACACCTCTAAATAAAATGTACAGTAAGATCGAAAACCTTTCGACCTCTGTCACCATAGAACGATAGAGTGATAGTATACGGTGTGTAGTAGTACGGAAAGAGAGTGCACCTGTAAGTTGAGCCACCGTATCTATGCGTTGAGCGAGAGTTTCATTATCAACAAAACCAAATTTGTATCTAGGAATATTATACAGTGTAAGTGGCAGTCGTTTGAATTGGGTGTCATTACGGAGGATGATCATCAACTTCTCATCTATAGGACGGTATGTAGTATGCGAAGGGTAGACGTAAAATGTTTCAATCTCGTACAAACATTGTTCTTCAAACGTTTGTGAGTATTTATCCACCAAACTCTTTGGCACGACAGCATGCTTTTGGTTGCCATGTGGTACAATAATGTGCGATCCAGTTGCAGCATATCAGTAAGTGGTAAATAAAATGCCCAGATATCAAGTGGGTTTATAACTTACCTTTACGTCAAGAAGTTGAAGATTTGTCGAGTAAACCTCTTTTGCGGCTTTGGAGATTGAATTGCACATCCTAGACAGTCGTGCATGGATGCGATCCCAGTTAGGGCCGACTGTCAAGTCAGACAGTAGTTGATATTGGTTTGTCATTCTAATATCTATTGAAAGAAACATAGGAAAGGTTAACAACATTGACAAACAGAATGGTAGTTGAACAGGTAGAAACTTGATCATCTGTACTGGGCAAGGTGACATAGAAGGTTTAGCGGAATAGGGAGTTGTGTTTCATTCAGGGAGAGGGAAGTACCCGAGGAGTACTGTACAGTTGGAGATAAAAATTTATTGAGGAATAGGGTTCTGAACAAATGAACATGCTGAGTTATTTATAGTTGGAAACTGAACAATATAACTAATGCATAGTTGAGAATTGACATGTTTTGAACACGTGTATGTAGGTGGGGTTGTATCTGCTAGTAGTGGGTGTAGTTATTTAAGGAAATGGGTTTGAGCAATTGAGTGGGGGGAAATAACTGTATCCAAAGGACAATTGCATCCCGGGGAAAATTATATGCAGTTTAGAAAGTTTATAAGTTGGTGATAATTGTGTGTAAAATAGTTGGAATTGTTGGATGGATTGCAGTTGTACTGCATATACACCATATTTCACGTCAGTTATGTTATTAAATTTTTACAGATTAAAGATAGAGGACCACGTCACACCACGATGTGTTACTACCTCCACATATTGAAAAGAATTCATGTATTTGATGCTAAGTAAGGCAGATGTGTGCACGTAACAAGGGTACTTTTTCTGCCTTCTAAATAGAGAATGATTTAGCACTGACCTAAGTGCATATAGTTGGAGGCGTTCAAATACAGTTGTTTGAGATATTGATCAACACAATAACCGCTCCGTTTACCCTGGTAGGGAGGGGTAGTTCAAAATTTCTGCTTGATGTATCAACTTCTGATGGAATGATTAAAACATGGCACATATATGACTCCATCTATATATGTTCAGTATAGACCTGTCAAAATATGACCCAACCTATTAACCCAACCCATTTACCCTACTTTTAAGTGGGTTGGGTCAGCCCATTTATGAATTTTATTAAATGGGTTATGGGTTGGGTTGACCCATTTTTAAAAGGGTTATAAGTGGGTAACCCATTTACCCATTTATTAAAAACATTAAATTTTAATATAAATTTGAAAAATAAGAATTTTAAACATACAATGTATTTTTCATGAAAATTGACAGTTGCACTTAAAAAATAACAGGCCACTGCATCTTCATATTTGAACTTCACCGACTGTAGAAGCCGCTATTTTTTCTTTTCAGATTGCAATTAAAATTTCTAATTCCAAGTTATAAATTCGAAATTTCCAAAAATTTCAAAATTTAAATTTCAAATTTTCATATTCCAAATTTCAAATTCGATATTTCCAAAAATTTGAAAATTTAAATATCAAAATTTCAAATTTCAAAATTCGAAATTTCCAAAAATTTCAAAATCCAAAATTTCCAAAAATTTCAAATTTAAAAATTGAAAAATTTCGAATTTCAAAATTCGAAATTTCCAAATTTAAATTTCGAAATTTCAAATTTCGAATTTCAAAATTTAAATTTCAAATTTCGAATTTCAAAATTTAAAATTTTCAATTTCAAATTTGAAATTTTAAAATTTCGAATTTTAAAATTCAAATTTGAAATTTTAAAATTTCGAATTTCAAAATTCAAAATCAAAAATTTGAAAATTTAAATATCAAAATTTCAAAATTCAAAATTTCCAAAAATTTCAAAATCCGAAATTTCCAAAAATTTCAAAATTTAAATTTTAAATTTAAAAATTTCGAATTTCAAAATTCGAAATTTCCAAAAATTTCAAATTTCAAATTTCAAAATTTCCAAAAATTTCAAATTTAAAAAATTTTCAAAATTTCAAAATTCGAAATTTCCAAATTTAAATTTCGAAATTTCAAATTTCGAACTTCGAACTTCAAAATTTAAATTTTAAAATTTTCAATTTTTAAATTCAAAATTGAAAATTTAAAATTTCGAATTTTAAAATTCAAATTTTCAAAATTCGAAATTTCAAAATTCAAAATTTCAAATTTTAACAAATTTCAAAATTCGAATTTTGAAATTTGAAATTTTAATCTGAAAATTGGAATTTGAATTTTTAAAGTTCAAAATTTTGAAATTTCAAATTTTAAAATTCAAAATTTTGAAATTTTGAAACTTGAATTTTGAAAATTTGATATTTGAAATTTGAATTTTAAAATTTTGAATTTTGTACTGTGAAATTTGAAAATTTTGAATTTTCGAAATTTGAAAATTGAAAATTTGAATTTTGAAATGTGAAATTTTGAAATTTGAAAATACATTTTTTTTGAATTTTTTCATATAAAAAATCGACTTATGTGAGTCGAAAAGCAAAAAAAAATTGCTTTTGCGATAAGTTGAAAAATGACTTTTAAAAGTCGGTAGATTTTGTTTATCCATATTGACTTTTTAATTTTTTCATTTTATAAGCAAAAAACAACTTATTTATTGTAATCCAAACGGCCCCTAAATCTTTAAATGGGTTAAATGGGTAACCCGCTTATTAAAAGGGTTGGGTCATATATGATTAGGGTCATAAGTGGGTAAAAAAGAATGGGTCATAAATGGGTTGGGTCAAACTCAACCCAACCCATTTTGACCCAACTCAACCCATTTGACAGGTCTAGTTCAGTATATGAAGGGCACTGAAACAGCGTACAGAGGGGATATTGTACTTAAAGATGTGAATGAAGGCTATAAGAAGTGGGAGGTTGTTGTATACCCATACTGTTTACAATTTACAGGGTACTGTAGCATATATATATATATATATATATATATATATATATATATATATATCACCGTTTATACTTCCATCAATGAACTACGTTATTCAAAATAATGCAATTCAATGGAAGTAACTAATAGTTTTAATGTACTAAAAAGAAAGAATTAAAAAAAAGAACTGAGCAAAATCGGAACAGTTGGTACTGTGAGTTAAATATCCAATATACTCTTGTGCGCATGCACGGTTTAAGCATCCTAAGAGTCTTAGTTTTCGTTAATTTATGCCATTTTCCATTGATTTGTCTAAGTCGTCAGTCCCAAATATTCTATGATGGTCCATGGGGCTGTTGGAACATATGATTTTATGGTAGAAACTAAGTAATATGTTTTCGTGAGTCATGGATCATGGGGCTTTAATTTATGACCATGGTCATGTATTGTTGGAAAACAATGGCAAGGTTCGGCTGAGTCGTGGACGGAGTCACTTTCTTGAAGACGTTTCGGCGATCTGCTCAATGGTGCAAGCAGTTCGAATCAATCACCGCCGCCTCTAGGATAAAACAGCCTCTCAATAAATTGGGGTACCGTTACGTTTGCACGAACGAAACGGTTCAGTTTGCACTCTCGAAATATTGCTCGGATTTTTATGAAGAAGAGATAAGAAAAAAATGTCGTTCTGTCTATTTCGTCTTCGTATGAGTTATGAAGACGGAGTAGTGAAAAGAACGTTTTACTGATTAGGGGACGTGGTCTAGAAAAACGGATCTGAGTATTACCGGGTCAAAAATAATGAACGTTGCACAACGTTCTTCATACGGGCTTAAGTAACTGATCCAGCCCGGTCAGAAAACAGTTAACAAATTTGTAGCAAAAATATAAGTGTTACACCACTACAAGCCCGAGCCCGGCCCGGGTCGGGTCGAGTCGAGTCGGTCGGTCGGCGCGCTGCGCGCGCGTGTGTGGTGGTCAAGCATGGCCTCCCTCCTCACAAAAGAGCATCATTGGGTGCCCAAAGGGCCCAACTTAGCCTCTAAGAATCAAGTATAAATACTTGATTCTTTCATATAGTCCTACAATGTGGGACTATTCACAAAGCCATTCTTCACACTTAGTCATTTTTAATAATTCACTTGAATTTTTCAACACAATTTCCAACAATCCCCCACTTGAATTTTTAAAAATATTTTCGAGCAATTTCTGAAAACATAAGATTGTGCATAAACAAAGGTGTCGTTAGACTTGAACCTTTGCATAGTGAATAAGATTCAGTTTTTACTAGAGTGACACGTAGTCTTGAACTCTATTCCTGACATCAGACCACACACAATCCTTCTAGAGTGCAATCAAATAAGCCCGTGCATTTATGGCCATGCACGTCTATCCCAGTTTAGTGAATGCTTTAGGAGTTTTGCCCAAAACTCCATAGGAAACGGCCAAATTTCCACATTCACACAGGTGAGTCTATCAAGAGTACTCCTGAAGGTAGATACTCCACTCCAAATGGAGTATAGATCTCATTAAGAGTTTCTATTAACTCATCCTCTATTCACTTCAGGAACACATGCTTCTATATATATGAAAAAATAGCATGTTCAACTCATATCACTTCACAACTTGTTCTTACCCATTGAACCTGGTTCTTGGGATCTCCAGTCATTAGGTCGGGTTACCATTGTGCGTGACTCAACAATCTAAGGGCAATAGTCCCATTTTTCTCGAAGTCGTAAGGACTTTCTCTCTGGCCAATCCTTTCGTCAAAGGATCTGCCAAATTCTCATCACTGCGTATGTGATCCACTCTAACAGTTCCTGAAGAGAGTAGCTCTCTAACAGTGCTATGCTTACGACGTATCTGTCGTCTCTTACCGTTGTAATAACGGTTCTGAACTTTTGCAATAGCCGCGGTACTATCGCAATGGATCAACACAGCTGGTATCGGTTTTTCCCATAAGGGAATCTCAGCTAGCAGATTTCTTAAGTACTCTGCTTCCTCACTAGCTGTAGCTAGTGCTATCATCTCAGACTCCATAGTAGACTGAGCCAAAATAGTCTGTTTCTTGGATTTCCAAGAAACAGCTCCTCCAGCAATGCTAAAGATATAGCCACTGGTTGCCTTTGAGTCATCAGATAAAGTATTCCAGTCTGCATCGGTGTAACCTTCAAGAACAGCTGGAAACTTTCCATAATGTAATCCAAGGTTCATGGTTCGCTTTAGGTATCTCATGACCCTCTCAATAGCGTGCCAATGCTCTATACTAGGTCTACTAGTAAACCTGCATAATAATCCCACGACATAGGCTATGTCGGGTCTAGTACAATCAGTGGCATACCGAAGGCTGCCAATGATGCTCGCATAATCAGACTGTCTTACACCTTCACCAGTGTTCTTGAAAAGTTTTACACTAGGATCATATGGTGTACATGCAGGTTTACAGTCAAAGTAATTGTATTTCTTTAAGATCTTCTCAATATAATGAGATTGATCCAAAGAAAGTCCCTTTTCGGACCTAGTAATCTTAATACCAAGAATTACACTCGCTTCACCTAGATCTTTCATATCAAAATTGGCACTTAACAAAGATTTAACAGTGTTTATGGCATGAATATTTGATCCAAAAATTAGTAGATCATCTACATACAAACATATTATAGTGCAAATGTCATTCTCAAATTTATAATAAATGCATTTGTCACTTTCATTAATTTTAAAACCATTTGAGATTATTAAATTATCAAATTTTTCATGCCATTGTTTAGGTGCTTGTTTTAAACCATATAATGATTTATCTAATTTGCAAACTTTATGTTCTTGACCATGAATTACAAAGCCTTCAGGTTGGTCCATATAAATTTCTTCTTCTAATTCACCATTTAAAAAGGCAGTTTTAACATCCATTTGGTGTATAATTAAATTATGAATAGATGCTAATGAAATTAGTACTCGAATGGATGTGATTCTAGTTACAGGTGAAAAAGTATCAAAAAAATCTATATTTTCTCTTTGCCTAAAACCTTTAGCTACCAAACGGGCTTTATATTTTTCAACTGTTCCATTAGGTTTTAATTTCTTTTTAAGTACCCATTTACAACCTATAGACTTACAACCAGGTGGTAAATCTACTAAGTGCCAAGTCTTATTGGATTCCAACGAATCCATCTCATCATTTATAGCCTCTTGCCAAAAATCGGCATCTAAAGAAGATAAGGCTTCTTGGAGGTTTGTTGGATCCTCCTCTATAGTAAAAGTGCAAAAATCCGAGCCAAAATCTTTATCAACTCTTGCTCTTTTACTTCTTCTAGGTTCAGTTTCAGAAGATTCATTAAGTTCTGTTCTAATAGGCACGGTGTTATTTGACGTGCCCCCACTATTCCTCAATTTAAAAGGAAATTTACTTTCATAAAAATCAGCATCAATAGATTCTACTATATTATGTGTATTTAGGTCATAAAATCTATATGCTTTGCTATTAATAGCATAGCCAATAAATACACATTCGTATGTTCTACTTGCTAATTTTATTCTCTTAGGGTCGGGTATACGAACATATGCCAAGCATCCCCAAGTTCTAAAGTAAGATACATTCGGTTTATAATTTTTTAAAATTTCAAAAGGTGAAGTCTTACCTTTTGATTTAGGGATTCTATTCAATACATAGCATACAGTCAACAAAATATCCCCCCACCAATGTTTTGCTGCACCTGAATTTAACAAAATAGCTACAACTAATTCGGTAAAGGTCCTATTCTTTCTTTCAGCTTTACCGTTCATTTCAGGTGAATAAGGTGCAGTTCTCTCATGAATTATACCATTCAATTTATAGAAATCAAGAAATGAACTAGATTCATATTCTGTTCCTCTATCACTACGAAGTCTCTTAATTTTCTTATTAGATTGATTCTCAATTTCAGTTTTAAAAGTTTTAAACATATCAAATGCATCACTTTTATTTTTCATAAGATATACACAAGTGAAATCAGAGGCATCATCAATGAAAGTGATGAAATAACGGTGACCATGTCTAGTCAATGTACCATCTAGCTCACATATGTCAGAATGAATCAAGTCTAAGGATTCAGAAAATCTATCAACTGATTTATGAGGTTTCTTAGTGATTTTTGCTTGACTACAGAATTCACATTTATCAAAATCAGTTTGTGACATTTTAGGAATCAAATCTAATGTGATCATGTTATGAATTATACGCTTATTTACATGACATAATCTAGAGTGCCAAATATTAAAGTCACACAACATATAAGCAGAACTGGTTACTTTATTAGATTCAACATTCAGTTTAAACATACCCTCACAAGCATAACCCTTCCCTACAAACATCCCCTTATAAGTCAAAGTATACAAATCAGCCCCTATAACTTGAGTAAAACCAGCCTTATTAAGGAGAAAACCAGAAACCAGATTCTTTCTCATCTCTGGAGTATGCATCACATCTTTCAGAAGAACTGTCTTTCCAGAGGTAAACTTTATTTCCACATTTCCAATGCCTGCAACTGTAGTGGTGTGAGAATCTCCCAACAGCACCTTCTGATCATCAGCAGCCGTGTATGTACTAAACATAGCACGATCATAGCAGACATGGCGGGATGCACCAGTGTCTACCCACCAACCCTCTGATCCACCAACAAGGTGAATCTCAGAAATCATTGCCGTCAAAGGCTCCTTAGTCAGGTTAGCCTGCGGTGCAGGGCCTGGTCTGTTCCTACACTTGCGTGCCATATGACCTGGTTTTCCACAGTTGTAGCACAGAAACAACTGTCCAGAGTCATTCTTTTGGGTTGGTTTCTGCTGTCCTTTTTGGTTCCCTTGCGGGTTCCAATTCTGTTTGTTGCGGTTGCGGTTCTGATTCTTAAAGCTTTTCGGATTTGGTTTCAGAACTGCTGGCTTGGACTTCTTAGTGTTATTGTTGGTGACAACAAGCACTTCCTCTTTCTGGTCCTGTTTCCGAGCCTCCTCCTCAATACGGAGGCGAGTGATCAAGCTCTCTAAGGAGAATTCCTTAGTCTTGTGCCTAAGCACATTCTTAAAATCTTTCCAACCTGGGGGCAGTTTATCAATAATAACAGCAATCTGAAACTGTTCATCCAAACTCATACCTTCGGAGATGATCTCATGAGCAATTTTCTGTAGCTCATGAGACTGCATCTCTACTGACCTGTCATCTGATATTTGAGGTAGCGGCTGACTGCATACTTCTTCGCTCCAGCCTCTTCGGTATCGTACTTTTTCTGCAATGCTTCCCAGATTTCTTTGGCTGACTTGTCAGAATTGTAGTAGTCGTACAGGTCATCGCTGAGGCCTTTGAGAATGTAGTTTCGGCACATGTAATCTTGCTCTGTCCAGCTCTGCAACTCCTTTGATTTCTCTGTCCAGGCTCGCATCTGATCTGAGTCTGCTTCGGCGTCTGGTCTATCGGGTAGCTGCGGTTTGTTGGTCGTGAGCACAGCAACCACTTTTCGGGTGGTCAGGAAGAACTCCATCTTTTGTCTCCAGCGTTTGAAGTGGAGGCCTTCGAATCTGAAGGGAGCAGCGGAGACAGTCGGTAGCTGGAAGAAGGAAGCGGGAGCGGTTGCATCTAGATCTGCAGCAGAAGCCATTGTTTTGGTTCGTCTTCAATTTGTTGGAAAACAATGGCAAGGTTCGACTACAAGCCCGGCCCGGCCCGGGTCGAGTCGAGTCGAGTCGAGTCGGTCGGTCGGCGCGCGCGCGCGCGTGTGTGGTGGTCAAGCATGGCCTCCCTCCTCACAAAAGAGCATCATTGGGTGCCCAAAGGGCCCAACTTAGCCTCTAAGAATCAAGTATAAATACTTGATTCTTTCATATAGTCCTACAATGTGGGACTATTCACAAAGCCATTCTTCACACTTAGTCATTTTTAATAATTCACTTGAATTTTTCAACACAATTTCCAACAATCCCCCACTTGAATTTTTAAAAATATTTTCGAGCAATTTCTGAAAACATAAGATTGTGCATAAACAAAGGTGTCGTTATACTTGAACCTTTGCATAGTGAATAAGATTCAGTTTTTACTAGAGTGACACGTAGTCTTGAACTCTATTCCTGACATCAGACCACACACAATCCTTCTAGAGTGCAATCAAATAAGCCCGTGCATTTATGGCCATGCACGTCTATCCCAGTTTAGTGAATGCTTTAGGAGTTTTGCCCAAAACTCCATAGGAAACGGCCAAATTTCCACATTCACACAGGTGAGTCTATCAAGAGTACTCCTGAAGGTAGATACTCCACTCCAAATGGAGTATAGATCTCATTAAGAGTTTCTATTAACTCATCCTCTATTCACTTCAGGAACACATGCTTCTATATATATGAAAAAATAGCATGTTCAACTCATATCACTTCACAACTTGTTCTTACCCATTGAACCTGGTTCTTGGGATCTCCAGTCATTAGGTCGGGTTACCATTGTGCGTGACTCAACAATCTAAGGGCAATAGTCCCATTTTTCTCGAAGTCGTAAGGACTTTCTCTCTGGCCAATCCTTTCGTCAAAGGATCTGCCAAATTCTCATCACTGCGTATGTGATCCACTCTAACAGTTCCTGAAGAGAGTAGCTCTCTAACAGTGCTATGCTTACGACGTATCTGTCGTCTCTTACCGTTGTAATAACGGTTCTGAACTTTTGCAATAGCCGCGGTACTATCGCAATGGATCAACACAGCTGGTATCGGTTTTTCCCATAAGGGAATCTCAGCTAGCAGATTTCTTAAGTACTCTGCTTCCTCACTAGCTGTAGCTAGTGCTATCATCTCAGACTCCATAGTAGACTGAGCCAAAATAGTCTGTTTCTTGGATTTCCAAGAAACAGCTCCTCCAGCAATGCTAAAGATATAGCCACTGGTTGCCTTTGAGTCATCAGATAAAGTATTCCAGTCTGCATCGGTGTAACCTTCAAGAACAGCTGGAAACTTTCCATAATGTAATCCAAGGTTCATGGTTCGCTTTAGGTATCTCATGACCCTCTCAATAGCGTGCCAATGCTCTATACTAGGTCTACTAGTAAACCTGCATAATAATCCCACGACATAGGCTATGTCGGGTCTAGTACAATCAGTGGCATACCGAAGGCTGCCAATGATGCTCGCATAATCAGACTGTCTTACACCTTCACCAGTGTTCTTGAAAAGTTTTACACTAGGATCATATGGTGTACATGCAGGTTTACAGTCAAAGTAATTGTATTTCTTTAAGATCTTCTCAATATAATGAGATTGATCCAAAGAAAGTCCCTTTTCGGACCTAGTAATCTTAATACCAAGAATTACACTCGCTTCACCTAGATCTTTCATATCAAAATTGGCACTTAACAAAGATTTAACAGTGTTTATGGCATGAATATTTGATCCAAAAATTAGTAGATCATCTACATACAAACATATTATAGTGCAAATGTCATTCTCAAATTTATAATAAATGCATTTGTCACTTTCATTAATTTTAAAACCATTTGAGATTATTAAATTATCAAATTTTTCATGCCATTGTTTAGGTGCTTGTTTTAAACCATATAATGATTTATCTAATTTGCAAACTTTATGTTCTTGACCATGAATTACAAAGCCTTCAGGTTGGTCCATATAAATTTCTTCTTCTAATTCACCATTTAAAAAGGCAGTTTTAACATCCATTTGGTGTATAATTAAATTATGAATAGATGCTAATGAAATTAGTACTCGAATGGATGTGATTCTAGTTACAGGTGAAAAAGTATCAAAAAAATCTATATTTTCTCTTTGCCTAAAACCTTTAGCTACCAAACGGGCTTTATATTTTTCAACTGTTCCATTAGGTTTTAATTTCTTTTTAAGTACCCATTTACAACCTATAGACTTACAACCAGGTGGTAAATCTACTAAGTGCCAAGTCTTATTGGATTCCAACGAATCCATCTCATCATTTATAGCCTCTTGCCAAAAATCGGCATCTAAAGAAGATAAGGCTTCTTGGAGGTTTGTTGGATCCTCCTCTATAGTAAAAGTGCAAAAATCCGAGCCAAAATCTTTATCAACTCTTGCTCTTTTACTTCTTCTAGGTTCAGTTTCAGAAGATTCATTAAGTTCTGTTCTAATAGGCACGGTGTTATTTGACGTGCCCCCACTATTCCTCAATTTAAAAGGAAATTTACTTTCATAAAAATCAGCATCAATAGATTCTACTATATTATGTGTATTTAGGTCATAAAATCTATATGCTTTGCTATTAATAGCATAGCCAATAAATACACATTCGTATGTTCTACTTGCTAATTTTATTCTCTTAGGGTCGGGTATACGAACATATGCCAAGCATCCCCAAGTTCTAAAGTAAGATACATTCGGTTTATAATTTTTTAAAATTTCAAAAGGTGAAGTCTTACCTTTTGATTTAGGGATTCTATTCAATACATAGCATACAGTCAACAAAATATCCCCCCACCAATGTTTTGCTGCACCTGAATTTAACAAAATAGCTACAACTAATTCGGTAAAGGTCCTATTCTTTCTTTCAGCTTTACCGTTCATTTCAGGTGAATAAGGTGCAGTTCTCTCATGAATTATACCATTCAATTTATAGAAATCAAGAAATGAACTAGATTCATATTCTGTTCCTCTATCACTACGAAGTCTCTTAATTTTCTTATTAGATTGATTCTCAATTTCAGTTTTAAAAGTTTTAAACATATCAAATGCATCACTTTTATTTTTCATAAGATATACACAAGTGAAATCAGAGGCATCATCAATGAAAGTGATGAAATAACGGTGACCATGTCTAGTCAATGTACCATCTAGCTCACATATGTCAGAATGAATCAAGTCTAAGGATTCAGAAAATCTATCAACTGATTTATGAGTTTTCTTAGTGATTTTTGCTTGACTACAGAATTCACATTTATCAAAATCAGTTTGTGACATTTTAGGAATCAAATCTAATGTGATCATGTTATGAATTATACGCTTATTTACATGACATAATCTAGAGTGCCAAATATTAAAGTCACACAACATATAAGCAGAACTGGTTACTTTATTAGATTCAACATTCAGTTTAAACATACCCTCACAAGCATAACCCTTCCCTACAAACATCCCCTTATAAGTCAAAGTATACAAATCAGCCCCTATAACTTGAGTAAAACCAGCCTTATTAAGGAGAAAACCAGAAACCAGATTCTTTCTCATCTCTGGAGTATGCATCACATCTTTCAGAAGAACTGTCTTTCCAGAGGTAAACTTTATTTCCACATTTCCAATGCCTGCAACTGTAGTGGTGTGAGAATCTCCCAACAGCACCTTCTGATCATCAGCAGCCGTGTATGTACTAAACATAGCACGATCATAGCAGACATGGCGGGATGCACCAGTGTCTACCCACCAACCCTCTGATCCACCAACAAGGTGAATCTCAGAAATCATTGCCGTCAAAGGCTCCTCAGTCAGGTTAGCCTGCGGTGCAGGGCCTGGTCTGTTCCTACACTTGCGTGCCATATGACCTGGTTTTCCACAGTTGTAGCACAGAAACAACTGTCCAGAGTCATTCTTTTGGGTTGGTTTCTGCTGTCCTTTTTGGTTCCCTTGCGGGTTCCAATTCTGTTTGTTGCGGTTGCGGTTCTGATTCTTAAAGCTTTTCGGATTTGGTTTCAGAACTGCTGGCTTGGACTTCTTAGTGTTATTGTTGGTGACAACAAGCACTTCCTCTTTCTGGTCCTGTTTCCGAGCCTCCTCCTCAATACGGAGGCGAGTGATCAAGCTCTCTAAGGAGAATTCCTTAGTCTTGTGCCTAAGCACATTCTTAAAATCTTTCCAACCTGGGGGCAGTTTATCAATAATAACAGCAATCTGAAACTGTTCATCCAAACTCATACCTTCGGAGATGATCTCATGAGCAATTTTCTGTAGCTCATGAGACTGCATCTCTACTGACCTGTCATCTGATATTTGAGGTAGCGGCTGACTGCATACTTCTTCGCTCCAGCCTCTTCGGTATCGTACTTTTTCTGCAATGCTTCCCAGATTTCTTTGGCTGACTTGTCAGAATTGTAGTAGTCGTACAGGTCATCGCTGAGGCCGTTGAGAATGTAGTTTCGGCACATGTAATCTTGCTCTGTCCAGCTCTGCAACTCCTTTGATTTCTCTGTCCAGGCTCGCATCTGATCTGAGTCTGCTTCGGCGTCTGGTCTATCGGGTAGCTGCGGTTTGTTGGTCGTGAGCACAGCAACCACTTTTCGGGTGGTCAGGAAGAACTCCATCTTTTGTCTCCAGCGTTTGAAGTGGAGGCCTTCGAATCTGAAGGGAGCAGCGGAGACAGTCGGTAGCTGGAAGAAGGAAGCGGGAGCGGTTGCATCTAGATCTGCAGCAGAAGCCATTGTTTTGGTTCGTCTTCAATTTGTTGGAAAACAATGGCAAGGTTCGACTACAAGCCCGGCCCGGCCCGGGTCGAGTCGAGTCGAGTCGAGTCGGTCGGTCGGCGCGCGCGCGCGCGTGTGTGGTGGTCAAGCATGGCCTCCCTCCTCACAAAAGAGCATCATTGGGTGCCCAAAGGGCCCAACTTAGCCTCTAAGAATCAAGTATAAATACTTGATTCTTTCATATAGTCCTACAATGTGGGACTATTCACAAAGCCATTCTTCACACTTAGTCATTTTTAATAATTCACTTGAATTTTTCAACACAATTTCCAACAATTTTAATACTTGACATCAGACCACACACAATCCTTCTAGAGTGCAATCAAATAAGCCCGTGCATTTATGGCCATGCACGTCTATCCCAGTTTAGTGAATGCTTTAGGAGTTTTGCCCAAAACTCCATAGGAAACGGCCAAATTTCCACATTCACACAGGTGAGTCTATCAAGAGTACTCCTGAAGGTAGATACTCCACTCCAAATGGAGTATAGATCTCATTAAGAGTTTCTATTAACTCATCCTCTATTCACTTCAGGAACACATGCTTCTATATATATGAAAAAATAGCATGTTCAACTCATATCACTTCACAACTTGTTCTTACCCATTGAACCTGGTTCTTGGGATCTCCAGTCATTAGGTCGGGTTACCATTGTGCGTGACTCAACAATCTAAGGGCAATAGTCCCATTTTTCTCGAAGTCGTAAGGACTTTCTCTCTGGCCAATCCTTTCGTCAAAGGATCTGCCAAATTCTCATCACTGCGTATGTGATCCACTCTAACAGTTCCTGAAGAGAGTAGCTCTCTAACAGTGCTATGCTTACGACGTATCTGTCGTCTCTTACCGTTGTAATAACGGTTCTGAACTTTTGCAATAGCCGCGGTACTATCGCAATGGATCAACACAGCTGGTATCGGTTTTTCCCATAAGGGAATCTCAGCTAGCAGATTTCTTAAGTACTCTGCTTCCTCACTAGCTGTAGCTAGTGCTATCATCTCAGACTCCATAGTAGACTGAGCCAAAATAGTCTGTTTCTTGGATTTCCAAGAAACAGCTCCTCCAGCAATGCTAAAGATATAGCCACTGGTTGCCTTTGAGTCATCAGATAAAGTATTCCAGTCTGCATCGGTGTAACCTTCAAGAACAGCTGGAAACTTTCCATAATGTAATCCAAGGTTCATGGTTCGCTTTAGGTATCTCATGACCCTCTCAATAGCGTGCCAATGCTCTATACTAGGTCTACTAGTAAACCTGCATAATAATCCCACGACATAGGCTATGTCGGGTCTAGTACAATCAGTGGCATACCGAAGGCTGCCAATGATGCTCGCATAATCAGACTGTCTTACACCTTCACCAGTGTTCTTGAAAAGTTTTACACTAGGATCATATGGTGTACATGCAGGTTTACAGTCAAAGTAATTGTATTTCTTTAAGATCTTCTCAATATAATGAGATTGATCCAAAGAAAGTCCCTTTTCGGACCTAGTAATCTTAATACCAAGAATTACACTCGCTTCACCTAGATCTTTCATATCAAAATTGGCACTTAACAAAGATTTAACAGTGTTTATGGCATGAATATTTGATCCAAAAATTAGTAGATCATCTACATACAAACATATTATAGTGCAAATGTCATTCTGCATTTGTCACTTTCATTAATTTTAAAACCATTTGAGATTATTAAATTATCAAATTTTTCATGCCATTGTTTAGGTGCTTGTTTTAAACCATATAATGATTTATCTAATTTGCAAACTTTATGTTCTTGACCATGAATTACAAAGCCTTCAGGTTGGTCCATATAAATTTCTTCTTCTAATTCACCATTTAAAAAGGCAGTTTTAACATCCATTTGGTGTATAATTAAATTATGAATAGATGCTAATGAAATTAGTACTCGAATGGATGTGATTCTAGTTACAGGTGAAAAAGTATCAAAAAAATCTATATTTTCTCTTTGCCTAAAACCTTTAGCTACCAAACGGGCTTTATATTTTTCAACTGTTCCATTAGGTTTTAATTTCTTTTTAAGTACCCATTTACAACCTATAGACTTACAACCAGGTGGTAAATCTACTAAGTGCCAAGTCTTATTGGATTCCAACGAATCCATCTCATCATTTATAGCCTCTTGCCAAAAATCGGCATCTAAAGAAGATAAGGCTTCTTGGAGGTTTGTTGGATCCTCCTCTATAGTAAAAGTGCAAAAATCCGAGCCAAAATCTTTATCAACTCTTGCTCTTTTACTTCTTCTAGGTTCAGTTTCAGAAGATTCATTAAGTTCTGTTCTAATAGGCACGGTGTTATTTGACGTGCCCCCACTATTCCTCAATTTAAAAGGAAATTTACTTTCATAAAAATCAGCATCAATAGATTCTACTATATTATGTGTATTTAGGTCATAAAATCTATATGCTTTGCTATTAATAGCATAGCCAATAAATACACATTCGTATGTTCTACTTGCTAATTTTATTCTCTTAGGGTCGGGTATACGAACATATGCCAAGCATCCCCAAGTTCTAAAGTAAGATACATTCGGTTTATAATTTTTTAAAATTTCAAAAGGTGAAGTCTTACCTTTTGATTTAGGGATTCTATTCAATACATAGCATACAGTCAACAAAATATCCCCCCACCAATGTTTTGCTGCACCTGAATTTAACAAAATAGCTACAACTAATTCGGTAAAGGTCCTATTCTTTCTTTCAGCTTTACCGTTCATTTCAGGTGAATAAGGTGCAGTTCTCTCATGAATTATACCATTCAATTTATAGAAATCAAGAAATGAACTAGATTCATATTCTGTTCCTCTATCACTACGAAGTCTCTTAATTTTCTTATTAGATTGATTCTCAATTTCAGTTTTAAAAGTTTTAAACATATCAAATGCATCACTTTTATTTTTCATAAGATATACACAAGTGAAATCAGAGGCATCATCAATGAAAGTGATGAAATAACGGTGACCATGTCTAGTCAATGTACCATCTAGCTCACATATGTCAGAATGAATCAAGTCTAAGGATTCAGAAAATCTATCAACTGATTTATGAGTTTTCTTAGTGATTTTTGCTTGACTACAGAATTCACATTTATCAAAATCAGTTTGTGACATTTTAGGAATCAAATCTAATGTGATCATGTTATGAATTATACGCTTATTTACATGACATAATCTAGAGTGCCAAATATTAAAGTCACACAACATATAAGCAGAACTGGTTACTTTATTAGATTCAACATTCAGTTTAAACATACCCTCACAAGCATAACCCTTCCCTACAAACATCCCCTTATAAGTCAAAGTATACAAATCAGCCCCTATAACTTGAGTAAAACCAGCCTTATTAAGGAGAAAACCAGAAACCAGATTCTTTCTCATCTCTGGAGTATGCATCACATCTTTCAGAAGAACTGTCTTTCCAGAGGTAAACTTTATTTCCACATTTCCAATGCCTGCAACTGTAGTGGTGTGAGAATCTCCCAACAGCACCTTCTGATCATCAGCAGCCGTGTATGTACTAAACATAGCACGATCATAGCAGACATGGCGGGATGCACCAGTGTCTACCCACCAACCCTCTGATCCACCAACAAGGTGAATCTCAGAAATCATTGCCGTCAAAGGCTCCTCAGTCAGGTTAGCCTGCGGTGCAGGGCCTGGTCTGTTCCTACACTTGCGTGCCATATGACCTGGTTTTCCACAGTTGTAGCACAGAAACAACTGTCCAGAGTCATTCTTTTGGGTTGGTTTCTGCTGTCCTTTTTGGTTCCCTTGCGGGTTCCAATTCTGTTTGTTGCGGTTGCGGTTCTGATTCTTAAAGCTTTTCGGATTTGGTTTCAGAACTGCTGGCTTGGACTTCTTAGTGTTATTGTTGGTGACAACAAGCACTTCCTCTTTCTGGTCCTGTTTCCGAGCCTCCTCCTCAATACGGAGGCGAGTGATCAAGCTCTCTAAGGAGAATTCCTTAGTCTTGTGCCTAAGCACATTCTTAAAATCTTTCCAACCTGGGGGCAGTTTATCAATAATAACAGCAATCTGAAACTGTTCATCCAAACTCATACCTTCGGAGATGATCTCATGAGCAATTTTCTGTAGCTCATGAGACTGCATCTCTACTGACCTGTCATCTGATATTTGAGGTAGCGGCTGACTGCATACTTCTTCGCTCCAGCCTCTTCGGTATCGTACTTTTTCTGCAATGCTTCCCAGATTTCTTTGGCTGACTTGTCAGAATTGTAGTAGTCGTACAGGTCATCGCTGAGGCCGTTGAGAATGTAGTTTCGGCACATGTAATCTTGCTCTGTCCAGCTCTGCAACTCCTTTGATTTCTCTGTCCAGGCTCGCATCTGATCTGAGTCTGCTTCGGCGTCTGGTCTATCGGGTAGCTGCGGTTTGTTGGTCGTGAGCACAGCAACCACTTTTCGGGTGGTCAGGAAGAACTCCATCTTTTGTCTCCAGCGTTTGAAGTGGAGGCCTTCGAATCTGAAGGGAGCAGCGGAGACAGTCGGTAGCTGGAAGAAGGAAGCGGGAGCGGTTGCATCTAGATCTGCAGCAGAAGCCATTGTTTTGGTTCGTCTTCAATTTGTTGGAAAACAATGGCAAGGTTCGACTACAAGCCCGGCCCGGCCCGGGTCGAGTCGAGTCGAGTCGGTCGGTCGGCGCGCGCGCGCGCGTGTGTGGTGGTCAAGCATGGCCTCCCTCCTCACAAAAGAGCATCATTGGGTGCCCAAAGGGCCCAACTTAGCCTCTAAGAATCAAGTATAAATACTTGATTCTTTCATATAGTCCTACAATGTGGGACTATTCACAAAGCCATTCTTCACACTTAGTCATTTTTAATAATTCACTTGAATTTTTCAACACAATTTCCAACAATTTTAATACTTGACATCAGACCACACACAATCCTTCTAGAGTGCAATCAAATAAGCCCGTGCATTTATGGCCATGCACGTCTATCCCAGTTTAGTGAATGCTTTAGGAGTTTTGCCCAAAACTCCATAGGAAACGGCCAAATTTCCACATTCACACAGGTGAGTCTATCAAGAGTACTCCTGAAGGTAGATACTCCACTCCAAATGGAGTATAGATCTCATTAAGAGTTTCTATTAACTCATCCTCTATTCACTTCAGGAACACATGCTTCTATATATATGAAAAAATAGCATGTTCAACTCATATCACTTCACAACTTGTTCTTACCCATTGAACCTGGTTCTTGGGATCTCCAGTCATTAGGTCGGGTTACCATTGTGCGTGACTCAACAATCTAAGGGCAATAGTCCCATTTTTCTCGAAGTCGTAAGGACTTTCTCTCTGGCCAATCCTTTCGTCAAAGGATCTGCCAAATTCTCATCACTGCGTATGTGATCCACTCTAACAGTTCCTGAAGAGAGTAGCTCTCTAACAGTGCTATGCTTACGACGTATCTGTCGTCTCTTACCGTTGTAATAACGGTTCTGAACTTTTGCAATAGCCGCGGTACTATCGCAATGGATCAACACAGCTGGTATCGGTTTTTCCCATAAGGGAATCTCAGCTAGCAGATTTCTTAAGTACTCTGCTTCCTCACTAGCTGTAGCTAGTGCTATCATCTCAGACTCCATAGTAGACTGAGCCAAAATAGTCTGTTTCTTGGATTTCCAAGAAACAGCTCCTCCAGCAATGCTAAAGATATAGCCACTGGTTGCCTTTGAGTCATCAGATAAAGTATTCCAGTCTGCATCGGTGTAACCTTCAAGAACAGCTGGAAACTTTCCATAATGTAATCCAAGGTTCATGGTTCGCTTTAGGTATCTCATGACCCTCTCAATAGCGTGCCAATGCTCTATACTAGGTCTACTAGTAAACCTGCATAATAATCCCACGACATAGGCTATGTCGGGTCTAGTACAATCAGTGGCATACCGAAGGCTGCCAATGATGCTCGCATAATCAGACTGTCTTACACCTTCACCAGTGTTCTTGAAAAGTTTTACACTAGGATCATATGGTGTACATGCAGGTTTACAGTCAAAGTAATTGTATTTCTTTAAGATCTTCTCAATATAATGAGATTGATCCAAAGAAAGTCCCTTTTCGGACCTAGTAATCTTAATACCAAGAATTACACTCGCTTCACCTAGATCTTTCATATCAAAATTGGCACTTAACAAAGATTTAACAGTGTTTATGGCATGAATATTTGATCCAAAAATTAGTAGATCATCTACATACAAACATATTATAGTGCAAATGTCATTCTCAAATTTATAATAAATGCATTTGTCACTTTCATTAATTTTAAAACCATTTGAGATTATTAAATTATCAAATTTTTCATGCCATTGTTTAGGTGCTTGTTTTAAACCATATAATGATTTATCTAATTTGCAAACTTTATGTTCTTGACCATGAATTACAAAGCCTTCAGGTTGGTCCATATAAATTTCTTCTTCTAATTCACCATTTAAAAAGGCAGTTTTAACATCCATTTGGTGTATAATTAAATTATGAATAGATGCTAATGAAATTAGTACTCGAATGGATGTGATTCTAGTTACAGGTGAAAAAGTATCAAAAAAATCTATATTTTCTCTTTGCCTAAAACCTTTAGCTACCAAACGGGCTTTATATTTTTCAACTGTTCCATTAGGTTTTAATTTCTTTTTAAGTACCCATTTACAACCTATAGACTTACAACCAGGTGGTAAATCTACTAAGTGCCAAGTCTTATTGGATTCCAACGAATCCATCTCATCATTTATAGCCTCTTGCCAAAAATCGGCATCTAAAGAAGATAAGGCTTCTTGGAGGTTTGTTGGATCCTCCTCTATAGTAAAAGTGCAAAAATCCGAGCCAAAATCTTTATCAACTCTTGCTCTTTTACTTCTTCTAGGTTCAGTTTCAGAAGATTCATTAAGTTCTGTTCTAATAGGCACGGTGTTATTTGACGTGCCCCCACTATTCCTCAATTTAAAAGGAAATTTACTTTCATAAAAATCAGCATCAATAGATTCTACTATATTATGTGTATTTAGGTCATAAAATCTATATGCTTTGCTATTAATAGCATAGCCAATAAATACACATTCGTATGTTCTACTTGCTAATTTTATTCTCTTAGGGTCGGGTATACGAACATATGCCAAGCATCCCCAAGTTCTAAAGTAAGATACATTCGGTTTATAATTTTTTAAAATTTCAAAAGGTGAAGTCTTACCTTTTGATTTAGGGATTCTATTCAATACATAGCATACAGTCAACAAAATATCCCCCCACCAATGTTTTGCTGCACCTGAATTTAACAAAATAGCTACAACTAATTCGGTAAAGGTCCTATTCTTTCTTTCAGCTTTACCGTTCATTTCAGGTGAATAAGGTGCAGTTCTCTCATGAATTATACCATTCAATTTATAGAAATCAAGAAATGAACTAGATTCATATTCTGTTCCTCTATCACTACGAAGTCTCTTAATTTTCTTATTAGATTGATTCTCAATTTCAGTTTTAAAAGTTTTAAACATATCAAATGCATCACTTTTATTTTTCATAAGATATACACAAGTGAAATCAGAGGCATCATCAATGAAAGTGATGAAATAACGGTGACCATGTCTAGTCAATGTACCATCTAGCTCACATATGTCAGAATGAATCAAGTCTAAGGATTCAGAAAATCTATCAACTGATTTATGAGGTTTCTTAGTGATTTTTGCTTGACTACAGAATTCACATTTATCAAAATCAGTTTGTGACATTTTAGGAATCAAATCTAATGTGATCATGTTATGAATTATACGCTTATTTACATGACATAATCTAGAGTGCCAAATATTAAAGTCACACAACATATAAGCAGAACTGGTTACTTTATTAGATTCAACATTCAGTTTAAACATACCCTCACAAGCATAACCCTTCCCTACAAACATCCCCTTATAAGTCAAAGTATACAAATCAGCCCCTATAACTTGAGTAAAACCAGCCTTATTAAGGAGAAAACCAGAAACCAGATTCTTTCTCATCTCTGGAGTATGCATCACATCTTTCAGAAGAACTGTCTTTCCAGAGGTAAACTTTATTTCCACATTTCCAATGCCTGCAACTGTAGTGGTGTGAGAATCTCCCAACAGCACCTTCTGATCATCAGCAGCCGTGTATGTACTAAACATAGCACGATCATAGCAGACATGGCGGGATGCACCAGTGTCTACCCACCAACCCTCTGATCCACCAACAAGGTGAATCTCAGAAATCATTGCCGTCAAAGGCTCCTCAGTCAGGTTAGCCTGCGGTGCAGGGCCTGGTCTGTTCCTACACTTGCGTGCCATATGACCTGGTTTTCCACAGTTGTAGCACAGAAACAACTGTCCAGAGTCATTCTTTTGGGTTGGTTTCTGCTGTCCTTTTTGGTTCCCTTGCGGGTTCCAATTCTGTTTGTTGCGGTTGCGGTTCTGATTCTTAAAGCTTTTCGGATTTGGTTTCAGAACTGCTGGCTTGGACTTCTTAGTGTTATTGTTGGTGACAACAAGCACTTCCTCTTTCTGGTCCTGTTTCCGAGCCTCCTCCTCAATACGGAGGCGAGTGATCAAGCTCTCTAAGGAGAATTCCTTAGTCTTGTGCCTAAGCACATTCTTAAAATCTTTCCAACCTGGGGGCAGTTTATCAATAATAACAGCAATCTGAAACTGTTCATCCAAACTCATACCTTCGGAGATGATCTCATGAGCAATTTTCTGTAGCTCATGAGACTGCATCTCTACTGACCTGTCATCTGATATTTGAGGTAGCGGCTGACTGCATACTTCTTCGCTCCAGCCTCTTCGGTATCGTACTTTTTCTGCAATGCTTCCCAGATTTCTTTGGCTGACTTGTCAGAATTGTAGTAGTCGTACAGGTCATCGCTGAGGCCGTTGAGAATGTAGTTTCGGCACATGTAATCTTGCTCTGTCCAGCTCTGCAACTCCTTTGATTTCTCTGTCCAGGCTCGCATCTGATCTGAGTCTGCTTCGGCGTCTGGTCTATCGGGTAGCTGCGGTTTGTTGGTCGTGAGCACAGCAACCACTTTTCGGGTGGTCAGGAAGAACTCCATCTTTTGTCTCCAGCGTTTGAAGTGGAGGCCTTCGAATCTGAAGGGAGCAGCGGAGACAGTCGGTAGCTGGAAGAAGGAAGCGGGAGCGGTTGCATCTAGATCTGCAGCAGAAGCCATTGTTTTGGTTCGTCTTCAATTTGTTGGAAAACAATGGCAAGGTTCGACTACAAGCCCGGCCCGGCCCGGGTCGAGTCGAGTCGAGTCGAGTCGGTCGGTCGGCGCGCGCGCGCGCGTGTGTGGTGGTCAAGCATGGCCTCCCTCCTCACAAAAGAGCATCATTGGGTGCCCAAAGGGCCCAACTTAGCCTCTAAGAATCAAGTATAAATACTTGATTCTTTCATATAGTCCTACAATGTGGGACTATTCACAAAGCCATTCTTCACACTTAGTCATTTTTAATAATTCACTTGAATTTTTCAACACAATTTCCAACAATTTTAATACTTGACATCAGACCACACACAATCCTTCTAGAGTGCAATCAAATAAGCCCGTGCATTTATGGCCATGCACGTCTATCCCAGTTTAGTGAATGCTTTAGGAGTTTTGCCCAAAACTCCATAGGAAACGGCCAAATTTCCACATTCACACAGGTGAGTCTATCAAGAGTACTCCTGAAGGTAGATACTCCACTCCAAATGGAGTATAGATCTCATTAAGAGTTTCTATTAACTCATCCTCTATTCACTTCAGGAACACATGCTTCTATATATATGAAAAAATAGCATGTTCAACTCATATCACTTCACAACTTGTTCTTACCCATTGAACCTGGTTCTTGGGATCTCCAGTCATTAGGTCGGGTTACCATTGTGCGTGACTCAACAATCTAAGGGCAATAGTCCCATTTTTCTCGAAGTCGTAAGGACTTTCTCTCTGGCCAATCCTTTCGTCAAAGGATCTGCCAAATTCTCATCACTGCGTATGTGATCCACTCTAACAGTTCCTGAAGAGAGTAGCTCTCTAACAGTGCTATGCTTACGACGTATCTGTCGTCTCTTACCGTTGTAATAACGGTTCTGAACTTTTGCAATAGCCGCGGTACTATCGCAATGGATCAACACAGCTGGTATCGGTTTTTCCCATAAGGGAATCTCAGCTAGCAGATTTCTTAAGTACTCTGCTTCCTCACTAGCTGTAGCTAGTGCTATCATCTCAGACTCCATAGTAGACTGAGCCAAAATAGTCTGTTTCTTGGATTTCCAAGAAACAGCTCCTCCAGCAATGCTAAAGATATAGCCACTGGTTGCCTTTGAGTCATCAGATAAAGTATTCCAGTCTGCATCGGTGTAACCTTCAAGAACAGCTGGAAACTTTCCATAATGTAATCCAAGGTTCATGGTTCGCTTTAGGTATCTCATGACCCTCTCAATAGCGTGCCAATGCTCTATACTAGGTCTACTAGTAAACCTGCATAATAATCCCACGACATAGGCTATGTCGGGTCTAGTACAATCAGTGGCATACCGAAGGCTGCCAATGATGCTCGCATAATCAGACTGTCTTACACCTTCACCAGTGTTCTTGAAAAGTTTTACACTAGGATCATATGGTGTACATGCAGGTTTACAGTCAAAGTAATTGTATTTCTTTAAGATCTTCTCAATATAATGAGATTGATCCAAAGAAAGTCCCTTTTCGGACCTAGTAATCTTAATACCAAGAATTACACTCGCTTCACCTAGATCTTTCATATCAAAATTGGCACTTAACAAAGATTTAACAGTGTTTATGGCATGAATATTTGATCCAAAAATTAGTAGATCATCTACATACAAACATATTATAGTGCAAATGTCATTCTCAAATTTATAATAAATGCATTTGTCACTTTCATTAATTTTAAAACCATTTGAGATTATTAAATTATCAAATTTTTCATGCCATTGTTTAGGTGCTTGTTTTAAACCATATAATGATTTATCTAATTTGCAAACTTTATGTTCTTGACCATGAATTACAAAGCCTTCAGGTTGGTCCATATAAATTTCTTCTTCTAATTCACCATTTAAAAAGGCAGTTTTAACATCCATTTGGTGTATAATTAAATTATGAATAGATGCTAATGAAATTAGTACTCGAATGGATGTGATTCTAGTTACAGGTGAAAAAGTATCAAAAAAATCTATATTTTCTCTTTGCCTAAAACCTTTAGCTACCAAACGGGCTTTATATTTTTCAACTGTTCCATTAGGTTTTAATTTCTTTTTAAGTACCCATTTACAACCTATAGACTTACAACCAGGTGGTAAATCTACTAAGTGCCAAGTCTTATTGGATTCCAACGAATCCATCTCATCATTTATAGCCTCTTGCCAAAAATCGGCATCTAAAGAAGATAAGGCTTCTTGGAGGTTTGTTGGATCCTCCTCTATAGTAAAAGTGCAAAAATCCGAGCCAAAATCTTTATCAACTCTTGCTCTTTTACTTCTTCTAGGTTCAGTTTCAGAAGATTCATTAAGTTCTGTTCTAATAGGCACGGTGTTATTTGACGTGCCCCCACTATTCCTCAATTTAAAAGGAAATTTACTTTCATAAAAATCAGCATCAATAGATTCTACTATATTATGTGTATTTAGGTCATAAAATCTATATGCTTTGCTATTAATAGCATAGCCAATAAATACACATTCGTATGTTCTACTTGCTAATTTTATTCTCTTAGGGTCGGGTATACGAACATATGCCAAGCATCCCCAAGTTCTAAAGTAAGATACATTCGGTTTATAATTTTTTAAAATTTCAAAAGGTGAAGTCTTACCTTTTGATTTAGGGATTCTATTCAATACATAGCATACAGTCAACAAAATATCCCCCCACCAATGTTTTGCTGCACCTGAATTTAACAAAATAGCTACAACTAATTCGGTAAAGGTCCTATTCTTTCTTTCAGCTTTACCGTTCATTTCAGGTGAATAAGGTGCAGTTCTCTCATGAATTATACCATTCAATTTATAGAAATCAAGAAATGAACTAGATTCATATTCTGTTCCTCTATCACTACGAAGTCTCTTAATTTTCTTATTAGATTGATTCTCAATTTCAGTTTTAAAAGTTTTAAACATATCAAATGCATCACTTTTATTTTTCATAAGATATACACAAGTGAAATCAGAGGCATCATCAATGAAAGTGATGAAATAACGGTGACCATGTCTAGTCAATGTACCATCTAGCTCACATATGTCAGAATGAATCAAGTCTAAGGATTCAGAAAATCTATCAACTGATTTATGAGGTTTCTTAGTGATTTTTGCTTGACTACAGAATTCACATTTATCAAAATCAGTTTGTGACATTTTAGGAATCAAATCTAATGTGATCATGTTATGAATTATACGCTTATTTACATGACATAATCTAGAGTGCCAAATATTAAAGTCACACAACATATAAGCAGAACTGGTTACTTTATTAGATTCAACATTCAGTTTAAACATACCCTCACAAGCATAACCCTTCCCTACAAACATCCCCTTATAAGTCAAAGTATACAAATCAGCCCCTATAACTTGAGTAAAACCAGCCTTATTAAGGAGAAAACCAGAAACCAGATTCTTTCTCATCTCTGGAGTATGCATCACATCTTTCAGAAGAACTGTCTTTCCAGAGGTAAACTTTATTTCCACATTTCCAATGCCTGCAACTGTAGTGGTGTGAGAATCTCCCAACAGCACCTTCTGATCATCAGCAGCCGTGTATGTACTAAACATAGCACGATCATAGCAGACATGGCGGGATGCACCAGTGTCTACCCACCAACCCTCTGATCCACCAACAAGGTGAATCTCAGAAATCATTGCCGTCAAAGGCTCCTCAGTCAGGTTAGCCTGCGGTGCAGGGCCTGGTCTGTTCCTACACTTGCGTGCCATATGACCTGGTTTTCCACAGTTGTAGCACAGAAACAACTGTCCAGAGTCATTCTTTTGGGTTGGTTTCTGCTGTCCTTTTTGGTTCCCTTGCGGGTTCCAATTCTGTTTGTTGCGGTTGCGGTTCTGATTCTTAAAGCTTTTCGGATTTGGTTTCAGAACTGCTGGCTTGGACTTCTTAGTGTTATTGTTGGTGACAACAAGCACTTCCTCTTTCTGGTCCTGTTTCCGAGCCTCCTCCTCAATACGGAGGCGAGTGATCAAGCTCTCTAAGGAGAATTCCTTAGTCTTGTGCCTAAGCACATTCTTAAAATCTTTCCAACCTGGGGGCAGTTTATCAATAATAACAGCAATCTGAAACTGTTCATCCAAACTCATACCTTCGGAGATGATCTCATGAGCAATTTTCTGTAGCTCATGAGACTGCATCTCTACTGACCTGTCATCTGATATTTGAGGTAGCGGCTGACTGCATACTTCTTCGCTCCAGCCTCTTCGGTATCGTACTTTTTCTGCAATGCTTCCCAGATTTCTTTGGCTGACTTGTCAGAATTGTAGTAGTCGTACAGGTCATCGCTGAGGCCGTTGAGAATGTAGTTTCGGCACATGTAATCTTGCTCTGTCCAGCTCTGCAACTCCTTTGATTTCTCTGTCCAGGCTCGCATCTGATCTGAGTCTGCTTCGGCGTCTGGTCTATCGGGTAGCTGCGGTTTGTTGGTCGTGAGCACAGCAACCACTTTTCGGGTGGTCAGGAAGAACTCCATCTTTTGTCTCCAGCGTTTGAAGTGGAGGCCTTCGAATCTGAAGGGAGCAGCGGAGACAGTCGGTAGCTGGAAGAAGGAAGCGGGAGCGGTTGCATCTAGATCTGCAGCAGAAGCCATTGTTTTGGTTCGTCTTCAATTTGTTGGAAAACAATGGCAAGGTTCGACTACAAGCCCGGCCCGGCCCGGGTCGAGTCGAGTCGAGTCGAGTCGGTCGGTCGGCGCGCGCGCGCGCGTGTGTGGTGGTCAAGCATGGCCTCCCTCCTCACAAAAGAGCATCATTGGGTGCCCAAAGGGCCCAACTTAGCCTCTAAGAATCAAGTATAAATACTTGATTCTTTCATATAGTCCTACAATGTGGGACTATTCACAAAGCCATTCTTCACACTTAGTCATTTTTAATAATTCACTTGAATTTTTCAACACAATTTCCAACAATTTTAATACTTGACATCAGACCACACACAATCCTTCTAGAGTGCAATCAAATAAGCCCGTGCATTTATGGCCATGCACGTCTATCCCAGTTTAGTGAATGCTTTAGGAGTTTTGCCCAAAACTCCATAGGAAACGGCCAAATTTCCACATTCACACAGGTGAGTCTATCAAGAGTACTCCTGAAGGTAGATACTCCACTCCAAATGGAGTATAGATCTCATTAAGAGTTTCTATTAACTCATCCTCTATTCACTTCAGGAACACATGCTTCTATATATATGAAAAAATAGCATGTTCAACTCATATCACTTCACAACTTGTTCTTACCCATTGAACCTGGTTCTTGGGATCTCCAGTCATTAGGTCGGGTTACCATTGTGCGTGACTCAACAATCTAAGGGCAATAGTCCCATTTTTCTCGAAGTCGTAAGGACTTTCTCTCTGGCCAATCCTTTCGTCAAAGGATCTGCCAAATTCTCATCACTGCGTATGTGATCCACTCTAACAGTTCCTGAAGAGAGTAGCTCTCTAACAGTGCTATGCTTACGACGTATCTGTCGTCTCTTACCGTTGTAATAACGGTTCTGAACTTTTGCAGTAGCCGCGGTACTATCGCAATGGATCAACACAGCTGGTATCGGTTTTTCCCATAAGGGAATCTCAGCTAGCAGATTTCTTAAGTACTCTGCTTCCTCACTAGCTGTAGCTAGTGCTATCATCTCAGACTCCATAGTAGACTGAGCCAAAATAGTCTGTTTCTTGGATTTCCAAGAAACAGCTCCTCCAGCAATGCTAAAGATATAGCCACTGGTTGCCTTTGAGTCATCAGATAAAGTATTCCAGTCTGCATCGGTGTAACCTTCAAGAACAGCTGGAAACTTTCCATAATGTAATCCAAGGTTCATGGTTCGCTTTAGGTATCTCATGACCCTCTCAATAGCGTGCCAATGCTCTATACTAGGTCTACTAGTAAACCTGCATAATAATCCCACGACATAGGCTATGTCGGGTCTAGTACAATCAGTGGCATACCGAAGGCTGCCAATGATGCTCGCATAATCAGACTGTCTTACACCTTCACCAGTGTTCTTGAAAAGTTTTACACTAGGATCATATGGTGTACATGCAGGTTTACAGTCAAAGTAATTGTATTTCTTTAAGATCTTCTCAATATAATGAGATTGATCCAAAGAAAGTCCCTTTTCGGACCTAGTAATCTTAATACCAAGAATTACACTCGCTTCACCTAGATCTTTCATATCAAAATTGGCACTTAACAAAGATTTAACAGTGTTTATGGCATGAATATTTGATCCAAAAATTAGTAGATCATCTACATACAAACATATTATAGTGCAAATGTCATTCTCAAATTTATAATAAATGCATTTGTCACTTTCATTAATTTTAAAACCATTTGAGATTATTAAATTATCAAATTTTTCATGCCATTGTTTAGGTGCTTGTTTTAAACCATATAATGATTTATCTAATTTGCAAACTTTATGTTCTTGACCATGAATTACAAAGCCTTCAGGTTGGTCCATATAAATTTCTTCTTCTAATTCACCATTTAAAAAGGCAGTTTTAACATCCATTTGGTGTATAATTAAATTATGAATAGATGCTAATGAAATTAGTACTCGAATGGATGTGATTCTAGTTACAGGTGAAAAAGTATCAAAAAAATCTATATTTTCTCTTTGCCTAAAACCTTTAGCTACCAAACGGGCTTTATATTTTTCAACTGTTCCATTAGGTTTTAATTTCTTTTTAAGTACCCATTTACAACCTATAGACTTACAACCAGGTGGTAAATCTACTAAGTGCCAAGTCTTATTGGATTCCAACGAATCCATCTCATCATTTATAGCCTCTTGCCAAAAATCGGCATCTAAAGAAGATAAGGCTTCTTGGAGGTTTGTTGGATCCTCCTCTATAGTAAAAGTGCAAAAATCCGAGCCAAAATCTTTATCAACTCTTGCTCTTTTACTTCTTCTAGGTTCAGTTTCAGAAGATTCATTAAGTTCTGTTCTAATAGGCACGGTGTTATTTGACGTGCCCCCACTATTCCTCAATTTAAAAGGAAATTTACTTTCATAAAAATCAGCATCAATAGATTCTACTATATTATGTGTATTTAGGTCATAAAATCTATATGCTTTGCTATTAATAGCATAGCCAATAAATACACATTCGTATGTTCTACTTGCTAATTTTATTCTCTTAGGGTCGGGTATACGAACATATGCCAAGCATCCCCAAGTTCTAAAGTAAGATACATTCGGTTTATAATTTTTTAAAATTTCAAAAGGTGAAGTCTTACCTTTTGATTTAGGGATTCTATTCAATACATAGCATACAGTCAACAAAATATCCCCCCACCAATGTTTTGCTGCACCTGAATTTAACAAAATAGCTACAACTAATTCGGTAAAGGTCCTATTCTTTCTTTCAGCTTTACCGTTCATTTCAGGTGAATAAGGTGCAGTTCTCTCATGAATTATACCATTCAATTTATAGAAATCAAGAAATGAACTAGATTCATATTCTGTTCCTCTATCACTACGAAGTCTCTTAATTTTCTTATTAGATTGATTCTCAATTTCAGTTTTAAAAGTTTTAAACATATCAAATGCATCACTTTTATTTTTCATAAGATATACACAAGTGAAATCAGAGGCATCATCAATGAAAGTGATGAAATAACGGTGACCATGTCTAGTCAATGTACCATCTAGCTCACATATGTCAGAATGAATCAAGTCTAAGGATTCAGAAAATCTATCAACTGATTTATGAGGTTTCTTAGTGATTTTTGCTTGACTACAGAATTCACATTTATCAAAATCAGTTTGTGACATTTTAGGAATCAAATCTAATGTGATCATGTTATGAATTATACGCTTATTTACATGACATAATCTAGAGTGCCAAATATTAAAGTCACACAACATATAAGCAGAACTGGTTACTTTATTAGATTCAACATTCAGTTTAAACATACCCTCACAAGCATAACCCTTCCCTACAAACATCCCCTTATAAGTCAAAGTATACAAATCAGCCCCTATAACTTGAGTAAAACCAGCCTTATTAAGGAGAAAACCAGAAACCAGATTCTTTCTCATCTCTGGAGTATGCATCACATCTTTCAGAAGAACTGTCTTTCCAGAGGTAAACTTTATTTCCACATTTCCAATGCCTGCAACTGTAGTGGTGTGAGAATCTCCCAACAGCACCTTCTGATCATCAGCAGCCGTGTATGTACTAAACATAGCACGATCATAGCAGACATGGCGGGATGCACCAGTGTCTACCCACCAACCCTCTGATCCACCAACAAGGTGAATCTCAGAAATCATTGCCGTCAAAGGCTCCTCAGTCAGGTTAGCCTGCGGTGCAGGGCCTGGTCTGTTCCTACACTTGCGTGCCATATGACCTGGTTTTCCACAGTTGTAGCACAGAAACAACTGTCCAGAGTCATTCTTTTGGGTTGGTTTCTGCTGTCCTTTTTGGTTCCCTTGCGGGTTCCAATTCTGTTTGTTGCGGTTGCGGTTCTGATTCTTAAAGCTTTTCGGATTTGGTTTCAGAACTGCTGGCTTGGACTTCTTAGTGTTATTGTTGGTGACAACAAGCACTTCCTCTTTCTGGTCCTGTTTCCGAGCCTCCTCCTCAATACGGAGGCGAGTGATCAAGCTCTCTAAGGAGAATTCCTTAGTCTTGTGCCTAAGCACATTCTTAAAATCTTTCCAACCTGGGGGCAGTTTATCAATAATAACAGCAATCTGAAACTGTTCATCCAAACTCATACCTTCGGAGATGATCTCATGAGCAATTTTCTGTAGCTCATGAGACTGCATCTCTACTGACCTGTCATCTGATATTTGAGGTAGCGGCTGACTGCATACTTCTTCGCTCCAGCCTCTTCGGTATCGTACTTTTTCTGCAATGCTTCCCAGATTTCTTTGGCTGACTTGTCAGAATTGTAGTAGTCGTACAGGTCATCGCTGAGGCCGTTGAGAATGTAGTTTCGGCACATGTAATCTTGCTCTGTCCAGCTCTGCAACTCCTTTGATTTCTCTGTCCAGGCTCGCATCTGATCTGAGTCTGCTTCGGCGTCTGGTCTATCGGGTAGCTGCGGTTTGTTGGTCGTGAGCACAGCAACCACTTTTCGGGTGGTCAGGAAGAACTCCATCTTTTGTCTCCAGCGTTTGAAGTGGAGGCCTTCGAATCTGAAGGGAGCAGCGGAGACAGTCGGTAGCTGGAAGAAGGAAGCGGGAGCGGTTGCATCTAGATCTGCAGCAGAAGCCATTGTTTTGGTTCGTCTTCAATTTGTTGGAAAACAATGGCAAGGTTCGACTACAAGCCCGGCCCGGCCCGGGTCGAGTCGAGTCGAGTCGAGTCGGTCGGTCGGCGCGCGCGCGCGCGTGTGTGGTGGTCAAGCATGGCCTCCCTCCTCACAAAAGAGCATCATTGGGTGCCCAAAGGGCCCAACTTAGCCTCTAAGAATCAAGTATAAATACTTGATTCTTTCATATAGTCCTACAATGTGGGACTATTCACAAAGCCATTCTTCACACTTAGTCATTTTTAATAATTCACTTGAATTTTTCAACACAATTTCCAACAATTTTAATACTTGACATCAGACCACACACAATCCTTCTAGAGTGCAATCAAATAAGCCCGTGCATTTATGGCCATGCACGTCTATCCCAGTTTAGTGAATGCTTTAGGAGTTTTGCCCAAAACTCCATAGGAAACGGCCAAATTTCCACATTCACACAGGTGAGTCTATCAAGAGTACTCCTGAAGGTAGATACTCCACTCCAAATGGAGTATAGATCTCATTAAGAGTTTCTATTAACTCATCCTCTATTCACTTCAGGAACACATGCTTCTATATATATGAAAAAATAGCATGTTCAACTCATATCACTTCACAACTTGTTCTTACCCATTGAACCTGGTTCTTGGGATCTCCAGTCATTAGGTCGGGTTACCATTGTGCGTGACTCAACAATCTAAGGGCAATAGTCCCATTTTTCTCGAAGTCGTAAGGACTTTCTCTCTGGCCAATCCTTTCGTCAAAGGATCTGCCAAATTCTCATCACTGCGTATGTGATCCACTCTAACAGTTCCTGAAGAGAGTAGCTCTCTAACAGTGCTATGCTTACGACGTATCTGTCGTCTCTTACCGTTGTAATAACGGTTCTGAACTTTTGCAATAGCCGCGGTACTATCGCAATGGATCAACACAGCTGGTATCGGTTTTTCCCATAAGGGAATCTCAGCTAGCAGATTTCTTAAGTACTCTGCTTCCTCACTAGCTGTAGCTAGTGCTATCATCTCAGACTCCATAGTAGACTGAGCCAAAATAGTCTGTTTCTTGGATTTCCAAGAAACAGCTCCTCCAGCAATGCTAAAGATATAGCCACTGGTTGCCTTTGAGTCATCAGATAAAGTATTCCAGTCTGCATCGGTGTAACCTTCAAGAACAGCTGGAAACTTTCCATAATGTAATCCAAGGTTCATGGTTCGCTTTAGGTATCTCATGACCCTCTCAATAGCGTGCCAATGCTCTATACTAGGTCTACTAGTAAACCTGCATAATAATCCCACGACATAGGCTATGTCGGGTCTAGTACAATCAGTGGCATACCGAAGGCTGCCAATGATGCTCGCATAATCAGACTGTCTTACACCTTCACCAGTGTTCTTGAAAAGTTTTACACTAGGATCATATGGTGTACATGCAGGTTTACAGTCAAAGTAATTGTATTTCTTTAAGATCTTCTCAATATAATGAGATTGATCCAAAGAAAGTCCCTTTTCGGACCTAGTAATCTTAATACCAAGAATTACACTCGCTTCACCTAGATCTTTCATATCAAAATTGGCACTTAACAAAGATTTAACAGTGTTTATGGCATGAATATTTGATCCAAAAATTAGTAGATCATCTACATACAAACATATTATAGTGCAAATGTCATTCTCAAATTTATAATAAATGCATTTGTCACTTTCATTAATTTTAAAACCATTTGAGATTATTAAATTATCAAATTTTTCATGCCATTGTTTAGGTGCTTGTTTTAAACCATATAATGATTTATCTAATTTGCAAACTTTATGTTCTTGACCATGAATTACAAAGCCTTCAGGTTGGTCCATATAAATTTCTTCTTCTAATTCACCATTTAAAAAGGCAGTTTTAACATCCATTTGGTGTATAATTAAATTATGAATAGATGCTAATGAAATTAGTACTCGAATGGATGTGATTCTAGTTACAGGTGAAAAAGTATCAAAAAAATCTATATTTTCTCTTTGCCTAAAACCTTTAGCTACCAAACGGGCTTTATATTTTTCAACTGTTCCATTAGGTTTTAATTTCTTTTTAAGTACCCATTTACAACCTATAGACTTACAACCAGGTGGTAAATCTACTAAGTGCCAAGTCTTATTGGATTCCAACGAATCCATCTCATCATTTATAGCCTCTTGCCAAAAATCGGCATCTAAAGAAGATAAGGCTTCTTGGAGGTTTGTTGGATCCTCCTCTATAGTAAAAGTGCAAAAATCCGAGCCAAAATCTTTATCAACTCTTGCTCTTTTACTTCTTCTAGGTTCAGTTTCAGAAGATTCATTAAGTTCTGTTCTAATAGGCACGGTGTTATTTGACGTGCCCCCACTATTCCTCAATTTAAAAGGAAATTTACTTTCATAAAAATCAGCATCAATAGATTCTACTATATTATGTGTATTTAGGTCATAAAATCTATATGCTTTGCTATTAATAGCATAGCCAATAAATACACATTCGTATGTTCTACTTGCTAATTTTATTCTCTTAGGGTCGGGTATACGAACATATGCCAAGCATCCCCAAGTTCTAAAGTAAGATACATTCGGTTTATAATTTTTTAAAATTTCAAAAGGTGAAGTCTTACCTTTTGATTTAGGGATTCTATTCAATACATAGCATACAGTCAACAAAATATCCCCCCACCAATGTTTTGCTGCACCTGAATTTAACAAAATAGCTACAACTAATTCGGTAAAGGTCCTATTCTTTCTTTCAGCTTTACCGTTCATTTCAGGTGAATAAGGTGCAGTTCTCTCATGAATTATACCATTCAATTTATAGAAATCAAGAAATGAACTAGATTCATATTCTGTTCCTCTATCACTACGAAGTCTCTTAATTTTCTTATTAGATTGATTCTCAATTTCAGTTTTAAAAGTTTTAAACATATCAAATGCATCACTTTTATTTTTCATAAGATATACACAAGTGAAATCAGAGGCATCATCAATGAAAGTGATGAAATAACGGTGACCATGTCTAGTCAATGTACCATCTAGCTCACATATGTCAGAATGAATCAAGTCTAAGGATTCAGAAAATCTATCAACTGATTTATGAGGTTTCTTAGTGATTTTTGCTTGACTACAGAATTCACATTTATCAAAATCAGTTTGTGACATTTTAGGAATCAAATCTAATGTGATCATGTTATGAATTATACGCTTATTTACATGACATAATCTAGAGTGCCAAATATTAAAGTCACACAACATATAAGCAGAACTGGTTACTTTATTAGATTCAACATTCAGTTTAAACATACCCTCACAAGCATAACCCTTCCCTACAAACATCCCCTTATAAGTCAAAGTATACAAATCAGCCCCTATAACTTGAGTAAAACCAGCCTTATTAAGGAGAAAACCAGAAACCAGATTCTTTCTCATCTCTGGAGTATGCATCACATCTTTCAGAAGAACTGTCTTTCCAGAGGTAAACTTTATTTCCACATTTCCAATGCCTGCAACTGTAGTGGTGTGAGAATCTCCCAACAGCACCTTCTGATCATCAGCAGCCGTGTATGTACTAAACATAGCACGATCATAGCAGACATGGCGGGATGCACCAGTGTCTACCCACCAACCCTCTGATCCACCAACAAGGTGAATCTCAGAAATCATTGCCGTCAAAGGCTCCTCAGTCAGGTTAGCCTGCGGTGCAGGGCCTGGTCTGTTCCTACACTTGCGTGCCATATGACCTGGTTTTCCACAGTTGTAGCACAGAAACAACTGTCCAGAGTCATTCTTTTGGGTTGGTTTCTGCTGTCCTTTTTGGTTCCCTTGCGGGTTCCAATTCTGTTTGTTGCGGTTGCGGTTCTGATTCTTAAAGCTTTTCGGATTTGGTTTCAGAACTGCTGGCTTGGACTTCTTAGTGTTATTGTTGGTGACAACAAGCACTTCCTCTTTCTGGTCCTGTTTCCGAGCCTCCTCCTCAATACGGAGGCGAGTGATCAAGCTCTCTAAGGAGAATTCCTTAGTCTTGTGCCTAAGCACATTCTTAAAATCTTTCCAACCTGGGGGCAGTTTATCAATAATAACAGCAATCTGAAACTGTTCATCCAAACTCATACCTTCGGAGATGATCTCATGAGCAATTTTCTGTAGCTCATGAGACTGCATCTCTACTGACCTGTCATCTGATATTTGAGGTAGCGGCTGACTGCATACTTCTTCGCTCCAGCCTCTTCGGTATCGTACTTTTTCTGCAATGCTTCCCAGATTTCTTTGGCTGACTTGTCAGAATTGTAGTAGTCGTACAGGTCATCGCTGAGGCCGTTGAGAATGTAGTTTCGGCACATGTAATCTTGCTCTGTCCAGCTCTGCAACTCCTTTGATTTCTCTGTCCAGGCTCGCATCTGATCTGAGTCTGCTTCGGCGTCTGGTCTATCGGGTAGCTGCGGTTTGTTGGTCGTGAGCACAGCAACCACTTTTCGGGTGGTCAGGAAGAACTCCATCTTTTGTCTCCAGCGTTTGAAGTGGAGGCCTTCGAATCTGAAGGGAGCAGCGGAGACAGTCGGTAGCTGGAAGAAGGAAGCGGGAGCGGTTGCATCTAGATCTGCAGCAGAAGCCATTGTTTTGGTTCGTCTTCAATTTGTTGGAAAACAATGGCAAGGTTCGACTACAAGCCCGGCCCGGCCCGGGTCGAGTCGAGTCGAGTCGAGTCGGTCGGTCGGCGCGCGCGCGCGCGTGTGTGGTGGTCAAGCATGGCCTCCCTCCTCACAAAAGAGCATCATTGGGTGCCCAAAGGGCCCAACTTAGCCTCTAAGAATCAAGTATAAATACTTGATTCTTTCATATAGTCCTACAATGTGGGACTATTCACAAAGCCATTCTTCACACTTAGTCATTTTTAATAATTCACTTGAATTTTTCAACACAATTTCCAACAATTTTAATACTTGACATCAGACCACACACAATCCTTCTAGAGTGCAATCAAATAAGCCCGTGCATTTATGGCCATGCACGTCTATCCCAGTTTAGTGAATGCTTTAGGAGTTTTGCCCAAAACTCCATAGGAAACGGCCAAATTTCCACATTCACACAGGTGAGTCTATCAAGAGTACTCCTGAAGGTAGATACTCCACTCCAAATGGAGTATAGATCTCATTAAGAGTTTCTATTAACTCATCCTCTATTCACTTCAGGAACACATGCTTCTATATATATGAAAAAATAGCATGTTCAACTCATATCACTTCACAACTTGTTCTTACCCATTGAACCTGGTTCTTGGGATCTCCAGTCATTAGGTCGGGTTACCATTGTGCGTGACTCAACAATCTAAGGGCAATAGTCCCATTTTTCTCGAAGTCGTAAGGACTTTCTCTCTGGCCAATCCTTTCGTCAAAGGATCTGCCAAATTCTCATCACTGCGTATGTGATCCACTCTAACAGTTCCTGAAGAGAGTAGCTCTCTAACAGTGCTATGCTTACGACGTATCTGTCGTCTCTTACCGTTGTAATAACGGTTCTGAACTTTTGCAATAGCCGCGGTACTATCGCAATGGATCAACACAGCTGGTATCGGTTTTTCCCATAAGGGAATCTCAGCTAGCAGATTTCTTAAGTACTCTGCTTCCTCACTAGCTGTAGCTAGTGCTATCATCTCAGACTCCATAGTAGACTGAGCCAAAATAGTCTGTTTCTTGGATTTCCAAGAAACAGCTCCTCCAGCAATGCTAAAGATATAGCCACTGGTTGCCTTTGAGTCATCAGATAAAGTATTCCAGTCTGCATCGGTGTAACCTTCAAGAACAGCTGGAAACTTTCCATAATGTAATCCAAGGTTCATGGTTCGCTTTAGGTATCTCATGACCCTCTCAATAGCGTGCCAATGCTCTATACTAGGTCTACTAGTAAACCTGCATAATAATCCCACGACATAGGCTATGTCGGGTCTAGTACAATCAGTGGCATACCGAAGGCTGCCAATGATGCTCGCATAATCAGACTGTCTTACACCTTCACCAGTGTTCTTGAAAAGTTTTACACTAGGATCATATGGTGTACATGCAGGTTTACAGTCAAAGTAATTGTATTTCTTTAAGATCTTCTCAATATAATGAGATTGATCCAAAGAAAGTCCCTTTTCGGACCTAGTAATCTTAATACCAAGAATTACACTCGCTTCACCTAGATCTTTCATATCAAAATTGGCACTTAACAAAGATTTAACAGTGTTTATGGCATGAATATTTGATCCAAAAATTAGTAGATCATCTACATACAAACATATTATAGTGCAAATGTCATTCTCAAATTTATAATAAATGCATTTGTCACTTTCATTAATTTTAAAACCATTTGAGATTATTAAATTATCAAATTTTTCATGCCATTGTTTAGGTGCTTGTTTTAAACCATATAATGATTTATCTAATTTGCAAACTTTATGTTCTTGACCATGAATTACAAAGCCTTCAGGTTGGTCCATATAAATTTCTTCTTCTAATTCACCATTTAAAAAGGCAGTTTTAACATCCATTTGGTGTATAATTAAATTATGAATAGATGCTAATGAAATTAGTACTCGAATGGATGTGATTCTAGTTACAGGTGAAAAAGTATCAAAAAAATCTATATTTTCTCTTTGCCTAAAACCTTTAGCTACCAAACGGGCTTTATATTTTTCAACTGTTCCATTAGGTTTTAATTTCTTTTTAAGTACCCATTTACAACCTATAGACTTACAACCAGGTGGTAAATCTACTAAGTGCCAAGTCTTATTGGATTCCAACGAATCCATCTCATCATTTATAGCCTCTTGCCAAAAATCGGCATCTAAAGAAGATAAGGCTTCTTGGAGGTTTGTTGGATCCTCCTCTATAGTAAAAGTGCAAAAATCCGAGCCAAAATCTTTATCAACTCTTGCTCTTTTACTTCTTCTAGGTTCAGTTTCAGAAGATTCATTAAGTTCTGTTCTAATAGGCACGGTGTTATTTGACGTGCCCCCACTATTCCTCAATTTAAAAGGAAATTTACTTTCATAAAAATCAGCATCAATAGATTCTACTATATTATGTGTATTTAGGTCATAAAATCTATATGCTTTGCTATTAATAGCATAGCCAATAAATACACATTCGTATGTTCTACTTGCTAATTTTATTCTCTTAGGGTCGGGTATACGAACATATGCCAAGCATCCCCAAGTTCTAAAGTAAGATACATTCGGTTTATAATTTTTTAAAATTTCAAAAGGTGAAGTCTTACCTTTTGATTTAGGGATTCTATTCAATACATAGCATACAGTCAACAAAATATCCCCCCACCAATGTTTTGCTGCACCTGAATTTAACAAAATAGCTACAACTAATTCGGTAAAGGTCCTATTCTTTCTTTCAGCTTTACCGTTCATTTCAGGTGAATAAGGTGCAGTTCTCTCATGAATTATACCATTCAATTTATAGAAATCAAGAAATGAACTAGATTCATATTCTGTTCCTCTATCACTACGAAGTCTCTTAATTTTCTTATTAGATTGATTCTCAATTTCAGTTTTAAAAGTTTTAAACATATCAAATGCATCACTTTTATTTTTCATAAGATATACACAAGTGAAATCAGAGGCATCATCAATGAAAGTGATGAAATAACGGTGACCATGTCTAGTCAATGTACCATCTAGCTCACATATGTCAGAATGAATCAAGTCTAAGGATTCAGAAAATCTATCAACTGATTTATGAGGTTTCTTAGTGATTTTTGCTTGACTACAGAATTCACATTTATCAAAATCAGTTTGTGACATTTTAGGAATCAAATCTAATGTGATCATGTTATGAATTATACGCTTATTTACATGACATAATCTAGAGTGCCAAATATTAAAGTCACACAACATATAAGCAGAACTGGTTACTTTATTAGATTCAACATTCAGTTTAAACATACCCTCACAAGCATAACCCTTCCCTACAAACATCCCCTTATAAGTCAAAGTATACAAATCAGCCCCTATAACTTGAGTAAAACCAGCCTTATTAAGGAGAAAACCAGAAACCAGATTCTTTCTCATCTCTGGAGTATGCATCACATCTTTCAGAAGAACTGTCTTTCCAGAGGTAAACTTTATTTCCACATTTCCAATGCCTGCAACTGTAGTGGTGTGAGAATCTCCCAACAGCACCTTCTGATCATCAGCAGCCGTGTATGTACTAAACATAGCACGATCATAGCAGACATGGCGGGATGCACCAGTGTCTACCCACCAACCCTCTGATCCACCAACAAGGTGAATCTCAGAAATCATTGCCGTCAAAGGCTCCTCAGTCAGGTTAGCCTGCGGTGCAGGGCCTGGTCTGTTCCTACACTTGCGTGCCATATGACCTGGTTTTCCACAGTTGTAGCACAGAAACAACTGTCCAGAGTCATTCTTTTGGGTTGGTTTCTGCTGTCCTTTTTGGTTCCCTTGCGGGTTCCAATTCTGTTTGTTGCGGTTGCGGTTCTGATTCTTAAAGCTTTTCGGATTTGGTTTCAGAACTGCTGGCTTGGACTTCTTAGTGTTATTGTTGGTGACAACAAGCACTTCCTCTTTCTGGTCCTGTTTCCGAGCCTCCTCCTCAATACGGAGGCGAGTGATCAAGCTCTCTAAGGAGAATTCCTTAGTCTTGTGCCTAAGCACATTCTTAAAATCTTTCCAACCTGGGGGCAGTTTATCAATAATAACAGCAATCTGAAACTGTTCATCCAAACTCATACCTTCGGAGATGATCTCATGAGCAATTTTCTGTAGCTCATGAGACTGCATCTCTACTGACCTGTCATCTGATATTTGAGGTAGCGGCTGACTGCATACTTCTTCGCTCCAGCCTCTTCGGTATCGTACTTTTTCTGCAATGCTTCCCAGATTTCTTTGGCTGACTTGTCAGAATTGTAGTAGTCGTACAGGTCATCGCTGAGGCCGTTGAGAATGTAGTTTCGGCACATGTAATCTTGCTCTGCAACTCCTTTGATTTCTCTGTCCAGGCTCGCATCTGATCTGAGTCTGCTTCGGCGTCTGGTCTATCGGGTAGCTGCGGTTTGTTGGTCGTGAGCACAGCAACCACTTTTCGGGTGGTCAGGAAGAACTCCATCTTTTGAAGTGGAGGCCTTCGAATCTGAAGGGAGCAGCGGAGACAGTCGGTAGCTGGAAGAAGGAAGCGGGAGCGGTTGCATCTAGATCTGCAGCAGAAGCCATTGTTTTGGTTCGTCTTCAATTTGTTGGAAAACAATGGCAAGGTTCGACTACAAGCCCGGCCCGGGTCGAGTCGGTCGGTCGGCGCGCGCGCGCGCGTGTGTGGTGGTCAAGCATGGCCTCCCTCCTCACAAAAGAGCATCATTGGGTGCCCAAAGGGCCCAACTTAGCCTCTAAGAATCAAGTATAAATACTTGATTCTTTCATATAGTCCTACAATGTGGGACTATTCACAAAGCCATTCTTCACACTTAGTCATTTTTAATAATTCACTTGAATTTTTCAACACAATTTCCAACATGTATGTATTAGTTTATTTCTTTATTAATTTTTCGCATTCACTGGCTATTCTTCAGTCTTCTTATTTATAAAATAACAAACACAGTGGGAAAGAAACTGCTGTAGAAATATCTTAAGCCAAAAGTTCATTTTCACTTGCAAACAGTCAGTCACTACTTGTAGCCCTTAAGCTTGCATCAGATGTTATGATAGAGAATTTGGCGGCACTTTATTTATTATCTTTGATCTTCCCGGTCAGGCAACTGATATGTAGAACATACTATAATTTTTCTGTGACTCCAATAATAATATAGTACATACAATGTCAGAGTAAAAAAAGGGAAGAAGAAATAAAAATTAAGTTAGTGTACATGAAATCATCTGTGTAGATTATTACAGGAAGGACCAAAAATAAATGATGACTTTGATGAGTTTCAATTAGAAAGTAGGTGTATCTTTATATTTATATGTACAATACGTTTTGTTTCTTATGTTACAGTATGGATAGATTAACATGCCTCGTCAGGTATTAATTGATAACAAATGGTACCCTAAATATGTCTACGAACAGTTACTTCGATCATTGATCAACTTAAATTGAAAGCTGCTTATTCATGCAGTCACATCTCCATACAAGTACATGAGTTCTTAAACTATTGAAAGCTTCTGTTGTTTAGCTTTGTGCCCCATCCACATATACCTCCAATATTCCAAATGTAGTAGGTCTACTTCCACTCTTTGCTCCAAATCTGCCAACAGTTTCCCGAAATAAATTACAGGACACTATATTCATACATAAATACAAACCTATTTGTTATTATAGTGCTAGTTTTTATGGCACAGTGTGGTAGGAATACATAGGAGGGGTGATGTTAAAATCGCAGGTAAATGACATGTAGTAGAAGGCACACGGTTGAAGCAACAAAGAGCTGAAAGTGAACTATACAAACAGGTTGCAAATTGTTTACAAATAGTGAGAAGCAGCAGAGAGTGGAAATGTCGGTCGACGAAGTTGTTTTGCACAGTGCACCACTGTCTAGACACCTTCTTCTTCCTTTTACTGTCTGAAGTTCTTCCACGGTTCGTCGGCATTTTATTACTCCATCTTGACTCAGCCTGAAAAGGACAGTAATACATTAATAAATTTGGACCTATGTTATGAGCTGTTAATGTGGTAAGGTCAGTATCCCAACCTCCTACGTCACATGCAGAGGTGGTTCAATGCTACGTGACCAGGCATGTTTCCATTTTAGCGGGCAAGAAATCATTGGTTTTTTGTGATCTACAGGTTGTAGACAGAGAAAGCATAACAATGGCGCATGTCGGGACAATTAATGGAAAGATCAAATAAAGAGAAAAAATTGTGGACTTCAATAAAGAGCATACCGAAGAGTATATAATGTTTGGCTGAAGCGTGTTGACACATTTTGATCGGAGAAGTGGAGAGTACGGACATGAACTGTGATGACAGCGGGGATGCATCATGCTGCCAATGTTCTGTACAGTTTTTGTAACACATCGATAGACAGTATTATTCGATTTAGCCGTGGACAACCGTGCTGCAATCAAAACCATATATGTATAGTACTAATAAAGAGCAAGAGAAAGGATATAAAAATGCAGATATGTTCGTTATAACTGTGTAATAAGTGTCAAAAGGCAGACCAATTTACGGTTAATGGCACCGTGTTTGTGATTAACACCGCTTCCCGGCAGGAATATGTACATCTTTCAAATGGAAAAGGAGGGCATAACTTTTCATGTTAGAAGTTCAATTAATACATCCACTCATGTGCCATAAGCGTATGGGCAGGACTATTTACTGTATTACGGAGGAATGTGGTGCGCCAAGTACTGTCACTATCATTTACTATGTAACTGTATGAAGTGACAGTGAAAATAAAGTACAGAGAGGAATATATATATATATATATATATATATATATATATATATGTATATATATATATATGTATGTATGTATGTATGTATGTCTCTCTGTGTGTATATATGTATGTCTGTATGCATATATATATACATACATATACATATACATATACATATACATATATGTATGTATGTATGTCTGTGTGTGTATGTATATGTATGTCTATGCGTGTACACACACATACATATTTATCTATATATGGATTTATATGTGCGCGCGTATATAAATATGTGTACATGTATACATGCCTAAATTGTGGGGAGAACAGAATTCAGCTCGTCATTACTATTTGTACGGCAATGAGGACAGTAGTATAAGATAAGTTAAAAATTGAGTCTGCCAGTAAATATAGTTAATTTTGTTTTCATTCTTTAGCTGCCCTGATTCTCCTCACATAATGGCAACAGCAGGTGGTTGTGCAAGAATATTGTTGAACTGGTACGAATTTTAGAATAGTTAATGTACTCCACATTACCTCTGTCAGTAAGAGTTTTCCTTGCAGGCAGGTTTGACCATGTAGAAAAGATCGCGTATGGACTACGGGAGGCGGTACGCAACACAACCTAGACAGCTAGATAGTTGATTTTTGCACCACTGGTAATAGCACAACATCAGAAGCAAGGTAAGATAATTTTGTTTTCACAGCTACCTGTTAATGTAAAGGCCATCATATAATCCACCGACAGTGTGCAAAAAGGTATAACTGTGCAATTACATAAGCAAATAAAGATAGTAAATACCGATGAAGTTCGTAATATGTTAGGTGGTCATACAACTATTTTAAACATTGGTAAAACAGCTTGTAGATAGAATCATACAAATGGAATATGGGCGAGGTCGGAAAGGAAGCATATTGAGTACAGCACAGCCCGGCAGTTGTTGAAACAAACATAAAAGTTTTCATACGAACATAAATTAAAAACCGGTAGGATTGGATGTCAGCACAATGCATTCGAAAGGGAAATGGTAGTCAAATAAAGATCAAGGTTGGAAATGTGGAAATGATGTTTACTTAAACATCATGTTAATACACACAAACTTAACAAACTGAGGGTAGGTAGCATACACAGTTACGCACTAGTAAACCAATTAATTTATCTTCGGTTTAACCAGTACACGCTGTGCAGTTGTACGAAGTATTTAGAAAAGCCGTGACAACAGTGTAATGGACGAATAAACTGTAGTTGCCTCGGTATATAGTAGGCAACCATAAGCTAAAACTTATGTTCATCCTTTCACTGTTTTGCATTCCTATGAATATGTTATAAAATTTAATCCGATTAGTTATTGATGTTAACCATATTGATATCCACTCCAGTAAGCAGGAAACAGGGAGAAGGGAAATGATGATGAATTTAACCAGTTGAAGTATAAGTCATAAATGTGTAGAAGTAATGCCACCAAAAACGATAGAATCACAGTTTGTGTCAATGACATCAGGAGAAGTGAAGAGCAGTGGACTACCACACAGGTGCACAACTTCAATTTATGAATGAATCTGTATTGTTGCCATATTACTGTACATAATATAAGTTACAGATGTAGGGAGAAGGGCTGGAAAATGGTGCAGTCGGGTGGAGCACCCATAGCTTCCTACATTAAATAGAAAATCGAAGTGCAGTGAGTACAGAAAGTGATAGCGGAGCGAGATATGTTACTTACGACACACCAGTTCCCCCATGTGTATAATCTGCTCGAACTGATGATACGTTCAGGTCATAAGTCTAGCATGGGAGGTTAGTGCTGTTAGCACGTAAACAAAATATGCAATCAATCATAGACACAGACTGATAACATAGAATATGAAATTGACTCAATGTTAGTAAGAAATACATGTGTGAGTAATGGATGTAATTGACCCACTACATTTTCCAATGCGGTGGACAGTAATAAGTTTTTAATGTATCGACACTTCACAGCTTGTGCACACATACCGTCATTCATCCGGTTAGTAATAAACGTTACATATGAGCATCAAACAGAGAGAATTCGAAAATACAGACGTGAAAGAAAAAATAGGCAAAACAGGTAATGAGCTGTGTGAATGATGAATATATCGTACCACTAAGTTACAAATCTCTAAGTTCAGTGAAAAAAAGCTACAATATAAATTCAGATAGTCGTAGTGACGGTAGACAGAGCAGGAAAGAGTTACAAATGAATTTGCAGTGTGCAGTTGAAAAACTGGTAGTTCATAAAAATAGGTACAACAGAAACCGGTCATGGAGCCGCATTTTTTCCCTCTGTAACCTTAGCCTGAAAGCAGAAGGAAGAAAATTAATAGAAGTGATTGTGAATGTTAGAAGTAAAATGCATGTAGTAAACCATGTAACTTATGATTATCTGATGAACCGTTGAAAACTTCTTTATATACAATATTTTTGGTTAGCCCACGACGTTCACCCTCCAAGTGACCAATTAAAAACTTAATACCTTGGTACGAAAATGTTCTTGATACGGTAACATACAGCTGTCCATGGCTGAAAATAGATAGGGCAAATATATTCCTACATTCTCTAAAGTTTTTCCTTGGCTTTTATTTATCGTCATTGAGAAGCAAACCTTCACGGGGAATTGTCGCCTACGTAACACAAATGGCCATTTTGTATCCACGGACATAAGGATGATGCAAGGAATGAGTACCTACGTACCATTATTAGTACCAGTAATTATTTCTGCTTCAATAACCCTTTCAGCAAGTTGAGTTACAATTAACCGTGTTCCATTGCAAATGTTTAACCTCTGATTCAAATTTCGTAACAATATAATTGGAACTCCTATCTTTAAATGCAGAATATGGTTAGGTAATCCAGATATTTTTAGAGTGTTTAGAAATTCGGTAGGATAAATGGTATGTTGATCGTCCACTTGTTCAACGAAGGACTAATGGAATCGGCACTTAAATAGGATCTTAATTCACCGTTAATTTGAGAAAGGATGTAGGAGTTAATTTCCCCAAAAAATTTGTTAGTCGTAGCAAGCACACACCGTTTGCATACATACTCTTTGTCTAGTAACCTATTATGCAAATCTGGTTATATGTTATCAACCATATTTTTAAAACCACAATCCCCAACGTCAATAAGATATTCAGAAGTTATGGTAACCCAAGAAGGATCATCGTCATCGTCTAGTAACACTGCATCCATGTTTCCATCTCCAATGTCAAGCACCCATTTTGCAAACTTCTCAACTTTCTCCATTTCATGGGAGTTACATGTTGAACATTGTAGTCTCATGTTTCTTGTGAGTATGAAAACCGTACACTTTGCTCATATATATGAATTGCTGATGGAAGCAGAGATCACGATAGCTCTGGTACCTTTATGAACTACTGGCAAAGTTTATTGAAAATCACCTCCAAGTAATACCGTCTTTCCTCCAAAAAGTCTGGAAGGTCCATCATCATTACCAACCTGCATTATATCCTGTTAATTTTTTTCAAATGCCTTTAGGGCATTACAATGCATCATAGGTGCTTCATCCCAAATGATTTAAGATAATTAAATCAGTAGATTTAAGCAATTGTCCTAAATGTTATTGTTTTGATATAACGCATGTTGAATTCTCATCCACAATGAGTGGAATTTTGAATTTTGAATGGGCGGTTGTACCGCGAGGTAAAAATAAAGACGCTATACCAGAAGAAGCGACGGCTAAAACAATCTTGCCTTCTGCTCTGAAGTAAGTGATAATGATTTTCCATAGAAAAGTTTTACCTGTACCCCGACTTCCATAAACAAAGAAGAAACCACCTTCGTTTCGCTCAACAGAATCACATACAGTGTTAAATACCTTTTACTGTTCAAAATTTAAAGACGACAGAAGCGGGTGTGACTCAGCTTTCAACATTCCATATCATAATCATTTTCGTCGGTGAGTAGGCTACGATAACCTGTGAAAATTGAAAAAGGTCTGAAGGAGGGATGAAGTTAAATTCTACTACAAATCTACCACTTTTACTCATCATCTTCTCTATTTCACGTACGGTCTCCAACTTTAGTTGACAGTCATCAAAAAGATTAGTTTGCTGTTCATACGTACGAAGAAGACGCCATTCAATATCCTTCGTCAACATTTTCCAGTTTCTATTCCAAAGTTGTAATGGGTTGGATACTTCGCAGAAAAGCAGCAATATAACAAAAAGTTCACGTAGAGACGCTACAGTTGCCCAACGTGATGCCTTGGTCAAAGCTATGTTCCATTCGTTATCTTCTTCAAGTAATCCGCGTGCAACACATGCACTTTTAAAAGAGTCATAAAAAATGGAATTAACGGTTCTTATCTCTTCATAGCTGGTTGGCCATTTGATAATGTTTAACAACAAATGTAAATAAAATCGTTCGCCACATGTTGGATGAGCAAAATAAACTCTACCTATTACGTCCCTTTTTTTCTGTGCTATCCACTTGCTAATGTTTTTGTTATACCCATTTTATAGGAAATCTACATATGTTAACTTTCGTGCCTCCTCTCTAATTTTATTAGTTTCCATCCATTCAGTGAAAATAGTATTGTTAACAGCAGGTTGACATACTAATTCAGTCAAATTTCATCATCGTGAATAACAACGTTTTGCTCTTTAGGTAAATGAAAGTGTAATCGTTCGACTGTAGGTTTTCGAGAATGAATATCAAATTTGAAATTCTCTAACTTTCTTCTGAAGCTGATATGTAACGACAATCTATATAAGTCTTTATTTTATCCACCTCTCGAACAAAATTCTGATTTGTAACATTATTTTCCTCAATTATAACAGCAGCTCTATCGTGCCCTTTGTGAATGTACATGAACAAATATTTAATAGACTTCACATGATTGCATATCTCATCATTAATGTGCTTGATACTTCACAACTAAATTGACATTATGCGGTATTACCCAAAAATTATTTAGATTAACCCCGGATAATGTTGTGACAAAATCATCAGTGCCGCGTCTTCTATACTTTGGAAAACCATGTTTGTCATACTTTGATTCATAATTAACCCGTTTTGGGTAATGTTTTGAACATTTACCATTTATCATACATGGACAGTTAGGATTAAGGACGCCGCACCGTCCGTGTACCATAAACTAACAGACTGATTGATATGCAACAGGGTCTGCCTCACGGTCTCGAAATCCTGCACTGACCACCTTATCCACGTCAGCTGTCGTTTTTGGTTTGTCTTCCCCCCATACAAATAGTAAGATATGTGCATGAGGCAAGCCATGCTTTTAAAATTCAATAGCGTACAAAGCTGGAAAAATATTTACAACAATTAATTAATATTTTCACTGTATGCAACTATATTGAAGGAAATTTTACAGCATGATGTGATGTACCTACATTTAGTTTTCCAAAATGTTCTTTTTCCTTTATGTTATGCATTAATTGCTGCAACTTGATATAAAAAACACGTGAAATTATATCCGATTTATCTTCTGCCCTTTGACCTGGAATTGTTTTTAAGCACGCCTTAATTTCCGGCCATTTAGAGTTACATGTAAATGTGATAAAGTAATCTGAAGAAGCAGCCTATCGATAAATTGCCATTGCATCTTGGTAGTTTTGAACCATATACCTAGGCCTACCAGTGAAAGAAGAAGGCAAAACCTTTCTTATACCAATAGACTAAGCCGATGTGCCACCCGCTGCAACCGCATCCTTCAGACCTTTGTACACTTCAGACCTGATATTATGTTGATTATTTATGATCCAATTCAGTCTGTCATCCTCAATGCAACAATATGCGTCAACTATTAGCTGCTGCAACAATCTCTCACCATAAAGCAATGTATTACCATCTCCCTCTCTGTATTGCAGTATGTAGACATAATATTCACGCATGCTTACCATCTCGTCCTTATTGATATCGGCTAGTTCAACAAAGCGATAAGGTATGTTAAGTCTGTAACCGTCCTCTGCATACAGAAATAAGAGTGGATACTGCATGGCCATAAAACTTGGGTGTTTCTCATTAATTCTCTTAAGCAATCCACTTTTCTCCTCGATTATGATGTCCCTGTAACCTTCTCTTCTGTTACCATTCCTTGTAACCAACGCTGCAATCTCTAAAGTTGTTGGTATATTGTACTGCCTACCATCTCTATCCCTCCTTTCCAACAAACGAAGCGAAATATTGGTTAAACAACTACCCTCATACCTGTCTCTAGCTATCCGAAACACCTTAGCCAACTCATTACACTCATTGAACATGGATATTAAATTTTTAACAATATGAGGGTTCGTAGACTGCCTAGTAGACAACCCAGGCACGTTAACTCTGTTTGTAATCTCATTGGTTGTATCATAAATAGTTGTGCAAATTTAGCTTGTCCATCGGTGGGTAGCATATAACCAATTTTATGATAATTTTGCCTGCTAATTCTAAATACATGAGGACCCCGACCCATGCTCACTGAGTTATCAATACGCCCACCAATAGAGGTAAATGCAAACATCACGTTATACACCCTTATATTCTCTCTGAAACTAGAACTATCACGGTCACTATTGTAATCAAGCAGGTTATGTAAATAGTCAGGACATTTTTATACTTTGGTAACTTAATTTTACCACCCTTACAGCAAATAGAAAACTTCGGATTCACAGGTCTTCTTGACTTCTTGTTCCTTTCTTCATACCAAACTATTGCATTACAACTTGAACAAACATGGGTAGGACCACCAAAATTCCATGGCTGCACCACATTTCTTGTTTCAACAGTTTTTGAATCATTATTCTTAAGACGTATGCATACTATAAACCTACTAAGATAAACAAAGTGGCAGTCGAACCGTTGGAAGTTTGATTAACGACAAAGTGAACTTTACCCCGTACACCATACGATATCTCAAGTGGATAGGAGCAAATGAAAATATTTTTAAAACGCAACAGGTAAATGGGTTGTTCCAGGTTATATTATAGTTCATAAGAGATAGGAAGAAGAAGAGTACACCATTACCTGTGCCTATTTTTGCAAACACTGGTGCGTGAACTCGGTAAGGCATATCGTCCATTTTCCTTTCTCTCTGCTTTTTTACAGTGGAATGCATTACCTGTAGTCTATTAATATGTGGGTGATAAAATAGATTCTGCACCGACAAAACCTACCATGATGCCCACTACGTCCCGAAGTTATCTTTCCCTATATGACACTTCTCCACGAGACTTGCTTGTATCTTCCACTGTTGTCCCCTCTTGTTGTAAAACTGCAGACCTTTTTCTTTTCCCCGCATTGATTGCGCCTTTACTTTTAGCTCTAGCATTCCTAGCTACATCCGTGCTACCCATAATTTATGATTAAGCAAAAGACCTGCAAAGGGTTACAACGGTCAGCTACAGAGTATCTACTGTGTACAGTCAGCAGTAGTGGCAATAAGTAGCAGCCCCTACTGATTACAAACAAATATGGTATTAGTTCAGTGCAAATTGTATAATTTGTGACAGCAGTAAGTGACAGACTTCCACATGCTTATTTACATACAGACTGTGTGGTCCATCAGTCATTCATACAGTAAAGAACATGCAGTGTAGCCGACAGGCTTGTCTAGAAGAGTACGACTAAGAGGACATGTAAAGCAAAAAAGATTATTTAGTAGGAGGAATATTACGCAATAAGAACATACAAAATTATAAAAGTAACCAGTTTTAAAATACTTTCACTATTACCGACATGGTACATCACACGAAAAACAACCCGTTTATATGGTTTGAACAGAGCACTGAAAGCGCATACAACTGAACTGGAAGTCAAACAGTAATGAAACAGTATTTTCTTTCGACTCCCCTATCATACCCCTCTCCGCCTAATGGCCGACATGTCAATTTTTCCAGATATCATGGATTGGCGTAAGATATACCTTGCCTATTTATGTGTAATAATCTTGTCATTAAAAATGGAATAAAATAGTTAAACAATATGCTCACATATTGGCGTCTATTACGAAAATAATATAATAGTAAGGATTTATCCATATTAGCATTAAATTATATAAAAACTAAAATTATTGATGTACATAATTCAAGGTTAACCTCGTATAGTTAATGCAAAGTAAAACCAATTAGCTTGATTTTAGGTAATAAGCATTTCAGATTTCTACTATCAAACAACGTTCACAACAATACTACCCACCAATCCAAGTTTGTGCTTGTGAAAGTAATATGTGGGATGACTAATTGCAAATCATGTAGATAGAATTGAAGTAATTTACATTTTACATGTTTTTTTTTGAAAAGAGTAAACAGGGCCCAGCCCAATAAAATAGGAACCGGGTAATAAAACGACTACACCCGAAAACACATTACAACACAAACCCTAACAAGGGTTGCCGACATACCACTCTACAAAACAAAACAACGAACAAAAATGGTGGAGGCGATTCAATAGAACAAACTTTTCGCTTCAAAAAAGCAAGGTTTTCATCAGAATCTTCTCCGAAATTCTGATGCTAACCAACTTTGATGAACTCACAAATCTCATGGGGGTCTCCACTCCATAATTTCTTTAGCACGGAGACGAGAAGTATTCAGATCTAAGCTGGAATGATCATTATGTGTTTTTTTAGACTTGTTGACATGGCTTTTGGCCTCCTCGTTAGTACAATTACCCCCAGATTTCAGATCTGGAGAGGTGGCGAAAGTCGAGGCACTATCGTCCTTCCAGTCAGGCTTTTGGAGATTGAAACTAACTTCGGCATGAGAGTTGCTGCTCTCACCTCTATCCCAGTCAGATAAGTGATAGATGCGACCATTAAGCATGCTGATGTAATATGAATGACCTAATCTTTGTTCAATGTTGGCCAGAGGCAGATTGTTGCTATCTTCAGAGTAGTAGCTTCCCCTCTTGCTAAATTCAGGTAATAAAACATTTTTATAAGTATATAATTTTTTATTTACAGAACTTTTAGTAGTATTAATAGCCTTGAAACTTCCCTGACAGGTTGAAATCTGAAAATTGAGGGGATTGTCAATAGTAGCTTTGTTAGCCTCTTTAAAATGAGACGAATCAGATAAGTGCTCAAGAGAATTAGTAGCTTCTTTGTTGAGAACTTTTGCAGCGTACATATCACTGTGGTTGTTGTGTAGATGAAATTCAGTTGGACGGAGAGGCTCAGAATAGAATGGATGGCTATTTCTATGCATATCAGGTAAAAAGGAGTAAGAATTCTTTTTTAAGTGATTTTTAGAAATAGAATTAAAATTGAAGATAGTGTTTCTTCCCTTGCAGGATAAGATTCTGGTATGCATATTGGGATAGCAACCTTCAGCTGAGGGACTCTGGTACTTAAGATCTGATGTCTTCTCCATCAAATTACCATCTTCAGCGGGATAATGAGAATTTTTATTAAAATTCTCATTTTATAAGTAGTCTTCAACAAAGTTCTCATATTTATCAGTTTCTGAAATGCTATGAGTATTGTTGCTGTTTTCGCTGAATTTTTGAAGAATGATGCTTGATTCAATTTCAATTGTTTTCCAAAGTTGAATACTATCTGTTGCTTTGTTGTTGTGAAGCCTATTATTTCTCTCTTTCCAAATAAAGTATATGACTGTAGTGAGAACTACAGTAGCTTTGTTAAATTCGGCTTTCTTGCCTTTGTATGCTTTCTGAAAATATTGGATATTGTCTCTAATGTTTTGGAGAGCCATATGTTGACTAATTTTGAGACTATTTTTGGCAATGAACCAAACATGTCTGGAATAGGGACAGTCAAAGAAAAGGTGATCAGTGTTTTCAATATCAGATTTGCAAAATAAGCAATTTAAATTTCCAGAGTTTTTGCTCCATTTTCCACATCTTTCTCTAGTTGGCAAACGATTTAATAAGGCAAAGTAGGTGCAGAAAGACATTTTTGGACAATTGGCAGAATTCCACACTGATTTGTGCCAATCAACTTCCATATCTTCTCCTTTAAGAAAATGCCAAGTATTCTTGAAAGAAAAATTTCCTTTTGAAGAAAGTTTCCAGTTCCAAGCATCTTCCTCATTATTTGGGTCAATCACCATTTTATTAATAGTAGAATTGAAAATAGGAGCTGCAGGAAATGCTTGAGTGTTCCAAGTAGAATTATGGATGATATTATCAACAGTAGCATTAACTTTTCCAAAGATATAAAGGTTGTTCCACCCTAATAAGTTGATAAGAGAATTACCATTTATCCAAGGGTCAAACCATAATTTTGTGTTTTTACCATCCTTAAAATTCCTTTCTATAAGCTTGGCACCAACTTCTCTACAATTTAAAATGCTTTTCCAACCAGAGGAGTAATGACTTTTAATAGGCATGGTCCAAAAGTTTTTGCTTTTAACATATTTGGACCTCATCCATTCAGCCCATAATGTTTTGCATTCTATGAATTTCCAGAAAAGTTTGTATTTGCAAGCTTCACTAATGTCTGAAAAATTTCTGATTCCCAAACCTCCAGGTTCTTTAGTTTTTGTAATGGTATTCCAAGATATTTTGTGGAATTTACCATTCCAAATGAAGTTGGCACATAGTTTTTCAATTTTCTCTAAAGTTTTTAGGGAATATTGTGTGTTTGTAACCAGTACATCATGATTGCTGTGATGACAGTATGCACTAACTCAACTCTGCCTGCTGTAGATAGCATTTTACTAGACCAGTTGTTGATTTTATTCTGGATGGATTGATAAAGTTTAGCGCAGTCTTTTTCTTTGATTTGATTATTACTTAGAGGTAGGCCAAGATATCTGACAGGAAGAACACTCTATTGAAATTTTAAAGTGCTGAGGATATCCATTTTGTTTCTACAATTTTTGCTGAAAAAGATTTTGCTTTTGCTTTCATTGATTTGAAGGCCTGCTTGCTGATTTAGATTGTCAAAGATTTTTTTAATATTGACTACAGAAGAGATATCTGCATTTGAAAAAATTAAAAGGTCATCAGCATATAGTAGATGAGAGATACAGGGAAGAATGGAGTTAATAGGTTTAATATTTTTACACATTATTTCTTTTTCCATTTGTAAGGTAAAATATTCCATAGCAATAGTGAACAAATAAGGAGATAAAGATCTCCTTGTCTAATTCCTCTATTACTGTGTATCATACCACAAGGAGATCCATTAATAAGTATGGAATAAGTTACATTACATATGCATTCCTTGACTAAGTTGCAAAAATTTTCATTGAAGCCCAGTTGACCCATCATGTATATAATAAAGTTTCTATTTATTTTGTTAAAAGCCTTATGAAGGTCAATTTTGAGACACATTTTATTTTTACCTGTCTGATTAAAGTCCCTAAGCAGTTCATGAGATAAAAGAATGTTATCTACAATAAGCCTGTCTAGTATAAAAGCACATTGGTTTTTTGAAATGAGAAATTTTAGGAAACATTTAATTCTTTTGCTAAGAATAGAGGCTATAATTTTGTATAAGAAATTGCAACAAGCAATTGGTCTGTAATCACCCAAATTTGATTGGTTTTTAGTCTTAGGAACAAGGGTTATGAAAGTGTGATTTATATTTTTAAGAAGTTTACCAGAGGAAAAAAATTCTTTGACAGCCTCAAACAACATATATTTTATATCTTCCCAATGTTTTTTAAAAAATTTAGCCCCAAAACCATCAGGTCCAGGGCTTTTATCGTCATTAGCAAGAAAACACAATATTTTTGATATCTTCAAGACATATAGGGGCAAGAAGAATGTCCTCACTGTTAGAGTGTAAAATAAATTTAGGAGAAACCTCTGAAAAAGAACAAGTGTTCTCCACAGAATAAAATAAGTCAGAAAAGTAGTTGATAGCTTCCTTCTCTAATTGAGTGGCATCATTAATAATCTTCCCATTATTGTTGATAAGTTTACCTATGTTATTATGATATTTCCTGCCAGACATTTTAGCATAAAAGAATTTAGTAGGAAGATCCCCTTGTGAGAGCCAGTTAACTTTGGCTTTCTGCCTAATATTAGCAGCTTCAATATTTAGAGCATTGGAGAGTTTTTTCTGTAAAAGATAGAATTCTTTGACTTTGGTTTTATCAGAGTTATTTTCATCAATACTGTCTTGCAATTTGACACATTCCTCTCTGATTTGATTAATTTCATTATTGTTCTTATTTTTAGAAAAATTCCAAGCTTTAAGATTATTTTTAGTATGAATAAGAAAATTTCTGAACTTAAATTGGGCAGAACCTTTAGAGGTGAAATGTAAGCAATTTTGAATAACATTTTTGTATTCAGAGTCATATGCCCAACCATTTTTAAATCTAAAAGGGAAGTTCATTCTAGAAGAAGTGTTTTGAGATAATATAAGTTGAATGAGAGTGTGATCACTAGTAAATTGAGGTAAAGTGAAGTAAGAAAAATCAGAGAAGAGGTTTATAAAAAATTTATTGACAAAAATTCTATCTAACTTGCATTGAATGTTTCTAAATTCCCCAAATTTCCAAGTAAAATTGTTTCCCTTTAATGAAGGCTCAATCAACCCAGTTTTGATTAGGAAGTTAGAGAAAAATTCCAGTTTTTTTAAAGGGACTGGAATTCCTCCTCTTTTTTCATTAACTTTAGTTACAGTATTAAAATCTCCCATAATAACCCATGGGAGAGCAATATTAGAATTAAGATGAACAAGGGAATTCCATAACTGAATTCTATCATTTTCAGAGTTTGAGGCATATACAAATGTGACAGAGATATGTAGGTCACCTTTGTTTTTAAAGTTACAATGGATATACTGGAAGTTAATAGTGAAATTACTAATATCCCAAATGGTAGGATCCCAAATAACAATGATCCTGCCATTTCCACCCATAGAATTATTATGGATGAGCTGCCAATTGCTAATGTTGTTAATCTTAAACATATCAATGTTTTTGTCTGACAGTTTATGCTCTAAAATACCAACTAAAGATGGTTTATATGTGATCAGCAGATTTGAGAGGTCTAATTTCCTCTCAGGAGAATTAAGACCTCTAACATTCCAAGTGATTATATTCATAATAATAAGATATTAAGAAAAAAACAAAACAGAAAAGGATACAGCAGCAACTAAGTTAGGATATTGCTGCATATTCCCATGCTTTCTGTAGCTTTTTCTCCTTTCCTTTTACAGTCTTTTTTGTCTTGAACTTTGAGAAATTCCTCCCATTTTGGGTTTTTGATGATGTATTTCTTCTCAAAGAGTTTAGAATTAGAATAGGAAGCTGGACTGTCTGGACTAACTTCTGCATTTTTCCTCATGATTTCTTGAATGGACTTCTTCTTGGCCTTCTTTTTTTTTGTTATTGGCAGGTGAAGATGAGACAGAGGAGAAAAGCAGGCCTGCATTTTCTAGCATTGACTCAGACAGAGAGGGGCTATCAGATATATTTTTTGTAAAATTTTGATTTTTGTACTTTGTGACTGTCATTGTAAGATTTGAATCATTGTCTGTAACTAAAATTGCTTTTTCCCGAAGGGGGGAGAAAGCAAGAACTGATCTTTATAATCCCCTTTGATATGTGCTTGATTATTTTCAACTATTTGAGAATTGCCATGTTGATCTGGAGCAGTACTTGTCTCAGTCATTTACTGATCGGTATCCATGGCTACATTAAAGATTTGATTTTCTGCTTTATTGTTTCTTGAGTAAGCTTGCGAGATGAAACTTTCTGATTGCTCATTAATTTCAATAAGTTTCTTTTTGGTATTTCCATTTGAAACCCCCGTACTCAAACAGTTTTCAGGATTTTCTGATTGATTTCCAGGATCAATATTATTTACAAATACATGGTTTTCAGACGGAGAATTTCCCAGAAGTAAATTTTCTTGATTGTGGTTTCTTTCATTTTCTGAAACATTAAGAGAGTTTTTATCAATATTGCTGCAAGAAGACTCCTTTTCTTTCCAAACAGTTTTCCATGAGCAATAATCAGAAAGGTGACCAAAGCAAGCACATTTATGACATCTAGGAGGAATAAACTCATATTCAATTTTTTGTTTGATATTCTCTCCATCGTGCATGGAGATAATAGCAAGATCTGGTAACTCGTCCGTTGCTTTAATTTCAACTAAAATTCTGGCATAGCTTAGACGAGTTTCCTTAGCTGTAGGCTCGTCTAACTTTAGTGGTTTACCCACCACACTGGCTATGGCGGCAAACGCCTCTTTATCCCATAATCTAAGATTTAATTCCGGTAACCTAATCCAGATTGGATAGGTGGAGAGGAGATCTCGGTCAAGAACTAGATTTTTGTCCCATCTTTTCAAGATTATTAATTTGCCATTAATAAAGAAGGGACCGTTTTGAGTTACTTTGATACAATCTTGCTCTTCAGAAAATTTGATAATAAAGAAACGATTATTTCTTGTAAAGATTTCAAAGTTGCCAATAGGGTTCCAAGTTTTTGAAACATAATTCCTGAAATGATGATAGTATGGACGAGCTCCATACACATAAGCTATAATAGAGTTACTCCATTTACTCTCAGTCCTTTTACTAATTTCTTCCTTAAGGATCACTATTTTCTTGTCACCCAACTTGATAGGAGTCGAATAGTTAAGATCCAAGTTATTGCCAAGGCCACCATTTTTGACTAAATCTGCCCATGTAGAGGTTGATTTAGAGAGGATTGACGCGGCAGCTGGTTGAGATCTTGGTGGTTTTGGCGGATGATTAGCATTTGCTTGCCTATTGAGAGGATTAGGGAAAGATCTCTGCCCTGTGTGAACGGATCTATCCCTTCGATCCATTGTCGATCTATTAAGAGGAGTATGGGATTTCACATTTCTGTTTCTGTGTCGATTCTTGACAATTTGGAATCCCTCCTCATCTTGATCAGGAGGTTTATCTTTTGGATTAGTAGATAGAGAGGGGATTTGAAGAGGACTGAGATGGAGAGGAGGGACTCCATCAATCTGATCAGGAGTACTTTCAAAGATTGGGTTGTTTTTGATGGACATGGAAGCCATTTTCTTTGCGTTCTAAAATACTGATGGGAAATGCAGGATCGGTAAACATATACAGTTGTAGGAAATGAAAATTCGGTTGAATCCATAAACAAAAACTTAAATACAAAATTCATATACAGTTCCAGCAATCAAAACTTAGGTCAGACTGAACAAAAAAAATTACTACATAAATTGAATACCGATAAAACAGGAAGTCGCCTACCATTATATTATATTAGGTACTAAAATAAAAATTGAAAAGTATGGCTACCATTTGATGTATCGAAGTTTCAGCTTTAAATCTACCAACCAGTAAAAAATAGGAATAGTTGATATGGGAATCATATGTTCAAAGGAATTTAAACATTTAACTAACCACATAACGTCAAAAGCTGACTGAAATCCAACGACAGTGGTATTGATATTACTTTAGTAGCCAATTTAGATGCAAAATGTGCAGGCTGAGCAGAATGTAGCAAATTATATTCTAGTTCTCTCTATTCATATTCATAAAGTTATTTTTCTTAAAGATGATTAGTGCCCATATCCGTGATCAAATTAGCAAACTACCATGTTTCAACCTCCAACTACAATTTACTTGTCATGATTTACACCTTTTGACTCCTCTCAGTACAACTTCATCCTACAGCTAATTTTTATTTGATCCGCAAATGAGAAACTATTTACAGACTAAGAAAATAAAATTATTAATTAACAATGGTTGATAAAAATCTTACTTGCTCTATGCTATAACAATAACTGGTGAAGTAAAGAAAACTATAAACAGTTGTTCATATGATCAGATAGCCAATCTTCACAAAAAAGAAAACAGTACAAATAAAATTTTAGCAAAGAGAAAAAATTAAAATAGTCTTAATCTAGTCAAGTATTGATATTCAGTAAAAAGAGATTAAATGTATGGTCGCTTATGGAATTCAAAGTACACAGTCTTAAAGCTACACTTATGTTTTATGCTTTTTTCCCATGTTAAAACCTCTCTATCAGATGTAAAATCATGACTAAATCCTGAACCTGCCAACTGTTCCTAGCATTGGTTTGATGTCTATTAGCAGTTTTGTTTGAAATTTGAAAATTTCATTTGTTCCGTAAATGGAGCAACGTAACATCCATTAGCATTATTGTACAATTGGTCGAATTAATGAAAGCACAGATGAATATGTACATCCATGTTCGTATTGTGAACAGTATATTTTATGAAAATAAAAGGTGAACATTAAACTTTTTTGGAAAGAAGAAAAAACCAAACAAAATTATTCTCTGCATATCCATCGAATATTGAGTTGGAATATAATGACAAATAAACGCATAATAGTAACAATTAGAATAAAAAATGAGATAAAGTTAAACCTTACCAAATTCAGAGACAGGAATTAGAAAGCCAGTGTTGGCAATGAAGCGACGCGATTGGCAACGATCCAGGTTTTTCTGTCTGCAAATGAAGAGGAAGACAGTTTTTATGAAGTACTGTAACGTGCAACATCAGATCGTTATTCTGAAGTACACAATGTTTCAAAGTTTATACAGTACGATGAGATCAGCACAACCGCTGTATCGCAAAACGGTTAGTATACCTTAACGTCCTTCTGCCTAGTTAAATACCGCACTTTGGATCAAGAGTGCCTCTTCCACTGGCAGACAGACAACTGTTGTTTTGAACCACCACGATAAGAAGCAGAGTTGAAAACCTGCTGCTGTAGAGGACAGAAAATCATGGGGTATGAATAAACATAATCATAAATATAAGAATAGTAACAGACATTGACAGACATGGAGATGCAGTGAAACAAATTTCTGTCATGTTTCTTAAACTGAAAGAGGAGAGAACAAAAAATTGTCAAATGAAAAACTGAGGGCAGGGCTAAACAATGAAAAGCAATATGTAACATTGAGTCAGTACGGACATGTCTCCCTAATCATACTTAACTGTGTTGCAACTCACCCCTTGGGTACTGCTACATAAGCTACAGGTTATGTTTGCATATTCCGTAATGTCGATCATACACATTATTGGATTATGAACTTAAGCTTACGGTCCCTGTATGTTCAGAACAGTCGTACATACCACCTCCCTGTTTTCTACCGAACTGCAACTTCATATTAGGTATCTGGGTTGCTTGCAGCCAGGGTTAAAAATTAAAAACAAATTAAAAACAGCAGTTCGACACTAGTCTTCTCTATGAGGAAGTTGAGGTGGTGGAGGCAGATTCGGTTAGAGGAGCATAGAACCATAGTTAAATGTGGCAAAAAGAGGGCAGTTACATGGTAGAGGTCATTAGCAAACATAGCAGCGATCACAACTCGTCCTCAACAGCCCACATCAATTGACCCTTAACTTACATGAACATATACACTTGTATACAGTGGAGTTGTGCTAACATACGACAAATGGTCCTAAGTAGGAGTGGGCACCGTGACCTAAGTTGTGATAACCTGAATTTTGGAATATCTGTTAATTAACGGGTTAAGGAATAGAAATATTGAATTATAGATTTAACAAATAATTCTGATAATAAATAGTTATACCTGGATTGTAATTCAAATTTGAATCTGAATTTGAATTTGAATTTGAAACTTGAATTTAAGATTTAAGTAAATGCCTTAGTAAATAATTTGGATATGTATATAGATAAATTAGAACTAATAAATGTTAAACTATAAATATCTGAATAAATATTCAAATCATTATCCTCTAATATAATTATTTAATTGGGCAAACTTATTTTCTTCAAACAGATTAAATATGTGATTGTTAATATATGATTATTATTAATGTAAGATTAAGATTTTTAAATCTTCACTTTTAGAGGTTATATATATGTGTGTAAATATCAAGGAGGGATGAATAAATGATAAAATATAAATTTAGAAAAGGATTTATTAATTTACAATTGTATTCATTAATTAGGAAAAATTAGTTTAAAAAGCATTTAAAAACCATTTAAAAATAATATAAATAAGATTAGTACAAGTGTAACCTTTAAAACAATGTTAAAAACACTTGTAAGCTAATTAGCTTTTAATGTGACAAATGTTAGCATTTGAAAACAAGCGTCAAATTTATTTCTTATTTATTTTATTTTCTTTTAAGATCCAAATCTACATTTAGATAAACATATCATCTTTTTTTTTATCTTCTCAACTTTTAAAGAAAACTCCAACTTGTAAAACATTTTTCCAAAAATAGATAATGATCATAAACCTGAAATTCATTCCCTCGGGAACAAATGCAACCCAGAAAGGAATTAAAGCCTGTAACCATTTAGTAAAAGTTTGTAACATCTTCAAATGCATACTGCCTCAATCAAAGCTTCTTCTTCAACTTGAGGTGAACCAGCATGCAACTGCAAGTTTTTTTTAAAATCAAAGCATTTTAAAACAAGCATGCATTCATCATTCAACCTGAGTTGTCAAATGCAATCTGGAATTGGCTTCTGCATGCAAAACTGAGATAATTAGGCTTGCATTTTCTTTTGAGTTGGGAGCATGCATGTAGTCTATACATCAGGAAGCAAAAGCTTTTCAGCATAATCAAGTTCAAAGTTTTCAAAGGGTTTTTCTAATTTAATGTGCTCTGTTCATCAAGCTTTAACAGGTGAGTGAATCTTTTATTATAAAAATTTAAGTAGATAAAAGTGGATTGCATGCTTTTAATTTAAAGTGAATATAATTTATGAAATTTACAGTGAATATTTATATATATGAATATTTAAGTGTGCATGTTTGCTTTCCTGTACAATTCTGTTCCTTTAATTTCAAGCTGCTGTTTGGTTTTAAAAACCATAATCTCTTGATTTAATCACTGTAAAATCCGAGTTTCAAATGAAGCTTGTTAGTTTAATTGCAAACTTTAATTTGGAAGTTTACTTAAGTTAAAATAATCTTAGATTATCTCTGGAAACTGAATTAAATGATCAAGCTCAAAAATAAGTGAAAATTGTAGCATCTCAATTTATGGTTTCAGGATTGTAATATGAAACATCACATAAAGTTATGATTTTTAAAATAAAGATTACAATTTTTAGTGTTAAATCCAGAGTGCAGTTTTTGTTTGAACTGGGAAAGGAAAAGGGGAAAGTTCTGTTGATATATGGGTTCGAATGAGTTGAATCTTCTTCTGGAGGTAGATGAGGGGTCGGAGAGGCCAAGAAAATTATCAGGCTATGGTGTAATTCATGTTGGTGATGGTAATTGTGATTTGGAAGTGTAGAACCCTAGTTTTACTGGGTTTGATAAAATCGAACATCTCGGCAATTACGGTTGATCGAGTTCTGCTATTCTTTGGGCATTGGAAGATGATGGATAGTTGAAGAATTCGCCGGAGTTTTAGAGGCGATGGTGGTCGGAGGCGTTTGGGTGAGATGCTGACAGGTTTGGATGGGTGGGTAGTTGTCTGTTTCAGGTCTTGTTCCAAGTTGGAATTCTTACCTCGATTTTGGATTTCGAGCATTGGTCGATAGGGTTGGTGTATGGGTTGTCTGAGGGGATGATCGGCGACGGTGGAGTGGTCGTGAAGTTGACCTAAGTTGGCCGGAGGCACTATACAGGTGCATAGAGCAATGTGGATATTCATGTAAATGTTGGGACTGAGTTTGGTTGCCTCGCGTTGGTCTCGGGGTATTCGAGTTTTTGCTTGAAGCAGGTAGGGTTGTGACTCGAAGTAAAAGGGTTGAGCTCGAGTATACTATAGTTGTAGTTTTTGTTTTTTTTAAGGTTTTTTCTAAAACCCGACTGTATGCAGGTTTAAATCTTAAACTAAATTTAAATAAAGGAAGCAAAGAAGGATTTAAACCAAAAGTTGGAACAAGTTAAAATATGAATTCAAAATGAATTTGAATTCTTGTTTTCAAATAAATAATTTTAAAAAAAATGTGAAATGCTTAATAACTAAAACCTGTACAATATTTATAAAGAGAATTTATAAATCTGAAATAAGATCTAAACATGATTTTTTAAATTTAAGTTAAAATCTGGATTGAATTTTAATCTGAATTCAAATAGTTTAATTTTTTTTAGATGGTTTAAAATAAAACAGAACCCTGTTTCTGTTTTGAAAATTTAAGGGAAAATTTTAAATGTAAATTAAAGTTTAAAGATTTGTTAAAACCTGAGTTTGAAATCTGATTTCGAATTGGTTTGAATCTGAGTTTGAATAATTTAAATTTGAAATTTGAAATTTTGTTTAACAACTTTTAAAGTTAAAGAAGAATATTGGTTTTGAATTTAAACTGAAAGTTTTAAATTGTAAAATAGAAATTGAAAAATAAGTTTAATTTCTAGTTTCTTTTTAATTGAAATCTGGAAATTGTGTTTCAGTTTTTAAAATAAAATAAGTTTGAATTTAAATTGTTTATGTTTTGTTACTTAATAGAATTAATTAATAAATTAATTACTTGATGTAATTAATTGGTTTAATGTGATTAGTTTAGATTGATTAATTAAGTTTAATTAATTTAAACACTTGATGATTTGATGAATAATTACTTATCGTAATTAATGGAATTGTAATTACTTAGGGAAGTAATTGACCGATAATTACTGAATGTAATTTAAGGTGTTAATGATGGAAGTAATTTGGATTAAATAATTTTGTATAATTAATCAAGGGGATTAATTAGAGATAATTAAGGAGTAATTAATTTATTGATGAAGTAATTAAGGGTAGTTAATCACTGATGTTGTCAATCAAAGGTGATTAATAGTCATGGTTAGCAATTAATTAATGAAACAATTAAAGGTTAATTACCGAATTGGGTTAAGTCCAATTAATTTGTGAAATTAATTAAGGATTAATTACTTAAATATAAAGGATAAATAGAACGATATTAGAAGTCTTTGATTAATTGTTATTCCTAATACGTGGTTTGTGATGCTATGTGATAAGATATGTTTGATTTGAATTGTGATGATGTGGTTATCTATTGTTGATGAATTATGTGACTTCTTGTTTTTAAAATTGAGTTGTATTTCATTTGAATAATTTGAGTTAAGATGATATTGGTTTCGAAGAGACCGGAGTCGGGTATTAGTAAATACCCGAAACCACTTCGATTCTTTATAAATTACTAGGTGAAATCAATAAGCTGGAAAGGAATGATTAAAATGAATGGAACCATTTAATCTAAGTTTTGGATACTTAGAAATTGATGTGTGATATAAGTGATGTCTATAACAACTTGTGGAGTTGTAAATTAATATAAGTTACCTCGGGTTTATATAAGATGCATGCTTTTGTATTCCTTGTTAGTTGGGTTTACTCACGCTGGTTTCCAGCCTGACCCGGGTGTTACTTTGATGTAATGCTCGGATCAGACCGAGTATTACAGACTTTCAGGTAAGGACGTTCTGGAGCTCAGGAGGCGAACTGGATGGCAGGGACGTATGAAGAGTTTCCACTATGATATTGTATATATCTGAGACATGTTAAATTGTATCTGTCCAATGTTGTATAAAATTGTTGTAACTCTGATATGTCCATGAAAATTGATAGATACAGTTTTGTTTGGTATAACTATTATTATTGATATTATATTTTATCCGCTGCGAATGTGAGATTGTGTGATTCTTTTCTGTTCTTCTTCTTCTATCTTTTCTTCTTTCATTAACTATCTGGAATTATCGGGATCGAAATTTCCGGGTCGTTACATTTGGTATCAGAGCAGAAGGTTAAGCGAGAACCTTGGCTCTGGTGGGATTACTCATTAAGGATACGGTAAGTGGTACCTTAGGATGAGTTGAGTATATGTATATGTGTGTGTGTGTATATATATATATATATATATATATATATATATATGAGAGCGTACTTGTTATTTTCTTATATAAAGATTTTATATAAGTATATATTTTGATATATAAAGCAATAAATCTTTCTAATAAATATTAAGGTAATTGGATGTTAAATATTGGAATTAGATTAAGTGGTAATAGAATTACAACCGAATTGGAATTAAATAAAGATAAGTTTGAAATGGATTCAAACTGAAATTTAATCTTGAAATTGGGAAAGAATTTCTAAATAAGATGAATTAGAATTGGTTACAAATCAGAGAAATAGATGGTATGGATTGATTGCTCTTCAATAAACAATAAAATGTTTAAGGAAGTAAACATTTAAAAGGAAAATAAACTTGTAAATTTGAAAGAATGTAAATTAATGTGGGTTTCCAATTATGAAGTTTTGAATTCTAAATTTGAACATTTGAATTGGTTTCAAAATCTTAAAGGAAATTATATTATTCAAACTATTTTGAATATGATCTTAAAATAAGAAATGTTTGAAAATTTTAAAGAGAATTTGTTTTGAATTAAAACCAAAGGTGGTTTAAATTTTAAAATTTGGCTTGGTGAGCCAAGAAGTAAATATGAATATGTGTGGATATACTTAAATATTAAAGTTAGTTTAAAGTAAACTCTAAATATTGAATTTTAAATTTGGAATAAGATATGATACCCAAAGTGATAAATTTTTGAAGAAGATTATTTATGTGAAGTTTAAAATTTGAAAAGGAAGTTCAAATTGGGTAAGGTTGACTGAATTAAGTAAATTGAGTTTAACCTGGGAAAAAGTTAAATAAGTTGGAATGATCACATGATTTGGGAATTTCAAGATGGAATTGGAATTTAATTTGGGAAGTTAAATGGTTAATCTGAATTGGGAGTTTGTGTGATCTCAAAATGAGTTTGAGATCTAGAAATTGAAAATGAATGGAAGTTTTAAAATAAATTAGATGATATCATCCTATTGTTGTTAAAAATCTTTAAGTTGTGAATTGGATTTGTTTAAATGAATGAGAAATGGAGTATGGTAATCCATTGTTGGGATAAAAAGGTAAATTGATTTAAAGGAATTAAATCAACATTTGAAGTATTAACTCGAATTTATATAATTCGAGATGGTTTAAATTTGAAATTTTGAAATTAGTTCAAATTGAATTTGATTTGAATAGATTGAAATTGTGATTGAAGATGTATGAGTATAAGATTCAAATGGAAAATTTGAATTGGATTGATTTGAATAATTGGGAATTGTAATTAAAATTGAATAGTTTTAAATTCAAATGGAATTTGAATTGAATTTGGGAGGAAATCAAGAATAATTCAACTTGATTTGGAAATGGAGTTTGAAATTGGGATTAATTCAAACTGGAGTTGAAATGAATTAAAATTGGAACTAGTTCAATTGGAATTTACTTGAATTAGTAGAATTTGAGATCAGGGTTGAATAAAGTTAAATTTGGAAAGAAACTGAGGTTAATTCAACTTGAATTGGGGTTGAATCAATTTCAATGGAAATTGAAGTTATTTAAATTGGAATTGGGTCAATTTAAATGGAAGTGGACTTTAAATTGAATTGATTTGGAATGGAGATGGGAATTGTACAGTTTTGACTGTGGGCTATTTTTAATATAAACCTATTTTTCCAAACGATTCATTATATATACAACCTCTCTTTTAAAAGCCAAACTATCTTATACTGGTTTTACAATTATTTTTGAAACTGTTTAATTATTTTCCAACTGTTTAATTATTTTCCAACTGTTTTATGAACTAATTACTATATTTCAACTATTTTACAAAACTAATTACCATCTTACTATTATTTTGCAATTATTTAAAATTTCTATAAATATTTTAACTATTTTCTAACTATTTACACTTATTTTACAAACTAGTAATTATTTTCCAACTACTTATCTATTTTTAAAATTTTCAAGCTATTTTCTAAATAAACTGGCCGGAGTTCAAACTGTTAATGGTTAAATACTCAATCGAGATAAGAATAGAGGTGATAACCTAAATGGATTGAATTAATTGTGAGTAAGTGAATGAAAATCAAAGTGAATGTGAATAGAAATAGAATTAATTTGGCTAATAACCAATAAAGATAAATACGTAGGATGTACGTATGTTATTCCATTCGCATAGTAATATGATCCAGATTCGAGCACAGAATTTTGAGATAGTATGTCGATCCGAGTTGGAATTTTTCACTCGATTTTCGACGGCGAACCTGGATATGGATTGTTGATTGGTTCTGCATATTCTCTATCATAGTTATGGCTATGCACGGAGAATGACGGTTTCTGATCAAGAAACCGGATCTGTGTCCGCACTAGGAAGTCGGGTGGACAATACCAGTTCGGAAGTGAAATTGTGTGATCGAGTAAACGGTCAGATTGGTATGGCGTACGAATGATATGTATACATCGTACGGATTTGAATAAAATTTATGTTGAAAGGAGTAATCAAATTTGGATATTTGATTTTGGATAAATAAAGTTATATATCTTTGTTATATAAGATAAAACTCCCCTTGATGAATCTTTTGCCAGAAAAAAGGGTTTTTAAAATATTTGAAGTATAAAAGGAGTTTTATACAAGTTTGAAATGATCCAAAGTTTTGAAAATTATATATATCTGTATATATATATATATATATATATATATATATATATATATATATATATATATATATAAAGGATCTTATGAGAATTTTAGAAAAGGTTTTGGAACCTTTGGATTTGGAAGGGCTTTTGATTTTTAGGTAAAATCAATATGAGAATTTGGAAAGCATAGTTTGAGAATTATCGATTTTGGAATAATCGATTTTGTGTAAAGGAGCTTTGTATGAGATCATACTAGGTGTATGATTTGAAGATACTATATGTGTATAGTATAAAATGTTTTGATGATGGCTCTGGGGAAAAAGGCGCTCCTTTGAAATGAACTTCTCAGGAGTACCACCGGGTGGTGCTGCCTTGAGCCCCAAGGGGGGGGGTTCTAAAGTTGATCCTGTGAGGAGTCCGGACAAAACTAGTTCCTGGGGATTATGAGTAGAGTATAACATAGCGAAAGTCGTGTGTGCCGCTGAGAGCCAACAGTCTGCGTTTGATTTTATATCGGTAGACTGCGACCTATGTTGGAGTGGAGAAGTTTCATTTTGGCAGCGAAAATTAGAGGTCGCTGAGAGCCTGCGGTTACATGGACTTTTGCTGTGACGGCAACGTAACCCTGGATGTAACTGTGATCTGTTGTGTGGGTTCCATGGCGTAATCGAGAGGCCGCTGAGAGCCTGCAGTTACATGGACTTTTGCTGCGATGGCAACGTAACCCTGGAATGTAATTGTGACCATGGATGGGGGTGATGATTTCCAGAGCATCCTCACCAAAGATATATCCTCTATTTTCAAAAACTATTTTCTATATTTGCAATAAAATTATTTTCAAAGTATTTTCACTGGATGTTGGAAACGGGTCCGCCAAGCACTTGTAGATTTTCAGTCCTACGCCTGATCAACGTATGACCGAATTTCTGTGAGAACGAAGATGGACTTGTTGAGACATCGAGTTATAAAATAATATTTTTATAAAACTATTTTGACAATACTATATAGATTTTAAAAGTATTTTAAAATGATCAAAGAATATTTTAACTGTTTTTTTTAAAAATAAACAAATAAATATTTAATAAAATCTGCTTTCATTCCTTTTCGAGGACGAAAAGATTCAAAGGGGGGAGGAATGTGATAACCTGAATTTTGGAATATCTGTTAATTAACGGGTTAACTAATAGAAATATTGAATTATAGATTTAACAAATAATTCTAATAATAAATAGTTATACCTGGATTGTAATTCAAATTTGAATCTGAATTTGAATTTGAATTTGAAACTTGAATTTAAGATTTAAGTAAATGCCTTAGTAAACAATTTGGATATGTATATAGATAAATTAGAACTAATAAATGCTAAACTATAAATATCTGAATAAATATTCAAATCATTATCCTCTAATATAATTATTTAATTGGGCAAACTTATTTACTTCAAACAGATTAAATATGTGATTGTTAATATATGATTATTATTAATGTAAGATTAAGATTTTTAAATCTTCTCTTTTCGAGGTTATATATATGTGTGTAAATATCAAGGAGGGATGAATAAATGATAAAATATAAATTTAGAAAAGGATTTATTAATTTACAATTGTATTCATTAATTAGGAAAAATTAGTTTAAAAAGCTTTTAAAAACCATTTAAAAATAATATAAATAAGATTAATACAAGTGTAACCTTTAAAACAATGTTAAAAACACTTGTAAGCTAATTAGCTTTTAATGTGACAAATGTTAGCATTTGAAAAACAAGTGTCAAATTTATTTCTTATTTATTTTATTTTCTTTTTAGATCCAAATCTACATTTTGATAAACATATCATCGTCTTCTTTTTTTATCTTCTCAACTTTTAAAGAAAACTCCAACTTGTAAAACATTTTTCCAAAAACAGATAATGATCATAAACCTGAAATTCATTCCCTCAGGAACAAATGCAACCCAGAAAGGAATTAAAGCCTGTAACCATTTAGTAAAAGTTTGTAACATCTTCAAATGCATACTGCCTCAATCAAAGCTTCTTCTTCAACTTGAGGTGAACCAGCATGCAACTGCAAGTTTTTTTTTAAAATTAAAGCATTTTGAAACAAGCATGCGTTCATCATTCAACCTGAGTTGTCAAATGCAATCTGGAATTGGCTTCTGCATGAAAAACTGAGATAATTAGGCCTGCATTTTTTTTTGAGCTGGGAGCATGCATGTAGTCTATACATCAGGAAGCAAAAGCTTTTCAGCATAATCAAGTTCAAAGTTTTCAAAGGGTTTTTCTAATTTAATATGCTCTGTTCATCAAGCTTTAACAGGTGAGTGAATCTTTTATTATAAGAATTTAAGTAGATAAAAGTGGATTGCATGCTTTTAATTTAAAGTGAATATAATTTATGAAATTTACAGTGAATATTTATATATATGAATATTTAAGTATGCATGTTTGCTTTCCTGTACAATTCTGTTCCTTTAATTTCAAGCTGCTGTTTGGTTTTAAAAACCATAATCTCTTGATTTAATCACTGTAAAATCTGAGTTTCAAATGAAGCTTGTTAGTTTAATTGCAAACTTTAATTTGGAAGTTTACTTAAGTTAAAATAATCTTAGATTATCTCTGGAAACTGAATTAAATGATCAAGCTCAAAAATAAGTGAAAATTGTAGTATCCCAATTTATGGTTTCAGGATTGTAATATGAAACATCACATAAAGTTATTGTTATCCCATTTTTTGTCAAAACTGGAATATCAATAAATGGACGAGGAATGATGGATATCAGGATTGGAGATCGGTTGGAGTCAAGGCTACGATCAATATCGTCAAAATTTGGTTGAACTTCGATCGGGACGAAATTGATTGGAAACGATGATAAGGACTAGGAAAGGCTATGTTTCAAATTTTAGGTTAATCGGAGTTCGTATGGAGGAAATATGATCGATTCAAGGTAGGAAAGGCATATTGTTCGAATCCATCAAGGTGGTGCTCGGTTCGAATCCATTGGATTCGAACCCATCAGGTTCGCATCGATCGAGGGCAAGGCACAGGGACGGTTCGAATCGATACACTTCGTATCGATTATGGATTCGGCTCTGAGAAGTTCGCATTAGGTATTGGTTCGACTCGATGGGCTTCGAATCGATCAAGTTATTATTTCGACTCGGTTGCTTCGTATCAATCAATGCGAAGGACAGGTGGACTTCAACTCGATCACAGCATGGATCCCCTTCGTATCCATAAGGTGTACACAGGGTTCTATCAATACGAAGAAAGCGTTCGAAGAGGATACGCAGGGAGTCGACTTCATGGGTTCGAAGGAGATAGGTTCGAAGGAGATGGATTCGAAGTATGTGGATTCAAAGGAGATGGATTCGAAGGAGGTGGATTCGAAGTATGGGTTCGAGCCAGGCAGAACACACGAAGCTTTGATTTCGAATCGATCATATCTTCCAAACCGTTGATCCAAATGCTATGAAATTTTCACAGGAGCTTACATACATGTTGAAGAATGTTCTCACCATATTTCACCTCGATTGGACATTTCCTTGATCGATTCGAACCAAGGGTCGAATCGATCCTGATGTGGGCCCGGACCTCCAGATTTCGGGCGTGTGGCCCCCTCACGTGCCAGAAGCGGTCTTCCCGAATTTTAGGAGAAATATCAGCCTCCTACGCTTATAAATAGAGACCCTGGTCATTCAAAAAAGGGGTCAGAGAATTTGGAGAGAGAAAGCACGCCCGGACGTTGCCAGAATCACTCCATAACATCATTATCGCTATTTATTTCACGTTTTGGACTTTGTAACTGCTGTAATCATCTGTAATCATCAAGGATAATCAATAAAAGGATAAAAAACTTTGGAGTGGACGTAGGCCGGAGATAGCCGAACCACTATAAAACTTGTGTCACTGTTCTTTACTTCTGGATTGATGTTTAATATTTGCTGAGATCTGAGATTTGTGTTTGAATATTATTGATTTGTATTCATACACTGGTGCTTTCATGGTATTCGGGGTTTGTGACCAATTTTGGCGCAAACACTTTGGTGCTTTCACTGAGAACAACTAGCACCCGCTACATCGGACTTTTGAAGGTTTTAAAGAGTTTGGATTCAGGAACAATGACTAGGCAAAACAGTAGAAGGCTAAGGGCTGAGAGAAGCCAACATGAAGGATGTCAACAAGCATCCTCCGGAGCCGGGGAAGGACAGGCTTCAATCTACATAACTCGGGATGAAATGGAAGCTATGTCGAATTCTTTGCAGGAGAGATTGTTGAATAGCCAACAGGAAATGATGCAGATTTTCTTCGAGCAAATGAGAGCTGCAGGGATGCAAAACTTAGGAACAGCTACAGCCGCTGTGGATGCAGGACAGGGGACTAGGGTCGTGGAACCCAATGGAGGACGAGATACGGAGCCAGAAGGCAATCGTCAAGTGCTTGGGGGCAGGCCCACAGGATCCAATACAGGAGGACCTTTGGAAGGAATTCAATAGGCTAGAGCTAACGTTGCTTCTAGTGAACCACACGAGGAATATGTGCCAGAGTTCCCTCGGGGGCATGGGTGCAACCCCCAACCGACAATATTGGATTAGTGGAAATCATCAGAAGAACTGTGCGAGGAGGTTTGACCAACAGAGACTTGGAAGGAGTAAATAAGAGTCCGTTCGTTCGGGAAATAAGGATGGCTTAGAATCCACCTAAGTTCAAGCTACCTAGCGTGGAGGTATATGATGGTAAGGCAGATCTAACAGATCACTTGATGAGGTACACCAGATACATGGAGGTGCTGGGGGCATCGGAGGAAGTGATGGCTCGATGCTTCCCTTTATATTTGACGGACTTAGCTGCACTGTGGTTTAGGCAGCTGGGAGAAGGATCTATCAGGATTTGGAGGGAATTGGTGGAAAAGTTTTTGGGACAGTTTCGGGTTCACGTCAAGAGGCCGAAGAATGTGATGACATTAACATCGGTGAAGCAAAGGATGGATGAATCGCTTAGAGCTTTTCTAACTCGATTCAGTGCGGCAGTCGCTTCGGTGGATCGGCCTGATCCATCGATGGTTTTAATGGCAGCAGTGTCAGGAGTCAGGGAGGACTCGGATTTCAAGGTGTCTTTGATAAGAGATCCCCCACAGGATCTCGATGAGTTCTTTCACGAGGCAGAAAGGTTCCTTCGGCAAGAAGATGCAAGTACGGATTTAAAGTTGAAAAAGGTTAGTGCAATCGAGGTTGGAGCAGTATCCAGCAGTGGTTCGGATAAAGATAAAGGAAAAAGGAAATTGGATGATGATTCTGGAAATGCTAGGAAGTGATGGAAGGATCCAAAGTTTTCCACATACACAGGATTGAACGAGACGCTGGAGCAGATATACATGGATACTCAGAATCGCCTTCCCTACCGAAGGCTAGCCAGGAGAGAGCCTTTTGAACGAGAGAGGGCATCAGGGAGGCATTGTCTCTTCCATGACTTAGACGGACATGACACCAACAGCTGCAGGCACTTAAAGGATATAATCGAGGAGCATGTAAGGAATGGACAGTTACGGCAATACGTCGGAACACGGAACGCAACGATGAAGCAGGAACAACCACCGACCACCTCACACCGTGACGATGTGAGGCCCAGGGACGATGGTCGATTGATCATCCATTGACCAGGATAATATGGAATAAGTAGCGAACTATTGGCAAGCAACCAAGTCATTTACACATGTACGGGGACAGAGATAGCCCCTAGGCATGCTCTGAATGATGATAAACTGCAATGCTATGGTTTGCGAAATCTATCTTTTGCTTTTGGATTGGACACTGCTTTTCTTTTTGGATTTTGGTTTTGGAGTTTGGATCGAGCTCCTGGTTTTGCTTTCTTTTGATTTAGATTTTCTTTGGATGATTGTTTTCAGTTTTGTATGCTGGTTTGGTTTTCTGGTTTTGGTTTTGGATTTTTGGATTTGGATGTTGGATTGGATTTTGGTTGGATTTTTATCTGGTTTTTGATAAACGGTCGTCGGGTATGAATTATGCCTGGCAAGGGGTGAGTCGCTTTGCCCGGACAAGGTAAATTAACTCATTCAGGTCGTTGAGTATGGACTATGCTCAACAAGGGTCCGGAGTGACCAGGATTCGGCCTAGGACTTAGGCCCCATATTATCGATTATTGTTTCAGGTCGTTGAGAATGGACTATGCTCAACAAGGGTCCGGAGAGACCAGGATTCGGCTTAGGACTTAAGCCATGGCTTAGCTCAACGTCCAGGGACACTGGACCACGGTCGTCAGGTGTGGATTACGCTTGGCAAGAACCCGGAGAGGTTATGGATTCAGATATCGACCCGGAGAGGTCCTAGATCTGGTTATTGGCTATTGGATAAGGATGGATTAGGACTCGGCTGTCGAGTTCGAATGGATATGGCATACTCTGGAAATATGGCTATGGACTTTGGATATTGGATTTGGAACTATTCAAAACACGCCTTGTTATCACAAGGCATGTTTTGGGGGGCAAAGTGTTATTCCATTTTTGGTCAAAACTGGAATATCAACAAATGGACGAGGAATGATGGATATAAGGATTGGAGATCGGTTGGAGTCAAGGCTACGATCAATATCGTCAGAATTTGGTTGAACTTCGAACGGGACGAAATTGATTGGAAACGATGATAAGGACTAGGAAAGGCTATGTTTCAAATTTCAGGTTAATCGGAGTTCGTATGGAGGAAATATGATCGATTCAAGGTAGGAAAGGCATATTGTTCGAATCCATCAAGGTGGTGCTCGGTTCGAATCCATTGGATTCGAACCCATCAGGTTCGCATCGATCGAGGGCAAGGCACAGGGATGGTTCGAATCGATACACTTCGTATCGATTATGGATTCGGCTCTGAGAAGTTCGCATTAGGTATTGGTTCGACTCGATGGGCTTCGAATCGATCAAGTTATTGTTTCGACTCGGTTGCTTCGTATCGATCAGATGAGAAGCACATGTGAACTTCAACTCGATCACAGCATGGATCCCCTTCGTATCCATAAGGTGTACACAGGGTTCTATCGATACGAAGAAAGCGTTCGAAGAGGATACGCAGGGAGTCGACTTCATGGGTTCGAAGGAGATAGGTTCGAAGGAGATGGATTCGAAGTATTTGGATTCAAAGGAGATGGATTCGAAGGAGGTGGATTCGAAGTATGGGTTCGAGCCAGGCAGAACACACGAAGCTTTGATTTCGAATCGATCATATCGTCCAAACCGTTGATCTAAATGCTATGAAATTTTCACAGGAGCTTACATACATGTTGAAGAATGTTCTCACCAAATTTCACCTCGATTGGACATTTCCTTCATCGATTCGAACCAAGGGTCGAATCGATCCTGATGTGGGCCCGGACCTCCAGATTTCGGGCGTGTGGGCCCCCTCACGTGCCAGAAGCGGTCTTCTCGGATTTTAGGAGAAATATCAGCCTCCTACGCTTATAAATAGAGCCCCTGGTCATTCAGAAAAGGGGTCGAGGAATTTGGAGAGAGAAAGCACGCCCGGACGCTGCCAGAATCACTCCATAACATCATTATCGCTATTTATTTCACGTTTTGGACTTTGTAACTGCTGTAATCATCTGTAATCATCAAGGATAATCAATAAAAGGATAAAAAACTTTGGAGTGGACGTAGGCCGGAGATAGCCGAACCACTATAAAACTTGTGTCACTGTTCTTTACTTCTGGATTGCTGTTTAATATTTGCTGAGATATGAGATTTGTGTTTGAATATTATTGATTTGTATTCATACACTGGTGCTTTCATGGTATTCGGGGTTTGTGACCAATTTTGGCGCAAACAGTTATGATTTTTAAAATAAAGATTACAATTTTTAGTGTTAAATCCAGAGTGCAGTTTTTGTTTGAACTGGGAAAGGAAAAAGGGAAAGTTCTGTTGATATATGGGTTCGAATGAGTTGAATTTTCTTTTGGAGGTAGATGAGGGGTCGGAGAGGCCAAGAAAATTATCAGGCTATGGTATAATTCATGTTGGTGATGGTAATTTTGATTTGGAAGTGTAGAACCCTAGTTTTACTGGGTTTGATAAAATCGAACATCTCGGCAATTACGGTTGATCGAGTTCTACTATTCTTTGGGCATTGGAAGATGATGGATAGTTGAAGAATTCGCCGGAGTTTTAGAGGCGACGGTGGTCGGAGGCGTTTGGGTGAGATGTTGACAGGTTTGGATGGGTGGGTAGTTGTCTGTTTCAGGTCTTGTTCCAGGTTGGAATTCTTACCTCAATTTTGGATTTCGAGCATTGGTCGATAGGGTTGGTGTATGGGTTGTCTGAGGGGATGATCGGCGACGGTGGAGTGGTCGTGAAGTTGACCTAAGTTGGCCGGAGGCACTGTACAGGTGCACAGAGCAATGTGGATATTCATGTAAATGTTGGGATTGAGTTTGGTTGCTTCGCGTTGGTCTCGAGGTATTCGAGTTTTAGCTCGAAGCAGGTAGGGTTGTGACTCGAAGTAAAAGGGTTGAGCTCGAGTATACTATAGTTGCAGTTTTTGTTTTTTAAGGTTTTTTCTAAAACCTGACTGTGTGCAGGTTTAAATCTTAAACTAAATTTAAATAAAGGAAGAAAAGAAGGATTTAAACCAAAAGTTGGAACAAGTTAAAATATGAATTCAAAATGAATTTGAATTCTTGTTTTCAAATAAATAATTTAAAAAAAAATGTGAAATGTTTAATAACTAAAACCTGTACAGTATTTGTAAAGAAAATTTATAAATCTGAAATAAGATCTAAACATGATTTTTTAAATTTAAGTTAAAATCTGGATTGAATTTTAATCTGAATTCAAATAGTTTAATTTTTTTTAGATGGTTTAAAATAAAACAGAACCTTGTTTCTGTTTTGAAAATTTAAGGGAAAATTTTAAATGTAAATTAAAGTTTAAAGATGTGTTAAAACCTGAGTTTGAAATCTGATTTCATATTGGTTTGAATCTGAGTTTGAATAATTTAAATTTGAAATTTGAAATTTTGTTTAATAACTTTTAAAGTAAAAGAAGAATATTGGTTTTGAATTTAAACTGAAAGTTTTAAATTGTAAAATAGAAATTGAAAAATAAGTTTAATTTCTAGTTTCTTTTTAATTGAAATCTGGAAATTGTGTTTCAGTTTTTAAAATAAAATAAGTTTGAATTTAAATTGTTTATGTTTAGTTACTTAATAGAATTAATTAATAAATTAATTACTTGATGTAATTAATTGGTTTAATGTGATTAGTTTAGATTGATTAATTAAGTTTAATTAATTTAAACACTTGATGATTTGATGAATAATTACTTATCGTAATTAATGGAATTGTAATTACTTAGGGAAGTAGTTAATCGATAATTACTGAATGTAATTTAAGGTGTTAATGATGGAAGTAATTTGGATTAAATTATTTTGTATAATTAATCAAGGGGATTAATTAGAGATAATTAGGGAGTAATTAATTTATTGATGAAGTAATTAAGGGTAGTTAATCACTGATGTTATCAATCAAAGGTGATTAATAGTCATGGTTAGCAATTAATTAATTAAACAATTAAAGGTTAATTACCGAATTGGGTTAAGTCCAATTAATTTGTGAAATTAATTAAGGATTAATTACTTAAACATAATTAAAGGATAAATAGAACGATATTGGAAGTCTTTGATTAATTGTTATTCCTAATATGTGATTTGTGATGCTATGTGATAAGATATGTTTGATTTAAATTGTGATGATGTGGTTATCTATTGTTGATGAATTATGTGACATCTTTTTTTTAAAATTGAGTTGTATTTCATTTGAATAATTTGAGTTAAGATGATATTGGTTTCGAAGAGACCGGAGTCGGGTATTAGTAAATACCCGAAACCACTTCGATTCTTTATAAATTACTAGGTGAAATCAATAAGCTGGAAAGGAATGATTAAAATGAATGGAACCATTTAATCTAAGTTTTGGATACTTAGAAATTGATGTGTGATATAAGTGATGTCTATAACAACTTGTGGAGTTGTAAATTGATATAAGTTACCCTGGGTTTATATAAGATGTATGATTTTGTATTCCTTGTTAGTTGGGTTTACTCACGCTGGTTTCCAGCCTGACCCGGGTGTTACTTTGATGTAATGCTTGGGTCAGACCGAGTATTACAGATTTTCAAGTAAGGACGTTCTGGAGCTCAGGAGGCGAGCTGGATGGCAGGGACGTATGGAGAGTTTCCACATGTTAAATTGTATCTGTCCAATGTTGTATAAAATTGTTGTAACTCTGATATGTCGATGAGAATTGATAGATACAGTTTTCTTTGGTATAACTATTATTATTGATATTATATTTTATCCGCTGCGAATGTGAGATTGTGTGATTCTTTTCTGTTCTTCTTCTTTTATCTTTTCTTCTTTCATTAACTATCTGGAATTTTCGGGATCGAAATTTCCGGGTCGTTACATAAGTCAGAGGAGCAGGAATGCAGTTGCTGTGAAACGTAAAAGAGTCGGCTATGCATACAATCAATATTGGGTCAAATGTTGATGGATTTATAGCAAGCCCCAAAACTCAGAAATGAATATAAAAAAATTACCGACCTATTTTGGAGTAAATGGTTAGGCCACCGCCAAATACTACTCAGCAGGCAATCGTAGCCGGGTTGAACAGGAGGGCAGGTAAGCCGGAAGATGGGGATTACAGGGGGAAGAGAAGGAGAACCGAATGGGGGTTGTGGAAAAAACGGGCCGCTAAATTCCCAAATTGAAGACCACACTCACTCACGACTTACGAACAGTGGATGTGAAGAGGAGTGGTGACATAGAGGAGGGTAGAGAGTGAAAGTGAAAGAAAAGGTTAAGCGATTGGGTGGGTTCAAAATAGACGTCCGGGAGTTAGAACAGGAGGTGAAGAACAGTTAACAATAAGAAGTTTAAAGTAAAAGGCATTTGTAAAAGAAGGGCAGGTGGCATTATATGACTGACCTGGTTTCTCCTTTCCTATTTAAGTAATAGATAGGGAAATATTACTATTTTTGTATATATTTATCTTTCCAAATCCTATATAATATTGTTTTAATCATATAAACTTACATATTTTATATTTAAAATCATCTTAAGTGTTATTTTAAGAGTGGTCAAATTCTGGGTCGTTACAAGCACATTGTGAAAGCATATGATGTAGACTCTATTCCTACTTCGTTGATGCTCCATTGGTAAAGGAGAAGGAGAGAGCCTTATGGTTCAAGGCACACTTCTATTTACGATGTTCCTATTCGAGTTTTGTTTGATACCAAGGATTCATAGTCCTTTATATCGAGAAATTAGGTTTTGAAATCATAGATAGCTGATCGACCTTTGATTTTGACGAACCCTATTAGACGCTCGACAAGCCTGTTTATGGTTTGCATTCGTTTAGTCTTATCAAGTCATGGATGCATGTCTGTTTGTGATTGCTTTGTTTTTTGTTTTATGGGGCTCGACATTATTCTGGGGATGGGATGACTTTAGGGTCGTGGTGGGTTATGAGAGGTTGTTAATGATGATTGGGGTGGATGGGGAGAGAGGGGTAGAGTTAGGCGACCCGATAGACGACGTGATGATAGTTAGCTTTCTATATTCGCTTGAGATCCTACACAATTAATTTTCATCGTACCGATAGCAAATTTGGATCTAGATATATTTGAGGAGGTGATCGGATTACCACCAAATAGCGAGATCTAGTTCTTTATAGATATAGAGAAGGATGCCAAATCATTGATGCATTTGCAGCTTATGGTGCCTAATGAGAAGTGGGAATTAGAAGTGCAAGTGAATGAGCTATAACAATGAGGCTTCATTCAATGGAGTATTTATGAGAGAGGTGCAGTTGTAGTGCTCATAATGAAGGCAGATGGATTTTTAGACTATGTTAGATTACCATGAGCTGAATAAGGAGATGAAGGAGAACACATATATACTATCACATATTGATGACTTGTTCGATCATCTCCATAGTGCGAAGGTGTGCTCTCAATTAGACCTTAGGACAAGGTTTCATCAATTGAGGATACCAAAGGATAGTACCGATTTTTGCATTTCATACTCCATCAGGATTTTAAGAGTGGTTGGTTGTGCTAATGCATCGACATAGTTTGTGGATATCATGAACGGATTTTTAGGTTCAGCTGTATAATTTTGGACTTGTGTTCATGGATGATATCATTTCCTATTCAAGGACAGAAGAAGAACATAAGGAGTGCTTAAGCATTGTGCTGGAGGTGTTGAGAAAACAATAATTGAAAGCTAATTTTTGAAATGTCACTCTTAGAGGAGGGAAGTGAGGTTCCTAGGCCATTGTTTTTCTGAGTAAGGCATTGTTATAGATCATGTGAAAGTTGCAGTAGTTCAAGATTAGGAGTGACATAAGAATGCTGTGGATGTTGGGAGTTTCCTTGGACTAGCAAGATATTATAGATGATTTATCAAGGACTTCTCTAATGTCGTGGCACCATCGACCAATATGGTTAAGAAGAATTAGACCTTTGTTTGGGATGCAAGATGTGAGCATATATTCGTTGGTTCGAAAGAGAGGTTAATGAGTGCACTAGTGTAGACCATTCTAAGTGGGAATGAGGGGATGATGGTATACACGAATGCTTGTAACATTGGATTGGATGCGGTATTGTTGTAGAATGGTAAAGTTGTCGCTTATGCAAGCAGACAACCGAACCCACTTAAAAGGAGATACATGACCCATGATTTGGAGATGGCAACGATTATGTTTGCGTTGAATATTTAGAGGTGTTATTTTTTAGAAGAGAGGTTTGAGTTATTTACCGATCATAAATTGTTGAAGTATCTCTTCCTATGAAAAGATCTTAACCTTTGCCATCTGCAATGGTTAGAGTTCTTGACCTTTGATTATTTGACATTTCTTATGCCTGGGAAAGAAAATGTAGTCACTGATGCTTTAAGTGAGGGACATGTTAGCTTAGGAGTGATATTCCTATACTAGAAGTAGCTTGAGTATATTGCTAGTTTTGATTTCTAACGAGATGTGAGCAAGAGGCAGAGATGATTATGAGCTTGATGATTGAATCTACTTTGATAGAGAGGATCTAAGCTAGTCATAGATGAGATGCTAGGCTAGTGGAGATCATTGCTAAGATTGAGGAGGGAGTATAGTCTGTGATGGCCGTCCTAAACTACCGACACTAATACAACTAAATAGTGCGTTGAAACCATGCCCGACTGGTATAGATCGTTCATCAGGGTTCAGAATCAATAAATGCGACACAAAACTTTCGTATCTCACAGTGTAAGCAAAAAATATAATAACACATATATTATGAAATATGAGTAATGATCAAATGAAATATGATCAGAGAAGAACCATAAGGTCATATACAAATGTCATATAGAATGTATACAACAAGTCCTCACGATATCATCACTCTCTCGAACAACAAAGAATCAGAAATAGCAACACTGCTAAGGTTCCACAGTGCTATCCAGTGGAAAGCGAAGAAGTCCATATGTGTGTGTGTAATATAGTATACATCATATCCTGTCCTAGACCATTCTTCGAATAGAAACATCACCTAGACCTGCTCTCTAGTCTACTCATTTAAGAGTACCGAAGATAATAAGAAGCAAAGCATAAAAACTTGAGTCGGACAACAGTTTAGTGTGATCAATAAATGAAGCTCAAAGTAATATGCATGAAAATATGGTAATGGACAGAGTCATACAAATCTTACCTGACATGTCCTGCAACTAAAGAGTTAGCACATATAATAAAGTGCTAAGTAATAGCAACAATAAAGGTACTATACACAACATAGGATGGAAAGGATAATACTAAAACCAACCCTATCTCCAGCACCCCCTCTCTTTGATGCCTATAAGCGATAGCCTACCCAAGAGAGCAACCATAGAAATCATGGCAACCATCAAGAAAAACTAAATTATCATCCTCTACAAGCCCCGAATAAATGATAACTCATATGACCATCTTCACTTGCAAGGGACTAATGGAAATCCCAGTTTTAGTTGTACCCTTAGGCCTTCAGGACCTGAAGCCTAGTACATGTCACCAAGCCTAAAGCAAAACACTAAACCCAATCCAGCGGTCAAGGGTATACGGACCTTTAAAACCCAAAAACCAGTCCATGGGCGTCCCCACTAATACCCCTGCTTTGAGTACAACAAGAATACTCAGAGTTATCAATGATTCCTTGGCACTCCAATAACATCCGAGTCTTTAGTGCTCCACATTGGATAATGAGCCTTTCACTCAATCCATTCCATTATTCGCAGACTCGTACATCTCGAGCTGCCTTCTTCGGCACGTACCCAAATAACGAGTCATAAACCAAAGAGCCATAACTTCATTGTGTTGTTATATTGCCATCCTTTATGATGTGAATGAGCCACCACCTCTAGCATGACCTACTAAACCTTTGAATCCATCTCAAGAAGTGGCTCATTCCCTGAACCTCCCTACTATTAACTGGGTCTTTGACTCAGCAGAATTCAATAAGAGTTAGAACATCCAGACTAAGCCAGAATGACTTGAAACTTATACAAGGCATCTAAAAGAACAAGCCAATGGAACTTAAGAGAAACAAGCCAAAAATCCACTAGCTAGATGGATCGTTGGCGATCTATCGTCCATGGACCGCTAGCGATCCAAAAAAAGCATTACGATTTGTCAAAGCCTCTTGTTTCATGATCAACTACCTCTTCTAAGAATACCTACCAAGTTTCATAATATTCCAAGCAGCGTAGTTCAAGAAGTAAAAATTCATCTGATTCAAGCTGTTTATTCGCTTTTTGACCAAAGCATCTAACTTAAAAATGGACCTAGAGAACTCATACGAACTCGATTGACTTGAAATTTTGGAAGAACACTTAAAATACATAAGAGAAGGTACTAACCAAAAATGAGCTTAATTGGATAAGGCTAGATGGGTCTCTATTAACCTAACTAGATGGTTCGTTGGCGAACTATGTAGAATAAGCCCTACTAGTTGAAAATTTTATGGTAGGTTCCCGACACCATTTAAAGTGTATCTGCATAGTTTCATCTGATTTTGTTATGTTTTGAGCGAGTTATAGATGATTCTTCTGGACTAGATGACCCATGAAGATGGATGATCAAACAAACTCCAAACGACTTGATATTTGGACAAGGCACTTAAATAGAAGATAGGAATACAACCAAACTAAGATCACTCAAAAATATGCTAAGTGGATGGATAGCTACCGGTCCATCCCCTATGGACATCCAGCGGCCCATCCTATATGGATAGCTAGCGATCCATCAAGATAGGTCGGATCGCCCTCAAATTTTCCGAGTTCCATCATAGCACTAAATAAAGGCTTCTGGTAGAAAAATATGCTAAGTTGATGGATAGCTAGCGATCCATCCTCTATGGATAACTACCAATCAAATGACTCAGATTGATTTGAGATTTTTGGTGATGACTTGGCATAACAACTGGACTCTTCTGCACTAAAACTTCTGGCCTAATCGCTCTCCAACCCCTATAAATACATTCCTACATGCAACATAAATAGGATCTTCTGGACTAGTTGCTAAAACTCTATAGAAACTATTCTTTTCTTCCTACACAACAGCCATCTACATGGTTCACTGTGATTCTCCAGTGAACTCTAACACCGCTGACTTGATCTAACTTATAAGATTCAATCGCATTGTAATTAGATTCAACGTGTAATTACGGTCAATTAATAATAAAATTTACAAAGTGGATGTAGGCTTTGTTAAAAGCCGAACCATTGTAAAGATCTCTTGTTCATTTACTTTTTCTATGATTTACTATTGCTTTTTCTATTTTATTTGCCTTTATAAACAAGGCCGGTGCTTTCATACTCAATCAAGGGTGTTGATTCCTTTTTTGGGTTAACATTTTGGTACTTGCATCGAGAACTCAACTCAGGCTTAGATTTAGCTATTGACTATGGATCAGATAGGTTCAGATGTTCGATCCTCAATTTCTGCTTGGATGACTTGCTGTTAAGAATTAATGGCACCAGGAAGAAAGAGAATTACCTTCGGAAGATCCATAGGAGCTACCATTAATGGAGAAGAAATAAACACTCGACAAATTGAAATCAACAACACCACCAACCTGCTGTTAGGATCCAACTCTGGAGATTAGGATCTAGGATCCTCCACATAGCATGAAGTTGTAACTAAGGGAGAATTGAACATGATGGTTAATGAAATTAACCATAAAATGGAAAACAATCAAAAGGCTCTTATGGAAAAGATAGATGCTCTCTTAGTGCTCCAATCATTAACTACTCCCAGAATGGTGCATGAAGCCATGGCTGCTATGGAGTAAGAGCATTCTTTTGTTTCTAGCTTGAACGGAAGAAACAGAAGGCAAAAGAAAAAGGAAGCAATGGCGGCCAGGAATCATGATGGAAGAAAATGATAACACTCCACATTCTACAAAAGAACCTGCTACAAATCCAAACTTAAGGGTGAAAAGTCCATGGGAGGATATAATGATGGCTCTGTCCGGTTCTGAAGATGACAAACAATTCAAGGAAGAACAATTGGATGAAAATGCCAACATGCAAAATGCTAGAAGAAGCTCTAAAAACCGTGCCACGACATAGTGCCAAGCAATGGACGAGGAAATGATACTCAAATGGTACTTCTAGAAGCAGGAGAACCAAGAAGATATGATACAAACCGAGATTGATTACAAGGCCCAGATCCCATGGTATATTGTGACCACTCCGAGTTGACCAGCTTCTAATCCCATCATGGATCTCCCATCGTCGAATCATGAATGGTCGTCGTCGAAAATCACCAAAAATCATCAAAATGGTTATTAAAAAACTCACTTTAGGGTTGACTCGAAGTCAAACTTGGGTAACGCCTATTTGACTCGAAGTAGATTTTGGAAGTCCTTACTCGAAGTCGAACTCGAGTAATCACCTATTTGACTCGAAGTAAACCTATGAAATTTTGGCCCGAAATCAAACTCGGGTAAAACTAAGATTTTCTCTAAGCAAACATGCAAATGGCTCCAAGAAACGTTTATCATCAACCTTGCACTTCAAATTCTATGACTCCATGTGAATCATGTGATGACTCCAAGCAAATGGCAAATTTTCTTGGGTCGGACTTCAAGAAAAACACCACTGATGCATCAAAGCTGATCCATCACCTTTTGCCCATAACGGGAACATGCGAACTCTAAATACTTTGAAATTTGGAATGCAACCTTATGGGGCCTTCTTTGTCACCCCAAACCGATCTCACCTAATTTAAAAAATTCTAGAGATCGTCACTGATCTATGACCCCATCATAAGTGATTTGTCATTCAATCAACATTGTCAATCATTCAAGAATATACAATCATGCATATGTCATTCTCAAGCATTATAAACAGTCATAACATGAAAATAGACTGGTCTAACAATGATTAGAGCATCTTCCCCAATCAAAACCTATTCACCAAAGCCGTTCAATATGCAGAATATCCAAAGAAGTTTATCATGCCAACTATACCGTTTGTATACTGTACAACTGATTTGAAATTGCTTTGTTATAGGTACGACTAACATATGGATGAAGCGAGGGCAACAGATGCAGTTTACTGCAAGGCCCTAAGGAATCATTAACAGATGAAACAACCTACTACCCTAGAAGAATTCTATAGGAAAGCGAACTGGTTTTAAAGACTAGAGGTAGTGCAATTGGAAGAAGGCAAAACCGGAAATTTGCCAAAGAACATACCAAACGGTGAGGAGCTACAGGATCTCGAAGACCTTCTGCCCAAGCAAGGCTACTAAGACCCATAAAAAAGCGCTCTAGCTAACTAACGAAATTAGATGAAAGGACGATTATCAAATAACACTCTAGCTAGCTAGCAACTAACGAATGGGGCAACAACCTAAACCGATGCCTTCTCATTCAACCTTATCAACCTTCCTTTTCCAAATGAGCTGTAGTGGAACACAAAAGGCATTGTAGACTGCTCAGCAAAAGAAAAGCTTCTATGCCCTTAACGAGTCATGTCGATTCCCCTTCCGAGAACTGGCGTTGCACTGGTACCATTGAGAAGTCTTGTCCAAAGGATCGTCGAACAAACAGATCCAACCACTTAGTCTCCAGGAATCAATAAAACTATGTTCCCATAAGCTAAATCCGAAAAATTCCTCTTGAATCATTGAATGATCGCTTAATTCGGTTGGCCATGAGACAAACGATCCAGAACTCTTCTTGGAATTGATGAATTATCATTCCAAGGCCATCCGGTCGTCGAACATCTGACCAAAATTCCTTTTGAAGTCGATGAATCATTGCTTTAAGACCGCCGAGCCAGCAGACACACGACCCAAAGCTCTTTTTGGAGTCGATGAATTATCGCTCCAAAGCTGTCTTGTCATCGGACATCCGACTACAAAAACTCCTTCATAGATTAAAGCGTCGTGAAGGTCTCGCACGAACTAAAGCGTCGTGAGGGCGAATTGATAGATCAATGGTTATCTGATCCAAAAAACCCTTCAGGAATGTGAAGGTCTTTTACAAACTAAAGCATCATGATGGTGAACCGTAGATCAGTAGTCATCTGATTAGAAAACCATTTGTGAACGTGATGGTCTTTCATAAACTAAAGCATCATGAAGGCGCACTGGTAGATCAACGGTCATCTAATCAGAAAAACCCTTTGTGTACATGAAGGTCTTTCATGAATTAAAGCGTCGTGAATGTAAAAGATAGATCAACATCATCTGATCCACAAAACCCTTCACGAACGAGAAAGTCATTCATGAACTAAAGAGTCATGAAGGCAAACTGTATATCAACAAAATTTATGTATGACTGATATCCACGAAGGTGAACTGGAGGATTAGAAGTCATCTGATCTAGAGCCCCCCGAAGTCAACAAAATCATGCTCTAGGGCCAAAAATGAACAATTATATCAGTCACTCTGCATAATTAACGGAATCACTTCCAACAACCGATGAAACAGACAATGCTGAACTCCTGAGCATCAAAGTCGCTCAAATGAACTAAGTCAAAACTAAACCGACCTTGTGGTTAATCAAAGGTTGACTCGAATCAAGCCAAAACTTAGAATACGAGAGAAGCACACCCACTAGATGGGGGAAACTAGACGAATTGTGGGGGGAAACTAGACGAGTTATGGAGAGGCCTCAGGTACAGTTCATGTGCGCTAACAGCCTTGTGGCATGGGGGCACCCCACACACTTGAATAGCCATAAGAAAGGCCAAGACTAACCATGCCACATTTCTATTATGCCCGATCAAAAATTATGGCATTCTGACAACTACAAACTTAATGACCTAGCTAGCGCAATAAACGAAATAGAAGCATAAAACTTGCTTACTTCTTCCCAACAACTCCTTTACCACCCTTGGTGACCAGATCCTTTTCCTCTTAGACTATATGCCAGTTGAAGACCAATTCTCTAAAGGCAGTTTGGACTAAAAATTGAGAGTCTTGCCCCGAACTCCTATAAGCACTTTCTCCATAACCATCTCTATGCAGTCAGCTGTAGATTTATCCACCATGGCAACCTTATCTGTTTAGCCATGCACATCTTCCCAAAATATAGGAGGATCGTCCAACTACAGTTACCTGATCCAAAAAACAGTTATCTCTTAGAATTGACGAAATCACGTTCCAGCGAAGTCAAATCGCTGGATTGATGAAAAAAACGATCCTTACCTTCTAAAAACTAGTATTGCTCATCCAGCACCGGGAAGGGCCAAACCTTTGTGTGCATCCTATAAGCCGCACACTCCGCCGTGCATCAGTTCTTGCACCGTGGAACCACTCTCGAAGCACGAAATCCTCACATTACCCAAAGATTGGCAACGTAAAAAAGTTCCAAACCATTCCAAATCGACGGGTCGTATCGATCCCTTAAGCCATGAATTTCGTAAGCTGCTCACTCTCAAAAGCCGCGCATTTCATAAGGCATGCACGCTCAAAAGCCGTGCATTTCATCAGCCGTGCACTCTCAAAAGCCGTGCATTTTGTAAACCGTGCACTCTCAAAAGCTCCACATTTCGTAAGCCATGCACTCTCAAAAGCCACGCATTTTGTAAGCCACGCAATTCATGAGTTACGCATTCTTAAAAGCCGTGCATTTCTAAGCCACGTAAGCACTGCTTGATGTTGCTCCGGCATCATCAGCAAACCTTTAAAATTTTCTAAGTACCATTGTTGTCCCGACTACAACGAGAAACTTTTCTATTGCAGGATTAACATGGATCAACTCCTGCTACCCAAAAAACTGACATTGCTTGGGTAGTGCCACTAAGTTCACAAACAACAAGTCGACAAAGAATTCTGATTTTTGACGAAAATTAATGTACAAAATGTCTAAATTCAAGACATCTAAGTCACAAGTTCCCAGAGATAGGAGTTGCAACATATCTTTGACTGGGAGCATCTAGGGAGCTGTCCAGAACATCAAGTCTCACATTAACTGTTCAGAATAATCAACCATGTGGACTAAGGGACACATGATACATTAACACTTGTTCAGGATAGAAAATCACTCCAACTTTCAACAAAAGGAGGAACTTACTGTCGTCCAGAGATAGACGATGATGGAAGGCATTTTTAGAATCAAATAATCAACGCAGAAGTTTTCAAAGACAGAAGCAGGTTCCCGACTGAGGTCTCAAACTCCAACTTGCAGAAAACCATCTGTTATTCGAAGATAGACAACAACAAGGAGAGAACGTTCGAAATTGAGCAGCTAAACCGTTAATTCCTAAAGATTGGAACCAATGAACAAGGTTGATATGCGCAATTATGCCATCAGCCCAGCATAACGCATATGGCCTGAAACTAGCAAGGTTAAGTGTCAAAGATTCAAGACAAACACTATTGAACTCTACCGGTCCGTGATTTGGATATGAATGAGTGCGGTCGTACTAGAGGCAATGTGATGACTCACTCCATAATTTCTAATATTCTATAAGAACCTGGAATTTGACACCTAGAAATGAAGGGTTCTGCTAAGAAATGAAGGGTTCCACTGATAGAAGTTAGATTATAACAAAAACCAGTTGGAGGAAATCCGATATTTCTTGAATAAGAATAACCATTAAATTAGTTAAGAGACAACCCTACATTTCTAAGGGTAATAATTGACGGTGATAAATATGGCTAGGCAACTTAAATGCCTGAGACTCCCATCCTTCTAGAACATGGCATATCTCGAAGTTAAGCAACGTTGAAAAAACAACCACATTTGGTTGAAAGGGATATACTCAACTATACGAGATCAGATGAATGATTCAATCCTAACTAACATGCTTTAACATTACCTAAAGATAGGCAGACCAGGAAAAGACTTCTGCAATCCAATCACCGATGTGCAAGTTTTCAAATACCGAAACTAGTGCCGACCTGGATTAAAAGCATTACCGGATTGGCAAGGGAAATCGATCCCAACCTTCTGAGAGTTTCCTTGGCAATGCTAAGGCCTTTTCCCATTTCCTAAGTACTGGTGTTTCCCCGGCAACATCGAGAAACTTTCTATTTCATAAGTATCGGTATCCCCCGGAAACGTCGGGAAACCCTTTATTTCCTAAGTATCGAAATTGCCCCAGTAATGCTGGGAAATTCGCTATTCACTATGTACCGGTATTGCCTCCACAACACCAGGAAAACTATGATCTATAGGTTCGATGAGAAATACTCACTATAGTAGAACATCAGTGCACCAGATTCTAGAGATAGAAGTTGGTCCTCAACTAAGATTCTACCCTTTTCTTCAGAAAACTACCCTTTCCTGAAGATGGACAACAAAAAATGAAGACATAACCTTTCATAGTTCCGCCAGATGGTTCGACCTTTCATCATAGGAATCGGCCACTGCATGGGAAAAAAGCGGCGTTGAAAGAAAATCCTAGGATTGAATTGCTCGTGTGCTAATTTCTAGGGATGAAGCTGGTGCACAACTGAATTTCCTAAATTTAGTTTAGAAATAATTTGGATACAGCCAAAAGATAGGCAGCCTCGAGGAAGTGTTGCTTGGAATCAAGTATTAGGTTATCAGTTTCCGAAGACGGGAATTGGCGTACGAACATAACTTCCGTGACAATAGCAATCAAGCAAAGTTTGCACAACTAAGGACATGTAGGGACAATCATTGATGGTCGGAACTAAAACCATCGATCTTTCTCAATCATAGAATAGGTTTGAGACGCAGACTAGGGGCAATCGAATCATTTGTCTCAAACCTCTCCATCTCTCACAATCGCCCAAACATAGGCATACGAAATAACTAGTCCCTCAAGCAGTGATAGACGTACAGGTACTTGATCGAAGGAAATGTTGCAAAGCCCAAACATGAATAACCACAAGGTTGGTTATATAATGGTTATGTATGCAAAACAGAGTATTTTAGCAATAAAATCACCAACAAAGGAAATGAACGATTTAATGTTTAGAAATCAACCGCTGCTTATAGTCTGGCGATGACGAGATGGGTCGATAACCTACTTATGGTCTTACTAGATCATTTGGTTCCAACTTGTAGGAGTATGCCATTACCTGAAGTTTGGTGATGCCAAGAAGAAACCCCTAGAATGAAACTATCGATACATTGGCTTTCGGAAATAGAAGCAAGAGTTTGATTTAATCTTCAGCCCTACCTTCTGGCATCTCATGCTATCTGAAGTTTCATAACATCAAGGAAAAATCCATAGAGTTGAGTCATCCATGCACGAGTTTCTAGAGATAGAAACTGATACATAATTAGGGTCTCAACACTGGACTTTTGAAGAACTCATTCTAGCAAAAGATGATGGTGACGCGTCTTTCTAGCACTGTAACCAGAACGACATTGGATGACGATGTTAACTTGGAGGAATTCAATTATGGTCAAGAAACAAACATCATTAAAAAAATCAGAGCTTGGAATCAAGCAGCAAAAGTCCTTAGTTCATGGAGGAAGGAGCTACCATGCCAATCACACTGGCGTAATCAAACGTATTGCCCAGGAGACCTAGTCCCCCGAAAACATACAGACCTAGTATTAAGAGAAATCAGTCCTATGGACTCGGGCAGATATACCAACACACTAACACTTTGTTGAAACAAACTCAATTGAGCATAAATAGGGATTAGCAACAGAACTATCTAGACCAAGCAACCTCATAGTTCTGAACAAAGCTATGAAATAGAATATGCCGAAATGACAGCAAAAGTTCTACTTATATGTATAGAATTATAGTAAACGAGTATGCTGCACTTGAACATAAGAGGTGCAACATCGAGAAAAAGCAATGCTTGTAATTGAGCAATTAAACCAATTGTCCCCAGAGAGAGAGGCTGGTGTGCAGGTTAAATTCCATAAAATGCAAAGGAAGGGTAATCGTAATCGACAAGTCATGCGCTAGTTTCCGAAGACTCCAACTGTGATTGATCCAACACACTACATCGAACTTCTAGAGCAGTGGAAGTCCCTCTGCCAAACTAAAGATTAGATGTTTGGAAAGTCATTTTCAATAATAAAACCTAGCATTAAACCTATCAGGTGTGTTTTACTTTAAATAATATCCTCGTATAATCAACGCTCGAAATCTCGGGGAAATCAGTGTATGTTGACCAGTCGCGTTCTAAGCGTTGACCAAGGCAGATGTAGTGTGTTGTCAACGTCAGAAGAGTCCAGTATCTTGAATACTGCAAATGAACAATTTAGTCTAGATAGCTTGCTTGCATTTGAAAAACAATCCATATCGTCCTTTGAAATTATATTTTCCACACTTACTCATTATCGATCAATGATTGGTAATGGAGCCGCTGTCCGAAGCGATGCGGAAAGCTTTTCTTTTCAAGATCACCGGAGTACAAAAACGAGTAGTGCGATACAATTGAATCATCCACTATATCCGATTCTGGAATAAATCGTCGCATTAGAATTCAAAACGGTGATAGGAACTTAATCAAGTCTTCAAAAAGAAATTGTTAAAGACAAAGAGCAATATTTCGCTCCAGAACAGCGTACAATTGTTCGAGACAAAACTTAGCTTCACCGTCCGTCGAGTTAAACCTATATAGGTCGACTCCAAACCTACGTCATGCACCCACTTACTGACCTAAACCCTTGTGTAAACTACGTAGCAAATATTGCACCATCAATGCTAAGAATTGAAATTTAGATCAAAATAAAAAAATGAATGACTATCGAAAGTCAATCAATTGAAACCAACATCTTGAGATGGACTCTGACGATTCATTGAAAACCACAAAATAGTAATCTGAAACTTCTCTTGTTCCAAAGCACGCATTGTTTCTAAGGAAAGCATACTCTAGAGGGCAAATGTTAACTGGGTTTTTAACATAGTAGAATTCAACAAGAGTTAGAACATCCAAACTAAGCCAGAATGACTTGAAACTTGATCAAGGCATCTAAAAGAACAAGCCAATAAAACTTCAGAGCAACAAGCCAAAAATCCACTAAGTAGATGGATCGCTGGCAATCCATCATCAATTAATCGATAGCTATCCAAAAAAAGCATTATGAGTCGTTAAGTCTCTTTCATTATGATCTACTACATCTTCTAAGAATACTTATCAAGTTTCATAGCATTCTAAGAAGTGTAGTTCAAAATTAAAGACTCATCTGATTCAAGTTGTTTATCCACTTTTTGATCAAAGCAGCTAACATAAAATGGACTTAGAGAACTCATACGAACTTGGATGGACTTAAAATTTTAGAAAAACACTTAGAAGACATACAAGAAGGTACTTACAAAAAATGAGCTTGATTGGATAAGGCTCGATGGGTCGCTAGCGACCTAACTAGATGGATGTGATAACCCGGATTTTCGGGCATCTAATAATTGGTAATTTACAAGATTAGAATTATTAATTTATATGTTAAACAGATAAAATTCTGATACAAAAAGATATCTGGATGTGTAAATGGATTTGAAAATACAATGACTGTTCATATATATATATATATATATATAAATAGATTTAATTAGAATTATTATTACAAATTGGACTTATGTTCGTTTAAAAAAATATATATTTTAGTTAATTTTAAATTAGATTTTAAAATTAAAATTTGAAATTGAAATTCAAAATAAATAAATAATAATAGATAACTTAATATTTTGGATCTAAAAATATATGTGTATGATTTTTTTAGAACATAATTTGTTTTACAAAAAGGGTTTCATTTTTTATAAATTAGGAATATATGTATTAATTAAGAAATTTAATTACAAAAGCTTATAAACCATTTTAAAAATAAGTAAAACATGCATACTCACATGTAAGTTTAATTAATGAAATTTAACAAGTGTAAGTGATTTAAATAGGTGTATGACAAATGTTAAATGAATTAACAAGTGGCAAAACATGTTTCTTTAAAAAAATAATTAATTACATGTATTGGAAGTAAAAGAGCCAGACTTCATTTTGCTTGAATACATCTTAACCTGAAACAAGTTAAAAACAAAGAAACTCAAGTCTGAAATAAATATACAAATTCAAAACAAAGGCCTGTAACAAATGTTTCAAACCAGGGATTTATCAAAGAAATCAACTAAGCAAGTTTTCCAATTCATAATCTAAGCAAGATCATCTCTGTATCCAAAGTTAAATCAATCTCAACAACAACAGATGGTCGGCAACAAGATTTCCAGTTCCAGCTTCAAGCTTGCAAAGATCAAAACATTACAGTTCTCAAAATCAAGCATCTATGTATTAAGTCTCTGTTCATCTTCTGACAGGTGAGTAAGAAATTCTGATTTTTTTTATAATTTGGTTTAAACCCTGATTCATGCAATAATCTTGAATTTGAATAGGAGACATTGGGTTGCATGTTGATCTCCTGATTATATGAATATATGTATGAGAATGAATTTGTGTGCATGTAAATATTTTGTTCTGTTCCTAGTTTACAGACAAAAATTAATCAAAAAAATCAATACTTCTTGTGTAAATACTTTTGTGTTAGGATCTTTGAAAGAGAATGGTTGGTATTTGTCAGATTCGATTTTTAAAAATATTTTCAAGTATATCCATTAAGCAATGATGACAAAAATTTGAATTTACAGTGGTAAGTCAATTTAAATCAAAATTTAAAGTAGTTTAATTTCAAGTTTAGTTTATATGATCTGATTCAATATTGGAAAAAATGATTTTTAAGGGAAAAATCATAATTTTTAAGTTTGAATTGAATGGGAATTTAGGGGTTGATCAAAATGTGGAAAACTGTCAATTTCCGATGACCGCGACAACCGGTCGCCTCGGGGTCGCGACTGAAGTATGCTGGGGGTTCGTTGAGGTCGGAAAAAATGCTGAATGGTCCTATCAATCACCGAGGAGGCGAGAATTTGGCGAACTAGGGCATAATCTGGGTTTTTAATCAGGTTTGATTTCAGGATCATCGCGACGTTGATAGGACTTTGGTCTTGATTGCTAGTAGGGGAATAGGTATGTGGGCCTATGATGAAGTATTAATCGAAGTGATGATGTTTCTAGTGGCCGGAGGTGGTAGTTTGGGAAGCTTTTTGGGTGATGGTTCGTTTCGATTTAGGTGCGTACTGATTTGATTTTGCTTTTGAGTACGAACTGAGGCATTTATGGTCGGAATCCGATAGTGAGGCTTGGGGTGACTCGCGGCGATGATGTGGGTGATCGAAGTGGCGTCTGGCGACGTGTACACGTGCACGATGGGTCGGTAGTATCAGTTGGGTTTGGTTGCTATTATGTTTGGGAAGAAGAAGGATATCTCGAAGGTGGTATCGGGTTTTGAGAGGGTGGAACTCGAGTTTATACTCGTGTGATTTGTTGGGAAATAGTTCAGAAGATTTTTTTTTTAAACTTAAATAAAATCTGAGTTTTTGAAAATAAAGAGGGGAAAAGAAGAGAAGCTCGGGGGTAGGCCGAGTGGCCTTCGGGTAAAACCCGAAGCAATTGTTTTGAACAGTTTTTTTAAAATGTTTTAAAATCAATTTGTTTTTGAAATTTAAATTTAAATCTAGTCTAAATTTTCTTATTTAAACTTACTCTTTTTTATAATTGTTTTCTTTAACAATTGATTAAGAGGTTTTGAAAATTAGTTTAATTTAGATTTTGTAAAATTTAAGGTAATTTTAAAACTTAATTTAAATAAGATTTTTACAAGACAAGTTTTAAAATGCAAATTGGAATTAGTTCTTGAAAACTTTTGGTTGATAATGTTTTAAGTTATTTTAAGGAAGTTAAGTTTTGTTAACTTTAAAATTATCAAGTTAAATGATTATTTTATTCTACAACTTTATTAATTATTTAATTAAGCAAAAGGTAATCATAATGATAAAATGTTTTAAAAATGATAATGGTAATAAGGCATTAATAAGATAAGTTTTATCTTAAGATAATTAAGGTTTAATGCCTTGAGATTAATTAAGTTGATTAAGAAATTTGAGTATAATTACTTAATGAGATTTAGGAGTGTAATTACTTAGTGAAGTAATTGATGGATATATTACTGAATGAAATTAATATAAGGGAAATTACTTAATGGAAGTAATTACGAGATAATTACTTAGGAGAAGTAATTAAGGATTAATTACTTGGTGTAATTAATTAAAGGATTAATATAATTAATTAAGGAGTTAATTAATTAAGGTAAGTAATTACAGAATGGTTAATTACTGTCCATGATTGATTAAGGCCGATAAATGGAAGTAATTAATTAAGAATCATGAATTAATGTAATTAATTAATGTAACTAATGAAAGTAATTAAAGATTAATTATTGTAAATGGTTAAAAATAATTAATTCATGTAATTAATTGAAGGATAATTACTTAATGTAATTAAAGATTAATTAGCCAAGGATGATTTATTGAGATTGATGAATTAAGGAATGATTAATCAAATTGGGATTATTAATGTTAAATAAGCAGGATTAAGGATGATTGGTGTAATTGATACAATTTGTTAAAATTAATTATAATGGTATAACTAGTTTATCTTTCTCATGAATGATTGAATAATATTGTATAACGGAGATTAGTGGATATCTCTGATATGTGATGCTTTGTGATATGAGATGATTGGTTTAAAAGAGGTGATGATGTGGTTATCTATCAATAGTAAATTACAGTGTAAGAAGTGACATCCTATTTGAAGTTAAATTGTATTTCACTTGTATAACTTGGGTTAATATGGTATTGAATTCGAAGAGACCGGAGTCGGGTATTAGTAAATACCCGAAACCACTTCGATTCATTATAATTTGATATGTGAAATCAATAGGCTGAAATGAAATGATTTAAGTGAATTGGACCATATAATCTAAGTTCTGGCACTTAGAAATTGATATGAGAAATAAGTGATGTCTATAACATCTTGTGAAGAGTAAATTGATATAAGTTACCCCGGGTTTATATAATTTATATGCTTTTGTATTCCATGTTAGATGGGTTTACTCACGCTGGTTTCCAGTCTGACCCGGGTGTTACTTTGATGTAATGCTCGGGTCAGACCGAGTATTACAGATTTCCAGGTAAGGACGTTCTGGAGCTCAGGAGGCGAGCTGGATGGCTGGAACGTATGAAGTGCTTACCACTGTGATATATTATTGTATAATTAGTGCATGTTGTTTAAAACTGTCCAGTGATTAGAAATGGTTGTAACTCTGATATATAAAAATGTAAATGTATTGATACAGTTCTTCTTTGTAAACTGTTATTTTATTTGATATTATATTTTATCCGCTGCGAATGTGAGATGTTGGTGTTTCTATTCTTCTTTTCTTCTTTCTCTTTTCTTCTTTTTCTAACTACCTGGAATTTTCAGGTTCGAAATTTCCAGGTCGTTACATTTGGTATCAGAGCAGAAGGTTAGGCGAGATCCTTGGCTTTGGTGGGATTACTCATTAAGGATAAGGTCAATGCTACCCTAGAATGAGTTGAGTGTATATATATGAGAGCGTACTTGTTATATAAACTTTTAAATGATTTTATAAGAATATATTTTGACATATATATATATAGCAATATTTCTTTTAAATAAATATTGGTTGTTAAATTATTGGAATTAAATTAAGTGGTAATAGAAATACAACCAAATTTTAATAGAAATACAACCAAATTGAAATTAAATTAAAAATAAGTTTGAAATGGATTCAAACTGAGATAAAACCTTGAAGTTGGGAAAGAATTTCAAAATAAGATGAAATAGAATTGGTTTCAAACCAGAGAAATAGAATGGTTATTGTGTTTAATAATGGGATGATTGTTTCCCAATAAACAATAAAATGATTTAAGGAAGTAACCATTTAATAAGAATAACTTGTAAATTAAAAAGGATGTAAATTAAAGCAGGTTTCCAATTGTGAAGTTTTGAATTCTAAATCTAAACATTTTAAATTGTTTTCAAAGTGTTAAAGGAAATAATATTATTCAAACTATTTTGAATATGATCTTATTTTAAAAATAAGAAATGTTTGAAAATTTCAAAGAGAATTTGTTTTGAATTGAAACCAAAGGTGGTTTAAATTTTAAAATTTGGCTTGGTGAGCCAAGAATTAAATATATGTATGTATGGATATACATAATATCAAAGATGGTTTGAAAAAAACTCTAAATGTTGGGTTTTAGGTTTTAGAAGGTGATGTATAACCCAAAGTGATAAGTTTTTGAACTTATAAGTGGGAAAATTATTAATGTGAAGTTAAATAAGTTTGAATGATCAACCTGATTTGGAAATTTCAAGACGAAATTAAGATTTAACTTGGGAAGTTGAATGGTTGATTTGAATTACGAGTTTGAGTGATCTCAAAATGGGTTTGAGATCCGAAAATTGGAAATGGATGGATGTTTTAAAATAATTTGAATGATACCATCCTGTTGTTATTAATAATCTTTAAGCTGAAATTGGATTTGTTTAAATAAATGAGAAATGAAGTGTGGTAATATATCCATTATTGAGATAAAAGGAAAATCACACTTTAACTTGAAATTAAGGATAAGGAATTATTTTGAACTGAAAATTTGAATAATTACACTTGTAAATTAAAATTATTTAAGGAACTAGTTTTAAACTGGAAGATAAAATGGAGTAATAAATTAAATTTTTTAAGATAAAATTGTTTTGAACTCTTATTTGAACTTTGGGAAAAGTTAACTAAAGATAATTTAAAATGGAATTTTGAGAATTTGAATCAAAATTAAATTGGTTAAAAACTTTAAAGGTAAATTTATTTAAAGGAATTAAAAACAAACATTTGAGAATTTAACTCGAATTTATATAATTCGAGATGGTTTAAATTTGAAATTTGAATTGAATTAGTTAAATTAAATTTTATTTGAATTGATTATAATTGTGATTAAAGATGAATAAGTTTAAAAATTCAAATGGAAAATTTGAATTGGACTAATTTGAAATTGAAGTGGGTTCAATTTGAAATTTGTCCGAATTGATTTGAATAATTTGGAATTGTAATTAAAGTTGAATAGTTTTAAATTCAAATGGAATTTGAATTGAATTTGGGAGTAAATAAAGAATAATTCAACTTGATTTGGAAATGGAGTTTGAAATTGGGATTAATTCAAACTGGAGTTGAAATGAATTGAAATTGAAACTAGTTCAATTGAAATTTATTTGAATTAGTAGAATTTGAGATCAAGGTTGAATAAATTTAAATTTGGAAAGAAACTGAGGCTATTTTAACTTGAATTGGGGTTGAATCAATTTCAATGGAAATTGAAGATATTTAAAATTGGAATTGGGTCAATTTAAATGGAAGTGGAAATTTAAATTGAATTGATGAGAATGGAGATTGGGAAGTGAGCAGTTTTGACTCTGGACTATTTTTAATATAAATTATTTTAGTATAAACCTATTTTTCCAAGCTATTCATTATATATACAACTTTTCTTTTAAAAGCCAAACTATCTTATACTTGTTTTACAATTATTTTTGAAACTGTTTAACGATTTTCCAACTGTTTTATAAACTAATTACTATATTTCCACTATTTTACAAAACTAATTATTATCTTACTATTATTTTGCAATTATCTAAAATTTCTATAATTATTTTAGCTATTTTCTAACTATTTTACACCTATTTTACAAACTAGTAATTATTTTCCAACTATTTATCTATTTTAAAATTTTTCAAGCTATTTTCTAAATAAACTGGTCTGAGTTCAAACTGTTAATGGTTAAATACCCAATCGAGATAAGAATAGAGATGATAATCCAAATGGATTGAAGCAATTGTGAGTAAGTGAATGAAAATCAAAGTGAATGTGAATAGAAATGAAATTGACTTGGCTAATAACCAATAGAGATAAATACGTAGGGTGTACGTATGTTATTCTATTCGCATAATGATTTGATCCAGATTCGAGCATAGAATTTCGAGATAGTATGTCGATCCGAGTTGGGATTTTTCACTCGATTTTCGACGGCGAACCTGGATATGGATTGTTGATTGGTACTAGATATTCTCTATCATAGTTACGACTATGCAAGGAGAATGACGGTTTCTGATCAAGAAACCAGATCTGTGTCCGCACTAGGAAGTCGGGTGGACGATACTAGTTCGGAAGTGAAATTGTGTGGTCGAGTGAGCGATCAGATTGGTACAGCATACAGATGATATGTGTACATCGTATGGATTTGAATGAAAATGATTTTGAAAGGAGTAATAAAATTTGGATATTTGATTTTGAGTAAACAAAGTTGAATATCTTTGTTTTATAAAATGAAACTCCCCTTGTTGAATCTTTTGCCAAAAGAAAAGGGTTTTTGAAGGAGTTTTATACAAGATTGAAATGATCCAAAGTTTTAAAGATTATATATATTTATTTCTATATAAAGGATCTTATGAGGAATTTGGAAAAGGTTTTGGGAACCTTTGGATTTGGAAAGGCTTTTGATTTTTGGGTAAAATCAATATTGAAATTTGGAAAGCCTTGTTTAAGAATTATCGATTTTGGAACAATCGATTTTGTGTAATGAAGCTTTGTATGAGATCATACTAGGTGTATGATTTGAAGATACTATATGTGTATAGTATAAAATGTTTTGATGATGACTCTGGGAAAAAAGGCGCTCCCTTGAAATGAAATTCTCAGGAGTGCCACCGGGTGGTGCTGCCTTGAGCCCCAAGAGGGGGGGTTCTAAAGTTGATCCTGTGAGGAGTCCAGACAAAACTAGTTCCTGGGGATTATGAGTAGAGTATACCATAGAGAAAGTCGTGTGTGCCACTGAGAGCCAACAGTCTGCGTTTGATTTTATATCGGTAGACTGCGACCTATGGTAACATAGCGAAAGTCATGTGTGCCGCTGAGAGCCAACAGTTTGCGTTTGATTTTATATCGGTAGACTACGACCTATGTAGGAGTGGAGAAGTTTCATTTTGACAGCGAAAATCAGAGGCCGTAGAGAGCCGGCAGTTACATGGACTTTTGCTGCGATGGCAACGTAACCCTGGAATGTGACTGCGATCTGTCGTGGGTTCCATGGCGTAATCGATAGGCCGCGGAGAGGCTACAGTTACATGGACTTTTGCTGTGATGGCAACGTAACCCTGGAATGTAACTGCGACCATGGATGGGGGTGATGATTTCCAGAGCATTCTCACCAAAGATATTTCCTCTATTTTCAAAATAAATGGTTTCTATATTTTTAATAAAATTATTTTCAAAGTATTTTCACTGGATGTTGAAAACGGGTCTGCCAAGCACTTGTAGATTTTCAGTCATACGCCTGATCAACGTATGATCAAATTTCTAGGAGAACAAGGATAGACTGGTTGAGACATCGAGTTATAAAAAGTATTTTCATAAAACTATTTTGGTAGTATTACAGATTTTAAAAGTGTTTTAAAATCGATCAAAGAATATTTTATCTGGTTTTAAAATATTTAATAAATTTTGGCTTCGTTCCTTTTCGAGGACGAAAAGATTCAAAGGTGGGAGGAATGTGATAACCCGAATTTTCGGGCATCTGATAATTGGTAATAACAGGATTAGAATTATTAATTTGTATGTTAAACAGATAAAATTCTGATACTAAAAGATATCTGGATGTGTAAATAGATTTGAAATATAATGATTGTTCATATATATATATATATAAATATAAATAGATTTTAATTAGAATTATTATTACAAATTGGACTTATGTTTTAAAAAAAAAATTATATTTTAGTAAATTTTAAATTAGATTTTAAAATTTAAATTTGAATTTGAAATTCAAATAATAATAATAATAATAATAGTTATCTTAATATTTGGATCTAAAAATATATGTGTATGATTTTTTTAGAACATAATTTGTTTTATAAAAAGGGTTTCATTTTTTATAAATTAGGAATATATGTATTAATTAAGAAATTTAATTACAAAAGCTTATAAACCATTTTAAAAATAAGTAAAACAGACATAACTCACATGTAAGTTTAATTAATGAAATTTAACAAGTGTAAGTGATTTAAATAGGTGTATGACAAATGTTAAATGAATTAACAAGTGGCAAAACATGTTTCTTAAAATAAATAAATTTAATTACATGTATTGGAAGTAAAAGAGCCAGACTTCATTTTGCTTGAATATATCTTAATCCGAAACAAGTTAAAAACCAAGAAACTCAAGTCTGAAATAAATATACAAATTCAAAACAAAGGCCTGTAACAAATGTTTCAAACCAGGGATTTATCAAAGAAATCAACTAAGCAAGTTTTCCAGTTCATAATCTAAGCAAGATCATCTCTGTATCCAAAGTTAAATCAATCTCAACAAAAATAGATTGTCGATAACAAGATTTCCAGTTCCAGCTTCAAGCTTGCAAAGATCAAAACATTACAGTTCTCAAAATCAAGCATCTATGTTTTAAGTCTCTGTTCATCTTCTAACAGGTGAGTAAGAAATTTTGATTTTTTCTTTATAATTTGGTTTGAACCCTGATTCATGCAATAATCTTGAGTTTGAATTGGAGACATTGGGTTGCATGTTGATCTCCTGATTATATAAATATATGTATGAGAATGAATCTGTGTGCATGTAAATATTTTGTTCTGTTCTTAGTTTACAGACAAAAATTAATCAAAAAAATCAATATCTTCTTGTGTAAATACTTTTGTGTTAGGATCTTTGAAAGAGAATGGTTGGTATTTGTCAGATTCGATTTTTAAAAATAGTTTCAAGTATATCCATTAAGCAATGATGACAAAAATTTGAATTCTCAGTGGTAAGTCAATTTAAATCGAAATTTAAAGTAGTTTAATTCCAAGTTTAGTTTATATGATCTGATTCAATATTGGAAAAAATGATTTTTAAGGGGAAAATCATAATTTTTAAGTTTGAATTGAATGGGAATTTAGGGGTTGATCAAAATGTGGAAAACTGTCAATTTCCAATGATCGCGACAACCGGTCGCCTCGGGGTCACGGCTGAAGTATGCTGGGGGTTCGTCGAGGTCGGCAAAAATGTTGAATGGTCCTATCAATACCGAGGAGGCGAGAATTTGGCGAACTAGGGCATAATCTGGGTTTTTAATCAGGTTTGATTTCAGGATCATCACGACGTTGATAGGACTTCGGTCTTGATCGCGAGTAGGGGAATAGGTCGTGGGCCTATGATGAAGTATTGATCGGAGTGATGATGTTTCTAGTGGCCGGAGGTGGTAGTTTGGGAAGCTTTTTGGGTGATGGTTCGTTTTAATTTAGGTGCGTACTGACTCGATTTTGCTTTTGAGTACGAACTGAGGTATTTATGGTCGGAATCCGATAGTGAGGATTGGGGTGACTCGCAGCGATTATGTGGATGATCGGAGCGGCGTCTGGGGACGTGTACACGTGCACGATGGGTCGGCAGTGTCAGTTGGGTTTGGTTGCTGTTATGTTAGGGAAGAAGAAGGATATCTCGAAGGTGGTATCGGGTTTTGAGAGGGTGGAACTCGAGTTTATACTCGTGTGATTTGTTGGGAAATAGTTCAGCAGATATTTGTGACGAACCAAACTCGATGTCCGATAAACGACAACAAATTCGCATCGCCAGAGCTTATAACAACAATTAGATGAATATAAAACAGTGGAACAGAATCAATATCATAAATATCATCACAGTTACAACATCAACATAATATCCATACTAGAACAGAGTATATAATACATACACCACAACTCCAAATACAACATCATGATAATACAACAGTGATCATATATCCAAAAGTCCTCAAATGAGAGAGGTGATAACGAACTCCCAAAAGCTAAACACCTGAAATCACCAAAAGCTCCCAAGTACATCTCCAAGATAAGAACTCCAAATTACTGCTACTCCAAAATACAGAAACCTGCTACTAGGCTGCCCGTGTGGAAATAATGGGCACCCAGAGTTTAGGAAATAAACAATAAACTCCGGATCAGTCATGGGACTGGTATGAGTAAACAAAAACAACAGTTACTTTTAAATAACTAGATTTATAAAAGAATTTTCGGTATGCTTTTAAAAATGAAACTACCATAAGACCTCCCGCCACACACACAATGCAAACGCAGAATTGGAGGAGATTTCTTCTTATGATAGTCAAATATGCTTGATACGAGAAAAGAATTCTTTGATATTATTACTAGTGCATAGTGAAGAAAACATTTTGAAAGTAGAATATTAATCTTAGCCAACATACGACCATTATCGTATGCCTACTATAGCTACCATCTAAATAGTGGGGCTCCACCATAAGTAAATGGCAGGTTCTACAACTAAAACCGTACATGGTTTCGTATTAGGAATTGAATTTCCAACAATGGTCAGGCTAAGGAACTTCCTGGGCCACATGGGTACGCCTCTGGAGGGACGACCCGAGAACATAACCGGATCTCTCTGCCAACACAAGGCCGGGTTCCCCATAACTGGGTAACTACTGACACGAGTATGCCATCTCCCGGTTGTAACCAACCTTTAACCGGGGCCCCAGCAACAAATCACAAAGTAATATATATATATATATATATATATATATATCTGCGATATCAGCATAGGTTAAGTATCTAGGCTCCATACCATGATACCACTTCTATCCAGAAGGAGATGCACATACCCTAAGGGGTGCTACCCCAATAACCTTGCCGCATCTTTCCTGTTTCGACCATTTCGGGGTGTGAGGCTCGACGAAGTCTCGTCGACAAAGCTTCGCTTTACACAAAGCCATGCTTCGATCAACAAATGATCAGCAACACTAAGCATGCCATATTACAAAATTGGGAATATATCGCTGATAACCTTCAACTACATAACCTCTAAGGGTGTTAAGCTGAGAGAATAAATTCTCCGCCACCAACGGAAATATATTTGAAAGAAATATGCTTTATATCTCAATTTGTAATGTCAGACATACAATCCATACAAGTCTGTTCTGGGTTCGAACAGAACCGAAGGCACTTCCAAAGAAGTCCTTGCAATCCGGATATCCACAATCCCAATCGGATTCCCCATCACATATGGAGAACTCTATACCGGAGCAACTCGGTGCAGAGTCATTCGACAGGTCATCCTATCGCTCTCGCAAATACCCGATCTTCATCACCGGTCTTAAATTGCTATCCATAACGTCGTATCACATATTCGAAATGGGTTATACGACATAAAGGTCCTTTCCCGGCTAAACCGAATAGTGAGTATCAAATTTTTAAAACATGTGGGTATGTCGTTCACAAAAATTCACAGGTTCGATGTGGGTTTCGGATAACCAACTGAAATCTGATTCCCTGTCGCATCGAAGTTTAAATGCCGTTTTACGGGCAACAGGGTTTTCACATCAATACAGAACACACATCAATACAGAACAAATCATAATAACAGTGCAATACATGGCAAACTACATCATACAACATTCCTGACAGAATAGGAATATCAACATTCGTGCACAGTCATAGGTAATTTATCTTCAAATATGGTTTAAATAAATTTACCACAAGATTATTTTAAATCAACGATGAGAATTTGGATAAATAAATTAAATCTTAATTTACTCTATTTGTCGTTTCAAAATTAGTTATTTAATTTAACCGCCAAATTTGATTTGTCGATTTTAATTTATCTGGATAACAAATTCTTAATTTACAAATTAATTAGAACACTTAATTGTTTCTCAACTAATTTCAATTTCAAATTGTATATCATTCTTAATTTCTTTAAATTATTTATTTATACAAATTATTTACTTTAATTATCATTTGAAAATCTGCTTTATACTTTAAAAATTAATTTATTGTTACATTGAAATCTTAATGTAAATTAATTTTTTTATTCCTGTTTAAAATTTAATCGCTTAAAAAAATGGTTAATTAAATTTTTATTTTAAACTTTCATTACTTACTCAAAGAATTAACAAATTCTTAAATACATTGTTAAATAATTTATTCGTTTACTTAAACTTTCAAATTCTTAAACTTTCAAATAATTTTTATTTTAAATTTAATTGTTTACTTAACATGGTAAATTTTCAAATCCTATTGAGCCTAACCCCTTTTTTTCAATACCCGAGTGAACCCAGGCTTTACTCGAGCCCAATCCGAGGACTTTTCATCCTTTCTCCGAGCCTATCTTCTTTCCCCCCGTGCTCTCCTCTTCTTCTCCCATTTTCTCTTCTTTTTTTTCGTTTTCTTTTCCAATTCAAATATCCAAACTAAGATAGCAGAGTATACTCGCGTTCGCACGTTTCGTTCCGAAGCTACCACGCATTTTCTCGAGTTTCCACTCGAGTTTCAAATCAACAACTTACTGATACATTCAACTGCAGGTACCAACACCATCACCACCGCGCACGTGCACGGTGGTTCGGCGTGACTCTGGTGATCGCCTCGATCACCGACAAGTCAAAAAACCTTTGCCAATGCTAAATCGAAGATCGGTTCGATCGAAGATACTCGAAATCGAAAACTCGCCACTTCATCGAACTGTAACTCGAAACCCATCGAACAAAATCGCTTCGCCGCCACGTCTCGGGTCACCAGAAAGTTCGTGACTTCGGCCTTACCACATCCACACCCCAAGCCATTATTTCCCTCAAAATCCTCGAACTCGGTGCGTCAGAGGTGGTGTACGCACTTCGTTTCCAGACTGTATACTTTTCGAGTTTAAAACCTTAATTCGATCTCGAACTCCCAATTCACGAAATGGAATTTTTTTTGATAATTTTCATGAAGTCTCTGATTTTCAAACTTGCTACAAACCAGATTTTAGCATTAATAATTGAATCGATTGTTATAAATTCATAAAAGTTCAATTTTTATTCAAATACAGAACACTCTTAAAATAACCAACTAAAAATCTTCACTTTTGTTTTAAAAATCATGGATTGAAGTGTAGATTCAATAAATATTCTTGAATTCATAATTTACAACAATTTATTTTTGTCAAATATTGGTTGGAAACCTGTAAACAAGTTTACAGTGGAAAATAATTTACTGTATGTTCAAACAACTTTGCAAAATCTTGTTTTTGGATTAAAACAACTTGATTGTTTGAAAAAGCCAAGCTTGTCAGTGATTACAGCAAATAGACTTTAGTTTTGAAAACAAATATAATCCCTGTATAAATGTCTACAGAGAACACAGAGCATCACTGGAATATTATCATACTGAAGCATGAACAAAGCAGTTTAAAATTGAAGTTTTTGAACTGTTTTAAGTAAATTTTAAACCTTTTAAAAGATATGTTTACTCACCTGGACAAATATTTAAACAGAGGCTTTATTGATTTTCTTTGAACTGCAGATTGAATCTTCAGTATATTGCTTTCACTTGAATACACAGTGATGTTTTTCTCTCCTTTTTATTTTATTTCATGTTCTTTGCTTATTTTTTTCTTTCTTTCTTCAGTAAAAAGTTTTGAACGAAATGATGCATAGATTTTTATATATATATATATAGAAGTGTACAGAGTAAGGGAGGTAGGCAAGTTTAAGCAAAGTACTGAAATTAAATTTTGTATAATTGCTTCATACCATTTGTACAACACATGATTTCCTCCTTTCTTCAAGGGAGGCTGAAGAGTAAGCATTAAATGAAAGCATGTTTACAACAGTCTTTACTTTAAATTCTTACCAGTACAAGTTTGGTTTGGCAGATCTTGTTTTATGGGCTGAAGTGTAAATGCATTAAATGCTCATGCTTCCCATGCTTGTTTGATTTTCTTTTATATGTATAGTTTATATATTTTTATGTTTGTTTATTCACTTCCTATGCAACTTGTTGTTGACTTTGCTAAAATGAAAGTGTTTTGTTTTGCTTTTTTATTCTTTTATAGTTTTATATTTCTTCATACTCTTTTGTTATCTTGGTTTACTTGCTAAATGAAAGTGTGTGTTTCCTTTGTTTTCTTGTTTATTTGTTTATTTGTTTATTTGCCAAATGTTAGATTATAATTATGTGACTTAAATTTTATAGTTTTATCATAATTTACTTTAACAATTTTATTTCTATTAAAAGCTCAACTATCAATATTTAAATTTATAACCCATATTTCATTTAATGGTTTTAAGACAATTTCTTATTTTACTTTGTTAAAAATAAAAGTTGTTTTTAGTTATTAACATTTAATAACTATGTGATTTTATTACAATATTTTATTTCTTTTGAAATTCTCAAATTAAATTTAAAAGTTCTAACAATTCAACGAATTTAATTTTAACAAAATTCCGGGATGTTACGATATCCCCTCCTTAAGAAAATTTCGTCCTCGAAATTGAAAGAGAGAGAAATGCAAACAAAGAATATACGAATTCAGAAAATAAAGAAATGACTTACAGATTAAGCTGAAATGTCTATTCTGCAATTGGGATATGATTTCTTCATATTATCTTCGGTCTCCCAAGTGCAGTCCTTTGGATCGCCACTCCATTGAACTTTGACCAATTTCACAACTTTGTTCTTCAATCGCTTCTCATCACGATCTGCAATTTTTATCGGTTCCCTTTTTACTGCCAAATTAGGAGTGATCTCTAGATCCTGCTGAGCGTCTTCTTCAATAACATCATCTGGATCGTGCACATATTTCCAAAGATTAGAGATGTCGAACACATCATGTACGCCAGACAACCAGCTGGGTAACTGCACTCGATATGCTAGAGGACCAATCCTTTCTAGAATAGGAAAAGGACCAATATAACGCGGTGCTAACTTTTCAGTTTTCCCGAATCTCAATACACCCCGCATCGAAGATACTTTCAGAAATACAGAATCTCCAACTTGAAATTCTAAATTTCTTCTTAGGCGGTCATAATAGCTCTTATGAAGGCTTTGGGCAGTCAATAACTTCTTTCGAATAAAATCTACCTTCTCAGTGGCTTCTTTTATCATATCCGGTCCAAGAACAAGTCTATCACCTGTTTCGATCCAGCATGCAGGTGATCGACACGGACGACCATATAAAGCTTCGAAAGGAGCCATTTCTATACTGGCCTGATAACCGTTATTATATGAGAATTCAACCAGATGCAAATGGTCCTCCCAAGAACCACCAAAATCATGAACGCAAGCACGCAGTAGGTCTTCTAGAATTCGATTGACCCTCTTAGTCTGTCCATCAGATTGTGGGTGATAAGCAGTACTGAAATTTAATTTCGTTCCCAATGCGTCCTGAAATGCTTCCCAAAATCTACTAGTGAAGATCGGGTCACGATCACTCACTATACTGCTGGGAATACCATGGAGGCGAATAATTTCCTTTATATACATACCTACCAAGCTTGCTGCAGTCTGAGTGGATTTCACTGGAATAAAGTGAGCAGTTTTGGTTAGACAGTCCACAATAACCCAAATTGCTTCATTGCCTTTCTTGGTTCGTGGGCAATCCGTCGATGAAATCCATCGATACCTGATCCCATTTCCATTTTGGTACTTCCAAAGGTTGAAGTAAATAGGCTACTTTCATTTGATCGCTTTTGATTTGCTGACAAGTAGCACAGCGACTCACATAAATCGATATGTCTCTTTTCATCGTTTTCCACCAGAATGTTCTTTTAATATCTCGATACATTTTGTTAACTCCTGGATGGATGCTGAGTTTGGACTTGTGGCATTCGTCCAATACTTCACGTTTTAGTTCTGGAATGTCAGGGACACAAATTCTACCTATCATCCTTATAACTTCTCTATTATCTACTTCAAAAGTAGTATCCTCTCCTCGATCTATTCTTCTACGCATTTCTCGAAGAAACTTGTCTTCAGTTTGCTTGCTCGCGATCTTCTTAAGAAGAGTAGGAGTGATAACAAGATATGCGAGAACAACATGTCTTCTGCTCAAAGCATCAGCAACCACATTGGCTTTTCCCGGTGTATACAGAATATCTAGGTCATATGATGCCAGAAATTCCAACCAACGTTGTTGTCGCACATTTAGATCTTTCTGGGTGAAAAGATATTTCAAAGATTTATGGTCGGTGAATAATTCGAATTTTTCACCCAGAAGATAATGTCGCCATATTTTTAAAGCGAAAACAACAGCCAAAAGTTCCAAATCGTGCGTCGGGCAGTTCTTCTCATGCAGACGTAATTGTCTACTCGCGTAGGCAACTACCTTTCCATTTTGCATTAATACTACACCTACCCCATCACCACATGCATCAGTAAAGACAGATAAGCCTTGGTTCCCGTTAACAATAATGAGAACAGGAGCAGTGGTCAATCTCTTTTTCAACTCCTGAAAAACTTCTTCACATTTTGGAGTCCAAATAAACTTTGCATTTTTCATTGTTAGCTTAGTCAGCGGACTAGCCAACTTAGAAAAATCTTGAACGAATTTCCGGTAATAGCCTGCTAAACCCAAAAAGCTTCGAACTTCTTTTGGAGTAATGGGTCGTTTCCAGTCAAGAATAGCGGAAATTTTGCTAGGATCTACCGAAATTCCTTCTTCATTAACAATATGGCCAAGGAATTTGACTTCATTGACCCAGAAGTGGCATTTGGAAAATTTTGCAAATAAAACATTTCTCCTCAATATCTCTAAAATGATTCTAAGATGCTCGGCATGCTCCTCTTTAGTCTTGGAATAGATCAAAATATCATCAATGAATACAAGCACAAATTTATTCAAAACTTCCCGAAACACACGAGTCATAAGATCTACGAAGTATGCTGGAGCATTGGTTAGCCCGAAAGGCATAACTAACCATTCGTAGAACATATCAGGACCTCTAAAGGCAGTTAAATGGATACAATCTCGGCGATTCATAGTTGATGGAATCCTTGGGCTAGATCCATTTTTGAAAAGAAACGAGCGCCGTGCAATTGATCAAATAAATCATCAATTCTTGGTAGAGGGAATTTGTTCTTGAGAGTTTGTTTATTTAGATCGCGGTAATCTACACACAATCTCAAATATCCGTCTGATTTGGCAACAAAAACGACGGCTGAACCCCATTCAGAAACACTGGGTCGAATTAATCCTTTTGCTCGTAGTTCATCAGTTTGATGAACCAATTCAATCTTTTCCCTGGATGCCATCCTGCGACTTGCGTGAACAACAGGACGAGCATTAGGTACTAAGTCGATTCGGAATTCTATTTCTCGGAGAGGTGGTAAAGATTTCACTTCTTCAAATACGTCAGAAAATTCCCGAACAACAGGTATAGACTGCAAAGTGGGTTCAAGATATCCCAAAGTATACATCAATCTATCTCTCCTTGGACTTGGATCCTCACAAGAGATTTCAATAAAATTTCCAAAACTTGTTTTGACTAAAACTGTCTGATTATTACAATCCAATATAGCTTCGTATCTCGATAACCAGTTCATACCGAGTAAGATTTCAAATTCATTAAATTCGAGGACAAAAAGGTTGATAGGAAATCGATAGTTAGCAAATAAAATAGGAACTCTCTTACAATATAAACAAAGATTTGCGGGACCTCCAACCGGATTTTTCACGCAAATAGGATCGTTAACAAATTTATTTTCAAGGCCTAATTCATTTACGGTTTGTTGAGAGATAAAGCTATGTGAAGCTCCTGTATCAAATAAAACTCTAACAGTTCTATCATAAATAGTAAGGTTACCTTCCAAAACACTTTTTCCTTTATTAGCTTTCGAAGTTGAAGGGTCTTTCTTTATCGCATAAACACTTGCCACCTGTGCTGGCTTCATCACTGGGCAATCTTTAACAAAATGTCCAGACTTGTGACAATTATAACATTCTTTTGATCCTCTAACAGTTTCTTCCTTCTTAACTTGCTTCTTTGGTTTTGGGCAGCTGTTTGAATAATGGCCCTTCTCTTTGCAGTTGTAACAAGTGACATTTTCTGCCGCGCTTCCCTGAATGCTCCTCTTCTTCTCGTTGCCCTGCCATGGTTTCTTGCCTCCAAATTTCCGCTTCTTCCAATTTTGATTGCCTGAATTACCTTTCTCTACCGGGGCTTCTTGCACATCGAGGGTAGCATATCTGTACCCCATATTAACTAAATCTGAAAAAGATTCCTTAACGTGGCCCGTCATTCTTTCGTGGAATTTCTTATTCATCCCGCGAACGAATCTTTCGTTCATCTTTAAAGGCGTATTCACCAATTCAAGACCAAAACGAGACAATTCATTAAATCTGTTCAGATACTCTTCAAATGATAAACTTCCCTGCTTCAGGTCCATAAATTCCTGATACATTCGAGAAATTCCAGCTGATGGCAGATATCGCTTCTCAAACACTTCTTTAAAATTTTCCCAAGAAAACTCGTCTTCTGGCTTATCAACCGTGATTGTCTCCCACCAAGATGAGGCTTCATCTTGCAGTTGCCAAGAAGCTATGAGTCGCTTCTGATCGTCTTCCAATTTTAGCCCTCTGAAGATTTTCTCACACGATCTTATCTCGGCTTGAGCCTCAACAATCGACTCTTTGCCGTTGAACGGCTTACCACCAAGTCTCGAGAAATTCTTATATAAGTCAGCCAGATTCGGCTGTTGCTGAGCTGCCGCTATTGCCGTTGGGGGATCTTGATCAGGTGCTGTGGCACCTCCTTGACCCCTAACTCTTCCCCTTCGTCCGCTCATTCTTACTATCTGTAATTAGTGAGGAAATTGATTTAGATGCACGAACGAAATATCTTAAGGAATATCAACAGTAAAAGAAATAGACTAATAAAATTTAGAGTTTCTGTCTCGGTTATACTCATTCTAGGGTATACTTCACCCTATCTATAATGAGCCATCTAATGTGTTATACTCCATAGCTAAAGTTCTTACTCAACCAACAGCTTTGATACCACTTGTGACGACCCAAACTCGATGTCCAATAAACGACATCAAATTCGCATCGCCGGAGCTTATAACAACAATTAGATGAATATAAAACAGCGGAACAGAATCAATATCATAAATATCATCACAGTGACAACATCAACATAATATCCATACTACAACAGAGTATATAATACATACACCACAACTCCAAATACAACATCATGATAATACAACAGTGATCATATATCCAAAAGTCCTCAAACGAGAGAGGTGATAACAAACTCCCAAAAGCTAAACACCTGAAATCACCAAAAGCTCCCAAGTACATCTCCAAGATAAGAACTCTAAATTACTGCTACTCCAAAATACAGAAACCTGCTACTAGGCTGCCCGTGTGGAAATAATGGGCACCCAGAGTTTAGGAAATAAACAATAAACTCCGGATCAGTCATGGGACTGGTATGAGTAAACAAAAACAACAGTTACTTTCAAAGAACTAGATTTATAAAAGAATTTTCGGTATGCTTTTAAAAATGGAACTACCATAAGACCTTCCGCCACACACACAATGCAAACGCAGAATTGGAGGAGATTTCTTCTTATGATAGTCAAATATGCTTGATACGAGAAAAGAATTGTTTGATATTATTACTAGTGCATAGTGAAGAAAACATTTTGAAAGTAGAATATTAATCTTAGCCAACATACGACCATTATCGTATGCCTACTATAGCTACCATCTAAATAGTGGGGCTCCACCATAAGTAAATGGCAGGTTCTACAACTAAAACCGTACAGGGTTTCGTATTAGGAATTGAATTTCCAACAATGGTCAGGCTAAGGAACTTCCTGGGCCACATGGGTACGCCTTTGGAGGGACGACCCGAGAACCTAACCGGATCTCTGCCAACACAAGGCCGGGTTACCCCTAACTGGGTAACTACTGACACGAGTATGCCATCTTCCGGTTGTAACCAACCTTTAACCGGGGCCCCAACAACAAATCACAAAGTAATATATATATATATATATATCTGCGATATCAACATAAGTTAAGTATCTAGGCTCCATACCATGATACCACTTCTATCCAGAAGGAGATGCACATACCCTAAGGGGTGCTACCCCCAATAACCTTGCCGCATCTTTCCTATTTCGACCATTTCGGGGTGTGAGGCTCGACGAAGTCTCGTCCACAAAGCTGCGCTTTTCACAAAGCCATGCTTCGATCAACAAATGATCAGCAACACTCAGCATGCCATATTACCAAATTGGGAATATATCGCTGATAACCTTCAACTACATAACCTCTAAGGGTGTTCAGCTAAGAGAATAAATTCTTCGCCACCAACGGAAATATATTTGAAAGAAATCTGCTTTATATCTCAATTTGTAATGTCAGACATACAATCCATACAAGTCTGCTCTGGATTCGAACAGAACCGAAGGCACTTCCAAAGAAGTCCTTGCAATCCGGATATCCACAATCCCTATCGGATTCCCCATCACATATGGAGAACTCTATACCGGAGCAACTCGGTGCAGAGTCATTCGACAATTCATCCTATCGCTCTCGCAAATACCCGGTCTTCATCACCGGTCTTCAATTGCTATCCATAACGTCGTGTCACATATTCGAAATGGGTTATACGACACAAAGGTCCTTTCCCGGCTAAACCGAATAGTGAGTATCAAATTTTTAAAACATGTGGGTATGTCGTTCACAAAAATTCACAGGTTCATGTGGGTTTCAGATAACCAACTGAAATCCGATTCCCTGTCGCATCGAAGTTTAAATGCCGTTTAACGGGCAACAGGGTTTTCACATCAATACAGAACACACATCAATACAGAACAAATCATAATCACAGTGCAATACATGGCAAACTACATCATACAGCATTCCCGACAGAATAGGAATATCAACATTTGTGCACAGTCATAGATAATTTATCTTCAAATGTGGTTTAAATAAATTTACCACAAGATTATTTTAAATCAATGATGAGAATTTGGATAAATAAATTAAATCTTAATTTACTCGATTTATCGTTTCAAAATTAGTTATTTAATTTAACCGCCAAATTTGATTTGTCGATTTTAATTTATCTGGATAACAAATTCTTAATTTACAAATTAATTAGAACACTTAGTTGTTTCTCAACTAATTTCAATTTCAAATTGTATATCATTCTTAATTTCTTTAAATTATTTATTTATACAAATTATTTACTTTAATTATCATTTGAAAATCTGCTTTATACTTTAAAAATTAATTTATTGTTACATTGAAATCTTAATGTATTTTTTTTTTATTCCTGTTTAAAATTTAATAGTTTAAAAAAAAGGGTTAATTAAATTTTTATTTTAAACTTTCATTACTTACTCAAAGAATTAACAAATTCTTAAATACATTGTTAAATAATTTAATCGTTTACTTAAACTTTCAAATTCTTAAACTTTCAAATAATTTTTATTTTAAATTTAGTTGTTTACTTAACATGGTAATTTTTCAAATCCTATTGAGCCTAACCCTTTTTTTCAATACCCGAGTGAACCCAGGCTTTACTCGAGCCCAATCCGAGGACTTTTCATCCTTTCCCCGAGCCTATCTTCTTTCTCCCCCCGTGCTCTCCTCTTCTTCTCCCATTTTCTCTTCTTCTTTTTTCGTTTTCTTTTCCAATTCAAATATCCAAACTAAGATAGCAGAGTATACTCGCGTTCGCGCGTTTCGTTCCGAAGCAACTACGCATTTTCTCGAGTTTTCACTCGATTTCCAAATCAACAACTTACTGATACATTCAACTGCAGGTACTAACACCATCACCACCGTGCACGTGCACGGTGGTTCGGCGTGACTCTGGTGATCGCCTCGATCACCGGCAAGTCGAAAAACCTTTGCCAATGCTAAATCGAACATCAGTTCGATTGAAGACACTCGAAATCGAAAACTCGCCACTTCATCGAACTGTAACTCGAAACCCATCGAACAAAATCGCTTCGCCGCCACGTCTCGGGTCACCAGAAAGTTCGTGACTTCGGCCTTACCACGTCCACACCCCAAGCCATCATTTCCCTCAAAATCCTCGAACTCGGTGCGTCAGAGGTGGTGTACACACTTCATTTCCAGACCGTATACTTTTCGAGTTTAAAACCCTAATTCGATCTCGACTCCCAATTCATGAAATGGAATTTTTTTTTTGATAATTTTCATGAAGTCTCTGATGTGCAAGCTTGCTACAAACCAGATTTTAGCATTAATAATTGAATCGATTGTTATAAATTCATAAAAGTTCAATTTTTATTCAAATACTGAACACTCTTAAAATAACCAACTAAAAATCTTCATTTTTGTTTTAAAAATCATGGATTGAAGTGTAGATTCAATAAATATTCTTGAACTCATAATTTACAACAATTTATTTTTGTCAAATATTGGTTGGAAACATATAAACAAGTTTACAGTGGAAAATAATTTACTGTATGTTCAAACAACTTTGCAAAATCTTGTTTAAGGATTAAAACAACTTGATTGTTTGAAAAAGCCAAGCTTGTCAGTGATTACAGCAAATAGACTTTAGTTTTGAAAACAAATATAATCCCTGTATAAATGTTTACAGAGAACACAGGAGCATCACTGGAATATTATCATACTGAAGCATGAACAAAGCAGTTTAAAAGTGAAGTTTTTGAACTGTTTTAAATAAATTTTAAACCTTTTAAAAGATATGTTTACTCACCTGGACAAATATTTAAGCAGAGGCTTTATTGATTTTATTTGAACTGCAGATTGAATCTTCAGTATATTGCTTTCACTTGAATACACAGTGATGTTTTTCTCTCCTTTTTATTTTATTTCCTGTTCTTTGCTTATTTTTTTCTTTCTTTCTTCAGTAAAAAGTTTTGAACGAAATGATGCATAGATTTATATATATATATATATATATATATATATATATAGAAGTGTACAGAGTAAGGGAGGTAGGAAAGTTTAAGCAAAGTACTGAAATTAAATTTTGTATAATTGCTTCATACCATTTGTACAACACATGCTTTCCTCCTTTCTTCAAGGGAGGCTGAAGAGTAAGCATTAAATGAAAGCATGTTTACAACAGTCTTTACTTTAAATTCTTGCCAGTACAAGTTTGGTTTGGCAGATCTTGTTTTATGGGTTGAAGTGTAACTGCATTAAATGCTCATGCTTCCTATGCTTGTTTGATTTTCTTTTATATGTATAGTTTATATATTTTTATTTTTGTTTATTCACTTCCTATGCAACTTGTTTGTTGACTTTGCTAAAATGAAAGTGTTTGTTTTACTTTTTTTTTCTTTTACAGTTTTATATTTCTTCATACTCTTTTGTTATCTTGGTTTACTTGCTAAATGAAAGTGTGTGTTTCCTTTGTTTTCTTGTTTATTTGTTTATTTGTTTATTTGTTTATTTGCCAAATGTTAGATTATAATTATGTGACTTAAATTTTATAATTTTATCATAACTTACTTTAACAATTTTATTTCTATTAAAAGCTCAACTATCAATATTTAAATTTATAACCCATATTTCATTTAATGGTTTTAAGACAATTTCTTATTTTACTTTGTTAAAAAGAAAAGTTGTTTTTAGTTATTAACATTTAATAACTATATGATTTTATTACAATATTTTATTTCTTTTGAAATGCTCAAATTAAATTTAAAAGTTCTAACAATTCAACGAATTTAATTTTAACAAAATTTCGGGATGTCACAATATTTTTTTTTAAACTTAAATAAAATCTGAGTTTTTGAAAATAGGGGGGAAAGAAGAGAAGCTTGGGGGTAGGCCGAGTGGCCTTCTGGTAAAACCCAAAGCAATTGTTTTGAACAGTTTTTTTTTATAATGTTTTAAAATCAATTTGTTTTTGAAATTTAAATAGTCTAAATTTTCTTATTTAAACTTACTCTTTTTTATAATTGTTTTCTTTAACAATTGATTAAGAGGTTTTGAAAATTGGTTTAATTTAAATTTTGTAAAATTTAAGGTAATTTTAAAACTTAATTTTAAATAAGATTTTTATAAGACAAGTTTTAAAATGCAAATTGGAATTAGTTCTTGAAAACTTCTGCTTGATAATGTTTTAAGTTATTTTAAGGAAGTTAACTTTTGTTAACTTTAAAATTATCAAGTTAAATGATTATTTTATTCTACAACTTTATTAATTATTTAATTAAGTAAAGGTAATCATAATGATAAAATGTTTTAAAAATGATAATGGTAATAAGGCATTAATTAAATAAGTTTTATCTTAAGTATGACGACCCAAAAATTTTAAGCAATTTAAATTGGGATATTTAATTGATTTGAAATATTAAAAAGAATTTTTTTAACTTGAATTCAAATATCACTAATTAATTGTTAATTAAATTATTAAATTAAATAATTTAAAATCGGGTATATAAGCCTGTTAAAAATAATTTGAAGGCTTGTAAAATTTGTATTGATAGTACTAAAGATAGTAAAAAGTGTTGAAATTGAATTTGGAAGGGTTTGTTAAGTTTTGAAATTTTATCGTTTAAATTGAATTTAAAAATAGCCTTCCGAGGCACAGTCTCGGAATTCGACGAAACCAGTTCCATTAGATCCGTAATATTGTATTATTATCGGATTTCAATTTTCGTAGAGTTTGGAGTTGTTATGTGAGCGTATGGTATGTAAATGCGTTGAAATCTATATCGAAAATTTAATATAATAACTGGTTTAAAACACTATCTTCTCCATACGATCGAATTGGGGCTCGAAACCTTTTCCATTGTGTCCGGAATAGGGATATAACCCTAGGAACGTCCAGCGGCACACCTCGGTACGAGTTCGTGATTTTAGGCTACGTAAAGTGGAACGATTTAAAATCAAATTCAAATATAAAATATTCTTTCTTGTCAAACTTTTCTTCAGCCGAAATCCTTCCTGAGCAGGCCGACTTCCATTCCATCGTGTTCCCTCTTTTATAAACATCACGCAATTTTCCTCTGCAAAATTTTAAATCGAAATCAGTAATGGCCGACCTAATCTCTGTTAAATCATGCTACCTATCCCTTCGTTTACATCAAACAGTTCCTTCTCGTTCCTTTTGTAATTGCTTGTTCCTCTCTCTCGTTATTCAATTTGGAGAAAGAAAAAGAAACTAATATCGACATTCCCTTCCTCTTCAAAAACAAATAATCAGAGCGGTTTAAAAAAAAAATTATTATGACTTTGTTTCTAAAAATCGAATGCGACTTCAATAAAAAAAAGGGGAAAAATCGTTCTTCTTCGAATCGGGCAAATGGGACGCTCGTGTTTTCTCGTTATAATCCGCAGATGGTCGCTTGGACGAGGGTAGCAAGGTTGGCAGGAGAAGAAGCGCGTGAGCGGGATGAGGGCGACGCGAGGTGTGATGGTTCGATCTGAATAGGGATTTAGGGTCGGTGATGTAGGGGCTGTAGTTGTGGGTTGTGTTCGGCGCTGCTCGTGGAGGTGAGGACGAGCGACAGTTAGGATGAGTGTCGCGAAGCGATAGTGGGTGGAGTTTGGTCCTTCGAATGGATGTGAGGCAGTGGTGTTTGCGAACCTGGGTAGATGTTGTCGGGCCGAGAATGGTAGGGTTTGGGTTTTTCTTTGATTGGAGATGGAGTTTATCATCTCGATGACAAGCTGTGTGTGGCACAACAAATTAAGGTGGACTGCTAATGTCATTTTTCAAAGAAAGGAGGAGCGTGCGCTAGTACGTGAAGCCGAGCAGGTCTAAAGATGTGAGGAGAACAGGTCGGAATGGAATTGGACTGCAAACAAAAATATAAGGTGAGTTAATCTCACTCAGTTAAATTGAAATTTAAACGATTAAATTTAAATAAATGCTTGAATGGTTGAAATTGATTGATGTGCTATAGTATGGTATATTCTGGAATTGGCATATTATTGTGCTAACATCTGTGGATGCAGGGAAAACAGGTTGGAGGGATCCAACTGGACCCCTCAACATTTATTATTTAATATTCTTTGTTGTGATTACTTGATATTCTATGATGAATATATTGGAATATTGAATGTTATGATTTGATTGGATATATTTAGGTATAATGAATTACCAAAAATATATAAATTGAGTTTTGGAAAGAAAATAAAGGAAGTAAAGTTGTAAACAAAATAATCTTAGAAAATTTAATGAATTAAGAATGAATTGAAAAAGAAATGGGAGTTTGTTAAATACTAATAAATAACTTCGAGTATGAAAAGAAAGGGGTTTGAATAAACAGTAATTAATGAATTGTGAAATTATGTGATATTAATTTAAATGGATAAAGAATTATTTTAAAACTTAAAGTTTTAAATTTATTTAAAGGAATAAGAAGTAAATTGAGAAATCTAAATTGGTATTTCAATTAAAAGTATTTTAAATCATAATTAAGGAATAAAATCTGAAATTAAAGGATTTTTGAATAAATGAAGTAAATTGGAAATCAATTTGGAAATTGATTTAAGTGTTTGAAATTAGATTTTTGGAAGAATAAATTCAAGGTGGAAATTTATTAAAGGAATGAGGAAAATTATTTAAAAATAAATAGTGGTTTATTTTTAAAGGTTGTGAGGAGAAGTATATTTCTCTGGATAGCCAAGTACGTTTTCAAAGTAAGTTTTTAAAATAAAATAAAGGTTTTAATGTTGTTTTACAAAGCATGTTCTTCAAAATTTATTATTTCTAAATGTTTAAATTCTAAAGTAAATATTTATTCAAATCTATTACCGTAGTAATAATTTAAAAAGTGTGACTTAGTAATTCTGTTTTAAAGGTGAAAACCTAGTTTATATTTATAAAGTAACCTTATTTCAAATATTCATATAGTATATATTTTTAATCAATTATTGAAGTAGTTTTAATGGAAGTAATTAATTAAGAATAATGAATTAATGTAATTAATTAATGTAATTAATGAAAGTAATTAAAGATTAATTATTGTAAATGGTTAAAAATAATTAATTCGTGTAATTAATTAAAGGATAATTACTTAATGTAATTAAAGATTAATTAGTCAAGGATGATTTATTGAGATTGATGAATTAAGGAATGATTAATCAAATTGGGATTATTAATGTTAAATAAGCAGGATTAAGGATGATTGGTGTAATTGATTCAATTTGTTAAAATTAATTAGAATGGTATAACTGATTTATCTTGCTCATGAATGATTGAATAATATCGTATGCCGGAGATTAGTGGATATCTCTGATATGTGATGCTTTGTGATATGAGATGATTGGTTTTGAAGGGGTGATGATGTGGTTATCTATCGATAGTAAATTGCAATGTAAGAAGTGACATCCTATTTGAAGTTAAATTGTATTTAACTTGTATAACTTGGGTTAATATGGTATTGAATTCGAAGAGACCGGAGTCGGGTATTAGTAAATACCCGAAATCACTTCGATTCGTTATAAATTGATATGTGAAATCAATAGGCTAAAATGAAATGATTTAAGTGAATTGGACCATATAATCTAAGTCTGGCACTTAGAAATTTATGTGAGAAATAAGTGATGTCTATAACATCTTGTGAAGAGTAAATTGATATAAGTTACCCCGGGTTTATATAATTTGTATGCTTTTGTATTCCATGTTAGATGGGTTTACTCACGCTGGTTTCCAGCCTGACCCGGGTGTTACTTTGATGTAATGCTCGGGTCAGACCGAGTATTACAGATTTCCAGGTAAGGACATTCTGGAGCTTAGGAAGCGAGCTGGATGGCTGGAACGTATGGAGTACTTACCACTGTGATATATTATTGTATAATTAGTGCATGTTATTTAAAACTGTCCAGTGATTAGAAATGGTTGTAACTCTGATATATTTAAAAATGTAAATGTACTGATACAGTTCTTCTTTGTAAACTGTTATTTTACTTGATATTATATTTTGTCCGCTGGGAATGTGAGATGTTGGTGTTTCTATTCTTCTTTTCTTCTTTCTCTTTTCTTCCTTTTCTAACTATCTGGAATTTTCGAGTTTGAAATTTCCGGGTCGTTACAATGGATCACAGCGGCTTATGTAGATTAGGCCCCACCGCTTGAAATTTTATGATAGGTTCCTGACACTATCTAGAGTGTACTTATGAAGTTCCATCTGATTTCGTTAAGTTTTGAGTGAGTTGTGGATGATTCTTCTGTACCAGATGACCCATGAAGATGGATGATCAAACAAACTCCAAACGACTTGATATTTGGATAAGACACTTAAATAGAAGATTTGAAGACAACCAAACTATCCATCTCCTATGAATAGCTAGAGACACATTCCCTATGGATAGCTAGCGACCCATCAAAATAGGTCAGATCGCCCTCAAACTTTCTGAGCTCCTTCGTAGCGCTAAGTAAAGGCTTCTGGTAGAAAAACATGCTAAGTTGATGGATAGCTCGCAATCCATCCCTATGGGTAACTAGCGATCCATAGAAATGATTCAGATTGATTTGAGATTTTTGGTGATGACTTGGCATAATAACTGGACTCTTCTACACTTAAACTTCTGGCCCAAGTGCTCTCCAACCCTTATAAATACCATCCTACCTGCAACATGAACAAGATCTTTTGGACAGCCTGCTGAAACTCTATAGAAACTACTTTTCACTCTCCTCCTCCTACACAACAGTCATCTACAAGGTTCACTGTGATTCTCCAGTAAACTCCTACACTGGTGACTTGATCTAACTTACAAGATTCAATAGCATTGTAATAAGATTCAACTTATAATTGCGGATGTAGGCTTTGTTAATAGCCAAACCACTATTAAGACCTCTTGTTCATTTACTTTTTCTACGATTTTCTATTGCTTTTTCTATTTTATTTGCCTTTATAAACAAGGTTGGTGCTTTCATACTCAATCCAGGATGTTGATCCATTTTTTGGGTTAACACTTGCTATATTCGGTACTAAATCAACATCCCCAATTCGGCCTGAGGTAGGTACTTAGCCAAATCATGGTCCAAACTTCATTCCTGCTTCCTTTGCTTCCTATAGACTTTGACTTATCAATGTTAGCATCCGAGTCATCACTTCCAAGCATCCATATTCAAGTCGTAGAAGTTAATCTGTCTCGTCCTTCCACTCTTAGCCAATCTCTTGCCGCAAGCTACAAACAACATCCCAATGGCTTTCTTGCACCATCTTTTTTTCCAAGTCCCATAATCCTTCCTCTAAATTTGGTCCCGAATCAACCATGCTGATTCGGGGCGACTCTACCTCTTAGCTACAATTGTGATGCGAATTAGCCAATAGAATTCTACTATGCTTTATAGCACATCCACCAAATTTCATCCAAATCCGATCAACTTAACTTCAAATCTGCTCAATTCTCCAATCTAACTTCCTATGCAATCACAACACTAGCAAATGCATCAAAGCATAGCATCCAAACAAAGCATAGCATCAGTTCGTCCAATCAAACGTATAATTTCATCAAATTAAACGTGCAAATTATCAAATAAGACAAGCAATCAATTTCTAGTCATGGATCTACCTAAAATCATGAATATGCGTGGATATTTAGGATGAATTCTAAGCCAATTTAGATCGTACAATTATAAAACATGTAACTAGAGTTATATTAGGTTTCCACTACCAAATTATTAGATCTTACCCAGTTCATGTCAAACCTTACCATTTTAGCATGAAATCACAGAACACTAACATATGATCCTACATAGAAGAGTGACAGTCATAGACTACTCACCAATTATCGAATTCAACCCAAAAAATAGCAGATCCGATCTAAAGAGTAGCAATTCGACTTCTAACCAAGCATAATGATGAACTCAATCTTCTAAATGAATATCTAGTCACTAATTAGCAATCTAGTATGATTTAGGATGAAACTTAGGTGAATTAGAGAAGATCTAGGGAAAATTTTTGTTTGGAATTGATTTAGAATTATAGGGAAGCCTTTCATTCAACAATCTCAACCTCTATTATAGCATCGTCTCATTAAACTAATGGGCCAACAAATTGGGCTTACTAATTACACACTAATTCTGCATAATAGTTTTCAAAACTTAAAACAGGCATAATTTCCTAACCTTAAGTCCGATTCACTTATTGACCACTCTACGGAATGGTAAACCTCCATCCTAATGCAATGGAACTAATTAGAGCCTCTAGTTCTGCTCTTATCAAAATTTATAATCCAAATAAGATTTTCAGGTTTAAAATAGTTATCAAAATTCGAGAAAAATCACACGTGTTTAAAATACCCCTAAGAGTCATATCCCAAAATTATAGAATTATACAACCCAAAATAAATTAAATAGAATTATTTTATAATCCTCCGATACATAAAATACGGCGTTACATTCTTCCCCCCTTTAGGAATTTTGCCCTCGAAATACCATACAAGTCAAAGCATAAGCAACCATTGCTAACCCGCATGCTTACCAACCACTTGCAACCATCAAACATGCCAACCAAGTAGCCATGCAACCCATAAATATGCCTTTCCTAGCATACAGAATACTAATCAACCAAGTACAATGGTGAAAGTGGATACATAAACAATAGTTCTCACCATTCAAAGAGCTCTGGACAAGCCACCTTCATGTTCTCTTCTGTCTTTCATGTACAATCACTATTACCTTCGCTCCAATGCACCTTAACTACTCTTACTACCTACCTCCTAAGCTTTTTTTTATTGTACCTAACAATATGAAATGGCTTACGAGATCTCGAAATCTCTACTTCCACCTCCATCTTCTAGATGATCCAATTCTATAAATTTCTCGATTCGTGCACAAACTTCCATAGATAAGAGATATGAAAAACGCCATGCACGCCCATCATATTTCGAGGAAAGTCAACTCTATATCCTAGCTTTCCAATCCATTTTATTATTGGAAAGGGTCCAACAAATCCATGTGCCAACTTCCCTTTTCTACCGAATTGGACTACGTTCACAAATACCATATCTTTGATAGAAAAAAAATCTTACCTTCCCGTAACCGCATAACTTTACAATCGATCTTGAGCAGCTTTCATTCATTGCTTAATGATCTCAATTTTATCTGAAGTCTCCCTAATAATTTCTATCGCAAGTATCGGTTTCTCACCTACTTCCCACCAACACGAAGGTACATTACACGGTTGCCCATACAGTGCTTTATACGAAGCCATTCAGATACTTGATTGATAATTGTTGTTGCATGCAAACTTCACCGAATAGCGATGATCTTCCCATGATCCTCCAAAGTCTGTGATGCAAGCTCACAAAAGGTCATCTAATACACGATTCAATCTCTTGGTTTTCCCATCCGTCGGTGGGTGATAAACTATACTAAGATGCAACTCGGTTCCCAATGCTTCCTGTAAGATCTTCCAAAATCCAGTGGTAAACAGCGGGTCTCTGTTGTTCACAATTTTTTTTAGCACACCATGGAATCGTATAATCCATTTCACGTACAATTCAGCTAGCTTAGATGCCATCCTATTCGACTTGACAAGTATGAACCTTGCACTCTTGATCGGTTGATCTATCACCACCCATACGCTATCATATCTTATTTTAGTCCTCAGCAACCCATCTAAAAAATCCATAGATATTTGGCCCATTTCCTCTCAGAAATGTGTAGTGGTTGTAGTAACCCACTAGGCTTCTTCTGCTCTGCTTTCACTAACTGGAAATTCACACATTTGAGATGAATTTCCCAACATACCTCTTCATGCCTTCCCTATAGTAAGTCTACTCCATATCTTTTTACATCTTGTTACCACCAGGATAAATAGTCAATCTAGAGCGATGGCACTCACTCAGTACTTCATCTCAGTAATCCTTACATAGTGGAACAAACAGTCTCCCATCCTTACGAAGCCAACCTTCTTAGTCAAGCTCATATTGCTTCGTATCTTCAGATTCTACTCCTTCTTCTATCCTAGCCATGATTTCGACTACCCTAGCATCTCACTTCTGACTAGTATCAATCCTTTCTATAAGAGTAGGTCTAATTGACAAACATGCCAACATTTTAGGCTCAAGCTCACAATGCGGCTAGAAATCAAATCCTACTATATAATCTATATGCTTCTATTCCAAGAACATTGCTCCTAATTTAGCATATCTTCTGCTCAATGCATCGGCAAAAACATTCCCTTTTTCTAGAGAGTAGGAGATACCGAAGTTATAATTGGCCAAAAACTCCATCCACTGTTGCTGCCAAAGACCGAGATTTTTCTAAGAAAAGAGGTATTTTAAGAATTTGTGGTCCATAAAAAGCTCAAGCCTCTCTCCCAATAGATATTTTCTCCACATCTTCGAAGCGATTGTCGCTAATTCCAAGTCATGAGTTGGATAATTCCTTTCATGCAGATTTAGTTGTCAAGCTGCATAAGCAACAATTCTTCCTTTATGCATCAACATCGCACCTAACACAGTACTGCAAGGATCCATGTACAATGTCAACTCCTTATTTCCACTTGGAATGGTCAATACCGGTGCACTCATGAACCTCTCCTTCAGAATCACAAATGCATGCTCACATTTTGCATCCCATATAAAGGTCTAAGTCTTCTTTATCAAATTATTTAATGGCGTTGCTATCTTCGAGAAGTCCTTTATGAAGCATCCATAATATCCCGCAAATCCTAGGAGACTTCTCACATCCATAACATCTTCTTAGGATGCTTCTAGTCTTGGATCACTGCCTCCTTCGCAAGATCTAGTGCTATACCTTGTCCTGAAATGTCATGACCCAAGCATCTCACTTTTTTCCTCTAGAAGTGACATTTAGAGAAATTCTCTCTCAATTTGTGCTTCCTCGAAATTTCTAGCACAATCCTCAAATGCGCCTTGTGCTTTTCTTAATTTATTGAGTAGATCAAAATATCATCCACAAACACAAGCATGAACTTGTTTAACTATTCTCTGAAGACTCTATTCATCGGATCTACAAATTATGCGGAAGTGTTGCCAATCCAAATGGCATCACCAACCATTTATAGAAACTCAATGGCATACGAAATGTGGTAAATGACATACTTTCTTTCGCTACTCCACGCTGATGAAATCCCATTGCCAAATCCATTTGAGAAAGCACCCTTGCCACATGCAGCTAATCGAATAGGTCATCAATACATGAAAGCGGATACTTGTTCTTCCTTGTTACCTTATTCAGCTCATGATAATCTACACAATAACCTCAAAGAGACATTTGCCTTAGCCGTGAACACAATAGGTGCATCCCACTCAGATATGCATCAATGAATAAACCCTTTTGTCAATAGGTCATTCACCTGCACCCACAATTCCTTCTGCTTTTTGGGTGCCATTCGCCTTAAAGACATAACTATAGGTATGGCATCCTTCACTAAATCGATCTTGAAACTTGATCCTTCTATGTGGCAACAATCCAGTCACTTCTTCAAAGACATCTAGATAATCCCTAGTGATTGATACTGATGTCAACCCCTCCTATGGAACCTCCGGAAAATATAGAAAGCTAACCGTTAACCCATCATCTGGTGGGCAGCTAATCACTACCGTTCCCCCATCCATATCCCTGTTTGTCACCAATAGCTTCTCGCAATCACTACAGCCGCATAACCCTTTAGCCAGTCCATTCCTAAGATAATCACAAACCCGACAAAATTGAAAATAAAGCAATAACACTCAAAAGAGCATCCATGACTCGATAAGACTAAACCGCTACAAAGCATGCATAAGATAGTCGGGCATTCTACAGGGTTTGTCACAATCAAGGGTCAGTCTACTATCTCAAATATCAATCCTAATCTGCCTATTAGGTCACTACATATAAATGAATGCAAAACACCAGTATCGAACAAAACATGAACATGAACATCTCTAATAGAAAGCATACCTTGAATGATGATTTCCTTCCCCTTCTCCTTCGTCGAGGGAGCAGCCGACAAAGTTGGGACGACGTCCAAAGCATACGCCTTCACTACCTACTTATCCCTCACAGGTTCTAAATAATCCCTCTTAAGGTGCCCAACTTATCACAGTTGTAGCAATTCTTTCCTCAGTAGCATTTCAGTCCTTAATCAAATGGCCTTTCTCATTACATCCATGGCAGCTAGTTCCAACCTTCCCTTCTTTTGTTCCCCATTTCCTTGTTGCTGCTTCCTCTTTCCATTCCATTTCTTCTTGCCTCCACCATCCTATTGCGGCATTCACCCTTCTTTCTTTGTAGAAGTGACAATAATAGCAGCTTTATTCGTAGAGTATAGATTCTCTGCCTAAGCGCTTTCTCAACCAACTAATCAATAGACTCATCGTTATGATCAACAAGCTTTTCTCTAGGATAGTCGTCAAGTCCTATAACGAACTTCCCATTCTTTCTCATGGCAGCGCCGATGAATGACATCCCATACATAGATAGTGCATCAAACTCCGCTACATACTTAGAAATAGACATACCTCCTTACTTCAGTACGGTGAATTTCCTGAATAACATTGACTTCTGAGCAGATAGTATAAACTTCTCCTCGAATCTTGCCTTAAACTGATCCAAAGAGAACTGTTCTTCCAGAGTAGCAATGGTGATAGCATTCCACCAATTCATAGCATATACCTGAAGTTTTCTTGAAGCTAACTTCCTTTTTATGACATCTTCCACCTCCATATCACTGAAGATGCGCTCACAAGTATTTATGCAGTCCTGAATCTCCATGGTTGACTCCGTCCTATGGAATGGCTTCCCTCTAAGAGTAGAATAATCCTTGCAAAGCTTAGCAAAGTCAACCCTAGGTGCCTGCATAGGAGCACCCTCACCTAAAGCCACTCTAGGAGTATTCTAGGCTCTCCTCATTATCGATGTTATCATCGCATCAAACATAGCCTAAAAATCAGCTGTAGCAGCTGATTTTTCCCCCCCCCCCCCCCCTCTACCTTTGAAGAAGAGTTTCCAACAGCATTCCACGTGTTCTGATTCATTCTTATCTATAATAATAATGATTAGTCCCTCTACCTTTGAAGAAGAGTTTCCAACAGCATTCCACGTGTTCTGATTCATTCTTATCTATAATAATAATGATTAGTCTATTACAAAAGAAAGTCGTTAATAGTGCTCAAGTGCATGCAACTAAATATATATTATTACTATATAGCTTTGAAAATTAAAGTATAACAAGTAAGCTTTCTCTCTTACGCATAATCTTGATCCGGTCTAAGATGATAACTCCTTCCTTATCACTACTGGATCCTAGCATCCACTTCGATTAGTCACATAACTATAGCTCTATACCAAATGTGACGACAACCTTATTCTAGTGGCACCAATAAACTAAATAGCACGCTAAAATCATGCCGAGGCGATATAGAACAATAATTAGGATTCAGAATGAAAAAATGCAATACAAAACCTGTTGTATCTCACAACGCATGGACAAAATATAAAAGTACATAGATGATGAAATAGTGAGCAATAACAAGATGAAATATGATTTGAACAGAATTATAAGTTCATACACAAATGCCATATAGAATGTATACAACAATTCCTTACTACATCATCACTCTCTTAAACAACAAAGAATCAGAAATAGCAGCACTGCAAAGGCTCCATAGTGCTACCCAATGGAAAGCGAAGAAGTCTATAATATAACATAGTATACGTCATATCCTCTCCTAGCTTGTCCTTCGAATAACAGCAGCGTCATTTAGACCTGCTCTCTAGTCTACACATTTGAGTACAACAAGAACACTCCAAGTCATCAACAATTCCTTGGCCCTCCCATAACATCCGTGTCTTTAGTACTTCACGTTGGACAACGATCTCTACTCACTCAATCCATTACATTATTCGCAGCCTTGTATATCTCAAGCTACACTCTTCAGTACCTACCCCAATTAGGAGTCACAAACCGAAGAGTCATAACTTCATCCTGTTGTTCTATCACCGTCCTTTATGATGTGAACAAGCCACCACTTCTAGGATAACCTATTGAACCTCTGTATCCATCCCTAGAAGTTGCACATTCCGTGCACCTTCCTGCTATATTCGATACCAGATCAACATCCCTAATTGGGCCCGAGTTAGGTACATAGCCAGATCTTGGTCCAAACTTTATTTTTGATTCCTTTGCCTTCCTTCCGGATGCAATATGTGACAACCCTGGTTTTGGCGATTACCTGTAATATTGTGAATTAAAAATAAATTGGAGATTTAAATTGTTTATTGGAATAAACAATGGATTTTGGAAAAAAAATATGAAAATAAAGTTTTACAAACTTTATCTTGGTTGTTTATGAGAATTATGAGTGAAATATGATTTTATTTATTGAGAGTGCAATAATTCTTATAATTATTCCCAAATGCTTCTTTTAATGATTTTCAAAGGAAGTATTTGTTTAAATATGAGTTTATTATAAATAAAAAGATGAACTTCTATAAGTTTTGTTTATGAAAACGATGTTAGAGTGATTTGTTGCATTTTATTATGCAAGAAGATAATTTTTGTGACATTTTTGGTGTTAAAAATGGCGTCTTGTTTAAATATTTGTATAAATTGGTTATTTATTTAAAAAATAAGATTTTTTTGATAATAAAAATATTTTATAACAAAATTATCTTTTCATTAGTTCTAAAATATTTTATTTAACATAGAAATATGTTCATATAATTTTATTGTGTTGAAATTAGGTGAAGATATGTTGTTTTATTTGTCAACATAGCGTATTTGTGTATCTTAGTGATAAAATTGATTTTCCTTTATTTTCTTAGGCTAATTTCTTTAGTTTTGGGTCCATAGCCCATTAATTAACATAAACCCAAGAAGAGAAAAGTTTCTCTTCCTCATTTTATTTCACATGTACGTTTACTTCTCCTTCTCCAGTAAACTAAAAATATAAAACTAAGAAACCCTCTCTATTTCAAAATCTAAAGCTCAAATCTCATTTTCTCTTCAATTAAATTATTGTTTTAATCAATATAAAGAGATTTCAATAGGTAATCACTTCCAAAACAACAATCTTTTCATCAAAATCTAGTTTTGAGATTGATTTTATATGTAATCTCTTCTATTATGGTTTACATGTACTTTATTTTTCCTCTACAGGTTCTTGAAGGCAAGAATCGCTCCAAAGCTTCAAACTTTCTGCCAATATTCGAGCTTTTGCAGCAAATCAGCAAAGTGAGAACAATATCTCACAAATACTAGCTAAATTGCTTGAATCTGCTGCCTATGCAAAAGTTTATTCACCGTAAACTATATTTTCGTTTCTGGCCTGAAGTGCCAACTTTGGCTGTCCATAACTTTTGTCTCTGGCAACGAAATGCTACCGGATCTTTTTCTGAAAGTTTATATGTTGAAATTTGTTTCTGAAAAATTTGATTGAAAATATTGTCATTTGATTGTTCAAACCGTTGCTGCAAAATCAACAAAACACAGTTTTTCTGCCTGTAGAAATTGTGTTTTCTGAGTTGCTACAAATATGGCCTGAGTCCATATTTGAGATAGCATAACTCTTTCATTGCTTACTGAAATTGCTTGATTATTTTTTTATTTGATAGATAAAGTTTTGTACTATAAGCATACAAAATTTCAGATCATTTTGACCTATATAGCTTATAGAAATATGCTGCCAAACTTTGACCTGGACCATGTTTTTGCCCAGAATTTTACAGTGAAAACACTATCTGGGTCCAACTTCGAGACATCATATCTTTTTCATGATTTGTATAAATTGCATGATTCTTGATGCAGTTTGAAGTTTTGTTGTTAATCTTTATGAATGTTAAATTTCAGGTTATTTCAACCTATATTGCTTATAGAAACATACAGCCGAACTTTGACTCGGAACATATTTTTGCCCAGATTTTACAGTGAAAACACTGTCTGGGTCCAACTATGAGACATCTTGTCTTTTTCATGCTTTGTCTAAATTGCATGGTTCTTGGTGCAGTTTAAAATTTTGTTGTTGTTATTTATGTACGTTAAATTTTAGGTCATTTTGACTTATATAGCTTATAGAAATACGCTGCCAAACTTTGACCCGAAGCATGTGTTTGCCCAGATTTTTACAGTGAAAACATTGTTTGGGTTCAACTTTGAGACATCATAACTTTCTCACACTTTATCCAAATTACATGATTCTTTTTTTTTGAAAGCTGAAGTTTTCTATTATAGGCTTAAGAATTTTCATCTTAATCCGAGCTAATTTGGTCCTCTGTTTCATGCCTGGAAGTTGAACCCCAGAGGGTTTTCAGACCCATGCATTTTTTGGATTTTGAACTGTTGCAAACATGTCCTGAGTCCATGTTTTAGACAGTGTAAATTTTTTCATTTTCAATCGAAATTCATTGATTCTTTTTTTGTTTGAAAGATGAAGTTTTCTAGTTTGTGTACACCAATTTTTAGTTCAATCAAAGATCGTTCGGCCATTTGTTTTATATCTGAAAGTTGAATCCAGAGAAGATTTTAGACCTGGGTATTTTTTCGGCTGTGTTTTTATGTTCTTTTTCCGTCTGATTTTTAACTTACACTTCATGTTTTTATGATATTTCTAAAATGTTTTGTGGGCTATGATGCCTATCAATAGGCTAGCCAAGTTTTGATGAATTTGAAATTCAAATTTGATTTGAATTTGATTTGAATTTGAATGACGGTTTTGAGTGATTTCTTTGATTTCGAGCACAGATTTTTCCAAACAATTTGGAAATAATTTTTAAAATAAGTTGGCACTTAAAATAATTATTATGTAATATATTTAAATTATTTTTAGCTGTAAAATCTATTTATTCTCTATAATAAGGGAATATTCAAATATCATCTTCAAAATTGATTTCGGAAAATGGTTTTGAAAGCTTGTTTTCTCAAATAAATTATTTTATATATAAAATACACATTTTTGCACTTTTAGAGCGAATGAGAAGGAGAATTAAACGGTTTGGTAAAACACGTGGTATGGGACACGTGCGTTTATCTTATCGATTAATTCCTGACTTGTCCGTTTGATCGTTTCGACCTTCGGGTCGAGTTTACCGATGAGATGAGGTAAACTTTTTGCTGCTTTAAGTGTAAAATTTACTAGCGATTAGTAAACCGTTTAGTACGAATGTGTGGTATGGGACGCACATTAATACTATTCGGGTTCCTATTCGAAAATTTTAGACACATTTGCCACTATCGCATGCCAGTACTGGACTTTTGGGTCATTGCCATTGTGGCGTTTGCCATTGCGGAATATTTGTCTTCGAGATGATTGCAATTGTGGCTTATTTGTCTTTGAGACGTTTGCCATTGCGGCGTATTTTCCATTGTGACGTTTTGCCTTCGAGCGAGGTACCTATTTGAGATAACAGTACTTGGCAAGGCTCGGCCACATGCACATGCAAATACTTTTGAGATGGTTTCTCTGACTATTTTCACCAGTGCATAGCCTTTTCTGGAATTGGTCCGTTGAACCATTCGATATATGTTTATGGCGATTACCTTTCGGGAATTTGAACTCTTGAAAGTTCTATTTTTGAGATTTGAATTGCCTACACTGGCATTATGTGAGATTTGCCTTTTGGCGTTTACTTGAGATTTTTTTCTCCTCTTTGGAGATATATTTGCCTGATGGCATGTTTGAGATGAGATGTCTTTATGCATGTTTTGGGTTTTCCAAGATGGCGGGTTTAGGTTTTTTCCTAAACTATATCTGATGTTTTATGAATGCCGATGATATGAGGCACTTGTGTATGATTTGAGTACTGAGTTTGAGTTATCTATTTCGAGGTATTTGGTCACTTAAGTAGCGTTTGTTACTTAATTGTTGAGCTTATGAGTTATCGATTCATTCTTCTCTTTCGAGAAGAAGTATCTTCATGACTATTCTATTCATATTATCGATATTGACTAATTTGTGTAGCTAGACCGACCCGTGTATTTATACTCGGGTCAGACAGAGTTGTTTCGGGTATCATCTATTGGACTTAGCTTGAAGTTAATGCTGGATATCAGCTATCCTTTCTCTTGAGTAATTTCTATTCTTCTGCATAATCTGATGTATTTATATTTGATTTGATGTATATGGTGTGGTCGAGTACCACTTTTATTGTATTCATATTGTATTGTACTAAACATGTATCAGTGTATATGTATATATATGATGTTGATTACTGTTCTGTGATGTGCTTTACATTTAGTTATTGTATTTTTTTTCTGATAAACCCATTAACCACCTATAGTTTTGGATTAAGCATTTACTGGGTATGTCGATCCACTTGAGACAGAAAAAATATATTGCATTTATCGACGTATTCAGTAGAGTTTAAGACAAAGTTATATATGGTCGCCCTTAACCATCCTTATTCTCTGCTTTAGTAGACGGAATTACTTGTTAATTCTCTTTACTAAGGTGGGTCTTGGGGTGAGGTGTTACATATGGTATCAGAGCTGTGGTCAGAACAAAGTAGAATAAACACAAAACAGTATGTATATCACGATACGTTGAAATACAATACGAGTGAATCATTGTCTTTTATTCGAGCTTGTTTTCGAATCGTGCTTTGATTCTTTTTCGAGTATTGGGATATGTTGAGATGGAATATGTCTAGGAATATATATTGTATTCCATAGTATTCCATAAGTGAGTTTGATGTTATCTTATCCTATGAATAATCTTATTTGGGATTAATCTTATTTGGGATTATTCTATTCTTATTTTTGTCGATGCGAGTGAGTTCGTATCGATGAAGCTTATTGATTCCTTAGGGTATTCTTGTTGTGTTCCTTTGAACAAATGACCTCATATTGAGTTGAAATTAGGTATGAACATAATAGAAAACTTCATCTTTCAAACAAAAAAGTATCAATGAATTCCGACTAGAAATGAAAAAGTTACACTGTCTCAAACATGGACTCAGGCCATGTTTGCAACAGTTCAAAACAAAATTGTCTAGACCTGAAAACCATCTTGGGTTCAACTTCCAGGCATGAAATAGAGGACCAAACTACTTTGGATTGAGCTAAAAATTAGTTGAAATATAATAGAAAACTTCAGCTTTCAAACAAAAAAAGAATCATGCAAATTGGATAAAGTATGAGAAAGTTATAATGTTTCAAAGTTGAACTCAGGTAGTGTTTTCACTGTAATAATCTGGGCAAAAACATTTTCCGAATCAAAATTTGGCAGCATATTTCTATAAGCTATATAGGACAAAATCACATGAAATTGGTATGCTTATAGTTCAAAAATTTATCTCAAAGGACACGATAAAGTATAGGACACGATGATAAAGGGATTCGTAACACTTGTATAACACCGTAATATGTGTTTCTGTTATGTGTTTATCATATTTTGTTCTGAACTCAGCTTTGATACTAAAAGTTGGTGTACGCAAACTAGAAAACTTCATCTTTCAAACAAAAAAAGAATCAAAGAATTCCGAATAGAAATGTAAAAAGTTACACTGTCTTAAACATGGACTCATGCCATGTTTGCAACAGTTCAAAAACAAAAAATGCACAAGCCTGAAAACCCTCTGGGGTTCAACTTCCAGGTATGAAACAGAGGACCAAATTAGCTCGGATTAAGCTGAAAATTCTTAAGCCTATAATAGAAAACTTTAGCTTTCAAACGAAAAAGGAATCATGTAATTTGGATAAAGTGTGAGAAAGTTATGATGTCTCAAAGTTAAAACCAGATAGTGTTTTCACTGTAAAACTCTGAGCAAAAACATGGTCCAAATCAAAATTTGCCAGTATATTTCTATAAGCTATGTAGGTCGAAATGACCTGCAATTTGGTATGCTTATAATAGAGAAGTTCATATTTCAAACAAAAAATGAATCGACGAATTCTAGTTAGAAATGAAAAAGTTATTTTATCTCAAACATGAACCCAGACCATGTTTGCAGCAACTCAGCAAACAATTTCTACACGCAAAAATCTGCTTTCGAGTAGATTTTCTACCACTGTTTTGAACATCCAAATGACAATACTTTTCAACCAAATTTTTTAGAAATGAAGTTCAACATGCAAGCTATCAAATGCAAGAAATTCGGTAGCATTTCGTTCCCGGAATCAAAAGATATAAGCATGCAAAGAAGCGATCCAAACTAGATTCACAGAAAGAAAACTACTCAAAAAAATGATTACAAGAGCTCAAATTTTGATTTTTGAAGCTTTGCTTCAGCTAGAAATTGTGAGTATATCATCCCGAGACCCACATCAACAAAGAGTATTACTGGATAATACTGTCTGCTAATGCAGAGAATAAGGCTGGATAGGAGCGACCATCTATAGATTTGTCTTAACTATCTACTGAATACGTCGATAAGTGCTATCCATTTTTTTCTTCTCAAGTGGATTGACATATCCAATAAATATTTGATACAAAACTATAATGGCTAATGGATCTATCAGAACAAAATATAACAACTCAAATGTAAATAACATCACAGAACAGCAGAAATGCATACATATGCATAAGTACAGATACAATCACTAGTACAATCCAAAATGATATATCAAAGTGGTATGACGACCACAACCCAAACATGGGTCAAAAGAATATACACCAAAGTGTCAACAAAAAGGACTACATAAAAAGCTATAACAAAAAGAGATAGCAGAATAGTCCATGCAGAAGAAGAATAGGCTAAGTCCAAATGTACCTAACCTGAAACACCTCGATCTGACCCGAGTATAAAATACACGGGTCATTCTAGCTAAACGAATCAGTAAAAGGTGATAGCAGAATAATAGAGCATAAGAGCATAGTGATATTCTTCTTAAACAAGAAGAAACAATAAGAAAGCTAACCATAGACATATGGAGGATACACATCATGTATGGCATATATGATTACGCTAGGTGATAGAACACTGCTGCTTCAATAAGCATAAAACACAAATTATCATGAATTGCTAAAATGTAGCATGCCTCATATCATCGACAATCATAAATCAAATAAGAATGGTTTAGGGAATAGTAAAATGTAAACTCCTAAAAGAGTAATTCCAAAACCCGCTATATCGGCAACTCTAAGGAAAGCATAAGCAAAAGTCATCTCGACATAAGCCATAAGGCAAATGTCAACAAAGAGATAAAAATCTCATACAACGCCAGAAGGCAAATCCCATAAATAGCATCAATAGGCAATCTCAATATATATATATGCCAGAAGGAAAATCTCAACACGCCAGTGTAGGCAATCAATGAAACTCTCAAAAGAACTCCCAAGAGTCCAAAAATCCCGAAGTAATCGCCACCGAATTGTTCAAAGGACCGATTCCAAAATGACCACACACAAGGGTAAAAATCATCTCAAAAACGTTTTGCACGTGCCATTTTTTTCGAGTACTGTTTCACATAATAAGTACCTCGTCCAAAGGCAAGCGTCAAAAGACGAATACGCCGCAATGACAAATATGCCGCAACGGCAAACATCCGAAGACAAATACGCCACAATGGCAAACATCTGAAGACAAATACGCCGCAAAATGACCCGAAGGTCCAGTACTGGCATGCCAACAGGAAAATTTGTCACAAACTCTCGGAAACGAACTCGAAAAGTGTTAACGTGTATCCCATACCACACGTTAGCACTAAATGGTTTACTAACCGCTAGTAAATTTCACACTCAAACCAGTAAAAGGTTCACCTCATCTCATCGGTAAACTCGATCCGTAGGCCAAAATATGCTTTCGAGTAGATTTTCTACCACTGTTTTGAACATCCAAATGACAATATTTTTAAACCAAAATTTTCAAAAATGAAGTTCAACATGCAAGCTACAAAATGCAAGAAATCCGGCAGTATTTCATTGCCAGAATCAAAAGATATAAGCATGCAAAGAAGCAACCCGAACTAGATTCACAGAAAGAAAACTATCAAAAAAAATTATTACAAAAGCTCAAATTTTGATTTTTGAAGCTTTGCTTTAGCTAGAAATTGTGATTTGATACCAAGTTGTGACGCCCCACCCCGAGACCCACATTAACAAAGAGTACTACTGTGTAATACTGTCTGCCATTGCAGAAAATAGGGCTGGACAGGAGCGACCATCTATAACCATGTCTTAAATATCTATTAAATACGTCGACAATGCCATATATTTTTTTTGTTTGGAAGATAATTTTCTCTATTACATGTACAATAATTTTGAGCTCAATCCGATGCCGTTTGGTACTCTGTTTTATGCCTGGAAGTAGAACCCAGAGTGGATTTTTAAGCCTGGACACATTCTTGTTGAACTGTTACAAACATGGAATTACCAAGCTGTGACGTCCCACCCCGAGGCCTATATTAACAAAGAGTATTACTAGGTAATACTGTCTGCTAATAGGGAGAATAGAGCTAGTTAGAAGCGACCATCTATAGCCTTGTCTTAAATATCTATTGAATACGTCGACAAAATGCTCTATATTTTTTTCCTGATTCAAGTGGATCAACGTATCCAATAAATACTTAATACAAAGCCATATATGGCTTTACGATCTATCAGAACAAAATACAACAACTCAAATGCAAAACACATCATAGAACAACAGATAATCAGATATATACACACATATAGATACATCACAGAGTATACAAAATGATACATCACATATGTGGTTTGACAACCACAATATACATGAATCAAAACAATATACATATCAAAGTGGCAACAAAATGGACTACAATAAAAGGGGAAGCAGAAAAATCCATGCAGAAGCAGAATATGCTAAGTCTACAAGGGTGCCTAACCTGAAACACCTCGGTCTGACCTGAGTATAAAATACACAGGTCAGTCTAGCCAAACATATCAGTTTAAGAGGAGAAGCGGTAATAAATGCACAAGAATAAGGGTAATGTTCTTCTTAAACAAGAAGGAACAATACTGAGTATGAGAATGAGTATAAGTATGGTATGGTTACTTTAAATGATGAGGTGATATAACTTACACAAACATACCATCTCAAAAGAGATAAAACAATCCATAAAACGCTAAATATAGCAAGCCTCATATCATCAGCATATCATAAATCATCAATAGTGGTTTAGGGAAAATATAACTCCTAAAAAGAAGAAATCCCAAAACCCGCCATATCGGCAAACTCAAAGAAATCACCATCTCAAAAATACGCCACAAGGCAATCAATTATAACTCTCCAACATAGGAGAATATAATCCTAAATAAATGCCAAAAGGAAATCTCAGTAATAACGCCAATAGGAAAATCTCAATAATAACGCCAAAAGAAAAATCTCAAATAACGCCAGTGTAGGAAACTCAAATCTAAAAGATAGAACTCCCTAGAGTTCAAATTCCCAAAAGGTAATCGCCACAAATATATCTAATGGTTTAAAGGACCTATTCCGAAAAGGGGCGATGCATTAGGGAAAATAGTCAAAGAAATCAGCTCAAAAGTATTTGCACGTGCATGTGGCCGAAGCCTTGCCAAGTACTATTATCTCAAATAGGTACCTCGCCCAAAGGAAAAACATCATAATGACAAATACGCCGCAATGGCAAATACGCCGCAATGACAAATACGCCACAATGGCAAACGTCTCGAAGACAAAAACGCCGCAATGGCAATGACCCGAAGGTCCAGTATTGGCACGCCGCAATGGCAAATGTGTCACAAACTCTCGAATAGGAACCCGAATAGTGTTAACGTGCGTCCCATACCACACGTTTGCACTAAACGGTTTACTAACCGTTAGTAAATTTCACACTCAAAGCAATAAAAAGTTCGACCCAAAGGTCAAAACAATCAAACGAATAGATTAGGAATTAACTGAAAAGATCACATGTTCATAGCACGTGTTTTATCCAATCATTTAATTCTCCTCCCTCTTCGCTCGAAGTGCAAAATTATGTGTTTTATATAGAAATTTAAGTTGAAGAAAACAAGTTTTAGGAACGCTTCAAAATCGCTTTAGAAATTGCCTAAAATTCTCTTATCATAGAGTACATAATTTTTATACTTAATATATATATAATAATTTCAAAAGCCCATTTATTTGAAAAACATTTTTAAAACATATTATAAAACTCGTATATGAAATCCAGAAAGAAATATCAAGAGAACATCGAAATAATGGAAATTACACTAAGTACTATCCATTTAAAAGAAAGATGTGACTCAATATTCGACAGCAGGTTTGAATAAGTTATGACTCAAACAATTCTCAGATCTAAATTCATTGTCGCTGTCGTTTTGCTCTCGGGACAGCAACAAAGAGGTACAGTTTTGACCAATCTAAATCCAAAATTTCATAAAACTCAAAACATGAAATTTTAGTACAAAGTATGAACATTCCATAACACTAAAAATCGTCCAATTTGGGTAAGAAACGAGGGAGATATGGCTAAATTCATTTCATGTTCAATCGTAGAAAATTTGTTTCAGCAACATATAATCGACATGCTAGCTTGTTTAAGTTAGAAGTGTGAGTTATACCATGCTGTAACGCCCCACCCCAAGACCCACCTTAGTAAAGAGAATTAACGAGTAATTCCGTCTACTAAAGTGGAGAATAAGGCTGGTTAAGGGCGACCATCTATAACTTTGTCTTAAACATCTACTGAATATGTCTATAAATGCAATATGATTTTTCTTTTCTATCTCAAATGGATCAACATACCTAGTAGTTGCTTAATCCAAAACTATAGGTGGCTAATGCGTCTATCAGAACAAAATAAAATAACTAAATGTAAAGCATGTCACAGAACAATAATCAATATCATATATACACATGCTGTAACGCCCCACCCTAAGACCCACCTTAGCAAAGAGAATAAATGAGTAATTCCATCTACTAAAGCGGAGAATAAGGCTGGTGAAGGGCGACCATATATAACTTTGTCTTAAATATCTACTGAATATGTCGATAAATGCAATATGATTTTTCTTATCTATCTCAAGTGGATCGACATACCCAGTAAATGCTTAATCCAAAACTATAGGTGGTTAACGGGTCTATCAGAACAAAATACGATAACTAAATGTAAAGCACATCACAAAATAGTAATCAACATCATATATATACATATACACTGATACATGTTTAGTACAATACAATATGAATACAATATAGGTGGTACTCGACCACACCATATACATCGAATCAAAAATATAAATACATCAGAGTATGTGGAAAAACAGAAATTACTAAAGAGAAAGGAGAGATGATATCCAGCATCAACTTCAAGCTAAGTCCAATAGATGATACCTGAAAAAACTCGGTCTGACTCGAGTATAAATACACGGGTCAGTCTAGCTACACAAACCAGCCAATATTGATAATATGAAGCAGAATGGTCATGAAGATACTTCTTCTCGAAAGAGAAGAATGAATCGATAAACTCATAAGCTCAACACTTAAGTAACAAATGCTACTTAAATGACCAAATACCTCGAAATAGGAAACTAAAACTCAATATTCAAATTAAATACAAGTGCCTCATATCATCGGCGTTCATAAAACATCAAATATGGTTTAGGGAAAAATCTAAACCCGCCATCTTGGCAAACCCAAAACATGCATAAAGAGATCTCATTTCAAACATGCCATAAGGCAAATATATCTCCAAAGAGGAGAATAAAATCTCAAGTAAACGCCAAAAGGCAAATCTTATATAACGCCAGAGTAGGCAATTCAAATCAAAAAAATAGAACTTCCAAGAGTTCAAATTCCGAAAAGGTAATCTCCACAAATATATATCGAATAGTTCAAAGGACCAATTCTAAAAAGGGCGATACACTATGGAAAATAGTCAGAGAAAGCATCTCAAAAGTATTTGCATGTGCATGTGGCCAAAGCCTTGCCAAGTACTGTTATCTCAAATAGGTACCTCGCCCGTAGGCAAAACGCCGCAATGACAAATACGCCGCAATGACAAATACGCTGCAATAGCAAACGTCTCGAAGACAAATACACTGCAATGGCAATCGTCTCGAAGACAAATATGCCGCAATGGCAATGACCTGAAGGTCCATTACTGGCACGCCGCAATGCAAATGTATCACAAACTTTCGAATAGGAACCCGAATAGTGTTAACGTGCGTCCCATACCACACATTTGCACTAAACGATTTACTACTCGCCAGTAAATTTCACACTCAAAGCAGTAAAAAGTTTAAATCATCTCATCGGTAAACTCGACCCGAAGGTTAAAACGATCAAACGAACAAGTCAGGAATTAACCGATAAGATAAATGCACGTGCCAAATAGCACGTGTTTTACCAAAACGTTTAATTCTCCTACTTATTCGCTCAAAAAGTGCAAAAATGTGTATTTTATATATAAAATAATTTATTTGAGAAAACAAGCTTTTAAAACCATTTTTCGAAATCAATTTTGAAGACGATATTTGAAAATTCCCTTATTATAGAGAATAAATAGATTTTATGGCTTAAAATAATTTAAAAATATTACATAATAATTATTTTAAATGCCAACTTATTTTAAAAATTATTTCAAAATTGTTTGGAAAAATCTATGCTCGAAATCAAAGAAATCATTCAAAACCGTCATTCGAATTCAATTCAAATTCAAATTCAAATCAAATTTGAATTTCAAATTCATTCAAACTTGGCTAGCCTATTGATAGGCATTATAGCCTACAAAACATTTCATAAATATTACAAAAACATGAAGTATAAGTTAAAAATCGGACGGAAAAAGAACATAAAAACACTTGGCCCAAATAATACCCATGTCTAAAATTTTCTCTGGGTTCAACTTTCAGATATAAAACAGGTGGCCGAACGATCTTCGATTGAACTAAAAATTGGTGTACACAAATTAAAAAACTACATCTTTCAAACAAAAAAAGAATCAATGAATTCCTACTGGAAATGAAAAAGTTACACTGTCTCAAATATGGACTTAGAACATGTTTGCAACAGTTCAAAAACCAAAAATGCATTGGCCTGAAAACCCTCTGGGGTTCAACTTTCAGGCATGAAACAGAGGAACAAATTAACTCGGATTAAGATGAAAATTCTTAAGCCTATAATAGATAATATCAGATATCGAACAAAAAAAGAATCATATAATTTGGAAAAAGTGTGAGAAAGTTATGATGTTTCAAAGTTGAACCCAGACACTGTTTTCACTATAAAAATCTGGACAAAAACATGCTCCGGATCAAAGTTTGACAGCGTATTTCTATAAGCTATATAAGTCGAAATAACCTAAAATTTAACGTCCATAAAGACCAACAACAAAAAATTAAAATTCACCAAGAATCATGCAATTTAGACGAAGCATGAAAAAGATATGATGTCTCAAAGTTGGACCCTTGCTGTGTTTTCACTGTGAAAATCTGTGCAAAAACATGCTCCGAGTCAAAGTTCGGCAGTACGCTTCTATAATCTATATAGGTCGTAATAACCTGAAATTTAACATGCATGAAGACCAACAACAAATCTATAAACTGCACAAAGAATCATGCAATTTATACAAAGCATGAAAAAGATACGATGTCTCAAAGTTGGACCCAGACAGTGTTTTCACTGTAAAACTCGGGAAAAACATGGTCCATGTCAATGTTTGACAGCATATTTCTATAAGCTATATGGGTCGAAATGACCTAAAATTTTGTACGCTAATATTACAAAACTATATTTTCAAAAAAAAACCGAATCATGAAATTTCAATAAGAAATGAAAGAGTTATGCTATCTTAAAAATGGACTCGGGCCATGTTTGCAGCTACTCGAAAAACAAAATTTCTACAGGTAGAAAAACTGTGTTTTATTGATTTTGCAGCAACGGTTTGAACACGCAAATTACAATACTTTTCAACCAATTTTTGCAAAAACAAATTTCAACATATAAACTTGATTTAGAAAAAGATCCGACAACATTTCGTTGCCGGAGACGAAAGTTATGGACAACTAAAGTTGGCACTTTAGGCCAGAAACGAAAATATAGTTTACGGTAAATAAACTTTTGCATAAGCGGCAGATTCAAGCAATTTCGCAAGCGATTTAGCTATTATTTGTGAGATATTGTTCTCATCTTGCTGATTTATTGCAAAAGCTCGGATATTGGCAAAAAGTTTGAAGCTTTGGAGTGATTTTTGCCTTCAAGAACCTGTAGAGGAAAAATAAAGTACATGCAGACCACAATAGAAGAGATTACATACAAATCCAATCTCAAAACTAGATTTTGATGAAAAGATTGTTGTTTTGGAAGTGATTACCTGTTGAAATCTCTTTATATTGATTAAAACAACAATTTAATTGAAGAGAAAATGAGATTTGAGCTTTAGATTTTGAAATAGAGAGGGTTTCTTAGGTTTTCTATTTTTAGTTTACTGGAGAAGGAGAAGTAAACGTACAGGTAAAATAAAATGAGGAAGAAACTTTTCTCTTCTCTGGTTTACGTTAATTAATGGGCTTTGGATTCAAAACTAAAGAAATTAGCCTAAGAAAATAAAGAAAAATCAATTTATCACTAAAATACACAAATACACTATGTTGACAAATAAAACAACATATCTTCACCTAATTTCAACACAATAAAAGTATACGAACACATTTCTATGTTAAATAAAATATTTTACAACTAATAAAAAGATAATTTTGTTATAAAAATATTTTTATTATAAAAAAAATCTTATTTTTTAAATAAATAACCAATTTACAAAAATATTTACACAAGACGCCATTTTTAACACCAAAAATTTCACAAAAATTTTCTTCTTGCATAATAAAATGCAATAAATCACTCTAACATTGTTTTTATAATCAAAACTTATTTTTAAAAAAAAATTCATCTTATTATTTATAATAAATGCATATTTAAACAAATACTTATTTTAAAAATCATTAAAAGAAGCATTTGGGAATAATTATAAGAATTATTGGACTTTCACTAAATAAAATCATATTTCACTCATAATTCTCATTAACAACCAAGATAAAGTTTGTAAAACTTTATTTTCATATTTTATTTCCAAAATCCATTGTTTATTCCAATAAACAATTTAAATCTCCGATTTATTTTTAATTCACATTATTAAATTATAACTACCGTTATAATTTAATATTTACAGGTAATCGCCAAAACTAGGGTTGTTACAGACCCCCTTACAAAAATTGCGTCCCCACAATTTTCTGGAAAAGAACCGTAAACAACACAAAAATTCAATCGACAAAGGATAAAAGACAAGCTTGAAACTCAAACCATTCACACTCTCAACGTAGAATGGTAGAGAGAAACAAGGAAAAATCACTTGGTTAATCCAATGGCCCATAAAATGCTAATATAGTGATTAGCAAACCATCGAATTTTCTAAGTATCTCAAAAGAATTTCGAAGATGTCCCGTCTTCGAATCAAAACTCAATAAGATGCTCAACAATTAATCAATCGAAAATGATTGATTTCATAAAAACTCTACAAATAGAGTCGGGATCAAACTCACTTAAACCGGAACTCTAAGCAATAAAGAAGATCATCAATAAGATTTTTTGCATAAATATACGAAAAGAACATCCTCACAACATGGTAGACACAATAAACAAGATAGATAAATTACAAGATGTCTTCTCACAATGCACTTCATTGATAATAGCTCAAAGATAGAATATACTCAAGAACATGGATATAGGCTCGAATTATCTTTTAATCCAAGATATTAGAATTTTGAATCTCAACATCTTTTAAATTTTTAAATCTCAATTTTCAACATTTGAAAATTTCTCAAGCTCTTTACTATATTACTTAGTAAGTAATTTATAACTCAAAGTTAAAATTATTTCTTTTCTTACTTCAAAATAAATTTCCAAAGAATTTAGTAAATCCATAATAATATCCCTCAAAATAAATTAAGGGTTTAAATTTTCTTATTATACTCTTCCTTTAAAACGTCCAATGAATATAATATAGATCTAAAATCTCAAAATATACTTCCAATAAAGCACAACTCAAAAATAATCTCATTTATATTCTCATCTTTATAATTTAAAAATAAATAAACGGCATTGTCTCGCCATTGAGTCTCTAATAAATATATATATATGTTGGCTGCAGAGTTGACCGAATGATCAAAACTGCCTCGCCACTCTATTACTTATCTCTAAAATCAATGGCTGCAATTATGATTCAAAAATAAATTTAATATTTAATATCAAAAATATTATTTTCAAAATCTCAATCTTTAAAACATAAATCATCGTGTCTGATTGCCTCATCATAGTATTTAGGAGATTCCTATCGATAACGTTGATCTGGTGCATTGACCAGAACTCGTAACTACTCGATGGATACCCGACACTCTAAAATTATTTCTATGAAAGAATACTACTCATATAAATATATTCTCAAAACATTCTTTGATTTTTAAAATATCTCAAAACTCCAATTTCTCTTTTTAAAACTCATATATATATATAGCTTCAAAAAATCAAACCAAAGAACATTAAGAGAATGCATCGAGATATTCCAAGAATACTCGATTCACAAAATCAACAGAAGGAGATGGAGTGTTCGTCAACTCCTACAGGATGATGAGCTACTCTCGGAAATCATCAAGACACAAGATAGGTATGATATTCTTCTCAAAGGAGAAGAAGCACACAAACAACAAATCATTACTTCAAACAAAGTAATGCTACAAAGGATAACACCGATTGAGTATTTGAAAAGGATAACTCAAAGAAACTGAATGATAAACTCAATCAAACTCGAACAATCTAGAAAATCACCTCATTCCTTAGTGGATGTCCTCGTGGAAGGATAGCCGAAGGCTAAAAGCCAGGAATAAGGTTAATTCAACACTCGATTGCTTGATTGGATATCAAACCCAAACGGACTCATCAAAACTCAAAAAAGTCACCTTGATTGGAATTCGAGTTATATCATCAACATCTCGATACTCAAGAGTGAATTCAAAAACTCAAAATCACCAATAACGTTCCAATGTGATAGAAATAATAAACCAATCAAAATAGGAAACCTAAATATACAATAGGATCCTATAAAACAAAGGATTGGACTTAATATCAAATAAGTCAATCCATCTCAAATCAAATGCATCTCAAGATTGTGAGTAACAAACAAATACTCACAAAAGCAACATCAAATAGAAATCTCAGAATGCTCACAATAAGCCAATCGTTGTAGATCCCCTTAATACGATTCACAACTCTTAAAGGAACACAACAAGAATACTCTAAGGAATCAATAAGCTTCACTGATACGAACTCACTCGCATCGACAAAAATAAGAATAGAATAATCCCAAATAAGATTATTCATAATATAAGATAACATCAAACTCAATTTGGAATACTATGAAATACAATATATATTCCAAACATATTCCATCTCAACATATCCCAATATCGAAAAAGAATCAAAGCACGATTCGAAAACAAGCTCGAATAAAGGACAATGATTCACTCATATCATACTTCGACATATCATGATATACGTACTGTTTTGTGTTTATTCTAATTTGTTCTGACCACAGCTTTGATACCATGCTGTAACGCCCCACCCCAAGACCCACCTTAGTAAAGAGAATTAATAAGTAATTCCATCTACTAAAGCGGAGAATAAGGCTGGTTAAGGGCGACCATCTATAACTTTGTTATAAAAATATTTTTATTATCAAAAAAGTCTTATTTTTTAAATAAATAACCAATTTACACAAATATTTACACAAGACACCATTTTTAACACCAAAAATTTCACAAAAATTATCTTCTTGCATAATAAAATGCAATAAATCACTCTAACATCGTTTACATAGTCAAAACTTATTTTTAAACAAAATTTCACCTTTTTATTTATAATAAACGCATATTTAAACAAATGCTTCCTTTAAAAATCATTAAAAGAAGCATTTGGGAATAATTAAAAGAATTATAGCACTTTCACTAATTAAAATCATGTTTCACTCATAATTCTCATAAACAACCAAGATTAAGTTTGTAAAACTTTATTTTCATATTTTATTTCCAAAATCCATTGTTTATTTCAATAAACAATTTAAATTTCCAATTTATTTTTAATTCAAAATATTAAATTATAACTACCGTTATAATTTAATACTTATAGGTAATCGCCAAAACCAGGGTTGTTACACCATAGAATCCGACCTATCAATCGTAGCATCTGTGTCAACTTTTCTAATCATCCATCTTCAAGTTGTAGAAGTTATTTTGCCTCATCCTTCCACATTTAACCAATCTTTTGCTCCACGTTATAGATAACATCCTAATGCCTTGCTTGCACCATCCATTAATTCTCCAAGTCCTATGAGCAATCCTATGAATTCGGTGTCGAATCAACCATGCTAATTTGGGGCCGAATCTACCCCTTAGCTCCAATTTCCATGCGAATTAGCCAACATCATCCTACCACGCTCCAAAGCATATCCACTAAATAATCCAATTCTGATCAACCTAGCTTTCAATTTGCTCAATTCTCCACACATCAAAGAATAGCAACAGTTCATCTGATCAAACATATAATTTCATCCAATTAAACGTGAAAATCATCAAACAAGACAAGTAGTCACTTTCTAATCATGGATCTACCTGAAATCATGAATACACATTCATATATAGGATGAATTCTAAGCCAATTTAGATCATATACTTATAAATCATGTAACTAGAGTTACGTTGGGTTTCTACTACCAAATTATTAGATCTTATCCAATTCATGTCAAATCTTACTATTTTAGCATGTAATCATAAAACACTAACATATGATCCTACATAGAAGAGTGAGAAGTCATAGACGACTCACCAATTATCAAATTCAAACCAAACAATTGTAGATTGAATCTAGACAGCAACAATTCGTACTTCTGACAAAGCACAATGATGAGCTCTGTCTTTTAAACGAAGATCTAATCATTGGTTAGCATTCTAGTGTGACTTAAGATGAACTGAAGTGATTTAGAGAAGATCTAGGGTAAATTAGGGTTTGGGACCGATTAGAATAAGAGGGAAACCTTTCATTCAACTATCTCAGCCCTTATTTATAGTGTCTTCTAGTTAGACAAACGGGCCAACTCTACGAAGCGGGAAACCACCATCCTAAAGCAACAGAACTGGTTAAAACCTTCAATTCTGGTCCTAACAAAAATTATAACCTAAACAAGACTTCTAAAGTCAAAATAGTCACACAAAATTCGAAAAAATCAAAGTGTATTAAATACCGTCAAGAGTAATATCCCAAAATTATTGAATCATACGACCCAAAATTTATTAAATAAATTATTTTATGAGGCTACGATACGTAAAATATAGGTCATTACATTCTCTCCCCCACTCTTTAGGAATTTCGCCCTCGAATATACCAACCAAGAAAGTCCAAGCATAGGCAATCATTGTTATCCCGCATGCCTACCAACTACTTGCAACAATCAAACATACCAACCAAGCAGCCATGCAACCAATAAAATATGCCAATCCTAACATGTAGAATACTAATCAACCAAGTACAACGGTGAAAGTGGATACAATAAATAACGTGTCTCACCATCCAAAGAGCTCCGAATAAGCCACCTTCATGCTCTCTTCTTTCTCCCATGTACAACCGCTATCACTTTCACTCCACTGCACCTTAACATGTGTAGTTAATGCCCCGCTATTACCCCGCTACAACCCCGCTATATCTCATAGCAGATTTCTACCGCTACGATTTTTCCATATAGCCCCAAAATATAGCCTTTCCGCTTTAATCCCCGCTATTTCCGCTATATCCCGTTATTTCCGCTATATTTCGCTATTTCCGCTATATCTTTTTTAATAAAATAAATTGAAAAAATTGCATTTATACATTATAAAATTATGAAATTAATTTATTTGATTTAATTTTGATATATTTTTAGAAATGAAAATACTCTAATATTCTACCGAATTCAATTATGTTGTTTAACAGTTTTTCGTTTATTTAAAGTATATTCGCACGTGTTTTTATTTAAAATTATTTATGTATTATTTACAATTCAATTGATTGATATTTTTTCATTTAATTACCATTTATATATTTGTAAAAACATTAAGTACGAGTTTTATATGCTATTTTAGAGCCATCCGCTATATCCCGCTATATCCCTGCTGTATCCCCACTATAACTTTTTGCACCTCCACCTCTTTGAATCTACCAAGTGCATTAACTGCACAGACCTTAACTAATATAACTACATTGCTCCTAAGCTATTTCCTATCGTACCCAACAATACAAAATGGCTTACGAGACCTAGAAATCTCTAGTTCTACCTTTGCATCTTCTAGTTGATCCAGTTCTATCACAATGCTCGAGTCATGCATAAACTTCCGTTTATAAGAGATATGTGCACGTCCATCATCTTCTAATGAAAATCAACTCTATATGCTAGCTGCCCAATACTTTCTATTATTGGAAAGGGTTCTACAAATCTGGATGCCAACTTCCCCTTTCCGACGAAACGAACTACATTACTTAGAGGAGAAACCATCACAAATACCATATCTTCGAGAGAAAACTCCAAATATTTCCTTCTCTTATCTGCATAATATTTCTATTGATCTTGAGCAGTTTTCATTCATTGCTTAACGATCTTTATTTTATCTAAAGTCTCCCTACTCATTTTTGGCCGAAGTATCGGTTTCACGACCGCTTCCCACCAACACAAAGGTGCATTACACGATTGTCCATACAGTGCTTCTTATAGAGCCATTCCGATACTTGACTGATAACTGTTATTGTATGCAGATTCCACCAAATGCAGATGATCTTTCCATGATCCTCCAAAGTCTTTGATGCAAGCTTGCAAAAGGTCGTCAAACACACGATTCACTCTCTTGGTTTGTCCATCTGTCTACGTGTGATAAGCTATACTAAGATGCAGCTCGGTTCCTAATGCTTCCTGTAAGCTCTTCCAAAATCCACTAGTAAACAGTGGGACTCTGTCGCTCATAATGCTTTTTGGCACACTATGGAATGTGAAATCCATTTCACATACAATTTGGCCAGCTTGGATGCCATCTTATTCGACTTAACAGGTATGAACCTTGCACTCTTGGTCGGCCGTTCCGCCACCACCCATATGTTGTCATATCCTGTTTTAGTCCTCGACAAACATCTATAAAATCTAGGGATATTGGTTCCTATTTCCACTCAAGAATATTTAGTGGTTGCAGTAAGACACCGGGCTTCTTTTGCTTTGCTTTCACTAATGGGCAATTTAAGATGAATTTCCCAACATCCCTCTTCATGCCTTCTGTAACGACCCGGATTTTTGATGGCTAATTTATAATATTTAAATTGGATTTAAATAACTAATTTGAACTTTAATTTGATTTTAATATGAACAGTTTGGTTTTATTTAATATAAAAGTGATTCAGGATTTAAATATAATCATTAATTGAATAAATTAAATAGTAGTTGACAATTGGGTAAATTATTTAAATTTGGAGTTGTAAGCTTGTTGGAAATATTGTAACGGCTTGTCAAATTTATATTAATATTACTGAGAATAATAGATGGATTAAAATTGAATTTAACTGCCGTTTGTTCAATTTTAAATTTACATCGTTTAAATTGAATTTAAAAATAGCCCTCCGAGGCACAGTCTCGGAATTCAACGAAACCAGTTCCATTGCATCCGTAATATTGAATTATTATCAGATTTCAAATCTCGTATTTATCGGAGTCAGTATGTGAGCATACGATAAGTAAAAGCATTGAAAATTTAATAATATTGTTTCTTTATTCTTTTACATCGACTGCTCCTTATCACTTCAGCCTGCTTTCTTTCACCATCGTAACTTTTCCTTTCACATCATATCTGCTGTAGCCGACCATCTTCTTAAGCAAGCCATTCCTTTTCGGTTTAAAATCAATACGTCTCCTTCCCTTCTCTCAGAACAAATTAGCTTCAACAAAACAAAATGGTCGCTTCCTCTGTTAAAACAAATCGAATAGAAATCAGAATAAAAAGGGGCCGAGCAAAATCCCTTTTCAGTTCCTAAATCTCGTCTCTCTAAAAAAAAACCTCAACCGAAACGAAAGCCCTAAATCAATTCGAGCGAATCGAAATCGAAGTGGGCATCTTCGGCAACTTCAATCATGCCAAGGAGGCACGCGATTCGACTCGCGTTCGCGCCTTATGTTGTGCCGTGTCGAAATTTCGTGGAGTTGCGCGACAAGTGGAGGTGCGTCGCTAGTGCAGTTTGCTCGACTTGTGGCGAAGCATGGAAGAGGGGAGAAGCATCAGTCACCGCCTCGTCGCGATCGAGCAGGAGGGAAGTTCGAGGTCGTCGTTCGAGTGTGATGGTCACGCGAGGCGCTGGGACGTGCCGATGCTGGGAATCACGAGACAATGAGGAGCGTGGGGTTATGGTCGCGACATCGCGTGGGGGGATGCTCGCGTGCACCACTGCAGTTTGAGGTGAGAGAGTTGATTTTTGTTTCGGTGATAATCTTCGATCTCACTAGGTATTTTGTTTGCTTTTCATTTTATTTTGGGATCTTAAATTTCTGTCGTGAAAATTTAAGCAATTTAAAACAAAAAAACAAAAAAAACAAAAAAAGAAGAGAAATATATACATAATAATATATATATATATATGAATATATTTATATCATAAACTGTTTAAAAACGGAATATATATTGTAGAGAGTATATCTGCTTTTGGTTTACGATTTAATTCTAACAGAAATATATATACACATACTTTAATTTGCTGGTTGATTAAATTATATACATATATGTTTACAGTACAATTAAATCTTTTCTGTTTTAAAAATTTAAATTTATAAAAAAAAAAAAGATGATGAAATAAAATAAAAATAAATTTATATTCTTTAGAATAAATATACCTATATTTAAGCAAAATATGATTTTCTATATCTATAAGACTTTGGAAGAATATAAAGATTTGTTTTTTTTAAATAAATATAAGTCATTTTGGCAAAAGAAATTACAAAGAAGAAAATTAAAATAAATATATACCTCGACATTTTTAGTATTGCTAGTTCGTTTAAAATAATAATTTACTTAGGTGATTAATTTGTTAATTCACTTATTTACGTATTTGTTGAACTAAATCGTGAGATAAATTAAATTACTTGAATTAGAGAATAAATTGTAAGTCAACTAAATATTAAACGACATATTTGTCAGTTGATAGTCAAATATTAATAATTCATATAATGTGTATTCAAGGTCTGGAATCGTGAAGAAAACAACTGGGTTGGGTTTGATTTGCAAAATAAAAAGCAAAGGTGAGTTAATCTCACTCAGTTAGATTTAAATTTAAATTGTTGAATTTAAATTTATTTGTTGAATTGCTTGAATGATGGTTGAATTAGTGAATAATTAAATAGGCCCTATACGCCGTGAAATAGCGGATGTTAGAATACTAAACCCATATACTGCAATATTTCACATTGAAGTGAAATTGTTATTTTATTGTGCTAACATCTGTGGATGCAGGGAAAACAGGTTGGAGGGATCCAACAGGATTCCTCAAAGCATTTATTGCTTATTTATATATGTTGTGTTATGAATAGATGGATTCATTGATATGGGTTTGTGGATGAATTAAATTCATTGAGAATTAAATTTCATTTAAATTGAAGTTTGAAATGATAAATTAAATTTAATTTAACAAAGTCAAACAAAAATAAATAGAAAATATTTTTGTAATGTGAATCTGCTTCAAATTTGAGAATGAAGAAAGAAATTAAAGTATCTCATAAACTGCAATCAGTTGAGTTGAGTTTTTGGAAGATTATTTATATATACTTAATAATTGAAGAATTATTGATTTTGAAATCAATAAGTGAAATTTTATTAGAAATAACAAGAAGATGTTATTAAGAAAAACGAAAGAAATTATATTAAAATTAAAGAGAATTTTATTATGAGATAAAAAGGAAATATTTATTTAGAAAAGAATAAAATTTATTGAAAAGAACAATATGGAAATGTAGGTTTGTAAAAGAAATAAATTATAAAGATGGATTTTCTTTAATAAAACCATTTTTGTAAATAAAGAGAATCCAAGAAGAATTTGATAAATTTCATAAAGAAAGATGATAAATGAAATAGAAAATATTAAATGAATATTGGAAAATAAGTTAGGTGAACTTATACTGGAATATGAAATTTGTTAAATGGAAATAGCAGGATATTTCCAAAGATGAATGTGGACAAGAAGTATATATAAATGGATTTTGGATTTTCTAAAATTAAAATTTATTTTAAAAAGAATATTTTAAATTACTATACTATATAAATCTTTTTATAAACTATTATTTGAATGTAAATTATTTTCGAATTAGTTATTTTGAAAGTTTAGCTATTATTTATTATAAACACTAAGTTTTCTAAAACCAGTTTTGAAATTTATAAATAACTGGATATAAATTTTAAATATTTAATATTACTTCTTATTTTATAAATCTATATGTTTTCAAATGCTTTTAAAAATCAAATTAAAACCCTCTTGTAATGGTAAGCAAAATTTATTCAAATGAGATAAGATTTAGGAGAAATCTTATTAAGTGAAGGAATTGAGTTTGTAATTTATAAGCAAAGTATAAATTGATTTTGAGAAGGAAATGAGAAACCAAAGAATATTTCCAAAAATGAATCGGAATGGGAGTAAAGTATAAGAAATCAACTTAATGATTTCATGAAAATTTAAAAGGACTTTGAAAATTTATTTCAAAGGGTTAAAATGGAAATAATATCTGGGTGATATTTGAGATAAATAATTGTGGTAATTATTTGATGGTTGCTTGTGTGTGATTAATTGATAGTTAAATAACCAACTATCAATATTGGACAAATGCGCTGATCGTTTCGAAGAGTCCGGGATCGAGATTTATTTCTCGAAAACCACTTCGATCCGGTTTGTACGTTTACGAATGAAGACCGTGAAGAGTTGAAGACGGTGATTCGGTTTGTCCAAACCCAGGGCAACTTGTATGGATTGAATGCTTTCAGAACATCGTCAGGTGGACGATGAGCATTCTAAGTAACGCGTTCTTAAAAGGTAACGTTTAACCTCAAGCCTCATCAACCGGGAATGGCTAAAACAGGGGAGGTGCAGCAAGGTTAGGTGGGTCATGCCCAAGCAGGACAAGATATTTCCCCTGTCTAGATGTCCCTTTATTTTTCGGCTTAGTGGGTGGTTGGTCGCGCCAACCACGGGGTTTATCTTGTTCGGGACTGTTCAGTAAGGAATGGTTCCGGCCTTGTGTTGCAGGGGATGAAGGGAGTAATCCTCGGTACGGTGATCTAGGCCCCGTACTGTGACGGGCGGTACCCCAGTAGCCCTGCCATTGTATGGGATCCAAACTCCAATAAGCGCCTGTACGGTTTTGATTGTGCCCAACTATTGCTGAAACGTGAGATGCAAGCATTTCAGCTAGATTCTATTTTACTTTCTATAGACACTATAATAATATCAGAGAACTTTAATAAAAATTGTTTTAGCTATCGTAAGGTAAAAACCCGACATGTTTATTTGTGGCGTGGTCTTACGAGATGCTTTTGTTTTCAAAGGATTTTTGAAACTTTAATAATCCAATTGAGTGTGATTTTCTCACGCTGGTATTCCAGACTGACTCGGGTGTTGTTTTATATGATGCTCGGGTCAGACCGAGTTAAACAGGTTCAGGTTATGCTGGAGCTCAGGAGACGAGCAGATGACAGAGCGTATCTACGTATTTGTTTATTATTTCCGCTGTGTATGGACATGTATGATTGATTGATGTACTCTGATGATGATATGTATGTATATGTATACAGTACAGATTTCTTGTATTTAAACTGTATTCTATATATTATATTTTATTCCGCTGCGATGTGAGATTCTGTTGTTTGTTTGTTCTTCTTCTTCTACCTCTTTCTTCTTTTACCCGAAGACTCGTACTTTTGTGCCTCTTTGGATTGAACTGTGGAGAATTTGGTTAGTTCAAAGGGGTACGGATTTGCGGGCCTTTACACTTGGTATCGGAGCTGAAAGGTTAAGCGAGAACCTTGGCTTTGGTGGGAATTACTCATTAGAAATAGAGTCAGTAGTACTCTAAAATGAGTTTGAGCGTATATAGATATGAGTGCGTATTTGTTAGTGAATATAAACGGGTGTTGATTAATTTATTGAGTGGTATATGAACCTTCGTCAGCACGGTCTGCACAACTGTGCCGAAGGGGTTTCTAAACACTTGAATAGAACAATTCGACACAATATTGTTTTCAAAAGTGGGTGAATGAAATAATTTCATCCAAAATGTATTTTGATATAAAAAGAATATTTTTTCTTAATTATTATTATAACTTGGATGTTTGGATGCTAATATTTTAGCCAAATGAGATTTTAAAACCTGAAATAATTTATATAGCCAAGGAAAACATTAAATGTTGAATTTTGAAATTAGAATTTAAAGTGAGAAGTTAAAGATGGAAATTTAACTTGGATTAAAATTTTAAATTTGAAATTTAATTAATGATTTGGGAAGAATAAGTTAGTAGATTTTAAATGAAATTGAAATGAGAAATAAAACTTGAAGTGGACTGAAATTTATTTAAGTTATGAGATGAAAGTAAATTGAATTAAAACTGGAAAATAAATTCAGCTGTATTTAAATTCAGTTGTATTTGATTTAAATTGTAATTGGAATTAAGAATGGAATTTAGTGATGAAACCTGGGGTGTAAATAGAAATTCCATTGAATGGTAAGTAAATTATATATGAATTGAAATTGTTTTGGAATTGGACTAAAGTAAAGGTAATTTGAAGTTACAAATAAAATCCAAATCAAGTATGGATGGAATAAATTGGCCTTGAATGTTATCTTAACAAATTTAGAATGGCTAATTAAATTACTTGGGATTTGATCTAGATGAGTATCAAATCAATTGCAATGAATTTAAGTAAGAAGTGCAATAAATGAATAAACTTAAGATTTAAAATTTATGGAAAGGTGGTTTTGATGGAAGTGAAAGTTCATTTAATAAAATGGATTGGTAAAGTGTTGTGAATGGATAGTGAATAGCAAATTTAATTGGATTGGGCACTTTGATTGAACTGGAATTATCTTAAGCTAAGTTAATGTTTAAATTTGAATGAAGATGAATTTAATGTAAGCTAAGTGAAATTGAATTTGAATTTGAAGTAATAAGACTTCGAGAGCTTATAAAAGAGGTGAGTAGCGATGAAATAAAAAAATATAATTGGCTAAGTAAAAATGTATAAGCCTGAGTTAAAATAAAATAGGATTATGGTTAACTATAAATAAATGGAAGTGTGAAGATAAATAAGAAGTGGACTTATAAAATTAAGATGGAATAAATAAGTCCATAGAATTGTTTGAATTTGGAAGATAAATAGAAATCCAAACCTGAATTACAAAATAAAATTGAACCAAAAGAAATTTACATGAAGAAATTTTGAAGCTAAAATCATGTATTGAATTATAATTTGGAAATAAACTAATTTGGGGATAAATTAGTATCCTGAATATGTGAATAAACTTTGAATTGGTTAAATAAAGATTGAATGGTAAATTAATAAAATTGGGTTGTGAATTTAAGTGAATGGTAGAACGAGAACTTGAGTTATATATCTAAAATTCAACTTGGTTTGGTTAGATTATAAAATGAATTGGATTAAATATAAATGGTGAGAAGTGCAAACATAATCCAATTGTGTATAAATAAAGTGGTAATGGTCTTGTAATAAGTTAAATAAGTTCGAGAATGAATCGAACATGGGACTTAAAATTTTTAAATGAAATAATTAATTGAGCTAAGAAGTAAATGAAAGAAATTTGATTTAAAAAAAAAATCAAATTACATTGTAAAAGAATTTATGGGCAAATGAAATTAACTTAAGTTATGGAAATTAAATAATTTGAAGAAAAGTAACTTAAGTCTAAAATTCAATGAAGCATGATTTATATAAATTTGGGACATGTTTGTTAAATTTTAAGCATTTAAGTTGTTGAGCTTAATAAAATGGTTTTGAATAAAATCAATGTGAAAATGCGATCAATGCAAAGATATGGTTTAAGAAATAAATTAGAATGAAATGAAATTTCATATAACTAGAGTTGAAATTAATTTTAAAACAGTTGTAAATTAAAGAAATTGTTTGTTGAATAAATATTGTCAAATTTGCATAAGAATAATTGTTGTTGTCGTAAACAAGATTAAATAAAAATTCTATGGAATGATAAAGTAATTAAATTTGATTTTGGGATAAAATTGCCATGACTACAATTTAGTTGCTTTGAGAATGAATTGAATAAAGGAGTGATAGTGAAAATCATTCTGAATCGAATATGGTAAAAGCAATTGGATTTAAATTCTTATCAATTGTTTATACAAAATACTTGTATACATTGTTTATAAAATATGGTTTAGAATCGATAAGAAGCAGAAATTGATTTTGAAATCAATTAAATGGAAAATGGGTTTGTGTGGGCATAATTATGAATCGGGAATAAGTAAATGTGTTGTAACTCACTTAAAGTTGAATGCAGACGGTATTTATGTCAGTTATAAACACATGGAACTAGTTTGGAAACTATATAAATTTGTTATGAAGTTATTTATATTGCATTACTTATGATTTTGATTGTTGTAGCTGTTTAAATCAATGCAATGTTATAAATTTTCATAAATATGTTACTAATGTTTATAAACTGAGTAAGTACAGGTACCAGAAGATTGTATAGCGGGATTGTGGGCGCGCTAATGCTAAAATAAATTAAGCCGCTTGCTTAAAATGCTAAATAAGGTACGCCTACGCAATAAAACTAGGAAATATGAACTGTTTTTGGTTTTTCCGACCGTGTGGGTCGATGTATATATATTTATCTCTTTTGTCAAATTGCAAAAGCTCCTCCGTACAAAGGGGACTCTGCCAAAATTTTTCAGAAATTTTGGGAGTTAGAAAATTTTTGAAGTTTTTGAAAATTTTGTTAACGACAAACGTTTTCAAATTGGAAATTGAAATAAATTAGTGAATGAAACTAATTTAAAAAAAAAAAAAAAAAAATTTTTAGACATGAATTTGATATAAATGAAAATATTTAGAGTTATAGGTAAATTAAATTCATATGGAAACGAAGGAATAAATTGAATAAGGATGAATACAAACTAAAGTGGTAAGATGAAAGTAAATATAAGAAACACATAAGATGTTTATACTAACTTGAGTAAGGGATGATGCATTCTCAATTGGGAATTGATATTGCATAAATAATCTAAAATAATATTTGAATGAATAGATATGGACATTTGTAAGGATGTCGATAAAATCTTTTGTATATTGTGATTGGATATATTGCTGTGTAAGGTTATGCAGGTAATATAAAAGGTAAAGAGAATTGATTTTGATTTCAGAAGATAAATAGTAATGCCCGACAAAAAGGTATGTATTTAAGTTTATATATGGAAATTGATTGGGATTTTGATTGAGCCGCTTGGCCTTTTTGTTTTCTTTTGAGATTTGGGAGGCCGTAGAGCCATTTTGTAGTTGTACCGAGCTAGCCGCGCAAAGGAAACGCTGGCAAAATTTTTTCGGGAATTTAGGGTGTTAGAAAAATTTTGAGAAAATTTTGATAAGTCAAATTTTGAGTTTAAATTGCAACGTGAATAGTTAAGCATAATATAGTTTGAAACTAAGGAAGGTTTAGAAAGTTAATAAGAAGGTAATGCATCTTTTATAAAATAATAATAATAATAATAATAATAATAATAATTAGTAGGATGTGAATAGTTGGTTTTGGAGTAATAGAATCGGGTATGGGACCATTCTTCCTAACTAGTAATTTCGGGGACGAAATTCTTTTAAGGGGGGAGGAATGTAACGACCCGGATTTTTGATGGCTAATTTATAATATTTAAATTGGATTTAAATAACTAATTTGAACTTTAATTTGATTTTAATATGAACAGTTTGGTTTTATTTAATATAAAAGTGATTCAGGATTTAAATATAATCATTAATTGAATAAATTAAATAGTAGTTGACAATTGGGTAAATTATTTAAATTTGGAGTTGTAAGCTTGTTGGAAATATTGTAACGGCTTGTCAAATTTATATTAATATTACTGAGAATAATAGATGGATTAAAATTGAATTTAACTGCCGTTTGTTCAATTTTAAATTTACATCGTTTAAATTGAATTTAAAAATAGCCCTCCGAGGCACAGTCTCGGAATTCAACGAAACCAGTTCCATTGCATCCGTAATATTGAATTATTATCAGATTTCAAATCTCGTATTTATCGGAGTCAGTATGTGAGCATACGATAAGTAAAAGCATTGAAAATTTAATAATATTGTTTCTTTATTCTTTTACATCGACTTCTCCTTATCACTTCAGCCTGCTTTCTTTCACCATCGTAACTTTTCCTTTCACATCATATCTGCTGTAGCCGACCATCTTCTTAAGCAAGCCATTCCTTTTCGGTTTAAAATCAATACGTCTCCTTCCCTTCTCTCAGAACAAATTAGCTTCAACAAAACAAAATGGTCGCTTCCTCTGTTAAAACAAATCGAATAGAAATCAGAATAAAAAGGGGCCGAGCAAAATCCCTTTTCAGTTCCTAAATCTCGTCTCTCTAAAAAAAAACCTCAACCGAAACGAAAGCCCTAAATCAATTCGAGCGAATCGAAATCGAAGTGGGCATCTTCGGCAACTTCAATCATGCCAAGGAGGCACGCGATTCGACTCGCGTTCGCGCCTTATGTTGTGCCGTGTCGAAATTTCGTGGAGTTGCGCGACAAGTGGAGGTGCGTCGCTAGTGCAGTTTGCTCGACTTGTGGCGAAGCATGGAAGAGGGGAGAAGCATCAGTCACCGCCTCGTCGCGATCGAGCAGGAGGGAAGTTCGAGGTCGTCGTTCGAGTGTGATGGTCACGCGAGGCGCTGGGACGTGCCGATGCTGGGAATCACGAGACAATGAGGAGCGTGGGGTTATGGTCGCGACATCGCGTGGGGGGATGCTCGCGTGCACCACTGCAGTTTGAGGTGAGAGAGTTGATTTTTGTTTCGGTGATAATCTTCGATCTCACTAGGTATTTTGTTTGCTTTTCATTTTATTTTGGGATCTTAAATTTCTGTCGTGAAAATTTAAGCAATTTAAAACAAAAAAACAAAAAAAAACAAAAAAAGAAGAGAAATATATACATAATAATATATATATATATGAATATATTTATATCATAAACTGTTTAAAAACGGAATATATATTGTAGAGAGTATATCTGCTTTTGGTTTACGATTTAATTCTAACAGAAATATATATACACATACTTTAATTTGCTGGTTGATTAAATTATATACATATATGTTTACAGTACAATTAAATCTTTTCTGTTTTAAAAATTTAAATTTATAAAAAAAAAAAGATGATGAAATAAAATAAAAATAAATTTATATTCTTTAGAATAAATATACCTATATTTAAGCAAAATATGATTTTCTATATCTATAAGACTTTGGAAGAATATAAAGATTTGTTTTTTTTTAAATAAATATAAGTCATTTTGGCAAAAGAAATTAAAAAGAAGAAAATTAAAATAAATATATACCTCGACATTTTTAGTATTGCTAGTTCGTTTAAAATAATAATTTACTTAGGTGATTAATTTGTTAATTCACTTATTTACGTATTTGTTGAACTAAATCGTGAGATAAATTAAATTACTTGAATTAGAGAATAAATTGTAAGTCAACTAAATATTAAACGACATATTTGTCAGTTGATAGTCAAATATTAATAATTCATATAATGTGTATTCAAGGTCTGGAATCGTGAAGAAAACAACTGGGTTGGGTTTGATTTGCAAAATAAAAAGCAAAGGTGAGTTAATCTCACTCAGTTAGATTTAAATTTAAATTGTTGAATTTAAATTTATTTGTTGAATTGCTTGAATGATGGTTGAATTAGTGAATAATTAAATAGGCCCTATACGCCGTGAAATAGCGGATGTTAGAATACTAAACCCATATACTGCAATATTTCACATTGAAGTGAAATTGTTATTTTATTGTGCTAACATCTGTGGATGCAGGGAAAACAGGTTGGAGGGATCCAACAGGATTCCTCAAAGCATTTATTGCTTATTTATATATGTTGTGTTATGAATAGATGGATTCATTGATATGGGTTTGTGGATGAATTAAATTCATTGAGAATTAAATTTCATTTAAATTGAAGTTTGAAATGATAAATTAAATTTAATTTAACAAAGTCAAACAAAACTAAATAGAAAATATTTTTGTAATGTGAATCTGCTTCAAATTTGAGAATGAAGAAAGAAATTAAAGTATCTCATAAACTGCAATCAGTTGAGTTGAGTTTTTGGAAGATTATTTATATATACTTAATAATTGAAGAATTATTGATTTTGAAATCAATAAGTGAAATTTTATTAGAAATAACAAGAAGATGTTATTAAGAAAAACGAAAGAAATTATATTAAAATTAAAGAGAATTTTATTATGAGATAAAAAGGAAATATTTATTTAGAAAAGAATAAAATTTATTGAAAAGAACAATATGGAAATGTAGGTTTGTAAAAGAAATAAATTATAAAGATGGATTTTCTTTAATAAAACCATTTTTGTAAATAAAGAGAATCCAAGAAGAATTTGATAAATTTCATAAAGAAAGATGATAAATGAAATAGAAAATATTAAATGAATATTGGAAAATAAGTTAGGTGAACTTATACTGGAATATGAAATTTGTTAAATGGAAATAGCAGGATATTTCCAAAGATGAATGTGGACAAGAAGTATATATAAATGGATTTTGGATTTTCTAAAATTAAAATTTATTTTAAAAAGAATATTTTAAATTACTATACTATATAAATCTTTTTATAAACTATTATTTGAATGTAAATTATTTTCGAATTAGTTATTTTGAAAGTTTAGCTATTATTTATTATAAACACTAAGTTTTCTAAAACCAGTTTTGAAATTTATAAATAACTGGATATAAATTTTAAATATTTAATATTACTTCTTATTTTATAAATCTATATGTTTTCAAATGCTTTTAAAAATCAAATTAAAACCCTCTTGTAATGGTAAGCAAAATTTATTCAAATGAGATAAGATTTAGGAGAAATCTTATTAAGTGAAGGAATTGAGTTTGTAATTTATAAGCAAAGTATAAATTGATTTTGAGAAGGAAATGAGAAACCAAAGAATATTTCCAAAAATGAATCGGAATGGGAGTAAAGTATAAGAAATCAACTTAATGATTTCATGAAAATTTAAAAGGACTTTGAAAATTTATTTCAAAGGGTTAAAATGGAAATAATATCTGGGTGATATTTGAGATAAATAATTGTGGTAATTATTTGATGGTTGCTTGTGTGTGATTAATTGATAGTTAAATAACCAACTATCAATATTGGACAAATGCGCTGATCGTTTCGAAGAGTCCGGGATCGAGATTTATTTCTCGAAAACCACTTCGATCCGGTTTGTACGTTTACGAATGAAGACCGTGAAGAGTTGAAGACGGTGATTCGGTTTGTCCAAACCCAGGGCAACTTGTATGGATTGAATGCTTTCAGAACATCGTCAGGTGGACGATGAGCATTCTAAGTAACGCGTTCGTAAAAGGTAACGTTTAATCTCAAGCCTCATCAACCGGGAATGGCTAAAACAGGGGAGGTGCAGCAAGGTTAGGTGGGTCATGCCCAAGCAGGACAAGATATTTCCCCTGTCTAGATGTCCCTTTATTTTTCGGCTTAGTGGGTGGTTGGTCGCGCCAACCACGGGGTTTATCTTGTTCGGGACTGTTCAGTAAGGAATGGTTCCGGCCTTGTGTTGCAGGGGATGAAGGGAGTAATCCTCGGTACGGTGATCTAGGCCCCGTACTGTGACGGGCGGTACCCCAGTAGCCCTGCCATTGTATGGGATCCAAACTCCAATAAGCGCCTGTACGGTTTTGATTGTGCCCAACTATTGCTGAAACGTGAGATGCAAGCATTTCAGCTAGATTCTATTTTACTTTCTATAGACACTATAATAATATCAGAGAACTTTAATAAAAATTGTTTTAGCTATCGTAAGGTAAAAACCCGACATGTTTATTTGTGGCGTGGTCTTACGAGATGCTTTTGTTTTCAAAGGATTTTTGAAACTTTAATAATCCAATTGAGTGTGATTTTCTCACGCTGGTATTCCAGACTGACTCGGGTGTTGTTTTATATGATGCTCGGGTCAGACCGAGTTAAACAGGTTCAGGTTATGCTGGAGCTCAGGAGACGAGCAGATGACAGAGCGTATTTACGTATTTGTTTATTATTTCCGCTGTGTATGGACATGTATGATTAATTGATGTACTCTGATGATGATATGTATGTATATGTATACAGTACAGATTTCTTGTATTTAAACTGTATTCTATATATTATATTTTATTCCGCTGCGATGTGAGATTCTGTTGTTTGTTTGTTCTTCTTCTTCTACCTCTTTCTTCTTTTACCCGAAGACTCGTACTTTTGTGCCTCTTTGGATTGAACTGTGGAGAATTTGGTTAGTTCAAAGGGGTACGGATTTGCGGGCCTTTACACCTTCCTTGTAGTAAGTCAGCTTCATATCTTTATACATCTTGTTACCACCAGGATGAATAGTAAATCTGGAATGATGGCATTCTCTTAGTGCTTCATCTCATATCCATCAATATTGGGGACAAATAGTCTCCCATTCTTACAAAGCCAAGCTTCTCACTCAAGTTCATATTCCTTCACATCTTCAGATTCTACTCCTATCTTTGCCATGATTTCTGCTAGCCTGGTGTCTCGCTTCTGACCAGCACCAATCCTTTCTATAAGAGTAGATCGGATTGACAAACATGTCAACATTTAAGGCTCAAGCTCATAATGCAGCCTAAAATCAAATCTAGCTATATACTCCATATGCTTCCATTCCAAGAACATTGCTCCTAGTTTAGCATGTCTTCTGCTAAAAGCATCGAGAATAGCATTCACTTTTCCGAGAGTTTAGAGGATACCAAAGTCATAAGAGACCAAGAACTCCAACCACCTTTGCAATTAAAGGTCGAGGTCCTTTTGAATAAAGAGGTATTTCAAGGATTTATGGTCCATAAATAGTTCAAACCTTTCTCAATAGATACTTCCTCTACATCTTCAAAGCAAAAACTATCACCGCTAATTCCAAGTCATGAGTTGGATAATTCCTTTCATGCGGATATAGTTGTCTACTAGCATAAGCAACAACTTTTTCTTTCTACATCAACACTGCACCTAACCGAGTACCACAAGCATCAATGTACACTATCAACTCCTCATTTCCACTTGGAATGGTCAGTACTAGTGCATTCATCAACCTCCCCTTTAGATTCACTAATGCATGCTCACATTTCGCATCCCATATAAAGGTCTGATTCTTCTTATTAAAATTAGTTACGGTGCTGCTACCTTCAAGAAGTCCTTTATGAAATGTCTATAATATCCCACCAATCCTAGGAAACTTCTTACATCCGTAGCATTCTTGGCCTGCTTCCAATCTTGGATCACCGCCACCTTCGTAGGATTTACTACTATACCTTGTCTCGAAATGATATGAATCAAGAATCTCACTTCTTCCCTCCATAAGTGACACATAGAGAACTTCGCTCTTAATTTGTGCTTCCTCAATATTTATAATACAATCGTCAAGTGCGCTTTGTGCTTCTCTTTGGTTCTAGAGTAGATCAGAATATCATCCCCAAACACAAGCACGAACTTATTTAACTGGTCTCGGAAGACACTATCCATCAGATCATTAAAGTTTGCTGGAGCGTTGGTCAATCCAAATGGCATAACCAACCATTCATAGAAACCCGATGGTGAATAAAACGCAGTAAGAGGCACACTTACTTTCGCTACTCTAAGCTAGTGAAATCCCATTGCCAAATCCATTTGAGAAAACACATATGCCTCGTGCAGCTGATCAAAGAGGTCATTAATACGTAGAAGAAGATAATTGTTCTTCCTTGTCACCTTATTTGCTCATGATAATCTACAAATAACCTCAAAGAGCTATCCACCTTGGTCATGAACACAACAAGTGCACCCCATTCAGATATGCTTCTACGAATAAATTTCTCAATAGGTCATTAACTTGCACCTCTAATTCCTTCTGCTCTCTGGGTGTCATACGCCTTAAATATATAACTACAGGTCTGGCATCCTTCACTAAATCGATCTGAAACACGATCCCTCTAAGCGGCGACAATCCAGTCACTTCTTCAAAGACATGGATACTCCCTAGCGATCGATATTGATGACAAACCCACATATGGAACCTCAAACCAATATAGAAAGCTAACCATCATCTAATATGCAGCTGATCACTACTATTCACCCATCCACATCCCTGATTGTCACCAATAGCTTCTCGCAATCCACTACAGCCACATACCTTTTTACCCAGTCCATTCCCAAGATAATCCCAAATCCAACAAAATTCAAATAGAACCATTACACACAAAAGAGCATCCATGACTCGAAAGACTAAACCGCTACAAACCACGCACAAGCTAGTCGAGCCTCCTACAAGGTTTGTCGTGATCAAGGGTTGGCAATCCCAGTTTGTTTAATAGGTCACAACATATATATGAATGCGAAGCACTAGTATCAAACAAAATTTGAATAGGAACATCTCTAATAGAAAGCATGTCTTGAATGATGACTTCCTTCCTCTTCTCCTTTGCCGAGGGAGCACTCGATGAAGTTGGAACGACGTCCAAAGCATACGCCTTCACTTTGTACTCATCCCTCACCGGTTTTGAGAAATCCCTCTTAAAGTACCACGGCTTATTATAGTTGTACCAATTCTTTTCCATAGTTGATTTGCAGTCCTTAATCAAATGGATTTTCTCCTTATATCCATGGCAAGCTAGTTCTCACTTTCCCATTTTTTGTCCCCCATTTCCTTACTGTTGCTTCCTCCTTTCATTCCATTTCTTCTTGCCTCCACCACCCTGGTAGAAACAACAATAATAACAGCTCTATTCTTAGGGTACAGATTCTCATGCCTAAGCACTTTCACAACCAACTTATCAAAAGACTCATCGATACGATCAACAAGCTTTTCTCCAAGATAGTTGTCCAGTCCTATAATGAACTTCTCATTTTTCCTTAAGGCCGTGTTGATGAATGACATCCTATACTTGAATAGTGCATCAAACTCTACTTCATACTTAAAAACAACTATATCTCCTTGCTTCAGCTCGGTGAATTTCTCGAATAACACCAAGTTCTGAGCAGATGTTATAAACATCTCCATGAACCATATCGTAAACTGATCCTAAGAGAACTATACTTCCAGAGTAGCATGGTGATAGCATTCCAACAATTCATAGCACATCCCTGAAGTTGTCTTAATACTAACTTCCTCTTCGTGGCATCTTCCACCTCCATATCCCTGAAGATATGCTCACAAGTCTCTATCCAGTTCTAAGCCTCCATGGAAGACTCCATTCCGAGGAATGGCTTCCTTCCAAGAGTAGAATAATCCTCGCAAAGGTTAGCAAAGTCAATCCTAAGTGCCTACACCAGAGCACCCCCACCTAAAGCCACTCTAGGAGTAGCCTGGGTTCCTCTCAACATCGATGTTATCATCGTATGAAACATAACATGAAAGCCGAGTGTAGTAGCTCCTGACCCCTCCCCTTCCTCTACCCCTGAAGTAGTGTTTCTAACAACATTCCTTGTGTTCTTATTCATTCTTATCTATGATAAGAACGACTAGTCTCTTACAAAGGAAAGCCATAAATAGTGCTCAAGTGCATGCAACTATACTATATAATATTACTTTATAGTTTTGAAAATAAAACTATAACTAGTATGCTTTCTCTCTTGCGCATACTCTTAATCCAGTCTAGGGTGATAACTCCTTCCTATTGTCAACTGGATCCTAACATCCACTTTGGCTAATAACATATCCAAAGCTCTGATACCAAATATGATGACCACCCTATACTATCGGCATAAATATAACTAAACAGTGCACCGAAACCGTGCTCGATCAATATAAAGCGATCATCATGATTCAGAATGAAAAAATGCAACACAAAACCTGTCGTATCTCACACCGCATGGCCAAAATATAATGACACATATATGATGAAATAGGGAGCAATAACCAAATGCAATATCATCAGAGAAAAATCATAAGGTTATATACAAATGTCATATAGAATGTATACAACAAGTCATCACTACATCATCACTCTCTTAAACAAAAAAGAATCAGAAATAGCAACACTGCCAAGGCTCCATAGTGCTATTCAAAGAAAAGTGAAGAAGTCCGTATATATATAGCATGGTATACATCATAGCCTTTGCTAGCTCATCCACCGAATTGCAAGAGTGTCACCTAGACCCGCTCTCTAGTCTACTCATTTAAGAGTACTCGAGATAATAGGAAGCAAAGCATAAAACCCCAAGTAGGGCAATAGTCTGGTGTGTGCAGTAAATGAAACTCAAAGTATTATGTAGGAAAATGTGGTAATGGACAGAGTTATACAAATCATACCTGACCTATCCCTACAACCAAAGAGTTAGCACATATAATAATATGCTAAGTAATAACATAAATAAAGGTACTATACATAGAATAGGATGGAAAGGAAACAACCAACAACCAACCCTGTCTCCACTACCCCCTCTCCTTGATGTCTAAAGGCGATAGCCTACCAAAGAGTGCAAGTATAGCTGTCATAGCAACCACCAAGAAAAACCTAGTTATCACCCTCTACATGACCTAAATATATGATAAATCGTATAACCATCCTCATTCATAGGGATTAATGGAAATCCTTGTTTTAGTTGTAGTCTCGTACCTTCAGGACCCATAGCCCAGTACGTGTCACCAAACCTAAAGCAAGACACTAGAATCCAGTGGTCCAGGGTATATGTATCTTCAGGACCCGAAGTCCAGTCCATGGGCGTCCCCACTAATACCCCTGCTTTGAGTACAACATGAGCACTCCGAGTTATCAATGATTCCTTGGCACTCCCATAACATCTAAGTCTTCAGTGCTCCACATTGGGACTCAATCCATTCCATTATTCGCAGCCTCATCCATCCCAAGCTGCCCTCTTCGGTACCTACCCCAATTACGAGTCACAAACTGAATAGCCATAATTTCTTTGTGATTTTATATCACCATCCTTAATGATGTCAATAAGCCACCACCTCCAGGGTGACCTATTGAACCTCTGTATCGATCCCTATAAGTTGCACATTGCCCGAACCTCCATACTATATTCGGTACCGAATCACATCCCTAATTCGGCCCGAGTTCAGTACTTAGCCAAATCTTTGTCCAAACTTCATTCCGGCTTCCTTTGCCTTCCTTCCAGATGCCATAGACTCTGACCCATCAATCATAGCATCCAGTCATCTCTTCTAAGCATCCAGCTTCAAGTCATAGAAGTTAATTCGTCTCGTCCTTCCACACTCAGCCAATCTCCTACTCCAAGCTATAGACAACATCCCAATTCCTTGCATGCTCCAACCCTGAATTCGCCAAGTCCTATGAGCCTTCCACTAAATTCGATGCCCAATCAACCATGCTAATTTGGGGCCGAATCAACCCTTAGCATAAATTGCCAAGCGAATAGCAAACAACATCCTACCTTGCTCTAGAGCACATCTACGAAGTTTTATCCAATTCCGATCAACTTAGCTTCCAATTTGCTCAATTCTCCAATCTAACTTCCTATGCAATCACAACACTAGCAAACATATCAAAGCATAACATCCAAACATAACATAGCGGCAGTAACTAGTGTTAGATTAGTTTTCTACTACAAAATTATTAAATCTTATCCAATTCATGTCAAATCTTACCATTTTATCTTGTAATCACAAAACAAAAACATACGATCCAACATAGAAGAGTGAGAAGTCATAGACTACTCACCAATTATCAAATTCAACTTAAACGGTAGATCTGATGCAGACAATAGTAATTTGTACTTTTAAACAAGCAAATGATGAGCTCATTCTTTTAAACGAAGATCTAATCACTGATTAGTGTTTATTTAGGATGAAATTTAAGTTATTTAGAGAAGATCTAGGGCAAATTAAGGTTTGGGACTAAGTTAGAATAAGAGGGAAACCTTACATTCAACTATATCAAACTTTATTTGTAGTGTCATTTAATTAGACTAATGGGCTAACTAATTTGGCTTACTAATTACACAGTAATTCTGCCTAATAATTATCAAAATTTAAAACATGCATAACTTCCTACCCGTAAGTTCGATTTCCTAATATGACCACTCTACGAAATTGGAAACAAACATCCCAAAGTAATGGAACTAGTAGGAACCTAATTCAAAATATATCAAAAATTATAACCTGAAAAAGATTTTTAGGGTGAAAATGGTCACACAAAAATTCAAGAAAAATCACAAGTGTGTAAAAGTTACACCAAGAGTCATATCCTAAAATTGAAGAATCATATGACCCTAAATAAAATTATTTTACGATCCTTTGATACGTAAAATACGGGTCGTTACATAGTCTAGGCGGATGAGGCAGTATGGACTCGACCAAGATAGTTGGATCTTTATAGATGGAAGATTATTGTACTTGATGTTGATGAGTTAGGGGATAAGGTGCTACGAGAGTGCCACCATTCAAGAGTAACTATACATCTCGAATGTAATAAAATTATAGGTATATGAAGCAAATGTCTTATTTGGAAGAAATGAAGAAGAATGTGAGGGAATTCATTTCAAAGTGTATGAATTGTCAGTTGATGAAAATGGAGTAGAGGAAGCTTACTGGAATGCTGCAAACGATAGGAAATCCCTGTGGAACCGGGAACATGTATCAATGGATTTTGTTGATGGATTATTGAGTACTAGTGGAGTATTTGATAGGATTTGGCTCATCGTTGATAGATTGATGAAGAGTACTGGGTTTATAGTAAAGCTAATAGAACAACATCATAACGGGCCAAGTTGTATATGAAGTGGGTTATGCGATTCCATGATGTACAAAAGAGAAATGTCGATGACAGACATCTATTATTCATGAATAGATTTTGGAAGAGCTTACATGATGCATTGGGGATGGAGCTACATTTGAGTATAGCTTACCATCCATATACTGATGGGTAGATCGAGAGGGTGTGTATTCTTGATTTGGTTGCTCGTGGGATGATCATTTGCATTTGGTGGAGTTCGCATACACCAGTTTTGAGTCTATCATTAGTATGGACACATTTCAGGCATTGTATGACTAACCATCCAATGCTCCTTTATATTGGTGGGAAGTAGGCAAGAAGTTAATACTTAGGACAGATATGATTTAGGAAGTTTGAGATCATTCAGTAATTGATGAAAGCGAGCCATGATAGATAGAAGAGATACGTTGAATAGGGAAGACAGATTTAGATATATTTTCCGCAATTATGTGTCTGTCAAGACCTGTCCATTAAAGAATGCAATAAAATTTGGTAGGAAGGGAAAGTTTCCACTAAGATTTCTAGGCACTTTTCCAACACTCGAGGGGATTGGGAACCTAGCTTATGGATTCCACTTACCTCGGAAGATAGTAAGCGTGCACACTATGTTGCACATTTCTCATTTGTGCAAGTTTTTTCATCACTTAAGCGTAGCATTGACAATAGATCAACTGGATGATTTCGAGATTGAAATAGAAGCTTCATGATCTCATAAGGCTATTTGTATATTTGGACATGATATAAAGTACCTTAGGAGGAAAAGGATGAAGTTGGTGAAGGTTCAATGGGGTAAAAGAAAGAGCGATAACACTTGGGAGACTAAGCACAACATCATGATCGCTTATCTGAAGCTCTTTACAAGGTAAGAATTTTTATTCATCGCATTTACTTTCATATTCAATATCATACAGAGTAGCTTGTTATCTTGCATGCTAGGGTAGGTATAGATTATATTTACAAGCTTGCATATGCATGCTTGATGGAAGTTATGCTTTTTTGTTGTTATTAGGCATGTGGGGGAAAATATATTTTTTGACTTTACCTTGTTTGGTAGGTTTTGAGGGAGAAATTCCTAAAGGAGGAAGTGTGCAACGACCCATATTTTACATATTGAAGGATCGTTAAATGTTGTTTTAAAATCCTAATTGGGTTGTACGAGGTTACAATTTTAGGTAATGTTGAGTAGTGACATTTTACACCCTAGGAATTTTTATTGGACAATTCTGATTTTGAAAATCTTGCAAAGTCGGTAACTTTTGATAGGAACTGAATTAGAGTGTAAAATCACTTCTAAATGAAAGATGTGATGGTTTCAAATTCCATAGAGTAGTTATAATAGTTTTTATACTTACTTTTTAAGGGCAATAGCTATTTGAAGTTTGGAAATTCTTTAGGCAGATTAGTGGGTGTTAACTGATGCTGATCACTAGATTTTCTAATGATTTTGGGATGAGGGTTAACAACAACCTCTATAGTAGTGATTAATCATAATTTTCTCTTCTTTAAACATATATTAACCACCATTAACCTAGATCTGAGAGAACTTCATTATTTTTTACATTTTTATTTATCTTAATTGAGTGATCAAGATGAAGTTAGTGAAACGTAACCGTTGGATCTTTATATTGATGCATTGGGAAGCGTGTGTTTGCTGTTTGGATCATATCTAATGCTTTTTTGATGGATTCTTCATTTCGTTGAGTGATTTATATCTCTTACTTTACTATGATTATAAACTTTGTAGTAAATATCTATTTTAAATGGTTTATCAAGTCTTAAAACCAGTTTTATGATAGATCTAAACCTAATTATGCTTTTAAAACAAGAATAAAAGATTTAGTATGGATTCTGATTCATTTTTAGTTATTTTGTACTATTCATCTTTATTACTGTACTTTTTATCATTTTCCACATTAGCTTGTTTTTTATGTTTGTTTTCTTTAATGTTGAATCATATAAATGTTATAATGCTTGTTTGATAGTTGTATGTATGAAAGTATAGGTTTTTTGTTTATATAAATTGATTATTTGCTTGTATTGAGTGAAAACACCAATTGAAATATGACTTGGAGTCTAAGGATTGTTCTATGATGGATCTAGCATGTTGTGACATTCATATGTTAAATAATTGATATTTGATACATAAAATTATGGCGATTCATGTTGATAGAGAAAGATCTAGAATTGATGTGCCAAAGGTCAAAGAATAAGGAATTATGGTATATTTGGACATTTTCATGCAAAGGAGAGCTGTGGGAAGATGGACAGGGGGTGTAGAAAGGTGCTAGAGGAAACCTGGCCAAATTTTGTCAAGTTCAACCATTCGGCATTAAGAGGTCATGAAAGTTCGATGATGAATGGCTTTGAGTAATGTAATGTGGAATTGTGCATACGAAGGCTTAGTATGGGTTGGGAGTAGTCTACTTCAGGCTTGGATGTAGGATGATTCTGGCATTTGCTTCAACAATGCGAGGATGGGAGACCGTCGAATGATTTTGGCTAGGACACATAGTACTTAGGTGTGCAACTAGATAACTTCAGGGCGCAGTGGCTAATGCTTTGAGTTATAGTGCTATAGACTTTGGGATTGAGCTATGATGACCGGCTTTGGTTACTATAATAAAATCAATTAGTTTGGATTAAAACTACTTTAGAAAGAACTTTCATACTTTCAAAAATAAATTATAGAAAGTAGCTCATTAAAAAATACATATTTAGTTTTTGTATCAAACAATTTCCAAAATAAATCTATAGGAATCATTCATATTTCAACAAAAGTGTCTCCAAATGAGTTCATTAGAAATTTTCATAAAAGTGTTTTCAATAACAATGATGGTTATACATACATACAAATATGTGTGTGTGCGTGTTAATAAGATTACAAAGGCATCCAATACCTAAAAAAAATTGAAAAATAACAAATGATCACAACTCAGAAAGAAGAAGAGACCAAGAAAAAATAGCAGTTTACTTAAGCTAAAGCATAAGATAACTTCTTATAGGGACGCAAGTGTTACACGTTAAATTTTCTCAAGGATAAAATGTTCAAACTACCATATGTTGTAAAGAGAAATCGCATGTTGAGATGGTAATAAGTTATTGCAAGATGGTGATGTCAAAGCTATCGAGAGATGGTTGATGTTATCGCATGTTGATGAGGCTATTGCAAATAGAAGTAATAAGTAGATATCACAAGTTGATAATGATTAAGGCTATCAAAAATTGATGTAGATAAGACTATTTAATGTAGAAGTAATATGAAGCTATTACAAGCTGATAAGGTTGAGGATATTGCAGGTTGACATTGTCTAGGCTATCGCAAGTTGATTTTATGCAGGCTGTTGCAAGTTGGTATTATGAAAGCTACCGAAGGTTGATGTTATGAAGGCTATCACATGTTGATGTTATAAAGCTTATCGTATGCTGATGTTATGAAGGTTATTCTACGTTGATATTCTGAAGGCTATCATAGGGTGATGTTGTGAAGGCATCGCAAGTTCATATTATAATGGCCATCGAAGGTTATGTTATAAAGGCTATCATAGGTTAATGTTGTATAGGCTATCATGGGTTGGTGATATCATACCATTGCAAGTTGATGGTATGTAGCTATCGCATGTTGAAGTGTACCCCAAAAAGCAATACCCCAGTTGGCTATGTGGTTTCCTCTGGTTGGCTCAACTATGCTACATCACCATGAAGCAATTGAAGGTAAATTATGCCACATGTCAAATCGACTATGTGCCAAGTCAGTAATATCATAATTGTCCATCACATACAGGTGCTACATGTTAAAGATCGAAGAGCCTAAATTCACTATAAGTAGCCATGTATCCCTACTTGGATGCCAATTGTACTTCTTCCTCATTTTTCATTTCCCTTGAACATTAATAAAAATCTTGGAATTGGGACTTTAATGGCTAATAGCTCAAATTAGAATTGAGACTTTGTGATTTAGATCATAAACAATTTCCTATTTGCATAAATGACTTCTATTAGACTTAGGATAAGCATACTTGCCTAAAAGTCTAGCCTCTTACTCAAGTACTATTGATCCTCTTTGTTAACTAAGCATATAAGTTAGGATCAAATTTTCACAGAACGGGTTCAATTCTGTTAAAATGAACTTTAAGGTAAGTTTGTGGTAGGGTGCCAAAATATCGAGAAGTGTTATAAATAAATTGGCAATATGAAATGAAGGGTTTTAGAACTAAGAGGTTTATTGATGCTTATTAAGGATGCTTGCTAGAATGAATTCAGGGTGCTCACATTCAACCTCCCAAGAGAGTAACGGTGGCTCCCATAGTGAAATGAGTGGCTATTCATCTAATGACATTGTTTAAGAAAAGATTATATTAGTGGTAGTAAGGCTAGGGAGGTAATTAATAAATAGTTAATGATAACTTTTTAAATGACACCAAAATAAGAGATTATGTGATATGTGAAAATATGAATGATGAGTATATGACTTGGTTCATAATTGGATGTTAAGTATAGGGTACATTTATAATTGAAATGATTCTATGTAGATGCCCAAGTTTTGGATGCTTTTTAAACGATATGACGAAATTGATGTGATGTATAAGTAAGGGGACAACTCGTTCCATGTAATAGCATGGTCTCACTATTTATTTGTTTAGGGTAAAGTTTTACTCACACCAGGCTTTATGTCTAATCTGTTTTTTTTTTTCCATTAACTCACAGTTACTATTCTAGTAGGTTGAGTTTATGAATCAAACAAGTTATCATTAGAGGATGAATAAAGCAGGCGAAGATGTAGATGAGACTTTTAGCTAATAAAAGTTGTTTTCTTATTCTGTTATTGTAAAACCAAAGTTTATAAATGGTTCAATGTTCGCATCGACATTTTCATACATTGGGCACGACACTGCTACTTATATTATTATATTTTAACCCTACAAGGGCATGCTATGGGATTTATAAAATGTAAAGATAATTGTGTGTATTGAAATCTATTTAGCTAATCTATTGATTTAATGTTGTGAAAAAAATATCGATCTTACTTTATCACTTGAAATTAATTTTGGTGATAACTACAACATCATTGACATTCATTTTGGGATCTCAAAGTGGGGTATGTTACAACGTTGTATTAGAGCTTAGGTTAGGGACATTTAAGTAAAATAAAATTAATAGAAATCATGATTGAAAGTAGATAGTTGAAAATTAAGACCTTAGGAAAAGTATATGCTATATATATAACGTACTTGTATTTTCATATAAATAGATGTATGTGGATTTATCTACCCTCTACTATTGCTCTCACTCTCTTTACTTTCATTTCTTACAAACACTTACTTATGCAAAATGAAAGAATGAATCTATGTTGCAGATGTTTGACCTTGGGAGGCGTAGGAGAAAATGCTAATAGGAGAACATCTAGTACGCAAAGTAATAACCATGGAGGGTAGGCACCCCTAGAAATTCATGTTGAAAGATGATCAAATGTCTGCCCTGACTGTTGGAGGAATGGATATGAATGCTTTGTTCTACTGATGTATGATGGAAATGATGAGGCAACAACTAGCTGAAGTTGTTGAGCCAAGAACAGTGGTGACTAGAGGTATAGACTTCTCTAAGATAAACTTGGATTACAAGGACTATAGAGGAAAGGTGTTTACATGGAAGGAGTCTACTTTAGAGATTTTGAATTGACTGATGGTGTATGAGCTCATATTTGGAGACTTCGGTTATAATGATGCTTAGAAATTGAGGTTAGACTCTCATCGGCTTCAGTCGGTTGCTTTAGTTTAGGGGAGGTTGTGATTGCTGAAGTTCAAGAACATGAAATAACTTAGGAAGACTTTAAGAAGCGATTCGATACTCAATTTATACCGAACCACAGAAGTGTGCTTTGTTTAGGGAGTTCCTTGACTTGAAGCAAGGAGAGATGAGTTTTGCAAAGTATATTCAGTGCTTTAATACTTTGTCGAAGCATGAGAGTGAATATATTAATAATTCACAAAACAAAATATAAGAAATTCATTAAAGGTCTAAGGAAGAGGTTGAACTATAAGATAATGGCGCATTTGTTGACTACCTTTGTTATGGCTGTTAAAATGGCATGGAGATATAATTGCTTGTTTTAAGGGGAGAAAAGAGTAGAGGCTAGACGCAAGGGTGGGCAGAAGAAAAGATTCAATCTGTATTATAAAGGTGGTAAGAATCAAAAAGAGGAAAGTCCTCAGAAGGAGGAGCCCAGAAGCCGAATGTGGCAGATGTTACTTATTTCAACTGTAGGAAGTAGGAACACTACTTTACTATATACCCAACTAGAGAACAAGGATATGGCTTAGTGCTTTAACTATAATATGCCTAGCCACAAGAAGAGGAATTTTCTGTACTTAAAGCTAGTAAAGGTTTATGCTCTAGAAGGACCATCAACTAAACCAACTGCGGGAGAAAAGGAATGGATGTGCCAGGAGGTATTAAAATTCTAGTGGATCATGTATATGGCTAAGCTAACAAAGTGTGTGTGTGTGTGTATTATGTATATAATACTAACTAGTAGAATAAAATAAAGTAAATAAAAATAGCACATAAGGATTTTTATACCGGTTTGGAGCATCGTCTTACATCCAATCTCAGAATCTCCATTTTGGCTTTTCACTAGCTAACACTCTCACTTCACTTGGAGAAATAGTTTTACACAGTGCCTGAGCGGCTAAACAGGTCTTTTCACGAACTTAAAAAGAAAACTATAACGACCCGCAAATTTATCAATTTGATAAACTATATTTATTTTTAAATATTAAAATACAAGCTTTTTGAAATATATATTATGATATTTTAAACAATAATAATGGTAATTTTATTTTGAATAAATATTTACAAAAATATATACTTTAGAAAAAATATCGATAAAATGACCGAAAATCGTTTTATCAAGAAACAACTCTATAATTATTAGAAGTTGCACACGAAGCTAGACACATACACTTATTTATCCATATAAACATGAATATGAAATAAAATTATTTATTTTATTTTTGGGAAATAAAATATATTTATGACAACATCAAAATTGGCATCATATTTAATAATTGACTTATGAATTTAAATTGAGATTTAATGATTTAATAATTATTATAATTATCCAAATAATTGTTTTTGAATGATAATAATTCATTTTAATCAGTTATGGAGTGAAAATAAATCATTTATAATAGTTTTATAAAGATAGATATTTGACTTGAAATTATAAGGAAAATCGATATCGCTTTATCGATATAATAGCACTTTTTGTAAACAATTATTTACTATTAATTTATATGCTTTTATGAATCAAATGTGATTATTTTAGTTAGTTAAAATGCTAAGAAATTATTTTTCAAATTTTTTTTTACATTTATATGTAAATTAATTTACAGGTAAAAATGTGACTGGGAATCGACTTCCTGATTTTCAATGGTTTAACAAACGAAAGTTGTTCAAAGTTGTTGCAACCTTGTTTATATGTCTTATGCACATATATAACATACACATGCATACCCTAACATATACATGAACACATATATACATACAAATATACATATACACACATACATACACACACACAAAATATCTAAGATATTTTAAAAAAGTCAAAGGCAAACATCACCTCACCTTACACACACACATGGGGACACATGGAGGGGGTGATATAGTGATGGATGTGAGGAGGAAGTCACGGCTAGAGATGATAGGAAGCAGTGCATGATGATGTAGGGAGATATTTTCCGGTTTGCTTAAGGATTTATCCTTAAAATTCCTATAAATACCCACCTACATTCACTCATTCATTCAAACAATTCTCTTCTTCTTCCTCCTAATCTTGAAGCTCATTAATAACTTCTACTTCATAAAAAAATGTAGCAAAGCTATGGCAAAATATTCTAAAATAAAGTAAAATATAAACATATGTATATACATTAGAAATCCACCTCTAAAACTAAGTCAAACACATCCTCTCCACCTTCCAAACTCATGGCTACCACCTCCTATCATCATGACCGAGCCCATCCCCACTTGAAAGCTTAGACTGAGCCCGTTCCATGGTCCAAGGCTTAATTCCATAGGCTTTGATTCGATCTTAGAGAAGCTATAGCGAATTTTTGTAAAGTAAGAAACTAATGAAGGTGAGAAACTCTATTTATATTATAATATATATAGATAGTACTTATGTTTGGCTTTGATTGGTTGTGATGATTGTGAACCATGTTTGGATATGATAATATGTTTGCTTGGATGTGCAAACAATGCGCGTTTAACACGCATTGACAAAGGAAATCACTTTCCGTTAATAAATGAAAAAGTGTATGAGATTGTTAAACCTCTTTAAAATGGTTTAAAATAGTTTACAAATGTTTCATAAACAATAAAACCTAGCTTGGTAAGGTTTTGATAAGTTATGAAAATTGAGTCAAAAATAAGCACATCACATAACGGTAGCCGCGATTTCACATCGTAAAAGTTTAAATCCATTTATACGATGGATTCGGAGTCAGAATTCATTGAAATAAGAATTTTCCAAACTCTTATAACCGTAGTTTTCAAACAAAAAAAGGATCAAAATTTCATGTAATGGCCCATTTTTCCATAACCTTTGAATCGATAATAAACCACACATGTCCAACTCAAATTGCACGAATAGGCGGATCATTAAGGGTAGAAAGAAAATAAAGACAGAACAGAATCTCACACGAATGGAATGACATATATTATTTCAATAATAATCTTTACAGCAGAAAATTTTAAAATACAATATCAGAGTCTAACATAAATTCAGCTTGGACAGTTATAAACATCTGTCCTTACAATTGCTGACAAACATCAAACAAAATACACTAAGTACAACGGATAATAGAATATGTCCATACGATGATGAAGATCTCCAGTTCTCCTCTGGAAACTCCAACCTCTTCAAATCAACCTGAAATTACTCGGATCTAACTCGAGTATTGAAAATACGCGGATCAGGCTTGATAAACTAGCGTGAGATACTCGAAATTTAAAATGACTATGTTATCAAAGCCTTTGAAAAGAAGGGTATCTCATATGACCACGTCCACACATAAACACGGACGAGTTTTTACCTTATGATAACTAAAACACTTTTATACATCAAAATGTTTGATATTATTTTTAATGACATTCTTTTGAAAACACTTTTCAAATAAGGTATCGATATCTGGACTAAGTCTAACAGAATATATCCGGACTAGGTCAACGGAATATATTATACCAAAAAGGGGTAGCTGAAATGTTTGCAAGTCATTACAGCTATTTTGGGACTACAATCAAAACCGTAAATCTCGTACTGGGATTGGATTTCCAACATGATAGGAAACTAGTGGAAAGATCAAACTGTATCCATGGCTTACGTCCATGACTCAGACGCCATTATACAACAACACAAATGGCTAAAAGTGGATGCAATCTGCGAATAACATCCAAGGACTCGGACTTCGCGCATCCCTGCCATGAGGCCCAGACGTATCTGGTACCTAGGGCTCAGAACATCTATTAACCCAAATCACTACTATCCGAAATGCGAGCATACATCTAACCACATAGAATCCCATCATAACCGGAGTGCGAGGCTCGCGAAGCTACGCTCAATTTCTTCAAAGCCTCGCTTTTCATACAAAACCACGCTTTGATTATAACAGGTTCCACTTTGAATGCCACACTATCATTCCTTTGATCACTATTTGACTCCCACAAAAATACAACCCTTGAGCTCGTACGTCTCAAGGAGGGTGTTAAGCTAAGAGAAGTTGCCTTCTCCGCCACCACTGATGTACATTTGCAAAAGACAAACATTGTGTCTCACAAATGCAATGTCGGACATTCGTCCGTACAAGTTCGTTCTAGGACGGAACGAAATCGAAGGCACTTTCCTCGGCCATTACTAGGCAAGAAGCCCTTGCAATCCGAAAAATCTCCATCACGAGGAGACCACTGTTATAAATAACTCTATAATGGTGGCCAACCAGAGCATGCTCAATAAGAAGTCTTTAAGCTATAATGATCCACGGTCTTCAAAAATTATCATCTTCAACACGTCTTCACTTTCGAACGTATACATTGGTTCGAAGTGGTTTTCGGATAGGAATTAACCAAATCCGACTCCGGTTTCTTCGAAGCCAATCATCGCTTTAAAAAGATATTAAGTTCATAGGTGGATATCAATCATCAATCAATTACTTCATTTTTAAATCAAATATCTTTCTCAGATATACTCTTTTCAATTTATTCCATTTTTTTCAAATGTATATGGAATCATTAAGCCTCATTTATTAAATCATTCGGTTTATTTAAACCTTTCTTAAATCCTAATCATTTTCTCTTTTACTTAGGAAAACCTTTCCAAATCATTCTTTTAAAGCTTAATCAAAGACATCTTATATTCAAGCTATAACTTTTAACTTAGGGAAAATATTTCCAAATCATTCATTAAATCTTAATCAAAGATTTCTTATATTCAAGCTATAACTTTTAACTTAGGAAAAATATTCCCAAATCATTCATTAAATCTTAATCAAAGATTTCTTATATTAACTTCAAATGATATTCTTGCAAATTGAAGATTTTTATAATAGAGCACTACTGCCACTTAAATATGGTGAATTTCACCTCCAGCGACTAATGGCAAGTTTCACCTCCAGGGACTAATGGCAAGTTTCACCTCCAGGGACTAATGGCAAGTTATCCTACATTATGAATATCTTTGTCTTTAACGATCATTGTCTTTGATATATTTTATTTCAAAAATTAGTTTCTTTTCTTTTATCTTGGAAAAACTTAAATATGATCTTTTAGAGCATTCGGGCTTTCCTTTCGATCTATTCCACCCCTCGCCTAAAAAGTGAAAACATCGGCTAGGTAAGTTCAGGGCACTAGTTTCTTCATCCCTAACCTTAGTTAAACATCTTGTTTACCTTCCCGGATCTCACAGGCGGGACAAATGTACTTCTCGTTTCCGCATACTCAGTTTGTTATTATATTCAATCTTCTTCACTTTTTGTTTAAGTGTTACAAACAATTCATCTTAACAATTTATTCAAATTCTTATTAAAACTTCCAAATCATCTTTACATTACTTAATTATTCCTTTAAAATCGTTCACCAAAGATTTAGGAAAGAATTGTTAAGTTTAAAACTACATTCAAAAGGTTATAGAATTCGCAGCATAAAAGTGCTGCGAAAAGTGCTATATAAGCTTACTTGATTTAAACAACTTTTTAATATTTGAAAATTCATATTTTTAATTTCAAATCTCTTTTAAACCATTTTAATTGATTTATCAAATTTATTTCATATTTTTAATCATTTAAAAATATCATTCATAAAGAAATCCCGTTTTGGATTCCGAACTGTAAAACCGCGAGGCTTTTAGAAAATTGTTTCGGACATATTGATTTAATCTTGATTTTATTTCTTCAATGGAAAACTATGAATATAATAGACCGAAAAATTCATATTTGGAAGAATTTCGAGCTATATTTCACTTTGTATGCACATTTAACTTTTATGGCGCGAAATCGCGAACTACCGTTACGCGACGTGTATAGTTTTGACTTGTTTTCCAATTTCTTTTCAAAATTCTCGAAAACACATCTAAATGTTTATAATACATTTCTAAATCATTTTAAACTCATTTTAAACAACATTTCCATCATTTCAAATTCATTTTTCATTTCAAATTCATTTTTCATTTCATTTCATATTATAATATTATATTATTATAATATCATTTTCAATCTTTTAGATATTTTGAAATCATTAAGATGCTAAATAATTTCCATACACACATTTGTATGGATTTAATTCTCATTTAATTTACTATGGTTAATTACTAATCTTTTCTTTTATCATTTATCAAACAAGTTATCAACCATATAACCAATCACATAATCAACCAATTTGCAACCAAGTTATCAAACATTTAATCATTCAACATATTAAACTTTTCAATCATTTTACTCGAAATAATTTATGGATTAATTAGTAAATATGAGTACTACCTTTTAACCAAATCGTTCACTTCCTACCAACATTCATATTATTCAACACTTCACTAAATCCCCTTATCTTCACCAAATCTTTTCCATAGACTTTCCTTTTGATTTCGGCAGCACTTCCTTTTCTTTTTCTTGCTTCGAAGCTTCACAAACTTGCTCCTCCTTCTTGATAGTTCGGCCTCACCCTATTCCATCACTTTATCCATTATTTTTTCACTTCTTAGATGCTAAACTATGTTCTAATGGTATTCTAAGGTCTTTCGCAAAGTTTGGTGGTGTTTGGAGTTGATTTGTTATGGTTTTGAAAAAGTTAGTAAGCATTTGGAAGAGAAGAAGAAACCATTAAAGAGAGCTTCAAGGAGGAAGAAGAAGGTAGAAATAGTGTGAAATTTGTGAAAGAAGTGTTAGGTATTTATAGAAAAAGAAATGAAGTGGTAAGTTACCAAAATATCCCTTTACCAAATTGCCAAAGTAACCTTACTTACCTATAAAGTCATCTTATTTTTTTCAATACTTAACATCACATTTCAAATCATTAGTTTATGTCATTTTCACTTAGATATTAAGTAAAGTAAGTAATAATTATGTTTCTTTGATTTGATGTTTTACCTTTTGCTTTGAAATGACATTTTTGTCTTTTTGTGCTTACTTTTTCTTAATTGTTTTCTAGAAGTTTCTAACTTTGTTTAGTAAAAGTAAACTTGATTATAAATTAATTAATACTTATACTATTTGAATATATGTTTCTATATAAGAAAATAAAGGTGCGACGACGTTGCGACAACTTTTAATCGACAAAACGTTGTTTTTCGACAAAATATTTTACGGTTACATTTTGACGTTTTAGTTAAACTATTTATTTATGTAAACCAAATTTAAAAATAAATTTTTTACTTCTTTAAATAAATTAAAACATGTCTCTTTGTATTTTAAAATCATATTTAAATAATATCAAAAGCTCCAATTTTACGGTGTATGTAAAAGTGACAAAATGCGACAAAATCTGGTTATTTTTGTAAAACGATTATTAACATAGTTATAAGTATTTTAATATACTTTTATTATCTTTATTAGATGTTTTCAATAAGATTTATCTTTTTAAATAAATATTTAAACCTATTTATTTAAGCATTTATTTATTTTTAACAAAACTTGACTTTTGTTTATTTGTTCTAAAATCCAAATTTATACTTTTTAAATTATCAACTATAAGAATAAATAATTTTTCTATTATTATCTATTATATAACTTATTTATTTAAGTTTTAAACCTTTAAAGCAACCGAGATCTCTCATTCTCGAAGTAGCGAAATTACGGGTCGTTACATTCTCCCCTACTTAAAAACATTTTGTCCTCCAAAATTACTCAAAACAAAAGTTTGCCTAAAGCCATTTATCTTCAAACTTAATTCTATATAATACACATAGATCATCCGTATGAAATATCTTATTCGATCTCCTATTCGAATACACAAATTTATTTCCAAACTAGTATCGGTCCCCCGATCCTCTAGTGCGGACTCTGATCAGGCTTGTAGATCAGAACCTTTGCTTTTCTTGCATAGCTCTCAACTATGATAGAAAACCCAAGTATCTAACCACAAATCCTCATCAATGTTCGTCGTCAAGAATCGAGTGATAAATCCTTTTTCGGATCAGTGGAAACACCTTAAAGTTCCGAACTCGAATCTTAGATCGAAATTTGTGTAATGAAATGATTTACATATAATATATGTATTTATTAGCTCTTAAAAACTTTCATAAACTTTTATCTTAAGCTTAAACACTTTATAAATGTGCTTCTTTATATAACATCCTTAATTATTTATTTTCATATATTTTTATTAAAGGAAAATATTCTAAAGAAACCATTTTTCACTCAAAAGATAATTTATCTTTTAAAAATATCTTTTATAAAACCATTTCATAAATTTCCAAATATTTATTATTTTAAAAGGGAACATTTCATTCCAATATTTTTTTTAAAACCATCTTTTAGTATAACACATTTTTTTTCAAAATATTTATGCAAAATAGTTATATTTCTTTTCTAAAGAAATCAATTATCTTTTATTTGGAAAATATCATTAAAATTTTATTTAAGCTCTCTATTTTTTTCCTCTTTGCTAATACATCTTATTATAGATTTTATTTCCAAAATTATCTTAAGTTTAAATAACTTTCCTTTATTTCTTTAAACTTTTTCAAAAGACTATGATAAAATTTCCATAGTTTCATTCTTTTCTTTATTTTATACAATACATTCTTACAAGATATATTTTTAAATAATTTTCTAAACTTTAAACACTTTTTTATAAAGCTATTTCTTTCTAATATTCCTTTGAACTTTTTATTTTTAAACATCTTATTAGATTTGATCGGATATAAGAATGAAGAAGAGCATCGAGAGGACAATCAAAAGGAAGTTTGTTAATTAACATCATATTCATACATCTATTTCAATCTCTAACTGGCATTACAAAATTTTAGAGATAACTTCACTAAGGAATATAGCTTATCACTTACTACCATTATATAGATAATTAGACTACTATATACTATTCTTGAATTCCTTTTGAGGTAGACGGTGCTCTATCTTTGGGGCTTAAGTCATTTGACCTTTCCCTTGGACAGTCCTTCTCCGAATGTCCATATTTACAACATGATCTGCAAGGCCATGAAATCTTGGCTATCTGAATGGTATGCACCTTAGCCGACTTTTCTCCTTTCTTTAAACTACAATCTTTGACTATATGTCCTAATTCTTTGCACCAATAACAACACTTTTCCTTCCCGTTTGGGGCTTTGGGTTTCTTCTTTGTTCTAGGGCAATCATGTAGAAAATGTCCTAGCTTCTTACACTTAAAATAGCGTATATCTTTTCGAACGAGTTTTTCTTCCTTCTGTTTCTTTAATTTCCTATCACAACAAACTGCATAATGCCCTTCTTAAAAAATGCCTAAAGTAGTAGATGTCAAAATACGCTCCTAGTTTTTGTTTCTTTTCTGCTTCTCTTTCTGCACGTGCTCTTCGAACGTGCTTTGGAGTCATCCAAAACTCATTACTTGACATATAATAAGCCATTCTGTCCCTAAATGATATTTCAAGATAAGATTAGAAGTGTTTATACTATTTCCATTTCATCTTATTCAAACATCTTTTATCCAAATACTTAATTCAACTTGTTTGTATTTGAACTTGCCTTCATCCTCCAATGATAAGAAGAATAATTTACCAAGTTCTCAATACCGTTTTCCCATGCCAACATATGATTGATACTTAGAAGATTATTTTAATCATCATTAGACAGATCAAGACCTTATCCATGGGACTTACCTAAGGGAATGTATCTTATAAATTTCCCTAACCACACAAAATTTTATGACTTTTGAAAGACATTCCTTTATATGCAAAATATAATTTTTTCAAAACAGTGTGTCGATATGCCTTGTTAAGAGTTTAGAAATACTTATCGATGCAGCTGTACTTCCCATATCGACCAGAATTTAAAAACCACTCAATTGATAAATCAACACAAAACATTTTTAATAGTCAGTAACAAATACACGCTCATATATAATACACTCAAACTCATTCTAGGGTGTTACTAACCTTATCTCTAATGAGTTACTCATCCTAGGGTATTACTAACCCTATCTCTGATGAGTCTTTACCCAACCAAAGCCAAGGTTCTCGCTTAACCATCAGCTCTAATACCAAATGTAATGGCCCGTTTTTCCGTACCCTTTGAATCGACAATAAACCACACATTTCCAACTCAAATTGCACGAATAAGAGGATCATTAAGGGTAGAAAGAAAATAAAGACAGAACAGAATCCCACACGAATGGAATAACATATATTAATTCAATAATAATCTTTACAGCAGAAAATTTTAAAATACAATATCAGAGTCTAACCTAAATTCAGCTTGGACAGCTATAAACATCTTTCCTTACAATTGCTGACAAACATCAAACAAAATACACTAAGTACAGCGGATAATAGAATATGTCCATATGATGATGAAGATCTCGAGCTCTCCTCTGGAAACTCCAACGTCTTCAATTCAACCTGCAACTACTCGGATCTGACCCGAGTATTGAAAATACGCGGATCAGGCTTGATAAACCAGCGTGAGATACTCGAAATTTAAAATGACTATGTTATCAAAACCTTTGAAAAGAAGGGAATCTCATAAGACCACGCCCACACATAAACACGGACGGGTTTTTACCTTATGATAACTAAAAAACTTTTATATATCAAAATGGTTGATATTATTCTTAATGACATTCTCTTGAAAACACTTTTCAAATAAACTTAATCAAATGAGGCATCAGTATCTGGACTAAATCTAACGGAATATATCCGGATTAGGTCAACGGAATATACTGAACGGAATATATAATACCAAAAAGGATAGTTGAAATGTTTGCAAGTCACTACAGCTATTTTGGGACTAAAATCAAAACCGTAAATCTCGTAATGCGATTGGATTTCCAACATGATAGGAAACTAGTGGAAAGATCAATCTGTATCTACGGCTTACGTCCATGACTCAGATGCTGCTATACAACAACACAAATGGCTAAAAGTGGATTCAATTTGCGAATAACATCCAAGGACTTGGACTTCGCACATCCCTGCCATGAGGCCCAGACGTATCTGGTACCTAGGGCTCAGAACATCTGATAACCCAAATCACTACTATCCTAAATGCGATCATATATCTGACCACATAGAATCCCATCATAACCGGGGTGTGAGGCTCGCGAGGCTACGCTCAATTTCTTCAAAGCCACGCTTTTCATACAAAACCACGCTTTGATTATAACAGGTTCCACTTTGAATGTCACACTACCATTCCTTTGATCACTATTTGACTCCCACAAAAATACAACCCTTGAGCTCCTACGTCTCAAGGAGGGTGTTAAGCTAAGAGAAGTTGCCTTCTCCACCACCACTTATGTACATTTGCAAAAGACAAACATGGTGTCTCAGAAATGCAATGTCGGACATTCGTCCGTATAAGTTCGTTCTAGGACCGAACGAAATCGAAGGCACTTTCCTCGGCCATTACTAGGCGAGAAGCCCTTGCAATCTGAAAAATCTCCATCACGAGGAGACCACTGCTATAAATAACTCTATAATGGTGGCCAACCAGAGCATGTTCAATAAGAAGTCTTTAAGCTATAAAGATCCACGGTCTTCAAAAATTATCATCTTCAACATGTCTTCACTTTCGAACGTATACATTGGTTCGAAGTGGTTTTCGGATAGGAATTAACCAAATCCGACTCCGGTTTCTTCGAAGCCAATCATCGCTTGAAAAAGATATTAAGTTCATACGTGGATATCAATCATCAATCAATTACTTCATTTTTAAATCAAATATCTTTCTCAGATATACTCTTTTCAATTTATTCCATTTTTTTCAAATGTATATGGAATCATTAAGCCTCATTTATCAAATCATTCGGTTTATTTAAACATTTCTTAAATCTTAATCTCTTTTACTTAGGAAAACCTTTCCAAATCATTCTTTTAAGTCTTAATCAAAGACATCTTATATTCAAGCTATAACTTTTAACTTAGGGAAAATATTCCCAAATCATTCATTAAATCTTAATCAAAGATTTCTTATATTCAAGCTATAACTTTTAACTTAGGAAAAATATTTTCAAATCATTCATTAAATCTTAATCAAAGATTTCTTATATTAACTTCAAATGATATTCTTGCAAATCGAAGATTTTTATAATAGAGCACTACTGCCACTTAAATATGGAAATTTCACCTCCAGGAACTAATGGCAAGTTTCACCTCCAGAGACTAATGGCAAGTTTCACCTCCAGGGACTAATGGCAAGTTTCACTTCCAGGGACTAATGGCAAGTTATCCTACATTATGAATATTTTTGTCTTTAATGATCATTGTCTTTGATATATTTTATTTCGAAAATTAGTTTCTTTTCTTTTATCTTGGAAAAACTTAAATATGATCTTTTAGAGCATCCGGGCTTTCCTTTCGATCTATTCCATCCCTCGCCTAAAAAGTGAAAACATAGGCCAGGTAAGTTCAGGGCACTAGTTTCTCCATCCCTAACCTTAGTTAAACACCTTGTTTACCTTCCCGGATCTCACAGGCGGGACAAATGTACTTGTCGTTTCCGCATACTCAGTTTGTTATTATATTCAATCTTCTTCACTTTTTGTTTAAGTGTTACAAACAATTCATCTTAACAATTTATTCAAACTCTTATTAAAACTTCCAAATCACCTTTACATTACTTAATTATTCCTTTAAAATCGTTCACCAAAGATTTAGGAAAGAATTGTTAAGTTTAAAACTACATTTCAAAAGGTTATAGGATTCGCAGCATAAAAGTGCCGCGGAAAGTGCTATATAAGCTTATTTGATTTAAACAACTTTTTAATATTTGAAAATTCATATTTTCCATTTCAAAACTCTTTTAAACCATTTTAATAGATTTATCAAATTTATTTCACATTTTTAATCATTTAAAAATATCATTTATAAAGAAATCTAGTTTTGGATTCCGAATTGCAAAACCGCGATGCTTTAGAAAATTGTTTTGGACATATTTCAAAATCTACGTGATGAAATCTTGATTTTATTTCTTCATTGGAAAACTATGAATATAATAGACCGAAAAATTCTTATCTCGAAGAATTCCGAGCTATATTTCACTTTGTACACACATTTACCTTTTATGGCGCGAAATCACGAACTACCGTTACGCGACATGCATAGTTTTGACTTGTTTTTCAATTTCTTTTCAAACTTCTTGGAAACACATTTAAATGTTTATAAAACATTTCTAAATCATTTTAAACTCATTTTATTCCATCATTTCAAATTCATTTTTCATTTCATATTTAATATTATATTATTATAATATCATTTTCAATCTTTTTTAGATATTTTGAAATCATTAAGAGGCTAAATAATTTCCGTACACACATTTGTATGGATTTAATTCTCATTTAATTAACTATGGTTAATTACTAATCTTTTCTTTTATCATTTATCAAACAAGTTATCAACCATATAATCAATCACATAATCAACCAATTTGCAACAAAGTTATCAAACATTTAATCATTCAACATATTTAAATTTTTTAATCATTTACTTGAAATAATTTATGGATTAATTAGTAAATATGAGTACTCACCTTTTAACCAAATCGTTCACTTCCTACCAACATTCATATTATCCAACACTTCACTAAATCCCCTTATCTTCACCAAATCTTTTCCGCAGACTTTCCTTTTGATTTCGGCAGCACTTCCTTCTCTTTTTCTTGTTCCGAAGCTTCACAAACTTGCTCCTCCTTCTTGATAGTTCGGCCTCACCCTATTCCATCACTTTCTCCATCATTTATTCACTTCTTAGATGCTAAACCATGTTCTAATGGTATTCTAAGGTCTTCGGAAAAGTTTGGTGGTGTTTGAAGTTGATTTGATATGGTTTTGAAAAGTTAGTAAGCATTTGGAAGAGAAGAATAAGCCATTAAAAAGTGGTTCAAGGAGGAAGAAGAAGAAGGTATATATAGTGTGAAATTTGTGAAAGAAGTGGTTGGTATTTATAGAAAAAGAAATAAAGTGGTAAGTTACCAAAATATCCCTTTACCAAATTACCAAAATAACCTTACTTACTTATAAAGTAATCTTATTTTTTTTTCAACACTTAACATCACATTTCAAATCATTACTTTATGTCATTTTCACTTAGATATTAAGTAAAGTAAGTAATAATTATGTTTCTTTGATTTGATGTTTTACCATTTGCTTTGAAATGACATTTTTGTCTTTTTGTGCTTACTTTTTCTTAATTGTTTTCTAGAAGTTTCTAACCTTGTTTAAAAGTAAACTTGATTATGAATTAATTAATACTTATACTATTTGAATATATGTTTCTATATAAGAAAATAAAGGTGCGACGATGTTGCGACAACTTTTAATCGACAAAACATTGTTTTTCGATAAAATATTTTCCGGTCACATTTTGACGTTTTAGTTAAACTATTTATTTATGTAAACCAAATTTAAAAATAAACTTTTTACTTCTTTAAATAAATTAAAACATGTCTCTTTATATTTTAAAATCATATTTAAATAATATCAAAATCTCCAATTTTACGGTGTATGTAAAAGTGACAAAATACGACAAAATCTGGTTATTTTTATAAAACGATTATTAACATACTTATAAGTATTTTAATATACTTTTATTAGATGTTTTCAATAAGATTTATCTTTTTAAATAAATATTTAAACCTATTCATTTAAGCATTTATTTATTTTTAACAAAACTTAACTTTTGTTGATTTGTTCTAAAATCCAAATTTATACTTTTTAAATTATCAACTATAAGAATAAATGATTTCTCTATTATTATCTATTATATAACTTATTTATTTTAGTTTTAAACCTTTAAAACAACCGAAATCTCTCGTTTTCGAAGTAGCGAAATTACGGGTCGTTACATTTCATTTAGTAGATTTTGAAATATGAACAAATCAAGTTTTTAAAATGTTTGCGGTTTGGCAGTTCGAAAATCAAAGCGATAAATTCCTTAGAATTGATACTTTTAATTCTTTAAAAATATGGAATAAATTCTATCAACATTTTAAAATGTTTAAAAGAGATTTGAGTTATAAAAATGAATTTCTAAATGATCGAAATTTCGTTTTGATCAAATAAGCTTTTACAGCATTATTCGTAGCACTTTTTGCGGTAGATTTTAATAACTTTTGAAATATGGCTTTAAAATTAAGTGAATGTGCTATGTGAAAGGTAATCATAACCTCAGGCCTCACCACCCGAAAATGGCTTAAGTTGGGCATGTTGTAAGGCTATGTGGTTCGCAACCATTAAGTTTTGGTTATCACCTTTCTAGACTACCCTCTATATATTTGGTATGTTGTGTATGCTATGAGAGCTCTCGGATAGGACGCGAACGACTGGAGTGATGTCATATTCAGTTCTATCTGCCACTAAACGGGCCTGCGAGTAGGCCGGTCCTTTCAGGTGTAGAGGTTTCAAAGGTGTTGATCCTCGGTACATCCTTCTAGAGATGTACTACATGAAAGGTAGCTCCTTAGCTGCTATTATATGGGAATCCATTCTTCAATAAGTGCATATGGACTTGATTGTAGAACCCAATGTGCTGGAATTTAATCAATGTAACAATTTTGGCCAAGATTATATAAGTTTACTTGAATAGTATTTTCAAAAGAATGTCGTTGAAAATAATATTCCTAGATTTTTCGTAGTAACGAATTGATTATCATAAGATAACATCTTGTTCCGTGTTTATGTGTTGTGTGGTCTAATGAGATACCCTCTGTTTTCAAATATTTGTATTTTGAGTTTCTCACACTAGCCCCATGACTGATCAAGAGTTTATTTTCTTTTCCCATAAACTTTGGCTGCTCTACTTTTTCGAGTAGCCAAGTAGTCAGGTTTAACTTAGAGCATTATGATGGAGCTTAAAGTATAGAGCTAAAGATGTTTCTTTAGATAGTTCTCCATTTCTATTTCCGTTGCACTAATTTATTGATTGTATTCAGGATTTATATGGACAGAGATTTATAACTATCCAGGCTGATTTATAGGATAGACTCTGATAAATGTATTTAAATTTTCTGCTGTCAAGATATATATATATTGAAATAGTATATGTTATTCCATTTGTGTAAGATTCTGTTCTATCTTTATTTTCTTTAACCCATGACAGTCTGCCTCATCGGCTCTTAGATTTGCAGCATGTGAATACCGGGGATGTATTAGTGTCAATTTCTGTGGGTTAAGGGGGTTGGTCGTCACATTTGGTAGCAGAGTTTTGGTTGAGCTAACACCTGAGCCTAATAGGAGTAAAGTCCCATCATAGATAGGGTTAGTAATACCCTAAGATAAGTAAGTCATCAGAGATAAGGTAAGTAACACCTTAAAATGAGTGTGGAGTATTATATAAAGGCGCGTATTTATTCATGATATATAAAAATGATTTATTTTAGAAATATGGTAAATGAAAGAATTTTACCTCGGATTATATTTTGAATATAAAGAAATATATTTCAAATGATATAGTTATTTATATAGTGACTAATTGTTTGATTTAAAATTTTAAATAAAAATACCTTATGAATTAAGTTTCATGATTTGACTGGAAGGTGTTTGATAATAATATTGGATTAAGCTTAACAAATTTATATGATAATAAATGAGCATGTTGTATAAATGTGTGTTTCATAAGAAAATCAACTGATTTTGTAAAAGATGAATATGAAAATATGTTTTATACAAGGGATTTTGAGAATTTGAATCCTAATGTGTTAATTTTTTTTGCAAAGTTTAAAGAAATTGGGGAAAAGCCGTCTAATATAAAGTAATTAAATATTTTATATAAAATGATATATATACACATATACATATATACATTAAGAGCAAAATTTATAAATGTGATAATCTTATAAAGAAAGTGATAGATTTATAAACGGTGTTCTACGAATATTAAAAATGGATTTGTAATTGAGATTCTGTAAATGGATTTACTTATATATAGGATTTTATAAATAAATGAAATTTGTAAAAGAGTAAAGTTATAAATGGAATTTTATTAATAAAGAGATTTTATAAGAAGAATTTTTTTAAAATAGAAAGGAAATTTATACGTACAGTTTTATAGATATGGAATAAATTGTGTTGAGATTTAAGTATGGATTTTATAGAGAAAAACATTTACATTTTGAAAGTTAAAATAATCTTTTAAAGGAATGTTTTGTAAGATTTATGACTTTAAAAAGTGATCTAAAATGTACTAAGTGATGAAAACATAGATTTCAACATTTATTGTTGTAATAAATGTATTCGAAAAGTGAGAAAGCATGGACTATAACACTGCTGTTATAGTATGTGATTTCCGAAGGAAGATGTTTTATATAGTAGACGAGATTTATTCATATCTACATTTGATGTAAAGATTAGACGTGGGTAACTTATATATATTTCTAAGTTAAGAACGACGTCCATTTAAGGTCTGAGAGGTAATGATACCCTAACTTGCTCGGTTTCATCGTTAACTAATAAACAGTTTGAGTTCATGATCGAGAATTAATATAAAGTATAATTAATAGGATCCCTATACTGCTGTTTTTGGGTTGTCGTAACGATGTTTTACGCAACATTCGTTTTGACCTAATAAAGCGTGTTTTGGAAAATATGAAGCTTTCCTTACAGATTTTTACAGATTTAAGCATATAAAGATATTTTCTAAGTATTTAAATTAAAATAATTGTTTGGAAGAAGATAATTTATTAATTTAACAAATTTTTTTAAAATGTCTTTTAAAAATCTGTTAAGAGATGTTTATAGAAAAGAAAAGTGTTATAATAAAAGATGTTTATTGTAATTTTAATGGGAAAGGTATTAATCTTCTAGAACGAGATGTTTTCTTTATCAAGAAAAATTTGGAGAATAAATTTTTATATAAAGAAATGTCTTTATAAAAGAGTTTGAATCAATGTTAAGATTTTATGAAATGTTTTCATAAAAATATTTTGGGAAAGTTAATAAGTGTGTTGTAAGTTGATCATTTCTTCACACGATTTTGATCTATGATTCGAGTGGAGAACTTTGAGGTAGTCTTACCAGTTCGAAAAAGGATTTATCACTAGATTCTCGACGACGAGCATTGATAAGGGTTTGTGGTTGGATACTTGACTTTTCTGTCATAGTTGAGAGCTATGCAAGGAAAACTAAAGTTCTGATCAACGAGCCTTATCTGAGTCCGCACTAAAGAATCGAAGGATCGATACTAGTTCAAAAGTAAAGTTGTTTATTTGAATAGGAGATAGATTCAAGTATTGCATACGGATGCTCTATATACATCGTACAAGTGTAAGTTTAAAAGTAAATAATTTGGGCAAACACCTTTGGGGTTTTGCGTTGTGATTTCGTGGACGAAATTATTTTAAGGGTAGAAGTATGTAACGACCCACAAATTTATCAATTTGATCAATTATATTTATTTTTAAATATTCAAATGTAAGATTTTTAAAACATAGATTATGAAGTTTTGAACAATAATAATGGTAATTTTATTTTGAATAAATATTTCAAAAAATATATACTTTGGAAAAAATACTGCTAAAATGATTGAAAATTGTTTTATCAATGAGCAGCTCTATAATTATTGAAAGTCACACACGGAGCTGAATACATACACTTATTTATCCATATAAACATGAATATGAAATAAAAACATTATTTTATTTTTGGAAAATAAAATGTATTTATGACATCACCAATAATGCTATCCTATTTAATCATTGACTTATGAATTCAAATTGAGATTTAAAGATTTAATAATTATTATAATTATTCATATAATTGTTTTTAAATGATAATAATTCATTTTAATTAGTTATGAAGTGATAATAAATCATTTTTAATAGTTATATATATATATATATATATATATATATATATTTGACCCGAAATTATAAGAAAAAATTGATATCGCTTTATAGATATAATAGCACTTTTTGTAAACAATTATTTAATATTAATTTATTTGGTTTTATAAATCAAATGTGATCGCCTTAATTCGTTAAAAATGATAGGAAATTAGTTTTCAAATTTTGTTTATAGTTATATGTAAATTAATTACAAGTAAAAATGTGATCGAGAATCAGCTTCCCAAATTTCAACAGTTTAACGAACGGAAGTTTTTCAAAAATTTTGCAACCTTGTTTATATGTCTTGTGCATATGCATACATACACATGCATGCCCTAACATATACATGAACACATATATACATACCTGTATACATTTACACTTGGACATATACATATATATACACACAAAATATCTTAGATATTTTGTCAAAGTCAAAGGAAAACATCACCTTACCTTACACACATAGGGGCACATGGAGGGGGTAATGGAGTGATGGATGGGGGGGAAGTCATGGCTAGAGGTGATGGGAAGGGGTCCATGATGTTGTAGGGAGATATTTTTCCCGTTTTCTTAAGGATTAAGCCTTGAAATTCCTATAGATACCTACCTACATTCACACATTCATTCACACAATTCTCTTCTACTTCCTCCTATTCTTGAAGCTCAATAATGGCTTCTAGTTTATATAAAAAAAAATGTAGCAAAGCTACGGAAAATATTCCAAAATATAAACACATGTATATACATTAGCAAACCACCTCTAAAAATAAGTCAAGCACCTCCTCTTCACCTTCCTAACTCATGGCCGCCACCTCCTAACACCAAGGCTGAGCCCATCTCCACTTGCAAGCTTAGGCCAAGCCCATTCCAAGGTTCAAGGATCTAGGCTTTGATACGATCGTAGCGATGCTATAACAAATTTTTGTAAAGTTAGAAACAAATGAAGGTTAGAAGCTCTATTTACAATGTAAAATTTTGGATTATATATATATATATATATATATATATTACTATACTTGGTTGTGATGATTATGAACCATGTTTGGATACGATAATTTATTTGTTTGGATTTGTAAACGATTCACATTTAATATACGTCGAATATCACATAAGAAATCACTTTCCTTTAATAAATGAAATGATGTATACGAGATTGTTAAACCGCTTTAAAATGGTTTAAAATAGTTTACAAACGTTTTATAAACACTAAAACCAAATTTTGTGAAGTTTTGACAAGTTATGAAAATCGAGTCAAAATTAGGCGCGTCGCGTAATGGTAGTTTGTGATTTCGTGCCATAAAAGTTTATATCCATTGATACGATGTATTGGGAGTTGGAATTATTTGAAATAAGAATATTTGAACTCTTATAATAATAGTTTTCAGACAAAAGAAAATGATTGAGATTTCATTTAGTAAATTTTGAAATATATGCAAATTATGTTTACAAAATAGTCGGGGTTTGGCAGTTCGAAAACCAAAGCGATAAATTCTTTAAAATTGATATTTTTAATTCTTTAAAAATATGCAATAAATTCTATAAATATTTTAAAAAATATTTGAGTTATAAAAATGAATTTCAACATGATCGAAAAGTTGTTTCAATCAACTAAGCTTTTACAGTACTATTTATTGCACTTTTCCCGCAGTTTTTAATAACTTTTGAAGTATGGCTTTAAACTTAAGTATTATTTCCCAAATATTTTATAAATGTTTTGAAATAAATGATAAATTGTTTAAAAAATAATTTAGATGTTTTACAATTATTTTAAAAAGATTTTAAATAAGTGATTTAAAGAAAAGCCGTTATAACTAAGTGATTTAATCTTGGCTTTAAAAGCCGATGAGTAGACTGGATTTTTTTATTCATGAGATCTAGATGCGAGGTGCTTAAACTAAGGATATTTTCAGGAGCAACCAGTGCCTTGGCTCACCTGGCCTTTTTCTTGGGCAATAAATAGATAATGTCGATATGTAGGGAACGAGGCATGCATAAAAGATTTAATTTAGCCAAATTTAATACAACTTGGATCATATAGGAATAATCTACTTACACTTGGTATTAAATTACAAGGAGGGAACCCATGATATTCATGTGAATTTGAAAGGTGAATCTACCATTATTCGATGGCCAGTAAAGGTTGAATACAGAAATTGATGTTGAGTAGAATTGGTATAATTTATATCGACCTTTTTTTACTTAATAAGATTTTACAATGTGATTTAGGAGAAATGATTTTGATTTGGTATTTCCAAATTTAAGGAGAGGTTTAATGATTTCATATGTACTGGAAAAGAATATTATTTCAATATTTATATCTATGAAAGAGATATTTTATTTGATAAATGATATTGATAAATGAAATGTGTGACGACCCGGGATTTTGGCAATATTATTTTAATAAGAATTTAATCTAATTAAATAAAATACAAACTTATCATTTTAAAAATGAATAAGACTTTTGGACATTTACCATTTATACATACATACATACATACATACATACATACATACATACATACATATGTGTATTTGTGTAGAAAACTATGATTTGAAAATTTAAAATAAAGTCTTTCAAAAATATTTAAAATAAAATCAATCTTATTCACATTAAATTAAAAGCTCTACCTTATTAACATTTGATCTATATATATATATATATATATATATATATGTATGGATGTAATCTGGATAATAATGCTTGAGATAAAATCAACCTTATCAATACTAAGTATAAGTATAAAATAAAGTATATGATTATAAATTAAGTGTTGATAGTTTAAGCTTAAAATAGAAACAAAAGTAAGGGTTTATGTTAGAAATAAGTATATAAGTGGTTATTGTGTGTATGCAACATAAGTTAAGACTATAACAATAACTATAATAATGTTATATTAAGCACAAAGGTATAAAACAAAACCAGGAATGTATGTTTGCTGTGCAGTTAAATATGCAAGTATGGATAAGCATGTAAACTTGTAAGGAGACATATGCATTAAATACTATCATCTCAAGCACAAAGCAAAGTCATTGTGAAATATTTACAAATCATTTCATTTCAAAGAAAAATCTTGTTTGGTCAAAGAAGAAAAACAAGAGAAAAAAAATCTCTGACCAAAGTATTAGAAAACATGGAAAAATCTTGTACCAGCAATACTTATCCTGTATACTTTTACTATATATGTACATCCTTCTAGTTAGTTCGTTCCCAAAAAAATAAACTAAGCAAAACTAGAAAATAAGAAAGCATTTCATCTTACAACTGAAGCTAAATTAACAACTCAAACTTACAATTCAACTAATCAAACAGGAAGATTTAAAGGAAGATCAAACAAGCAGTTTCAAAACAGAATTGTTCTCTGTTCAAACTTCTTTTTTTTTTTTACAGGTGAGTAACTTCACTTTTAAAAACTTAAGTATGTAAATTTGGTTGCATGCTAGTTAATTTGAAATGATTATGTATTGTATGATATCTGTGTATACACTCATGTATGGTTGCATGCCTGTTTTGTCTGAACACTCTCCGTTTTATAGTTCTCAGATTCATATTTTAATTTAAATTCAAAATCTTTTAATTTGATCTTTGTTTAGACTTAAGATTTTAATGAAACTTGTTTGTTTCATTTCAAAATTTAGTTTAGAGTTTTAAATTAAGTCAAAATAATATTTATTTGGCTCTGGAAACCATAAGTACAGGAATGCTTAAGCTAAGTCAAAATTCAAATTTAGTAATTCATGGATTCAAGGTTATAAATGAAATCCCTAAAAAAATCATGATTTTTAAAAACAAAATCAAAAATTCTAGTATTAGAATCAGAGAGCAGTTCAGGGTTGTCTGAATTGTGCATTTTGGGTTATCCCTGTTGATCTAAATGATCGGTGGGGTCGAGTTTCCTCCTGGAGGTAGAGGAGTGATCAGTGTTGATGAAAAAATTATCTGATGATGGTGCATTTCAGTGTGGAGGCGGTGGTTGTTTTTTGAAGTCTGGAACCCTAGTTTAACTAGGCTAGGTAAAATCGATCACCACGGCTTATAGGATTGATCGAGTGCTACGAGGTTTTGGGTGATGATAACAGGGTAGTAGGCGAATGTCTGGCTGGAGTTGCTGACCTTTTGGTGGTCGAGGTTGCAGAAGCGAGGCAGTTTCCAGGTTTTGGTCGAAGGAGGTTCCAGTTGTTCCAGGTTTGGTTTGTGAAACTCGAACTTCGATCTCGAGTTTGGGTGGTGATCTGATGATCGCGAGAGGGTATGAAGGTGATTGAAGACTTGAGGAGATCATCGCGGATGATTGAAGTCGATCAGTTCCACCGTGCATGTGCACAGTGCACTTTCTATTTTCTGGTGAAGTTGATTTGGTTTATACTCGAGTTAATTTATGTTTGACTCGAAGTAATCTGATAGTTTTCTCGAGGGAGTTGGGTTTTGACTCGAAGCATTGTAGTTTGGCTTGGGTTAAAATGATATTACAGGTTTACAGAAACCTGTTTGTTCTTTTTTAAAATTTTAAAATGAAATTTAAAACTGTAGTTTAAATGTAAAGTAAAGTTAAATAATTTTTAAATTAAAGTTTAAATCTGGAATTCAAGTTAGTGAATCTCAATTTTTAAACGAATAAATTTTTAAGATTTAAATTGTTTTAACTACATTAAAATGTTTTAATGGTTTGAATTTTAAAAATAAATTTAAAATGTAAGAAGGTTTTGAATCTAAATTTAATCTGGATTCAGATTTAAATATGTATTCCAGTTTTAAAATGAAAGGAAGTTTTTAAATTTAAATTGTTTTAGACAACTTGAATGTTAAAGTGCATCTTTAAATTGAGTTGAATTTAAAAATGAATTTGGTTTTAAATTCCTTTAAACTTCTTTTATAAAATGAGTATTTCCTTAACATGAGAATTTAAAAGGTTTTGAATTGTTTTAAACTTAAATCATAAATAAGAAAAATGTTTTCATTTTAAAGTTAGTAAGGGCTTAATGATTTGTGATTCAGTAAATTAGAAGGGTAATTAAAATGGATAATTAATTAATTCAATTAATTAATGATTTGGGTTAATTAATTTAGTAATTAAGGATTTGAATTAATTAATTAAGGTTTAAGTTAATTAATTTAGAATAATCATTGGGTGGTTTGATAGGTAATTACTTAATGTAATTAAGAAAATATAATTACTTAAGGAAGTAATTAATTAATAATTACTGGATGTAATTAGTTGAATGATGATTTGTCAATAGAAGTAATTTGGGTATAATTAATTTGTGTAATTAATCAAGAGATTAATTAAGATAATTAATTAAGGAGTAATTAATTTATTTAATGAAGTAATAAAAAGGTAGTTAATTACTGGTTGAGATTAATCAAGAGTGATTAATATTTGTGGTTTGATTAATTATTAATTACTTAATGTAATTAATTTAAATTAGGATAATTAAAAATGTAATTAGAAATCATTAATTTATATAATTAATGATGTAATTAAAGGTTGATTAATTAATTCTATTTAATCAATAATAAGTGATTTATGAGTAAATAATTAATATAAGTAATTAAGGATTAATGTAATTAATTATAGTTAATTAATTTGTGAAATAATTAAAGATTAATTACTGTTTTTGGTTAATAATAATTAATTTGTGTAATTAATTAAAGATAATTACTTGAATGTAATTAAAGGATAATTTATCCAGGGTGACTAATTAACATGGATAATTAAGGGATGATTAATTAATTGATTTGAAATTAATTAATGTTAAGTTAAGGAATCTAAGTGATTGAGGTTAGTAATTCCATTAGAATTAATTAAATTAATTTTTGAAGTGATCAAGCTTTGCTTATGGATGATTGAATGGTATTGGATGCCTTGAACGAGTTGATATCTCTGATATGAAATGTTTTGTGGTATCATATGTTTGGGCGGACAGGATATTGTGGTTATCTATCAATGATGAATTGTTGTGTAAAGTGACATCCTGTGTTTAAAGTTTGAAGTGTATTTCATTTGGATAATTTGGGTTAGGATGACATGAGACTCGAAGAGACCGGGGTCGGGTATTAAAAAAATACCCGAAACCACTTCGAATTTTCATAGATTGATATGTGAAATCAATAGGCTGGAATGAAATGATTTAAGTGAATTGAACTATTTAATCTAAGTTTTGGTACTTAGAAAATTGATGTGTGAAATAAGTGATGTCTATAACAAATTTTGAATTTTTAAATCAATACGAATTACCCCGGGTTTAAATAAGTTCTATGCACTGGAATATCATGTAGATGAGTTTACTCACGCTGGTTTCCAGCCTGACCCGGGTGTTACTTTGATGTAATTCTCGGGTCAGACCGAGTATTACAGATTTTAAGGTAAGGACGTTCTGGAGCTCAGGAGACAAGCTGGATGACAGAAACGTATGGAGAGTTCCCTCTGTATTATATTGTTGTATATATCTGAGTCATGTTGATTGTATATGTACAGTGTTTGTATATATGTTGTAACTCTGATGTATTAAAGTGAAATTTGACAAGTACAGTTTTCCTTTGTAGAACTGTTATTATTTGTTATTATATTTTTTCCGCTGCGAATGTGAGATGTTGATGTTTCAGTTCTTATTTTTCTTCCATCTCTTTCTTCTTTTCCCTAACTATCTGGAATTTTCGGGATCGAAAATGTCGGGTCGTTACATTTGGTATCAGAGCGAAGGTTATGCGAGAACCTTGGCTCCGGTGGGTGTCCTCATTAAGGATAGGGTCAATAATACCCTAGAATAAGTTCAGTGTATATATATATATATATGAGAGCGTACTTGTTATTTTCTTATATAAAGATTTTAAATGATTTTATACAAGAATATATTTTGATATATAAAGCAATATTTCTTTCTAATAAATAATAAGGTAATTGGTTGTTAAATTATTGGAATGAAATTTAAGTGGTAATAGTAATACAACCAAATTTAAATTAAGATAAGTTTGAAATGGGTTCAAACTGAGATTAAAATCTTGAATTCAAAGAAGAATTTTCAAAATAAGATAATAGGAATTGGTTTCCAGTTGTAATAACATTAGTTATTTTCCTAAAATGATGAAATAATTGTTAATGATTTAGCAAAAAAATAAAATGTTTAAGGAAGTAAACATTTAGGTAGGTATGACTTATGAATTGAAATTGAAAAAGGGTTTAAATGGTGAAGTATTAAATCTAAGTCCAGAAAATTTGGGGAATTTGTTCCAAGTGTTTGAAAAAAAATAGTATTATTTGAATAAAGGAGCTTGATTCAAACAAGAGTTGTTTGACAATTTATAGGAATTTGTTTTGAATTTAAAACCAAAGGTGGTTTAAAATTTAAAGTAACTTGGTGTATAAAGGAAATAAATATGTATATTTGAAATAAACTCTAAGGTTGAGTTTTAAATTTTCCTTGGAATGTGAGGTGAAAACCCATAGTGATATAAGTTTTGAACTTATAAGTAAGAAAGAATATTATTAGAAATTTGAAAATCTGAAGTGGGAATTCAAATTTATGTAAGGTTGACTGAATGAATGAATTGAATTTAACTTTGGGAAAGTTAAGTAATTTAACAAGAAACCTGAATTCAAAATTTCAAAATGAAATTGGGATTTAACTTTGGAAGATAAATGGTTAACTTGAATTGGGAGTTTGTGTGATCTCAAATTGGGTTTGAGATCTGGAAATTGAAGATGGATACTGTAAATTGGTGTTTGGATAAATTTGGATGTTTATTTATCCGGATATTATAAATAATCTATGAAATTGAGAATGGGTTTTGAAGTTAAAATTCAGTAGTAAAATTGGATTCTGACGATAAAATTATTTTTGAATTCTTGATTGAACATCGAAATAAGTTAAGTATAGATAATTTAAAATGGAATTTTGAAACTCTGACTCGGAATTAAATTATTTAAAGATTTAGATTGTTGACTTAAAAATAAAAGTTAATTTGATTTAAGGGATTAAATCAACATTTAAAATTTAACTCGAATTTATAATTCGAAATGGTTTAAAGTTGAAATTTGAATTGAATTAGTTCAAATTCAAATGGGAATTGGGATTAATTCACAATTTAAATTGATATGAATTGAAATTGGTTCAATTTGAAATTTACTTGAATTAATTGAAATTGTGATTAAAGTTGAATAGTTTCAAATTCAAATGGAATTTGATTTGATTGTGGATAGAAATTGAGGTTAATTCAACTTGAATTGGGGTTAAATCAATTTCAATGGAAATTGAAGTTATTTAAATTGGAGTTGAGCCAATTTAAGTAGGAGTGGAAATTTAAATTGAATTAATTGGAAATGGAGATTAGGAATTGAACAGTTTGGCCCTGAACTATTTTTCCAAATAAAATATTTTAATATAAATAGTTTTAAATCTATTTTCCTATCTATTTACTATACAACTTTCTTTTTAAAATCCCAAACTATCTTATACTTGTTTTGCAACTACTTTTGGAACTCTTTAACTATTTTACCACTGTTTTATAAACCAATTATTGTTTTTCAACTATTTTACAAATTAATTACTGTTTTACAACTATTTTGTAATTATTTACAATTATTATAACTTTAACTATTTTCCAACTATTTTACAATTTCTTAAACATTTTACAGATATTTTGCAAACTAATAATTATTTTCAAACTACTTATCTATTTTTTAAACTTTCATGCTATTTTCTAAATATAAACTGGTCGCAGTTCAAACTGTTATTGATTGAATACCCAACTGAGATAAGAGTTGAAGTGATAATCCAAATGGGGATTAAGGCAAATGTGAATAAGTAATATCAAAGTGAGGATGAATAGAAAGGAAATTGATTTGGCTAATAATCAATGAAGTTAAATACGTAGGATGTACGTATATTATTCTATTCACATAGTGATTTGATCCAGATTCGAGCACAGAATTTCAAGATAGTTTTATCGATCCGAGTTGGGATTTTTCACTTGATTTTCGACGGCGAACCTGGATATGGATTATTGGTTGGTTCTAGATATTCTCTATCATAGTTATGACTATGCAAGGAGAATGACGGCTTCTCATCAAGAAACCAGATCTGAGTCTGCACTAGAAAGTCGGGTGGACGATACTAGTTCGGAAGAGAAATTGTGTGATCATGTGAGCGATCAGATTGATATTGCGTATAGATGATATGTGTACATCGTACGAATTGGAATGAAATTGATACTGGAAATTTTGTGGATAAGAAATGCAAAGTGGTTTTTGAAATGAAAGGTATATTTTGTGAAATATATGATGAAGTAAAGTGGAAATTTGATATTTCTATGGTAATAACTTATTTTTTTGGAAGTAAGTAATTTGGTAGGTGATCTATAGAGTAATCAAATTTGAATATTTGATTTGGCATAAACAAAGTTATGTATCTTTTTTATATAAGATAAATCTCCCCTTGTTGAATCTATTGCCGAAAGAAAAGGATTATGAAAAGTGTTTGAAGTATAAAAGGAGTTCCATACAAGTTTGAAATGATCCAAGTTAAAAAAATTATATATATATATATATATATATATATATATATATATATAAATGATCTTATGAGGATTTTGGGAAAAGGTTTGGGAACCTTTGGATTTGGAAAGGCTTTTGATTTTTGGGTAAAATCAATATTGGAATTTGGAAAAGCCTAATTTGAGAATTATTGATTTTAGGATAATCGATTTTGTGTAAAGGAGCTTTATATGTGATTTATGCTAGGTGTATGATTTGGAAGATACTATATGTGTATAGTATAAAGTATTTTGAAGTGGCTTTGGGGAAAAAGGTGCTCCCTTGAATGAACTTCTCAAGAGTACCACAGGGTGGTACTACCTTGAGCCTTTAAGGGGAGGGGTTCTAAAGTTGATCCTGTGAGGAGTCCGGACAAAACTAGTTCCTGAGGATTTTGTAAAGTGTGTAGCGAAAGTCGAGGGAGCTGATGCCTACAGAGGCATTTGGGTTATGCTGTGACGATAGTGTAACTCGATGTCACTGCGGCTACTGCAGACCATAACGAAAGTCGTGTGTGCTACTGAGAGCCAACAATCTACGTTTGATTTTATATTGGTAGACTGCGACCTATGGTAACATAGCGAAAGTCGTGTGTGCCATTGAGGGTCATCAGTCTACGTTTGATTCTACATCGGTAGACTGCGACCTATGTGGGAGTGCAGAAGTTTCATTTTTGACTGCAAAAATTGAGGGCGCTGATGCCTATAGTTACATTGACTTTTACTATGATGGCAACATAACTCTGGAATGTAACTGCGATCTGTTGTGGGTTCCATGGCGTAATCGAGGGGCGCGGAGTGCCTACAGTTACATGGCTTTTGCTGCGATGGCAACGTAACCCAGGATGTAACTGCGACCGTGGATGGAGGTGATGATTTCCAGAGCATTCTCACCAAAGATATTTCCTCTATTTTCAAAAAATATTTTCTATATTTTCAATAAAATTATTTTCCCAAGTATTTTCACTGGGAGTTGAGAACGAATTTACTAAGTACTTATAGATTTTTAGTCCTACGCCTGATCAACGTATGACCGAATTTCTGCGAGAACAAGTATGGACTTGTCGAAACATTGAGTTATAAAAGTATTTTTATAAAAACTACTTTGGAATAATATTATAAGGATATTAAAAAGTGTTTTAAAAATGATCAAAGAATATTTATCTGACTTTAAGCATTTTCATAAATTCTGGCTTCGTTCCTTTTCGAGGATGAAAAGATTTTAAGGGGAGGAATGGGACGACCCAGGATTTTGGCAATATTATTTTAATAAGCATTTAATCTAATTAAATAAAATAAAAACTTATCATTTTAAAAATGAATAAGACTTTTCGACATTTACCATTTATATATATATATATATACATATGTGTATTTGTGTAGAAAACTATGATTTGAAAATTTAAAATAAAGTCTTTCAAAAATATTTAAAATAAAATCTATCTTATTCACATTAAATTAAAAGGTCTACCTTATTAACATTTAATATATATATATATATGGATGTAATCTAGATAATAATGCTTGAGATAAAATCAATCTTATCAATACAAAATATAAGTATAAAATAAAGTATATGATTATAAATTAAGTGTCGATAGTTTAAGCTTAAAATAGAAATAAAAGTAAGGGTTTATGTTAGAAATAAGTATATAAGTGGTTATTGTGTGTATGCAACATAAGTTAAAACTATAACAATAACTATAATAATGTTATATTAAGCATAAAGGTATAAAACAAAACCAGGAATGTATGTTTGCTGTGAAGTTAAATATGCAAGTATGGACAAGTATGTAAACTTGTAAGGAGACATATGCATTAAAAACTATCATCTCAAGCACAAAGCAAAGTCATTGTGAAATATTTACAAATCATTTCAGTTCAAAGAAAAATCTTGTTTGGTCAAAGATGAAAAACAAGAAGAAGAAAAATCTCTGACCAAAGTATTAGAAAACAGAGAAAAATCTTGCACCAGCAATACTTATCCTGCATACTTTTACTATATTTGTACATCCTTCTAGTTAGTTCGTTCACAAAAAAATAAACTAAGCAAAACCAGAAAATAAGAAAGCATTTCATCTTACAACTGAAGCTAAATTAACAACTCAAACTTACAATTCAACTAATCAAACAGGAAGATTTAAAGGAAGATCAAACTAGCAGTTTCAAAACAGAATTGTTCTCTGTTCAAACTTTTTTTTTATACAGGTGAGTAACTTCGCTTTTAAAAACTTAAGTATGTAAATTTGGTTGCATGCTAGTTAATTTGAAATGAATATGTATTGTATGATATCTGTGTATACACTCATGTATGGTTGCATGTTTGTTTTGTCTGAACACTCTCTGTTTTATAGTTCTCAGGTCATATTTTAATTTAAATTTAAAATATTTTAATTTGATCTTTGTTTAGACTTAAGATTTTAATGAAACTTGTTTGTTTCATTTAAAAATTTAGTTTAGAGTTTTAAATTAAGTCAAAATAATATTTATTTGGCTCTGGAAACCATAAGTACAGGAATGCTTAAGCTAAGTCAAAATTCAAAATTTAGTAATTCATGGATTCAGGGTTATAAATCAAATCCCTAAAAAAATCATGATTTTTAAAAACAAAATCAAAAATTATAGTATTAGAATCAGAGAGCAGTTCAGGGTTGTCTGAATTGTGCATTTTGGGTTGTCCCTGTTGATCTAAATGACCGGAGGGGTCGAGTTTCCTCCTGGAGGTGGAGGAGCGATCAGTGTTGATGAAAAAATTATCTGATGATGGTGCATTTCAGTGAGGAGGTGGTGGTTGTTGTTTGAAGTCTGGAACCCTAGTTTACTAGGCTAGGTAAAATCGATCACCACGGCTTATAGGATTGATCGAGTGCTATGAGGTTTTGGGTGATGGTAGCAGGGTAGTAGGCGAATGGGTGGCTGGAGTTGCTGACCTTCTGGTGGTCGAGGTTGCGGAGGCGAGGTAGTTTCCAGGTTTTGGTTGAAAGAGGTTCCAGTTGTTCCAGGTTTGGTTTATGAAACTCGAACTTTGATCTCGAGTTTGGGTGGTGATCTGATGATCGCGAGAGGGTATGAAGGTGATTGAAGATTTGAGGAGATCATCGTGGATGATCGAAGTCGATCAGTGCCACCGTGCATGTGCACGGTGCACTTTCTATTTTCTGGTGAAGTTGATTTGGTTTATACTTGAGTTAATTTATGTTTGACTCGAAGTAATCTGATAGTTTTCTCGAGGGAGTTGGGTTTTGACTCGAAGCATTGTGGTTTGGCTTGGGTAAAAATGATTATAGGTTTGCAAAAACCTATTTGTTCTATTTTTAAATTTTAAAATGAAATTTAAAACTGAAGTTTAATGTAAAGTAAAATTTTAAATAAGTTTTAAATTAAAGTTTAAATCTGGAATTCAAGTTAGTGAATCTCAGTTTTTAAACGAATAAAGTTTTAAGATTTAAATTGTTTTAACTACATTAAAATGTTTTAATTGTTTGAATTTTAAAAATAAATTTAAAATGTAAGAAGGTTTTGAATCTAATTTTAATCTAGATTCAGATTTAAATATGTATTCCAGTTTTAAAATGAAAGGAAGTTTTTAAATTTAAATTGTTTTAAACAACTTGAATGTTAAAGTGCATATTTAAATTGATTTGAATTTAAAAATGAATTTGATTTTAAATTCCTTTAAACTTCTTTTATAAAATAAGTTTTCCTTAACATGTGAATCTAAAAGGTTTTAAATTGTTTTAAGCTTAAATCATAAATAAGAAAAATGTTTTCATTTTAAAGTTAATAAGGGCTTAATGATTTGTAATTCATTAAATTAGTAAGGTAATTAAAATGGATAATTAATTAATTCAATTAATTAATGATTTGGGTTAATTAATTTAGTAATTAAGGGTTTGAATTAATTAATTAAGGTTTAAGTTAATAATTTATAATAATCATTGGGTGGTTTGATAGGTAATTACTTAATGTAATTAATAAAATATAATTACTTAGGGAAGTAATTAATTAATAATTACTGGATGTAATTAGTTGAATGATGATTTGTTAATAGAAGTAATTTGGGTATAATTACTTTGTGTAATTAGTCAAGAGATTAATTAAGATAATTAATTAAGGAGTAATTAATTTATTTAATGAAGTAAATAAAAAGGTAGTTAATTACTGGTTGAGATTAATCAAGAGTGACTAATATTTGTGGTTTAATTAATGATTAATTGCTTAATGTAATTAATTTAGAATAGGATAATTAAAAATGTAATTAGAAATCATTAATTTATATAATTAATGATGTAATTAAAGGTTGATTAATTAAGATTAATTATTCAATAATAAGTGATTTATGTGTAATCAATTAATATAAGTAATTAAGGATTAATGTAACTAATTATAGTTAATTAATTTGTGAAGTAATTAAAGATTAATTACTGTTTTTGGTTAAGAATAATTAATTTGTGTAATTAATTAAAGATAATTACTTGAATGTAATTAAAGGATAATTTATCCAAGGTGACTAATTAACATGGATAATTAAGGGATGATTAATTAATTGATTTGAAATTAATCAATGTTAAGTGAAGGAATCAAAGTGATTGAGGTTAGTAATTCAATTAGAATTAATTAAATTAATTTTGGAAGTGATCAAGCTTTGCTTATGGATGATTGAATGGTATTGGATGCCTTGAATGAGTTGATATCTTTGATATGAAATGTTTTGTGGTATCATATGTTTGGGCGGACAGGATATTGTGGTTATCTATCAATGATGAATTGTTGTGTAAAGTGACACCCTGTATTTAAAGTTTGAAGTGTATTTCATTTGGATAACTTGGGTTAGGATGACACGAGACTCGAAGAGACCAGGGTCGGGTATTAGAAAATACCCGAAACCACTTCGAATTTTTATAGATTTATATGTGAAATCAATAGGATGGAATGAAATGGTTTAAGTGAATTGAACTATTTAATATAAGTTTTGGTACTTAGAAAATTGATGTGTGACATAAGTGATGTCTATAGCAAATTGTGAATTTGTAAATTGGTACGAGTTACCCCGGGTTTTAAATAAGTTCTATGGAATTTCATGTTAGATGAGTTTACTCACGCTGGTTTCCATCCTGACCCGGGTGTTACTTTGATGTAATGCTTGGGTCAGACCGAGTATTATAGATTTTCAGGTAAGGACGTTCTAGAGCTCAGGAGATGAGCTGGATGATAGGAGCGTATGGAGAGTTCCCTTTGTATTATATTATTGTATATATCTGAGTCATGTTGATTGTATATGTACAGTGTTTGTATATATGTTGTAACTCTGATGTATTAAAGTGAAATTTGACAAGTACAGTTTTCCTTTGTATAACTGTTATTATTTGTTATTATATTTTATCCGCTGCGAATGTGAGATGTTGGTGTTTCTGTTCTTCTTTTTCTTCTATCTCTTTCTTCTTTTCCTTAACTATCTTGAATTTTCAGGATCGAAAATGGCGGGTCGTTACAAAATGGTAATCACTCTCTAGCTTAACATCTTTTATCGATAATTGGTTCGAAGGAACAGAAATCAGATTTGAGTGATTCTTATCTGAAAACCACTTCGAACCAATGTATGTATTTGAAGTAAAGATATGGAATGATAATAAATGGAATGAAGGGCTACTTGTCACTGATCTTGGGGGAATTTCATATATCATATCTATGTCGCACTAGTATCTTCATTTGATCTTCGATGTAAGGGCTGCTGGATACTATCCTAGTTGTACTTCTTGATATGATGTAGTAGGAGAGTTCCTTCAATTTGTCCTGTTCCTAGACAACTTCTATAGACGAATGTTTGCAATTGCATTTCTAAAATGCACATACACTGATTTTTACAAAAGTATATCCGCTTGGTAGTGTAGAAGATAACTTTCCTATACTTAACACTCTTCTCTTAGACGTACATACTCAGAGGTTATACATTTGTGGAAATCAATAGTGTATGATAGAATTGGAAATGTGGCATTCAAAGTGAATGTGTTGTGTGAAAGGTAATCGTTACCTCGAGCCTCATCACCCAAAAATGGCTTAAATAGGGCATGCCATAAGGCTATGTGGTTTGCAACCATTACGGTATGGCCATCACCTTTCTAGATTACCCTATGTATATCGGGTATGTAGTGTATGCTATAGGAGCTCTTTTATATGTCGGGAACGTCCGGGGTGATGTCATATTCGGTTCCATCCGCCGCCAAATAGATCTGCGTGTAGGCCGGTCTAGCTAAGTGCAGAGGTTTTAAAGGTGTTGATCCCCGATACATCCCTCTAGAGATGTACCGTACGGAAGGTAGTTCCTTACCTGCTATTGTATGGAAATCCATTCTTTAATAAGTGCCGTCGGAATTGATTGTAGAACTTGCTAAAATTTAATTGATGTATCAATTTCGGCTAAGGTTATATAAGTTTGCTTGAAAAATGTTTTCAAAAGAACGTTATTAAAAATAAAATTCATAGATTTTGTGTAGTAAAGATTTTGGTTATCATAAGATAAAAGCATGATCCATGTTTATGTGCTGCATAGCCTTGTGAGATAACCTTTGTTTTCCAATATCCGTATTTTGAGTTTCTCACACCAGTCCCATGGCTGACCCAGAGTTTATTTTCTTTTCCCTTAAACTCTGATTGCCTTATTTTTCGGACAGCCAAGCAGCCAGGTTTAACTTGGAGCATTGTGATGGAGCTTGAAGTCTAGAGTTAAAGATGTTCTTGTAAATAGCTTTCCGTTTCCATTTCCGCTGCATTAGTTTACAGATTGTATTTATCATTTATAAGGATAAAGATTTATAACTATCCAGGCTGATTTATAGGATACGCTCTGATAAATGTATTTAAATTTTCCCCCGTAAAGATATATATGTATATATATATATATATTGAAATAATATGTATTTTTCCATTCGTGTAAGATTCTGTTCTGTCTTTATTTTCTTTTACCCATGATGATATGTGTAACGGCCCGAAATTTCCGACCCTGAAAATTCGACACTAATACGTTCACTGTATAGAGTGCCGAGCAATCGAGTGTTGGAAATCCCAGACTATTAGGGTAAAGAAGGAAAAGGTGGAAGAAGAAATAGAAAACAACAGCACAGAATCTCACAATCGCAGCGGATCAAAATATAATATCAAACAACAGTATTTACACAAAGAAAGCTGTAAATGTCAATTTACATAAAATATATCAGAATACAACATCAACAAATAAACCGAATAGTTATAATAACTTGTCCATAAATCCAGTCTAGAAAATCTTTACTTCGCAGTGGAAATAATCAATACGTCCCTGCTATCCAGCTCGTCTCCTGAGCTCCAGAACATCCTAACCTGAAAATCTGTAATATTCGGTCTGACTCGAGTATTACAATAAAGTAGCACCCGAGTCAGGCTGGAAACCAGCGTGAGTAAACCCTCTTAATATGAAACACTTAAGATGTAAAGCTTCTTTGAAACCCAGGTAACTCGTTCATCACTACGAGTTTTATCTTGCTATACCCAAACACTTTTCACAAAATAATATCTAAGTACCCTTACTTAGTTTAAATGACCAAGTTTACTTAATTTATTCCATTCCAGCCTAATTGATTCCATAATCAAATCTATAAGGAATTATAGTAGTTACTAATCGAAATGGTTATGGATATCGCTGATATCCGACCCTGATCTCTTTGAATCCAAATGCCATCTTTTAAGCCAAAGCAATTCAATTTCAAAATGTCACCATTCACATAAAAATTCCATCACAATATCTGTTTAAATAAAGGTCTCACATTTATACCCAACTATTCATTTCAGGTTATTTCAGAATATCACAATTTAATATACTAGAGATATTAACAATCCAAAGTATTCAATTCAATTTAATCATTCATAAGAAAGACTAACTAGACCACAATCATCCAATTAATAAATTTTAAAATAAAATAAATGAGTTGTAATCTTACTTAATTAACATTAACTAATTACAAGCCATTTATTTTATTAATTAACCATTTGGAATTAACTTATAAAATCACTTGAGACCCTGATTTATTAAAGTTTAAAACATTTTATTTTCCTTAACCATATACTTAATTACACCATTTCTTATTTAAATAACTTTAGAAATTATATTAACTAAAGGACATATAATATAATTATTCTAAGCTTAACTATTTTAAGTTAACGCAATTTATTTATAACCTTTAAACCAAATAGTAATTAAGTAAACAAGGTTTTTAAATTCCTTTATTTAAACTAGGGACTTGAGTAAAACATTTAATATTAAAATGAAATGGTTAGAGAGTTTATTTTTGGAAAGCTTGATTATTTTATACTTATGCTTTTACTTTTATTCTTTCCTACGTTTTACTTTTATTCTTTCTTCCACTTTTTTTCTTACCTTCATTTTTTTTATTTTCCTTTTCCTCTATTCTACTCTCTTATTTTCCTTTATTCTTTTTCTTAACTTCGGCCCAAAACCCGGCCTGTTCTCTCCATCTTCCCCTCTTCGCTTGTTACTGTTCAACACACCCGTGCATGTCCATGGTGCATATGCACAATGATTCCGGCCGCGTCCCCTCATCAGCGACCATCCGCCCTAATCATCCTTGACCCCACTTCCACGCTTATCACCCGGAAAACACGGCAGGAGCTATTGTTCGAAATCTCGAACCCCAAAGCAAAAACTACAACGAACATCGACCCCAACGATCCCCTTGACGAGTCACCACCGTATACCATCTTCCATCAAACCTCACCAATACACTCGCCATCATTCATTCCTCCTCCTCACCTAGGACCGCACTCCTCTCCTCCCCTTCCCCTTCGCAGTTGCCCAAAAACCGAGCTTCACCAAAAACAACCCCTAAACCCTAGATTGACCTCGGCACACCACCAGCCTGCCCAAAATAATTGAAGGCCATTTTTCATGGTTGAGCCACTTTCCCACACTCCTCCTCCTCAAACCCCGTGTCACGAAATAGCATGAATTGCCGGAATTTGTCCTCGACAAAAATCCATTCAATCTTCTCGACCCCAACAAATTCGAAACTAAAAATCATAAAAATACCACCAAAATTCCTTATTTCAAATGCCGATCCCGTTCATGTCAGTAAATTCATAAATTTCAATGATTGAATTTTTAGGAAAATTTGCCACTTACTGTCCATCCTATTTTACGTTGATGTTACTTGTTAGTATTCCTTGAAATTATTTTTAAAATGAAGTATACTCCAATGCAAACATAAATTCTTCAACTATCATGACCTAAAACTCTTTAGAGGAAAAGAATTAGATTTTTGAAAGGTGAAACATGACAGAAAAGAAGAACAGAGCCAAGAAAATTAAGTGTACAGGCTTTACCAAAATCCATATACATGCTTATATATATTCTTATGCAAAAACATATTTAAAAGCTATTATTTCTATTTCATCTTTAGACATGATAATATTGTAAGAAAAATTAGGTTTTGAAAAAGAGTTCACTCACTGTAAAAACTTTGAACAGAGCAACCTAGTTCTGTCTGAAAAACTGTACTTAATTTCTTTGCTCAGAACTTCTTGTTCAAGTTGAACTTGCTTTGCTGCTTTTTTTCAGTTGTGAAAGTATAAAGTTGATTTAGTTTCTCTCTGATTTTTGTTTTTGTTTGAAAGAAAATGAAAGAAGTTGAGACAAAAAAGATATATATATATATATATATATATATATATATATAAAAGAATGATCATGTATACAGCCTAGCTTATAACTAAATACATTTTTCTTTTTTTCTTTTTATATGAAGAAATCCATTATGACACTTGTATGCATATGTCTTCTTAAGCTACAAATGTCCATATTTAAATTTTATATTTTTAAGTTTCATATTTTCTTTTTATCTATTCCTATTTTAATTTTAAACTTAAGTTATTAACATTTAATTACTAATTATATATATATACTTGTCTCAAATATTTAAAAAAAAATATAGAATTTAAATTTAAAAATTATATTAGAAGAATGTAGATAAGGGTGTATGTATACATATATTTACATATATATTTACTTATACATTTTATGCAATATTCTCTTATATTTATTTCATATGGGCATAAATACATACATGGACATTTATACACTTATATATACTATGTTGCTTGTATATATCTATTTTGGTAATTATGGATACCTTATTCTTGAATTTAAATGGTGAAATATACTATTTATTATTTACTATAAGATTTAACTTTTCCAGAGATTTATAATTCAACTTTTGTTATGGTTTTCAATCAATTTATATTTATTCAAATATTTCCATTATCAATAATTATTTGTTTGATTAATAAAATTAATGTTTCAATGATTTATACTAGTTAATTACCCAATTAACAGACGTAAAAAATCCAGGTCATCACAGTCCTCCCCTCTTTAGAACTTTTCGTCCTCGAAAAGGAACGAAGCAAAGGCTTAAATTATAATGTTTATTATCAGTTAAATTACTCTTTAAACATTTTTAACTCTTAACTCTTTTTATTTAAATTTTTGAAACACTTTAAAAGTCTACTTAATATTATCAAAATGGTTTTATAAAAATATTTTTTATAACTCGATGTCTCAACAAGTCCATTCTTGTTCTCACAGAAATTCGGTCATACGTTGATCAGGCGCAGGACTGAAAATCTAGAAGTATTTAGTAGACCCATTTTAAACACCCAGTGAAAATACTTGAAAAAAAATTATGAAATGGTAGAAAACATATTTTTGAGAGAATGCTTTGGAAATCATCACCCCCTCCATGGTCGTAGTTAACCCGATGATTACGTTGCCATCCCGGCGAAACCATAGAAAACTGTAGGCATCTGCACCCCTCGATTACCCCATGGAACCACCACAGATCGCAGCTACACCCAGGGTTACGTTGCCATTACGGCAAAAACCATGTAACTATAGGCATCAGCGCCCTTGAATTTCGCTGCCAAATGAAACTTCACCACATAGATCGCAAACTACATCAGTCGAGTCCCAATGTAGCCTGTAGGCACTCACTGCCACATGACTTTCGCTATGTCCTCATAGATCGCAGTCTACCGATGTTACTTCGCTTTCCCAGTGAAATCAAACGTAGACCTTAGGCAATCACTGCCCCTCGACTTATGCGATGGAAATATAGTACATTGCAGTTACACCAAGTTACACTGCCGTCACAGCATAACCCCAATGTCTCTGTAGGCATCAGCGCCCTTGACTTTCGCTACCCCAACCACAATCCCTAGGAACGACAGTTTAGTCCGGACATCCTCTGGGATCAAAATTTAGGAACCCCCTTAGGGCTCAAGGCAGAACCACCCCGTGGATCTCCTACTACAAGTTTCAACTCTAAATGGGAGTGCCTTTTTTCCACAGCATTCTCAAAACATTTTATACTATACACATATAGTCTCTTTCAAATCATACTCTTATATATATCACATATAAATCCCATTTACACAAAATCGATATCTCAAAATCGATAGTTCTCAAGCTTGGCTTTCCAAATTCCCAAAATTGATTTTTCTCAAAAATAAAAAAGCCTTTCAAAATCAGTGGGTTCCAAATACCTTTTCAGTTCCATTCTCAAAAATCATTTATATATATATATATATATAAGTTTATTCTTTTAACTAGAACATAATATTTTTGGGTCACTTCCTATTTATATAAATTCCTTTTTATATTTTAAATTTTTCAAAGATCTTTTCTTCTGGTTATAGATTCAACAAGGAGAGTTTATCATATATAACAAATATATATATATATATATATAACTTTATTTATGCCAAATCAAATATTCCTTTATAAATTTATTTGCCACATTACTTACTTTTTATAAAATGAGTTTCGGTTATACTGATATCCAAATTCCACTCTTATTCATCATATATTTCTCAAAATTTACTTTTCCATTTCAAAAATCATTTTTACATTTCTTTCTAAATTTTCAATATATATTTCATTCAAGCACGTACGATGTACATATATCATCTGTATGTAATTTCAAATCCGATCGCTTACTCGATCACACAGTTCCTCTCTCGAACTAGTATCGTCTACCCAACTTCCTAGTACGGACTCAGATTTGGTTTCTTGATCAGAAACCGTCATTCTCCTTGCATAGACATAACTATGATAGAGAATTTCCAGAATCAATCGAAAATCCATATCTAGGGTTCGCCATCGAAAATCGAGTGAAAAATCTCAACTCGATCAATCTACTATCTCGAAATTCTATGCTCGAATCTGGATCAAATCGTCATGCGAATAGAATAATATAACGTATATCCTACGTATTTATCTTAATTGATTATTAGCTAAATAAATTTTCTTTTTTCTCACTTTCATTTTGATTTCTATTCACTTATTCACAATTGCTTCAATTTCCATTTAGATTATCACTTTAATTCTTATCTCAGTTGGTATTTAATTATAAACAGTTTCTACTCTGACCAGTTTGAAATTTAGAAAATAGCTTGAAAAGTTTAAAATAGTTAAGTAGTGGTAAAATAGATATTAGTTGTAAAATAGTTCTAAGTAGTTAAGTAGTTATAACATAGTTGTAAACTGTGTAGTTAATGCCCCGCTATTACCCCGCTATAACCCCGCTATATCTCATAGCGGATTCTACCGCTATGATTTTTCCATATAGCCCCAAAATATAGCCTTTCCGCTTTAATCCCCGCTATTTCCGCTATATCCCGTTATTCCCGCTATATTTTGTTATTTCCGCTATATCTTCTTTGATAAAATGAATTAAAAAATTGCATTTGTACATTATAAAATTTATAAAAATAATTTATTTGATTTAATTTTTAATATATTTTCATAAATGAAGATACTCTAATATTCTACTAAATTCAATTATGTTATATAACAGTTTTATGTTTATTTAAAGTATATTCGCACATATTTTTTGTTTAAAATTATTTATGTATTAATTATAATTCAATTGAATGATTGCATTTAATTACCATTTATATATTTGTAAAAACATTAAGTACGAGTTTTATATGCTATTTTAGATCCATCCGCTATATCATGCTATATCCTCGCTGTATCCCCGCTATGACTTTTTGCACATCCACCGCTTCGAATCTGCCGAGCGCTTTAACTGCACAGGTTGTAAACTAGTTAAATAGTTTCAAAATAGTTGTAAACTAAGTATAAGATAGTTTGGTTTTTACAAATAAATGTTGTATAGTAAATAGCTAGGAAAAATAAATGTAAGACAGTTTATATTAAAACAATTTATTTGAAAATAGTTTCAGAGTCAAACTGGTTCAATCTCCCAATCTCCCATTCCAAATTCAAATCAATTCCCATTTGAATTTAAATTTGTTCAATTTCAATTACCATTCCAATTAATTCAAATAAATTTCAATTTGAACTAATTTTAATTCCAATCTCAATTTTAAACCATCTCGAATTATATAAATTTGAGTTAAATTTACAAATGTTGATTTAATCCCTTAAATCAAATTAACCCTTACTTTTAATTTAACAACCTAAGTCTTTAAACAATTTAATTCTGAGTCCAAATTTCCAATATTCATTTAAATTACTTCTACTTAACTTATTTCAAGGTTCAAGTAAGAGTTCAAAACTTTTTAAACAATTTAATCTTTGGAATCTAATTTATTACCCAATTTTAACGTCTAACTTTGAAACCAATTCTTAACAATTGCAGTTTGCAAGTTTATTTTTAACATTTAAATCTTCAAAGTGATTCCATTCCCATAATTACAATTTCATTTCAAAAATCAAAATCTTTTAAATAATTTCAAATCAAAGTTTTATTTCCATTTAATTTCAGCAATGGATATATATTATCTCAATCCACTTTTTAATTCATTCAAAACAATCCAACTTACAGTTTCATAGATTATTAATAATAACAGGATGATATCATGTTAAGTCAAAGTAAATAAACATCTAAACTATCTAAAGCACCAATCAATAGCATTCATTTCCAACTTTCAGATCTTAAACCCGTTTTGAGATCACATATACTCCCTTCAATTTAACCCGTTCAATCTTACTCAATTTGAATTCTCCATTTCAAATTTTTAAACTTCTTATCAATATCCCTTCCCGCTTATAAGTTAAAAAACTTACTTCTCTTTAGGTTATGCTCTCACTTCAGGGAGAAATTCAGAACTCAACACTTAGTGTTTACTTCCAATCAACTATGTTATTAAGTATATCCACTTATATATACATGTTTATTTATTTGCACACTAAGTCATATTTCAAATTTTGAACTATTCTTGGTTTTTAATTCAAAATAAATTCCTGTAAATTTTTTAAAACAACTCTTATTTTAAAATAAGATTCCTACATTCAAAATATTCTGAATAATATTATTTATTATATCTTTTGACACTTTGAAATAATTTTAAATTTCCTGGACTTAGATTTAAAACTTCACAATTTAAATCCTTTTCAATTTATAAGTCATACTTATCTAAATTATTACTTCCTAAAACACTTCATTCTGCTTTATTGTTGTTTATTTAGAAAAAATGAACATCCCTTTTATTAAGTTACAATACCCAATTTATGATAATTACCGTGTCTAGAAATCATACACACCATATATTCCAAAATCATTTGCTGGAAAATCAAATCATGGTAATTTATTTCAATGCTTTGAAAAATTCTTTTGAATTCTATAGGATTTAAATTCAGCTTTTGAATCCATTTTTAGCTCAACTTATTTGCATAGTTAATCTTTACCCAAATTTCTATTTGGTTGTATATATATTACCAATTCTTATTATTATATTAAATTTCAATAATCAACAACCAATTATATTAATATATATAATAATTAGAAAAATTATTGCTTTATATATTAAAATATAAGCTCATTAAAATCATTTTTATAACCGTTTTTAAAATCATTATATAAGAAAATAACAAGTACGCTCTCATATAATATGCTCAACTCATCTATGGTACTACTGACCCTATCTCTAATGAGTAACCCCACCAGAGCCAAGGTTCTCGCTCAACCTTCATCTCTGATACCAAATGTAACGGTCCGAAATTTCCGACCTCGAAAATTCGACACTAATACGTTCCCGGTATAGAGTGTCGAGCAATCGAGTGCCGGAAATCCTAGACTGTTAGGATAAAGAAGGAAAAGGTAGAAGAAGAAACAGAAAACAAAAGCACAGAATCTCACGATCGCAGTGGATCAAAATATATATCAAATAACATCATTTACACAAAGAAAGCTATAAATGTCAATTTACATACAATATATCAGAGTACAACATCAACAAATAAATCAAATAGTTATAATAACTTGTCCCTAAATCCAGACTAGAAAGTATTTACTTTGCAGCGGAAATAATCAATACGTTCATGCTATCCAGCTCGTCTCCAAGTCTCTAGAACATCCTAACCTGAAAATCTGTAACACTCGGTCTGACCCGAGTATTACAATAAAGTAACACCCGAGTCAGGCTAGAAACCAGCGCGAGTAAACCCTTTTAATATGAAACATTTAAAATCTAAAGCTTCTTTGAAATCAAGGTAACTCGTTCATCACTACGAGTTTTATCTTGCTATAGCCAAACACTTTTCACAAAGTAATATCTAAGTACCCTTACTTAGTTTAAATAGCCAAGTTTACTTTATTTATTCCATTCCAGCCTATTTGATTCCATAATCAAATCTATAAGGAATTATAGTAGTTACTAATCGAAGTGGTTCCGGATATCGTTGATATCTGACCCCGATCTCTTCGAATCCAAATGCCATCTTTTAAGCCAAAGTAATTCAATTTCAAAATGTCACCATTCAAATAAAAATTCCATCACAATATCTGTTCAAATAAAGCGTCTCACATTTATACCCAACTGTTCATTTCAAGTTATTTCAGAATATCACAATTTAACATACTAGAGATATTAACACTCCAAAGTTTTCAATTCAATTTAATCATTCATAAGCAAGGTTAACAAGACCACACTCATCCAATTAATAAATTTTAAAATGAAATAAATTAGTTGTAATCTTGCTTAATTAACATTAACTAATTACAAGCCATTTATTTTATTAATTAACCATTGGGAATTAATTATTAACTTATAAAATCACTTGAGACCCTAATTTATTAAAGTTTAAAACATTTTATTTTCCTTAACCATATACTTAATTACACCATTAAATCTTATTTAAATAACTTTAGAGATTATATTAAATAAAGGACATATAATATAATTATTCTAAGCTTAACTATTTTAAGTTAAAACAATTTATTTATAACCTTTAAACCAAATAGTAATTAAGTAAACTAGGTTTTTAAATTCCTTTATTTAAACTAGGGACTTGAGTAAAACATTTAATATTAAAATGAAATGGTTAGAGAGTTTATTTTTGGAAAGCTTGATTATTTTATATCATGCTTTTACTTTTATTCTTTCCTACGTTTTACTTTTATTCTGTCTTCCACTTTTTTGCTTACCTTCATTTTTTTTATTTTCCTTTTCCTCTATTCTACTCTCTTGTTTTTCTTTATTCTTTTTCTTAACTTCGGCCCAAAACCCAGCTCGTTCTCTCCTTCTTCCCCTCTTCCCTTGTTACTATTCAACACATCCGTGCATGTCCATTGTGCATATGAACAATGATTCCGGCCGCGTCCCCTCATCAGCGACCATCCACCCCAGTCATCCTTGACCCCACTTCCACGCTCATCACCTGGAAAACACGGCAGGAGCCATCGTTCGAAATCTTGAACCCCAAACCAAAAACTGCAATGAACATCGACCCCAACGATCCCCTCGACGAGTCACCACCGTATACCATCTTCCACCAAACCTCACCGATACACTCGTCATCATTCATTCCTCCTCCTCACCTAGGACCGCACTCCTCTCCTCCCACTTCCCCTTCGCAATTGCCCAGAAACCGAGCTTCACCAAAAACAACCACTAAACCCTAGATTGACCTCGGCACACCACCACCCTGCCCAAAATAATTCAACGCCATTTTTCATGGTCGAGCCACTTTCCCACGCTCCTCCTCCTCAAACCCCGTGTCACGAAATAGCCTGATTTGCTGGAATTCGTCCCTCGACCAAAATCTGTTCAATCCTCTCGACCCCAACAAATTCGAAACTAAAAATCATAAAAATACCACCAAAATTCCTTATTTCAAACACCGATCCCGTTCATGTCAGTGAATTCATAAATTTCAATGATTGAATTTTTAGGAAAATTTGCTACTTACTGTCCATCATATTTTACAGTGATGTTACTTGTTAGTATCCTTGAAATTATTTTTAAAATGAAGTATACTCCAATGCAAACATAAATTCTTCAACTATCATGACCTAAAACTCTTTAGAGGAAAAGAATTAGATTTTTGAAAGGTGAAACATGACAGAAAAGAAGAACAGAGCCAAGAAAATTAAGTGTACAGGCATTACCAAAATCCATATACAGGCATATATATATATATATATATATATATATTCTTATGCAAAAACATATTTAAAAGCTATTATTTCTATTTCATCTTTAGACATGATCATATTGTAAGAAAAATTGGGTTTTGAAAAAGAGTTTACTCACTGCAAAAGCTTTGAACAGAGCAACCTAGTTCTGTCTGAAAAACTATACATGATTTCTTTGCTCAGAACTTCTTGTTCAAGTTGAACTTGCTTTGCTGCTTTTTTCAGTTGCGAAATGATAAAGTTGATTTAGTTCCTCTGTGGTTTTGGTTTGTGTTTGAAAGAAAATGAAAGAAGAAAGAAGTTGAGACAAAAAAGATATATATGTAAAAGAATGCTCCTGTATACAGCCTAGCTTACAACTAAATTCATTTTCCTTTTCTTCTTTTTATATGAAGAAATCCATTTTGACACTTGTATGCATATGTCTTCTTAAGCTACAAATGTCCATATTTAAATTTATATTTTAAAGTTTCATATTTTCTTTTTATCTATTCCTATTTTAATTTTAAACTTAAGTTATTAACATTTAATTACTAATTATATATATATATATATATATACTTGTCTCAAATGTTTTAAAAATATAGAATTTAAATTAGTTGTAATCTTGCTTAATTAGCATTAACTAATTACAAGCCATTTATTTTATTAATTAACCATTTGGAATTAATTATTAACTTATAAAATCACTTGAGACCCTGATTTGTTAAAGTTTAAAACATTTTATTTTCCTTAAAGAAATAATTAATTACACCATTAAATCTTATATAAATAACTTTAGAAATTATATTAAATAAAGGACATATAATGTAATTATTCTAAGCTTAACTATTTTAAGTTAACGCAATTTATTTATAACCTTTAAACCAAATAGTAATTAAGTAAACAAGGTTTTTAAATTCCTTTATTTAAACTAGGGACTTGAGTAAAACATTTAATATTAAAATGAAATGGTTAGAGAGTTTATTTTTGGAAAGCTTGATTATTTTATACTTATGCTTTTAATTTTATTCTTTCCTACGTTTTATTTTTATTCTTTCTTCCACTTTTTTTCTTACCTTCATTTTTTTTTCCTTTTCCTCTATTCTACTCTCTTATTTTCCTTTATTCTTTTTCTTAACTTCGGCCCAAGACCCCGCCTGTTCTCTCCATCTTCCCCTCTTCCCTTGTTACTGTTCAACACACCCGTGCATGTCCATGGTGCATATGCACAATGATTCCGGTCGCGTCCCCTCATCAGCGACCATCCGCCCTAATCATCCTTGACCCCACTTCCACGCTTATCACCCGGAAAACACGGCAGGAGCTATCGTTCGAAATCTCGAACCCCAAAGCAAAAACTACAACGAACATCGACCCCAACGATCCCCTTGACGAGTCACCACCATATACCATCTTCCACCAAACCTCACCGATACACTCGCCATCATTCATTCCTCCTCCTCACCTAGGACCGCACTCCTCTCCTCCCACTTCCCCTTCGCAGTTGCCCAAAAACCAAGCTTCACCAAAAACAACCCCTAAACCCTAGATTGACCTCGGCACAACACCAGCCTGCCCAAAATAATTGAACGCCATTTTTCATGGTTGAGCCACTTTCCCACGCTCCTCCTCCTCAAACCCCGTGTCACGAAATAGCATGAATTGCCGGAATTTGTCCCTCGACCAAAATCCGTTCAATCCTCTCGACCCCAACAAATTTGAAACTAAAAATCATAAAAATACCACCAAAAATTAGTTATAATCTTACTTAATTAACATTAACTAATTACAAGCCATTTATTTTATTAATTAACCATTTGGAATTAATTATTAACTTATAAAATCACTTGAGACCCTGATTTATTAAAGTTTAAAACATTTTATTTTCCTTAACCATATACTTAATTACACCATTAAATCTTATTTAAATAACTTTAGAAATTATATTAAATAAAGGACATATAATATAATTATTCTAAGCTTAACTATTTTAAGTTAACGCAATTTATTTATAACCTTTAAACCAAATAGTAATTAAGTAAACAAGGTTTTTAAATTCCTTTATTTAAACTAGGGACTTGAGTAAAACATTTAATATTAAAATGAAATGGTTAGAGAGTTTATTTTTGGAAAGCTTGATTATTTTGTACTTATGCTTTTACTTTTATTCTTTCCTACATTTTACTTTTATCTTCCTTCCACTTTTTTTTACCTTCATTTTTTTTCCTTTTCCTTTATTCTACTCTCTTATTTTCCTTTATTCTTTTTCTTAACTTCGGCCCAAAACCCGGCCCGTTCTTTCCTTCTTCCCCTCTTCCCATGTTCCTGTTCAACACACCCATGCATGTCCATTGTGCATATGCACAACGATTCTGACCACGTCCCCTCATCGGCGACCATCCACCCCAGTCATCCTTGACCCCACTTCCACGCTCATTGCTCGAAAAACACGGTAGGAGGTATCGTTCGAAATCTCGAACCCCAAACCAAAAACTGGAACGAACATCGACCCCAACAATCCCCTCGACGAGTCACCACCATATACCATCTTTCACCAAACCTCACCGATACACTGCCATCATTCATTCCTCCTCATCACCTAGGACCGCACTCCTCTCCTCCCACTTCTCCTTTGCACTTGCCCAGAAACCGAGCTTCAACAAAAACAACCCCTAAACCCTAGATTGACCTGGGCACACCACCACACTGCCCAGAATAATTCAACGCCTTTTTTCATGGTTGAGCCACTTTCCCACGCTCCTCCTCCTCAAACCCCATGTCACGAAATAGCCTAAATCGCCGGAATTCATCCCTCGACCAAAATCGTTCAATCCTCTCGACCCTGTCAAATTTGAAACTAAAAATCATAAAAATACCACCAAAATTCCTTATTTCAAACACCGATCCCGTTCATTTCAGTGAATTCATAAATTTCAATGACTGAATTTCTGGGAAAATTTGCTACTTACTGTCCATCCTATTTTACAATGATGTTACTTATTAGTATTCCTTGAAATTATTTTTAAAATGAAGTATACTCCAATGCAAACATAAATTCTTCAACTACCATGACCTAAAACTCTTTAGAGGAAAAGAATTAGATTTTTGAAAGGTGAAACATGACAGAAAAGAAGAAGAGCCAAGAAAATTAAGTGTACATGCATTACCAAAATCCATATACAGGCTTATATATATATATATATATATATATATATATATATATATTCTTATGCAACAACATATTTAAAAGCTATACTTCTATTTCATCTTTAGACATGATCATATTGTTAGAAAAATTAGGTTTTGAAAAAGAGTTCACTCATTGTAAAAACTTTGAACGGAGCAATCCAGTTGTGTCTGAAAAACTGTACTTGATTTCTTTGCTTAGAACTTCTTGTTCAAGTTGAACTTGCTTTGCTGCTTTGTTCAGTTGTGAAATGATAAACTTGATTTAGTTTCTCTCTGGTTTTGGTTTGTGTTTTAAAAAAAATGAAAGAAGAAAGAAGTTGAGACAAAAAAGATATATATGTAAAAGAATGCTCCTGTATATAGCCTGGTTTACAACTAAATTCATTTTTCTTTTTCTTTTCTTTTTATATGAAGAAATCCATTTTGACACTTGTATGCATATATCTTCTTAAGCTACAAATGTCTATATTTAAATTTTATATTTTTATGTTTCATATTTTCGTTTTATTTATTCCTGTTTTAATTTTAAACTTAAGTTATTAACATTTAATTACTAATTATATATATATATACACACACTTATCTCAAATGTTAAAAAATAATATAGAATTTAAATTTAAAAATTATATTAGAAGTATGTAGATAAGGATGTATGTATACATATATATTTACTTATACATTTTATACAATATTCTCTTATATTTATTTCATATGGGCATAAATACATACATGCACATTTATACACTTATATATAATATATTGCTTGTATATATCTATTTATATAATTATGGATACCTTATTCTTGAATTTAAATGGTGAAATATACTATCTATTTATTTACTATAAACTTTTCCAGAGATTTATAATTCAACCTTTGTTATGGTTTTCAATCAATTTATATTTGTTCAAATATATCCATTATAAAAAATTATTTGTTTGACTAATAAAATTAACGTTTCAATGATTTATACCAGTTAATTACCCAATTAACAGACGTAAAAAATCCGGGTCGTCACAATATGCCTCTCCGGTACTTGGATTTGCATTATGTGAATACTGAGGATGTATTAACGTCAATTTCTAAGGGTCGAGGAGGCGGGTCATCACAAAACTGTCTTTAACACCAATTGTACCTAGATATACTGATTTTTTGATTTGAGTACAAAGGTCCTATAACTCACAAGAATCTTTTCAATGTTGAATGAATAAGTGTTTAGGACTTGTAGAAATCAGAGAATTGATACATGATAGAAAGTAAGCTATCTTTTAGAAATTAGGAGATTTAGAAATCTGAGAGTAAGAATTAAAAAACCATGTTGATAAATTCCTTCAAAAACCATATGTATACATAAATGTTAAAGGGTTTTGCTGAAGAGAAATGACCATCGCCATGAATCTTAAAGAAAAGATTACGATCGAATGAAGAGAAGCACTTTTTGAAATATTTCTCACAGTTTTAGATTTTTTTAAATTTCATGTCCATCGATGCATTGGTTGACCCCACCGATGTACATGGTTTTTTCCAAAAGTCTAAAGCTATATAAAGGCTTTAAAAAGTATGAAATAATTTTGGAAAAATTATTAAAAAGTTTTTTTAGGAACTTTTAAGGCTTGGAATTCTATGTTGAGATTATTATGAGTTTTAACAAGTTATAACTAGGAGTATGGACTCATAATGTTAATTTCTTCAAAGGAATCTTCTTTTGATGATATTTTGATAAGGAAGCAAACATTCACTACTTCTGTATATAGCTTGCCTATAGTCCGACAAGGTAGTGGACATTCTCCACTTCAACATATAACTCTATTGATGTTGCCACTTCTGTTTTTCTACTATTGATGATATATGAAGTTGCTGTAATCAAAATTCAGAAAGTCCTTCTCTAACATTATCCTCCTTTATGATGATGACAACACATTGTATGCATTTATGCAAACATAGATAATGTATAAAGTTTTAACATGAAATACTCCCATATAATCTATAGTCTCCCTTATTGTATGCAATATGTACACCCTCTTTGTTATCACAAAAAAGGAGAAAATAGACCACGATACTCCAGAATGCACATCATAAAACTCAGAACTCAGTCACAGAATGAAAACACAATGTCACTTAGTGTCAGAATATGTAGAACCACAACAGAATGTCATAATAGGTATAAACACAACAGATTGTCACAACCTAAAAATAAACAATAGGATACTAACCATATGTCTTATAAAATGTGAATGAAAAAATAAATAACAAGGATACCAATTCTGAGAAATCAACTGTTGAAGCTCTCATCAATAGGAGGATATATCCGAAAAGGTAGTTGGATCAAACTCTGTAAATGTGGTATGATTTCGGCCTGGAGCTAGAGCACGAGTGGGAGATCCAAACTCATGACTAAGTCCAACCAGTGGCCTAAGTCCCTGTGCAATAGCACCTATTCTAACAGGACTAGTAGGACGTTGAAACGATGGACTTGGTGCATCACTGTCCTATGCTCCTTCGTAAAGGTCATGAACTGATGGCTTTGGAAAATGCATCTCATCTGAAATAATTGTGGTTTGCAAGGCACTATTTTAACCATTCATACAGTACTACTCTTTTGAGTGCATACAGAGCCACACATTGAAACTAGATGAGATCTAATGGATCAAACTCCTTTTTTTATTCCTTTTGCTCCTTCATAAATGACTGAATAAGTTGCTCCTGCCTCTTTAGCATGGATATATTCTGATCTTCTCTGGAGGGAGAGGGGGGTGGTGGAGAAGCTGGATGCAATGAGGAGGAGGGAATGTCAAGCTGAATGGGTTGGTACACTATTGTCTTAACGTGAATCTCATTAAGTATAGAAAGGATCTTCAGGGATTTAAGGACTTTGGCATCAAATATAGAACCAAAATAAAGTTGGATATATGTCTTATCGACAAAGGAACATGGAATTGCTGTAGAATCTGATAAAGGCCGTATCTCCTCCTCTCTCTAGATTGATTCTCTATCATATTGTCCATGATAGTGTAAGCCCAGTTGGCTTAAGCGGCTCCAAGAATAGCATATGTGGCTTTACTGATTGATGGGTAAATCTCGTCAAAATTTATAGTCATTGGAATCAAAATCTGCTGAAGTATACAAATAATTATTCAAGCTTGGTTGGTAAAAGTTGATGTAGACCAATTTCTGTTCTATTTTTCTAAAATTATTTTGCATTATACTTCGACCATCGATAAATAGATCTTCCAAAGTAATATCATCAGAGGAAATGCCTAAAATTGCGCCTAAAATTCCTTCACTAAATTTGATGTTCATTCCATTTATGCTTATATAATACCAATTCCATTATCATCGCCTCTTTCTTCCATATTAGCGTAAAACACAGCAACATATCGGGAAAAATATTTGCTTCAAAATTATTCATATCGATAATATTCACTTTTTGACTTCGAGTAAATGGATTTCGAATATCATAGAGGGAAAGAGGGTCTAGATTTATCGATCTACCTCCTAGAGAGTCATTCTCCATTATAGCTTTGAATCTCTTAATGTTTTCCTAATTATTCTTCAGCCATTCATTTACTTGATAGATTAGAAACTCGTCGTTATAGCCAAAGGATGTAGAGGAGATTGGTCTTTTCACTTTATACATTGTAGGAAGTTGCAATTTTCCGTGAAAATTCGATGGATTTTGTGAATTTGGGTGCTAATGTTTTTTAGAAGAGGGCTAAAATTCGAAATGAAAGTAGTAAAATGAAGTAGTGAAATAAAATGATAACAAAGCAAAGTTAAAAATGCCCTTGGTTTTAGAAAAATAACCATTATCGGTGTACTCATGGAGACTCACATTGGTGCATCGGTACACTTGTCTTGGAATTTCTGAAATTTTTTAAAGCTTTTAACTTAAAAACTAAATAACTATATGTTCTTACACTAAACAAATTTGTTATTTAATTTTAATATGAATTTATTATTTTATATTTTTCTTGTTAAAATGAATTTGTTATCCATAAATAATATAATTATAGTAAAACCTTTTAACTTGAAGTCTACTATTTGACAAAATGAGTGAAATTAATTTTTGGTAGGAGTTCAATACTATAAAATTTATGTTTATAAGATAAATTATTTATAAAAAGCCTTAAAACGAATTTTTTACTTATAAATATATTGTATTTATTTAATAATATAATTATGGTAAACTTTTAACTAAGTTTTTATTATACACAAACATATTTTATATCTTAAATACTTTTGATAAATTTACAAAAATAATTTTACTATAAAGATTTAATGTATATATAAAATAGTTATTTAAAAATTCATTGAATTAGATTAAATCAGTTAGCGATCAAATTCCAAGTTCTCTGTGCAATCTAATATATGTATTTTCAGTTAATGGTTTAATAAAAATATATTAAAATTTGATTTTCAGTATTTACATATTATGGAGTAATATTATGTTTTCAAAATGATCTCGTAAAAAGTGATATCCTTTATCAATGTGGTTAGTTCTTGATTGGTTGATTGGATTTTTGCTAAATTTATCACACTAGTATTTCCATAATATATAGGTGACTTTCTTAAATTTACTCCAAATTCTTTTAGCGTTTGTTGCATATAAATTATTTGAGCACAAGCTAAAGTATTTAAGATATATTCTACTTCATAAGTAAATAAAGATACTTAGTTTGTTTTTTACCGAACCATTAAACTAAAGATTATCCTATAAAGTGACATGTGTCACTAGTGCTTTTTCTATTTGTTCAAAATCCACTAAAATTAGCAGCCTCATATGACACTAATTTGAATGGACATCCCTTAGATAGAAAAGGAAATAGTCTTTAGTTCCAATTAAATACCTTAAAAAATTTTAACAGCATGTAAGTGTGATTCATTAGGGATTAGCTTGAAATCTAAGACATAAACGCACACTCATTATTATATCTAGACAACTAGCCGTTAAATAGAACTAAGATCCAATCATACGTTGAAACAGTTCTAGATCAATATCATTACCTTTTTCATCTTTTCTAAGTGAACAGTTGCGTTTATTGGAGTTGGCTTACTACTCATATTTTCAACACCAAATCTTATATTTAAATCTTTATAATATTTTCTTCTAAAGTAAAAAACGTTTTGTAATTGTTAGATTTTTATACCAAGAAAAAAATTTAATTCACCCATACGGGACATTTCAAATTCTTTTTCCATTATATTTGAAAAATCTATCAAAGATTTTCGATAGTTGTCCTAAAAAATAATGTTGTTAACATAAATTTGGATAACTATTAACATGTTTTTATAAATAAGAGTAGAGACCGCTTTACCAATTTCAAAACCCAGGTCTAGTAAATTATTTTTAAGTCTATCATACCAAGCACACGGTGCTTGTTTTAAACCATAAAGTGTCTTTTTAAGCTTAAAGACATGGTCGAGATATTTTTCATGCTTAAATAAAGGAGATTGTTCTACATAGACATTTTCTTTAATAAAATCATTTAAAAATGCGCTTTTCACATCCATTCGATATAATTTAATGTTAAGTTGACAAACAAAAGTCAGTAATATTCTAATTACTTCAAGTTGTGTAAATTTCATTATAATCAATTCCTTCCTCCTAATTGTACCCTTAAACAACTAATATGGCATTAGTTCTTATTAATTCTCCATTTTCATCACTTTTAGTTTTGTAAACCATTTATTTCCTAAAAAAAATTGATCGGTAGGTCTTGAAATAACTCTCATAAATTATTTCTTTCAAATTTATTTAACTCTTCTCGCATTGCTTAAATCCAATATTCATCTTTTTGGCTTTTTTATAATTTTTAGGTTCAATATTTGAAATAAAAGCATAGTGACTCATTTCATTTAATTATCTTCTAATTAAATTTTTTTATACTAACATCTCCTAGAACATTTTCAAATGGATGATCTTTAAAATACAAGATGGAACTTCAGTTATGTTTTGTTCTAAATTATTCATTCTATTCAGTATTTTCAGTGACATTTGAAGATTGGTTTATAGTAGATATTTCAACATCATTTAGCGTTATTAAAATTATCGTCAAAGGAACATATAGAGTTTCTTCAATAACATTTGTTCTTTTATTGAAAATTTTAATATCTTTACCCCTTTCTGAATAATCAACAAAACTACCTTTATCACCTTTAAATAAAGTTTTCTAGATTATCTTTAATATTCAAATAAAATATTTTGCACCAAAAAAACTAAAATACGATATCCTAGGTTTTTTTTGATTAAAATTTCATATTGGGTCCATTTTATTTTAAGTCTTACTAAAATGTGATTTAGAACATAACAAGTAGTAACGATAACTTAAGCCCAAAAATTCTGTGGTAAAGAAGTGCTATCCAGTAATGTTCTAGCGCATTCTTGTAAAGATCTATTTTTTCTTTCTATAACACCATTTTGCTGTGGTGTTCTAGAAAAAGAATAATAATAACTAGTTCCCTTTTGAATTCTCCTCCTTAATCGCTTCTAATATTTTTAACTTTTAATCTTTTAAATTTTGAATTCTTTTTATAAAAATTAAAAAATTACAAAAGTATCACTTTATGTTTCAAAACAAAGTACATATATATCTTAAAAAATCATCAAAAATTACAAAAATATATTTATTGATCTACCTTGAGTCAGGCTAAACAAATCTAAATAAAGTAATTATAACGGTTGCTTAGTTGAAATTTCATTTGTGAACTTAAAAGAAGATTTTTTTAATTTACCTTTTTGACAAGCATCAAACATGTTATTTACTTTAAAATTTATTTTCAGAAGAACATGCATAATTTCGTGTTTTTCTATTCTATTTACTAAATTAAAGTTAATATGACAGAAACAATTATGCCAAAGCCATAGATCACTAGAGTTTTCCACAAGACACATGTTAATGTCATGATTAACTTTTATATTTAAAATGTAAATATCGCATCTCCTTATACCTTCAAAAAAAGTCTTTCAATTTGATCAAAAATATGACAATTATCTTTTTTTTTAAATTTATTTAAATCTTTGTCGCAATTATCTTTTCTAAAATTTATTTAAAATGTAAGCGATTATTTAAATCTTTAACAAAAGATAGAATTGTAATTAAAGACGAATTCGGGTTACCATTATTACTGACGTACCCTCTTTCAATAATATATCATTTAGAATTATCATCGAAAGAAACAGTGCCACCATCTGTTGGTTGTTATTAGTTAGCATGTTGGAGTTTCTCGTCATATGATTAGAACATCTGTTATCCAAAATCCATTTTTTCATACTTTTGTATCAATATTGCTATATATTGAAGTGTAGAATGCCTGCTACCTTATCGGAGCATAGGCGAGATATATATTGAAGTAGAAAATGTTTTATACCTAATCAGAGTATCGACAAAAGTAGATTCTTTTGAAGAATTTAACATTGTTGTTATAATATATGTAAATATATTATAGTGAATATGCTATGTATTGTTTGTATTTAGTACCACGTCGTAGAATTAGTTCTATCCCAAGCTCCTAGGCCTTTATATAAAGGAGCTAATGTAATGAAAATGTATGATTAATCTCAGTAGTGAATAAAATATTTTCTTCCTCTTCTTTTAATGTCATCTTATTCTATAACACGTTATCAGCACGATCTCAAAATAAAAGGAAAATTTCAGATCTGATTATAAATCTTCAAAGTGGTAAGCCTTTCTGATCTGATTAGATCTAATTCTATTTGAACATCTTATTTTTTGTCACTGTATTTTAGATCTCGTTTCGTTTAGATCTTATTTTTTTATTCTGATTTTTTAGATCACTTGTAGATTTTAATATCATGTTCAAATGATATTTTTTTAGATCTGTAGAATTAAATCATAAGATTTCTTATTAATTTTTATTAATGTATATCCATTTTTTTAATGATAAATTTGAATTTGATCTGAAACTAAAAATGTTTCATAGACCAAAACATAATTTTGGACCTTATTCTATTAGTTTTCTTTTTAGATCTTATCTATCATAGGTCTAGTTTTCCAGAATTCATTATATATATATTATCTCATAGATCTTACTCTATTAATCTTATCATTTTAGATCTCATTTTATCATAGATCTAAAATTTTAGATCTCATTCCATTGTTTGGTAAAAAAAGGTTTTCATTTTGAATTTTTTTTTGTTTGGATTTCGGTTAGAATTAGAACTGTTGAAATAATTTTACCACATGATTTATATTTGCAGAAGAAATATTTCACTGTTTCTTAGAGAAACAAATACAAAGATAATACGTATCTAGAAGATCGTATTAAGTCTATATGAAAAAATAAGAACCTGAAGTTCATATGTGCGAAGGTGAAAGATTAAAGTTTTCATAAGCTGAAATAAAGCCATGAAAAAAATATAAGCGAGCAATTCCAGAAGAAGATGTTGATATGTCCAGAAGACATAACATAAAAATAATATGTTGAAATGACATTAGAAATGTGGTAAATACTATTTCCTCGAAGAGAAATAGTATTATGATTCTTATTTTCGAATACAATTATGAAGAATCCTCTTATTTCATTGCGTTTATCTAATATTGGAGACCTAAAGTTCTCAAATAAAATTTATGCATATAAATTTGTATTCCTAAAAATAGAGGATTATGTATCAAAACTTTATAAATTTGAGATGTGAAGCATTGCATTATTAGAAAAGCTAATTCAGACTATGGTAAATCCTAACCATGTTTGCAATCAAACCTGAAGTTTGATAATGAAAATCAAATTGTATCATTTAGGATCTAAAGTACTAAGCAAAGACTTTACTTTAAAGTAAAATTGGAACCTAAAGTTCCAAAAATGTTTGCCAATAGTATTACCTACTAAACCAAATAAATGCAAAGAAATTTGTCCACTCCAGAAGTGGTGATAATAAAAAACAATCTCTAGAAGAGATTTGTATATTTAGTAATGATAAAATGTCTCTAGAAGAGATTTGTTGATATATTTGGTGTTTTTATTAAACCAAATAAATACGTAGAAATATATCTACTCTCCCGCTCTTTATCTTTTTTAATAGAAAACAAGATATTCTAACAGGAAGTTTACTTCCTAAATTTTTTTTCCCTCTTCCATGCATCCAATCATGCCTTTCAAAAGGTAAAATACAATAGATCAAATTTCCTTCTTTTGGCTCATCAAGTAAGTATTTTGGATTCTTCATAAAATGAATGTTAATATTTATACACACATCAATTATGTTATATTATATATAAAATTCATTCATCTTTCCTCTTTCAGCAAAGAGATATTTCAATGTTTACTATTTTGTATACTTAATATTTTACCTATTATTGTCATGTCACAAAAATATACTCATTGATGTTATCAATAGCTGTAACTTATGTAACATACTTTTTAGTTACCAAGTCGAACTATTTTGTTTTCATGATATTATTCATATACTATGTGATGAACAAATTTCCTCTCTTTGTTTAGCTTACAATATGTAGATAAGCATATATATTAATTCATATATTAATCAACAGTAATTAATAAATCATTAAATAAAATTAATTGATTAATGAGAATAGTCCAACAAAGATGCATATTAATACTTCATACATTTATTCTTCTTTTATATCTCTTATTATTGACAGGGATCATAACATATATACTTGGTATATAGTTGTGTTTCTCACTATTCCAGTTGTTATGAATTAATAAATGGTATTAATACTACCTATTCATATTTTTAAATCTGCTTATATTATGAAAGTAAACATGGTAAAGTCAGCACAATCTTTGATTATAATTCACCCCTTCTCTGCCAATCAATCCATAGAAGGGCCTTTCCATATTTTCAAGGGTAGTTTTGCATTTTCAAGGAAATTAATGAATGCAATTAATGAGATTGGATCTAGAGCTATCAAAAGGATGTAAATAAGAAATTATAATCACTTTTTATATACTATATTTGGTTGTCTTTTACTATGTTGCAGTAATATTTTTTTCTTTCACTATAACTATTATCAGATATGGGTTCTTATTTTATGAAATGCATTGAGTGTATACCCACGAATAATATTTTGATGCTTATGCATTTTTATTTCCACTTATAGTTGGTGATATGATAAACACGGCCAAGTTTGAATTTAAAATTTTGGACTTATTAGGAGATAATTTTTTGTCATGGATATTGGATGATGTCATTCAATTACAATCTCAATGCTTAGAAAATGCCATTAAAATTGATAATAATATGTCCCAATAGGATAAAATAAAGGCTCTTATATTTTAAGATGTCATATCCATGACAAACTTAAAATAAAACATTTAACTGAAAAAGATCATCTTTACCTATGGAACTCCCTAAAGGAGCGTTATGACCACAAAAATATGGTCACACTTCTAAACACTAGACACGAGTGGTTGAACTCGAAGTTTCAAGTCTTTAAATCTATTAGGAAATACAATTCCTCTATATTTAGAATTACTTCTAAACTAAAATTATGTGAAAGGATTGTCTAGCAATACTAACCTGAATTTAGATCATTTCTTCGAAGTTGATAAAGGAAACTTCATTAATGATGAAAATCTAAGCGCAATAGTAAATGATATGGTCGAATTAATCAATAGTAGCAGCTGAAGTCTGCTATGTGGATTTTATTTTATTTCAGTTCAATAAATCAATTGGAAGTTGGTGCTTGTATGTTTTTCCTTTCATAACTAATTGAAATAATGTACCGATAATGTTGGCTTTAATTAGTAGTCTATTTTAAATTTTTGAAAACTACTAGCATTTATTTATGCTTACAAATTTTAATAGTTGACTAACTATATTGTCTTTAATTCTTAAGATATGGACCATCAATATTTGAGTGATAATATATGCCTACTAGATAGTGCAACTACTTATATGATTTTGAAAAACCAGAAGTTTTTCTTTGAAATATCTGAAAATATTTTAGCAAAATATTTCAACCATAGCATCTGCTAATATAATTGAAGGGTCCGGAAGAGTCCATAAGTATTACCAAATGGTACATATATCTTAATTCAAAACACATTATGCTAAAGCAAATGTAAAAGAAATTTGTTCAGTTTTGAAGATATATAAATGAATAGCTACCATATTGGAACTGTAATGAAAATGTCAAATAATATCTTTGCGTTATTTCTAAAATTGAAAGCCAAAAGCTTATTTTAGAAAAATTGGGTACAATTTCAACTAGATTATATTTCACGAAATTTGGCATAATTGAGTCTCATATTTAAACATGAGCTGGAAGCTCACAAATATCACTTGAATGCATCTTATCAATTGATAAAAGAATTATCCTCCTTTATTAATATGTATGGTGTATTTGCTAGTTGCAATATGATAATGGATCAAAATAAGAATCCAAAGATGATTATTATTTAATGTGACAATGTTCCTCAACATTGAGGGGGAGGATAAAGGGACACAAGTTCATTTTGATCATCAATGTCAAATATTTATTAACATGTATAATGATGCAAAATATTAAGTAACTTGAATAACTTATTAATAATATCCCTAGTAGACTTTCTCCAATATAGATTTGAATCCCTGAAGGATCAAAATGTGTAAACCACATTTGAAATATGGTACAAAAGTTAGTTCAAAATACTTTTGGAGTAAGTAATAAAGATGCCAAATAAAAGAGGTGAGTGTTCTTGAAGAAACACTTAAGAGTGCTCTTGAAGAGACTAATGATATGATTGTCAAATTATCGTATAAGTGGTTTAGGTACCTAAAACATGATAATTAAAGAGATCTCAATAAATCATGTCTAGGACTGAAAAAAAATCATCGATGATAAATTTGTAAAAAATAAAGCGATTATGTTTATAAATAAATTAAGGATCTTTAATTAAGGAAAAACATGACTAGCCATCATGAATCTTTTACTAATAGAGAAATATAGACATGTAGTCCGTAAAGTAGCAAAAGTACTTGAAATGCTTAGTATACCCCGAAGGTATAAATATGGTTTAAATCATATTAAATGATGAAAGTATACAAATTCCTGAAGAATATAAATAACTTTGGTGGTTATAAAGAAGGCAAAGAACATGAAACATCCGCCTTTTCGCACGCTTTAAATCGACACACGTGCCCATTCAAACCATCCGGAAGGGCGGATTGTTATGGGGTAAATAAGAAAAACAAGAAAGAAATAAACAAAATAGAATCTCACAGCGGAAGGATAAAATATAATAGTCAAATATACAGTTCATGAAGCTGTTTACAAAATATTAAATTTTACTTATACAATATATATCAACGTTGCACATACCAACGAATAAAAATCTATGCAGCGGAATAAAGTGTGTGGTGAAACAATATAACATATAATAATAATAATAATAATGAAATCTTCGTCTTCGTCCTCCAAAAATAAAGTCTTCGATCCTAAAATGCTCGGACTGACCCGAGCGAATTGAAAAGACAAAACACTCGAGTCAGAACTAAAAGATCTTATGTAAGTTAAATCAACAAAAATAAATATGAGAGCAGTAACTTAAGAGATGCTAGGGATTCACATCTCCGAAGGATCTGTTAAACTATTTACTATGTAGCGATATTTCGCTATTATAATAATGTCTATTAATAAAATAAACTTACTTTTAAATAGCATTAAGGCTTTACATTTTCCACCTTAACACGTAATAGTCCCTGTAGTCCATCCAATATCATGGTCCCTCCTGATCGGGAAGCCACCAGAGGATACCACACGGGCTACGGGAGAAAACCAAACTCGTACAAGGCGCGATAGGGTAGGTGACACGGCACAACTAGGCAATGCCAGGGTAGATATACCAATTACGCTTCCGGGTCGGTGGTAACGCGTAGCTGCTACTACCGCCCACCTCGAACAACACCCCAAATCAAAGAAATCAAAAGTGGTCACCGAATCAATCCAAAGGTCAAAGTATAATATCGAAGGGATGCGTCCGATCAAAGGTGCTACCTCAATTAACCCGTCAATCGCTCCTATTTTAGCCACCTTATGCCAACTCACGGGAGTTGGTTCCACGCATTTACCTCAAAGGAAACGCCGCCACCATCCTACTTCATTCTGGAATCTCCACCGCGTAGACGGCTGTTAAAGTGGTTTTCGGAGTTGGCAGAGAGTATGACAACTTCCGATCCCGTTCTCTTCAACAACCAATCGTTATTATAACACCGCGGTCTTTTAAAAAAAATAGTTTATACCTTAAAACCAGAATATAATATCCCTTTTCAAAACCATATAAATACGATATCATTTTCTTTTTTTAAAACCAAATAAATATGATATCGTTTCAAATATATCCTTTTTATGAAACCATATCACTTTACAATTTAAATGTCTCGAAACCATACATTTGAATTATAACCCTTCAACATAATACTTGGAAATCCGTAGCTTTAAAACCATAACTTTGAACTTAAATGGTTTAGGTATTCAACAGTATATAAAATAAAATGGTTTGAATTTAAAATTACTTTATAAAGTAAATAATTTCCACGACTTTAGAATTTTATTCTCTTTAAATTAAGTCTAAATCCATAAATTTTAAATTCACTTTCAGTTTCAATAAATCACGTCAGTTTCAATATATTTCAAACTTTTAGCATTAAACAATTAGAAACTAAGGTTGGAAATTTCTATCCAACCATTAAAAGTCCTATTATCTAGTTTGAAATATTTGCATAATAAAACCATAATCATTTAAATAAAACTCAAATTACCTATAATTAAATATTTCCTCCAATTTATTTATACTAGAAATATTCACTTAATTCATCTCGAATAAAAAATCAGTTATAAATATCATACCTTTTAACATTTCAAGTTAATAAATTCTACATCAACTTATGGAGTTTAATTCTTAAAAACTCAATTCCAAATAGATTTCAAATTTAACTTCCTATCTTAATTGATTCAAATCATTAAAACTCTATATATACATATTCAATATCTTAACATGTACTTAACCATATAATATAAAAAAAATCAAACTCATTTATTCAACTTATTTATTTTATTTAACAAATTTATACATAGCTTAAATTCAAAAATTTAACTATATATGTATATATAAAATAATATTTATATAAATAAAAATTTGATATTTATTTAACCGTATCTTATCCAACCCATAGAAATCATTTTCCAAATATTTATATATATATATAGACCGACGGTGTCTGTATAAAATTTTCTATCCTATGGTCAAGTGATACGGATATTTATCATTTCAATCCGCAATTTAAAAATAAAAAGAACGGTTATATATCATTTCAAACCGCAATCCCGAATGAAATTAAAATGCATAATAACTTGCAGTTTATAACAATATAAACTACAACATCCATTCATCCAATATCAACCATCAACCATTTATCAAAATCATCATCCAAATTCAAACAATACATTAATATATAACTGGTAATAAATAACGGGTATTAACTAACAGTTTATATTCAATAATAAATTATAACTGTTTAACTGGCAGTTTATATGCAATAAAATAAATAACAATTTAACTAGCAGTTAATATGCAATAATGAATTAAATAACAGTTAATTAAATAAATGCAAATTAACTGAGATAATGATGAAATATATGCCAAACAGCTATAAATAAATTTCAAATCACATCATAAATGAATTTAACAAACATAAGAAATCTTAGAAGTTGTGAGTGGGTTAAAACACTCACCTTTTGAATTTAAATTGAATTTAAATTCAATTTAAACCCAAAAATTTGACAGTCTCCAAATCCGTCCAAACTAGCGCCAAAATATTCGAAATTTTATTACGATCCTATCAAAAGAAACCGCACGTAAATCGGATCGCGTATGTAAAAGTTATTCGAGTTAAATTGCTTGAAAACAAAATTAAATTAAAACAAACAAAACTTACCTAACTAAAATGCCACGTCAACACATCAATTTCTTCCCTCTCTCTCATGCGTTTTGACCGAAGGCTTCCAGGCACATCACGTTCGAACCCTAAACGAAGCTCAGCCGCCCCAACTTCACGTAAATATTGACGCTACCCCGATGATCCATAACTCAATCGGCTTCCTCCGTTGTCATCAGCGCCTTGAGCCAACCCTACCCCTTGAGCGTGGCCACCTCGGGCCCCATCTGTTTGCCGCACCAACGCTGGCTTGTTCGTCGATTTCTGGCAAAATCTGACATCTTTTAGGCGAGCGACTACATCCCGAGCCCTACGGCGCAGCGTTCTCTGATTGTAAAGATATCGAATATCCACCGTTGAATGCAACGGTGACCTATGGACGGTCGAAACAAAAAGCCCAATTTATAGTCAAACCACAAATCAAATCGAAAAACAAACACCACTCGTGAATTATGCTAGTCGAGAGCTTCAACATATGTTTTTTTCAAATTTTTCTAAGGAGTTTGGATTTTTGACTTTGATTTGATTTGGAATTGGATCTAGAATTTGTTTGTCTGCCATTGAGGAGGAGAGAGATGAATAGAACGTATACAAATGAGGAACAGAGGTAGCTAGGGTTTATAGTAGGATATTTATAGGCAGAATTGAAATAAAATAGATGGATAGGGTTGATAGATATACGCGCTAATGACAAAGTGGCCCAAAAAGCCCGTTCTGACCCCGGAACGAAATTTGGTAAATCCATATATCAAAATAGGCATTTTAAAATATTTTAAACACGATGGAACAAGTTTCAGGTTCAAATTCCATCGTATGAAGAAGTTAGGCCAAAATCAATATTTTTCAAATTGATTTCAATTGAATTCAATTAAATCGGTTTCAAGGCGTTTCGCGTTCGTATGATCAAACGACAAATCCGATCGTTACGAAACTTGAAACCCTACAATAATTCACCGATACGGATCCGATGAAACTGGTTTCATCGAAATTCGAGTCAGTGGCCAAAATGGCTATTTTCTAGTTAATTAAATAAATTAAAATTTATTAAATTAAATTGCTTTTCAACTTCAACTCTATAATTAACAATTTCATCAATTTTAACTCTCTTAATCATTTACACTAGTTTAACCAAATTCAAATGTCAATTTAGAGTTGATAAATTTATCAATTTCAGTATTAACTTCCATTTTATAAAATTCAAAAATTATAAATTATATTTCCCAAAATTCTATTTAATCTACCTTTCATTCTATTTTTCATTTCATTATTATCACGAATGAAATTAACATTGGATTCAAAATATATTACATTGATATTATCACATTCCTTCTTTATTTGAATTAACGTAAAATTTAAACATTATATTTCATTTAATTTCAATAAATCCAATTTATTAAATAAAAGTAATAAATCTTGATTTTCGTTATTTTTATTCAGTCACTCATTATCTTATGGGTAAATTCAACCTTACTGTAAATCCAATTTCCTATATGTTTTCCAGTAATCAACTAAATTCATATTAGTGTAGTATTTAATTATGTTTAATTTCAATGGATTTAGATCTAATTCACTAAATTCAATAAATAGGTAAACAATTAGTAATTATCACAAATTGCCTAATTATTTCCCATTCATATTCTATTATCAAATGACCCATAATAAAATTTCTTACCTAACTTTGACTATGTCAAATTTTAGTTTACAGCGTATTATTACATCAGTTAATATAACTTTAAATTTATTTCCTAAATTCTACCAATTACAATCAAATAAAACCTTACACTTGGTTTCCATTAATAGGTATTATAGTAAATTAGTTATTATTCAACTTGCATAATATTTAATCCCAATTTCTGCAATAATTACGCTTTATTATAAATTGGATTTAGATGGAATGATTAGTTTTCCTTTCATTAAACTGCTATACTTAAAAATCCAGCCTTTCTTTGTATTAACTACTATTTCCATATATATTGAAGTTGTAAAATATATACATTTATTATAATTAGAACCTCAATTAATTCATTCAAATAGGTTTCATTCCTTTATTTTATCTTGTGGAAAAATATGCGTTTCCGTTGCTAATTACATTTACTCTTTACAATTACAGTTCTTACCCACATAAATGAGACAATTATTTTCATCTAAATGTAATTGTTTTCCAATATGTTGATAAACTTTACTTCCATGCCCTATAATACAACAACTGTCCAATATGAAAAAATCTTAAGATTATTTACAAATATTACCTTAATTAACATTAACGTAATATAAAATTATAATTATTGTAACTGATTTCAAATTTTAAATTAACAAGCTACCTAAATCGGCAACATACGGCTACTATTGAGCAATATTATTTCATTGGTAAATTTAAATGCCTACTTTTATTTCCTTATTCTAAATTTTTCCCAAATGCAACAACTTACACTTTCCATTATTATAAAATTTGAGTTCCATACTAGTTATATATTTTTATTAATAATTCACCAATTCAACATTCCCATTTGTTTCTTATAACTTATAACCAAGTATGACAATTCACATTATTTCAATTAATTGCAATTTCATTTTAAATTGTTAATTTTAATTACAACTGCTACATTTAATCTCTAACATTCGCTCAAATATAAATTAAAGATTTTTAAAGTTTTCTCAACTTTATTACAAAATCTTAATTAAATTAACCAATTTATTTATAAAAATTTACGGGTCGTTACAGAATAAGGAGCATAGATTACAACCTACTTTTAAGTATTGTTGTAATAAAAATCTTGATATAATTCATGATGAGTAGATTACTTCCTATTTTTAAGTATCGTTGTAACGAAACTCTAAATATCCATTGAAGTGATAGTTGCGATAGAAAATACTTATTAAAGTATACAAATTTCTAAAGAATATATATAACTTTTGTAGTTATAAAGAATGCAAAAGACATAAAGTGTAGATTACAAATTTCTTCTAAGTATTGTTGTAATGAAAATCTTGATATACTTCAAGATGAGTAGATTACTTCCTGCTTTCTAGTAATGTTGTAATAAAATTTTTAATATTCATGAAAGATGTATAGTTTCAATGTGCAAAACTAATTTGAAGCACAAAAATGAAAGCACATGAAGTGTTTTTCATAAAAGTAGCATACAAAATGCATAAAATGCAAACCATATTTGGAAGAAACAATCTTAGAAACTTGATTGTATCAAAGGAAACTATTAATAAGTTGTATTATTAATGAGATTCATATTTATAGATCCAGAAGTATCTATAACCAATTTGAGTTATCGAAAGATGAATATGAATTCAGAGGAAAATTTTAAATCAGGGAGAGCATCCATAAGTATTTTATAATGCACTCTTTTTCCTTAACTAAGATTTTTCCCACTGGGTTTTTATTAGTAAGGTTTTAATGAGGCATTATCTTGATCCAGAAGTATCAACTCCCTAGTTACATTTGAAATTAAGTTACAATGTACTCTTTTCCCTTATTTAAGGTTTTTCCCACTGGGTTTTTCTTAATAAGGTATTAACGAGGCATTGTCTTGATCTAGAGGAATCAAACGTATTTTCAAGAAATAACATCTCAAATATGTTATTTAAGTTAAACTGTATTTTTGTCCTTGACTAAGGTTTTTTCCATCGGGTTTTCCTTTGTAAGGTTTTTAATGAAGTATTAAATTGATCCAGAAGTATCAAACTCTATTTGATGCAGTAAATTATTGAAATATGACATATTATATTGTACTCTTTTTTCTTCTCTAAGATTTTTCCCATAGGGTTTTACTTAGTAAGGTTTTAATGAGGAATTATTTTGACCTAGAAGTATCAAGCTTCATTTAAAGAAACAAGAAAATAAAATATGTCATTGTACTCTTTTTTCTTCACTAAGATTTTTCCCATTGGGTTTTTCTTAGTAAGTTTTAATGAGGCATTATTTTGATCCCCAAGTATCAAACTCTTTAAAAGGAATATCATTGTATGATATCTATGATTTCAAGTTGCACTCTTTTCCTTGTTCAAGGTTTTTCCATTAGGTTTTCCTAACAGAGGTTTTTAATGAGGCAACAGACAATATTCATAACGACTTAATGGAAGTATTAAAGCAAGATAATAATTAGAGGGAGAAATTGTCATGGACGCTTCAAATGGAATATTTTCTAGCTACTATATGAGCATTCAAGATTTTGAAGACGCATATTCAAGGAGGAGTGTTATAATATATGTAAATATATTATAGTGAATATGTTATGTACTGTTTTGTATTTAGTCCCACATCGTGGAATTAGTTCTATCCCAAGCTCTTAGGCCTTTATATAAAGGAGCTAATATAATGAAAACGTATGATTAATCTCAGTAGTGAATAAAATATTTTCTTCCTCTTCCTTTAATGTCGTCTTATTCTATAACAATTGTGAGCCTGTAGTCCTAGATTTATCTTGTTAAAACTAACTAGCATCTCACCATAGTATTCCAAGGATTTAATGTTGCTAAAACTAATTTTTAATAATTTTCCAAAATTATTTCATATTTTTTAAAGCCTTTTTATAGCTTTATATTTTTGAGAAAACCATGTACATTGGTCCATCAGTGTAGCCAACCGATGCATAGCTGGATATGAAAAGTTTCAAAAATTTAAAGCCATAAGAAATATTTCTAAAAGTATGTCTCTTCATTAGATTGTGATATTTCCTTCAAAGATTCATGGTGACAGTCATTTCTCTTCAGCAAAACCCTTCAGCATCCATATATGTATGGTTTTTTTAAAGTATTCTTCAGCTTGCTTTTTCGATTCTTACTCTTTGATTTCAAAATCTCATGATTTCACAAAGTAATCAAAATAAACGTACTTTCAATTCATATATAAGTTCTCTAATTTCTAGTTGTCCAAAAACTCTTACTCATTCAATTTCAAAAGAATTCTTATGAGTTATAGGGCTCTTATACTCAAATTGGCAAATCAGTATATTCAGATTCAAATATTGTTGAAGACTGTTTTCTTTTTGAGTTAGTGGAAAAACATGTTTATTGGTTCTTGCACTGTGTAAACCTATTCCCCCCAATGAAGTGAGGGTGTTAGTTGGTGGAAAACGCAAGAATAGTGATTTTAGAACTGAACGTAGGATGGTGCTTCAAATTAGTATAAAAATTCGAGCACATTAGTTCTTTTTACTTTATATTATTTCTACCAGTTAGTCTAATTTACATGCATATACTGTGTTATCTTAGCCATATATATGATCCATTGGAATTTAAAGTGATGTCGAAGCTAGGGAATCTACCAATCATAACGACATTATAAAAAATGGCCAAAAGAAGAAGATTCAAGCAGTGCTTAAAGTCAATCAAGCATGGAAAATAACAGTTTGAAGGAACATGCACAAGAAAAAATAAGTAAATGCTTCATGGTAACATATAAAATGGATGATCTGATTCTACATATATTGATTTATTAAAAATATGTAATGATCTATTGGAATTTTTTAAAGCTATTAAAAGGGTTAACAAAGTAACTTTAGAACAATTAAAAGATCCTAGACAGTAAATTAGTGTTTTAAAAAAAGAAAAAGAGTTCATGGAAAGATAACTTAAAATATTTGAAAATACTTTAGAAAATTTGATATCTTAAAAAGATTTACCTGATAAAGAAAAAAATCATTTAGAAAACAAAAGTAACGAGCTCTTGAAATAATCGATAATTTGAAACGTTGAAATGCTATTTATAAAATTATTTGAATGAATCAAATTCAAACTTTTTGTCTCTTGAAAAAGAGAATAAGTGTTAATTAAGACTAATTTTGATTTATGTAAAGATTATGATATTTTGAAAAATTATAATGATATTTTACAAGAAGAAATCTATTATTCTAGAGCTAGTTTTTGATGAATTAAGTGAGAAAATCACAAATTCTAACAAAGAAAAAGAAATCTTGTCATCCATAATTTTGAATTCCAAAACTCATGATGATGGAAGTTATTTAGGCTACATTGAGGAAGTTAGCAAGAATAATACTAGAGATATGCTTTACATGATAAACATTTTTGTGCTAGTAATAAAAATAGCTCTAAATGCACTTTCCATCATATTGGTACTAAAAATCTATATGGATCGAGTAATATGAATATTTATCTAAGTGTTTAACTTGTGAAAAAATAGTAATATAAAATTAAAGCAGTAAAGTAAATAATACTAGAGGTTTTTATACTAGTTTGAACTCCTGTTCTATATCCAGTCTCTGTCTTCTTCTGGAATTAACTAGCGATACTCTCACTCAACCGGGGGAATAGGTATTATAACCGATTGAGCTACCTAACAGGATGGTATGCCTGATAAACTCCAATAGGACTTCGCCTACAAAATAAGTAAAATTGTTTATAACTTCTTATCCTCTTGTATAGCATGGATTAGCCTATGAGTACAACCTTCCTATAATCTTCTTATTTGTAGTATAATGTGTGCTCATGAAGAAAGCTAGTAATTTGATCATAAGAAAATAATCTTGAATGAATGTGTAATCAAAAACCTAAAGCAATATAATGAATTGAATGCTTAAGAGTAATTCAAGATTGAGACAAAAAGAATTATAAATCAGTGTACTAAATCTTTGAAATGGATTGCTTTATATAGATAATCATTAGTGCAACTGTTAGAGGAACGATTGTAACCATTAACGAAGAGGAATAACTCTTCATGGAGAAGAGAACCTCTTTAAAAAAATTAATATATATGACTGTTAAGATCATTTAGTCAATTGAAGGAAATGAACTAATTGACCGAATTAAAATAAAAAGAGACTTTTCCAACTTGAAAGTAAATAGCTCAAAATTAGGTAGTTTCGGTTGGCTGAAATTTCCAATTCAGTCAACTGAAAACATGTATAGTCGATTATTCTGAGTTTTAGTCAACTAAAACTGTAAGAATAATTTGTGTTAAAATCCTTTCAGGCAGCTGACTGAGCGGTGTGTTTCAGTCGATTGACTGATGCAAATTTGCACTTTTTTTATTTCTGAAAATAGTTTATGATGTGTGTTTTTGTATATACCACATAGAATTTTTTTAACAACTTATAACTCTAGACTGAGACGCTATGACTAATATTACGTTGGTTGTGTCATCCTAGTCTTCTTTTTATCCAGTATGTCCCCTTATTTGATTGATCTTTTCTTGTGCAAGTGGGTAGTATACACAATATAATGTTGTATAGTTGTCACTGTCGAAATACCAAAATATGAGGTTCTAACATTCCTCCTTTTGATGATGACAGCTATATATTTTAAAGTAGTCGATACGTAGATTGTTCTCCCCCTAAGTCTATACTCCCCATATCAATAAGGCCATAGTTATTCTCCCCCTTTTTCATTGACAAAAAGGAAATGGAAATTAGCAGGAGCAAATTTTTATAAGTAATATTTAAAGATGACGTTTTGGAAACAAAAAATGATTACAATGCAGATATCACAAAACATTTCACAAGAGAACACAAATGCCACAATGACTATTATATAAAACAACTAAGACAACAAAATGCCATGAATAGAAACAACAAACTGTCACGATAATAGTTATATAACATTTGTCACAAAAAACTGTACGATTAAAGTTTCTTATAAATAAAATTAAAATAGAACGCATAAGTGAAAAAGGATGAAAAAAACCATCTTATTAAACCTTAGCAGTCCTGACTTTCGCTTGTTTCTTCCAGCTCAACTGAATCTTCTTGTCTTCCTCTTCAGATAATGTCCAAGTTAAATACTCAAGATTTTGAGGAATTTATTTGGAGGGTGTATATGTAGAAGAGGATGAAGTGCATGACATTTTATTCCAAATTTTGTTCAAGAATCCTTTAATTCTATTAAACTTGTTATCCATCTTAGTGATAGTGCGCACAACTCGGGAAAGACATCGATCAAGCTTACTCTGATTATGGGAGAGAGTTACATAGGCCTGACGTGCTTAATGTTCCAAATATATTTCTTCTATGTCATCTTCATCATGTTGAGGCCGAGGAGGTTGAGGAGCTTGAGAGGAGGAAGCTATAGTAGGGTTGGTAGGTTCGGGATGACCTGCTTCTCTATTTGCTTTCAATTGTTCGAAGGATATAATGTTGTGGTGTTTGAATCTTTCTGGAAGTTTCATGAGACTAAGAGTTTTCAAGTCGAAACAACCAATTGTAGTAAACTTAGAATGTGAAAGAGGTACTTGAAAGCTCACTACGATACGCATGATATATTCACCATAATGAATCGTTTCGGCTCTACATTTATGAAATGTTTCAAATTCATCCATTATTACCTTTTCCCTATTAACAGTTCGATGACAACATATTACATAAAGACCTTGAAAGTTGTGTTTATAAACCACTTTATAGCTTCCAATACATGCTTGTATAGAATGAGTACGTACTCTATGTAAGATTCTAGTTTTTAGATGTAAGAATTTTGCTTCCAACACTTCTAAGTTATTAGTTAAAAATAGATGGCTAATTTCAACACGACTGTTCAAATTTACTTCAATGCCATCTAAGTCTTCTATTACAAAAGGTCAATTTAAAATAGATCCTAATGTCGCTATAGGTAGATAAATTTTGACACCATAAACAATAGTCCACATACAATTTTCTCTATTACGTGGATTCATGAAATCTAAGTTCAAGTTAGCATAAAAAAATTTACCAATAATGGGTAGATCTTGAGATTGTTGGCTTTAAAGTTGAAGAGATAGTCAATGTGGTTTGCTTCAGTGAACTCTCGAATAACATAGCCTCCAAAATCTCTAAACTGGATGAATGAACCTGCAAGACCCTAATTATGAGTAACGTTATTTATAACATTTAATTGGATGAATTAAATAAAACAATGTTAATAGTTAAGGGATCAAGATTTGTTAGATAATAATTGGGACGTGCCTTAATGAATGTATAAGCAAAAGAAAATTGAAAATAAGTAAGTAGAAGGAATATAGTAAGGGTTAAATGGGAACATCCTTCATTCTAATACCCTAACCCTTCATTCGTCATTCCTTATTTATTTTAACATTCACAAACAAAACTACAACCTTATCGAGCTCGCCCGACTACCATTAAGAAGATTCAAGAAGAGGAAAAGCTAGGATTCAAGTAGAAAGCTTAAGCAAATCAATCAAAGGGAAAATCTCAACCTTCTTACCACGGAGCTAAGGTGAATAATTAACTTTCATCTCACTTTTGATAACGATCTCAGTTTAAAGATTTGGTCCGAACAATTTTGCAAGTAATATTCCATGTTATGTTTGTTTAAATAGAAATATATGTTTGTTGATGATTTATATTGTTTCATATAGATTTTATGATAAGTTTAGATTGTAAAAACTATTAATTTGCATCCTTATGAGTTGCATTTCTGATATATGATCAAAAACATTATTTTAGAAGTAGGTTTCAAGTTTCATAATTTTTCAAGTAATTGTCGATTAATTATGAATTCTTTATGAGAAAAAGTAGTTAATATTTGGTTAAAATCATTTAAAGCAATAATATAATGATTTCAGGTCTAAAAATTATTTATGTTAGAAAACATATTAAAAGTGAATTACTATAATTTTTCGAGAACTTTCCTAAGTATTTTACTATGGTTAAAAAAAATATTTAAGTTAAAAGACTTAAATGTTTTACTTGTTTTCTTAAGGAGGACGGCTTAATTTTTAAAATGTTTTAATTGTAAAATTTTGAATTCGGCGGCCTTTCTAGAAAATAATTTTAATAAAGAGTGAGAAACCAATCATATTTTGTCAAATTAAGCAAGTTAGGTAAAAAGGAATTACTTTGAAAGGCAATAAACCAATTTTGTGTTGAATTACAACTTCGCCACTACCTTAGCTTGCCTTCATCACCATGTCTAGTTAGACCTTTTGCACCTATTCAAAACCAATGCACATGATATCAAGAAATTGGTATGTAGTGTAATGAAGAAAGGCGGAAGGAATGATGTTGTCAAAGGCATGCTTCCAAAGGGGTTGAAGCCACTCTAACTAGCTTTCGAAGCAATCAACTTACCTTTGTTTAAAAAGAGGCTTTCGAACAAGTTGTCGCTTGCCTTTGTTTTAGAGAGGAGCTTTCAAAAGAGTTGCCACTTACTTTTGTTTTAAAAGAAGCTTTTGAATGGATAGTCGCTTTTGAACCTATTCGATACCCATGCCGCTGTATTCGTACCTTTTGAATTGGTTAAGATCGCCTTTTCTTATAGCATTAAAACAATGTGTTCAAAAGGCGTACTTTCACCTTTTAACTTTGAAGCTACCTTTTCAATTCTTTCAAAAGGGTCTTATAGCCGTTTTCAAATGGTTTTGGAGGCAATTGTTTCGAAAGGGTGGGTTTTGAAACCATCCTCTTTCTTTTACTTGGGATTAATGCTTTCAAAGATAATACTTTCGACTCTATTCTTTAAGATCCTTTAATTATATCAAAGGTTAAACCCAATGGTTTTGAAAGGAATAATTTTAAATGGTTTCAAAGCAATGTTTCCATAAATCCTTACTTGAACCCAATGCTTTCAGAAGGTATATTTTAAGTGTTTCGAAAGGTTTGTTGTTAAGTGTTTTGATTGGAAGGATTCCAATGCTTTCGAAAGACACGTTTAAATGGTTTCGAAAGGGGATGTCTAAGGTTTTATATAATGATTTCGAAAGGGTTGCTTTCAATTATTTTGAAAGGGATTGTTTAAGGTTTTAAGTAGAGGTTTCGAAGGCACCGTTTTGGCCTTATAATCTAAAGTTTTCTAAGTTAATAAGAGGCTTTAACTTATTTGAAGGGATAAATAATCCCATTGATCAGATTTCATTGGCATTGTTTTGTGTAAAGCATATATCATGGCATAAATATTTTGGGTAAGGGAAAGAGTATGATTTTCTTATTTTGTAAAGATATGATTTCATGGGTAAATCATTTGTAAAGATTGTTTACAAGGAAATGAAATTTGAATAGGGTAGTTAACCCTGAGTTTATGACTCGGATATTAGAAGACAAGATGGAACTAGTATAGGGTCACACTCTATACTTTAGTTATTAGCCCCTAGCTAATATAAGTCCAAAATTCCAGTATGTAGGGCTATGTCATAGCTGGAACAAAAATAATGTTACACACAGAAGGGAATATATAGAGTAAAGATATGGTAAGCCCGCAAAACCATTAGGATCAGTTGACCCTAGAAGAAGATAGTTTAGGGCAGATAGCCCAGTATTTTGTCTAATAGAAATTAGAATGTTTATTATGTATAGTAGACCCGAGTCATCCAGTGGCTAATAGTTAGCCAAACAAAACTATAGTGTGGAGAGTATATGCATACATGTTATTGCTATTATTGTTATAATCAGTTTGATTGTAAGTTTTTGATTTTCAAAGGATATTAGTGAAGGAAAATCCGTTCCGCTAAGCGGTGTGGTCTCACTTAATATTAGAAAATCGAGATGTAATAGAATTATTCACACCGGGCATTATGTCTGACTCGAAGTTTATATTTTCCCTTAAAATCTTGGGTTCTCAAAATTAAATTTGAGTAAATTAAGAGTTAAGGACATTTTAGGTTTAGTAGGTTAGACGAATAAGCTTTCGTAGACGTGCAAGAGGCAAAGCTAGCTATGTAGATGCTATTTAGTAATATTTTTTTATGATGTATTTATGGCTCATATGTTTATCTAATACTCTGGTCAACCAAGGGGACGTCTTCATATATCGCTATTGGCGTAATTTGTAATAATTATATTTAATCAAAGCCTAGGAATTGATTTGGGATTATGTAATTGAATATGAAATATTGAATTGAAATGTAATCAGAAAATCTATTTTTGAAATCTGTGTTGATTCTATTTTATATTCATGTGATTCTGATATTATGGATACCATTAACCTTACCATATTTTTTCATCAGAACTTAACACTATAGATGACTGCAGCATCCATGTCGCTTAGCTTTGGTCCTCAAAGTAGGGATGTTAAAATTTGATATCATAGCATAGGACTATGAAAACTTAAAAGAAATTTAAACTTAAGATGATTTTTGAAACATTATCCTAAGCCATTGGAGAAAAGATTGTGTTATGGGATAACATTGTGGTAAGTACTTGTATTTTCTATATATAAGTATACGCTTTATCTCTATTCTCTCATCTCTCTTAGGCTATTTTTATGTACCTTACAAAGACATGAATGCAAATTTTAAGGAAGTAAGATATGTATGATAAGAATGAAAGAGTTAACATTGGAGGAGGAAGCACTATAACCAATGGAAATACCAGATTAAACATTAAAAGGAATCCGGGTCGGGCACAAACTACTAATATGGGTGCTGGAGCGCCGCAAGTTGATATGGGAGCTATGTATCGGTTATTCATCAACATGATGCAAGCTAGAGTTTTTGCGGGATTAGTTGGAGGAAATGTTGGAGAAGGATATCAGGTAGCTTTCGTAATCAATCACTATGCGTTACTAAATAGAGATTATGCTAGGATTAGAGGAAAGCCGTTATCGGGACTGAGGACGCCGTTAAAGTGGAGAATTGATTGCTTCATTGCGAAAGGATCTTTTTTGATATGGAACTAAATGATGAGTAGAAACGAAGATTGGCATCTAGACAATTGCAAGGAGCAATACTATACTAGTGGAACAGTGTTACTGTAGGAGTAAATGAAGAGACCATGACTTGGTTAGCATTCAGAAGGAGATTTAGGGAAAGATTCATGTCAGAGATTTCCAAGTCAACTCTGTTTAGGAAGTTTGCTGAGTTGGTGCAGGGAGACATGACAATGCTGGAGTATGCTACCAGATTTGAGGAGATATCAAGATACGGATACGCTACGGTTGAAATGGTTATCAAAAGGAATGAGAAGTTCATTCACGGATTGAGACCCGAGCTTGCTAAAGCAACTTTACCACATATTAGGGATCTATGCAATATAGTGGGTGAGATAGCTTTAAGGAATAAGGAGATGCTTGCTCTCCTTAATGACAACAAAGCGGTGGAAACCCAGGGTTGGCAGAACTAGAAGAGATAGTTTTCTATAAGAAAAGCGCTCAGAAAGGAGGTGCAGCAAAGAAAGGGGAGGCCAATGTAGTCTGCTACAGGTGTGATAAAAAGGGACATTATGCTCATGAATGTTGGACAGGCAAAGAAAGAAAAGCCGCTGAAAAGAAAGAAGTAAAATGCTTCAACTATAATTAGATTGGACATTATAAAAGCTAGTGCAAGGAACCAACCAAGGATGGAAAGGGAAAAGTTTTTGCATTGGAACCAGCTACCTCAAGACCAACAGTAGAGGAGAAAGAAAAGTAGTGTTGGAAGATATGATTTTAATTCATAGTATACTAGTTAGGGTACTATTTGATACTGCCGCATCACACTCTTTTATATCTCATAGCTTGGAAGAAAAGCTTAACCTAGAACCCTCATACCTAGTTACTTCCTTAAGGGTTGCGATTCTGATATGAGGGTATGTGACTCTTGGGATAAATTGACCACTCAGAGTTTGAGTTGCTAGGTCGTATATTTTCTTACAGTTTGCATGTATTTGATTCCGTAGGGTTCGGAATTATTTTGGGTATGGATTGTTTAAGTAGGTATGACGCTAGGATATTTTTCCATGATAGGAAAATATCACCTAGACACCCTAATTGTAGTGATTGGATTATATACTCTATAGAAACCCTTAGTTTTGAGGTTAATGCTCTGTTCGGTGTTATAGAGACAGAAGAGGAGTTGGACCAAGTTTTCATTGTAAAATAATTCGTAGATGTCTTTGAGGCTATGGTAGGATTACTACCAAAACGAGCCATTGAGTATTAGAAAGATTTACTACCAGGAACAGAACGTTGAGTAGATTGGCAAGAAGAATGACTCCTACCGAGATGGAGTTAAAAGTGTAATTGGTGGATCTAGAAGGTAATAATTTTATTAGACCAAGCACTTCTCTTTGGGGAGCAGGCATGGTGTTTGCAAAGAAACTGGATGGATCATTGAGGTTGTGTATCAATTATCGTAAGCTAAATGAGAAGACGATAAAGAACCGATATTCGTTACCTAGGATTGATGATTTTTTTTGATTAGTTGAGTGGAGCCAAAGTACTTTCTCAATTGGATTTGGCAATAGGGTTCCATTAACTTAGAGTAGAAGAGGAGAGTATTCCTTTGACGGCGTTTAGGACCAGATATGGATCATACGAATGGTTAGTGATTTCGTTCAGGGTTAACTAACACGCTAGTGTTCTTCATGGACTTAATGAACAGAATCTTCCAAGAACATATGGATAGATTTGTATTGGTATTCATAGAAGAAATTTTGATATACTCTAAGGATGAAGGAGAGCATGAAGTTCATTTTAGAGTGGTGCTTGAGACGCCGAGACAGCATTAGCTGAAGGCGATGTTTACGAAGTGTCACTTTTTAGAAAAAGGAAGTGAAATTTCTTGGACATGTAGTCTCAAAGAAAGGGTTGTCGGTAGATCCGACTATGATCAAGGAAGTTAATAATTGGAAGAGACCCAAGATCGTGACTGATATAAAGAGTTTACGTGGGTTAGCTGGCTACCACCGAAAATTCATCAAGGATTTCTCAAAGGTAGCCGCATCAATGACTAATCTAAATTAGAAGGATGTTATGTTTTTTTGGAGTGATAAGTGTGAAGAGGCATTTTAGATACTGAAAAACTTATTGACCAACGCACCTATGTTAATTGTTCCAGAGGGAAATTAGGACTTAGTTGTGGACATGGATGCATGTGGAATAGGGTTAGGAGATGTGTTAATGTGGAGGGTAAAGTGATTGCCTACGCTTCTCGACAGCTCAGACCGCACGAGGCCAGATATCCAACTCATGATTTGGAATTAGATGTAGTAATTTTCGCATTGAAGGTGTGGAGACATTACCTATTGAAAGAGAGATTCGAGTTGTTTACGGATCATAAGTCACCGAGATATTTATTCTCTCAGAAGGAGCTGATTATGAGATGGTAGAGGTGGCTAGAGTTTTTAGCCGCTTGTGACTTTGGTATTGAATATGCATAGGGAAAAGGGAATATGGCTGCGGTTGCGCTTAGCAAAAAATATCGGAATGCAGTATTGGAAATGATAGTAGAGTGGAAAAATTTAGAAGGATTTACTACTTGCAGAATACAATGGAGATCTAAGGCTAACTCCAGTCGAGGAACTGCCACGTTATCATGTTTAGAAGTTCGACCGATGATGACTAAAAAGATTGCTTCTAAACAGAGGAGGATCCATTATTAGCTGAACGGATCAAAAAGTTGGGGGATGGAATAGAGAACGACGAGTTGAAAGATTTTAGTCTTGACAAGAAGGGATGGTTGGTGAAGAAAGGACGACTATGTGTTCCGAATGTGGAAAACATTAGGAAGGAAGTTCTTAGATAATGCCATCATTAGAAGTTCACTATTCATCCAGGAGGAAGTAAGATGTATCAGGATATGAAAAGGAGTTTCTTCTGGGAAGGCATGAAGAGAAATATGGGCTTATGGGTGAGGCGGTGTTTAAACTGTCAATAGGTAAAAGCTGAACATCAGAAACCGAGTGGGTTACGTCAGTCTTTAGATGTTCCAGTCTGGAAATGAGATTCTATCTTAATGGATTTCATAGATGGGTTACATAGGTCGAATAGAGTAATTGAGAGTATATGGATTATAGTGGACAGATTGACTAAGAGTGCACACTTTATAATCGTATATTCAAGATTAATTGACTTTTTGGCTTTCTTGCCCTTTAGAGAGTAACCGGTGTGATAGGTCGGTGATGGAATGTTATTTACCTAAAATGATTTATTCGATGGAGGAGTTGTACTGGTTGGAGTTGAATGAGATCTTTTTGAAGAGGGTGAGCTATAATCGACAGATGAATAAGTTGAGTCGTGGTTTGAAGATAGTTTGGAAACTTTGAGTATGATCCTTAAGAACAATTTCTTGTGTATATTGTGTATATAGTTTGTAGAAGGCTGTTTTTTTAAATAATTAGAATAATATTCCAAGCAATTATATTTTGAGGTTATATTTGATTAACCATGCATCTTTGAGCTTTTAACATGTGGTAGGAAATAGTCTTCTATTTTTATTTCTTCCAAGTATAGAAAGCAAAGTAAACAAAGGCTGAGAAGTGTTATATACATAGAGTTATATTTTAGTAGATATTTTATTTTAAAAAAGTGCTTATATTCTATGTAGAAATTTTAAAACAACATATGTATATTATTTGTATTAATTTAAATCTTATAGAGGCATAATACTTGATTTGCGACGTAATTTGATAAAGCTGTTTTTATTTAAAGGTTTAGTAAATACTTCTGCTATTTGATTTTTAAAGTATACGAAATTGAGTGATATCACATCTTTTTCTATGTTGTCACGTAGAAAATGATAATGAATATCAATTTATTTGATACGCGAATGATTTATTGGATTCTTTGATAAGTTAGTGGCACTTGTAGTATCATAATAAATTAGAGATTTATTTATGAATTCCCATAGTCAGAAGAGTTTGTTGCATGTATGTAACTTATGGACATGTCAAAACAGCAAATATATATTCTGCTTCATACGTTGATAGTGAAACACAATTTTACTATTTACTAAACCATGACACTAGAGACTGTCCGATGAAGTGACAAGTATGCTTGTATTCTTCTTGTTCGTTTGAATCCAAGGAAATCAGCATTACTATATGACACAAATTCGAAAGGATATTCTTTTGCATAGAAGAGGCCGTAGTCTCTAGTTTTGCTTAATTATCGTAGATTCGTTTCACTGCAAGCAAATGCGATTCTTTGGGATTTGCTTGAAAATGGGCATATATGTGGACACTTATCATAATGTCGGGGTGACTAGCAGTTAAATATAGTAAAGATACAATCATACTTCGATATAAATTTTTATCCATACTTTTCCGTCTTCATCTTTATTGAGATGAATCGTAGTGTGCACAGTTGTCTTTTTACTGGATGTGTTTCCTATTCCGTAAATTAGTATAATATTTTTCTTGGTTAGTAAAAGTACCATTGCTTAGTTGTTTTATTTGCACACCAAGAAAATATGAGAGTTCTCCCATATGAGACATCTCGAATTTACTTGTCATTATTCTTGAAAACTCATTGCATAAATTTTCATTTGTAGATCCGAATATAATATCGTCTACATAAATTTGTATAATTAATATATCTTTCTTATCTCGTTTGATAAAAAAAATTGATTGACTTTTCCAATCTTAAATACAGAATCTATAAGGTATCTTTTTAGTCATTCAAACCAAGCATGGGGTGCTTTTCTGAAACCACAAAGAGCTTTCTAAAGTTTACAAACGCGATCGGGTACTTTTTCCATATTTAAATAGAGATGGTTGTTCTACAAAACATTTTCTTTAATAAAACCGCTTATAAATGCACTTTTAACGTCCATTTGATAAAGCTTAAAGTTATGATGACAAGAGAAGGCTGTAAAATTCATATTTCTTCAAGTCTTACAATATGAGCAAAAGTTTCTACATAGTTTATCCCCTCTTCTTGATTATATCCTTGTGTAACTATTCTTGCCTTATTTTGGGTTATATTTTTGTTTTCATCGGCTTTATTTTTGTAAGCCTATTTCCTACAATGGTTGCATAATCATTTGGTCTTGGAACCAGTTCCAAACGTCATTTCGTTCAAACTGATTTAACTCTTCTTGCATAGCTAAAATCCAATAGTCATTAGTTGAAGCTTCCTTAGGATTTTTAGGTTCTGTATTAGATATAAAAGCAATATGACCCATTTGATTTAATTGATGTCTAGTTCTGACATTTGCATTTGCTTCATCAATTATATTTTCAATTGGAAGATCTTTTAAAAGTCATTGTGGAGTTCTAAGTTCATTTTAAACTAGAATTTCTGTAATTTATTGTTCTTCATTTATACAATTTTGAGATGGATTTTCTACGATTGGTTGTTTTATAATATTTTGTCGTCCTCTTTAATATTTTTGAAATTCTCATCAAATGAAACATATAAAGTTTCTTTTATAGTATTTTTACGTTTACTTTACATTCTATATGCTTTGCTTCGTTTTGAATATCCAATGAATATTCCTTCATTAGGATTTGGATCGAATTTTCTTAGTTGATCTTTTGTATTTAATATAAAATATTTTGATCCAAAAACTTTAAGATATAATATAACGGTTTTTCTACCATTTAAAGGTTCATATGGTGTTAGCCATGATTGAGGAATGGAAGATGTTAGAGACGATAGTGAAATGTGGAGTGCATTATAGCATGAATGCATGATCAAACCAAGATCTGAGTGTGATGGCAAGTTTGGAAGTTCTTTTGATACTTCTAGACAAAATTACTGCAAAGTAGAGAGAAGACACTTTGTTAAACGAAAAAAATAAGATAATTGGAGATGGATGTGGACGATGAGGGTTTAAAACGATTCAAGGTAGACTCGAACATATGGCTTAGGAAGAAAGAAAGATAGTTCTGAATATAGGAGATCTTCGAGAAGGGGTCTTAGAGGAAAGGCACCGGTCTAAGTTTATGATTCTTCTTGGAGGGACAAAGATGTATTACAATATGAAACATGTCTTCTTTTAGGAAGGGATGAAGAGAGATGTAGGTGAACGTGTAAAGAAGTGTTTCATATGTTGGCAAGTTAAATTTGAGCATCAAAAGCCAAGTGGTTTACTTCAACCATTGGAAGTATCAAGTTAGAAGTGGGATTCAGTGTCGTGGATTTTGTTGATGGGTTGTTAAGGTCAAGAATGGGAAATGATAGCATTTCGATAATAGTTGACAAGTTGATCAAAGTACCTACTCTATCCCAATAAACTCAACATAAATGATAGTTGTTTAGTGAAATTATGTGTAAAGAATGTTGTGAGACTTATTGTGATTCCAAGCAACGTAGTTAGTGACCGAGACCCATTTTTCACTAGTGCAATGACTATAGAAGTGAACTTGAGAATGACTTACCATCCATAGACATATGGTCAAATGGAAAGGGAGAACCATGCGTAAGATGATTTGCTGAGGGCATGTGATTTAGACCTTGGAGAAGCATGGGATAATCACTTGCATCTGGTAGAGTGTGCCTATAATAATAGTTACCGATCGACTATTATGATGGCACTGAGTGAGGCGTTTTATGGTAGACCGTGTAAGTCACCTTGTTGGTTGGAAACGAGAGATAGATTCCTTAGGACTGACTAGGTAAGAGATGATATCGAGAAGATAGATTTGATTTATGCTAGAATGAAAGTTGTGTGATTGAGGTAGAAGACTTATGCCAATAAGTGAAGAAAGGAACTGGAGTTTATAATGGGTAATCATATATTCATGAAGGTTTCACCGATGTGAGGTGTTATACGCTTTGGAAAGGTGGGAAAATTAACTCCTAGATATGTAGGTCAATTTCCAATATTTGAGAGGATTGGTAAACTCACATGAAGAGTTAACTAACTGAGCAGTTTGGTGGGTGTGTATATTTTTTTTTCCATATATCGCATTTGAGGAAATGTGTGCAAGACCCTAGCATGGTAGTGGAGCTAAGGACGGTAGCGGATTTATCTATTGAACCGAATTTGAATTACTTTAAATGAACAAAAGGAATAGTAGGCCATGATACAAAGGAGTTAAGGACTAATTTATTAGACTTTTCCTTGTCCAATGAAGTGATGATAATGATGATTGTACCTGCGAGATAGAGGATAAGATTATGAATATATGTTCCGAATTGTCTTAGAAATTCATGCTTGTAGCAATGTGCTTTGTTTGTCCATTTATGTACTAGTAGTGGCACTAGTATATTTATGTTATGAAAGAATTATGTATTAGTAATTGACCCGATGCATTATGTTGATGATTGATGATTTACATTAGTAGAGTACTGGTGTAACTTTTGTACTTGTGTGTACTTATGTGTAGATGACTTTGCACTCAGGGTGTTAATGTAATTTTTATTCTTCCTTTTTTGAATTTTGAGTATGAAATTCATATAAGGAGGGGAGACTATAACAACCTGTAAATTAATGAATAATTAATTAAGGAAGTCAATTATAAGAATAAAGATTAATTGATTATACAAGAAAATGAATGGACCGAAGAAGGTAAATATATAGGGGATGCTTACTTACTTTGTGAACATGAGATTGAGTAAAAAAAGTAGGGAATCTAATTAAATGACATGTAATTAAATTTAGCCATGAAAATTGGCAATTAAAGGCAATTATATATAATTAAATTTGATTGTAAATATGTAAGAAAAAGATTTAATATTTGTACAAAGGAGATCTTATATTAAAGGTAATTAAATTCAGTCACATGTATAAAGGGGAAATAAAAACATTTGAATAAAGAATATTTTTATTGATGGAAATAAATTAAGCGAGGAAGGATTGAATATAGTAATCTTATATTAAGGGCATCTGCATGTAATTGAATTTGATCGTGTATAACGGTAATTAATTTAAATACGTGAGTGAGAAATAATTAAATGTGTTATATATGAGGTAGTCAAATTATTATTTCACTAAAGAGAATCTATAGAAAGGGAATAAATCTAATAACAAGGAAAATGAAAAGAGAATCAAATTGATTTGATTACAAGAATTTCCTAAGGATGGTTAGATTATTGGGTAAGGGGCACTTTTAAAAGTTAATTGAATGGACCAACAGTAATTAGAGCAATCAAAGTTGACCTAACTAATGAGAATGAATAAATTTGAATTTTCAATGGTAAAGGATATAAAATGTGAATGTTGGATGAAGGAAAACTTTTGTAAAGGAAATAGATTAATGAGAATGAATGGGAAGGATTAAAGCTTATTAATATAATACCTCTCACTACCTCGTTTACATTCACATTCTCTTTATTGTAAAACAAAAGGATGAAAAACAAAACTCCATTTTTAGACCAACACCGGCCATGTTTCAAGGGAGAGAGAAAGAGGAAATCAAAAATCAAAGGTTTTTGAAGGAAAAGAGAAGAATTAAACAAAAATTTCAAAGCTTTTAAGGTGATTAAAATTTCCCCAAAAACCTTCCAAACCTTTTTGGGTTTGGATTTGGTTTTGTTTGGATGATTTTAGTGTTGATAAACATAATTGAGTGAATTATATGTCTTTGAATATGCTTTATGATTTAAATAAAAGGATTTTAGTCATGTTTTATGGTAAAACATAGTTTAATCATATTTATATGTTATAACAATTATGTACAATGTTTCTAATAGTTAAATACATATGTAAATTAGTAACTAAAAATATCAAACTAAAAAAATTTGTTCTAAAATTTATAATAGAGGATGAAAAGATGTTTTGAAATTTTTGTGAATTTTGGGAACTTTCGCATTACTTTTCGATTTAATATGAATTAATTGGCTAAGGAAAAACATACCTTAACTAAGAACGTAATTAAGGAAATGATTAATAAATGGAGATTAATTTTTGGCTATAGTCAGGAATTACTGTTACAAAACAAAAGCAACTAATAAATAGATGATAAGAATACAGGCTAGGTATAAAAATACTGCCTTATTATGGCAAAATATCATTTTTCATTTATTTACGGATTTGCCACTTGGCATGTGATAGTTATAGGTTGTGATAGCTATCGATTGTGATAGCATTGCAATTGTAACATGTGATAGCTAAGTTATTGATACTTGATAGCTGTTAAACCATGTTTGCAATAGTTATTAACAATGAATTCTTTAAATAAACTAAGAAAGATTTTAGTGACATTTTAAAACCTAGTTGTTAGCGCCAAAATTGTTCACTAACACCCACATCTAGATGAAAGCACCAAATACCAGTCATGGCTCACAGATAGATTAAACATAGAGGATATTAATATGAAAAACAACAAAAATTAAAATGAGAGCAGTAAAGAACAACAGATTTATAGTGGCTTGGCTAACTCCGGCCTACATCCACTCTAGAAGTTTTCTTTTTATTGCTGTAATAACCGATTACAGTTACAAAATGTAGAGTAACCTTAGACTTAGAAAATTGAAAGCAAGAGAGCCCCCCCGGGAAGATCCCTTTTCTGAACCCCCACATGCTATATTTATAGGCAAATCCCGAGTTACTGGACTTCCTGAGTAGTCCGGGCCCATCAGGTCCATAGCCAAGCCTATATCCTTCATTATGACCGACCCACATTGCCATGCCGACGGACCTATGTTGATCCACTCCATACTCTAGTATGCCGATCCACACCACCAAGTCACCAAGAGGTACTCGACGAACCAACTACGCCGAGCCACATCCTACGAAGTTGACCCGAAACAACAACTACTTAGGCACGAGGCTGCCAAACAGTGTCATGCCGAGCGACGTCATATGCCGAGCGATGTCCTATGCCTACCCACCTAATATCCTACTGAGCTATCGAGTGACAACCCGAAGCGAAGGACCTTAGGACTCGAAGCGGCCGAGCCCCATTCCATACCGAGCCAGTTCCTTCCATCCCTACCGAGCCACCCTGACCGAATCACAATGTCGAGCGACCCATGACTTCTAGACCAAACGACCTATGCAAAATGACCCATGACTTCTAGACTGAGCAACCGATGCTAAACGACATATCACTTCCTCTCCACTCCTCGACCGATCCATGCCTCCAAGGTCGAACCACATCATCAAGGCCGGACGACCCTACCAAGACCTAGCCACATCACCAATGCCGAACCACACCATTATGCCAACCAACCTTCCAAACGTGATGCATTACCTATCCATCCAGTCGACTCAAACCTATCGCATTCCATCCTCCATAACCGAGAAGTTGACTTAGTTAAATCCGCCTGTCCGCGGCCTTGCCAAAAGGCGGGTTAATATTTTCCCCCCAAAACATGTCTTGCTATTGGAAGGTGTGTTTTGAATAGCCTCAAATCCGATATCCGAAGTTTGTATGTCATTCACATCCATACTTTCTGGTTCATAATCCAATCCATTACCGAACCATCCTATCCGAGTGCCACGATCATATCCTGATCCATTTCCACGACTATTCCGAGTCAATGTCTGATTTCGAATCCATTAACCAAATCCTTAGCCAAATCCATATCCGCGACCTCATCGGATCCAAATCCTAAACCAAATCTGAATTCGACAGCGAAGCACTAATCCATCCATATCCAATAACCAATAACCGAATCCATGACCTCTCCGAGTCGATATCCAAATCCGGAGCCACTCCGGGTCCATGCCCAAATCCTTAGCTGTTCATAGCCAAAATCCAGATCCATAACCTCTCAGGGTTTTTATCAAGCGCAATCCACACTTGATGACCTGTATGAAGCAATGTCTCGACCTAAGTCCTAGACCGATGGTGATTCTGGTTCAGTGTCCCTATACGCTAAATAATGCCATGGCTTAAGTCCTAAGCAGAATCCTAGTCGCTTCGGACCATTGCCAAGCATAGTCCATACCCGACGACCTGAAATAATAAGTGACAGATAATATGGGGCCTAAGTCCTAGGCCGAATCCCGGTCTCTTCGGACCCTTACCAAGCATAGTCCATTCTTGACGATCTTTTAGCCAAAATCCAAAGGAAAATCCAATCTGAAATCCATATCCAACTAGAAAACCAGAAATCCATATCAAAAATCCAAACCAAAAAAAACATGCAAACCTGAATCCAAACCAGAAAACAAGCAAAATAGGAGTTCAAACAAAACTCCAAAACCAAACCAAAAAAAGGAAGTGTCCAAACTAATAGAAAAAACAGATTTCACAAACTAAGGCATCATGGTTCATCATTGTCTCACAGCATGCCTAGGGACTATCATCGTCACCATACATGAGTAATCGACTTAGTCGTTAGCCGAAAGTTTGTTACTTATTCCAGACCATCATGATTAGTTGATGGCCAATTGACCACCATTCTCGGGCCTCGCACCATTGCCGTTCAGGGTAGACGGCGACTGCTCCTGTTCCACCATCACATTTCGAGTTTCGACATATTGTCGCAACTGACCATTCCTTATATGCTCCTCGACTATATCCTTTAGATGTTGGCAGCTGTTAGTATCATGCCCATCTAGGTCATGAAAGAGACAGTGCCTTCCCAATGCCCTTTCACGTCCTGAGGGTTCCCTCCTTGCCGGCCTTCGATAAGGAAGGTGATCCCGAGTGTCTAAGTATATCCGCTCCAATGTTACATTCAGTCCTGTATAAGTGAAGAATTTTGGTTTTCCCTGCGCTTCCTTTTCCCTTTATCCTTATCTTTACCCGAGCTCTCACCGGGCGGTCCTCTATCCTTAACCATGTTTACTTCCTTTGATTTTATATCCAGATATGCATCCTCTTGTCAAATAAATCTTTTAGCTTCATGAACGAATTCCCTGAGATCCAATGGCGAATGCCGTATCAATGATGCTTTGAAATTCGAATTATCCTTGACTCCTGATACTGCAGCCATTAGAACCATTGATGGATCCGGTCGACACACTGAAGCAACTGCCACATTAAATGGAGTTAAGAAAGTCCTGAGTGATTCATCCGCCTTCTGCTTAACCGACATCAGTGTCATCACATTTTTCGGCCATTTTATGTGAACTCGAAGCTGTCTCAGGAACTTATCCACCAGTTCTGTCCACGTTCTAATAGATCCATCCTCTAGCTGGTTGAACCAAATAGCAGCTATATCGATCAAGTATAAGGGGAAACACCGAGTCATAACCTCCTCTGATGCTCCCAGCACTTCTATGTGTCTGGTGTATGTCATCAAATGGTTAGTGGGATCCGTCTTACCATTGTATACTTCTAGAGTGGGCAGCTTGAAATCGGGCGGATTCCTAGCTATCCTGATGTTCTAGGTGAATGGACTTTTGTTCACTCCCTCCAAATCTCTATTTGTCAAACCTCCACGAATGGTACGCTTGATGATGTCATCTAATCCAGTATTACCTACCAGGGGTTGCCCCTATCCATGTTTCCTAACTGCCATCCAAGTCCTCGAGGAAATTCTGGCACATACTCCTCATCAGGTAGTCCTGTATTCTTATTGGCGTCAGGCTGCGTTGCGTCATCCGGTATCCCTCCATGAACTGGTTCATCATTACCTGGTGGTGTGCCTCCGAGTCTAGGTCCATCCAGATTGTTAGTTGTTTGTTGATTGGGAGCTGCCCTCTGTTGGATTACTCCATCTGCCTGTTGGTTGAGTCCTCTAGTCCAGCTCCAAGAATTTGAGCACCTACAGTTCTTGGTTGTCCAAATTTCCTAAGAAGAGCCCGCATCATCTCCTCTTGCCGTTTCATCATCTGCTCCTGCATAGAATTCATCATAACCTACATCTTATCCCGAGTTATGTAGATGGATGCATGTTCCACTCTAGCTCCGGAAGTGGCTGCTTGACTTCCCTCCTGGTTGCTCATTTCTACCGCTTTCTTTCTTGTTGGTGGTCTAGCCATTGCTTTCTAAAATCCAAGTTCCCAACCTTCTGAATCCAAAATCCAAGTTTCAAAATCCCTAAATTCAATTCTCAGTGAAAGCACCAAAATATTAGCGCCAAAATTGGTCACTAACACTCAAATCCCGATGAAAGCACCATATACCAGTCACCTCACAGATAAATTATACGTGGAGGATGTTAATATGAAGAATAACAAAAATTAAAACGAGAGCAGTAAAGAACAACAGATTTTATAGTGGTTCGGATAACTCCGGCCTATGTCCACTCCAAAAAGTTTCCTTTCTATTGTTGTAATAACCGATTTCAGTTACAAAATGGTAGAGTAGCCTTAGCCTTAGAAAATTGAAAGCAAGAAAGCCCCCCAGGAAGATCCCTTTTCTGAACCCCCACATGCTGTATTTATAGGCAAATCATGAGTTATTGGGCTTCCTGAGTAGTCCAGGCCCATCAGGTCCATAGCCGAGTCTATATCCTTCATTATGACCGAACCCCACTGCCGTGCCGACCGACCTATGCTGATCCACTCCATACTCTAGTGTGTTGATCCACACCACCAAGTCACCGAGCGGCACTCGCCGAACTAACTACGCTGAGCCACATCCCACGAAGTTGACCCAAAATAATAACTACTTGGACATGAGGCTACCGAACGATGTCATGTCGAGCGATGTCATATGCCGAGAGATGTCCTATGCCAACCCACCTTATATCACACTGAGCTACCGAGTGACAACACGAAGCGAAGGACCTTAGACTCGAAGCAGCCGAGCCCCATTCCACACCGAGCCAATTCCTTCCATCCCTACGGAGCCACCCTGACCGAACCGTAATGCCGAGCGACCCACGACTTTCAGAACAAGTGACCTATGTTGAATGACCCATGACTCAGACCGGGCGACCGATGCCAACCAACATATGACTTCCTCTCCATTCCTCGATCGATCCACACCTCCAAGGCCGAACCACATCATCAAGGCCGGACAACCACACCAAGACCGAGCCACATCACCAATGTCGAGCCACACCATTATCCAACCCACCTTCCAAATGTGATGCATTACCTATCCATCCAGTCGACTCAAACCTATCGCATTCCATTCTCGATAACTGAGAAGTCGACTTAGTTAAATCCGTCTATCTGCGGCCTTGCCAAAAGGCGGGTTAATATTTTCCCCCTAAAACATGCCTTGCTATTGGAAGGTGTGTTTTGAACAGCCTCAAATCCGATATCCGATGTTTGTATGTCATTCACATCCATACTTTCTGATTCATAATCCAATCCATTACCAAGCCATCCTATCCGAGTGCCACGACCATATCTTGATCCATTTCCATGACTATTCCGAGTCGATGTCTGATTCCGAATCCAGTAACCAAATCCTTAGCCAAATCCATATCCGGGACCTCATCGGATCCAAATCTTAAACCAAATCTAAATTCAATAGCCAAGCTCTAATCCATCCATATCTAATAACCAATAACCGAATCCATGACCTCTCTGGGATGATATCCAAATCCAGGCCACTCCGGGTCCATGACCAAATCCTTAGATGTTCATAGCCAATATCCAGATCCATAACCTCTCAAGGTTCTTGCCAAACGCAATCCACACTTGATGACCTGTATGAAGCAATGTCTCGACCTAAGTCCTAAACCAATGGTGATCTTGCTTCAGTGTCCTTGAATGCTAAATAATGCCGTGCCTTAAGTCCTAAGCCGAATCTTGGTCGCTTCGGACCCTTGCTGAGCATAGTCCATATCAACGACCTGAAATAACAAGTGACAGATAATATGGGGCCTATGTCCTAGGCTAAATCCCAGTCTCTCTGGAGCCTTACCGAGCATAGTCCATGCTCGATGACCTTTCAGCCAAATTCCAAAGGAAAATCTAATCCGAAATCCAAATCCAACCAGAAAACCAAAAATCCATATCAAAAATCCAAACCAAAAAACAAACGTCCAAACCTGAATCCAAACCAAAAAACGAGCAAAACAGGGAGTTCAAACCAAACTCCAAAACCAAACCAAAAAAAGGAAGTGTCTAAACTAATAGAAAAAGCAGATTTCACAAACTAGGGCATCATAGTTCATTATCGTCTCAAAGCATGCCTAGGGGCTATCTTCGTCCCCATACATGAGTAAGCGACTTAATTTTTAGCCGAAAGTTTGTTACTTATTCCAGACCATCATGATCATTTCATGACCAACCGACCATTATTCCTAGGCCTCGCACCATCGTCGTTTAGGGTAGGCAGCGGCTCCTCCTGTTCCACCGTCGCATTTCGAATTTCGACATATTGTCGCAACTGAGCATTACTTAGATGCTCCTCGATATTTAGATATCGGCAACTGTTAGTATCATGCCCATCCAGATCATTAAAGAGACATGCCTTCCCGATGCCCTTTCACGTTTTGAGAGTCCCTCCTTGCCGGCCTTCGATAAGGAAGGCGATTCCGAGTATCCAAGTATATTCGTTCTAATGTTGAATTCAGTCCTGTATAAGTGGAGAATTTTAGTTCTCACCAGCGCTTCCTTTTCCCTTTATCCTTATCTTTACCCGAGCTCTCATCTGGCGGTCTTCCATCCTTAACCATGTTTACTTCCTTTGATTTTATATCCAGACATGCATCCTCTTGTCGAAGAAATCTCTCAGCTTCGTGAAAGAATTCCCCGAGATACAATGGCGGATCACGTATCAATGACACTTTGAAATCCAAATTATCCTTGACTCCTGATACTGCAGCCATTAGAAACATTAATGGATTCGGCCGATCCACCGAAGCAATTGTCGCATTAAATCGAGTTAAGAAAGTCCTGAGCGATTCATCCGCCCTTTGCTTAACCGACGTCAGTGTCATCACATTTTTCGGACTTTTTATGTGAACTCAAAACTATCTCATGAACTTATCCACTAGTTTTGTCCACGTTCCAACAGATCCATCCTCTAGCTGTCTGAACCACATAGCAACTATATCGGTTAAGTACACGGGGAAACACCGAGCCATAACCTCCTCTAATGCTCCCAGCACTTCCATGTTTCTGGTGTATCTCATCAAGTGGTCAGTGGGATCCATCTTACCATTGTATACTTCCAGAGTAGGCATCTTGAAATCGGGCGGATTCCCAGCTATCCTGATATTCGAGGTGAACGAACTTTTGTTGACTCCCTCCAAATCTCTATTTGTTAGACCTCCGCGAATGGTATGCCTGATGATGTCAGACAATCCAGTGTTACCTAACAGGGGTTTCCCTCTATCCATTTTTCCTAACTGCCTTCCAAATCCATAAGGAAATTATGGCACATACTCCTCATCACGTACTCCTGTATTTCTATTGGCATCGGGCTGCGTAGCATCATCCGGTATCCCTCCATGAACTCGTCCAGCATTACCCGGTGGTGTGCCTCCAAGTCTAGGTCCATCCAGATTATTAGTTGTTTATTGATTGGGAGCTGCCCCCTATTGGATCACTCCATCTGCCTGCTGGTTGAGTCCCTCTAGTCCAGCTCTAAGAATTTGAGCACCTGCAGTTCCTGGTTGTCTAAATTTCCTAAGAAGAGCCTACATCATCTCCTTTTGCCATTTCATCATCTGCTCCTGCATAGAATTCATCATAACCTGCATCTCATCCCGAGTTATGTAGATGGATGCATGATTCACTCCAGCTCCGGAAGAGGCTGCTTGACTTCCCTCCTCGTTGCTCCTTTCTACCGCTTGCTTTCTTGTTGGTGGTCTAGCCATTGGTTTCTAAAATCCAAGTTCCCAAGCTTCTGAATCCAAAATCCAAGCTCCAAAATCTCTGAGTTTAGTTCTCAGTGAAAGCACCAAAATGTTAGCGCCAAAATTGGTCACTAACACTCAAATCCAGATGAAAGCACCAAATACCAGTCACAGCTCACGGATAGATTATACGTGAAGGATATTAATATAAAGAACAAAAAAATTAAAATAAGAGCAGTAAAAAACAATAGATTTTATAGCGGTTCGGCTAACACTAGCCTACGTCAACTCTAAAAGTTTCCTTTTTATTGCTGTAATAACCGATTGCAGTTACAAAATGGTAGAGTAGCCTTAGCCTTAGTAAATTGAAAGCAAGAGAGCCCCTTCCAAGAAGGTCCCTTTTACGAACCGCTACATGCCGTATTTATAGGCAAATCCTGAGTTACTGGCTTTCTGAGTAGTCTGGACCCGCCAGGTTCATAGCCGAACCTATATCCTTCATTATGATCGACCCATAATGCCGTGTTGACTGACCTACGCCGATCCACTCCTTACTCTAGTATGCCATTTCACACCACCAAGTCATCGAGCGACACTCACAAAAGCAACTACGCTGAGCCATATCCTATGAAGTTGACCCGAAACAACAAATACTTGGACACGAGGCTACCGAACGATATCATGCCAAGCGACGTCATATGCCGAGAGATGTCCTATGCCGAGCGATGTCCTATGTTGACCCACCTTATATCCCACTGAGCTACCGAGTGACAACCCAAAGCGAAGGACCTTAGGACTCGAAGCAGCCGAGCCCTATTCCATACCGAGCCAGTTCCTTCCATCCCACCGAGCCACCCTGACCGAACCGCAATGCCGAGCGACCCATGACTTGCAGACCAAATGACCTATGTCGAACGACCTATGACTTCCAGATCGAGCGACCGATGCCAACTGACATATGACTTCCCCTCCACTCCTCGACCGATCCATGCCTCCATGGCCGAACCACATCATCAAGGCCGGACGACCCCACCAAGATGAGCCACATCACCAACGCCGAACCACACCATTATGCCAACCCACCTTCCAAACGTAATGCATTACCTATCCATCCAGTCGACTCAAACCTATCGCATTCCTTCCTCGATAACTGAGAAGTCGACTTAGTTAAATCCGCCTGTCCGTGGCCTTGCCAAAAGGCGGGTTAACACCAGTTTCCAAGGCACTATTTTTGAATTTCATAATGAATAAATTATAAAGGAAAATTTATAGGTTGTAATTGTGTTAACTTAGTAGAATTTGAAATGGAGTAAGATCAGGGAAGCTAGGAAATGATGGTTGTGTCATTTAAATTAATGATAAAATTGTTTTATCTAAAGAATATGTAGGGTACATAATAAAAATGAAAGAGAAGGATTAAACTAAGATCCTAAAGATATACTGACTCATAAGATTATTGAATGGTAAGATGCCAAGGCTAATAATGTCTAAAATTTAATGATACATCGCAAGGTGCCATGACTTGGGAAGTATGTATGGTTTTCAATTTAATCAAACTAAACTTAAAGGTAAGTTCATGGCAGAGTGCCAAAATATTAGCGTGTTGTTATAAAAATGAATTAGCATTGTGAAACGAGGGGTTTTTGAGAGTAAAAGTAGTTATTAACATTTAGTAAGAATGCTTGGTATAATGTATTTGGTGTGTTTACATTCAACCTCTTAGGAGAGTCATGGTGGCTCCCATGGTGGAATGAGTGGCCATTTCATCAAGTGACTTTGTTTGCGAAAAGTTTAATTTTGTGATAGCAAGACCTAGGGTGGTAATCACTAAATAGTTAACGATAACTTTTTGAATGGCATCCAAATAAGATGGATGACTGTTTACATGATATGATGTAATTTTGGGATGTATAAGTGAATGGAAACATATTCTTTGCTTTACCAATGTGGTCTCACTATGTGTATGTTAGGTAAAATTTTACTCTTACCAAGCTTTATGTCTGACCAATGTTTTTATTATTTCCCATAAACTCATGGGTACTCGTTTGAATAGACTGAGTTTATGCGTTAGATAAGTTACCGTTAGAGGACAAATAAAGCAGCCAAAGACTAAGCAGGAGACCTTACGTTGATATTTTTTTTTGTATTCTGCAGTTCTAAAACCAGAGTTTATAATTGGTTAGTTGTTTATGTCGTCATCTTTGTTACGTTGGGCACAACACCGCTATTTTATTTTTATTATATTTTACCCCTATGACGGCATAATAATAATTATAGTGATTACTATAGCATCATCAATATTCATTTTCGAGTCTCAGAGTGGGGGATGTTACAAACTATGGAACTTTTATTGATGTTTGACTATTATTAGAGATAGTATTATAGTTTATTTTGATGATGTATAAACTCTATGTACATTGCATAATTACTGTGAGCCTATTACTCCGATACCTTTTGTTGTTCATTTTTGTCATTCACATCTGTCATGTATGTTTTATATCTATTTTGGTTTATTATATTATATCCTATATGTTGTGAGATAAATGATGGGTGCTGATTTATATTGGTCATTTTACCCTTGACTATCACTTTGCATCTACTAGATACCTTAGTAGGGAACTTTACATGTATATTAGGTACTAAAGGGTTAGGGTTGTCATCACAATATTGCATAGTTCTTAGTTCCTTCTAAGTATTGGAGTACTCTTTTAGCTGCTTCAAAGTGTCCTTGAGTTAGGTTTTGTAGTTGAGCCTAAAAATGGACAACACCTAAAAACGAATGAAATATAGGGATTTGAAAAAACCTGTAAGTAAAATAGTGAGAACACCAAAGTTTATATAGTGGTTCGAAAAATCTAGGGCTTACGTTCACTGTATTGTTATTGACTATATATTATTAGTCACTAGTACATGGGATTTGACAGGTCTAACAGCCCAGAATAGTCTAGGGTAGCTTCCTTAGTTACTATGGTTGAGGAGGGATAGAAGTTGAAGAAAGCAAAATGCCCAAAAGTCCACTCAAATGTCATAGGTACTATATTTATAGGAAAATCGTCCAGCATAATCATCAGATCATGATGTACTAGATCTAACTTCATATTTGAAAATTTAGGAGAAGAAGATGGAGTCTCTAGAGCCTAAAAACCATCTCGGTATCGATCGGAAGGGGTCGGTACCAACCTGATTTTGTATGGGGAAGTATCTCCTTCTACCTTTCCTTGGTTTTCTAACTTCGATCCATTGAGTCACAAGCGCTTTTCATTAGAGGTCATGTTCTTTTTGAGTGATTTTGATATCCCTTGTACTTATCTGCTTTCCCTAAGAACTTCCTTGTAATTGTTCACCTATTCCTTGATAAATGGACCCTAAGACGGTCACTCTTACTAGTAGTGCATGAAAACATAACTTTAGAATCCCATAGGTAGCATAAAAAGTGCTCGGTACCGACCTTTTTCTATAGTTCCAATCCCTCTCTAAATTCTTGTGCCCCTAACTTTTGTCCTTATAAGCCTGCTTTCAAGTCCATGAATCGTCTCTTCTTCATCCCAACATCTAGATTTGCTTGAAAGCATGCTTGGTTAAAAAACTAGATAACGTTGATAAAAGACTAATTTGTACCTAATGTATAGTCTTATTGCTATTAAATAGAGTGGGCTACCTATTAAATTGTAAAATTGTGACTCATATGCTTTTGATGAGTCGTCTTCATTCTCGAATGCTTTATCAATCTTTGATGAAGTTGATATGAACTTACATCCTTTCATTTAGGATTTCTTTGGAAGTGTATCCATATACTTCTTTTATGAGATAAAGATCTCATCTTCCTTTTATTTTATTTCAACTGCAAAAAAGAATGCTCATGATCTAAATATATCATTTCAAAATTCTTCTGTAGGTCTTTATTGAAATTCTTGACTAATTCCTTATTATCTTCCATGTAGATAAGACCATCGACATATGTACAGAGGGATAATAAGTGTTTTGTTCTGTCCTTGAGTCTCAATGTAGAGTACTAGCTCACTATTTCTCCTCTTGAATCCTTGCTCGGTAAAGTAACCATTGATTTTTCTATACCAGGACAATAAATCTTATTTTAGGCCAAATAGAGTTTTTTAGATTAATAACCTTTTCTCCTTGTCCTTGAACCGAAAAGCCACAACGATATTACATATAAATTTCCTCTTGAAGATGGTCACTCAAGAATGCTGAGTTCATATCTATTTGGAATATTTTTCATTTCTTTCATGCATTTGATGCAATCAATGATATAATTGTGTCAAGGCATGATACTGGAGAAAATGTCTCATTGTAATTGATGACATATTGTTTTAAGTATCATTTGGCAACTGACCATGCTTTATGCTTCTAAACTGAGCCATATATGCTTTGTGTTTGTAATACTGTTTGACTCATACTATATCTTTTTCTTGTGGATGATCTAAAAGTTCATATGTTTCACTCTTTTTTTTCATTCTATCTCTTTTTCCACATATTTTGTCCATACTTCTTGTTTATAAGATGCTATAAACTATTTTGGTGCCATAATCATCAAGTTGCGATTCTCGTATACCTTAGGTGAAGGTTTGGTTCACCATGGTGTGAATTTTGAAGCGATTCCATGTTTACTATAAGGTCTAATTCTTTTATTGGTGGAGCTGGAGATCTAGTTTGATCTTGTCCTCCTTAGTTTCTGATGTTGGAAATATTGGTAAGTTAACGCTGATTATATGCAACATGTTCATCTAATCTCACATCCTGGCTAATAGTGAGCCTTTCATTCTTATGTGTAGATCCGTTAGTCTTTTCATTAAGTGCTATAGCCTAAGAAGATTATTTTCTTAATCTTCTCGTCTAGTCTACCTCATTTCTCTTTTGTGATATCTATGCAGCTAAAAGCTTCAAAATGCTTCATAGATGGCTCTTCCCACTCCATGCTTCTATGGATGTCTTCTCTTTCACGGCAATGGTTGGGCATCTAATGAGCAATTAAACTATAATGCTTGATGTCCCTTCCAACAACTCATTGGAAGACCCCGATCTATGAGCATGGTTCACCATCGCCATGATGGTTCTATTTTTTCTTTCGAAGATCCCATTTTTCTTTGGTGCATATCCATGTGAGTTAATGTTATATGCCTTCATCTTCACAAAACTTGTTGAATTCATTTGCAATGTATTATTTTCCTTTATTGCTTCTAAGTTCCTTTATGTTGTGACCTTGATTTCTGACATGGGTTTTGAATTTCCTAAAGATATAAAAAGCTTGCAATATATTTCACATAAGTCATTTCTATAACGATCCGTATTTTTAGCTATTTGAAATTATTAAATTTAATGTAATTATTAAACGAAAATGGTTAAAAATATGGATTCAATGATTATGAATGTAAGTTATCGAATATGAACTTGGATAAAATTTTGAAATAAACAAATTCTCGAGATTTAAGTAATAACGAGCATTGAAAATAAATGCTATGCATTAAATGAGTTTATGGTCAATACTTGGATTAGATAATTAATGTTGAATTCGTTAAATGTAAAAAGAGTATTGATTGTTAACTAAAATTCATTTAAAATCTAATATTGAAATTGGTTGAATATTGAACAATTAAATTGTTTAAATTTAATATTGTAAATTATTTGAATAATTGAATTTTGAACATAATATGATTGAAAATGGTATAGGAAGTTTTTGTGAATTTTATTTAAATAACAGTGAAGATTGTTAACATTTAAAATTGGATTTAAAAGTGAATAACTGGAAATTGGAAATTTTATATCACAATTGAGACGTTAAAAATAACGATCTGGGGCACAGTCTCGATTCCGATGAAACTAGTTCCATTGGATCCTTAATAATGTATTATTATCAGATTTCAAATTTCGTAACATTTGCAGTTATCACTGGTGTAATGACCCGCAAACCCGTACCCCTTGAGTCGACACTATTCTCCTTCATATCAACTCAAAGTGAACGGAAATACGAACCATTAGGGTTAAAGAAGAAGGAGGTAGAAGAAGAAAATAGAAAAGAATATCAGAATCTCATAATCCCAGGGGAACAATATAAAAAAGATAAATGACTGATCCTTTAAACAAAAATAATATATTAGTTTATGCATTATATCATCAGAGTAGAATACAAATCAATAACATGATTCAGGACAGTTATAATATCTTGTCCTCCCAAAGCTGAATATACAGCTTACACTGCACAGCGGAAATTTAAATCTACTATGATATTATAACTGTCCTAAATTGTGTTATTGATTTGTATTCTACTCTGATGATGTAATGTATAAACTGATATAGTTCTTTTTGTTTAAAGGATCAGTCATTTATCTATTATATATTGTTCCGCTGGGATTGTGAGATTCTGATATTGTTTTCTATTATCTTCTTCTACCTCCTTCTTCTTTAACCCTAATGGTTCATATTTCTGTTCACTTTGAGTTGATATGAAGGAGAATAGTGTCGACTCAAGGAGTATGGGTTTGCGGGTCATTACAGCTGGGTCGTACGAAATATAAACGCGTTGAAATTAATATCGAAAATTCAATATAATAATTGGGTCCAAAAAGCTATCTTCTCCATACGATCGAATTACGGATCGAAAGCTTTTCCATTGCATTTGAAATAGGGGTATAACATTGCAAATGCCTAGTGTCATTCCTCGATGGGATTTCAAAATTTTAAGCTGCTTTTAAAAGTGATATTTGAAATTAAATAATATTTTAAATTGTTTAAGTCAATCACAGCTTTATATTCCTTCCAAACAGCCACCCTATGATGTGAACATGACTATTCCTTCTGCAATACGCTTTCCTCTCTTCACTTTTTAACACAGCACGCGCAGAATAAAGAAAAAAAAATGAAAACATGGCAACTTCAAAAAACTATAACTCGATTTCTACTCAGTTAAAAATTCCTAAACAAGTTTGTAAGTTCCTAGTTCGTCAAGATCTTCGACCTAATATATGTTTTGAAGAGTGCGACAGCCGTTTTGAAATTGTCGGCAAAGTGAACGTAGGCTTGGAGCTGGGGTTTGTTGTTTCTCGAGCTTCGGTCAATGATAGGGAACGGGTTGGTTGCATCGCGTTTGTTGTGAGAAGTAGCACTTGGGTGTCGATTTTCGTGAGGTGCGATCGCCATATGAGGATCCGACGTTTTATTATACATGATTGGGAGTGGCCAAGGTCGCATTTTGATAGGTTGGGGCGGAGACGTTGAAATGGTGGTAGGCGGGTTGAGATCAGGATGAGAAAGCCAACGGCGAAGTCGATACTTGATTTCGTGTATCGGATCTCCGTATCGCTTGCTAAGCGTGCACGGCTATGGTGTTCTTATGAACATGCATCACATTGGGGAAGAAAGGCGTGTGGGCCGGGATTGGTAAGTAAGTGGGTTTTTTAAAACAATACTATGTGTGTTTTATTTAAATTAAAATATCGATGAAATTATAAATTGTATAACTTCTGCATACGAGGTCTATTTTGGATGAAACTTTTTGTGTTGCGATAGTGATGTCGAGAGCTTCTAAATGAAACTGGTTTGGTCTGATTTGGAGACAGATGATTTGGGTTAAAATCAAACATTGTTCGGTTTTAGTTCCAAACTGGAACGTCTCGGCGACAACATAAAATAAGGTGAGTGTATTATAACGCTCAAAATGTACTAAGTTATTTTTGTGCTAGTTAAATTTGGTATCATGAAGTGATACCAATTTTATTGGTCGTTGTTTGATAAATTTAATTGTCACCTAGATTGTCTTTGAATTAATTGTTAAAAATTAAAATTGACTGTCAAATCAAAATTGGGATTTAATTGCCAGTAAATTACCTGATATTGACAACTATGAAATTGTGGTGAATTATATTGTCTGTTGTATGATTGATTGTGATGAATACAAATTGGTTGATATTTAGATGTTTGGATGTTTGTTTGTTTAGATATATCCTATTATCACCCTGTATATTATTTACAGTGTATAAAATTGTAAATTGGATTATTTCGAATAAATTAAGAAATTGGTTGAAATGGTACATACCTATGACATTGAGATTTGGATTGAAATGATATATCCATCCCTGAAATCAAATTGAAATAACTGATCAATAGGCCATAGGATAGAAAATTATATACGGACACCGGATTGGTTAAATTTAATAATTTTAAAATTTTTGATTCGAAATTTATTTAAATAGTTTTGTTTAAAAAATTTAAGCTTATAAAAATCAAATTATTTTTGAACTTGTGCTCTGAATGTTGAAATTTAAATTTGGTAATCGAAATTGTTTAAATAATCGAAGTTGAGATTTTGAAGTTATAATCGAAATATAATTTGAACTGATAGAAATCGATTTATTTTTTAAAAGATTGAACTTTTATTAGTACCTGAATATTACTAAGTTAAAGTGATATAAAAACGATGTTCCGAAATTGGGCTCAGAATTGAATTATAGTTGAAGATTGGGATTTTAAACTGAATATTGAAGGATAATTTGATTTAAATGTTTTGAATCGATATTTGAAAATCAAGCTCGAAATCGATATAAAGTGAAATTGAAATTGAATTGATTAGGTTTGAAAATCGAAATTGAATTAATTGAATGAAATTGAAATTGATGTGAATTGAAATCGAAATTGAATTGATTGAATGGAAATTGAAATTGATTTGAATTGGGAAGTTAGAATTGGACCGGTTTGACTCTGATACTATTTTCAAATAAATAATTTAATGTAAAACTGTTTATAAGCTATCTTTTTAAATATACAAATTATTTGGGTTTTCCAAATTATTTTTCTATATAAACCATTTTAATACTTAAACTATTTTATATTAAACTATTTAACCACTTAAACTGTTTTTAACCATTTTAACCATTTACATCATATTTTTAACTACTTTAATTATTTAAACTACTCAAACTACTTTTCGAAAAAATTCAACTAGTCAGGAGTGGAATGCTTATTTTTAAATCATGGATTTAATTACAAAGTGGGTTAAATGAAGTTATAACCCAAATTGGAATTTGAAACCATTTTGGAATTGAAATCGAGATAATTGGTCGAAAATGATTTTGAATCGAAATAGCATATTTTGAGTATAAATAATGATTTCAAAATGGATTCGATTGTGAAGCGAAGTTGATATTTTGATATCTAGTATGAACTGTTTCCGAAATGTAAAAGTACTAACCGGTGTGAAAATTGACGTTTGGTTATTAAAGTGACCTGGCATGGATATGGACATACTCTCTATCGATAACGAAACGACTTTAACAACTGTGTACACAGAGAAGACTCCAGAATGAAATGGTTGGATTTGGCGTCGTTTTATGGATTTGAAGAAAGAGAATGATGATGGATTAGTCTGGCCCTTGTGCCAATTTGAAATGACTAAAACAGGAGCCGTACCGTCCAAGTGGGCTAGCTACCCCGAGCGGATGCACTTCTTCGCATTACCATCATTTACATTATGATTGATTGGTGTGCCCCCTCCAGATTATGGGTGTGTTGAACGTGGTGGACGATCATGGCTATGATGCGTTACCACCAGCCGGGAAGGTTAAACTGGTAATATCCTACCTTAGGCATTGCCTTACGTGCCTTGTCATACTTTTATCCCTAAACAAGACCCATATGATTTTGGTTTAGTGTTGTCGTATCACGGTGCATCCTTATCCACCAACCGTTTAACTGGTGTTTTATATGTAAACTGTACGACAAGACTTAAAAAGCGTTAAGGGGGATTAATGTAAAGCCTTAACGCTATCTTAATATTTATTTTACCGATTAGATATTATATATAGTGTATTCTACTACGTGTAAATATTTTAACGGATCTTTAAGAGATGGTAAATCTCATAACACTTCTTGAGTTATTGCACGAACGTTATACACTAGATAGGAGATGTGAAATCTCATAAACATCTCTGATGCCGTTACACTCATGTTATATGCGATATCGATTTGACTTACATAAGCATATTTTAGTCCTGACTCGAGTGTTTTGTCTTTTCATTATGCTCGGGTCAGCCCTGAGTTTTTCAGCTTATTGAAGATTCATTTTGGAGGACGAAGATGAAGATTTGGTATATTATTACTATTAGTATTCTTTCATCATGTTGTCTGCTGCATTATTTATTTATCCCATATGTATATGTAACTCTGACAAATGTTGTATAGATTATAATCAAATGTATTACCTAAACAGCTTCATGAACTATTTATTTGATTATTATATTTTATCGTTCCGCTGCGAGATTCTATGTCTGTTTCCTTCTTCCTTTTACCTTATTTTCTTATTTACCCCATCAACAATCCTCCTTTTGAATGGTTTGAGTTGACATGTCTAGTTTGTTGTTGATTTGAACTATCCAAAAAAGGTGGGTCGTTATAATTTAATTCTTGTATAGTCCTTAATGAAGATAAGTAAGTACCGATTTTGATTATTCAAGGTAAAATGCTTTGGACCCCAAATGTCTGTATGTATTGATTCTAGTGGCTCTTTGGCTCTTTAAGCACTTTATGCTCTTTTAAATGGAAAACGATGTTAATTGTAAGCCATGCACCCTTCACAAATATTAATGATCTCCATGATTGTTGAAAGGTATTGCATTGTACACCTTTTATGGAGGATCTTCAACCACTGGAAATTGAATTTTTCGAACCTTCTCTATTCATACCCATGACTTACCTACATTTACTTGTATTACTACATTACTTGCATATCTTCATTGAGATAGAAAATATTTATTCTCCTTCTATTTTACTTTTGCACGTTCAAGAAATTTCCCATGCTTGTCATAGATTCTACAAACATCTCCTTCAAAATGCAATGTGTATCCTTTCCCCATCATTTAACTCATGCTAAGTAGGTGCTTGATCAACGTTAGGAACCAATAGTACATCAATGATGTATCTTCTACCTTTTTCAAGTGTTAATGGTGATAGTTTCTCATCTAGTCGCTTCCATAAAGTCACTGTTACCAATTTTGAACTTTTGTAATGGGTTTATTGTGTTTACAAAACATACATTCATTTCTTTTCATTTAATTATTACCCCACTACCTAGATACCAAATGTCCTTTTCTTCCCTATGCACCCATTTGACGTAAAAGAGGTTACTCTCATCATTTGTCTCTTTTGGAAACTTTGCTTGGTGATATATTTTGAAATGACAGTCTCTTTCAATGTGCCCAAACTTGCACTACAGTTGTCCTTTAAACCTATAATCTTTCTGTAAGTGATCTTTTCTTTCACTAACGCCGCATGAGGGACATTTCCCATTAATTTCAAATTTTTTCCTTAACTGTTCATGCTTCTATTATTTTCTTATAGCTTTCTACCCCCTTCATTTTCTTTGTCCGAACCATAAATTAAACTTTGGTTGGAAAGCATTTTGTTGAATTTTAATTATGCCTATCTTGCTTTTTTTCATATACCTTGAGAGAGCCCATTAATTTAATTGATGATAAAATTTCCAAATTCTTTGTTTCCTCTATTACCAAATTAATACATCATATTTTTTTGTACAAGAGATTAATATTTTTTCGACTATTTTCTTGTTAGAAATTGTATCTCAAAGTATCTAATTAGATACTATTCAAAATAGTAATCTTTTGTAGCATTACCATCCTTTATTTTAAGATTGTCATATCTCTTCTAAGCTTTTGTAGTTTAATTACTTGAACCTTCATAGTTCCTTGAAACTTCTCCTCTAGTGTGTCCCATGCATTCTATTTAGTATATGCATCCATTATTCACAGAAAAATTCTTCCATCGTTGCAAATTGCAGACGAATTTAGAGAATCATTTTATATATTCTCTTTTAGAATATTCTTTTCCTTCATAAGTAGAGTCTTCTTGAATAGTACGTCCTTCAATGATCTTCTATAAATTTTATGATTGAAAATAGGCTATTTTGGTAGACCAAAAGTCATAATTTTTTTAATGGAAAATTGGGATAAGAAGTAAATAGCAATATAAATCAATATTCACACTAGGAAAGAGAAATTAAATGCCCAACTTTGATCAAACAAGGCTTTGATACCACTGATAGAAAATAGTCAAGAAATTTTATTGATTGGGATTGCAGAGATATTATATTTATTTAATAGGATAGTTTTTTCCTGGGTCGATTATGCCAAGAGCTGTGACATACTTAAACACGAACTTGTGACTCTTTAGAAGCGATGTAATTCTTCAACTTAGCCATACAATCAACAGATATAACTCTTTGTTGGTGACCCCATATAAAACAAAGTAGTTTCTTATTGGATGGACATGACACTTCATAATAAAAGAAATGACACTCATATAAGAAGACATGATGACCTTTCATTACTAGGCATGTCTCTTCAAAAATATGTTCCACTTTTTAACAGTGTTGCCTAAAATATCTTTTTTGATTGTCATATTTCATATGTAAGCTTAGACTATGATCTAATATCATGTCTATGAGAATATTTGAATGAATATCATGTTGAATTTTAACTTACAATTGATAATAGTTGTAATGAATAGAATATAGGAAAATGCTAAGTTTACCACAACTTTATTATCAATACCGCAAAGAGAGAACATGTCACATGAGGAACATGTGGGATCGATACGTAGATCTCATGTGTTCCCTTTTTGCGGTATCAATTTACCACAGGAATTATGAAATGTGTACCGTTTCTCTATACATAAACTTTGTTTGGATTATAGTGAAATATATCAATATTATTACCAATCAAAATAAACGGAAGGTGATAATATAATGAAAAGACTAGCATTTGAAAGTTCGATACAATATTATTTACTCTAGTACATGTGATGCTATCTAAGGTACTACAGATGCATAGATACATTTTAAAATATACTAGGGTTAACAATCGTATTTCCATGATAATTTAGAGATTCGTAAGTACAATTTCATTAAATAGACGAAAAACAACACCTCACTTACCACGATCCTAACATGAATAGGATAAGGGAAGTAAGATTCGGTATAGAAATAAAGAGTACGTGGATGGTGTCTTGGTTTAAATGGAATTAATAGTCATTCTTATCAAATAAGTTGGGATATTATTGGTAAAATTTAAGCCACTCAATCATTTTTTACACCAAGAAAGATTCATGAGTTTGTCCATTGATGAATACTATGTTGATTACAAAGAAGGAGAATTTAGTAGAGTGTGGGGATTTCAAATATCGATTTGAGTAATTTCTCTAACAAAATCATTTTCTAGACCTTGAGAAATGGAATGTCATGTACCTTGATCCAAACCATATTCCCATTTAAACATGTTTCATTGAAGGGGTACTAATTATAGAAAACATCCCATTAGTCCAAAAGTTGATATCATAATTTTATGAGAAGATTGAAGAATAGTATAATCATTCACTTGATATAGTCGAAGCATTCCCTAAAATATCTTGTTGATTTATATTGAGATTCTTTATGAATATGGATATTTGGAGACATCCATACATATGATACAAGGATCACCCAAATGCAAATACACTAACCTTATTAATGTTATATCAAATATATATTTCTAACATTAGGAAGAATAATGCGACACATCTACATGCTAACTAGAAAAGGAAAGAAATGTAGATATTTGATTCTCCATCGACGCTTTTTAATATCATCTTTAACCTTTACTATTCAAATTTTTATATACTTAAATGATGAGATAAAATCAATCTTGAGAATTATTAGTGATTCAAAATATACTGGAAATAATATTCAAATAGAGAGAAATAATGTGAAAGTTGCTTTATAGAATTAAATACAACAAATTTAAGCCAAAAGAAAAAGGTTGTCACTCTTATAAATTAAAGTTTATGGAATTTATTATTTAATTGCTTATAATTTAGGTATGCATGTCCACGTTCAACCTATAGTGGACAAAGTATCAAAATATATTTCACTTATTTTAATGATATCAGATAAATAAGTTTATAGCTAACATATTTAACAAGCACGAAGAATAGGTAATGATCACGTGTTCAAGTGCTAAATACATCCAATATAAAAGAAAAGGATACCCGAATGGACTACAACTTCAAACCTTAGTATAAGAGTACTTTTTTACTTATATCATTATTAAAAACTATAAAAAAAATGTAAGTTTTAACAACAAATTAAAAATTAATAAAGGTAAACATGTAATTTTACATAAACCAAAATAGTAAAATTTTTACAAACTTTGAAAATAGACCTTGATACCTATTCTAGTGCGTTTGGAACATTGTTTACGGTCAAAAAACATATATAACTTGTATAAATTGATAAAATGGGTCAAAAATAGCGAAAACGATAACCAATAGCCTTTTTTAATTGTCAATTTTGGGTTTAGAACAGATAACCCTAGTTTTCAACAACAAATTAGTCGCTAACCCTCACTTCTTTTCACTCAAAACCTTAGCCACCACTTCTTTACTCTGTACGTACAATTGTTCGTCATTCTATATAGAAACTTCTCAACTCTTAAACAAAATTCATATTCTCATCAAAAATTTCTACACCAAAAAATAAAATAAAATGAAAATCGAATTAAAAATATAGAATTAAGATTAGAATAAAATGAGAAACGAGAGGCGAATCAATCAAGTTTGGTGGTCTAGAAGAGGAGATTCAAATCAAGGCTAGAAGGAAGAAAGGTTGGAAGGTGAATGAATTGGTTATGACCTTATGTTGATTGATAAATAATTAATTTACTTTATAATTCTACTTGATTTAAAATTATAATTTTTGAATTTGGAATAGTAGTTTCAACCTAGATTTTATTTGATATATAATTTGCTCTATAAATAAAAAAGAATAGTAATAATGGAAAACCCTAGGTATTAAAACAACAGAAATAATTATAGAAAAGAGGAAAAGATAGATAAGAGCAATTCACTTTAAATTTACAGATTAAAACCTTCATGCGATAAAGTTGGTATAATTTGAATAAATGAAAGAGAATTAAATTCCCTTTTATTTAATTTTGAATTGACTACATAATTTGAACATAAATAGGATTTTGATGCAAATACATAAGTGGGTTATTAGAGAATTTTACATGAAATTGCGAGCAAAAAAAAGTTGAAATCTCCACGAAAACACTGCTAAGATAATACCTTAACTCATAAGAAGATGAACAAAAATAAACAAAATTAACAAATTACAAAAATTGGAAAACCCCAACCAGACATCTGAAAATATTAGTCAAACGTGTAAATTAGGAGTTAGATGTTAGGATTTTAGAAAATCTCAACTCGATAGCAACTAGTTTAAATTCAACATGATTCAGACATCCGGAGTTGAAGTCAAATGTCTAATAAGGAAGTCAGACATTTGAATACTGGAAGTTATAAAGAGGCCTGATATCTAAATTGTATTTTCCAATGTCTGAATTACTTCAACAAGCCCAAGTTGAACCCAGACCTAGTGCAAGCCAAGTAGGCGAATACAGGAACTTTTTCCCCTTTCATGACTATTAGGATGAAAGGGTGCAATGGACAGTATCGGTTCTTTACTAGATTACGTACTAAGGTACGCACTTCATGTCGGGTGTAATATGAAAATTGACAATACGTGCGATAGCAGTGCAACTTAAAGCTCTTATTTTTTTTCAACGCATGATCAGTCACATGTTAAACATTTAGGAACCATGGATGGGAGATGGATGCACCTACAACTGTAGGGATAAACAGCTGGGCAACGATTGGACTACGGGGTAATCGCGATTTCTTGTTTTTCAGGTTGAATGGTAAAAAGCATAGGACATGTTTACCATTGAGAAGGTGAAAAAATGCTTAGATAGGTCATAAATCGTTAAAGCAATATACATGGTGCAAGCCCGAGCATTGCGATGTTCACTTAGTGCATAAGTGCGGTATTGTAACGATTTGAAATTTTAAACATTTCATATTTAAATATTTGAGTCCAAGATTTAATATGATTAAGTATGATTTTATAACCTTGTTAAAATAAATTAGTTAATAACTAATATTAGAAAACCTATTTTTAAAATGTTCTTACAAAAATATACACTTTGGAAAAATACTGAAAATGTGAACAGTCAACTTTTTATTCAATACAAGTTGTAAATACATTGGAACTTAAATAGTTATCATGCGTAAACATATGATAGGAATTAGACACAACTTGTCCTAAACTAAAGATTAACTAAACTAAAGATTAACTGAACTAAAGTATTAATTAGCAAAAGTAAGTGGAAACATAAGTACTAAATGGACTCTTAAATCAAGGCACGAAAAATGGAAGGTACTGATGTGGAAGAGCATGGTCTTACATGCTTAACTTTATGGCGAAGGAGGCGTTTATTCTCACTTTTCCTCTCATTTCTTAACACTATATAAAGGCTTGCATACACACTAATATTTTCACAAGCTAAATCGCTTCTTCACTCTCTTCTTCTTTCCCCTTTCTTTGGCCGTGCATGCTATGGGGAGTTAAAGGTCTTTGGCCATGTGTTGTAAGGTGAAAGTGAAGGAGGGTGGTGGCCTTAGGCATGAGCAAGCTGAAGAGGACGGAAGCCGTGAGCATCAAGGCTAAGGAAGGATATGGCAGCGTGCTTTGGGATGAGAGAAATAATTTTTGGTGATATTTTAATGAAGTATAAGACGTTAGTGAAATTTTGTTGTGATTAAATGTTGATAGAAAAGATTTGGTTTGATAAAAGTAAGTTAGTCCCACTTTGATTACACTATAAATTGGTTGCAAGTTAACTTGAAATATGATTGAATGTTGCTTGCTAAATCATTTGATAAATTCTTACTAAAACATTTATTAAGATGCTTACTATATATTAATAGTAATTGACATTGACTACTTAAAGTTAAACCCTTGATTATATACTTCAAAAGGTATATAAATTATTAAAGTGGTTGCTTACTAAACCATTGAATTGTTATAAGTTCATTTGAACTTTTAAAATGGACATATTGATGTGCATATATATTAATACATGTTTAGTAGTATTATGATTGGAACATGGAATCATATATGTGTATAAAATAACATGACACCAAATATTGGATTAAATACAGAATGGTCCCTATAGCTATAATCCTTATAAACGCACTTTGAACCCCTTAAACTATAACTTGTGAATATGGTGATTTAATAACATATCTTAATAATAACTTTTTTGGTTATTATCTATAGTTCTATAAGTGTTTTTAAAAGCAAAGAATATGTTTGAAAAGTTATTGAAGAAGTAAATCAAAGTAACAAAAGACAGAAGTAAAAAGGTCGCTATAGTGACACTTTTAAAAATAACCCGTTTTGCAACTTTGTGGAAACTTTCATAGGGATTTCTTTATGAATTAATCAAGTAAATAATATATTATTCTTACTGGGAATGTTTTAAAGCCTAATTCATTTGATAGCTAGTTGAACGAAGTGCAAAAAATTATAGCGAAATAGTTGCTATAAGTGTGGTTCGGTAAAATAACCTGTTTTCGGAAAATTCTCTAAAATAATTAAAAGATATTCTATGGGAGTTCTTCATGGTTTTCAAGTACCCAAAGTGTACTAAATAATGTAAAATTAATGTATTCTTTATTAAGGTATTGAAAATTAGACACAAAGTTGTAGCTAAAATGTGATGAAACTAGAAACAGAACTTTTGATAGCATTTCTAGAAGTGCTATATTTGCTATTTGAAACTATAAAATGTTTAAAAATGATATTTAAAATATGTATTTTTCTCTAATCATTTTAGGGTTGTCTCATAACTTACAAAAGAGTGTTTTAAAATTGGTTTCAAGTTTAAATATATCTTTAACAATTAATTATTAATTTCTAAACTAAGTAACTTTTAAAATTAAAACTTGTTTTTTCTATTTATTTCAAAATTCCTTATTTTTACATAATATTTTATATAAATAACTATAATATATTTTAAGTACTTTTAAAAGTATTTTAACATATTAATAAGTATTTTAAAGATATTTCTATATATATAAGTTTTAAATATTAAATTATGTATTTTATAAATATAATAAAGGGAGTTTGGATTTTAACACTTATTTATTGAATCAACTAAAAATCTATTTCCTTAATTAATAAGTGTGGATATGCTTTAATCTTTAAATAATATTTAAAGTTATTAATGGATAAGTAAATAGTTTTGGATTGTTGTAAACAGTGTTCTTAGCAACACTTGTTTTAACCCTTATTATCAATTATACTTGGGAATATAATTAGATATTTAATAGTGGATATTTAGTAGAAAAATAAAAGTAAATGGTTTGGGTTTGTAGTAAACAATGTTTTAACAATGTCTGTTTCTAAACCCTTGAATTATATTTTGGAAGAAATATTATAAATCTTTAACAATAGAATTTTAAAGATTATAACAAGTAGGGACATCTTTTATAAAGAGATAGAAAATGTTATATGTTTAATTTAAAAAAGAAAAAGAGTTTAATATAATGTTTTGGTAGTTATTTTTTTAATCTCTTTGATTATATTTCAAGTAAGTAAAACTTGTTAAATTATTTGTAAAGACACCTATACCATTGGAATAAGTATATGAATACTTTTTGAGAATTAAAAGAATAAATGAATTGTTTAATTTATAAAGACAAGTATATATATATATATATCTTTTATAAAGAGAAATCCAATATATTTAAACAAGTATATAAATGAAGTTGTAATTAATAAAAGAGTATTAATTAATAAAGGAAGTCTTGATTTATAAAAGACGTTTTACTAATAAAATGGTTTTTTTAATGAAGGACAAATTAATTATGAAGGGGTTAAAAGTCGTTTATGTGACTTGATTACACTCCGAAGATAAGTAACAACTATGTAATGACCTTATTTTGATTGTTTATGGGATGTTAGTGCTAATATGCTCAACACTAAAAGCCGAATGAGTAAGATTCTTTATTTCTGAGAGTCAAGAACGATGTTTAGGTAGGGACGGTGTAACATCCCTTATCTTGAGACTCGAAGCTAAGCGCTACAGATGCTACAGTCATCCATAGTGTTAACTTTCGATGACAAGATACAATAATGTTATATTAGAAGCACATGAATATGAAATAAAATCAACAAAGATTTCAAAAACAACTTTTCTGATTACATTTCAAATCTATAGTTCATATTTAGTTACATAATCCCAACACAATTCCCAGGTTTTTGATCAAATACAATTATTACAAATTACGCCAAGAGCGACATATGAAGTTGTCGTGTTGGATGACAAGAGTACAAGATAGACATATCATTCATAAATACACCACATTAGAAATAATACTAAATAGCTCCAACATAGCTAGCTTTTGCCTCCTGAAAGTCTTCGGAAGCTTATTCATCCAACCTACTAAACCTAAATATCCTTGGCTCTCAATCTACTCAAATCAAATTTTGAGAAACCAAGAGCTTAAGGGGAAAACATTGACTTCAATTTAGATATAAAGTCTGGTGTGAATACTATTATTACATCTCGATTTATTGATATTAAGTGAGACCATGCTTCTTAGTAGAATGGGCTTCCCCTCACTAATATCCTTCTAAAAGCATATCTTTTGCAAATCAAATCCTACAATCAAACTAATTATAACAATAATAGAAAATATATGTATGCATAATAATCAGGAAATCAATGGACTACTTGTCCACTCTATAGTTTTATCTAGCCAACTATTAATCATTGGCTGACTCGAGCCTATCAGACATAATCAATAATATAACTTCTGTAAGACCCAATACTGGGATGACTTCTCTTAACTTTCTTCTTCTAGGGTCAATCGAACCTAATGGTTTTATGGGCTTACCAATAACCAATCTTTACTCTGCATATTCCCTTCTGTGTGTAACAATATTTTAGTCTCATCTATGACAAAGTTCTAAACACTATAATTTTGGAATTATTTTAGCTAGGGGATATTAGCTAAAGTATAGGATGCGACCCTACACTAGTCCCATCTGGTGTTCTAATGTCCGAGCCATAAACTTATGGTTAACTACCCTATTCAATTTCATTTCCTATCATATAATTAGGGTTAACTACCCTATTAATATTTCATTTCCTTAAAAACCATCTTTGTAAAATATTTACCCATGAAATCATACCTTATAAAATAAGGAAATCATAGTCATTGCTTTACTCAAAGTACTTATGTCATGATATATGCTTTACACAAAACAATGCCGAGGAAATCTTATCGATGGGTTTATCTATCACTTTATATTAAGTCTATTATCCATAAAATATTCATAAGAACGAAGGTATGAAAGAAGGGTCATGAAAGCATAAGGGAAGTTCAGAAAGCACCAAGATGATCTGGATAATCATACCTTCTGACATGTGAGCTTTCGGCAAAGTCCATGGCTATCTTTCAAAGTCAATAAACAGGATGCTCTGAGGATCCACCCTTCGACTAGAACGAGAGGTCTTTCAACAAAGACAAAGGAGAAGGAGCTCAAACCAAACCTTTTAATGGAGTGAAGAGGTTGCATCCATCAATATAAAGCGGCTCAAGACCTTTTGAAGAAGACGGAGGGTATTTTTCCACAATATCTAAGAAGCTCTTGTCCTTCGAAGAAGGCAAAGAAGTCAAGACAAGGGCATGCGACCCTATAACAACCTTTTTGAAAGCATAAAGTCTTTTAGGTTGGTTGGAATGCTACTGAATACCTTTTGACGGTGTCGGAGGGTCTATGATGAAAGCAACATTCATAAGTCAACGGAAAACGTAAGACAACCTCCGGACTACATTCAAGGAAAGGTTGGCTTTCAGCAACATCCAAATAAAAAGTGACCTTCCAACCAAGTAGAAAGGTTCACAATAACCAGGAACTTTCCGGCACCTTCGAAGGGTTCACATACTGTATAGATGACAAACCTTCCGATAAGGGAAAAAGGTTCTAAAAACAAATGAAAGAAAAGACCCTTTGGTGGCGTTCAAGAATCCACGATGACATGTGAAAGGAAAACCTTTCGTTGAAACCGAAAAGTTAGAAATTGTATATAAGATGGAAACCCTTCGATCCACCCAAAAGCACAAGGATGGAAGCATGGTCGCTAGCATCTATAAATAAGACCCAATGGGTCCTGTTTCTGGGGCGGATTTTTCTTCATTCTATACTTGTAACTTCTAAAATTATAGCTCTATAACCATAATTTGGTAGTGATTTGGTGAAATTTAATAAGAAGAAAAGTCTATTCAAGGATCAAAGGGAAGTCTTAAGCTTTGTGCCTTTTATTTACATTTTTCTTCAATCTTCCCTGGCTTGATCATAATTTTCAGGGTTGTTCCTCCGAAAGATTTATATCAACAGAAATGAAGATGTTATTTCTTAGGCAATCTATGCAACTTGACTAAGATCTACAACCTAAACCCTTCGGACTCCAAAGGAGCTTATCTGACCTTAACAAACTTCCGAACCCTAGACAGCCGATGTCCTAACCTTTCAGTAAAGATCAAGGTTGACTTTCTATACAAAGTAATCCAAGGAAATTCAACACTATGCAAGGAGATTCAACCTCATCGGAAGGTTCTTATTGACGAGGTCGACAATGCTCTTGAACAATCAATAACTGAAACCTTTCGACAAGGTCGATGGTCTATTTGGATTAACTTTCACTAAAACCTTCCGAAACTGCTGACTCAACTATTTTAACCTCTCAGCAAGGTTGGGATCTACTCAATATAAGTGATTAAACCTTTCGTTTAGATTGCAAGCTACTACCTCTCACCAAAGTAATTGATTTCCTGCCCTAATTCAGGGAAGGCTATCTCCCTAACCTTTCGATAAGATTGAATTCTACATTTTGAGGACTCAATTCAGGAAAACCTGATCTGATCAAAAGAATAGCATTTGTGGAAGACTTCAGGCAAGCTCAATGAGGCTGGAAGGTAACTTAGCCCAATCTCTAAAACTTTCGGCATCAACGGAAGGTCTGATCCGCAAGGTACTTACGAGTGAGGATACAAAAGTAACCCTTATGGGAATCACACGCTTTGAACCTACCACATTACTTGGAATAATTTTGGGGTGTTGACAAGAAATCTTGTTAACATTTTGGTGCTAGAAGGAGGGCTTGAACCTCCGATCTATGATAAATTTCATCCCCGATCAATTATATAAATATCCTTGACTAAAAGAGGAGTATAAGCAAAGCTAAAAGTAGTAGCGACAATCCAAACGAAGGGACTACATCATAGTCAACCTTTAAAGGTCACATGGTCACAAATCCTAACTTAAGAAAAATAGAAGTTGGGAAACCTTTAACCCTAATAAAATTGAAAATCAATATGATAAGATTTAGAATCAGTAGCCACAAAAGATAGTAATAAAGGAGTATTCAGAAAAGGCCCCAACCTAGGAATCCCTAAGGATTATGGAAATGGAGAATGAAGTTCAACCTCTAAATGAGATAGAGGACCAAGGATTAAACCGAGATAGTCAAGTAAATAAATCTCTTGAGCAATCAAATAGCCTTATCCCAGAATCAACATGAGAAGTTATAGAAATGAGACCAACCAAAATGACAACCTACACCATATAGTGGTTAATGCACTTAGAGAAAAAGAAATTTACGATCTTAAAGAATATGTTACCGTGCAAAAGGCCCCATTTTCCGAAGAAATAATGGCAACAAATCTTCCTCCACACATTCAAATTCCTTCACTAAAATATGATGGGACAACTGATGTAGATGATCACCTTATCATCTTTGAAAATTAGATAAACTTGTACAATTCTTCGAAGGCAGTTCGCTGTAAAAAAATTCCCATTACTTTTCAAGAAGCAGCAATCAAATGGTATAGGAGTTATCAAACAGGAACAATCTATTCTTGGGAACAATTTACTTGCAACTTTGTGGCTCAATTTTCTATATTCAAAGATATAACTATGGACTTTTGCTTGCTAGCAACCATCAGACAAAAACCAGGGGAGCTACTTAGTGAATATTTAAATAGATTTAGCACAAAAGCATTAAAGGCAGAAACTACAACTGACAGAGAAAAGCTTATGGTAGTTCGATCAGGGTTAATTGAACAAACCCCATTCTGGAAAGACCTTTATATCAATGGATGCAAATATCTACAATATTTCTTTCTTCAGGCTGAGAAGTTTATTCAAATAGATGAGATGCACCATGCTAAGAAAGAATTCCTCCAAGAATCCAAGAAAGAGAAATTTGATTTTAGGCACCTTGACAAGAGGCCAAGGGAAAGTGAAAACCCGAAGGGAAGTCGAAGAAAGAGTTCTAAGATGAATTGTGCAGTCCTGAGCAAACCCCTCTCCTATATGTATACTAAGATAAAAAGAAATGAGAATTTTATTGCGCCTCAAAAAGTACGGAGTGCCCTAGAGCCAAATAAAGGAGGAAGTTACTACGAGTACCATAAAGCAAATGGGCATGAAACTGATGAATGTCGTGTCTTGTTAGATAAAATTCAAGGCATGGTCAGGTCGGGATTTTTACAGGAGTTCGTCAGAGAAACTTGAAAGATGTCTTATTCAAACTAAGAGGAAACTAATTCAGCAACTCCAAAATGCAGATTCCTATCAAATCACAAGGACTCGCGACATCAGTTCAACTATGAAATTTCTCTCTTTCTTCTCATAGCTCCTTAACTTGATACTTAAATTTGTATTGTGCATTGGTCATGTACTTATTAAAATTTGAATGCAATTACAGGTGTAAAAGAATCAAAGTGAAGCACTCAGACAAACTCCAGAATACTTAAAGAGGACAACTCAGACGCCTGACATAAGGTAATCACCAACAATTCAATCAACACCAAGGATTTCCTGTAAGAAATGCTAAATCATTGCCAAACTCAATTCCACTTTAGGAGAAAACCCATATATACCAAATCTATTTTTAGCAAATGATTTCAAAAGGAAATTTCTCAAATTATATCCTTTTAAGGAAACTACTTTCAATCGCCCCATGAGCCGGGGGGAAACGAATACTTGTTTATCCCAAAAGAAGATTTATGCAATTAATTTGAGATATTATATAGCATTAATAAATGCACACAAAAGGACTTCAAACTGAGTGATTTCAAGGTTTCAAAGTTTACTAAAATCCTGGGTGGAGATAAGCTCATTCATACCTTTTCAAGAAAGATTTTGAAAGTGAAAAAGTTTATTGAAACTCAAACTAGAGAACCCTATTCTCGACTAAAAAGCTATTAGTTCATGAATCACGACCTCCTAGTCTCCCATTTGAGATTTGTGTCTCTATTATGAGAGCAATAAGAAGGTTATTGCAAAAGACCATATTAAGGGAAAATTCTTTTATTAAAAGGGATTCATGAGTCCAAACTATTTTTCAAAAGATAAGCCTTTAATATATTAAAGGGGGTAATCGTAAAGCTCTTTCTCTTAAAGGAGACTCCATTTTAATAGGCCAAAAATTATTTTCATATATAAATATTCAAACTTACGATGTTATCCCGTAGCACCTCTTAGAGGGAGGGACATAAGCCCACATGGCTATTACATGACACCGCTTAGAGGGTGGAACATAAGCTTAAGATGTTATTATGTAGCATCTCCTAGAGGGAGAGATAGAACCCCTAACGTCAAAAGCACCTCTTAGGGGATTGGTCAAGGTAGTACCCATCACCGGCCTTCTGGAGGAAGGTCAGCTAAGTATATATCCCTTTAAGACAAGGAAAGCCCAAAGAGTGGCTTATTAAAAAGGATGGACTAAGATGTCCAAGCCCAAAGAGTGGCTCATTAAAAAGAATGGACTGAAATGTCCAAGCCTAGTGGGGGCTCCAAAAAAAATGAAAATAGGGGTTGCCCACAACTCAAAACTAAGGGTTAAAACCTAATGAATAAAGGGTTACAGAAAGAAATCTATCTATCAACTGGGATAAAATTGAAATCCTGAAGATGGATACATATAGGGACAACAAGACAAAGGTATCCAACACAACGGTCAAAAATAGACAGAGTCTAGAATCATATCCAAAAGTGACAAGATATGAATTAGCAAATCTTAGAACATCTACTGCTTGAGAAATAGTTAATACATCAAGGGACTAAGGAATCTGCATTCTAAGAGATGACATGAGATGAGAAAAGGGATAAAAGGAATGCCTAACATTCAAAGGCCAAAATATCTACAATGGTCAAAGGAATGGAATAAACAACAAGTTGCCGCTGAAGATAATAAAGACCATACTCCAAGAATGAATAGAGTAAAATGCAACAGAGTCCTAAGAAATAGAGTAATCCCTTAGAACAAGAGGAACTCTACCAGTATTTTAAGAAAGATATCAAAAACTTTACTAACCCATAGGTCTACGAGTTTATTACTTAGATTTACTAAATTCACTATGACCAGATAAGTCCCTAATTTCAATATTGGATTGATTTCTAGCAATCTATTTGTCAGATGAGATCCTGGAAATATTTTATTTGAATAAATTCTTGGTTTCATGGACTTTAAATTTCTTTGCTTAAAATTCCATTTTTGGATTTGGTCAATCTTAAACTCCTACCTTGGCTTCACGATGATTTATCGATTTCATTGGAGAATTTCTACAATGACTACATATTGAATTTCTAATTATAAGGTTTCCCATTATTAACTTTAGGAATGGGTTATGAATTTTGCATACATGAATTTTCATGGTGATTTCCCATCATTCGTTTGATTATTGGGTTCCTAATTTCTTAACTCATTTATGGAGTTTTTATGATAATTTATGGATTTCCCATTGACTTTTGTGATGATTTGCTAATGTTGTATTCATGATTTCTTTATTAAATTACTGTGGTGATTTCTTAATGAATTGTTGGTTCAATTTCCCCATTGATTTCTATGATGATTCATGAATTTTACGTGTTACAATTTCCCATTGATTTTTCATGATGATTCCCTACTAATCACTTGCTCCACGAGTTCATGATTTATAAATTTATGATTTCCTTATTAGGTGTTTGATAACCCTTTATAAGATTTTTGATTTGATGAATTCCAAGATCTCCTTGTGGATCTTTATGATGATTTGTGAATTTTGCATTCTCAATGGATTTGGGATAATTTCTTTTTGGATTTTTGATATAGCGAATATCGAACTTCCTTGCTGGTCTTCATAATAGTTCACAAATTTTGTTCTTTATACTTCCATGGTAGAATTAGGATGGTTTCTTGCCTAGTTTCTGATTTGTTGAGACTCATGTTTTCTTTTGGATTTTGATTTTCTGATTTGTTACAATTAGGAATGGGTCTGTAATAGATTTTCTCCAAAGGTTCATTTATTTGAACCGATATCTACGAATCAGGTGATATTACTCCACATTCTTAGGGAAGTTTAATTATGGTAATTACAAAGCAACTTATTTGGAAATATTACCCTAATGACATATTGAATATTAGTTGTGTTAATTTGAGATTGCTCGTTAAGATTTCATAATGTAGTTACAATCTTAATAGAAGTTATAATCTATTTTGCAGAAAGTAAAGAAGGAAGTTCATTAGAGTTTTGTCCTTAAGAACAAAAGCTTCATTCATACAAGGGGGCTAAATGTTAACCATAAAATATGAAGAAGAATGAAGGTATGAAAGAAGGGTCACGAAAGCAGAGGAAAGATCAAAAAGCACCAAGATGTTCTGGATAATCATACCTTCCAACAAGGAGCTTTCGGCGAAGTCCAAGGCTGTCCTTCAATGTCCATAGGCAGGATGATGCTCCAAGGAACCACCCTTCGACTAGAACAAGAGGTCATTCAATGAAGACAAAGGAGAAGAAGCCCAAACCAAACCTTTTGAAGGAGACAAGAGGATGCAACCATCAATATGAAGCGGCTTAAGACCTTTCGGAGAAGACAGAGGGTATTGTTCAACAATATCCAAGAAGTTCTTATCCTCTGAAGAAGGCAAAAAGGTCAAGACAAGGGCATGCGACCCTGTAACAACATTTCTGAAAGCGTAATAAGCCTTTTGGGCCGGTTGGAAGGCCTATTGAATAATTTTCGTCGATTTCGGAGGGTCTATGATGAAAGCAACATTCATAAGTCGGCAGAGAACGTAAAACAACCTCTCAACAACTTTCAAAGAAAGCTCAGCTCTCGGCCACATCCAAGTAAAAAGCGACCTTCCAACCAAGTCGAAGGATTCACAATAGCCACGAACCTTCCGGCACCTTCGAAGGGTTCATATACTATATAAATGACAAAACTTCTGACATGGGCAAATGGTTCCTAAAATCAAATGCGTTCAAGAATCCACGCTGACATGTGAAAGGAAATCCTTTCATTGAAACCGAAAGGTTAGTAATTGTATATAAGAAGGGAACCCTTCGATCCAGCAGAAAGCACGGGGATGGAAGCATGGCTGTCGACATCTACAAATAAGACCCAAGGGGTCCTGTGTCTAGGGTTGATTTTTCTTCATTCTATATTTGTAACTTCTAAAACCATAGGTCTGTAACCCTAATTGGGTAGTTATTTGGGGAAATTTAATAGAGAAGAAAAGTCTATTTGAGGATCAAAGGGAAGTCTTAAGCTTTGTGCCTTTAATTTACATTTTTCTTCAATCTTTCTTAGCTTGATTGTAATTTTCAGGTGTTGTTCCTCCGAAAGGTTTATATCAACAGAAATGAAGATGTTCTTTCTTAAGCAATCTTCGCAACCCTTTGGAGGACTAAGATCTGCAATCTAAACCCTTTAGACTCAAAAGGAGCTTATCTGGCCTTAACAACTGAACCCAAAACAGTCGATGCCCTAACCTTTCAGCAAAGATCTAGGTTGACTTTCCATACAAAGTAATTCAAGGAAATTCAACCCTGTGCAAGGAGATTCAACCTCATCAGAAGGTTCTAGTTGACAAGGTTGACAACGCTCTTGAACAATCACTAACTGCAACCTTTCGAAGTCTTAAACCATTCAACCTAAACCTTTCGACAAGGTCGACATCCTATTTGGATTAACTTTCACTGAAACCTTCTAAATTGCCGAGTCAACCGTTTTAACCTCTTGGCAAGGTTGGGATCTACTCAATATAAGTGACCAAACCTTTCGTTCAGGTTAGAAGCTACTACTTCTCACCAGAGTAATTGATTTCCTACCCTAATTCAAGGAAGGTTATCTCCCTAACCTTTTGATAAGATTGGATCCTACCTTTTGAGGACTCAATTCAAGAAAACCTGATCCGATCAAAAGAACAGCCTTTGTGGAAGACTTCAAGCGAGCTCAATGAAGACGAAAGGTAACTTAGCCTAAGCTCTAAACTTTCCAGCGTCAACGGAAGGTCTGATTTGCAAGATACTTACGAGTGAGGATACAAAAGTAACTCTTAAGGGCATCACATGCTCTGAACCTACCATATTTGTAACGCCTCGTAATTTTCGACAATTTAAATTGGTTAAATTAATGAGAATTTTGTAATTAAATTTAGTAGAAATAAAAACTTTATAAATCAATATTGAAATGAATGCTAAAATAAAATATATAAATGGTAATTAAAACCTATTTATTAGTAATTTGGATAACATTTCAATAAATGAAATGGTGTAAGTATTATACCTGGATATAAATTGAATATGAAAAGTATAGGGTAGGCATTGAATTAGTTAATGTAAAAACACATTGTTACAGTAACTGATTGTAAATTAAGGAAACGTGTTAATGCAAGTTTATAATCAATGAACTTGAATGAATGTTCCAATTTAATAAAATAATTTAAATGTTATGACTTAGCTATGACTGAAAAATAATAAGAACAAATGCAATTATTATATTATTGTGGAGAATAATATAATTTGTATAAATGAAACATAGGTAAACCAATGTAAGTATTGAATTAATATATGTTATTTATTTAGGGTATTGAATAGAATTGGTAATCCAATTACAATTAATGTTAATAATGTTGATATAAGCTAATAAATTAAATTTCAATGTAATACCCATTAATGGATGAAATGAAATGGGATTTATGAAAATGTTATACTAGGTTATAAATTAAATGGAAGGAAACAAACGTAAATATTGAATTAATTAATGAATTAATATACATTGAATAATAATTGAATGTAAATTTAATGGTAATTGGATAAAATCAATATAAGAAAATGAATTTCAATAATTATGGTTGATAATAAATGTTACTTTAGTGATTATTAATATAATAACGGAAGTGTGAATTGACCAAAATATAGTAAATGGAGATATAATAGTCGATAAATAAAGGGTGGAATGGGAGCACTAATGTAATGAATGTAAAACAATTATTATAAGTGAACCATTGATTTAGTCTATTGAATTAAAACGGGTAATCAATTACAATAAAATTCAAATTGAATGTTACGTTAATGTAAATTAAATGTTATGCAATTGAGATAAAGAAATAGGAAAAATGTTAATGTATCTGGATATATACCAAAATAAATGGTACCTAAGATGATAATATGATAAATAGTGAATTTAAAGAATGGGAATCAGGATTTATTTATTTATTTGAATTAAAGTTAAATGATTGAGTTATTGCAATAAGTAGAATTAAACATTAAATATTACGTTAATCGAAATTTAGATGGATTATGAGAAAATATTAAGGTAATAGTTTGTAAATCCAATGTTAATTTTATCCGTTTGATAATAATCAATTGAATAATAGAATGAAAGTGAATTTAATAGATTTTTTTTTGGAAATTTAATTTATAAATTTGAATATAATGAACTTGAAAATTTAACACTGCAATTGATAGATTAACCAACGATAAATTGACATTTAAATCTGTTCAAATCATTATAAATGGTTAAGAAGTTAAAAATGTTGAAATTTGTCAATTATCGAAATAAAATTGAAAATTTGATTTAATTAATTAATTATTACTTTATTTAATTAATGGAAAAATAGTCATTTTGGCCACTGACTCAGATTTCGACCAAACGAGTTTCATTGGATCCGTAACGGTGAATTATTGTAGGGTTTCAGGTTTCGTAGTGATCAGACTTGTCGTTTGATCGTACGGACTCGAAACGCCTTGAAATTAACGAAATTGAAATCAATTGAACTCAATTTGAAAAATATTGATTTTAGCATAACTTCTTCATACGATGGAATTTGGACTTGAAACTTATTCCATCGCGTTGAAAATATTTAAAAACATCTATTTTGATATACGGGTTGACCCAATTTTATTTCGGAGTCGAAACGGGCTTTTTTGGGCCACTTTGACATTAGCGCGTAAATCTATCTTATCCATCCGTTCAAACGTCAACCCTACCTATATATATCCTGCTGTAAACCCTAGCATCCTTTGTTCCTCATTTCTATACGTACAGAAACTTCTGTACTCCTCTTCCTCAATGGCTGTAAACCCTAATTTATCCAATTCAAATTTCAATTCAAAAATCAACTTCAAAAATCCAAACTCCTCAGAAAAATTCAGTAAAAATATATGTTGAAGCTCTCGAAGTGCGTAATCTTATGGTGTAATTCGTTTTTCGATTCAAGTTTTCGTGTGTCTAAAATTTAATGAATAACTGCCGGCCGTTCGTTGTGGGTTATCGGTTTTGACGGTAGATCGTCGATCTTACGATGATCAGGTAGTGCAGCATCGAAGAGGCGTCGAGGGGAGGAGATCTGTACGGTTCGTTCGTGGTATAGGTAGGGGATTTTGCCAGAATTTGGAAATTGGGATCACGGCAGCGGACCGTTTGGTGGTGCCAAGGAAAGTCGCGCAACCACCATTGGGGGCGGCCTGAGGCGCTAGTGGCGATGGCGTCGCCCGATCTTCTTGGAAACGTGCGTGATGGCCCATAAATGGAAGCAAGCGATGGCGGCTGAGGTAGGGTTTCGTTCGAAACTGTAACGACCCGTAAATTTCATGGATTTAATTTGGTTGAATTAATGAGTTTTGTAATTAAATTTAGTAGAAATAAAAACTTTATAAAAAAATATCGAAATGAACACTAAATTAATATATATATATATAAATGGTGACTTAAAACCTATTTACTAGCAATTTGAATATATTTCAATAAATGAAATGGGGGTAAGTATTATACCTGGGTGTAAATTTCATTTAAAGGGAATTAACTAATATGTTAATGTAAATTAAGAAAAAAATGGAATAAATGATAATTCCATTCATACTTGTAAGCAGTTATTATAAGTTTCATGTTGAAATGGGTGATTTAATTTGAATTTAAAATTTAATTTAAATGAAAAAAATATAAAGGTTTACAATAACGGAAATTTAGGTAATAAGGTTAGAACAAGTTGATAAGTAATAACCAAAATAAGGGAATAGTATTAATGCAAATAAAGTGAAACAAATTGGATATAGAGAAATAAATGTAAGCATTTAATAAATTAATTAATGTGGATTTCAATAAATGGTAATTGAATAAAAGTCAACGTTCTCTAAGTGATCATATTACTTACTGGAAAGTAGTACGTAATTGATTGAATGTGATTACGAAATATAAAATTTGTGTATACACGGGATTTTTAATGGTGATTGTTAAGTAATAAACCTATAAAGGCATGTAAAGGAAATAGGTAACAATCTATATGTTGTTTATTTCATTTAGTATGTTAAACTAAAATTTGGGAATCAGATCTCAATTAAGGGAAATTAAGTTGTACGTTAATTTGAAATAAAATCTAATAAATATTACATGAATAAGGAATGTAGTACAAATGGTTAGGGATTGCCAAATTTGGTAAAAAGGGATTGGACTTAGAAAATTTTGTTAATTTAGTTTAAAACCTTAATTTATACGCCTAATTGACAAGATTCACATTTTAATATAACCGTTGATACAAATCTAAGATGTATATAGAAGTATCAGTGTAATGAAATATAAACAAATGTTAAGTATGCTTATAGGATAAAGATCGTTTGAATAAAAAGAATGGGAATCAACATTTAATTATTTATTTGAATTAATTACGATAATATGATTTATTGCAATTAAATGGATTTAATATTTAAAAATTACGTAAATATAAATTTAGATGAAATTTGGAGATATTTACGTAATAGAGTATGAATCCAATGGTAGTCTCATCTATTGGATACTAATAGATTGAAAAATTAAATGAAAGTCAATTAAAAGGAACTTTTGCAAAGTTAATTTATATTTTGTGAATATAATGAAATTGAAATTTAACACTGAAATGAATAAATTAGTTAACTCTAAATTTACATCTAGATTTGATTTAATTAATGTGAACGATTAAGAAAATAAAAGTGTTAAAGATTGTCAATTTCAGAATTTAAATAGGAAATTTGATTTAGTTAATTTATTTTAAATTTATTTAATTAATATAAAAATAGCCATTTTGGCCACTGACTCAGTTTCGACAAAATCAGTTTCATCGAATCCGTAATAGTGAATTATAATAGTGTTTCAAGTTTCGTAGCGATCGGACTTGTCGTTTGATCGTACGGACTCGAAACGCCTTGAAATTTATGCAATTGAAATCAATTTAAAAATATTGATTTCAGCATAACTTCTTCATACGATGGAATTTGGACGTGAAACTTTTTCCATCGCGTTTAGAATATTTTAAAACACCTATTTTGATATATGGGTTTACCCAATTTCATTCCGGGATCAGAACGGGTTTTTTTTGGGCCACATTAGCGGTAGCACGCATATCTATTAACCCGATCCATCTATTTTTCAACTTTGTCTATAAATACCCTACTAAACCCTAGTCTCTGCCTATTCACATTTATCTACGCGTAAAGTTTCATCAACTCCTCCTCTTCCTCACTGGATGCAAACCCTAGATCCAATTACAATTCAAAATCTATAGTAAAAAATTCAAAGTCCTCAGAAAAATTCGAAATAAATATATGTTGAAGCTCTCAAGTGCGTAATCTTCTGGTGGTGTTCGTTTTTCGATTCAGTTTGTCGTTTGACTAGAAAAAAAATCAAAGAATTCTCGGCCGTTCATCATCGCCGCGATCAAATTCGTCGGATCGAGAAACCCTTTCTGGGTTTTGCAGAGGGGATTGAGGGGAGTCGATCTATGTGGTTTGTTTCGCGAACCGGCGGCTAGATCGTCCTAAAAATTAGTTTAGGGTTGTGTAAAAAGAGGCGGCTGGGTGGACTGTGTGGCTCAAACGGCAACGGTGTAGCGTGGGGATGAAGCGTGGAGGCATGGAAGACTTCGGCGCGTTGAGTGGTGGTAGCGCCGACGTCGTACGGCATGGAACGGTCGCGCGCGATCGTGCTTTCTGATGGCTAGGGTTGTTCGCGTATGGAGTCGCATCTCTGGATGAAGATGCGTGCACAGTAGAGGCAGTGACGTGGCAAATATATGTGTAAGGTGAATTGTGTTCACTTTTTTTTATTGAAATGCAATCACAAAAATCGCTATATCTTTCACATACGACATCCGATTTATGCGCGGTTTCTTTTGTTAGGATCGTATTGAAATTTCGGACTTGAAGACGTTGGTTTGGATGAATTCTGAGATGGTCGAATTTTCAGGTTTAAATTGGATTTAAATTCAATTTAAATTCAAAAGGTGAGTGCTTTAACCCACTCACAACTTCTAAGATTTCTTATGTTGGTTAAATTGATTCATGATGTGTTTAAAATTCTATTTATAGCTGTTTGGCATATGTTTCATCATTTTCTCAGTTAAATTGCATTCATTTAATTTACACATTATTTAATTCATTATTGCATTTTTAAACTGCCAGTTAATTATTAATTAATTTATTCATTGCATTAAAACTGCCGGTAAACAGTTATAAAATATATTTTGAATATAAACTGATAGTTGATGCCTGTTCTTATCACATGTTATATTTGATGTATTGTTGGAATTTGGATGATGATTGTAATAAATGGATGTATGATTTTGATGGATGGATGGATGTTTATTTATATCGACTGCAAGTTGTTATGCATTTCATTTCATTCGAGATTGCGGTTTGAAATGATATGCAACCGCATTTTATTGTTAAATTGCGGATTGAAATGATAAATATCTGTATCACTTGACCATAGGATAGGAAATTATATACAGGCACCACGGTATATATATATAAAATTATTTTTGAAAGGATTTTATGGGTTTGGATAGGATACGGTTTAATAAAAATTAATTTTTGATCTTATATAAAATCTTATTTTCATGTACATATATAGTTAAATTATTGAATTTAAGTTGTGTATAAATTTGTTAAATAAAATAAATAAGATGAAAAATGGAGTTTGATTATTTTATATTATATGGTTAAGTACATGTTAAGATATTGAGAATATATAGAGTTTTAAATGACTTAAATCAATTAATATTGGGAGTTAAATCGAAAAATTTATTTGGAATCGAGCTTAATTAAGAATTTAACTTTATTAGTTGATGTAGAATTTATTAACTTGAAATTTTAAAAATGGTATGATATTTATAACTAAAATCTTATTCAAGATGAATTAAATGAACATTTCTAGTATAAATAAATTGAAGGAAATCTTTTAGTTAAAAGTAATTTGAGTTTTATTTAAATGATTTCGGATTTATTATGCAAATATTTCAAACTAAATAATAGGACTTTAAATTGTTGAATAGAAATTTCCAACCTTAGTTTCAATTGTTTAATATTCAAAGTTTGAAATATATTGAAACTGATGTGGTTTATTGAAACTGGAAGCGATTTTTAAAATTTATGGATTTTGACTTAATTTTAAATGAAATAAATTGTAAGTCGTGGAAATTATTTTATTTTATAAAGTAATTTTAAATTCAAACTATTTTATTCTATATACTGTTTGAATATCCAAACCATTCAAGTTTTAGAAGTTATGGTTTTAAAGATATGAATTTCGAAGTATTATGTTTTGACAGTTATAATTCAAATGTTTGGTTTCCAGGTATTATAAATTTTAAGGCAGTATGATTTTGGAAAAGAATTATGTGAAACAAAAATGATATTATTGATTTGGGGTTTTATAAAAATAATATCAAAATGATTTGTTTTGTAAATGGAATTGATATCGTATTTATGGGTTTTGAAATGGATAATTATATTCTGGTTTTAAAGTATAAACTATTTCAAAGACCGTGGTGTTATAATAACGTTTGGTTGTTGAAGAGACTGGGATCGGAAGTTGTAATACTCTCTGCCAACTTCGAAAACCACTTTAACAACCGTGTACATGGTGGAGATTCCAGAATAAAGTAGGTTGGTGGCGGCGTTTCCTGTAAGGTAAATACGTGGACCCAACTCCCGTGAGTTGGCATAAGGTGGCTAAAACAGGAGTGATTGACGAGTTAATAAGTTAGCACCTTTGATCGGACACTTCCCTTCGATACTATACTCTGACTTTGGATTGATTCGGTGGCGACCTTCACTTTTGATTTCTTTGATTTGGAGGAGTTTGTCCGAGGTGTGCGGTAGCTGCGCGCTACGCATTACCACTGACCTTGAAGCGTAATTGTTATATCTACCCTAGCATTGCCTAGTTGTGCCGTGTCACCTACCCTATCGCGCCTTGTACGAGTTTCTATTTGTGTCGTACCTATGGAGTGTCTTCTCATAGTCTCCCGATCAAGAGATATGCAGGCACTATATAGACTATTGGCACTATTACATGTTAAGGTGGAAAACGTAAAGCCTTAACGCTATTTTAAAGTAAGTTTATTTTACAATTAGACACTATTATAATAGCGCAATATACTACATAGTAAATAGTTTAACGGATCCTTAGGAGATGTAAATCTCGAGCATCTCTTGAGTTGCTACACTCATATTTATTTCTGTTAATTTAACTCACATAAGATATTTTAGTTCTGACTCGAGTGTTTTGTCTTTTCAATTCGCTCGGGTCAGTCCGAGCGTTTCAGGATCGAAGACTTTAGCTCTGGAGGACGAAGATGGAGATTTCTATTATTATTATTTATTATATTGCAGTGCATTCATACTCTTCCGTTGCATTGTTATTGGTATGTGTAACTCTGATATGTATTATATAACTAGTTTTGTAAACAGATTTATAAACTGTGTAATTGATTATTATATTTTACCCTTCCGCTGTGAGATTCTGTTTTCTTTTTTTTTCTTTCTTATTTTTCTTATTTACCCCATAACAATCCGCCCTTCCGTATGGTTTGAATTGGTACGTGTGTCGATTTAAAGCACGCGAAAAGGCGGGACGTTACATCTGGTATCAGAGCTTTGGTTTAGCGATAAACCTTAGCTTTGTGTGGTCTGACTCTTTATTAATAAGGTAGTAATGCCCTATGGGAGTCGCTGAGTATATATATATGAGAGAGCGTATTTGTTAGTGTTATAAAAAGGTTTTAATATTGTGTTAATCTGTTTCGTTTTGTATTTATAAATTCTGGTTGATGCATGGGACGTTGTGACATCAATAGGGGTTTCTAAACACTTAATAGGACAGACCGACATAATATTTGTTTTAATATAGGCGAATGAAATAATATTGCCTATTATATTTTCTATATATATAGAGAAAATTTTATAAATAAGATTATATTTGGTTGCAATATATTGGTTGTTAGGAATAAAATTTATAAATAATTGGTAAAATAAGATTGAAAATAAAATCAATGAAAATTTGGAAATTTTAGAACTTAAGTCCGGGATTTTGAAAAATTGCTTTCAAAGGATTTTGAAATATAAAATAGTATTTAGAAATATTTTCTGATATAAATATTTCAATATAATTTGAAAGTATGGTTTTAAAGAAATTCTGGAAAGAAATAAGTTGTACTCCCCTCTCTGTCGCAGGAAAATAATTTCGGTGATGTTTGCACGCATCATCGATATTCATTTTCGAGTTTCGAAGTGGAAAGGCCACTGTATTAGTTTTACTACAGATTTATCTTGATAAACAAAAGAGAATTTTTAATTTGTTTAAATATACTTGGATATAGATAAGCAGTAAGTATATTTATCTATTATTTTAAAATAATTTGAAATTTAACTCGGTATTAAATTCTTAAATTTCCGTTAATTAATTATTTCAATTATTGAGTGAAATGAAAGGTAATTAATTAATAATTGAAACCTCTAATTTAGGTAAGAGATTTAATGCTAAGTTATAAAGGAAATAAAAAGGAAGTTGAAATTGTAAGTTGAAATGGTAACTTATAAGACAAAAGGTAAAAATTTATTGAACAATGAATTAATTAAAAGAAATGAGAAAACTTATATAACTTTCAATTACATTCTTTAAAAGCATATATATATAACTTACAAATTATTAAAAGTTGAAATGTTTGATAAGAAATGTAATGGAAAATTGTACAGTAGAAGTATGTAATGAAAGGGTTCAATAAATTGCTTTTATTTATTTGAATTGGTGGTATAGAGTTATAAACTTAAGTTTAAATTGATAAATAAATGAAATGAAGTAGTATAAATGAATGATTTAGAACTTAAGTAAACAGTTGAAGATATTTATAAATAAAATTAGTAGAAAAATAAATACTATAACAAATGAAATTAAGTAATAAATAAATGAGGACATGCAATAATAAATGAATGAATAATTATAACGAAATAAAAGGAACTGGCATTACCTAAGTTAATGGAATTGAATAATTGTAAGTAATAAGTAAAAATAAATGAAGCAAACATTTAAAGAGTAAATGTAAATTAAAAAGATAAATCACTGTATAAACAAAAAGAAAATCAATCAACAAAGGTATGAAATGAAATTTATAATAAGTAAAGGCGATTGTTGTTTGGATTTGTTGTTGTTTGGGCTATGGTTGTTTGGGTAAAATACTTTAAAATTTGGATTGGATGAATGAATAATCTATTTAGTTTTATCTAAGGCTGTTGAGTAAATGAAGCGCTAGTAGTTTATTCTTCATTCCGTACAATTTAAAAGTTTTGAACCCGAACAACTATTTGTTTGTTTGATTGAATGGTTGTTTTGTATTTGTTGTGTATGCTGTTTGTTGCAATTGATTGTTGTTGTATAGGTTTGGTTATTTATAATTGAAACCACTTTAAATATTTCACTCTATATAATTGTTAACCCATTGGATTTTATAAGTGAAATGCAGGTTATGGAAGCAATTGCTACTGCTTTTGATTCCATAAATTAAGCGTAAATTGCCCGACAAATAGGTATGTTTCGGATTACGGTTTATAGCGCTATTTTATATATTTTTCCGGGTTGGGATATAATATTTTGGATAATATATGTTTTATTTTGATATTATATTTTCTCCCGAGCCTCTCCGCACAAAGGAGACTCTGCCGAAATTTTTCGAAAATTTTTGGACTTAGAAATTATTTTGAAAATGTTTTTCCAAACTTTATTTATTTAAGTATAAAAAGATATAATGATTATAAAATGGGTATATTTTATTTGAAATAATAAATTTTGTAAATTATTGTTTATAAGTTAATATTTTGAATAAGATGTATTGTTTATTTAATTCTTCCTTCTCCCTTCTTTTTCCTTTTTGGGGACGAAAAGTTTTGAGTGGGGGAGAGTGTAACGACCTGTGAATTTCGTGGATTTAATTTGGTTGAATTAATGAGTTTTGTAATTAAATTTAGTAGAAATAAAAACTTTATAAACAAATATTGAAATGAACGCTAAATTAAAATATATAAATGGTGACTTAAAACCTATTCACTAGTAATTTGAATAAATTGCAATAAATGAAATGGGGTAAGTATTATACCTGGGTATAAATTTCATTTAAAGGGAATTAACTAATATGTTAATGTAAATTAAGAAAATATTGGAATAAATGATAATTCCATTCATACTTGTAAGTAGTTATTATAAGTTGCATGTTGAAATGGGTGATTTAATTGGAATTTAAAATTTAATTTAAATGAAAAAAATATAAAGGTTTACAATAACGGAAATTTATGTAATAAGGTTAGAACAAGTTGATAAGTAATAACCAAAATAAGGGAATAGTATTAATGTAAATAAAGTGAAACAAATTGGATATAGAGAAATAAATGTAAGCATTTAATAAATTAATTAATGTGGATTTCAATAAATGGTAATTGAATAAAAGTCAACGTTCTCTAAGTAATCATATTACTTACTGGAAAGTAATACGTAATTGATTGAATGTGATTATGAAATATAAAATTTGTGTATATACGCGATTTTTAACGGTGATTGTTAAGTAATAAACCTATAAAGGCATGTAAAGGAAATAGGTAACAATCTATATGTTGTTTATTTTATTTAGTATGTTAAACTAAAATTTGGGAATCAAATCTCAATTAAGGGAAATTAAGTTGTACGTTAATTTGAAATAAAATCTAATAAATATTACATGAATAAGGAATGTAGTACAAATGGTTAGGGATTGTCAAATTTGGTAAAAAGGGATTGGACTTAGAAAATTTTGTTAATTTAGTTTAAAACTTTAATTTATACGCCTAATTGACAAGATTCACATTTTAATATAACCGTTAATACAAATCTAAGATGTATATAGAAATATCAGTGTAATGAAATATAAACAAATGTTAAGTATGCTTATAGGATAAAGATCGTTTGAATAAAAAGAATGGGAATCCACATTTAATTATTTATTTGAATTTAAAATTACGATAATATGATTTATTGCAATTAAATGGATTTAATATTTAAAACTTACGTAAATATAAATTTAGACGAAATTTGGAGATATTTACGTAATAGAGTATGAATCCAATGGTAGTCTCATCTATTGGATACTAATAGATTGAATAATTAAATAAAAGTCAATCAAAAGGAATTTTTGCAAATTTAATTTATAATTTGTGAATATAATGAAATTGAAATTTAACGCTAAAACGAATAAATTAGCTAACTCTACATCTAAATTTGATTTAATTAATGTGAATGATTAAGAAAATAAAAGTGTTAAAGATTGTCAATTTCAGAATTTAAACAGGAAATTTGATTTAGTTAATTTATTTTAAATTTATTTAATTAATATAAAAATAGCCATTTTGGCCACTGACTCGGATTTCGACGAAACCAGTTTCATCGGATCCGTAACAGTGAATTATAATAGTGTCTCAAGTTTCGTAGCGATCAGACTTGTCGTTTTAATCGTACGGACTCGAAACGCCTTGAAATTTATCCAATTGAAATCAATTGAAATCAGTTTGAAAATATTGATTTCAGCATAACTTCTTCATATGATGGAATTTGGACGTGAAACTTTTTCCATCGTGTTTAAAATATTTTAAAACACCTATTTTGATATATGGGTTTACCCAATTTCGTTCCGGGGTCAGAACGGACTTTTTTTTGGGCCACGTTAGCGGTAGCACGTATATCTATCAACCCGATCCATCTATTTTTCAGCTTTATCTATAAATACCCTACTAAACCCTAGTCTCCACCTATTCTCATTTATCTGCGCGTAAAGTTTCATCAACTCCTCCTCTTCTTCAATGGATGCAAACCCTAAGATCCAATTACAATTCAAAATCTAAAGTCAGAAATTTAAAGTCCTCAGAAAAATTCGAAATAAATATATGTTGAAGCTCTCGAAGTGCGTAATCTTCAAGTGGTGTTCGTTTTTCGATTTAGTTTGTCGTTTGACCGAAAAAAAATCAAAGAATTCTCGGCCGTTCATCATCGCCGCGATCAAATTCGTCGGATCGAGAAACTCTTTCTGGGTTTGGTAGAGGGGACTGAGGGGAGTCGATCTATGTGGTTTGTTTCACGAACCGGCGGTTAGATCGTCGTGAAATTTAGTTTAGGGTTGTATAAAAAGAGGCGGCTGGGTGGACTGTGTGGCTCAAACGGCGACGGCGTAGCGTGGGGATGAAGCGTGGAGGCGTGGAAGACTTCGGCGCGTTGAGTGATGGCAGTGCCGACGTCGTACGGCGTGGAACGGTCGCGCGCGATCGTGCGTTCTGATGGCTAGGGTTGTTCGCGTATGGAGTCGCATCTCTGGATGAAGATGCATGCACAGTAGAGGCAGTGACGTGGCAAATATATGTGCAAGGTGAATTGTGTTCACTTTTTTTTATTTTTTTTGAAATGCAATCACAAAAATCGCTATATCTTTCACATACGATATCTGATTTATACGCGGTTTCTTTTTTTAGGATCGTATTGATATTCCGGACTTGATGACGCTGGTTTGGACGAATTCTGAGACGGTCGAATTTTTGGGTATAAATTGGATTTAAATTCAATTTAAATTCAAAAGGTGAGTGTTTTAACCCACTCACAACTTCTAAGATTTCTTATGTTGGTTAAATTGATTCATGATGTGTTTAAAATTTTACTTATAGTTGTTTGTCATATGTTTCATCATTTTCTCAGTTAAATTGCATTTATTTAATTTACGCGTTATTTAATTCATTATTGCATTTTTACACTTCTAGTTAATTATTAATTAATTTATTCATTGCATTAAAACTGCCAGTAAACAGTTATAAAATATATTTCGAATATAAACTGATAGTTGATACCTGTTCTTATCACATGTTATATTTGATGTATTGTTGGAATTTGGATGATGATTGTAATAAATGGATGTATGATTTTGATGGATGGATGGATGTTTATTTATATCGACTGCAAGTTGTTATGCATTTCATTTCATTCGGGATTGCGGTTTGAAATGATATACAACCGCATTTTATTATTAAATTGAGGATTGAAATGATAAATATCTGTATCACTTGACCATAAGATAGGAAATTATATACAGGCACCGTCGTATATATAAAATTATTTTTGAAAAGATTTTATGGGTTTGGATGAGCTACGGTTTAATAAATATTAATTTTTGATCTTATATAAAATCTTATTTTCATGTACATATATCGTTAAATTATTGAATTAAAGCTATGTATAAATTTGTTAAATAAAATAAATAAGATGAAAAATGGAGTTTGACTATTTTATATTATATGGTTAAGTACATGTTAAGATATTGAGAATATATAGAGTTTTAAATGACTTAAATCAATTAATATTGGGAGTTAAATTGAAATTTTTATTTGGAATCGAGCTTAATTAAGAATTTAACTTCATAAGTTGATGTAGAATTTATTAACTTGAAATTTTAAAAAAGGTATGATATTTATAACTAAAATCTTATTCAAGATGAATTAAATGAATATTTCTAGCATAAATAAATTGAAGGAATTTTTTTAGTTAAAAGTAATTTGAGTTTTATTTAAATGATTTCGGATTTATTATGCAAATATTTCATACTAAATAATAGGACTTCAAATTGTTGAATAGAAATTTCCAACCTTAGTTCCAATTGTTTAATATTCAAAGTTTGAAATATATTGAAACTGATGTGGTTTATTGAAACTGAAAGCGATTTTTAAAATTTATCGATTTTGACTTAATTTTAAATGAAATAAACTGTAAGTCGCGGAAATTATTTTATTTTATAAAGTAATTTTAAATTCAAACTATTGTATTCTATATGTTGTTTGAATATCCAAACCATTCCAGTTTTAGAAGTTATGGTTTTAAAGCTATGAATTTCGAAGTATTATGTTTTGAAAGTTATAATTCAAATGTTTGGTTTCCAGGTATTATAAATTTCAAAGCAGTATGATTTTGGAAAAGAATTATGTGAAATAAAATGATATTACTGATTTGGAGTTTTGTAAAAATAATATCAAAATGATTTGTTTTGGAAATGGAATTGATATTGTATTTATGGGTTTTGAAATGGATAATTATATTCTGGGTTTAAAGTATAAACTATTTTAAAGACCGCAGAGTTATAATAACGTTTGGTTGTTGAAGAGACCGGGATCGGAAGTTGTCATACTCTCTGTCAACTTCAAAAACCACTTTAACAACCGTGTATGCGGTGGAGATTCCAGAATGAAGTAGGTTGGTGGCGGCGTGTCCTGTAAGGTAAATACATGGACCCAACTCCCGTGCGTTGGCATAAGGTGGCTAAAACAGGAGCGATTGACGGGTTAATAAGGTAGCACCTTTGGTCGGACACTTCCCTTCGATACTATACTCTGACTTTGAATTGATTCGGTCGCCACCTTCACTTTTGATTTCTTTGATTTGGGGGAGTTTGTCCGAGGTGGGCGGTAGCTGCGCGCTACACGTTACCACCGACCCGAAAGCGTAATCGGTATATCTACCCTGGCATTGCCTAGTTGTGCCGTGTCACCTACCCTATCGCGCCTTGTACGAGTCTTATTTGTGTCGTACCTATGGAGTGTCTTCTCGTAGTCTCCCGATCAGGAGATATGCAGGCACTGTATAGACTATTGGCACTATTACGTGTTAAGGTGGAAAATGTAAAGCCTTAACGCTATTTTAAAGTAAGTTTATTTTACAATTGGACACTATTATAATAGCGCAATATACTACATAGTAAATAGTTTAACGGATCCTTAGGAGATGTAAATCCCGAGCATCTCTTGAGTTACTACACTCATATTTATTTCTGTTAATTTAACTCACATAAGATATTTTAGTTCTGACTCGAGTGTTTTATCTTTTCAATTCGCTCGGGTCAGTCCGAGCGTTTCAGGATCGAAGACTTTAGCTCCGGAGGACGAACATGGAGATTTCTATTATTATTATTTATTATATTGCACTACACTCATACTGTTCCGCTGCATTGTTATTGGTATGTGTAACTCTGATATGTATTATATAACTAGTTTTGTAAACAGATTTATAAAATGTATAATTGATTATTATATTTTATCCTCCCGCTGTGAGCTTCTGTTTTCTTTTTATTTCTTTCTTGTTTTTCTTATTTACCCCATAACAATCCGCCCTTCCGTATGATTTGAATTGGTACGTGTGTCGATTTACAGAGTGCAAAAAGGTGGGACGTTACAGAAACCTGTAAATGTCGCATGAGTCACTGTACGCGAGGCGATCCGTGTTGATGTGGCAATATTGGTAGGTGTTGATTTATTTTTCAATTTATTCTTTATTTCAAATTTCAAATCGTTTAACGATGATAACTCTTACATACGGATTCCGTTTCACGCACGATTTTTTTTGCTAGGGTCGTATTGAAATTTCGGATATTATAGCGCTGGTTTCGATGGATTCTGAGACTGTCCAATTTTTGGGTTTAAATTGAATTTAAATTCAAAAGGTGAGTGTTTTAACCCACTCACGACTTCTAAAATTTCTTATGTTTGTTAAATAAATTGTTGATGTGATTAGAAATTTATTTATAACAGTTTGGCATATTTTTATCATCATCTCAGTTAAATTGAATTTTTTAATTAAATCATTATTTAATTTTTCATTGCATATACACTGTTAGTTAAATTGTTATTTATTTATTTTTTCATATAAACTGCCAGTTAAACAGTTATTTAATTTATTATTGAATATAAATTGCTAGTTAATACCTGTTGTTTATTACTCGTTCTATATTGATGTTATTGTTTGAATTGGATGGTGATTGTGATAAATGGTTGATGGTTGATATTGGATGAATGTATGATGTATTTTATATTGTTATAAACTGTAAGTTATTATGCATTTTCATTTCATTCGGGATTATGGTTTGAAATGATATATAACCGTATTTTATTCTTAAATTACGGATTGAAATGATAAATATCCGTATCACTTGACCATAGGATAGAAAATTATATACAGGCACTGCAGTTTATATAAATAAAAATATTTTGAAATGATTTTTCTATGGTTTTGGGATGGAATATACTGTTTAATAAATATTAAATTTTTGGTTATATAAATATTATTATATATATAGTTAAATTCTTGGATTTAAGCTATGTATAAAATCGTTTTATAAAAATGAGTTTAATTATTTTATATTATATGGTTAAGTACCTATTTAAGATATTGTACATATAGAGTTTTTAAATGACTTAAATGAAATTTAAGTTGGAATATAAATATGAAATTGGTTTAAAATTTAATTATTTAAGAAGTGTACTTGAATAAATTTAATTTGAAATTTAAATAAAAATGGAGATTTTAAAGGGTATGTTTTTTACAACTTAACTTGGTTTAAAATGATTTAAATGAATATAAAGTTGAGATAAATGAATATATCAAGTTAAATAAATAAAAAGATTAACCAGTTGTTTGAAGTTAAAAGTTTTAATTAAATTATATGGGATTTATTAAGTAAACGTTTCAAATCTAAATAATAGTAGTTAAATTTGATATATATGGAATTAGCAAAGAATTAGTTTTGAAATGGTGAAATATTTAAAGCTTTGAAATATATGGAATTTGAAATGGTTTATTTGGAGGTTCAAATTTGAATTTGGAATTTATTTATGAAATCAAAGAAGCTATTTTATTATATAAAGTAATTTAATATTTAAACCATTTAAGTAATTGAAGTTATGTTTCAAAGTTATGGGTTTTCAAGGTATATAGATTTGAAAGTGCTATGATTTTAGAAAAAGGATATATTTGAAATAAAAATGATATCGTATTGATTTGGGTTTTAAAACAAAAATTATATCGTATTTTAATGGTTTTGAAATGAAATATTTATTTTGGTTTTGAAGTATAATTATTTTAAATTGACCGCGGTGTTATAATAACGTTTGGTTGTCGAAGAGACCGGGATCAGAAGTTGTCATACTCTCTGCCAACCCCGAAAACCACTTTAACAACCGTGTACGCGGTGGAGATTCCAGAATGAAGAAGGATGGTGGCGGCGTTTCCTTTGACGTAAATACGTGGATCCAACTCCCGTGAGTTGGCATAAGATGGCTAAAACAGAAGCGATTCTCGGGCCAATGAGGTCATTCCTCTGTTCAGACGCACTCCTTCGATATTATACTCTGACATTTGGATTTGATTCGGTGGCCACTTTTTTTTTTATTTTGGGGGGTGTTGTTCGAGGTAGGCGGTAGTAGCTGCTACGCGTTACCACGAGCCCGGATGCGTAATTGGTATATCTACCCTGGCATTGCCTAGTTTTGCCGTGTCACCTAACCTATCACGCCTTGTACCAGTTTCTATTTGTGTCGTACCTATGGAGTATCCTCTGGTAGCCTCCCGATCAGGAGGTATTACGGTACTGTGTAGACTGTTGGCATTATTTGTGTTAAGGGCTATATGGGTAACCCCTTAACGCGATTAAAAAGTAAGTTTACTTTACTATTAGAAATTATTATAATAGCGAAATATACTACATAGTAAATAGTTTAACGGATCCTTAGGAGATGTGAATCCCGAGCATCTCTTGAGTTATCGCACTCATGTTAGACACTGGATAGGAGATGTCAAATCCCGTAAACATCTCCGACGTCGTTACACTCATATTTTCTCTGTTGATTTAACTCACATAAGATCTTTTAGTTCTGACTCGAATGTTTTGTCTTTTCAATTCACTCGGGTCAGTCCGAGCGATTCAGGTCGAAGATTTTATTCTGGAGGACGAAGACGAATATTTATAGTACTATTATCTACTATATTATTCCACTACACCATTAAATTCTGCTGCATTAATTATTATTCTCTGGTATGTGTAATTCTGATATATATTGTATAAGTATAATCAAATATTTTGTAAACAGTTTCATGAACTGTATATTTGATTATTATATTTTATCGTTCCGCTGCAAGATTCTATTTTAATTTTTTTCCTTTCTCTACTTTTTCTTATTTACCCCATAACAACCCGCCCTTCTGTATGGTTTAAGTTTGACGTGTGTGGTTCATCATAGATTTAAACCGTGCGAAAAGGCGGGACGTTACATCTGGTATCAGAGCTTTGATTTAGCGATAAATCTTAGCTTCGTGGGGTTTGACATATTATTAATAGGGTAGTAATACCCTATGATGAGTCGCTAAGCATATATATATGAGAGAGCGTACTTATTAATGTTATAAAAAGGTTCTGATATTGTGTTAATTTGTTCCGTTTTGTATTTATAAATTCTGGTTGGTGCATGAGACGCTATGACATCAATAGGGATTTCTAAACACTTTATAGGACAGACCGACACAATATTTGTTTTCAATATAGGTGAATGAAATAATTTCGCCTATTGTATTTTCTATATATATATAAAGTAAATTTTTGTAAAGGTTATATTTGGGTGTAATATATTGGTTGTTAGGTAATGAAATTTTTAAATAATAGTTGAAGTAAGATAAAAAATAAAATAAATGAAATCGGAAATTTAGAACTTAAGTTTCAGGGTTTTGAAATTTCTTTTGAATAATTTTGAAATATAATAATAATTTTATTAGAAGTATTTTCTAATATAAATATTTCAATATAATTTGAAAGAATTGTTTTGAAGAAATTCTGGAAAGAATAAGTTGTACTCCCCTCTCTGTCGCTGGAAAATAATTTCGGTGATGAGTGCATGAATCATCGGTGTTCATTTTCGAGTTCCAAATTAGGAAGGCCACTGTAGTAGTTTACTGCAGATTTGTTTGATAAACCAAATATAATTTTTTAAATTGTTTTAAATATAATTGGATATATAAAGTGTAAGTATATACATTTATCTATTATTTTAAAATCATTTGAAATTAAACCCGGTATTTAATTCTTCAGTTTCCATTGATAAATAATTTCAGTTATTGTAGTGAAATGGAATGTAACTAATTAATAATTGGAGCCTTTAATTAAAATAAGAGATTAAATGCTACGTTATAAATGAAACTTTAAGAAAGTTGAAATTGAAATCAATAAAACAAAGGGTAGGGTTTTTGAATATTAATTTAGTTAAAGGAAATGAGAAAAGCTTGTATAACTTTCAATGACATTCTTAATGACATATATATATAACTTTCCAAAAGATATAAAAAGTTGAAATGTTAATAAGAAAATATAATAGAAATTATACAAGAAATAAACTTAAGGTAATGAAAGTAATTAATGAAATTCTTTAATAAATAAGAATTTGGTGTTGTGGTTGTTATAAACTTGAGTATAATTGAAATACTGTTTAAATATAATAGAAGGCAGGTATTGTAAGTAAGAAATTTTAAACTTAAGTAAATAAGTTGAAGCTATTTCTAAATAAATTGGTAAGAAATGAATGGAAATTAAAAAGATAAACCATTATATGAATAAAAAGAGAAGTCAAACAAAAAATGTATGAATGAAATTAATAAGGATAAACTAAATCCATTGTTTGAAATTGTTGTTTGTTTGGTTTATGGTTGTTTGGGAAAGGATACTTTAAAATTGTTTAGATGAATGAATAATCTATTTAGATTCATCTAAGACTATTGAGTAAATGGTGCACTAAGTAGTTTATTTTCCCGTCTATGCAATTTAAAGTTGAACCCGAACAACTATTTGTTTTGTTGGATATGAATGAATGATTGATTTGTTTTGATTCTATGTGATGGTTGTATGAGTTGTTGCAAGTGATTGATGTTTGTATTAATTTGTTTGTTATGATTGAAACGGCCTTAAATATTTCGTTTTATATAATTGTTAACCCTTTTTGGATTATATAAGTGAAATACAGGTTGTGGAAGCAATTTCTACTACTTTCGGTTCCATAATTAAGCGTAAATTGCCCGACAAATATGTATGTTTTCAGACTACGGTTTTATAGCGTTATTATATTATTTTTCCTGGGTTGGGATATTTATTATTTTGGAAAATATATGTATATATTGTTATATTTGATATTATATTTTCTCTCGAGCCTCTCCGTACAAAGGAGACTCTGCCGAAATTTTCCATAAAATTTGGACTTAGAAAATGTTTGAAAAGTGTTTTCTAAACTTTATTAATTTAAGTATAAAAGGATTTAATGGTTATAAATTGATATATTTTATTTAAATTAATTGATTTTATAAATCAATTTTTATAGATTTAATAGTGTAAATAGGATATAGTATTTTCTTAATTCCTCTTTTCCCTTCTTTTCATTTTCGGGGCGAAAAGTTTTGAGTGGGGGAGAGTGTAACGCCCCGTAATTTTTGACAATTTAAATTGGTTAAATTAATGAGATTTTTGTAATTAAATTTAGTAGAAATAAAATCTTTATAAATCAATATTGAAATGAACATTAAAATAAATATGTAAATGGTAATTAAAACCTATTTATTAGTAATTTGAATAAAATTTCAATAAAAGAAATGGTGTAAGCATTATACCTGGATATAAATTGAATATGAAAAGTATAGGGTAGGCATTGAATTAGTTAATGTAAAAACACATTGTTACAGTAACTGATTGTAAATTAAGGAAACGTGTTAATGCAAGTTTATAATTAATGAACTTGAATGAAAGTTCCAATTTAATAAAATAATTCAAATGTTATGACTTAGCTGTAAATGGAATATAATAAGAACAAATGCAATTTTATATTAATGTGGGGAATAAAATTTGTATAAATGAAACATAGGTAAACCAATGTAAGTATTGAATTAATATATGTTATTAATTTAGGGTATTGAATAAAACTGGTAATCGATTTGCAATTAATGGTAATAATGTTGATATGAGCTAATAAATTAAATTTCAATGCAATACCCATTAATGGATGGAATGAAATGGGATTTATGAAAATGTTATACTAGGTTATAAATCAAATGGAAGGAAACAAACGTAAATATCAAATTAATTAATGAACTAATATACATTGAATAGTAATTGAATGTAAATTTAATGGTAATTGGATAAAATCAATATAAGAAAATGAATTTCAATAATTATGGTTGATGATAAACGTTACTTTAGTGATTATGAATATAATAACGGAAGTGTGAATTGACCAAAATATAGTAAATGGAGATATAACAGTCGATAAATAAAGGATGGAATGGGAGCACTAATGTAATGAATGTAAAACAATTATTATAAGTGAACCATTGATTTAGTCTATTGAATTAAAATGGGTAATCAATTGCAATAAAATTCAAATTGAATGTTACGTTAATATAAATTAAATGTTATGCAATTGAGATAAAGAAATTGAAAAAATGTTAATGTATCTGGATATATACCAAAATAAATGGTACCTAAGATGATAATATGATAAATAGTGAATTTAAAGAATGGGAATCAAGATTTATTTATTTATTTGAAATTAAAGTTAAATGATTGAGTTTATTGTAATAAGTAGAATTAAACATTAAATATTACGTTAATTGAAATTTAGATGGATTATGAGAAAATATTAAGGTAATAGTTTGTAAATCCAATGTTAATTTTATCCGTTTGAGAATAATGAATTGAATAATAGAATGAAAGTGAATTTAATAGATTTTTTTGGAAATTTAATTTATAATTTTGAATATAATGAACTTGAAAATTTAACACTCCAATTGATAGGTTAATCAACGATAAATTGACATTTAAATTTTTTTAAATCATTGTAAACGATTAAGAAGTTAAAAATGTTGAAATTTGTCAATTATCGAAATAAAATTGAAAATTTGATTTAATTAATTTATTTATTTAATTAATTTATTTATTTAATTAATGAAAAAATAGCCATTTTGGCCACTGACTCGGATTTCGACAAAACCAGTTTCATCGGATCCGTAACAGTGAATTATTGTAGGGTTTCAAGTTTCGTAGCGATCGGAATTGTCGTTTGATCGAACGGACTCGAAACGCCTTGAAATTAATGAAATTGAAATCAGTTGAAATCAATTGAAAAATATTAATTTTAGCATAACTTCTTTATACGATGGAATTTGGACTTGAGACTTGTTCCATCACGTTTAAAATATTTAAAAACATCTATTTTGATATATGGGTTGACCCAGTTTTATTCCGGAGTCAAAACGGGCTTTTTTAGGCCACTTTGACGTTAGCGCGTAAATCTATCTTATCCATCCGTTCAAACGTCAACCCTGCCTATATATATCCTGCTGTAAACCCTAGCAGCCTTTGTTCCTCATTTCTATACGTACAAAAACTTCTGTACTCGTCTTCCTTAATTGCTGTAAACCCTAATTTATCCAATTCAAAAATCAACTTCAAAAATCCAAACTCCTCAGAAAAATTCAGAAAAAATATATGTTGATGCTCTCGAAGTGCGTAATCTTCTGGTGTAATTCGTTTTTCGATTCGAGTTTCCATGTGTCCAAAATTTAATGAATAACTACCGATCGTTCATTGAAGGTTATCGGATTTGATGGTAGATCGTCAATCTTACGACGATAAGATAGTGCAGCATCGAAGAGGACGTCGAGGGGATGAGATCTGTATGGTTCGTTCGTGGTATAGGTAGGGGATCCCGCCAGAATTTGGAAACTTGGATCACGGCAGTGGGCCATTTGGGGTTGCCAAGGAGAGTCGCGCAAACACCAGTGGGGACGGTCTGAGGTGCTAATGGCGATGGCGTCGCCAGATCTTCTTGGAAACGTGCGTGATAGACGATAAAATTGAAGCAAGCGATGGCGGCTGAGGTAGGGTTTCGTTCGAAACCTATAGATGTCGCGTGAGTCACTGTACGTGAGGCGATCCGTGTTGACGTGGCAATATTAGTAGGTGTTGATTTGTTTTTCTATTTATTCTTTATTTCAAATTTCAAATCGTTTAACGATGATAACTCTCACATACGGATTCTGTTTCACGCGCAATTTTTTTTGCTAGGATCTTGTTGAAATTTTGGATATTTAGGCGCTTGTTTCGACGAATTCTGAGACTGTCCAATTTTTGAGTTTAAATTGAATTTAAACTCAATTTAAATTCAAAAGGTGAGTGTTTTAACCCACTCACGACTTCTAAAATTTCTTATGTTTGTTAAATAAATTGTTGATGTGATTAGAAATTTATGACCGTTTGGCATATTTTTATTTATCATCTCAGTTAAATTGGATTTATTTAATTAAACCGTTATTTAATTTTTCATGGCATATACACTGCTAGTTAATGTAATGACCTGTAAATTTAGAGAATTAAACTCATTAATTTAATAAGATTTTTGTAACTAAATTTAAGAAGAAGAAAAAAAACTTTATAATTTATAATGAAGTGAGTGGTAACTAAATGTTTTTGGATATTATCATAATATCTGTTGTTATACCCATTCCCTAAAAATAATGAAAGGGAAAAATTTGTAACATATTAAAGTGGTTAATTAATTATGTTTATTGGGTAGGTTATGACATGCAAATCATGTTGGTGGAATATTGTCAATTTTGACATATTAATTATGTTAGTGATGAACATTGTTAAGCAATTTAAAACAATGAAACTTGCAATCAATTTATTTGATGAATCTACCTTATTCCTAGTTAGCAATTCAAAACTTGAATAAAGGCATATACAGATATTTTAAAATAGAGTTAATGACAATTAATAGGGAAATTAATTGTAAAATTTCAGTAGTTGACCAGAATTAATTTATTGAATAATTAATGCAAGTTAATTAAATTGATGAAAGATAAATAAGTAAATTCTTTTGGTTAATGGCATGAGGACGCGAGGTTAACCTCTATTTTGTAGGAGAAATCTGCCCGTGTAACTAGTCCGGCTACCAGTGCCTACAAAGTGGACGGATTAATGTGAGACGTCGCAGGATTGATAATTAAACCAAAAGGGTTAATTAACTAATTAAGTTAGTAACCAAATCTGAATATGTAATTAAAGGAGATTGATTGACATGAAGGAATATGGTAATTAATTGAAATCAATTAAGGAGGATAATTAATTGGTAATATGGTAAAAATTAATTAAGGAGGTTAATTAAAAGGGATAAGGTAATCAGTTGAAATCAATTAAAGGCAATTAAAGGGAAATTAATTGATTTGAAGAATATGAAAATCAATTAGAGGGAATTAACTAATTTAAAAATATTAGGTAGGGAATTGGGGCTAGATTGCTAGATGTCCCAATGGTAGAAATCAAAAAGTGGAAACCCATAGGTTAAATTGAAAACTTAACAAGTGGAATTAATAGAAATAAAACACGTTTGTTTAAAAACGTTCAAACCATAAATTTGTGACGTTTTCTTCCACTTAAATCAATGCCATCTAAATATTTAGTGCTTGCCACTTTCTTTCCTTGAATCAACGCATTCACTCCCAATTTAGTTTGAACGTACGTTATTCCTTGCAAAATTTTATCACTTGATTTACGCCCCTTTTTAATGCAGCAAAATTTGTTAATTTTCTTTACTGTTTCAAAGTCTAATTTGCTTTAAAATTGATAGAAATCATTGTCTAATAAAACTTTACCGTTTCTTTATAAATCAATGCTATCTGTAAATTGATTACCATTTCCTTTACCAAAAGCAATACGTGATATCCTTTTTACACTAAAAGTTCAAACTCATGAAATCAATGCTGGTTATAAAAAATTTCAAATCCGCGTACAACTTCATTTGGTTAATGGGTATATAATCTGCAATTTTCTTTTACCATTCTCAGCAATTAATTCTTGCCTCTTTTCTTTCCTATAATTAAGCGCGTAAATTTAGGCACGTTCGTTTTCTCTTGCTTCCTAAATATTTTCCATATTCCCTTCATCTAAATACTGGAAACGTGCATCTCATTGGTAGCTCTAGGAATAAAACGTTTAATGGAAGCAACTTATCCCTTACCTGTGAGAACAAAATTTCTAAATCTCTAAAGAAATAAATCATGCAGCTTCCTATTTTTATAACACGTTCAAACAAAAAGGATAAAATAAACGCATTCAATATTATTTGAAAATATTATCCCAAAATCTAATCTTAACTACCCGTTTCTTTTGCTTTATTTCGTAGCCATTGCGTTCAATTGATAAAAATCAAGTAGCCGTGTATAATCTGGTAATGAATCAGTGCTCAATCAACTCATGCTTTTTTTTAAAATAAAAAAATCAATATTTATATTCTTCCTGTCTATTTGCTCATCTAAATCAACGCACGTTTCTCTTGAAATAGTATCTTGGATCAATCAAATTTCTTTTACGCATTTTTTTTCAACCGTTACTTGAAATGTACGCACTCTTAAAAATGCAAGAAGTCATTTCTTTTAACGTTGAATTTCAAATGCAAAGATTTCCTGCTTTTTCTTTCACGCATTAAATTTTTCTCCTTACCTGAAATCTTGCTCATCCTTAAAATCAACGTGACCTTCCCCTATATTTATACAACAGACGTTCAAAACAATTTTTACATCACCTGGAGAGCTTCACCTTCTTTTCTTGCATGCGTGTGTTGAAGGTACGCATATGTCTTTTATTTTATTTTTATTTCTACTTCTCATGCTTTTCACGTTGCATACTTTGCTCCTTCTCCTCGTTCCACCATGCTCGACTACTCCACCTCTCAAGTATGTTGTTGCCATCCCTGATAAGTATGCATCTCCTTTCCTCTTGATCTTGCCGTGCATGTCCAGTAATATAGGGAATCAAGCCTAGTTTCTTTCTTTTGCATGCTGTAGAACATATTAGCCTGCGTCCCTGCAGCTGTGGCCACGTGAAATTGAATAAGGGTGTCACTTTTGAATAAAATGTTAACAAACAAAATAAATATCTTTCATTTTTGCATCACTGGAGAAGAAACCATATACGCCTGTAGTTTTGGTGGACATGTGAATTTGCATACGTGAGCCACTTTGAAGATTTTAACAAATGGAAGTGTGTAATGGAGACAAACCTGGAAAATGATTTATGGTTTATTAGTTGCGTGTGAAACAAATCACACGACCTTGTCATTTCATAAGTGCATGCATACATTTTTTCAAAGTATTTTTTTTAATGAAAATCTAATAACGTTTTGTTTCAAGACTCGGCCTATTTGATTTAACAAACATTTTATTTAAATTTTTTTTTACAAAGCATTTTTCCCTAAGCATTTAAATAACAAATTTGGAAAGGGAAGAGGATTGGAGATGTTGAACAAATTGAGTGATGGAGTGGTCAAGCTGCGGGTGTCAAAAATCTTTTAATTTATAAATCTCGTTACGGTTGTTATTAAATTTTGCTTTGATCGCTTCATAATCGCGTAATTTATTATTCGTTTATTTTTCAAGTTCGAAATTGAGGTGTCACATCTGCTGGATTTATCGTGCCTCTGTTCATTTCTTTCGGGATAGATACCGTTGTTTGATTTGAATCTTCAGCAGCGAAAAGGTGAGTATTTCTCACCAGACAAACATACCTATATATCTATGAATTTATCACAAGTGTAATTGTAATTTATTTTATTAAATTTTATCTGCCTGTGATATAAGCGTATGATGTTAAACCCCATTATTAATTGGCACATCATTAGTTGTTTATTTATTTTAGTATTATTGTAGTTATACTATTTAATGCTTATTTACTTTTAATCACTGCAAGTTCCCTGTAAATTTGAGATCGTTATAGGCTGAAATGATAGGCCTGAACGATAAAATTTTTCATTTATTTATTTAACTGTTTAATTATTTATTTTTAACTTGGGATTGCGGGTTTGAAATGATAGAACCCGGTTTTTTTTGTAAATTGCGGATTGAAATGATATATATCTGTATCACTTGACCTAGGCTAGAAACTATATACAAACCCGTGGTTTATATAATATTTTTCTGAAATGTTTTAAAAATATTTTTAAAAGGAAGTTTATAATATTCTGGTTTAAATGTATTTAAAGGATTTTATAAAATATATAATGATTTTTGAATAAGTCAAAATGTTAAATAAATGAATGTTTAAGTAAAATTTTGGAATATAACTTATTTTTGGAAATTCTGATTTTTGTTAAAAGTGGGATTTTAGTTAAGTAAAATAATTGATAATAAGTTATATTTTGGGAATTTAAAACTTAATTGTTAAGTTAATAATCTATTACAGCACTTAAATGTTGTCTTTTGTAAATAACTGTCTTAACCTATAACTTTAGGTAGCATTTTTAAGTGCTTGGGAAACTGAATTGTTGATTGTTTTAATAAAATTTAATGGAAATAATCTTTGGAAAGGGGATTAAATTTTGGAATTTAATATGTAATTAATTGACTTTAAATGGTTTTAAATGGAAAAATTTAACTTTTAAATGTGAGTTAAAAGGCAATTAATTCCTAAAAAAATTGAATAGATTTAAATGGTATTTTATATTAAATAAAATGACTGATGTTTAAATAAATGATGTTTGAAATGATATTATGATATTGAAATGTATTTGAAATTTATTTTGATTTTTAAAGTATAAATACCATTTTTAAAAGTTGTAACCACGGGTTATAATAACGTTTGGTTGTTAAAGAGACCGCGATCGGATATCTGGCATACTCTATGTCGATACCGAAAACCACTTTGACAACCGTGTACGCGGTGGAGATTCCAGAATGAAGTAGGATGGTGGTGGCGTTTTCTATGAGGTAAATACGTGGACCCGGTTCCCGTGAGTTGGCATAAGATGGCTAAAACAGGAGCGATTGGCGGATTAATGAGGTAGCACCTCTGATCGGACGCACTTCTTCTTATGCCATTCTATTACTTATGTGATTGTATTGGTGCGCACCTTTGATTTGGGAGTGTTGTTCGAGGTGGGCGGTAGCTGCGCGCTGCGCGTTTCCACCGGTCCGGATGCGTAATTGGTATATCTACCCTGGCATTGCCTAGTTGTGCCATGTCACCTACCATAGCGAGCCTTATACGAGTTTGTTTTTCTCCCGTAGCCCGTGTGGTATCCTCTGGTGGCTTCCCGATCAGGGGGGACCATGATATTGGATGGACTACTGGGACTATTACGTGTTAAGGGGAATATTGGGTCACTCCTTAACGCTATTTAAAAGTAAGTTTATTTTAATATAGACACTATTATAATAGCGAAAATATTACTACATAGTAAATAGTTTAACGGATCCTTAGAGGATGGGCGGTCCCAAGCATCCTTTAAGTTACTTGCTCTATATTACAGTACACTTGAATTAGCTTACACTATATAAGTATGTATGTCCTGACTCGAGTGTTTATGTTTTATGTTACGCTCAGGTCAGCCTGAGTTGCAGTTCAGTTTTCATCCCGGAGCTAGAATTTCTGTAGATCACTTTCAAGCTGCTGACAAACTTCCTTTCCAGTTCTTTATCTAAAATTTTGAAATCAAGACTAGTGGACATTTGGATTGTTCTACTGATGATTTAAAACTATATTTGGATTAAAGACTATGTAATTTTTATTTGATTGAGACTATTTATAGTGGCTTCATGAACCACTAAGTATTTTTAAATTCCGCTGCGAGTATTCTGATTCTGTGTCTGTGATTCTGTGATTAATTATTTACTGTATATTTTGAGATTTGCCAAATTTTATTTACAACGCGGTATTTTGAACAACTCAAGTCCGACATGTGCGGATGCGAATGGTTGAAAATATCGGGTCGTTACAGTTAAATTGTTATTTATTTATTTTTGCATATAAACTGCCAGTTAAACAGTTATTTAATTTATTATTGAATATAAACTGCTAGTTAATACCTGTCGTTTATTATTCGTTCTATATTGATGTTATTGTTCGAATTGGATGGTGATTGTGATAAATGGTTGATGGTTGATATTGGATGAATGGATATTGTATTTTATATTGTTACAAACTGCAAGTTATTATGCATTTTCATTTCATTCGGGATTGCGGTTTGAAATGATGTATAACCGTATTTTATTTTTAAATTATGGATTGAAATGATAAATATCTGTATCACTTGACCATAGGATAGAAAATTATATACAGGCACCGCAGTCTATATAAATAAAAATATTTTGAAATGATTTTTCTATGGTTTTGGGAAGGAATATACGGTTTAATAAATATTAAATTTTTGGTTATATAAATATTATTATATATATATATATAGTTAAATTCTTGGATTTAAGCTATGTATAAAATCGTTTAATAAAAATGAGTTTAATAATGGAGTTTAATTGTTTTATATTATATGGTTAAGTACCTATTTAAGATATTGTATGTATAGAGTTTTTAAATGACTTAAATGAAATTTAAGTTGGAATATAAATATGAAATTGGTTTAAAATTTAATTATTTAAGAAGTGTACTTGAATAAATTTAATTTGAAATTTAAATAAAAATGGAGATTTTAAAGGGTATGATTTTTACAACTTGACTTGGTTTAAAATGATTTAAATGAATATAAAGTTGAGATAAATGAATATATCAAGTTAAATAAATTGAATGAATATCCAGTTGTTTGAAGTTAAAAGTTTTACTTAAATTAAAACTGGTAGGGGTCCAGTCAACCCCGCTGGCTATGCCAAAAAAAAAAAAAAAAAGTTTTACTTAAATTATATGGGATTTATTAAGTAAACGTTTCAAATCTAAATAATAGCAATTGAATTTGATATATATGGAATTATCAAAGAATTAGTTTTGAAATGGTGGAATATGTAAAACTTTGAAATATATGGAAATTTGAAATGGTTTATTTGGAGGTTCAAATTTGAATTTGGAATTTATTTATGAAATTAAAGAAGCAGTTTTATTATATAAAGTAATTTAATATTTAAACCATTTAAGTAATTGAAGTTATGTTTTAAAGCTATGGGTTTTCAAGGTATATAGATTTAAAAGTGCTATGATTTTAGAAAAAGGATATATTTGAAATAAAAATGATATCATATTGATTTGGGTTTTAAAACGAAAATGATATCGTATTTTAATGGTTTTGAAACGAAATATTTATTCTGGTTTTGAAGTATAATTATTTTTAATTGACCGTCGTGTTATAATAACATTTGGTTGTTGAAGAGACCGGGATCGGAAGTTGTCATACTCTCCGCCAAGCCCGAAAACCACTTTAACGACCGTGTACGCGTTGGAGATTCCAGAATGAAGTAGGATGGTGGCGGTATTTCCTTTGAGGTAAATACGTGGACCCGACTCCCGTGAGTTGGCATAAGGTGCCTAAAACAGGAGCGATTCTCGGGCCAATAAGGTCATTCCTCTGATCGGACGCACTCCTTCGATATTATACTCTGACATTTGGTTTTGATTCGGTGGCCACTTTTGATTTTTGATTTTGGGTGTGTTGTTCGAGGTGGGCGGTAGTAGCTGCTACGCGTTACCACCAGCCTAGATGCGTAATTGGTATATCTACCCTGGCATTGCCTAGTTGTGCCATGTCACCTACCATATCGTGCCTTGTACGAGTTTCTATTTGTGTCGTACCAATGGAGTATCCTCTGGTAGCCGCCCGATTAGGAGGTATTATGGTACTGTATAGACTATTGGCATTGTTTGTGTTAAGGGCTATATGGGTAACCCCTTAATGCTATTAAAAAGTAAGTTTACTTTACTATTAGACATTATTATAATAGCGAAATATACTACATAGTAAATAGTTTAACGGATCCTTAGGAGATGTGAATCCCGAGCATCTCTTGAGTTACCGCACTCACGTTAGACACTGAATATGAGATGTCAAATCCCATAAACATTTCCGACGCTGTTACACTCATATTTTTTCTGTTGATTTAACTCACATAAGACCTTTTAGTTCTGACTCGAGTGTTTTGTCTTTTCAATTATGTAACGACCCGCCATTCGTCTCCACAGAATGACGCATCATTAATAAGAAAGAAAGGGATAGAAAAGAGAAAGAAAGAGAAGAAGAAGAAACAACACATCAGAATCTAAACAGCGGAACAAACAAATTATATTAATAACATAAAATATTACATAGTTTATAACCACTATCAGAGTACACAGATAATACAACACATACTAGACAGTTATAAATACCCGTCTAGTATTTACAACATAATGCAACTCAGAGACAACACAGAACACACAGCGGAATACTATATATCTAACGCGGAAGCCTCCTGCTCCATTGCTCCTCCAATATTCGTCAAAGCTAACCTGAATCCCTTGGCTACTCGTAAAAATTTGAGTACCCAAGAGTTTAAGAAAACAAAGAATAAACTCCGGGTCAGACATGGTCTTGTGTGAGTAACGGGTTAAAGTTGCTTAACTTTCACAAACCTTTTGAAAAGAAAGGTATCACGTAAGACTTCCCACACATAAACATGGAAAAGTTTTTACCTTACCCTAACCAAAACATTTGATAGGAAATCCAATGATATTATTATAGGTCTAGGGTTTTCAAGTAAATATGAAATAGCCGAAATTGTTACATCTATTAAATTCTAGCTACTAGCCACAAAAATGGGTAATACAATCAAAACCGTTGGCACTTATTGGATTTTGGATTCCATATAATGGCTAGGCTACTAGGGTACCGCCCGTCATAGTACGTGGCATAGATCAACGTACCGAGGAGTACGCCCGCTCCCTTGCAACACAAGGTCGGAACCATTCCTTACTGAACAGTTGCGAACAAGACAACCCCGCAGTTGGTCCGCAATTCCAACCGCCCACTAAGCCGAATAAAAAGGGACCTCTAGACAGGGGTAAATCCCGCTCTCCAGTGGGGGCTACCCACGAAGCCTTGCTGCACCTCCCCTATTTTAGCCATTCCCGGTTGATGAGGCTTGAGGCTACGGTTACCTTTAGAGAACACATCTCTTAGAATGCTCATCGTCCACCTGACGATGTTCTGAAAGCATTCAATCCATACAAGTTTGTTCTGGGTTCGAACGAAACCGAAGGCATTATCTCGTTACACTCATTTTGGAATCACCCTCAGAGTTAACGACGATAACCCTTGCACTCTGAATCTCTATCTCGAGCCTATAAGTACTATTTCCGCCAAACTCATCACGGAATCACCTCCAGAGTTATACTGACTAATAGTCCTTACACCTCGAGTCTTCACTCTTCACATAAGATTCACGACCTACCGTTAATTTGGATCGATGTGGTTTTCGAATATCCAAATATGGAAACCCGATCCCGGTCGCATCAAAATCCAAAGCGTATCTTTTAGGTCCAAGTTGTTTTAGAGTTTAAAATAATTCAATTACATTATCTATATACACACAGATAAATAATTCATAGATCCACAACAGATAATTATCATTATCATAACCACAGATAATCCACATTATCATTATCAAAAGATAATCCATATCATCATCACAATGCAACCAATGCATCTATATCAATCAACATTACTAATCTCATAGCTGAGATTCAAACCATTCAAGGCAATTATATCATTCATTCTTAAGCAATGACTTATAATCATACTATCTATAATTAATTTAAATTGAATTAAATTAATTACATCATCTCTAATTAATTTAAAATGAATTAAATTAATTACAACACAATATAAATCTTGATTACATCACCATTAAGTAATTACAAATTATCTAATTAATTAACCTCTAGTTAATCAACTTAATTAATCATCTCTGATTAATTATACTTTAATTAATTTCACAAAATTAATCACTCTAAACTAAATACAGTAATTAACCATTAATTACTTCATTAATTAATTAATTACAATTAATTACATTAAACCCTAATTAATTACAATTAATTAATTACACTTAATCACTTATTATTTATTAATTAACCTTGATTAATTAATCGTGATTAATCAATTTTAATTACTTCATTAATAATATAAATTAATGATCCATAATCATATTTAATTAATTACTTAATTAAATTAATTACTTTCAGTATTTATTCTCACTTAAACAATAATTATTAATCACCTTTGATTAATCTCATTCTGTTATTAACTACCCTTCATTACTTTTCAAATTAATTACCCCTTAATTAATTTCTTTAATTAATCCCTTGATTAATTATACAAAATAATTTAATACAAATTACATTCACAATTCCATCATTATCCACTAATTACATCCATTAATTACATTAGTAATTATTATCAAATCCAATGTTTAAAATTAATTAAACTTAATTAATTAATTTAAACTAATCTCAATAAACTCCATTAATTACATTAAGTAATTAATGTCTTAATTACTTTCATTTAAGTAATTAAACTTAAATAATTTTTTACAATTGATTATCATTAACTAATTAATCTAATTAATTATTAAAATTTAATCATATAAATTCATTACTAAATAATTTCTTAGTTAATGACCTTCATTAACTATTTATATTTCTTTAATTACCTTTCCTAATTTACTTCTTAATTATAAACTAATCTAAATTATTAATTTATACATTAAATAAATAAGACATTCCTTACTTATATGATCATTTTAGTACTTTAATAATTTTTAAGAAAGACCATTTCTTATTAATGATTTTATAAATATCAAAGTGTATTAGAACATTGCATTTTTAAATTTAAATTCAAATTCCATTTTGAATCTCAAATTCAAAATGATATTTATTTAAGCATTAACCAATTTAAATTCCATTTATACTCCTTCCAAGATAAATGTAAATAACATTTATTACTTATAATTAAAACTTATATAAGATAAGTCTTTAACTAATTCGCTTAATTTTATTTAAAATTTAGTTTAAAGTACTTTACCATTTAAATTGCAGATTCAAGTCAACAAATCACTTAACTTCCTTTTATAAACCTTTATAAATGACTTCATTCAAAAGGAAAATCAAACTTAAATATTTGTTTGAAAACAAATTTACCTCTAACAAGCAATTTAAATTTAAATTTGTTTGAAAACATTCAAATTTTAAAAATTATTCAAATGTCTAGATTTTAAATTAAAGATACTTGAACCCATTCCTTATTTAAATCATTTGAATTTAAACTTGAATTGAACTTTTGATTTAAACCTTGATTTTAAAACTCTTATTTTAAAATCCAAATTCCATTTTTAAAAAAAAACTGAAGATTCAAAGGCCTTAAGAAAACTGAACTTACAATTGAAATTCAAACTGCTGTTTTAAATTAGCTTTCAGATTTCAAAATGAAATTTAATTTTCAGAAAACTGCCAAGTTTTCTTCTTCTTTTTTTAATTTTTAAAACTGAAAACCACTTTCAAATTTAAAAACCCATAAGATTCAAAATCATTTGAAAACTATAATACATACTAGATTTAGACTTAACTCAGATTTAAACTAGTATTTAAAACTTAATTTTCATTTAAATCCTGGGTTTAAATTTTATTTTAAATTTTAAAACCAAGTCATCAGGTTCCTGTAAAAAAACAGCTATTCCACCTTTACCCGAGCTACCCTATTCCCAGCTTCGAGTCATCAAGTCCATCCCCTCGAGCAAAGCACAGCAACACTCGAGTAATACTTCGAGTTCAAAAATACTACAGTACCCAGTTTCATCAGAACTAAAAAATTGCACGGTGCACGTGCACCGTGCCTCCAGTCACCACCACCCACCTTCGGTGACTTCCCAACATCGACAATCAACCCCGCAGTCAACCACCATCATCGGATCCTCATTCCAAAACACAAAATTGAATTCGAGTTGCATTCTCAAAACCTGGAACAGAAGAAAACAGGTTTCACCCTAAACCTGTAACACACCTCATCCTCCCCTTCTGACCACCGGAATAGCAACGACTCCGGCTACGACTTCAACTATGGCCAGGCTTCCATCTGCCCAATTTTCATCCAACTCGATTATCTCTACAGGTAGAACTGACCAATGCTAATTACCTAGTTTAAACTTGGGCTACAAGTAACAATTCATCACCACTGTCTTCATGTTGATTTGCATCAACAACAATTATTTTTCCAATCATCTATGGTTACTCCTCTACCCACAAAATGAACCCCGATCCCTCAATACAGATAGATCATAAGAAATCCCCTAATTTCCCTTTTCTGTTCTTCACAGTACTGCACCATACCCCCTTAACTATAAATCCTAATTTTTGTCCTAAAAATCATGTTTTGATTTTATTTTTTAATTCCTAATACTGAATCTATCTATTTCTCAATTTGAAGTTTTCATAATATTCAACAAAACTTTGATATCCTCTCTTTACAGCAATGCCAGATTTTGATTTTACAAATTTTAAGTTTTTAAAACTTAATCTACACTAATTTAAACACTCTTGATTTGCAAATCAAATCCTAACAAACTAGATCAGGTGGTAAGACAAAGTCTTGAGTCTGGGAAACAATATAAAGACAGAGCAGAAAATCTTAATACACACCAATACATCCATATAATGCATTCACAAACATATTTGTTTTCAGTGATAAAACTTGCAACCTAATTATATTTTAAACCATTTATATTATGATGTTACTCACCTTAACTTGATGGACAGAGCAGTGACTTTGAAAAACTTTGGTGCTTTTTAAACTGGAAACTCCCTTCTCTTAAATCCTGAATTGCTTCCTTAACTTTGAAACTTTAAATCCTGTTTGGAATTTGCTCCTGATTTTCACAATATAGTTGCATGCATGCTCCTTAAAGACTCCAGATTTTTGAAATGCAGGCTCAAATAAAATTTGCCTTTTCAACTTGAAAATGTGCAGGCTGTTTTGATGCAGGTTTAAAATAGTTTGACTTGCATGTTTGAAAATGTGTAGGCTTTGTTTCAGGTGTGTGAAGTGGATTTGCAGATTTGAAGATGTTTCAGATTTTAATTTTTTTGAGTAAGTGTGTTTTCTTTGCATTTAGATCTAAAAAAGAAATAAAATGAAAGAGAATATGCTTACAAAAACTGAAATAAAAATAAAAATAGAAAGCAGATTGTTAAAAATGCCACATGTCTCTAAATATAACATTTGTCAAAAACCTTATTTTATCATTTAACATGTGTTATGTAAGACCTTAGAATGTTACACTTGTCTTATAAAAGTAATTAGTATTTAATTAAAAGTTAATTAGTATTTAGTTAGATGTTAATACAAGAAAATTGTAAATCTTTGTTTAATTATTTAGTTAACATGTAGATAAATTTTAAAATGAATAAATCCAATTTAATTTATAAAATAAAGTTTATACAAATATTTCAAAATCAAAGCAAATTAAAAATATTTACACTTTAGTTTTCAAGCTTTGAATTCAAGTTCAAATTAAATTTTGAAATCAAGTTTATTTACAAATATAACCGCACAATTAAATTTTTTGAAAAACAATTATTTTTATTAAAAATTTATTTGTTAAAACAATGTATTATTATATTTTTAAAAATAACAACATTTAATAACTATAAATAATTTATAAAAGAAATTGTCTTCTTATTAATAAATTATTTATTTTATTCAATTATATCCAAATAAACCTTATTGTTATTTATTTAAATTTAAACTTGAGTTAAACATATTTTAAATCATTTCAATATTTTGCCTTATGTATTTAAAATCATATTGTTATTTATTACATACTTCTAAAAACTTAATATCAAATAAATTATTTCAAACAAATTAATTTTTTCTAATTTAAAACCATATTTATTTATTAAATAACCTTTTAAAAGTTTAACTTTTAAGTACAATCAAAATTCCCAATTTTTGCTAAATATATATATATATATTTTTATAGAAAACAGGATTTATTTATTAGATTAAAACAAGATCTATTTACAATATATACATATCCTATATACATTGTAAATAGATAACAATTATTAGATTTAAAAAGATAAAATTTATCAATTCAATATTTATTTAATTAGATTATTAAATTAATTCAAATCTTATTACAAAGATTATCGATTCAATTTAATTTTTATTTCAGATTATTAAATTGATATTGCTTTAAAATTCTGGGTCATCACATTCCTCCCCCCTTAAAAGAATTTCGTCCCAGAAATTTAAAACAAAGGTTATTTAATAATCTATTTTAAAGATCAAATTTCAAAACACAAGCATATACCAATGATATGCTAACAACCATAACAATCAATCCAATCAAACAAATCTAATTATCTAAAAAAATTCTGGATAGAACTTCTACGAGTTTTCCCGGTATAAATATCGGGATACTCGCTCTATAGATTCCAAACAATCAATACTATTAAGCTATAGAGATCCTACTCATCTAGATCTACAGAACTAGACAACATATCAGACTACAGACGAGTCTGACTCAATAACCAAACCTTTTGAACAGCTGGTTCCAAAACCAGAGATAGACCATACACGTACTCCCTCAGAGATACGTGAAACATCTCAAATCCCAGTTGTCCAAACTGGCAATTCAATCCTGAAAACTAAACACTTATCCAACCAAAACACAGATGAGATCCAAACAACTCGGAGCCAGCTTTCCAGTCTTACCAAAACTTATAGCTCCTGAATCAGAGAAAACTCCAACAGCAACGAAGCCTCCAACTTCGAATTCCAAATTCCTCTGTCCCTTATCCACAAAAATCTTCGAACAAATCCTGGCTGCCAACATCCAAACTGATCAGCTTAACCCTTGCTGATTTTTCTAGAAACAAACTAGACCAAAAACAACCCAACACAATAATCTCCTCAAGATCAATCCAAAACCAAAACACAATTCTACTCCATAACCAGCAGAAGACAACAAACTTCTCCTAATCCGGAAAAGACAATCAGGCACACTTCCAAACTGCTTCCGTTGCACCTCTCTGATCCGAAGTAGATAAGAAAATGCCGACGAAGAACACAAGCACCAACTAGACATCACCTTCCAGAAATATGGTTCTACAAATCCATAAAGAAAACATAGAAATTCCCCTGAAACCTGAGTTTCTTCATCGAACTCCATCTCTACGAATCATTCTTCAACTAAACTGGACCACCGGTTCCATTCCTGGAATTCTAGTTGATAAGAAAACTCAATCTCCAGATGCGAACAAACCTCTGACTTCCAGAAGACATCCAGAAAAATCTCTGATAACACAAGAGAACACTCAAACAATCACAAGTCACTTTTGCGATCAATCCAGATAAATGTCCAAAGAAAAACCATTCTCTCTTTACCAACCAAAAAAGCTTACACTGGCCTAGCCGACCCATTTAAGAAACGGATCCACTCCGCAGCTTCTGAACTCCACCTTCAGAAAAACTACCAAGCTAAGACCTCTCTGTCGGCACACAGAACACTCCGAGCTGCACTGCTGATACCAATTCCAAACTTCCTAATCCAAAGTTATTCGAGAAATTCGGACTCCAAAGAAGATAGAAACACCACAACATCCTGCTGAATCCAGCCACAACACCGAAGTAGACACACTTTCCAAACTTATTCCAAAGAAATATCTTTGGTAACATCCATAATTACTGCATCTCATCACGCAGTTACAACTTCCAAGGGTATCAAAATACCATCACTTGCTCCAGCCCAATTGAATAGATCAAACTCTACTCACCAAACTCTGCACTTCAAAGATGACTCCGAATCATAACAGGTTTCCTTCAGAGATCGATGAAATCTCTATCACAATAAAGCTTACTTGAGACGGTATTAGGTCTACAGTCTCGACAGATATACTTCCAACCTCAAACATCAGACTCCAATCAATGGTGGTAATCATGTTACAAACACTACTACCTTATCTACCTTTATAACCTATATTGGAAAACCTGAACAGGTAACCCAACAGATAGGTAGAAATAGATAAATATATATATATATATATATATATAAAAATATTTAAAATTACAAATATGCTCTCTCAAGATAGACACCACCCCAGAGCCTAGGTATTCACTCAACCTAATGCTCTGATGCCACTGTAATGACCCACCATTCGTCTGCAAAGAATGACGCATCATTAATAAGAAAGAAAGGGATAGAAAAGAGAAAGAAAGAGAAGAAGAAGAAACAACACATCAGAATCTAAATAGCGAAACGAATAATTATATTAATAACATAAAATATTACATAGTTTATAACCACTATCAGAGTACACAAATAATACAACACATACTAGACAGTTATAAACACCCGTCTAGTATTTACAACATAATGCAACTCAGAGACAGCACAGAACACACAGCGGAATACTATATATCTAACGCAGAAGCATCCTGCTCCATTGCTGCTCTAATATTCGTCAAAGCTAACCTGAATCCCTTGGCTACTCGTAAAAATTTGAGTACCCAAGAGTTTAAGAAAACAAAGAATAAACTCCAGGTCAGACATGGGTCTGGTGTGAGTAACAGGTTAAAGTTGATTAACTTTCAAAAACCTTTTGAAAATAAATGTATCACGTAAGATTTCCCACACATAAACATGGAAAAGTTTTTACCTTACGCTAACCAAAACATTTGATAGGAAATCCAGTGATATTATAATAGGTCTAGGGTTTTCAAGTAAATATGAAATACCCGAAATTGTTACATCTATCAAATTCTAGCTACTAGCCACAAAAGTGGGTAATACAATAAAAACCTTTAGCACTTATTGGATTTTGGATTCCATACAATGGCTGGGCTACTGGGGTACCGCCCGTCACAGTACGTGGCCTAGATCAATGTACCGAGGAGTACGCCCGCTCCCCTGCAACACAAGGCCGGAACCATTCCTTGCTGAACAGTTTCGAACAAGACAACCCTGCAGTTGGTGCGCAATTCCAACTGCCCACTAAGCCGAATAAAAAGGGACCTCTACACAGGGGTAAATCTCACTCTCCAGGGGGGGCTACCCACGAAGCCTTGTTGCACCTCCTATGTTTTAGCCATTCCCGGTTGATGAGGCTTGAGGCTACGGTTATCTTTAGAGAACACATCTCTTAGAATGCTCATCGTCCACCTGACGATGTTCTGAAAGCATTCAATCCATACAAGTTCGTTACGGGTTCAAACGAAACCGAAGGCATTATCTTATTACACTCATTTTGGAATCACCCACAGAGTTAACGACGATAACCCTTGCACTTTGAATCTCTATCTCGAGCCTGTAACTACTATTTCCGTCAAACTCATCACGGAATCACCCCCAGAGTTATACTGACTAATAGTCCTTACACCTCGAGTCTTCACTCTTCACATAAGATTCACGACCTATCGTTAATTTGGATCGATGTGGTTTTCGGATATCCGAATATGGAAACCCGATCCCGGTCTCATCAAAATCCAAAGCGTGTCTTTTAGGTCCAAGTTGTTTTAGAGTTTAAAACAATTCAATTACATTATATACACATAGATAGATAATTCACAGATCCACAATAGATAATTATCATTATCATAACCACAAATAATCCACATTATCATTATCAAAAGATAATCCATATCATCATCACAATGCAACCAATGCATCTATATCAATCAACATTACTAATTTCATAGCTGAGATTCAAACCATTCAAGGCAATTTATATCATTCATTCATAAGCAATGACTTATAATCATACTATCTATAATTAATTTAAATTGAATTAAATTAATTACATCATCTCTAATTAATTTAAAATGAATTAAATTAATTTCAACATAATATAAATCTTGCTTACATCACCATTAATTAATTACAAATTATCTAATTAATTAACCTCTAGTTAATCAACTTAATTAATCACCTCTGATTAATTATACTTTAATTAATTTCATAAAATTAATTACTCTAAACTAAATACGGTAATTAACCTTTAATTACTTCATTAACTAATTTACTATAATTAATTACATTAAACCTTAATTAATTACAATTTAATTACACTTAATTACTTTTATTGATTAATTAATCTTGATTAATTAATCTTGATTAGTCAATCTTAATTACTTCATTAATTATATAAATTAATGATCCATAATCATATTTAATTAATTACTCAATTAAATTAATTACTTTCAGTAATTAATCTCACTTAAACCGTAATTATTAATCATCTTTGATTAATCTCATTCTGTAATTAACTACCCTTAATTACTTATCAAATTAATTACCCCTTAATTAATTTCTTTAATTAATCCCTTGATTAATTATACAAAATAATTTAATCCAAATTACATTCATAATTCTATCATTATCCACTAATTACATCCATTAATTACATTAGTAATTATTATCAAATCCAATGTTTAAAATTAGTTAAACTTAATTAATTAATTTAAACCAATCTCAATAAACTCCATTAATTACATTAAGTAATTAATGTCTTAATTACTTTCATTTAAGTAATTAAACTTAAATAATTTTTTACAATTGATTATCATTAACTAATTAATCTAATTAATTATTAAAATTTAATCATATTAATTCATTACTATATAATTTCTTAGTTAATGACCTTCATTTACTATTTATCTTTCTTTAATTACCTTTCCTAATTTACTTCTTAATTATAAACTAATCTAAATTATTAATTTATACATTAAATAAATAAGACATTCCTTACTTATATGATCATTTTAGTACTTTAATAATCTTTAAGAAAGACCATTTCTTATTAATGATTTTATAATTATCAAAGTGTATTAGAACATTGCATTTTTAAATTTAAATTCAAATTCCATTTTGAATCTCAAATTCAAAATGATATTTATTTAAGCATTAACCAATTTAAATTCCATTTATACTCCTTCCAAGATAAATGTAAATAACATTTATTACTTATAATTAAAACTTATATAAGATAAGTCTTTAACTAATTCGCTTAATTTTATTTAAAATTAAGTTTAAAGTACTTTACCATTTAAATTGCAGATTCAAGTCAACAAATCACTTAACTTCCTTTTATAAACCTTTATAAATGACTTCATTCAAAAGGAAAATCAAATTTAAATATTTGTTTGAAAACAAATTTACCTCTAACAAGCAATTTAAATTTAAACTTGTTTGAAAACATTCAAATTTTAAAACTTATTCAAATGTCCAGATTTTAAATTAAAGACACTTGAAACCATTCCTTATTTAAATCATTTGAATTTAAACTTGAATTGAACTTTTGATTTAAACCTTGATTTTAAAACTCTTATTTTAAAATCCAAATTCCATTTTTTTTAAAAACTGAAGATTCAAAGGCCTTAAGAAAACTGAACTTACAATTGAAATTCAAACTGTTGTTTTAAATTAGCTTTCAGATTTCAAAATGAAATTTAATTTTCAGAAAACTGCCAGGTTTTCTTTTTCTTTTTTATTTTTAAAACTGAAAACCACTTTCAAAATTTAAAAACCCATAAGATTCAAAATCATTTGAAAACTATAATACATACTAGATTTAAACTTAACTCAGATTTAAACTAGTATTTAAAACTTAATTTTCATTTAAATCCTGGGTTTAAATTTTATTTTGAATTTTAAAACCAGGTCATCAGGTTCCTGTAAAAAAAACAGCTATTCCACCTTTACCTGAGCTACCCTATTCCCAGCTTCGAGTCATCAAGTCCATCCCCTCGAGCAAAGCACAGCAATACTCGAGTAATACTTCAAGTTCAAAAATACTACAATACCCAGTTTCATCAGAACTCAAAAATTGCACGGTGCACGTGCACCGTGCCTCCAGTCACCATCACCCACCTCCGGTGACTTCCTAACATCGACGGTCAACCCCACAATCAACCACCATCATCACATCCTCATTCCAAAACACAAAATTGAATTCGAGTTGCATTCTCAAAACCGGAACAGAAGAAAACAGGTTTCACCCTAAACCTGTAACACACCTCATCCTCCCCTTGTGACCACCGGAATGGCAACGACTCCGGCTACGACTTCAACTATGGCCAGGCTTCCATCTGCCCAATTTTCATCCAACTTGATTATCTCTACAGGTAGAACTGACCAAAGCTAATTACCTAGCTTAAACTAAGGCTACAGGTAACAATTCATCACCACTGTCTTCATGTTGATTTGCATCAACAACAACTATTTTTCCAATCATCAATGGTTACTCCTCTACCCACAAAATGAACCCCGATCCCTCAATATAGATAGATCATAAGAAATCCCCTAATTCCCCTTTTCTGTTCTTCACAGTACTGCACCATACCCCCTTAACTAAATATCCTAATTTTTGTCCTAAAAATCATGTTTTGATTTTAGTTTTTAATTCCTAATACTGAATCTATCTATTTCTCAATTTGAAGTTTTCATAATATTCAACATAACTTTGATATCCTCGCTTTACAGCAATGCCAGATTTTGATTTTACAAATTTTAAGTTTTTAAAACTTAATCTACACTAATTTAAACACTCTTGATTTGCAAATCAAATCCTAACAAACTGGATCAGGAGGTAAGACAGAGTCTTGAGTCTGGGAAAAAATATAAAGACAGAGCAGAAAATCTTAATACACACCAATACATCCATATAATGCATTTACAAACATATTTTCTTTCAGTGATAAAACTTGCAACCTAATTATACTTTAAACCATTTATATTATGATGTTACTCACCTTAACTTGATGGACAGAGCAGTGACTTTGAAAAACTTTGATGCTTTTTAAACTGGAAACTCCCTTTTCTTAAATCCTGAATTGCTTCTTTAATTTTGAAACTTTAAATCCTGCTTGGAATTGCTCCTTATTTTCACAATATAGTTGCATGCATGCTCCTTAAAGACTCCAGATTTTTGAAATGGAGGCTTAAATAAAATTTGCTATCTCAACTTGAAAATGTGCATGCTGTTTTGATGCAGGTTTAAAATAGTTTGACTTGCATGTTAGAAAATGGGTAGGCTTTGTTTCAGGTCTGTGAAGTGGATTTGCAGATTTGAAGATGTTTCAGATTTTAATTTTTTTGAGTAAGTGTGTTTTCTGTGCATTTAGATCTAGAAAAGAAATAAAATGAAAGAGAATATGCTTATAAAAACTGAAATAAAAAGAAAAAGAAAAAGCAAATTGTAAAAAATGCCACATGTCTCTAAACATAACATTTGTCAAAAACCTTATTTTATCATTTAACATGTGTTATGTAAGACCTTAGGATTTTACACTTGTCTTATAAAAGTAATTAGTATTTAATTAAAAGTTAATTAGTATTTAGTTAGATGTTAATACAAGAAAATTGTAAATCTTTGTTTAATTAATTAGTTAACATGTAGATAAATTTTAAAATGAATAAATCCAATTTTATTTATAAAATAAAGTTTATACAAATATTTCAAAATCAAAGCAAATTAAAAATATTTACACTTTAATTTTCAATCTTTGAATTCAAGTTCAAATTAAATTTTGAAATCAAGTGTATTTACAAATATAACTACACAATTAAATTTTTTGAAAAACAATTTTTTTTATTAAAAATTTATTTTTTAAAACAATGTATTATTATATTTTTTAAAATAACAACATTTAATAACTATAAATAATTTATAAAAGAAATTGTCTTCTTATTAATAAATTATTTATTTTATTCAATTATATCCAAATAAACCTTATTGTTATTTATTTATATTTAAACTTGAGTTAAACATATTTTAAATCATTTCAATATTTTGCCTTAGGTATTTAAAATCATATTGTTATTTATTAAATACTTTTAAAAACTTAATATCAAATAAATTATTTTAAAAAATTAATTTTTTCTTATCAATTTAAAACCATATTTATTTGTTAAATAACCTTTTAAAAGTTTAACTTTTAAATACAATCAAAATTCCTAATTTTTACTAAATATTTTTTTTTTATAGAAAACAGGATTTATTTATTAGATTAAAACTAGATCTATTTACAATATATACATATCCTATATACATTGTAAATAGGAAACAATTATTAGATTTGAAAAGATAAAATTTATCAATTCAATATTTATTTAATTGGATAATTAAATTAATTCAAATCTTATTACAAAGATTATCAATTCAATTTAATTTTTATTTCAGATTATTTAATTGATATTGCTTTAAAATTCCGGGTCATCACAAATTAGCTCGGGTCAGCCCGAGCTTTTCAGGATCGAAGATTTTATTCTGATGGACGAAGACGAATTTTTGTAGTACTATTATCTACTATATTATTCCACTACACCATTAAATTCCGCTGCATTAATTATTATTCTCTGGTATGTGTAACTCTGATATATATTGTATAAGTATAATCAAATATTTTGTAAACAGTTTCATGAACTGTATATTTGATTATTATATTTTATCGTTCCGCTGCAAGATTCTACTTTAATTTTTTTTCCTTTCTCTACTTTTTTTATTTACCCCAAAACAATCCGCCCTTCTGTATGGTTTAAGTCTGACGTGTGTGGTTCATCGTCGATTTAAACCATGCGAAAAGGCGATACGTTACAACATTACTTGGAATAACTTTGGGGTGTTGACGAAAAATCTTGTTAACAAAGACAAAACCTCTTTTAACTTAGAATGACTTTGGCTATAAGGCCAAAGCAACACCTTCAAAATTTTGTTTAAACCTTAAATAATCCCTTTCGAATTCATTGAAAGTACCCCTTTCAAAATAAGTTAACTACTTTAACCTTGAAAAATTAGGCCTAAATGCCCAAAATATACCTTTCAAATGTATTGAAAATATGCCTTTCGAAATATTTTCTTTGAAACCTTAGACACCCCTTTCAAAACCATTTAAACTTGTTTTTCAAAAGCATTGAAAATCTTCCATTCAAAGACTTAAAATATTCCTTTTGAAAACATTGGGGACCTTCCCTTCGAAATACTTTTAGCATACCCTTCGAAAGCATTTGGGTTCAAATAAGGGTTTGTGGAAACATTGCTTCGAAACCATTTAAACTCATTCCTTTCGAAACCTTTGAGTTAACATATAACATAAATATAGGGCCACAGAAAACTAGGGTGAAAGCATTGCTTTCGTAAGCATTAATCCCAAGTAAAAGAAAAAAGGTAGTTTCGAAACCCACTCTTTCGAAACCATTGCTTCCAAAACTATTTGAAAGCGGCTATACGACCCTTTCGAAAGCGTTGAGCAGGCGGCTTCAAAGAAAAAGGTGAAAGTGCCCTTTTGAATAAATTTCTTTCAAGCTATAAAGAAGAGTGGCCTTAACTAGTTCGAAAGGTAAGAATGCGACAACATAGGTATCGAATAAGTTCAAAGCGGCTATCCTTTCGAAAGCTTCTTTTAAAACTAAAGTAAGAGGCAACCAATTCGAAAGCACCTGTCAAAAAAAGGCAAGTTGATTAATTCTAAAGATAATATAGTTGGCTTCAAACCCCTCAAATGCATCATTTATAAACAAAAGTAATTCAAAGTTAATAAGAATAGCTTCTACCTCTTCGAAAGCATTGTTTCGACATGATCCCTTTCACCTTTCTCCAATGCACTATGTATCAATTTCTTGGTACCATGTGCGTTGGTTTCGAATGGGTTCTTTAGCGGAGATATGGTGTCGAAAGCTAACAGAATGAAGTGGCGAAGTGGTAATTCCAAGAAAAACTGATTTTTTAGCCTTACAGAGAAATTTATTTCCTAACCTGCCTTATTTGTCAAAATATATTCGATTGTCATTTCTTTATCAAAATCTTTCTCTAAAAGAATGTCAAATTCAGGATTATCAATTAATTTTTTTTAACAAATAAGCCATTCTCTTTGATAAAACATTTAAGTCCCTTAACTTAAATAATTTTATAACATAATAAAATACTTAGGAAAATTCCCCAAAATCACCATATTTCACTTTTAATATATTTTCTAACATATTAAAATTTTGGACCCAAAATCGTTATATAGTTGCTTTATATAATTTAAACCCAACATTAATGATTTTCTTTCATAGAAAACTCATAATAAATCCATAACAATTTAGAAAATTATGAAACTTGAAACCCACTTCTAGAATAAAGTTTTTGATTATATATCGAAAACGCAAATCATTTAGATATCATTTAATAGGTTTTCCAATCTAAACTTATCATAAAATCTATATGAAACAATATTAATCATCAACAAGCACATATATCCATTAAAACAAATATAACATGGCATATTATTTGCAAAATAATTCGGATCCAACCTTGAAACCGAAATCATTAACAAAAATGAGATGTAAATCAAATTATTTACCTTAGCTTGGTGGTAAGAAAGTTGAGATTTGATCTTTGATTAATTTCTTCAGGATTTTTAACTGATTCAAGCTTATCTTCTTTTGGTTCTTCTTAATGATGGTCGGCCAAGTTCTTGAGTCTTTATTTTTGTTTATGAATGTTGAAATGAATGATAAATGAAGGATATAAGGGTTTAGGGTATAACAACAAAGTCTATTCCTATTTTGCCCTTACCATATTCCTCCTACTTACTTATCTTTAATTCTCTTTTGCTTATATATTCATTAAGGCACGACTCCTTTATTGATTTGCAAATCTGAATCCCTTAACCATATACATTACTTCATTTAATTTATCTAATTAAATGTCCTCAATAATGTTAGTCAAAATTATGGTCATTATAGACTCCCCTCCTTAAAGAATTTCATCCTTAAAATTACGTTAAGTTACTCATAGTAATCAAACATAAAGGTAAAACATACCATAAAACAAGTTTGGATAATATCTCCAATCCTACTCTCGGTTTCCTAAGTACAGTCTCTCTCGTCGTCACTCCACTAGAGTTTGACTAATCTAATTGTCTTGTTCTTTAGCCTTTTCTCATCCCTCGCAACTACACGAATTGGTTTTCTACCTATAGTCAAATCCAGTTCCATTACAAGATCAGCTAACATAGTAAATGTAATTGTAGTCTCTAGATCTCGATTACACTTTCTTAGGTGAGAAATATGTGAAAATTTATGGACTCCTGCTATACTATTTGGTAACTCTACTCTATACGTAGTTTCACAGTCCTTTCTACAATAGGAAATGGTCCAATAAATCTTGGTGCCAATTTTCTTGTTTTCCAAATCTAATTACACCATTCATCGGTGACATCTTGACAAATACATGATCTCTAACTGAGAACTCTAAGTCTTTCCATCTTTTATCAGCATAACTCTTCTGCTTGGACTAAGCTTGCTTCATCCTATCTCGACTTAACTTAATTTTTTATATAGCTTCTCTAACCAAATCTGGATCAAGAACTAACCTAACCCCGATCTCTAATCAACAAATGGGAGATTTGCATGGCTTTCCATATAAAGCTTCAAACGGTGCCATCCCTATACTAGTCTAACTATTGTTATACGAAAACTCGACTAAGTATATGTGGTCTTCCCATCATCCTCCAAAATCCAGCACACAAGCTCTTAACAAATCCTTTAAGACTATGTTAATTCTTTCTGTTTGCCCATCTGTCTATAGATGGTAAGCGGTACTCATTTTGAGCTTGGTATCAGACTCTTCCAAAACTCGCTGTAAATAAGGAATCTCTATCACTTACTATACTACTAGGAATTCTATGCATTCTAACTATATTCCTCATGAATAACTTAGCTAAATATGGTGTTGTCCAGGTCGACTTAACTGGAATGAAATGGGCACTCTTGGGCAATCTATTTACTATAACCCATATACTCTCATTTCTTGGCAAACGATACATGAAATCAACTGAGATAGAATCTCATTTCCAGACTGGAACATCTAAAGGTTGAAGTAACTTACTCAGTTTCTGATGTTCAGCTTTTACTTGTTGACCGTAAACACTGCCTCACCTATAAGCCTACATCTATCTTCATACCTTCCCAGAAGAAACTCATTTTCATATCTTGATACATCTTAGTTTCTCCATGTTATACTGCAAATATTATGGTCTCGAAAGCTAACTGACATGATCTCCTTTCGAATAATATGGTGTCCTAAACAAATATAACATGGCATATTATTTGCAAAATAACTTAGACACGGCCTGTTAATGGTTTAACTGAATAGTGAACTTCGAATGCTGGCATTATCCAAGTACTTCCTCACTAAAATTTCCTACATTCGAAACATACAGTCGTCTTTTCTTCCTCAACCACCCATTCTAGCCAAGACTGAAATCTTTCAAGTCATCGCTCTCTGTTCTATTCTTCAATTTCCTGATCTGTTCAGCTAATAATGGATCATCTCTTTGCTTAGAGCAATCCTTTCGATCATTACCGGTCGAACTTCTAAACATGACAGCATAGAAGTTTCTTGACTATAACTACATTTAGATCTATATTGTATACTCCGTAGGTCGTCAATGCTTCTAAATCGTTCCACTTGGTTATCATTGCAAATACTACATTCTGATATTTTCTTCTAAGTGCATTTGCATCCTTATTCCCCTTTCCTGGTATGTACACAATACCAAAGTAATAAGAGGCTTGCAGCTCTAACCACCTCTGTTGTCTCATATTCAAGTCCTTCTGGAGAATAAATATATCAATGGCTCATGATCTGTATACAACTTGAATCTTTCTCCTAAGTTAATGTATCCACACCTTCAATGCAAAAATTACTGCAGTTAATTCCAAATCATGAGTTGGATATCTAACTTTATACAGTTTGAGCTGTCTAGAAGCATGAGCAATCACCCTTTTTGCATTAAAATGACACCAATCATGTTCCACATGCATCCATTACACAACTAAGCCCTGATTCCCCTCTAGAACAACTAACACATGTGCATTAGTCAATAATTGTTTCAGTTTCTGTAATGTCCTCACACTTATCTATCCAGACAAACTTTACGTCTTTCCGAGTTAGTTTAGTCATCGATGCCACTATCCATGAAAATCCTTAATGAATCTTCGATGGTAACCAGCTAATCCAAGAAAACTCCTTACCGTGGCCACTGTCTTAGGTCATTTCCAACTATTCACTGCTTCGATCTTAATCGGATCTACTGACAACTGTTTCTCTGAGACTACATAACCAAAAAACTTCACTTACTTCTTCCAGAAGTGCCACTTTGAAAATTTTGCTTTCAGTTGATGTTGCCTCAACATCTCAAGCATCACTCTAAGATGAACTTTATGCTCTTTCTCATCCCTAAAGTATATCAAAATGTCGTCTATGAATACCAAAACAAATCTATCCAAATTCTCCTAGAAAATATTGTTCATCAAGTCCAAGAAGAATGTTAGCGTATTAATTAGTCTAAACGGCAACTATTCATACGATCCATATCTGGTCCTAAACGCCATCAAAGATCCTTTGCAACTTTAAGCTGATGGAACCCTATTGCCAAATCCAACTGGGAAAATACCATGGCTCCACTCAACTGATCGAACAAATCATCAATTCTAGGTAACAGATATCATTTCATTATCGCCTTCTCATTTATCTTACGATAATTGATACACAACCTTAACGATCCATTCGGTTTCCTTGCAGACACCGAGGCTGCTCTCTAAGGCGAACTGCTTGGTCTGATAATATTCTTACCTTCTAAATCCACCAACTTCACCTTTAACTCCTTCATCTTGGTAGGTGTCATTCTACTTGGCGGTCTACTCACCGGTTCTACTCCTGGTTCTAAATCTATCTGAAACTCAGTCGCTCGTTTTTGCGGCAATCCTATCATGGACTCAAAGACATCTGCGAATTTTCTAATAATGAAAACTCGGTTTAACTTCTCTTCTTCGTTTATAACACCAACAAAGCATTAACCTCAAAACTAAGATTTTCTATGGAGTATATAAGGCGATCACTACAATTAGGGTGTCTACGTGATATTTTTTTATCATGGAAAAATATCTTAGCATCGTATTTACTTAACCAATCCATACCCCAAATAACTCTGATCCCTAAGAAATTAAACACATGCAAACTGCAAGCAAATGCATGACCTGACAATTCAAACTCTAAGTGGTCACATCTCATCCCAAGAGTCGCATACCCTCCTATCAAATTCGCAATCCTTATGGAAGTAACTAGGTACGAGGGTTCTAGGTTATGGTTATCAAAACACAATGAAATATAAAGAATGCGATGCACCAGTATCAAATAGAACTCTAACTAACATACCATGAATCAAAAGCTTAACTCCCAACATAGCTTTTCCTTTCTCCCCTGCCGTTGGTCTTGAGGTAGCTGGTTTCAGTGCAAACACTTTGCCCTATCCATCCCCGACTGGTTTCTTGTACTGGTTCTTATAATGTCCAATCTTATCACAATTGAGACATTTTACTTATTTCTTTTCAGTAGTTATCTTTCCTTTGCCTGCCCGGCACTCATGAGCATAGTCTCCCTTCTTGTCGCACTTAAAGCAAACTACATCGGCCTTCCTTTTCTTGGTTGTTCCTCCTTTTTTAGCACCTTTTTTATGGAAAAACTTTCTCTTCTGGTTCTGCCTACCTTGAGCTTCCTCTGTTTTGTTACCATCAATAAAAGCAAGCATCTCCTCCTGTCTCAAAGCCATCTCAACAACTACATCACACATACGTGGCAAAGTTGCTTTAGCAAGCTAAAGTTTCAGTTCGTGGATGAACTTCTCATTCCTTTTAATGATGGTATCAATCGTAGCATATCCGTATCTCGGTAGCTTCTCAAATCAGGTAGCATACTCAAGCATTGTCAGATCTTCCTGCACCAAATCCGTAAACTTCCCGAGCAGAGTTAATTTAGCAATCTATGACATGAACCTTTCCTCAAACCTCCTTCTAAATTATACCAAAGTCACGGTCTCTTCATTTACTCCCACGGTAACACAATCTCACCAGCATAGTGCTGCTCCTTGCAACTGCCTAGAAGTAAGTCTCCTCTTCTACTCGTCATTAAGCCCTAAATCAGCAAAAATCCTTTCGCAATGAAGCAACCAATTCTCCACTTCAATTGCATCCTCAGTCCTGGTAAACGGCTTTCCTCCAACCTGGCAAATCTCTACTTAGTGTTGCAGAGTTATTGACCACCAAATCTTCCTGATTTCTTCCAACTGACCCCACGGTAGCTCCAGCTTGCATCATGTTGATGAAGAACTGATACATAGCTCCCATATCAACTTGCGGTGCTCTAGCACCCACATTAGTAGTTTGTGCCTGATCTGGATTCCTTCTAGTATTTGGTCTAGCATTACCGTTGGTTGCGGTGCTTCCTCCATCAATGCCAACTCTTCCACTCCTAACATCCATATCTTACTTCCTTAAAATCTTCATTCGAGTCTTTATAAGATACAGAAGAATAACCTAAGAGAGATGGGAGAATAGAGATAAAGCGTATACATATATCGAAAATATATGTACAATACTATAGCATTATACCATACCCCAATCTTTTCTCTAATTCCATAGGATTATGTTTTCAAAACCATCTTAATTTTAAAATTTCTTTTTAAGTTTTCATAAACCTATGCTCTGATACCAAGTTGTAACATCCCCTATCTTGAGTCCCGAAGCTAAGCGCTACAGATGCTGAAGTCATCCATAGTATTAACTTCCGGTGACAAAATACGGTAATTTTAGTGGTATCCATAATATTAGAAGCATATGAATTTGAAATAAAATAAACATAGATTTTAAAAATAACTTTTCTAATTACTATTCAAATCCATATTTCATATTCAGTTACATAATCCCAACACGATTCCCAGTTTTGATCAAATACAATTAATACAAATTACGCCAAGGGCGACATATGAAGATGCCCCTTGGATGACCAGAGTACTAGATAGACATATTAGTCATAAATACATCACTACGGAAATAATACGAAATAGATCCTACATAGCTAGCTTTTGCTTCCTGCGTGTCTTCGGAAGCCTTTTCATCCAACATACTAAACCTGAAAATCCTTAACTATCAATCTACACAAATCAAATTTTAAGCATTCGAGAGTTTAAGGGGAAAACATAAACTTCAAGTCAGACAAAAAGTCTAGTGTGAATAATGTTATTACCTCTCGATTTACTGATATTAAGTGAGACCACAACGCTTAGCAGAATGGGTTTCCCCTTACTAATATCCTTTTAAAAGCATATCTTTTTCAAATCAAATCCTGCAATCAAACTGATTATAACTATAAAAGCTAATACATGTATGCATAATAATCAGGAAATCAATGGACTATCTGTCACACACTATAGTTTCATCTGGCTAACTATTAACCATTGGTTAACTCGGGCCTACCAGACATAATCAATAATCTAACTTTTATTAGAAACACACTACAAGATAACAGACTTATTATATCACTAATAGTTAGCGTTTCTGCTGGTATGTTGTTTGAAGTACGTAGAAAAATAAATATTAACATTAACAATTCTATTTCTTTTCTTACATGGGTAAAAAAGTACTTCCCGCTTCATTAAACATATTTTAACTGCGCGGATACTTAGCCGCTTCTGTTTCTTTCCTTTTCACCTTTCCCCGCTTTTCTTTCTTTCCTTCTTTCCTTTCACATCCCTCTCCATGTAGAAGTAGAAAACAATATAACCTTAAATCCTCTCTCAAAATTACTTCGAACCCAAAAAAAATCCAAATCAATAGAAATCTCAACCATACCCTTATTTTCCCCCAATTTTCGATTCATTTGGATCTTATGTCCCCCTAAACCCATCCTTAGCAAACTACAGATCTCGAATTTGTAGGATCGATTTCAACCTATAGGGGAGTGAATATGGTGATACTATTAATTATAAAATTTAATGTGGAAGTTTATATAAAATAATTTCAACACGGATTTATCAGAATCATAACAGCATAAATAATAGTAGAATAATAAAAATAGAACACACAGATTTACCCAGCTACGGCAAAACCCTTCCTACGTAATGCCCCCAAGGTATTACTAGAAATTAAGCAGTCATACGCTTGCACACGTAAACTCACGACACCCGCTATTGACTAACCTTAACTCTACGCTCAAAACCCTACCACAACTCAGCCACCGAGTTGCGAATTCTCGAATTAAACCACGTACTTCGTCCCCAAGTTACAAGATTAGAATTTACAACGGTTTAAACGAAAGTACAAAGTTAAAAGCCATTTAAAAAAAATAAAACCTAATTTAACTAGAGCTTTATATAATTAATAACCAAACAAATAAACCTGGCCGGCCCAAAGTAAAATAAGAGTGAATTCCCCTGTATTTTCTTTTATTTCTTCGGCCGACTCCCCTTTGAAAATGGCTGCTTGTTCTCGTTCATTTCCTCTTTGAATAAAATTAAGGTTCTTGATGAAATTGAAGCGTCGCTTCATTTTGATCGAAACAGATGATTTAACGATGCTTGCTTTGTCGATCAAGTGTTACTTTGAATTGCAGACAGCTACTTTACATTGTTGAGTTCAGTCGCTCAATCTGGTATGTGATTTCCATTTTATTAATTCTTGTTTATATGCTCGAACTCGATTTGATTCGAATTATTGATTTTATGTTCTTTGTTTAGCTCGAACTCGAATACTTTTTTATGGCCAATGATGTATGGGTTATATACGATTTCAATCCCTAAAATTTTGTTCGTTTGATAATTTGAATTCGTCTGACAATATTTGCCTCGGCCATTTGATATTGTATGGATGAACGTGATGATTTATGACCTTTTCAAATTCAGATATTTTGTTGCTTGTTTACTTGATAATCACCGCTTTGAATCTATTCGACTCCTTGGCGACCACGGCTCTGACTTTGAACTGTTCGATTCCGTTCTTGTTGACTTCGGCTTAATACTGTGATAATGTTTGACTTCGCACTGACTTGTTCAATTTGAAACTGTTACATTACTTTGTTAATTCGTGTTCCTCATATGCACTGTTCGGTTTAATCATTGCTCCGTGACTTGTTTACTACAACTGGTTAGATATGTATACATTTGGGTTTCACTGTATTTCCTGGTTTCGAGTATTTTCCGCACTTGATTCTTCTGTCGTAAATGACGATGTTTTGAGTCATGTGCATTTAATTCTCATTTCTTCGAGACAGTTTCAATTTCATTATATTGGGTTCGGTCATGTTCATTTGATGGCATTTGGTCCAGACATTGTTGAGTTCCCTATGTACATTGTTGGCATCGGCTTCTACTGTTCCATGATTTGTAGTTTTCCACGTTCACCATATCATTTTAGTTGAAACTCTGAGTTGTATACTTCACTTGTATAGCGATGTTGTTTTTTACATTTCTTCACTCTGAGATGCTTATGTATATATATGATTTATTGTATGGACTGTTTGATTGTATTTGTGGTTACCACTGTCCACTGATGTTGGTCTTCATGTAGCTTGTCGTTCATGTTTGCACTGCCTGTGTATGTCTGCTATGAATATGCATTCATCTTTTGCACTGTGTATGTTGACATATTCACTTGGTTGAACATGTGCACTTAGTTGGTCCTTATGTGTAGTGATGCATTGTATTTACATTTATCTTTAAGCCTGGGAAGTTTGGTCCATGTATGGCCTTGTGCGAGTCTGATGCGGTTTTGGTCGAGATTATGTTTTTATTTGGTTGTATTTGAATTCTTGTGCTCGATAGCTCAGTTTTGTGCTACCTTTTGTACTTGTTCATTTTGATTTGCACCTGTGTTGAATCCAGTTAATAGCTCGGGTTTGACCTTATGCTAATTTCATGACTTTATATTTATTTCACTTGAGTTGAACCCGGATTTTGATTTCGGTTTGACCTTGTGCTCACCTGTCCCTGTAACTTTATCAAGTGTATATCGGTGTGCACGGCCTTGTGGAAGATCCAGTGATACATTGTATATGTCACAAGCTGTTCGTGTATGATGAATTCAAAATTAAATGATGATGAACAACCCAAATAACTAAGGCAAATAATATTTTAAAAATTATATTTTTATTTTACACTGCATGTTTGCGCCAAAATTGGTCACAAACCCCAAATACCGTGAAAGCACCAGTGTATGAACACAAACTAATGATATTCAAGCAAAAATATCAGATCTCAGCAAATATCAAACAGCAATTCAGAAATAATGAACAAAGACACCAGTTTTATAGTGGTTCGGCTATCTCCGGCCTACGTCCACTCTAAAGTTTTATCCTTTTATTGATTATCCTTTATGATTATAGATGATTACAGCGGTAATTATGAAGAATTCCCAGTACAACAGCAGTATTGAAGCGTAGAAATGAATCCGGCAGAGTCTGGAGGTTGAAAGGCCAAAGATCCGAGAGAGCTCCTCTTTTCTGAATGACCAGAGGCTCTATTTATAGGCGTGAGATGCTGATATTTCGCTGAAAATCTGGGAGACCACTTCTGGTACGTGCGGGGGCCCACATGCCCGGCCTCAGAAAATTTGGGCCCACTTTGGGATTGATTCGAATTCCATTCGAATCGATCAGAAAATTATCCAATCGAGGTGAAATTTGGTGTGGACATTCTTCAACATGTATGTAAGCTCCTGTGAAAATTTCATTGCATTTGGATCGGTGGACCTTGAGTTATGATCGATTCGAGTTTGGGTTGTCCGCTGGCTTTTCGTCTTCGAATCCATTGCTTCGAATCCATCTTGTTCGACTCCATCCAAAGCGCGTGCGCATCGATGACGTGTCGCGAGATCCTTGGGTTGATCCACCTTTGCCGCCGTGTTGAACGCTTCTTTCCTGAAGACGCGCTCGTATCCATGTTTTGCACCTCAGTTCGTATCCATCTCTTCGTATCGATAGGCACGAATCCAGAATCCCAAAACTGCTACTTCCTTTTCGTATCGATCCAACGCTGATCGATACGAAGGACTTCTGCGCATCTATCCCATTACTCTATAACGACGCGAAGCGCATCGATTCAAAACAAACTCCTACATTTCCTATTGATCGATACGAACTGTATCGATTCGAACCACCATCGATACGAACCAACCCCTGTACACCTTATGGATACGAAGGAGACCTATGTTGTCATCGAGTCGAAGTCCACCTAACCTTCTGATACGAAATAACTGAGTCTCGTCCATGCCAATCGATACGAAGTGTATCGATTCGAAGTCCTTCACCCTGCTTTGCCTTTGACCGATACGAACGCTATCAAGTCCAACCAACACCTAACCGATGCGAACCTCTCTGGGCCGAACCCATACCAATCGATACGAACGGCATCGACTCAAAATGGCATCGATACGAACGCAACCCTGATCGATTCGAACCATCCTTGCGTGCCTATGGGTTCGAACAGTATGTCCTTCCTACCTTGCATCGTCATATCTCCTTCATACGAACTCCGATTAACCTGAAATTTGAAACATAGCCTTTCCTAGTCCATATCATCATCTACAATCAATTTCGCCCCGATCGGGCTCAACCAAATTTTGACGTCATCGATTGTAGCCTTGTTTCCAATCGACCTCCAATCCCGATATCCATCATTCCTTGCCAATTTATTGATATTCCAGTTTTGGCCAAAAAGTGGGATAACGCTTTGCCCCCCAAAACATGCCTTGTGATAAGAAGGCGTGTTTTGAATAGTTTCGATTCCAATATCCAAAGTCCATAGCCATATCGCCAGAGTATGCCATCCTTGACTGCTTCGAGTCGATGCCTAATCCCAAATCCAATAGCCAGAGCCTTACCTAATTCCATATCCATCCGAACTCGACAACCGAGTCCAAATCCATCCTTATCCAATAGCCAATAACCGAATCCAGGACCTCTTTGGGTTCTTGTCAAGCGCAATCCACACCTGACGACCGTGATCCAGTGTCCCTGCACGTTGTAAAAAGCCATGGCTTAAGTCCTAAGCTGAATCCTGGTCTCTCCGGACCCTTGTTGAGCATAATCCATGCTCAACGACCTGAAAATAACAATTGATAATACATGACCTAAGTCCTAGGCCGAATCCTGGTCACTCCGGACCCTTGTTGAGCATAGTCCATGCTCAGCGACCTGAAACAATAATCGATAATATGGGGCCTAAGTCCTAGGCCGAATCCTAGTCACTCCGGACCCTTGCCGAGCATAGTCCATACTCGACGACCTAAATGAGTCAATTTACCATGTTCGGGCAAAGTGACTCACCCCTTGCCAGGCATAATCCATACCCGACGACCGTTTATCAAAAGCCAGATAAAAATCCAATCAAAATCCAATCGAAATCCAAAATCCAAATTCAAAATCCAAAATCCAAAACCGAAAACAATCATCCAAAGGAAAATCCAAATCAAAAAAGCAAGCAAAACCAGGAGCTCAATCCAAACTCTAAAACCAAATCCAAAAAGAAAAGCAGTGTTCAATCCAAAAGCAAAAGATAAATTTCACAAACCATAGCATCGCAGTTTATCATCATTCAGAGCATGCCTAGGGGCTGTAAATGACTTGGTTGCTTGCCAATGGTTTGTTACTTATTTCATATTATCTAGGTCAATGAATAATCAATCGACCGTTAGGCCTCACATCATCATGGTGTGAGGTAGTCGGTGGTTGCTCCTGCTCCACCGTTGCATTCCGAGTTCCGAGATATTGCCGTAATTGTCCATTCCTTACATGCTCCTCGATTATATCCTTTAAGTGCCTGCAGCTGTTGGTGTCATGTCCATCTAAATCATGGAAGAGGCAGTGCCTTCCTGATGTCCTCACCCGTTCTGATGGTTCTCTCCTAGCCGGCCTCCGATAGGGAAGGCAATTCCGAGTATCCAGGTATATCCGCTCCAGCGTCTCGTTCAATCCTGTGTATGTGGAAAACTTTGGATCCTTCCATCGCTTCCTAGCGTTTTCGGAATCCTCGTCCAACTTCCTTTTCCCTTTGTCTTTATCCAAACCTTTGCTGGATGGTCCTCCACCCTCAGTTGCATTAACCTTTTTCACCTTTAAATCCATACTCGCATCTTCTTGCCGAAGGAACCTCTCTGCCTCGTGAAAGAATTCCTCGAGATCCTGTGGGGGATCTCGTATCAGAGATACCTTGAAATCTGAATCCTCCCTGACTCCTGATACTGCCGCCATTAAGACCATTGATGGATCAGGCCGATCCACCGAAGCTACCGCCGCACTGAATCGAGTTAGAAAAGTTCTAAGTGATTCATCCATCCTTTGCTTTACCGATGCCAATGTCATCACATTTTTCGGCCTCTTGACGTGAACCCGAAACTGTCCCAAAAACTTTTCCACCAATTCCGCCCAAGTCTTGATAGATCCTTCACCAAGCTGCCTAAACCACATTACAGCTAAGTCCGTCAAGTACAAAGGAAAACATCGTGCCATTACTTCCTGCAATGCCCCCAGCACCTCCATGTGCTTGGTGTACCTCATCAGGTGACCAGTTGGGTCTGCCTTACCATCATACACATCCACGCTAGGTAGCTTGAACTTAGGTGGATTCTGAGCCATCCTTATTTCCCGAGCGAACGGACTCCTCTTCACTCCTTCCAAGTCTCTGTTGGTCAAACCACCTCGCACAGTTTTTCTAATGATCTCCACTAATCCAGTATTGTCTGTTAAGGGTTGCCCCCCATGCCCCCGAGGGAACTCTGGCACATACTCTTCGTGTGGCTCACTAGCAGCAATGTTAACCCCGGCCTGTTGAATTCCTTCTAAAGGTCCTCCCGTGTTGGATCCTGTGGGCCTGCCCCCAAGCCCTTATTGATTGCCTTCTGGCTCCACATCCCGTCCTCCATTGGGTTCCACAACCCTAGTTCCTTGTTCTGCATCCATCGTGGCTGTAGCTGTTCCTAAGTTCTGCATCCCTGCAGCTCTCATTTGCTCAAAGAAAGTCTGCATCATTTCCTGTTGGCTCTTCAACAATCTCTCTTGCAAAGAATTTGCCATAGCTTCCATTTCATCTCGGATTATGTAGATCGAAACCTGTCCTTCCCCAGCTTCGGAGGATACTTGTTGACTTCCTTCCTGTTGGCTTCTCTCAGCCCTTTGCCTTCTATTTTGCCTTGTCATTGTCCTCAAGTCCAAACTTTTCAAACTCTTCAAATCTGAACTTTAAATCCGATGTAGTGGGTGCTAGTCCTTCTCAGTGAAAGCACCAAAGTGTTTGCGCCAAAATTGGTCACAAACCCTAAATATCGTGAAAGCACCAGTGTATGAACACAAACCAATGATATTCAAGCAAAAATATCAGATCTCAGCAAATATCAAACAGCAATTCAGAAATAATGAACAAAGACACCAGTTTTATAGTGGTTCGGCTATCTCCGGCCTACGTCCACTCTAAAGTTTTATCCTTTTATTGATTATCCTTTATGATTATAGATGATTACAGCGGTAATTATGAAGAATTCCCAGTACAACAGCAGTATTGAAGCGTAGAAATGAATCCGGCAGAGTCTGGAGGTTGAAAGGCCAAAGATCCGAGAGATCTCCTCTTTTCTGAATGACCAGAGGCTCTATTTATAGGCGTGGGATGCTGAAATTTCGCTGAAAATCCGGGAGACCACTTCCGGCACGTGAGGGGGCCCACATGCCCGGCCTCAGGAAATTTGGGCCCACTTTGGGATCGATTCGAACTCCATTCGAATCGATCAGAAAATTATCCAATCGAGGTGAAATTTGGTGTGGACATTCTTCAACATGTATGTAAGCTCCTGTGAAAATTTCATTGCATTTGGATCAGTGGATCTTGAGTTATGATCGATTCGATTTTGGGTTGTCCGCTGGCTTGTCGTCTTCGAATCCATTGCTTCGAATCCATCTTGTTCGACTCCATCCAAAGCGCGTGCGCATCAATGACGTGTCGCGAGATCCCTGGGTTGATCCACCTTTATCGCCGTGTTGAACGCTTCTTTCTTGAAGACGCGCTCGTATCCATGTTTTGCACCTCCGTTCGCATCCATCTCTTCGTATCGATAGGAACGAATCCAGAATCCCAAAACTGCTACTTCCTTTCCGTATCGATCCAACGCTGATCGATACGAAGGACTTCTGCGCATCCATCCCATTACTCTATAACGACGCGAAGCGCATCGATTCGAAACAAACTCCTACATTTCCTCTTGATCGATACGAACTATATCGATTCGAACCACCATCGATACGAACCAACCCCTGTACACCTTATGGATACGAAGGAGACATGTTGTCATCGAGTCGAAGTCCACCTAACCTTCTGATACGAAATAAACAAGTCTCGTCCATGCCAATCGATACGAAGTGTATCGATTCGAAGTCCTTCACCCTGCTTTGCCTTTGACCGATACGAAAGCTATCAAGTCCAACCAACACCTAACCGATGCGAACCTCTCTGAGCCGAACCCATACCAATCGATACGAACGGCATTGATTCGAAATGGCATCGATACGAACAGTATCGATACGAACGCAACCCCTGATCGATTCGAACCATCCTTGCGTGCCGATGGGTTCGAACAGTATGTCCTTCCTACATTGCATCGATCATATCTCCTTCATATGAACTCTGATTAACGTGAAATTTGAAACATATCCTTTCCTAACCTTATCATCATCTCCAATCAATTTCGTCCCAATCGGAGCTCAACCAAATTTTGACGTCATCGATTATAGCCTTGTTTCCAATCGATCTCCAATCCCGATATCCATCGTTCCTTGCCAATTTGTTGATATTCCAGTTTTGGCCAAAAAGTGGGATAACACTGCAAATATTTTCTTTTCAATTTTACTGCGTTAGTGTTTATTTTGCAGATTGCTCAGATGCTGGATTCAATCTAGAATTAACTTGAAGATCAATTTTGAGTGAACGAGTGATATGTAGTGAGGTGCTGATGTAAATGATAATTGTAATGTAATCAGAATTGTATTTTAATCAAAATTGTGTATATAGAGTGAGAGCTCAATTTTGTACTATTCAAAATTGTAATAAATATTTATTTGAATAAAATATCCGTTTGAATTTAAATTCTGTGTTACTTATTTATTCAGCAAATATTTATTAATTATGTGAAAAATAAAATAGTACATCAACAAATACATTTAAATGAATATATATATATATATATGTATATATATATATATATGTATATGTATGTATGTATATATATATATATATATTTATTATCATCAAACAAAAATTATACACTAGCATATTCAACAATCTCCCCTTTTTGATGATAATAAACATATATTTAAGTTTTGAATTTATTAAATGTATTTGACAATTCAATTTTCTCCCCCTATTTAAATACTCCCTCTCTACACAAAGCTCCCCCCTTATATATGCATGAAAATAAATAAAAATAGCTTAACTTCCCCCATTTTGTTATCAGCAAAAGAGTAATGGTGTTAGAAAAATAGAGATAAAGTGAAAGACATTAATTCAACATTACTACTCAACCGAGTATAAATATTAAATTTCAATAAAAAATAAAATAAAAATCATAAATACAATATTTGACGCATAATCCACTTTAGAATGATTGGGGTGATGTCATCATATAAAATCATGTAGTTGTGTCTATTTGTGGTATATTTATATCAGGAGTTAGAATATCTACTAACCATGCATAACCATTAGGACTTTTAAATAAGATTAGTAGTATTCCAAATTTTTATTAAAAAATGTATTCAAGTATCTTCTAACCACGCATAACCGTGAGGACTTTTAAACAGGATTAGAATTAACTTGTCTATTAAATCAATCAATTTTTATATGCGTTCCATACATGCATAACCGTGAGGATTTTTAAATGAGCATGGAAGCACATAATCAAAAATTCCAAGTATTCACCCATGTATAACCATGAGGACTTTTAATTGAGAGTGAATACTTTGGATGATTTTCATTGCTAAAAATATTATAAAATGAATGAGCATAATTTCCCGTTGAAAATTCCACATATTGACCTACTATATTGGATTTTGATGAGTGATGGTCGTTAGAAATATGATAAAAATAGAGATGGTCATTGAATTTTTATCAACAAAAAGTTTTTATAACTCTTGTTCAAATTTGTAGAGAAATTTTACTAAATATACCGTCTCAAGTTATAATATATGATTAATATCAACACTCATCACTTTTTCATTCACTATTTATCTTATCGATAATCAATAGGGAGTTAGATTAGCCAATGTAGTTATTTAAAATCAAATCCAAAAATAATTATGAAATCAAATTTTTTAAGATGACTAATCTGAAACAAGGTTAACAAAAACATTTTTCTAGAAGGGGTTTATAAAAGAAAAATGTTTGCTAATTTGAAAATTATTTGAAATGAAAAATATGCAGATTTTTTTTTGAAAAATGATGCAGCTATTGAATGTCTCAACATAAATCAAGTTCCACCAGTAATTTTTCTATCAGCTAGATTACCAATGTAATCTACATCTGAATTTTTCTTTCACTCGAGATTATCATTAGTTGAATGTTGTAGACCAGATCATGAAGTGTACAACAAAATATCTCAAAATTATTTTTAACAACTTCTTAAATGAAATTGAATTGAAGCCATGCAAGTTTACATATAATGACCACAGTGTCAGCAGTAAAGTAACCAATATATCCACGTGTATCTAAAGAAATCATCAATCATCATCAATAGTTCAAATATTTCAAAGATGATTGGTTAATGATTTTGAATAAGTCAGATAAATCATCAACATTCATTTCTTTATCATATAACTGGCTAATTCAAATTATATTGTGGTGCATATTATCACATTTAATATATCGTTCAAGATGAATATACCATTACCTATTTTACCTTTACCGATAATATTTCGTTGTTGCCCATTATGATTCTGTCACCTTTTTACTAGGCTAAGGAACTGTGATTTGTCGCCCGTTGTGTTCCTGGAACAGGCAGAATCCTAGTAACATAGTTGATGTTCTTTAGCCTGCCACCACACCTAAATGATAAAAGATTTTTGTGATCTATTTGTTTTTATATGTCCATGGTTGTTAGTGGCAATAGATTTTGAAAATAAGTTTATGGAGACCCGAAACTAGTTATATATATTCCTTTCGGCACCCAGATTTGTTTTACTTTGAGGGATTTCATATTTGATCCTTTTGAAACCCAAATTGGAATGGTTTTCATGTGTTTGGGTCGATACCAACAGATATTTTATTGTGTCCAATTTTTCTACAAATTGTAAACATGGATTTGACTTGTTTAATTTCGTTTCTAACATTTTCAGAATGATTATATCCAAGTCCTTATCTAACTATATTAAAAGTTTATTTCCCTAATAGCATATTCAATAATCTTTCACTTTTGAAAATTTTTCTTAAAGTCATTGAAAGTTGTTGGACTTGTGTTTTCAGTGATTCATTTTCATTTAATAACTGTGTTCACCTTTTAATAGAATTTTCTCTCCTAGTATTTTCACTTTCTTTCAAAATCAGAATTTCATTTTCAAGCGATTTAATTTTAATTTCTGATTTTTTAATATCTTCTTCGAATGTTGGACACCTATCACACTTAGGGTTCCTACTTTGATAGTTTTTAACTAGTTGATCAAGTTGTTTATTTAAATCTATCAAAGTATCTCTTTTTGATTCAATTTCAGCATATTTTTCCCTTAGTCATTCAAAAAAGCCATTTACTTTTTGGAAATATATGAGTAATTCTGAATGAATAAGTTTTGATACCTCGCTTGGCTCGTTATCATCGCTCTCAATTATATCACCTCGAAGGCACATATCTTCTTTCTCACTCTCACTGCTAGTACTTTTATTATCATCATCACTCTTATTCCACGTGGCTATAAAATTTCTTCTTTTCGATTTCTTTTCTAGGCCGTGTCGATTCTGAGGACAATTAGGCTTGATGTGTCCGGGTTTGATGCACTTGTGACAGATGATCTCCCGTTCTTCTAGATTGTCTAGTGCTTTGACTATTCTGCTTTTCAATTTTTGATTTAGAGCTGGATTTCTGTACTTGTGGCTCCACTTTTGAATCTCTTCATTAGTAACGCTAGCTCAGTTGCTCTATCATCATTATCATCATCACTTCCTTTTACCAATCCTATTAAGCACGTTTCTTTAATTTCTGATTTGATTATGGGGGATCTCTCACAGTTGTTGACTTTTGCACCATATATTGTCCCAAAAGTATTCCAAATTTCCTATGCACTTTCACAATGAGAGTTAAAGTTAAAATTATCTTGATTAATATGAGAATATATTATGTGCATAGCAAGAGCATTAATCAAAGTAATTTTCTCGTCTATTATATCATACCCATTTTCAATAATATCCCCACATTTAACATTAATAGATTTTAAATAAATTCCATTTTCAATTTCCAATTCAAAAAATCCGTTCCATCAAAAACAGGAGGACAATACTGGACCTACCCTCAACAAAGGCATTATTAAAAGAAGCCATTTTAAAAATTCAAATTTGTAAAGAAAAATTGGTCTTTGAGAAGTCAAACTTTTTAAAAAAAAATGGCTTTTGTTCCTAGCTCTAATACCACTTGTAGGATCGATTTCACCCTAGAGGGGGTGAATAGGGTGATACTATTAATTATAAAATTTAATGCTGAAGTTTATATAAAATAATTTCAACACAGATTTATCAGAATTATAGCAGCATAGATAATAGCAGAATAATAAAAATAGAACACACAGATTTACCCAGCTTCGGCAAAACCCTGCCTACGTGCTGCCCCCAAGGTTTCTCCTAGAAATTAAACAGTCAGACGCTTACACACGTAAACTCGCGACACCCGCTATCGATTAACCTTAATTCTATGCTCAAAACCCTACCACAACTCAGCCACGGAGTTGTGAATTCTTGAACTGCACCACCGTAGTTCGTCCCCTAGTCACACGACTAGAATTTATAATGGTTTAAAAGGAATTACAAATTTAAAAACAATTTAAAAACAAATAAACCCTAATTTAACTAGAGCTTTATATAATTAATAACCAAACAAATAAACCAGGCTGGCCCAAAGTAAAATAAGAGTGAATTCCCTTTATTCTCTTTTATTTCTTCGGCCGCCTCCTCTTTGAAAATGGCTACTTGTTCTCATTCGATTCCTCTTTGAATAAATTAGGGTTCTTGATGAAATTGAAGCGCCACTTCAGGTTGATCGAAAAGATGATTTAACGATGCTTGCTCTGTCGATCAAGTGTTACTTTGAATTGTAGATAGCTACTTCAAGTTGTCGAGTTCGGTTGCTCAATCTGATATGTGATTTCCTTTTTATTAATTATTGTTTATATGCTCGAACTCGATTTGATTCGAGTTATTGATTTTATGTTCTTTGTTTAGCTCGAACTCGAATGCTTTTTTATGGCCAATGATATATGGGTTATATATTATTTGAATCCCTGAAATTTCGTTCGTCCGATAATTTAAATTCGTCTGATAATACTTGGCTCGGCCATTTGATTTTGTATGGATGAACGTGATGATTTCTGACCTTTTCAAATTTGTATATTTTATTGCTTGTTTACTTGATAATACCTGCTTTGAATCTGTTCGACTCCTTAGCCACCACGGCTCTGACTTTGAACTGTTTGATTCCGTTCTTGTTGACTTCGGCTTGATAATGTGATAATGTTTGACTTCGGCGCTGACTTGTTCAATTTGAAACTATTACATGACTTTATTAATTCATGTTCCTCATATGCATTTTTCGGTTCAATCTTTGCTCCCTGACTTGATTACTGCAACTGGTTAGATAAGTATACATTTGGGTTTCGCTGTGTTTCCTGGTTTCGAGTACTATCTGCACTTGATTCTTCTGTCTTCAACGATGATGTTTTAAGTCATGTGCATTTAATTCTCATTTGCTTCGAGATAGTTTCAGTTGCATTGTGTTGGGTTCGGTCATGTTCATTTGATGGCATTTGGTCCAAACATTGTTGAGTTCCATGTGTACATTGTTGGCATCGGCTTCTACTGTTCCATGATTTGTAGTTTACCATGTTCACCATGTCATTTTAGTTGAAACTTTGAGTTGTATACTTCACTTGTACAGTGATGTTGTTTTATATATTTCTTCACTCCGAGATGTTTATGTATATATATGATTTACTTCTGGACTGTTTGATTGTATTTGTGGTTACCATTGTCCACTAATGTTGGTCTTCATGTAGCTTGTCGTTCATGTTTGCACTACTTGTGTATGTCTTCTATGAATATGCATTCATCTTTTGCACTGTGTATGTTGACATATTCACTTGGTTGAATATGTGCACTTAATTGGTCCTTACGTGTACTGATGCATTTTATTTAATTTGTCTTTGATCCTGGGCAGTTTGGTCCATGTGTGGCCTTATGCGAGTCTGATGCTATTTTGGTCGAGACTGTGTTCTTGTTTGGTTGTATTTGAATTCTTGTGCTCGATAGCACAGTTTTGTGCTACCTTTTGTACTTGTTCATTTTGATTTGCACATGTGTTGAATCCAGCTAATAGCTTGGGTTTGACCTTGTGCTAATTTCATGACTTTATATTTATTCACTTGAGTTGAACCCGGCTTTTGATTTGGGTTTGACCTTGTGCTCACCCGTCCCTGTAATATTATCAAGGGTATATCGATGTGCACGGCCTTGCGGCATATCCATTGGTACACTATGTATGCCACAAGTTGTCCGTGTATGATGAATTCAAAATTAAATGATGACGAACAACCCAAATAACTAAGGCAAATAATATTCTAAAAATTACATTTTGTTTTACACCGCAAAATATTTTCTTTTCAATTTTACTACATTAGGTGATTATTTTGCAGATTGCTCAGATGTTGGATTCAATCTGGAATGAGTTGAAGATCAATTTTGAGTGAACGAGTGATATGTACTGAGGTGCTGATGTAAATGATAATTGTAATGTAATCAGAATTGTATTTTAATCGAAATTGTGTATATATAGTGAGAGCTCAAATTTGTACTATTCAAAATTGCAATAAATATTTGTTTGAATAAAATATCTGTTTGAATTTAAATTCTGTGTTACTTATTTTATTCAGCAAATATTTATTAATTATGTGAAAAATAAAATAGTACATTAACAAATACATTTAAATGAATATATATATATATGTGTGTGTGTGTGTGTGTGTGTGTGTGTTTATTATCATCAAACAAAAGTCATGTACTAGCATATTCAACAGGATCCGATTATCAGTTCACCCTGCAATCAAAAGCTTCGGAATTCTTCTTTGAAGTAGAAGGCAACGACATCTGATTCTTATCCTTTCTGTTACCAATCAAAACCCTAGAATTTGATGGCGATAACCGCTCGAGATGCTTATCGAGAACATCATTGATTCCCTTCCTATCAATCGATCCAACTTCCGATGATTTACCACGCTCTCTATGCATCGAATCGCACAGATAATAAAAAAATATAGGATTTGTGAAATTTGAGTTATTGAGTCTGCGGGAAATGATGGAGAGCGAAGAAGGGTAGGGTTGAGATTACATGGAATCACGAGGGGTGTTGCACTTCAGCACTCTTGATCAATTCTCTTTAAAAATCCAATTTTAGGTAAATAATTTTTATTCACATTATGATGCAACAGTTAAAATTACGATTCTATGTTCTTTTTGAAGTTTGTAGTTTATGTTGTGCTACCTTTGTAGATTAATTTACTGAATTTCTTATTATGTGATGCTTAGTAATGAAAGTTAGGTTTACAAAGCCTAGAGAAAGAAGACGTTTTGTCTGCTTCTATTTTTAATCGTATTTTTTGTTGATTCTTGCCAATAAATTTATGATCTTTCATAAGGATGTCCCATAAGTCATATTTTTTCATTTGAATAGACGTTAGCTTACATATGTCCCACTAAAAATAACCAAACTAAAGACATAACTAATTATACTTCAGTTTGACTACCCAATTAAAATATGTATGTGCAAGTACTGAATTAGTGAAATATGAAAAAAATGTTTGGTTCTTTTTAAACACATGGCCTTGAGACGTGAACTTCACATTCAACTGCTGCACCAATTCTTGAAAACTAGTCTGCACCAAAATAATATAGCCAATAAATTGTAAATAATGGCACACTATTGTTGTTTGTTTTCATTTTAACAGAAAGTTGCATATGGTATAGATCATGAAAATCAATATTACGTACTTTATCATAAAGTGGAACCATGGCAACCATGTTACGCATGGCAAATGCCTCTTGTAACAACCCGGTACTTTGCAACAATTAATATTGTCACAAATTTCCATTTGAAGTTTTTAAATTTGAATTAAAATTCTTTTATAAATTGTTAAAAGAAATTTTGGGCTTTGAAATTAAATAGTGGTCCATGTTTTTATATTGGGCCGTGTTAATTCTCAAAGCATAATACCCGTTCTTTTCCCCCTTTTTCATTTTAAGTAGCAACCCTAGAAGAAATCGAAACAAACGAAAATGGTGGTCGTTCCTTTTCTTCCTCTCCGACATTTAGGGCTTCGTTCCAAAATTGGGGGTTCGCCTGTTCCCTTGCTCGATCGTTGCTCGCTCTTGTGGTGCTCGCGGCCGCTTGTTTTGTAATCGTCTCTGCTTCAATTCGTCGACAAGGTGAGTAATTAAATTTACTCACATCTAATTCATGCTCTAGTGTAATTAGGTTTTGATTTTTGTTGATTTCTGACTTTATTCGATTTTGTTGGCGTTGATGATTTTTGGGTTTTTGACTTTGCCATTCTTCGGCCGTACCACTTCGTTAAAACTTGTACCCTGGTTTTTAATTGCTTTGTTGGCTTCGGCCTTGCTTTCTTTGATGAAGTGGTTAATGTCTCTGTATATTTGTTGTTTTCGTGACCTGTGTAATCCATTCATGTGTATTCATCCTTGTAGTATAACCTGATGCTTGAGCGTGTTTGCCTGTTGCACTCGATCATATTGATTTCAGGGTATTTGCTTTGAGATGCTTATAAGCTTGGTCTCTACTCTGTTGCATTTTACTTTGTTTTTGTTGCCTAGTCTGCTTAATGATACTGCATGACCGATTTGTTACTGTTCGAGTGCATTGTTCAGTTGCTTCACTGATGCATTTTGGAGTCCGCCTTGTTGCACTGTTTATGGCCATTCTTGTTGCCTCTGTTCATTTGCAATATTAAGGTTCATGGGTTGCATTGCCCAGCATTTTGTTTTGAAGGAGCAATATACCTTTTTGTTTTGCTTCAGCACTGATTGTTGTAGTTGCATTTTGCATCCATTGGGTTTGCACGGTATAACACTTTGCATCATAAGTTACACTGTCCAGTTTTATTTAGTTGTCCATTTGCCACAACATATATGTGCTGTTGCTCCAGGTTGCACTTGAACCATTTTGTGTTCACTTGAACTCTCTGTTGGTTCATGCCGTGACATTGATTGTCAATTGACCTATTTTGTTATGTGAGCTGCTGTTTTAATAGAAGTTAGTAATTTTTTCAAACATCAATCATATGCATACATATATATGCCCATTGTTGTTTTATTAGTATATGCAGTCTGCACTGAATTCTCCTCATCTTCAACAAAGATGTTTTGGGTCATTTTCATTTGAGCATATGTAAGACAGTTTACATACTTAGAGTTGTCATGGCTTTGATTGCATCATGTTGCAACAGTTTTGATCTTTTGACGTTTGCATTCCACCTGAGTTCACATGTAGTGTTCCTTGCATACATTCATACAGGTGCGCATGTATTTACTACACTGTTGTAATACTCCTAAATTTGGATAAACTTGGATCCTTGGTATACTTGTCTCTATTTCGAGGCTGATACTTTTTGTAGTTCCTTCTGTCAGCTTGTAGTTCATGTACAGCCCTTGTGTACATTTTTGGGTTGTGTACAGCCTTCATTGTGATCTTTCAGTTGAGACTGTCTGTAGCCGTTGACCATCTTCTTTGTTTTGTGTTGTTACACTGCCTCCATTCAAAAGTATTGTTGCATGGAGCTCTGTTGTATATTTGATTATTTGACCTTGTACACTTATGTTTCCCCTGAGTTGAACCGTAATTTAATTGGGTTTGACCTTGTGCCCGGTTGTGTACATTATCACTGTAGTGGCAAGGCAGTGCACGCAAGCGTGAACTGCAACCACACGGTATTCAATGGGTACATCATCACCGTAGTGGCAAGGCAGTGCACGCAAGCATGAACTGCAGCCACACGGTATTGGTTTTATTGTTATTTCTTTTGCTTTTGATTTATGGAACTATTTCGTATTCCATATGTTGTAGTGGCGTGGCAGTACACGCGTGCGTGTACTGCAGTCCTACCCGAATTAATATTTTAATTGATATTTCAATGGTTTGAACTGTTTTGTTTATTCAATTCAATATTCTGAATTGTATTCTGATTTGGTTTAATTTGCTGATTTGTTGTTTAACACTGTTACATGTTATATTTATCGTTATCCGATTTCTTTATTTAAGGATCGGATAGACAAGATTTATTGTGATTGTCGTCTATTCATTATTTAATTATTATTGCTTCGGTGCACTAATGATTGAGTTTGAATTAGACTGACCCGTGTATTATTTTCTTTTGAATGTAATACTCGGGTCAGACCGAGTATTCACAGGTTGTAGATATCTTGCTTTGGGTTGCTGCTAGAGCTATGAAGTTTCTTTAAATCTTTTGGAGTGGTCGTCGTCATGTTTAGTAGTCAGTGTATTTGTATAGGATGTTGTATATTCATGTATATTATTCACGGTAATGTACTTGTATATGTAACTTCCAGAGTCGACAGTTGTAGTTGTATCATATGTACTGTATCACACGTATTGTAACTGACTTCAGTTATTATATATATGAGACTTTTGTTTTATCTGTGTTCCGCATTTATATTATCTGTGTTATTATTATATCTATTGTCCTAAACTATTATGAACCATCGTAGTTCGTTTTATACTGGAATTGGGTATGTCGATAGGAGTAAATAAATAAGAGATGAAAAACAAAAATATGTACCATTCCTATCGAGGTAACTAATACTAGTGTAAGGCCTAACTACGGATGGCCGCTCCTATCCAGCCTTATTCTTCGTGATAACAGACAGTATTCCTTTTAATACTCTTTGTTATTGCGAGCATAGAGGTGGGGCGTCACAGTTGGTATCCGAGCTTGGGGTTTATGGACATAATATAAAATATAACATAGATGGAACATGTGTTACTACTATTTGTCGATGTTTTAGTTGTGTTTTGAGTCAAAAACTAAAGTTTTGAAATTTTGATGAAATTTTTAAATAGCTTTATTTAAAAATAAAAGTGAAATTGTGTTTTGATGATTGATTGAATTGTGTTTTGTTTATCAGAGTACGCAGCGGAAACAGTAAGACTGCTTCGCTGAGTACAGCTGATAATTATTTTTATTTAAAAATCAAAATATGAAAATGAATTTAATTTCATTATGTTGTTTAACCATTGGTTCTGATTTGTTGAAATTCTTGCTGGTTTTCTTTGATGCTAATCATATCTGATTAGATTTCTGCTGTTTTAAAATATTTTCATCGAAGATATATTTGAGTAATTTCTTTGTTTATTTTGTAGTGTGCGTGCAAACATGAGTTGCACGTTACTACATTAATTTTACGTTGAACCGATTCTTGGCTATGAAACATATTTTGTTGCCGTTATTTTTATAACGGGATTTTAACACTTGTGCTAAATTTTTGAAGTACGGTGTTTTGTTGACATTTTTGATGAATGTTTGTGATGAATGAAAATTCACTAGTGTTATATTTTGTTGCGAACTATTTTGATAAGATTTTGACGTATAAAAATTATTGTCGCATTGACTTCAGTAATCGTTAAGTTTTAAAGTGGATTTTCCAGCGGTTATTCCGCAATTCTGATTTTGAGATCCGTTTTTACAGTGTTTTGAGAAGTGCATTTTCCTTGTCGAAATTATCACTAATGTTGCTGTTTTTATCACGGAATTGCAAATCGTTTTAAAAATAAAATTGTTTTCCAAAATTTTTATGGTTTACGCTTTCAAAAGAATGAGAAAGTGATTTAAACGTTTCAGCAAAATCGAGGACTATGACCCCTTTCTTTTACTGATTCGCTTAATTCCGGACTTGTTCGTTTGAGAATGTAAATTTTTAATTTTATAAAATAAATGAAATTGTTTTCAGAATTTTTCAGTTTGCGTTTTCAGAAGAATGAGAAAGTGATTTAAACGTTTCAGAAAAATCGAGGACTATGACCCCTTTCTTTTACTCATTCGCTTAATTCTGGACTCGTTCGTTTGAGAATGTGAAATGTTATTTTTGGAATACACAATTTGCACTTTCAAGGAAACGATGAAGAGATTTAAACGATGTAGCGAAAGTGCGGAGTATGGAACCACACTTTTACTATTTCGGTTAATTCCGGACTCGTTAATTGAAATAATTGCTGTTTTGATGATTTTGATGATTTTACACGTTCAAGGTGTAACGCACCGAAAATTTTCGACTTTCGAAAATTCAACATCGATACTCACTTTATCGACTGCCGAGAAATCGAAGGCCGGAAACACGGAATGTTATGGGTTTTAAAAAGAATTTAAGAAAAGAGAAGAGAAAAAGAGAGAAGAAGAGATAAGAGATAGAAAAATGGAGAGGAAAGAAAACAGAAATTTTTAAAATAGAGAATGGACAGAAAGGAAACAACTGAACAACAACAGAATCTCACAATTCGCAGCGGAACAACATATAATAATAAATGAATAATCTTTAAACAAAGAACTATATCAGTTATTACATTACATTTCATTACATTATATCATCAGAGTGTACAACATCATACAACAACAAACAGTGCAGCGGAAAAAGAAATACTATATACTAGTAATACGCCATGCCATCCAGCTTGCCTCCAGCAACTCCTGAATATCCAGAATATCCTGATAAACCTAACTCTTGACTGCCCGTGTGGAAATTGGTGGGCACCCAGAGTTTAGGAAGGAAAACAATAAACTCCGAGTCAGTCATGTGACTGGTGTGAGAACTCAAAACAGTTTATTTATCTTTAAAATCAAAATAGAGAGATATTTTTAAATTCAATTCGCAATGCTTTTAAAAATGAGACTACCATAAGGCCTCCCGCACACACACAATGCAAACGCAGAATCGGAGGAGATTTCTCCTTATGATAGTCAAAGATGCTTGATACGCATTTAAAAGAACATTTTATATTATTATTAGTGCATAGTGTAGAGAAAAATTCATTTCGAAAGTAGAATATAAATCTTAGCCGACATACGACCATTATCGTATGCCTACTATAGCTATCATCCAAACAGTGTTGCGACACCATAAGTGAATGATAGGTCCTACAACTAATACCGTACAAGTTTCGTATTTGGAGAATGGATTTTTCCAACAAATGGTCAGGCCAAGGAACTTCCCATTGCCACATGGAAACGCCTCTGGCTGGACGCCCCGAGAACCACTGTTCTCTGCTAAACAAAGCCGGGAATTCCTTTTCCCAAGGAATATTACAAACCCTCAGATATGCCACCCCCGGTCCTTTGGGACCTTTAAACGAGAGCGCTCTCTAACCAACATCACACCATAATAATAAGTGTTTCAACATGAGTAAGTATCTGGGCTCCATACCATGATACTACCCTTTTCCAGAAGGAATGGTCATACCCTAGGGAAGTTATCCCTGAAAACTTTGCCGCACAATTCCTGTTTCGACCATTACCGGGTTGTGAGGCTCGATGAATTCACGTCCACAAAAACATACTTTATACAAAAGCCATGCTTTGGGTCAACAAATGATCAACACAATGATCATCAAGATAGACGATCAAACAAATGATCCTATCACAAATAATCAACACAATGATCATTTCAGCATCACTCAGCATGTCACATTACCAAATTGGGAATATATCGCTGATAACTTCAACTATATAACCTCTGAGCTCGTACGTCTCAGAGAAGGGTGTTAAGCTAAAAGAATAAATTCTCCGCCACCAACAGAAATATATTTGAAAGAAATCGGCTTTATATCTCAACTTGTAATGTCAGGCATACAATCCATACAAGTCTGTTCCGGGCTCGAACAAAACCGAAGGCACTTACAAAGAAGTCCTTGCAATCCGGATATCCACAATCCTGATCGGATTTCCCATCACTTATGGAATCTCTATACCAGGAGCTACCCAGTGCAGAGACAATCGACACGTCATCCTATCGCTCTCGCAAATACCGGTCTTCAACACCGATCTTCAAATGCAATTCACAACGACGTATCACATATTCGGAATGGGTTATACGACCCCATGGTCCTTTCCCGGTTAACCCGAATAGTGAGCGCTTATTCAAAAATAAGTGTGGCATTCAAATTCAATCAATTCACATCAAATACCCATTCAATGGGAAAATATTGATAGTCGATTTTTGAACTATCAATGGATATGCACACATCACCAGATTCCAAATAATTTTCCAAACTATTTACTTTCCAAAATATCTTTACAAGATATAAAATTTCAACATTTCAAAAATAAATCAATATTTATTTTTCTAAACAAATCCCACTTTCTTTTATAAATTCCTTAGTGAATTTATATTCCAAAATATTCATGCATATATGATTTCAATTATTCATTTCAATTTATCTTCAAAAAAATAAATTCTAATTATTCACTTCATATTGGAAAACATTTCCACACTTATTTATTCATAAGTAATTCACAAATCTTTTTATTTTCAACCTTGGAAAATATCTAATATACTTAAATCGAATTAAGTATATATTTCATTCTTTAAGGAAATCATTCACTTAAACATATTTATTTGGGCCAAAACGAATGCTGCGTAAACATCGTTACGACAACCCAAAATCACTAGTATAGGGATTCTAAATTAAAATAGATATATAAATCCCAATACTATTCAAAACATTTCCTTTCGGAAATCATTTACTATAACAACAGTGTTATAGTCCACCATTTCCTTTTATTTCTCGAAAACGTCTATTTCAACAATGAATGTTGAAATCTATGGTTTCGAATCTCAACACCTTTTAAAACATCGTTAGATCGTTTTAATTCTGTTTAAAATATCACATTCTAAACAATTTCTTTAACGCGTTATTCACTATTCAAAAACGTGAATATACTACGTTAACAAATTTCATCAATTCTATACACTTTATTTTAAAGGATTATTCACAGTCTAGAACGTGCCTATAACTCCATTAAATAAGTTACAACACTTCACTTACCAAAATAAGTTGTTTGTGAATTTATAAAACAACGTTCATAAATTCCATTTCTATTTATTTTATAAAAACTTCCTTTTTATAAATTCCTTTATTAACCTATTCCAGTTTATAACTCAATTATAAACTAAAAGTTCATATTATAAGTTAAACACTTATAATCTATTTGTTTGCAAAAATCGTTCCTTTGAACTTCATAATTATAAATCTTATAACTTATAAGATTCAATTATTCACCCAAATCTATTCCTCAATTAACTTCACCAATTTATAAATCTTACTATTTATAAATTTTATTTATAACTTCACAGTTTATAATTCTATAAATTTCATTCATTTATGAAATTCATTTTCACTTCATTCAAACACTTATAAAAACTCGTTTTATAATGTCTATATTTCTATTTATAAATATCCATTTATAAATCTCTTAATATAAATCAAATTATATTATTCTTTAAAACGCCTTTAAATTCCTTTAAAAACTTCACCATTTTGATTTATAAAATAATCAAATTTTATAAATCCTATTTTTAAACTTTTATAATATATTCAAAAATCCAATTTAAACTATTTTATAAAATCATAAATCCCCTATTTCTCAAAAATCAACTTTTAACTATATTTCACAAAATCATAATTTTTATAACTTTAAAAATTATAACGTTTATTTATTTAAAATGGATCAATTCCAAAAATATTTTATATTTTCAAAGATCACTTAAAAAATCATTTTAAAATCCCAAAATTTGGGTCCAATGATGCTACACACCAAATAGTCAATCACAACAACAACGATATCATATATCGATATGATAGTCCATCAAATATCAAAATATCTGAAATCAAAAATAAATACTGTTGAGGAATCCTGTTGGATCCCTCCAACCTGTTTTCCTGCATCCACAAACATTAGCACAATACCAATTTCGCTCCAGTACGAAATTATCGCGGTATATGTTCTTATTAAATATTATCCGCTTAATAACGGCGTAATAGGGTCTCATCCGCTAAACAAATAAATGCGGGAAATCAATAACTGCAATATATACATATGCCAATATATATATATTGATATTATATATAATACCAATTTCACTGTTTATGAAATATTCGCGGTATATGTTTTTAATAAATAACATCCGCTTACTAACGGCGCATAATGTCTATTTTAACAATCAATATATACAATCATCATTCAAACATGCATTCAAATATTTTAAATCTAACTATTTAAAATAAAATCGAAACCTATTCGATTGAGTGAGAAGTTCTCACCTTGATTTCAAATTCCGTTTTAGCGATTTATTTCGAATAAAATTAAACGGACGTTTAATTTTACCCAAAATTCTCACTAACTCCAAACGACTCCAAACCAACTCCATCGCGTAGTGCTCGTCCATACGATTCCAACGCAACTGAGTTTGCATTTTTTCGACCTCGTATGAAAAAGTTATGATATTATGAAGTTTATACGAATTTAAACTTAATAATTACAACTTAAATTTTATAATTTTTAAACCAAACTAACATGGGCCGTTAGATTTGCTTCCCCCCTCATCAGGCCGTGCACCCTCTCCCTTCTCCCTCTCGTGTTCATCTCCAGGTAATACAAATTGAGGCCGAACCCATAATAACAATTTAGGGTTTCAATTTGCTAACACCACACACGATTATACTCGATCACATCTCCGCCATGTCGAAGCCCTTCGCGAGCTCGACCACCACCACCAACATCATGAAGCTCGGCCCCCTATATGGCCATGAATTACGTGCGCAGCCTAGCACTGTCGGCCCCCCTAGACGCCACCACGTCGCTCCGTTTTACATCACAACCGTTGATCTCCAAGCTCTCGTTGCCCTCTACATCTTTCATGTTGAAAGTTTTAGCCAAAACTTGATGGACTGAGAGATCAAAGGGGAAAAGTGAGATCAATTTCTGGCCCTTCAACCTGATAGTGGCGGCTAGCAACATGAATTAGGGTTTTAGTGTTTTTTTTTGTTTTTTTAGAGTGAGGGTGTATTTATAGGAAACCGTCGAAACACTATTCATCCCGGAAATTCCTAACTCCGATTTACGCGCCGTAACCAGCGTTTCTAGGGTTTACCCCACGTTCCGGACACAATGGAACAGGTTTCGGAAGCTAATTCGGAAATATGTGCGAGTTATGGCTGTAAACGCTCAATTTGAATTAAACCGATTTAAGTCGATTTCTAGGCGTTTTAATTTGTACCGGACAAACGGTAAATCCAATTGACTTGAAATTTGAAACCTTACAATAATATCACATTACGGATCCGATGAAACTGGTTTCGCGAAATCCGAGACTTTTTGAAAAATGGCTATTTTGACTCGCCAAATTTAAATTAAAAATAATTCGATGCGTTTCGAGCTGCCACGATCAAACGATAACTCCGATTGACACGAAAATTGAAACCCGATAATAACTAACTATTACGGATCCAATGGAACTGGTTTCGTTCAATTCTGAGACTGTTCAAAAATTGACTATTTTCACTAGTCGATTTAAATATTAAAATATTCAATTTTCACAAATTAACTTTTAATTCGATTTTAAAAGTTCTAAAATATCATTCTAACTTCCATATGATAAAATAAAATTTTACAAATCATTTTCAATCATATTTAACCCGATTTTCAATTATTTCCATAATTTAACGTATTAAATTATTGATTTAATTATCCAATTAAATCCAATAAATCAAAATAAAATTTATTCGACTTATAAATTCACTTATAAATATTTAAAATTAATTAAATATTCAAATTTTAATTATTAAAAATTCTGGATCGTTACAATCTTTCCCCCTTAAAAGAATTTCGTCCTCGAAATTACAAGTAAGAAAGTTACAAAATTTATTAACTTTCCCAAAAATTTATAATTAAACTTCTTTTAATAACTTTACTAAGTTTCAAATCATACTTAGTTATCTTTTCAAAAACAACTACTATTGTTTAACTTTCAATTCCAAAATCAAAGTTATAGTTTTCAAAATTTTCCCATTTTCTCAAATTTTTTCTAACGCCTTAAATTTCCGGAAAAATTCGCCATAGTCTCCTTTGCGCGGCTCGATCCGAAAAAAAAATGACAGTATATATATCACAAATATACATCTCATCAAGTAATGAGGCATCCCGAAGGGAAAAAAGTATAAAAGTACGATATGTAATCCGAGATATGTACCTTATATTTTATTAGCAAGCATATACGGCTAATATAGCGCGAAAGCGAGCTCCAAATGCGAAGCAAACGCGATCCGCACCTACTAAACACTCAACAAACAACATGAGAATCATGCATATAGACAATAATCTCAATATACAACATATAGCAACATAATAACTACATAATATAGCAAATGCAATTAAAGCAACAAATGCAAACATCAACCAACTATCATTCATAACTAATAATATTCATTCATATTCTCATTCATATTCAATGAATTGGTTTTCACTCTAAATCATATTTGATTTATTTACATTGGATTTTATCAACATTCATTCTCAATTTTTAATTAGTTTGCATTCACTAATTAAATCCAATTCACGTTCAATTCTATTCAAATTTATTTACCTTTAATTTGAATTCACTTACATAGCTTTCAATTTCATTAACACTTAATGAATTATATACAATCACTAACAATCAATATCAACCAATGTATATTAATTTCAACCAAATTCTTTTGCTTACATTCATTCAATTTGGTCTTTAATTATTCAACTTCCAATAAAATTAGATTTTAATGAATTAACACTTTCATTCATTATCTCATATCAACTAAATTTACATTCAATTGATTTACATCCAATTCATTTAATTCAATTACAAAAGTTGAATTTCATCTATATAACTCAAGTTTATATTCATTTAATCCACTTGATTATTTACAACTCATATTCATATAATTTTACTTATTATATATATAAGTTTATTTCACAATTGTAAATCACTTTAATTATAATTCAATTCTTATAATTCTTTTACTTATACAATTATTCTTTAATTTAGATTATTCAAACAACTAAACAATCAACTTACATACTTTAATAATTTTGACAAATTATTCTTTTATATATAAAAATATAATCAAGGTAAAATTATTTCATTTACCCAATTTAAAACAATATTATGTCGAATTGTTCTATTCAAGTGTTTAGAAACCCCTTCGGCATAGTTGTACATACTGTGCTGAGGAAGGTTCATATACCACTCAACAAACCAATCATCACAATATAAACAATTTTATATTCACTGACAAATACGCTCTCATAGCTATTATTACACTCAAACTCATTCTAGAGTACTACTGACTCTATCTCTAATGAGTAATACCCAACAGAACCATGGTTGTCGCTTAACCATAAGCTCTGATACCAACTGTAACGCACCGAAAATTTTCGACTTTCGAAAATTCAACATCGATACTCACTTTATCGACTGCCGACAAATCGAAGGCCGGAAACACGGAATGTTATGGGTTTTAAAAAGAATTTAAGAAAAGAGAAGAGAAAAAGAGAGAAGAAGAGATAAGAGATAGAAAAATGGAGAGGAAAGAAAACAGAAAATTTTAAAATAGAGAATGGACAGAAAGGAAACAACTGAACAACAACAGAATCTCACAATTCGCAGCGGAACAACATATAATAATAAATGAATAATCTTTAAACAAAGAACTATATCAGTTATTACATTACATTTCATTACATCATATCATCAGAGTGTACAACATCATACAACAACAAACAGTGCAGCGGAAAAAGAAATACTATATACTAGTAATACGCCATGCCATCCAGCTTGCCTCCAGCAACTCCTGAATATCCAGAATATCCTGATAAACCTAACTCTTGACTGCCCGTGTGGAAATTGGTGGGCACCCAGAGTTTAGGAAGGAAAACAATAAACTCCGAGTCAGTCATGTGACTGGTGTGAGAACTCAAAACAGTTTATTTATCTTTAAAATCAAAATAGAGAGATATTTTTAAATTCAATTCGCAATGCTTTTAAAAATGAGACTACCATAAGGCCTCCCGCACACACACACAATGCAAACGCAGAATCGGAGGAGATTTCTCCTTATGATAGTCAAAGATGCTTGATACGCATTTAAAAGAACATTTTATATTATTATTAGTGCATAGTGTAGAGAAAAATTCATTTCGAAAGTAGAATATAAATCTTAGCCGACATACGACCATTATCGTATGCCTACTATAGTTATCATCCAAACAGTGTTGCGACACCATAAGTGAATGATAGGTCCTACAACTAATACCGTACAAGTTTCGTATTTGGAGAATGGATTTTTCCAACAAATGGTCAGGCCAAGGAACTTCTCATTGCCACATGGAAACGCCTCTGGCTGGACGCCCCGAGAACCACTGTTCTCTGCTAAACAAAGCCGGGAATTCCTTTTCCCAAGGAATATTACAAACCCTCAGATATGCCACCCCCGGTCCTTTGGGACCTTTAAACGAGAGCGCTCTCTAACCAACATCACACCATAATAATAAGTGTTTCAACATGAGTAAGTATCTGGGCTCCATACCATGATACTACCCTTTTCCAGAAGGAATGGTCATACCCTAGGGAAGTTATCCCTGAAAACTTTGCCGCACAATTCCTGTTTCGACCATTACCGGGTTGTGAGGCTCGATGAATTCACGTCCACAAAAACATACTTTATACAAAAGCCATGCTTTGGGTCAACAAATGATCAACACAATGATCATCAAGATAGACGATCAAACAAATGATCCTATCACAAATAATCAACACAATGATCATTTCAGCATCACTCAGCATGTCACATTACCAAATTGGGAATATATCGCTGATAACTTCAACTATATAACCTCTGAGCTCGTACGTCTCAGAGAAGGGTGTTAAGCTAAAAGAATAAATTCTCCGCCACCAACAGAAATATATTTAAAAGAAATCGGCTTTATATCTCAACTTGTAATGTCAGGCATACAATCCATACAAGTCTGTTCCGGGCTCGAACAAAACCGAAGGCACTTACAAAGAAGTCCTTGCAATCCGGATATCCACAATCCTGATCGGATTTCCCATCACTTATGGAATCTCTATACCAGGAGCTACTCAGTGCAGAGACAATCGACACGTCATCCTATCGCTCTCGCAAATACCGGTCTTCAACACCGATCTTCAAATGCAATTCACAACGACGTATCACATATTCGGAATGGGTTATACGACCCCATGGTCCTTTCCCGGTTAACCCGAATAGTGAGCGCTTATTCAAAAATAAGTGTGGCATTCAAATTCAATCAATTCACATCAAATACCCATTCAAAGGGAAAATATTGATAGTCGATTTTTGAACTATCAATGGATATGCACACATCACCAGATTCCAAATAATTTTCCAAATTATTTACTTTCCAAAATATCTTTACAAGATATAAAATTTCAACATTTCAAAAATAAATCAATATTTATTTTTCTAAACAAATCCCACTTTCTTTTATAAATTCCTTAGTGAATTTATATTCCAAAATATTCATGCATATATGATTTCAATTATTCATTTCAATTTATCTTCAAAAAAATAAATTCTAATTATTCACTTCATATTGGAAAACATTTCCATACTTATTTATTCATAAGTAATTTACAAATCTTTTTATTTTCAACCTTGGAAAATATCTAATATACTTAAATCGAATTAAGTATATATTTCATTCTTTAAGGAAATCATTCACTTAAACATATTTATTTGGGCCAAAACGAATGTTGCGTAAACATCGTTACGACAACCCAAAATCACTAGTATAGGGATTCTAAATTAAAATAGATATATAAATCCCAATATTATTCAAAACATTTCCTTTCGGAAATCATTTACTATAACAACAGTGTTATAGTCCACCATTTCCTTTTATTTCTCGAAAACGTCTATTTCAACAATGAATGTTGAAATCTATGGTTTCGAATCTCAACACCTTTTAAAACATCGTTAGATCGTTTTAATTCTGTTTAAAATATCACATTCTAAACAATTTCTTTAACGCGTTATTCACTATTCAAAAACGTGAATATACTACGTTAACAAATTTCATCAATTCTATACACTTTATTTTAAAGGATTATTCACAGTCTAGAACGTGCCTATAACTCCATTAAATAAGTTACAACACTTCACTTACCAAAATAAGTTGTTTGTGAATTTATAAAACAACGTTCATAAATTCCATTTCTATTTATTTTATAAAAACTTCCTTTTTATAAATTCCTTTATTAACCTATTCCAGTTTATAACTCAATTATAAACTAAAAGTTCATATTATAAGTTAAACACTTATAATCTATTTGTTTGCAAAAATCGTTCCTTTGAACTTCATAATTATAAATCTTATAACTTATAAGATTCAATTATTCACCCAAATCTATTCCTCAATTAACTTCACCAATTTATAAATCTTACTATTTATAAATTTTATTTATAACTTCACAGTTTATAATTCTATAAATTTCATTCATTTATGAAATTCATTTTCACTTCATTCAAACACTTATAAAAACTCGTTTTATAATGTCTATATTTCTATTTATAAATATCCATTTATAAATCTCTTAATATAAATCAAATTATATTATTCTTTAAAACGCCTTTAAATTCCTTTAAAAACTTCACCATTTTGATTTATAAAATAATCAAATTTTATAAATCCTATTTTTAAACTTTTATAATATATTCAAAAATCCAATTTAAACTATTTTATAAAATCATAAATCCCCTATTTCTCAAAAATCAACTTTTAACTATATTTCACAAAATCATAATTTTTATAACTTTAAAAATTATAACGTTTATTTATTTAAAATGGATCAATTCCAAAAATATTTTATATTTTCAAAGATCACTTAAAAAATCATTTTAAAATCCCAAAATTTGGGTCCAATGATGCTACACACCAAATAGTCAATCACAACAACAACGATATCATATATCGATATGATAGTCCATCAAATATCAAAATATCTGAAATCAAAAATAAATACTGTTGAGGAATCCTGTTGGATCCCTCCAACCTGTTTTCCTGCATCCACAAACATTAGCACAATACCAATTTCGCTCCAGTACGAAATTATCGCGGTATATGTTCTTATTAAATATTATCCGCTTAATAACGGCGTAATAGGGTCTCATCCGCTAAACAAATAAATGCGGGAAATCAATAACTGCAATATATACATATGCCAATATATATATATTGATATTATATATAATACCAATTTCACTGTTTATGAAATATTCGCGGTATATGTTTTTAATAAATAACATCCGCTTACTAACGGCGCATAATGTCTATTTTAACAATCAATATATACAATCATCATTCAAACATGCATTCAAATATTTTAAATCTAACTATTTAAAATAAAATCGAAACCTATTCGATTGAGTGAGAAGTTCTCACCTTGATTTCAAATTCCGTTTTAGCGATTTATTTCGAATAAAATTAAACGGACGTTTAATTTTACCCAAAATTCTCACTAACTCCAAACGACTCCAAACCAACTCCATCGCGTAGTGCTCGTCCATACGATTCCAACGCAACTGAGTTTGCATTTTTTCGACCTCGTATGAAAAAGTTATGATATTATGAAGTTTATACGAATTTAAACTTAATAATTACAACTTAAATTTTATAATTTTTAAACCAAACTAACATGGGCCGTTAGATTTGCTTCCCCCCTCATCAGGCCGTGCACCCTCTCCCTTCTCCCTCTCGTGTTCATCTCCAGGTAATACAAATTGAGGCCGAACCCATAATAGCAATTTAGGGTTTCAATTTGCTAACACCACACACGATTATACTCGATCACATCTCCGCCATGTCGAAGCCCTTCGCGAGCTCGACCACCACCACCAACATCATGAAGCTCGGCCCCCTATATGGCCATGAATTACATGCGCAGCCTAGCACTGTCGGCCCCCCCTAGACGCCACCACGTCGCTCCGTTTTACATCACAACCGTTGATCTCCAAGCTCTCGTTGCCCTCTACATCTTTCATGTTGAAAGTTTTAGCCAAAACTTGATGGATTGAGAGATCAAAGGGGAAAAGTGAGATCAATTTATGGCCCTTCAACCTGATAGTGGCGGCTAGCAACATGAATTAGGGTTTTAGTGTTTTTTTTTTGTTTTTTTAGAGTGAGGGTGTATTTATAGGAAACCGTCGAAACACTATTCATCCCGGAAATTCCTAACTCCGATTTACGCGCCGTAACCAGCATTTCTAGGGTTTACCCCATGTTCCGGACACAATGGAATAGGTTTCGGAAGCTAATTCGGAAGTATGTGCGAGTTATGGCTGTAAACGCTCAATTTGAATTAAACCGATTTAAGTCGATTTCTAGGCGTTTTAATTTGTACCGGACAAACGGTAAATCCAATTGACTTGTAATTTAAAATCTTACAATAATATCACATTACGGATCCGATGAAACTGGTTTCGTCGAAATCCGAGACTTTTTGAAAAATGGCTATTTTGACTCGCCAAATTTAAATTAAAAATAATTCGATGCGTTTCGAGCTGCCACGATCAAACGATAACTCCGATTGACACGAAAATTGAAACCCGGTAATAACTAACTATTACGGATCCAATGGAACTGGTTTCGTTCAATTCTGAGACTGTTCAAAAATTGACTATTTTCACTAGTCGATTTAAATATTAAAATATTCAATTTTCACAAATTAACTTTTAATTCGATTTTAAAAGTTCTAAAATATCATTCTAACTTCCATATGATAAAATAAAATTTTACAAATCATTTTCTATCATATTTAACCCGATTTTCAATTATTTCCATAATTTAACGTATTAAATTATCGATTTAATTATCCAATTAAATCCAATAAATCAAAATAAAATTTATTCGACTTATAAATTCACTTATAAATATTTAAAATTAATTAAATATTCAAATTTTAATTATTAAAAATTCTGGGTCGTTACACAAGGAAACGATGAAGAGAATCAAACGATTTAGTAAAACACGTGATATGGGACATGTGCGTTTGCTATTTCGGTTAATTCCGGACTCGTTAATTGAATATATGATGATTTTCGTGCGCTTTCGAGCCACTATGTTGGACCTTCGGGTCATATTTGTTGGACCTTCGGGTCAATACCAGTACCGGACCTTCGGGTCATATGTTGGACCTTCGGGTCATTTGTTGGGCGCCAAAATTATGTTGGGTACTTGGTAGGCTTCGGCCATATGTTGATGCACGTGCGGTGTAGCTAAAACTCGCCATTTGTTGGGATCGATCCACCTTTTATGTTGATTTTCTAGAATATCTTAATTGATTTCTAGATATTTGTTGTTTCCAATTATCTGCAGGTAATTGGATATTTGTTGATTTGATTATCGCTTGTGATAATTAAATATTTGTTGATTTGATTATCGTTTTTGATAATCGAATATTTGTTGATTTGATTATCGTTTTTGATAATCGAATATATGTTGATTTGATTATCGTTTTTGATAATCGAATATTTGTTGATTTGATTATCGTTTTTGATAATCGAATATTTGTTGATTTGAGATTTGATTATTGTTTTTGATAATCGAATATTTGTTGATTGGATTATCGCTTTTTATAATCGAATATATGTTGATTTGATTATCGTTTTTGATAATCGAATATTTGTTGATTTGAGATTTGATTATCGTTTTTGATAATCGAATATTTGTTGATTTGATTATCGTTTTTGATAATCGAATATATGTTGATTTGATTATCGTTTTTGATAGTCGAATATATGTTGATTTGATTATCGTTGTTGATAATCGAATATTTGTTGATTTGATTATCGTTTTTGATAATCGAATATTTGTTGATTTGAGATTTGATTATCGTTTTTGATAATCGAATATTTGTTGATTTGATTATCGTTTTTGATAATCGAATATATGTTGATTTGATTATCGTTTTTGATAATCGAATATTTGTTGATTTGATTATCGTTTTTGATAATCGAATATTTGTTGATTTGATTATCGTTTTTGATAATCGAATATTTGTTGATTTGATTATCGTTTTTGACAATCGAATATTTGTTGATTTGATTATCGTTTTTGATAATCGAATATATGTTGATTTGATTATTGTTTTTGATAATCGAATATTTGTTGATTTGATTATCGTTTTTGATAATCGAATATTTGTTGATTTGAGATTTGATTATCGTTTTTGATAATCGAATATTTGTTGATTTGAGATTTGATTATCGTTTTTGATAATCGAATATTTGTTGATTTGATTATCGTTTTTGATAATCGAACATATGTTGATTTGATTATCGTTTTTGATAATCGAATATTTGTTGATTTGAGATTGGATTATCGTTTTTGATAATCGAATATATGTTGATTTGATTATCGTTTTTGATAATCGAATATTTGTTGATTTGAAATTTGATTATCGTTTTTGGATAATTGAATATTTGTTGATTTGAGATTTCTGATTATCGTTTTGATGATTTTGAGATTTCTTAGTGTCTTAAATTGATCCTAGCGTATGCTGATTTCATTGAATTGTTGTTTCCTATCTATCACTGCTGATAGTTAGAGTTTGTTGATTATGGAGTTTGTGTTTTCTAGTTATTTGTTGGATAACTAGATATTTGCAGTTTGGTGAATTGTGATTTGTGTTTCCTAATCATCTTTGTTGATAATTAGATATTGCTGTTTTGCGGTTTTCTGTATTTTAATTATCTAATTGATAATTGAATATTGCTGATAATTGTGTTTAATCAGTTCTGTTGTTTCTGATTATCTAATTGATAGTTAGATTTTTGTTGAGAATTTGTGAATTTCTTTTATGAAATTAAAAGATTTCTTTGACATTAGAATTCTCTGCCTATATTTTCTAGCTTAACCAGTTTATGTTAGAAAAATAATTGTTATTGACGGCCTTAATTATGAAAATTGCGGGGACGCAATTTTTATAAGGAGGGGAGTCTGTAACAACCCGGTACTTCGCAACAATTAATATTGTCACAAATTTCCGTTTGAAGTTTTTAAATTTGAATTAAAATTCTTTTATAAATTGTTAAAAGAAATTTTGGGCTTTGAAATTAAATAGTGGTCCATGTTTTTATATTGGGCCGTGTTAATGCTCAAAGCATAATACCCGTTCTTTTCCCCTTTTTCATTTTAAGTAGAAACCCTAGAAAAAATCGAAACAAACGAAAATGGTGGCCGTTCCTTTTCTTCCTCTTCGACATTTAGGGCTCCGTTCCAAAATTGGGGGTTCGCCTGTTCCCTTGCTCGATCGTTGCTCGCTCTTGTGGTGCTCGCGGCCGCTTGTTTTGTAATCGTCTCTACTTCAATTCGTCGACAAGGTGAGTAATTAAATTTACTCACATCTAATTCATGCTCTAGTGTAATTAGGTTTTGATTTTTGTTGATTTCTGACTTTATTCGATTTTGTTGGCGTTGATGATTTTTGGGTTTTTGACTTTGCCATTCTTCGGCCGTACCACTTCGTTAAAACTTGTACCCTGGTTTTTAATTGCTTTGTTGGCTTCGGCCTTGCTTTCTTTGATGAAGTGGTTAATGTCTCTGTATATTTGTTGTTTCCCTGACCTGTGTAATCCATTCATGTGTATTCATCCTTGTAGTATAACCTGATGCTTGAGCGTGTTTGCCTGTTGCACTCGATCATATTGATTTCAGGGTATTTGCTTTGAGATGCTTATAAGCTTGGTCTCTACTCTGTTGCATTTTACTTTGTTGTTGTTGCCTAGTCTGCTTAATGATACTGCATGACCGATTTGTTACTGTTCGAGTGCATTGTTCAGTTGCTTCACTGATGCATTTTGGAGTCGGCCTTGTTGCACTGTTTATGGCCATTTTTGTTGCCTCTGTTCATTTGCAATATTATGGTTCATGGGTTGCATTGCCCAGCATTTTGTTTTGAAGGAGCAATATACCTTTTTGTTTTGCTTCAGCACTGATTGCTGTAGTTGCATTTTGCATCCATTGGGTTTGCACGGTATAACACTTTGCATCCATAAGTTACACTGTCTAGTTTTATTTAGTTGTCCATTTGCCACAACATATATGTGCTGTTGCTCCAGGTTGCACTTGAACCATTTTGTTTTCACTTGAACTCTCTGTTGGTTCATGCCGTGACATTGATTGTCAATTGACCTATTTTGTTATGTGAGCTGCTGTTTTAATAGCAATTAGTAATTTTTTCAAACATCAATCATATGCATACATATATATGCCCATTGTTGTTTTATTAGTATATGCAGTCTGCACTGAATTCTCCTCATCTTCAACAAAGATGTTTTGGGTCATTTTCATTTGAGCATATGTAAGACAGTTTACATACTTAGAGTTGTCATGGCTTTGATTGCATCATGTTGCAACAGTTTTGATCTTTTGAAGTTTGCATTCCACCTGAGTTCACGTGTAGTGTTCCTTGCATACATTCATACAGGTGCGCATGTATTTACTACACTGTTGTAATACTCCTAAATTTGGATAAACTTGGATCCCTGGTATACTTGTCTCTATTTCGAGGTTGATACTTTTTGTAGTTCCTTCTGTCAGCTTGTAGTTCATGTACAGCCCTTGTGTACATTTTTGGGTTGTGTACAACCTTCACTGTGATCTTTCAGTTGAGACTGTCTGTAGCCGTTGACCAACTTCTTTGCTTTGTGTTGTTACACTGCCTCCATTCAAAAGTATTGTTGCATGGAGCTCTGTTGTATATTTGATTGTTTGACCTTGTACACTTATGTTGCCCCTGAGTTGAATCGTAATTTAATTGGGTTTGACCTTGTGCCCGGTTGTGTACATTATCACTGTAGTGGCAATGCAGTGCACGCAAGCGTGAACTGCAACCACACGGTATTCAATGGGTACATCATCACCGTAGTGGCAAGGCAGTGCACGCAAGCGTGAACTGCATCCACACGGTATTGGTTTTTTTGTTATTTCGTTTGCTTTTGATTTATGGAACTATTTCGTATTCCATATGTTGTAGTGGCGTGGCAGTACACGCGTGCGTGTACTGCAGTCCTACCCGAATTAATATTTTAATTGATATTTCAATGGTTTGAAATGTTTTGTTTATTCAATTCAATATTCTGAATTGTATTCTGATTTGGTTTAATTTGCTGATTTGTTGTTTAACACTGTTACGTGTTATATTTATCGTTATCCGATTTCTTTATTTAAGGATCCGATAGACGAGATTTATTGTGATTGTCGTCTATTCATTATTTAATTATTATTGCTTCGGTGCACTAATGATTGAGTTTGAATTAGACTGACCCGTGTATTATTTTCTTTTGAATGTAATACCCGGGTCAGACCGAGTATTCACAGGTTGTAGATATCTTGCTTTGGGTTGCTGCTAGAGCTATGAAGTTTCTTTATATCTTTTGGAGTATTCGTCGTCATGTTTAGTAGTCAGTGTATTTGTATAGGATGTTGTATATTCATGTATATTATTCACGGTAATGTACTTGTATATGTAACTTTCAGAGTCGACAGTTGTAGTTGTATCATATGTACTGTATCACATGTATTGTAACTGACTTCAGTTATTATATATATGAGATTTTTGTTTTATCTGCGTTCCGCATTTATATTATCTGTGTTATTATTATATCTATTGTCCTAAACTATTATGAACCATCGTAGTTCGTTTTATACTGGAATTGGGTATGTCGATGGGAGTAAATAAATAAGAGATGAAAAACAAAAATATGTACCACTCCTATCGAGGTAACTAATACTAGTGTAAGGCCTAACTACGGATGGCCGCTCCTATCCAGCCTTATTCTTCGTGATAACAGACAGTAGTCCTTTTAATACTCTTTGTTATTGCAAGCATAGAGGTGGGGCGTCACACCTCTCTTGAACTAAAATCAAGAGTTGTTTATGGAAAAACCCAGAGAATAGGAACATGAAAACACCATAAACTGTTAAGATTATATCAATGAGTCATCGATGGATGATAATTTTATCTTGTTAAGATCATTACAAATTTAATATTCAATCCAGAATTAAAGTCCTTAAAGTTAATATTTGTGAAACATAATGAAATTAAATGCAATTTAATAAACTTTAAGCTTCGTTGCTAGTTCAAAATAGTCTTTTTTTATCGACATTCATAGGAGTCATAAAATGTATAAAATGTAATCATAATCAAATGAAGGTATGAAGCGTACTGTAGTATTGATATGAATTTTATACTTAGTCATTAATTTTACTTCTCCTTCTCTGTTCAGTAGCTAAATGTTTTGACCTTAGAGAGTTGTAGATTCTGATCATTTCTACCTATCTTATCAACTCTTTCATTAATCAACTCTATTAAAGCTTAATTAACATATTAGAAAATTATAGCTAAATGTAATCATGTATAATATATATATATATATATATATATATATATATATGAACAAAAAATATTGGTAATTCAAGGTTTTGATCGGAAAGCACATATAACCAAATGTGGTTAATGATTGAAATGCTTGTAACAGGGACAAGTAAGGTTCAAAGATTACACAAAGTACTTCAAAGTTATATTCTTAGTCAATAAACAAGAGGTAATTTACATGGTTTATAGAACTAAACCATGGTTGTATCAATATATGTACAAGTATAAGGATTTCCTATATCTGGATTATATTTTTATAACGTTATATGAAAACATTTAACAACCATTTAGATTAATAATGGAATTACCAATAGCTAATGGTCGCCCTCCAACTCTATTATAGCTAGATATTGCTATTTACAGATATGATGATGAACTACAGGAATTGAATCTTATGAGTTAACTTTGTACATGGAAGCATCATTGTACTTTCGAAGGTGCAATTGCTTGCACAGTATCGACATTTTTAATATTATTTCACGGTCTATATTATAGTATTGCCCATACTTTCTATAAATTCAATAAGCAAAGGAAGAACGGCTAAGAACAAATAACAACGTAAAAGATAGAAAACCCAAGAACAAGCAACAAATAAAAAAAAATCAAATATGTTACAACGTTTAAACTTTAAAGAAACGAGGTATATGCAATTCGTAAACAAGGGATCTCATATTGATCTCATACGTAACATGCTAACAATATCAATGTACTACAACCATGATTAACTTTTCTTTTGGATATAAAGTAATAAAGCATCGAATGAAATGCTATCAATATTATAAAAAAGCGTAATTAATCACGGAACGAAGTAACTAAGAAATGAAGGAAATGCCTAAAGTCTATTAAATAATGCCAAATATCTGTTTGTAAATGCAAAACATAGGTTGAAGTTTCCCATAGATCAGTTGTATTTCGTTGAGGTTATAAATTGTAGGTTTTCTCATATTTTGCATCATTGACTTTTTTTGGTAAAAAAGAAAAAAAAATAGATTTCTTTGCATGAAAGAAGGTATGTAAAATTCGATGTAAGAACATATGCGTCAATACATATAGTAATATATATAAGGACAAGACAAAATGAAAGCATAATTTATAAAATAACGTTCCTCAACTTACATTGGTGATTTCCATAATACTAGAAAATATAATTTCAAATGAGTTCACAAATGTTTAAGTTGTGAATAAAAGATATTAAACATGGTTATTATTTACAATTGCTTGGGTTGAGGTAACTAAATAATTAAAACAGGATTAGTTAACTAACTTATACTTTCAATAGGTGTTATGTTCAATTTTCTTTTGAAAAACTATCAAAGATACTGAAAGCTGAATAACTCTTGATTTCAATAGAAAGTGCGAGTGATGGGAGATTTCATGTTTCTTCAGTTTGTTTTTCATCAACCAAATCTGCTTCCCCTATTACTTTAAGGAAGAAAAAGTATAGCAGGTCATCACCGTCTAATGTAACGCCTTTGACTTCCGTTAAAATGAAAAATACAAGCAACGAAAGAAAATTATTCCCAGTTGGCCATAAGATCGCAAATTTGAAACCAACAACTGGAATTTCATATGAGGAAAAGTTTTTGATCAACAAGGAAAGCAACGTCGTATCCAAATTTGAAGCCAAAAGGCTGTTTTGGATAAATCAACCAAAACGCTTGGAGGTTGAAATCTGCATCACGCATTGTTCCATTTGATGGTAATAGAAGTTCTGAATTAGTCATTGATAATTCTGATGAATTTAATGGTGAACATAAAGAAGATAATCTGTCTTTGATTCGTAAGCAGTTGTTGCAAATTAAGAATCAATGGTCTAACTTATTAGACCTCCTCCAGGTATATATCATGTTACAATTCAATTCACTTTCAGTCGATTATTAAAGTTGCACTATAATTTTCACTGAACTGCAATCTACGTTTGAAAAAAATTAATGCTTTATAACTTTCGAACTATCTAGCAATTATCAAAATTAAAATCCAAATTATTGTTATAGCGTTCATACTCTCAATGCATGTAATTTTTAAACACTACTTTGTACAGGTCTTAATTGTTATGTAAAATATATGTTCAGTTCAAACTTGACCATTCGGAAAAGAGGGTAAATTTTGATATAGACACGTTAAAATAATTTAGTATCATTATAACCACTTTTTAAAACTTACTGTCAATGTAAACAAAAAAATTTAAGTTCAAAAATATATTAAAGCTCAATTACAGAAAGAGCAAAGGCAATTTGACAAAATAACTCTGTACACATGAAATGTGCGAAATACAAAGCAGTAGTTCACATAATTTTGTTTTGCTCATTCCAAATATGAGCAAGAACAAACTCTTCATATATAAGGCAGGGAGCAAATTATTAAATGACGTAAATCTCGCTCCCTCGTGTAATAGTATTTTTGAAATTTGAAAATACGTAAGTTTCGAAACGTGGTTATGATGATGGTTAGTTTGTGGGTTTTAACTTTTGCGTATCCATATAAACAAAATCCTAAGTCATGGTTGTTTCATGAAATTGGGTATAAGTAACAGATTAGTCAATGTAGTGAAACCTATGATACTAATGTATAATTATAGCTGATGCCGTTTTAATGAAATTGACTGGAGCAATGAAAATTACAATTTTTCATTGTTTATGTTTATGTTTTAGTAACTTAGTATCTAGGTTGAAACCCAAATCCCTAAACGTTGTGCTCGATGCTTTTTGGGTAATGATTGATTGACTATTAATGGACAGTATGAAGATTAGGTTAACGAGTCTCACCATCTCAATTTTTTTAGGGAATAAACAACTGTTTATAAGTCATAACCATATATTTTTAAGCATTAGTTATACCAAACTAGTACGTTAATAATTTGCTAATATGTATCTTGTCCGTCATCCATAGCGTTTGTGTTTTTTTTTCACGAACAATCATATTAAATGCCAAAAACTTTTATATCTTACTTTCCTAATTTATGAACGAAAATATAATTAAGGGATTAAAATAATCCATAACTTTAAACAATTCAACTTAATCAACTTGCTGTCGGTTGTTGTGACGATGACTAAGTATGTGATCATAATCATATTTCTGTCAACTATGCAACTTAGACACGAATACAGATGCCACTAAATCTCATTCTATACTTGATAATCTAATGCAGTCAAGTTCAAGTGGTTCTTTACACTTGCAACTATTATCCAAAAAATTTGTAACGACCCGTAAAAATTTAATAATTTTAATTGATTTTATTTACGTATTTAATGGAATTTTTGGTGAAATTTTAAATAATAATATTTTGAAATAAAAATTTAATATTTGGATTACGTATAACTAAATATAGCAAATGGTAAATTTTCTATTAATTTTGTGAAAGTTTATTTATTATGTAATTTTATAAAAATCAAATCAGTTAATAATGTTGATAATAAAATATTTTCCAAACCTGAATATTTTTACATAGAAAAATTCTAAATCTTGTTCTGAGTGAGACGTCATCTTTCGTTTTTCAAAATTTGGACTTCTATAGCTCCGTCGATCTTATTTTCTAATTTTTAGCTGCATTTTTTCCGCTAGCAGAAAATTCGAATTTTTATAATCAAATCGTACCGCTGATATTTGTATATCGTTCTGATCGTCTCGTCGTACTAACCTCTGCGGTATATTCGTTTCTATGTTTTGAGGTACGTGACAAATATGATTAACTGTCGTCATATCGGCACCTTTAATTTTGACCGTTGACTTTCCTTCGGTTTCAAATATTGAAGCGTGCTGCGCACGCTATTATTAATTGCTTTGAATTTCGCAGCTGTTATCCATCCATCGTTTCAATTTATTATATGGTCCGTTACTCTGCCTTTTCAAATTTGAACGTGCAACTGGTGGCATTAAAAAGTTGCTTTAATTATCCACTGAATTATCGTGACCATGCCACTACTCTATATTTAATTCTGTGCGTTTTATCTTTACTTAAATTTCTCCGTCCATTCCTTTTTCCAATTTAATATCCTTGCCTTTCCAAACTCATTACATACTGTCCAAACAAACAAAAATTTATGGCTTTAATTATTCAGCTCAATCTGAGGGACCGTTACTATGCATATCTATATGAAAGTATTATATAATATTCTATGTTCAAAGATATATTTTCTTTGTATGTTTTAAACTGATTTTTGTCTGTGTGTGTATATATATATATATATATATATATATATATATTTCATATGGGACAAAGAATATATATGTACATGTTTTGTATTATAATAGTATATAAGTTGATATTAATGTTGTTTTAAGTATTATATAGATTACTGTATTTCATTTGCAGTAATATATATAGGGATAAAGTACTGTTTATTTGAGATTCAATTGTTTATATCCTACTTACTTACAAATTTTAATAGTATACGTATGATTTTATATTATTCGTTTATGCATAAGTTTACAACTGTGTATACGTGTAAGTATATACTTTAGCCATAAAATTTCCATGTATATATACATTGGTTTGTAGCGATTTATAGTATTGATTCTTATAAAACGTACGTGGTTTACAAAGTCTTGGGATTTAACAGTTATGTTACATACGTTATATTGTTTTATATAAAATAATAAAACTGTTATGTTAGCGTTTGTAGCTTTCTTTGTTACAGTAATATATAAAGTTATTTTGAAAAGTGGTCTCATCATTTTTCTTTAAACTTGTATATGTTTATGTATATTTCAGTATAAAAGTTACAGCATTTATTTCAAATTTTATTATATTTGATTTTAATACATGTGTTTAATACAAACCAATGATTTTTCTTACATACATATTTTGTTTTGATATTTGACTTAAAAAGAAGTATTAATTTAATAATAAAATAATAATGCTATATTTCCAATTTATGTCAATCTGATTTGGATTTGTTCTCGTAAAATTCTGTTGTCAGCTCTATCCATCGAATTCGTGCCCATCTAGTGTTGCTTTGAAATTCCTTGCTCGTTTTCTTGTCAGATTTCTCTAGCCTCGAAAGTTGAGCAATCACTCACGATTAACGTTCTTTAGTTCATTAAATTTGATTTCAATTGAAACGACAATTGAAATATGCTGCTGTAGTTATTTAATTTGTTATATTTATGTCATTATCTGTAATTATTCACCTGTGGGACATGACACCATATCCTATTGTTTATATTTTATTATTGATGACATCTGCCTGTTATTATTTTATTATCTGCTATCACTCTGCAAGTTCCCTGTTAGTTTAGTATTTCACTATGGGTTGAAATGATACATACCCGAACGGACTTTAGAATAGGAGAAAATCGTTATGGGTTGAAATGATAAATCCAAGCGATTTTCATTTAACTGAATTTGGGATTACGGGTTGAAATGATATCCACCCATATATATTTAGTGTAGGGATTGAAATGATAAATATCCATAGCACTTGACTATATGATAGGAAATATATACAGGCACCGTTGGTCCATATATGAATATTTTGAAAATAATTTCTATGATTTTTGGAAAGAAACATATGGTTAAATAAATATTGATTCTTAAGATTTTATGTAAATGGAAATTTTATATATAGATTTTGTAGTAATATTTGATATAAATTAGATGGATTTATACATATATATATGGTTAGGTATTTTTGTAAATCTATATTTCAATATATTTTCTTGTAATAAATTGAATAAGTAAGGTTGGGAAGATAAATTTGGGTTTATTGGAAATGGTATTTAAATAAGGATTTTATTTAATTAAATCAATTTGGAATTATTGAATGGGAAATTTAAAAGGAATGATTTTATAACTGCATTTTTGATTTAAGCGATTTAATGAATATTTCACGTTAAATAAATTAAAGGAAATATTTAGTAAAATGTAATTTAAGATTACTTAAATGACATTGAATCTAATGAGGGAATATTTCAAGACTAAATAATAATGGGGTTAAATCGAGATCTATATGAAACGGTCAATTGAACTTTGAAATGTAGAATATTAAAGCTTTGAACTATACTGGAATTTAATTGGTTTATTTGTGATTCAGATCTGTATTTGAAATCAATATAATTTGAATTTATTATTTATAAAACTGAATTGAATAAGAATTTAGTTTGAAACATTTAATATTTAAAGTTTTGAAATATATTGAAATGTAAAAGGGTATTTTGTGATTTCAAATCCGGATTTGAGATCGATAAAATGTGAAATGGTTATTAAGGAATTGAGTTGAATTCTTATTAATAAATTGGGATCGGACTAAATTTGAATTATGAATTTGAGTAGATTTAAATCGTAACTTTGAAGTGATAAAATTGGAAATAAATATATTTGAAATGAAATGATATTTGGTTTTGAAATATAAATTAAGTTGAAATGACCACGATGTTACAGTGTATATTTCTACCTTGTAGATAGTTCTATGGACCCTTAGAGGATGGTTATCCCAAACATCCTTTAAGTTATCTATATTTCAGTTGAGATTTCACTTGAGTTGGATTTATTTATAAGAATGTTAATCCTGACTCGAGTGTTTTGTGTTTTTCTTTACGCTCGGGTCAGACTGAGTGATACAGCATTTGAGACTCACCGTCGAAGTTGGAGCTTTGCTTGGAGATCCGTTATCTGTCCCTTCAGTCATCCAGTTGATTGGTTAAGAGAAGTCATCTGCTCGTACTGGAGACTTCACTGCATTTGGGATATTCTGATGTATTTTATTCTAAACTCTGATGTATATAGTAGCTTCATGAACTACTATTCTTTATCTATTCCGCTACATTTTTATTACTCTGTGTCTGTGATCTGTGATTATTTATTTACTGTTTATGCTGAGTTTGCCAAATTTAAATTAACAATTTGGTATTTTGAGCAATTCAAGTCCGACATGTATGGTTACATTGTCGATTTGAATGGTCCAAAATAGCAGGTCGTTACAGTTGGTATCAGAGCTTTGGCTCTAGGCAAAACTTAGCATATATGGTAAATTTATTTACAGAATCACTTTCGTTCGAGTTGAATCTCTTCCCTTCTGACTCGATTTCGTTTGAATTTTGGAATGTCCCTCGGTCCCGAAATTCATTCTTGTCTCTTTCTATTTATATTCGATTGATTCTGGAGTATCCCATAGCTCCACTGAATGTTTTGTAAAGGGGGTGAAAACTCCTTTACAATCGACATTGATTCACCGAAGATTTCTGTATCCTCTGTTTACGATGCTGCTATATCTTGATATGCTGAATTCTATCTCTGGCGATCGAATGTCGATTTGTTTTGGAATTCCGCATCGATTATATTCCTAAGGTCACGGTTGACCTGATTAAGGTCGTCGCGATTTGTAGAAGTATATCCATCTTCTATTTTGTAATTTAATTATCTCATCTTTAATCGAGTCTATCTTCGAATCAGGATTCTATTGGTTGGAGTTCCTCTAATTTAAATCTCTATCTTTGTTTTGAAATCCATTCTTGAATCACCCTTTGAAAAATCGGGTATGTTGTATTTTTGAAATTGTTTATACCGAAATTATTATTTTGATAACTATGATTTTATTCTATATATAAAAGTAAAAATGTTTTCGATAAGGATTATATACCTATATATAAAATAAATAAGAAATATTATTCTATATATAAATATTTTGAAAGGATTTAAAATTTTGGAAATTTATAAGAAATTGATTTATATAAAAATGATTTATAACTGAAGGGTTAAATTTGAAATTCGAGAATTGAATTCCGGTATTTTGAAATTGGTTTTAAGATTTTAGAAAATATATAAAAATAATGCGATTTAAAAGTATGTTTCGAATAAGAAATGTTTCAAATGAGTTCAAATGAATTCCAATAATTTTGAAGAAATTTCAAAGAAAGTTTTCAAGAAAAAAGAAGTCCAGAACTCACTTATGTCGCTGGAAAATAATTTCGACGATGAATGCACGCATCATCGACATTGTTTCGAGTTTCAAAGTGGGGGAGAGGCCTCCTTAATAGCTTCGCTATGCGAGTGATTTTGTAAAACCGTTTTGATTTCAAATTCCGAAGTATAATTTATTATTTTCGAAAGATATATGTATATATTTGAAACAATTTAAAGTGAGACCGGTGTTCAGTCCTCGACTTTCGGATTTGATTTAGTATAATCCTATCTATTGAAATTGATTTATTGATTTATGTTGATTTTCAACTCTTTAATTTGGAAATTTGATTTCCCTAACTATTTTGAATATTCGAACACTTCCAAATCGAGACTAAATTTTCAAAGCAAAGAAATTTCGAAGAGTATAAAATATTTGATAAAGAATATAAATTTAGTTTTGAAATGTTTTGAAAAAAAATAGTTTTGAATAATGGTTTTCAGAAAGGTAAATTGGATATTTCAAATAGAAATACATAGTTTAAAAGTTTTAAAGGGATAATTATAAATTTGGAAACCATTTGGAGTATAATTGATTTAGAGAAAATATTTGTTTTTGAAATTAAATGAAATTAAAAACCAGTACTTAAATGGTGATTTTGGAAATGATTTGTTAGACTTGAATTATTTTAATTTGGAAACTGGGATAATTTTCTAAACCTATTATTTTGGGAACTTTGAAATTTAGATATTTAATTTGGAAGAAAATTTGGTGAAATCATATATGATTTTGAAACTGAATTGATATTGAAATGATTTGAAATTGAGAACCTTATATTATTAAGCACTTGATTTGGGAGTGGTCGAACTTATATAAAATGGATTTGTATAAGTATGAAGTTGATTTGAAATCTATTGATTTGAAAGGTACTCAAATTGGAAAGAGAATTTTATATAATCGAAGTCTATATAAGTATTATTTGATATACTATTGATTTGGAAAGTATTTGATTTGAAAAAAAGAATCCTATATATAATGGACTTTATATAAGTATGATATTTGAAGGTATTTGAAAAGGTACTATATGATATATATTTTCGAAGCAATGATATGGAAAGTGCCTTCTGCTTGATATCCGCTTTGTGGCCACATTGTGGATTCATTCTATCGATATTATTCTCTCTGATTTTTGGTTTTCTGGATGTGATACTCGAGTGTTCCCACCGTGGCGTAACCCATGGTTTTTTTTTCTCTCGCGACTGCATAGCGAAATTGCCTGGCTGAGTCTGCCCTAGGGGTACGGATTGTTTCTCGGGGGATCCAGGCGTAACCATTGTGTATCCTGCAATCTGTGTAGGTCACGATTAGTAGAGAAACTTCCTAGCTGAGACGGCCTAGGGGTACGGATTGTTTCCTGGAGGATCCAGGCATAACCATTGTGTATCCTGCACTCTACTAGTCATCATGGCGTAACTCGCAGGGCTGAGAAAGCTTACGGATACGGATTGTTTTCTAGGGGATCCAGGCGTAACCATTGTGTATCTGCGAACCATGGTTGGACAAAGGTTTTGGTTTGGTTGTTTTGTTTGGATTGTAGTTTCCATATCTGTTTTAAAGGTTTTTCATGTATTTTCACTGGGTGATGAAACAAGTCTACTAAGTACTTGAAGAATTCTAGCTTTGCGCCTGATTAACGCATGGCCAGAGTCCGCAAGAACGAGGATAAACTTGTTGAAACATCGAGTTATAAAAATATTTCTGAAAGAAAGATTTATTTCGATATAAAGGTATTTTATTATAAAGGTATTTTTCAACAAAGAAATTTTTTATTAATATTTGAAATTGAAACTCTTATGGTTTGAAATTTACGATTCGTGCCCGATTCTATTTTTTAAATCTACCTTATCTTCTCAGCTTTAGATTGTTCACCCTTATTCTATTTTTCCGAATTTATCTTCTTTCCTTTTTGAATATATCCTTTAAAATATTGTTTAATTATATACTACCTGGTTTAATAGAAAATTTTAGTGTTATAAATGTTTTAGAAGTTATTTATTTAAAATAAAACATATTTAAAGTAAATGATTAGTGATAATATTTGAAAAGTATTTTGAGATAAAATTGGTAAAATTATAAATTATGGATTTAATGTTTTCAAATAACATCCTTGTAAATATAACTAATGATGGGAATAATTGTTTCTAAATAGTTTTCATATATTTATAAAGATGTTATTTAAACATATAAATGTTAGTTATAAGGGAAGCATGAAATTTTACAAATGGGTTTTGAAAAGTTTTAAAGTATTAAAGATAATTGAACTGCAAATGAAATTTTCAAATAAATATTTCAAATAAAATTTATATAGTTTTAAAATTTACTGTCTATCTTGTCTTCCAATCTACTTTTATTTCTGGCTGTTCAATTCTCCTACCTCCTTCCTTTTCGGGGACGAAAAGTTTCGAGTGGGAGAGTGTGTAACGACCCGTAAAAATTTAATAATTTTAATTGATTTTATTTACGTATTTAATGGAATTTTTGGTGAAATTTTAAATAATAATATTTTGAAATAAAAATTTAATATTTGGATTACGTATAACAAAATATAGCAAATGGTAAATTTTCAATTAATTTTGTGAAAGTTTATTTATTATGTAATTTTATTAAAATCAAATCAATTAATAATTGTTGATAATAAAATATTTTCCAAACCTGAATATTTTTACATAGAAAAATTCTAAATCTTGTTTTGAGTGAGACGTCATCTTTCATTTTTCAAAATTTGGACTTCTATAGCTCTGTCGATCTTATTTTCTAATTTTTAGCTGCATTTTTTCCGCTAGCAGAAAATTCGAATTTTTATAATCAAATCGTACCGCTGATATTTGTATACCGTTCTGATCGTCTCGTCGTACTAATCTCTGCGTTATATTCGTTTCTGTGTTTTGAGGTACGTGACAAATATGATTAACTGTCGTCATATCGGCACCTTTAATTTTGACCGTTGACTTTCCTTCGGTTTCAAATATTGAAGCGTGTTGTGCACGTTATTATTAATTGCTTTGAATTTCGCAGCTGTTATCAATCCATCGTTTCAGTTTATTATATGGTCTGTTACTCTGCCTTTTCAAATTTGAACGTGCAGCTGGTGGCATTAAAAAGTTGCTTTAATTATCCACTGAATTATCGTGACCATCTCGCTACTCTATATTTAATTTTGTATGTTTTATCTTTGCTTAAATTTCTCTGTCCATTCCTTTTTCATTTTAATATCCTTGCCTTTCCAAACTCAATACGTATTGTCCAAACAAACCAAAATTTATTGCTTTAATTATTCAGCTCAATCTGAGGGACCGTTACTATTCAAATCACTTTATATTTATGGTATACGTTTCTTATCATTATTTGGCAATGGTACTTTTTTTTATTGCCTTAAATACTTTGCTGAATCAAAGGACAACAGTTCCTATTAAAATTTCCTTTTGATCTGATCTGTGGCGTACGTTACTTTGAAATAAATTTTTAGATATCATAGCGTCTGTCACTTCCATTTTCCACTTTGAATCATTTATTTACCTATTCCTTTGATGTACTTACACGTTATCAAATAAATAAAGTATATATTTATAATCAAGCTTTCATCTTCCCAGATCCAATTCATGTTGTTGAAAACTTTTGCATCCTCTTCCCCTGTTTCAACCCGAAGGACGTGCAAACCATCCTTCTTCCCTGATGCCATCCCAACCTTTGGTTCCTCCTCCTCTTCTTCTAGTGCAGCAGGTGAGTAATATATAAGTTAGAACTATATATATTTTGTTCAACTGTTTACAATTAATATAAGGCATATCTATATGAAAGTATTATATAATTTTCTATGTTCAAAGATATATTTTCTTTGTATGTTTTAAACTGATTTTTGTTTGTATATATATATTTCATATGGGACAGAGAATATATATGTACATGTTTTGTATTATAATAGTATATAAGTTGATATTATATGTTGTTTTAAGTATTATATAGATTACTGTATTTCATTTGCAGTAATATATATAGGGATAAAGTACTGTTTATTTGAGATTCAATTGTTTATATCCTACTTACTTACAAATTTTAATAGTATACGTATGATTTTATATTATTCGTTTATGCATAAATTTACAACTATGTATACGTGTAATTATATACTTTAGCCATAAAATTTCTAAGTATATATGTTGGGGATGCGGATTAAGGATCTTAAGGCAGAAATAACACTAGAGGGGGGTGAATAGTATTTTAAAGAATATATGAACTATATGACTAAATTAAAACTTTCAACACAAATCTAAACAGAATTCTAACACAGAATAATCACAGAACGTATAACAAATTCAAATAGTAAAGTAAAGCAAGTAAAAGGAAAGAACACACCGGATTTTATACTGGTTCGGAATCCTCCTACATCCAGTCCTGCACCAAGGCAATATCCTTGTACATATTTTTATAAGACAATATCCAAATTACAACCCTCAATTTCTAAGGCCTTGAGGAACCCTCCTATCTCTGAGTCTGGGGTAAACTCTCTTAATTTACGGGACACAAGATCACCCTAATACTTCTTAATAACAATCCTTTTGAATGGATAGACTCTATGGACTTTTTGAATACAAATTGATCCTATAACTCTGAATAGCACTTTGATCTTTAGTAGAATGATGGAGAATCAAATAGAGAGAGTATCTAAATGATTTCCTATTGAGAATTTGGCAGAATGATGGCACGATCTTGAAAATATGAAGTTTTATGGATATGAAATGGTGGAGAAGAAAGAGTGAAGAAAATAAGAAAGTAGTTGTTAAAAAAATTCGTTTTGGAAGCCTTTATATAGATGCACAACAGTCATAACCATTGGCGAAAGGTTTTTGAACGAATGGACACTTCTTTTGAAAATTGAATTTTGAATCCAACTGTCACCATGTCGACATGGGGTATCCCCTTATGTCGACATCCCTTAGTTCAAAATTATAGAGATGTAGTTTTGTAAAGACAATTGAATTTAAAACAAGTTGAAACTTCTCTGAAGCAAAGTAAAGTGTTTAAACAATATTTTGAGATAGAGAATGAATATAAAACATTATTTTAAATATATGTATATAATTGATATAGACCGTCAATTATATAAGTAATATTTAAAATCAGAATAAGTTTTGAAGTTTTAAAAATAGAAGTTTTTAAAATCAGAATAGAGGAATATTTTAAGGCTAAAACAAAGTTTGAAAACATTTTTGAAAACATGATTTTGAAAGCTAAAACATTTTGAAAACAGATTTAAAAACATTTTGAAAAATCTATTCAAACTGAAATTGCAAGAACCTTCCTACAGAGCTCCTCCATAGGACTCGAGAACTTGTACAAAGTAGTTTAAATGATTTTGATTTTCGTGGGTTTGTAAGCCATTTGTCGTAGGTTTGTAAGCTACTTGTTGTGGGTTTGTAAGCCACTGGTTTCGATAGAAATTGGGTTCCATCCCAAAAGAAAATTGTAAGAAAGATGAGAGTGCTATTATGAAGTTTTAACAAAATACTAGACACTTATCTTGAGAACTTGAAATCTTGATTCTCTAGAGTCTTGATCTTGAATCTCTAATCTTCATCTTGATGCTTGAGTCTTTATACTGATCAGTCTTTGACGATACCTGCATATACTTCCTACACACACACACACACATATATATATATATGGAAATGTTAGTATATATTTTATAAAGTAAAGTATAATAACTATATAAGGTTGTTGTCATCAAAACATCATCAACTCAGTTCCTAACAATCTCCCTTTTTTGATGATGACAACCTTTATTTATAAAATATTCTTACCATACCATAACTCCCCCTTACCCCGTGACTTCTTCTTAAAACTACAACTCCTCTTTATTCCATGACTCCCCCTACACCAAGCACATATATTTTCATAATTTTCTCCCCCTTTGTCATCAACAAAAAGGAATAAAAGATTTACCTGTTCTAAGATAACCAAGTATATATAGAATAAAAGTGTAAAGTGAATCGTGTAAGTGATCAAGTGTGTGAACATATATATAAGTGTAACTTGAAAATCAAATCAATATCATACATAGCAAACTAATCATGTATAGTATATGAAGTTATATACAAACCAAATCCAAATCAAACTTAAATAAACAATTCAATCAAATCCTAATCAAATCAAATCAAATCAAATCAAACAAACAAACATACATAATGATCAGACATTCCTTAGGACTTCCACCCATCCATCTTCTCCAAAGATAGGATCAGTTTTGATAACATCCCAATTATCTTTGTCGAGAGTGACTGGTGGATTTGCTTTGGGTTCGTCTTTGCTAAGGCTTGAGATCATCCAACGAAGTGCGTCGAAGTGTTTCTCTTGCTCTTTGATCATCTGCATTTGGCTTAATTCTAAGTGCCTTTGATTTCTAAGTATAAAAGAGAGAATATTCTTGAAAGAAGTAAGAGTTTCTTTAAGATTTTCACTTATATTCTTAATTGGAGAAGCCATAATTTAAGAAATAAGTTGAAGTATGAGGGGAGATGAATAGAAATGGAGGTAGAGAAGTTTTTCTGGAAGAAATAGGTATTTATAGGAGTTATTGGCCGTTCAAAATGAATTGTCACTTGGTAGTTACAAGAATTTGAAGTTAGAAATTGTAACTACTTTCTGACTGTTATATGTCGACATGGGGGGATGGGGCATGTCGACATGGTCTAGACAGAATGACCAAGTTGAGTTACTTTTGATTTCTAAGTTTATTTTTATACTAGTGGACCTATATAAACTTAAAATAAATAACTATCAGAGATATATAAAGCTGGAAAACAGAGAATAAGATAGCATTACTTATATTAGTTAACATTATATAATATTAACCAAAAAAATAGAAAATACAAAGATAGATAAAAGATAGCTAGAGAGATAATGACTTGGATTAGTTTGATGAAGATGATGATGAGGACAAGCCAAGTTTCCTGCCTATCTTCCCAAAGAACTTTTCGATCTTGGTAGAGATTTTATCCATTTTATTGCTAATAGATCTCTTAAGAACCTTTTGGTTTTGAGCAAGTATCTTTTGGTTCTTGAGTATGGTTTTGTTGGACGGATTGGCGGGTGTATGTGGATACTCTATACTTTCCAAAGAGGTTTCTTCATCTTCCTCTTCTTCTTCAATTTCCATTCCTTCCCCTTCTTCTTCCTCTTCTTCTCCCTCTTCTTCCATCTCTTCATGAGCAAGTCTCTCTTCCTTTTCAGTAAGTGTTTCATATGGTTGAAACATAAGTGGGATTTTCATAAGGGAAATGTTCCCATGATTGAACACTTTCCTACTTACAAACTCTTCCTTTTTAACATCCACACCAAAATAATTGAAAATCTGAGTAAGATAAATTCCATGATAAAGAGTGTTTTCTCCCATAGTAAAATTTTTGGGTCTTAACTCATCCAAAATAGTTTGTGCCCAATTAATATCATATTTTCCAAATATAGCAAAAAGAGCTTTAAACACTTTTGAGGTGAGATTATTGTAGTTTCCCGACCTAGGAATAATGGTGTGTTGAATAAGAAGGTTGACAATTCTTGCTTTTGGGTGGAAAAAGTGATTCTTAAAATCCATGTGGTCATCGCTTTCAAAAATGTGATGAAAAGTCTCTCGATCGGTTTCATTGATTTGAAATTGCGAGAGATTCATACAGGTAGATTTGCAATCCAAAATAGTACCCAAAATATCGGAATCCAAAACAATAAGTGTTCCTTTAACACTACTCCAAATTTGATTTTCATTTCCATTATAAAATTCACGGTTTAGGTTTGCATAAAACATTTTGACAAGGTAAGGATAACAAACAAAATCATTTTGCTTGTTATCAATCAAGTTAAGAATGGAGTTTTCTTCAAAAAGTTGATCGATTTCATAAGAAGGAAAATCATCAAAAATAGCAAATTTTCCCGTATTGACTTTACCATAGTTTACATAACTTATGTAAGCTTTGATAGCCTCCGGGTCATTAAAAAGATCATTTTTGATGGATTTGGTCAGCCTCATAGTTGATGGGGTACTTGAGGAAGTCATTGATGAGTGTTTGAGAGGAGTAGAAGATAATGAAGAAAGTTTGAATTATGAGAATAAAGTGAAAAGAGATGATAAGAGAAGTATATTAAATAGATTCTCTAAAGTCATGTTCTCTAGTCAAGAGGTATCTTTTCAAAATTTTGAAGTAAGTGAAAAGGTGGAGGGAAATTCAAAAGTTTGAATTCAAATTTTGAAATCAAATTTCTGAGAGACATGTCGACATGGGGTATCCTGGCATGTCGACATGTGCCTGTTGAATTTGAAAAGGGGTGTCTATTTCTAAAATCTAAGAAATTCCTAAAATATTAAGAAAACTAATCTATATTCTATATCTATATATAATTCCAATAATAAATATAATAATATTAAAATATTTTAATATTTAAAATATTATTAATTTGAATTTAAAAATTCAAATTTCAAAGGGTGATTTTGAATTTAAAAATTCAAGGAATTGCAAACAAAATCAAAACAAACAAGCATCCAATAAAATTAAAATAAATGTGTACCTATTTTTAGATCCAAACTCCGATCGTCTTCCGATTCGAGAATAGCAGTGAAGCACAGATTTGAATTATCAGTTTTCTTCTCGTCATCACTGGATGAATCTGAATCGTCAAGAGTTGCTGCATATGCCTTCTTTCTTTTCTTTAGTTGCTCGTTATTTGGTTGAAATGTCTGTTTGTCTGGATATGGACAATCTATCTTGTAGTGCCCTGTTTTGTTGCAATTGTAGCATTTATCACCATTGTTGTTGTTGTTGTAATTGTTGTTGTTCTCCGAAGTATTTCTGGAATTTCTTTGGTCATTTCTTTTAAAGTTATTCATCTTTCTATACTTTAGAAACTTTTTGAAATTTCTGGTTATGAAAGCAATTTCTTCATCACTATCTTATTCTGAATCTCCAGTTGTTGCTTTGAATGCGATCGATTTCTTTTCCGTTGCCTTAGATTCTTTTCTCCCTTGTAGTTGAACTTCATAAGACATTAGATTACCAATTAACTCTTCGATCTTCATTTGACTAACATCATTTGCCTCTTCAATAGTAAGTGTCTTTTGATCCCATTCTGGAGTGAGTGAATTGAGTATTTTTCTGACTTGATCTTCTTTTGAGAAACCCTTTCCTAAAGAATTAATGAAAGTAAATATCTTGAAATCGACAATACATGTAGGAAATGGACTCATTTTCATGCATTTTAAACAATTGAAACTGGTTAGTTAATATGGAAATTTTAGTCTGTTTAACTTTGCTTGTTCCTTCATGAGTTACTTGCAAAGTTTTCCAGATTTCAAATGCAGACTTACAAACAGAGACTCTACTAAACTCATTCCTATCTAGTGAATAAAATAGTATAGTCATAGCCTTAGAATTATTTTGTGCAATCGTCTTTTGCTCAGTAGTCCACTGGGAAAAATTAGTAGTTGGTTCAACATATTCAATTTGTGTCATATTCTAAGTATCTAAACTTATGGATTGTAAACAAATTTTCATCCTACATGCCCAATATGCATAATTACTGCCATTAAAAAGTGGTGGTCTGACAGTAGACTGACCTTCTACAAATGAACTAGTGTTAGTGCTTGTGTTGACAGAAGTAGTGGTGACAGGAGTGACATTATTAGTGTGTTGTGCCATTAAAACTTTTCAAAATTTCAGATTATGAAAATAATGAAAACCAATGCTCCGATACCAATTGTTGGGGATGCGGATTAAGGATCTTAAGGAAGAAATAACACTAGAGGGGGATGAATAGTGTTTAAAGAATATATGAACTATATGACTAAATTAAAACTTTAAACACAAATCTAAACAGAATTCTAACACAGAATGATCACAGAACGTATAACAAATGCAAATAGTAAAGTAAAGCAAGTAAAAGGAAAGAACACACCGTATTTTATACTGGTTCAGAATCCTCCTACATCCAGTCATGCACCAAGGCAATATCCTTGTACAGATTTTTATAAGCCAATATCCAAATTACAACCCTCAATTTCTAAGGCCTTGAGGAACCCTCCTATCTCCGAGTCTGGGGTGAACTCTCTTGATTTACGGGACACAAGATCACCCTAATACTTCTTAATAACAATCCTTTTGAATGGATAGACTCTATGGACTTTTTGAATACAAATTGATCCTATAACTCTGAATAGCACTTTGTTCTTTAGTAGAATGATGGAGAATCAAATAGAGAGAGTATCTAAATGATTTCCTATTGAGAATTTGGCAGAATGATAGCACGATCTTGAAAATATGAAGTTTATGAATATGAAATGGTGGAGAAGAAAAAGTGAAGAAAATAAGAAAGTAGTTGTTAAAAAAATTCGTTTTGGAAGCCTTTATAGAGATGGACAACAGTCATAACCATTGGCGAAAGGTTTTTGAACGAATGGACACTTCTTTTGAAAATTGAATTTTGAATCCAACTATCACCATGTCGACATGGGGTATCCCCTTATGTCGACATCCCTTAGTTCAAAATTACAGAGATGTTGTTTTGTAAAGACAATTGAATTTAAAACAAGTTGAAACTTCTCTGAAGCAAAGTAAAGTGTTTAAACAATATTTTGAGATAGAGAATGAATATAAAACATTATTTTAAATATATGTATAATTGATATAGACCGTCAATTATATAAGTAATATTTAAAATCAGAATAAGTTTTGATGTTTTAAAAATAGAAGTTTTTAAAATCAGAATAGAGGAATATTTTAAGGCTAAAACAAAGTTTGAAAACATTTTTGAAAACATGATTTTGAAAGCTAAAACATTTGAAAACGGATTTAAAAACATTTTGAAAAATCTATTCAAACTGAAATTGCAAGAACCTTCCTACAGAGCTCCTCCATAGGACTCGAGAACTTGTACAAAGTAGTTTAAATGATTTTGATTTTCGTGGGTTTGTAAGCCACTTGTCGTAGGTTTGTAAGCTACTTGTCGTGGGTTTGTAAGCCACTGGTTTCGATAGAAATTGGGTTCCATCCCAAAAGAAAATTGGAAGAAAGATGAGAGTGCTATTATGAAGTTTTAACAAAATACTAGAAACTTATCTTGAGATCTTGAAATCTTGATTCTCTAGAGTCTTGAATCTTGAATCTCTAATCTTCATCTTGATGCTTGAGTCTTTGTACTGATCAGTCTTCGATGATACCTGCATATACTTCCTATATACATATATATATCTATCTATATGGAAATGTTAGTATATATTTTATAAAGTAAAGTATAATAACTATATAAGGTTGTTTTCATCAAAACATCATCAACTCAGTTCCTAACTGTATATACATTGGTTTGTAGTGATTTATAGTATTGATTCTTATAAAATATATACGTACGTGGTTTACAAAGTCTTGGGATTTAACAGTTCGGTTACATATGTTATATTGTTTTATATAAGATAATAAAATTGTTATGTTAGCTTTTGTAGCTTTCTTTGTCTTGGGATTTACAGTAATATATAAACAAAAATTTATTGCTTTAATTATTCAGCTCAATCTGAGGGACCGTTACTATTCAAATCACTTTATATTTATGGTATACGTTTCTTATCTTTATTTGGCAACGGTTCTTTTTTTTTCAACTATTTACAATTAATACAAGGCATATCTATATAAAGTATTATATAGTTTTCTATGTTCAAAGATATATTTTCTTTGTATGTTTTAAACTGATTTTTGTTTGTATATATATATTTCATATGGGACAGAGAATATATATGTACATGTTTTGTATTATAATAGTATATAAGTTGATATTATATGTTGTTTTAAGTATTATATAGATTACTGTATTTCATTTGCAGTAATATATATAGGGATAAAGTACTGTTTATTTGAGATTCAATTGTTTATATCCTACTTACTTACAAATTTTAATAGTATACGTATGATTTTATATTATTCGTTTATGCATAAGTTTACAACTGTGTATACGTGTAATTATATACTTTAGCCATAAAATTTCTAAGTATATATACATTGGTTTGTAGTGATTTATAGTATTGATTCTTATAAAACGTACGTGGTTTACAAAGTCTTGGGATTTAACAGTTCTGTTACATATGTTATATTGTTTTATATAAAATAATTAAACTGTTATGTTAGCGTTTGTAGCTTTCTTTGTTACGGTAATACATAAAGTTATTTTGAAAAGTGGTCTCATCATTTTTCTTTAAACTTGTATATGTTTATGTATATTTCAATATAAAAGTTACAGCATTTATTTCAAATTTTATTATATTTGATTTTAATACATGTGTTTAATGCAAACCAATGATTTTTCTTACATACATATGTTATTTTGATATTTGACTTAAAAAGAAGTATTAATTTAATAATAAAATAATAATGTTATATTTTCAATTTATGTCAATATGATTTGGATTTGTTCTCGTAAAATTCTGTTGTCAGCTCTATCCATTGAATTCATGCCCATCTAATGTTGCTTTGAAATTCGTTGCTTGTTTTCTTGTCAGATTTCTCTAGCCTCGAAAGGTGAGCAATCACTCACAATTAACGTTCTTTAATTCATTAAATTTGATTTCAATTGAAACGACAATTGAAATATGCTGCTGTAGTTATTTAATTTGTTATATTTATGTCATTATTCGTAATTATTCACCTGTGGGATATGACACCATATCCTATTGTTTATATTTTATTATTGATGATATCTGCTTGTTATTATTTTATTATCTGCTATCACTCTGCAAGTTCCCTGTTAGTTTAGTATTTCACTATGGGTTGAAATGATACATACCCGAACGGACTTTAGAATAGGAGAAAATCGTTATGGGTTGAAATGATAAATCCAAGCGATTTTCATTTAACTGAATTTGGGATTACGGGCTGAAATGATATCCACCCGTATATATTTAGTGTACGGATTGAAATGATAAATATCCGTAGCACTTGACTATATGATAGGAAATATATACAGGCACCGTTGGTCCATATATGAATATTTTGAAAATAATTTCTATGATTTTTGGAAAGAAACATATGGTTAAATAAATATTGATTCTTAAGATTTTATATATATGGAAATTTTATATATAGATTTAGTAGTAATATTTGATATAAATTAGATGGATTTTATACATATATATAGTTAGGTATTTTTGTAAATCTATATTTCAATAGATTTTCTTGTTATAAATTGAATAAGTAAGGTTGGGAAGATAAATTTGGGTTTATTGGAAATGGTATTTAAATAAGGATTTTATTTAATTAAATCAATTTGGAATTATTGAATGGGAAATTTAAAAGGTATGATTTTATAACTGGATTTTGATTTAAGTGATTTAATGAATATTTCACGTTAAATAAATTAAAGGAAATATTTAGTAAAATGTAATTTAAGATTACTTAAATGACATTGAATCTAATGAGGGAATATTTCAAGACTAAATAATAATGGGGTTAAATCGAGATCTATATGAAACGGTCAATTGAACTTTGAAATGTAGAATATTAAAGCTTTGAACTATACTGGAATTTAGTTGGTTTATTTGTGATTCAGATCTGTATTTGAAATCAATATAATTTGAATTTATTATTTAGAAAACTGAATTGAATAAGAATTTAGTCTGAAACATTTAATATTTAAAGTTTTGAAATATATTGAAATGTAAAAGGGTATTTTGTGATTTCAAATCCGGATTTGAGATCGATAAAATGTGAAATGGTTATTTAGGAATTAAGTTGAATTCTTAGTGATAAATTGGGATCGGACTAAATTTGAATTATGAATTTGAGTAGATTTAAATCGTAACTTTGAAGTGATAAAATTGGAAATAAATATATTTGAAATGAAATGATATTTGGTTTTGAAATATAAATTAAGTTGAAATGACCACGATGTTATAGTGTATATTTCTACCTTGTAGATAGTTCTATGGACCCTTAGAGGATGGTTATCCCAAACATCCTTTAAGTTATCTATATTTCAGTTGAGATTTCACTTGAGTTGGATTTATTTATAAGAATGTTAATCCTGACTCGAGTGTTTTGTGTTTTTCTTTACGCTCGGGTCAGACTGAGTGATACAGCATTTGAGACTCACCGTCGAAGTTGGAGCTTTGCTTGGAGATCCAGCTATCTATCCCTTCAGTCATCCAGTTGATTGGTTCAGAGAAGTCATCTGCTCGTTCTGGAGACTTCACTGCATCTGGGATATTCTGATGTATTTTATTCTAAACTCTGATTTATATAGTAGCTTCATGAACTACTATTCTTTATCTATTCCGCTGCATTTTTATTACTCTGTGTCTGTGATCTGTGATTATTTATTTACTGTTTATGCTGAGTTTCCCAAATTTAAATTAACAATTCAGTATTTTGAGCAATTCAAGTCCGACATGTATGGTTATATTGTCGATTTGAATGGTCCAAAATAGCGGGTCGTTACAAAATTTAAATTACTTAGTAATGCATTAATTCAAAAATGAGGCGGTTTCATAACATTTTAATGTCTATTTTATCAGTTGATGCATTATATTACCTCCAACAAGGTTTTCAAAACATATTTCAATTCGTAGATCATACAGTTCAAACTTCAAATCAAAACTGGATTTAAATTGTCAATCGTAGATTCAAAAAATCCATATTTTAAGTTTTGCACACACTTTGAAACTAATTTTGACGTTCGAGCTTCTACATCTAAGCCTAAACCTCAGCTTTCTATTTTATTATATCTTTATTTTGTTTGAAACACATTAGAATTTGAATTGTTGATCCCAATAAGTGTATTGAATATATGAGTACATGTATAATGATTTTTCTCAATTACGGTTTTAAGTGAGTTTGAATCGGAATGAAAATCAAATCATAAAGGGAGAGAATCAATTTGAAACGAGATTTTATTTGAAACACATTATACCTTGGTATAAGTATACTCTTATCTGGCTCTCGCACATAGCTACCAAGCTAGCATTCAGCTTCCTTATTCGGGTATGTCTTTTCTTATAACTGAACTTTATGCTACCTATTGAACTATTCTGATAACAAAAATTTTGTTTGTTTAATGAAACTATTTCTACGTAAGACCTCTGATAAAACCAAGAAATTATATAATGAACGTTCACCACATTCATTTGATAGAAGTTAGATTAATGTGCCTTAACTATGCGAAATCTGTGCACATTAGTAGAAATCTTGTATCTATGCTGTAATAAATACTTGCATGCTGGTAGTCATACCATAAAATCACTTCATCATGCTAGTTGTTTCTTAAATATCATAGATTTTAGAAGTTTCACATCATAGAGTTAGTTTTGCAACCAAGAACACTCTCAATTTCAATTAAATGTCAGATAAACTGAGACTCGGTTAATTGAGTATCTGCTAACTGTGTCTCAAACTTAGTTCAGCCTCAGTTAAACTGAGACATGATTTAGCTGAACTCAGCTTCAATGGGGACTCAGTTAGTTTTGTCACTTCAAAGTTAGTATCTGTTAACTATGTCTCAAACTTAGTTGAGCCTCGTTACCACAGTTTGATGCAGTTGGAGTAAAACTGATTACATTTAGTTTTGGCACTTCTAACCAAGCTTATTTATCTGCAAAAAGGGCATGTACACTCTAACTTGTTTAGCTTCGCATTGGTTTTAAGTTTCTCTAGTTTATCGATTTTAGTGCATTTGTATAGTGAATTTATAGTATAGCATGTTGTATACTTTGTATTAGTCAATCGCCTAATGAAATAGTGCGATGAATATTTAGTGTTGCATTATGAATCCGATTTAACTTTGTGTACACTTCTTCGATGAATTGATTCTCAAGCATTACTTTTGCTTTACAGGTAGATAGATGACCGTGATGCAAAAAAAGGTTGCAATGAGTTATGCATCGAAGTTATTTTTGCTGCTAGAATTGCTTTTTTGTTTTAACGTATGTACTACTTGCTTTTGTTTTGCTATTGCTACTTGTTCTATATTTTGTTTTTGAACTATTGATGACAAACTATTTATGTTTGGTGTAAGAATATTGTGTATTTTGATTATGAAATTTCATACATTGGTTATCAAAAATGTGTCCAATATGTGGTATTGATATAATAAGTTGATTTTGAATTGTGATATTATATAATATACTAATTTTGAAATGCGGTATATATGCACATTGTGGCGAATGTTTACTGAAATGGAATTAAAACATTCCACGGCGTTTTTAAAACCCTGTTAATACATTCCACAGCGTTTTTAAAATGCTATTGAAACATTCCACAACGTTTTTGAAATGCAGTTAAAACATTCCACGGTGTTTTTAAAACGCCGTTGAAATTTTTAACAGCGTTTTAAAAATACCGTTAAATTGTATCTGAAAACATAAAGTACGATCTATTACAACAACGAAACGTTGTAAATAAATATCACAGCATTGAAAAAATGCTATAAAATCTTATCTTAGCACGAAACAAAGCTAAGAAAGATCTTTAACTGCACCCAATCAAACGCTGTTAAAAGATTTCATGACACTAGGGAAACGCTGTTAAAAAGGACATTTAACAGCGTTTATTTCTTATCATTGTATATCCCTGACATATAACTGCATGTCGATATACAACGTACATAAAAACGCTGTTAAAAGCTTTTATAGCGTTTTTAAGACACTGTTAAAGGTCCTATTTGTTGTAGTGACAATACTGGGTTGACTGCCTTTAACTTTCTTCTTCAAGGGTTAATTGAACCTAATGGTTTTACGGGCTCACCAATAACCTATTTTTACTCTACATATTCCCTTCTATGTGTAACATTATTTTAGTCTCATCCGTGACAAAATCCTACACACTTGAATTTTGGACTTATATTAGCTAGGGGCTATTAGCTAGAGTATAGGGCGTGACCCTACACTAGTCACTTCTGGTCGTTTAATATCTCAGTCATAAGCTTAGGGTTAACTACCTTATTTAATTTTCATTTCCTGTCATATACTTAGGTTAACTACCCTATCCAAATTTCATTTCCTTGTCAACAATCTTTATAAATGATTTACTCCTGAAATTATAACTTCATAAAACAATGAAATCATAGTCTTTTCTATACTCAAAGTACTTATGCCACGATATACACTTTACGCAAAACATGTTGATGAAATCTTATCAATTGGATTATTTATCCCTTTATAATAATTTAAAACCTCTTTTTGACTTAAAAAGCTTTAGGCTATAAGGCCAAAATAATTCCTTCGAACCCTTTGTTTAAACCTTAAAAATCCCTTTCGAATTCATTAAAAGTACCCCTTTCAAAATAAGTTAACTACTTTAACCTTGAAACACTAAGCCGAAAGGCCCAAAACATACCTTTTGAATGTATTGAAAATATGCCTTTTGAAATAACCTTTTAAAAACTTAGAATGTCAAGGCCCGTTTTTCCATACCCTTTAAATCGACAATAAACCACACATGTCCAACTCAAATTGCATGAAAAGATGGAACATGAAAGGTGATAAAGAAAATAAGGCAGAACAGAATCTCACATGAATGGAGTAACATATAATATTGAATAATATCTTTACAGCGGAAATTTTTTAAATACATATATCAGAGCCTAACCTAAATTCAGCTTGGACAGTTATAGACATCCGTCCTTACAATTGCTGACAAACATCAAACTAAAACTTAAAAAGCACAGCGGATAATACAATATGTCATACGTAGATGAATATCTCCAGCTCTTCTCTGGAAACTCCAACCATCTTCGACTAAACCTAAAACTACTCGGATCTGACCCGAGTATTGTAAATACCCGGATCAGGCTTGATAAACCAGCATGAGAAAAATGCAATAATAAATGACAGTGTCATATATCAGCCTTTGAATAAAAATCCTTGAAAATAAAGAGTATTTCATAAGACCACGCCCATACATAAACACAGACGGGTTTTTACCTTATGATAACTAAAACACTTTTATATCAAAATATTTTATATTATTTCTAATGATATCTCTTTGAAAACATTTTCAAATAAACTTATTAATCTTATCCGAAATGGTTACCCATATAGCATTTCGAGGCTATTCATTATGCCAATACAAACAAAATCGTAGGTTCTTATTGGAGAATGGATTTCCATACAAATGACCAGGTGAAGGATCTACCATCCGAATGGGTACACCTCTAGATGGATTCCCCGAGGAACAGCATAATGGAACCTCTACCAACACATGTAAGTAGATAGTACCAAATATGTCATCCCCCGGTCGTTACCAACCTTTATCCGAGGGCCCTCATAGCATACACCACATTAATTTACATCTCGACGTCATAATGGGAAGAAATATATCTAGAAGGGGATGACCATACCTTACTTGGGAATGACCCACTTAGCATTGCCGCATCTAATCCTATTTCGGTCATTTCCAGTTTAATGAGGCTTGAGGTAACGATTACCTTTTCACATAGCACATATCACATTTTTGAATTTCACATTGCCATTTTCATTAACAACTAATTGCCTTCCACAAAAATACAACCCTTGAGCTCGTACGTCTCAAGGAGGTGTTAAGCTAAGAGAAGTTGCCTTCTCCGCCACTATTGATGTACGTAATCATTAAAAATGCAATGTCAGACAAACGTCCATACAAGTTGTCCAAGAATAGGACAAATCGAAGGCACTCTCCTACTACCACTAGTAGCGAGTTGTCCTTGCAATCCGAAAATTCTCCTTCACGAGGAGACCACTGCTATTAATAACTCTATAATGGAAGCTACCCAAAGCATGTTCAACAAGAAGTCTTCACGCTTTGAAGATCCACGGTCTTCAATAATCATCATCTTCAACATGTCTTCACATTCGAACGTATACATTGGTTTGAAGTGGTTTTCGGATAGGAATTATCCTAATCTGACCCCAGTTTCTTCGAAGCCAATTATCGATTTAAAAGATGTTAAGTTCATATGTGGATATCAATCATCAATTAATTACTTCATCTTTTACAAAATATCTTTATTAGATATATTCTTTTTAATTTATTCCATTTTTTTCAAGAGTATAAAGAACCATTAAGCCTCGTTTATCAAATCATTTGGTTTATTTAAACCTTTCTTAAATCTTGAAATAATTCCAAATCATTTTCTCTTTTACTTAGAAAAACCTTTCCAAACCATTCATTAAATCTTAATCAAAGATTTTCTTTCTTAACTTTTAACTTAGGGAAAATATTCCCTTTTTATAATATCACATTCCAAAACATCCATTTAATTTAAAGGATTATTTACTGTCCAAAATCGTGAATATAATTCCTTTAATAAACGTTCACATTTAACTTATCAATTTAAATTGATTTCAGATTTACAAAACGGTGTTTATAAATTCCATTTATATTTTATAAACTTCCATATACAAAATTTCTTTACTAACAAATTCCATTTATATCTCACTTATAAGTCAAAATCCAATTATAATTTAATTACTTATAAAACTCTTATTTACACATTCATTCCTTTCAAATCTTATTATTTATAAAATCCATTATAAATTATTTTCTAAATTTCAATTGTAAACCCATATATAAATTTGATTACAATCCCATTTAATATTTGTAAAACACTTTTATAATTCCATTACTTTTATTTATAAAATATCAATTTTATAAATCTTATATATAGACCATTTATAATAAATTCAAAGAATTTATTTCTTTCTTTTCTTTTATCTTAGAAAAACTTAATTATGATCTTTTAGAGCATCCGGGCTTCCATTTCGATATGTTACACCCCTCGCCTAAGAAGAGAAAATATAGGCCAGGTAAGTTCAGAGCACTGTTGCTCCATTCCTAATCTTAGTTAAACACCTTGTTTTATCGTCCCAGATCTCATAGGCGGGACAAATGTACAAGTCATTTCCACACAACTCAGTTTGTTATTATATTCAATCTTCTTCACTTATTATTTAAGTGGTATAAACAATTCCTCTTTCCCATTTATTAAAATATCATTAAATCTTCCAAATCATCTACAAATGACTTAACTATTCATTTAAAATCATTCACAAAATATATCGGAAAGAATTGTTAAGTTTAAAACTGCATTTCAAAAGTTATTTCAACCTGCGAAAAACGTTGCGAAAAGTGTTGCAAATAGCATTTTAAAATCTATGTTCTTCAAAACGACCTTTATATTATTTAGAAATCCATATTTTCAACTTATATATCTTTTAAAATATTTTAAAAGATTTTTACAATTTATTTAATATTTTTTTAAAACATTTAAAATATCAGTTTTAAACTTTGGTCACTTTACTGCAAAAGCGCAATTTTTCTGGAAAATTGTTTTGGACATATTTAAAATATACAAGATAAAATCTTGATTTTATTCCTTTATTTCTTTAAACGTATTTAAATGTTTTAAATGTTTATAAAACATTTCCAACTCATTTTAAAACTATTTCCAAAAGGTTTATGCATTTCTTATACACCATTTCATTTTCAAAAGGAAAGTAATTTCCTTTGTGCTTATCGCCTTGTATTAACGTGACTTGGTAAAACAATTTAACAATCATATCAAAAAATCAATACTTAATGATCAAAGCATATATAAGCATCCATAGCAATCATAATACAACATCAAACATGTATATATTGTTATCCCGCCTTTCAGCAAGGCCGTGATACCAAAAGATTAACCGAAAATCAAAGACAGTTCGTCACGAAGATGGATTATGTGCAGGTTTGCTATGGATATCGATGAATTTTGTCCTAGTCTGGATCAGGCTAAAACTGACAGGACATGACAAGCGAAGACATGGAAGCCAGCATTCCAAATTTTAGGTCAATCCGAGTTCGTATGTTTAAGTTATGATCGATGCAATTTGGAGGAAACAGCCTTGGTTTCGTATCCATCAATAAGCTCTAATTTCGTGTCCATATGGTTCGTATCCATCGCTGAGCCATATTTCGAATCGATTAGATTCGTACCCCTCCTCGCGTCCTCGTTCGTATCGATTAGTTTCGCATCCATCCTCAAGCAACTGCTTTGTATCGATCAACTCCGCATCCATCAACTAGTAACGCACTTCGTATCGATTCGCCCAATGTCTAGTTCGAACCCGTGAAGTGGGTGTTTGTCAGGACACGATTCTTCGTCTTCCGAAAAATTCGACATCGACACTCACTTTATCGACTGCCGAGAAATCAAACGACGGAAAACCGAACACTGAGGGTTTTATTTAAGAAAAATTTAGGAAAGAAGAAGAGAAAAAGATAGAAATTAGGGAGGAGAGAAGAGATAGGAAATAGAGAGAAAAGAAGATAGATAATTTTTAGAAAACAGAGAATTTTAAAAATAGAAGATAGAAGAATTTTAAAATAGAACGGACAAAAGAAAACAACAGAACAACAACAGAATCTCACAATTCGCAGCGGAACAACATATAATAATAAATGAATAATCTTTAAACAAAGAACTATATCAGTTATTACATTACATTTCATTTCATTACATCATATCATCAGAGTGTACAACAACAACATCAAACAATGCAGCGGGAAAAAAAAAAAATACTATATAAACTAGTAATACGCCATGCCATCCAGCTTGCCTCCAGCAACTCCAGAATATCCAGAATATCCTGATAAACCTTAACTCTTGACTGCCCGTGTGGAAATTGGTGGGCACCCAGAGTTTAGGAAGGAAAACAATAAACTCCAAGTCAGTCATGTGACTGGTGTGAGAACTCAAAATAGTTTATTTATCTTTAAAATCAAAATAGAGGAATATTTTTAAATCAATTCGCAATGCTTTTAAAAAATGAGACTACCATAAGGCCTCCCGCACACACACACATGCAAACGCAGAATCGGAGGAGATTTCTCCTTATGATAGTCAAAGATGCTTGATACGCATTTAAAATAACATTTGATATTATTACTAGTGCATAGTATAGAGAAATATTTCGAAAGTAGAATATAAATCTTAGCCAACATAGACATTTCGAACTATGCCTACTATAGCTACCATCCAAACAGTGGTGACCACCATAAGTGAATGGCAGGTTCTACAACTAATACCGTACAAGTTTCGTATTGGGAATTGGATTTCCAACGAATGATCAGGCCAAGGAACTTCCCATTGCCACTGAGAATGCCTCTGGATGGACATCCCCGAGAACCAAACCGGATCTCTACCAACACAAGGCCGGGTTACTCCTAACTGAGTAACAACTGACCGAATATGCCATCCCCCGGTCCTTTGGGACCTTTATCAACCGAGCGCTCGTAATCAATTCACACAATCATAAAGTGTTTTCAACATGAGTAAGTATCTGGGCTCCATACCATGATACCACCCTTTTCCAGAAGGAAATGTACATATCCTAAAGGGCGCTACCCCTCATAACCTTGCTGCTTCTTTCCTGTTTTGACCATTTCCGGGATGTGAGGCTCGACGAATTCACGTCCACAAAAACATACTTTATACAAAAGCCATGCTTTGGGTCAACAAATGATCAACACAATGATCACTAAGATAGACGATCAAATAAATGATCCTATCACAAATAATCAACACAATGATCATTTCAGCATCACTCAGCATGTCACATTACCAAACTGGGAATATATCGCTGATAACTTCAACTATATAACCTCTGAGCTCGTACGTCTCAGAGAAGGGTGTTAAGCTAAAAGAATAAATTCTTCGCCACCTCAGAAATATATTTGAAAGAAATCGGCTTTATATCTCAACTTGTAATGTCAGACATACAATCCATACAAGTCTGTTCCGGGCTCGAACAGAACCGAAGGCACTTACAAAGAAGTCCTTGCAATCCGAATAATTTCTAATCACGTTCGGATTTCCCATCACTTATGGAGATCTCTATACCGGGGATCAGCCAGTGCAGAGACAATCAACCAGAAACCCTCTCGTTTTCGAAAATATCCGGTCTTCAACACCGGTCTTCGAATGCAATTCATAACGACGTATCACATATTCGGAATGGGTTATACGACCCCATGGTCCTTTCCCGGTTAACCCGAATAGTGAGCGCTTATTTTAAAAATAAGTGTGGCATCCAATTCAAGCAATCACAGCAATTACTCATTCAAGGGTAAATATTGATAGTCGGTTATTTAACTATCAATAAAGATGCGCCACATCATCAGATTCCAAATAATTTTCCAAATTATTTATTTTTCCAAAAATATCTATACTAGATATAAAATCTCAATACTTCAAAAATAAACCAATGTTTATTTTGAAACCAATTTCCCTTTTTCATTTATAAATTCTATAGTGAATTTATATTTCATATTTTCTATTGATTTACAGTTTCAATAGATTTTTATTTTTAAATTCCAATTTATCTTCAAAAAGATAAATTCTTAAAAATATTCCATTTCATATTGGAAAAGTAATTCCATACTTATTCTAAAAATAAGTATTCACAAATCTTATTTATTTTCAACAATTTGAAAAATATTCAATATACTTAAACCATAGTCAAGTATATATTTCATTCTTTAAGGAAATCATTCTTTTATTATAATTTATTTGGGTCAAAACGAATGTTGCGTAAAACATCGTTACGACAACCCAAAATCACTAGTATAGGGATTTGAAATTAAAATAGATATATAAATCCCAATACTATATAAAACATTTCCTTTCGGAAATCATTTACTATAACAACAGTGTTATAGTCCACCATTTCCTTCTATTTCTCGAAAACGTCTATTTCAACAATAAATGTTGAAATCTATGTTCTCATTCCCTTCTATTTCTTGAAAACGTCTATTTCAACAATAAATGTTGAAATCTATGTTCTCAATACTCAATGCATTTTAAAATATCTTTAAACCGTTTTAATTTCTTTTTAACACATTCTTTCCTCAAAAGATATCCATTTTATTCAATAATATATTTACCGTTCAAAAACGTGAATATAACTTCTTTATAAACTTCTATATTCAATTCATCAAATTCAATTGGTTTCGGTTATAAATTCCATTTCTATTTAAAAGCTTCGATTTTGTAAATCTCGTTTATTAACCTAATTCAATTGATACAACTCAATTTTAATACCAAAGGTTTATATTATAAGTCAAGTACTTATAATTTATTTATTTACAAATCGTTCCTTTGAATTTCACCAATTATAAATCTTATTACTTATAAGTTTTCTTTATAAATTTCCTATTTCCAACTTATCAAATTCGATTTGATTTCGGATTTATAAAACAACGTTTATAAATCCCATTTATAATTTCATAAACTTCTATTTACCGAAAGTCAATTTTATTAGCAAATTCCATTTATCTTCCACATAAATGACAAGGTCCAATTCATAAGAAATTTACTTATAGACTTTTGTTTTACAAATCTATACATTTTCTAACTTCACAACTTTATAAATTTATAAATTTTCATTTACTTATAAAAACAATTTATACTTCATTTATAACATTTATAAAAACTCAATTTATAATTCCAATCATTTTAAATTTATAAAAATCAATTCAAAAATCTTTTATATACATTGTTTTTTAATAATTCAAAAATTCCAATTTAAACCAATCTCAATTTACTTAACTATTTATTTCCAAAAATCTCAATTTGATTTTATTTTATAAAAATCTTAAATTCTATAACTTCAAAAATTAAATTTTTAATTTGGTTTAAAATGAATCAATTCAAAATTTTACTAAAAACATATATTTGGAAAAATCGATTTAAAAAACCCCTTTAAAATCAAAAATCATTATTTTTAACTTTAAAAACGAATCCGATGATGCCACAGCATCAATTGGTCAATCACTACACAAATATCATATATCGATATGATATTCACAATCATCAAAAATATTTATAAACAAATAAATATTTGTGAGGGGTCCAGTTGGATCCCTCCAACCTGTTTCCCTGCATCCAAAGAGTTAGCACAATACCCATTCCACTTCGAGGTGGAATATCGCGGTATATGGGATTTTATAAAATATTATCCGCTTACTAACGGCGCAATAGGGTCTCATCCGCTATACGAGGCGGGAAATCAATCCGATATATACATATGCCAATATATATATATCGCTATATATAGTATATATCCTACTATATCTACTACCACAATCAAACAGCAATCAATCAATCAATATTAACTACTTAAAATTTTAAACCAAACGGTTTGATTGAGTGAGGAGTTCTCACCTTAGCTTTGATTTTGCAATCCGTTTCCATTTCAGCTCGTTTCCTTGATTTATACCTTGTATAAATATTTCCACAGTTTATTAATACTCGAATATAATCGAATAATAGATTTCCATTTAATAAATTTAATTATCCATTTTTCCTAAAAATAATAATATTTTCTTTTGGTAAATCATTTTATCTAATAATTTAATTTTCTAACCAATTCTTCAATCTCAAGCTAATGATTTTCATCTTTAAACTAAAGATTTAAAATTCGAACTGATTTCCTTTCATAATTTTCTTCAACTTACAATTTAATTCTAAAACTAAATTTTCTTCTTAAATATATTTAATTAACTTACCCTTAAATTAAATTTACCAAACTAGTTATTAAATTTCTTTTTCTTACCAAAAATTATATTTTAACTAATTTCCCCTCTAAAAATTAATTTGGTAACTAAACAATTGAAATAAACTTATTAACCCACATAAGTTATCTTAATAAATTATTTTTAAACCAAACGACTATACTGCTATAATAATTTAAATCAAGATGTTAAAATTTAAATATTTAACTTACTGCAAAAGGTGTTTTCCTGGGATTAAATTTTAAATAGATAGATTAAACAAATTATATGCCAAATTCTGTAAATTAAATATGTATACAAGTCTTTATTTATGTATGATGTTCCATAGATTTCAAAACCTATATATAAATTCCTTCTCTTCTTCCAAAAATTTCTATCTTTAAATATATTTTCATATTTAAATGGTAAATTACTTAATGTGTAACTATACTTACGCAAGATCAAATAAAATCATGAACAAGGAAGAAAAAAAAAAAAAAAAAAAACAGACCTATGCCTTACCACGCTTTTCGTTCCCTCTGATATCTCGACCTTAACCACTCACGAGCAGCCCACGACCCTGACGTTACGTCGTGTATCCCAACCGCAACAGTGCCTCCATCGCGAGGCGAACCCAACTTGAATGTCACCCAACCTACTGCCTCGCGACAAACTGCAGCCAATTCGAGCTTCGCTTCCCCTCCTCGGCCTCTTCCACCGTACGCGAGTCAACCCCTTCTCTACCGAAACTCTTACCACGCGAACCTCCACCGCAGATCGAAACAGCCCATCGCGATGCCCTAGACTTCGACGATGACAGTAGCAGCCCCCCAAATCTTGATCCCAACGAAATCCCTAGGTCGCGAGCTCCTCTGGCACTCAATTTTCGAACGAGGCCCGCCCCCTCAATGTCGCGACTTGATTTGAATCGCCATTTTTTTTTTCCTGATGTGGAATGAGATTAAGGGCTTACGGTTTGGGGAAGAGGGAACGAGAGAAAGGGGTTTTGAGATGTCGCCATTATTAAGAAGCATCGGCCATTGATTTTGCTCTGCGTGATTTTAAATTGAAGAAGGAAAGGGGGTACTTAAAACGTGAAAAAGTATGCTCGGCCATTGCTTTGAGATGAAGGGGTATGTCGCGTGCACGATGTGGGGGACAATGATTTGAAATGAACGTGTTGATATTTGACTAATTTAAATTTAAATTTAAATTGAATTCGATTTTATTTCAATGCGTTTACACGCCGTGTGATCACATATCAACTCCGAAAAATACGAAATTTGAAATCCTAGAATAATTCAATATTCCGGACCCAATGGAACTGGTTTCGTCGAATTCCGAGACTGTGCCTCGGACGGCTATTTTTGAATATCGATTCAAACGATTAAATTTCAAAACTGAACAATTCACTTTCTATTCCAATTCTAAAGCTTCTATAATCTTCAGTATTATCAATATGAATTTTACAAGTCTTTGAAATATTTTTAATCGGCTTAAAACTGAAGATTCAAATTTTTATTCAACTCTCTATAGATTAAATTCTATAATTTAATCGCCAATTTCAAAGTTATATTGAAAATTCAATCCAAACCATCATTCAAATATTTAAAATTAATTAAATATTTTCAAATTAAATTATTCAAAATCCTGGGTCGTTACAATCTTTCCCCCTTAAAAGAATTTCGTCCCGAAATTGCAAGTTAGGAAGAATGATCCTAAACCATTTATTATTTTTTTCACAATTCAAAAAGTTTTATCAACTTACTAACCTAAATCTTTTTATTAAAGATTCATTATCATTTCTACTAGCTTTCCAACTTCAATTATAAGTTTTAAACAACATTGTTTATTTAACAATTCAAATTTAAATTTAAATTCAAATTTCAAACTTTCAAAATTTTCTCAAAATTTTTCTAACACCCGAAATTTTCGAAAAATTTCGCCAGCGTCTCCTTTGCGCGGCTAGCTCGGTACGACTACAAAACGGCTCCACGGCCTCCCAAATTCAAAAAGAAAAAGAAAAAGCCAAGCGGCTAGAGGAGAAAGTCATCAAAACCTCATATTTAAATTGAAATACGTACCTTTTGTCGAGCGAACAAATTTATCTTTGAAATAAAAACTCCAATAACATTTATATACCTGCATATCCTGCTAGAAGTAGTTTTCAATACCAAATACAATATCCAAACCAATTTGCTAATTCTATTGCAAAATTTTGATATATGCCTCTTATATTATTTTTAGCTTTACTATTGAAATTACATAACCAATTTCATTTGAATTCAATTACATAGCTTTTAAATGCGCTAGTTCAATTTCATTAACACTCAATGAATTTACATAAAATCAATCAACAAACAAACAACATCCAATGAATATCCAATAGAGCTAAATTATTATTTTACTTACATTCAATTTGGTTCAACCGTTTTAATTCCAATTGGTTTAACATTCAATTGATTTTCATTCTATTATTCAACTGTTTTCAAATGAATTTACACTTGCATGCATCATTTCATATCAACTTTTCCAAAGTTAAAATCTTTCCTTTTTATTTATAAATCACCTTTTATAAATCTTTTCATTTAGTTCTATTTTCATATACAAGATTATTTCACAATTGGAAACCGTTTTAATTATAATTTCATACTTATAATTCATTTGTTTAACCAATTCATTTCTTATATATAAGTTTATTTTACAATTGTAATTCACATTAATTATAACTCAATTCTTATAATTCTTTTGCTTATACAATTATTCTTTTATTTAGATTATCCAAACAACCTAACAATCAACTTATATACACTTTAATAATTCTGAAAAATTATTCCTTTATATATAAAATATAATCAAGGCAAAATCATTTCATTTACCCAATTAAAACAATACTGTGCCGAATTGTTCTATTCAAGTGTTTAGAAACCCCTTCGGCATAGTCTTGCGGACCACGCTGACGAAAGTTCATATACCACTCAATAAACCAATCATCACAATATAAAACAATTTTATATTCACTAACAAATACGCTCTCATAGCTATTATTACACTCAAACTCATTCTAGAGTACTGCTGACTCTATCTCTAATGAATAATACCCAACAGAACCATGGTTGTCGCTTAACCATCAGCTCCGATACCACATTGTCAGGACACGATTCTTCGTCTTCCGAAAAATTCGACATCGACACTCACTTTATCGACTGCCGAGAAATCAAACGACGGAAAACCGAACACTGAGGGTTTTATTTAAGAAAAATTTAGGAAAGAAGAAGAGAAAAAGATAGAAATTAGGGAGGAGAGAAGAGATAGGAAATAGAGAGAAAAGAAGATAGATAATTTTTAGAAAACAGAGAATTTTAAAAATAGAAGATAGAAGAATTTTAAAATAGAACGGACAAAAGAAAACAACAGAACAACAACAGAATCTCACAATTCGCAGCGGAACAACATATAATAATAAATGAATAATCTTTAAACAAAGAACTATATCAGTTATTACATTACATTTCATTTCATTACATCATATCATCAGAGTGTACAACAACAACATCAAACAATGCAGCGGGAAAAAAAAAAAAAATACTATATAAACTAGTAATACGCCATGCCATCCAGCTTGCCTCCAGCAACTCCAGAATATCCAGAATATCCTGATAAACCTTAACTCTTGACTGCCCGTGTGGAAATTGGTGGGCACCCAGAGTTTAGGAAGGAAAACAATAAACTCCAAGTCAGTCATGTGACTGGTGTGAGAACTCAAAATAGTTTATTTATCTTTAAAATCAAAATAGAGGAATATTTTTAAATCAATTCGCAATGCTTTTAAAAAATGAGACTACCATAAGGCCTCCCGCACACACACACATGCAAACGCAGAATCGGAGGAGATTTCTCCTTATGATAGTCAAAGATGCTTGATACGCATTTAAAATAACATTTGATATTATTACTAGTGCATAGTATAGAGAAATATTTCGAAAGTAGAATATAAATCTTAGCCAACATAGACATTTCGAACTATGCCTACTATAGCTACCATCCAAACAGTGGTGACCACCATAAGTGAATGGCAGGTTCTACAACTAATACCGTACAAGTTTCGTATTGGGAATTGGATTTCCAACGAATGATCAGGCCAAGGAACTTCCCATTGCCACTGAGAATGCCTCTGGATGGACATCCCCGAGAACCAAACCGGATCTCTACCAACACAAGGCCGGGTTACTCCTAACTGAGTAACAACTGACCGAATATGCCATCCCCCGGTCCTTTGGGACCTTTATCAACCGAGCGCTCGTAATCAATTCACACAATCATAAAGTGTTTTCAACATGAGTAAGTATCTGGGCTCCATACCATGATACCACCCTTTTCCAGAAGGAAATGTACATATCCTAAAGGGCGCTACCCCTCATAACCTTGCTGCTTCTTTCCTGTTTTGACCATTTCCGGGATGTGAGGCTCGACGAATTCACGTCCACAAAAACATACTTTATACAAAAGCCATGCTTTGGGTCAACAAATGATCAACACAATGATCACTAAGATAGACGATCAAATAAATGATCCTATCACAAATAATCAACACAATGATCATTTCAGCATCACTCAGCATGTCACATTACCAAACTGGGAATATATCGCTGATAACTTCAACTATATAACCTCTGAGCTCGTACGTCTCAGAGAAGGGTGTTAAGCTAAAAGAATAAATTCTTCGCCACCTCAGAAATATATTTGAAAGAAATCGGCTTTATATCTCAACTTGTAATGTCAGACATACAATCCATACAAGTCTGTTCCGGGCTCGAACAGAACCGAAGGCACTTACAAAGAAGTCCTTGCAATCCGAATAATTTCTAATCACGTTCGGATTTCCCATCACTTATGGAGATCTCTATACCGGGGATCAGCCAGTGCAGAGACAATCAACCAGAAACCCTCTCGTTTTCGAAAATATCCGGTCTTCAACACCGGTCTTCGAATGCAATTCATAACGACGTATCACATATTCGGAATGGGTTATACGACCCCATGGTCCTTTCCCGGTTAACCCGAATAGTGAGCGCTTATTTTAAAAATAAGTGTGGCATCCAATTCAAGCAATCACAGCAATTACTCATTCAAGGGTAAATATTGATAGTCGGTTATTTAACTATCAATAAAGATGCGCCACATCATCAGATTCCAAATAATTTTCCAAATTATTTATTTTTCCAAAAATATCTATACTAGATATAAAATCTCAATACTTCAAAAATAAACCAATGTTTATTTTGAAACCAATTTCCCTTTTTCATTTATAAATTCTATAGTGAATTTATATTTCATATTTTCTATTGATTTACAGTTTCAATAGATTTTTATTTTTAAATTCCAATTTATCTTCAAAAAGATAAATTCTTAAAAATATTCCATTTCATATTGGAAAAGTAATTCCATACTTATTCTAAAAATAAGTATTCACAAATCTTATTTATTTTCAACAATTTGAAAAATATTCAATATACTTAAACCATAGTCAAGTATATATTTCATTCTTTAAGGAAATCATTCTTTTATTATAATTTATTTGGGTCAAAACGAATGTTGCGTAAAACATCGTTACGACAACCCAAAATCACTAGTATAGGGATTTGAAATTAAAATAGATATATAAATCCCAATACTATATAAAACATTTCCTTTCGGAAATCATTTACTATAACAACAGTGTTATAGTCCACCATTTCCTTCTATTTCTCGAAAACGTCTATTTCAACAATAAATGTTGAAATCTATGTTCTCATTCCCTTCTATTTCTTGAAAACGTCTATTTCAACAATAAATGTTGAAATCTATGTTCTCAATACTCAATGCATTTTAAAATATCTTTAAACCGTTTTAATTTCTTTTTAACACATTCTTTCCTCAAAAGATATCCATTTTATTCAATAATATATTTACCGTTCAAAAACGTGAATATAACTTCTTTATAAACTTCTATATTCAATTCATCAAATTCAATTGGTTTCGGTTATAAATTCCATTTCTATTTAAAAGCTTCGATTTTGTAAATCTCGTTTATTAACCTAATTCAATTGATACAACTCAATTTTAATACCAAAGGTTTATATTATAAGTCAAGTACTTATAATTTATTTATTTACAAATCGTTCCTTTGAATTTCACCAATTATAAATCTTATTACTTATAAGTTTTCTTTATAAATTTCCTATTTCCAACTTATCAAATTCGATTTGATTTCGGATTTATAAAACAACGTTTATAAATCCCATTTATAATTTCATAAACTTCTATTTACCGAAAGTCAATTTTATTAGCAAATTCCATTTATCTTCCACATAAATGACAAGGTCCAATTCATAAGAAATTTACTTATAGACTTTTGTTTTACAAATCTATACATTTTCTAACTTCACAACTTTATAAATTTATAAATTTTCATTTACTTATAAAAACAATTTATACTTCATTTATAACATTTATAAAAACTCAATTTATAATTCCAATCATTTTAAATTTATAAAAATCAATTCAAAAATCTTTTATATACATTGTTTTTTAATAATTCAAAAATTCCAATTTAAACCAATCTCAATTTACTTAACTATTTATTTCCAAAAATCTCAATTTGATTTTATTTTATAAAAATCTTAAATTCTATAACTTCAAAAATTAAATTTTTAATTTGGTTTAAAATGAATCAATTCAAAATTTTACTAAAAACATATATTTGGAAAAATCGATTTAAAAAACCCCTTTAAAATCAAAAATCATTATTTTTAACTTTAAAAACGAATCCGATGATGCCACAGCATCAATTGGTCAATCACTACACAAATATCATATATCGATATGATATTCACAATCATCAAAAATATTTATAAACAAATAAATATTTGTGAGGGGTCCAGTTGGATCCCTCCAACCTGTTTCCCTGCATCCAAAGAGTTAGCACAATACCCATTCCACTTCGAGGTGGAATATCGCGGTATATGGGATTTTATAAAATATTATCCGCTTACTAACGGCGCAATAGGGTCTCATCCGCTATACGAGGCGGGAAATCAATCCGATATATACATATGCCAATATATATATATCGCTATATATAGTATATATCCTACTATATCTACTACCACAATCAAACAGCAATCAATCAATCAATATTAACTACTTAAAATTTTAAACCAAACGGTTTGATTGAGTGAGGAGTTCTCACCTTAGCTTTGATTTTGCAATCCGTTTCCATTTCAGCTCGTTTCCTTGATTTATACCTTGTATAAATATTTCCACAGTTTATTAATACTCGAATATAATCGAATAATAGATTTCCATTTAATAAATTTAATTATCCATTTTTCCTAAAAATAATAATATTTTCTTTTGGTAAATCATTTTATCTAATAATTTAATTTTCTAACCAATTCTTCAATCTCAAGCTAATGATTTTCATCTTTAAACTAAAGATTTAAAATTCGAACTGATTTCCTTTCATAATTTTCTTCAACTTACAATTTAATTCTAAAACTAAATTTTCTTCTTAAATATATTTAATTAACTTACCCTTAAATTAAATTTACCAAACTAGTTATTAAATTTCTTTTTCTTACCAAAAATTATATTTTAACTAATTTCCCCTCTAAAAATTAATTTGGTAACTAAACAATTGAAATAAACTTATTAACCCACATAAGTTATCTTAATAAATTATTTTTAAACCAAACGACTATACTGCTATAATAATTTAAATCAAGATGTTAAAATTTAAATATTTAACTTACTGCAAAAGGTGTTTTCCTGGGATTAAATTTTAAATAGATAAATTAAACAAATTATATGCCAAATTCTGTAAATTAAATATGTATACAAGTCTTTATTTATGTATGATGTTCCATAGATTTCAAAACCTATATATAAATTCCTTCTCTTCTTCCAAAAATTTCTATCTTTAAATATATTTTCATATTTAAATGGTAAATTACTTAATGTGTAACTATACTTACGCAAGATCAAATAAAATCATGAACAAGGAAGAAAAAAAAAAAAAAAAAACAGACCTATGCCTTACCACGCTTTTCGTTCCCTCTGATATCTCGACCTTAACCACTCACGAGCAGCCCACGACCCTGACGTTACGTCGTGTATCCCAACCGCAACAGTGCCTCCATCGCGAGGCGAACCCAACTTGAATGTCACCCAACCTACTGCCTCGCGACAAACTGCAGCCAATTCGAGCTTCGCTTCCCCTCCTCGGCCTCTTCCACCGTACGCGAGTCAACCCCTTCTCTACCGAAACTCTTACCACGCGAACCTCCACCGCAGATCGAAACAGCCCATCGCGATGCCCTAGACTTCGACGATGACAGTAGCAGCCCCCCAAATCTTGATCCCAACGAAATCCCTAGGTCGCGAGCTCCTCTGGCACTCAATTTTCGAACGAGGCCCGCCCCCTCAATGTCGCGACTTGATTTGAATCGCCATTTTTTTTTTCCTGATGTGGAATGAGATTAAGGGCTTACGGTTTGGGGAAGAGGGAACGAGAGAAAGGGGTTTTGAGATGTCGCCATTATTAAGAAGCATCGGCCATTGATTTTGCTCTGCGTGATTTTAAATTGAAGAAGGAAAGGGGGTACTTAAAACGTGAAAAAGTATGCTCGGCCATTGCTTTGAGATGAAGGGGTATGTCGCGTGCACGATGTGGGGGACAATGATTTGAAATGAACGTGTTGATATTTGACTAATTTAAATTTAAATTTAAATTGAATTCGATTTTATTTCAATGCGTTTACACGCCGTGTGATCACATATCAACTCCGAAAAATACGAAATTTGAAATCCTAGAATAATTCAATATTCCGGACCCAATGGAACTGGTTTCGTCGAATTCCGAGACTGTGCCTCGGACGGCTATTTTTGAATATCGATTCAAACGATTAAATTTCAAAACTGAACAATTCACTTTCTATTCCAATTCTAAAGCTTCTATAATCTTCAGTATTATCAATATGAATTTTACAAGTCTTTGAAATATTTTTAATCGGCTTAAAACTGAAGATTCAAATTTTTATTCAACTCTCTATAGATTAAATTCTATAATTTAATCGCCAATTTCAAAGTTATATTGAAAATTCAATCCAAACCATCATTCAAATATTTAAAATTAATTAAATATTTTCAAATTAAATTATTCAAAATCCTGGGTCGTTACAGTGTTTATTCGAATACATCAGGTAGCTTAAGTTCATATCCATCACAAATGCACCATCGATACGAGCTAAGCCATCTATCTCGATTCGAAATAAACATACTGCGAATCGATACGAGGTGCACATGGTTGATTGATTCGAATTATGTAACGGCACTTGATACAAACGAGGCAAAACTCATGGATACGACACGGTCAACTCGGAGCAAAAAGAGGATTGGTGCGAGAAGAGCATGCCACGTCGCCACATGGACATGTGCATTATCGATTCGAAGTGGGTCGATTCGAAGCCATGGATTCGAACGAAACAGTACTCCGAGGAACATCATCTTGAATCGATCATAACTCAAGATCCACCAGTCCAAATGCCATGAAACTTTCACAGAAGCTTACGTACAAGCTAAAGAACATTCCTGCCAAGTTTCAGCTCGATTGTACCATTTCTCGATCGATACGAAATCGATTCGTATCGATCACGGATCGAGTCGAAACTTGGTGGGATCGGTTGCGTGGGCCCACTCACGTGCCAGAAGAAGTCTCCCAAAGTTTAAGAGTGATATCAGCCTCCTACACCTCTAAATAGCCCTCTGAAGCCTACAGAAAAAGGATCTTTTGGCTATTCAACGTCCAGACTCTTTCAGATTCCATTTCACACTTCACCATTACTGTTGTACTCGAATTTCAAAGCTATTATCTACTGTAATCTGTTGTAATTCATAGAAATCACCAAGTGAATATCAATAAAGTCATCAAGTTCAAAGTGGACGTAGGCTAAATCGTCGAACCACTGTAAATTCTATGTTGTTTACTGCTTTCTTTTGAATTTTCCAAGTGATCTCCATACTTGTTATTCATCTAAGATCTGTGATTGTGAATTATCAACTATCAGGTGTTTGTGACCAATTTTGGTGCAAACATTTTGGTGCTTTCACCGAGAAGGCTAACTTAGGGATTCTATCATTTGGAAGTTAAGTTTGAAGGCTTAGAGATTCAGATCTGAAGAGCTATGACAAGGCAAACAAGTAGAAGACAAAGGGCGGAAAGAAGCCAGCATGAAGGGAGTCAAGTGGCTTCCTCAGGTGTAAATTAGACATCGATCTTCATCACCAGGGATGAGATGGAGACGATGATGAGAAGACAAGAGGAAATGATCCAGAATTTGTTTCGACAGATTGGACAGCTTGGAGCGCAGAATCAAGGAGCAACTGGAGTTTAGAATGGAGCAGGACCTTCTGAGGCCGCACCAGAGCTAGGGGGCACTCGCTAGAGCACGCTGACCCAATACCAAGAAGAGCATCAGGTAGGTTCGAATAGCACGGCATTGGTAGAGAAACGGAAGCTCGGCCAGGAGAACAGATTCCAGAATTCTCTCGTGAACTCGGGGGCAGGTCGAAGGAAATGGTCGAGGACTACAGCTAGGAGACAATGACAGGTTGGCGGAGATGGTCAGACGGGCTATGAGAGGCGGATTGGTAAACAAAGACTTGGAGGATGTGAATAGAAATCATTTTACCACAGCAATCAGGCAAGCTAGGAACCCATCAGATTTTAAGCTACCATCATTGGATAGGTATAATGGGAGGACAGACCCTACGGTTCACCTGACAAAATATATGAGGCATATGGAAGTGCTGGGGGCATCAGATGAGGTCATGGCACGGTGCTTCCCGTTGTACCTGGCAAAAATTGCGGCGTTATGGTTTAGGCAACTGGAGAGAGGATCTATCGCGACTTGGAATGATTTAACTGAAAGGTTTATGAGGCAATTCAGGGTTCACATTTCGAGACCCAAGAATGTGATGAGTTTGGAAGCACTGAAACAAAGAGCTGGGGAGTCTTTGAGAAGCTTTTTGACGCAGTTCAATGCAGCTGCAGCATCTGTGGATCGACCGGATCCGTCCATGGTCTTGATGGCAGCTGCATCGGGCATAGCTGATGGCACATAATTCAATAATTCGCTAACAAGGGATCCCCCTATTGATCTAGGGGAATTTTATCATGAGGCTGAAAGATTTTTACGGTTAGAGGATGTGAATGCCGAAAGAGAGGAAGGAGAAGGAATCGACATTTATGCAATCAATGGTGGAAATCCTCCTGAGGAAGGTGCATAAACTAGCAAAGGGAAACGAAAGGCGGCGGATCACGATAATAGATCAACACGGCCACGAAAAGAACCAAGATTCACCTCATATACGGAGATGAACGAAAATTTGGAACGGATCTACAAGGACACCAGGGGACAGGTTCCTTATCGAAAGCCGATGAGGAGAGATCTAACTAACAACGAGAGAAGGTCAGACAAGTATTGTTCATTCCATGAGTTGAAGGGTCACAGCACAGACAACTGCAGACACTTGAAAGATGAAGTTGAGGGGCATATCCGATACGGTTTGCTATCGCAATATGTGAGAAGGAGAGCCACAACGGTGGAACAAGAGCGACCACCGCCTGCACTAACTGAAGATGGCTCAGGATCGAGACGTCAGCTGATTATCAATTGATTGAAATAATGACGGACGAGTGGCAAATTCCACACCGACGTGATTAAGTTGTTTACACATGTACAGGACCACGAACGATCCTGAGGCATGCTCTGATACAACTAAATCATATCGATGTAGGTGTTTGTGCTCTGACGTCCCTGCTTTGCTTTTGTTTTTTACTTCTTATGTTTGGATTTGATTTTGTTGGACATTTCTGTTGAAAATCTCGGTTGAATGGATATTTAGTTTTGATAATTCTGAAACGGCTAAGCTGCTTACACATGTATGGGGCCGCGAACGATCCTTAGGCATGCTTTGAGATAGCGACAAACCGCCTTGACAAACGATCCAGAAACCCACTCGAACGTGAAATCTGGTATCGATAATACTAAGTCCCCCTTCTGGACACACTAATTCGCCACAAATGGTACCCGACCACGAACGGTCACAATTTACCTCGAACGGCATCCGACCTCGAACGGTCACAATTCGCCTCGAACGACATTCGACCTCGAACGATCATAATTCGCCTCAAACGGCACTCGATCGCGAACGATCACTACTCGATGCGAACGGCATCCGACCGCGAACGGTCGCATATCACCTCAAACGACACACGATCCCGAACGATCATCGTTTGTTGTCAAATAAGACTATCAATCTCTTTGCAGGTCATCTACAGGATATGAACATCCAGCGTATGGCATTACAAAACACACCTTCCTACCGCAAGGCATGTTTTGGAGGGCAAGTGTTATCCCTCCTTTTAGAAAGGCCGTGATACCAAAAGATTAACCGAAAACTAAAGACAGTTCGTCACGAAGATGGATTATGTGCAGGTTCACTATGGATATCGATGAATTTTGTCCTAGTCTGGATCGGGCTACAACTGACAAGACACGACAAGCAAAGACATGGAAGCCAGCATTCCAAATTTCAGGTCAATACGAGTTCGTATGTTCAAGTTATGATTGATGCAATTTGGAGGAAACACCCTTGGTTTCGTATCCATCAATAAGCTCTAATTTCGTGTCCATACGGTTTGTATCCATCGCTGAGCCATATTTCGAATCGATCAGATTCGTACCCCTCCTCGTGTCCTCGTTCGTATCAATCAGTTTTGCATCCATCCTCAAGAAACTATTTCGTATCAATCAACTCCGCATCCATCAACCAGTAACGCGCTTCGTATCGATTCGCCCAATGCCTAGTTCGTACCCATGAAGGGGGTGTTTATTCGAATCCATCAGATAGCTTAAGTTCATATCCATCACAAACGCACTATCGATACGAGCTGAGCCATCTATCTCGATTCGAAATAAATGTACTGTGAATCGATATGAGGTGCACATGGTTGATTGATTAGAACTATGTAACGACACTCGATACAAACGAGGCGAAACTCATGAATACGACGTGGTCAACTCGAAGCAAAAAGAGGATCGGTGCAAGAAGAGCGTGCCACGTCGCCGCATGGACACGTGCATTATCGATTCGAAGTGGGTCGATTCGAAGCCATGGATTCGAACGAAACAGTACTCCGAGGAACATCATCTTGAATCGATCATAACTCGAGATCCACCAGTCCAAATGCCATGGAATTTTCACAGAAGCTTACGTACAAGCTAAAGAACATCCCTGCCAAGTTTCAGCTCGATTGGACCATTTCCCGATTGATGCGAAATCGATGCGTATCGATCACGGATCAAGTCGAAACTTGGTGGGATCGGTCGCGTGGGCCCACTCACGTGCCAGAAGAAGTCTCCCGAAGTTTGAGTGTGATACCAGCCTCCTACACCTATAAATATCCCCCTGAAGCCTACAGAAAAAGGGTCTTTTGGCTATTCAACGTCCAGACTCTGCCGGATTCCATTTCACACTTCACCATTACTGTTGTACACGAATTTCAGAGCTATTATCTACTGTAATCTGCTGTAGTTCATGGAAATCACCAAGTGAATATCAATAAAGTCGTCAAGTTTAAAGTGGACGTAGGCTAGATCGCCGAACCACTATAAATTCTATGTTGTTTACTGCTTTCTTTTGAATTTTCTGAGTGATCTCCATACTTGTTATTCATCTGAGATCTGTGATTGTGAATTATCAACTATTGGGGGTTTGTGACCAATTTTGGTGCAAACATATATATAAATAGAGATGCTAAATAGAGTTTGTCACCATAAACCAAAGCGATTAACTTCCTACCAACATTCTAATCAGCCAGCACTTCACTAATTAATTCCTACTCCATTAGATACTGGTAAACAATACCCTCTCCCTTCTAATAGCTTGGCTAAGGCTTGAGATGGAGGTTGGCCGAAAATATAGAGAAGAAGCGATAGACTTTGAACTTGAATTCTCAAGATTTAGATCCCAAAAATAAGCCATCTTCTCTTTTATTTTTGACTCTTTTTCTCTCAGAATTAGAAAAACTTGTTAACGGAAAAGCTGTTTCAAATTCATTTCTACTTAATTTGAAAAAAAGAATCATATGATTTTGTTTAATTTTGAGGAAGATATGATAGAATGAAGAAGAGGTATTGTCGGATTGACAAAAATAAAGCCCAAAAATACACTTCAAAGAATTGAGTTTCAGCTATACCAAAAGCTCAAAACTGAAAAAAGTGATCAACATAAAAGTTGTAGCCACTAAAATTTTATATGGTTTGAAATAAATAATTTTTTAATTTGAATCCGTTATGATCAAGTTATGATCAAAACAAAATGGCTTATTCTCTGGCTTAAAAACTGGGCCAGAAAATGCACTTGTAAGAAGTACATTTTTGACATAGTTAACTTTAGATTGAGACAAAGTGGTAAACATAGAAGTTGTAGCCACTAGAAAATACATGATTTGAAAAAAAGAATTTTATATTTTGGTTCGGTTTTGAAGAAGTTATGGTCGAGAGAAGAAGAGGTAAATATGAAAAAAAAGGAGTTTGATTTGAAAAGAAGAACATTGATTTCTTTGAATATTTTTTAAATATTTTGACATTATTTATTTATAATATTTTTATATGGCTTGGAAACCATTAAAGAAAAGAGGAAAAAGATGAAGAATCTTGGGAAACGAAGGAGGAAAAATATGAATGAAAGTGAAGAAGGAGGTGGGTATTTATAAAAAAAGAAAAAAGGTGGTACCAAAATAACCTCTTACCAAATTACCAAACTAACCTTACTTGAACCTAAAGCAAACTTCACTTTTTCAAAACTTAACATCATCTTTCACATCCTTACTTTATGTCTTAGCCACTTAAAGATTAAGTAAAGAATATCATAATTATGTTGGCTTTGATTTGATGTTATTTGATATTTACTTTTCTTACTTTTGTTACTTCTAGAAGTTTTCTAATCTTATTTAGTAAAAGTAAACATGTTTATTGAATTAAATAATACTTATACTATCTGAATATATGTTCCTATATAATAAAATAAAGGTACGACAATGTTGCGACAACTTTTAATCGACAAAACATTGATTTTCGACAAAATGTTTTACGGTTACATTTTGACATTTTAGTTAAACTATTTATTTATGTAAACCAAATTTAAAAATAAATTTGTATAATGTTATTTAAAACTATAAACACTTATAAATTGATTAAAATAATTTATTTAACCATTGAAACTTACTTTTTTGAAATAACCTTACTTATTTTACATTTAAAATAACTTTAAATATTATATTTTAAAGTGGTCAAATTCTGGGTTGTTACAGATATCCCCTTTCGAAACCGATTAAACTTATTTTTCAAAAGCATTGGAAATCTTCCATTCAAACACTTAAAATATTCCTTTCGAAAACATTGGGGGCCTCCCTTTCAAAACACTTATAGCATAACTTTTCAAAGCATTTGGGTTCAAGTAAGGGTTTGTGGAAACATTGCTTCAAAACCATTTAAACTCATTCCTTTCAAAACCTTTGGGTTTGGTAAATAATATAACTATAGGGTCATAGAAAACTGGGGTGAAAGCATTGCTTACGAAAGCATTAATCCCAAGTAAAAGAAAGAGAATAGTTTCGAAACCCACTCTTTCGAAACCATTACCTCTAAAGCATTTTGAAAGCGGCTATATGACACTTTCAAAAGCGTTAAGAAGGTGGCTACAAAGAAAAAGGCGAAATCACCCTTTTGAATACATTGCTTTAAGGCTACAAAGAAGAGTGACCTTAACTAGTTCAATAGGTAAGAATGTGGTAGCATGGGTATCGAATAGGTTCAATGCAGCTACCCTCTTGAAAGCTTTTTTTAAAACAAAAGTGAGCGGCAACTCATTTAAAAGCTCCTTTCTAAAAACAAAGGCAAGTTGATTGATTCGAAAGCTAATATAGTTGGCTTTAATCCCCTAGAAAGCATCATTTATAAACGGAAATAATTCAAAGTTAATAAGAATAGCTTCTAACCCTTCGAAAGGATGGTTTTGACACGACCCCTTTCACTTTTCTCCAATGCATGACAAAGATATTGCTTGATACCATGTGCATTGGTTTCGAACGGGTTCTATAACGGAGATATGTGTCAAAAGCTAACATATGGAAGTGGCGAAGTGGTAATCCCTAGCAGAACTGATTTTTTAGCTTTTCAAAGAAATTTCTTTTTACCAAACGTGCCTTATTTGTCAAAATATAATTGGTTGCTATTTCTTTATCACAATCTTTTTCTGAAAGGCTTTCGAATTCATGATTATCAATTAAAATGTTTTAAAAAATAAGCTCTTCTCCTTATAAAACATATAAAACATTTAAGTCCCTTAACTTAAATAATTTTATAACCATAATAAAATACTTAAGAAAATTCCCTAAAAATTACTATAATTCAATTTTAATATGCTTCTAAAATATTTGAATTTCGAACCCAAAATCGTTATAATTGCTTTAAATAATTTAAACCCAATACTGACTATTTTTTTCATAGAAAATTCATAATAAATCTACAACAACTTAGAAAATTATGAAACTTGAAACCCACTTCTAAAATAAAGTTTTTGATCATATATAAAAAATGCAAATCATTTGGATGTCAATTAAAAGATTTTCCAATCTAAACTGATCATAAAATCTATATGAAATAATATAAATCATCAACAATCATATATATCCATTTAAACAAATATAACATTGCATATTATTTGCAAAACAATTTGGATCCAACCTTGAAACCAAAATCATTAACCAGAATGAGATGTAAATCAAATTATTCGCCTTAGCTTGGTGTTAAGAAGGTTAAGATTTGCTCCTTGATTAATTTCTTCAAGCTTTCTCCTTGATTCCTAGCTTACCTTCAATTGATTCTTCTTAATGGTGGCCAGCCAAGCTCTTGGGGTTTTAGTTTTGTTTATGAATGTTGAAATGAATGAGAAATAAGGGATAGAAGGGTTTAGGGTATACGAACAAAGTCTATTGCTATTTTTACCCTTATCATATTCCTCCTATTTGCTAATTTTTAATTCTCTTTTGCTTATATATTCATTAAAGTATGGCTCCTTTATTAATTTACAAATCTCAATCCCTTAACCATGTACATTATTTCATTTAATTTATCAAATTAAATGTCTTAAATAATGTTAATCAAAATTAGGGTCATTACAGACGGAGCAATGGAGCTCTAACCTATCGGCATCCTTCTAGGCTAAGGAATAGTTAAGTAGAAAGGTCATAATTGTGTGAAGTATGGAACCTTGATTCCCATAAGCAAGCATTCAAGACTCGATAGTCGACTAGTTGACTACCGGTCTTGACCAAACTTAGGAAGTATACGGAATGCTTCGTGGATTTATACCGATAAGAACCCTCGGGGAGGAGTATTGGTACGAAATGTCTCTTGATTTCCATTACTTCTAAACGAACCAAAAATGAGTTAATTTAAAATTCATTGATTGGTTTTTTAGAGAATCCGAGGTTGGTATGTGTTTTACTTACCGAATACCACTCCAAAACTATTATATGAGTTCTATGGTTTGGAAGTGAATGATGAAAGCTATGTGTAGTTCCGAAATCTATTGAGATGATGGAATCCATATGGGATTTGTTATGTCATCGAGTTTTGTTGAGAACTCGTGTGAAGATGTCGGACATGATTTTGACATCTAAAATGGCTAAAAATAGAGTAGGCCCATAACCACGATGTTTAGCTAAACTCGAAGGGTACTGATCAAATCTATTATCTAGAGTGTGTTCATCAATTTTGCTAGCGGGAGTTGATCGTATTAGAGACACAATCTCTGCGTAAACCAGCTATGACTTCCTTATTTGACAAATTTTATCTAGAGGTATACAGTTCTTGGAAGGTACTTTCTGACCCTTTCCAGGAGACTTGCCTCAAGATTCTTAGGACCCTCCAATGGAAAAATCCATTTATACGAACGTCTCTTAGTGATTTTTATTTGTATACCTATGTATGCTATTAATTGTAATCAATGTAATCATTTCAGCTATGATCTATATTTATATTACACGCGACATTATATATAATATCGTTTAATTTTCCTATAAATCGGTTTGGTTATCGTGAGGTAAAAAATCCATTTATGTGTATTTGCGGCATGGTCTTACGAGATACCTTTAGTCTTTAAAGGGTTTTTCAAGTATATAATTCAAATTACTTGATTCTTCTCACACTGGTTTACCAGACTGATCCGGTGTTATTTTCTTATAATGTTCAGGTCAGCCCCATGCATATTCCCAATTTCATCGATGATCATTGGAGCTCTTGGAGAAAGGAGCTGGTTGGTTCCGTATCGTAGATTTTTATTTCCATTACATTACTTTGTTTATTTTTATATCAGCAATTATGAGGACAAGTTGTTACAAATATCGAAGCTGATGATAGGTTAGTTTTCTCTGATTATTGTATCTATACAGTTTTCCTCTGTAAAAGTATCATTTCGATATTATATTTTATCGTTCTATTGTAAGATTCAGATATTGTGTTCTCTGTTTTCTTGTTATTTTTCTTTTCCTATTTTATTTTACCCTAGTGTTCTGCCTTTCCGGTACTTGGGTGCTTGGCACGTGATTACCCGAGATGTATTAGTGTCGACATTTGAGGGTTGAAAAAGAGATTATTATAGATATGTAGTTCGTCATTGTGAATGTTAGCTCAATGTTGGTTATAAGATTATTTAATCGGGACCATATACTAGTAATTGACCTACAGTTGTTAGAAGTTGGTTGTTTAACCCTAGGTTGGAAACCTTTGTAGGTTTTTTATCAGTGTAGGTGTAATTATACTTGTACCCTTGATTTGTAAAGCAACCAATTCTTTATAAGTAATACATGAACACAAGTAGACACACCAGGCTGTGTAGATTATAAATGAAGTCAATTGCTTGTGAACACCGTACTAGTAATGTAATTCATTCACCGGACTTTTTCTGATCCATTCCTTTTCTTCCACTTTTATACCCATTATAGGAGGACACGTCAGTAGGTAATTTGGCCAGGACATAGTGCATGGAGAAGGAGAATCATCACCCAAAGATATATTGTTTACAATTACTCTCCATGTACTATTTATCATATTAGATTACCAGGTATGCATTACTTTGTTATTTATGAACTTTACTACGTCAGTTATTGTATGGACTACGTTATACGGAGACTAGTGCCTAATTGCTTATTTTGGTATTTATATTTTATCTCCTTCTACCATGAGATCTAATGGTGTGGAATGTTTTATATTTTATATTAGTCCTAGTATCATGTAATGTTCTAAAACCCCGATGACTCGTACTTCTTGGCATGACGTGAGTTTGAAAGTGATTTTATGCTTTGAGTTGGTATGTACGATGGTGCTGGTTGTCACAGTAGGTATCGAAGCTTAGGTTCGGGATTCTTTAGGGATTTGGTGTGTATTAAGAGAGTGTACAAAAATTATTATAATTCTAATACACACCCTTATTATTCTAGTAATGCTTAACAATATCTAAGAAAAGTTGCTAATAATTCCTATTTATCGATAAGTGAGAATGAGCAATCAGTTTGGAAATAGCTCTAGTGAGAAAGTTGAGGTTTGAAGTGTGAATGTTCCTACACAGCTCTATAGGTATCTAAAGTAAGGGGCCAGACTAAACTCAACCCCTATGGAGGACCCGATGTGTAATTGCAATTTGCAACCCCAGCTCCTTCGCATGCTTTGGATGTCCCTAAGCCATGTTGGTACATCTAGAGTCTAAGTGGAAAAAATTATCATGGGACTGAGTCATTTATGAAGAAGCGGGAATGGATGAGGAATTGTGATAGGATTTTTTCTATGATGGGTGTGGGGAATGTAGTTAAGAGGTAGTTAACTTCATAGCACTTGCAAGGAGAGGCCTTGAACTGGTGGTAGATTGTTGTTGCTAAGACAGATGAGACTTGTACTAATGGATTGATTTCAACAAGTGCTTTGAGACAAAGTTCATTTCCAAGGTATAATAAAGTGTAGAGCTAGAGAAGTTCATTCAATTGGTGCAAGGTGGGCGTAGTGTCAAAGAGTATGCGAATGAGTATAATCAGCTGCCAAAGTATGGTTTATACCTTGTCGATAGATTAGTGAAAAAGGTGATGACGTTTAGAATAGGGTTGAATCCATCTTTGTGAGGTATTGCTTTGAGCCTTGTACCTACTGGAGAAACTTTTGAGAGCTTGGTCAGAATGGGCGTTGTTGAATTCAATTGAGAAGGAGGAACCTAAAAAGGCAGAGGTGAATCCAGTTTAGTAAGACTACTACATAAGTGGAATGGGATCTCAATGTAAGATAAAGAAGCCAAAGTATATGTGTAAGAAGTGCCAAATCAGGGGCATTCGAAAAAAGATTGCATGATGGGCATTAAGAAGATCAAATGCTATAGCTACAACCAATTTGGGCACATGAAGAGAGCATACCCTAATGCACCTAAGACTGCTACCTAGGCGGTTCCAGCGTATGCGTTGGATGCTATTCCTAACTCAAGCGCTGCTCCAGCTATGGATAATTGAAAGAAAGTCATAATAGAAGGTGTTTTAACTATTTCTAATTTATCCATTTGTACTTTATTTGACATTGGAGCATCACGTTCATTTATTACAAGTAGACTAGTTGATTAATTTCACTTAGTAATTAGTATAGTTACAGCCTCTGTAATAGTATCAAACCACGTTGGGGAACCGATTCATTTATTCATGATTTGTAAGGATTTGAAGTTTTATATTTTGGGTGTTGAATTGGATTGCGATGATTTTATTTGGGAGTTTCGAGTTTGATTTGATTTTGTGAATGGATTGGATGACTATATATGGAGCAGTGCTAGATTTATGGTAGGAAGTGTAACGACCCACTATTTTGAAACATTCAAATCGACAATAAACCACACATGTCTGACTTGAATAATTCAAATCAATAGATTTTAATATAATTCGAAGCAAATAAAACCAATCACAGACTCAGAAATATCAGAATAACTCGCAGCGGAAATAAAAATAACCATAGTAGTTCATGAAGCTACTACAAACACAGCCACAAAACAACTACAAAATACCAGAGTCTGAAAGTAAATACAATAGAAATCCCAATACATAAATGTCCACTAATGCATAAGCTAAATAGAAATAGTGAATAGAAATAGATGACAACTAGATAGATAGATAATCTCCAGCAAATCCTCTAGCTCCAGAAGGTGAAATCCAAAGCTGATACTCAAGCTGACCCGAGCGTAAAGAAAAACATAAAACACTCGAGTCATGACATTCATACTTATATAATGTAAACCAACTCAAGTGAACAGTAATAGAAATGCACAAGTAAATTAAAGGATGCTTGGGACCGCCTATCCTTTAAGGATCCGATAAACTATCTACTATGTAGTAATATACGCTATTATAATAATGTCTAAAGTAAAGTATAATATATTTAAAAATAGCATTAAGGTGTTACCCATATCCCCCTTAACACATTATATAATGCCAATAATCTATACAGTACCGTAGTCTCTCCTGATCGGGAAGCCACCAAAGGATACTCCAAAGGTACGGCACAAATCAAACTCGTACAAGGCACGTTAGGGTAGGTGACATGGCACAACTAGGCAATGCCATGGTAGATATACCAATTGCACATTTGGACCGGTGGTAATGCGTAGCAGCCACTACCGCCCACCTCGAGCCACACTCTCAAAAATCAAAGGTGCGCACCAATCAATCACAAAGTAATAGAATGGCATACAAAGAAGTGTGTCTGATAGGAGGAGCTACCTCATTAGCCCGTCAATTGCTCCTGTTTTAGCCACCTTATAATGCCAACTCACGGGAGTCGGGTCCACGTATATACCTTAATAGAACGTCGCCACCATCCTACTTCATTCTAGAATCTCCACCGCGTACACGGTTGTTAAAGTGGTTTTTGGAGTTGGTAGAGGGTATGGCAACTTCCGATCCCAGTCTCTTTAACAACCAAACGTTATTATAACCCATGGTATTTATTTCAAATGGTTTACATTTCAAAACAAATATTTCCATTTCAATCCATTTAAACAAAATGATATCACTCTTTTAAAATAATATCCATTTCAAAATGGTAATATTTCCAAATCCATACACTTAATCATAGCACTTTTAAAATGTTATATTTTAGAAATCATGATACTTGAAAAATGTGATCAATAAATATAATAGCATTTCAAAAATGTTATCTTTTGATAAATACAGCATTTTTAAAACATTGCCTAAAGTAGTATAATATTTTTAACAATGTAGCCTAAATAACATAGCATTTTGTAAATCATTAACAATTTAGAAATAGTAGCATTTCCAATACATAACCTAAAGTAACATAGCGTTTTTAAAACATAAATTAACATAGCATTTTACAAATGCTACAGATACTACTATAGCATGTTTAAACATACTATTTCAAACTTTTATCATAATTATATTTATACAAAATATATCTATATCATAAATAAAATCAATTATTATTATTAGGTTAGAACTAAAGTTCCATATTAACTTAAATTTAAATTATTAAGTTATTTATCATAGATAAAATCTTTAATTTAATTTTAAGCCAATTATTTACTTATAAAATATTAACTTAATAGAAAACCAATATATCACTATATTTAAAAATCATTAATTCACATTTTAAGTTAAAATTTCACATATTTAAAATACTTAATAATTTTTAGAAAACTATTATTTAAAAATTAACCATGGGTCTGTATAATATTTTCTAACCTAGGTCAAGTGATACGGATATGTATTATTTCAATCCATAATTTATAAAATTCCGGGTTCTATCATTTCAAACCCGCAATCCCAAGTTAAATAAAAATAAAAATCGCTTGAGCCTATCATTTCAGCTCATAACGATTTTTCCCTATTCTAATGTCCGTTCGGGTATGTATCATTACAACCCATAGTGAATCTATACTAACAGGGAACTTGCAGTGTGAGAAATAGTAAATGAAATAAAAAGCATAACATGACATATCATATCAGGTGATGCAACAGGCATATAATCAAGTTATAACAACATAGAATATCATATCATAGGCATGTATGAATTACTATCAACATAGCATATCATCTACTACAATTCACATGTTATTTTTCCACAATTATATAAGTACGAAGTCGAGAGTGATAACTCACCTTCTAAAGCTAGAGATAATAATTCAAGACACACAACCAAACTCCGAAAAGTACGACAAAGCACGAATCAAATTCGAGTAGATAGAGAGCCATGATCCAAGTCTTGTAAAAAAGAAATACCAAACATACATAAGTATATAATTCAACACATAACAATTGAATCAAAACAATGTACAAATATAAATCAAAATGAAGCAAGTATTGTTTAACCAATATAAGTGGGCTCGGGCACCTTGCAAGTAGACTAGCCATCATCAAAACATGGCTCGGCCATGTTGGTTTTGAAGCATATATGCTCGGCCATGGCAAGCAAAAAGGCATGGCTAGGGTATGAATGGATGTGAACAGCTATGGTAGGTGAAGGGGCGGCATAGCAAAGGTCATGAGAAAGCAAAAGGATAAGGAGATGCAACTTTGGGTTCGGCCCAGGGCTAACATGGCTCGGCCTATGGTTCATGGTTTGGATCAGGTCATGGCACATCTGAAATGGTATGGCTATGGTCATGGAAAGGCATAGAGAAGAGGAGTGGGTGGTGGTCGAGGCTAGCAAGGAGGAAAGGATGATGTGGTGGAGATCGACTAGGGTTTACATGGCTTTTGGTGATGAGTTTGGATCTATAGTGGTCACAGCCTGGCTGGGAATGGTGATGATGTGATGGAGGCCAGTCATAGGTGGTGTAGAGGAGGAGAGATGGTCGGCAAGAGGAAGATAGGGATATGGCCGAGCATGTAAAGGAGAAGCAAAACAAAAGAAGAGAAAAAGAAAAGAGAAAGAAGAAGATAACTTATTGTAAAATTTTATTCGGGAAATGAAATGGGAAAGAGAGATTGGCGAGAAGTTTTTGAACGTAAATGAGGAGATGAGAAGTTTTGTTATGTACGGCTAGAGCATAGAAAGAGTTTTGAACGGCTAGGCATAGGAAAAGGCCTCACTTCACATTAAAGAAAAAGAAACTAATGCCTCTTGAATTTCCTAAGCCCATTAGCCAAGCCCAAATCAAAACAAGTCCAAAAATCCAAATAAAAATAAAAAAATAAAATAAAAAGATCAAAGCCCAAACGAAGTAGAAAATAGAAAATATAGAATAGAAAATAAAAATAAAATACTGAAAATAATCGCGTGTAAAATGCTGAAATTTATCAGATTTAAAAAAGTATAGAACAGAATTTGACGAAACAAAAAGCAGAACCAATATCAGAATCAAATTCAACTTCAAAAAAAGATTGGAAATTTAAAATTCAAATTTAAAAATTTCAACTGAAAGTCAAAGTTTGACTATAGTTGATCAAAATATAAAATTTTCAGAAAATCTTAAATTTATTTTATTTAGGAAAAGGACTATAAACCAAATCCAGGAATTCATTAGAAAATTCCAAAATTCCAATTTTTAAATTATTTAAATCAAAGTTTCAAATAAAATTTGAATTGAAATATTTATTAAAATTATAGGTTGTTACAGGAAGGTAGTTTGGTTAGGTATTAGCAATGGGCATAGCCTTGAGGTTTAATGCAATCTCAAGTGTTTCGTTATGCTAAGTTATCTATATTCTTTAGACCTATCACATGATGAATTAGTTTTGATACTAGTAGTTTATTACTACCTATATGTATTTTTGAAGGTCCTCCTCTCCATTGGAATATCAAATTTTGAATTCACCTTGAAGAGAATGTTAGGCCTGTTGCCTTAACTCTAGGCATGTGTTACCTAGAGAAAGACACGAGCTAAATAAGCAAGTAAATGAATTATTGGAGAAGCGGGAAGCACCAATTGTCTTTTCTACTAAAGAATATGGATCTTTAAGGCTTTGTGTCGATTATCATGAATTAAATAAGCTATCAAAGAAGAATTGTTATCCACATCCATTCATGGATGATCTCTTTGATCAGTTTGTTGGAGCAAAGGTGTTCTCTCAACTAGACATGGCTACCGGACTCCATCAGTTGCATGTAGATGAGGATAATATTCGAAAATCTTCTTTTCATACATCTAATGGACTTTATAAATGGTTAGTGCCATTTGGGCTGATTAATGCACCAGCATATTTCATTGACCTCATAAGTTGAATTTTTAGAGGGTTGCTAAATAAGTTCGTGGTGGTATTTGTTGATGACACACTTGTCTATTCGAGAAGAGAGGGGAAGCACGTGTTGCATTTAAGAGAAGTGCTCAATCTTCTGTTGGCATAAGCTAAAGGCGAAATTTTCCAAATTTCACTTTTGGTGCAAGGAGGTTTGCTTTCTAGGACATATTATCTTCAAGCAAGGACTAGCAGTCGAACCGAGTAAAGTTTTCACAATATAGGATTGGCACGTACCAAAAAATGTCATAGAGGTGAGAAGTTTTCTTGGTTTAGCTGGCAACTATTGGAAATTCATCAAGGCCTTCACCAAAAATTTCGCACCATTGACATGCCTTACCAAGAAAATTTTAGTTTTATCGTCGAGCTCAGAATGCGAAGATACTTTTATTAAGCTGAAGGAATTGTTAATTAGTGCACCTATTTTGGTACTTCCTGGTAGTACGAAGGTTTTTGCAGTGTATACCAATGTTTATGGTACATAACTATGTTTATATCGGAGGGTAGATGTATTTGTTATGCTAGTTGACAATTGATAGTTAATGAGAGAAACTATCCAACCCATGATCTCGAGCCAATATCCCTTGCCTTTGCCATCAAATCTTGGAGGCATTATCTTTTAAGGGATAAATTTGAGCTTCTTTTTACAGAACATAAGTCTCTGAAGTATTCATTCTCTTAAAAGGATCTGAATTTGAGGCAAAAATTATGGGTGGTGTTCTCAGCATCGTATGATTTCAGTATCTCATTTACTCTAAACAAGGGGAATGTTATAGTTGATGCCTTGAGTAGGAAGCATGCGACGTTGATCCCTATGTTTTTGGAATAGAAGCACTTTGAGTTCATTTCTACATTTGATTTTGACCTTCATCGAAATTACACTGGGATTGTTGGCATCTTTGAATGTCCGGCCTTCACTTATGGACCATATTGGTTTAGGCAGGACAAGGAGTTATTGGATATTTTTGAGAAGATGAATGGAGGGAAGCATTCGGGTCATTTGGATCACTATTCCATTTATTTGAAAGGATGGTTCGAAGAGATGATACATTTTTCATACCTTTTATTAAGGATTTAGTAGATATGGTACTAACAAAGCCCCAATTGTTTTAGGATGAATATTCTTTCCGGTGGTGAAAAAATGATCATGATATGAAGAGGCATGGAGCGAAGTTCACCTCCAAGTGTGTGACTTGTTAGAGGGTAAAGGCATAGCAGAAGAAGCCTGGAGGATTGTAACAGCTATTTGGTATTCCATAGGGGAAATGGAAAAGTATCTCTATGGACTTTGTTAATGGGCTAACTAGACGGGGAACTAGAGTATTTGAGTCATAGTCAATCGACTGACCAAATGTGCTTATTTTATTCCAATCAGGAACATAAGTAAAGATGCATCTTTGGCAACCTTATACGTCAGAGAGATGGTTTGGTTGCATTTAGTTCCTTCATAGCATTGTCAGCGATCAAGATCCAAATTTTGCTAGTGAGTTTAAAAGGAATCTTCAAGAGGTCTTAGGTACTGAATTAAACTTGGGTACTGCTTATTTACAACTGACAGATGAACAGACTGAGAGGGTTAACACTGTATTTGAGGATTTTCTTTGGATGTATATTTTGGATTTTGGAGGTTTTTGGGAGGGTCACTTGGCATTTATTGAGTTTTCATATAATAATAGCAATCAGCAAGTAGGGATGGCACTATTCGAGGAATTCTATGTGATGTTGTGTGGATCAACATCTTATTGGTAGGACACTATAGACAGAATCATTCTTGGACTAGATATGATAACAGAGACTTTGGAGAAAGTATACTTGACCTGTAGGAGGATGATGACTGGGCAAGATAAGTAGAAATCTTATGATAATAGGAGACTCACAGAGTACTAATTTGTAGTGGGTGGCATGGTCTTTGTGAAGTCTCACCACTTAAATGAGTTATGAGCTTTAGTAGTCAATGGAAGTTAACAACAAGGTTTGTAAGGCTTTTCCGATCACGGGGAGAGTAGGAAAGTTGATATGCACGTAAAAGTTTACATTTTTACTCCCATATTTAATCTTATTTTACTAGAAGAAGTGAGTATATCAGGGTACTTTACATGTTTAAACCAAAATATAAATTGTTTTCAAATCATCATTCATTCATCTTCATTTGGGGGAAAATAATAATTTTGTATATGAATTAATTTTGAGAAACTTTATTTGCATATTTTTATTTTTATTTGTAGGAAATTGAGTGCAAATTGAGTGGAGCTTCATGGATGTATGCATGCACATATGTTGAAGCAAATGAAGAAAGGAAATAAAAGAATTCATCCAACGTGGAGGAGCCCACTAACTAATGGACCATAATTAAAAGCACATGCACATGTTAGTGGAGACTTAAAGGCATGTTAGTGGAGATTAACTGATTCACTAATGATTAATTGGACGTTACACTATCTCAAGGACATTTTTGGTAGTCCCTAAAAATGAATTAGAGTTTTAAGCATGTATAAATATCCCTTATATTTCATGTAATATGATCTTCTCTTTTATGCAAAGTTGGAGCACAGAATTAATTATAAATAAAATATCTCTTTAATAAAATTCATTACATAATGTTGTTGCATTTTGTTCTCTGTTTTCTGTGCATTTTATTACAACTGTTCAACCTACACGTACACCACCAGCATCTCCACAACAACCTTTAACCTTTATCACTTTACTGCCTCACCAAGAACCGCCATACACCCAAACACTCTAAAAAAATAGTAAATTCTTCGCCCATAATTCCTATGCCAACTTCAAACAAACCACTACATCACCATAACCTCTGCAACAACCAATTCCTTCCTTTGACCCCTCAAAAACCTGCACTAATTCCATTCACTCCCAATGATCAAGAGAAAACAAATTTCACGTATCCCTTTGGCACCTTTGCATATCAACGTATGCCATTTGACCTTTGCAATTCCCTTACTACTTTCCAAATATGCTTTGTCAACATCTTTTTCGACATGATCGAATGCTTTCTAGAAGTGTTTATGGACGATTTTTCCATCGTTGGAACTTCTTTTCTTGAATGCTTACACCATCTTGAGATGGTTCTGAATCGATGCAAGGACAAACACTTTACGTTAAATTAGGAAAAATGTCATTTCATGGTCAAACATGGCATTGTCCTTGGTCATGTCATTTCAAACAAAGGTATTGAGGTAAATAAAGCGAAAGCGGACGTAATTGCAAATCTATCCATTCCCAAATCTATCAAGGGCATTCGTTCATTTCTAGGATACGCTAGTTTTTATCGACGCTTTGTTAAAGACTTTTAGTAAAATTGCTCGACCTCTATCGACTTTTTTTGGAAAAGACGTTCCATTTAACTTTAATTCTGATTGTGTTTCTGCTTTCAAATGTCTCAAAAATGAACTCATTTCCACTCCCATCATTTGTTCACCTAATTGGGATATTCATTTTGAAATAATGTGCGACGCTTCTAACTTTGCAGTTGGTGTAATCATAGGACAATGCACCAACAAAAAATTTCATGTCATTTACTACTCTAGTATGACACTAAACGATGCTCTACTCAATTACACGACCACTGAAAAAGAGCTTCTAGCAGTAGTCTTTGCGCTCGAAATGTTCCGACCTTATTTGATTGGCTCACACATTACGGTATACACTGACCATTATGCTCCTAGGTACCTTTTTTGCTAAAAAGGATGCTAAGTCTTGTTTGATCCATTGGATCCTATTACTCCAAGAATTTGACCTCACAATCAAAGACAAAAAAGGATTTGATAACATCATTGCTGATCAATTGTTGCGTCTTCCAAATGCACCATCTTCTTTACCAATCAACGGAAACTTCCCTAATGAGAAACTCCTTGTCGTTTCCATCGATCCCTGGAATGTCGATATAGTGAACTATTTAGTCACTAAAGAAACTCCTTCATTTTGGTCGTAGCAAGATAAATATAAATTTCTTTCCCAAGTCAAGTACTTCTATTGGGTTATCCATACTTTTTTTAACTATTGTTCCAACCAAATCATTCGACATTGCACCCTAGATTGTGAAATTAAGAGTGCTCTTTCGTTTTTCCATGACCAAGCTTGTGGTAGTCACTTAGGTCCCAAGAACACTGCAAAAAAGGTGCTTTAATGTGGTTTTTATTGGCCTACACTTTTCAAAGATGCATTTGAATTATGTAAAATTTGTGATCTTTGCCAAATGTTAGGAAAAATCTCCTGACGAAAGATGATGCCTTTGAACCTCATTCTTATGATTGAAATCTTTCACATTTGGGGTGTTGGCTTTATGGGACCATTTCCCAACTCTTTTGAAAATCCGTACATTCTTCTTGGTGTTGATTACATCTCTAAATGGGTTGAAACTATTCCTTGCAAAACAAATGAAATAAAGTTTTTGTGACTCGAGGTTTGGAACACCTTGCAATAATAAGCGATAATGGAACCTATTTCTATAATCGATCATTTGAAACTCTAATTAAGAAATACTCGATAACCCACAAGTTATCGACTCCTTATCATCCTCAAACATGTGGTCAAGTTGAAGTTTCAAATCACCAAATCAAGCTAATTTTGGAGATAACTATGGATAAAAATCGAAAAGATTGGTCACAAAAATTGACAGATGTGCTTTGGGCTTACAGAACTGCCTATAAAACCAATCTTGGAATGTCTCTTTTTAGGCAAGTATGTGGTAAAGCGTGCCATTTACCTGTCGAACTTGAACATAAAGCATTACGGGCAATAAGAACATAAATTTTGATTTTTAAATGGTTGGCGAAAACAGAAAATTGCAACTCAATGAACTAGAGGAGATTAGGAACGACGCGTATGAAGATGAGAAAATTTACAAAGAAAGAACAAAAGTTTTTCATAAAAAGTCAATCCTAAGAAAAACATTTTCACCAAATCAAAAAGTTCTTTTGTATGCCTCTCGACTTCATTTGTTCCCTGGGAAATTAAAATCAAGGTGGACAGAACCATACGTGGTACATACTGTTTTTCCACATAGTGCCATAGAAATAGAAAATCCTAGGGATGAATCGATTTTTAAAGTCAATGGTCATCGTTTAAAACCTTACTTTGAGTTGGTGAGTGATCGAGAGAAGGAGCTCATGATTCTTCATGAGCCACACTACGTCTAGTAAGAAAATTTAACCCTCTCTTGTACATATGTATATAATTTTCTCCACCACACTCATTATATAATGCACTGACCATTGGAACATAGTCAAAATCAAGTGTGCGGGGAGTCTCGTGTTTATTTTGATTTTTCATGGTTTATTTTTTGCATTTTCTTCCAAAAAAAATTCCCAAAAACTTTTGATTTTTCTTTAGCATATTGATTTACTTTTGAAGAAACATGGTAGAATGAGTATACATTTTGGGTTATTAGATTGAAATTTTTGAAAATATACTTGTCTTAACAAAAATAAAAATAACATTTTGATTACAAGTTACTACGGTGTAACTAGTATACAGAAAGGTTCATAGGTGATAATTATGAAGTGTATCCTAATTGTAATCTTTGTTTAAAAGAGCGGCTGATTTAAAATAAAGGCGATAACATTTTTGATCTTATAAGTTAAGTGGTGCCAAGATGATTTTGAATAATTCTCTTTTTTAAAAATAAAATAAAAATAGAAGAATATATATATAAATATATATTACATAAAAATAAAAAACGCTTAGAGTCATGTGTTTATACGCAAGTGTGTACACTCGCCTCGCTATGTACCCTTCTCACACAAGCCTGAAAGACGGTGCATGATCGGTATATCTGGCCTTAGTTTATCTGAGTTAGCTATGTAAATAATAATTTTGATAATGTTAATGTCTTTCAAAATATAGAGAGCAAGCAATTGAAACCCAAGTACTACCTTCACTTATTTGATTTGAGTTGTTACTCAAAAGAAATAAAATGCTACTTTGCAAAACTTTAATAATTAACCAAAGGATTCATTCATAGTTGCACTATGTTATCAACTGAAACAACTAGCCAAACTAGAGTCTATTGTGATGATAAGTTAATTTCTATTGGATGTTTTGATGAGTAAAAAGACTAAAGTTTCTTGATAATAACCAAAATTTATATCTAACTTACTTGTGTCAACTTAAAAGTAAATTCTTCATTTGTAAATATTTCTAAAAACTTGCATCATGTAGTCGCATTAGAATTTGCATATTGTATTTGGATTTTGTAGGTAGTATCTGTTGAAAATCTCAGGAGGCAATGCTCGTCCTACTAGAGACACCTAGAGGTTTAACGGCTTGTTACATACGCTCAATGCAATCTGTTTCGTACGAAAATGGATTTATCTTAGTTTTAATTTATTCGACGACGAATAGAAAGATAAGTGTGTGGATATTTGATATGCACATAAAAGTTTATATTTTACGCCAATATTTAATCTTCTCTTATTTGAATAAGTGCGTATATTATGGATTTTTACATGCTTAAACCAAAACCTAAATTATTTTCAAATCATCATTCATTCATCTTCATCTGGGGAAAAAATGATAATTTTGTGCATGAATTAATTTTGAGAAAATTTATTTGCACGTTTTTATTTTTACCTGTTGGAAATTGAGTGCAAATCAAATGGAGCTTCATGGATGTATGCATGCACATATATAAATAAAAGAATTCATGCAATATAGTGGAGCCCACATACCCACTAACTAATGACCATAATTAAAAGCAAATGCACATGTTAATGAAGAATTAAAGGCATGTTAATTGGGATTAATTAATTCTCTAATGAATATTTGAAGGTTACACTATCTAAGCGCATTTTTGGTAGTCCCCTAAAAATGAACTAGGGTTTAAGCATGTATACATTTCCCTTATGTTTGATGTAATGAGCTCTTCCCTTTTATGCAAAGTCATAGCACAAAATTAGTGATAAATAAAATATCCCTTTGATGGCTTCTTTGTCTTGTTCTTTACTTTCATGCATTTTTGTTTCATGCTTTCTTTTATTGCTATTTTATTTTATGCTCTCTTATTTAGTTTATGCTCTCTTATTTCATGTTAATCACATAGATTTTATTCTTGCAATTATTTTAGTTTTATTTTATGCAAGTAGTTAGCTCTTTTTCTTTTAATTAGCTCTCATTTTTCTTGTTTTTTATGTTGAAATCACTTCATGTTAAGATGTATTCAAGTATGAGAAGTTAAACACCTTCAATTTGAGGGGTAATGAAGCTCTTGTGAAACATATCAAATTAACATAATGATTTCATTTATGATATCTCATTAGTGGTTAATGGAAATTAAAAATGATGGTAGTTTATGTTTCTTTCTTTTTAATGAATTTGATAGCCTATGTTGGTAACTCAAATGGGCTAAGATTAATCTAATATAAACTTAAACTATTTGATCATTTTCCTAAGTGATTTTGATGATTAAAGTTAAACTAGAATCAAAATTTGATGATCTATGTTATTAGTTTATAGTAAATAGAACATGCTTAAAATAGATTTTATTTTTACTTTCAATCATTTCCATTTGAATTATGGGTTTGAATGGTATGTTAGAGTTTGATGGTTTAAGTTTTGCTAAATAATAGCATAATTAAACCATACTTATAATAAACACATCAATCGTTTCTACTTAAAATTTAAATGAGAGATTATAGATGAGTTGAATGTTAATTTATATAAATGATCCGAAGCGGATTTGCCTCTAAATTGCTTATTAATCTCATAGTTTTATTCACTTTGCTCTAGTTTATTTTCTACAATTTTATTACTTTGAAACAATTTCAAACTTTGGGCTAACTTGATTGTGTAATACTGGAATTTAATTCTTTCCCTGTGGATCGACCCGTAATTGTATACGTACTACGAGCGTACGTCGTGCACTTGCGGTTTTTATAATGATATATTTTCGACAGTTTTCTAATCGATAGAAAAACTATCGTTTAACAAAAGTTAGCTAATAGAGTAGAAATTCTTGAAAAGTTATGGGGGTTTACTATGTTTTTCCAAGTGTTGCACTTGTTGAAATGTCTAGAGATCCACCTACAATAATTGAGTCGAGTTAGTTGAAAGAAGTTGAAATGTAGAGAGATCACTTATTTGTCATGCAACTACCCATATTATTAAGCATGGAACACGACGACTCCACATTAAAGTAATTAAACTAGTTGGAGTCCAATAGGGAGATGGTCCAACTGAGAGTATATAGAAGCCCGAGGAGAAAATCTGTGTTGCCTGTCCAGAGCTCATTCTTGATACGTTTCCATTTAAGCTAGTATTATTATTAGTGAACATAGTATTTAGTTTAGAATATTCCATATGTAAAAATGTTTTGATGTTAGGCATGGTTGTGAACATGTCGCAATGACATGTTTTCGACGATGGTTGCTAATCGATGATCTTTTTTTATTAGTTCGTATTACGCATATGGGATAAAATGTTCATGTTGAACCATAACACACATCACATTATCCATTTTATTTTATCATTTACAAGTATAATGCTTATTGCATTTTTGCGTATGTACTGAATGATTTCTCATCCACATACAATTGCAAGTATAGGATATTGCATATATTTTGAATACATGACAAAAGCACTTGCATTTCAGGAGGTTGACTGGTTTAGAAGACTACCTAATTTTAATTTATGTATATTTTTATATGCATTCCATACATATAAGTACATATTGCATTAGAAAATTTGAATTTAAGGACAATATTTGCAGTTCGTTGATGGATAAGTAGATGATTATAGATATCGGTTGTATGATGAATTACAATTTTTTTGTCCTTCGAGATTTCGGGGATGAAATCAATTTGAGGGGAGGATAATATAACACCCTAGAAGTTTTAATAATAACTTGAAATTTAAATTATAACTTAAAAATTATTAAGGGTAAAAAAAAGTAATTTTACGTAAAAGACAAAATAGAAAATTTTCTTAAATGTTGGAACTGGCCCCCGAGAGCTATTTCATTGCGTTTGAAACATCATTTATCGTCAGAAAACATATATAACTTGTTCAATTTGATAAAACAAGTCAAAATTAGCAAAAAGTTATAATTAATGGCATTTTCATAACTATCAATTTTGGTTTAGGTCAAACAACCTAATTTTTCAACTTTAAATTAGGCCCTAACCCTCACTTCTCTATTATGTACAGGCATTTCTTCTTCTTTCTCTACAGAAACTTCTCAATTCTGAAAAAGAATTCCTATTCTGTTCAAAAATTCACACATAAAAAAAAATTAAAATGAAGAAAAATCAAAGTAAAAGGAGTGAACCGAGGTTAGAAGGAGAAGTGGAAGGAAAGGCGAATCAATCGAAGGTCTAGTAAAGGAAATTCAAATCAATGCTAGAAGGAAGAAAACTTAGAAATAAGAGTGAACTGATTATGACATTTTGTTTATTCCTAAATAATTAAATTTCTTTATAATTCTACTTAATTTAAAAATATAATAATTAAATTTGGAATACCAGTTTCAACCTATATTTTATTTGAATTGTAATTTCCTCTATAAATCAAAAAGAATGGTAATGATGGAAAAGCCTAGGTGTTAAAGAATTAATTATAGAAAGGGGTAGATAAGAGCAATTCACTTTAGCTACTATAGATTTAAACCATTATGCTATAAAATTGGTGTGATTTGAATAAATGAAGGGGAAACAAATAGCCTTTAATTTCACCTTGTACTGATTACATAATTTGAAAATAGATTTTTGAGGCAAGTAGGTGGGTTATTGGAAATCCTATATGAAGCTGCACGTAAACTAAAGTAAAAATCTCCACCAAACACTATAGATAATTTTTTAAGTCCACAATCGAAACTACGAATAAAAATTAAGAAAATTAACAAATTACAAAATTCTGGAAAACCTAACCAGACATCTAAAATATTTGTCAAATGTTTGAATTAGGTGTTATATGTTTGGATTTTAGAAAATATCAACCCAAGAGCAACTAGTTCAAATTCGATTTGATTCAGGTCTGGAATTGAAGTCAAACATCTGAGAAGGAAAGTTCACATCTAAACAACTAGAAATTATTTTTTCAAGGAGGCCAGATGTCTGAACTATTTCAGCAAGCCCAGGTCACACCTTGTGCAACGAATAAGGGGACATGTCCCCATTTTCTTGATTGTTAAGGATTCATGTAATTTCATGAAGAAGGTGGAATGGGCTGTATCAGTTCAATACTGGATGATGTACCTAGGTTCACACTTCATGGCGGGCGTAACTTGGAACTCGACAAGGCATACGATAACAACACAACTAAAAACTTTTAGTGTTACTGGGGCTTGCTCGGTCACATATTAAACATGTAGGAACTAGGGAAGGGAGACGGTGGCGTCCACAATTATAGAGCTATATAATCTATTGGGAAATTGCTATATTAATTTCTTTAGCTTTTGGTCAAATGATAAAGAGCATATGACACGTTTACCATTGAGAATGTGGCACGAATGCTTAGGTAGGCCAAAATTGTTGAGTTGGTATAGTCAATGCAAGCCCAAGTTTTTAGATGTTCACTCGCTGTGTAAGTGTAATACGTAGTTCTTTATTGAGAACGTTAGCTCAACATTGGTCAAGAAATTATTTAATCGGTACCATATACTAGGAATTAACCTAGAGTTGTTATAAGCTGTATTGACCCACCTTTTTGGCCTCAAATGTCGACATTAATACATACAATTCTTGTGTCAAGCACTTAAGTTCTAGAAAGACAGAGTGCTAGGGAAAACAAAGAGAAAAAGAACAAGAAAGGAAAAACAAAACATCTTAGTCTCACAATGCAAAAAATATATATGATATCAAAATAGCACAAAGGGTTACTCCAGGATACAATGTAATTCTGGAGTTACTAACCTAAATACTATAATCATTCGAGGCAGTTATAACAGCTTATCCTGACAATCGTTGATATATACATACTAGCAGTGCAACAGAAATAAAATGTAACTGTAGGCAAATGGAATCCAGCTCATCTTCTGAAGCTCCATATGATATCAATGAAAACCTACCTCTCTTAGACTACTTGAAAGAGCACCCTAGGTATTAAGGAAAAGACAAAACCATGAGTCAAACATAAGTCTAGTATAAGAAACTCAAAAAATACATGCACCATACAATAATAACTTTTAAGACCATTCGAACCACCACAACGGTTTGACCCTCAAAAGATCTAAAATCATCTAATGAGTAAATAAGGTAATATAAAAGATAATGTCCAGAGTGTAAGTTATGATGCTTGCATCTCACACTACAACAACATTAGATGTAAAACTAAAACTGAAAAGGTTCATTTTCATGTGGATTTCCATTGGAGAGCCCTTAGTAAACTTGGGCGGGCCTCTTGACAAGGGTTGAAATTTACTTTCCAAGTGGCGTATATCTCTAGATAAAATATATCACAAATGAAAACATAGCTAGTTCATGCTCGAACGCATGATTTCGAATATCATCAACTCCTCGAGCAATATCGAAAAGCATTTCTAAATATAGAGTTAACATATCCTTGGGTTAGCTAAACCCACTGGGTATGGAGCCTATTCCATTTTCTGCCATTTCCAATGTTGAAGTCACATTCAGCATCTCAACATATGTGTCCTTATCACTCTAATAGATCTCGATATATTCCTATATTCATAATCTCATCACATAAGCCACCATCACTCGAATGTTTCATGAGTCTCTCCATGGATTCCAGCATAAGTCATTTGACAAATGCTAATGTTGACCTCTCCTTTGGAGTTAGGATAGATAGTTAAACTCTATAGCATTTTTTGAAATGTTAACATTGACCTCTCCATTAGAGTAACCCTTAGGATAGATGGTGCAACTATATAACATTTTGCTCCACAACCACTTCCATAACAAAGAACTCGTATATTGTTTTTGAAGTGGTTAGATTTTTACTCATCTCATATAAGTACACTCTACGGCTTATCAAACTCTTCAAAACCAAATCGTTATATTCTCAGTTAACTTAACTTTGGTTCGTTTAGAAATAATCAGACAATGCATAAGGTAGAGATCATCTGTTATCCATGCAAATTTCCTTATCTCGGTTAACTTAAAGAATTTATACGAAGGGTATAGCATCACTAAGAGGATAACCATACCGTATAAATCTCGTGTTTCTTCTAGATATTTCCTAAGTTAATTTTCATTAAATTTAATAGAAATAAAAATATTCGCATATGGAAATTAAGTCTCGTGTACTTATCACCATTTCCGTCCTTCTTGACTTACGCTATCTCTCGGTCAAGAGTAAAGCCAAATGTATTAGAGCACTGGTTAAATCCAAGTAATAGCTAGACACCTCATTCTTAACGATCAAAGGCAGAATGAGTCTAAACTAAACACACAAACACGGTTAAGTCACATAGGCGACTGTTAATCCCTATACTATCAAATAATAATTCTTTGTAAATACTTGTATATATAATCCAGATACCTTTATGAAAGATACAAGCATGCATACTACCACTTCATTAATTATTTCTACTTTTTTTGATACTTCAAAATATATTTATATTCTTATCTCAAAGGAATAAGAATATTCACAAATCATTTAACAAAATTTGCCATTTTAAATTATAATCATTGTCTTTAAAACATTCCTTTTTAAAGATGTACTTATATTCATAAGTATATTAACTCGGTTGAAAACAAATGTTACTAGAATATTGTCACTATAAACCCAAAACCATTTATACTTATCATTATCTTCAAAACATTATTTTTAAGGGAGAAAATATATCTCCACTTATTTAACAAGATAATATACTTTTAAACAACTTCTCAAAACCATTCATTACAACTTAATGTTATAAACAAAACCACTTTCCTTCTATAAAGTTCTTAACTCACTTTTCCAAACTTGTATATGTAAATACTTTTAAAAATACTTATAATATGCTATAAATATCTATACAAAATATTACATAAAAATAGTTAATTTAGAAATTTCAAGAATTTTTTTAAATAAATGTGATAAAGAATACCATTTACTTTATAAATTCATATATAATGATTAAAAACATATTTAAACTTGAAACCATTGTTAAAATGCTCTAAAATCTGTTCTTAAACATTCTTAAAAAGATATCATATACATAATAAATTTAAATAACATATTAAACAAGTTTTGATTACAAAGTGGATTAAAACAACATAACACCAAAAAGTGCCATAAAAGCCCAAAAATCCTATTATAGATCAAAGACATCATTTATAAGTGTTGTAAAGGATACTGGATAGAGAGCATGTTCAAGATGCAAGAAAGGTTGATGCTAGTTTTCTCCATCCAAATAAAGGTTTTAAAATTTGAAACTTTTACAATGAGTAGTAAACTTAGATTACTTAAAACCATGCAAGTAAAATCTTTAGGATATCTCCAAACTCATATCAAAAAATTTCAAAAACAAACTATTTACAAAATGCTCATATAGCGACCCTTTCGCTTCTATCTTTTGCAACTTTGTTTAACCAGTTTTAAATTGACTCAAACTCTAAAAAAAAAATTATAGTAAGAAGTAAACATAGATTGCTTAATAAAACATCAAAGAAACTTCTAAGGATGTCTTTCAAAATCATATTAAAAAACCCTAAAAACAAGACATATACGAAGTGCTTATATAACGACCTTTTCGCTCCTATCTTTCGCAAATTCGTTCTATATGTCTATAATTTTTCCATTTCCTTGTTATCTCATTCACTACTATAAGAGTACGACACGACTAAAATATATTCTTTCACAATATATTCACATACAACCATTTTAAAGTGGTGAAACAGAAAGGATATACAAAGTGCACTTATAGCGACTCTTTCACTACAAACATTTCGCGCGTGCACTTCCACATAACATATATACAACAGACCAATCATGTAAGAACAAGCTCTGGTTCACCATACATGCTTTAGAGGGTAATGAAGTGAATATATTTCATTTAAAGTTGTCATTTGCTTTCCCATATAAGGGGGTCTAAATGTTATAACTTGGATTAGTTAGCGTTTGATAGAGTTTGGACTTCATTAGATATCATTCATAAATTTAAAGTAAGGAGAAGGTGCATGAAGATATAGTTTTTTTCATTACTTTATGAACTAATTTTTTGATATTATGAAGAGTATTTGTAGACTTTAACAAAAGGTTGCTACCACCTTCTACCATGTCACCAAGCACCCACCCCCTCACATGCCAACTTTATGAATTATCCTCTTTAATTTCATCCCTAAGTCTTCCCAAAATTACCCTTTCTAAATATCTTCCATAACATCACCCATGACATCGTCATATAAAATTAGACAGCCATAATCCCAAATTATTATTAATTACTGATTAATGACACATTAATATATTAGACATACCTAAAAAGTTCGAACAACATTATCGAGTAAAATACCGATCATCGATAAAACGATTTTTGATCACATTATCAATATTTTTTCAAACTATTTATTTTTGTAAGCATATTAAAAAAATAATTTTACCATCATGTGTTATTAATCAAAAGGAGTTAATCAAGGTTGTAATATTATTTTTAACACATTAAACCAAGATTCAAATATTTAAATATTTAAATACGAAGAGTTGAAAATTACGGATTACTACATTCTCCCCCACTTAAAACATGTTGCCCTTAAAATTCCAACATGACCAATTATGGGTCAACGGTATTCAAGTCACAAGCAGATAAAGCTCATAGTTTTCTCGGGTTCAAAATCCCTCTTATTGCACAACGATGATAAATGGTTTACTAAGCGCACATTACGCTCAACAGTCTCAAGTTATTACTTAGGTGATTATTCCAAGCTACCCAGAACAAATCAAAAAATCATCACCTAAACTCTCCTAAGCCAAGAAAACTTAATATACACTTCAGTTTATACAATGCACATGAATCATCCGTATGCAACATCTGATTTGATCACTTGCTCGATCACACAAATTCCACTTCCAAACCAGTATAGATCACCCGACCACTCTAGTGCGGACTCCGATTGTGTTCCTTAATTAGATACCTCTACGTCCCTTAAATAGCCATACATATGATATAAAACCCTGGGATCATATCAAGAATCTGTTTCAAGTGTTCGCCATCGAGAATTGAGTGAAGAATTCTAGCTTGGACAAATCACATAGAAACCATGTACTCGAATCATGAACTGTCAAGCAAAAAAATGATCTATGAACAACTAACATATTTTATTCCATTGGTTTCTTTAAATATACAAATTACCTTTTTATATCACACTCATTTACCGAAATAGTATCTCTTGTGTTATATTAAAACCATTTATAAAGCATTTCACAAAAACATAACTTTAAGTTTACAAACATTTTATAAAGTCTTAACTTTATCTATAAAATATTTCACAAAGACTTTACTTGAAGTTTATACTCATATAATACTCTACTGCATCCTAAGAGTATGTATAAGGCATAAAATTTATTTTACTTTCTAAAACTCAAATGAAAGCCAAAATAATTTGGGTCTTATAATTGAGTCAACCTTGAGGTTTATTTATCTATCGCGTTAGCAAAGTAATTAGAAAGAGCAGGACATTGGTATCCAAACTCAAGACTAGAGTCTACTTCCCTTAGACACCCCTAAGAAAAGATGTTTATTATTTGGCATAATAATATCGAATTATGTACTTAACATAGATGTTCAAACCAATTTAAAACTTGTTTCAACTCACTACCTTTTCAATTCAAGAGTTACATAAACTAAACTTTATGTTTTCAAAAACACCTAGCTTTACGTTTTATAATGATTTGGAAGTTTCCAACTGTCATAAATTGTTGAAAATTTAATTTCGTCCTAACAAATAAAAATTACCAACCAAAAACATCAAAAGTTGATGAATATACTACACTGTCTTATTGTATAGGATACATGCATCAATTAAATAACTTATAAGAGTTTCAGTTATTTATTTGAAATATTTTACTACAAAAAGAAAACAAGAAAATGTTTTATAGTTATTCGGGTTATGCCACTGCCACTTGGGCTCCCTACATAACATACATGCAAATCTTTTCTATAGAAAGCTTATATCATACTATGAAAATTACTCCGTACTAAACTACTCTACATTTTACTTCAAACTTCTTTAAAGGAAACTGAATAAATAAATACACGGGTTCTATCTCAAATCATTTGAAAATAATAATATATATATACCATTATCATATCAGATCATACTTTCATGATCAAATCAAAATCATTTTCAAAGCTATATCAAATACTTTGTATAATATTACTAAGTATCACGATCTTACTTTATAAACCAATTTTCTAAATATTTACATCAAATCCATAGAAAAATATACAACTAGATCGAGTAACACCATAATGATACCAAGGAAACAGGTCCCTCCAAGTCATACAGTACATCCTCTTACTAAGAATGGTAATACTCATGAGAAGTGCTTACCAACCAAATACTTCCCTTGCCCGTTTTTAGTAACTTTCAAGCCACTCGAACTGGATAACATAAAACTACTTTGTTCTCAAATTGACTTGCTGATTTCAAGAGCAACCTCGAACTCAAACAAATCTTAAACACTTTTTAAAATGTTAGTATTTGCAAATACTTGCAAATAATACTGCTATTATATACTCCAAAACCTTGGAAACCATTTCAGATACACCGAGATTTAAGTCCTCCAAGCATCAATTTAAATCTTCTTTGTTTATAAACCATATTTTATAAGCCTTATTTAGAAAATTTATACTAAAATTCCTATATGGGAATAAACTTCTAATCTAACATTATCGCCGATCGCCTTGTAGTCAAACTGTGAAATTCAATTAACAAAGTATTCGTTTCAATGCACCCACAATTATTATCTCCTGAACACATGTAGTAAAAAGTTAAATTGCTCATAAACTGGTCGAGCATAAATCAATAATTAGTAATAATAATAAATGCTCATAAACTGGTCGAGCACGACAAATCAATCTACAAAGGATAGTAATGCTCATAAACTGTCAAGCCTGGCTAAACTAATCCATGAAGGATAATAAATGACCATCATTGTTCCCTATATTAATTAAACTACATTATAAATCAAACTTTAATTACCTATACATGATCTTTTAATTATTTATAGTTGGAATACCTTTAAGGCATACATTTATAACAAATACAAATATTATTATATATATAATACACTTGAATCATTTTAAGGCATAGCTTACCCTATCTCTAATGAGTTATACCTCTCAAAAGTCAATGTTCTCACTTAACCTTCAACTCTTATACCTGCTATAACGACCAAAGTCCGCCCTAAATCGGTAGTGGCTACAAATGCTAACCATGTATATGATTTTATGGCCAGCCTATCAACTTCACAACCAACCCTTAAAGGGATGTGTTGGGATAAGAGTCAAAGCTTTGCCACAATTCACAGCATGAGAACCCTCCATCATATGCACACAACACCAACCAGAAATGATTGCATATGAAAATCAAGTCTCGTACACTTATCACTATTTCTGACCTTCTTGCCCTATGCTATCCCTCAGTCAAGAGTGAAACCAGGTAAGTTAGAGCAATGGTTACATCCAAGCCCTACCTAGACACATCATTCTCAACTTATAAATAAAATAGGTATACTCTGTCGAATTTAGTGCTAAGTATAGGAGCAAATATTTTCCATAAACGAGTGAACACGAAAACACGATTAAGTCACACAAGCGACTTCTAATCCCCATACTTCTTTATAAATACATGTGTGTGTCTATATATATATATATATATATATATGTATATATATGTATATATGTATGTATGTATGTACGTATATAAATACCTTTATGAAGGATACATACATGAATGCTACCACTTCACTATCATTTCTACTATATTCAATACATTAAAATATGTTAATATACTTATCTCAAAGGTATAATAATATTCACAAATCATTTAACAAGATTTCCCACTTTAAAATATAATCAATATCTTTAAAACATTCTTTTTTAAAGATCTACCTATGTTCAAAAGTATATTCAAATGGATTAATGTTACTAAACATTGTTACTATAAACCCAAAACCATTATACTTATCATTATCTTTAAAACATTCTTTTTAAAAAAGAAAGTATATCTACAGTTATTTTACAAGATAATATACTCTTAAATAACTTCTCAGAATAATTCATTGTAAATTAGTGTTATAACTAAAACCCACTTATCCTTTATAAAATACTTAAATCAATTTTCCAAACTTATATATAAATACTTTTAAAAATTCCTATAAATATGCTATAAATTTTTACATAAAATATTCTATAAAAATAATTAATTTAGAATTTCAAGAATTTTTTTTAAATAAATGTTACAAAGAAAACCCTTTTCTTTAAAAATACGTATATAATTATTAATAATATATTTAAACTAGAGCCCACTTCTAAAATGCTCTAAAATACGTTGTTAAACATTCCTAAAAAGATCTCATAACAATAATAAACTTAAATAACATTTTAACCAAATTTGAAATTACAACAGTGGCTTAAAACAAAGCAACATCAAACAGTGCCATAAAAGCCCAGAAATCCTGCTATAGGTCAAATACAACATTTTTAAGTGTCGTAAAATATACAGACAGAGTATGTTCAAAAAGCACGAAGTTTAAGGACGGTTTTCTTTATCCAAATAAAGTTTGAAAACTAATTTTTTACAGTAAGTAGTATATTTTGACAATCTTAAAACCATGCAAAGTAACCCTTAAGGGTATCTTCTAAAATCATATTAAATTTTCCTAAAACCAAGCTATTTACAAAGTGCTCATATAACGAACTTTTCGCTCCTATCTTGTGCAACTTTCTTCAATCAGTTTTAAATTGATTAAAAATCTAAATTTGTTACAATAATAAGTAAAAGATAGATTACTTGATAAAATAGCGAAGAAACCCCTAAGGATGTCTTTCAGAATCATATTAAAAATTCCTAAAAACAAGACATATAAAAGTGCTTATATAGCGACCTTTCACTTTGTTCTACATTTCTATAATTTTTCCAACCATTTCCTCAGTATCCCACACGCTACTATAGGTTTAGATTACAACCAAAATACATTTTTACAATATATTCACGTATAACCATTTTATAAAGGTTAGCCATAAGGGATTTACGAAGCTCACTTATGTGACTCTTTCACCACAAACATTCTCTCACGCACTTCCACATCCCATACAACTACATCAATCATGTAAATACTAGGTCTAGGACATGATACATGTTTTAACGGGTAATATAAGTGAATATATTACATATAAACTTCTCATTTTCTTTCCAAGCATGGGTTCCAAAAGTTATAACTTGCATTTTTTCTTTGCTTAATTGTATATTTATACACAACATATATACACGCATTATTAAATTTTCAATGGTGAGTTAACTCACCCAAATCCATGATAACATCAAGCACAAGCATTCTAGTACACAAGAACACTTCCTCCTATCACCCAAAAGCAAGATACCACTTTCCCTTGCCTGTAAAAGCTCACAATCTCCTTCCGTCCCTCATATTTGCCCATGACCCTAGCATGGATGGGTGGTTTAATTGCTCCTTTTCTTCACCATTTGAGTTTCTATTCTTATCTCCAATGTTATGACAGGGCCTTAGTTTGGTGGAGTTTGAACTTCATTTGATATTTTTTAGGAGTTTAAAGTGAATAAAAGAGGCATGAAGACATAGTTTTATTCATTACTTTGTATGCCAATTTTTTGATATTATAAAGTGTATTTGTAGACTTCAACAAAAGGTTACCACCACCTCCTACACTCTATGGAAGGCCACCAAGCGCCCTCCCTTTCACATGTAAACTTTACACATCATCCTCCTTTATTTTTTCCCTAAGTCTTCACGAAATACCCCTCTTAAAATATCATCCATGACACCATCATATGAAATTAGTTAGCTATGAATCCCAAATTATTTTTATTTGCTAATTAATGGAATGTTAATATATAAGATGTCTCCAAAAAGTTCGCATAACATTAATCGATTAAAAATCTATTTATCAATAAAATGATTTTCGATCACATTGTCGATATTTCTTCAAACTATTTTTTTAAATATATTTCAAAAACAAGTTTATAATATAATGTTATTAATTAAAAGGGGTTAATCAAGGTTATAAAATCATTTTTAACATGTTGAACCAAGATCCAAATATTCATATAATTCAAATATTTAAACATGAAGAGTTCAAAATTATGAAAAGCTATAAGCTGGTTGTTCAAACCTTGGTTAAATGCCTTTGTATGTTATCTATAAGTGTAGGTGTAACTTGAAATATACTCTTAATTTGTATAGTAACCAATCCTTTATAAAAAAAAGTCACGAACACAAGTGGACATCCTATGTTGTGTAGATTATAGATGAAGTTAATTGCTTATGAACACCATAAACGAGTAATACAATTCATTCATCGGGCTTTGTCTAATCCGCTCTTTTTCTTCCCTTCATGAACCTATTACAGGAGGATAGACTATTAGGTGATGTAGCTAGGAAATAGTGGATGGAGGAGGAGATGTGACACTTATTGTTATATTATTTACATTTACTCCACAGGTACTAGTTATTGTATTATATTATCAGGTAGACTCCACGTTGTTATTTGGGAATTTTATCATGTCAGTTATTGAATACTTTATATGGAGTGTGTTATCCGATTTGCTTATTTTTAATATTTATTTTTATTTTCTTTCGTTCTGAGATCTGAAAGCGTAGAATGATTTAAATTTTATGTTAGTCCCTTTATCATGTAATGTTTTAAAACGCCAATGACTCATACTTCTTGGCATGACGCTAGTTTAGAGTTATTTTAGACATTGAATTGGTGTGTTTGGAGGTGTGGTTGTCATAAAAACTCCATAGAAAGACATATCAAATAGAAATTAGATTTTGACTTCCCAAATTATTTATTAAATGTGTTATTAAAAATGATAAAACCTAAAATCATGTTAGTATATGAACATTTAAAACATACACAAGATTATCGCAAAACTGTTTCTCTCGATTGATATAACTTTGCATTATTATTGGGTCATTTAATGAGATGAAAGACATGCTTACGACAATGCTCATTTATGGGCGAAGAGGTTTTCATTTTTTTGTTTTTTGTTTTTTAATTATTAGAATGAAGAGACATAAATCCCTTTGACTTTACATGAAGTCAAACTTTGATATTTTCGATGAATTAAATTTAAAGTATTCCCAAACTTTCTCTAATTAAACATTCTAATTTACCAAAATTTTACTATTTAGTTGCTTTTAAATTGAGTGACCATAGTGCCAATAATTTTTTTCCTATTTTAATATTTCTAAAATCTTTCACTTCACTCAAAATCGCCATACTTATTGTTAAAATTTACATGATTATTTGTATACTTTTTGACTGGAATTTCGAAATGTAGTTGTTTCTTGGAACAAAACGTTGTTTAATTGTATGGCATTATATGCCTTAGAAGAATTGATAGTGTAAAGGAAGTTGTGAATCTCTTAGATATGACTAATGTATATGAAGCTTGTTCCTTCTGATGATAGCAATGTGTTGATAGTGCAAATCTACGTAGGAGGTTTTATAGGATTGGACATTAGTTACAGATTGAGTGCGAGCGCAAATATAAAGGGTGGGAGCCTAAATAAGATTGAGTGCGGATGAGAGGGGAGAAGAAAACTAGGGTTATTTTATTTAAATGTGCTATTTGTCACCAAGAAAAATGCATTTGGTTCCCATAACTAAAGGCCATGATATGAAGTTTGGTTCCCTACTTTTAACGCTAACTATTGTTTATTTTAAGTAAACATGCACTCATTATCCCTTCCATTCCATAAACAAAATTAAACTATTTTTAAAACACAATAAAAATCACATAACGTACATACGGAAATAAATAATAAATTAATGAGAATTATTTTTTCTAACGTATTTAGGATGATGAAATTTAAAATAAATAATTACTTGATCAGTTAAAATAGTTTGTCAATGGAACTTCCTGCTTTCAAAGGTGCTTAGAAATGGTTTAATGACTAAAACCAAGTTAAGTTTAAGAGGGCTTACTCTTGATAATGTGTGTACCTTCTGTTCTAATCACATTGAGGGTAACGTGCATCTATTTTTCAACTGTGACATCACTTTCTCTATTTGGTCTAATGTCCTTGATAAGGGAAGACATTCCCCCCCTTTGAGGTTTTCCTTGATGAATGGAACAGAATATTTAAGGCATCTAAGTGGACAGATGAAAAATCCATGTTGCTGCCACTTTGTTTGAAAGTGGTGATTGACATGGTTTGGTAGGAAAGGAATTCTAGGGTTTTTGATAATAATATTGTGCATGACAAGGTGTTATGTAACGTCATATATAGTCGAGTTATGTTTGGTGCAGTTTTGCATGGCTTACTCACTGATCAAGTTGCTGAGGCCACGTGGTCCTAGTTTGCTTGATTTTTAGTTTTTTTTTGTTTATTTTGTTTTATGTTTTTCTTTCTCTTTTCCTCTTTGTGGTTTCCTTTGTTTCTTTTTGGGGGTTTGAGCCTGTTTTTTCCTTTTTTTGTGTGTTTAATGTATTTAGGAAGGGCTCAGTCCACCCTGCTAGCATTGCTAAAAAATAGTTTGTCAAATCAACTTGCATGCATTTTGAAGCATTTGAGCGACCGACTTCTTTCTTATTTTAACCATTTGACACTTTTTCATTCGAACGACAAGTGAATTCTTACGTTTATTGTTACTGCTATTCTCCATTTAACAACCAAAAATAGAAGAAAAACATATAAGGGGAAAAAGGTGTTATAAGTGTTGTGTACAAAAGGGTTATAATTCAATAACTTTCATTGAGATTTTAAGTTTTAACATTATTAAACTTTATAACCTCCACATTTATGTTACCCACAGTATCATTAAACTCATCCTAAAGTAACAATAAAAGCCCTTGAACAACAATCTAAGATTGATATGTAGAAGAAAATAGACTACAAGAAATAAAAAGTGAACTAACATCTTTGTGTTCATTAAAATTAGGACCATCTACTAAATCTTCACTTGACTTCATCTCTTAGAAATAAGAGAAATGATTTCTGGTTTTAGGATTATTTCAGGTTGATTGGTCAACACTTTTATTGGATGAGCCTAAAAGTATGGTCTCAACATCCACTATGTAATCAAAAAACAATATGTTAATTTCTCTAGCATCAGATGATTACTTTGCGCTTTAGTGAACACTTGCTAAGGTAGTAAACTTACTTTTGGATTTTGCACTCCTTACATACTAAGGCTTCCCCTCATCGCCCGAGTTGATACCGTAAAGTAAACGTACAAATAATCTCCTTTCGAAGGCTTGGAAAATATTAGTTGTTTCTTGAAATCTCCAACGGCTTATGAAAAGCAGCTTCACATTAATCCTTCCATCAGAATTTTACTTTTTCCTTCTTGAGGGCATCAAAGAACGATATACACTTATCGATCGACTTTGAGATGAATCGACCCAGTGCGACAACTTTACCATTCAATCTCTTCATTTCCCTCCTTGACACTACATTAGAAAAGCTATTTTACAACGGCTCTAAGTCGTTGTAGAAGGATTTCGCAACGGTTCAAAGCCATTGCAAAATAGAAAGGGGCTAAATTTTAGCAACGGCCCAAAACCTTTGCTAACTGGAATTTAGCAATTGCTTTGGGCCGTTGCAAATGTTCATTTAGCAGCTGCTTTGTGACATTGCTATTCTACAGTTCGCAAATGGTTTAAAACCGTTTCTAAATAAAAATCAATCTATGACTAACATATATTGCAAATCAATCTCTACTTGATTAAATAAAGAAAAAGTCAAGCAAATGCTCTAATCTAAAAAAAAAATCTCATCTTAATTACAAAACTTTGAATGCACAAATATAGGGTGCCATAGAGTGGACGATGATAAAAATTGTCTTACTACATATCCTTATCTACTATATATTAAATTAATAGTAACTAAAAAACAATCTTAAATCGAAAGATGGTTTGCAACGTATTTGCCCTCAAACTGCATTGAAACATCTATTAGCTTCATCTTGCTCGTTTTTAGCCTTCACCTAAGATATTTTAAAAAGATAAAATCAGGCATATAATAAAAATGTATAATATCAAATTACTAATGCATAAAAATATAAAAACTAAGCTTTTACCTTATCACCATCACATAGTTCTTTGCCAGCCTTCTCTTGTAAACGACTCAGCAACACTTGTCTTTCAGAACCAAATACCCTGCTACATCTAAATTATATATGGAAAAAAGTTTCACTAAATAGAAGAGAGATATAAAATTGGAAAATAATAAAATACACTGACCTTCAGAATTAATTAGCATGTAAACCTTTCTAGGAAGTAATGAGTCATCGGGACAGAGCAGTTTAAGATACCTAATTCCTCTTTCCTTTTATGAATCCGAATTATTCGCTATAAAAAAGCTTACATAGCATGGTATATAAATGAAACGGTAATATTATCAAAACATTGCCCTTGAAGTTTTTTTTTTGCTCTTGAACAAATTATTTTATGTTATTGTTCTGGTGGTTGTTTTCGACCAGATTATTGGATAAATAGATGTTCGAGTATATATATTCAATATCATCTGATCATATCCAATATTTATTATTAAAAATAGAAATGCCATATATGGTGATTTAGTGATGATGAGCCAATACGTTATTGTAGCAGGGCAAGACTAAGTTTAGCAACATGCACAGAAGTATTCCAGCTTGATGTCTCACCATCATCAACCATCAGTGCAAGTAGCACCATGATTCCAGCTTCATCTGTTCTCAACAACGTTGCCAATAAGCTTCCACCTTCATCATATGTCAAAAGCAAGAGGATGGGTCAGTCGATTCCACTAAATGGAAAAAGTCTGAATAACAGAATACAATAGTTAGAAATGCCAGTGGTTGCAAGAAACAACACATTTAGTGGCAAAATATCATTATTATCTATAGTTGTGTCTGCTCTTTATGATCTAATAGAAGCAAGTTATGTGGATCATGATGGAATTGTTAGTTCAAAGTATCTGCCTATGTGATCCATTGATTACCTTGACATCATGAGTATATCGTCCACTTATACTTCCATCATATGTCTGATCTGTTCTTTAAGCATTTTATTGATTAAGAGATAGTAAGTGCTCCAGTGTCCTTCATATCAAATGATGTGACTTTGTAGCAATATATCCCCAAATCGGTGACAAAACTATTATTCTCTTGATCCAAGATATACGTCGCAATCTGATTAGAGCCAGAGTATTCATCCCTAAAGGATGGCAATTCATGTCTTGTCATTCTATCTACTAGCTAGTTCATCCATGGTAGACGGAAGCAGTCCTTCAAGGATATCTTATTCAAGTCGGAATAACCAATGCATGTTCACCATTTCCTTTCTGTCTTCTAGACCGGTATGAAATTTGACACTCACACAGGGTATAGTGCATTGTGGATGAATTCCTTCAGCATATCCACTCCTTCTTTCAATGCACTGGATCGCTCTATTTTCGTACTTCCCTTTTTCTGCTTCAAAGGCGGATGATTATTGTTCACATTCAGTGCATGACATGCTACCTTTAGCAAAATCCAACACATATCAGAATGTGTCTAAGAGAACACACCTATGTTCTCCAGAAGAAACCTTACAGACTCCTCTCTCATTTTCAAGTTGAATTATGATTCGACTTTGAGAACTTTTTGAAGGTTCCGTAGATTTATAGCATTTACTGTTGGAACCGAGCCAGGGCATGGGCGGTAATTGCTATGCATCTACAGATTTAATGTAGAAAGGCTTCGTTGCATCATTCCCTTCCTCTTGTTTCATTGCTTCTCTAAACTCAACCACATAGCATTCATGACTAGTGCTTTGGTCTCCTTGAGTTGCCCGTACTCCATTCTAAGTTGGAAACTATACCACTAAGCACCAGGGAGTGAAACTCTAAAGTTAGAAAGGACTAATCAGCCCAAGGAAAACATTTTCTGCGAATAATCTATCTACCACCACAAAATTTTGTACTGCACCACCTTATGGTATCCATCAATCGATTCTACGGACAGTTTGAGGCAACCCATTGATCCTTGGCCTTTCTAGCAAATCCTTAGATGCAAGATTTACATGGCTGTAGATCCTTGTTGTCTAGTTGCATCTTATCGAATGTCTGCTTGAACAAGATTCTCACCGAGCTCCCATTGTAAATAAGTACTCGATGTACTATAGCTAGCCCTATCGCATCCATAATCACTATTGGGACAAACATCAATACTTTGATGCTATTAGCATCTCTGTTCTTGAAGACAATATCATCATCAATTCTCTTATGTCGTTTAGCTAGAGTTCCCTTTTCTATTGTATAGCACATCTTTTAAGGCCCGTGCCTCAAAAGCTCCCATAGTGCTCAGTTTCTTTTCAACTTCTCTGTAGGATGCAAACCTCTTGTAATGGTATTAATCACAATATATCTAGCTAGTTGCCTAGGCCCTTTACCGTTGGGCCTAACTGCATTTCTTCAACTCTGCTGCCTTTTAGGTCAATCACTTCCTTAACCGAACCAAAAATGGCACAAACATCTAATCACATATTAAACAAAAGAAAAGGAAATCTAGAGAAAGAAATAGCACAAATTTATAGTATTTCGGTAAATACTTCGGCCTACGTTCACTTTATCATTTTCTATTGATCATGCTTTGTTCCTACAAAGTACTTTACGAGTTGGAATCTTTCAATTCAAGTGTGAATTGTACAAAATTTAATTCAAAATTGTATTTCTTAAGTCGTTATAATTCAGAGCCAAAAAAGATCCTCTTTAAAATGCATCTCTCCTCTATTTATAGATAAACCTAGCCATCAAAATTGCATGAAAACTCTTGGCCACGTTCACTACGTCGTTGCGAAGCTATAGTTAAAAGATAGCTAGAAGGGTCCACTACTCCTTCTCAAATCAATAATGAATTGAGAATGCTATACCCGGTCTCGAGCTATGGGGTTTGGCTCCATACTATCTCTTTCTTTTCTTTTCTTTTGCCTAGTGCTTGCCTTCCTTGATTTCACTTTTACCTCTCTTCCTAGCATGCCATGTTGGCTCACCATTTTGGCCCCAAGACCCAACATTGGATCTACTTGGACCTAATGCTGAGTTGAGGTGATCAAGTGGTGATATCCTATCCACTTTTTGTTATCTCCTCCGTATCTCTTTACAGTACTATTTTATGATGTTTCGCTATGGTTTCTATCAATTTCTTCATCGTTTCTTAGTCCAATTTAACTGTTCGAGCATTAACTGAGGCTGTTGAAATTTTGGCCATAACGCTTATTGCCCAAAGTACACATTATGAATATATGGTATGCTTTACTCAAGAACAAGTATTGAAAGTGATCAATCATCGGTAGTTGAGCTCTCTAGGTATTTACTGGTCCAATCATGGTGAATCATCTGATTTCTTTGGATTTACTTGTAAATCAAAGGTTGTACTAGACCTATCGTAGACTCGAGTCCTTGCTCAAGTGTTAATCATAAATCATAATCATTCAGTGTTCCTTCAGAATTTAGTATATCACATATCATAACTCGAGGTCATCTCATGATCATTCGGGATCAAACTATAATATATAAGTGTCTATATCATGCCGTGTTCCCCTACGATTTAAGAATCATATCATATATCGGGTAATCATAAATCATCATTCATAGAAGCATACTACCGCCAATTGGAGAATCATAGATAAATTTTTAGGTTCATCTAACATCCCATCATAAGCGTGTCCAATTGCATCAAGGTAGTAGTATAATCCAATAATTACCTTTAAATCATTTAATAGTCAGGAGGCATTCAAATCCCAAGTTTAATTTTCGATCACTCTAGATCACATGATAAATATCTAATTATACATCTCGACCTTTCCAGATCACATAAACATTTTGGTTTCTATGTTCTTTGGATTGCATAATCAATATCCTTTTCGACTTTCGTTCTCTCCGAATCACAGAATTATATATCCAGATTCAACCCAATCTGCTCGCTCTTTGGCGAGGGGACCTAATATCTAAGCGCGTCCATCCACTTACTTTTCGATAAGGAGACTCATTATCCGAGCACATCCATTCACTCACTCTCCATTGACAAAGATCGATATCCGAGTGCGTCCATCTACCCACTCTTCGGTGATTGGACTCGCTATCCGAGAAGGTCCATCCATTCACACTCTAATGATGGGACTTGCTATCCAAGCACATCCATTTGCTTATCTCCAATGAGGGGACTCTCTATCCCATATATGTCCATCCACTCACTCTTAAGTAAGAGACTCACAGCTCATGGTTCATCGCCTTATCCCTCCGATTGGAGGAATCATGTCCTGTCAGTTTATCATATCCAGTTTAAGGAAAACTAAGTTCCATTGATATTTCATCATAATATCAATATCATTCATCACGTTAGAGTGATTTTAAATCCAAATATCCATCAATCGTTTACAAAATCCAAATCAAAAGCAAATCAAAATTCTAGACGAGTCAAGGATTCCCCTCAGACTTCAACCTAGAGCATGCCTATGAGATCGTTCGGGGCCTGTGCATGAGTGAGTGGTCCGGTAGTTATCCTTTGCATCTTATATTCAAATAAAAAAAGTATGAAAAACCTGACTCCAATCCATCTCGATCATGGGGTAATTATCCTTGACCTAGATCCACAATCGCCTCTAGATACATCTGCTACAAATGGTGGTTATTCCTGCGGCACCACTGAAGTTTGTGCTATGGTGATCGGGTTTCTAACATATTGTTGTAAGCGACTACTTCGAACCTTCTTTTCAACCAAATCACATAGGTGACTGCATTCATATGTTTTGCCCTTCCAACTCATAGAATAGGCGGTTCTTTCCAGATCTTCTTTCCCGGTCCGTGGGCTCTCTCCTAAAGGGCTTTTTGTATGGAATCTTCCCCTCGGTATCCAAGTATATTGTAAATACCTCACTTTTATACTCATCCACTCTAAGAGTATTACTAGTAATACTATCAGATAATATGGAGAATGAGGCTGTATGGGGGTATACATGTGAATATTCCCTAGGACTAACAATGGTACATAACTCAAAAATCACGCAAAACTTACAATAGATATACATGGTCTTGGCACAAAGCAATAAACATGTGTACATCTAGGATAGAAAAATATACAATATATGATAAATAAATAGTAAAGAACACAGAGTTAATATTGCACCGATAATATATAGTACAAATATATATACAAATCCGATTGGGATATAAAATAGGTCTAACTCTCACTATCCCAAAATAAATACAATGTTTTTCCAATACAACATAACGTCATACAAGCACGAGGTAATATAATAATATCATATCCTCAAACTATGCCCAACATCAACATACCGGTCATCTGTCCCTAAATCTGTAATGCTTGGACCGACCTGAGTATTACATAAACAACAACAGACCAAACTATATCTTAATCAAGGGCTAATGTACGTCTGTAACTCAATGTTTGTTGGGTAAACAATATGATAACACCATCAAAATAATTCAAGTCATCAACCATAATGTCAATTTATGCATATATATATATATATAGAATATATGCATGTATATACATAATTATATTACATATAACCCCCAAAGTGTCACGAAACATCGTATATTACAAAATCATGCATAAAAATGTCACTACACATATAGAAGCACATCAAATCAAAAATCATGGAATTAACATCAAATGGGTGAATCATCCATATATAAAAATCATCAAAATCCAGAAAATATCAATACTTGAGATATCAACAAGTATAATCAAGTTAGCATAAAGAAATGCCTAAGTATATCCCTTGAACTTGGGTAATAGAATACAACATCCATTTAAAATATAGGCTGCCTGCCAAAAGAATAATATATACTAAAACATATGAGAATCCACTATGCTCGGGACTTCTATCTAGATATATTCTTATCTCCTCATATGTGAAATAAATGGTGACGAGAATTGATTGTACGGTAGAAGTCCCAAGTAGAGTCATACCATAATGTATGGGTTACTCCAACCATATCTATATTTAGTGAGGTGCATAAATATACGTATACATCTACCACTCCACGTAGAACGAAAAGAGAGACTGACAAATACTTGCCTGCTCTAGAAGCCTAGGGCTACCCGCTCAGATCTGCTTCTATAACCTTCAATTACCTCCCAGGTATCATAACTATATCCATCTAATGTTTTTATCAACATGAGGACTCCTAGTCAAAACCCAAATCACACCCCAATGGTAATAGACTGCTGGTCTAAGTGACAAAATGGGGCTAGGCTACCCACTTAAGGGAAAACCTAAAATCTCATGATGTGCATCTAGTATAAGAAAGGTGTCACAGATATAGGGTGCAACCCCATGATTAGGCCGCCAGGGTGGACATTGGCCCTCTGATTCTCGCTAACTCTAAAAACATAACCCAAAGTACATCATGATCGAAAAATAGATAATCTCTATGAATATATATATATATATGGGTACTCCCCCATAACTCAATCATCCTTGAGTTTGCTCCAACTAGAGCATCATCTCGTATAAGTACAATCCCAATATTCCATTTCTTGTCGCTTGGATGACATCTACTTATAATGAATAACCGATTGAGTGTCACATCGGTGTCTCATACCACCGTGTGAAGCTCAATCATTTATTCAATACTCGTAAACCACACTAAATCTCCATAGTAATTTATATAACGGCTCCAAAAAATAACTAGAGAAATATTACCGAATGCCCCATCCAAATGGTATTATAACTCCATTTATTTAGATTTCTTATTTCATAGAATGAAAATATCATGAAACCATATAGAAAGGCATCATCAGCATATCGTACCAAAACAACTAATCAAATCAATATCAATGGTGAATCATTTATAACTTCCAATAATCAGCATAAAATGAGAAATCATAATAGTATAGTGAAAGAAATGCAAATCAATTATTCGAACATATAAACAAGCTTTTATAATTCATTAATAATCATATAATTTGTGAAATACACTTTAAAATACTCAAAATATTAATTTGAAAATATTACCTTTTTTAGAATATATTTAACTAATTGATAGTTATTTAAAGTCAAATATTTAAATTATTCTTTAATTACTTAACGTCTTTAAATAAATAAATAATACATTTCTTGATAAAATCATCAACTAAATTCTTAGTTTCTATTCTTTAAAACCATGATGGCTTGTATTAATAAATATAAATTATGTTTGAAAGCAAAAATAATATTTTCCATATAAAAAATACATTATTAAATTAAATAATATAAAGTGAAAACCAAACAGACATACAAATACCACTAAATGCATTTATTAATCCATAACATAAGTTAAAAGTCATTCATAAATATCATAAGATCATTTGATAATTGAAAGAAATAAATTTATTTAAATCTTTATAATAATTCATTAATATAATATTATCAAACAACCACATTTAATTGTTAAATAACTTAAATTATAATTATGTCTAAGTATAAATTTAATTACAAAATAATATGTTATATTTTAGTTATTTTATTTTAATTTTTTTTAAATAACAAAATAGGCTGGTCCACTGCTTGGAAAACTCTAGGCCATACACTACTAGTGCACTGGTCTTCTTGGGCTGGTGGACTGGTACCTGACCTGGAACTGAAGTGTTTCAGGTCATGCAGCCAAACATCGGCAACTTTTAGACATCATTTCCTCCACATTCCGAGCTTCATCCCAACCTTGGTCCAACATAACATGCCGTCAATTCAAAACAACTCCATTCAACTCAATTTGATCGGAGCACAAACAATTCAAATTGGTACAAGAATAGGAAACAACATCATTTCATCATTCAAGATCATTCAATTTAGATGCATAATAAGATTTAAACATAGTATATGAGTATAATTACCCACCTTAGCGTAATGAAGCCTCAACTTCCGTATGGCAAGGCAAAAGATCATTTTTTTTCCATTTACTAAAATGCAAAAGTCCATTTTATGATGCTCGAAACTTCAACTTGCTTGCGCTAGGTAATGTAGTATGGTGTTGAGAACCTTAGTTTGAAATTTCAATATTTGCAGTAAATTTATTTGATTTTTGAATTTATTGAAGAGGGGATGGTTTCATGCGTTTTTAGATTTAAGAAGTGGAAATAATTAAAAGCCAGGAACTTGTATTCTAGAATGAGGAAGAAAAGTGGTAAGAAAAGAAGGGTTTAAGATGTTTTGGGCTTGGGCTTCATGCAGGCCACAAAACAAACATTTTCACTTTATTTCTTTTCTTGTTTTCACTATTTCACATATTTTTACTCAAAACAAATCACCAACAAATTTCAAAATAAAATATTGTTTTCTACTCTCAAGTGATTACACAACATTATGGAATTTTATAAAATTTATCTCTCATGACTTCTTTTTAATTAAATAATTATCACAAATTATCACTTCTGCCCACTTCAAAATAAAATTTATTTGTTATCACAAATTAACTAAAATTCTAATTTTAAAATTATTTCTTACTTAAATAAATATTATTCATTTATTATACAACTTTATAAAACATTATTTCGATATTTAATATATTTTAATTGAATTATCCTTTAATTACACTTCAAAATATTTCACATTCGTTCAAATTAAAATATTTAAGCTATATATAATATTTCATATTCACATAAATTAAAATATCCATAAAAACCAATAAAAATCATAAAAAATATTTCATTAATTACACACAGTTAATTTCAACACATAACATCTATATTTATAGTTATAAAATTCTTTTACAATCCAAAATAACAATTATACTTTCATATCAAATTATTTACTAAAATATTTTTTTCCCAAATCGTATGTTCACTTTTCCAGAGAATAAATCAAAGTATTCAAGACTATCTAAATTACCAAAATTTAGCTCATAATAATAATTTTTTCAAAGCTTATTTTCGTACATACCTCATCAAAACATTATTCCAAAATAGTATTTATCTTAAAATTTATTTATATCCTTTCTTAAATCATCACTTATTATTTTCATAGTATATCTCTAGATGTTCTTTAAATATTGTTTTCCCATTTAAAATACTTTCTCAAATTATTTCGTATACTTTTCCAATTATATATATATATATATATATTCAAAACAATTCAATCTATTCAAATCACAAAAATCCTTACAAACATCTCAAACCATTCGAATCTTTTCCAAAACATTATATTCTTTTCATAACTTTTTAAACCTTTCAAATTATTGAAATCTTAACAAAATATTTAAACAAAACGATGTGTCCAAATGCGTCATTTAGTATTTTTGAATCCCTATCGGTAACATTGGTCAGGCATATCGATCAGAATTCTTAAGCAACTCAATGGATAATTTAACACAAGTTTACTTCAAAATTTATTTAGATACTTTCTACGTATTTCTTTCCCAGAAATCTACGTTTATATAAGTAATTGTTTGCTTCCACTTCGAAACATTTTCCATTTGATCATTGAAGTATATTTATATACAATCAAAAGATTCATAATCTTCAAACATTTACTTAGTCATAATATTCTCAATTAATAAAATATAAAATAAAAGATCTTTCAACACTTTATCCAACATATGCATGCTTACATTAAAATATTTACAAATGATTTCTAAATATGCATGTAGTATAATAATAATAATCCATTTCATTAATTTGAACATCTTTCACTAATAACAAATACCAAACTCACTTATTCATAAAATTAAGTAAGCTTCAAATTATAATTCATTCCACAATTTCTATTAACATATATACAAATAGTCATCAATCCAATCGGTAATCTACCATAAATTCAATGTTGATATAGTTTCTAATCTTCGGACAATAATTCATGCTTAATCTTCAAATAATAATTCATACTTAATATTATTCTTAACAAATATTACAAATCTAATACGAACAAGCTACCATCAAGCAAGAATCATAAAAACTATAATCAATGCACTCAATGGTAAACTTAGACTTATCAAAATATAACCCAACCCACTAACTCAACCCATTTACCCTACTTATAAATGGGTTGGGTCAACCCATTTATTTATTTTTATTAAATGGGACATGGGCTGGGTTGACCCATTTTTAAAAGATTTATAAATGGAAAACCCATCTACCCATTTATTAAAAACTTAAAATTTGAAAATATAAATTTTGAACGCATATTGTAGTTTTCCATGAAGACTGATAGTTGTACTTAGAAAATAACAGACTACCGCACCCCATATTTGGACTCTACCTAGTGTAGAAGCCGCTATTTTTTTAATTCAGACTACAATAACTTCTTCGTGCTAACTCAAAATCAAACGAGACTTCGACCAGTTAACTTCCACCTAAATTACGAACAATATGAAACACTCGGATACTTCATCTTGTGAGCGCAAACTGTAGTTCTCCATGGAGACAAACAGTTGTACTTAGAAAACAACAGCTAAACATCCCTATATTTGAACTCCGTCTAGTGCAGAAGCCGCTATTTTTTGAGTTCAAACTGCAATAACTTCTTCATACCAACCTGGAATTAGGCAAGACTTCGACCAATTAACTCTCACCTAAATTACGGACAATAAGAAACACTCGGATACTTCATCTTATGAACATACACTATAGTTTTCCATGGAGACTGATGGTTGTACTTAGAAAATAATAGGTTACCACATCCCCATATTTGAATTTTGATGAAAATTAGAATTAAAATTTTAAAATTTTGATTTCTATTGAAATTCAAAACGTAAAAATTAAAATTAGAATTAATTTATATCTATTTATTTTTTATTCATGAAATTAAATTTAAATCTTTAAATGAATTAAATTGGTAACCCGCTTATTAAATGGATTGGGTCATAAATGGGTCAAAAAAAGGGATCGTAAATGGGTTAAATCAAACTCGACCCAACTCATTTTGACCCAACCCAACTCGTTTGAAAAGTCTAGGTAAACTATTCACCACTTTCAGCTGTGCACTCTGATTAATATCAAATCCAAAATATAACAATTAAAAATTTAGCCACTAAAGGTCTCATTAAATATTTCATACTCAATAAATACGAATAAAATAATATATATACAAAATACAAATACATCTCCAGATGATTACCCCAGTAATCATCATATACACCTATTATCCCTTATTATAAGCTAACTACCCAACGCACCCAAGAGGATAATGATTATAATTCACATCTAAATTCTTGACTCATATCTCATATGTACCATGTATCATTTTGAACCTGCTCCAATTCCAATTGTAAATACCATACATTTACACTCATATTATCCAAGAATCTTGGCAATATCGTCGGATAATATAAATAATGATGTTGTATGTGGTACACAAGTGAATTTCTCTTGGACTAACACCAATACATAACTCAAAAATCACAGAAAACCTACAATATATGTTAGCACCAGAATTGGTCACTAACACCTTTGAGAAAGGTTGTGTAGAGAGATTAATGAAGAAAGTAAATTAAAGCAGAGGACTGTATGCCAAATTGAATGCAAAAACAAGAACACCGGATTTATAGTGGTTCAGCGTAGCTGCCTATGTCCACTTTGAGTTTTGATCTTCATTACTTTCACAAATTATTGATTACAGATACAATTCATACAATAATGACTTGGGTACAAGTGCTAACTGAAAAAGAATGAGTCTTGAATGCAGCAGAGTCTCCCTAGTGTTCTTGAAAAAAGGTCCCTTTCACTTTTCCCCTGCCCTTTTATTTATAGACGAATATGGCCCGGACTTCCATCATGGGATTAGGAACAATGTACCTAGGCCCGTGGTAAGCATCTTCTGCGCACCGAGCCAGAGATGCCGAACGGCAATTTCCAAGTGAGGTTAGTCGAACTAGAGTATGCCGAGCGAGGTCTCCATGCCGAACGACACTCGTATGCCGAGCCACACATCCAAGCCGAACGACATTCGTATGCCGAACAAGGGATGCATGTCGAACGGCACTCGTATGCCAAACGAGGTGTTGTGCCGATCAAGGTACTTAGGCTAAACGAGGCTCTTGTGCCCAACGAGGCCTGTGTCGAACGAGGCATGTGCCGAACGAGGCCTGTACCGAACGACTCATCTATGCCGAACGAGGCTTTATGCCGAGCGACTCATCCATGCCGAACGAGGCTTCATGCTGAGCGACCCATCTAGGCCAAACGAGGCTTCATGCCGAGTGAATCATCTGTGCCGAACGAGGCTTCATGCGGAACGACTCATCCATGCCAAACAAGGCTTCATGCCGAGAGACCCATCTAGGCCGAACGAGGTTCCATGCCGAGCAACTCATCCATGCCGAACGAGGCTTCATGCCGAGCAACCCATTGAAGTCGAACGAGGCTTCATGTCGAGCGACCCATCTAGGCCGAACGAAGCTTCATGCCGAGTGACTCATTCAGGCCGAACGACAATCGTATGTCAAGCCACGTATCCAGGACAAGTTAGTGGGTAACATCTACCCCCCAAAGTGCATCGTGTGAATTAGCATGATGCGCTTTGAACCACGAGCAATTTATTTCTTCCTTTAGCCCCTGCTTTGACTTCTCAATAGTGGACTCTTTCGATTTCCTGAATGCTAAGCGAGGCTTGAATGCCGAATGAGGCCTGGATTTCGATCGAGACCTTGAATGCCGAACGAGCCTCTGAATTTCGAACGAGGCATTGGATGCCGAACGAGCCCCTGAATGCCGAACGAGCGTGCCATTGGATGCCGAACGAGCCTCTGAATGCCGAACGAGGCATTGGAGGTCGAATGAGCCCCTGAATGCCGAACGAGGCATTGGATGCCGAGCCACCGAGATGCCTTGTCCAGTTCTACCAGTCACTGTCCGTTCACCTTCCCTCTTTCCTATATAACCCAACACTTCTCCTCTTTACCCTTTTTTCTTTTAGTTTCGCTCGATAAAACTTTCGAACTCGTCTTCCTCCAAACTCCTGCCAACATCTCAAACTCCATATTTATTCCCGAGTCCAATACATTGCCTCTCGACCTCTCCCCACCACGAACCAGAACAAGTTTGAACTCCAAATCCAGTACCTCCCTATGCTTCAAGCCATTTCTTTAGGTACGACTTTACTTTTTTGATTCTTTTGATTAGGGGTTTTGCAATCGTCCCGAATTCATAACCTTTTTTCTATACCAAAAACAGTCTTCTAGATGAGGAAGCCATAGGGTTAGATGGAGAAGAGGAAGAGGGTGTCAGAGGCTTTTAGGAAGTAGGTTCTAGTTGGGTACCGAGCATGGGAATAGGAAGTGTGATTGGCTCAGTAGGAATTGGCAAGGTTAAGGAGTGTTGGTTGAGTGTGATGTGCGAGTTAGAGGAGAATGTAGGTTGTGGTTTGGTATGACTTTCGCATGCTGAATGGTGAAGAGGGAGTGCAAGAGTGAAGTAGGATTTGGGTTCAATGTGCCGAGCGATGCGGCTCAGTATGACCATGGTTCGGCATGACTCCCTTATGCCGAACGAGGTAATAGGGAGTGTAAGAGGAAAGTAAGAGCTGGGTTCAGCGTGCCGAGCGATGCAGCTCGGCATGACCGCGGCTTGGCATGACTTGCCGAATGCCGAACAGTGGAGAGGGGGTGCAGGAGAGTGAAGTAGGCAATAATAGTCGAGTCTCTACAGTGTCGTTCGGCATTTAAGTCTGGTGTTAGGCTACAACGGTCAGAACCATCCCAACTTGAACATAATGCATGTTGACTTAACTTACTTCCTATGCCTGAACATATGACAGTAAACAAGGATAAGGACTTAAGCAATCAAGCATATGGAACAATCCAGATTGATAACTCCCATGTCTTGACAACTATAAACCTGAATTTAACTCGATTAAAGCAGATAATAACCTTCTACATATGGTGTCGATGCCGAGTTCAAAACTGAAGCCATCATACGACAAGCTCCCGGAGACGGTCAGTGATGACGGTCTTCGAAGATGATAGTTCAAAGCCTAACTTTATTTTACCAGCTTCGTGACTTTTAATTCTTTGGCACTTATACTCGAATGGTTGCACTAGTTCACACACCACACGGGGGGAGTATTTTGTTGTTATGTCTAATGTTGATTGTTTTTCAAGTATAGTATAAGCAGATGTTTCATCATATCCAACATCCATTAGAGATGTCTAGAAAATCCAGTTTTTCCATAGTCTTGGATAGACCCGAGCTAACTTCTCAATAAGAAGTAGTTGGAACTTCGAATCCATCGACTATTCCTGTACAAGATATTCCGAGCCCACGATCACATCCGTCGACTTGGCTCCCGATGCCTTGGATGCAGCGATCTTTCTAGACAATCCGATCGATTCTCAAGCTTCGTGAATTAACGAAAGCGCTCTTCGTCGCATATGCTCAATACACGAGATTTCTTTTGACGATGTGCTGGTTCCATCGGGAAAAGATCGTCCTTACTTACCCCAGTCGGATATACGGCCTGCAACAAATTCATGTGCTGGGTTGGTAGCGTGCCACCATTCAACTCCTTCCTCCGTGACCTGTTACAGTATAATGAGATCGCTCCATCACAGTTACATCCAAACAGTCACGCGTTCATATATGGCACGTGCATTCTCTTCATGAGCATCCTTTTCAGGCTCTCGACTCCTGGCGATATCCGCAATATTTGTCGTTTCAAGAGACGATCTGACAGCCCATCTTCTGTATTTCTTGAGCCGAATAACAAGTGACAAACTCTAACTGGGGCGTGGAGCAAATTCGCCCGGTATAAGCAGGAATGGTTCTACGTGCGCAACCCCTTGTCTTCGCAAGGAGATGGGTGGAAGGGAGTAAGTCTCTTTTATGGTTTAATACTTGCATTCGACGGAAATTGCACCTTTTCTAACTCTTTTTCTACTTTTACATGTATCAGCCCACGTCCCGAAGGCTTCGGGTATTCTGAAGCCGTTGAAGCTATCTGAGCTATCCCCGCGGGAGATCAGAGCATAAGATCTATTATTTCAAATGAATCGCTCTCAAAGTTTGGGCTGCTCGTGGAAGGTCGTCAAATAAATCTTCCTCACGGCGTCACTATAACCGGGTCTGCCTTGGGCAAGGGCAAGAGGCAAGCGGGGCCTTCAACACGTGATTCCCCTGACACATCCGAGGAGGGCGAGATTAAAGAAGCTAAAGAGCCCGAAGTAATGGGTGATTACGTTAGTCCCGCTCGGGAGCCGATAACCGAGGTTCATGATATCGAAGCAACGCTTCCCCCTACGAAGGGAAAGAAAAAATTGGCTTACAAATTGAGGAAGAAGACAGTGGGTGGAACCTCTAAGGTCACAATCACTCCGGTGAAGAGAGAGCCTTCTCCTCAACACTTATAGAGTTCTTTGAAAGGCTTGTCGAACCTCACTACTCCGGATGATTTGCTTAACTATGGCTTCATGATTCGGAAGCCCTTAAGCTTCATTCGCCCACAAAAGGCAATGCAGGTGCTCAAGCCCAAAATCAAGGAGAAAAAACTCCTATAGTAAAGGTAAAGAAAGTGGTCCGTCGGGAGGGAAACACTAGGGCACACACAGACATGTGCACTTTACCTTGCACTTAAATTTTAGCCATCACTCTACTTTTTGCTAACTTGTCGTTATTCAAATTCTTCACAGGTGATATGGGACGTACTCACGGACTCGATCGTCTTCGCGGGTCATCTGTTTTTCATCATTTTGGCCTGGATTCGGGGTCCGACAAATGCCGAGACAGAGACGACACTGGCAATCGAGACTACCGCCCTCGAGAATCATCTTGCCGAAGAAAAACATACAGCCAGTCCTACTACTCTCACGATCCTCCTTCTCAATTAGAGCAAGGCAAGGAGAAGTTTGCGCATAAGGGGTACCAGCTTAAGGCCCACCGAGTTCATCATTCTAGTTCATCCAGTACCAGAAAATCCCGGGAACCCCACAAAACATCTGGAGTCTCTACGCAAACTCCTCCCACTCCTATGCATGATCCATCGGTAGCGGAAAGACTTACCGAGCTCAAGGCCACATTCCCGAAAATATGCTTCATTGGTTTGAAATTTCTCCCGGTGATTCATCACATTCTGGGACATGTCAAACAAAGCGCCATTGCTTGTAACAACGACGTTTACGTCCAACATGATGCATTTGTCCACTTAGCTGAAAAAGTCACGGAAGTCTCTATTGAGCGTCAACACGAAATCGATCGCCTAAAGCTCGAAGCTATTCACGACAAAGACATCATTAAAGCTCAGGTTGAAGAGCTCTCTGTATACAAGTCTCGGCTCGAAGCTACCCAAAAAGCGCTAAAGACACAGCGGAGGCCGTTAATCGTCTGGACATGACACATAAGAAAGAAGTAGACGAAGCGGTCCAATGCTATGGGGCCTTAGCTTTAGAGAAAGATTCCATTCAGAAGGAGAGGGATGCATTTGCCCAGCTAGTTAAAGAGTTGGAAGAGCTACTCCTCAAAAACAGAGGAAAAAACTGCTGCTTAGGAAGAGTCGCAGCGATATTGCGATGAGATTGTTGCTACGCGACTCCTAAAGACAAATATCGACGACGAACTCTCTAAAGTTGAGATTCTGAAGGATGAAACCCGTGAGGAGGGCAAAAGAATAGCATCCATGGAGATCGATTCTCACCTTGAGGCGGCTACGGAGGCTGGCAGGGAGGAGATCAAATGCTTATTCGACCCCCTTATAGCAGAATACAATGCCCGTGTCCTCATGCATATGGACTTATCTTTTCTTAGCAAGGGTTACCTCGAATCTCTAGCTGTGGCATGGGAACCTTGATGAAGATTTGAAAAGTTGAGTCGGGCGCCGAGGAGTTTGACGAGGAGGCTTTAGTAAAAGAATTTCTTAGGGGGAATAAGCCTTCAGACTTGTCTGCAGTGAAGGCTCTCTATAGCAAAGGTTCTTCCTCATCAAAAGGAAAGGATGACATTGCTGGTCCGTCTGGAACCGAGTCTCTAGTTCCTACCCCTACTCAATCAGCTGGTCGGCCAGTACTTGATCCGTTCGAGCAGCATGTTGGTTATGACCCGAAAGACCCTGGCCTCGACATTCATGTTCTATCTCCCATTCCAGAGGGTGAGACTCCTCGAACGTTGAGGGTCAACGAGAAAACATTAAATAACTCTTCTTCTTAGAGTTCAAAGAGCCTTCGTTTTTGGTGAGAGCTTATTGTATTCTAACGTTTGTCTCTTATGATTTTGCGTAGGCCGTTCTGACCCCGAGCCCACTCCAAGGAGCGATGATGCCAAGAAGGAGAAAGAGAAGGCAAGCGAGGCTATTCAAGCGGGAGAGACTCCTGGTTTCGATGCTCAAGTGATTGAGGCGCTTGACGAGGACAAGTCTGAAACTTCATCACCCGTTGAAGAAAATTATGAAATTGAGATTACAGGAGCCTCTAGACACACTTCAAAAATGAGCATGAAGGAACAACTTGCGGAGGAGAAGAAAAGGAAAGTTGAAATCAAAGTCGAGCCCCGAGTTGTGGATCTAGATGATCCTTTGAATAGGCCTTTGAAGGTCATTCTCCCTAGTGGGTACATGCCACTTGAAGTCCCTCATCCTTCCTCGGTTGTTACTTCCCCATCAAGCAAAACATCCAAGCGAAAACGCATAGGCGAGGAAGCGTCTGAGAAAATGAGGGAGGAAAAGAAACCAAAGAAACCAAAGAAGTAGCTATTACACTCGTTCAACGAGAGTTAGCTTAGATTATGTAATTATTTCTATTTATTTTCATAGTCAATGTAGATAGACTTTTAACTCTGAACTTAGGATGAGTTGTAGCAGGACCTCATTTTGGATTGGTAAATAAATTTTAGTTTCTTTGTCTTTCAAACGACTTTTATTGTCCAGCTTACTGTATAACTATGGTCGAAATCCAAGCTCTTGTGAGTTACATAACCCCCTAAGTCATTCCCATATAACTCGTAGATTTTTTGGAATTACAGATCTTCTACATCACGCTTCAGGTACTTAGAATATTTTTTAGTCCGCACTCTAAGGACTTAAAAAACTTCAATCCGCACTCTGAGGGCTTAGAGATTTCAAGTCGCTTATACTCCAGTCCGCACTCTGGGGACTTGGAGATTTTAAGTCGTTTATACTCTAGTCCGCACTCTAAGGACTCAGAGTACTCCAGTCTGCACTCTGGTGACTTGGAGATTTCAAGTCGTTTATAATCTAGTCTGTGCTCTGGGGGCTCAGAGTGCTCCAGTCCGCACTCTAGGGACTTGGAGATTTTAAGTCGTTTATACTTCACTCCGTGCTCTGGGGACTCAGAGTACTCCAATCCGCACTCTAGGGACTTGGACATTTTTAGTCGTTTATACTCTAGTCCACACTCTGGGGACTCAAAGTACTCTAGTCCGCACTCTGGGGACTTGGAGATTTTAAGTCGTTTATACTCTAGTCTGCACTTTGGGAACTTAGAGTACTCCAGTCCGCACTCTAGGGACTTGGAAATTTTAAGTCGTTTATACGCTTGTCCGCACTCTGGGGACTTAAAGTACTCTAGTCTGCACGCTGGAGACTTGGAGATTTCAAGTTGTTTATACTCTAGTCTGCACTCTGGAGACTCATGGTACTCCAGTCCGCACTATGGGGACTTGGAGATTTTAAGTCGTTTATACTCTAGTCTGCACTACGAGGACTTGGAGTACTCCAGTCCGCACTTTGAAGACTTGGAAATTTCAAGTCGTTTATACTCTAGTCCGCACTCTGGGGACTTAGAGTACTCCAGTCCGCACTCTGGGGACTTGGAGATTTTAAGTCGTTCATACTCTTGTCCATACACTAGGGACTCAGAGTACTCCAGTCTGCACTCTGGGGACTTGGAGATTTCAAGTCATTTATACTATAGTCCGCACTCTGGGGACTCCGAGTATTCCAGTCTGCACTTTGGGGAATTGGAGATTTTAGATGTTCGTGCGCGTTCGTACGTCAGGCAGAATAATGTAAGTCTAGTGTTTCGTCATAGAATTATCATACATGGAAACATCAATAATTTGTGGAAAAGATGGCTTCAAACCTTTATTAATGAAAATAAACTAACTTGTCTTATTACATGCCAAAACTAAGAATCAACGAAATAAAAACATACCAGAAATAATTGCAACAATTTAACAAAAGAAATAGACTAAGTATAATAATGTCGTAGATGCTCGCTATTCCAAGCTCGGGGGAGTGTCGCGCCATCAATGGTCGCTAGCTTAAAAGTTCCCTCTCTGGGCCTCCATTCAATGACGTATGGACCTTCCCATGTGGGACTCATATGCGATGGGACCGGAAAAACTCGTTTCAAAACGAGATCGTCCGCATCAAATGTTCTCGATCGGACCTTTTTATTATAATATCGAGCGACTCGGTGTCTATATGTAGCCGCCTTTAAATCAGCTTCTTCACGTTTTTCATCAACGAAGTCCAATGATTCCAGTAAAAGATCCTGATTCGTCTTAGGGTCATAATGAGTTACTCGATTCGAAGGAACTTCAAGTTCCACGGGTATAACAGCTTCTGTGCCATATGCCAATGCGAACGGAGTGTGGCCACTCACAGACTTGTGGGTGGTTCTGTAAGCCAAAGTGATGTTGGAAGTTCATCCACCCACTTGCCTCTAGCCTTTTCCAAATGTTTTTTCAATATGGACTTGATTATTTTTATTCACGGCTTCTACTTGTCTGTTGGCTTTTGGATGAGCAACTGCTGCAAACCATTTTTCAATGCCATACTTTTGACAAAATTCTTTGAACTCCTTACTTTTGAATTGAGTTCCATTGTCTGTAATGAAAGTCCGTGGGAGGCCAAAACGGCATATAATGTTTCGTACAATGAAATTAATGACCTTCTCGGTGGTGATCGTGGCTAAGGGCTCTGCTTCTTCCCACTTAGTAAAGTAATCGATCGCAACTATTACGTATTTTGCACCGCCTTTGGATATGGGTAAAGAACTGATTATATTGATCCCCCACATTGCAAACGGCCAAGGACTAACCATTAGTGTGAGTTCTGTTGGGGAGCTCTTGGGATTTTTGCATACCTCTAGCATTTGTCACATCTCCTTACATAGTCTACAGCATCTCGGTTTACAGTTGACCAATAGTATCCATAGCGGAGGATTTTCTTTGCTAATGTCTGCCCCCAGTATGGTCACCACATTCTCCTTCATGGATTTCCTTAAGGATTCGTTTTATTTCATTATGATCAATGCACCGGGGTAAGGGGGCCGAGAATCCCCTTCGATACATTATCCAATTCTGCATCACATATCGTGAAGCTTTACGAATGACTTGTCTTCTTTTGCTCTTTCTTTTGGGCAAGATCCCGTGTAGCAAGTATTGCTTGAATGGGGTCATCCATGATTCCTTCTCGATTTCTATTTCTAACATGAAATCTATCTCCATCACATTTATACTCGAAGCATGTAAGGTTTCGACCAGAACCAATCTCATTTGTTGTGCATCGCCAGTACTTGCAGATTTTTCCAATGAATCGGCTTCTCTGTTCTGTTGACGCGGGACATGTGAAATATCATAATATTCTATATTTTCTAGCAGCTCTTGAACCTATGCAAGGTATGGGGAAAGTCTTTGTCCCTTTGCTTGACAGTCCCCCCGCACCTGGTATACCACCAACTGTGAGTTACAAAAGATTTCAACCGATTTTACCCCCAGTTCTCTTATAAGTTTCAAGCCAGCAATCAATGCTTTATACTCGGCTTCATTATTTGTTGCTGGGAAATCGAGCTTCAAAGCGTAACAAATTGATCGGTTATCGGGAGTCACAAGAACTATACGAGCCCCAGAGCAACGGTCGTTAGATGCTCCATCGATGTACAGTTTCCATCGAATGGGGGGAATAACATCGTGGTTGTTTGATTCATCTGACATGGTGAATTCAGCAATGAAGTCTGCTAGCGCTTGCCCTTGTATGGCCCTTCTTGGCAGGTAGGTAATATCAAACTGGCTCAACTCGATATTCCATTTTAACATCCTTCCAGAAGTTTCTGGTCGTTGGAGTACCTGATGCAAGGGTTGATCAGTATAAATATTGATCGAGTGTGCCTGAAAGTACGGACGAAGCTTGTATGATGCAATCACCAAGCAGTAGGCCAGTTGTTAGAACTTAGGATAATTTCTTTATGCACCCTTTAAAGATTTACTTACATAGTAAACTGGTTTTTGAACTCGGTCCTCCTCATGAACCAAAGCCATACTAATAGCGTGCTGGGATACAGCCAAGTACACATACAATACTATAGGCTTCGACAGCACCGAGGGACTTTCCAAATGTCTCATCAAAGCTCGGAATGCATCCTCATAGTCGAGCGTCCATTAAAAATTTATCTTTCCTTTCTTTATGACATCAAAGAAGGGAATACATTTACCTGTGGCTTTGGATATGAATCGACTCAGCACGGCTACTTTTCCGTTCAGGCTTTGTACTTGCTTTATTGTTTTGGGAACTTGTATGTCCCGAATAGCTTGAATCTTTTCCAGGTTAGCTTAAATTCCTCGCGCATTAACAATGAAACCCAAAAACTTTCCTGACGCAACGCCAAGGGAACACTTCAAGAGGTTGATTTTCATTCCATAATATCAAAGTATATCAAATATCTCCGCTAAGTCTCGAATGTTGTCGTTTGACTGCCGTGACTTCACAAACATGTCATCCACATAGACTTCCATTGTTTTACCTATTTGGACTTTAAATATTTGACTCACCAGATGCTGATAAGTTGCTCCCACATTTTTCAATCCAAAAGGCATCACTACATAGTAATATCGCCCGACATCTGTGACAAAACTGGTGTGTTCTTGGTCTGGAATGTGCATCGAGATTTGATTATACCGTGAATACGCATCCATAAATTACAATAACTCATGTTTGTTGAGTCAACCAGCTGGTCAATCCTACGTAAAGGAAAACTATCCTTAGGGCACGCTTTGCTCAGTTCAGGGTAGTCTATGCAAGTTCTCTATTTCCTATTTTCCTTCCTTACTAGCATAGGGTTAGACACCCATTCAGGGTAGAGAGCGTCGTGGACGAACCCATTGGCTTTGAGTTTGTCCACCTCCTCTCCGAGAGCAGCGGACCTCTCCAGGTCCATGCCTCTCCTTTTCAGCTTTACTGGTACGTCTTTTAGAACCTTGATTATTGGATTTTAATGACAACAACTATACAATTATGCCAAAGAATCTCTAAGCTAATTTGCAGATACATGAGCATCAAAAAGAGATAGCCAAATACATTCAAAATAAAGATACACAATACAAAAAAGGATGAAAGTATATATATGGAGATACAAGAAGAGATATATAGAGACAAGATGAAGGTGACAAATAAAGTATTATTAGTCATACAGTGTCGTGTCTAGAGTTTACAAATGTTAAAATCTTCTCCAAATGGTATACATACATATACATTCATATTTTAAATGAAAAATAAAGTTTTTAAAATATTGCATAGAGCGGGACTCGAACCCGGGTCACTAGTTCAGATGGCAAGTGCTCTACCCATTTGAGCTATGGTTTTTTAGTTACATTTAGATGTCTGAATGTACCAAATCAGATGTCCGAATCTGGAAAAATCAATATTGTTAGTACAATATTCAGACGTCTGATTTGGTAATTTCAGACGTCTGAAAATAGTCATTTTTAGCCTATTTTCTTTCTGGTTTGAGCTCGTACGAATTCAGAAGTCTGAATTTTTAGACTCAGAAGTCTGAATATCTATAACGGCTATATTTTTCAAACAGGCACTTTCATTCGTGAAGAGATGCGTCCTTCATTTCAATAGATATGACCATATATTTTCATGATAACTCTTCATAAACAAATGCACCTATTTATAATCTATATAAACACAATAGAATCATTCTTTTTATTAACGAAAATCGATCTAACTCTTTCTATTCTTAATCTACTTTGATTCTAACACTCTTGTGCATTCATGTTCATACAAAATCATTCATTTACTTCCATATTCTTCACACACACACACACACATATCAAAAGGAGAAGATTATAGGAAGGTTGTACTATCAAAAGACAAATCTATGTTATCAAGAACACATTGTGTCAAATACTCTCTGTATAAGTTGAAGTCCTGTTCTGCTGCTCGGGCGTGTGAAGTTCTCTTCGGCTGTTGAGGCAAAATCACGTTCTACTGCGCAGGTCCTTTTTCGGCTGTTCAAGGGTTGTATAGACCTGTTCCTCCGGGTTAAGTGAGGGTTGTTGTAGTTGAAATTTAGAAGGAGTCTGGGACTGGACGTAGAACGAGAAGTTCGAACCAGTATAAAAATTCCTGGCGTGCTTGTTTTATTTTTACTTATTTACATTGCTATAGTATTTTTGTTTATTTTACACTTGTATACTATAATTCCATATAGCACGATCTATACTGTCTTTTCATTTGGTATCAAAGCCTGGGATTCTAGAGATTGTAACAACATCCTAGAATAAATGGCTACAAAGAGATCTAGTTAAGACAATAAGAAGGGAAAGAGCAATAAAGAAAAATCAAAGGAGCAAACAAACAAATGCTTCATGGAAGATAATGAGGTTAGCGATCTAACTTTTGATGAAATGATAGAAATAAATTCAGAACTTCTAGACGCTTTAAAAGGTCTAAAAAAATATAAGGAAGTTTTGGAAAATCAGAAGAAAGAAGAATTCAAAAGAGATATGCTTAAAGACGAGAAGAGAATATTAGAAGAAGAACTTGAGAAAATTCAAGATTTAGAAAATTCTCAACTCGCTCTACTAAGTCAAGAAATAGAAGCTCAAAAAGAAAAGCATAATGCTCTAACTTATGAGAATCATGAGTTTAAAAAAATTAAATTGTTGAGTTAGATAACACTAGTCTCAAAACTAAGCTTGATGACATTACTAAAAATGTTTCCAATTTTAATAAAGGGAGAGAAAATTCATCCAGGATTATTGAAAATTCTCAACCTGCTTCAAGTAAGAAGGGATTAGGTTATGTTAAGAATTCAAAAGCTCACAATGATAAAAGTGGTTTAGGATATAATAAAACTGATCGTAGAAATAGCACTAGATATTCTTTCATGTATAGTAAAAATGATAGTGCCAGTACTAAATTTCGAGTAAAGTCTAAATCCAATTTTTATAGAAATTCAAATACTGCTATGACCAATAATGTTTATAATTTCTCTAGAAGTACAAAATCATTGAATGGAAATATGAATAAAAATTATCTAAGTATTTGGGTTCCTGTTAATTGGAAAAATAGAGAAAAATACATTAATGATTATTTTGATATGGTAGTTAATAATGAAAATTATATTATAAAGGTTCAACCACACCCAAATGGGTATGGTTTCCTAAGACCTAACCCCTTAGGATCCTAACATAGTAAGTGGGTACCAAAAAAATTATTATTTATTGCAGGTACTCGGAGAAACAAAAGGAAAAAGATAGATTTTGGAATTTAAAGAATGTTCCATACGTTTAATAGAATTACGTGCTTACAATGAAATATAGACTTCAACAAATATGGTAAAATCTATTTTATTTTTCCTTCATAATCAATAATGAGTTTATCTCGTTATTTATAAGATATTTTATATAATTTGTTATATTCCCTCATTCTTTTTTATAATGACAACGGGGGAGAAATTCATATGCATATTAATTGAGGGAGATATTATACTTAGGGGAGATGTTATACTTAGAGGGGCTTTAAACATATTTATATTATTTTTTATATAGAATGAATATTTTTTAAAATTGTATAGTTGTCATTGTTAAAAAGGGAGAGAACGTTAGAACATCAATTATTGGATTTAATGACAACAACTACACAATTATGCCAAAGAATCTCTAAGCTAATTTGCAGGTACATGAGCATCAAAAAGAGATAATCAAATACATTCAAAATGAAGATACACAATACAAAAAAGGATGAAAGTATATAAATGGGGATACAAGAAGAGATATATAGAGATAAGACGAAGGTGACAAATAAAGTATTATTAGTCATATAGTGTCACGTCTAGAGTTTACAAATGTTAAAACCTTCTCCAAATGGTATACACACATAAATATTCATGTTTTAAATGGAAAATCAAGTTTTCAAAAAAATGCATAGAACAGGACTCAAACTCTGGTCACTAGTTCAGAAGACAAGTGCTCTAACCATTTGAGCTACGGTATTTTTTAGTTACATTCAAACGTCTGAATGTAGCAAATAAGACGTCTGAATCTGGAAAAATGAATATTGTTAGTACAATATTCAGATGTCTTACTTGGTAATTTTAGACGTCTGAAAATAGTCATTTTTGGCCTATTTTCTTTCTGGTTTGAGCTCGTACGAATTCATAAGTCTGAATATCTATAACGGCTATATTTTTCAAATAGGCACTTTCATTCGTGAAGAGATGCGTCCTTCATTTCAATAGATATGACCATATCTCTTCATGATAACTCTTCACGAACAAATGCACCTATTTATAATCTATATAAACACAATAGAATCATTCTTTTTATTAACGAAAATCGATCTAACTCTTTCTATTCTTAATCTAGTTTGATTCAAACACTCTTGTGCATTCAAGTTCATACAAAATCATTCATTTACTTCCATGTTCTTCACACACACACACACATATATATCAAAAGGAAAATATTATAAGAAGATTGTACTAACAAGAGACAGATCCGTGTTATCAAGAACACATTGTGTCAAATACTCTCTGTATAAGTTGAAGTCTTATTCTGCTGCTCACGCTTGTGAAGTCCTCTTCGGCTGTTGAGGCAAAATCCCGTTCTACTGCTCAGGTCCCTTTTTCGGCTGTTCAAGGGTTGTGTAGACTTGTTCCTTCGAGTTAAGTGAGGGTTGTTGTAGTTGAAATTCCAGAAGGAGTCTGGGACTGGACGTAGAACGAGAAGTTCGAACCAGTATAAAAATTCCAGGTGTGCTTGTTTCATTTTTACTTATTTACATTGTTATAGTATTTTAGTTTATTTTACACTAGTATACTATAATTCCATGTAGCACGATCCATAATATCTTTTCACGTACGTCGGGTTTATGTTCAACATATGACTTATAATAGCGGGAGAAATCCCACACATTTCAGAATGTGTCTAAGCGAAAACATCCAGATTTACTTGGAAGAAATCAGCATGATCCTCGACCATCGAGGGGTCGAGTTGTGATCCAATCTTAAGTACTCACAATGGATCATCTTGGTTGACTGGAATGTCAATCGTCAGTCCAGCCGGCGCTGCTTTTGCTTCCCTGGGTTGCTCATCATCATCTCTCGGATCTATGTCTCTATGGATCCGAGAATGTTTCCCGAGCCAAGGCTCGGGGACTACTTGTCAATTGTCAGTGTTCCGAATGCGGAGGAGCTGTCCACAACCTTTCCTTTCTCTCTCCGTTGGGCCTCTCTCAGCTCAGCCACATAATATGCACGACCGATCGCCTGATCGCCATGCACCACACCAACTCCTTTATATGTTGGAAACTTCAAAGTTAAACACCACAGGGCCAAAGCTGCCCTGAACTCCGCCAGGGCCATCCGACCCAGAAACACATTGTATGGAGAATCCACATCCAAAAATATGAAAGACAGGATTCGCATCCTCCTACGTTCACCTTGTCCCGGTTTAACTGTTAATTCAACATACCCCACTGCATTGGTCGCTGCACCGTTAAAGCCATGGTTACGGGCTTTAAAAGGTTTTAAATCTTTCATCTCCATATTCATTTGGTCATATCCCTTTTTGAAGATGATGTTAATAGAACTTCCACAATCAATTAAAATTCTCTTCACAATGCTGGCCCGATTGTCACGGATATGACCATTGGGTCAACGGTAGGAGCCTCTACCTGGTCAGCATTTCGGCTCCTGAATACTACATTGTCCGTCATCATGTGCTGATGTTTAACGGGGGTGCCATCCTCCACGTTCGAACAACATTCATAATCTACATGCCTTAAGGAGTTAGCATACTGCTCCATTTGCTGCCAGTTCTTGTCTGTAGGGTGAGGTCCACCGACTATAATGTTTATGACCAGTCTACCTACAGTTCGGGCAGGTTCCTCTAGATGGCGTGGAGCCGGCCCGCGTCCGAGATCTGATGTTCCTTGCCTACCTTCCTGCGGGTTCTTGACAAACTCCTACAACTTTTTCTGTCTAATCAGCTTTTCTATGGCATCGTGGAGGTGTCTACACTCCTCTGTATTGTGCCCGTAAGTCTCATGGAAGCGGCAGTACTTTCCAGTCCACTTTTGTTCCCCTGTTGACTCCTTTGGGCGCGGCTTTCTGTATTGGAAACTATTACAAGTTGACAGGTAAATATTCTCCAGAGATGCATTCAGAGAAGTATATTCATTGTAAGTTGAAATCCTTGACTTCCATTTTCCTGGTTCCCTTTTCTTTTCGGGATTTCCTCCTCCGGACCCTTTAGATTGCCCGGGCTTGTTCTTTGACTTGTGCCTTCCCCAAATTGGCACCGGATTGTTTTACAGCGATGTTGCTTCTCACAATCTCCTGAACAGGCCCTGTTGCCTTATCTCACCTTGTCCACCTAGCTTCCTCTCTTCTTATGAACTGATGAGCCTTTGAGTAAAAACGCTCTAGCGTAGTGGAGGTTTTTCTGCCAACCAATCTCCAAACTCTGAATTCAGATCCACTCCTCGCATTACAGCCATCAAAATTGCATGGTCATTAGGGTTGCTAACTTTAGTAGCCGCAACATGAAATCTCTGTAAGTACTCCTTTAACGACTCCCTTGGAGCCTGGATCACACTAGATAGGGACATCACCTCCTTGGACGAGTGGCATGTATCCTGAACTGTTCTACAAATTTTGTCGCCAATTCGTCAAAGCTAGATGTAGATCGCGGTGGAAGTCGAGTGAACCACATGGTCACAATTCCGGATAAAGTAACGGGGAAGCATCTACACTTGGTTGCATCATTCGCTCTAGCCGAATCCATCATCCATTCATACCTCATCGCATGCTGTCTTGGATCGGCCTTCCCTTCGTAGGCCGGGATAGTTGGCATGCTAAACTTCCTGGGGTACTTGGCCTGTAGAATAGTATCTGTGAATGGGGTATGACTCCTAGATATCCCTCAATCTCCATTGGTCAAGGCTTGATTTTCTCTCATCAGCTGTCTGACTATAGCCGATAGGTCCGGAGTTTGTATGGAAGATGGAAGGTTGGAATCTGTTCTACGGGACCGTTCGGGTTGATGTATCCTCTACTGGCGATCTGCCAAATGCATATCTTAGGGATCAGCTTCATTAGGTCCTTGGTGAGCAGGCCGCCTAGCCTCCACACATGCTCCGGATCCTAAATTTCATATTCTTGCTTGGGTGTGGCCACCAAGGTGTAAGTGATCCCTAGTTGATTGATCAGCAGCACCTGCTTGCGTAGTTTCAGTTTTGCGGCATCTACGCCTGGGAGGTTCATCGGACGAAGTCAAGCTATCAGATGAGGAATAAGGAGTGGGGCTACCTCCAGCATTTTTATGTTGTTGCTGAGCTAGCTGAGTCACGAGATTAGCGTTAGCTGGAATTTACTTATTAAGTTGTCTTCTGCTTTCAACGAGTTCTCTCATCAACCCGTTGAACTCTGTTCTTGTGACGACTTGGAATTTTGAACATTTGAAATTAGAATATTTAGTTGATTTTAAATATTTGGAAATTAGCTTAACTCGAATTTCAAATATCACCGTTTGTTTGGTAATTAAATTATTGAATTTAATGATATGAAACTGGGTAAAATATTGCATCATCAGTTTTGAGCTTGTTAAAAAATAATTTTAAATCTTGAAAAATTCATATTGATAATACTAATGGTAATAGAACTTTTGAAATTTGAATTTGAAATTGATTTGTTCAGTTTTGAATTTATATCGTTTAAATCGATATTCAAAAATAGCCATCCGAGGCACAGTCTCGGAATTCGACGAAACCAGTTCCATTGGATCCGTAATAGTATATTATTATCAGATTTCAATTTTCATAATGTTTGGAGTGATCGTTTGGCCGTACGATAAGCAAACGCGTTGAAAATTATATCGAAATTTAATTTAATATCTGGTTCAAAAAACTATCTTCTCCATATGATCGAATTTGGGCTCGAAACCATTTCCATTGTGTTCGGAATAGTGGTTTAACATTATAAATGCTTGGCGGCACGCCTTGATAGGAGATCGAGATTTTGAGTTGTGGAAGACGAGACAATTTAAATTTGAATTTGAATTTTGAATATAAATAATATATATATATATATATATATATATATATATATGAATACTGTAGCAAACTGACACGTAGAGAAAATAAAGCACGAGTCATTCATAATTACACGCGTCTCATTTTTATTTTCTTTGAAATCATAGCCAAGTATATTTTTTAAAAAAAGAAAATAAAAATTAAACTGTTCGTTCAAAATCATATTCATCGAAAGAAGAAAATGGCAAACCCGAAACCTAATCGAGCAAGTTCGAATTGGCCTTCATCAAAGAAAAATCAAAATCCCATATTTTCTTTTCAATTCAAATCGAAAGCTGCTTGATTTTTGTAGTGTGGAAGACGAACTCGCCTCAAAATCGAAGCCGTGTCTCAATCGCGATGCATTGGTCGAGGCGAAGCTCGATTTCGAGCACCTTAATGGATCTGAAAGAGGGTAGGGCACTCGAACAATACCATGTTGCGACCAATTTCGTCATATATTCGACTTCGAGATGGCGAGCTTCTCGATAGCTGCGAGGGGAAAGAACTCGATTGGGTTCTCGGTATCGAAATTGGATAGGGGAAGAGTAGACGCGACATCGGCCAGAGCAGTGGGGTTTCAGTGTAGCTGAGCAAGGCCGGAATCGATGGTGTTGTTGCTAGTCGAGGTGGGTTTTCTGGCAAAATAATTAGTCTAGATTATTTTTAATTCATCTAATTTTAGTTTTGAAAAAAAAAATTGGTTAGTGAAAACAGGTCGTGTACAAAAAAAGAAAGAAAAAAAGAAAGTAAACTGCAGCAGGTGTGTGTGTGTCTATATATATGCAGTTTATGTATTTAAATGTTAATAATAATAATAGAAAATTTTAAATGTTTGAAAGTTTATATAAATTAGATTTGTATCTATATGGATTATATATATATATATAATTTTAAGAAAAAAATATAGGAATTTTGTAATAATTGGAAGTTTATATAAAATTAGATTTTTAAAATCCATATAGATTATTTTTATAAATATATAGTTTTAAAAGAAAATAAATATACGAATATACATTTTAACTAACTAGTTTATTTTAAAATAACGTATTATAGAAATTATATTGTTTAATTGACTTATCTAAAACTATTTAAGTTACTAAAAAGATTTATTAAAGGAAAATCAGTTTTGAACTAAGTCATTAGTTAATTAAATTTGAAAATGGCAATTAATTTGATTTATTTACCAATTTAATTATTTTTAGTTATTAAAAGATTTTTTAAAGAAAATATTAGTTCAAATTTAAATCATTAGATAAAAAGTAAATTATTAGTTTCAACCCAAATTATTAGCTAAATTAAATGAACAAATAGTGTTTAACTGTCCGAATTAATTCAAATGTTAATAAACTGTGTAAATATTTATACAAGGTCTAAACCATGGTGAAGAAACTAAGTCGGGAATGGAAATGAATTGCAAAACAAAAGCAAAAGTGAGATCTTCTCACTCACATCTGATAGGATTATTTTAAACAGTCAAATTTAAAATATTGATTGATTGCTTGAATTGATGTGATATTATATATAGTAGGATGAGACCCTATGCGCCCCGCATAATAGTGGATGACCCTAATACCGCGATATCCCGCATTGAAATGGGATTGGTATTTAATTGTTGTCCTAACATCTATGGATGTAGGGAAGAGGTTGGAAGGATCCAACTGGATTCCTCAAATTGTTAGAATTTATTTCATATGTTGTGATATGATCTGTTGATAATATGTGATTGATAATATTGTTAAATGAAATTTTTGAAGGCTATGGTATGGCCGAATGTATTCTGGTTTTTTTAATACTAGAAATATAACATTGGATTTTTGGAAGGAAATTAAAATAGAGAATTTTAAATAAAAAATAATTTTAGAGAATTGGATAAATTTAAAAGAAAGAATTTGGAAAGGATAAAGGATGATTTTTGAAATCCTATTGAATAAATTCCAAGTATGGGGAAAAGATTCTAATAAATGGAAATAAATGGATTTTAAGTAGTAATGTTTAAAGGTTGAAGAATTTATTTTAAAATTCGGATTTTTAAAAATCTAAATAAACGTGTAAATATTAGATTAATGGGTTTTAAAATAAATGTGGATAAGTAAAGGAATAATTTTTAAATGGAATAAATTATTGGAAATCAATTTGGAAATTGATTTGGTATTTGAAAGTAAATTTTGAAAATCGATTTGAAAATTGTATATCAGTGGATATTTGAAATATAGATTTACAATAGGAATTTATAAAGGAATGAGTAATTTGTTTTAAAAATAAATATTGGTTTATTTTTAAAAGCGTGGAAAGAAAATTTACGAATTTGGGATAAATCAAGAAGGATTTATTAATTGATTTAAATGGACTATTTTGGAATGGAAAGTGTATTTTCTCTGGAAAGCCGAGTATGTTTTCAAATTAGCTTTCAAATATAAATTAAAAGTTCTAAAGTTGGTTTTAAAAAGAATGTTTTCGGGTAAAATTATTTTCTTAAATTATTTTTTAAATATTTATAGTAAATATTTATTAAGTTAATTATAGAAGTGATTATTTTAAAGATTTAATTGGTATTTGATTTAGAAAATAGTTATTTAAATCATTACACTCTATCTAATAATTCTATTTTTAAAATTTGTTTTAGGCTTAAGTTTTATATGAGATATTAGTATAAAAATTTCATAACTAATATTTTAAATAAAGTGTTTAAAAATAGTTTACATTTTAAATGTTTATAAGTATATTTTTGGATAAGTGATTTAAATTATGTTAAAGTATTCGGACTCGGCAAAATTTTCAGTGGAAATAAACAAAATTTGAAATTTATTAAGCGAGAGAAAAGTGATTTGAAAATTGTTTTCAAAGCGTTGTAGTGTGAAAATATATCTTGCGAAGATATTTTAAAATAAATAATTTGGAAAAAATTATTTAAATTTGATGGTTATTGTGAATATTGTTTGATAGTTAAATAACCGACTATCAGTATAAACAATTTGGGAAATTATTGAGGCTTGACGATTGTTGTGAATGTTGTTTGATAGTTAAATAACCAACTAACAATATTGGCCTTTAAGACGGCACTTGAATTTGTTTTTAAAATAAGCGCTCATTATTCGGTTAAGCCGGGAGAGGACATTGAGTCATAAAACTCATTCTGAATAATGATATGACGAAATGGGATTGCATTTGAAGACGGTGGTTGAAGACCGGGTATTTTCGAAAATGAAAGGACTAATGTCTCTGCACTGAGTTGCTCCGGTATAGAGATTTATATTACCATATGTGATGGGGAGTCCGGACGTGATTAGTGGATATCCGGATGTACAACGACTTTTTCCTTAATTGGATAAAGTGTCTTCGGTTCCATTCGAACCCGGAACGGACTTGTATGGATATATGTCCGACGTTACACTTTGAGATGTAAAGCTGGTTTCTATCAAATACATTTCTGTTGGTGGCGGAGAATTTATTCTCTTAGCTTAGCACCCTTCTCTGAGACGTACGAGCTCAGAGGTTATGTAGTTGATTGTAGTGATATATTCCCAATTTGGTAATGTGGCATGCTAAGTGTTGATCGTTGGTTGATCGAAGCATGGCTTTTGTGAAAAGTGTAGCTTAGTGGGACAAGACTTCATCGAACCTCACACCCCGAAAATGGTTGAAACAGGAAAGGATGCAGCAAGGTTATGGGGATCGCGCCCCTCAGGGTATGTGCATTTCCTTCTGGATAAAAATGGTATCTGGTATAGAGCTCAGATATTTAACTTGTGTGGAAAAAAATGTTAGTCCATGAGATGATGGTTTTGATGACAACAACCTTAGAATAGATTATAAAAATATAAATACTGTCATTATAAGTTTAGATATATATGTGTATGCAGGATTTAACCATGCAGGTACCAAGAATGAAGACTGTACAGTATAGAGATTCAAAATATCAAGATTGAAGAATCATGAGTATCAAGATTATCAAGAGTTCAAGATTTCAAGTTTAAGTAGTTTTTATTAGGAATTTTGTTAAAACTTGTAGAAAAGCACTGGCATCTTAAAATCCAATTTATTCGTGGAATGGAATCCATTTCGAGTCTGTTAAAGGGATGGAACCCTAAGTAGGATGGAACCTACGAAAAATCTAGTGGAACATTGTTTTGTATCCGCTAAATTTTTATTCAAAATGATTTTTCAAAATTATATCCTGTTTTCAAAATGTTCTCAAAACTTTCCTTTTAAAAGATTTAAAACCCTCTATCCTGATTTTAAATAATTTTAGCCTCAAAATTATCTTTAATTTCAAAGTCAAATAACTCATGATTTTAAACTATCTTTTAATATAATATATTTAACTCTTAAATATTTATACTTAGATTTAAAATATAAAATTAGAGTTAAATTCTATATATATTATTCTCTATATTTACTTATGAATTTTAACTATATTCAAGTATATTTATAACGTTTAAATTAGTTTTAATATAAGATAAAGGTTATTTTCAAAGAAAATCAAAACATCAAAAAATGCTTTGGGATGTCGACATGCCTATGTACCCCATGTCGACATGGTGTCAGTTGAGTTCAAAATTTAAATTTCAAAAGAAGTGTCTATCGCCATAACTCTTCACGAATGGATATGGCTGTTGTTCTTCTATAAATAGGGGTTAGTTTCAACGAATTTTATATCAGATTTTGTGGTTTTTCACTCCTCTTCTTCTTCCACTTTTCTTAATACATATTCTTACCATTACTCTGCCAAAATCAACATTGAATCGAACTCGATTACTTCTAGTTTGATTCTCTATCACTCTCTCTAGAAGATTCTCAGTGCTATTCAAAGTTATAAACTTCCTTGTAATCTATTAAGCGAGAAAAGGTGTGATTGTAGCCTTGAAAATCAATCAAAAGAGAAAAGGTGTGATTGTAGCCTTGGTAAATCAATTGGGTGAACTTGTGGCACGGAAATCAAGTATCTCTACCTAGAGGATCGAAATTCTGGAGGTGTACCTCGTAGCCTTGAAACCGAGGGTGCAATTGTATAATTGCTTTTGAAAGAAAATCCGTACTTGTGTTGCGGGACTGGATGTAGGGTAACTCCGAACCAGTATAAAATCCGGTGTGTTCTTTCCTTTACTGCTTTTATTTTATTTCTGCATCTGCGTTTGTTTCTGTGATCATATCTGTGTCTGTATATTGCATACATCGGTGTCTAAATTAACATAAATCGAAAAAGATTTAGTAATTCTTTATTAACACTATTCACCCCCCTCCTCTAGTGTTAATCCTAGCCTTAAGATCCGTAATCTGCATTTCTCACAAAAAAGTGGTAATCTGGTATGGAGCCCAGATTATTTACTTATGTGGTTGTTGGTTGTTGAGGCGCTTCGGTAAAGGTCGGTCTAGATCAGGGAATGGCATACTCATGACAGTTAGTTACCTGGTTACAGAGGTAACCCGGCCTTGTATTAGCAGAGATCCGGTTAGGTTCTTAGGGCGTCCCTCCAGAGGCGTACCCTTTCGGAAAGGAAGTTTCTTAGCCTTGACCATTTGTTGAAAATCCAATCACCAAATACGAGCCCTTTATAATTGCAGTTGTATAACCTGCCATCTCAGGTGGTAGTTATAACAGGCATAATATAATGGTACCTGTGCTAGTTAAGATTAATATTATACTTTCGAAATGTTTTCCACACTATGCACTAATAATAATATCAAAAGGATTTTCATGTATCAAGCATGTTTGACTGCTATAAGGAGAAATCTCCTCCAAGTGTGTGATTGCATTGTGTGTGGCGGGAGGCCTTATGGTAGTTTCATTTTCCAAAAGCATGAACGGATTTCTTTTCCTTTTCTTTTGTGCAAATAATTGCTTTAAGATCTCACACCAGTCCCATGACTGACCTGGAGTTTATTGTTCCCTTTTTAAACTCTGGGTTCCCATAATTTTTCACACGGGCAGCCTAGAGTCAGGTTATTAGTTGTTCTGGAGCGAAGTCATGAAAGTATGCTGTGGAGATCAGGAGACAAGCCGGATGGCGAGACGTATCATTTATATTATGTTTTATCCATTGCGTATGGTTTGCTGCAAATTCAGTTTCCATAGCTGCTCAGTGTTGTGTTTTGTTGTTCTAATACTCTGATAATGTACTGTATAAACTAATATAAATTCTTTTATTTTAAAGATTATTCATTTATCTATTATATATTCTTCTGCTGCGAATGTGAGATTCTGATATTGTTTTTGTTTTCTTCTTCTACCTTCTTCTTCTTTAGCCCTAACGGTTCGGTTTTCCGGCATTCTATTGTTTGGCATTTGATACAGTGTACGTATTGATGTCGATTTTCGGAAGTCGAAAAATCGGATCGTTACAGAGTGGCATCAGAGCAATTGGTTAAGCGAGCCTCTAGTGGGAATTACTCATTAGAGATAGAGTCAATAGTACTCTAGAATGAGTTCGAGTGTATTAACAGATATGAGCACGTATTTGTTAGTGAATATAAAAACTAATTTTATATTGTGTTGACTTATCGGTTGAGTGTTTATATATTCTGGTCGGTGTAATTTGGCCAACTGTATCGATAGGGATTTCTAAACTCTTAAACAAGATAAACTGACACAGTATTCTTTTAAAATAGGATAAATGAAATAATTTTGCCCAAATTATTTTGTATATAAAAGAAATGATTTTCCTTGAATTATTGTAGTATATGGTTGCCTGATTGTTAGGAAGTGATAATACTAAATAATATCATTGTTGTGTAAAAATTGAACAAGGAATTGAAATCAAAACCAAAGGTTAAGAAATAAATTCATATAACAAAATGAAATTTGAAATGTGAATTATAAATGTGATTTATAATTGAAAATGAAATAAAAATTCCAGAGAAATATTTGAAAAGGATTTTGAAAGGATTTGGGGTTTGAGATTTGGGAAACTTAAATTCCTTTTGAGTTTGGAAATGATTTTCAAAATTTTAATGGTGAAATTATTTGGGAAATATTTTTGAATTGGATTTTGAATCTGTTGGGATTTGGAATTTAAAAATATTTGGAAAAAAATATTTTTGAAGGGATGAAAGCATTAAACTCTTTTCGGTCGTTGGAAAATAACTCCGATGGTGATCGTGACATCATCGGTGTTCATTTTCGAGTTTCCAAGAGAGGAATGCCTGCCAAATTATTTTAAAATTGAAGTTGTTTGCGAAATTGAGTTTGATTTTGAAATAGTTTGATTTTGGACATAATTGATTTCAAAAATGATTTTGAAATACTTAAGTGATTATTTAGACTCTGGAATCTTATTAAAAATGGTTATGGAATAATAAATAAGTTTGAAAACTTAGAAAAATTCGAATTAAAACTGAATTTAACTTGGATTAATTTGAATAAAAGTAAATTTGAGAAGTAAGTCTAATAAACTAAATGGATTGGAATAAAATTTGTTAAGGTGGGAAATAAATTTGTGAACGAATGAATGAATTTACAATTGCAAGTAAATGAAATTGAAACTGAATGTTGAAATTCATTTTCAATTTGTAAGTAAATGGAATTTAACCTAAACATTGGAATTGAATTTAATTAAGTTAAATTAAGTAAAATGGAAAATTTGACAAGTTGGATCAAATGAAGCAAAGTATTGAAATAAAATTAGTAAGTGGCTAATTGAAAGAATGACAAATTAAATATGGTTTGAAATGAATTGAATTCAATTTTATAAATGAAGGTAAACTGAATTCAGAATGGAATTAAAAAATAAATAAATAAATTTGAGTTGAACAAAAATAGGTACAAAAGCTTAAGTGGTGAAGTGAAATTAAATATAAGGAGTATATAGAAAATCTGCGTTGAACTTAAGTAATAAATGACAAAATTCTTAAGTAAAATCTGGAAGTTGTGAAATGGGAAAATTGAGAATAAGTGGATAAAAAAAATCAAAATGAAAGTGAATAGGGAGAAATTTGATTTATTTAGTAATCAATGGAGATAATACGTAGGATGTACGTATATTATTTTTCGCATAGCGATTTGATTCAGATTCGAGCACAAAATTTCGAGGTAGTTATACCAATTCGAGTTGGGATTTTTCACTCGATTTTCGACGGCGAAACCTAGATATGGATTTTTTGTTGATTTTGGAAATTCTCTATCATAGTTTATGTTTATGCAAGGAGAATGACGGTTTATGATCAAGGAATCAGATTTTAGTCCGCACTAGAGAGTCGGGTGGACGATACTAGTTCGGAAGTGAAATTGTGTGATCGAGTGAGCGATCGGATTTGATATTGCGTACGGATGATATATGTGCATCGTACGGAATTGAATGAAACAAATATTGAAATTTTTATAAAGAAATCTATAAAATGATTTTGAATTTTGTAATTAGACATTATTGCTATTAGGATATACATGTGTTATAAAGGAAAAGGAAATTGGATTTTTGATTTCAGAAGATAAATGAAATTTTCGTCAAAAGGTATGTATTTAAATTTATGTATGAAATTTGAAGATTTTCTGGTCTAGCTACTTGGCTTTTTGTTTTCTTTTGAAATCTGGGGTCCCGTAGTGGCATTTTGTAGTCGTACCGAGCTAGCCGCGCAAAGGAGACACTGGCGAAATTTTTAAAAAATTTAAGGAGTTAGAAAAATTTTGAGAAAATTTTGATAATTTAAATTTATATTTGAATTATTGAGAAAATAATATTATTTGAAACTTATGGTTGAGGTTAGGAAGTTAGTAAGAATGACAGTGTCTTTAATAAAAAAATTATTTTGGAAAGTTGAAACTGTTTGGTTTTGGGGAGAATGATGAATGGGTTATGAATCATTCTTCTTAACCAGAAATTTCGAGACGAAATTCTTTTAAGGGGGAAGAATGTGACGATCCGGAATTTTAAACATTTGAAATTAATATTTAATTGATTTTAAATATTTGAAAATTAGTTTAACTCGAATTTCAAATATCACTGTTTGTTTGGTAATTAAATTATTGAATTTAATGATATGAAATTGGGTAAAATATTGTATCTTCAGTTTTGAGCTTGTTAAAAAATAGTTTGAAGTCTTGAAAAATTCATATTGATAATACTAATGGTAATAGAACTTTTGAAATTAAAATTTGAAAGTGATTTGTTCAGTTTTGAATTTATACCGTTTAAATCGATATTCAAAAATAGCCATCCAAGGCACAGTCTCGGAATTCAAAGAAACTAGTTCCATTGGATCCGTAATAGTGTATTATTATCTGATTTCAATTTTCGTAGTGTTTGGAGTGATCATTTGGCCGTACGATAAGCAAACGCGCTGAAAGTTATATCGAAATTTAATTTAATAACTGGGTTCAAAAAGCTATCTTCTCCATACGATCGAATTTGGACTCGAACCCTTTTCCATTGTGTTCGGAATAGGGGTTTAACATTATAAACGTCTAGCGGCACGCCTCAATAGGAGATCGATATTTTGAGTTGCGAAAAACGAGACGATTTAAATTTGAATTTGAATTTTGAATATAATATATATATATATATATATATATATATATATATAAATACTGTAGCAAACTGACACGTTGAGAAAATAAAGCACGTGTCGTTCATAATTACCGCGTCTCATTTTTATTTTCTTTGAAATCATAGCCGAGTATATTTTTTAAAAAAGAAAACAAAAATTAAACAGTTTGTTCAAAATCATATCCATAAGAAAAAAATGGCAAACCGGAAACCTAATCGTGCAAGTTCGAATTGTCCGTCATCAAAGAAAAATAAAAATTCTATATTTTCTTTTCAATTCAAATTGAAAGCTGTTCGATTTTTGTACTGTGGAAGACGAACTCGCCTAAAAATCGAAGTTGTGTCTCAATCGCGATGCATTGGTCGAGGCGAAGCTCGATATCGAGCACCTTGATGGATCTGAAAGGGGGTAGGGCATTCGAACAATAGCATGTCGCGACCAATTTTGTCACCTATTCGACTTCGAGATGGTGTGCTTCGCGACAGCTGCTAGGGGAAATCGAAGGGGAAAGAACTCGATTGGGTTCTCGGTATCGAAATTGGATCGGGGAAGAGTATACGCGGCATCGGCCAAAGCAGGGGGTTTCAGTGTAGCTGAGCAAGGCCGGAATCGATGGTGTTGTTGCTAGTCGAGATGGGTTTTCTGGTAATATAATTAGTCAAGATTATTTTTACTTAATCCAATTTTAGTTTTGAAAAAAAATTGGTTAGTGAAAAGAGGTCATGTAGGAAAAAAAATGAAAAAAAGAAAGTAAACTGCAGCGGGTATATATATATGCAGTTTATGTATTTTAAATGTTATAATAATAACAGAAAATTTTAAATATTTGAAAGTTTATATAAATTAGATTTTTTTCTATATGGATTATTTATATATATATATATATATATATATATATATATATATATATATATGATTTTAAAAAAAATATTGGAATTTTGTAATAATTGGAAGTTTATATAAAATTAGATTTTTAAAATCCACATAGATTATTTTTATAAATATATAGTTTTAAAAGAAAATAAATATACGTATATACATTTTAACTGACTAGTTTATTTTAAAATAATGTATTATAGAAATTATATTGTTTAATTGACTTATCTAAAACTATTTAAGTTACTAAAAAGATGTATTAAAGGAAAATCGGTTTTGAACTAAGTCATTAGTTAATTAAATTTAAAAATGGCAATTAATTAGTTTTATTTACCGATTTATATATTTTTAGTTATTAAAAGACTTTTAAAGAAAATATTAGTTCAAATTTAAATTATTAGATAAAAAATAAATTATTAGTTCAAATCCAATTTATTAGCTAAATTAAATGAAGAAATGGTGTTTAACTGTCCGAATTAATTCAAATATTAATAAACTGTATAAATATTTATACAAGATCTAAACCATGGCGAAGAAACCAAGTCGGGATGGCAATGGCTTGCAAAACAAAAGCAAAGGTGAGAATTCTCACTCACATCTGATATGGTTATTTTAAATAGTTAAAATTTAAAATATTGCTTGATTGCTTGAATTGATGTGATATTATATATATATATATATATATATATAATGGAGTGATTGATTTCCCGCATTATATAGCGGATGAGACCCTATGCACCTCGCATAATAGCGGATGACCCTTATACCGCGATATCCCGCCTTGAAGCGGAATTGGCATTTAATTGTTGTGCTAACATCTGTAGATGCAGGGAACAGGTTGGAGGGGCCCAACTAGATTCCTCAAATTGTCTGAATTTATTTCATATGTTGTGATATGATTTGTTGATAATTTGTGATTGATTATATTGTTAATTGAAATTTTTGAAGGCTATGGTTTGGGCGGATATATCCTGGTATTTTTAATACTAGAAATATAAAATTGGATTTTTGGAAGGAAATTAAAGTAAAGAATTTTAAGTAAAAAATAATTTTAGAGGATTGGAAAATTTTAAAAGAAGGAATTTGGAAATGATAAAGGATGATTTTTGAAATCCTATTGAATAAATTTCAAGTATGGGGAAAGGATTTTAATAAATGGAAATAAATGGATTTTGAGTAGTATTGTTCAAAGGTTGAAGAATTTATTTTAAAATTTGGATTTTTAAAAATCTAAATGAAGGTGTAAATATTGGATTAATGGGTTTTAAAATAAATGTGGATAAGTAAAGGAATGATTTTTAAATGGAATAAATTTTTGAAAATCAATTTGGAAATTGATTTGGTATTTGAAAGTAAATTTTGAAAATCGATTTGAAAATTGTATATCAGTGGATATTTGGAAATATAGATTTACAATAGGAATTTATAAAGTAATGAGTGATTTGTTTTAAAAATAAATATTGGTTTATTTTTAAAAGTGTGGAAAGAAAATTTACGAGTTTGGGATATAAACTTGGGATAAATCAAGAAGGATTTATTAATTGATTTAAATGGACTATTTTGGAATGGAAAGTGTATTTTCTCTGGAAAGCCGAGTATGTTTTCAAAAGTAGCTTTCAAATATAAATTAAAAGTTCTAAAGTTGGTTTTAAAAAGAATGTTTACGGAGAAAATTATTTTCTTAAATTATTTTTAAATCTTTAAAGTAAATATTTATTAAGTTAATTATAAAAGTGATTATTTTAAAGATTTAAATGGTATTTGATTTAGGAAATGGTTATTTAAATAATTACACTCTATCTAATAATTCTATTTTTAAAATTTGTTTTAGGCTTAAGTTTTATATGAGATACTAATATAAAAATTTCATAACTAATATTTTAAATAAAGTGTTTAAAAATAGTTTTCATTTTAAGTGTTTACAAGTATATTTTTGGATAAGTGATTTAAATTATGTTAAAGTATTCGGACTCGGCAAAATTTTCAGTGGAAATAAAAAATGTTTGGAAATTTATTCCACGAGAGGAAAGTTATTTGAAAATTGCTTTCAAAGGGTTGAAGTGTGAAAATATATCTTGCGATGATATTTTGAAATAAATAATTTGGAAAAAATTATGTAAATTTGATGGTTGTTGTGAATGTTGTTTGATAGTTAAATAACCGACTATCAGTATAAACAATTTGATAAACTATTGAGGCTTGATGGTTGTTGTGAATGTTGTTTGATAGTTAAATAACCGACTATCAATATTGGCCTTTAAGACGGCACTTGAATTTGTTTTTAAAATAAGCGTTCATTGCTCGGTTAAGCCGGGAGAGGACATTGAGTCATAAATCCCATTCCGAATAATGATACGACGAAAAGGGATTGCATTTGAAGACGGTGGTTGAACACCGAGTATTTTCAAAAACGAAAGGATTACCTATCGAATGTCTCTGCACTGAGTTGATCCAGTATAGAGATTTATATTACCCTATGTGATGGGGAGTCCGGACATGATTAGTGGATATCCGAATGTGCAAGGACTTTTTCCTTAATTGGACAAAGTGTCTTCGGTTCCTTTCGAACCCAGAACGGACTTGTATGGATATATGTATGACGTTACACTTTGAGATGTAAAGCTGGTTTCTATCAAATACATTTCTATTGGAGGAGAATTTATTCTCTTAGCTTAACACCCTTCTCTAAGACATACGAGCTTGGAGGTTATGTAGTTGACTGTTACTAGTGATATATTCTCAATTTGATAACGTGGCATGCTAAGTGTTGATCATTGGTTGATCGAAGCATGGCTTTTGTGAAAAGCGTAGCTTGTGGGACGAGACTTCGTCGAACCTCACACCCCGGAAATGATTGAAACAGGAAAGAATGCAACAAGGTTACGGGGGTCGCGCCCTTCGGGTATGTACAATTTCCTTCTGGATAAAAAGTGGTATCTGGTATAGAGCCCAGATATTTAACTTGTGTGGAAAAAAGTGGTATTCTGGTACGGAGCCAAGATTATTTACTTATGTGGTTGTTGGTTGTTGAGGCGCCTCGGTAAAGGTCGGTCTAGACCGGGGAATAGCATACTTGTGACAATTATTTACCTAGTTACAGAGGTAATCCGGCCTTGTGTTGGCAGAGATCGGGTTAGGTTCTTGGGGCATCCCTCCAGAGGCGTACCCTTTCGGAATGGAAGTTCCTTAGCCTTGACCATTTGTTGGAAATCCAATCACCAAATACGAGCACTTTTTGATTGCAGTTGTATAACATGCCACCTCAGGTGGTAGCTATAGCAGGCATAATATAATGGTACCTATGCTGGTTAAGATTAGTTTATACCTTCGAAATGTTTTTCACACTATGCACTAATAATAATATCAAAAGGATTTTCACATATCAAGCATGTTTGACTGCTATAAGGAGAAATCTCCCTTAAGTGTGTGATTGCATTGTGTGTGGCGGGAGGCCTTATGATAGTTTCATTTTTCAAAAGCATGAACGGATTTCTTTTCCTTTTCTTTTGTGCAAATAACTGTTTTAAGATCTCAAACCAGTCCCACGACTCACCTGAAGTTTATTGTTCCCTTTCTAAACTCTGCGTGTCCATTATTTTCCATACGGACAGCCTAGAGTCAGGTTATCAGTTGTTCTGGAGCGAAGTCAGGAAAGTATGCTGTGGATATCAGAAGACAAGCTGGACGGCGAGACGTATCATTTATATTATGTATTATCCGTTGCGTATGGTTTGCTGCAAATTCAGTTTCCATAACTGCTCGGTGTTGTGTTTTGTTGTTGTAATACTCTGATAATGTACTGTATAAACTGATATAGATTCTTTTGTTTTAAAGATTATTCATTTATCTATTATATATTGTTCCGCTGCAAATGTGAGATTCTGATATTGTTTCTGTTTTCTTCTTTTGCGTTCTTCTTCTTTAGCCCTAACGGTTCGGTTTTCTAGCATTCGATTGTTCGGCATTTGATACAGTGGACATACTGATGTCGATTTTCGAAAGTCAAAAAATCGGGTCGTTACAGTTCTGATGACAACTTCCATTTGATTTTGGGTGGTGGTTCCTGCACCTAGATTTGCTTGTTGAGTGCTAGGTCCTATTTGTTGTATGCTAGCAGTCTCGTTGACGTCCGCGTTATGAGAGGCCGATCTCGTACGTGGTCTACACATAGTAGAGTTATTGATAGGAACGCTGAGTAGAATCAACGGACGTCCTGTGAGTGACTTCGATCTCCTTCGGGGGATTTATTCAATCCAGTAGCTACAAAGCAGATCCTAGCTGCCTGAGAATTCGATTCTCAGTGAAAGCACCAAAATGTTAGCATCAGAATTGGTCACTAACACCCTTGAGAAAGGTTGTATAGAGAGATTAATGAAGAAAGTAAATTAAAGCAAACGACTGTATTTCAAATAAAATGCAAAAACAAGAACACCGGATTTATAATGGTTCAGCGTAACTGCCTACGTTCACTTTGTATTTTGATCTTTATTGCTTTCACAAATGATTGATTACAGATACTATCCGTACAATAATGACTTGAGTACAAGTGCTAACTGAAAAAGAATGAGTCTTGAATGCAGCAGAGTCCCCCTAGTGTTCTCGAAAAAATGTCCCTTTCAATGTGCTCATGCCCTTCTATTTATAGACGAAGATGAATCGAACTTCCCTCATGGGCCTAGGAACAATGTACTTCGACCCATGGTAAGTAGCTTCTGCGCACCGAGGCAGAGATGTCGAACGACAATTGCCGAGCGAGGTTGGTCGAACCAGAGTATGCCGAGCGAGGTCTCCAAGCCGAACGGCACTCGTATGTCGAGCCACATATCCAGGCCGAACGGCATTCGTATGCCGAGCGAGGGATGCGTGTCGAACGGCACTCGTATGCCAAACGAGGTATTGTGCTGATCGGGGTACTTGGGCCGAGCGAGGCTCTTGTGCCGAACAAGGCCTGTGCCGAACGACTCATCTATGCCGAACGAGGCTTCATGCCGAGCGACTCATCCATGTCGTTCGAGGCTTCATGTCGAGCGACTCATCCATGCCGAATGAGGCTTCATGCCAAGCGACCTATCTTGACCGAACGAGGCTTCATGTCGAGCGACTCATCCATGCCGAACGAGGCTTCATGCTGAGCGACTCATCTATGTCGAACGAGGCTTCATGCCGAACGACCCATCTAGGCCGAACGAGGCTTCATGCCGAGCGACTCATCCTTGCCGAACGAGGCTTCATGCCGAGCAACCCATCTAGGCCGAACGAGACTTCATGCCAAGCGACTCATCCATGCCGAACGACAATCGTATGTCGAGCCACGTATCTAGGACAAGTTACTAGGTAATAAGATGTATGTGGTCTCGGTACAAAGCAATAAACATGGATGCCTCTAGGATAAAATAGTACATAACATATGGTAAATAAATGACAAAAAACACAGAGTCCATATCGCAGCGGTAATATATAATACAAATACACACACACAAAATCTGAATGGAATATAAAATAGGTCAAACTCCCTCTATCTCAAAATAAATACAATGTTTGTCCAATACAACATAATGTCATACAAGCATGACGTAATATAATACACGGTGATATACAATAATATACCATCCTCTATCTATGTCCAACATCCACACAATAATCATCTGTCCTTGAACCTATAATATCTCTGATGGGTCCAAGTATTACGTAAATAACACACGGATTAGACTGTCCAATTCAAGGGTTAATGTGCATGTGTACCTCAAAATATGCAGGGTAAACAATTTGAAAACACCATCAAAATAACCTAAGTCATCAACCTGTGTGTGTGTGTGTCCCTGTGTATGTAATTATATTGTCATACAACCCTCAAAGTATCACAAAACATCATATATTACAAACCACGCATAAAGATGTCATCACTCATATAGAAGCACATTAAATCAGAAATCATGGAATTAATGTCAAATGGGTGGATCATCCATACCCTGAAATCATCATCAAAATCTAGAAAATATCAATACTTGAAATATCATCAAGTATAATCAGGCTAGCACAAAGTTATGCCCAAGTATATCCCTCAATCTCGAGTAATATAATACAACATCAATATAAAATATAAGCTCCCTATCAAAAGAATCATATATAACAAAAGATATGAAAATCCATTATACTCTGGACTCCTATCAAGATCTAATCTCATCTACTCATATATGAAATAAATAGTGACAGAAATTAATTGTACGACAGAGATGGTGTCCCAAGTAGAGCCATATCATAACGTATAGGTTACTCCACACATATCTATACTTTGTGAGGTGCATAAACATATGTATTTATCTACCATTCCATGTAGAACCAGAAGGGAGAATGACAACTATTCGCCTGCTATAGGAGTCCAGGGCTACCCGCTCGGATATGCTCCTATAGTCTTCAGTAACCTCCCTGACAATCGTGATTATATACACCTAATGTGCTCGTCAATGCGAGCACTCCCAATCACTATGCCTTGCATACACCTAAGGTAACGTCGAAAATTTGAGCCTGGTAAAAATATTTCCCGTCTTTCCTACTCCATGCGTAGTACAGTTTCCTACGCCTTTTCTACGGTAGAAATTTCCTACGCCCTTCCTACACCAGAATTTTTCTACGGCATTCTTACGCTCAAAATTTTCATACGCAATTTCTACGCCACGCCTTACCTACGTCCAATATTTTCTTACGTCCTTCCCACGTCCTAATTTTACTGACGTTATGGACTTTCCTACATCCTTTGCCTTTTCTACACCGTTTTTAAAATTTTATGTTATATTACTGCTGCTTTTGTTTTAAACCACCATAAATAAATGCGATAAAATCATATAGAACCAAACTAACAATATTATTATATATACCCAAAAAAATCATGATAATTAAATATGATAAACAATACTCTATAATATCTATTTAAGTAAATCAAATACTGCTACATCCATAAGTTTAAAAGTGCTACATCCATAAGTTTAAAAGGGCATCAATAAACACTATATAACATGTTTAAACAAAATACTACATACATACATAACAGAAAATGAATAACTTCAAAATTGACCCGGTTGGCTTCATCTAAGCATTGGATTTTTAAACTCTGAAAAAGAATTCTTTAATTTATGAAGGTTGGCTTTAGTGTACTTTAGTTCCTCCTTCAACTTAGTCATTTTCTATGCATCACTCTTGCTTACGCTATAAATGCTACTCTATATCCCTACATTTTATTAAACTTTACATTAAACAAGAATTTTGTTGAAATACCAAACATTTGAAAATGTAAAATATTTTATTATAGAATAAAATGATAAGTCTGATATTAAATAAATTACTGTCATTATACCTAAATTAACTAATAATACATGAGTTATTATATTTAGTATTTTAAGTGAATTATAGTCTTTATGTCTTTATAATTGCCTCAGTGATAATTTAGCATAGAGGCAGACTTGAGTCTGAAACAGCATGGACTTGATGAAAGATGTTGTCTTGAGTGTCCACGTTGGCAAAGTCATTGTTATTTTCTAAATCTTCCTGCGCTTTATCAATTAAGTCATTACGCTGCTGTGAAGTATTAAAATTACCTATTTGTTCATTTTGAGTTTTATTTTTCTATACAGAACACTAGACATAGCTGGACCGTAAATTAGTCAAATTGTCTGATGCAGAAGAATCTATAATGCTCAAACTTATAGCTGAATCTATACAAATCCCAGTCCTATTAAAGTCGAAAATTATAAGCCTATAGGTGAACAATTTGTGGCTGATTGCACTTTCAATGAAGCTAATATTGTGCACATCAGATCGATGAGATGTTAGCAAAATCGTAAATTAACTTGTAAACTAAAACTGCACAATTCGGGGGACAAAATTCAGAAACAACCAGTTCTAAGTTAGCATGCATATGTATAACTTTCATATTCTGATAACCTCCACATCTAAGATACTTGGTATTGAATTCCCTACACATTCCCATCCCCAAGAGGTCAACCACTATATATAAGATCTTTTTTCAAAGGCAGTTTTGCTAGTCTGGATCATTTTTCAGAAAAAATAACATTAGATCTGTTTCAAACTTTTTCACACATACAGGTCTATTTTGATCACGTAGGATGCTGATTGGGATTTTTCGTCTGGGCCATTTTTGGAAAATCACACGTTGGTGATTTTCTAAAAATCGCCCAAACGAAAAATGTATTTCTCAGTTTGCGATTTTTAGAAAAATGCTTAGATGGATGCAACAAAACCAGCATGCTTCACTCCTCCTTCACTCTCTACTTAATCAGAATTGATCCCAAAAGATTCCAAATGGTCCTAAAACCTTATTTCCTCATTGTACTCCATAATTAGCCTAATTCTCTCTAAATACAATCAATGTTTTTCAACTGCTAGGTGTATTCTTCAATGCAAGGTAATGTTGTTAGTTGACGATTTTTAATTTGTTTGTTTAACCTAAATTGTATATTAGCTTTATTGTGTGTTTTCTGTTGATGAGCTTCTCGTTGAAGTAGGAATGGATGATTGGGAGATAGACGGTGAAGCGATGGCGAAATGCTATGATGAATTTGAAACGCAAAGGGGTATTGCACATCACATTGATGTTGATATTGATTTTGTTCCGAAGACTTAATTTGATCTGATACCTCATAAATTCCACTTCGAAACATCATCCTTCAATGCTCGTTTTCGCGAAGTTGTAGCAAAATAAAGACCGAGCAAACAGATTCACGTCGATGGGAACATACTTGAGCCTCTACATTCTGTTGGTCCTACGCTACCATCCGGTGCATATCCAGTTTGTCACTGTGAAGATGAATGTTTAGGTTGCTGTTGTCAGAACTAAAAATAATGTTGGACGTATATTTTATGGTTGTGTTTCGTATGAAGATCACAGGATGAATTTCGATGAAGCTGAGTGCTGTAATTTTATGAAGTGCGCTGATTCTCCATTGTGTGCTCGGGGACTTTTCTTTTCTCTCAGAAACCATTCTAACACTGAAACCACTTTGAACACAAGCAGTTGAAAATTGTTCATCCGCAATTTGAAAATTAGCAACAAATCTTGCAAATATTTGCGCGGTGCAAAGATCATGATCTCAAGGTACTTTCATCTCTAGTTCATCACTATCACCGTCATTATCAGCTGTTGTAGGAAAGTCATAGTTCAATGGATCGTTGTTAACTTGCATTCTTCCAATTCAAGAGTCTTCATTACCATTCCTAGAAGCAACAACCATGCTATCAACTTGAGATTCTTCACCAACCGCTTCATCCTCATCAACGTCCATATCATTGTCAACATTTGCATCGGAAGAATGGGACGACCGTCCAGCACTCCATTGTGCAGCAGTATCTACTGTCATATACATGTTAACAATATAGGAATCAATTAACTATCAATCAATACCATAAGAAACCAAAACAACAATATATCTAAAAACATACCTCTGACTCATATTATATAATTCAGATAGAGTGGGATATATTAATTGCGACAAGTGAGCATTGATGGTTCAGCACTTTTATTCCGTTGACTGACTTGTTGATGAAAACTAATTACATTGCAACAAAGTGTAAGAAAATTTAAATAAATACCGTTACATCCAATTATTCATCATAACAATGTTACCTCGGACTAATAATTGCATCCATAAGCAGTGCGTAATATGGAAAACTTTATGCGTAGAAGGTTTCGAGTTTGTATACAGCATGAACCCGTACTGCATAGTCGGAGGACAGTATTTTTCAGCATTTACGTACGGATTACTATAACTAGGAGAAACGTAGTCAACCAACGATTTAAAGATACAAAATCAAATTTCAGTGCACTGGAAGAATATACGATCTTTTGTGTTTAGTTTTGATAAAAGTAGAAGTGAAGGAGAAGAAGAGCTTGATGACTGGATTTATTGCAGTCAAAGCGATTTTTCAAAAATCGCCAGTTGGTGATTTTCGAAAAATCGTCTACTACAAATTGGTAGATATGCGTTGGCAGTTTGGCCATTTTTGAAAAATTACCAACGCGTAACAGCCAGTAATCATCCCACGTGGCTAAAACAGGTCTATATCTATAAGTTTGAAACATGTCTAATTTTGTTATTTTTTCTGAAAAGTGGTCCAAAGTAGCAAAATATCCTTTTTCAAATGATGCTAATGTTAATCTAGCTTTAAATAAACAAAAAAAGTCACATCGCATTAAGTTAAATGAAATAGACAGAAATTAGGAAAAAGCATAATATCATCACCTGTAACTTATATATTATCAGTTAATAGTTAGTAGATTACCATACAATATTATATTGTTGTGCTAGTGAATGAAGGGAGCAATGCACGAATATGGACTGAGTGCCTTTAAAATAATGATTATGGTAGCAAATACAGGAATATTACTTCATTTAATGACCAAATCATAATGTAATATGCACCATTAAGTGTTATGGCTTCTAATATGCGGTCCATCTATGTAATATATATGGCTTGTCTAAATATAGCTAGGGATTAAATGAGCTGTATCAAGTTCAGGATATCCAATATCCAAAAATTAGCAAGCTTTTCATGTATGTAATAATCATGTACTAACAAACATACATAAGTCCAAACTTTATGATAATAATGTACAATAGTTTATATGTTTATATGCAAGGAACTTAACAATCAAATGATACAAAACAATCAAAGTTTTTGAGCAGGCCAACCAGAATTAATTTAAGAAATACCACATTATATTTTGTAGGTTTAAAAACATAGTTAATGAGGTTTTAAATAATTACCTTGGGACCACTACCGTAGGCAGGCCTATGATCCTTTCGTCTTCCAATGCTAAGGCCGCTAAAAACTTCTTCTTTGGTATCATAAGTTATTTCAATGCCTTAACCAAGCAGTTTCTCTATTTTAACTTGATACTTCTTCTATAGTGTATATTTCATATTTATTAGCACTTGTATGAATGTATATGTAAATCAAATTTTCAACCATACAGAGGATTTACCCCAAATTGAGCTGAAGCATTATCAACTCATCGATCATTGGTTAAGTCATCCCCTCAATCGAGCCTATGAGTCCTAATATACACCTCTCATGAGGTCGGCTCTCTATGATACTCGTCAAACTGAAGAAGAAAAATTTATATTATCATAAACTAATTATAGATTAATTCAAATGTTAAATAAGTTTAATAAACACACACCAAATCTTTTCGATAATCCGCAGTGGATCTCGAACCACCATGATGTAATTTTGGGTTCTTTCTCCTTCGTTCATAGTTTTTCTCTGAAAGTTGTCGAACATCTGAAAGCTCCCAATATGTCAAGAATTGATTAAATGTCTCTTAAGGGAGACGGGGGTTTCTTCATCGTTTCTTTCATGTGAGACACCCATTCTCGATATTTCACTACCTTTCGCATTCCACAACTTACGCACAAGTGCGGATGAAACGTCATCTCTTCATCGAAATCGATTTTGTGTATGTAACTAAATACATCATATAAAAAATAGACAATAAAAAAATTGCTTGTAAAACAAAATTTATTTTACCTGAAACTTGTCGAACATCACGTTCTTAGCCGGATCGGTGATTGATGTAAATGTGGACCAAAATTCATTTACTCATGCTAAAATTCCTCCAAGATGGCCAAAGATGTTTTGACATAAGTGAAATCATGTCTGCACATGTTTATACTATGTTAACAGCATTCATTTTAGTTCCAGGTCCATTTGATTCATGTACTAGAAGACTAAAATAGACTAGAGTTATGTACAATTTAATATTCACTCAGGTAAAATAAATATATTAGTGTGTAGAATCATTTTATTAACTTAAACAAATAATTTTTGTAAATTCAACCTTTTTTTTGTTTTAAACATTTTTATTAAGTGGTATATTAAGTTTTGATAAATATACTACTAACTATTATTAGTATGAGTTTATAATATTACGAAAATTATTTATTCATAATGAAACTTACCATTATTTACTACCAGTATGAAGCCCGTGCCAGGTTGTGAATTCTGTCTTGTTTTTAAATTTTTAAGGTACCTGTTACACAATTGAAAAGTTGTTAGGTGTAAAAGTTGTAACTAATATGTAATCACACTTGCTTATGCAAATGCATAATCGAAATAAGAATTCGATCTATATATGTAAATTAATAACGTAAGAACTATTTTAATAATAAAGTTAATTAATTACCTTCTATGTAGCTTTCATAATTACATCCCACTTTAATAATTTATGTGCACTTCCTTTGCCACGTCATGCCTTCCAATTTGCTTTACACATTTTCATGCTTTCACTTTCCTGCACATAATTCTTGACTCCCTATGGCACATATATATCCAAGTCTGCACATTATATTTATCAACAGGCACGCATCCATATTTCCCTATGTCAGCATGCTCCATCACTACGCACCGCTATTGCACCACCCAACAACTACTCCTACTACCTGCCGCCGTCAGCACCGCATTCTGCCTATCACCGTCTGACATCTGACTCCGGCCACTGCCTCCAACTTGCTGCTAACGTTAGTTTTCTTTCTTCTTCTTCTTTTTTTTTCCCTTTTTTGCTAACTGGACCCGTTTGTGCTACCTGACGAACTAGCCCGCCACTGTCAAACTTGGCTACCAGCATCAGCAATGAATGAAGAATGTAACATCTATTTTTATTTTTACTAGAGTCGTCTGCGATGCCTGGAAACTTGGCATTTTTATTGTGTTTGCAATATGTCCAATACTAGGACAAATACAATGAATATTGTATCAGATGAATATCGATATTCGTTTTGTAGTAAAAACGAATATCTATATAACGATCGTATACAATACTTGGCAGACGAGGTCAAAATTTCTAAGGTTTTTTTTTAAGGTTGGACACTTTATATAGTATATTGAATACATAAATTAAGATAATAAGGATATTATTGCATGTACCGAATACAGATAATATAGATCAAAAGGTAGGACTTGCCCCTAATATTCACTTTCTCGTGCCAAACTTGTTTCGTTTCTTTCTTGCTTTCATCCCTAAATGTGGAAAATCATTCATACTTGTTAACAAAGCCATCATCACCCAATATAGCATATTCCATTCCATGAATTAATAAGATTAAAAAAGACATATTTTGTTTCAACTATTTTTACTTATTGTGATTTCATATCATGATAATATAGAATCATTGAAATGAATCACTAACTATATAGACCATTGCAAGTAGTGGAAAATCCAAATACAAAATATGAGAGCAAAGTCTGAATTTTTAAAGCAAGTTGTCAGTTCCGTATTATTATCTAATAAAGAGCAGACCATATAAAAGGTAACTTGGTATAAACTACATTGACCGAACAACTTGCTCCTGCTTCTAAATATTATGATTGGGGACCATTCCTAAGAATCACAACTACTATCATCATATAATAAGATGAACTGATTAAAATAATTTACGGAAAAAGGTATAATTGAAATTATTTGTAGACAGAGCCCAGTTCCTCAAATTAGCAAGCATTTTACAATGCACTCGGATAAACAAGCCTATTTAGTAAAGCATTTGCAACAACTATTACATTATAAACATGTATGCAACTAATTAAAGCCTTCTGTGCAAACTAGAAGAAATTTGGACCATGCTAATTAAAGTCAACGGTAATTTGTACATAGCTAAACCCTTGCTCACTTCTTACTGTAGAGAGTGATTAAAAAAAGAATTTCTTCACAATCTAGTACGCTTAGGGCATCTCCAGTGGTCAAATTCAACGCTGAATTGGACGAAAAAAAATCTCCAGTCGTCCGATTAAGGGATAAAATTAAGCTGAATGTTCAGGATTCAATTCAGAATCCTAAACTGAGCTAACCGGCCCCTGCATTTGAATTCCAACAGCTAAAAACGGTCATATTTTGACCCCAACGGCTATAAACGGTCATATTTAAAATTACAACGGTTATAAACGGTCATATTGAAAATTACAACGGCTATAAACGGTCATATTGAAAATTACAACGGCTATAAACGGTCATATTTATGATTTCACTACATATATTAGAATAATATTCAGATTGTAATAAACACATCTCTTTTTCTATTACAATTCTATTCTCGATTCCTTAATATTGAAAGTATGTCTCATCCGTTTCAATTATATACCGAAGCGATGAATATGAATAGCTGGGATTTCGATTTTCAACCCTTTCAAAATGTTCATCCCCAAACTGTCTCCCCTCTATCGTTCCATTCTTCTGCTCCATGGTCTGGTGATGAAGATAAGGATTTGTGTTATATTTACTGTCATTTTTCTAACGACTCGGTAAAGGGGAACGACCAAAGTGGAGAGGCGTTTTGGGCAAAAGTCATGACTGTGTACAATAAAAAACATGTTGAAAAGACGATGTCAATGTCTGCAATCACGGGTCGTTTTGGGAAGATTAATCGACAAACACAATTCTACGAGTCGCAGATCCACAAAATAAAAACAGCAAATCCAAGTGGAATGGGTGGCGAAGCTGAATTGGTAGCGTTTTGTAAAATATGATTTTTAATTTACATTCATTTCTGATCACTTTGTTAATATATGATTTTGTGTTTCTGTTTTTGTAGAAGAGAATGGCGAACGATCAATTCTTGAAATTATTTCCAAAAGAAAATGGTACAAAAAAACCACACTACTATCAGTTTGCAAACTGCTATGACTTGCTTGTTAGTCAACAAAAATGAAGCTCAAACACCGCAAAAAGCTTAAGAGATATCCAGACGAAGTCGAAGGGGAAGAAAAAAACAAGTAGATCTAATTACAATTATAGCCCAGGCAATTCTTCTCATATGGACTCAAATGTATGCCCAGATAACGAAGACGAAGAAGCAGTACCCGCATTTGATGAAGACGCTAGACCGATGGGGCAACGAGCAGCTAAGAAGAAAATTGTTGTTCAATCTCAAATCGATTCTCGTTTAGCCCTAATGCATGAAAAACATGCAAGAGAAAATGCAGAACGTCAAAATGGAAGTGCAGAAAAGCTTGCCGTGTTAAAAAAATTGACTGAGATTGAGAAGGACCGCTTTGAGCTAGAGCGGCAACGCCAAGAAACCTTAGTGATAGAAAAGGATGTCACCGGAATGGACCCAATTACAATGCAATATTGGATGGAGTACAAACAACGCATTGTTGAGAGTACACGACGATCACCCGTAATCTGATAAGCACATCTCTCTCCCAAATACCACATAGACATAAATGCAGGTGCATGCAAAGCAACCCTACGTTTAGATGGTGAATACGCAACCATCAAGGGATGGTTGTCCACCAGAAGACCTGCATCTGCTAGATGAGTCCAATGTGAGGTCCAAGGAGTCTGAATGATGTTATCTCGACTACGCATATCAAGCTGTGACCTAGCCACCATCAAGTCATGTCGTACACCTAAGGGGTCATGATGTACGCTCTGCATAGTCTCCCATCGTTTCATCCTAGGGAAGTAATACTCAGCAGCCTGACTAGCCGTGTCCTGTATGCGGGGATGCATGTTTGCCGTGTACTCGTAGTACCATAACGGCAACATATACCAAAAAGCATACATCTGTCTGACATCGCCAAGCGCAAATGAATCTAGAGCGGTATATAAGGTGCCTAATATCGCTGTGCCCCAGTCAATAGTATGTAGCTGGTCTAATCTGGCAAGAGATGCTAAATAGCCTAGTCTAACCGTACCTTTTTGGTTCGAAAAAACTGTCGAACCAAACAGGTACAACAGAAATGCTCTAGTAACTGCATCCATCATATCGGCTCTAGCTATATAACTGGTGATGTATTGCTGCAAGTAAGTCAACTTAACAGAACCACTAGTTACGCAGGTAACATCTATCAGTGGTAAAAAAAAACAGTAAACAAATTGGGCGATTCGTATAAATCATCAAATGGAAAAGGTCGAAGACCATGTCGTCCAATCTCAATCCCAGTAAACATGTAGAAATCAACTGGGGTGATACCAAGCTCAAAATCTGAAAAATGAAACGTATGCGTGGTGGGCCACCACCTCTCAGCTATTGCCTGAATGAGAGGTCGATCAAAGGACTGAACATGCCTAATCGACAAAAATAGATCAAAAGGACTAGCCTGTAGCCTCTCAATAATAGGACCGGGAAGATGGTCATAAAACTGGGTAATGCACTTAGCCCAACTACCCCGACAGTAAATGTAATGGTGCTATAGATAATTTATGAATTAACAATTTTTGATACAGTAAGGGTTATTTAATATAAGTATGTAATGTACATATTAAAATAACAAGTTATGGTAATTTGCAATTTATACCTGTATGGTCGTCAAAGCGGTTTCGGCTCTATGCCGATAACCATCTGGTAGCTCATGTAGAGCACATAGATCGTCTGGCGAAACTCCAGATGGTGGCGGAACGTGTAATGATCCAGCTTGCTCCACTAGATGTCTGTGAACCGTTCTTCGGGCGATTTTGGTTGGACGCGACGGCATTTCGTTTAAATTTTTTAATTTTCAAAAAAAATTAAACGGAAAAAATGAGAGTGCAGTGAGGGGGAGGGGAGACGATGCCCATTTTATGGGCGCCGAAGTTCAGGCGCCCATAAAATGGGCGCCTGATTGTCAGGCGCCCACTTAATGGGCGCCTATATTCAGCCCGTAATCTGGATTGGGGCCCCAGTGGCCAGGCGCCCATTAAAAGGGCGCCTAACAATCAAGCGCCCATTTTATGGGCGCCTGAACTTCGGCGCCCATAAAATGGGCACCGTCTTCCCTCCCCCTCACTTCACTCTCATTTTTTCCGTTTAATTTTTTTAAAAATTAAAAAATTTAAACGAAATGTCGCGGCGTCCAACCAAAATCGTCCGAAGAACGGTTCACAGACATCCAACGGAGCAAGCTGGATCATTACACGTTCCGCCACCACCTGGAGTTTCGCCAGACGATCTACGTGCTCTACATGAGCTGCCAGATGGTTATCGGCATAGAACCGAAACCGCTTTGACGACCATACAGGTATAAATTGCAAATTACTATAACTTGTTATTTTAATATGTACATTACATACTCATATTAAATAACCCTTACTGTATCAAAAATTGCTAATTCATAAATTATCTATAGGACCATTACATTCACTGTCGGGGTAGTTGGGCTAAGTGCATTACCCAGTTTTATGACCATCTTCCCGGTCCTATTATTGAAAGGCTACATGCTAGTCCTTTTGGTCTATTTTTGTCGATTAGGCATGTTCGGTCCTTCGATCGACCTCACATTCAGGCATTAGTTGAGAGGTGGTGGTTCACCACGCATACGTTTCATTTTTCAGATTTTGAGCTTGGTATCACCTCAGTTGATTTCTACATGTTTACTGGGATTGAGATTGGACGACATGGTCTTCGACCTTTTCCATTTGATGATTTATACGAGTCGCCCAATTTGTTTACTGTTTTTTTACCACTGATAGATGTTACCTGCATAACTAGTGGTTCTGTTAAGTTGACTTACTTGCAGCAATACATCACCAGTTATATAGCTAGAGCCGATATGATGGATGCAGTTACTAGAGCATTTCTGTTGTATCTGTTTGGTTCGACCTTTTTTTCGAACCAAAAAGGTACGGTTAGACTAGGCCATTTAGCATCTCTTGGCAGATTAGACCAGCTACATACTATTGACTGGGGCACAGCGATATTAGGCACCTTATATACCGCTCTAGATTCATTTGCGCTTGGCAATGTCAGGCAGATGTATGCTTTTTGGTATATGTTGTCGTTATGGTACTACGAGTACACGGCAAACATGCGTCCCCGCATACAGTACACGGCTAGTCAGGCTGCTGTGCATTACTTCTCTAGGATGAGACGATGGGAGACTATGCAGTACGTACATCATGTCCCCTTAGGTGTACGGCATGACTTGATGGAGGTTAGGTCACAGCTTGATATGCGTAGTCAAGGTAACATCAATCAGACTCTTTGTGCCTCACATTGGACTCATCTAGCAGCTGCAGGTCTTCTGGTGGACGACCATCCCTTGATGGTTGCGTATTCACTATCTAGACGTAGGGTTGCTTTGCATACACCTGCATTTATGCCTATGTGGTATTTGGGAGAGAGATGTACTTATCAGATTACGGACGATCGTCGTATACTCTCAACAATGCGTTATTTGTACTCCATCCAATATTGCATTGTAATTGGGTTCATTCCGGTGACATCCTTTTCCATTACTAAGGTCTCTTAGAGTTGCCGCTCTAGCTCAAAGCGGTCCTTCTCAATCTCAGTCAATTCTTTTAACACGGCAAGCTTTTCTGCACTTCCATTTTGATGTCTGCATTTTCTCTTGCATGTTTTTCATGCATTAGGGCTAAACGAGAATCGATTTGAGATTGAACAGCAATTTTCTTCTTAGTTGCTCGTTGCCCCATCGGTCTAGCGTCTTCATCAAATGCGGGTACTGCTTCTTCGTCTTCGTTGTCTGGGCATACATTTGAGTCCATATGAGAAGAATTGCCTGGGCTAGAATTGTAATTAGATCTACTTGTTTTTTCTTCCCCTTCGACTTCGTCTGGACATCTGTTAAGCTTTTTGCGGTGTTTGAGCTTCATTTTTGTTGACTAACAAGCAAGTCATAGCAGTTTGCAAACTGATAGTAGTGGGGTTTTTTTGTACCATTTTCTTTTGGAAATAATTTCAAGAATTGATCGTTCGCCATTCTCTTCTACAAAAACAGAAACACAAAATCATATATTAACAAAGTGATCAGAAATGAATGTAAATTAAAAATCATATTTTACAAAACGCTACCAATTCAGCTTCGCCACCCATTCCACTTGGATTTGCTGTTTTTATTTTGTGGATCTGTGACTCGTAGAATTGTGTTTGTCGATTAATCTTCCCAAAACGACCCGTGATTTCAGACATTGACCTCGTCTTTTCAACATATTTTTTATTGTACGCAGTCATGACTTTTGCTCAAAATGCCTCTCCACTTTGGTCGTTCCCCTTTACCGGGTCGTTAGAAAAATGACAGTAAATATAACACAAATCCTTATCTTCATCGCCAGACCATGGAGCAGAAGAATGGAACAATAGAGGGGGGCGGTTTAGGGATGAACATTTTGAAAGGGTTGAGAATCTAAATCTCAGCTATCCATATTCATCGTTTCGGTATATGATTGAAACGGATGAGACATACTTTCAATATTAAGGAATTGAGAATAGAAATGTAATAGAAGAAGAGATGTGTGTATTACAATCTGAATATTATTCCGATATATATAGTGAAATCATAAATATGACCGTTTATAACCGTTGTAATTTTCAATATCACCGTTTATAGCCGTTGTAATTTTAAATATGCCCGTTTATAACCGTTGGGGTCAAAATATGACCATTTTTAGCTGTTGGAATTCAAATTCAGGGGCCGGTTATAACCGTTGGAAGACAGTGGGTTGTGGGAGAGGGGGGCTTGGGCCCCCATTTAATGAGCGTTCAAGCCCTGTTCAGGATTCTGAATTGAATCCTGAACATTCAGCTTAATTTTATCCCTTAATCGAACGACTGGAGATTTTTTTTCATCCAATTCAGCGTTGAATTTGACCACTGGAGATGCCCTTACAGTAACACCATTATCACTTCTTCTGTTGTATACGATTTTTGCTAGGCCAATTTTTTTTTTCTTGGAACTTATAAATTACAATTTAAGTGTACAATGTATTACTTAAAGTGGGTACAAGACCTTAAGTTGACAAATAAAAACAAAACTGTCTCAACAGGTTGTTTCAATTACATAATGTGTTTTAGGCTATATAATTTTCCTCACTATACCAAAGAACATAATATTTAATCTAAGCATGGCTAATTTATAAATTATAAACATAAATCAAGAAAACATTGCTATTTAATCTATCATTTATAATTTCACGTTATCTTGCCAGGAAATAAAAATCTAGTATCGTCACTAACTCTACTAGTTTTTTCTTTCACCAATCGTAATATTTGAAGTAGTGCAGAAAGAGGTTGCAGCTTGGACGCTGCCCAGAACATACAGCATGGTTCCCAATTGTGTGGATCTCATCACAATTAAACTCCCTGTAAACTCTTTTACGTACATCATTTTAATATTATAGTTTTGAGAAACATAGCAACAAAAAAGCTAACAAATCTTAATTTCTTTCTTCTCCATTGCAAATCAAAGCAAATTCCTAATATTCGGATAAAGTTCACTGAACATCAATCAAAATTCTGATCATCACTTTCAATAGTTTAAGATGCGAAACTTTAATTAAATCTTATGATTTGCTCAATCAATTGTTTGATTTTCATTAATAAACTAAGTTAAGATTTTGCAGAAAATCACGTTACCTATGGCGGTTGAATTTGTTAAATGGGGCAGATGCGGCGATGTTGAAGCAGAGCAGATGCTGTGATGGAGAAGCGGAGGCTATCGGCGATGGAGAAGCGGAGTTTTTTTTTTCAAATTTGGGTATTTGCTGTAGTGTTTTTTCTTTCAGCGAGGTCTTTCTTTTCGAGTTGTGGCCGTTGCGGATATTGGGTTTTGGAAAAGTGCCTGTCCTTTCTGTACGATATTTCATACTTTTTTTAATTAAGCAAGCTTATATAAACTTCATGAAATATTTATATTAATAACGTTATTTTTCGTATAATATAAATTAAAAAATAATTTGAAATGATTGATTTGATTTTTTTCTATTATAATATTTTTGTGTTCTTGACATATTCGATCATTAAACTATTTAATCGAATATTATTCGGTTAGACACCTTTTTGGTTCGTTGTTTGAATTCAAATTCAAATACAAACGAGATACACCGTTTTTTGGATTGGCGTTGTCCCATGTACCCCCGCGACTCAACCAGCATAATTTTATGAAAACTTTCAACACTGTCCGTAAACAAAGTAATAATTACGTATATCTTATCCGACGCGCCGCGGGATGAATTTTAAAACGTCAAACGTGTATTTTTTTAATTATTTCTTTATTAAACTTAGGCGACGTTTATAAAGTAGTTAAATTTTGAAACTTTTAAATTATTTTTTAAATTTATAAAAAAGACTAAATGCAAAATCAAAAATGAATTACTAATAGTATTGTTAAATATTAATCGTTATTTTTTAAATATACGTCATTTGAACTTTTTACATATTTGATTATTCAACTATTTATTGAAAGCTACTTGATCCGTTCAAAATCAAAAAAACTTAAACTAAGACGAACTATTTGCAAACAAAGTTATATTTAAATTATATGCCCAACATATCGTCGGTTGAATTTTCAAACAACAAACATATTTTGAATACAGTCCCTTTTAATATTATTTAACCGTAAAAAAGCAACTATACTATATCATTCAAAATGTAGAAAGTATACAAAAAGTATACTAAATATTTGTAGTACTAAACAATTATATAAATTAAAAACACTTATATATATAATAGCAATAGTATTTATTAAATTATGCTTAATTATTGAAAAAATGAGCAATATTTTCTAACATTTAATTTTGTATAGATAAATATTAAATTAAAGTAAATATATAGTAAAATTAAAAATCATGAAATAAAAGATATGTCAAACAACATTTATTGTCGTGTTATAGTAGGAGTATTATTTGAGCATAGGGAAGGCGTAGAGAATTCTTAACCCAAGATTAAACTATAGGGATGGCGTAGGAAAAGTTTCCACGTCTTTCCTACATCTGTCCAGATTTGTAGAAAATCGACGAAGGCGTAGAAATGACGTAGGTGATATTCTACGTCTCGTCTTTCCTACGCCAAAAATTGTAGCATTGAAAATTTCTCACTCATTTCCTACGTCTCTGTTAGTTTTCTGAAGGGGTACGAAAGGCGTAGGAAATTTTCTACGTCTTTCCTACACCTTCACCTCTTTCGTCTAACCTATGCTCAGCATTATGGTGCAGGAAAGACGTAGGAAATTTTACTTAGGAAATTGAAGTATATTCTTATAGTGATCACGCCCCTATGGTAACAGATTACCGGCCTAAGTAACAAAAAGAGGCTAGGATTACCTATTCCAAGTGTTAACCATCCTTCACTAAAATCCTATGACGTGCATTTAATATAATAAAGGTGTCACGGATCTGGAGCATGACCCCACGATCAGGCCACCAAAGTGGACACTGCCCATCTAATTCCTGCTAACTCCAAAACATAACCCAGAGCAAATCATGGTAGACAAGTAGATAATATTTATGAATATATATGTATATGGGTACTCACCAATAATTCAATCATCCATGAGTTTGCTAAAATTTGACCATCACCTCATACAAGTACAATCCCAATATCCATGTTCCCGTCACGTGAGTGACAACTACTTATAATGAGTAACAAAACAAGTATCACATCAACATCTCATACCACCACATGGTGCTTAATCTTTATTCGATGCATATAAACTACATTCAATCTCCACAATATTATATATATAACGGTCCAAAAAATAACCAGAGAAATATTACTAAATGTCTAATCGCAAATGATATTATAACTTCATTTAATCAGATTTCTCGTCACATGAAATTAAATATGATGAAACCATACAAAAATATATCATCATTCATCATATAAAAACAATTAATCAAATCAATATCAATGATGAATAATTCATAACATCCAATAATCAGTATAAGAAGAGAAATCATAAAAGTATAGCAAAACAAATGTAATTTCAATTATTCAAACATGTAAAATAAAACTTTTATAATTCATAAATAATCATATAATTTGTATAATCAGGCTACCACAAAGTAGTGCCCAAGTATGTCCTACAAACTCGAGCAATACAGCACAAGATCAATATAAAATATAGGCCGCCTATCAAAAAAATTATATATAATAAAAGATATGAGAATCCATTATACGCTGGACTCACATCCAGGTATAATCTCATCACCTCATATATGAAATAAATGGTGACGGGAATAACTGTATGATAGATACGAAGTCCCAAGTTATGTCATATTATAACGTTTAGGTTACTCCATCCATATCTATACTTTATGCGGTGCATAAATATATGTTATCTACCACTCCATAGAACCATAAGGGAGACTAACGGCTACCCACCTGCTTAAGGATCCAAGGACTACCCGCTTGGATCTTCTCCATTAGTCTTCAGTTACCTCCTTGGTATCATAAATATATCCACTTAATGTGCTCGTCGACGTGAGGACTCCTGGTCACAACCCGGATCATGCCCCTATAGTAACAAATTGCTGCTTAGGTAACAAAAAGGGGCTAGGGCTACCCGCCCTAAGAACTGATCACCCTTCACTAAAATTCCTTGATGTGCATCTAATATAATAAGGTATCATGGATTTGGGGCGTGACCCCATGATCAGACCGCTAGAGTGGACACCGGTCATCTGATTCTGCCTAACTCCAAAAACATAACCCAGAGCACATCATAATTTTCAAATAGATAATATCAATGAATATATATATATATACACACTCGAGCATCACCTTACATAAGTACAATCCCAGTATCCCAGTTCCCCTTATTTAAGTGAAGTCTACTTCCAATGAATAACTATGTGAGTATCACATCGGCATCTTATACCACCGTGTAATACTCAATCATTTATTCAATGAATATCAATGAATATCAATGAATATATATACACACACTCGAGCATCACCTTACATAAGTACAATCCCAGTATCCCAGTTCCCCTTATTTAAGTGATGTCTACAAATAGATAATATCAATGAATATATATACACACACACTCGAGCATCACCTTACATAAGTACAATCCCAGTATCCCAGTTCCCCTTATTTAAGTGATGTCTACTTTCAATGAATAACTGTGTGAGTATCACATCGGCATCTTATACCACCGTGTAATACCCAATCATTTATTCAATGCTCATGAACTACACTTATCTCCACAATATTCTATACAATGAGTCTGAAGAATAACTAGAGAAATATTATTGAATGTCCCATCCTAAATGGCACTATAATTCCATTTTTTAGATTTCTCATCACATAAAATTAAAATATCATGAAACCGTATAGAAATATGCCATCACTGTATCAATTATCATATCAAACAACTAATCGAATCAGTATCAATGGTGAATCATGCATTACATCCAACAATCAGTATAAAATGAGAAATCATAATAGCTTAGTAATAGAAATGTATATCAATTATTCAAACATGTAACCAAACATTTATAGTTCATAATAATCATATAATTTGAGAAATACAAATTACTCAAAATATTAATTAGAAAATATTACCTGTTTTTTAGAATATATTTACATTTATAAAAGTTATCTAAAATCAAAATTTTAAATTATCCTTTAATTGATTAATGTATTTAAATAAATAAATAAAAACCAATACAAGTCATAATCAATCTTTTATGAATTACACGTAGTTAATATTAACATACCATATATATATATATATATATATATATTTATACTTATAAAATATCTTTTATAATCCAAAATAACAATTATACTTTCATATCGAATTATTCACCAAAATCTGTTTTCCCGAATCATATGTTTACTTTTCCTAATAAATCAAAGTATTCAAGATTATTTAAATTACCAAAAATTAGCTCATAGTAATAATTTATTCATAGCTTTATTTTCATATTACATACTCTACTAAAATATTATTCCAAAGTAATATTTATCTTAACAAAATATTTTTATATCCTTTCTTAAACCATCACTTATCGTTTCTCTAAATGTTTCTTTAAAATATTGTTTTTCCGTTAAAATACATTCTCAAATTATTTGGTATACTTTTCCAATTATATATATATATATATACACACATACAAAATAATACAATCTTTTTAAATCACAAAAATCTTTACAAACATTTTTAAACTTCTCAAACCATTCAAATATTTTCAAATACATTAGTCTTTTCATAACTTTTTAAACCTTTTAAATTATTGAAATCTTCATAAAATATTTAAACAAAACGATGTGTCCAAATGCCTTATTCGGTGTTTAGGAATCCCTATCGGTAACATTGGTCTGACCAAAATTCTTAGACAACTCAACGGACAATTTAACACAAATTACTTCAAAATTTCTTTAGATGCTTTCTAGATATATCTTTTAGGGAAATCTACATTTATAGAAATAATTGTTTGCTTCCACTTCGAAATATTTCTCATTTGATCATCAAACTATATTTATATATAATCAAAAGATTCATAATCTTAAAACATTTTCTTAGAGTCATAAAACTCTGATCTAATACAATATGATATAAAAGATCTCTTAACACTTTATTCAATATACACTTGCTTACATTAAAATATTTCAAATGCTTTCAAAGTGTATGCGCACGCGCGTACTAACAATAATAATATTAATCCACTTCATTAATTTGAACATCTTTCAATAATAAAAAATACCAAACTCACTTATTCATAAATCAAGTAAGCATCAAATTATAATTCATTCCACAATTTCAATTAACATATGTACAAATAGGCATTTATCCATTCAATAATCTACAATAAATCCAATGTTTATATAGTTAATAATCTTCAAATAATAATTCATGCTTAATATTCAATTTGTAATTAATATTCAATATTATTCTTAACAAATATTACAAATCTAATACGAACAAGCTACCATCAAGCAATAATCATAAAAATTATAATCAATGCAATCAGCGGTAAACTATTCACCACTTTTCGTTGCACAATCTGATCAATATCTGATAAAAATATAACAATTAAAATTTAGCCACTAAACATCTCATTAAATATTTCATACTCAATAGATACGAATAGAAGAATATGTATACAAAATACAAATACATCTCCAGATGATGACCCCGGTAATCATCATATACGCCTATTATCCCTTATTATAGGCTAACTACCCAACACACCCGAGGGGATAGAGATTTTAAGTCTCATTTAAAGTCTTGACTCATGTCACTTATATACAATGTATTATTTGAACCTGATCTGGTGCCAATTGCAAATACCCCACCTCTACACCCATACTACGCAAGAGTATTACTCGGCAAAAATGTCAGATAATACAAAGAATGATATTGTATGGGTACACAAGTGAATATTCCCTTATACTAACACCAATACATAACTCAAAAATCACATTAAACCTACCATAGATGTACGTGGTCTCGGTACAAAGACATAAACATGAGTGCCTTCAAGATAGAACAATACATAATATACGATAAATAAATGACATAGAACACAAAATCAATATCAGAGTGATAATATATAATACAAATACACATGCACACATAAAAATCCGAGTGGAATATAAAATAGGTCAAACTCTCAAACTCTCAAAATAAATACAATGTTTTCCAATACAACATAATTTCATACAAGCATGAGGTAATATAATACACAGAGATATATGATATTAACATGTAAGATCAATTTGACCCTGAAAAGGGGGTGAATAGGGTAATACTGATAATAATAAAAATTAATGCGGAAATATATAAAATAACTGTACCACAGATAATAGCAGAATAATAAAAGCAGAAATAGAACAACACATATTTACCCAGCTTCGGCAAAACTCTGCCTACGTGCTGCCCCCAAGGTTTCTACTAGAAATTAAGTAATCAGACGCTTACACACGTAAACTCGTGACACCTTCTATCCACAAACCTAACTCTACGCTCAAAACCCTACCACAACTCAGCCACTGAGTTGCAAATTCTCGAACTACACCACCGTAGTTCGTAACCTAGTCACACGACTAGAAAAAAACACAGTTTAAAAAAGAAAATTACAAAATAAATAAAAACAAACACAAAACCTTATATAAAATTAAAGCCCAAATAAGATTATAAAGGCCTACCATTTTAATTTATATCACAGGAAAAAACATCTCCCTTAATATTTCTTCAGCCTAATATGAAACGAGATAACTTCAATACATCGACCAACTTTGTTATTTACTTTGTGAGTCCAGTGGCTGCTTCGTTTCTCTTCATAAATTAAGGCTTTGTGAAAACTTGAAGCTATCGATTCAAATAGATCGATTGAACCATATTTCTGCTTTGAATTGCTTCGTCAATCAATTTGCTTGCTTTGATTAATATGCGGCTGCTCTAATCCAATCGAGTTCGATTTATGCTATGAGTTAGCATGTGAATTTTCCCCCTTTTAATTCTCGACTTTGATTCGAGTTATAAATTTATTTTCAATTTAAGAGTATACTCTGAATTTTTATCTTAAATTTGAATGCATAATTGTCAATGATGTTAATGGGTATTTATAAGGTTCGAATCCCTTAATTTACGTTTGTATAATTTCGATTTGAATAATTCATGATTTTGTTTTCTGCGTTGATTTTTGATCGTAGGATCTTGAGACCTCTGACTGGTTCGTTTCTTGATTGTAGCTTGGTATTTGAATTTGGTTCTCGTTCTTTTCTTTTTTGACTTCGACATTTAAAATTTGAGATAATTTTTGCGACTTCATTGATTTCTCTGGTATTTGAATTTGCTGACTTCAGACAAAAGTTGACTTTGTTCATTGACTCACGGCTTCATGTAAATTGCTTCTCTTTACTTTGCTAGCAATTATTATTCGAACTGCTAAGTACTCTGTCCACTTCAGTGCTTGTTTATGTTGTAACTGGACTTGTACTTGTGTAAAGCTTTGTTGTGTACTCGAGTATACATTGTTATGTGGTCTGTCAACATGTTGAGTTAATCACCATTTCATTCTACTCAAAGCCTCTGGTCTAATTGGTTCCATATGTTGTTGCAGTGTTGTTTTGTGTTGATGCTGCACTTAGTTGATGTTGAATCTAGATTGGTACACTTAAGTCTGCATTTTGATGTACACTTGATATTTCTGGTTTGAGTTGATGCTTCATGTGCACTCGAGTTAACATGATCCAAGCTTGTACTGTGATCTCCTGTTCACTGTTATGTTTTTGCCTCACTGTTCTGATTTGAAACCATGTTGTATGTGTTCACTGTACATATCTTGATGTCTAAATGGGTTGATTGAAATGTTGAGTTGCTTTATACCTTGCACTGCCCTAGTATGGTCCACTTGTATCATCACTACTATGTGGTTTTGAGCATTGCCTTGACCATCCATGCTTATACCTGACCTTGTTTGATTTGTTTGTATTGTTATTTGCATTTTGTTAGCTCATTTTGGATTGTATGTTTGAAGTCCAGGCTGCATTGTACTTGGGGTATTGTCTTCTTGTTCATGTAGTCTTGAACATTGTCTAGCGTACATTATTTGCTTCGACTGCTTCCTTTTGAAATGCTTTCAGGTTGACTTTGTTGCTCTTGATATGTATACGTGTGTGCATATATATGTATATATGTATATGGTTTGATATTGACCCTGGTTATATTGGACTGATTTCTTTGAGTCAATTGAGTTGCTTCGAGTTATACTACAGCTTTTACTCTTGTATGTACATGTGCATTGGTTCATGTTTGGGCTATTTGTGTACATTTATAGGTTGTTGCAGCCACTTAAGCCTGGTTATGTTGATTTGATCGAGACTCGTATCCACTAGAGTTGAATCCAGCTTTTGGCACGGGTTTAACCTTGTGCTCACATGTCCCTTCAATTTTATCAAGTGTATATCTGTGTGCATGGCCTTGTGGCATGTACAGTGATACACTGTGTGTGTCACAAGTTGTTCGTGTATGAATGGATTCAAATGAAAATGATGACGAACAACCCAAATAACCGAGGCAAATAACATTTTCCAAAAACACACATTTTATTTTACACTACAAAAATGTTTCTTTTTCAATTTTACCGCTCCAGTGTTTATTTTGCAGATAATTCAAATGCTAGATACAAGTTGGAAACAAAGTTGAAGATCAAATACGAGTGAATGAGTGATATGTAGTGGGATGAACATTGTATGTAAAAAATTATAGTGAAAAATTGTGTTGTAATTTGAAATTTTATTTGTAATTGAAAAATGTATAAATGAAGCGAGAGCTCAAATTTGTACTATTTGAACTTGTAATAAAATATTTGTTCGAATAAATTATTTATTTGAATTTAAATTCTATGGTATTTATTTTATTCAATAAATATTTATTTAATTACGTGAAAAATAAATAGTATAATAACAAATACATTTAAATGAATATATATATATATATGTTTACTATCATCAAACAAAAATCATATACTAGCATATTCAACAATCTCCCCCTTTTGATGATAACAAACATATATTTAAGATTTTGAACTTGTTAAATGTATTTGGTCATTAATGAACTCTATTTGCTCCCCCTATTTGAATGCTCCCTCTCTACGACAAAGCTCCCCTTCATATATGCATGAAAATAAATAGAAATATGCAAATGAACCTAAATGAGAATATGCAAATAAAAAAATAAAATATTTGACCTATATTTGCCAAAGTCTTAAATTTTCTCGCCCCATTTTGTTATCAGCAAAAGAGTAATAGTATTAGAAAAATAGAGATAAAGTAATAGATATCAATACAACATCAATACCCAATCGAGTATAAATATTAAATTTAAAAAAAAATCAAACAAAAATCATAAATACTCTGTTATGCCCATATTCCACTTTAGAGTGATGGAGGTGATTTCGACATATAAAACCATATAGTTGTGTCCATTTGTGGTATATTTATATCAAGAATTTGAATATCTACTAACCATGCATAACCGTGAGGGCTTTTAAATGAGATTAGTAATATTCCCAATTTTTTATAAAAAAATGAATTTTAAGCATCTTCTAACCACGCATAACCGTAAGGACTTTAAAATGGGATTAGAATCGACTCGTTTATCTAATAATCAATTTTGATATATGTTCCATACATGCATAACCGTGATGATTTTTAAAAGAGCATGAAAGCACATAAACAAATAATCCAAGTAATTCACCCATGCATAACCGTGAGGACTTTTAAATGAGAGTGAATACTTTGGATTTTTTTCTTATTAAAAAATAAAGTAAAATAAAAAAAAATTCCTATTAGAATTACCACATTTGACATACTATATTGAATTTTGATGAGTGATGGTTGTTAGAAATATGATAGAGATAGAGATGGTCATGGAATTTTTACCATCAAGAGTTATTATAACTCTTGTTCAAAAAATTTAAAGAAATTTACCAAATATACTATCTTGAGTCATAATATACGATTAATATCAACACTCATCATTGTTTCAATGACTTTTTATCTTTTCGATAATCAGTAGGGAGGTAGATTAGTTAATGTAGTCATTTAAGATCAAATCCAAAAATAATTATTAAATTAAATTTTCTAATATGACTAATCTAGAACGAAGTCAACAAAACTATTTCTAGAAGGGGTTTTATAAAAAAAATGTCTGCTAATTGAAAATCGGTTGAAATGAAAAATATGCAGATATTTTCTTTAAAAATGTGATGCAACTAATGAACATCTCTACATAAAACACGTTCCACTAGTAATTTTTCTATCAACTAGATTACCAGTGTAATCTACATCCGAATTTTGCTTTGACTCAAGATTATCATTAGTTGGATGTCATAGTCCAGACCGTGAAGTTGCAACAAATACCTTAAAATCTTTGTACAGCTTTTAAGTGAAATTCTTTTGAATTTGAATCAAAATCATGCAAATAAAAAAATAGTGAACATAGTGTCAGATATAGAAGCAATAAGATAAACGAATATATCCACGTATATTTCGGTAATCATCAATCAATACAAAAACAACATCTCTTATCACCTAAACTTGCAATATATTTAGTTCAAGCAAATCTATATGAAATTGTTCAAAGATTCTAGAGGTACTTATAGTGTTCTCAACATAAAAAGATAATTGGCCAAATTTTTTTGCATAAAGCAGAATAAAAATCAACATTCATTTCTTTATCACATAACTGACTGATTTAATTCAGATTATGGTGCAGATTTTCACATTTAATATATCATTCAAGATAAATGTACCGTTACCTATTTCATCTTCATGATAATTTTTCGTTGTTACCCATTGTGACTCTACCACTTAAGTACTAGGCTAAGTACTTTAATTTGTTGCCCGTTATGTGCCTGGAACAGCAAAAATCTATGTAACACTTTCGTTGTTCCTTAGCCTACCACCATACTTACACGAGAAAAGATTTTTGTGATATATTTGTTTTATAGGTCCATGGTTGTTAGTGACAATAGATTTTGAAAAATAAGTTTGTGGAGACCTAAGACAATTTATAGTTGTTCCTTTTGGGACCAAGATTTGTTTAACTTTAAGGGATTTTATATTCATGCCTTTTGGAATCCAAATTGGTATGGTTTTCACATATTTCTATACCAACAATTTTTGTGATTGTGTCCAGTTTTTCTACAACTTGTGCACTTGGAATTGACTTGATTAATTTCACTTCTAAAACGTTTAGATTAATTATACCCAAGTCCTTGTCTAACAGTATTAACAGTTTGTTTCCTAACAGCATATTTAGCGATCTTTCTCCTTTGGAAAATTTTCCTAAAGTTGTAGACAATTATTGGACTTGTATTTTGAGAGATTCGTTTTCATTTAATAATCGTGATAGAATTTTCTCTCCTAGTATTTTCACTTTCTTTCAAAATCAGAATTTCATTTTCAAGTGATTTAATTTTTATTTTTTATTTTTTAATTTCTTCTTTAATGATGGACATTTATCACAATTAGGGCACTTGTTTTGATAGTCTTTAACTAATTGATCAAGCTGTTTATTTAGTTATATTAAATTATCTCTTTATGATTCAATTTTGGTGTACTTCTCCCTAAGTTGTTCAAAACAACCATTTACCTCATGAAAATATATAAGTAATTCCAAATGAGTAAGTGTCGATACCTCGCTTAGCTGGTCGTCGTCACTGTCAGTTATATCACCTCGAAGACACAGATCTACTTTTTCACTCTCACTGCTAGTGCTTTTATTATCATCATCACTTTTATTCCAAGTGGCTGCAAAACTTCTGCTTTTCAATTTCTTTCCTTGGCTAAGTCGATTCTAAGGACTATTGGGCTTGATGTGATCGGGTTTGTTGCACTTGTAGCAAATGATCTCCTGCTCTTCTGAGTTGTCTAGTACTTTGACTATTCTGCTTTTCAGTAGTTGATTTAAAGTCGGATTTCTGTATTTGTGGTTCCACCTTTTAAATCCCTTTATTAACAACGCTAGTTTAGCTGTTCCATCATCATCATCACTTTTGGTTGTTCTTTTGAGAACTATCCATTTATTTCGAGTATCACCTCCTTCACTTTCTTCCTTAAATTTGATTTCTAGCTCATAAGTGGTGAGATTTTCGATGAGTTCATCAACTTTGATTTGTTTCAGATCTTTTGATTCTTGAATGGCAGTAACTTTCACTTCAAAATTTCATAGAAGGACTTTGAGGATTTTTTGGACTATTTCCAATTCAGTGTATGATTTTCCGAGAGCTTTTGATTTTTATACGAGATTAGAAAGTCGTCCATACATCTCTTTGACATTTTCATCCTTAGCCATTGTGAAGTTCTCGTATTCGCTACTAAGCATGGCAATGCGAGATTCTTTGACTTGGGAGGTTCCTTCGTGAGTCACTTCAAGTGTATGCCAAATTTCCTGCGCAGTTAGACAATGTGAGACATGGTTAAATTCAATTTCATCCAATAAAAATAGAATTCATAGCTTTAGCTTTAGCATGAGCATTCTATAGTTTATTTTCAAGATCTGTCCATTGATCCATCGGTTTTTCAATTTCCTGATTATCTACCACTATAGTTGGTGTCCTATAACCTGTCTCAACAATATTCCAAGCATCGACGGTTTTTCGAAAATATTTCTTTCTATTTTTCCAGTAAGCATAATTACCATTGAACGTAGGTGGTCTAATTATGGACTGACCCTCAGCAAAAGCATTATTAAAAGAAGCCATTTAAAAATTCAAATTTAAAACAATAGTTCGTTTTTGAAAAATCAAATTTTTAAAACAAAACTTGGTTTTTGTTCCTAGCTCTGGTACCACTTGTAGGATCGATTTCAACCTAAAGGGGGTTAACTAGGGTGATACTAATAATAATAAAAATTAATGTGGAAATATATAAAATAATTATAGCATAGATAATAGCAGAATAATAAAAGTAAAAATAGAACAACACAAATTTACCCAGCTTCGGCAAAACCCTGCCTACGTGCTGCCCCTAAGATTTCTACTAGAAATTAAATAGTCAGACGCTTACACACATAGACTCGCGACACCCACTATTGACTAACCTTACTCTACACTCAAAATCCTGCCACAACTCAGCCACTGAGTTGCGAATTCTCGAACTATGCAATCGTAGTTCGTAACCTAGTCACACGGCTAGAAAAAACACAGTTCAAAAAAAATAAAAAATAAATAAAAACAAACACAAAACCCTATATAAAATTAAAGCCCAAATAAAATTTATAAAGACCGGCCACTTTAATTTATATCACAAGAAAAAATGTCTTCCTTAATATTTCTTCGGCCCAATATGAAACAAGGTAACTTAAAGATTTCAACCGACTTACTTTGTGAGTCCAATGGCTACTTCATTTCTATTCATAATTAGGGCCTTGTGAAAACTTGACGCTGCCGATTCCAATAGGTCGATCGAACCATGTTTTTGCTTCGAGTTGCTTCGTCAATCGATTTGCTTGCTTTGATTAATATGTGGCTGCTCCAATTCAGTCGAGTCCAATTTGTTCTATGAGTTGGTACGTGAATTTTTGCCCCTTATAATTCTTGACTTTGATTCGATTTAAATTTGTTTTTGATTTAAGAGTATACTCTCAATTTATGTCTTGAACTCGAATGCATAATTGTCGATGATGTTAATGGGTATTTATTGGGTTCGAATCCCTTAGTTTACGTTCGTATAATTTCAGTTTGAACAATTCGTGATTTTATTTTCTGGGTTGATTTTTGATCGTATGATCTTGAGAACTCTGACTGGTTCATTCCTTGATTGTAGCTTGGTATTTGAATTTGATTCTTGTTCTTTTCTCTTTTGACTTCGGCATTTAAAATTTGAGATAATTCTTGAAACTTCATTCATTTCTCTTGTATTTAAATTTGCTGACTTGAGATAAAAATTGACTTTGTTCATTGACTTATGGCTTTATGTAAATTGCTTCTCTTTACTTTGCTGGCTATCGTTATTTGAACCGCTAAGTACTCTATCTACTTCAGTGCTTGTTTATGTTGTAACTGGAATTGTACTTGTATAGAACTTTGTTGTGTACTCGAGTCTACATTGTCATGTGGTCAGTCAACATGTTGAGTTAATAACCATTTCATTTTACTCAAAGCCTCTGGTCTGGTTAGTTCCATGTGTTGTTGTAGTGTTGTTTTATGCTGATGCTTCACTTGGCTAATGTTGAATCTGGATTGATACACTTGGTACACTTATGTCTGCATTTTGATGTACACTTGATATTTCTGATTTGAGTTGATGCTTCATGTGCTCTCGAGTTAACATAATCCAAGCTTGTACTATGATCTCTTGTTCATTGTTATGTTTTTGCCACACTGTTCTGATTTGAATACATATCTTGATGTCCAAATGGGTTGATTGAAATGTTGAGTATCTTTGTACTTTGCACTACCCTGGTATGGTGCACTTGTGTCATCATTGCAGTGTGGCTTTGAGAATTGCCTTGACCATCCATGCTTATACCTGACCTTGTTTGATTTCTTTGTATTGTTGTTTGCATTTTGTTAGCTCATTTTGGATTGTAAGTTTGAAGTCTAGGCTGCATTGTACTTGGGGCCTGGTCTTCTTGTTCATGTAGTCTTGAATATTGTCGAGTGTACATTGTTTGCTTCGACTGCTTCCTTTTGAAATGCTTTTAGGTTGACTTTCTGGCTCCTGATATGTACACATGTGTGCATACATGTGTATATATGTATGTGGTTTGATATTGACCCTGGTTGTATTGATCTGATTTCTTTAAGTCAACCGAGTTGCTTCAAGTTAAACTACAACTTTTATTCTTGTATGTACATGTGCATTGGTTCATGTTTGGCCTATTTGTGTACATTTGTGGGTTGTTGCAGCCACTTTGAGTCGGGTTATGTTGATTTGGTCGGGACTCATATGCACTTGAGTTGAATCCAGCTTTTGGCTCGCGTTTGACCTTGTGCTCACCTCTTCCTTCAATTTTATCAAGTGTATATTGGTGTGCATGTCCTTGTAGCATGTATAGTGATACGCTGTGCATGTCACAAGTCGTTCACATATGAATGGATTCAAATTAAAATGATGGCGAACAACCTAAATAACCGAGGCAAATAACATTTTTCAAAAACACACATTTTATCTTACACTGTAAAAATATTTCTTTTTCAATTTTACTGCATCAGTGTTTATTTTGCAGATAATTCAAATGCTGGATACAAGCTGGAAACAAAGTTGAAGATTAAATACCAGCATGTGAGTGATATGTAGTGAGGTGAACATTGTATGTAAAAATTGTATAGTGAAAAATTGTGTTGTAATTTGAAATTGTATTGTAATTGAAAATGTGTAAATGAATTGAGAGCTCAAATTTGTTCTATTTGAATTTGTAATAAATTATTTATTTGAATAAAATATTTATTTGAATTTAAATTCTGTATTATTTATTTTATTCAACAAACATTTATTTAATTACATGAAAAATAAAATAGTACAATAACAAATACATTTAAATGAATATATATATATATATATATATAAATATATACGTGTGTGTGTTTATTATCATCAAACAAAAAACATATACTAGCATACTCAACACAACATCCACATAATAATCATCTTTCCTTGAACCTACAATATCTCGGACAGGCCTATGTATTATAAATAACACACGGGTCTGACTATATCTAAATCAAGGTTTAATGTGTATGTGTAACTCAATATATGTGGGGTAAACAATATGATAACACCATCAAAATAACTTAGGTCATCAACCATAATGTCAATGTGTGTGTCATGAAGAATATATGCATGGTATATAAATATATATATATATATATATATATATATATATATAATTACATTGTCCTATGACCTCCAAAGTAACAGAAAACATCATATATTACAAAACCATGCATAAAGATGTCATCACTCATATAGAAGCACATCAAATCAGAAATCATGAAATCAATGTCAAAAGGGTGAATCATCCATATCTTGAAATCATCATTAAAATCTAAAAATATCAATACTTAAAACATCATCAGGTTTAATCAGGTTATTATAAAGCTATGCCCAAGCATATCTCTCAATATTGAGTAATAGAATACAACATTAATATAAAATATAAACCCCCTATCAAAAGAATCATATATAGTAAAAGATTTGAAAATCCACTATACCCTGGACTCCTATTCAGACATAATCTTATCTCCTCGTATATAAAATAAATGGTGATGGGAGTTGATTGTACGACGGACATGATGTCCCAAGTAGAGTCATATCGTAACGTATGGGTTACTCCACCTACATCTATACTTTGTAAGGGGCATAAATATACGTACTCATCTACCACTCTATGTAGAATCAAAAAGGAGATTGACAACTACCCACCTGCTCCAGAATTCTAGGGCTACCTAGTCGGATATGCTCCTATAATCTTCAGTAACCTCCCTGGTATCATGACTATATCCACCTTGTGTGCTCATTGATGCCTGCACTCCTAATCACAACTCGGATCATGCCACTATGATAACAGACTACGAGCCTAAGTGACAAAAGAGGCCAGGATTACCCGCCCTAAGGGTTAACCACCCTTCACTAAAATTCCATGATGCACACTTAATATCGTAAAGGTGTCATGGATCTGGGGCATGACCCCACAATCAGGTCACCAAGGTGGACACTGCCCATCTGATTCCTACTAACTCCAAAAACATAACTCAGAGCAAATCATGGTAGACCGATAGATAATATTAATGAATATATATATATATATATATATATATGGGTAATCACTAATAATTCAAACATCCATGTGTTTGTTCAAATCTAACCATCACCTCACACAAGTATAATCCTACTATCCATGTTTCCATCACTTGAGTGAGGTCTACTTATAATGAAAAACAGAATAAGTATCACATCAGTGTCCCATACCACTGTATAATGCTTAATCATTTATTCAGTGCATATAAATAACATTCAATCTCTATAATATTATATATAACGGTTCAAAGAATAACTAGAGAAATATTACTGAATGTTTAATCTCAAATGATATTATAACTCCATTTAATCGGATTTATTGCCACACAGAATCAAAATATGATGAAACCATACAAAAATATTTCATCACTTTATCATATAAAAAATTGATCAAATCAATATCAATGATGAATAATTCATAACATCCAATAATCAGTGTAAGAAGAGAAATCATAAAAGTATAGCAAAAAAATGTTGATCGATTATTAGAACATGTAGAAAAAACTTTTATAATTCATAAATAATCATAAAATTTCTATAATTAGGTTAGCACAAAGTAATGCCCAAGTATATCCCTCAAACTGAGTAATATAATACTACATCTGTAACGACCCGGAAATTTCGATTCCGAAGATTCCCGATTGTTATGGAAAAGAAGAAAGAGGTAGAAGAAGATCAGAACCACAAAACATCTTACATTCGCAACAGATAAAATACGATAACAAATAATAACAGTTTACAAAGAATATTATATTTATCGAATACATTTAATACATTATAGTTACACATATACAGACATTGGGCATACATAATCATCATGCCTCAGATATACAATAATACAGCGGAAACACTACATACGTTCTTGCCATCCAACTCACCTCCTGGGCTCCAAATGTCCTTACCTGAAAATCTGTAATACTCGGTCTGGCCCGAGCATTACATCAAAGTAACACTCGGGTCAGGCTGGAAACCAGCATGAGTAAACCCATCTAATCATGGAATACAACAACATAAAATTTACATAAAATCCGATGTAACTCGTATCAATTTACAAATTCATAATTTGTTATAGATATCACTTATTACATATCAACTTCTAAGTACCAAAAACTTAGATTAAAAGGTCCAATTAACTTAAATCATTCCATACATCCTATTGATTTTACATATCAATCTATAAAGAATCAAAGTGGTTTCGGGTATTTACTAATACCCAACTCCGGTCTCTTCGAATTCAATACCATCTTAACCCAAGTTACCCAAATGAAATACAAATCAACTTTAATAGAAGATGTCACCCTTTTTTACACAGCAATTCATCATCGATAGATAACCATATTATCATTATCCACCCAAAACATATCATATCACGAAACATTTCATATAAGAGATATCAATCAATTCAAGACATTTAATCATCATTCAATCATTCATAAGCAAGATGTATCATTTCCAAAATTAATTTAATTTATCTCTAATTAAATTAACTACAAATCTCTAATACTTAGATTACCCTTACTTAATCATTAATTAATTACAAATCAAATAATTAATCATCCTTTAATTGTCTTCAATTACCAAGTTATCAACCTACGCCAGCACAGCGTGGCGACATTCCAAAAATTGAAAAAATACCAATATTAAAACATGAAAGCATTGATAATCTTGAAAATATTAAGTAAAGATTCAAAGAAACATATAATGAAAATCCTTTAGCAGCCTGGGATAAAGATAAAACATTGGCAACAATAAAATTAAAAGACCCTAATAAAATAATAAGGGTAAGATCTATGAAATATTCTTTAGAAGACTTAGAAGAATTTAAAGTCCAAATTAAAGAACTTTTAGAATTAAAAGTAATCAGACCTTCTAACAGTCCGCATAGTTCTCCTACATTTATAGTCAGGAAACATAGTGAAATTGTTAGAGGTAAAGCTAGAATAGTTTTTAATTATAAAACCTTAAATGATGCCACAATCTTTGACGGATACTATTTACCAAATAAAGAAGTATTATTAAATAAAATACAAACTAAAAAAATGGTTTACAAAAATGGATTGTAAAAGTGGATTTTGGCAAATAAGATTAACAGAGGAATCTATACCATATACTGCATTCAGTTGCCCACAAGGACAATATGAATGGTTAGTTATGCCCTTTGGACTAAAAAACGCACCACAAATATTTCAAAGAAGAATGGATGAAGTATTAAAACAACATGATGATTATTGTATCGTATATGTTGATGATATTCTAATATTTTCTGATAATTTAGAAGACCATATTAAACATTGTAATTTTGTGATAGACACATGTATTAAAAGAGGAATAACTCTTTCTGCTAAAAAATCAATTATTGGAGTACAAAAAATAGATTTTTTAGGCATAACTATAGATAATGGAGATATAGAATTACAACCACATATACTTACAAAAATTAAAGAATTTCCTGACCAATTAGAAGATATAAAACAATTACAAAGATTTCTAGGATGTGTTAATTATGCTTATATATTTATTAACAAATTAGCAAGACTAAGAGCTCCTTTGCAACAAAAGCTTAAAAAGAATAATAAATGGCAGTGGACAGAAGACGATACAAAATATATTCAACATATTAAAAAGGTTTGTGAACATATGCCCAAATTATCTTTACCATTAGAAACTGATGACTTAATCATATATACAAATGCTTCAGATTCATACTGGGGAGCAGCTCTAGTAGCTATCAGAAATAATCAAGAAAAATTATGTAGATATAAATCTGGAACATTTAAACAAAGTGAATTAAACTATCACTCCAATGATAAAGAACTTTTAGCTATTAAAAACAATATTAAAGCCTTTTATTTGTATCTAAATAAACCCTTTAAGGTACGCACAGACTCCATTACAGCAAAATCCAGAATAAAAAACAAAATCCCTGACATAGGACCCAATAAAAGATTAATAAGGTGGCAGTCATGGTTCTCTAAATTTAATTTTGAAATTGAACATATTTCTGGAAAAACTAACTTTCTTGCAGATACTTTAAGCAGAGAGTTACATAATGGCAGATAGAAGTGAAGATACAATTGATTATCTTAGCATCTTCGATGAAATATATAAAGAAGTATTAATAGCACAAGAGACCTTTGAACAGTACTTAATCAAAGCAGATAATGAGAAAAAGGAGGAGCTAAGATCCTTCTTTCATCACATGATCTCTTATTCAGAGCATATGTTTAGAGAAGTACAAAAGGATATGCTTAGAAAAGAACGAGTAACTCAAAAAATGCAAATCACTGAGAATTCAGTCAACAAGCCCTCTGAGGTAAAACAACAAAACAAAGAATTTATAATATGGTTCAGTAAATTGGTAAAACCAATATTACTGGAGACAAACCCTTATAAAGGGATATATTCAGGATATGGTTATGATTTGAATAAAGTATATATTCACACTAAAGCTGAACCATTGGTGGTGAAAAACTTATATGAAGCAGGATTAATTTACTGTATTTATACAGATAGTACCCTTCATAATCTGAAGGAACTACCAAAAATAAGAAATGCAGTTTATACTTTCTCAAAAGCAATTAAGCATAGCAATATCTACTTAGCATGTAACCAAGTTATTCCTGAAGAGGGTAAAAAAGGCCTCTCCATGATAGAAATGAAGATGGGAGCAAAAAGGTTGACTCCAAAATTCTTTCAAAATATGTTCTTAGTTGAAGAAGATATAATATCAGTTACAAGGGCAAAGCAGTTAGCAAGTCTAGTATCAAGAACTATTGAAGCTCTATTAAACAATATATGGACCTATGAATCTGATCCTAATGAGTTGATTCTAGCAGTAAGCAAAGTCCCAAAGACAGGAGCTAAAAAAGATATAATTCAATTTATAGAAAGTATTTTAAAATGGAGCGCACACAAAAATGCATATAAATATTTCGTCAAGAATCTGACAGAAGAACTAAAAAAGAAATTACAAGTGCATGGGATAAAGTGGGAGACATTACAGCATGAAGATCAAGACATGATGGTAGGCCCCTCAAGCAAAAAAGATAAGCATGAAGAAAATGACAAGTTGGAAGACAATTCTGGAGGAGACACGGATTTTCTTGAAGGATGAACACCTGCCCAGATAAGATAACAAAAGCATCTTAAAAAGAAGAACCCACTAACAAAAGAAAAGAAGCATCGAGTAAAGAAGCCTATTCGGAAAGAGACTAAGGCGGTAGAAATCAACTATAAAAGCATCTGAAGACATTCAGAGAGGGCATTCGAAAATAAGAGAAGAGCAAATATATTTTGTAAATTAGTGAGTGAGATTGTGTGTACTGTAATCTGTATTTTCCTCAATCATCAATAAAAGTTTGTTCTGAGTGAGATTATCTGTTTAAAAATTTCTGGGTTTAGAAACTCATAAACAAAAGCTTCTAAGTTTATTTACTGCTGGGAATCCTTCAGCCATTTCCTGGAGTCCTGATTAGTATCCAGTGTTCGTAGGCGTTTGGCAGAGTGAGCCGTGAAGCCGTAGAAGAACAGGAGAATCGTAAGGATTGGAAGCGTGCTGGGCCCAAACAGGTAATAACTAGAGATTGCCGGTTTTTGATTTCTCTTAATTTAGAAATTTTTACAGAAGTCAAACCTATTTAAAAAAAAGAGTACAAATCCGGAAAAAAATTTATATACTGAATTTTTTTATAGAAACTTGTATCTTGAATTCTGTCCTTTTAGAAAAGAATTTTTTTTTTCAATTTAAACTGAGAAAATCAGAATCTGCAATAATTGGTATCATAGCCATGGAGGTAGATAAGATATATAAAGATCTTAAAAGTAGACTATCAGTATTCTTGATGGCAAAATCCATAATAGAAACTGAAGAAAAGCTATTTATCATTAAAACTGGTACTCCAGAGTATAATTTGTTTGCCAATATTCTTACATATAATCAACTAAGATTAGCCTCCCTACAAGCTCCTAGTGATTATGTAACTATCGTAGAAATTAATAATAAGATAGATAAAATGATAAAGAGATTAGGTATATCGGAAAAAATGTTTCCAATAAGTATAAAGTCTCCTACTTCAGGAGGATTTACTATTAACCCTAAATCCTCAATCGAAAATAGTAAAATGAATAATATTGTTGAGTCTCATACTCAGTATGATAACAAAACAATGGAAGAATTAGAATTGCTTTGGGATACAGCTGATGGCTCCCAACTAGGTGACCTAGCTATAGCCATGTCTAGATTATCGGTATTACAACAACATGCTAAGAAATCTGTAGAACATTTAAAAATGGAAGCCACCAGTAGTAGTATAGTATCTGTACAAAATCCCCCGCATACAGACAACCGCATAGATAATCTAGAATCAGTAACACAACATGAAGGGGAAGAAATATATAATGAATATGTATTTCCAAAAAAGGAAAAACCATATAAAACATATTCTAAATTATATAAACCAAAAATTAAAAAACTACAAGAACATTCAAGATCAGTCTTAGATCTTGACTGCGCTAAAAATGTTATTCAACTAGTAGACGCATGGGCTGGAGACTTACAAACTTTAAGAATTACAAAAAATATACAGTCATCTATAGACATGTTAGGTATTATAGAAAAAACATTTGTAGGTAATGTAAGAAATTGGTACAAGAATCTAACTAAAGAAGCTAAACAATTAATTAACACAGGATCAAGAAATTCTATTAATTTATTAGATCCTTTGAATTTAATTGAAGCATTTAGAAAAATATTAAAAACAGAATTTGGTGGATTACCATTTGAAGACAAAAAATTAGAGGATGTAGAAAAGAAAAAGGCAAGAATAAAACTTGCTAACCTTGCAATATGTGATTTAAAATACCTTGATGAATATAATTGTGAATTTGCTAAATGTTATTATGCATCTGCACCAGACGAAGGAACAATGGAAAATGTATTATCTTTGTATTTCTTAAAACTACCTTTACCATGGGCAAACATATTACCAAAAGATTATGAAAGTTATCTTAGAAATAATCCAGATATATTTCCATCCTTGGGAATACAAATGAAGTTTACTAAAGACAGAATTGATTACTATTGCATGCAACAATCTCTTATGGGAAGCGCCAGACAGTATTCTAGACAAAAGGGTTTGTCATGTGAAACTTCTGAAATACCAACCCAATGGGGATGTACTCCAATTGGTAAAAAATATAAAAAGAAATTTAAAAAATATTTTAAGCCAGCCAAATTAAAGAAACACAAACCGCCTAATTTTAAAAAGAAAAGATATTTTAAAAGAACAAATTTTAAAAATAAAAAAGATTTGGCTAAAAAGACATGTAGATGTTGGGCATGCAATAAGGAAGGACATTATGCTAATGAGTGCCCGGAAAAAGGAAAATATAAGAAAACAGCGGTAAAAGCATTTAGGTTGTTTTCTGAACAAGTAATACCTATACAATCAGAAACTGAATATGATCCTGATGACGAAATATATGAATTAATCTCAGACTCTGAATCAGACACTGATACAGAATCTGGAGAAGAATATAATTATAAACCACACAGACTAAGCGTAGTGAATGATAAAATGTTAAGGACAAATTCTCAAAACTTTGTACAACAATATAATGAAAAATTTGAAAAATTAGTGAAAAAACCTGTACCATATGATATTCTAGAATTTAAAGAACCACTGGAAAAGAAAAATATAAAACAAAGACCTAAACATAAAAAGGTTATTCCATGTGATCACATTTTTGATCATAAAATATACAGTGTTATAAAAACTAGACAAAATGTAATAATAAGTAAGAAATCTAATGGTAAAATACAAATTTTTGATAGAGAAAAATATAGTGTCCAAACATATCTAGATGCATTAAGAAAAGTAACGATAGTAAAAGAAAGAGAACCAAAAGAAGTTACTTCTGAAATCTCATCTACAGATAGTGAAAGCATTATGTCTGATAACTCAGAAGAAATTGAAAAAGAATTCCAAGAATTAATGAATGAACAAACCAATATAGAACAACAACCTTCTATGGAAACAAATATAATTTCAACATCAGAATCTTCAGAAATCTCTGAGATCAAAGATGATGAAACTGGATACGAACAGACCATACAAATGTCAGAAGAAAAATATAATCAAATAGAAAAAATAAAACATACACTTTCTAGAGATGAATGCTATGAAATGCCATTAATAAGATATATGTCTAAAGAAAAATATGTTATAAAAACTTTTGAATAACCTATAGATGTATTTACTATGGAAGGAGAAATTCCTTTAAAATTACTTACACAAAAAGCAATAAAAGGAGATAGGAAAAACTTTTCAAAAGAATTTAATAAACAAGTAAAATGGTTACATCTAGAAGGAATAGAACTAATTATAAAATGTGCATGCAGAAGAGGGATGAATGTTCCCTGTACATTTTGGATATCAGATGATAGGACGCCTTATTAGGAGTAATAAGAGGAAATTTTGCATATCAAACAATAAAAATGAGAATATTTCCTGATTTTGCAATTTCATTATCAGACCAAAATATAGAATTAGGACTTACAATGTACTATAAAATTGAAAGACTTAAAATGACACCAGGAAATAAAGTATGTAGTATTACAACATGTATGGTATATGCTTATTCAACTAAACATCATATTACTACAAAGAAATTCAAAGAAGAAAATATCAATATTGCTAAACCATTTTCTGATATATGTGAAGTTATACCTCCCAGAGAACTAAAGCATGAAGAATTAGATTTTCCGCAAGAATTAATTCTTCAAAGAAAAAATAGATATAGAACTCAACCAACTGTAAAACCACATAGCAGAAACTCTTTTAGAATAAGTTATGATGATGAAACATCTACTTCTGATCAGTTAAGAGATATAAAAGGATTAGAATTAGAACCATTAGGCAAGTTAAATCTAATAGAATCAAGCAAACAATTATATATACAAGGTTTTTTAGATAATAAGGAAGTAAATGTGCTCTTAGACACAGGCGCAACATCCTCTCATATTAACTCTTTGCTAGTACAAACATACCCATACAATACTATACAAAACCCCTATAAGTATATAGACTACTTTGGACAAATACATGAATTAAAGAAAAGTGTAGAAGTAAGACTATCACTTATAGACAGAAGTGGGAAAGTCCTGCAAATACAAATGGAAATGTCAGTAGATGATAAACTAGCAAAAAATGAAATATTATTAGGAATGAATTTTATTACAAAATATACTTTTACTTTAAAAGAATCATTCATACAGTTAGATCAATATGAATTTCCAAGAATTAATAAACAACATATAAAAAAGGCAGTAGTCACCTCACCATATTCCACATACATAGAAGGGACCATAGAAATACCTTATTACCAACCACTAATGCTAAATGCATATGTTGATACAGGATCAGGGATATCTTTGTGTAAAAAAAATATTTTACCACAGAAATGGTGGATTCAAGATGGATCATCTATAATTGCTTTAGATATACAAGAAAAAGAAATTTGTTATAAAGATTATGCAATAAATGTACCTTTTACAATAGGAAATATTAAAATTAAAATACCAAAACTATGGGCCAGTAATGTTCAAGGTCCAGACATATTGTTAGGAAATGATTTCTGTCTACAATATCAACCTATGACTCAGTTAACATATCATATTATCTTTACTACAAAAATTCTCAAAACTTTGTACAACAATATAATGAAAAATTTGAAAAATTAGTGAAAAAACCTGTACCATATGATATTCTAGAATTTAAAGAACAGCTGGAAAAGAAAAATATAAAACAAAGACCTAAACATAAAATGGTTATTCCATGTGATCACATTTTTGATCATAAATGATCCTTAATTAATTACTTCCATTAATTAGCCTTAATCAATCATAAGTAGTAATTAACCATATAGTAATTACTTATCTTAATTAATTAATTCCTTAATAAATTATATTAATTGTTTAATTAATTACACTAAGTAATTAATCCTTAATTACTTCTCATAGTAATTGACCTTTAATTACTTTCCATTGAGTAATTTCCCTTATATTAATTTCATCCAATAATTTATCCATCAATTACTTCACTAAGTAATTTCACTTACTAATCTCATTAAGTAATTATACTTGATCAATTATCAAGTGACCATCTTTAATTAATTAATAAATTAATTAATCACATTTATCTCGTTAATTTCAACTGGGTAATTCATCTCTTAATTTCTCTATAAACCAATTAATTAATCTTTAATTATAGATTAATTATTCTTTAATTGTTAATTAATAAGCCTTAATTATCAATTAATCTCATTCAATACGAAGTGATCAACCCTCAATTACTTTATAATCAATTAATTAACCTTTAATTAACTGATTAATTAACCATTAACTATTGATTAATAACCTTAATTATTAATCAATATCTCTCAATACAAATTAATTAATTTGTCTCAATTACTCTTAATTCGTCATTTAATTAATTAGTCATCAATTATCAAAATCTTAATTAACTTTTAAGATAATCTTTATTTTAATAATGACTTACTTATTACTCACATAATACATTTCAAACATTCCACTATTAAATTAATCTTTGAATTCATTTCTAATTTAAGATTTAAAGATAACTTACAAATTTAACTTAACCAACTTTAAGTTAACAATACACAAAGCCTCTTAATCAAATGTTTAAAGAACCACTTATTTTACATAATGGTTTAAAATTAGATTTAATTTAAAATTTAAAAACTTGTTTTATAAAACTTTTAAAATCTGCATTCAATCCTACTTCGGGTTCTACCCGAGAATTTCTCGAGTTCAGAATCAAGATTCTACAACTTCTTTTTTTTGTTAATTAAAAAACAGCTACAAGAGAAACTCAACGCGATCGACTCGAAGGTTTATTCGAGCAAAACTTCATTCAGCCCCAGTTCCTTCGAGAGACAATCTCCATCTTCCAATACTTTATCTCTGATACCAGAGATACATATGTACACGCACACTTCACCTGGCCGGAATTGAACCCCACTCCGACCATCGACATATCGGCAATCGTACCCTGAGTCGACCCACCATCCAGATTGTCAATCCATCTCAAAAATCCAAACTTGAACGATAAAAAAACAACAGGCTACAGGACCCTTGCCATAGTTCATCTAAACTCCCAATTCCAACTACCGGGGACAGCTTCATCGTGCCCAAACCTTCGCCTGACCCCCCGACTTTCTTTTCCCCCACCATTTGTCCATCCCGATGCTAGTATGCCAAAGCGATCACCCATGAAACCGTCCCTACCCAAACGCAATCAAAAACCCTACAACGCCCTAGTATCGTCGCCGCGATGGTCGATGGACACTCCAACTATTTTTCCTGTGGCCTCCTCCCTTCCAGCCACCTTCAGGTACGACCCCGAACGCCCTAAGTCCATCAATCGCCAGAAATCAGTAAAACATCAATCCTCGTTCATTCCCAATTTACTCAATCAATACATGATTAAAAATCTCGATTATACTCTTAAAAATCATCGTTTCCAACATCGATTCAGATCATATAAGTTAAACCTGAAATTTATCTACTTTGATTTTTGATTTAAATCTATTTACCACTATACACTTTAAATTTTGACATAATTACTTCACGTATATATTTGAAACTATTTTTAAAAGTCAAATATGACAATTACTAACAAATTTCCTTCAAATATCATAAAATAAAAATATTTATATAGGGAGATAATGATTTTTCATTGATTTTGTTTTGTCCGTAAGTAAGAATAGGGATAATACTATACACAGAGACATGCAGATCCATACTCACATTCATATATATACAATCAAATCTAAACAAACATGCAAAAACATGCTACCTATCATCATTCATTCTATACAATCCAAGGGTCATCACATGCATCTAGTTTATATGAAACATAGTCGATTTACTCACCTCTTTTGTTGAACAGAGCAGGTACTGAAACAGTTTAAGCTTTGAAAACTTGCACTGTTATTTCTCTGAAACTTATTTATCTGGATCTTGATGTGATACTTTAAGATTTGATCCTTACTTGATTGATGATCTTGCAGTGGTGAATTTAATCTTGACTTTGAATCGGATTGAAGATCTCCAGATCTAAGTTTTTGTTTTCATTCTTTGGTTTTAAATTGCTGTTTTGAATTTTTGATTTAAAATTATCAACAAGCTGCCTTTTTTATTTTCTCAGGTTTATTTTAATTTACCTAAGATCTGATTATCTAATATGGCTTTGCTTTTCTTAGTTTTGAAATGAGAATAGGAAGAAAAAAAATTAAAGAGAAGAAATAGTTGTATATATAGATTTACCTATAATTTTTAAAAATATAAAGAAAAAAAATAAAATAAATTGGTGATACTTGTAACAAAAACCTAACACTTGTCATTAATATTAGTTAATAACCCTACGTTTGTTATTATATGCATTAACCTCCTTACACTTGTCCTTATGCAATTCTAAATTATTTTAAAATGTTAATAAAAGCTTTTTATATTTATTTTTCTATAAATAAATACTTTCTTAAGTTATGTAGATAAATTCTTTTTAAGAAAATATTATGAAATAAATCTTATTCTAATAAAATCTTATCCATGTGTTTTATATCCAAAATATTATTAATATATATCCTTTGAATTCAATTTAAATCCAAATTCAAATTCAAATTTAATTTGAAATCCAACTTAAAAATCAACTCAAATATATATATATATATATATATATATTTAAATAAACACATTATTAAATTAAATAATTATTCTATTTAAAAACAACTTAAATACATACATACATACACACACACACACACACATGTGCATTTAAACAATGCCTATTAAATTTGAAACTAATAAGTCTATTTAAAATCTATTTATATCTATATATATATAAACAACACATTATTATTTTTGTTTGAAATAACAATTTTGCCAATTTAAAATTAATTAAATTAGGAGATTATCGAATAAATACTTATCCAAATATTTAAAACCCAGCATTATTATAATTCAGATTCTTTTATACATATATTCAGATATATTTCAGAATTTCATTTGTTCAAATTACAAATAAGTATTTTAATAAAATTAATTCTATTAATTTCCAATTAACAGATGCCCAAAAATTCGGGTTATCACGTTCCTCCCCCCTTTGAATCTTTTCGTCCTCGAAAAGGAACAAAGCCAGAATTTATTTAATACTTAAAATCATATAAATTTTCCTTGATCATTTTTAAAACACTTTTTAAAAAAATCTATATAATATTATTAAAATAGTTTTTATAAAAATATTTTTATAACTCGATGTCTCAACGGGTCCATCCTTGTTCTTACAGAAATTCGGTCATACGTTGATCAGCCGTAGGACTGAAAATCTATAAGTACTTAGCAGATCCATTTTTCAACATCCAGTGAAAATACTTGGAAAATAATTTTATTAAAAATATAGAAAACAGTTTTTGAAAACAGAGGATATATCTTTGGTAAGAATGCTTTGGAAATCATCACTCTCATCCATGGTCGTAGTTACATCCTGGGTTACTTGCCATCGCAGCAAAAGTCCATGTAACTATAGGCACTCTGCGCCCCTCGATTACGCCATGGAACCCACAACAGATCGTAGTTACATTCCAGGGTTACGTTGCCATCGCAGCAAAAGTCCATGTAACTGTAGGTCTCAGCGACACACACGGTTTTCGCTGTCAAAATGAAACTTCTCCACTCCTATATAGGTCGTAGTCTACCGATATAAAATCAAACGCAGACTGTTGGCTCTCAGCGGCTCACACGACTTTCGCTATGTTACCATAGGTCGCAGTCTACCGATATAAAATCAAACATAGACTGTTGGCTCTCAGCGGCACACACGACTTTTGCTATGTTACCAATGGTCGCAGTCTGCCGATATAAAATCAAGCGTAGACTGTTGGCTCTCAGCGGCACACACGACTTTCGCTATGGTATACTCTACTCATAATCCTCAGGAACTAGTTTTGTCCGGACTCCTCACAGGACCAACTTTAGAACCCCCCCTTGGGGCTCAAGGCAGCACCACCCGATGGCACTGCTAAGAAGTTCATTTCAAGGGAGCGCCTTTTTCCCCAAAGCCATCATCAAAACACTTTATACTATACACATATAGTATCTTTCAAATCATACACCTAGTATGATCTCATACAAAGCTCCTTTACACAAAATCGATTATCTCAAAATCGATAATTCTCAAACTAGGCTTTCCAAATTTCAATATTGATTTTACCCAAAAATCAAAGTCCTTTCCAAATCCGAAGGTTCCCAAAACCTTTTCTCAAAATCCTCATAAGATCCTTTATATACATATACATACATATACATACAAACATACATACATACATATATATATATATATATATATAATCCTTGATAAAAAAAACTCTGGATCATTATCAAACTTGTATAAAACTCCTTTTATACTTCAAAACACCTTCAAAATCCTTTCTTCCGTTAATAGGTTCAACAAGGGAAGATTTATCTCATATAACAAAGATATATAACTTTATTTATTCCAAATCAAATATTCAAATTTGATTACTCTATAAAGTCATTAACCATATTACTTACTTTCATAAAGTAAGTTTTTACCATAGAAATATCCAATTTCTATTTTATTTCATCATATATTTCACAAAATATATTTTCCACTTCAAAAACCATTTTACAGTTCTTATCCACAAACTTTCAATATCAATTTCATGCCAATCCGTACGATGTACCCATATCATTCATACGCAATATCAATCTGATCGCTCACTCGATCACACAATTTCCCTTCCGAACTAGTATCGTCCACTCGACTTTCTAGTGCGGACTCAGATTTGGTTTCTTGATCAGAAACCGTTATTCTCCTTGCATAGTCATAACTATGATAGAGAATATCCAGAACCAATCAACAATCTATATCCAGGTTCTCCTTCAAAAATCGAGTGGAAAATTCCAACTCGGATCGATATAACTATCTCGAAATTTTGTGCTCAAATCTGGATCAAACCACTATGCGAATAGAATAGTATACGTACATCCTACGTATATATCCTCATTGGTTATTAGCCAAAAAAATCTCCTTTTCTATTCACATTTCCTCAAATTCCTATTTACTTATTCACATTTGTTTCAATCCCATTTGGATTAACACTTCTATTCTTATCTCAATTGGGTATTTAATCATAAACAATTTGCACTCTGACCAGTTTATATTTTGAAAATAGCTTGAAATTTTTTAAAGTAGATAAGTAGTTGAAAAATAATTATTAATTTGTAAAATAGCTGTAAAATAATTAAGTAATTGTAAAATAGTTGGAAAATAGTCAAATAGTTATAATTTTTTTAAATAATTGCAAAATAGCTATAAAATAGTAATTAGTTATAATAGTAGTTGAAAACCAATAATTATTTTATAAATCAGTTGAAAAATTGCTTAATAATTCCAAAAATAATTGTAAAACAAGCATAAGATAGTTTTAGTCTTTAAAAAGGAAGGTTGTATAGTAAATAGTTTGGAAAATAGATTTATATTAAAACAATTTATTTTGAAAATAGTTCAGAGTCAAACTGTTCAATTCCCATTCTCCATTCTTATCAATTCAATTTAAATTTCCACTTCTATTTAAATTGACCCAATTCCAATTTAAATAACTCCAATTTCCATTCGACATGATTTGTCCCCAATCCAAGTTGAATTAATTATCAATTTCTATTCAACTTCAAATCAAATTCCATTTGAATTTTCAAACTTATCGATCTTCAATCACAATTCCAATTAATTCAAATCAAATTCAATTCAAATTCCAAATTTAAACCAACCCGAATTATATAAATTCGAGTTAAATTTTTAAATGTTGATTAAATCTCTTAAATCAAGTCAAATCAACTTATATCTTTAAACCATCTAATCCGGAACCCAAATTCCATATTATCTTTATAATGAATATATTACCATACCCCATTTCTTTATTTATTTAAGCATATCCAATTTCAGCTTAATGATTATTAATAACAATAGGATGGTATCATTCAAATTATTTGAAAACATCCATCCATTTTCAAATTCCAGATCTCAAACCCATTTTGAGATCACACGAACTCCCAATTCAAATTAACCATTTAACTTTTCAAGTTAAATGCCAATTTCAATTTAGATTGCTTGTTAACTTATTTAACTTCTCCTAAGTTAAATTTCAGTTTCTTCTTGAAATTTCCACTTAAGGTTGTTCATTCCAAACTTATTTGACTTCCTTCAAGTTAAATCCAATTTAATCCCTTTACCCATATTCAAATTTGAATTCTCCATTTCAAATTTCAAAATTCTTTCCCACTTATAAGTTCAAAACTTATATCACTTTAGCTCTTATATCTTACTTTAGGGAGAGTTAAAACTCAACATCTTAGAGTTAATTTCAAATTAGTTTTGATATTATGTATATCCATACATACATACCTATTTCTTAGCCCATTGGGCCATATTTTAAAATTTGAAACCACCTTTGGTTTTAATTCAAAACAAATTCTTTTAAAATTTACAAAAAACTTCTTATTCTAGAATAAGATTACATTCAAAATATTTTGAATAATATTATTTCCTTTAAAATTTTGGAAATTTTTTCAAATGTTTAAATTTAGAATTCAGAACTTCACAGTTTAAAACGCACTTCAATTTACATGTCGTGCTTATTTAAAGGTTATCCCCTTAAAACATTTCATTTTTGCTTAATCATTTACAGACATTTTATCATTTTAGGATTATAACCAAGGTTATTACCACTGGAAATCAATTCATTATTATCTTATTCTGAAAATTCTTCTCCATGTTCAAGATTTTAATTTCAGTTTGAACCCATCTCAAATTTATCTTTATTTAGTTTCAATTTGGTTGTATTTCTATTACCACTTAATTTAATTCCAATAATTGACAACCAATTTCTTTATATATATTGGAAAAACTATTGCTTTATATATATTCAAAATAAAAACTTATTTAAAAGTCATTTTATAAGAAAATAACAAGTACGATCTCTCATATATACTACACACAACTCATTCTAGGGTACTACTTACCCTATCCTTAATGAGTAATCCCACCAGAGCCAAGGTTCTCGCTTAACCTTCAGCTCTGATACCAAATGTAACAACCTGGAAATTTCGATTCCGAAGATTCCAGATTGTTATGGAAAAGAAGAAAGAGATAGAAGAAGAAGAAGATCAGAAACTCAAAACATCTCACATTCGCAGCGGATAAAATACGATAACAAATAATAACGGTTTACAAAGAATACTATATTTGTCGAATACATTTAATACATCAGAGTTACACATATACAGACACTTGGCATACATAATCATCATGCCTCAGATATACAATAATACAGCGGAAACACTACATACGTTCTTACCATCTAGCTCGCCTCCTGGGCTCCAAACGTCCTTACCTAAAAATCTGTAATACTTAGTCTGACCCGAGCATTACATCAAAGTAACACCCGGGTCAGGCTGGAAACCAGCGTGAGTAAACCCATCTAATCATGGAATACAACAGCATAAAATTTACAGAAAACCCAGGGTAACTCGTATCAATTTACAAATTCAAATTTGTTATAGACATCACTTATCACATATCAACTTCCAAGTACCAAAAACTTAGATTAAAAGGTCCAATTAACTTAAATCATTCCATTCCAGCCTATTGATTTTACATATCAATCTATAAAGAATCGAAGTGGTTTCGGGTATTAACTAATACCCGACTCCGGTCTCTTTGAATTCAATACCATCTTAACCTAAGTTACTCAAATGAAATACAAATCAACTTTAAATAGAAGATGTCACCCTCTTTTACACAGCAATTCATCATCGATAGATAACCACATTATCATTATCCACCCAAAACATATCATATCACAAAACATTTCATATAAGAGATATCAATCAATTCAAGACATTTAATCATCATTCAATCATTCATAAGCAAGATGGATCATTTCCAAAATTAATTTAATTTATCTCTAATTAAATTAATTACAAATCTCTAATACTTAGATTACCCTTACTTAATCATTAATTAATTACAAATCAATTAATTAATCATCCTTTAATTATCTTCAATTACATAAAGTAATTATCCTTAAATTAATTACACAAATTAATTATCCTTAACCATTTATAGTAATTAATCTTTAATTACTTTCTTTAATTACATTAATTAATTATATTTATTAACGATCCTTAATTAATTATTTCCATTAATTAGCCTTAATCAATCATAAAAACAATTAACCATACAGTAATTACTTATCCTAATTAATTAATTCCTTAATTAATTATATTAATCGTTTAATTAATTACACCAAGTAATTATTCCTTAATTACTTCTCCTAGTAATTGACCTTTAATTACTTTCCATTAAGTGATTTCCCTTATATTAATTTCATCTAATAGTTTATCCATCAATTACTTCACTAAGTAATTTCACTTACCAATCTCATTAAGCAATTATACTTGATCAATTACCAAGTGACCATCTTTAATTAATTAATAAATTAATTAATCACATTCACCTCATTAATTTCAACTGGGTAATTAATCTCTTAATTTCCATATAAACCAATTAATTAATCTTTAATTATTAATTAATAAGCCTTAATTATCAATTAATCTCCTTCAATACGAAGTGATCAACCCTCGATTACTTTATAATCAATCAATTAACCTTTAATTAACTGATTAATTAACCATTAACTATTGATTAATAACCTTAATTATTAATCAATATCTCTCAATACAAATTAATTAATTTCTCTCAATTACTCTTAATTCATCATTAAATTAATTAGTCATTAATTATCAAAATCTTAATTAACTTTTAAGATAATCTTTATTTTAATAATGACTTACTTATTACTTACATAATACATTTCAAACATTCCACTATTAAATTAATCTTTGAAATCATTTCTAATTTAAGATTTAAAGATAACTTACAAATTTAACTTAACCAACTTTAAGTTAACAATACACAAAGCTTCTTAATCAAATGTTTGAAGAACCACTTATTTTACATAATGGTTTAAAATTAGATTTAATTTAAAACTCAAAAACTTTTTTTTATAAAACTTTTAAAATCTGCATTCAATCCTGCTTCGGGTTCTACCCGAGAATTTCTCGAGTTCAGAATCGAGATTCTACAACTTTTTTTTTTAAATTTAAAAAACAGCTATAGGAGAAACTCAACGCGATCGACTCGAAGGTTTATTCGAGCAAAACTTCATCCAGCCCGAGTTCCTTCGCGAGATAATCTCCATCTTCCAATATTTTATCTCTGATACCAGAGATACATATGTACGTGCACACTTCACCTGGCCGGAATTGAACCCTGCTCCGACCATCGACATATCGACAATCATCCCCTGAGTCGACCCACCATCCAGATTGTCAATCCATCTCGAAAATCCAAACTTGGACGATCGAACAACAACAGGCTACAGGACCCTTGCCAAAGTTCATCTACACTCCCAACTCCGACTACCGAGACGCCTTCATCGTGCCCAAACCTTCGCCTGACCCTCGACTTTCTTTTCCCCTACCATTTTTCCATCCCGATGCTAGCATGCTAAAGTGATCACCCATGAAACCGTCCTTACCCAAACGCAATCAAAAACCCTGCAACGCCCTAGTATCGCCGCCGCGATGGTCGATGGACACTCCAACTATTTTTCCCATAGCCTCCTCCCTTCCAGCCACCTTCAGGTACGACCCCGAACGCCCTAAGTCCATCAATCTCCAGAAATGAGTAAAACATCAATCCTCGTTCATTCCCAATTTACTCAGTCAATACATGATTTAAAATCTCAATTACACTCTTAAAAATCATCGTTTCCAACATCGATTTAGATCATATAAGTTAAACTTGAAATTTATCTACTTTGATTTTTGATTTAAATCTATTTACCACTGTGCACTTTAAATTTCGACATAATTACTTCACGTATATATTTGAAGCTATTTTTAAAAGTCAAATCTGACAATTACTAACAAATTTCCTTCAAATATCATAAAATAAAAATATTTATATAGGGATATATTGATTTTTATTTGATTTCGTTTTGTCTGTAAGTAAGAACAGGGATAATACTATACACAGAGACATGCAGATCCATACTCACATTCATATATATACAATCAAATCTAAACAAACATGCAAAAACATGTTACTTATCATCATTCATTCCATACAATCCAAGGGTCATCACATGTATCTAGTTTATATGAAACATAGTTGATTTACTCACCTCTTTTGTTGAACAGAGTAGGTACTGAAACAGTTTAAACTTTGAAAACTTGCATGCTATTTCTCTGAAACTTATTTATCTGGATCTTTATGTAATACTTTTCGATTTGATCCTTACTTGATTGATGATCTTGCAGTGGTGAATTTAATCTTGACTTTGAATCGGATTGAAGATCTCCAGATCTAAGTTTTTGTTTTCATTCTTTGGTTTTAAATTGTTGTTTTGAATTTATGATTTTAAAATTATCAACAAGCTGCCATTTTGATTTTCTCAGGTTTATTTTAATTTACCTAAGATCTGATATCTACTATGGCTTTGCTTTTCTTAGTTTTGAAATGAGAATTGGAAGAAGAAGAAAATTAAAGAGATGAAATAGTTGTATATATAGATTTACCTATGATTTTTAAAAATATAAAGAATAAAATAAAATAAATTGGTGATACTTGTAACAAAAACCTAACACTTGTCATTAATATTAGTTAATAACCCTACATTTGTTATTGTATGCATTAACCTCCTTACACTTGTCCTTATGCAATTCTAAATTATTTTAAAATGTTAATAAAAGCTTTTTATATTTATTTTTCTATAAATAAATACTTTCTTAACTTATGTAGATAAATTCTTTTTAAGAAAATATTATGAAATAAATCTTATTCTAATAAAATCTTATCCATGTGTTTTATATCCAAAATATTATTAATATATATCCTTTGAATTCAATTTAAATCCAAATTCAAATTCAAATTTAATTTGAAATCCAACTTAAAAATCAACTCAAATATATACATAATTAAATAAACACATTATTAAATTAAATAATTATTCCATTTAAAAACAACTTAAATACATACATACATATACATACATATATACACACACACACACACATGTGCATTTAAACAATGCCTATTAAATTTGAAACTAATAAGTCTATTTAAAATCTATTTATATGTATATATGTATAAACAACACATTATTATTTTTGTTTGAAATAACAATTTTGCCAATTTAAAATTAATTAAATTAGGAGATTATCAAATAAATACTTATCCAAATATTTAAAACCCAGCATTATTAAAATTCAGATTCTTTTATATATATATTCAGATATATTTCATAATTTCATTTTTTTAATTTACAAATAATTATTTTAATAAAATTAATTCTATTAATTTCGATTAACAGATGCCTAAAAATTCGGGTTATCACAACATCAATATAAAATATAGGCCACCTATCAAAAAAATCATATATAATAAAAGCTATGAGAATCCACTATACACTGGACTCCTATCCAGATATAATCTCATCTGCTGACATACGAAATAAATGGTGACGGGAATTGAATATAGGATAGACTCAAAGTCCCAAGTTAACTCATATCATAACGTTTGGGTTACTTCACCCATATCTGTGCTTTATGAGGTGCATAAAAATATGTTTACTTATCTATCGCTTCGTGTAGAACCAGAAGGGAGACTGACAACTATCTGCCTTCTCAAGGAGCCAAGGACTACTCGCTTGGATCTTCTCCTTTAGTCTTCAGTTGCCTCCCTAGTATCATAAGTGTGTCCACCTAATATGCTCGTCGACGCGAGGACTCCTAGTCATAACCAGTATAATGCCCCTATAGTAACAGATTATTGCCTAGGTAACAAAAAAGGGCTATCCGCTCTAAGAGCTAACCACCCTTCACTGAGATCCCGTGATGCGCATCTTACACAATAAAGGTTCACAGATGTGGGGCGACCCCACAATTAGGCCACAAAGGTGGACGTTGGCCATCTGATCTCGCTAACTTCGAAAACACAACCCAGAGCACATTATGATCCATGAATAGATAATATCTACGAATGTTCGTGTGTGTGTGTTTGTTTGTGTGTGTATGAATGTATATGTGGGTACTCCCTCATAACTCAACCATCCATGAGTTTGCTCAAACCCGAGCATCACCTTACATAAGTACAATCCCAATATCCTAGCTCCTGTCGCTTGATTGACGTCTACTTACAATAAATAGCAAAATAAGTACCTCAACGACGTTCCATACCATCGCGTGATGCTCAATCATTTATTCAATGCTCATGGACTACACTCAATCTCCATAATATTCTATATAAGGAGTCTAAAGAATAACTGGAGAAATATTACAGAATGCCCTATCTTAAACGATATTATAACTCCATTTTTTTCACATTTCTCATCACATATAATTAAAATATCATGAATCCATATGGAGATATATTATCGTTGTATCATATCAAACAACTATCAATAGTGAATCATATGTAACATCCAACAATCAGTATACAATTAGAAATCATAATAGTATCGTAAAAGAAATGTATATCAATTATTGAAAACTGTAAAAAAAACTTTTATAATTGATGAATAACCATATAATTTGTGAAATACACTTTAAATCACTCAAAATATTACTTATAAATATTACCAGTTTTTTATAGAATATATTTAACTTTATAAAAGTCCTTTAAAGTCAAATGTTTAAATTATCCTTTAACTAACTGATGTCTTTAAATAAATGAATGAATAGTATATTTCTTAATAAAATCACCTACTAAATTCTCAATTTCTATTCTTTAAAACCATGAAGATAGCTTGATCTAATAAATATAAATTGCATTTTAAAGCATAAATAATATTTTCTAATACAAAAATACATTATTAAATTAAATTATATAAAGTGAAAACCAAATAGACATACAAACACCATTGAATGCATTTACTAGTCCATAACATAAGTTAAAAGTCATTAACAAATATCATAAGATCAATTGATAATTGAAAATAAGAATTTTATTTAAATCTTTATAATAATTCATCAATACAATATTATTGATAAACCGCCTTTAAGTATTAAATAACTTGAATTATATTTATATACGTAAGCTTAAAATATAATAATGAAACAATTTATTATATTTTACTTAATTTATTTTAATTTCATTTTGATTAATTTTTTTCAGATAACAAAATAGGATGGTGCACAACTTGGAAAACTCAACGTTGTGCACCACTAGTGCACCAGTCTTCATAGACGTGGACCGATGCCTGACACATAACCGAAGTGTTTCAGGTCATGCAGCCATACATCGGTAGCTTTGGCTGCAATTTCCTCTACCTTCCAGGCTTCATCCCGACAATGATCTAACACAACATGCCATCAATAAAAAGCAACTCCATTTAATTCAAATTTAATCATAGCACAAGCAATTCAAATAGGTTAGAAATTAGGAAATAACATCATTCTATCATTCAACATTATTCAATTTAGATGCATAATAAGATTTAGACATAGTTATGTAAGTGCAATTACTCACCTTAGCTTAATGAAGCATCAACTTCCATATTGTTATCCAAAAGCTCATTTTTCCCATTTACAAAAATACAAAAGTCTATTTTATGAAACTTAAAACTTCAATTTTCTTGTGCTAGGTGTTGTAATATGGTGTTGAAATTCCTAGTTTAGAATTTCATAATTTATAGTAATTTGTATGATTTATTTAAATTTATTGAAGAAGGGATGGTCTCATGCTATTTTAGGTTCAGAAAATAATAAGGTGGAAAAAAATAAAAGCCAGGAACATGTATTCTAGAACGAAGAGGAAAAGTGGTGAGAAAGATAGAAGATAATTGTAATGACCCGTATTTTTAACTAGTTTAAATTTTGAAATTTAGATGATTATTGGATAAAATGGTTAGAAATAAAATTTAATGATTTATTTGTATTAGTTTATTGGATAATTAAATTGTTCAAAATTTAATTTTTGAAAATTATTTGAATAATTTGATTTTGGATTTAGATGATGGAAAATGATATCGGGATTTGATTTAAATGTTATTCAAAATATAAACGAAGATGGTTAACATTTAAAATTAGATTTAGAATGTGAATAATTAAAATTGAAAATTTCATATTGTAATTAATGAGTAAAAAATAGTCATTTTGGCAACAGTCTCAGATTTTGACGAAACCAGTTTCATCGAATCCGTAATGGTGAATTGTTGTAAGATTTTAAGTTTCATAGCAATCAAACTTATCGTTTGGCCATGAGAGCTTGAAATGCGCAGAATTAATTTTCAGAATTTAATTAAAATAATCGACTTTGAAAAGCTATCTTTTGCATATGATCGAATTAGACCTCGAGACTAGTTTCGTTGTGTTCGAAACGGGGGTAAAGCATTATGAACGTCTGACGGTACGTTTCATTTGGAGTTCGTAATTTTGGACGGTTATAGCGAGATATTTTATAATTTAAGTTATAATATATGTAAATAAAATGATATTATTCAAATCACTTCCTTTATTTTAGGTGTATCTCTTTCACCCTCCCACATTTCCTCAAATTGAAATCGCAGCCTCAAATCGAAAAAGAAAGAAAATGAACAGCATCTCAATAAAAAAACAAAGGCACGATTTGAGAAAAAAGAACGAGCAGATTGAATTAAAAAAAAGGAAAAAAATGGCGATCATGGTCGCGATGGTGAGGGGATCGAAGCGCGATAGGGGCGATGTCGTCTTTGCATTGCAAGGTTTAGGTGCGCGCTATGTACAGTGGCGTCGAAGGTAGTGGGTTCGACGTCGACTTTCGTACGCGAGCGAGTGGAGATGGCTAGAGCGTGGGTCGCGAGCTCGGTGGAGGCGACTGAACATGGTGGTTGGCGATGCTATTTCAGATCTTGAGAGAGTGGTGTTAGGCGAGGTCGGCAAGCGTAAAAAAAAGGGATTGAAGTCGTGAGTACCAGAGGAAGAGAAGGCAGCAGTAAGGTAGCATTTTGTTTTTTTAGATCGTTAACTAAAATTTTATCTATCGCTGACGTTAATAAATTTGTAACTTGTGCATACGAGGTTCAAATCCGAACGAGGATAATTGCGTTGGAATCATATTGGTATTGTCTACGCTATAAAGTTGGAATTATTGCGATTCACTTCATTCGAATTTTCAGATTCGAGCAAGGTGAGTGTTTTATATGCTCACGTTTTGGCTAATTTTTTTTATATGTGGTTGAATCATATAATGAAGTGAATTGGATTTATAGATTGTTGCTTGATAAATTTAGTTGACAATTAAATTGACATCTCAATTTATTAGTAGGATTTAATTGATTGTTAAATTAAATTAGAATTTAGTTGCCAGTAAAATACATGAGATTGATAATTTTGAAATTGTTGTGAATTTTGTTGACTGTATGGATGATTGATTGTGATGTATGCGATTGGTTTTTTTTGAGAAAAATGTGTGATCCTCTACGCATAGAGGAGAGCACACATGTGAATATATATATAACACAAACATAAGGAGCTGTCAACATGTCTGACAGGTAACAGGAACTAAACTACAAGAAGCAAAAAAACTCAAGAAATCCTAAGGTGAGATCCAATAAGTCCCCCACCCGTCACACCTTAATGTCAAGCACCGGCATGGTCAATCTCCCGATATTAAGATGCTAGAGGTACCAAAAGCCTAAAAATAAATAAAAAAGAGCCCCAAAAGTCCTAGACAGAAGAAGAGAAAAAACATCTGCTTAGAAGAGCATCTGCTGAAAAGAGAGAACGCTCGAAGTCTCAGAATAAAGGAGCGGAGCCAAACAGAAGAGAGGGACATCCTGAAAGAGCACTCCAAAGAGAAGATAGCGGAATCCTATATCGAAGGAAAAAATAGCAAGACGTCTCCGATGACCTCTGTATGATCTGAAATCCAGCAATCTGACTCCAAGAGAAACATGCGAAAAGAATCTGGTATCCTATCTCCCAAAATTGTAACTGGGACAAGACTAGAGGAAAAATTAGAATGATACATATATATATGTATATTTAATAAAAAATATACATATATATGGATTTAAAAGGAAAAAACCTAAAACAATTTAACAGGACGAAAACAAAAGAAAAGAATAAACTGAAACCAAAAACCAAACAGAAACGAGAACAAAGAGTGAGACAAACCAGACTTATATGCCTTGAATCATAAGCAAGCTATGATTTAATGTGAGATTATCATATAAGTTTGGAATAAAATTAATAATACTATTGTTAGAACAGTGAAAGATATTATTAAGTTTAAAAAGATTAATATTATAACTAACCTTGTTAAGATACCGTTTGAAGAGGATGTTATTAGCTAGTTTATATTTGGGATTAGAAATCCATTTAAGACAAAATGTGGAAATTGAAAAAATCAATTTGTTAAGATGACTATTGTTGTTATTAAAAATTCTTTGATTTCTCTCAAACCAAATAAACCAACTAATAATAAAAAATAAAGTATCTAGTAAAAATCTAATATTTTTGTTAAATTTGAATCTATAATTTTTCCAGTAGAATCCACAATCCGAAATAGAAGTTATTACATTAAAGTTAAAAATTTAAGAGTATTAATTAGGATGTAATTGGTGTCCAAACACTCATAATAAGTATGATTTATGTCCTCAAGATGCAGATTGCAAAAATAACATTTATTATCAATATGAATGTTTTATCTCTTTAAAAGTTCAATTGTATTGAGTTTACATGAAGAATTAACCACATGTGAATTTTGGATTTAGGAGGAGCATTAGATTTCCACATATATTTAAAAGAGTTATTTATGTACCCGAAAAATTAATAAAACTATAGAAAGATTTTGGAGTATATTTCTTACACTTATCCCATTCCCAACTAATAAGGTCATTATCGGCATCAATATTATAAAGATTTAATCTGGCATAAAGCAAGGAGAGTTGCCTAAGGGTAGTACCAATTAAAGTTCTGTTAAAACTAAAGTTCCAAGGAGGATCATTCTCCGGAGAATAAACTTCATTTATTAAAGCATACTTAAAGTTGCTAATATCATACAAATCCTTAAATTCAAATTTAAGGGGCAAGATCGAAATCCAACAGTCATGCCAAAAAGAAGCACAATTTCCTGAATGAACTATCATCTTAGTTCCTAATTTAAAGAAATCATAACATTTTAAAATGTTTCTCCAAAAATTAGAAAAATTATGGGAAAAAGAAAGATCAAATTAGTGTAAATTGAAGCTACCATTATAGTACTATTTGGAAATAATCTCTTTCCAAATAGCGTTATCATTTATATCCTTAAATTTCCGAATCCATTTGCCTAAAAGGGACAAATTCATGTTGCGTAAATTAATAACTCCTAAACCACCTTCATTTTTAGCTTTACAAACAGTTTCCCAGTTAACGAGGCATTTTATACTGTTATTAATATAATCCCCACTCCATAGAAAATCTCTTCTAATTTTATCAATTTTGTCAATAACCCAGTCTGGAAACAGATGCATAGACATCCAATAGATAGGTAGGGCTGATAAAACCGAGTTGATTAAAATAAGTCTACCTGCTCTAGAAAGAAATCTCCCGTTCCATTTAGATATCTTATTTTTAATTTTATCAATAATAATAAGCCAATCATCATGCTTGAGATTGGTAGGTCTAATCACAAACCCTAGATAATCAAAAGGAAATTTCATACTTTTACAATTTAGGGTATTTGCAACTAAGTTTTCTACTTTTTCAAAATCATTTAAAACAAGAACAGAGCTTTTGTCAAAATTAAATTTTAAGCCAGATAAAAGCACAAACTATAGAGAATAAACTTGAGAGTAATAGTGTGTCTAGGAAGATGAGAAGAAAAAAGTAAGGTATCATCCGCAAATTGTAAAACCGATATACCATTACGCGATATATCATTACCAACACTTCCTAGAGAACCATTATCAACAGCTTTTTTAATAATTTTAGCAAAAACATCAGCAATTAAGTTAAATAGCAAAGAGGATAAGGGATCCCCTTGCCTTAAGCCTCTCTTAGACTGAATTTTATTACCTAAAATACCATTAACCATAATACTAGAGTTACCCATTTTAAGTAAAATCAAAATCCAACTAATCCATCTATGCCCAAATCCTTTAGCCAGAGAAATATCTACAAGGAAATCCCAATCCACTGAATCAAAAGCTTTAGCAAAATCAAGTTTTAAAATCGCACAAGTTATGTTGCTCTTACAGCAGTGATCAATATATTCTTGAACAGCAGCCACACCATCGATAATATTTCTCCCTTTAATAAAAGATGATTGTGAACAATCAATTAAATCATTCATTCTATTACTAAATCTATTAGCTAGTACTTTAGAAATGATTTTAACCGAACAGTTAATCAAAGAAATAGGTCTAAAATCTTTTAAATTGTTAGCTCTAACTTTTTTATGCAGCAAAATAACATTTGCAAAGTTGAATCTCCCTAATTGCAACTTACCATTATAAAAGTCATTAAACAGATTTACTAAGTCAAATTTTAAAAAATCCCAAAAGGTATTATAAAAAAGAATTGGAAACCGATCAGGTCCCGGCGATTTATCGCTAGACATATCATTAATAGCTTTCCTAATTTCCTCTTTAGAGAAAGGAATATCTAACTCAGATAAATCAACAATAGAATCTGATGGATACAGATCAGTCCTTCTAACATTGATTCTATGTTTGGTTTTAGATCCAAAAATACTCTTATAATAGTTGGTAAAAGCCTTGTTAAGGTCTCCTTGATCAACTAACTCTATATTGTTAACAAAAATAGAGTTAATTGTATTAGAACACTTTCTACCATTGGCAATATTGTGAAACAATTTGGTATTATTACCACCTTCGTTGATCCACTGAATTCTAGATCGCTGCTTCCACATCACCTCCTCTTTCTCTAAAATAGAATTCAGTTCATCTTTTAAATTAGAAAGAACGTTACGTTCTCCTAGATTAAGAGGTCTAGATTCTTCTATCTTGTTTATTTTGAGCATTTCATTAATAATATTATCTTTTTTGATTTTTAAATTGCCAAAAACATTTCTATTCCAATTCTTAAGGAAAATCCTAAGGTCTCTAAGTTTAGAAACAAAAGCTTTGGCAGAATTGTACTTATTTCTGAAATTATGAAAACTCAAAGAGTTCCATTTACAAATAACTAGGTTTACAAAGTTAGACTCCAAAAGCCACATCTTTTCAAATTTAAAATTGTTAATAAAAACTCTTTGGCAATCACAAGAAAGGATAATAGGGCAATGGTCAGAGAAGGTATACGACAAGCCATTAACTCTAAGATAGGAAATTTGTCCTCAATCTCATCGTTAACAAAAAATCTATCGAGAAGAGCCAAAGAAGGAGACTCTCTTGAGTTACACCAAGTAAACTCTCTATTAGATAAGGGAATTTCAATCAAATTAGAGCTAACAATAAATTGATTGAATTCCTCCATGGCAGAGCAATCTCCTTCTCTAGGAAGACGCTCACCAATGAAACGCGTAACATTAAAATCACCCCCCAAAATCCAGGAGCCCAGGGCTAGAGACATAAAATCAAGGCATTCGCTCCATAAGGCTCTCCTATTGATCTTAGAATTAGGCCCGTAAACATTAGAAATATTTATTAAAGAATTATCAGAAAGATTAATAAGAATAGCATGAAGAGAATGATGCTTAACAATACATTGAAGCAATTTAATACAACTGTCACGCCAACCTATCATTAAACCCCTAGAAGAGCCAACGGAAGGTAAAAAGACCCAATTTCTAAGATAAAAACCGTCTAATCTTCTGAAGAAACGAGCATCGGGACAGCTAATTTTAGTTTCTTGGAGCAAAGCAATATCAATGGAGTAGTCTTTAAAAAATACTCTAACCTTATCACATTTTTTCAAATCGTTCAAACCCCTAATGTTCCAACTGATGATCCTCATAAATGAACAGAGCTAGCCCTCTCTAATTCCCTACATCTAATAAACTCCCTATCTAACTCAATATCAGTAAAAATAAAAGAAGTGTCACGGGCTAACTGACTAAACTCAGCAGAAGAAAGGTTATATAAAGCATAAGAAGAAGAAAATACTACCCAAAAAAGAATCCGTGCCTGAGCCTGGATGCGACGCACCACTCGTGGTACTCAATCCAAGTATCTCACCAATAGAGGTAGGCATACTGCTACGGATTCTGCCACTACGACGCACTGACCCACGAGGAACAACAAATCACTTGCGCTTTCCTCTTTTCATCGAAGCAGAGCTAGGAGCAGAGCGAACCAAATCCACCAACCCATCAGATTTTAAAACAACTGGATCAAAAACAACAAGCTCATCTGAAGCATCTCCCAAAGGCAAGACATGAGACTCGGTGTGTAAAGAAACATCCACAGTAACCTCTTCCAGATGATCCTTAGGAGTAATAAAAGTACCATCAGCACCCAAAGAAACAATATAACGAGAATAGTTGCTAGAAACAGCAAAAACTTCATGGCATCCCGCCGCATCTTGATTGAACGCACTTTGAGAAGAAAATGAAGTACAACCAGCATCAACAGCAGCCTGTGCCCATGCATCATGCACAACAGCAACAGTGCACATGACATCACAATTCTCAGGCTCAATAGGATTCACAGCCTCAATATGTTGCTCCAAAGAAAGAAAAACATCACAAGAATCAACTAGTCCAAAAATATCAGGAGAAACAGAAAAATCACTGATGCTAAAACAAGATTACAACTCGGTGACATGATCGAATTTATCACATTCAGAAGGTAAATTAACAGCAGGAATGGAAGACCACAAATCTTATCCAGAGAAGGAAACTGGTCAATCTCCAATTGCATATCCATTTTAACGAAATTAACATGAAAGTCATGGACTTCACTCATGGAGTTGCACGTAAGAGCAGGAACATGATGCTCAGAGGTATCTCACGAGTTGCAATCTGGATAATCTGTATCTGGAATCGAAGATAGGCTATCAAAAATGTTGAACAGGGGAAGTTCGAATTTGTCCAGATGTTTGGGACGATTGTTTTTTCGAGCAGAGCAGAAAGGAAGACCTAGTTCTTCAACAAATTCACAAGCTTGCAAAGGGGAACAAGAGTTGTATTGATCCAAACAAGAAGATACAGCAGGGTCCAGTAATATGGGGTCGAAGCCCAAATTGAATTCATTAACATCAACAATAGGTTCGAACGAATCAACAGGAAAAACTGCAGGCATATGCTTAGCAATCAAGATCTCAGGTTGACCACTTACTTCAAGATATCAAAACCATTATCAAAATTCGATTCGTTGATGATGTCGAAATAATAAAACAGCTCTTCGAGATAGCTTAAGCCTAGATCTTTATTTGTCCAGTGAGAGTCAATCAAAACACCCCTTAACAACAAATATTTAAGAACAAATTGTAAACCGTGGTTGATTGGAGAAGGCGGAGAACCACACTTCCTACTGCACAAAGATTCAGAGGATAAATCCTCTCTAACCTCAGACTTGCCGAAGAACAATTTAGGATCTCCAAATCTTTCCCAATATCCCTTACCAATATTCGGTTCATTAATGGAGTTAAAATGAAACAATAATTCGTCAAGATACTTAAAACCCAAGTCCCTCTTGTCCCACAGATGCTGGAGAAGAACACCTCTCAGCTTCAAGAATTTTAGAGCAAAAAGGAAGCCGTGATTAGTCGAGTACGAATTAGAATTAGAAGAATATGAAGTAATCACGCATTCTTTCCTCTTATGCCCAAATTTACCACAGCAGAAGCATCGAACTGGATCTCTACAGGTGGAAGCAAAATGGTTAAAATCACTGCATCTGAAGCAAAAACCCTACCCTTTCTGTAGTCGATCCAATTCAAATTAGAAGCGCGAAGCTCCTTGAAGATGAGATGTTGTTCGATTCTTAACGGCTTGGGCATATGAAAAAGGGAAAGATAAGCTATTGGGGAAAAGAGAAGAAGGAGACGAAGATGATGTCGTACGAAAATCTTGGGAGGTAGAAGAAAAAGAAGACGAAGAAGAAAGTAACGGCCAATTTTCTTGAATAGTTGCCATTATTATTGGAATTATTTTGATGTATGCGATTGGTTGATATTTTGGATGCTTTGCTAGGTTTAGTATATTCTGTCATCACCCGTATGTTGTTACAGTGTATAAAACTGTAAATTGAATTACTATGAATAAATTAAGAAATAGATTGAAATGATATATACCTAGGCATTTATTTGGATTGAAATGATATATATCTATCCTTGAAATTAAATTAAAATAATTATCCACTTGTCCATAGGTTACAAAATTATATGCGGACACCGGGTTGGTTAAATTAAATGATTTTAAAAGTTGTTTTGAAATTATTTAAATGAACTAATTTTTAGAATAAAACCAAATTTAAGGAAATTGTATTATTTTGAATTGGAGCTGGTAATTTTGGAATTTAAACTTGATAAACGAGTTTGTCAATTAATCGAAGTTTAAAATTTTATGTTATAAACGAAATACGGCGTAAATTTCAGAAATGGATTTGTTTTAAAAGATGGATTTTTATTCGAACTTTGAATATTTCTAAGAAAAGTGATATGAATTGATATTTCAAATGTGAGTTTGGAATTGAATTATAATTGAAAATTTGGATTTAAAATTTGGCATTGAAAGTAAATTTGATTTAAGTGTTTAAATTGATATTCTGAAATTGAATTTGGAATTGGAATTGGAAATTAATTTGGATTTGGAACTGGGAATTAATTTGAAATTGGGATTTAAATTAATTTGGAAATTGAAATTGAAATGAATTTGTGTATTGGAAGAAATGTGTATGGAGTCAAAATTTATTCGAGTTGGAATCGAAAATTAAATTGATCAAATCGAAATATCAAATTAAAATGGAATTTGGAATTGATTTGGGTAGGAAATTGGGAAGTTGACCGGCTTGACTTTCGAATCATTTTTTTAAAATGAATATTTTAGTACAAATGATTTAAAATCTATATTCTTTAAATATTCAAATTATTTTTGATTTTCCAAACTATTTTACTATATAAACTATTTTTATATTCTAATTTTTTTCGATTAAACTATTTAAATATTTTCTATTAAAGTATTTTTAACTATTTGACTATTTTAAACTATTTAAACTATTTTCTAAAATTCAAACTGGTTAAAGGGTAAATTGTTTATATTTAAACCTTGGATTTCAAATACAAACTAGGTTAAAGTGAAGAATATAACCTAATTTGAATTCGAATCAAATTTTGGAAATGGAATCTATTTATTTGAAAATTTTGAAAATTTTCAATATATGATGATTTCGAAATGGATATGATATTTTGATATCAAGTGCAAATTATTTTCGAAATGTAAAAGAACCAACCGGTGTGTAAAATGACGATTGGTTGTTAAAAAGACCGGGGCCTCTTATTGAAATACTCTCTTTCAATATTGGAACCAATTTGACAACTGTGTACGCGGTGGATGATATCTAGAATGTAGTGGTCGAATTAGCGACGTTTACTGGAATGAAGTAAGAGAACGATGATGGATAGCCTTGACATTCGTGTCATAATTAAAATGACTAAAACATAAGCCTATGTCTGGCCATTGAGGTTAGCTACCTCTAGCGATGTTGGTCCCTCGTATTATTATTGTGAGTTCAGATTCGATGGGTGCACCTTATTTGTCATTTGGATTGATTGTTGGGGTCGGTCACAGATGCGTTATGACCAGCCAGAAAAGGTAAACTGGTAGAATCCTACCTTGGGCATTGCCTCATGTGCCTTGTCATATTTATCCCTATACGAGCCCATTACAATTTTGGTTTAAAACTGTAAAATGTGTTAAGGTGGATCAATGTAAAGCCTTAACGCTATTTTGGATATTTATTTTACTAATAGACATTATCTACTATAGCATAAACTATTATATGTAAATAGTTTAACGGATACTTAGGATATGGAACATCCCGTAACATCTCTTAAGTTATTGCACTCATATTTATGATATTGATTTGACTTACATAGAGTATTTTAGTTCTGACTCGAGTGTTTTGTCTTTTCATTACGCTCGGGCCAGTCCTGAGTTTTTTTCAGCGCATTGAAGACTATTCTCTGGGTGACGAAGATGAAGCTTGGTATATTGTTATTATTACTATTCCTTACATCATGCTATTATGCTGTATTGATCATTTATTTCTGATGTATATATATATCTCTGATAAATGTGTATAGATTTAAAATCAAATGTATAGTAAATAGGTTTATTAATTGTTTATTTAATTATTATATATTATCGTTCCGCTGTGAGATTCTGCGTTTTGTTTTCTTCATCTCTTCTTATTTTTTTTATTTAACCCATTAATTATCTTTTGAAATGTGGGTCATTACAGTTGGTATCAGAGCGAAGGTTTAGCGATAACTTTGGCTTTGTGGGGTTTGACTCATTGGAGATAGGGTAGTAATACCCTAGAATGAGTTAATTTGAGTGTATATATATGAGAGAGCGTATTTGTTAGTGTTATAAAATGTTTTACATTGTGTTTACTTATCCATTGAGTTGTTTATGAATTCTGGTCGATGTGCGGGATGTGTGGCATCGACAGGGGTTTCTAAACACTTAAATGAGGCAAGTCGACACAATATTGTTTAAAAAATCGGCTAAATGAAATAGTTTTACCTAAATTATATTATATACATAAAATGATAATTTTTAATGAAATTGCTGCTTGGAAATGATACTATTTAATTATCATCGATTATTTGTTGAATTAAAAATAAAACGAATACTTAATAAATTTTATTTTAGGAAGAATTTTAGATTTAAATTGAATTGAAATAAAGTTTAAATGAAAATTGGTTCAAATGACCAAGTGTAAATTAATCGAATATTTTGATAATAAGATAAGGAAATTTTGTAAGCATATTATAATATAGCTTATATATAGAAATGATTTTAAAAATTTAGAATTTTGGAATTTAAAATCCTTTTATTTTCTAAATTTTTTTAAGGCCTTGAAAATTAATAAATGGTATTATTTGAAAGAGTTTTAACTAGAAAATTATTTTGAAAATATTTTTGAAAGAAATAAAAGCATTAAACTCGCTTGGTTGCTGTGAAATAATTCCGGGGATGACTGCAGCATCGCCAGTGTTCATTTTCGAGTTCCTGAGTGAAGATTGCTACCAAAGGAAAATTTTGGTTTTGATTAAACAAGTTTTGATTGAGAAAATATATTCCATGTGTAATTTAATAAGTATATGAAAATAATTTTGAACTTAAAATTGAAAATAGTATAAAAGAAATAAGTTACAACTTATAAATTTGAGTAGGAAAATCAACCAAATTTAAAATAGTTAAAATTTTTGGTTAAGCAAAAATAACTGAATTAAGAAATATTCAATTGATTGAGTTAGTGAAATGAAATAAATAAAATATGGTTTATCTCGTGAAAACTAAAATATAAAAAAATTGAATTGCATTTGAAATGAAGCCGATAAATTGACAAAATGAAATTTTGAATGAATAAATTATATAGTTTATAGATTTGTGAATAGTAAGTTAAACAAATTTAAATTGTTAAATATGGATGATAAGAAATTTAAATTGAAAAAAGAGAGCAATAGACTAAAATAAAATGAAGTTTAACTTAATAAATTGAATTGGATATTAAACGAAATTAGATAAACTAGTAAAGTGGATTAATTTCATTTGGGCTATAAAATGAATTAAAAATGAATAAGGACTTGAATTTTTAAAATGAAATGTGATTTAAGTGTGAAGGAGATTTAATAAAATAAATGAATGAAAAGAATTAGTATGAGTAATTGGATTTGATTTAAAAATTGGATAAAGAAAAATTAAATTACCAGTGGATTAGTTAAATAAAAATTGAATGTTAACTAATATAATATGGAATAAATTATAAAGTGAAGTTAACTTAAGAGAAGTTTAAATAAAAAAATTGCATTTGAATTAAATTAGACAAAGTAATATGAATTCAAACAGATAATGTGAACCAATGAATTAATAATAAATCAAGATATGAAGTAATAATAATAACCGTGATTGTGTTGTATAAATTATTATAATGAATTTAGATGAATTTATAAATGATGTTAGTATAAAAAGAAAAAGAAGGATATACTAGGTGAAATATAATTGATTTAACCTAAGCATAGTTAAGTAAAATAATTTTAAATGAATTGATATGAAATAGGTTAAAATAAAAATGAAATGAAACAATTAGAATTTCACAAATCAAATTTAAATATGGATGAAACAAGTGTAAATAATTGGAACAAATCGATTGAATGTAAGTATATTGAGTTGAACTAAATATAATGTGAATGCAATAAATATTGATTGGAAGAAAAGAATGAATTGGAACCAAATTAGTTGAATGTAAATTAATTAAAAGCGAATGAATTGAATATAAATCCATTGTATGATTAACGAAATTGATATAAATTAGTGATTGTGAATGAATGTAAAATATATGGAATGTGGTAAGGAATTAAATTATTTAAGTGAAATTAATTATATGAATTATTGAAATGAAATAATGAAAAAAAAGAATGTAACTATGAATGAGTATGAATAAATAGATTGTGAATTCACTAAGGTTGATAAGTGCATGCAAACCAATTGGAAGTCAATAAATTGAATTAAAAATCAATTGAACGTGAATCTATTTGAATAAAGGTTGGTTGAATACAAACGAATTGAAATGAATCAATTAAAATGTTAATGAAGTGGATGTTAATAAAAAAATTAAGAAAATAAATTAAAAATTGACATTAGGTAAAGTAAATTCACATGATTATGAATTGATTGGAAGGATATTGATGGTTGGATGGTTTCTTTTGTTACAAACCATTGTTATTACCATTTTGATTGTATGTGATTGTTGTATGTTGTGTTTTCGTGCTTGTATTTATTGTTTGGATTCAAAAAGTCCATGTTACATGGTTTTATTAGACTTATGTATGCTTCTATACCATTATATGCGACTAATATCTTAAATTGAGTTGAGGTAGTACATACAAAGACTGTTTGGGGCGTATACGTGGATTTATATGCTTTTGGTTGCTTAATACGAGAGAACTCGCTCGTATTATAAATAATAAGGTACGTATCTCGGATTACATACCACGATTTTATATTTTTACCCTTTGGGATGCCTCATCATTGAGATGAGATGTATATATGATATGTATTGGTAATATTTTTGTTATATATTGAATTGTAAAATTATTTTGATCGAGCCGTGCAAAGAAGACTCTGCCGAAATTTTCCGTAAATTCAGAAGTTAGAAAATTTTTGGAGTTTTAAATTTTTTTATAACTTGTTTATATATGTAAGTTATATTTTTTGTAAAACTGATATTGGATTGGCATAGTTGAAGTGTAGTATTAGTATCACAAATAAGATTGTTAAGTTTTATAAGTGATTGTTTTATATAAAATTCATTGTGCGTTAATTTCTTTACTTAACACCTTTTCGAGGACGAAAAGCTTTGAGTGGGGGAGAATGTAACGACCCGTATTTTTAGCTAGTTTAAATTTTTAAATTTAGATGATTATTGGATAAAATGGTTAGAAATAAAATTTAATGATTTATTTATATTGGTTTATTGGATAATTAAATTGTTTAAAATTTAAATTTTGAAAATTATTTGAATAATTTGATTTTGGATTTAAGATGATGGAAAATGATATTGGGATTTGATTTAAATGTTATTCAAAATATAAACGAAGATGGTTAACATTTAAAATTGGATTTAAAATGTGAATAATTAAAATTGAAAATTTTATATTGTAATTAATGAGTAAAAAATAGCCATTTTGGCAGTGTCTCAGATTTCGACGAAACCAGTTTCATCGAATCCGTAATTCTGAATTATTGTAAGATTTCAAGTTTCGTAGCGATTGGGCAAGTCGTTTTGCCGTGCGAGCTTGAAACACGCAGAATTACTTTTCAGAATTTAATTAAAATAATCGATTTTCAAAAGCTATCTTTTGGATATGATCGAATTAGACCTCAGGACTAGTTTCATTGTATTCGAAACGGAGGTAAAACATTATAAACGCCTGACGGTACATTTCATTTGGAGTTTGGAATTTCGGACGGTTATAGCGAGATATTTTATAATTTTAGCTATAATATATACAAATAAAATGATATTATTCAAATCCACTACCTTTATTTTAGCCGTATCTCTTTCACCCTCCAACATTTCCTCAAATTGAAATCGCAGCCTCAAATCGAAAAAAAAGAAAGAAAAGGAACGACATCTCAATAAAAAAACAAAGGTAGATTTGAAAAAAAAAAGAACGAGCAGATCGAATTAGAAAATAAGAGAGAAAAAATGGCGATCGTAGTCGCGATGGTGAGGGGATCGGAGCACGATATGAGCGATGTCGTCTTTGCATTGCAAGGTTTGGGTGCACGCTATGTATAGCGGCGTCGAAGTTAGTGGGTTCGACGTCGACTTTCGTATGCGAGCGAGTGGAGATGGCTAGAGCGTGGGTCGCGAGCTCGGTGGAGGCGGCAGAACAGGGCGGTCGGCGATGCGATTTCAGATCTAGTGGCAGTGGTTTTAGGTGAGGTCGGCAAGTGTAAAAAAAAGGGATTGAAGTCGTGAGTACCAGAGGAAGAGAAGGCAGGAGCGAGGTAGCATTTTGTTTTTTTAGATCGTTAATTAAAATTTTATCTATCGTCGACGTTAATAAATTTGTAACTTGTGCATACGAGGTTCAAATCCGAACAAGGACAATTGCATTGGGATCATATTGGTATTGTCTACGTTATGAAGTTGGAATTACTGCAATTCACTTCATTCAAATTTTCAGATTCGGGCTAAGGTGAGTGTTTTATACGCTCAAGTTTTGGCTAATTTTTTTTATATGTAGTTGAATTATATAATGAAGTGAATTGAATTTATTGATTGTTGCTTTATAAATTTAATTAACAATTAAATTGACATCTCAATTTATTGGTAGGATTTAATTGATAGTTAAATTAAATTAAAATTTCATTGCCAGTAAAATACCCGAGATTGATAATTTTGAAATTGTTGTGAATTTTATTGACTGTTTGGATGATTGATTGTGATGTGTGCGATTAGTTGATATTTTGGATGTTTTGTTAGGTTTAATATATTCTGTGATCACCCCGTATGTTGTTACTGTGTATAAAACTGTAAATTGAATTACTTTGAATAAATTATGAAATAGATTGAAATGATATATACATATGACATTTATTTGGATTGAAATGATATATATCTGTCCTTGAAATTAAGTTAAAATAATTATTCACTTGGCCATAGGTTAGAAAATTATATAGGAAACCGGGTTGGTTAAATTAAATGATTTTAAAAGTTGTTTTGAAATTATTTAAATGAATTGATTTTTAGAATAAAATCAAATTTATGGAAATTGAATTATTTTGAATTAGAGCTTGTAATGTTGGAATTTAAACTTGATAAACGAGTTTGTCAATTAATCGAAGTTTAAAATTTTAAGTTATAAACAAAATACGGCGTAAATTTCAGAAATGGATTGGTTTTAAAAGTTGGGTTTTTATTCGAATTTTGAATATTTCTAAGAAAAGTGATATGAAATGATATTTCAAATGCTTAGTTTGGAATTGAATTATAATTGAAAATTTGGATTTAAAATTTGGCATTGAAAGTAAATTTGATTTAAGTGTTTAAATTGATATTTTGAAATCGAAATTGGAATTGGAGTTGAAATTGGAAATTAATTTGGAATTGGAAATTAGTTTGAAATTGGGATTTAAATTAATTTGGAAATGGAAATTGAAATTGAAAGAATTTGTCTATTGAAAGAAATGTGGAGTCGAAATTTATTCGAGTTGGAATCGGAAATTAAATCGATCAAATCGAAATGTCAAATCGAAATGGAATTTGGAATTGATTTGGGTAGAAAATTGGGAAGTTGACCGGTTTGACTTTGGAATTATTTTTTTAAAATGAATATTTTAGTATAAATGATTTAAAATCTATATTATTTAAATATTCAAATTATTTTTGATTTTACAAACTATTTTACTATATAAACCATTTTTATATTCAATTTTTTTCGATTAAACTATTTAAATATTTTCTATTAAACTATTTTTAACTATTTAACTATTTTAAACTATTTAAACTATTTTCTAAAATTCAAACTGGTTAAAGGGTAAATTGTTTATATTTAAATCTTGGATTTAAAATACGAACTAGGTTAAAGTGAAGAATATAACCTAATTTGAATTCGAATCAAATTTTGGAAGTGGAATCGATTTATCAAATTTTTTTGATAATTTTGAATATTTGATGATTTCGAAATGGATTTGATTTTGAAACGAATATGATATTTTGATATCAAGTGCAAATTATTTTCGAAATGTAAAAGAACCAACTGGTGTGTAAAATGATGATTGGTTGTTAAAGAGACCGGGGCCTCTTATTGAAATACTCTCTTTCAATATTGGAACCACTTTGACAACTGTGTACGCGGTGGATGATCTCTAGAATGTAGTGGTTGAACTGGCGATGTTTACTAGAATGAAGTAAGAGAACGATGATGGATAACCTTGACATTCGTGTCATAATTAAAATGACTAAAACAGAAGTCTATGTCTGGCCATTGAGGTTAGCTACTTCTAGCGACGTTGGTCCCTCGTATTACTATTGTGGGTTCGGATTCGATGGGTGCACCTTATTTGTCGTTTGGATTGATTGTCGCGGTCGGCCACGGATGGTTTACGACCAGCCAGAAAGGGTAAACTGGTAAATCCTCCCTTGGGCATTGCCTCACGTGCCTTGTCATATTTATCCCTATACGAGCCCATTACGATTTTGGTTTAAAACTGTAAAATGCATTAAGGTGGATCAATGTAAAGCCTTAACGCTATTTTGTTATTTATTTTACTAATAGACATTATCTACTATAGCGTAAACTATTATATATAAATAACGGATCCTTAGGAGATGGAAAAACCCGTAACATCTCTTAAGTTATTGCACTCATATTTATGATATTGATTTGACTTACATAAGAGTATTTTAGTCCCGACTCGAGTGTTTTGTCTTTTCATTACAATCAGGTCAATCCTGAGTTTTTTTCAGCGCATTGAAGACTATTCTTTGGGGGACGAAGACGAAGCTTGGTATATTATTATTATTACTATTCCTTACATCTTGCTATTCTGCTGTATTGATCATTTATTTCTGATGAATATATAACTCTGATAAATGCGTATAGATTTAAAATCAAATGTATAGCAAACAACTTTATTAATTGTTTATTTAATTATTATATTTTATCGTTCCGCAGTGAGATTCTGCCTTTTGTTTTCTTCTTCTCTTCTTATTTTTCTTATTTATCCCCATTGATTATTTACGTTCCGGATTGTTTAAGTCGGACATGTGTGGATTATTGTTGATTTAAACCTTCCGAAATGTGGGTCGTTACAACAATAAGAAGGGTTTAAGTTGTATTGGGATTGGACTTCATGTGCCACAAAACAAACATTTTCACTTTCTTTTCTTTTCTTGTTTTTACCATTTCACATATTTTTACTTAGCAAACCATTAACAAATTTCAAAGTAAAATCATACTTTCATATCTTAAGTGATTACACAAAATTAAGTTAGAAAAGGTAAACTGGTAGAATCCTACCTTGGGCATTGCCTCATGTGCCTTGTCATATTTATCCCTATACGAGCCCATTACGATTTTGGTTTAAAACTGTAAAATGTGTTAAGGTGGATCAATGTAAAGCCTTAACTCTATTTTGGATATTTATTTTACTAATAGACATTATCTACTATAGCATAAACTATTATATGTAAATAGTTTAACGGATACTTAGGATATGGAACATCCCGTAACATCTCTTAAGTTATTGCACTCATATTTATGATATTGATTTGACTTATATAGAGTATTTTAGTCCTGACTCGAGTGTTTTGTCTTTTCATTACGCTCGGGCCAGTCTTGAGTTTTTTTCAGCGCATTGAAGACTATTCTCTGGGTGACGAAGACGAAGCTTGGTATATTGTTATTATTACTATTCCTTACATCATGCTATTATGCTGTATTGATCATTTATTTCCGATGTATATATATATATCTCTGATAAATGTGTATAGATTTAAAATCAAATGTATAGTAAACAGGTTTATTAATTGTTTATTTAATTATTATATATTATCGTTCCGCTGTGAGATTCTGCGTTTTGTTTTCTTCATCTCTTCTTATTTTTTTTATTTAACCCCATTAATTATCTTTTGAAATGTAGGTCATTACAGTTGATATCAGAGCGAAGGTTTAGCGATAACTTTGGCTTTGTGGGGTTTGACTCGTTGGAGATAGGGTAGTAATACCCTAGAATGAGTTAATTTGAGTGTATATATATGAGAAAGCGTATTTGTTAGTGTTATAAAATGTTTTACATTGTATTTACTTATCGGTTGAGTTGTTTATGAATTTTGGTCGATGTGCGGGATGTCGTTGCATCGACAAGGGTTTCTAAACACTTAAATGAGGCAAGTCGACACAATATTGTTTAAAAAATCGGGTAAATGAAATAGTTTTACCTAAATTATATTGTATATATAAAATGATAATTTTTAATGAAATTTCTGTTTGGAAATGATACTATTTAATTATCATCGATTATTTGTTGAATTAAAAATAAAACGAATACTTAATAAATTTTATTTTAGGAAGAATTTTAGATTTAAATTGAATTGAAATAAAATTTAAATGAAAATTGACCAAGTGTAAATTAATTGAATATTTTGATAATAAGATAAGGAAATTTTGTAAGTATATTATAATATAGCTTATATATAGAAATGATTTTAAAAATTTAGAATTTTGGAATTTAAAATCCTTTTATTTTCTAATTTTTTTTTAAGGCCTTGAAAATTAATAAATGGTATTATTTGAAAGAGTTTTAACTAGAAAATTATTTTGAAAATATTTTTGAAAGAAATAAAAGCATTAAACTCGCTTGGTTGCTGTGAAATAATTCCGGGGATGACTGCAGCATCGCCAGTGTTCATTTTCGAGTTCCTGAGTGAAGATTGCTACTAAAGGAAAATTTTGGTTTTGATTAAACAAGTTTTGATTGAGAAAATATATTCCATGTGTAATTTAATAAGTATATGAAAATAATTTTGAACTTAAAATTGAAAATAGTATATAAGAAATAAGTTACAACTTATAAATTTGAGTAGGAAAATCAACCAAATTTAAAATAGTTAAAATTTTTGGTTAAGCAAAAATAACTGTATTAAGAAATATTAAATTGATTGAGTTAGTGAAATGAAATAAATATAATATAGTTTATCTCGTGAAAACTAAAATATAAAAAAATTGAATTGCATTTGAAATGAAGCCGATAAATTGACAAAATGAAATTTTGAATGAATAAATTATATAGTTTATAGATTTGTGAATAGTAAGCTAAACAAATTTAAATTGTTAAATATGGATGATAAGAAATTTAAATTGAAAAAAGAGAGCAATAGTAAAATAAAATGAAGTTTAACTTAATAAATTGAATTGGATATTAAACGAACTTAGATAAACTAGTAAAGTGGATTAATTTCATTTGGGCTATAAAATGAATTAAAAATGAATAAGGACTTGAATTTTTAAAATGAAATGTGATTTAAGTGTGAAGGAGATTTAATAAAATAAATGAATGAAAAGAATTAGTATGAGTAATTGGATTTGATTTAAAAATTGGATAAAGAAAAATTAAATTACTAGTGGATTAGTTAAATAAAAATTGAATGTTAACTAATATAATATGGAATAAATTATAAAGTGAAGTTAACTTAAGAGAAGTTTAAATAAAAAATTGCATTTGAATTGAATTAGACAAAGTAATATGAATTCAAACAGATAATGTGAACCAATGAATTAATAATAAATCAAGATATGAAGTAATAATAATAACCGTGATTGTGTTGTATAAATTATTATAATGAATTTTGATGAATTTATAAATGATGCTAGTATAAAAAGAAAAAGAAGGATATACTAGGTGAAATATAATTGATTTAACTTAAGCAAAGTTAAGTAAAAGAATTTTAAATGAATTGATATGAAATAGGTTAAAATAAAAATGAAATGAAATAATTAGAATTTCACAAATCAAATTTAAATATGGATGACACAAGTGTAAATAATTGGAACAGATCGATTGAATGTAAGTATATTGAGTTGAACTAAACATAATGTGAGTGCTATAAATATTGATTGGAAGAAAAGAATGAATTGGAACCAAACTAGTTGAATGTAAATTAATTAAAAGCGAATGAATTGAATATAAATTCATTGTATGATTAACGAAATTGATATTAATTAGTGATTGTGAACGAATGTAAAATATATGGAATGTGGTAAGGAATTAAATTATTTAAGTGAAATTAATTATATGAATTATTGAAATGAAATAATGAAAAGAAAGAATGTAACTATGAATGAGTATGAATAAATAGATTGTGAATTCACTAAGGTTGATAAGTGCATGCAAACCAATTGGAAGTCAATAAATTGAATGAAAAATCAATTGAACGTGAATCTATTTGAATAAAGGTTGGTTGAATACAAACGAATTGAAATGAATCAATTAAAATGTTAATGAAGTGGATGTTAATAAAAAAATTAAGAAAATAAATTAAAAATTGACATTAGGTAAAGTAAATTCACATGATTATGAATTGAATTGGATTGATTGGAATGATATTGATGGTTGGATGGTTTCTTTTATTACAAACCATTGTTATTACCATTTTGATTGTATGTAATTGCTGTATGTTGTGTTTTCGTGCTTGTATTTATTGTTTGGATTCAAAAAGTCCATGTTACATGGTTTTATTAGACTTATGTATGCTTCTATACCATTATATGCTACTAATATCTTGAATTGAGTTGAGATAGTACATACAAAGACCGTTTGGGACGTATACGTGGATTTATATGCTTTTGTTTGCTTAATACGAGAGAACTCGCTCGTATTATAAATAATAAGGTACGTATCTCGGATTACATACCGCTATTTTATATTCTTACCCTTTGGGATGCCTCATCATTGAGATGAGATGTATATATGATATGTATTGGTTATATTTTTGTTATATATTGAATTGTTAAATTTTTTCGATCGAGTCGTGCAAAGGAGACTCTGCCGAAATTTTCCGTAAATTCAGAAGTTAGAATTTTTTTGGAGTTTTAAATTTTTTTATAACTTGTTTATATATGTAAGTTATATTTTTCGTAAAACTGATATCGGATTGACATAGTTGAAGTGTAGTATTAGTTTCACAAATAAGATTGTTAAGTTTTATAAGTGATTGTTTTATATAAAATTCATTGTGCGTTAATTTCTTTACTTAACGCCTTTTCGAGGACGAAAAGCTTTGAGTGGGGGAGAATGTAACGACCCGTATTTTTAGCTAGTTTAAATTTTGAAATTTAGATGATTATTGGATAAAATGGTTAGAAATAAAAATTAATGATTTATTTATATTGGTTTATTGGATAATTAAATTGTTTAAAATTTAATTTTTGAAAATTATTTGAATAATTTGATTTTGGGTTTAAGATGATGGAAAATGATATTGGGATTTGATTTAAATGTTATTCAAAATATAAAAGAAGATGGTTAACATTTAAAATTGGATTTAAAATGTGAATAATTAAAATTGAAAATTTTATACTATAATTAATGAGTAAAAAATAGCCATTTTGGCAGTGTCTCAGATTTCGACGAAACCAGTTTCATCGAATCCGTAATTCTGAATTATTGTAAGATTTCAAGTTTCGTAGCGATCGGACATGTCGTTTGGCCGTGCGAGCTTGAAACACGCAGAATTACTTTTCCGAATTTAATTAAAATAATGGATTTTGAAAAGCTATCTTTTGGATATGATCGAGTTAGACCTCAGGACTAGTTTCATTGTATTCGAAACGGAGGTAAAACATTGTAAACGCCTAACGGTACATTTCATTTGGAGTTTGGAATTTCGGACGGTTACCGCGAGATATTTTATAATTTAAGTTATAATATATACAAACAAAATGATATTATTCAAATCCACTTCCTTTATTTTAGCCGTATCTCTTTCACCCTCCCACATTTCCTCAAATTGAAATCGCAGCCTCAAATCGAAAAAAAAGAAAGAAAAGGAACAACATCTCAATAAAAAAAACAAAGGCAGATTTGAAAAAAAAAAGAACGAGCAGATCGAATTAGAAAAAAAGAGAGAAAAAATGGTGATCGTAGTCGCAATGGTGAGGGTATCGGAGCACGATATGAGCGATGTCGTCTTTGCATTGCAAGGTTTGGGTGCACGCTATGTATAGCGGCGTCGAAGTTAGTGGGTTCGACGTCGACTTTCGTATGCGAGCGAGTGGAGATGGCTAGAGCGTGGGTCGCGAGCTCGGTGGAGGCGGTAGAACAGGGCGGTCGGCGATGCGATTTCAGATCTAGTGGCAGTGGTTTTAGGCGAGGTCGCCAAGCGTAAAAAAAAGGGATTGAAGTCGTGAGTACCAGAGGAAGAGAAGGCAGGAGCGAGGTAGCATTTTGTTTTTTTAGATCGTTAATTAAAATTTTATCTTTCGTCGACGTTAATAAATTTGTAACTTGTGCATACGAGGTTCAAATCCGAACAAGGACAATTGCATTGGGATTATATTGGTATTGTCTACGTTATGAAGTTGGAATTAGTGCAATTCACTTCATTCAAATTTTCAGATTCGGGCTAAGGTGAGTGTTTTATACGCTCAAGTTTTGGCTAATTTTTTTTATATGTAGTTGAATTATATAATGAAGTGAATTGAATTTATTGATTGTTGCTTGATAAATTTAATTGACAATTAAATTGACATCTCAATTTATTGGTAGGATTTAATTGATAGTTAAATTAAATTAAAATTTCATTGCCAGTAAAATACCCGAGATTGGTAATTTTGAAATTGTTGTGAATTTTATTGACTGTTTGGATGATTGATTGTGATGTGTGCGATTAGTTGATATTTTGGATGTTTTGTTAAGTTTAATATATTCTGTGATCACCCCGTATGTTGTTACTGTGTATAAAACTGTAAATTGAATTACTTTGAATAAATTAAGAAATAGATTGAAATGATATATACATATGACATTTATTTGGATTGAAATGATATATATCTGTCCTTGAAATTAAGTTAAAATAATTATTCACTTGGCCATAGGTTAGAAAATTATATAGGAAACCGGGTTGGTTAAATTAAATGATTTTAAAAGTTGTTTTGAAATTATTTAAATGAATTGATTTTTAGAATAAAATCAAATTTATGGAAATTGAATTATTTTGAATTGGAGCTTGTAATGTTGGAATTTAAACTTGATAAACGAGTTTGTCAATTAATCGAAGTTTAAAATTTTAAGTTATAAACAAAATACGGCATAAATTTCAGAAATGGATTGGTTTTAAAAGACGGGTTTTTATTCAAACTTTGAATATTTCTAAGAAAAGTGATATGAAATGATATTTCAAATGCTTAGTTTGGAATTGAATTATAGTTGAAAATTTGGGTTTAAAATTTGGCATTGAAAGTAAATTTGATTTAAGTGTTTAAATTGATATTCTGAAATTGAATTTGGAATTGGAGTTGAAATTGGAAATTAATTTGGATTTGGAATTGGAAATTAGTTTGAAATTGGGATTTAAATTAATTTGGAAATGGAAATTGAAATTGAAAGAATTTGTGTATTGGAAGAAATGTGGATTCGAAATTTATTCGAGTTGGAATCGGAAATTAAATCGATCAAATCGAAATGTCAAATCGAAATGGAATTTGGAATTGATTTGGGTAGAAAATTGGGAAGTTGACCGGTTTGACTTCGGAATTATTTTTTTAAAATGAATATTTTAGTATAAATGATTTAAAATCTATATTCTTTAAATATTCAAATTATTTTTGATTTTACAAGCTATTTTACTATATAAACCATTTTTATATTCAATTTTTTTCGATTAAACTATTTAAATATTTTCTATTAAACTATTTTTAACTATTTAACTATTTTAAACTATTTTCTAAAATTCAAACTGGTTAAAGGGTAAAATTTTTATATTTAAATCTTGGATTTAAAATACGAACTAGGTTAAAGTGAAGAATATAACCTAATTTGAATTCGAATCAAATTTTGGAAGTGGAATTAATTTATCGGAAAATTTTGATAATTTTGAATATTTGATGATTTCGAAATGGATTTGATTTTGAAACGAATATGATATTTTGATATCAAGTGCAAATTATTTTCGAAATGTAAAAGAACCAACTGGTGTGTAAAATGACGATTGGTTGTTAAAGAGACTGGGGCCTCTTATTGAAATACTCTCTTTCAATATTGGAACCACTTTGACAACTGTGTACGCGGTGGATGATCTCTAGAATGTAGTGGTCGAACTGGCGACGTTTACTAGAATAAAGTAAGAGAACGATGATGGATAGCCTTGACATTCGTGTCATAATTAAAATGACTAAAACAGAAGTCTATGTCTGGCCATTGAGGTTAGCTACTTCTAGCGACGTTGGTCCCTCGTATTACTATTGTGGGTTCGGATTCGATGGGTGCACCTTATTTGTCGTTTGGATTGATTGTCGCGGTCGGCCACGGATGGTTTACGACCAGCCAGAAAGGGTAAACTGGTAAATCCTCCCTTGGGCATTGCCTCACGTGCCTTGTCATATTTATCCCTATACAAGCCCATTACGATTTTGGTTTAAAACTGTAAAATGCGTTAAGGTGGATCAATGTAAAGCCTTAATGCTATTTTGTTATTTATTTTACTAATAGACATTATCTACTATAGCGTAAACTATTATATATAAATAACGGATCCTTAGGAGATGGAAAATCTCATAACATCTCTTAAGTTATTGCACTCATATTTATGATATTGATTTGACTTACATAAGAGTATTTTAGTCCCCACTCGAGTGTTTTGTCTTTTCATTACAATCAGGTCAATCCTGAGTTTTTTTCAGCGCATTGAAGACTATTCTTTGGGGGACGAAGACGAAGCTTGGTATATTATTATTATTACTATTCCTTACATCTTGCTATTCTGCTGTATTGATCATTTATTTCTGATGAATATATAACTCTGATAAATGTGTATAGATTTAAAATCAAATGTATAGTAAACATCTTTATTAATTGTTTATTTAATTATTATATTTTATCGTTCCGCAGTGAGATTCTGCCTTTTGTTTTCTTCTTCTCTTCTTATTTTTCTTATTTATCCCCATTGATTATTTACGTTCCGGATTGTTTAAGTCGGACATGTGTGGATTATTGTTGATTTAAACCTTCCGAAATATGGGTCGTTACAACAATAAGAAGGGTTTAAGTTGTATTGGGATTGGACTTCATGTGCCACAAAACAAACATTTTCACTTTCTTTTCTTTTCTTGTTTTTACCATTTCACATATTTTTACTTAGCAAACCATTAACAAATTTCAAAGTAAAATCATACTTTCATATCTTAAGTGATTACACAAAATTAAGTTATTTTAGAAAATTTATTTCCCATAAATTCTTTTTATTTAATTAATTATCTCAAATGTCATTTTTTTCCCACCTTAAAATATAATCTATTTGTTATCCCATATTGACTAATATTCCTATTTTGAAACTATTTCTTACTTAAATCAATATTCATTTATTATACAATTTAATCCCATTTATTGATCAAATAAATTCCAAAATTCCTTATATAAATAAAATTCCTTTTCCTTTTAAAGTAATTCCTAATCTCATTTACTATTCATATTAATTTTGTAAAATTATCAATCACTTTTAACATATTTAAACATCATTTTAAAAATTCAAATGTATTTATTAATAACAACTAAATCCATATTTATTAATAATTCAAACTTTAAATTATTTAACTTCCAAAATAATTCTTATTAATTCTATAAAATCCACTTTAATTAATTCATATACTATTATTCATTTTACTTAAGTGCTTCTCAACACCGGGTTGTTATAGACTCATCCTCATAAGAAAATTGCACCTTGCAATTTCTCATAAGGGGAATCTATAACTAAGCTGATAACTTCGAGCTTAGCTACACCATGATTAAAAACACAAAATAAGCAACCATCTGTATAGATAAAGCAACCCAAAATCAATAATTAGACCTTCCATCGGTGGCTTAAACAGGACTCAAATTTATCTTCAAAAATTAAAATACTCAGCTTATAAACCATTTTCAAATATCCCACTTATAAATTTTAAAAATAGCTTATACAAATTATTTTCATATATTTATAAAACAACTTTTTTAATAACAAAATTTTAATTTAAACACATTTCTAAAAATTCTTTTCATATAGATTTTGCAAATCCATTTTAGTATATATCATATCTTATTTCACTATAGTATAATCTTACTGATTCCTATAATAACATAAATTTCCCTTTTAATTAATCTCAAAGTATTAGATTCAAAAAATTATACTCTTCAAAATATATCACATTCATTCAAATTAAAATATTTAAGCTATATATAATGTTTCATATTCACATATCAAAATATCCATAAAGACCAATACAAGTCATAAACTATCTTTCATAAATTACGTACAGTTAATTTAAACATACCACATGTATATTTATATACTTATAAAATATCTTTTACAGCCCAACTAACAAATATACTTTAATACCAAATTATCACCAAAATCTTTTTCCCCAAATCATATTTTTACTTTTCCAGATAATAAATCAAAGTATTCAAGAGCATTTAAATTTCCAAAATGTAGCGCACGATAATAATTTTTTCATAGCTTTATTTTCATATTACATACATTACTAAAACATTATTTCAAAATTATATTTTACTTAACAAAATATTTATATACTTTCTTAAACCATCACTTATTATTCGAAGTATATCTCTAAATGTTTCTTCAAAATATTATTTTCCCTTTTTAATATACTTTCTCATATTATTTTACATACTTTTCTAATTAGCTATATATATATTCAAAACAATTCAACCTTTTCAAATTATAAAAAACTTTACAAACACTTAAAGTTTTCAAACCATTCGAATCTTTTCAAAAACATTGCAGTCTTTTCATAACATTTTAAACCTTTCATATTATTGAAATCTTGGCAAAGTATTTAAGCGAAATAATGTGTCTGAATGCCTCGTTCCAGTGTCGTAGAATCCTTAATGATAATATTTACCATGGTAATCAACTGTATTCTTAAACCGCTCAACGGAAAGATTAACACAAATTTACTTTAAAATTTCTTTAGATACTTTCTGTATATATCTTTTTTAGAAATCTACTTTTGTAGAAATATTTGCTTACTTCTAATTTGAAACATTTCCCATTTGATCATCAAAATATATTTATATATATAACCAAAAGATTCATAATCTTAAAACATTTGCTTAGTGTCATAATATTCTCATCTAATACGATATAAAATTAAAGATCTTTTAATGGTTAATCCAACATAAACTTGCTTACATTTAAATGTTTACAAATGCTTTCTAAGTGTGTGTATATATTATATTAGTAATTCATTTCATTAATTCGAATAGCTTTTAATAATAACAAATATCAAACTCGCTTATTCATAAAACAAAATAAGCATCAAATTGTAATTCATTCCATTATTTTAGTCGATATATATACATATAGAAATCAATCCAGTCAATAATCTAAAATAAATCCAATGTTGGTATAGTTCTAATCTTCAAATAATGATTCATACTTAATATTATTATTGATAAATATTACAAATCTAATACGAACAAGCTCCATCAAACAATAACCATAAAAACTATAATCAATGACCTTACAATAAACTATTTACCAGTTTCCATTATGCATTCTGATTAGTATCAAATCAAAATATAATAATTCAAAATCTAGCTATGAAAGGTCTCACTAAATATTTCATACTCAATAGATACTAATAGAACAATATATATACAAAATAAAAATACATCCCCAAATGATCACCCGGGCAATCACCATATACACCTATTATCCCTTAGTATAGACTAACTAGCCAACACACCGTGAGGACAGGGACTTTAAGTCTCATCTAAAGTCTTGACTTGTGTCTTATATATACAATGTATTATTATGAACATGCTTTAACACCAATTGTAAGCACCCCATTCTCTATACCTATATGATCCAAGAGTATTACTGGGTAATATTGCCAGATAGTATGGAGAATAAGGCTATATGAGATACATAAATGAATATTCCCTAGGGCTAACACCGATACATATATCAAAAATCACATAAAATTTACCATAGATGTACACGATCTCAGTACAAAGCAATAAACATGTGTGCCTTTAGGATAAAATAATACACAATCCATGATAAATAAATGATGGAGAACACAGAATCAATATCACAGCGATAATATATAATACAAATATATATACACACATACATAAAAATCCAAGTGGGATATAAAACAGGTTAAACTCCTACTATCTCAAAATAAAGACAATGTTTGTCTAATACAACACAATGTCATACAAGCATGTGGTAATATAAATATCATATCCTTTATTTATGTCTAACCGCCACATAATAATCATCTGTCCTTGAAACAATAATCTCTTGGACTGACCCGGGTATTATATAAATAACACATGGGTCATAATATATCTAAATCAAGGGTTAATATGCGTGTATAATTTAATATATGCACGGTAAACAATATGATGACTCCATCAAAATAACTCAAGCTGTCAACCCTAATGTCAATTTATGTATATGTATATATATATATAATACATACGTGGTACATATATATAATTATATTATCATACAACCCCTAAAGTATCATAAAACATCATATGTTACAGGACCATGCATACGTATGTCATCACCCGTATAGAAGCACATCAAATCAGAGATCATGGAATCAACATCAAATGGTGAATCGTCCATATCTAGAAATTCATCGACAAATCCAAAAAATATCAAAACTGGAGATATCATCAAGTTTAGTCAGGAAAGCATGAAGCAGCACATATGTATATCTCTCAATCTTGAGTAATAGAATACAACATCAATATAAAATGTAAGCTGCCCATGAAAAGAATCATATATACTAAAAGATATGAGAATCCATTATACTATGGACTCCTATCCAAATGAAATATAATCTCTTCATATATGAAACAAATGGTGATGGGAATTGACTGTACAACAAACATGAAGTCCCAAGTAGAGTCATACCACAACATATTGGTTATTCCACCCATATCTATACTTTGTAAGGTGCGTAAATATATGTTCTCATCTACCACTCCGTGTAGAACCAAAAGGGAGACATACAACTACTTACCTGCTTCAAAAGCCTAGGGCTATCTGCTTTGATCTGCTACTACCATCTTCAGTTACCTCTCTGGTATCATGACTCTTTCTACCTAATGTGTTTGTCGATGCGAGGTTTCCCAGTCATGACCCGGATTGCACCCCTATGGTAACATACTATATGCCCAGGTGATAAAAAAGGGTGAAACACCCCATACCCCTTAGTTTATCCAAAAGGACACACTAAAAGACGTAATGCGTTGTAGGTATAAACTAAAACTAACAGAGACTAAGATTCACAAGATAGAAATAGGTGAAAACAACGGAAACTAAAATAACTTATTTAGAATAAAACTTCATAAATGCTTCATAAATCAAATAAGTCAAGTACCAAATACTACATACATGTCTCTAAACCCAATATATATCATGAAACAAAAAATCATAGTCTCAACGAAAATCAGAGTACAGATATCCCTCTCAAGTGCTAGTACAACAAGCTGATGTAAAAGTAGGGAAGTACATAGTAGAAATCTCCTCCAAGAAAACTCCAAGCAACAACAATCTATTGACTTCTCCCTTGATTGCCTATGGGGGAAAAAGGGAAAAATAGAGCAGTGGGTCAAACTAAAAGTCTGGTGAATGATGGTAATTACTAGAGTCTTTAAGCAAGATAAAAGTAGTAGACTCTACAACAGTTCTAGCATAAATAAGGATAACAAAGGAAATAGGAAAGAAATAAACTGGAAATAAGTACGATTAAATATCGCTCAATTTATAACATAACTTTGATTGCTTGCACTTGTCCTTGAGTTCTGCTTTGATTGGGCTGAATTCCTAATCCTATAAATAGGATGTAACCTAAACTCTACCATTTTTGATTGGCCTACTACTCCATAGACCTATATATATCTCCCTACAAAGAAGACAATGGTGTCTACGAAAGATACCAATACTAAGCGATTGAAACTCATAGCTATTACTGAGCACCCGAATGGAAGTCGCATGCGCAACTACCACCATGTCCATGCTACCTTTTTCTCCACCTATTGGGTCTCCTTATTACCTCAAACTCCAACATAAGCGTGCTCCTCATCCCACTTCAGGCTAACGTGAGATCAACGTGTGTCCATAGAAAATAGGGGAAATGTTGTTGGTACTAGCCCATCATCCAAACAATATCTAGTTGCTCCCCTTATCCAAATCCCTCATGATTTGGACTTCTAATTGACCATTACTAGCATTTTTAGCATAAGTGTGCCCTCATCTCACTTCAGGCTAATGTGGGACCGCTGTTTTGTCTAATCGGGAATGCTATTTGGTACAGGTCCTACTTTCATCTTTGCTTATTTACTTGGATAAATTATTTTAAATAAGCCTTTACAATTTATCCCTTCTATCTTTGCTTATTAATTTATCCTAAGTCTTGAAATAAGCCTTATTATATTCTTATTTTCTTACTATAACCTACATTATAATCATGCTTATCACTTAACCCATGGTCTAAGTGTGAAAATAAGCTTATTTCATCTTTTACTCTTTTTAGTTATAATTCTAAGTTATAACCAGGCCAATCTTTTTAATTCAGTCCAACTAATGTCATAATTAGGCATAATTTCAGTCTACTTCCATTTATATTACAGTCTTTGAAATTTACATCATATATTCCATTATTTTAGTTACCTTACAATTCAATCCATATTCGCATTAATCATATTCTAATCCATATTTGAAGAGGAAGGAGGAATAAAAGAAAATTGAAAACAGAAGAAAATCCAAAGCGTAGAAAGAAAATGTAAATAACATATAAATAGTAATAAATAAACAAAAAGACTGTAAATAAACAAAAACTGTAATTAACAGATGTAAATAGAAATCACTGAAAAGAATGGCTGAAAGGAAATAGACTGAAAATAATTCTAAAAACTGTAAATAAACTACTGAAAAGGCTATTCCAAAAATCGTAGTAAAACTACAACTATTGGAAACCCTATTATTTTAAATTACTTAAAGAAATCTTAAAATAATTACAATCACTCACCTATGGTCCTTAGCTCTTTCCCTAGGCTTTCCTAGATCCATTTGTAGGGTATAAATATTTTAATTAAAAAGATCTTCTACTTGGAAAAATATTCCTTTTAGGGTCCTTCTTGAAAAGGTGAACACAAGCGGAGAAAATCTAGAATGAGAAAAAGTGTTAGGCCTAGGGTCTTATTTATAGGGGTAGAAGTGGATCTCAGACCTTGGATTTGGGGATTGAATAGGATGCAACCACGTCATAGGCTGAGTAGGAGCCATTGGGTGTAAGAATGGAAGGATCAGATAGGTTTAAATAATGCAAACGACGTAATAAAACTTCACTGCCTCAAAAATTTGTTTGCCGCCTCAAATGGACATGGGTCGACCGCTCCTTTCCCTAGGTTGAGTGACTGGTCGACCTAGGTGATGGTTAGGTCGAACTCCTGGTCAACCTAGCCCCTATATATATATTCGTTTCTTTTTTTATTTCATATCTCATTTATATTGGCTCGGTCTCTGACGATCTATGTATCGAAGTTGACCAGAAAATTACCACGGACACAACGGTGCAACTCTCGTGGCTCAAATTTGATAATCCCACAAAGTTATATTATTATTTAATTAATTAAGGAATTAACCGTTATGGGTTTTCGGGTTGTTACTTTCTTCCCTCCTTAAGAGATTTCGTCTTCGAAATCTCTAAGGATAAAAGAATGTACTAAATATTTTCATTCAAATCTACAACCAACTACTCAATCATCAACCATCCATCCATTGTCCTTAGGTTTTTATAATTCAATTTATGATACTTATGCAATTAGTGTAGTGTAAATGCCCCTATCTAATGCAAAAGATTAGGCGGTCCACTGATTCAGTTGACCTCCTTTTATGCAATCTTGTCTGTGTTATGTATCCAAATAAATGCTTAAATTTCCTAATGATAATTGATAATTCTATATGCATGCTACAGACGTCATCCAAATACAACAATCATATGATAATCATCCATTTATAGCAACCATGAAAAATAGAATAAAAATGTGAACACATCCATATGCATATGCTCTAGTGTCCTAATTAGGCCAATCCTTAAGAGATAATAGTGCCTAGTGTAAGTATATGCGTCCATAGCATCCACTAGCAAACACTTACAACCACTAGCATACATCATACATAACATGTTCTAATAACATGCTTACATCAAACCCTACCATCCATAGGTTGAATCCTAAGTTCAACCCTCCCCAAAGGATAATAAAGGAAGAAACCTATTCAAAACTAAAGATGGAAATAAGAAACTCTAAAACTTATTATCGAAAAGATGAGGATATGAGATATGAATTTTCTCCTAATCAAACCAATCTTCTCCGAAGTCTTTCTACCTATGTCGGGACCAAGTAGCAATCTCTATATAGAATCTAAACAACACGAAGGCGACTTGCGTAGGCTTACTATTCTCTTTAATATTCTCACATGAATTAGCATTCCTAGGTTCTCACTAGGGTCCTATATACTTTATGGAAAATCTATTATTACTTCCAAAAGTAATTACAACTGTCACCTTTACAGGCTTGCACCTTTTCCGTCACTCCTTGGGGAATATTTCTTATCTATTCCACTTTTAAGAGTTTGGTTTGGTATTTATCCTCTCATTTAAAAAACTAAGGCTCCTTAATTTTCAAATCTCAAAATCTTTGTCCTTAAAGGTGTTATATTTAAGTTCTCCTTAAATTCAAAAATACTTGGCTGCTTAATATTTTATGTTTCTAGATTGCATCCTTACATATATTTTGAATTTACATTTCCCAAAGCTTTCAACTAAGTTCAAAACTTATTTCTTGCTTTCTTTTAAAGACCTTTGCAATTTTCTATAAAATTTGAATTTTAAAATTCTACTTTTATAAATTTTTTCATTTCAAAAACTTATTTACTTTTTCACCAAACCATTTCCTTTTAAAATTTCTTTAAAATATCCTTATGTGTTTTTAAAACATCTCCTAATGGTCTCGTACCTTAATGTATTGGAACTACTTTTTCCTATGAGAATTTATTAATGATAATCTTCTATGAGCCTTTTAAAAGAGGATTTCATGTTTATGTGAAATTACAAGGAAATTATTTTATATTTTTCGAAATAGGCTATACAAAATATGGTGCTACCACACCTTGTACATCTCTTCCATACATTCCTTGTAACTTGCACAAAACATTTCTATTGGTTTCATAGAAAATCATACCATTATTCTTTTCATTCCAATAGAGTAAAGTAAGTTCAATTTTTATTCTTCCATGATAAATATTTTATAATATCTAGCTTACACATTTTCCTTTCAGAAAAACTCATCTTCAAAACTATTTTAATATTTCCATAACTGCAAAAATACTTCCTTATACTTATTAAAAAGGGGCATTTCACTAGAAGGACAAACTTCGTAGTCTAATTAGTTTCTAGGACACACATTCAAAGAAATTACTTTCAAGGCCAAAATTAGCAGAATAATTACTTTCAAGGACAAAGTCGATAGTCCATTTACTTTCAAGGACATAATTTCATAGGTTTTTAGGCCCTACAAACTAATTATTTTACGTTTTGTCCTTGAAAGTAATTATTTTCGTTGTGTGTCTTAGAAACTAATTCCACTTACTAAAGAGGCCCTTGTGGCTAATTTCCACTATTAAAAATAATAAGTGTACTTAACCATTTTGTTTCTATATTTAGAAATTAACATTTTAAAATGCATTTTTATTTGGGCTAAAATGGATGTTGCGTAAAACACCGTTACTACATCCTAAAAAAATACTAGTATGTGAATTTAATTAAAAATAAATACTAATAAACCTCACATATTAAGTAAAAACATGTCCTTTGGGAGTTACCTACTATGACGATAGTGTTATAGTCTATGCTCCATTCATTTTTATGAAAACATCTATTACAACAATAAATGTTGTAACCTACGTTTCCAATACTTGATACTTTTTAGGTTTTTATATTTAAAATCTTTGTTTACTTTCAAAGAAACTAGTGAACTATACATGCTCTATAATTCTTCGAAAAGAATTTCACCTTTTCAACAAAATTTACATCATATAAAACCAATTTAAATTTCTTATCATATTTCTAAAAACCTAGTATTTACTTTTAAAAATATTGATAATTTTTCTTTTCAGTTCTAACAATTTCATTTTATTGGGTTAAACATAAAGTGGATTTTCCTATTTATTAGCCTAGGAATATCCTTTCTAAACCTTGGAAATCTCATTTCGTTACTTAAAGCCTTTTGTTCCTATACTCATATTTATTCTAAGATCCTACCGTTAAATCAATTTATATGAAACAATTATAACATCTACAATTATCTACACATGGGCTCTTTTTTTTTCTTATAAACCGAATCTATTGTACATCTCCAATCTTTGCCTACTACCTTTTGGATTTCCACCATCCGATCTTAAATGTACAAAACCATTTTTTAAATCCCTACCATGTGTAGACATTCTCTTTGTCCCAATAAACGCATTCAAAAGTGATACTTCAAGAACTCTGTCTTCGTCTGATGAACACGAAGCGTACGAAGAACCTCCTTTAGATGAATAACATGCTCTTCCATACTTCTTGGAAAAGACCAAAAAGTCGACCATGAATACCACCACGAACTTTATTTTAGGACATCTCTAAAAACATGGTTCATCAAATCTATAGAATAGGCTGGTGTAGGATCATTTTCACCCTAGAGGGGGTGAATAGGGTGTACTATCAATTATAAAATTTTAATGCAGAAGTACATACAATAATTTCAACACAGATATAGCAGAATAATAGCAGCACAGATAATAGCAGAATATTAAAAACAGAAATAGAACAACACAGATTTACCCAGCTTCGGCAAAACCCTGCATACGTGATGTACCCAAGTTTTCTACTAGAAATTAAGTAGTCAAACGCTTACGCACATAAATTCCCGACACCCGCTACTGACACATAACACTATGCTCAAAACTCTGCCACAACTCAGCCACTGAATTGCGAATTCTCGAACTACACCATCATAGTTCGTCCCCTAGTCACACGAGTAGAAGTTATAAACTTTTAAAAGAGAAATACAAATTATAAAACATTTAAAAAACAAAACCCTAATTTAAAGTAACAGCCCAAAACAATTAAGATCGACCCAAAATAAAATTATCACGAAGAGATGCTGGCCCCTTTATTCACATTATCTCTTCGGCCCTGAATCCTTGTATTAAGAAAAATGGCTGCACTTTTTTTTGTTCGTTCCTTTTTCACAAAATTAGGGTTCATGATATTTTTTGAAGCTGCTGCTTTTAGTTGTAGATTGAATGACGCTTCTTTTCTTTCTTTTATTGATTTCTCGGCTACTTCAAATTGTTGAGCCCCTTCACTTGGTTGAAAAATTGGTACGTGAAATTTTCTTTCGATTTCGATTGTGCTCGACTTTGATTCGAGTTGTTGATTTTGAACTTAAATTGAGACATTACTCTAGGATTTTTATTGAACTCGAATGATTTACCGCCAATGATGTTAATGGGTCTAAATATGGGATAATTCCCATAATTTCCATTCGAATTACTTTTGATTTGAATTCTTCTTAATTTTTGCTTAGCTATTCGATTTAAGTTGATTGTTGGTGATTAAACTTGACTTGTTCAATTCGTATATTATTGTTGCTTGATTATCATGGTTTGTTTGATTCTGACTTGTTCGTTTTCTTGGCCACCACGGCTTTGACTTTGCTGATAATCTGGAAGTTTTGATTTTTATTATTTTCTATTTTTGACTCTAACTTGATCGAACTCTACCTTGATTGACTTGTGGCTCGATTTGTTGTTGTATCATGACTCAAGTAAATACTTGTTCAATTGAAACCGTCCTTGGTTCAAAACTGCTACTTTGATTTTGAACTTGTACACTGTGTTATTCTCTGGTCTACCTGATCCTGTTAGCCGATGTATGTGATCCGGTCTTGGTATTTGATTCATGTGTACACATATGCTAACAAAATACATGATTTGGTTCCATTTGTCGTTGTTAGACTTCATGTAGTCTGGTGGCTTTACTTTGGTATTTGCAGTCTTCATTTCTGTTCGGTTCCAACTGAATTTTGATGTTGTTGCCATTCACTTGTGTACTTGCACTTGTTTAAAGTTGAGTTTCTGTCCACTGCTCATTTCAGTCTGCACTGTGCGCTGCATACATATAATATATATGTGTTCATTTGATGCCAGACATTTTTCTGTTGCAGTTTGGTTTTCCTATACACTTTGTTGTTGAGCCAGGTCTCTGTGTTGATATTCAGGCAAAAAGTATTGCATTCATGTTCTTGTGCACTTATGGTTGCACTTGTATTCGCATGCTTGAAGTCGTAGCCTTTGGTCTAGTTGATGATACTGCATGTATATGTGTATGTTAGCTTTGGAGCTACAGTCTTTATGTTTTCACTTATGCATATGTTTTGTTGAACTTATGATTACTGGTTTCATGTGGAGTTTGTAATTTGTCGAGCACCATTTATATACACACACAAATATATATATATATATATATATATATATATATATATATATATATCTTTGTGTGTTGTGCATTTTTCACTTGTCTACCTAGCTTGGACAATTATGTATGGTTATAGTTTTGGTTTGATATCGACTCTAATTGTTTGTTACATCTGAAGCTTTTTGTATATGCACTTGTTGGCATGGTCTGTTGTATTTGAAACTATACTAATGTGTACTTCAAGCATTGCCTGAAACTGAACTATTATGGTTCATGTGTATGCTTTGACTTTTGAGGCTTCACCATTGACTGTTGACATGTGTTCACGTACATTTTAGCCTAGCTCATGCATTCTGAAGCTTTGTAGATGTACATATGCTTTGAACTTGATGTTTACACTTGTATAGCTACGTTCATGTTTGAATCTTCATTGATCTTTGATATTTAAGTTGATTTGGTCACACTACATATATGTAGTTTACTGTTTCATGTGCTTCACGTTGATTTGGGTCTGGTCTTGTTTCTATTGACCATTTTATTGAACTTGCACATGTGTTGAATCCAGCTTATAGCTCGGGTTTGACCTTGTGCTTATGTCATGACTTTATTTTCATTGCACTTGAGTTGAACGCGGCTCTTGATTGGGTTTGACCTTGTGCTCATCTATCCCTGCAATTTTATCAAGGGAATATTGGTATGCACGACCTTGTGGCATGTACAGTGATACACTGTGCATGTTACAAGCTGTTCGTGTATGACGAATTCCAAATAATGGCGAACAATCCAAATAACTGAGGAAAACAATATTTTTGAAAACACATTTTATTTTACGCTGCAAAAAATATTTCCTTTTCAATTTTACTGCGCCAGTATGTATTTTTCAGATAACTCAGACGCCGCATTCAGGCTGGAGCAAAGTCGAAGATAAAATATGAGTGAATGAGTGATATGTAGTGAGGTGCAAATGTATGTAACAATTGTATATTGAAAAATTATGATGTAATCGAAATTGTATTGTAATTGCAAATTGTATATATATAGTGAGAGCTCAAATATGTACTATTTAAAATTGTAATAAAATATTTTTTTGAATTTAAATATTATATTATTTATTTTATGTAGCAAATATTTGTTTAATTATGTGAAAAATAAATTAGTACAATAACAAATACATTTAAATAAATATATATATATATATATGTTTATTATCATTAAACAAAAATCGTATACTTGCATATTCAACACTCTCCCCCTTTTGATGATAACAAAAATATATTTAAGATTTTTGATTTATTAAATATATTTAAGAAACATCATAAGCATCCAAACGAAAATCAGTGGCCAAGGATGAATTCATAAAAAATATACCAACGAAATTATAGGATTCGAATCCTATATAAACCATTAACATCATCGGCCTAAAATCACATAGAGTTCAAGAAAACTAACTAGAAAAGAAAAATGGAAATAACATACCAATCAAAATCGAACGCGATCATAAAGCAGCCGCGTGCAAATCAACAAGACGGTCGATCAACAAAGCTAGGAAAGAAAAATCACTTATTCGATCAATTAACTAAAGTCGGTAATTGGAACAAAGTAAAACCCTAAATCTGAAAAAGGAACGAACGAAAAAAAGGGCATCCATTTTTCTTAATACAAGGATTCAAGGCCCAAAAGATAACGTGAAAAAAGGGGACGACATCTCTTGGTGATAATTTTATTTTGGGCCGGTCTTAATTGTTTTGGGCCCTTAATTTAAATTAGGGTTTTGTTTTTTAAATTGATTAGGGTCTTAATTAGGGGATGAACTACGGTGGCATAGTTCGAGAATCTGCAATTCAGTGGCTGAGTTATGGCAGGGTTTTGAGCGTAGAGTTAGGTTGGTCGGTAGCGGGTGTCGTGAGTTTAAGTGTGTAAGTGTCCGACTACTTAATTTCTAGTAGAAACCTTGAGGGTAGCACGTAGGCAGGGTTTTGCCGAAGCTGGTTAAATCTATGTTGTTCTATTTCTATTTTATTATTTTTCTATTATCTATGCTTCTTTTATTCTGCTATATCTATGTTGAAATTATTTTATATATTTCCGCATTAAATTTTCATAATTGATAGTATCACCCTATTCACCCCATCTCTAGGGTGAAATCGATCCTACATGACTTCAATTACTATACAAGGAATTATTATGGATTTGACATCAAGTGCGCTTTGTCCTAACCACATAATCTAGGATTGACTTAGCCATTTCTAAATGTAGTCTACTCTTCCTACACTTTTGGGGTTAATGAAGAAATTTGTTAACATTTTGATGCTAGCAGGAGGTCTTAAACCTATAACTTTATTAAAACACCAATTAGAACTACCTTGCCTTGCATATATAGGGGATAAAGGACTTGTCCCTACTAAGAATATCCCATTTGAAGCTGATTTATCTTTGATTTTCAACACCAATTAATCCCATCAACTAAGTTATGCTTATTCAAGCCAACTAATCGCGTTAAAATCTCCGAACAAGGATCCTTCGAGCCTCAAGTGACTAGGCCAACTTTCCAAATCACTAGTGATCTCTAGCTTTATGAAGAACTAGCGCTGAGACTTGCGGTATTACAAGTTATAGAAGAAAAGAAAAGATAAGTGGTTCCATACAATCTCGAGAAATGGAGTTTAAATATATTCCATATTAGGCCAACACCAAACTTTGCCCTGGGTAGGAAATACAAAAAGGATAGCATATTCTTGAAAAATGAGGAAAGAGATCCAACTCAAGGCCAAGGGGACCATTTTCGAAAAGGAAACATAAAGGGACTTCAATCGATTCACTAGTAGGTGGATAGGTGTGCTCGATCAATCCAACGAAACAAATGGAGCATACGACTCACCAAAAAGAAAACTGACCACCAAGAGTGAAGGGTCCATCATAAGCAGCAAAAGAGTCAAGCATCAACTGAGAGGGCATTTCCCAAAAAACTACAACTTCCTAGAAATTGCTTTCTTATGATACCATATGAGAATATATATATATCCAAATAATGAAAGGAATCTCGAAGGGCTCTATTGTTACTATCACCGAGCAAATGGACATGACACAAACCAATGTCGAAGCTTGGATGGCTTGGTTAACAATTTCCTAGGATAGGAAAAGCTGAATGAATTTGTACAATGTTAAATCAGCCATAAGATCTTCTAAATGAAATAAGTGTATCTACATGGTTAAGGAATAAAACTCTCCTCGTCAATGGAAAAGCATTAATGTTTGTCATCAATGGCCTTAATAAAATGCTTCATAAAAAGAGGTCAGGTAAGTCTCTAGTTCTGCTTAAGATATCTAACTAGAGCCCCAAACTAAGCCTTCAGTGTCGTCATCAAAGGCCCCACTGAAGCATCTCTCCTAGAGAGGGATCGGGTAAGCCTACGGTTCTGTTTGATATAATTAACCAAACGCACCAAACAAAGCCTATAGTGTCGTCATCAAAGGCATCACAAAAGTGCCTCTTAGAAGGAGGTTGGGTAAGCCTTTGGTTCTACTTAAGATAGCTACCCAAAGCGCCGAACTAAACCATCAGTGCCATCATCTAAGGCCTCATTGAAGCATCTCCTGGAGGGAAATTAGGTAAGCCTACGGTTTTGATTTATATATCCAACCAACATACCAGACTAAGCCTTTAGTACCATCTCTATGGCCTTACTGAAGCACTTCCTAGAGGGAGGTCGGGTAAGTCTATGGTTCTGCTTAAGAATAACAAGCCGAATGCATTGGGCAACAGACCTAAATCACCGCCTAAGACAATGATAAGAGATCCAAGCCAAGTAGTGCTTCAAATCAATCAATCTTTTAGAGGAAGATCTATCAAAAATCCAAGCCAAGTAGCGCTCCAAATCAATCAACCTACTAAAGGAAGATCTATCAAAAATCAAAGCCGGATAGAGCTTCGAATCAAACAAATCTTTTAAAGGAAGATCCATCGAACATATGCTATTTATGCTTCTCAAAAAACGTAATTTTCAGTTGTCAGATGAGTTCTCAGGTCTTCCATTTATAGTCAGACATGGTTTTCTGGTCTTCTATCTAGTGCTAGATTTTTTTTTGCCAGATCGGTTTTTTGATCTTCTATCTATTGCCAGATTGGTTTTTTTGTCTTCCATCTATCGCTAGATTGTCTTTATAGTCTTTTGTCTATTGCCGAATCGGTTTTTTGGTCTTTAACTAACTACTGCCAAATGGGTTATTTCAATTTATTATTAACTGACGGACAAAATGCTTTAAGAAATTATTCAAAGAATCTATTGCATTGATGATAGAGTGTCACCAAACCAGCTTTCAGTTTAAATTCATTTAACGAGACTTTTACTACACAATTTGCTGAATATTTATTAGTGAAAAGCAGATCCCTATAACAAGTTCTAAAAATCTCAACTAGCAGGAATCTCAGTTCTATTAGCAAGCAGAATATTAATCTATAGGCCAAAAGCTCAAAATGCATAAGTGGTATACTGATTGCCAAGTAATTTCAAATAATAGCCGATATCTAATTCAAAACTACATACCTTATGTTTGAGGTAACATTCATTCAAATACATATGCATTTATGATCTAATACATTATACATAAAGGTCCAGGTAAAAAATTAGGCAAAAAGAAGAATCTATTTAAAGTAAATCTTCACTAAAGATCAAGGCTTCGTACTAGCTTGTCCAAATCTTTAGCCAGGAAAGGGTCGGTAATGTGTAGAAGGGCCATGTCCAAAAGCTCTTTGAATTTCTTTTCCTTCTTTCAAATGGTACCTGCATCTCAACTGAATTAACTTGAGTTATCAAAACATAATGGAGTGTCCTGTTGGCTCCTCTCAAAGTTTTAACCATGCTTTTTAACTCTTCAATTTCCTGTATAAGAATATATTTCTCATTTTCAAGATTTTCAACTTTATTTTCGTAGTCATTAAGATATTGAGATACTTTTTCATTCCACTTCTTATTGAATTGTTGCATGCACTCAAAATTTAACTAATTTTCCCACTCGGAGATTACTTCATTACTTAGGTCAGGAGGTGGGCTTGGTAGAGGGGGGAATTCTTAACTAGCTAAAGGCTGATATCTAGTTGCTCTTTTGGGGTAGGGGTAGGAAGGATGGATTCTCCTTCACTTGCGATAAGTTCTACAGAGTAACAAGATATTCATTGTTCATTAACTCCACACTAAGATCATTTATTCGTTGATGTAATTTATCCATCTCGGCATCAATCTCAACTGAGGGTTTATAAATAAAACCATGTATCTCTTCTCTCAATGCTTAAGAATCTTTGATCTTCTCGTCAATTTGACCCTCCAAGATTGAGGATACCTCTTTATGCTTTCTAAATTTCGACCTTAGTTGATAGTATTTCTTGTGACACTCTTGTGCATCTGGGTTATTTGAAAACTGTAAAGTCGAGGCATCCTGGGAAGATCGCCTCTTTTCAATATCAACTAGTAATCTATCCTAAATATCAATCACTCATAAGAAGACATCCAAAGGATCAGATGCACACACTAATTGGGTTCCCTATTCAAGTAAATAAAAGGAAGATTAATATATGGAAAACAAGCTCTTTCATTAATAATTACAAACGAAAAAAATCAAGTTACATCACAATTCTACTTTTTAACATTTAGCTAACCCTTAAAGTTCTGATACTTTGGCTTTGACCCTTTCAAATGACCTAGCAAATAGGGTAAGAGTGGAATTGAAAGAAGATTTAATCCCTTTTGGAGTATTAACCGGAGGGAATCAATGATAATCTCGTTCCCAGACCGAAGGACTGGCATGACCATATATTAATTTAGCATGGCAGATTCGAATTTCACTAAGTAGCTTATCCTTTTCATCACATAAGAAATCAAAATGGAAATGAGGGAAGCGCATGTAAAATTCTTTTAGATCTCTGAGAAAACAGTGTCTCACTAGCTGTGATGTCTTGAGAATTAAATATTTTTATTTAAAATCCTTCTTTAACTTGACAACTTTACTAAAGAGTTCCATTGGAACCGGACAACTTGAGATGTCTTTAGTCTATATAATATGATAGAATAAGACTAATAAGAAGAAAAAAGGCAACGAAGTTCATAAGCTACTAGAATATAATTATATAATAGCTCGGGATCATACAAATTGATTTCTTATACAATAATAATAAAAATAAATATTTTCTTATTGTATTTGAGTCTTTCAAGGAGAAGAGAACGAGAAGAAAGAGGAATAGAGGTAAAACTTAGGAGATTACAATACATCCCAATATAAGGATCAGACCTATGATGATCCAAGTATCTGCGATAAAAGCGCCTGAGCAAACCCCCGCTGTTGTCGCCTAAATAGGAGAAGTCAATGAGCTTACCCATAGAGTAAGCTCTATATAGAAATTCTTCCATGGTATTTCTACCATTGAACAACATCCAAAAGGGTTATTAACTATGCATTCTATGTTAATAGTTTATCCTGATAGAGGCGTGCTCTCGCCATTCATGGTGCAACTTCCCTCTCTTTGAAAAATATTAATTTTACGCACTTTCAGCAAGGTTCTTGTATTTCTCAAACAACTCGTTATATTCTTTCAGTTGTTATTCCAACTCTTTATTCAATCAATCTATTTCCATTTTCTTCTTTTCAAGTATAATGTCATAATGATACTTCGGTTTTCTCCTTGCCTAAATTAACCAATGTATTAACTAATAGCTGTTTGGTAATTTAAGGCATTTAAGTAGAGAAATCCATACCTAAGAGAGTGGAATGGAAGGCAAAGGGGTCTGTGCCTTCCATTTGATTTGTCACTTTGAGGAGCGTTGTACTTTTGGGAAGAATATTTAGTAGAAGAATCAGGAATTTCAGTAGCATCTATACCAGGAGCTTCTAAGTTCGAGTTAGCATCTCTTGATCCATCCTGGTCATCTGATGGCTTAGTGGGATCCTTTCCGTCCCCTCCACTCTTACCATCATCATTATCATTATATCATCGTCATCGCCATGGCTATCATCGCCTTTGTTCTCATTGATATCTTCCTTTTCCTCATCTGACTCCATCTCCTCATCGGAGGGAGTATCATCAAAAGTCAATAGCTTCTTAGCATCAATCTCCTCATCTTCCTTGGAGGGTCCCTCTCCAGCTGCTTGAATTTTATTTAGCATTTCTTTGAATTTTTTCATAAATTTATTATTCCAAACTGGAGGAAGATATGGAAAGTTAAAATCTATACATTTATGAGCGTTATCAACATACACTATAAAAAGAGCATTTGCATAGGATCTCTTAACAATTATATTGAGAGCCAAGTCAAGGAAATGTGATGCCTTTTGCTTTGTATCTATAATCACACTAGTTGATTTGTTCAGGAGGACTATTTCCTTTTGCAACTTTCTCTTGAGAGATGCTTTCTCCTCCATAAGCTTAGCCTCCCTCAGACTGGCCTCCTCAAGTGCTATTTCTAAAGTCTTTGCTTTATCATCTGAAATCTATTTGGAATTTATTTCTTTACGAAGTAAAGTTCCTGTTTCCTTAAGTGAGGTGGCGATATTTTCTTTTTGTTTTATGGCCTCATCCCTCTCCATTGCGATGTCAATTCTGTGATTGTTAAGTGAAGGAACCTGCTTTTAAGCTTGGAGATTTCATTGAAAGATCTCGAAGCATCCTCTTGAAGCATAAACATATGTTTAGCAGCCTAAAATGAGTAGCAAACATGAATGAGGATGTTATGCATGAAAGGTTAAGCAACCTAAAACAGTTAAGCAGGAAAAGTACATACCAATGGAAATTGTTTAAGAATAGAAAATAGATGATTTTAAGTGTGAGAGGAAGGCTGTGGTGGCTTAAAGGGAGTAAAAGACGACGATTGAATGACCAATTGGAGAAGGTCATCAAACTTACTAATAGGAGTTGAAGGTTGAGATTTGGAAGGAATGGTTCCTCCGAAGTGAGACACAAACCAAAATCTTCACGTAAACGATTCAAAGCTCAGCGAGAACCTGGAAAAGTAATGCGAAGAAGTGGATCTTGAGACTGCTCTGCTTCAGTCAACTGTTAAGCTTTTTCCATAGAAATGTTAAGGATTGAAGCTTCAAGGCTTGGGTCAATATCCATAAATGGAACTTCCTTTAAATAATAGAAGAACGCACACCCCCAACCTTAGGCTTCTTGCTAGGAGTGGTAGCAACTGTGGAACCATCGCTTAGTTTCCTATTTATAGACTTGAATGAATTAGCAATGACATCCCTGAGAGATTGAGATTTGAGAGCATGAGTTGGGGTAGAAATGTCATCTTTAATGATTTTATCTTTAAGGGCATCAATCGTGGCCATCTTCTCTGTAGGAATAACTACTAAGGTAGATAAGCCTGAATTAGGAAAATAGGCTCATGAGATAATATCACAAGAAGTTTCATATAAAATGCGGTGATATCTTACAAAGCATCTTGGGCTGAACTGGAGAATTAGAAGTAAAGGATTCTGATTGGTCCATCATAAACGGTCGTTTTCCCCAAGCATTATATTTGGCCATTTGAGGTTCTCCCAAATTCTTATGGTAATGTACGATAATAGAATATTGAAGAAGCCTTGATGGAGTTAACAATCTGAGTCTGTTTCCCATTAGTAAAGAATAATAAACCAACATGGATAACCAAAAACAAGAAACGTACTAGCGACTGAGAATTTTCCTCTAATGTTAGAGAAGCATTTGATGAAAAAGAATCGTGTTTTCCGTCCTCTTGTTTTGTTAACACCCTCAAAAATCATGTTTTTTGGGTAGGGATGGATTTGGTACAATTGATGATCTGATTGTTCACCAATCTTTACATGACTAGCTATTGAATGAAGACTTTTAGCATTAAGGGAGAGGAGTCCTGCCTCGTGAGCCATGACTTCCAAGAAAGTTAGATATGTGTAAGAGCTTGGCAAGAACTAGATTAGTGCAATGTCTAGATGTCCTAAATATCTTAAGAGAAAGTCGGGAAAAGGAAGGAAGCCTATGTGCCAGATATGTATGGGAGTAAAAGCGAAATACCCCTCTTGTGGGTTATAAATGTTGTCTACAGAGCTAGTGGGAATGGATTAACTCCACTAATTCCAAACCGTGGAATGATGGAATTTAATTCTTCCTAGGTCGTTATATATGGTGGATTCGAAAGATTATCTTCTTTCTTACTAGCTGAGGGTGAAGATTTGGGCCTTTTGCTGGGCTTCTTAACTGACTTCTTACTAGGCTACCGAACTTACATTTGCCTGCCAGGTGATATTATCCAAAATTTAGGAAATAACAATACTCATAATATATAAAAGATTTACTACATACTAAGTTGAACAATATAATCTGAGTGATCTATTTACTGTCTATGTGACAAAGTATATGCTAGTCACAAGTTAACAACCCTTAAATGGCATCTATCGAGTTTATTAGGAAAAAAAATTTCAATTTCAACTTTAACAAAAGGATTCCATAGAAAAAATATATGAAAATTACATAAGAATAGATACGTAATGTTAGTAAGTCTACGTTAACAGTATATATCGATGTCGAATGCCATGAAGCTTATATGATAAAGCACTAGTAAATACCATAGCTATAACCAATTTCAAAGTGACGAGGTTACCGGCAGTAATGAATGGTAACGACAAGGTTTGGTAACATATTAATCATTCAAACGACTTGTAAGACATTAGAATGACAATGTCGCAAGTGACTATGTCATGAAAATTTAATTTATAATACCAAAGGTAGATGTAGGAGGATACTTGCAAACAATAAGAATGTCGGCATCAACTATAACTTCATGAATCATTATTGAAAGATTACAACTTCATTGGGATAGATTCTCATATAATTAAAGAAGGTTGTCTCACCTCATCTTAACTATTCACAACATGTGAGCCAAACGACATAAATTCCAAACTATTGGGATAACCAGATGATATAGAGCTTTATTCCCAGTGAGTACCATAGAAATACCAAAAACCATTAGAGCTGATCATATTGATAATGTCATAAATGATCAGTGTCGACACAGTGAATTCGTATCGGGCTTTGGGTCTAATGGAATAACTTCTTTATCAATAACCTTGAATATGCAATATTTTATAGCGATGTTGATTGACATCAAAACTTATACATACGGAATAAAGATCTATTGCTAATTTAATCCAAATCTGCTATCATCTTGGTTAGTAATTATCAATATGATTAAATCCTAACGCGAATCTAAAATTGAGAAAAACCTTAATTAAACTCTAATAGCAATCTCAGTACCAAACCATTTGAATCAACTTGTTAATTAGATCAATATAAAATCATACCTGAATGAAAAATTGGTTGCTTGAGAATTAGAAAATTTCCTTGGAATTTTGATTTCTTGCTAGAGCTCTCGATTGCAGGTAAAAGAAGAAAGGTGAAGAGACCTGAATATTTATAGGAAGAAACAGGTGAACAGAAGCCATTGGATTGATTTTAAATAAACAATTAGATCAGAGTAAGAAGACCAATAGACAGCTAAAAACGGTGTCGAAACTAGTGACCTGAAAATTCAATGCTTCCTCTGTACTAAGGAGGCATATGTTATCACCAATATCAACTTTGAAGACATGTGATATGCAGTATGATCGTGATGCCGCAGCAGTAATCGATGCCGAGGGAACGTAGAACATCGCATTTCAACAATAAACAGATATATGCAATGCCACATGTTGTTAAGGATATCACACTTCATCTATGTTGATTGTTGTCAATACCGCCTATCATCTATGCCGAACTTCATTGGTATAGCTGTAGATTATTACCACATGTGACCAATGTTGCACCTCTTCAAAGAAGCAACAACGTCGAAAGAGATCAGCATTGTAAGCTATCATTGTTGTCTTGACACCATCTATGTTGCACCTCATTGGTGCCGCTATTCAATATGGAAGTAGCAACGTGCTCTGACAATATCGTTCAGTGTCTCTAAGTAATGATGTCGCATCTCTTTGATGCTGCTTCCATTCTAACGCTGCCACTTCTTGGAGTTGTCTTTCAGATAGCACCATCCACCATTGACATCGCCAATGCCGCACATCATCTTTTAACAACACATTTCATCAACACTTGGAGGACGCCACATAATTATGCATGCGATGTTGATGACGAACGTCGTCAATGTCCACAAAAGTTAACAATGCCGACACAAAATTGGATGAAGTTTCTCTTTCTTAATATTGCCACATATCAATGCCACTCTTCATCAATGCTTAGTGTTGCCTTCAACTAATGCTATTGACAATCAATCAAGAGCATCTCACTATATAAGGTTAATGATGCCGAAAGCCATCAAGGCCGATTTTCTGAAGAACAATATAGCTTTATGATGGTATCACACCATAGCAACGTCATATCTTATTGATGCCGAATACTAATGAAGCAACACCAAAACTCAACCAGCAACGTGAAGCTACCGTCATGTGACATTGTTGATGCCGACAACCAACAATGTTGACTCCAAGCTGCCATGTCACTTACCCATCTCTATAAATACAGACCTAAGAGTCTAGGAGGGGGAGGGAATCATTATTACCTCTCTTCTTACATTTTAAACTTTGTAAACCCAAAATTGATTTAGGGATTTTTGCCGATTGTCGCACTCAAACATTGGACACATAAGGAACTGAATATCGAACTATTGCATAGCCTATTTGATAAATTAACTCTTAAATTGTGAGTTGCATTTTGACTTGGTTTATGAGTGATATTTGACATGACTTCTATTGCTAAACAAGGAATTGTTATGGATTTGGCATCAAGCATGCTTCATCCTAAATACATAATGTAGGATTGACTTAGTTATTCCTTAATCAAGTTTATCTTTCCTACACTTGTAGGGTTAACGAAGAAATTCATTAACACCAACAATCAGTCTAAAATGAGAAATCATAATAGTATAGTAAAATAAATGTAAATCAATTATTCAAACATGTAGCTGAACTTTTAAAATTTATAAATAATCATATAATTTATGAAATACGCTTTAAAGTATTCCAAATATTAATTAGAAAATATTACATGTTTTTTAGAATACATTTAACTTTATAATAGTTATTTAAAGTCAAATATTTGAATTATCCTTTAAGTAATTAATGTCTTTAAATAAATAAATAATAAATTTCTTAATAAAATCACCTACTAAATTCTCAATTTCTATTCTTTAAAACCATGCAGCTAGCTTGTATTAATAAACACGAGTTATAGTTGAAAGCATAAATAATATTTTCTATAACAAAAATATATTATTGAACTAAATAATATAAAGTGAAAACCAAATAGACATACAAACAATCCATAACATAAGTTAAAAGTCATTAACAAATATCATAAGATCATTATAACATCCCCATACTTGGAGGCCCAAAACTAACGGCTATAGATGCTACAGTCATCCATAGTTATTAATCCTCGATGACCAAATACGGCGGTGTTCGATGCATTGATACACAGAAACACATGAATATGGAAATTTTTTAAAACTTCAACAAGATCACATTACATTTTAAAACATTTCCAATTCATTACATAATCCCACAATCATTAACCACATTTAGAGAAAATATATTTATTATAACATACGCCAAGAGTGACATATGAAGATGCCCCAATAGATGATCAGAGTATATACAGGCAATATAACAACTTTACCATTACAAACAACACAGCGGAATCAAATAAAAGAAAACTCTGTATAGCTATCATGCCTCATGCATGTCTCCGAAAGTTTTATTCATCCAATGAGGTACCAGAAAACCTCAACTCTCAAACTACTCAAAATCAATTGAGTACCCTATATTTTAAGGGGAAAACATAAACTTTGAGTCAGACATAAAGCCTGGTGTGAATAATAATCTACCATATCAAATCATTTAGATATCTAGTGAGACCACGCCGCTTAGCGAAATGGGTTTTCCCCTCACTAGTATCCTAAAACCTTTATAAAACCATATGTTGTGCTCCTGCATGCACAATGGTTAAAACAATTCAAAACAATATGATATGATGATATGCAAAACAAATGAATCAATTCTAGATTACCCATCCCCATTCATTCTGACTATCTGTCTCAAGTATTTTTCCAGGATTACTATTAACCTATTAGTTTTCATGGGTTGACTAATAACCGGTGAAATATTTAGGGACTCCCTATCCAATTACATAGTTTTCATGGGATCACTATGAACCTATTATGTGGCTCCAATATCTTTACACTTATCCTAATTCTCATGGGTTAACTAAGAACCTATTGGTAATTCTAATATCTTTTTTCCTTATCCTACTTTTCATGGGCTGACTAGAAACCTATTGACATCTGTCAATATCTTAATCCGGATATAGTTTTCATAGGATAACTACAAACTTACTAGGCCCTGCCAATATCAAATCATAGTTTTCATGGGCTTACTATGAACTTATATTTCTAACATCTTCATTTATCCATAGTTTTCATGGGCTAACTGTAAACCTATTGGTCCCTGCCAATATCTTTTCCTATACATAGTTTTCATGGGCTTACTGTGAACTTATTGTCCCCTACCAATATCTTTCTTTAGTGTTTTAACATCCTATATTTTGGTCTTCCTGACCTCCTGGATACAATTCTACTCATTCAGGAGTTAACTCAATTTATATTCGCTACCGGGTCAACCAGTTGGTTATTTTGCCATTCCCTAAAATTCAGTTATGGGTCCATTACAGTGAGAATATGTACATATATGAAGATGCATACACAATAACTTAGTTAATTCCTTTAACCTTTTAATCAAAGAATTCCAAAAAATGCTTTTCAAAACACTTTATATAATTATGCCATGGTTTTCTTTCAAAAATGAGATTGGGTTGTTTGCTTTGAAAACTAAGGCTGTCGAAACCTTCAAAACCTTAGTTTCGACTTTATTGGATAACCTCCTTTGAAAGCATATGAATACCTTTTTCAAGACATTAGGCCCCTACCTTTCGAAACACTTTAAAACTTCTCTTTCAAGGCCTTTCGAACATATTAAAGTAATACTTAGTAACACTTAGAAGCTTAGCTTCGAAACCATTGAAAGTACCCGTTTCGAAACCATTGGAAGTGGCCCCTTCGAAACTATTGAAAGTCCCCCTTTCGAAACCATGTGTTTATACTTAAAATATTGTTTGGGTCAAAGTGAATATAAACAAAAGTATCTCTTTCGAAACCATCCTTTATCATACAAAAATATTGCGGAAAACACGATGGCATCGACACCATCCCTTTCAAAAGCTTCAAATCATTTAAACAAAACATTAAAGGATAGCAATGAAACCCCTTTCGAAGCCATTGTATTCGAAGCCCTTGGACCCTTTTGAAAGCATTTAGGAAGTGGCTTAAAACATATTTAAAACAAGCACTACCTTTCAAAAGCATTGATGACTTCAATACCCTCGAAAGGCTGAAGAATAGCAGCAGAGCTTCAACTAGGTCGAAACCCCTCCTTTCAAAAGCATTATTTTATAAGTAAAGAAACCCATTCAAAAGTTTACCCTTTAAAACATAAGTTGACGGCAACCCCTTCGAAAGCATTTAGAAACTCTCTTCGAAAACATATGCTTTGACTCCTTAAGAGGCTTAAATAAACAAAGGTGGGTGCTTCTCTTAAAACAAAGGTATCGACCCCCTCGGAAGCCATGCTTTCGACACCAAGCCTTCTGCCTTTCTCTAATCCATTACATACCATCTAAGTGATACCTTGTGTATTGGTTTTCGCTTAGTGGGTTTCGACTTCAATGAAGGCGGAACCTATGAGTCGAAAGATACTTCTTAAGAAGGCGAAATCAACTTTTCTGGGTAAACCTGATTTAATGCTAATTAAAGCAAACACTTTCTAATTAACCTACCATGTATAAACACAAGACTGGTTGCCTTAAATTTTCAAATTCTTCACTAAAATAACTATCGCTAATTTCATATCTAAACCATGGCTAAGTTTACAAGTAAGCCCTTCCATTAAGAAAAACCAATGTTGTAGAGAAATCCCTCTTTTAAAATAATTTAATTTGCATAGAAAATTACATAGTAAAAATCCTCAGTAATTCTGGATATTCATTTTAATCATGTTATCTAATAATTCAGAATTTCATACCCAAATTCTCAACATATTTTTCGAAATAAATTTATAAACCAATTAACCATATTTTCCTTTGAAAATTCATAATAATCTTTTCATAGCTTGGAAAATTATCAAAATTAAAACCCAAATCCAAAATCATGTTTTACATAACATAAAATTTTTCTATGGCATTTAAACATCAACATAAATCAGTTTTGCGCTAAATCATGTATATTCCTATTTAAACAATCTTGTTTAAATTATACAAGTAATAATTCAAGCATATCATCATCTGATTTATCACAAAAATGAATTTAACCTTAAATATGAAAACATATGGTTAAATAGAGATGAAATTATTATTTACCTTGATTAAGATAAGGAGATTGGATTGCGATTAATTTCCCCTAAGCTTGAATCCCTAGCTTTTAATTGAATTCCTCTTCTCTTTTCTTTGTTAATGGTCGGCTCCCTTTAATATTTGCATTCTGTTTTTGAATCGTAAATGAAAAAATAAGACGTGAATGGGGAATGAGAATATATATAAGGGTACGGGTTTATATGCGGCTAATTCACATTGTACCCTTATATAGATTAATTAACTTAAAAACCATTCTTTAGCCCATTTAATTAATTAATCGAGCACGGCTTAATTACATTCATTCAAATCTCAATCCCCTTATCACTTAACATTTACATTATTCTATTTAATTTATCTACTTAAATCTTCTGAATAATGTTATCAAAAATTAGGGGTGTCGCAATCATTTGATACTTAAAAATAAGAATTTTATTTATATCTTTACAATAATTCATTAATATAAAGTTATTTCATTTAATTATTAAAAAACCTAAATTATAAATATATCTAAGTATAAAATATAATTATGAAATAATATCATATATTTATATTTTACTTAATTTTTTTAAGTTTATTTTAATTATTTTATTAAATAACAAAATAGGCCGGTGCACTGCCAAGAAAACTCCAGGCTGTGCACCACCGGTGCACCCATCCTCATGGACCAATAGACCAGTGCCCAACCTAGAACCGAACCGTTCTTGGTAATGCAACCACACGTTGGAAACTTTGGTCGCTGTTTCTTCTACCTTTCGAGCTTCATCTCGACCATGATCCAACAATATATGCCGTCAATTCAAAACAACCAATTATAACTCAAATTTGATTATATCACAAGCAATTCAAATAGATTCAAGAATAGGAAAAAACATCATTTCATCATTCAACATCATTCGATTTTGATGCATAATAAGATTTAAACATAGTATTGTCAATGTAATTACTCACCTTAGCTTAATGAAACCTCAACTTCTATATTACGATCAAAAGCTTATTTTTTCCATTTACGAAAAAAGTCCATTTTATGATACTCAAAACTTCAACTTGCTTTTGCTAGGTGATGTAGTATGATGTTGAGAGTCTTAGTTTGAAATTTCATAATTTATAGTAATTTATTTGAATTTATTAAAGAAGGGATGGTTTCATGCTTTTTTAGGTTTAGAAAATGAAGAACTGGAAAAAAATAAAAGCCATGAATGTGTCTTCTTGAATGAAGAGGAAAAGTGGTGAGAAAGATAGAAGATAACGAGAGAGGTTTAAGTTGTTTGGGGCTTGGGCTTGGGTTTGGGCTTCATGTAGGCCGCAAAACAAACATTTTCACTTTAGTTTCCTTTCTTGTTTTCACCATTTCACATATTTTTGCGTAGCATAAATTATCAACAAATTAAAAAATAAAATCTATTTTCCTCTCTTAAGTGGTTACACAAAATTATGGAATCTTATAGAATTTACTTCCAATAAATTCTTTTTATTTAAATAATTATCTTAAAGTTGTCATTTTTTCCACTTTAAAGTAAAATATATTCGTTATCACAAATTAACTAAATTTCCTACTTTAAAATTATTATTTTACTTAAATCAATATTCGTAATTTATTATATAATTTTACAAAATATAATTTCCATATTTTAACTTATTTTAATTGAATTGTTCTTTAATTAAATTTTAATCCCATTTATTAAACAAATTCCAAAACTCCTTATATAAATAAATAAAATTCCTTTTCCTTTCAATGTACCTTTCTAATCTCATATACTATTTATATTAAATTTTATAATCAATCACTTTTGACACATTTAAACATCATTTTAAACTCAAAAGTATTATCAGTATTAATTAAATAATTGAATTCCACATTTATTAATAATTCATAACTTCAAATTATTTGACTTCTAAAATAAATCTTATTTAATTAATAAAATCCATTTAATTAATTAACTCACTATTGTTAATTTTAGTTAAGTGCTTCTCAACACCAAGTTGTTACATGTATCCTCTTCTAGTCTTAGATAATTTGGTATAGGAGGAAATCTTCGGTTCTCTCCTTCACCACCTCAATCCACCAAAGCCATCATTGGCTTTTCGCTTCCCTCCACCCTTTCCATATCCTGCCTTGGATGGTCCACCATCATCTATAGCATTGACTTCATTATTCTAAGCCTATGCATCCTCCTGGCGTTAATATGTTTTGGCTTGGTAGTAAAAATATGCAAGATCCACTAGGAGATCTCTCTCCAAAGCTATTTTGAAATCAGTTTTAATTGCAATTCTGGAAACCACCACCATTAAGACTATCGATGGGTCTGGTTTCTACACTACAACGGTTGCTGCATTGAATCTGGTTAAATAGCTCCGTAAGGTATCTCCAAACCTTTGTTTCACACTTGAAAATATCATCACATTCTTTAGTCGTGTTATATGATCCATGAATTAGTTCATAAACTTCTCCAACAGTCTAGTACACGTGATAATGGACTTATTCTCCAGCTGTCAAATCGTTGCTAAATCTATCAAATACAACGGGAAACATCATCTTATCACTTCCTCTGAAGCACCTAAACATCCATGTGTTGAATATGTCTCATCGATGTATTATTGTATCCGTCCATCCAACATAAGGCTCTAAGATAGGCAATTTAAAATTGGTGGATTCCTAGCGAATTGAATGTTTGGGATCAAAGGTTATCTACTCGCATCCATCAAAAACCGATCCAAAGTTCGTCTTTGAGGTATCCATCTTACCAACTCCGCTAAATGTCATCCTGGTTTAGTTCAAATCTCTGAGACCGCACGTTCCATCAATTCTGTTCTCCATCATGCCCCCATTCCCATAGGGATTTTCTTGCTCTAATTCACGTTGCTTTATTGCATTTCAATCTCAGCTCCGTTGTTCAACTTCTTTCCTCGGACATGCTCCGCATAATCCCAAATCCGAATCAACCATGACCTCTTGGCCTCTTAACTCCACATTAAGTTATCTTATCAAGTAAGTATCGAGTTGAGGTGTTTCCCTAGGTTTGGCTCCAACTTGTTCTACTCTGTTTCCCAGTGCATTTGTTTTTCCTTTTATCCCTGGTTTTGATTTCCAGCTACTGTAGCTATTGTTTATTGCTCCATTTTTCTAAGAATCCATTCATTATCTTTTTTTATCGAGCTACTATCCTATCTTGCATTTCTGTTATCATCCTTTCCTTCTCTTATCTACTCATGTATATAGATGGATTCGAATTTGAGGACACTCCTTAGCTAGTCCCATGTCCTTGCTTACTTTCTTTACAATTAGCTCTCATTCTAGATAGCATCTTAATCTTCTTCAAATCGTGTTTCAAATTCTTAAATCCTAATCATTCTCAGTGAAAGCACCAAAATGTTCGAACCAAAAATGGCACAGACACCTAATTAAGTATCAAAAAAAGAAAAGGAGATTCAGAGAAAGAAATAACACATAATTTTATACCAGTTCGATATATACCTCAACATATGTCCACTTTATCCTTTTCTATTAATTGTTCTTTGTTCCTACAAAGTATATTTTGTGTGAGTTGTATAGAATTTAATTCAAGATTGTATTTCTCAAGTCACCATAATAAGAGTCCATAAAGAAGATCCTCCTTAATATGCATCTCCTCCTCTATTTATAGATAACTCCCTTCATCAAAATCACCTGAAAACTCTCCGCCACATTCTTGGCGTCATCACAAAGCTATATTCAGAAGATAGTGGGTAGTACCCACTACTCCTTCTCATACTTAGTAACAAGTTGGGAAAGCTAACTCGACCTCTAAGTTGTGGAGCTTCATTCATAAGTTCCATGAACATTATTTCCACTTTGGGCATTTCGGCAACAACAACATTAAATCTCTTTAAAAAACTCTTCTATGTGTCTCCAGATCTCTGGTTCACATTCTACAATGACGTAGCATCCTTCGGTTGAACAGTGTGCACTTTAAACAAATCCATAAATCATCTTGCTAATGAGCATATGATAATATGGATATAGTCCCAAGCCGGTTGAACCACATTATTTCTAGTCCCTCAAGAAAGATGGGAAAACATCTATATCTTACAACGTTCATTGTACGAGCATGATCCATATGTCATCTATACTTCCATAAATGGTGTCTAGGAACAGTCATGCCATTATAGCTCGGCATGTTTGACATCACAAACTTCTTCAGCTACCTTATCTCATGAATTTCTTTAATGAACGGTCATTGATGAACTCCTCATCTTCTCGATGTTATTAATTCAGACTCGTTAGTCTCTTTATCATGTCGGCAATGTACTTTTCATTTCCTTACCTTATAAAACAATGATAATCCTGAGCGCCTCTGATTGTTTGACCCAAAAAACGGTTTTGGTTAGTTCGAAGATATATTTGTCTCTCTTTCTTTAGAGAAATTATTCATCCAGGTCATGTTGATGCCTCATCAAACTTCATCCTCTCCTATCCAACTCACTCATATTAGCTACACCCCATTGGCCTAAGGACCAATATCTCGCCCTTCTTGTGATGCCCCACCCCAAGACCCACATTAACAAAGAGTATTACTAGGTAATACTATTTGCTAATGCAGAGAATAGGGCTGGTTAGGAGCGACCATCTATTTCCTTGTCTTAAATATCTATTGAATAAATTGAAAAATGCTATTTTTTTCTAAAGTGGATCGACATATCCAATAAATACTTAACAGAAAGCCATAGGTGGCTATAATATCTATCAGAACAAAATACAACAACTCAAATGCAAACACATCACAGAACAGTAGATCATCACATATATAAACATATACAGATACATCCCAGCGTATACAAAATGATACATATCAAGTGGTATAGCAACTACAATATACAAGCGAGTCAAAAGAATATACATATCAGAATAGCAAACAAAAAGGACAACACAAAAATCTATAATAAAAAGAGCTAGCAAAATAGTCTATGTGGAAGTAGAATAGGCTAAGTCCAAATGTACCTAACCTGAAACACCTTGGTCTGACCTGAGTATAAATACAACGGTCAGTCTAGATAAACAAATCAGTTCCAAGGATAAGCGATAATATGATCATAAGGATAAAGTGATAGTATTCCCAAGTGAGAATGGACAATCTAAAGTGTAAGGTTATTTATGTGATGAATGATATCACTACACAACACATAATCTCAAAAGAGATAAAACAACCCATAAAACGCTAAAAGTAGTGAGCCTCATATCATCGGCATTTCATAAAACATCAAATATGGTTTAGGAAAAATCCTAAATCCGCCATCTTCATAAACGCAAAACATACACAAGAGATCCCATCTCAAACATGCCATAAGGTAAATATATATCCAAAGAGGAGAATAAAATCTCAAGTAAACGCTAAAGGAAAATATCATATAATGTCGCCAAAAGACAAATCCCAATAGCACCAGTGTAGGCAATTCAAATATCAAAAATAGAACTCCCAAGAGTTTAATTTCTTGAAACGTGATCGCTATAAATATATATCGAATGGTTCAAAGGACCAATTCCTAAAAGGGGTGATATATTAGGGAAAATAGTCAAAGAAATCATATCAAAAGTTTAGCACGTGCATGAGGCCGAAGCCTTACCAAGTACTGTTATCTCAAATAGGTACATCGCTCGAAGGCAAATCGTCATAATGAAAAATATGCTGCAATAGAAAATACGCTGTAATGGAAAACGCCGCAACGGCAAACGTCTCGAAGACAAATACGTTGCAATGGCAAATGAAGTAATGGCAATGACCAGAAAGTCCAATACTTGCACGCCGCAATGGCAAATGTGTCACAAACTCTCGGATAGGAACCCAAATAGTGTTAACGTGTGTCCCATACTACGTGTTTTACTAAACCGTTTGATTCTCATTCACTTGAGTTGTGCAAAAACGTGTATGTTATATATAAAATAATTTACTTTGGAAAACAAGCTTTTAAAACCAATTTTAGAAATCAATTTTGAAAACCATATTTGAAAATTATATTTGAAAATACTTTAAAAATATCATATAATAATTATTTAAAATATGCATTTATTTTAAAAATTATTTCAAAGCTGTTTGGAAAAATCTGTGCTAAAAAACGAATAAAAACGAAGAAAATCACTCAAACCGATCAAATTCATATTCAAATTTAATTCAAAACAATTAAAAATTTGAATTTTAAATTCTTCAAAATTTGGCTACTCTATTGGTAGACATCATGGCTATTGAATACAATTAAAACATCACAAATATATAGCAGGAAAAAGCAAGCAAAAATGGGCTGGAAACTCAAAGCAAAAGGGCAAGCACAAGGCATAAATGTGCCTTTACCCAGGTCGACCTGGGGGTCGACCATGCCCCCACTATGGTCGACAAGCCAGTCGACCATAGTGGTCTCTAGGTCAACCTGCATGTCGACCCAGAGAAGAGAGGTGTTGACCTCTCATACGCGTTTTCTTCCAAGTCGATTTCAGGGTTCATAGTGATTTTTAGCACCAAGTTTGAACACTCAAGTGATAATTTTTTATTAATCAAAATTTTCAGAGACAAAGATCAAAATATATACTACCATCTGGAAGAAATCCGGTTGCATTTCATTACCAGAATCAAAAGATACAAGCATTCAAAGAAGCAACATAAATCAGATTTGAATATAGGCAAAATAATTACAGGAAGCAATATATAGAGAGCTATATTTCACTGCTTTTACCATTTTGAAGCTTTTTTTTGCTAGATTATGTGAGTTAATAAACTCATCTTGCTATAGTTGTGTAAAAACTTGGATATTGGCTGAAAGATGAAAGCTTTTGCTTGAATTCTAGCTTGTAAAACCTGTAGAAAGAAGATTACAATACATGCAAAGGAGAATATACAGTAAATTAGAAAACCATATTTTGAATTTGAGATTTTGATGAAGTTATAGGGTTTGCAGTTTGATTACCTTTTATTTCACTTTAATTTGAAGAAATTCCAGCTTGAATTGAAGAAAATCTGAGTTTTGAAAGCTTAGGGTTGCAGAAATGGTGGCTTCTCTTATTTTACAGAAAAGAGGAAGAAGGAGACTTTAGTTTTGAACGTACTGTAACTTTGTTTTCTTTTTTCTCAATATCAGTAAGTATTAATGGGCTTATGGACCCAAAATGAAGAAAATAAAATGGCCTAAGTTGATTTATTTATCACAAAACCAAAAATGCTTCATATTTACACATATGTAAATAAACAAATGCCATTTTCTTTCAGATTTTCACACAACAAACTATGTAAATTTACATACATATAAAAATGAAATATTTTCCACCATATAAAAATAAATTTATATTTTTAAAACATCTTTATCATTAAAATCCTTTATTTTACAAAAATACCATATTTTACATAAATAAATGCAAAAGTCCACATTTTTAACTTCTAAAATTATGTAAAATTTATTTTCTCACTTAAAAATATATTTCAAACCATTTCAAAATATTATTTATATCCAAAACTTACTTTTTACCCAATTTCCACCTTTTATTCCAGTAAACTTCCTTTAAAAATTACATGCTTCTTTAAAAATTAATAAAAGAAGCAAATGGACAATAATTAATATAATTATTGCATTTTCTCTAAAATGAAATCATTTTCATTATTTAAAGCCCATATTCCATTTAGTGCCACTCCAAACAAAACAGAATAAAGCTTGGAATTCCATTTTCTCATTTTAAATTTCAAAATTCATTGCTTATACCAAATAAACTATTAATTTCTCCAAATTTAATTTAATTTAAAATATTAAATTATAATTATCATTATAATTCAATATCGAAAGGTAATCTCCAAACCAGGGTTGTTAAACTTCTTCTACGTTAACAAGTTTTAACTCTACTTCACTGCTAGAAAATTGAGCCTCTCAACCAACCGGTCGGTGTTGACCATTTGGCACTGAACAATTTCCATGTTGGCTAAAGGCCTTCATCATTTACAACCATCTTCTATGTCCCGACACCTTTATACATTAGTATTTTCTCAGGTCTTCTATTCCATTCTGATAAGATGAACTTCCTGTGTTGGAATTAGAAGATAATGAATCTCTTCTACTTTTTTTTTACTTATTAGGTCCATCTTGCTGCAAGGGTTGAGTTAATGTTATTAGTTGTTCTTGCATATTTTTCATTATATCCATTTAAATTTGTTATTCTAGCAGCATCTTCATGTTATATCCATCACCATTTGTTCCATCTCAGCCTTCATCATTAGCTCTTATTGAGATGAAGACTCTAGATGGACTGCTGACTAAGTAGTTTCTTCACTATTATGGTGGGACCTTCAATATCCTCTTTGACTATGGCTCCAAAATTGGTATTCCTGTCCTTCTATGGACTCACTATCTTCTAGATTTTACTTGTGAATTCTTCGAAATCCAAAATAAAAGTAAATCTATGTTTGAGAAATTCGTTTTCAATGAAAGCACAAATAAATGTTTGCCTAAAAATGGGCACACACCCCCAATTCAAATGAAAATGAGATTATACATTTAGAAATTTGAAATTAGAAAAAGAACCCATGAGATTTATTAAAATGTTTTGGCTCAAATCTTACGTCTATGTCCGCTACTAATTGTGTTTAAGATTACTTTTGCAATTATAACCGAGTTTACAACAATTGTCAATCAAAAATAAAGTTGATTTCGAAAATGGCAACATTTCAGTGCAAAATCTGAGTTAAGATCCAGAAAAGTCCCTTTTTCCAAGTGCAAGAGAAAGAATTTTATAGGCAAGTTCCCTCATAATAGTCGACAAAATGAGTTCGAACATGTAAACATCCAAATTCGAGATTCCAATCAACAAGAATATGTCAAATTAACCAAATTTGAATTTCAAAACCTTTTGGTACTGACCAGTGTCAAATAGTTCACTTTCCAATTTCTTTGATCTTTATTCATATATCTTAAAATCTTCAAGCTTTGGATCTTCATTGACAAAATTGTCCATCAATGACCATTCGACACCAAAATGTCTTGTTCCTCCCAGTAATAACCCACCCTTTCCAACTTTCTGATTGAACACAACTCACGATGTGTAAACCCCGAAAACCGAAAATGGCATGTCGTTGGTGATTGATAACAAGCGATAAGCAATATATATTGTTTCTATCTATTTCTTTCTGAACTCATAATGGAAGGCAACAACATATATATCATTTTATTTCAAATCCATAGATTCAAAATATATACATATTCAAATATAGTCAAACAATCCAAACCAAATCCAAGTACATTGTGATAACCCGGTTTTTTGGGCATCAGATAATTGGATAATAATCTGATTTAACTATTGAAAATACTGATTTAAAAATAAAATAAAATAAATGTAATAACCTCCTTTGTAACTTATTTAAAATTGTCAAGATCCTTATTTTCAAATAATAATGTGTTGTTTATATATATTATATAGATTTTAAATAGAATTATCATTTACAAATTGAATTTGTGTTTGTTTAAAAATATATTTGAGTTGATTTTAAGTTGGATTTTAAAAATTAAATTTGAATTTGAATTTGGATTTAAATTTGAAATTCAAAAGATATATATATTTATCTTAATTTTATTCTGGATTTAAAAATATGTTATATATGATTTAGAAGGTGGTTGTTTTATATTATTTTCTTCTAAGGGATTTCATTTATATAAATTAAGATATGCATTTATTTGTTTAGGAAATTAATTTTTAAAAGCTTTTTAAACCATTTAAAAAGTAATATATTCATGCAAAATTTACAATTGTGAGGTGATAAATTAATAATAAAAGCATATAAAAACAATAAAACATAAATATAAAATATGTGGAAATATTAATGCATGCAATTTTACAAATCGAAGTTAATTATAACATGCTAATTACAAGTGGCATATTTCTTTTTCTTGAAATGGAAATATAAATAATAAAGTGTTTGAGAAAAACCAGGTTGTATATTCATGCCTCTTTCTCAATCCTTTTCTTTCTTCTTTAAAAAAAAGAGAAAATCAGTACAAAATCAAAGTTCAATTCAATATACAATCAAGCAAGATAAGATTAGAATCCAACACAAGTTTCAGAAACAAAAGCCTTTTCAGATCATTACCAAAATAGAAATCAGACCAAAACCAAGAAGCATGATTCTCTTCTTTTACAAGACAGGTGAGTAACTTCACCCTTTTTCAAGCCTAATCTGCTTATTTATCTGATGTAAGGGATAAATGATGATAGAAATGTTGTGTTAATGTTTTGCATGGATGCCTGTGAAAATGATATGCTCTGTTCTTTATTCTAGAGGCTAAAATAGGTTCAGAAAAATAAATTCCTTCTTCCCTGATTAATTTTGCGCATGATGTTTAAAGAAAATTTGGTGGTGATGGTGTAATATAAATTTTAAAAATGTAGACAAATAGTAAAATCAAGAAATTATCTGGTAAAATGGAATATCACGGTAAAATGATAATATATCAGAAAATTTTGTTGTTTTAATTATGAGTTTCACTGATATAATCTTGTTCGTCTCATAAAACTATGATTTTTAGAAATCATATCAAGATTTTCAAGTGAGTCTTTCGGTAGGAAATGTTAGTTGATCGGAATATAGGCATTTATCAATTCCCGATGATCAAATTTGTTCGAGGCGTCGAGCTTGTTGTTGAAGCAGGTATATAGGTCGAGGAGCTTGGTAAAAATAGCCGAAGAGTTTATCTGTCAGCAACGTGGCTGGTGGGGAACAACTAGGGTTTACGTTATGTCTTATGTCGTGCTTGTTTTCAAGAAAAATGTCGCGTTGACGATGTGTCGAGTTGAATCAAAGTCATGGGGACTCAGGTGGAGGTCTAGGCACGAGACTCTAGTCACCGGTGGTCAGAGGTTGAAGTTACTGATGTTTTTTGGGTGATTGGTTCTTTCTTTTGGGATACGAAATTGTTCAATTTCGATTCTGGGGACCAGAACTAGTTCTGGGTGGTCGGAACAAATGAGCTTGTCGTCGATGATATACTGGGGATAGTGGTAATGATTGGAGCGGCGGCATGGGGATGTGCATGTGAACAGGAATCAGACGGAAGAAGTTAGGTTCGAGTTTTGGCTTTTGACCCGGGTTGTTGCTCGAAGTATTGATAGATGGGCTCGAGTATTTCGTGTTCGTGCACTGTACCTAATGTATCAACGACCACTGCTGTGATGTGAAGCTCGTGGGAATATGATAGCTCGGGACGTACTCGAGAAAATGAGAGGAAGGTCTCGAATGTGGCATCTGGTATATGCGAGTGGGATTTGATGTTAATACCAGTTTTAAAGAAATAAGTAAATGATGATCTGATTTTGGGAAGCAAGAATAACTATGTTGACCTGTTTTGGAAACAAAATGTTCATAATGGGTTCAAGCAAAAATTTTAAAAAAAGTTTCCAAAATTTGATTTAAATAAAATGTTTTGAATTGAATTATTTGACTTTGTTTAATTAGATTAGAATAATCAATTTAATTTAGAACTCCTAAGTATTTTCAAATGAAATTTTCTGATGAAATTAAGTAAGTATTTAAGTTTTGTGTATTTAACCTTAAATCAAATAAAAGTTCTCTAGTGATTGATTTCAAGCATTCAATTTAAACAAGACATAGATGATGAGTAAGTAATCAATTAAGGTAGATAGTCTATCTTGTTTAATTAAGGTCTTATTTTATTTAAAATTGATTAATTATGGGTAATTACTTAAATAAGTAATTAGTGGATAGTTAATGAAGGTAATTAAGGGAAGAATCATTAAACTAAGTGAATAAGTGATAATCAATTAATATAATTAATTAAAGATAGTCACTTAATGTGACTGATTCGGTATAATTACTTAGTGAAGTAATTATTGGATAATTACTGAATGTAATTAAGTAGAGAAAATCACTTAATGAAGTAATTGGAAAATAATTACTTAATGGAAGTAATTAAGGATTAATTACTTAGTATAATTAATTAATGTAAGTAATTAAAGGGTAGTTAATCACTGGATTTGATTTGATTAATTAAGGTTAAAGTGATTAACTAAGATTAATAATCAAGGTAAGTAATGTAAGCAATGGTTTATAATTAACCAAAGTTAATTAAGCAGGATTAGACATAATTAATTTAATTTGTAAAGGGTGATTAAATTAATTTTGTTTGATTTATCTTGCCTCTAGATGATGGCTTGAATTGATTACCGTAGTTTGTCCGAATATCTCTGATATTGGGATTGTGATTTATTGAAATATAGTATGATGGGTTGGACTATGATAGTGTGAGTAATCTATCAATAATTGATTTGTTATGAGAATATGAGAACCTGTATTTAAAATTGATTTGTATCCACTTTAACAAACAAGGTTTAAGATGACATTGAATACGAAGAGACCGCGGTCGGGTATCAGTACACACCCAAAACCACTTCGAATCTTTATATATTAATATGTGAAATCAATAGGCTGGAATGGAATGATTTAAGTGAATTGGACCATTTAATCTAAGTTTTGGTACTTAGGAATTGACGTGTGAAATAAGTGATGTCTATAACAAATTGTGAATTTGTAAATTGATACAAGCTACCCCGGGTTTTAAATCAGTTTTATGGATTAGAATTTCATGTTAGATGGGTTTACTCACGCTGGTTTCCAGCATGGCCCGGATGTTACTTTTATGTAATGCTCGGGTCAGACCGAATATTACAGCTTTTCAGGTAAGGACATTCTGGAGCTCAGGAGGCGAGCTGGATGGCAAGAACGTATTGAGAGTTTCCGTTGTGATATATTGTAGTATCCGAGTCATTATTGTATCTGTCCAGTGTTTGTATTTATGTGTAACTCTGACGTATGAAAGTGTAATTTGATAAGTACAGTTTTCCTTTGCATACCTATTATTATTTGATATTATATTTTATCCGTTGCGATTGTGAGATGTTGATATTTCTGTTCTTCTTTTCTTCTATCTTTTTTCTTCTTTTCCTAACTATCTGGAATTTTCGAGATTTAAAATTCTGGGTCGTTACATTTGGTATCAGAGCGTAGGTTAAGCGAGAACCTTGGCTCTGGTGGATGTACTCTTTAAGGATAAGGTCTATGGTACCCTAGAATGAGTTGAGAGTGTGTGTGTGTGTATATAAACACACACACACGAGAGCGTACTTGTTATTTTCTTATATAAAGATTTTAAATGATTTTATATAAGAATATTGTAAAGATAGCGATTTTCGACTCCCGAAAGTCGACATTAATACGTCCACTGTATCAACTGCCGAGCGATCGAATGCCGGAAAACCGAACCTTTAGGGTTCAAGAAGATGAAAAAGCTAGAAGAAGAAAGAAAGTAAAGCAACAGAAACAATATCAGAATCTCACAATCGTAGCGGAACAACATATATAGATAAATGAATAATCTTTAAAACAAAGAACTATATCAGTTATTACATCACATCACATTACATTACATTATCAGATTTTATAACAACCAACAGCGGAAAAGAAATACTATATACTAGTTGAAACGCCATGCCATCCAGCTTGCTCCTTTAGCTCCACAGCATCTCCTGAATTCTAGAATAACCTGGTAACCTAACACTAGACTGCCCGTGTGGAAAATGATGGGCACCTAGAGTTTAGGAAGAGAACAATAAACTCCAGGTCAGTCATGGGACTGGTGCGAGAACATAAAACAGTTATATCTTTAAAACACAAACAAATATTTTTAGATAAATCTGCAATTCTTTTGAAAATGAAACTACCATAAGGCCTACCGCACACATACACAATGCAAACGCATAATCGGAGGAGATTTCTCCTTATGATAGTTAAATATGCTTAATACGTAAATTTCTTTGATATTATTACTATAGGTGCGAAGTGTAGGAAAACATTTCGAAAGCATAATATAAATCTTAGCCAACATACGACCATTATCGTATGCCACTATAGCTACCATGTTCAATAGCAGGTTACCGCCACATTTCATGGTAGGTTATACAACTAAAACCGTACAAAGCTCGTATTGTTTCTTTGGATTTCCAACAAATGGTCAGGCCAAGGAACTTACAATTGCCACATAGGTACGCCTCTGGAAAGACGCCCCGAGAACCTAACCGGATCTCTGCCAACACAAGGCCAAGTTACCCCTAGCTGGGTAACAACTGACATGAATATGCCATCCCCCGGTCGTAACCGACCTAAATCCAGGGATTCACCAACAACCACAAAATAATAAGTTTGCAGCAACAACATAGGTTAAGTAGCTGGGCTCCATACCATGATACCACCTCTATCCAGAAGGAATGACATACACTAAGGGGACGCTATCCCCTAATAACCTTGCCGCATCTTTCCTGTTTTGACCATTACCAAGGTGTGAGGTCTGACAAAGTCTCGTCCACAAAGCTACGCTTTTCATAAAAGCCACGCTTCGATCAATAAATGATCAGCAACACTCAGCATGCCACGTTATCAAATTGGGAATATATCACTAGTAACCATCAACTACATAACCTCTAAGCTCATACGTCTCAGAGAAGGGTGTTAAACTAAGAGAATAAATTCTCCGCCACCAACAGAAATATATTTGATAGAAACCAGCATTACATCTCAAATTGTAATGTCAGACACACATCCATACAAGTCCATTCTGGGTTCAAACAGAACCGAAGGCACTTCCAAAGAAGCCCTTGCAATCCGGATATTCACTAATCACGACCGGACTTCCCATCACAAAGGGTGATAAAATCTCTATATCGGAGATCAGTTGATGTAGAGACATTCGACGGTAATCCTTCCATTTTTAAAAATATCGGGTCTTCAACACCGGTCTTCAAATGCTATCCATTACGACATATCATTACTCGGAATGGGATTTATGACACAAAGGTCCTCTCCCGCTAAACTGAATAATGAGCGCTTATTTTAAAAATAAGTGTAGCATTCAAATTCAGGCAAATCACAACAAATGCCCATTTAAAGGTAAATATCGATAGTCGGTTATTTAACTATCAATAGATATGCACAATCATCACCAAATTCCAAATAATTTCCCAAATTATTTATTTTCCAAAAATATCTGTTCAAGATATATTTTCCACACTTCAAAATAAATCGATGTTTATTTTCAAACAAATTTCCCTTTCCTTTATAAATTCCATGTGAATTAAAATTTCCAAATATCCATTGATATACGATTTTCAAATCGACTTCAAATATTCACTTTTAATTTATCTTTAAAAGATATAATCTCGAAACATTTCACTTCATATTGGAAAACATTTCCATACATATTTAATAATAAGTAATTCACAAATCTATTTATTTTCAATACTTAGAAAATATTCAACATACTTAAAACACGATTAAATATATATTTTATTCTTTAAGGAAAACATTCTCTTAAACGCATTCATTTGAGTCAAAACGAATGTTGTGTAAAACATCGTTACGACAACCCAAAATCACTAGTATAGGGATTCGAAATTAAGATAGATATATAAATCCCAATACTATACAAAAACATTTCCTTTCGAAAATCCTTTACTATAACAACAGTGTTATAGTCCACCTTTTCCTTATTTCTCGAAAACGTCTATTTCAACAATGAATGTTGAAATCTATGGTTTCTGTTTGCGCCAAATTTGGTCACAAACCCCGATGATTATGAAAGCACCAGTGTATGAATATAACTCAACAATATTCAAACACAAATCGCAGATCTTAAGTAGCAAAATAATAAATGTAAACAAGAACACACGATTTATAGTGGTTCGGCTATCTCCGGCCTACGTCCACTTCAAAGGTTTTTCTTTTATTGATGTTCTTTGCTGATTACAATCGATTACAGTGGATTACAATGAATTGTAGTTCTGAAATTCAAGTACAACGGTGGTTGTTGAGTGCAAAGTAGAGCCTTGGCGGAGTCTTGATGCTTCAGAGTCTTGATTTTTGCCAAAGAGAATCCGGTCCCTTTTCTGAATGAACTGGGGCTCTATTTATAGGCGTAGGAGGCTGATATTTCTCCTAGAAATCAGGTAGACCACTTCTAGCACGTGAGGGGGCCCACATGGCCGAAACCTGGAGATCCGGGCCCACATTGGGATCGATTCGACCCTAGGTTCGAATCGATCAAAAAAGTGTCTAATCGTGATGAAACTTGGCGTGGACATTCTTCAGCATGAGTGTAAGCTACTGTAAAAATTTCGTGGCGTTTGGATTTATGGTTTGGGAGTTACGATCGATTCGAATTCAAGGTTTCGTGTGCTCTGCCTGTTTCGAATCCATTGATTCGAATCCATCTCCTTCGAATCGATCGATTCACGTGCACATCGATGACGTGGCGCGCGTCCTTCGTGTCGATCCACTTGTTGCTCCGAGTTGAATGGGTCGACTCCGTGGTTTTTGCCGCTTTGACTTGGTGATTTCGAATGCTGGATTCGAAGAATATCGATTCGAAGAATGCTTCCTTCGAATCGATAAGACTGGTCGCTGTTCGAATCGATTCGAATGCTCCACTACGCATCGATTCGAAGTTGCCTTATTCGTGGGGATTCGAAGGTAAGAAAGGAAGGGAGTCGAAGTTCCCTCAGTCGTGTGGATTCGTGGGACCCTTCTTTGATGGTCTCGAGGAAATGGTTTTGAGGCGAGATGCGTGATGAGTTCGAAGTACCGCAACTTCATGGATTCGAACTCCTCAACCTTAAGGGATACGAAGAGAGGTGGCATCATGGATTCGAAGCTAGGTGGTTTGGATGGATTCGAACCAAGGCTTGCTTGATGGGTTCGAACTGCATGGGTTCGAAGTAGATGGAGTCGAACCGATGGATGCGAAGTCCATCGATTCGAACTAGGGGGTGTCTCATCGTTTCGAACTGAGTATTCTCTGTTTCTATCAAATTGAATCCATCATAACTTGGACATACGAACTCGGATTGACTTGAAATTCGAAATACGGACTTCTATGATCTTTCTCGCCACAACCTATCAATCGTGGCTCAATCCGGACTCGGACAAAATTCAGCGATATCCATAGTGAACCTGCAACGTACAATCGACATTAATGATTAATAATTATTAATTCTTGGTAAATTTTGGGTTTCTCAGCTTTGGCAAAAAGTGGGATAACACTTTGCCCCCCAAAATATGCCTTTTTGTAAAAGGTATGTTTTGAACAATCTTAAATCAAGTGCAGTGAATGCGTATTTCATTCATAGCTACCGCAACGTTAATCATGCATATGGCTGTTTGGAGCCGAATCTGTGTTCATTTCAGTTCGCGGAAGTTAGCAATCAAGTTTTACAGTTTCTCCGGACTACTGATGGTCATTCTGGACCCTTGCCAAGTCCATTCCAGACTCAGCGATCGAATAGAAAGATCCTATAGCACTCTGGCGTTGCTTTCTATCCCTTGCACTCTGGCCCCAGTTAGGGCATATAGCGATGTCTTGGTTGTTCGAAACCGATCATAGCCTCTCTGGGCTCTTGCTGGATCCCATCCTGTCACTCTCTGGTGAAGGGGAAACAACGATAAGTGAGTCGATCCTGTCGCTCTCCGGCGAAGCGACTCACTTCTTGCACTCCGGTTCGAAGCAGTTGAACATTAAGCGATGTCATGACCTGAATCATCGGCCGATCATAGTCTCCCCGGACTCTTGTCGGATCCCATCCTGTCACTCTCTGGTGAAGGGGAAACGACGATAAGTGAGTTGATCCTGTCGCTCTCCGGCGAAGCAACTCACTTCTTGCCTTACAGACTTACCTCTCCGGGTAAAGGCGATCTTGTTTATTTTGAAATTTAATGTTCATCCTTTGACTCTCCGGTCAAAAGGTTTATTGCAAGAAGTTCTAATTTGTTTGTTTAATATTCAAGTTCTAGATGTTCAATCTCAAACATCAGAGAAGAAAAAACTAAACATTGCCTCTCCGGGCATATCGGTTTATCTCCATCTCAGAGCATGCCTAGGGATCTCTCCGGTTCCCGTACATGTGTAAGTGGAGTAACCGTTTATTCTGAAAATAAATCTAAATAAAATTATTCGACCGAAGTCCAAATCCTGGACTTGGCCCTTGCCATCTCTAATCAGTTGATGACGAGTCGTGATCCCGATCCAGGATCGTTCCTGCTAGGTGGAGGCGGTAGTTGTTCATGCCTTGTCGCTGCTGTCCGTTCTCTGACAAATTGCGGTAATCTACCACCCCTAGCATGTTCTTCCACCTCATCCTTTAGGTGGCGGCATTCATCTGTGGTGTGCCCATCCAGCTCATGGAATAGGCAGTATTTTCCAGTCCTGCGCTTCCGCTCAGTGGGATCCCTTATAGGTGGCTTTCGATAGGGGAGTTGCCCCCGAGTTTCAGTGTAAATTCTTTCTAGGCCTGTAGTCAGATCGGTGTACTGCCTGAATCTTGGTTCTCGGAATTTCTTCCGTTTATCAGGACCATCGTGTCTGTCATCTTGTTTCCTCTTTCCCTTGTCCGCTCCGGACTGTTCTCTGGAGGTTCCTACGCTTTGTGTGGTATTTATTTCACGACTCTCGGCTCGTGATTCTTCTAACCGAATGAACTTTTCAGCTTTATGAAAGAACTCTCCAAGATCTTGCGGTGGATCTTTAGTTAGAGAATCCTTAAATTTGGTGCCTTCTGCGACTCCTGCCACCGCCGCCATTAAAATCATTGATGGATCCGGGCGATCTACAGAAGTCACTGTCACATTGAATCTTAACAGAAAATCTTTTATGGATTCTCCGGTCCTCTGCTTGATTGATGCTAAGGTCATCACACTCTTGGGTCGCGTCACGTGGACCCTAAACTGTCTCATGAAGCAATCTACAAGCTCGCTCCATTTTCCGATTGATCCAGTCTCTAGTTGTCTGAACCATAATGAAGCTAAATCTTTCAAATATAGAGGGTAGCATCGTGCCATCACTTCCTCGGATGCCCCCAGCACTTCCATGTGCCTAATATATCTTGTAATATGCATGGTCGGGTCTGATCTCCCGTCATATGGTTCTAGTGCTGGTAGTTTGAACTTTGGAGGGTTCCTTGCGTTTCGGATGTTTAGAGTGAATGGACTCCGACTAACTTCTTCTAGGCCTCCGCTAGGCAATCCTCCTCTCATGATTCGTCGCATTAGGCCTATCATTCTCTCATCTCCGTCTAGGGGTTGGCCCTTCGTCAGATTCCTGTCCTGCCCCCCGAGCCTTGAAGGGAATTCTGGTACGTATTCTTCTGGTGGCTCGTTAGCATAGGCATTGGCTCCAGTCTGTTGAGCTCCGTCTGTTGGTCTTCCAGTATCGGACCCTGAGGGTCTGCCCCCAAGGCCTTGCTGACCACCTTCAACTCCTGTATTCTGGCCTTGAGCCTGTCCTTCATTTGCTTCTGCAACCCTGATTCCTTGTCCCGTACTCGTAGCTGTTGTAGTTGGTCCAAGGTTTTGCATATTCGCCGCCCTCATCTGCTCGAGGAAATTCTGCAGCATCTCCTGTTGACTCTTCATTATGCTTTCGCGTAATGATTTGGCCATGGCTTCCATCTCGTCTCTTGTGATGTAGACGGAAGCTTGTCCTTCTCTTGATCCGGAGGATGCTTCTTGGCTTCCTCCTTGTTGGCTCCTATCAACCCTTTGTCTTGTTTGTCGAGTCATTGTCTCTGAATTGGAAGTCTTCGAACTCTTGAATCTGAACTCTGAATGTAGCGGGTGCTAGTCCTTCTCAGTGAAAGCACCAAAGTGTTTTGCGCCAAATTTGGTCACAAACCCCGATGATTATGAAAGCACCAGTGTATGAATATAACTCAACAATATTCAAACACAAATCGCAGATCTTAAGAAGCAAAATAATAAATGTAAACAAGAACACACGATTTATAGTGGTTCGGCTATCTCCGGCCTACGCCCACTTCAAAGGTTTTTTCTTTTATTGATGTTCTTCGCTGATTACAATCGATTACAGCGGATTACAATGAATTGTAGTTCTGAAATTCAAGTACAACGGTGGTTGTTGAGTGCAAAGTAGAGCCTTGGCGGAGTCTTGATGCTTCAGAGTCTTGATTTTTGCCAAAGAGAATCCGGTCCCTTTTCTGAATGAACTGGGGCTCTATTTATAGGCGTAGGAGGCTGATATTTCTCCTAGAAATCAGGTAGACCACTTCCAGCACGTGAGGGGGCCCACATGGCCGAAACCTGGAGATCCGGGCCCACATTGGGATCGATTCGACCCTAGGTTCGAATCGATCAAAAAAGTGTCTAATCGTGATGAAACTTGGCGTGGACATTCTTCAGCATGAGTGTAAGCTACTGTAAAAATTTCGTGGCGTTTGGATTTATGGTTTGGGAGTTACGATCGATTCGAATTCAAGGTTTCGTGTGCTCTGCCTGTTTCGAATCCATTGATTCGAATCCATCTCCTTCGAATCGATCGATTCACGTGCACATCGATGACGTGGCGCGCGTCCTTCGTGTCGATCCACTTGTTGCTCCGAGTTGAATGGGTCGACTCCGTGGTTTTTGCCGCTTTGACTTGGTGATTTCGAATGCTGGATTCGAAGAATATCGATTCGAAGAATGCTTCCTTCGAATCGATAAGACTGGTCGCTGTTCGAATCGATTCGAATGCTCCACTACGCATCGATTCGAAGTTGCCTTATTCGTGGGGATTCGAAGGTAAGAAAGGAAGGGAGTCGAAGTTCCCTCAGCCGTGTGGATTCGTGGGACCCTTCTTTGATGGTCTCGAGGAAATGGTTTTGAGGCGAGATGCGTGATGAGTTCGAAGTACCGCAACTTCATGGATTCGAACTCCTCAACCTTGAGGGATACGAAGAGAGGTGGCATCATGGATTCGAAGCTAGGTGGTCTGGATGGATTCGAACCAAGGCTTGCTTGATGGGTTCGAACTGCATGGGTTCGAAGTAGATGGAGTCGAACCGATGGATGCGAAGTCCATCGATTTGAACTAGGGGGTGTCTCATCGTTTCGAACTGAGTATTCTCTGTTTCTATCAAATTGAATCCATCATAACTTGGACATACGAACTCGGATTGACTTGAAATTTGAAATACGGACTTCTATGATCTTTCTCGCCACATCCTATCAATCGTGGCTCAATCCGGACTCGGACAAAATTCAGCGATATCCATAGTGAACCTGCAACGTACAATCGATATTAATGATTAATAATTATTAATTCTTGGTAAATTTTGGGTTTCTCAGCTTTGGCAAAAAGTGGGATAACAGTTTCGATCCTTAACACATTTTAAAACAACTTTAAATCGTTTAAATTCTATTTAAAAGATCACTTCCCAAAACATTTCTTTAATATATTATTCACTATCCAAAATCATGAATATACTTCGTTAACCAAATTCAACGTTTCTACACATTTTATTTTAAAGGATTATCCACTATCCCAAAATCGTGAATATACTCCTTTGATAAGCTAAAAAAATTAACTTATCAAATTCAATCAATCTTGAATTTATAAATCAATGTTTATAAATTCACATTTATATATTATAAAAACTTCAAGTTACAAATCACTTTATTAACAAATTCTACCCATATCCCATTTAAATGCCAGAATCCAATTTATAAGTTAATTACTTATAAATCTTTTATTTTACCAAATCTATTCATTTTATAACTTCACAATTATAAATCTATAAATTTCATTCACTTATGAAATCCATTTATACTTCATTTTAACACTTATAAAAATTCGTTTTATAATTCCAATATTTTTAATTTATAAATATTAATTTTATAAATCTTTTATATAAACCGTTTATAATAATTTCAAAAATCTCAATTTAAACAATTTACAAATTAATCAACTACTTATTTCAAAAAAATCACATTTCGGTTATATTTCACAAAAATCATAATTTTTATAACATAAAAATTATAACGTTTATTTATTTAAAATGAATCAATTCCAAAATTCAATAAAACGTATACTTTCAAAAATCTTTGAAAACCCTTTTTTAATTCGAAATCGTTACATTAACATTTTTAAAACTTCAAAAATAGGCCCAATGCTGCAACAACACCAAATATAACAATCACGGCATCCAAAATATCATATATCATATGATAACAGAATATATCACAATATCTGTAAATAAATCCATACTGTTGAGGAATCCAGTTGGATCCCTCCAACCTGTTTCCCTGCATCCACAGATTTAGCACAATACCAATCCCGTTCCAATACGGGATATCGCGGTACATGGGTTTATATAAAATATTATCCGTTATTATGCGGCGCAATAGGGTCTCATCCGCTATATAATGCGGGAAAATCAACTCCAAGTACATATATAATACCAATTCCACTTCAGGGTGGAATATCGCGGTATATGTGTTTAATAAATAACATCCGCTTAATATACGGCATATAGGGTCTATTTCAAACAATAGATAATAATTTATCATCCAAACCACAATCAAGAAATTTTAAATCTAACTATTTAAAATTTAAATCGAAATAATTTCGATTGAGTGAGAAGTTCTCCCTTGATTTCAATAACAGCTGCAGTGTTTGTTTCGAATAAAATTAAACACGCATTTAATTTTAGCTGAAATTATCACTAGCTCCAAATGACTCCTAACCAGCTCCATTGTGTAGTGCTCGTCAAGAACACCTTCACGTCGATCGAGCAACACCACTACGTTTCTCACCCCGTGCTCTACCTTCACCACGAATATGGTCAAGCTCGGTACCATCTTGGCCTAGAAATGCGTGCGCGAACGTTGGTCCTTCAAATCCCTTTTGCCGTCAATTCGTTGCTCAATTCACGATCATGACCGTTGGTCGTGGAGATCTCGCATTGCTCTTCGACTTTCATTTAGGAATCGAAAGCTAAAAGAGTTGGATAGAGAGATAATCGAGGTAGATGATTGGCAATTTCCGGCCGTGGAATCGTAAATGGCGGCTAGGGCTGAAACCCTAAATGCTTTGCAAATTGAAGGTAGTGAAGTCCTTTTATAGAAAATTCGCCAAAAACATTATTCATCGTATTTTTTCGAACTCGAAACGAAGCGTGCCACTTGACGCTTCTAGGGTTTAACCCACGTTCCGAACACAATGGAATAGGTATCGAGAGCCAATTCGATCATATGTGAGAGTTACGGAAACAAACGATCAAATTTAAATTAAATCGATTAAACTAATTTCTATGCGTTTTGGCTTGCCCCGGACAAACCGTAAATCAGATTGACACGAAATTTGAAATATTACAATAATATAACATTATGGATCCGACGAAACTAGTTTCGTCGGAATCCAAGACTGTTTGAAAATGGCTATTTTAACTCGTCAATTAAATATTAAAATATTCAATTTCCACAATTTAACTTTTAATCCGATTTTAAAAGTTCTACGGCATCATTCTAACTCCAATATGATTTAATACAACTTTACAAATCATTTTTAATCACATTAAACCTAATTTCCAGTTATTTCTGTAATTTCAAATATTAAATTATCGATTTAATTATCCAATTAAAACAAGATATTCGAAATAAAATTTATTCGACTTACAAATTTTACTTGTTAATATTTAAAACAATTAAATATACGAATTTCAAATGACAGAAATTCTAGGTCGTTACAAACTTCCCCCCTTAAAAGAATTTCGTCCTTGAAATTATCAAGTAAGAAAAAGTTACAGAATCCATTAACTTTTTTCCAAAATCCATAGTTAAACTTCTTACTATAGCTTTACTAAGTTTTCAAATCATACTTAGTTATCTTTTCAAAACCAGCTATATCTTTTAACTTTCCACTTCAAATCAAAACTTAGTTTTCTCAAAAAATTTCAATTTTCCCAAAATTTTCTAACGCCTTAAATTTTCAGAAAAAATCGCCATAGTCTTCTTTGCGCGGCTCGATAAAAAAAATGGCAATATAAATATATCACAAATATACATCTCATCAAAGTAATGAGGCATCCCACAAGGAAAAAAGTATAAAAGTACGATATGTAATCCGAGATATGTACCTTATATATTATTAGCGAGCATATACGACTAATATAGCATGAAAGCGAGCTCCAAATGAAAGCAAGCGCAATCCCCACCTACTAAACACTCAACAAACAATGAGAAACATGTTTATATGAAAATAATGTCAATATACAACTATTTGTGCCTTATAGCAAATGCAATCAAAAGCAATAAATTCAACCATCAACTAACTATCATCCAACTACATTCAATATCTATCCAATCAATCAATAATCAAATCAATATAAATTCACTTCTCATTATATTCAATGAATTGGGTTTTTTCATTTAATCACATTTGATTCATTAACATTGGACTTTACTAACATTCATTTATTCATATTCATATTCAATTAGTTTACATTCACTAATTCATATTCAAGTTGATTCACTACCAAATCAAATTCAATTCTATTTAAGATCCACTTAACTTCCAATTTGATTTCGATTACTTTAGCTTTCAATTTCATTTATTGAATTTCATATGAATTTTCTGTACAATCGACTAACCATCATCTAACAAATAATGTATATCCAATACAATCATATTTCTTTACTTTGCTTACATTCATTCAATTTGGTTCATCACTTTTAATTAGCTTTAATGAATTAACACTTACATCCATTATTTCATATCAATTCATTCATTAATTCAATTGCTAATTCATTTAACAAATAAGGTTGAATTTCATTTATATAACTCAAGTCCACAACCATTTAATTCACTTTATTATTTTACTTCGATACCAAAATCAACTTCTTTTAACATCACTTAAGTTATATTGCATCTCAAACATCATTTGTTTAACTTAACTTAAATTTCCACTTATAAATCCAATTCAGATTCCAATTCTAAAGTAAATTCTATTTAACTTTTACCGAAGTCAAATTTCATCACTTATTTAAATTCATATCTCGTTTTGCTTATATTCAACAATTACAACTTAGATTTTAGTTTCAAATTTGTTTATCGCAACAAAATTTCAATTTCCAATTTACTATGTTAGCAAATCCATCACACAGAAACTTGAAAATGAAACTGATAATGCTGCAATCATCACCCTTATTATTTCCTAGTGACAGTAGTGAATTAAGTGCTTAATATTCTTGCAAAATTTTCCTTTTATTCATAAATCTCATTTACAAATCTTTTACTTTTATAATTTCACTATTTTCTCTTTACTTATATAAGATTATTTCAAAATTGTAAATCACATTAATTATAATTCCATACTAAAAAATTCATTTGCTTATACAATTTTTTCTTTTAATTAACTTATATATATTCTTACATTTTCAACGACCAAACAATCAATTTTATATATACTTCAATAATTCTGAAAAATTATTTCTTCATATATAAAATATAATCAAGGTAATATTATTTCATTTACCCAATTTAAAACAATATCGTGGCGAATTGTTCTGTACGAGTGTTTAGAGATCCCTATCGATAAAGTTGTACGGACTATACCGACCAGAATCCATATACCACTCAACAAATCAATCATCATAATATAAAATAATTTTATATTCACTAATAAATACACGCTCATATCTATTAATACACCCAAACTCATTCTAGAGTACTACTGACTCTATCTCTAATGAGTAATTCCCAACAGAGCCAAGGTTGTCACTTAACCATATGCTCTGATACCAAATGTAAAGATAGGGGATTTTCGACTCTCGAAAGTCGACATTAATACGTCCACCGTATCAACTACCGAGCGATCTAATGCCGGAAAACCAAACCCTTAGGGTTAAAGAAGAAGAAAAAGATAGAAGAAGAAAGAAAGAAAAGCAACGAAACAATATCAGAATCTCACAATCGCAGCGGAACAACATATATAGATAAATGAATAATCTTTAAAACAAAGAACTATATCAGTTATTACATTACATCACATCACATTACATTATCAGAGTTTACAACAACCAACAGCAGAAAAGAAATACTATATACTAGTTGATACGCCATGCCATCCAACTTGCTCCTTTAGCTCCCAGCATCTCCTGAATTCCAGAATAACCTGCTAACCTAACTCTAGACTGCCCGTGTGGAAAATGATGGGTACCCAGAGTTTAGGAAGAGAACAATAAACTCCAGGTCAGTCATGGGACTGGTGTGAGAACTTAAAACAGTTATATCTTTAAAACACAGACAAATATTTTTAGATAGATCCGCAATGCTTTTGAAAATGAAACTACCATAGGGCCTCCCGCACACACATAATGCAAACGCAGAATCGGAGGAGATTTCTCCTTATGATAGTTAAATATGCTTGATACGTAAATTTATTTGATATTATCACTATAGGTGCAAAGTGTAGGAAAACATTTCGAAAGTATAATATAAATCTTAGCCAACGTACGACCATTATCCTATGCCTACTATAGCTACCATGTTCAATAGCAGTTTACCGCCACATTCCATGGCAGGTTATACAACTAAAACCGTACAAAGCTCGTATTATTTCTTTGGATTTCCAACAAATTTTTAGGCCAAGGAACTTCCCATTGCCATATAGGTACGCCTCTGGAAAGACATCCCGAGAACCTAACCGGATCTCTGCCAACACAAGGCTGGGTTACCCCTAGCTGGGTAACAACTGACACAAATATGCCATCCTCCGGTCGTAACCGACCAAAATCCGGGGATTCACCAACAACCACAAAATAATAAGTTTGCAGCAACAACATAGGTTAAGTATCTGGGCTCCATACCTTGATACCACCTCTATCCAGAAGGAATGACATATACTAAGGGGGCGTTATCCCCTAATAACCTTGCCGCATCTTTCCTGTTTTGACCATTACCGGGGTGTGAGCTCCTACGAAGTCTCGTCCATAAAGCTATGCTTTTCATAAAAGCCACGCTTTGATCAACAAATGATCAACAACACTCAGCATGCCACGTTACCAAATTGGGAATATATCACTAGTAACCATCAACTACATAACCTCTAAGCTCGTACATCTCAGAGAAGGGTATTAAGCTAAGAGAATAAATTCTCCGCCACCAATAGAAATATATTTGATAGAAAATAGCTTTACATCTCAAATTGTAATGTCAGACATACATCCGTACAAGTCCATTCTGGGTTCGAACAGAACCGAAGGCACTTCCAAAGAAGCCCTTGCAATCCGGATATTCACTAATCACGGCCGGACTTCCCATCACAAAGGGTGATAAAATCTTTATATCGGAGATCAGCCGATTGAGAGACATTCGACGGTAATCCTTCCGTTTTCAAAAATATCCGGTCTTCAACACCGGTCTTCAAATGCTATCCATTACGACATATCATTACTCGCAATGGGATTTATGACACAAAGGTCCTCTCCCGGCTAAACCGAATAACGAGCGCTTATTTTAAAAATAAGCGTAGCATTCAAATTCAAGCAAATCACAACAAATGCCCATTTAAAGGTAAATATTGATAGTCGGTTATTTAACTATCAATAGATATGCACAATCATCACTAAATTCCAAATAATTTTCCAAATAATTTATTTTCCAAAAATATCTGTTCAAGATATATTTTCCACACTTCAAAATAAATCAATGTTTATTTTCAAACAAATTTCCCTTTCCTTTATAAGTTCCATGTGAATTTAAATTTCCAAATATCCATTGATATACGATTTTCAAATCGACTTCAAATATTCACTTTCAATTTATCTTTAAAAAATATAATCTCAAAACATTTCACTTCATATTGGAAAACATTTCCATACTTATTTAATAATAAGTAATTCACAAATCTATTTATTTTCAATACTTAGAAAATATTCAATATACTTAAAACACGATTAAGTATATATTTTTTTCTTTAAGGAAAACATTCTCTTAAACGCATTCATTTGAGTCAAAACGAATGTTGCGTAAAACATCGTTACAACAACCCAAAAGCACTAGTATAGGGATTCGAAATTAAAATAGATATATAAATCCCAATACTATACAAAAACATTCCCTTTCGAAAATCCTTTACTATAACAACAGTGTTATAGTCCACCTTTTCCTTGTTTCTCGAAAACGTCTATTTCAACAATGAATGTTGAAATCTATGGTTTCGATCCTTAACACATTTTAAAACAACTTTAAATCATTTAAATTCTATTTAAAAGATCACTTCCTAAAACATTTCTTTAATATATTATTCACTATCCAAAATCGTGAATATACTTCGTTAACCAAATTCAACGTTTCTACACATTTTATTTTAAAGGATTATCCACTGTCCCAAAATCGTGAATATACTCCTTTAATAAGCTAAAAAAATTAACTTATCAAATTCAATCAATCTTGAATTTATAAATCAATGTTTATAAATTCACATTTATATATTATAAAAACTTCAAGTTACAAATCACTTTATTAACAAATTCTATCCATATCCCATTTAAATGCCAGAATCCAATTTATAAGTTAATTACTTATAAATCTTTTATTTTACCAAATCTATTCATTTTATAACTTCACAATTTATAAATCTATAAATTTCATTCACTTATGAAATCCATTTATACTTCATTTTAACACTTATAAAAATTCATTTTATAATTCCAATATTTTTAATTATAAATATCAATTTTATAAATCTTTTATATAAATCGTTTACAATAATTTCAAAAATCTCAATTTAAACTATTTTACAAATTAACAACTACTTATTTCAAAAAAATCACATTTGGGTTATATTTCACAAAAATCATAATTTTTATAACATAAAAATTATAACGCTTATTTATTTAAAATGAATCAATTCCAAAATTCAATAAAACGTATACTTTCAAAAAAAATTGAAAACCCTTTTTTAAATTCGAAATCGTTACTTTAACATTTTTAAAACTTCAAAAATAGGCCCAATGCTGCAAAAGCACTAAATATAACAATCACGGCATCCAAAACATCATATATCATATGATAACAGAATAAATCACAATATCTGTAAATAAATCCATACTGTTGAGGAATCCAGTTGGATCCCTCCAACCTGTTTCCGTGCATCCACAGATGTTAGCACAATACCAATCCCATTCCAATACGGGATATCGTGGTACATGGGTTTATATAAAATATTATCCGCCATTATGCGACGCAATAGGGTCTCATCCGCTATATAATGCGGGAAAATCAACTCCAACTACATATATAATACCATTTCCACTTCAGGGTGGAATATCGCGGTATATGTGTTTAATAAATAACATCCGCTTAATATACGGCGTATAGGGTCTATTTCAAACAATAGATAATAATTTATCATCCAAACACACAATCAAGAAATTTTAAATTTAACTATTTAAAATTTAAATCGAAATAATTTCGATTGAGTGAAGTTCTCACCTTGCTTTCAATAAAAGTTGCAGTGTTTGTTCCGAATAAAATAAACACGCGTTTAATTTTACCTGAAATTATCACTAGCTCCAAATGACTCCAAACTAGCTCCATTGCGTAGTGCCTGTCAATACGGACCCGACATAATTTGTTTCGTCAATTTTCGACCTCGTATCAAAAAGTTATAGCGATTTAAAGTTATACGAATAATTATATAATCAATTTCAATTTCAATTTTCATTTTTATAATCTAGAAATCATCTCAGCCCCTCATTCAATCATCAACAGATCTGGGCCACCACTTTACTTTCTTCCCCATGCGTAATACCTAGGCTAAAATCGCGCATGAACCCATCATCCGTTCGAAACCCTAATAACCACAACCACTAAGAACACCTTCATGTCGATCGAGCAACACCACTACGTAGCCCACCCCGTGCTCTACCTTCACCGTGAATATGATCAAGCTCGGTACCATCTCGGCCTAGAAATGCATGCGCGAACGTTGGCCCTTCAAATCCCTTTTGCTGTCGATTCGTTGCTCAATTCACGATCATGACCGTTGGTCGTGGAGATCTCGCATTGCTCTTCGACTTTCATTTAGGAATCGAAAGCTAAAAGAGTTTGGATAGAGAGATAATCGAGGTAGATGATTGGCAATTTTCGGCCGTGGAATCGTAAATTGCGGCTAGGGCTGAAACCCTATGCTTTGCAAATTGAAGATAGTGAAGTCCTTTTATACAAAATTCGCCAAAAACACTATTCATTGTATTTTTCCGAACTCGAAACGAAGCATGCCGCCTGATGTTTCTAGGGTTTAACCCATGTTTCGGACGCACTGGAATAGGTATCGAGATCCAATTCGATAATATGTGTGTGTTACGGAAACAAACAATCAAATTTAAATTAAATCGATTATACTAATTTCTATGCGTTTTGGCTTGCCTTGGACAAACCATAAATGAGATTGACACGAAATTTGAAATCTTACAATAATATAACATTACGGATCCGATGAAACTGGTTTCGTCAAAATCCGAGACTGTTTGAAAAATGGCTATTTTAACTCGTCAATTAAATATTAAAATATTCAATTTCTACAATTTAACTTTTAATTCGATTTTAAAAGTTCTATAGCATCATTCTAACTCCAATATGAGTTAATACAACTTTACAAATCATTTTTAATCACATTAAACCCAATTTCCAATTATTTCTATAATTTCAAATATTAAATTATCAATTTAATTATCCAATTAAAACTAGATATTCGAAATAAAATTTATTCGACTTACAAATTTTACTTGTTAATATTAAAAGCAGTTAAATATAGAATTTCAAATGACAGAAATTTTGGGTCGTTACAAATATATTTTGATATATAAAGCAATATTTCTTTCTAATAAATTTTAGTTAGTTGTTAAATTATTGGAATTAAATTAAGTGGTAATAGAAATACAACGAAATTGAAATTAAATAATGATAAGTTTGAAATGGATTCAAACTTAAATTTAAATCTTGAATTTGGGGAAGTGTTTCAGAATAAGATAATAATGAATTAGTTTCTAGATATGATAATCTTGGTTATTATCATAAATGGTTGTTGTATTTAATAATGAAATGTTTTAAGGAAGTAAAACATTTGGGTAAGTTTGACTTATAAATTGGAATTAAAGATGATCTGAGTTGTGAAGTTTAATATCTGGGTCCACAATTTGAAAATTGTTTCAAAATGATAAAGAAATAATAAATAATAAAAGGGTCATATTTCAAACAAGAGTTGTTTGAAAATTTAAAGGAATTTGTTTTGAATTGAAACCAACGTGGTTTAAAATTTAAAAGTAACTTGGTGTGTAAAGGAAGTAAATATATATTTTTAGAAAGGTGACTTGAAATAAACTCTAAAATGTTGAGTTTTGAATTTCCCTGAAGTGTGATATAAAAACCCAAAGTGATACAAGTCTTTGAACTTATAAGTAAGAAAGAATATTGAAAGAAATTTAAAATTTGAAGAGGGAAGATTAATAAGAAGTTTAAATTTTAAATGGAAGTTAAATGGTTGATTTGAATTGTGAGTTTACGTAATCTCAAAATGGGTTTGAGATCTGGAAATTGAAAATGGATGGATGTTTTAAATAATTTGGATGATATCATCATGTTGTTATTAATAATTTTTAAACTGTGAATTGGATTTGTTTAATTGAATGAATGAAGAAATGGATTATGATAATATATCCATTATTGAGGGAAATTGAACTTTAATTTGAAATTAAGGATATGGAATTACTTTGAATTTAAGATTTGAATGTTTAAGATTAATTGCAACCAAAATTGCTGAAATTTGATTTCAAAATTGAAATTTGGTGATAAACTGAATTTCAAAGATTGAGTTGTTTTAAAAGGATTCGAACTATGATGTGAACTTAGAAATAAGTTTAAATGGAAGTAAAGGCAATTTAAATGGAATTTTGAAATTTGGACTCAGAATTTAATTAAAGACTTTAACAGTAAAGGTAAATTTGATTTAAGGGGTTAAATCAACATTTAATGTAACTCGAATTTATATAATTCGAGATGGTTTAAAGTTGAGATTTAAATTTGCATTAGTTCAAATTGAATTTAGTTTGAAATAATTAGAATTGAAGACGGATAAGTATAAAATTCAAATGGAAAATTTGAATTGGATTAATTTGAAATTAAATTGAAGTTGAATGAGTTCAAATTCAAATGGGAATTGGGACTAATTCAAACAGAAATTGGAATGATTTGAAAATTGAAATGGGTTCAATTTAGAATTAGGCCAAATTGATATAAATAATTTGGAGTTGTAGTTAAAGACGAATAGGTTTAAAATTCAAATTGAATTTGATTTGAATTTGGAAAGAAATTAAGGATAATTAAACTTGAATTGGGGTTAAATCAAGTTCAATGGAAATTGAAGATATTGAAATTGAGTCAATTTAAATGGAAGTGGAAATTTAAATTGAATTGATGAGGATGGAGATTGGGAATTGAACAGTTTGGCTCTGGACTATTTTCAATATAAATTGTTTTAATATAAACTTATTTTTCCAAGATATTTATATATACAACCTTTCTTTTTAAACCCCAAACTATTTTATACTTATTTTGTAATTATTTTTGAAACTATTTGACTATTTTACAACTGTTTTATGAACTAATTACTGTTTTGTAACTAATTACTATTTATAACTATTTTACAATTATTTAATTATTTTATCATTATTTAACTATTTTACAGATATTTTACAAACTAATAATTATTTTTCAACTACTTTTCTATTTTTAAACTTTTCAAGCTATTTTCTAAATTAAGCTGGACAGAGTTCAAACTGTTTATCTCCATTTGAGATCAGAATTGAGGTGATAATCCAAATGAGGATTTAAGCAATTGTGAGTAAGTGAAAGGAAACCAAAGTAAAGGTGAATAGAAAGAGATTGATTTGGCTAATAATCAATAAATATAAATACGTAGGATGTACGTATATTATTCTATTCGCATAGTGATTTGATCCAGATTCGAACACGGAATTTCAAGATAGATATATCGATCCGAGTTAGGATTTTTCACTAGATTTTCGACGGCGAACCTGGACATGGATTGTTGATTGGTTCTGGATATTCTCTATCATAGTTATGGCTATGTAAGGAGAATGATGGTTTCTAATTAAGAAACCAGATCTGAGTCCGCACTAGGAAGTCGGGTGGACGATACTAGTTTGGAAGTGAAATTGTATGATCAAGTGAGCGATCAGATTGATATAGCGTACGAATGGTATGTGTACATCGTACGGGTTTGAATGATATTGATATTGAAATTTATGGATAAGAATTGTAAATGGTTTTTGAAATGGAAGTAATATGGCTAATATCTTTATAAAAGAGTAATCAAATTTGAATATTTGATTTGAAATAAACAAAGTTATGTATCTTTTTATATATGATAAATCTTCCCTTGTTGAATCTATAGCTAGAAAAAAAGGTTTTGAAAATATTTGAAGTATAAAAGGAGTTTTATACAAGTTTGAAATGATCGAAAGTTTTTAAAAATTATATATATCTATATATATAAAGGATCTTATGAGGATTTTGGGAAAAGGTCTTTGGAACCTATGGACTTTGAAAAGGCTTTTGATTTTTGGGAAAAATCAATATTAGAATTTGGAAAGCCTAATTTGAGAATTATCGATTTTGGGATAATCGATTTTGAGAAAGGAGATTTATATGGGATTCATACTAGGTGTATGATTTGGAAAATACTATATATGTGTATAGTATAAAGTGATTTGAGATTGGCTCCGGGGAAAAAGGCGCTCCCTTAAAATGAACTTCTCACGAGTGCCACAGGGTGGTACTGCCTTGAGCCCTAAGGGGGGTTCTAAAGTTGATCCAATGAGGAGTCCGGACAAAACTAGTTCTTGAGGATTTTGTGTAGTGTGTAGCGAAAATCGAGGGCGTTCATGCCTACAAAGGCGTTTGGGTTATGCTGTGATCATAGTGTAACTCGATGTCACTGCGATCTACTGCAAACCATAGCGAAAGTCGTGTGTGCCACTTAGAGCCAACAGTCTACGTTTGATTTTAAATCGGTAGATTGCGACCTATGATGACATAGCGAAAGTCGAGCGTGCTGCTGAGAGCCAACAGTCTACGTTTGATTTTACATCGGTAGACTTTGACCTATGTGGGAGTGGAGAAGTTTCATTTTTGGCAGCGAAAATCGAGGGCGCTGATGCCTACAGTTACATGGACTTTTGCTGCAATGCAACGTAACCCAGGATGTAACCGCGACCACGGATGAAGGTGATGATTTCCAGAGCATTCTCACCAAAGATATTTCCTCTACTTTCAAAAATATAATTTCGATATTTTCGATAAAATTATTTTTCAATTATTTTCACTGGGTGTTGAAATGGGTCTGCTAAGTACTTATAGATTTTCAGTCCTACGTCTGATCAAAGTATGACCAAATTTCTGTGAGAACGAGGATGGACGTGTTGAAACATTGAGTAATAAAAGTATCTTTATAAAAACTATTTTATAATATTATGTGGATTTTAAAAGTGTTTTAAAAGTAATCAAAGGATAAATTATCAGATTTGAAGTATTAAATTAAATTCTGGCTTTGTTCCTTTTCAAGGACGAAAAGATTCAAAGGGGGAAGAATGTGATAACCCGGATTTTTGGGCATCAGATAATTGGATAATAATCTGATTTAACTATTGAAAATACTGATTTTAAAAAAATGTAATAATCTCCTTTGTAAATTATTTAAATTGTCAAGATTGTTATTTTCAGATAATAATAATAATGTGTTGTTTATACATATTATATAGATTTTAAATAGAATTATTATTTACAAATTGAATTTGTGTTTGTTTAAATATATATTTGAGTTGATTTTAATCTTCGATTTTAAAAATTGAAATTGAAATTGAATTTGGATTTAAATTTGAAATTCAAAAGATATATATATATATATATATATATATATCTTAATTTTATTCTGGATTTAAAAATATGTTATATATGATTTAGAAGGTGGTTGTTTTATATTATTTTCTTTTAGGGGATTTCATTCGTATAAATTAAGATATGCATTTATTTATTTAGGAAATTAATTTTTAAAAGTCTTTTTAAACCAGTTAAAAAGTAATATATTCATGCAAAATTTAAAAGTGTAAGGTGATAAATTAATAATAAAAGCATATAAAAATAATAAAACGTAAATATAAAACATGTGGAAATATTAATGCATGCAATTTTACAAATGGAAGTTAATTATAACATGCTAATTACAAGTGGCATATTTCTTTTTCTTAAAACAGAAATATAAATAATAAAGTGTTTGTGAAAAACCAGGCTGTATATTCATACCTCTTTCTCAATCCTTTTCTTTCTTCTTTTAAAAAAAAGAGAAAATCAAAACATGTTCAAGTGTTCAACCTGGTCTAAAGCAATTCAGCAAGCAGAAAATTCAGTTTAACTAAAACAAAGCAGTTCAACAACCCAAGCATCAAGCAAACAGAACAGTTGTGGAAAAGAATAGGAAGAATCGAAAAATTCAAGTACAAAATCAAAGTTCAATCAGTATACAATCAAGCAAGATAAGATCAGAATCTAACACAAGTTACAGAAATAAAAGCTTTTTCAGATCATCACCAAAACTGGAAATCAGATCAAAAACAGGAAGCATGATTCTCTGCTTTTACAAGACAGGTGAGTAACTTTACCCTTTTTCAAGCCTAATCTGCTTATTTATCTGATGTAAGGGATATATGATGATAGAAATGTTGTGTTAATGTTTTGCATGGATGCCTGTGAAAATGATATGCTCTGTTCTTTGTTCTACATGCTAAAATAGGTTTAGAAAAATAAATACCTTCTTCCCTGATTAATTTTACGCATGATGTTTAAAAGAAATTTGGTGGTGATGGTGTAATATAAATTTTAAAAATGTAAACAAATAGTAAAATCAAGAAACTATTTTGTAAAAGGGAATATCACAGTAAAATGATAATATCTCAGAAATATTTGTTGTTTTAATTATGAGTTTCACTAATATAATCTTGTTCGTCTCACAAAACTATGATTTTTAGAAATCATATCAATATTTTCAAGTGAGTCTTTCGGTAGGAAATGTTAGTTGATCAGAATATAGGCATTTATCAATTCCCGATGATCAAATTGGTTGGAGGTGTCGAGCTTGTTGCTGAAGCCGGTTTATAGGTCGAGGAGCTCGGCATAAATAACCGAAGAGTTTATCTGTCAGCGATGTGGCTGGTCGGGGAACAACTAGGGTTTAAGTTATGTCTTGTGTCGTGCTTGTTTTCAAGAACAATGCCGCGTTGATGATGTGCAAGTTGAATCAAAGTCATGAGAAGAGGAACGTTGGACTCAGGCGGAGGTCCAAGCACGAGACTCTAGTCACCGGTGGTCGAAGGTTGAAGGTACGGATGTTTTTTGGGTGATCGGTTCTTTCTTTTAGGATTTGAAATAGTTTAATTTCGATTCAGGTGACCGGAACTAGTTCTGGGTGGTCGGAACTAATGAGCTTGTCGTCGATGATATGCTGGGGATAGTGGTGATGATCGGAGTAGCGGCATGGGGATGTGCATATGCACAGGCATCAGAGGGAAGAAGAAGTTAGGTTTGAGCTTTGGTTTTTGACCCGGGTTGTTGCTCGAAGTATTGATAGATGGGCTTGAGTATTTCGTGTTCGTGCACTGTACCTGATGTATCAGCGACCACTGCACTGATGTGAAGCTCATGGGAATGTGATGGCTTGGGACGTACTCGAGAAAATGAGGGGGAGGACTCGAATGTGGCATCAGGTATATTCCAGTGGGATTTGATGTTAATATCAGTTTTAAAGAAATAAGTAAATGATGATCAGATTTTGGGAATCAAGAATAACTATGTTGACCTGTTTTGGAAACAAAATGTTCACAATGGGTTCAAGCAAAATTTTTAAACAAGTTTCCAAAATTTGATTTAAAATAAAATGTTTTGAATTGAATTGTTTTACTTTGTTTAATTAGATTAGAAGAATCAATTTAATTTAGAATTCCTAAGTATTTTCAAATGAAATTTTCTGATGAAAATAAGTAAGTATTTAAGTTTTGCGTATTTAACCTTAAATCAAATAAAAGTTCTCTAGTGATTGATTTCAAACATTCAATTTAAACAAGACATAGATGATGAGTAAGTAATCAATTTAGGTAGACAGTCTATCTTGTAATTAAGGACTTATTTTATTAAAAATTGATTAATCAAGGGTAATTACTTAAATAAGTAATTAGTGGATAGTTAATGAAGGTAATTAAGGGAGGTATCATTAAACTAAGTGAATAATTGATAATTAATTAATATAATTAATTAAAGGTAGTCACTTAATGTGACTGATTTGGTATAATTACTTAGTGAGGTAATTATTGGATAATTACTGAATGTGATTAAGTAGGGAAAATCACTTAATGAAGTAATTAGAAAATAATTACTTAATAAAAGTAATTAAGGATTAATTACTTAGTATAATTAATTAATGTAAGTAATTAAAGGGTAGTTAATCACTGGATGTGATTTAATTAATTAAGATTAAAGTGATTAGCTAAGATTAATTAATCAATGTAATTAATGTAAGCAATGGTTTATAATTAACAAAAGTTAATTAAGCATGATTAGAGATAATTAATTTAATTTGTAAAGGGTGATTAAATTAAATTAATTGTTTGATTTATCTTGCCTCTAGATGATGGCTTGAATTGATTACCTTAGTTTGTCTGAATATCTCTGATATTGAGATTGTGATGTATTGAAATATAGTATGATGAGTTAGACTATGATACTGTTAGTAATCTATCAATAATTGATTTGTTATGAGAATATAGGAACCCGTATTTAAAATTGATTTGTATCCACTTTAACAAACAAGGTTTAAGATGACGTTGAATACGAAAAGACCAGGGTCGGGTATCAATACATACCCAAAACCACTTCGATTCTTCATAGATTGATATGTGAAATCAATAGGCTGGAATGGAATGATTTAAGTGAATTGGACCATTTAATCTAAGTTTTGGTACTTAGGAAATGATGTGTGAAATAAGTGATGTCTATAACAAATTATGAATTTGTAAATTGATACAAGTTACCCCGGGTTTTAAATAAGTTTTATGGATTAGAATTTCATGTTAGATGGGTTTACTCACGCTGGTTTCCAGCCTGACCCGGATGTTACTTTTATGTAATGCTCGGGTCAGACCGAGTATTACAGCTTTTCAGGTAAGGACATTCTGGAGCTCAGGAGGCGAGCTGGATGGCAAGAACGTATTGAGGGTTTCCGTTGTGATATATTGTAGTATCTGAGTCATTATTGTATCTGTCCAGTGTTTGTATTTATGTGTAACTCTGACGTATGAAAGTGTAATTTGATAAGTACAGTTTTCCTTTGTATACCTATTATTATTTGATATTATATTTTATCCGTTGCGATTGTGAGATGTTGGTATTTATGTTCTTCTTTTCTTCTGTCTTTTTCTTCTTTTCCTAACTATTTGGAATTTTCGGGATCGAAAATTCTGGGTCATTACACACGCATGCTATCGGTTTCAATGTCAAATGATTATTTATATACAAACCTAAATACATAAGTATTTCCTTGATCATCTGCACCATCCAGTGTCACTCGATTCAACAAACTAATTTTCATTGGCTTAATGTTGAAAAAAGTAGAAATATACTGAGAAGATCAGACTACATTCCAGTGAATGATGTACGTCTACTTTACTACATACTTTAGTAATTTCAAAATAATACCAAGATAACTATGGTAAACAATCATACCTTAATCGTATTTCACTTGCATCCAGCAAGCTAGTCAAGTAGTATAATAACACATAGTGTAACGACCCAGAATTTTTATTAATTAATTTTAAATACTAAAAAAGTGAATTTATAAGTCAAATAAATTTTAATTTGAATAATTGGATTTAATTGAATAATTAAATCGATAATTTAATATGTTAAATTATGGAAATAATTGAAAATTGAGTTAAATATGATTAAAAATGATTTGTAAAATTTTATTATATCATATTGAAGTTAGAACGATATTTTAGAACTTTTAAAATTGAACTAAGAGTTAATTTGTGAAAATTGAATATTTTAATATTAAAATCGACTAGTGAAAATAGTCAATTTTTGAACAGTCTCAGAATTGAACGAAACTAGTTCCATTGGATCCGTAATGTGATTATTGTAAGGTTTCGAATTTCGTGTCAATTGGATTTACCGTTTGTCCGGTACAAATTAAAACGCCAAGAAAATCGTTTAAATCGGTTTAATTCAAATTGAACGTTTACTGCCATAACTCACACAGATGTCCGAATTAGCTTTCGAAACCTGTTCCATTGTGCTCGGAACGCGGGATAAATCCTAGGAACGTCAGTTTCGGCGCGTAAATCGGAGTGGGAATTTCCGGAATGAATAGTGTTTCGTCGGTTCCCTATAAATAGACCACCTTCCTTCATAAATTAAAAAAAAAAAACCTAATTCTAAAACCCTAGCCGCCTCAGTCAAAACCCACGGCCAGAATTGTCAACTTTTTCTCCCACAAATTCGCTCAATCCATTAACAATTACGAGAAATTATCAACTAGAGAATCGAAGAGCTTCGTGAGATCTACAGATCCAACGGTCACTTTTCCTTATCGTCGTCGTTTGGAGGCGTTTATGGCCCGCGTTCGTAGCCGTTCATCACGCAAATTCGAGCAGCAATAAGTGGCCGAGCTCGAAGTGCTTTGGGGCGGTGGTTGCTCGTGCTATGTTCTTCAATTTGGAACTCTCTGATCGAGATATAGGTTGGTGATGGAGAGGCAAGAATAAACCCTAATTAGGTGTTGATGGGTTCATGTGTCGGCCTTGGTAGCCTGCGTACGTGAATGAGGGGAAGATGAAGGGTGCGGTCATGATGGAAGGGGGAGAGATCCTACGGTCCAGATTTGATTTGGGTTAAGAAAAGTTAATTTATTTGTAAATTAAGTTAATTAAAATCGTGTAAACTTATAAAATGCATAACTTTTTCATACGAGGTCGAAAACACGCGAAACCAGTTGCGTTGGAATCGTATGGACGAGCACTACGCGATGAAATTGGATTAGAGTCGTTTGGAGTTAGTGAGAATTTTGGGTAAAATTAAACGTCCGTTTAATTTTATTCGAAATAAATCGCTAAAACGAAATTAAAATCAAGGTGAGAACTTCTCACTCAATCGAATCAGTTTCGATTTTATTTTAAATAGTTAGATTTAAAATATTTGAATGCATGTTTGAATGATGGTTGTTATCTATTGATTGTTAAAATAGACATTATACGCCGTTAGTAAGCGGATGTTATTTATTAAAAACATATACCGCGAATATTTCATAAACAGTGAAATTGGTATTATATATAATATCAATATATATATATTGGCATATGTATATATTGCAGTTGTTGATTCCCCGCATTTTTTAGCGGATGAGACCCTATTGCGCCGTCTATTAAGCGGATAATATTTTAAATCCCATATACCGCGATAATTTCGTACTGGAGCGAAATTGGTATTGTGCTAATGTTTTTGGATGCAGGAAAACAGGTTGGAGGGATCCAACTGGATTCCTCAACAGTATTTATTTGATTATGGATATTTTGATATTCATTGATTTTCATATCGATATATGATATCGTTGTTGTCGTGATTGACTATTTGGTATGTAGCATCATTGGACCAAATTTGGAACTTTAAAATGATTTTTAAAGTGATTTTTGAAAATATACTATATGTTTGGAATTGATCCATTTTAAATAAATAAACGTTATAATTTTTAATGTTATAAAAATTATGGTTTTTGAGAAATATAGTTAAAAACTGATTTTTGAGAATATGATGCTAATGATTTTATAAAATAGTTAATCGGGATCTTTGAATTTATTGTGAAAAGTTTAAATATAGGATTTATAAAATTTAATTATTTTATGAATCAAAATGGTGAAATTATAAAGGAATTTAAAGACGTTTAAAAGAATAGTATAAATTGATTTATATAGAGATTTATAAATGGATATTTATAAATTGATAATTTGTAAATTAAAAATATTTGAGTTATAAAACGAGTTTTTATAAGTGTTAGAATGAATCGTGAATGAATTTCATAAATGAATGAAATTTATAGAATTATAAACGGTGAAGTTATAAATGGAATTTTATAAGCAGTAGGTTTATAAAATTCATAAAGTTATTAAAAGAATGGTTTTGGATAAATAATTGAATCTTATAAGTTATAAGATTTATAATTATGAAGTTTAAAAGAACGATTTTGTAAAATAATCGTTTTATAAGCATTAACTTATAATGTGAACTTTTGGTTTATAATTGAGTTATAAATTGAATAGGTTAATAAAGAAGATTTATAAAAAGGAAGTAGTTATAAAATAAATAGAAAAGGAATTTATAAACGTTGTTTTATAAATTCGCAAACGACTTATTTTGATAAGTTAATTTTTATAACTTATTTATGGAGTTATATTCACGTTTTTGAATAGTGAATAATATGTTAACGAAAACGTTTAGAATGTGATATTTTAAATTGGATTAAAACGATCTAACGATGTTTTAAAATATGTTGAGATTCGAAATCATAGATTTCAACATCTATTGTTGAAATAGACGTTTTCGAGAAATAAAAGGAAATAGTGGACTATAACAC